>HG992043.1:10000-10010000 GCA_905220475.3 Ennomos fuscantarius | reverse complement strand
GGATATGTTTGGGAGCTCGCACGGAGTTAGTGATAGTCACAGGAGGGACCATGACAGCAGATCGATACATTAGAGACATTTTAGAAGAACATGTTGTACCATTTGCCCCATTTATTGGTGATGACTTTATTCTAATGCAAGATAATGCTCGTGCTCATAGTGCACAATCGGTACAGGCATATCTGAGCCACGTAGGTATACTGGTGATGCAGTGGCCAGCAAATTCCCCCGATATGAATCCGATAGAGCATGTCTGGGACTTGCTAAAAAGAAGGGTTAAAACCAGAATGCCACCCCTCAACAATCTGAATGAACTTGGAAACGCATTACTTGAAGAGTGGGAGCGGTTGCCTCAAGAAATCATCGATAACATAATCTGTAGCATGCCCAGACGAATGGGAACCGTAATCAGAGCAAGAGGGGAAACACTCGTTATTAATTTTGCTTTAATTTTATTGTTAAATCATTTAATGCTTACTTTTTGGATGGTTCATAATCATGAAAAAATTTCACTTATTTCAAATTTATTTATTTTTCAATAAAAAATAACGAAGACTTTTCAAAGTCGTTGTTAAAAGATGTTAATCAATTTGTTACTTTGTGTCTAATTACATTTTCGTCAAATATATGCGTTATTATCTCATAGTCTCACTTTTTTTTCTGTTCTGCTAATTGTGCCGGTGTGTATATAATTATAAAAATTAAAAAGATAAAGATGTTCTTTTACAAAATGCTAAATCCACGGTGATGTACATACACGATTTTTAAATAACGCCACAATGTAAAAACAACTGACAGATAAAACAAACTATATTCTACAGCCAAAGAGTTCCGTTTTTTAAAGTTGTTATTCCTTTTTACGGTATTGCTTATGTAAGTAGCGAGTTCCAGAAACATATAATGCGCCCTGTATATTAAATAATATTAATAACAATAAAATTAGTTTTACAACACTTAAGTAATACCTATTTAAATAAATTACTATTATGATCATCTTTTTAAGAGCCCTCTTTTAGTGAAATTTTAATCAGATTAAAGAATTAGGTATTACGCTGTCTTTATCTTGAATTTTACTCCTACGAGAATTTTTGCTTCTTTGTATTAACAGTCTTTCCTCTGTTAACAATACCTGCTAATGCGTTTTTTCAAGCCAGTTCCGGCATTTTCAATCTTCTCCGAACCATTTCCAACTCCCAGAAGAATAAAGCCATCTCTAACAAATGTTTGTTACAAGGAGCTCTAAAATATAGTATGGAAACAATTCAATGCGACGAAGTCCACGGAAATTCAATCTTCTAAACAGTGTTGCCATATTAGTTTCGCAAAATTCCATACAAAATTGAATAATGGAATAAAAATAATGAAAACTGGAAAATAAAATCTGTTATACAAGCTTATTTATGCTTTATTGCCGCGGTTATTAATCAAAGTTTTATGCTTCATGAAATAGCGACCTAATGTCGACCAAAAAACCATGTGCCATTAAGTCGCGTTTTTCTCAGCAGGCAGGTGTATTAAATTTCTTATATACCTATCAAAATTAGCATGTTCTTGGGATTTTTTTAAGCCCTGGCAACACCTTCTCCTGAATGGCTTATCGCTCGGGTCATTTTTATTCGACTCACATTCAAAGTGTTAAATTGCTTTGTATCTGTTCTGCAGTTTATTTCGGAACCGTTTTGCAGTCTACCCCTTTTGGAGATCTAGATATTGATGTTTTGAAGCAGATTATCTTCATCGTCGCGTTATGTACCCACTGCTTGATATATCCTTCTTTCTGTGCTATTTTATTTTTTACTAACTTGGTCTTTGCGTATCTGCAAAACGTGCATACATATTTTATCAGCTGTTTACCAAAATGAATGACCCTACTTGATGCGTATTATTTATGCTTATTTACAATTTAAAGATCAGTGTAGGGAGTTTGGCGGGAAAACGAAAAAGATCGCGTCGCCGCATTGTATTGGAAAGTGGTATAATGATGGTAAAACGTTTCTTTTTGTGTTGTTTTCAAAACTTCATAGAAGCTTCAAGTAAAGTTGCCACCACTTTACTAGGAATATGACTATGACTTGACTTGTTGACTTCGACTGTGACTTGATACATATTTGCGTAAATATCATTAACTTGAAAAATTATCAATTACTTGACACTGGCAAAATACATAAAAGTGAAGAGCCAAAATATAAAAAAAAGATCAGTGTAGAGTAATAAATAATAAGTATCAAAAGAACATTTTAGTAAAGATGAAATTTGTTTTTTATATATGTTGAGGATGAGACGATCCAATGGGAGTTGAGCACACGCAAAACCAGTAGATAAAGATCACATTATATAATACAATATATTTATTAAAATCAAATTAGAAACGCACTCTTTTACAATAGTAGTAGTCCATATTTATGACAGATTAAACAAAAATCACTTTGAAAAAAAAAAAAAAAAAACTAAATATATAAAATGGTTGGTCGGTCGGCAACAATATATATAAAAAGAAATAGAGATTTATTCAATACTTGTTAATAATATTAATAATAATGTACATAGGATGTACATAACGAAATTATGATTAAGCGACACGACTACCCATATCAGTTGCAGTGACACTTGAAACTCTTAAAGTATAGTTTTGCGTGACACTGCACTGCGCACGTCATTCTGAGACATCAGCACAGTCTAGCAATACGATTACTAGACTGTGAGATTAGGTCATAAAGTCTCATTTGCCCAGTAATTTCACTAGCTACAGTGCCCTTCAAACCGGAATTCAGTAGTGCTTGCGCACTACTGCTTGGCGGCAGAATAACTGGCAAAGCGGTGGTACCTACCTAGACGAACTTTGCAGAAAAGTCCTACCACCTAGTAAAATAATATTAGTATAGTTCAAATACCAATTGCTTCTATCAAATGCTCTAGTTATGAGAAATTTGTTGATTTTCATACAGCACGCAGCTCCATAGAGCACGCAGAAAACAAAAGGTAGAAAATTTAAGTGCAGAAATATGAGAAACATAAAATTATACTCATTTCACTGAATGAAGTTTCGAGCTCGGCTATTAAGTAAAAGCTTTTCAAATCTGCTGTTGCAAAATGTGGAAATATTTTAGAGTACGTAAGTACTGTAGAGAGGATGGCAGCATACAAATAAAAGACTTAAGTTTTATATGATAGTGATTACAAGTATAATACAGTTTTATTTTAGAAAAACAACAAAACTTTCTTGTTGTTTAAATTTCTTTTTTGTTATTTGCGGAAAGTGTTTTATTTTAAAACGAGTTAATACAGGGCTAGATTTACGTTTATGTTTAACCCAAAGAAATTGAAACACAATAAAGTTCATGATAACAAAACTGGCACCTTTATTACTAGAAACAATGACTAATCTATTTTATCTATTCATGGGGCTTTAAATAGTAAATTAATTTTAATATAAAGGAAAAATTTGAATCACAAACGATATTAGAGCCCTCTTCCATCCATCGCTAACATGCTTTATTTAAGCTACCGTGACAACTTGACAAGTATAAACTCATGTCTAAAATCCTTTTACACAACGATTTTCTTCTTCTTCAACTTTTGTTGCATAAGCAGATAATACTGATATAAATCATAAAACCTAAATAAAAAAAACTTGAGAAGTGTCAAGGGACACCAGGTTGGAACGAATTCAAAAAAAAATTTTTTTTAAAACAATTTAAATTAGATATTATCAAATCAAGAAAAAAATAATTTGATAAAAAAATCTAAATATATGTTATAAAATAACTGGCTTGCATTCTATGAGAGAGAGAGAGAGAGAGAGAGAGAGAAACACACTTTACAACTTGGTCTTAATGTTTTCCTTCTAGCTCCCTTTCGCAACGTACGATAAGGAACTTCGTTCCAATAAAATAAAAATAATAAAATAGATATGTGTGGATATTTCACACAACGCCATCTAGTTCCAAACTAAGCTAAGCTTACTATGGAAACCAGGAAACAAACACAAACACCAATGTTCATCACACAAATGCTTGTTCTGGGTGGGAATCGAACGCACAACCTACACTTCAGAAGGCAGAGCTACTACCAACTGAGCTATCAGGGCAGTCACTATCCGGAAAAATCCGCAAATATGAGTACAAAATATATATCTCGAAAAATTTATATCTCCCATTCATAAATGCCAACAAAGATCCAACCTCTAACGTTTCCCATGACAGCAACTGAAAACAGCTCAGTAACAAAATCTACAAAACTAGATTTACAGTTCAAATGGGAGTTCTGCTTGAAGTTCTACAAATGGAAGTGTCAAAGCGTGCCGTCGATACCTCGTTGGAGATGGGATTCGCTGAAATGTTGGCATTGTTTGGATAAAGGTATTGATGTCTTTCGACTTGATGTTACTATATTACTATTAAAACTTGTTTACGCACGCTTGACTTGGGGAGTAAGCTGGTGAATGCGTGACGGATGGAAGTTGAAGTTGGTTCACGTAGATCTCCAATGGTGTCGATTCTGTGTCACATTTTCTAAAACTAAAGTAAACTTAAAGTATGGCGGTACTCTTCTGATAAAGGGGAAATGAAAAAGACAAAAATATGTTAATTTCGTTTAGCTTTAGAGAATGCGTCACAGAATCGACACCATTGTCAACATAACAAAGTGAACAATTTGTGGTATTATGTTGGTATGTCCGGTAAAATGACAATTTACAATTGAAGGGTTCAGAATAAAAAGGGTTTAACTGTCAAATTGATAGTTTCGAGAAAATTGACTTTAACTTCAACGGCGTCATTTTAATGTAGAGTGCTTATAAGGTAATAGAAAAGGTTTATGTAGGTTTCAGTTGCTTAAAAATGTATTAATTATATTTTAAAATACAAAATAAGTACTAATTTATACAGTTACTGAAAAATATAGTATAATATAATAAATATAATAATGTTTTTAAGCTAAGTGAACCGTATTCCTGTGTCAGATAAACCGGTTTTAGACTGAAAAACTCGAGATTTAAGCCTCATTTCGGTATGTTGAGAATGTATTATTGTAGATAATTTCACGCTGAATACAACCATAAGTCAATTCGTGACAAAAATCAGTTAAACCTTTTTTGTTCTCACCCCTTCAATTGTCAAGATGGCGACATTAGCATTAAACAAAGCAAAAACAAAGTTATACCGGCCGATAGATGGCGCTAAACTAACGAAGTTTTACTTCAGTCGTGGGGTCTAAAGTCTAAAGTCACACTCGTTTTTTTACATTTGTTCACATATCATTGTTCACATACTGTATGAGAAATTGATAAACTGAAGGTAATGCTTAGCAATCATATAGGCAAATCTGCTGCATCAAAGCTGGAGCATGTATGATCTTCAAGATAAGCTGTTTCGCAAATTCAATGAATGAATTTAGTGATCTTTTCATATATCTGGCCATCATTTAAATGTCATCTAAAAACATCATAATTTCGTAAACTACTTTCGAAAATTATCCTTTTTGGCGGGAAATCGAAAAATCGCGTCACCGCATTTTATTATTTTCCAAAACTTGTGCTATTTTTAGTGATAGTGCATAAAATTGGTGGCATTTTATTCGTTAAGTGCTAAATTACAGGCATGAGTGTGGGAAAGTGGTATAATGATGGCAAAACGTTTCTGTTCGTGTTGTTTCCAAAACTACATAGAAGCTTCTGGTAAAATTTCCACCATTTTACTAGGAGTATGACCTGACTAGACTATGATTTGATTACACTAAGAGTATAACTTGACTAGACTAGACTATGACTTGTGAGTTGGACCGTGACTTGACTGGACACATATAGATATACCTTAAGAAATTATCAATTACTTGACACTGGCTAAATACGCAAAAGTGTGGAGCCAAAACAAAACCAAAAAAACGTTGTGTTTTATTTGCGTCGAACTTGGATTCTATAGTTATAGTACCGCATAGACTTTTCCAATCAAGCGTATCAATCAAGCGGACGGACAAAAAATTGTTGTACGTTCACTGAACTACGAAGCTGTGCTCCAGATATTTTTTTTAATGCTGCTATACCACAGACTCCTGAATCCGTGCTCTTTTTTAATATACTAACTTACTTTTCTGTTTGTTGTATTTTTTTTACAAAATCCAGATATTTGCACATATATAGGTATACTGTTGAAAAGTAGGTGCTGTTTTTGACTTCTTTCTAAAGACAATTGAGTAAGTAAGGCGCACATCATATTGTTTTTCTTGTTTTTGCTTGAAGGTTTTTCTCAATACCTAGGTACGTCTCTTAAAATAGTTTTTTATTTTATGTTTTGGCTCCACACTTTTGTGTATATAGCCAGTGTCAAGTAATTGATAATTTATCAAGTTAGTGATATTTCACGCAAATATGTGTCAAGTCACAGTCGAAGTCATCAAGTCAAGTCATAGTCAAGTCATAGTCTAGTCAAAATCATACTCCTAGTAAAGTGGTGGCAACTTTACTTGAAGCTTCTATGGAGTTTTGGCAACAACACGAAAAGAAACGTTTCACCATCATTATACCATTTTCCCACACTCACGCCTGTAATCCAGCACTTAACGAATAGAATGCCACTAACTTTATGCACTAACACTGAAAATAACACAAGTTTTGGAAAATAATACAATGCGGTGACGCAATCTTTTTCGCTTTCCCGCCAAAACTCCTTAAAATAGTTTTCTTTAAAAAAGAGGTTAAACCGACATCCATCACTTTTATTTCATATTGAGAATCACTTGCATGACCATCTAAATATTTAACTAGTTATTCTGATTTTACAACCAATCTATGAAACTACTGATTCGGATGTAGTGGGACCAATCATGATGAGTATATAATAGGTCTTTACCTATGAAATTGCCGTATTACAGTACAGACTTTTTCAAACAAAAAAAAGTTTTGATTGGCTATGAATTCTAAATTCAAATTAATTTTGTTTTAAAAATATGACATTCTATTTACAATATAAGTCTTTTGTTTATTGATTAGCGTTGTATTTTCATTACATTTCAACATTTTTCCTCATAATGGATACTTTGAAATTTCGTGTAATTATGGAATATGAGTTCCGTCGTGGCACCAACGCGGCACAAACGACACGTAACATCAACGACGTTTACGGAGAGAACTGTACAAACGAACGTACAACCCGTTATTGGTTTGCTCGGTTCCGTTCTGGGAATTTTGACTTGGAAAATGAACCTCGTGGTCTTCCGGAAACTTTGGTCAACAATGATGAATTAAAGGCGATTGTGGAAGCTGATGAATCTCAATCTACAGCTGAGCTGGCAGCAGCTTTTGATGTTAGCATCAAAACAATATTGGTCCATTTGCGACAGATTGGCAAGATAAAAAAGCTTGATAGATGGGTGCCCCACGAACTTAACGATCGCCAGCGCAACGTACGCGTCGAGACTTGCCTTGCGCTGCTTAACAGGCACGAACGGTCGACGTGCGACGAAAAATGGATTCTTTTTGACAATCGAAAGCGCTCAGCAAGTTGGTTAGATCCTGGTTCGGTACCAAAGCAATGTGCAAAACGAAAAATGACCCCTAGAAAGGTGATGGTCACAGTTTGGTGGTCTAGTGCTGGTGTGATTCATCATAGCTTTTTACAAAACGCCGACAGCATTACTGCAGATGTGTACATTGAAGAACTGACCACAATGATGGCGAAACTCGCACGTCTGCAACCAGCTTTGGTCAATCGGTCGTCTCCACTGCTACTTCACGACAACGCGCGACCCCATACTGCACAACAGACCGTCTCTAAGCTGCATGAGTTGGGTTTGGAAGCTCTCCCTCATCCGCCATACTCACCAGATCTTGCGCCTACCGACTATTACTTTTTCCAAAATTTGGACAACTTTTTAGCGGGAAAAAAATTCAATTCCCGAGAGGCAGTACAAAACGCCTTTGAAGAGTTTGTTGTCTCCCGTCCTGCTGATTTTTTCAAGAAGGGCATCCATAAACTGCCACAGCGTTGGAAAAGATGCATTGATTGCAGGGGTGATTACTTTGAATAAAAGAAATAAATAAGTTCGAAAAAAAAATACTTTAACATTTTTCTAACAAAACGGCAATTTCATAGGTAAAGACCTAATATAAATAAAAAAAAGATATTTCCAAATCGGTTCATAAATGACGGAGACAAAGGTAACAAATAAAAAAATTACACTATCACACTTCACACTAATATTATAAAAGCGAAAGTTTGTATGTGTCTGTGTGTATGTTTGTTACTCCTTCACGCTCAAACGGTTGAAGGTATTTGGATGAAATTCGGTACCAAGATAGCTTATACACTGGATCAACATATAGGCTACATTTTATCCCGAAAAAGTGAAATTTTCCCGTGGGATGAGTAAATAATTAAATACTTTTTATCCGCGGGTAAAACCGCGGGACGCAACTAGTTAATAATAAATACGTTATTGGCTGAAACATTTTTTTAAATACAGCCAAATTGAAACCTTCTTTTTAGCTTTTTTTGAAGCTTCTTTTTTAATAATCATAACAAGACATGACCCTCAAGGAACTAAAAAGATTCCCATTAATCAAAATAAGTCTCTTATCCATTCCCAAAGATGGTTTCCTCAATAAAATGTCAAAAATGACTTTTCGGAATTTTCGTCAATGGAATCAGATTTCTGCAAAGATATTTAATTAATGACAAAAATTTCAATTAAAAAGATAAAAAAAGGTCTTAAGTTCAGTTTTTTAATTTCGCTTTTTTATGCAGTCTTATTGGGGATGAAGGAGTTATTCGCATTGTGTACGGGGCTGTGAAAAAGAAATGGGACGATCTCACAGCATTGTACTTACTGATAGCATTTTGTAGATAAAAAGATAAAAGCACTACCAACAATAACTGCCTTGAAAATAAATCAAAAAAATTCGTGTCACAGTGTTTGTTACCATACTCCTCCGAAACAGCTGAACCGATTTTGATGAAATTTTATATTCACACATGGTAGGTCTGAGAATAGGTTGTCATTTATTTTTCATCCCCCTAAGTGTTAAGGGTTGCCCACCCCAAAAATTTATTTTTAATTTATTGGACAGATTCGTCCCCTAAATTTTCTACCTTCTTCCATCATCCCCTATTTTTTAATTTATATGGCAAAACAAATTTGCCGGGTCAGCTAGTTAGTATTATAAATAAATCTTCAAATTTGTCAAAGTTTAATATAAAATGTATGACATGTTGTTTCGTTGTACTCTAAGCTTTGTGTTTAAAATTGCCAGTATAAATATAGTCCATCCTGCAAGCGCGTTTAATTTTTTGATCAATTAATTTTTATCGACATTTAGTTAGCTAGTTGTACTTCAATTCAGTATTTTATAAAACTACAAACGTATTTTCCTGTCTCTATAGGTACTTCTTCTTTCGATAAAAACCCTAGGTGTACATCCTCAATTAGTCCAAGTCTCTATGGCACGTTGTTTAAAGTTGAAAATCGTAGATAATTATTTGATGTCAAACTGGGTCTGCGCATGAAAATGTGTTAATATTGCAAGTTTCGCGATCCACGAAAAACTTGCAATTACTTGAAATACGGATATCATATAAATATTTTATTTGGTAAATCCTTTAGAACGCTTGTCTGGCTATTGCACATGTAAAAAAATGTGTGGTCATTGATAAAAATTTGAAAACTAATAAAGTTCATATAAGTTAATACGTTCATAAAGTATTTTTTGGGATCATTAGAACGACCTAAGAAAACTAAAATCTAAGTTAAGTTTTGTTGGGTTATTCCTATTTTTCGTTTTATATCTAATTAAATAAAAAAAATATTTTTATTAATATTTTTTAAATTTGAATCTAAATATATATAACGCAAAGGTGACTGACTGATTGACTGACTAATATAGTGATCTATCAACGCACAGCCCAAACCACTGAGCGGATCGGGCTGAAATTTGGAATGCAGTTAGATGTTATGACTTAGGCATCCGCTAAGAAAAGATTTTTTGATATTCCACCCTTAAGAGGGTGAAATGGGTGGTTCGATTATTTTCCCATAGGCCACGCCGCGGGTGAAGCAGCGGGCAGAGGCTGGTTCATTCATAATTCTAATCTGTAATCCCGATTTGTATGTACATGTAACCAATCGTAAAAAAAAATTGTCCAATATTCCAGCTTCTATCTTATTTGTTAGCTCGTCTTTATCTATTAATTAATAATTAAACGATCATCTACATTGATCCTGGACCTTAACTAGGATTCCGTGTCTAGGGACCCAGGAACTACGAGGACCATGGTCCCACAACACCCAGACTCAGAACAAGTATTTGCGCTTTTTTTTCTGTGCACAAATACTTGTCCTGCCGCGGGAATCGAACCCACCCCCTCAAGGGTGTAAGTCAACCTACTCAACCAGTCCACCACAGAGGCTGTCAAAACAACAAAATAATCTCCTAGCTGCTCCAAAATACATTTGTTTGTTCTGTACGATATAAACAAATTGCGAAAGCTGAAATTCCATACCCTTTTCATCTTGTTAAGGTGGTTTTTTCCAAGTCAAGAGATCATCCATTAGGATCCATAGTAAGTTCATTTATCCTGGTGTTTGAGGATCATCCTACCTCAAAAAGGTGTAGCTACGATTTGTTTTGTTCGCTTGATATTTTTATACGAATTTTTCCGTGTCCCGTGACAGTTTCGTAATGAGAGTTTTTTAGTCTTTGAGGAAATAGAAAAGCAAAAAATAGGGTCTTTTTAACAAGACATCCGTCATTCATTCGTGGGATCTCAGCACCTATGTTTTTGGTGTCATACTTAAAAGGTAAAAGGACCTCAAGACTTCATCAGTATCTCTATCAACGTTCCGCAGCTGTTTACTTAGCGTTATAGAACTTTTTGTTTGTTTTTTTTTTTCACTTTATTTCTCAGTATTTGATTTTTTTTTAAGAATCTTACGCCGTTGCTTATATAAATGTTAGAAACTAGCGGCCCGCCCCGGCTTTGCACATATGTATATAGTATGTGTGTGAAAAATAATTTGACCGTAAGAATCTTATATTATCCTTAATGAACATAGGCAATATAGTATTTTTTTAAATTGGCTCTGTAGTAAGAGACTATTCAATGCAAACAAACAATCAAATCTTTCCTCTTTATAATATTAGTGTAGACTGTAGATTAAATAAATGTACGGTTCATTTATTATGATTTGGGACACTACATTATCTAACAGAAAATTGCACTAAAATCAATCGATATAATTTAGTGTAATTTTCATACAAATTGAAATATTCAAATATTTCAGACATGGTTCTAAATATTCAATTATCTGGAGACGCGGTAGGCAATACCCACTCCAATCCGAGGAAACAACGGGCTCGGCTGTACCTATTTTTTGTCGTAGCCACTCTCGGCACTCTTAAACCCCCTGTACCTAATAACTTTGTTGCGGGTAAAGCTAGAAGTCTGGAATATCAGTTACCAAGAGCTTGATTCTTTACTTTTAGTAAATTTGTATTTGTGTGTGTCAGTGTCATGTCAATGGCTGTCAACTTAAGAAATCATCAAGCTTCAAAATCATATTATCATCGTTTTTCTGTTGTTATTAATTAAATAATGATTTTTAATATAATATTTTAATATATAATATTTTCTGTAATACCGTATAATTATTGTGTCATTTGTAAGAACAGCAGAACTGTCACAACTGTTAGAAGTTGATTGCGGAACCGTCAGATTAATTACTTTTTTACTTTTTTTACGTTTTGGCTCCACACTTTTGGGTATTTAGCCAGTGACAAGTAATTGTTAATTTATCAAGTTAATGATATTTCACGCAAATGTGCAAAGGGCACTGTAGCTAGTGAAATTACTGGGCTAAGCTAAATAAGACTTTATGACCCGATTTCACAGTCTAGTAATCTTACTTCTTACTGGATTGTGCTAATATCTCAGGATGACGTGCGCAGTGCAGTGTCACGCGAAACTCTACACTTTAGAGTTCTGAGGGACACTGCAACTGATATAGGCAGCCGTGTCGCTTAACATCAGGCGGACGGTTAGCTCGCGACGGCATTTTATTAGCAGTGTGATTCAAAGCAAAAACACGACAGGTAATTTAAAAGCCCCACCTTTTACTGTACGCGTGTTTTAAAAACGAAAAGCAAATTAATGCTAAAAAGTATTATTAGTCACGTTTGTGGAACGTTTCCGCGAACATGTAAGCCTATTAGCCTTTTACTATATGATTTCATACACGGACATTGGTATAATAGCATCAAGTATATTAGTGATGCTTTACCAGTTATGCTATACCGGTGAGTGGTTTTTGTTAAATCAGTATATTAAGTACCAATACTTTTTTGTGTTTTGGCTCCACACTTATGTGTACATAGTCAGTGTCAAGTAATTGATAATTTATCAAGTTAATGATATTTCACGCAGATCATCAAGTCAAGTCATAGTCTATTCTAGTCAAGTCATACTCCTAGTAAAGTGGTGGCAACTTTACCAGAAGCTTCTATGGAGTTTTGGAAACAACATGAAAAGAAACGTTTCACCATCATTATACCACTTTCCCACACTCATGCATGTAATCCAGCACTTAACGAATAAAATGCCACCAAGTTTATGCACTAACACTGAGTAACACAAGTTTTGGAAAATAATACAATGTAGTGACGCATTTTTTCGTTTTCCCGCCAAAACTCCTACCTATACTTAATCTAATATTTTTTTCATTTCACACAACGCCATCTAGCTCAAAACTAAAGCAAAGCTTGTACTATGGGAACCAGATAAGTGATACAATACTTAGATACTTTTTTGTTTTGTAAATACATTGTATACAATATAACACACAGACACAGAACGAACACAATAACGAAATGTGATGCGGAATAAAATCTATCAATTTAAGGGGTGAGAACAAAAAGGGTTTAACTGATTTTTTTCACAAAATGACTTATAGGTATCGTTAGATTCAGCGTACAATAATACATTCTTAAAATACCGAAATTAGGCTTGAATCTCGAGATTTTGAGTCTAAAAACGGTTTATCTGTCACAGGAATACAGTTTGCTTAGCATAAAAACATTATTATATTGATTTTATCATATTATATTTTACCAGTAATTGAATGAATTAGTACTATATTTAGTATTTTAAAATATAATTAAAACATTTTCAAGCAACTGAAACTTACATAAACCTTTTCTATTACCTTATAAGCACTCTACATTAAAACGACGCCGTTGACGTTTAAAGTCAATTTTCTGGAAACTGTCAATTTGACAGTTAAACCCTTTTTATTCTCAACCCTTCAATTGAAGTTTAGAATGCCGTAACGGTAATTAATGGTGTGGCAAAAAAGCATTTCGTTCCATTTTGCATGATCTGCGGTCGATTACACATAACCATGACATAAAATGTGTATTGGGTAGAATAAATTTGCCACAATTGGAGCATTAACGTTAAACAGCGCTAAGCTCTAGACCATAACCAACCATAAAAAGGCCTTATATTTAAGTACTTTCATTTCGTTTTATTTTTATTAAGCATTAGGTATATCACAAAACAGAAACATAAAAAACGATGGTTGCCTTGTTTGGACCACCGTCACTTTGATTGGACCTCTTAGACGATTGGTCTTAGAATATTTCATTGTCCGGTTTATTATAAGCATCTCAGGTTAAAAGAAATAAAATGAAATCTTTACCGAATGATGACTATACCTATGAAAGAATAAATAAAAATCCAATAATTAGGTAAGTCCACTGGTTTGTTATTTCGAGTTACGACTACCGATCGTGTTCCAATCTTGTGCTCAAAAAGTACTAAAAAAGTTTTTTGTAAGGATGGGCAGGATTTTAATGAAAACTAAAACTGCACAATCGGATTTTTGAAAAATTTATTTTTCTGGCTAGGAATCAAACCCGTTGATTTTGAAAAAAAAACCCTGTATCATTACTTCATTCGATAGTGTCGCTATTTGATAGTGGAAAGTAAGGACGTACGGCAAACTTAAAAAAAAATCGCGACTTGTAGTCATATTGTAAAGATAAAACGGGTCTATTCGCGCACAAAAATTATATAAACATAACATACATCGAGGTTAATCTTAATTTATGTTTTGTTATGTTTTGTTAATTTATCATTTTTGTGCGCAAATAGACCCGTTTTATCTTTACAAAAGGTTGGATTTTAAAAAAAACTGCTTCGTTTTTTAAATTTCCCGAAAAATATAACCTTTGAGTCTTCAAATCGAGAGCGAACGGGTATCTTCTAGGCAAGCGTGTTACACCTTAGACCGCATCGTCACTAACCACCATGCGAGATAGCGGTCAAACGCAAACCTATAAACTATAAATATAAAAATAAATAAATATATATATAGAAAACTCTCTAACAGCTTAAGACCATTTAGCATAGTATAATTGATTCACCATTTTATTCTTCACTGAAAGCTATAAAGTATTCCATTTTATTATTTCCAATATTAATGTTGGATGTCGAAATTAATATCCTTTTGTTGAATAATGCTTCGATGAACGTAAAATTATTTGTACAATTTTTTCTTACTTCAATCATATTAATTTTAGGTACCAAAAGTCCAGGATACGATACACCTCCACTTCAAAACATTTTAGGATTTAAAGATACTAGGACTAGAAGGATTTAAAGTTATATAAACATTGAAAGATTATTTTCTTTTATATTAAAGAAATAATTAATAATAAAAATTATATAACAACGCTCAACGATCACATACACAGATCTGGGACCCTGACTAGGGTTTCCTGTATCTGGGACACGAGAACTACATGGTCCCACAACAGAGCGAGTATTTGCGCTTTTTTTGTGCACAAATACTTTTCCGGTATGTCGTGAAAATCGAACCCTTCTTTTATCTAAAATGCAATTTTTTTAAATTTGATATAATGCCTTTTTATACTTATTGACTCTATATTTTTCTTCCCTAAAAAGCTGGTAAAAAGCAGTTACACACATCTTTTTTTTACATCTCTCATCTGAAACAATCATTGCGGCTTGATTCTCCATATCCTCTTTTCCAGACCTCTTTTTACACCAAATGCAATTTAATTTACGGTTTATTCTGGAAGTACCTATTTACGGGACTATAAAGTATACAGTTCAGTAAAATATATACGACACACCTTCCATTTTGGGAATAGAGTTCGAATGCACAGAAACTAATAAAACCTTTTTCCTTGCCCTTAATAAAAACGTTTGGTAAGTAGGTGTTGGCGACTGGCCGAATACAGGCTTTTATTTTTAATTTTTAAACAGTTTTTCTTTGGTTTATTTTCTAAGACATGGAGTTGTCACATTTGGTAGTTTGGTTACGTGCGCTCGCGTTAATTGTATTTTTCGTTAATTTTCATTGTATATATTTAAATATACAGCTTTTAACCCTTTACCACCATCACACGCCTTTATTTCCCCATCTATTTCGTTTAAACAGTACATCGCTCGCTGTAAGTAGGTCTGTTCCTGATGAAAAAGGTACGACTGATACAAGATATGTATGAATAGAAAGGTTCTATTGAGTCTTATTTATATCATTGTCGTTATGCATTTGTCAATAGACGGACGTCTGATGGATGGTTAAGAACCCAATTATCTACTCTATATCTAAAAATAAATATCTCTTCTAAATATATATAACTCAAAGATGACTGACTGATTGACTGACTAATATAGTGATCTATCAACGCACAGCCCAAACCACTGGACGGATCGGGCTGACATTTTGCATGCAGGTATATGTTATGACGTAGACATCCACTAAGAAATGATTTTTTGAAATTCCATCCTTAAGAGGGTGAAATGGGTGGTTGAATTATTTTCACATAGGCCATGCCGCGGGCGAAGCTGCGGGCAGAAGCTCGTTCATTTATAAAATACCACCTTTCTCTTAGTTTTCTTTAGTTTCCATCTCCTTGTTCGCCCTGGTGTCAGAGTTATTAGACCACCTAAAAGCTGGCTTGGCTTAACGACTATTGTCTTAAGACTACAAACGGGCGGCTTAACGTGCGCTCCAGACTGTAGCGCTAAGTTGTAAATACCACTTTTGCAGCGGTCACCCACCCAAGTAAGCACCGCAGCGAGCGTAGCTTAACTTTACCGAATAGCTAAGAACGGCTACTCAAGCTTCGCAATGAGCAATGTTTTTTTTAACTAAACTTCCAGTATCTACCCGCACCAATTGAAAAACCTTTTAATTCAAAATAAAAGGGTAAACCACACATCATTTTTTTTTGTTAGATGAATAAATAAAAAAACTAATTCATCGTTCACAGCCTAACTTTCGATTTTAAACCCTCTATCCATCGTTAGAAGATACGTATTTAAGTAAATATTGAAGTCTTCTTCGGGAAATTATAATATAGAAGATTGAGCATCACGCGATATTATAATTTCTATATTATAATTGAAGGGTTGAGAATAAAAAGGATTTAACTGACAAATTGACAGTTTCGAGAAAATTGACTTTAAACGTCAACGGCGTCATTTTTATGTAGAGTGCTTATAAGGTAATAGAAAAGGTTTATGTAAGTTTCAGTTGCTTGAAAGTGTTTTATTCCTATGTAAAATTACCAAATATAGTACTAATTCATACAATTACTGTAAAAATATAATGTAATAAAAGAAATAAAGTAATGTTTTTATGCTAAGCGTACTGTATTCCTGTGACAGATAAACCATTTTTAGACTCAAAATCTCGAGATTTAAGCCTCATTTCGGTATTTTGAGAATGTATTATTGAAGATAATTTCACGCTGAATCCAACGATACCCATAAGTCATTTGGTCAAAAAAATCAGTTAAATCCTTTTTATTCTCACCCCTTCAATTATGATAGTTTAACTAAGCTATCGTAGGTTCAAGAGTACTTAAATGTGGGATACAATTTCTTTGTTTTGGGTGCTCAGGATGAAGAAAAAATGCAATTAATGTATTTGCAAAAGAAACTGATTTCAACATTAGTTGAAATTGTCTATAAATTTTCTGAAATTATTCCCTATCAAATTTTAATTCACAGAATAATGTACGTTGCCTCAATGGACTGCAAAGAAGGTGTAATTATTATAATGCATTAGGTGATATGAGCTTAAAATACTATTTACCTAAAACTGGAAACGCCTTAATGGTGCTTCCTAAATCACTAAGATTAAAAAACTGTTGTCTAAACATCACTGAGCATTACCACAAAAATCACAATTCACCGAAACAAAAACTGCATTTTTATTGAGGAAATTTTCACGGAATTTCAATTATGTTATGAGAAATTTCATCGCGTGTATATAATTGAAAGTTTAAGAGCGAAAATCGCCCCCGTTTACGTAACGTCTGCTCAGCTTGAAAGCCAAAGCCGTACTGAAGACTAAACCTCCCTCTTGTGGGGGATGCTATGCAACCTGAAGGAAAATTTGCTAAATGAAGCGTACATTGGAGCATTTTTATTGATGGTCGCATTAGAGCTAGTTATCTGAGTAGTTTTATATTTGATGTTGAATTGCGCGCTTGATGGAATGAATATGGTAAACGCAAACAGTTAAAAATGGAATAAAATTTCTTATCTGAGCCATCATTAAAGAACTTTACACTTTAGTTATATAACACTTTGACTAGAGGTTTTTTTTTTATAACATAGATAAGCAAACAAGCTGATAGCCCGCCTGATGGTAAGCAGTTACCGTCGCTTGTAGACACCTGCAACACCGGGGGCGCTGCCAATGCGTTATCTACATTGAAGGTATATTTAATGCCATCATATATCATTTCAAATGATTATGTAAGAAGTTATTAAAATGCGATACTGAAAATGGTTCGAAACGTCGCAAAATACAAAACAAAATGCGATCAGTTTGCACCTATCCAAATTCTTTATGATATTAGTTTCAAAGACTTTTCTGGCTGAAGTTTCTTTATGGTGGAGTTTGTTCTGTCATCTCCTCTATTGCTTTTTAATAGGAATCCATTGCGTTTTGTCCAATTTAATATATTTTTTATATATTTTAGTTTGAAAACTATCGTGTGTCACCACATTTGGTAAAATTATCACAGCTAAACTCATGTCAATTATAAAGTTGAAAATGACTCCGACCTGGTTTCGGACATATTCAATGTCCTTCTTCTGACAGACAGTTACTAACGAAAGCCGTAAGAAAGTGTAATTTTTAACTTTTTAATTGACGTGAGTTTAGCCGTTATTATTTTACCAAATTTGACATAACCTTAATATTCACTAAAGTTTATTGCAGCGTTTGGTGGAACATTACAAAACGTTCCTGGAAACCTATTCAGTTTTATTTTAAATCCTCGTCCCACACTTTCACGCTAGTTCCTCTATGTGCGTAGAATAGAATTCTGCTTCTAGGCTTTTACGGAAAGAAACAAAGTCATCTTTTGATAACCAAAAAAATAATTATTTGCGATATTCAGGTTAACGTACTTCGAAATGAAATAGGTAGGACCGGTAAGACTTGGTTCTACGTCAGTGTCTCGCGTTAATCTCGAAGGATCAAGTCGGAACATAAATTGTGAAAGCGTCGCACCGTGGCACGCTTGGTTAAAACACGACATGAAATGTAGCAGAATACTTATTTTTTCCTTGGGTTTAATGAAATTGTAGAATCATTGAGCACACGACAAATAAAAAACGAGTGTGCTTTAGACCACACGATTGAAGTAAAACTTCTATACTATTTGTAAATCTCTCTCTTTCTATCTCTACTAACTTATATCTCCCTCTAATCTTCCGTCCTCTTCGCCCGATTAATTTCCGAAACGTCAGTTTCTCGTCACGCATTCACTCGCTTACTCCCCAAGTCAAGGGAGCGTAAAGAAGTTTTACTTTAAAAACCTTGCGATTTGCTTGAAGGACTCGCCTGGAGTGTATATAAAATTACTACCTACATTAATGGTAGATATTACTTTAATTTGAATGGCCTAATAGCTCAATTGGCAGTAGCTTTACCTTCTGATCTGTAAGTTGTGGGTTCAATTCCCCACCCAGGAGAAACATTTGTGTGATGAACATGGATGTTCGTTCTGTGTATGGGTGTTTATATTGTATTCTATGTATATATTTACAAATGAAAAGTATTAAATCTAAGTATTGTGTCAGTTATCTGGTTCCCATAGTACAAGCTTGTCCTCAAATATTTATTTGTTATTATTATTTATTTATTTTACATATTCATATTAAAATAAATATACATAACTAGTTGCGCCTGTGGTTTTACCCGCAGTTATAAAGTATCCAGTGTGTTAATCCAGCGTATAAGCTATCTGCATTCCAAGTTTCATTAAATTCTTCCATATTTCCATAGTCTTTTACGTTTATAATATTAGTAAGAGTAAGATAGCATCTGTTACTATTATTATTACTTAATACTACGTTAGTGCTTATTAGTAAACCTGTAGTAGGACTGACGGTAAAATGATCTGACTTGCATTCATGTAACCTGTTTCAAATGAATTGAATATTGCAGGTTTCAAAGACTCACCTACTGAATCAAAATGCATGCATGTAAAATATATACTTATTGCATTTCTGGTAAACAGACAAATAATGTTTGAATCGGCTCTCATAATTGTAAGATATTAAATCTTTTTGCCAATAAGTACTCCTCTAATGTGAGCAAACCGCAGCCACCAACGCAAGCCACCGCACAAATCACCAAATTACTAAGGTAGAAAAGGCACAGTAAATTTCTACTACTGAATGCCTCTAATCCACAAAGTAAATCACCTGACTTAGACGGACTCAGGCCTGTTTGGGTCAATTAACGTTGGGGTAACCAGGAAATAGGCGTGTCATATTTTAACCTGAAATCAATTTTAACCTCAAATTTTCATCTTATGATTTTATCTTTTAAAGTTTTTAAGTTTAATCTTTTAAAGATCGATTCTGATTTTTCTATATAAAAATGTAATTATCTTGGTTTTCTGCACATACTTTGCATAATTGCGTTCAATCACCTTTTTCAACCGAATTCAAAAAGAACGAGGTTCATGTTACAAAGAGATTTAATCAAAATCAATCCAGTTATTTGGTTTAAAAAATCTAAATACAGTAAAAATATTGTAAGTATGATAAATAGTTAATTATAATTCAAGATTTTATCTTTTCTAAGACATTAAGGCGACAGAAGTTGACTTTACACCTTTTTGTAAAGGATATTATTTATCGATGGTCTCGTGATAGTACTCGTACAACTATCTTAATTTATTATTATAAATTATTTAAGCACTAAGTAGGTACTACGGATACCTATCAAATAATGGCAAAATATTATTCGCGGATTCTAAAATAAGTCTATTTTTTATGGCAACGAATGATGTGACGAGCTTGTCATTCACCTAATGTTAAGCCACACGGCCGCACATAGCAGTTGCATTGTCACACGAAACTCTAATGTAAAGTTTCGCGTGACACTGCACTGCACACGTCATCCTAAAACATCAGCACTGTCTAGTAATAAGATTAGTAATAAGATCCAGTTACGAGTACTTCACTAGTGCCCTTCAAACCGGAACAGTAGTGTTTGTACACTATTGCTTGGCGATAGGAGAACTGGTAAAGCAGAGGTACCTGCTTAGACGTTTCCAGAAAAGTTTTACCACCTAGTCTATCCTAAGTACGTCCACAGGACTAGGTAATAATGTTAGGGAATTTACGAGGCGTACAGGTAAGGATATGGGGTGGCCTTTGCATAAATAGTCGCCGCCATTCCGCTTCATTTAATGACGTATACGACTTCATGGGGTATCAAATGATTGGACTCTAATGGTCAAAACTGTAATGTTCAAAATCTATTGTTAATTAACAGTATTAATTAGTGTTATATTTTAACATATTGGAATGTCCCTTATTGAATGTATTATAACAGGTATATATACCTTTTTTGAGGGAGGGAAATGCCCTCGCTCTTCCTTGCCACCACGGGGGTGACGGCAGAGGGGGTGTGGGACTTGAACCTACTAAAAACTCCCCGTAATCCATCCACTACTGGGGTGGGGCGAGATGGGGTTGCGCTAGCATTCACCATCTCGCCCCGGAGGTAGACCTTACTATAATAGCCGTTTTGTGTCTAATTGCAATGACTTCCCGTGACTATTCTCCATAAATATTGGGCTTGCTCGTAGTCCAAGCGTCCACTCAGTTCAGCTGGGTGGACCACGGGCAATTATTTTTTCTCGTAGTCCACGTCTGAAGATAGCTGGGTGGGTGTACCACGGGTATTAATTTTTACCTGTGCTCCACTTTCGTTCACCTGGCTGTACCATGGGCAATTTTTTCTTTCCGTGGTCCTACTGTATTATGAATATAATTTTTTAATGTTAAGAATGACATGACGAGCTAGTCGTTCGCCTGCTGTTAAGCGACACGACTGGCCATATCAGTTTCAGTGTCACTCGAAACTCTAATACTAACAGTTTATTGAATTTGTTTCTCCTTTTTTTTGTAATGACTATCAACTGCATCATCTTCTTCTTCTCTTCGTTTAATGGCCTGCTATCGCTTTTTAGCGATAATTCTGCCAATGTCAAGTGACGAAATTTGTACGGTTATGTCATGTCAAAGTCTTATTTTGTCAGTCAAAATGCCACAGTAAAATGGTGGATATTTTACTGAAGCCTCTAGGAAGCGTTGAAGAGAAAACGAAAAGGCATGATTTTAAAACTTGGAACCATTTGCCAACACTAGTGCACGTTCACGAACACTTAACGGACAATAATCCACCCTTATTACACATTACAATTCAAAAATACACCGGTAATGGAAAAAAGTTCAAAATCCACAACCGCCATTTTCGGATCCTTTTCAACGAATTCCCAACTGCATCATGTTATGGTGACAAGTCATGGTGTAGCATAAAGTATTTTTAAATGCATTCTAAATTAGTTATTATCTTGTCACTTTACATCACTCATACTTATTTTAAGGTTCTCGTTCTGATTTAGAAAAATTGAGACTACTTGACATACATACATACTTGACATTGACATATAGGTATACCTTTTTTTTAAGATTTGGCTCCACTCTTTTGTGTATTTAGCCAGTGTCAAGTTATTATTGGCTGTATTGTCCTCCCTGTATTATATATATATGTTCATGTTAAATTAATAAATATAAAAAATAATCTAACAAAAAGCACAGACCCAGGTGTCTGTGGAAATGCAGTATAATAAAAAAAAAGTGTCAAGTTATTGATAATTTATCAAGTTATCGATATTTCACGCAAATATGTGTCAAGTCACAGTCGAAGTCATCAAGTCAAGTCATAGTCAAGTCAGTCTAGTCAAAGTCATACTCCTAGTAAAGTGGTGGCAACTTTACTTGAAGCTTCTATGGAGTTTTGGAAACAACACTAAAAGAAACGTTTCACCATCATTATAGCATTTTCCCACACTCACGCCTGTAATCCAGCATTTAATGAATAAAATGCCACCAATTTTATGCACTAACACTGAAAAAAAACACAAGTTTTGGAAAATAATACGATGTGGTGACGCAATCTTTTTCGCTTTCCCGCCAAAACCCCCATATATACCTTTGCATTGTTTGTTAAAGATTGGGTAAATTTGGTTGTTTGCTGTAGAAATTGACATTTAAGACTCTAATATAATGGCTTTATTTATCGAGACCTGCTGGACCCTTTTTTGCTGAATCAATACTTATGAGAAGCAGAAAAAATTGTTTCACGGTTACGTCAAGTCGAAATCTTATTGATGTCACGAAGTAAGTTCAAAATTCACCAACCTGATAGAATGTGAAGTTTTTATCAGTGTAACATAGACATATTTACCTGTAAATATTGCAGGCGGAATTAGGTCAAACAACGCCCAGTTCAGTCTATACTCAGATAGGAAACTGTTCTATCTCCAAGCTGCGACAGAAAAGCATTAACTCGTCGAATGCTTTAATTGAATTATTTTTTTGTGTTACAAAGGGTTTCTTATTTTTGAAACACCTACGTGGTTTACGTGGGTGTTCCACGAGTACAAAAAAGTACCAATACACCACTGGTACCTTTTTGTACCCGCAGAACGTCCAGGTGAGTTATTTTCTTGAATTTGCATAACAAATAGATATTGGCATTTACCTATAAAATCGCAGTTTTTTGTGAAATAAGTAACCATATTTTTTTCTATATCTTATATTTCTTTTAATGAAATTAATCACCACACTCATGTAATGGCATCTTTGCCAAGGCAGTGTCAGTTTATTGATGCCCTTCCTGAAGAAATCAGCAAAATGGGAGGCAACAACCAGGATCCAACCTTGCTTAGCGCTTGCGATTGTCAAACAGAATCCATTTTACGTCGCAGGTAACATTTCGGTTCAAAATTCCTTATGTGCCTGTTGAGCAGTGCACAGCACATTTGATGCCTACTTCGCGCTGGCGATCTTTGAGTCGAGCGCCCACTTGTCAAGCTTTTACCTTGCCATTTAGACGAAAATTTACCAGAGTTGTTTTGATGCTAACATCGCTCTTTATGAAAATTTGTAGGATTTCTTATCCGTGGAACATCGATGAGGTTCACCTCTATGGGTACCTTTTTAATAATAGATAAACCAAGGATGTAAAAAAAAATATGGGCCTTTGGTTCGCCCAATAGGTGAACCAGCACGGGTAAATTTAATAATGTGGTGCCCTTGATTCTCACAACACACACGTTGCCCACAAGGTATCTTTTTGTAACATCGGAATTCCGAACTTCACCGACAATCATATAAAGTTGGCAGACGGGGCTAGGGTGACTTTGAAAAAGCGCCATCAGTAATTTTGTTTTAAACTGAACCAACCAATCCCTTATTTTTTTTGTGAACAAAGCACAAAATGAATATTCATATGTGTAGTATTGAGCTAAAAGAGCTATAAAAAAAATTCCTTACTTTTTTCAAAGAAGTGTAAGATTTAGTTACCCGGTGCACCTGGGTGTCCCATTGCAGATTGAATATTTCACCTGAGTGTTTCACTGGTACATTGAATTACCCATAGCTCATTTGGACGTTCTACGGGTACAAAAAGGTACCAGTGGCATTGGTACCTTTTTGTACTCGTCGAACACCCATGTGAACCATGTAGGTGTTTCAAGAATAAGAAAACCTTTGTAACACAAATAATTAAGAATTATCCCGAGTAAAAAGGTTAAATTGCGACGAGCTTATTAACATTTGCTGCTGTAAATGAAGGGATGGGGAACACGTTGATCGCGTTTGTGTGTTTTGCTAAAGAATGAAAAAAATAAATCACACAGATTTATGTAATTTTAATTTTACCGCAATATCCCGACAGGTTTTGATACAAATCGTTTAAGTTTTCCACACGTTCCCGTATGAACACATTATTTTCTGTTCTTATTTTGTTTTAGTAAAGTGAGCACGTATTTAGGTTACTCAAAGTCTTTAGTAATGCTGAGTCTACAAGAGCTCTACTTACAGTTTCATGAAAGTGCTATGTTGTACTACATTTGCCAAACAACTTCCATTGCGAAGTGGCTGAGTAAACGTTGGCTTTAAAAGAATGCTAAGGTGGTAGTAGGTATAATGACGCAGAGCTGCGAGTTTCGAAGACTTTGTAGGACCATGATAATTTGCTAATCTAGTGCTTATTGTAAGGTTGATTGATGATTAATAATATCATACATTACAATACGTTGATCTTCCTGTGAATACAACTTTATGTTATGGATAATAAGCCTTAACGTCACTATCGTTCGGCATCTCGAATCTTTCGACGACTCGGCTATTCTATGTATACGGTTTTGATTTGTTTCTGTGAATTTGCTTCGTGCAAAAGCCGACTCGTCGAAGTATCTTTTTTTGTTTTGGCTCCACACTTTAGTGTATTTAGCCAGTGTCAAGTAATTGATAATTTCTCAAGTTAATTACTATTATAATGTGTCAAGTCAAGTCAAGTCACAGCCCAAGTCATCAAGTTGCGTAATAATATAGTCTAGTCAAGTCATACTCCTGGTAAAGTGGTGGCAACTTTACCAGAAGCTTTTATGGAGTTTTGGAAACAACACGAAAAAAAAACGTTTCACCATCATTCTACCACTTTTCCACACTCATGCCTGTAATTCAGCACTGGAAATAACACAAGTTTTGGAAAATAATACAATGCGGCGACGCGATCTTTTTCGTTTTCCCACCAAAACTCCCGAAGGATCTTGAGTTATAACAACAAGTCTGACCAAAAAGTAAAATAACTGACTACCAGTGTAGTAATATAATCTGTGCTCGGAGTAACTACAGATCACAGTGCTTTCTATAATCTATGATGTTGGATTAGACATTGACAGCTGACATTGACAGCTACCAGGTACGTGCTACAGATAATAAAGCCTAGCTTTCTCACGGTTTCTTTTTAGGAACTGCAGAGATTTATTTTAGATACTTTATAAAATCTAAAGGAACTACAGAGGATTACCAATAGTAAATTCTCAGTCATTCCTGTCAAGTCATCAAGTCAAGTCATAGTAAAATCTAGTCAAGTCATACTCGCAGTGAAGTGGTAGCAGCTTTACCAGAAGCTTCTATTGAGTTTTGGAAACAACACGAAAAGAAACGTTTCACCATCATTGTACCACTTTCCCACACCCATTCAGCACTTAGCGAATAAAACGCCATCAATTTTATGCACTAACACTGAAAATATCACAAGTTTTGGAAAATAATACAATACGGTGACGTGATCTTTTTCGTTTTCCCGCCAAAAACCGAAGAGTGCGTGGTATATCCTTCATTTAAGGCGTGACTGGATGAGAACGTGTTTCAGACGATTGAGCAAGATATAAGATCAGTTTCACAGTCTACGACTTGCTAGTAAAAATCTAGGATGTATATGGAAGAATTAAGACTGGAACAGACGTTAAAGTGCTGGATTGATTTAAAATACGCAATACTATATAATATATAGCTACACAAAAGTGATGCGTGGATATGCAATCGCCGTTGGGAAAACGTTTCGATAATGAGATCCCGGGTAATCTGGTCAAAGCCAAATTGACATTGGTGACTACTGATTGTGGCACAACCGGCTTGTTTGGATATAATTTGCTTTGCAGAAAATAAATCCAGTGGTCCGATGATCTTTCTGAATGGGACTCGTCCGTGCAAACACAGTTTGTTTTATTTGTCTGTTTAAGTAGGGAATTTAATCATAGAATCTACTATAATTTTAAGGAATACTTTACGCTTGTTTGCATTAAAGTTTGGAAACTCTTGAGTTTGCACTTATCTCTTTATAGGACGTAATGAAATAAAATTAATAGAAATGAACTTTATTCCCGATGCACAAAATCGCAAAGGTAACATCAATAATATACACACCGGCACAATTAGCGGAACAGAAAAAAAAATGAGAAAAAAAAAATAAAGCAAATGAATGAAAAAAGCGTATGTCATCTAATTTTCTATTTTCAAATTTGGCAATAAATTAAAAAAATATCATAACTGGCCAGTTCCTCAAGTAAAAGATTTTAAAATCCTGCTTTTTTTGTGTTCCGCTAATTGTGCCGGTGTGTATAGGAGAATAGAAACTTGGTCATAATATGCAATACTGCGCGATGTCAGGAATACGTAATACCCAAATGCGTTGCAGTGAGTGCGTCATAGTGATAAGTGCGAATTTAGGAGATGTCAAACTTTAGCGCAGATGAGCGTATTTCGTTATTATTTATTTATTCATGTAACGTGACAAAGACGTACCTACAAATTCAACTAGTTCAGTCAATCGAGTTAATTAGATACTTATGTTACAATTTACCTTGAACTTTCAAGAATTTCATTGTAGGTAAATATTTTTTTTTTTGTTTTTATTTTGGCTCCACACTTTTGTGTATTTAGCCAGTGTCAAGTATTTAATAATTTCTTAAGTCAAAAGTCAAGTCATGTCATACTCCTAGTAAAATGGTGACAATTTTACTAGAAGCTTCTATGGAGTTATGGAAACAACACGAAAAGCAGCGTTTCACCATCTTTATACCACTTTCCTACACTCATGCCTATAATTCAGCAATTAACGAATAAAACGCCACCAACCTTATGCACTAACACTGAAAATAACACTAGTTTTGGAAAATAATACAATGCGGTGACGCGATCTTTTTCGTTTTGCCGCCAAAACTCAGGTAAATATTTATATGCATATCAACTTATACGAATATATCTCGATAAATATTATAATTCAAAGGTTGGGTGGGTAAGCCCATGTTTTAATGGGTTTTAGTTTCCCAACAGAGTAATAGGTTCCTATACACATTTAGTAATTTTATTCCTCTGTGGCCACGCTGGGGCTCACTTTCAAGCCCTAATGGGTCATTATTAAGTTAGCATAACTGAAAATTTAATTAAATGAACATTTTGTTAATTTGGTGACATCGTCGTAAATACACGAAAAGTGGCGTTTGCAATTTATATATTGTTCAGTTAGTGCTAATATAAACTTGTTTTTCTTAGGGATATACTCGTACATGGGAACAAGCCAATTATTGCAAAATTTTATTTTAATTTAAAAGAGTTTCCGAAATGCACCGCTCTGCCAACCAATCTACCAACTGGTCTACCAATCTACCATCTGGTCTACCAATCTACCAACCGGTCTACCAATCGGTCAACCTACCAACCAAACAACAAACCGGTCTGCCAAGCGATATACCAAGTGGTCTACCAACCAGGGGTGCAATGCCAGGATACCTCCACGAAACCCCGGGTGTTGTAGTTCCTCTTGAATGCTTGCATTCGGGGGGAAGGGCAACACTTGGCTCGGTGCACCCTGGGCAACGGTTAATAACTTCCTTTCGGGGATCTTGTTAGCCGTTGGCTGAATTCCTGGCGGGGCCTCTCTGCGATCCCTATGTCTCGGCATAGGGCGCAGCAGAGAGGCAGGAGGCGTGGTCACACTTATGACTACGCGTGGGGCTCGCCCCGGCGCCCTGGATAGTCCGGGAAGCGGCGAGGCGAGTCGGAGGGTGGTGTGCCTTCATGGCACTCAGCGCGCGGCAGGGAGGGTCAACTCGGCCACCCTGTCGGGCAGCTGGCGGAGCAGCTTTTGCTGCAGAGGGCCCCCGGGCCGGTGTATGGCGAGCCTGCAAGGCTCGCGGCGCGGCGGGGAGGGTCAACTCGGCCACCCCGTCGGGCATCTGGTGTTTACCAGAATCTTTTTGTTGTTTCTGTCTTGTTTTGTGTCTGAGTCCCTTTCGTTCGTATTGTTTTGTCTCTGTTTCATGTTTGTGTTGTCCTCGGCCGTCGGGCCTGTAAGCCGACAAACATGGCAAGTCTCAATAGAAATTTAGTACCCCAGGTAGGTACCACTGATAACGTAGGTGGAGAATCCTACCCTCCTACGGGAGGCTGCCCCTCGTATTCTGGGGGGGGCAAAGACTGCCTTAACAAAAAATCTATTGGTCCCATGAGGGACGCGAAAGGACGGTTCGTCAAGCCACAGCCAGTGCCAGTAATCGACTCGGACGACGTGGAGTCAGGCTCGGCGGGCTCTTCCATGAGCCTCGATTCAGTCGGGGTGGATATGGTGAGACGAAAGAGGAGGATGTCTGGCTGCGACTCGGGCTCCGACGCTTCCCTTCGGGAGCGCAGCCGGTACGAGCCGGTAGCCAGACGGGGTAGAGGTCGCCCTCTAACGACCGGTGAGTTCGTCGGGCTCTCCAAAGCCAAAGCGGAGTTGATCGCTCTTAAGCGTGAAGAGCTCCGCGTCCGGGTTGAGGAGGACCTGGCGATCTCAATAAGGGAGGACTGCTTAAAGCGGATAGCTCGCCTTGAGGCTGGGGATGGGAGCGATCCCATTCCCAGGTCCTCGGCTGAGCTGGTGAGTGCTGTGGAGGGCAGCCTCACCACAATCGCCGAGGTAGCATCGAGGTCAACGAACCTTAAGGGGACCTTTGTCCGATACCTTAAGGATGCGGTGGCCTCCATCAAGGAGGCGGTCACGGAGTTAGCTACCAACTCCGTGTCCGACGAGACTAAGCTTCTCCAGGCCGACAATGCTCGGCTGAAGGCTGAAGTGGGCTGTCTTCGCAAGGAGATGGCTCAGATGAAGCTGGATGTGGAGGAGCTTAGGAAGGCGCAAGGGCAGATGTCCCCGGCTCCCTCTACTGCTCGCAAGAGTACGGAGGTGGAGCCACTCTGCCTTGCACCGCTCCCCGGGCGCGAAAGCGGAGACATCCGCAGCCGCGCCCCATCGGCGAGAGACGACGAGCTTGAGCGAAACATCATGGTTCGAGTAGGTACCATGGTGGACGCTCGGCTCGAGGCGTTGGCTCTGAGGCTTCCCCCGGAGAAACGTTCCCGGCCCCCACTGGCTGCGGATAGGAGACAGGTTCAGGCGGCGAAAGCCGCGGCCCCTGTCTCCAAACCGCCGGTCGGTGAGGGTAAAGGGAAGATGACCCGAGGGAAGAAGAAGAGGGAAACAACGCCCAAGGACGTGACGAAGCCACGGGTGCTGCCCCCGGCACCCAAGGCTATGACGGAGGCGTGGAGCAGCGTGGCTAAGCGCGGGAAAACCAACGGGGCTGGTGCGGTGCAAAGTGCACCGCAGACCAGGACTCCGGCGGTGAAACTGCGCCAACCACGATCGTCGGTGGTCACCCTTAATCTGCAGCCTAGTGCTGTGGAGAAGGGCGTGACCTTCAACGAGGTGCTCACGAAGGCCAGGGCTCACGTCCGTTTGCCCGACCTTGGCATCGATAAACCACTAGGTTTCCGAGTTGCGGTTACCGGTGCGCGTATGCTCGAGGTAATGGGTGACGGTAGTGGGCCCAAGGCTGACGCATTGGCGGAGAGATTGAGGGAATGCCTCCCGGCGGAGCTCGTCCGAATCTCCAGGCCGATGAAGTGCGCAGAAATGCGCATTTCTGGCCTAGACGACTCCGTCTCATCGGATGAAGTCGCGGCTGAAGTCACACGGGTCGGCGGCTGTTCGCCCGACTCGATAAAGTACAGCGAGGTTCGCTGTAACTTTATCGGGATCGGGTCGATGTGGCTGCGGTGTCCGGTGTCGGCCGCCAAAGCGGTAGCAGCGAAGGGAAAGTTGCTCGTGGGTTGGGTCTCGGCTAGAGTCCACCTGCTTGAGCCGAAGCCCTTCGTTTGCTTCCGCTGTCTGGAGGAGGGCCACGTGAGGCAGAAATGCCCATCGAAGGTGGACCGTAGTGATCTCTGCTATCGCTGCGGGAAGCCTGGTCACGTGGCCTGCGAGTGTTCGGCCGCGGTTCACTGTGTGCTCTGTGCCGCAGCGAGCCGCAAGGCCGACCACCGCATGGGTGGAAAGGGGTGCGATTCCCTGAAACCCAAACCAAGGCGGAGAAGGCGCGGAGCGAGGGCGGACCGTAAGGCCGCTTCGACTCCGAGCCGCTCTGCTGAGGCGCGGGCGAAGGAAGCGCCGATGTCCGTTGATCCGGGGCCTAGTGTCCCGGGTCCGGGACGTCGGTGATGGGATCTGAGCGGGTGACGAGTGGGTGCTCGTTGCCCGCTTGCATAGGGTCTCCCAAGCCGGACGGCGCACGAGTGCTCTGTGCGCCTCCGAGATGTCCCCGTCGACGTCACGTCCCGACGGTGAGGATGGAGCCGGATGCGGCTGACCGTAGGTAGGGCTGCGGATAGAATGCTAAGGCGACCACGTAGCCCTACTACATGCGGCGGGATGGAGAACCCCGGGACGGAGAGTCCCACACGGATTTTCCCGGGTCAAAAAAAAAAAAAAAAAAAAAAAAAAAAAAAAAAAAGTGGTCTACCAACCAACCAACCAACCGGTCTACCAACTGGTCTACCAGCCGGTCAACCAACAGGTCAACCGGTCAATCAACCAACTAACTAACCAACCAACCAACCAACCAACCAACCGGTCAAACAACTGGTCTACCAACCAACCAAGCGGTCAACCAACAGGTCAACCGGTCAACCAACCAACTAACCAACCAACCAACCGGTCAACCATCCGGTCAAACAACCGGTCTACCAACCGGTCTACCAGCCGGTCAAACAACTGGTCAGCCAACCAGTCAGCCAACCGGTCACAGCCGGTCAAACAACCGATCAAAACTATTCCATCATAAGTGAATTACCCCCGTAAATTTTGTATGAAAAGACGTACGAAGTACGAAAACGTCTTTAAGATTGGCGGAGCAAGGAGGATGCATGTCAAACTTAACGATCTTACGCGGCGTTGCTTGCAGCTGACGTACGTCGCTTTCATAATGTGCAGGACTTGGTGCAAGTTGCAAGGTTCGCAGCTAGTATGTAGTTTTATATATTTCACCAATTTACAAAAATAGTTGCACATTAGTGCTAGTGATAAAGTTTCAATGGAATAATCAATCAATTTCTTAATATGCAATAGAAATATTGCATATTTAACAACAAAAAAAAAATGGGTTTTGTTGCTGAGCGACCACATCGCCCAATTAGAAGCAATCACAATAATATGTACTATAATTTTAAACCTAACGTAATAGTTTTATCTTTCATTTGAGTTTTTTGGCGGGAACGCGAAAAAGATTGCGTCGCCGCATTGTATTATTTTCCAAAACTTGTGTTATTTTCAGTGTTAGTGCATAAAATTGGTGGCATTCTATTCGTTAAGTGCTGGATTATAGGTGTGAGTGTGGGAAAATGGTATAATGATGGTGAAACGTTTCTTTTCGTGTTGTTTCCAAAACTCCATAGAAGCTTCAAGTAAAGTTGCCACCACTTTACTAGGAGTATGACTTTGACTGGACTATGACTTGACGACTTCGACTGTGACTTTTTTGTGACACACATTTGCGTGAAATATCATTAACTTGATAAATTATTAATTACTTAACACTGGCTAAATACACAAGAGTGTGGAGCCAAAACATTAAAAAAAAAATCTTTCATTTTTTCATATTTTTTTTAGTTTAATACAGCCTATGTGGTATGGGGGTTGAACAGGTGGTCATACTCGGAGGCAGCGGGTTCGATTCTCGCGGCAGGACAAGTATTTGTGCACAGGAAATAAAAGTGCAAATACTTTGGGTTCTGGGTGTTTTGGGATCACTATCGCCATATTTCCTAGGTACAGAGAATCCTAGTTAGGGTCCAGTATCTATGTATGTGATCGCTGGGCGTTAGAAAGAAAGAAAATACATTTATTCAAGACATCACACAACTTTACATTTTTACAAATAGGCACTTTATACAAGACAAATACACGAAAAAAAGCAGTAATATCATAAAGGCGAAAGTTTGTATGTGTGTTTGTGTGTATGTGTGTATGTCTGTTACTCCTTCACGCTCAAACGGCTAAATGGATTTGGATCAAATTTTATCCCGGAAAAGTGAAATTTTCCCGTGGGATGAGGAAAAAATTAAAATACTTTTTATCCACGGGTGAAACCGCGGGGCGCAACTAGTTATTTTATAAATAAAGAGGATAGTAAAATTATTTCTACCAACTTTTCCTGCTGATTCCCTCTAACTTAAACCGGTGCACTAAGCTCTAGCTAAACTGATATAATGAAGCTGATTGCACCTTCCCTGATTAAAGACGGGATTAGCTGGGACACGCGCACTGCTGCACCGTCGCGTCGATGTGCCCGAGATGTTCTGGTGCAATAAACACGCCCACCAGGCTTTGATTAGGTTGATTGAAAACCTTAGCTCTAGATAAATTAACTAGCTTCTGCCCGCGGCTTCACCCACTTGGCCAATAGTAAAATAATTCAACCACCCATTTCACCCCTCTTAGGGGTAGAATTTTGAAAAACCCTTTCTTAGTGGATACCAAACACCCTCCTAATTTCAAGTCTCTAGGGCCAGTGATTTAGGCTGTGCGTTGATATATAAGTCAGTCATTCAGTCAGTTAGGACTTTGAATTTTATATGTATAGATAAAATGAGATTTATACAGAGTTGCTGGTTTCCTGTACACACATATAAAACAAAGTCGGGTTTGTTCGGAAACTTATAACTCAAGAACGGCAGACAGATTTTCATGGTTTTTGGATTTTTTCAGAATAACTATTAAAAACATTGAAAAACGACTAAAAAAGATTTTTAAAAAAACTGATGAAAAAAAAGCGCAAATATTTGTTCTGAGTCTGGGTGTTGTGGGACCATGGTCCTCGTAGTTCCTGGGTCCCTAGATACAGAGTCTTGTGATCGTTTGGCGTTATTGTGATCATTATTATTATTTAAAAATATATAATAGCTTCACCTTTTAAACAAGCCCAGTTACCCATTTCATGCACACTGCAGACTCTTGGTTTGATTTCATTAAGGGAACACGGAAACGGAACGGATGTAAATCAGCGCCGGAGCGGCCGATGGTTTTACAACTAATTAGATTTTCACTCTGATAACCTGCATTATTCTCATTTCCGCTTCGAAATCTTGTATTTTCTCGTGGAAGTGTAAATGCTGGACATCACACAATTTCTTTGTATATTTTACACACTTGTGCACTTGTCTGTTCTGACAGAAATGATAGCACTGCGTATATTTTGTTATGTTAAGAAATGACATGACGAGTACGACGTTTGCCTGATGTTAGCTTGATTTCCCCTAATTATACAAAAAACCGCAAATACTTATTCTGAGTCTGGGTGTTGAGGGACCATGGTCCTTGTAGTTCCTGGGTCTCTAGATACATGGAATCCTAGTTAGGGTCCAGGATCTAAGTATGTGATTGTTGGGCGTTATTATTATTAATATCCCTGATTTTGAAGTAAAACTTCTTTACGCACGATTGACTTGGGGGTAAGCTGGCTGATATACTTATATCTCCCTTACGTCTCGTATATTACTAAGGGCAAGAAAGATAGAGCTAAAAAAGTTTTACTTCAGTCGTATGGTCCAAAGCACACTAGTTTTTATATGGTATTTAGAGTAAATGCGCCAATTTTTTAATGGTTAGTACAGTTTTCGTCTAAATCAAGGTTTCGTAATATGTGGAGAGTGGGTACGCTCCTTACTGGTTTCGGTTATAGCCACACTTTCACTAACGAGTCGCATTCATACGTTGAAATTAAGCTTTTGCCTTTGGACATTTTTGTTTTTACCTTCGGCATTTCTAATGGTTTAAATGGAAATTTGCCCAAAAACAAATTGGAACGGCAATTGAAACGAGGTTTAGTTGAGGCTTAAGTTGCCCAAATGCTGCCTCAAGTCTCCGGCTCTGAAGTTTTTGAATTTATAACGTTTTCTTTGGTTGAAACGGCGCGCTAAATTACTTTTGTGGGCCGTTTTTGTTTGGGGACATATTTTAATTGATCATTTTCAAAGTTAGCGGCATTTTGGTGAACCATTTTGCATGGTGCCGCCTTGGATTACTTGACTTTGCGTTTCTTTAAAGCCCTGTTATCGTTTTTATTTAATTGTTGATAATTATTCTCAAGATGTAATTTTTTCACCGTATTTCCTACATTTTCCATTTTTCCCTTTATTTTCTTGTCTATTTACGATGTAGGTAGACAATCTTATCTACCTTACTAGTATTAATAAATACAAACTGAATATTCATTGAAGCTATTTTTATTTCGTAAACATTAAGTATGACAGATTTGACATGCACAATTTTTTTTAATATATAAATTATATATATCAGAGTCTTTGCCCTCATTTAATTTTTCCCGACATTTCCAATACCGTAAAGTCGGGGTACTTTGTTCCAAAATTAGGCTAGTTTTTACTTCCCGTTTGATAACTTCAATTCTATTAGCTGTACGTCAGTTTTATTGAAATAGATGTTTAGTTATGAATATAACTGTCTTATATACACAACCAAAACCTAGATAAACAACATCTAATAAGGTTTTTTTTTTTTCGCAAAGTTTGGGCCAAAGTTGTACTCAAGAAAAGCTACTTTGGCCCTTCGGTTTTCTGTGCTATAAAATGCAGTGATTCTTAGTGTTGGGATAAAATAAACTATTTATATGGATTACGTAATCAAAGAACGACACATTATCTTCATTTACTTATTTTTACATCAAATCAATCAAAAATACAATCAAAAAGTTAAGAATCGTTTAGAAAATGACATTTATAACACAAAACAATTTTAGCAAAACTGTCATAATTCGTTCTAAATAAATAATATCTATTAAAAGTAGTTTAATATGAGGTAGGTAAACATATTTAGTAGTAATAAACAACTTAAATAAACTATTTCACTAGGCATTTAGTGATCAACTCCTAATAATCAGTCTTCAAAATTGAGAATCGTCAGGCAATCAAACTTATATATTAACTATACTATCATCTAGATCCTAAACCTATTAGGAACTTTGGTAGTCAATTTCAGGAACAGTAAATAATCCTTTCTTTACAAATTTGGGAGCTGCAATTTTCTTTACCACTAAATTCCAGGAGTATAATTGCTCGTCTTTTATAGCAGGCCATTTCCAAAACTTGCCTTTCTTCATACAATTTATTAGCGCTCCTTCTGTGCACGTCGACGTAATTTGATCAGGATACATTTTAGAATTCCACTTAACTAACACATGATCACCGATACAGTACGGTAGGTCACTTCCATCATGATTCTCCTCAAAAACAGCTACGGCTTCGACATCACAGCGCGAAACGTCTGACTGCACTTCTTTTGCTAAAGGTAGATCGCCTTCCGAGTTGTTTTTAGAATCGGGTTTTATGCAACTCTGGCCATCGAACTTTGCCAGAGGCAGATCTTCTGCAGTTTTTTCATCATAATTGCAACTCTGATCATCGGATTTCATACCCTTCGTTAATCGAGGATAATCTTCATCACAATCGAAAAGATTGGACTCTGCAAACTGGGTCGGTGGATCATTCACGCCTTGGTTTTGGTCATAACTCATCCTGGGGTCACCATAATTAAGCTGTATTATTGGTAAATCATTTTCTGAAACATCAGTCTGATCACGTGCCGTATTAAGATCTTCAGTAGATGAAGTTACCGATGACTACTTTGCTGTGTTTATTTTTTAATTTGTTCTTTATCGTGCTACGAGGGATTTTGTATTTTATTGCAGCAGCCCGCTGAGTTAAAATCTTGGATCTTACATCGTTCAGACATTGTTCCAGCTGGTTTTGTGTATAGTTCATATAATGGCGACTTCCTGGTATTCTTTTATCTATAGTGGGCATGTCTGTGTATCTAGAAGAAACCTAAATTTACAAAATTATAGCTATCAAAAAGAAATTACAAATAGAAGAAAAAAATTAGGTTACTTTGGCCCGTGGGCTAAAGAACCCCGAAAAAGGGGGCTAAAGTATACTGCTAAATTAATTATCATTTATTTTTTACAAAGACAGCTTAATCTCTTTCATTCTTATCACATTAGCATCCATGATATATCTTTGTTACTATCGACAACAAGCAAATACTTCAACTTACCTAATAACTTCGTTGCGCGGGAAAGTTTGCACTTTGTATATTTACGTCTGTTACACGTACTAACTTGTCGTCGGTAGTGACAGATTCACACAAGCACTGTGACCCATGACAGTACTTTACCTACAGAGCAATATCGTCATCTATCCGTTTTATGATGAACTAACTCGAAAGGTCCCGCTGTAACGACTTGGCGGCAAGTTCAAACTTTCTAACAGTTTGGGTCAATGTAACACCCTAGGGTTAATGTACCCCGACTTTACGGTAGCTGTGTTTAGCCTCTTCCGGGCCAGAGTCCGTTAAAGCATAGTGTAGATGGCCTATATACGTTTTAAAACTGTTCCAAACTCCCATCTTTTACTTGCATTTGGTTTCTTGTTTCGGAACCTGTGGTTTGCATGGTGCAAGCTTTACTTAGATTGGGGCTAGATAATATAATAATATGTGTGAAATTTGAAATGTCTTCACATATGAATGCTATATAGTATAGACACAATGAATTTATTTATTTAATTTCATCTAGAATAGTGCAGAAAGATATAATTATTAATTATATAAATAGCACACAATAACACACAGAGAGGACAGAGACTAATAGACCATTCAAAAGATACGTTTGAAACAAAACTTTCTGCTAATAAAAGCATGTAATTTATATCAACTTTTTTCTAGTAAAGCCAAAATGAGGTTTCGAAATGAGTCATAATAATAGTTATATTCTCCAGAGTAACGTCCAGATAAACATAGTGCTGGAATAAGCACACAAAATATAAACAACTGTAAACAGCGTGTAACTACCTCATTAATATTAACTAGCGCTAGTCTGGATGTATTTACACTATCCGATCCGATATTATAACATAAAAACGTTTATTTTTATCACTACAGTATAACAGTGCAGCGAAATAAAGTGTATTGCCATCTTTGCATCTATAATCCGTTAGTAAGTGGGCCTACAGAATAAACCCTACATTTTAACAAACCTGCATACAAAGCTACAACTTGCATGTTAGTAGATTTCACTTGTATAGATCTTTGAAATTCCTAAACACCTCTTCCACCCATGATGTACTCAGTTATTGAACATCTTTGTTTCCAATGCGAGCAACTTGTACCCAAAACATGTAAAACTTGGCAGGAATCGGAAGCCAATTTCCCGAGAACTAGGTATACTAATTTATGTTCCTGATAAATGCATCCATTTGTTCTTTTTATTATTTTTAGGTTGTCCTAAGGGCAGCAGCTCTATAAGGGCTGGACACTCACGGGAACACGAAGTAATCAACGGGAAAATGCACGAACAGATGAAAATAACACTTAAGTCTTCGAGAAGGCAGTATATTTGTTAACAATTGGTAGGTATTAATAATAATTTAGATTGTAGTTAGCCTGGAAATTGCTGAAAGGTAAAAATAATAAAATTGTTCAAACTTGAACTTTCACAAAAATTGAAATATTATTAAATGTTTTTTTTTTTAAAGAACAGCAATGAGCGTACTTTACGCTTCGGCGACTAGTCTCTCCTGTCTGTGGTACGTTGGTGATCATATACATAGTATCCTCTACTTAGTCTGTGTTGGTGATATGCCAAAAAAATATGGAAAATGAAAATGCGGCTAATGTTCTAAACTTGAATTCGAATCCAAATTGTGAATGGCCAGTATCAGATGCGAAAACTACGAAAGCAGGTAGAAAGCTGTAATGATGATGAAGAAGGATGATATCGTTACAAAGTCATAAGGATAAAATCGTACATTGTTAGACGATAAGTATTATAGTAATAAAATAACATGATTATCTACCGATAAGTAGCTGACAGCATTCCTTAATCTTTTCAATTTGTTATTTTTCGTTTTAAGAAAAATTGCTGAGAGTAATGTAGGGTTGAGAATAAAAAGGGTTTAACTGATTTTTTCACAAAATGTCTTATGGGTATCGTTGGATTCAGCGTGAAATTATCTACAATAATACAATCTCAAAATACTGAAATGAGGCTTTAATCTCGAGATTTGGAGTCTAAAAACGGTTTATCTTCGCTTAGCATAAAAACATTATTATATTTATATTATCATATTATATTTTTACAGTAATTGTATAAATTAGTACTAATAGGTCTTTACCTATGAAATTGCCGTATTGCAGTACAGACTTTTTCAAACAAAAAAAAGTTTTGATTGGCTATGAATTCTAAATTCAAATTAATTTTGTTTTAAAAATATGACATTCTATTTACAATATAAGTCTTTTGTTTATTGATTAGCGTTGTATTTTCATTACATTACAACATTTTTCCTCATAATGGATACTTTGAAATTTCGTGTAATTATGGAATATGAGTTCCGTCGTGGCACCAACGCGGCACAAACGACACGTAACATCAACGACGTTTACGGAGAGAACTGTACAAACGAACGTACAACCCGTTATTGGTTTGCTCGGTTCCGTTCTGGGAATTTTGACTTGAAAAATGAACCTCGTGGTCGTCCGGAAACTTTGGTCAACAATGATGAATTAAAGGCGATTGTGGAAGCTGATGAATCTCAATCTACAGCTGAGCTGGCAGCAGCTTTTGATGTTAGCATCAAAACAATATTGGTCCATTTGCGACAGATTGGGAAGATAAAAAAGCTTGATAGATGGGTGCCCCACGAACTTAACGATCGCCAGCGCAACGTACGCGTCGAGACTTGCCTTGCGCTGCTTAACAGGCACAGAAATGAAGGAATTTTGAACCGAATTGTTACGTGCGACGAAAAATGGATTTTTTTTTTGACAATCGAAAGCGCTCAGCAAGTTGGTTAGATCCTGGTTCGGTACCAAAGCAATGTGCAAAACGAAAAATGACCCCTAGAAAGGTGATGGTCACATTTTGGTGGTCTAGTGCTGGTGTGATTCATCATAGCTTTTTACAAAACGGCGAGAGCATTACTGCAGATGTGTACATTGAAGAACTGACCACAATGATGGCGAAACTCGCACGTCTGCAACCAGCTTTGGTCAATCGGTCGTCTCCACTGCTACTTCACGACAACGCGCGACCCCATACTGCACAACAGACCGTCTCTAAGCTGCATGAGTTTGGTTTGGAAGCTCTCCCTCATCCGCCATACTCACCAGATCTTGCGCCTACCGACTATTACTTTTTCCAAAATTTGGACAACTTTTTAGCGGGAAAAAAATTCAATTCCCGAGAGGCAGTACAAAACGCCTTTGAAGAGTTTGTTGTCTCCCGTCCTGCTGATTTTTTCAAGAAGGGCATCCATAAACTGCCACAGCGTTGGCAAAGATGCATTGATTGCAGGGGTGATTACTTTGAATAAAAGAAATAAATAAGTTCGAAAAAAAAATTCATTAACTTTTTTCAAACAAAACGGCAATTTCATAGGTAAAGACCTAATATATTTAGTATTTTAAAATAGAATTAAAACATTTTCAAGCAGCTGAAACTTACATAAACTTTTTTATAACCTTATAAGCACTCTACATTAAAATGACGCCGTTGAAGTTTAAAGTCAATTTTCTCGAAACTATCAATTTGACAGTTAAGGCCTTTTTATTCTCAATCCTTCAATTATTGTAGTTTCGTTTAACATGAACCGCGTCGGTAGATATAAAACTTCCTCTGTCGTGGAAGTCTAATATCTAATTCATTGTATTTGAATCGTATCTTGGCAGCGTTGTTTGTTTGTTAACTCGGCTTTCATCTGTTTTAGCAATTTAAATTTAGGACTTTTCTGCAAAGTTCGTTTAGTTAGGTACCACCGCATTGTCATTATTATTATAGCATTAGCATTACTGGGCTAATGAAACTTTATGACTTAATCTAATTTAATATGATGTCTCAGGATGACGGGCGCAGTGTAGTGTCACGCGAAACTATGCTTTAAAGTTCCGAGTGACACTGCATCTGTATGGGCAGCCGTGTCGCTTAACATGAAGCGAATAATAAAATTTATAGATATATATTTAAAGGTTCCGTCGCCAAAAAACCTTTCTTCGACCTGCATATAAGTATCAATTTTCTTTTTGGAGTTTTGTATTACAAACAAATCTTTCTTCTCAATCGTGGGAACCATTTAAATTGTTCAATTATTATTAATGCAATTATAGTTTTATACACACATTTATTAATGTATTCCAACCTTAATTGCAACAGAGATCAGCCTGGCACCGTCCGTGCAGTTGGGACCAATATATTTTACACGGACAATAGCGAAGAGAGATTATGTTTGAAAAGGGGCTTCTTTTATTATTATTACTTTAATTTTGAAAGAAAACTTCTTCACGGGTTTTTGGCGGGAACGCGAAAAAGATTGCGTCACCGTATTGTATTATTTTCCAAAACTTGTTATTTTCAGTGTTAGTGCATAAAATTGGTGGCATTCTGTTCGTTAAGTGCTGGATTATAGGCGTGAGTGTGGGAAAATGGTATAATGATGGTGAAACGTTTCTTTTCGTGTTGTTTCCAAAACTCCATAGAAGCTTCAAGTAAAGTTGCCACCACTTTACTAGGAGTACGACTTTGACTAGACTATGACTTAACTTGATGACTTCGACTGTGACTTGACACATATTTGCGTGAAATATCATTAACTTGATAAATTATCAATTACTTGACACTGGCTAAATACACGGAGGTTTTCAAAAAACTTCTTCACTCACGCTTGACTTGGGAAGTTGGTGAATGCGAGATGAACGGAAGTTGAAGTTGGTTCACGTAGATCTCCATTGTCAACAAAGTTAAAAATTTGTATTACTATGTTGGTATGTCCGGTAAAATGACAATTTACAACTGTCTCGATGGCGATATTTACAATAAACAAAGCAAAAACAAAGTTACACCGGCCGATAGATGGAGCTAAACTAAAGAAGTTTTACTATAGCCGTGTGACCTAAATCACACAATTTTTTTTATTCTATTTAACACTGAATCACTGTTACCTGTGATAGATAACTTGGTAATGTTAGATAATGTGAAATATCATCACGTAACATATAGGTAAAAAAACTGTGACGAGAAATCCGAGCACCGGACTAACCTATTTTATTCCATACTGAAACTTCACACTAACATGATTTTTGAAGTGATAACTTCTTTACGCGCGTTGAGCACTTTTTGGTTGAACAAAAAGCGTGAAACTCGCGTCATCATCACCGCACGCTTCCCATCACACTAATATTATAAAGGCGAAAGTTTGTATGTGTGTTTGTGTGTATGTGTGTATGTTTGTTACTCCTACACGCTCAAACGGCTGAATGGATTTGGATGACATTTGGTACTAAGATAGCTTATACACTGGATTAACATATAGGCTACATTTTATCCCGGAAAAGTGAAATTTTCTCGTGGGATGAGTAACTAATTAAAATACTTTCATCCGCAGGTGAAGCCGCGGGGCGCCACTAGTAAACTATATGTTACAAATCACTTAGTTTTTACTTCTATCGGCAGTCCCCTCCCGTTTTTTTTTTGCAGTTCTACTTGATGTATGTCTATGAGCATCGCGGTTCGGACTTTGCTAATTTCCCGTCTGTTTATCTAGCACCCGTACATTTATCGCTTTCCACCTTAACAGCATCGTCGTAAGGTTCATATTAGTTTGAAATAACGTCTCGTTTGCTTAACACCACGTTAAGTATTCAGATTGCTACAACAGAGGGATGTTTACAGTGACGCTGTAACTTAATGGAATATGGATTATAATTAGCGTGTGTTGAATTAATGTTATAATGAGTTTATGCATTTGCTTGTGTTTGCGTTTGGAGATAGGACACTCTTCGTTAGAAGCCTACAGTATATTTTTTCATTAGATTTACTCCCTTCTTAATAAAAATAAATGACAGTTCGTAATGTCACTTGTCAAAATAATGCTCTATGTCGTTTTTTTTTTTTTTAATTTTTGGCTCCACACCTCCGTGTATTTTGCCAGTGTACGAAAAAAATCGCGTCACCGCATTGTATTATTTTCCAAAACTTGTGCTATTTTCAGTATTAGTGCACAAAATTGGTGGTATTTTATTCGTTAAGTGCTGGATTACAAGCATGAGTGTGGGAAAATGGTATAATGATGGTGAAAAGTTTTTTCCGTGTTGTTTCCAAAACTCCATAGAAACTTCAGATAAAGTTGCCACCATTTTACTAGGAGTATGACTTGACTTGATGACTTGGACTGCGACTTGACTTGACACTTACAACGTACATAATATATTTAATATAACTTGAACAATTAATTACTTGATACTGGCTAAATACACAAAAGTGTGGAGCCAATACCAAACCGTGTGTATGCATAGTGTGTATGTCATTTTACTCGGTCAGGTAATCATAGACTCGGTCTAATTTATATTTTATATTTTAACACATTTGTTCCACAAAGTTTCTTTAAATTTACGGGGCGTGGTAATTACATAGCTTGATAGGAGCACAAGTTGCAAAGCCGTCTTCTTAACTTAAATTTTTCTATAGTACCTGTTAGCTAATTTAACGATTAGACATGCCTTTTTTTCTGTCATCCATCCATCTTACTCAAAGATGTGACTAGCAAACGTGATTTCGATAATGGTTTAAGCTTTTTTTATCTGTTATAACAGAATATTCACCTGGTATAATGCATTTAAGTCTGTTACAGAATATTCAAGCAGTGTATTTATTGTTTAATTAATAAAATATATACTAATGATAATTAATTTAAAAAAGCAGGATATTGAAGATTCAAGACACTTTTATTGTTGCTGCATGGTGTCTAAGCTAATATGAGAGTAGCAAATGCATTCATACCTTACGCAGGCGTGTATTGCGAATTGCACTCTCTAGATCTCTAAATAGTCTAAGTAGCATCGTGCTGACGATTTTCACCAAGTGCACTTATTTTGCTTATACCTTGCGCAGGCGTATATTGCGGATTGCACTCTCTAGATCTCTAAATAGCCTAAGAAGCATCGTGCTGATGACTTTTCACCAAATGCACTTCCTTTGCTTATACGTTGCGCAGGCGTGTATTACAAATTGCACTCTCTAGATCTCTAAATATCCTAAGTAGCATCGTGCTGACGACTTTTCACCAAATGCACTTCTTTTGCTTATACCTTGCGCAGGCGTGTATTGCGTATTGCACTCTCTACATCTCTAAATAGCCTAAGTAGCATCGTGCTGACGACTTTTCACGAAATGCACTTCTTTTGCTTATACATTGCGCAAGCGTGTATTGCGAATTGCACTCTCTACATCTCTAAATAGTCTAAACAGCATCGCGCTGTTACCCCTTTTCATCAAATGCCCTTCTTTTACTTATTTTACAATACGCCTACAAATCTCACTGTGAAATCAAATATAGGTACTTTCGACTATGTAAACAACGGGAAGTAGCAACGAACCTCCGCACAACTCCAAGAGTGATCCGAGCATAAAATTGATTGTTATAAAATTCTCAGTAAAAATTAAACTTTGACAAAGAAAACGAAAACCAGAAAGAAATTTAATTAATTTCCTCTGCGAGTAACGGGTGGAGGTCGTTCATTATTGTCTGAACTCTTGCAAGTAATCTGTTCTGTGTTCTATAATGAATAGAAAGAGCTAAGTGTAATAAGATTCGCTAATTTTGGTAGTATAGTATAGTATAGTATATAGGTAGAATTTTTGTGCAGTTCAAAGTCAATGTCAATGTCAAAAGATTTTTTTTTTTTTTTTAGTTTTGGCTCCACACTTTTGTGTAATTAGCCAGTGTCAAGTAATTGATAATTAAAATAACACAAGTTTTGGAAAATAATACAATGCGGTGAAGCAATCTTTTTCGCTTTCCCGCCAAAACTCCAAAAAGATTTATTGCTAATAGGCTATTTTCAGCACTTTTACTTTTACCTGACGTTAAGCGACACAACTGCCCAAATCAATGCAGTGTCACTCGGAACTCTAAAGTATAGAGTTTTGCGTGACACTGCACTGCGCACTTCATCCTCAGACATGATTATGATGTGTGAGACAAGATTACTAGACTGTGAGATCAGGTCATAAAGTCTCATTTCTTAGCTACAGTACCCTTCAAACTGGAACACAGTAGTGCTTGCGCGCTACTGCTTGGCGGCAGAATAACTGGCAAAGCGGTGGTACCTACTGTTACGTTGTTAATTTGGATAAAAGAGAAACCACAACGTAAACGTAACGTAGCTTAATCTTAAAACATGCTATGTTACGCAACCTAGATGAACTTTGCAGAAAAGTCTTTCCACTTAGAAAAAGTTACATGTGATTAGAAATTTAATTTAACTTGGTTGAATGTTAGTAGTATTATCAGCGTCTCCGTTTCAGCTTGGGAAAAATCATCGACTATAAATTATCTTTGGGCAAAAATGATTTTGTATGTCCGGTATATGCCCAGCTGTCCGGCTGGCTGGTTGTCCAGCTGTTGTCCTCTACAGGTCGCATTTCTCAAACGATTCACGTGAAATTTGGTGAGCAGTTACGATAATTGTATATGGATTTTTAACGATTCTGAACTTGGAAATTTTTCAAAATGGCGGTACCATGGTGTGTTTTTTTTTTTCAGTTTTAAGCTATTTAAGACATAATCGTGAGATCTAAAGCTCACAAAGCTATAAGTTAATAGTAGTGTCGAAGGGAATTTTTATATAGGTATTTCTGCTCTAAAATTCTAGTTCCTTCATTGCTATTATAAAATATGGAAAATACAAAATTGGAAGTATTCTTTAAATTGTACCGCTTTCGACTGGTCTGATAGCTTAGTTCGTACGCAGGACAAACTTTTGTGTGATGAACATAGGTGTTAGTTCTGTGTGCGTGTTATATTGTATTCAACGTATGTATTTACAAAAAGGTATAAAAGTAGGTATTCTATCAGTTATCTGGTTTTCACAGTACAACTTTGCTTAGTTTGGGACTAGATAGCGTTATGTGAAATGTCCGCAAATAATTTATTTATTTATAAGTTGCAAAGTTTTAAAATGAGATAGATATGCATTAGAATTGTGTATCGTACATACTTTACTACCAATTTCTGGAAACTTTCATATTACTTAGAGTTGAACTTCGTGATTCTAAGTTACGTGTAATTTATAAAGGAAGTTCGTGTTGGCAAGTTTTCTTAGTTTAATATACTAGTTGTTTTGAACTTGGCTCGCACATTACCCCGCCCTGATTGTAACTTGTAAAACAACATTATAGGTTCGGCAGTTTTGCTTGCGCTCGCGGCGCTACTTGTGACAGTGCATTATTTTGTTTTTGAGGGGGGTGGAATGGGGGTGCCCTCACCATCGCTCTGGGGGTGGTTAGGGGTATGTGAGACTTGAACCCATTAAAACCTTCCGCGATCCGTCCACCGCCAGATTGGGGCGAATTGGGGCGCTATAGCTTTTACCACGTCGCTCCGGGTGATACTGGCTAGTTACCCTATTAGTAAACTTAGTAGGTCTTTATGCTGATCTCTCACTTTTCTGTTTACCATAGACAAAGATCTTAGTGGATAGAAAATAAGATTACAATTTGTACTTATTACCTCATTTATACCCAAAGAGTGTGCCTTAGACCACACAACTGAAGTAAAACTTCTTTAGTTTAGCTCCATCTATCGGACGGTATAACTTTGTTTAATGTTAATGTCACCATCTTGTCAATTGTAAAATGTCATTTTACCGGACATACCAACATACGAGTAATAATTCAAATTTTAAGTAATTTTTACCTTTGTTATGTTGGTAATGGAAATCTACGCGAACCAAACTTTCAACTTCCATTTGCCTCGCTACGCATTCACCAGCTTACCTCCCAAGTCAAGCGTGCGTAAATAAGTTTGACTTTAAAATGTTATGAATGTGTGGTAGCAGCTAATAACCAGAATAAGTTAAATGCCGTCTTTCATATAAACGTTTGTTTGAAAAGCTGCAAAAATTAGATCATCTTAACATTTTAATTATAGTTAATATTAAGTTAAATTAACTAGGACACAGTAAATGTGACTCAAAGACACCAAAGTTGTAATTGAGTGAGACTTCTGTGAATAAATTACTCAGGAGTATGTAAAGTTTGAGTGTTTTCTATGAGGTTGCGAAGTTAGCAGCGCGGTGAAAACTAATACACTTTGTACAGCGAGCAATTTAAATTTTCTGCTGTAGTTACATAATTTAGACTAACCTTGTAATAAGTGACTTAATACATTTGTTAAACATAATATAAATAAGTCTTTACCTATGAAATGCCGTTTTTTATTAATATGGTTTATATATAGATATATGGTTTAGGCATTGCATTGCATTGATATACAAGTCAGTCAGTCAGATTTTTTTAAAGTATAGTTTCACGATGGCGATAAGATCGCCCATGGTAACCTACTTATAAGCTTTCCTGTTTAGGATTTTGACATCTGGGTGTCAATAAACAGTTTCTATCTATCTATGTAATCTATAATCTGATTATAATTCAAAACAAAAGACCTTAGCAACTACAAGCATGAACTGTAACAACCAGCATCACCGATCATGATATCATTATTTTGTCTAGCATTTTTTTGACTTCTTGAGATAATGGATAGAACATAAAAGCAAACGAATTAAAAAACAAAACACAAAATTTTATTTTATAATAATAGAATCAATTTGATCAGTAATCCCAGGATATAGATAAGAATTTAGCTTGTTGGATTAGGTGTAATTTGGTACCTAATACAATAACAAATAATAATTTACCTTTGGAACTGATCAGATGGGAAAGATTCGCGTCTTAGAGAAATGTGATGTTTTAAGCTATAAACATAAAACGTGCAGATATCACATTAATTGCTACAATCTATGCATCAAACTTTTAACCAAGTTTAGACTGAAGCAGTCCAGCGAACTGAGCCAAGCCAGGCAGATTGGCCTTCTTATAGAATTCTTCATGAGAACACCTCTCTAACCAGGCTGATAGATTTGGATACCTGCAACCAATAAATTAAGCAATTATAAAAATAATAGGTACCTGTGAACGGGCCTGGAAGGATTTTCCGTCATTTCACCGGCCTTCCCTCGGCTCCTACTTTTATCAAAATTTTGGTGGTATAGGTTTTTTTAAATGTTAATGAAAGATGTGATGAGCAACACCCCTACTGCGTAACTGTTCTGGGAATCGGCTTTGCCTGCCATCCTGCACGCGCCAATTAACAAGTCAACGAGTGCAAGCAAGAGAGAACACGATTACCATCTCCACCAGACTTACGCGGTAAGGCCCCTAGTACACCTGATGATAAGCAACACGGCCGTCCATAACAGAACAGTGTCACTCGGAACTCTAAAAATATAAGGCTTCGCGCGATACTGCACGGCGCACATCATCCTGAGACATTAGCACTGTCTGGTAATAAGATTACACGACTGTGAGATCAGATTATAAAGTCTCAATTGCCCAGTAATTTCACTAACTACAATGCCCGTCTAACCGGAACACAGTAGTGCTTGCGGCAGAATAACTGGCAAAACGGTGGTACCGACCTAGACGAACTTTGCAGAAAAGTCCTACCGCCAGTTCTATAACATATCCTATAATAACGTCCACTCACAATGCTCCATCGACCGGGAAAACTACGTTCAACGAAGACAGCGTGCTGACGCAGCAGATGTCAGCCAGTGTCACATGGTCTCCCGCCATCCAAGTGTTCGTCAGGAACTTCTCGGAAAACTCGTACGCTTTTGTGATTTTGGCCAAATTTTCCGGACGTAATACTTTCTCACCCCAGAAGAGTATTGGTTCCTGAAGAAAATAGGTAATTTTGATAGTGCAACCTTCATATTTAAACAAATAGGGACCAGAATCTACATATGTGATCGTTGGGCGTTATTATTATTATTATTTAAACTATAGTATTATTATAATTAGATCTGATCGTTTCTGTTGGGCAAAAAGTTAAGCAACATTTTAATCTAACTGGAGAGAATCGTACTGTGGGAGAAACTGTCCCACATTTATATATTGCAATCAAATGCAGATATGATAATTTATCAAATTAATGATATTTCACGCAAATATGTCTCAAGTCATAGTCGAAGTCATCAAGTCAAGTCATAGTCTAGTCAAAGTCATACTCCTAGTAAAGTGGTAACAACTTTACTTGAAGCTTCTATGGAGTTTTGGAAACAAGACGAAAAGAAACGTTTCACTATCATTATACCATTTTCCCACACTCACGCCTATAATCCAGCACTTAACGAATAGAATGCCACAAATTTTATGCACTAACACTGAAAATTACACAAGTTTAGGAAAATAATTCAATGCGGTGACGGAATCTTTTCGCTTTACCGCCAAAACTCCCATTCGACTTAATTTTTTTATTTGTTTATTACCTTAAAACTTTCGACTGGGTGAACCGAGTTCAATGAATCTTTATTATTATTATTTTTTTTATGTTACTGAATGATTTGACGAGCTAGCCGTTCACCTGATGTTAAGCCCACGGCTGCCCATAACAGAACAGTGTCACTCGGAACCCCCAAATAGAGTTTCGAGCAACACTGCACTGCGCACATCATCCTGAGACATCAGCACAGTCTGGTAATAAGATTACTCGACTGTGAGATCAGATCATAAAGTCTCAATTGCCCAGTAATTTCACTAGCTACAGTGCCCTTCAAACCGGAACACAGTAGTGCTTGCGCACTACTGTTTGGCGGCAGAATAACTGGCAAAGCGGTGGTAGAAATAGAAATAGAAATAGAAATATTTATTGGCCTTATAACACATTGTCATACTGGGCAAGTCATTTTACATAATAAAAATATTATTTATGGAAATTCATTATGAACATATAAGCATATGGCAAAGAAAATTAAAATATTACAGAAATACCATTCAAACTATTAAACCTGCTGTAAAAGAGCAATAAAATAAAATAAAATGAACTAATTGAAATAATGATAAATTATAAAAATTAAAATTGAATAAAATTGAATCAAAATCTAACAAATAAAATATAATAATATTAAACATTATACTAGGAATATTCCGCATCCTGCAAGAATGAAGATTCTGTTAGACGCTGATTCATAAACTCATTCAATGAATAAAATGGATTTTCTTCGCAGAACTGTTTTATCCTTCTTTTAAAGTCAGTTGCATGTAGGTTTATCAAGCTATGCGGTAATTTATTAAACATGCAGATCTTGTTGTATATTCCTTGCTTTTGTACCTTTGTTAATCTATTTGTCGGTTTGCGTAATTCGTCATAATCGCGACATTTACGCATGCATTTATATTTGTTTTTAGTCAAATTATCTTTCTCGTCATAGATTTCTAATAAACAGTTGTAAATATATAAGGAAATTGCCGTCATGATTTTATTATTCTTGAAATGTTGTCTAACAGATGTGCGTTTTCTTAAACCTAAAATTATTCTTATCGCCCTTTTTTGAGCTCTTAACACCTTTATAATATCTGTTCCATTGCCCCATATGGTAATAGCATACCGTATCCTAGATTGTATATGTGCAAAGTATACTGATAAAATAGCTTTCTTATCTAGTAAAGGTTTTAGTTTAATCAGTGCGTAGTTAGCACTCGCCAGTTGCTTACAGAGCTTACTTATATGGGCCGAATGACTTATTGTATTATCCATTGTGTAGCCGAGGAATACATTTTCCTTAGTTCCAACTTCAGTGTTAATGCCTTTTCGAGATTGGTAATGCATTATAACGCTCTTATCGGTATTGAGAATAATCCCATTAGCATTGAACCATTCTTTTAATGTCTTCATAGCGTCATTAATTTTGACTTCTAACCTATCTCTGTAATTATCTTTAATTCCCACATGAGTGTCATCTGCGAATAAACTAATGTAAGTCCAATCCGGCATAATATTAACTAGGTCATTAACATATATTAAAAACAGTACTGGCCCCAATATTGAGCCTTGAGGAACCCCTACATCCATCAAGTTCATCGACGAGTTTACCTCAAATACTCTGCAAATATGTGCGCATCATATCAAGCTCAGGTCCCACAAATCCGTAGTGTTGCAGTTTTAATAATAAAATATCGTGTCTCAGACAGTCAAATGCTTTAGACAAATCACAGTAGATGCTTGCACATTTTTGTGATTTGTCCAATGATTCAAGGATGTAATAGACTACTTTCCTTATTGCCATTTCTGTCGATCTTCCTTTACGGAAACCAAATTGACATGCTGTGAAAAGGTTGTTTTCGTCAAAGTATTTAAGTATTCTTCTTTTAATAACCGTTTCAAGTATTTTTGATATTGTAGGTAGTATGCAAACTGGACGATAATTACCAAGTTCCTTACAATCTCCCTTTTTATATAAAGGTATTATTCTGCCTGACTTGAGGCAGTCAGGAAATACTCCTCTTTCTAGACAGTAATTAATTGTATTGTATAATAGTTCCATAAGATAATCATTTGTCAATATTAATTCTCTCAATGTCTTGGAATTCATGTCATATATATCTGGTGTTGTTTTTTGTTTCAAGTTTCTTAAAATCGTCACTAATTCTTTGATGTTTACTGTTGAAAATTCTATTGTTTTGGTCACTTTCTTTCCTGAATTTAAATATTTCTTACATTTGTTGGCATCGATTTGTGTATTAAATGTCAGTTTATTAGCAATATTTTTGAAGAAGTCATTGAATGTATCTGCGATATCTTTATAATCAGTCAATTCTTTACCATCTATAGATTTGATTTTGTGGATTCTTTTTTTATTAATTCGTTTCTTATTGAACCTCACTTGTTCATTTATTATTTTCCAGGTTTCTTTTATTTTGTTTCTCGAAGCCTTGATTCTATGACTATATTGAACTTTTTGAGCTGTGGCAAATACTTTCCTTAAGATCTTTTTATATTTTCTTATTTGGATAACTCTCTGATCGTGCGGATGAATTTCTTGTAACATCTCCATCGTTGCCAGTTTATTTTTAGATATCTCGGTACCCTTTGATGTCCATTTCTTAGTAGCATGTCGTTTTACAATTTTTTTTCTAGGAAATGCTACGTTATAATAATATTTGATCGCGTCTTGTAAAATATCCATTCTTGCATTAGCGTCCTTACATGTTATTATTTGATTCTTTAATATATCATAGTCTCTATTAAATAAGTAATGAAAGTAGTTACAGTTATTTATTGACATATTTCTGGAAAAACACGAAGATTTTACATGCTGGTCGTTGTTATTTGCATTAATACTAATTGTCAACCTGATAACTTTATGGTCAGATATCTTACGATCTAATACATAGCCTTTGCAGTTGTCAAAATTTACTATAAAATTATCAATACATGTAGCACTCATCCTTTGCACTCGAGTCGGTTCATTTAATAAAAATTTAAAGTTAAAATTATTTGAAATCTTAAACACTCGCTTAATGGTTTTGTCAATCTTTAAAATGTTCAAATTGAAATCTCCCGCTATTACAACTCTTTTTCCTTCCCGACACAGCTTTTGTAATAATTTATTAAACAATTCAAAGAAAAGATTTATATCTTTATCAGGTCTATATGCTGCTATGACAATTAGTTTGGAGGTTCTAACCTCTATTGCTGCTAGTTCAAAGTTCATTTCAAATGCGATTTTATTAATGTCATTTCTTACTTTAAAGTCTAAATTATGTCTAATAAATATAGCTGTTCCACCATGCAGAAAGAACTTTCTATTAAAATATGTTGCGAGCTCAAAATTAGGAATAACCATTGTTTGCACCCGAGCATCTTCTCCCCACGTCTCCGATAAACATAGTATATCACATTTATAATCATTAAGTAGGTCTTCAATAACTTGATATTTATTATTTATGCTTTGCACGTTTGCATGTAATATTATCTGTTCCTGCTTGTTCGGGATTCTGTTTGAAAATTTTCCGCATTCTCAGATAGGCCCTCGTGGCTTTCTACTGTGCACTTAATAAAACGAAGGGTGGATGATGGTTGGAAATTTTTTGAAGTAACTGATTTGATTATAACATTCTTCACGAGATCCCTAATTTTACGGTAGCTGTAGAGGATGCCACGTTTGTCTCATACATTAGGATCTACATATTTAATGTTCTCTGTCGTCGTAGCTAAGTGTGCTAATTCTTTGTTGATATTGTAAATATTAATGTCATTTATATCATCGTAGCGTATCCCACATATCACCATGTTGAAGGGTCTATCCTGTTTACTTATAATATGTCTTATTAATCCTATATATCCTTGTTTTCTTGATGTAAAATTTAATGATTCTTGAAATTTATTTATAATTATTGCAACTGTGTCGTTCTGTACTAAGTCTTGCGTTTTTACATCAAAATCTTCTAATATTTTATCACAGCTGGCTCCTGGCTGACAGTAATTAATAACTTTATTAGTATAATCCATGTTGTTGAGTATATCAGATGCTAGTCCTCGTCCTGTAACATCTGAGAAAATTATTGTTTTTCTAATTCTTTCGTTAGTGTCAATCGATCTCTCATTATAACCTGTTATTTTATGACAGTATTTTTGCTTGACACTCTCTTCGAATTCGTTATTTAACTTGACACCAATGTGAAAATTTTGTTTCGCTTGTAGTTCTATAATTTTATATTGTAACTGTTTATTTTCTTGGTTGACTATTATAATTTTGTTTTGGAGTTTCTTGATCTTTTTTGACAACTTGTCGAATTTTTTTACTATTGACCTTCTTGTTTTATAAATGGTTTTGGTTTTCGCAGTTTTTGATGCTTTTATAATTTTTTTCGGCTTTTCAATATTATTATGTTTAATTTTTTTATCTTCTAACCACTGCTGTAGTTGTTTTATTTGTTTATTTAATTCTTTAATTTCTTCCTGTTGACTTTCATATACTAGTCGATGTTGCTCTTCAATTATCGTTGCCGTATTTTTTCTCGAGGTATCTTCAACCCCCATGGAGATACGTAGCCGTTTCCTCTTTCTACTGAGAAGTGGTGAGTTTTGTACATCACCATATTCGATTTTCTTATACACGTCATTGAGTTTCATGTATTTTTCCAGATTTTTTTTTATTTGGCTATTTTCTAGTATCAAGTTTTCAATCTCATTATTAGCGGATGCAAGGCGGTCTTCTAGTTCAGATATCTTTTGTTTTGTAGTGAGATTTAGCTCACTTTGATCAAGAGCTGTATCTGGTAGGCTAATTCTCGTCGACTCAAACAAGGAAGAATCCGTCAGATTTCCTAAAGAGTTAGCTCTCTGACGTGGGCGGAATCTAATTGTAACATTATCGACATCCATAATCTCCATTTTAGATTAACAAAATGTATAAAAACTTCAAAAGGCTTGCGTAGAAAAAAAAAAAAAAAAGTGCAAAACTAATATATTTGTTTTACGGCCGGTGAGATTCGAACCCGCCTCCGCTCCAGCTTGCGTAGTTATATCGTTACACCTTACGAATTGGACCACGGTGCTGCTTGTAACCGGCGACTAAATTTGAAGTCTATTGAGTGCTCTTTAGATGACCAAAGTTTCTTGTGAATCATACCTTATTACGTTGCAAGGTTGGCTTATTTTAAATTCGACGGTATACCATAACGGATATCTTTTGGTGTCTTTTCGTAAATATCACTTAATATTGATGATATTCTGCCATCAAATTTCACTGTTTTGCGTCGACGAGTCCATAGAATAATATTAATATGATATAATAAAAAACTTCTTCTGGTTTTCACATATAACTCGACCACATAGTAAGATCTTAATTTTGTAATTATTTCGGAATTGATTCACTGTAATAACAATCATGCCATTAATTTGGCGCACTATACACTCGTTGAGACCAGTTTTAATTAAGTACGCGCACATAAACAATTTTTAACGAATTTTATTTACGGAGCTACTGTTGCCCTTGCAGCGCCCTCTCACACAGTTTACCTACACAGGTACCTACCTAGACGAACTTTGCAACAAAGTCCTACCACCTAGTAAATTTTTAAGCTTGTGCTTCCCTTGTGGTCCCGATTTGGATCAGTTCTGACAATGGCATCCATGAGAAAACCGCTGTCTGATGTCGGTTTATAGCGCTTTGCATTTGTTACTTATTTGAGATGAGATTTTGCACTTACCACAGTGCCTCTCGAAGCAGGGAACAGAATTCCGCTATCAAAGTGAAGTCTCTGGTCAACAATCGCCCGTTTCTGAGGATCTGCTGGATACAAAGCATCGTCGCTTCCATACTTGACGACCAGATAGGCTGCGATTGCGTGACTGTAAGGGACATTAGTATAATTAGCTTCATGTAGTGCTCATTGCGATTCCATTCTTAACCAATCAGCACACTGATTGGTTAAGAATACCAACCACACCCTGTTATATACCACAGTATATAACAGTGTGTGGTTGGCTTAACCAACTAGGCGGTAGGACTTTTCTGCAAAGTTGGTCTAGGTAGGTACCACCGCTTTTCCAGTTATTCTGCTGCCAAGCAGTAGTGCGCAAGCACTACTGTGTTCCGGTTTTATTGGCATTGTAGCTAGTGAAATTACTGGGCAATTGACACTTTACTAGCAGTCTAGTAATCTTATTACCAGACTGTGCTGATGTCTCAGAATGATGTGCGCAGTGCAGTGTCACGCGAAACTTTATATTTTGGTTCCGAGTGACACTGTTCTGTTATGGGCAGCCGTGTCGCTTAACATCAGGTGAACGACTAGCTCGTCACATCATTCACTAACATAAAAAAGTAAAATAAGCAACGTTTACTTTGCTGCGCTCATCAATGGGATAGGCTACAAAAAGTGATGCGCTGCCATGTTTTCAAAGCACGCTACAAAGCTGTCGATCTTCAACAGTCGTGAAGTGTTTTATCTATATATATAAAAGAAAGTCGTGCTAGTTACACTACTATATAACACAAGAACGGCTAATCCAATTTGGCTGAAAATTGGCGGAGCTTAGAAGTAGGAGACGGACAATGGACATAGGATACTTTTTAACCCGTTCGACTGCGTTTTACTACTTCACCCGTGCGACGCCGGGGCGGGTCAACTAGTAATTCATAAAACTTACTGCAGTGTTACACTGCAGTTTTCATTACAATGCTGTTACTCAAATTTAAATTGCCATGTTGAGCTAAGAATAAAATGAAGCTACCTGTCCCAAACACAAAAATCATCGTCTTTCAGCAATGGAATGGTGTGTTGTGGATTAAGCTGGAAAAGATAGAAACAATTAATTTTTAACACCTTTTCTAAAATCAAATACTTAATTGTAGTAAGTAGCGTATGAGCTTAAGTGAACCGGAACATTAGGAATATTCCACATTAATGAAGCAGTACCCTGGTTTGAATACCGCTCGGCTCTCAACTTCAACTCTTCAAGTTCTGTGAGAAATTTACTCTCGCTCTTACCATGGTTTAGGAAAAAAAATGTCGTGAGGAAACCGATATGTTCAAGAATCCACATAATTCAAGGACATATTTTGTCATCCCAACTCGCCCTTGGTCAGCCTCGTGGATTTTTTTTTTTAATGTTAAAATGGGCATGCTTTTGACAACAACTCACCTGATGGTAAGTGACGAAGTTGTCTAAGATGGAGCACGCTTGCCCATGAGATGCCTTGCCTTGACTTAAAAGACTCAGGTTATACCTTGAAGGAAACACTGTTTTTGGAAGAGCATTCCATTCCTTGGCCGTTCGGACTATAAATGAGTCGGCAAAACGATTGCCTACATTGCTTCTTAGAAGAAAGCGAAGCCCCGTGAGTAGTAAGAATAGATTGGACTCAACTTGGTATGCTTTTTCGGTCCAATATTTTGTCATCTGGTAAAATTGCCTCAGGTTTTCGGCTTCCTTTCTCAATATTTGACACTCACCTTAGTGTACTCCTCCTTCAAATGAGCACCCTCAAGCAAGTTTACGTCCACGTATTCTACATCAGTCAGCCCCAGACTCTCGATCACCATCAAGACCGAACGCACCGGTGGACTGGCATCGAGCTTGTACAGAGTTAGAACCATGATGTTTTAATTTCTGTGAATAGAATATTAATAACTACATCACGAAAGTATCATCAATAATTCCATTTAAAAAAGGTTTTAACCGACTTTAATCCAAATGAGAACATCATCAATGTAGTTGAAATCGAAATACGCATTATTAAGGATAACTCAAAAACTACTCGTTAGATCTTGTTCAAATTTAAATGAGACCTGACGGAAAGTACCATCTTTCAAATCAAAACAGAATCATCAAAATCGGTTCATCCAATCGAAAGTTCTGAGGTAACAAAAAAATTAAAATAAAACAGTTGAAATGAGAACCTCCTCCTTTTTTGAAGTCGGTTAAAAAGGTGCGCTCAGCAAAACTTGACTATCCATTTCTAACTGATCAGAAACGTTCACAGCAGTCAGCACTTGAAAAGTGGTTTGTGTATCATCGTACTTTGGAGGCCAGTCTCGGGTACTATCGTAAGACAAATCGTTAAGCCAAGTTTTTACCAGGTAATAGGACATTTATTCTGCCGCCAAGGAGTAGTACGCAAGCACTACTGTATTCCAGTTTGAAGGGCACTATAACTAGTGAAATTACTGGGCAAATGAGACTGACCTAATCTCACAGTCTAGTAATCTTATTACCAGACTTTGCTAATGTCTCAGGATGAATTTAGAGTTTCGAGTGACACTGCAAATGTTATGGGCAGTCGTGTCGCTTAACGTTAGGTGAAAGCTCAAAATGTCATTTAAGGCTTTTCTAGAGAGAGACAAAACACAAAATAACTACTCTTCTACTATACAACGTTTATTAGTAAGGGGGCATATAAAATACGCAGCGGTCCCAACGTTATTGCATAAAGTTGCGTCAATATTGCTAAGCCCGTTTGATTGGAAACAACGGTACAGTTCCGTTTATCAGAGCCGATGGGAGTTGGATCAAGTTTGAATTTGCATATTATGATGTTTAGTTAGGAAGTTCGGCTTGAATGTTAGCCTTTTACATCGGGTGATTTTATTACCACTTCGTCCTTACGTTTTTTTATGTATACCTATGAATGAAGTGATGATATAAAATTACTAAGAAGTTACCGATATGGCTCACTGTGGGGTAACTCGTTCTTTGCTCCATTGTTAGGCGTGATCCTATCCATGGTGCGGGGGACTTCAAAGAAAACTAAAACTTACGGAAACAAATAAGTAAATAAATTTTAAGACGGTATACAAAATGGGTTAAACAATTGAGTGTTGTGAAATTTATTAATTGATTCTTACTGTTAACAAAGAAGTGTGTTTGACTTTGGTAGAATGTAAAAATAGTGTTTTGATTAACAGCACTGCCATAAGGGCCAGTCATGGATGGTTCCGGCGAAGTAAAATTAAGTTTGGTGGGGGGGAAGTTGAGGCGCGACGAAAAGGTCGAAAAAGGCAGTCAATTCTCGTTGATCGGCAGAAGCGTATCACACTTGCTAGTTGACTCTGTATTGGAAGTATAATAAATATACAATATGGAAGAGGCATTCTATGTGTCTTCACTTCATGAGTAGCTACAACATGACGCGGTACTGGTGGATAGACAAATGAAGAGGCCAGAGCGGCGCGGTCGCGACGTGCATTGATTTCTGTTGCGTTAGCATTCTGTGACGCCACACACACAATTAGCAAATCAAAATGGCAAATAGCAGTGTACATCGCTCGTCGTATCAATTACCGACCGGGAAGTAAAGTTCTCGAGTAACACACATACCACAAACCGCAAGACGCAGCTCTATAGATAATTAATTGGGGTTCTTTGGGAGCAGCCCACGAGGTTCAACTCTCGCTTTTTTGTCAACTCGTTTGAATGTAATAGAATATAGGCCACTAAAAATAGCCATTTGTTTTGGTCTCTCTCTCAGTAAATTTCCGATCAATTTTTTTTTTCTTATAATGTTCAGTGTCACTTACAAAGCATAAAATTTTGCATCTTTTATTGCCTGTAATCTATTTTGTAAAACTTACCGTTTACGATTTGTGGCCCATTTAATAAACTGGTTTTTATTGATTAATATTTTAAGAGTTATCGGCCGATACAAAAAAAAAACTGGTTCATTAAATGTGCCATAAATAGTAAACGGCACTTTTTAAAAGAAAGTTTACAATAATAAAAGATGCAAAATTTTATTTTCTACAATAATAATCTTAATAACTTTTGCCCTAAAGTGAATAGTTTCCGACATATCGGCGAAAACTTTTTTCAAGGTGGCGCTTGAAGCTCCTCTTTACTTGTCGACAAGTTGGACAAAATGCCACCAAAGTTGGCGCGCCATTTTTTATTTTTATGCTTAATAATACACTAAACTTTTTAGGAAAAAAAATTAGGATTGGAAACATAGTGCGAGGCTAAATTCCATTTTCACTGGCCTAATAAGTCTCTCGAATCTGAATGCAAAACACGTTGCATGCATTCAGCCAACCTGTCGTTTAACCATTTGACGGTGAACGCTCACAAAATTGTTATTCCCTTTGATTGAATAAATGCGGCCACAGTAACTAGAGTTCCATTCCAACTGCATCTGGTTTGTTTTTGATACTTAAAGAAGTAACTGTTATCTAATCTATGATTATGGTTTAAAGAAGTAGGCCCACAAATATTTATTTAAGAATTTTAATCGTGATGCGTGTTTGAGGACTGGGACTTTTTAAAGAACAATATAAATAATTTTAAAATAAGTAAATATCCCTTTGCAGTTATACACACGCGCACGGACTTTCACACAGTAATTCAAACCCCAACCTCACATACTTACATATATTGTGTAATGTCACGATCATATCATCATACTCAAATTACACGTATATCTAAAACTCGTTCTTAATAACAGGTTCTCGGTGTAGTAACAAAATTGTGCTTGAATGGTTAATAAATAGAATATCTAATTAACAAAATATTATAAAATTAAACGTAAAACTTCTTTACGCAAGCTTGACTTGGGGAGTAAGCTGGTGAATGCGAGGCGAACGGATGTTGAAGTTAGTTCACGTAGATTTCCATTGTCGACATATTATGTTGGTAAGTCCGGTAAGTTACAATTTACAACAAGATGGCGACATTTTTTTGTTTGTTTTGGCTTCACACTTTTGTGTATTTAGCCAGTGTCAAGTAATTGATAATTTATTAAGATAATGATATTTCACGCAAATATGTGTCAAATCACAGTCGAAGTCGTCAAGTCATAGTCTACTTAGTCAAAGTCATACTTCTAGTAAAGTAGTGGCAACTTTACTTGAAGCTTCTATGGAGTTTTGGAAACAACACGAAAAGAAACGTTTCACCATCATTATACCACTTTCCCACACTCATACCTGTAATCCAGCACTTAACGAATGAAATGCCACCAATTTTATGCACTTACACTGAAAATAATACAATGCGGCGACACGATCTTTTTCGTTTTCCCGCCAAAACTCCATGGCGACATTAACAATAAACAAAGCAAAAACAGTTACACCGGCCGATAGATGGTGCTAAACTAAAACAGCCTTATTAATAAACGGGTGTTAGTCTCGGATTAGTTACTACAACTTTTGTCCTTTTTTTGCTACTGGAATATTTAGCTGGATCGAAAGAGACAAAAGATGGTTTAACTAGTCTAAAGCTAGTTCGTGTTTATTAATAAGGCTGAAAAAGTTTTACTTCATATGGTTTAAAGCACACTCGTTTTTTTTTCGTTTAACATAATGCCTGCTTGGCTTCAAAATATCAAAAGACCTATGAAACGAAAAGTATAAAATAAAAGTAGACATACCTTTTGCCTCAGACGTATTCACCGTGTGTTGGCGCACGAAGTTGTGTTGTACTCACTACGGTCTCAAACGCTCAAACCAGTACCAACATTATAAACCGTTATACACAGATGTTATTGGTCGGATGTGAGAAGAGCTTGGACTGTATGGAGAAGGCATTGATACATTTCTTTATATATAAACCAAACATGAAGAAAAGAAAGCTTCGTTTCGAAAACAAGTTCGCGACTATTATGTTAAAAATTATTATGCCAAATAAAGCTCCAACTAATCATTATTAATAATAACCGTTGTTGATTCTCACAGCTATCATAATATGAACTCTTCAATCTCGACGTTATAAATATAAGTATAATAAGTTTTATATATGTAAGTAATTTTATTCATTATACTTATGTAAGTAGGTATATTATATTATTTTTATATAATTAAGTATATTATACGTAATATATGTATATATATGTATATATATGTATATATTTTTATTATTATATACATAGACTTTTTTTTTATTCTAATATCAATTTTTACTGCACCGCTACCATTTCTTTTCTTGCACATCCAGGTTGACTGGTAGATAATGCTTCATAGCATTAAGTCGTCCTTGTACATTATTTTGTGCTAAAGTATAAATAAAAATAAAAAATAAAAATAAAAGAACTAATTAATAATAATATCTCTCAGCGATCACATATTTACATACTTAGTTAATAAAGATACAATCTAGGTATACTTGGCTAGCATGCTACACCTTCGATCGCATCGACACTTCCCATCAGGTGAGAGCGTGGTCAAATGCTAGACAAGTTTAAAGTAAAAAAAAAACTAGGTAACCGCTATTTTCCTATCACTGACTTTTTGTTACAGGTTTTTTATTGACAAATGGATTCATTGAATATAAAATTATAATAAAGTATTTATTTTTTATTGTTTGATATGCTTGCGTTTGACCACTATCGCACCTGATGGTAAGTAACGATGCGGTTATTATTATTATTTAATATTTAATTTTTTTGAAGTAAAACTTCTTTAGGCACGCTGCACGTTTGACTTGGGGGTGAGCTGGTGAGGTGATCTCTACGTGAAAATAGAAAGAGACCTTTCGTATATTACTGTAGGGGCAAGAGAGATGGAGCTAAAGAAGTTTTACTTCAGTCGTGTGGTCTAAAAGCACACTCGTTTTTTTACTGAAGGCTTTAATAAAGTTGAGCAGCGCCCCTATTCGGCTAATAACATAATTCTCGTCAGTGTACTGAATTCAAGAAAATGGCTGCTAAGTAGTAACATACTAGTTAAGCTTCTCATTAAAATCAGTCCATATTAATTATAGTACCTATATTCCGCAAAGTATAATAAGCGATAAGACCGCCCATTGTTACACTAGTTCGTAAATATTATATTTATTCCTGTAAATGTACTTCATTTTTTTTGTGTGGATATCTCACATAACGCCATCTAGTCCCAAATTAAGCAAAGCTTGTACTATGGGAACCAGATAACTGATACAATACTTTGACACTTTTTGTTTGTAAATACATACTTAGAATACAATATAACGCCCAGACACAGAACAAACACCTATGTTCATCACAGAAATATTGGTTTTTAGGAATCGAACCCACAACCCACAGTTCAGAACGCAGGGTTATTACCAACTGAGCTATCAGGCCAGTCAATAAAGACTGAGAGATTGGTGAGACAATAAAGAGTTCTCTATCATCTGGTCCGATAGCTCAGCTGGTAGTAACCCTGCCTTCTGGACAGTGGGTTGTGGGTTCGATCCCCACCCAGGACAAACATTTGTGTGATGAACATTGATGTTCGTTCTGTGTCTGGGTGTTATATTATATTCTATGTATGTATTTACCAACAAAAACTATCTAAGTATTGTATTAGTTATCTGGTTGTCATAGTACAAGATTTGCTTAGTTTGGGACTAGATGGCGCTGTGTGAAATGTCCACAGATATATTTATAATCGCGCATCCACATCATAGGTTTTCCTCGGTTGCACAATCATATATCATTTTATACAACGGCTAATACTTAGACTTGGCAGTTTAAATACGTGTTTCAAGGCCGTTTTGTTTACTTGGCTGCAAATTATAGGTACTTCATCAATTGTTTTGACGACTTTATGGAAATATAATTTCATTTTTGTGTGATGTATGACAGATGAACTATATATATTAACGTGCTATTACTTGAATTATTGACGAATAGCATGCCGATGTCATTATATACTTTTATATAATAGCTTTGTTTATTGGAACGAAGTTCCTAATCGCGCGTTGCGAAAGGGGGCTACACGGAAAAAATTAAGACCAAAAGTTGTAACGACACTTTTTGAAGCCGTGCGGCGTGCGCGTGTTCCTCTGTCTGTCTCTCTCTCTCTCTCTCATAGAAAGCAAGCCAGTTATTTTCGTTTCGTCTTTCTATTTCGCATTCATATTATGTTCTTTCTATTTACATTATATTTGTTAATAATAAAAAAAAATATTATTACAATTCCTTCATCGAAAGGAACTTCGTTCTATCCGGGTGTCCCTTGACACCTCTCAAGTTTTTTTTTCTTTTTTTTTTTTTCTATTCATATATCACTGCTTAATTTTTTTATATCAGTCAAATAGTAGTCTGTGGTTTATTTTATTTACAGAAACATTAACAGCTTTTCATATTCTTTCTAGAATTTTATTATGTACGAGCTTCTGCCCGCGGCTTCACCCGCGGCGTGGCTTATGGGAAAATAATTCAACCACCCATTTCACCCTCTTAAGGGTAGAATTTCGAAATATCCTTTCTTAGCGGATGCCTACGTCATAACATCTACCTGCATGCCGATCCGTCCAGTGGTTTGGGCTGTGCGTTGATAGATAACTATGTCGGTCAGTCAGTCAGTCAGTCACCTTTGAGTTAATATATTTAGAATTAAAGTATTTTATTTTCATTGAATAGAACTAGCGTGGCCTGCTATCCTGATGATGCTGATGATAAATCGAAACCCGAATAAACTCTTAAAATAATAATAATGTATTAAAAAGATAGAGAATTATGAAAATAACACCAATTTAGTGGACACAAGAAAACAGTGGAATAAACTTGACGCGTTTATTGCTCACAACTTCTCAATCGCAAATCTAAAAATATCCGGGTACAAATACATATACTATATAGGGTAAATATGTAGGTGGTAGGACTTTTCTGCAAAGTTCGTCTAGGTAGGTACCACCGCTTTGCCAGTTATTCTGCCGCCAAGCAGTAGTGCGCAAGCGCTGCTGCGTTCCGGTTTGAAGGGCACTGTAGCTAGTGAAATTACTGGGCAAATGAGACTTAATGATCTGATCTCACAGCCTAGTAATCTTATTACCAGACTGTGCTGATGTCTCAGGATGATGTGCGCAGTGCAGTGTCACACGAAACTTTATATTTTGGGGTTCCAAATGACACTGACTAGCTCGTCACATCATTCAATAACATTAAAAAAGTCTCAGAATGACGTGCGCGGTGCAGTGTCGCGCGAGGCTCTGTACTTTGGAGTTCCGAGTGACACTGCAACTGATATGGGCAGCCGGGTCGCTTAACATCAGGCTAACTGTTAGATCGTCGCGTCATCCTTACAATAAAAAAAAATCCTCTTTCGGTGACTTCTACATTTCAGTTTATCAATGAGATATTTCAGATAAAACATAAAAAGCAGTTTTAGATACGCCCAACCGAGACTACGTTTTTTTTTTTAAAACAGTGGAATGAACTTAGCGCGTTGATTATTTACAACTTCTCAATTGCAACACCTAAAATCACCTTTTTCGGTGACTTCTACATTTCAGTTTGTCAATGAGACATTTCGAATGAAACATAAATGTTTACATACAGCCACAGTATAATTCACTCAAAATGATTACGAATGACAGGCTTGCGAATTGATTAAATACGTTAAGCAATTAACTTGGTGGAATGATCCGCTCCTGTTAATGATTCAAAAGTTAGTTGGAAACTGAACAAACAGAAAGTTCAAATTTAAATTGCAGTGAAATTAAGCGAACTGATTATCTTTCGATAAACTCTTTATTTGCTAAAAAACTCACGTTACATTCAATTATTTTGAATCAAATACAATTTTTCATTATTCATTGCAGCAGCAAGGACGCAGAGCTAATGTGAAAACGCTGTTTCACAAAGTACCTGAAACTGCACATAAAATGCAACGCAGCGTTTTAAGTCCTTGTGTTTTGATGACCATACCGTTGATGCATGGTAATGGGTTAGCTCATTTGCAGCCTCGAGTAAAGTTAAAACCATTAGGGCCATGAGCTAGCGCATAGGGTTCTTTTTAACGTTCAGCAGGTCAGGTGCAGGTCAGCTCATAACCCGGAGTTCCCGGATTCGATTAACGTGGCAGGATAAATATTTGTGCATAGAAAAGAAGCGCAAATACCTGTTCTTAGTCTGGGTGTTGCGGGAGTATGGTCCTCGTAGCTCCTGGGTCTCCAGACACAGGGAACCCTAGTTAGGGTCCAGGATCTATGTGATCGTTGATCTCACAACACCCAGACTCAAAACAAGTATATGCGCTTATTTCTTTCTGTGCTCAAATACCTGTCCTTTGTAGTTGTCCTGCCGCGGGAATCGAACCCGCCACCCCGAGCTATGAGCTGACCTACTCAACCACACCACAAAGGCTGTCAATAATAACGGTGTATAAGTACATAAACAATTGAAACTTGAAGTACAGTTGCGTTTGATATGATTATTAATTATGTCAATGCGTAAATTTAAATTATTCATAAAGTCAAACCTAATGAAAAAAGCCTATTACACAATAAATGATTATGTGTTGGACAAAAAAGCTTGGCCTGAATATCCCAAGCTTAACGGTATGAAATCTTAGGTACTTTGCCTATTGCCTATTCCTATCTATAAAATCAGTTTCTATTTGTAATGTTTATAATAAGATAATCACGGTATTTTTCTTGCACCGGTGTGACGTGGTGGTTATTTTTGTAACATATTCATTATCTCAACTGTAATGAATTATATACATTGTAAAAGACAGTAGACAGAAGACAAAAAAAAATACATCACTGTAAAGTTTCTTGTAGCGTCTTCTTTACAGTTGTAATCGAAGCTTCGGATCAAAGTTTTCAATTCTGCATTATGCCGGATTGCTTGCACCAGTAGTGAGAAAGAGAACTGCTTTTTTTTCAAACTCATATATTGTAATGGGCTTGCTATATTATTTGACAATAAGCATTTTGTAATTTTATATGCTTAGTGAAATAACTTAATTTTAAGTACCTAGCATAATTTTGACTTGTAAAAGTGCTAAAATTAGCCTATTTGCAACAAATCTTTTGACTTTGACTTTGACTTTGAACCCGGAGTTCCCGGATCCGATTCCCGTGGCAGGATAAATATTTGTGCATAGAAAAGAAGCGCAAATACCTGTTCTTAGTCTGGGTGTTGCGGGAGTATGGTCCTCGTAGCTCCTGGGTCTCCAGACACAGGGAACCCTAGTTAGGGTCCAGGATCTATGTGATCGTTGATCTCACAACACCCAGACTCAAAACAAGTATATGCGCTTATTTCTTTCTGTGCTCAAATACCTGTCCTTTGTAGTTGTCCTGCCGCGGGAATCGAACCCGCCACCCCGAGCTATGAGCTGACCTACTCAACCACACCACAGAGGCTGTCAATAATAACGGTGTATAAGTACATAAACAATTATTGAAACTTGAAGCACAGTTGCGTTTGATATGATTATAAAAGATCCAGTTCCAGTCACTCTTCGGACGCAAGAATCTTCTACTAACCATTTACGGCCACCCACGACATCATTGTCAAATCAAAGCTTTATACTAATAGGTCTTATAACCTAGCTATACTAGCAATTTTTTTTTTGTTTTGGTATGGCTCCACACTTTTGTGTATTTAGCCAGTGTCAAGTAATTGATAATTTTTCGAGTTAAGTAATATATGTGTATATATGTCAAGTCAAGTCAAGTCACAGTCCAAGTCATCAAGTCAAGTCATAATCTAGTCAAGTCATACTCCTAGTAAAGTGGTGGCCACTATACCAGAAGCTTCTATGGAGTTTTGGAAACAACACGAAAAGATACGTTTCACCATCACTATACCACTTTCCCACACTCATGCCTGTAGTCCAGCTCTTAACGAATAAAATGCCATCAATTTTATGCACTAACACTGAAAATAACACAAGTTTTGGAAAATAATACAATGCGGTGACGCGATCTTTTTCGTTTTCCCGCCAAAACTCCTACTAGCTATTTATGATTTATTTTATTCATTTCATACCTAACCATTTGTAGTTTATCTTACTCGTTCTAGTGTTTTAATATGTATTCTTTTTCACTTGTTCGAGTGTTGTGTATATTTTAATATTCGTTTTATTATGGACACCTAACAACTTACCCGTCAACCATAGGGCTTAACTGAAAATCAGCGCCAGTTGTTGAGTACACCGGCATGAATGCTAAGTTAAGTCCTTTTCATCACCACTACTTCCGTGCTATACTCTTATCTACTCTTTTATATTTCTCTTATATACTCTTAACTAGGTACCGTTTATATTTAACGAGCTTCTGTCCGCAGCTTCGCCCGCGGCGTGGCCTATGGGAAAATAATTCAACCACCCATTTCACCCTCTTAAGAGTGGAGTTTCGAAAAATCCTTTCTTAGCGGATGCTTACGTCATAACATCTACCTGCATGCCAAATTTCAGCCCGATCCGTCCAGTGGTTTGGGCTGTGCGTTGATAGATCACTATGTCAGTCAGTCAGTCAATATCAACCTTTGATAGATTGTATTCTCTTATTGTATGTATATTCTTCTAAATTTTATTTTATTTTTGTAAGTGAGTGTTGAATAAATGTTTTTCTTTATTTCTTTCTATAATACAAAGAAGTGATAACTTCCTCAGCTATCTATATCTAAGTCTAAGCATAAAATAAAAATAACTTAATATCTGAGGAGCACGTTTTTAAAATCATTCCATATTTTATGCCAGTATTAACCACTTACAGGCAAGCGCGGTGCTGCGTCCGAAAGTAATAAATTTCTCGCTTAATCTGATATTCTGTGGCCATTGGACCGCACTGTACTCGTAACACCCTATATATTGAAAAATGTACGCCGAAAAGAGGATTGCTAGATTTTACGTAGCTTTATGTACATGTTACTGGAAATATACGTAGATTTTATGTCGCTTTATGTACATGTTACTGGAAATATAGGTACATTTTATGTTGTTTTATGTACATGTTACTGGAAATATAAGTAGATTTTATGTCGCTTTATGTACATGCTACTAGAAATATAGGTAGATTTTATGTCGCTTTATGTACATTTTACTGGAAATATTATATATTTGATGTCTTTTATGTACATGTTACTTGAAATATAGGTAGATTTTATGTCACTTTATGTACATGTTACTAGAAATATAGGTAGATTTCATGTCACTTTATGTAAATGTTACTGGAAATATAGATTTTTTTCTGTACACTCCGGGTTCATGAGCTCACCTGCTCAACCATTACACCACAGAGGCTGTCGAGATATTTAGGACTCAGCCTTACTTCATGTCCAGCATTCAGCAGAGGCCTCACGATTTCATCTCCCAGTATTCCGTGGCTTCTGGCTGGTATAGGAAAAATCACCAGGATCTTAAAACCATCACACTCAAGTGAAGCTGCTAAAATACTCAGCAGAAGTAGCGTAAACTTTGCCATTTTATCACTAGCTCTTTACGTCATTCACTCACAAAAAATAATAATTTCAACAGCTCGGTAACGATGCTAAGGTACGACTGACACACACGCATTATTATTATTATTATTATTCTTTGAGTAAACTCCAACAATTTTCTGCTAGTAAACAGCATAGTGATAACAAAATTCGAATAGGTACCTCCTGACACTCGGGGCCAAAATGACTTATCTATGCCATTGGATCTAGAGTTCAATTTTGCCAGAATCACTTAGTTCTGAAATGTATGTGCATGATATTTTATTACATTTTATTTCTATAATCTTATAACGTATTAGTACGTATAAACTTATGACAAAGCAGTAAAATGGCGAAGTCACCGTTAAGCAGTAAAATTAAACGACAGATAAAACTTGGTACTATTTATATAGAGCTTATATTTTTAAATGACGGAAGCTTCTGGAATTTTATAAATTGTTGTTATGTATGGAGAAATGGAAATAGTGCTATTTTTGATACGAAAAGAATTTTCAAAACTAGCAAAGAGAGTAAGATGAGCTTCCAGATCAAAAATTAAGTATGTGTGAATTTTCTAACGTTAGATTTTGGAGATGACAGATTCTGTAGAATTTACTTACTTACCTTACTTCACCTGCCTTAATTAAGTTGTTGTCGCCCTTAAAAAAGTGTTTAAAATTAAAAAAAAAATGCTATTAGGAGTTCTAATTATGAAAGTTAATCGAAAACGCTTATTCAAAATAGTGGAAAGTAGTGGGAAGGCACCTAGAAGTCGATCCTTTGGATGTTGAGTGATGGAATGATGTAGGAATCAGTTATCAGCTCAGTTTTTGAGCTCGTGATTTTGGTGTAGCTAAAATTGACTGACTCTTGACTTTGAGGTACGTAGGCGTAGTTTTCAGGCGCTTCAATGTCCAATACCCAAATCCTTGAGCTGATACTTCTCATGTCAATCCTCAATCTACACGATAGAACGGTTCCTATTCTGCAGATTGCCTGGATTTTCTTTATAAATAATACGTATGAATATAATGAATGATTTGTTAATAAATAATTCAAAATTGGATATGTTAGATCCAAATATTGGCAGTTGCATAAAATCAATAAAAGATATACTTCATAGTAAACCGGATGGATCTGACACGACAGCGGCTTTGAGTCAGAATGAGTCATGCTCGCTTAAAATTATAATTGTAGTATATAGGTTGTAATGGGAGGCGCCGGTCTACAAAGCTTGTGGCTTTGTTGATGGCTTCTCGCATCCGCATTTGTCTCGATGGTGACTTTATTATTTCATTTTTCTATGTACACATATTCCTAAGTTACAATCTAGATAATAATTTATAAGCATGTTGAATACTATGGTCAATAATTTTAATTTTTTTGGGTACCAATCTAAATCAATACATATAAAATTCAAAGTCCTGACTGACTGACTTATATATCAACGCACAGCCTAAGCCACTGGTCCAAGAGACTTAAAATTTGGCTTTGTAAAGCGTAAGTATCCACTAAGAAATGGTATTTCGAAATTACACCCCTAAGAGGGTGAAATGGGTGGTTGAGTTATCTATGAAAAAGTTTCTTCTGCGTTTCCTACAGGCGATGCGGGCGAAGCCACGGGAAGAAGCTAGTATAAAATAAATATATATAAATATTTTAATTGGTTTTCTTTTTCATCGTTTTCTTAGGAAATATTATATTTTTAACACGTCTGAAAATGAGTCTAATTAACAGCACAGCCAAAATTAGGACTATGGCAAGGTCGAGGTATATCTTTTGATACCAGGGCACCATAAGTGCAGGAGAGCGAAGATGTGGGGCCCCTTTAGTCTTGATCACGTGATTCGTCCAGTGTATGATCTCTTGACCTGGCATTACAGGACGGTCATGATGTACGAACGAGAGGTCCTTCGCTTTCTGAGCATATCTGAAAAAAACGAGTGTGCTTTAGACCACACGACTGAAGTAAAACTTCTTTAGTTTTGCTCCATCTATCGGTCGGTATAACTTGATAATTGTAAATTGTCATTTTACCAGACATACCAACATAAGAATTAAAATTTTAACTTTGTTATGTTGTCTTCATTGATATACGTGAACCAACTTCTACTCCCCAAGTCAAGCGTGGTGTCTGGTAAAACTTTTTTATTGTAAATATTTATAATAAATATATATAATATACCAGATACATATTAAACTAACAGACAGATATTATAAATTTAATTCAATGCCAGAATATTTTTTAAATCAAAAGATAAAGTCAATTGGCACACATTTGATTGTAACGGTATTGTCCGTGGTCAACCCAGATTGTTCATCGAGGTGGAATCGTTTTCGGACAGTCATACCACACCCGTTTCACTCCCATACAAAATGTTTATTACATAGTATCGATGGGGTATAATAGAACCTTGCCCTCCGCGCACCGCACTTCCCCGCCGCTGTGGCCTGGCCACCGACATGTGAAAAAGTTTTCATACCAGCCGCCAAAGAGAACCTTTCCAGTTGCTAGGGCAACGGATTTTGTTGATTCGGACTCTACATTGGAGAAAAAAATATTTTTGCATTTGTGTTTTGTAAATATCTTTTTTAACTAATATATTATGTACAGAGCTAATTGGCATATCACTAATTACTGCGAACCCATGGACCTCTTTCTATTATAATAAAGTGTGTGTTTCCCTGTATGTGACAAAATTAGACTTGCTAAGTGGTTAGACTGCATTAACTCTCCAGTTCTGGAAAATGAACCAAAATCAAAACTAGTAATACTCAAGGCTTGTCAGACACATTTTAGAGCTCTGGGGGAGCTTCAACAAGAAACAAGGCAAACGCAACTCCTTTCAGATCTGCCAACAGGTTGGTAAAGCTTACACTTAATTACGTACACAGATGAACTTTTGCAAGTACAAACTGGAATTGTGAAAACCCCATTCTTATTGTATACCTAAATTTGATATGTACAGAGAGGTATGTGTAATATGTGCAGGTTACCTGCATAATTTAAGCAACACAAAAGGAACTTTTGCCACCATATTATTATACTAGCTTTTGCCTGCCTAGTTAGTTTTATAATAGGTACCTATAGATTTCGTTTCATGTCTAAACCCTTCAATATTTTTCCTTTAATTTAAAATCATTTGAAATCTTATTTAGAATAATGATTGTCTACCAGATGACACTGTGGAATTATGCGGAGTCAATGTTCGGCTCGGTAAAAACGAGTGGTTGAAACAAAGCTGAAAAATAAATAATTTAAAAAATATTCTATAGTTTTTTTACTGCAGTTGTATCTAAATCAACATATAAAATAAATACCTTGTAAATACCCTGACTACAATACCTACTAAAACGATGGATTAATGGACATTGCCTTGGCCAAAACTTTCAAAAAACTATAAATGTCAAATTCTATTAACCCCCATAAAGCCGGTGAAAAAATCTGAAGGCAGTCGGTCGTCTGAGACTAGTCTCTCCTAAGTGGTCTGTGAGTCATACAAAGCATGTCTGTTATGACCTTAGGACCTATTTCAAATCATAGCACATTGATAATGATTAAACCTGGCATGCTACGCAGAAAAGCATGCATATTTATTTATTTAATTATAGAAAAACCAACACCTTATCTTAACAACATATACATCAATTTTACCGTAGAAAGCCAATTATAGGTATTATATAATTATAAGTCTTCTGATCCTAAGGCGGGGATAATAATAATAAAAATAATGCCCAACGGTCACATACATAGATCCTGGACCCTAATAGGACTAGGATTCCTGTATCTAGGGACTCAGGAACTGAGGAAATGAGGACCATGGTCCCACAACACCCAGACTCAGAACATGTATTTGCGCACTTTTTCCTGTGTACTTTTTACTTGTCTTGCCGGAGGAATCGAACCCGCCGCGTCCAATCTATGTTCTCTGCTCAACTACCACACCACAAAGGCTGTCAAATAAATAATAATAATATATATTATACGGTAATAATAATATACTCACTTAGGATCATTCAAAATATCTTCAATATCAATTTTCAGGTCGCCAGCCATCGAGTAAGACAGGTCAACCTTTTTAGCGAAGCCTCTGTTTACGGCTCTAGCTACGTTGATAAACTGGTCAAAGAAGACTGGGATCCCAATAATGGGCTTGCCGGCGAATATGGTTTCAGTAGTAGATAGTAGACCGCCGTGGGTTATGAACATCCGAACGTTAGGGTGAGCTGCGAGTAGATTTTAAATAATGATAATAATAATAACGCCCAACGATCAGACACATAGATCCTGGACCCTAACTAGGATTCCCTGTGTATAGAAACTCAGGAACTACGAGGACCATGGTCCCACAACACCAACAACAACAAGTGTTTGCTCTTTTTTTTCTGTGCACAAATACTTGTCCTGCCGCGGGAATCGAACCCACCGCCTCCGGGCTACGAGCCGACCTGCTCAACCACCACTCCACAGAGGCTGTCAATAATGAATGGATAGAGTTTGCAAAGCCTATAATAATAATAATAATAATACGTATGTGGACACTATGTTTTACTATGTTTTGCTTTTTAGTTTGTAAATTTTTTGATATTACTAACTACATATTCCGAATAACTAGCTTACCCAAAATACTCTGTTGAGGAGCCCATTTCAAAATATAAACATTCTTAGGCTTGTCAGGTAAATCTTCTTCAAACTTCCAAATAACTGTCTGTTTCAAAGAGGCGAATAATATAAGTAGATCTTTCTTAATTTCATCGGGCATGTCTTTGCTGCTGAGATTGGAACCCATGCTGAAGTAAATAACACCGTCTTTCGCTTCATCTATGATTCTTTTTAGGTCCTATAAAGAAATTCAAATTTGGAACCGTTAATATTCAAAATCTGGATCTAGTAAGATATAAGGAGCATTTAGGCAAACCTGGAACTAACGTACGGGATCTTATTTCACACTCAGCAGTTCTAGGTTAATAATCAATGTAACTCACTTCAGGCAGAGGCCTTCATCTATGATTTTCTTTTTGTTTTGGTTTTGGCTCCACACTTTTGTGTATTTAGCCAATGTTAAGTAATTAATTTTTCAAGTTAATAAATATTTTATATTTGTATGTTGAATGTGTCAAGTCACGTCACAGTCCAAGTCATCAAATCAACTCTTAGTCTAGTCTAGTCAAGTCATACTTCTAGTAAAGTGGTGACAACTTTACCAGAAGCTTCTTTGGAGTTTTGGAAATAACACGAAAAGAAACGTTTCACCATCATTATATTACTTTCCCACACTCATGCCTGTAATCCAGCACTTACGTACACTGAAAATAACCCAAGCTTTGTAAAATAATACAGTGCGGTGACGCGATCTTTGTGGTTTTCCTGCCAAAACTCTATGATGCCTTTTAGGTCCTATAAAGAAATTAAAATTGGAACCCTTTATATTCAAAATATATCTAGTAACATAAAGGAACATTCAGGCAAACCTGGAACTAACGGGCTCTTATTTCACACTCAGCGGTAGGTTAATAATTAATATAACTCACTTCAGGTAGAGGCTTAACATTATCATCAATATGATAGCCTCCAACAGGTTTGTAGTTTTGCGGTAATCTAGTAGCTTGTCCCATGGACACATGTGAGTTTCCAAACACCAGTGATGCGTTGTATCTCAACTCTTCGTATGTAGGTGACATCTTGCCTCGAGCCTCAATGTGGGGGACTATGAGCCTCTCATACTCACTGTAGTGCATGTATAGGATAACTTTGTAAACGTCCAAGCGTAGTTTAGTTTAATCAGACACATATTCGACACAATACATTTACAATAAAGCCCCTTACTGTTCCCGGTGCAAAGGTGCTAACACTTTCCACATTGTTGCGCTGGATGGCAATGGCCAACTTTGCACCAGGAACGAGCTGGGGCGGGAGTCATTCGACCTTTCGGCCAGCCTAGTTACGTGAATAGCACGGAGTTGTTACTGCAGCGAGGAAGTTTGCCAAGCCGCCGCCGCGGAAGCCAAGAGTTACGTGTTGACGCTCGCGAAAGCCGCCGCGGCTTGCGTTAGTAACTGGCTCCCAGAAGAAGGACATCGAATATGTCCCAAACCAGGTCGGAGTAATTTCGACTTTTAATTGACGTGAGTTTTAGCCATTATTTATCTTACAAAAAGTTTGCCTAAACAACCTATACAACTAAAACACTGCTACTATATATAAAGCATACATAAAGAAATTTACTAAAATACGAGGCTTGGCTTATTTCAGCCTTAATAAAATTTCTTACGTCTCTCTTATAACAACCATTTTGATTGTAAACCAAAGTTCAGCCAGTCTCTGGCTGAAAGTGAGAGGTGGCAGCTCAACGATGTCAAAAGTATTGTAAGCTGGATTCAAATATTCGTCGATTTGACTAAGGATCATCCAGTGCGGCTCAATGGTCGAAAACCAGATCAGTGGAGCATCATATACAGCTGCAATACTGAAAACAAAAAATCAACACATTCTAATTAGAACGAACACATACTATACCTTTAAAAATTAGCAGTTGTATCTTGAAAAGATACAAAATGCAAATAGCATTACACATAATCATGTAGTGTTAAACTTACCCAGAATACAGTTCAGAGAACATCCACTCTGCTATAATCAATTCAAAATGTTGATTTTGATCTGCGAGAATTTTTTGGAAATTTTCGTGTTCTATCGTCTTCTTAGACATCATTAAGCCAATGTAGAACAGGAAATTTTTCATGGAGTCGGTTACATTGTTTTCCATAATTGATTTTATGTTTAGTACGTTTTCTGTAAGTAAAAGAATTGAAATTAATATGTGGTCAAAATAATTATTAGTTATATACTGTCTCCATCAAGTTTGTAAGTGATATGTTTTGGATATAAATGTTTCATGATAACTCAGCCTTAGCTTTCCAATAAAGAGTTATCACGAAGCTTCTTTTACAGAGACTTTACTTACTTGGAAGCATATCCATATTTGAGCTGAGATCAATTTCATGAAGTTTTGGATTATTTTCATGTTTCGGATATGGAGTAGCGTATGTTACCTGAATTAAGAAAAAAATGAATTGATGATTTTATAACACTTATACATAAAATCATCACAGTGTGTTTTGATTTACCAGATAATAATATATAATAAACCAGTTATTTCAGATTTTATAATGAAAAATTTGCTAAGAGTAGATTAGATAGAATAGATGAATAGATTTACGTTTGACGATAAACTCGCCTGATGGTAAGCGATGATGTGGCAGAAGTTGGAGCACGTAAATATAGAAGGTACATTCATATTCATCCAGGTTATAAGTTTCAGGAAACCCAGAAAATAGCATATCCATGCCTTACCAGTACGCTAAATACGTAAGTACGCTTCGCAATTCGTATTAAGTAGTTTAGTTCCACAAAAGTGGAACCAAACTACTTAATACGAATTGACTAAATTCACACATTTTTTTGGCATTCCTTGTTATTTTTCTAACCTGATCGGTTATTCACTTCCGGGGAAAGACCTCTCCATGGCTCTTCTACTGTTTTCAGCTTTTTGCTGATATTTTTGTATTTATAATTTTAATATGGATATTATAGTTATTATAACTTGCACATTACGTAGGTAATATATAGGCATAACATTAAAAAATATTTAGTTAAAAAGGATATCGCTGGATTACATCAGATATTACACCACAGAGTATTTTCGTTGCTTCTTCCATGGTCTTTTTTCCATCGTGTTTCCTCCGACGTCTCTTTTCCTTCGTCTCTCTTCAGCTGTTTCTTTTAAATGGTCTCTCCTCCATCGCTTCTTTTCCATCGTCTCTTTTCTAGCGTCCCTCTTCCATGCATCGTCTCTTCCATCGTCTCTCTTTCATCGTCACTCTTCCATCACGCTATTTTCCTTCATTCAGGATTAACTAACCTCGTGTCCAGCATTCAGTAGATGCCTAACGACTCCGCTCCCCAATATGCTGTGGCTCCTCGCTGGCAGTGGAAATATGACCAATATTTTGTATGCAGCGCTGGCACATGATGCTAGTACAATACATAGTATCACTAAAGCAAGTTTCGTCATTTTTTCTGTATATATCACGATTTAAAAAAGAGCAATACACCATTCAATAAATGTTTCACCATAAATTCATTGATTGCACTTAAATGTTACGTCTATTAAAAATTTCAGTTGTCTATAAATTACTTAATAAAAATAAAATGTATATTGATTGTAAAAATTGCCAGAGAGCTGTAGACTCTGACAATCAAAAAACAACAAACCGCTATTTTAATCAATTAAAATTTTAATCGCTGCCTATCTTACTTGCCTACTACGAAATAGTAGGTACCGAAAAATCGATCTACTGAAATAATGAAGCAAGGTTATATATATATAAAAGAAAGTCGTGTTAGTTACACTATTTATCGGTTACACTCAAGAACGACTGAATCAATTTGGCTGAAAATTGGTGGGGAGGTAGCTTAGAACCAGGAGACGGACGTAGGATACTTTTTATCCCGTTCGACTCCGTTTTACTAATTCACCCGTGTGAAGCCGGGGCGAGTCTTCTAGTAGGTTATAAATAAACTTAATACATAATATCGATATGGGTATAAAGGAATGATGTACAAGGCTAAAGAAAAGTAACTCTAGGCTTTAGAACAGTAAGTGTACTTATAATAAATCTGTAAACATATTTTAAGAAAACAGGAATGAAGAAGATGAGAAGCGTTGAGAGCGCATTCTTTGATGCCCTTCAGACTTCATCCTTTTGCAAACAATAAATTCTCCTTCTGCCATTTGCTGGAGATCTAGATATAAAACCTATACGGTTTAACCACAACAGATTTTAACAAGCTTTAAACTAGTGTTAAACTCTGCTTTGTATAATTATTGTTAAACACACGTTTGCTGCTGTCTACGCCTTGTTTATGTATTTGTGGTAACATGGATAGACGTTAAACTTTTAAAATTAAACTTTTATGAAATTTGGAAAGTGTCTTTATTTTATGGCATACTAGCGGCCCGTTCCAGCTTCGCACGGGTGGACATTTATTTTTTAAACATTTTGGCATAAACGTACAGTAAATGCAGGACATATATTCATAGTGATATAATATATTATGTCTGATTTTAGTGATTTTAGTCATAGTGACATAACTAAAACAGTTAGACACATGCTATCGCGACATTTTTGTAGATATTGATATGTTCTTTATTATTGTGCAACATTTTTTTGTTCTATCATCAATAGATTTCGCAGCGCATGCGATGAAAGATATTTTTACACTTTTTATCGTTGTTTTAGTAGGGATCCTTTTTTTCTTGCAGTTAAAATAGCCTATATTAATCAGTGATAATACAGCATTCAAATGGTGAAAGATTTTTTTGAATCGGTCCAGTACTTTTTGAGCCAATTCGTTACAAACATACATACAAATCTTTCCTCTTTATAATATTAGTATAGATATGCATGTAGAACAGAATTAGAAAAATGTATTTTTGTAAATTTGATCCTAACAAAGGTAAAATAGCGTATTAAAGAACCGTGTGGTCACGGCGGCGGTGCAAAAATAGAACCATCCTCTCCTCCCGTAGCTGCCATAGGAGCCGGCTTAGGGGATATCCAGGGAACGGTCAGCAGCATTCTCCTCGATAGATTAAAATCTTCTGCGATAACCTAGCCATCAACCAAGCGTGGTGATTATGGGAAATTTCCCCTATGATAAGCGTCCAAACTGGCGTTTTATGGGGGAGGTTTGTGTTTAGCAGTGGATGTCTTCCAACTGTTGATGGTGGAGTATTAAAGAACGGATGAAGAATCGCGGATCAACCCACGCGCTGCTGCCTTCATCATTAAATAAATCCTTACATACTTATCCTTACTAATATTATAAACGCGAATGTTTACCAGCCCGTCGTGGCCGCTCGAGACACGTGTTGAGCGACCCGTATGATCCTATAGCAGCTGCTGTAATATTGGCAGCGCTAGGATCAACGGACCAGTCTAGCCCTTCTGGCTCAGGTACCGCTTTCGGGTCCGGTATAGGATACCAGTGTAACACAATCAGACACCGACCTCACCGGCGAAGTCGACGTACCCCCCGTAGGCTAGCTAGAATGGTTGCGACTTTCAATAGGGTCCACACTTCTAATGGACGTAGTCTTCTCGATCCTCTTATTTCATGATCATGACGTCTACCAAGCGTGGGAAGCCTATGTTCTGGACGTCTTCCGGCTGATGATGTGATGTGATTCAAATTAAAATTGTCTATTATAACATGACGGCCTACCAATTGTACATATTATACATCAATTAATTAACATTGACAGTCTCTGAACAGAAAATTTTAATGTACCGTGGAAAAAACTGTTGCCGATTCTCTTGATTATCACTTAGCCGGTTCTTTCGGCACCCAAGGGATGAGATGAGGGTCCTATTCTCTCTACGCCGCAACCACGTGGCCAAGTTTACCCTGCAGCAGCTCTTAATTTTAAATTAACATCAAAGTAGTTAAAACAATCTGTCTAAAATACAAATCCATTTATTTTGGCGTGAAAGCCACAAACAAACAAATAAACGTATACATGTAACATACAATTTTGACTTTAAGGAAGGGATGAAGATGCGATTATTTATTATTAGTTATTTTTAAACTTTAGTGTCCTGCTGATTGAAATTTCTATAAACACATTTTCGACAAGCAATCCACAATAAAATTGTTTTGTTTGCAACCAATATATTACTTAAGACGGAGTTGGGTTTGTCCTATCAGTTCGAATACTACGTCGATTGATCTAATAATTTTAAAATTTGTTATCATCATACTTTATTGTACCATTTTTCTTGTGGACACACAGTCCTGTACACATTTTTAATCAGGCAGAAAAACAAAGTTTTTGAAGACCTTGGTGTTTGTTCGTAAAATCTGGGCGAATTGCAGCATCTTTTGTCTTGTCCTACATCAAGTGAGGCCCAAATGATTTATGATCTGGCAACACCCTGTCTCCGGCTCATACGTCATGCTTAATTTCTTATTTTGTTCTTTTTTGGTGTTATCTTTTATATATAGAGTATGTGTTTGTATAGTTAGGATACAAGGGGGCTGGCATAAACTTTGTATAACAGCCCCTGAAATAAAAAAATAATATATCCTGTACAACCTTTACAAATCATAAAAAGATTTTGCACTTTTTTTTTTAAATTATAAAGTACACTTTTAACGTATTTTAAAACAGTGATGTTTATTTACATCTATATATATAAAACTCAAAGGTGACTGACTGACATAGTGATCTATCAACGCACAGCCCAAACCACTGGACAGATCGGGCTAAAATTTGGCATGCAGGTAGATGTTATGACGTAGGCATCCGCTAAGAAAGAATTTTTCGAAATTTCACCCTGAAGAGGGTGAAATGGGTGGTTGCATTATTTTCCCATAGGCCACGCCGCGGGCGTAGCTGCGGGCAGAAGCTCGTTATATAATATAAATAACGTAAATGTTCTAATATTTTTACTTTTAATATACACGTAAATCCTTACGTATATTAATATTTACAAAGTACATAACTAAAATACTTCAAAGCTTTTTTCTCAATGCGTTTTTTGTTTAGCATCAAATCGTTTTGGAAACACCATTGGTAACACTAGTTTGAACACTTTTCTCAGTACAAATATGAATGCTGCCACTAACAGAGCTAGGTCTAGATACACCTTCTGGTACCAGGGCACCATGAGAGCAGGGGAGCGAAGATGCAGTGCACCTTTAGTCTTGATCACGTGTTCTATCCAATGAACCAGCTCTGCGCCTGGTTTGACCGGTCTGTCGTGGTAGATGAACGATAGCTCCTTCACTTTCTGTGTGTACCTGCGATTAATAGTTTCATGGTGAATTGGCAACCTTTTTGAAGTAAATCTTCTTGATTTGGGAAGTAAGCTGGTGAATGCGAGGTGAACGAAAGTTGAAGTTGGTTCACGTAGATTTCCAATGTTAACATAACAAAGTAAAAAAATTGTATTATATGTTGGTATATCCGGTAAAATGACAATTTAGAATGGTAAAGAGGGCGATATTAACATTAAACAAATCGTGTTATGCCGGCCGATAGATGGAGCTAAACTAAAGAAGTTTAACTTCAGTTGTGTGGTCTAAAGCGATTTTTGTATATATACTTAGGCCAATTAAAACGTGCGTAAAATAAATAATGTTCGTTGATATGCTTCAGTACTTTTTCATCTTGTAGAAAAATTGAAAGTAAAGTTGTAATTTGAATGCCAATAATTTCATTGCTTTATGCCGGATTGCTTGCACCAGTGTTTGAGAGCTTCTATTTTCCAAAATCATGTAGGTACTAATGAAATGAGTATGAAAGGAGTATGACTAGACTAGACTATGACTTGATTTGATGACTTGGACTGTGACTTGACTAATTATCAATTACTTGACACTGGCTAAATACGAAAAAGGGTGGAGCCAAAACAAAAAAATACTTTACTTGATACTCACGTAGGATCGCTTAAAACATCCTCAATAGTTGCTTTCAGCTCACTGGCCATCGTGTAAGAAAGTGACACTTTTCTTGCGAAACCCTTGTTTACAGCTCTGTTGACGTTGGCGAACTGGTCAGCGAAGACTGGGATGCCAATGATGGGAACTCCAGCGTGGATCGTCTCAGTGGTGGACAGCAGACCTCCGTGGGTGATGAACAGGACGCAGTTGGGGTGAGCTGATGAGAGAAAAAGTAAGTACTTATAGTTGATACGATTCCTTTTATTTTTGTCTATAGTTTCTAGTCTAGTGCAAAATTATTACACACTAAAAGTAGCTAATTAAACAGTGAGCAAAATTTTTTGCAGTGTTAATTTTTTGGTGTCATTTTTTTTTTAAATATTATATGTACTAAAGTGATCTTGGGTATGTCATTTTTGCCATCAGCTCGACGATATCCACTATTGAACTAGAGTGCCACAATGCGCCTACTTGCCTACAAATAAAGGGATCTTCAAGTACTAACTAACTACTATACAGACACGACTGACTCGCCACCCCGTCGTCGCCGCCCGAGACACGTCTTCAGCGACCCGGATGATCCTATAGCAGCCGTAGTATCGGCAGCGCTAAGATCACTGCACCAGTCTAGCCCCTGTGGCTCAGGTACCGGCACCGGTATAGGCGTCACACAATCAGACACCGACCCCGCCGGCGAGGTCGACGTACCCCCCCCGTAGGATAGTTAGAACGGTCGCGACATTCAATAGGGTCCACTCTTCCAGCGGACGTAGTCTTCTCGATCTTCTTATCCCGGCAACGGCCCAATCTGAGGCTCGCACTCCAGGGGAGCCCTTGAGCTGGTTGCCTCCCACCTTTGACGGCTGAGCGCCTTAAGCGCCTGCCCTCCCGCCCGGTGACGCTGTAAAGGTTGGTAGAGACCAACAGCATTAGCCCGTTCAAAACAAAATAAAGGGGATTTGCAAGAAAACTTAAGTCACCGATAGTCATGTTAACTAATAACAAAACTGATATTTGAGGGAACTTACATAATATGCTCTGTTGAGGAGCCCATTTTAAGATGTGGACATTTTTCGGTATATTAGGCAGTTTTTCTTCGAACTTCCAGAAAACAGTTTGTTTCAAACTTCCAAAGACTTCCAGAATGTCTTTTTTCAGGCCTTCTGGAAGATCTTTACTTTTGAGGTTAGAGCCCATACTGAAATAGATCACGCCTTCTTTAGAAGTATCCATTATTTTCTTGAGGTCCTCGGGCAGCGGGTCCACTTTTTCGGATATATGGTAGCCTCCGATAGGCTTGTAAGCCTGGGGCAGTGTCTTAGCCATTCCCATAGAAACGTGGGAGTTTCCAATCATTAAAGAAGCGTTATATTTCAGATCTTCGAAAGAAGGTGGCACCCTTCCTCTTGCTTCAATATGAGGAGCGATAAGTTTGGTGTATTGCCAATATTGCATTACGCGAACTACTCTGAAAAAGCCAAATAGTAAGGGTTGTTATTGAACGATTTTTCTACTATATATATGACGGCGGCAACGTCCAGTTATAAACTTTATGCGCAGCAGGCAGTACCGCAATTTACCCTGTGGTATCATTTAAATTTATTACAGTGGCAACACCGGCAACTGTCATCGCTGCCCCACCCATCTAGCTATATAAATGGACCGCTCGGTGTGCTTCGATCATTCTTGCTCCGGACACGGCGCGGTGTAGACATGCTGAAGGCCTATAGTTATATAGGTTGCCATCTACGCACAGCCGGTTTTGCCTATATATATGTAATAATAATAATAATAACGCCCAACCATCACATACTCCTCCATAGATCCTCCTGGACCCTAACTAGGTTTCCCTGGGTCTAGGGACCCAGGAACTACGAGGACCATGTTCCCACAACACGCTTTTTTTCTGTGCACAAATACTTGTCTTGCCGCGGGAATCGAACCCGCTGCCTCCGGGTTATGAGCCGACCTGCTCAACCACCACACTAAAGAGACTGTCCAAATGTTGGCGTTTTATGAATATAACAGATTAAAAAAGATTGAGATACTTACGTTTCTTTAATGACAGTGTTTTTAAATGTTTGCCATAGTTCGCTTACTCTGTCCCCAAAAGAGAAGGGTGGGAGACTATCGATATAGTACCCATTATAAGCAGTGTTGAGAAATTCATCGATCAGCGCGAGGACCTGTCCGTGCGGTTCCACAGTGGACACCCACACTAAGGGGACGTTGTAGACACCTGACAAACTGCAAAAAAAGTAATCATGAGAAGGAGGAAAAACATTTTTCGTGTTTTTTTTTTTAATGTTAATGATTGCCATGACGACCTAACCGTTTGCCTGATGTTAACCGACACGGCTGCCCATAATAGTGGCAGGTTCAATCGGAACTCTAAATTATAAAGTTTCGCGTGACCCCGCACTGTGCATGTCATCCTGCGACATCAGCACAATCTAGTAATAAGGTCCGTATTACAGAAAGATGCTCAGTCATCGATCAGTGTTCAAGCAGAGATTTCATTCATAAAGCGATCAATTAGTAAATGAAATCTCTGCTTGAGCACCGATCAATGACTGAGCATCGTTCTGTAATACGGACCTAAGATTACCAGATTGTGAAATCAGGTCATAAAGTCTCATTTGCCCAATAATTTATCTAGCTACAGTGCCCTTTAGACCGGAACACACTATGTATGTGATCGTTGGGCGTTATTATTATTATTATGTTATGTTAAAACTAGCTTCTGCCCACGGCTTCGCCCGCGTGGCCTATAGAAAACGTAGTTGGCGACAGAATAACTGGCAAAGCGGTGGTACCTACCTAGATGAACTTTGCAGAAAAGTCCTACCGCCTAGTACATTAAAGTGAATTAATTTTTAATATAAATTAGTGTGATCCTTACCCAGAGTAAAGTTCGTTGAACATCCATTCCGCTACGACTAGGTCAAATTGTTGGTTCTGATCTGCTAATAGATTCTGAACGTTCGGATTTTTTAAGGTCTCTGTCGCGAAGAAGTGGAACATGAAATTGAGCATTGAGTTGTCTGACGGATTAAATTCCCCAGTCATGACTTTGCTTATGGTAAACAAGTCCGCTGTAAAAAACATAACCAAAGGATTTAAAAATATTGGTCACTTCAAAAGTAAAACACTAAGTTGTAATTCGATTGTCAATAATTTCATTGCTTTTTGCCGGATTGCTTGCACCAGTATTTGAGAGCTTCTATTTTCCAAACTCATGTAGGTACTAATGAAATGAAATGAGTTTATTTCCAGATAAGAATCCAAGCTTATTCTAATAAAACTAACACCTGCGTATCTTAGGTGATGGGTGGGTGGTAGAATTGCCACATACAGTGTAGAGGGCTCTGCTGGGCGATTACGTTACTCGATTGCAACAATCAGAAACACAAGTTAGTATGGATTTGACAGTTTGAATACGCAGTTTATGTGCATAGTTAGTGTGGAAATTTCTCATGTTGCATTCCAATCAAATTTTCGTGATCACCCTCCTGGTTCCAGTCTCGCAGATTCGGCCAGATTCCAGCGGCCACTAGAGAGTTCGCAGTGCGGTATAAGACGTACGCGCAGTGGTAGAGCGGCTTCTTAGTAGCGCTTGCAAACATGGTGTTTGCACTACAGTATCATGATAAACGAAACATCGTTTACATCTACCGTTTAATATTAAGTTATCTGTATATAGGCTTGCTCGTTTTCAATTTAATTATCACCTTATCTAATTTTTTTAATTCACATTTGATTGACTCTACCTACTTATAATTATGATTTATCATGACTGTACCTGGTAATAGATCCCAATTGTGGCTCACGTCAATCTGATGCAGTTTTGGATTGGGTTTCTTGTTGATTACTGGGGTAATGTAAGTAACCTGGAAATAAAACCCAATTCTTATTGACTGCAATAGATATGTAGGTATATATTCCTTCCAACACTCGTTTCATCTGAGCTAAATTATAATATCTTGATTTATTATTTCCCCTTTTTCTCTATTTAGTTTAGCTTTAGGCATATGAAGAATTCAAGAAAAAAACGGCACGATTATCATTTGGTAAACAGAAATTTTGTTTATACCTAAAAGGGTGGGTTTGACAACATTTCAATATGACAATATGGCTGAAAGTGGTTTTATTCAAGTTCAAGAATACCCAGTCGGCCTCCCAAACAAAACGCGGCTATCAATAACTCGGTGAAAATACTTAATAACAGATAAATACAATCAGAGGTAATTGGGTATAAGTATAGTAACTTACTTCATGTCCAGCGTCCAGTAGATGTTTGATGACTCCGTTGCCCAGAATGTTGTGACTCTTCCCCGGCACGGGAAATATCACCAGGATCTTGTACGCATCGCAAACGTACAAAGCAGATAGTAGACTGAACAGCGCCCATGTTATCTTCGTCATTCTCTAAAACCGCAACAGTGAACAAATTGGAAAACCATCACTTGTCCTATGTTTTTATCTGTATTATCACAAATACTTTGAGATGTTGTGTCCATAGCTTACATGCAACTTATCTTACTAAAATAATATTAAACAAATTAATGAGTTTTTATTTAAAAAAACGATAGCTACAAAAGACGTACGAGCACGCAGTATGTATATGTAATGTAAATTGATAAATAAACTCGACTTGTATTTGCAACCTAACCTTGTGACATCTATGGTTAAGTCATAGAGATATTTGTATAGTTTATTTTTAGATATAAGAACTATGCATTTAGCTGTATTAGCTGTATTAGCACAGAATATTATTACTCCTACTAACGCGTACCAACCCTTCATAGACCGAATTAGGCCAACAGGTTTGCCAACGCTCTAGTTCCTGGACACCCATTCAGAAATCATACATTGTTCGAAGAATGTCCGGGCATCTACATTATCTAAATACATATAACTCAAAGGTGACCGACTGACTGACATAGTGATCTATCAACGCATCGCCCAAACCACTGGACGGGTCGGGCTGAAATTTGGCATGTAAGTAGATGTTATGACGTAGGCATCCGCTAAGAAAGGATTTAACGAAATTCTGCCCTTAAGAGGGTGAAATGGGTGGTTGAATTATTTTCCCATAGGCCACGCCGCGGGCGAAGCTGCGGGCAGAAGCTCGTATGCTATATCATACACCAGCTGTTACGTACTTAGCTGTATTCGTATTTATGGACTGCCATGCGTAGGCGCTTCCCTCCGTCAAGCGGTATCAGGCTTGGCTTTGCTTTATTTTTGAACGGGCTTATGCTGTTGGTCTCTACGGAACTTAACAGTGTCAACGGGGAGGGCAGGCGTTTAAGGCGTCCTACCGTCAAAATTGAGAGGCGACTAGCTCTAATTGAGGGCACCCCTGGTGTGCGAACCTCGGCTTGGGCCGTTGCCGGGATAAGAGGATAGAATGACTACGTCCAATGGAAGGGTGGACCCTATTGGAAGTAGCGACCGTTCTAGCTAACCTACGGGGGGTACGTCGACCTCGCCGGCAGGGTTGTTTTTTGTATACCGGTGCCGAAAGCGGTACCTGAGCCAGAAGGGCTAGACTGGTCCGGTGATCCTAGCGCAGCCGATACTATGGCTACTATAGGATCGTCCGGGTCGCTCAAGACGTGTCTCGAACGGTGACGACGGGATGGAGGCTTGGCTTTACTTAGCGTTACCAGTCGTTACGCTACCAAACTAGAGCTTCTGCCAGAACTAAAGCCAGAAGCAAAGTATGGGTATGTAATAAAGTACTCTCTGGTACGACAGGTTTTGACAACCTTTTTGTGCCTCTAACGATATAAGAGCGGATTTTTTAAAAACGGTAATGGAACCTAAACGATTGTTTCGAAGGTTAAATCTTTTTAATAGTTTTTTTAAGTACTACTTCCTTCCTACTACTGGACTATTAATTATTAGGTACCTGATAATATTAAATCGTTTTCATTTTCATTACATTCAAGATCAAGAACAATCTACACTTACTGTTAGCGGATAATAGGCCAGTCAAAATAACTGGTGTTTATCAACCTTGCACTAAGTTTCCGATCCAATTCTGTTTGTAAGATCACTTAATGAGCATAAAATCACAAAATCCTGACAGCTTCAAGCGCCATCTTGAAAAATAGTAGGAGGTAACCTAGACATAGCGTTATTATGGCGCCCCTCACAATATTTAGATGAGAGAATCGAATTTAATAGAGTTTTCCTCCGTGAAATCTTATTTGTCTGACCAAATCAGACCACTGAGACACACCGAAAAATATCCCTGTTATTAATCTTGTAAACAGAACCAGTTTTTATTTAGATCCTTAAAAATAATGAAACTAAACATACCTTTCGTAATTGGTTTGGTCGTTTGTTTAAACACGTAACATACTTTTATAATCTTATCACATTAATAAAATTTATAGGCACCAATTTTTTTATAGATTATATTATATTTGACGCTGAATATCGATCATAGATTGAAATGAAGTGATTGGTACAATTAGTGTATTTTTATATTTATATCGTTTTTTGTCTCACACGCTTATCGTCCGTTCTGTATAAAACTAAATCAAGGTACTTCTTGTCTGCGATAGAAACTATGGATGTAGATCATTAGGGTTGCATTTTGAATGTTATGAATATTAAAAACGGTTCCCATTTTTTTAATTATTTCTAGATTTTCAAGAATAAAAATTTGTTTATAAACACAAAATATTGGAATACATAATTATTATTACCAAAGTGAAATCACATTTATGATAAAAGGTTCCTGGTTAAAACAGTATATAACCGTATTGTCTTCGATTCCCGTACGGGATTTGAACCCACATTCATGCTACCTAGTTTTCTTGAAGCTGCCCCGTGCAAGTGTCAAAAACGCACGAAACAGCGTAGTAATGCGTAATTTTAATTTTTTGTCACAGACTCTAAAATTTAGGCTTTAATTAGAACTGGGTATTTATCAACTTGTGATAAATTATTCGTTTTAAGAGGTGCCTTCAGCCGAGAAAACTTTGTGTTGTGTGCGCTTCAAAAACGACTAACCTAGCCAAGTTTTAAAGTTTTTATGTAAACTAATGAGCTAGTCGCTCGCCTGGTGTTAAGTATCATGACACTAAGTATAGGTATTTAGCTAAGGGTAGGTCTATCTATGCCATCGAATGCATCGCAGTGCTGAAAATTTAATGAAAATTATTCAGCTCCAAAAATCTACGGAACTTCTACGCGCATTTTTATACGTTACTTTTAATGTGAAAAGTGTACGCACTTCATATATGAGTGTTTGGGTCTTATCACAGCGTCTATGTATTTAAAAACGTGTAAAGATAAACTTATCTTTCGATAAAAATATACTTAGGTACTGTAACCAGGCGAGATGGTGAATGCTAGCGCGACCCCATCTTGGCCCATTACGGATGGATCACGGGGCGTTTCGTGGGTTCGAATCCCACATACCCCCGTAAGTGTGAGGGCATTTTGACCTTGACTGACTGGATTACTGTGACTGATGGAATGGATAGCGATATAACAATTATTCTAACTGGCTGATGATCACCATCAATCACAAGCATCAAGCAACGTTATTTAAAATCAAGTACGTTGTGATATTTTCCATTACAGACGGTTGGTTATCCGTCAGTCTTGGTCGTGACTATGCTAAGACTGACAGAAAAAGCTACTGTATCTTTTTAGGTGAATATATAACTAAAGTGCGTATTGAAGTGTAAATCACACATAAAACAAGTTATTGAAGTAAAACTCCGCACGCTTGACTTGGGGAGTAAACTGATGAATGCGTGACAATGTGAACGGAAGTTGAAAGTTGTTGGTTAAAGTAGATCTCCATTTGCAACATAACGAAGTTTAAAACTTCTTAATATTTGTATTATTATGTTGGTATGTGCGGTAAAATGACTATTTGCAATTATTATTGTCAAGATGGCGGCATTAATATTTAACAAAGTTATACCAGCCGATAGATGAAGCTAAAGAAGTTTTACTTCAGTCGTGTGGTGTAAAGCACACTCGTTTCTAAAAACTTTTGTAACCAGCGGAATTTGAACCCGCTACTGTAAACTCACCGGATTAGACGCAACCTCGCAATGGAGATATTATTGCATTCCCCGAATATTTATGCAAAATGCGACCATATAAATCAGTTGGGAGAGTATCTAACCTAGTGACTTGAAAAGTGCGGATTCTAATGCCGCTGATTACTAAAAATATTTAGCAACTATATATAATACCTATTTCTTGTATATATATAATACATCAGTACAAAACCCGAAATATTTTTTGTATAATATAATACATCGGTACAAAACGCGTAATGTTTTTTTCTCGTCTACAAGTTAATTGTTAGTGGTCTACTAAATACCTAATTCGTAACAATGGACTCATATATCAAATTGTGCGATTCAATACCAACTACCAAAGTCATGATAACACAGTATAACAATCAATATTTGAATAATTTAGAGATACGATAACAAACGGTAAATGATAATAAACTTGCTTATTCATGACTTCTATTTTGCTTGATTACGAAAATATTTGCCTTATTAATATACTTAGATAATTATTTACCTATCAACTAAGCCCGACCTAAAAATTAAATTAAAATATATAGATCAAATCCAGTTATTCTAAGTCCACTAAAGCCAGTTATTCTACCGCCAAGCAGTAGTGTGCAAGCACCACTGTGTTCCGGTTTGAAGGGCGCTGTAGATGATAAAATTACTGGGCATTTGAGACTTTATAATCTGATCTCACAGTCGAGCATTGTTATTAACAGACTGTGTTGATGTCTCAGTATGTTGTGCGCAGTGCACTGTCACGTAAAACTCTATATTTTAGCTGATCAGAGTGACACTGTTCTGTTATGGGCGGTCGTGTCGCTTTACATCGGGTAAAGTAATTAGTGATTCGATTACTGTTTCTTAATCGCGTATCTTTAAGCCCAAGGAGTATTCCTTCGTTGATAACACGACCTCTAATAGCATAAAATAATAATTGATAGTTTATCAAGAGAGCAAGGAACTATTTATAAATTTAACAATATTACTTTTTTTCAATTATTATTTATTTTAAATTCTTGTGTATAGTTTCTTGGGACTAATAAAATTTAATTACAAAAATTGTTAATGAAAGAATTCAAAACTAATATATAAGTAAATGTAATAATTTGTTTCTTTTAGTGTTCTTTTATGCTTTGTAATTTTTATTTTTATTAGGAGCTATTTTAAATAGAATGTTTCTTTGAACTCAGAGCGGAGTGAAGGATCCTATATAGTAGTAATAATAATAATAATATGTGTGGACATATCTCACAACGCCATCTAGCCCCAAACTAAGCAAAGCTTGTACTATGGGAACCAGATAACTACCTATGCAATACTTATATACTTTTTGTTTGTAAATACATACATAGAATACAATATGACAACCAGACATAGAATAGTATGTCACTCGAGCTATATATGGTCCGGTGTAAGGAGATCCCATTGAGTTCTTTGCTGGACCTTGTCTAAGAAACACGTAGTCTGATTTCAAAATATCTGTGGGCATGTAGGACGGCTTCTTGCCATGCCATACTGGTGCTGTTGGTGACAGCTTCCTCACATGTTCACGAAGTCGCACGATGAAACTAGTGACGTCATATGAATAGTCGTTAGAAGGCACAAAGAAATCGCCTGGTAAACGCAAAGGCTCTCTGTAGACCAGTTCCGCTGCAGACGATTTAATGTCCTCCTTCCATGCGCTTCTAATACCCAACAGAACCAGCGGCAGCACCTCCGTCCAATTTGCATTATTGTGGCACATGATGGATGCCTTCACTTAAAATGCTGTTGCTCCCGAGGTGAACACTTTACCCACCTTACATGAGAAAATGAAAACCTCTGTAGTGTTGTGGTTGATCAGGTTGGCTCATTACCCGGAGGCGGCGGGTTCAATTTCCTTTGTTGTTCCTAAATTGAGAAAGGTACATGCACTTATTTTTTATAAAATTAAGGAAAATCCGGATTTAAGTAAACAATTACAAACGAAAGCGAAATGTATTTTTATCTGAAACTTTTTTATTTGTTTCCCGCGCTTTAGTGGTATATTATCCGTATTTTATCATACATCCTATTTGTTCATCATCTTGAACTTGTACTAACAAATATCTACATTCCATATTCAAATCACTTTCAGTTCTTTAGAGCTATTTATCCCTGTTAATGAAGAATAATTTAGCTCTTTTCGAATAGATGGTGTTAAAAAATAGAACTTCTGCGTAGGTTAATTATGTGCCAGAAGTTTCATCATTCATAATCCTGACCCAACAATTTTAATATATTTCATTATAAGTTATCTCGAGTGGAGTGTTTGTTTATTTGATGACAATAATTCTTAATTAAATTCTCGAGTGCCCTACTGAGTATAAAAGCATCGACGAACGACAAAATATTTATTCGATATAAGTAAAACTCGGCGAAATTTCGTTGGAATTTCTAACGAAATAGTTAAAAACTAAGTTTTTTTGTAATTTCGTCGAAATGAAGGCGTTTATGTTGCTCCTGAGTGTAATTTCCCTTGTTTATTGTAAAACTTTGGTGGCGCACCCGCGAGCTTACGGTGAGTTACAAGAATTGATTTTGTTGTTACTTACGGTACCTACTTAAATATTTTATTAACGTGCGTATACAAGTAAAATGATTTGTGTACGGATTTGAAAAGCATAAACTTACTTTAAGTCTGGGGGACTAAAGTCTAGAAGGTTGCCCACCCACTGGCGCAGAGGCCCCCGGAAGGGCCTACCGTCGGGGCGAGATGGTTAATGCAGTGTGTCTCCATCTCGCCCCATCCCGGCGGCGGTTGGATCACAGGGGGGTTTTAATGGGTTCGAGTCCCACATACCCCCTGCCACCACCCCCGTGGTGGCAGGGAAGTGCGAAAAGGGGGGACTAAGTCACTGTCAAAAATACCTTTGTGGTAGTAAATTGAAACGACATTGTTATAGAATCAAGATCCGATGGTGAAGAAAAATTCTCTAACGGCGATCATTAACAACACGTATATAACATAAAACGTCCCCCCCCTACCCCCCACTAGGTAGACCGACGACCTAATCGCGGGTAGCCGTAGGATGTAAGAGGCAAGTCGTTCAAAATGGCAGTCTATGGGAGAGGAGGACGAGGACGTCTTCCAGCTAATGATAATAATAATAATAACGCCCAACGATCACATACATAGATCCTGAACCCTAACTAGGATTTCCTGTGTCTAGGACCTACTACGAAGACCAGGTCTCACAACACCCAGACTCAGAACCAGTAATTGGGCTTTTTTTCTGTGTACAAATACTTGTTCTGTAACAGAAATCAAACCCGCCGCCTCCGGAGCCGACCTGCTCAACCACCACACCATAGAGGCTTTCAGATTTCAGATGATGATGATTGTACGCCAGGTTCTTGAGACAGCTTTAAACTCAATAAAACCTACGATGATAGCTGCACAAAGAATTAAACCCATGTTTTTTTTTGTTTCAGATGGATCCAGATGCATCAACATGTGGGATGAGGGTTGTATTAACGGTCAACTGAATGGAGCAGGTGTGTAATATGAGTAGTTAATTAACGTCAGTAATGTTATATACAATATAGAACCGTATAAGCAGCGTAGTAAGAAACTTCCGTAGAAACAATACTTGAGGGGGCTACGAAGTTTGTAGCTTCAAGTTCTGCTTACACCCACCATAGTACAAAACTTCCGTAGTTTTGTACTATGGTGGGTTTCTACGAATTTTGTAGACCAAATTCTACCCACCGTAGTACATTACTTCCGTAGCAATAATACTGGTGGTGCTACGAAATTCCTAGACCAAATTCTCCTTTTACCCACCGTATTATTACTTCCGTAGCAGTAATAGTGGAGCTGCTACGAAGTTCGTAGACCAAATTCTACATACACTTACCGTAGTACCAAGCTGCCGTAGACACAATACTCGCGTTGCTACGAAGTACGTAGACAAATTCTGTAGAAATAATACTTGCTACGACTTTCGAAGCTCATGTTAAGCTTACAGACTAGTACATAGCTACTACTCATTGTGGGTGAAGCCGCACCCTGATGTTTGTGTGTGTTGAATAATATATTTATTTATCCCTTCCCAGGTGGTGACGACTACTACTTGAACGGCGGTGGTTTCAACCCTGGCAAGCGATGCGTGAACATGTGGGATGAAGGCTGCATCAATGGGCAAATCAACGGAGCAGGTTAGTGCATCCGCACTTTGTTTATTTGATTTCACTTCGAAGTGGCTGAATCAAACTGTACCCCTACCATGAATTTATTTGAATTTACATTTTAATATTTATATCGTAGTATAATATTTACAATACAAAAAACATACAAATATATCACGACACTCGACAATGAGTACCTATAGTAATTGTACAGTCTAAATCTGTACTTTAAAAGAAAATAAAGCTAATAGAGGTAGGTCAGTTTGGGTGGACCGATTTTGACACAAACACACACACAACACACACACTCTCACACACATACATACACAAACACACACACACTCACGCACACCCACACACACATACACCCACACACACACCCGCACACACACACACGCACACGCACACACCATAATATTGATTTCCATTAAATTGGGTCAGACTTTTTTGGTAAAAACGCACGAAAACAAACAGGCAGACAATGTCTCGTGTGTTCCCTGTTAAAAATAGTGATAACAAAGCGGAATAAGTCACCTAACATCAGTAGAAATGTGGCCAAAAGCAAGCCCATCTACTATAAAAATAATTATGAACACAAACTGTAGAGTTTGTCACTGTCAAGTGTCAACTTGGTAGGACTGTCAATAGATATTGGTGGTCACTTACAATCAAGGTCGTAGTATCATTATTCATCATATCATCATTATGATCCTACGACCATGCTTACAATAAATGGGATTTAGATGTTGTAGTTGATCATCATAAAGAATACAAGTTTAACACAATCCAAACAACGTGTTTTTATGAAACAGCCCATACAAACTCGGTAAAAAAAATGTACCCAACCGTGAATTCGTAGAATATTTGAATTTTAATAGGCGTTTCATTGAACAGGCTACAACTTTATATTCTAAGCACTTATTTAGGCAAATATAAACATTGTGATGAAATATCGTTAAAACATTTTGTTAACAATGTTTCTATTAGTACTGGGCACGTTTTGTTTATATTTAAATATAGGTAGATGTAATATATTGTTCGGTTTAAGGCAGATTCTGTTTAGAACATATTCTGGATGTGGCAGATTCGGTTTAAAGCGGAGTCTGATCGCGAAATCGTTTAAAGCATTATTTGACTACCCCGATAGCTCAGTTGGTAGTAACCCTGCCTTCTGAACTGTGGGTTGTAGGTTCGATTTCCACCCAGGACAGACATTTGTGTGATGAACATAGGTGTTTGTTCTGTGTCTGGGTGTTATATTGTATTCTATGTATGTATTTACAAACAAAAAGTATCTAAGTATTGTATCAGTTATCTGGTTCCCATAGCACAAGCTTTGCTTAGTTTGGGGCTAGATGGCGCTGTGTGAGATGTCTACACATAATATTATTATTATAAAAATATTATTTATAAAGGCCAGTGCGACATGGTGGAACAAAATAATCAGATGGAAAATATAGCGTAAATAAGAAATAAAATGAAGACGAATACAATTTAACTAAGTAGCTTGGCTTATTCATATTGCTTACGAATAAGCATTGCAATTTAACGGAGCAATGCTGCCAGCATGTTAGGTACGCTACCTACTGGTAGTGGGCTGGAGCATTTGGACTGTCTATAGGTCATCGCGGCCAGTATATTATGGTCCAAATTTTTTTTGTAGTACTAGTAGTAGGTAGTTTTTAGTATTCATTATTATATCATTGTAGTATTTAGTAACTTGGTGTTTCCAAAATAAATTTATGTTAGTTTTTTTTATATGTTATCTAGGCAATCTATATTTAAGTTGCGTTGCACTGCCCTGCAAATATTTCCATGTTACACCCAGGTTAACTGGAAGATAATGCTCTCTAGCATTAAGTTCGCCTTTGTACCTACATTTGTTATTTGTGCAATAAAGCATTTTCTATCTATCTATCTATCTATCTATCAATTGTTAGATTATACATTTAAGTAGGCAAGGTATTTACCTACTTTTGTGATAAGGTTCTACCAATCACGGAATGCAAAAATAAATAAAAGTCACGTATATTTTAGTGAGTGACGCTACGTTCCTCTACCTTACCTTACCTTGGATTCCTTTACCTTATCTTTTAGGTAATAATCACACTAAAACCTTGCTTTATGCCGTGATAAGTTTCATCATCCGTCATAATGCAAGAACTAATTAGCTGTCATACTTTTAACCAGTGCTCGGATTGTGTTTGGTTGTGATATGAATTTCTTAGAGCTGGTGTCACACATCGTCGAATAATGTTACTAAACATGAGATTATGTGACGAGCTCTGACCGGCGTGCATGCCTTCGTGTGTGTGTGTGCATGTTTGCGCGTTGTTGTGTGTGCAAGTGTGCGCGCGCGCGCGCGCGTGTGTGTGTGTGTGTGTGTGTGTGTGTGTGCGTGTGTGAGAGAGAGAGAGAGAGAGAATATTTGTAACCATTAATCTGTGTAACTACTGAACCCATTTTGATGAAATTTGGATTGTGATAGATATTTTTATCCGCAGGGGTAACCGCAGTGCACAACTAGTAATTAATGATTAGTAAAGTAAGTAGTTAATATTGTGAAAGTGAAACGTTGTCTGTTTGTTAGTATGTCTAAGTAAATTTCAGTATGAATTCGTACAGTATCAATATAGTCCTTGTATAACAACGTTCCATCATTACTACGGTGCAAACTAAGCTTTTAGTCGTACTATTTAAAGATTTCAAAATAACTTTATGCTTATATCCTACCAATAGGCTAATTTGTTCGCATTATTATTACAGTCCGTACAATATATTAATACCTAGGTACCTGTAATTAACGCCTAGAGTTAGGCTTATATCCAGATATAAATACATATTTTGGGTAGAACGCACTATGGTAAGTGATTTGTTGACAGCCTCTATGATGTAGTGGTTGAGCAGGTAGGCTCATAGCCCGGAGCCGGCGGCTTCGATTCTCGCGGCAGTAGTTGTGCACAGAAAAAAAAGCGCAAATATTTGTTCTGAGTCAGGGTGTTGTGGGTCCTCGTAGTTCCTGGGTTCCTAGACACAGGGAATCCTAGTTAGTGTCCAGGATCTATGTGATCGTTGGGCGTTATTATTATTATTTATCAGCTAGACAAAAATAGAAAATATTGATAGAACCTACTAGAACTTACCGAGCGGCGATTGCTTCTTTCTCCAGGTGGTGTGCCTACTAGAACTTACCTATTGGAATTTGCTTTTTTCTCCAGGTGGTGATGATTACTACCTAAACGGCGGAGGCTTCAACCCTGGGAAGCGTTGCGTGAACATGTGGGATGAAGGTTGCATCAATGGACAGCTTAATGGTGCTGGTAAGTTGAAATGAAAATTGATATTCAACAACCTCAATGGCTGTTTTGGCGGGAAAATGAAAAAGATCGCGTCACCGCATTGTATTATTTTCCAAAACATGTGTTATTATCAGTGTTAGTGCATAAATATGTGGCATTTTATTCGTCAAGTGCTGGATTACATGCATGAGTGTGAGAAAGTGGTATAATGACGGTGAAACGTTTCTTTTCGTGTTGTTTCCAAAACTACATAGAAGCTTCTGGTAAAGTTGCCACCACTTTACTAGGAGTATGACTTGACTACACTAGACTATGACTTAACTTGATGACTTGGACTGTGATTGACTTGACACATAAATATAATAATTAACTTAAGAAATTATCAATTACTTGACACTGGCTAAATACACAAAAGCGTGGAGCCAAAACAAAAACAAAAAAATCGCAATGGTGGCTAATAGCCACCATTGCCACTGGCTATACAATTTGTTTACAATAAACCAATTTCATCAAGCTATTTGCTTTAGTGTACCAGCTGGGCAAAACATTCATCAGACGTTCGCCCTTAAAACATTTCTTTTTGAAGTAAAACTTCTATATGCACGCTTTACTTGGGCAGTAAGCTGGTGAACGTTTTTTTTTTGGCGGGAAAACGAAAAAGGTCGTGTCACCGCATTGTATCAATTTCCAAAACTTGTGTTATTTTCAGTGTTACTGCATAAAATTGGTGGCATTTTATTCTTTAAGTGCTGGATTACAGGCATGAGTGTGGGAAAGTGGTATAGCGATGGTGAAACGTATCTTTTCGTATTGTTTCCAAAACTCCATAGAAGCTTCTGGTAAAGTGGCCACCACTTTACTAGGAGTATGACTTGACTAGACTAGACTATGACTTGACTTGATGACTTGGACCGTGACTTGACATACACATATATTACTTAACTCGAAAAATTATCAATTACTTGACACTGGCTAAATACACAAAAGTGTGGAGCCATACCAAAACAAAAAAAAAGCTGGTGAATGCGAGGCGTACGGAAGTTGGTTTACGTAGTAGTAGTAATATATCCATTGTGAACATAACAAAGTTAAAAAAAAATGTATTATTATGATGATATATCCGGTAAAATGACAATTTACAATAACACGATGGCGACACTAACATTAAACAACGGCCGATAGATGGAGCTAAACTAAATAATTTTTACTTCAGTCGCGAGGTCTAAAGCACACTCGTATTTTTTTTTCAGGTGGAGATGACTATTACCTGAACGGTGGTGGTTTCAACCCAGGCAAGCGATCCCTTCAGGAGTTCTTCTTGAAATTACAGAAATCTCGCCCTAAAAATATGTAACTACCCGCTGAATAAGCACCGCAATAATAATTAATTAGGTACCTATAATTTTAACTGTTTTCATTTTTCTTTTGTTTCTGATCTTTGGTTTTATGTAGTGTTGAAGACAATTATTTGCGCGTGCTCTAAAGATTTATTATCTTTTTTATGTTTATCTTATTATTTAAAACTATTGTGCTAGTCCTATTTCTGTGATCTTGTTACTATCAATAAATAAAGTATATTTTATTTACATCAGTTTATTTTTTTAAAGCCTTATCGTAAATGAAACTTAGTAAAAAAGTAGTGTAGCCAAACTGACTGACCCGATAGCTCAATTAATAGTAACCCTGCCTTCTGAACTGTAGGTTGTGGGTTCGATTTCCACCCAGGCTAAAAATTTGTGTTATAAATATAGGTGTTTGTTCTGTCTTGGTCTTATATTGTATTCTAAGTATGTATTTACAATCAAAAATTATATAAGTATTGTATCAGTTATTTGGCTCCCATAAATTTGGCTTTGCTTATTTCTGGGCTAGAATGCGCTGTGTGAAATGTCAAGACTAAAATAGATGAAGGAAGCATGCCACTGAATATAACCGGTATGCCTATAAATCTATGAGATTGTAAGCTTAAGTATAAAAAATATTTAGAGAAATAAAAATTCAGGATCCATGTTTGCAGTGTAGAATGCACCTGCGACGTGATGAATGGCACAGTCTATCAACCGTTAGCTCACATGCAATGGATGTAGACTAAAACTGAAAAACTGAAAACTTTCCATTTTATTCAGCTTTCTGTTCCAGAAACATGTCTATACAGGATTTTTAAGTGGCCGGGTACGTAATTACAATTCAAAAATGAATTGTCCACATCGGTTTATAAACGACGGAGTTCTCGGGTAACAATAATAAAAACTGATTGAGAATCTTCTCCTTTTTTAAGACGGTGAAAAAATAATTTATCAAAAAAATTAAACCAACTTTGTGTTCGAAGAAAATGTCCCACCTTCCACATAGTCCACACTTGGCAACCAGTGACTTTCTTTTTTCCAAAATTTGATAATAGACAAATGGGCCGAAGGTTTTCAGATGACACTGAGATGAAAGCAGCCTAGAAAGCTATTTTCAGGACAAGGAGAATTAATTTTTTCTCAACGGGCCATGCCAGATCTGAAAAGACAGTCTTAAGGAGGCTATATTGAGAAATAACTTTTTTTAGGATGTTTTCTTTCATTAAATACATTAGGCCGCGTTATTATCAGCCGCCCTTCGTACATATTATCTATCTACTACTTACTTGGCTGGCAACGAGTAGTAGGTATTCCTAATGGACATTCAGACTGAAATATTTGGTATAGTAATTAAACTCCCTACTAGTAATAAAAAGATGAACCATATAGATGCCTACCTACTAACATTATATCCTTAGATAACTCGTGTGCTGTCCTTAAAATATTTAATCAATAACTCCAACATTTATATAAAAGTTTATTAAAAATATTTTTACATAAAATATGTATATTCACTAAGTAAACTTTTGTTTAGAACATTATTAATACAATAGCTGTCGACAAATGTGATCTGTGCAAAAATTGATTGTCACAGACAGACAAGGCTCAACTCATTTGCCGGAAAGCTATACCTATCATTCATTAAACAATTTATTAATAAACTATTTATTTACAATTTAAATGCTAAGTTTTGTTACATGGACGTTAAAAGGCACGTGGCAGCTACGCTAATAGTTGCTTGGCAAGTTGTTTTAAGTCTTTCATTTTTCTACCTGATTTTTAATAACTATGAATACATACCTAGTATGAATATTGAACGCGATGATGATTTTATCACAAATTAAAGGCAAGGAGTAATAAGGAGTTGGAATTGCATTATTACAAATAGGTAGTTTTTGAGAATATTCATCATATCAATTATCATTTTCGGGGTTATCAATATTTAGAGCTCTCAGGCTTTACCATAAGTTTCTAGTTAGTCTGCTTTAGTTTTGTATTAACGATTATAAAATAATTAAATAAAAACAAAAGAGTGAATACGTAATTTTCTTAAATAAAACGATTGCAACATGTTATCCCCTATAATATGTCGTACACAAGAATAGGCTATTTGACTACTATCAAAAATGAACAAGTAAATATTATTTTCAATAATATAGTTTAAAAAATAAGTACACAATAATGTAGTTCAAAAAATAAGTAACACATTCACAGAATTACGGAAGTCAATAACTAAAATCCTAAAATAAAAAAAGATATTCCAAGTAAAATCAGTAAATTAATCACGGCGTACTATGCTTTTAAAGCTTCATCGCAGGTACTATGAAGGTATACTTTGTGACGTCACATGCCAAAGAAATTTTATGTAGAGCTACCATAGAGCCACATACCATACCACAGCTTAGTACTGAGTTACTTTGAGAACTGGTAACTGACGTCACTGCGTGTTTAAGCTGTCTCTTTCTATTCCTGTATTTTAAAATGCCTATAACTTAGTGATTTTTTAAGATATTTAATTTTTGTTTTCACGAGTGTCTATTTTTTGAGGTATATTATTTATTTATGCAATAAAAATATAGCAGTCAAATAGCCTATTGCATATATTCCATGATACAATAATAATAAATAAAAATGTGGGTAGTTTCTAAGCGCGTCCTCGGATGATGTACCTGACGACGGTGCGGGGGACAAACGCCTTAAAGGTCGTATTACAGAACGATGCAACAAGGGTTGATCAATGAAATCTTGAGTAACCGATTCACCGTTGAGCATCGTTATACAATACGATTTATTTGTGCACAAAATTGTATATATAGTGAAAACCTATGACATCTATGTCCTCACTGTATTACATGCAATCTGTGTAATCCGGCATTCTATAGAATGCCTAGAAAATATTACGGCCAACTCAGGCTTTGTCCTAAACTAATATTTTTCTATACATTGATAAAATACCTACAGGCCAATTTTTTTTACGTTACTATATGCCGATGGACTAGCAGGTATTCTATACAATGACCTAGACATTGTATGCATTACCTAGGCAAAGTATGTAATCGACAATAATATTCATATTTCATACATTGCCATTGCCACCGGCATTCTCTACATTGCCTAGGCATTATATAGAATGCTTGAATTATACAGATTGCCATAACATATCTAGTAATTACCTAGTTACCAAAAATATCACAAAACGGCAATATTATAAATATGGTCACATAAACGTGGGTTAAATTTCCATGATTAAAATAAACATGATTTAAAAATCTCAATTACGATTAATTGTTATTTTAGTCTACTTACAAATAACTACAACTATTACACGGCTAAAACTCACGAGATACAGTCGAATAACTCTACCGGTGTTCGGGCAATAAAGATGCCCATCCTCAAGGAGTACGCGAGGCGGCGGTGGTGGCGGCTCGGCGCTGACTGAGCATCTTTATTGCCCGAACACCGGTCGAGTTATTCTACTGTATCTCGTGAGTTTTAGCCGTGTAGTAGTTGTAGTTATGAGTACTACTCACGTCAGTTTCTATAATATTATACTTACAAATATATGTTACAATATTATGTCCATATTTAAATAGTAGTCCATTTTTAACTTTTCTGCAAAGTTTGTCTTGGTAGGTACCACCACTTTGCCAGTTATTATGTCGCTAAGCAGTAGTGTGCAAGCACTACTGTGTTGCGGTTTAAAGGGCACTGTAGCTAGTGCAATGACTGAGCAAAAAAACTTTATGGCCTGACCTTACAGTCTAGAAATCTTATTCCTAGACTGTGCTGTGATGACGTGCGCATGCAGTGTCACGCGAAACTTTATAACTTTTTTTTATAAGAGTTCTGAGTGAAACTTCAACTGTTATGGGGGGCCGTGTCGCTTAACATCAGGGGAACAACTGAGATGTGATATTATTATCAAAAGCATGTTACATAAACATTGTTGAGCTCTTAAACATTTATTTTTTGGTTGTCGGTTGGCTAGACAATCAAGTTTCCCTGTGGTGAGAATGGTGATTAGGCTAGTCTGACCATCGAGAAATATATTTCCAATTGCTTAGATTTGACATCTAATGTTTCATTACATGAAAAAGTATAATCATGATAACAATATAGGTTTGCAATATTAAGAATTTACAAGTATGCATATGTATGATTTAACATGTAGCTTCTAAAGTGGTGGGTCAAGCATTATTAAGCATACTTCAAAAGTATTTATTTGTAATGAAAGCTTTTAAAAAGCCCAAAAACTAATTAGAAAATCTGCATCAATATTTTTTTTACAATTAATTTTTGCAATGTGATAAGAATCAGTGTGGTTATTTCATAACAGTATTTTTGATGAAAACTTTATCGCCATTTGCAACAGTAATTTAGTTTCTGATTATATCTTGATAAATAAATATAAGCTAGCCTATACCAACAGACCGAAATGTGCTAACTCATTATTAGTAAGTATTACATTTCTGATAACAATAAGATAAAAGGAAATAATGAACTAATTAGACTAAGAAGACTAGACTCAAAATCTAGGGTAGCAAATGAAGTGATTTTGGAACTAGCCTGGTTATAATAAGGCAAATCACAAAAAGTTAACACATATTTTTTTATATCCATTTGCAGGATATATTCAGAAAGAGACAGAAAGAATTATAAGAAATTAAATTAAGTTCTATGGCTATAGTTTGTGCTAGCATCAAGAGCAATATTTTGGTAAAAGCGGATACATATTATCATTTAAAAAACTTAGTTTTTATCACTTGGCTGATCTAATAAACAAGTTTCTAAAATTCAAACATTATTGTCGTTATAGATAACAATTAATATAAATCTATAATTTGCAATTGTCACGAGTATTTAATGACTACTACATTAGCAGTATAAAACTTGCACCAAGTGCATATAAACTCCTATATAAAACCCAGAGAGTACATTGGTGGTCTGGTGTGTACAAACATATAAGTACATACTATGAGCTAGTTATTATAAACTAAAATACCTGACCTTCATGCCAGATGAACTTGAATAAAATTAAACAATTAATTTACAATTATTTTTTAGTTGGCATAGGTTAATTATTTTGACCATGCCAATGTTCTTGAGCATATTGTGGCAATTCCATTGGTAGTTTATTGTAAGGATTAGCACTTGGACCGGGATGTGCCATTGCAGGCTTCGGCCCACTTGTTTGCCTAAACTTTGTAGAATATTTATAAAAATCTGACATTTCAAATGGCTTAGTCTCTTCTCTGTATGGTATACATTTACCCTGTTCAATTACAGTCAAATTTTTGGGTGACTCTAAAGATACAGCACTTGGAGACATGACAGGAGGACTGTGAGGCAGATGGTTAGGGCTTTGCATTGCTGAACATCTCCCTGAAGAGATCATTATTTCATATGCTTGAGAATTTCCTATACTGGAAGTCCTCTTTAAGCTGGAGCTCTTTTTTAAAAGAGGTGATCCAGTTTTTGTTGGTGAATCTAATGAAGTCTCACACCACCCCTTCTCTTTTACTCTCATTTCATTAGGAGAGTGGGGTGAGTATTTATTCATGCTAACTGAATCAAAATTTGAATACCCCGACTTCATACTAACAGGACTCATTGCATCAGGGTATGGCCGTCGATCATCTCTGGGATAATCATCTGTAGATACTGACAACTGTAAATGCATAGGATTTCTTATCATATTGTGTTCTCGTAAAGGTAAAGTGATAGGTACAGGAACTCTTTCAATAATGTGAGGTGGATCTTGAATGTCAGGTTGAGAGCGATGCTGGTACACTGGCAGTGGAGGCCGGTAATTATCAGTCATATTTTCTAAATGCTGGTTATAATCACTGTGTGAAGTTAAATGGTAAGTTTGGGTCCGCTGTAAGGTATTGCGACGGACACCTTCTTGGCGACGTTTTGATTGTCCCTGCACTTGATGATGATGAGCTAATCCTCCTAAATGCTGACTCTGAGCTTTTAAGTGTGAAGCATACTGGTACAACAGGGGTGTGTTACGCATTCCATTTGGCACTTGGTGAGGAGTAATATTACCATGATTGTAATGTGTGGTAATATCTGGATGACTTGAGCTGAAATGGGTCTCTCTTAGTCGTGACACATTCTGAGCTTCAGGTGCATTATTAGTATAGTAAATCTTATTCATATACTCAGTTGTCATTGTGTGGTGGCGATACATTGTGCCCGGTGGAACATCATTTTGAAGATTTTCATTAGGAGCCTCATGACATCCTGCCAAAGCTGGATATGTATGAGAAGTGTGTATAGAAAATGTATCAGTATTTCGCTCTTGAGGTGGTGATGGAAAGAAATTCGAACAACTGGTCTCAGGTCGCCGTATAAATCTCGGATGACCACTTTTGGTCGATACACCTGATATTGACGGCGTAGATAACCTATGAGAAATGTTTTTGCGTAAATTCAAATCTGAGTCATGCATTGGACCGGCTCTAAGTCGTCGAGAAGAAGTGTCCGAGCCGTCTTGGACGTCGTTTCCGTCTGTAGATCTGTTGTCGCTTCTAATACTGCCTAGTCTTTCTCTTTGTGGCACTTCAGGGCTTAATGGCGCTTCCGGAGGTACGATACCTGTGAGCTGCACTTCTTGAACGCACAATTTGTATAGCTCCTCATTTTTGGCTGCGAGCATCTGCTCCAATTCCTTCTTACGAGCTTGGAGCTTGAGTAGCTTGTCTTGTTTATCGGAATGCAAATCACTTCCCATTGTGCTGGTACCCATGTTCAAAATCCAAATAAATATACAAAGCACATGAGTGAACTGAACAGTCACAGAAATAAACACAGAAAGTCAACGCAAAAAGGAAATAAACAAAGAAATTCACTTTCGACACATTTGACACACATCAGCGCCCATATTTGTTTCACAGATAACAAAGAGCATATAACAACTACGTTTTAACAGATAATTCAGCGGATACGCTAAATACACAAAAGTGTAGAGGAAAATAATAAAAAAAAAAACAGTATCCGTAAGGATAATAGTATTCTGTGATCAGTAATATGTTGATTTGCTGCACTTTTAATAGTTTTAATACTTTTAATAGAGAGAGGTAGAACTAGAGAATTAGAGATGCGATGCTAACGGAACGATACGTCAGTAAAAATATTCATGAGTTTTTGGCGGGAAAACGAAAAAGATCGCGTCGCCGCATTGTATTATTTCCAAAACTTGTGTTATTTTCCGTGTTAGTGCATAAAATTGGTGGCATTTTATTCGTTAAGTGCTAAATTACAGGCATGAGTGTGGGAAAGTGGTATAATGATGGTGAAATGTTTCTTTTCGTGTTGTTTCCAAAACTCCATAGAAGCTTCAAGTAAAGCTGCCACCACTTTACTAGGAGTATGACTTTGACTAGACTATGACTTGACGACTTCGACTATGACTTGACACATATTTGCGTGAGGTATCATTAGCTTGATAAATTATAAATTGCTTGATACTGGCTAAATGCACAAAAGTGTGGAGCCAAAACAAAAAAAAATAAGAATGATTTTAGAACGCACCATTTACATTCACTGTCAGTCATCTGTTGACGTTCATTGTCTATTTATTCGAAATTTCAAAATCAAATTCATTCGTTCGTCGCCACGGCCATGATTCAAGCGGTCATGTAAATTCTCTTAATTCATGTAAACTAGTTCCTTTCCTTCACCACTACGGCCTTTCCGTTGTCCCATATAAACTCAAGACCAAGAACATAAAATAAATAATGTCTCGAATCTACAAAACAGTTGTTACGGTTGCCGACAGATACGTCCCTACTAAACTTCGTCCACTTTGGAATCACGAAGCTGGTAAGTGTAAATTAATTTTACACAGTGTATTTCCTTATTAACTGCAAACAATTGCTAAATTTTACTTTCTTCCCTTATAGGTCCTAAAACGGTATTCTTTTGGGCGCCTGCCTTCAAATGGGTAAGTGCGGATATTGTTATCAAGGTCATATACTATTTTTACTTAGGACCTTGTCTGAGGCCAATGATAAAAGTGGATAGCAACACAAATGCCATAGAACTCTCGTAATTTGATATTTAAGTACTCTATTTGGTAAGATACTTCTGAATGGCTCTATCTCGTTAGTTAAAGGTAGTCATTTATTTACCCTTATTGCCTGGCCTGATCTCATAGACATCAGCCAGCCTGCATCGGCCTGTAGCATTTTACTACTGTTTATGTCTAAACCCTGTATAGTACACTAATAACTAAACTCACACCAGTAAAAAATGTTTGGTGTATCATATACTTTCCGTGGGTCCCATAAGAGCTAACTAAGCAATTATCCAGAGAATGTGCAGCAACATTCTTCTTGGTACACTAAATCTTCTGCAATCACCAAGAAGTCTGCCAAGCATGGTTAATTTGTTATTATGGTGTTGTCCAAAGTGGTGACTTTGGTTGCATATTATGAGAGGGCTCATTTTACATGGAAGGGCTAAGTTCAGCAGTAAATGTCTTCTGGCTAATGATGTAACTTTTGCCAACAGTAATTATAATTTATAATGGCTTCTTTCATTTTAAATTTTTAACTTGACAAGGATTATGTTATTGGTTATATTTTGGGTGTCACAGTACATATACCTAAACTGTAATAATTACATTACATCACACAATTAAGGTGCCATTTTGCAATAGTTGGGTAAAGGTTATCAGACTAATAAATTATAAACATTAAAATTCAGTTATGATTTTACAAAATTAACTTATTAATTTCTAATTGTTAATGAATTATATTTATCTAATTATTGCAAACCGCTCCAAAGTAAGATTATCCCAGTCTTCCAATGCATGTAAAAATTTAAAAGGTAGGTCTTGAATGATTCATTTATTTAACCCAACGAAAACCATTTACTAAATGTTTTATTATTCATGTGGGTTCATTTATGTATGTTTGTTTATTATGAACAATATTAAAATTCTCCAACCAATCTCCAATCATATAGCACTCCAGTATGGTTAAATCTTAGTTGAAATTATCAGTGCCCTCAATATTGCCCTTATTATCTTAATACAACTCCATAGAGATATGGGTTAATATAAAGCTACATCAATGTTGTCTCTTCTCTATATTATTTTAGTGGCATTAATAATGTTTAACAGATATTGTTGAATATTTGAAATGCTTTAAAAGCAGTTTTTATTTATTGTTTTGATTATTTAAACATTTTCATTGTTAGAAAGATTTAATATTGTTCATATAAAAGCTACCCCAATTTTCCACATTCTTACATCATATTAACACTTTCAGGGTTTGGTGTTAGCGGGTTTGGGTGACATAAACCGGTCTGTTGAGACATTATCAGTCCCACAGTGCTGTGCCCTAGCAGCCACTGGCCTCATCTGGTCCCGGTACTCTCTTGTAATCATCCCGAAAAACTACAGCCTCTTCTCTGTAAACGTGTTTGTAGCTATAATCAACCTATACCAGATTGGTAGAGCTGTTAAGCATCAGCAGAATCTTAAGAATAAGGAGAAGCAATGATCAGTTTATGTATAATTTTAGATGGGGGTTAGGTCTTGTTATTTTTGTAGGTAAGTAGATTTTTTAATGGCTCAGTTAAAGAATTATCATCAGCAAGTAATTTTTTTAAACTATGGATTAAAGTAGTGTGCGAAAGACAATTCTATAATTACACTAATCGGGACTAGTTATTTTATATTCCTTACAGTGTCTTTAACACCCTTATATTTTTTATAGATCTTTATTATTGTTGTTGTTATTTATTTTGAATAAGAATAGTAAAGAAATCATATTACCTTAAGTAAAGAACCTGCACTAGTTACAGCGGGTACTTTCAAAGTAATATGTATGTATAATAAATCTTATAATAGGTAGTTTATGGTTTACGTATACTGTTAGCAAATTTAAACATTCGTAATACTATCAATTCACCATAATAACTATATTAAAAGAAGAAACCCCTCTAACAATTGCTCAAATTGTATATAACTACCAAGTATTGTCTCACAAAAATATTGTATAAGTTGCAACTCCATTCAGTTTGGTAGCTTGATACTGTCAGCAACAATTTATTAATTAAAAAATAAACCATTATGCGTTTATGTCATTGTCAATTTGATTAAGTTGACAAAATTGATATGTTTGACATAACACAAAAACCATGGCATTATGATTATAATTAATTTTATTTTTACTGCCTATTAAGACTATCAGTGTTCCGTAAAAGTTTTCAGTCAAAATGTCTCGTATCTACAGAGGCGTTATTGCCGTTGCCGATAAATTCGTCCCCAAATCTATGCGTCCTTTATGGGACCATCCCGCTGGTAAGTATGAATAGCAACACTTCGCGAACTAAAAAAAAATTGTCATAATTACGTACTTTTTTTTGTAGGCCCTAAAACTATATTCTTTTGGGCTCCTGCCTTCAAATGGGTAAGTGCGGATCTTTTCAATGCATATGCTGACTCAGCCGATTTCTTTTAAATCACAAACTGATCTGTAATTCTTTAAAACAGTTGAGCTGTTACCAATGTCTACATAATCCATGTTAACATTTTCAGGGATTAGTTATAGCTGGCCTGGGCGACATAAACCGCCCAGCCCGCCTCCTATCTCTCCCGCAGTCGGTTTCCCTAGCGGTTACAGGTCTCATTTGGGCCCGTTATTCTCTCGTCATAATTCCTAAGAACTACAGCCTCTTTTACGTCAATATTTTTGTAGCAATACTCAACTGTTACCAAGTAGGCAGAGCATATAATTATCAACGGGAACTTGAAAGTAGCAACAAGAAATGATGCAATTGTTAATGGGTAGAATAGTTCTAGCAAATTCTCTTATTGTTATTTTCAGACTGTGTGGGTGGACTAGATGACTTTAGTTTTTATTTCTTTATTATTTACTGCGTCAGCTTGGAATCGCTTGCAAACATGTCGTAAACCGTAAAATACCCAAATTTGTTATCATAGACACTGATAAGAAATCACCTTGTTACATCAGGCAATAAATAAATAATTGAGAAATATTTTACGTCGGTATTTTGCTTCATTAGGTTCAATTTTAATAGGAAATCAATATTAAAAAAATAGTAATTTTATTAAAATGTTGTTTTGGTTTTTGAGATAAGACTAATCCTATCCCATTGAGACCCCTAATCTCAATGGTATAGGATTAGAGTAATCTTATTTATTTATTGTAAGACAATGGAATTTGTTCCAGCAATGTATGAAATTTTTTAACGAATTCATAATATTAGGCTATAAAATACTATCATGGGCCTGGCATACAATCACAAAGTATTCGGGATGGACATTTAATGAATTGCATGAAATGGGTTTAAAGACCGGTGCCTCTGTGCTTATAAAAAATTTAAGAATTCAATCGTGGGTTGCATTTATAAATGCTTAAAAGAACAGGTATAAAAAATGGGTCTTTATAAAAAGGTTAAAGAAAAGAGTTTGACATCGAATTCGAATATTTTGTGAATGAATGAAGGTATTCATCTGATACTAGCGCTTCTTATCGCCGTTAATCTAAATTTTACTTGGTGCTGTAGAGATTGTGGCTTTCGATACATCTGTGATAATCGAGGTTACATACAAAGTTTGTTATCTATACGACTAGTTAATAAAACGATTTGTAAGTTTGTCTACTGTCTGTCTACCTCTATAATTTTATCAAATAGGTAATGCTTATAAATTATCAGGATCTCATACATTTTTAAATACTGCGCACTTTCCAGTCATGCGATATGTCGAACGTTTGCAAATATTTGGCCGCCGCATTGTGTAACACATATTTTCTTGCTGCCAAAAATTTCAGGCCGTCTAATGACTTATCTTCAAATCCGTTATAGTAGACAAACGCAAGTCGTAAATTATATCAATTTATGAAAAACATACCATTACGTTATTTACCATTTCATTACCATAACTATAAGCAATGATCGTTATCAAATATATATTTTTAAAATAATAGATGTCTATTTTTGTAAAACCTTTTTACTGGGAATTATACTTTATACTGTTCATTTTGATCTTTCTATTATTTCTGTATCCATATTTTATGTTCATTATGTTAGTGACTAACTTTTGTGCACATCTCCTTCACTACTTTACATATTTTTACTTCTTTCCATCTTCCTGGTATCATCGGTGTGGTTGGCTGGCAGACCCGGCTACTGGAATGTGATAAAAACTAACACAACCGAAAGGCATTTTTTCATGTATCTAACTATCCATAACATATAAATAGGTACTTCCGTTTAGTTTACTACGTTTTTGTATTGTTCCAAATAGAAACAAAGCATCTTGGTGCTTTTCTAAAGATTTCTACTTTTATCGTATTGTCTTTTTGATGACTGATGGGGAATACGGTGGGAACAGAATTTGAAAGTTGTTGGTTAATGTAGATCTCACAGAAATTAAAGATTTGCATTATTGTGTTGGTATGTCCGGTAAAATGACAATTTGCAATTGTCAAGATGGCGACATTAACATTAAACAAAGTTACACCGGCCGATAGATGGAGCTAAACTAAAGAAGTTTTTCTTTAGTCATGTAGTCTAAAGCACGTTTTTGTTCTTCTTAGTATTTTATTTTGATATCTATTTTCATACAGAAATTCTACAGGTACCATTGTTGGAACTCGCCTCAACATATCAGATATTTATAGCAAGATATCCATAAGCATGAACAAGGTCTCAGTATGTATTGCATGTCTCAAATTGTCCACTCAATTGCTCTTGGCATGCATTTGCATATGCACGAGCTTTTATGCACGCATCACAATTTTTTACTACAATTTCTATGCACGCAAAAAGAAACCAGCACGCATCACAATTTTTACCACCCATTACTAAGACCGCAACTATATTCACAGGCTCTAGTAGGTGCTTCCATCGACGAATACCGAAGGCCCCTGGACAAGGTATCGACAACCCAGGCTGGTTCTTTAGCCGCAACAGGATTCATTTGGACACGTTACTGCTTAGTAATAAGACCTATTAACTACGCTTTATCATTGTGCAACTTTGCCCTTGGGGTGGCTAATGGTGTCCAATGCTTTAGAGCATATAAGTACCAACAGAGCTTGGCGATTAAAGCTTTATAAAGGTTCCACAGACTAAAACGCTAAAACACGTTTGTGTTAGTAGTGTTGCCACAGTATACCACATTCGTTTGACACCACTACACTAAAATGGAAATAAAAGGGCCTTTCGATATTCGTTAGGTCTACAAAATCAATTTCGCTGTAATAATACAATGAAAGAGCCTTTCGATGGCTAATTGGTTTGTATTTTAATTTATATTGGTTCATATGTTGTAACCAATATAAGTAGTTGGTAGTTATTCTGTGACACCACTGGCCGTTCCCCTTTAGCCCTTGGCTTACGTACGAGTTTAAAACTATCACAATTTGCCCACCAAAAAACATCAATATATATTTACGCGATTTGGCATGCAAGCCTAAATTTGTGTAAATGATGTATCGAATTTATTATCATATAAGTTTAATGTGATCATCGTGATCCTGATCAAATTTACTAGTCGAAACGAAAAAGCTTGCCAATATCCCAAAGAAATTGAATTTAAACTTATTGTAAATTTCTTGCCTTCATATTATTTCTCTACTAATATGCTAATAAAAAAAGTTAAGTAAGTAGAAAATAGTTTAAAATTAGACAATAGACATCCATAATCCATATACTTATTGGGCCAGGATCATCAACGAAGAGATGTTATGTCTATATTTACCAAAACCCATACGCGTTATTTGAAAAAGGAAAGTTTATTGGTTGTGGTAAAGCTTTAGTGAAAATATTTTTATGAAATAAAAGACGAATGATCGCCCAACCTGGCCCAATAGGCTATTTGAATGATATGTATGTGGGCAGAAACGGGTTGTGCGTAGGTCTCAACCTATATAACTATAGGCCTTCAGCATGTCCACACCGCGCCGTGTCTGGAACAAGAATAATTCGTAGTACACCGAGCGGTCCCTTTTTATAGCCAGATGGTTGGGGGAGCAATGATAGTTGCCGATGTTGCCACTGTAATAAATTTAAATGCTGCCATAGGGTAAATTACGGTACTGCCCGCTGCGCATAGAGTTTATAACTGGACGTTGCCGCCGTCATGTATATTTTTATTGCATAAATAAATAATATTCCTTAAATAATAATTCAGTCGTAAAAACAAATTATATATCTCAAACAATGACAAAGTGCTTGAACTTTAACATTTAAAGATACAGGAATAGAAAGTGAGCTTAAGCACACAGTAATGTCAGTTATTAGAGCTTCATAGTATTACTACTACTAAACTGTGGTATTATAGCTCTACGATAGAATGTAGAGCTACAATAGAGGTACCATACCATACAACATAGTGTTTGGTTACTCTTTGACGTGTGACGTCACAAATTATGCCTTCATAGTAGCTGTGAGGAAGCTTCACACAATTGCAGTTTAGCGAGAAAGGGACAGGCGATGCCCCGCCAGAAACTTTAATATACCCTGTGATTTATTTACCGTGAAAATAATATTTACTTATTCGTGTTTAATAGTAGTCAAATAGCATAAATGAACAATTTTAAAGTACTTTATAATAATGATAATATATGTGGACATCTCACACAACGCCATCTAGCCCCAAACTAAGCAAAGCTTGTGCTATGGGAACCAGATAACTGATACAATTACTTAGATACTTTTTTTTTGTAAATACATACATAGAATACAATATAACACCCAGACACAGAACAAACACCGATGTTCATCACACAAATGTTTGTCCTGGGTGGGGATCGAACCCACAACCCACAGTTCAGAAGGCAGGGTTACAACAAACTGAGCTAACGGGCCAGTCAAAATAAATATTTTGTTGTTTGCCAATAGTTGTTGCCATCAGTAAAATCTTTTTGCAGTCACAAATTATTTTTTAACTACACTAACTAACTAACCATAGTTTAGCAAATGCACAGATTAGGTAGAGATACTTCGTATCAAATGTTTTTAATATTGATTATAATAATCACGTTGTTTATGTTAGTAGTTAGTAGTAAGATCGAATACTAAACTTCGAATACTTTTAGATCTAACTTTCAAAATTATTTGTTATAAAATCTCACAAAATCTGTTTGCTTTGTAGATATTTTTGTAGAAATACTAACAAATTAGTGCATGTTTTATTTTATCATTGTTATTTTGTTTTACTAATATATTGTTAAATATTACCTTTTGTTTTCCTTTTAAGACTTACGCGACTTTCACAACGAGGAAATTTTTCCTTACTTGTTCTATTAGTAGAACAAATGGTAACCTACCTTTGAAGTACACAGTACATTACATATTATCCAACGGAGGTTATGGTCTGAACTTCAAGATATGTTTGAGAATAATAATAATAATATAACAACGCCATCTAGCCCCAAACTAAGCAAAGCTTGTATTATGGGAACCAGATAACTGATACAATACTTGGATACTTTTTGTTTGTAAATACATACATAGAATAATAGCGCCCAACGATCACATACATAGATCCTGGACCTAACTAGAATTCCCTGTGTCTAGTGACCCAGGAACTACGAGGACCATGGTCCCACAACACCCACACTCCGAACAAGTATGAGATTTTTTTCTGATCGAACCCGTTGCCTCCGGGTTATGAGCCGACCTGCTCAACCACCACACCACAGTGGCTGTCGTTATAGAATACAATACACCTATGTTCATCACACAAATGTTTGTCCTGGGTAATAATCGAACCCACAACCCACAGTTCAGAAGGCAGGGTTACTACCAACTGAGCTATCGTCAGGTCACCTGTCAGCAAGGTCAGGTTGACTTGACCTGCTGATAAAAGAGGATCAGTTGAAGGTGTAGCACGTAGACCTATAAAACCATATACAAGTTGTTCCAAAACTTAACGTCAAGCGGGCACATGCTGAGAGGTAGGAGATTACATAAGAATCCATTTTAAAAAAATTGAGCTGGAGAGGGGCATCGAAGGAATTTTTCTTTTACTTTTCCCGGACCTGGCCATACCCACCCACGCTATGGCCACTTGATGTTGAATTTCAGGACACCTGTATTTTACCACGGTTAGACTTAAGTATTTCACAATAAAATCCAAAGCTGTCTCCTTACAGTATATTCAATCTTCCACCAATTTCAACAGCCTATCCATACTTATTGGTGAGAAATTTCTTCCCCCGTCATTGGAGTACATGATCACATTTCTGATGACGTAGCACTGAAGATCTCCAATCTTGTAAATAGGTCTGCCTTCTCTGTTCTTTCCTGCTATGGGCACAAATGTGATGCCCTTTTCCACGCATCGCGATTCGAGTAGCTCTGAGAAGCTCTTTTGCTGTGTGGCTGAAACAAGAACAAAAGGTTTGTAAAATTCATGTCACTCTCTAAAAAGCTAAAGAACCTACTTATTACAAACTAGAGGCGCCTAGTGGTTTCATCCGGAATTCTCCTATTTTCTCACCTGATTTTCTGAGATAAAATACCCTTTTATTTTGGTAGTGTAAGAAATCTGTCTGCAAAATTTAATTCAAATTGGTTCAGCTGTTTTGGTATAAAAGCCACGCAGACTATTTCACCTTTACACAGTAGTAGGGTTTCGGTCCGCAGTTATATGACAGCCTGTATAGTTATGGAATTCCGTTGGATGAAAAAGGTTAGCTAACGCATGTGACGCTCGAAGTTATTGGTCCATATATTACCAAAATATCGTGTCAATCTTTATTACGTCATGATATTTTGGTCTATATTCAACAGCGGAAGTTTAGATGGAATAAACTGATGATTACACAATTCGTACATTTATGGTCGTTGAGTTTACCATGTTTTAAAAGACTTGAATCAAATCTAATTTACTGATGACGATATTTATTTGTGACATGAAAAATTCAATTCGAGCTGTTGTAATCATGGTAGAGCCTTATTCTCTGACTACGCCACACTAATTGAGCCCTGGACAAAATTATTAGACACCTAATGAAATCAAGAAAATAAATCTCCATTGTTTAAGTGTTTGGGTAGCTTAAACAAAGGCTAACCTGAAGTTTTTTTTTATGTTACTGAATGATTTGACGAGCTAGCCGTTCACCTGATGTTAAGCGCCACGGCTGCCCATAACAGAATAGTGTCAATCGGAACCCCAAAATAGAGTTTCGAGCAACACTGCACTGCGCACATCATCCTGAGACATCAGCACAGTGTGGTAATAAGATTACTCGACTGTGAGATCAGATCATAAAGTCTCAATTGCCCAGTAATTTCACTATTGTGAAAATCTAATTTAAATTTTAATGCCGAAAACGGAAGCGTTTCACCCAAATCACTTAAATCAATACATAGCATTTGTAAGGTAGTCATAGAATGGTTACCTGATGCTATATCATCGGAGAGAAAAAACTTCTATCACACAAACGTTAGTCCTGGATGGGAACCGAATCCACAACCTACAACTACCAACTGAGCTATCAGGCAAGTCAATGTTAGATTTGTAAAGTGATCATGTAACTCGATTGAAACCAATAGAAACTCAATTTTGTATGGATTTGACGGTTTGAATACGCAGTTTATGTGCATAGTTGATATGAAAATTTCTCCTGTTGCATTGCAATCAAAGTTTCGTGATCACCCCCCTGGTGCTATAACATCAGAACGGAGGGGACGCTATAGCATCGGAGAAAACAAACACCTATCACATAAACACACATAACAGCTATTATACTATAAATGAATATCTAAATGATAAAATTTAAGCATATTATGTAAAAATAAAAATTCATTTAACTTTAGTATAAAATAAGTAACCTCTTTCTAATCTAATAATATTTAATTTTGTCTTCCTCTCTTCTAATTTTGCGTGCCCGACAGGGTCCACGATGAACTGTTATTTAAAAAAAACTACCTACACTTGTACAACATTGTGGAATGCAAATAAAAATTGAAATTGAAATTGAAATTGAAACATTAGTTCTAGGTGGGAATCGAACCCACAACCTACAACTACCAACTGAGCTATCAGGCAAGTTAATGTTAGATTTATAAGGTAGTAAAAGAGTACCTGATGCTATAGCGTCGGAGATGCGCGATGTTTCCTTGACGTCTGAGGGGGCGAAGCGCGGCGGCGGTGGCGGCTCTATGCTGTCGATGTCGGTGCTTCGGTTCATCATGTCCAGAGCCTTGCGGAACGCGTCACGAACCGCCGGCTCTTTCAGCACTTCTTCAGGGAACATTTTCTAGAAGGAAGTTAGAATTAATTTCATTGAAATAATTTACGTACAAAGTGACAGTACCGACCTCGCTGCTTGGAAAACTTAAGTAAAGTTAAGTAAAATAAAGTTGTAAGTGTTAAGTAAAGTTAAGTAGAGTAGATTTATTTTTTTAAGTTACTGATCAGATTTAGATGGAACTTGGAACATCATTTAAGGAACACAATTCAATAATCATTTAATCATTGAAGGTCAATGCAAGGAATCTGATGCATCAGTCATACAATGTACTATATATCCCGTTATAATAATAATAATAACGCCCAACGATCACATACATAGATCCTTGACCCTAACTAGGTCTTCGTAGTCCTGATCATCCTGACAGGATTCCCTGTGTCTAGGGACCCAGGAACTACGAAGACCATGCTCCAACAACACCCAGACTCAGATCAAGTATTTGCGCTTTTTTTCTGTGCACAAATACTTGTCCTGCCGCGGGAATCAAACCCGCCGCCTCCAGATTATGAGCCAACCTGCTCAAACACCACACCACAGAGTTACACCAGATTTTAGAACAGTTTTGTTTGGTATTCAATATTCTAAATGTTTGTGTTGACGATGTATATGTTTGGGTTTAATTTAATATTTTTTAATTTTATACATAAATTTATATTTTTGCACATTTCACAATAAAAACAAAATAAAAAAAACACGTGTATGTTATTTTTTAACCAACTTTTAATAAAATTAATAAAAACAGGACGTCATCAGTTTTAAGTGTTGTCGTTCTCTAACATGGAGAGAGTGTAGGCCATTATCCACAACGCTGGCCAAGTGCAAGTCGGTGGATAATATTTAAGCGATGTTTATTAACCTTGATATCGAATTGATTGTCAGCATACCTTGAACTGCGTATATGAGTTGAGTACGGTGGCGTGGGTAGGGTTTGTATTGAGCCAGGCCGCGAGCGCAGCCAGCCAACGCGGTAGTAGTGCGCGGCTTGCTAGTGCAGCCACTGTAGGTGCGCCGAGTAGATCCAGCCATTCCACGCACCATAGCCACGCAGCTGAGGATGGCACAGTTTATTTAAATCATTATTTTTTTCAGGCAAATTGCCTTTATTAACAAATATAAAATTAATGAAATAATAACTAATACTAAACACTACTACAAAAAGAATTAGACTATATTCTGGCTGCGATGACCTAAAGACAGTCCAAATGCTCCAGCCCACTATCAGAAGGTAGCATACCCAACATGCTGGCAACATTGACCCGTTCAATTGCAATGCTGATTCGTTGTGCCCAAAAGTGCCAGCATTTTGATAATTTGATAATAGATATTTGACTGACCCGATAGTTTGGTAGCCCGGCCTTCTGAAGTGCAGGTTGTGGGCCCAGGACAAACATTTGTGTGATGAATATAATTGTTTGTTCTGTGTCTGAGTGTATTTTTTACATCATTGGATATTTAGCTCTATTAATATTGCTTTAAGGTTGTAGAGTGCGAGATTTTAATCTTAAGATGAAACGTTTGATATGATATTGATTAAGTAATAAGTTTATTTGATTCACTTAGTTCGAAATTTTACTAGGCGGTAGGACTTTACTGCAAAGTTCATCTAGGTAGGTACCACCGCTTTGCTAGTTATTCTGCCACCAAGCAGTAGTGCGCAAGCACTGCTGTGTTCCGGTTTGAAGGGCACTGTAGCTAGTGAAATTACTGGGCAAATGAGACTTTATGATCTGATCTCACAGTTTAGTAATCTTATTACTAGATTGTGCTGATGTCTCAGGATGACGTGCGCAGGGCAGTGTCACGCGAAACTCTATACTTTAGAGTTCCGAGTGCACTGCAGCTGATATAGGCAGCCGTTTCGTTTAATATCAGGCGAACGGCTAGCTCGTCACGTCATTCCTTAACATAAAAAAAATATTTTAAAAATGAATCAATGGTTTTAATCATAATGAGCCGCGCGTGGCAATCGTACCGACGCTTGATGCCAACTGTCGTTTACATAGGAAATGTAAACCAAAACGCTGACGCGGGAGAATGTGCGGTTGCACTTTGTGCGTTACAATCCTACTTTTGAAAGCATACTGGTAGGGCTTTTAATTCAAGGAGTGCTTTGCTTTACTAGGTAGGACTTTTCTGCAAAGTTCATCTAGTTAAGTAGCACCGCTTTGCCAGCAGCCAGAAGCTAGTTTTATCATAAAATAATAATAATAACGCCCAACGATCACATACATAGATCCTAGACCCATACTAGGATTCCCTGTGTCTAGGGACCCAGGAACTACGAGGACCATGGTCCCACCACACCAGACTCAGAACAGGTATTTGCGGTTTCTTTTCAGTGCACAAATACTTGTCGAGCCGCGGGAATCGTACCCGCCGCCTCCGGGTTGTAAGCCGACCTGCTCAACCACTACGCCACAGAGGCTAATAAAAGTACAGAGTTGATGTTGGCGGTGGTGGTTTGTGACCAGGATGCGAGGATGTACGCCACCGATAACTACAACCTTGGAGTCTTTTTTTTTTATGTTATTGAATGATGTGACGAGCTAGTCGTTCACTTGATGTTAAGCGCCACGGCCGCCCATAACAGAACAGTGTCACTTGGAACCCTAAAACATGGAGTTTCAAGCGACACTGCACTGCGCACATCATACTGAGACATCAGCACAGTCTGGTAATAAGATTACTCGACTGTGAGATCAGATCATAAAGTCTCAATTGTCCAGTAATTTCACTAGCTACAGTGCCCTTAAAACCGGAACACAGTAGTGCTTGCACACTACTGCTTGGCGGCAGAATAATTGGCAAAGCGGTGGTACCTACCTAGACGAACTTTGCAACAAAGTCCTACCACCTAGTGAACACCTTGGAGTCTTCAAATCGAGAGTGAACAGGTATCTTCTAGGCAAGCGTATTACATCCTAGACCGCATCGTCACTGACCATCAGGTGCGATAGAGGTCAACCGCAAGCCTATCAAACAATAATAATAAAAAAAGTTTAAAAAAAGTGTACGCACTATTTTTTTTTGTTTTGGCTCCACACTTTTGTGTATTTAGCCAGTGTCAAGTATTTGATAATTTCCTAAGATAATTTCAAAAGTCAAGTCAAGTCACAGTCCAAGTCATCAAGTCAAGTCATACTCCTAGTAAAGCGATGGCAACTTTACTAGAAGCTTTAGAAGCTCTACGGAGCTTTGGAAACAATACGAAAAGAAACGTTTCACCATCATTATACCACTTTCCCAAACTCAAGCCTGTAATCGATATATAACGACAATAATATATTTTATATGTATAGTCATACATCTAAAAACTAATTGCCATGTACCTGTGTACCTTTATTTATATTTGACGTGTTTTTTTTTATATGAATAAACGAGCTTCTGCTCGCAGCTTCGCCCGCGGCGTGGCCTATGGGAAAATAATTCAACCACCCATTTCACCCTCTTAAGGGTGGAATTTCGAAAAATCCTTTCTTAGCGGATGCCTACGTCATAACATCTACCTGCATGTCAAATTTCAGCCCGATCGTCCAGTGGTTTGGGCTGTACGTTGATAGATCACTATGTCAGTCAGTCACCTTTGAGTTATATATATTTAGATGACTATGACTACAATCCTACACCCAATTTTATGCACTAACACTGAAAATAACAATAAATAAAAGAACACCAAAACAATAGAATGCATCGAGGCGATGTTTGTTTGTGTGTACGTACTGTTCTCGCGGCCGACGAGCTCGACGGGCGAGTGGTGCAGGCAGTGCTCCAGCTTGGGCACGATGTGGTGGTGCAGCAGCGCCGTGAGCGCCGCGCCCCAGGCGGCGCGCCAGGCGGCCAGCGCGCCGCGCGCCGAGCCGTCCGCCGGGTGCCAGCCCGCCAGCGCGCCCGCCAGCCGCCCGCGCACCAGCGGGTACACCGCCGCGCCCAGCGCGGGCCCTGCGCCGCGCGCCCGTCAGACCCTCCGCCACAACACCCAGCTCTAGCCTATTCCTACACTAACTATATATAACCCTGATTGATAAATTGGAGAAGGAGGGGATAAGGGGAATTGCTCTAAAGCTTCTCTCAGACCATCTCTCAGAAAGATAGTGCTACTTATGGTGTCCCCCAGGGCAGCATTTTAGGTCCTACACTCTTCCTCATATATGCTAATGACTTATGCGACATTGCATTAAAGAACGGTAAGCTGATAGCTTTTGCAGATGACATAGTTCTGGTATTTACTGCTCCTACTTGGAACGAAGCTGTAAGGCGTGCTGAAATTGGACTCAAGGAAGTAATGTCTTGGCTCAGAAAGAATAGTTTAACTCTAAATACTAATAAAACAAGATACATAACATTTTCTAAATCCCTAGTTGACCAACCAAACCGCGAGCTCATCAACATCCGGGTACATGTATGCAACAACTCTTATGGAAGCTCATGTACTTGTGCTTTACTTGAAAGGTGTAACTATATTAAATATTTGGGTGTTATTGTGGACAACCAGCTCAATTGGCACGAGCATATTAATGCCCTAACAGGTAGAACTCGTAAACTAATGACTGTATTCAAACGACTACGAAATATTATAGTAGATGTGAAATTAATGATTGCCATTTATTATGCACTCTGTCATTCCCTGCTTTCCTACTGTATCACCGTTTGGGGCGGCACATTCAAAACTTATATTTTACGCACAGAGCGAGCACAAATGGCTGTCCTCAAAGTAATGTTAAATAAGCCTTTCAGGTCTCCTACGATGCAGTTATACTCTGAGACTAAAATTGTAACGGTTCGACAACTGTTTATACTGAAAACCATATTAAACACGCATAGAAATACCACATTAGACACTAAGAGCTTCCATGACAAACGTCGCAAAGATGTTATGATTTTTCCCGAAAAGTTTACAACTTCTCTGGCACAAAGGCATCAATGCTTTCTAGGTCCATACTTATATAAGACAATATACTTTATACTACTCCTGCGAATATACTGTCTGCTTTGTTCGTAGGGGGGAGCTATGGAGAGAGTTATGCTCGGTGTTTCCCTGCGAGATAAGATCCGGAGTAGGGAAATCCACACTAGGACTAGTCACCGATGTAGATCCTAGAATTTGCAAGTCGAAATGCGCTGGCACATCGCTCGCAGAACCGACTCCCAATGGGAAAGAAAGGTTCTCGTGTGGCTACCATGAACCAAAAGACGCAACGTCCATGGACCCATTCATGGTACATGCTGAACCAAAACCGCTTAATACTGTACACAGCAACGATGTTCGCACACAACAAAAAATAGGTTATAGCCATAAGCAAGTATTGAACTATCAAATTGAGAACTAGGTTGTTTTTTTTTTCTTTTAGTTGTAATTATTATCAATGTTTGTTCATCAGTAGGTGAACCACCCAGTCAAAGTAGCGCAGCATGAGCAGTAACGGAGAGAGGCCTATGTTGACTGGCCCGATAGGTCAGTTGGTAGTAACCCTGCCTTCTGAACCGTGGGTTGTGGGTTCGATTCCCACCCAGGACAAACATTTGTGCGATGAACATAAGTGTTTGTTCTGTGTCTGGGTGTTATATTGTATTCTATGTATGTGTTTACAAACAAAAAGTATCTATGTATTGTATCAGTTATCTGGTTTCCATAGTACAAGCTTTGCTTAGTTTGGGGCTAGATGGCGCTGTGTGAGATGTCCACAGTGTTCAGGATTGCTGAAGGCGAGTCACCTGCGAGGTCGTGCCAGGGCAGCAGCCAGGCGTGCAGCGGCTGCGTGTCGTGCGTGGGGTCCCAGCCGCGCGCCGCGTGCAGCAGGCGCGGCAGCACGGATTGCTGAGGGCGAGTCACCTGCGAGGTCGTGCCAGGGCAGCAGCCAGGCGTGCAGCGGCTGCGTGTCGTGCGTGGGGTCCCAGCCGCGCGCCGCGTGCAGCAGGCGCGGCAGCACGGATTGCTGAGGGCGAGTCACCTGCGAGGTCGTGCCAGGGCAGCAGCCAGGCGTGCAGCGGCTGCGTGTCGTGCGTGGGGTCCCAGCCGCGCGCCGCGTGCAGCAGGCGCGGCAGCACGGATTGCTGAGGGCGAGTCACCTGCGAGGTCGTGCCAGGGCAGCAGCCAGGCGTGCAGCGGCTGCGTGTCGTGCGTGGGGTCCCAGCCGCGCGCCGCGTGCAGCAGGCGCGGCAGCACGGATTGCTGAGGGCGAGTCACCTGCGAGGTCGTGCCAGGGCAGCAGCCAGGCGTGCAGCGGCTGCGTGTCGTGCGTGGGGTCCCAGCCGCGCGCCGCGTGCAGCAGGCGCGGCAGCACGGATTGCTGAGGGCGAGTCACCTGCGAGGTCGTGCCAGGGCAGCAGCCAGGCGTGCAGCGGCTGCGTGTCGTGCGTGGGGTCCCAGCCGCGCGCCGCGTGCAGCAGGCGCGGCAGCACGGATTGCTGAGGGCGAGTCACCTGCGAGGTCGTGCCAGGGCAGCAGCCAGGCGTGCAGCGGCTGCGTGTCGTGCGTGGGGTCCCAGCCGCGCGCCGCGTGCAGCAGGCGCGGCAGCACGGATTGCTGAGGGCGAGTCACCTGCGAGGTCGTGCCAGGGCAGCAGCCAGGCGTGCAGCGGCTGCGTGTCGTGCGTGGGGTCCCAGCCGCGCGCCGCGTGCAGCAGGCGCGGCAGCACGGCGCGCGCGGCGCACGCGCGCGGCAGCCACGCGGGGCTCGCCTCGCCCCACGCCGTCAGCGCGCGCAGCATCGGCGCCGGATCGCGCGGGTTCCACGACCTGGTTGGAGTTGTTAACGCTAGAGTGAACAGCATGCTCACATACACCGGAGAAAACGTTTGACCAATTAACGATCACGCCGATCACGTCGTAAACATTTCTTGTGTTTTCATTGGTGAAATGCTAGCATGTTCCATCGTCAGACTCGTCATCACTTACTGTCTAGTGAGACGGTAGTCAAATTTGTAAGGGCGTTTCCACTGCTGCTAAACAAAACTTGCTAAATTTTTCATGCTAAGCTAAATTCACTCTTTATCCATTTTATACGTACACTAAAAATGTTCAGTAAGTATTGTAATTTGATGAGAAATAAAGATAATTAAAAATTAAAATTAATTACTCTTTATCCATACATACTTTTTCAAATCGTGAATCGTGCAATCCGTGCAATCGACACGGTTGAGCCGATTTTGATTTTCGGTACGGAGATAGTTTGAAACTTGCGGAATATCATAGGATACATTTTATCGCGATTAAGGGCAGTCTAAGCGTGTAAAGCCACGGGAATCAGCTTCTAGATTATAATGAGGAAAGAGACAAAATATGCTACGCTGCATTCAACTTAGCATAGCACAGCTCGATGTTAACTAGGCACCTGCTGGAATTGAAAATCGGTGCCACTCATCATTCCCACGCACGGAAACAGTATGCATTATTATAGCTGGCGCAAAACTTTATGAGCTCTCGGAAGTTAGCGCGGATGACTGCGCAGTACGCATATTATAATTATTTTATGGCTGCTTTTACAATGCACTCAACTCTACCATGCGCAGTTTGGTACTCGGGCCAAACTTCCGAGAGCTCATAGTTTTCGCGAGCTATACAGGTATGCTTAAAACAAACAAAATCAAGGCTTTTTATCAAAGTTAATTTCCAACAAAAAAGCCTGACAAATAACTATAACTCTAATAATAATAACTCACTCAGCAGCAGTACTTATATGAGGCATGTAGTGTTGCCACAACAGACTGTTGTAAGCCTCTTCTGTGAGCAGTTTCCTCCACTTCATGAAGGTAGGGATGGGTTCCTCAGGCGCTTCCAAGGGTTGCCAGGGTGCCAACAATGCGCTGAGAAGTGGACTAACGATGTTGCCAGCTATTGTACCCAGGCCAAACATTTCATATTCCAATGGGAAAGCCTCCTTAAAAAGACACAGACAAAATAATGTGAAGAGTTTTTCAGCTCAATTTAACGATTGTCTTTTTGATTGCACTGCTGAACATAGTCCTCCTCCATTTAGGGGAGGGGAGAAATATCTCTCCATTTCCACTAATTCCAATTGAAAATGTAAGAGCTTGCACTAATATTTTACTTGCGGTATTTTGAGATATTGTTCTCTTTTCATCATCATCATATCATCTTCTAGCTGGTATTGTGTATTTAGAAGTCTAAATGATTAAACAATTATGTCAGGTATTTTTGTATGTTTGTTAGCTTTGAGATTTGAAGGCGATTTTCGGGGTTCGATATCAGAATAAACAACTTAAAATTGAAGGGTTGAGAATAAAAAGGGTTTAACTGTCAAATTTATAGTATCAAGTAAATTGACTTTAAACTTCATCGGCGTCATTTTAATGTAGAGTGCTTATAAGGTAATAGAAAAGGTTTATGTAAGTTTCAGTTGCTTGAAAATGTTTTAATTCTATTTTAAAATACTAAATATAGTGCTAATTCATACAATTACTGCAAAAATATAATATAATAAAATAAATGTAATAATGTTTTTATGCTAAGCGAACTGTATTCCTGTGACAGATAAACCGTTTTCAGACTCAAAATCTTGAGATTTAAGGCTCATTTCGGTATTTTGAGAATGTTTTACTGTAGATAATTTCACGCTGAATCCAACGATACCCATAAGTCATTTTGTGAAAAAAAAAAATTTGTGAGATATGGTTTAACACGAATACAATCCCGGTGAAAAATATATCTGGCGTATATTTATCCTGTAGTCTAAACGGGGACTGTTAATAAGTATGGAGAGTCAAGCCTCACTTGGTTTCTCACAGTTAAAAGTAAAAATCTAAACTTTACCTTTATAGATTTTACGTTAGATCACCGATCACGATGGTAAGCGTTAAGCTATTTACGTGCTCTATCGTGGCCGAAGATAGGGCAAAATCTAAAACGCACCTATTCACTCTAACCTTGAAAAGACCCCGGTTATAAGTTGCACGCAAGTTGTAGCACGGTTTTTTTGGCGGGAAAACGAGAAAGATCGCTTCACCGTAACTCACACTCAAAACTTGTGTTATTTTCAGTGTTAGTGCATAAAATTAGTGGTGTTCTATTCGTTATGTGCTGGATTACAGGCATGAGTGTGGGAAACTGGTATAATGATGGTGAAACGTTTGTTTTCGTGTTTTTTCCAAAACGCCATAAAAGCTTAGCTTAGCTTAGACTATGACTTGGACTGTGACTTGACACATCTGCGTGAAATATCATTAACATGATAAATTATCAATTACTTGACACTGGCTAGATACACAAAAGTGTGAAGCCAAAACTTACAAAAAAAAAGTTGTAACACAGATGGTAATGAATTCCATTCGATAGCAGTACGCACTATAAAAGTGGAACCAAATCGTTTAGCACGATCTGACTGATTATCAACCGGGAAAGGATTAAGCCAAATTACGAATTGTCCTGTTACGGAAAGGGGGGGAGTATTAGTATACACAAATTCCCACATACCTTTAAATCAGCCAGCACTTCATAAGCAGCTTCCAGCGATATATCCGGCTTGTTCAGCTCTTCAACCCGCTCCAATATCGCTTCCACCTTCCCGATGACCACGTCGTGCTCGTCCAACTTTACGTTGCACTCGTCTAGATCGCGTTCCAGAACGACTATCTCATCTTCAGCCGTTTGGAGCTCGCGTGCGTTTTGGATTATGTCCTGGGGAGTGGAAATTACCGATATTTTGTAGTGTGTTGTCTATGGAAATAGACTAATGCATTCAGTGCCCCTATGGTCAAATAATAACTAGCACTACATTTATGTAAGGCGTTGTGGTCGAAAATGGTATCGTATGGATTGGACTTTATTAGTATTTCTGCGTTATCTTATCGCCAGCTGATCATTCCACGTTACTTAGTGCCTGATTATTCTGCCCTAACGTTTGCTCAACCTGTGCCACATTACCTGTTTATTCTCTTCTTGCACTTTCTCCTTATAAGCCCCTATTAATTCTACATCAACACCTATTCATTCTGGCCCATTACCTGTTCATACCCCTGTACCTACTCACATAAATTCTGCCATAAAACATGTTCCTTCTTATCCAGTGCACGTTCATTCTAACCCAGCATCTATTAATTGTACTTAAGTGCTAGTTCATTCTGCCTCAGCGCATGTTCATTCTATCTCAGTATTTAGGTGAACAACTCAGTACATGTTCATTTTGTCTCAGTACCTTCTAGTTCTTTCTTCCCCAATACCTGTTTATACTGCCCTAGAAATTATTTATGCTAGCCCAATCGGCTTCTGTTAATTTATTATTAACTGAAGCAGAATGTTGTGTTGTGACAGCTAATCTCAGAGTTTTTTCATTCTGCCTCAGTACCTGTTTATTCTATACTAGCACCTGTTTTTCTGATCTTGCTCACCCTCATTTGTCCTTATTCATTCTACATCAGCACCTATTCATTTTGGTCTATTACCTGTTCATTCTTCCCCAGTACCAATTCATTCTGCCCCAGAATATATTCATTCTGCTTTAGTACCTATTCATTGTCCCAGTGCCTGTTCATTCTGCCCTAAAACCTGTTCGTTTTTGACTGGCCCGATAGCTCAGTTGGTAGTACCCCTTCTGAACTGTGGGTTGTGAGTTCGTTTCCTACTCAGTACAATCATTTGTGTGTTGAACATGGGTTTTTGTTCTGTGTCTGGGTGTTATATTATATTATATGTATGTATTTACAAACAAAAAGTATCTAAGTATCGTATCAGTTATCTGGTTCTCATAATACAAGCTTTGCTTAGTTTGGGGCGAGATAGCGTTGTGTGAGATGTCCACACAAATTATTATTAATATATTTACATGTTAATAATAGGCTTAATTCATAAATATAAAAAATGATCTAACAAAAAGCACGGACCCAGGTGTCTGTGGAAATGCAGATTAATAAAAAAAATTATTATTATTATTTATTATTTTGCCTCTGCGCCTAATTACCTGTTCGCAGCAGTCGACCATAAGCGCCAGGTTATGTGCTAGCTCAGGTGCGGCGAAGTTCTCGCACTTCCTTCTCGGTTCGTGCTCGAAGCGTGGCGCGGCGGCTCTAAGCGCGTGGTAACCGCTTAGCACGCGCTTCTCTTTGCCCGTCATATCAATCACGGGCACGCGAGATAGCTCGCTACTGTAATGGGGAAAAGAGCTATTATTTTTTTCTATTTTACAAGCTTTTATTTAACTTGCAATGTTTGTATGTAAATAAATATGTATTACTAGTTGCGCCTCGCGGTTTCACCCGCGGATAAAAAGTATCTTAATTATTTTCACATCCCACGGGAAAATTTCTATTTTCTGGAATAAAATGTAGCCTATATGTTAATACAGTGTATAAGCTATCTTGGTACCGAATTTCATCCAAATCCATTCAGCCGTTTGAGCGTGAAGGAGTAACAAACATCCACACAAAATGACATTGTTTTATACTTTTGGTGTCATTTATTATCAGTTGTGTATCACGAATAAATGTTTTTTCCATCTTTTATACACATACAAACTTTCGCGTTTATAATATGAGTGTCATATTACGGGTCAAATCTCGCAACTGAATTTTAAAGCTATCCTCAATCGATCGAAATGAAATTTTTCATATAGACGTTTAATTCGGATGAAAATGCATGGTTCGCTGATTGGCGTCATTCAATATGGCGGATAGTTCAAGATGGCGGACTAGTTGTGTTTTGTGCACGCCCATGATATGGGTATCAAATTAAAGGATTTGCTGAGAATACGAAAAGCGTGTTTTTTAAATTGTTAAACTATTCGTTTTATTTTCTGTGGCTTCTGTTGCTGTAGCATAAATACTTTACTACTTTCTATTATACTACAATTACTGTGCCAACGACACCAGATAAAAGTTTACTGTAGAAAAGAGTTGGAGGGTTAACCATAAAATAAAAGGTCTGAAAATAATGGACATTCCTGTTGCTGTCTCACTCCAACTACATTTTCGATAAAATGGTGGGAATGAAAAAACACTATTGTTTAGCAAACCGTTTCTCCAATAGATTAGCAATAGATACTGGAAGTGTATGACAAAGCCCAAATGTGCACAGCAGAGATTTACTGGTGCTAAATACTAAATTTAATAATAATAATAACGCCCAACGATCACATACATAGATCCTGAACCCTAACTAGGATTCCACCCACGAACTACGAGGGCCATGGTCCCATAAAACCCCCTCAGAACAAGTATTTGCGCTTTTTTTTCTGTTCACAAATACTTGTACTGCCGCGGGAATCGAACACACCGCCTCCTGGTTATGAGCCGACCTGCTCAACCACCACACCACAGAGGCTCTCCACACGTGTGTAAAGAGGGTAGACTGAAACCTTAACTTTTTATACTAATGTGATAGCAATTGCTGTCTGGTAGAATTATTATTATCACCCTTTGCTAGATTTTGACTGTTTTTTCTTGTTATTATATAGTTTTTTGTTATATATATGTAGTTCAAAAGCTGTTCCCAAGTAAAATCCATCCTATATACCTGGCCACAGTATGCATCGTAGGTTTACCCTCTTGTATGACGTCAGCGGCATCTCTGTAGAAGTACCGGCCTTTGTGCGACTTCTTCCAGTTGTAAGACTTTTCCGTGGTGCCTTTCTCTTGTTCTTCTTTCTCTTTAAGCCGCTTCTCCTCTTCTTTTTTTGCTTTAAGCTGGAAGAACTTTTTAAAAATAATTGTTATCTTATAATTTTCTATTTTACTAGGTGCACCCCACGGTTTCACTCGCGGATAAAAAGTAGCTTAAAGTAAAGTAGTGTTAATACACTGTATGAGTTATCTATATTCTATTCAATTTCATCTAAACCCGTCCAGCCGTTTGAGCGTGAAAGAGTAACGAACACCCATACAAAATAACATTGTTTTATAATTTTGGTGTTATTTGTTATCAGTTTTGTGTCACGAATAAATGTTTTTTCTTTATTTCATACACATACAAACTTTCGCGTTTATAATATTAGTCGGATGCCATGTCAAATTACTTTTTATGCTCCCTAAGCTTATTAACGATATTTATAGAACAGACCAATTCACCTTTAAAGACAAGTTTATCATAAAAAACAAAGTAAATTTGGAATTTAAAAACAATACTTTAAGTTTCTAAATCACCAAACCGTAACCAAATAATATAAACTCTGCTGCCTCCATAGGCTTTTAGATGTACAAAACAAACAATTACTGTTGTAAGGTGCGATAATAAATTTAAGAAATTCGGTGTGTGATAAATTGGTGCTATTTTTATCTATCAAGCTATAGGCCGCCATAGTTTTTTAAATATGATAACAGGCACATTATTTCCTGAGATCTTTCAAAGTTTTGGAATGAAATAACTGAATAAAAAAAACTAGAACACTAAAATATTGTATATCAAATTGTATTGAAATATCTGAACTTATTATTGTCCTATCAAACTCAAACTTAAATAATGAATTGCAAATAGGCAAATTTTAGCACACTCACAAATCAAAAAAATCAGAAACCATTAAATACTTAACATATTATATTGTTCTAAGCATATAACATTTTGAAGTTCTTATTGTCAATTAATAAAGCAAGACTGTTGTAATAAATGTTTAAAAAAATAATAATTTAGTTCTACACTTAAAATTTAAATGTTAACTCTGTTTGTGCACATCCGTCTTTCTACTGTTCTATGTTGTATTCTTTATAAAATATCTGTGAAAACTTTTAAGTGACTTTCCGTACCTATTATGTGTATGTATAACTAGCTGTAAGTTTTCCTTTGAGAATAAAATAAAATAAAATATCTATAATATAAAAATTAATCTCTATTTCCCTTGGTCATCGCATCACGCGTGAACGGAGGGAACATTTTCGCTAATGCTTTTTTTTTTGTTGTATTTATTATTGTCAGGAAAAAGTTCTTATGAAAGAATCTTCGATCGCATCGTCACTTCCCATCAGGTGAGAGCGTGGTCAAATGCTAGACAAGTTTGAAGTAAAAAAAAAAAAAAAAAAAAAAAAAAAAAAAAAGAATAAAATTAAGAAAGTTTAGAAATTTTTCACCTCACGGGTGAAACCGCAGGGTGCAGCTAGTTACATATACAATCAACAATATAAATAGGGCTTTCACACAAATAACACATCAAAATTAACAAAACATGATTAGCAATAATGCAATAAAAATTGTGATAAATTTGTTGTAAAATTAACGTCACATTCACTTACTGAATAAGACATAAAAACTGCATAAATAGTATTTTGCACATTAATAACAGGATTGTGACATGATCAAAACAATGTTTTCCCAAACATGCCCACTAAAGATTGTTAGTTAAATCGAATTGAACTAGATGGCGTTGTACATCCTTAAAACACGCAAGCGATTCATACGCATCCAGTGTGGATATATCGCTGGAGGTTACCTGTAAGATAATAACTTAATTAAGATTTGACAATAAGCATTTATTGTATTTTTGAATAGTCAATGCGACACATCTTGACTATAATATCGAAAACTGATAAATCAAACCATTAGGTTCTACATCCTTACAGGGCACAGAGTATGTTGTTATATACAAAATTCATGTTAGGCTAAAACATAGGATGCACAGGGTCTTCTATCTTTAGATTTAAATAAAACAAAATGAGTGTGAGATATTATCGAAATTATTTATTTATTTGAAAGATGTAGTTAGGGATTTATTTGAAAGATGTAGATAGGATTTTAAGTTTTAATCATAAGATAAGTAACGGCCAGGATGCAATGGCCTCTAAGTTGTCTATAAATGACAAACCATCATCTCTTCATCATGGCAGTGTGTACTTGATTAGGACCTTTCACTCCTACTCTATTGGTGTCTTGAGTTTAACGAAAAAACGCTAAGTCTATGGTAACCTCTGATCTTTTTGTAAGAACATATATTGTAAGCAATTTTTTTTCTCACCATCTTCTTCAGCTCTTTTTAGCAGTATAAGTGTAAAAAGAAAGAGGATAAAGTTGTTGGCAAAGAACATTATAGGTACTAAAGATTTTTTAATTTATACCAGTTTGCAGAATCACCATGCACCTGTATTAGTCCACTGCTAGGCAGACCACTCATACACACCACTGAGCCCAACCTTTGGCTCAATCCATTCCATCTGCTGTCAACCACTCTGCATTATCATCACTCCACCTATTCGGAAAGTGACCTACACTATGTTTGCCAAGTTACAGTCTCCACTAAAAAACCGATTAGTGTAATCAACAGAAGTTGTATGAGTAATTTACTTACAGCTGCTTTCTCAGGTCCATAAGCACCAATGGCTCCTCTTCCTTTCCTCACAGTGGCTTCCACTGGTGCTGATATACCTTGGAGCTCTTTGCCTAGACCTTTGCCAGGTTGGTAGCCCATCTGCAATGAATAAATCATCAGAAATATAATGTTTTAATAGGTAAATAGAAAATAGGAACAATTTTACAAGACAATAAATGTCTTTTTTTTTGATACCCTACTGGATGAGAAATTCATTCATCTGAGACCAAATTTGATGAATGTTGCACAAAAATTGCCCGAGAGAAGGGAGCACCAACATCTTAGGCTTGTTGCTATCCTTTTTAGCATTTAACAATTCAATAGACTGCACTTCAATCCCCAAGGAAACTCCTTTATGTGTTATATATAGTAACTAATCAAGTATCTATTTTACACACAAACTTTATCTTTGTTTTAGGGGTTTTGCATGCCTTGTTTTCAATACTCCAGAGTAGTGAAGAGACATAGTATACAAAACCTAGTGCAACTGAATATGTGCACTAGGATGTTCTGTGAATAGATATAATAAAAAAAAATGTCTGACAAAATTAGTTTTTTAATATTAATGAATGATGTGATGAGAGATGACAAATGAATGAAGTGATGAGCTAGTTGTCCACCTATTAAGCATATAAGCCTCTCATAACAGTTGCAGTGTCACTTGGAACTCTAAGATATAAAGTTTAGTCTCCCATAACAGATGCAGTGTCACTTGGAACTCTAAAATATAAAGTTTCGCGTGACACTGCATTGAGCATGTTATCATAAGACATCAACACATTCTTGTAATCAAATTTCTACAATGGATATCTAGAAAAAGATTCCAAAGTAGCAACATACAAATAACAAAAAGTAATCTACATATTATTCTGATAAACTTTGTAGGAATTACAAAATTAATTATGTGTGATTCAGTTGTACCTTAAACACATTTTATTTTGCTAACCTGTAATAGTAGCTTAGCACCAATACCCTTGGTGTGCTTCTCCCATGTTCCCAGGCTGCCGCCAAGATTGACAGACCGCATGCCCTGCCCCTTTCTCCTGATGCCAGCTGTCTCACTCTCATCAGGCATGTTGGGTTGATCATCTTCATCTGAACTATCAGCGGCAAATTTTGGCCGAGATGTGGATGCTTCTGCAGATTCTAGGTCTGTAATATTTGATCATAAAAAATTCAATAGAAGTTAAATAGAATGATAGGTTGTAATAAATTGTCGTTTAGTACTGACTTTTTTGAGTACACATTTATAATAAGAATAGCTAGTCAGCTATGCTATTAAGCTTAACAAAAAACAAAATACAACATTTATCAACACAACCAAATGAAGAAATAGCTGGTTTAAATATTTGCTTACCTTTCACTTTTTTTTCTTCTTTTTTCTTACCAGCCTGCTGAACACCACCTGCCACAAATCCAATAGGTGCGGAGAAGTCTTTAGGCTTTCGAGTCCTCTGCCGAATATTATCTTCATTGTCTTCTTCATCACTGTCTTTTGCCCAGACACCTGCAATAATATTTTTATCTAATATTATACAAACATGGAGACATGACAAAACAATTGTAAATTTTAAATAATAGACTTGTAGACCTGGTTAGGAGCAAGCCTAAGACCAACACACAGACTAGTGTAACCAATAGCTCCAGAACTAGAAAGCAAAAAGGAATGAAAAAGTCTATATATTTGTGGTGAGATAATAAAGAGTTCACTATCAATCTATCTCTCTATATATCAGAATACCATTCCATCTATATTATTCTCGAGAAAAAATTCTCTCTATTATAACAATTAGATATAAATACTCCTGATCGTGGATCAAGATATTGCACATTACCTACACAAACTTTTATAATGTTATTTCATAGGTATTTTTTCTTTGCACTTCCTAGTTCTGAGCGTTCTTGTAGTCTTAGGTCTAGCAGAAGATTATCGGAGGGTCATTATGATGATGCATCGAACTAATAACTCGATTAAAATAGATAGACCTAGGCCTAGGTATCTAAGATATACTTTTAAAAACCACCTCTGATAAATTGTATAATTTCAATTAACGTATTATGTGACCACAGTACCGTATATTTGGTGCTCTTTTTTGGCTTTTCGACCCCTGTTAATATTGAATTCATTGTCCAAATCGTAGTCTGTGATTTCAAAACGCATAACTTCATCGTCCGACATTATTTTGGGCCAACTTTATCATTAAATAGAACCGTCTGTATACGTAAAAACTTTTACAAAACTCCAATTTGATTTTAACTCTTATATGATTAACCTGTAATCTGTAATGACGCAGTGCAATGTTTTAATACCAATCAATCAACATATAAACAATTATATATTTTTATAATATGTATGTAACATAACCTAGAAATAAAAAATTAATAAATTCTTCTTCTTCGTTTTGGCTTTCTATCGCATCTAGCGATAATTTTGCCAATGTCAAGTAAGGAATACTTGTATAGTTGTTGTTTTTGTTTTGGCTCTTTAGTATTTTGTATATTTAGCCAGTGCCAAGGAATTTATATATTCTCAAGTTGATTAATATATATATATGTATATATATATATATGTATGTATCAAGTCAAGTCACAGTCAAAGTCATCAAGTCCAATCATAGTCTAGTCTAGTCAAGTCATACTCCTATTAAAGTGGCAACTTTACTAGAAGCTTCTATGTAGTTTTGGAAACAACACGAATTAAACGTTTCACCATCATTATACTACTTTCCCACACTCGTGGACAAAACACAATTGTGACAAAAGACAATTGTCTTTTTTTTTATATGTTTTGGCTCCACACTTTTGTGTATTTAGCCAGTGTCAAGTAATTGATAATTTATTAAGTTAATGATATTTCACACAAATATGTGTCAAATCATAGTCGAAGTCATTAAGTCAAGTCATAGTCTAGTCAAAGTCATACTCCTAGTAAAGTGGTGGCAACTTGAAGCTTCTATGGAGTTTTGGAAACAACACGAAAAGAAACGTTTCACCATTATTATACCATTTTCCCACACTCACGCCTTTAATCCAGCACTTAACAAATAAAATGCCACCAATTTTATGCACTAACACTGAAAATAACACAAGTTTGGGAAAATAATACAATGCGATGACGCAATCTTTTTCGTTTTCCCGCCAAAACTCCAAATTAATTATGTCTTGTTAATGTCATTCGTCCTATTATCAATTTTTAGGGATGTAACGTAACGGATAACAATTGTTATTTTTTTTTCTTTCTTTCTTTCTTTCTTCATATTCAATCGAAAATTTGTCTTCCCTAGCGATATTAATACAGCTAATTTTTTAAGCATCGTTGCGGAGCAAATTGGAATGTATAAGGTTTGTTTGTGTAGTATCCGTATGACAGCATGTAACAGTTTATGCTATAAAAAATACCCTAGCCGGCTCTTATGCCACCCACGGGAAGAGATAGGGTGGTCGTATTCTCAAGCCGCCGGTACTACACGTCCAAGTAAAGGTAAATCATTAGATAGAATGCAATAAAAAGCATATTTAAAATGTTGTTTTAATAAAATGGTACGCATAAAATCCTGATCACTACATCTCTTATTGACCACAATTCGGGAAAAACCAGTTTTTAGGCACGTTATTATGATCATAAATTATCGTATACAATAATTATGAACATACCATAAGTTATTTGGTCTAAGATGAGCGACTGTAACACTAAAGTAAGTGACTGAAGAACAAAAATGCACGTAATCATAAATTAACATAATCAAAAACAAACGCGAAATATAAAAATGAAAAGGTATGTATTTTAATTGGGTTTTGTTTTTTATAGTTACATATCGCACTCACTTCAGTGTAACAGTTTTAATTACAATAATTTGTTTTCATATCATCACAAATTTTAATCAAGTCTATTAAAAATTGAATAACCATCGATCTTGCGCGATTATTGCAAAGGACATCGACTTTTATACATAAATAAAATATTTTTCATCCTTGGGACGGAAATGGACGATTATTCACAAGCTGTTTATATGATATTTTATGATAGTGACAGAAAATAAAAATAAAGCAATGTATAAAAACCAAACATTATTAAAAAGCAAAAGTCGAATGATACATTTTTTTTTTAAATAATATTTCCAAATTACAATCATTAAGTAACATGGGTCAAAAATTCAAAATCATAGTTTACACAAATAGATAAAAATGAATTAGGTATTAAAAAAACAACACAAGAATTAATCGTTATACGAAAATAACAAATACTTTCAAGAAAAATTGTAAGTCAAGAACTAAAAAAGCATTAAAATATTGCAAAATCATATTATACATATAAAAAAATTAAATACTTAATTTAAAATTTAAACAATTATAATTTTTAATATGTAAGTATAAAAAAGTTCAAATAGTTGTAAAATTAAAATGTATAAAAGATGTTTGTTTATAATATTAATCTTCGTTACATCAAAATGATCACAGTTCAATATTAAATATGATGGCAATTGTGTAATTAAAAATAAAATTTGAACTAAGATAAACTACAGTTAGTTACTTAGAATTAAGTAATGTGATGCTTATTTTAAAATATTAGATACTAAAGGTCAAAGTAAAATTAAACAAAATTATTTTTAAAAACCTGTTGTACCTACTTTTATAAAAAAAAAAGAGTACTTAAAATTGGGGTCAAACTGTAAAATTGTGATACAAGTCATAATCTCAGTGTACTCGGACCTACCTATAAATTAGTACCTAATAAATTTTCTTTTGCTACTTTTCACTTGATGCGTAAATATAAAAAATCTAGTTTAATTCTTAAATAACTTTCCTATGGCAAGTTTTACACACTTGCTTACATTATTCTTCCCCATTGAAACCATAACAATGTTAAAAATCGTTGTGTCTATCTATAACCTAGTAGGCTTGTTGATAATTCCCACTTCGCAAGAAAACCTTGGGCAGGAGAAATCAAGCGTCATTTTAATATACTCAAAAATATGTTACGCAATTATAATAATTTATTACATTATTATAATGTAGGTCAATTTTGTAAGCTTGTCCGTATTTTACATTCAATAAAAAAATATATCTAACCCTATATTTACATCATTCAATATGCCATAACGAATCTTTCTAATAAAGCATGCATTGTGCATTCATGGACACAAGTCAGTCGCCAATCACAAAACTTTACAAATGATAGTAATAGGCCATCATAAGAATATATAAAAACTGAGTTTTGCAAGTGTTAATTGCACATTGCTATTGCTCAACATGTTTGACCTTGAATACAAAATGAAACAAGACTATCTAGAATACAATTATATGTAATAAATATATAATAAACTAGATATTCATTTTTTCATTTTGTATTTAAGATGAACTTCCGCGAAGTCACACCTGAGTCTATCAATTATGTTTGACCTTTTATTATCCACTTTCCTTTCAGTAATTACGTTTAGACACTATACTTTCCAACGCACCAACCCTTTCACAATAAGGCAGAAACTGGGTATTTTGTAAACTACCCTCTATAAGCGATACCTCAAATAAGGCATTACAAAGACTTACTTAGACACTCCGTAAATGCCTTTAAAAAACATTGCGTTTCAAAGGCTTTGATTGAAAAGTTTATTATTTATATATCCGCCTGAGGCGTTTGCCCTGAGTCATAACGCCACAGTTTTCAGATAAGTATCGTCTTCGTAATTATCAGCGGATAGTTTTAAGGCGTGTTCTTCGCATAACGCAGCCAGTTCTTTAAGCCACTCGTCTAGTATAACCGCGTTGAGTATGGAGCGGAGTGTTACTGACTGGCTCCAGTAGCTCTCCTGTGTAAACGTTAGCCGTCTCTGCGGGCTCGGTGATGAGGATTGCAGGCTGGGGGATTGTGATGGTGACGCTGTAATAGAGAAAGGTTCTGTTAATTTTACATTTAGGTAAACCTCAATCACTGTTTATGAAGCACAGGACGGATCGAACTTGTTTCTTATTGCCAAGGGCTAAGACTCAAGATGAAACCTACTAAAACTGAAAGTTATTAAAAGAAAGACCCATGGATTTTGTAAAATAAAATAATTCTTAATAAGAAAATCAAAATTACATATTTTTGATGATTAATTTGACCATTTAACTGAAGAGTAGATTATTTTAGAATGATAGATTATACCACCACTTTATAAAAAATATGTAGTGAAACCTATTAGCCTATCAGTACTTTTGTATCTACAAAAACCATAATCATACATAAATTTGAATGTACCTCTTTTGTTCGTCTCTCTCTCTCTTTCTCTGTGTCTGTTTATTGCTATTTTTGTTTCCAACAAACGGCTGAGCTGATCATGATGAAAATCGGTATGAGTTTGTCTTGGGAAACTACATAGAATACTTTTTATCCCGATAGATTGTACTTCAAGCTTCACACCATACTTACAAGACAACCTCCTCGCCATATTGAAGAGGCTAGTGGACAGACTGCGTCGCTTCGGCTCCATTCTCCTGAATGGGGACTCCTCGGCTCTATGAGCGGGGGACTCACGATTATGCGCCTGACCTGAAAAAGCAAATACAAAAATAAATAAAAGACCAAGTTTTAAAGTTGTAATTATCGCATTTTTAACCAATTTCAAAAATAGGAGGAGGTTTACAATCCGGTTGTATTTCTTTCTTCTTTGTTTATGTTTGTTGGCAAAGATGGTTTATTTATTATAACCCCAATATAAAAAAAGTTTAGCTCGGCTTCGGCTGGTATAACTTTGTTTTTGCTTTGTTCAATGTTAATGTCGCCATCGTGACAATTATAGTAAATTGTAATTTTACCGGACATACAAACATAATAATACAAATTTTTAACTTTGTTACGTTGACAATGGAGATCTACGTGAACCAACATCAACTTCCGTTCGCCTCGCATTCACCACTCTAGTAAGCACTCCCCAAGTCAAGCGTGCGTAAAGAAGTTTTACTACACAAATTGCTGTGGATACAAGTTATAGTAGTTATCGATAACTCACTGTCGTCATTGGTCGGCGCACGCGCAGTAACCAGCGAGGCCTCCCGTTGCATCAGGAACACCCGAGCCGCGTCCACAAGCGAGCCAGAGTTGTCTATCTCGGACGTTAACTCGTCCACTTCTTCTTTTAACTTGCTCAGTATCTGTCAACAAAGGTTTGTTCTTTAGTTTGGCTTTGGGCGACTAGCGGTTCTTAGCCAGTGTCATTAAGAAGTATGAAGAAGTACTGACCAGATAACTGATACAATACTTATATACTTTTAGTTTGTAGATATGTACATAGAATACAATGTAACACATTTATTATTGTATAGTGCATTTCAATTTTTTTTTAATGGTATTGAATGATTTTAAGAGCTAGCCGTTCACCTGATGTTAAGTGCCACGGCTGCCCATAACAGAATAGTGTCAATCGGAACCCTAAAATAGAGTTTCGAGCAACACTGCACTGCGCACATCATCCTGAGACATCAGCACAGTCTGGTAATAAGTTTACTCGACTGTGAGATCAGACCATAAAGTCTCAATTGCCCAGTAATTTCACTAGCTACAGTGCCCTTCAAACCGGAACACAGTAGTGCTTGCGTACTACTGCTTGGCGGCAGAATAACTGGCAAAGCGGTGGTACCTACCTAGACGAACTTTGCAACAAAGTCCTACCACCTAGTGAGAATAGGATCGAGGTGTGGAGTGTAGGTTACTTTTGTAATATATTTCATTATGATGTCTCAATTGTAATAAATTATAAATATTGTAAAACATAGTAGAAAATTGTTGGAGCAAAGAGTTTGGACTGCACATATGATATGTAACCTCATGTCTGTCAGGCATACTGGTTGGTTGGCTTTTTAAATGCAGATTTAAAAAGACAATAGTTTGTTTGGAATCTGAGAAAATTTTCAGTGTCAGAATGAAAATATAACTAATTCGATTAACTTCAAGAATACCTAAAGAAATATTGTTCCCAATAGTTCCATAATGCTGTTGTAATGAATTTTCATTTATAAAGATTGTTTATATCTATCACTGTGTTTTAAGTGTCTAACTACCTTGGATACTTTATGAGTAACTCTCTCAACAGTAGAGTTATTGTTAGGCCAAGAAGTGAGCTTCAACAAAGGTTATGGGACCAACATGAAAATGAATGGAAATAGAGAACAACATTCAACAGAAACCGTGAGTAAACATGACATAATGAGCTCGGCATCAATTGAAAAGCTAGATGGTGCTAGTAACTACAGCTCATGGAAGTTTGTGATGGAACTATGCTTGATACATGATGATCTATGGGAGTATACATATACTACACCCACTGAAGAGATAGGCAAAAAGAGAGACCAAAAAGCAAGAGCAAAAATTTGTTTAATGGTGAAACCGGAGTGCCTTATTCATGTACGTCAATCAAGAACAGCCAAGGAGGCTTGGCAAGCTTTAGAGAAAGCTTATGAAGATAAGGGGCTGAATAATCGCTGCAGATTGCTATCAAAGCTAGTTAGTCTTAAACTAGAGCAGTTCACGACTATAAGAGAATATATTACGGCATTGATGACAACCGCACAGAAGTTGTGTGATCTCGGAAAGGAGATAGATGACGAATTATTAGCTGCCCTAATGCTTCAAGGGTTAACGGATAATTTTCAACCTATGAGATTGGCAATTGAAAATTCGAATATAGAGCTTACTACGGATTATGTTAAAACAAAACTGTACCAAATGGAAGATACACATACAGCTACAAATAGCACAAATGGGAATAGTCACGCGCTACTATCAAAGAACAAGAATACTACTGTTAAACAAAAACAACAGAAGAAGTTGAAATGTTTTATTTGCAATGGACCGCATAAAGCTAGAGATTGTCCAGATAATCGAAGCAGGAAGACAAATGAAGGCTCTTCAGCTGTGGCGATGGCGACATCAACTTCTACAACTTCGTGGATAGTAGATTCTGGCGCTTCAAATCATATGACTGCAAAGCGTGAATGGTTGCATGATCTGAAGAAGTATGAAAGGGGAGTGACTATAACGTGTGCGAATGGAGAAAGGCTGGAAGGTGTTGCGAGTGGAACAGTGGTGAGTAAAAAACCAAATATTACGATCAATGCGATGTATGTTCCTGGGCTAGCTTCAAACTTACTAAGCGTTAGTGCACTCACTAAGAAAGATCTTAATGTTTTGTTTTATAAAGGAGGTTTTGACATAATAAAGAGTGGTAATTGCAAAATACTTGGTGATCCTTTACTTACAGGTGTAGAGGAGAAAGGTGTGTACAAATTAAAACAAAGTTTGGAGCACACAGCGCTGGCGACTGCTATCAGTGGAGAGATGGAATTATGGCACAAAAGGATGGGTCACCTAGGCGTACGTAACTTAAAACTATTACGCGATCGTATGGCGACAGGGGTAAGTTTTTCTAACAGTTCTACTACACTAGAGTGTGTAGCTTGTCTGAAAGGAAAACAAACCAGACAACCATTCAAGCAAAGCAGTACAGCTAGCAGAGCAGACAATGTACTTGAGCTAGTACATACGGATGTCTGCGGGCCAATGAATGTAGAGTCATTCAGTGGATTAAAATATTTTATTACGTTTATTGACGATTTTACGCGAAAAACCTTCGTATATTTTCTTAAATGTAAAAGTGAAGTATTTAATAAGTTTGAAGAGTTCAAGAATTTTGCGGAATTACAGACTGGACGGAAGTTAAAAGCAATCCGGTCAGATAATGGCAAAGAATATGTAAATACTCGAATGAAGGATTTCATGAAGAAGTTTGGAATCAAGCATCAGTTAACTGTGGAGTATACACCTGAACAAAATGGTGTAGCGGAACGGGCTAACAGAACGATCGTTGAAAAGGCTAGGTGCATGATCCAAGAAGCTGGATTGAGCAATAAGCTTTGGGCAGAAGCTGTGAAGACGGCTGTTTATCTGAAGAACAGATCACCAACGAAAGCTGTTAGAAATAAAACTCCTGAAGAAGGTTGGACTGGAAAGAAACAAAACCTGAAGTTTGTCAGAGTGTTTGGGTGCAGAGCTTTCATGCATATCCCTAATCAAAAGCGCACCAAGTGGGATCCAAAGAGCAAAGAGTTGCTTCATATTGGATACTGTGAAGACTCTAAAGCTTATCGTTTGTTTGATCCAGAAACCAAGATGGTTCACAAAGCAAGAGATGTTGTTTTCTTTGAAAACAAATTTCATTCCGTTGAGAGAAGTTCGGATATAAGAAGAAATGAGGTTCCTCTTAAATTTGAACAGGAAGAGCTGTCAATTGAACGAACTAGCAATAGGACAGAAAATACAGAGAATGAAATTGAATTTCAAGAACAAAATGAGTTTCAAACTGAAACTGAAACTGAAAAAGAATCTCTAGAGCACAATGAGACTGTGAGAGACATCACTATTGATCATTTTCGTCAAGATGAAGGATCTGAAAATAATGAATCAGAAAGTTGTGATGATTGGGAATCTCTTGATGAGAGGGACGAAGAGGTTCAGCAACCAGAACAAACTGAAGAAGTACTGCGACCAGAACCAGAGCTTCGTATGGAAAGAAGATATCCATTAAGAGAGAGAAAAGCTAGAGAATTTCCGGATCATATCACATACCAAGCACTTGAAAGTGATCTTTCACTCACAGTGAATGAAGCTTTATCAAGCAGTGATAAAGACAAATGGAGAAAAGCAATTGAGGAGGAGTTAGATGCTCTTAGAAAAAATAATACGTGGATACTGGTCAAACCACCAGCTCGCCCTTACAACGTCGTTGATTCGAAATGGATATTTCGAATCAAAGAAGAGGTGGGGGGAAATAGGTACAAGGCTCGCCTGGTAGCAAGAGGATATAGTCAAAGAAGAGGTATTGATTATCATGAGACTTTCGCACCAGTCGTGAGACATAGTTCCCTCAGAACTTTAATAGCACTTGCTGCTAATCTGGATCTTCAAATCGATCAGATGGATGTAAAGACAGCATTTCTAAATGGAAATTTGGATGAAGTTGTATACATGAAACAACCAGATGGATTTGAGCAGAAAGGCAAAGAAGACTATGTGTGTCTTCTGAAGAAGTCCCTTTATGGACTGAAGCAGGCTCCAAGAAGTTGGAATAAAAAGGTAGATGAGGAACTGCGGAAGCTCAACTTTACAAGATCAATCAATGAACCTTGTGTCTACACGAGAACTAAAGGAAAGAACATAATAATCCTTGCAGTGTATGTAGATGACATTCTGTTATTTTGGAATAATGTAGCAGAAATGAAGCTAGTGAAGAAAGAGCTTATGTCAAAATTCGAAATGAAGGATCTTGGTAGAGCAGAACTGATGCTGGGAATACAAATAAAACAAGAGAAGGAAAGCATCAGTATAAATCAAGAAAAATATATAGAGAAACTGCTTAGAGACTTTGGCATGGCAGATGCTAAGACAGTTTCAACACCTGCAGTTACTGGACAAAGGCTAGAGAAGCCTCCACCAGAACACAAGTCAAGAGATGACTTACCATACAGAGGGTTGATAGGTTCGCTCATGTATCTTGCCGTGTGCACTCGTCCAGACATTGCGCATGCAGTTAACAGTTTGAGTCAGTTTAACAGTTGTTATGATGAGTCTCATTGGATTGCAGCGAAACGAGTGCTTCGTTATCTAAAGGGGACTAAAAGTCATGGAATAAAATATCTGAAAGGATGCAAAAGATCTCCTGAAGGATATGCAGATGCAGATCACGCTGGAGAATTTGATAGAAGATCATACTCTGGTTCGGTCTTCCTATTTCAAGGTGGCTCAATTAGCTGGGAGAGCAAGAAACAGAGAACCATAGCTCTAAGTACAGCGGAGGCTGAATATGTTTCACTATCAGAAGCTGTTAGAGAAGCAATATTTCTGCAAAGATTTATAGCAGAAGTATCTAATGGATGGGGCTGTAAATTGGATGAAGCCATGACCATCTACTCTGATAGTCAGTCTGCCATCGCTATGGCAAAGAACCCAGTACACCACCAACGTACTAAGCATGTAGATGTTAGGTATCACTTTGTGCGTGAGGCCATTGCAAATAATCAGGTGATACTGAAGTATAAGGAAACAGCATGCATGGTTGCAGATGGTTTAACAAAACCACTTCCAAGAGGGAAGTTCGAGTGGTGTGTGAGAGGTATGGGTATGAGTGTTTAGGTAGCATGAAAGGTATGTGAATGGACATGAGTTTAAGGAGGAGTGTTGGAGCAAAGAGTTTGGACTGCACATATGATATGTAACCTCATGTCTGTCAGGCATACTGGTTGGTTGGCTTTTTAAATGCAGATTTAAAAAGACAATAGTTTGTTTGGAATCTGAGAAAATTTTCAGTGTCAGAATGAAAATATAACTAATTCGATTAACTTCAAGAATACCTAAAGAAATATTGTTCCCAATAGTTCCATAATGCTGTTGTAATGAATTTTCATTTATAAAGATTGTTTATATCTATCACTGTGTTTTAAGTGTCTAACTACCTTGGATACTTTATGAGTAACTCTCTCAACAGTAGAGTTATTGTTAGGCCAAGAAGTGAGCTTCAACAAAAATAAATTAATCAAAAAAAAGACAAAATTGTAAAGTGATTGACATTTTACAGGTCTAATTGAAGTTTCGGATCGGAGTTCTCTGTTCCACATTGTACCGGATTGCTTGCACCGTTAGTGAGAAAGAGAACTTCTTTTTTAAACTTAGATATTGTACCTAATGGCCTTGCTATATAATATTTGACATTGTAATTTAATATGTTTATTACAATAGCTTAATTAGTGCCTAATCTCATTTTGACTTATAAAAGTGCTAAAAATAGCGTATTTGCAATAAAGTATTTTGACTTTGAGTTTACGCGAACTTCACACTTTTGTCAAAACAGTTGTGGCACGACTGACAAATTTACACCCGACTGAAGTTGAAGTTCTTGTCGTGATAGCCTCTCTTATTTAAATATAAAATAACATATACTTAATTAAATAGATTCTTATTTGAAACACAATGTATTATATACATCGCGCAAAACTTTATGAGCTCTCGGAAGTTAGCGCGGATGGCTGCGCAGTACGCATATTATAGTTGTTGTATGGCCACTTTTACAATTCACTCAACAATACCGTGCGCAGTTTGGTACTCGGGCCTAACTTCAGAGAGCTCATAAAGTTTTGCGCGAGCTATACCTGGTAAAGTGATGGCACGTTGGGCTGCAGCATATAGCTCGGACAGAGCAACAGTGACGTCAGCAAGGGAGTGGGCAGCGACGCCAGCTTGCAGATAATGCTGGTCACCCGGCTGTTCACCGTAACATTGGACTCGAGCAGTCTCGCGGCTTTCTTTAGCACGCTGCTTAGGAGAGGACCTGGAATGGAAACAAAAACTACTCAGCGCAAATCACCAGTTTGTTGCTCTGGCCGTAGAAACATTAGGCGTGTGGACGTCCGACACAAAAAAAAAATTCGACAAGTTTCTACTCGATTGGTTCTCGCTTCGGGGGATCCCAGAGCTGGTACATACTTCGCTCAGAAGCTAAGCCTTCTAATTCAGCGAGGTAATGCTGCCAGTATTCTGGGAACCTTACCACGCGGTGGTGAGTTGGATAGCATATTTATTTTGTAAATAATGTTTTATTAGTTGTAACTTTTTATTTATACATTGCCTGTACATGTTAATGTTGAATAAATTTCTATCATATGCTGAAAACTGGCTTAACTTTTAATGTAAAGGAAAAATCTATCCATCGTTAAGCCAGGATATTCTTTATTTAAGCTACCATGAAAAGTGATCGCATGTCCAAATTTATCCGTCACCTTTTACGACCGACATCCGGGATATTGAGTATTCTTGTATTGAGAGATTCCTCCACCTTTTTCCTTTATAGTATGAATCTGTTGATTAAGCTATGCAGGCGATACTGCTATACAAATCATAAATATTTAAAAACTGGTTAGTAAGAAAACATTTTTATTGATTGATAGGCTTCTCTTTCATCTCATCTGATGGTAAGTGGCGATGCCGTCTATGCTGTAACACGCTTGCCTAGAAACCTGTTCACTCTCGATTTGAAGACTCCAAGATAGTATTTTTCGAGGAAATACAGACGCCAGAAAGCGTTTCAACCATTGCCAGTTAACTTGCTTACTCTTAAAAGCTATATGAGAGATTTTAGTTCTTTTGCCAATCTCCGTATTTCAGATCTAATATCGCAAGGGAATTCCGATCATAGTTAGCGAATTACGATAATTCGATGAGTAATTATTGTTTCAGCCAATATCATCAAGACAGCTTAATATTAAGGTCAAACTCAACAAAAAGCTCTTTTAACGCCACCAATGTGACGTGACGTTTCAAAATAATCATATGAAAAAAATTGTGTAAATTGAAAATAAAACAAAAAAAAGGAACCACCAAACAAAACTCAACTAATTACTTTAGTTTTTCTATAATATAATAGTTTTAATGACCCCAGAAAGAACACTATGAACACAGTTCTCCAAATTTTCAGCAATAACAACAGATTTTTACAAATTAAATAATCAGAATGGTTTTCTAAAGGAATGACCAGATAAAATATTTACCAGATACCTATATTTCACGTAATCTACAAAGAACCTGCAAAACTAACACATTTCATGCGCAGACCCAGTTTGACATCAAATTATGATCAGCGATTTTCAACTTTATACAGACCTCTATAGACTCCATCAAAAAACAAAAACATGATATGACGCGGCCTTAGTCTGTCAACAGTTTCCATTCTAAGATCGTTTATTGAAAATAAATTATTAGAAAAAATTAGATCTTACCGATTATGGTTTCGGCACTTTTCCTCCAAGTCCTGACAGTGGCAACCTCTTCATACTCCCTCGTATCTTCCACCTTCCCCAACGTTTTCCTGAACATTTCCTCTGCAAACACATCACTATCATCACCATCCTTGTACTTAAGGCTCTCGTAATCACTTTCATCACCTATCGATATCAGACTATCATGCTCTTTCACATCACTATTAACTATTTTAACTTCATCTGCGTTTTCATTTAATGACGTCAGACTGTGAGGCTCCTTTTCTGATGTATCACTTGTTTTAAGAGTGTCGTATTCGCTGGTGCAGATAGAAATGAGGCTGTCCTGCTCTTTTGTTTGAGCAGGGTCTATCTCTCTCATTTCCTTGTTGTTGTTTGTTTCTCTTTTATTGACGCAGTCGTATTTCGATGTCCATTTTGCGCAAGCGATGGTTCGTGAGACTATTTCGAAGCGAGCGTCGCATAGGTAAGCGTGGTAGTTACCGAAAAGAGTTTCATTGGGATTCTGAAAAATGAAACAGTGGGTTAGATTTTCGTGATAATAATAACGCGTATTACTTTTCAGTAGCCACTCGTTTATTTTATCCTTCATCTGCAAATAAATTTAAAACATATTACAAATATTCAACGACCATTGCGCTAATGAAAGCTTATGGAAGTTCTGTTTCTATCTACGATCACAACCTTTCTTACTTGTCGTATCTTTATTTTTATTTTATTGCGTTATTTTTATTTTATAATATAAATTACTGAATGTAAATGAACCACACTAATTTGAATATTGTAATAAAATAGTGTGTATCTTTAACAGTGAATAAATAATAGTATAAGTATTACTATCAAGTAGACGTTCTTCAAAATTATAATATTTGTATAAAATTAAATACTTTCACATTTACGGTGTAAGTTTTCGCAAATAAATTTTTCACTCATTCATTTGACAGCCTCTGTGGTGTGGTGGTTGAACAAGTCGGCTATAACTCGGAGGCGGACGGTTCGATTCCCGCGGCAGGACAAGTATTTGTGCACAGAAAAATAAGCACAAATACTTGTTGAATCTGGGTGTTGCGGGACCATGGTCTTCGTAGTTCCTGGGTCCCTAGACACAGGAAATCCTAATTAGGATCCAGGATCTATGTATGTGATCGTTAGGCGTTATTATTTATTATTTTATTTATTCATTCATTCAAATCTAATCATATCTTTGAAAGAAACTTTACAGAGATTAGCAAAATATGTTTCAATGACAATTCTTCCTAGTAAACTTCACCATCCCATATAAATAATCATACTCACTCCATAGTTCAATTTAGCATCCTCGACTACTATATTCCCCATTGCAATATCTTCATTTACTCCATTGACTCTTCTTTCATCATCTCTTTTATACTCCAGAACTTTTCTTCCACTCATGGCTAATTCCTCCACCCATTGCCTCGTCTTCTCCAAGGGTCTTGAGCAGCAGTTCGGAGTAAGGCTTAGGAAGGCCACAGCGGCATCTCTATACGGTTCTGGATCCGCTATGCGGTGTCTTTGTGATGTGCTGAGATGTTGACCGGTTAGGAGGTATTTGTAGATCAGTTCTATCATTACATCTTCACAATTTAAGTTGATTAGGGTCTCCATTAGGGTTAGTGAGACGAGGGATAGCTGGAAATTGAAAAACGGTCGTTTTAGTTAGTACACTCTATTTCAAGATAGAATTACTAATCTATATCTATGGACTTTATATATACGAAATGTCTAAAAATATTAAAAACCAACATAGTTCAAAATTTTATTTAAAAAGAATAATCTAATTTACTCTCTATTTCGAGATAGAATTATGTCAAAGTCAAAAGATTTATTGCCAATAGGCTATTTTTAGCACTTTTACTTGTACTAATCTATATCTTTGGACTTTATAAATACGAAGTGTGTAAACATACTGAAAACCATTATTAAAAATAGATCTAATTTACACTACATTTCGAGATAGAATTGTGTCAAGTCAAAGACAAAAGATTTATTGCAAATAGGCTATTTTTAGCACTTTTACTTGTAATATAACCATGGATTTTATAAATACGAAGTGTTTAAAATTACTGAAAACCATTATTAAAAATAGATCTAATTTAAGTGTTAAAATGAATTGCAAAATATGTAAGAAAATTAATATTTGTTAACGGAATAATTGCATCGTAATCCAGTCTTCATAACCGGACTACAGACTAGAGAAATCCAAAAAGTTTTTAAAAATAAAAGTGCCTTTGAACACATGCGCATTTTCAAGGACAGTTCCCTTCACTAACCTGCGAATCTCCTTCCAATCTTCTCAAAAGCACATCTATGACCTTAGTCCCATCGTACTCGTAAACGAATAGAAAGTGCAACACGGTCCGTAGTAGTCCCCTCTCGCTCACACACCGCAGCAGTAGCTCAAGGTACGCCATCGCCGCCGTTTGTTCGTTGACCCCGCTCTGCAACGGGTCCGCTTTCGTCTACGGTCGTGTTCTCGTTAGTAGGCTTTATTGTACGACGCGGTTGAGTGACAGTTGAATTGAGTTTTATTATTCAGATGGCAGAGTTGAATTTTGATTGTAGTTAAGTCTGGTACATGTGTATTTTTGATGTAGTTTTTTATTTACATTATGTATCTGCTTGATTAAATCACACTAATATTATAAAGGCGAAAGTTTGTATTTGTGTATGTGTTTATGTTTGTTACTCCTTCACGCTCAAATGGCTGAATGGATTTTGATGAAATTCGGTACCAAGATAGCTTATACACTGGATTAACATATAGGCTACTGTTTATCCTGGAAAAGTGAAATGTTCCCGTGGGATCAGCAAATAATTAAAGCACTTTTTATCCGCGGGTGAAACCGCGGGGCACAACTAGTATTACATAAAAGTCTGAATAGTTAATTTGTATACTTGATCTGAAATCTAAATGTATCTTTCATTAGAATCTCAGGTAATGGTATATTATGCAATGTTACGAACATACATTTATTTTAGTAAAAGCGTTGGGTTGTCTGTAAGAGATCGCTTTAAGCGATAAAACAGCCCATTGTGGCACTTCATTTTAAGTTTGTGCTTGTAAATCGTTCCTGTAATGTGGTGTTTCAATATAGAGTTTTATCTATCTAAAGGGGGAAAACGTAATTATAGTGCATTTTGTAAAACAGATGTCTCAATTGAAACTAAATTTGTCAACAAAATATGCCTCAAAAATGTTAGTCAACACACAGTGATCATTGTTAGTGAATGAAAAGCCAATCGTGTATGAGTAGTAGTTATAAGTAATGTATATGAATTCCCAATCATGTGAGATGTACGAAATGCAACTCTATTGCTGTGACAATAGAGTGTATGTCACCGTCACTAAACCGCTGGACATCGGCGTATGGCCCGTACCTGTGCGACCAACCCGTGCGTGCAATGAAAGCCCTCTCACGTGAACACTCGCCTTATTGTCTAAAAAACTGCAATTTCCTTAGCGATAGGTAACTATTACAACTGTCAAATCAAAGAATTGACATTATTTTGCAATTGTGTCATATTTTTTGAAGTATAACTTCTTTACGCAGGCTTGACTTGGGGAGTAAGCTGGTAAATGCGAGGCGAACGGAAGTTGAAGTTGGTTCACGTAGATATCAATTGTCAACATAACAAAGTTAAAAAATTTATTATTATGTTGGTATGTCGGGTAATATGACAATTTACAATTGTCAAAATGGCGACATTAACTTTAAACTAAGCAAAAACAAAGTTATACCGGCCGATAGATGGAGCTAAACTAAAGAAATTTTACTTCAGTCGTGTGGTCTAAAGCACAAAATTTTTTTCTATCCTAAGATGATGATTCATGTTGATTGATTCTTTAAAAAGTCTACGATCTCCACTGCTCATATAGCTCCGGTTTCGTAAACGGCCGAAACGGATTCTTAATTATTCACTATTCACTTCATAATTTTTCAACTGGGAATGAAATATTAAAGTTGAATACTTGAAATTAGTTACCTAATTATGCAGTATTTTAGACAATTGGCTCTCAAATCTGACATTCAAATCCTGGCTTGATTTTTAAAACAACTCCTGATTCTTTTTAATATATACTATTCATCAAGTCAAAGCGAATAAGAAGTTGTGATAAAAATCAAACCGTTTTATACAATCCAATTTTCAGATTTCAAGATAATTTAAGATTCTTGAAAAAGGAATTTAAAGATAAAAGATTTAATATCGATACAGTAAATCCATATACTTGCTATATTTAACAATGGTTAATTTAATAATGGTTAGCATATAACTTCATTAATGACATTAATAGTTACATTTACAGTTACTTATATAAAAGAAAAAAATTTAAATGTACTATCTGTCGATACATACTATTTAAACACTATAACACCAAAATGTACATAAATTAAAAAATAAAAATTTGTGGACATTTCACACAACGCCATCTAGTCCCAAATCAAGCAAAGCTTGTACTATGGATACCAGATAACTGATAGAATACATAGATACTTTTTTTAGATACGTTTGATATTATTATAATAGATACGTTTTGTATAAACTTATATAAACAATAATAAAATTGAAAACAATCAAGCCATAGACAAACAAAACCACAATTTACGTACAAAAACCACAATGATAAATTTAAAAAAAGCAATCAACAAATCGGTATTTATATAGAAAAAAAAACAATTTTTTTTGCCGTATAAGAAATAATAAGGAAATCTATTATTAGTTTTGGAAGAATTTTCTCATAAGAAAAGTGCAGAATTAATAAATATAATTATACTTTTTGGAAATCCTGTTTTTGTTAGTTCCTCACCTGCCAAGACTGAAATTAATATTTATTAGTATAGAAATAATATAGGATCATTAAAATTAAATGCAAGTGTTTACTACGATATTCTGCGGTTACTTTTAATATATAAATAAGATATTATGGAATAATGTACTAATCTCAATTTAAATATTTAAGTTTAAATTTATCTTAAATTTTTAGTTAATTTTAGACCTCAGTACTCAAATTAGTATCATTTGTTCTTGAAAACCATAACCACATCTTTAATGCCAAAACACCTCTAAGCCATAGAACATACGAGTATATGTGATAATATAGATAAGTATTAAAATCCTACTATCCTACTATTATTATAAATGCGGAAGTTTGTAAGTATAGATGTATATTTGTTACTCTTTCACGCAAAATCTACTGAACGGATTTCGATGTAATTTGGAACACATATAGTTTACTAGTTGCGCCCCGCGGTTTCACCCGCGGATAAAAGTATTTTGATTAATTGCTCATACCACGGGAAAATTTCACTTTTGCGGGATAAAATGTAGCCTATATGTTAATCCAGTGTTATAAGCTATCATGGTACCGAATTTCATCCAAACCAATTAAGCCGTTTAAGCGTGAAGGAGTAACAAGCATACACACATACACACAAACACACATACAAACTTTCGCCTTTATAATATTAGTGTGATGGCTTTGATTAACATATAGGATACTTTTTATCCACGGGTGAAACCGCAGGCCGCAACCAGTTAATAATAAACCATCCAAATAGTTCATTGTATACATATATGTGTATTACTTTAAATAAAATTCTACATAGTTTTAGACAAAGATCACATCATGGACGTGTCATACCATGAGTTATTAAAAAATACATTATAAAAGTAACCTGTTTATGTAGAGTGTAAAATTATACACGCGTCTTTATTTTCAACCGACTGCAAAAAAGGAGGAGGTTCTCAATTCGGCTGTTTTTTTAAGTGTTTGTTACCTCAGAACTTTTGAACTTTTGTGAACCCAGTTCCAGTTCAGTTTAGTTCCCAGTTTTGATGATTCTTTTTTTATTTGAAAGCTGGTGCTTTCCGTGTGGTCCCATTTAAATTTGATAAAGATCTGACAAGTATTTTTTTTTTTGAGTTATCCTTAGTAATATTTTGCATATTTCGATTTCTATTTCGACTACATTGATGATATTCTCATTGGGATTTAAGTCGATTAAAACCCTTTTTTTTAAAAGGAGTTATTAGATTTTTAATTTAATGATGTAAGACTGATTTATAAATGACAACTGCGGCCGGCGGTTTCACCCGCATGGACACAATCTCACAAATTCTGTGGTAAAAAGAAGCCTATGTCATTACAACTTATAAACTATTTTATACGCAAAAAAACCGAACCGAGTTACTGAGCGAAGGAAAGAGAAACTAATTATAGAAACAACTTTTCGCATTTATAAACGCTCGATTCGTTATTCGCAGTGGTGCAGTTTTAATAGGCTATTTGACTACTATTAAACATGAACAAATAAATATTATTTTCATAAAGTAGCATAAAAATTGATGTAATAGTTGAAAAAATAATTAAAATCGATAAATAAATTATAGAGTAGTACGCCTTTAAGGTTTCTTGAGTGGTCTCTTTCTAGCAAAACAGATCGTGTGAAGCTTCCTCATAGCTACTATGAAGTTTTGCTAGTGACGTCATATGGAAAACAAATTGTATGTAGAGCTACCATTGAGGTACCACAGCTTAGTAATGAGTTACTGTGAGGACTGGTAGCTGACGTCACTGCGTGTTTGAGCTGTCTCTTTTTATTTATGTATTTTAAAATGCCTGTAATTCAGTAATTTTTTTGGATATTTAATTTTTGTTTTAACGATTGTCTATTATTTATTTATGCAATAAAAATAGTCAAATAGCCTATTGTTCATCTGTTTATGCAAATTAATGGCATACTATGTTCTATAGCTTACATAAGGTTTGTATTTCACTCATGAAAACATGAAAATCACACTTCCCACAACCTTTGTAATGATTATAATATTTGTGTGTGATATTTACCTGGAGTAATGCTGGTCCCATGACAGGCACCAGGAATCCCTGGTAGAGTAGATCTAACAGGTGCTTCTTTATGGACGGATGGGCCACCTGAAATATTGTCATTGTACGGAGTGTCGTCGATTCAGTATAATAATAATAACGCCCAACAATCACATACATAAATCCTGAACCCAAACATAGGATTCCGTTTTCCCTGTTTCTAGGGACCAAGGTACTACGAGGATCATGGTACAGACTGAGAACAAGTATTTGCGCTTTTTTTTGCACAAATACTTGCACTGCCGCGGGAATCAAAACCGCCGCCTCCGGGTTATGAGCCGACCTGCTCAACCACCACACCATAGAGGCTAATATGTTCGAGAGAGAGTAGTATATATTTGGTATGGTTCTTAAACGTTAAGAATACGACTCAAGGATGTAGTGATTTATTTACATACTTTTAAAATTAAATTTTAGTCCAAATTGAACGTTAAGAATACGACTCAAGTGATTTATTTATATTCTATTAAATTTTAATTTTCAGCCCAATTTATATTATAGAATACCTGAGCAACAGCATTGCAGAATTCCAGCGAATCGATGAATAAAGTCAGTTTGCTGACTTGATTCACATCGTCGGGCGACAACCGGTGCGTTCTTTCGGGCAGAGTGCGGGGCAGCAGCGAATATAGACCGCTTAAACCTGGAAAAAATAACTCAACATTTAAAACGCCAATAATAATGAATCAATTAATTTTATCATTTAAAAAGAAATTTAAAAAATTATATCTTTAACCAAAAAAACGTGAGTTATTAATCCGAAGAATGTCGGACGTACTACGCCCGTGCGTTTAAGCAATAACAAAAGCAAAGCGTAAAAAACCGACTTTAGACTTATATTCTTTAATCATGGATGCCACTGTCAGAACTCGACCAAATTGAAATGGGACCACACGGGAAGCACCAGCTTTCAAATAAAAAGAGAATCATCAAAATCGGTTCACCCAGTCGAAAGTTCTGAGGAAACTAAACATTTAAAAAATACAGTGAATTGAAAAAGGAGAGAAATTTGAAGTCGTCAAAAAGAGTACCATTCGACAGGATTAAAAAGTAAGTGTTACCAGTAGCGAGAACAGGGCAAGTGTTGCCAGCCAGCATAAACTCGGCTAGTTGTTCGCACCGCGCCGACATCTTTGCGCAAAGGAGTAAAGCGTCGCGAGCAGCCGAGCCCGTACCGCCTTCTCTATGGACGGATGATAGCAGCAGTCGGACGATAATAAACCTGGAGGAGTAAAAGCTAATGAATGGATAACGTTTCACTTAATAGTACAAAATAACTATAATTATAGTAGTAATAGTAATTTTCCCTGTGGTATCATTTAAATTTATTACAGTGGCAACACCGGTAGCTGTCATCGCTCCACCACCCATCTGGCTATAAAAAGAGAACGCTCGGTGTACTACGGATCATTCTAGCTCCGGACACGGCCCGGTGCGCATGCTGAAGGCCTATAATTATGTAGGTTGCAAACTACGCACAACCCGTCATCCTATACACATAATTTTATCATATTACATATTTACTACATTCGTACTTGCTGTGACTTGTTATTGCTGCGTACCTCTATTAGAGAGAAACGCTACCCATGTACCTGCATTAGCGAGAAACTTGGGTTAATGAGAAACCTCTATTAGCGAGACTGAGATTTTGCTCCCCTGAACTCTCGCTTATCCAGGTTTGACTGTATTAAATTATAACAAGTTACTTACTCTGAAGACGAACTATTTTCCGAGTGTGTCGTTAGAAAGAACAGGTCGATGTACTTGACATTCTGCATCAGGGCCACGCATAGTTGATTCAGGACGGTTACCAACTGACCTGCAAACATTTTCATTTCATACATAAAACGCCTGAACGAAATTAAATTGAGCTTTGCGGTATATACATCACTAGCTTCTGCCCGCGGCTTCGCACGCGTGGCCAATAGGAAATGAAGATATTTTTTCATAGATAATTCAACCACCCATTTCACCGTCTTAGGGGTGGAATTTCAAAAAACCCTTTCTTAGAGGATACTTACACTTTACAAAGAACACACCCTCTAAATTTCAAGTCTCTAGGACCAGCGGTTTAGGCTGTGCGTTGATCTATAAGTTAGTCAGTCAGTCAGGACTTTGAATTTTATATGTATAGATCGTACTCTTCGCAGACACCGTCTCTTATCGATAATAGCCACAGGATTGTTTAACCAAATTTTAATAAAGCAAGCAGCTAGTCAATTGGCGCTATTGGAGGCCTATGCTGGCCCAACCCAATGTATCAGTGGGGTGATCATCGAAGTTTGATTGCAATGCAACAGGAAAAAGTCATTGCGAATTTGAAGAATTCCATAATAACTATGCACATAAAATGCGTATTGAAACTGTAAAATTCATACATTTTTGAGTTTCTATTTTTTGCAATCAAGTTACGTGATCGCCTAGCAGGAGGCTGATGAAAATGATGATTTAAAAATACATATAAATAACATACTTTCCAAATTGTCCATTGGTAATTCATTTCGGAATCCACTGAGCAACTTCAATAAAGGCCTTAGGAATGGTTCGGCTGCTATGATCTATAAAGAAAAACAAATGCGTTTATGTGTATGTTTCGTTAACGTCCCACAACATGTTATGATTATAGAGACTCGAAATCAACTCAGATAATCAACAAATATCGTGTTATTATTACCTGTGTACTGTAATGACTGACAAGTATGCCGAAAATTTTTAACTGCTCCAATCGAATCGCATTTTCGTATCTGAAATTAATAAAATGAATAAATGAATTAATATTTGCGGATATTTCACAGAGCGCCATCTAGTCCCAAACTAAGCAAATTTTGAAATATGGGAACCAGATAACGGATACAATACTTATATACTTTTTGTCTGTAAATACATACTTAGAATACAATATAACACCCAGACACAGAACAAACTTCGATGTTCGTTACACAAACGGGAGGGAATCGACCACGAACTACAATTCAGAACGCAGAGATACTACTAACTTAGCTATCAGGCGAGTCAAATAGAAATATACCTTTAAAACATGAACCAAAACTAGTCTTTGCATTTATATCATCTAATTCTTTGGGCTGTGGAATAAAGCAAGACAATCTGGTCAGGAATTGAAAATTATTTCACCTCTTATTGCTATTTTGCTAAAGTTACAGACGTCTCCTTCTTAGCAGATAGCCATCTTCTTAAAAAAAAAAAACAAAGCTGTGTTTACAATTTTGGGGAGAATGGATCTCCTTGCGTAACACCTTTTGTCATGTAAAAGGATATATACTTTCCATTTTATCAATGGTGTTTTTTATAACCTACAGAAGATTTTTTTAAAGAAGTGACTAATAGAGGGTTCTAACATTTATGCTTTGACAATTTATGGCACAAGAAGTATGGGTCACGCTGTCAAAAGCGCTTGACTAATCAACAAAAAATTGTACCTAATTCACAATGTATAGCCGCAAGGGGAAAGTCACTTACAACAAAATCAAATACAAGTAGCATATCGGTATTAATTAAGTATTTTATCAACATTATTGAGTTGATTAAATAGGTACGTGTACCACTTGATATCGATTTTATTTATCAGCAATGAAGTCACATATGAATTTATTAAAGAGTTAATTTATAATATAGTTTGTAGAGACAAATATTTTAGTATAGTAAACGTCAAATTTATTTATTTAATACCAGTTGCTACGAACGGCTTCGCGTGCTAGGAGTAGGCTAGGAGCTTGATCTTTCTATCAAAAGCCACCACGATGCAACTGCACTAAAGATAGTAAACTATAATACAGTATTTTATTTTTATAATACAGCTCTTATTGCAAATTCGCGAGAGTTGAAAACTTTACATGACAACACAACCTCAAAACACCAATCGACATTAGGCACATAACCACAGAATAGTTAATATGTAGTAGTTAAGATAACTCCAGGCCACGGCCTTGTTGAGCTACTGTTCTACCCGTCTACTGTATAAGTATCTAAGTATTGTATCAGTTATCTGGTTCCCATAGTACAAGCTTTGCTTAGTTTGGGGCTAGATGGCGCTGTGTGAAATGTTCACATTATATTATTATAATTATTATTATTATTACCGTGATGAAACCTGTCTGGTGACACAAGTTACGACATATATTCCAGTGCTCTTTTAGAATTCTAAATATCTATTGTGTAGCACCGAAAAGTGACAATCACACACAAAAAAAAATAGGACAATAATCAGTAAGATTATACATAACTTGTTGTTTTTATTTTTATTTATGTACCCATCAATATTGCACTACCGCATTAAGACTTCCACATCACACCAGGGTTAACTGGAAAATAATGCTCTATAGCATTAAGTTCGCCTATGTACCTTCAATTGTTGTTGTTTGCGCAATAAAGAATTTTCTATCTATCTATCTAAGATTTGCAGTTGGTTTAAACGTATCAACACAGATATATTATTGGCCCAAAATGCAGATCCTTCATACAATGTAGTATGTATGTATGTAGTAGAGAGCTCCTCCAACAAAATACGAAGAAACTTTTCTCCGACGTGGTACCCTAACTAACTTTACCAACATAATATAGATACAGAGAACTAAAATAAATTACTGATTTGCTTATAAGTAGCAAATAGAAGTAGCAAGTAGAAGTAGATAATTATAAGCAAATCAGTACCCAGTTGTAAGAAAAACATTAGAAGGAAATGGTTTGTCACCTATCAATAAATAACACCCGAAGGTACATTATTAGCAATGCAGTCACGTTTCAAACCTGTGTAGATTACAGAATGTGGTATATGATAATATTCCTTTTGTTATTGGTCCCAAAACGCAAATTCCTCTGCTTTACAATTTATTTCTATGGGAAGGGGAAAAGCAAAAATCAGGATAATATGACGTATGTTCATTTGTCTCCAATCGACAGACAACGTTAGAATAATACATTTTATTAAAGACTAACATCAACATCATCGACATCGAACTCGTTTTTTTTAGAATCAAGATAATAAATTGTGTTGCTCTGATTCTGCTCCGAAATCTGATTACATAAGAGCCAAGTTTCACCGAAACCAATGCAGCAAGTATCAAACATAATAAGACATTCACGACTTATACGTCATTCAGGAAAAGAGAAAGAATTTTCATAATTAGATCAGTAGGTATTACCAGTTCTAAGAGAGTGAGGAAAAAAATACTTGAAACAACATTACTTATAGCATCAGTGAGCACAGATGATGTAATAACTTCATTAAGATTCTATGACCAGTCGGTATTAGTCAAAAACTCGTCCAAATGTCATGAGTGACCAGGAAACAAGAATTTCCACATATTTGTTTAGTATATCAGTTCACATTGCTAAAGGAAGTTAAAAAAATCACATTGCATAGGCATTAATGATATCACGAAAATCATTCTTAAATATTTAACTTCGTGTACCTATACATAATAGAGGCAACTAACTCAAGGCACCTCTGAGTCGCGAGTCTCCGCTTGAGCTATTTTGTAGGGCGAAAAGGGTCGAAAGGACTGGGTCTACTGGAAGAGTAGACCTTAATTAATATAGGGAAGGTCTCCGTCAGCGCCAAAAAGCGCATGATGATAGGTGAAAAATTTTCCAGACCTAGCTTGATTATAAGAAGGGTTGGATTATTAATAATAGGTCAAAATCACACCTGAAATTTGTCATAGAACTCGTAAAGGACACAAAAATGTGAACATTTGGTTGTTCCACAGCGAGTACACCAAATTACCTATATATTCCCAGTTTGTTAATATTATTTATTTTAATAATGCAGAAGCTAGTAATATAATGATTCATAAAGGAAACTGTATACCGAATGTAATAATGTATGTACCGTTGACCTTACTTGATAACAGGCATATCATTTTAAGAATTTAATTGGTAATGTTTTTAACAAAACCGTAAAGAACGATGACTATGCTATGCCTTATACATTTTATTAGTTTAGAGGGGCTGTGAATACAAGTACGTGTAGTAGTAGTAATAGAAAATATAGGTGTCCTACTATTTGGAAAATATCATATTTTACTCATTGTGGAATCAGAACTTTTTATAATCTATAATTTTATTATTAACTAATTAATGTACATAACTTAAGGCTATGTGTTTATAGTATTTCTATAAAAATTACATTATACATAAAAAAAATTATAAAAAAAACCTAGTCAAAGGATTTTATTAGATACAAATAGACTATTTTTAGCTCTTCTACTACAAGAAACTTTACTTAACAATTGAGACATAATGAAATATGTATAATACAAAAGTAACAACCTAAACGTAATGTCCCCCTAGCAGCGGAACAGAGCCCCAGCTAGTCTGGTTAGGACTGTAGATTGAGGAACCACCTGACAATAAGTGCCGTGTCCGGAAGCACTGCTTTCCCGAATCTGACCCTTGATTCAACAATCTAGCGAGAGCCTCTCCAGATGTTGGTCGAGAGTCTTCAAGGAGGCTCGAAAAAGGCAGTTTACCGAAACGGCTATCGGCGCAACGCTTGTTGAGTCAACATTATTACTATACAGTGCGAATTTTATTAAAATGTATGTTTGTACATTTTAGGGCATTTTTGGACGGGCCAATGCTGGTGGTCTCCACTAATATTTACAGCGTCACCGGGCGGGAGGGCAGGCGCTTAAAGCCGTCAAAAGTGGGAGGCAACTAGCTTAAGGCCTCGACTTGGCCATGGAAGAGTGGAGCCTATTGAAAGTCGCGATCGTTCTACCCTAGGGGGGGTACGTCGCCGTCACCGGCGGGTTCGGTGTCTGATTGTGCTACGCTGGTATCCTATACCGGTGCCGAAAGCGGTACCTGAGCCAGAAGGGCTATACTGGTCCGGTGATTCTAGCGCAGCCGATATTACGGCTGCTATAGGATCGTCCGGGTTGCTATAAAGACGCGTCTCGGGAATCGACGACGGAGTACAGCGTCCCGGCTTATGTCCAGCAGCGGTTCGAACTGTACATTGTCTGTCAATCAGTTACTCAACTCACTCAGGACAAAGGATTTTATTTATATAATTTTAATTCATATTAGTTAATATAATACAGTAAAGATAGATAAAGGTAAACTAATATGAAACCAAATATCACAATAACTTATCTAATAATATCTATCAATATAGCAGGAAATCTATCGCAATCAATTTCTGTAACCAGTTTTGCATAATATTTGGAAAATTTCGAATTTTTGACATAGTAGGTAAAAATAGATTTAATAATAAACTGAGTTGTGTTAAGTATACCTTATTCACCACCCACCTACAGAATTACTATTATTATTATTCCCATTATGTAATGTAGGTACAAAAAAAGAAATAATTGTTTACTACCACAGAAGGCTCGATAATGCAGAGTACAGAAGATTAATTAAATAGCGACTCTTGCTACGGCGAAATAAAATATAGTTCAACTCGCATACCCCGCCCCGATTTCTTAAAGGAACCATCTCATACTCGGACCATCCTTTATTATCACCGTTATTTTGGAAAACCTTCAAAGAATCGTAAACTACGGCCTGTACGGCCTTGTACTAGCATGATAAATTAATACATTTTGAGTCTTTAACACGCATTTCGCATGTTAATCTATACCGTAGCCACAATTGGTCTAGGTGTGGCAACATTATTTCTTGTTATGATATCAAGTCGTGAATATAGTGAGGTCTGGACTCTGGATCGGATAAAATAATATATAAAATTATGAATATAGGATCTTAATATGCAGCGGAAATAAGATATCACACTATAAATTTATATTGAACTAGCGTCCGCCCCGACTTCGCACGGGTACTTTTAATAATACAATATACTTAGGGTAAATGTAGGATTCTAATGGTGAAATGATTTTTCTCGCACCAGGTAGTTTCAGAGCCTATTCAATGCAAACAAACAATCAAATCTTTCCTCTTTATAATATTATGGAACATAGATAACATATTATAGCTTGTAATATTTATGTATGCTACCTTTTTTAATAGTCGTGGTATATAGTAAGTAGGCAGATGAGTTTTGGCGGGAATGCGAAAAAGATTGCGTCACCGCATTGTATTATTTTCCAAAATTTGTGTTATTTTCAGTGTTAGTGCATAAAATTGGTGGCATTCTATTCGTTAAGTGCTGGATTACAGGCGTGAGTGTGGGAAAATGGTATAATGATGTTGAAACGTTTCTTTTCGTGTTGTTTCTAAAACTCCATAGAAGCTTCAAGTAAAGTTGCCACCACTTTATTAGGAGTATGACTTTGACTAGACTATGACTTGACTTGATGACTTTGACTGCGACTTGACACATATTTGCTTGAAATATCATTAACTTGATAAATTATTAATTACTTGACACTGGCTAAATACATAAAAGTGTGGAGCCAAAACATAAAAAGAAAAAAAGTAGGCAGATGATGGTGATGATGATGACTGATCAACTTCAGCACCATTCAAGTTTAAAAACATTAGTAAACAGAATCTACTTACATTCCAGTACATATCGCCCACTCATAGAGTTTATCGAGCAGGTTTTCGCTGAGAAGATACTCGAGACACGATGCCGAGGTGGTGACCCGGACGTTGATTTCGCGGGCCTTTGCTTCCAGCAGCAGAAGTGTCGCCAACTGTTCCAGGTGGTTCACCACTACTACGACATCATTGTGCAGGTGTGAAGGCTGGAATAGAACATATACATAAATAATGGTGTTTACAGTCAGGGGAAACAAAGGCACATCACTTTGTCTTGTCTTGGACTCTGAAGTCCTCTTTTTTTGTCCATTTCACTGACTCATAATATCAACAATACTTGTGTCAATGTCACAAAACTGTCAATTTTCTTCTCAAATCTTTCAAGAGTGTGCATGTTTGTAATAACGTAAGAAAAGCAGTGGAACTATTTACCTGAGACTTGACAATAATATCATATGCCTGTTGCCAATGCTTGCAGAAAGAGTTGTAGCAAGCCTGCGGCTCATAGTCGTGGCTTGGGTCTAATAAGCGAGATGACTGTCTCCCGAAGGAGAGAGTTGAGTTTCGGAACAGAAACATTGTGCGCTTGAGTTAAGGAGACATCATCTGAAACTAAAAGATATTATTGTTTTAATTATCATATGCCACTGACATAATCAATTTCGGAACAATTCTAAGTCGCGAACCATTGGTCGCGAGAAGGTTTCTTCTTGTAAAATGGATATTATATAAGAAAAAATCTTGTAAGAGCTTATCAGTCATGGACTGCTACTCAAGTCTTCACTTTAAAATGTGAAATTAGTATGACATAGTTCACTCTGGTAAGATGTATTAAGATATTTAGGATAATAAAAGGTACTTAAATAAATGTAATCATATAAGGATATTTTTTTTTAATTTGGATCACAAACGGGATTTGAACCCCCATCTATGCATCCCTAAAGCCAGGATGCTGCACATGATACTGTTATAAAAATAATAAATCATAAATAGGATATGCTATGAATCATTTTTAGTTGAAAGTGATTAATATTTCCAAGAAACTTACAACAATAGAGTTTTATTTCACTTTTACATGCTCTATAACATTGATAATAATTATAGTGTGGGAATATAGCCAACTTAAAATAGAAGGGTTTTGTTTTACAGAAAACTTTTTAAGATTTAAGTATGTATCATTATTATATAAAACAGCAATAAAATGTTTAATAAGACTCAAAATACATTATGCTTAATAATGTCCATCTGAAAATAACGTAGTGTTCGCTAGTGGAATAATATGTTATTTTAATCATGTAAATTGTAATTGTGTTTGTCATTCATGCATGGTGTAAAAGTTTTCTCACCAAAATGGATAAACTCATTTGGATTAAATTTTGCACAAACAAATTCATTACATTACCAAGATAAACAGTTTTTTTTAAATACTAGACAAAAATAATATTGCTTGCAAAAAAAAACAGGTAAATCGCAAGTAAAGTCTCTAGGTGAAGTTGGTTCCTGTTTGTTATATTATATAAATGAAATAGTAATATAGCTCAGCAAACCCTCAAATGACTCTTTTATTTTTTTTAATTGTAGATACTTTTATAATAATTAGCACTAGAACACTTAGCGAAGAATATGATTTCAGTGATTTGAATGCTAATTTATTCACATTAGCATATTGAATGTGGAATCATGAAAAAAAATTTAAAAAGTTATAACGATGTAAACCAAGCAAAATTATTATTTTAACTAAATTATTGTGTTGCAAGAAAGTGAAATATTAAGCTATAATTAGCCACATTTTTAACATACTTTCTAAGCTTATGTTTTAATTGGATAGCATATTTCAGATTACTTTTCACCAATTATGACTATTTGAGTCCAAATCTAAGAATATACTAAGATCCATATATTGTTTTCTATACACTTCTATTGTATAATAATTATGAAGGTATAGTTTTTTTGTTTGTGAATATTTCATGGTTGTAGAAGGTATTTGGTTGAAGTGCTGAATAATAACCAAACATTTTGTTAAATAATTTTCATTACATAGCATACATAAGCATATGCTTCCAATGATCTTTTATGGAAACTCATTCTACACTTGTATTTCTAAATAATTCCACTCTATGTTTGATTAGCAGAACATGTTCTGTATTTAATCTATAATTATTTTATAAGGACATGCATTCACTTATAAAAAATTAAATGAAATACAAAAAGTGTTAAATATAATGCTTTAGTTTTTTCTATGAAATCAGAAATGGTATATTTGGTTTGGTAAACACTGAACCAAATAATGTTCATTATTCAAATTGATTAAAAAAATCTATGTTTGGCACATCCCTAGTAATGATTGGACTGAAGCTAGTGTTAAATAAATTAGACAAATGCAGAGAGAAGATAAACTGTTTTTTTCTATATTGATGTTCATCATACAAATGTTTGTCCTGCATGGGAATCGAACCCTCAACCTGCAATTCAGAAGGCAGGGTTACTACCAACTGAGCTATCAGGCCAGTCAAATATAAATAAACAAATAAAAATACAGTATGGGATTATTATTTCTAAAACTACTTTTGTTTATATCAACAGAAGTAAAATTTCACTTTCTACATCTTGAAACTAGTAAATCACACTGTACTAAGATTTGATACTCAGGAAATGCAGAAAAACACATAGGCAGCAATGAAACACTTCATTAACGTACCACAAAGGGAAGGAGGCACTTCTTGAACCTTGACATTATCATTTCTTAGACTAGTCCTTGTATTACTACTGACTTAAGACAACAAAACTTTAGACAAATATATTACTCATCAAACGTTTACGATACAAATTGACGGATTATTTTCATGTTACACCAAAACAAAGAGTAAATTAACTAGACATACGTTATTGAAGATGCTCGAAGCGAAAATAGATACGGCAACCCGCAAAATAAACCACAAGAGTTACATGATACGCAATAATGTATAGCACAAAATTATGTCACCCGCCACTTCAAGGTGGCTCGATTAAGACCCTTTCTTATGGTATACGATGACACTTCACAGGTTTCACATTGTTTTCTAAACACTTTGATATCACACAAAGTGCGCAACGATCACAAAATGAACAAAATGTAGAAGAAGAAAGCTAACTACATATTACTGATCTGTGCGATCAACATTCAACAGACATGAGACAACCATGCGCGAGCGGAAGAGAATAAAATAAACGAATGAAATTGACATAAAGAATGAAAGTGACAATCATTCAATTGACACCAAGGAAGTTTTATAGTATATTTTATAACTGGAATAAACACTTTACTTCAGCATTGGACGCGTAGACAGAGAACTCTGTTCGGATAAAAACGCAGCCAGAGAGAGATAGATAAATTATTTATATTGATTATGGTAATTGGCTTTGGCCATCTAATTGATGTAATAAATGAATAAAATAGCCCCACAGGAGCCCCTTGTCGTCTCTTGCATGCTGCAATGGATCCATTGATCCAACGATCCAACAAAACCAAAACAAACCAATAAACCAACAAACAAACCACACTTAAGCGATTATAATAATATATATGTGGTAGGTATTGGGATCGGGATTCTTTTTGTGGTGTGTGTTAGTGTGTCCAATATTTGGACTCGCACACAAACCACAACGCGTTTTCTCTGTTTCCAATAAAATTATCAATGAACAATAAATTCAACCAATGGTTTTGGATGTGTAGGTTCAGGCACTTCGGTGGAATATATGTCAAAACGAACACATACAGAGACTTCAAAAAACATAATGTCTTCCTTCAGCACATGTATAGCCTCTAATTTTACAAAATTTCTTTCGAATTTAGTCGTGATTTTAACGTGATTATGCTATCCCATAGGAAGTAGGATAATATAATAGTAAGTAGTTAAGCGGCCGTATCAGTTATCACCAGGTGCATGACTAGCTAGCTCATCACATCATTCATTAAACTTAAAATAAAATAAAAAAGTATACGTTTATACGGGGTGAAATACTTTTTTGCTTGTTAGTAAATGCTACCACCTCTAAACTTTACTTAAACTCATTTACATGCGTCAAACATTTATAACGTAAGTTTATTTTGCATGCCAGAATTCATTCTGGCAGCAACTAAAATCATCTTCAGTCAGGCGGATCATTTCAATGATTCCTTTTATGAACTGCTCAATAACATGGTCACTCTACGGAAACTATGGTATTCTTAAGAAAAAGACAGATAGATTGGCTATTATCTCCCTTGGACCACGTTTATTTCCAAACATAATATAGTCTAATATCAACTTTATGTGTTTAGACTTTAAGTTCAGTTTTATATAAATTTAGATATAATGAGGTTATTCCAGTAGTGAAGAATATACACTAGAGCTTCCTTGATTGACATTAACAGTGACAACATCGAAGAACAGTAACGGAGTTTTGGCGGAACCCGAAAAAGATTGCGTCACCGCATTGTTTTATTTTCCAAAACTTGTGATATTTTCAGTGTTAGTGCATAAAATTGGTGGCATTCTATTCGTTAAGTGCTGGATCACAGGCGTGAGTGTGGGTAAAATGGTATAATGATGGTGAAACGCTTCTTTTCGTGTTGTTTCCAAAACTCCATAGAAGCTTCAAGTAAAGTTGCTACCACTTTACTAGGAGTATGACTTCGACTAGACTATGACTTGATGACTTCGACTGTGACTTGACACATATTTGCGTGAAATATCATTAACTTGATAAATTATCAATTACTTGACACTGGCTAAATACACAAAAGTGTGGAGCCAAAACATAAAAAAAAGACAGTAACGTCGATATGGCTTTATTCTTTTATCTTGGCTCCGTGCTAGTAGCGTATTTAACCAGCATCAAACATAGGTACATTTTAAAGATAACATATTATTATAAAGTTATTAGCTAGAATCACAAGTCGAGTCAAGTTATTATAGATTTTCTAATTTGTTGTACTAAGTGTTTCGCTGAGTCCATCATTATGCGTAGATAGGATATTGCTAAGGAATACTCTTGTTTTAAAATAATGCACAACTTACATAGCTCTTTTTATATCAGAATAAATTGGCACCTCATGACTCGCGCATTACACTCTGGGTTGCATCGTTCCTTACCATTTATTTCATCTCATTCTACCATAAGATACATACACAAATTACTTTTGCTTAAAACGTGTAGATATCTTGTTATGGTTTTTAACGATGCTGTAAGAATTTACAAAACTAAAATGCGTTCAAACTAGAGTACACTAGACTAGAGTCACTGATTACTGCAATAACCAATGAAACTACACCTATGATAAAAGACGATGATGAAGGAAGATGACATGCTGTGACGATGTCATTATCCCTACACGCTGTGACGATGTCATTATCCCTACACGCTGTGACGGTGTCATTATCCCTACATGCTGTGACGATGTCATTATCCCTACATGCTGTGACGATGTCATTATCCCTACATGCTGTGACGATGTCATTATCCCTACATGCTGTGACGGTGTCATCCTCCTTATTCTCCTTAATATGTCGCGAGGAAGTGAAACGTTCTCACTTCATCCCCATGATGTGAACGTTTCACTTCTACCCGAAATGTGCAATTGAACAAAAATCGCACTAAATTGACAAATACCATATCCTATAATATGCCTTTCATTTTTCATAGCCATCGCGATATAACAGCGGTTTTATTTTATTGGAATCTATTTATACCAAACGTTTCAAATTTAAACCTGCTGCTACAACATAATCCAACGTAAAATAAAAATGACTTCCGATAATATTTCGCCTAGTATTTTATACAGACCTTGTTTGACTTTGCCGAAATTTGAGGACTCCCCCAATAAGCACTTGCACAAAAGATCGAATCTTGAGAAACCGACGCCGTTAGATTTCGACGCGTATTTTCCATGGCTGTGTTCGGAAAGGTGTTCGCCGAATAACGTTACAGTTACGAGAGTAATTCAAGGTATATTACTAATCTTATATTATTTTGTGTAGCAAAGCACCTGCCGAAACTACGGCGCTGCACATTCGGCGGCTGAAATATCGGTCGTAGATGTATGTAAATTATATGTAGGTAATACGTACGAGAAGTAATTTCGGCTGGCGTGTCATAGCCGAAGGTTCGGCTCCGTACCTTCGGCAGGTGTGTGCCGCTACACTAATAAGACACGTGTTGACACTTTACTTAATTCCGTAAGTATTATTCGACACTTTACTTAATTCCGTAGGTATTATTTGTATGTATTATTTGTATTATGTGTAGGCAAGCCCAGTGTCTGAATTTCTAGGCCACCCAAACGCTTCTGAATTGGCTTGACGATTATTGTTTTAGTCACAGAATTCGCCCTATTTACATAGGCCTAAGTCTTAGTGAGGTACCTATTAGTATTTAAGATTGCAAGAACCGCGTTGCGTATGCATTGATGGATTCGGTTACACCAATCCAAATATTATAAGTAATATACTTACTGTGGAGGCGTTAGACTGTTATTTTGACTATAGTTGTGCGCTTTTAATTGTTTGTGTCTATTTATTCAAATTAGTCTCATCCGACCGCTTTAAAGTCTTTATAAGTCTTTGCAGTTATGACGCTATTTTAATATATTCAACAGAAGATTACATAAGATCAGCCACCAGTAGAAGAGTCAGCACCAAATCTGGGAAGAGTAACAAAAGTTCTATATTCAGTGTCAAAAGTAAAATTGACTATCAAAGTCATAAAACCAGATTTTCTCCTGAAAGTAGTGAGCCTTCGGTTCCAGTCAAAGCATGTTACGACACACGGGGAAGATTAATCGAAGTCTCTATTGAGAAGTGTCCATTTGATATTGATAGAATAGTAATTCAAGCTTTTAGCGAGTGTTTAACTTATCACTCGATGCTTTGTAAGTTTATAATTCGCAGTGGAGGAGTCACTGCAGCTTTATTAAATGAAATAGGCAAGCTCTTGCCTAACTCTAACTTAACGGATATTTGTCTAGATGGAGCCGTTGTGCCAGAAGGTAATTATGACGTTCTTTTAGAAAAAGCATCTCCTCTGAAGTCTCTGTCGTTGAATAGGTGTGGAATAGACGATTTAATGTGTGAAAAGTTAGTGGTAAATATGGATTTCGGAAAACCGAGTTGCGCTCTTCTAACTCTGGAGCTAGGCTCCAACCATATTTCAGATAAAGGAGCACTAGCTATTGGAGATATGCTGCGGCGTAACCGCCACTTGTTGCACTTGAATCTATCGGGAAACAAGATTACAGACACAGGTGCTGCATCAATCTTAAACCATTTGATGGAGTTTCCTTTGACTTGCGACGAGATTATGGAGATGAGAAGTAACCGAATGAAATATAAGAGACAAAAATTAGCATTGTACGAACAATGTTTAAGAGAAGCGGGTGATGAGAAACAAAATATATTTCAGCCATCGACGAATTTGACTAATAAGCTTGTTAAGTCATTGGTTTCCTCCAAATCTAAATCGATGAAACGAAGTAGAAAGACTCGTTCAGTCACTCTTACTCCTAATACATTGATAGTGCCTGCGGTGAAGGATTTATGCTGTATGGAAAATTTAGCCAGAAGTATGACTAAACAAATCATGGGAGACTTTTCGCATCCGTTTAGTTCAATATACGCATTCTTAAAGAATGGATATCATTTCTGCACTGGCAATATGGTTTTGTGCTCTTTAAATTTAGCTTACAACAATTTGGAGTATCAATCTGTTAGAAAAATTCACCAGGTCTTACAATACCAACAGCCATTGAAAAATACCAGTTCCTCAACGGGATTGTTAAGAATACTGATTGATGGAAATTTAATTCCAAAAAGTTGCTTAGAATATATTGCAATAAGTATGTTTATAAGTAAATCAATAAATGATCTGACTCCAAAAGTCCGGAAATCGACTACTTACAAGAAAAAGCATTTGTCAATATCCAGCACAAGGCAGTCACGGCAAATCATTGCAAAATAATAGTTACTTATTTTTTTTTTATAAGAACTTTAAATTAATTGACAGCCTCTGTGGTGTGGTGGTTGAGCAGGTCGGCTCATAACCCGAAGGCGGCGGGTTCGATTCCCGCGACAGCACAAGTATTTTTGCACAGAAAAAAAGAGTCCTGTTCTGAGTCTGGGTGTTGTGGGACTATGGTCCTCGTAGTTCCTGAGTCCCTAGACACAGGAACTCCTAGTTTGGGTCCAGGATCTATGTATGTTTGGGCGTTATTATTATTAATTCCTATTTTAATGAATACCTATATTAAGATATATGTATTTATAATAAGTTTTAAGAAAAGGTTGGTTAAAAAGTACCGATTATATTCTTTTAATCTTTTATATTGTGTTTCAATTAGTAACGGGATAGAAGGGGGCAAAATCGGGATAGTAGGTTCCTACGAGGTAAGCGGGATAGGACTTTTCTTGCGAGGGCCACCCAATCGCTTCTTAATTATAAGAAAAACTAAATACCTATGAGAACGCAAAAAAGCACAGGACCAAAAGAACTTTGAAGTTATTAGAAAAGGCCTCATTATATATTGCTTATTACTCATAAAGAATTAGGAGAGACCTTTGTCCAGCCGTGGGATACACCAGACTAAAAAAAATTGATTGTCTTGGAGGTCTATTCAGTGCCAACTTCCCATCACTGGTGGGGGAGATTTCTGATATTAGGTACTGCTCACAATTTTATTATGTATATCCGCTAAGGAGTCTAAGGTCCGTATTACAGAACAATGCTCAGTCATCGATGCAGATGCTCAGTTATAGTATAGATCTCAAGCAGAAATTTCATTCATAAAGTGATCAATTAGTGAATGAAATCTCTGCTTGAGCACCGATTGATGATTGAGCATCGTTCTGTAATACGGACCTAATACTCTAAAACGATTGGTTACTTTATGTTAAATATGTTTTAAATATTGATATTCTTTAATGCAACACTTGTCTATAGTTATCAAAAAGAATGCCAAAAATATTAAAAGCCATTGTAAATCTATTAATTATGTAATTTACTGTTTTCCCTTCAAGAATTGAGGATACACAGAGTATTTTTCTACATAATTATGAAAATTGAGGATAGAACCTTCTTGGTTTACCCAAATGTAACGTTCTTTTCAAAACACTTTGATAATATTTTATTTTTTACACTGTCTCAGGCGTAATAGTATTCTGTGCTCCATTTATAACTGTAATTTAATATTTTTGATATTTTTTACGCCTATTTATTGAAGAGATAACATGCAGAGATATAATAAGTCACACTCTATGAAATCCGTGCGATCAAACAAATCAATGAAGGCTGTTTTCTCTCAGGAGAGTGATACTTACCTGTTCGACGATATGGTGGCAGCCAGCGTAGAAAAGTACTGTTGCACTTACAGAACAGTCGTGAAAAAAGATTATCAGTTATTAGGTAAATGTTTCTAGCTCCATATGATGCGTTTTAAGATTAAAACACCTTCACCTGTAGTTCCCTAATTTCCAGTATACTGTATAGTTATTGCAGCTGTTCCCCTTAAACCGGGTAAATTATCAAATCCACCCTGTTCAGGGGAACAGCAGGGGCTTTAGAGTTAGGCCCAAGGTACCGATCAAAAATATAAATAGTCTTTTTCCTTGCATACCTTATGAGGTAAAAAATCCACCCATCCATCCAATCTCCATCTTAATTAACCACATGAGTGATATTATGAATATTTATAGAATACCCATGAAATTAAGTCATTTATAAAGAACTTTTATATTTTCTTGTAAGTAGGTAGGTAACTACAGTTAAGTATAACAGGTATAGGGCCTGTCTAATTGGATCTATAAATAGTCATTCGGTATATGAATTGTTATGAATGTAAGTTTAACTCGTGAAATCTTCTTAAGTAGATAGGGCTTATCTAACAAAGCTATACTTAAAGCTGTGTATTATTAATTTTCCAAGTGGTAAAAATCAGCCGGCGCGTGAAAGACGCAGCGATTGCATGCATCTGAGAAATTCTTAAAAATATTCTACCTATGTTTTTTTTTTACTTCAAATTCAAATGTTCATTTTAACCATGTATATAAGACGTGATTGCATCTTTTACCAATATAATAAAATTATAGGTAGTCTATACAAAACAGTATTCTTGTTACAGACGACTTTTTAAAATCATTGAAGCAGTCAAATCGGTTGAAATCAACTGCCGCTTCAGGCAGATCATTGAATTCACATTTATTAGCGCTGTCTCAGAAAGATGTTAAAACTGTTGAATCAGACAGTAATACAAATTCAAAGGATGATGATACTATCGTTATCACAGCTATATATAATAACACGAATAAATTATGTGAAGTCCTGTTGCACAACCTAAAGTTCCTACCGAGAGACATAATCCAAGTCATTGGTGTAATAGCACCGTATTTCACTCAGCTGACCAAGTTGTCTATCAAGAGGTGCAGGATCAACGGATATACGATATATGATATGAGCAAATTTCTGCCGTTGACATCAATTACGGAAATCTGTCTCGATGAATCACCTCTACGTGGATCAAATTATATACTGCTTTTGGATAAGCCGTGTCGTATAACTAGCTTATCTCTTTGCCGATGCCGAATCAATGATGACCATTGTGAACAGATAGCGTCAATGTTGCACTATTCGCAGCCGGCTGAAGCTACTCTCACAACTTTGAATCTATCGTCTAACCACATAACGGATGTAGGAGCTAGGAGTATCGGAGAAGCTCTCAGAAGTAATAGACATTTGCGGTATTTGAACATAGCCGACAATCGGATTGGCGATGATGGAGCTGACCGCATACTTCACACGCTAATAGAATTTACACTCAGCGATGACGAAATTTTGAGCAAGCATCAAAATTATCTTGAACATCTAAAGTTAAAACGAACCTATTTGAAATGTCGTAGAGACTGGGATGCCAAGTCAGTGGACAACTTAACCCTGGATATATCCACGGAAATAAGACCACGCAGTAAAAAATCTACTCAGAAATTTTCAAAACCAAAGGAAGTCATAAATGTAGTAGCTTTGGATGATGCTTCAATGCACAATAGATCTGAAAATATGACTAACGCAATGGTCGCTCCATTCTCTCATCCTTTTACCGCATTAAACGTTATAGACGGTTATTCATATTGTAGCGGAAATATGGTACTGTGTTATTTGAATTTGTCGTACAACTCGTTATCCTATTTGACTGTTAAAAAACTATGTTCGGTTTTAATCTATCAGAATTCTCATAGGAAGTTAGGCCAGACTGGATTACTGAAGGTCGTGATTGATGGGAACCCTGCTCCAATATGCTGTGACGAGTTGGAAGACATCGGTTACATGTTACAGAAAAATGTGATCAATTTTAGTCCAAGACATTTGGTCTCTGACAGGACAAGTCGGAAAAGTAGAGTTGGGAAAATTTCTGTTGTACAAGAAAAACACCCAAATTGAAATTACAAATTAAAGTAAAATGCAGAAGAGAACATATTGTACAAAAATATACTGATATTTTTAGACTGCTATACTATACTTTTAAAAAATATACTTTTTCATTGGTTTTTTTTATTAATTGTGTATATTTTTAAGAAAATTGTACTTTATTCTCAATATATAAAATACAGTTAATCTATATTTAAATGGTGTTTTTGTGATCTTTTTACGTGTTATTTTTTAATTTTCTCGGATTATATTTTTTGATATGTACTAATGGCTGCACGTGAACCGGAAACTATCCAATGAATTAATTAACAGAAAAGCTTCGCGATTAGGTTTCATCATTATCTTTAAGGGTACAAATAATATCAATCAGGGCAAGCTGTGGGTACTGTTTATGGAATTTCATGTGGGTTGCGATCAAGATAATGCGCTCCAGATCTTACCTACTTGTCAGTCGACCAGACCATTAATGACCATGACCATAATATGGTCGGATTTTCGTTTTGCCGGATACCTTGCCCTTTATGTGAGTGAACTCTTCAGCATGAAATTATAGTAATTGAAATCGCTACTTTATCCACCTTTTTAAAATACCATTTTTATTTAACACAATAAAGTAGTGATAAGAGGTTGTAAGAAATTATAATGGAATGGATTTTAAAGTGTAGCACACTATTATATTTATATACCGCTGGTTGCAAATTAGTTCCATAAATATACAGATATAATAATATATAAGATATACTAATATATCGTTTATTTTAAATTAAATAGTATTAATAAATGGTTAAGGTAAAATTAAACACAGCTATATATTTTGCTTGTATGAATATAAAAATATTTACTAATTTATTGAGACGTATATAAACGTGTATTTACATGATGATGTGATAGACAGTACCTTACTTATAATTATATAATAATAATAGTTACTCCCGTTATGCAGAAAACAGCTATATAGAACTTGTCAACTAATAGGTTGGCTGTTTTTTGCTTGACGTGGTACGAGTACATTCATTTACACTAAATTATAATACTGATTTTAAACTAATTTAGGTACTGCTGAATTATGTACTTATTATGCAGTTTATAAGTACTTATTTTTGGGCTAAATTACAAATATGCACTAGTTTTGGTAACTCGTATATCTTAATCAATCACACAAAAATAAAAATGATTGGGTAACTTAATCACCACCGATATTCGTACAACAGAGATCGGTAGTAAAGTTTTCAGGTATAGTATTATCAAAAAGTTTAAAACAGATAGAATGAAATTGCTAACCACAAAAAAGGAGAAAATTATAGGTAACTAATTAGGTGATTGATGAGTGTTAAAAAATGATTATACAATAGTAAAAAAAAACCTAACTAATTTCCTTACAAGCTTAAAACAGCACCAACATTTTCATTCGTCAACGTTATAGAGCACTATACTGGCATATTTATTAATATTTTGGCAAATATAACTACAGAACACCTACAGATCTAAATCTAGCGGATATATCACACTGTTCCTCGGGAGACATTTTTAACCACAAAATGTGAAAATATCTTGGAAGGATCTTTCAAATTAATACTGGCTTGCCTTAGGTCGTAGCGTTGTATTTAGTTTCTGGGCGGAAGGTACTCTCTGTTCGGTTGCGTAGGCTGTCTTCCACTTCCGCCAATAAAGCTTGGTCCACTAGGCCTGCCTGAAGGATAGCCTTGGTTGCCTTGGTAGTCAGATGAACCCGACCCTGGATAAGATGAGCTGGAACTTGTACCTGGGTATCTATTAGTGGATGGCCCCGAGCTTCCAGAGTAGGAAGGACCTTGAGGTCCAGGACTACCTGGGTAAGGAGTCGATGGACCTGAACCGGGATATCCTGAAGGTCCTTGTAAGTTCGGGTATCCTCCAGTGCTGCCAGGATATGATGGACCTTGTGGCCCGCTGGTCGGGTATGGAGTCGACGGTCCCTGAGGGCCAGAGCTACCAGGGTAGTTCGATGAAGGGCCCTGAGGGCCTAAGCTGCCCGGATAGCTAGATGCAGGTCCCCGTGTACCAGAATTGCCTGGATAGTTGGAGGATGGTCCTTGAGGTCCAGAGCCTGGGTAAGAGGGTCCCTGTCCACCAGGTCCGGGATATGATGGCCCTCGTGTTCCTTGATTGTAATCACCAGAGCTAATTTGAGATCCAGTGTTGGAGTAATCGTAAATATTGGCATTAATTTCGTAAAGGCTTGGAGCGGAATTGCAGTCAAATTGATTCCACCAGACGCAAACAAAGTCTTGTTGAGAGAAGATGGTTCCATTGGGACACAGAAAGTCATACGTTTTGTTATTGGCACAGACATGGAACACTTGGCAACGCGTTTCTATATCAGCGTAATATCCTGGGTAAGGCTGAGAACTGCAGCTGAATGATGTCTGAGGAATGTCCGTAAGTATTGGGTAATCAACGTCAGGCGTTCCCGGAATTGCTGAATAATCACCATTTTCATAATTGCCTGATTGATCGCCATTAAATCCAGAGCCACCTGGCCCAAAACTTGACTGTCCAGGGTAGTTTTGCCCAGGGTAATTTGAATCAGTTTGGCCGGACACACCTGATGACGGTCTGCCCTCTTGACCAGGGTAAGATGGTCCTGCTTGGCCTGGATAATTGCTAAGTGGTTTTTGTCCGGAGAACGAAGGCGTTGAGGGTCCTTGTCCTGGAAATGATGGTCCCTGGCCTGGATAGCCGGATTGAGGTCTTTGCCCGCTTGAGCTGGGGTAGCCCTGGTTAGGCCCACCAGGATAGTCAGAAGGTCCGGAAGGATAGCTTGGTGTAGAGCTGGAATAGTCGTCTCCTGGTCCTTGGGGTCTGCCTGCGAAAGGGGTAGTAGAAGGGTAACCACCAGACGGTCCAGAAGGGTAATTTGGACGGCTAGACGTTGAGCTCGATCCGGGCCCGAAAGGTTGTCCAGGTTTGTTGTACTCGTAACCGCTTTGGGCGGCTGCGAGAGCCAGTAGCACTGAAACAATAAAATAATTGCTGAATTACAAATGTTATCGTTAAAATTAGATTTAAAAGGAACTAAATTGAAAAAGCTGTTACAGCATAGACCGCAGCAAAACCTCTGATGAACCAGTTGTGGCGGATTGCATTTAATTTCCTCGTTGCGATAGGCTTGATGTCGGTCCCACGCGATGTCATCTCCGAGGCCTATTGTCTCGCGGGGACGTGGGGTAAAGTGATGGTCAGCAATCAGACCCGACAGTTGACAATTGAGTGCTTGCCTACATCGAGTACAGTGATACCCAGTACTTATATGTATTCTGTGTAAGTATCATCGAAAATATGTTAATAAGTAACACATTATGTTAACTATAACAAATAATATTCCAGAATACCCTACTAAAATTATATATTAAGTAACTAAAAAGCTGACAAAAAATTATACACCTGAATCAGTAAGTATTTTATATTAAGTTTAAATAAACATCATCTCGGCTAGGTTGAATTGCTTCTCACGGGTTTACTAATAACAGTAGTCAAAATAAAATACCTACTGGAAAATCTATATATATACAAGGTGGAATTTAATTTGTTCTTTTCCTTTAATGTATGATAGATAGATACAATACAATACAATACAATACAAAACTCTTTATTGCATACCACATGCTTAAATTAATTTTACATAATAACTTATAGTTGGTAATACAATGGGCGGCCTTATCACTAAAAGCGATCTCTTCCAGGCAACCTTTGGATAGATAGATGAACTCTTTATTGTACACACCAAATAATAAAAAATACAAAGAAAAGAAAACAATCAATTATATAAAGTGTAACAATGGGCGACCTTATCGCTAAAAGCGATCTCTTCCAGGCAACCTTTGGATGGAGAGAATTTGACGAAGTGGTAAAGGACGGGGTATGTATTCATTCCATGCTATAGAATGCTCCCATACAACTAAATAAAAAAGTCGACACGTCCAAAAACGTCAAAAGTCCACAGATATTTATTATATTTATATTCTTGTTACATTGAACAAAGCAGGTGTTTTATTGCCTGCGAAAATTTTACAAAGCACTCAGCTGGTGCCCTCGCTGTGTGTACCGTTAAGTAGTCATTTCGGCTGTCATGCAGTTATTTTAAGAGGCACTAAATACTAAAACAGAATCTATTTTTTTTAATTGGACCTTGTACGAATATTCTATAGCATGGTCTGAGTACGTATATTTAAGAAAAAGAGCGAATTAAATGCCACCGTGTATATAAATAATTAAATAATAAATTCAAATATATTTGAGAATTTTTATATATAAATTTCGTGTCATAGTGTTTGTTATCACACTCCTCCGAAACGGCTGAACCGATTTTGATGAAATTTTATATTCACACTTGGTATGTCTGAGAATAGGCTGTTATCTATTTTTCATCCCTCTAAATGATAAGGTTGGCCCACCCCAAACATTTTATTTTTATTTTTCGGCTATCCGCAAACATCTATATGTTTTATTTTATTTTTTATGGCGTGGCATTAAAAATACAAGCCTAAATTTTCTACCTTAATCCATCAACCCCTATTTTTTAATTTATATGGCAAAACATTTTTTGGCGGGTCAGCTAGTGTCACTATATATAATAAACATTTTCAAGGCACAGACCTTCAGAGCCCTATAGATTTCTAAAAATACATCGTGCTTTTAGAACTGCACCCTTACCGCGTAACTATTCTGGGAATCGGCTTCACCTGCCATCCTGCACGCGCCAATTAACAAGTCCACGAGTGCGAGCAAGAGAGAACACGATCGTTTTGTTAGCTGGCTATCTAATTTTCATGTGTACCTAAATTGCATTGGACAAAACCTTGTCGTGTTAACTGTTAGAAAATTATTATGTTCTTTCCCATGGCTATGTCTCTGCTAATGTATTGGTATTTGTAGTCTGTGTCTTACTCGTTGATTGTCATATAGTCTGTGTACACAATTGATTCTTTCTCTTTCCTGTGCAAATGTTAATCGCAACACCGTGTGATATTAATTAATTAATCTATTATAATCGTCCTATAAAATAGTGCATATCGGTTTTGTTATAGTGAATATAATTAAATCGATTGCTCCATATTTGCTACAAGTTTTATTTCAGCTACCCAACCTGCTACTCTGTAATTAGAACGACAGATTGGTCGAACATTAACCACATCGTAATCTCTGCATGAACTCTATAATGGATGTATTGGATATCCTTGACAAAGAATAATTTACTAGTTGCGTCCCAAAATTTCCAAGAGTCCAAGGCCCTCGCTTCCACACGCAATGTAATTTTCACCTCTGATGTTCCCTTTCGCAATGATATTTAACGCACTTTAACTCCATTTTACACAATGATTTGCTACTATTATTACGCTAATCTTTGGATATATAATGACGGCAATAATTGACAGTTTTTAGGTCCATCAAAGTCCACATTCGTATAGAACGTTTTTATTAATATAACTGAAATATCTTTTTGTGTATTTGATCTCTAAATTTAATTTAATTTAAGATTTTAAGAAAACTTACAGCTAGGTACACGTATAGAAAAGTAAATATATAAAGAAGGCCAATTAAAAGTTTCCATAGATACGTAAAAAAAAATAAATAATTACACATAGAAAGACGGATGCACATAAAGAAAAAACAACTTCTCACACAACCACTTTGCTCCCTAATTATTGAAAATACATAGATCAGCTTCTTCAGCTGATTAGCGGAAGTATTAAAAAGGTCTATATTATGTCTTACAGCCAAGTCATTAAAACACTAGCTAGCTCTTAATAGATATGAATGTTTGAATGGTTCTACCTTCGGCAACATGCAATGTGCAAGGCCTTAACATGACAAATAATTGAAGGCTTGAGAATAAAAAGGGTTTAACTGTCAATTTGATAGTTTCGAGAAAATTGACTTTACACTTCATTGGCGTCATTTTAATGTAGAGTGCTTATAAGGTATAGGTTTATGTAAGTTTCAGTTGCTTGAAAATGTTTTAATTCTATTTTAAAATACTAAATATAGTACTAATTCATACAATTACTGTAAAAATATAATATAATAATGTTTTTATGCTAAGCGAACTGTATTCCTGTGACAGATAAACCCTTTTTAGACTCAAAATCTCGAGATCATTCCGGTATTTTGAGAATGTATTATTGTAGATAATTTCACGCTGAATTCAACGATACCCATAACATTTTGTGAAAAAATCAGTTAAACCCTTTTTGTTCTCACCCCTTCAATTTTTTTTTTTTTTTTTTTTTTGCTACTGAGTGATGTGACGAGCTAGTCGTCCACCTGATGTTAAGCGCCACGGCCGCCCATAACAGAACAGTGTCATTCGGAACCCTAAAACAGAGTTACGAGTGACACTGCACTGCGCACATCATCCTGAGACATCAGCACAGTCTGGTAATAAGATTACTAGACTGTGAGATCAGGTCATAAAGTCTCAATTGCCCAGTAATTTCACTAGCTACAGTGCCCTTCAAACCGGAACACAGTAGGGCTTGCACACTACTGCTTGGCGGCAGAATAACTGGCAAAGCGGTGGTACCTACCTAGACGAACTTTGCAACAAAGTCCTACCACCTAGTAAAATTCATTTCAATTCAGGTTCAATTTACACTAGTCGGACTAGCATACACATACGCAAGATAGTCTTTGGCATCATCTCCTGAAACGTCATTTGACTGCTAGAGTACAAAGGCTTTTTAGGTATCTTACGGCGCGGGCGTGCACGTTAGCCCGATCTAAACTATCCAAGGGCTAGTCGTGACTTGACACGGATATATATTATTAGGTCAGATTGATTTACTTTAAGTTTCTGTAACGTATTTTTTTTTTACTTCTAACTTGTCTAGCATTTGACCGCGCTCTCACCTGATGGGAAGTGACGATGCGATCGAAGGTGTAACATGCTAGCCAAGTAAAAACCTCTCTCTCTCTCTCTTTTTCCTTGATAACTCTGACATGATCCAGTGTTTATACACACTGGTTATAAGTATGCACATTAGTGTCGATTCTGTGTCGCATACTCTAAAGCTTAACGAAAGTAACATATTTCCGTCTTTTTCATTTCCCCTTTATCAGAAGAGTACCGCCATACTTTAAGTTTAGTTTTAGAGGATGCGACACAATCGACACCATTACCTATATTAACTACTACAAAGAAGGTTGAATTCTGATTATTATAATAAAATAATTCTATCTTCAAACCACCGATTTTTACCTGTCACTCGCTAGTAAACGGTGCAACAATTTGAAAATTATCACAATTAGATCAAAATCGTTTAGTTCTAGGCTTACGACACAACTAAGGCAATCCCTGTAATCCAAGACACGTCGATGGCGTCGAATAATACAATTGATTCCAACACAAAGGAATTATACTTAAATATTTCCGAGAAGTGCAAACGTCCATAAAGCCAATAACACACTACAATTTAGCACCGAGTTCTTCTAGACGAGGCTACGATTGGACAATCATTAACATTAATGAGACACCTGAGAGATAGCACTTTACATGGATAGCTTTGTCGTTCTAGAATTTACAGTTTTAGATATGCAAGCGAAAACGCATTTACACTAGCTATAAGATTATGACCATTATGGCTGAAGAAGCTTGTGAAGCGGGACTTTATTATAGGCAAGTATATGCTCTGTGATATAAAATGGTTGTAAGCAGGCATTGCTTTGGAAACTGGAACTTGGAAACTAAACTAACATTCATCGTATTAAAACATTTGTAGCTTGATCTATTTACCTCACTCAAATTAAAATTTTGACAACTTGAACATACCTAATGAGTGTCCTTATGAAAACACAGAAAGAGTACTGGGAATCGATTCTCGGAAAAAGCTTTTCATTATGCTGAACGCCCGTACAAAAGTTATAGTTTTATTCGACATTTCGTCGTGTATAACATGCTTTTTAGAATCAGGACCCTGATACGTTAGAAATTTTAGTTTTTATTATTATTAAAATAAAATAATTAGTTATGATAATCGATGATAGGTACGTAATATTTTTTCACCTCATTTTGTGTTGTTACCGAAAGAAATCATTTCTGAACGGGAAAGTTTCTTACGTCCAAAAATGAGGCATTACCACAAACTTGCTCTTCTCACCGCTAGGTGGCGCCCATCGTGATTATGCGTCACGAATATAGAACAATGGAATAAGGAAGCATCCGAAACAACATTGCTCTTCATTTTAACTATTTCCAACAGATTTCGACTCAATCAACGATATAAATAGAGCATAAAGTCACGTGAGGAAATCGCCCAGTTTCCTAAGGCCTGATACTGTTTCTGTTTCTTCATTAGGTTGTATAATGAATTTGTGAGATCGCAAATAGGAAAGGCTATTGTGGAGGCTTCCTAGTTCTACATGTACATGCTATTTGTAATATATCGTGGAAATTAGGTGAAGGTGTGGTATAGTAGGAAATAATTGACGAAATGATGATAGTCATCATTGACCCTATCAGATCTTGTTGGTTATAGAATTAGTAACTGATTCCATTCATCCCCACCAACACCATAGTAATGGACAGGGACCAAAACTTTTAGGATACAAATAATTAATAAAACAGGGGTACTTAAACATTTACCTATAACAACTAGATTTTCCCCCTGCTCGTTACAGAGGGCGTGAGAGGGTTATTAAAAATCAATTTTACCCACCAAAGCGGAATAAGGACAATTGTAATAACCCAAATAAGCACATCCACATTGTATGATAGATATGTCCTTCTGATCCTTAAACTGAGTTTTTGCCAAGTTTCATCAAAAGAGTTCAGCCATTTAGTAGTGAAAACTTAACAAACACAGATTATATATACCTGCAACTTACACAAAATATACATTATTATATAATCAGGCTTATTCATAAAGAACTATAGATTTAAATTAAGCAAAGTCATTTCTTCAAATATTCCGTCCACTCATTCTTGACTTAACGTCAGGTGCTTTCCGCCTAATTGCGAACCACTCCTGATGCCTAATGCATTTCTTATACATTATGCATCATATGATTGCTAATGTATAATAGTAGGCACCACAGTATATAATGTTGATTAAAAAGTATATATCAACTGCACTGAGCATGTGATTATATTTAATTGATTTTCGATTGATTTTCTAAATTGATCACGACTTTAACTAGCAATCTGAAAATATTCATTCGTTCATCAATCAACGTAGTTAATTATATTAGAGATACTTACAATAAAGAGCTCGTTCTAATTTAAGCCGTATGATTGGGTAATTTGTCTTGACGATTGCGATTGTTCGGTTCCAGGCAGATTATGTTTAGGACATTATGGATACCTATTTTATTTTCAGCAGTCCTGGCGCACTTTAGCCCAAGTAGGCGGCGGATCCGGTTGACCCGCGTATCATGTTAAAAAGAGGCAAGAGATATAAATTAGAAAGAGGCAACTAGTAGAGGAATATATGTTCAGATTTAGCAGCACTGTGCGAGCTGAATTGCACATAATTGTACTGCACCAAGAGTCACTATTTGTTTAAATGTCTTTGCGGAATGAATCTTCTGTGGACTGCGCATACCTTATATCCACTATGTCTTATGTGATTTTAGGTATTACATAGTAGAGTAAATTATAGACCCTTATTACGATTTGAAACTCTTGCGAAACTTGGTAAGCTTAGTTTTATTATTTCTTGTAGTCCTAGAATGGAATTAGCGAGTGTATCAACTGGGATCAGCCGCATGGTAATAATACAAAAATAACTTACAAGCCGTAAAACTGTATAAAAGCTACAGGTTTTATTTGTATCTACACATCTTGCATTTAAAAAAAATTCAATCCCACAGGAGACATAGTCAGACTGATTCTAAGCGAAAAATTTTTAACCTAGATACACTATGAGCTAGGTATTTTCAATTTGTTATACCTCTATCACTCCATAGTGGTCGATTATAGTCGGTAATATACGTAAAAATTAGATGGAAAAAGTACCTATTTAAAAAAATTACCCAATTTGATTCGTCGCTTTCGCGCATCCAAAATGCTGAGCATCTAACACATGCATCAATTTAAGTTAGTCAGTAAAACATTCTACACAAATATTTGCTCTAATTAGAAAAGACATAAAGATTATAAACCATAAGATCTATAAGATAAAATGAGTGAGAATCGCGAAACGTAAGCGATCCATAGATAAAATCTAAAGAATGGCTCTGTAGTGAGATAACAGAATTAGCGTCAGTCTCGCGGTATCGTGGCCTTTGTTTACAGAACGATTGCTATGTAAGTAGAATTGACCCTGTCCGCTGCCACTTGTAAAGCTAACGGTGCACTTGTAAAACTATACTAGCTTATAACTATATACGTGCATATAAATTACTTTGTACAAAAAAATACGGCATAAAAATCTAAAGATATAAAAAATATTGATGAACTTACACAAAAAAATACAGACGAACATAGAAACTCCTTCTTTTTGGAAGTTGGTTAAAAACTGTTTTACTGGCAATCAATAGATTTCTTACAAATTAAAGTTAAAATAACCTAGCTTAGGTATCTTGAAAAATTGGTTTTAAATTTGTAAAACTCATATTTCTCAAATGTGTAACTAATATGGTAACAAAAAGTAAAAAATCACAAACCCATGAATTTAAAACAAACTGTAGTTTAAGTACGGTTTAAATACATAGATAATGTAAATAGTAAATTTTTCTCTCCTTCTTTTTTTTCTTTCAATTATAACAAATCGCAGCCTTATCAATAATCTTGTAATCTTAGATTGAAGCCATCAATTTACCCCGGACTTTTTTATGTTTTGGCTCCACACTTTTGTGTATTTAGCCAGTGTCGAGTGATTAATAATTTATCAAGTTAATGATATTTCACGCAAATATGTGTCCAGTCACAGTCGAAGTCATCAAGTCAAGTCATAGTCCAGTCAAAGTCATACTACTAGTAAAGTGGTGGCAACTTTACGTGAAGCTTCTATGGAGTTTTGGAAACAACACGAAAAGAAACGTTTCACTATCATTATACCATTTTCCCACACTCACGCCTGTAATCCAGCACTTAACGAATAGAATGCCACCAATTTTATGCACTAACACTGAAAATAATACAAGTTTAGGAAAATAATACAATGCGGTGACGCAATCTTTTTCGCATTCCCGCCGAAAACCTACCCCAGACTTACTATTGCTTATTGCACGATGATTGATATGAATAGGTTGAAGATCTATACTACTCGTGCTATGTAAAGGTACGAGTATGTACTGTGTAGCTATCATTAGGTACATACTACTAAATATACTGTGATACCTCACGATGCAATTGGTCAGAGAATCTGTCATTCCAATAAGTGAGATGCGCACGAGTGCGGGTCATATAAGTGATCGGTATGACGAAAGAGGTTGATCAATGATCATCTTCCGTATTATCAGACTGGCCCGATAGCTCAGTTGGTAGTAGCCCTGCCTTCTGAACTGTGGGTTGTGGGTTCGATTCCCACTCAGGACAAACATTTGTGTGATGAACATAGGTGTTTGTTCTGTGTCTGGGTGTCATATTGTATTCTATGTATGTATTTACAAACAAAAAAGTATCTAAGTATTGTATCAGTTATCTGGTTCCCATAGCACAAGCTTTGCTTAGTTTGGGGCTAGATGGCGTTGTGTGAGATGTCCACACATTTTTTTTTTTTATTAAAGTTTCCATGCGTAGATTTAAAGTAGTTTTGCTTGTTTTATGCTGCTTTTATTTCGCAAAATTATTGCCTCTTATCTAACCGTCGTCCACGCGTACCTATTACTGTGTATCATTACCATCATCATCATCATCATCATCATCATAATCATCATCGTCATCATCATCATCACTATCATCATCATCATCATCATCAGATTTTTATAGGCCAACTAGGCCTATAAAAATTTTCTAGCCGTTGAACGAAAGGGTAAGTTTATTTACTTACTGCAAAACGTTGACAAACGCAGCATGTTGTCGGTGCTGCCGAGGGTCCTAAACTAAAGCCTGAAACAAAACGGAATAAATTAAGTTTGAAAAAATCTATACTTACATATAAAATTCAATGCTCTGACTGACTGACTTATTTATCAACGCACAGCCTTAACTGATGGTCCTAGAGACTTGAAATTTGGAGGGTGTGTTCTTTGTAAAGTGCAGGTATCCATATATACTCAGAAAGGGTTTTTCGAAATTCCATCTCTAAGGTTCGTATTACAGAACGAGAGAGAATTAATTCACTAATTGATCACTTTATGAATGAAATCTCTGCTTGAGCACCGATCGACGACTGAGCAGCGTTCTGTAATACGGACCTAAGAGGGTGATTTCACGTTACACGGGAAGATTGATTTATTCATGAAAAAAATTCTTCATTTCCTATAGGCCACGCGGGTGAAGCCGCGGGCAGAAGCTAGTATAGTATAAACTTAATCTAAGAAGCCGCTAGCTTCAGGCAGCGAGCCCAAAATGTTCGCGACTTTTCCCCGTTGAATGTCAATACTTAGAGCAAATAGGGACCAGCATCTTGGCCGCGTGTAGATAAGATAAAATGAAACAAGAATATCTAGTGTACCTAACACCGTGAAAATGTAACGGATAATTTCTTTAACTTCCGCTAGGATACGCCTGAGTCAATCGATCGAATGATGTGTAATAATTATATATATTTTCGAACCCATCGTCGCTTCCCATCAGGTGAGATTGCGCTCGAAGAATAGCCTAGTAATTAAAAAAAAAAAAAATTCTCCTCTTTACGCAATGACTTCTGAAATTGAAGGAGTGAGAATAAAAAGGGTTTATCTGATTTTTTTCACCAAATGACTTATAGGTATCGTTGGATTCAGCGTGAAATTATCTACAATAATACATTCTCAAAATACCGAAATGAGGCTTAAATCTCGAGATTTTGAGTCTAAAAACGGTTTATCTGTCACGGGAATACAGTTCACTTAGCATAAAAACATTATTATATTTATTTTATTATATTATATTTTCACAGTAATTGTATGAATTAGTACTATATTTAGTATTTTAAAATACAATTAAAACATTTTCAAGCAACTGAAACTTCATAAACCTTTTCCATTACCTTATAAGCAATCTACATTAAAATGACGCCGTTGAAGCTTAAAGTCAATTTTCTCGAAACTGTCAATTTGACAGTTAAATCCTTTTTATTCTCAACCCTTCATTATGTTGATCACGAAGTATCAGAGTGCGTTCATCAACACCATCATGCTCTGGCACAATCACATTAACATCACCTTCCTTAGCATGATCATCACCTTTGTCTAGGGTAATACGATAAGCTGGAAAAGGGTTATGTACAAAACTCTACAACCTCGCTCATTCAATACCATAAAAATAAAAAAACGAGTGTGCTTTAGACTACACGACTGAAGTAAAACTTCTTTAGTTTAGCTCCATCTATCGGCCGGTATAACTTTATTTTTGCTTTGTTTATATTAATGTCACCATCTTGACTGTAAATCTTGAAATTGTAAATTGTCATTTTGGAGTTTTGGCGGAAACGAGAAAAAGATTGCGTCGCTGCATTGTATTATTTTCCAAAACTTGTGTAATTTTCAGTGTTAGTGCATAAAATTGGTGGCATTCTATTCGTTAAGTGCTGGATTACAGGCGTGAGTGTGGGAAAATGGTATAATGGTGGTGAAACGTTTCTTTTCGTGTTGTTTCCAAAACTCCATAGAAGCTTCTGGTAAAGTGGCCACCACTTTACTAGGAGTATTGACTTAGGACTTTGACTAGACTATGACTTGTCTATGACTTGACTTGATGACTTCGACTGTGACTTGACACATATTTGCGTGAAATATCATTAACTTGATAAATTATTAATTACTTGACACTGGCTAAATACACAATAGTGTGGAGCCAAAACATCAAAAAAAAAATATTGTCATTTCACCGGACATACCAACATAATAATAAATTTTTAACTTTGTTATTGACAATGGTACGTGAACCACTTCAACTTCGGTTCGCCTCGCATTCACCAGCTTACTCCCAAAGTGCAGGTTACGTAAAGAAGTTTTACTTCAAAAATTAAAATTATTCTCCTTCCATTTGTAAACAAACGAAGATATTAGTCTTGTATTTGTGTGTGTGTGTGTGTACTACAAACTTGCTTAAAAAGTACCGACCGCGTTTTTTTACAAAAGATTACACAGATCCATTCAAATTCAATGCAAACAAGAAATAATAAGCACATATTTATGCGTCTAAACTCTAAAAGGGTATTCAAACAAAAACGAAACCTAACAGACGTTGTATTAAGATTTATGATTTATAGCAGTATTGCCTGCCTAGAGGTATCGACAAATATTTTTGAATGTATGAACGACTACGACAAGGATTATCTATATGGGAAAAGTATCTGATAGTCAAGTCTGCTAATTTGAGTATGCTTCAATAGTGTCAATGAATCGAACTACGTATGCCTATTTGTACTAAAAGTCATTAAAATGCAACTTAGCTAAGCATCACTTTCCTCTGTATTTTCGTATACGTTTGTTAAATTCGTGACCAAATACTGAACGCTGATTGGTTGGCCTGTCGATCACCGACTGTCTCAACCAATGAACGTACATTATTAGGCATGTTAACTTGACACGAGTTTTTTTTTGTTTTGGTTTGGCTCTACACTTTAGTGTATTTAGCCAGTGTCAAGTAATTGGTAATTTTTCAAGTTAATTAATAATGTATACATGTCAAGTCAAGTCAAGTTACAGTCCAAGTCATGAAGTCAAGTCATAGTCTAGTCAAGTCATACTCCTAGTAAAGTGGTGGCAACTTTACCAGAAGCTTCTATGGAGTTATGGAAACAACACGAAAAGAAACGTTTCACCATCATTATACAACTTTCCCACACTCATGCCTGTAATCCAGCACTTAACGAATAAAAGGCCACCAATTTTATGCACTAACACTGAAAATAACACAAGTTTTGGAAAATAATACAATGCGGCGACGCGATCTTTTTCGTTTTCCCGCCAAAACTCCGACACGAGTTTTACAAACGTACGAAAAAGTCAGGGCTAGGGATCAAGTGAGAACATAGGAGCTGTCAAACTGTTGTACAGACTCACATCACACTGTTACTGTTTAAAAATATATCACACTAATATTATAAATGTATGTGTGTATGTTTGTTACTCCTTCACGCTCAAACGACTGAATGGATTTCGATAAAATGCGGTACCAAGATAGCTTATACACTGGATTAACATATAGGCTACATTTTATCCCGGAAAAGTTAAATTATATATACAACATATATACAAATATTTAAAATACTTTTTATCCGCGGGCGATATCGCGGGGCGCAACTAGTACATAATAATACTCCATTAGGATAAGATTACGTCACTGTAAATAATGTATAAGCTCCTATATAGAACAAATGCATCAAAAATGCCTAGTAAAACGTATGACTTGAAAATGGAAAGCGTGACTAGCACATCACTGCGGGCATATCGTTTGCATTAGGTTCTAGATAGTGCCTAGGTTATACCTAAGGGCTAATTCTGGCCTACGTAAGTAATTCACATTATTTACTTAAGTGGTAATTTTAGTTCCCACGGTATGTTTCGACTGGATCTTTTGAAGTTGGACTATCAGCCTTATTAATAAACGGGTATTAGTCTCCGATTAGTTACTTCAGCTTTTATCCTTTTTTTGCTACTGGAATATTTAGCTGGATCGAAAGAGACAAAATGTGGTGTAACTAGTCTAAAGCTAGTTCGTGTTTATTAATAAGGCTGTATGAGTATAACATCATCCTCAACAATTAATTAATCCCTTGCCTAGTCATTCTCAGAAGTTACGAAATATTGTCTGTTAGTTTGTATTTTCGTTTTTTTCATTTGTTTCATTTCATTTGTTACCGAGATTTTTATTTTATTATAAAGAAAAATTAAGATATTTCACAAATTATTTCTTGTTGAAAGACAGAAAAATCACAGGTGTTTTCTCGTGATACCAAAAATTCGTCCCAGATCAAACAGGGACAAGTAAGCTATGTTTACGCAATTATATAAATGTGACTGTTTATTTTCATGCCAGTTCATTGAGATTAACGATCCATTTGTATAATGTTAAAATCTTGATTTAAAAAAAGGTGTTGAAAAACTTCGCCCGCTTAATGTTTGAGATAAAACAAAGACTGAGAATGTGGCTATTGTTCTCGTGTTCGGTGTAAACGCGGTTATATAAATTGCTAAATTGTAATCTGATTGGAATGAATTTAAAAACATTTGGAACATTAAATAAAAACATTGTATACTTTACTTTTCCTATAAAGTGTGTGGGTTTCACGAATAAAATAAAAATCTTAGTTCAAAAAATAATCATTAGCTAGAAAAAATACAGCCTGAATGACCTGGTTGGAAAACTTTGGTACCCAAACTAGGAAAACCTGTGTTTTGGCATACCAATGCCCTCCACCGGACAAAATTTTTTCGAGTACTTACTTATTGAACATTTTGTTTTCATTTTATTTATTTACTATGTAAACGTTTGTACATGTAATTAAATAGAAAATTGAATAGTTCGAAAATAGTAGTAATTATTGTATCTAAGCTATTGTATACCTGGATGAGTTACCTATGCTTCAGAACACAGTGTAAGAACAAATTATTGTTTTCCCACTCTTGAACCAAAACGATAAGCATCTATGAATGCCCAATAAAAATCTTATGTACAGATATAAGTTCACAAACTATACAATAAATGAAGCAAGCAAAAATGTGATCATTGTCCACAGCAGGCAATGCACTATGATTGTTCATTATACGACAGAAAAACCTAGGCATTGTCAACAGATCTTACCGTAAAAACTACGTGTGGTTTTAATGAGAAAAATCCAGTATATTGTCTTTATGGTTTTCGGCATTCTATGAATACTTATACTACTTATAGGCTGACTACTATTAAAAATGAACAAGTAAATATTATTTTCACAAAGTAGGTTAAAAATGAATGTATTCATTGTAAAAATAAGTAAAATCGGTAAATTAATCACGGAGTAGTACACTTTTAAAGTTTCATCGCCTCTCCCATTCTCGCAAAACAGAGATCGTGTTGAGCTTCCTCACAGCTACTATGAAGGCATGGCTTGTGACGTCACATGCCAAAAAGATTGTATGTAGAGCTACCACAGCTTAGTAATGAGTTACTATGAGGACTGGTAACTGACGTCACTGCGTGTTTGAGTTGTCTCTTTCTATTTCTGTATTTTAAAATTCCTGTAACTTAGTCATTTTTTGAGATATTCAAGTTTTGTTTTCACAGTTATCTATTTTTTGAGGTATATTATTTATGTATGTAATAAAAATATAGTAGTCAAATAGGCTATTATATTCCGTATATTATGTACATACCATTACGTGTTCCATGATACGATTAAGTGATTAGGGATCGTATGAATATTGAATGAAATCTATATAATGTATATGTCAATAAACTAACATAGCTGATTCTTCTTAGCAAAGTTTATACGTAATAATAACTATGAAGCCCTGTTTCCATCTAGAAGAAGAACGGAAGAAAAGAGATTTAAAATGCTGTTTTATTTTAGTATAAAATTAGTTTATTAGCAAGTGTTTAGTTTCTACAAATGTAAATTGTTTCGTTGATAATGTTTATTTTATATTATTTTATTTGTCTAGAGAGTAAAATTAGAATAATTATATTAAAATTCCTTGCTTTAGTATTAAAAATATAATATAACATTTTTAAATGGTCGGAAAAGTGCACATAATGGCTTAAGAAGATTTTTAAATCATTTTATTATTATTATTTTACATTAAAGTTCATTTACTTAATTAATAATTTAAATTTAAACATTTTATACTTCAACGAATTGTATTAATTAAATACAGGTTATTATTTTATTTTGTTTATAAAATTTCATCAAGTACCTTGAAGGTATTAGAATAGAATAATGAAAAAAAACCTAATAATTAAAATTTTACTGAAGTTGAACATTTTCATGAGAATAATTAATCTCATGAATAAAACCTTTTGTAAATCTGCTGTGAAACTTTTAAACACTTAACAGATGATTCTAAGACATCACTGAATTGTTATTTTCATTTTACACATCGTCAAAATCAAACTTTTCCAAAAATACAACTCACCGAGTGCGTACGGGGCGCTAGCGCGGTTTGGAACTGCGCCTCCATCTGCGCGCGCGCATATTTATGCTCGATACCATCCACCACTTCTAGCTCATTTGCCAAGGGATGTTTAGGACTTGCAAAATAATCTAGGTCATTTCGGTCACTGTGGTTTAAAGCTCAATAGAAGCTCGAAGGTTCTTAAATGATGGAAATAGTTGTGTTTAGTTAGTTTACTGCCATCATTTGGAACAAAGAAACAACGGCTAAAAAAGTAATGTAACGCAATTTCTAATTTACGGTTATTATTTTTATTTAATAAAATAAGCTTGCGTTAGACACCATTTTACTTAATTTTAAATGATAATTGTTTTGTTTATTAATGTATATTTCTTTGATTTTTCCTTGTTTGTATCTGTTTAGTGATATTTGTTCGGAGCGATTTTCGTTACATTTTGATGAGATTCGCTATTTTGTCTGTCCGTGTGAATTGAACAATGAATATACAAACCCACATTTACTGAACTACCTGACCCGCCCCGGCTACGCACAGGTTAACAATTTTACACCCTAACCATGTCCAAGAAAAAACTTCTTCTTCTTTTCTCACCTTTTAAGCCTTCCCTAAATGCGAAAAATATTTCAAAACCAAAATCAGCTAAATCGGCCCAGCCGTTCTAGAGTTTTAGCGAGACAAACAATTGATTTTTATGTATATAGATGGATACAAAGTTATGATTAACCGATAGACTCCTAAACTAGTGGACTAAGTGGACATACAAAATATCCACAAGGTAAGGAAATAACATGAGCAAAAAGTTCCTAGGTATGTCGTATATCTTCTATGCCATTGTATCTTACTGACACTACACCAAAATGCTATTGACATAATACATAAGTGCTAGCTTCTCAAGATAGCCGTTTCTTTGTCGATTACAACAATAACATTGTAAAAAAAACGAGTGTGCTTTAGGCCACACGACTGAAGTAAAACTTTAGTTTAGCTCCTTCTATCGGCTGGTATAACTTTGTTTTTGATTTGCTTAATGTTAATGTCGCCCTTGACAATTCTTGTAAATTGTCATTTTATCGGACGTACAAACATGATAATACAATTTTTTAGGTTTTTACAACTTTGTTAGGTTGACAGTGGAGATCTACGTGAACCATCTTCAACTTCCGTTCGTCTTGCATTCATCAGCTTACTCCCCGAGTCAAGCGTGCGTAAAGAAGTTTTACTTCAATAAAGCTGAAAGATTTCAAATTGTAAGGAATGAACAAATCAATTCCCTGTTGAGACACCATGATTCACCATAACTGCTTTGTAACAAAAATTTAAAAATAAATAAAATTCATACTTATGTCTCTCCAGATACTGAATCCTTACAACTAAAGTATTTTAAAAACCATTTATTGCTAATAGTCGACTCTAGTTCATTCGAAACTCGAGAGACTCTTAAAATGTTCGAATTATTGAGTATTTGAAATATCAAATGGTTCGAAATTTTTGAGATAAAAGAAATAAAACATCGAACTATTTATTGATTTTTGATAATCAATTACATATCACATCAGATTATTGACTGAAGTTTGAACACATTTCGCCTAATGTTAAACAGTAATAATAAGTCGAAGGTTTTTTTAAGGTTAATGAATGTATCGACGAGCTAGTCATTCGCCTGATATCAAGCGTAACGGCCTCGGAGATGCAGTGTCACTCGGAACTCTAAAATATTCAGTTTCGCGTAACACTACACTGCATGCGTCATCCTGAGACATCAGCATTGTCATATTGAGATCAGGTCATAAAGTCTCGTTTGCCCAGTAATTTCACTAGCTAAAAGCCGGAACACAATCGGGCTTCGTCCACCAAATTTCAAGTCTCTAGGACCAGTGGTTTAGGCTGTGCGTTGATATATAAGTCAGACAGTTAGTCAGGACTTTGAAGTTTATATGTATAGATACAAGGTAAATTTTTATTGGATTGTAATGTGTTGTAAATATATAATTATATCTATTTAATTAGAACGTTGATGGACAAAAAATCTCAAAAAAATTTCAGAGCCTTCGCCGCCTTTGAATGATGTGTAAAAAGTTATGTGTGTACTGAATTTGGAATAAATATTATAAATTTCTATAGTGACAACCAAATTACAAATATGTAAATTAAACAATCTTTATCTGGGGGCATTGCAGTCCCCCAAAAACTATCTTCCAAGTCGAGCAAAAAAGCGATACGGCCGTACCATCCATTTCTTGAAGCAGTTCAGGCCATTTTCTATATAGATTCCGCACGGACTTTCATCGGTAACGAAGATGATGAACAATTTTGATTGGAAACGTCTCCGTGATTCGATACCACAACATTAATCAAGTCGCAATCGATCGGAATGTGATCGATAACTCGCAAAAGCATCGGTGAAATGATATCCGATTCATGTCGATTTGTAACTGCTGTATCACTCAGTATTCTTGATAAAGATAGAAATTTGAAAGCTTTATTAAATTTTACCATGGTTTTATAAATACCTAGTTATAACTACTAGATAGATTATAACGAACCAAATATAATTTAATATGATTTTTTAAAATCTTAAATGGTATTTAGCTAGTTCATTCGCCTCGGTCGTGTCACCTATGATAATTATGTTTATTTTTAAAGTAAAACTTCTTTACGCTTGACTTGGAGAGTAAGCTGGTGAATGTGTAACCAGAGCGTTACGGAAATTGATCGGGCGAGGCGAACGGAAGTTGAGAAGGAGATATAAATTAGTGAAGATAGAGAGAGATAGTTACGTTTCGTATAGAAGTTTTACTTTAGTCATGTGGTTAGACCACAATCATTTTTTTTCTTTACTATTTCATATTTCGATTATCCAGGCTAGTTTGGTTAGCTTACATACTATATCTACCTATTGGATGACCTCTGGTAAAGTTACTAAACTGTGAGATTAGGTCATAAAGTCTCATTTGCCCAGTAATTTCACTAGCTACAGTGCCCTTCAAACCGGAACACAGTAGTGCTTGCGCGTAAAGTGAAATCTCAAAAATGAATGTTTTATTTTGCTTTGCTTTTGAACATTTTTTTCAACTCTCATACCAATTTATCATACATCACAACACAATACTTTACGTAATTAGGTATCTGTAATGAATACTAAAGTATATTCTTTCAGTCAACGACAGGCATACTTGTTACAAATACTAAAACACTTAACCCTGACTCTTAACCTGACCTGTGGGCACTTTTACCCAAGTGGAACGTATTCTATGTATCTCTGCTAACGGCAAAGCATCCAACGATGGAAAGATTTCTAAATATTTTTTGCTTTTTATGTAGGATATTTTGAAGTCAATGTTTATTTTATTTTGAAACATACAACATAATATTATTTAATAAACATAAAACAATAAAAAGGGAATTTTAATTTTTATTTCGATTTGGCTAGATTCGTCGTTTAATCTAAATTCATTAATTATTAATATATTGATAATTTTTAAATATATATATTTTTTTAATGTCAATTGAAGGGGTGAGATCAAGAAGGGTTTAACTGATTATTTTCACAAAATGACTTATGGGTATCGTTTGATTCAGCGTGAAATTATCTACAATAATACATTCTCAAAATACCGAAATGAGGCTTAAATCTCGAGACTGCCAGTCTAAAAACGGTTTATCTGACACATAAATACAGTTCGCTTAGCATAAACACATTATTATATTATATAATTTTTTTACTGTAATTGTACGAATTAGTACTATATTTTGTATTTTAAAATAGAATGAATACATTTTCAAGCAACTGAAACTTACGTAAACCTTTTATATTACCTTATAAGCACTCTACATTAAAATTAAGCCGTTGAAGTTTAAAGTCAATTTTCTCGAAACTATCAATTTGACAAACCCTTTTTGTTCGCACCCCTTCAATTGTTTTCGCATTTTTGTTCAAACTAATTTTGCAAGAATGAAAATTGAATAAAAAGGTTCATCAATCAAAGGTTCATTTTCATTCAACTGTCATCATAGATACTTCGTTCCAAAAACGTACGAAAATAGACAATTGTCATCTATTCCACTAGTTATTTGAAACGTGCCTGTCATCCAACCATCCTTCGTCCTCTGAACTTTAACCCCGTAGATGTTTAATAAGCTTACTAACTGGATCACGGATCCACATCTCATTGTGAAACCTACTCGTGTATTTATTGCTCTGTCGCTGAAATCGGGACCCGTGCCTCCGATTAAATAATAGTTACTGCATAACCCGTGGTGGAGTTACTCAACGTGTTTTTTTTTAAATGTTTTGGCTCCACACCTTCGTGTATTTAGCCAGTGTCAAGTAATTGATAATTTATCAAGTTAATGATATTTCACGCAAATATGTGTCCATTCACAGTCGAAGTCATCAAATCAAGTCATAGTCAAGTCAGTCTAGTCAAAGTCATACTCCTAGTAAAGTGGTGGCAACTTTACTTGAAGCTTCTATGGAGTTTTGGAAACAACACGAAAAGAAACGTTTCACCATCATTATAACACTTTCCCACAATTATGCCTTAAATCCAGCACTTAACGAATAAAATGCCACCAATTTTATGCACTAACACTGAAAAATGAAAATAACACAAGTTTTGGAAAATAATGCAATGCGGTGACGCAATCTTTTTCGCTTTCCCGCCAAAAAGCCTTTGCCCTCTTTGGCAGTGTTGAAATAGGATATATGAAAGAATGTTGTACGTTTCGTTCAAATATATAGTATTTATTTAAAAAAAGATCGTACATCTTGAAAAAACACCACTTTCATACGATAATTTCTCGCAGTACTACAATGAAGGGAAGAATAAATTAAAGGAACCAAGAAAATATGGAAAACACAATTTAATCATCAATTAAACAACTTTAAATTATCAATTAACTTACAATTATATATTATGTAAAATTTATTGTTCAATGGACTGCATATCCCCACTATTTTTGTCATTAGCTCTTTTTCTTCCGTGGGTTCAAAATCAGTGCATCTGCACTGATGCCACTTTAGCTAAGTTTTATTTTATCGCATAAAAATAAGATTGCATCTACAATTCGTGTTACAACTTAGTTAGGTTGATCTGACTAAATATTCTTTCACAATCTGTATTAAATAAATAAAATGGAAGCACGAGACAATATAATGCTTTTTATGGGTATTTATTAAAAATAACTCATCAACTCAAAATTCTCAAATTAAAAGTTTTTTTTAATCTAATTATCGTATTTTAGCGTACGATCGTTAAATAAGGATAGTATATCGTAAATTATGGCAAATAATCATACAAATACGACAATTATCGTACAAAATCCAACCCTGCTCTCTGGCCCCATTCCTTAATGGGGCTAAATAGCAGGGTAGGATTTTATAATTAATAAACTTTAGCTAAGCTAGCTAAAGAGCTATTAATTTATTAATAAAGTAATACCTACTAAACTAATAAACAGCGTGTAGAGGAAGTATAGTTATTTTGTGGTTATTTGTATCTCGAGCAAGTTTGAAATAGCCGAAGATAAAATAAGAGAGTTAAATATAATGTTTATTAGAAAAATATAAAAATAATAATACGCATCGATAACATACGTAGATCCTGGAACCTAACTAAGATTGGTATTTAGGGACCCAGGAACTACGAGGACCATGGTCCCACAACACTTAGACACAGAACAAATATTTGAAGTTTTTTTCTGTGCATTAAATACTTGTCCTGTCGCGGGAATCAAACCTGTCACCTCCGGGTCCCGGGGTTCCTGGGTCCCTAAACAATATGCCGGGCCGGGCTATGAGCCAACCTTTTTTTTTTTTGAGGGGGGGAAATGCCTTCGCACTTTCCTGCCACCACGGGGGTGGTGGGGGTATGTGGGACTCGAACCCACTAAAACCCCCCCGTGATCCGACCGCCGCCGGGATGAGGCGAGATGGAGACGCACTGCATTAACCATCTCGCCCCGGCGGGTGGCCCTTCCGGGCCTCTGCGCCAGTGGGTGGGCAACCTTCCACCTCAGTTGCCCACCAGACGTGTGGGGCCATGTAAGTGCAGCGGAGAGTCCCCCGACTCTCCGCCATGAGCCAACCTCACAGATAACCCCCTATCTGTGGCCAACCTGCTCAACCATCACACCACCGAGGCTGTCAAAAGTAAAGCAAGGATGACGCAAAAAGGCTGATAATGTGTGTCGGAAAATGCTCTTCTAAATATATATAACTCAAAGGTGACTGACTGATTGACTGACTGACATAGTGATCTATCAACGCACAGCCCAAACCACTGGACGGATCAGGCTGAAATTTGGCATGCAGGTAGATGTTATGACGTAGGCATCCGCTAAGAAATGATTTTTCGAAATTCCATCTTTAAAAGGGTGAAATGGGTGGTTGAATTATTTTCCCATAGGACACGCCACGGGCGAAGCTGCGGGCAGAAGCTCTAGCTCTATATATTAATCCAATCAAATCGCTAATATTTTTAGAACTGCGCACATTTAGTACTTGGATTATTTGACAAAACGTATACCCTGGCAGATAATATTGGAAATTATCCCGTTTACTCGTTAACAATGTAATTATATCCGTAAATGACACGAATTAAGTAATGATGGGCCACCGCAGCAGGTCAAGTTCGGATGACATGTGCTGTAGGTATTATTTATGAATTAGAGATCATTGTTTTTATATATGACCTCTGTGAAAGATTATTGTTAGTTTTGCAACCTTGACTATAGATAAGTAGAGTTTTTTTTTTTTTGGTTGGGCTCCACACTTTTGTGTATTTAGCCAGTGTCAAGTAATTGATAATTTTTCGAGTTACGTAATGTATGTCAGGTCAAGTCAAGTCACAGTCCAAGTCATCAAGTCAAGTCATAGTCTAGTCTAGTCATGTTATACTCCTAGTAAAGTGGTGGCGACTATACCAGAAGCTTCTATGGAGTTTTGGAAACAACACGAAAAGAAACGTTTCACCATCATTATACCACTTTCCCACACTCACGCCTGTAATCCAGCACTTAACGAATAAAATGCCACCAATTTTATGCACTAACAGTGAAAATAACACAAGTTTTGGTAAGTAATACAATGCGGTGACACGATGTTTTTCGTTTTCCCGCCAAAAAACCATAAGTAGAGTTGTTGTACTTGTATCCTATATTACCACAGAATAATAATAATAACCCCCAGCGATCACATACATAGATCCTGGACCCTAACTAGGATTCCAAGTGTCTAGAGTCTAGAGACTCAATATTAAAAGCGTCATTTAATGGCCCCTTTTCGCAGTAGGGTTGCCAAATCCCAAAAAACGTGGGAATTCATAAATTACCATACTGTCAATCAAATTTCTAATTTGCATTGCATTGTTTCATTCATTGCTATGATTTGCATGATAATAATATGATATACTGTAAATTTAATCAACAAAAGCTCTCAACAAAAAGAAATATCAATACTTATAAAGGCTCAGTGGTGTGGTGGTTGAGCAAGTCGACTAATATCCTGGAGGCGGCGGATTCGATTCCCGCGGCAGGTATTTTTGCACAGGAAAAGAGAAGAAGAAGCGCAAATACTTCTTGTGAGTCAGGGTGTTGTAGAACCATGGTCCTCGTTGTTCCTAGGTCCCTAGACACAGGGAATCCTAGTCAGGATCCAGGATCTATATATGTGATGGTTGAGTGTAACCTAAATATATAAAAAGTAAAAAAATAAAAACAAAATGCTTTTCGTTGATACGCGCATCACACCAGAACGGCTGGACCAGTATCTATACTTAGCTCTTTATATGTGACGGTGGTGGTGGATTTGGCTATACTTGAATCAATCCAATTTCTTTCTGTCATTATGGCAACATTGATCTCCGGAAAATTCGGAGTACGAGCTAGGCAGCGCAACAAGCAAGAGCCCGGCTCATTTCATCAAACTCCATACTAGATTCTAAATAATTTAAGCGTAATATTATTCATCAATACATACCATTAAAATTATAGTTACCTAAAGGCTAAAGGGTCTGCGAGAGTTGTCATATCGCCTTCAGCACAATGATTTAATTTTGACCTATGAGAGAAAATCATGAGTCATCTGTACTAGTTCTATAAACATGACATGACTTAAGTGTTAGGACATAATTACCTATGTTATTAGTGATCTCACGGAGTGGAATATACAACGAAATTAGGTTGGCAATCTAATTATAAATACACTTATTACTTATTGATATTTGAAACAACATATTAGATTTTTAATTAAGCACTAATAATTCGGCTGAGCAGTTAAAACAGCGGAAATAAAGTAATCGCGGTAGCGGTTACATATTTGAGCCGTTTGGTGTTGACACCCTGGGTCCGTGAGGACCGAGAGGTTATCGCGTTTTCCAAAGTTTATCAAAGCGCCTGGTCGATGCGACGTGTGACCAAAATGATAGCAGTTATTTGGCACAACGAATCGGCATTGCAATTTAACGGGGACTATGCTGGATTGTCCGGTTTTCGGTTGCTTCTAGCACCTTTTTTCCTCTTCAGTGATCAGTTCTACGAGCAATGGTGGCCTGCACAGTCAAAAGAGCATGCGTTGATATCTTTTCTATGGAACATAAAAAGCTACGCAGTGAGCGGCTCCGTGTTACAAATACAAATATCTAACGCGCGCTTCATGAATTTATAAAAGAACTAATTAATAACCATTTTCCAAAGCAAATATTGGCTTCGGAGAGTGTATTAATGTTTAAAAGTAAACTATTTAAATTTTTAGTGACAAAGGGTTATTATACTGGGTATAAGTAAAGGTTATTAATTGGTGAATATATTTTAACTGACAACTGTTTTACAATGTTTTTCAATTTATACAATTCCGCGGTTATTTAATTATGATTAACTAATATAATGCTTAATGCTTAAGATATGAAATGTGATTATAATTATAATTTCAGTAAAAAGTTTTACTGAAAAAATATCTATACCACACCATTTGCTTTCCTATTAGATACAGGTTTGCATAAATCATGTATATTATTATTTGTTACGCATATTTCAACATACAAAATCAAATCGTAATCATATTATTACTGAGTATAGACAATAGTTCGATATCTGCGTAGAAGCCATTTTTTGCAGGATTATCTAGTCCTGTGTGAACTGCAATTCAATTCATAGTCAATGCCATGTCGTAGCATTTTCACTGTTAAGTAATTTTACTTAATTGCTGTCCAATACGGTACTATATTGGCTTGATTACGGGATCAATAAATTAATATCTATTGACGAAAAAATAGATGTCCAAATTATTTTGCCTAACTGGGTATTTCCTTGTGGCCATAATATTACGATAGTATCATATGCCGGTGGTGGGATGAGGTACCACTTTACTGCTTGTCCTAAATTGTTTAAACATTCCAAAGAAAGCTTATCAACTGTGACAGGACATAACTGGCCCATAGCTCAGCTGGTGGTAACCCTACCTTTGGAGTTGTAGGTTGTGGGTTTAATTCCCACCCAGATCAATCATTTGTGTGATGAACATCGATATTTGTTCTATGTCTTGGTGTTATATTGTATTTTATGTATATATTTACAAACAAAAAGTATCTAAGTATCTCCGCCATCTGGTTCCCATAGTACAAGCTTTGCTTAGTTTGGGGCTAGATGGTTCTGCGTGAAATGTCCATACATATTTATTATTTATTATAACTAACATTACATCACATAACGTGATACGAATCCACGGGTAATTTCAACTACTACCTATGATGTACAGGAACTCCCACATTATAAGGCCATTAGCTGGTTAGAAAACTTTATACGATTTTATCAATTACGCATAAAAGGTAACAGATATTTCTAAAAGTTGAAATTGCCTACCGTTCTACCAAATCTATTTCTTTTTGAACTGTATTCACGTATGTATAAAGCGCATTTCAGTTTGAAAGTGACTCGTTAATTGTCTAGGTCATATGTTTGAGTCAGGTCAGTTAGTATTTCAACTGAATTAAGTTTCAAGATAAAGGAAGTCGGGTCGTATGTCAATACAATTAGTTCATAATATCGTGGAGAAAGTCGATAGCATTATTGGCAATGACTGGTCTAATAGTAATAGAATTAAGGTATATACTTCTCTGGCGTTACAAAGGTTTAAGGTTAATTATAAATATCTATTATAACAATTGAAGGGGTGAGAACAAAAAGGGTTTAACTGTTTTTTTTTACAAAATGACTTTGGATTCAGCGTGAAATTGTCTACAATAATACATTCTCAAAATACCGAAATGAGGCTTAAATCTCGAGATTTTGAGTCTAAAAACGGTTTATCTGACACAGGAATACAGTTTGCTTAGCATGAAAACATTATTATATTTATTTAATTATATTATATTTTTACAGTAATTGTATGAATTAATACTATATTTAGTATTTTAAAATAGAATTAAAACATTTTCAAGCAACTGAAACTTACATAAACCTTTTCTATTACCTTATAAGCAATTTAGAATCATTAAAATGAAGCCGTTGAAGTTTAAAGTCAATTTTCTCGAAACTATCAATTTGACAGTTAAACCCTTTTTATTCTCAACCCTTCAATTATAATACGGAATGATTTGAGATAATCATTCCCTAATTTATGAGTAGGTACGAGTAATGCTATTGACAGATAAATTACAGGAGGTACCGCCATAATTTTAATCGTTAAAATCCATTGACAGCCTCTGTGTGGTGGTTGAGCAGGTCATTTCATAACCGGCAAGCGACGAGTTCGATTCCCGCGGCAGGACAATAATTATTCACAAAAAAAAAGCGTAAATACTTGTTCTGAATCTGGGTGTTGTGGGAACATGGTGCTTGTAGTACTTGGGTCCCTAGACACAGGGATATCTAGTTAGGGTCCAGGATCTATGTACGTGATCGTTGAGGTATTATTATAATTATTATTCAATTTACTAGGTGGTAGGACTTTTCTACAAAACTCGTCTAGGTATACGTATCACCGCTTTGCCAGTTAATCTGCCGCCAAACAGTAGTGTGCAAGCACTACTTTGATTGTGAAATTTCTTTATTGACATAAAAAAAAATTGCAGAACACAGCGTTATTACCATAGTTATAAATTTATACGAAGCATATAAATTGTTTTAAACCCTGAGGGCGTCTCTTACTTAACAATGTAAATAAACACCAAGTTCAATTTAAAGCAGAAATTTTAGAGTAGATGAAAAAATAATTATCATTACGCATTACTTTGCTATTTCGTGCGTTTTTGGCGTAGAAAGAGAAGACATACTCTAACAGCCTTATTAATAAACACGAACTAGCTTTAGACTAATTACACCATCTTTTGTCTCTTTCGATCCAGCTAAATATTCCAGTAGTAAAAAAAGGACAAAACCTGAAGTAACTAATCCGAGACTAATACCCGTTTATTAATAAGGCTGTAAGGTTTTTGGCATGATAGACTAGTGGGAACGGCTCTTTTTACCAGTTTCGTTCCTCAGAACTGCGCTCAAATAAAGTTTATCAAGAAAAAAACAAGAACCAGTATTGCATCAACTTGAGATTCCGATGCTTGAAAGCAAAAACATTTTTAAAATCATACTTATCAAATCGTGTGCTAGGCGTGATACACAGATCAATCACCTCATTGCACTTAATATTCCTTGACAGGTGTAAAACACTTGTTAAAGTAGAATTTAAGTATGTGTAACATACAAATTTTATTTTTGTCTTTTGACCTCTTCGTAACTGCTTTTCAAAGGCATATTGCACAAAGGTAACTGTGGTAGAAAGTTTAATTGATGCTATGAACGACTAGTTATCAGTTGCGTACGTAAGTACATATAACTAATGACCCTGTTCAGAATGTGGCAATATCAATATGTTAATGTAATTATAATAATAGGTTATTATACTAGAGGTGTTTATATTTAAGAAAGGTGGAACTATAGGCCATTTTGGAAATGTGCCGATGGCGTGTGGACATTCTGATAAGTTCTATTTTTAATCCCCGACCAAACAGAATGCTATGAGTTTAGCATGAGTATCTGTGTTTGCCTGTGTAAATGATTTATCCTTTTTTGTTTGAAAGGTGACAAGATCAAGTATTGTTTGATAAATAATAATAATAATAATAATATGTGTGGACATCTCACACAACGCCATCTAGCCCCAAACTAAGCAAAGCTTGTGCTATGGGAACCAGATAACTGATACAATATATAGATACTTTTTTGTTTGTAAATACATACATAGAATACAATATGACACCCAGACACAGAACAAACACCTATGTTCATCACACAAATGTTTGTCCTGAGTGGGAATCGAACCCACAACCCACATTTCTAACTGAACTATCGGGCCAGCCAAAAATAGATCAACACTTTATTGTACACCGTAGGAAGATGAGCTGTTGATGGTGATGACCGTAAGACTTTTTCATCCGCTAGCCCCAAATTATCTTAAATAACGTTTTACTTTCTCTTCTTCACGTGGTCGGCCGCAGCGTTCCTTTCATCATCTTGAACTCATAATTCCAAAAATCTGCATGTTACTCAGATTCATTCACTGTTACAGCTATACGTCTATGGAATATTTCCTCCTGAAATTCGTCAGGCATCGTGATTGAGTGTGTAATTTTACAAAAAGAAAAACGTACCTATTTAACTAATTCTAGTACTATAGGCGGTGATATCGTTTAGAGCAACCTCTTTCAGACAACCTTTGCATTGGGAAGGAAATCTTTAACTTAGAGTTTTGGGCTTCGGTGTACAGGTAAATCAAAACAATGTAAGACTATTACAAAAATTTAGTCTACAGTGTAATGCAAAATATTACAAATAATAAACATACGTAAAAATATACATGCTTACTATATTATACGATTAGGTAGGTAAATATCAAGAAATGTTTTTCATACTTTTAAGGAACATTTTTGTTAAATATTATACTACTCCAACTTATTATTGACGTCTAATATTCCGAGTCATGTCAGACGCACACCATGCGTGCAGCTCCATCGTCATTCCACTGAAGATAAAAAAATAAAATAGATTTCCCGTAAAGATAGATTAATTTTTAATGTAACAGGACAGGATCTCTTGTCACGACATGTCCCGGCTTAAAGTTCAAAACCGGGCGTGATTCAGATGTTTCCTTAAAAAAATAATTTGTTGATTACGTTCAGCACGCGATATTTGCTGTAAATCATAAATCCCGTATAGATTACGCTGGACCCACCAACAATATGTCAATAATGTCAATCAACTAGCCAAATTATATCTACTATTCTATATCACAAAACCCTACAATACACATACAATTTACATATATCATAAATTGCGTATAGATTACGCTGGACTACCAACAATAACATTTCAATAATATCAATCAACTAGGTACATATATCTACTATTCTATATCACAAAACCCTACAATACACATACAATTTACATATATCATAAATCGCGTATAGATTACGCCGGAACGCCAACAATAACATATCAATAATGTCAATAAACTAGCTAGATATATCTACTATTCTATATTAAAAACCCTACAATACGCATGTAATCTACGTATATCATAAGTCCCGTATAGATTACGCTGGACCACCAACAATAATGTCATACTAGCTAGGAATATCTACTATTCTGTATCACAAATACGTACGTAATCTACCTATATCCACTTAGCATATCTCAAGTGAAAGATACACGAGAAGGCTGGCACTCCAGCAACAATGGGCAGCATATTATAATCAACTAAGTAAATATCTTCAAAGCGACAGGGGAATGTGCATATTCTGTAAAATATGTGACTGCCTACTTGTTAGTGAAGATTAGTGGTGACGTGGATTTAGTAATGCACTTAAAATTGTTGGATTATTGTATTACTGGAATTGTATATTGTGGATAGATTAATGACATTTTTGATGAAAGAAAGTTGGTTAATATCCTGATCTTAACCGTTTAGCTTTTGAGTAGTAGCGGATTGCTATAAATATTTGCAATATTTATTTTTCTCTTCTCACGTTTTAGTGTAGTTTGAGGTAGTCGTTTTAGTGCATTATATTTGAACGTAGATCTTCATTGTCAACATAACAAAGTTAAAAATTACTTTAAAGTTGGATTACTATATTGGTATGTCCGATTGTCCGGTATAATGACAATTTCAATTTACTATTGTCAAGATGGCGACATTAACATTAGACAATGATATACCAGTCGACAGACCGGACTTTTAAAGAAGTTTTACTTCAGTCGTGCGGTCTAAAGCACACTCAGTTTTTTTTCAGTATATACAATCTTAGTTTATGCTTTTTATGAGGCTATTATGTCAATGGATTATACATTTTACTTTAGGATTTAATAATTTCAGGCGTGACATACTAACAAATTAGTCGTCCATAAAATCAAGACTTAGGCTAGTATTACAGAACTACGCTCGTTGATCGATGCTCCAGTAGATATTTCATTCACTACTTGGTAATTTTGTAAATAAAATCTCTACTTGTACTTTTTTTGTTTTTGTTTTAGCTCCACACTTTTGTGTATTTAGCCAGTGTTACTTGGACATTAATATTTATGAAACCTTTAAGATTTTATCAACTTTAAAGTTAAAGTGAAACTATCATGTAAAGTTGATTGTATAAGTACATCAACTTATTATTTATTCATAACAAAATAGACCTAAAAACTATACTATACCTAAAAACTTAAAATAAACAATAATTGAAGAAAAAGTATTGTAAAAAATGTTGTAAGAAAAAGGAGATTATGGAGGAAACGTACCCGAAAAGCTGGCAACATTCCCTCGTTGAATAGCTAGGTTAATTCTTTGTTCGAGGTATGTGCCAGCCTTTTGGTCGCGCGCGTCTGGAAAGGAAAGCTCCTTGACAAGAAGCCGCACCTGCGGGCCCCAGGGACCCATTGTTTCAACCCCAAACGGAAAAAATATGTAACCCTCACATAGGGATTCATATAGTACATCAAGCCTTTTCCGTGAAACTTAGTGTCCGTATCTATAAGATCGTTGTAAGCTGCATCATTTTAGTCACGATTATACGACCGCGCATCTATTAGCACCGCGCATCACGGACTTGCGACAGCGACATCGAGCTTTAGAGCGGTTCTCAGACCGATCTGTGATGTTCGCGTGATCGTGTCAGAGTCGATTTAATGAAATCATTACCTATGGTGTTTTGCGTGACACGTCGTTTTTGAGACGGTACTTCCAGCACAGATAATATAAATCTATATGTATATTAAGTAAAAGTATATTTTATATTTTTGTGGAATTTAGTTAGTTGAAGGAATAAAGTTGCATATATGTTTTTTTTTTGTTTTTTGTTGTCTCCACACTATTGTGTATTTAGCCAGATAATGTCTCGTGTTTCATATATACGTGTCAATTCAAGTCACAATCCAAGTCATCAAGTCAAGTCATAGCCTAGTCAAGTCAACTCCTAGTAAAGTGGTGGAAACTTTACCGGAAGCTTCTATGGAGTTTTGGTAACCACACGAAAAGAAACGTTTCACCAGAATTATACCACTTTCCCACACTCATGCCTGTAATGCAGCACTTAGCGAATAAAATAACCAATTTTTTGCAGTAACACTGAAAAAAAAACACAAGTTTTGGATAATAATACAATGCGGTAAGGCGATCTTTTTTGTTTTCCCGCCAAAACTCCTACTGTATACATATTGCCCACTAGAGAACACAATACTTACGTAGACATAGAATTTAAGTAATCCTTCATTCAGAGTACTTATTAGGAGGATCTACCGATGACACAGATTGTGAAACCGTTGCGCGGCCGACCTCATAATGCTCTGCCTCGGTGAATAATAACCGGGCTTTGCTCTTATGTCATCTGTCACGGCGGGTACGACTGTGGGTACGACTGTGGGATCACAGACCAAGTAGAGGATACTATGTATTGTGGGATGTACGAATAGGTTCGTAATGATGCTCGGGTTTATGTTCATTATTATAAAAAAATAAATAAATATTATGTGTGGACATTTCACACAGCATCATCTAGCCCCAAACCAAGCAAAGCTTGTACTATGGGGTCCAGATAACTGATACAATACTTGTATACTTTTTGTTTGTAAATACATACAGTCATACATAGAATACAATATAAACACACAATACAGAAACAGAACAAGCATCGATGCTCATCACACAAATGTTTGTCCTGGGTAGGAATCGAACCCACAACCTGCAGTTCAGAAAGCAGGGACACTACCAACTGAGCTATCGGGCTAGTCAATAAGATAACGTAATAAATTAAAAATAATTTAATTTAACAAAGTGCACGGACCCATAAGTCTGCAGTATGGATTCCGTGCTAGATTCCGTAGTTTCTGTACTCAAACTTCAGTTCAGAATATATCAAAAAGTTATGGATGATCTCCTAGGAAAGTTTTCCTGTAACTATAAGTAACGGTACCCGCCCTTACCGTTCCGTCTCATAAATCCACTCTCGAGAAGTAGTTTAAGTAAAACTTCTTTACGCACGCTTGACTTGGGAAGTAAGCTGAATGAAACGCGAACGAAAGTTAAAGTTGGTTCACGTTGATCTCTATTGTCAACATAACAAAGTTAAAAATTTGTATTATTATGTTGGTAAAATGTCAATTGGCTGGCTCGATAGCTCAGTTGGTAGTAACCCTGCCTTCTAAGCTGTGGGTTGTGGGTTCGATTCCCACCCAGGGCAAACATTTGTGTGATGAACATAGGTGTTTGTTCTGTGTCTGGGTGTTATATTGTATTCTATGTATGTATTTACAAACAAAAAGTATTTAAGTATTGTATTAGTTATCTGGTTCCCATAATACAAGCTTTGCTTAGTTTGGGGCTAAATGGCGTTGTGTGAGATGTCCACACATATATTATTATATATTATTATTATTAATTTACAGTTTCAAATCATATCATTTTTTTTAATTTGTGGACATCTTACGCAACGCCATCTAGTCCCAAACTAAGCAAAGCTAGTACTACGGGAACCAGATAACTGATACAATACTTAGATACTTTTTGTTTGTAAATACATACATAGAATACAATATAACACCCAGACACGGAACAAACACCTGTGTTCATCACACAAATGTTTGTCCTTGGTGGGAATCGAACCCACAACCCACAGTTCAGAAGGCAGGGTTACTACCAACTGAGCTATCGGGCTAGACATTAACATTAAACAAAGCAAAAACAAAGTTATGCCGGCCGATAGATGGAGCTTAACTAAAGAAGTTTTACTTCAGTCGTGTGGTTTAAAGTACACTCCTATTTGAAGGCTTTATTTAGGTCCTTCGAACATGCCAGTGAACTATTGAGAAACTTATCTAGTAACCATTCACATCGGTACCTATTTATGTATCTGAGACTATGCAAGGGAACATCATTATTACGTTATTACCATAAGTATCATGAAGGTAGGTACTCAAACAAAATATGGTTAAGGAAAAATATTTGTGCTATATAATGGGTTTTTGCTTATTTATTTATTTATTACATGCCTTCATAAAATGTCATTATCTAGTCTAGCCAATATGTAGATTGGCTAGACTAGATAATGACTGGCTAATCTAATATGGCTGGAACATGCGTCGAGCTCGTGAACGGATGCTGCTTGCAGAAGCTGGTTTGCTCGTGGTGTATGCACAATCAGAATTAAATGCTTATGTTTAAAAAAAATTGTATTCATGTTCATGATTAATAAGGTAAAATTTTAAAAAAAGCACGGATATGTGTCTGTGGTAATGCAGCTAGAAACAAAAAAATATTGTATGAGTCCTGTGAGGGCGTTGCACTTAGAGTAGAGCATACATTTCCTAACTCCTTACTTAACATCTCCTAACTTAGTACCTTACAGCCTTATTAATAAACACGAACTAGCTTTAGACTAGTTACACCATCTTTTGTCTCTTTCGATCCAACTAAATATTCCCGTAGCAAAAAAAGGACAAAAGCTGAAGTAAATAATCCGAGACTAATACCCGTTTATTAATAAGGCTGTTAATGTATATTTCATGATACATTGGTTTTTATTTATGTAAACTAATGAGGTCACGAGCTAGTCGTTCACCTGGAGTTAAGCGTCACGGCCTCCCATAACAGATTGCAGTGTCACTAGGATCTGTAAATTAAAGTTTCGCGTGACACTGCACTGCGTATGTCATCGTGAGAAATCACACAGCCTAGTAATAAGATTACAAATAATATAGTAAGATTACTAGACTGTGAGATTAGATTATAAAATCTCATTTGCCCAGTGATTTCTGCTACAGCTGCTAAGCTACAATGCCCTTTAAACTAAAACACGGTGTGCTTAGACGCTACTGCTTGGCAGAATAACTGGCAAAGCGATGGTACGTAGAAGAGCTTTTTGCAGAAAAGACTTACCATTTTGGAAAATTATCTTTAATAAACCACTTAAATGCTGTACACCTAAAACTTAAACTTCAAAAAGGTGTCAATAAACCAGATTAAAATAAAATAACTTTTCAGTATATAAAAAATTTAATCATCAAGTCCAATACAGACTTTCGTATCACCTAATAACAATAAAATATACAATATTACTCGTATTAATTAAGACTTTAGGCATACGTGTTTGATACCATACGTTCACTTAAGTAAGGAATTTCTTTAGTACGTTTATACGATTTTAATTAAAACTAAATCTACGGAAGCCGAATCAATAAAATATTAATAAACATTCCGATATGAAATTTATTACTTATTTACGAATTGTGTGTTAAATAATATTACAATAGCATTATGACTATAAGCTAAGTTGTAAAGTAAATTACTAAATGTATGGTAAGGCATCCTAATAGTCAATATAATGAAATGTAATTATAAATCCTAAGGTTCAAATCCTTTTACTTAGCATTAATTTCAGGTTTGGTCCTATTTGTTTCACCTAAACAGAAAGTAATTAATAATAGCTTTACATAAAAACGTTAATTAAACTTAATCAATGCTTTAAATTAATGTACTAGTCAGCGAAAACGAGACAGGGAATTCTAAGCAATGATTAAATTTGACTAGCTTTTATAAAGTAAGCCCCTTAATTCCAATACCAGACATTTCCAACTCATAACAGTCATTTCTTATCCAAAAATACAAGTTTTGTATTTTCATCAATATAATCTTTAGAAGTCACACGTATCACTTTGTCCAAGCTCATTTCAATTAAGAGATTCTAAACTTTAATGTTAGCACCACTACGATATTAAAAGGCGAGATGATTGGTGGGAAGTGGGTAAGTTTTGAATTTATAAAAATATTTAACATTTACAAAGGAAGTTGAACTTGATTCTGGGATCAATCTATTTTTATTTCCGAATCAATAAATTACGCATCTATAACGTCTTGGTGATAAAATTCATTACGTAGGTACCGACCATGTCTACTACACCTACAACTAATATTTCCATATCTTCTTACATAATTTTCCTTCACAATACAACAACGTGACAAAACAGGAAAGGTTTCTACTTTTCTCATAAGTTATTATATTAAATTCCAAGCTCAGCGAAATCCGCTTTTAGTTTAGTAGCATTAAAATGTATGGCAACAATTAAAATAATAACAAAAAAACACCTTACAGGTTACTTTGGTGTTTTTTTTTGTTTTACCTTTTAAATTAGCGACGTGTACTTTCAGAAATGATCAACTTTAACAGCAACAGTATTAAGGGTAGTAGTGGTGGGAAGGTGTATCTGATCCCAATCAGTGCTGAGGTGTGCTTCGGTGTCAGTCGCCTTGATCGTGAGCCCTAGTGTTGGGACCGCGTTGGCACAATGTGGTAGCCTCAACGTTACCGGTCTAAGGAATACCAAGCCTTGCGGACCGCACATCACTAGTGGAGACAGCATCGCTTCACCTGTTACACAAATTAATGTCAGAAAACCGAATTAATTTAATGGAAAAGCTTTGGTGCTGCTGAAAGATATAAATGTGCAATAAGGTGCTAAATAAAATGCTTCGACTGATGCAGAAGTAAGAATTACTGCAGTTGCAGATTCTATGGTAATTTTAAGATTTGAACTGTAAATGATTCGACACCATAGCTTTTCCAGAAAGAACAGACAACAATTTAAGTATAAGTGAATATTACGACAGTTCATTAAGTGCAAAGGGGCAAAGGAGACGATAAGAATAAGACAATTAAATTGGCAGTGGGCAATGACAACAGAGATTTGAACACACAAACACAAATCGCAACACACATTAATGCAGTTTGTTAAGCAAGCAAAGCTAAAACTTGATAGGAAAACACTAAAACAAAACATGTCAAATGGGATGCTGACAACACATACACAAGATACCGACAAAATCCCCATGAGAAAAGACTTTGTAATTGAAATATATATTAAAAGATCAAAACATCAGTTCATTGATATACAAATAAGATATTGCAGACAGACATTGTGAACAAGAGCACAAATATAAAGTCAACAGAATACGTTGCACATGATGTACAGTACCCAAAAGAAATCAAAACTTTTATTTAAACATACGATTACATAGCCGGGTGTAGGTAGCACAACAACTGTTGACGTCTCTTCTCTTGTACTTCTAGGTATGAGTGTATTGTGTTGTAGAAACTGCGTAAATATAAACGAAAAAAATGTTTATAAACGATCTTGGTTAATCACTATATTATTATTACAATGAATAATGATGTGGGCAAGCAGGTTAATGTAAATGTGCGCGGAATTATAACAGTTGAGCTACTTTCTAACTGTGTTTTAATGATAACATTTTCTAATTGTAAGTTCGACTAACTACAATATAAAAATCACACATCGTATAACCACATGCTGTGCAAAACAATTCGTGCAGGGGTATAAAATCAAACCAAACAACATAACCAATCTAAAGAATCAAAAACAGAACTCCGCATTTTTGATCGTATTCCCGCTCTTAAATTCCCAAAAATAAATTCTCAATTCCGATCCATTTGCATACATTAAAAGGCCAATTAGTATGTGCAGTCTAGTTCTACAAAACGCGTGCTTTGTTACTAAAGCATTACCGTTGTCCATATCGATTGGAGGTCCCCCCACGCGCTGGCTCAGCCTTGGGTCTGACACCGTAAAGTAGATTTTTTGCTTGATGCCTGGTGCTATGGCCTTAGGAGGTATGATCAGGGAAACACCCCACTGTCTATCTTCTAACACGCCTCCTTCACTATCGAATATTCCCCACGTGGTATGTGGACCGTCGGGCGTAACCTCCTCCGGCTTACTACTCGAAGCATTACTATCTGATGACGACGCTTGCAATACAGTCGTCTGATTATTAATGACAGTCGTCTCGTTCTGACTGGAAGACATATTTTTAGAATTCTCTTGACTTGTTTCGCTTTTTTCTAATATCTGTTCGCAGAATGTCACTGTTCGATTCGATTTGGAAGACTTTTCTTGTAAATCTTGTGATGTATAAGGAGTACTTTGAGGCTTGTTTTCGAAATTCATACTACATTCAGAAGCGTAGTGAGTTTCCATAGAGGTAGTGGATTCATAAGGAACTGGAGAAGTTGTTACTTTTAAAGCATTTGAGATGTGATCTACTTTGCCATGCAATCTTGGAGCATACATCGGTTCACCTTTCAAAATCTTACTTTCCAAATTTAAGGATTTCTCTTTTTCAGAATCTGTTTGGCTTTCGGTTAACCTTAGTTTCGAGAAATCAATCTCTTGGAATGTTTCTGTCTCTGTACCAGCCTGAGCTTCTGCCTTTGTCTGATAAATTGGCTCACGTCTAGACAAATGATTGGCGTCACTTAGTTCGTACGGACTACTTCTTTCACTACCATCTTGTGTAGAAGTTTCGGGTGGTATTTCTTTCGTTTCTTGTTGTGATTCGTATATAACGCTTTCCTTAAGTTCTCTTTTAGAAACATACAGAGGCTCCCTAATCTTACTAGAGTCACTTTCATTACATTCTTTTCTCGTTTGATAAATCATATCTTTTTTTGCTTGATTTCTCTGTTTTATAATTTCCAATTTCTCTTCCAACTTTATGCTGTAGGTGGATTCTTTATTTGCTACAAAGGCAGCTTTTTGCATTAGTATTTCTTGTTTAGATACATAAGTGCACTCAGCTGACGCTGGTCTTATTTCAGGCCTAGCATCTATTATTTCATGCCGAGTAACATAAGGTGTATCGGAACAGCTAGATTTAACTTCTGATCGCGTAGCGTATGGAGATTCTGTTTGGTTTATTCTAGTCATCATTTCCGTTCTTGTTGCATAAGGTGGTTCGCTCATGCATTTGTTCATCATTGGTGACATTCTACCAGGATAGTTGACTGGCGTTTGCAGTCTTCTGTCTGGTCTTATCGCATAAGGGTTTTCTGTCCAAGATGAGCTCGGCGGAGGGTCGTAAGTTCTTTTGCCATAAATGGGTTCTTTAATTAATGGTCCATCCAATCTTTGTTTCAACATATCCTCTTTTGTATTGTACGGAGATTCTGAAAAACGCTGACGTAACATTTCTTCTTTTGTAGTGTAAGGACTTTCCGAAGTCATTCTTCCCCTCAACATTTGCTCTTTACTAGAATATGGTGATTCACTGAATGAAGAGTCCAATTGCTTGGCCATCTCTTGTTTATTTGTATACGGGCTTTCTGTTACTAGTTCTTTTCTTGTGGCATATGGGTTCTCTCTTATGCATTCAGATCTTGTAGCGTAAGGTGGATCCAAAAGTGGCATTGGCAGTGTTTGAGAATTTCCGTATGGGTTCTCAAAACTTCGATTAGACATTTCAGACCTACTTCCGTACGGATTTTCACTTGAGGTATCATAAACTGAAGTGTAAGTTCTTCGAGGCTTAGGTATAGGATCATAAACTAAATGGTCCTTGCTTTGGTAATCAGGTTCTGGAGGTAGTGGTTGGGTAGGATGGAAGGGTTCATGCTTTATTTGTAACTGTCTTTGGTAGATTGGATCTATTTTGGTAATCATATTAAAGTTGGGCGTCTGCCCGTAAATTCCTCTCCTATTGTACTCTATGAGTGAGTTTTGTCTACGCAACAGTGGAGTGACTTTCGGTTCTGTTTCAAAGTCACACATGGAGTTCTGTCGCCTCAAGTTTTTTACGGGGAAAACGGGCTTTGCATCGTAATCTCTAATCGTGCATACTGACCCGCTCCTGTCATCGCAGAATGAGCTTTGTCGTTTTAGAATCGGTTTAAGAACTGGCTTTTCGCATGAAGACGAGTTACTGCGTTGCAGCATTTGGTTCCTTATTTGCTGATTTCTGATATGCGTATTCATATCGCTGAGATCAGATTTCTCTCGTCTCAACATTGGAATTTCATGCATCTGATGTCTCTGCTGCAAGTCATTTTCACAGAGTGACTTTTGGCGAGACACCTTCTGTGATGTTTTCGTTTTCGAGCGGAATAAATCGAGTACGGCGTTTTTAATGAATGATGGTTTTTTGGACAATTTCTTTTTAGTTTTTGGTGAGAATGTCTCGTCGCGCTCCACGCTCGAGTTCATGGCATCGGATGAACTGCGGAAACCCACAACCAAATACCCTCTTAGTTACTCAATGATATGTTTGGACATGCCACATTCTTCAACAAGATTTGTAAACTTAGTAAAGTTGAAAAATTTGGTTTGTCTCAATGAGTAGTATGGAAATTTTCAAGAGACGAATTTTGTGACTCTGTAAAAAGCATATTGAAATATTTGTCAGCAATATAAAGAAGTGATAGGCTTAATAAGAAAATTAAAAATAAATTAAAAGCAAGGACATAAAATAAAAAAATATTTAAATTCTATAATGAAAAAGGAAAAGATGACAAAAGATGTAATAGTAAATATGAATATTTATAAGTAAACAACGAAAGATGACAAGTTAGTTCAATATGCTTTCATAAAACAAACAAGTTGCACTAAAATGCAGACACGCACTGCCAATATTCTGTTCATCAACTAAATACTCTAATAGGTTACAGATGTTATTACAATTTACAGACTAACATTACAGTGAACAAGCAGCAGAGATACTAAGGAGGAATGGCTCGACTCGATACACACATACTGACAGAATTTATGAATTCAGTGCCATTATCACTTCTAACATGCTGTTATTTCAACAAATGACATTGTCATGTATGTTGTGCTAGAAATGTAAAACAATGTAATCTATAATGACTCGAATCGAGCTAATCTCAGTAGCGTCCTTTTGATCACTGCGCTAACTCCCCGATATAGATATGTTACAGATAATATAACCACATACGATACCATAGCTAATACTGTGGCCCGACAAGACGTTGTTAGTCGTTGTGAAGCGATCGGTGTTTGCATGTTAGAGCAAATTGTACAGGGACTGAGTATAAACAGGGAACTTAACATGACACTTATGGAACTTCACATGACACTTATGGAAAAAACACAAAACATGCAGTTGAATTATCAAAAGATTTCTTTTTCAAGTATCTTCAATCTTCGGTTTTAGATAAATTCAATGTAATTGAAAGGGGCTTACTTGATGTATAGGAATGTGGTGTAATGTAGGACTTACCTCAAATTATGCATGTGCTGTGGTTTTCTATAAAGTTCAAATGCTGAACCGCGTTGCTCTCTACTGCCTGCTAAATCTGAAAAATCCGTATTTTAAGTTTTTTTAGGTCTCGATGACAAAATGTAAAATGATTTGTAATTTTAAGTGAAAAAGTGAATTGAGATGTAGGTTGTGTAGGGAAACTAAGACAATATGTAGTATACAATTTTTACTTTATATCACTTTTTGTTCAAGCAAGTGTGTGTATTCGTGGGTCGTAAGTGGTTGTGAGACATGGGCTGTAAAAGGTATACAGTAAGATGCTAGTTGTACAGCGGAGTTATGTTATACTAAAGTGAACAATGGATTGTAAGTAGTAAAGTGAGATTTGGGTTGCAAGTGGTAACGTGAGATTTGGGTTGCAAGTGGTAAATAAGTTATGGATTGAAACTAAAAATGGGTTGTAAAGTCTATATTGCCGATTGTATGATTTAAAATGAGTACGTAATGATTTGCAAGTATAACTGTTGTTTGTTGTAGTTACCTATGAGATGTGGGTTGTGTGGTAGATTTATGGCGCGGTGGTGGGAAGGCGGGCCGGAGTACGGCGGCGACTGTGGCGGCATCTGGCCACTGTACATGTTCCCCTGAAACCCATTGTATTGGTTGGTAGCTGCTTGAAAGTAGTTTTGAAAACCGTCGTGTAGAGTTTTGGTACAACTACATTTTACTTCGTTAAAACTAGCAGATTGTTTAATCGATATTTTTTGCCGCCAGTTTTTAAAGTGCTTGTAATAAAGCTCATTATGCCATGATGATCATCTCAGTTGAAGTGCGTATTCATCATCAAGCCATTACCACTGTAAGGATGAGCATTCTCTTACAATGACAAAGTATAGGTTGGTTGTTGGGTTGGGTGGTGTAGTATAATTGACCACACATGTACAAATTGTTGTATAGATAACAGAAAAAAAATTAGTGTGCTTTAGACCACACGACTGAAGTAAAACTTCTTTAGAACCATCTATCGGCCGGTATAACTTTGTTTTTGATTTTTTTAATGTTAATGTCGTCATCTTGATAATTGTAAATTGACATTTTACCAGACATACCAACATAATAAAAATTACCAACTTTGTTATGTTGACAATGGAGATATACGTATCAACTTCATCTTCCGTTCGTTTCGCATTCACTAGCTTACTCCCCAAGTAAAGCGTGCGTAAAGAAGTTTTACTTCAAAAACTTAAACATATGTTTGCGCCTGGGTATATAAATACCTGGTGGTAGTTGTTGTTGGGCGGTGGATGCACGCGATGCGGCTGTGACAACGAGTGCTGGTGAGAGTATTGTGGAGGGAACGCGCCGCGTCCTCCGGCGACTCCTACTTCCATACTCTATGGGGGAAGTGGTTGTATGTTTATTGGAGTGTCACTTTTGAGGTTATGGTCGGGACAATGGAAGTCGTTGTGTCAGTTTTGAGGTTATGATTGGGTTACTTTCGAAGTTATGTTTGATTCACTTTGAGGTTATATTTCAATAAAACTCAGAAATTGCTCAAGCATAGTTTTCGAGTTGCATTTGAGCTCACCCTGAAAGTTATAAATGTTATTTAGTTTAGAAAGTTATATAAATAACCACATTTGAATTTGAGTTCACCCTCGAGGTTATCTCTCAAAATCATATATGGTGTGGATGACTTTAAAATTTTAACTTTTATATCATCTTTTAGTAATGAGGTACCATGAAGTAATGGTTTGTGACGTCATAAGAGTGTATGAGCTGAAAGAGATTTCTATTCTAAAATTGCTTATAACTTTGTAATATATTGATATACTTATTTAATTTTTGTTTTCTCGACTGCCAATGTTTTGAAACCACTATTTGTACATTAAAAATAAATAAATAAATATTTGTGGACATTTCACACAGCGCCATCTAGCCCCAAACTAAGCAAAGCTTGTACTATGGGAACCAGATAACTGATACAATACTTAGATACTTTTTGTTTATAAATACATACATAGATTACAATATGACATTCAAACACAGACCAAACATCGATATGCATCACAAAAATGTTAGTCCTGGGTGGGAATCGAACCCACAACCCAAATCAGAAGGGTTGTTACCAACTGAGCTATCAAGCCAGTCAATACCATATTAACATAAAACTTACCCCATTCCTGGGATGGTGGTTGGGTTCGGGCGGGCGGTAGTGCTTCGGCTTGGGCGGCGGCACCGGCTTGTAGGGCGGCACCGGCGCGCCCCGCCCGGGGTAGTCCGCTTGGGACGCCGAGTTGGTGCGGACGCTGAGGGGTCAAACGTACGGGTAAAGCTAAGGGGTCAAACGTAGGGGTAAAGCTAAGGGATCAAACGTAGGGGTAAAGCTAAGGGGTAAAGCTAAGGGGTCAAACGTAGGGATAAAGCTAAGGGGTCAAACGTAGGGGTAAAGCTAAGGGGTAAAGCTAAGGGGTCAAACGTAGGGGTAAAGCTAAGGGGTCAAACGTAGGGGTAAAGCTAAGGGGTCAAACGTAGGGGTAAAGCTAAGGGGTCAAACGTAGGGGTAAAGCTAAGGGGTCAAACGTAGGGGTAAAGCATAATAATTGCGACAAAATCTTATATGAAGGGATGTGAGATAAATCATATAAAATATGTTAATGAATTAATTTTTATTTGTAAAGATGAAAAGCTTTATTGGCTTTTAAGATAGCAGTGCTGTATGCCACCCCTAAAAAACTTTCTTCATTTTTGTGATGTAATACTTACGATGGTTAAACTGAAAGTTTTTTTTTATGGCAAATTGCCATATCTAAATACTACAATGATATAATAACTAATACTAAAAACTACCTACTACTACTACTACAAAAAAAAACATTTGGACTATATACTGGCCGCGATGCCCTATAAGACTGAAACTAAACAAAACTGAAAGTAAACAATACACGGATGAATATAATTCGTTCTTTTCCTTAAATTTTGTAGGTACTCAGACTATACTATGGAACGCACCTTTATAAGTATGGAATTTATGAAATAAAACTTAACTCCAGGTATTACCAAATTACCGCGAATTCAAATTCTAAAGAAAAGCCTTGTGTCATTGAACATAGGTGTTTAAACACCCAAACACAGAACAAGTATTCGCACTTTTTTTTCGTTGTACAAATACTTGTCCTGCCGCGGGAATCGAGCCCGCTGCCTCCGGGTTATGAGCCGACCTGCTCAACCATGCACCTTGGACTATTATTCTATCTATAGTATGGTCTGAGTACATACATTTAAAGAAAAGAACAAATTAAATTCCACCGTGTATAATAAAATATAAACTTACGTTTTGAAAATGGAACATCTATGCCAATATTGTTTAGTATGTATTTTATTTGAAAATATATAATAAAGCTAATAAATTGCTAGTTCAATTTTGATTTTCTAAGAACATTCAGTTTGACCTTCATATTGATATAATGTACGATATGAAATATGTTTTTTATATGCTGCTTTACCACAGACTCCTGGGTCCGTGCTATGAATATGTTAAATGATATGAAAATTAAGTTAGATGATGATAAAAATGTGACCTGTACTTGGCATGTTCGTTAGTGGGCACGTTAGGGAGCGAGGGCCCGCGCGCGTGCGCCGGCGCCGCGGTCCCGTTCTGCGGCCGCGCCGGCCCGCTGCGGTACTCCGCCGCCCGGTGCGGGCTATAGACAATATACATAGATACTGCAGTGCAGTGCATAAAGGTACAGTGCAGTGCATAAAGGTACTGTGCAGTGCATTTTACAGTGCAGTGCATTTTTCAGTGCAGTGCATTTTGCAGTGCAGTGCAGTGCATTGCACTGCAGTGCAGTGCATATCAGTGCGGTGCAGTGCATGTCCTTTCAGTGCAGTGCGTTTTAGTAGAGTTAAAGTAATACAAAACAATATATAAAATTGACAAACCTTATTTGGTTTTATCGTTGTATGTATGGAAAATGGAAAATTGAAATATATAAATAAGGAAATGCAAAAAAAAGATGACTTATCAACCACTGGTTATGTTTTAAATAATACAATGCGGCGAAGCGATCTTTTTCGTTTTCCCGCCAAAAACTCCAATTACTATTATGTAATGTATTTATCTTATGCGTACTTTTTGCCATGAATAAAAAATTTATTTCTTTCTTTCTAAAGGTAAAATGGAATTTTAATTAATGTTTAAATTACAATTAAAAAAATAATAATAAATAATTAAATAAATTTAACTTAATTTTAATGCTGCCAGCATTCTGGGCACATTCCCCTCCATCAACGAGCTATTTTAAATCTTTAGTTTTATATTTTTATATTTTAAGTCCTTAGGTATAATTTAGTTTTTTAGGTCTAGTTTAGTTTTGTATTAACGATTATAAAATACTTATGCTTAATGTAATAAATATATTCATTAGAATGTTACCTGTAATTGCTCTCAGGGGTCCGGCTATAGTCCAAAGAGTTGTGTTCATGTGAATTAGAGTTCCTTTGAGGGCTTTGCGCGGACATTGCCGCTGGATTCGGTGGCGGCGGAGGCTCCATTTTACTGTAACAAAATATTTACTGAAAATTTTAAAAATTATAACACAACCATAGACTTAGTATCCAGACCCCTAATACAGAAAAAATAAGTCAGTTCAGTGTACACTAATATTAGTGTAAGTACACGATTTTCAGCTGTCAAAATGAAAATCAGTCGCTACTTTGGCGCGGTTGTGAAAACATAATATATATGCCATCTTGTGTGATAGAACTTCACTGAAATTACATGAAATACCAAGCATGGAAGCTCATGGTGCCATTTCACAAGTTATTGGGCATTATTATTTCTTTTTGAAAGTATTATTGTTTTTTTTTTTCTCTAACCAAGATTTATAACTATTTCATTAATAAAATTTGTTACGTCATATCCAGTATTGCCATACGATGACTAAAATAATTACCCGATTTTATGCTTAAAATTCTAACAGATCAAGTTCTACATGATCGTTGGATACAAATAGCAGGTAGATCAGAGTCGAAATAAATATTGGACAGCTCGCACTCGCTCAAAAAATTGTTCAGCGCATTATCATAGTGAGTGAAGTAGCAAAAAAACGGGCAGGAATCAATGAAAATTAAGCAGTTCAAGGATACATACCTACCATAGTATAAATATAGTTACATAATGCCCGTCATCATTAAAGTCTATTAAAATACAACTCAGCTAGGCAACACCTAAATAAATTCTAATTTACGCACTAACTTCTCTGCACCAACAAGTTAACATCAAGTTACTGACATATCGTAACTAAGTGAATAAAAGATGGACCTGTCTTACGCATTTAAGTAACTGTCTGAATTTGGTGCAACGCATATGTATTGTAAAGTAAGTCCTTGAGAGATAAGTGCGAACTTAGGAGCTTTCAAACCTTAGTACAGACGGGCATTACTATCTTAGGAGTGATTGCACACTAAGCCTTACCGCATGCGCCCGCCGCCGCCGTAGCCTTTCACTTAAAGAGTAAAAACGCCGGTTGCTGTTAGTTTTTTTTATAGATCTTTCCTACAAAAAGTTTACATACAATAAGTAAACACAATAAAATATAAGCACTTCATATAGGTAAAAAAAAAATATTTTGCTTCTCTACTTTTTCAGTTAGTCTTACTCATCGGGTAATACTTTTTTTATGGTATACTTAGATGGCTACTCTGTGGCTGAATTGACATTTTAAAAAGTTCGCACTCTATGCTATGATAGATTATGATTTTCTACACTTTTTTTAAACGGTTTTGTATGGTTATTGCTGTTCTGGACCTAAATAATAGGGCGAATTTCGTGAACACAACTTACACTAATGAGAGACTCTCACGCTAGCTGCTTCCACAATATTTATTATAGGTGTTGCTGGATAACGAACTGCAACGTAAACGTTTATAGTAGTAACCCTGCCTTCTGAGCTTCAGGTTGTGGGTTCGATTCTCACCCAGGACAAACATTTGTGTGATGAACATCGATGTTTGTTCCGAGTCTGAGTTTTATATTGTACTCTATGTATGTATTTACAAACAAAAAGTATTTAAGTATCCCATCAGTAATCTGGACAAGCTTTACTTAGTTTGGGGCTATATGGCACTGTGAATGACCACAACAATTTATTTTGTGTCACTTACACTATGCGTATGCACTTACACACTATATCAGTATGTAAAATCGACGACGTACGAATGTCTCCAGTACTTACATGCAGTGCAGCCTTAAGGTCAGGAGTTGCAGCATGAGGACATGCCATTATAGAGAAAAATAAACATAAAAATAATATTGAATAAGAAAAATAAAAAAAACTTGGGGAGATGGGAGGACTTAGTTTTTGTTAGAACCAATTCTTTAATAGCACCTAGTAGTACTTACAAACATCGTTTCAACAGCACCAGTCTTACTCATCGTAAGAACCACCGTTTCACACGCAATCAAACCTTGTGGATACGCACTAATACACACGTATGAACTTTAACCGTTACTTACACACACCGTATGAACTTCACCGGAACCTATCATGCGCGGTTCGAACGTCACAGTACTTACACAGAAGGCGGCGCGACCTTGAGGTCGTCGGGTGCATTGGACGGCAGCCGGCACGGGCCGAGCGCTGAGCCGATCGAAGCGCCGCTGTAATATTATGAGGACGTGCCTTCATAAGAACTTTTACCAGATCTTACACACGCCGTAAAAACCTAATCAATACTAACGGACACTACATGAACCTTATCAGTGTTACTAATATAATAGTAGGTACTACAGAACATATGAACTACGAGTATACTTACACAGTTCGCATGAAGACTTACACTTAACATTAGTTTACCACTATCATTCACTTGCACGTTAAGGTTGGTTGGTATTTAATGCTTCATAATATTCTTTTCTGTCAATATTTTGTACACAAACACGTCTTACTCATGTTATCGACCTAGACTTTCATACACAGTAGGTAAATACTTACACAGTCCATAAATATGAACTTTAGTTCTTAGTAACTGAACTGAATATCAGTACTTACAGAGAGGGTGGTGCAACTTTGAGGTCGTCGGGTGCGTTTGGTGGCAGCCGACAGGAGCCGAGTGCTGATCCATTGTTAGACACACTGCTGTATTCATATGATGACGTGCCATCGTATGAATTTTGCTGAAGAAAAACATTTTAAGTCAGTCTTCCAAACTCCAGAAAATTTTCTAAGTTGATCAAAAACTTAAAGAATTGTTAAAAGTAGTTAATCAAAATGATAACATTATAATTTTAATAGAGATAGGCAAACACGCGAGCTTGAAATAGGCGTTTTGTTTGGAGGTTTTTGGAATTACTGCCAATATTATGAAATTTGCTGATGGATCATAAATATGAGGAAAGTTCGGTAAAACCAATCAGCTAGCATTTGATAGCTTTACTGGCTTTACCGAACTTTCCCCAATGAGCATTTGCCAATAGCTCATTAGGGTTCACAGTTCGTGTTGTTGAAAGAAATAATAGAAATACTTGTCTGGAAGAGATCGCTATTAGCGATAAGACCGCCCATTGTTGCACTAGTATGTAAGATTTAATAATTCCTGTATTGTATGAATTTCGTTGGTGAGACTAAAGAGTTATCTATCTATCTATCTAAATACTACCTTGTACAGAGAGAACAATACAATAATACTTTATTGAACACCAACGAATACATAACAACCTTAAAAAAATTAAAAGAGATCTAGAACTAGAGATCCTTTTCAGACAACATTTGGATTGGCAGATATATATAAGTAAGGACAGAAGACCTTGTACAGTGGTAGGTAATACTTACTGGGTTTCCCTGGCGATGTCTGTCCAGAGACCCTTGGCTCTGCGATGGCTGGATGATCATACTGGTGGGACGGCCGGTGTAAGGAGCAGTTTCATCGTTGGGCGATTCTTTAGGCGGACCGAAAAGGCGTTCTTGTGCACTGGGCCGATTGTTAGTCTGTTAAATAGAATGTGTTATTATTTTTCATGATATATCAACCAGTTAAGCTTTCTGTACTATCTGCTACCATTTTTGGTCCATAATCGTACCTTTATCGAGACTCAGGTTGTTTTGAGGTGAAATAATTATCAAACCTTTGTTCTGGGCTGTTCGCGAAAACCCTTAATGATTTACAAGTGTGATCATTACTAACACATCTATAAATTCTATTTACTTTAATAAGGCAAAATACAGTAGATTTTTTGCTACGATTTCAATTGTCACTTAACTTATAAGCACAGACACATAAGACAAATCATGATTTTATTAAATATAATAGAGATTAGCCGTTGTATTTACCAATGTGTATTCGGATTCCGCCCGACGTATTTCGGAAATTACTTCAAACGTACGCCTCGGATACATTTTACAAATATTTCTAACAGTCTATGCGACTACGACACGCGAAGACAGATTGTGATTGATATTGTGTTGATGATACACAATACTACAGTTTAAACCGCAAAAGATATAATGGAGTCTATAAAGCTATTAATGTTGCAAGGTCTCGGCTCCGGTTACCTACGTCGTATGACTAAAGCAACTTTAATATCGTTATTATGATTGTACTACACCTCTTGTTTAACTATCCATATACCTATGGTTGAATTTCCCTCAACCCACAATAGCGTTTCGCTACAAACCTTATATTGCGAACAGCTAATAAATGGAACAGCTGCCGGCGTTCTTGTTTCCAATCAACTATAACCTGGGAGTTTTCAAGTCAAGAATGAACTTCTAGGCAAGCATGCTCATCTTAGACTATGTCATTGCTTAAATAAGACGAGACAGTGGTCAAATGCTTTGCGAATAACCAAATTTTTTTAAACTTGGATTTAATATGCCAACGCCGAGGCCGCCGAGCATAATCCGTTTTACATTGAAAAATCAATACTTATGCAGTTGCTATTTACCCTAGATTTTTTTAAAGTGAAATTTCTTTACGCACGCTTGGCTTGGGGAGTAAGCTGGTGAATGTGTTCGCAAGTTAAAAGTTGTTGGTTAACATAAATAATAAATTAAAAATTACTAAAAGTTTGTATGTATTATTATGTTGGTATGTCCGTTAAAATGTCAATGTATAATTGTCAAGATGGCGACATAAACAAAGCAAAAACAAAGTTATACCGGCCGATAGATGGTACTAAAGAAGTTTTACTTCAGTCGTGTGGTCTAAAACACACTCGTATTTTTTGTTTGGGTCAGCAACAGTCCCTAGCTAAAGTTTACAGCACCATAAGTATTGAACCTGTTTAAGACCACTGCTGTATATACTTACTACCTAAACTTGGTCACTTGGTTTCACAATTCAATAATGATAAAAGTTAGTACTTACAGATGGATTGTGCCGAAGTGTATGCGGCGGGCGGCCGGGCGGAGGCGCGGGCAGTAGGACCCCGCCCGCCGGACGACCGACGGATCCGCGCGGTGGTAAATCTGGAACTACATAATACAGATCTCAATTTTACTAGGTGGTAGGACTTTGTTGCAAAGTTCGTCTAGGTAGGTACCACCGCTTTGCCAGTTATTCCGCCGCCAAGCAGTAGTGTACAAGCACTACTGTGTTCCGGTTTGAAGGGCACTGTAGCTAGTGAAATTACTAGGCAATTGAGACTTTATGATGTGATCTCACAGTCAAGTAATCTTATTACCAGACTGTGCTGATGTCTCAGGATGATGTGCGCAGTGCAGTATCACGCGAAACTTTATATTTTTGATTTCCGAGTGACGCTGTTCTGTTATGGGCGGCCGTTTCGAAAATTTAAGAGTAATTGTAAGTACAATATCAAAATTGAAGTTGTATTTTCCAGACTTTCCAGTGTTTTTGGTATCACATCTTTATGAAAAGATCTCTACTGTTAACAATATAGGATTATTTACGCATTACACACATTAAATGTAAGAGTTGCTATAGTTAAGTTATTTACAATATTTATCGTCAAAAGAGTAGTATTGAATAGTGTAATTGACTTGTAGACGTTTTGTTGACTCGCCACTAGGTTTCCGCGTTCTTGTCGACTGTCATGGCCGAAACTAGTTCCGTCGCCATTTTAAAAAGGGCAGAACGTTGTTCAGAACAGTTCAGTTGGCCTTCGGCAGCGGAGTGAATACCACGAAATTATTACCGATATATTGTTAAACAGGAAATATCTGGAGGTTATTTATTAATTGTGCTGCAAATGTCTATGAAGTTAACACTACCTATATCTCTTTCTAATCTCACCTGTTCCATAAAGCGGTGAATGTGGCGGTGAGTGCGTCATTGCATTGCTGTGATACGGTGGAACCTCATTAGAAGGCCCCATATTATGGTTCCCCTGGTTGTGGCCGCCATTCGTAGCTGCACCGTTGGAGTTTGCTGAGAAGCCATACTTGCTGTCTCCGTAGCCACCCTGCTGCATTTCAAATGGAACAATGTTGTATAATTAATCAAGAATCAAGATATGAGATATTTTATCAGACATTTCAAAATTTCATGTCATTTGATATGAAAATATTAGAAAGAAAGATAGAATAAATATCTAACAACAATGAAAGCGTTAGATGGTAGACAGAAATTAAATTTAAGAAACTCTAGTAAAATTAAGAAAATTCATTTAATTATGGCGACAAAGATAATTTTTTCAAGCATTTACTAGATAGGTGTTTTTAGTATTTTGCGAGAACGCGGCGTTTGTATACGGATTAGATTATGATGAAAACTTTCGGATAAGTTATAATAAAACAGAAACTGAAACAAGAATACAAATTAAATAAGGGTAAAAGTTAAACAAATATACATAAGTATGTAAAACGAAAACATGATAATTCGTTTTGATCAATACCAACCGTATAAGGTGGAGGGACAGCATCGGCCATGTGGTTCAAATCGTCATCTCTATCCATGTTGTCCTGCGTGGTCGCTATGGAAGGATCTGACGAAGATTTCACGAGTCGAGGCGCGGGCGGTGGACTCACTTCTAAGTCGCTTTCAGGACTTGACGCGTACGACAATCTGTTTTCCGTGCTTGATGACATTGAGAACAAGAAATCGTCGGATAACGGCTCTGGCCTCTGTGTTCCGCCATTTTGATTTGTCCACGTAGTCGGCCATTTTGTTTCCGATGTTTGCAGTGACGACGGCGTCCGGTAGGGTAGGTTTATGGAATGGGGTGATAAGACAAGACAAATGAATGATTGCATTTAACACAGTACAGAAACTAAAAACGAGCTTTAGCGTCTGTAAATGATTAATGTTTTGGGTATTTCACACGTGTGTTAACATTCTAATAATGTCGTCAACAATTTTAGGTACCTATATCTTTATGAAATAACCTTTTGCAATGTGTAGGGTAAACATTTTTACAAGCTCTTATTATACTTCACAACGACTTTATTAATTTATTTGTTTGTACGGTAGTAATCGTAATCTTGGAATCAATTCAAAAATTAATAATAATAGTTATCATTAATTATTATTATTATTATTGTAGGATAACTTCCAGCGTTCCGATTCGAGTTCAAATTTGGCAAGGAACTGTATATCCGATGACATAAGCTTTCTATGTTATTTTAAAACAGTCTGGTCTGATGATGACAATCAAAGTTGTACCCAGGATTTCATGAATAGTTAATTGTTTTAGTACTCTTTCAAATATATGCAATTATAACTTCTACTGCCACACAATACTGACTAAGGGGTTTAAATTGTCAAACTGTTTACTGACACTGAGGATTTTATCACCAAACAGGGCGAAGTTTATGAACTCTAAACCGGTCGATTTTAGGTTTGAAACTAATTCGAACAAAATTCCTTCAAATTTATGGCATGTAGTCCACAGACCACTTAGGAGAGCGATGTAGTCATTAACTAATCAGCTTTTGTGACAATCAATGGGATGACAAGATATAAAATTTACAACGTTAATAATTTTAATTATTTTTACATAAAATCTCATATCCAGCCTATCATCCCAACTCCAAAATTTTGAAATACTTATATGTACGTAAGAACTAATTTATGAAATAGGATACATGAATAAATAAATAAAACGACATCTTTCCCCAAATAAAAGCTTGTTCCTATCATTTTATAGGCCGTGATTATTATTTATTAGAATGTTAACAGCAAAACCAGTTTAGAGTGGTATTTTATACGGGTATTATTGGTAGTTGTGACTATATTATTTTATTATATTTACAAAACACACTTTGATTTAAAAAATCTTTGGAAAATAATACTAAAACAGAATCACTATAACAAACAATAATAATACAAAAAAGCATATTAATATAAAAGCACAAATAAGCAGCCAATATACATACAATAAGGATTAATACAGGTGAGCAAATAAAACTAGCATTGGTAGTAAGCTTTAAATTAATAAAGTTATAGTCAAGCCGAAACGATAATTTTGTCTAATTGTACAGAATGTGCTTCATCTAAACATACCCTAAGTGTTGTTCAGAAATAGGTTTATTTATACTAGGTTGGATGTCCCTCTCAGCTTCAGATTGTTCAGTTTTATCATCCTTTTCAAGTTCTTCTAATTTTAAAGTTGGCAAAGACAAATTCCTAACTTTATTCAAAGATCTCTCAGTAACAGTAGGTAAGGTACGAACTTCGCTATATCTTTCCGGATCGACTTTTACACTACATTTGCAATTCGGAATTCTACAAATCGGTCTTAGAGGCTTCTCTAAACCTTTGAACATAATCTCTTTCTGAAGTCTAGCCTTCCATTCCGGAACTTCATTTGCCTTTTTAATATCATTTTCGTTTATAAAAAACGATGCAGGCTTATAATGCTCCGAAATAGGAACCACTGATGATGGCCTTGGGATATTGGCAACCGGAGATTTGCTAGAAGTTTCTAGAACACTATAAGGGCGGAAGGGCTGCGTATAGCCTTTAGCGAAGACTGGAGTCATTTCTGGGGTATTGACAACTCTTCTAACTTTCCTACCATAGTAATTCTGCCGTTCATCGTAAGGATAACTAGCAAGGGTGTGCCTGTTTTTGATAGGGTTGCTATATACATTATTAGGCATGCAAGTCTGTGTTTCAGAATAGTAATACGGCACTACATGGTTCCTGTTAGCGTCATACACATGATCGTGAGGTTTGAGATTAGTGTTCATAGGTAGCATGGCTTGCGGTGAACTCAGGGGTCTAGGGTTTTGGGGGTATGTAGGGATCGGATAGGATATGGGATAGAAGGCAGGGTATGGAGAAGGTGGGATAGGAAAGTATATGTCCGACACCATTTCAACGTGCTATACCAAGACAGAACAGAAATGAATAGGTTAATATATATGTATACGTAGAGCAGAAATGTAGTTACAACTCTTTGAAACAATTTAAATGCGTATGCATATGTATTTTGTTTTATTATAGAAGCTATCCATAATAAAACAAAATACATATTATATAAGGCTATAAAAGAAGAAGTTGTATTAACATCTCTTATCGCATTAAAAAGTATAGTAATATAGAAAAGAGCACATATAGTTTACCAAATGCACCAATTTGCCTTTACCAAGCAACCATTTTGAAGCATGATGCGTTTACTGTTGCGATAGACGAATACTTGAACATATACAGAAAAATGAACCTTGGGAGACCATATATTTTTGTACTAAATAGTATTTTGTAACAATTTGTGATGCGAGACACCCATAGCATATTGAATGGCAAAAAAATTGTAATATATTCCACCAAAAGATTCAAGGACATATCAATGATTTTTGCATTGAAATTACCTAAATATTAGGTCTTTACCTATGAAATTGCCGTTTTGTTTGAAAAAAGTTAAAGTATTTTTTTTTTCGAACTTATTTATTTCTTTTATTCAAAGTAATCACCCCTGCAATCAATGCATCTTTGCCAACGCTGTGGCAGTTTATGGATGCCCTTCTTGAAAAAATCAGCAAGATGGGAGACAACAAACTCTTCAAAGGCGTTTTGTACTGCCTCTCGGGAATTGAATTTTTTTCCCGCTAAAAAGTTGTCCAAATTTTGGAAAAAGTAATAGTCGGTAGGCGCAAGATCTGGTGAGTATGGCGGATGAGGGAGAGCTTCCAAACCCAACTCATGCAGCTTAGAGACGGTCTGTTGTGCAGTATGGGGTCGCGCGTTGTCGTGAAGTAGCAGTGGAGACGACCGATTGACCAAAGCTGGTTGCAGACGTGCGAGTTTCGCCATCATTGTGGTCAGTTCTTCAATGTACACATCTGCAGTAATGCTCTCGCCGTTTTGTAAAAAGCTATGATGAATCACACCAGCACTAGACCACCAAACTGTGACCATCACCTTTCTAGGGGTCATTTTTCGTTTTGCACATTGCTTTGGTACCGAACCAGGATCTAACCAACTTGCTGAGCGCTTTCGATTGTCAAAAAGAATCCATTTTTCATCGCACGTAACAATTCGGTTCAAAATTCCTTCATTTCTGTCCTGTTAAGCAGCGCAAGGCAAGTCTCGACGCGTAAATTGCGCTGGCGATCGTTAAGTTCGTGGGGCACCCATCTATCAAGCTTTTTTATCTTGCCAATCTGTCGCAAATGGACCAATATTGTTTTGATGCTAACATCAAAAGCTGCTGCCAGCTCAGCTGTAGATTGAGATTCATTAGCTTCCACAATCGCCTTTAATTCATCATTGTTGACCAAAGTTTCCCGACGACCACGAGGTTCATTTTTTAAGTCAAAATTCCCAGAACGGAACCGAGCAAACCAATAACGGGTTGTACGTTCGTTTGTACAGTTCTCTCCGTAAACGTCGTTGATGTTACGTGTCGTTTGTGCCGCGTTGGTGCCACGACGGAACTCATATTCCATAATTACACGAAATTTCAAAGTATCCATTATGAGGAAAAATGTTGAAATGTAATGAAAATACAACGCTAATCAATAAACAAAAGACTTATATTGTAAATAGAATGTCATATTTTTAAAACAAAATTAATTTGAATTTAGAATTCATAGCCAATCAAAACTTTTTTTTGTTTGAAAAGTCTGTACTGCAATACGGCAATTTCATAGGTAAAGACCTATTATATTTTGAAATATAATTTACAATTAGATGCAAATTGCGCTGATATAGCTTAAATTTAGTAATTGATATAGCTTAATTTTTGTAGTAGTAATTTTAGATTAGCTACGGTGTTTCGCATTGATATTATCCAGGCCATATAATTTTAGATACTTTAACATTATTTCTATGAAGATAATAACATAAGACGTACCTTGGTCTCAGAGACCCAAAGTTGCTGTTGTTGGGTCCTCTGAATGAGGTCGATCAGTTTGCTGAACCAAGTGTTCTGGTTGGCTTCGCTCAATGTGATTGTGTGAGTGAATACGTGACCCCAAATCCTTTCCATGTGTTGGCATTGTTCTAGAAGCTTCTTGGACGATTTATGTGCTGATCTGAAAAAGTTTTGGCATACATTTAATGTGAATTCTAAACAAAATATCCATTATTTATAGCATGGCAATATTTAATTCTAATTAGATGATGACAAGTCGATGATCATTATATTATGTACTAGTTGCGCCCCGCGGTATCCCCGCGGATAAAAGGTATTATTTGCTCATCCCACGGGAAAATTTCACTTTTCCAGTATAAAATGTATATATGTTAATTCAATGTGTAAGCTATCTTGGTACCGAATTTCATCCAAATCCATTCAGCCGTTTGAGCGTGAAGGAGTAACAAACATACACACATACAAACTTTCGCTTTTATAATATTAGTGTGATTGGACGGTTTTTAAATATTACTAATATTCTGCAAATCCGTCGAACGAGATTAACTATCTATGAAAATTTGCTTTAAATTTTTTAGTTTTATATTGTATTTAGAAATCACGAACTTACTTAGGAAGACCAGCTCGTAACTGTTTGATGATATGCTTATTATCGGCTTTCAAAAATATCACAATAGGGTAGAACTGTGCATAGTTCAGTCTATCCACAGCATTTGGCGTAATGTCCAGAAGGGCATGCTTCCCTCGTTCCATTATGGTTCTGATGCTGGAGAGCCGGATGATACCGGTGGGTTTATTCTTACTGTCTTCCAATGCACTGTCCATTTCTACAAATAAAAAACGATATTTAAAAACCTGTATAAAATTTTTGGTGAGTAGATTTGGTCAGAGCATTTTATCACATACGTTTATAAGAGAATGTTGCCTTTTTGTAAATGTTTAAATGAAGTAAATGTTAATATCAGTACAATGTATAGCATTTTAACACAAAATATTTATTACGCATGCTAATAAAATTATACAATCAGTCTGAAATTAAATATTTTGTTTTTGTTTTCTTGGATGACTTTATTGTAATTGACAATTTCTGAGGTTTATTTAATAACAATATAGTCGACAGCAGTTTGATTAATATAACTCTAATTTCAATGATTGCGGAAGTAAGTACCTAACTAACTTCAATAACTTAGCTAACTAACATGATGATTAACTTACTAGGTGATGCAAATTTATCAGGACTTTCTGTAAGAAGGCGTTCCCTTGCTATATCAGCGACCGCTCCTAGAACTATGACGGGACGGACGAAACCTGGCTGCTTGAGCACCACTCGCTCGTACGCAGGGAATTTACTGATGCTGTCCGATAACACTACTTCGTCCCAGTGTTCCTGAAATATATAATTAAGGTATTTTAAGAAAATGATCTGCTTACGCATTTTCGTGAAGCAAAGAAATTATCATTGCTTATTTGCTGTTTAATTTTAAGACCAACTCATTTGTGAGCCTTCAGTAACAACATAATAATAGGTCTTTACCTATGAAATTGCCGAATTGCAGTACAGATTTTTCAAACAAAAAAAAAATTTGATTGGCTATGAATTCTAAATTCAAATTAATTTTGGTTTAAAAATATGACATTCTATTTACAATATAAGTCTTTTGTTTATTGATTAGCGTTGTATTTTCATTACATTTCAACATTTTTCCTCATAATGGATACTTTGAAATTTCGTGTAATTATGGAATATGAGTTCCGTCGTGGCACCAATGCGGCCCAAACGACACGTAACATCAACTACGTTTACGGAGAGAACTGTACAAACGAACGTACAACCCGTTATTGGTTTGCTCGGTTCCGTTCTGGGAATTTTGACTTGAAAAATGAACCTCGTGGTCGTCCGGAAACTTTGGTCAACAATGATGAATTAAAGGCGATTGTGGACGCTGATGAATCTCAATCTACAGCTGAGCTGGCAGCAGCTTTTGATGTTAGCATCAAAACAATATTGGTCCATTTGCGATAGATTGGCAAGATAAAAAAGCTTGATAGATGGGTGCCCCACGAACTTAACGATCGCCAGCGCAACGTACTCGTCGAGACTTGCCTTGCGCTGCTTAACAGGCACAAAAATGAAGGAATTTTGAACCGAATTGTTACGTGCGACGAAAAATGGATTCTTTTTGACAATCGAAAGCGCTCAGCAAGTTGGTTAGATCCTGGTTCGGTACCAAAGCAATGTGCAAAACGAAAAATGACCCCTAGAAAGGTGATGGTCACAGTTTGGTGGTCTGTGTGCTGGTGCGATTCATCATAGCTTTTTACAAAACGACGAGAGCATTACTGCAGATGTGTACATTGAAGAACTGACCACAATGATGGCGAAACTCGCACGTCTGCAACCAGCTTTGGTCAATCGGTCGTCTCCACTGCTACTTCAGGACAACGCGCGACCCCATACTGCACAACAGACCGTCTCTAAGCTGCATGAGTTGGGTTTGGAAGCTCTCCCTCATCCGCCATACTCACCAGATCTTGCGCCTACCGACTATTACTTTTTCCAAAATTTGGACAATTTTTTAGCGGGAAAAAAATTCAATTCCCGAGAGGCAGTACAAAACGCCTTTGAAGAGTTTGTTGTCTCCCGTCCTGCTGATTTTTTCAAGAAGGGCATCCATAAACTGCCACAGCGTTGGCAAAGATGCATTGATTGCAGGGGTGATTACTTTGAATAAAAGAAATAAATAAGTTCGAAAAAAAAAACTTTAACTTTTTTCAAACAAAACGGCAATTTCATAGGTAAAGACCAATATATATTACTTTAATTTACTAACAAACCCCGTAAAGAAATCTTAATATTTAATTACATCATTCGTACATCAGTTTAATGTGCTTGAGTCGAAAATGTATTAAATCGTTGATAAATTAGTCACACTATAGGACAAATCAGTTCTCCAACACTGGTATGCCTCATCATATGGCCACAGATATGGAAAAGAAGCAGTAATAGGATTTGGACTATCTTGATGATTGACTGCTTTCAATACAGATGTCCAGTACAATTCTGGCACAAGTAAATAGATGTGAAAAGCCAAACATTTACCTTTCCAAGACTCTTGCTCCGCCGATGCGTAGATCGTCTCCGCCGGAAGAAATTGTGTTTCCCATCGTTTCCGGACATTTCCTTTTTGTTTGCATTAAATTGAGCTGTTGCTAGCTCTTCCGCGCGAGCTTTGTTCGGAATCGTTCCTTTTTGGACTTCTTGGTTATTGCGACCTAGAATTATATTCATATGAGAATTAGGTGGAATAAAAATAAAAGTAAGTACTTACCTCTTCTTTATTCAACTAAATTCTCAAGTATATAAAATAATAAAGCGCAAATACTTGTTCTGTGTCTGGATGTTGTGGGACCATGGTCCTCTTAGTTCCTAAGTCCCTAGACAGGGCATCCTAGTTAGGGTCCAGGATCTATGTATGTGATCGTTGGGCGATATTATTATTATTGTATAAGTATATCCTAGTATAAAAAGGATGCTGAACGCTGATATTTTATTGGCCTATGAATTTCTATGAGATAAAAATAGTAATATATCGTCAAACATTAATTATACAGTTACCATGTAGCTGCAATTTTCATTGTCACTTTAAAGATTTAAACATCTACAAATTCACCTTATTTTCATTGTACCTTTTAACTAAGTCACAACGACAATTATGAAGTTGGCCTTAGGTAGCCTGTGTTAGTCATAGTTAGCCTACCTAGCTAACTACAAATATAGGCCAACTAAAGATTCGTCGGCGTCGCTACCTAACGGTAATGAGTACTCTAAAACCATTGTATTAAAACAATATCATAATCATAAAGATGCTCACCTATCCTATAAACCTGCCAAGCGCCAACGGTCCCGTTGTGTAAAGTATCGACGACGTGAAACACGTCTCCACACCGGAACGACATCTCGCCGTCTGTGGGCTCGTTATAGTGGAAATGCGTCTTTATGTGGAACGAGTCACCCGCTGTAATGGAAGATTTGTAAACAAATTATTACTATGAAAGTATTTTTTAGTCTTTGCTGGTCTACCGGAAGCGTTTTCAGTTTCCATCATCAGCCTGAATACATCCACTGCAAAACAAATAGGCCTCTCCCCCAGCAAACATCACTTTAATCTTACGATACTAATGAGATTCTCTAAAATTAAAATTTGAATAACATTTACTGCTCCGATTTTTCTTCCAATACAATGAAACGATCCTTAGATGAAACGGAGTCTATAAGCATAAAAAAAATCAAAACAGCTGATTTTTATGGAGAACACGCTCGACCAAAAAAATAACTAGGCCAAAATCGTTTTCATGCAAGATGGCTATATGGTGCCAAAGACAGTTTTCCCGTATTCATCGTAGTTCATAAGGATTCGAATATGCTACACTTCCCCAGTTAAAAACATCATACTGTAGAGAAGGCATGAGAAACACCAGCTAGGTGATCACGGATCGTGATAACAACTGATAAAAATACAAAATTGTATGGATTTGACAGATTACTTCCTTTATAAATATTCACGTAAACCATGCAGGTTTACGTTTATATAAAGGAAGTATTCAAATTAGTAATTAAATATCTCCTGTTACATTGCAATCAAAGTTTCTTTATTACTCTGATGATGTGTGTCAAAAACTCGAAGTAAACCTGTGAACACTTACGCATCTGACCACTAGCAACTGCGTTGTACTCGTCCGGCGAGTGTTGGACAATGAGATCTATCCTTTCTTGCAGACTTAGCAGGAATAGCACAGCCTCTTCTCGAGTCACTCCTTTCATTTCCATCTCGTTCACCTGGAACGAAAATAATACTTTTGAAAGGCATTGATATATTAACCAGTTAAGCGGCATGCGGCCCAATTTAATCAAAAACACAGTTGAAATATTAAAAATCTACAGCGTTCCACAAATGACCGCTCCCAAAGACAGTAAAAAGTTTTTGTTCAAAAGGAGCTGCACCAGCCGAATCCAGATCCACCATCAATGGTACTAATGAGGCAAGTCGGTACCAATTGTACCATCAATGGTACGTCTGATTCGAACACAATAAACTATGTACCAGTTGTACCATTAATTGCACTAGTGGGACGATCGTTTCCAATTGCACAATCAATGGTACGTCTGATCCCAACACAATAACTAGCGGGACAATCGGTTCTAATACCATCAACGGTACATTTGGGACGGTGGCACCGCTGCAGTTGATGTAGCATTTAAACTTTATTTTTGCATGAAATACATTGAATTTTATGACCACTCTAATCTAATCGCTACATAAACTACTACATCTAGTCATGTATTTATTGTATTATTTTCCATCACGCGGTACCTAATACTTATAGTATAAATAAATATAAGTATATTTGTGGCCATTTCACACAGCGCCATCTAGTCCTAAACTAAGCTAAACTTCTATTAGTGGAACCAGATAACTGATATAAAACTTAGATACTTTTTATTTGTTTATACATACTTTTAATACAATCAATACTACTACATTTTCAAGAAATTTCATCAACTGACTTACCTTGAGTATTTTATCAGCAGGTTGTAACCCTTGTAAGGCAGCGGGACTGGTCGGCTGGACTCCAGACACAAATACTCCAGATCTGTTCCCACCGCAAAGTCTCAGCCCAACTGACCCTTCCTTTTGAAAGCTGATCAGCCGCGGTTCGCTTCTGTTGATAGTATTATGTGTCCATCAGTTTAAGATACGAATGTAAAAGATAATGGTTTTACATTCTAGTATACCATAGTTTAACTTACGGTGGTTTGGTTCTCTGATTCGCCATTGCATCTTCTTCGTAAAGTTGCCTTCGACTGCTGTAGTAATCTACAAAAAAGGTATTTCATTTTAATATCTATCCTTCATTGATGTTCAATGTGTTTTAAGTCAAATCATGATAGATAGCTGCCCATCATCATCATCATCAGTTTACGCAATTCTACTCCTGGAAATAAGCCTCTCCCAAGGGACGCCACTGGGACCATAGTTCTTCCATTCAGATACACAATATGAATTTCTGCAACATCAATAGATGACCACCATTGTATATAGTAGAAGCTATTGATGGGCTGCTAAACTACACATATAAGTACTTCTTTTCAGGGTAAAGTTAGCTTCTTCCTCCAAATAATAAAGTAAATTCGAATGATATTAAATAGATATATAGAAGATAGAAAACAATGTACAAAAGACAAATAATTTTGTGAGTGCAACGCAGATATTACTAATGTTATGTTATACGTATGGATTATGGATTACATTCTCTAAGTAGTTGCAGGTTACCTACCTTCATTTCTAGGTGGCGGTGGCCGTGGTGGCTGTTCCTCAAGAGGCCCCCGTCTATTCTCTCCGGGGCCTCCCCTGACTGGGGCTGCGACGTACAGGTTTTGCCCACTGCTAGAGTACCCTGATGATATGGGTTCTGGTGTAGGGTACGGGTTGTGAGGCGTCGCTTCTGTCGACAGAGTATTTTGTGTTATAATCTTGTTGTGGATAAAGTGACGAGGTTTCTAGGACTGGCTTTACTATAAGAATATTTTTTTTATACTAACGTTAACTGAATACTTTTTAAAGCCTCTAATCATTCAAACAACATTGTGAGCAGCCCTGGTTAATGAAACAGATTTTTTTTTATATCTATTCAGTACCTAGCCGTCATTCTTCACGTATCCAAATACCATGGAGATGGTGTCTTATCACATGACAAATGCAAATCAGCAATAATGTAAGAGTGTTGTTAACAGCCTATGTCGCTGTCAACAACTCTCTTATGGTTGAGGAGGTCGGCTCATAACCCGGAGGCAGCAGATTCGATTTCCGCGAGAGGACAAGTATTTGTGCCAAAAAATATCGCAAATACTTGTTCCTAGTCTGGGTGTGGTGGGACCATGGTCTTCGTAGTTCCTGGATCCCTAAATACAAGGAACCCTAGTCAGGGTCCAGGATCTATGTATGTGATCTTTGGGCGTTATTATTTTTGTTTCGAAAGATTCGGACTTAGAATAACCAAAAATACATTCTGTTAAACTTTGACTTTATAGTGATACCTTACCTAAGCTGTTGTAATTATTCTGATAATTGCCATTCGTGACAGTCTCTTCCCTAATCAGTTCCCTTGTCACTACAAGGTTCAGCCGATCCTTGCAAGAGTCCACAAGTTTCTTAGCTTCCTTCAGAGTCATGGCGTCTGTAATAGGTGTATTATTGATCTTGGTGACTACGTCGCCTTCGCAAAGACCCTGGCCGCCTTGGTTGAGCTGTTCCCTTGCTCGCATTGTCAATTCTTTAACGTATATCTTGCATCCTAGGACTATTCCGAAGTCTGTAAAGAAGATATCATGAGTTAGTCCAGAAAAAACAAGGCTAGTTTGTTGGGTTTAAGTCAATAATTAAATCACGATGGCATGGTATAGAATCCAAACCTGTGGTTAATTCTTGAAGATTAACTCCACAATAGTACCTTTTTAAGATCAGGCATCATATACTCGTAAATATGAAGCACGAACACAATTTTGTAAGTACAACCAAATAGAGGACTACGCTGACATTATGTTCCACTATTGTAGTTAACGTTAAATTACCTTCTTTCTTCCCGTTTCTGCTCAGAGACAGTTTAATTGTAGTGGGTGCGGTGGGAGGAGGCGCGGGCGCTCGTCTCCTGACCACCAAGGATACCGCAGCTCCTGAATCCCGAAGAACCTGGACTGCACGAGCGTACTCCACATTTTCTAATGGTACACCGTTGACGGAGACTATTCTGTCGTTCACTCTGAAATAAGTGACGGCGGAAATTAAGGACTTTCCTATGACCTTTATTGCGCCAAACAGAAAACAGAATTCGCAAATTTTAAAGAGCATCTGTGTTAATGGAATTTTTTATCCAGAAATAGAATAAAACTCACAAGTTAACAGTTATTATAGTCAGGCACAGTACTTACTGAAGTTTATCCTCTGCAGGGCCACCTCTCAGCACATCTGACACGGCAATAGACGGGTCTCCGCTCGCGAAGTGAGGGTTGTCCCTTCCACCAGATACAGCTATACCAAACCCATAGCCCTGTACCCGGTTTAGCCGAACCCTGTGGGTTTCCCAGCCTGGACTACGTTCTGCCGTCTGTAAAGAAAAAAGAATTTCGTTGTTATTTTTTGTTGATATGCTAAACTTGACTTGGAGAGGTATGATAATTAAAATTTCTAACAATATTTTCACAACTCTGCCATAAAACGAATCCGTGATAGCGAGTCTTTTCCAATTATGTGTAGTTTAAAATAAAGCAACGTTACACACAATTTAATAGGACCCACAAACTGTAGTAAGTACCTATGCAACCATATGAGATGCTAAGCTTCGACCTTGACCTAAAACGGGACCAGCATAACTGGTCACCACTATAAATAGAACAATAACGCAAATTCATAAGCAAGCTTGATAATTCTCACTTATATAGGCATAGAAATCAACTTATTGGTATGGAAGCTAGTATTAAATCTTTGTATTAAAGTCAGTGCAACCTTTGAGCGAGATGCCCATGGTCGTTTAACCTTACTCATTTGCATTACATTTTCCAAAGGGTTGCTTATAATATGTATGGCACCACCAAATCCACTCTTGGTTAAAGGAGACTTGGAGAGCACCAACATCGTTAAATTCACCATCAGTTATATATGTTGTGTTGTGTTGACCAAAGAGCTTTTAATGCCTCATGTCTTCGGTTTTGAGTCAAAAAGATTTCGAGATTTCGATAAAAACATGGTTTGAAATTAATTTGCAATTCCTACTTTTAGTGGAGCTACGATACATTGGTTTCCAATAATAGAAGATTCTCAGTCAGTTTTACAATGCGTGTATTGTTCGGACGTTGATAAACTGGCTAACAAAGGCTCGTTGAGCAATATCAGAGTCGACTTACAGCCTACTCATTAAAATACCATATTGATGAGTCTGATACACTAAGTTTTATGTTTTACTCATATTGTGTAAGAAACCTCAAGCTTCAAGTTGAGCTATTATAAATTGATTGGGCGATCATGTAACTTGATTGCAACGCGTAGAAACACAAAATTGTATGAATTTGACGCAGTTTATGTGCATAGTTAGTATGGAAATTTCTCATGTTGCATTGCAATCAAGTCCCGTGATCCTTATACGGTATGGAGGAATCACATTGAAAAGTTGACTCAACAGTTCTGATGTAGACAAAAGTATTTACAAATTAGCGTCCATCCATGAAGTATGCAACGGAGCTGGAAACACCAGTAGGTGGTACTTGAAAACTCTATGTACTAGCGGAACCACCAATAGCCAACACAACCAACCAACAGACTGAAAACTGGCATTGGAAGTCGAAGAATAATGGTTTAGGAAAAAAAATGTTGTACGTGTAATATTAACTAGTATGAAGATGATTTAAGTACTCACTTCTATCCACTCATCTATCTATCTTGGTTATGTGTAAAGAAGGATTTTTGTGGACAGTAATAACTGGAGTAATGAATTATATACAGAAGGATAGCCCAGCAGTGGGTAGGATGTGTCAGACGTTAAAACCTTTTTCGGACAATTTGCATTACTAAGTTTATTATTGTTATATCTTGGTGGGATTGTTATTCATTCAACATATATATAGTATGTAGCTTCTGCCCGCGGCGGCGGACGGAAACAAAGAAGAATTTTTTTCATACATAATTCAACCACCCATTTCACCCTCTTAGGCGTGGAATTTCGAAAACCTTAGTGAAAAGAAAGGCTTAGTGGACACCTACACTTTACAAAGAACACACCGTCCAAATTTCAAGTCTCTAGGACCAGCGGTTTAGACTGTGCGTTGATATATGTCAGTCAGTCAGTCAGGACTTTGAATTTTATATGTATAGATCTACTGCCTACAGAATGCTAATTTAAATTTATTTTTAATCCACAAATACTTTACAACTGTGAATACCACATTACACTATTAAATTGAGTGGACCAATGCTTTCGACAGCGTGTAAAAGCGGCCAATCCTCGATTTTGTAATGACAGTCGACAGTTAATAATTATCAGCCGCATAGGTCGCTGGAGCCATAGGAAATCGTTAAAATGAACTTCTCACGCAATCAGGAGTGGCTTGAAACTCCTAATAGCCTTAAAATTTCAACGCAAGCTTTCAACTTACAAACAACCGTACTTAGTGATGATAAGGTTAAACATTAAATGATATATTTTGGGTAGGATTAGCATCATGGAAAGTAGAAAGAATAGATAAGCATTTTGTAGACACATCAACAGCCGGATGACGTTCACTGAACATAAGCCTCCCCCATAAAATGATACTTTGAACGGTTATCAAGAGGGGGGGGGGGCAGGCGACTTGGTAATCCCTGTAGATTATAATGTACCGAGGAGAGTGCTGCTGCCCATCCACCACGGGATGAGATGGTGGTCCTATTCTCACACTACCGGAACCGCACGGTTATTTGGTACACAACGTTGTACTTAATAATATTAGGAACCTTCCAAAACGGATACGTTCTATTGCAGCAGATAGTTTTGAAGGCCGCGAGCTGTAAATAGAACTGACACCACATAATCAACACACAATAGTTTTTTATGCATCTCAATTATTACTAGTGTGAGCTCAAAATTGTCTTCATTCTTAACATATCTTTTTGTGATCTAATAGACACAAACATACCTATAATACATTTACACATTATAGGAATACATTTAAAGACTAAACTGTCGAAACCAGTAATAAAGAATAGGTTTCGCGTTCTTAGTGAAAAGTACAGTTTCAAACGCCGGGAATAGAACACAGATATTGTTTCTTGGGAACAATAAAACTGGCGCTGCAGCCGCCAACGCACGTTATACCAGATAATTTACCAACAAGACTAACCAATAATGCTTCAATTTACTTGAACGCCTAGTAATTATTTCATAATAATGAAAATTTAAATGATATTACAAAACATTTATTTGAATAGAAATAATGAGAGATATATATTAACATAACATTTTAAAATTACATATAAAAACAATGCAGTAGCAAAACATAAACTAAGAAGCCGCTACCAGTAGGCAATGTGCCCAAAATGCTGGGGCAGCATTGCCCCGTTGAATGGCCTTTGGGCTAAATAGAGATCTAAGAGGCTAAATACAGCAGGTATAGAAAATATCGGGGGCGAGTTGGCTGGACTGCAGTCGCGACCCTTTCTCGCCCCGGTACGGCGGACGAGGGCTCACGGGGGGGTTTTAGTGGGTTCGAGTCCCACATACCCCCTGCAGTGCGAGGGCATTTCCCTCCCTCAAAAAAAAAAGGTATAGAAAATATATTATAGCTTATGTAGAGGGATAAGGGATATTGTAATGATGTTAGTAGCTATCACGAGAACTGGACAAGTTTAAATACCTAACATACTAGTCTTATTACTTGGAAATGATCAAACAGTCTGGTAGATAAAGAAAAGGTGTTTTATATTGATGAAGCGTAGGTTGAATCGGAATTCTCATAGCGTCCATCGCAGCACCTAAATACACCTTACATGCTAATGGTGAAGATTTACATTATAAATATACGAGTGTAAAAGAGACACAAACAGACATGCGTGGAAGCATGTTGCATGTCAAAGTGAAAACTAAAGAGATAAATGCCTACATTGCAGAATACAAATCCTTTCCAGGCTTTCCTTAAAAACAGTCAAGAGGTTTTCTTTGTACCTTTGTACCTAATTTAATGAGATCTCTATATCACTATTATAGCATTAATGGGCTGGAAAGAGTCAAAAGTGACAACTAGTCAGGTGATCTAAGTAACTACTTTACTTGCCTATAAGTACATACAAACAGATACAATACACAAAGCAGAGTTGATCCTAGACTTAGAATAAAGCGGGAACAGGCAGATATCAAAGAATAAAACGGACTCTATCACTACTCCTCATTCTATACGTTTTATATAATATGGTTGTTTTTGGTGGAAGTTGGTAGGATAGTTCACTGCCTTGAAAATAATGTTTCAAATTTTGAAACACTCTGGGAAAATGATTAATCCTAACAATCTATAGGTGGCTTTAATGCACTAGGCGCCTACATAAGTACTACATATTGTAAAAACAGTGAATTATTTGAAATAGAGCCCAATAAAATTGACGAAACAAAACTAAATGGCCTTAATTAAAAGAGCCAAGTAATCAGACGCGCGTCATTTAACGGGTCAGTAGGTAGTGGTAATAATTAAGAGCGCGGTTCCCAAAGATTGGTCGACCTTGGGGTCCTTGAGCCAGAATGCAAGATCAAGAGACAAGTCCTGACATGAATACTGATAAACAGGATGCCAAGAACAGGTTCAGACTTGACGTTCGATAAATTATAACCGCTATATGGGACTTAGATGGCGTTGTGTAAAATGTCCACATATATATATTCATTTATTTAAATATGCCTCAAAATAATAAATTAGTTATGGGCCATGTTAATGTATCCATTGAATACCGTTTTTTTACTCTATTTGTTTTGGAACAATGATGACAGTTTTCTAGTTTGTAGAGACCTTGCAATATTCAAGATCTTTAGTTTACTTACCTAAACAGAGCATGCTTTCTGTAGAAAAGAAATTTAAATGGTAGATTAATAATAAAACAGCTAAATTAAATATTCATGATGGTAAAATCAACATCTTAACATACATAATTACGAAGCATAAAATCATATTTATCCAGTTTTATACGAAATACCACAAATCTTATTACAGACGTGCTTCTGCCCGCAGCTTCGCCCGCAGCGTGGTTTATGGAAAAATAGTTCAACCACCCATTTCACCCTCTTAAGGGTGGAATTTCGAAAAATCCTTTCTTAGCGTATGCCTACGTCATAACATCTACCTGCATGCAAAATTTCAGCCCGATCCGTCCAGTGGTTTGGGCTGTGCGTTGATAGATCACTATATTAGTCAGTCAATCAGTCAGTCACCTTTGAGTTATATATATTTAGATGGTCGGGCTGGTCATACAAAATGAGATTCCTATAGACGATTGAGTCAAAGAGACAGGTTCAGTTTCGAGACTGATTAGTAACCAAATATTTGGCCATATATGGGCGAATGGATTATACAATGGATGGCAGTGAGGCAACAGTTCAAAGCACCATGGGCTTGACTTGGCGCCTACGCAGACATAAACCATGTTTGCTTTTATGCAATGACTGAAGTAGTTGAAAGGTTTAAAATATAAATATTTTTGAACCATTGACACACTTTTTTTACGTTTCGTTATAATATTTTACAAATCTACTGATTTGACTTTACGTACAAGGTTCACACAAAAAAAAACGCGCCAAAATACTCGGCTACTACGATCTAGTTCAGTTAAATAATATTTCAAGAAGGAAACCAGCGTCTATGTGTTGGTTGTTTGGTGTATTGTCTAGGTGTTGGTAAGAACATCGGTTAAGATTTGTACAATAAGCTAAAATTCGTGATCTTCTTTTCTCGTGAATAAAGCTAAATTAAGTGCAAAAATTTAGATTTTTTAAATGCATATTTTCAACACTAAAGCATAATAATACAATAACACTCAATTTGGCCAGTTTTATTACATCAACAATCGTCTTTTGTTATTTTATTTATTGATGACATCAACCAAAGCTTTAATATTGAGGATGTCACCTCAGGGCGTAAATTGATATTTTATATCCACTGGAGCTCATAAATTACATAAAGATGATTCATAATCGTAAGCGCGTCAGTGAAGTTAATAACTTATTACGCAAGAATAACTTTAAGTAATTAAAAATTTAATTTATTCGGTAAGTAGGTACCTATTTAATTTTTAATGTATTCAGTGAACCTGCACTGTGAGCACTGTGAAGCACGCACTATTCTATAATTTACAAAAAATAGTAATTGTATTTTTGCTTTTAAATCCTGATTAACGACATATAAAACGCATTTTTACCCTGCTTTTAGGGAAACTGGCTAGATACCTTTAAGTTGCAGTTTTCTCTACCGAGGGATAATAGAGAAATTACAACATGCCTCTACGACAGCAAAAACATATGCATTATTACTAATACTTAAGTATAGCTCTACCTTTCTTTATACAGTTCTCTATGTCGTAAACCATTAAGATTTTTTATCAGCTAGCTATTGCTTCTTTATTAAATAATAAATAAGTTAAATAGAATACACATATTATGAAGCAAACTTAGAGCAAGCTGAGAAACAGACAGATGGAAACTTTAAAAAACTTTTAGAGATTTTTTTCCGTAATCAGCCACTGTTTGTAGTTCCCACCCCACCGCTCTAAATATATGAGCTATTTGATCGGACTCTAATGGGTCTACATTTAATTAATTTTATTACACTTGGCAATTTCCAGGCCATATCGCAAAGGTTCGGAAACGAAAGACGCAGCGGGTTCGCTGAAACTTCACATTGCAAACTATCGATAAAAACCCATTGTAATCGAAGCTTATTACGTTACGTGATCACAAACTTTTGACTCCTCTTAATTTCAGTTGCACTAGTATCAGCAACAAGTCAGAGTTACATGATAGGCCTGCAGGAGACATGCAGCTGCTCTATGAGGGATTTGTTCAGCAGTGGACGTCTTCAGACTGACAGTATTGATAATTACACTTGGGAATTAAGCTTCAGGCGTCGTGTTTAGTGTTTAGATAGGATAGGTAGGCAATTGTACTGACAGAGAAAGTAGGTAATTGTAATTACTATAACCAACCTGTAACTTTTCAAATCCTAAATTATCCAATTTCATCTTGCCGCTTTGATTATCACTCAACTTTCTTAAATTATTCATAAGTACCTTTATTCTCACATTTAACACATCCTTTGGGAAAAGTAATCAAAACTGCATTTTCACAAACAAATGAACTAAAAAAGCTTTGAATTCAATAGTTTTAACGTTTTGATCCAAAACTAAACAAAAGATTCGCGTGTTTTCCAATTGTTTAAAAACAGAACGTAAGGTTTTTAAAGTTTTAAGGCGAAGGTTGTGCCGTAGGCGTCCAGCGATTGTCGTGATATATAAAAAAAAAATTTAAAAAAATGAAGTTATGTTCGGTGAAAGAAACCGAACCGATTTTGAGTCGACCGGGGAAAGTGGTTCCCACCTACTAAATCACGAACAAGTTATATTAAAAAGGAAAAGTAAGGAGGATGCTCACGGATAGAGCCAACGGCTTCACACCGGACCTTTGGTTTCAAGGACCGTCCTGGTGGTGCACTCACCGTGCCGCCTGCCCTACCTAACTTGGTCAGCTAGTCTGCTTAGGACTGTCAATTGGTGGAGAAAGTGAAACTAAAGTGAATTTAGTACAACTCAATATTTACTCAAAAAACACACAAGTAGAAATATCTTATGCAAAACAAAAGTCTACAAAAATAGTAATAACACTAGGCCGCAGTTAAAGTCTGTAAACCTAATATGATAACGCTAATCCCGGGACGCTCACTGACGACTAACGGGGAGAAATTAAAAAAACGCACGGGGGGCGTACAAAGTTCACATCGAAAATTAAGAAAATGACACGCTCACTCAATCACGGCGGAGGTGTCGTTTCGCGGGAGCCAGCCGTCGCTGGACTACCACCGCGAAACAAAAAATAAATCTTCAACACGAAGGAAAATATGTGGCCATCTTGGTTAGGCCACCAGTCGACGTCGTCACGGGCGGATATGGGCGATCCGTCCTGTCGCTCCCCACACCCGGGGCTCTTGACGCGACTTCGTAAAAAATGAGCCAGCAGCTACTCCTGCGCCATGCCGACCGTAGGAACGGCGGCCTCAAAGAAAACCCTCAGCGCACATCCATGTGGGTGCGGTTTTTTTAAAAGGTGCGCAGGAGCGGCGAACGCGTGCACTCCGTGGGCGCGCGCCTCGCTGACTGTCGTGGCGATTGGTTCGCGGCACGATTCTGCTGGGCGCGGTCCGCGCTTATCGCGTCTTCTCGCCTCCACGTAATATGGCTATCTCTCTCATATATACAATCAATAACCTATATTTTTTAACTATTTTAATCTTATTTAATTACAAGTACATTACAAAACTAAGAGGATTTTTCTGATCATTTATATACAAATACGTCCAAGAATGGTTCAGTAATTGTTGTGATATTTGGTTGGAAAAAACCGACAAGAAGCTAATGATAACAAGTATGTACTTTTGGTAAATTACAAGTCCCACAGACTACTACGAGTATGAAATGTGATTACTGAATCGTTATTAAGCTGTTTCTGATAAATGTTTGTCAGTAGGACCCGTACTTTAAACAAACGAAAACATGACTGTCAGGTTCCTTGTCCAAAATAGTTGCATCAAAATCTTATAGAAATACTTTAAATCATTTTGTAATTCATCATCCTTGGGAAACCTTAAGGTACCTAGTAAGTATTTATTCTACTATCCAAATGATAGGGCTAATGGTAAAGCTATAATTAAGAATAATTGTTTTTCATATCACAAAGTGCCTGGCCTTCTTAATGCGGGAGCAGAGTAGTACAAAAACGTTGCTATTGCAAAAGTGTCAGGAGAAACTGACTATAATTAATGAAAAAGTAGCTACACGCTACAATACCCCCTTTTTTGCAAAAGCGGATAACGTAAGTTATCGCGACACAGACGTCCAACTCACTGAAAAAAAAATTTTTTCTATGGCAGTTGCTAAGTGGTTGTGAGTAGATTACGAGTAGGCAAAAATAACATACATACTCCAATCAAAAAAAAATTTGAGGAAAAAAAATTTTTTTCCAAAAATTTTCGATTCCTACTTACCCTCACTCACTCTATTTTATGTTGGTATACCTTTAACTATTTCAAACCCTATCATACATCTCCTTAATCATGCTCTTCTCATATTCATCATTCTTACACATCATCATCATCATCATCATCATCACGACATACATACCATTGCCTCGTATATGTAGCCATCATACTCCAAATATGCATTAATGCTGGAATTGTGTTCTATGAATTTTAATGAAAATTCACATTAAAGTACTGAAACTTTGCCTTAAAAAATGTATGGTTATAGGAAAAAGGTAAGAATACAAACTCATGTTTCTAAAAAAGTAAAGAAATCGAGCGATTCTTGTTTTGTAGGACTAACCTTACAATGACGTGGTTGTGTCTTGTATTCGGTAAGTCACGTAGATGTAGAAGCACTATTACAAGATGTTAAGAAATAATATTAATAACTAGTTTCCAACTGTTGGAAAAAAATAGGGATATTTTTATCCACAAAAATTAATGTTGAATAATTATTGTGCTACTATTAAAATTGCTTTAAATATGATACCATCATAAGCAATGAACATGTGACATGTAGGATGAATTATCCCAGATTATGAAAAATCAGGTACATCCTCCTAATACTAATAAGTAGTGTCAACTTAATATATGCAAAATATAAGACATTATTATAAATAGGACCAAAATGTTGTCCTCCTAGACTTTGCTTTCTAAACAACCACAAAGAATAGGGATCTGCATGTGTGAATGTATATCATAAACAAATACCTAGTATTACTTCAATTGTAATACTGATAAAAAATAGTAACATATTATGGGTTTAGATAACACACCAAATAATCCAATAAAATCAGTTGAGTAAGCCTTCAGTACCGCTTATCAACATTTACTTCTTATAAAATAGGGTTCATGTTAGATGACACCACAGCATTACCTCAAAATAAACTTCATTTTTGAAATTACTCAAAAACTAGAAGTCCAAAATAAAAAATAAAAATTGTTCTAGGTTCACCTAAATATGCAGGTACTAAAACATTTTTGAAAATTTGAAAAATATCAACTTTAATTTTTTCATGTCACTTCGGTGAGAATGAAAAATTATGAAAAAAAATTCAAGAAAAATATTACTTAGTGAGAGTGCCATGCTTTATTATATCTTTAACATGGTACTTTCCAGAGCTGCTAGATTTAAGATCTTGCAAGATATAAACAACATCAGACAATTTTTGCAATATTTTACACTTCACAAATCGTGGTGCTAGTTTACTAGAAAAGAAGTTTGCAGCATTGGATTGTACGAAGTTTCGTCTCCAGACGATGTCGCCTGCTTGAAAGACAACATCTTTACGCCTACGGTTATATCTAGTTGCGTTACGTTGGTATGCTTCTGTCAATGCTGATTGGACTTGCGAAAATATGTCAGAAAGTTCATTCAGCGCGGTAGCCGACTTTTCTCTATCCGCTACCTCAAGACTGGGCAGATCGGATGGCGGAGTAGAATGAAGACTATGTAGCTTACCGTCTACCATGATCTCTCTACCTGTAGCTAAGAAATAAGGTGTATAACCGGTGGTTACATTAATAGAACTATTAAGTGCTAATTGCACGCGAGGCAAATGTTTGGACCAAGTACGTTGGTCTTGTCCAACTAAAATTGATAAACAAGTTTCAACTGTCTGATTATACCTCTCCACTGGATTGGTTTGTGGGGTATAATAAGCATTGTAAAATATTTTTGGAATATTAAAAGTATCACAAAATTGGGTAAAGCATTTACTTTTGAAAATACTACCATTATCACAAATAAAAATGAGCGGAGCTCCATGTTTCAAAATGATTTCGGATTCGAGAAAAGAAGTAACGGTCTTTGTAGTAGCCGTTCTAAGTGGGTGAAGCCAACAAAATTTGGTAAAAATATCTACTACTGACAAAATATAAATATGACCAGAATGCGCTTTTGGTAATGGTCCTATAATATCTAAGGATAGAGTATGCATCGGGTAACTAACAGCTTTCTGATATTTCATTAAGCCTTGGGGTGCAGCATTATTGTGTTTGTAGGCTTTGCACAATTCACAATTTTCTATATATGATTCTATATCTTTATGCATATTTTTCCAATAATATAAAGATTTTAATTTATGATATGTTTTAAATACTCCTGGGTGCACGGCATCAAGGCTATCGTGACCTTCTTTTATACAGGCTTCTACTAATTCCTGAGGGATTACTAATTTCCAATTATTCTTATCCAAATTGGACTTCGACTTACTAAATCTATATAAAACATTTTTTTCAATGTAAAAATTTTTGTACTTCTCTGGTTCTTTTTGACAACCCTTATATATTTTACTGTACCAAGAATCTAAAGTGTTATCTACACCTTTTGAATAAGTAATCAAATCTACTGAAATTCTTGACAAAAAGTCAGGTACAACATGTAGTTTACCTTTTTTATGGCGAATTCGAAAGTTATATTGTGAAATTTGCATAGACCAACGGGCTAAACGACCTGAGGGGTTGTTTAGTGACTTTAACCATTTAAGACTCATGTGATCAGTGACTATAGTGAATTCGAATCCATCTAAATATGATCTAAAGTGGTTTATCGAATCGACTACTGCCAGCAGCTCCCTCTCGGTGGTGCTGTAGTTGCGTTCTGTACGAGACATCAGGCGAGAATGGTAAGCGACTGGGTGCTCAACGTTATCGAACTCTTGAGTAAGCACGCTACCAATACCTACGGAAGACGCATCGCAGTGCAAAACAAATGGCTTCGAAAAGTCAGGACAAGCTAAAACTGGTGCTGATAACATTGCATTTTTTAAGCTATTGAAAGATTCAACTGCCTGATGTGTCCATGCTATCCTATCCCTACCTTTACGCTTTCCAATTAGAGCCGTCATGGGGGCTATGATTGTAGAAAACCCTTTCACAAAACGTCTGTAATATGAACATAAGCCAATAAATCCGCGCAATTGTTTGGCGGTTGTTGGTTGTGGAAAATTTTTAATACAATTTAATTTATCAGGATCGGTTTGCAAGCCGTCACAATTTACTATATAGCCTAAGTACTTCAATTCTGATCTACAAAAACTGCATTTTTCAATATTTAATGTTAACCCTGCCTCTTTGAGCGCAGTAAAAACTCGATTAAGTATATCTATGTGCTCGGAAAAAGTGTCCGTAGCAATCAATAAATCATCTAAATAAGCAAAAACTTTCTCTCCGAATTGATGTGAAAATAATTTATCTACCAGGCGTTGCATTTCGGCGCCGGCATTAGAAAGTCCAAAGGGCATTCGCTTAAATTCGAATAAACCTCTATTTGGGACAATAAAAGCGGTTTTTTGACATGAATTACTAAAATCTTGACAATTCGGGGTATCCGGGGGTAATCCGTCCGAGTCATCTAATACAATTTGCCAGTACGAACTGGAAAGATCCAAAGACGTCAGGTATTTTGCTCCTTTTAAGTTGTCTAATATAGAACTAATGTATGGAATCGGGTAAGAGTCCTTGATTGTAACATCGTTAAGTTTTCTTGCGTCTAAACAAAATCTTAAGGTACCATCCTTCTTGGTTGCCATTACAACAGGATTGGCCCATGGTGACCGCGAGGGTGCAATAACTCCTAAATCCAACATTTTATCTACTTCGTCGTTAAGTGCTTTTAATTTAACAGGTGACAAGGGGTAATATCTTTGTTTAATAGGTGGCCCTTCGGTCACAATCCTATGCTTGACTAGGTCGGTCTTGCCTAAACCCACGTCATCGCTAGAAATTCCTTTAAAGTTGTGTATAATTTCAGAAAGTACTAACTGCTGATCTGGTGTGAGCTTCTCGCGTGACACGATGGCTCGCACCTCATCTACTTTTACTTCCTGTATATCTGAACATGTACCTGTTTTCGAAATATTCGTAAAAATTTCTTTCTGTCTATTGAAAATATTGAGCAATTTAAAAGCATAAATAAAGTCCATACCTAATATTATATTCGTACGAATTTTCGGCATAACTAAAAAATTCAAATTTTTGAAACTTTTTTCAAAAAATATTGGCAAAGTAATTGAACCACTAATATTCACTGGCGTACCATCAGCTGTGCGTGCATTAATATAAGTTTTATTCAATCCAGCTGACTTCGAAAATTCTTTATGAAACCCATTTCCTAAAACTGAAAAATTTGCTCCGGTATCTAAAAGTCCGACAAATTCGGTGTCAAAAGTTTTAAATTTTACATATAATCTATTGTCATTCTCAATTGTTAAAATTTCTGGAGATGTCAAATTACATTGTTCGGTAACGTTACTGAACTCAACATCCCCTCTCATAAGTTTTTTTTGGTGAGGGTTAGATTCTTCCCACTGTACCCTATTCAAAGGTTGTGGCTTCGATGTTGGTTTCGAACAGTTTGGGCAAGAAGTGAGTATGACGTCACGCATACCACACTTAAAACATACTGATCCAGGAATGTTTTGACATGCCCGATAATGGTGTCCATTACATTTACATTTTAAACAGACAACAGCATTATTTTGTGTTGTAGTGTTAACAATGTTCAATCTAGGTTTAGGTTGCCTATTAAAGTTATTTGAAGTTTGAGTATTAAAATTTCTATAATTTTGATTTTTTATCTGTTGAAAAGATGTATTATAATTTGACACAGGTTTTGTGGTATTACTGTTTAATAAACCTGAATATGCCTCATAATTTTTACTAAGGGAAATCAAATGTTCAAATGAAGTTACTGTGTTGTTCGCTAACAGCTGAGCATACACAGGCAATAAATTGTGTTTAACAATTTCAAGGAGTGAATCTTCTGGAATAGGTCGAGCTAACCTGTTATTTAAATCTTTAATGTCAATGATAAAACTCAAAACTGATTGACCAGTTTTTTGTTTGGTATCCCTTACTGTTTTTTCTGTTGTATAGTCATAGTCTATTGACTGGAAATTTTGTCTAAAAGTTTGGCATAAACCTTGCCATGTATGAATGGTATGCCTAATGGATCTGTAAAACTTGAGAGCTGTACCATGGAGTAGTTCAGAAAAACCTCTCAACACAATCACACTATCAATATCTCGAGCAATTCTCACCTCTTCTACTTGATTCAAAAAATCATTTATACAGGTATCACCAGAATACTTCAAGTTCCATGACTTTAAAGATTGACTGCTATTGTAAATATTATAAACCACTGAAGGAATTAAAGGCTTAGGTGCCCCATTATCAAAATCATTATAAAGTGTTGAATTTTTATCAATGCGGGGTGGAGTAAAATTCTTATCATAAGGTTTTCCAACACTGGGCTGTAAATTATGCACGGTAGTATAAGTCAAACTAGTACCGGGTTGCAGCTGTTGTAGCTGACCTGGGGTCATGTTTATGTTTGGCCGTCGCGGGTTCGTATTGACAAACAAGTTATCCGCGAGGTTTGAACGAATAAAATCATCAGAGGTTGTGACTGGTAATGACTCAGGCACAATAGTCTGTGGAACAGTACTCACCGAAGTAGTAGGTGGAAGTGGCTCGTCTAAACTCATTAAACTGTCCATCATATCACCACAATTCAGAACTGTAAATAATAAATGTAAATTATAACAATGTATTTACCTACTGTGAAAATATTACACAGAATATCAAAAAATTAGTATCCAATATACTTAATTCCACTTTTACACCAATATCCATAGCAAATTAACTGTACTAGCAGGGCAGTAAGCTAAAAATACACAAAAATAATTTGTTCGGGCGCCACTGTCGTGATATATAAAAAAAAAATTTAAAAAAATGAAGTTATGTTCGGTGAAAGAAACCGAACCGATTTTGAGTCGACCGGGGAAAGTGGTTCCCACCTACTAAATCACGAACAAGTTATATTAAAAAGGAAAAGTAAGGAGGATGCTCACGGATAGAGCCAACGGCTTCACACCGGACCTTTGGTTTCAAGGACCGTCCTGGTGGTGCACTCACCGTGCCGCCTGCCCTACCTAACTTGGTCAGCTAGTCTGCTTAGGACTGTCAATTGGTGGAGAAAGTGAAACTAAAGTGAATTTAGTACAACTCAATATTTACTCAAAAAACACACAAGTAGAAATATCTTATGCAAAACAAAAGTCTACAAAAATAGTAATAACACTAGGCCGCAGTTAAAGTCTGTAAACCTAATATGATAACGCTAATCCCGGGACGCTCACTGACGACTAACGGGGAGAAATTAAAAAAACGCACGGGGGGCGTACAAAGTTCACATCGAAAATTAAGAAAATGACACGCTCACTCAATCACGGCGGAGGTGTCGTTTCGCGGGAGCCAGCCGTCGCTGGACTACCACCGCGAAACAAAAAATAAATCTTCAACACGAAGGAAAATATGTGGCCATCTTGGTTAGGCCACCAGTCGACGTCGTCACGGGCGGATATGGGCGATCCGTCCTGTCGCTCCCCACACCCGGGGCTCTTGACGCGACTTCGTAAAAAATGAGCCAGCAGCTACTCCTGCGCCATGCCGACCGTAGGAACGGCGGCCTCAAAGAAAACCCTCAGCGCACATCCATGTGGGTGCGGTTTTTTTAAAAGGTGCGCAGGAGCGGCGAACGCGTGCACTCCGTGGGCGCGCGCCTCGCTGACTGTCGTGGCGATTGGTTCGCGGCACGATTCTGCTGGGCGCGGTCCGCGCTTATCGCGTCTTCTCGCCTCCACGTAATATGGCTATCTCTCTCATATATACAATCAATAACCTATATTTTTTAACTATTTTAATCTTATTTAATTACAAGTACATTACAAAACTAAGAGGATTTTTCTGATCATTTATATACAAATACGTCCAAGAATGGTTCAGTAATTGTTGTGATATTTGGTTGGAAAAAACCGACAAGAAGCTAATGATAACAAGTATGTACTTTTGGTAAATTACAAGTCCCACAGACTACTACGAGTATGAAATGTGATTACTGAATCGTTATTAAGCTGTTTCTGATAAATGTTTGTCAGTAGGACCCGTACTTTAAACAAACGAAAACATGACTGTCAGGTTCCTTGTCCAAAATAGTTGCATCAAAATCTTATAGAAATACTTTAAATCATTTTGTAATTCATCATCCTTGGGAAACCTTAAGGTACCTAGTAAGTATTTATTCTACTATCCAAATGATAGGGCTAATGGTAAAGCTATAATTAAGAATAATTGTTTTTCATATCACAAAGTGCCTGGCCTTCTTAATGCGGGAGCAGAGTAGTACAAAAACGTTGCTATTGCAAAAGTGTCAGGAGAAACTGACTATAATTAATGAAAAAGTAGCTACACGCTACACGATGACGCCGGCTCGCGCCATATGAGATTACACAGAACAGCCTTGCTAGAATAGAAGCCTCTAATACCTTACGGAATGCAAATGACCGTGCAGCCTGTTAATTTCTTTAACGAACGCTAGTTGTCTTAACGCGGTCGGTTTTGAAGATGTTCTTTGGAAACGATGTACAGCTATGCAAATTAAAGTTTTGTTTACACGTAATTTAGCGGATACGGTAGCGGTATGTACTCGTAAGACAGCGTAGCGTTGGCCCAGAATATGTGGATAGTATATACTGTCATGGCAATCGCAAGACGTATTGACAAAACAAAATACTACAACAGCTGTGAGTATATTATGTAGGTCACATTTTTAATACCTATACTAGGTACTAAAAATGTGACTGTCCTATTTCATAGTTTGTTAGATGGAATCTCTTTTCAAAGTAAAACTCGCATAGGAAAAATCTACAAAGGTTCTCTGGAAGTAATGTCACATTAAGTAGGTACCGATTGAGACCGCACTTTTGTATATATTACTGTACCGTTTTGCTGTACATTTTTTTTTTTCAGTCATATGAGGCCTAGATTCCGCTTTTTCTGGCCGTTTATGTCCCCGAAGCCCTTGGGAACGTTAAAAATTTAAGTTTTTTTCTGTATCTATGGGCGTCATTCGCCCTTACTTCGATTTCAATATTTTCCAAGTTCACTAACTCTTCTGTAGGTAGAATTTAGTTACATTTACATAATGGATACATACGCCGGTCATGTCATCATTCTGCAGGATGCTTTGTGATACACAATGCCACAAACATAACATTACATACTAACCTTAATACCTAAACATAGATGCCAAATTGCAATGACTACCAAGAACTCTAAAAAAGTTCGTTATAATACTGATACTGCGGGCAGAGGCAGAGACAATGGACATTCTATCTGTCCAGCCTGGAATCTCTATTTTCATTATATTTCACCTCTATTACAAATGAGTTAAAGTTCTATATGGCACGCCTAAAATAAATAGTGTGTGATAGAATTGATACAACGCCCCATTATGATGCATCGGCTGTCCGTATCTACAAGGTATTGAATACTAAGTAATACATTATAGATATAAAAAGAGAAACTATAGTATACAACACAAGTTGAGGCACCGTGCAACTATTTATTAATAAACACTAGAGGTATCCCGCGGTTTTACCCACACCTACCATTTTTAATTTTTTGGGATCAAAACAATCTCGGTTGTGGAAGCAATGTGTGTGTGCAAAATTACACAAAAATCAGTTCAGCCATTTCGAAGTGAAAGCCACACAAACAAATTGACAATGTGTCTCTTTTATGTGCTTACTACTGCACATCACAAGGAGGCTTGAATTATTTTCTTGTGAGTTTTATCATATTGTTGCTTTTAATCAGGTGAGATTGTGGTCAAATATCTATATAGTCATTGATAAATTTAAATAAATTTTATAGATAGTAAAAAAAAATTGCTATTAAAATTACAGCAGTATTTGTTTACAGTGGTATAGAGGCTAGGTGGTAACACTATAGTCAGTCACAGATTTCCAGGTTGTGACATCAGTATCCTCTACTTGGTCTGTGGTGACATCCCTTAATGACCTTATAATGAAACACATGATTAGTACCTATGTACCAGAGTTCGAAAATATCCGATATTTAAGTATTATAAATATCAAAATACCGGATATTTTGATATATATAAATTTTTTATGAAGGCCATGTTATTTTATTGTATTATTCATGAATACTATTTGCATATGTGTTACGTAAACATACCAAAATTATCAAAAAAAAAATTTATGATAACATAAAATCTTCTTTTATATCTAAAAGAAAAAATCTAAAGGCAAAATCAACTAAATAACATAAAATCTACAACATAAATACATTGATATATTATATTATTGGACCCTGCTATGTAGATATGCATTAATCCTATTTGACTAACTTTGTGATAGCAAAATATCAAGTGAAATATCAGTTATTAAATGCATTAGGACCAGTATAGAAAATAGAAACAAAACAATGTCAAAACCATCAACAATTTTTATTACTGTTCAATTAGTTCTAAATACAGCCTAAAATCAGCATTATCCAAACTGTTATTAAAAAAAAACAAATCATACAGTAAGAGAAAACTCAAGTATACAATAAACTACTAATATATACTATAGTATATACAAATATACTATACTATCTGCTGTCTATTGAAATTAGCTGCAGCTCACACTGCTTGCAGTTTGTTTATACCAGCTGGGCGATCATGTAATATGATTGCAACCGAAACAAATTTGTATGGATTTGACAGTTTAACTATGCAGTTTATGTGCATAGTGAGCATGGATTTTCTCCTGTTGCATTGCAATCTAAGTTTCATGATCACCCTCCTGGTTGCCGGTCCACCTAGGCAGAGGATGGCCTACACCATCTTATGGTTTGCGGTCACTCACAGAACTGATAACCAATTGGGAAGAAAAGATCTCAAATGGCCTCATTTATTCCTTTTTAATTAGATATATGACAGGTGATATTCCAACTTAATTTTAGAGGTACAGCTTATATCCGTCCAAGGGCCGACTTTTCAATTTTAGCATAAATATCAATACCAGTTAGATCACATAACTTGACTGTTACCAATAGAAACACAAAATTATATGGATTTGGCAGTTTCAATATGCAGTTTAAGTGCACAGTTATAATGGAAAATTTCAAATTAGGAATGAAATGCTTTGCAACCAAAGTTCCGTGATCACTCCCCAGATGTAATAACATTACCTTTAACTTGCATAACAATAGATGAACAAGTGCATAACTGTTGTACAAATAATATTTCTAAGTTAATGTCAAGTTATGCTCAATGTAAAAAAATACTAAACATTATCTAAGTAGGTACTGAAGGTGTCTAATTTTTAATTTTTATTATAAACAAATATTGTTAAAGCACTTTTGTGTTGAAGTATCTATAATTATAAAATTCAATTATTTAATATGGATATCCAATTAAAGTAGATAAATTAGCACCATTAAAACTAAATATTTCTTCAGAGTTAGATTTCAATTTTTCAATAAGAGAATGTTTGATAAACCTAATTTCATTTGAATGTTCCTGTTTTATTAATTTCACTTTATGTATAACTTGATTACGATATGTTGTCTCAATGTTGGGGTTCTGTAATATCTGTCGCAATTCTTGTAAATTATCTGGCAGCTGAATTTCATTACTATGGTACTCTATTTGTAGGTTATTTTCAAAGTTCATATCCACATTTTCATATTTTTGTAACATTAATTTCTTAGGGCAAATATGATTACTTAGTACAGCAGCAGTCGTAACTTCTTTTCCTTCCTCATCAAATACAATTTTCTTGTTCAAGGTACACTGACACTCACTATTATCTATTTCATCTGGTTCTGCTATACGTTTCTTGCGTTTTGTACCTGAGCAATCTGTAGTAAAGCCATCGGATGAATCCAAGTCCAACAGATGCCCATATTTTGCTTCAATTTTTTTCATCACTGAATTGCATTTTTTATACACTGTTCTTAGTTCTAACAGATCATCTGTACTTATTTCCATGTGGCTCGGGTCAAACTCTGCACTATGAGGTGAGTTTGTAGAGTTGGTCTCTTTCATGGCGTTCTTTTTATGTTTTTGCTTTCTTTTCATCGAGTGTCTGAAATTGATGGATCGTTCTGGTGACTTTTCTCCACAAATGCTTACTGCAGCTGAGTTTTTATCGGTTAATATATTTCTTTTAGATTTTACAATCGACACCTCGTCAGGCACGTCGCTAATTTGGTTATCGTCCTGAACGACCATATCTCTTTTGTTCAATTTTTGACAGATGTATTCTAAGCTTCACAATATAGATTTTACTTATTTTAATTCGAGGTTTTAGGATCTTTTACAAAAATTGTGACGAGTATTTTTATTGCTGTCGCAAACATGTGTTTTAATTAATTGACATAACAGACAACGCACCTCATTGTCAGAACGAAAACAAAATGGCCGCTGCAGGGACATGCACATCACAGATAAGTGAGAGCTCGCGTCTATAAGCATAGTGATGTGGCACTAGTTAAGTAGTAGTCATTAGTCGATTAATCGTTTTCGAGCCAAGATCTGCTTTTGTTTCTTTTCGCATCATTTTGAGTTTAAATTTCGTTTCGAATAGACTGGCGAAATTATTTTTAACCCCCGACGTAAAAACGACGGCGTTTATAAGTTTGACGTATGTGTCTAGGTCCCGAACGGATGAACCGATTTTGTTTGAATTATGAAGTCCGGAGTGTTCATAGCTGTTTTATGATATCTTCACAAAATGACGGATTACCTACAAAATTTTTCACAACTTCCTCAATATGGGTATCAAATGAAAGGTCTTAACTAGTAAAATACTATTCACAAAATTTCAAATCAAAACTTGCCGCCACCACGAATTGCATTTTTTTTGTCGGGAGTTTTTTATTTAGTAATAACTTGTTGAAGGAAAAGTTAAATATCTACATAATCGGAAAATCGCACCTCCAGTAATTATTTTGATGTTCGACCGAGCGCCGAGTGACTCGAGACGACTCCTATAGTCGTAAACGTGCCTAATTTGTCTAGACCTATCATAAACAAGAAAATTAATACACAGAGGTGGAAAGTACGATCTGAAGCAGAAAATTTTCTTTTCTTCCGAATTATCCTATTTTTATCATAGTAATAATTTATCCATAAATTATTTTAAAAGATAACACAATGCCTTAAGTTAAATTAATAATCTTTATTTTTCCTTTTTTTCTTTTTTTTAGGTACATGATAATCTTCATCTAGTTCTTCAGTGTGGGTGGTTTCTTTTTTAGATTTTTTCTGTTCACTTTTTATTTCTTCTCCGGGAACAGTGTTAATTTCAATTTCCTGTTTGTTCTTTTTAGATCTCTTCTTTTTAAATGGTTTATATTTTTCTTCTGTACTTTCATGATCAAGTAAACTTTTTTCAACATTTGTGGGCTCTGAACTTACCATTTCAGGGTTTAATTCATCTTCAAAAGTTTTCTTGGCTTTTTTCTTTTTCTTGCTTTTCTTTGTTTCAACATCAAGAGAATTTCCTAATATTTCTTCATTATCTTTAATAATCATATTGTGAACCGCAAATCCATCCATCAATGCAATGTCTCTCTGATTTTCAGTGTCTGCTTCTATATTTCCAGTTCCTGAGAAACCTTGAAAACTATAATTGGCTTCATAATCATCCTTAGCATTACTGTAATCATAGTTCAAAGACATTTTATTTTTAGATTTTATTGCAGCTAGTTTATTTTTAAAATAATCAGCCATGCTGCCCTTTTCTGTAAAGACTTGTTCAGTAGTTTGGATATCTTGATTCAGCATTTCTTCAGGTTTTTCTTCATTTTTTAAAGACCTTTTCCCAAATATGTTAGCTAAGTCCTTCTCACTGTAGCGGGTGATATCTTTGCCTCGTGTAAACTTATGATAGTGAACTCTAGCTTTGCTTTTTTTCGATTTAACTTCTAGAGAGATGCCACTGTGGAGCTTTTCTTCATTGTTTTCACCTAAAACACACATTAAATCTTTTAAATATTTAACAGAAACAATGGGCTAGTACAATGAGCATTACAATGTTTGTCACCAAGACAAATAGGTATCAATGAAAAATTTTTAACAACACTAAAGAAAAGTTATCTAGATAACTTTTCTAGTAGTTATAAAAGAACTCGTGTACTGAATAATATAATTGAATCTTTTTTAATTATCAAGATCATCAATGTTACACCTGTGATATAAATAAATAATAAACAAACCACTACATGAAAGAAGGAATAAGTAGAGAATGTATTTGGAGGTTATGAATGTTTTTACGTACCATTGGATAGGTTGGAAAGCAGAGCGTTGAAATCATCCTCATGCTTTGTCCATTGGTCGTTCTTGTCCTCAAAGCCAAGCCCTTTCTCATCGTTTTTGTACCTGGCTACAACATGTTCAACCATTCCATTTTCTTTGGCCCCTAATCCTTTACCAGAGCTCCAACCCATCTTTTCCAACATACGCTGACCGAACTTATTAGTATCATTGCTCCATTCGCTATTTTTAGCACGCAAATTAATCACTTTTTGCTTGCGACGAGGCCCCGCTAACATCGCCATTATTAGTTACAAAAAACATTAAGATTATTTCACTGTAAAATGACCACATGTGATTATGGCGTGGCCTTCCAGTTTCTGCTATTCTGTCAGTGTCAAGTGTCAAACAAAATTGAACTATGTGTGATCACTAACATTGACTTTACAAACAAACACAAAATGGACGACGACACGAACCACGTGAAGTTGTCAAGTATCCGAATGTTACTCTGTCTGGCTGGGTGGGTGGGTGAAGGCCACTAGGCACAGAACGTGCGTGATTGGGCTACAAAAAGTTACTTATAGCCTATGATTGGCTGTTAACTGTCGATTGTTATTTTATTTATTATGTTGGTGTAATTGGAAACTTACTGAAGCGGGAAATTCAAAATTATCAAGACAAATCTACATGAAACTAATTAGGTAGCAATTTTAATTTTTAGTGGGCTGGAGCATTTGGACTGTTTTTATAAAGGCCATCGCGGCCAGTATATAGTCCAATTTTTTTTTGTGTATAATGTGTGTAATGTAGGTAGTGTTTAGCATAAGTTATTATATCATTGTAGTATTTAGTTGAAAGTTTATTCTGTTTTTTTTTTTGCCATTTACGGGTTAAAAAAATAGGTTTTATGTATATAAGTATTTCGCGATAAACAAAGTTAATGACAATCGCGGGAAAAGGAGACTATCATAGGTTAGTTTCATGATACATAGTATCCTCTACTTGGTCTGTGGTTTCATGTACTAAAACAAACATTTTACAATAAAGCCGATTGTCAAAAAATGGTGTAGATGTATAATTTACACATAAAAAAAACGGCCGTATACAGTACAGATTTTTTTATATTTTATTGATTTCGGTTCATTTTAAACGGAAATTTGACATTTTTGGCTATGTATTTTATGTGTGTTTCATTGTATATCGTAGGCTAGGACATAAGGACACTGCTTACGACGACGTACATTGGCATTACATTACGATTGGCACACATGGCACGGACACTAAAAGCGAATATTATAACATTTTACGTAAGTATACAAATATTATGTAATTGGTCAATATGCTGGTTTTAATATTTAAATAATTTATTGGCTCATCCTAATCACCTCTCAAAGAAAGGCAACTCATACATAAATAAACATTAATATTTAACGAATTCGATAGCAGTTTGTTTCTGATTGAGACGGAGTGTGGACCGGTTTTTATGGAAAGTAAAAGTTCGATGAAACAATTATTTGTATAATAAAACAGCCTCTGTGGTGTGGTGGTTCAGCAGCTCTGCTCATAACCTGGAGGCGGTGGCTTCGATTTCCACGGAAGAAGTATTTGTGCACAGAAACAAAAACTTGTTCTGTGTCTGGGTGCTGTGGGACCATGGTCCTAGTAGTTCCTGGGTCCCTAGACACAGGGAATCCTAGTTAGGGTCCAGGATCTATGTATGTGATCGTTGGGCGTTGTTATTATTATTTTCATTACTATTATAACAAACGCAAAGCCTAAAAAACCGATTTCAGACTGATAATTTATGTTTTTCTCATAGATGCCATTGTCAGAACTGGACCAAATGAGACCTCACGAAAAGCACCGGCTTTCAAATAAAAAAGAATCATCAAAATCGGTTCAACCGATCGAAAGTTTTTTTTTGTTTGGTTTTGGCTCCACACTTTTGTGTATTTAGCCAGTGTCAAGTAATTGATAATATCTCAAGTTAATTAATATCATATAATGTGTCAAGTCAAGTCACAGTCCAAGTCATCAAGTTAAGTCATAGTCTAGTCTAGTCAAGTCATAATTCTAGTAATGTTTAGCAACTTTACCAGAAGCTTCTATGGAGTTTTGGAAACAACACGAAAAGGATCGTTTCACCATCATCATACCACTTTTTCCCACACTCATGCCTGTAATTCAGCACTTAACGAATAAAATGCCACCAATTTTATGCACTAACACTGAAAATAACACAAGTTTTGGAAAATAATACAATGTGGCGACGAGATCTTTTTCGTTTTCCCGCCAAAACTCCAATCGAAAGTTCTGAGGTAAAAACATTTTTTTTTTTACTAATTTTTAATTTTACAGACTAGTCTTTTTCACAGAAACCCAGAAGTTTAGGTAAAAGAAGATTTAAGTACTTTTCTTGTACGAGTGAAATTTCGCCATATAAGGTGCTCAGCTGGCCGTTCTCCACACCACACCACTGCCAGTTTAATCCAAGCGAGGCTTCAAGAAAGCAAAGTTACATTCCCATTAAAACTAGCTTCGTTAGGACTGCTTTTGAACTTTTTTATTTCAACGTAAAGCGGGATAAAATAGTAATCTGTGGAGAAACACTATGCACTCATCCCAATATTTATTTCAAATGAAATACGCACAAATACCAACTTAAAAGTGCCGAGTAAAGCACAATAAAAGATCATGCATATAATCCCATAATAAATAAATATCTAGCTGTACCCTACGGTTTCACCCGCGTGGTGAGAGTTTTCTAATTTTCCGCTCAACTTTCTCAACTTTTTCTTTCGTAAGAAACATCTCCTGACATGAATAAAGACACGCGTGATGCGATGACCAAGGGAAACAGAGATTCATTTTTATATATTTAGATTATGTATATATTGTATCGTTCAAAGAATAAAATAATTAATCTTTTTACTTAGGGATCGGGTATTTCAAAGCCTATATTTATACATTTTACATGAGCATTTTACTCGCATTTCGCGAAATGAATCGCCGGCGCGGCATGGGCGATTGTGGGGTGACATACTCCTTCACCGTGCCATACGAGCTCTTACGGATCCCTTTCAAGACCCAAATGGGCGGTGTACCGGCTCACTCTACACAAATGGTTCTGCTTTTTGGCACAAAAAGTGTCAAAGGACTTCTTTTACTAATAAAAAAGCAGCAGCAACTTAGGCGCGGTTTTTTAATAATACATTTTGATTAGTTTTAGATTTAGATACTTATTATGCCTGATTTTTAATCATTTATATATACATAGATTAGATTTATATATATAGTTATATCTAACTAGAATTCTTAGCCAACCAAATAAAAAGTGTATAAAGATTATGCAAATTGCTACTATATTAGCAAACCAAGCCGGCTTATTTAAAATTAATCCACTTGTCATCGGCCACCGCAGTCACCACAGTCGTTTTGCATGAGGCAGCTATTTCTAGATTTAGACGGGAAGTACTGCAGACAACCTATATTGCATGTACCTGAACGGTGTTTTTTTAAAGTTTTGGCTCCACACTTTTGTGTATTTAGCCAGTGTCAAAAGTTAGTTTACTACAATAGATAAATAATTAGAGATCCAGGGCGATTTTATCTTTAAAGTTTACATCAATATAGAAGACGAGAGAGAACGCGAGTGGAAAAGGTTATTAAAAGCGCGGTTTTATCTTTAAATTGATTATTTTAGTTATTAGTAGTTAGTACCGAAAGGAGCATTGCAGATCAATAAATTGGGAGCAATAAATTAGTTGAAAACAACAGACTATATGAACTTAGACGTATCAAAACACACATGAAGCTACTTTAGTTTTAATTTCACACTACGTTTATGTCTGTTACGCATTTAAACACCATATTGGAATTCAAATGCAAAATAAAATCGCGGGCGCATCAAATCGAATCATGAATCGAGCTAGGCGCGCATTCCACATAAAAACCAAGGAGTAATGCACTCGGAGTGAGTCATATTGTTCAATGATTGATAACAAAGGTAAATCGAGGTACAACATTACCGCACACCACACCCTTTGGCGTTGTATGTAAGTATGATTAGGTACTGAAGTAGATAACTTTTTTTAATAATTCTGCCCGCGGCTTCGCCCGCGTGGGCTATAGGAAACGAAGAAGAAAAATTTTCATAGATAATTCAACCACTCATTTCACCCTTTTAGGGGTGGAATTTTGAAAAACCCTTCCTTAGTTGATGCCTAAATATTACAAAGAACACAACCTCCAAATTTGAAGTCTCTAAGACCTACGGTTTAGGCTCTACGTTGATATATATCAGTCAGTCAGTCAGGACTTTGAATTTTATATGTATAGAAGAAAATAATATGACACAAATTTTCCATAATTTTGGTGTAAGATTTACGTTTCGTATAGAAGTTTAAATTCAGTCTTGTTACACAAAAAATAATCCTGTTGTCGAAATAGAATGCGTGCCAATTTCGTTCATTCATTTAAACTTCATTCATTTTAGGATGGATTTTAGGGTTAAAGATCCTTCAAAGTTCAAGATCTTCGTGTCACACATTTCTTGGGTGTAATATGCTTGGTTGTGACAGTGACCTAAGTTGTATACTCTGTGTCTCTCTTTGTGCGCTGTTAGATTATTTGCTTTAAATGATCTTTAGGAAAGGAGGCCTTGAAAGTGAACTTGACTTTCACAGAATAAAAAATCATACACGCGTAGTAGGTACGAGAACTTTGAATAACAATATACCTAAGCATCCAAAACGGATGTTACGTATGTGGGCAAGTACCCGATGGGATCTCTAAACGTGGGAATTTCAACGCATGACTCATTCAGTGGTCCGAAACCAGTCTGCGTTTCAGTCGAACAAAGAATACTACCTGAGCTGGGCCAATAAAAACTAAAACAAACTTCAAACCTTATTAAATGTGTATTATTGAAGAACTTTAATTATCGGCGGAGTTAACGGTGTATCTGAGGCTGAAGAACTGCGCTCCAAGGTAAGAAACCGACCACTTTGCCGTCGACAGCTGCGAATTGGCGCGAAACAGGTTTTTGGCGGGAACGCTGACGTCACTGACATCATGACATGTGCCTTCCTTCAATTCAAGATGGACAAAAAATTAAGTTTCTTTCACGCCGACGTCGGAGATCCATTGGATTTTACGGTTATTGTTGTTAGAACTTTGCTTGCTTTCATTGTGTTGGTACTGGCAGGTGACAGTGATTTAAAACAAGTTGGGAGCCTTTTGGTCCATTTACATTACTATTTTTCATAGCTGCTACGAAAAGAGTTTTCTCCACTGTTTCGTTATGGTTATGTATAAAAATGACCTGTCTATTTAGGTACTTAGAAGATAATGATAAAGCTGCCAGCTTATCTATCAACTAGGTAGGTAGGTATCAACTTCGTAAACTGAAGCTACTACATTTATTCTGTGGCTGGAGGTACTAGGGGATCTAGGATCAATTAATTATCGTTTCAAAATCTAGCTGGAGTTGTTTCCAAAACTCCATAGAAGCTTCAAGTAAAGTTGCCACCACTTTACTAGGAGTATGACTTTTACTAGACCAAGACTTGACTATGACTTGACTTGATGACTTCGACTGTGACTTGACACATATTTGCGTGAAATATCATTAACTTGATAAATTATTAATTACTTGACACTGGCTAAATACACAATAGTGTGGAGCCAAAACAAAAAAAAAAGTATAAAATTAAGTTTTAATGAATGTGTTGATATACTTAAATCTTAAACCTACGTAGTGATAGGTACATGTTTGTCACATAGCAAACAATGAAAACAATTTTAATTAGAGTATTATGGTAGAGTCGTTGCATAACAGTTAGCAACACCGAACCAAGCTAGCCAGCGAGAGTTCGCTAACGAAATTAAATTGTGACCTCTGACTGATCTACTCTATTCTGTGTGAATATTTTGGCTTACTCTACTTTGCTGCCTTAATTTATTGTAGAGGCTATGAAATCTATGGATGAATTGCAATTTTTAACTCCCGGCACAAATGCGGCGTTAAGTTTGACATGTTTATAATAAAATTATATCTATGAATTCACCAATGACGAATAACGATTTTTTTCGGTCATTCATAAACCGATTCGGAAAATATTTCACCATAGAAATTTTATGAAAATTGGTTCAGTGGTTTGGTTTATACATGAAAATAACTGGAAAAAGTATATAAGTACGTATTATAATTATAACATCATCCACGTTCTCAGTAAGAAATTAAAGGAATATTAAGTCAGTTTAGGCCCTTTAAAAGAGAACGTTGAAGGTGGTAAAAGGGGATATTATACATATGTGTAATTAATACATAGTCTGTTTGTTTATATATCATGTGGCTTTCCGTCAAATGCAATTATAGGATGAAATTTTCCACACAGATTGCTTACACAGCCGCGAAATAGGTATTCTTCGTATGTATAAATTTATTTATCAGCAACCTATTAGGTTACCTATCTGTGATGCGAATGTATAAACATTATTAGATAATCGGTAAAAACTAACAGTTAACGGTGAAGGAAATTGCAGAAATACGACCCTAGTGTGGATGGGTGTAATCAGGAATTATAAAGGGGGTATTCAAATTATTTAACATCGGACGAATCCATTAGTTTTTTTTATGTTTTGGTTCCACACTTTTGTGTATTTAGCCAGTGTCAAGTAATTAATAATTTAACAAGTTAATGATATTTCACGCAAATATGTGTCAAGTCACAGTCGGAGTCATCAAGTCAAGTCAAAGTCATACTCCTAGTATAGTGGTGGCAACTTTACTTGAAGCTTTTATGGAGTTTTGGAAACAACACGAAAATAAACGTTTCACCATCATTATACCATTTTCTCACACTCACGCCTCTAATCCAGCACTTAGCGAATGAAATGCCACCAATTTTATGCACTAACACTGAAAATAACACAAGTTTTTGAAAATAATACAATGCGGTGACGCAATCTTTTTCGCATTCCCGCCAAAAGTCCAATCCATTAGTTACTATGATCGGTGACTTGTACAGTTCAGGTACCGTTCTCAAAATCCTGTTAGTACTGCCTCGCACACGCCCCAGATGAGATGTCTTCTTTTTGAGTCATTATCAACAACCTGAAGACGACCACTGCTGAACATAAGCTGCGGTGTCACGAAACTATCCTGATAGCTCAGTTGGCAGTAGATTGTGGGTTCAATTTGTAAAAAACATATTTTGTGTGATGAACATAGGTGTTTGTTCTGTATTATCAATATAACACAGAACAAATACCTATGACACAAAATATGTTTTATATGTAATAAGTACTTACATATTTTTTTGTTTATAATATAATTATTAAAAACAAAAAAGTAGCTAAGTATTCCATCAGTTATCTGGTTCCTATAGCACATGCGTTGCTTAGTTTAGGGCGCTGTGTGAAATGTCCACAAATATTTCTTTTATTTATTCATTAAAAAATTTATATTTTAGAGTTTCAAATGAGACCGCAACTGTTATGGGCAGCCGTTACGCTTAACATCAGGCGAACGATTAGTTCAAACACATAAAAATATGTGAACGGTGAAGGCCAATGTTGGCAGAAGCAGTTCCCAGGGATTTCCGAAGTGCATTTTTAAAATAAGTTACAGTAATTGTATGAGGAAATGGTTAATTAACGTGATAAATGCTGCATTATCGACATTAGTGGTAGCTTCGCTTCAACATGAAAGCTGTGTGATATTCATACATTTGTGTGATCTAGACGAAAACAAATGTCTTATAGTACAAGCTACATTGAGGTTTCACAGCTTGGGCCTTAGACTAATCATTACGTAATGTTGTTATTAAGAACCTAGAGTGAGGCACTTGCTCTTACAACGTAAGGAAAGACAAAAACATCGTGATTAAAATGTGGGAAAATGACAAGAATTACTAAGACATATCAATGTCATCCACCAGCCTGGCAGTAACTTGGGCAGTGGGGTCGTTGAAAAGAATCCTAAAACGGCGGTTGGAAATTTTGATTTTATTTTACATAACCCGTGTGTTTTTGATTTTTAACGTGTGATAAGGGTGGATTATTATCCGTTAAGTATTCGTGAACATGAATGAGTGTTGCCAAATAGTTCCGTTTTAAAGCCTTTTTCGTTTTCTCTTCAAGGCTTCCTAGAGCATTCAGTAAAATATCCACCATTTCACTGTGGAATTTTGACTTTTACATAATACGACTTTGACATGACATAACCATACAAAAATTCCTTACTTCACATTGGCAGAATTATCGCTAAAAAGCGAGAGAATGCCATTAGTATCCTCTACTTGGTCTGTGAATGCCATTAAACGAAGAGAAGAAGAAAACTTGCCCAGTGTCTTCCAGCAATAGACTATTACATACATAATAGGCTGATAATAATGATATTGTGCACAGATATACCTAAGGATTCACTTCAATGTGGTGTAAGTATAGCGGGTTTTCTTGTAGGTAATTATTCGTTATTTGTTTTATTTATTCCACTGTTAATTGTGGGTGGTTAATTCGCCCAAGATTGCCCTTCCCCTGATTACAACCACGGACTACCTACATCGACATTGTGGTACCCGCGACAAACGCTAGGTAATGGTCGCACATCACACTAGAAACTTGTTCGAAGAGCATACGGCTATTTTTATATTGTGAATTGCAGAACGACACAATAAAACCACCTTTGAGACGAAGTTACATTGTTGTTTTATTTCGACAAAAAGTATTGCAATTGGTAGAATTTACGTACTACGGTGTGTCTTTTAAGAGGTAAGAACAAAACAATTGCAATGAAATAACGCGTCCGTATTTAACTTAGCATAATATAGGTATTTATCAGACGAATATAGGTTAATATTAGGTAAAGGATAATTTTGAATATGAAATTGTTACGGTAATTAAAGTAAATCAAGTCCCTTTAGGGACACGAAGCTTTAGGGACGATTGGATACGGGTTCGTGACTTAAAATTTTCCTTTATATTATAATCTGTTAATTACGCTAAGCAGGTGATACTGCTATAAATAATAGATCTCTACGTATTTTACATTAATTAAGTTATGTAAGTCGCAAGTTGGTAAACTGATTATCGGATTATATTAAGGTTTGTAACAGATATAGTGTCTGCCTAAGATGTGTGAATTATTAAGGAAGAGAATCGTTTAAATGTATCGAAATACTAGTGTCATTGCACTATTTCATAGGCATGCAGCGGAAAACGTGTTTTGCCCCATCGATACCTATGAGACTGGGGCGAGCGGCTTACCTGCGAGTCACTCCGGACATGGTTCAAGTTATTCACCACTAATCCGTTGTCAGATGCCATTGGATCCATGTCTCTTGAAACATCATCCGAACTAGCATATAAAACAACACATTTCACCACAAAAACATCACTCGAGTATCAGAAAAACGTATCCACAGGAATAGGCGAGCACATCGGCGCCTGACCCTCAGTAAGGCTTCACTGGCTTACTTCTAACGAGTTACACTGAATCAATAAACCGCAGTAATGACATTACGTTGCAAACTGAACTTCTCCACAAGTTTTGTAAAGCACAAGCTGTTAGCTGGCCGCGCGTAAGGACGCCAGGCGGCGAAAAGTTAACCGTGCGTGATTTCTGGGCCTTCTCGAAACCGAATGGTCATAACGCTATCAATCTTTGCATACCAGAGTGGTGCGGTGAAACGGAGGCTCTTGCCTTTGTGTCTCTCGCTGTACGAGTGAAAGGGACGACGAGCGATGCAGGTACACCGTCTTGAAGCGCACGGACAGTATCTACAGGTTTTGCTCTCCCACTACTTGGAGGCACGGCGCGGACTCGACACTCGGAGCTTGAAAGTTTAGTTTGGAACCACAACAAGCATTGCAAAGTCGCCAAATCTAAATAACCATTAGAACGTTTTAAAATACTTATCACGTAGGAATTACTTTGCGCTACCGGTTGGTATTAACGAGCCGATTTGCTTTATGAACTAAAATCGTTTTCATCAAAATTGTAAATAAAACTTTAATTTCGTTAATGCTGACGAGAACTTGTAGCACTTTTGAAAAGATCGGTCTTTGTGTATTGGATGAATCACCGAATTGGTCGGAGTTCGACAAATCGAACCGGTCCCAATGCACCTCTGGTGAAGGCCACTAGAGCTAACCTCTACACGGGACACTCCTGCGCCGGGACCCACTCACACAGACGTGCGAGATCAATATATACACGAGACCACGATTAAAAGACCCGTCAGTGAACGCACACTGTTGCGCTCGGGGGTTATTCTTACCTGGTCTTGTTCGATGTGATTGGCATTTTTTTTCGATGGCATATTTCTATAAATGTTGAATAAGTATCTCAAGCTCCATGCAGGTGGTCATTCGATCATTATTTGTTCAGCCTTGAAATGACACTGTCCTGAGGCATGGGGTTACGATAACCGGAACCACACATGGTCAGATTCTACACAATTAAGAAAAAAAATGACTTAATTACCTAAGCTTTAAGCACATTATAATATAATACTACTCTATAATAATAAATAATATGTGCGGACATTTCACACAGCGCCATCTAGCCCCAAACTAAGGAAAGCTTGTTCTATGGGAACCAGATAACTGATACAATACATAGATACTTTTTTGTTTGTAAATACATACATAGAATACAATATAATACCCAGGACAGAACAAACACCTATGTTCATCACACAAATGTTTGTCCTGGGTGGGAATCGAACCCACAACCCATAGTTCAGAAGGCAGGGTTACTACCAACTGAGCTATCGGGCCAGTCTAGTCCGGCCAGAGCTATGACTCCTTGAAGCTTAACATCCTGACTCTTGTTCAGTTAAGTTTTTTTTTTTTAAGTTTTGGCTCCACACTTTTGTGTATTTAGCCAGTGTCAAGTAATTAATAATTCATCAAATTTATGATATTTCTGAATTAATATGTGTCAAGTCACAGTCGAAGTCATTAAGTCAAGTCATAGTCAAGTCAAAGTCATACTCCTAGTAATGTGGCAACTTTACTTGAAGCTTCTATGGAGTTTTGGAAACAACACGAAAAGAAACGTTTCACCATCATTAAACCATTTTCCCACACTCACGCCTGTAATCCAGCACTTAACGAATAGAATGCCACCAATTTTATACACTGACACTGAAAATAACACAAGTTTTGGAAAATAATACACAGCGGTGACGCAATCTTTTCGTTTTCCCGCCAAAACTCCCGGTTAAGTATTGCTCTCAAGATTTGAGGATGTAACCTTCTTGGTTGAGACTTATATTTGGTGTAAGTTACAACCTTTTCTACGTGTTTCACAGTCTTAAATAACAAAGAGGTCGGAACACAAAAATTCACCGTAAAACGTGAAAGTAAAATTTTACAAATGTCAAAAAAAAACTTGAAAAATATTTCACCTAATGTTTCACAAATAATAATGTGATGAACAAACACGACATCCTATTCATTGTGACCACATCTGCATTCATATCATGCATCGCAACAATTTGGGATAAAAAGCGGTAGCCGTGATGGTAAATTTGTATTTTAAATTTCTATGCGTAACAGGTTCACTCTTTTGTCATAGTACATTTCTCCATCTTCTCTTTGATGATATTTATTCATCATGCCAAGCCAAGTGTTCAATTTTACGTCCATCTATATACTTACGTCCGTACTCTGTCGGTTTGTCTGTTAGTCACCTTTTCACGGCTTAACCACTGAACTACGTACGTACTACTTGTAAGTTGTAGCTCACTTCATGACCTAACAATAACTCTACTGTTTAGAGAGTTACTCATAAAGTATCCAAGGTAGCTACGACACTTACGATGCTGTGGTATATATATATATATATAAAATAACGTGAATGCTATATAAACCCTCGGGAGAAGTAATAGTATTGTGTTTAGACCACACGACTGAAGTAAAACTTCTTTAGTTTAGCTCCATCTATCGGCCGGTATTACTTTGTTTTTGCTTTGTTTAATGTTAATGTCGCCATCTTGACAATTGTAAATTGTCATTTTACCGAACATACCAATATAATAATATTTTTCAGTTTGTTTTGTTGACAATGCAGATCTACGTGAACCAACTTCATCTTCCGTTCAGTTCTTACTTCATTAATCGTTATTTCAATAATCTTCATAAATGGAACTATTGGGAACATTGCTTTTATTTGTTAATCTAGATGTTAAGCAAATCAATTATATTCTTGTCGCTGAAAATTTTCTCATATTCCAATCTGCATATTGTCTTTTTAATTCTTCATTTTAAAAACCAAAGAACTAGTATTTCTGCCACATGAGATTACATACAATATGTACTGTCTCTTTGCTCCAACAAACTAGATAACAGATTGCGCTGAAATTTGCACACAAACTTGCCAAAGAAAATGTGACAGTAGCAGGTAAAATCGAGGGTCACAGCTTGTTATTAATATACCTATTTCTTTATTCACAGTCTCCATCTTACGGCCGCGCTCTAATAGCAATGGATACAAACAAGCCCCAGATTCATAAAAGACATCCAAATTCCCAATGACCCCTCAAATAAAAAACAAAAATTCAAGATGAATAAGAGACTCAAACCAACCCACCTCTGGTACAGGACTAGCATAAAATACTTCAAATCCATTATCAAGGATAAAGAAGATGCTTTACCCCGACCTTTAGATTCTAGAGACAAAAAGGGGCTCCTTCAGCTATGGGGTGTGGCCATTTCAAGCGCGATGGCTATGTGCTACACATACGGCATGATGGGTCCACGAAAAGACACTTCTAAAATAATTGGGCCTCGCCAACCTTGTGATACCCCAACTAAAACCAAGACGAAGACGAAGTGCTCTAAACCAGGACCATGCCCGCGCGAATATGAGTCTTCAAAGCCGAAGCCATGCGAATGAGTATTATAAACGCGCATGACCCAAAGCCTATGGAACTGGTGGAGCATCAGAAACTCCTTTCGGGACGAAATGTGAATGCATAGAAAAACAAATTAAATTTTAAAAATACAGTTCGTTCGTTTTCATTTAGTCTTTGACTCCGAAAGTTTTGCTGTTGGAGTTTTGGCGGGAAAGCGAAAAAGATTGCGTCACCGTATTATATTATTTTCCAAAGCTTGTGTTATTTTCAGTGTTAGTGCATAAAATTAGTGGCATTCTATTCGTTAAGTGCTGGATTACATGCGTGAGTGTGGGAAAATGGTATAATCATGGTGAAACATTTCTTTTCGTGTTGTTTCCAAAACTTCATAGAAGCTTCAAGTAAAGTTACCACCACTTTACTAGGAGTATGACTGACTAGACTATTACTTGACTTGATGACTTCGACTATCACTTGACACATATTTGCGTGAAATATCATTAACTTGATAAATTATCAATTACTTGACACTGGCTAAATACACAAAAGTGTGGAGCCAAAACAATAAAATGTTTTGCTGTTTGTAATTGTAATATTGATCCATGAACGTATTTATCCTTAGCGTAAACATATGGAGGTAGTGTAACCCTTGTAGTATTAGAACAAAACACATAAGGTGAGGGGTATATTATCCTCCAACTAATATTATAAACGCGAAAGTTTGTATGTACGTTTGTTACTCTTTCACGCTCAAACGGTTGGACGGATTTGCATGGAATTTGGAATGTAGATAGCTTATATAGTGGATTAATATATGGGCTAATTTTTGTCCGCTAGCAGCTACTGTGTAAAAAACCCATTAGGATTTAATTAAATCGGTGAATGCGGCGAAGCACACGGCTTTCAGTACCTGCCAAATTTCTGCGAATACACATAGAGGAATAGTGGTTATTTTATAATCTACCATTTTTATTTTAAAAATACTAGCTGCGCCCCGCGGTTTCAACCGCGTGGTGAGAATTTCCTAATTTTTCGCCCAACTTTAATTTTAACACAACAAAAAAGAATTAACGGAAATGTTCCATCCGTTCACGCGTGATGCGATGACCAAGGGAAATAGAGATTCATATATATAATATGAGAGCTAGATATATAATATAATAATAAAATAAATCTCAGATACTTATAATTTCTTTTTAATAAATCGTAACCTCCAGATTTCCTTAACCATCTAGTTTTACTGTTTTTATAATCTAGGTGACGCTTGTAGCTGCGACTTTGTAATCGTATCGTTTTGATATTAATTACTATAGCATGCAGCAATACGCCAAAGCTCTTGCAGTGTCTGTAACTGTAGTCGCTGCGTATCATTACTACATTACACAGCAAAAGTAAATTCCAAGGATTCTCGAGAAGTCCTTATGCTGCGTTCCAACTTCAAGCAACCCAAGTATGATAACTATTAAAGCAGATAACATTCTAGAGGCAGCTGCACGCACTGTTCCTCGTTCGAAACATGAATCATAAACAAGAACACCAATGAAGGAACCTTAATACCTTCGTGAAAACACAATCAGAGGATCAAAATTGCGAGTTTTACTAATAACGTCATCTTGACATGTTTGACTTTTGGAAAAGATCTTGAAACTAAATTCATCAATAAATAGCTTGTAATGGATTTATAAGCCTTGAAATGGATAAAAGAGAACAATTGAAATTTATGGTACTTGTTATGTCTATGACTTCTTGTGTGGCATACTCGTACGGCATGTTCAAAATACCCTCATTGTCGTTGTTCCGGAGGAACCAAACTAGAGCGCCCGCGGTTAAGTCACAAGATCATAGAACTGACGGCGGTACATCAAGAAAGATGCCAAAACTCGAGATTCAAGAGCAAAAAGTGGACATGCTAAGTAATTCAGAATGAACAGTGGAAGTTTAAGGTTTTAGAGTGATCGAAGCGCAAGCGATGAACTTTTAATTTTTCCTATCTCTTTAGGGAGGCGTTGTTAAGCTTTGTGTTAATTATTGATTTAAATAATTGTGATATACACTGGTGCTTTATTACCAGTCAATCAAAGCATTTATGTATCTGATGCTACAGTTGACTGCAAACGCAATTGGTTGCTGATTGATTATTGTTATCAATCGAATTATAAACCTCTGAAATATGTTGTGTAATTAACTGTTGGCACAGTAAACAGTATCATTGCTTTGTTATATTCAATAAGCATTTACCACTAACATGGATTGTCTACCGAACCTCTGTTCCCGTTAGCCTGGGTTTTTAATACTATTTGGTGATTTAAATATATAATAGCCCTTCTATAAGAATTATCACTTTTCATTTTCCCTACTTGTAACAAAGTATAAAACTTTTACTCTTCCGTAGCTGTAAGAGACACTGATAAATTATATTAAATCATTCGTCGTCACCAGCCCACTACGTTCCCACGGCTGGGACACGGAACTTAGAGGGAGAATGTAGCCCATAATTGACAGCCTATGTGGTGTGGTGGTTGAGCAGGTCGGCTCATAACCCGAAAGCGGCGGGTTCGATTCCCGCGGCAGGACTAGTATTTGTGCACAGAGAAAAAAAAGCTTAAATACTTGTTCTGAGTTTGGGTGTTGTGGGATCATAGTCCTCGTAGTTCCTGGGTCCCTAGAAATAGGGAATGCTAGTTAGGGTCCAGGATGTATGTATGTGATCGTTGGGCGTTATTATTATTATAATTCACCATACTGGTCAAGTGCGGGTCGGTGGCATGTTCTCGAATTGTGTGCTTCTTGAACATACCGATATCCTCACGATGTTTTCCTTCACCGTTGAAAATTCATTGAAGCAGGGCCGAGCAGGACTTGAACCTGGGTGCGTTTGCTTGAAAGTCGGTCGGATTACTACTGAGCCACACTCGCTCCAAATATTAAACTTAAACAGTAATAGAGAGTAATTATATTCTTTGATAACAAATAATTAGAATATATATCTATAAAATATTTAGGTCTGTTTAAAACAAGTCACTGTCAGGTTACGCCCACATTTGATAATGAGTGATGCATGGTTTTTCTGAAATTAATCTCATCGCATTCTCATTTAGTTTTTAACCTACTTTTTTGTTTTGTTTGTGTTTTTGAGACTAGTAGCGTCCCGCGTTTTCTCCAGTTACTGTCCCATTGATCTTGAGTTACAATTTTCTATGTAGATATCGGTGATGTAAGCAATTAATTTAATTTAATAATATAATAATAATATTTTTTATAATTTATATTGTAATAGCAGGTTTTTAAATTTTTTAATTTATATATGTAATATCATTTTTAATAATTTTTTGGCTCCACACTTTTGTGTATTTAGCCAGTGTCAAGTATTTAATAATTTATCAAGTTAATGATATTTCACGCAAATATGTGTCAAGTCACAGTCGAAGTCATCAAGTCAAGTCATAGTCTAGTCAAAGTCATACTCCTAGTAAAGTGGTGGCAACTTTACCAGAAGCTTCTATGGAGTTTTGGAAACAACACCAAAAGAAACGTTTCACCATCATTATACCACTTTTCCACACTCATGCCTGTGATTCAGCACTTAACGAATAAAATGCCACCAATTTTATGCACTAACACTGAAAATAACACAAGTTTTGGAAAATAATACAATGAGGCGACGCGATCTTTTTCGCTTTCCCGCCAAAACTCAACACAGAGGTTTCAAAAGAAGCCAACACATCTTTGACACACTTCAACCTTCCTTTCTTCTTTGAGCAGAAACGTCAAAACTCGTTAAAAAATTAAATAAACCTAAAAATGAGTATAACGCAGAAGAAATACTAACAATAACATTGTAATCCATTAAACATTAAATTGAATATGAATTTTCGAAAGATTGTCATTGATGCGACTGTTTTCGGTGCATCATTCTACGTTTCATACAATTTTATGTCTCAGGTCATTGAGCGGCAGAGGATGAATGAGCTGGCTGCTACCAAGAAATAGATCCAGAATAGCAGGTAATACGCTTAATTACTTTTACATTATTTTAATAGAAATGTATTTAACTGTACGACTCGATTTATGCGCACTTTCTTGCCGTACCGTACCTAGAAGATGTCCATATGAGCTCTCACTGTCATCAGTGGTCTTTCCTCAGAGCTACAACATTATGCAGCATTTTAAAAGTAGGTTCAAAAGAGCTTTATAAAAATAATAACGCCCAAAGATCACATACATAGATCCTGGACCCTAACTAGGATTCCCTGTGTCTAGGGACCAAGGAACTACGAGGATCATGGTCCCACAACACCCAGACACAGAACAAGTATTTGCGCATTTTTTCTGTGTACAATACTTGTCCTGTCGCGGGAATCGAACCCACCGCCTCCGGGTTATGAGCCGACCTGCTCAACCACCACTGAGGCTGTCGGCAGTATAAATGATAAAGCTCTTGAACGTCCTAATGGGGTATAAGCAACGCATGGTGGCACGTCTAGTGTTACTAACGTCTATACACGACCTGATCACCTCCTCTCATCAGGAGGACTGTATGCTTGTTTACTATAAACAAACTATCCCGGTAGATCGACTGAGGAATAATTAGCTGGTTTTATTGTGCACAGTAATGTATCCGGTTGAGTGCAGTTTGACTGTATTCATTTCCAATTCGCTATGCAACTCGGTATATCAGGAACCATGGAGCGTTTGACACGTTTCTTTAAATGTTATTCATTGTTCTTCGTAAATTAGCTGGATTAACCAAATCAACCGATTACTGTGGAATTCTGGGCAAAATCTTTATTCCTCTTATGGGCGTTTTTCGTCTATAATCCACCCACTTATGAAGAATAGAGATATAGGTTTCGCCCATGGAATGTCACAATAACCGTGCGGTTTGGTGCCCATTTTCCATTTTCATAGAGTTTCAAAGTCGTAGGTCTGCGGGCATTGGTCTAAGGTACCTACATCGGTAGCATAGACATCAATAGTTGATCTATCGGGAACTTTTCAGTCTAATACTTGTATTACAATATTCATACTTATTTAGTGGTTAGCGTACATTTTTTTTATTTTTTATTAATAGACATCTCACACAACGCCATCTAGCCCCAAACTAAGCAAAGCTTGTACTATGGGAACCAGATAACTGATAGAATACTTAGATACTTTTTGTTTGTAAATACATACATAGAATACAATATAACACCCAGACACAGAACAAACATCGATGTTCATCACACAAATGTTTGTCCTGGGTGGGAATCAAACCCACAACCCACAGTTCAGAAGGCAGAGTCACTACCAACTGAGCTATCGGGCCAGTCAATTGTAGAGTTGATCTTTAAAAAGTCAGTGACTTACCCTTTTTCGTCTTTTTCTTCCAGGAAAAGTGTTCAATGGCTGTGGCGGTGGAATGTGGTAGAAATATGGCGGGGTGTACAAAATGTCTTCCATGGAGGCGACAGGCGTCCTCGCAGGCATTAGAGACCGGACAGTGCCGTATAAACTCCTATTCCGCCCATGGTTCCCATACATATTGATCATTGCACCAAACACTGGCCGGAACTTTACACACGTTCGCGAGAAAAACCAAAAGATACGCGCGAAAACAGATTACAGTAAATTGATCTTATTTTTGAAATAAAAAATAAGCCACTGAGATTTCGTTTTATTTTTGTCAGTTTTTTTAATTAACGAGGTCTAACAAATGAATATTTGTGCAAATATTTGAATCTTTAGAACCCCGTTGTTAGAGCCAGAACGCGCGGGCGACCTTATTGTTGTTACAGTATGAAATGCGTGTTTTGTTGTGGGCAGGAATGCAGAGATACCAACATGTGCACATTACATCTAATTATCATAGTTTATCTGCTTTTCCCAATAGGGTACGTGGAGCGCGACGTATCGACATAGCTATGTATATAGTTGAAAATGAGAGAAAAACATGCGCACACGCAAGCGCCGTTCCACGCTACCAACTTTGAAAAGTTCTCTTATTATGCATTTGGAGATGCTTACGTGACGATTGTTTGCCGCATCGCTTTTGCAAAGAGAGAATAAATGTATTTACTTTACTGGTGTTATGTAGCTGCTTATTATTTTTGGTCATATTTATTCATCTAGTTATTGTACTTTTATGCCTCAGTGTAGAACGTTCATGGTTGAACCATAGACGGTTTTAGCGAAAATATTCTAGGTCTATGGGTTCTATATATATATATAATCATACTAGTTGCGCCCCGCGGTTTCACCCGCGGATAAAAAGTATTTTAATTATTTATTCATCCCATGGGAAAATTTCACTTTTCCGGTATAAAATGTATCCTATATGTTAATCTAGTGTATAAGCTATCTTGGTACCGAATTTCATCCAAATCCATTCCGTTTGAGCGTGAAGGAGTAACAAACATACACACATACGCACATGTGTGATGTGATATAATCCAATCTACAGTTTTTCTGTACCGGTGTATATGGTGTATGTCGATCAGTGCGTTCGTCAAAAGTCCAACTTTCTACTACCTTCTATTTATCTACTAAATAGGTACAAATGTTTAGCAATTAAATTACATTAGCAAAAAAAAAAATTAAGTCTCATTTTGTAGACATACGTTTCTTCAATAGAGGAAATGAGCTTATAAAGGTACTACTGAAAACCAAAAGAAACCTACGTGACCAATGTAGATAGTAAATAGCTGCTTGTAGCCGCGCCGGTAGTGCATTGACTACATCAGTATCCACTATAATTCTTTTTCCGCGACGGGAGTTGAACCGGTACTGAATTACTCAGGCTACGCCACGCCATCGCTACGTTACAAAATAAATAAGCCACCTTGCCGCGAAATCGTATATTGCGCCATCTCTGAGAATGGCTTAAAAACACTAAGAGAATTTTAATACCGAGCCCATCCGTTACAATCGCTCAATCTACGAAATTCACGACAACACAAGCTCCGAGTTTTGACCACAATCCGCTAGATGTCACTAGAAGCCTCGACCAACGTGATTGAATGCTTCAAAATCAAATTCAAAACTTCATTTGACGTTCGTGTCAAAATGGCCAGCGACCATGAGTAAAGTAATTTATCAGATAAACGTACAGCTAAATTGTTAAAATGTGATTAGCGTCGACAGCAAACCACCGTTCAGGCCACAAACTCGATCCATTACAAAATTATGTCTGCTGGCGGCGTTGCGAGAACTCTTTTCGCGCTGATTTTCAATAAGGTTCACTGTTCCAATATTTTGGGAAAAGACAATGGCTTCGGCAACAATTACGTGTGGGCAGGGTCGTTGGAGTCAGGGCTGCGGATTGCCAGCAACCATAAGAAACCGGTGATGGTCATCATCCATAAGTCGTGGTGCTCAGCTTGCAAGAACTTGAAGCCAAAGTTCGCGAACTCTCCAGAGATACAGAGCTTGAGCAAGCACTTTGTGATGGTAAACTTAGTTGATGATGATGAACCTGCGCAAAATTCATTCGCACCCGACGGAACTTATATTCCACGGTAAGATTCATTAGAAGAGTCATTAAACAAGAGGTCATTAAAATCCAACTCTTGGGAATAACCATTATTTTCCTGCCCCTTGCCGTAGAACTATTTCTATACATACTAATTCTAATACTAATTTTGGTTCGACATTTATCATGCGTACAGCCAAAGACTGGAACGCTTTACCGGCGTCCGTATTTCCCGATAACTACAACCTGGGAGTCTTCAAATCGAGAGTGAACAGGTATCTTCTAGTCAAGCGTGTTACATCCTAGACCGCATCGTTACTTACCATCAGGTGCGATAGTGGTCAAACGCAAGCCTAACAAACAATAAAAAAATTTAAAAAATTCAAAGTCCTGACTGACTGACTGACTTATATATCAAATCACAGCATAAACCGCTGGTCCTAGAGACTTGAAATTTGGAGGGTGTGTTTTTTATAAATTGTAGGTATACCCTCCAAATTTCAAGTCTCTAGGACTAGCGGTTAAGGCTGTGCGTTGATATATAGTGGATACTAAGAAAGGATTTTTCGAATTTCCACCCCTAAGAGGAGAAATGGGTGGTTCAATTATCTATGAAGAAATGTCTTCTTCATTTCCTATAGGCCACGCGGGCGAAGCCGCGGGCAGAAGCTTGTTAATTCATATAAATATGTCAAGACTCTTTTCAGTATCATCTTCCTAACACCTCAAGGATCGGTCGACAAACACATTATCAACGAAGAGGGCAGCAGTCAACACAAATATTTCTACAGCAAACCTGAACATATCGCCAAATCCATGAGGAAGGTCCTGGACAAGTACAAATCTGAGCAATTTGATGTATGAAGATATAACACGTAATTCTTTTCTGTCCAATTTTCCTGTAGCTCAACTGCATCTGATGCAAACGAAAAAGCTTCTAAGTCCAGTCCGTAGGTACGTTAAAGGAAGACTATTATAATTTGAGACGAGAAAGTAGATATTGTGTTGGAGGAATCTTGCGATTTTAGGTACCAATGTCGTGGAAAGTCAAAGCAATTGATGCAAAATGCACTATAGTTTAATCGAGCCTCAATTGAGTAAACAATTACACCAGCTACTATTAATTGCAGTTTTCATAACTACTCTACTTCTTTTTCAGTGACATTTTGCTTCACGCGCGGCTAAGCTAATAAATATTGTTGATAATGCAATATTTTTCAATTCGTTTGGAATTGTTTGTAGCGGTAAGTTCTTCTGAATTATTAGTACAGTCATACGTCATTTTTAAATTCCGTTTAATATTTTTCTCATTGTTTTTTTTTGTTTGGTTAACCACGCCACATGTATTATTACTGGCAATACAAAATTGACAACAATATGCTACTAATATTGTAAATGCGAAAATTTGAGTGTGAATGTTTATTCTCATTAATCTCTGTAACTACAGAATACATTTTTATGAAATTATGAATTAAAACTAATGCAAGCCGCACACACGCAATATTACTGACAATAATGTGAGCTAGCCTAAGATAAAATAAACCTCCACGTGACTTATCAAAATTTCACTCAAAGTTATTTAAAGGGGGCTACTTTTACACTTTAAGCTTTTAACCCCATCGCCCATAACGGAAGCTTCGATATTTCTCCTACAACGTATAATTTCTTTCTTCTTCCACCGCTGAAAAGATTTCGTAGACCAATAAATTGTTCCTAAATGGGTTTCCGGAGCAAAATTTGTCGCTTAAGGCGCTAAAAGCAAGTCTATTTTAGCCACATGACAAATGTCTGAACTAAATTGCCTCAAGAAATGAGAAATTGACTCGAAAATTTGCTTCCAGGATTAAAATTGGATCGCTTGTTCAGCGGGAGGTGGTGTGCCAAATAAGAAAGAGATTGCTCAATAAAATCACTGAAACTTAATCTGTCCACTTTATAATTTCCTGGTTGTTCAGTTTGCAAGATTTATGTAATACAACTGTTTGTCTTGTCTAAAGATTTAATATTACGAAGAGCGGTAAATACAGTCGTTTGGTTTTAAAAATTTGGTAGGCAAGCAATTAGATTTGTTATTAAACAGGTGTTCAATCCAAGGAATGGATCTTAACGAGTAGCGAAAACCCAAAGGCGAACGAAATCTACCTCATGTCTATTCAAAGATTTTTATTTTCAATAGCTTATGAGCGGACATTTTTGATCATTTTTGGACTTATTACCGATTTTGACCTAAACTAATCTGTTACACTATAGATATACTGAAAACCAAGAAATGAGCCATCTCACGGGGTCATCCATAATTTACCAGTGTTCCCGTCGTCGTGTCTTAATAATTATCCTGTTTAGATGTCAAAACTTATGCCTGTTTTGATAAGCAATCTAAAAAACATCCAAATTAGTTCAGACGTTAATGTGACGCCACGCAAATTTAAAAGTAACAAACGTATCATTTTTATGGACAGTGGTGGATGACTGGACAAAATTAGACCATATACCTAGTTGCAGAAGTCCGAACTAGTTCAACTTTTTACGATCGAACTGATAGATATAAGAAAGTATACTCACGTCTTCCACGACGGGCTCCACATACATCTCAACGGTGTTGTTGAGGGGTGGTAGCGGCATCGGGAGCGGCGAGGCCGCGGCAGACGACCGCCGAGACACGCTGTTGCAAGAGCATTGCGAGATGGACCGACGAGATCGGGGAGATTCTCTGTTGACAAGGAGACCATAGGTTATGAATTGAACTAAATAACAATTTAAATCATGATAAAATTGCCAGTACAAACCAAAAAGTACTATTTCTGAGAGAACCAGATGGGACGCTTCAATATCTTTCGACGATGATTATAACTTCTTTTGGTATCTCTATTTGTCTACGTTTTGTGATCAACCATTGATATAAACACACTCGTAATGTATAGGTTTGGGAGGTTGTGTGGGTAATGTTACTAAAATAATTACAGGTAACTTTATTGTTTAGGTATTGTATCTCACTCATCCGCTTAAAGTAGCCAAAACCACTAGCAGCATTTCCTAGACTTTCCCTTTTCCGAGAGCCCACTCTTCATCGTCAAAGTTGAAGACTAGCGTTTTACCACACTGACACTGGTGTCAGTGTGGTAAAACGCTAGTCTTCAATGTTGTTGAAATCTATGCCCCTAATTCTTTTGTTGGGAACTACGGAGAAGCTGTTTTACGACCATCACTTCGTTCATCAACTTGTACCATCTTACCTTCTGCTTCTCCGGCACACGTGTCTCGTCGCGCTCCTTTCGCATCTACACCGCACCGGTACAAAGTACCCCAGCTGTGGCAACGGAGCCGGCTCCAAGGAGTCGCTGGAGTCACTCCACTCAGGCTGGCTGAATGGGCCTATATCCAGGACCGACGGCATTTTAAAACTTTTTGCACAGTTCTTTATCCTGCTTTTTTCTCATCACTTTTTTTATGCATGACCAGTTACTGCAGTTTATTTTCTAAAAACACTGTTGGCATTTTAATTTGCAACTAGTTTTAATGTCAACTCAGCTACTGGTTCGCTAATTTTATTTTCTGCTATTACATTTCAAGGTTTATTAAGCAAATCACATTTTTTGCTAAATAAATTAGGAAACACGTCTTGGCTTTAAAATTTCTGTTAATATTATAACCTCATTTCAAAGGTGTAAACAAAATGATTACAGATAAAGGTGTGATTCGGGTGCGTCTGACAATTAGAACCATTTCTTTGATAGTGCAAGATAAGATTATAAAATCATATTATTACCTATAGGCAGTTTTTAGGTTGGGGCTTAGCCACAGGATACTTAATAGTAGGTAGCTGCCTACTTAGACTAGATAATTTGACTCTTACCTAAGAAAAAAGTAGATACCTACTCTATACTAATAATAATAATAACGCCCAACGAGCACATACATGGATTGGACCCTATGGATTCCCTGTCACATGAACCATGACAGACCATGGGGTCCCACAACACCCAGACTCAGAACAAGTATTTGCACTTTTTTTCTGTGCTTGTCCTGCCGCGGGAATCGAACCTGCCGCCTCCGACCTACTCAATCACCACACCACGGAGGCAAATAATAATAGCTTTTGAGAACCAACAAAAGCATGTTGCTTTCTTAAAAGTACCGTGATTACTGATCACTTTATAAAAATATAATTCTTACAATAAAATGTTTCCTTTAGGCACAGTTTTTCAATATGTAATCAAAGTTATTCATTCTTTACAATTAATACTCCACAAATAGCTCAGGTCTTCAACGATATTCCGTTCAACCATTCTCATGGGCGTTCTTTGAATCCCGCGACGAAATCTATTGTTTTTGTAACAAATAAAGCAATCCCTAACGGGCCAGTGGGGATTCGTATTTCGTGAAAGAACCAAATCTCTACTTAAACCAAAACGTGAGGGAACGCACATTCCTTAGGGTAGCCAGTTAGGTCGGGACTACATTGTCGACCACGACTCGGCTTATATTTGCTTCGATCGGATATACGTAATTACTTAGTTTACATTGCTTTGTATATTTAGAAAGTAATTTATAAAAGCAAATAGAAGTCGAGAAGTATTACGATCAGGCGAAATTATCATAAATAACAAAACCATTTTTTAAATCGTGCCTAATAGTCAAATGAGTGTGAATAAAATTAAATAGTCTAGTAATAAGGATTGTGGAAGAGAAACAGCTGTTCAGAACCCGCGTTCGGATTTTTACTTAACTATTTAATTTAATTTTGTTATGTGGATAACCAAAGAACATAAATTGGTTTAGTGTATCTCGATGATTTAATTTTTCTTTCAGTGGACTTCGATGAACATAATTATGGCGTATTCATAAAAATAACATTGTCTAGCCTATCAATACGATGAACCAGGATGCAAGTTTTTTCCGTAACTCTTTGATTCTGAACGAAGTTCTTCGTTGTACTTTCGTAGTTCCATCTTCCTACGTACTTTAACAACACCCATGGGTGCAGTAAGAGCCGGCTAAGGGATATACAGAGAATCAGCCGCAGCATTCTCCTCTGTATGTTAAAAACTGCGATCTTTAAGCCGCCTGCCAAGCGTGGTGGTTATGGGGGACATATATATATACATATATACATGGGGGAGGCTTATGGTAATAAGTAGACGTCTTGCGGCTGTAGATGTGAACAGTTATATATGTACCTAAAGTGAAAACACATAGAATACCTCTTCCATTTTGTATATTCCTTGTTTCTTATACACATTTCTTATATTATGAATTACATTATACATTTCTTATACTTTCAATACAAAGTCTAGTAAGTGTGATATGTCTTGACGCTTCTGCCGATCAACGAGAATTGACTGCCTTTTTCGACCTTTTCGTCGCGCGTAAACTTCCCCCCACCAAACTTAATTTTACTGAGCCGGAACCATCCATGATTGGCTGACGGTACCAACCAATGGCGCTTCCGGCTTCCGGCAGCGTTGCCAACCAAACACTACTTTTATTTTCTACCAAAGTCAAAAACACCTCTTAATTTTTAACATTAAGAATCAATTAATAAATTTCACGACATACCTTTAATCAGTGTCAACATTCACTTCAATCAAAGGTACCATGTGTAGTCCCAGCCTTATCTTTTTTGTGGCCCGTGAGAGTCTGACTCACAAAGGACCGGCGTAATATGATTATATTTTGATAGAACATTAGATTTTTTTGTGGGTTTTGTAGTCGCGGTGGCTGGCTATAGGAACTGCTTTCGGTGATATTTTAATTTCTTATGCCCGTATTACACAACCACGCTCAATCGTGAATCTCTGCTCAATACGAAATTACATTCACAAATAGTGAACGAATTCTCTACTTGGTTTACAACATTTTTTCAGAGAAAAACAGTATTTTTCTAATCAAGCAATAAAAAATATAGATCACTTCTAAAAATATAGTAATTTATGGAAAAAATTAAAAATAAACAAATATAATGTATTTGTTACTTATTTATTTTTATAATAACTACACATCTTTCCACTTGTTGCATTTTTTAACAAATAAAATAAAAAATGAAAGTGTTACTTTATTACATTCAATTTTTAGATTAATATAAATCAAAAGCTCATTTTTTAGCTCAAGTCTTGTGCATCAATTGACGACTGAGCATAGTTCCGTAATACGGGCCTTAGAATGCTGATATTTATTCCTCTGTGATTCCCTAAACCTTTCGTAAACAATTATTCTCTGATAGACAAGTGAAAGATAATGTGATGTGATCGTAGGCTGGGCGTAAGTCTACGAAAATCAAGGTCAGGTCTCGGTCAAAATTATACGTACCAAGACTAAAACTACACCTAAATACAAAATAACAAAACCACTTTATTAGTATATCTATATTTAGTCTGTACTACGATCAGAACTTCTGATTCCCGCAATAGAGATAAAAATTATGTTTCAAAAGCCGAATTTCAAAGGAATTTATTGCAAATAGGCTATTTTTATTTATTAGCACTTTCACAAGTCAGAATTAGTTTAGGTCTGTACTTTTAAAGTAATTTTTTTAATGGCTTTTAAACTACGTTTATGCCAGCCCCATTGTATCGCAATTATACATACGTACACTCGTAATTATTTTCATAAATCAGCTATTTATAAAAGCCAAAACCTACAAAAAAACAAAAACAATTAAACATGACTTATGGACTTGAGACAAGGTGTCGCTAGCCCATAAATAATTTGTACTCATTTGATCTCGGACAAGATTTTTTTTTGTGGAGTAGTAAACTTATTCCTATTCTTCTTCTTCTTCTATACCAAAACTGAACAATCACAAGTCTCCGCCGCCATAAAATGCAGTGACCCATTTCCCAATCCTTTCTCAATTGAATCCAACTGGTACTTACTATGAATTAACGGTCGTTCAGTAAATTGCTTAGCATTGCCCTAACCGCTTAGCTGCAGATTAGTTTGCGTTTTGACAAAACGTCGACAGCTGCAAGGGATTATTCATTAAAGATAAGTATATGGGATTATAGATCTTATGGAATTTGTTGTTTGAGAAAACTTTTTACAATTATCAATTACCTTGTGACACTCAGTTCTAAGTTTGTGATTGTCAATTGTTTCTGTAATGTTTTTTTGTTTTGGCTCCACACTTGTGTATTTAGCCAGTGTCAAGTAATTGATAATTCATCAAGTTAATAATATTTCACGCAAATATATGTCAAGTCACAGTCGAAGTCATCAAATCAAATCATAGTCAAGTCATAGTCTAGTCAGTCATACTCCTAGTAAAGTGATGGCAACTGGCAACTTTACCAGAAACTTCTATGGAGTTTTGGAAACGACACGAAAAAAAGCGTTCCACCATCATTATACCACTTTCCCACACTCATGCCTGTAATCCAGCACTTAACGAATAAAATGCCACCAATTTTATGCACTAACACTGAAAATAACACAAGTTTTGGAAAATAATACAATGCGGTGACGCGATCTTTTTCGTTTTCCCGCCAAAACTCTTTAATTTACATTTAGGCTGAAGAAACTTTTTCGCGATAATATTACCTACCTAGGTACCTACCTACCTTTGTTTTTAGGAGATTCGCAAGAGAACTGCACGCTTCAGTTCTAAGTTTTTAAATAAAACTGTATTACTCTGTATTAGGTGTTTAGAGTTTTTTACTGAAGTAAGTATTACCTAGGTATAATATTATAGAAACTGCCGTGAGTATTATTCATAACTACAACTAGTACACGGCTAATACTCACGAGATACAGTTACTAGTTATTCGACTGTATCTCGTGAGTGTTAGCCGTGTACTAGTTGTAGTTATTGTCCAAGTGTTATGATATTTATAAAATAGCCAGTACACTTCGTCCAACTAAATTCAAAGCAGGCTTGAGGGCCGGTTAAAAATAAATCGTCTAACTGTTTAAATTAACATGTCTCACGAACAAAGCGTTGGTTACTTCAGAACTATTTGTCACTACATTTGTATGCAAGGGAAGTGGTTCCGTTGAGCAAGGGGTGTTGCCAGAACAGAGCCTTTAAATCTCCCCAACAGTGTTTAATGCGTCGATAGTAGATAAGTAATAAATAAATGGTTTTTGAGACATGAGTGACCTACATTAATTTTTAACGACTTGCAATTTTATATAACATTGATACACTAATACAAGCTAATGATGATGATGATGATTATTTGCACGTACTTAATAGCTTACTACCTTGGTACATATAATACCAATTTTAAGAGGAAAAAAATTATAAGAAAATCGTAAAATAAGCCTAAACGCTTCGAATATTAAGTAACATTTTAAATGACTCATGCTCATCTGTACTAAAGTTTGACAGCTCTTAAGTTCGCATTTATATTCCTAGCCCCCGGTTTCTCGTACGTTTGTCAAACTCGTGTCAACTGTCAAGTCAACATACCAAATACTCTTAGATGATGACAACATCTAAGCAAATACTGTAAGCTCATTGGTAGTTCCTGGGTTCCTTGACACAGGGAATCCCAGTTAGGGTCCAGGATCTATGTATGTGATCGTTGGGCGTTATTATTATGTATTATTATTGGTTGAGACAGCCGATCATCAACAGTCAACCAATGAGCGTTCAGTATTTGGTCTGCCAAGTTAACACGAACTTAACTAACGTATACGGGAACCCGGGTAATAATATTGCTTAGTTAAGTTGTGTTTTAATGGACTTTATTACGAACAATTATCATTATTGTAAGTTAATCTTAGAGTATAATTAGGCTCTTCAATTTCTCAAATAACTGTCAATCTATCGAGCGGCCGATTCATAGACAAAATATTATTTAACTGTGTTATGGCACTACCATCCACCAATCAACCAGTTAACAAAAATTTAAGAATTCAAACCTGACAAAACATTTTTACCAAGGAATTAAATGGTACAATATTCTACCTAGATACCGGGAAAATATCGAATTTGGCAACACTAAGCTGAGAAGGTCTTTTGTATGAGGACCACAATGTAGGCATTTAAAGCGACCTAAAGATGGGCACCTTTTATGGTCAGCTATTGTAGTAAACCGTAACCTTATAAATACAGGATATATATATAAGTTGAACAATTTATAATGGCTAACGGTGGTAATTAATTGTAGGCTTTAAATTGAATTGCAATAAGCAGGTTACAACTTTGATACTCTGTTTTATGTACTTAAGCGGAAACAAATGTTGGTAAAATATGCTGAATTGGGAGGATTCGTGGCAACGGGCAAACAACGCATTTTTTCTTTGTTACACTTAAGTTTACACCATTGCCTTTTGTCATAAATAAATATTTATTCTATTCATTCTATTCTAAAAACAGGGGAATGTTACACTTATACTTCACACATAATAATGTAGGTGTGAAGTATTTACAATATTAGGTATAGGTAAATTATTAATCTAAATTAAAAACCCAGACATTGCCATGCTATACCGCCCCGGACCCAAGCCTCGACGTAAAGGGAAAAAGAATGACCCGAAAAAAAAAGTCATCTTCTCTTGTCCGGATGCTGCACATAGTAAAAATTAATATAACGTTGCTAGAATCAAAAAGAGTTTTGTCGCTTAGCAACCATACCACCCAATCCATTGACTATAAATGCACAGCTTTATTATCTTTGGCCCTTATTATTATTTCGGTCATATATAAAAAAGAACCAACAGAAAGGAGTTTTGGCGGGAAAGCGAAAGAGATTGCGTCACCGCATCGTATTATTTTCCAAAACTTGTGTTATTTTCAGTATTAGTGCATAAAATTGGTGGCATTTTATTCGTTAAGTGCTGGATTACAGGCGTGAGTCTGGGAAAATGGTATAATGATGGTGAATCGTTTCTTTTCGTGTTGTTTCCAAAACTCCATAGAAGCTTCAAGTAAAGTTGCCACCACTTTACTAGGTGTATGACTTTGACTAGACTGACTTGACTTGATGACTTTGACTGTGACTTGACACATATTTGCGTGAAATATCGATTATCAATAACTTGACACTGGCTAAATACACAAAAGTGTGGAGCCAAATCTTAAAAAAAAAAAACCAACAGAAAAGTTTAAGCTTCGTTCTAGTATCCTCTACTTGGTCTGTGCGTTCTAGCCAATCATTGGTCTGCGAGGCGATGTGTTTTAGGCATGCTTGTGTACGTTTATACTATAAATGCTTAGAGAATTTAGAAATACTACCATTACAGATTATATATAAATAAAAATACTACTACTATAAATGCTATAAGGCTGTAAAGAATGCAGACGAACAAACAGACAAGCAGACATGAAGATCTTATAAAAGTTCTTTGTTTCTACGGAACTCTAAAAACTGACCAAATTATAAAAACGCGTGAGGTCCAAAAAACGAAAAAATGCAAGGCAAATGAACCACCTAAGAATAAAACTGCGTGGGCGTCGCTCAAACGCTCAATCAGAGATGTTTGTTCAATGCACGGTGGCAGTAGGTAGCTATAGAATACGACGCTGGCAACCACTCGAAATTCCGAAGGAAATACTCAAAAACTACTAAGAATTGTGGAAAATCAACATGATGGGCGGAAATAGCTAGTGACTGCTGAGGCAGGAAGAATTTTTCACACCATAATGATGGCTTTATGAACGATGGAGATTTCAACACAAATTAAAACATGAACTTACATAGAGAGCCTTTGTGGTGTGGGGGGTGAGCTGGTCGGCTAATAGCTCAGAGGCGGTGGGTTCGATTCCAGCGACAGGAGAAAAAAAAGCGCATATATTTATTCTGTGTCTGAGTGTTGTGGGACCATGGTCCTCGTAGTCCCAGGCTAGATACAGGAAATAATAGTAAGGGTGAGTTCAAGAGAAGAGTAAATAGTTATTTACTTGGCTAGCATGCTACACTTCGATCGCATCGCTTCCCATCAGGTGAGAGCGCGGTCAAATGCTAGACAAGTTAGAAGTAAAAAAAAAAACGAGACGCTTCGCTGGAACTTCGTCGCAAGCGCAGTCAATTTAAAGAATGCAACTACCTAGAATCAAAAGTGCAACATCAACTATGTTGGCCGCAAAAGCTCCTTATGTTGATTGATGAATCGATAAATCGCTGTTCGTAACCACAATCAAATCGAACCTCAATCTTAATAACGTTCAGATGAATAACAATAAAAAAGCCCAAAACGTAACACTTAAAACAAGGCTTTAAAGTTGAAATTAGATTGTAAACTCTAAATACAACGTGCGTATTAAGAATAAACCCAACTTTTTAGACAATTTCACCTTTAACACCTAATCATAAAGTCTAAAATGGGATGGCAAGTATAAATAGCGTGAAGCATGAATCACAGATCACAAGAGCATTGACTTTCAGTGGCACACTTCTTGGCAAATCGTGTAAAACTTTTGCAATTTTTGTCATGTTAAAGTTACATTATGATGTGTTGGTGCACGTAATTTTCCATTAGTTTTTAATTACTAAATGCGGTTAACTGCGTTGATAAATACAGTTAGAGCAATAACGCCAATAAAACCAGGTTTACGCAGAGCGGTGGGGTGATAGCAATGGAACAGGAGTAATTTTAATCAGACTGAAAATTTTCATAGTAACTATGCACAAAAGCTGCGCATTGAAACTGTCAAATCCATACATATACAATGCTTCAAATAAGATTTCTTTTCTTCGACAGTGTTAATTTTTCAAACACAAATAGTTCAATAATTTAAATCCCACATGCTTATATTAACCTTGATTTTATTTCGAACAATAAAATTGTGTGTCATGTCACTCAGAGGTTTTTGTGACCACGAACTTTCGAGTAAAATAATACATACTCAATCACATATTCTGTGACGATGATATTTTTTTATTGTATTTAATTTTTTGTTGTGTAAAGTGCCTTTATTCTTTTAACTGACTATATACTACAATAATATAACGCTACAAAAAACATTTCGACTATATACGCGACTACCTATACAGTCCAAATGCTCCAGCCCACTACTAGTAGGTACCCAATACGCTGACAGCATTGCACATCGATCAGGTGCTTTTATAACCTTTGTAAAATGCGTAGAGGTCCCGGTCCCCACAGACAGATACAAAATTATTAATAGGAATGAAAACGTCGCTGAAGGTGTTTAGTTATCAAAAAGATGATTTATTTTTCGGTTTTTGTAGCACTAGCTACTAAGCACTAAGACCTAATGAAAAAATAAGGTTTCACTTTGCCTCTTAAACTAATTAAAACTAGAAGATGCCTAACAAAAAGCTGAAAAATAAATGGATTTATTTATGGAGGAATTATTCTGTATAGAATTCGGTTAACTGAGAATTTTGTCATAAGTAGGTTACTTCACTTTTCTTCTTAAACTAATTAAAACTACTCAAAAGCCTAACAAAATAATATAAATGAATTTATTTATGGAGGTATTGTTCTGTATAGAATTCGGTTAACTGAGAATTTTGCCATAAGTAAATTACTTCACTTTTCTTCTTGAACTAATTAAAACTACCCAAAAGTCTAACAAAATAATATAAATGTATTTATTTATGGAGGTATTGTTCTGTATAGAATTCAGTTAACTGAGAATTTTGCCATAAGTAAATTACTTCACTTTTCTTCTTGAACTAATCAAAACTACCCAGAAGCCTAGCAAAATACTGAAAATAAATGAATTTATTTATAGAGGTATTGTTTTGTATAGAATTCGGTTAACTGAGAATTTTGCCATAAGTAGGTTACTTCACTTTTCTTCTTAAACTAATTAAAAGTACCCAGAAGCCTAGCAAAATACTGAAAATAAATGAATTTATTTATAGAGGTTTTGTTTTGTATAGAATTTGGTTAACTGAGAATTATGCCCTTACGTTACCCTTATGTGTACTACTATATTTATACTCTCCGAGTAATAAAATATCTTATCTCAGTAGTTTTAATTTATTATTTTGTAAAGTAACCGAACTGAAAATTTAACAAAACATGTTAACAAAAATGTAATAATAACGTCATGTAAAAACAACGTACGTTGTAAAAATGTAAAAATAGTATTTATATGGAAACCGGTACGTTTTAACACAGTGTTTAATAGCCGCGACAAAGCTTCCTACGTGACTTCAATTACAGGTTACAGATTCAGGCATAGATAGTACGCCAGTGTTGCCAAGGTTGTTGACTTAGTCACTCGGGCCACTTATTTTCGCTGCCTAGCGACCCGTAGATTTCGACGGGTCACTTGGTTTTTTACGTGATATTTTGGTGTGGAGTGTGCAGCTTCTAAAAATAGATATTAATAAAAAATCGAGTGTGTTAGACCACACGACTGAAGTAAAACTTCTTTAGTTTAGCTCCATCTATCGGCCGGTATAGCTTCGTATTTGCTTTGTTTAATGTTAATGTCACCATCTTGACAATTGTAAATGGTCATTTTACCGGACATACCAACATAATAAAACAAATTTTTAACTTTGTTATGTTGACAATGGAGATCTACGTGAACAAACTTCAGTTTGCCTCGCATTCACCAGATTACTCCCCAAGTCAAGCGTGCGTAAAGAAGTTGTACATCAAAAATATCTACGACGAATTAACCACGAAAAGGACAAACGCAGACAACAATAATATTGGACATCCCGTAATGAAGAATACCTTAAAACACGTATTACCTGACAACCTACAGAAGCTCTCAATTTTTCGGATTAATTCGAATACTATGTTGAACCCGGTAACGTGTCTAAATTTCATCTTAATCGGTTCACCCGCTACACAATCAAACTTGTTTAATAGAACATGTAATATCTCTAAAGATGAATAAAGATGAATAATTTTCTTTATGTTAAAAGTAGATAGATATACTGAAAATCAGTAACTGAGGTTGAAAATTACAACCTCAGTTACTGATTTTCAGTTACTGATGAGCCGGAACCTATTCCTGACATCACATAGTGTGACACTTAATTATGTTCTTCTCTCTTATTGTATTGTTTTCATTTGTATTTATATTATTGTGTTACATTGTCCGTGTCTAGAATAAATATATTTCATTTCATTTCATTTCATATATGTTTTCAAATTTCTCATTGATTTCTTAAAACTTTGGAAATCACTATGTTTTCCAAAGTTCATTAAATTCTTACCAAAATAAACAAGCAAATGAGACAAAAATATAACAGAAAGAAACACTAATGAACTCAATAAATTTCCAAAACTAAACTATTTCATTTAAAACTTTTCGTCAGACATCGGATGACATCAACATACTGAGAATCGATGCTATTTCCAAACATTGTTTGAAAGGAAGATTGGATTTTAAATTCTTTTGAGAATTAGTAATTGTCTGTCGAATCTTCGACGTCAGACTTTAACAAATTATAAATATAAATTTACCTATATACTTCAAATAACATTGGCATTGTTGTAATTGCATAAAATATTTACCTTTTAATAAAGATCACACATACTCGGAAACAAAGAACATAAAAATGGTACGATTGACAATAATACGAGCCCAATGAATTTTGAATAGATTCAATACAAATATCATAAAATGCCCGCATGCCGGCAACGGCACAGTTCCATAAATATCAATTGGTCCTATCCTAGCGATCTTACTTCTGATTGAAGTAGATGTAGTAAATGTAAATTAAACGTCAATTTTTACCAGATCATAGAGATGATTTGTAATCTATCTAAATATATATAACTCAAAGGTGACTGACTGATTGACTGACTGACATAGTGATCTATCAACGCAAAGCCCAAACCACTGACAGATCGGGCTGAAATTTTGCATGCAGGTACATGTTATGACGTAGGCATCCACTAAATTTTTCGAAATTCCACCCTGAAGAGGGTGAAATGGGTGGTTGAATTATTTTCCCATAGGTCACGCCGCGGGCGAAGCTGCGGGCAGAAACTCGTGTGATTATAATGGATGGAAAAGATAAAGAAAATAAAAAGTTTTGAGTTCTGCGCGTACGCTTGAAATAATTAAAATCAGGAGAAATGTGGTAAACGCAAGTCTGTTTTGATTTTTTTATATTACATTATTATCCTATTGAACGTCAATGATTCAGGTATGCTTGCAAATGACTACACCAATTACGATGTGGGTCTAAAAGGAGACGATATGTTTACCAATTGAAGTATTCCAGTAGAAAGAAAATAAAATATACACTTATTCAAGACATCACACTTCCATTTTTACAAGTAGACGCTACACAAGACAAATCGCACAACGAAAGAATGCTCAGTATACAATTAAAGTCGTAGACGTTAATAGCCGATTTTCAGTCGGAACCCACATTCATGGCATCACGAACCTCTAGACACAACTAATAAATACCATAGAATAGAACTAAAATTAAAAAAAGCATACAATGAAAATAACATAACATGAAATAAAAATACAACGGTAAAAAGTGTACGATAAACAAAAAAACAAACATAATATATGATACACTAGTGGCTCCCCGCGGTTTCACCCGCGGATAAAAAGAATTTTAATTATTTACTCATCCCAACACGGGAAAATGTCACTTTTCCGGGATAAAATGTAGCCTATATGTTAATCTAGTGTATAAGCTATCTTGGTATCCAATTTCATCCAAATCCATTCAGCCGTTTGAGCGTGAAGGAGTAACAACACACATACAAACTTTCACCTTTATAATATTAGTGTGATAAAGATAAATTACTGTTACAGATTAGAGAGACACAAAACTTTAAACAATACAAAATTTAAACGACAACCCAAGAATCTTAGATATCCAATTTTTCTGTGCTGTGCAAAATAAATGTTTATGATGCAGTTGAAGATACTCATTTCAAAACTTATCGATAAACGATCGTTGCGATCGCCTCAATGAAAACAAACTACGCTCTTCACGTTTACGATCAGCGACAGACATGAAAGACCTATTTCCAAGGAGACGAGAGCGGCGCCCGCGCTTATGGGATATTTCTGTCGAGTGTCGCGTGTCGTCATAGAATACATAATAGTACTTTAGTGTCGTCTACGGTTGACGACTTACGAGTGGCTGAGTGGTGTACTCTTACTCCAGTTTACACGTGTTCCATATTTTACCCATTAATATTAATCATTTTATTTGCCCTGGTCTTAATATTCGTTGCTTTGGTTCACAATATCTTTAATATCAATAAGCATATATTACTAAATAACTTAATATTTTAGATTATTGGTTTATTTAGTACATTAAATTACACAACGATTCTCAGTCATCGATCGGTACCCAAAAAGAGAGTTCATTCATAAAATGATCAATTAGTGAATGAAATCTCTGCTTTAGATGACTGAGCTGTAATACGGACCTAAATCTTAAAGACTAAGGGTGGATTCGACCAAACGAGAGTAAATTTTATTCTTAGAATAAATCGCCATTTGTTCGAGAGTAAATCAATTTCACATTTTACCATAGATCTACAATTCTAAGAACAAGTCTATTCGAGTATTATTACTATACTACCGTTTTTCGTGGAATAACAGAGTTATTCCGAGAATATTTTAATTCAAAATAGACAAAGATAAAAAAAAGACGTCCGACCATGTATTTTGTTATTTAGTTTCTTACACTATAATACGACATAAGCGAATTGATATGACATAAGCTTGAATACCGTGTCATTGTAGAACAACAATTGTTAACTGGGTAATAGATTCGTTCATCATTTATTCCGCTATTCGCGTATAGTAATTCTAAGCGTAGCTAAACTTAGTATTGCGTGGAAAAACGAAGAATGAATTACTCGAGCATAATATCGTGGAATAGATTTATTCTGGTATAGTTACTCGTGTATAAATCCAAGTTTGGTCGAATCGACCCTAAGCACTTTAAGCTGAGCACAAAATAAACCGATTTACCCACGTTATATCTACAGATCGCAGTTTATTGACAGATTTACTATTATTAGACCTCTCGGTATTACCGACAATGGTGTATGCAGTAACTAACAAATTAATGACCAGCTCGTCTCTCGACAGCCGAGTCTGCAGACTAATGAAACTCAACTGCGTCATTATAAACAAACAATATTTTTTATCGGATGACGATAATAATTTCATAAGTAAACATTTGTGACGGGCGGTATTTGTTTAATACCGCCGGCTACGGCCCCGGTTATATTTGACAAAGAAACAAAATGAGTTATTTAGCTAAGTATGTCCTCGGTAGTTAGGTAGTATCTACTAAGTACTTGTTTTTTTAACACACTAATCATACTATCACACTAATCACACTAATATTATAAAGGCGAAAGTTTGTATGTGTGTTTGTGTGTATGTGTGGATGTTTGTTACTCCTTCACGCTCAAACGGCTGAATTGATTTGGATGAAATTCGGTACCAAGATAGCTTATACACTAGATTAACATATAGGCTACATTTTATCCCGAAAAAGTGAAATTTTCCCGTGGGATGAGTAAATAATTAAAATATTTTTTAACCACGGGAGAAACCGCGCAACTAGTAAAATATAAGCGGATACAGCATAGAGGTCGTTTTCAATTGACCTAAAATGAAAATAAAAATGAATGATTGAAGTGGACATCTCACACAGCGCCATCTAGCCCCAAACTAAGCAAAGCTTGTACTATGGAAACCAGATAACTGATACAATACTTATAATAGTAATAGTTTTTGTAAATACATACATAATACAATATGAAACCTAGACAGAACAATATCGATGTTCATCACACAATTTTGGCCTGGGTGGCAACCGAACCCACAACCCAAGCTCAGAAGGCAGCGTTACCAACTGAGCTATCGGGAATATCAAAATATTGAATCCATTAAATGCATATAGAAGGCAAAAATTTGTAACTCAACCAACTATATTATTGTTTTATATGTATTTCTTTTTATTGTTTTAGACCGCCGTGATTATCTTTTGATACTTTACATCCAAAGGTTGTCTGGAAGAGATCGCTATTAGCGATAAGACCGCCCATTGTTGCACTTGTATGTAAGATTTAATAATTCCTGTATTGTATGAATTTCGTTGGTGAGACAATAAAGAGTTATCTATCTATCTATCTATATTATCTTACTGTAAAAGTAAAATTCAATGCATACAAAAAGCTACCGGTATCACAATGCAACATTCTACTCGTATTGCAACTGGTGTAATGTGCCTAATAATAATAAAACCATAAATCTTATTAGAGGTAGTAAAATATGTGCAGGACATAACAAGATTACATGACATCATTCGGTTACAAGACAAGACCACACGTTCATTCGACAAATTGGCTTGCGTTGTAAACACGCCTACACTACTGCTCAACGCAATAACATAATTATATGAGATACATAAAAACTACTTACGTACTAAATCTTAATAGTATGCAACTTCATAAACGATGGACCCTTTTTAATATTTTTCAGCTCCGCGGAAAATAGAAAGCATCGATAGCCAGGCGCGATAGCTCAGTTGGTAGTAACCTGCCTTCTGAACTGCAGGTTGCGGGTTCCCACCCAAGACAAACATTTGTGTGATGAACATAAATGTTTGTCTGTGTCCGGGTGTTATATTGTATTCTATGTATGTATTTACAAACAAAGAGTATGTAAGTATTGTATGAGCTATCTGGTTTCTGGTACAAGCTTTGGTTAGTTTGAGGCTAGATGGCGCTGTGTGAAATTTCGACCAATATTTAAAAAAAGAAATTAAATTGAAAAATAATTGAAATGAACTAAAACTCATTCTACAACTTACAGATTTACCATTTTTATTGGTTTCTTAATATATAAACAAGGTTATAATTCTGTATTGCCCAGATAAATAAAAAATACGAATTCATGGGTTATGGTATTATTACAGTATTAGTTGTTCCTCGTTAGCCGTCATCAGCGAATTCCGGTAGAAAATTATTTCTGACGCATTCGCACGTTAGGTCAACGTATTGTTTGTTTATAAATAAACGTTTCGGTTTCAGATCCTAATTGTCAGCTTGCTATTCCAAAATAAAGCGTTTTACGAATACCATACTAATTTTTAGTTTTGTTGATTCAATATGACGATCTAAGCAAATGTCAAACCTATTCAGTGGCGTAGCTAGGTAACCAAAGGCCGAAGGGTAAATAAATAAACTAGGACCCCTGAAACGAACTATTTAAAATCGTTTCTTCCTATTCGTCGTGTTCCGAATTCTACATACTAGATTAGTCGTAATTCAGATTCTTTACTATATTTATATTCCGAATGTGGGAGAAATTTTCGCTAGTTCTATTTATAGTTTGTAATTCACAAAGTCCGAAGGGCCCCCTGAGCTTTGCGGCCCCAGGGCACTGTCCCTCTGGTAGCTACGCCACTGAATCTATTACTCGATCATTTAAGATTAAATTTATTTAAACTTCTCTTTTATTAATTTTATAAGTCTGCAAAGGCAAAATTGAATTCTAAATTTATGTTTTTACTAACGCTCACGTTGTATTAATAATTCACACTTTAATATGCACTTGCTCAGCTTCCAATCCACTCTCACTGTTAGATACCACTTTCGATTTCAGGTTCGCGTAGCATTACTTCACTATCTACAGTTTATCGACTACGTGTTTCACATCACTACTTTGGTTAAAATTATCGTAAAGTTTGCTTTAGCTACATCACTACGTTTTTCGAAATTTGAATAATCGAAGTTCGTATGCGGCACCGCGTTGCAATCGCGTCGCGACGCTCACGTCGACTGGCTGGCTTCTGCCGGGGTCGGCCGTCTGCCAAAGAATCCATGCCTGAAAGATATTTGCGTGCATATGACCATTTTACCTACTGGCTATAAAAATATTATTTACTTTTTAGAACTGATAATGAGGCGTTGATGTGCTGTAGATAAAACGTTCTTTCACATTTTCTACATAGTATATGGGATTGTACGGAGTGATTTTCTTACACTTTTTATTGTATATAGAGACCGAAACAAGATAATTTTCAAGAAGACTGTGTGTTTAATGTCGTTTAGTCAATAACGCAAAAAATACAAATACTTACGGCTGATGCCATACGTAGGTGGGTACATATTTATAAAATTGCTTAGTAAAGTGTTTATTGGTAAGTTGATAACCTTTGTAATCAGTTTAATGTCAATTCTAACATTACAAAGGTTCCGACAAACAAGTATACTATTACAAGAACGTAGCTTTAGTAAGAAAATGGAATAGGTTACATGCTAAGAACGTTTGAAAATCACCACCACTTTTTTATATAGTCTACCCCTGCTCAGCTCCAATCGGCACTAACGAACTTACGTAAAGTGTTCTTGAAGAGATATAAATTTATCTGTGTTTAAGTAATATTACTGCAAACATACAGCATAAGTTAGGTACTAAGCAGTTATGTAGAAGCACACATAGCCCAGTCTCGTAATATGTCTCGTAATGTCATATTTACGTTATTTCGTATGACCTACGACAAAATTTCGAAACAACTTGTTTAAAATAAAATAAACTCTAGACTAAAGAAATAGATTAGAGCTCTAAACATATTTAGCTTGCGGAAACCGCAGTGTGTTTATAAAAAAAACGGTAATTTATGTAATAAAAAACGGCAAATATCATGGTAATAATATACATATTTGTTACATAATTCATAATACATATTATGAATTACAAATTTCGACTTTTTAATTGACGTGAGTTTAGCTGTTTTTAATTTTGCAAAATGTATCATACTCACGTTAATTTCAAATAAAAATTTGCTTAAATTACTTGAAATATATTAATCAACAAATACTACTTTTCTACATAATAGGTCTTTACCTATGAAATTGCCGTATTGCAGTACAGACTTTTTCAAACAAAAAAAAGTTTTGATTGGCTATGAATTCTAAATTCAAATAAATTTTGTTTTAAAAATATGACATTCTATTTACAATATAAGTCTTTTGTTTATTGATTAGCGTGGTATTTTCATTACATTTCAACATTTTTCCTCATAATGGATACTTTGAAATTTCGTGTAATTATGGAATATGAGTTCCGTCGTCGCACCAACGCGGCACAAACGACACGTAACATCAACGACGTTTACGGAGAGAACTGTACAAACGAACGTACAACCCGTTATTGGTTTGCTCGGTTCCGTTCTGGGAATTTCGACTTGATAAATGAACCTCGTGGTCGTCCGGAAACTTTGGTCAACAATGATGAATTAAAGGCGATTGTGGAAGCTGATGAATCTCAATCTACAGCTGAGCTGGCAGCAGCTTTTGATGTTAGCATCAAAACAATATTGGTCCATTTGCGACAGATTGGCAAGATAAAAAAGCTTGATAGATGGGTGCCCCACGAACTTAACGATCGCCAGCGCAACGTACGCTTCGAGACTTGCCTTGCGCTGCTTAACGGGCACAGAAATGAAGGAATTTTGAACCGAATTGTTACGTGCGACGAAAAATGGATTCTTTTTGACAATCGAAAGCGCTCAGCAAGTTGGTTAGATCCTGGTTCGGTACCAAAGCAATGTGCAAAACGAAAAATGACCCCTAGAAAGGTGATGGTCACAGTTTGGTGGTCTAGTGCTGGTGTGATTCATCATAGCTTTTTACAAAACGGCGAGAGCATTACTGCAGATGTGTACATTGAAGAACTGACCACAATGATGGCGAAACTCGCACGTCTGCAACCAGCTTTGGTCAATCGGTCGTCTCCACTGCTACTTCACGACAACGCGCGACCCCATACTGCACAACAGACCGTCTCTAAGCTGCATGAGTTGGGTTTGGAAGCTCTCCCTCATCCGCCATACTCACCAGATCTTGCGCCTACCGACTATTACTTTTTCCAAAATTTGGACAACTTTTTAGTGGGAAAAAAATTCAATTCCCGAGAGGCAGTACAAAACGCCTTTGAAGAGTTTGTTGTCTCCCGTCCTGCTGATTTTTTCAAGAAGGGCATCCATAAACTGCCACATCGTTGGCAAAGATGCATTGATTGCAGGGTTGATTACTTTGAATAAAAGAAATAAATAAGTTCGAAAAAAAAATACTTTAACTTTTTTCAAACAAAACGGCAATTTCATAGGTAAAGACCTAATATTTTACGTTTTAGTGCTTCGTGAATTTTCCGAAAAAAATATAGTGAAGTTTTCGGACGAAATTAGAATGACCCATACATAAAATAGACAATAGGAATATAATTAAGGCAATGGTTACAGTATAAGCATGGTTTTCCGTTATTTATGTAATACCAACATTAATGGTCCATTTATTGCAAAGAAATTGAACCAGATTCATCACAATAATCGGACAGACAAACAAATTTCATAGGAAATGGAAATTGTATAAATTATAAAATCTCGCGCAAGCAGACTGCAATGCCAGTTTTGTTTGGCCAGTCTAAAAACCATCTTACGCTCGAGTCGTAAGGTTTATTTTATCTTTAGAGAATAGCTAGGTCATGCCAATTGGGATTTTACCTAACGATTCAGAGCCGGCTTCTAAATCGACACACTTGGGTCATAGAACTTGATGCAGGAAAATTGGCGACATCGCCAAATGGTGTTTAAAATTACGGTTTCCAAATAATTTCGGACAATATGTACCTGTGCTGTTTGTTATCATTGTATATAGTAGGTTTTACTAGGTGGTCAGACTTTTCTGCAAAGAATTGGATAGGTACTCATAAAACTCATCAAACAATAAAGTAATCAAAAGAAGAATAAAGTTGGTTTGGGAACGAACATATCAAAATTTTGTTACGTGCGAACTACGTTCCCAGCCTAGCAAAAATAAGTTGCACAACTCAATGATCCATTTTTGTAGAAATTCAAGACTTTGATCAAATAGTGGGGCTGCTCGAGCCAAAGGTGTACAGAATAAAACCATAGTTCAAAAATCTATCATGTTTAATACAAACATATTAGGTTACTCCTCTATAGTGTTAATAATCTAGTTCATGTTAGCTTAGGAGCCCTTTGTGATCCCTTCCCGGGATCACGCAGGAAGTATCGGTTACGTTAATATCCTCTTTAACATAAACGTCGGGATAGTTTAGTGTTGTCTATGGGTTAGATGTGGGTAGGTAGAGTTATGCCTCTATAGTTTAGTTTCGTCATCATAAATAGCCTAAAAACGTCTAGTGCTGAACATACGTCTCCCATAGAGCGCCACTTTGAGCGGCTGCTTGCTTCCAGCATCCATTCGCTGCCTGACGTTTTGACTTTTTTTTACGAGCTAATGCTGGTGGTCTCTACTGACGTTTACAACGTCACCGGGCGGGAGGGCAGGCGCTTAAGGCGCCCAGCCGTCAAAAATGGGAAGCAACTAGCTCAAGGGTACCCCTGGGGTGCGAGCCTCGGCTTGGGCCGAAAGAGTGGACCCTATTGAAAGTTGCGACCGTTCTAGCTAACCCACGGGGGTACGTCGACCTCGCCGGCGGGGTCGGTGTCTGATTGTGTTACGCTGGTATCCTATACCGGTGCCGAAAGCGATATTCAAGCAATTATGAAATTTGTTAATTTGGTGAAGTTGCCAACAATCTCTTACTTGAGGGTTGTTTATTATGGATTAATTCCATCATGGCGTCTTAACGGATATTATAGAATAATACTTATCTCAATGTACCGGGATATTAATTACTACCCCATTTTCTATGTTTACCATCAAAAGTCTATCTAATTAATATAAATGAAATTAGAAATCAATCCGTACCGCAGGCGGAGAATCGTACTGCTCTGATTGGTCGGCTAGCGCACCGCACTGCTGTAATTTGTTAATTAGATATTAGCTAAATGTTAAGCTCACAGTGTTTGGTGAATAAAATAGCAGCTTTTTGGTTCATCGTTATACTAAATAACTGGTTTACTCGCAATTAGCCCCATTCGCAAATTGCAGAAGCCCGTCCGGTTGAATATTCTGACATGGTTTAACTACACAAAAAGAATAATAAAGATAACGCCCAACGATCACATACATAGATCCTGGACCCTAACTAGGATCTCTTGTACTTAAGAACTGCGAGGACCATGGCCCACAACACCCAGTCTAAAACTAGTATTTGCTCTTTTTTTTTGTGCACAAATACTTGTCCTGCCGCGCCTCCAGGTTATGAGCCGACTTACTCAACCACCACACCACAAAGGCTGTGAGAGAAAGGATAGATACATACATACATATATGAGAGGAATAATATTTCCAGTCATGTGGGTTGATAGTTTAGATCCCGTAACGGCCGGCTGCTGAAGGTTGAAGTCTAGAGCCCATGTGCGTTGATAACAAAGCCGCGCCTGCTTTAGCATGCCTGTTAGGCAACCCAACACCGATAACACAGCCTTGTTAGAACATTAATAGGGTTGCCATCTACTATTAAAAATAAGAACATGAAACTTACACTTTTATTAGACAGTATAAAAAATGTGTGTGCTTTAGACCACACGACTGAAGTAAAACTCCTTTAGTTTCGCCCCGTCCATCGGCCGGTATAACATTCATAAAGATGCAGATGACGACGCCTTTCAAACAAAGTTATATTTCTAATGCTGTTTTAGTATTACATTAGCTGTGGTATAAGTAAAGTCAATAAAGTGTACTCCTATAATCCTACTGCTAATATTATAAACGCGTTAGTATGTATGCATCTATGTTTCTCACGCACAAACGGCGGGACGGATTTGGATGAAATTTGGAATATAGCTTGTACAGTGGATTACCACATAGGCTACTTTTTATCCGCGAATAAAACCGCGAACTTTTTCGCAATTAAATATTCATTGTATGGATACGTCTGTAATAAGGAACTTCGGAAAATGATCAGAGACACAAGGGCTTTCAATTTTAACTTCGTACCATAGAATACTATAACGTATCCGTTCCGGACAAAGGGGCGGTAGTAGCCCTACCCACAATAAGAATTCTCTGGCGGTATAAACAAGGCGCACGTGTTAACTGGAGGTTCCCTTAATAGATGGAACAAAGGGTTTCTTACTGAGAGGGTTCCGTTCCTTGTGAAGGCCATATTTGTATGAACGCAAAGGTAATCACACTGATATTATAAAGGCGAAAGTTTGTATGTGTGTATGTTTGTTACTACCTCACGCTCAAACGGTTTGGATGAAATTCGGTACCAAGATAGCTTGTAAATTAGATTAACATGTAGGCTACATTTTATCCCGGAAAAGAGAAATATTTAAAATACTTTTTTTTTATGTTAAGGTATGACGTGACGAGCTAGCCGTTCGCCTGATGTTAAATGACACGGCTGCCCATGTCAGCTGCAGTGTTACTCGGAACTCTAAAGTATAGAGTTTCGCGTGACACTGCACTGCGCACGTCATCCTGAGACATCAGCACAATCTAGTAATAAGATTACTAAACTGTGAGATCAGATCATAAAGTCTCATTTGCCCAGTAATTTCACTAGCTACAGTGCCCTTCAAACCGAAACACTATTGCTTGCACACTACTGCTTGGCGGCCGAATAACTAGCAAAGCGGTGGTACCTACATGGTACCACCGCTTTGCCAATTATTCGTAGATAATATAACTAATAATAACCATAATAGAACAGTGTCACTCGGGACTCCAAAACATAAAGTTTCGTGTGACACACTGCGCACATCATCTTGAGCTACAGTGCCCTTCAAACCGGAACACAGTAGTGCTTGCACACTACCAAGCAGTATACTAGCGGACCTACCTAGACGAACTTTGCAGAAAAGTCCTACCACCTAGCAGCATTCTATTTCAAAATTTTTTTACTAAAGAAGTAGATAAATTCAATACTAAACCCCATATTTTCCGTCCCAATTAGCCAGCGTTTGTATTGTGTCTACATCCAGTTACATTGTACACCGTAGGCTCCCATGGATCCCATAGAAAGAAGTTAAGCTGGACAGTGGACACAATGAGTGTCCAACGGCCGTGACACTTTTAATTGTTACATGACCTTTTGGGTATCCGATTCTTTTGTTTAAATCTGTGTCATCTGCGTTATTTTCCTGTATAAAGGAATCTCTTGTACAGGTCATGGTCTTTTAAGAAAGTATTTTCATTGAGATTGATAAAACCCTAGGGATGAAAGTAACTTTTGTGTAACCAATAATTCGAGGAACTAAATAAGTCTTAACCCGAAGTAAACACTGTAAACACTGTAATAATTATAAAAAATACAGCTATGAAACATGTAATTCCTTTGATTAAATCTAAGAGCACTACCGTAGCAATACAGACAACAACGCCTGTTTATAAATAAAAATATTTCAGTACAATCTGTAAAATACAATTTCATTTCAACTTGATTCTCTTTTGTCCAATATTAGTACCAAATTCGTGGTTTATTAGAATAGTCTTTTGAATGTTTGTTGTTTCAAAATATCTTTTGTATCATCATAATTATGTTGTTCAAGCGTTTACTTTGACAGCCTCTGTGGTGTGGTGATTGAGCAGATCGCCTCATAGCCCGGAGGCGGCTGTTTTAATTCCTGTGACATGACAAGTGTTTGAGCATAGGGAAAAAAGCGCAAATTCTTGTTTCGAGTCTGGGTGTTGTGGGACCGTGGGCCTCATACATAGGAAATCCTGATTAGGGTCCAGGATCTATGTATGTGATCGTTGAGCGTTCATTTATATTATTACTAAATCATAAATTATTATAATTTAAATTGCAGTAATCGTACCACAGATCAGAAAACTTGGTTTTCTTACTAGGTGATAGGACTTTTCTGCAAATATCGTCTAGGTAGGTACCACCGCTTTGCCAGTTATTCTCCCGCCAAGCAGTAGTGCGTAAGCACTGCTGTGTTCCGGTTTGAAGGGCACTGTAGCTAGTGAAATTACTGAGCAAATGAGACTTTATAACCTAATCTCACAGTTTCTAGACTGTGCTGATGTCTCACGATGGCATGTGCAGTGCATTGTCACGCGAAACTCTATACTTTAGTCCCGAGTGACACTGCAACTGATATGGGCAGCTGTGTCGCGTACCATCAGGCAAACGACTAGCTCGTCATGTAAGATAAAAAAGTACAAACCTGTGTATATTATGGCTCATAACCATGTTTTCTTTGGCACTATCAGCTGCGTTGTAACCTGCAACAAAAGGACACAGTACATTAATTGTTTATTTGTATATCATTAAATAACGATAAACATTAATTAAAGTAATCTACGCCAGGAAGTTTAATAAAAACAATCTTTCATGTCTATTACAATATTTTACCGCCGTTTTTCCATTTTTTTTAACGTGGCTATACTGCTAGTATGTTGGGTACGCTACCTACTGGTAGTGGGCTGGAGCATTTGGACTGTCTATAGGTCATCGCAGCTAGTATATGTATAGTCCAAACGTTTAGCTATTTTGTGTTTTTTTTTTCTATCTGCTAACACAGTCACCTGGGTCCGTGCTTTTTGTTAAATTATTTTATATTTATAACTTTAGCTCATTATTAACATGAACATATATACAATACAGGAAGGACAATACAACCAATAACAAAAACATAAGTACTTATTTCTAATTGTGCATACACCACGAGCAAACCAGCTCCCGCAAGCAGCTCCCGTTCACGAGCTTGACGCATGTTCCAGCGATCGCCCTCCTCGACCATATTTGAGGCAAGAGGACGACCCGACACACGACGCCGCCGCAAGTTGTAGCTTTTTTGTGTTGGTAGTGTTTAGTCATAGTTGTTATATTATTGTTGTATTTAGTTAATTGAAAGAATAAAAACTTTCCAGATTTGCATCATTACGCTTGCACATGCAGGATGTCATGCAATTTGCAGTGGGTGTCAGTCAGTTTTTATAACTCGTGATCTTAACATCGTGGGTAACCACAAACAGGATGGTCGATGGCATGTCTACCATACATTACACGAACTTGTATTTTTTCCCATGTTTAAAGTTGAAATCGATGCTAAGAGAATTATACAGTAATTTCATAAAAATTAAGTTGTCGGTCCTTTTGGCTTCAACCGTTTTCAATGGTAAAAATGTAAAACGCTGCGTTGATGTAGCTGTTGAGTTTAATATGATAGATCAATGACTAATTGACTAATATAGCTGTTATAATATGGCTCATAACCCGAAGGTGGCGGGTTCGATTCCCGCAACAGGACAAGTATTTGAGCACAGAAAATAAAAGCGCAAATACTTGTTCTGTGTCTGGGTGTTGTGGGACCATGGTCCTCGTAGTTCCTGGGTCTCTAGATACAGAGAATCCTAGTCAGGGTCCAGGATCGTGTGATCGTTGGCCGTTACTATTATAATCATAGTGGCGGCTGCTCTTTCCTGCCAGTCGGCGATCGAGACTAAACCGATAGCTAAACAAAAATTGGCGCATGAAAAGCTCAAATATTGCATCAATAAATCGGGCAAAAGCAGTCAAAGTTCCAAATATAGAGCAGATTAATTTATAGGTAGGTGAACTTAGACAAATAAATTTTCAATTTAGTTTTAGTATTTGTTTGCAATTATAGCTATATATTAATTATAATTATATTATTATACACTAGGTTGTAGGACTTTGTTGCAAAGTTCGTCTAGGTAGGTACCACCGCTTTGCCAGTTATTCAGCCGCCAAGCAGCAGTTAGTGTGTAAGCACTACTGTGTTCCGGTTTGATGGGCACTGAGGCTAGTGAAATTACTGGGCAATTGAGACTTTATGATCTGATCTCACAATCGAGTAATCTTATTACTAGACTGTGCTGATGTCTCAGGATGATGTGCACAGTGCAGTGTCGCGCCAAACTTGAGGTTCCGAGTGACACTGTTCTGTTATGGGCGGCCGTGTCGATTAACATCAGGTGAACGACTAGCTCATCACATCAATCAAAAACATTTTAAAAAAAATTAAATAATTGGGCGACGGGCGTTGAAAATGATTAATTTTTATAAATTAATATTTACACTATTGTCGCGAAGTTTGCCTAAAATGATATACATAATTATGGAGCTGCTGCAATTTCATGCAAAAGTTTATTCAAGGTAAATTTAATTTTGCTCTAACGAAATAGTGCCATTGTTATAAAATTGACCAGCTTTCATTCCTTTTGTTCTCTATACTCTATTGACTTAAAACAATTCATGCTGAAATGGAACATACAATAACAAGCCAGACTTTGCAAGGCACAATAAAATTTCAAACTAACCACCCCGTGGAGCAACTTGGGTGTATGCATAACTTTTTTAATTTAGCAGGCACGCTTTGTGAATATTATACAAATTGCTTACTCAAAATATACCTATAAGATGTTTTGGCGGGAATACGAAAAAGATCACGTTACCGCATTATATTATTTTCCAAAACTTGAGTTATTTTCAGAGTTAGTGCATAAAATTGGTGGCATTTTATTCGTTAAGTGCTGGATTACAAGCATGAGTGTGGGAAAGTGGTATAAAGATGGTAAAACGTTTTTTTTCGTGTTGTTTCCAAAACTCCATAGAAGCTTCTGGTAAAGTTGCCACCACTTTACTAGGAGTATGACTTGACTAGACTAGACTATACTTGACTCTGACTTGACTTGATGACTTCGACTGTGACCTGACACATTATTTACATGAAATATCATTAATTTGCTAAATTATCAATTACTTGACACTGGCTAAATACACTAAAGTGTGGAGCCAAAACAAAAAAAAAATACCTATCATGAATACCAATTGATCATAATAATGTTCATGCATATTATGCAAATCCAGCCTATTAAACACAATGCCTTATGCCTTCTCAGTTTACTTATGCTCGTTTTAGTACTAAAATTGTCATGATTGTGATCCATTTTAAATTACTCGGTGGTAGGACTTTTCTGCAAAGTTCGTCTAGGTAAGTACCGTTAATGTAGTGCGTCTCCATCTCGCCCCATCCCGGCGGCGGTCGGATCACGGGGGGGTTTTAGTGGGTTCGAGTCCCACATACCCCCTGCCACCACCCCCGTGGTGGCAGGGAAGTGCGAGGGCATTACCCCCCCACAAAAAAAAAAAGGTAAGTACCACCGCTTTGCCAGTTTCTGTCGCCAAGCAGTAGTGTGCAAGCACTGCTGTGTTTCGGTTTGAAGGGCACTGTAGCTAGTGAAATTACTGGTCAAATGAGACATTATGACCTGTGTTTCACATTCTAGTAATCTTACTAGATTGTGCTGATGTCTCAGTATGACGTGCGCAGTGCAGTGTCACGCGAAACTTATACTTTAGAGTTCCGAGTTACACTGCAACTGATGGAAGCCGTGTCGCTTAACATCAGGCATAATACGAACACCGAACGATCACATATACATAGATCCTGTACCCTAACTGGGATTCCCTATGTCTAGGGACCCAGGAACTACGAGGACCATGGTCCAACAACACCCAGAATCAGAACAAGTATTTGCGCTTTTTTTCTGTGCACAAATATTTGTCATGCCGCGGGAATCAGCCTCCGCAGCCTCCGGGTTATAAGCCGACCTGCTCAACCACCACACCACAGAGGCTGACGCTGTGCTATGACTGTAAGCATATAAAATTCTATAGAAAATAAAACTTTACTATTCTACCCATTTTGTTAAGATAACTAATAGCTAAACACGTCAATTAAAAATTCGAATTTAATTTTAAATCAAATTTCATTTACTAGTCCCACTTACAATCAAATGAATCAACGGCAGCTAAGGTCCGTATTACAGAACGATGCTCAGTCGTCGCTCGGTGCACAAGCATAGATTTCATTCATAAAGTGATCAATTAGTGATTGAAATCTCTGCTTGAGCACCGATCGATGACTGAGCATCGTTCTGTATACGAATCTTAGAAATGTACATTCGCGATTTAGCCGATATTCATTCTAAATTTTTCCCACGAAGTTTATCGTTAACCGCGGCAAGATCAATGTTAAGTTTATAAACAAAATCGCCCTCATAATAAGACAATGCGTATGGTTGTTGATGAAGAACTTCCGGAACACATAAATACAAATCACTGCAGTGGCTTGCCTATTTGCTGACGGAAATACGACCTTACAGTTGATTTAAAATGCGTATTGTATATATTCTATGTCACAAACAGTAATACATTCGAAGGCTAACAAATGTTTTTGTTGTAAACGAAAAAGATCGCGTCGCCACATTGTATTATTTTCCAAAACTTGTGTTATTTTCAGTGTTAGTGCATAAAATTGGTGGCATTTTATTCGTTAAGTGCTGGATTACAGGCATGAGTGTGGGAAAGTGGTATAATGATGGTGAAACGTTTATTTTCGTGTTGTTTCCAAAACTACATAGAAGCTTCTGGTAAAGTTGCCACCATTTTACTAGGAGTATGACTTGACTAGACTATGACTTAACTTGATGACTTGGACTGTGACTTGACTTGACTTGACACTACAAAATATTAATTAATTTAAGAAATTATCAATTACTTGACACTGGCTAAATATACAAAGTATGGAGCCAAAAGAAAACAAAAAATAGGCTAACAAATCCCAATCACATCGTCAAATAACACTGATATGTTTTAGGCGAAAAAGTATATACTGAAAAACATGAATATTACTTGTTGAATTAAAACTTCTTTACGCACGATTGACTAGGGGAGTAAGCTGAATGCGTTGAAAGTTGTTGGTTAACGTATACCTTCATAGTTATTATAACAAGGTTAAAAGTATGTATTTTTATGTTGGTATGTCCGGTAAAATGACAATTTACAATATGGACATTTTACAAGATGGCGACATTAACATTAAACAAAGCAAAAACAAAGTTATTCCGGCCGATAGATGGAGCTAAAGATGTTTTACTTCAGTCGTGTGGCATAAAGTACACTCGTTTTTTTTTTTTTAATTTCTTATTCATTTACGGCCGTTTTCAATAAGCTATCTATCCACGGTTTACCCTTACTAAAGTATAAAAATCTATCCATGGACACATTTTTACGTTTCTATATAGCAACGACAGATAGCAATTCCTATCTTCAGTAGCTATCTATCCTTGGGAGGGGTTACTGATAACCAAAGATAGCTTTTTGTAGGAAATGGCGCTAGAATGCTTTTCAATATAGTTTTGGCAGCTATCTGTCAGTATGTCAAATAACCAAAGATAGAATTTTGGCCTATCTGTCATTTTCTACGGATAACCTCCATTACCAGTTGTTTGTTTTTGTATGTTGTCTTAAGTTTCAAGGAAAATTTCAGGTCAAATCTTCAAAAAATACAAATCTTCAAGTTCCAATTTAAATTTCAAAGATGTTTCTATAAAATATTATAAATGGCTAATTTTAGTAGTAGCAGTGAAAGTGATATAGAATTATTAGAAGTCCTCTCTGACTGGGATGATGAAGATCAACATATTATTCTACAAAGAAGACGTCGAATCTATAAACAGAGAATAAACTATATGGTGGAATTGGACGATTACGATTTTATGTATAGATTTAGATTAAGTAAAACTGGTATGTGATTTGTTGGTTGAAATACAGCCCAGTCTAAGAGTAACCTCTGCAAGGTAATTTATTATTCTTCGTCTACATCTTACGCTATGCAATGTGTATATAATATATGCCTAATGTTAGTACCTATACCTTTACTCTTGTTTTAGGAATCATGGAATATCAACATTACATCAACCCCTTCTTACATTAGACAAAACAGTAAAACACTGTTAGGGCTGGGTTTTGCGATACTAAGTATATTTATTTTATATTATTTTAATACTTCTATAGATGTTTTATTCTTTATATGTAATTTGTGGTATTATTTGTTCTGAATATCGACACGATAACAGACCAAGTAAAGGATACTATGAACACGATAGTAGAACGAAGGTGCCGGGTGGCCACAGACTACAACACGGTTGTCAAAAACGTTTTGTTTCCATTGTATTATTTACAAACAAAATTATTATTAAACTGGATCATGCCAAACATAACGTGAATTTATGGAAATCTGTTATTGTATAGTACTAATTTATTAATTTTTGCTATTTTTATTATATTATATCACTGTAAATACTTCCGTAACCACTTATTTAATTATCAGAGTTCTGAGTGATTTTGCAATAACGAAACGCATGGGAGGGCACAGATAGGGCGGCTATCTATCGTTTTCTCCAAAAGGATAGGAGTTACTGGTGCTTGTGAAACGCAGTCAAAGGATAGATCGAAAGTTATTGCTTATCAGAGATAGCTATCTATCTGTTATCTTTAGTAGGTTATTGAAAACGGCCGTTAAACCATTTACAAAAGTTCAATGGAAGTTTTTTGCGGGAAAGCGAAAAAGATTGCGTCACCGCATTGTATTATTTTCCTAAACTTGTGTTATTTTCAGTGTTATTGCATAAAATTGGTGGCATTTTATTCGTAAGTGCTGGATTACAGGCGTGAGTGTGGGAAAATGGTATAATGATGGTGAAACGTTTCTTTTCGTGTTGTTTCCAAAACTCCATAGAAGCTTCAAGTAAAGTTGCCACCACTTACTAGAAGTATGACTTTGACTAGACTATGACTTGACTCGATGACTTCGACTGGACTGTGACTTGACACATATATGCGTGAAATGTTATTAACTTGATGAATTATCAATTACTTGACACTGGCTAAATACACAAAAGTGTGGAGCCAAAAAATTAAAAAAAAAGTTCAATGAATTCATACCTTTCCCTAGAGTATTTTAGTAACCTTGAAGGCTCTAGGGACATTTCAAAATGAGTCAGTCACAAATATAGCTCGCGGAGGTTAGGTCCGAGTACCAAGCTGCGCATGGTATAGCTGAGCGCATTGTAAAAGCGGCCATACAATAACTATAATATGCGTACTGCGCAGCCATCCGTGCTAACCTCCGAGAGCTCATAAAGTTTTGCGCGAGCTACACGAAGTGCACTTTGCACTTTCAGTCCGCACCCAAAAACCACTCCCACATCGCGTTAATAAAGCAGGTCGTTCGTTTTAAGGGGCACGTAAATGTAGCAGGCTTCAGGTGCAGTCAGACCGGTTCGATGAACTCGAGCGTTACGGGCCGCAGAGTAAACAAACGCAGAGGAACGATTACCACTGATGTAGGGTTGTCACGTGAAAAAACGAGTGTTTTAGACCACACGACTGAAGTAAAACTTCTATACGAAACGTAACTCTCTTTTAATTTTCACTAACATAGATCTCCCTCTCAACTTCAGTTCGCCTCGCCCGACCAATTTCCGCAACGCTCTCGTCACGCATTCACCAGCTTACTCCCCACGTCAAGTGCCACATAAATAAAAGTTAAATGCTGTTCGGCGGTAAGCTATTTTTTCGGATGGGACTGCTTCACAGAAAGTTATCATTTTCGGGAAAAACTCAACTTCTTTTTTGGGGTTTTTGTATGGACATAGGGCAGTTTGTCGGACCAACTGGCTTCTAAAAAAATGTTAGTGAGATTTTAATATTTTTCCTGACAGCTTATTATTGAATAAATTATTGAAAACATGATTTATATATATCAGGTTATTTTAGTCACTACACCATACTCATTACCTATTAGCGTTGGAGACAATATCAAAAAGACCTTATAATAAGATCTTGTCAAACACGAACATTATAATTTTACAAAGGATCTGGAATGACAATAGTGTACGCATTTAGTACTTACGAGTGTAGACCGTACAAGAATATATGAAAGTGTAAAATAGTTCCTACGAGAGTAAAACTCAAGTTGACTTGTCATTGACCCGTTCGCATACACAAAGTTGACAACCCTACATCACGCCAAATTCAATAAAAATTTACTAACATCTTTACCACACCACCATAAGAACGCAAATAGCTTGAACCTCACCTCACAGGCAATGGTGAATACACAAACCAAACATCGACTGAATAAAGAGTGATTTCATAGAGGCATATCACTAACTGCGTGCTAAGTAGCTGTGATGTATGAGAACATTTTCTTTGGCTGTTATTGATACTTAGCTTTGAAGTTCCATTTCCAATAGAGCTAACGTGTTAACTCAGACTCCAGATTTAATGACTTAAGATTCAGTCTCAGAATTTTTCCTTTGGGCAGGACAGTTCCTCCCTCAGACCGTTTGTCCCGCTGCTGTCCCCATCGAAGGCAAAAATGTCCCGCTTTCGCAAACAGACCGAATTATGAAATGCGTGGCGAAAGCTCTAGTGGGACAACCAACAAACCATACCAAAAATGCAATGCTTTGTTTTAGTTAGAGTCTTACCTAGGTCGGATGAAGCGCGTGATTGTGTCATAACTAAAATGCCTAAATGAGCTCCATTCCTACTTGAAACTAGACTAATATGTACTAAAAAACGTACTTAACACGTTGATGAGGATTTAATCTTCAACGAGTTAAAATACCTTATATTGTTAGCATATTTCTTGTTGTTAAGGAATGACGTGACGAGCTAGCCGTTCGCCTGATGTTAAACGACACGGCTGCCCATATCAGCTGCATTGTCACTCGGAACTCTAAAGTATAGAGGTTCGCGTGACACTGCACTGCGCACGTCATCCAGAGACATCAGCACAATCAATAGTAAGATTACTAAACTGTGAGATCAGATCATAAAGTCTCATTTGCCCAGTAAATTTCACTAGCTACGGTGCCCTTCAAACCGGAACACAGCAGTGCTTGCGCACTACTGCTTGGCGGCAGAATAACTGGCAACGGTGGTACCTATCTAGACGAACTTTGCAATAAAGTCCTACCACCTAGTAAACTTGTTGTTACAAATATGAAGAAAGAGATATGTATATCGCAAGATAATTCATTCTTTGAAATATTACAAATAAATAATCTAAAATACCGATCAGTTTTGTAATAAGAGAAATATAGCTCGGCTGTGATAGTTAAGTATGTATAGGTCTATGCACGTTTAGTTATTTAATAGGTCTTATTCAATGTAGTCATTCTAGCATCTGATTGTTCGCTTTATAGTCTAGACCTAAGTACTCACATTGATGATCTAATCCTAATATCCTGCCAGGGATCGGATTACAAGTAACCGGAGATCAGAAATATTCTAAGAAGCTCAACTCAGAGTACTCGATTGTAATTAATTTCAAAAGTTTTTAAATTCAGTATGACAGCCTCTGTGGTGTGGTGGTTGAGCAGGTCGGCTCTTAGCCTGGAGGCGGCGGGTTCGATTCCCGCGGCAGGACAAGGAAAGCAAAGGTGTGGGATCATGGTTCTCGTAGTTCCTGGGTCCCTAGACATTGGGAATCCTAGTTAGGGTCTAGAATCTATGTATGTGATCGTTGGGCGTAATTTATTCCCTACATATTTTGTGTACTTAACTCCATCATGTCGTCATCATCATCAACATCATCAAAGTCATCATCAACAGCAGCAGCAGCAGCAGCATACTCTGCAAGTCTACATTATCTCTACGTTCGCTTGATTATTTATATTTACATCATTCATATTTATTTTTGTATTCTATATGTATTTACAAAGAAAAAGTATCTAAGTATTTATAGGTTTCGGGTTATGCATAGCGGGCAAACTATAAAACTATAGGCCTTCAGCATGCGCACCGGGCCGTGTCCGGAGCAAGAATGATCCGTAGTACACCGAGCGCTCCCTTTTTATAGCCTGATGGGTGGGGGAGCGATGACAGTTGTCGGTGTTACCACTGTAATAAATTTAAATGCTACCACAGGGTAAATTACGGTACTGCCCGCTGCGCATAGAGTTTACAACTGGACCGCCGTTATAATTCTATCAGTTACCTGGTTCCCATAGGGCTAGATGGCGCTGTATGAAATGTCCGCACATATTTGTTATTATTTAGTTATTACCTTTTTTACTGTTTATAGACAAAGCATTTGACCACTGTCTCACCTGATGGAAAGTGACAGCGCAGGGGTGGTGCTTGCTTACCTAGAAGATCCCTGTTCACTCTTTACTTGAAGACTCCCAGTTTTGTAGTTAGGTGGAAACAAGATTGTCTATAAAGTGCGTAGTAAAACGCTTAGTGCGGGTTGATGTAATTTCAATATATGGGTGCCGTACATTGGTGCAATCGTTGATTTTCTTTTGTAAGTAGAACAATAAGCAATTTTCCACTTTGAGAAACTTCAACCTTTTCCTTTCGAGTTCCAAGCATGGGTACCGCGCGTGTATACCGTAGTAAGCCCTAATGGTTTCGCTAACCGCAATTTCCTATTCACTCACCACACTTGTTGCGAACCACTGTCCACAGATACACATTGATTGAATCAACTGTTGTTTTCAAAATAAAGCTTGAGTATCTTGGATGTCTATCGGGATCGGACGAGACAACCGCAGTCACCACAGCCTTTGTTGTACTTCAAATGAAATTTCGCTATTTTTTGAGCGTGTGTGGCTCAGCGGTTTCTTGTGCAATTTTCAATACGACGCACGCAGGTTCAAATCCCGCTCGGCATTTCAAGTTTTGTGTGGAACTTGCACTCTCACTTTTACATCGGTGAAAAATAGCATCGTGAGGAAGCTAGCTCAAGAATCACAAAATTAGAGAACATGTTTTTATCGACCAACCCGCACTTAGCCGGCGTAGTAGATTAAGACCTATTTCCATGTGAGAGAAGACCATGGAACATGGACCAAGGGTATTTCCGCTGAACTACATCATAGGGCACTTCAAACGACTGGTAAATAGAGACTTAAAGCGTAGGCAACGCATCGGCAGCACCCTTAGTGTTGTAGGTGTCTATAGGCGACGGTAACTGCTTACCATCAGGCGAGCCGTCTGCTTGTTTATCTGTCTATGTTATATACAAAAAAAAGTGGAATCGTATTGGGTGGATAACGAGATTTTTAATGATAGGATCAGAAGTAGCTCGAAAAATTTACCTGGGGGTGATGACGAAACTTTGATTGCAATGCAACTGGAGATATTCCCATACTAACTATGCACATAAACTGCGTATTGGAACTGTCAAATCCATACAAATTTGTGTTTCTATTGGTTGCAATCGAATTACGTGATCGCCCAGCTGAATCTGCAAAAGGAAGTTCCAAAGTTTTAACGAACATAGTTGACTCTGTGAGCGAATCCGGTAAGGTCTTGAACAAGGTTGAATTATTTGGGGGGAGTAACTGAGGATAGATAGATCGATAGTATAGAACATTACAACACTATTAGCTAATACTACTACTATATGTAATTACATATTTGCATACGGTCCTGACACCTCGTAAGCCTTTGTTAACTGTTACCCATAACACTAATGCTAATTGAATATAAATACTTCGTACAAGAATGCTACGGCCATCTAGGCAGTTAATTAATCATCAGGCAATCGTACCAACACTTGTCTACTATTAATTATTCTGTGCCAATGCAGACGACGGCGACGACGAGCGACGAGCTCTGTCATGACATGCACCCATGCATGTTTTTTTGAACGGTCTAATGCGGTTGGTCTCATACAGCCTTATTAATAAACACGAACTAGCTTTAGACTAGTTACACCATCTTTTGACTCTTTCGATCCAGCTAAATATTCCAGTAGCAAAAAAAGGACCAAAGCTGAAGTAACTAATCCGAGACTAATACCCGCTTATTAATAAGGCTGTAGTAGTCTCTACCGAACTTTACAGCGTCACCGGGCACCCTGCATGGCAACCATATATTTTTGTCTATAATGACAGAGGTGTACATTTTTGTCTCTTTATTTTTCATAAGTTTCATTTTATATAATAGTAATATGAGTAGTATTTTCAAATATGTTTTATATAGGTACCTATGTGTATTATACCATATAGTATACATAAATAAAGTGTACTGGGAATTATCATCGTAATAACTAATAAGTATCAGTAAATAGCTAAATATAAACCAATAATTTTATTTTCAAACGACTTCAAAAATTTAATTCTCAATTGAAGGGGTGACAACAAAAAGGGTTTGACTGATTTTTTCACAAAATGACTTATGGGTATCGTTGGATTCAGCGTGAAATTATCTACAATAATACATTCTCAAAGTACCGAAATGAGGCTTAAATCTCGAGATTTTGAGTCTAAAAACGGTTCATCTTTCACAAGAATACAGTTCGCTTTGCATAAAAACATTATCATATTTATTTAATTATATTATATTTTTACAGTAATTGTATGAATTAGTACTATATTTAGTATTTTAAAATAGAATTAAAACATTTTCAAGCAACTGAAACATACAATAAACCTTTTCTATTACCTTATAAGCATTCTACATTAAAATGACGCCGTTGAAGTTTAAAGTCAATTTTCTCGAAACTATCAATTTGACAGTTAAACCCTTTTTATTCTGAACCCTTCAATTAGGTTATTATTTTAATGTTTGTATGATCTTCGGAATTTAAATACACGGTTTAAGATTCGTCCTTTGGAAATTTTATTGTAATTGCTTTAGTTTGAATTTTAAATCAAAATAACTGGCAAAAATGTACACTGAAGTAATAGTAAAGTTAGGGCAAACAAAACCATAGCACAAACGTTATAGTTAAAAATACTTTTCAAACGTTTATCAGACTGGTTGATGCTACGCGTGACCAAAATGCACTTATTTGGCACAACGAATCAGCATTGCAATTCAATGGCAATGCTGCCAGCATGTTGGGTACGCTACTTACTGGTAGTGGGCTGGAGCATTTGGACTGTCTATAGGTCATCGCGGCCAGTATATAGTACAAATGATTTTTTTAGTAACGTTTAATATTAGTTATTATATTGATTTAGTTGAAAATAAAGGCAATTTGCCGTGTTAATGTTAAATACTTATGCCGTGTAACGTTTTAGTAAATAGAGCAAGTAAAGCAGGTGAATATGCGTACCCAATTTACTCATACATTACGTCAATAAAGAAACAAGTATTGGCAGTGTAAAGAAATGAACAAATTCTGCCCTGACACCATTACGTTAATTTTGGCCTGAATACCTTTTGTTATGCATACTACGTATTTTTGTTAGTACGTACATACTTCAAACTTAGCATTATTTGTCTTTTTAGATTTCTACTTGTTTTATTTCTAAAATGTTGCACTTCTAATATTGGTCTTTACCTATGAAATTGCCGTTTTGTTTGAAAAAAGATAAAGTATTTTTTTTCGAACTTATTTATTTCTTTTATTCAAAGTAATCACCCCTGCAATCAATGCATCTTTGCCAACGCTGTGGCAGTTTATGGATGCCCTTCTTGAAAAAATCAGCAGGACGGGAGACAACAAACTCTTCAAAGGCGTTTTGTACTGCCTCTCGGGAATTGAATTTTTTTCCCGCTAAAAAGTTGTCCAAATTTTGGAAAAAGTAATAGTCGGTAGGCGCAAGATCTGGTGAGTATGGCGGATGAGGGAGAGCTTCCAAACCCAACTCATGCAGCTTAGAGACGGTCTGTTGTGCAGTATGGGGTCGCGCGTTGTCGTGAAGTAGCAGTGGAGACGACCGATTGACCAAAGCTGGTTGCAGACGTGCGAGTTTCGCCATCCTTGTGGTCAGTTCTTCAATGTACACATCTGCAGTAATGCTCTCGCCGTTTTGTAAAAAGCTATGATGAATCACACCAGCACTAGACCACCAAACTGTGACCATCACCTTTCTAGGGGTCATTTTTCGTTTTGCACATTGCTTTGGTACCGAACCAGGATCTAACCAACTTGCTGAGCGCTTTCGATTGTCAAAAAGAATCCATTTTTCGTCGCACGTAACAATTCGATTCAAAATTCCTTCATTTCTGTGCCTGTTAAGCAGCGCAAGGCAAGTCTCGACGCGTACGTTGCGCTGGCGATCGTTAAGTTCGTGGGGCACCCATCTATCAAGCTTTTTTATCTTGCCAATCTGTCGCAAATGGACCAATATAGTTTTGATGCTAACATCAAAAGCTGCTGCCAGCTCAGCTGTAGATTGAGATTCATCAGCTTCCACAATCGCCTTTAATTCATCATTGTTGACCAAAGTTTCCGGACGACCACGAGGTTCATTTTTCAAGTCAAAATTCCCAGAACGGAACCGAGCAAACCAATAACGGGTTGTACGTTCGTTTGTACAGTTCTCTCCGTAAACGTCGTTGATGTTACGTGTCGTTTGTGCCGCGTTGGTGCCACGACGAAACTCATATTCCATAATTACACGAAATTTCAAGGTATCCATTATGAGGGAAAATGTTGAAATGTAATGAAAATACAACGCTAATCAATAAACAAAAGACTTATTTTGTAAATAGAATGTCATATTTTTAAAACAAAATTAATTTGAATTTAGAATTCATAGCCAATCAAAACTTTTTTTGTTTGAAAAAGTCTGTACTGCAATACGGCAATTTCATAGGTAAAGACCTATTATATATTTTAAAACACACTTATTTTTATAGACTTGTAGACATACCAAATTGTTTTTCCGTTTCGTTTCTCCAAAAAAACCTTCATTGACCGCCCATTGTGACACTTAATTCTTAAGTTTGTGCCTGTAAATTGTTACTACAATGTGGTGTTTCAATAAAGAGTTTTATCTATCTATCTATCTTCAAGATAGATTTTCCTCAATATATGGTAAATTATCCCAGTCTGCCTAGCGTGATTGGCAGCAGGACCACAGACTAGAGAATAGTATACTCATGTCGGACCCAGTAAGCCACATAGCGCAATAGATGTTCAAGCCCGGCTGAAGTACCTACGAGATAGGTATCGACAAGGCTAACGACAGCCGCGTTTTAGCGGTTGGTATTGATATACCTACATAATAATTATTAAATATTGGTCGGGCGGGCTAGAATGCATGCGGTTGGAGTGTGTGTATGCGTAGGCTTGTTGGAGGGTTTTATCCGGCATGATATTATTATTAACACAATAATAATAATAATATGATTATTTCCAAAAAAGTTACAAGTGTTAGAGAGTAATTAGAACACAGAGTATTCAAGAAAATAATTTAACGTCTAAACATAAAATTTATGAAATTTATAACAAATTACCGGTTCACATAAGAAGCGAAAAAAAGAAACATTTCAAAATAAACTGAAAGATTTCCTACCTCAAAAATGCTACTATACTGTACAAGAATACTTGGTAGACAATTACGTAGTAAGCTCACGATGACACTAGTTACTATATAAGTATGATATATACTTTTTATTCTTAGGTATTTTCAACCAACATTTTATTATTGTGTAAACTCAGTACTTTATTTTCTTTTTCTTGCCATGCCCTAGCAGGGTTGTGTAACTTGTGTGATGTTATGATGTATCTCCTTGTTACATAATGCAATAAATAAATCAATAATGATTTGCTGCGAGGCTCAAACCAGGCGATAGCCTGTGTCTTTAGACTCTGAGATACAAATGACCTATAATGCGGTTAAAATAATTACGATGCCATAGGTGCCTTAATAGATGCCTTAACCAGATACTAGAGAAATTATAACAATAAAAAGTAGGAGCAACATAATTTCGGTTAATTAAAATAATACATACATACATACAATAAAATATCTTGTCGGTGTCAGTAGCGGCGGAAGAATTTGTTAAGGTTTTTACAAAACACACACACACGTGAATTTTCGGTAGCGTGATGCTGTCCATCAAGTAAGAATGAATAAATTTTCTAATGCAACCTCGATGCCGCATGCCGACTACCCTAACCCTTGCCACAGAATACATATCAGTACCTCCTACGCCCCTACACCGCAATGACGACAGTAACAATTTGACAGTTACTGTCAAAAATGACGATAAATCGTGACATGTCACAGTCGGGCTCATGGTGAATGATGGTGATGCGCTAGGGGCAGTAAACGTGACAGTTTTATTTTTATGGCCTTCGTTGCGTTTTAGAGGCTAATCTAGATTTGACAGCCTTGACAGTTTCAGTTTTAATCAAGAATAATATTTAACTTTTCAATAAAAGAAAAGTAATTAGAAGAGAGATGCATCATCGCGTTTTCCAAAGTTTATCAGAGCGCCTGGTCGATGTTACGCGTGACCAAAATGGCACTTATTTGATGCAACGAATCAGCAATGCGATTCAACGGGGTAATGCTGCCAGCATGTTGGGAACACTACCTGCTGGTAGTGTAATGCTCCAGCATTTGGACTGTTTATAAGTCATCGCGGCTAGTATATAGTCCAAATGTTGTCTTTGCAGTAGGTAGTGTTTAGTAGTAGTTGTTTTTATATCATTGTAGTCTTTAGTTGAAAGAAAAAAGGCACTTTGCCCGTAAAAACAAGAAATTAGAATTCAAACAAAAATTAGTTAGATATTTAATTTAATTATTAGATAGATACAACGTAAACTATACATATAAAACAAATCTTTACGTTTACGTTAGAGATGGCCGCCAGACTAAAGTGGAACTGGGCTGGCCACAACTGTCGCATGTCAGATGACTTGTGGGATAATACTACAACTATATCGACACCGTAGAACATCAGAGACGCCTCGGTAGACCCAGAAACTACTACCTACTACCAGAAACTAGGTGGTAGGACTTTTCTGCAAAGTTCGTCTAGGTAGGTACCACCGCTTTGCCAGTTATTCTGCCGCCAAGCAGTAGTGTGCAAGCACTACTGTGTTCCGGTTTGAAGGGCAATGTAGCTAGTGAAATTACTGGGCAAATGAGACTTATGATCTGATCTCACAGTCGTGTAATCTTATTACCAGACTGTGTTGATGTCTCAGGATAATGTGCGCAGTGCAGCAGTCATGCGAAACTTTACATGCTAGAGTTCCGAGTGACACTGTTCTGTTATGGGCGGCCGTGTCACTTAACATCAGGTGAACGACTAGCTCGTCACATCATTCAATAACATTAAAAATAAAGAAAGAGGTGGCGGGACCAGCTTGACTCCCACTACAGACTGGACCAAAAAACCGAGTGTGCTTTAGACCACACGACTGAAGTACAACTTCTTTAACTCCATCTATCGGCCGGTATAACTTTGATTTACTTTGTTTAATGTTTTGCAAATTGTCATTTTACCGAATACTAATTTTAAGTTTGTTATGTTGACAATGGCGATATACGTGAACCAACAACTTTCAACTTCCGTTAGCCTCGTTACGCATTCACCAGCTGACTCCCCAAGTCAAGCGTGCGTAAAGAAGATTTACTTCAAAAACCTCTAAATCGCGACGACTGGAAGGAGGGAAAAGAAGACTTTTTGAGGAGCCTTGCCTTGCAGTTCATTATTTATGTATTTCCTTGTACCACGCACCTTGCACGTCACCTACCAACCCAAGCTATAAAAATATAAAATATAGTGATGCGTCGAGCTCGTGACGCGTTTATGAGTCTCGCGTGTTGATGGGTTTCCGTTCACGCCATAGTTTCATTAACAATTTTTAAATTAAACAATAAAATGCTAAACGACCTCACACTATGCTATACGTATGTTTTACAATAAAAACCGAAACTTGGTCGGAGTAATTTCGACTTTTAATTGACGTGAGTTTTAGCCGTCATTTATCTTAAAATAAATTCACCACTAATGCATAATTTTAAATAAAAAATTGAGTGTAAGGCAGCATGGTATGGCAAAGTAAGATGAATGAAATAACCATGTAAATAGCCTTGATGAGTAGCGTCATCAAAGCCTACAATGTAAAGATGGCCTTCGAATCTCATGGCTGCAGGTAAACTTGTATTGCATGCCGATGCTGGCGGCTCTTCCTCCATGTATAGGTGTATTCTTTGAAGCTTTATGTGCATAGTTAGCAATCCTTGGATAATGTTTAGGTTTAGCATTGGGATAAAATACTCCAAACTCCAAGCTCTATTTTACTGATTCAGATTTCTGAGTCTGGATGTTGTGTGACCATAGTCCTCGTAGTTCCTTGGTCCCTAGACACAGGGAATCCTAGTTAGGGTCCAGGACCTATGTATGCCCAACGATCACGGGCGTTATTATTATTATTAATTTCTTCCCCATAATTACAGTCAGAAAGAAACATTCATTTAAATGTAAGAAGTTCTTCATATCGTCTTTTAAAGTAAGTATTGTCGACTCCATTTGTGGGATCTGTTTCCCAGGGATCAGATCCCACGGTATGAACTTGATAGATTTCTTTGTAAAGAACTGTTTTTATTGATACGTTCGAAAACGAATCAGATCAAGATCAAACGTGGCATTATATGTTAATTGGGGTAATGGTGCGTTTCTTCTGTTTACTGACATGATTGTGATGATGCGACAGTTATGTGCATTCTTTCTGAAACAATCTAGATCATTTTGGTTTGGATTCAAATTGGGTTGACACCGTGCCTTCTACACCTTCTTCTTCACCTTCCAAAGGTGACATCGCGTTCAATAATCGCCCTACAGGCTCTTCATCCTGCTAATGGAAGCTCACTATGTGGGCCCATAACCTAAAAGTAAATAAAATCTTGTCCAACAATGAATCCAATAATGCCTACAGTTTTTCCCATTAACCCTTCTAATTGTACAAAACGAACGAAGTAAATTCGCTAATTGAATTATTACTTTAAAGCGGCAGTGACCTATTCTTCAATTCGCTTCATTGGACTATTTGAACTAATTAAGAAGGCCCACTCGAATGCTTGCTTCAAATTCAAACGTCAGAATCACTTGAATTATTGTATCTGTAAACAATTTATATTTATTGGTTTTTGATGAAATTATAGCTTTGTAGTTAGGATGAATTTGTGATAAATATTTTCAAACTGTAGAAAAGTTTTTCTTAATGAGATGTTCCATTCTTTTTGTATGTTAATGATGGTTTCCAAATCTCATTTTACTTGTCCGCTTCAGAAGACATATATTATTTCAAATGATGCTTAATTACATCCATTCGAAAGTATGTATGAATTGATGTTTGTTATTCTTTCACGCTTAAACTTTTGGATTTGGATGAAATTTGGAATATAGATCGCTTATATAGTGGACGAGCTTCTGCCCGCAGCTTCGCCCGCGGCGTGGCCTATGGGCAAATAATTCAACCACCCATTTCACCCTCTTAAGGGTGGAATTTCGAAAAATCCTTTTTTAGCAGATGCCTACGTCATAACATCTACCTGCTTGCCAAATTTCAGCCCGATCCGTCCAGTGGTTTGGGCTGTACGTTGATAGATAACTATGTCAGTCAGTCAGTCAGTCAGTCACCTTTGAGTGATATATATTTAGAAGAAGATTAACACATAGGTTACTGCTGGTTATGTAATAATCTGTGCCCATGGTGTAGTGACTTAGTGAGTGATGGAACGAGACGATTATGGATGTGATTCCCGCGACAGTAATTCCCAAAGATTCCATTGTACGTAGCAGCTCAATGCTTCGTTACATTAGGTGCGGTCTCTGGTCAATACAACCATAATACAACTGAGTGGCTCAGTAAAGTATTTACCATCATGGTGATACCATGGCAGTGCTGTGTCGTGAGATCACCAAATTGCGTTACGGTTCAGTTTGGTTACGCTACGCATCACTAGTCACTATAAGTACTACAATTACATAAATACTTGCAGGAGGTCAACTAAAATACTGTTAAGTACAAGTCCAGTTTTATACCCTATTATATTTGGTAATAAAATGCCATAAAGTATTAAGTTGGTTTATACTGTTCTTCTCTTCGTTTAATTGCTTTCTATCGCTTTTTAGCGATAATTCTGCCAATTTCAAGTAAGGAATTCTTGTACGGTTATGTCGTGTCAAAATCTTATTTTGTCAAAATAAAAATGCTACTGTAAAATGATGGATATTTTACTGAAGGCTCTAGGAAGCCTGGAAGAGAAAACGATAAGGCATGGTTTTAAAACTTGGAACCATTTTCCAACACTCCTGCACACGTCCACGACCACTTAACGGATAATCCACCCTTATCACACGTTAAAATTCAAAAATACACAGATTATGCAAAAAAAAAAAATTAAAATTCACAACCGCTATTTTCGGATTCTTTTTAGCTATCTTTCTTGGCTAATACTGAATTGACTTTTTGCGCGGGTAGCTGTAGAAATCGACATATCTCTCAAGCGTTTGACCAATGAAAACGCAATAAATGGTTTCTGACGTATCATCGTGATCGTTCATTGGTCAAACTCACTTTTGAGAGTATGCATTTTATCAATGTCTTCACTTACCATGAGCTGGGCGATCACGTAATTCGATTGCAACCGAAAGAAACACAAATTTGTATAGATTTGACAGTAAATACGCAGTTTATGTGCATAATTAGTATGGAATTTTTTCTTGTTGCAATCAAAGTTTCGGGATCATCCCCCAGGCGGTATGCGACGTCGCGGTCGACGATGGAACACGCTTGCCTAGAAGATACCGTTTCATTCTAACCTTGAAAACTTCCAGATTATATTTTTCAGGAAACAGTGACGCTGGTTATTTGAGCCATTTCTTTGCCGTCCGCGCAATGTTGAAGCGTAAAGTTTTACGAGTTGGGCGGATTGGAGGAATTCACACCATATATGGAGGTCGTGTTTCCGTGCGTCGTGTTGTGCGATGGTAATGGACATGAGGAAATTATTTTGTGTAACTCCATCGCACACTCTCCGAACTACAGCTTGTAAAAGACCGATAGGCTGGCCACTTTGCGTCGATGCTCAATTTGCGTTTTGTAGCTTAGCCTTCACAATCGCTTCGTCACCAATGAGCTTTGTTCGTGTTTGAATTGAATCCAAAGCGGAGGATACTTAGCGGAGCAGTTCCAGAGATGGCTGCGATATTCCATTCTCAATCCTTCAGACTTGTGCTTGATAGAGATCTTACACCTGCCCAGCAATAATTATTATACAACCTAAGGAGGTAAGTAGTGTCATTATTTATAAAATATAGCTTATATATATTATGTGCCCCATGCTGGTGAAACGGTGTGTAGTTGATCATATAATTAAAACCACAAAATCAATCCCATGCAAATAATAGATTACTTTTATTTATTCAGTGATTGAAATGCATAGTCGAAGATCTTAACTGTGCAATCTAATTTTTAAAATTGATGATGATGATGATGACATATGGATGTACCTATGTGGGTCGCCCTTTGTTACACACCAGACTTATTATCTAGTTCCCATTCTCACGTTTATGATAAGAATTTAATTATCTAAATTCCAGAAATATGTACGACTAATCGATCGGAAACAAATACATAATTATTATACAGTCTGGACCAAACGAATGCTCTCCGGTGGGAAAGAAGGTACCCAAAATATTAACTGTAGCCAATGTTTTCAAACGTATAAAAATAACTGAATCCATTGCTTTTTCTAAAGTCGCTTCCCAAAGCCGGTAATCATATATAAAACCAACCTGTATTTCTATGATACCGACCAAAAAGGTCACTCATAAGGAACAACTAACTAATTACCGTAACATCGAATCTGCAAGAAGTCTTTAGTTCCCACCACCCGCACATGTTCTGCTTAGAAAACTTCCAATTAGATTCTTACTTCTTTTCATATCTCTATTACAAACGGAACCAAGCTCTAGTTAATCGATACTTGGTTGGCCATCCTTAAGCATCAATCGACATGCACGGCCAAGCGTTACGAGTCAATATAGCTTACTTAATTGGGAATTATTTTTAATTCTGTACGGTGTCGGCCACTGAACCCACTGCCCTCGCGTAGATCGGATGTTACTGTGAATTCTCTAACATAAATTGTCATAATATTTTAACGCCGATCATCACTACATCTATATGAGCTGGTAAATTGTTGGTAGAGTTTTGACGTAAATGAGTATGCAAAACGTATTGATTGTGAGACCTGCACAACCCACAACAGTCAGTCCTTTAGTCCTCAGCTGAGAAGCCTTTGGGCAGTTTAAAAATTCTGACAACCGGGTAACAACTTATACACGAGAGAAGAATTTCTATAGCCAATCTTATTTACTGTTTTAGCTATTTTCCAATAAATAAGCCAATAAGTGGAAATCACACTGACCAAATGAAATGCAATAGGGTTGGACCATTCCTACGACATGAAACCTTGGACAGTAAGATTTGGTTTTAATCATAAACTTTTTAGGGACGTCTAACGAGTCAGACATAGTAGTTGGCAACGACTGTCAGCCCCATAGTGTCTCAATCTTTACTAGTGAAAAAAATGGTATAATACACATTGAGGTCAATAAGATTTGATCCATTCCGCCATGGCTTGATTTGACGCATCGAGCATCGAGTGATGCGAAATGACATGGCATCGAGACGTGCAGCGCGAATCGATTTTACGTAATCCGACGGGTGCGACGAATTGGTTTAAACTATGGCGTCACACCGGGGTACATTGGGCAGGTAAGCTGTATAAATGTCTCAGAATCAATCCTGGCCCACAAAAATCAAGGATGCATTAAGCAAGGCGTATTCTTATTATATATTTCTTCTTTCTTTTCTTTCTATTCTGCGGATCTGCGGAAAAATAATCCTCTTGACGATATCAAGCCTTCTAACTCAATGGTTAACCGCGTCTTTCATCAGATCATCGCTTCAACCGATAGACTTTATTCTTCTTTATTTAGACTTTAGTCTTTCTAATCTGCGATTATTGAGACTTTTTTTTATTAGATAGGCTTGCGTTTGACCCCTATCGCACCTGATGGTAAGTAACGATACGGTCTAGGATGTTACACGCTTGCCTAGAAGATACCTGTTCACTCTCGATTTGAAGACTCCCAGGTTGTCGTTATCGGGAAATACGGACGCCGGTAAAGCGTTCCACTCTTTGGCTATTATGGAGCCAAATCGCTTTGTTCGCACATGTGGCATATTAACCATATAACGGTGGCGTTTGGTGGTGGTGAGACATTATCAATTCTGTGAGATACATAGACCTGGCAATTGCTAGAACTTGCGATCACAGAGTTCGCCCTATTTACATGTCTTGCATAGGCCTAATATACGTATAGTCCCATTGCTAGGTCTAAGCTTGCAAGCGCAACGTATAGAATTTTACGGACTCGATGGCCTCGGGGTTAGTGTATAAGTGCTCCGTAGATTTGGTTTCCGGGAGATATTTCCGTTATCAAATCCATTAGATAGTGTGAAAAAAAAGAAAAGTAAACTATAGATTTTACTAGGCGGTAGGACAATTCTAGGTAGGTACCATCGCTATGCTACTGCGCACGTCATCCTGAGACATCAGCACAGTTACTAGACTGAGGTCGGTATTATAGAACGATGCTCAGTCATCGATCGGTGATCAATTAGTGAATGAAATCTCTGCTTGAGCACCGATCGATGACTGAGCATCGTTCTATAATACCGACCTCAGTCTAGTAACTGTGCTGATGTCTCAGGATGACGTGCGCAGTGCATTATCACGCGAATCTCTATACTTTAGAGTTCCGAGTGATACTGCAACTGATATGGGCAGCCGTGTGGCTTAACATCAGGCGAACGACTAGCTCGTCATGTCATTCCTTAACATAAAAAAGATCAGGAGTAAATACTTACAATAATATTGTCGTTAGGTGTATTCAGCGGGCTATCCATTAAATCTAGTCATCCATTAGTCGGGGTCAAAGGCCGGCCAACCCCGGGCCAGCCAGCATGCTCACGGGGTGTGACGACGCGTGTGAAAACGCCATGGGAACGTCTTGTAAGACTTATTATAAAGACTTTTTGTACGCCTTACCTGACGGAATGTAGACATGGCTTATCTGGAGTAAGTTTTGGAATGCTTTTGTGATATTCGTGCTTGATACTACTGGACTAACATACTGATTACTTACTTTATTTACAAAATAATCATGTCGTTTTTGAGATTATAGTACTATGTATGGCAATTTTAAGAAATTTATTCTCTGTCATAGAAAAAAGCCCATGGTTTATTAATAAAATATAATGTTCGGTAGGCCAAATCATTGATAAGTAGCAAGAGTTGTCTCATGTGGTATTATAAAAGTTGCCACCTCTTTTTGTACCACCTGGTTTTTTATTTTGTTACTTAAATAAATTTAATTAAATGTACAATTTAAATCAGCTATGTACTTATATTATTAATATTAGGTCTTTACCTATGAAATTGCCGTTTCGTTTGAAAGAAGTTAAAGTATTTTTTTTCAAACTTATTTATTTCTTTTATTCAAAGTAATCACCCCTGCAATCAATGCATCTTTGCCAACGCTGTGGCAGTTTATGAATGCCCTTCTTGAAAAAATCAGCAGGACGGGAGACAACAAAAAAGAATCCATTTTTCGTCGCACGTAACAATTCGGTTCCAAATTCCTTCATTTCTGTGCCTGTTAAGCAGCGCAAGGCAAGTCTTGACGCGTACGTTGCGCTGGCGATCGTTAAGTTCGTGGAGCATCTATCAAGCTTTTTTATCTTGCCAATCTGTCGCAAATGGACCAATATTGTTTTGAGGCCAACATCAAAAGCTGCTGCCAGCTCAGCTGTAGATTGAGATTCATCAGCTTCCACAATCGCCTTTAATTCATCATTGTTGACCAAAGTTTCCGGACGACCACGAGGTTCATTTTTCAAGTCAAAATTCCCAGAACGGAACCGAGCAAACCAATAACGGGTTGTACGTTCGTTTGTACAGTTCTCTCCGTAAACGTCGTTGATGTTACGTGTCGGTTGTGCCGCGTTGGTGCCACGACGGAACTCATATTCCATAATTACACGAAATTTCAAAGTATCCATTATGAGGAAAAATGTTGAAATGTAATGAAAATACAACGCTAATCAATAAACAAAAGACTTATATTGTAAATAGAATGTCATATTTTTAAAACAAAATTAATTTGAATTTAGAATTCATAGCCAATCAAAACTTTTTTTTGTTTGAAAAAGTCTGTACTGCAATACGGCAATTTCATAGGTAAAGACCTATTATGTCACATTTTTTTAAATAATATAATAAATTCAAAGATGTCAGAAAAACAAATTATTTAAAACCAATATCCAAAATTGGCCACAAGTATAGGTTTAGCTTTAAATATTTTGTGTAGAAAGATGATATAAAAACAAACCGATGGCGTAGCTGTAACAGCAGCTAAACTAACCAAATTCGATCAGAAAACATCTGCCGTTCGCAAAATAACACCATTTACATTTTGTAAATTGAGAGCAGGTGCCAGACAACACATGGCAACACTTGAAGTTGTTTTTTTATTGCTCGAAATATTTGTAAAGCCTGTTATAAACTGCGCGATCTGAATGTCAAACTGTACAGACGTACATACATTTAGGCTCGTATTGCAAAACGATGCTCAGTCATCGATCAGTCAAGCAGAGATTTCATTCAATAATTGATCACTTTATGAATGAAATCTCTGCTTGAGCACCGATCGATGACTGAGCATCGTTCTGCAATACGGACCTTAGAACAAACAGTTCATCTTCAATCCAAAATAGGATTAGATAATCTGTACAGATAGGACTGTGTAAAAGTATGTAGCAGAAAAACTGCGCAGTTCGATATGTAGGTACGTAGTGTAGGCGGAATGGACGCACGATTGATCCGTGGTACAGTTTGTCTGTACAATGAAATGGTATAGTTAAAACTGAAGGTGTGTAGCGGGCTTAATATGTAAAGCTACTCAAATGACCTATGAATTGAGAGCAAAAAATAAAGGTCGCAGAACGCGATCGTAATTTGTTCTATGCAGTATTGTATTTAGTTTCTCGTACATCGATATATACCTACGATTAAGAGATCTCAATATATTTGTAGTTGCGCAGGTTTTCCTTATGTTTTTCTATTTTGTATATAAACATAATACTAAACTAGACCTAAAAAACTAAACTGTAACTAAAAAAAATAAACTATAGGTACCTAAAAACGAAAAATATAGATTAAAATAAAACATAATCAATTTATATGAAGACAAAGTTAGGTATATTTATGCTCGCTAACGCAAGTGTAGCTGTAGATAAATCTAGATCAAGATGAAAACGTTGCAAAAGTAAGGTTACTTTTGCAGTGTATCAAGAAGGGGTGAGAATAAAAAGGATTTAACTGATTTTTTTGACAAAATGACTTATCGGTATCGTTGGATTCAGCGTGAAATTATCTTCAATAATACATTCTCAAAATACCGAAATGAGGCTTTAATCTCGAGATTTTGAGTCTAAAAATGGTTTATCTGTCACAGGAATACAGTTTGCTTAGCATAAAAACATTACTATATTTATTTTATTATATTATATTTTTACAGTAATTGTATGAATTAGTACTATATTTAGTAATTTTAAATAATAGGTCTTTACCTATGAAATTGCCGTATTGCAGTACAGACTTTTTCAAACAAAAAAAAGTTTTGATTGGCTATGAATTCTAAATTCAAATTAATTTTGTTTTAAAAATATGACATTCTATTTACAATATAAGTCTTTTGTTTATTGATTAGCGTTGTATTTTCATTACATTTCAACATTTTTCCTCATAATGGATACTTTGAAATTTCGTGTAATTATGGAATATGAGTTCTGTCGTGGCACTAACGCGGCACAAACGACACGTAACATCAACGACGTTTACGAAGAGAACTGTACAAACGAACGTACAACCCGTTATTGGTTTGCTCGGTTCCGTTCTGGGAATTTTGACTTGAAAAATGAACCTCGTGGTCGTCCGGAAACTTTGGTCAACAATGATGAATTAAAGGCGATTGTGGAAGCTGATGAATCTCAATCTACAGCTGAGCTGGCAGCAGCTTTTGATGTTAGCATCAAAACAATATTGGTCCATTTGCGACAGATTGGCAAGATAAAAAAGCTTGATAGATGGATGCCCCACGAACTTAACGATCGCCAGCGCAACGTACGCGTCGAGACTTGCCTTGCGCTGCTTAACAGGCACAGAAATGAAGGAATTTTGAACCGAATTGTTACGTGCGACGAAAAATGGATTCTTTTTGACAATCGAAAGCGCTCAGCAAGTTGGTTAGATCCTGGTTCGGTACCAAAGCAATGTGCAAAACGAAAAATGACCCCTAGAAAGGTGATGGTCACAGTTTGGTGGTCTAGTGCTGGTGTGATTCATCATAGCTTTTTACAAAACGGCGAGAGCATTACTGCAGATGTGTAAATTGAAGAACTGACCACAATGATGGCGAAACTCGCACGTCTGCAACCAGCTTTGGTCAATCGGTCGTCTCCACTGCTACTTCACGACAACGCGCGACCCCATACTGCACAACAGACCGTCTCTAAGCTGCATGAGTTGGGTTTGGAAGCTCTCCCTTATCCGCCATACTCACCAGATCTTGCGCCTACCGACTATTACTTTTTCCAAAATTTGGACAACTTTTTAGCGGAAAAAAATTCAATTCCCGAGAGGCAGTACAAAACGCCTTTGAAGAGTTTGTTGTCTCCCGTCCTGCTGGTTTTTTCAAAAAGGGCATCCATAAACTGCCACAGCGTTGGCAAAGATGCATTGATTGCAGGGGTGATTACTTTGAATAAAAGAAATAAATAAGTTCGAAAAAAAAATACTTTAACTTTTTTCAAACAAAACGGTAATTTCATAGGTAAAGACCTAATAGAATTAAAACATTTTCAAGCAACTGAAACTTACATAAACCTTTTCTATTACCTTATAAGCACTCTACATTAAAATGACGCCGTTGACGTTTAAAGTCAATTTTCTCGAAACTGTCAATTTGTCAGTTAAATCCTTTTTATTCTCAACCCTTCAATTGATTCTCAGAAATCATAGTGTGTTTAGTAATTATTGTTACATATTTTCTGGTGAGTGCTTACTAGAAAATAATTAATGATACCTATATAAAAATACCACTATAGGTAGTCAGAGCAGCCTGTATCTGCAGCCGCGGATTCAACCTGCAATACCTAGAATACCTGGATCGTACTTAGATAGTTAGGTACCTACTTATCTAGACAGACTAACCTACTTATGGCTGAACGAAATCAGGCCGCTAAAATCAATAGTATTTCAGATGTCTAAAATCAGATGTAGGCACAGAAGCAAGCCTATTAGCTCAGTTTTGTCGAACCCGATAGCTCAGTTCGTAGTAACCCTGCCTTCTGAGCTGTCGGTTGTGGGTTCGATTCCCACCCAGGACAAACGTTTGTGTGATCAACATCGATGTCTGTCCTGTGTCTGGGTGTTATATTTTATTCTATGTATATTATTTACAAATAAAAAGTATCTAAGTATTGTATCAGTTATCTGGTTCCCATAATACAAGCTGTGCTTACTTTGGGGCTAGATGCCGCTGTGTGAAATGTCCACACATATTTTATTTTTATTTTTTTCTAATTTGTAAACAATTTTTACATTTATTTTTTACTAGCGGCCCGCTCCGGCTTCGCACGGCTATAAAATATATAGCCTATATTATTCACTGAAAAAATGATTAAAACCGATCCAGTAGTTTTGATTTATTCATTACTGCCCGTGGCCCGCACGCGTTAAATTTAGAGTAAGGGTAAATCCGATGGTATCAGAGGGATTCAGGGAATCAATACATCTTCTCCTGTGAGTATTGTGCACTCTATTATGAAAGTTTTCAGTGATTTTATGTAGTGATGGTGTACTCAGTATAAAATTATCATGGACGAACTATTCCACCATTCAATTTCTAAATTAAGTATGTTGTTAGAACAGCAGTCCTCGCGAGTCTCAAGCACACACACAGCCAACACTCTCCTATTTGGGGGATTTTTTATAATAACTTGTTTATTCTGTGTTATCTACTATTACATCATATGATATAGGTATGTAGATACGAGCGAGTCAATGACGTTGCTAAGTACTTTCGTTACAAAGAAGTTCGTTCATAATCAAGCAAAATAATAGAAACGTTTTACCTGAAATAAAACGGTTATTATATACTTACCTTAGTAGAAGCTTATACATATTGAGATAGGCACTCCATTTCCCATTATTGCAGTTCTCTCTTTCTACCCATATATGTCTGTCTCTTTCGCACATCTTGCCCCTCCACCAGGCGGGCGAGGTTGCCGATGGCCCGAGCTTTACTCGTCATTGTGTCGAAATATCACCAGGCAGAGATAAAAAGTAAGCTTCTACTAAGGTAAGTATATAATAACCGTTTTATTTCAGGTAAAACGTTTCTATTATACACTTGACCGTTAGTAGAAGCTTATACATATTGAGACCTGTTTGTTATCGCCTGGTGAGTAAAGGAAAAAACGCCAATGTGATTGAGTACCTACCATGGAAGAAAGTAAAGTTGGTAGGTACCACCACTTTTACTGCATTTCACCTATGCTAGTAAATAAAAATGTGCGTATAAAGAAACACGCTGTATTTTTTGTATTATGGACCTAGGTACCTTTTTACTGCATGAATAGCCCTATGTAAGCATATAAAAATGTATGTATGAAGAAAGAGACAGTATTTTCTACATATTATACAAGTATAGACACTAGGTATCATTTCACTATATAAGGAGGTATGTACCTATGTAGGTAAATAAAAATGTTCGTATAGAGAAAGAGCCTTTAATTATTTATAAGTAGCATAGACAATATACCAACATTACTGGTCGTGGGGTTCTTTCAATGTACTTATTACAAATGGCAAGACCACAATAACAAAATTTAGTTTCTTTATTAATAAATCATCTACATCAACAGAAGTACAGTACTAAGTTAGTACAGTAGTATATATTAAATCATTTAATCAAATCAAACGTCGCTTAATTAAGTATCTAGGTACTTATTTTAATTACATATTGGCATATTAGATTAAAAACATAATACATCTCCAAGACCAAAAATCAACGAAACGGAATGATAAGTGTAGAAATGTCATTTCTATCATTAGTGTTTTTAGCTGAAGAGATCATAACCTCGCGACGATAGAATTTCTGAAAGGTTTTAGCTGATTGCCAATTTCCTTTTTCTAAAATATCATCTAAGGAGAAATTGTCGATCCAACTTCTAGAGGCAACAGCGGAGCGAACACTTCCAGCGGATGCTGAGATGCCCGCTGCCTTCAGCAGTGATTTGAACCATCCTGCTATGACTGTTCTGGATGCAGGGGATGGTGTCCCTCGTAGAGTAATAAATAAATTTGATGTACCAGAGCATCTCCGCCTTTCATTTAGAATAGTTATAGTCTTATTGATCCAATATACAGGGTTTAAATTTTGATTTTCAGTGTTAGCCATCAGCTTCCACCCTGATTGTCTATATTCTCTGCAATCCGTTTTAGACCCAAACTGGGGCCACAAGACAATAAGGTCATCCTTGATAATGCATTGATCTTCGTTAACGCCTAAAAGGGTCAAGTCGTGGATTCTGCGACCTGAACATAGACACAACAGTGCTACTGTATGTCTAACGGTTTGAAAAATGTTCGTATCGTCTACGGAGTAACTACTCATAAAACTGGTCAGAATATTAATGTCCCAGATAGGAGGTTTTAGTGCTTTCGGAGTTTTTAAAAGATATTGCTTTTAGAATATGTTTTACAAGAACATTTTCGCTTAATTTTCCAGACATTTCTGTGTTACAGAGCGTAGCAATTACCGATTTGTGGAGGAGAATTGTGTTATAGGATAGATTAAATTTTATATACAAGTCAGCTAAAAACTGAGCTAAATCAGATCCTTCTGGATTCATTGGATTTATGTCATGCTGTTCTGCCCATGCAATCCAACGCATCCATGGTGCCTTATACGTTTTCCAAGTGGAAGGTCGCCATGAAGATTTAAGTAAAGAAATCTGACTAGAGTCCCATGTTTTTATTTTGTCTTCCCACCCCCACACATCCAGACCTCGAAAACCATGTTCTGTACTTTTGGAGGCGGTAATCCTGTCGCTGTGTCGATCAGGAATCGGTCCAGATTCGTCAGGGTGAAGGGGGCTGCAATGGCTCGTGATTTTAGATCCGCCCGCCAGAATACCTTCTCCCAACGTGGGGCTACGATTAGATACACTCCAGTGGCTTGATTGAGTTGCATCAATACCCTGGGAATCAGAAACGGGGGTGGGAATATCCAAGCCAGTGGGAAGTTCCAAAATAGGCTGAATGCGTCGTGAAACATCGCTTCGCGATCGTTTAGGTCTAGGGTTGCATAATTCGCTACTACGTGTGCGGTCTTGGATGCAAATAGGTCGATCATGGGTATTCCCATCTTGGAAAAGATCATTTCGGTGCATCTCGGTGTTAAATGCCACTCCGGAGGCCGCCGATGTCTGGACAAACAGTCTGCGTGATTGTTGAATCTCCCAGGAATGTGATAAATTTTGAATTGGATCCGATGTTCGTCTAGGATCTGTAAGATCTGATATGTTACATTCATGAGTGATTGGGACTTGGTCCCGCCCTCGTTGCGAAGGTAGGCTACTGCGGACCGGTTGTCCGTTTGAATGAGGACTGATCCTCCTGACATGTCTGTCGCTTGCAACTCTAACACTTTCCGAATGGCTATTAATTCCTTTACGTTGCAGTGTAGATTCCGTTCCTCTGTGTTCCAAACACCTGATATTGTCTGGTTGTTGAGTTGCCCTCCCCAGGCTATATCTGAAGCATCCGTCGTTAAGAAGTGTGTCGCTGGTGCTATATGAATCGGGGATGAGAGATGGCAAGTTTGAAGCCACCACTGCATCTCTTCCAACACAGAGTGTGGTAGAACGTATCTGGTCTGAGCTGCGTGCTTGGGCAATGAGTTCAGGAATTTCAGAGTGGTCCTGTGGCTTAACCTGCCTCGGGGGACAGCAAAGCTGGCAAAATTCAGTAGCCCTACTAGACTCTGGATTTCTTTTAGCAGTATTTTGCCTGTTTTCAGAGCTTGAGTCACTTTCTTGACTATTGCAGATGACTTCTCTGCTGGTAGTTGTTTCCGGTTCATCCAGGGTTGCCAAATAATTCCAAGGTATTTGATACATTTTTGTGGGACCAGGACCGACTTTTTGTAGTTCACTTGGAAGCCAAGGCTTTCCAGTGTTTTCAGCAGCAGGTCGACCTGTTGGGTTAATAGCTCTGGGTTTTGATGGGCCAACAAAAAATCGTCCAGATAGACGATTATTCTCAGGCCCTTTTCTCGTAGGACTTGCGCAATCCAATTCGTAAGGGACGCGAAAACTTTCGGTGCTGTGCTTAGCCCGAACGGAAGGCAAGTCATTTCTAGTATTTCGTCCTTGTAAAGAAGGCGCAAAAATCGCCTGTGCGACTTGTTTATGGGCAAATTGAAGTATGCCTGTGACAGGTCGACTTTGCACATCCAGTCGTGGGTTTGCAGAAAGTCTGGGATACGAAACATGTTTATTAATCGAAACCGTCCTGTTAGCACATAGTGGTTGAGCGACCGTAGGTTGAGTACGGGTCGATATGAGCCGTCGCTCTTCTGCACCAAGAACAGGGAGGACACAAAGCTCGGAGTAGGTGGAGCTACCATCAGTACGCCTTGACGTTTCATTTGAAGAATGAGTAAAGACATCTCCTCTGATTCTAATGTGCGATGGCGGCTTAGGTCTGGCCTTACTAAGGGAGGTCTTTGCCGAAAGGGTATGCGATACCCTGTTATTATCCGCAATATAAAATCTGGAGCTCCCATTGCTCTCCACCGATTTATGTAATGTGCTAACTGACCTGCCTGGAAGGGCTTCGAGTCATTGTCTTTGCCTTTTATTGCCTCTATAGGCCGAAGGCGATGAGCGGCGCTTTTGACCTCTTTGTGAGTTTCTAGATCCACGAGATCGAAAATTAGAACTCCTATTATTATAGCTGCGCTGCTCTGGGGCACCATGTCTTTGTGCTTTCGTATTGTAATGGTAGTCTTGATAGTTGCCCTGCGAGGGCTGGGTGTGTTGGCAGCGTGTGCTACTTGGCACATCACAGCAGTAGCTTGAGTGACCATGCGATGGCACATTATTGCGTACTTGCCCCTGCGAGGGGAGACGTGTAGCAGCATTAGAGGGTTTTGCTCGCGAAGCATTCCTATTACTAGGTCTATTCACTGGCCAAAAGGCCTTCCTAACACCGCCTGCTTTTTCTAAAGTTGATGTTAGGGCTTCCGGGTTGAAAATGTGAGTATTAGAAGGAGGGATTTTATTTACCGCCGCCTTCACTAAAGAGTCTCTAATAGACTTAAGGATACCGTCCCTTCTCATTTCAATAGTCTCTGCTCTATGGCCGCAAGCCATCTGTAGAAGATCTTGCGAGACCTTCTGAAACTCACCCTTTATGAAAATTTCGTCAATTTTTTCACTCAAGTTTGTAAGAACAGCCTCTGGTGTCCGAGACCAAGCAATCAAATTCCGTAAACTGCCTAGTAAAACTTCTTTTTGCTTTAAGATGCCGAATGTAAAAGCCGCGTAAGATTTATCGGAATATGCTAGGTGGCGTATATTATCATACGCTTTTACCTCCTCGTTTGTTTCCATTTCCGTAAATCCCGGTGAATGGTTGTATAGTTTTTGTGTCTCTGCGTACCTAATATCTGCCCACGTGTCCTTTCCAAAACGCTGAACCTCATCTAACATATCTAAAAATTTTGAGGGTGTTTTAGGAATTACGGGATCTTTTAGTTTAGTTTCAAAATCAAAAGATAATTCCGGTGTATCGTCCCGGTTTTCACTGACCGGAGCAAGTGACACCTGTGAGGTGCAATATTCATTGTATAAATCGTTACCTACATCACGGCTGACACAGGAATCATTATCATCATCACGATAGCTGCGAGGGTATTCGTAACTTTGAACTGCTTTTTGCAACATGTCGACATTTTTCGACAATTTTTCAATAAGTTGACGATCGCGCCTTTTTTGTTTCCTGGACCGACGCCGACGCCGGCGTTGCGATTTCTTTTTCTTGGAAAACTGTTCCGAGGAGCTCGAAGAAGACGTCGAGCTGTTGCTATTGCTACTACTACTCGATGATGGCGATCGCTCTGCACGTAAACGCGAATTTTTGCCATGCGGCTTAGGCCCCGAAATAGCCGCGGCGTTGGAAACCGATATATCCTGATCATCCGACCCCATATTTCCACTACCTTAAAAGAAAACGATATGACAACGTAAATCACGTTCCCTAAAATAAATTAATTATAAAATGTCTGAGGGTATAAAAATTATGTTCTGGAATCGATGCGATTACCAAGAACAATTTACTAAAACAACGAACGATAACATCGTTATACGAATTATAAATACTTGTGCACTTACGTGAGTTTTTCTGGAACCACACAAAACACTCAAATATCACTATTTTAGCACAAGTGAACTGCGCGGGAAATATCACGCCAATGACGAGTAAAGCTCGGGCCATCGGCAACCTCGCCCGCCTGGTGGAGGGGCAAGATGTGCGAAAGAGACAGACATATATGGGTAGAAAGAGAGAACTGCAATAATGGGAAATGGAGTGCCTATCTCAATATGTATAAGCTTCTACTAACGGTCAAGTGTATAATAATTAAAATATCATATGTTAATGTTTGTGAATACAATAAACAGAAAATACAAAAACCCAGTTAAATAAAGGAACTAAGTGTACAGATGTATAACTAGCTGACAGAACTAATACTCATGTACTCACATAGTTACAAGCTATATAATAATTGTTGTTCATGTTGATAATAAGCTAAATTTATACATATAAAAATAATTTAATAAAAAGCACGGACCCAGGTGTGCAGATATAAAAAAAAAGAAAAAAGCTATATATAATTCTTTGTTCATCACACTTGTCTATTTAGGCATTACTCACAGATTGACGAGTCACCCCAAGTATAGAATACCAAATCAAAAATCAATAAGATATTTAATCACTTTACGAGTTTTGAGTGACACTTTTTGTCACGATTTAGGGAGCGATTTATTACAGAACGATGCTCAGTCATCAATCGGTGCTCAAGCAGAGATTACATTCACTAATTGATCACTTTATGAATGAAATCTCTGCTCTAGCACCGATCGATGACTGAGCATCGTTCTGTAATACGGACCTCAGAATGCAAGCCCACAAAGGTCACGTCGTATTCATTGACCATCACCCCGTGAGACCCGCATCAAAACTACCGTCATTAAATGTAGGTTTACATTTTAGTTCTTACACAACCGACCTTAAGGTTGAATTTACCATGTTAAAAACTGACGTTTCTCTTCACTGTTATAAAATTGTCTTATAATTTCGCTCCCCTTCTTTTGGCAAGTGGTCATGCAATTTTTCAATCAAATTCGTATCGTATAATACTGTTCGTGACTGAATATTACCACGCTGTTTCTAATAGTGGATAGGTAGATATTTTAGAAAAGATAATACTTATAGATCCCAATTTTTAGCTCAGTTGGTGGTAGCCCTGCCTTCTGAATTGTGGGTTGTGGGTTCGATTCCCACCCAGGTCAAACATTTGTGTAATGAATATCAATGTTTGTTCTGTGTCTGGGTGTTATATTGTATTCTATGTATCAGGTATCTGGTTCCCATAGTACAAGCTTTGCTTAGTTTAGGGTTAGATTTCGCTGTGTGAAATGTCCGCAAATATTTATTTATTTTTGAATCCCGACCAAACAAAGGGTTGTTATAAGTTTAACGTGTATATGTATATATATTTGTGTGTCTGTGGCATCATGTTGTAACCCTCCCAAACAGATGCATGTATCAAGATTGATTTTTCTTTCTTTTTAAAGCGACTTCATCTAGTTTTCATAGCTAGGATTCAAGAAAATCTGTTCTCGAAACACTCGAGATCATCGGCTTTTTCTATCTGATGCAGAGAATGTATAATAATATTCTGATAATTTTTTTATCGAGCAAGGGCTATATTATAATTTTAATACATTATTTTTATCACACCTTATAAAATTACCGTAGCTTTTAAACTATACAAAATGTACCTATGTATGTATGTACCTAAGTACTTAAAATAGCGAGCGAAACATACCTAGCTACGATCGACAAAACTTATGGCTTTGTTCAATTTAAAAATTCTCGGTTGCAGATGGTATGGCCATTAGTGGGCACCTGGGGTGATTCAAAATTCGATTGTCCCAGGTGTTCTACTTCGGAATTCTCGGATTTTTTCTACAGCTACTCACTAATGCCTGTAAAATCTTGCCTAGTTTGGCAGATCCTTAGGTACATAGTACGTACATATAAAGTAAGTTATCAACAGTTGGATATCTCTATTGTCTACAATACAAAAAAGTAACTCACCATTGACAATAAACCTGTGTCTATCATTAATCAACTCCTTCGCTAGTTTTGGGCATTCCCTGTTCAACACAGAACATAGATCATTTAACCGCACGCCGTTTTGTTTACCAACAACTTCAACAAAATAATTGCACTTATCACTGTCCGCGGCACTGGATATCAACTCCAATTCATGAAGACTGAATATACCTTTCTTGACCAGCACATCGAGAATGCTCGTGTCGTTTAATTCGCGAAGTAAAACATGCTTGTGACGGAGCAAACCGGCACATACGTCCCCGACGGCAGACATCGTTAAACTAAAGCAAGCAAAGCATAAACTTAACTACAATGACGCGAAGAAAAAAGGTACTCTGTCTGGACTCTGGCGGCAGCGCGTGGCGCCCCATTCAAGGGAAACAGATGTAAATTGTAAACTTTTAAAATTGTCATATATATACTAGAGGTATCTTGGTTATTGTGGGTAGAGTAGAAGGAAGTAATTATACTACAGATAGAGTAATTTGTGTTTGAAAATGGCTTTGCCGACATTGAGTTTTTGTTCATTGATTGATTTCTTGAACATAAAAGCCCCTATTGATTATAATCGTCTTCTAAAATGAATATCGTACTTGATCGTAGCTTGCATTTAAAGAAATCTATTTATATTATAAAATAAATATACTTATATACATGTACCTACTATAATGTAACTATTAAGTAAATTTAAGTATCTATGGTCCGTATTACAGAACGATACTCAGTCATCGATTGGTGCTCATACAGAGATTTCATTCATAAATTGATCAATTAGTGAATGAAATCTCTGCTTGAGCATCGATCGATGACTGAGCATCGTTCTGTAATGCGGACCTATGTTTGCTAAAGACAAGTCAAGCAAAGTATGCGTTAAGCGATTTATGTTATTCTTCCACTGACTTAGTAGATAGGTAATTACTTACATACCCAATGACCTACATAGGCTACATAAGTACATATCAACAGTAAGTTAGTACCTAATAATTAATAATAATAACGCCCAACGATCACTTGCATAGATCCTGGACCCTAACTAGGATTCCCTGCGTCTAGGGACCCAGGAAGTACGAGGACCATGGCCCCACAACATCCAAGACTCAGAACAAGTATTTGCAATTTTTTTACTTTGCACAAATACTTATCCTGCCGCGGGAATCGAATCCCGCCACCTCTGGGTTAGGAGCCAACTTGCTCAACCACCACACCATAGAAGCTCTCATATATATTGTTGTTGTACCCATAGACTTGACCTATGTAATAGAGCGAATTCTGGGGTTATATATCTAGTCGTTCGTTCGTAATCTTTTTTTTACGGGCATAAGTGCCTTTATTGTATCAACGAATTAAATACTACATTAATATAACAACTACCTACTAAAAACAACATTTGGTCTAGGTATACTAGCCGCGATGACCCATAGACAGTCCAAATGCTCAAGCTCACTACCAGTAGGTAGCGTACCCAACTAACATGCTAGCAGCATAGTCCCGTTGAATTGAAATGCTGATTCGTTGTACCAATAAGTCCCAGCATTTTGGTCACACGTCACGCGTCGTGCGTGTGTCTCGGGAAGATATGATGGAGCTATAGTGTCGACACAAGTAGCGTCCCACACTAAAGGCCAGGGACCTTCTTCCAGTGAACCAGTCATTCATTCCGTCAGTTTTTTACCATCGTCATGCACGAAATTATTCGGTTCGAGAATGGCAGCATTGACGGTGGCAAAAGCCCGGCGAATGATGTCATTAAGGTCCATATTACAGGACGATACTCAGTCATCGATCGTTGCTCAAGCAGAGATTTCAATTTTCATTCACTAATTTATCATTTTATGAATGAAATCTTTGCTTGAGCACCGATCGATGACTGAGCATCGTTCTGTAATACGGACCTAAGACTGGCGTGGCGCGAAATTCTACTAGCATCTTTTTTTTGTTTTGGCTGCACACTTTTGTATATTTAGCCAGTGTCAAGTAATTAAGAACTTCTCAAGTAAATTAATATTATATATATTTGTCAAGTCAAGTCACAGTCCAAGTCATCAAGTCAAGTCATACATACTCCTAGTAAAGTGGTGGCAACTTTACCAGGAGCTTCTATGGCGTTTCAGAAACAACACGAAATGAAACGTTTCACCATCATTATACCACTTTCCCACACTCATGCTTATAATCCAGCACTTAACGAATAAAATGCCACCAATTTAAAGCACTAACACTGAAAATAACACAAGTTTTGGAAAATAATGTAATGCGGTGACGCGATCTTTTTAGTTTTCCCGCTGAAAACTCACCTTTTGAACACGTGAGACCGCGATGACCGAGCTAATGTACCGCAAACTATCAAGAATCTTCTTATGGTATAAATAAATTATGAATATTTTGAAATCGATATCAATAATCAGCTGTTCGATATAGTCAATTAATCGACTATATAACTACGTTACAGATTAAAGAAAAAAAAATACTCTGTGACTTACGTACAACTATTATATTTTTATCCTGTTGGTGTTTCTAATGAATATTCTTTGTAGCCTGTGGACATTTGATTAACCTAACAACCAATCAGCGTTTGATTGACTGACGCTTGATTGGTGATGGTGTGTGAATGTTTGGGAATGTATGGATGGATTGGATTGTATTAGTAGTGTTCAATGTTGCTTTATGGCAATATCTTGCTAAATGCTACTTGCTTTATTTAAAAAACATGCTATTTTACGTGCTATTTTTATAGCATGCTTTTTTTATGAGCATATAATATTTTGTTACGCCAAAACGGGCGGGCGCGAATAAAGCATGCGAGGTGACTGTTAACTCGCAGCTCCTAGCTCGTTGGACTCGTCGGACCGACAGCATGCTTTTTAGTAATATTAAGTACATCGCGTTTATGAATTTATTACGATAAAATGGAGCAGTAAAAAAGAACAATGAACTTTCCTCATACTTTCCAGGCTTAGGACTGTCTATAGTTGATTAAGTGTTATTATTAAATAAAGTATGTTAGTATGTAAAGCAATTATAGGTGTATTTAAAAGTATATTGAAGTATCATGTATGTACAAACAATAAACTATGTACATATTATTTTTTTAACATTTTTATACACTATTTACATTATATATACACTTTTGTACATATAATTTACATTTAGAAACGTTATCTGTGCTACTTTTGCACTAGACAATCGGGTTCTTCGATCACTGATGAGATACCCCGACTTAGAAAATATTCGTTCACAAGTATTATTGGGTACGTGAACCGCCTGAGATCTAAAATTCGCACGTGGTGCGTTATACGATGACGCATGCGACCGATAGCAATCGCTAGCATGCGACGACTGGCCGCCGCGCGCCGCCCCGGCGTGCTACTTGCTTTGCGGTGCTACTTGCTATTACTTTGCTACATGCTTTGCGTTGCTACTTGCGACTTGCGATGAACAGATGATAGATAGTGCGAAATAAAGCAAATAGCAAATAGCAACAAGTAAGAGCCACGATAGCATTTGCTATATGATATGTATAATAAGCACGTTGCTTTATGTTGCTATATGCTATATTAACCACCACTAGATTGTATAGTGTGTCCACAGATATCTTATAATTTGTGGTCCATTGAACACAGTGTCGCTTGTTGATGTTGACGTTTGTTTTCTAACCTATAATATAAAAATATTTATAATATCGTTTTGTTTTTAGATTCAATTTCTTCGTCTTTCTCTCTGGTATTCAGAGCGTCATTGAACTAAACTGAGTATAATAAAGGGATCTTCTTACGTTTAACGCTGTTGTGATGGCACCAAAAGCATTAGAAGGTAAGGAAAATAGGATCACGTATTGTGCTACTTGTCTTCAGTTTTCTTGTAAACAGGAGTGTTTGTTAGCTTAAAAGTTACTGCTTATGATCCAAAATACAAACATTGCCTTCGCAGAAACTTCATTTTTATTACACCTTACATGAAATCTCATCCATGACCATTGAATCAATATTACAGAGACTGACTCAGGATCGGACTCTGATAGCGGTTCAAGTAGCAAAAGTGCAAGTCCTGCTCGGTCAGGGAAAGAGGGCAGCCGTTCCAAGTGAGTCTTGAGTCATTAAAGTGTATTTCCGAATATGTTTTTGTACAAAACTTTTATAGCATTAATAAATACTTAGTTAGCTAGCATTCTACGCCATCGATTGTATCATCACTTCCCATCAGGTGCGAGCGTGGTCAAATAAATGCTAGTAAGTCTGGTGAAATGTTTTTTCAATCATATTATGAAGCATGTTTGAATATGCTATTAGGTATATACATTTTACATTCTAAATGGAAAAACTTGACTATTATATGCCATAACTACATAAAGTTTATGTCTTGGTATATTATTTCATTTAATGTTGCATAATATAAATGTTACAGGTCTGGCTCTCCAGCAAAATCAGGAAGTGAATCTCCAAAATCAAACCACTCAAGTCGCTCCAGAAAGTCTTCCAATGCTTCAAATGCATCTAGAAGCAAGTCTAACTCACCTGCAGGCTCAAATAGGTCACATTCAGGCTCCGCACATAGTCACAAATCAGGATCCTCAAGTCCCAAATCTCAGGCATCAGGAAGTCCTAAAGAAAGAGTTTCTAGATCCAGAAGTGGTTCTCGAAGGTCAAATTCTGGTTCTGGCAGTGCAAGATCTCGTTCTGGCAGTGCCAAATCAAGATCAGCTAGCCCTAAATCGGGCATTCAAGGTGAAAAGTCTAGATCTGAAAGTCCTAAATCACACTCTCAAAGCCCTAAGTCTCAGGCTGCTAAAAGCCATTCCAGATCCAGATCCAAATCTGCTAGTGCTAGCCCTAAAAATGGGAAGTCTAGATCAAGGTCTGGCAGTGCCACTTCAAAGAGCCCTGCGGCTAGGACTCTCAGAACTCCAGATGGGAGCAGATCAAATTCACCAAATCTTATGATAGATGATGGACAACCAAAGGAGAAGTCTAAGAGCAGATCTAGGTATGAAATCACACATGACATTATCAATATTAAATTCTTTCACCATTATATAAGTAGTGGAAAAGTTTGTATTTACCTAATTTTATATATTTACTGTTATATAGTGGAACAAACTCGAATGTTAAACAATGTGTGTCCAAGGTGTCCACCCACAATGAGCAATTGATCCTGACATTTGAAATGCTTCAAAATGTACCTTATTAAATATACACTGAACCTTTTAGGCTTTTCTACCTGCACTAGCTTGGCTTGTGACAAAACATGTGCAATAATTGTCTAATTAAATTTTTGCATGGCTTGTGACCATGCACTGCAAGCCCATGAATTCTCATCAAACTTCACACTAATAATTATAAAGGCGAAAGTTTGTATGTGTGTATGTTTGTTACTCCTTCACGCTCAAACGGCTGAATAGATTTGGATGAAATTCGATACCAACATAGCTTATACACTGGATTAACATATAGGCTACATTTTATCCCGGAAAAGTGAAATTTACCTGTGAGATGAGCAAATAATTAAAATACTTTTTATCCGCGGGTGTAACCGCGGGGCGCAACTAGTAAAAAATATACGATGTTTAAATAAAACCATAATTTCAGGTCTGGTTCAAGGCAGTCTAGATCCAAATCTAGGAGTAAGTCAAAAAGTCATTCTAGATCAAGGTCAAAGAGTTCAGATGTTGAAAAACGTGAGTATTGTACTTCTTCTGACAAATTTATCAAACACTAAGTTTATTTATATAAACTATTTAATAATAATTAGTACAGAAATAAATATTTCCATCTTTTAATCCTATATGTATACAATTATGTTGTATATATGACTGGAGATGCCTCATAGTTACATCCACAATTTACCTGTTCCTTTCCCGCGGGAAATCTTAATTTCCCGGCAAAATTTATTATACATTGATCTTGGTAATTAACAATCAAAAGCGCATGGCCTATCCTGCAAGAACCATCAATTTTTCAGAGATAAAATTAATTTAACCTTTTCGGAGCTTTTTACTTTCGACTTTGAATTGGGCCATTTTTAATCCATTGCTATTTTTCATCAGTGGATTAAAGATTTTCTTTTTTTTTTAAAATAAATTTTAATATTGAGTACTTTAAAGTGTTTATTTATTTATCTATGTACTAGTTACATTCTTTAGTTCCTGGAATAAGAGATACACCACACCATGGAAAATTGCATATATATGTGAGTAAAACTCCATTGTGCAGTGTCGACTGTCAACATTATGAAACACTACACATATGATACACACATATATGATTGTCTACGGTAGACATTAAACTATTAAACATCTTATATTACAGGTGACAAAAAGAAGCGAGCAGTACTATCAGATTCGGAAAGCGATGGAGGTGCTGACAAGAATGCCGCAGAGAAACGTAAGAAGGAAGGCTCTGACAGTGGATCGGATACAAGCGGGAAACCCAAGAAAAAGACAAAAAAGATCGTTGATTCGGATGATGATGGAGAAGATAAAGGAAAGGGTGATAATGATGCAGGTAAGCTGCTATTTTTGTTCAACAGCTTTTTATCTCAGACACCACAGAGGCTATCAATGCCCATTGTTGTTGTATGTAAGATTTTAATGCAGTAAAAGGTTAATGCAGTCGCGACTCCATCTCGCCCCATCCTGGCGGCGGTCGGATCTCGGGGGGGTTTTAGTGGGTTCGAGTCCCACATACTTTCGATTTTGATTTCGAGATTTGCGATGCGAGTGCATTTCCCCCCATCAAAAAAAAGTATGTAAGATTAATTTTATTGTAAATTAGCGGCCCGCTCCGGCTTCGCTCAGGTATAAAATATATAGCCTATGTAATTTACTGAAAAAAATGATTAAAATCGATCCAGTAGTTTTGATTCATTCATTACTGCCCGTGGCCCGCACACGCTAAATTTAGAGTAAAATAATCCTTTTTTTTCTAAACCATGAAGATTTCCTGCTATCTTTCGAATATCTAAATTCATACACTTAATATGCTTAAATGTTTACTTATTTACTTTTTACATTTTTACATGTTATTATACATATAAACCTTCAGGGTTTGTGGGTCTGGGGGTTTATGTTTGCTCGCGTCCGTAGGCTTTAACCCTAGTTTCCCTACACGTGACCCCTGGGTGGTGCCAAAAGAGCAACCAAATAACTGGTGGAAGGCCTTAGCCGCCGGCTTAGTTACCACCCATTAGACAAAACCACGATGCCAAGCGACTCGTCGTGTTCCATCGTGATGTCTAATGAAGCCGTTCTGACGAGTAGATGTGGACAGTTGTGTTGGGTATGCAGACCGGTATTGGTGATGGAGATGCTTTCGCGTCGGAGACCTTGCTTCGGAGGGTAGCGGGATCCGAAGCACGGTGCTCTCTGCTGGCCGACCGCAAGTTGTAGGGGGCCCAAGTAGTAGTCTAGCCAACTACAAAAGGCTGCCCCACCGCTTGTGTAAAATCCTGAGGTTGTCCACAGGGCCAGTTGGCGACTGGAAGTGAGGAACTTGTGGGCTATTTCAGGGGGGTTCGGGCGTCCCCGCAGTCTCCGCGCAAGTTCTCCATTGGCGTAGGAGCTTCTCTATTACTGAGGGTTAGCATCCCAACATCTCGTCCACTTCCTACTTGTCTACCTAACTCACCCAACTATGAAAAAGTCAAATAAATTGAGCAAGTTTAAACGGCAGATGCACGTCCTCACTCTTAAAGTGCACCTCACAAATATTCGTGGGCTGCACTCAAATCTGCAAGCGGTCCATCATCATCTGGAGACCAACAAACCGCACTTGCTCTTCTTGACTGAGACGCAAATAGGATGTCCATCAGACACGGCATATCTGGACTATCCAGGATTCATCTTGGAAAACCGCTTCCTTCCACGCGCTGGTATCTGCGTTTACGTCCGTGATGACATTTGCTGTTTGCGTCTCCGAAACCTTGAACATCCCCACTTTTCGGTGATTTGGGTGCTTGTGGACACCGGCATTGAGAAAATTCTCTATGCTGGTGTGTACAGATCACATAGCGGTGACCGGGAGACAACTCTTCTAATGGAGTATCTCAGTGAAACGGCAGATGTAGCTCAGCAACGCTATCCTTCGGCTCAGCTTGTTGTTCTGGGGGACTTTAATGCTCACCACCAGGAGTGGTTAGTCCCACACCGGATCACGGACCACGCTGGGACCACGCGTAAGCTCGCTTTGGCGCTCAATTTAACGCAGATTGTTAAAGAGCCAACGCGAGTGCCTGATATTGATAGCCACACTGCTAACTGCCTCGACCTTCTGCTCACGACTGAACCAGACCGATACTCTGTGGCGGTATCCTCACCCATTGGTAGTTCCGATCACTGTCTGGTCAAGTCCGTTTCAGTATACTCCCCGCCTGACCCAAGCCCTAAGAGCAATCGGCGTGTCTGGAGATACAACTTAGCAGACTGGGACGAGATGCGACATTTCTTCGCTTCATATCCTTGGCGGCAAACGTGTTTTTCTTCTGGAGATCCGACGGTCTGCGCGAATGCGGTTACTGAGGTAGTATGTCGGGCTATGGAATATTTTATTCCATTTTCCGATAAGCCCGTGACCAGCAAAGCCAGCCCATGGTTTGGAGCCGAATGTGCACGTGCTGAAGCGCAGAAGCATGCGGCATATCTGGCATGGGCTGACGCTCGAAAACGCAAGGCCTCGGACACTCGAGCTAAGAAGAAAGCCTTTAACGTTGCCGCCAAGGCCTGTAAGAAGGAATTAAGGAAGGCTCGTTTCAATCATATTGGTCGAATAGGGACTAAACTTGCTTCCTACCCAGCGGGTAGTAAGGCTTTTTGGTCCCTAGCCAAATCGGTTGAAGCGAACTTCTGTCGATCCTCACTGCCTCCATTATTGAAACCAGACGGATCGCTGGCTCACACTGCAAAAGAAAAAGCAAACTTGTTTGCCACTCTCTTTGCAGAAGCTTCGCGTTTAGATACTGCTAATGAGGTACCTCCCTGCCTTCCACAATGCGGTGTTTTCATGCCGGAAATACGCATACGTCAGAAGGAAGTACTAAAAACATTACGCAGTCTAGACGTGAACAAAGCCAGTGGTCCCGATGGTATACCTGCAATTGTACCTAAGAGCTGTGCACCCGAGTTGTCTCCCATTCTAACACGCCTATTTCGCCTCTCTCTAGACACCGGATTAGTCCCTATGAGTTGGAAGCTAGCCAACGTACAACCTGTACCTAAGAAGGGCAGTCGTGCTGATCCTGCCAACTATCGACCCATCTCAATTACCTCCATTCTCTGTAAGAGTATGGAGCGTATAATTAACAACAAGCTCTTGGCATACCTTGAAGACAATGATCTCCTAAGTGACCGGCAATACGGATTTCGCCGAAACCGGTCCACTGGGGATCTTCTCGCGTATGCCACTCACATATTGAGCGAAGCCTTAGAGATGCATGGAGAGGCACTTGCTGTATCTCTAGACGTCTCTAAGGCATTTGATCGGGTCTGGCACGACGGTCTTCTGAATAAGCTTCCATCTTACGGACTACCTGCTGGTTTGTGCACTTGGATATCAGACTTTTTGAGGGAACGATCGCTTAGAGTAGTTCTTGATGGCTGCTCTTCCGATCAATTAGCTATTAATGCTGGTGTACCTCAGGGGTCAGTTCTTTCAGCAACACTATTCTTACTCCACATCAATGATTTGCTAAAGCCCGGTACCTTTGGGTATGCAGATGATAGTACTGTTGTTGAAAGATACACATCCAGTGCCCGAGCCAGTGGTGACGACGTCCGGATTGAGAGAGAGGCTATGGTTGAGCGCATGAACCTGGCTTTGAAAGCCGTGTCCGATTGGGGCGATGCTAACTTGGTTAGGTTCAATGCTGCAAAAACACAGGCGTGTTTATTCACTGCTAAAAAGAGCCCACTCCATCTGGCTCCTTCATTCCGTGGTGTATCTGTAAGTTTAGGAAACCATCTTGAGCTTTTGGGTGTTGATCTCACGTCAAACCTAAACTTTGGATCCTACATCGAGTCCAAAGCCAAAGTAGCCTCAAAAAAACTCGGCATATTGTCCAAGGTAAGGCGGTACTTCACACCTGGACAGCTTCTAAATCTGTATCAAGCACAAGTCCGATCGTGTATGGAGTACTGCTGCCACCTGTGGGACGGGTCTGCCAAGTACCAGCTTGAGGCTCTGGACTCGATTGAACGGCGTGCCAAAAGGCTCATTGACGACGACACTTTGGTTGGTGAAAGGCTCCAGAGCCTTGCACATCGACGTAAGGTGGCAAGTCTGTCGGTTTTTTACAGATTACACCACGGTGAATGCGCTCAAGAACTGCATGATCTAATTCTCCCATCACCATTCCACTACCGGACAACTAGACGCTCGGCTAAGCGCCATCCTTTTGTGGTCGAAATACCACCCATTCGTACCAAGCGATTTGACTCAACGTTCTTAATTAGAACGGCTAAGGAATGGAATGCCCTGCCAGCGTCTGTGTTTCCGGCGAAATATGACCCGGGCGTGTTCAAGAGAAGAGTGAATAGGTATTTACTTGGCTAGCATGCTACACCTTCGATCGCATCGTCACTTCCCATCAGGTGAGAGCGTGGTCAAATGCTAGACAAGTTTGAAGTAAAAAAAAAAAAAAAAAAAATCTTCAGTCACTCTATATATTAAAATTTTGTAAAATTAGGTGTTCATTATTGCGTGCTCAAGCTTTAGTGCTACTATACCGCTAGACGTGAGGACCTTTAATTAGCTTCCAAATGTGTAACATGTTTCTACAATGTAAGAAAAGCTGTTGGTCTTCCCAAAAATAAATAAATAAAAAAACCGCATCAAAATCCGTTGCGTAGTTTTAAAGATTTAAGCATACATAGGGACAGAGAAAGCGACTTTGTTTTATACTATGTAGTGATTTCATTGATGAGACAGTAAAGAGTTGCATATCTATATTTCTATGTATTATCGATGTTACAGTGACTGCAGACGCCCTCTTCGGCGATGCTTCCGACATCAGCACAGATAATGAAGGCGACAAGCAGTCGGGGCGGTCCCGGTCGCGCAGCCGCAGTCGCAGCCGCAGCGCGCAGCGGTCCGACGACGAGAGGCGCTCGGGTGACGAAGCCAAGCGAAGCGGAGATGAAGTAAGGATCATTTTTATAACGGCATAGCTCAGTTGGTAACCCTGCTATCATTTGAAGGGGTGAGAATAAAAAGGGCTTGACAGATTTTTTTGACTAAATGACTTATGGGTATCGTTGGATTCAGCGTGAAATTATCTTCAATAATACATTCTCAAAATACCGAAATGAGGCTTAAATATCGAGATTTTGAGTCTATAATGGTTTATCTGTCACAGGAATACAGTTTGCTTAGTATAAAAACATTACTATATTTATTATATTATATTATATATTTACAGTAATTGTATGAATTAGTACTATATTTAGTAATTTTAAATAGAATTAAAACATTTTCAAGCAACTGAAACTTACATAAACCATTTCTATTACCTTATAAGCATTCTACATTAAAATGAAGCCGTTGACGTTTAAAGTAAATTTTCTCGAAACTGTCAATTTGACAGTTAAACCCTTTTTATTCTCAACCCTTCATTTGTATTACCGGTCAGTACAGAGGTAGTTTTAGAGGGTACTTTTTTATAATGTTTTGGATCCACACATTTGTGTATTTAGCCAGTGTCAAGTAATTGATAATTTATCAAGGTAATGATATTTCACGCAAATATATGTCAAGTCACAGTCGAAGTCATCAAGTCAAGTCATATTCAAGTTATAGTCTAGTCAGTCATACTCCTAGTAAAGTGGTGGCAACTTGAAGCTTCTATGGAGTTTTGGAAACAGCACGAAAAGAAACGTTTCACCATTTTCCCACACTCACGCCTGTAATCCAGCACTTAACGAATAGAATGCCACCAATTTTATGCACTAACACTGAAAATAACACTAGTTTAGGAAAATAATACAATGCGGTGACGCAATCTTTTTCGCTTTCCCGCCAAAACTCCGATAAGATGTTTAGAGGGTACTTCTCTACTTTGTTTTAATAATGATATATTGTTCGGATAGTTGTTATATTAAATATATTTTTTTGTACTGGCTAGCCATAATTCAAATGTGCTTTTATTTAATATCTGGACATGGAGTTATTTATTACCTTAGGTACTATTGTACATATTACCTATTACCTTCCTGCCTTCTGAACTGTAGGTTGTGGGTTCGATTTCTACCAGGACACAATTCTGTGATTTACGTCGATGTTTGTTCTGTGACTAGGTGTTATATTGTATTCTATGTATATATTTATAAAAAAGTATTTAATTATTGTATCAGTTATCTGGTTCCCATCGTACAAGCTTTGCTTAGTTTGAGGCTAGATGGCGCTGTGTGAAATGTATGGCTATATAATTTATATATAATAACTAGCTGACCTGCCCCGGCTAAGCACAGGTTAATAGTTTTACACCCTAACTGTCTTCTTCTTTTCTCACCTTTTAAACCTTCCCTAGACTACGACAAACATTTCAAAACTTCAGTATTTTCCTTATAAATGTATACTTTCCCTTCAGGAGAACCGAGACAAGCCAGAAGAAGAGGAGGAAGTCGAGATCCCCGAGACCCGTATCGACGTAGACATGCCCAAGATCTGGACAGAGTTGGGCAAAGAGTTGCACTTCGTAAAGTTGCCCAACTTTCTGTCAGTGGAAACCAGGCCTTATGACCCTAACACATATGAGGATGAAATCGATGAGGAGGAGACTTTGGATGAGGAAGGTCGGGCTAGGTGAGTTCATGAGTTGCAATGTCTTTTGACTATTGACAGTTCATTTTTGATGGGACCCAAAACCGCATCCGTACATATAAAAGTATAAAGAACAGCCTCTGTGGTAGGTAGGAGGTAGCGGGTCCTCGTAGTACCTGCGTTCCCTAAACACAGGGAATCCTAGTTAGGGTCCGGGATCTATGTAAGTGATCATTGGGCGTTATTATTATTATTATATACATCCCCAATCTATTTTTTTCAGGTTAAAACTAAAAGTGGAAAACACGATGCGCTGGCGCACAGCGTTCGACGACGATGGCAACGCTGTGAAGGAGTCCAACGCTCGCATGGTGAAATGGTCCGACGGCAGCATGTCTCTACACCTCGGCTCCGAAATATTCGACGTTTACAAACAACCACTGCATGTGAGTACCTACACGTTACCACAGATTATAAATACGTTACACTATACGCTATCTAATTTTTTTTGTTTTGGCTCCACACTTTTGCGTATTTAGCCAGTGTCAAGTATTTGATTATTTCTCAAGTTAAGTCTAAAGTCAAGTCACAATCCAAGTCATCAAGCTAAGTCATGTCCAGTCAAGTCATACTCCTAGTAAAATGGTGGCAATTTTACTAGAAGCTTCTATGGAGTTTTGGAAACAACACGAAAAGAAACGTTTCATCGTCATTGTACCACTTTCCCACACTCACTGTAATCCAGCACTTAACGAATAAAACGTCACCAATTTAATGCACTAACAATGAAATTAACACAAGTTTTGGAAAATAATACAATGCGATGACGCGATCTTTTTCGCTTTCCCGCCGAAAATCCCATCTGTCTAGTTATATATATAAAAATCATTACCAATTCCAGGGTGATCACAACCATTTATTCGTGCGCCAAGGAACGGGTCTGCAAGGCCAGGCCGTGTTCAGAACGAAGCTATCATTCCGGCCGCATTCGACCGAATCCTTCACACATCGCAAGATGACCCTGTCTCTAGCCGACCGTTCCACCAAGACATCGGCTATCAAGATCCTGTCACAAGTTGGGGCAGACCCTGATGCGGATAGAAAGTATCAGTTGAAGGTAATAAATCTAAAGTAATATTATAAAGATCTGATTGTTTGTTTGCATTGAATAGACTCTGAAACTAATGACCAATAATTTTTTTTTTATGTTAAGGTATGACGTGACGAGCTAACCATTCGCCTGATGTTAAGCGACACAGCTGCCCATATCAGTTGCAGTGTCACTCGGAACTCTAAAGTATACAGTTTCGCGTGACACTGCATTGCGCACGTCATCCTGAGACATCAACATAATCTAGTAATAGACTGTGTAACTAGACTGTGAGCTCAGGTCATAAAGTCTCATTTGCCCAGTAATTTCACTAGCTACAGTGCCCTTCAGATTGGAACACAGTAGTGCTTGCACACTACTGCTCGGCGGCAGAATAACTGGCATAGCGGTGGTACCTACCTTGACGAACTTTGCAGAAAAGTCCTACCACCTAGTAAAAATCCTAGTAAAATCTTTCTTATTTATTTTCCTACATTATCCATCATAGGCGATAGAATATATATTTACCCGTGCGAAGCCGGGGCGGGCCGCTAGTAAACAATATAATGATAAGAATGTGGACATTTCACACAATGAAAGAAAGACAGAAGATAGAAAATTTATTTTGTAACAGAACAAAAACATTAACACGAAAAGTACATAAGAACGTCGTTTTCATAGTTCTGTCACAAACCAGCCCCAACTCAGCATGGTGCTAGTTATTACGAATTGTAAACGTGCTAAAATTAGAGGGCGAGGGCATTTCCCCCAGTGGTTCCCCCAGTGGTTATGTGGTACTCGAACCCACTAAAACCCCCCCCGTTAATACCTTGTCCACCGTACTGGGGGCGAGAAGGGGTTGCGACTGCAGTCCAGCCAACTCGCCCCCAAACAAAATAAACATAATGAAATTTTGTAGCCTAAAAATCGGCAATTTTCAATAAAAAAAATTAAAGTCGATTATCTCGAAAAGGGTTAAGTTTAGGCTAGGGGTTTCATAGTGAAATAATTCCCTTAACGGATCTAGCACGATTTTTCCTGTAACCATGTATCACACTAATATAATAAAAGCGAAAGTTTGTATGTGTGCTTGTGTGTATGCGTGTATGTTTGTTACTCCTTCACGCTCAAACGGGTGAATGGATTTAGATAAAATGCGGTACCAAGATAGCTTATACACTCGATTGACATATAGGCTACATTTTATCCCGGAAATGTGAAATTTTCCCGTGGGATGAGCAAATAATTAAAATGCTTATACTATATTATTTATTATACTAGGTGGTAGGACTTTACTGCAAAGTTCGTCTAGGTAGGTACCACCGCTTTGCCAGTTATTCTGCCGCCAAGCTACTGCTTGCGCACTACTGTGCGCAAGCACTGCTGTGTTCCGGTTTGAAGGGCACTGTAGCTAGTGAAATTACTGGGCAAATGAGACTTTATGATCTGATCTCACAGTTTAGTAATCTTATTACTAGATTGTGCTGATGTCTCTGGATGACGTGCGCAGTGCAGTGTCACGCGAACTTCTATACTGTAGAGTTCCGAGTGACACTGCAGCTGATATGGGCAGCCGTGTCGTTTAACATCAGGCGAACGGCTAGTTCGTCACGTCATTCCTTAACATAAAAAAAAAAAAAAAAAAAAAAATGCTTTTAATCCGCGGCTACATTTTATCCCGGAAATGTGAAATTTTCTCGTGGGATGAGCAAATAATTAAAATACTTCGGGTGAAACCGCGGGGCGCAACTAGTAATATAATACATTGAATCGCGATTACAATCATCATCCGCGATGTATCCGAAGTATGGCCTGGTCCGCAGAAGGAGGAGATGGAGCTGCGCGCCGCGATGCGGGCCCGCGGCGCGGGCGCGGGGCGCGGGCCCAAGCGGCGCGGCGCGGCGCGCGCGCAGCACAAGGACGACGAGTCCGAGGACGAGGGCGGGGTCTCGCTCGCCGCCATCAAGAACAAGTACAAGCAGGGCCAGAAAGGTACAGAACGCTCTAGTAGAACATTAACATACTTTTTTTATGCTGCATTACCACAGACTCCTGGTTCCATGCTCTTCTTTAATATACTAATTTTACACACCCCCACTACGAAGACCCCGTTGTCGTCTAGCAAGGGGCTGCCTTGGTCACCCTGGAATAAAATAATCGTTTAAAACCAGGGAGATTGTGCAATGAACTTCCACCAGAGGTCTTTTCTCAGGGCTAAAACAACAGCACAGTCTGGTCAATACAGAATTTTAATGGGAGGGTAAAAAGAATTTTTTAAATGTTAGTGAACGATGTGACGAGCTAGTCGTTCACCTGATGTTAAGCGCCACGGACGCCCATAACAGAACAGTGTCACTAGGAACCCTAAAACATAGAGTTTCAAGCGACACTGCACTGCGCACATCATCCTGAGACATCAGCACAGTCTGGTAATAAGATTACTCGACTGTGAGATCAGATAATAAAGTCTCAATTGCCCAGTAATTTCACTAGCTACAGTGCCCTTCAAACCGGAACACAGTAGTGCTTGCACACTACTGCTTGGCGGCAGAATAACTGGCAAAGCGGTGGTACCTACCTAGACGAACTTTGCAACAAATTCCTACCACCTAGTATACTACTTACATATTGTTAGTTGTGTTATTATTTTTATCTAAATATATACAACTCAAAGGTGACTGACTGACTGACATAGTGATCTATCAACGCACGGCCCAAACCACTGGACGGATCTAGCTGAAGTTTGGCATGCAGGTAGATGTTATAACGTAGGCATCCGCTAAGAAGGATTTTTCGAAATTCCACCCTTAATAGGGTGAAATGGGTGGTTGAATTATTTTCCCATAGGCCACGCCGCGGGCGAAGCTGCGGGCAGAAGCTCGTTTATTATATACAGGAGGGACTTATTTACACTTTTTTCCCTATTTTCTTAAATTTATGGACACTATATAAATATTAGGAACATAATTACTTTATTTCTATTTGCGTGTACACCTTAAAGATATTTATTTCCTTAAGATATTTATTTTCACTTTGACAGCCTCTGTGGTATCGTATCGAGTTTTGTAATTCTGGCACATGTAGATTTCACCAGTTTTTCTTTCGCCATTGTACACATAGTATCTTGGAAAGCAATTTGGTGCGGGACCGAAAGGGTACGAACCGTACGAAAGTCTGAATTGTGGCACGTATTAGGTATTAGTTGAGCCCCGTGGTTTCACCCGCGGAAAAAAGTATTTTAATTATTTGCTCATCCCACGGGATTATTTTACTTTTCCAGGATAAAATGTAGCCTATGTGTTAATCCAGTGTATAAGCTATCTTAATACCGAATTTCATCCAAATTTGTTCAGCCATTTGAGCGTGAAAGAGTAACAAACATACACAGATACACACAAACACACATACAAATTTTCGCCTTTTTAAAAAAAAGCGCAAATACTTGCGTCTCTCTACTCTGGGTCTGGGTGTTGTGGGACCCATGGTCCTCGTAGTTCCTCATGTTATGTTGACAATGGAGATCGACGTGACCCAACAACTTTTAAATTCTGTTCGCCTTGTTACGCATTCACTTGCTTATTCCTCAAGTCAAGCGTGCCTAAAAAAGTTTGACTTCCAAAATATGATATACAGTTCAACAATAACAATTGTATTTTTTATACTTTGGCTAGCAAGAAAGTTTTATAAATTTAAACGTGTATGGTGAGTCGATCATCCATTTTACGATCAATAAATCATCCAACATTAAAATGTTATCGTGAGCCAATTCCTAACTTGTCCAAAGTTTTGCATTTCCCAATTCGTCCACTTCGAAAAGTGAATATTCCCCATTCATCTGTTTCTTATATACTTTCTCCCCAACAAATATTCCACGCAGCGTTATAACCGATGCTTTACACATTTATCAAACTTCTTCCCAACAAATCTTTCGCAGAGAATTATACAGTTATTCTGCCGCCAAGCAGTAGTGCGCAAGCACTGCTGTGTTCCGGTTTGAAGGGCACTGTAGCTAGTGAAATTACTGGGCAAATGAGACTATGATCTGATCTCACAGTTTAGTAATCTTATTACTAGATTGTGCTGATGTCTCTGGATGACGTGCGCAGTGCAGTGTCACGCGAGTTCCGTTTGACACTGCAGCTGATATGGGCAGCCGTGTCGTTTAACATCCATCAAAAAAAAAATAACCGATGCTTTACACATTTATCCAATTTCTTCCCAACAAATCTTCCATACAGCATTATAATGGCTGTTTTACACATTTATCCCGACCTGAATAAATGTCTTTTCTTTATTTCTTTCTTTCATTCTTTCTTTATCCAATTTCGTCCCAAGAAATCTTTCCACACAGCATTATAATGGATGCTTTACAAATTTATCCGATTTCGTCACAACAAATCTTCCACACAGCATTATAACTGCTGCTTCACACATTATACAATTCCCAGTAAATGTCTCATACAGTAAACTGCACTTAAAATTTATCGATTGAACATAGATGTCTTAATTGGGTTCCATTAAGAAAGGAGGACATCATGTACTATTTCATTGAATCAATGATACGGATGGGTTGCTGTTTGTGCATACAGATCGAAATTGCATCCGCAGCATACAGCAATTGATTTCAAAGTATCGATAAACAAACCGTGTCAGAATCAATAATTGTACATACACGAAATCGCATAATAAAAAGGAGAAATTACTTTTTTCAACTAGTCTAATAGTGTTATCGGCTATGTTTAATAATTTTTAACCGACTTCTTCGACTATTTTTGAAGTAAAACTTCTTTATGCACACTTGACTTGGGGAGCAAGATGTTGAATGCGAGGCGAAGTTGAAGTTGGTTCACGTAGATCTCCATTGTCAACATAACAAAGTTAAAAAATTGTATTATTACGTTGGTATGTCCGGTAAAATGACAATTTACAACTGTCAAAATGGCGACATTAACATTAAACAAAGCAAAAAAAAAACGGCCGATAGATGGAGCTAAACTAAAGCAGCCTTATTAATAAACACGAACTAGCTTTAGACTATTTACACCATCTTTTGTCTCTTTCGATCTAGCTAAATATTCCAGTAGCAAAAAAAGGACAAAAGCTGAAGTAACTAATTCAAGACTAATACCCGTTTATTAATAAGGCTGAAAAAGTTTAACTTCAGTCGTGTGGTCTAAAGCGTTTTTTTAAACTCAGAGTTATCGGCTCTCGTTAATAATTTAATTTGCGTAGAATATCTAAGCAGCCTATATTGTAGCCTGTATTTTCCATGTGTTTTATCACTACGAATAATTACTTATTTTCCGGCTCACTGACTTGAAAGATAAGGACTGAATTTAACCATTCTCACCTTTCTGATAGCAAATTGTTTTTTTTAAATATGAGTCGAGTTCCAAAACTAAACCGTATCTTCTAAATATATGTAACTCAAAGGTGACTGACTGACATAGTGATCTATCAACGCACAGCCCAAACCACTGGACGGATCGGGCTGAAATTTGGCATGCAGGTAGATGTTATGACGTAGGCATCCGCTAAGAAAGGATTTTTCGAAATTCCACCCTTAAGAAGGTGAAATGGGTGGTTGAATTATTTTCCCATAGGCCACACCGCGGTATTATTTGTATCTTAGGTTAAAGAGGTTTAATTAATTGCATTACCTAACTGAAATAATCTTTCACTTGCAAGATCGGCGTTTATCCTCGTGACTTTAAATAGGCCCTTAGTTAAATAAATAAATAAGTATGAACATTTCACACAGCGCCATCTAGCCCCAAACTAAGCAAAGCTTGTACTATGGGAACCAGATAACTGATACAATACTTATATACCCCTTAGTTAGCCCTTAGTTATTTTTAACGATTAGATAGATAGATAGAGAACTCTTTATTGTTCCACCAATGAAATATAAAAATATCAAGAAAATCTTATAAACTAGTGTTACAATGGGCGGTCTTATCGCTGAAAGCGATCTCTTCCAGATAACCTTTGGATGGACAGTATCAAATGCGAAAGAGTAGACGATGGTGTATGACAATTTCAAAGAAATCTAATAACAATAATTAAAAACATATACTTAATTTTAGCCATAAATATACCTACATCGTAATACTTATATAATCATAATATACGATTATTAATTATCATTGTTTTTTATATGTGATATTTTTTTCTACAGCCACAGCCGGTGCGGCGATATATTCATCAGAATCGGACGCGTCAGATGTGGAAACGCACCGCGCTCGACGTCTTGACCGCGCTAAGGCACTCAAGGATTCCGACTCTGAGCACAGCGACAAGCAAGCGGAGGGCAGTGCCGCTGGCAGTCACAGCGGCAGTGCCAGCGGCAGCGGCAGTGCCAGTGGAAGTGAATAACTCGCATTGTCGGCGACAGTGTAGTCGAAGGTTCCTTAGAAAAAGGAACTTGGTTCCATATCTGATGGAACATCTATTATACAAATTTATTAATTGTCAAAGTTTGTGTGTTCATAATTATATACGGATGCCGGCGGGCAATAAAAATCACACTAATATTGTAAAGGCGAAAGTTTGTATGTGTGTATGTTTGTTACTCCTTCACGCTCAAACACATGAATGGATTTGGATGAAATTCTGTACCAAGATAGCTTATACACTGAATTAACATATAGGCTACATTTTATCTCGGAAAAGTGAAATGTTCCCGTAGGATGAGCAAATAATTAAAATATTATTTATCCGGTGAAACCGCGGGGCGCAACTAATAATAAATAAATTATTGGGAACGTTTCACACAGCGCCATCTAGTCCCAAACTAAGCAAAGTTTGTACTAATTCACATTAAGCTTAAAAGGAGAGAAACGGTAAGTGTCGCCTTCATGCAGCGCCATCTCTATCACTCGGCACATTACGTCATGTTTTGTCTCTAGTGTCCCGTGTGACAGAGACGACGCTATCTGAAGCCGACGCTAGCCGATTACCTCTCTTTAGTTCTCGCTGGCACTGTAGTTCTCGTGACGGCCAAACCGAAAAGCACACAAGCCCGTTATTTTGTCCAAAATAGCATCAGCCCACATTTTTTCACTACTGGACACTATCCACGACGCTGGCCAAGTGCTGGTTGGTGGATGACTCGTGTCCACGAATTTTTGTTATTCTTGACTTGAACGGTTACTTCTCGATGTTTTCCTTCAATTTTGTAATAATAATAATATCTGTGGACATCTCACACAACGCCATCTAGCCGGAAACTAAGCAAAGCTTGTACTATGGGAAGAGAGCCAATTCCGCATAACGTAAAGTCATTGGTCGTATTCTGCATCATGTGATAGATTGAAAGTCGTACGAACCACTGCTTCGCCGCGCTCGCTCTCACATTATATCTGTCTCTTTTTGTCAAAACGATGCCTACTTTGTGACAATTTTATAGCGTTAATAATAATTGTAATAATTGTTTATGTTAAAATATAAGACTGTAAATAAATATAGTTAAGTAATGGCTGAATTTTATTTCCAAAATACAACCTTTTTAGTATAAAAATAGTATTTATTTAACACTGTTCTTAGATACAAACAAATAATCAAGCTAAAATATTGAATATCAAGTCTCTTCACGTGTGGACACACGGCTTATTTTTATCTAGATTAGCTATCTATAAAAAATAGCCTAATTTTTCTTGTCTTCTGTGTTTATGAATGTCGAGAACAACATAACCTTCATATACTATTGGGCCCACACCAGTTACTTTCCAAATTCCGGCATCATGGGTCGTCACGTTAGGGACCGTGTAACCGCATTTACCCGGTTCTAATAACCGGTTTCTGTCGTAGTATCGGTCTAGTGCTGATTCTGGTGCTACCAGGGAGCATGCTTCAAGGCCTTTTATAGAATAGGCAAAGCTCAAGTTAAATGTGCTGCCTTCTTTAAGGGTTACTTCACCTTGGTCCATTGGAACCCTAGCTGTAAATAAAATTGATAATAAAGCTTTTTTAAACAAAACAAAAATAATGATTGGATATAAGTGAACTATAACTAAGTGTTATATTATCTGTAACAATACTTATGTATAGTAAGAATCCTGTTCACTCTATTATTAGAGTGAACAGGATTCTTATAGATTAACGTGATACATCGTCGATTACATTGCCACTTAACATCAGGAAAAATATGGTCAAAGACAATGATAAGTGGCGTTCATTAGGAGAGGCCTATGTCCAGCAGTGGACTGATACAGGCTGATGATGATGATGATGATGATCTATTGATAAGACAACATATCGTTATTCCTTATCTTTTATTTGTGGAGACTTCGCGCCAAAAAAATCTTAACCGATTTGGTTGAAATTTTTTACACGTGTTATATACCTATACATACATTTATCAACATAGGATACTTTTTGTTCAGGAAAATTTAGTTTCTGTGGTAAACCTTAAGTGGCGGGTGAAGCACCTTCAAGTGTCATTATAAATCTAATTGGATTTGGATGTCGTCAGTCAATACCAAATGCACAGGCGACGAAAAAATTTACAACAGGTACATTGCGATTTTCATTTTTGCCGTGTAGAACAATCTTCTATTCAAACGCACAATGTAACGTATATTAAGCGTTATCTCGGATACTAATGGTTCGCCTATAATTACTTTAAAAAATACTCACCAATTATTGCAATAGTAATAATTTGAAAAAATTCTATCCACTCTTTCTCTCTCCCTCTACAATAAGCACTGAGCACCCAGTTTCCATGGTCTTCTTCCAAAAGCGGACCTATCATGAAATCATATTCCGTCATACTCTTCTCAGCATTTTTTATGCTGTCTTCGATTGCGGTATCGCGTACTATTGCTTTTTTCGACATTAAATATGGAGGTAGAACCTTAAAAGTATGCTTAGGATAAGTCACAGTACCATATTCATTAATATTCTGTATAAATATGTTTGTCGAGTTTTCCATTTCGTATTCCGCGAGCTTTGTCGCGGCGAATGCGTATTTTTCTTCAAATTTTGATTTATCGGTATTCAGCCTCGGCAAGTCCAGTTCTATGCTGTCTCCGTTAGGCTTGTACAAATAATATGCTACTTCCTCAAGGTTTATTATGGGAGCAGAAATAATAACTATTTCGTTGAGTCCACAGGGGATGAATATAGGCGGCAACTCCTCTTTGGTGTTTGCTGGAAAATAAAATAGAAATAATTACTAAACACTCATAAAATCTATTAGCCCCTTACTAATAAACTCTGCATAACAGGGGAATAGCTACTCAGCGTTTTCTCTTGTTTTATCTTTGGTTATTTCAAACTAAGGAGAGAAACAAAACCCAATAACTGTTCGTCCGCTATAAATAAGTAGATAGTTTTGCATCAGAGTAACAATAGAGTTCACCATGATTAGCATGATGCACTTGAGTACCTACTCATATATATACTCCGTTTTCTTCTTCTATATAAATAATGAAATAAATGAAATTTATTACCTTGCACATTCTTATGGCATTTCACACAAAAGTTTATAAATTTATTATAACATTGTTAGTTTATTGCGAGATCCCTGAACCTCATATATATCCCGTATTGTGAAGTTCATTCAGTTTCACTAGGTGGTAGGACTTTATTGCAAAGTTCGTCTAGGTAGGTACCACCGCTTTGCCAGTTATTCTGCCGCCAAGCAGTAGTGCGCAAGCACTGCTGTGTTCCGGATTGAAGGGCATGTAGCTAGTGAAATTACTAGGCAAATGAGACTTTATGATCTGATCTCACAGTTTAGTAATCCTATTACTAGATTGTGTCGATGTATCTGGATGACGTGCGCAGTGCAGTGTCACGCGAAACTCTATACTTTAGAGTTCCGAGTGACACTGCAACTGATATGGGCAGCCGTGTCGTTTAACATCAGGCGAACGGCTAGCTCGTCACGTCATTCCTTAACATACAAAAAAAAAACTTATTCTATAATATTCAAGAGTACCTAACAGTTTACACCGTATTGTTTTATGCCTATAAATACATTGTATCATTAATGTATCATTATGTATGTTTCTTTTGTTGTATCCATTAACCCCGTTATTGTAAGCAGTGATTCCAGGTCCAGGTTAAAATAATTGTGTCCCGCGCTCCGGCCGCGCGGCCCGGCCCCGTAGTTTGCCGAATATCCAGTATCCGGTATCCGGCCAAACCACTGTCACATCTCTACTTTTTTACTCTACCTTATATTATAGTATTAAAAACAAAGACTAATAAGCAACCAAAGTTATATTTAATTAAATAAAAGGGATAGCGTTTGTAAAGCGTTTAATATCATCAATCCAGTCTTAATGATGTTAACGGAAATATATTAGTGCAATGTTATACAAAAAATGGGTGAATTAACTAACATTTTTATGCTTTTGGTGGACTATAATATTCAATGTGTGTTATCAAACAATGCAGAATCGTGCATTTAAAGCTTTTTATTTGTATTTGTGTCATTTTTCATTAGGTGAAGATAACTTTCATAGACTATCCGGCCGACACCGGTCAGTTTCCAAGCCCCTGCATCGTAGTTCGATATGTTAGGGACAACATAACCGCATTTTCCCGGTTCTAATAATTGGTTTCTTTCATAGTACCGGTCTAAAGAGTTTGGAGGTACCAATGAACAAGTTTCAATGCCTTTTAATAAGTAAGCGAAGCTTAAGTAGATGGTACTTCCTTCTTCAACATAGACATCGTGTTGATTCATCGGAATCTCTTCTGTAAATATTTAATTAAAATGTTGTTAGCTAAATAATTAATTAAATCTCTCATTGTTCCTGAAAAACGGTAAGGTTTTTTACCTTTGATAGGCTTGCGTCTGACCACTGTCTCAACTCTCACCTGATGGTAAAGTGACGATGAGGTCTACGATGGAACACACTCGCCTAGATAATACCAGTTCGTGCCTTGAAAACTCCCAGATTATATTTTCCAGGAGGAAACAGAGACGCAGGTAAGTTCCAAACCTTTGTCCGCGCTATAAATGTTGAAGCGAAACGCTTTGATTGGAGGAATGTCCATCATCAAAGATAATAAAGCCCGTAGATTTGTAGTCAATACCTATCATATACGGATCGTGACCATGCGTCGTGTTGTGTGGTGGTGAATCCTTTTCACCACCACACAACACGACGCCATTTAAAAATTAAATTGTGCAATTTGAATAAATGTATTTTCCTTCTTTCAATTCCATCGCACACTCCGAAGTGCATCTTGTAAAAGACCGATAGGCTGACCACTTTGCGTCGGTGCTCAAGGCTTTGTTAGCTTATAGCCTTTACCAGCGCTTCAACGTACTTCAAGGTGCATCAAGATTATTTATTGAGTCAATACTCAATACAAAAAAATGGTTTCTTGGTTCTTGAAAAGTGGAAAGCATGCGTGTGACTGCGGAATACGCGACTTAAGTTTATATCGTTTATAACAAACGTTGATAAAGAATATCACGCCATATTTAAACTGAAAGCTCGTTTTCCGCTTTGCTCCAATTAACGGTTATTCGTCTTTGAACAGTTTCTAGAGTCTGCAGGTTCTGCCGGCAAGGATGACGATTATCATATCATACTGTCATAACCTACCTATCATTTTATCACCACATAATTCACCCTGTGGCAGCATCTGTGGTGTGGTGGTTGAGCAGGTCAGCTCATAATTAGGAAGCGGCGGGTTCGATTCCCGCGGCAGGGCAAGTATTTGTGCACAGAAAAAGAAGCGCAAATACTTGTTCTGAGTCTGGGTGTTGTGGGACCATAGTCCTCGTAGTTTCTGGGTCCCTAGATACAGGAAATCCTAGTTAGGGTCCAGGATCTATTTATGTGATCGTTAGGCGTTATTTTTTTTTATTTATTATTATACTGTCATGTAGCTACCTATATTTTATTATCTTATTTGATGGTTATTTTTTATGTTTATTTAATTATGAATACAGTTGTGCTTACCAATAATTTTAATAGTAATAAGCTGGAATAATTTAATCCATTGTTTGTCTCTATCTTTTAAATAAATGACGAGGACCCATTTACCATGATCTTCTTCTAAAAGCGGACCTATCATCAAATCGTATACAGACATTACATCTTCCACTTCTTGAAAATTAAAGTTTGTTGGATTGAAATTATTAACTTCAAAAACTTTATGTATCAAAGAATAAGTTGCATTGACATATTCATTAATATTCTCTACGGTTATGTTTTTCTTTGAGAATTTTTTGCTAGAATCTGTCTCGGTTGATCCGTAGTCTTCTTCGGTATTCTGTCTGGGCAATTCTAGTCGTACGGCGTCCCCGTTAGGCTTGTACAAATAATATGCTACCTCTTCACGGTTTACTATGGGAGCCGAAACGATAGCTATGTCATATAGTTTACAGGAAATAAATAAAGGCGACAAACCTTTTATTAACTTTGCTGCAAAGAGGAAACAAAACATAATTTAAAAGTAACTAAACAGTTTTTTGCGTGGCTGCCGTTGAATTTTGATACACTACTATAGTAGTAGGCACCTACGTACCTGTAAATATCTGAGTACCTACGTTGTTTTCGAAATATCCCAGATGCATTTACTTTATACGCGTTACTTAATATCTTTATTGCGCTAAAACAGTGCGAAAAGAGGTTTAATGCTAAAGCATTTTCTTCCAGTCATCCACTCATAGGCTAAAAAAGAGAAGCGTGTGTACATTTGTATTTAATGCCTACGTGATGCCAGTTGAAAGTCGTTGCTCTACCAAATTCCTACCTATATCCAAAAAGAGACCATCTGATCAAGACGCGAGTTGGCTCATCCCAAGGGTTCCGATACTTCCGATCAGACCAAACATAAATGTGCGGTTTTCTTTCAATAAAAATTGTATGAAAATTACTTGAAAGTTAGTTCATAACTATCGGTGGGAATAAAATATTTCTAGTAGGTAGCAGTTTCGTTATAGATCTAAATCTATGGAGTTACCTAACAAATGTAGGCCAACAATAAGTTTATACCTTTTAGATGATTTAAAACTCAAATCGAGATCGAAATCTATCCTCAGAACGTATATTTATCGTAAAACAACTTAGGCATGTTGTTTTGCGTTGACAACAGAAGGTAGAAAAATTAAAATTGTTTTTGCGTTCCTTGATGGTGTTTTTGGTGAATTGTGTTTTTGTTCTTTAAAGAAAGTTATTCTAGATTGATAAGGTGAGTTAACAGTATAAAACATTCAAATGGAGATACTATCATTATTATTTACGCTTCAAATAATGTATTCTTGAAAGAGTTATAATAATGTGTCGTAAAAATATTATAACAAGTGTCAGCGTGCATGCACTGGCATTAACTACGACCTTGGGTTAGCTTTACAAAAAGAAAAGTACTTAAACGACCGTTGTACAATATAATTGTATTTAACTGATAAAGGAGGGTAACGTCTTAAACAATTTACTTAAATTAATTCTAGAGCGGAAATGCGAAGTTTTCGAGTGTTACGCGTCATTTAATATTAACCGTAGAGATATGATTATTCATCGATGCTTTCGAAGATAGTTTTCTCTAAGAAAAACTATCATTTGAACGTATTGATATGGAAATGTTGAGGTATACCTACTTAAGAAAATTAATGGTATTTTATTCTACCTTCTCCCACCTGGAGGAGCTAAGCCAATAGCAAAATGGCTTATTCCTAGTCGTTACAATTGACTTTGTTTCCATCCTACTAGTGATAAATGGGGAAAAACTCCAATACGTTGCTTGTGGTGAGGGGATGAAAAAGTTATCCGCGATGAATGGGAAGCAAAATCTTGTTACCCACAAAGGGAGATTAGCGAACCAAGTCCATATTAATACTTAATATACACAAATGTGACACCAATAATTTCGAATCAATTCACTTATGCGCAATGAGGATACCATATTACCTACCTATCCACTTTGTCCCATCAGATGATTTCACCCATCAAGTAAACACTACTAGAATAAAATTCACAAACTTATTGATAAAAACATTTTTACAACTGAAGCAAATTCAGGGGGATCCAATGGCATCAGTTACTCTGTCCATGTTGATAAACCAACCACCTTATCTTATACATTAGCAAATTCGATATACACAATCACTCGCGCGCGAATCAATCAAGTACTATCAAGATGTAATTTAAAAAAACTCTATCAAGGTTCCCGACGAATTGTGTGCGTTGCACCTAATTTAAGTGGGCCATTTGAAGCCATATGTTTTCCTGTTTTATTTTTGCGAGTATTTATAGAATAGATACGTACGTACGATGTCTCTGTGATCTTTTATGTTGTATCTAACTGTAATACCGATGCACAGTGCCAGCGTCGAAATAAGGGCGAGCAGCGAGTACATCTCACGATTGGTGTGGCGCAACTGATATCGAAAAGAGACAGCAACCCACTCGTTATCGCGCTGAATAAACAAATACAAACTGAAAAACTTACAGAACTACAAGCGACTACGCGAACTCGTAGGTTTTTCTTTCCATTATTCATAGCACATGATTAATAATGGTTTTTAAATGTTTTTATTGTACTAGTGTTTATATTACGTCTGCAATTTGTACAGCTGATATAGGATCCAATTGAAGGGGTGAGAACAAAAAAGGTTTAACTGATTTTTTTCACAAAATGACTTATGGGTATCCGTTGGATTCAGCGTGAAATTATCTACAATCTATCTATCTACAATCCTCAAAACACCGAGAAATGAGGCTTAAATCTCGAGATTTTGAGTCTAAAAACGGTTTATCTGTCACAGGAATACAGTTCGCTTAGCATGAAAACATTATTATATTATATTTTTACAGTAATTGTATGAATTAGTACTATATTTAGTATTTTAAAATAGAATACATTTTCAAGCAACTGAAACTTACATAAACCTTTCCTATTACCTTATAAGCACTCTACATTAAAATGAAGCCGTTGAAGTTTAAAGTTAATTTACTCGAAACTATAAATTTGACAGTTAAACCCTTTTTATTCTCAACCCTTCAATTGTTTCACATGTCAAAATTTGCAAATAATAATATCGCCCAACGATACATACATCCTGGACGTTAACTAGGATCCCTTGTATCTAAGGACCCAGGAACCAGGATTGCAGTTTCTCGGAAATCGAACCCGCCGCCTCCTGGCTATGATCTGGCCTGCTTAATCACTACACCACAGAAGACGTCACTTATTGATTTAGGTGTGTGTTTGTTTAGAAAACTGCATTAAGTATGCAGTGTTCAACAAACTGACAGCTTTTGTGGTGTGGTGGTTGAAGAAAAATATGTTAGAATCGCCATTATTAAGATAAATATTTTATAATCTGTGAATAAGCTAAGAACTTTTCACTGATTCTTCTAACTAATAACTAATTTTTTTTGTGTTTATTAGTGTCAGGAGAAGGTTCTTATGAAAGAAAAAATTAATAAAATTGAGCTGAAAATTAGAAAAATTTCACCACGGGACGCAGCTAGTTTGGAATAATTATTTGATTTTGACTTTGACTATAAGTAATAATATACCGTGATCATTGTTCCCTTGCTTTTGGGCTTGTAAATGTGTGATTAAATATTTATATCCTCCTTCAATACCCTAAGGCTTATTCACCAGCAAGACAAACCCCTGCCGGAAAAAAAACAAATTACAATCTTTTAATTTTTATTCGATCAGCATTCTACTGATGTTAGTAAACTGTGGCTTGAATCCACCTCACGTAGGGCGCCACGCGAGTGTTCACGTCAGGATACCATCCCTGCGCGCAGCCGTCAGCCCTCGAGAACACCCCCACTACGAAGACCCCGTTGTCGTCTAGCAAGGGGCTGCCTTGGTCACCCTGGAATAAAATAATCGTTTAAAACCAGGGAGATTGTGCAATGAACTTCCACCAGAGGTCTTTTCTCAGGGCTAAAACAACACCACAGTCTGGTCAATACAGAATTTTAATGGGAGGGTAAAAAGAATTTTTTAAATGTTAGTGAACGATGTGACGAGCTAGTCGTTCACCTAATGTTAAGCGACACGGCCGCCTATATCAGAACAGTGTCACTCGGAACTCCAAAATATAATGTTTCGCGTGGCACTGCGCACATCATCAGCACAGTTGGTAATAAGATTACTTGACTATGAGATCAGATCAAAAAGTCTCAATTGTCCAGTAGTTTCACTAGCTACAATACCCTTCAGACCGGAACACAGTAGTGCTTGCACATTACTGATTGGCGGCATAATAACTGGTTTTGTTTAAGCAGTGTTACCTAACTAGACGAACTTTGCAGAAAAGTCCTACCACCTAGTAAACCTAGACCACCTTGCTGCACTGTAAGCAACATTAGTGGGACGTATTACTGATACAGATGTGTATAGGCTGCGGTGACTTCTTCTGGTCAGGATATATGTAACAAACATATAGCGTAAAACAAAATTTAGCTAAAACTTTATGTTCTCCTCAAAAGCCCTAGGTTGTGAGTATCGCAAAGCAAAGGAAGGATAAGTAGCCCAAAAATGCTCTACCGGACGATCTGATTAAAATTGATTACCTATAAATCTGGAATTTGAACACTTATGCCATGTAATAATTAAAGGATTGATTGAGAAATCAGATTTTTCAGCATGCATTAGGTTTATAAGGCTCGTCTAATGCGCCTGCTAGAAAACGCATTCAAGCTTGTTCAATATTTTTACAAGTATTTTACATAAATGGCAGGCGTTATCCTTTAAATAAATAAATATTAAAAAAATATGTATGGACATTTTACACAGCGCCATCTAGCCCCAAACTAAGCAAAGCTTGTACTATGGGAACCAGATACCTGATACAATACTTAGATACTTTTTGTTAGTAAATACATACATAGAATACAATATAACACCTAGACACAGAACAGACACCTATGTTCATCACATAAATGTTGGTCCTGGGTGGGAATCGAACCCAACCCACAGTTCAGAAGGCAGGGTTACTACCAACTAAGCTATCGGGCCAGTCGATATACTATACTCGGTTTACTAACCGCACACTGTCCACGCACGCCCACATCCAGCCACCCGACGCAGACCATGTTATCTGTGACTGTAAACCCTAGCACGTTCCACCTGTTGGCGCACGTCGTCTGCGAGATGGTCCAGATCTGCACTTCGCGGAGCTCCGGCGATGAGGTTGTCACCTGGTTCTGAAGAAAGACGAGCACATGTTGTACCTTTCGCTATCTATGGAAACTTTTCTGTTTATTATAAGTTGTTACAAAAGCAATATGGTCTGTCTATGAAGTTGCGCTTCTTCCGCTATTCGTTTTTTTTATTTATTGCTAGATAGGCTTGCGTTTGACCACTATCGCATATATCCTGATGGTAAGTAACGATGCATCTAGGATGTAGCACGCTTGCCTAGAAGATACCCGTTCACTCTCGATTTGAAGACTCCAAGGTTGTAGTTATCGGGAAATATGGCGGTAAAGCGTTCCACTCTTTGGCTGTTCGCATGATAAATGTAGAGCCAAATCGTTTTGTTCGCACATGGAGGATATTGACCATGTAACGGTGGCGTTTTTTCGTACATCTACATCTATCGTATTCGTTTAAAAGTTATCACTTATCATATGGTGCAGAAGCAGATATAACAACTAAGAACGACATGTAGACAGAACAATACATCTGGGCTGTTATACGCTGTACGTATTTTTAGTACCTACTAATAATAGGGTAAGTCCGCAGAGTAAGTCTTATACTAACAAAAAACATTATAAAATTTGATATATTTTGTGTGCGTCCGGCTTTCTAAGTATAGTAATAATTTTATTCTTGTTATTACCCTTAAAGGAAGATTTATATTTCTATGTTATTACTTATAACCTATCTATGGAAACTTGTTATTGGCTTTCTTAATATGTTTACTTCTCTATACCTGTACCTAGCTGTAAGTTTTCTTAAAATCTTTAAAGAACTCGATAATGATTTTCTGAAAACTCCTCTCTTATAGAATATCATACCTGTCGGATGCCATTAATTTGCACGACAAAGTGCGGCTGTCGTATGAATAAGGTCGAGATTAACGCACTGCCTGACAATGGAGTTGAATGAAAACTGCACCCGATACGCCATCCTTTATACTAAATGAGGTGTTAGTGTTGAATAGGTAGGTACGATCTGCAAAGGTTACTTACGGAGGTAGCTCCCCATCCAATCGCCCGAACCGCCTGGTTGACCCCAAATGTGTAGGCTGTTCCGGATATCCTGGCCACTTCCACGGACCCTGGTACAAGCGCCATCGTGAGTGTGGTCCTCAAGATAGCGATGTCATTGACCAGTGTGGTAGGAGAGAAGTCAGGGTTGGGGGTGATGCGGCTGATGAGGTAGATGGAGCCGCCAGTATTGCTGTAGCTGGTGCCGACACGAGCGCGCCACCAACCCGATGGATGAGCGCTGGGAAAAAGAAGATTGTTAACATAGTGAAAATTATGGTTTCTTCGTTTCACACCGGAAATTATACGAGTATAAGTGAAGTGTTCTAAAAATGATACATAATAATGATATTATAAGTCCAACACACCCACCTAACTCCCTCCTCTTATAAATTCATTTGTTTATCGAAGTTTATGAATGAACGAGCTTCTGCCCGCAGCTTCGCCCGCGGCGTGGCTTTTGGGAAAATAATTCAACCACCCATTTCACCCTCTTATGGGTGGAATTTCGAAAAATGCTTTCTTAGTGGATGCCTACGTCATAACATCTACCTGCATGCAAAATTGCAGCCCGATCCGTCCAGTAGTTTGGGCTGTGCGTTGATAGATCACTATGTCAGTCAGTCAATCAGTCAGTCACCTTTGAGTAATATATATTTCGAGATGTACAGAACCTCTGTAAGTTACTCTAAACATTTGCTTTATCATTGGATCTGGATCTGGATGGATTAAGTTTAAAAGACAAATAATAATGACAATGACAATGTAGGTAAGCAATCTAAAATATCTATAGGAGTGTAAAATTCAGTTTTCTGAATTATTACGATTGACTGTCTTTGATTGAATCGTGTTAAGACGTGACTATAAGTCCCTTGTATTATAATAATGCGTGTGTTTTGAGTTTTGGTTTAAACCTGAACGGTAGACAAAAAGATTTTTCGCTTTAAGATTGTCGATTAGAGAACTCACTCTAAATTAGTGTAGAAGCATGAAGCAGCGGACAGTATCGCGTTATTGGTCAAGATGGTGCCTCCGCATCTGTGGCTGAACGACGTCCCTTGGCCATTGTTCGTGAGGAGTGCCGCTGAGAACGGGTACTTCTGGATGTCTGCGGGACCGCCACCTGCGATCCTCTGTCCTGGAATTTAAATTAAAAGGAAATGTAATCAGGCTTTTCATGAGTGTCATTAATATTCCTTGTGCTTCTACGTATCTCCTAAAATCCCCTATAATTAAAACGGCCTTATTGGGCGAGGCGACCTTAACTGCTTATTAGTCATAAAAATCATCGTTGGGAGTGTTTGGCGTTTGCTAGTAGAAAATTTCTATCATGGTAATGGAAACTGATATTATTATGATTATGCCTTAGCATAGATTAGGGATTATTTGCATCCGGGAACCAGATGGCTGGCCTGCAAACGCGACCCCTTCGAGCCCCGGTACGGCAGAAGATGGCTCACGGGGGTTTAGTGGGTTCGAGTGCGAGGGCATTCCCCCCCCCTCAAAAAAAGGGATTATTTGCATTTTATCCCGTATCTTTTGTCCGTCTTGTTGATTGTAGTTTATTATGATTAAGACCGAGGAGAGTGCTACTGCCCATTCTCTGGTAATTCCTTTAGCCGGCTCTTACGGGGAACAGATGGGAAGACATGGGGTGAGCCTATTCTCACACCGCTGGGACCACACGGCCAACGTTATTGCAATAACAATGAGTAATTGATCGCTTTGTATGCCCCTGTACCTCGGACCTTCCAGGATTCATAGGTCAAGCTCTTCGAGCCTTTCAAGATTCATGGGCAAGCGTGCTTCACCTTAGAAAACCTCGTCACTTAACATAAAGTGAGTTGTTGTCAAACGTTTCATTTTTAATTTCATTTTCGTTTTACCATTTAAAAAAAATTGAGTTGAATTAAGGCAAGCTAGTCAGTTGTTCGAGATTTCATTCCAAAATGAATTTTCACTTCACTTAACATGGGTCCTACCGAGTTTCATGCTCGTGCCTTAGATTAAGGATCTTGACAAGTTTACGTTCATAGAAAATCGATGATAAAAACGCTATACGATAAGCCGCGTGCCGCGTATACAAAACTATTTCAAAATCCATTGGTACAGAATAAAAAATAATTAGAAATTACTTACCATTAACACTAATCAGTAAACAAGCACATAAAACCACTGAAACGATCATTTTTCCTCGAAATATTCCTAATTGTGTAATTTAACTAAAACATTCGTTTGTTCTAATTTCCAGTCGATTAGGACAATGTACGATTATCAACTTATCGTCTGTTATTTATCTTTATTATTGTCTTATCTTGATAGCAATATTTTCATTCAAATTCGACCAGTGCTGCGCTGAATTACGTTTTCAGGCAAGTCGTCGATAAAATTGCATAATCTGCCTTGCCCATGGTATATGTTATATTTTTGTTTTTCCACAACACGAATTACTTCTTACCTACCCTTTTTTTTTTTGAGGGGGGAAATGCCCTTGCACGTCCCTGTCACCACGGGGGTGGTGGCAGGGGGTATGTGAGACTCGAACCCACTAAAACCCCCTCGTGATCCGACCGCCGCCGGGATGGGCCGAGATGGAGACGCACTGCATTAACCATCTCGCCCCGGCGGTTCTTCTTACCTACCCTAGCGGTAGTCTAGTCGTGTTAAAAATGTATCCAAGAAGAAAGCAAAATTAAAAAGAAATTTAAGTACTTATGCAAAATTTCAGCTCAATCAGAAACCGGGAAGTGGGTCAAAATTGACTTTTAAGATTGTATTACATTGTTAGTTAGTTAGTTTTTCTTCGATTTTCTTGAGATTCCCTCATCAGATCCTGACTTGATGATAATGGGTGGTCCTTGGGAGTATACCCTTTCGAAATAAAAAAATACATAGACGAACATTAGAACCTCCTCTTTTTTGGAAGTTTTTTAAAAATAAGAACCTTGTCTCGTCAGCGCCATCTATCTTTGGGAGTAGAACAACGCTCCATCAGCTATCAGAAAACCTCCCATTGTAACTTATTGTGAATATAAATAATTCATATCGTTATACTACATAATAAAATAATGAAGCCATGGAAACAGTAATTTATTAACTAATAACAATTTATAATCCCTTTTAATTAAATAATTCAACAGTTAAAATAAATCAACAGACAGACAACATACCTAGTGACATATAATAACATATAATCATAAAGTCTAATGAAGTAATGACATATAATAATAAAGTCTAATAAAGTAATGACATATAATATAATAACATACCAGTATTTATTAAGAGTTTTTTTGGAACCCTAAATAAGTAACTAATAAAAACTGTTTAAAAACTTATATGTTCTTGAATAAATATGTACTATTAAAAAAAAGTACCTAGTTAACAGCCGTCGTCGTGCTGTGGTACTTGTCGGGAGAAGTAATAGTATTCGGTGGGTACTTGAGGCTGACTCACAGAAAAAAGCACAAATTGAATATACTAGTTTTATGTCTGGGTATTCTGGGACCATGGTCCTCGTAGTTCTGGGATAGGTCCTAAAAGATTGGGTACACTGGGAATCCCATTTCTTTGGTGGGACAATAATGAGTTTCTCTTCCATGTGCGTGTAACGAATACATAATTAAGGATCGCAATGTAATGCGTAAACGGTAATAAAAACAATTAAAATGGTGCACTTCAAGTTTTATTCACAATAATTATTATAACGGTTTTTGTATCATAAAATAAAAGATTTCGAAATCGTCAAATTACACTAATGTATTTTTCAGCATATTAGTTCCATTCTACGATTGTCTATATAACTTTTTAAATTACTTATTCACTTTTAATTGTTCCTGCTGATCAATATCAGACTTATTTTGAGTAATCATTCTAGTAAGTTAACCTAGTAACTTTACTATATTAGAAACGGTATAAACATGAATCTTAAAATACAGCTGTAAATTCCTAGATATAAGGCTTGCTCTTAATAGCTGTTCTGGGACTGCTGGTTCGGCACAGGGGCGGGCATTTGGTGCTTCTGCTTGCGGAAGCTGTTGCTCAATTGAGAAGCACGCCTAGCGGTCCACTGGCGGTGCTTCTTGGGACCAAAACATGCTCCCAGGAGTACTACGGCAACCAAGAGGGCTAAGAACACGTAGAGGAAGATCCAGACTGCAAAAAAACGACTGTGCTTTAGACCACACGACTGATATATGACTGAAGTAAAACTTCCTTAGCTCCATCTATCGGCCGGTATATCTTGGTTATTGCTTTGTTTAATGTTAATGTCGCCATCTAGAGAATTGAAAATTTTCATTTTACCGGACATAATAATACAAATTTTAACTTTGTTATGTTGACAATGGAGATCTACTTAACCAACAACTTTCAACTTCCGTTCGCCTCGCCAGCTTACTCCCCAAGCCAAGCGTGCGTAAAGAAGTTTCACTTCAAAAAAGGTATGTATATGAGTGTCGGTGATCTACCTATTGTACTCCATGAAAATGTATTATAAACTGGCGCGGAAAGCCGCGCTTTCTTTGACGCGATCTACAGTTCCCACCGTCGCCACCGTGGCCTGTCATAGATGCAATGGTGCCACAGGCTACGCCTGGTTTGTTGGTACAGGATTAAGGAGGTACGATTAAATCAAATTTCAATCACAACGCAAACGACGCATTATAATAAAATGTAAAAACTTCTGTCACTCAGGGATAACAGATTTAAATCAGATAGAATTTAAAAAATCGGTTCCGTAGGCTTGATATTACTGTGTACAAACCTTCATAAATTTAAGAGAGATTTTCGCAGTGTATAGAATATGTATGTATATTAGAGATGGGTGATCTTACGTCCATTATTATTATTATTATTATGAGGTCCATGCTCGATCTCCTGTTCCGGGCTAGGCGTAGGCTCTGGCTCAGGAGGAGAAATCACAACAGAGTCCATGGTATCCTTGGAGATCTCGACGTCTTGGCCACGGATCCTGGCCACCACAGTCCAGGGATGAAGATCCAGAATGGAGGGGCTGCGTGCCGTGAACTGGCACTCGCCGTTGGCGAGGATACCAGTCAGGCTGTATTGTGATGGCACGTTGTCAGTGGTGAAACCTGAAAGGTATGAGGGCAGGTGACTTTAGATTTTGTTGCTTCCAAGGATGAAAACACGTCACCGCAGTATGGAAACTACACATCGAACACATGCGGGAAAATCAGGTGAAAGAGAGAGTCAATGAGGAATGTTTGCGGGTTCGATTCCCACGGCAGGACAAGTATTTGTGTACAGAAAAAAAGCGCAAATACTTGTTCGTACTTAGTCCTAGGTATTAGATCCTAGACACAGGGAATCCTATGTATGTGATCATTGGGCGTTATTATTATTAATGAGAGTTTTCTCACTGCTTATCTATTGGAGATGTAAAAATGTTTAGCTAATTGAAAATAATAATAATAATAGTTGAATACAAAAAATTTCGAAATTTGAACCGGCAATGTGAAAATGTATCATGATCTTAGTGATTTCTAACCTTGACTTTACTTGTACATAACCGTATAGATACTTTCTGATAAAACTCTTGGATCACTCAAAAATTACAACACCATCCCAAAGTAGGCTAATAGAAAATGATCGTGTGATTCCGCCGTACGAAGAATAGTAGTAAAATAACCTAATAAAGAATTTTCGAGTATCATTAAAATGGCATACAGCAAGACAAAACCAACCAAGATATAATATAAACTTGACAAAAGGGTATCAACGTAACTGTTGCGATGTTCGACTCACCAAAGCCGTCGATCCTGACGAACCGACAGTACTCAAGCGCACGGCCTTCATACACCATGCCCTGTACCGTCATTATGTTGCCGTGGCCGATGAAGTGGTCCACACTCATACGCTCTGGAAAAATAATGATACCATCAGAGTAGTTGGGGTAGTAGGACTTTTCTGCAAACCGCTTTAGATAGAGAGAGATAGATAGAGGCGATAGATAACTGGCAAAGCGGTGGTATCTACTAGATATCGTCAAGCAGCACTACCTGTGTTCCGGTTTGAAGGACACTGTAGCTAGTGAAATTACTGGGCAAATGAGACTTTATGACCTTATTAGTATTAATTACTAGACTGTCCTGCTGTTTCAGAATGACGCCGTGCACTTAGAGTTCCGAGTGACACTGCAACGTAGCTTAACATCAGCCAAACGATTAGCTCGTCATGTCATTCCTTAACACAAAAAATGTGGTAAATTTCTGCCAGTGATCTTGTTTAGAATTTTATTAACTTATTCTTTATTGTCTCTATGACTATAGCTCTCAAAGGTATAACGCCTTAACTTAATGCTTTATTCAAGCGTTAAAATCTGAAGGCGTGTCAGCGCCATCGTGTGAAAAATTCCATATTTTCGTGAAAAAGTATCCATAACTTACCATGCACGGTAAGTTGGAACAGGTCTCTCTGCTCCTCATGATCACCGATGAGACCCACGTAGCAGCTCCAGCGGCCGCTGTCTCTGGCGTGCATGCCGTTGAACCGGATGCCGCACTCTCCCGCATCAAACCCAGCGCCGACGTATTCCATCGCCGAGGATGACATGCCTAAAAAGAATCACGATGAAACCACCGAAAGCGTACTCCGTGGATGAAAATTTAGTTTAGAAGCTTTTTCTTTTAGCTTTCGTCGTTTCCTGAACTAAATGATTAGAGTAGCTAACCACTTCTATTTAATGCTTTAGTATTTTGAGAGCATAGTGCACTGTGTTGCATAACCAAAATATGGGCCAAATAAGTGATCATCTATTCAGGCTAGCACCTACACAAAAATATTTACTATATGTAAAACGGTACTGATCTAAAAGAGGGTCTCCCTTCTACCATCCCTCAGCCAATTATGCGACAGTCAGCAACGTTTCCAGCAATACAAACTGGCAGCATTAAACCGTTGAATTGCAGTGATAACTCGTTCCGAGCAATATATTCCACAATTTCCATGAGTACTGTAACTGTAAGTAGTCATGCTATAGGAACTTTAATAAGAGAAAGAGGATGGGAAATGTGCGTAGCTTTGAATTATCAATATAAATATTATGTCTTGTTTCGTGGTGGTATATCTGGTTATAGGTACTCGTAGTTCCTGGGTCTAGTCTATCTAGTCCCTAGTTACAGAGAATCCCTGTTAGGGTCCAGGATCTAGGTAAGTATATTCTAAGTATTGTGATCGATGGGCGTTAAATAACTTAAGTAAAATAGGTTCAGTTCTTGACCTTACCAGGAGAGACTGTGAATATGGTCCCATTGGCAGCCCTGAAGTAGCAGTATCTGATAGCAGCCTCGACCGAGCACGACATGACAGCTGGTTCCTCCTCCACGACTCTCACCAGAGACCGGTCGGTCTTCAGGATTGGTACTGGAAAACATTGACGTTAATCTCTTGATCTTTCGTGTAAATATTGAGCCATTTTGCTAATCATGTTGTTAAGTTAAGCGTTAAAGTACTTTTAGTTCACAATTTGCAGATTTAGAAATATACCGACATGAAATTTTTATCAGTTACTAGCTGCGCCCCGCTGTTTCACCAGCGTGGTGAAAGTTTTCTAATTTTCCGTTCAACTTTCTTATTTTTCCTATCATAAACATAAATAATAAAATCATAAATAGATTTTTTTGTGAACTTGGATGGACCAAGGGAAATAGAGATTAATTTTCATATTATGTAGAAGATCCGGTAACGCAGCGTATAGGCTGGCCAATTTTTCCAAGTCAATTGTATAACTGGTCCTACCCCAATGTTCTATGAAGAGAAATGCCAACATCCCCAACTATTAAAAACCAGCTTCTATTCTAATTTTAATTAAAATTGTAGATACTATATTATTGACAAAGAAGACGAAGTTGTGGTATTAAGGAGTCCAAAAAAATGTTTTTTGTATATAGAAAAATACCTTGTTGAACACTTGCGGCGACAGCAGGGTCCATGAGTGCCCACGGGCAGAGTACCGGCATATGTCCGTAGTAGGTGTCCTCCGAGGTCTCAATGGCACAGCGCCACAATCCAAGGTCAGTGGTCAACGGGTTGGTGATATTGAGGCCGCACTGGTGGGTCCTCACCGCGGATATGTAACTGGAGATCAGAGGATAATATATTCGACCGATAGATCGGTAGTATAACTACAAAAGTAAGTATATAGTAGTATATTTTAATCTTCACAGGTCAAAATATAATAGTAAACCCAGAAATTGGTTTTAAATGCAAATAATAGCAATAGAAGGATACCTGACTCCGGTTCCATGGAAGTCGTAGCGGTCTTCGGAAACTCCGGCTGCTGCCAGCAGAATCTTGCCCTGGGGGTTACGGAACTTGCAAGCGATGACTTCGGCCTCCGTCGCTACTGCGCAGGAGACGCTGACGATAGGCTTTTCTTGCGCAACGTTAGTTGTCACGGTGGCCTTGCCTTCTATAACACATAATGTAAGTATATTAGACTTAAAAACTGTTCAGCTTAAAGATATCTAAACTCATTGTTATTAGCACTTTATAATTTTCATTCCTTAGAAAATGCATTTGAGTAGACAATTTGCAAATAATTATTTTGACTTTGACTTGGAATAAAGGAAACATAAAGACATTACCTATACCGTTGAATTACTAAAAAAATAACAACTTACGGAGGTATGTGTGAAAAGGCGAATATAGCTTTCGAAATAAAATATTGAAGACATGAGAGAAAAAAAAAAAGTGAAATTCAGATAATAATACTAATAATGGGCTAATGAAGTAGAGTTACCTGATTCCCTCACGTTCACAAACATCTGGTATTCAACAGTGAGAACTCTGCCAGAGACACCAACGAACATCTTCCAGGTGCCATGGTGTTCCAATCCAACCTTGTCCAGGGACAGGATACATCTTCCAAATCCGTCGAAAACAGCTAAGCCTTGAGGATCTTCGAGTCTGCAGTACACCGCATTTTCAGGACCCACCGTCGTTTCAATGGAACGGTCTCGCACGAGGGTCAACGATTGCGAGAAAGAGTCGGTACCGGTGTTGTCGGACTTAACTATGGAATAGAAATATTTTTGTAAGCTTAAACTTGATTATTATTAACGATTGTTTTTTTTCTTTCTCTTTTTTCTCATCTATCTGAGGATTGCTGAATGTTTGTATTTATTACAATTAATGAAATGAGTCGTAACTTACCAGGTAGGCGACTCCGTAACTTGATCCTTGACAGCTTCTGCGATTTCTTAGTAAAATGTCAAATTGTGAAGGTGAGATAGTAGCAATCAAATTTACAGAATCACTCTGCTGCACTATCACAGATCTCTGAAGGCTAAAGCGACATCGAAATGACCTACCGTGATCCCAAACAAAACATACAATGTCTATAATAATGAATGTGCATAAATCGAATGTATGGGTAATTAGGTACAGATCTAACAGTAAAACAGAGCTAGTTTATCGTATTACCAGTGACAGCTATTTCGGCTTTGTACACAATTCTATTTCCATACATTATGGTCCACGTTCCATTGTTAAAGGTCTGAATGTTCTTTTTAACAAACCCGCACGTTTCAACGTGAAGTGGATCACGCACTGCAGAAGTACATTCAACCCCGTACGGCCCAATAAGTTTACAAGATTCATACTCATCAGTGGGATTTTTCAGTCGGACATACAAATCGTTTCCTTCGGTAATAGTTATTTCATTCGGTAATGCTTCGACAGTTTCTGTAAGTAACGGTGCACCATTAATTTTCTGTATCCGCGTCATCAAATTATTTGACGTACTTTTATTATTGTCACCCCACAATAAATCGCTTTTAGATTTTATCATGAGACGTGACTCGATACGCGTTTCATTTACTACACTTATTATAATCCAATAATCAATTTTTACCTTCAACGTAGATAGTCAAAGGTAATCTGCGTTCGATAGCCTCTGAAAACCTCGTCGCTCGGGCAATCAAGGTCCATTCACCGACGATGTCCGCCGATAGTACTTTAATGATAACGCCACATTCTACATTTGTTTCTTCGATAATTTGGACACCGGAGACATTAAAACCTTCCATGATTGTATATTGCAGTCCATCAGGTGTCCTAATGTGACAGCTTTCAGAATGAATAAAAACATCATCGTTTATAACCAAGCGTATAGTCCCCCCCATTGCTAAGTTCGCTGTTTGAGAGGTTAAATACATAATATTTCTATCTTCTATTATTGGATTTTCAGGATCTAAAAAAACATTTCCACATATTGTAAGTTCATATATCAGCTATATTTGTAAGCGTCAAATAGTTTTTAGACAAACCTTCTTGAATAATTTGGAAAGTTTGCTGACGTTCACTGAAAACGCCATTGTTACTGAACTTTCCAATAATTCTCCATTCTCCTAGCAGTTCTTCATGTATAGGACCTATAGCTACTCGACAGGCTATAGTGGAGTCTTCATTTTCTTTGATAAACGTAGCTCCCATAAAGCCATTAAGATTATCGTTGTCATAAATCTGCCTGGAAGGAGTCTCAAACTGACAACTATCGAGTTGACCTGCACTAATTGAAACTTCCACATTTAACGTGTTTCCTAAATTAACTACACGTTTCACGGGATCAAGAATGGTGACGTTGTACGCTTGACTATACGGGTTTTCTTCATCTACAATGAGAAACCAAAATTAACGATAATGTTTCTTTGGAAAGTATTCCAAATAATTCAATACCTTGTACCTACATACCGTACAAGAACATGTTGATAGGGAGGCGTACCTCATTGAGACCGGCGACTAAGGTCCTGAACATTCCATATATAGTCCAATTGCCTATCTTCGAGGCATCAATAGGCCCGATAGCGATACTGCAAGTGGAATGAGCCATAGTCGCAGGTCTTATTCCTGGATACTGAGATTCTTGGCGTATGACCAAATCTTCTCCGTTAGGGGTAATTACATGACAAGACACAATTTCTCCATTTCCTATAACTACAGGTGCTAAAGTGTGCCCAAAATGTACTGGGTGATTGAATATAGGTTGGAATACGCCAGCCCACATGCTGTCTGGACGATTGTTGTTGTCTAGAAATTATTCAAAATTTATTTGTTAATTTTTGCACGAAAAATCTTTTTTTTTATATATCAAAATTAAGTACCTATTTATATAAGTGTTTACTGGCAGTAAACTCTTTCAACATTTTTTATAATATGAACTTTATGAAACCTATTATAAATTAACTTTAAAAGTTCTTAACTAAAGAGCCTTCTGCACTTAGGTACAAATACTTGAAAAGTTTAAGGGTTGTGTTTTAGTTTAATGAAACTTACTCCAATAGATCTTCGCGGGTTGACATCTTTCATGTTCAACATCATTGTCTGTGTATGTGCCACAAATAGCCCATTCTCCTAAGAGACTATCTACCATGGGACCTATAGTAATTCGGCATGAAACATAGTTGCTGCTATCATGTTCTGTAACACCCCCTATGTTAACTTCTGAAGCTTTGAAATTATTCCCGTCCGGAGTTCGTAGGGCACATATCTCTTCGTGTTCAATTTTTGGCAATGATATATCGATAATTAGACCGGTTCTAGTGGGGAATTCGATGACATTTAACCATTCGATGTTATCGTCTTCTACTTCAGTATCCGGATCCTGTGCTTCTGAAATCATTCTACGATCGGGAGTACCTATTGCTACGTTGATAGCTAAACTAGTGATAAGGAAGGTAATCCATCGTAAAAATCGTTTTTACTTACATGTGTCATATACCTACATAATATCTATTTACCCGTAGAATTCAATCTTTGTGATTATCAGTGGACATAGCAACGAATTGTGAGGATAAGTTAATGAATGTGGTCTGAGAAAAAAAGCTTCGATGTTTCACACTACTATAACACTATACGTCTGATATTGATAGATATTTCTGTATTGGTTGTAGGCAAAGCGTTGGACCACGCTGTCTCGCCTGACGTTAAGGAATCATATTGTGGTCTGCGATGGGGTATGCTTGCTTAATTATTTATTATATTACAGATATTAGCAACTGTCGTACGTCTTATTTTGTCCGTCTTAGTAATTTCTGTCTTAGTAATTAATTTAATTAGGTTTGTTCTAGTTATTTTCTCTGTTAGGTACATATATTGCTTTTGATTGAATATGATGAAAAATAAATTGCGCAACATTAAAAAATTACTAATATAATTTATTGATTTTATTAGTTTAGAGTAAGAAAAAAAACACCTGGTAGTTCTAGAACTTCTAAGTAACTAACTACCGAATAACTTTACAACCATTTTAAATATTTTTTGGACAATTCACCCAGCACCATCTATCTAGCCCAAAACTACCGATGCAATACTTAGATAATTTTTTTTAAATACATACATATAATATAACACCCAGACATCGAACAAACATCGAAGTTCATCACACATTTTTCTGTGTGGGAATAGAACCCACAAACTACAGAATTGTAAAATTATGTTAATATAAAACGATGGACAACCTTCCATTATGTGACTTTATATAAGTAGGTAAGTATATATTTTATATAAATTTATATATTAGTCTATAGGTATTATTATGTGCAAATATAGGTTTTCAATTAGTTCACCAGTCTCATCCATTACTATTATAGGGCATTCATTTTAAGTATGAAAGATTTGTAGGCATGACTACCTACTGCGGTATTTATTCGATTCGACGTACATGTATGAAAATGTTTGATGTAGCTGCATGGTGCAAAAGCATCATCGTAAGAGGAACATACCTATAGATAACGACAGCAATTCGCCGCATTTCCTTTAATAATTGAACCACTTACCTGTGCCAGTGACTGTTATTGGGATAATCGAGGAGAGCCCCGTTCCCTGCGACGATTTAAACGATACTGTCCAATTTCCGCTGTCGCTTTCCTGAAGATTCTGTACCATTATCGAGCAGAACGGCGTACCAGTACCGATTGGTAGCAGTTGGTATCTGTCACCGTGGGGGTGAGAGTTTTCACGGGGAATAAAATCCATGGTGGCTTCAGAAGGTGGCGTCAAGTGGCATGACGCGATTTCACTTGCCACAGCGATTATTGTGAAGGTAAAGCTCTCACCTGCATCAAAGTTCAAGTTTGCTGCCGCGAAGCTGAAGCCTGAAATAGAAGGTTTCGGAAAATTATTGACAAGCTTAAGTTGATTTCGACAGCCTCTGTGGTGTGGTGGTTGAGCAGGTCGGCTTCTAACCTGGAGGCGGTGGTTTCGATTCCCGCGGCAGGACCAATATTTGTGGTCAGAAAAAAAAGCGCAAATACTTGTTCTGAGTCGATAAGACCGCCCATTGTAACACTAGTTTATAAGTTTTTCTTGATATTTTCATATTTCATTGGTGGAACAATAAAGAGTTCTCTATCTATCTATCTATAAACCTTAAATTTATTATCGCTGGTAGCTTGGTAGAACAGCAGTAAAAATACAATAAATGTTCTCAAATCTATTGTCTTCTCTATTTAGTGATAGTTCGTGTTTATAGTTCGTGTAATAAGGATTAACCTACTTTGAATGTGACCGGCCTTGGTTTCATTCATATTATCATGAACGATACAGTAACTTACTGTTGAGCAATAATTAAAACTATTTTAAGTAATTGTAACTATTCTAATTAATTAATTAAATAATTCGAAATCTCATATCATTCAGAACTGAGAAAGAGAGCTTCTTTTTTTCAAACTCACATATTGTAATGGGTTTGCTTTATAATATTTGACAATAAGCACTTTGTAATTTTATATTCTTAGTACAATAACTTAATTTTAAATACCTAATATAATTTTGACTTGCAAATGTGCTAAAAATATCCTATCCCACTAATATTAAAAAGGCGAAAGTTTGTATGTGTGTATGTTTGTTATTCCTTCACCCTCTTTACTTTTCAGCTCCTAAGTTCACACTCACAAGTCACTTTAACTGACAATATACTTGATAGAAAGCATTTAATATATCCCTAACCCGGTGATTAAAATAAACATTGGAGTCGATTCTGTGTCGCATTCTCTAAAACTAAAGTAAACTTAAAGTATGGCGGTACTCTTCTGATAAAAGGGAAATGAAAAAGATGGAAATATGTTAAAAGTATGGCGGTACTCTTCTGATAAAGGGGAAATGAAAAAGACGGATATATGTTAATTTCCTTTAGCTTTAGAGTATGCGACATAGAATCGAAACCATTAGCACTACACTATCCATTATCACTTTGTACCTGCGAGCAGGACAGCGAACAAAATTTGCGTCTTCATCTTGCTGGCAACACACCCCGACGCAGGCTTGCACGGAATGATGCGTGGATATCGTCTCGAATATATAAATATAACTTTCTTATCGTATTGCTAGGTTCCAGTGTAAAAATAATCAGTATATTAGCTTAAGTGTTATCAGGTTGTCTAAGGTTGATAGGATAGCCATGCACACTCGAAAAACGTAAAAAGGTTTACGTAGGTAAAGTCAGGGTTTACATTTTAATGTAGACTAGAAATGCCTCGTGGCCTTACTCGCTATTTCCCGTTTTCCCGGGGAAACTTAAGTTTCCGAATTTAAAGGTATCCCATATTGATTCTGGTAATATAAGATACCGGTATGCAAAATTTCATCAAAATCGAGTCAACCCGGTTGACGGTTGACTCAACCGTTTAACATGAAAGCCATACAAACAAATTTGTGGTCAAACCCATCTTACCATAAAAAAATAAAAATAAACAAACAGACAACGTTTGATTTCTATATATATATATTGGCAAAACGGGTTGTGCGTAAGGTTGCAACCTATATAACTATAGGCCTTCAGCATGTCCACACCGCGCCGTGTCTGGAACACAGAATACTATTACTTGTCTGTAGTACACCGAGCGGTCCTTTTTTATAGCCAGACAGGTAGGGGCGCCATGACAGTTGCCGGTGCTGCCACTGTAATAAATTTAATGCCACCACAGGGTAAATTAAGGTGCTCGATCGCTGTGCATAGAGTTTATAACTGGACGTAGCCGCCGTCATATACATTCAGGAATGGATTTCTCAAAAGTTTATTAGGTGGGTAACCTATAAAAATCTATAAAATTGAAACTAAGGTACTGTTATAAGAGTACATAAACATACCGTATGCTTTGAATGACGGACATTCGGACATATAAAAAAGGATCATGCGGTATTATCATACGAATCGTACTTATCAGTATTTGATCGATAATAGGTAAACATGTACGTGTCAAGATTAAGGGACTGGGCGCTACCTTTATCCTATCTGGAAAACAAAGAAATGTTTTTCTTCATATTATAATAATAGGTCCAATGAAAATTCAGTTTTTTTAATAAAATGAATTACCATGTTTTTTCCATATTTATAATTATTAACTGAAACATGAATATGTACAGGCACTCTATAAATAAAAAGTTATTGACTAAAAAAACATAATTTACAAAATGAATATGCTATCCAACTCACCACCGCGCGGTAAGGTTCCCAGAATACTGGCAGCATTACCTCGCTGAATTAGAAGACTTAGGTTCGTATTACAGAACGATGCTCAGTCATCGATCGGTGCTCAAGCAGAGATTTCATTCACTAAATGATCAATTTATGAATGAAATCTCTGCTTGAGCACTGATCGATGACTGAGCATCGTTCTGTAATACGGACCTAAGGTCCGTATTACAGAACGATGCTCAGTCACCGATCGCCTTACAGCGTAAGTCTGGTGGAGATCGTAATCGTGTTCTCTCTCGCTCGCACTCGTGGACTTGTTAATTGGCGCGTGCAGGATGGCAGGCGAAGCCGATTCCCGGAACAGTTACGCGGTAGGAGTGCAGTGCTCAAGCCGAGATTTCATTCATAAAGTGATCAATTAGTGAATGAAATCCCTACTTAAATAATAAGAAATCAAGCAGAATAAAAAATTCTCCGAAAACCGATCGATGACTGAGTATCGTTCTGTAATACGGACCTTAGCTTCTGAGCGAAATATGTGCCAGCTCTGGGATCCAATCGAGAACCAATCGAGTAGAAACTTGTTTTTTTTTGTTTCCGACGACCACTGGCCTAATGTTTCTAAGATTTTCTAATTTTTTGATTTCTAATCCATATTTTTTATTCCTATTAATCAAAATAATAGTCACTCGTGCAAACGATGCATCTTTGCCAACGCAGTGGTAGTTTATAGATGCCCTTCTTGAAGAGGTGTGGAGGCTGGACGGGATTAATTGTTTTAAGGCATTTTGTACAGCCTCTCGGCATTTTGAACTTTTTTCCCGTTATTTTTTTTCCATATTCTTAAAAGAGTCGAAATCTGTTGGCACAAAGTCTGAGGAGTACCTAAGTAGGTACTGACTGTAGGATAAGTAGGTAGGACGAAAAATGGGTCTGTAAACAGAATCAATTTTTCGTCGCAGCTAAACAATTTTCAAAATTCTTTCGTTTGCGTGCTTGTTGAGAAGGCACGTCTCGTCGCGTACTTCGCGCTGGCGATCATTGAATTCTTGGGGCACCCATTCGTCTTTTGGATTTCTGGATTTATAGTAGTCAATGAGGTAGCTTATCTAATCTATAAAAACGAATCTCTATTTCCCTTGCTCAGAACATTTTCGCTAATGTTTCAGGAGAAGGTTCTTATGAAAGTAAAAATTAAGGGAATTAGAATATTTTCACAACGCTGGGCGCAGTTAGTTTGCAATAAATTATTTGAGTTTACCTTATAAGTTTCAAATTAATACCATAAGCCTGAAGGCTTTTCGTGGCAAAAAATATTCTTGCTTTATAGACAAACAGAAAGAGGGACATTGAAGAGATCTTATAAGTTACGGGGTTTAAAACGAGCACGAACCCCAGTACACCAAGAGTCCCAAGATACAGGTTTCGGCTTAGTTTGGGGCTCACAGTTAAGTGCAGTTTGAAGGAAATGTTTATTAACAAATCGTAACATTTAATTTTTTGGCAATATATTATCTATCTTTAGTTTTTTTGTTCACTCGTCAATTGACGTTACCTATCTCTTGGTCGAAAGTTTCCAAGGATCTTCAGATGACACTAGTGTAAAAAGACCAGAAGCCATTAAGTTAAATGCAATGGCAATGACTAATTGCCCTTGTAATTAATGCCATTGTATGCCTCCATACCTCGGACCTCCCAGGGAACCGCAAAGCATTACTAGGGTGACTATTTACCACGATAATCCTTACCAGTCTTAGAGACTAGACTGACAATGGATTGGATGATGACATACCGCTTATAATGTATGTCACTATCATAATCTGCTTCTTTTTTTTATGTTACGAAATGACATGACGAGCTAGTCGCTCGCCTGATGTTAAGCAACACGACTGCCCATATCGGTTAAAGTAACACTTGAAACTCTAAATTGTAGTTTCGCGTGACACTGCACTGCGCACGCTATTCTGAGACATCAGCGCAGTCTAGCAATAAGATTACTAGACTGCGAGATTAAGTCATAAAGTCTCATTTGCCCAGTAATGTCACTAGCTACTGTGCCCTTCAAACCAGAACACAGTAGTGCGCAAGCACTACTGTGTTCTGGTTCTGTGTACTGCTTGTCGGCAGAATAACTGGCAAAGCGGTGGTACCTGCCTAGACGAACTTTGCAGAAAACTTGCAGGAAACTTTTCTGCAAAGTTCGTCTTGTAGGTGGTAGACCACCTAGTGAATCTGCTTCTTAATCCTATATAAATAAAAATGAAATGCCGTTCGTTGTTAAGCGCTTCACTTCTGTTTTAAAACATTCGTAATAATACCAATTTAGTTTTTAAATAAAAAAATATAGGAATATTGAAAAATTATCCAATTTTTTTTATTAAGGTTATACTGTATATACTTTTCTATGTACTTAAGTATTCAAATACCATTTAGAAAAATCTAATACAGTTGAGTCATACCTTATATCTGTATCTACATTATCTGTACCCGTACCAAGAGACATAAAATATTCTGGTTCAAACCACGGTCATCCTACTCATTATAGCCCACTGAACAATATCTAAAGCATGCGTGCTCAGAGTTGTGCTCACAGCAGCGCTCATGCAGAAAACTATTTAAAGCAGTAGGCCAACTGCCGTGTCCAAGTATTCATCCCTCTTGGTACCACCACCTAAGGAGTGAAAGTTTTGAGTAAATCTCAGTAATCTTCAAGGCAATCAAATATTAAAAAACGAGTGTGCTTTAGACCACACGACTTAAGTAAAACTGTTTTAGTTTAGCTCCATCTATCGGCCGGTATGACTTTGTTTTTGCATTGTTTAATGTTAATGTCGCCATTTTATTTTTTATTGTTTTGGCTCCACACCTTCGTGTATTTAGCCAGTGTCAAGTAATTGATAATTTATCAAGTTAATGATATTTCACGCAAATATGTGTCAAGTCACAGTCGAAGTCATCAAGTCATAGTCTAGTCAAAGTCATACTCCTAGTAAAGTGGTGGCAACTTTACTTGAAGCTTCTATGGAGTTTTGGAAACAACACGAAAAGAAACGTTTCACCATCCTTATACCATTTTCCCACACTCACGCCTGTAATCCAGCACTTAACGAATAGAATGCCACCAATTTTATGCACTAACACTGAAAATAACACAAGTTTTGGAAAATAATACAATGCGGTGACGCAATCTTTTTCGCATTCCCGCCAAAACTCCGTCGCCATCTTTACAATAGTAAATTGTAATTTTACCGGGTATACTAACATAACAATAATAAAAATAAAAAAACTTTGTTATGTTGACAATGGAGATCTACGTGAACCAACTTCAATTTCCTATCGCGTCGCATTCACCAGCTTACTCGCTTTTTTTTTTTTTTTTTTTTTTTTGAGGGGGGGAAATGCCCTCGCACTTCCCTGCCACCACGGGGGTGGTGGCAGGGGGTATGTGGGACTCGAACCCACTAAAACCCCCCCGTGATCCGACCGCCGCCGGGATGGGGCGAGATGGAGACGCACTGCATTAACCATCTCGCACCAGCTTACTCCCTAAGTTAAGCGTGCGTAAAGAAGTTTTACTTTAAAGAAGTTTACAAAAAACGCTTAGTTTCTGTAGTGTTGTTGTAGAAGATGCATAGGGCCTTTGTTCTCTAAACAAATTAACCTACCGCCAAAAGCAACAAATTATAATATATTTGGACTGTGTAGTGTAGTGCTAGTGATATTGACAGTCGAAATGGTACAGCACATGTTAAAGTTGACAGAGTACCTACATCAAATCCACTTTAACATGTCACACGCCACGTTAAATGTCAATGGCATACGTTTTCTGTACACATCTTCCTGGCTTGGTCATCTTGGTCTATATTGCAATACAAATACTTGTAACACTTGTTCTGTGTCTGGGTGTTGTGGGACCATGGTCCTCGTAGTTCCTGGGTCCCTAGACATAAGGGATGCTAGTTAGGGTCCAGAATATATGTATGTGATCGTTTGGGCGTTATTATTATTATACTGATCGATATGTACGTACCAAATTGATTAGGAACGAACTTATATACCCATTGATAAAATTTGCAAAATATATCTTTTCTTTACGCAAATTATCACTAAAATATATATATAGGTGTACATATAATAACCTACTTACGAAGGTGTGCTGTGTGTCATGTGTGGATACTGGAGACTCATATACTTGAGTTAATTATAAAGTAAACCTGATTTGAATCCAGTTTTATTTCTAGTTTATTTATAGGCTAGGTATTTCTAAATAGAAGCATGAATCTGTTCGAACTACCTACAGCCTGGAAAGATTTGATTGTCCATTTAACTTTGATCCCTTTCTTTAATTTGTACAACCGTTCTGCCACCCAGCTCGACCATCATTGAGCTTACGAGGTCATTAACAAATTTAACGACTCAACATAACTCCAATACAATAACGTGGCAAACAAGTCTCGTCGATCCAACTTGAATGTCCTTTCGCCTTTTCACTCGCTCAAAAGAAATGTGTAAATGGCCGTGGCATACAGTGTGCATGTGGAGAAGTAGTGGTATACAGAAAAATGATCTTTGTTGTACCTGTGATAAAATTACAGTTTGTATAACGACTGAGGGTTGTGACCTTTTGGGGACCAGTTAGAGTAACCGTCACACGCAGCGCAGCACACTTCACGCCACGAGCAGTCACCGACGGAACCGTGAACTGGAAGCACGCTCGTTCCTCCGCTCTCATTTATCTCAATTCTACAAACAACAACATTACTCAACTGGAGTCTGGAGCGCTGTGTAAACAAAACAAATTCTTGTGCTAATCGTTATACGTTACCCAGTGTGTCAGTGTGGACTTTTGAATAGCCGGAGGATTTTATTTATACACGTAAGTGCCTATGTGTACCTTAGTTATATTGATTTTTCTTCCGCTGCAAGGATTTACTACACGTACTTGTGTAAGAATATCTTTATGAATAGGATAAGGGTTATCACTAAATCAAGCGATAAGATTAGTTATTAAATTGATATGGTGTCCGAGAAAGCATGGCGGGTCGCGATTCCGTTAGTCATGTGTTCTTTTGAACTCGTCTCTCTCACTAACAGCCATTTCTTGCCGTTTGATTTCTATTTTATTATGACGTGAATATTTATTATATTATATGACTCCTGGAATATTGTTGCAATGAGCAGTTGTGTTTGTATTACCTATCATATCAGCCGCGATGACTGCGTGCGGTTACAGCTTGTGGTCTGTTTACCTATTTAACACAGTAGGATAGGTAATTAACATATCAATTACAGAGTGATTGCTATATAACCTTTACTTTGGAAACATTTATAGAGCTCATCTAAGTACCTTATATGTCGGACTTCTATGAATAAAGTTATTTCCGCTTAACGGCTGTCTCAGTTCCTCGTCTTTGTTGCTGTCTCGGTTAAATGAAGCGCTATTGATTAGGTTTTTTTTATAATTTATCTTTGACAATTATTTCAAATGGAAGATCTATCTGAAAGAGTTTGGTAAGTATAATGGCATATACTTACCACATACCTATAAGTTTTTTGCTAGGCAGATGCCATATTGTAGACTTCCGAAAGACTTCTAAAAATTCATTTTTTATTAATTTTGTCAGTGATATTAAACTACGTCTAGATGTTTTATAACTCTTGGGAAGACACTTACATTTTTTTATATTATTATTAAGCAAACAGTCTAACGACCCGCACCGATTGTGGATGGTACCTAGGTACAGCAGACCACTTAGGAGAGAGGTACCTAAGCGAGCATTACTATTGGTGCTACTAGAGCGTTTCCCTCTTTTCACACGTCTCTTGAAGTGTCCCATTTTGTACCTCGGTGGTAAGCCACCGAGGTACAAAATGAGGTCTGAGGTCTTAACCTCAGCTGAAGGCTTATTCCACATCTTGCACTGCTCTGTTACGGCAACTTCTACTATGAGCAACTTATTCTTAAAAATCATTAAATGACTTCAGTAACAAGGGGCGATCCATAAATTACGTCAAACGTTAAGGGGGGGGGGGGGGGGGGTCGATGAAGTGTGACATTATGTGACAAGAGAGGGGGGAGAGGTCACTAATTTTGTGACATCACATTTTTTCGAAATATAATATTTTATGTCTAAGTATTACAACACAACATTTTTAATTTTATAAATTTCTAAATGTGAAATTGCAAAATTTGTGACATCGCACTGGGTCTAACAAATGTGACCAGGGCGGTGGAGGAGTCAAAAAATCATTGAATTCATATGACGTTATTGGCCCCCAAGCCCACTTTAAAGTTACTATAGTCTAATGTTCTCATCTATGTAGGTACGAATTGTCAACAACACTGTTACACTTGTGAGTTCCACCACCTCAAGGCAACGGTACCTGTCAGTCGCAGTGAACAATTAACACGACACGAAATGTAACCACCGTCAACGGTACAATATGCTAAATGCCCAAATTGTGAATCACTAGAATTTGTATTGTATCTAGATTTTGACAGGACCTAGTTTTCAGAGCACAAAGAAGTAAGGCCTCAGGTTGAAAAACCTTGGGGGCACAATTGTGCAGTCTTTTTTGTCTAGGTGCTTAGAAGTGTGAAATTCCAGACACTAATAGTTAATGAAAAAATATTTAATATCATCGAGGTTACATTGACGTACTATCTATATTAATAAAAGGCTATGTCCTGAGTGTCTTTGACTGACTTTCAGACTACGTACAGTTCCAACCGCTGGATTTAGAAACTTGATATTTGGTCAGTTTTTGAGCTCGAGTGCACTAAGAAAGCGTTTTTGAAAATTCAACCCGTCAAATATGGAGTAAAATGTACGTAAATACATGAGTGAAACCGCTGTCTGCTTATACAAATGTATATTTTATTGATTTTTTTTACAGCTATCATAAAACCTAAAAATAAAATAAACTTAAATAACTAGCCAATTCATAGCTTAAAAGCGTATATTGCTTCGAGTTTTAGTAGTATTTTGTAAATAAAATCTAGAGTTTCTGGTATGTAGAGTACAGTGCATAATTCTTTGAAACCAAGACCAATGTTAGTACGAACAAAGTTTTTGGCGTTTAAGGTAGACGAGCTCCCATACAGATGTACAGGAAAAAAAACAATGTATACACAATGTTAAAATCCCAAGTTTAAATTAAAATACACAGGCAGACAGGAAAAGTATTTGTGCACAGAAAAAAAGCGAAAATACTTGTTCTGAGTCTGGGTGATGTGGGACTATGGTCCTCGTAGTTACTAGGTCCTTAGATACAGGGAATCCTAGTTAGGGTCCAGGATATGATTATGTATGTGATTGTAAGGCGTTATTATTATACATAATAGGTCTTTACCTATGAAATTGCCGTATTGCAGTACAGACTTTTTCAAACAAAAAAAAGTTTTGATTGGCTATGAATTCTAAATTCAAATTAATTTTGTTTTAAAAATATGACATTCTATTTACAATATAAGTCTTTTGTTTATTGATTAGCGTTGTATTTTCATTACATTTCAACATTTTTCCTCATAATGGATACTTTGAAATTTCGTGTAATTATGGAATATGAGTTCCGTCGTGGCACCAACGCGGCACAAACGACACGTAACATCAACGACGTTTACGGAGAGAACTGTACAAACGAACGTACAACCCGTTATTGGTTTGTTCGGTTCCGTTCTGGGAATTTTGACTTGAAAAATGAACCTCGTGGTCGTCCGGAAACTTTGGTCAACAATGATGAATTCAAGGCGATTGTGGAAGCTGATGAATCTCAATCTACAGCTGAGCTGGCAGCAGCTTTTGATGTTAGCATCAAAACAATATTGGTCCATTTGCGACAGATTGGCAAGATAAAAAAGCTTGATAGATGGGTGCCCCACGAACTTAACGATCGCCAGCGCAACGTACGCGTTGAGACTTGCCTTGCGCTGCTTAACAGGCACAGAAATGAAGGAATTTTGAACCGAATTGTTACGTGCGACGAAAAATGGATTCTTTTTGACAATCGAAAGCGATCAGCAAGTTGGTTAGATCCTGGTTCGGTACCAAAGCATGAAAGCAATGTGCAAAACGAAAAATGACCCCTAGAAAGGTAATGGTCACAGTTTGGTGGTCTAGTGCTGGTGTGATTCATCATAGCTTTTTACAAAACGGCGAGAGCATTACTGCAGATGTGTACATTGAAGAACTGACCACAATGATGGCGAAACTCGCACGTCTGCAACCAGCTTTGGTCAATCGGTCGTCTCCACTGCTACTTCACGACAACGCGCGACCCCATACTGCACAACAGACTGTCTCTAAGCTGCATGAGTTGGGTTTGGAAGCTCTCCCTCATCCGTCATACTCACCAGATCTTGCGCCTACCGACTATTACTTTTTCCAAAATTTGGACAACTTTTTAGCGGGAAAAAAATTCAATTCCCGAGAGGCAGTACAAAACGCCTTTGAAGAGTTTGTTGTCTCCCGTCCTGCTGATTTTTTCAAGAAGGGCATCCATAAACTGCCACAGCGTTGGCAAAGATGCATTGATTGCAGGGGTGATTACTTTGAATAAAAGAAATAAATAAGTTCGAAAAAAAAATACTTTAACTTTTTTCAAACAAAACGGCAATTTCATAGGTAAAGACCTAATATTATTATTAATCTGTCTTAATTTAAAATTAAGGAAAACATGGAATTTAACGTTACTCATTTAGCTACAATGCACCGCATCACCTAATCTAACTTATTATAAAATAAGTATAGACTTGCATTTCCATTTATTTTGCAATTCCATCTGTAATTGTAATATTCAGGAATACAAAGTTGGAACCAATTGCGCTTGTAATACGACACGATGATAATGTTTTTATAAACATTTTACAACAAGCAAACAAATTGCTAAACATTATAAAATTAGCTTCCCGATTATCAACCATGCAGTTTATGAGCTTACTGCTATTGCCAAACTAAATGAAAAAAAAAAATGCAGAAATAAACATTTTAAGTATGTTTGTAATAATGCTTAGATTTTCTTATATTCTTTGTAATTATGACAAAGATAGGAGAATTAATAAAAAAAGATTTTTTATTAATTCTCCTATCTTTTCCATGGGATGGTTAGTAATATATCTTTGACTATATTTCCTACGATATATAGTCCGTGATTTAACCGTGACATAACTGCGTCAAACTACCAGCATTGCCAAGGGTAACTGCAAGGCGATCACGTAACTTGATTGCAACCAATGAAAAAAAAATGTATCGATTTGACAGTTTCAATACTTTCAATACGCAATTTATGTGCATAACTAGCGGCCCGCTCCGGCTTCGCACGGGAATAAAATATATAGCCTATATCATTCACTGAAAAAATGATTAAAATCGATCCAGTAGTTTTGATTGATTCATTACTGCCCGTTTTTAGAGTTAGTATTTAGAGTAAAACAATCCTTCTTTCTCTAAACCATAAAGATTTCCTGCTATCTTTGGAATATCTAAATTTATCCAATACATTTTTACTTATTTACTTTTTACATTTTTACATGATATATTATATATATAAAGCTTCCTCTTCAATCACTCTATCTATTTAAAAAAACCGCATCAAAATCCGTTGCGTACTTTTAAAGATTTAAGCATACATAGGGACAGAGAAAGCGACTTTGTTTTATACTATGTAGTGATGATTACTATGGAAATTTTCACATTAGGATTGGTATTTCTCCTGTTGCATCGCAATCAAAGTTTCGTGATCACCCCCTGATATTCCTCCTGTTGTGTCAAAGGGATGGTCGTACAAAGACAAACCTAGGTACTGTCAAGCTGGGGTGCGGTTGCTCATACTTTTACAAAAACCGATACTTCAAACCCACAAACGTCTTATCATATGGTTTTTGCATTTATGACTATAAATTTTAATTGATTAATTTACTTTCTCGAAGACGGTTATAAATCATCGATATCTTCAACTTTCCATCAAATCAATAAACTACTATTCCATGTCATTAAAATTGCAACAGGTTCTATTAAAATACTTCCAAAAATTAAATATGAATTGGGTTTTTTTTTCTTTGTTTCATCACGACAAATCATAGCATAATATTTATTTATTTATTTAGCACGGTATTTTGTATCTGATCAATAGATATTTACTAGGTGGTAGGACTTTTCTGCAATTCGTCTAGTATTAGGTTCCAGTTCGCTTTGCCAGTTATTCTGCCGCCAAGCAGTAGTGCGCAAGTACAACTGTGTTCCGGTTTGAAGGGCAATGTAGCTAGTGAAATTACTGGGCAACTGAGACTTTTAATCTTATCTCATAGTCGAGTAATCTTATTACTAGACTGTGCTGATGTTTCAGGATGATGTGCGCAGTGCAGTGTCACGCGAAACAACATATTTCAGAGTTCCGAGTGACATTGTTCTGTTATGGGTGGCCGTGTCGCTTGACATCAGGTGAACGACTAGCTCGTCACATCATTCACTAACATAAAAAAGTACCCTTGATTGTTTATATTTTCGCTTTGCTACATTGAATCCAAAATATATCTTACTCGTTGCAAAACTATTGGAGCGAGATGAAAGATCATCACTAGTAGATGCCTACTACTTATACTGCTACCTGCATATATAAACTGTTTAAATGTAAATATATATAACTCAAAGGTGACTGACTGACTGACATAGTGATCTATCAACGCACGGCCCAAACCACTGGACGGATCGGGCTGAAATTTGGCATGCAGGTAGATGTTATGACGTAGGCATCCGCTAAGAAAGGATTTTTCGAAATTCCACCCTTAAGAGGGTGAAATGGGTGGTTGAATTATTTTCCCATAAGCCAGCACGCCGCGGGCGAAGCTGCGGGCAGAAGCGTACACAGATATACATACTTACATCCTTGTTATGTATTACGTATGAATAACGATTGTACGTTCCATTACAATAAAGCTAGGCGTAGCAAAACAGGAAAATTGCCATGGATACGTTTTAAGTTTAGCAGCACAACAATTTCTTGCGGCATATGAGTCACTTGATGTTGGTTGGTTATTTGTGAGGTTGGTCCGTGGCCGTCGAACCTTTGCTTGCAGTAGAGATGTGAGCGTGAACAACGCGTATAAATAGAGGCTCAGTTTGTCGGTGAACGGGACAACGATTAGGCACTTGACTAACTATATTATTATTGCGCTTTTTGACTGGCCCGATAGCTCAGTTGGTAGTATCCCTGCCTTCTGAACTGCAGGTCGTGGGTTCGATTCCCACCCAGGACAAACATTTGTGTGATGAACATCGATGTTTGTTCTGTGTCTGGGTGTTATATTGTATTCTATGTATGTATTTACAAACAAAAAGTATCTAAGTATTGTATCAGTTATCTGGTTTCTATAGTACAAGCTTTGCTTAGTTTGGGGCTAGATGGCGCTGTGTGAGATGTCCACACACATATTATATATTATATTATATTATACTAGCTTGCGCCCTGCAGTTTCACCTGCGATTAAAAATGTCCTATGTGTTAAAGCAGCGTAAAAATCTCCATTCCAAATTTCACTCAATTGCTCATCCCAAGGGAACCGGTTCCCAAGGTGTGAACCGGGATAAAATGTGGTGTATATGCTATACAAGTGTATAAGCTATCTTGGTACCGAATTTCCGGTGCCAAGAAGCGAGAACAAATCTCAGAACAGAGTTAGAACATCCAAATCCATTCAGCCGTTTGAAGGTGAAGGAGTAACAAACATACACACATACAAACTTTCGATCGCTTTCGAATTCGTTTTCATTGCATTTTTGCCTACTACTATGGGAAGTGGTGATTCCCCGACCGATAAATAACCTAGCTATAATGCCCATAGATACCACATAAAACTAGCATGGTGCCCACAATATTACGGTCAAAATCCACAAAACTCGTAAGCAACATGCACGTCACGAATATATTAAGAAAGGAGCATTTCACTTGGTATTGTAGTGTATAGAGATGAGAATATTAATAATAATAATAACGCCTAACGATCACATACATAGACCATGGACCCTCACTAGCATTCCGTGTGTCTAGTGTGTCTAGGGACCCAGGAACAACGAGGACCGTGGTCCCACAACACCCAGACTCAGAACAAGTATTTGCGCTTTTTTTGTGTAAACTATGCTAGCTAGCTAGTTAGTAGCTAGCTATCACACCAGAGGCTGTAGGAGTAGGTAGCTAAACCTTACTTGGATCGTCATGTAGTTTTAGATGGTATAAATTACCTACGTCTTCTCACTAGAATGATTGTAGTTGAATCCTAGTTAGGGTCCAGGATCTATGTATGTGATCGTTGGGCATTACTGAAATTTATTTATCTGAGGTACAAAATTAAACCAATGAAGCTCGTAAATTAGATGCTTGAAATTGTTAGTAAACTAATAACAATGACAATAGTCTTAAGACCACAAGAGTACATCGTCAGACAACACATCTGCGTTCTACCCATGGCGAATACCACAATAGTTTAAATACGCAAGCAGTTCCAAACGCGTCCAAACAATAGAACCTCAGACAGTGTGTGATGTGCATACCTCACTCGGCCGATTGTATGAAGAACGTAAAAGAAATACTCAAAGCAAAATCGGTTTTAAATCTAGAAAGCTACGGCTTATTATACATGTTAACATTTTTGTTTAACATACTGTCTCTATATCAATTATAATAAATAATACTTAACTTTGCAGTTTTTGAATCTGACAAAGCTTATTGTGTGACCACTTTGTTCTGTTGACTTTTGTTTTGATTATTATTTGTTTATTATATTTATTTTTTATTATTATTGGTTTGGAAAACAAGCGCAAATTGGGTACAAAAAACTATTTGCACGTTAATTTCTAACGGGTTCAAGAAATCGAGTCGAGAAGGTAGAGTTATTCGACTGCATCTTGTGAGTGTTAGCCGTGTGTTGTAGTTATGGGTTCAAGAAATTAAAAATGTTTTTTCTGGCCCACGTCTATGATTTCAAGTACGATCAGCAAAATAAGCGTTATTTATCAAATTAGTTCTCTCAATATATTTTGTTATAGACTTGAATACTAAGAAAAGTTTACGTTGTGCCAAATGACTTAATACAAGTTCTACACAAGTACAACAATATTGTTGGCGACTGACCGAATACAGGCGTCTCTTTTAAATTTTTAAGCAGTTTTCCTTTTATCTTTTATTTCCATTGACATAAGCTGTAACATTTGAGTCCATTTTGATTAAGTGCTGTTGGTTTAGTTATATTTTTATTTGATTTTTCATTGTAAATATTTTACACCATCGTACACTTTCATTTCTCCACACATTTAGGTATACATTACACCGTTCGCTATCAAATATCCATCCATCGTGGATCTGGCCCCTGGATCTATTGAGATCGAACGAGCATTTTCTTAAACTATTTTTTTATACCATGAAAGAACTATTATTATACGACGTGTTACAAAATATCCCGTAAAAAATATAATTAATTATCAAAATCAAAAATTTTGTCAACCCTAGTAAGCTGTCATGTCAGGGAATCAGATTATTGAACAGAAAGGCCTACTTACCTATTTTGCCTAATAATTGTCTACTTTAATAGTTTTTCTATTTTTCATTCATAAATGTTTGCTACCTCAATACAAGGATGTCATTATACTCAAGTACTGGCTTCAAAAATGTCAAGTTGGAATAATATGTTGTAAAATTTCAAATCTTCTAATCGATATCCTACAACTGTTTCGAGTTTTTTTCTAACATATTTTGCAAAGTAACGATTCTTTCTAACTAAATAAAAAAATACAAAATAAAATATAATAAATAAAATAACTAAAGTAAGTGTTTGTTTAGGTTGTTTCGTTAGGTTCGGTCTTTTAAAATTTTTGTCGTTCCGCGAATTAGGTAAAACATTCTGCGTAGTTTACTCTTTAATTTTACTGAAATAGGGTTTGCAAATCAGTGAAAATATTTTTATTTTTTTAGGAATATGTTACTACGTTTCTTAAATATTGTGAATGGACTTGTTATAATTCCCTATTTAACCTCCTTTCGGCTTTACGGGTAGTTTTATAACAACCTAATATATATCGTATAATTTGTAGATCCAAGTGTTTTCACAGTTGTTCTATCTCAGCTCTCAGGTAAGTACAAATCTAGATTGACCTGGTTAATTTGTAAGCGTGAGAGCATTTAGTGGATTGGTGCAATATTTAACATTTGTATTGAGGACAACGTTCAACATTTCGTTCTAAATCGAACAGGTTTTTTTCCACTAGTCAAAGGTAAGCTTTTGCAACAAATTATTTATGTAGTCTGATGAGCCGAATAAAATCGATGTTAATAGAAAAAATAATTGAATATTATAATGAATTCACTATTTTCAAGGTTTACAGATACAAACTAATCAATTTTGTGTATATTTTTGTATCCTTAAGATATGAATAAATAAATAAACAAATATTTGTCGACATTTCACACAGCGCCATCTAGCCACAAACTAAGCAAAGCTTGTACTATGGGAACCAGATAACTGATAGAATACTTAGATAAGTTTTTTGAAAATACATACATAAAATACAGTTTATAACAATCAGACACAGAACAAACATCGATGTTTATCACACAAATGTTTGCCCTGGGTGGGAATCGAACCCACAAGCTACAGCTTAGAAGGCAGGGATACTCACAACTGAGCTATCGGGCCAGTCAAATAACTATCGAATAACTCTACCCACGTAAAATAATACACTGAAATCGTCATAAAAAGGAATAAAAAATATTATTAGAAAGAAAGAAGAAAGAAAGAAAGAAACACTTTATTTGCAAGAACTGTACCACAACATTCGTAATTACACTTAAAATAACAAAACATAGCCTAGTTAAATTTAAAACTAACTTATAACTATAACCTATTCCTAGCTGTGTGCGAACATCGTTGCTGTGTACAGTGCTGAACGGACTAGGCTCAGCATGTGCCGTGGACGGGTCCAGGGCGCTGATTTTCAGCCCAGACCTCGAGTGACGAAAATATTAATCAAAATATTAACATGTACCCCGTCGTTAACTATTTGCACACATCCGCTTCCCCGAAAGTGAAGTCACCGTCCCCGAACTAAGGATTAACTTGTAGCTCAATCATCTAACCTAGATCAATTGTGACCAGAAGTTTCTTCATAAAGTTTTACGGTATTCTAGGATAATAATTGATGTAATTATTGCCTAAATGAATGTTCAAAATTATGCTCATTTCCTTATATGCACGCCTAATCAAATTGTTTCTCTGCACGCCTTGGTTGACTGGTAGAAAATGCTGTTAGCATTAAGTCCTCCTTTGTACTTTTTATGCGCATAAAGTATTAAATAAATAAATATATAGAATATGTGCCTACTTAACTTTCTAATTTCCTAATGAATGTAAATGATTTTTTTGTTACCAAAGAGTTATGACCTGAATGTCCGTCTTAGGTACAGTTACGGCGGCATGCTATAATACTACTACATAAAAATAGAGACTTTTTTTTTATTATGTTTTGGCTCCACACCTCCGGGTATTTAGCCAGTGTCAAGTAATTGATAATTTATCAAGTTAATGATATTTCACGCAAATATGTGTCAAGTCACAGTCGAAGTCATCAAGTCAAGTCATAGTCTAGTCAAAGTCATACTCCTAGTAAAGTGGTGGCAACTTTACTTGAAGCTTCTATGGAGTTTTGGAAACAATACGAAAAGAAACGTTTCACCATCATTATACCACTTTCCCACACTCATGCCTGTAATCCAGCACTTAACGAATAGAATGCCACCAATTTTATGCACTAACACTGAAAATAACACAAGTTTTGGAAAATAATACAATGCGGTGACGCAATCTTTTTCGCTTTCCCGCCAAAACTCAAATAGAGACTTGTCAGTAATGTTTTGAGAACCTGTTTACAGAAATAGCAATCTCAAAAACCTAGGATTCATATTAAAGAAAAAATTTGAAGCGGACAATCTATAGATCTCTCTGGTAAAAACCGGCTACAATCTACAGATTGTAGATAGTTTTTTCTTTACGCATCTAAATAAGCAGCGTAAAAAACCTTCTGGCCCCAGATAAGCCGATGACTGAGTACATAAACAATATAAAAGACTTCGCGGCGAAGGTGGACATTTTTTTATTTTTACTCTATCGTGTCGTATATCTGCAATGATTGAATGTAACGTAAGAATGTCAATGTAAATATACTTATACAGTCTATGGTTTTTCGTTCTTCTACTACTCTGTGACAATATCTATACAAGGTGGCATTTAATTCACTCTTTTCCTCAAATGTATGTACTCAGACCATGCTATAGAATATTAGTACAAGGTCCAATTAAAAAAAATGATTTTGTTTCAGTTTAGTGCCTCTTAAAATAACGGCATGACACCCGAAATGTCTATTTAACGGTACACACAGCGCGGGCACCAGCTGAGTGCTTTGTAAATGTTTCGTAGGCAATAAAACACCTGCTTTGTTCAATGTCACAAGGCTTTTCTTTAGAATTTAAATTTGATAATACCTAGATTTAAGTTTTATTTTATAAGTACTTATTTATTTAGTTATATGGGATCCTTCTATAGCATGGACTGAATACATATATTACAGGAAAAGAACGAATTAAATTCCACCTTGTATATATAAAAATCAATTGCTGTTCGTTAATCTCGCTAAAACTCGAGAACTGCTGGGCCGATTTAGCTTTTGGTTTTCAAATGTTTGTCGTAATTTAGGGAAGGTTTAAAAGGTAAGATGAGAGAAGAAGAAGTATTCTCTTGGACAGAGTTAGGGTGTAAAACTATTAACCCGTGCGTAGCTGGGGCGGGTCAGCTAGTTTATTGATAAATATAACTTGCTTGCCATTTCCGCCTATGAAATGTGCCCTGCATAGATTAAAGATCACGTTATATTCGTGTTTGTTGAGGTTACCACAGTTCACGCAGCAGCGTCAGTGTCATTAGCGTTTAGTGTCATTCGCCCATCCGTGTGTTCACCGATTAGACATCCGATATATTGGGGACGAGTTTAACATCGGCGATGTCTAATAAATAATATCTAATAAACTTGGGGAGTATGCTGGTAAATGCGTGACGAGGCGAACGGAAGTTGAAAGTTGTTGGTTAACGTAGATCTCCTTTGACAACATAACAAAGTTAAAATACTTAAAATTTGTATTATTGTGTTGGTATGTCTGTATTTTCCCATAGGCCACGCCGCGGGCGAAGCTGCGGACAGAAGCTCGTTTTTGTATATAATTACTTGTAATATTCTATGATTCTGTTTCTTCACCCAAATAACGCTATTTGTGTAGTATATTCGTCTTTCTCGAGGTATGTCGGTCAGATTTAAAAGCATGTTGCTCCACGCCGAGCTACGGCCCATGGGCTATAAATACGGCTATAATTCACTACATTGTTACTTACACTCTACATTGTTATAACTAGGGTTGCATAAATCCCAATTATTATTAATATATTGTGTACTTACGTTATATTGTACTGTGTACACTGTATAATGTACCAGCTTCTGCCCGCGGCTTCGCCCGCGTGGCCTAAAGGAAACGAAGAAAAAATTTTTCTTAGATAATTCAACCACTTATTTCTTTATTTTTTTTTATTTTATAATGGGCATCTCACACAACGTCATCTAGCCCCAAACTAAGCAAAGCTTATGCTATGGGAACCAGATAACTGATACAATACTTAGATACTTTTCGTTTGTAAATACATACATAGAATACAATATAACACCCAGACACAGAACCAACACCTATGTTCATCACACAAATGTTTGTCCTAGGTGGGAATCGAACCCACAACCCACAGTTCAGAAGGCAGGGTCACTACCAACTGAGCTATCGGGCCAGTCACCCTCTTAGTGATGGAATTTTGAAAACCCCTTTCTTAGTGGATACCTAAACTTTTACTCGTTACAAAGAACACACCCTCAAAATTTCAAGTCTCTAGAACCAGCGGTTTAGGCTGAGCGTTGATATTTTTTTGATATTTGAATTTTATATGTATAGATTGTATTCTATGTATGTATTTACAAACAAAAAGTATCGCAGTTATCTCGTTCCCATAGTAAAAGCTTTGTTTAATTTGGGATTAGATGGCGCTGTGTGAAACAAGTACAAATATTTATTTATTATGTAGCGTAGTATACGACAGACAGATGAAGGTATCTAAAGGAAAATTGTTCTGTAAATATTTATAGCTAATGTTACCTGGAAGTGACTAAGTACTATTAGGTATGCGTATGAAGAGCAATAGCAATACAAAAATAATAATAATAATATATGTGACAATCTCACACAACGGCATCTAGCCCCAAACTAAGCAAAGCTTGTGCTATGGGAACCAGATAACTGATACAATACTTACCTACTTATTTGTTTGTAAATACATACATAGAATACAAAATAACACCCAGACACAGAACAAACACCTATATTCATCACACAAATGTTTGTCCTGGGTGGGAATCGAACCCACAACCCACAGTTCAGAAAGCAGGGGTACTACCAACTGAACTATCGGGCCAGTCTAAAAAATGACAGTCATAATCAACAATGACGCCATAAGTTTATATAGCAACATAATTTGGATGAATTTTCTTGATTCTTGCTTTTTTTCCGATTTCTACAGTTCAAGAAAAAAGGAAAAAGACTAAACAGTTCTGATGATCGACAACCCTAGCTGTCTATTGTTATCAAATTATGTATGATGGTGAAGTCCCGTCGGAAAGTATTATCCTTAATAAGGAAGTGGGAAGCGACAATGACGTGCGAACAGCTGGGCGATCACGTAATTCGATTGCAACAAATAAAAACACAAATTTGTATGGATTTGACAGCTTGAATACGCAGTTTATGTTTTTTTTTATTGTTTGATAGGCTTTTTCATTAGGTGGTAGGACTTTTCTGCAAAGTTCGTCTAGGTAGGTACCACCGCTTTGCCAGTTATTCTGCCGCCAAGCAATAGTGTGCAAGCACTACTGTGTTCCGGTTTGAAGGGCACTGTAGCTAGTGAAATTACTGGGCAATTGAGACTATGGCCTAATCTCACAGTTTTGTAATCTTATTACCAGACTGTGCTGTCTTAGAATGACGTGCGCAGTGCAGTGTCACGTGAAACTATAATTTAGTGTTTCAAGTGTCACTGCAACTGATATGGGCAGTCGTGTCGCTTAACATCAGGCGAGCGGCTTACTCGTCCTGTCATTTCGTAACATTAAAAAAAGGCTCGCGTTTGACCACTATCGTGCCTGATGGTAAGTAACGATTCGGTCTAGGATGTAACACGCTTGCCTAGAAGATACCTGTTCACTCTCGATTTGAAGACTCCAAGGTTGTAGTTTTCGGGAAATACGGATGCCGGTAAAGCGTTCCACTCTTTGGCTGTTCGCATGATAAATGTGGAGCCAAATCTCTTTGTTCGCGGATAGGCGCTTTTTCGTACATCTGGTTATCCGATGGTGGAGCGGTGACGGCGGATTCAGGTTATGCAACTCCAATGCACACTCTCCAATATGCACTTATGTGCATAGTTAGTATGCAAATTTCTCCTGTTGCATTGCAATCAAAATTTCGTGATCACCCCCCAGATCTATGGTATCAATATTGTAGCCTGTAGATGTAAACGCTTGTGAATAATAGCTGGAAATAGCTATTGGTATTGCTAATTTGGTTATTAGAATTAGAAACACAAATTGAATTGAACACTCATTGAAGTAAAACTTCTTTACGCACGCTTGACTTTATGAGTAAGCTGCTGAATGCGTAACGAGGCGAACGGAAGTTGAAAGTTGTTGGTTCACGTAGATCTCCATTGTCAATTGCCAATATATCAAAGTCAAAAATTACTCAAAATTTATGTTAATTATGTTGATATGTCCGGTAATGGTCAAGATGGCGACGTTAACATCAAACAAAGCAAAAACAAAGTTATACCGGCCGATATATGGAGCTAAACTAAAAAAGTTTTACTTCAGTCGCATAGCACTCTCGTTTTATTTATTTAAATATTTCTAATTTATAGTAAAGTCAAGGCGTGGTCAGTTTTACGCGTGCAAATGACGAAAATCGTGAACCTGACACATTACCATTTCAGCCGTTCGTTATTATACACATGATCCAAAATATAAACTAAACATACCATATCAGAAATCTGAGTATTCTAGTCATAGCGGGAGACGGTTTCCATGGCGATGGGCGGGCGGGCGGATGCGCTATTTCAAGCCCATCCTTTGATCCCGCATTCCCCACACTGCACCGCTGGGCAGAGTTTCGACACGAGCAATTGGCACAACGGGTCAGCCAAGTGGATTGGGGACAGGTATAGATAGAAGGGTAATAATAGGACTCGATGCATACCTGCTTATAGCTCATTCCTACAGAAACTCTCATTACACTCGGTCTGCCTTTGGCGCATTGGGTAGATACATTTTACCTAATTTGTCTATCAGATAGTCTGAGGAGATTAAGGTCCGTATAACAGAACGATGCTCAGTCATCGATCGTTGCTCAAGCAGAGATTTCATTCACTAATTGATATTATGAATGAAATCTTGACTTGGGGGTAAGTTGGTGGGGCGAACGGAAGTTGAGAGGGAGATATACTTCTTCCTCTCTCCCTCTCTAGTGAAGATGGAAAGAATAAGTTGTTTCGTATAATTCATTTATTCAATTACATTTTCTAGATTGTATTTGAAATGCATCACCCTAATTACCTATAATTAAATATAAATCAACACTATACTTCCATAATTGTTTCCTAATTCCGTCAGTAAGTGCATAGTAAAACTACAAATTAATATGTACCTACTTATAAGAGAAAACATTAATCTAAAATTGCCGTTCTTGTCAATAAAATCCTGTACGGATTAAAAACACCGAAATTTTACTTCAGTCGTGAGGCCTTAAGCACACTCTTTTTTTAAATTAACACTTCTACTAAAAAGTTTGCAAGGAGGACTCCAGAGGAGAAAAGTGTTCGAAAACTTATAAGCTTAATAAATTTTAAAATTAAAGAAACCGCCATAATACATAAAAGTGGAAACATTTTCTAAATTCTCATTGAAATTAATTTACTGCTAGTTATGTATCACAGAACAATTAAATTGTACAAGTCGTGGGATACGAAAGATAACACCATGATCCCATGAATGGAGCAAGTGTGAGAACAACTTCATTCCGTGACTATAATTTACCTGACGAATCACTTTTACTATAAATGCGATGGTATCGATAAACACAATATAGTATAATGCAAAGTGAGTAGGAAAACACATATCAGATTTTAAGATGATCATTCCTAATTATAATGCTAGCTAAGTTTTTTTAATTTTTTTTTATCATGTACCAAAAACAATTTAACTTATTTTTATTCAATTTATCAAAATATTGTCCTCTGTACTCACGCGTCAGTGATGATAATCTTAAAATGGCATTGCTTTTAATTAAAAATGTAAAACAACATATAACATTTTGATTTTTATATGTACTGATTGACCTTTCATTACCTTTTTTTTGAACGAGCTAATGCTGTTGGTCTCTATCGACCTTTACAGCGGCACCGGGCGGGAGGGCGGCCGCTTAAGGCGCCCAGCAGGCACGTGTAGGTAAGCACTATGATTATGTCATGAAATGTAGGTAATCATAGTGTATTGATATACTCTTATAATAATTGATCTATATCCATTTTAGGAATGCCAAAAAGGTTATAATTTATTAGATTTTTTGGCTAGATTATTAGAAACAAAATCGGTCTATTTCACCGTTGTTCTATTATTTGTTCTTTTCTTTAGCGCAATAGATTACACGACTAATATTTTAGAAACTTGTAGATAATAAAATAAAAAAGATTAACTTTAAAAAGTCCAAAGACACAACCAATTCATTGCAAATTGGCTAATTTCAATAGTAATTTTACGTCATAAAAGTTAAAATAATTATTTTATGATATTGTTCTAAGTTTATAAAATTACAACGAGCTTAATGTCAAATATAACAAGCCATATAATATAATAATAATTATAATAGATAAATAAATTAGTTTAAAAAGGTTCTTTTACCCACTACTGGTGCAAACAAAACGGCACAATGCAGAAAATAAAACTCCAATCCGAAGCATCGATTATACCTACCTGTAACAAAGAACGAGAAACTATATAGTGACGTCATTCTTTTGCGAATTTTTTAAAGTTATTTGCTACTTATATTTATAATTACACTCTACGGACTCTACAACAGTATAAATCAATTATTGTAAAAAATGAAGGTTATTCCACTATTACTCAAACGCTACTTAATTTAACGATAGTAATAGCATTTCGTAGTCTTCCCGAAGCCTACTTAACATTGTTAAACGAAGCGAAGCCTTACATTGGCTTTTATTGCCTGACAGTAAGGTACAAAATAAGTTATCACAGGGACTTATCACAGATTATGATGCGAGCATACATAATTTGCCACTTGTGAGCTCATCATGACGCAAGGCGGTCTGCCAAAACTTTTTTATCGCCTCCAAATGGCTCGCCATTAAGCATTACATGTACGCAATTTGCCTGTTTGTTTTACGATTGGCTTATCGAGTGTTTAATACAGTTAAATGCATCAGTTAAATCTAATAAATATGTATACAACACATATCAACTTAGTATTTTTAATAACTAGCTGCGGCTTCGGGTTTACCCGCGTTTCATCGTACAATTTTTTAAACCGCATATGGTGGACACAGCACCCCTACCGCGTAACCGTTCTGGGAATCGGCTTCGCCTGCCATCCTGCACGCGCCAATTAACAAGTCCACGAGTGCGAGTAAGAGAGAACACGATTACCATCTCCACCAGACTTACGCGGTAAGGCCCCTGGTCCAATTAATTTTTAATCCTTTTCTATTTGTATAGTAAACCTTAACTCATGAAGATATCCTCCAAATTTCAAAATCCAGCGGTTGTACGTTCTCTGTCAGCCAATCAGACACTCAAAGCCTAAAACGCAAATTTTTAAAATTATTTTTTATTTATAGTGCCACTGCTTATAACAAAGAACTACATAGTTTGCTCAATAAATAATCACTGGTGTAAACGGAGGTTGCCTCAGATTAAGGGCGATATAATAGAGAACCTCTCACGGCCGCGTTTCATAATCTTCACTATCTTAAAAGATGGTTATAACAATGGCATACGTAAAAAACAAATGAATAAGCTACACCTCATGCGCGAATGTACATCCCTAATACCTCTCTAATCTGTGCTCCTGTTTGAGGTGATTATGTTGGCAGCTCTGCAATTACGTCAAACTATCTTTTTTTTGTGTGTTTTGGCTCCACACTTTTGTGTATTTAGCCAGTGTCAAGTAATTGCTAATTTAGCAAGTTAATGATATTTCACGTAAATAATATGTCAGGTCACAGTCGAAGTCATCAAGTCAAGTCATAGTCTAGTCTAGTCAAGTCATACTCCACAATATATTTATTATTCTTTATCTATCTGCTTCAATATAAGCCACTTTCGCACACTATCTTATCATTGTAATCACTCACTCATCATTACCATCTCTCGGGGGATTTTATCTCTTACAAAAAAATCAGTAAAAAGTAAAATTTATTATTTTATTGACCCGACCCTATACGTCCTATGTACGTCTCCTGGTTCAAAGCTGCCTCCCCACGAATTTTCAGCGAAATCGGTTCAACTTTCTTGAGTTATAAATAGTGTAACTAACATGACTTTCTTTTATATATATAGATTATTATATTTGGTCTTACGACAGGTCAACAGCACGTTGAAATTAACTTATATTATAAACTGCACTCTATGTTCCACGTGTCATTGAAACCAGACCTTCCCTACTCAACCACGAAGGTTTCTCCAACCCTCCACAAATAGACTACTCGTATATAATCAACAATGCATTGTCTAGATGACTGATGAGCAACCACATTGAACATCGGTTTTAGTAGCTTATTTATAAATATATATAAAAAAGGTGACTGACTGATTGACTGACTCATATAGTGATCTATCAACGCACAGCCCAAACCAATGGACGAATCGGGCTGAAATATTGCATGCAGGTAGATGTTATGACGTAGGCATCCGCTAAGTAAAAGATTTTTCGAAATTCCACCCTTAAGAGGCTGAAATGGGTGGTTGAATTATTTTACGCCACGGGCGAAGCTGCGGGTAGAAGCTCGTTACATATAAAGCGCGATGTCAGGGCCACTGCAAGTTTCCGATTTCCGATAGCCGTTTATCGATCGTTTATATTTAAATACCCGCATATGCAATGCCACGATCGAAATTGAGTATAATCGATCGATTTTTCTGTGAAGATTGATTGTGGAGGGACGAGCTCGACCCTTATCATATAGTATTACTAGCTTCTGCCCGCGGCTTCACCCGCGTGGCCTATAGGAAACGAAGAACATTTTTCATAGATTATTCAACCACCCATTTCACCATTTTAGGGATGGAATTTTGAAAAACCCTTAGTGGATACCACTTTACAAAGAACACACCCTCCAAATTTCAAGTCACTAGGACCAGCGGTTTGAACTATGATATATAAGTCAGTCGGTCAGGACTTTGAATTTTATATGTACAGATTGCTAGGTTTTTTAATAAATAAGGCTTTAAAATATAACTGTTTTAAGCCTTTTAGACATATTGATCACCCACACGTCTGATGGTAAGCGACGGTCTAACCGAAGATGGAGCACGTAAATCTAAAAGGTAGGTACCTATTCCTTCTTGAAAATAACTAAATAAATGAAATAATAATAATTGATATTGAATTACTAGGTGGTAGGACTTTTCTGCAAAGTTCGTCTAGGTAGGTACCACCGCTATGCCAGTTATTCTGCCGCCAAGCAGTAGTGCGCAAGCACTACTGTGTTCCGGTTTGAAGGGCACTGTAGCTGTTACTAGATTGTTTTGATGTCTCAGGATGACGTGCGCAGTGCAGTGTCACGCGAAACTCTACTTTAGAGTTCCGAGTTACACTGCAACTGATATGGGCAGCCGTGTCGCTTAACATCACAATAACGGTTAGCTCGTCGCGTCATCCCTTAACATAAAAAAAACATACATTAATTGATAATAATAAATTTAGTAACTAAAAAGAATTATACTTACACAGTAGTGTTAAAGCTATTTTTTGGAGGAATGAGTCTTCTATTCATATTTTTCGCATAAGTTAACCAACTGATGCTGGCAGAAATCCTTTTAAAGAAAATAAGTCGACACTGCTGCTTTTATTTAGAAGACTTTTAAACTAAACCAGCGGTGCTGGTGCGGTGTTGATAGGCGGTCTATAAATAAAATCCCAGACTATGGAATTCCCGCTGGAGGACGAGTTTAAATACTTGTGCTTAGCGATAGCACAACTATTTCTCTAGTTTCAAAACATTGATAAGATATCAAGAGCTGGTCTCGCTGTTTCAAAGAGAAATAAAGATATTGTTATCTATAAGGATGAGAAAGATAAATGAAAGGATCGAAGTTTGAAATTAATGAGTAGCAGAGGTGGGCACCATTAAGATACAAGAGTCTCAAACGATAAATGAAGATCCAAAACTTGTTCCTTGGTAGGAATTCAGATATTCGAAGTACACCTGAAACATTATTACACATTTAGTAAAGATAAGTTTAAGGCGTCTAACCATCAAAAGTGGGAGGCAACTAGCTTAAGAGCACCCTTGGGGTACGAACCTCGGCTTGGGCCGTTGCCGGGATAAGGGGATCGAGAAGACTACGTCCACTGGAAGAGTGGACCCTATGGAAAGTCGCGACGGTTCTAGTAGCTAACCTACGGGGGGTACGTCGACCTCGCCGGCGAGGTCGGTGTGTGATTGTAATAATGTATTAAAACTTTTTAAACTTTCGCGACTTGAACACATTGTAAAGATAAGTCACCTCGTGACCGCGGCCAATGTAACTTGGTCGAAACGTCGAGGTTAGTCAAAATTATGTTTTGATAATTTTTGTGCGCGAATAGACTCTTATCTTTACAATATAATAATGTAGATCTCGGCAATTTCAGTTTTACACTATAAAGCGATTACATACCCCTTTAAACGCACGCTGTCGTTAACAACGTGAAAGTGCCGGTTATCTGTATTCTACCACAATAAATTAAATACTACGTAATAGGAGCACGTCATTGTCATTGGGAGAGGTCACAGCGGGAGATAACAAGGCTGGGAATAGACGCGTTTTCAATCCGCCGCTCATGCAACAGTTTAATAATCAACAGTGCGCTAAGTACGGTCGTTTTTGAAGTAAAACTTCTTTACGCAGGCTTGACTTGGAAAGTAAGTTGGAGAGTGAATGCGTGTATGGAAGTTGATTCACGTAGATCTCCATGGTCAACATAACAAAGTTAAAAATTTGTTTTATTATCTTGGTATAAGTAAAATGACAATTTACAATTGTCAAGATGGCGACATTAACATTAAACAAAGAAAAAACAAAGTTACACCGGCCAATAGATGGCGCTAAACTAAAGAAGTTTGCTTCAATCGCGTGGTCTAAAGCACACTCGTTTTTTTTGTCATCATTAATCGCTATTTTATACTTTCGAACTGACGTACCTTTACACTGTACTACTTTAATTTGAATATAACGTATAACTTTACGTCATATATAACGTACGTGATTACATACTTCGAAATTCATTACAGTCTTGTCAGAAAAAGAGAAATGAATTTACATGTTGCCTTTCCTCAAATCTCTAATATATTATATTAATGTAAAGTAAAACGACTGTATGTTTATCAAATCAAAACAGCCAAACTGATTTGGAATTGTACAGAGATTGCTTACATTACTATAGACAATTATATATATATTATATATATAATACATAAGTTCATCTGAAAAAACTTTTCACAAAAAAGTGCGAGTTCTCGAGGTTAAATCGGGTCAGGTCAATTGTAGAATTGTTAAAATAGTGCACCTTTAATTATTACCCATCGAAATTTGGTCACAGATAAGGAATAGTTACTACGGCTATTCAGGTACCTGTTTTCAAAATAATATTTTTACTTACGCTGTATGAGTTGCCTGATTCTTTACTGTGTTTATTGTATAATTTATATTCACACCGTGTCTGCCTATCTGTTGACTTTACTGGTTGACGTCATATTATGCCATTATTCTCCTGCATTCACAGTTTTCTATTGTCAGAACTGATATCAGTTGAACTTTGCTTTGCACCTTCTTATTACTCATCTATTGCTTTAAGTTCATAACAAATGAGAATCTAATTATTGGAGGATATTGAAGAGATATACATTAATTAAACCCTTAGGTATACAATAAACAAAAAAGACTTAATATAAACAAAATTAAAATTAAAAACAATGTAGTAGGAAACTTAATCTAAGAAGCCGCTACCGGCAACGTGCCCAAAATGATGGCGGCATTGCCCCGTTAAATGCTTAGACATTGCCATTCAACGGGGCAGTGGGCCTTTATATATAAATAGAGATCAGCATTTTGGTCACTTGTTGACTCCATCAGACATCCCAGAAGATCTTTTTTTTTTCACCGAACATTATCGCTAAAAAGTTTTAACATTAATGACTTTAAAACTAATAATAATAAGTATAAATATTACTATTAGATATTGGTATGAAAAGTTTCATATTTAAATCTAAGACATGTCGGGTGCATGGTTTTCATACTTTGTACAGCGCGACGGCGCCCGACATTGCGAAGGTTAAGTAAACCTAGTAACTTTAGGTGACATGAAGACAAACGCTAGGTTCCTAATTAAATATGTGCCTAATAACTACCCTTCCCTGTCAGTTATCATGGCATTGCGAAAGAAAACAATGGGTTGGGTAATTGTACATGAGTCAAACCCTTGTTTGTTAAATCACAAGTATGCTATGCAAACATAATTATTGTAACTTCGGATCAACACCATATAACAAACAACGGGAGCTGATTAGAACAAACCGCATAATTACAAAATACGTACAAGCTATTACGAAATAACGTCACGTTCATCGGTTACTCATAATTCCTAAAAACATTTTGAAATAACAATAATACAATGCAATACCAACGCGAAATCGCCGAATCTGAGTTAACGAGGCATCGAATCGAAACGATCTTAATCGATTAACTGTAAACAAAGCTTATCGGAATAAGGTCGCGGGTTTTCAAATCGCAGGTGACAACACCATTGGTCAACTGAATAGAATACAAATCGGAGCCTGTATTGCCGAGACTTAATTGTACCAAATTATGTAATTGGGTACGCAAGAATTGGACAAGATACGTAAACGTTAGATGATGAAAACAATACTATTGTTGTTGAAATTTTTCATAGATATCGTTGGAAAACATTAATATTAAATTAATAATATTTGGGGGTTTATGTTTGCTCGCGTCCGTAGGCTTTAACCCTAGTTTCCCTACACGTGACCCCTGGGTGGTGCCAAAAGAGCAACCAAATAACTGGTGGAAGGCCTTAGCCGCCGGCTTAGTTACCACCCATTAGACTAAACCACGATGCCAAGCGACTCGTCGTGTTCCATCGTGATGTCTAATGAAGCCGTTCTGACAAGTAGATGTGGACAGTTGTGTTGGGTATGCAGACCGGTATTGGTGATGGAGATGCTTTCGCGTCGGAGACCTTGCTTCGGAGGGTAGCGGGATCCGAAGCACGGTGCTCTCTGCTGGCCGACCGCAAGTTGTAGGGGGCCCAAGTAGTAGTCTAGCCAACTACGAAAGGCTGCCCCACCGCTTGTGTAAAATCCTGAGGTTGTCCACAGGGCCAGTTGGCGACTGGAAGTGAGGAACTTGTGGGCAATTTCAGGGGGGTTCGGGCGTCCCCGCAGTCTCCGCGCAAGTTCTCCATTGGCGTAGGAGCTTCTCTATTACTGAGGGTTAGCATCCCAATATCTCGTCCACTTCCTACTTGTCTACCTAACTCACCCAACTATGAAAAAGTCAAATAAATTGAGCAAGTTTAAACGGCAGATGCACGTCCTCACTCTTAAAGTGCACCTCACAAATATTCGTGGGCTGCACTCAAATCTGCAAGCGGTCCATCATCATCTGGAGACCAACAAACCGCACTTGCTCTTCTTGACTGAGACGCAAATAGGATGTCCATCAGACACGGCATATCTGGACTATCCAGGATTCATCTTGGAAAACCGCTTCCTTCCACGCGCTGGTATCTGCGTTTACGTCCGTGATGACATTTGCTGTTTGCGTCTCCGAAACCTTGAACATCCCCACTTTTCGGTGATTTGGGTGCTTGTGGACACCGGCATTGAGAAAATTCTCTATGCTGGTGTGTACAGATCACATAGCGGTGACCGGGAGACAACTCTTCTAATGGAGTATCTCAGTGAAACGGCAGATGTGGCTCAGCAACGCTATCCTTCGGCTCAGCTTGTTGTTCTGGGGGACTTTAATGCTCACCACCAGGAGTGGTTAGTCCCACACCGGATCACGGACCACGCTGGGAGAGAGACGCGTAAGCTCGCTTTGGCGCTCAATTTAACGCAGATTGTTAAAGAGCCAACGCGAGTGCCTGATATTGATAGCCACACTGCTAACTGCCTTGACCTTCTGCTCACGACTGAACCAGACCGATACTCTGTGGCGGTATCCTCACCCATTGGTAGTTCCGATCACTGTCTGGTCAAGTCCGTTTCAGTATACTCCCCGCCTGACCCAAGCCCTAAGAGCAATCGGCGTGTCTGGAGATACAACTTAGCAGACTGGGACGAGATGCGACATTTCTTCGCTTCATATCCTTGGCGGCAAACGTGTTTTTCTTCTGGAGATCCGACGGTCTGCGCGAATGCGGTTACTGAGGTAGTATGTCGGGCTATGGAATATTTTATTCCATTTTCCGATAAACCCGTGACCAGCAAAGCCAGCCCATGGTTTGGAGCCGAATGTGCACGTGCTGAAGCGCAGAAGCATGCGGCATATCTGGCATGGGCTGACGCTCGAAAACGCAAGGCCTCGGACACTCGAGCTAAGAAGAAAGCCTTTAACGTTGCCGCCAAGGCCTGTAAGAAGGAATTAAGGAAGGCTCGTTTCAATCATATTGGTCGAATAGGGACTAAACTTGCTTCCTACCCAGCGGGTAGTAAGGCTTTTTGGTCCCTAGCCAAATCGGTTGAAGCGAACTTCTGTCGATCCTCACTGCCTCCATTATTGAAACCAGACGGATCGCTGGCTCACACTGCAAAAGAAAAAGCAAACTTGTTTGCCACTCTCTTTGCAGAAGCTTCGCGTTTAGATACTGCTAATGAGGTACCTCCCTGCCTTCCACAATGCGGTGTTTTCATGCCGGAAATACGCATACGTCAGAAGGAAGTACTAAAAACATTACGCAGTCTAGACGTGAACAAAGCCAGGGGTCCCGATGGTATACCTGCAATTGTACTTAAGAACTGTGCACCTGAGTTGTCTCCCATTCTAACACGCCTATTTCGCCTCTCTCTGGACACCGGAATAGTCCCTATGAGTTGGAAGCTAGCCAACGTACAACCTGTACCTAAGAAGGGCAGTCGTGCTGATCCTGCCAACTATCGACCCATCTCAATTACCTCCATTCTCTGTAAGAGTATGGAGCGTATAATTAACAACAAGCTCTTGGCATACCTTGAAGACAATGATCTCCTCAGTGACCGGCAATACGGATTTCGCCGAAACCGGTCCACTGGGGATCTTCTCGCGTATGCCACTCACATATTGAGCGAAGCCTTAGAGATGCATGGAGAGGCACTTGCTGTATCTCTAGACGTCTCTAAGGCATTTGATCGGGTCTGGCACGACGGTCTTCTGAATAAGCTTCCATCTTACGGACTACCTGCTGGTTTGTGCACTTGGATATCAGACTTTTTGAGGGAACGATCGCTTAGAGTAGTTCTTGATGGCTGCTCTTCCGATCAATTAGCTATTAATGCTGGTGTACCTCAGGGGTCAGTTCTTTCAGCAACACTATTCTTACTCCACATCAATGATTTGCTAAAGCCCGGTACCTTTGGGTATGCAGATGATAGTACTGTTGTTGAAAGATACACATCCAGTGCCCGAGCCAGTGGTGACGACGTCCGGATTGAGAGAGAGGCTATGGTTGAGCGCATGAACCTGGCTTTGAAAGCCGTGTCCGATTGGGGCGATGCTAACTTGGTTAGGTTCAATGCTGCAAAAACACAGGCGTGTTTATTCACTGCTAAAAAGAGCCCACTCCATCTGGCTCCTTCATTCCGTGGTGTATCTGTAAGTTTAGGAAACCATCTTGAGCTTTTGGGCGTTGATCTCACGTCAAGCCTAAACTTTGGATCCTACGTCGAGTCCAAAGCCAAAGTAGCTTCAAAAAAACTCGGCATATTGTCCAAGGTAAGGCGGTACTTCACACCTGGACAGCTTCTAAATCTGTATCAAGCACAAGTCCGATCGTGTATGGAGTACTGCTGCCACCTGTGGGACGGGTCTGCCAAGTACCAGCTTGAGGCTCTGGACTCGATTGAACGGCGTGCCAAAAGGCTCATTGACGACGACACTTTGGTTGGTGAAAGGCTCCAGAGCCTTGCACATCGACGTAAGGTGGCAAGTCTGTCGGTTTTTTACAGATTACACCACGGTGAATGCGCTCAAGAACTGCATGATCTAATTCTCCCATCACCATTCCACTACCGGACTACTAGACGCTCGGCTAAGCGCCATCCTTTTGTGGTCGAAATACCACCCATTCGTACCAAGCGATTTGACTCAACGTTCTTAATTAGAACGGCTAAGGAATGGAATGCCCTGCCAGCGTCTGTGTTTCCGGCGAAATATGACCCGGGCGTGTTCAAGAGAAGAGTGAATAGGTATTTACTTGGCTAGCATGCTACACCTTCGATCGCATCGTCACTTCCCATCAGGTGAGAGCGTGGTCAAATGCTAGACAAGTTTGAAGTAAAAAAAAAAAAAAAAAAAAAAAAAAAAAATATGTACAAGTACTCTATAAATAAAATTACAACTAATAAAACATAATTTACAAAACAAATATGCTATCCAACTCACCACCGAGTGGAAAGGTTCCCAGAATACTGGCAGCATTACCTCGCTGAATTAGAAGAAAAGTTAAAAAGATTAAAAAGTTTTGAATGTTCTATTTCGGTTTTTTTATTAATTTGAATTTTTGTCGTTACCCTCATTATTGTTCCAAAAGTATAAATTATATTAGTCATCAAAATAAATAGGACAACGTTAATATTTGGGACGGATGGATGGATGATCGTTATGTTCAATCCTATCCTATCTAAACAGCAGTCTGATTTTTCAAGTGCTATTTACTTGTCTTTGTAAAATTATTACATTCTTACAAAAAAGGAATTTAAAGTCTGCTCTTTCGGAGAGTACAAACCGGGGCTTAGACTCTTACTCAGATTATGAATTGGTCTTTATTGTCAGTCAATAAGATTGCGGAATAGAATTATTCGAGGTTTGAAATTCTGGTTTTCGTTGACTAAAACCGTCCGACGACAAATTAAGTAGTTCTCAACGATCGGAAAAAACAAACGTCGACATATCAATGCCTGTGAGTGACATTGGACATTTTCACTAGATGTGGTCATTAGAGAAATAACGTGATCGAGTTCATAATCAGATCAGAATGATAGCGTCGTTGCACAAATTTAATTACTCCAAAGGCAATAACATCATCATCTGCCATCATTATAAAGTAGGTAATCGCAGTAAGGCGTCTTCTGCTCTAAGACGTATTAATTTAGGCTTCGAATGTGCACTCACTTTATGGTATCTCTAAAAATAATTGTTGGCTAGTTGGGCCTTCGCCATTCTTCGAATTCTTTGGACATTTTTTTTAGTGTGTGGTGAAAGGGCTTTGGATTAATGAGTATGCTACATTAAACAATAGCCCGTTGTTGGTACTTATAACGTCCCACTAACCACAGATATTGTCATTAAGACAAGGTGACAACCGATCTACTTTCCCCGCCGTCCAGTGGTCCATGATGCCCGCACAGATTAGGTAATAGTTATTCCATTCACTTTCACTCTCCTTGAGGTAGTTATTTAAGCCCTTTCTTCATTGTTGTCATAGAGTCAATATTATGATCACTTGCAGTGTTATACATAACATAGCCTCACAAAGGTGTCGATTCTGTGTCGCATTATCTAAAGCTAAACGAAATTAACATATTTCCGTCTTCTTCATTTCCCCTTTATCAGAAGAGTACCGCCATACTTTAAATTTACTTTAGTTTTAGAGAATGCAACACAGAATCGACACCAAAGCCCTACTTAAATTATATAATGCCTGTTTGTACTAAAGTTAGTCTTAAGATGAAAGTCTTTAACCAGTGCGTCCTACCAGTCATGACCTACGGAGCCAAAACGTGGACGCTCACGGTAGGACTGGTTCACAAATTTAAGGTCGCTCAGCGAGCTATGGAGCGAGCTATACTCGATGTATCTCTGCGGGATCGAATCCGAAACGAAGTCATTCGCCAGAAACTTAAAGTTACATAGCTCCGCGAATTAGCAAGCTGAAATGGCAGTGGGCTGGTCATATCTGCCGAAGAACCGATAACCGTTGGGGTAGACGTGTTCTTGAGTGGAGATCGTGAAACGCAAACGTAGTTTAGGACGCCCTGCGGCATGGTGGAGCGATGAAATACGCAAGGTAGCTGGTAGTAACTGGAAGAGTAGAGCCGAAGACCGGGCTCAGTGGCGTGCCTTGGGAGAGGCCTATGTCCAGCAGTGGACTAATATAGGCTGATGATGATGATGACTAAACTTTGACAGCTCCTAAATTCGCACTTATCCCTCTATGACGTACTTACATCCAGTTCTTTGCTGGCTGATTCTGATGGATGAAAATGAATGACTATTCATTTCCATTCCAGTGCCCGTGGGTCATGCCTGCCTCTTCGGCCTTCAGTAGACTGTTAACCGATCAAATGTTCTTTTTCGTATTGAATTTTCTGTAATAAAACTTGTACCTTTATCATTTACTGCACGGACGGCAAAAGGACACCTTACCAGAGTCTAGTTTTACTGAAAAATATAACCTGTGAGTTTTCAAGGCAAGAGTGATCCGGTATCTTCAAGGCAAGCGTATTCCATCCTCAACCGCGTCGTCACTGATCAAAAGTAAACATAAGCACCATTAAAAATAAATTTTCAAAAGAAAAAACATTTTAGGTGCTCAATATCTTTTATACTTTCTTCCGAAATGCATCTGTATTATTTAATCTCTTATTTGCCTTCCTGCGTTCTTGTTTTTAAATTTACATCCATTTCTCCGTTATCTTGATAATACCATATCAGCAATTCTGCCACTAGACTGTAGTGTTTGTGTGAAAATGGTTTATTTGTGATATTGACGTGACCTATGTGATACATCAGTTGATATCTTAGAACTGCAAGGGAAGTACTTGCGCAGTACAGTGACACAAGCATTTATGATTTAGAGTACTGTGTGGCACTGCAACTACTGCTAACGGCAGACGTGCTGCTTAACATCAGGCGAAAGACTATAGATTGGTGTGTCATGCGCTTACACTGGGCTTCTCTGATGTCCTGACAGATATAATTTGGGTTTCTTTAAGGCCGGAGTGAATAGGGTCCTCATAGGACGACGTCGAACTCTTCGACTGCATCGTCTCTTAATCAGGTGAGTGGCAGTCAAACGTTGGCCTATTGATAAAAAAACTTTTATAAAAATATTTATTTTCTTACTGCCTGCAATGATTGAGCTGACGCGCGACCAAAAGGTCGGTACATACCTCAGCCAACGTATTAGCCTAGCTGCAAAATGTTGCCAGCTTTTTGGGTACGCTTCCCGCAGAAAGTGATCTAAATTCTGTGTTTTATTTACAACCCCTTTTTACTTACAATTTTGCTTTATCTCATATAATTAAATATAGTTAAGTTTTAAAATACTGAAGTATAACACACATAAAATGGATCGACCTTAGTATCGGACCTATCTTTCTCTCAAGATAACGACAAAATATTGAATGACGTTCAAATCACACTATCACACTTCACACTAATATTATAAAGACGAAAGTTTGTATGTGTGTTTGTGTGTATCTTTGTTACTCCTTCACGCGCAAACGGCTAAATGGATTTCCAGAGAGATGGAGATGGGAAATTCGGTACCATGATAGCTTATACACTGGATTAAGATAATAGGCTACATTATATCCCGGAAAAGTGACATTTTCCCGTAGGATGAGCAAATAATTAAAATACTTTTTATCCGCGGGGCGCAACTAGTAAAATATAATTTTTATTCGATATTCATTGTCACGTGAAGGTCCGAAGGTGCCGGGTGCACACGGTCGGTAACGTTCATCTTGGTTGATCGTGGTTTAGTAATCTTTAAACTCTACTTTAAACTTCATCAGTATGTCAATGACTGCATGAATAGATATGTAATTGTAAAATCATATTTGCTATTATTGATAAAAACTGCGGCCTTGCCATACTTGAGGTTCCCTTATGAGTTGAATGAGCATTGAATGAACATTGTTTGCAAATCTGTAGCGCCCTCAATATCACGCTACTCGCATGTCGTGTCGTGATAAAGATGAGCTCACATGCATGCACGCATGTTGAAGATGGCACACGTGTACGACACATTCTATACCTATATGAAACATTGTCTGTAAATTTATCCGGTCGATGCGGCTAAAGGATATTTATTATGGTATTAAAAGAAACGCTTTGCCATTCATACAAATGTTTAATTGGTATAGATTGTCAGTTCTTACAATGAGCGATTGATAGAATTCTATCACCGTAAGCTACCAAGAGGTAAATATGATGTACAATTTATGTATTAGATATTCAAAATGCGAATGCAAATGGCCTGCCGTTTCGGAGGAGTTTTGTTACAAACACTTTTACACTAGAATTTTATATGTTAGATATTCGATGAATCGTAAACCCTATATTATAATATTTTTTTTTAACACGGCAAATTGCCTTTAATTTCTAAATACTACAATGATTTAATAACGAATACTAAAAACTACCTACTACTACTACTACTACAAAAAAAAAACATTTGGACTATATACTGGCCGCGATGACCTATAGCCAGTCCAAATGCTCCAGCCAACTACCAGTTAGTGTACCCAACATGCTAGCAGCATTGCTCCGTTGAATTGCAATGCTTATTCGTTGTGCCAAATAAGTGCCAGCATTTTGGTCACGCGTCGCGTCGACCAGACGCTCTGATAAACTTTTGAAAACGCGATGAGCTCTTGGCCCTCAAGTACCCTATGTCTCAACACCAACCGGCTCAAATATGTAACCGCTACCGAGATTACTATAAAATAGGAGAAAAGACCGGTCTATGATCGGCAATCCCACAAACTTCCAACACACAGGACACATAGGTAAGCTTCAGCTTTAACTATAAAACCAAACATTATAAGGCTTTCATTATGATGAATAAAGTTTTTTTTTCTAGTAAGAAGATGAAAGTATTTAATTTTAAAATGTATATATTAGGTATTCAATATATCGTAAATCCACTAATATAAAATGTTATTTATTAGTTATTCAATATGTACTAAGTCCCATAATGTAAAATCTTATATTAGATATTTAATATATCGTAAATTCACTAATATAAAATTTTATATATTAGTTATTCAATATATCCTAAATCCCATAATGTAAACTTGTAAACTACGCGTTCATCTACCGCTTCTAAGTATAGTTCGTGCTAATCATAAGCACATACTTGAGTCGCGTGTCTCTACTTTACTCAGGAAAAATGTAAATGTATAAAAGGAAATCGATTGGCTGTGAGCATATCCGCGGGCTGCTACTTGTGATTGTAATAATGAACAATTGGACAGACAGATACAATCATGCTGTCGAGATTCGATCGATATCTTGCTTATTACATTTTTTTTTTGCATTTTTCCTTTACCTATTTATATTTGTAAGTTAGAATAAAATTGGTACCGTATCTTTGATTTCCATCGCTTATACCTGTATATAAAAATAAGATAATCAGTAAACGCAGACCTTGGAAAATATTTCCTTCAAATCTGACGACATTTGCAATATAATATTAGCTGTTTCGATCTGACATTAAAAATGTAGTCAACAACAGTCGTTTTACATAACCAAGGTCTCTAATAAATATACAAAACTAGGGAAGTATGTCAAACGTAAAGGTCACGTCAAACGAGAGAAAGATTCCTAACAACCTGTTTATAACGCGGAGAAAATAGCGTGTGTATGACATTTACCTATTTATTATAAGACTCCAGCATCTAGGCTTGAACTGCGGCAATTATTATTTTCTAGTCCAACATATCACTTTCTCGCTCAGACAGGTTTACTGGACAGCGCGAGGCAGAGAACATTACATTGATACAAAATATTGCCTTATAAATCTTCCTACCTTAGGGTTAAAGCTAAATTAGTTCCTACTTCAATTATAACTATGTAGTAGTAATTTATGTACTAGTTTGACAGCCTCTGTGGTGTGGTGATAGAGCGAGTCGGCCCATAGCCCGAGGTGGCGGGTTCGATTCCCGCGGAAGGACAAGTATTTGTGCACATAAAAAAAGGCGCAAATACTTGTTCTGTGTCTGAGTGTTGTCGGACCATGGTCCCCGTAGTTCCTGGGTCCCTAGATACAGGGAATCCCAGCTAGGGTCCAGGATTCAGGATCATTATTATCATCAGTAAGGCGAGACTTTAGTAAATAATTTTGCCAAAAGAGCCTTTAATCGCTGAACAAATTGTTTACATTTAGATGAATTGCTTAATTTTCATTGTGATCCAGTTTCGTTGAAAACAATTAGTTTTGTTTAGAACTACTTAACGCGTCTAACAAATGCTATCCAGCAGTGAAAGTAACTAACTCATTAACAAGTCGATAAACACCTCATTAACATTCCCAAATTGTCTGCTAGATCCAAACAAATGAACAAACATTTCTAACAGCCCGAGCTCGTTACCAAATTATGTTGTTTCTTGTTTCAGCTATCGGGATCATGCCATCGCCGTTATCAGTACACAGATGAGCTGCGCCTTGTGAAGTAGTGACGTCGGCGTATATCTCGAGATATATCTCGACGGTAATCCTCCAAGAGTTTAAATATCCGTGAGCGGTGCGCTTGGCCATCGAACGTGTTCGGTCGGGGCTCTGAAGCATCCATAGAGCTTCTATTCAGTGCTGCGTGTGTCGTAGTACAGTTACTGGACGGTTACGTGTGAAGTGAACTTTGAAATGGCGAGCACTGGAAGTGAGATGTGGCTGCAATGGTTCGCGTGCTGTTACCAACCGGCGGCGCAGGCGCAGCGCACCAGGCGGAGAATAGACCGGTCTATGATCGGCAATCCCACAAACTTCCAACACACAGGACACATAGGTAAGCTTTAGCTTTAACTATAAAACAATAAATTATTGATAACCAGCTTCTGCCCGCGGGCGAAGCCGCGGAAGCTATAGGAAACGAAGGATAATTTTTTTCATAGATAATTCATCCACCCATTTCAACCTCTTAGGGGTGGAATGTCGAAAACCCCTTTCTTAGTGGATACTTACACTTTACAAAGAACACACCCTCCAAATTTCAAGTCTCTAGGACCAGCGGTTTAGGCTTTGCGTTGATATATAAGTCAGTCAGTCAGGACTTTGAATTTTATATGTACAAACATCTGTACCCAAAAAGTACCTACCTAGTGAAACTGTAATAAATTACGTTGCACGGTTTACAGTATACACTCAATATATACATTGAACAATTTAGTAATTAAAAATTTAGTAATAAACTGTCTTAGAACTCAAAGAGATTTTTTTTAAGTCTTTATGTAATTTATAGACTTTATATAATTTTTGGACCATATTAAACATTTTATAAATAAAGTGGCTTATAGATGCTAAATCCAATTGGCAGCTTCTGATGCTGGTTCTAATTAGATATAGATGAAAACACCCGTTTTCAATAAAGTAAATGATTAAAAGAGAGAAAATACCTACGAAAAATGTACTAAATCTACTGACGTTAATCGTTGTACGAGGTACCTACCAATAGACTACACATACGAGTCATATCTAGGATGATTAATGAGAGCTAGATCATGGAATAAGGCTTTCATTATGATAAATAAAGTTTTTTTTTAAAGAATAAATTCTATTTGCACCGAAATATAATGGAGAAAATGCCCGGATACAAAAGCCTTAAATAGAAAAAAAATTGTGGACAAAAAGAGGTTATAAATGAAACAGAATATAGACCAGCGTGCCCAAAAATCTGGGGACATTCCTTCCAACATTCATAAAGATTTTAGGAATTAAGATTAATTAGATCACACACCTAAATGACACAGTGAAAGTTAATAAACGCACATATATAACGTCCCAGGCAGTCACAATAATGGCACTGGCACACTAGTATGGGGCTAGATGACGCTGTGAGAAATGTCCACAAACAACACAATTATTATTTGACTTGCTTATTAATTGACTGGCCCGATAGCTCAGTTGGTAGTAGCCCTGCTTTCTGAACTGTGGGTTGTGGGTTCGATTCCCACTCAGGACAAACATTTGTCTGATGAACATAGGTGTTTGTTCTGTGTCTGGGTGTCATATTGTATTCTATGTATGTATTTACAAACAAAAAAGTATCTATGTATTGTATCAGTTATCTGGTTCCCATAGCACAAGCTTTGCTTAGTTTGGGGCTAGATGGCGTTGTGTGAGATGTCCACACATATTATTATTATATAAAAAAATACCCTACAGAGCTAATACCTTGTCAAAGTACAATCGTTTCGGGCGGCGGCATCATAGAAGCGCAATCGAATTGCTTTTCGTTATCAATGAGTGGCACTTTGAGGCGATCAGCGTAATCCTCGTGATCGAAGGGTCGATAAGGCCGCCTCTAACGTAACCTTCCAGAAAGCCAAGGTGAACGACCTGCGCCCGACTTAGTTTGCATGCTAAACCCAGCACAGCGGAAACCGATTGACGTTGCGTAGGGGTGTCGCTTTGATGTTTAATGCAGTGCGTCTCCATCTCGTCCCATCCCGGCGGCGCGGCGGTCGGATCACGGGGGGGTTTTAGTGGGTTCGAGTCCCACATACCCCCTGCCACCATCCCCGTGGTGGCAGGGAAGTGCGAGGGCATTTCCCCCCCTCAAAAAAAAAGGGGTGTCGCTTTAATTGCTATATATATCATGCCCCTATAGTAAATGATTTTAACAAATTGAACACCGATGTTGAAGAAATATTAGAGCTTTGTGTTTGAAGGGGGTATATTTAATTTACTTCTAATATCAGGATTTCATTGTCAATAGAAATAATACGGGTAGTAACAATTGTAGGTAAGATACCTTCTTATACCTTAATATACTTGACTGCCTCTGTGGTATGGTGGTTGAGCAGGTCAGCTCATAACCTAGAAGCGGCGGGTTCGGTTCACGCGGCAGGACAAGTATTTGTGCACAGAAAAGAAAGCGCAAATACTTGTTCTGAGACTGGGTGTTTTGGGACCCCGGTCTTCGTAGTTCCTAGATACAGGGAATCCTAGTTAGGGTCCGGGATCTATGTATATAATCGTTGGGCGTTATTTATTTATCACACTAATGTTTAATGCGAAAGTTTGTATGTGTGTTGTGTGTATGTGTGTTAAACCTTCACGCTCAAACTGTTGAATGGATTTGAATGAAACTCGGTACCAAGATAGCTTATACACTGGATTTACATATAGGCTACATTTTAACCCGTGAAAGTGATATTTCCCGCGGGATGAGTAAATAATTAAAATACTTTTATCCGCGGGTGAAACCGCGGGGCGCAACTAGTTTCTGACAAACACAGCTATTGTTAAGTCTTTTTTATATAAATTATTATTTGCTTATCCTTCCTTTACATAAAATAGAGTTAAAAAGATCTTTTCATTTTATCAGTTGAATATTTGACTTATCACTCGAGGTAAAACTTGTCGATATAAGAAATGCGTAGTTCCTTTCTTTACGCTGTTTACTTTAGGGTTGCGATAATGCATTGAATTCATGCGACTTAACAGCTGTATTAATATTAAGCCATAGAACAAAACACAATTACAGATCATGTACTCATACTGAGTCAACTGAAACTGCTCTACATAGGTTGATGCTTCAATGTTTAAAGTCACTAGATTAATTAGTAAAAGAATTTTTTTTATTTGCGAACGGGATTTAAATTCGCATGCGTCCCTATTATCGAAGATTTTTTAATGTTAACAATTGATGTGATATGCTAGTCATTCACCTGGTGTTAAGCGACACGGCCGCTCATAACAAATTGCAGTGTCACTAAAAACTCTAAAATATAAAGATCTCACAATCTAGTATCAGATTACTAGACTCAGGTCTCATTTGCCCAGTAACTTCACTAACTACAGTACCCTTCAAACCGGAAAACAGTAGTGTTGGACACAACAGTTTTCCGGCAAAACGGTGGTACCTACCTAGAACAAGCCAACTTTGCAGAAACTTCCTACCACTCCATCTGTTTTATTCTAACATCGATGATATTCAAAGCAACTGTTTCCACAGCAATGACCAACGAAAATAGTTTATAAGCGAAACTGTTATCCAAGATCATAAAAATTAATGAAGGCAGCAGTCATAATGTTGTATTTACAATACGTCAGCTGAATCAGACGAGTTCATGTTGCATCAGATTGGCGATCGCGTAACTCGATTGCAACCGATACACAAAGGTGTATGAATTTGACAGTTTGAATACGCAGTTTATGTGCATAATTAGTATGGAAATTTCTCCTGTTGCATTGCAATTACTTTTTTTTTAACTCGGGAGTAGTCACGGAACTCTGATTGCAATGCAATAAGAGAAATTACATCCCTAATTTGAAAATTTACATAGTAACTATGTACCTTTCTAAACGCCTGGTCGAAGCCACGCGTGATCAAAATGCTAGCCTATACTTCGGCCAAAGATTGAGCATTGCCATTCAACGTGGCAATGCTGCCAGCATAATGGGCACTTTGCCTACGGGTAGTGGTTTGTTTGATTAAGTTCCCTTTTTATTGTTTTATGTAAAAACGGTTTCCAATTGAATAAAAACATTGACTATGTACATAAACTTTGATTGAATAGATTGAAACTGTAAAATCCATAGAAATATTTGATTTTATAGGTTGCAATCAAGTTCTTCGATCGCCATAATGATCATGTCAGGTTGATGTTTTTCGCTTTAACACTAAAAACTTGTTATTAGTTGCTAGGGAATTTTTTTTTTTTTTTTTTTTTTTTTTTTTTGAGATTTGGCTCCACACTTTTGTGTATTTAGCCAGTGTCAAGTAATTGATAATTTTTCAAGTTATCGATATTTTACGCAAATATGTGTCAAGTCACAGTCGAAGTCATCAAGTCAAGTCATAGTCAAGTCAGTCTAGTCAAAGTAATACTCCTAGTAAAGTGGTGGCAACTTTACTTGAAGCTTCTATGGAGTTTTGGAAACAACACGAAAAGAAACGTTTCACCATCATTATACCCTTTTCCCACACTCACGCCTGTAATCCAGCACTTAACGAATAAAATGCCACCAATTTTATGCAATAACACTGAAAAAAACACAAGTTTTGGAAAATAATACGATGCGGTGACGCAATCTTTTTCGCTTTCCCGCCAAAACTCCCTAGGGAATAGTTATTATAAATCTTTGTTTCTGGCATTTTAACTTTGTGCAAGAACGTTCGCTCTTTTCAATTAAGTCTTTTCAAAAAACTCATGGATTTCAAACGAAATTTGTAACGCCTTGAATAATCAAAATTAATCCTTATTGCGACACACTAATTGCGTATTTTATGTAAACTGTAAAATGCTAACTGGCGAAAAAGACTGCGTGCGTATTTACTTTTAATTCAAATTCAAATTTCGCGTCACATATCATGCCACATTACAAGCTGTTTACGTTTACAATTTTACCATCCTGACCTCAGCAAAAATAGCATCAAACATTGCAAACTAGTTTTTATTGATTACACATTCTGCTCTTATAAAAATTCTACTAGTCGCTTAAACACAAAGCCCTGTTCACATCAAGACAGTATTCGACAAAGTTGAGGCCCAAGTTTTTAAAATTATACAAGTTTTTTAAAGTTTCCTTTACTATCTCACTGACGGAAAAGCGCTAATAATGTTTTAGCCATTAACTGATACTTAGGCACCAACTTACTAGTAACTGGTATACTAATAAATTGCAGTGGCCTGTGGTGATGTCCCAGGATGACTTCCACAGTGCAGTGTCACGCGACACTTTACATTAGAGATCTGACTGACATGCTATGTCGGCCGTGTGGCCGTGTCGCTTAACATCAGATGAGCGACTAGTTCGTCACGCCATTCAAAAATAGTCTTTTGTCGTTACTTATGAAGTCGTAGTCATACGTACCTCAAAGCTTTTGAAAGTTTTTTTTAAATTCTGCTTTACCACAGACTATTGGGTCCGTGCTTTTTTTTAAAATACTACTTACATATTTGTTTTTGTATTTTTGTTATAACAAAATCAATACGGGAGGGACATAGCCCTCGAAAGTTTTATTATCTGTTCAAAATTCGATTAAAAGTTACTTTGCATAAATATAAATCCATAAGTAAAAAATGTAAAAATGTACCTACTTAACTGAATTTGTGTAGGTATTCTTTGAGGAGGTAGAGCATAACTGAATACAGTACGATTTATTTTGAGAGTTAAAAAATTTAAAATAAAATAAAGACAGAGACTGTTATTTTTGGGTATGTAAAATAACACACCGTGACTCTACCATCCATACCAATTTACTCTACATTGATAAAGATTTTCTTTCATATCTGTTTATGATTTACGAAAGCGAAATATACTTTTCTTCTTATTTCTCTTACGTATAAGACTTTTCAAGAAATGAGGTGTCATGCTGTTTCACCTGCTACGTCCCGATTTTCCGAGAGTAGCTTTAATTTTCCGGGACCAAATATTGGCGTTGGTAGAGCAAGGCTGTAAGCAATCTGCAGTCTTATCAAAATCGGTTAAGCCATTTCGGTGTGAAAGCCATGCATACAAATAGACATTTCGCTTTTTTTCTTCTCTACAAGATTACTCCTAAAACTACTACTAAATTATCCGTAAATAGATGCAGGAAGGGATAGTCTCATAATTTCCAGTTTTTTATTTTCTGACTTTTCATAGTTTAAAAGTCAACCAAGTTGATGATAGCATTATCTTGATAATGTAAATAAAATGGATTAAATCGCATTTCCAATCTCGTACGTGCGGTCTTTAGCGTCCTTGTTATCAAATAATTAGGTACATTACTGGATGAATGACAGAAGTCATTGATAGGTGGCCACTCACTTGTCGTGTTTGAGTTTGTTGGTCATAAGGATGTTTTTAGTTTTTTCACCCTGTGTCGCTTCCCGAGACACGTCTTGAGTGACCCAGACGATCCTATAGCAGCCGTAGTATCGGCTGCGCTAGGATCACCGGACCAGTCTAGCCCTTCTCAGGTACCGCTTTCGGCACCGGTATAGGATACCAGCGTAACACAATCAGACACCGACCCCGCCGGCGAGGTCGACGTACCCCCCGTAGGTTAGCTAGAACGGTCGCGACTTTCAATAGGGTCCACTCTTCCAGTGGACGTAGTCTTCTCGATCCTCTTATCCGGGCAACATTGCGACCTTTTGTCGTTCTAGTACTCCATAATAGAAACGTAGCGTATCTTATCTCCCTGACGCGTCGGTAGAGACGCTGTAAAGGTTGGTAGAGACCAACAGCATTAGGCCGTTAAATAAAACCCATCTACATCATAATTTAAACCTTCACACGTTTGGGACAATGAAAAGACTTTAATAAATTGTAACCAAAATATACAATGCTAAAATAAAAACGACTGAAGTTTTGTTTTCTGCATTAGTCATGATGATTCAAAATTCACACGTTCAGTGCAATTGGGTGTGTTAAAAAGTGTTACTTATCTTCATCGAACACTCAAACAACAACACCAATATTTTCTAGAAGTTCCGTTTCTATTCTTGGTACATTCAATATATGTCGGTCACATTTTCGATCCATTCCCTGTGTTTCGGTCTCGTTTATTTTCGTTTCATTATCCGTATGAGTGAAAAGGACAGACGAAGATGTGATTTTATGAATCCATAAAGAGACTATTAATTCAATTTCATTGACAAATCCTAAGAAGTTGGATTATCAAAGGTTTTATTAATAAATAAGTAGCTTCTGCGAGATATTCGTAGAAATATTGTAGTAATTTGTTTTCTTTATTATAAACAATGACCTCATTAAGGAAAACATTATAAGTAAATTATATTGAGGATAATAAAACAGTATCTATGTGATTTGGATCCATAAGACCGCCCATTGGGATATTTTGTTGAAAGATTTTATTTACAACAAAAGTATACAACAAAATGTAACCTAACTGGCCCGATAGCTCAGTTGGTAGTATTCCTGCCTTCTGAACTGCAGTCGTGGGTTCGATTCCTACCCAGGACAAATATTTGTATGATGAACATCGATGTTTGTTCTGTGTCTTGGTGTTATGTTGTATTCTATGTATGTATTTACAAACAAAAGTATCTAAGTATTGCATCAGTTATTTAGTTCCCATAGTACAAGCTTTGCTTAGTTTCGGGCTAGATGGCGCTGTGTGAAATATGTACAAATATATTTATAATACGTACTAAGTACATAGTCTTACTTAAGTAAAACTGTTTGCAATATATAAAATCTTCTTCATTCTTCAAATCGAGAGTGAACAGGTATCTTCTAGGCAAGCGTGTTACATCCTAGACCGCAACGTTACTTACCATCAGGTGCGATAGTGGTCAAACGCGAGCCTATCAAACAACAAAAAAATAATAAGTGATGCTGGAGACGGCAATCTAATGACAATGCTACAATACTGAAATCTCTGCGCCCGTCATACGCTATTTATTCGATAAAAACCGACCGTTCATCGCCAGACAACTTTGACGCATCACACATAGCATATTAATCAATACTGACTCGGAGTCTCGTGTACCAAAGAATATTAATATCTGTCTATCAGACAGTAGACTCCGGTTGAAATATGAACAAATAAATCAAAGACAAAGAAAATGTTATTTGCGCACTGGAGCACTGCGAGCGGATGGTATGTCTTTGCATTTTATATTTAGAGCATCTGAGTATTCCTCGTTCGGGGAACAAAGATCTAAAGCTGTGGAAGCGCTACCGTTCGAATAAATTTAGAATTGTGAGGAGATTTTAATGTTTCTGTATCGATTCTACTAATATGGTAGATATAATAGCAAAAGTTGTTCGTTTGTTATTTGTGTGTAGTTTTCACGCTGAAACTGCTGAATCGATTTGGCTGAAATTTTGTTTATAGAATTGACTAGTCAATATATCCGATAGGTAAATTAATGCAGCTTAAATTGGTCTAAAAATTAGATTGGTTGTGTCCACCACAAATTATTACCTTTTTTGTTTATATTTAACCTATTCATAACCTACCTCTCTAAGGTTAAGGTAAGTTATAAATATCCAATTTTTATTTACTAATTTAAAATCTCCACCGATCTGTTATATAGTTTCTAAAATATACAAAAATGTAGCTCCTGTGAGAACTAGATTGAGATTGAGAAAAAATAACATCAATGCCAGTTGCTTCAAAAATGTATCGCTAAATTAGTAGACAAGGGGGCTATTCCCATTTATTCCAATGGGTCCTCATACATATTTTTTTTTTTTAATGTTTTGGCTCCACACTTTTGAGTATTTAGCCAGTGTCAAGTAATTGATATTTTATCAAGTTAATAGATATTTCACGCAAATATGTGTCAATTCACAGTCCAAGTCATCAAGTCAAGTCATAGTCTAGTCAGTCATACTATTAGTAAAGTGGTGGCAACTTTACTTGAAGCTTCTATGGAGTTTTGGAAACAACACGAAAGGAAACGTTTCACCATCATTATATTATTTTCCCACACTCACGCCTGTAATCCAGCACTTAACGAATAGAATGCCACCAATTTTATGCACTAACACTGAAACTAACACATGTTTTGGAAAATAATACAATGCGGTCTTTTTCGCGTTCCCGCCAAAAACTCCAAACCTCATATATTTAGTATCTGTGTCCTGGCTGGTAGGGAAGTAAGTGACCTATGAGTATTAGTGTGTTAGACCTTAATCCTAATATCCTATAACCTTAATCTGTTCCCGCGGGTCGTTACAATGGCTACTCCCCTAGCCGAATCTTACGTTAAGATTCGGCTAGGGGAGTAGCCATTGAAGGAACGCCTCGTCCTCTTTGGTCTGCATTATGATCTACTGTGATCACCAGGTGGTAGGTACCAAGCGTGGTAATTAGTGCAACACCTTCCCCCTCTTCATGGAGGAGGCTTGCTGTGTGACGCTCTAGGATTGGAGGAGTGGATGATAGGTAACTACTTTTATGATAGATTGAAAAAGTCGCTTCTGTGAATGTTTACATCTTCGCTCCAGTGAATACTGCGGTTCTAAAATAAACTCGGAGTTCGCCGGCCGTGGCGAGACTCTGACTCATCTTATTCTAACATGTTTCCATGCGATGTACGCTCGCGGGCAGATGGTTTTACTCACTACCATTTACTTTACTGTATACATTAATGTTTTACGTAGCGTAGTTATCAACCGTAGATGCAATATACAAATTATTGATACTGAATAAATCAATAGATTCTTGAAGATAAACTTCTTAGGCACGCTTGACTTGGAGGTAAGCTGGTGAGGCGAACGGAAGTTGAGAGGGAGATAAATATCTCCTTCTCAACTAGCGTTCTACATACCAATCTACATGAAAATAGAAAGAAAGAGTTAGGTTTAACGAATTTATTTACTCATAAAGAACATAATTCACTTATAATGAGCTTAAGTATGTATAAATTATAACTAAATAACCTAGTTATAATTAATCTAAATATTATCCAGATGGTCGGCGGTAAATACGTTTAAAAAACATTGGCATAAATATATTTTTTCAGTTTAGTTTTGAACATAGGCATGGTTTTACAATCTTTAGTATCGTTTGGTAGATCATTAAATAATTGTGCACCTTCATACATAATATTTCTTTTACCATATGAAGTTCTTGGAGGTTTTAATTTGATTTTATTTGTATTTCGCAAGCTATGTTTAAAAGATCTTTTTGCGAATGATATTTGTGTGTGTATTTGGTTAGTCAATATTTTTTTAATTAGAATGCAAGTTGTGTATGTATAAAGTTGTTTTAAATTAAATATTTTTGTTTGTTCATAGAGAGAACGTGTGTTTGTCAGGTAGTCGTAATTGAAAAGGGTTTTTACTAGTTTATTTTGCGATACCTGAAGTTGTTTAAGATTTGTTTTTGTAGCACACCCCCATATTTGTATTAAATATTCCAAGTGTGATTTGACTAGTGAGTTGTATATAGTCATGCGGACTTTACGGGGTATACAACCTACAGATCTTCGTAATGCCCCTGTTACTGACGAGACCTTCGAATTTACGTGTTGAATATGAGCTCGCCAGTCAAGCTTATCGTCTAATTGAAGACCAAGATATTTTTCTTGACGAGAACGGTGTATTATTGCGCCATTTATAGATAAAGGTGCATATGGCGAGTTTCGTATTGTATATTACTTTTGGGGTGCAACTGCAAGAGAGATGGAGCTAAAGAAGTTTTACTTCAGTCTTGTGGTCTAAAGCACAGTTTTTAATGTTCGTAAGGAACAATTTTAAGTGTGTACGGGATTTGAAGACTCCTCTATCCCGCGTGTAAGCTACGAAAGAGTTATCGATAAGTTGCACTACAGCAAAAATCCATGCCCATATCTTTTGTTAAACTACCCCATGTTTGTAAAATATGGATGATATGCTCATGTTATTTTGTAACATTAAAAAAAAAACTCAAAACTGAACCGTATTCCCGCGGAAACTTTAAATTTGCCGAGGTATAAAGAATCCTATGTTGGCCTCGCCAATAGCTATCCATGTACAAAATTTCATCCAAATCGGCTCAGCCGCAATGGCTTGAAGGCTACACAAACAGTACATTAGTAGGGATTTTCATCCTTTTTACTTCCAGACTTCCATAAACAACTTGTGTTAGCGTCGGAAATTCTGAATAATTAACAGTCGGTAACAGGTCCTGCTAAGGTAGTTCCGTTTCGCTGACTTCCACCCTTCTGTTCTACTTGACCCTCCATATAAAATTATGACTCGTAATTTTTTATGGAAGCTACAGGTTGATTTTGCATTTTATAGGACAAAGGCTATTTTTTTTTTATGGCTTTTGGCTCCACACCCTTGTATTTAGCCAGTGTCAAGTAATTGATAATTTATCAAGTTAATGATATTTCACGCAAATATGTGTCCAGTCACAGTCGAAGTCATCAAGTCAAGTCATAGTCAAGTCAGTCTAGTCAAAGTCATACTCCTAGTAAAGTGGTGGCAACTTTACTAGAAGCTTCTATGGAGTTTTGGAAACAACACGAAAATAAATGTTTCACCATCATTATACCATTTTCCCACACTCACGCCTGTAATCCAGCACTTAACGAATAGAATGCCACTAATTTTATGCACTAACACTGAAAATAACACAAGTTTTGGAAAATAATATAATTCAGTGACGAAATCTTTTTCGCTTTTCCGCCAAAAACACCCAAAGGTTATTTTTTCTGCAAAGTTCGTCTAGATAGATAACCACCGCCAGTTGTTCTGCCGCCAAACAGTAGTGTGCAAGCACTGCTGGGTTCTCCTTTAAAGGGCACTATAGCTAGTGAAATTAATGGGCAAATGAGACTTTATGACCTGATCTCATAGCCTATAGTAATCTTATTACTAGATTGTGTTGATGTCTCAGGATGACTTGCGCAGTGCAGTGTCACGCGTAACTCTATACTTTAGAGTTCAGAGTGATACTGCAACTGATATAGGCAGTCGTGTCGCTTAACATCAGGTGAACGGTTAGCTCGTCACGTCATTCCTTAACATCAAAAAGGCATCTTTGCTTAACTGCAAAGTTAGAGAGAAATAATGTTCCTAGAAAATGTCACGCGTTGAAGTCCTTTGTGGGTAGAACAGCTAACGCCATGTTTGCTAAGCACATAGCGAAAACAGACGAAGTAGCTGGCACTTATTTGGCACAACGATATCAGCATTGCAATTCATCAGAGCAATGCTGCCAGCATGTTGGGTACGCTTTCTACCGGTAGGCTGAAGCATTTGGACTATATATAGGTTATTGTGCCAATATATAGTCCAAATGTTTTTTTTTGTAGTAGGTAGTATTTAGTTAGTTGAAAGAATATATAACTTTAATTTATTCATTTATTTAAGTTTTGCTCTACAAACTTTCACATTTTAATTGTTACTCTTTTAGTTTGTTGTTTTAAAAAAATTAACCTTATAGGTACCTGTTATTACACAATGGAACAAAATGATAAGCACGGTATATAAATATGTTATTGCCCAAAACACAAATAAGAGAAAATTACGTTTTTTAAGCAAAGTTTTAAGTAAAAATATGGGTTATTATAACTTTTAACCCATATTGGCGACCATATTAAGTTAAAAAAAACCTGTAACTAAAGTTGTTTATTTAAATGATATGAGTTAGACTTATACAGACTTATTAATAATCACGAACTAGCTTTAGACTAGTTACACCATCTTTTGTCACTTTCGATCCAGCTAAATATTCCAGTAGCAAAAAAAGGACAAAAGCTGAAGAATCTAATCCGAGACTAATACCCGTTTATTAATAAGGCTGAAAAGGTTTTAGATAAATGACCTTGTATAACAGGAAAACTATTTATAGCATTAGGTAAGTCCTGTCTTATAAAAGAGTTAAACGTAGACCAATAGTCTAAGTTTAATAAGCAGTGTTTTCGTCATCTGTACCTACGAAGTTTACAAAGTTTTTATTTGTATATACGAGTAGCTTGAACGCGCGCTTGCTCAGTTAACTTGACACTACAATGTGAACAGGATAATGCTGTTTGTTTGTCTTCTAGTTCAATCCTGAACATTAACTGAGCATTAAAAAAAAACAATAAGCGTAACGCTACGTGAAAGTCAATTGTTTTTATAACAACGCGACCGAAACAATAGCTTTATTTTCTCTACTACGATTCCTGTGATTTATGATTTCATCGCGTAACAAATGTTGTAATGTACAAATCAATAACAATTTACTTCATCCGGATAAAGTAAATTTTTTTTTATTTGCTTCTGTATGAATGTTATGCATTCGTCAAAAGGTCAGCTCTAAACATAGGTATTTGTGCCACAGAATTAATAATACAAGGTAAAAATTATGCAGAAGTGTTTTTGCTAATATTTGTGTTAATGTTAAATCATAAATAAAATAATAATTAATTAAAGCACCTAACATATTTTTAAATACATCCGTATGACAAACGCTTGAATAAAATAGCATACGTACTATGAACTTACCTATTAACTCCACTATCGAGTATATCTAAGTATATGTCTATGTATCCATACTTATGGATGCAATTTTATTGATAAAATTGCATCCATAAGTATGGATACAATTTTATTGTTTTTGTGGAAAGCTAAACCGGATGGCATGACTTTTAAGACAACGCACGACGACAGCCGGAGTTTTATTGCGGTATAATATTCCATAGATATAAATAGTGCGAACAGCTAACGAATGAAACAGCTTGCCGGCGTCCTTAATGTTTCCAGTTAACTATAACCTGCGAGTTTTCAAGAGTAACCAGGTATCTTCTAGACAAGCATGCTCCATCTTAAACCACGTCATTGGGCAACATTAAACGAGAGCAGTGGTCAAACGCTTTGCCTATTACCAATAATAATAAAAAAGCTTAGATATACTCGATAGTGGAGTTAATAGGTAAGTTCATAGTACGTATGCTATTTTATTCAAGCGTTTGTCATACGGATGTATTTAAAAATATGTTAGGTGCTTTAATTAATTATTATTTTATTTATGATTTAACATTAACACAAATATTAGCAAAAACACTTCTGCATAATTTTTACCTTGTATTATTAATTCTGTGGCACAAATACCTATGTTTAGAGCTGACCTTTTGACGAATGCATAACATTCATACAGAAGCAAATAAAAAAAAATTTACTTTATCCGGATGAAGTAAATTGTTATTGATTTGTACATTACAACATTTGTTACGCGATGAAATCATAAATCACAGGAATCGTAGTAGAGAAAATAAAGCTATTGTTTCGGTCGCGTTGTTATAAAAACAATTGACTTTCACGTAGCGTTACGCTTATTGTTTTTTTTTTAATGCTCAGTTAATGTTCAGGATTGAACTAGAAGACAAACAAACAGCATTATCCTGTTCACATTGTAGTGTCAAGTTAACTGAGCAAGCGCGCGTTCAAGCTACTCGTATATACAAATAAAAACTTTGTAAACTTCGTAGGTACAGATGACGAAAACACTGCTTATTAAACTTAGACTATTGGTCTACGTTTAACTCTTTTATAAGAAAGGACTTACCTAATGCTATAAATAGTTTTCCTGTTATACAAGGTCATTTATCTAAAACCTTTTCAGCCTTATTAATAAACGGGTATTAGTCTCGGATTAGATTCTTCAGCTTTTGTCCTTTTTTTGCTACTGGAATATTTAGCTGGATCGAAAGTGACAAAAGATGGTGTAACTAGTCTAAAGCTAGTTCGTGATTATTAATAAGTCTGTATAAGTCTAACTCATATCATTTAAATAAACAACTTTAGTTACAGGTTTTTTTTAACTTAATATGGTCGCCAATATGGGTTAAAAGTTATAATAACCCATATTTTTACTTAAAACTTTGCTTAAAAAACGTAATTTTCTCTTATTTGTGTTTTGGGCAATAACATATTTATATACCGTGCTTATCATTTTGTTCCATTGTGTAATAACAGGTACCTATAAGGTTAATTTTTTTAAAACAACAAACTAAAAGAGTAACAATTAATATGTGAAAGTTTGTAGAGCAAAACTTAAATAAATGAATAAATTAAAGTTATATATTCTTTCAACTAACTAAATACTACCTACTACAAAAAAAAACATTTGGACTATATATTGGCACAATAACCTATATATAGTCCAAATGCTTCAGCCTACCGGTAGAAAGCGTACCCAACATGCTGGCAGCATTGCTCTGATGAATTGCAATGCTGATATCGTTGTGCCAAATAAGTGCCAGCTACTTCGTCTGTTTTCGCTATGTGCTTAGCAAACATGGCGTTAGCTGTTCTACCCACAAAGGACTTCAACGCGTGACATTTTCTAGGAACATTATTTCTCTCTAACTTTGCAGTTAAGCAAAGATGCCTTTTTGATGTTAAGGAATGACGTGACGAGCTAACCGTTCACCTGATGTTAAGCGACACGACTGCCTATATCAGTTGCAGTATCACTCTGAACTCTAAAGTATAGAGTTACGCGTGACACTGCACTGCGCAAGTCATCCTGAGACATCAACACAATCTAGTAATAAGATTACTATAGGCTATGAGATCAGGTCATAAAGTCTCATTTGCCCATTAATTTCACTAGCTATAGTGCCCTTTAAAGGAGAACCCAGCAGTGCTTGCACACTACTGTTTGGCGGCAGAATAACTGGCGGTGGTTATCTATCTAGACGAACTTTGCAGAAAAAATAACCTTTGGGTGTTTTTGGCGGAAAAGCGAAAAAGATTTCGTCACTGAATTATATTATTTTCCAAAACTTGTGTTATTTTCAGTGTTAGTGCATAAAATTAGTGGCATTCTATTCGTTAAGTGCTGGATTACAGGCGTGAGTGTGGGAAAATGGTATAATGATGGTGAAACATTTATTTTCGTGTTGTTTCCAAAACTCCATAGAAGCTTCTAGTAAAGTTGCCACCACTTTACTAGGAGTATGACTTTGACTAGACTGACTTGACTATGACTTGACTTGATGACTTCGACTGTGACTGGACACATATTTGCGTGAAATATCATTAACTTGATAAATTATCAATTACTTGACACTGGCTAAATACAAGGGTGTGGAGCCAAATCATAAAAAAAAAATAGCCTTTGTCCTATAAAATGCAAAATCAACCTGTAGCTTCCATAAAAAATTACGAGTCATAATTTTATATGGAGGGTCAAGTAGAACAGAAGGGTGGAAGTCAGCGAAACGGAACTACCTTAGCAGGACCTGTTACCGACTGTTAATTATTCAGAATTTCCGACGCTAACACAAGTTGTTTATGGAAGTCTGGAAGTAAAAAGGATGAAAATCCCTACTAATGTACTGTTTGTGTAGCCTTCAAGCCATTGCGGCTGAGCCGATTTGGATGAAATTTTGTACATGGATAGCTATTGGCGAGGCCAACATAGGATTCTTTATACCTCGGCAAATTTAAAGTTTCCGCGGGAATACGGTTCAGTTTTGAGTTTTTTTTTTAATGTTACAAAATAACATGAGCATTTCATCGCGTAACAAATGTTGTAATGTACAAATCAATAACAATTTACTTCATCCGGATAAAGTAAATTTTTTTTTATTTGCTTCTGTATGAATGTTATGCATTCGTCAAAAGGTCAGCTCTAAACATAGGTATTTGTGCCACAGAATTAATAATACAAGGTAAAAATTATGCAGAAGTGTTTTTGCTAATATTTGTGTTAATGTTAAATCATAAATAAAATAATAATTAATTAAAGCACCTAACATATTTTTAAATACATCCGTATGACAAACGCTTGAATAAAATAGCATACGTACTATGAACTTACCTATTAACTCCACTATCGAGTATATCTAAGCTTTTTTATTATTATTGGTAATAGGCAAAGCGTTTGACCACTGCTCTCGTTTAATGTTGCCCAATGACGTGGTTTAAGATGGAGCATGCTTGTCTAGAAGATACCTGGTTACTCTTGAAAACTCGCAGGTTATAGTTAACTGGAAACATTAAGGACGCCGGCAAGCTGTTTCATTCGTTAGCTGTTCGCACTATTTATATCTATGGAATATTATACCGCAATAAAACTCCGGCTGTCGTCGTGCGTTGTCTTAAAAGTCATGCCATCCGGTTTAGCTTTCCACAAAAACAATAAAATTGCATCCATAAGTATGGATACAATTTTATTGTTTTTTTATGGATGCAATTTTATTGTTTCGTGGAAAGTGTTGATTAGAGTATGGATTCCATACTCTAACTACACGATCATCAATTTTTTTATAGCTATTGTCTCATAACCATCAGCAAAATTGTGCTTTAAATGTTGTTGTAGTAATGTTGTATTGTAGGTTTATTCTACAGCATCTGTGTGTTTGCTTGATTTTTATGTAGTTGTCAAATGCGATAGATTTCAGCACGCCAATATACTTACATTGTTTTTCATCATTTGTTTAGAATAAAATAAATCTTACTCAATACTAAACAAATGACATAAATGCAATAAAAAGAGGGTAAGTATTGAATGGGCGTCGGCTCAGGATATGCTGGTTGTCGACATCCAGCGCCAGTTTTCAGCCTAAGCCTAGAGAGGAAGGAACCAATGCGCAATGCGTAAGCTATTTGGCATTGGGATTGGCAATTTGGCAACACAATTGAAGGGGTGAGAACAAAAAGGGTTTAACTGATGTTTTTCACAAAATGACCTATGGGTATCGATGGATTCAGCGTAAAATTATCTTCAATTCATTCTCAAAATACCGAAATGAGGCTTAAATCTCGAGATTTTGAGACTAAAAACGGTTTATCTGTCACAGGAATGCAGTTCGCTTAGCATAAAAACATTATTATATTATATTTTTACAGTAATTATATGAATTAGTACTATATTTAGTATGTAAAATGGAATCAAAACATTTTCAAGCAACCGAAACTTACATAAACCTTTTCTATTACCTTATAAGCACTCTACATTAAAATGACGCCGTTGACGTTTAAAGTCAATTTTCTCGAAACTGTCAATTTGTCAGTTAAACCCTTTTTATTCTCAACCCTTCAATTATAGCTCTGGACGTATCTATTGTAACGCATTTGGGTATGTCCTAGAGCAGGAGTCTCCAAACTTCGAAGGCATAAGCCATAGCCATATGCCATATAGCCATTATGATTACTTCAGTATATTCCAAGGATTATTTTCTGCCCTTAACTATAATTCTTAGACTAGTCGCAGAGTGCGACCCTAAGCAAACATACGCTTTTTTGCATTGCAATTACTATTGCATTGTGACACTTAACTACATCAGCAATAGTAACAAAAATAAGACATTGTCTGCCGCGGGCCGGATTGATGGCACTGGCGGGCTGATTTCGGCCCGCGGGCCGTAGTTTGGAGACCCTTGTCCTAGAGAGATAAGAGCTATCAAACGGTAGTAGTGCAGGCGCAAGCTTGTAAGCAACAAGTAGGTATTTTGTTTGCTTTGGCTACACAGTTTTGTGTATTTAGCCAGTGTCAAATAATTGATAATTTCTTAAGTTAATGATATTCACGCAGATTTGTGTCAAGTCACAGTCCAAGTCATAGTCTAGTCTAAGTCATACTCCTAGTAAAGTGGTGGCAACTTTACTAGAACCTTCTGTGGAGTTTTGGAAATAACACGAAAAGAAACGTTTCACCATCATTATACCACTTTCGCACATATCTGTAATCCAGCACTTAACGAATAAAACGCCACCAAGTTTATACAAAACACTGAAAATAACACAAGTTTTGGAAAATAATTTACTTTAATTAGCTTCCTGGTGTTTCGACGAGGTAAGAAAATATGTTGATCTCCCCAAAATAATAATAATAATACAATGCGGTAAAGTGATCTTTCTCGTTTTCCAGCTAAACAAGAAGTAGTACTTAAGTAGTCAGGTCAAAGTTTCGAAACCCCACATGCGGCACAGTTGAAGAGTAACGCAATTAACTCATAATTGATATGTCACACAAACCCGCATCGCACATGTGTTATAAACGTTTGAATATTGCGCTAACCAGCTGTTTAATGTAGCAGATTAATGTGCTTGTTGTTTTATACAGCTGCTTAATCTTTGAATTTAATTCTTTACATTTAAAGTACGTTGTTACGAAATGTATAAGTGGAGTTTAGATGTCGAGCTCATTCAAACTTCGCAGATTTAATGTTATAGAAACTGACGTGAGTAGTACTCATAACTACAACTAGTACACGGCCAACACTCACGAGATACAGTCGAATAACTCGACCGGTGTTCGGGCAATATAGATGCCCATCCGCAAGGAGTACGCGCGGCGGCGGTGGCGGCAAGGATCATCGCCGATATATAGTTCGGGCAATATAGATAGATATCTATATTGCCCGAACTCTGGTCGAGTTATTCGACTGTATCTCGTGAGTATTAGTCGTGTAATACTTCGCAGATTTTCTTTACCTATTCATTTAATTTCAAAAATTCTGTATTTTAATAAATATTATATGTTACGTGTAACTTAGCGCTAGAATCTAAGCTTTATCTGTCTTAAAATTAATATGTTTGACAGGCTAAAGACCGCCATTGTAAACTTTTAATACAATATGTAAAAAAATTAAAGTCGTCATTAAATCATAATCGATGGTAGTTACATTTAGTTTTAATATAATTATTGTTTTACTACGTACTACTTTACCTGTTGATAAATTTATTATTTATTATATTTTTATTATTTAATTTTAAATTTTTTTTATTTTTTATTTAAATTTTTTTTTATTATTATATTATTACTTTTAATTTTTTTTTTTTTTTTTTTTTTTCTGTTGATAAAGATCAAAAGTAAAAATGTATTCATCATAAAAAAAAATATTGGCCGAATGCCATCCTGTCGATTATTATAATGTAATATTATAAAATTAAATAAATGCTTGTTAGCGAGAAACTACACCAGCCATAAAATGAAGTAAACAAAAAACTTATTTCTCTTTTAAATATTCCCGGAACCTAATCGCGCCGGATGTCGTCTGCTTCATTAAATAATCAATATTTAATTAACACTCCGCACGCAAGGTAATAAAGTTCAAAATTGAACAGGAACCGCTACAATGTCTGCGATACTTGTATGGAAACCAATATACACAGCACAGCACAGTAATATCACGAGGTAATTTAATCAGCCGTCGTGATGAGTGAATTCGCAGGCTCATATCTTTTATGCATGCCTTCCGCTTTAAAGACCTTGCTTGTATTTCTGTAGAAAAAATATATGTTCGATGATGGTACTAACTACATTGAAATGACATGAAAAAGTGTAAATTTATCCAGCAAAAAGTCATTACCAAACATTACATTAGTCCAATAGTGAATTGTGTGTCAGCTTAATAGAAAACAAATGATATCGAAAACATCTTGACAATTTGACATGCATTCGTGTGAAATGAATTTGTGAAAAGAGAAACGTCACGTTGGTCTTCTCACCTCATAAAACGTCACTTTGGACGCTTATAGGGAAGGGTTTGCCATAATTAATTAATCACAACACTTGGTAGGCGGATTAGTGATCGCAAATTTTATTTACCGAGTACAATGGTGTCGATTCTGTGTCGCTTTCCCTAAAACTAAAGTAAACCTAAAATATGGCGCTACTCTTCTGATAAAAGGAAAATGAAAAAGACGGAAAGTTGTTAATTTCGTTTAGCTTAGAGTATGCGACACAGAATCGACACCAAAGACTGCATATTCTTTTGCTGCTTTTTCTTTATTCCCTTTGCCGGCTTTTACGGCACCTACGGGAAGATATAGGATAGTCCTATTACTACACAGACAGGGACCAGGCGGTAACTTTAAAAATCTTCAGATAAGTCCGCCATTTTACATTACATTTGCAGGTACGCATTGTGGAACGTTTGTAGTAGGTACCTAACTAGACACCTATATATATATAGTGAAGCTCATTGGAAAGATATATACACTATATATTCATATAAATATATATTTATATATATATATCTTTCCAATGAGCTTCACAAGAGTGCGTGACAAAGGTAGATCTTAGAGCACTTAAAAACACGGATATAGACAAGAGGATTAAAACTTGAGGCCATTTCGTTTAAGCCGAATCACCTCACCTTGAACTATGGCTCTTATGACCAGCACCTACAAGGCAACATTACTCTTAGTATCATTACAAATGCTAGCCTTGAAGCACTGATTGTTGTTTTTTTTTTACTTCAAACTTGTCTAGCATTTGACCGCCGCTGATGGGAAATGACGATGCGATCGAAGGTGTAGCATGCTAGCCAAGTTAGTAAGTTGATTTTTAGTAGTCTTTAGTTTAGAGATTGCGGTTATTAAATCACATTTTAATAGGTTTTTGTAGTTACCTACATGCTCTAGTTTCTTATCTTTTATTACAAAATTCTACCTTGATCCTTTATTAAGAAGGATAACTTTCGATTTCAAGAATCGCTTGCATTATCTATAATAATAAAACATCGCCATAAGTGAGTAGTAATTACTTGACACTGGCTAAATACACAATAGTGAGGAGCCAAAACAAAAAAAAAAGTGAGTAATAAAGTAGTGTCAAAGTCAAAGTATTTTATTGCAAATGGCTACTTTTAGCACTTATAAGTCAAAATGATATTAGGTACTTAAAAGTAAGTTATTGTACTAAGCATATAAAATTAAAAAGTGCTTAATGTCAAAACTAGCACCATACTGAGTTGGGGCTGGTTTGTGACAGAACTATGAAAGCGTTATTTTGTACTTTTCGTGTTAATGTTTTTGTTCTGTTACAAAATAAATTTACTTTCTTTCTTTTCTTTCAAATATTATATAGCAAGCCTATTAGGACAATATGTTTGAAATAAAAGAGAAGGGCTTTTTCCCACTACTGGTACAAGCAATCCGGCACAATGCACATAGTCAATTCATAGTCAATGCTACGTGCGTGGATTCTGATAACTATATATAATTTGCAGACAGTACAAACGATATAAAGTTAAAATAAACAATATACAAGTTTTTTTTTTTAGCCAAGGCTAAGACTAAGTTAATGAACCGTATCTTTTCAAATGCCCATTAGCTAAGAGGCTAAAAGTTAAACGCCATTGTTTTCGCAAACTCCAGTCATTATAACCTAATGGTGATTTGTTGTCTTGCTACAGCCTCGTTATCATAAATCACCAGTTTTGACTTTACGAGTGACCGTGGACGTAATCAGGAGAATTGGATGGTCAGGGGTGGGCATTATAAAAACCGTGGAAAGCCTCTTACTAATTTAGTTTGAATCCATTTTAGGGCCTCTTATTACCTATAAAGTACTAAGTGATTTGGCAGTATAGATGCAGTAAGTAAACTTGTATGTGTAAAATAGTGTAAGGGGTTTTGGCGGGAAAACGAAAATGATCGCGTCACGGCATTATATTATTTTCCAATACTTGTGTTATTTTCAGTGTTAGTGCATAAAATTGATGTCATTTTATTCGTTAACTGCTGGATTACAGGCGTGGGAAAGTGGTATAATGATGGTGAAACGTTTATTTTCGTGTTCTTTCTAAAACTCCATAGAAGCTTTTAGTAAAGTTGCTACCACTTTACTAGGAGTATGACTTGACTAGACTAGACTATAACTTGACTTGATGACTTGGACTGTGACTTGACTTGACACAAATATGCATAATATTAATTAACTTGAGAAATTATCAATTACTTGACACTGGCTAAATACACAGAAGTGTGGAGCCAAAATCAAACAAAAAAAAATAGTTTAAAAATATAAAAGTACCACTATGTCACCGTGTGTGAATCATTTAATATCTATATCCGAACTATATCTATTTATCTGTAATTCTTTTTATTTTAAATTGTTTTACGCCGTCCGTGCCGTATATTATTTTTATCTGCGGATACTTTCCATCCAAAGGTTATCTGGAAGAGATCGCTACAACGATAAGACCGCCCATTTTTACACTAGTACTTAAGATTTATTAAAATATTTATAACTCAAAGGTGACTGACTGATTGACTGACTGACATAGTGCAATCTATCAACGCACAGCCCTAACCACTGGACGGATCGGGCTGAAATTTGGCGTGCAGGTAGATGTTATGACGTAGGCATCTGCTAAGAAAGTATTTTTCGAAATTCTACCCTTAAGAGGGTGAAATGGGTGGTTAAATTATTTTCCCATAGGCCACACCACGGGTGAAGCTGCGGGTAGAAGCTCATTCCTATATATATTGTAAATTTCATTGGTATATTATCATCAAGGATAATTTTAGGCTTTCGCTTTTTCTCTACGAGAACCCGTTAACTTGTGTGAGAAGTAAACTCGTGTGTAAAATAGTGTAAAAACATAAAAATTCAACTATATGCGTTTATTTTTAATACCTATATCCGAACTATATCAAAATTTTTATATTTATTTCGACAAACATTTTTATTAGATCAAATTTCGTTTTTTATATCCGAGAACCCTCAAAATTAAGTCCTTACAACGCCCCCTGCACTGACCTTTACTTGCCTAATTAGAGATTGTGTCAGATACTTTTCCTCGCGTGTTCGTGTTGCGTCCGATCACCGCTTTTTATTATCATAATTTATCACCTTCCCTAGCCGCCATGGTGAGGTCACCTGATGTAACAACCAAATTAAATGGAACTGTATCAAACAGGTAGATATTTACATAAATGAATAGAGAAATAATCAAATATTCAACAAGATAACGTTGCATTTAAACTGGTTCATTAAATACAGTTGAAAAATCTTAGGAAATCTTTATATTTAACAAAAGATACGGTCGATATTGCATCATCAGCGCCCCTATTTCGTTCATGCTACTTACCACCAGGTGAGCCGCCTGCTCATTTGCCGCTGATAATATAAAAAATATAAGACCAATAAGAAAGTTATCAACTAATTTAAAATACTTTGGAGAATCAAACCCATTAATAGGATTGGAACCTCTCATTTCAAACTTCTCATTTTAAAAGCCTCTGTAGTGTATTTAGTTCATATCAAGGCATAACAATTATAATACTTCTTAACTTCTTAAAATATAGAAGAAGAAAAAAATATAAAAAATAATGTGACATACGAAATTCCAGTAAGTTTAGTAACTTCAAGAAATACGTTGAATATCGTAAAATAACAATATGTTTGTATGTATTCCAGGGTCCAGCGACGTGGACGTCCCTCCGTCGCTGCTGCACTCCATGCAGAATCAGATGCAGAGCAAGGGAGGGTACGAGATGGCGTATGGAGTTAAGGTATAGTAAAAGCGTGAATTTATACCTAATATTTTCTATACACTGTATATTATACTCAAATAAGTTTGGTAATATTTGGAAGATCATCACATCGTCGAACGGAAGACCGGTCCACTGCTGAACACAGGCCTCTTTAATAAAACGCCATATTGGATGCTTATCATAAGTTATTCAATTGAATCACGCTAAGAGGGAGGAAGTGATGGTAAGGCACCTGGTGTTTTTTAACGGGCTAATGATAGTCACCTACGGAACTTTACAGCGTCACCGGGCGGGAGGACCGGTGCTTAAGGCGCCCCACCATCAAAAGGGGGAGGAAACTAGCTCAAGGGTAACCCTGGAGTGAGCCTCGGCTTGGGCCGTTGCCGGGATAATTGGATCGAGAAGACTACGTCCAATGGAAGAGTGGACCCTGTGGAAAGTAGCGCCATCGCTGCTTTCCATAGGGTCCAAGGGGTTAGAACCATTTCTAACTAACCTACGGCGGCTACGAAGGCCCCTGGGGCTGAAAAAGGGGCACTGAAGATTATACATATACTCATGGGTACATTAATAGATTTTGAGGTGGTTTACTGAAATTTTATAGTCATTCCATAATAATATTCATTTTACGTCTTGTTTGATAAAGATTTATGATTTATAGCAATTTGGCTTACTTACGTAATGAACGAATCAATTAAAAGTATTTGTTTTTTTTTTAATACGAGTGGGGTCCCGCCCTTGAAAAACTAATTGGTCTTGTTAGATTTGACTCATCCCAGTAGTTCCATTCTCTTCTTCCACGATCAGACTGCTAGGATTTTTGCCTCCCATTTCCATGGTTACAAGTGAATAATTAAACTCTTTCCTTTTTTCAGGCGTATTGAATCCTGAAGGCGCTTGTAGAATACAGAGTGAAACAAGTCATAACCGTGTGTTAAAAATATATAAAATGATCTAAACTCTATTTATTGTATTGTGTATAGTTATAAGCGATTAGCGAGTAAGAACAATTCGTTTTGTAAATAAACTCTAAATCATTTAAAACAAGTTACCTATATTTGGTTTAAGTCAAAATTTAAAGTTAAGGAATGGAGTGCGGAGGCTGTATTTGCATCCGTAGGTATCTTAAAGCTCAGAAATTTATTTATTTTTACACGAATTTATGGAATGCATTAGTTGTCTTCAATTAGAATCATGATTACGTTATGCTACTTGTTTTAGAGAATGCACGCACGTAGGTGCGATAAATGATATAACAAGAACGCAGTGTGAGGGGAGCTTGCATCGCATTTCACAGCCGCCGTTAAGTTTGAATCAACAGTTGAACTACGCTTCTACGGTCCCTTTTACAGAACAATGCTCAGTCATCGATCGCTGCCCAAGCTGAGATTTCATTCATAAAGTGATCAATTACCGAATGGAATCTCTGCTTCAGCACCGATCGATGACTGAACATCGTACTGTAATACGGACCCAGGTATCTAAAAAATCAATTTTTAACAATCCATGCTATCATGAATATTTTGAAATCCACTTTATCCCTGTTGTTGTCATAGGTAAATAATACAAGTAAATTAGTGTATAGGTCTAACAATGTGTAGGTAATGTGTAATTGTGTATTCACAAACCGATATTTATATTTGTTAGCATTGACAATTTGTGACACATTTTCCTAAATGTGTACGAAGTACCACATATCTTTTTTTGTTTAACCATCAAAAATACCTAAATGCGCCGTAAGTCTAGGTTAGGTTTGTCCAGACATATAAGGTTTTCAACGAACTACGTCTCAGATTTGAGTTTGTACCAGTACTATGTATACAAGATTAAAGAAAAAAAAAATAAACGGCTGGGATTAATTTAATAAAATTCTTTGTATGCTTTCGTTGGATCCCTGAATGGTTTATATAATCCGTAGGAAGCCGGAGCGGGTCACCTAGTTAATAATTTTTTGGTACTTGGTACTTACCTCGGTATAAATACGATATGAGACACGTTAATTATGATTGTATAAGTACTTAGGCACTTAAATGTTAATTCAAATTACCGTGTGTCCTTAATATGTGAAAACAAATGTACTCTGGTCAGAATCATGACTATTTTGATCGTGTAGTCATTGGGTTATAATTGTTATAAATATTATATTTATTTTTATACGACAGTTAAACGAGCAGGTATACCTACTAAAGTCTATAATTAAAAGGAAACTTATTTACAGATCATATAAAATAAAAAATTTGAACGATTTATCACCTATACTTACCTACACTTGTTTTACTTCTAGAATAATCTAAATACGTGAAATCCATTCGTCCATTATCTATTAATATACACACTTTCTTTGTCATTCATTTTAACGCTATCATAATGAAATTGCAATTATGAAATATTTGTTACTATATGTCCATGTTATTAGACGACTTGCTGTGTTCCTTTTCTTATTATAGTCAAATTTACTCTCAATTGTTAATTAAGTCAGTAGCGTAAGTTAAAATTTAGTGTGTGATATAAGGATATCGTTTCATTAAGTGTATTATATATTGGATGTAAGCTGTAATAACGCGATCAGAATCAATTAGCGTCCATATATAGCGCATCCAGGAGATTTTAAGCAATATTTTAAACTTTGCAAATAACTACTTGTGAAACAGCGTTTTGAAAAAAAAAATCTTAATAACAATTGAGTAACGACATTTTAACTGCTAGTTTTAAAATATTGTTTTTTTATAAAGATCGTCGGTTGATAGATGCGGAACGCGTTGTATATGTGGTTAGACACATCTCTTACGATATACCTAAGTAAGTAAGTGTAGTACAGATTTATGTACTTTATCCAGTTTGACATACTTTTTTTTAAAGAGTGCGACATCATAATGAACCTTAATATTTCTTGTTTTGAACTAACATTCATTTTGCATAAAGCAAGGCAGAAAATTAGCGCAAAATATATAAAAAGCGCTTTTTATTTGCCCACGAAAGCTTCTACAGTTGGAACTCTAAACTTCTCTCAAATCAACCTACCAAGTACCCCAGTAAATAAGAGTGGATAGAGTTACATACGTGGTTATTTTATGTTAAAAAAGCAACGTGGATAAGTCAATGTAAAGTATGTCAAACTGGACGCAATCTTTAGATATAATTATGTATATATTCTGCCATTTGAGAAATCAGATAAAAATAAACTTGTTAAGTCTTCGTGCCCGAAATCGTTTGGGCATCAGAATGACTGAAAGTTTGACAAGAGACTGAAAACTAATACAAACATTTCTTAGCACGGCACGCGGTCGATATCGGCCATAACACAATTGGACTCTTAGAAGTCTACGAACCGGCTGCTCGGTAGATGAAACAAATATTTACTTTGTCACTATAATTGACGTTATATATATATATATATATACGCATATAATATATATATATATATATATATATATATATATATATATATATATATATATATATATATATATACGCATATATATATTTGCATATATATATATATGGTCCATGTATACATCCTGGTTATGTCCTGCGTAAACTCTTCGGAACAAACATCCCTAGGGACGTTGTGGGCCCTTAACCCGGCCTTATGTTTACTAGACATTTAGAGCAGTTTTTATGTGTGCTCTAAATAAGATTGAATAATAAGCCATATTTAAATTTATAACGTTAATCATAGTGCTGGTATAAAGGGTATTTTAAATTTATTTTAACGATCGTCCAGTGCTTACTCTTATTATATTACAGAGTGAGTCTAGTTTCGAAAGTTATATACCTACGAGTATTATACTATCCTTAATATCTTTTTCGTTATATCCATTAAAGTCAACTTCTGTGTCGCATTCTACAAAACTAAACTTAAGTATGGCGGCACTTTTCCGATAAAGTGGAAATGAAAAATACGGAGATATTATAATTTTGTTTATAGAATGCACCTGTAAATTGTAAGATTTTGTTGGACGATCATACTACCTATATCTTCCATTCACTATGAAGTTTTCCAAAACTGTGCCACTGTAAAAGTTATATCCAAACGCACACGAAATTTTGCCATTTTTTCAATAAAATGCCAAATTTCTACAACTCAAGATATATATTAATAGATTAGTTATTTACAACCTATTTGTATAATTATTAATTGATTGAATACGGATTTGTTCTATATAATTAAAATGTATGTGAAGTTTGTCTGTGTTTCAATGTCTCAAAACCAAACTAGTTCTATCCGAATCCAAAATATTCAAAATGTGTCCGTCAGAATGGAAGGTCACTCTTAACGTTGAAATGGTGGCCAATAATTGCTGCCTATTTACTGCAATTTGCTGCCTAGCACTTTTATAATAATCAAAATATTTTGAGTGGGTCCCAAAGGATAATTGAAGGTAAATTAATGAAAAAACCTGAAATATAAGGAAAAGGAAAATAAAAGGAAAAGGAAAAAATATAAGGAACTTTTAGACACTTCGAATTCTTCCGCAGAGCGCGCTCGCTTACTTGCAGTTGCTTGTTGGGAATCGGGGCTTTGGCTGCATGCTTTGCCATCACGAAATTTCGGTAATCTTCTAGACAACAACACCTTTCGGTTAGCCGCATCTTTGCGAATAGGTGCACCTAGCCAAGTCCTTCATCATTGTTCTTCTTGTGGTGAAATGGTACACGGGCTCGGGTACCACGGACTGTCCTGTATAAAAAGTACAGTACGAATACCACGACACGCCGACTTGAACGATATCATCCATCGGGCTTTAGTTAGTGCCGGTATCCCATCTGTCCTAGAACCTAATGGACTGATGCGAGATGACGGCAAAAGACCCGACGGGATGACCCTCATCCCCTGGAAGATGGGACGCCCTCTAGTGTGGGATGCCACAAGTGTTGACACTATGGCTCTGTCCCATCTTCCTTTAACTACAGTTCAAACCGGCGCGGCCGCTGTCAAGGCCGAAAACCTCAAACGACACAAATATGCACTTCTTGACAGGGCCTACATGTTTGTGCCGTTTGGGGTGGAGACAATGGGTCCGTGGGGGCCGGCTGCCATGGAAACATATAGGGACTTGGCCAAACGTTTGGTGGAAGCATCAGGTGACCAGAATGCTGGCTTTTATTTTGCACAAAAAATAAGCATTGCCATTCAACGTGGTAATGCTGCCAGCATTCTGGGCACTTTCCCTTCCACCAACGGGCTATTTTAAAATTTTTAGTTTTATTTTATTTTTATTTTAAGTTCTTAGGTGTAATTTCGTTTTTTAGGTCTAGTTTAGTTTTGTATTAATAAGAATAATAATTTTAAATTTGTTATTGTAATTTCAGGTTTTTCAGGTTTTTTCATTAATTTACCTACAATTATCCTTTGGGACTGCCCCAATATAGTGGGTCCCTGTTTGATTTATCAAAGTGATTAAGGTTCTAACAACGCCATCGTTATATATTAGGGAGATAGGCTTATTTGAAAAGTATGCGGTAGGTAGTCGGCGAGAAGGAGAACTGCGATATAAAGCATGTCGAACTCACCTCATGCGTACCAGTATGTTCTGTATGGCACCTATTATATTTAACAAAATTCCCACAAGAATCCGTGTTGATAATGGCGTGATTTTCAAGGAAAAACTAAATTAGTTGCTACTGGACAAAGCCTATAATACCATCGATGAATTTTTGAATGATAGTAATAATTGTAATTCTGTAAGTCCTTAAATTTGAGAATCTTTATATGTATTATCTATTTTATCCCATGCTGACATTTTGCTTTAATTATATTATTTGTTTATAAAGGATTGTAAATATGAAACGACGAATTCTGAGAATAGCTTGTATGTCACGACGACGGAAATAGAGTTACCACTGTTTTACTTTTAAGACCACAAATCATTGTTTGACCTATTTCACAAGCAAATAAATTGATTGATTGATTTGTGGGGTACATGTAATGTGGAATCATTGAAATATTCATAAACCTATGGTAGCCGTCAAGAAAGTAAAACTATCGATCAAAACTTACGGGCTAGTCGAGAGATAGTGACTAAACTAAAACCTCTTTAAAGTTTAGAGGTTGGAATCACTAACGTAAAGCGGTTTAGCCACAATACTAGATTCAGGCGCAAATGTAGCTTAGCGGTAGTCCATTCCACTTTGAAACTGCACACCCTTGTTCCATTTGTGATGCCTATACTATGCATTCAGTTTCCTTAGGTAATACTCTATGACAATGAGGAACGAAAAGGACTGAAGTTCCCGTTCAGACATTACTAACCTAAAAAAATGACTCCTCTCCTATAAACGCCTGGCAAAATATTAATAAAGTAATTTACCGAAACATGTTCCGTTCGTTAGAAAGAAAGAATTTTTTTTATGTGTATATAAAGGTTAGCGCCAGCGCCATAGCCACAGCAGCAGAATCAGTATTCAGTATCTAATAGTGTATTTATGAAGGTACATGCCCTAAAGGAAGTAAGTAGCTAACCCGAGACTAATACCCATTTATTAATAAGGCTGATAAAGTTTTGCGCGAGCTTATAAGCGTGGTGATTATGTGGCACTTTCCTGAGATAAGCGTCCAGTTTTATGCGGGACGCCTATCCTCAGCATTACGTCTTGCAGCTGATGATGTGTGATGTAATCGTCTATACGAAAAGATATTCTAATAGCAATTATTCCAATACACAAAACATGACTAAAGAAGTTTGAGTCTACTTTTTGTATAGGATACGTGTGCGTATGTGCACGTTCATAAAGTTCACGCCATGTCGCACCGAATATTCCAATTCCTGTTGCTCCGAATGCGTTACTTTTGCGCACTATATTATGATATCGAGCAAAACTTAATTGACTTTATTTAATTTAAGCAGTGTCTCAGGCCGTTAATGTTTAAAATTGCCGCGTAGAGAGAAGGCAGACCCTAGTTTTTTTATTTTTTTATATATTGCTTAAATATATCTAATATACACTCTTTTTGCAATTGCATAAGTTATCTATTGATAATGATGATAACCAGTTGGAAGGATTTTTTTTAAATTATAATGTTGCCTATATCTACTTGAGGCTAACGTCATGTGTTTCTATTAAAATATGACATTTTTGCTGCTGTAGCAAACCTCTATTCGTTTGCGTTTCATTATTATTGTGATTGTTGTGATCTGACACGTGTCGGCGCGCAAGGTACTGTAAAGCATAATAAAGTCGTATGGAAGAATTTTTAATCAGTTTCCTGACGAAAGGGTTTTATAATATTATTACTGATATAAAAAAGTGAAAAAGCAAGTTGAGGACGCGCAAACGATTAATATTACATAATGATAACAACGTGCATTATTATTGGCGCTGCAGCGATTATCCTTATCAAGGTGTACCATAAACTTTCAACTGGAATGTGCAAATGTGTCGAGAAAATGGAAAACAAAGTTGTAATAATAACCGGTTCCAACACTGGCATCGGTTTCGAAACTGCTTTAGACTTGGCAAAACGGGGTGCTAAGGTGATCCTTGCTTGCAGAGACGAAAAGAGAGGAACTACCGCCCGAGATAAAATCATACAATCGACCGGAAACCAGAAAATTATATATAAACATCTCGACTTGGCTTCTTTCAAGTCCGTGCGCGAATTCACGGAGGATGTTTTGAAAACTGAAAAGCAGCTAGACGTTTTGATCAACAACGCAGGCTTAGGAGATGTCAATAACTCTATCACCGACGACAAGGTTCCATTGGCGGCGCAGGTCAACCATTTCTCGCCGTTCCTCCTTACTGTCACATTGCTGCCTCTGCTTACGGCGTCTGCTCCCAGTCGCATCATCAACGTGTCGTCGATATTGCACACATCAGGAACGATCGATTTGGAGAAGTTTCATAAGCACACTTCGAGCTACATACCCACCATAGCCTGCCTGCGAACCTACAGTAATACGAAACTTGCCAATATACTGTTTACTAGAAAATTGAGTTCAATGTTACGCGGGACCAGAGTGACGGCGAATAGCTTGCATCCTGGTGCTGTGAACACTGGAATATTTCGCGATGGAGGCATCGTCATACGATTTCTAGTAAGCTTTTTCTTTATAACCGCGTTTGAAGGCGCGCAGACTTCGATCCACCTGGCAGTGTCTAAAGATTTGGAGAACGTTAGTGGGAAATATTTCACGAATTGTCGCGAGACGAAGACCGCTTCTAAGGCTGAGGATGATGACATGGCGGAGAAACTGTGGAAATTGTCGGAGACCGTAGTCGCTTTCGATAAGAAAACTGAGTAGGCATAATGTAACGCTGTTAAAGAGATATAATAGTTTTTTTTAACTTTGTTACGTTGGATCAACTATCGTGAAGGTTTCAGGAATAAGGAAATCAAATGATTTTTTATACCTTTTTAGTTTTTTTAGTTCTAGATATTAGTAGCAAATAGTTTTCATGTAATCTGAGTATATAAGTAATTACGTATCTACACAGAAAGTTTACATAATAAAATTGTACTTGTTTTGTAATTTGATATTTTACTTTAACTTAATTTGCTGAACTGCAGACGTATGATCTTGTATGGAATACTGCAGCTAGCTATTTACAAAGTATTCAACTGGCAGACCTGGATTTAATTTTCTGAGAAGTAGTACTCCATTCGTCACGTTTGTCTGTCTGGCTGTCTGTACAATTTTTTATCTAACATATGAAAATATTTTCATACATCATCAACCAATGAATAATAAAAAATGGTATGACGGAAGAACACATTTTTATGTTTTGTCTCTGTCTATTGACTTAGGACTTAGCTTAGGATAAAAAAACGTATGCTATTCGATTGTTGCGCAGTGTCATGAACCCGGTCGAATGCTGACGGTTTGCATAACTGAAAATTGTTTGATACGACATTCATAACTTTAATACTAGGAACAAAAATAAACTGACTTTCAAGATTCAGACTGCAGAAAGTTAATGGTTTATTCATGGGAAATGGGATCGGAGTTTTCTGTTCTGCTTTGTGCCTGAGTGAGAAAGAGAACTTAGTTTTTTCAAACTCATATATTGTAATGAACATAGGTGTTTGTTCTGTGTCTGGGTGTTATATTGTATTATATGTATATATTTAGAAATCAATAAGTATTTAAGTATTGTATCAGTTATCTGATTCCCATAATACAAGCTTTGCTTACAAACTAATCTTTAACTAACAAACGGGCTAGATGGCGTTGTGTGAGATGTCCACACATATCATTATCATTATCATTGTTTATCATTATTGTAATGGGCTTGCTATATAATATTTGACCATAAGCACTTTGTAATTTAATAGGCTTAGTAAAATAACTTAATTTTAAGTACCTAATATAATTTTGACTTGTAAAACTGCTAAATCTTATGACTTTGACTGATTAACAATTAAAAGCTGTACGGGCGTCCGTAAGTCCAACATTCCCTAGAATGATAAAGCCTTGGACAATGAAAAAAATGAAATTCGTTAAAAACAGTATTTAATAAAAGTTCTTATAAATCATGATTAAAATAACCAATACATCTGAATAATTTTCACAAACACATTGAGACGAAAATTTTGAACGTTACATACATATTTTACATCAAATTTATCTGTGAATAAATTCGAGCAGTGTTTTTGTGCAATTACGATCCACGTGTGATTTTTGCTTAGTTTTTGAGTATTCAATATTAGTGATCACCTTTTCCTCCGCCTATGGTCAGATCGCGCGGCGCTGGGTTTGGAAGACTTCTCTTTGTGTCTAGATACATCTGGAAACAAAATGTATGGTTTAAAACCCCCCTTGAGCACTTCATAATAATAATAACGCCCAACGATCACATACATAGATCCTGGACCCTAACTAGGATTCCCTATGTCTAAGGACCCAGGAACTACGAGGACCATGGTCCCACAACACCCAGACTCAGAACAAGTATTTGGACTTTTTTTGTGCATAAATACTTGTCCTGCTGCGGGAATCGAACCCGCCGCCTCTGGGTTATGGAGCCAACCTGCTCAACCACCACGCCACAGAGGCTGTCACACATAATGATGTTCGTAATGGTGTTCATCGTAGTGACTCACTAATGATGTTGACAGTGACAAATAATGCCTTCCCAAAACCTTGTCTTTGGCTGACAAATGAAGGCAAGTAATTAATAATTTCGCTAATTCTTTGTTCCACATAAAATATTATGGCTTTTGCCGTATTATCACATTTACTTTTTACTTGGTTTTTCGTTCTCCATAACGATGAACCTGTCTGACTCCATTATTTCAATTCTTTAGTAAATAATTATGTAACCTGTGCCCTAAGTGATTTTTGGCTTCTTTCATCAATACAAAAAGAAGCAAATAGAACACAAATATTTTTCTTTTCCATTTTGTGTGGAAAGGGTGACATGGGGTCCAATGGGAATAACCCAAAATTGTCATGTTCCCAACGAGACTAAATTAACCACATAATCATCATCATCATCAAGCCTTATGACGTCCAGCTGCTGAACATAGGCCTCCCCCACAGAGTCCCACTTAAAGCTACTAGCCCCTTGCAACTAACAGCTGCCCGCGGTTTTGATCACCCTATTACGAAGAAAGTGGCAGCGCTGCTGACGGCCGTTGGCGGCTCAACTATTGTCAAAATTGTATGAACTTTTTGTATGAGCAGCATGCACGGGTTCATCTAGCTATGTACCTACCAGCTGGGCGATCACGTGACTCGCTTGCAACCGATAGAAACACAGATTTGTATGGATTTGACAGTTTGAATACGCAGTTTATGTGCATAGTTAGTATGGAAATTTCTCCTGCTTAAACAAGTTTCGTGATCACCCCCCTGGTCTGGCTACATGGGACCGACCCGTCTAGACGGGCTGGACCATTACGAGTAACGCGATAGAAGAGTTGCGCTACATCGACAGAATGAGAGGCAACTGTTTAGAGTAGGCTGTGCGAGCTGAACTACACCTTATTGCGTTGTTACATGAGTCGCTTTTTATTTAAGTGACTTCGCGGTGTACTATTAATTTTGTGCTACTAGTTCAATATCGTTATAGGTAGCGGCACGAAATTTGAGCGCTGAGCGAAATGTGGAAGGGATAGCTGCGCATGGGTTTTGTCGCGCGTGCAAACGTTAATAAATAGTTAATGTTAAAGTTTTGCATGGCTTGTAACAGGTTGTTTTACTATACAAGATTAACCTCTTTTTATTTAAATCTTGCTTTAAAGAATCAATCAATTCATTGGTTTCTGTTTTAACAAAACAACGCACGTCATACACCATTTTTCGTGCCTGTCTTTTCAATACAGTATATCTTCTAGGCATATTCACTATCTACTAAAAATATACTAATAAAAAACCAACTATAACAAACGAACGAAACTTACAAAAAAATCAATAACAATGAATGGCAATAACAATACACCTTAGAACGCGACTGTACAGTCAGAAGTCCGCGGAGCGTCGTATGGGGCGGGGGACGGAATACGTCCCTCTAGCCCCCTGTGTTACCTAATTTTTTACTTCTGCGCAATGCCGCGCAGCGCTAGAGTTTCGTGCCGTTACTTATACCTCTAGTATCTTTAGTCCTGTGCCTGCGGTCGCGATCATCGCGCGAGTCCGGCGACGAGCGGCGCGACGAGCGCCGGCGGGGGGAGGGTCGCTCGCCGCCCCACCACCACGCGGGGGGGACGGAGGCGCGCGAGCGGAGCGGGGAGCCCTGGTACCCCGGGATCGGGGTTGGGGGTAGCTGTGGGAGGAAGACAGAATAATCCGGGGACGAGTTGGCTGGACTGCAGTCGCAACCCCTTCTCCCCCCAAGCGTCTTTGTTTCCTAACTACAATCTTCTACAATATTCTTCTTCTTTCTTGAGTCTTCAAGTCAAGAGTGAACAAGTATATCCTCTAGGCAAACATGCACCATCGTAGACTGCATCGTCACTTTCAATCAAGTGAGACCGTGGTCAAATGCTTCATCTATAAGCAATTAAAAAAGGTGAAATGCTTGTAAAATAAACACAAGCCCATATTAGGTACAAATATTTTAAAAATAAGTCTATAAGCTGGACTAGGCTATTTTAGTACTGCGGTAAAAGTATATTAAGAGTCATTAAATCAGGCTCCCCCAGTGTAATGTATGAATTGCGGTTGCTTTGTATTACAACAATAACACTGTTCCCTCCAGCAATGCTAATAGGGTTATATCCTATACTAATATTATAAATGCGAAAGTTTGCGAGTATGGATGTATAGATGAATATTTGTTACTCTTTCACGCAAAAACTACTGAACGGATTTGGCTGATATTTGGAATACCATCTATTTAATTATATTAACATCTAAATTAATTACGTAAATTAAAAATGATTTTTAGACATTTTTAGCGTTCTTTACCAAAATAGTAATCTTTGGAATAGATAGGCTAGCTTATACAAGGTGGCATTTAATTCAATCTTTTCCTTAAATGTACGTACTCAGACCATGCTATAGAATAGTAGTACAAGGTCCAATTTAAAAAAACTAAATGTCCGTTACGCCCCATGGGAGCTCAGACGGAGGCCCCACTCCTCATTTCCGTGTGGTACCTGCGGGTAGGAGCCGGGCGGCAGGCGGTAGTGCGGCGGCTCGCCCTCCGCGCACGCGGGCGCCGCCGGCAGCCGCGTCGGGCTCTCGGCTGTACTCAGCTACCACGCGGACCGGTACGTTCAAATTAAAATCATTTCTTGCAATAGGCTATTTGACTACAAGTAAATATTATTTTCATAACGTAGCTTAAAAATTAATGTAGATATCATCAACACAATCAACACTTTATTGTACACCGTAAAAAAGAAAGCAATTTTACTAGTACAATAGGCGGTCGTATCGCTTAGAGCGATCTTTTCCAGAGAACCTTTGAATCGGAGAAATTTGTAGCTTAGAATTTTGGGTTTTGATGTACAGGTAAATCAAAATGTATATATAGTATATATAATCCAAATGTTTTATTAGAGTAGTAGTATTAAGTAGTAGTTGTTATATTATTGTAGAAGTTAGTTTAAAAAAGGCACATCGACGTTAAAAAAATATTGTTTCCATATTGATTACATATTAATTACATATTGATAACATATGGATTAAATATTAATTACATATTGATTACATATTGATTTCATATTAATTAAATATTATTATCACTAATGTTATCAAAGCGAAGGTTTGAATATGTGTATGTATGTTTGTTACTCCTTCACGCTCAAACTGCTGATGGGCGAAAGATTTGAATGAAATTTGGAAATATTATTTCAGATGATCCCATGAAAATTTCAATTCTACTGAATCAATTTTAATGATATTTGTTTGGTTTTTATAATTAAAACAAATGGAAAAACACGAGTGTGCTTTAGACCACACGACTGAAGTAAAACTTCTTTAGTTTAGCTCCATCTATCGGCCGGTATAACTTTGTTTTTGCTTTGTTTAATGTTATTGTCGCCATGTTGCCAATTGAAATTGTCATTTTACCGGACATACCAACATAATCATACAATTTTTTTACTTTGTTTTGTTGTAATAGAGATCTACGTTAACCAACAAACTTAAAACTTCCGTTCACCTCGCCAGCTTACTCACCAAGTCAAGCGTGCGTAAAGGAGTTTTACTTCAAAAATACATGCATGCACAATCATGTCAACAGAGTTTTTTTGGCGGGAAAACGAAAAAGATCGCGTCGCCGCATTGTATTATTTTCCAAAACTTGTGTTATTTTCAGTGTTAATGCATAAAATTGGTGGCATTTTATTCGTTAAGTGCTGAATTACAGGCATGAGTGTGGAAAAGTGGTATAATGATGGTGAAACGTTTCTTTTCGTGTTGTTTCCAAAACTCCATAGAAGCTTCTGGTAAAGTTGCCACCACTTTACTAGGAGTACGACTTGACTAGACTACGACTAGACTAGACTATGACTTAACTTGATGACTTGTACTGTGACTTGACTTGACACATTATATGATATTAATTAACTTGAGATATTATCAATTACTTGACACTGGCTAAATACACAAAAGTGTGGAGCCAAAACCAAACAAAAAAAAACATGTCAACAAGTGTACACCAAAATGTATTAAATAATTATTATTATTTATTATGAGACATTCTCAAAGTATAATGAGATACTTTGGTAAATTTTAATACAGCCCACGGGTCTAAACCAAGTGTGCTGTATGTTCTGTCATCGGTTGGGTTACTGAATCCTCCTGTACAAATTTCCTAACTATTCTGCATGTATTAAGTATGGCAGCTTTTTGCATACTGGCCCGATAGCTCAGTTGGTAGTATCCCTGCCTTCTGAACTGCAGGTTGTGGGTTCGATTCCCACCCAGGACAAACATTTGTGTGATGAACATCGATGTTTGTTCTGTGTCTGGGTGTTTATATTGTATTCTATGTATGTATTTACAAACAAAAAAGTATCTAAGTATTGTATCAGTTATCTGGTTCCCATAGTACAAGCTTTGCTTAGTTTGGGGCTAGATGGCGCTGTGTGAAATGTCAACACATATTTATTTATTTATATTTATTTATGTAAGTGTTTTCTGGTAAGCCGATTATTTTAAGGGAGTGTGGTAGATGTTTTGGAATTACGCCAGTGCTAGAAAGCACTAGCGGCACGATATACACATTCTTCATTTTCGAGATTCTATGTACTTCCTCCTTCAACTCTGTGTATTTTTGTAATTTTTTCTGTGATTGTTTTTTGTATATTATGTGTATTTGGGACAGCTATATCTCATTATTATAACAACCTGTTGTTTGAGCGTGTTGAATTCGTTGCTCATGTCGCGGTACCGCTGCAAGCACTCCTGCCACATGGTCGCCATCTCAGACATCTCCGAACGTTGCTTGTTTATTTCCTCCTGAATATAATTAAACATAAAATAATAAAATATAATTAATTAGGGTATTTCACACAGCGCCATATAGCCCCAAACTAAGCAAAGCTTGTACTATGGGAACCCGATCACTGATACATTACTTAGATACTTTTTTTGTAAATATATACATAGAATACAATATAATACCTAGACACAGAACAAACATCGATGTTTATCACGCAAATACTTGTCCTGAGTGAGAATCGAACCCATAACTTACAGTTCAGAAGATAGGATTACTACCAAATAAGCTATCGGACCAGTCAATTAAATAAAATCTTAAAGATTTTTTTTACCAATTAGTGACCCCGAAATTTGATTGCAACCAGAAAAAAAAGTATCTAGGTATTGTATCAGTTGTCTGGTTCTCATTCTGCTTAGTTTGGGGCTAGATGTATGTAAGGTGAAATGTTCACAAGTATTTATATATTTATTTGGTTAGAAGAAATATTGGGGAGAACTTTGTCCAGCAGTGGGATACAAAATATTTAAATTGGAGTAGAATAAGTGAAGTAAGTTAGTTTTGGCGGGAAAACGAAAAAGATAGCGTCACCACATTGTATTATTTTCCAAAACTAGTGTTATTTTCAGTGTTAGTGCATAAAATTGGGGGCATTTTATTCGTTAAGTGCTGGATTACAGGCGTGAGTGTGGGAAAATGGTATAATGATGGTAAAACGTTTCTATTCGTGTTGTTTCCAAAACTCCATAGAATCTTCAAGTAAAGTTTTAAAGTTGCCACCACTTTACTAAGAGTATGACTATGACTTGATTTGATGACTTCAACTGTGACTTGACACATATTTGCGTGAAATATCATTAACTTGATAAATAATCAATTACTTGACACTGGCTAAATACACGAATGTGTAGAGCCAAAAACTTAATAAAAAAAAGTGTAAGTGAGCGTGTGTACCATGAGCCTAGCGTCAGTATCGCCGACGTCTCTCGCAACAGTTTCGTACCGGCGCATGCACTCGCGCCACAGCCTCAACTGCGCCGCCGCAGACTCACGCACGTTCTCACACGCACTCTCCTGGAATATGTTGGTCAATCCAGCGTCTGTGGTGTGGTGGTTGGGCAAGTCGGCTCATAACCTGGAGGCGGAGGGTTCGATTCCCGCGACACGACAAGTATTAGTGCTCACAAAAAGACGCAACAAGTGTTTGCGCTTTTTTTTTCTGTGCACAAATACTTGTCCTGTTTCGGGAATCGACCCCGCCGCCTCCGGATTATGAGCCGACCCGCTCAACCATTACACCAGAGGCTGTCAAATTATGGCAAACTTTTCCTCTCTGTGATAATCCGCTAATTAATGGGAGAGAATGTGATTCTGGTTTTTCAGTGACTTGTCAATCAATGATCAAACTCTACGGACGGGACAATGTAGACACTTTGCTACGAGCCGTAGCTCGCTGACCTCGTAGCGGGACTTGCTGACGTTTTTCGTTAATTTTACGTAGCTTCCAGGATACGAGCACCAATTATGAAATGAGACATTAGTATAGGAAACACACTTATTTGTAGACACTACACGATAAGACATACTTACTATAGATATTATAATATTGCTGCTTCTATAAATGTTTCATAATTACAACTAGTGAATGGCTATCACTCACGAGATGCAGTCGAATATTTAGACCAGTGTTTGGGCAATATAGGTGCCCATCCTCATGGAGATCAAGGTCGAAAATTGTTGGACTGTATCTCCTGAGTGTTGACGTTTATTTTTTTTCTGATTCTTGCAACTTACATTCAAAGTCTTATCCTTATCTTGCGAGTGCGAGATGCCCTTGAAGCATCGCATCAGTTCCTTCCACAGTTTCATCATCTTGTCCATCGCCTCACGCTGTTCCGCTATTTCTTGCTGGAAATGTTAAAGATTAAATTATATGGTATTACGATATTCCGTTTAAGCAAGGGTGGTCGATCTGATTTTCAACGCAATGTGCGCGTGCGCAAAATTTATATGAAATCTGCGCGACTCCCTTTAAAATTTAATTAATAAAGCAGTTTAGCGAAGCGGTATAAAAAAGTAGCAATCACAACTACAAGTACGAGTACATACATCTATTAACTTTAATCAAAACTGTTTCAGCGTTCGGATGCAACGATGTGCATAATAATTAATAAGACAACAATTAAAAGTGCACCGCTGTGGCACAAATAACAGTCCAGCGCTAAACATAATTATGAGTGATAAGTATGTAACGTTTACCTTTACAACTCTCAAGTAGTTACTCTTCCCAGTCCTCCCGCTTATAGTGCTAGTCTCTCCATCCGCCACGCTCAAACCAGAATCTCGTTCCCTCTCAGAATACCTATCCCTCTCTCGATACTCCTCTTCTCTAGAAGCTATCGAATTCCTATCGAAACGTTCCGAAGGTCTCCGAGCTCTGCGCTCTTTGGACGGGAAATGTCGCTCTAGAACCGGTTTCTCATAATCGTATCGTTTATCTTTGTCACTCCTAGATGTGCGTCTCCCTCGGTCGTCCTCGTATCCATCTCGATGGACCTCAAAGCTTCTACTCGTCTTTTGGTCGACGTATCTACGCCTGTCGTCCTCATAGTTTCTTCTCTCGTAATCTCTGTAATCACGTTCTCTGTATTGATCTATACAGGTTCTTGTAGCGACCATATTTGGAGGGTAGTTCCGGTATCTGTCGTCATCCTGAGCTCGTTCAACGACTGCCCTAGAGCGGTTAACATCGATTTTACTAGAATATTTCGGTTCTTTCCCGTAATCAATTTTGGTCTGGTATTTCGGTTTCGCGTAGTCGATTTTGTTGCGTTCGGGGGTTTTTTCGTAGGAACATGTGCATACGTCGTGTCGCGGTGCCAGTTTGTCGCGGCTGTGGTTTTGTCGGCAGTTCTCTTGGCTTCGGATGCAAGTGGGGGTGTCGTCGTTGTGTGAGTGTTGCTGGGGACGATATTCCACGTCGTACATGTCGCGGCGTGACATCCCTTCGCATTGGAGTGATTTATGGCTTTGCGTACGCTGCTAAGAAAGAAGATATAACGACTATCTTTTTTGAAAAGCATAATGTAGGGTACTTGATAAATAAAATACATACCACAGGGCTCGTAGCGGTTTTGGCAATGGTTTCGTTCATTTGAGCACAGAGTTTGGCGAAGGTCTGCAGTAGAGCAGTCTGGTCGATTGCAGGCGAAGGGGATCCATCTTTCCGGTAACTGTCAATGTAGTGAGCACATTAGTCAACACATAACGTCATGAGAGACGATGCTAGGAAAATTAGATCGAATGGTTTAAGATATTCTTCCCAAAAATATATACCCAACATACTTACGCACCGCAGTTGCACTCCTAATTTACTTGTTTTTCTACAGAAGCACTTAGTTTCTGGGGTAAAAAGTTTGTATACAAACTCAATATATATATTAGGTCTTTACCTATGAAATTGCCGTTTTGTTTGAAAGAAGTTAAAGTATTTTTTTTTCGAACTTATTTATTTCTTTTATTCAAAGTAATCACCCCTGCAATCAATGCATCTTTGCCAACGCTGTGGCAGTTTATGGATGCCCTTCTTGAAAAAATCAGCAGGACGGGAGATAACAAACTCTTCAAAGGCGTTTTGTACTGCCTCTCGGGAATTGAATTTTTTTCCCGCTAAAAAGTTGTCCAAATTTTGGAAAAAGTAATAGTCGGTAGGCGCAAGATCTGGTGAGTATGGCGGATGAGGGAGAGCTTCCAAACCCAACTCATGCAGCTTAGAGACGGTCTGTTGTGCAGTATGGGGTCGCGCGTTGTCGTGAAGTAGCAGTGGAGACGACCGATTGACCAAAGCTGGTTGCAGACGTGCGAGTTTCGCCATCATTGTGGTCAGTTCTTCAATGTACACATCTGCAGTAATGCTCTCGCCGTTTTGTAAAAAGCTATGATGAATCACACCAGCACTAGACCACCAAACTGTGACCATCACCTTTCTAGGGGTCATTTTTCGTGTTGCACGTTGCTTTGGTACCGAACCAGGATCTAACCAACTTGCTGAGCGCTTTCGATTGTCAAAAAGAATCCATTTTTCGTCGCACGTAACAATTCGGTTCAAAATTCCTTCATTTCTGTGCCTGTTAAGCAGCGCAAGGCAAGTCTTGACGCGTACGTTGCGCTGGCGATCGTTAAGTTCGTGGGGCACCCATCTATCAAGCTTTTTTATCTTGCCAATCTGTCGCAAATGGACCAATATTGTTTTGATACTAACATCAAAAGCTGCTGCCAGCTCAGCTGTAGATTGAGATTCATCAGCTTCCACAATCGCCTTTAATTCATCATTGTTGACCAAAGTTTCCGGACGACCACGAGGTTCATTATTCAAGTCAAAATTCCCAGAACGGAACCGAGCAAACCAATAACGGGTTGTACGTTCGTTTGTACAGTTCGCTCCGTAAACGTCGTTGATGTTACGTGTCGTTTGTGCCGCGTTGGTGCCACGACGGAACTCATATTCCATAATTACACGAAATTTCAAAGTATCCATTATGAGGAAAAATGTTGAAATGTAATGAAAATACAACGCTAATCAATAAACAAAAAACTTATATTGTAAATAGAATGTTATATTTTTAAAACAAAATTAATTTGAGTTTAGAATTCATAGCCAATCAAAACTTTTTTTTGTTTGAAAAAGTCTGTACTGCAATACGGCAATTTCATAGGTAAAGACCTATTATTTGTTAACCGAAAATCGTGGTTTCCTTGGAGTCCCAAGAAGTGCACTGTAGCTAGTTAAATTACTGGGCAAATGAGACTTTATGACCTGATCTCACAGTCTAGTAATTTTATTACCAGATTGTGTTGATGTCTCAGGATGACGTGCGCAGTGCAGTGTCACGCGAAACTGTATAATTTAGAGTTCCGAGTGGAACTGCAACTGATATGGGCAGCCGTGTCGCTTAACATCAGGCGAACGGTTAGTACGTCACGTCATTCCTTAACATAAACAAGTCCCCCGCACCATGGATAGGAACACGCCTGTTAATGTAGAATAGAATAAATTATGAATAGAGGTAGTTATGTTTATGCATTACTTGTCCCGGTCCCTAGAAGGCACGCGTTCCCTCCGGCGGCGGTGCCGGTGTCGATAGTCGCGCGCCTCCGACCCCTCGCGGTCGCGGCTCCGGTGCTCCTCGTGCCTTCGCGCGTGACGGTGTCTACAACCACAGAAGACTTACCACTACACCAGGCTACCATGAGCTGTAGAAATCAACATAATCTCTGCTCTCGAGAAAGCGTAAGCAAATGAGACTTTATAACCTAATCTCACAGTCTAGTAATCTTACTACTAGCCTGTGTTGATGTCTCAGGATGACGTGCGCAGTGCAGTGTCACGCGAAACTCTATATTTGACAGCCGCTGTGTGTGAGCAGGTCGGCTCACAACCCGAAGGTGGCGGGTTCGATTTCCGCGGCAGGACAAGTATTTGTGCACCGAAAAAAGCAAATACTTGTTCTGAGTCTGGGTGTTGTTGGATGGCCCTCGCACTTCCTGGGTTTCTAGACACAGGGAATCCTAGTTAGGGTCCAGGATCTATGTATGTGACCGTTGGTCGTTATTATTATTATTATATTTTTGAATTCTGAGTGACACTGCAACTGATATGGGCAGCCGTGTCGCTAAACATCAAGCGAACAACTTGCTCGTCACGTCATTCCTTAACAACAAAAAAAGCGTTTGACCAATGAACGATCACGAAGATCACGTCATAAAACATTTCTATCGTTTCCATTGAGGGACTCATTTCTCGTGGTGTAGGGTAGTCCCACGCGAGCGTCCCGCGCGTGGGATTGATTGATATTATACTCTGATAACAAAAACCAACTCACTTTCTTTTGTCTCGTTTGATCGCTTCTTCCAGGAATGCGTAAATAAGAGAGCCTTGATCGTGGGTGGGAAGATCAGCTCCCGTATCACCGTTCTGAAAACGTATTTTCACTTAACGTCTATGAGCAATTTAGCACTTCGGCTAGGCGATCATGAAACTAGGTTGCAACAGTAAAAAACAGAAATGTGTATGGATTTGACAGTTTCAATACGTAATTTATATACATGGAAATTTAATTTAATTTAGGAACTAAATTTCTCTAGTTGCATTGCAATAAAATTTCCGTGATCGCCCCATAGATTAAGCTCAACGGGATATTCCCTCGTGGACCTAATAATTTGGTTATATCTACGATTTTTTTTTATAATTTTAATTAATACGGTTTATATGTGTATAAAATCTTTTGGGCATGTCTAATAGTCAAATGTAAAAACGTAGAAATATAATGCGTTATGTAGGTATATGCTAGCGTTATTCCTCTAAGTGTAAAAAAATATTTTTATTTATAATTTTTGAGACCTTTAGGGAAAGGGTAGGTCAGTTCCCCTAACAAATATAGAATCAAAGCGTTTCGCTTCAACATTTACTGCGCGGACGTCAAAGGATGGCTTTTTGTTTCTGTATGGTGTTAATGTTGATGTGCGGGTCGAGCTTGTCGTAATATCAATGTAGGAATTATTATTTACGAATATTATGTATAGTGCCCACAAAATTTACAAAGATCTTTCGGAACGACTGATCGAGGCACGTGACCTAAATACTGGTCTCTGTTTAGCCCAAAGACTACGCATTGCTATTCAACGGGGCAATGCCGCCAGCACTTTGCCTACTGGTATACCAGCCCAAAGTGCTAGGCAAAGTGCAAAGGGCTATAGCGGCTTCTTAGATTAAGTTATGCTAATGCATATTTATTAATTTAATTTGTTTTATTGATTAAAAACTTATAATTTGTTCTTTAATAAATAAATAAATGTATATATAACTACTAAAATATGTTATACCTGCGGCGGCGACACGGAGCGAGGAGTTGACATCATGCCAGCTTTCAAAGCCAGTGACAATCCGTCTCGCCTGGAAAAGAGCCGTTTCTACAAACCTCTATCTAGTAACATAGCGCGGCCTATCACGTTGAATACTATATCCAGCGCCGGCCCAAGTGAATAGCAGCACAGGAGCGGTCGCTCTAGGCGCCAGAGGTGACAGGGGCGCCAAAATATCAAACGCGGAAAACTATAATCTAGCTGAAAAATAAATGCCGAAGGCCTGTTTCGAGATGCGCCGGGCTGCACGGCGGGACGGGCACACTTGTGTTGTTTATGTGTTTTCGAGTAATTCTGACCCATTATCGTATGATAGCTTTTGTGGGTAGCGCCTTTTCTGCCCGGATGTGGAAGGAGCGCAGTTAAAACTGCTGATTTTTCACGATCGCTTCGCTTGTCTGTGCACTAGTCATTGTTTTGACAGGATTAGGAATAAGACCTCTAATATATAGATTTATTATTGAAGTGGGGTAAGTGAAACATAATTGAAGGGTTGAGAATAAAAAGGGTTTAACTGTTAAATAGACAGTTTCGAGAAAATTGACTTTAAACGTCAACGGCGTCATTTTGATGTAGAGTGCTTATAAGGTAATAGAAAAGGTTTATGTAAGTTACAGTTGCTTGAAAATGTTTTAATTCTATTTTAAAATACTAAATATAGTACTAATTTATACAATTACTGAAACTAAAAATATAATATAATATAATAAATATAATAATGTTTTTATGCTAAGCGAACTGTATTCCCGTGACAGATAAACCGTTTTTAGACTCTAAATCTCGAGACTTAAACCTCATTTCGGTATTTTGAGAATGTATTATTGTAGATAATTTCACGCTGAATCCAACGATACCCATAAGTCATTTTGTGAAAAAAATCAGTTAAACCCTTTTTGTTCTCACCACTTCAATTTACTTTTGATATTACGTATTTGTAATAGGGGCTGATTCGAAGTATTCTTTCTTTAATCAGTTATCTATGACACGGGTATGTAATTCAATATAGGTTTTGTTTCGTTTACCGTATATGGGGTCAGTGAAACATTCGTCATAACATCTACATTGTTGAGTCCACGAAACTGTTTAAAAAACCAAAATGACGTGTCAAATTACTTCTAATATGAGTCGAATTCTCTCAACATAAAGTATAATTTTTAAAAATCCGTTAATAAATTTGAATTTGGGGTAAGTTAATCATAGTTGTGGTGGTCATGAGTTATAATAATGGAACAAGATCTTTATTTCTTTTTGTTTGTTAAGATTTTTGTTTGTTTTCAATGTTGTTTTAAATAACTTGATTGGTATCGATTAACTATAGATTTATGAATACTAGCACAACTATTATAGAATTACAAACTTTGTTGGCGAACGTTGTACCAGAATTGACACCAGTTCCTTTAGAATTAAGTTATGAGTATAGTATCTATATTCGTTTGAGTGAGGATAATGGTCACAGAATAAATAAACAGTTAAGGTGTTGTACCTATTACCTAAGTTATTTATTAACAGTTATTAAATCGCCCTAGCTATTACCTGCAACCACCTAACCCATTATGTTAAGGTAAAAATTTAATCGGACCATTTTTTTTTATATTTGATCATTTTTTTTTATATTTACTAATATATTGAATAATTTGATGGTCTTACATACATTGGTCGTCTATGGCGGCGAGGCGACCGTAGTCCGTCACGCGGCACTGAAGTGTTGCTGGCTCTGATAGAAATAAGTACAAATAATTATAGCAGCAACCTATAGTAACCAACATAAAATAAAATGTGGCATATGTACGACAACACTACCTTAAGCTAAATGTTAACAATTTTTATAGTTCTGTGATGGTAAGTTGGGGTAAGTAAAAAAAAAAATCTTTCATATCTTTTAATACTTATACTATTACGTTAATAATAATTTTCCTAAAGTAAAACGCTAAATACAAAACTTGTTATGGTTAATTCGTCCATGTTCATGAGTCCATGACTCATCATCATCACCCTCATAACATAATACGTTTCCATTGCTGGACTGGACGTAAGCCCATTCCAAGTGTCAGCAAGAGCCTATGATTACCTACATCCTACATGACATGTAGGTAATCATAAGCAAGAGCTATCTTCAGCGGTCTTCAGACCTCCCCATATTGATTTCTGCAGTCGCGCCCTGCTAATGCTAAACAAAGAATATATTTCATAAAACAAAATATATCTACCTTGCCGCAGAATCGCCGTTTGGGCGGCCATCTGCGGTATCGGCGGTGGGCAAGTCTTGCAGGCTTGCTTTGCCAGACATAATTCGACCTAACATCGCTTGGCACCCCTCCTGTGTGAGGTAAACGCACACTTCGTAGATTTATTTTTATCTTGTCTGGGTATAAATATTTTGATAGTTGTGTGTGTGTGATCAGACAATTCAATAACGGCGAAACCGATTTCGATAGCATTTTGTCAAGATGCAGATTCACCTTCGCATTTCTGAAATAATACCACATAATCCCGAAATCTGATGTCGAGGGAAAATATTTCCAAGCTAATTTCTTAGTACTGGCGATAGTAAACCACCTAACGACCTTTATTTCCAGTGTCTCACCAGCACATCCCTAGTGAACAGCAGATTTTTTTTCCACTTGTCCCTACTACATGACGAGATCCCCTTTCCAGATATATATAAGTAAAATTTGTAGAACAGGAGTATGTGCAGGTTTACTATCTTTAGTTTTAAACTTGAACCTGCCCTGCACTTAAAACAGCTCACAAAACATTTTAAAGCGATTTATACAATTTCCAATCAGAACCACAGAATATATAATAGTACTGAAACACGGTAAACTATTTTGTTCTGTTTTGAAGAGTGAAACTTTATTGACAAATCTATATATATAATAGAAAGTTGTGTTAGTTACACTATTTATAACTCAAGAACGGCTGAACCGATTTGGCTGAAAATTGGTGGGGAGGTAGCTTAGAACCAGGAGACAGACATAGGATACTTTTATCCCGTTGGCACGCGTTTTACTAATTCACCCGTGCGAAGCCGGGGCGGGTCAACTAGTACTTACTATAACATAGTTTACTTACGCTATTAGAATCATCGGTGACCACAGAGTTGGTGTCAAGTCCCTTTTTCCTATTCCGCTTGCGTTTAGAAGCGTCAAATACTTTTAACAACTTTTTGCTATCGTTCGACTGAAGCTCCATCGAATATGCAAGAAAGGATCCGAGACATCAGATCCAAATTATAAACTAATAAATACCACTTTCATCACTGATATGTAATGTGTTTTAAAATATTTTTGTTATTATTGATTTGAATACGAATAGGAAATTTTCACGATTTTTGTAACCAAAATATACACTGACAGACGGAATTAGAAGTGACAGAATGTAAGGAATCGAAAAATGAATTCGGTTGTTCTTCTCAGCCAGAAATAGTGCATAATTAGAAATAAATACTTTTTCTTTGAGAAAAAGGAAGTTTGGATATGAGACAGAGCAGGTTAAAAGATAACGCCTCGTTGATGTGGAGACCAGACCCAGCGGAAATAACCTATGGCGTTTCTAAACGGTCAGTTATTAGTATTCAAGTAGTACTGTTAATCTGTGGATCACTAGTGCTGGTTGTGCACGAGCTATCACTAGCGCTCGTTTTTTCCTTATTTGTTCTCGCGACGGGCGACACGGAACACTTTTTACCTTATAAATAACATATATGAGGGGTATAGAATCAAAAGCAGCTAGTAGCATTTTTTTTTAAATCTGACCTATGAATGCAAAAATATAGGTCTGTCAATTGTGTATGATCTCAACTTATAATTTTGCATCGAAACCAGCTTAAAATAATACAAAGACCAGATTAAAAATCTGCATTGGGGTCAAAGTCAGCTTAAAAACGGCATGCAAACATCAAAGACAGCTTAAATTTTAAATTGAAGGTTGTGCTCGTAGCTGCATTTGATTCTATACCCCTCATATGTAGAATTGTGAACTAGCCCAACTAGTATTAGTCATCGTAATTGATGTTTGAGATTAAAACATTCTGTACTGTCTGACGTTTTACTTCGAGCTACAACTCTGCCCTTCTCTCCAAACAAGAAACGAATCAACGGAGGGACCACCCTACCCTTGTCCGAGGTCCCCAAAAACCTATAGATTCTTTCTTTTGCAAGAGAGAGAGTTCAAGAAGTTGACTGAAAACTATTGTCTTGAGTTTTCAGTGCTCTAAAAGTGTACTTAGAAGTTTTGATTAACACTTTCACAAGTTCATTTTGACCAGTCTAACAAGCTCCACTCATAATAACATTAGTGTATCATTTACGCGCTTGTTCCATAGTAAAAAAAAAAACAAAAACACTCAGACAACAGACAACAGTCCAGTAATTAGATAACTGAATGACTATCATGACGTGCACAGTGCAGTGTCACTAGAAACTTAACTTAAACCCGTATATATTATAGAATTACGTTCAATCGTAAACCTCTGCCCAAGACGAGACTATTCAAAATGATCAAGTGAATAAAACCTCTACAGAGCATAGTTCATGCCTTAAAGAGTTCTAAGGGACATTGCAACTATTATGGACGGTGTCGCTTAACATCTAAGCGAACGACTAGCTTAGACTAGAATACCTAACTTAGTATTTAGTATTATAGTATAGTCAGAGGGTAAAAGATTTTTTCTACGCACCTCAGCAGCGCAAAATCTTACATATTAAATTCGCGGAAATAAAATAATAGTTTTTTGTAATATAAGTAGTTAAAGCAAGTAATGTGATAGTTTTTTTATTGATATAAAATTGATAAGTAATAATGTGTTGCATAATAAATCATAAAATAACTGTACAATATATAGGATATTGAGGCTTGATTGTGCACTGCTGACCTATAACTGTAGAAGACTACAAGACTGTTTGGTAGAACCAAAAGCTAAACTGCCGTGTCAGAACTGATCGATAATTAAAAAAAAAAAACCTTAATTCTGTCACAACAGGTTTGTGTGAACTACTTAATTAATATATTTTTTAATTAGTACGATTACACCAATTACACTAAGGTTGGTTACACTAACACATTAACCTGATTTTATTCTTACTACTGAAATATGGACCAATTTTGTAATTTTTAAGTGTTGAATATTTGAATGATTCACGAGGTGTGGACATAAACTAAAGAAAAGCCAATTCATAAAAAAAATAAAATTCAGATTCAATTTCAATATATTATAGATTATCGTAATAATTCACATTAAACTTAATTTAAATCTTATTACCCACATAAGCTCCTCACACTCAACTACCGTCGTCTTACAAATAGGCGCTAAAGGTACTCGGTATAAAATCTCCATCATAAAACCAATAAACAGATTCAAGTCCCATTTTATTATAAAAATCAAAATTACGAGATAATATAATACAATCATTCTTTCTTTTAATCGAACATTTAGAATCGAGCACTGCACATCGATATCCTCGTAAATAAAACGTCGCGGACATAAATAATGGGGCACGCGTCCGTTCGCGCGCTGCGCTGCGGTGCGGCGTTACGTTACACTATATGTACAGGTCGTACCGCGGCGGTACTGGCACCGCGCTAGCGCTCGTCCGGCTGCGTGCAGTGGTACAGCACGTCCGCCAGCTCGTGCGCCACCTTCTGGTCCAGGATCTGCGACATGACGAGCGACAGCAGCCGCCGCTCGTGGCGGCGGATGAGCGCGCGGTTCTCGGGGCGCTCGGCGAGCCGCAGCAGCGTGGCGGCCGCGCGGCGCAGCATGTCCAGCGAGGTGCCCATGGCGTCCGGGTTGTCGCGCAGCGCGCCCACGCCGTGCTGGTTGGCCACGCCCAGCGCCGCGTGCTCCGCGCGCTCGATGAAGGCCACGAGCGCGGCCACGGCGGGCGCGTGCGCCGCCACCTCGCGCGCCGCGCCCGCGCCCGCGCCCGCCAGGTAGTGCAGCAGGTTCACCGCGAACTCGCGCACCACCGGCCGCTCCGGCCGGCACAGGTCGCGCGCCAGCCCCGCGCACAGCAGCGCCAGCCGCGCGCGCGGCGGCGTGGCCACCACCAGGTCCACGTTCGCGTCCGTCACGCACAGCTTGCACAGCGCCTCGAGCGCGAGGCGGCGCGGCGACAGTGGCGAGGAGGCGGCGGCGCCGGGCGGCGCGTCGCCCGCCACCGCCGCCGGGCACACCGCCCAGTGCAGCAGCCCGTCGAGCAGCGGCCGCGCCACCGCCTCCGGCTGGTGCGCCAGCTCCAGGCCGCCCGCGATGTTGGCGCAGCAGACGAGCGCGTCCTCGCGCAGCGCGCCCAGCGTGTCCCACCACCACTCGGCGGCGCCGCGCAGGCTGGAGCAGCAGGCGGCCGCGTCCGCCTCGTCGCGCGCGGCGCGCTCGTAGGCGCGCGCGCGGGCGGCGCGCGGCGCGTGCTCGTGGTGCAGCAGCAGCAGCTTGCCGCAGAGCGCCAGGTACGCGCCGGACCGCGAGAACTCCGCCTCGTTGCCCGGCACGAAGGTGAGCCCGCGCAGGATGTTGGAGAGCGCGATGCACCGGCGCGCGAGCGCATCCCGCGTCTCGTCCACCAGGTTGAGGCTGGGCTCGTCGCGCGTGTAGCACTCGTCCTCGTAGTCCTCGAGCCGGCGGCGGCGCAGGACGCCCGCCGGGTCCCGCACCTGCAGCGCGGGCCGCCGCTCCGGCTCCAGGTCCATGGGCTCCGCCTCCAGGTTGTCCGCCTCGAGGCTCGGCGGCGCGGGCGCGGGCGGCGGGGAGGGCGGCGGCGGGGAGGGCGCGCGGCGGCCGGGCAGCACGCGCGCGAAGGGTAGGTGCAGCGGGGGCTCGGCGCGCACGCACGCCACCGCGTAGTCGGCGGCGGGCCCGTCGCCGGCGCCCTGCCAGGGCTCGAGCACGCGGCGGTCGCGCTCCGAGTCCGAGTCGGAGTCGGGGTCGGCGGGCGCGGGCGGCTCGTCCTCCCGCAGCGTGACGGGGTGCCGCCGGCGCGACTGCAGCGTGTAGTTCTCGCCGTGCAGCACGCGCACCGAGCGGGCGCCCGCGGGCGGCGAGGGGGGAGGGGCGCGCCGCCGCGGCGGAGAGGGCGCCCGCGGCGCGGCGCTCGGCGCGTACCACGGTTCTGGGTCACCGGCGGGCGCATCGAACACGTCCGCGAGCGCACGCTGGAAGTGCTCCAGCAGCAGGTCCAGCAGCCCCGGTAGGTGCTGGAGCCCGAAGTAGCCTGGCGGAGGGAGCGAGCGGCGTGAGTCCGGGGGGCGCGGGGAGGAGTGAGGGGAGGCGCGGGGCGGTGCACTCACCTATGCAGGTGTCGTCGAAGAGCAAGATGTTGAGTATGTCGAGCGCCCAGCAAGTCTCGGCCAGCAGGCCCGACTTGAGCGCCATGACGATGCGCCAGGCGTCCACCGGCGCGACGTCCTGCTTGGTGAGCCGGCGGCGCTTGTCGGCGCTCGGCACGGCGCCCTCCACGCACTCCGCGGGGAACGTTAGCTCGCGCTTCAGCGCGCCGGCACCGCTGCCACCCACCTGGATATAGGTTATAACACATTTAAATCTTATTCCAACAAAGGAGACAATTGCTGATCAGCCCCGGCGATTGATATTCATTGCATCAATACGAATAGTACTGATACAATAGCCTCTGTACTTCTTGAAATAAGCCTCTCCTATAGAAAGACTCCATAAAAATCAACCAAGTTCTGCTTGCAGTCTTTCGTATTTGCGTAATCGCGTTTACCTTTATATTATTTCTGCGATCTTGGTTTATTGTTGGATAACCACATTTAAAAATCCTAGCACACACATGCTACACTTAACAATTTCCTCATCATGCGAACATCTGCTAGACTGCTATTGGTTATATTTTTATGTAGACTTGCCTGCATGGTAGCGTTCGATTAAAAACTATAAAAATACACATATTATATTCTCTCGAAAAAGCGTTTGACAAATGAACGATCACGCGGACACGTCATAAAATTTCCTTGCGTCTTCATTGGTCAAACGCGCGAGAGAATAGATATGTCTATTTTTACTGCTCATGCTAGCACTGGTGGTCCCTCTGTCGATTATATTTATTTATAATAGACTACTGTTTAGTCTCAGCTTGAAAACGTCCAGATTATAGCAGCTCGGATTTCCGAGTAGCTATAATTTAAAAAAAAAGGGCATCCATATTTAGTCCGCTCTTTTTTTCTCTATCTGCATTTCCATAGACACCTGGATGCGTGCTTTTTGTTAAATTATTTTATGGTTATAAATTTAGCTTATTATTAACATGAACATATATACAATACAGGAAGGACAATACAACCAATAACAAAAACATAAGTACTTATTTCTAATTGTGCATACACCACGAGCAAACCAGCTTCCGAAAGAAGCACCCGTTCACGAGCTTGACGCATGTCCTCAACCATATTTTAGGGAAGAGGACGACCCAACACACGACGCCGCCGCAAGAAGAAGCTTTGTCTTCCTGTGACCTCAATATACGGTACCTAGTGTGAGGGACAGCACTTTCGACTGAGGTACATTGTAACACAATAACTTTACGCAAAACAAATACACTATCAGTCTTATTACAAAACGTGAACTAAGTAGAGTTTTAAGCCTGGACCAACTAGTCCTAGTTTGTTACGGTACTAAGAAGTTAGACCTTTACTTTCATTACAAAACGCCGACTAATTGAAGATCAGCTGATGCCAGAGATAGTCCATGCCTTAAATATTGACCATAGACTTAATACAAAACAAAATTGTTCATTTGGACCACATTTATTCACACGATCCTTTTTTCACGTTTCATATATTTATAATTTTTGTCTTCGTCTATAATATACGTGCATTGGCCTTGGAAAGCTTATTGTTTGCATATTTTTTGATGACTAAATAATCAGATTCATAAAAGTCAGCTTTGCTACAATGATTTTCAACTAATAAAACTATTTAGTTTTAATAGTTGCCAACGAGGTTTGCGAGAATCAGAACGTAAATATGGCATTGCTTAACGCGCGAAAATTGATATTTCTATTTATTGTTGTTATAACTAAAAAAAAAAAAACTAACTGTATCTATAAAAAATATCGTAAAATGGAACAACAAAATATAAAAACTGAACCGAGTAGATATATTTTATCAAAGACCAAGACAACCTCAAAATCGTGTAACAAAGAAGGTTGATAACCCAACATTGGCGTTTAGCGCGTAAATAGTTTTTAATCTTAAAAGTTTTTTTTTCCACCACCGTGGCGCTAGTTTCTTTCGTTTAGCGAGTTAGTACCATAGTTAAACTAGAGTCATCGGAGGACTAACTTTAGACCATGGACGATCCCCTTATCAGCTCGTTTTTGTAATAAGGTTTTTAAATAGTCTAGGTTTAGACCTAGTACTAACTTTTGTCCACGCTTGGTCTGAGTTTTGTAATAAGATGGTATAAGTTTATGTACCTCCCTTGCTACCTGTATGAACAATAAAGTTTTTATTTATTTTATGTATTTATTTATTGTCCTTCCTGTATTGTATATATGTTCATGTTAATAATAAGCGAAATTTATAAATATAAAATAATTTAACAAAAAGCACGGACCCAGGTGTCTGTGGTAACGCATGTAGAACAAAATCGTTGTAGCAGTGTATGTAGATAGTAACCTGCGGCTGGTACTGGTGGTGCGTCCAGGCGGGCGGCTGCTGGGCGGGCGGCGGGCGCCAGGGCGCGGCGGGCGAGGGTGGCTGCGCGCGCGGGAAGCCGCCCCAGCCGGCCGGGAAGCGCGCGGCCGGCGCCGCCCCGCCCGCCGCCGCGGGGGAGTACGCCGGCTCGCCTTTCGCGAAGTCGGGGTGCCGCCGCGGCGCGCCGCCCGCGCCCGGGCCCGGCCCCGGCCCCGGCCCGCCCGCCGCTCCCCCCGGCCCGGCGGGCTTGCCGCCACCGTACTGGAAAACACAACACGCCTTGCTTTACGACTGCGCCCACGGGTGCTCTTTGGTCTCCGCTCCGGTTACGCTTCGCCAGTTTCGTGATCACTTTTATGCCCGTCTGCCCTAAAGTTTGATAGTTTCTAAATTCGCACTTATCCCTCTCTGACGGACCTACTACATTTAATGTCCTAGAGAGATAATCCGGACGAGGCCCGGCTGTTGAACATGTAAAATAAACTGTCAAGCTTTAGTGCGTACGGGCATTAGTGTTTTCATTCATCGGATTTACCCGAAAAGCTTATATAAAACTGGACAGATTAGGATGACATGTTACCCATAAGAGAAACATGAGAAACGTCATTCATGGTCAAATTTCCTTGCTTCATTGTTCGCAATGCATTCTCCAGTGTTTTATATAGGCTTCTTGGATTTACCGGAAACGCGTTAAACGTTCGGAGCGGATGTAGCATGGCTAACGCAGCCGCAGTACTTCGCACGTCCGAAGGTATGCATAAAAAGTACTGCGGTTACGTCTGATCGCTACTGAGACCAATGTAAAGAAAGCGATATGTTACACTGGCCGTGCACCCAAGTAGGTATGTATTTAATGATATTTCTAACGACGATCGGTCGAATGAATCGAAGCGACACCTGCGATCAAAGAGTTCCAAGATGCATTGGACCGATCCGTGTCGCGATATAAACAAAGCGACGACATCGTTATCCTTACAGCTAAGCTTACGATGAACGGTGAGAACTTAATGCATGCACATGATTTAGTGACCAAATGGTCATAAAGCCACCACCACACACTCTAAACCTTAACTTCCATGTTTTGATTAAAAATGGTTAAATTTTGAAGAGATGAGCCGACGGTTTCGGTTCTGTGATGTCCATCGCTCGACCAATTCGGACCGAGCGACGGTCGACGTCATTTGTAAAGCCAATTAATCACACCGCAAGCCAAAATTTTGTTAACAAAAATAGAAGAAACAAATTAACAGTGATAGCTTATAATTCCGTCAAGCGAGTGATATTATTCGAAATAACAAAATTTAATGAAGCCAAAAACCACGGATGATTTGCCCTCGCTTCGATGATCATCGCGTTCAGTTTTCTCTTTTCATAGACTTTCGATACTACGGGAAGGGAAAACAATCGCTAAATCGTATCAGAAAATGTCAACAGTGCTGAAATTATTTTATACCGTGACAAGTGCACAACTAAATATGACGAAAAAATTACTGTAAAAATATCTAGTGTCTTCCTAAGTAGACGATGTGCTCTTTATTATATCAGATAGTTAAAATATAATGAGACTTGTTGTTTGCAAATATCAATGTGATATTTGCAAACAACAAATGTATGCAGTGAGTAATAGTCAAAGATAAAGTACTCAAAAAACGTAAAAAATGATGGGGATCATGGAACAGCGTCGACACGTTCCCGATACGATCGTGCGCGCGAGGATAACGTCAGCGGGCGCGAGTGACCAATAATTCCGTGCTGGTGTGAGGTTATGAGACCGGATCGCCAATCGATGGGAAGCGGTGTTGAGTGCGTGGTACAAACGGGGCGTCCGTACGTAGGGTCTCGGGCTGTTGGGGAGCGGCGCGACCAGCTGCCGCGCTAGCTGCGAGCTCATTAGGCTAACGCTCGGAGACTGCCCGCCCGACATCTATACCAACAGACATACCGTCATTGCGCGCGCCTTTCGACAACCTTTTGCGCCGAAACCACAACCTTTAAAGCCACCATACACTGTCGAGCCCCGCTGTGCATTTTTCGATGCAGACTGGCATGCGATTTGTGCGCACGTTAAGTGTCGGTTTGAGCTGACATATTTTATTTTATTTTAGGTTTGATACAGTAATTAGAAATAGGACTAGTTTACCGCCGAATCGCACGGCTGGATTCGTTATGTATAGTGGTTTTTAACAAACCAGATCGTACATTTTGTGCAGATATTTGAGGGTTATCTGATTTTTATTCAGTAGCCTGTGCCAAAATAGGGCAAAGTTACATAATATGCTGCTTCCACGTTTATTCAAGAAGGTTCATAAATTGAGCAGGTGACTGGAATCGAAATCAAATATATGCATAAAATCACTTATCCTGGTTTACTAATAATTGTGATTTCAGCTTCACTCTGCAATATTTTTTGCCAAACATTTTTTACTCAATTTGAAAAGTTCAGTTTTGTCTACTCTTCATTCTAAAATTAAACCAAACAGCATTCACGGAACGAATCTTTCTAAACTATAAAAGGTTTGAATATTTTTCACAGAGTAGGATATTGCTCAGAGAATATCACGTTGAACAATATTCAAGCACAAATGCAGAAAAAAAAGCAAGATATCATTTAAATACCATACACAATAGATAATGTTCCTTGCATTCCAGTCATGCAGGGCAGTACATACATACTATAAGTACCTACTTAAAGGCTCGCAATACTACGGTAGTCATTCCAAAAACATTTCATTAAAAATATCAACAAACAATGGCTAAAGAAAGATACACATCATTTCAAAACTAGATTCAATGCAAAGTTCAATGTCGAGTATGCTAGATAATAAAATATAGAAAAATGATTTCCAAGGGGCTATATACCACGTGCTTAATTTGTTATTTTAAGCTCTCCGTCTTTCGGGTCGGGTAAAAAGAAAATAGACCGTCTCGTGTGCACTCATCGATCATGGTGCTTACTGCTTATAACCAAATATCACGAGCTCCATACAAACAAATCACATGGATAAATATCCCATTTGAAATCATTTTTCTAATGTTAGTGTGGGCTCATTTGTGGAGACGTCACACGCGTAATCACATATATACCAACTGTGGTCTTAAACACGTTCAATATTTATAGACGTAAATATGTATACTGCTTATATATACTGAACACGAATCAACAAAAATATCATAGCTGCAATATTGAACATTTTTTTTAATTAAATGTCATCGCAGGTTGCTATTTCCCTCGCACGCAAGTATAAGTAACCTACCCAGGGTACTGTTTTACATTTTTTTAATCAATAATTGATTATTCAGTTACAGTTTACACTACATTTTTCAAATATGGATAAGCAGCTCTCCCTAGCTAAAACGAACATTACAAAAGTACTGAACATGTTTAAAACCTCAGCTTGTATATGGCGCAATGTGGTATTTTTCGAAAACACAAGGCGTTCCGCTACGACACGCATACACATCAACGTGAATAAAGCACAAATGCCCGCGTATACTATCAAACGCTTCTGGATAAACGCTCTCATTACGAGCCACGTACGTGGTCCTATTTTCGAGCCGACAGTACCACGCGTCTCCTTAAATGAGCCGGCACGTCTAAATAAATTAGGAGCGCAAGGATAGAAGTCAGCGTGGAATGTGCGAGTGTGTGTGTGTGTGGTACCTCGATGGGCGGCTGGTGCTGCTGTATGGGCGGGGGCGCGGGGTGCGCGGGGTGCGGGTGCGGCGCGCGGTAGTACTCGGGGTAGGGCGCGGGCGGCGGCGTGCCGGGCGGCGCGCCCGCGCGGTACCCGCCGCCGTACGCGCCGTACGCGCCGTACTCGCCGCCGCGGTACCCCCTGGGGACCACACGACCGCTTGTTACTATTTTTTTTTAATGTTTTGGCTTCACACTTTTGTGTATTTAGCCAGTATCAAGTAATTGATAATTTTTCAAGTTAATGATATTTACGTAAATATGTGTCAAGTCACAGTCGAAGTCATCAAGTCAAGTCATAGTCAAGTCATAGTCCAGTCAAATTCATACTCCTAGTAAAGTGGTGGCAACTTCACTTGAAACTTCTAAGGAGTTTTGGAATAACACGAAAAGAAACATTTCACCATCATTATACCATTTTGCCACACTCATGCCTGTAATCCAGCACTTAACGAATAAAATGTCACCAATTTTATGCACTAACACTGAAAATAACACAAGTTTTGGAAAATAATACAATGCGGCAACGCGATCTTTTTCGTTTTCCCGCCAAACTCCTTGTTGCTATTACTGTACACGCCAAGCCGTGCATTGAGCTCTGCGTCACGCTGCAGGTGCAGTTTACACGCCCGCGGCTGCGGCCTAAACTTCACCAGTTCAAAACCGATCATCAATCTTATATATAAGTTGATGTTAATAATAGGCTTAATTCATAAATATAAAAAATTATCTAACAAAAAGCACGGACCCAGGTGTCTGTGGAAATGCAGATTAATAAAAAAAAACCGATCATCATATTCCTCAGTCGTTTTCATCAATAAAACACAAGTTTGAATGGCAGTTACAATACGCAGCTTATGTGCATAGTTTCTTATTTCGCCTGAAAATACATTCAGTTCCAATTTTCCGTTTTTAGACTCAACTATAGAAGCCTAATATATTTTTTTTACTGCATCAAGCTGCTGTATTTTTTAGCAAAAATAACAGATTCGGTGTCATAAATCACCAACTCCCACCACTGAGAGTTGATGCTTCCATGCTCTTTCAACTAAGGCAACATCAAGGTAGGTACTAGGACTAGCGTGTTCCTAACTGACTAGTAAAAGTACAAATGCATCAGAAAATATACAAAACGACAAGATCCTTATGCCGCCGCCGCATTTAGTGTTCATATGGAAATTATTTCTAGATAATTCAAGACTCATTTATTTCATAGTTTGTAACCTAACAGTTTTATCCAAGGTATTACAAACACATAGTCGTTTAATGTATACATTATTAAACAAATAATAAAAAAATATTATCAGTGTCATTTCGTTATTAATAATAATAATGTGGTATTTATTCGCCCAAGCACTATCAGGAAAGTTGAACTGTCATTTACGATTGTTGTTGAAGACAACATTCGTTAAGTCAAGTCAGAATTTTGCCAGCTCTTTGGGTTTTCGAAGCCACGACATCACGGCCGAGAGATGGGTCAGCGCGAGCGATTAACAGAACGCAGGCCATAAAGCAATTTTACGCAGGCAGTCTGAACGGTGTTCATTTAATTATTTAACAAACAAAATAAGCATGCCGCATTGATTTTTACCCTTAACAATCGATGCACGAAAACGCCACGTTATCGCCCCACCCTAAACAATTCCATGTACATAGACTACAACGTACAAATTTTCGAGAAAACATTATAAAGGAAAAGCACCGAATATACATATATTTTTAGCATGCTACACCTTCGATCGCATCGTCACTTCCCATCAGGTTAGAACTTGGTCAAATGCTACACAAGTTTGAAGTAAAAAAAAAAATTGATTGCTCTTTGGTTATATATTGTGGGTTTGGCGTCGAAAGGCGCTCTCGTAATGTCCATTATAAAAAAAACACAAGGCTTAAAATAATAAATAATGTTAACGTAGCTCACCTATCGCCATCAGGCCCGTACTGAGAGTAAACAGGCCTATTCGCCTGATAGGGAGATCCATATTCGTAACCGTAGCCCGGTTGGTAACCTGGAACCACCAAACAAAAAAATAAATTAATGAACGGTCGCGCATTGAATTGTTAAAGCGAATACATCTTTAGCATATTAACTTTCTAAAACAAACTATATGAGTTAGCAAACTATAAAAACACAGCCATAACTAGTGCAAACTTAAAACCAATCAATACAATAAATAAGTAACTATAATCAGAACCGTTGATCGTACGAAAAAATCCTAAAAATTTAAGTTATTTCTAAATGTTTTTTAATATAAATTCTTGTCTGTTTCTACAAACTGTCAACTTCAGTAATTATTTATGCATCTGATGTTATTTTGAGTGACTTTCACGTAGCTCGTCGAGTGTATTAGTTACAACATTCTGAAGCAATATACAAGAAAGTTTATTTTACAAAAGACTGAAACATAAATCTCAATTCAAGCCCCCCTAGAAAAGCAAAGAATGATATAAACAATGAAGTTGTGAACTTATTCCAAAAATTTCATTTGTGTTAGATCCTACTGTGAAGGTATGCCAGCACGCGTAAAACTAATTTTGAAAGATTCTAACAAATGTGGTCATCAAAATTATTCAAAGGGTTAGTTTCAATTTCCATCAATGAGACAGTCTTATCTTTTAAGTAGTCTTGTTGTTAGATAGTCTCTGCTTAGTTTTTGCACAAACAAGAGAAGCACAGAACTTCTTTAACAGAACTGGAAGATATTATGGGTTCAATTGCCCAGTCCTATTAAATAAAAAAACTTGGTCATTGACATTTCCTAGTCTCTATAATATACAGATTTAACTTACTTGACAAACGCAACGAAAAAAAAAGTCCGTTTACTTTTTAGACCGATCATATTACGCAGCACTCACGGTACGCATTTATTAAAAAACAAGTTATTGCCAAGAGATGAAATATTTTTGGAACAAGTGACACAGGAAAATGAGGTAGTAGTGTGCAGTAAGGGTGAGTACCTGGGGGTCTCCGCGGCCCCGGCGGCTCGTCGAACGGGTTAGAGGCGGCTAGATTGTCGCCACCCGGCCCACCGCCTATGAAAACCACGATTTTATACCACCCTCATACTTGGTATGGGAAAACTACTGATTTTTTAAATTCTGTAATTGTATCATTGTCAAACTTCGTCGTAATTATCAATTGATATTGTTTTAACAGACGCCAAATAACAAATTATCATAAAGCTTCGTATTGTTGAACATAAACACAATAAAAATCCGTTAGCAGAGTTACTTTTCAGTTTTGTATCATGAAAATTTTAATTGTAATTGTATTACTTTGAAACATAAACGGATCTGGAATTATTTCTAAACCAGCTCAATCAGACTCAGCCTACTTTAAGTTATACGTATTTATTAACAGCCTCTGTGGTGTGGTGGGTGAGTAGGTCGGCTCATAACCCGGAGGCGGCGGGTTAGATTCCCGCGGCAGGACAAGTATTTGTGCGCAGAAAAAAAAAGCGCGAATACTTGTTCTTAGTCTGAGTGTTGTGGGACCTTGGTCCTCGTAGTTCCTGGATCCCTAGACATAGGGTATCCTAGTTAGGGTCCAGGATCTGGATCAGGATCCAGGTATGTGATCGTTGGGCGTTTTTATTATTGTTTACACTCATATTTTCCGGATGTTACGTATTCTGCTATTTTAAAGAAGTAATTATTCCACACAATTACATACTTGTAATTTTTTTTGTCATGGAAACAATTAACGGGCTTGCACAAGGATCATCACTACTATGTAACAAGACAGGTGATCGATGGACATCGTTCGTACTGATAATAGCTGCGACACTCTTATTAAGCACAAATGCGCAAGTAACGATGAGTCAGCATTTCAATTTCATATTCAATATTATTTATTTAATAGATAAATCCGCTGTCAGTCATCATAATTCGTAATTACTACAGACTACAAAATATAGACAGTGCATTTCTTTGTATCTGAACAATGCGGACATAAGTAAAATCAGTAGTTTTCCTCTGTGAATTTTCAAGACAGTTAGTGACAAGCATTACTATGAGCTATGATACGTTAGCAATGTGATATACTATTTCAGTGACAGTTGTTAGGTACCCAGTTAGTGGAATAACCGCATAGATTTAGAAAACAAGCACCGAATATGTGCATTAGCGTAGGTTGTCTCCGTCACACAATGCGACCTTCGTCCGCGTAGTAAACTCGGACGAACGGTTGTACGTAGCTCATTTACAGCGATATGTTTACTTCACTCCCACTTGAGAAAACCATATATAACATGAAATTTACATTCAAGATTCTAGTGTTACTTTTAGAGGAAATATGCGTATATTTGCATAGTCAACCAATATTTTTTGTTTATAATAACAATAGCGAAAAACAATTTTACACAAATGAAATCTCCGCTTTAAAAGGGAGTTGTGTAAATGGAAAACATCGCTCAACATCGTGTTAAGTGTTTGGTAACTGATAAATCGTACTAGTCTTTACAATAGTACAGGACTGAGTTAACTCTCAGATGGTAATAATAGAGTAGATTGTGTAAAAGTCGTTCAAGCCAATTTCGGCTCGGAAATTTGAAGACTGCAAATTTTATCACGCATATTACGCTTACATATTAGAGCCCCGGTGTGTTTTGATATTACTAGCGTGCTTTAGTGTTAATGGATGATGGCGTACCTTGCGAGTGGTTGGGCTGCGGCGGGTAGCCGGCGTACTGCGCCGGGTACCCGTCCATGGCGGGCGCGCCCGGCGCCGCGCCGCCGCCCGGGAATGATTCTTGGGAATTCGAGGACCCTACAACAAAACATTACAATTGAAGGGGTGAGAATAAAATGGATTTAACAGATTTTTTTGACAAAATGACTTATGGGTATCGTTGGATTCAGCGTGAAATTATCTTCAATAATACATTCTCAAAATACCGAAATGAGGTATAAATCTCGAGATTTTGAGTCTAAAAATGGTTTATCTGTCACAGGAATACAGTTTGCTTAGCATAAAAACATTACTTTATTTATTTTATTATATTATTTGTTCACAGTAATTGTATGAATTAGTACTATATTTAGTAATTTTAAATAAAAATAAAACATTTTCAAGCAACTGAAACTTACATAAACCTTTTCTATTACCTTATAAGCACTCTACATTAAAATGACGCCGTTGACGTTTAAAGTCAATTTTCTCGAAACTGTCAATTTGACAGTTAAACCCTTTTTATTCTCAACCCTTCAATTATAAACACAACCCAGGAGTTTTGGTTCAATGTTAGTGCATACAATTGGTGGCATTTTATTCGTTAAGTGCCGGATTACATGCACGAGTGTGGGAAAGTGTTATAATGATGGTGAAACGTTTCTTTTCGTGTTGTTTCCAAAACTCCATAGAAGCTTATGGTAAAATTGCCACCACTTTACTAGGAAGTATGACTTGACTTGATGACTTGGACCGTGACTTGACTTGACACATATATAACGTTAATTAACTTGAAAAATTATCAATTACTTGACACTGGCTAAATACACAAAAGTGTAGTCAAACCAAAAACACAACCCAGCATTGTTGTCGTAGTAGGAACGTGAGAGACATGCCAAAGTGCAAGCTATGCAAAACCTGGCGCTCGTTATCGCGCCGCATGTGAACGCGCGCACTTTAGATTAACTTCTGAGGAAACTGTAATGCGATATTCTGCTTATCTGCCACTAGCGTGCAGGCGGTTACCGCGTTTGGATTTGGTTTTTACATTATTACGATCTGAAAACAAAGTTTTGTATAAAGAAAAAGATACTCACCTGCAGGGGTCGTGTTATTTGATTTGCCGCTCTTCTTTTTCGTGGACGCTTCGACCTGGTTGATGATGGGCTGGGGATCGATCCCGCCCCTGTCGAAGTGACATTCGTAGGCGAGCAGATTCTTCGTATAGTGTTTCCGTAACGTGTACGCCGCCGACGACGACGCTCCGATGCCGAGTAGACCCGCGATGTCCTTCCACGTTTTGTTCTTAGTCACCTGGAAAATCAAACGCAACACATATTGCACGTTTCAAACGGTAAACGTAAAGCGCGAAGGTTTAGTGCCGGCGCTGAAGGCGATAACTCGCCGCGTTAACGAGTGGACACCTCACCATGCCGCCGCTTGCGATTCTCTAACGCATATTGTGTGGCCGCAGTACAGCGGAGACGCGGCTCACGACCGTAGGCGCCGCGCGCCCGCGCCGATCTAGCGCGGCTCGGGCCGGCCTCGCCGGTTCAATGATAAAAAATTATTAGGCATCGTAAAACGCGAGGTGAGTTTACTGCGCCCGCGCACATAAAGCGCGGTGCATGCACTGACATAAATCCTATGCGAAGTCTATTTATTAGTCTCAGTTGCACGGAACGGAGCGCACCGGTTTTACCGACGCCGCTATAGTATACTCGAGAATACAAATGTTTGCAAATGCTTGCATTGGAAACCGTAGAATTGAATTACACTTATACTGTTCCCCGTCTATGCATTCGTTTTAGTGCTTGAATTTTACAACGGTAAAGAGAATTGAGTGCCATTTGTAGTATAAATGCGAGATTTCAAGTAGTGAACTGTCGGCCGTGCTGTAGGTAAATTTATTTATGGTTATGTTTAAAAATGTGCACACTTACGTGTAACAATGGAGAAACCTTGACATATTTCTGATAAAGATGTAGAAGTTATGGTATTACGTAGATTCACACAATTTGTGCCGTTCAGCACCGACATAATAATCATCATCATCATTATCATAATCATCATCATCATCAACAACAACGTATTTTCACATTTGTTAACAAAACGTTTCAAGTAGTTTGCTACTTTCTTTTTGTTATTAAAACGAAGCTATGAAGACTGTTAATGTCGCTTAACACCCAGTGAACGACTAGCTCGTCCCATCATTCTAAAACGTCTGCTGGCCAAAAATTTTCTGTGAACTCCCTAGTTTTTCAGATAAGTTATATTACAGTTCTAGGATTACCAATTACCAGTCAAACGGGATCATTGGTGATCCCCCCATAATAGGAAATAATAATCCTTAGCTAAGTTAAGGTTTCTAAATCGAATCAAACTAAAGTGACGTTACAAAACAATAATTTATAAAGAAACTAGCTGCGCCGAGCGGTTTCATCCAAGTGGTGAAAATTTTCTAATTATGGCTCAACTTTCTTAATTTTTTCTTTCATATGAACCTTCTCCTAACAATAATAATCACAACGAAAATAATAACGAGCGAAAATGTTCCATCCGTTCACGCAGGATGCTATGCCAAGGTAATTTATATATTTTTTATACATAGATATGAAGCTAAAGGTAAACTAGAGATGACGATATGCAAGGGAAAAAAATAAAGTGGTGTTTCTTCCTCTAATCTTCATTGGCCAGAGGACGTTCAAAGCACAAGACCCCCCCAATTAAAGGCAGACCGAACGAATACCACATTATTAGAATGATTCGATCATGACCCTGTCTCAGGCTACTGTGAAGTCATTTATGTTACATCGGTTTTTTTTTCAATCCCATCATTGATGAAGTTACTTGGGAGCAGAATGCAAATGATTTGCAATTAAATTAGCTATCGCACCGTTTTATGGGAAGCTGAGTGTAGAGAGGGAGTGAGACAGTAATAGAAATGTTCACACTCAAGAATTTTTATATAATGGCACACTTAATATAATTCGATAAAAGCAGGTTAAGCTATGTCGAGGTACCACGCGACCGAAGCGACGCGAACCATTTGTTGAAAGAGGCCAGCAGCCGCTCAAAGACGGTCTATAGTCCATGTTCAGCAGTGGACATTTGGCTATTGCTGATGATGATCCATCGCGTACCACACAGGACACGTAGGAATCAGTCAGGTTGTAACCCCATACAATCTCTAATAATAATAATATGTGTGGACATCTCACACAACGCCACCTAGCCCCAAACCAAGCAAAGCTTGTGCTATGGGAACCAGATAACTGATACAATACGTAGACACTTTTATTTGTAAATACATACATAGAATACAATATGACACCCAGACACATAACAAACACCTATGTTCATCACACAAATGTTTGTCCTGAGTGGGAATCGAACCCACAACCCACAGTTCAGAAGGCAGGGCTACTACCAACTGAGCTATCGGGCCAGTCTAATACTCATTACGATGTTGTGTGTGCATACCTCTACGAATCCGCCGCGATCCCGCACGAGCAGATACAACCGGTAGAGATCTAGCGGCTGCTTGGAGATGGTCGGGCAGGCGGCGATGGGCGTGCGTCGCTCCTCCATGAACGCCAGCAACCGTTCCACCCACCCGCGCCGCTCGGGCGCGTCGTCCATCTCGTACAGCTTGCCCAGCGAGTCCGACTTCTGGCGCAGACAACCGCAGCATCATACACCACACCACGCTTCACGCGACAACACCGTGCCGAAACTACACTGACACCGCAACTGGCGCGACCGCTACTAAGGTTTAGCTTTATACAGCATCATTGGACGCGTTAGATCGCAAAAAGAGCGCACTAAAAGCTCAGGCAAACTGCTTTCTTACTTGATCCGATTATGAGCACTGTCAGAGTTTCGGAACGGCTTGTAGTAAGTACACGCGATAACATTGAGCGCAATTTGAAAAGTACTTGACGATTGATGAGGACGCGTGCGACTACCAGTGACACGATGTGGTTCGATAAATTATATGGTTTTCATACAATTGTAATTTGTTTGCTATGAGGAGACAAGACCATCGCAGGCACCCGCATCAAATAGCGTAAGACTTAAGTCCGAAATAACAATAAGGCACTTTTATTTTGACTACTACTACTTTGACGGCTATCTACTTATTTATCAATCTTTGCTACGGGTTTAGTATAAACAACTCCATCGATTTGATAGCAAATTAAACACTTTTGTGAATATACTTGTTAACAAAACAGCGTCCGTAGGCAAAGCCAAATGTATAATAGAGAATGTAAAAGGTACTGGCAGAATAAATGCGACATTATTTACAATTCATTTTATATATCAAGCAACCCAATCCGATTACATTCGGAAGGTATGTGTTAGAAGCTTTGCGTTGTAGGCAACAATTTCAATCTTTGTGGCCTTAATCTTCTGTTTCTAATTGTTGTCCGACTAGGCTGTGTTTACAATGATTGACTAAATTGCGATGCATATCTACATTTATGGAAGGTACGTTATTATAAAATAATATGACTAAATATCTCAGGTATACTGAATGGTCAGAAACGAATACCTTATTGTTATTTCTGAAGTACTCTATAGCGAACATCACCTAGAATGTTCAGCGGTGTGTCTTTAATAGCCATGTAATGGTAAATATGTGAAGCGAAATATATTTATGATGAAATGTCCATTACCGGGCCTGACGAAGAATCTCCGCGTCGTTTCCTTTGGTTTTCAGCCTAGAATCAAAATTTCGAGTAACGTATTGTAGTTGTAGCATTATTTTCGTTATACCTTTGCTACGTCATGCTTTCGTCAGCCCCGTTTTGAGAAAAACTCCTTATTTTGTCTAGTCATTAGAAATACATTAAAATATATTTAAAATAGCATGAAAAATACTGAAATCAAGATTATCCCAAAATAAGGAGTTTTTACAGCACTACATTATAAATGCATTTTATTCAATAAACTAGTGTCTCGTAGTTTTATGAATGCTTACTTTATTTATACCTAGCATTTTAGGCATAATGCATGCGTAAAACTGATTCATGCTCTATATTTCTAATAATGTAGCAATTTTTATATTTAAATATAAAGACGAATAGGCGATCACTAAAATTTATGGTATTTTTATTCATTCATCAACACGAGCATGAAATGAAAGCTGCTAATATGGCATTCGAACTAGACACGACTTATATTACACGTCAAACTACGTTAGTACTACGTACGGCGGTTGATTTTTGGAAGCATAAGTCCAACACCAAAAGTAGAGAGTGAGCGGAAAGCTAAAACAAAATGCTTCAAGGCGAAATCTAAACTTCGTAAATTTTTCCTAATGCAATGGGAAATAATCACAAATGCAGAAATAAAAAAAAAAAAGGATGCAGATAATGCTTTGAAGAGGACGAACTACCATGCAGCTTTAAATCTTTGTTATATTTGGAAGTATTAATCGCATAGAGCTCTACAACATGCTTATGATTTTTAACTTGATATAAACCTTGGATCTGAAGGACTCCGGCGGTATGTGACTGTTAAATACCTGAAATACATGATAAAATGCAATGCCTCCCTTCTAATATAACCACATTATACAAGGGAATTTATATGATAAAGTTAGGTGAACTAACCATACCACGGTATTGTCAAATAATTTGTTATGCTGTCATTGTTATTAAATAAGTTAAAGTTGTGTACTATGTACAGCTACAAAAAATACACAGATTCTATCTTTTTAATAATTTGTTATTGTTATTCTAAGTGCTTTAGGTAGATACAGTCTTGTCGCTCGATGAGAGATATATCATTTGTGTGTCAAAGTATCGAACCGATTTTGTTGATTTTTCGTAAAAGTATTAGGTTATTGAATTATGAAGTTCAGTAGAAGATCAAATCATGGGTCTATGGACCACTACATCTGTATGAAGTAGAAGCCAGGAAACATGCCTCTTCATCAGGATGGAGAGTGGCAGTTCTGCCAGTATTATTTTATTAAGTGTTCTATCAAAGGACGTATTAATTGTCGATGGTCCCTAAAAGCGGGCGTATCTCAAGGAGCGACAAGACCTGATGGTGCATCATCCAAGTGACTCACGGGACTAGAAGGCGGGCGCGGCCAGGGCGAAGGCGCGGCGTCGTAGTCATCGTGCATAGAGGAGTGAGAGGCACCGCCAGGCGAGGGCGAAGGCGCCGCGCTGCCGTACTCCTTGCGCGACCCCTTGCCGGACCCCGACGCGCATGTGTCGTCGCCGGACGCTGCCAACCGGACACAGGTTAAGTACTCTACACACCATACAATCTGTCATTCGATTTGTCGCCTTAGCTGTCAAATTGCATCGTGTGGAGGCATGCTGCGAGCTTTCCCATCTAGCAAATTGTGGCAACAAATGACAGATTAAATGGTGTTTAGAGGAGCATGATTATCGTTATTAGCATCATCCCAGAAAAATGGCGGATAAGCGTACAAGTAATCTGCAGTTTTGGTTACACAACGCATTGATTGGGCTAATGCCGTTGATCCCTACCTACCTACTACCCTATCAAAAGAGGAAGGTAACTAGCTCAAGAGTACCTCTGTGGTGTGTGCATCGATTAGAGCTGAGGAAGAGATGAGTAAATCAACGTAGAGCAACGTGTTTTTCGCGAAAAGTGACTGCAAAACTTTTCTGTCTGCGAAGACCTTAATGTAATAAGGATTGGGGATTTAAGTAATGCTACAGACCAAATTAAATAAATAAATATGTGTAGACATTTCACACAGCGCCATCTAGCCGAAACTAAGCAAAGCTTGTACTATGGGAACTAGATAACTGATACAATACATAGATACTTTTTGTTTGTAAATACATACACAGGATACAATATAATACCCATACACGGAATGTCATCGATGTTCATCACACAAATGTTTGTCCTGGGTGGGAATCGAACCCACAACCCACAGTTCAGAAGGCAGGGTTGCTATTAACTGAGCTATCGGGCAATTCCAAAAATATATTTGATTAATCAGTGAGCTGGGATTGTTGACAATCCTAACAGCTTTATCAAGTCAAGAGGATAGATTTGGTGTTTGGGTCATCACCATCAACATCATAAACAGCCTGTAGACGTCCACTGCCGAACATAGGCCTCCCCCACAGAGCACCACTTTGAGCGGCTGCTTGCCTTTTGCATCAATCTACGGATACTTGGTTGTTCCGTTCCAAAGGTGAGTCTCATGTGGCATCGGTGTATCATGTATACCTGCGGATGCATTGCTGAGCGTGCTCTGTTGACTGCTGCCCTCGTCTAGCGGCGCGCCGTCCGGGCCGGTGGTGACGAGCGCGGTGGCGGGCGCGGCCGGGCCGTTGTCGTGCGACTCGCCGGGCGCGGTCGGCGGCGGCATGGCGCTGTCGCCGCCCGCGCCCGGGCCCGGCCCCACCGCGCCCGGCGGGCCCATGTGCCGCCCCTGCTGCTGCTGCTGCTGCTGCTGCTGCGGCTGCAAGTGTTACGGTGCGGAGTTACACATGTGATCTTACATATGTATGTGATCGTTGGGCGTTATTATTATTAATACACATGGCAGCCGCTGAACATGATTATTACTTCGCAACTCGCTAAAAAGGCTTATAAATGAGTCTGCGTTATTAGAGCCTTTGCTAAAGCACGAATACCAAACTCATGTGTTATATGGAATCAAATATATGCTGCGTGTAGAGTTATATGTATTTTCTTGAAAGACAACTTTGAACATCCGATTAGAGTATTTTTTTACGTTAATTTACTGTTTGTAGTAGAATTACACCACCATAGCAAAGAGGTAGGGTTAGAATTCATTCTACTTAAGCTTTATTTTTTTGTGATTCGGATAAAGGCTTATCTGTACATCTCATTCTTAAGTGTAAGGCCAACACTGGCCTGTAGGTGTAAACTAGGTAGTTTACATTAGTTCACACTAGCAAGTTACTATGGGATAGACTGTCGGACACTTCATGCAGGTGGAAGTTGGTCATGCTGACGCCATGTAAGTATAGTTTGTACCTTCATGGGCGGCGGATAGTGTTGCGGCGGATGCGGCGGTGGCGGCGGGCGGTATGCGCCGTACGGGTAGGGGTGATGGTTTCTCGGCGGGTAGACGTACGGCTGCGGCGGGTAGTGCGGCGGCTTGTACGCCGGGTGGTGGCCGTACTGCGGGCCCAGCGCGCCGGGCGGCGGGCCGGCGCCGGCCGGCGGGCCCGGGGCCACCGGCGGGCCGGCCGCGCCCGCTCGCCCCGCGGCACCGCCGCCGTCCGGCAACGACGACGACGTTCGCGGCGGCATCGTTACGTTCTGTGTGCCTGCAACCACAATGTTACGTACTGTTCAATCATTCCTTTTAAAATACTTCTTCGGAAGGATCTTTTTAGATCGTGAATGTATATTTTACACCTTGAGGTAGTAATCAAATAAGACCTTGCAGTGAGTAGAAGCAATTAGAAATGAGCATTTTAATCTGTGATACATTGTGAACTCGTCGAACTTGTAATGAAATAACTACTTCAAGTGAATAAAAGGTAAACGAAACCATGCATGAATGTGATATTTATGGAGATACCACCTAAATTACACACCGATTATCATTACATAACAGTAGTAACGGCCTGGTAACCCTGCACCGGGGCGCGTAGGACTTCATAAACAAACATATCTAATCATAGTTATACAAATAGTTTACAGTGATACGAGCGGAACATTAATTATGCAAACCGTAGTTTAGCGTCAGGTGTATCAATTAAATCGTATTCGAGAGTGCAAGCGGCAAACAGTAGAGAGTGGGATCGATCGTGGAGGCACGAGGTGGTGTACAGTACAGGCGGGCACACAATTTGAATAACACAGTTAGCGAGGGCTCGCCTAAGCCGGTGGCAGGCTGGTATCAATCGCCGCCGCCGGGGAGACGCATCCGATCACTTTCGTTTTCCATAGGCACGTGAGCGGCATGCACCGCTAGCCTGCGAATTCTCGCTGCACTTTATTACATCCGTATATGTGCATACGACATGCACGCAACGCATTGACCGAGGCCGAGATACAAACGGCAGTGATTTGCGACGACGAAAGTGGTATTGCAGCTTTTATGTAGGTCGATTTGGAGTCGGTTATGTTAGTGTTACGTGAGAACGCGAACGCAAGTGTTACACAGTCGTTTCTCATTTGCACAGTTACTCGCGGTAAAACAATCGAATCGAGACAAATTCGCCTTTTTGCGAACGCCGGAATCCGGAGAGTCCTTGTAGAGTTACAATGCGTGTAGGCACGAACACGTGCGAGGGTCGTCGTTTAATCTCATCAGTCGGCTATTATCGGGGCATTATATATTGTGTCGGCGCGATCAGACAGCCGACAGACGGCTAGGCGCCGGTGAATCATAGATAACAACATGCCACACGCGCCCACCTATATATTTGTTTACGGCGACCTTTAATGAGTGTAGCGCCTCAGCAATGGGGTCGTCCTAGCTCACACCACATCCGATCGCTGCTGCCACGTAAAAATAGCGCGCTATACACAGAATGTTTGTGCCGTACATGTTCTTAGAAAAAGAGCAGACAAATAACAAAAGGTATAATTTAATGCCTTTAAAGTGGCACATAGGTTCACACTAGACAAAGTATGTAAAGTTTAGGCAATATCCTTATTCCTAGATTAGGGACCCATGCCTTATCATCTCAATTCTTAGGATAGATTTAAAATGTAAACCACAAAATAAAATATCTTTATGAAATATATCAGCGACATTACCCTAATCTATACACATAAAATTCAAAGTCCTGACTGAATGATTTATATATCAACGCGCAGCCTAAGCCACTGGTCCTAGAGACTAAGAAAGGATTTTTCCAAATTCCACCCTTAAGAGGGTGAAATGAGTGGTTGAATTATCTATAAAAAATCTTATTCGTTTCCTATAGGCCACGCGGGCTAAGCCGCGGGCAGAAGCTAGTCCCTAATATATATTACGTAGGGGCCGTCTCCTAAAATTTTGTCTTTTTTGGGAATGCTTATTAGATGAAGCTGAACATGTCCTGTTAAAAACCATTCATATTTTATTCGCTCTGCGTATTTAATTGGGACAACTGTGTTCAAGAATAAAGCCGGCCGTGGTTCAGATCAGAATCAACCCGGTTCGAGTCAAGGGCAGCACCCGTCACCGCCGCGTGCGTAACGCAACGCAGAACCGAGGTCTTTACTTTCCCAACCAACAGTATCACAACCGCAGCACGTGAAGCCTTATTAACTCAATTTTGACTGTACAACCACTGTTGTTTCTTTAACAGACTTCAATTTACGGCTGAACATAAGGAAAATCAAAATCTTGGTTCGTTGAAAAATCATTAAGCAGCGGGTTTGACTAGGTTTAAACTTCCATTTACAGAATTTGGTCAATAGCAAGGATTAAGTTCAGAATCTATTATAATTTTGTTAGTCTTTGAACTTAATTTTGTAAATAGGTATTATTTAGATCAATGTACATAATAACTTAAAAGCTCCGCATTAAACAATGGAGACCACATTTTTTTCACGTTCTCAACACGAATGAGATCAAAGTATAGAAAGTATCAGTCACGTATCGGAAAACTTTGTATGTGCTGACCACAAACTCGCGAGCAATGTGGGGTCCGACTACGTATGCTATCATTGCTAACCACCGAGCGAGTTACTAAGAAACTGATCATTAATCTGTGGCGGACCACCAACTATGGTACAGAGGCAGCACTGCAACTTACCTACAAAAAGGATAAATATTGTGATGATACATCAACCAGCATCATCTTAACAGTCGCTTGCAGTCTCTAAAGTTGAAGTGTACTGGGTCGAACGCAAGTTGATGCGGGCAAGTAACTGGACGCCTAGAAATTCCGCGAATCCGATCGCGCCCACGCAGCCTACAGTAACCAGACCGATACCGCAAACTAACGACTCGACGGCGCGGCGGCCAAATGAGACGAGACCTCGTAACTTTGTGTTTTGTGCGATCAAGCGTTAACCATCGAGATATTAAATACCCGGGATGATATCAGACATTCATTTCCCTTCGTCAGGTGCTCTTTTTATAATATCTTAACCACACAGTTTTTCGACAGAAACTGTTATGTCATCAATAAAATAAAAATTTAATTCGAGACACACACATTGTAACACAATAAAATATATACAAATGGAAACAATACAATAAGACAGAAGAAGAAAAACGTGACATTATGTGATGTCAGGTTTAGGAATAGGTTCCGGCTCAGCATACTACTGAGGTTGAAAATTACAACCTCAGTTACTGCTTTTCAGCCGAAACCTGAATGACAAGCAGTAGTAGAAACACAGTTTCCGAAGATCTTAATTAAATTAAATTTCATTTACGCACAACATACAACATTGAACACAAGTATTCGTCTTTTTAATAACAGATTTAAGTATTTTTTTCTTTAAACGGATAAGTTACATATTAATCTAGATAAAAAATATAGTTATTGAAGGAAATAGAATCTAACAAGCAGACAGTAAATGTAAGTAGGTACATGGCAGAAAGATGAAAGTAAGTTATGTATACATATGTAGGTTTAATACCGCTAGAAACTTAGGCAAATATTATCTCCGCAGCAGTCTGTGTATTTACAAACATAGAGCAGAGACAATAGCGTTAACAAGAGCGGCCTAGTTGAGGCGAACGTTGGCGTCACGCCGCGCTGTCGCTGTTTGTCGACCCATTTAACTTGATCACCACACCAACGTAGCATTGGTAGACTTTACCTAATTCGCCTCGTGTGTGAAGAACTCGGAATTAGCTAAATAAATAGCCATATTCTATAGCCATACTAAAGGTAAATGTATTCGTGTTTAAAATGGGAATAAATATACTTCAATCAAAAGTTATGTTGTAATTTTAATATTTAAAAAGGTCGTTTATTAATTTTAAATAGGTAATTCATAACCTTTTTTAAATTAAAATCTACCATATCTAATAATACCTATTAATAATAATAATATATAATGTAGTAGACAGTTCCTTAGCCTATACAAGGCCTATAATAGCCTGTACACAGGTGACTTTTTCAAGTGAGCGTGATGGGCCGAATCCGAAACTATGAGGAAAACCTAAAAGTATCTACAAAGAAGTCAAGGACCCGAGATGATAAAAACAAAAACGGCATACTTAGATTTTTGAAAAATCTATTATTCTAGCCAGAAATTGAAGTGTCGTTTTGAAAAAATTATACATTCTGTATCTATTATTTACATCATTCGATAGTGTTGCTAATAAAGATCAAGTTCTGGGAAGTAATGATAAAATAAAAATCAGGCCTAATACTCCTTTGAAAACGTTTTAATTTCTCATATTTTCGGATTTGGCCTATTACGCCCACTTGAAAAATTCACCTGTATACTAATAATTCAATATAAGACAAGTATCTCAACCTGTATAGGTACTAATTATTTAATGAACGGTAAGAATGTAGAAAACTATTTAAAAACAGCTAAAATTGTAATTCGTATATCTCTTACTCACTTTCAATCTTGGAACAATCTCATGGACCAAAATTGGGGTGGCAGTTACGTTTGTGAGGTGTGTACTTATGGGAGGATGGTAGCGGGGGTAGGTTTGTACAGTAAGTGAATGTGTATAGTAAATTGGGTAAGTCTGAGCAAGGTTGGGGAAAGAATGTCCGCACCAATAGGCGAGGGGGCAGACGAACGGGGTGAACGGGCTGTCGAACCCTCCGGCGACCTTGACTTCAAGAGATTTATCACTTTTCCAGGGTAATCTGAATACAATTAGGCGATGGGCAGCGGGAGGGACCGCAGAAACGCAACAGGTCCCGACTTAAAGAATAATATATTTCGGCACTTGATTTTGACTTGCAAATAACTTGATAACGAAAATACTAAAAGTTTTTTTAAAATCATAGATACGCTGAATTTTGTCCGCGGTTCGATACAACGACCCGATGACATGTGACGGATGCGGTCGACGATGAAGCATGCTTGCCTAGAAGATACCGGTTCACTCTAGACTTAAAAACTGCCAGATTATATTTGTTAGGAAATATTGACGTTAGATCACTCCAAGTCCAATATAATCTTATAACTTTTGGTATGTGTTAACTCCACCCTAACGCACGGCTCGCATTCTGTTTCGCATAAAAGGACTAAGAATTAGCTCTCACGAAAACAAAAATATCAAGCGAGAATTCAGATTTAGAGCATGAGAGAGTAAGTATTATGCGAATAAATGAAAATAAATCTCTTGTGCGAGCAAAGGGGGAGTTTGTTAGAGGATAGGATCATAAATAATATGAACGACCTCATCGATCCTTGAACAAACAAAAAAGTATTCAAACCAAGCGAGGACGGATCGTTTACGTGAAAACGATCAAAACAAACATTATGCCCGGATAGGGCAAAAAGAGTTTCGTGGTTTTTTTCCCTACCAGTACGAGGTCGATGGCCTTGCCAAGGACGCAAAGGCACGTGGCCAACGTTACACATAAAGGAATTTGAATGAATAAAAACCAACCAAGCGACCCCATGAATTTGATGATTATGCGCATCATTATTATTACCAATTCAGATATTCAATCCGGGTTTCCGTATTGTTGAGGATGAAAACAACAAAACAAACAAAACACGTTGTAATTTTATAACAACGTATGTATGTAATATATAAAAAAACATTATCAGTGTTTTGTCGTAAAGGTTATTCTTATTTCCTGATAATATCTGTAAATGAATTAGTTGAGAATTCAAACTATCATTCAGAGAAAAGTTAAGCCAGAACAGGATGGAGCGCGTTCAAAAGGCTCTATCCAGATTGAGATTACTGCGATATAAGTTAAAGTAAATATAGGTTTCAAATGTCACGGCGAAGCGAGCGGCAGCATTCGCCTCAGTCCCAAGAGCGAGTCTTATCTTAGTTGATGGCATTCCACTGCGCGGCCGCCGATACGCACGACGGACGACTGCGAAACGCTTTTAGCGCCCGTATATTGTACGACAAACATTTCGTACCAGAAATGTAACCTTATCAACAAAACGATAGGGTCTGATATTGAATAGCAGTGAAGGCAGTTGGTTCTTTGCGCAAAAGAAACCTTATTAGTCGAAAATTAAAGTCGTTTTCGAAAGTCACGTTGCATGCGGGCGTCGAACAATACGCAATTCACCTTCGAGAGCGTCGGGTTGCGGTATTGCGGCTTCATTGTGTTAAAATAACGATGGAACGAGAATTGGAACCTACTCCCGCACTTGATAAACAAATATTTAATTTATGTTTTGATAAGAAATCTAGTGATCAATCAGGAATATGCTAATATGTACGATTGATATTTAGTATTCGGATAAGATTAATACTTACGTGATTCTTAGTGATTCTGTATCACCTATGCACCTACATGCCGCCCGACCGAGGTAACCAACTTGGTTGTAGTTTTTGCTTCGGGATACTTTTATTCCCGGAATATCAAGAAATCCTCAGGGTGTCTAACTATAATCGTATTCATATTTATATGGTAAAATTTATCGATCACATTTCAAACAGGCGACAATCTCTGACTTTAAGTTAAGGGCTGTTTCTTGTAAAGGTAGTAAAAGGTTTATAAGCTAAAGTAAGACAATGAATCAACCATTCTCAGCTCCGTGTATTTTTTCCTCAACCGTCCGGCATCGTCGCGCCGTCTATAATTTTCTAACGCAAGACTTCACATACCCGGTGTTTGTGGAGAGTCGAGAAGTCCGACAAGCCGAACCGTTGACGTCATGTGGTCATGTAAACCTTCCACCAGTCAAGCTGCTCGTGACAATCTTTAAGTGGCTGGCGTGTACACATCGCCGGTTCAGTGAGGAACAGCTCGTGATAATGTAGAAACGTGAGCAGTATTGGACAGCAAACCACACTTGTACGGCCGTCCGCTGGAGATATAGAGCGAGGGTGTATTGCGGTCGTATAACCGGTATTCGAGTGGAGTGGCGGCGGCACAGTCTCCGCTCGGCCGGTCGACACTGCGATGTTTTGAGAAAGCCACGTTCGGCCGTTCCGTAATCGGCGAACGTTAACAAAACACGATTGCTTTTGCGGTTAACCGTTCGTTACAGCCGGTTAAAGGCAAAACGGCAAATTGTTATTTATGACAATCCAAACAGGGGTGGACAGGGGTGCTAGTTGGATTGGTTGGATATTGCTAGTTCAAATTACATTTGCGTGATGCTTATAATAAATACTTATCATGGAAATTAATTGGTACTTTATTACAACAGGTGATTTCACATATAATTGAACTACATATGAAATCACCTGAATACTACAAGATGTAATATAAATAAGCAGAACAACGCAAGTCAGGTTGTTCATGTTCATTAATTCCCGATTTTTTATATACTTTGTAAGCTGTTGTATTTTTAGTCTTTTTAGTGAGTGCCCAGATTTTGCTATAAAAGTTTGTTGCCATATTAATGGCGTAGTTATGAATAATTATACAACCACCTCGATAGTGAATCTCGTTAACACTAACCGATAATCAATGCCATAAAGTTTAACGGTGAACATAAACCAGTCTCACAAATCAGGGCTATATTCTAATAAATCGTATGGGAAGTAGTTAGGAAAATACTCACTCTCTGCGGGTTCATACGAGGTACGTATCAACACCTGTCTGTGTCTTTGCCTGACAAACTTATTTTCGACGTTCTTCCCATACAAGTTCTGTGAAAAGGACCCCTCATTACACTCCTACACCTACACCGTCCCACTAACACATTCTATATGACTGTATGCTGTGCGGACGCCCTTATCTAAAAATGTTTCTCAATAATTTTTGGATAAACCGATTTTGATGATGCAATCGTAAGAACTTGCTCAAAACTTCTAAGAATACATTACAGCAAACTTTTCCAATGTCTTTACGCTCCTACTTCTTTCCACATTATGAAACGAAATGTCCCTTCTCTAAAGACTGAAAGGTAAACTGGCGGATAACTAAGTTATCCTATCCTGGATTTTGTTTTTAAAACAGGTACAGAACCCTAAATACCATAACACAATCTCGGTCGGGACAATGTTGAGGAGACTCTCGCCTTCGGCTTTACACATAGCATGTCATCTCGTTTGTATAAACATAACGCATTAACGACCCCTGTATTACAATGTATAACTTTTTTACTTACTACATATTTACACGTTCACTACTTTTCATATTATAAAACGTATAAAATTTCGAAGTATTAATTGTTGTTCTGCAATAACAGATTTTTGGTACAATAAATTATTCACCAAGGACGTCACTGATTAGAAGTGTAAAGAGAATCATAGCACGAGGTCAAATAAAAATTAAACATTACTGTAAAGTCCGGAACAGCAGGAAAGTTATGTAATGTTGTTAATTGAAGTAGTAGAAGCAGAAGCATAGGTGTCGGCTTCATGTAAACTTGCGCATATTTCAAATCGTCACACTGGGTAAGTATATAAGAAGCGGCCCCGTTGGGTGAAATCGTCAAGGTTATTCCGACACTCCGAACCCCAACGAGGGTGCTATGGAATTCTTTGCATTTAGATTTAGTTACTGTTGTGACGTCACCGACATCAACCGTGACCGACCGTGCAATCAGGGAATGCTTTCGGAGATGATTCGGAAGAAGAAAGAAGAAGAATTTATAGATGATATTCTATAAAAATAATAGGAATAAGTTATTTGAATAGAGTTCAGTAATATGATTGACAGCAACGACGAATGTTCGTGCCCTTAAACGCTGTGCTGACCTTTGATTAGTTGCAAGTTAGTGTAGGAGTAGATCGGTGCAATTTCTTGATTGAAAGGATAGGGCAATGACATTGAAGTCGTCGGTACTTATGTAGTTGGCAAGTCTCGGCGGCGTGTCGGGCGGTCAGGCACATAACAGCGGTTTGTTGGGCCACAGGGGTGGAAAGTCCTGTTTTGCGTGCTCCGGCCAAAGGTGGGGGGTAAGTTTTTCACGAGGCCCTATATACCGCGACCACCCCGACTCGTACATAAGGTGGGCGGGTAGGGTGGTTCGCGCCCGCAAAAGGGGCAAAATACGGCGTACTCTGGGCGCCCGCTCGATGTGGGTCAATGTCGGGAAAGCCCGTGTCTACCGGTGACGGAGTATGCACAACGAATCTGATCAACACACCCGTCACAAATCAAAGGATGCGACAAAAATCTCCTAAAAAGTCTCGCCTCTAAAACTATAGCCATAAGGTTCAAATCTTGGCATCACTCTCACTATTCCAACTGGTAAATTTTCCGAGTTGAAATTAGAGTTAATTTTTGTATAGACAACTTGGAAATTTTTCGGAGGTTTGTGTTAAAGAACGTTTCTTATCATTTCATCAAGAGATTAAGCACTGTGGTTTAATGATGATTTGTCTCAAAAATATCTTTCTCATACAAAGTAAACTTCCCACAAAAAATAAGTAAACTCATGAACTTTCTTGTGTTGTACCATTAGAGTTTAAGCTTCGTTCTTTAATAAAATTAAAACCGAAAACGAGCGAATAATTATTTTTCTTTATTTTTTTTTTCTTTACGAATTTTTTTCCATAATCTACACTTCCACAGAATATGCAAACTCTCGGACGATCATGCCGACAGAGAGCGTTTCAAGTTCCGTAATTTTAGGAACCGTATTTAACTGAATAAGCTAACATTCTAAGGAATCGATCGAAATTTTGCTAAAATCTATCTTTGGTAAAAAGGATGACGCAGTACTTATTCCACGTTTGCCACAAAGTCGATTATTACCGCTCTTGTATTGAAGGTTCAATGTAAGACAATCAGACAGTTTTGAATCCGAGACAGATTCCTTACGTCATAGTATATAGCCCGATAGCTCAGTTGGTAGTAAATCTGCCTTCTGAACTGTGGGTTGTAGGTTCGATTCCCACCCAGGACAAACATTTATGTGATGAACTTAGGTGTTTGTTCTATGTCTGGGTGTTATATTGTATTCTATGTATGTATTTACAAACAAAAAGTATCTAAGTATTGTATCAGTTATCAGGTTCCCATAATACAAGCTTTGCTTAGTTTGGGGCTAGATGGCGTTGTGTGAGATGTCCACACATATTATTATTATTATTATTATATATGAACCCAGAATCTTAAATGAGCCATGGGTAGTCGAATAGTAACCAAACGCGGACGCTATGTAAGGACATTAGGACACCGATAACGAGTTCAAATACCGTTTCAAAACCAATAACTGTAAGTAATAACAAAGTGTGTGAATTTGCCGACGCTTAAAAACGGTGAAAGGAAATGGGGGAAACGGACCTCAAGTCCAAGAATCATAAATTCTATGTTTCAGTAATTATTTATGTGACATTGTCACATTTAACTAGACCAGGGTGGATCGTAACGTGATCCTGTTATGTGCACTCTTTCCATCTGCGAGAAGTAGCTACTCCCAGCAATGGGTGAACCATTTGCGGACCTGGGGCCTTACCGCGTAAGTTTGGTGGAGATGGTAATCGTGTTCTCTTTTGCTCGCACTCGTGGACTTGTTAATTGGCCCGTGCAGGATGGCCGATGACTGAACTGGAAGCCGATTCCCAGAACAGTTACGCGGTAAGGGTGCTGGTTAGATAGTTCTATGTGACAGTTATGTAGGTACATATAACACTTACCGACAGCCGGTGACATGGATCGCGATCCACTGGAGCCGGTGGGGCTGGGCGTCGGCCTCAGGTGTGGTGTGGTGGCGCGCCCTGCGCTTCCACTGCCGCCCGAGTCATTGCTGTTCTGGCCGGTCAGATCCTGAAACAATTTAAGCGTAGTGTGTAGTTTACACTTTACTTTACAGACTGATGCTGTTGTATGAAATTAGGGATGTTGTCGAGGATAAATAAACGTCACGGTAAAATTATAAATGCTAATTTTCAAGCAATAGTCTAGTCATAATCACAGATCAGATATTTACGATGCTAGTGCCATTTTCGATAATCTTGGATGGCGTCGAAAGCTTGCGTTCCAGCACCTTTACAGGAGGGCAATTTTTCAATTCAATCTAGGATTAGTGCCTGCGATAACAATTCAGGTTAAAAGTGTCAGGTCAGGTTAAAACTATCAATATCCTGCCTGATATAAAATCTTTAAATTGTTCTATGGTTGGTTTACTGTTCATCTGTCGACAGAGTAGGTATAATGGCTGTCCGGATTGCTTATAATATTAATTTGTGTGACGCTGACGGTTCACGGTGATTATAATTTCGCGGTGGCAGATTCACAAGGAAGTTAAGGAATTTTTATTTAATTTATTTATTGCTTACATAGATTTGGTATATAGTTAAAGTAACCTAAAATATACCGTCCGACAAGAGCGTTGCAATTGTTTGTTAAGGCAATTTAAGGTAACTTATGTACAAAGCTCGATAGATACATAAATATTTACAATAATAAGTAAGGTAACAAGTAATTATTTAATGAAGCAAACCCTCAAGCTCAAGATAATTTCTTAGTCTTAGAAATAAAAAGTGAGTGTGAGACTGAGGTTTTTATTTTAAAATTTAAGTAGGCGGTACGTTTTATGAGAAAAAGAATTCCGATAAAGCAGCACAGCTTGGGTTAAAAAAAAAATGTTTGATTCGTACTAGAGAAATCAATGAACGTCATGTAAGAACATTTGACATATCATAATAGGTACCTAAACAAACAAATATTACGTTACCTATGCAGACCACTGCATGGGTAACGTAATTTATTATTTGTACCAAGAAATAATCTAATCGATGAATGATAATACAAACAACTTTATAAGACTTTATGCAATACAATCCTTACTCTACGTAGTTAAAGGTGGTACTATTATTGAATTTGTGCTAGTGTGGGAATGGTAACTTAAGACAAAAGTAATCTCGTTGTGCATAATGCCGGAAGATTTAAACGTTATGCATCTCGAGCAGCGGTGCAGTACCTTGACACTGCAACCTCAGCCGTTCCCAACAATAGCAGAGTCAATAGAGCACGGCCGCTTGCAATCATACGTTAGAACAAACTTGAGCAATCATCGCATACACATCAAAATATGTTCACATTTCACAATCATAAATTATAATTTTTTGTGGGTAATTAATAAATAATATATGTGTAATTAATAAATATTACACACATTGTTAAATAACATTAGCATGTTCAATGACATGCAAATAAAACTAAACAAAAAGTAAGTGATAACGATAAGACGAGACAATCGCAGTTGATAAACGAGCAGGTACATACCGTGTCAGAGCAGTCAATGTTTACAGATCGTAAACCAGTCGGCGATTCCTTTCGATTACGAGCAGCGCAGCGACTGGTAACCGTGGTTAGATAAAGTTGCCGAGACCAAAATGTCAAACGCACGCGTAAATGTAGAGAGCTTTTCCAAGTTAAAATCGTGTCGTATTATAGAGAGTTGCGTTGTGAACGTCGCGTCGTCAGTCGGTCGGCTGCAGAGCAACTCACGACCCCCCGCTGTCGAGGTTAGCTTGCCTGCGAGAGGCTCCGGCGTCGATCAGACGAGTCCGGTTGGCAGGCGCGGCGGGCGCGGGGCCGAGGCGCGGGGCGGTGAGCACGATAACTGCGGCGATGTTTTTGCCTTGCCCCAGCTCGCTCGCTCGGCACTCGGCGCACCAGGCGCGTTCTTCATTTTGAACGGAGTCCATTATCTGTAAGCCCGTCCCGCTCGCACCCGTGGCTCGGTTCGTCGCGCCTCGCCGCACCGGCCGCTGTTTTATTGCCAGCCGACGATTTTAACGTGCGCTCGCAACGTCCGCCGGAGCACAAAAGTTTTTATGGAAATTTCATTCCGAATGCGCCTCGCCCGCTTGCTCGCTCGGGAACGTCAATATAAAAGTACGATAACGAACGGACGAGTCAATTAATTATTATTGTAGGAAGCTGGCGGGACGTGCTGCTCGGAAATCTTAAATATAGCGTTGATGTAAAGCCTCCATTAGAGCCAGATACCTAAGTAGGCATAGCCCTACACTGATAAAGATTCTTATCACGTGCATTTGGATAATGCAGCAAAAGCCACTAAATGGTAATTTTATCATGCTCTATTATTGTAGAGCACGATTAGTGATTTTCTATAAGAGCCCCACTAATGGAGGTATTAATAGCAAATAGCTGTTACACTTGAGGGCTCTACTAATTTTCTTAGCATAATTAAATACTAATCAATCATTATCGTGGGTATGTATCGGTTAATTACTATTCAGTAATTAATTACATTAAAAATAATAACGCTGAAGTACGTAGCCGACATACCCATTGTTACCTGTGCAGCAGCTACTGAATATTGGCAATGGATTGCGTTCTAGATTTATTGGAGACCCATCATTAGAAATTATCAAGCAAGTGGGAGGGTGAGCTTATAACTGCACCCAGTCACAAAACTTGACACCTCGCAAATCATTTGTAATGGTCCATTAAAGTCGACTATTAATGTAAAATTATTTACAACAGCTGAAACTGGTCAACTGTCACAATTGATTAGAAATTACGCTCGCCCGCTGCAGACTCGGTACCCGGTGGATCGCCTCAAATTGACCAAGTGCACTTGGCCCAAATCCCGACGCAAATAAACACAAAATCGCTCCTCTCGTACTACCTTATCTATACAGAGGTGGTATTATAAAGTAGGGTTACCATCACTATCAAATATTTTAAGGAATATGATGAGCCGTTTGTCTGTACTACTTACGTTCGATTCGATGTATATTTTCAAAGATAGGAAGAAGGTATGGCTGATACCCAGTCATAAATAAAAGTTTATGAAAGGGTAAAAAAAAAGAGTGTGCTTTAGACTACACCGACTGTAGTAAATGTTATTTAACTCCATCTATCGGCCGGTATAACTTTGGTTTTTTTTCTTATGTCGTCATGTTGACAATAATTGTAAATTGTCATTTTACCGGACCAACATTAATGTGTATGCAAATTTAAAGTAATTTTTGAACTTTGTTATGTCGACAACTTTCAACTTCTGTTTGCCTCGTTACGCATTGAGTTGACCAGCTTACTCCCCAAGTAAAGAGTGCGTAAAGAAGTTTTACTTCAAAAAGAAATAAGCGATTAATCCGGTCGTATTTTTCATTATGGCGAAATATTGAACCCAAAATATTACTCTATCTTTAAAAGCAAACGTCACGTCAGCCAGTCGCATCGTGTTCGAACTCTTACAAATTCATCTCCGCTAATATATCAAAAGCATGACTACTCTAGTCGAGCAGTGAATATAGGCTGCAAGCGAACGGCACAGTAAATAGGCTCCACCGCTGAAACTGCACGTTAGTTGCCATAACCTGCGTACTATAGGAATAGGTACGTAATCGAAACGAGGTGAGGACGATCATGAAACGGCATTGAACCGGCAAGAGAAGCACGTGATCCAGTATCGTGCTGTCGACACAATAACTACCGCATCTACTAATACTCCTGGAATTTATTCGCAAATCAAGCTGTTACTCTTGTTACTACGCAGCTTCTTTTGATCATAGGTATCTGGATTCTTGTGCGTACTTTTATCATCTTTAAAAGACTCTTGACTCTTGCCAGATTAGATACGAGGGGTGGTGGATGGTTCTTGAGTTTAAAAGCTTACGACGACGACGATACAAAGGATTCTACGTTCGTGGGTTTCACTGCTACACGAGGAGTTTGAGCTTTCCACCGCACGAACTGACCACCGATGGGGACGAAATGTTCTTGATTGGTGACCACGAACCGAAAGACGTGGACCGAACACTTGGTCAAAACCGCGGGGAGCCTATGGATGCAGGAAGCAAGTAGCCGCTCACAGGGACGCGCTCATTAGGGACTTCTGTTCAGTAGTGGACGTCTTCAGGCTGATAATGATTATAATGATGGTGATGGTGATGATGGTGATGATGATGATAGTGATGATGATGATGAATCCTCTCCGTCCAAAGGTTGCCTGGAAGAGATCGCTATTAGCTAAGATTTTTATTTAGATAAGGTCGCCCATTGTTCCCCACTACTTGTAATTCATTGTATTCTTTGAAATTTTTGTTAATAATGTGGTGTGTACAAAAAAGAGTTTATCTATCTATCTATTTATGATGATATTATGTTGTCAAGTTTCAAGCATAATAGAAGTTGAGTTAATTGATAGATACTTGAACTTTCCGGTTTAGAGTTTCTGATAAACATACATTTTGACCGACACGGCTGCCGGCCGCGGCGACCTTCAGTCTACAATGAGTGGCTTAATTGCGGACTAAGTTGGTTCATTAATAAACTGTGGTATACTATCGAAAACAAGCAGCAATTACGTTGCGTACGCAACTAAATGAACCTAATTACGGTATAATTTTCAATAGTGAACGAGTGGTGGACAGGACAGTTAACTTCGTGATTTCTGTATAATTATTAGGGTACGATGTTAAGGGTATACGTATCCACCGAACACTTAGAAGTAACTCATTGTGCAAAAATGAAAGAAATAAGACAACAATACGTGTCATCATCAGCCGGAATGCATCCGTTGCTGAACATAGGCTCCCCGTGGTTTAGACCAGGTTGTCGGTCCACCTAGTCCTTACTGAAGCAAGTACGTAGCGTGATTGCCCCTCAAGAAACTTCACCCGTAGAACCGACAAGCCATGGTGTCGGTTCTGCGAGCGATATGGCCTGCTTAATGTCCATCGCCATTTTATTTGACTAATTCTGAGAGTTATAAGTATCGGTGACTTGTGTTCTCTTGCGGATTTCCTCGTACCGGATTATATTACGCAAAAAAAGATCTGGAAAGTAGCCCTCTTCATAGCATGTTGCGCGACTTTGAGCGTACTAATGCTTCTAGCAGTAAGATAATCTTATACACATCGTTTCAAAACCTTTGTTTTAGGCTCTGCTGTAGCATCATGGACAAAAAGATAAAGCCGAACGCTGCTAAGCCGAGTTGGATACTTCGTACGAGCTCTTTGTAAAAGTTGGATCTAGCTAATTAGACAGTCCGCACAGGTATATTCGTTGACGACTTCGAAAGTATCGTTCGTAAGAATCGATGGACATTGGGCATGATTTTCGTCTTGTCCTTCCATAGGACCAACCTGTTGGTAGACACTGCCGACGTCGTTAAGCATGGTACCGAGCTAATGAGTGATTAGAGTGTTAAATGTAAACACATTTAAATACGGCATCTATTCTATCTAACCACATAGTGGGTAGTTAAATCATTATAAACCAGAAGGCTAGGTCAGTGGCACGGGGGCAATGTTTGAGAGCACTGACGGTCTCTATAAATAGAGCGCTGACGAGCGTTGCGACCAGCCTAAATAACCCGCAAATTCTCTGCTTGCAATGTGGGTGCATCTGTTATTAAAGAGTTCTCTAAATCGCTTGCTAATCACGACTGTAATAAGAGATTTTCCAATAACGTTTATGTTGTTTGCCGTACTTAAAAATCTGAAAAAAATTAGTTTGAGTTAAGGAAATATTTGATTTTGAAGATTAAGGGCATTATATAGAAAATTGAACCTAATAGAAAAGTGTGGCGCACTACTACTAAAGATTGAAATTGTTATTGTCAACATAACTTACGACTCTAACCCAATTAAGGTAACATTTGAATTAACCTACTAAATCCTACCGCGACGATGACATATAACATACAAATCGCATCACAGAGTCAGTAAGACGATTATTGCATATGCGCCGACCGGAGATTAATCAACGTAAATGCGTTCCAAGATCATTCTCGAGTTCATCGACCAGCGTGCGAAAATGTTGTCGTAAATAAATAATTCACAAGGCTAGTGTTCTCAGTTGGGCACACGTGGTACCGGGCACGTGTAGTAAGTACGTAAACATTTACATTACATAACCGGCTCGTCATATCGGAGACCGCGCTATTGAGAGCGGAATACCGAGACTTGCACTGAAACGTAACCATTCGAGCATTCGACGCATTGAGGTAGGTACATCTGTATAGAAACAAAAAATGCCCGTATGTACTAAAATTTGACAGCCCTAAGATTGCACTTATTCCTCTATGACATAGCAAAATGTATTGCTGTAGGTATTACTAACTTAGTGATTCTCTCTTTTTACTACTGTGACTATACGATACAGCGACGCTAAATTTAAAAAAAAATGCACATAACTGTATGTATGTTCGTAACAACTTCGTTATACGTTTTCGTATTATATTGAGGTAAAATGATTACTCTGCTACAACAACAATAACAACTTTGCATAACAAGAAAGTTAACATCAAAAAGGGTACATAATATTAAATAAAAAATCAAACCTAATCTAAATTAAGGAGAGAAACTATAAATACGTGATCAAGTGTAGAGATAAAACAAAAATATAGTTTTCTTTGAACTATGAACATCAAAAGAGATAGATTAGTTAAACGACAAAAATAAAGAAGGAGCAAATGAAAGGTAAACAACACGAGGGTCCCACCCAAGCCCAGGGGCGTTTAGGCTGCCTCTGCCTGTGACGAGACCGGGTTAAATTATACGACTAAGTACACTTGCAAACTCGGATAATTTTGTACAAGTACCACGTGCTCGGGGGACAAAAGGTCGCTAACCCTCACCCACCCTCTTCCCCCTGATCTTAGAAACATAACTCTAGATCTATTTTCCAATGCTACCTAATTCATGAAATATCTCGAGATAACAATAGCCGCTTTCAATATCTTTAATTTAGCAGGATTTACAATTTTCCTATACTCATGCTTTTACTTAGAATATTAACTCGAGCAATTCAATTCTGTAAAGCTATAAATTAGCGTGTAGTTTTAGTAATATGGAGAGTTAAATATTAGTTGTTAATGAATTAGATGAAGATGAGTCATAACGAGTAACTGGGAATGCGACCCGGTAAAAAAGTTTATCTTGAGGTCGCAGCGGTTCCTCGTCCGGTGTCTATGTGTGGGTGAGCGGTTGAGTGTATTTGTGTAAAATAGACGGTTCCGCAACGAAGGCAAGTGGTACACACTTTATTGAATGTCTTTATAGGCCACCTGTTACTCGGGTCGGTGTCGACAAAACAGCTGATCAAGCCCGAGCGAATTATTATTATTGTTGTTGTCGGATGTCGGCACTGGCTTATTTATTTGTGACGAAGGGGGCCGACGGGGATGGGTGGATGAAGCGACACGGAGCTCAACTTTCCCCGTCGACTCCACTATTGTTCGAGTGTAACGTAACGTAGAGCAAAGAATTAATTATCTACCGGCAGCATAACAATCCACACAAACAAAATATACTCTGACCGAAAACTTTACCAGAGGCTAAATTTTAGAATTTGCTACTTTTGAAACAGCACGCGATTCGATGTGGAGAGATATCTCTCTCTCTCTCTCTCTCTCTCTCTCTCTCTCTCTCTCTCTAATAGTATAACACTATCATCACAAGGATCACGATTCACAATGTGTTCTTATCACTATCACGGCCCGTCGTAATACAGAACTATGCTTAGTCGTGAATTGAGTCGAGTCTCAAGTCAAGATTTCATTCAAAAATTGATCATCCTATGAAAAACGACGCCAGAAAACTGCAAGTGATGTACATTGTTGTATTATTACAAGGTACATACATTTTACATTTCTGGATCTGCAGGTTCGGAAAACACAATTATTCAATATTATGAAATAACCATAATGAAGAAATGAGCTTGAAGACGTGAGGATGAGGACGACATTAAACCAGAACTAATAGGTAACTAACTACCTGTAATAAAATTCTAGTATTCTCTGCACCGCAACTACTACTTGTTACAGTATATATATTTAGAGTCTGTAATTCAGGAAGATAATAAACAATATGAATCGTAAAGGGAACGTTATATGTATTGCCACTCTGAACAATGAAATCAAACCTCGGAAACGAAATAACATTCGTATTGACTACTGATGTCGTAATGTTACATCATATCTTTATCATGCATATCAATCATTATGACGATACGAAAAAAAAACACGAGGGAACAATGTGAATGTCCAATTAAACGGAGCTCGCACACGTCATCGAAAGGTGTTTCCCGAAGAACGCACATACACACACATACACGGACGATCAGCTGACTGCTCCGATTTTAACCCACACCACTGAGTCGACTGTTAGAGAACATAAATAATGACGGCCCACCTACCTAGCTATACGTAACACACATCGTATAATTTGTATGAGCCACCAACAGAAGAGGAATGCGCGATACGCCGCCGTTTTCTCCCGCAGTATATAGTTTTTACGACAAGACGAATAAAATCGTCGATTCATCCATATCGTTGTAGACGGTTAAGACATTATTCAGTTGAACTTGTCGAGCGTGAGATCGCATTAAATAATCAGAAACTTATACAAACACATGTGCAAACCGACCGCGACGTGACGCGCGATAACAATGTTCTTAAGTAATCGCGTCTCTACAACCACGTACAATACAAGGAACTGTAAAATAATTATATAACCAATATAACATTTACTAAATATAAACTTAAGCATATTATTTAAAAAATATGAGATTGAAACATTGACGTATTTATCTATTGAATTCCATAAGGGGCATATAGGCATATAGGCAACTGAAATTTGAAATATATTCTGGTTGGATTTATTAATTTTTTAAATGTTAGTGAACGATGTGACGATCTAGTCATTCACCTGATGTTAAGCGACAGGGCTGCCCATAACAGAACAGTGTCACTCGGAACTCTAAAATATGAAGTTTTGCGTGACACTGCACTGCGCACATCATCCTGAAACATCAGCGCAGTCTGGTAATAAGATTACTCGACTGTGAGATCAGATCATAAAACCTCAATTGCCCAATAATTACACTACAGCTACAGTGCCCTTCAAACCGGAACATAGTAGTGCATGCACACTACTGCTTGACGGCAGAATAACTGGCAAAGTGGTGGTACCTACCCAACGAACTTTGCAGAAACGTCCTACCGCTTAGTAGAAGAGAGAAGATATAGGAACTGGGTAATATTAGTACAGAAATAATTATGTACCTCAGAACATAAGCAATGATGTAAAATATAGGTGTATATAATTACTGTTATCGAGAACGCCATATTTATTCTAAATCATATTTTTTTTGTACTGCAAATTTGAAGCTATAGGCATAGCTCTATTCAGAATGTTTTGCTTTAACTTGGAATCAATGAAATTTTATAAACCAACCCAAGTATTAAATATTTTTTTAGCTACAATAATTAATATTACCTACAGTTTCCAGTACCTTGTTTTGATTAGCATAACATGAACAAGTCACTCAGCGACAAAGAACTTTTTGATTTCTTCAAACAATGAGGATTGAGATACAATCCATTGACATGAATTTAAGTTTTCCTGATATTATAGTTATTTATGGCTAGACAGTAATTGCAAGCTTAAGTGTTGATATTATTAAACACATACATTTATATCTGAATTAGATTAGAATCTGACGAAAAATAAAATTAAGTCAAGTGTCACTGTAATTTCTGTACTGAAAAAAAGAACAATTGTAAAAAAAATTATTAAAAAGCTATATTTAAAAATAAGACTACGAAGTTTGCCGTCGGCGAAAGAAAGCTGGTTGAAGACACCAAGCCATCTCCCGATGAGGAATATTCATTCAAATTGACCATTGTCAAATTGTACTCACTAACAACTATTGTAATGCACCGATGTACATTTAAGGCTCCTGAAAGACATGTTAAAATTGAAATTGGATATCCATATATATTTTATTACGACTTATTGTTTATAGTTAAATCCAATACCGTACTAAGACAGCAGTGAATTCAAGTTACAGCATTCGCTGGTCATATGATAATAAAAACAAACATCTAGCTGGCTCTGCCACAAAATAGAATCAAGTATTGAGCCAACGCACACAGCGACACAAAGGCGGTCGGATGTCACGCAAACACAGATGAAAGGCTCGTCAGTACATCCACGCACACATCGACAGTAGATAAGAATCGTCCCATTTTACATCGAGTCATGCGGTCGACGCGATACTTACTGTATTCGTAGGCAGCCTTATGATGACAGTCGTCTTTACTCTTTCCCGAAACGATGGCGCCGAAATAATTAGGGCGAGCCTCGTACGTGCACTTCTAACACACACATACACACTCAACGATATACAGCTGGTTTCGAGGGAGACTTTCTCACATAAGCGAATTTCAGATCGTGAACCACCACAAATCAAAGAGAATGATGAGAAGTAAGCGATAGAAGCTAACCGAAAAGCGAGATTCGTGAAGAATATTGTGAGTTCGATTGCGCTAGAAGTGCGCGCGTTTCAGTTGGCGCACGGCGACTGGCGCAGGCGAGGCGTGTGTTGCGACGAAGCGGGCGGGCGAGCGATTTCACCGGGCTGATATTGCGACGGCACGCCGCTCGCTCCGACCCATATGTATAGCTACCAACGAGCGAGGGCACGCCAGCGAGCGGGGGGTCGCATCGAGCTGCACGCATTCTACAAACTATCCAACTCAACCAGTTATATTGTCGGCCCAAGACTTTGTAACAAGTCTTTGTATCAATATCTCACAAAATAACGATATCAATCGTCTTATAAATATAATGTAATGGTGCTTCTGAACTCATTGGCTTCTTTGTAAACAGAACTCTGATAAAGCAATAATAATCTTACTACAAAGTAAATAAACAACTGTAATCTCATCAAGGCCGGACTGATTCAGAGCCGTTCGAAATAAAATTACTGAAGCAGTACAATGTACATAGATTATTAACGCTTCACAATTTAAGAAAACGAACGAGAGCTGTACAACTTTATGTATGTGTGTAAAGAGGTTTACAACCAAGGATTGTATTATAATCTAACATGGAATGCAATTTCTGTAATGTGTCTGTATTATTGATATGTTAAATGAATCAATTTAATCACCGCGTCACATTAGTTTGTGATAGGGCATTGATATTATTGATACGAGATGTAGTTAAATTAGAACGTAAATGAACGTACAGTACGTATAACAATTGAAGGGTTGAGAATAAAAAAGGTTTAACTGTCAAATTGATAGTTTCGAGAAAATTTACTTTAAACTTCAACGGCTTCATTTTAATGTAGAGTGCTTATAAGGTTTATGTAAGTTTCAGTTGCTTGAAAATGTGTTAATTCTATTTTAAAATACTAAATTTAGTACTAATTCATACAATTACTGTAAAAATATAATATAATAAAATAATTATAATAATGTTTTATGCTAAGCGAACTGTATTCCTGTGACAGATGAACTGTTTTTAGACTCAAAATCTCGAAAGCCTTTAAGCCTCATTTCGGTATTTTGAGAATGTATTATTGTAGATAATTTCACGCTAAATAAGTTAAACCCTTTTTGATCTCACCCCTTCAATAGTTTCAGGAGATATATCAATCGGCTACGACTGCGAACTAATAGCAATATGACCGTCATTATAGATAATCCTCATCTAATTACTGTCGCATTGCAAACATGGATGACCTATAGGGAATATAGGTCAACGCATATGCGCACACTGTGCTCATGCTCACTAAATTAAATTACTACATTTAATTATACTTGTTATTACAGAGAATTAATAGAACTATTAGCATATAACTACGATATAATAAAATACTTTTGTTGAGTGTTATGTAGTGCTAATTTATTCTTTTTTGTGGTATCAAAAAACTGTGCCAAAATTGCCTAAAATTATATAGAAATAAAGATATGAGTCTGAAAGAAGCATCAATGACGGACAAGTAAAGCAATGGGGTAGCGTGGAGTCGGTATTTCATGCGGTGAGGTAAAAAAGCCCTGATATGAAAAGAGTTTTGAATATGATTGTTGTATATAAAAAAGATAAGTATCCGAAGCAAGTATGTTGGACTGTGTGGACTGTTGTGCCAAGGAGTGTATTGTGGATCTAATAAGCAGTTACTGTCAAATCGTTTATGATGGAAAACTAGAATTTTAAAATCCAAAAAATGCATAATTCGGAACCAGTATTCGTTAGAGATAAGGGCATAGAATATTATATTTTAAATTTTCCCACAGGTTCAAGATTTACTTCAATAAAATTAATTACTTAGACGACCTTGTAATTAGTTTCATTGATCATTTCTAACTAGAAGGAAGATACTTAAGAAATTATTTTTTAGTTCATGACTTTATTTTATCTAGAGGGCACTTAATCAATTTTCTGTTACGTCACATAGCGTATAACCATCAGAGAATTAAGACGCTACTAATGATTTGCCAAATTATGGTAAGTAGTTTAGAAGTTATGAGGGAAACAGATGAATATACACATAAATAATAGGTCTTTACCTATGAAATTGCCGTATTGCAGTACAGACTTTTTCAAACAAAAAAAAGTTTTGATTGGCTATGAATTCTAAATTCAAATTAATTTTGTTTTAAAAATATGACATTCTATTTACAATATAAGTCTTTTGTTTATTGATTAGCGTTGTATTTTCATTACATTTCAACATTTTTCCTCATAATGTATACTTTGAAATTTCGTGTAATTATGGAATACGAGTTCCGTCGTGGCACCAACGCGGCACAAACGACACGTAACATCAACGACGTTTACGGAGAGAACTGTACAAACGAACGTACAACCCGTTATTGGTTTGCTCGGTTCCGTTCTGGGAATTTTGACTTGAAAAATGAACCTCGTGGTCGTCCGGAAACTTTGGTCAACAATGATGAATTAAAGGCGATTGTGGAAGCTGATGAATCTCAATCTACAGCTGAGCTGGCAGCAGCTTTTGATGTTAGCATCAAAACAATATTGGTCCATTTGCGACAGATTGGCAAGATAAAAAAGCTTGATAGATGAGTGCCCCACGAACTTAACGATCGCCAGCGCAACGTACGCGTCGAGACTTGCCTTCCGCTGCTTAACAGGCACAGAAATGAAGGAATTTTGAACCGAATTGTTACGTGCGACGAAAAAAGGATTCTTTTTGACAATCGAAAGCGCTCAGCAAGTTGTTTAGATCCTGGTTCGGTACCAAAGCAATGTGCAAAACGAAAAATGACCCCTAGAAAGGTGATGGTCACAGTTTGGTGGTCTAGTGCTGGTGTGATTCATCATAGCTTTTTACAAAACGGCGAGAGCATTACTGCAGATGTGTACATTGAAGAACTGACCACAATGATGGCGAAACTTGCACGTCTGCAACCAGCTTTGGTCAATCGGTCGTCTCCACTGCTACTTCACGACAACGCGCGACCCCATACTGCACAACAGACCGTCTCTAAGCTGCATGAGTTGGGTTTGGAAGCTCTCCCTCATCCGCCATACTCACCAGATCTTGCGCCTACCGACTATTACTTTTTCCAAAATTTGGACAACTTTTTAGCGGGAAAAAAATTCAATTCCCGAGAGGCAGTACAAAACGCCTTTGAAGAGTTTGTTGTCTCCCGTCCTGCTGATTTTTTCAAGAAGGGCATCCATAAACTGCCACAGCGTTGGCAAAGATGCATTGATTGCAGGGGTGATTACTTTGAATAAAAGAAATAAATAAGTTCGAAAAAAAAATACTTTAAATTTTTTTAAACAAAACGGCAATTTCATCGCCGTTTTGTAAAAAGCTATGATGAATCACACCAGCACTAGACCACCAAACTGTGACCATCATCTTTCTAGGGGTCATTTTTCGTTTTGCACATTGCTTTGGTACCGAACCAGGATCTAACCAACTTGCTGAGCGCTTTCGATTGTCAAAAAGAATCCATTTTTTGTCGCACGTAACAATTCGGTTCAATATTCCTTCATTTCTGTGCCTGTTAAGCAGCGCAAGGCAAGTCTCGACGCGTACGTTGCGCTGGCGATCGTTAAGTTCGTGGGGCACCCATCTATCAAGCTTTTTTATCTTGCCAATCTGTCGCAAATGGACCAATATTGTTTTGATGCTAACATCAAAAGCTGCTGCCAGCTCAGCTGTAGCATGAGATTCATCAGCTTCCACAATCGCCTTTAACTCATCATTGTTGACCAGTTTCCGGACAATCACGAGGTTCATTTTTCAAGTCAAAATTCCCAGAACGGAACCGAGCAAACCAATAACGGGTTGTACGTTCGTTTGTACAGTTCTCTCCGTAAACGTCGTTGATGTTACGTGTCGTTTGTGCCGCGTTGGTGCCACGACGGAACTCATATTCCATAATTACACGAAATTTCAAAGTATCCATTATGAGGAAAAATGTTGAAATGTAATGAAAATACAACGCTAATCAATAAACAAAAGACTTATATTGTAAATAGAATGTCATATTTTTAAAACAAAATTAATTTGAATTTAGAATTCATAGCCAATCAAAACTTTTTTTTGTTTGAAAAAGTCTGTACTGCAATACGGCAATTTCATAGGTAAAGACCTATTATTTAAAAAAAAATACGGATGTTTAAGGAGAACAATATTTTCTATGTTCTGATTATTTTCGGAAAACAGATCCAATTATAATAATTACTGATAGCATCCAATACAAATGGAATAATTACATAGCTTTCAAAACAAAAGTGTGTTCTTATTTTATTGCCTGCTCATTAAAATGATTCATTTAGATTCTCCAAATTGGGTAACGTAGGTTATGCACGACGAAATATTTCAGTAACGTTAGTTATTCCCCTGAGCTGTGAGACGTAGGAAAATATGCAGAGAGTAGCAGAAAGCCCGCCACGGGCCGGCGGATTATGCTGCTGTGTGCTGGCAGTTGAGCTGTGTTGCAAGCTGACTTTTATGAGGTACCTAAAATACAAAACTAAACTAGACCTAAAAACTAAACTATACCTAAGAACTTAAAATAAATGAAAACTAAAATTTTTAAATAAATCGTTGGTCGAGTGGAAAGTTCCCAGAATGCTGGCAGCATTACCACGTTGAATGGCAATGCTTATTTTCTGTGCAAAATAAAAGCATGGTACCTAAAATACTCATCTCACAAGATCTAAGAAGACTAGGTAGGCTATTTACTAGCCATAGTCCAAAGTTTATATGATGATTATAGTGGGTATTAGATATAGTTAAAACCAGTCATAAACAGGAAAATTTACAATGTAAATATTATTACAGTCTGGAAAATATCGAACCAATCGAACTTTTAGAAGCATTGAAAGGGGGTTTAAAATACCGTCAGGCAACACTGTGGCCAAGGGAACCTGTTCTGTAAAGCGATGGGCAAGAGTAAATTCCGAGGCACGAAGGCAGTCGCTCCGCAAAATAAAAGGAATATGTTTTAGTGGGTTAGCGAGCGTGTTTACGATCGGATTCCGCGGTAACGATTATACCGCCATTAGTTACGTAAGCTGCCAGGACCGGCCCGTAATTTGAAAATTTGTTTTTCAGCTGATAGTGTCATATAAAAGTTTTGAAAAACCTAAGTATATAATTCTTACCGACAAAAAGTTTCTTTAACAGTAAGAGCTATAATGTACTACATTCTCACTTATCTAACAATGTCTGAGAGGGTCAATATTATGAAATCACTAAAATGTATAGCGAATGGCGCCATCTGTTGGTGTTGGCGGACGTTGCGCCCAGTGTGGACCGGATGCCCAACCAGTTTCCAAGTGATACTGAACACCTGCAGCAAGTATATAGCCAGCCATCGCAGTTCTGCTTTACTAGTACCCGTTTTGAAGAAATGCAGCTGGATGTGGAAGCTCGTACTCGAACTCGTATGAGTACGTTAATTTAAGTGATGATTAACAAATGGGGACGCTGCCTAAGCTAAAAGCTGTTAGAATTAATTTGTACATCTTACTATTTTTAAAGCTTTCTTTTTTTGATGTGTCTTTTATTAATGAGCCTATCAAATATTTTCTTTTAATTTTTTTGTATGAAAATAAATCATTAAGTACGTAATTTGGGATCAGGTAAATACAAGATCTGTCTTATTTTCAGGAGTTTTGAATTTTTATACTAAGGGATGGGGGGCTCACTTAAAACGACAGCTAAATTAAATCAATACTTTAAATGCCCTGGCTCACTTTTACTCGCGATATTTCACGTCAACAAGAAGTTACAAGATATTTTAAGCTTAAAAAAAGGCTTTGAATATTTTGGCATACTTACCATCCGCCATCTTGTATTTTCTTCAAAAAAGCGGTCACTTATAAGACATATCAATTGATAGCTGATGCTAATACAAACAAGATTTGTATAAGACAAAAATTCTTAAACGTCACGTTACCAAGATATACCCTTTCAATGTTACACTGGTGACGCCACCGATAAGTTGACTTAGAACTAAATTGAAGGTATGAATTGGCTGTAACAATATAGCTGTTCGCTGTTTGTTTTTTGTTTGATCTCAACTTTTTTAGATTTCGTGATATGGGTGATTGCTCTCTACTACATGAAAACGAGAGTAATGTTTGGCGCTGGATTCAATGAAATAGCTTTATTTTTTAATGAAAGTATATGCTCAATTATTTATTTTGTCAATCTAATAATTCTGTGTCGGCACCGTTTCGACTGCGACAATATATTATCCCAGAAGTAAATAATGTAAGAGATTTTGTGTCAATTTGAGCGAAAATAATTATGTGCAACCGGTAGCAAATATACAAAAAAAGATTATATGATGGCGCCATCTAAAACAGTATGGGTATTGTGTTGCATATCCATACATATGCCCCAGTGCATTTTTAAAAGGAATGGTGGGGCAACACGCTGGAGGTAAGACGCATCATGCCATTGTGCATCGTTTTGCTTAATAAGATATCGTTGGCAGTTCCAGACTAGTACATTAGAGCAAGGCGGCGTGACTTGTTTGAAGTGGCAGTCGCCAACATCTTGACCTATTTCAATGTACGCATTGCCGTACATAGTACGACATTGGTGTTATGGAGACTTATACTAAGTTGTAACATAAAAACCTCTTATAATATATTATATTTATTGTTCTCTTTTTACGATTATCGTTTTATGTTTACTACTGTACCTTAAGTAGGCGAATTAGGAAACTGTAATGCCCACTCAAAGTGCCCATTTAACAAAATAAATAAATAGCTATAATATAGTTTAGTGGGCTACGATCGCCTTTTATTTATTTATTTAAGTGATCCAGCAGTAAAACAATATTTTTAGAGCCCATTCCTTCAATTAAGTGCTAATGTAACTTTAAAAGCGTATCTAATCTTGAAAACATGACTTTTGAGAACTTAATAACCTTTATATTAAAATATTCAAACCCCTATGACTAAAATAATTTAAAAACTTTCGGCTCAATTGACTCACGATTTTAGCAAAAATATTACATATTAAAAAAACTATATTACTGGACTGGGCTTATTGTATATTTTTGCCTTACCGTTTTATATTTACATAATTTCGCATTTGCAATATTATCCTAACATCCTGCAAATCTTTGCAGGCGTATTAGGATTCTTTGCATTCGAGTTTTAGATCCTACTAGGATTACTAGTTTAGATTATTAATACTTTGATTACTCATATTGGATTGGATTTTTTTTGTCATTAACATGAGGCAAATTATTGCAAACATTGCAAATGTCACATAATCCGATTGTGCTATATTTGACGGTAACAGAACTATTTTAAATAAATAACATTCGTATGGAGATGGGTGCGCTGTTCGCATCCTCTGCGTCCTTGTTTGGCGAAACAATACTGTATTTTATTACGTAACGCACATAACATAAAGACGTAAAGACGCGTCAATGGCATCTCGACCCTGCCTCGGTTCTCGCCACTGACCCACATTACTCACTCGTTCCGCGCAATAACAATAACGGTAATTTATTACATAATTTGCAACTGGAAGTGATTACGTTACACTTTCCACTTGAGCGAAACACAACCATGATCGCAGTGGCCTTAAAAGTCAGCCACACTAACCATTATTGACTATTTTATTATGGTAACATTTTTAAAATTTCAAAGTAATATAAACTTTTACGTAACCGTATATATAAGATAGCATAATTTAGAAATTACATGGAAATTAAAAATAAAGTTAAGATATCGAAATACATGGTGCATATTTATTAATATAATTATGTATTTATCAATGCGCCCCAAACTTAGCTGTCCCTGAAATTATGTTGTGCGTAGGTTCTACAAATGGGAATTTATGAAAGACTTTCAAGTCCAACACACGGTGATTGGTTTGAAGAACGCATATGGATGCGTTTTTCAAACCGTTAAGGCATTTTTAAACAGGTCCTGGAAATAGCTTTCAGATAGACTGGCCCGATAGCTCAGTTGGTAGTAACCCTGCCTTCTGAACTGTGGGTTGTGGGTTCGATTCCCACCCAGGACAAACATTTGTGTGATGAACATAGGTGTTTGTTCTGTGTCTGGGTGTTATATTGTATTTTATGTATGTATGTACAAACAAAAAGTATTTAAGTATTGTATCAGTTATCTGGTTCCCATAGTACAAGCTTTGCTTAGTTTGGGGCTAGATGGCTCTGTCTACACATGTCTACACATATTACTAAAAAAAAATTGTTGCGTTATTACGGAATCATTAAAAAAATAATAATTCAATAATACTCATGATACTGTTGGAATTATCGACCACGATTACACAATATATTTGAAATTTTGTTACAATTTCCATATTTTGGCCTTTAAGTCACTGTCACATTTCCAAAAACATGACTTTTTGTAGTAAAACTTCTTTACGCACGCTTGACTTGGCGAGTAAACTGGTGAATCCGAGGCGAACGGAAGTTTTATTTGATTTACGTAGATCTCCATTGTCAACATAACAAAGTAAAAAAATTGTATTATCATGTTGTTATGTCCGGTAAAATGACAATTTACAATTGTCCAGATGGCGATCGTTTTTTATTTTTTATTGTAATTGCACTAAATACATCCAATCACGACTCTATTGACTTTACACTCTGTGAACTAAAATGTGATTTTAAAAAACTTACAAACCAAAATCATCCTTTAGAGTACGAAGATAGCAAGCTTCTGTGGTGTGGTGGATACCTATAATGTGGTCCATGACATGGTAAGTATGGTAACTCTGTTTTTAGGGTTCCATAGGTACCCGAAGGGTAAAAACGGGACCCTATTACTAATCCACTGACTGTCTGTCTGTCCGACCTATAAACGGCTGTATCTCGTGAACCGTAATAGGAAGCCGGCTCAATTTCTTAGGCATTGTGCGTTATTATGCCGGATTACTTATGAAATTTAATAAAAATCTCAAAGGGGTGAAATTATGGAGTGTACCAGGGATTTGATGAAGAAAAACATATTCGTATATACAAACGTCAAACTTGGTAACTTATCACAAGTATAAGTACATGCGTACATACAGAACCCTTGGTGCGCGAGTCCTATTCGCACTTGGTCGGTATTTTCCGTTTAAATGAAATGTGATATGCGGATATCACATCTTATAATAACAAATAAAACTTAACAATGAATAAGTAAAGTAAGAAACGTTATGTGTAAATAAAATCTAATTACAGTAATAAATACATACCAAATCGGTAACATATTATAACAATACAACGACCTTCAACGGTGTCAATGGAACACGACCAAGATAAGGTTTTAAATAGCGTGCTAGATGAGTAAACACGTCACGGTTATTATTTATAGAGTCGACAACTGCCGAATAACTGAATGAACTTTTCTTTTCGTGACGAGAGAGAAGTGGGCGTGTGTGCGTGTCCCGGTGTCGATGTAGGCCACTGCCAAGGTCGAATGTTTAATATAAAGTCTGGCGCCGGGACATTAAAATGGTTGGGCTCTCCCCGGACCCCCCTTATCCCGGACCGGCGCGGCGGTCGCAATCGTTGCACTCGTTATTTATTATCTGAAGGCATCCCCCGCTTACAAACGACGCAAGTCTTCGACAAATATATCTAGATGTACCGATTGTATTAAGGCTAGAGGTAAGTTCCGTTATAAAAAGGACAAGATGAAAATTCACACCCTACACAAGTAGACACATAGTTGGGATTGGATACATTGTGCAACTCTATCCAGTATGTACAGCTATCCAAGTGATTCAAGCTACATTACAAGCTCGGGAGGGTTACTAGAAACATGTCGCAATCCCGTTATGGGGTTAGTAGAGATTACTAGATATCGAATGACCCTTCGGTTGAAGGGGTAAAAGTGTGCTATTTCAGAAAGGTTCTCTCCGTAATCCTGATTTTTCTGTAATGTAGTACCAACCGATTCCAGATCTGAATACTTAATCGAAAATTAGAAACACGTACATGTTTTAATGTAATCTACTATTCAAACGTATTAGAGATATTTAAAAAAACTTTTTTGCTAAGATACTTATTAATGAAAATCACCAGGATTTGATGTGTTTCCATCTCCCATTTAAACAAATTTAGTTTTATTGTTAATAATAAATTGTAAATATTTCTGAAAGGGGTGTACTCCTTTTACGCCAACTCAAGGATGTTCCGATGTCTAGTGATATCTACTATCACACCAAACAGGATCGTGACACTTTTCCATTAAACCTGTATACATCTTGAACTTAAGTTCTGTTAGCAGTTTTCGAATATAAAGTGTCAGGAAATTCCATTCCTTACGAAATCAGAAGTGTAGAAAATCTTTTTGTTTTCAGAAACGAAATAAGATATAACAAGTTAATTTAAAATTGTAATTATCATAAATATCTACGTTGGCTCAGCTGACGACTTATCACCGCCACCAACCTGACGTAATGACTAGTGTCAACAATAATACCGGATTAGTATCTTTCTACATACATATAATATAAATGTAGGCGTGGACGGTTTCAATGCTTTTTACGTAAGAAATTAATTTTACGTAGCATTTCGACGTCACAACAATCATTAATGTAATCCATATAACGTAATACATGTATGAGTAAATATTGATGAGCATAATAATTGTTAGCGTAATAAATATTTTACTTACACGTGCATGATAACATGCGTGTATATAAATGTACTTATTTGTGTATACGGTAAATGTACCAAAGAGTTAAAGGCGTAAGTTGAGTAAACAGTTTGAAAGGAAAACCGAGGTTCAACGAAAAGTGAAAGGAAGCAAATATCCTACAATCCTACAAATCCTACTCGACGACACAAAGCGTTCTCCTCAGAAACTTGGTACTCTCACTTTCTACCGAGCAACACTCGGTGTGGTTTAGTTTAACCTCTGCCTGCATCCATGAATAATAAACAATTGATATATCAATTTGTATAATAGGTCTTTACCTATGAAATTGCCGTATTGCAGTACAGACTTTTTCAAACAAAAAAAATTTTTGATTGGCTATGAATTCTAAATTCAAATTAATTTTGTTTTAAAAATATGACATTCTATTTACAATATCAGTCTTTTGTTTATTGATTAGCGTTGTATTTTCATTACATTTCAACATTTTTCCTCATAATGGATACTTTGAAATTTCGTGTAATTATGGAATATGAGTTCCGTCGTGGCACCAACGCGGCACAAACGACACGTAACATCAACGACGTTTACGGAGAGAACTGTACAAACGAAAGTACAACCCGTTATTGGTTTGCTCGGTTCCGTTCTGGGAATTTTGACTTGAAAAATGAACCTCGTGGTCGTCCGGAAACTTTGGTCAACAATGATGAATTAAAGGCGATTGTGGAAGCTGATGAATCTCAATCTACAGCTGAGCTGGCAGCAGCTTTTGATGTTAGCATCAAAACAATATTGGTCCATTTGCGACAGATTGGCAAGATAAAAAAGCTTGATAGATGGGTGCCCCACGAACTTAACGATCGCCAGCGCAACGTTCGCGTGGAGACTTGCCTTGCGCTGCTTAACAGGCACAGAAATGAAGGAATTTTGAACCGAATTGTTACGTGCGACGAAAAATGGATTCTTTTTGACAATCGAAAGCGCTCAGCAAGTTGGTTAGATCCTGGTTCGGTACCAAAGCAATGTGCAAAACGAAAAATGACCCCTAGAAAGGTGATGGTCACAGTTTGGTGGTCTAGTGCTGGTGTGATTCATCATAGCTTTTTACAAAACGGCGAGAGCATTACTGCAGATGTGTACATTGAAGAACTGACCACAATGATGGCGAAACTCGCACGTCTGCAACCAGCTTTGGTCAATCGGTCGTCTCCACTGCTACTTCACGACAACGCGCGACCCCATACTGCACAACAGACCGTCTCTAAGCTGCATGAGTTGGGTTTGGAAGCTCTCCCTCATCCGCCATACTCACCAGATCTTGCGCCTACCGACTATTACTTTTTCCAAAATTTGGACAACTTTTTAGCGGGAAAAAAATTCAATTCCCGAGAGGCAGTACAAAACGCCTTTGAAGAGTTTGTTGTCTCCCGTCCTGCTGATTTTTTCAAGAAGGGCATCCATAAACTGCCACAGCGTTGGCAAAGATGCATTGATTGCAGGGGTGATTACTTTGAATAAAAGAAATAAATAAGTTCGAAAAAAAAATACTTTAACTTTTTTCAAACAAAACGGCAATTTCATAGGTAAAGACCTAATATATAAATGAATAAGAAAACTCACGTTAATAAAAAAAAAGTCGAAATTACTGCGACCAGGTTTCGGACACATGTTTGGTAAATTTATTTTGATTATAAAAATGATCTATCGTTGATATGAATGAAGAATACAAACAAACAAAAGTCGACATACATTAACCTACATAAAAGTTCATAATTATTAAATCGTCTGGTAAATGTTGGGGATACCCCGTTGGATAGCAGCCAACAGGAAGGGGCCATCTTTAAATAAATTCAGAATAATAATGCGTTGAGCGGCGTAGATCGAAGGTCGGCTGTAAGTCTGTCATCTAAGCATAACCACCATGCCTTAGTTTTCGCCAGGGTATAGTTTCATAGTAATTTCATTATGCATGGTACACGTATGAGTATGATATTATGTTTGAAGTATAAAAAACCATTGAACGCGGAGCAACTCCTAAGAATGTGCGCGTGTGTTCAGCATGGAGTGAGGCTAGGCATTCGCGAATCATTTGCAGCGTTGGTCACGAATCGCCGACGGAGGCCGAGGCGTGCCCGCCCATCGCAATCTGATGACATCATTCCTGGCCGCATGTACTCCAATACACTAAACGTACGCAGCTCTTGGTGCAACACTGTTGCGTTCAACTAATAATAGTAATAGATAAGCAATATTTGCGGCAGAACATTGAGGGAGTACGAATCTACATTAAGTAGATTGAACGTGTGCATCAAAAGAATTTAGTAATTTGGCACAGACTATTGTATGTATCAGAATTCAAATCATCGACTTATTTGATTTCACTTGATTTTGGTTCGTATTGTCAGGCCAATTGATCACATCAGGCATAAGAAGCAGCTCATGTCAGCCAAGGGAATCTCCAGTGTCACAGGTCGCAAAACGTCACAATGTGACAAAGCAGCTAGTGATTGATGGTTGCGGTGACACTGGTTGCGTCATAGACACCGGGGGTCGCGGGGTCAATGCCGTCACGATCACAATAACCCACCGCGGGTACTAGGATGTAATAATAATTTTATCCCAGTTGAGGTTTGTTAACCGACTAGAGCAGACCGTTCTAAATAGTACGTTGCAAAAAACACTCATCTAATTTGTTCTCGCTTGTAATGTAAATTTTAGAGCTGTTACTGCATAAACTATATATTTTAGAGGTGCGAGTGATACTGCAACTGTTATGGGCAGCCGTGTTGATTAACATCAGATGTACAACTAGCTCGTCACGTCATTCATAATCATTAAAAAAAAGAGGGCTATCATTTTGACATTATCACAAAAAACTGAAGTCTATGAATGTAAATGGGCGTGAATGCATAGGGAAAAATAAAGGGCTCAACGAGCACTTCTTAAATATACTGTCTCTGATTGGTTTTACACCATAATCCATTTCATGTCATGTTCAAACAGGCCTTGGGCTATCTTTATTCATTACATTAATTCAGTGATTATTTCTTCGAATTAGATATAATTTTGAGAATAGTGAAAATTTCCCCGTTTACGACTTAAAATTACCATTTTCTGGAAGTACGGGTATTAAGTCATAGTTTTCAGATTTTGATTGCATAAAAGATACCCCAATGACTCTACTGAAATATAACTTGAATCATAATTAACCATGGTCTTGTAACAATGCTGAAAGGTAAAAAAAATCCTTTAAAATGCTGATCTTGGCCAGAGTTAATCTGTCTCAAAAAGTTGACTGAATCGAATAACATAAATTATGTATTAAAATGGAAAAGGAAGAAGCAAGGACAAAAGGAAAGAAGGAAGAGATGAAGAAAACTTTAGAGAAAGGACAAATAGAGTGGGACGGTGAAGACGGCGAAGGGACGTAAAATTAAAAAGCCCATGCGAAGTCGGGGCAGACTAGCTAGTTCATCATAAATAAAGTATTTTTTCCTTTTACAATATTCAAGACGTTAAAAAAATCATTAAAATTATCACTGTAATCGCTCTACGTTGACTCATAATATAAACAGACATTCAACTTGGGAACTCCGTTCAGCGACAGTGACTCAGAAGTTTCGACTTCTATAAAATGGATAAACTTTCTTCGAAACGGCTTACACAGTCCGTAATATTGTTTAGTTGGTGAAAATTCATAAACATTGGAGAAGGGTGGTCTCAGGTTATGTTACGACCACCCAGTACGGCGCACAGTGGTCCCATTTTGAAAAAAGGTGGACTTAGGACCGAAAGTCGGAATTTCGGGCTGTTTTTTTTTTATAGAATAGGTCTTAACTATCCTAACAACATCTATTCTATAAAGAAAATCCGTAGGATGCATAGTTTTCGAGAAAAAAAATAATCTTTTTTTTCTTGTATGGAGAAAAACATACTTTATTATTTTTCTCAAGTTGGGTGAAATAGTGACGGCTTTTGTTGATATTTTATGAAAGCCCTAGTGGTATTGTATCCAGAAAAAAATAAAACCAATGCGGTCACCTGCGGCCGCGGAAATAATCAGATGTCAAAAATTGATTAATTTTTTTTGCGTATTTTGCAAACATTGTTCGTTTCTGGCCAATTATTTATGTATTTTTAGTTAGTGCTCCATACTTTAATTCGAACTATTATATAACATTTCAAAAAAGTTAATCAAAATCGAGTATTTTTTTTTTATAATTGCTGTTTTACTCATGAAATTGCACGCATACATGGTTAGTTCAAAATGCAAATCCTATATTACTCAGTATAATGTACAAAATAAACATGCACGTACCTAAAACGTAAAAAAAAATATTTTATATTTTCGTTTATGCTTACTAAAAGTCACCGGTAATGGTTACCGACATTACTTAGCTACCACTGGCGGGCATTATCTGCATAATCGATTTCTTGCTTTGTATTTTCAAAACTGGTTTTGCGACAGCATTTTCACAACCGCGGTTGTTGAATGCGAGGCAGGATATAAACAAACGAGTCACATCTGATACTAGCTGTGACTGGTCGCTAGCTGGTCGCTTTGTTCCTGACAAATCAGACAGACAAAATGACTCATTTGTTTGTGCAGATTCCTGATTACTTATTACACGTTACTTAGCTCCCATTGGCGGACTTTATCTATACAAACAAATGAGTCATTTTTGATAAATGGCTGTGATTGGTCGTTTACTATTACCTTGCTCTTGCACATAGTGACTAATGACCTATCTGTTATGGCGTATTAAATACAGAGCAATGTTAATTTAAATTGATTCATCGCTAACTGTGAAGTACTAAAAATTACTATTTTGAATTTGCAATGGCTGGCTTAGGCACATATTTTGATATGTTCTTGATTCTTAAAGATAGTGGAAATCTTAAGGATTACAATAAATTGTGTGAATTTATAGTTTCCAAAATACCATGTGAAATATCTGAAGATGACCATCAAACAATTAAGGAGTTTTGTCGGCTATTCACCAATCTTGTAACAAAGAAGTGGAAAGATGCAAGCAGAAACTTGAAGACATTTATGAATCGGGAAAACAACCGCAAGTGGTTAGAGACCAATATTAATTGGCCTACTTGCAATACGGTTGATCTTGTTACTACAATGAGAATGCCAGAGGACTTAGTTGAAGAGCCGGAATTACTGCCGGTTGCTATTCCATCTGTCTGCACTGCGGAAGCAGGTACCTCTACTGTAAAAGAAGTTAGAGTGCCCTTTGCCGATTTGGGCAACAAACAGAAGAAAAGACGTTCCAGTGTCTTTGTTAACGATAACTCTGAAGAAGAACTACAGTATTATTTTATTTCCAAGTTAAAAGAAAATGGAAAATATGCTTTAGCGAAGATTGTGGAATATCTGTGCGAGACTCCTGAAGTTGTATCAGATGTAACAAAACTCCTTTTCAAGGAAGAAAAAGTAGTCAGTATAGCAGAGGATACATCTTTGGCTTTGTACACAGCCCTTAGCCTATCCAAATGGCAATACTTATCCTTGAGAATGTTTCTGAAGGATGAAAATTGTTCAGCTGCCTTTCCGTCTTATCACAAGTTACTTGACGCTAAAAAGAGATGTTACCCATCTGAAGAACACGTGGAAGTAACGGAAATGGGAGCTCGCATAAGGTATTTATAAAATTATACAATATGTTGTTTTAAAATTTTTAAGCTTCATTAGCTTACTTTTATTAATTTATTTTATTTTTCAGGTTGCAAGGACTTCTTAACTACACAGTGGAAAGAATTTTGCTAGACTTAAGACCAATCACAAGTTCAACCAACGAAGGACTGAAGTTGATATGGAAATGGGGCCTTGACGGAGCATCGTCACAGAGTAATTACAAACAAGTCTCAGCTCCTGAGTTTGACGATTCCTCTGTTGTATTGATCAGCATCGTCCCACTCCGACTAGTTGATGGGGGAGAAATGATTATTTGGGAAAACCCAAATCCTTGCTCACCACATTACTGTCGGCCAGTGAAATTCACGTTTACTTCAGAGACTGCGGAGTTCATAAAAAGAGAACACTTAGAAATGCAGCGCGAAATTACAAAATTGGTACCAACAAATTGTGGTGATGTGGAGATAGCCCACGAACTACACATGACTATGATCGATGGGAAAGTGGCGAATATTATTGCAGATGTACCTTCATCAGCAACGTGCCCCATTTGCTTGGCGAAACCAAGTGAAATGAATAACTTGAAGCTTTTGGCCACGAGACCGCTTCGACAGGATTTGTACCAATATGGAATTTCATCGTTACATATGAAGATAAGATGTATGGAGTGTCTACTTCATATATCTTATAATATGGACTTCCAGCGCTGGAGTGCTCGTGGCGATCACAAGGAATTGAAGCAAGCAAAGAAAAATGCCACACAACAAGAGTTTCGGGAACAGACTGGAATACTCATCGATATTGTAAAACAGGTAATTTTTCCTTTACTTTGCTTCCTTTATATTATATACTCGTCTGTTTTTGTATGACCTACTAACTTAATTTCTTGTTTGCAGGGCTTTGGAACAACTAACGATGGAAACACTGCAAGACGTTTTTTCCGAAATTATAAAAGATCATCGAGAATCACTGGAGTTGATGAAGATTTGTTACTCCGATTTTCTGTCATTCTGCAAGTTATATCTTCAGGAAAGAACGTCAATATTGCGAACTTCAGACGTTATTGCAAAGAAACAGCAGAACTGTATGTGCATCTCTATCCGTGGTACTACATGCCTGTTAGTGTCCACAAACTTCTGATGCACGGAGCAGATATTTGCAGTCATTTTTCAGTTCTGCCTATTGGTAAGTAATAATAGATCAAGACAAATGAAATATAAAGCAGTTAACTAACTGTAAATCTCTAAACACTAAAATAATAGTTTCAATGTCAACTTCAACGTATAATTATAGCATATTTTTTATTATTTTTAGGGTCCTTGTCGGAGGAAGCTTCCGAGGCTCGTAATAAAGACTTCCGGAACGTAAGAGAGAAGAACACGAGAAAGACAGGAAGGATCCAAACAAACGAGGACATACTACACGGGCTTTTAATAAGTTCAGACCCCCACATATCATGGCTTAGACCAAAATTTTCAAAGCCTAATCATCTAGAGATGCTTCCTGAGGCAATTCAGTTGCTCGAAATAGACTCGGAGTGCGTATACGTGGAAGAAGAGTAGAAAATGAAAATATACCAGATCTAATGCTATAATTTTTTATTTATTTTATCCTTTAAAAAACTACATATAAAACAGCCCTTTTCAAGGCTATACATTTATCTTATGTTTCTGGTAGAAAATCATACGTACACAACTACATAAGATTAAAACACACACCAATAACAAACATTATTGGTGTATAACATACGCCAATTATTATTGATGAGCTATATCACTTTTATGTTTAGGGGGTAGTTACTTGCATGCATATACGAGTTATCCTGTTGTCAGGATTTGTCAGGAACAAAGCGACCAGCTAGCGACCAGTCACAGCTAGTATCAGATGTGACTCGTTTGTTTATATCCTGCCTCGCATTCAACAACCGCGGTTGTGAAAATGCTGTCGCAAAACCAGTTTTGAAAATACAAAGCAAGAAATCGATTATGCAGATAATGCCCGCCAGTGGTAGCTAAGTAATGTCGGTAACCATTACCGGTGACTTTTAGTAAGCATAAACGAAAATATAAAATATTTTTTTTTACGTTTTAGGTACGTGCATGTTTATTTTGTACATTATACTGAGTAATATAGGATTTGCATTTTGAACTAACCATGTATGCGTGCATTTTCATGAATAAAACAGCAATTATAAAAAAAAAACTCGATTTTGATTAATTTTTTTGAAATGTTATATAATAGTTCGAGTTAAAGTATGGAGCGCTAACCTAAAATACATAAATAACTGGCCAGAAATGAACAATGTTTGCAAAATACGCAAAAAAATTAATCAATTTTTGACATCTGATTATTTCCGCGGCCGCAGGTGACCGCATTGGTTTTATTTTTTTCTGGATACAATACCACTAGGGCTTTCATAAAATATCAACAAAAGCTGTCACTATTTCACCCAACTTGAGAAAAATAATAAAGTATGTTTTTCTCCATACAAGAAAAAAAAGATTATTTTTTTTCTCGAAAACTATGCATCCTACGGATTTTCTTTATAGAATAGATGTTGTTAGGATAGTTAAGACCTATTCTATAAAAAAAAAACAGCCCGAAATTCCGACTTTCGGTCCTAAGTCCACCTTTTTTCAAAATGGGACCACTGTGCGGCGGAGTGCGCTGGCGGTGCGACCCCGTTCCCTGCTATAAAACGACACGGTCGCTTTTATGACAACATCCACAGCATACATCCGCATATTCTAACGTAATAATGATCCGTTAAAGGTCTACGATACGATACGAACACCAGTTATTCAAGTATTCTATTGACTGGGGACAAACGTAGTTACGCTTACGGCGTTGTATGAAGTCGGAGAAAGAGCCCGGGAAAGAGCACCTTTCAATGCTTCTTCTGACTAGTGTTGTTTATTTTCCTTGAATATTTTTGTTTAGTCAGTGAATAAATAAAGGGTTTAAAAGTAGAGGTGTTTTATGATGACAGGTTTATAGAGGTATTTATACTATCTTTTGGGTGGGTTGCAATTGGTAAATTTTAGTTTAATGATAATGACATGAGTAGTGTAAAGAATCATTTCGTAACTTGAATTCTAGCTAGGAAGCGTCATCAGCCTGAGCACTTCACTTCAATTCCAGCAATAGTTGTGTTTGATCATCTGTGTGTGCATTTACATATTTACTCACAGTCTGGCTAGCGAAAAATTACTCCAGCGTAATTACGTGCATGTATCCTCACCGATTAAGCAATTCAATTAGCACTTCAAGTCTGGATAACATAACCTAGACCTGGAGAATAAGCTTGATGTTAAAAAATGAGCATACACATAATAGTGTTTGGTGTTAGCAGCATATTTATAGCATGGCTTCACTATGTTATCGAAAGAAAGAAAGAAAGAAAAACAGACAAGCCTAGAAAAACAAAGATTAATAACAACTTTACATGTATGGTAACTAGTAATATTATTTATAGATTAATTCAAATAGTTAAATCATTATTCCGAGGCATAACATGACGTAAATATATGTTCTATTAAATAACATTATAGATTTAGTAATGTATAAATGTGCAAGTATAACGAAAACATAGTATTACCGTTGCATAGAAAACACTACAGCATATGAGTAGAGTGGACTGGAGGCCCGAGTTCGATAAAGCAGAACCACATTGCTAGTTCAACGAAGTCAGTAGTTCAAAATGCATTACAGGATAGTTTGAGTCGGCTGTATCGTATTGAAATGAGCAAGCAGCCCGGGCTTGGTTTACTGCTTTGTAACCGAGGTTCGAGCGTTTTTACAACGCTGCTAAAATGCTCGACTTACGACGCATAATTGGGTTATTTCTTACTGGATTTATTCTTGCATTACTGTTTCATATTTCTGACAGACACGCACTGTTCTACAGATGTTGTTATTTCAGTAGATTAAAAGCTTGGTATTTCAAATGTTTGTCATGTAATTTTATTTTCGTTAGCTAGAAGTAATTATCATATATAATACTCAATAAATAATAATAAGGGACTTCTAGCAAAATATTACATTTAATTCATTTACCCAATACATATAGTACCTTCGTGTAATTAATTCAAGACTTCATCGTGCATAATATTAATTAATTCAGTTCGTTCATCACAATGGCGTTTGACAGATTATCAACAGAATGAACACGAGCGAAATTGGAACACATAATATACAAAATTGAAATAACACGGAAAGGCTTTATCTGGTCCGGTCCCGAATATAAATTATTAAAATGCAACAAAACGAGCGGCCGACCACATTTTGCTCGCGAGCGGGCTCGCGGCGCATTATCGAAATCGAACCGCAATAATTACATTCGAGCCGAATGCGACCGCTCCATCCATCTGTCCAAACGACTAAATAAAATATATGCTATGCAGAGAGGTAAAATTTTATCAATGGAAAATATATTATTCGCTCTCGGAAACTAGCGCCAGCGTTTAATTAAATGGAAACTCAAATAGCATATTTCATCAGTAATAAAATTAAATAAAACCGGTGAATAAAAGTGGGCGATTTTCGTGTTGAGGAAATATCTCGTACAATGAATCCGTCCAAAAACCTGAACGGATGGAGAGAGCGAGAGAAAGTAAGTGACGGGAGAGGTAGTTCAAAAACTGGTGAACAAACCCAAACGGAGTCAACGTAAAATTTAGCGCTCGTGTTGCGCCAGTGCCGGATTATGCAGCACCCTCTGCTTATTCAATTAAGAACGAAACGTACTCGCGCACTCCTCCATTATGACTGCTCGCAATTTCGTTGGAACAGTTCCTGTTCACTAAACGAGATTTGCATTGGGGTAAGGACCTAAAAATTTCGTCCTGTAGAGAAGATATGATTGACTAAAGGCTAAATAAAAAATGCAAGTATCTAATAACTTTAGGTTATTTCTAATAGCATGGTACATTATTCCGATTTTCTTTTTTAATGAAGATAATACTGTAATATATACATAGTAATACTAGTCGTTCGTCTGATATATACTATACTAATACTAGTCGTTCTAGTATTAGTATTATTTACATTTATATAAAGAAGGAAACTATCTGTAAAATATTGCAACACGAGAAGTACCTTAGCCGTTTTCAAGAATCCTATGCGTATTATATAGATATTATAGATATATATAGATAAGATCAATTCAAAGAATGTGAGGGTAAGATTCTTCATTATAAGCTATTATTTATTCTCTGTGTTGTGTACTATATTTCTACGAGAATAGTACTTTTTTTGAACGGGGTTATACTGTTGGTCACTACCAACCTCAGTAAGAATACTGCTCAAAAAGCTACATACATAATACTTTTGATAAGATAAATTTAATCAATGCTTAAAATATATTTGCTCGTGGCATTAAATGTCAGCGAGAAGTTGAAAGGAAATTTTAAGCATCGATTAAATTTAACGAACTTTTCTAAGGAGGGCTATAAGTAGTTTAATGGCTAGCCTACGCATTAACCTATATCTATATTGCACCTTATGTACCTTTTAGCTAGAATAGAGTATGGAATATGAAACTACCTGATTTTATAATACTTTATTCATTAAGCGCGTCGCTCTCTGGTTAAATTTTGTCTGAAATTTTCAGAGTAAAATGGTATTTGTTTTGTTTTTTACATGCGAACGCACGTCGGCCGTCGGCTGATTACGCTGCACGCTGTTACCGTCATTCATTTGTGTCTGCTGGAGACCGCCCCACTCAATCTCGTTTATTATGGAACGTGCAGGCGAGCACTGCTGCCTCTCTTTTTACATTTGAATATTTCGCTACGTGCATTACTTTTACATTGTTAGCCAAACCTCTTTTCCGATAGTAGTGGCACACTGCACACGGAAATAACGTCGTTGCACATTTACTAAGAATGGCGTTAATTGGGTTTTCCTGTGCTTTCATTTGCTTTTCCTTTTTTAAATAATGGGTATAAAGTCTAGAATTTCAATTTACTGTGTAATAATAACTACATTATTATCACAATTATTATAACACAGAGAATGGATACAACAGTAATGAACCTTTAAGATTGAAGATTTAATCCTAATCATATTAAAACTAGCTAGGCCTCACGGTTCTACCCTGGTGGATAATTATTATTATCTAACACACAAACTTTCGAATTTATAATATTAAATTAAACTAGGATGTTTGATTGTTTACTGTGTAACGCGTTCAAAATGGGACATTTACAGAAAGCTCTCCATTTCTCGTAACAGAGCGGCACTCGGTATTTCTCCGGAGACGTCGTTCAATGTGGCAGCATAAAGTTGCATAAATAAATAACTTAAATTAAAACCCTTCACAATACTTGCGTACTTTGAATGGTTGGAGCTGTTGGTGAATAATTTCTTTACGCGCTTTTGTGCCGAATGTTTCGCATTTAATTCTCAGGGATACTGTGTACCAAGTAACATATTATTATACTATACTCTCTAACGAGAGCTGAGTGCTGAGGTTTAATTTATAAATATATTTTAATAGAAATGTTATTTATAAAATAGTTTACAAAAACAGTGTTAAAATACGATACGAGTACAGTTCTGCGTAATTTTTCAAACCTTATCTGTACCCCTTGTGTCACTATTCCGGGAAACCTTGTGAAACTAACAGGTGTGTCGTTGAAACGAGAACCCCTAAATTATACAAATTCCTGAGCATTAATATAAACATGAATAATGCTGACGTTAACAATAAATCTACGACAAGTTGAACCTCGACGCGAACAGCTGACGAATCGATAAAAAAATAAAAAGGTCGAGTTACAATTTCTAAATTCCTTTTATAGTGCTTTGACAATAAAGTCGGGGTGGCAACGGCATCCAGGGCCGCACTCGTTCTTACAATTGACGCGAGCGGGGACGACGGGGACGGTTCGAGGGGAGAGCACGAATTCGGTACATTCATTACAAAACCCGTCACATCGCGGGACGGGCCCTGGTTTAATAATTCCACTCATTTGGGTTCCCCGGGGCTGTACGGGCCGGCGGCGGCGAGACAATGAGAGCCCGCGTAACGGTATCAATCAACATCAAACAGCCCCGGCTATGCCTGTACACATCATATGTAGGGTTGTTTATTTTTTCTGCGAGAGAAGCAATTTTAATATTGAATTGTAAAAAACTGCATAACAAAACCTTTCCATTCATGTTTGAGATTCGTTTGTTTATGGTTTTTAATAAAATACGACTGAAGCCTCTGTACTGTCTATAATACTACACCAGAGACAACTTTTAATAAAATAACTTGTTTTTAATAGGACGTACTATGAAGAAGACCATTATCTCATCGGTCCTCCACAACTCCGGTGAGCGAGTATGTACGAGCCAAGTGCTTGCAGGCAAGACTAAATTAAATCATGTGTGCCTGCTCTAATTCAAATAAATAAACATCGAAGTAAAGACACTTCAATTTCCCCAGTCTGTTGTGTTATCTCGCATAGGAAATTGCTTTTATTTTTCTCATTGAAACAGTAGACAGTAAAGAATTCAATGTTACACGTGTACACAGTGTGAATCGAACAGGCCAACCGTCAAGAATATTGCGTCGACTAACGCTTTAATCTGTTGGGAATATCTTTACTGTATCAACTAGCGAATAAGGAAGCAATAAACCTTTACGACCAATTTACTTGTTGACTAGGAAGAATGCAGTATTATTGCCGAAAGTCATTAGAGAAAGAAGAAAAGAGATTCCATGTAATTAGATACGCGCTCACGTTTCAAACGTGCAAAATGGATATTGCGCGATAAGCGAATGTCAAGTTTGAAAATAACCCCTGAGAATTACAGGGTGAGGGTGATATTCCGGTAAACGTGAGATTATTTTATCACCATCGTGTTGGAAAATAAAGGAATATGCCTGGCTAGATATACAAGCGAACACGGCTTCATTACGTGCGGAGCACTTTGTTCTTTCGTGACTTGCTGCGTACATTATTCAGCCATTAGTGTACGGCACTTCGGTAATACAGAACCAGCATCAGCATTCTGTATTTTTATTATTCGCCGGCAAACCGCAATCAATGAACTTGACTAAACGAATGACGTCACGAGCTAGTCATTGACCTGGTGTTAAGCGTCACGGCCGCCCATAACAGATTGTAGTGTCACTAGGAACTAAAGTTTCGCGTGACTGCCACGCGCAAGTCATCCAGAGACATCACACAGTCTAGTATTATAGATTTCTACACTATGACATTAGATCATAAAGCTTCATTTGCCCAGTAATTTCACTAGCTACAATGCCTTTTAAACCGAAACACAGTAGTGCTTGTACACGCACAAGCAATAGCTTGGCGGCAGAATAACTGGCAAAGCAATGATATCTTCGTAGACGAACTGTGCAGAAAAGGCGCCATCTTTAATCATAGTCTAACACGAATTAATTTAAACTTCATTTAATATACGTGTTAGTTGAATGTCTTAGTTACGTCCGACGTCATATTGACGGAGTCACGCTGCTGCTACTATAGACGTAGGAAGTGATAGTCAATTTATGCAAACAGGCTTTCCGAGATGCTATTTATTTATAACCGTGTATTTATTGCTAAATCGATTCGACAGATTTTCTTTGTTAATTTTCAATAGAATTCCCGATAGAAGCGAAAATAATAGTGAATTGTACAACAGTAAATAACTTTATTTATTTGATGAAGCATGATTTGATAATTATACCAAATAAGAGGAGAGTAGCGCGTAAAACTTAGGCGCTTAGGGTTCCAGTTATGACGCCCAGTGTGCGCGCCTTGCCTGATTAATCCATAGTGGAGTGTGGAGTAAGTTATTTACCCGATATACATAATTCTTATTTTCTTCTTCAACAGCCGGAAGGCTGAATATAGGACTCCCCCAGTATATGGTTGTTTAGTATTTGCCATAATCATCGACGCTTGGCAGGCGTGTTGGTGATCGCAGTAAATTATAATGCGGACCGAAGAGAATGCTGTTGCCCATTCCCTGGATATTTCGTTAGCCGGTTAACTCAGAACATTGATAAGGAAATTAAGAGTAGAAATGCGTATTTCTTTTATTTATTCCCTTTCTTGCTATAAACCATGCATAAAACCATAATTTATGCCCATTTTCACGGTTCTAGTAAAGCGAAGTACCCTACAGCCGTGTTTGATGACGCATGAAACACAAAGTTGGTACAAATATCCAGATATTTTAACCAACTTTGTGACAAACAAATTTTTAGTCATATCTAGTATTAAGTAATTCAATAGCAATAGTCTTCTGAATTACTTAATACTAGAATTACTTAAAGGATTATGAGGCCGTGTACCTTAATATTTTATATCAATTTCAACTTAATACCTTCCTACCTGCCCTTTCTCAGAAAAAGGGTCTTGACTTGACAGACAGACGGATAACGAAGTGATCGAGCAAAGCGAAAAGGGTTCCATTTTTTTTAAACGGTTACGGAACCCTACAAAAACGCGAATAATGCACTTGATCAATGTAAGTGATGAAATGCAAATTTAGACGTAGTACTCTTTATTAAAAGAAGATTGTGCAAAATTTAAGTAGGAGGCTAACGCGTATCGTTATCGGCGATGAGCATTTTTATTTTTATTAATATACAGATATAAAAAAATATATAAATATTACAATAACAAACAACTAGCTAAGCATAACACAGACGCAATAATCAATTACATCTCAAAACTATTTTTCTATCATACAGACGCATAAGAGTTTGGTCATGTTACATTATAAAGCGGAGGTGGATGACTAGTCGGCAGCTGATAGCTTTTTAATAGGCCGCTTCTTGCTTGACTCATCCAAGCAGTCGGTTCAGATTGATTGTACATACTTCACAAGTTGGTACAACTCCCGGCAACAATATTGTAAGTAGGTAAAATGTGAACACTAAATAAGCATTAAAGTTTATTGCGGATTCGTGGTTGTATTTACAATGTATACACGGTTTTTTTAATTTCTTATTTCAAACATGTGCACATAATTTTGTTTGCCGGATATAGTAATGCCATCATCCTACCAACAGCTGATGACGGCCAATAGCGATTGTTTAAAAACTAGTTAATTTTATAAGCCTGTATTCAACAGTACTTCAGATTTTTGTTCATTTTACCATAATTTGGAGTATTTGTATCGAGAAAAACCGCTATTGCTAAAGATGGGGGGTGATCACGAAACTTTGATTGCAATGCAACAGGAGATATTTCCATACTAACTATGCACATAAACTGCGTATTCAATCTGTCAAATCCATACAAATTTACGTTTCTATCGGTTGCAATCGAGTTACGTGATCGCCCAGCTGGTCTGATTTGATTTTGAATCTCAGAGATTGATTGGGAGAAAAAAAGAGTAAAACAAATAAACTTACGGAGTCTGGATCGTGGGCGTTCGGTGTGGACGGCTGTGATGGCCTAGGCGGAGGTGGATAACCCTGAAACAAACGGTTATAACATGTATTTGACAATACGTTCGCGAAGTAATCAAAAATATAAACGATGCTGAGATTCAGACCAAGTCATAGTCTAACAAATTTGTTAACTCCAAGTCGAGACCGGACGGCAATTCGAATTAAATACCAATTTGAAGCGAGCGACTGTGACAAAACGTTTTTAAGCTTTAACCCGGAGTTAGTATTGTTCGCAGTTTGTTGTCAGCCTTTGGTATGGAAAAACTCAAAACTTGCACTACAACCGGTAGGTGCAGTGAAAATAATAGATCTTTATAAAACGACTAGGAAGTAGCGTAGACAATAGTTTTTTGGGCAAGTCCTTCCCATTGTTATTATTTAAGGTCTGTTTCAATTTTATCGTTGCAATTTTTATATTGAGACTTACTTTTAAAAGCAAATATAATCAGAACGTAATAAAAAGAATTGCCTAATGTAGAGAAACATTTATTCAACACTCTGTAGAAAAAGAAAAAAATTAGGGTATTGTGAAAAAAAAAAACAATTAAAAATATAAGTTCTTTTGAGTCGTAATAATCTTATAAGATATTGCTCTATGTATATTAAGAAGAAGTTCTCTAATCACTTTGGACTTTGCGGGACACAGTAAAGCTGCAAAAGCTAAAATGGGAGATGTCCCACGTAAATGGCGATACATCTGTTCTGGGAAAGATTTCAGGAGTTTATTTATAAAAGGACCTCTCGACGTCCCTCAGTTTTATGGCTCCCGAACGTCGCATATTAATGATGTTGTCTCTGATAACAGCGAGCAAACTCAAACGGAAAATCGCGGTTAATGTCCGATTGCTTGTTAAGGGATCGTTATATCTACGTTTCCATATTTGTTTCTTTGTGACAGATGATGACGATGAAGGTGGATTGTGTGAAGGAAGGATGATTGCGATGAATACATCACAAGCTAAAATTATATTGGCTATGTGTATAAACAGTTGTCGATCATTATAACAACGAAATATCGATTGCACTGTAAAAACAGTCACATCAATACTAAACAAAAGGTCACACTATGAAAACGATTCCTAAAAATACATACTAAACAACTTCCTTTCAAATCTACAGTGAAAAGGTATAATATAGGAGATTAATATCCAGAAAAGCGAGCTCCCAGAATTCCTGCTAGTCGGAACTAGACGACGCGGAAGGCGCACACCGGCAAAGGTAAGTCCTTTTCAAACTTATAATGAATTGCAAACAGCTCCGTGGAGCGTCCCTGATGATATCTCTTTATCAGGAGGGTTTGTGATATTACTGCCTAGATAAAAGTTTTATAGCCAAATTGAGAGGTTATTACTCACACTGAATAGGAATCAACGTTCCGGAAATTGAACTTTCGCAATGGAGACCGCTACAAAGAGCTACAATAGGTTTGAGTTAACATCATAACACTAATATACAAAATTGACATGATCTCAACGTCTTTTTATTGATTTTTCATACGTCTACTATGAAAATAGTATTTTTTTTATTATCGAGGTGGTTAAATAACCTCACATAAATCTATTATCCCTACTAATGTGAAGGTGTCTGTTTGTTCGCATTGCTTATATTACCAGGATTACCATAAAATTATCCTACTTCTTATTCCAGAAAATTGAATGCCATGAGTGAAAGTAAATTTCGGTTGAGACCGCGGGGCGCCTTTAGTTTTATATACTTAACGATCACACGTCATTCCACGAGTACATTTCAATAATGAATCGATAAAAATCACTAGTTTGTCAATGTAAATGTCCCACTAAATAATATGTGTAAAAGCATCTTCTACAATATCATAGGGTTGTCTATCGAAACGGTTTTACGCATTAACTTCCATCATAGTAAAAGTGGCGTAGCGCACAAAAGACAAGACAAATGTCAGTTTCTCTTCTCTTCACAATTGGATTGCATTATTTTGCGGAGATTGCAAAAGGGGGGGGCGAGCGGCATAATTTATCCAAGTCGGCAATTCTCGACAGCCCTAGCATGACTCCGCCGCAGGAGGGAATGCGCGCCCCACAGTCAGCGCTTTAGAGGTTTCCAGTAGAGAACGGGTCTGCCACAGTAAAGTTCTGGGAATCCGGAGTATTTTGCAGTTTGTTATTACGGGAACGTAGCGAGTGCTGCCAACGATAACTCGGCTCTTTGTGTACTGACAAAAACAAGGACACCGTTTTCTCGGCAGCTTTCAGAGCGTTTATTATGCTACTTGAAACGTAGGTAAGTAACACAGTGAAATAATGATATATAAGTGGTCATAAAATAAATAAATGTGTGCCTATAAATAAATATGTTACTTAATACTTTATTTAAGAAAACCCTAAAATCAAATCACTTAAACATCGTATATAATAACGAACCAATAAAATTACTGTGATGTAAACAAATCCAAGAGATCAAAGTCAATTTCCCTAATAGATAGTGCATCATGTCATCCCGTTTAACAAAGAGTCTCCCGAAAGCCACAGTTCAGAAAAGCCGACCAATTAATCGCACGGCCTTTGACAAATACATTTCCTTGACAATAAAATATACGGAGTTTTTACTGGCAATGCGAACGTCGCGCGTTGGCTAGCGAACGGGTAGAGCTGTCTCGTGCAACCGGCGCGCCTACTACGGGGGAATATTAAACAGACGGTACCTCGCCAACCGTACTGTTATTATTATCTTGCCATTCTGTCCTAGTTCCCGACATCAATATATTATAAACCATATTATAGAAAACCTACTACTCCACTGAAACATCGGCACGTGAAGCGCAGTTAATTGGAATTGCCTATTAGTGATGTTTAATATCGCATAGCGCAAAGGTGAGCGTTCATTAAACCACGTCTATGTTGTATATTTCTGGTGTATTTTATGTTGCTTTTATACCAAAGTCCAGTAAAATATAATTAGTGATTCCTCATTACTGCGCGGCTGGCGTGGCCCCTCTGGACGTTCGTGCGTCTGCTGGCTTATGGTTATTAATAACGGCGGGCGCCCGTTGTCCCCCCCACTCGCCTCCCCCTCTCACGGCCCCTGCGAGCCCCCACGCTGCCGCACGTCTGACATTTTAATTCCGGAGCCGCGGCTATAAGTCCACTGCATACCTCTCGTATCGACAATTTTTATCGACATTTGCAAGCACTTCTCTATTTGCACTAAACGCAAATGAAGCAGCATATTCAAAACGGTTTATATCTTTACGCGGCAGCTTTGAGACTTAAATACATCTAAAAGCTTTTCGTCGGTGCTATTCAATATGATGCATTTTTCGTCTATTAAGATTCATTTCTATAAAAGTACAGAACACTAGCCCCTTGCGTGAATTAATATGTAGTTGTAGAAATATTGATAATTTAATTTTGTAACATGAGAGGTAGGATGATTCCACCACGAAAGGCACAACAAGCATCTATCGATAAAATATGACGTTGTTTACAAAGCACCACCAAAGAATAAACATTCCATGTGCAGATGACACTAAAGATACAAAAATATCGAGAAATTTTCTGTACATCACTAGCAGCGACAACGAATGCTACAATGGCGGTCGGGCGAGCGCAGGTCGAGCGCAACATGGCTGCCTGGTAGGCGGTTCGAGGAGTGAGACAGAGATAGAGCAAAGTGATGGTCTCCTGCTCGCACTCGCATGGAGCGCTCGCATCGATCTTCACACTCTGCGCTCAGCCCCCAGCACCAGAAAGGCGGAACTAACAAAATTACAAAGCGCTTTCGAGCCGCTAATCATAAAATAAGATACGACGTTTCATTTCGACCGTACGACTCTCGAGCGATCACGATGCTGGAATGGCCCTTGACTCTCAAAATTCTCTTCTGACGTCGTCGGTCGCCGGTATTTTCCAAATGTTGCCAGTTGATGCTAGCTTAGTTATCTCTAGCTCAAACTGACTTTTAGATTTATGTTGTAGTTTCAGTTTGCAAGTAAATAACGAAACTTTCTATGAAACGTTTGAATAGCAAGTACTAAAAAAAATAAACTCGTGCATCAAGGATTAAACATTTAGAATTTTAATTACAAACGTTCTAAGTTTGATTGGAAACCAACATTACTTTTAGAGCGGGAAACGCGAGCGTTGTCGAGCAGCAAGCGGAATGAGGCTAAAGGCATAAAGCTGTATGGCGAGCGACGTCGGTAGTCGGTAGGTAGAGGTACCGGCAACGAAGCCGGTTGGGTATACGTTAGCATAAATTGTAGCTGCTTCGACCGCGTTTAGTTCCAGAGACGTGTGTAATATAAAATCGACAGAAGACGCTCGCTCCCAGAGGCTCCGTTCTGCTCCGACGATCACTTGCTAGATGACTGTGATCTTTAATTTTTGCACCGGCACCAGCGCCGCTCTTTGTGTATAATCTATTGCCCATGTAGTCACAGATTACTAAATATGTTACTACGTTAGTAGAGCACGTGTCAATTCAGCTGTGTTTATTGATATTTAAGACAAGTGCCTAGGCGATAATGAAATTATGGTTCGTAATGGATTCGTAAAAATCATTTTTTACATTTTTAGACTGTTATGGCAAATCAGGATCCAGAAAATCTTTTTGCCTCAAAATTATACATGTACAATTTTACTTCCGTGTCCATAATGTACTTAATGATGCATAAAATATACAGGTACTTTCTCTTAACTCGTACGGCGTATGCATATTGTAAAGTCCATAGTTTACAATATCCTGCCACGGTAGTTTTCATGAAGAGCTAACTTGTCTGGAAGGCATGCAAATGTGCCAACATGTGGTAAAGTAAGTCTCCATTATTCCGGCGAACGGTCGCTAGGCCGGCCACGTGCGGCCCATACGCCAGAACATGGAAATATTATAATTCGCGTGAAGAACGGAGCGTGCCAAAAACGGAGGCGCACGTCTGACTGAAGATGAATTCTGATCGCTGAGCTATGACGAACCGATCAACCACAACGCTGGAACACGTCCACGAACTTCATGACGTGCCTTGTCTGCATTTTAGTCAGCTCTGACATTCAGGTACTTCTTGAATTTCGTACTAACAGTCTCGCCATTGTCTGATATTACTTTAATGGGTTGACCAAAACTGTCTTCAACTACAAGATCAGAGCATAAAGATGTGTGATAAACACAGTGGCTGAGGTTTAACTAGTTTAGAGATTCTAATTAAAATAGTGTTTTGTTGGTAGATAATCTGGTCTCGTATTACCTGGCCTGGACAAAATCGTGGGAAGCCATTGGATGAGGCTCGTTGGTAAAAGGCCTACGTTCAGCAGTTCGGAGCACTTAAGACATGATAGTGAAAAGTATCCTCTACGTGTTACCCAGGATATACATATTACATATAGATATTAAATTTCATCACAATTCTTTGACCCGTTTCGGAACTGTGAGGTGTGTCTTATGAGGGAAAAATCGAAATGATATTTTATAATATTGTTTTTATTATTTTCTTTTACGTGAGTAGTTTGGAAATGTTCCTAACCTTGAGATCATATAAATTTTATGTAGTATGACTTAATGACACGTAATGAGTTTGTTATCTAGTCGCCTTGAGCCCATTTCAAAAGTAGGTCTATACAGGGTATCGCTTATTTTATAGTTACATGAATGAGACAGTGAATAACCTATTAGACATTTCTTATATCCTACTACTATTTACTAATATTATAATTCTAATTAGAAAGTTTGAACTTATGTAGGTACCATCATTTTAATAAATACAAAAAATTTAAATGTCGTAAAGTAAATCAAATAACGACCTACGTATGAGCTTAAAGATCTATTTATAATCTTATTATTTTACTCACAATCAAAAGAAACCTAACCAATGGCCAAGTACTAAGCCAAGAAACTCTTTTCACTGTATAAAAAGATACTGTCTATAAAATTATTGTTGATGGTAAAGAAAACAAAGCCCATATTCTTCAATGATTACAATAATACTAAAAATGAAGAGGGAGAAGAGTAAAGAAAAAGGGAAACAAACATAACGAAAGTAAAAGTTGTCCATTATGAGGGGTATGGTATGACCATAGACGGTTTATTGAAATAGTTATGGTCGGGAAGGTAATTTTTAAAAATTGCTAACAACGAGGGGTTCCGTACATTCGGCAGCAGTTTAATGTGTAACGATAACAGTAAAGTTCATAGCCAAAGTTCCATCCGCCGAGTACCGTGGATTACTATACTTTCCATATAGAGTGGGTTCAATTTCGTTAAAGCTATATAGATTCGTATCTGCGCCGCCGCCGCGCCGCCCGCCCGTGCTGGTGCTGACGCGCAATATTTTGATACTAGTATGCTAATAAACAATTCTAATAAGATGGTTTTTTATTTACCGGCGGTTGTTGCTGCAGAAAACAGTTATTTTATGAATCTATATTGATGGAAATGGGAAAAAAAATTAAGTTGAAAAAATAATAACGCTATAACGGAGTAAAATAAGATAAGCCATTCTAGACATTGACCATAATTATTTAAGAAAAACTAACGGTATCATGTATTTTAAAAAACACTTAATCAAATTCTTCAAAATTATGCAGAATTTTTAAATAATAAGCATGTATAATAGATTAAATTTATATTAGTGTACTTTTAAATTATTGAAATTGCTAATTTTAATTTTATGATATAGTATTTTGACATTCCCTCGTATTATTAATTGATTTTCTATGTAATGATATGTTATTTTATTAATATATTATTATATGTTATTTTGTACCGCTTGTATTGTACAATTCTATTTATAATATTATCTAATTTCAGACGTGTATTTTATATGAATAAATGACTATTGACTATCTATTGTTTCTGAAATTGTCAGGTAGGTCGTGCAACAATTGTTTGTTATTTATTAAAATACTGAACAGATTTATTTCTTCTATTTTGAGAAATAAAGTTCTTAAGCCAGATTTGGATGTGGTTTTCGGTGTTTGACAAACATTGTCTCAATGTCACCATAAAATTGAATGTGTTCCCCGATCGGTGTGATACATGATGGCTTATATATAGAGTGCGACTAGTGCGAGAGGTCGCTCTGTAAATGAGGCTAGCGTATTTTATTCCACATAAGGGGCCGTCCATTAATAACGTGATGTTTTTTTAGCATTTTAGCTCCCCCGTCCCGCTTAATACCTACAAAGAATCTTATAATATCTAAATATATATAACTCAAAGGTGACTGACTGACAGTGATCTATCAACGCACAGCCCAAACCACTGGACGGATCGGGCTGCAATTTGGCATGCAGGTAGTTGATGAGTTGTAGATGTTATGACGTAGGCATCTGCTAAGAAAGGATTTTTCGAAATTCCACCCTTAAGAGGGTGAAATGGGTGGTTGAATTATCTTCCCATAGGCCACGCCGCGGGCGAAGCTGCGGGCAGAAGCTCGTTTAGAATATTATCTTAAATACAGGTATAAAGCGCGAGGACTTCGTTCGCTGCCTGGCAACGGCAAATCATGTTTACACTACACGCCGCTTTTCGGTTTAGAAATCGCGCGTTTGACGAGAAAATAAATACTCTTATTACACCCCGCCTCCCCTCTTGTGATGTTTCGTGATTTTTGCCAAACCCCCTCACTTCTTTCGAGCCTCACGTGATTAATGGACGGCCTCTAAGCAAAGCCGCGGCCAAGCAATACTAAATTTGATAAGTTCAAATCACATGGATCCGTATCTTGATTTGGTACGGTGCTATCTAGCGCTGAGAACGTGAGTCGGCCGTGAAGCAACCAGCCAGCGAGCGCCAGCAGGTCAGAATTCAGAGCGATCGAAAATTTCCGCCGTCCGCGCCCGTTGCGGCGACAACGTTCGGCGCGATAAACGAAATGCAAACATGACGCACTCCAGCACAAACATAATTTATTAACGATAGCACATTTGTTAAGAAACGTCAAACGATAACGAAACAAAATAATGCCACTTTTATAATGTCACTGCTTTGACTTAGGTATCAGAATTTCATAGAATATAAAATCAAGACATATGTCATTGTTATGAAGTTTTGCAATAAATAAGTTTTTTGTAAAGATTTATAAAATAAAGAAAGGAAACAATATAGTCTAAGTTATAAATAGCATACACTCGTCATACATAATCACGATTATATTATTACATGAATGGTGGTGTATTTTTAGAACGACCTCAATATATATACGTAAAGAAGCGTGTTGCTAAGCAAGGTGTTATTATACGTTACATTGTTTTATTTTTATCAATGTATGTATAATCGTTTTATGAATTAAAAGCGTTCTTAATAAATCCGTGACAATGACACCGCTTAAATGAAACTTGTTCTGTTAGTGGAGTCCACCGCTGCCTTCGTTTCCTCGTCTAAGCAAGTTTTTTGCCGAATCTGTGTAGTGTGTAATTTATATCTGTTTTATAGATTTGACAGGCTATTTTCTAGGTTATTATTAGAATTTCAATCAAGTATTTTAACAGTATTATTATTTTTTAGAAAATTATCCGTAAATTCGACATTAAATTATGAAATCATTAATTTGGTAAATGTTATCAACCCACTTTAAAAAAATCGGCAATATTAAGTTGATTAGATAATACCCTGCTCTATGAATATTACCGAGCACGGGGGGTATAAAAGAGATATTGGGATACTCGCTACTCGTCCTATTATTTATATTAGACAGGCATGAAATTGACCATATTTTGTTTGATTCATATTTTCTGATTCACGTTTCATCTGACAGGGTAGTGCCACAATCACTTTCTACGGCGAAACGTGGCGCAACCCTCACTTCGATTGGTAGCTGGCTCTTATTTATTTATTTCTTAGTAGGACTTTCCGGACACTGATAATTTTTAGTTATACTATTTAGATACCTATACCAGTAAGTGAGTCGAAATGAATCTTGTTACCCGCCTGCATAATACACCGCACAAGCTAGCTGGTTCAAAGGTTACCTGATGCTGTGGCGGAGGCTGTGCCCCGTGTGGAGGTAGGTGCGGCGGGTGCTGAGAGTCCTGCGTCGGGGACATCGCGCCGGGCGTGCTTTGCGCCGCTCCAGGGCTGGGCGCGCCAGGCGGCTGGTTCGACGGCTGGGGGGAGCCGCCCCGCTCATACCCCTGGGAACAAGGCAAACATTACATAAATCACGAGTTCATGTTCTATGAAAAAAATGGCTCAGGTATTTTTCTCTATCCACAAATATGTATAATCTAAAAACTTACTCTATAGGTGGTTCTAGTGTAGGTATTATGGTACAAATTTTATGAGCTCACGATGCTACTACAGTACGGTCACTCGCACCAAACTCGTACATCGGATTTGCAATGTAAATAATGAAATAGCTTCAAAAAATATTCATGGTCATTGATCCTGGGACCGCGCCGTGACGCACGCGGCTGTGGGGCAATAGGCTATTTGACTACTATTAAAAATGAACAAGTAAATATTATTTTCATTAAGTAGGTTAAAAATGAATGTAATCATTGTAAAAATAAGTAAAATCGGTAAACTAATCACGGAGTAGTATGCTTTTAAAGTTTCATCGCCTGTCTCTTTCTCGCAAAACAGAGATCGTGTTTAGCTTCCTCACAGCTACTATGAAGGCATGGCTTGTGACGTCACATGCCAAAGAGATTGTATGTAGCACTACCACAGCTTAGTAATGAGTTACTGTGAGTACTGGTAACTGACGTCACTGCGTGTTTGAGTTGTCTCTTTCTATTTCTGTATTTTAAAATGCCTGTAACTTAGTCATTTTTTGAGATATTCAAGTTTTGTTTTCACAGCTATCTATTTTTTGAGGTATATTATTTATGTATGTAATAAAAATATAGTAGTCAAATAGCCTATTGTAGGTCTATGGCGCTTGCTGTGCATGACGGACGACGTCGAAATGTTACTTTTATAATTATGTTTTATATATCATTATGTATGTTATAACTATGACATTAATAAGGAGCAGAAAGGGAGCAAATAGGAGCAGAGCAACTTTCCGCAGTACGTTGTGGACAAAAACCAAAATGATATATTAGAAAAAACAAAGTCTTCTGGATAATAGTGCATCGCGATGCGCTTACAAATGTTTAAACGTTAAAAAAAGAGAAAAATAGACGGAGTAATTTTTCGGAACACTTCATGATTTAAAATAGCAAGTTTTATAATATCTTATTCTTAATTATTATCAATTAATACGTACCGATACATAATACTATAAACTAACACATACCAAACGAAATTTGGACAGCAATTTTCAACTGAGAGTTAGAATTGATTTGCATGTTTCAATCCAACCAAATACCTAACTTCTAAATTTAAAAAACCTATAAAATAATTATGTCAACCGTAATCTTACTTATCACTAATAACTAATAATTACTAATTAGTAATTACTTTATCACACTGCGAAGTTTCAGAGACAGAGTTACTGTTGGGTTAAAACCCTTTATTGACCGGACTAGGAAATTCACTTACGGGCTCTATAACACGTGCAGACGGCAGAGCGATGGCAATAACATTTTCATATACCACGATGGTCCTCTTAAGGCGCTCAACTGCTTCCGTTTTGTTTTGACGACATTTGTCCTTGAAACCTTCAAAAGCCCCGATGCACGGAAGCGCTCAGTTAAAAATACAACCACCTTTTGTGTAGATCACTCATCCAAGTAGTTCTCGCAACGAACTTTGCTTAACTTATCAATCGGCTAACATAAAACGATGACATATCATAGAAGCTTTGGCAAACCGTAGTATGTGAAACAACATAATTTAATTTCGTCCAAAATCATGGACTTATCAACCTCATGACACGGACATGAAATCTTCTGAAAATTATATGACATCACGATCAACCAACTTTTGCGGGGTGAAGGGAGAGTGATTTATTGCTGCCCTACTTCTACCTATACACCTTCACTGTCTAACGATTTACACTAGTGCTTGACGCACTAGATAAATTAGTATCGATAAGTTATGAAACAATATGTATTTTTGGGCTTTCTTATATTGCAGGTTCATGCTACTACTACTAGATACACTTGGCTCAGTGAAATCAATTGTATCAGAATTTATTTATTTATTACGATTATTACCATAATTCAGTTTTCTTTAATAACACAAGAAATAACGAATCATTTATTCCTAGGACACGCTGTATATATATTTTTTAATTTATTTTTATTTTGTTTATCCTTGATGTTCGTAGATTTAAAAATTAACGCATCACATTTTTAAATTCATACGACCCGGGAAAAGGAAGGTTAGTCGTGCCAATTGTGTGAGCTGGAACTTTGGAAGACTCAGTTTTCATAAGTACTTAAATTGAGCATTCTAACCTCTACGGTGCATAGCGATATCATTCATTGATAGTTACAAGCATCATTAGAAAAATAATCTAAAAATAAAAAATAAATTGACAAAAGGCCATTATAATCCAAATCGTTACTGTATGTCACAGTTTTGGCTACCAAATATTAGAAGTAGTGTAGTTCTTAACAATGACGTATTATCATTTTAACGACATTTGTCACTCGAATTGACATCCCAAATTTCATCTTTAAATATGTATACCTCAAAGGTGACTGACTGACATAGTGATCTATCAACGCACAGCCCAAACTACTGGACGGATCGGGCTGAAATTTGGCATGCAGGTAGATATTATGACGTAAACATCCGCTAAGGTTTAATCCTAATAAAGGTTTTTTCAAAATTGCACCCTTCTGAGGGTGAAATGGGTGGTTGAATTATTTTCCTCGTGGAATAATATTTTCTCGTGGTTAAATAAAGTAATTGATGTTCCCAATATTAATATAGTGTCCATAAATTTAAGAAAATAGGAAAAATAAGTGTAAATAAGTCCCTACTTATTTACACTTATTTTTCCTATTATACCTACAGGCCTACAGGAGGGTCTGTAAATAATAATAATGACACAACTGACAATAAGTAAGTAGTATATAAAAGCTATTAATGTTTAATAAATCTATTCATATAAAATTCAAAGTCCTGACTGACTTATATATCAACGCACAGCCTAAACCGCTGGTCCTAGAGACTTGAAATTTGGATGGTGTGTTTTTTGTAAAATGTAGGTGTCCATTAAGAAAGAGTTTTTCGACATTCCAACCCCTAAGAGGGTAAAATGGGTGGTTGAATTATCTATTAAAAAAAACTTCTTCGTTTCCTATAGGGCGAAGCCGCGGGCAGAAGCTAGTTTGTACATAAAATTAATAATATATAAAAGTTTTTCTGTTACTAATGTTTTCACAAAAAAATACGGCGTTTTTCATCATTTTTATACCATGTATTTCCTCGGCTCAATTCACACTGACGAGCAATATCATAGTTATAAGACATTTCGTGGCAAGCGGGGTAAAGGTAAAAATTCAGGATTCACGTCCCGAGAATAATACAGAAAATAAAATGATCATGATCAAAATGCATTGATGGCGAAGTAACACCATAAGTAGTGGTAGCAGCAAAGCTCAAACACCGTACTACTTATCAAGTTAGTATAAAACAATACAACACGTGCAAAAAGGGGTCGGCGACCAGGAGCGGCCTTGACCGTGCATCCATTATGCACACCAGTTTACTTGCAAACGAGTGCACCGCAACGCAACGCATCTACGCCTACAACGACCCGCCTATGCAAAATGCCTGTGCATATTACATATACACAAGTAAGTACGCATAGCATGAAAGTGCTTCGCTATAACAGGTGACGCAACATCTGGTCGCTCCAGAGTATTATGTGAAGCATTCACCAACATTGATAAGTTTACAAACTTAATTAGTGATTTGATTACAGTTGTTGTTTAATATAACTGGTCTATTGGGATTGAGAAAAGTTTAACAACGACGATGACATAACAAAAGAAACGTTATAGTTTATTCAGTTATCTCACCGTTGTGGTTATCTTATTATCTTATGTTATGTTACAAGTACTCCGGACGCACAGATGAATGAAAAAGCGAGGTGTGTATGCGAGGGTGTTGTCTGATTGAAAACGCATATTAAGTCATTAAAAAGATATGGAAAATAAATAGAAGAGAAAAAAGCCTTTCTAAAACAGCCACATTCCATAAAGATAGACAAGAGCTTGAAGCAAGTCCGTCAATAAAAGATATGATATGTAACGTGCCAGTCGAGACAATAACCATACATAATAAAAGTAGACATGAATCTAGTAAACAGACTTGCACCACACCATTATTTAATGCTTTCACCGAGCAACCCGTTTCCGCGTCACGTTTCAAGGCTGCAGATAAAAGCGGACCTGATATTTACTAATCCAGGTCAAGAGAAGTCATTCACTTTGATGTTTTACCCCTGCTGCCAGCTGACGATAATTGAATAACAGTGACGTCATTGGTTCACGGCTACAGTATTACGTTGCATTGTTCTTGATAACGAACCAATAATACGAGTGTTCATTAACTATTCACACTGCAATACACATAGAAGTCGCCATGACACGACCTGTTGAGTTGTTTCTATCTTTTCGTGATGCCATGGCAGTGGAATTGAATTTGTAACAGAGGCTTAGCTTGAAGTTTCCATTAAAAAGCAGGGGTACTGAAATTTGATTCCATAAAGCCGAGTCCTAATCCTCACCAGCTTAGTGCCTGAGCCTTTATGGTGTCCGAGTGAGGGTCATGCCTGACTCCGGCTCTCTCTGCTGCGTTGGTAATTGGATATGTCACGCCTCATTAAACCGCTAGCCGAAACCTATCCAATACCTGATGGCACCCGTCTCGTCGGCCCATTATCATGTCCATTAGGGTTACGACATAAAACTTGACACCCGTATTGAGAATTGACAAATTACGTTAACAATATTAGTGAGCCTAGTTATTCATAAGGAACGGTGTAACAAGCAAAATCATCGACTCAATTATACTAAACGTTATGTTTTTTATTTTTGGGAAAGTTGACTGTGTAAATATTCACTTCAAATGATTCTGGCAATCCATGTTTAGAGGCCGGAACAACATTGAAGGAGGCAGGGTGGTTAGGGGTGGTGGCCTGCGCCGAAAACAAAATACAAAGAATCCCGTGAACTTTCACTGAATAATAATTTCGCGGTAAAAGTTTGTCGGAGTAGAGAGTAGCAGGAAATCGAGACTAATGCCTAGCAGCCGAGTTGAGCCGAGTTTTAGTAGAACATCCGCGCCAGTCGCCAACCAATCCATCAAAGGAGGGTGCTTGAAACGGGTGTGGGGTACTACCCCCCCGTACCCACATAAATATTGCGGGTAGGTGAGTACAAACCCTTTGACCGAGTTCTGTTTACTTTCATTTTCGCTCAGCTGACGGGGCTACCACCCCTCTCGTTCAGCACCTCCACTATTACGATAATTAGAGTGCCATCAACATGATATTAACTACTCGCACAATCTAATTGCGGACGGTGCGGCGTCGTCGACGAGGCACGACTCTCCAGTCAATCGAAATGACGTGACGAACGTCACCAGTCAATCAATACATCTCACAATTTTGAGTGACCTAACAATGAAACAATGTATTATTTAGGCATTTATATCAATTTTCCACATGACTATACTGATGTCGGCGAGCAACTAAGCCATTTCTAGGTAGGAAGTTTGCGACCGCTGTCGAGCCGACTAAGCGATCGTTAAGGTGCGGTCTCGTACTGCCAAGCTTTACAACGTTTTCAACCTTAGGTGCGAATGGGGGTGTCCCCTCAGCACTCAAGGTTGCAACGAGTGCGGACGCGGCAGACAGAGCGTAGACGTGCATTATTAGGTGGGTGCCGTAACACCCGCGGGAGCCAAGAGGGTGGTGGGGTGCACGTACGTCATCACCTGAGGCGCGTCCTTGAAAACGTCGTCGCATTCATTGCACCCAGATGCGGGTGGTATCTCCGAAGAGTAATCGAGCACTTAGATGCCACTTACCTCCGACTCATCCAACTTCTCACGACCACACCCCAAAACGGAATCTAAAGATACCCACATATAATTGGATGAGTGTATGTGAAACGCACTACAAGTAATTACTAGGTGTTCTAAAATGTTGCACCTACTCATAAACATCTGATTCACGATTCATTTCGTTGGTACCATTAAGACACTACCTAACACACAGAGTCAAATGTGTTACATGAAAACAATAATTCTGTAAGTCATCACATCGTTTAATCCGATAATTATAATAAAAAATTCAAAGACTGCACGAAACGTACACGGACGCATGGACAACAAGGACACCTCACGTTATAACTCATTTACCATCCAAGTCACTCAGCAAGTTCTGGGTAGAGTTCACAATTATTCGATCTGAACGATCAGATACAGAAAAATATTTGTTGACAAAAAAAACTAAAGTCCCCGATATCGACGTTGCTCAGCGTATTACCAGGTTGAAGTGGTAGTGGGCTGGTAATATGTATATGCTGCAGAAACGACATTCGGTGGAGCAAGCAGACGTGCAAACTAAGCAAATTATGTAGCGTAGCTGGCAAAAGCCGCAAATGCAGTTTCAGAAACATGCCGTGGGAGACCCCATGTCCAGCAGTGGACAATACAGTGGATCGTACAATAGGCTGATGATGACGTTTATTATGGTCTACCATTTTGATAATAGATAACATTTGAGAATACGGTTAAAAATTTCCAATGTTAAGAAAAATACCTTTAAAATATATTTTTTTGTATGTTACTAAATGACGTGACGAACTAGTCGCTCAATGTTAAGCAATAGTCTAGTCAACATGTGCCTTTTAGGTCAAAGTTTTTAGCTCGCCTCGGAAAATTATGATCGAGGTGTCATTCGATTCGTCATCGCATTTAGAAACTTTTTGAAAAATTTGAAGTTTTGCTTGCAAAAATTACAAAAATTATAAACAATTTAGTAAAAAATAAAAGGGTGGTTTTGTTTTTTGCGAATATCTCAAAAAGTATTCAAAATTTTCGAAATTAGAAAAAAGATCCATAAAGAGGAAGAAATTTCCTAAAAAAAAGTCCTGCCTCCCGGAACTCTAGGACCAATATTTATAATTTTTCTAGAGGGTTGTAAATACGGCCGAAAACGGCAACTCCCGCTTGCGTAAGCTCCGCCCACTTTGGACCTTAAATGAATAAATATAATTTAAACTTATTAAATATGAAAATTAAGAAATGAAAAAATTCAGGCACCTATAGGATAGATCAATGAACAATAATCCGGTGATCAAAAATTTTTATCGCGATTTTTCAATTAATTATCCATTAATTAATTAACAATTTTTTGTAGCACGAACATCAACATTGAAAGTACGATAGTTGTCAAACTATTAACCTGGGATTTTTTTCCTTTTATGGAGCTATCATACAAAGGCTATAGAAAAGATTCCCGTTGGAAAAATTGAAAAATTGTTAATTTTCATTTTGTTATTAACAATTTACTTAAGTTAAAAATTATCAACATCGATTAAACTTTGAAAAAAAAAATTTTTTATAATAATGCTATTGGCCCGTTTTCTTATGATTATAAGCTAGTTGAAAATGATTTTAAATGATTTTTATTCCATATTGTTTAAAAAATTGTTATAAACAAACGCGTTGTTTATAAAATAATCATAAAATTTTTTTTGAAAACATAATCTTTTATGGAACTTATGATTTAAAAAAAAACCATTCCTTAAAAAAAATTTTTATTGCTTAAAAACGCATTTGTTGATTGACTATTTTTTTTAACCACTTGTTATGAAAATTAAGGAACGGTTTTTTTTAAATCATTATTTATCTTGTTCTTCGATATCTGAATTTTTTTTTTTTAATTTTAATTGTTTATATAATAAACAATTTACTTATAAATTAATATAATAATGTAATTTTTGCAAGCAAAACTTCAAATTTTTCAAAAAGTTTCTAATTGCGATGACGAATCTAATGACACCTCGATCATAATTTTCCGAGGCGAGCTAAAAACTTTGACCTAAAAGGCACATGTTGACTAGACTACAACACGACTGCCCATATCAGTTGCAGTTACACTTGAAACTCTAAAGTAGAGTTTCGCGTAACACTGCACTGCGCACGCCATTCTGAGACATCAGCACAGTCTAGCAATTATATTACTAGACTATGAGATTGGGTCATAAAGTCTCGTTAGCCCAGTAATTTCACTAGCTACATCGCCCTTCAAACCGGAACACAGCAGTGCTTGCGCACTACTGCTTGGCGGCAGAATAACTGGCAAAGCGGTGGTACCCACCTAGACGAACTTCGCAGAAAAGTCCTAACACCTAGTATTTGAAACCACAAACCTAATTAGCTTTATACTTTTTTTTATGGGTAGAAATTCTAGTCCTTTAGCCATATCTTATAAGATATGATACTCAATATATTGAGTTCACTTCTTGGTTCACTTGTTCACTATAACTTCTCATTTGTTTTGACGTTGTTGTCGTACACTTCAATTCACTTTGGACTTTTGACACTTTACAACATCTTCAGGGGTACACTTTTAATATTTACTGTTTTATAGTTTCACACTGTTACACAAAAAAAGCCTGCCAAGAGCGAGTAAAACACTATTTGGTCAGGGCTGGTGTCAGAATTTTTAGGGCGCCCAAATGCTTGCTGACTTGGCTTAACGTACCCTCTCCGAAGCATGGTAGTGCACACTTGTAAACACCACTTTGTAGCGGCGACGCATCAAAGTAGTGGCCGCAGCGAACGTTGCTAAACTTTACCGATCGGTTAAGAACGGCTAGTCGTACTTAGTTATAAGCGCAATGATTACACACCTACAGCCTTATTAATAAACGGGTATTAGTCTCGGATTAGGTACTTCAGCTTTTGTCCTTTTTTTGCTACTGGAATATTTAGCTGGATCGAAAGAAACAAAAGATGGTGTAACTAGTCTATAGCTAGTTCGTGTTTATTAATAAGACTGTAATAGTTTGCACTTTGCTACTCTTTAGTGGTAGAGTAGAGTATGTAAGATGGTTGTATTTTAATTTTATGATAAATATTTTAGGGATGCAAGGAAGTTGAAGTGAAATGCGAAGTTAAAACATTGTATTTTAGATTCACATTGATTTTTTTTCGAAAATGGTGGTGCCTTTTATTTTCGGTAAGATATATCTAGCGAATTTTCAATGTTTACAAATTTTATGGGACACGATCGTTTCTTGTACTTACATTTTGCATAGGTTACATCACGGTATCACTTTGACGTCCGTCTTCTGTTAGCCTTTTCTTTTTTCAAAATATGTTAAAAGTATGTTTTTAAAATTGATTACCAACACTCTCTTCTAACTCAAGGCAGTAAATAAAATAAATGAATAATCAAGTAAGTCTTGATTTATAGGCTAATTTGTTCCTTTTTTCACCATCAAAACCTATAGGCGCTAAATAAATAAAATATAGTAAAAAAAAATTAAAAACCACGAATTTCGATTATTCTTAGGTGTTTTCCTACACAGAAATTGTTTAAGAGGTACCTCCAGAACGTAGATAGGTGTCTGGTTAATAACCTCACTACCTATGGTTTCTACCGACCATATTGTCGGTGGTTTTGACGACCTTCTCATGATGGAACCATTTCTTAACGTCAATTTCTACACGAGTTCGCTCCAAGAGCCCTGCTTCAAGCGTACCTCGGGCTCCGTTGCACAACGAGCTTACGTCAGCGAGCGCGCGGAGCGGCTTACGTCATTCGAGCGTGTCTGTGTAGGCCTCAGACCAAGTTGGAACTTACTGCCATGCTTTTTAGAGCCATGTTCATACGCAGGATCGTTAAGCATGATAGAACGTTTATGTTCACGTGAGTGGATGAGGCTCCGACGCGCCGCCGCCGCCGCCGGCTCAACGATTCTGAGAAACGTTCGAGTCGCCTCTCTAGTTTGAATATGAATCGTATGATACGGCGGAGCATAAAATAGGGAGTGAACATTTTTCTCAGAAGATATTTAGTGTGGATCCATAGCATAAGCGTATTTGCCTGCGTGAGGCCATTTATCGTTGAATTTATTATATTTTTTAAATTCCTATGATGAGTTCAATTGTCATTTAGATCAAAACCAAATCAATCGCTTTATTCAGCAACCTAAGTGAGGTAATACACATTCATCTGTTCGATGTTATAAAGAATAAAGCTTAAGCCAATTAATTAATTATTATACAAATCTCAGTAAACAACTTGAAAGGCAGCGATCAATAAACTTAAATTTAACATAATGTGTCACGGTTATTTGGCACAGTGTAATAATAGTGCCTAATGCCTATGTATGGAATGGAGAGGACAATGACCCGCAACTGCTCTACATTATCTTAGTCATCAATCAGAATTAATCTGCGGTCTGCATATATGTATATCTACGTTTGCGCGCATAATTGGCGAATGCGGTTTCTATAAAACGTTGAAATCCAAAATGACGTATGTTGGTGATGATACAGTGTACTCCTACCTTCAATTTACTATTTTAAAACAAAATCTGTCTACTTAACAATTCCTACTATAAAAACATTGGCGACATTTTCATCGATGTCAAAGTATTTTTGTAACATCTATCTAAATATATATAACTCAAAGGTACCTATCAACGCACAGAACAAACCACTGGACGGATCGGACTGAAATTTGGCATGCAGGTAGATGTTATGACGTAGGCATCCGCTAAGAAAGGCTTTTTCGAAATTACACCCTTAAGAGAGTGAAATGGGTGGTTGAATTATTTTCCCATAGGCCAAGCCGCGGGCGAAGCTGCGGGCATACTGTATGGCCGCTTTTACAATGCACTCGACTGTACCATGCGCAGTTTGGGACTCGGGCGACTATACCGCCAAATATATGTACTCACCACACTTAATTGCCCTACAAGAATTGGTTTATTAATCCAAAGACAAGACTACCACAATATGTATTCGGTTCGGTATCCGTATTCGATCGAATAAGTAAAAATCATGTTTAGCACACTTACTGGGTGAGGTGAAAATTGCGGCCTCGTGTTGGGTGCGCCCGGAGGTCCAGGAGGCGGTGGATACCTCTGGGGGGTGTACGAGCCTGGATGGCCGTACGCACCCGGGGGCTGCTGCGGTCCGCCCGGGGCTCCCGCGCCGTACGGGGGCCCGCCGTAGCCCCGTGGCGGCTGAAACAACAGGAAAACGATTTACAAAGTGAAAGAGGAAGTCGTAGATCAAGCTTATATAGATACAATAAAATGTCAAATGCCTGCCGACCGACTGTTTCAGTTTATTGAATAATCCCATACATCTAGAATAAATAAAACTTATACATATACATATTATAGGCGCTCGTGGTTTTCCTTGCAATTTACCCGCTTTCCCACTGAAACTCAACTTACCGGGATAAATAGGAATTCTATAATAGTCTTGGTAGTGTGCAAAATTTCATCAACATCTGTTCAGTAACTTTGGCGTGAAATTCTGACAAACAAAGTTTGTTTCTTGTAGGTGGGATTAAGCATATAATAACTAAATTTTTAGGAAATGTTCTATTAGATTTACTACTTTTTTTTTGTTTTGTTATGGCTCCACACTTTTGTATAGCCAATGTCAAGTAATTGATAATTTTTCGAGTTAAGTAATATACATGTATATATAAGTCAAGTCACATCACAGTCCAAGTCATAAAGTCAAGTCATAGTCTAGTCTATTCAAGTCATACTCCTAGTAAAGTGGTGGCTACTCTACCAGAAGCTTCTATGGAGTTTTGGAAACAACACGAAAAGATACGTTTCACCATCATTATACCCCTTTCCCACAGTCATGCCTGTAATCCAGCACTAAATGAATAAAATGCCACCAATTTTATACACTAACACTGAAAATAACACAAGTTTTGGAAAATAATACAATGCGGAGACACAATCTTTTCGTTTTCGCAAAAACTCCTTACTACTTTAAGAAAATCAATTTTTAAATTCTCTGGACAATCTCCGCGTTGTGGTGGTTGAGCAGGCCGGCTCATAAACCGGGGGTGGCGGGTTCGATTCACGCGATAAGACAAGTTGACAGGCCCGATAGGCTCAGTAGGTAGTAACCCTGCCTTCTGAACTGCAGGTCGTGGGTTCGATTCCCACCCAAGACAAACATTTGTGTGATGAACATCGATGTTTGTTCTGTGTCTGGGTGTTTATATAGTATTCTATGTATGTATTTACAAACAAAAAGTATCTAAGTATTGTATCAGTTATCTGGTTCCCATAGTACAAGCTTTGCTTAGTTTGGGGCTAGATGGCGCTGTGTGAAATGTCCACACATATTATTATTATTAAGTATTTCAGCACAGAAAAAAAAATCGCAAACATTTGGTTTGTGTCTGGGTGATGTGGGACTATGGTCCTCGTTGTATGTGATCCTTGGGCTTTATTATTATTATAAAATTTGAAAAACATCTTAAATCAAAGTAACTAAAAAAACGACAAACATTTGTTGAATATTATTTTTATTCTATACAATACAAATAATGTTTGTACGCTGCAAAGGTTCACATTCCTCTAAATCAATTCGTTCATGTAAATTTGTTACAGAAATAAATCTGTTTTATTCCTTTTACCAACAAAAGTTTCCGTCATCCGGTCCATATTTCACGCATAAAAACAAAACTCACTTTTCGTACAAAACCAACAACGTTTTTAGGTACCTACTGCAAATAAATACACATTTTCAGGCAGGTAGATACTTTAGGTACCGTGTCTAAATAATTGACGTCCGAAATAATTCGCTATGCCAACAAAGTCGTCCGCTTCAGTTTTCAGCTTTCATTTTGTTCTATGATGGAAATTCAATTATTCGTGTACGAGCCCCGCTCCGACGACGTTGGGAACGACGGGAAAACGCTGTTGTACTTTTGATCAATGTTTTACGTCTGAACTAGGGACTCGTCCAGAAGGTTTCTGGATGTAGTTTGACTTAGAAGTACCTATGAGACTCGTGTTCGCCAATTAGAGTTACATTTTTACGAACATTGGGGTGTTTTATGGCGGATTCAATGATTTATGGGGGCGGTGTTGCGGGGTGCGGTTAGCGCGGGGTGGAGCGGCGAGGGTTGCGCAGGTTGCAGGCGGCAGGGGCGGCAGCGCGCCATTGGCCGACGCGGCATCGATCGCGCGACGAGCTCCGAGCGGCCCGCCCGTGCCAGCCAGCCTCCACCTACGTTAATAAGTAATCATCCGACCCTGCGATACCTCAGCGAGTTTTCCGGGCAGAGCTGGAGCCGCTGAGACGGGCCTCGTATCTCTGCTGGTAAGGAATAAAGAGACATCGCTAACAGCGTCATCCGAACTTGATTTATGTAGATATTGGCCGGCGACTATACTCTAACTCGGGGGCACTTTACATTCTCTCAAACATGAAATTAATTTTTGGTCACAAACTTGTTACAAAACTAGGCTTTATAATCAAAATACCTAGACGAAACCCCAAAAAAGAAACTGGTAGTCAAAAGGCTTTTTTAGTAATATATAGGTGGACAAAGAAGACATACCTTGTCTACGAAAAGACATTGAAGAAAGCTTCAATATAAGGAAAAGTTTCAATAAAGTCACGGTAAATCTCCAAAGAGAAGTGTTCTTGGCTCTACTACGATCGGGTTTAGAGCACTTACCAAAACTAAAGTACAAAACGGTACTGTAACCTCATTGCTTTTATTAGATAAACGAATTCTTAAAAAACAGTCTACTAGTGTTGTTCAATAAGTTACCGGTGAGACTGATTTAATAAAGGGGTTCTTCGTAATCGTACAGATATTGGCGGAACGGGAGGTTTTGAATCTAAAAAGTCAGCTATAGCTTTTTAGAGATCCGTAGTATTACAATGAACCCTAAAAAGTTCGTCGTATCCGTCTGTCTGTTGACCCGTCTGAATCCTTAATTAATCAAAAACAAAGATTTCAAATATCATACATGAAGTTATGCACAACGATTGTTTAAATTGAGATTTCAAGGTTGATGATATATAAATAATCTTTTTTGTATTATAATGATAGGTCCCATACATGTAAACCGGGAGAAAAATATTTTACGCTGGACGCCTGAACCTGGGATGTCGTTGAATATGTAACCTTAAGTTGACATATTTGAAATAATCAAATCGAAATTTTACATAAATTTCAGTTCAGATCAGTTATACATGTAAAATAGGGATAAAAAAACGAGTGTGCTTTGTCTAAAATCACACGACTGAAGTAAAACTACTTTAGTTTAGCTCCATCTATCGGCCGGTATAACTTTGTTTAATCTTAATGTCGCTATATTGACAATTGCAAATTGTTATTTTACCAGATATACCAATATAATGATACAAATTTTTAACTTTGTTATGTTGGAAATTGAGATCTACGTGAATCAACTTCCGTTCGCCTCGCTACGCAATCACCAGCTTACTCCCCAAGTCAAGCGTGGGTAAAATTTTACTGCAAAGAAATATTTCACTTTACCCTACCGCGTGGTTGAATTGGTATTTTGCAAGTGACAATCGCAAAACTTAAAAAACCGACTTGAGACTAGTATGATCTTCTCATGGATGCCATTGTCAGAACTGGACCAAATTGAAATGGGACCACACGGCACGGCACCAGCTTTCAAATAAAAACAGAATTATCATAATTGGTTCACCCAGTCGAAACTTCTGTGGTAAAAAACATAAAAAAAATACAGTCGAATTGAGAACCTCCAATTTTTTTAGAAATCGGTAAAAATTAAGGTTTCCTACACCAATTTACAAAATATAGGCCACAAAAGTAGCTTATAAAGTACTATATCCTTTTGTCTTTCTCTAGGGTTCCAACTTAACTTCATATATTGATGTACTAGCTGCGCCCCGCGGTTTCACCCGCGTGCTGTAAATTTACCAATTTTCTTAAATTTTTCTTTCACAAGAACTTTCTCCTGACAATAATAAATACAATAAAAAAGTATTAGCGAAAATGTTCCATCCGTACACGCGTGATGCGATGACCAAGGGAAATAGAGATTTATTTTTACATAATAGAAAGGTGTGGTAATACTGTTCATTGATTCTTAAAAATAAAAAATTATAATAATAAAAGAGCCTCGTCGACCCAGTCCCCTTGTGACCACGGCCAATGTAACTTGGTCGAAACGTCGAAGTTAGTCAAAATAATTGAGTTCAAGTCGCGAAAGTTTAAAAAGTGTTATAATAATAATAATAATAATATGTGCGGACATCTCACACAACGCCATCTAACCCCAAACTAAGCAAAGCTAAATAATAAAAGATCCGTTAAGACAAAGTCACCCTACATAGCACCATTTCAATACAGACCTACTACTTTATTTTCAGGGGGAACCTTAAAGGATGGAGGATATGATTAAAATATTATGTAGTAATCTTACAATGTTGAAGGTTAATTCGCATGGTCTATTTATACGCCTCAGCTGAAACGTAGTGGCAATTTACTCAATGAAATCGACAACTATACAGTTAGAATAATATATTAGGCTAGATTTATAAGCGAGAAGTGCATTGCGACAGTGCAAGTGTGTGCCGTTAGGAATGCGACCGGATTCCGATCCGGCCCGACGACACGACTGCACTCACCCACTTGCATCGCTATTATGTCATTACCAATGGCCTAAACATTAACCTCGTTTAGCTAAATGCATACTTCATGTACCTAATTCATAAACTCGGGCTTAGTAGATGCTGACAGTTGGAAGGAGCTACTGAATAATGATGAAGAGCTGTTGTCAGTGTATTTTAAAAAGTGATTGGTTTAGATTGGGATCTTTTTGTATGCCACCCAAATTCTTTTTGGGTCACACAGGACACTATAAGTACATCGTCGCTCTGTCTGTCCGTCTGAATTACAGTAAATTAATAAATTTCCTTTCATTCCTTAGCTACATACATATCTGTGTTACTTTTGATAAAACATTTGGCCATCATATCTGTGGTTAAGAATTCTTAAGCCGCCCGAAGGCTTCTGATTTGGCTAACGCCGGCTATGAGAAGATTTTCGTTTCTCATAATAACAACTCGGGTCCGGTCCGGAACATAGGACTAGATAGACGCTGCTTCGAGTGCTTCGTCAGCGCACAATGCTGTAAATAGTTGGCAATTTGGACGTTGGAATTATCGAATTTGAGTTTCTAAGTCATGATTGGTGCACACATATTCTAATACTATTATTTATTCTGAAACACTAGACACTAAGCAGAGAGGACTGTGTTTTGTGCTACAGTGTTTAGGTTTTTTTATTCATTCAGATACGTTAGTGTTTGTTTGTTAATTGAAGGTCAAAGGAGGTGGCGTGGCGCCATGCTACGCCTCGCCTATGGATATAATCTTGCTTCTTGCACAGTACCATCACAATCATCATCGTCATCATCAGCCGGAACCATCCGCTGCTGAACATAGGCCTCTCCCCCCTCGTGGAACGACTGAACGGCTACTCGGTTGAAGTCGGTTGTTGCCTAGTTATCAGCTCACGTAGTGGAGGCCAGCCTATGCTACGTCTTCCGGTTCGTGGTTGCCATCGCGTGGTCACTCGAGAACCTTCTCCATTGGTTGTCGTTTGCTAATTTTGAGAGCTACATCAGTGACGAAGTTCTGCGGATCTTTACATTCCCGATTTGACTTATACGAAATACAATTAGCCTAAACGAGAAGAAGAATGATGTAATTTAACAGAAACCTATTTAGTGACACAATGTTATTTACTTATCTATATATAATTAGATGTTTCATTTTGATTTGCATAATAATATGTACACTTAATAGGTACCTACCTACCTACCTAAATATGTATAGATTAACAGCGGTGTTAATGACCTATGACTAACACCAAGGCCTGAAATGTATAACATTGGCATTCGTACAAACAACAGTGGCAGTTGGTGTGCGCCGACGGATACGAGCAAACATTACATAACTTTGATTGTGTTTGTAAAAAGTTGGGGATTCCCTCTACTACAAACAAACGCACCTTACACCGACACGCCACAAATGTGTGAGTGTAACCTTGCCTTCCTTTACATATTAAACGCCGCCGTCGGGCTATCCCTTTGCGTATCTTTACAAAAAAGCCGAGCCATAACTACCTACCTATACTTGTAACCAGAACGAGAGAATGAATGAGATTGACTGTTATTGCTATTATTATCCCGTTCGTCTCATCGAGCTCCTGTTAAACGATAAAAGGTCCACTGACCGGTTTTACTTTTTATGTATTGAGTATCAACAATGGCACATAAAACGTATTCATTGAATCATCTGTTTCGACTTCCGAGACGCCACGTGCTACGAATAACAGTACATACAGAACGTTTCCAACATCAATGAGCTCTACCTTTTATTATTATTACGAGACGTAATACTATATTATACGATTTTGTTATTGTTACATCAACGTTAATGAATGAGCAAACATTAACACTTTTATGACGTGTGACGCTTGATAAACCAATATTCTTATCTCTATGAGAAATTGATAATGGCTATTTTTATTTATACTTTAATAAATGACAAATATCGCAAGCGATGTTTCCAAAGAAATAACACTCAAAACACCGACATGCTCAAAATGATCCCCCGCAGTCGCGACCGGCCAGATATACAATTTGAAAAAATAACAACAGCACAAATAGGCTGTAGGTAGTACCGAATTTCTCAGCTGAAAGTAACTGCGTGTTCTAATAGAAATCTGTCGCCCACGTCACTGACTAGCGGAAAATAAACATATACAAATGTATTTAATTATATGAGACTATAAATAGAAAGAGCATTACGTCGCGTTATGCGGTCGGTTACGGAGAGTTATTTCGGTCTGTGCCGTCACGAGCACGAGGCTCCGTGAATGTCAAGCTCGCGGTATCGCCAACTAGGCGCTGCGGTTAGGCAACAGGTGGCTTGCACAACTGTCTCTTGGCTGACAAATAAACTACTCACTAGTAATGCAGCTATGAATTGTAATTCCAATTATATTGCAGTACATAGCGTCCGTGGTCGTCCAAACTGGTGAAAATGGCTACAATCACGCACGACTGTGTCAGTCTCATTCTCTTCGCTTTTTCTTTCTTTTCCCACAGAAAGAGACTGCTCTTTCGGTGGGCAAAGTGAACACGTGCGCGTCTCATAATTCCACTATTCTAACTGAACGTATCTGTGTATGTTTGGGTCTGTATGTGGCATCGGAACTCCCAAGCGAGTAAACTGATTGTTTTTTCTGTTTTTGTAAATGCGACTTATAGTGTTTTTACTTCTTAGAGTCCTCTATAAAGAACGCTTATAAGTTTGTCTTGCCTGTCTCTCTGAAACCTTTACAGTCATAAATTCAAACGTTATAAATACACATGCATGAATTTTTGCACAGCGAGTTTATGAAGGAATAAATTAATGTTTGCTAAACCCCATCGTTGAAGGTAATCTAATGTTGACAATTACGAAAGAATAAAAAAAATTAAATGTACATTTAAGCGGTGCCTACTAATAGATTACTTAAACCATTTTTACTAATAAAGATGTTTCCATCTCTGTGGACCATAATATAATACTATACTAGTACTATGGACTAAAGTCTCCATAGGTAATTGCAAAGACTATTGAATAAGTACTACTACCAAAGACGACTTTTAAGATGGGTCAAGGCAATATGAGGCCGGCCATCACCTTCACAACCCAAAAACTATATCTAAGTGCCCAGTATTGAGCTATGTGTACACATCATGACATCAACAGCCGGAAGATGTCCACTGCTGAACACAGGCCTCGCCTATAAACGCCACTTCAGATGTTTATCAAAGGGGGATTTGCCATAATCACCACGCTTGGCAGGCGCCTTGGTGATCCCAGTAAATTATAATGTACCGAAGAGAATGCTGCTGCCCATTTCCTGGATATCCCTTTAGCTGGCTCTTACGGCACCCAAGGGAAGATATGGAGTGGTTCCATTCTCACTCCGCCGAGATCACACAGGTATAGCCCGTGCAAAACTTTATGAGCTCTCGGAAGATAGGCCCGAGTCCCAAACTGCGCATGGTACAGTTGAGTGCATCGTAAAAGCGGCCATAAAGTAACTATAATATGCATTCTGCGCAGCCATCCGCGCTAACATCCGAGAGCTCATAAAGTTTTGCGCGAGCTATATGTATATCGTACCACAATGGTGCCCAGCTCTATGTCAGATTATAATAGTTTTAGTATACGAAATATGACATTCCTTAATATTATTCGGCTTCAAATAGTTAGTTCCCAAATAAACAAAAATAGAACCAGTTACAGAGGCATGTAAACAAAAACAAAGATCTAAGTGTTACTGACCTAATAAAGCGACCCCTTTCTCACACAAGCGGGTTCATTATTATAGAACTCGTTTTAGGTATAGGTATGTATTGTAGGAGGTAGGTGAAGATAAGGTACCTACTGAAACTGACTGGTGCAGGGTATGTTGAGGCCCCTTTAAGCATGTTTTGGTTCTGTGTGTAAATTCGGTAACTCGAATTACCCTAAATCGATGGCCTAGTGACAGATTACAATAGGCTTTGGCAACAATGAAAATATACTACAAATTGTGTTCATCCTATCAGATAATGGCGTAAAAAACATATTTCACTCTATTTTTAATAAAAATATGCATATAATTTTTGCCAATTGCATAAAAATTCATCCAATAGTGATTTTTTTAAATATGGCTAACTAGCTTTTCAATTTTTTTTATATATTCCGTGATACTACTACCGTAGCCAGATTACCAGAGTCAGGTCACTCACCCATAATAATAGATCTTTATTTCACGAATGTTTGATTGGTCTTGCAAAAACTAAAAGTGTAAACATGTAAATCTGAACACATTAATACCGAATAGTACATTATGTGCCTAATATAATTTAATGGAAGTCATTTACCTTTCCGTCTGAGCTCGCACAAGTCCTTGGCAATGGCCTCTTTTTACAGATGCTTACATTTTATTGACGTTAAAGTTTGTTGCGTAATATTGTTTGCGTTTCTGATGCTACCATACGCCGATTTGCCATCGAGGTCAAATCCGTGATATTTACAATATTCATTCATTTCATTTCAAAAATTCTTTATTTGAATAATTACAATATTGAGTCCATACGTTCCTATTGCTAAACTGAATGTCAGGTCAGGCTTTAGTCATTTAAGACTTATAAATTGATCGTTGACAAAAAAAGAGAATTATAGGTAATGAGTAAAAAACGAGTCAGCTTTACGACCACACGACTGAAGTAAAACTTCTTTAGTTAAGCTCCATCTATCGGCCGGTATAACTTTGTTTTAGCTTTGTTTAATGTTAATATCGCTATCTTGACAATTGTAAATTCAAAATGAAATAAGAATATTTAGTGTGATTCCGCTAAATCCAGATAATAAGATCATCTATATTCGGGCGGTTGCAAAGGATTATTGTAGGTAAATTAAAAATTAATGAAGGTAATTCATTAAGGTAATTTTAAATGGTCATTTTACTGGACATACCAACACAATAATACAAATTTTTAACTTTGTGATGACAATGGAGATCTATATGTGAACCAACTTTAACTTCCGTTCGCCTCGCATTCACCAGCTTACTCCCCAAGTCAAGCGTGCGTAAAGAAGTTTTACATAAAAATCTATTTTGATGTGTTGTCATGGGAGCATAGTTTTTATGGTATCCATGTTAAATTTTTAGAGTATATATACACGTACTAGCTTCTGCCCTATAAGAAAAGAAGATTTTTTTTAGATTATTCAACCACCCATTTCACCGTCTTAGGGGTGGAATTTCGAAATACCCTTTCTTAGGTCCGTATTACAGAACGATGCTCAGTCATCGATCGGTGCTCAAGCAGATTTCATTCATAAAGTAATCAATTAGTGAATGAAATCTCTGCTTGAGCACCGATCGATGACTGAGCATCGTTCTGTAATACGGACCTTAGTGGATACCTACACTTTACAAAGAACGCACCCTCCAAATTTCAAGTCTCTAGGACCAGCGGTTTAGGCTGTACATATAAGTCATTCAGTCAGGACTTTGAATTTTATATGTATAGAGTACCTCCTGCTTTAGAATTTCAACATTGCTTGGGGACAACGTTAAGGAAGCAACAACAATGATATAGATCGTAAAAATAATCAGCTGTGCTGGACAAAACATAAATTAGTCGTTGCCATTGAATACGTTATCTTATCAGTAAGTCGAACAGCGTTGATAAAGAGCTTGACCTAGAGAGCTCCCTTGTTATAAATCTGACGTTTTGATTTGAACCGGCGAGACGGGCGAAGGGAGCCGACAATTACGTGACGTCACATCGGTTTAACGACCCCATTACAACATATTGTATGAATGAATGCAGGCCGCGTGACGAGTGACGTTTTTGTTCGCCAATACTTGCCGCGTGATGTAAGGTGCGCTGTGTGGCCGCATTTACAAGATGCGCGCTGTGACGTCAGAAGGGACGCTGCGACCATGCGTATGTCAGTGTTTTTGGTTTTAGGTACGTAAAAATGTTAATTATGTTATTGTTATTGAATAGAAACGTTACCATGGTATCTGAAGCCAATGGAGAAGTGAACGCATCTGGCAGGTGAAAATCACGAATACCTATTTGGACGAAAAGTTTTAATCATGGTCATGGCAGCGCCACAACATAGCGTCCTAGCGGCAGAACTTTGATTTTTAATAAAAACATAACAATCACGCAGGGCGGTCAACTTGATAGAAAGTGGCCACACTTGCCGTACTGCCGATGCGTCTACACTTTCCTCAATAATACTAATTATTGAACAATAATACATATACCGAGGTGATATTTTAATAGACCGCAGCGCAGTTTAGCGGTGAGTGACCCGTTGCGGTAAACGATCGAGGTCGGAACCATTATCCAAGCAAAGGTACAATGACACGATTACCCGTCGGGCAGTGGGTCCGAGGCGGCTCGCATTGATTTTACGAAATCCACATCACGGCTCAGAACCAACGGCCTACGTCGTCGGCCCATTCATCTCGTTTTCATGTACACACCACCACTATTGCGATACGAAAGTGAGAGCGAAATTTACTCCGACTGCACTACAAACAGTGGGTACCCCGTTTTGTTCAAATAGGGAGTTGGAATAGATGTTGCTAGTTCAATGATTGATGATTCGGTCTACTTCTGGGAATTACAATCTGTTTTGTGTACTTAGTGTGGATACTATAATGTTCAGATAATACCTACCTAATACCCTGTGTCTATAATTATTATGTATAGAATAACAATTACTGTTGTTAGGTTTATTGTAAGTCGGTTTGTTTGAGTTGTCGACAACGTCATTTATCAAAACTTTACTAAATATAAAAAAAAGTGAAAAATTATAATCATTGACCTTTGTGTAGACTCAACAAATTTTAAATTTCTCGTTTTTACTTAAGTTCAATATGTCACTAGAGTTCAAATTATGGGTATGAAAAGCACCCCCGCCGCCGCTGCCGCCGACCGCGCCGGGGAAAGATCGAGGAGGTAGCGAAAGCAATTTGAATAAATGGAGGATACCACCCAGATGCAAGACAATTGTGTAGGTAGACACAAGCACACACACATCGACACACACAGCTAAATCTAAATATAGCGGGCGCCGATATCAGCGGCTCGCCCTTGAACCAGTCGCACGGAAACATTTTATTATTATTACCGAGCTGTCGGCGAGCTCGAGTATGTCGGGTCGTCGACCCCGCAACCACGTGTCTCCTTATCGACAACTATCTAACACGATTGTGGGTAAACAACATGCCGAGATAAATGACTAATTCCACAATGGTCGCCTATTTGAGCCATTCATAAATAATCAGCGTAACGTCATAGTGATTTCGATTACAATGCCTGTCCGCTACGCGATTGTGCCGTAAGTATTTCCAATCGAAGTTTTCTCGCGCCGAACGTCCACAATGTCATCGTGGATTTCAGAGAATAAGTTATATTGCACGTTAGCGATTATACAGTAAACAACAAAAATCTGTAAGTTTTTAACTATCTAGATGTAACAAGTACAACAACATAAGACTAAAACATAGAAAACCTTATGTTCATGTCGAAATTGTGCCTTGGATTAGGTCTTAAGATCAAATTAATAAAATCAGTGAGCATATAAAAGCTTGATGAATGGTAACGATCACGGCGGCCGGACGTACGGAAGTAAAGCTGTAGCGATGTATCGTGGGAAGTGGCATATTGTTACGTAACCGGTATTTGTTCACCGGCCGGCCTACGGATACATCCTTACAAATGCGTACGACCTTGAATGTGAACTCGAAAGTGTACACAGGCACGTGCTCGATGCATTGTTTTATGGCCGCCAGTTGTGGAACACCACAAACAACTCGCGAGATTAAAACGGTTTATGTGCGACGCGAGACGCTCGCAACTTTGTCTCCAACTGAAAGCCGTTTCATGTACTGTTACAGTCCAAGCAGAATACCATGTTTTATTTTTATAAGAGTAACCTAACATTGGTAAGTGTGGCAAGTAAATGATACCGGGTACTCGCTAAACTTTCCATGTACCAAGTAATAAAGTAAGAAAGACTTTTACAGCCTTATTAATAAACACGAACTAGCTTTAGACTAGTTACACCATCTTTTGTCTCTTTCGACCATCTAAATATTTCAGTAGCAAAAAAAGGACAAAAGCTGAAGTAACTAATCCGAGACTAATACCCGTTTATTAATAAGGCTGTTAGTGTTTGAACGCAAAATATGCTTAGCTAATCGAAAAAGTATTGTATTATTCTAAAATTTTAATAGCTCGCACTTTCTCAACTTTAGGAGAGACACTTTGAAATTATTTTAAGCAATATCATATGGTAGATCAACCTATCATGAGCGTCAAGCGTACAATATCAAGACTGTTGTGTAATAAAAAACCCTGCAAAGGTTTAATACAAATATTTAAATTTCGCGTAGCAAACGGAATGTACTCCGTATATTGCATACTTGGTGAGAGTACATTCCGAATCCAAAAAAGGAATTATTTTAGGGTTGGAAAATGCTTAAAAGCAAAATGGGCCAAGCAAAAGAGGCAAAGAGAGGCAGAAACAAAGTTGACGTCATTTCAGATAGATAGATACACGTGTCGATTGTCAAGTTCCATTCACGTTGATACCGTCGAACACGTCCCGTTGCTGTCGCATCTACATAATGTACGAGTATGTACAGCAGTGGAGGTGAAACGGCGGCGGCGGAGCCTCGCACCGCACTACCCCTTTATCCCGTTTTGGAGCTGCGAGGCAACGCAGAAATCTCCGCGTGGAAGCGTAATATTTGCCTACACATCAAACTTTCACTATCGCAGTGCGCTTTCGTTTTTACATCTGCTAACGGTTGAGGCGGTGGCGGCGACAGCAAGCTGGCTTTGTTCTTCCTCCACGGTGTTTTTTTTCAACAACCCGGCGAAGCTGACTGTTGAGGTTAAACCACTGCCGTTGCTGTAACTTATTCACAGTTTACAAAAAGTTTTTTTTTTTTTTTATAATAATAATCACACAACGCCATCTAGCCCCAAACTAAGCAAAGCTCGTATTATGGATACCAGATAACTGATACAATACTTAAATACTTTTTGTTTGTAAATATATAAGTATAATACAACAAATTAAAACAATGTTATTTAAGTCTCCACAAGTAGCATAAAGTTACTTCACCGGGATAGGCTAGATAACATAAGGGCTATTTCAAAGTGACGGTGGGACATGTAACTCTTTGCCCAATCTTAACTAATTTCTTCCTAACCATTAATGCGATCTGGTACAGTATATAAAATTTGGGATTTTTAAATGTAAGACACATTCTTTTCTTCGATTTCAAAGACGTATTCATGGTTTTTGAAGATATGACCTTTGTTTCATCATCTTCATCAATAATGCTTTGGCTGACAGCTAAATACTTATAAGCATCGGTTTCTTTTTTCAACGTAAAGTACATTCTATATTTTTTTAACCTGCGGTCTCTAATGTACACTTTGAATCTCGTCTTGAGATAAAATAGCAAAGATGTCCTCGAAATCTACCTGCGGAAGAACTTCTTCATTTGTGGTCTACATCTTATATATCTGGAATGTTTCGGAATGGACATACTTTTCTTTAAATAAATTTAAAATCTGGATGCTTTTCTTTAAAAAGTGCGAATGCTTTAGCCACTGACATAACCTTTTAGCAACATGGGATAGTTTAGTTCTTCTCTCTTAGTTTTAATGGATATGGAGTTTATACGGCCAGAGGCAGCCCGACTTTTCTGTTTTCATTTTTTCGTCGTCCGGTATGATGAGTCTCTTTTTCTTTCTTAATCTTCAAGATATATGTGGTTTAGGTATTGCTTTCACTAATTCCATAAGAACTGGACTGGACTCACCTTTTCGTCCTAATCACAACCTTGTGCAAAGTTCTTGCACATTTGCACGACCCCAATGACGATGTGATAGTGATAGTTAAGAATCAGCGGATTGGTTATTTTTTCCTAGCTTTCATATTCCGTACTCTATCCTTTACCCTCCAAAATGTTTTTGCTTCTTCATTTTGACTAATGTATTCCTTATTTTTCTTACTCTTTTGGCATCTCTTGTCCTCTCTTTCCCTAAAAAGTCTTTTCGTTTCACTAAGTTTTCTTTCAATGTCTTTGTGCGGTATTCCATTGAGCATTGAACACCAAAATAAGCACTGCAGCAACTCGAATCCATCATAGCTTACTTTCGTCCCACTGGTCAATGTGACGAGTGGGACACTCCTTCAAACACCGAAATTACGATGTATGTTTACTTGCGCAGTTCTCTACTAAGCCAAAACGATTACCCTCAGCATTAACTTTTACAATGCCGTAAAACGATAATAGGTTACGTAGTTCTAGGTTAGAATAAAAATATATATGTTTTGGGGTGACGGGCGGGACATAAGTCCAAGCATTTCATCGAACGTTAAAACTTCTCAACATTAATATTTCAATGAAATTATTTACCACTTTTAAAACTCCGTGAACTGTATTTTCTCTATGCAAAACTGTTTTGAACAATGACATACAATTTGCCGCGAAAGTTTCGCCAACTTGAAGAAAAAATTCCATACCACGGACCACCACATGACTGCGTTCAGGAACCGTAATAAGAGGGTTCGGAATCAAGATAATTACGCTTCATGATATTTTTCTATGTTTCTCTTCGTGAAAATAAAGTATGACAATATTGGATATTTCTCACGAGGCATTTTTCAAATTCAACGTATATTGTAGTATATTGTTTATTAACAATATACTTAACAAACCAATGAACTTCGTATTCACTCAACTTTGCATAAACTTGAACTGAATTGTGTGGTAAGGGAGGCGCGGGCGGTTCGTCGCAGATTACATTTAAAATTAAGTTTTTTTTTTACCTATGGTGTCAACTTTGCTGGAATGGCCAATTAGAAATGTGAAATTGCGCCAAAAGGACTAATTTTAGCCTTAAACGGGCTAAAGTCCTAAACCAAGAAATCAAGTCATGATTTTTACAATAAATAAATATGTGTGGACATCTCACACAACGCCATCTAGTCCCAAACTAAGCAAAGCTTGTACTATGGGAACCAGATAACTAATACAATACTTAGATAGTTTTTGTTTATTAATACATACATAGAATACAATATAACACCCAGACACAGAACAAACACTTATGTTAATCACACAAATGTTTGTCCTGGGTGGGAATCGAAACCACAACCCACAGTTCAGAAGGCAGGGTTGCTAACAACTGAGCTATCGGGCCAGTCAATAAGACAATAAAACAATTTGGCGCAACTAAGATGAAATTAAGCAGGTTTGTAATATTTTGTATTATTGATATCTAGACAATGACGAAAGCTTGTTAGCTGAAAAGCTACATATTGAAATTAAATAAAAATACTGAACACATTTTAACCACTCACGCAAACAAAGGGGGTGTAATAAGTTTAATGTTTGCTGTACCATCATAGCTCCTAAATTGATGAACCAATTTAAATTCCTTATAATCCATAACTACACAACCACAATTTCTTAAAAAAAAAGAAGTAGGTATTTAATTTCAACCACCTAGTAATTTAATTCTGAGGGATTTTGTAATTAATGTTCGAAGCACATTGGTGTCCATATTAATTTATCTGCATCATTAAGAAGTTTATTATAAGTCCTTATATTGAAAAGTGATGGGCTTTGTATCACACTAATCACACTAATATTATAAAGGCGAAAGTTTGTATGTGTGTATGTTTGTTACTCCTTCACGCTCAAACAGCTGAATGGATTTGGATGAAATTCCATACCATGATACCAAGATAGGTAATACACTGGGTACATTTTATCCCGGAAAAGTGACGCGTTCCAGTGGGATAAGCAAATAATTAAAATATCTTTTATTCGCGGGTGAAACTGCGGGGCGCAGCTAGTTTGCAACATTAATCAAATGATTAAAATCATCACAACCCTGCTGACAAGTACCGTAACAGCAAATACATTTGATTTTAATGTCAACATGGTTGTGATATGTGCTTGTTGTTAAAGAGTTCCATTTTTTATTATAGACTATCCTAGGTATCTAATTAAAGCTGATGGTTTGATCTACTGACAATAATAATTACCATAACAGCTAGTGCCTCTCTCTCACATTACCATTATGATACACAAGCTGTTTGGCTTTGAAGAGTTCTATAGAGTGGTTTCATATTCACAATATTTATGGTAGATTTATTGTGTTTTAACTTTCCGGTTTATTTCTGGTCATCTACCATAGTTATAATTTACTATGTACGAAAGTTTAAAAAAAAGAAAAAGACAAAAAATTTGCCAAAATATCAAAAACCATAGATAAACAGTTGTCATCATCCAAATATCTCATTTTGAGAGTTAGTACAATAACAGTGTAGTTAAGACTAGGGTCATTGAAAGATTAACTTTAGTACCTCAGTAGATGATCTTTTTCGTAAAATTGGTGTTAAACTTCTGTCTTGTCAATAACTTTTATTTTAGTCCACGAATTAAGCTCTACATTTTGTTATAAGGCTCTGAGACTGAATAGGATTTCAATAGGGTCTTGGAACTCTTTTATCACTAGTATCTACATCTAAATCACTCTTGATGACTTAGAAAATCAGGGTTGATAAAAAAAATAACAAAGTCATTGATTTATTTGAACTAAATCAGTTTTTTCCGATTCTGCTACTTACCTGCTTATTTAAGTTTGTGTCATTGTAGATTTATTTTCATATAAATAAAAAATACTATAAAAATTAATAACGATGATTATGTCAGGGGATAATTAGCTGATTTGGTTCCTCTTACTTTAAAAAATCAGTTGATTTTAATCTCTATTGTAGTTCAAGATTTAAATCATCTCAACCCTGATAAAAATGTTGCTCAGATTTTCCTTTCATGTAAGTAGATAAAACTGACAAGGACCACAATGTTCTTAAAACTGTCATAATAAATTTAGTTTAGAATTTCATATGGCAGAGCTGTATCATTGTCAACTAAGCAAATTTGCAATTTTTTGCAAGTATTAAAATTATTTTAATTATATATTGTAAAGATGAAACGGGTCTATTCGCGTACAACAATTATTATCAAAAACATAATTTTGACTAACCTCGACGTTTCAACCAAGTTATATTGAGTCCCCTCAGCCAATGTAACTTAATTGAAACATCAAGGTTAGTTAGTAGGTTAGTTATAATTATTGTTGTACGCGAATAGACCCGTTTCATCTTTACAATATGTGTTCAAGTCGTGAAAGTTTAATAAGTATAATTATATTATAATATAAATAGAGTATATGTGAGATGATACCAATGTCAACTTGCTGGAAATTACCACATGACGCCCATTTATTGATTATAGCGGACATAAATAAAACAATAAACAAACAAAAATTATGTACACAATATGTAAAAATTATGTAACCAAATTTAATTAAAATCAAATATGCCTATCAAAATAAAAACCAGCTTAAAAAAAGAATTGATTCAAAACATCTCAACCATGCTAAAAATGTTGCTCTCCCTTTCAAAGCGATCAAACCATGATAACAAGGACCATGATAGTTTTAAAACTGACATATTAATGCCCATATTACAAAACTGTGCTCAGTTGTTGATTGATGCTCAGGTAGAGAATTCATCATTTTGTTAAATCTCATCATTAGTCATGATTCTGACTGAGCGTAGATCTGCAATATGAGCTTGAGTTTAGAATTTTGTATGACAGAACTACACCATTTTCAACCAGAACTGGATTCTAATTATAATTAATATTGTGGTGTGCTAGCCCACGAAAAAGTTTACATACCAGTTTAATAGAGAACTTTTCCAGCTAGTTGCTAGGGGCAACGAATGTTGTTGATATAGACTTCACATATTAGAGAAAATTTTATATTCCGCATTTTGGTTTTTGTAAATATCTTTTTAATTAATATATCTTATACAAAGTCAATCGGCATATCATTAATTCAGCAAACCTATGGACCTCCTTCTATTACAACAAAAGTGTATCTAACTTCGCTTTACTGGTGACCCCGACGTGATATGAACACGCAACCTTCTGATGTGGTGTGCTAGCCCACGAAAAAGTTTACATACCAGTTTAATAGAGAACTTTTCCAGCTAGTTGCTAGGGGCAACGAATGTTGTTGATATAGACTTCACATATTAGAGAAAATTTTATATTCCGCATTTTGGTTTTTGTAAATATCTTTTTAATTAATATATCTTATACAAAGTCAATCGGCATATCATTAATTCAGCAAACCTATGGACCTCCTTCTATTACAACAAAAGTGTAACTAACTTTCCTTAACTGGTGACCTGTTTTGAACCGAAAGTCCACGTTTGCAGTAAATGTGTGTGATTTTGATTTTGTTGCTGATTGCGATAATTCTGATACTGATTCACATAAAGATGTCGCTCTCAACCGATAAGAACGAAGATATTTGTCGTGTGGGCGTGCGCATTCCGCCGTTTTGGCCTGAAAAGCCGGCCATTTGGTTCGCGCAGATCGAGGGCCAATTCGCGATATCGAACATTACTACGGACAATACGAAGTTTTTCTACGTTATCGGCCAACTAGACCCGCAGTATGCTTCTGAGGTGGAAGATATAATCATCAACCCGCCCGACACCAACAGGTATGAAAAATTGAAGTCGGAACTTATCAAACGACTGTCCGCGTCACGAGAAAAGAAGGTCAAGCAATTACTTATGCACGCAGAACTTGGAGACCGTAAGCCATCTCAGTTTCTAAGACATTTGCAACATTTGGCTGGACCTGGAGTTCCCGAAGATTTTCTACGTACTATATGGACCAGTCGCCTACCAAGTAGCACGCAAACGATAATCGCTTCGCAGATGATGTCTTCACTGGAAGCGCTCGCAGATCTCGCTGACCGCATCCATGACGTTGTTTCGCCTACAGCGCACGTAGCATCAACATCAAGTGCCATACCAGGAAGCTCTTTAGAAGCCATGAACCAACAGATTGCTGAACTTACCAAACAAGTGCAAGCTCTAACTGCGCAGGTGAACCGGCATTCACGTGCACCGAATCGTTCAAACAAGAAAACGCGCGGTCGTTCTAGCTCCACACGATCACAGTCGAACTATAGAAAATTTCCTGTGTGCTGGTATCATAATAAGTTCGGCAATGAAGCAAGTAAGTGCGTAAAACCGTGCGACTACCATGCGGGAAACGCGAACAGCAGTCGGTAATGGCGACGACCGATTGCCAAACTTCCGGTCGCCTATTTGTCACGGACGGCGCTACGAAGATGCAGTTTCTCATCGATACTGGCAGTGACGTATGTGTCTTCCCCCGATCGGCACTCAAGGAACGTCGTGAGAAAACAAATTATGAGCTGTGTGCGGCAAACGGTACACCCATTTCTACTTACGGCTACGCTCATTTAGTGCTGAACCTAGGCTTGCGCCGTGACTTTACTTGGCGATTCATCGTAGCGGACGTTACCAAGGCCATAATAGGTGTGGATTTTTTATCATTTTACAACCTCATCGTGGATTGTCGAAATCAACGTTTAATCGACAACACTACAAGCCTTACGTCCCCAGCTTCACCTGCACAGTCAACTGGGAACATTTCATCGGTAAAAGTTATTTATGGAAATTCCGTATATCATAACATACTAAGCGAATACCCTGAGATTACTCGACCTTCCGGTGTCCACCGTGTTCCGAAGCATAATACCATGCATCATATACAGACTACTGCAGGACCGCCAATTAGCAGCACACCACGAAGACTAGCACCGGATAAATTAAAAATCGCAAAAGACGAATTTGCAGATATGTTGAGGAACGGAACAGCCAGACCTTCAAAGTCACCATGGTCATCACCACTTCATCTTGCGCCTAAAAAAGATAACGGCTGGCGTCCATGCGGTGACTACAGAATGCTCAACGCTAGAACCGTACCAGACAGCTATCCCATTCGACACATACATGACTTTGCACATTGTCTCTCCGGCTGTCAAGTATACTCGGTTATCGATCTCGTAAAAGCTTATAATCAAATTCCTGTCTGCCCTGAGGATATTCCGAAGACCGCAATCACGACGCCGTTTGGTTTATACGAATTTCCGTTCATGACGTTCGGACTACGTAATGCCAGTCAAACGTTTCAACGATTTGTGGACGAGATGCTTAGGGGCCTTGAAGAGTTCTGCTTCCCGTTTCTGGACGATTTTTTGATCTTCTCACCTGATCAAGAATCACACAAGAAGCACCTTCATCTGCTCTTCAACAGACTAAAGGAATACGGCATGGTTATCAACACGAACAAGTGCATATTCGGTGTATCAGAGGTAACGTTTTTAGGACACAGCATCTCAGCAGCTGGCACTAAGCCGTTACCATCGAAGGTAGAAGCAGTTGCGAATTACCCTCCACCGAAAACCGTTAGAGAACTGCGAAGATTCCTAGGAATGGTGAACTTTTACAGAAGGTTTATTCCTGACGCAGCGCGGCATCAAGCGCCTCTGAATGCACTGCTCACAGGATCAGTTAAAGGTTCACATCCCGTGCATTTATCAGAAGAAGCTACTAAAGCATTCATCACCTGCAAGGAAAGTCTCTGCCAAGCAGCACTACTCGCTCATCCAGACTGCCAAGCGAAGCTCGCTATAGTCACCGATGCTTCAGACACAGCAATGGGCGCAGCTTTACAACAGCATAAAGACGGCATGTGGGAACCTTTAGCATTTTTCTCTCGAAAGTTTTCACCATGTCAACAGAAATACTCGCCTTACGATAGGGAACTTCTCGCCATCTACGAAGCAATAAAATACTTTCGTCACATGGTGGAGGCGAGAGACTTTATTATTTACACTGACCATAAGCCCATAACTTTCGCATTTCATTCACGAAAAGAAAAGTGCTCACCAAGACAGTTCAGACATCTGGATTTTATTTCACAGTTTTCTACAGATATCAGGCATATTTCAGGAAAGGATAACGTTGTGGCTGACAGTTTATCACGCATCGAAGAGATTACTCAGCCCATCGATCTATCCAAGCTTGCTCAAGCACAAAGCACAGATCCTGAACTAGAACAACTTTTGGATAGCGATACTTCTCTGCGCTTGACAAAAATCAAACTGCCTGGATCTCACACAGAAATCTATTGTGACAAGAGCAGCAATGTGGCCAGACCTTATGTGACCAAAGACATGCGACGGCAAGTGTTCGAAAACTTGCATTCTTTTAGCCACCCTGGCATAAATGCGACGACGAAACTGATATCGGAACGCTATGTATGGCCTAGTATGCGAAAAGATTGTAGAGAGTGGACTCGTTCCTGCCTAGCATGCCAACGATCAAAAATAACACGTCATGTCTCATCTCCATTAGCATCATTCAACTTACCTCGAGCCAGATTCATGAAAATCCACATAGATTTGATCGGACCTTTACCTCTCTCACAAGGGTATCGTTACTGTCTCACATGTGTAGATCGCTTCACACGATGGCCCGAGGCTATACCATTACAGGAGATAACAGCTGAAACAGTGGCAAAAGCTTTAGTTCACGGATGGATATCCAGATTCGGCTGCCCTGAAGATATCGTCACTGATCGTGGTCGACAGTTTGAATCAGAACTTTTTAAGCATCTGTCCCACATCATCGGATTTCAACGCAGACGAACTACAGCCTACCATCCAGCATGCAATGGACTCGTCGAAAGATTCCACAGACAGCTTAAAGCCGCCATTACATGTCATGCGACCAGCAGCTGGCTTGAAACACTTCCACTTGTACTACTGGGAATCCGGGCGGCATTTAAGGAAGACTTACAAGCGACTCCAGCTGAACTCGTATATGGAGAGTCACTACGACTCCCAGGTGACATTTTTTGTCAATCGGCTGATGGCACAGAGGACTTGACAGTATACACTGAAAGACTGCGCACATTCGCCAAAAATTTGTTGCCATTACCAACTTCTCATCATGGGAATAACCGCTCTATATTCATTTTCAAAGATTTAGCAACAGCATCCCACGTCTTTCTAAGAGATGACACCTCGCACCCATCTTTTCAAGCAGCTTATACAGGCCCGCATGAGGTGATAGAACGAGGGGATAAAGTTTTCAAGCTCCGCATAAAAGGCAAAGAAGTCACTGTATCAGTCGACCGCATTAAGCCTGCCTACATACTTCGTGAGTTGGACCATTCTCCCGCCGTGGCAGCACCTGAGACCCGAGACGCTCCAGTGACCACCACTCGATCAGGACGAACAGTGCGTTTTCCAGAATATTATCGCCCGTAGGACGGTCTCTGGAGGGGGGTGATGTGGTGTGCTAGCCCACGAAAAAGTTTACATACCAGTTTAATAGAGAACTTTTCCAGCTAGTTGCTAGGGGCAACGAATGTTGTTGATATAGACTTCACATATTAGAGAAAATTTTATATTCCGCATTTTGGTTTTTGTAAATATCTTTTTAATTAATATATCTTATACAAAGTCAATCGGCATATCATTAATTCAGCAAACCTATGGACCTCCTTCTATTACAACAAAAGTGTATCTAACTTCGCTTTAATATTATATGTATAGTAAGTAGATACCGATGGATGGAGGTGCTACACAATGCCAATTTACTGAAAATTATCAAATAAAGCTATTCATCATTGATGACCAATTTCAGTCTACTGTTTGTTCAATACAAAATAATACACATGTAACAAAAATTATGTAATGAATATAGTCTATGTAATGAAAAGTGGATGGTTTAATTAAGTGTTCTATAACATATTATTGTATGGATTACTAATGATTTCTTCATATTCCGATGATGATTTCATATTTCCATATCATATTCATATTCCGATAATGACTTCATATTTCCATATCTGTAAGTGCTACCAGAATGCTTTAAAGAAGCATAAGCACCAACTCTAATAATTCCATGTCCTATGGATATATCATTTTCAATTACTATCCTAATTGATAGAATCAGGCGTGACTTCGCGGAAGTTCATCTTAGATTTCATTATTTTCATTATTTCATTTTGTATCTAATTACTATCCTTCCAATGCCCAAAACCATATTTTAAGAAATTAAAGGAAATTAAATAGACTATAAAATATAATCAAATACCTATTTATTCTATAAGTGTATTATAATAAGAGTATTACTATTGTCACTCATTCATGATAATTTAATCCATCTTTCTATTTATTATGGCATGTTTTCTTTGGATACTTGGGTAACTAACATTGATTTGTCTAAAGAAATTATATCAGAAATAGAGTCCTTACCCAAGCCTAAATGTCAATTTGATTCTACACATTTAAAATCAGCTTGTTGCCTTAACAGAAATTATTCATAATTTTATAAGATTTTCACAGATGGTTCAAAAGATGACATGGATATTGGAGCTGCCTTTTATGATCCTCATGAACCACAAAGTATGACATTCAAAATCAACTTCAAAATGTCCATCATGGAGGCTGAGCTGGTTGCTATAGCTGAAGCGCTTTGATATATCGAATTGATTAATTTAACTAATGTTGTGATACTAACAGATTCCAGAGTTCATTTGGCTAGGTGTACCTCGACTTTTCAAGGCAAACCGATAGCCTACTCCATTCTAGACACTATCTTAAAGTTGCAGGAAAAAGAAATGTCAATAATCCTTCAGTGGATCCCATCCCATATTGGTCTAGACAGAAATGATAAGGTTGAGAGTTTGGCAAAGATAACTGCATTGGATGGAGTACCCATTGAATCTTTCCCGTATTATACAAACTACATTCCAACTGTTAAAATTCAATGTTATGATTTATTCAAAGAATATTTTGATCTCAGATCACGTGAAAATGGAATCTGGTATCATATGATTCAGCCACAACCCTTGCGTTATCCTTGGATAGACAATAGTTTATTTCACAGGCATTACACAGTTGTAGCTCTAAGACTTCGGATCAGCCACATTTCATGCAATAAGTTTTCATATTTAATGTGAAAAAGGAGCTCTCCAAATTTAAGTATTAGTATTAGTTAAAATAACCAGGTCAGCACAATTGCAAATGGCGATAAAGCCCTTTATTCTTGATTTAAAAAAAAGAGTATTACTAACCATGATCTAAATAATTTTCTGATACTGTAGACAGGAATAGGAATATATATATAATAGGAATCCTAATTTCATAGTTGAAGGTCCTGACCAGTTTATCACTCATAGTTGGACATTCACTGTGGGTAACAAAAGTGGCCCAATTCTCCTAAAATTGTCTTCCTGTCTATCTTTTTTAAATAGAAAATCTAAATTTGCGCATTGAATCATGAAAGGTAAAATCGAGTAAAACTGGAATCATAAAGCTCTGGAAACATTTGAAATAAGGTGCTATCCTGATTTTATTCAACAGAATCATCAGAAATCTGTTTCTAATGGTCTAAAAAATTGTTTTTATTATTCTTAGCAAAAAGAAATGTAATTTGTAAATGGTTGTGGCTCAAGCATATTGTTTACATAGGATTGTTATTTATTTAGTGCTTCCTACATCAGTAAATAAATAACAAATTCAACATAATATGCTCCTACTTGATTTTAAAACAAATTCAACAAAAAAATAGATTTAATTTGTATGTGCTGAATTGCAAACTTACCGTTGAATTTCTATAAGGGCTTCCTTGAGGGTTGTAAGGAGGCATAGGCCTTTGAGGAGGCCAGCCAGGGCCTGGGCCGTAGCCAGCAGGAGGCTGCTCGTAGCTATTCGGGTACCGGTGCGGCGGCGCGCCGCTCGACTGTAGCAATGAGTTAAGCGTGGGAGTGGGTCCCGGCGGTTGCGAGACTGCTTGACCGGGGAAAAATCGTGCCTGCTGTGGCCCCGGCGGCCGCGGTTTACCGGGAAAACCAGGCCGTTGGCCGTAATAAGGATCCGCGCCTTCCGGATATCTGTATGGGGCATACTGGTCGGGACCCGGTCTCTCCCCGCCCCGGTCGTGCCCGGGCGTCTCGCCTGAGTCGCGCGGCTGGCCCGGATCGGCTGACATCGGCGATTTACTCTTTGTGTTCACGACGCCATCGGGCGGAACGCGCCCGACGGACTTGTCGGTGCCGTTTTGCAACAAAGCGTTTCGAGAATCACTATGCTGCTCGGATGGATTCTGATCTACGTTCACTTCGTTTCGCTGAGACTCTGCCTGCGTCGCAGCCATGTTCGGCTGACAACGGCCGTCCCTGCACACTCGCTACAGCGATCGACCGGCTCGCTTACGTTACATCGAAATCGGGCGTCGGATTGCAAAACCGCGACGCGCACACTTCCATCACTATTATACGATAAATCAGGCACAATATTGTAAGCGCGAAACGGACGAAATATCGTTCACCGAAGCACACACATCGATCACATAATATCTACTCCACTGGCGTAAACGAGGTTAGGGAAAAGGTTACATAGCTAAGCGCTTTTGTCATGTTTAAACAATATTTCACATCACTATCACGTTTTTACACTGCTTATTTGGTTCACATATAGAATAACACATTCCTAAAACAGAAATCCACAAACCAACTCAAGCACTGTACGATACAATCACGAATGTTCCAAAATTATTAACGTCCGCCATTACGGACTTGATAATCTGCCGAGCGTTTGTCTTCGACGCTTTTGACTATATTCACTTCGGTAACAAAAACAAGCAGTGAGATATATTCTGTGAATAATTGCTATTTCTATCTACCAGATACAAAATTTTGGTGCGTAAACAGTAAAATCTAGTACATTTCCACAAAGAAATTTAAAGTTATTCGAGATAAACGCGCATGTTTACATTATTCTTGTATACCGTTGCGACCACGTAGTTACATCAATGATACCAACACAAAAACATTTAATGAATAACATGTTCTGCTGGCGCCAACTTTTTAATTGCTGACTTCACTGTAAAAAGAGTTGTCCTCTTAAGATAGTTCTTACTTTTTTGCTACACGATTAAGCTTAATTCATATTATATTATGGTAAAAAAAATAATTATTCTAATTTATTGTAAAATTTGTAAAAGGGTATGTATAAGTTAATTTTAAACAAATTAATAGAATATCATATGTACATTTTACCGGATGTGCTACCAACGTAATAGAACTTTGACAGGTAGGGTGGACAGGTAAAAAAAACGTGGCTTCAACAAAAATGTATTCTTGATTTATGACATCAAAGAATGATACCATATGAAAAATCCACAGACTATATTTTCTCCAAAGAAGTTTTATGGTATATTCTACACTATCTGGAATAAGGACTTCGTAGGTTTTGGCGGGAAAACGAAAAAGATTGCGTCACTGCATTGTATTATTTTCCAAAACTTGTGTTATTTTCAGTCTTAGTGCATAAAATTGATGGCATTTTATTCGTTAAGTGCTGGACTACAGGCATGATTGTGGGAAAGTGGTATAATGATGGTGAAACGTATCTTTTCGTGTTGTTTCCAAAACTCCATAGAAGCTTTTGATAAAGTTGCCACCGCTTTACTAGGACTATGACTTGACTCGGTGACTTGGATTGTGACTTGACTTGACATTATACATATATATTACTTAACTCGAGAAATTATCAATTACTTGACACTGGCTAAATACACAAAAGTGTGGAGCCATACCAACACAAAAAAAAATTGTACGCATGTTAAATGTAAACTTTATAATGGCAGTGAAGAACTTCGTTGATAATAATTAATATATACACTTCTGCGAATAAAACAGACTCTGGCAAATGCACAAGACGTGGACGCCATTACTCTTCAAAGCATGCGACAAAAAATAAATTAATATCTTTGCGAGATTATTTTTTTGGTTTGGCTCCACACTTTTGTGTATTTAGCCAGTGTCAAGTAATTGATAATTTTTCAAGTTAATTAATATATATATTTATATGTGTCAAGTCAAGTCATAATCCAGTCTAGTCTAGTCAAGTCATACTCCTATAGTAAAGTGATGGCAACTTTACCAGAAGCTTCTATGGAGTTTTGGAAACAACACGAAAGATACGTTTCACCATAATTATACCACTTTCCCACGCACTAACACTGAAAATAACACAAGTTATAAGTTTAATAAATAGTATGGCGGGGTCTGGCAAAAATCTCGGTTTACTCAGAATGTACTGCAACGACTGCAGTAGGGAGTGAGTTGCATTTACTTCTTGTCATCTTACTGTCTCATGTTTTGTTATACCTATAACGGTTACGGAATTTGTCCATAAATGAATAGATTAATAAAACAGAATTTGTATTTTAAAAATGATTTATTTCATGTCTTCATTACAAGATTTGTTAAATTTTGATGCAAAAATATTGTTATCTTATTACTTATACTGTGTTATGTAAACAAAATTGAATTATTTTGAAATACCGATATTTAACATTTCTGTAAACATTATGGACACGATAGACCTATTGCTAACTTTAAGACTTAAAATATTAATTATTTATTTAGTATGTATTAAAGACATTAGTAAATTGGTAGGTTTGCAATCTGGTGGTTATGAACCGTGACAAGCAAGGGTTCCGTCGAAACAATTGAAATTACAGCATTATCACACGAAGACATGCCTAATAATTTTAATTGAGCGATATACTACAATATAAATGCCAAACGAATCCTAATACAATGTAACATAATAATTCAATAAAAAAAAAACTATAAAAAGTACATCTAAAATAGTTATGGCATAAAATTTTAAAATTAATATAAACTATAAATCTCAAACATAAACTATTTTAAGTACAAGGAATCACCGCGCGAAGCGATGCTGTGTGATGACAGATCTCGAGGGTTATACATAAATTTCATTTAGAATTGTTATCTAGTAATTGTGCTACAAAACGACACCGAGAATAATAAATTTAATGATTATTTACATCCGGATAGGGAATGTTTCGTCAACTATAACGTTCCGATATGCAGCTTATATTTTTTGAATTAATACTGTAACAGTCCAAACGTTGCTTTTTGTAATAAGGCCTTTCTTCAACATAGTGTTATACACGAGCTGTTGACCGCTTGATGCGCGTCTCTAGACTAGACACTAGTACACCAATAGATAGCACGCTCAAAATTACAAATATGAATACGAAATTATACATTTCGTTTGCATTTATGAACATAGCTCCGATTCAAATAAATACGTACACTAAGGATTAAGCGTATTTTTTAAAATTGCTCGTAAATAATGCAACCGAAATGATGTAATGAGTAATTACTTTATTAACATTCAGTTTTCAATTTTAAGGGCGCCATCTATACGGAGTTATTACAAAATGCTCACAACCTGTCAATGTCAACTTCTTAACAACAAAAAACAATTTTAATTTTGCTCTACGAAGTTTAGTTCGTAGCGTATTTGCTTTTGTTCTAAAGGTTCGAATTACAACATTTTAACTTGATCGATTTTTATTATTGAATAAATGAAGTCGTAGAACAAAAAATATTTGTTATGATGTTGGGAAGTTGGCGTAATGGGGTTGCCATCATTTTTTTATTAACCCTGTACAGGTTTTCTAGCACGATTAGTAAGCGTAGAGTTACAATCAAGAGGATCCGAACTCCGCCATCCACGAGAGGTATTTCTGTATGTCTCCCTTGGAGACAGACTTGTTACACTTGGAGAGGGCCTCCATGAAGTCCTGCTTCGTGACCGGCAGGTCTAGCTCCTCCTTGGCAAGCTGCTTGATTTGTTCCGGCTTCAAGCCGGCGATCTTGCGACGCATCGACATCATTGACGCGTCTCTGTAAAGGTCAGTTGTATTGAAAAACACTGCCTATGTAATATATATACATAAATAATGATGATGAAAAATAAAAATTATTAATAATTTTATTTTTTAAAGATGAAAAAGATGAAATCTATACATATAAAGATTTAAAGTTTTGACTGACTGAATGACATATATCAACGCACAGCCTAAACCGCTGGTCCTAGAGACTTGAAATTTGGAGGGTGTGTTCTTTGTAAAGTGTAGGTATCCACTAAGAAAGGGTATTACGAAATTCCACCCCTATGAGGGTGAAATGGGTGGTTGAATTATTTTCCTATAGGCCACGCGGGCGAAGCCGCGGGCAGAAGCTCGTGTTATATAAGGCCAACGGTACTCTAGTATTATTAATTATTCTCTGCCAGTGGCTACGAGGCTACTAGCACATCCGCAAGTCACGCCAGCGCAGCCTATTACGCGTTAGAAGATATATATCAGAGATTCTTTGAGTTTGCTCCAACTTTGACCTCATCATCACTTTCCATCATGTTAGATATTGTAAAATATGCACCCATCCGAGCAATAAAAATCACACAAATATTATAAAGACGAAAGTTTATGTGTGTTTGTGTGTGTTTGTTACTCCTCCACGCTCAAACGGCTGAATGGATTTGGATAAAATTCGGTACCAAGATAGCTTATACGCTAGATTAACATATAGGCTACATTTTATCCCGGAACCGTGAAATTTTCCCGTGGTATGAGCAAATAATTGAATGATTAAAATACTTTTTATCCACGGGTGTAACCGCGGGTCGCAATAAAGTATGTACATAAAAACAAACAATACCTGCAAACATTGGTGATATCCGCGCCGGAATACCCGTCGAGTTTCTTCGCGATCATCCGAACATCGACCTCGGGGTCCACCGTCACTTCTTTAAGGTTGATGTGTAACAACGCCTCCCGGCCCTCCTGGGTCGGCAGCGGAATGTAAATACGTTTCTCTAGCCGCCGGCGCAGGGCTTCGTCGATGTCCCAGGGGAAATTGGTGGCCGCTAGGACCATTACTATCTGTGGGTGGAAAATGGAGAATTATGAAAACACACACAGATCAATTTGCAATCGCACTAATATTATAAAAGCGAAAGTTTGTATGTGTTTGTGTGTATGTAAACATACGTTTGTTACTCCTTCACGCGCAAACGGCTGAATGGATTTTGATGAAATTCGGTACCAAGATAGCTTATACACTGGATTAACATATGGGCTGTATTTTATCCCGGAAAAGTGAAATTTTCCCGTGGGATGAGCAAATAAATAAAATACTTTTAATCTGCGGGTGATATCGCAGGGCGCAACTAGTTATTTATAAGGTTTTTAAGCATCATGCACCAATCACTAGTAAACAAAAACTTCCTCTTTTACACAGTTTTACGACAGCCTCTGTGGTGTGGTGGTTGAACAGGTTGGTTCATAACCTGGAGGTGGCGGGTTGATTTCCGCGACCGGACAAGTACTTGTGTACAGAAAAATGTATTCTAGTTACGTCATATTACGTCATCAGTCCAATATATTTCTAATACGGGATGCTAGATAAATAATTACTTGTGGACATTTCACACAACGCTATCTAGTCCCAAACCAAGCAAAGCCTGTAATATGGAAACCTGATAACTGATACAATACTCATATACTTTTTGTTTGTAAATCCATACATAGAATACAATATAACATTCAGACACAGAACAAACACCTATGTTCTTCTCACAAATGTTTTTCCCACCCAGGAATCGAAACCGCAACTTACAGTTCAGATGGTTATCGGGCCACATTCTCGAATGTTGTGATTCTTGAACATCCTGGTTACCTCACATATTTTCTTAACCTTTGTAAGAAAGAATGCGAATTCAACACACAACCTAAAGTTATTGATGCGGGATCGAGTGGGATTTGAACCACGTGTGTCGGTTTGAAAGTCATACAGGCTACCACCAGGCCACACTCGCTCTCATCAGCTTTATAGCACTTTTACCTTGTCGGGTGAATACGTTACCTTTTCAGGTGAATACGTTACCTTGTCAGGCGAGTAAGTTACCTTGCCAGGTGAATATGTTACCTTATCTGGTAAATAAGTTACCTTGTCTGGTGAAAACGTTACCTTGTCTGGTGATAACGTTACCTTGCCAGGTGAACATGTTACCTTGTCTGGTGAAAACGTTACCTTGTCTGGTGAAAACGTTACCTTGCCAGGTGAACATGTTACCTTGTCTGGTTAAAACGTTACCTTGTCTGGTGAAAACGTTACCTTGTCTGGTGAAAACGTTACCTTGTCTGGTGAAAACGTTACCTTGCCAGGTGAACATGTTACCTTGTCTGGTGAATACGTGACCTTGTCTGGTGAATACGTTACCTTGTCAGGGGATACGTTGACTTGTCAGGGAATACGTTACCTTGTCAAGGAATACGTTACCTTGTCTGGTGAATACGTGACCTTGTCAGGGAATACTTTACCTTGTCAGGGAATACGTTACCTTGTCAGGGAATACTTTACCTTGCCAGGTGAACATGTTACCTTGTCTGGTGAAAACGTTACCTTGCAAGGTGAACATGTTACCTTGTCTGGTTAAAACGTTACCTTGTCTGGTGAAAACGTTACCTTGTCTGGTGAAAACGTTACCTTGCCAGGTGAACATGTTACCTTGTCTGGTGAATACGTGACCTTGTCTGGTGAATACGTTACCTTGTCAGGGGATACGTTAACTTGTCAGGGAATACGTTACCTTGTCAAGGAATACGTTACCTTGTCTGGTGAATACGTGACCTTGTCAGGGAATACTTTACCTTGTCAGGGAATACGTTACCTTGTCAGGGAATACTTTACCTTGCCAGGTGAACATGTTACCTTGTCTGGTGAATACGTTACCTTGTCAGGGAATACGTTACCTTATCAGGGAATACGTTACCTTGTCAGGGAATAGTAAGGTACCTTGCCACGTATTCACCTGAGAAGAGGTAACGTATTGAGGTTACCTTGGCAGGTGAATACGTTACCTTGTTATGTGAATATGTTACTTTGAAAAGTGAATATGTTACCTTGGCAGTAGAACATGTTACTTTGAAAGGTGAATATATTACCTTGGCAGGAGAACATGTTACTTTGAAAGGTGAATGTTACCTTGGCAGGTTCATCGGAGACGGATCCTAGCCCGTCCATTTGCACGAGGAGCTCGGATTTGACGCGGCGCGAGGCTTCGTGCTCGCTGTCCGACCCGCGCCGCGAGCACAGCGAGTCTATCTCGTCTATGAATATCGTGCTTGGTGCGTAATACCGCGCCTGGAACAATTTACAGTGAATTGTGATTGTGTGTGTTTTATATTACTGGCCTGATAACTCAGTTGGCAGTGCCCCTGCCTTCTGAATAATGGGTTGTGGGTTCGATTCCCGCCCAGGACAAACATTTGTGTGATGAACATAGGTGTTTTTACTGTGTCTGGGTGTTATATTGTATTCTACGCATGTAGTTACAATACTTATATAATTATATACAAAAAAGTATATAGGTATTGTATAAGTTATCTGGTCCCCATAGTACGACGAGCTTTGCTTAGTTTGGGGCTAGATGGCGCTGTGTGAATGTCCACAAATATTTATTATTTTATATGAATTGTGCAATTAATATAATAATAATAACACCCAACGATCACAATTATAGATCCTGGACCCTAACTAGGATTCCCTGTGTCTCTACCCAGGAACTACGAGGACCATAGTCCCACAACACCCAGACTCAGAACAAGGCGCTTTTTTCTGTGCACAAAGACTTGTCCTGCCACGGGAATCGAACCCAACGCCTCCGGGTTATGAGCCGACCTGCTCAACCACCACACCACGAAGGCTGTCAATATGTACAAAACACTGTGCCTTTAATTCAGCAATTAACGAATAAAATGCCACCAATTTTATCCACTAACACTGAAAATAACACAAGTTTTGGAAAATAATACAATGCGGTGACGCGATCTTTTTCGTTTTCCCGCCAAAACTTCTGTCTAAGCCTTGTTTATGTATTCGTGGTAACATGGTAAAGGTTCACTTACCATTTCAAAGAGCAACCGCACGAGTTTCTCCGACTCGCCGCGGTACTTGGAGGTGAGCGTGGAGGACGATACGTTGAAGAAAGTCGTCCCGCACTCCGTGGCGACGGCTTTGGCCAGCATCGTTTTACCGGTGCCGGGAGGACCTACCATCAGGACTCCCTTCCACGGCCGCCGGATACCCTGGGGATACACGGGTTTTTTTTTTTTTTCACTTCAAACTTGTCTAGCATTTGACCACGCTCTCACCTGATGGGAAGTGACGATGCGATCGAAGGTGTAGCATGCTAGCCAAGTAAATACCTATTCACTCTTCTCTTGAACACGCCCGGGTCATATTTCGCCGGAAACACAGACGCTGGCAGGGCATTCCATTCCTTAGCCGTTCTAATTAAGAACGTTGAGTCAAATCGCTTGGTACGAATGGGTGGTATTTCGACCACGAAAGGATGGCGCTTAGCCGAGCGTCTAGTAGTCCGGTAGTGGAATAGTGATGGGAGAATGAGATCATGCAGTTCTTGAGCGCATTCATTTTTAATGTTATTGAATGATGTTACGAGCTAATCGTTCACCTGATGTTAAGTGACACGGCCACCCATAACAGAACAGTGTCACTCGGAATTCTAACATGTAAAGTTTTGCTGCTGCACTGCGCACATCATCCTGAGACATAAGTCTGGTAAGCACAGTCTGGTAATAAGATTACTCGATTGTGCGATCAGATCATTAAGTCTCAATTGCCCAGTAATTTCACTAGCTACATTGCTCTTCAAACCGGAACACTGTAGTGCTTGCACACTACTGCTTGGCAGCAGAATAACTGGCAAAGCGGTGGTACCTACTTAGACAAACTTTGCAGAAAAGTCCTACCACCTAGTAAAACGGTGTAGGCCATAATAACATAATAATAATATTTGTGGACATTTCACACAGCGCCATCATTCCCCAAAGTAAGAAAAGCTTGTACTATGGGAACTGATACAATAATTACTATATAGATACTTTTTGTTTGTAAATACATACGTAGAATACAATATAATACCCAGCACAGAACAAACACCTATGTTCATCACAGAAATATTTGTCCTGGGTGGGAATCGAATCCACAACCCACAGTTCTGAAGCCAACCAACTGAGCTATTGGGCTAGTCGTAATAGTATTGTCTAGGAGAAGGTGGCTATTTGAATACTATTCAAATTGAAACCAGGAAATGTTACTTTTTATTTCTATCTCCTGTAATAAATAAAACCAGGATTCATTCTTCTGTGGTCTGTGGTGTGGTGGTTAGTAGGTCGGCTCATAACCTGGAGGAAGCGGGTTCGATTCTCGCGGCAGGACAAGTATATGTGCACAGAAAAAAGCGCAAATACTTGTTCAGAGTCTGGGTGTTGTGGGACCATGGTCCTCGTACTTTATTTTGTCCTTAGACACAGGGAATCCTAGTTAAGGTCCAGGATGTATGTATGTGATCGTTAGATGTTATTTTATTATTCTTCAATTCAATTCTTTATTTGCCTGAACATGGGATATAAAGATGATAACAATAATCTAACTTCTCCACATTCTAGGTGGTAGGACTTAACTGCAAAGTTCGTCTAGGTAGGTACCACCGCTTTGCCAGTTATTCTGCCGCCAAGCAGTAGTGCTTAAGCACTGCTGTGTTCCGGTTTGAAGGGCACTGTAGCTAGTGAAATTACTGGGCAAATGAGACTTTATGATCTGATCTCACAGTTTAGTAATCTTATTACTAGATTGTGCTGATGTCTCTGGATGACGTGCGCAGTGCAGTGTCCCGCGAACCTCTATACTTTAGAGTTCCAAGTGACACTGCAGCTGATATGGGCAGCCGTGTCGTTTAACCAGGCGAACGGCTAGCTCGTCACGTCATTCCTTAACATAAAAAAAAAATAAAAATTCTACCGAAATGGCTTGCAAAAAATATTTACACCTAAAAATACAGCAGATATCAAGTAGGTAACAACTTACTAAAACAACAACTTACTTTGAAGAAATCTGGCATCCACATAGGCAAAACTACAGCTTCTTCTAATAACCGCTTCGCTTCCGCCAGATCTGCTATATCGTCCCATCTAATGTTGGGGTTCTTTTGTACTATATCTCTTTCTGGAAACAAAAAAAATACTTTTATAAGTATATACTATAACGTATACTTTATTTAAAAAAAAGAAAAGCCGCCTAATGTTTTCGGTCTTAATAATACTTATTTTAGCCAACACTGATTATATATCAGTATCAAAATGCATTAATAAAAGACTATGCAATGGTTTTATATATTATTTCCTTAACACAATCTTCAGTCCTTGACAATGGAACTATCTATTGTTCCGGTTTGAAGGGCACTGTAGCTAGTGAAATTACTGGGCAATTGAGACTTTATGATCTGATCTCCCAGTGGAGTAATCTAGAGACTGTGCTGATATCTCAGGATGATGTGCGCAGTGCAGTGTCACGCGAAACTATTATTAATATTTAGAAATAAATCTTTCTGTTCGTGTTGAAAAGATAATCACACTAATATTATAATAGTTTGTATGTGAGTATGTGTGTATGTTTGTTACTCCTTCACGCTCAAACGGCCGAATGGATTTGGATGAAATTCGGTACCAAGATAGCTTATACACTGGATTAACCTATAAGCTACATTTTATCCCGGTGAAATGCTCCCGTGGGATGAGCATATAATTAAAATACTTTTTATCCGCGGGTGAAACCGCGGGCGCAACTAGTATGACATACATTTAAAAAAAACTAGATAAAGCTTCAACGGGATCATTAAAGAATGGGATGGGATGATTAAATAGTATTTCTTCATTATTGGCTTGTTTTTTGTTTTTAAAATATGTTTATTTACCTAAACAATATTCCAATATTTCATTAATGGCTAGTTGTAGTATAAAGCAATACCGTTTTCATAATACCTTAGACTGCTAAAACCAATAAACACCCAGGGGTGCAGTAATTTATGAGACACCTTGTCTTACTCGCGTGACTGAAGGTATCCAAATGGAAAATTTATTAGAATAGCCAATCTCCACACATATAAAAATGAATGGCGTTGTCTGTTTGTGTGAAACTGAATACATAAAATTTTTAGTAAAAAAGGAACTTAAACAAACCACTACCAGTAGGCAACGTGCCCAATATGCTGGCAGCATTGCCACGTTGTTTGTGTAGCACGGCTGAAAAGATTTAGATGAAATTTTGCACACGGATCGCTTATATTGCAGGCATACTTTTTATACCAGAAAGTTAAAAAAGTTCCAGCGTAAAAGCGGGTGAAAATCGAATGAAACCGTGGACACTTCATACACAAAACAGTACGGGCTGGACTGGCTGTGTTGGTACAGCGTAGATATATTTTAAATTACACATATATTAGTTCTTTACCTATGAAATTGCCGTTTTGTTTGAAAAAAGTTGAAGTATTTTTTTTTCGAACTTATTTATTTCTTTTATTCAAAGTAATCACCCCTGCAATCAATGCATCTTTGCCAACGCTGTGGCAGTTTATGGATGCCCTTCTTGAAAAAATCAGCAGGACGGGAGACAACAAACTCTTCAAAGGCGTTTTGTACTGCCTCTCGGGAATTGAATTTTTTTCCCGCTAAAAAGTTGTCCAAATTTTGGAAAAAGTAATAGTCGGTAGGCGCAAGATCTGGTGAGTATGGCGGATGAGGGAGAGCTTCCAAACCCAACTCATGCAGCTTAGAGACGGTCTGTTGTGCAGTATGGGGTCGCGCGTTGTCGTGAAGTAGCAGTGGAGACGACCGATTGACCAAAGCTGGTTGCAGACGTGCGAGTTTCGCCATCATTGTGGTCGGTTCTTCAATGTACACATCTGCAGTAATGCTCTCGCCGTTTTGTAAAAAGCTATGATGAATCACACCAGCACTAGACCACCAAACTGTGACCATCACCTTTCTAGGGGTCATTTTTCGTTTTGCACATTGCTTTGGTACCGAACCAGGATCTAACCAACTTGCTGAGCGCTTTCGATTGTCAAAAAGAATCCATTTTTCGTCGCACGTAACAATTCGGTTCAAAATTCCTTCATTTCTGTGCCTGTTAAGCAGCGCAAGGCAAGTCTCGACGCGTACGTTGCGCTGGCGATCGTTAAGTTCGTGGGGCACCCATCTATCAAGCTTTTTTATGTTGCCAATCTGTCGCAAATGGACCAATATTGTTTTGATGCTAACATCAAAAGCTGCTGCCAGCTCAGCTGTAGATTGAGATTCATCAGCTTCCACAATCGCCTTTAATTCACCAAAGTTTCCGGACGACCACGAGGTTCATTTTTCAAGTCAAAATTCCCAGAACGGAACCGAGCAAACCAATAACGGGTTGTTCGTTCGTTTGTACAGTTCTCTCCGTAAACGTCGTTGATGTTACGTGTCGTTTGTGCCGCGTTGGTGCCACGACGGAACTCATATTCCATAATTACACGAAATTTCAAAGTATCCATTATGAGGAAAAATGTTGAAATGTAATGAAAATACAACGCTAATCAATAAAAAAAAGACTTATATTGTAAATAGAATGTCATATTTTTAAAACAAAATTAATTTGAATTTAGAATTCATAGCCAATCAAAACTTTTTTTTGTTTGAAAAAGTCTGTACTGCAATACGGCAATTTCATAGGTAAAGACCTATTATTAAGACATATTACAGATATTTTAAAATAAAAATAAACACACTCAACCCTGGATGAATGCTGTAGATCAAAGAAAAAAATTAACTCTGATTGAGATCTACGATGCCACGGTCAGAAAAACAATTCCATATGATCTAAAAGTTATTAATCAGACAAGGCAGCGATTGAAATTCGTCACCTGATATGAAGTGACGATTTAATCAAAGATGATACCTACGGCTACTACACAAGGTATACAATGCCCTGTATTCAATATCTACCTAACATATCCACGAGGTCGTTGTCGGCCGCGCTCGGTGGTTCAAACCTCTTCTCGTCGTCCTTGTGTTTTTCGTCGTCCGTGTCTCCGTTGTTGTTGTCCTTGTCTTGTTTGTCTGAAGATTTTCCGCTCGAGTCTTTGTTGGACGTGTCTTTTGTTTTTGCTGGAAGAACGAAAAATAAATGTTAAATAAATAAATAGAAACGCCAAATGATCACATATCCTGGCCGCCATATCACATACACTGATCCTGGACCCTAACTGGAATTCCCTGTATCTAGGAACCCAGGAGCTATGAGGACCATGGTCCCACAACACCCAGACTCAGAACATGTATTTTTATTTGCGCTTTATTTTTTGTTTCAGTTGGAGCTAAATGTCATTATGCTCATTTGGAAAAAAAACAAGTTATTTGTTTTTTGTTAACGTGCTAGGCTAATAAAATTGTTAGCAAAATTATTCCAAGAAATCACTTTTTTTTTTATCGAAAAACTCGTAAGTTTTTGTTAAACTCTTGATAAACGCTTTTACAATTTTCGGAAATTCGGTTCAATCATTCGCTAAATATTCTTGGGAAACACTCACAAACATTTGTTACAAAGTTTTCGAACTTCAAAGCAACCATTCGATAAATATAAATGGCTGGAACCAATGATTCTGAAATAGACTCGAGTAATATGAGATATTGTTTTACACACAAAATTTGTACTTGAACTTCACAAAACACAAATCTGACTATTTAATTTATAAAAATAATGTGTTGCTATCGCCCACAATTTGGAGTACTACGTTGAAAACGTACATTTTGGGAGTCTCTAGAAAGATTCCGTTTTAGAAAAACTAAAGTACTTAGTTAAGTTATACCTGCATTTCGTTTTATTTTCACAATTTTTTTCATCAGATTATTTCGAAAATTCCGCCAAGTCGCACTGAGCTTTCAAAAATAATGCTTTTTGTTGATTTTGTGCTAAGACCGCAACTTAAACTTTTACACTGGTAAGACTATAATTCATTCTATAGCATAAGCCCCGTTTCGTTTAACAAAGGCCCTTTCGGCAAAAGTAATATGAATTGCATTGACCTTTAGAAATATTGAAGTCAAATAACGACTTCAATATTTCTAAAAGTCAATGCAAATAAGCCTTGTGGTACCAGCGCTGTGAGAATAGGACGGTCATAGGAGGTATGAGCCTATTCCCCCCGGTCTCTTCCAGTGGACGTAGTCTTCTCGATCCTCTTATCCCGGCAACGGCCCAAGCCGAGGCTCGCACCCCAGGGGTGCCCTTGAGCTAGTTGCCTCCCACTTTTGGCGGCTGGGCGCCTTAAGCGAGGTGACGCTGTAAACGTCGGTAGAGACCAACAGCATTAGCTCGTTAAAAAAAAAAGGAAGTATGAGCCGGCTAAGGAAATATCCAAGGAATGAAAAACAGCATTCTCCGCGGTACATTATAATCTACTACCTATTATTTAATGTTTTTTTTTTTTTTTTTGGCCCCACATCTCCGTGGTTATAGCCAGTGTCAAGTAATTGATAATTTATCAAGTTAATGATATTTCACGCAAATATGTGTCCAGTCACAGTCGAAGTCATCAAGTCAAGTCATAGTCAAGTCAGTCTAGTCAAAGTCATACTCCTAGTAAGTGGTGGCAACTTTACTTGAAGCTTCTATGGAGTTTTAGAAACAACACGAAAAGAAACGTTTCACCATCATTATACCATTTTCCCACACTCATGCCTGTAATCCAGCACTTAACGAATAGAATGCCACCAATTTTATGCAGTAACACTGAAAATAGCACAAGTTTTGGAAAATAATACATGCGTAGACGCAATCTTTTTCGCGTTCCCGCCAAAAAACCTACATAACCATTATTTAATGTTATTCAATACAGAAAAATGTTTGTTTGATATCTTCCCAGGAAGTTAAACAATTTTTAACATAACAGCTTGTTCATATTATTACATTCATGACGACCAGCGGAGGTCATTTAGACTATTGTTGTTAATTAAACGTGTAATTTTTCAAACCAGAAGTATTTTTTGTTCACGCTGTTACGTGAATGTAAGTCTGTAACTAATTCAATGATACACGCTTGAAATTTGTATACCATAAGGCATTCAACGAAGACGTGTTTCTAGGTTTGTTTTGAACTTTGACAGTATATGGAACGACCCAATATCGTTCAATTAACGACAGCCTCTTTGGTGTGGTGGAGCAAGGTTGTCTCATAATTTGTTACTTTTTTTTAAATTAAGTGTTATACATTTTACCATTCTTACCTACATTTTTATCTATGTTTTGATTGTTAATGGATTTGTTTAGACATTCCTAATCTGCATGCACATTTTAGACTTTTTATATTAATATTGCCTTTAATGTTCACCTATTTCTATTGTTAAATTTAATGAATTTGATTTTATGTTATGTTCCCATAACTTTGTACTCGCTCACGTCAAAAAATTCTTTCTAATAGAAAGTTCGCAAGCTGTCTTCACCTATAATTATATCGACACTAAGCTATATATTATTATTAATTTAATTACTGAAGCATGAATTGGTGTTTGTTATGTTGGTGTTCAAATAAATAAATAAAGTGTTATTCTTTTAAAGTATTGTAGCATGCAGTGTTTGCCTGTAATTAATTACACATTTAGCTTTTCTATGGTCATATTTGTTAAGTTAGTTTTAATTATATAATTGTTGGTAGACTTATGAAATAAAATAAATAAGGAGGCAGGTTCGATTCCTGCGACAGGACAAGTACTTATGGACAGAAAAAAAAATCACAAGTACTTGTTGTGTCTGGGTGTTGTGGGACAATGGTCCTCCTAGTTCCTGAGTCCCTAGATACAGGGAATTCTAGTAAGGATCCAGGATCTATGTCATGCCAAAGTTTAGCGTTTAATAATAATAAAACAAGCATAACAACCAATAAGTATAAAGCTTTGTCTGGGTGTAATATGCTTTATACAAAATTACAAACATACAGATTGCAGAGCCAACATTGGCTTTCAAAGTTAGCAAATTAAAATTGCAATGGGAAGGCCACATCGTTTGTAGTACCGACCACCGATGGGGGAGGAAGGATCTGGACTGACGACCACGGACCGTAGTCCGGAATAAACAGCGTCTTAGGTGGACCGAGGACCTAGTCAAAAGAGGACAGAGGGCCCTTCGTTGTAAGACGCAAGTAACCGGTCGAAATGGCTAAATATGTATAAATATTTGTGGACATTTCACACAGCGCCATCTAGCCCCAATATACGCAAAGCTTGTACTATGAGAACTAGATAAGTGATAGAATATTTAAGATACTTTTTGTTTGTAAATGCATATGTAGAATACAATATAACACCCAGGCACAGAACAAACATCGATGTTCATCACACTAACGTTTGTCCTGGGTGGGAATCGAACCCACAAGCCACAGTTACTACCAAATGAACTATAGCGCCAGTTACAATGATGTTGATAACATCGTATAGAATAAACCGGGACAAAATTAAAGTAATAGAATTTGAAAATAACTTACCACTATGAGCCTTATTGCCGGTAATTTTAGGGTTCCTAACGTCAGATGTTTTTCGTTGCGATGTGGTCGCTGTCCGGTTGCCGGGAGTTGATTTCTTGTTGTCATTACGCGCATTCCGAGGGTTGTTTCTTGCAGATTTCATAACTGGAGGGTTTCTGTAATGTGATCGGTCTATGGTGAATGTTATGCTAGGGTTCTAGGCAGGATTACATTGAGTGACCACCTAATGTAACTATACTATAAAAATAGAGAAAAAACAACAATGAATATTTAGAGTAATTTTTTTACTTAATTTTTTTTTTTAGTTTTTTTGCGTGCTTTTGTGTCTATGTAATGCATGTTAAACATTCATTACAAGTAAGCATTATGAATAACTAGCTGCGCCCCGCGGTTTCACCCGCGGATAAAAAGTATTTTAATTATTTGCTCATCCCACGGGAACATTTCACTTTTCCGGGATAAAAGGTAGCCTATGGTATATAAAAGGTAGTATATGTTAATCCAGTGTATAAGCTATCTTGTTACCGAATTTCATCCAAATCCATTCAGCCGTTTGAGCGTGAAGGAGTAACAAACATACACACATATACAAACTTTCGCCTTTATAATATTAGTGTGATTAAGGTGTACAGTTAGAGGATACCGATGCATTAGTGGCGCTCTATGGAGGAGGCCCATTTTTAGCAGATAACGGCTTCAGGCTGTTGATGGTGATGTAAAAGAGAAGGGCGATTTTCCCCCCTCAACAGTTATGGAGTCTGAGGGAATAGCCCGTGTAAAATAGAGAAAGAGTGTGTCCAGCAAACCCTGTGTACTTAACATTCGAGTGCCCACCACCGTGCAAGTAAAAGAGGCGCGACTTTGAACCTGACTGACTTGTGATCCGCGCTGGTGGGGGGAGGCCAAGCCCCCCCTCTGTCGGGCGGCGGCGGCCAAATATCGGGGTCGATCTCGTGGGGCGCGGGCCCCCACATGTCTCGAGTGGGTAGGTCTTCATAATCTGCAAAGAAGAGACGTAGGTTAGACTGCTGAAAGAGAAAGGTGCCTACATGTTCCGCCTTAGACAACGCCTTCCCTTCCCATCAGGTGAGATGTTGTCAAACGTAGCGTTTTAGCATTTAAATACATAATTTTACCTTTAAAAAAAAGGTTTAACTGACTTCAATCCTAATACTCAATGTAGTCGAAATAGAAATAAGAATTATTAAGGATAACTCAAAAAATGGTACAACTATTTGGTACAAATGCTACACTAAGTGGTAGGAGTTTTTAAGCAATGTTCATCTAGGTAACCGTTTTGCCAGTTATTCTTTCTCTTGTTACTTTCTAGTTCCGGATTGAAGGGCATTTTAGCCAGACTGTGCTGATGTCTCAAGATGATGTGCGCAGAGCAGTGTCGAGCGAAAATTTATATTTTAGAGTTCCGAGTGACACTGTTCAGTTATGGGTGGCCGTGTCGCTTAACATCAGATGAACGACGATTTAAATGGGACCACACAGGAAGCACCAGCTTTGAATTAAAAAAAGGACCATCAAAATTGGTTCACCCAGTCGAAAGAGGTAACACATAAAAAAATACAATCGAATTGAGAACCTCTTCCTTGTTTGAAGTCAGTTGAAAAACTTAATTACGAGCGGTGGTGAAAAAGACGGACATTGACCTCCTTGGATACTGAACTTAATAAACAATGGATAAATGTATGACGAATTGAACGATAACTGTATACGTGTAATAAATTGTTTTAATTGATACCTTGGTAACGCTTACAAACCTTCGCAAAGCAATGCAAGCAAATGCATTTCCAATCAATATTACAATTAAGTGCGAAGTCTTGGAAGAGTAGGCTGGCTTAGAAGTTGTGCGCCAACAGAATTGAAATCGGAAAGTGCCAAATGCATAATTCACTATTAATTATCTATCAATTAACAATCAATGCAGCAGCTATTAGATGTTAGATTGAATCAAGCTATTGGAAACTAATGCTTGTGCTACAGTTGCTTATCACGTTTTTAGATCTACACTAGAAACAGCCCGCGGTTTTACCCGCATTTGCTTCATAAAATCTTTAACACTCATTTGATCTACCTAGGGGTAAATTAAAAAAAAAATGTTTAGTCTTACCCTCCAAATATCAGTTTTTACTCCAGCGGTTTGGACTGTACCTTGTTAGTCCTTTAGGCTCAAAGCCTTTTATTAATTTAAATTTGCACATATTTATTATTAGGTTCGGATAAACCAAATTTCAGTAACACATACAAAAAAGTTTGATCTTGAAACAGATCAGGGTCCCATATCTCTAGAACGTTTTCCAAATAACGTCATTCAGGGTTTTCCTTAGAAATCAGCATGAGGTATTTAATTTATTTTTCTCCAAAATTGGAAAAAATCTTCAACCGAGGACCCGTTTTTTTTTCTTATTAGAACGGGCTACTAATAATAATGGAGTTGATCTATGTCTCTACCAACCTTTACAGCTTCACGCGGGCCGACTAATCGAAAGCCTTGTGCTGTGACTAACTGTAATCTATCAGCTATACCGATTTTGTATCTGATGGGTTCTCGTAAATAACTGTGTATAATAAGCACGCCGGATACAAGAAAAACAAGACAACCAATTAATGTTTCATTTTGAAAGTTTTACCCAGAACCGTAGCGCGGCCTATGGCGGTACGAGCAGCGAACTGAGAGTAGTGTTACAACTTTCAGTCTCGCATGCGGCCTTACGCAGCTTCTGGTCAATTCAAGTTTATAATTAGTGGAGGCATTTATTCGCGTGATTTATTATGGCCAATATCCAAGAGATAATGAAGCTGTTGGAGTTTTATCGAACACGTTTTGGAGATAGATGAAAGCTTTTTTTACGAAATGCAGCAGATATTATTTAATTATATCTCTAACTTTTGCTATTATAATACAACCAAAGCAATTTGTACTTCATTCGCTAGCATTGCGGTTAATTCCGTCATAATTCTTATGCAGCTAGTCCGGGGTCTATACTAAGCGCTAACCATACTATATACACTTGAAATAACCTGCTTTAATTCTCTTCATCGCACTTTACTCCGAATGAATGATTTGACGAGCTAGCCGTTTACCTGATGTTAAGCGCCACGGCTGCCCATAACAGACAGTGTCAATCGGAACCCGAAAATAGAGTTTCGAGCAATACTGCACTGCGCACTCTCATCCTGAGACATCAGCACAGTCTGGTAATAAGATTACTCGACTGTGAGATCAGATCATAAAGTCTCAATTGCCCAGTAATTTCACTAGCTACAGTGCCTTTCAAACCGGAACACAGTAGTGCTTGCGCACTACTGCTCGGCGGCGGAATAGCTGGCAAAGCGGTGGTACCTACCTAGACGAACTTTGCAACAAAGTCCTACCACCTAGTAAACTAACTCAACAAACAAATTTCTCATTTACAATATTAATTAATTGCCCCTGAGAGAACGACTCACTTACAGTTAAGTGATTGACTACGATAGACTACATTATTATATTACTACTGATAGACTACGTACAACATACACAAACCGGCTTGTGAAGTCACCCTTTTTTTTTTTTTTTTTTTTTTTTTTTTTTTTTTTTTTTTTTTTTTTTTTTTGAGGGGGGGAATGCCCTCGCACTTCCCTGCCACCACGGGGGTGATGGCAGGGGGTATGTGGGACTCGAACCCACTAAAACCCCCCCGTGAGCCCTCGTCCGCCGTACCGGGGCGAGAAGGGGTCGCGACTGCAGTCCAGCCAGCTCGCCCCCGGCGGCAGGCCCTTTCGGGCCTCTCCGCGCCAAAGGATGGGTGACCTTGCTCACCAAGGTCACCCACCAGACGTGTGGGGCCGTGCAAGCCGGCGGAGAGTCCCCCGACTCTCCACCAGTGGCCCCACTACGGGGGAGGGAGGAGGTGCGCGTAACGCCTCCTCCTCCCTCCCACTCGTCTGCGCCGGAGCGGGTCAGCTCCAGCGGTTGTGAAGTCACCCTTCCGTTTAAGGAACACATAGGTGTCTTTATGTACATTTAATCCAAAATCCTTATTCGTAAGGTGTTAAATATAATAGGAAACGTGAGTGAAACCGCGGTCTGTCTCTAATATAAGAATAAGAATAAGTTTGTTTCGATACAAACGTTAGATACAAAAGGTTATTTAAGTAATTTAAAGAATTGAAAAATTTAAATGTAAGAGGTACTTTTTTTAAGTCCAATGTAACGTCTCATGGTCGCATTGAGAACTAAGCTAGGAAGAAGCTGTATTATGGTCTGCAACGTTTCCCCTCGAGTTTCATTAAGTCAATACAAAAGTACAAGCAAATGAATAGTATATACTTCAATCTTTGGCCATTAGCCACGCATTTGTATTATATTGTTCTTTTAGTTATGCTTGCTCTAGAATTTCCAGGTTTTGTGGGCACTTGAGTGTGAACATGGAAAAGCAAACTTCGCTAAGATAAAAATGTTAGATAACAAATTATCTAGATTAAGTCAATCGAGAATTAATACTACACTAGACAGTGTTTAGCATATCTACACCAGATACGCACGATTAGGTATATTTGTACGCAGATAGTTTTTATATAACACACGTTTCAATATGACGAGTCACGCGTAACAATAAGCACACTGCGCACTCTAAACATTTTTATTTTACAGGTATAAAATATTAAAAAAATATATTTGTAGACATTTCACACAACGCCATCTAGCCTCAAACTAAGCAAAGCTTCTACGTACTATGGGAACCAGATAACAATAAATTTACTGCTACGATAGTTAGATAGGTACTTTTTGTTTTTAAATACATGCATAGGTAATAGGTATACAGTTATTTTTTCCAAACCGATACTGTATTAATGCATACATGTATGTCTCGAAGAAAAATGTAACGAAAAAATAACTTGCACTTGACTCGAACAACCAGTGGCGTAGCTACCGTAGGGCTAAACAGGGCAGTGCCCCGGGCCCCCAACCTCAGGAGGTGTGATTAAAGGGTTCCGTTATTCTTCATAACTTTAAAAGCTAAGCACACAAAATCCACATAACATACTGCTTATGCAATTAAGAACTCTAACATCTGTACTGATGGTTGCGATCCAAAAATCGCTCCAAAAGTATCAAGTGTGCGGTTGAAATAAGTCGTGTTGCGGCGGCGCGTAGCGTCGTATAAAAGCGAAAAGCATCCGACTGGAGACTGCCAGGGATTACGAACGTGAGATAAGAGATGAAATTGCTGATATGGAAACAATGACATTATTATGAGCCATATAAAATGTCTTAAATTGCCGGGTTTCTCTCCGTAAGATGCCTAGCTAGTTGTTACACAATTTGTTGGGAATTCACCAGTTGCTATTGTAAGATTCGATGCTTTTACTTGGTAGCGCTTTAACACGTCAGAGGCACACAAAAATGCCCAACATTAATATAATTTTATTGCGGATTGATGTAGAAAATAACTTTTCGTTATTCCATTAATAAAAATATTCAGGGCCAGCGAACCATAATGTGCTTTGAATCATCAACCAATTTGAAATCATAAAACTCTATTAAAAATTGAGAGGTTTCGTGCGAGCGTTACTTTTGGGAATTGGTAATTAATGTTCGAATTATAACCGTAACTGATTCTGCCATGGAGAGGAATATTATATCTTGATGCCACGCAGTAGATTTCTCTCAGCAGTTTGAACAGTTATTATGGCAACACAATACTTTAAGACTACTAAGAATATAAAATTAAACACTTTTATAATTAAACGAGCTTCTGCCTGCAGCTTCGCCCGCGGCGCTGCCTATGGGAAAATAATTCAACCACCCATTTCACCCTATTAAGAGTGGAATCTCAAAAATCCTTTCTCAGCGGATGCCTACGTCATAATAATAATAAATATGCGTGGACATCTCACACAATATCTACCTGCATGCCAAATTTCAACCCGATCCGTCCAGTGGTTTGGGCTGTGCGTTGATAGATCACTATGTCAGTCAGTCAGTCTAGTCACCTTTGAGTTATATATATTTAGATAGATATATTAATACATATCATCTATGATTTTTTATTTAGAAATTCGACCAACACCAATTTGTATAAATCTTCATTAAAATTCCGTCAAATCATCTAGAAATGATACAGTACATAATTAAGGCTATGTTCACATAGCTATGTTCACGTATACAAACATTCAGAAAATCTGAACTTTTGATTTCTGCTGTTTCTAAAGTTCATACGAAGTTCATGGATACAATAATATTTTGCAATATAATACTCTCTTTTGCATATCCTACGCTAAAGCCCTGTCGATAGAGTTTAAAACGTGATGTGCCCAACTTCAACAAGTCGTTTTGTTCGCTTGTACAGAACCGGGTCCACTACAGCAATAAGCTCCTTGATGGACTGTTACTGCAAAGGTCCAGATCCAGCTTATGACTCAGGTTAAATTGAATTTGTAAATTAATAACAGCAAATAGTAAAGGAACAGTAAAAATACAATCTGTTACTACCTACCTACCTACTAGACATTTTTACTAATATCAAAAGTAGGAAAAAGGCAAGTTTGTTGCTTAAGAGTTTTGGCGGAAAAACGAAAAAGATCGCGTCATCGCATTGTATTATTTTCCAAAACTTGTGTTATTTTCAGTGTTAGTGCATAAAATTGGTGGCATTTTATTCGTTAGGTGCTGAATTACAGGCATGAGTGTGGGAAAGTGGTATAATGATGGTGAAACGTTTCTTTTCGTGTTGTTTCCAAAACTCCATAGAAGCTTCTGGTAAAGTTGCCACCACTTTACCAGGAGTATGACTTGACTAGACTAGACTATGACTTAACTTGATGACTTGACTTTGACACATTATATGATAATAACTAACTTGAGATATTATCAATTACTTGACACTGGCTAAATACACATGTGTGGAGCCGAAACCAAAAATAAAAGTTTGTAGGATACGGCACAGCAGATAACCTCCACCACCTACAAGTATCAAAAAACAGAATTCTATCTTGGATCATAATAAAAACATTACAACATGAAATTCTAAACGAAAAGTTAATAGTTGGAGTTAAAGTATCCGAAAGTGGGAAGTATTCTGCACCTAAGAAATATGGGCTCCTGAACGCACCTTTTATTACAATACGAAATGACTTATCCTTTATATCCTACATTTCAAAACTACTTCCATACTACTACTATTTACTACTTCCTACATTCAAACCTTAAATGTAATGTCATATTTTTATTTTTTCCGTCCTATAGTGTTATTTTAATTATAAACTTAACCCAGCAATAAACTTCTTAATGAACAGTTTCAGCGAAGGTTCCTTTCAAACTCATGACTCAAGTTGAGTCAACCTGCCCGTATCGCGGTGGATTTGCGTTGAATCATGCGTCGGGATCAAGTGAAGTGAATTGAAAAATCTATTTGCAGATTTTACTCGATAATAAGTAACGGTCTCTAAAGCCACTGGTTAGTCAGTGTTGTTCAGTCATAATAATGTTACAATTAAATTGGGCTGTTTAAAAGCTCCCATTTCCTTTTTTCTTTTTTCAGATTCAGATAATTTTAGTCCGTGAGAGACGATGAATATTTTTTGCATTTTCAAGACCACCAGAATTATGTAATTTTCACTTCTCGCATTGGTTGAAAATATAATGGATCTTGCACTTTTTGTCCATCCGAACACTACATCCATTGACGTAGTGATCTTAATTTTATTAAGTTTCTATAAAGAATAAACGAATAGATTATTGGGTGGAATTAAAATGATATATTTTTTCGCGGGTTGCCTTCAACGTGAGTTGAAACCGTATTTAAATAATCGTGAGTTAAGTTTAGGTTGAAAACGAATGCCGCCAAAAACAAATACTGAGCTGGGGAGGTCTTATAATAATTAAATATTTCTTTTTAACTTCAATAAGGAACTGTACTAAAGAACTGACAGAATAAGCAGATAAATAATAAATAATAGGTCTTTACCTATGAAATTGCCGTATTGCAGTACAGACTTTTTCAAACAAAAAAAAAGTTTTGATTGGCTCTGAATTCTAAATTCAAATTAATTTTGTTTTAAAAATATGACATTCTATTTACAATATAAGTCTTTTGTTTATTGATTAGCGTTGTATTTTCATTACATTTCAACATTTTTCCTCATAATGGATACTTTGAAATTTCGTGTAATTATGGAATATGAGTTCCGTCGTGGCACCAACGCGGCACAAACGACACGTAACATCAACGACGTTTACGGAGAGAACTGTACAAACGAACGTACAACCCGTTATTGGTTTGCTCGGTTCCGTTCTGGGAATTTTGACTTGAAAAATGAACCTCGTGGTCGTCCGGAAATTTTGGTCAACAATGATGAATTAAAGGCGATTGTGGAAGCTGATGAATCTCAATCTACAGCTGAGCTGGCAGCAGCTTTTGATGTTAGCATCAAAACAATATTGGTCCATTTGCGACAGATTGGCAAGATAAAAAAGCTTGATAGATGGGTGCCCCACGAACTTAACGATCGCCAGCGCAACGTACGCGTCGAGACTTGCCTTGCGCTGCTTAACAGGCACAGAAATGAAGGAATTTTGAACCGAATTGTTACGTGCGACGAAAAATGGATTCTTTTTGACAATCGAAAGCGCTCAGCAAGTTGGTTAGATCCTGGTTCGGTACCAAAGCAATGTGCAAAACGAAAAATGACCCCTAGAAAGGTGATGGTCACAGTTTGGTGGTCTAGTGCTGGTGTGATTCATCATAGCTTTTTACAAAACGGCGAGAGCATTACTGCAGATGTGTACATTGAAGAACTGACCACAATGATGGCGAAACTCGCACGTCTGCAACCAGCTTTGGTCAATCGGTCGTCTCCACTGCTACTTCACGACAACGCGCGACCCCATACTGCACAACAGACCGTCTCTAAGCTGCATGAGTTGGGTTTGGAAGCTCTCCCTCATCCGCCATACTCACCAGATCTTGCGCCTACCGACTATTACTTTTTCCAAAATTTGGACAACTTTTTAGCGGGAAAAAAATTCAATTCCCGAGAGGCAGTACAAAACGCCTTTGAAGAGTTTGTTGTCTCCCGTCCTGCTGATTTTTTCAAGAAGGGCATCCATAAACTGCCACAGCATTGGCAAAGATGCATTGATTGCAGGGGTGATTACTTTGAATAAAAGAAATAAAAAATTTCGAAAAAAAAATACTTTAACTTTTTTCAAACAAAACGGCAATTTCATAGGTAAAGACCTAATAAATATTTGTGGACATTTCACACAGCGCCATCTAGCCCCAAACTAAGCAAAGCTTGTACTATGGGAACCAGATAACTGATACTATACTTAGATACTTTTTGTTTGTTAATACATACATAGAATACAATATGACACCCAGACACAGAACAAACACCTATGTTCATCACACAAATGTTTGTCCTGGGTGGGAATCGAACCCACAACCCACAGTTCAGAAGGCAGGGTTACTACCAGCTGAGCTATCGGGCCAGTCAAATCGGGCCATCAAAGATGATGAATATCAGGAATAAAAAATTGTCGAGCCGGACATTGGACTCGCAGAACCGTCACAACAAACCCGATTTTCATTAACAAGCCGCAAGCCCATCCTTCCAGCTATTGTGTCGGACAATGGCGGCAGTGACATAACGTCCGATACCATTCCCGTCGAAGGTCATACCATTCGACAAGAGGTCCGATGACGCGCGACCAGCTTTTACGACTAATCGTTATATGTAACTAGCTCAGCACATGCCTTTACTGGTGTTACTTCCATTGTGAAGGCGTAACGAGAAGCACTAAGCTGCCATTTGTGCGATGGAAACTTCCATTTCGTTTTTTTGATAGTAATGTAAGAACCGAAAAATTAAAATCTCCGGAAGATCTCAAACACAGTCGATTCTTTAATCTGTAAAGTAAAGGCAACGAAAACCCAACTTTCGTCCTACCCGATCTGTGACCATAAAATGAGTTGGAAAGGAGTTATTGTCAAAAAACTGACTTTGGGCGCCATTTTTCCGATATGGCGTCGCGAGCGGCAAAGACACAAGGTGGTAAAGTGAAAATCCTAAAAGAGCACGTCGCAATCTATAAGATCACCAATTTTCAAAACTCCCGGAAAACTTTCGAGGTAGAACTACCAAATGACTAGACTATATAGAATCTATAGATACCAAAACGACAGGCTGCAAATTAAACTCCAAGCGTCTAATCAATTGTGCGTGTCTATAAAACGTGTATAAAGACGTAATACAAATTAATTTCTGAAGCTTCTGCTACTTGGCCCATGACCTCGATGACTTGCCTTAACGGCTGAGGAAAAGTTGTAAGCGGTGTTCAACATTTTTAATCAGACTATTGTTATCGAATTTCCGAATAGCTTCACGAAAGTCGGTGTCCCATTACGTCTACACCTACAGAGTTCGATGACGCGCGATCGTTATACGACTAATAGGTTTATTCCAACAGCCAATCGTTTTATCCTTTGGGGCAGAGTTCATCAACATTTTTTTCCGGAGTACCTGTCCATATTGTACGAGTACGTTTCATAAGTTTTCATGTGATTTTAGTTTGAAAACTATCGTGAGTATGACACATTTTTGTAAGATAAATAACGGCTAAAACTCACGTCAATTAAAAGTCGAAATTACTCCGACCAGTTTTCATGTGATTTTAGATTGTTTTGAAAATAAGAAGTCGCCTTTAAACTCAAAACCGCAAGAAAATTCTATGTCAACCCCAGTCTAAGTTAATCAAAGGGTTAAAATACTGTAGTTTATGTAATGTAGTAAACTCAGCCTTCAGGTTTACGTGTGAATAGTTATCATTATCACTGCCTGTCGTGAACTTTGAAAAGGTTGCCCATGGAACTGTTACCATTTATCACAGCGGTAATGACGCCCCATTTAAAGTTTTTGGATATAACATAGAACTTTTATATGACACTGCTAGTTTTAAAAGCTTTCAAGTTATGTCGTAAAGTTTATTATTGTGTATACATTCTAGACTCTTTAATGCTTGAGGATATTTTGGGAACTAGTTCTTGTATGAATTTTGATATTATGTAAAAGTTTTATTATAATTATGCGTGACATATTAACGTTTAGTCCTGCTGGATGATCATGTAACTTGATTGTAACCAATAGGAACACAAATTTGTATGGATTTGACAGTTTGGATACGCAGTTTATGTGCATAGTTAGTATGGCAATTTCTCCTGTTGCATTGCAATCAAAGTTTCATGATCACCCCCTGGTGTAAGAACAGGACCACGCCGTTCCATTCCAGTGTCGGAAAAGCCAGCTAAGGAATTATTCAAGGAAAGGAAAGCAGCATTCTCCCCGGTTTATATTACTACCTATGTACTGCGATCAACAAAACACCTGGCAGTGGTTATTATGGGAGACCTATGTTCAGCGATAATGTGTGTATATAAGAATAATAATAATATGTGTGGACATCTCACACAACGCCATCTAGCCCCAAACTAAGCAAAGCTTGTACTATGGGAACCAGATAACTGATACAATACTTAGATACTTTTTGTTTGTAAATACATACATAGGATACAATATAACACCCAGACAGAACAAACACCTATGTTCATCACACAAATGTTTGTCCTGGGTGGGAATCGAACCCACAACCCACAGTTCAGAAGGCAGGGTTACTGCCAACTGAGCTATCGGACCAGAATGCAAAGATATAAAGATTTTTAGATTACAAAATGTATTATGATACAAAACCTTGTAATATGAATGAGATAGTCTAGTAGAACTAACTAGGTAGGGTAAATATTTTTGTCCTATAATCACGCCGAGCCAAAACGACCAAGGACTGTCTGTGGGTTGAAACGATTTGAATGAAATTTCGTATGTAGGTGTTAATAAACCGGAATAACGCGTCAATAAGTACGTTACAGAACTGTTTTATCGCAAAATACGAAGTATTCGCAATCAATTAAGAAAAAGGTATTTACGAGTAGTATATAGAAACCATATAGGTTCATGTAATGTACATAATTATAGTAACTACAGATACTGTGCAGTAAGCATTGAGGATGGAGTAAATAAATAAATAAAATATAATAAATACGTGTCGACATTTCACACAGCGCCATCTAGCCCCAAACTAAGCTAAGCTTGTACTATGGGAACCAGATACACTTTTTGTTTGTAAATACATAGAATACAATATCACACCCACACATAGAACAAACATCGATGTTCATCACACAAATGTTTGTCCTGGGTGGAAATCGAACCCACAACCTGCAGTTCAGAAGGCACACTACCAACTGAACTGATCGGGCCAGTCATGAAATGAATAGCTTATCGATTTATATTTCGTAAATAAACTTACATAGTTAGCTAAGTTATGAAGTCACCAAGTTTTGAATAGATGTGACTTGTTCTAGGAAAGCGTGTTTGAGGCGTAAATTAACGTGTTTGGAGGATCAAATAGTCTGTCTTAGAATATTTTTGGCGAATTTCAAAATCCGACGATATACAACGATAACGTGCCGTCACGCCATAGAATATATCACAGTACAAGTAACGTGCCTAAAACTCAATAGTCCCGCCACAATGATTGAATCACGCTATTTGTGTTCCATAATAACAAGGATACAAATCAAAAACGCAAGATGTCCAACACGAGGATGATATACCTGCATGATATATTTTTTTAGTGTGATAGTCCAACAAAAGGTAGGGTGCAATCAGATAAAAAATCTACGTAAAAAGAAACGGCAGAAGGTTCTTAAATTACGTCAAGATTATGTGTTATCTTCGTTTAATAATTATCACCAATTGACGTAAGACTATGTTGACATTGAACGCACGGAGGGAGCTGGCGCATATTATTTATTAACCTCACAGGTATTATTATAAGAACGTTATTGGACACATTTTTATACCACGCTTTAGCCAAACAAATAGTGAATTCTTTAATTACTTACTAGCCAAACACCTAGTTTTTTTTTACATTTTTATTTACCTAGATGGCTATGTAATTAAAATACAGTGTTTAACTGTAATTGGGCACTCTATAACAGGACAGAATCGATGAAAAGTACTAAAGAATTCTCTATTCTTCGCTGATCAGATACTTATCAAGCTCCAAACCTACATCTCAAAAAGCGGTGTACGTAGCTGAGATTCGAAAGAGATGGCGAAAATCATTGAAGAACGACTCAAGCATGACTTGAGACACGTCACTGCCATCGGGCCCCGGCCACAAATTACAAATAAGATAATATACACACCTCAGCATCGGGGTATCGGGGTAATAGATATATTATGCAGCATATTAAATTAAGCCCGGAATAAAAGAATAGTTTAAGCCAAGTCAATAAGAAGCCTTCGGGTGGTATAAATAATCGAATTACCGCTTGCCTACAAAACAATAACAGAAGGTACGCTTTATTTTACGAGACTGTTGATATAAATATGTATGACAAACTTCGGGGAAAGCAAGAACTAAGCGAAAGCGAGCTTGGCTAATGCTTAATCTAAGCAATGCAGGATGGTTCCAGAACTAAATATTCCTTCATAACTACTACTTCACTGTGTAGGCCGCTCCCCACAAGGTGGATCGATGATCTGTTGGGCGATCACGTAACTCGATTGCAACCGTTAGTAAAACACAGTTAAGATTTGACAGTTTGAATACTTAGTTTATGTGCATAGTTAGTATGGAAATTTCTCCTGTTGCATTGCAATCAAAGTTTCGTGATCACCACCTTAATCAAAACTCCCATGGAAGCCGTTGGATATAAGCGGCAAGAAGTCACATTGGGGAAGCCCATGTTTAGCTGTGGACTTCATGCTGATGATAATGATGATAACAACTTCAATAATTATCCGTATTTTACGTTTTTTATTTAGTTCCCGATTTTTTTTCTTTTAATCAAGGTCACCCTTGCAGTTGATGCATCTTTGCCAACGTAGTGACAGTTTATTGATACCCTTATTGAAAAAATCAGTTGGACGGGGGCAACAAATTCTTCAAAGGTATTTTGTGCTGCCTCTCGGGTATTGACTTTTTTCCATCAAAAAGTTATTGAAATTCTGGAAAACGTAGAAGTCTATAGGCACCAGGTCTGGTGAGTTGACGGATGACGGACAGCTTCCAACCCCAGCAGTATTGACTTCTCTAGCCCAAATTGCCCAAAAGAGCGAATTGGCATACCATACACATTGCAAAATTAAGTCTCAGGTCAAACTAAAAGAATTTTTATAGCCTTAAAATAAAGACTGAATACTTTACAATATCTAATTGAAAAGCTATTTTCTTATGTTAGGTATCTTTTTACTTCTGTTTACTTTCGAAGCTCTTTGAGAAAGTAATGTCTTTCGTGCTGGAGAAAATCGTCATTTGTTTAGTCATTATAACGCCGGCAGTATGAAAGTGTGAAGTAAATAAAGACGCGAGTTCACAATGTATGACAGCCCGCATTGACAGCTAAATATTTTGCTGATTTCATGCAAAAACAGACTCTATTACATTCAGTTAGCTTCAAAATAATTATCGAGGGTTAATGAGTAAGCCTAACTGCATAATATGATGAGGGTAAAATCTAAAAGTAAACAATAATATCCCTACGTGACAGGTGTAAAGATTAGCGTTTACTTCTAAAGATCTGCCTTATGTCCTCATTTGCGTAGTACGCTAAGCAGCTTATAGTGCTTCACACTAATTCAAATACAAATTTGACACTGAAGCAGCACTAAGTAAATAGGAAAAGACCTTCATCAGCATCAGACTGTAAGTCCGTAGCCGGTCATTGACCTCCCAGTAAGATCATTTTTAAACTTATATCATTTTAATCTTTCTTCTAGTAAGCATGTGCCTTTAGACCCGAAAACATTAATGTACTAAGAAAACTCTGCTGGAAAAGGTGCTCACTTCCTGCCATAGGCGTGATGGCCTTTTCTCCTTCGTGCTGGAACATTTGTAGTGATGCCATCGTCGCCTTCAGCTGCTCGTACTCCCGAGCCATTTGTTTCTGGACCTGCAACAACGATACAAACTCTTTTAAACTTGGTAGAGAGTGCTTGGGTTTAATCAATGGGCCTATAGTCTCGGCTGCAATTTATTTTTGACTGGCCCGATAGCTCAGTTGGTAGTAGCCCTGCCATCTGAACTGTGGGTTGGGGGTTCGATTCCCACTCAGGACAAACATTTGGGTGATGAACATAGGTGTTTGTTCTGTGTCTGGGTGTCATATTGTATTCTATGTATTTAAAAACAAAAAAGTATCTAAGTATTGTATCAGTTATCTGGTTCCCATAGCACAAGCTTTTCTTAGTTTGGGGCTAGATGGCGTTGTGTGAGATGTCCACACATATTATTATTATTTTGACAAATTACTAAAACACGTGATGTTTAATTGCATTATAACAGCTTTAACTCAACAGACAGGTAATGCTGATAACGGCTGCACTGTATTAGAACTATTATCATCACGTGGGATTATCTCGATTTCTCAAGAACTAGATTAATAATAATTTGAAGATATCTTGTTTCAATGTAGTTAACATGTAACGTCATGAAACAAAAACAATACGAGGGCAAGACAACTCGCGCATTCTTCCGAGAACATTATACCTGATAACCATAATGGAAAAGATATAAGATACGTACATTGGTAATCAATCTCTTCGTGTGGGCATAAAGTGAAAATACGATCTCTCACCACGATTATGTCGCACAATGTTCACAATAGCACAGTAAAAATGCTAAGCACTTCCCACACAAGCAGTTGAGTAACACCCTTTGGGCGGCTTCGCGCGACACAACGTATTTAATTTCACCTAATTCGGATTACGCCTTGACCGAGTTGTTTTAGTAACTAATCTTGACAAAAAGTAGGCCGTTATGCGAACGATTTTATTAACTACCCGCGATTGCAAATATAGGGCAAAGTTGACTTTACGTCATGGAAAACAAAACCGTGATACGATTTCAATAAAAGCGGCAATGGCGTGAACGTTTAAGACAGATGACAGAAGCTAACTGTGCTGCCGACCGTACCGAAATCGGACACCCCGTCAGCTCCATTCAACCGAGTACATCGGTTGGAGGGAAGTTCGACGACCTCAGCCCAAGCAGCCGAACACTTCAGCGGCTCAGCGTACAACTCAAAAGGCACACGCACCAAATGACAATATAAAACAACCATGACGGAACTGTCTCGACAATAGAACAAATGTTTGGCGTGAATCCAGCCCCTGAATTAGACTAGGTGACCTAAACCGAAAGCCTAGAGCTCTCGGATACTTGTTAATCAAGGAACTATTAGTAACTTTCAAAATACTCCGTGGATATAATATACTATCCACGGAGTATTTATGGCCCCAATCCACTTGCGAGTTTATGGCGTGATGACAGCCCTTGGTTTAATTGGACGCGTATTTATGGTTGGCGCAAGTCGTGAAGCGAAATCAAGTTAATGGGATGTAACATCTCGTGTTATTGTCAACGCTTTCTATATTTACTTTTTAGAACCACCTTTTAAAGCCTAATAATGGTAAGTAGAGGTCTAAAATAGGTAGTCGACCTGTACCAGCTATCTTCAAGGCATTTATGTACATTAAGTGAAAAGTTAGAAAGCATTCTATATTATTTTTCGCTGTAATTGTCGTTGGTAAATGTCGGGATGGCGTTTATTATACATATTAGTGATCAATATCTAGTGAAAGTGCGTTAATGACAGGTTGTAGATGCAGCACTTTGTTGATGGTGAATCTTTTGAAGATCTGTTACTCATGTACTGAGTTTGGAAAAACTTTGCTACTGATTCTTCAAATTTTGTTTTTGGTTTGGCAAACATTTGACATCACAAGTACATACCTGGGAAGATAGTTCTGCCTAGTGTTGACAACACCAAGAAAAACGGCAACCTATGTTACATCGGGCGGTTGACAGCTGACGTTTCCGAAAGTAGTCTCCGAGTCTGTGTAGTATGTGGCACTAGTCGATTTATTTTTGTTTCATCGGTGATTAACTTTTTTTGCTCAAGCTACGGAATTTGATACCTTAAGTTTTTTTAAACACTCCCCTATAAGGAAAATAGATTACACTACCTATTATTAGCCTGAAACTTATGAATTTTAGAAAAAATTGAGAACTGAGACCTAGAACAAGTTCTAACTGTAATTAATGGATAGGATGTCAACGAAAAAACGTAGTCAAGTCAAATAAAAAGTTGGACCAAGGAAAGTAAGCATTATGCCAATGACTTAACGCTTAACGAATGCAGATTAAAACAAGACAAACAAATGGCAGATACAGACAGCCAGGCGCGATTATTCATCTTTTGTGCACTTCAATACACATGCTAACTGTACCGTTACGTCATAAAGAAACGATTATTACAACAAAAGCGGCATAATTAAACAACCTTTGATATATTAAAAAGCAAGATATGTCACCGACCTATATATCGCGTGGCATTAATATTCAATGAACCCCGAAGGCAATGGAGCACTGAATGGCTGTTTAACTGAGTTTTCGTTCAGTAAAGTATTACGTCGGATATATAGTGTTTTAATAACGTACCTTGCATTTTAATTAATGATAGGAAACCGTGTATATTTAATCACTATTTAATGTTGATGTACAGTACAGCAGGTGTGTAAATTGCAAGTTACGTGAGCGTATGCAAATTCATGGATCTGCAAGAAACGGCATGAAGGCACAGCATGGTACAGTTTGTACATTAAGGCTGGTTTTACCTCTGTGTTGTGCGTCTAGTGACCTATTTCAGCATAATCAGAGCTATTTCTCGGCCATCTTCGATGTTATGGTGTTTGCTACATTTTCACAAAAACTGTTAACAAATTTTACAAGTACCTCTTGTCTCTTGGCTCAAAAAGCTTTTTTGAAGGGGCTAATGTTTTTGGTCTCCAAAACCTTTACAGCGTCATTGCCCGGCCTTCCAAAGTGAGATGCAACTAGCATAAGTGCACCCATAAGTTGCGAACCTCGTTTTGGGCTGTTACTGGGATAAGAGGATCAAGAAGACTATACGTCTACTGGAATAGTGAACCCTATGGAATTGACAGTATATCCGGATATCACATAAACACCTACTTACAAATATGGTTATAGCCTGCTGACCTGCTTACATTTATCCTTAACTATTCCTTGGGCGTACCTGCTTACATTTATCAAGGAAAATTCCTCTTTTTCCTATCGATGTCAACCCTACTCGTACGCCACTTGTTCTGCCAGTAAAAGTGTAACGATTTAATTGCAGACCAGATTGGTAATCATTCTAATCGCCTATCGATCAGTTCCAGTCATTTAGCGTGGAATTCCTCATGTGGGTACCTATACAAAAAACGCGAAGCAACCGTTTTATGCTTCGGAAAATGTTACTTAGATGATTCTTAGGAAGTTCCTTTCATTTCACTGTAGAGAAATTTCTGTTCAAAATACGATACACATAGAAAAATATCTCAGCTGAAAACTTTTATTAACACAACTTGATAGATGCTGGCAAGGGGAAATGCTCAACAAGCGGGACGTCAGCGCAGGGAACTTATCACCCCAATGTAAAGTAAGATAAGACCCCTGCTAGAATCAGTTCGAAGGTGGAATGTACAGAACATCGAACTGTTATCCGTATTCTGCGGTGGAATGGAATGAAATGTGAGAGCCAGTGCTTTTTTAGAATTATAGTACGCTTCCAAACTCCCGTATATGCTCAACAGCAGAAATGGAAAACATGCTTGATCAAACCTACACCGACCGCGTCATGGATGATGGCTTCTAGTCTTCTCTTTTCCTCTATTCATTACTGATATCAACCATCTTTATGATACATATTATTTTAAGTGTCGAGACTAGTATAGTGGTGAAAATTGGAAACGTCAGACTGATTTATGATACGGAAAGAGAGCTAGACTGCTAGACGTCATCTCGTCAAATGGAAAGCAACGATTGGCCTACATCTGAGCACGTTTGCTCATAAGGCTCTTGTCTTTTGCTTGCTCATAGATCACTCTGAACATAAAAAGTAATTAGACTGGCATAAGCGTAATACGCCGAGTAATACATGTTCTTTAGTTTCGAAAACTGTCTAACAACTTCAGCTGAAATCGGGTGTAATTATTGTTTATGCCTGTTCAAAGTAGGCAAGAACAACCAGGTACATTGTGTTAGCGATTTAGAAAAAGGAGGCTGTTAAATTGAACGCTCCCGCGCTTTTGAGCTGTCAGAACAAGTGACAATCGAGGGCCGTGGCGCAAAAACCGTCAGATGGAAAAAAATTAAAATGGTGGAAAGGCAAAGGGATATGCGATACAAGAAGAAAATTAAGAAAAGAAGTTACCTGCAGATATTACTGAAGATATTTAGGTCACAAGAATAAACTTTCAGCTAAAGTTGGAATATTTACTGGCACGAGGTATTGCAATAAAGTCGGTAACAGTAATAAGGAGTTTCTTTAACAATGTTATAGCACCAACCCCTTCACCTTATCACGATGCAGTACGACTTAAACTTGAACAGCGTATCTTTGTATGCTTACAGTTTTAACAACAAAACTAGAATTCTACTGTTTATTGCGAACTTGTTGAACAGGGTATCTCGATACCAAAGAACTGGATTCTAGGATCGTGAGATTGTTTCATTCAGCAAAAACGCACGTCTCCCTTGAACATTCTTAAAGGATATGGTTTGAGGTATCAAAATGTTTTTTTCATTTGCTAATTCTAAGCAAAACAGAAACTTTCAAGGTACTGAAGGGTCTTGGAATAAGCAAAGCTTGTTAATATGTTGGAGAGCTATGTTTATGAGTTAGTTTATGCTATAAGTTCAAAAAAATGGGGTATTAATAACTTGACGAGCTATTATTGTTTGTACAATGTGCTTATAGTGTTGGTAGTTACAACAGTAGTTAGTTATTGCGTATTTAAAACGTAATGTTTTAGTTTAGCACATACGTACTTAAGCAAAAGGATAAGAACACCTACTGCACCTACTGGCTAACCACGAACCCGATAACGTGCCTTTTGTATGAAATGTGTCACCATATTTACATATTCGATCGATAAAGTAACTTCAAGCTGTGTAGAAACGTCACGGTGATTCTTAGAAATTAGCATTTTACTATTATTGTTTGAGGCACGTCGAGTCGATCGATTCGTGATCGCCTTTTTAACCAACTTTATGAATGAAAACTTTATGAACTTCAAGCTGTGTAGAAACGTCACGGTGATTCTTAGAAATTTGCATTTTACTATTATTGTTTGAGGCACTTCGAGTCTAACGATTCGTGATCGCCTTTTTAACCAACTTCAAAAAAGGAAGGGGTTCTCAATTCGTCGATATTTTTATTTAATTTATGTTACCTCATAACATTTGACTGAGTGAACCGACTTTGATGATTCTTTTTTTATTTGCATACTGGTGTTTCCCGTGTCGTCCCATTTCGTTCCGTTCTCAATTTGGTCCAGCTCTGACAATGGCATCCATAAGAAAATCACATAAGTCTAAAGTCGGTTTTTTACGCTTTGAGTTTGTTACTTGTTGTATGGTCTATTTATAAGGTTTACGAAGGATTGACCTTTTGACTAAGATTGCGTATGGTCCATCCTGAAATGGCTTCGCTTATCTTTTATCTGTGTTTTTATGGGCTTGCATTTGACCACTGATTACCTTAGTGGTAAGTGACGAAGCGATCGACCTGGGAGCATGCTTGCCTATACTGCTGCACTTGCCTTGGAAACTCCGTACTTTGATTTTAAGTTTGTAGTCACCTAAAAATTTCGATATGACTACTATTGTCCTACATTAATAACAGGATGGGAGGAAAATTCCATTTTAAGTATGCACAACTATTTTAATATACATCCAATGGCATCCTCAATGAAATAAGCATTTATAAAATATTGTAATGATTGTTTTTAAGAAGAAATCAAAGAAATCTATCTTCTGATATAAAATAGTTTCTTTACACTTTCCATTAGATGTATTTATGCGAACACCCATCTAATGATGTGAATAACAACGTCCACTCAAGCTACAAACGTGAAGATGACAGCTCGACAAAGAGTGTATCCGCGAGACAGACTCCAAACAATACGCAAAGAGCATTTAACCACTACACAATGCGAGCGGAAACTTTGCAGCAACACAAACATTGATTCAACTAACCATACAAAAACGTTTGTCTTGTATCAAACGAAACCACCTGTGTCCGCGTCCTTGCGACTATTAACAATCTGTTTTTGTAAGGTGAAACCTGACAAAGGTCTTTTTATACGCTGATCGCATTTACCCAATGCGGTGATGTAATTTTTATCTTGGCATTCAACTAATTTTGATTAGATTTTTGTATCTTGAACGCCAAAAAAATAGTGATGGATTGCATTTTCTATAATAATTAGCCTTGAGCCTAGCGCGCTGTTATCCGATCGATCCCTTTCAGGTTTAATTTACTTACTTCCGTTAGGAGGTGAAATATATTTTGTTGGGGTAATTGGGGGTAATTTGGTATGGGGATAGTATAAGCCCTGGTGAAGGATTTTTTTTTAAATTTGTAGTTTAATCCCTCGTGTTACAATTGGCAAATGTTTTATTTAGATAATTAGCTGTCAATTTGTCTGAATTCGAAAATCATCTTTTAGTCTTGTTGAGTGTTCTACCTACGCGACATTGAGAAATAAGAAGTTGGACGTTTCTGCAGATCATTTTAATTTACAAAACAAGAGTATACAAAGGCTGACAACTTACAACAGCGATATGAAAGCTTTATGAATACCAATCATGAAATTAAGTGACACAGTCATTCGTAAAAAGAAAGACGTGTGGGTGTCGCAGTTTGTTTGCACTAATTATACCAGTGAATCAGAAGATAGGGGCTGTTGACCTTAGTCCGAGCTAAATTAATATTCTGCAACTAGCGTCTGTACTAGAACCTTCGCCATTTTATACTGAAACAAGTGAAGTCTGATTAGATTTTTATTTTTTAAGATACGTTTCACCATCATTATACCACTTTCCCACACTCATGCCTGTAATCCAGCATTTAACGAATATAATGCCACCAATTTTATGCACTAACACTGAAAATAACACAAGTTTTGGAAAATAATACAATGCGGTGACGTGATCTTTTTCGTTTTCCCTCCAAAAAACGCTTAGGATTCTTCTGCAAGAGTTCGTCTAGGTACCACCACCTTGTCGCCAAGCAGAAGTGTGCAGACGCTACCCCGTGTTTCGGTTTCAGAGAAATTATTGGGCGAATGAGACTACGATCTGCTGCAACGACCCGACAGATAGAAACACAAATTTGTATGGACTTGACAGTTTCAATACGCAGTTCATGTGCGTAGTTAGTATGGAAATTTCTCCAGTTGCATAGCAATCGCATAGCACAATACATATGCACTAGTGCACACACAAAAAAAATGATAGAGTTGACAATGGCACTGCCATGCAAATATTATGGATGGGCATTAAGCTCAACATTAGGTGAACGACGTCATAGTAAAGTCATTCTTTTACATAAAATAAGCAACCAAATACTAAAACTGAAACGCTGATAAAAATTGGAGGGAAACAGTATTTTTATGGGTATATTTATCTGGTTAACACTGCTGTCATTTTCTAACATTTATATATTCCGTAGTGCACTTAATTAAAGGAAAACCTTGAAGAAATATATTTCAAATAAATATTGTGTGGAAACAAAGAAGCTTATAAAATATCTACTTATTTAAAACACGCCCATGCATAAATGCACACTAGCTGCATTTTATCAATGAGGTAATCAACATAATTTCCTCATTCTCTGTGTTCAAAGTGCTGCCTAGAAAAATAAACTATAAAAATATGTAGTTCCTTGGTACATAAATGTATATAACCATCATTTAATTTTTTATGTAATACAATTTAAGAATTGAACTATGTGCTTTCCTCTAAACGATACTATAAATTAAAAGGCCATTCAAAGATTATTTTAATTAGACAAAAATACTATAATAACAATAACCCAATATATACAATAATAACCCAATAATCACATACACAGATCCTAGACCCTAACTAGGATTCCATGTATCTAGGGACCCAGGAACTACGAGGACCATGGTCCCACAACACCCAGAAACAGAACAATTATTGGGTGTACAAATACATGTCTTTCCCTCTGACTCCGGGTTATGAGACAACCTGCTCAACTACCAAATCACAGTGGCTGTCAGATTATGCACATACTAAACATGTTAAAATAAATTATATTAAAAACTTTTTAAAAAAAATTTTATTAGATCATGTGAAGAATTACTACACTTTCTGCTATTATCATATTGATAAAACTATGCTACAAAAGGGAAAAATACTGCAATAAATTTGGAATGTCCGCCTCAAAGTGGACTATCCACTTTAAAATGCCGTTGCATGGCTGTCATACAATAAATAGATGAATAATATCAAATTGCTGGTTTGTAAAATATAAACTAGCTCAGTAATAAAGCAAGTAGTTGTTGATAATTAGTAAACATATTTGTAAACATATATATATGTTTCATATTAACAAGGATTGGTAAATTGATACTATTGGAAATAATAATCGCAACATATCAAAGGAAATGTTGTTTCATCAAAGATGCCAGATAATACTTTTTTTTTTTAACTAAGTTCTACTGAATTCTTTATTTAACTATTATATTATTCATTTGTCGAGAGATACCAAAATTCGAAACTCTTTCCGATAATACTCTAAAGAGCTTATATAAAAACTTCAGATTTATATACAATAATTCTCAATTTATTGTTGAAAAACAAAGTGAGGCTAAATGATAATCAACATGTGAAGCCTACTTTGTAACAATGGCAATCTAGAATGCCCCGTAAGAGGAATAATGACTTATAATCATTATCCTCACACAGAATTAGAATATCATTAATTTTAATGATTATGAACTTGTTTGATGAAACTTGAGAGCACCCAAACAAAGTTTGTCAGTCTTGTCATTAAATCATAAACCACTTTGTGTGAACTTTAGTCAACTTACTTGATTTACAAATAAGACAACAAATGCAACCACATAGTGAGTAAGGGCATAAACAAACCAGCATGGGCAATAAACACACTGGGTGGCCTTCTGCCTTCCTTTCTGATGATAATAACTACCTGTCTTGGGAGGAAATGCCCCATTCAAGGTGAGCAACTGAGCAACAACACTAATCTAGAAGTAAATGAAAATTTTAAGTTTTGGTGAATTAGTTTATCTTGTACTCACCAATTGCCACTTAGACTTCCGTGTGGGGTCCGCGATCGTGATCAACAGCCTGTGGATCATCTGCACCGTGCCTTCGTAGTAAACCAGCGCTGATTCATAATTGCCCATCAGTGCCATCTCTCTCGCCAGTTTTGTGTTCTCGCAAATTTCCCCAACAGAAACTGCCATTATTGTCATTCCCGCTGCGTACATGTAACTTATCCGTATTAGAAACGTTACTGTTCTTTGAGGAGACCCCTTCGACGACTAATCGCGTGTGACATCCAATGATCCGAATGTACCACTTGCAGTTTTACAACATAACCAATACGCCTTTCATCGCGTTTGTGTGGCAATCGCACAATAAGTTAGAGAACTCATTCATATAACTTTTAAAGTGCTGCATAGCTTGGTAGATATAATTAATTTAGGGCCATAATTTAGGAGACAAAACAAACTTTATAATTTATAAACGATGGACAGACAAATAACTATACACACATACACACTCTTTTGCTCTGAACTGAAATTGCACTGGCAACTGACAGGGCAGTGGCAACTAGTGATGTGAAAAGGAAAGTCTCAAGTATCATTCGGTGACGCTGTATAAATCGATATTTTGACTGTCATAATTACCACTATTGAAGAGCTAAAACGTTTTTCCAATAGATGAACTTTAGGTATTAGTAATTAGTTTCTACATCGAAGAAATACCTGAAGTATTACATAACAAATTCTTGCAATCTGTCGATAATTGACTGCTATTGACTAATTCATTGCTATTGAAAAATGAGCACGTACTTGTCATTTTTAGAAAACTATACCATATTTATTGTTTACGTGTGGTCATGTTTGAGGACTTCTTATTCCTAAGAAGTAAACAAGATCGTTATCTCTTACTAGGCTATAGCCTGTATTTTGGTGCCTACCCTAGATAATATATTAGATATTATAACCATTGGTGGATGTGATCCAAAATTAAATATTTTTTTAAGTAATATAATAATGAATATAGCGTCTTTCACAGGAACTGCTCATATCGTCTATAAGCTGGAAAGTATTATGTATGTATACATGGAATAACTATAATATATGTTAAATAGTTTGTTTCCGATTGATATTTGGATAAGCAAAATAAAAAAAATATTTTTTTAGGTTTAATTGGTATTTTTTACCTTATACATCCCTATAATTGTCACATTTTCATATACCATGGGTGCCAACACCATAATATTTTGTTAGACACAGATTAGAGAAAAAAACAATGTTTACGTTAAATACACACTTGCTAGCAAGCAGCATAGGATCGGTCATATTAATTTTTGGCGTGGATAAAGTATTTCATGGTTTTGGCGGGAAAACGAAAAAGATCGTGTCACCGCATTGTATTATTTTTCAAAACTTGTATTATTTTCAGTGTTAGTGCATAAAATTGGTGGCATTTTATTCGTTAAGTGCTGGATTACAGGCATGAGTGTGGGAAAGTGGTATAATGATGGTGAAACGTTTCTTTTCGTGTTGTTTCCAAAACTCCATAGAAGCTTCTGCTAATGTTGCCACCACTTTACTAGGAGTATGACTTGACTAGACTAGACTATGACTTGATGACTTGGACTGTGACGTGACTTGACACATATATATATGAAATATTATTAACTTGAAAATTATCAATTACTTGATACTGGCTAAATACACAAAAGTGTGGAGCAAAAAAAAAAGTATTTCGTTTGAAGTTTTCCAATTTTCCATAACTAGGTAGGTATGCACGCAAGCTGCGTATTGAAACTGTCCAATGCATACAAGCTTGAGTTTTAGTACGAATGGTTGCAATGCAATCATGAAAAGTACACCTTATAGCTTAGCTAAGATGCATGCACTAGATCTAGCGACTGAATTTTCGTGGATTGACCTTTTCCTTACATCCAAATACTGTGCAGGTCTGTGATATATTATATACAGCTACGCCTTCTTACATCCTATCGGATTGAGTCACAAATCGCGGAGGAAATAAAACCAGCATACTAACAATAAATATTATATTCATGTACTAAAGTAAATATTATACATACATAGAACTTACGAGTAAGTATGAAACATAAATACAATCTCCAGATAAACCTTTATTTACATTTACTTACTCTTTTTTCATAGTCAGTTACTGTTGATGCATATAGACAGCCTCTGTGGTGTGGTGGTTGAGCAGGTCGGCTCATAGCCCCGAGGTGGCAGGTTCGATTCCAGCGGCAAGTATTTGAACACAGAAATAAAAATAGCAAATACTCGTTTCGTTTCTGGGTGTTGTAGGACCATGGACCTCGTAGTTCCAGGATTGTTCTCCCACAAAGGATGTAATCGTTGGGCGTTATAATTATTTTTCAGTATTTAGAGGACCATACAGGCATATTTTTATTAATACTTTTATTGTACAAAAATGCTGCGAAGACTATATATAAGTTCACAGAGCTTGACTGATATAAAAAACAAAACTAGAAAAACACAAGTACTTAATACAATTATTTGCAGTTATTGCAATTCAATCCCGCTTCCTAGACATAAATTATTATTCCCTCAGCCATATCTATGAAAAGAATAATTTTCTCTCTAATGACACAAAGATTCGGTACATTTTACGTATTAAAAATAAAATTGACGTGTGCTTTTTACGATTGTTTGCTGAAAAAATCTTGGAACATTTACACGCAGCACACAAACCTCTACCAATTTACAAGATATTTCGATCAAAAATAGCAATACGAATCAGCATAATAAAAAAAATACCCAGAATAATTATGAAGTGTTAAATGAATAAATAAAACAAAACATAAAACATCTACTATAACATGACATATACATATTATACATTAGAATAAGACCACAATTTTTGTATTACCTATTGTGCAAGATAATAAATTGTTTAATGAAATACAAATAATACAAAAACTACGTAAACCCATAGAAAATCTAAAATTATACTAATCATTTAAGACATGCATTATAACTGTAGTTTCACTTGTATGCATACTTAAATTATAACGAGATATACAAATAAATTAGCCTATATTATTTATATTATATGCAAATAAGACAATGGCTTTTCAAAGCACGATTCGGCAGCCTTTATTAGCTTTTATACCCATATTTTTAAACAATACAATACAGGTGAAGTTTACGTGGTGTGGGATTTCATGAAAGGTTTAATATAAAGATGAATATGCTGGTAAAACGTAGAACTCAATTAAAAAAATAACAAAAACGAGTGTGCTACCACATGACTGAAGTAAAACTTCTTTAGCTCCATCTATCGGCCGGTATAACTTTGTTTTGGCTTTGTTTAATGTTAATGTCGCCATCTTGAAATTTGTAAATTGTCCTTTTACCGGACACACCAACATAATTTTTTTAAACTTTGTTATGTTGACAATGGAGATCTACGTTAACCAACTACTTTCAACTTCCGTTCGCCCTATCACGCATTCACCAGCTTACTCCCGAAGTTAAGTGTACGTAAAAAAGTTTTATTTCAGAAACTACATTATCAGATTTTTAACAAAGTTTTGTTTTAACAACACTTAGCTCAATAGAAAGTAAATGAAATTGTTTCTGTCAACCGTCAAACAAACAACAACAACCCACATCCACTTGAAAATAATTTCACCCGCATTGTATGATCTCATAGAATTTTCGAGAATGGACAATATTTCAATTTTTTTTACACCCAGTATCAATAAGTTTCTAAAAAGTTATATGAAAAATAACAAACACGATTTTGTATAACCTATTAATGTGAACCCCACTATGTGTAACCCATTTTTTTTGTTTTTAATGCATTTACTACAATAACAGAATTGTTAATCAGATGCTAAATTAAGATTTAAGCTAGAAGCTAGGAAAAAAAAATAGCGCCATGATATTAAGTCTTTTCGTATAACTATCAGACTGACATTGTAAAAATATTATTTCTTACGATGTCAGTATGCCTCAAGGCTTCTCACATGGACATCAGAAATTTTCACTTATTTTTTAAATAATAACTTTAGAGATAGAGAACTGAGAGAACTTTAGAGATACTGTTTATTTTTATAAAAGCTCTTTATAGGATAATCTCTGAATGGTGTTTGAAGTCCGGTACCTTACAAAATACGAAATATTGTCCACTGGGAACGAAACACACAAATGTAACCAACATTTTTGGTTGTACAACAAAGGTTTTACATATAACCAAAGCACCAAACAACAAATATTTACAATTCAAATCTAAAAGTAAATACAAAAGGGACAAGATGAGACTAGTCAGTAAACATCGTTGTCGCGAATTTATATGGCGTTTAAAATGAAACCTATTCTATAAAATATGAAAAATTATAAAAACTAAATTAATAAGTTGAGTTTCTCTACCTACATTTAAAGCATACAATAATATTTAGCACATACCTATACGTATACCTATCTACACAAATCAGCATTTGGTGATTTTTTTTTATGTTTTGGCTCCACACCTCCGTGTATTTAGCCAGTGTCAAATAATTGATAATTTACCAAGTTAATGATATTTCAATATTTATCAAGTCACAGTCGAAGTCATCAAGTCAAGTCAAAGTCATACTCCTAGTAAAGTGGTGGCAACTTGAAGCTTCTATGGAGTTTTGGAAACAACACGAAAAGAAACGTTTCACCATCATCATACTATTTTCCCACACTCACGCCTGTAATCCAGCACTTAACGAATAGAATGCCACCAATTTTATGCACTAACACTGAAAATAACACAAGTTTTGGAAAATAATATAATGCGGTGACGCACCCTTTTTCGCGTTCCCGCCAAAACTCATTGTGATTAATAAGTGTTGGAACGAGAGGTTTATAAAACCATCTCTTTCATTTTGCTGTAGCATTTCTGAAAAAGCGTTTTATATCTTAAGAGCCACGTTCGATTTTCGCTTAATCTGTACCAGGGATGTTATGGATCTGGATATAGGAATAAAACTATATCGGTTTCGGATACGGTTACGAATATTTATTTATTTCGGATTATCCGTTAGTTACGGATACACCGAATTTCACATGGAGCGCGAGCGGTGACAAAAAAAACCTGTCGAAACGAAACATGACTGGTTTTATTTAGACTCCGCCCTTATACGAAGTTATCCGAAACTTGTGAAACGTTTACGGATTATTATATCTTTATTTCGGATGTCGGTTACGGAGCTCCATAACATTCCTGATCCGTACCATAATACGAGTTTTTTCGAAATTACAATTGGAAATTACAGTTCTCGTTATTGAGAATCGCAAAAAAAATCATGTAATCCAGCTACAAATATGAAGTACAGCGCCCCTAGCGGTAACTGTACGTAACTGTGGATTTTATACACTTACTGGGGGCACTGTTTTATCTTAATTGTTTGGAGTGACAATTTTCTTTAGCATCTGATGTTATTTCATGACCAAGTGAAGATTAATTAAATGAACTGCAAATCTTAGGGCATAGAAAGATATTTTCTCAGATCGTACGTCAGAAAAATGTAATATCAATCAGATCAGCCGAAAACCCCGAATCCAAGCTTAAACTAATTTGCGGACAAAAAGTTTTATCGTACCTTAAAAAAGCACAGATTTCTATCACATTTTTGATGGTCCTATGTTTTGTAACATTATACATACAAAATGGATTTTATTAGTAAACCGTGTAGGTTGGGTTATCTAGGATAGCGGTTCTTTTAGCAGCCGTAAGAACAGCTGATGAAAAGATTATAGAAACTGACGTGAGTAGTACTCATCACTACAATTATTACACGGCTAACACTCACGAAATATAGTCGAATAACTCGACCGGTGTTCGGGCAATATAGATGCCCATCCTCTAGGAGTACGCGCGTACGCGAGTTATTCGACTATATTTCGTGAGTGTTAGCCGTGTAATAGTTGTAGAGCTGATGAAAAGGTGAATTTCTATTAAAAAACCACGTCATATTGTTTCAGACGTTTCAATGACGTCATTCGACGTTACGTTAAGGCCGCCACTGCTCTTCTAGGAAACCGCAGATTATAATATCCCCTGAACTATGCTTAATCCCATAACTGTATACGTGATCTAACTTGGTGATATATGTATGAATTTGTTTACTCCCGTATGTAAAGCTACTAAATTCTTATTCGTATTTAAATTACCAGTCTATTAACATTGCATTTAATTATAAATAGATATACATTGAGCCTAAACATTAAGTTACATTTTGCACACTGAAAAAGTTTTGGACGTACGTGGTTCATTAAATTACTTTCGTTTACTTACGTTTGTAATGACATATTTTTTCACCTTAATACACTGTTCAGTGTATTAAGTATGATTAAGGGTGGATTCGACCAAACGAGAGTAAATTTTATCCTTGGAATAAATCGCCATTTGTTCGAGAGTATATCAATTTCACATTTTACCAGCAAGTCTATTCGAGTATTATTACTATACCACCGTTTTTGGTGGAATAACAGAGTTATTCCGAGAATATTATAATTCAAAATAGACAAAGATAAAAAAGACGTCCGACCATGTATTTTGTCATTTACTTTCCTACACTATAATCCGACAAAAGCGAGTTGATATGACATAAGCTTGAATACCGTGTCGTTGTAGAACAACAATTGTTAACTGGGTAATAGATTCGTTCATCATTTATTCCGCTATTCGCGTATAGTAATTCTAAGCGTATCTAAACTTAGTATTGCGTGGAAAAACGAAGAATGAATTACTCGAGTATAATATCGTGGAATAGATTTATTCTGGTATAGTACTCGTGTATAAATCCAAGTTTGGCCGAATCCACCCTTAGTTTATTTATATTATTAAAATCAACGGCCTTATTCATAAAAACTGAAGTGTCTCTGAAACCTTCATTAACTAAATTTATCAATACATTCACTGACGAGTCATGAAACAAAACACACTTTGGTAAATTAAAACTTAGTACATATCCCATTTCATTGTTTATGAATAAGGCCGTCAGTACGGCTATAATTTATTTTTTTTTTTTTTATGTTAAAGGGAGCAAACAAGCATACGGCCCACCTGATGGGAAGTGGTCACCGTAGCATATGGACATCTGTAACACAAGAAGAGGCGTCAGCTATGAATTGCTTACCCTACTTGTAATGTTTGTTTAAAATTACTGTTTTATAAATATACCGGTTTTTATTTATTTTATTAATTCAAATATACATAGCAAAAGTTCGGCTAGCATTCTAATCCTTACGATTTAGCAGAAAAAAGAATCCATTTGATACATATAAGCCATTTGTGTTTGTAGATTACAATCTTTTTTGTTTAATGTAAAAAGTAGGTATAGCTGTAACAGTAATCCTGTATTATTATATCATATACGATCCTTGTAACTCTTTCGCATTTTTATCAAACTTGTTTTTGCCACACCAAATTCAATCATATCCCTAAACATAAATATCCCCTTTACAAAATCTATCCATAAACTTCCTTATTAGTCAATCTGCATTTTTTAAAACACTTCGACACCAAACTGCTTTATAATTTAAAAATTCATTTCACCAGATATCCACCAACTATTTCTAAGCACCAGTAACTTAATTTTTAACTGAAATTAATACGACTTTATCAGATGAGTGTGTGACCGGAATAGCTGTGTGTGAATAGCAGTGTTTTCTCTCTTTCTATCATTGCCTATTTCAAACTCGATAGAGATAGACAAAAGACAAATCTTTTCGACACAGTGTTTTATAATCGACGTTAAATCTATACCTAAACTACCTATACCACGTTTTCAGTACCATCTATACATATAAAATTCAAAGACCTGACTGATTGACTTATATATAAACCGCTGGTTCTAGAGACTTGAAATTTGGAGGGTGTGTTCATTGTAAAGTGTAGGTATCCACTAAGAAAGGGTTTTTCGAAATTCCATCCCTAAGAGGGTGAAGTGGTTGGTGGAATTATCTATGAAAAAAATCTTCTTCGTTTCCTATAGGCCATGCGGGCGAAGCCGCGGGCAGAAGCTAGTCTTTTATAGAATAGTTACCAAAAAAGTTCACCATTCAGTTAACACCGGCCTCTAAATGTTCTTTAGGCGCGGGAGGCAGAACATGAATTTGCTTCGCTTTACTCGCGTGGTAAACTTGCCCGGGGCTAAAAGGCTCTAGTCTTGGATGTGCTGAGATGTCTTTCTTTGGATCTGTGAAAGGAAAAGATATGTTATAGACGCAGATATATACACCGGCAATTTATGATTCAAACAGGAAAAAAATGGGACACCTTATTACATTTGTTAGCGGTCAGTGAAAAAAATGCAATAAATTTATTTATTATTATTATTTTATAAATTTTTTCTTGTTTTCTTTCTTATATAATGTTAATATTTGTAGGATAATAATTATTGTCCACTAGTTGGCGGTTTCACCCGCGGATAAAAAGTATTTTAATTATTTGCTCATCCCACGGGAAAACTTCACTTTTCCGGGATAAAATGTAGCCTATATTTTAATCCAGTCCAATCCAATCTTGGTGCCAAATTTCATCTAAATCTATACAACCGTTTGAGCGTGAAGGAGTAACAAACATACACACATACATACAAACACTCATACAAACTTTTGCCTTTATAATATTAGTTTGATACCTTTGGTGTTGGCAGCGATGTATTTGGAAAATCTAACAGTGGGTAGGGGCAGATAGCCGGCAACTAGCGGCATCACGTCTAACGTCACACACTGCGGTCCGGTGTTCGTTGCTTCCATTGTTATCACACCTGAAAGATTACAGCCGATTTGATGATTGAGCTAAAAAAATCTTATAGTCTTTGACTGACCCAATATCTCAGATGAGATCAGAGGCAGATTGTACAGAAGACCGAGGAGTACAATCGACCCCTGTGCTTAGCTTTTGTGGACTAGACTAGTGGAGACCGCGAATCGGTAGACGTAGTGTAGGACGCCCTGCGGCAAGATGGAGCGATGACATACGCAAGGTAGCTGGTAGCAACTGGAAGAGTAGAGCCGAAGACCGGGCTCAGTGGCGTGCTTTGGGAGAGGCCTATGTCCAGCAGTGGACTATTGTAGGCTAATGATGATGATGTTGATGATCCAATATCTCAGTTGGTGGTAGCATGAACCATCATGAATATGATAGTTGATTGCGAATTCAAAAAGATTGGATTTGGGCCACGGCGCCGCGGCCCCGGGCGTGTAAACTGCACCCGCAGCTTATCGCAAGAGTGCAATGTACGGATCGCTCCGTACACCTGCCTTCTGAACTGTGGGTTGTGGTTTCGATTCCTACACAGGACAAACATTTGCGTGATGAAAATCGATGTTTGTTCTGTGTCTGGATGATTGTATTATATATATTTACAAACAAAACGTATCTAAGACATCTATCAGCTGTCTGGTTCCTAAGATGGCGCTGTGTGAAATGTCCACTAACAATATTTTTTAAATAATAATAATATTATTAGTGGATTCCCAACGATCACATACATAGACCCTGAACCCTAACTATTCCCCGTGTCTATGGACCCAGGTACTACAAGGACCATGGTCCCACAACACCCATTATTATAGTGAGCACACTCCATCTAAATGTACTTTGATGCTGCTGCCCTTGGTTATTCCATTAGTCGGTTCTTGCGGCGCCCACGGGAACAGATGGGGTGGTTTGTTTTTAAGCCTGGACTAAAGAAATGTAGCTGGTTATTGACCTCATTAGGAACTAACGTACCTGCGGTTCTACCTAAAACTGCCCACATTGTTTGGTCGGCTAACACTTCGTACATTAGCGATGTGTATTCTGTTTCATTTACCTGAAAACAAAAAGGGATCGTTTTATCCACCACTAAGATTTTTTTTCAGAATACCGACGTACTAGATCAAAAAAAGTCCGATGTTGAGCATAATTATAAAAAAACCATAAGTAAATAGCTGACATCAAAGTGCAAAGTTGAAATCAAATAAATTATTTAAATATAGCCAAATAGGAATATTTTTAGCAATTTGAAAACTAATCCATATATTTCAGGATAGTCCGTTGGGCCTCGCGTGGGTGAATACTTGGGGCCCAGCGAAATATATTTGATGTAAGTATTTTCTCTTAAATATACCAACGACCCAAAATTCTAACCTCAGTTAGACATTCGTGAGTTTGACCTCTACTTTGGATGTATGCATCAAGAATCAACCAATCAATCAATAAATCAATCAACAAGAACATCAATAATGTATTTGTAAAATCTCACCCGTTGCACACTAAGCTGCAAACAGCAGACCTGCGACGCCCTGCAGAAGTCCGACCCTTTACTCGGCTCCAGCTTAGTTCTAATAACGAATAGGGTAGTATAGTCTTGTACGTCGAAGGGGCACGTGAACGGCCGAGCTTGTTCGTCGTCCGGTGGCCGGTATTGTACTGAGAAGGTGGCTTTAGTGGGGCCTGCTCTCACTAGGGGATCTTTTAGGAGCTCCCACATGAACGATGCTGTCGTCCCGTCTGATGCTACTGTCTGGAATACATTACGTCGTTGGATCGATTATGTGAAGTGTGTTAGTTAATGATCAAATATAAATTCCATATTGGATAAGTTCAATGACAGCCTTTGTGGTTTGGTGGTTCAGCAGGTCGGCTCATAACCCGGAGGCGGCGGGTTCGATTCCCGCGGCAGGACAAGTATTTGTGCACAGAAAAAAAAGTGCAAATACTTCTTCTGAGTCTGGGTGTTGTGGGACCATGGTCCTCGTAGTATCTGGGTCCCTAGACACAGGGAATCCTAGTTAGGGTTCAGGATCTATGTATGTGATTGTTGGGCGTTATTATTATATAATGTTGGTCCTTCGAGCTTGTTTTCGTTTAAAGGACAATAGGCAAAATGTATGGAAGTTGGCCCAACATAGCAATACAAATGTTACGTATGGCGTTCGACAGGGTCATGAAGAAACATTTTAAAAATCAGTAACACTTTTCCCGAAATTGACCGGGTTTGGTTAAAGTCGAGGTCAAAGGTTATCGTATAAAATGTATGAGTTGACAATGGAGATCTCTCCATTGTCAATATAAAAAAAGTTAAACAACTGTATTATTATGTTGGTATGTCCGGTAAAATTACAGTTTATTATCAAGATGGCGATATTAACATTAAACAAGCAAAAACAAAGTTATACCGGCCGATAGATGGAGCCAAAGAAGTTTTACTTCAGTCGTGTGGTCTAAAGCATACTCGTCTTTTTTCTGTAATCGGTTTGATTAGATCTTTATTGCAAACTTACCATACTGTCCGAATTAGTCGGGTTCATGTCCGACACGGTATTATTTCCGTCGCATTCCAGCTTCGGTTCGGTCAGAACGAACTGCACCATATGAGCCACCGTGGACCTGAGTGTGACATGAATGAATTTACGCGCGTTCGACGTGAGCAGACGCCACGACGCGTGCATCGGTGGTGTGAAATGGAGCGGGACTTCCGTTAAGGATTCCCACCATGGGCAGGTTAGCCAGACCTGGAAAAATACAATTCAGGTTAGCCAGACCTGGAATGATACGATTCAGGTTAGCCAGACCTGGAAAGATACGATTCAGGTTAGCCAGACCTGGAAAGATACGATTCAGGTTAGCCAGACCTGGAAAGATACGATTCAGGTTAGCCAGACCTGGAAAAATACGATTTTGGGGTGTCTTCGTTCTTTTCGCAAATCAAGATCCGTGATCGTGACACCACTTTTGTAGTGTTCACCAATCCAATTACTTACTGCAGTGGACCTTGCTTAACTTTACTAGTCAATTAAGAACGGCTTCTCTATGAACGATAACACATTAATCCAAAAATAAAGGATTAGAATAACTTACAGTGTGTTCAACATGCTTTTCCTTCCTCGCCTGCAAGCTGGCGAACAGCACCAGCGGTATCCTCCTAGTGTCGAAAGGCTCGCACGGCGTCACCCGCACAGAAATTTCACGGGACATGACGCTGTTCTCCGCAGACCGGATCAGAAGACCGGACGACGTTTTTAACTGGATTATTGAATTCTGAAATGGAGTAACAAGTTTACGTATAGAGAACTCAGAATGCATGGTGGGTAAGACTCGTGATACTAGTTGCAGCCCGTGACTTCGCACGCTTGGTCTATTTTGGCGCTATGAAACGCATCCTGTCCTTTCCTAGAGTTCAAAATACCTACATAACAAAATACATAAAGATCTGTTCAGTTGTTTAATAATAATATAATAATAATAATAACGCCCAAAGATCACTTATATAGATCCAAGACCCTAATTAGGATTCCGTGTCTAGGGACCCAGGAACTACGAGGACCATGGTCCTACAACACCCTGACTCAGAATAAGTATATACGATTTTTTTTTGTGAAAAGATAACAATCAGAGAAAGAAATACTTTCTGTTGCTGACAACAACTAGGTGATTCCGTGCTAGAAGATAGTAAAGTGCGAGATATTAAAAAAGCGGGTATCGTGGCGAATAATCTAAATTAAAAATTTCACATCATAAACTAAACCGACATATTTTCTTGTCAAACTAGTGTTCTTAAGACAACTTTTATAAGCAAACAAAAAAGGCCATACACTGAAACTTCTGTGTCGCTTTCTATTGTATTTCAATATATCTATGTAAAAGTACTAAAGAGAGCCTATTTGCAATAAATCTTTTGACTTTGACTTTATCACATCAGGTGAGATGAAGTCAAACGTTAGCATAAAAAAGCACGAAACAACAAAACTTACGACTGTATTTTTATGGGAAATATTTAAGAAAAAATTCACGCAAAAACCCCAAGGTTTACAATACCAACTTACCTCTTCAATTTTCATGCTCCCACTAGTAACAACAAGCTCCATCTCTTGTTCCAAGCCCGCAACTAAATCCTTTTTCGGTTCAACCTTATTCAAGAACACGTTAACTCCTTGAGTGACCACTTCGAAACCCACTTTGGTATTCAACAACGCGTTCGATAAAAATTCTAACTTTTCCTCTATTCTTAACGATACTTGTCCTAATTTGAACATGCCACATTGTTTCGAAACGAAATCTAGTTCGAACTCGTTTTTACCGGGTTTTAATACAAGATTTTCTATGGAGAAGCAGTTTTGGTAGCTGTTTCTTGTAGTAATCGATGGTTTTCTATACTTAGCGCTGTCGGAGCGTTTTAGGGTTACTTTAGGGTTGTGGCACTCGACGGTCACTTTTTGTAATGATTTGTCTTCTTTGTAGTGGATGAGGGATGTTATTTGTAGAGGGTTTAGTAGTGGATTTTTTGGTTTCAAATCGTCCAGTCGTATGCTGAAAAGGAAGGCATAAGTTTTACACACAACAAAAAAACTTGTGAGGTGTCAAGGGATACCCGGATGGAACGAAGTTCCTTTTATTTATTATGTACAAAAAAACCTATATACACTCAACAAAAATTATCGTCGCGACACCACACTGTTCAATGCGAAATAGAAAGACGAAACGAAAATAACTGGCTTGCTTTTTATGAGAGAGAGAGAGAGACAGACAGAGAAACACGCGCACGCCGCACGGCTTACAACTATAGCAAAAAGTGTCGTTACAACTTTTGCTCTTAATTTTTTCCGTCTAGCCTCCTTTCGCAACGCGCGATAAGGTACTTCGTTACAATTACACCTGTTATATATTACTAAATTCAGTCATTAAATATCTCGAAAAATGTGGCAAGAGAATAATATAGAAATAAGCAAAATATGAGAAGAGCAAACGTTTCTGTTTTTGTCTCACTCACGCTACACTTTCGACATAATGGCGGAAGTGGGCTAACAATAATCTCTAAATTTAGTCAGATCGCTTTTCGATTGGCACGCGTAATAACAAGAAAGGCTTTCGCAAAATTATAGATTACACTTCAAAAATAATAATGCATGAATGTTCGAGAACAAGGCCGGCCGACTTTGGGGCGCTACAAACAAAATCACGCAGACAAAATCTGAATTAACATCTCAAAATGTGCCCGAAACCAGGCGGAAAGACAAAAAGTTTTTGAGGATCTTGGTGTTTGGTCGTACAATCTGGGCGAATTGTAGCATCTTTTTTCTTGTCTTACATCAGGTGAGGCCCAAATGATTTATGAGCTGGCGACACCCTGTCTCCAGCTCATAAGTCAAGCTTAATTTTTTTAATTAGTTCTTTGTTGATTTTATTTTTCATAAATAGAGTGTATGTATGTATAGTTAGGATACAATGGGGCTAGTATAAACTTTGTTTAAAAGCCCCTTAAAAAATAGACTTAATAAAATCACAAAATACGTAAGTATCAACAATTAGAAATTTAGTTGCAGTTTAGATCTAGTTCAAACCATAAAAATAGTCATTTGTTTTAACGCCATCTATCGCCAAAAAACCTTAACTGAATTTAATCAATTTTAAGAGATAATGGAACCAACTTACCTAGTTAGCATGCTACTAGGTTCAGTGTCCGCTGGTGCATCCACTACTAGTTTTTTCGGCGAATTAGTTTGAACGCCTATACTACCGCTAACAGTTAAATCAGTCTTATAATTCTTGAGAGGTGTCCTTTTCTCGGTAGATTTCTCCTCCTTAAATAAAAATAAACTTATATAACAAGTTTGAAAATATTTTGCATGGACATTTTTGAAGTATAATTTCTTTACGCGCGCTTAACTTGAGGAGTAACCTGGTGAATGCGTAGCGAGGCGAACGGAAGTTGATTCACGTAAATTTTCATTGCAAGTGGCGCCAAGATACGCATGGATTCAAAACTGCCTTTCCACTTGTACCATAATAACATAAACAAATTTCATCAAAGTATGTACTGCCATTTTCATTGAATGGTAACATACATACATAGAACGTACAAACCAACACTCGCATTTTTTATATAAGTAAGCTAGGGTTCCATTGTCTTTGGAATAGAAGACCGCATACTTTTACATGCTAATTCTTTCTACATACCTTATAATGCTCTATGCTAATGGCTGCTTTGGTACACATGACATCTTTCGGAAAGTAGCTCTCTATCACCAGTCGACATTGAACCTGATTGTCTGTGATATAAATACCACGTTCTGACGGTACCAAACTGGCGGATACGACTTTGAAACACTCATTTAGTTCCGATATAACTGTCTCGGTTTTAGTTGAGAGGTTCTCTTTGATGGATTTCATCATTTCTTCAAAGTAAAAGTTTCTGACTAGTATTTCTAATTCGGCTGTACTTGCTATTGTTGCAGAGAGCTTTGTGTATCTGTAAACGAAAGGAAATTATTCAGTGAATAGTACAACCGGAATAATTTCCCTCTGGATAATTCATAATTTTCCCATACATAACCATGAATTTAAGTTTTTTGTTAGTCGCTTCGCCCCGCGGTTTAATATATGTAGGAATATCATATTATTTTTAAAATTAAGTATATTATATGTAATATTTTTATTAATTTCTTATATATACGTATTTTATTCTAATATCAATTTTACTGCACGACTACTAAAAATAGTCTATGTGTTCAACCAGCATATAAGCTATCTCCGTTCCAAATTTCATTCAAATCTGTTCAGCAGTTGCAACACTAAGAGGGAATTAATATATCATCAATATGGTTTCAGTTTTATTTTTTTGTGGTAATTTAGTTTTATTGGGTCGTTGTAATTTGATTTGTTATAGTTTAAATATAATTATATATTTAAAAAAAATCTTTTTCTGGCACCTAAATATGGTAAATTTTTCTGGCATCTTTTCTTAGACTTTGAAGTCAAGCTTTATATCTTATATCTTCTATATTCTCAATATAGTTCATACTACCTTACCTGTCCATATCGTTCATTTTCTTGGCCGCCGCGACGAGCTCTAACCTAGTCTGCGCGGCCAAATCCCGCCAACCTTGCTCCTCGTAAGAACGCAGCGCATCCGTTAGGAATACCACCGCTTTGCCAGTCTCGCCCAATTCCGAGTAAAACGCGGCCAAATCCCGGCCTATTAGACGGGCAAATCTGTGAAAAACATCAAATACTTTATAGACTTCAGCCAGACTGGTTTTGTATTATTATGAGTTCTATTACAAGGTATTAATAACGGACAGAAAATTCAAAAACGTTTTGCCATAATCACTATCAATTTTCTGAAAATTTCCATGGTAGCTATGCATATAATCTGTGTATTAAAACTGTAAAATCCATACAAATTTGTGTTTCTATTGGTTGCAATCAAGTCACGTGATCGTCTTGCAGATCTTTCTCCTTGGATGTTTTGCTATGAAAATTATGCAATGCATATCATTTTTTCTAAGTATTCCGTCTACTGACCTTAATCTACCAATATGTTTATACGTCCCCATCGCCAGTTCAGCCAGTTCCAAATAATACTGCTGGAAGCTGGTTTTGCTGCAGAGAGCTTCCTTCAGCCGATCAGTTGGTGTTGCATGTTGGTTGTTAGCTTCGCTATCTCCCATCCCAGCTGACAGCATTACTACCAGATGTAGCTGTTCTGATGAGGGTTCAGGGGAGCCTGGTAGCAGGCCGCAGAGTTTGCCTAGCTCGTGCAGCTGGAAAATTGATCTTGTTTCTAGTAGGATAAGTTTGGTTTTGGTTTAGTTATCGTGGAGTATTTTCATTTAAAGTATTGTAGTTCAGTAATACAATTACTTTAGTAACCAGGAAATAGAATTCTTTAGAACAATACAATAAAAACTACGTCTTTTTAAGAGTCTAAATAATTCCTAGTGTTACATATAAAATCAATTATGTAGATAAAAATTTAAAATAACCCGTTGGTGGAGGGGAAAGTGCCCAGAATGCTGGCAGATTACCACGTTGAATGGCAATGCTTATTTTTTTGTTTTATATTTAAGTTCTTAGGTATAGTTTGGTTTTGTATTAACGATTATAAAATAACAGAATTAGTTATGTAGATGCATCTTAAATATTCCCGTACTTGTATTGCGTACACAATATAAGTACCGGAATATTTTCAACATCGCAGCTCGAAGGACCAATACCAAATACACCTTCGAGAAAGTTCGAAAAGTTTCTAAACTTACTTTGTCCTTAGCATTGTGCAACAACGGCGCCTGCGTGGCCGTACACATCTCCAGCGCGTTATTAGAAGCGGCCAAGCGTTCGCACGCTCGAAGCGTTTCCGCACACGCTAGCTGTGCCCAGCACGCGGCTGCGCCTTCAACCACGGGCGCACCTAGCAGGGATAGCTCCACTAACGTATTGTGGACGGTAGAGAGACAACGAGAGGCTATCTGTAATAAAAGACAGACATACTGAATCGAAAGATATGATGAGTTTTACTAAGTGGTACTACCGCTTTGCCAGTTATTCTGCCGCCACGAAACACTACTGTATTCCGGTTTGAAAGGCACTGTAGCTAGTGAAATTACTGGGCAATTGAGATCTTCTTACCAGACTGTGCTGATGTTCCAGAATGACGAGTGCAGTGTAGTGTCACGTGAATGTTTATATTTTTGGAGTTCTGAGTGACACTGTTTGAAAGCCTCTGTGGTGTGGTGGTTGAAATTGTCGGCTCATAGCCCGGAGGCGGCGGGTTCGATTACCGCGGCAGGACAAGTATTTGTGCACAGAAAAAAAGCGCAAATACTTGTCGACTCTGAGTGTTGTGGAACTATGGTCCGCGTAGTTCGTGGGTGCCTATACACAGCGAATCCTAGTTAGGGTCCAGGATCTATATATGTGATCGTCTGTGTCGTTTAACATCAGGTGAACGACTAGCTCCTAACATCATTAATTAACATAAAAAAGGTGTTTATTACCCGTGGTCCATACCACGTTGTTTACCAGACGCCAGTGGACGAGGAGAAATTAAATTACGATGATTACGATGTACTGCTCGTAACCATTAGTTTAGGATTACCAGTTTAAAACCAGTGCAGTCGACTTTTCTACAGTCAGAGCATTGAAAGGCTTGTTTAAAGTCATCAACTTCAACCCCAAAATGTTCTCACTGCTGGTTCTCTTGCAGTGAGGGTGTTTCCACCACGCTGGTCAAGTGTGTTTTATTTTAATTATTTTACAAAATCCACAGCCCTTAAGTAACAAAGTTTATTATTTACATGCTAAACCTACAGCCAAAATCGGATTAACATTCTATATTTCGTAAGAAAAAAAATTTACATGACAGTCACTAGAAAAACGATACCAATAAAAAACAACAAAGGAACAAGAGTAAAGTAACACTCGAAGTTTGAAACAAAACATTGCGATGTAAAATCCATCCAACCCCCTTTCGCCCAAACAATTCGGGTCTTAGTGCCATGTAACCATAGTATTCAGTAATATAAATCAAACTGCGCTTTACAACCGTTGGCCAAGTAGGTAACACACTTCACAGACCAGTGAGCAACATGAAAATATTGGCTTACGCGTTTTTGTTTCATTAAATAACTCAGAAAGAACCACCATATTAATGGCCTAGTTTATGTTTATTTTCTTAATTAATCTGCTAATTGGTTATGCGCGCCAACCTTGACACACTTTACACTCCATTCAAACGTTGCTTGGAAGACATCGCATTTAGCGATAAGGTAATTATTTTTTGTATACTTTTATTATTTGGGGTGTACGTAGTCTATTTATCTATGAAGAATACACTTTTTGGTTGTATGACTATGGCAAATAACAATGGATTTGATACATCCCACACTATTATTTATTGTGCCTAGGGGGACACCCACACGAGCAGTAATAATTATCCTGTTTAAATAGTATCCTATGGGCTGAGTCACGACAAGTATCTCACAATATATCTGATGGCGTCCCTATTTCCCGAAACCTATTTATTACGTTGAAAATTTTCTGAACAGGGAGAAAATCACGAATCTTTGATTGCAACAGAAGATATTTGCATACTAACTATGCACATAAACTGCGTATTGAAACTGTCAAATCCATACGAATTAAGTGTTTCTATCTTTTACAATCGAGTTACGTGATTGCCTAACACGTATCTTCTAGGCAAGCGTGTTACATCCTAGACCATCGTCACTTACCATCAGGTGAGATAGTGGTCAAACGTAAACCTATCAAACAATATAATAAAAATAGACTCTAATCGACCTTTTCAGTGATGTATGGTAACGGACATCCACACAAATGTTCGCAAACATTTATAATTTTTCGAGAGATTTACTCCGAGATTTCTGGATCATCATTAATCCATTCGCGGTATTAAATCTGATTAATACCGTATTCCGAACGGTGACGTGTTAGGCAATAAATCAGTGGAACGAGTTGAATTATGAACGAAAAAAAATTGGTACAAATGAATGATAAGTATGACATTATGAATAATTCATGTGTGAATTTAATAACACCAACATAGTTGCGTGTAATTGTTACAAGGAATGCTAGAATTGTAACTTTCTGTAAAAGTAGCGGCACGAAACTCTACCGCTGAGCGTCATTGCGTAGAAGTAAAAAATTAGGTATCGCAGGGGGCTAGAGGGACGAAGGGTGCCCGTGCGTAGCACCGGTTGGCTGCCAGTCGTATTCCGTCCCCCGCCCCATACGACGCTCCGCGGACTTCTGAATGTGCAGTCGCGTTCTAAGGTGTATTGTTATTGCCATTCATTGTTATTGATTTTGTTAAGTTTGAGTTTTCCTTTGTTATTGTTGGTTTTTTCATTAGTGTATTTTAGTAGATAGTGAATTTGTCTAGAAGAAATACTGTTTTGAAAAGACAAGCACGAAAATTGGTGTATGACGTGCATTGTTTTGTTAAAAGAGAAACCAATTAATTGATTGATTCTTTAAAGCCAGATTTATATAAATAAAGGTTAATCTTGAATAGTCAATAATCAATCTATGCTTAACTCTAACATTAACTATTTATTAATGTTTGCGCGCGCGACAGTACCCATGCGCAGCTATCCCTTCCACATTTCGCTCATCGCTAAACTTACGTGCCGCTACCTATAGCAATGAAGAATTTATTTAACTCTCATACACGGTTTTATCTACATTTAATATTACATTACATATAACCACATAGCAGTCATAACATAATACTTTATAATTATGACCTTACACGTCTATGTCCATTCATGTCTGAAGGTCAATATAATAATTGCATTTCATTCGTTTAATAATGTGGCCCTGGCACTTAGAGGAGAGTTTGTAAATGATTACAATAAAAACTGAATCGGATACAATTATAAAAATCCGAATTATTGACAGTCAATTGAGTCAGTCTGAACAATAGTTAATAAATAAATATAAAGACTTTCATAACGAACCAAAAACATTTAACATACAAGCAAGTGAGAATCAACGACATCTGCCAAAGTATGAGATTGCCACAGATATTTATTTATATTTATTTATTTAGATGTCAACACTCCCCTCCGTCGATGGGTCAATAAAGTTAAATGTAGTTAAAAAAAAAATGAACTAAACTACAATATAAATATGAACAAATGAACAGTGCTAATTTTAACAAAACCAAGCTTACTGACAATCTGGCAAGACTGAGTTCTCAGTCTTTGGCCAAAATGGAATCCATTACCAAAAATTCAATCACACTAATATAATAAAGGCGAAAGTTTGTATGTTTGTATGTGTGTTTGTGTGTATGCGTGTATGTTTGTTACTCCTTCACGCTCAAACGGCTGAATGGATTTGGATGAAATTCGGTACCAAGATAGCTTATATACTGGATTAACATATGGGCTACATTTTATTTCGGAATAGTGAAATTTTACCGTGGGATGAGCAAATAATTAAAACACTTTTTATCCGCGGGTGAAACCGCGGGGCGCAACTAGTATAAAGTATACTAGTAAGATCTAGTGCACAGGCATTTTATAAATGACAGGGTAGCCAGTTAACTGTGTACACTCTGAGCACTATAGCAATGAGACACCCACATGATGATACTGAATTTGTTACGCTTGGAATGAAATCAACTGTAATAAATTAGTTACCATTGTCAAGTGATGTATATTGCTGATTAGCTGTTACCAACCTCTGTCACATTACTGCATGATCTGTATTAGGGTATGTTATATGAATGAATAAATTTGACACAATTTCTATGAGACAAAGTGGCTTTTACTGATGTCAACATAATAGGTCTTTACCTATGAAATTGCCGTATTGCAGTACATACTTTTTCAAACAAAAAAAAGTTTTGATTGGCTATGAATTCTAAATTCAAATTAATTTTGTTTTAAAAATATGACATTCTATTTACAATATAAGTCTTTTGTTTATTGATTAGCGTTGTATTTTCATTATATTTCAACATTTTTCCTCATAATGGATACTTTGAAATTTCGTGTAATTATGGAATATGAGTTCCGTCGTGGCACCAACGCGGCACAAACGACACGTAACATCAACGACGTTTACGGAGAGAACTGTACAAACGAACGTACAACCCGTTATTGGTTTGCTCGGTTCCGTTCTGGGCATTTTGACTTGAAAAATGAACCTCGTGGTCGTCCGGAAACTTTGGTGAACAATGATGAATTAAAGGCGATTGTGGAAGCTGATGAATCTCAATCTACAGCTGAGCTGGTAGCAGCTTTAAATGTTAGCATCAAAACAATATTGGTCCATTTGCGACAGATTGGCAAGATAAAAAAGCTTGATAGATGGGTGCCCCACGAACTTAACGATCGCCAGCGCAACGTACGCGTCGAGACTTGCCTTGCGCTGCTTAACAGGCACAGAAATGAAGGAATTTTGAACCGAATTGTTACGTGCGACGAAAAATGGATTCTTTTTGACAATCGAAAGCGCTCAGCAAGTTGGTTAGGTCCTGGTTCGGTACCAAAGCAATGTGCAAAACGAAAAATGACCCCTAGAAAGGTGATGGTCACAGTTTGGTGGTCTAGTGCTGGTGTGATTCATCATAGCTTTTTACAAAACGGCGAGAGCATTACTGTAGATGTGTACATTGAAGAACTGACCACAATGATGGCGAAACTCGCACGTCTGCAACCAGCTTTGGTCAATCGGTCGTCTCCACTGCTACTTCACGACAACGCGCAACCCCATACTGCACAACAGACCGTCTCTAAGCTGCATGAGTTGGGTTTGGAAGCTCTCCCTCATCCGCCATACTCACCAGATCTTGCGCCTACCGACTATTACTTTTTCCAAAATTTGGACAACTTTTTAGCGGGAAAAAAATTCAATTCCCGAGAGGCAGTACAAAACGCCTTTGAAGAGTTTGTTGTCTCCCGTCCTGCTGATTTTTTCAAGAAGGGCATCCATAAACTGCCACAGCGTTGGCAAAGATGCATTGATTGCAGGGGTGATTACTTTGAATAAAAGAAATAAATAAATTCGAAAAAAAAAATACTTTAACTTTTTTCAAACAAAACGGCAATTTCATAGGTAAAGACCTAATATTAAATACAGATACCCTGCTTCTGGGATTCAACTGCATATATACTAAAACTTGGTCACAAAAACTTTACTTAAAGATAGATAGATAACTTTTTATTGAAAAATCACAGCTAAAATAGTTAAAAAAGTGAACAAACTTAACCAAAGTATAACAATGGGCGGTCTTATCGCTCAGAGTGATCTCTTCCTTACAGCCTTGACATATCTAACAGAACTTTGATGTGACACTAACTGCTTGCACTATATTACATGTGTGTGGTTACTATATGTAAACTTAGACTAGACATTCAATATTTTACCATAATTAAATCCTTAAAAATCTAACTCCCTAATCAATAAACATGAAGAATAGTTTAATATTTTGTGTTTTGTTTCTTTCTATCCAGTTAGAAATAGGCAAAGATAAAACAAGAGAAAACAATGAGTACCTATTCCACTGTTATGCCTTAATTGGCTATGATAACTATACATGTATACATACCTCCCATGGTTTAAAAGTGAGTAGTAACATGGCACTTTGACGCTGATATAGGTAGCTCCTGAAGTCCAACAATGATGCTTTCTTTTTAACAATCATTTCTCGCAAATTTTGCGGCACCTTTGCAGTGAGTCTAACAGCTTGCCAAGACGTCACTGGCTGCTTGAATGTCTCAAGCCACATTGGACCCTCCGTCACATTGGAATTGAGTACAAATTGGGAAAACAAAGCATCTAATTCATCATACTGGACTAAAGCTTCCTCATACAAACCTAGCATTTCTAGAACAAATGCTAGTTGTTCCTGAAACAAACAACATATCATTGTAAAGTTCTATTTGTGAGACTCATTCATAAGAAAAGCAGTTAAAAGGTACATTAAGCAAATTTAATTATTATTAACTGACTGACTTATTATTTACTAACCTGTAAGGTAAAGTATTTACAAAAATCCCAATCAGGATCGTTACGCTTTTCCCTTTGCTCTCTCATGTATTCTTCAAATTTCAACAAAGCCTTGTTATATGCCACCAATATAAAATGCCTGATCTTTGCCACAAGTGACCTCCATGACTCAGCACTCCTTGCTTCTGATTTAATTGGATTTATTACCGATATAAACCTATCTTCTGTTTGCTTCACACCAAAGTCTCCTTTGATTTTATCTAGGACAGTTGTCCTTGGAAGAAGTTTATTTGTTTTCCGTATATCATAAGTCTCCACTAAAACTATAAGCCAGTCTGTTATTCCAGACTTTTCTAATTGTTTGAGCCATTGTTCTATATCTTCTCTGAGAGTAGTTTTGTAATATTCTATGTCCTGTAATAAAGTTAATGAGTTGCTGTTATCAATTTTATATAATATGCTGATAAGTGCTTAAGACTGAGATAGTTTTTATATAAGTATGTTGATATATGAATGTTTCATCAAGCAGAATACATATTTAAATAGTTTATTTTGTAATTTTTTATAGATATATAGTTTTATTTTTATATAGTAAAGATAATCTGATTTATTGATAGCACTGTGGCCAATAAATACCATAGAGCTAATATAATTAGATACACATAAAAAAATACAAACCACACAGTCAGTCCAATAAATATGAAATATGGGACGCTTTAACAAGTTGAGCTCATTGTGTACTTTGTCCTTATAATACTTAGTGAAGGAGGCTTCCAAATAAACAGATTTAGTGGCTCGGCCATATGATCTCCTCCATTCACAAGAATCCTGTGGTATGGCTGCCACAAGGGGTGCTTCCAGAGTACAAAACAGGTTCCAATCGCCCGAACCTGCAGTACAAAACAAAACAATTACAATTTTAACTTTTCTTTGGTGGCTTCTGCGGCAGTTTGACCACAATTTCACCAATACTGCAAGTTTTGTTTTGATGGTTCAAAATGTTTATAATGTAGTTATGACATAAATATTTCAAAACTTACATGTTACTATCGGTTTGTTGTTCATTCCTTCGCGGTCAGCTGGATAACTATCGACGCCCTTCATTTTTCAAATGCTTTTCATCATCTGCGACTGCTTCTGCAGGCATGACACAAATTAGAATCCGCTTATTAAAATACCTAAGGAATCCACCCACTTTAACACAGGTATGTTGAAGTTTGATTATTGTACGTAATTTGGTTTAAAGAAGTAATCATTTAGAAACTTCCGTGGCACAATCACTATCTTGGATTAATTTTAAATTTATTTGGTTTATTTTCGAAAAAATTAAATATACCAAAATTTGACAAATACTGTCATCATGCTGTCATGTCATCCATTAATCGCCCAAAGACAAAGAATATTGGTATATCCGGTGAAATGGAACGTATTCCAATTACCAACCGAACAAAACAATAACAGCAGTAAAAGACCGTGTACAGATATACTAACTATTATATAACTATTGGAGTTTCCAAATGTAATCGACTTCTTTTCAAAGAGAATCGACTAAACTCTTCGGTCATTTTTTGTAATGGCTATACACTTTTTATAAAATCTGTAATCAATCAATCTTCATTCATTTCTTTCATTGCTTCACTGTTCATAGTCTATGCGTCGTCAAAATGTCGCTCTCTGTTTTGGTATCATTTCGGGAATAAAGGAAATTATTTTTTAATATTGCGCTCATGATTTGAGACTACTAATGAGGCATACCAATTTTTAATTTACAAGTATATTTTCCAAACAGTTAGCAGGTAAGTTTTTGTATTGTTATGTCATTGTTAGATCTGACAAATAGAAATTCCTTCAATTTATAAAATACTATTCCAATGGAATTTCCTGAAAATTAGTATATTATTTAGTACCTTCGTCTGCTAGTGAGTTTTCTACATCTAGTTCTATGATAGAAGTTATTTTTCTTTTCATAAAAGTGTTGGAATGCGATAATGTATTTTTGTCAAATAATATACTATTAATTTATACAATTCCTTTTGTCTATAAGTTCTAATTAAAGTAATTAATGAGATTTACTGTGCCTACTGTTCGCAAGTCATACAAGTTCTAGTCTATCACAGGCTTATTTGTAACTTGTAATCAGATTTTGACATTGGGCTCTAAATAGTAAATTGTTATGATTCATACCTACATACATTCATCGTGGTCTAACAAATTATCAATTATGTGGGCAGTAGCAGTAGTACATCATATTTGGCACATTCTATTTGTGTATATTTTGAGGGGGTCTTTAGAGGGCTTTGCTTAAAGTTGAAAATCGCAGATCATATCCAATATCAAACTTGGTCTGCACTTGAAAATTATTATATAGTATTGATTTCGCGGTATTTATTTTTAATATATTAAGTGAAATAGGCCTATCAAATAATAATTTTAAAAACTAACGACATGCTTAAAAAAGCAGCCTGGCTATATAATTCGTAAAAAAAGTGTTTATTATTGCTGAAAATTTGGAGCACTACATTGATAAAAAATTTAATAAAAGGAAAAGGAAACATAATATTATTTCCTTTATTAAAGGAAATAAGTTTTATTTTTTGGTAAATCCAAACTTCATAACTTATTTGTATATCATTATATTAACAATTTACACAATTTTTTTATCTGATTATTTAGTATCATCACACTGCACTGGGCTTTCAAAAGTAGTGCTATGTTGCTTTTCTGATCAGAGTCCTCGTAAAAGAATGTTATTTAAACCATAATTCATCAAGGTTCAGTTAATGATACTACAGTCAACTATGATCAATGTAATAAGTGTATGTATAATGTGACAGTTCTAAAACTATAGTGCTCCATGTCAGGTTTGATCCTGCTGTTAAAAAAGGTGGTCCACCTGAAAAGTCATGCAAGTTGGACTATAGACTAAAGTCTTAATTAATACATTGCATTCCGTGTACAACACACTTGCAAAATGTATGACCCAATGCAAGCCAAGGCCTTATACTGTACTAGTTGTGGCCCGCTGTTTCACCCGCAGATAAAAAGTATTTTAATTATTTGCTCATCCTACAGGACCATTTCACTTTTCAGGGATAAAATGTAGCCTATATGTTAATCCAGTGTATAAGTATATATCTTGGTATCAAATTTTATCCAAATCCATTCAGCCGTTTGAGCGTGAAGGAGTAACAAACATACACACATACAAACTTTCGCCTTTATAATATTAGTGTGATAGTGTGTGTGCATGTAAATCCATGCCTGGTCCATGTTATCTAGGTAATGCAACAGATGGTAAAACCTAACCTAACCTAATTTTGCATAAAAAATTCAACACCAAGTATACTAATACCAACATAAAATAGCAAAAACTTTTTGCCTTGGTACTAAATGGCTTGCAATATTCCAGTCATGAACACTACAGCCCCAACCTCGGCAGATGCTTGCCTCAGCATCGTCCACTCACTAATGTGCCATAGACAGGGGGGAGAAAGTGAAGGTTTCTCCAAAAGAGCCATCGAGTCACTTGTCAAGAAACTAAAGGAGAAACGAGATGAGCTGGACTCATTAATCACTGCTATTACAACTAATGGTGCACACCCTAGCAAATGTGTGACAATACAACGGACTCTGGATGGCCGTTTGCAGGTAAGATTTACAACTAATGGTGCACACCCTAGCAAATGTGTGACAATACAACGGACTCTGGATGGCCGTTTGCAGGTAAGATTTACAACTAATGGTGCACACCCTAGCAAATGTGTGACAATACAACGGACTCTGGATGGCCGTTTGCAGGTAAGATTTACAACTAATGGTGCACACCCTAGCAAATGTGTGACAAATACAACGGACTCTGGATGGCCGTTTGCAGGTAAGATTTACAACTAATGGTGCACACCCTAGCAAATGTGTGACAAATACAACGGACTCTGGATGGCCGTTTGCAGGTAAGATTTACAACTAATGGTGCACACCCTAGCAAATGTGTGACAATACAACGGACTCTGGATGGCCGTTTGCAGGTAAGATTTACAACTAATGGTGCACACCCTAGCAAATGTGTGACAATACAACGGACTCTGGATGGCCGTTTGCAGGTAAGATTTACAACTAATGGTGCACACCCTAGCAAATGTGTGACAATACAAAGGACTCTGGATGGCCGTTTGCAGGTAAGATTTACAACTAATGGTGCACACCCTAGCAAATGTGTGACAATACAAAGGACTCTGGATGGCCGTTTGCAGGTAAGATTTACAACTAATGGTGCACACCCTAGCAAATGTGTGACAATACAACGGACTCTGGATGGCCGTTTGCAGGTAAGATTTACAACTAATGGTGCACACCCTAGCAAATGTGTGACAATACAACGGACTCTGGATGGCCGTTTGCAGGTAAGATTTACAACTAATGGTGCACACCCTAGCAAATGTGTGACAATACAACGGACTCTGGATGGCCGTTTGCAGGTAAGATTTACAACTAATGGTGCACACCCTAGCAAATGTGTGACAATACAACGGACTCTGGATGGCCGTTTGCAGGTAAGATTTACAACTAATGGTGCACACCCTAGCAAATGTGTGACAATACAACGGACTCTGGATGGCCGTTTGCAGGTAAGATTTACAACTAATGGTGCACACCCTAGCAAATGTGTGACAATACAACGGACTCTGGATGGCCGTTTGCAGGTAAGATTTACAACTAATGGTGCACACCCTAGCAAATGTGTGACAATACAAAGGACTCTGGATGGCCGTTTGCAGGTAAGATTTACAACTAATGGTGCACACCCTAGCAAATGTGTGACAATACAAAGGACTCTGGATGGCCGTTTGCAGGTAAGATTTACAACTAATGGTGCACACCCTAGCAAATGTGTGACAATACAACGGACTCTGGATGGCCGTTTGCAGGTAAGATTTACAACTAATGGTGCACACCCTAGCAAATGTGTGACAATACAACGGACTCTGGATGGCCGTTTGCAGGTAAGATTTACAACTAATGGTGCACACCCTAGCAAATGTGTGACAATACAACGGACTCTGGATGGCCGTTTGCAGGTAAGATTTACAACTAATGGTGCACACCCTAGCAAATGTGTGACAATACAACGGACACTGGATGGCCGTTTGCAGGTAAGATTTCCCATATGTGGACTACAGGTTAATATAATAAAAAAATTCTATATCCTTCTGCAGGGTTCCAACTAAACTAAATATTAAATACCAAAAAGCTTCTAACGTTTTTCTGGCAATAAAACCCTATTGATTACCCTATTGGTATTTACTTGGCTAGCATGCTACAACTTGATCGCATCGTCACTTCCCATCAGGTGAGAGCGCGATCAAATGCTAGACAAGTTTGAAGTAAAAAAAAAATTAGTTTTCATATGGATGGGTGCACATTCAGTCTGCCATAAATGAAAACTTGCCATTTTATAAAAATAAATATTGATTTTATTCAATAAATGAAACTAGTATCAATTATTAAATAAAATTAATTATAACAAAATAGACTATTATATAATTTGATAGTATATATGTTATACATAGACAAATAAAATATTTGAATTTGAGTATCTTATGATATGATATGGGTTAAAACAACTTTCTTTGGTCTTAATAATAATATTTTGTATTTAAAATATTACAGTATTTTAAATTTCATAATCTATGACTTTAGGATAGTTGTCTGCAACTTTAATTTGATCAGCTACGGATGAAACGACAAACGTAATGTAAAGGGGGTAAAAATCTATACTACCTGTATACCTTACTTTGTACCTGTTTACTGAGCCTTACATTAATACAATATATTTGTGACCATAAAACAAAAATTCGAGTGACAGAAATCAGGGACAAAATGAAACTTGTCTAACTTTTCCAGGTTGCGGGTCGCAAAGGCTTCCCTCACGTGATCTACGCACGAATATGGCGATGGCCAGACCTTCACAAGAATGAATTGAAGCACGTGAAATTCTGCCAGTTTGCCTTCGACCTGAAATGCGACTCAGTGTGCGTCAACCCATATCATTACGAACGGGTCGTGTCTCCTGGGATAGGTCAGTATTATAAAATTAAACATGTTCAGCCTTATTAATAAACACGAACTAGCTTTAGACTAGTTACACCATCTTTTGTCTCTTTCGATCCAGCTAAATATTCCAGTAGCAAAAAAAGGACAAAAGTTGAAGTAACTAATCTGAGACTAATACCCGTTTATTAATAAGCATGGTTAAGTTTAGGTAGGACTGGCTTTAGCTTAGTCATAATTACTGATAATAATAATGCCTAACGAACATATACATAGATCATGGAACCTAACTAGGATTCCCTGTGTCTAGGGAACAACAAAGGAACTACGAGGACCAGGGTCCCACATCACCACCCAGACACAAAACAAGTATTTGCACTTTTTTTATTTATTTCTCTTTCCAAATACTTGCCTGCCACGGGAATTGAACTCGCCGACCTGCTCAACCACCGCACCACAGAGGATGTCAATAATGAACTCTATTAACTCAAACTTTGAGCAGTAACCAAGACCACACCTACAATACAAGGTGTAGTCGCTAAGTGTGTAAAAAAAACGATATATATCCAAAATATTATTTTTTCCAATCCTCATTAATTTACTATGACGCTGTATAATAATTATGTATTCATTAAATATTGTAACATTTTCAATTTCGTCTGCATTCAAAATTCTATGAAAGATAACAAGTTTAAACTTAAAAAACTGGTTAATAAACTGGTTTTGGCCTGGAAACTACACTCATTCGGGATTAGCAAGTTTTGCACATTCATTGAGATGAGTTTGGATATTTCATAAAGGCTTCGTAAAAATGGTTGGTCTAGACTGGGCTTTGGAGGACCTTTACAAAGTAGTACATAAGAATAGGAAGGGCATTCTTTATCAGTAGAGGGCTTTAAACTATCTCCTGGTTTATTCCCTTAGCTTGCCATTTCAATTTCACAAGTCAGAGCCAATACATCTGTAGAAATAGACAAAAATCTTGTGTCATAGAAATAGACAAAAATCATTTCGTTCAGCATTTTTGATTCCAAACATGAAGGCTTGTATAGTGCTTTTCTCAAACAATGCGCGGAAGTTCAGCAAATTCCAGAATCGGTAATGAAAGACAATAATAACACGCCAATATTATGTTCAGTGGATTATTTTTACTATATACGGGTTTATCTTCGCATCCTAATTTGAGTTTTAAATGAAATCTTTAATCAGTTTACTCCTTGGTGGTCCAAAACTCATTCCATTTGTAAATAACACGACAGTTACTTGTTTTCATATTAATTTATTCCGCCGCTAAAACCGATAGAATGATACACTAACTTTGCCGGCCGCTGCTTACGTCGGCGATTTCGATTTATCTCAATGCTAAAAGAGTGATCGGATTTCCATGCACGTTGAGACAAATCTATCATCTATTGAAGGTATAAAGTCTAATCGCAAAAAGCAGTAAACTATAATTAAGATTAGACTACTCATCTAAAATTGCAGACCTCGCAGGACTAACGTTACAGTCCGGCCCGAGCCGTCTGGTCAAAGACGAGTATACGGCCGGAATCAGCGGAAACGGTATGGACATGGACACAACAGAGCTGGTGACCATCCAACATCACGCCACAAGTCCGAGACATCACCATTCTACAATACAACATCATCATCAGCAGTTTCCAACTGGCAACATTATTATAAATCAGAACCAAAGTAAGTCGGTGGTTTCTTTTGTTTTTGTTAACTTGTTTGTAGGAGATTGTTATTGTGCTGTACTATAGATACTGTGAGGTATTTTTTTTTATTGTAATCGTTTTGTGATGCTTTTGGATGTGCTGTGTTTGAGGAATCTGATATTAAAAATGAAATATTAAATGGTGTACCAATTAAAAACATTATTACATTTCTTACTGATTTGGTAGTTAAGCACACTACTAGTAAATTTATAAAATACTTTAATTTTTTTTAATAATTTCTTGGTTTCACATATTTCCCTTTTAAATAATGTTTGGAACGTTTTTTTTTAAATAATAATTTAAAGTATACGTAATGCATGTGAAGGTACAGATAGGCCAACCTCAAACACGGCAAATGTGTTAGTAAATTTTAGTCCTTTTATTTGGCATAGCGTATTTGATTTTATTTTTTGCATTTTTTTCTCGTCTCGATAGCGCCAGACGGCGTACCGAACTTGTTCTCACCGACGCACGGACCAAGAGGACCCATCCGACCGCCGGGCGCCCCACCCCAAATGGGGGTCCCGCCCCAAATGGGTCGCTCACCCGGACCGCCGCAAATGATCTCAAACCATCCCAACTCGGGTCAAATGCCATCGCCTCAAATGCAGCCGGGACCTCAGCAAATGGGGCCTGGGACGCCTCAAATGGGACCGGGAACGCCTCACATGCGGCCGCCGACGCCTCAAATGGGTCCGCCCACGCCTCAAATGGGCCCACCTACGCCTCAAATGGGTCCACCGACACCTCAAATGGGTCCGGGAACGCCTCAGATGGGGCCAGGGACCCCGCAAATGCGACCGGGGACTCCACAAATGGGGACGAATGTGCCGCAGATGGCATCACCCCGCATGGCTTCAGCTCCCACACAGATGTCTCCTGGAACGCCTCAAATGCCGTCTATAAGCCAAGGAATGTCGATTCCCAGCTCTCAACAAATGGTCATGGCGCAAAGAGCTATAGCACCAAAGTTAGAACCTCCTGATACAATGGATGCGCGCGCGATGTGGCTGCCTAAACGAATGAACCATTGTAAGCTTTCGTTGTTTTATTTTGCACTGACTTTTTCTTTTTTATCACTTTTGTTGCATGGCCTGTGGTGTAGACATCTCAATTTTAGGTTTTTCTATATATATTGTAATTTTCAGCTGCCATGCCAGTGACTATGTCACCTGGGGGTACAACACCGTTGATAGATAACAGCAATTCGACCTTCTTTCCATCTGAACAAACTACTACTGAAACGCAAATGACACAGACTTTGCCTGGTGAGTGATATCACCTTATATTTTGCTAAATACATAAAACTGAATTTTATTTTCTATTTAGTCATACATAAATACCATTTTAATATAGCTACTTCCCCCGCATCTTTGGCGCAATTGTTTAGACGAAAGTCTTTTTGTGATATTAAAAAACGAATTTGCAAGCGATAAAAGCGTTTAAATCTATTTGTTTCAACGTTTAATCGTTGTAGTTGTTTGTTATAGCGGTATCTCCCGGCTCGGGGTCAGGTTCGCAACAGAACGGTTTTCCGAATGCAGCCAGCCCCCCCTCGGTACCTCTGTCCAGCCCTCGCACGCAACAACAACAAGGTATGTACATTATATTACAACATATTTACATACTCTTACAACATATTCACATTATATTATATAATAATAATAATAATATAATATGTGTGGACATCTCACACAACGCCATCTAGCCCCAAACTAAGCAAAGCTTGTGCTATGGGAACCAGATAACTGATACAATACTTAGATACTTTTTTGTTTGTAAATACATACATAGAGTACAATATGACACCCAGACACAGAACAAACACCTATGTTCATCACACAAATGTTTGTCCTGAGTGGGAATCGAACCCACGACCCACAGTTCAGAAGGCAGGGCTACTACCAACTGAGCTATCGGGCCCGTCAACAGCATACATATTACCGTATTACAGCATATGTACACTATATTACAACATTTGTATTAAATTAATTTCTCTATAACGTATAACGTTACATTCAAACCGTTTATTTATCTTACTGTACTTTATTTCTGTCTCGTTCTATTTGTAAGGCACATGGACGGGTAGCAACACTCTGACATACACACAGAGCCTCGCGCCGCCGCCCGCGGCGCCGCCCGTGCCACTCGATGCGCCCGCGCATCATCATCACTATTGTAAGTTGAACTAGTTTTAAAAGTTTCCGATAGATGGCGTTGAATTAACTACGACCTTGTATTGTATATTAATTTACTTACGACTTTTATCTAACAGGTTGGATATGATATTGGAAAAGAAGTTAATAGATTTACCATAAATTCTTAAAATACCAGGTTTTCGTGATGTTTCATTACGAACAAATTCATAGCAGTGTGAACATTGTGCAGCGGAGGAATAGTTACTTTGTGTTTTGTTTCTGTCTATCGACTTCGAAATAGGTAAAGCTGAAACAAGAGAAAACATGAGTAGCTACTTCACTGTTATACAGTATTCAGTTGGAAGGGAGTGACTTTCAACATTGCGCGCGGGATAAGTTAGTTAGCCCTTGCTATTGGACTTCCCGTATTTATTAATGAAATACGTGCTTTCCGATTGGTTGTTTAAAGTTCATTCATGGAATTCGTCTAATGACATGTATGCTGTAATAAACACACTGTTTTCTTGCTAGAGGTATTATTAGTACTCGCGTTTCATTGGATATATTGAACTGAATTGGTCAATATGAAGTAGCAGTTATTACGCGACTGCTATGCAAAGTATTGAGCAATTATTCGGATGTTTGACACATTTAACAATTCCTATATGTAATAGATATAAAGACCTATTTTTATTTCTAATTTTTCGTATATCTAAACTCTAAAATCTAGATTTAAACTTTTTTCACCACATTTGAAAATTTGGATAAATTTAATCTTCCAGATAATGGCAACCCTGGAGGTCTACTCTCAAGTCAGCCGGCGCCGGAGTACTGGTGTTCGGTCGCATATTTCGAGCTGGACACGCAAGTTGGAGAAACGTTTAAAGTACCTTCTAGTAGACCAAACGTTACGGTAAGAAGAAAATGCAAATCTTTACCGCACTGACGTCCTAGTAACATCGGCTCATAACCCAGAGTGGCGAGTTCGATTCCCGCTACAGGACAAGTATAGCGCACCGAAAAAAAAGCGCAAATGCTTGTCCTGTGTCTGGGTATTGTGGGACAATGGTCCTCGAAGTTCCTGGGTCCCTAGACACAGGGAATCCTAGTTCCTTCCTTCCTCCCTTAATAGTCAATCCTTAGAGAGGGAGCTAGAAAAAGGTATACGGAAGAGAAAAGGAGAGAGAAAGAGAGAGAGAGCATGGACTATTACCATGCAGGGCCAGCGAGGTTTTAGTGAATCGGCACATGTTACTCCGTAAACAACACAGCGCTGTGGGATAATGTATTGCATTTTAATATTGCTACTTCATTTAATTTTCATTATTACTCATGAATTACTTTAAAGGGTGTTAACGGAAGATTTTTTTTTATGTTACTGAATGATTTGACGAACTAGCCGTTCACCTGATGTTAAGCGCCACGGCTGCCCATAACAGAACAGTGTCAATCGGAACCCCAAAATAGAGTTTCGAGCAACACTGCACTGCGCACATCATCCTGAGACATCAGCACAGTCGTAATAAGATTACTCGACTCTGAGATCAGATCATAAAGTCTCAATTGGCCAGTAATTTCATATAGATAAAGATTTTCATTAATTTAAGATTATATTGATTAATGACCCAGGTCGACGGCTACGTGGATCCATCTGGCGGCAACAGGTTCTGTCTCGGAGCACTCAGCAATGTCCACAGAACAGAACAGAGCGAACGAGCGAGGTAAGCTCAAATATATTTTATTATTTAAAAGTCGCTTTTATGTGTATTCTCAGAATTCGTTCCTTATTTGTGGCGCTATCGAATGGTGTAATAATTAGGACCGTTTTTTTAACTCAAAATCTGGCCTGAGACTCCTTTGATTACTTTTCGCTAGTCCTCATAGTTTCGGGTTTGGCCTAACACGCTCACTTGAAAAATTCATCCTGTATAGTTCTAGTTATCGTGATTTCAATTTTGACTAACTGCTGAAACGAATTTGATAAAATTTCTACGGGATCAATCCGAAAGCATATCATTACTAATAAAAAAATATTTATCCATAACGGTTTTAAATTTCCAAGGACCAAACGGTAAGTATATCATTACTAAAAAAGAAAACCAAATCGGTTCTTAAAAGACGGATATATGATGTTGCGAACATAAAAGAAAAAGTTTGAAAAAGAACTTAAATAAAAAGGGGAAACGTTGACTGTTTGTTTGTGCGACCTTTCACTCCAAAACTATTCTGAATCGATTTTTATATTCCTACTAGTTGGTAAATTTTTCCATTTCAGACTGCACATCGGCAAAGGTGTTCAATTGGATTTGCGCGGCGAAGGTGACGTTTGGCTGCGTTGTCTCTCCGATCACTCCGTATTTGTCCAGTCGTATTATCTCGATCGAGAGGCTGGTCGAGCACCGGGAGACGCTGTGCACAAGATATACCCTTCTGCTTGTATCAAGGTACTGTGGCCAAAGAACAGGGGTCGTTCGTGAAAAATTTGTAATACGAGATACGGTTTGTCATCATAGGACTCCCCGATCAGAAGGAAGGTTTGTGACTCTGCCGGCGAGGTAGACGTACCCCCTGTAAGTTAGCTAGAACGGTCGCGATTTTCAATAGGGTTCACTCTTCCAGTGGACGTAGTCTTCTCGATCCTCTTATCCCGGCAACGGCCCAAGCCGAGGCTCGCACCCCAGGGGTGCCCTGGTAGTTTCCTCCCACTTTTGACGGCTGGGCGCCTTAAGAGCCTGCTCTCCCGCCCGGTGACGCTGTAAAGGTCGGTAGACCAACAGCATTAGCCCGTTCAAAAAAAGGGAAAGTTTTCCATAATCTTCACGGCTGGCAGGCGTTCTTGGTGATCGCATTAGATCACGCTAATAATTACAGATAAATATAAATAAAAAATTAAAAGAATTCAACCGACTTTAAACTACAAATAGGCACTCAAAAGCGAAATTAATTAATGTAATTATTTTAAGCGCTAATCACTCATCTTTTTGAAATCGGTGCTAGCTAAACTAAGAAGGTAGTAAATAGCTACTACATACATAGTATGGCACCGGATTTGGGTACATTTTAGAGAGATAAGGAGGTGTCAAACGTAAGTTCAGTTGGGCATTTGATACTTTTTGTTTGTAAATACAGATTAATATATATATATATGTGAATACTGTTTTTTTGTTTTTGGTTTTTGCTACACACTTTTATGTATTTAGCCAGTTTCAAGTAATTGATAATTTCTCAAGCTAATTAATATATACTACTACTACTAATAATGCATAAAATTGGTGGCATTTTATTTGTTAAGTGCTAAATTACAGGCATGAGTGTGGGAAAGTGGTGTTATGATGGTGAAACGTTTCTTTTCGTGTTGTTTCCAAAACTCCATAGAAGCTTCTGGTAAAGTCGCCACCACTTTACTAGGAGTATGACTTGACTATACTAGACTATGACTTAAATTGATGACTTGGACTGTGACTTGACTTGACATTATATGATATTAATTAACTTGAGATATTATCAATTACTTGACACTGGTTAAATACACAAAAGTGTAAAGCCAAAACCAAACAAAAAAAAGGTAATGTTAAACCATGATCACAGATGGCTTTATGTGAATGTGAGTCTTATTTCATGCAAATGTAGTAAATAGTGGGCAATAACAAATAGCGGCCAGTTACACCGAGTGTTATGGCCAGGTGTTCGACCTGCGGCAGTGCCACCGCCAGATGCAGACGCAGGCGGCGACGGCGCAGGCGGCCGCGGCCGCGCAGGCCGCCGCCGTCGCCGGCCACATCCAGCCGCAGCACCCCACCATGAACAAGTGTACGTACTGTAAAGTTCCTACAGGAGGCTACTATTGAAGGGTTGAGAACAAAAAGGGTTTAACTGTCAGTTTGTTTGACAATTGTCAAACGAAAATTGTCGAAACTGTCAATTTCAAATTTGAAATTGACAGTTTCGAGAAAATTGACTTAGGTTAGGTTTAAAGAAATTTATTCTCAAATAAGACAAAAAAGTCACTTCCATGAGAACATAGTTAGACTTAAAGAATTCTATACAAGTACATTCGTCGTCACTTTAAATATAGGTATAGTAGGTAGGTATAGTAACATAAATATAAGTACGTGCTTAAGTAACATTACATTTCAACACGACATAATTTAAAATGTTTACTTCGGCAACTCATCCGTCGTAAGGTATTGAGTCAATTGTTTCTTGAATTCGTTAAATGAATATATTTTTTTAACATGCGAGGGTATTTTACTTTAAACGTCAACGGCGTCATTTTAATGTAGAGTGCTTATAAGGTGATAGAAAAGGTTTATATAAGTTTCAGTTGCTTGAAAATGTTTTGATTCTATTTTAAAATACTAAATATAGTACATACTAATTCATACAATTACTGTAAAAATATAATAAAATAAAATAAATATAATAATGTTTTTATGCTAAGCAAACTGTATTCCTGTGACGGATAAACCGTTTTTAGACTCAAAATCTCGAGATTTAAGCCTCATTTCGGTATTTTGAGTATGTATTATTGAAGATAATTTCACGCTGAATCCAACGATACCCATAAGTCATTTTGTGAAAAAAAAATCAGTTAATCCCTTTTTGTTCTCACCCCTTCAATTGTGATCTGATTGACATTGATTGTGATTGCGATTGATTTTTAAAGTAATTAATAATTATGATTTCTACTAATATAAGTAATAATACTAATAAGTAATAGTAATAGTATACTAGTAATAGTACTAATGCAAGTCTTAGGGCCGCTTGCGTAAGAATCCTTCTTTAATTTTGTTTAGTTAAATGCATTTAACTGCTAAAATACGTTTAGACAAAACACGTTTAAGATTGACTTGCTTTACATGCTGTTTAAATAAATACATTTAGCATAGACGTAAAAAAAAGTCTTACGTTCCGTTTTACGCGCATTGAAACTTGTTCCTCGAACCGCCGTCAATCCCGTACAATTCTTTAGAACGTATAGCTATAGATAATGTTTTGCGTGAATAGGAATTTGGATGTCAGTGACATTAGATGGCGCTAAACATATTTAGATAGCGCTAAACACCCGTTTTTGGGTATTAAAATTTGACAGATATTTAATTATGTTTAGTCTCAAATTTTACATTGTGCAAGAGGGTAATTGCGTTTAAACCTCTAAATGCATTTAGGCGGGTCACTAATTGCGTTTAAGAACACTTACGCAAGCGGCCCTTAGTGTCACCAATAAATTGGATTGAATTATCTGAAATAAAATAAAATAATAATTATTATTAAAACAATATATAGACGTGATTCGGGAACACTGGTGTATATTTCGAATGGCCATTCAAAAACTTACATAAACACAGCCTCTGTGGTGTAGTGGTTGAGCAGGTCGGCTCATAACCCAGAGGCGGCGGGTTCGATTGCCGCGGTAGGCAAGTATTTGTGCACAGAAAAAAAAGCGCAAATACTTGTTCTGCGTCTGGGTGTTGTGGGACCATGGTCCTCCGTAGTTCCTGGGTCCCTAGACACGGGGAATCCACGCTAAATTACGGTACTGCCCGCTGCGCATAGAGTTTACAACTGGACGTTGCCGCCGTCATATTCATTATTGTGTTATTTATACTCTCACCAGTTTAGATTTATAGTTAAGTTGTTATTGTTCTTTTCTACAAAAAAAAATTTACACCCCATAAATATTACACTACCGCATTAAACCTTCCATAATATGCCGGGGTTAACTGAAAGAATGCTCTATAACATTAAGTTCGTCTATGAACCTAATGAACTAGACGCTCGGTTAAGCGCCACGAACGGCTAAGGAATGGAATGCCTTGCCAGCGTCTGTGTTTCCGGCGAAATATGACCCGGGCGTGTTCAAGAGAAGAGTGAATAGGTATTTACTTGGCTAGCATGCTACACCTTCGATCGCATCGTCACTTCCCATCAGGTGAGAGCGTGGTCAAATGCTAGACAAGTTTGAAGTAAAAAAAAAAAAACCTATTGTTGTTTTTGTAATAAAGAATGTTTTATCCATCTATCTGTCTGCTCTTCAGGTTTGACAGCAGCAGCCGGTATAGGCGTAGACGACTTACGGCGGCTGTGTATAGTCCGACTCTCCTTTGTGAAGGGCTGGGGGCCTGACTACCCGCGGACTTCCATCAAGGAGACGCCATGCTGGGTCGAGGTACACCTTCACAGGTGAGAATTGACAGGAAGGATTCTATTCCCACTAAAGAAATTACAACTTTAAATTCTGCCGTAAAAGATTAGTTTTTCAATGTTTTGCTGTGAAATATTTCATAGACCTTTAAACCTTAGCTAAGAAGTCTATTTTCCATTTGAAACCGATAAATTCTTGATCGGCATTTTCACAGCATTTCAATTCCACAGCCTTTGCAATTTTATCTTTAAACTAACCCATCAGTTGGCCTTTACAGGCGACAAGTATTTGACGCAAATCTTCAAAGCAATCTCATCCTAAACCTTCCCAATTTACGGTCCAGTTTTGATACATTTTCTCTTTAACCTTCCCAAATCGAAATCACACTTCAAAGCTTATATGATATTCTTCTGGAAACAGTGGATTTTTTAGTCCTCTTAGATTATTTACGCATCCAAAGTCCGTAGATTAGGACATGCACTTCTCTGACACCAGTTCAAAGCATTCTAACCCTTAAACTACCGTACTATAAAGTTTAAATTCGCTTCCAGAGCGCTGCAACTCTTAGACGAGGTACTTCACACAATGCCGATCGACGGGCCACGATCGAACATCGAGTAGGAGTTGATCGGCTTCTTTTGAGGCCTCCGCGAGACCGCGGCGCGTGGCGTAATCTTGTTTGTTTCACGGCACTAGGGTCTATTGGGGCGTCAGTGGGGTATTTTAAGGGGCTAGTGGGGTGATATTGGGATATTCGTCGTGTGAGTTGGGTGTAAAGTGTTTGTGTTGTATGTCAGGTTTTGCTATTTTTGGTAGGCGTGTGTTTGACCTCTGTCTGGTTTAGACTTTGTGATGTGTTATGGATTTATTTGTCATAATTATGTTATGAATCTAGATCCATAATTTATGGTATCACTGGTATGGAATATCGCCATTTATGTAGTAAAACTACAAATAATTATATTTTGAAAGGTACATTTTTCACACACAAAATCAAAGCAAATATATGGTATTTTAGTAAATAATGTCAATATAAAATCAAATTGGCATATACATTTTAGCATTCAACACCCAACTCCTAAAAAACCCCCAAAATGTGTGCGTGCAAGTGAAAAGTGACCCAAGTGTCGAGACGCAACTTCGACGGACGCATTAGTGAGGATTGTGAAGTGACGGTCAATGGTACGTTTGTTTAAGTTTGCTTTGTTGGTTCGAGGTTGTATTTCGATAACCTTATCATTGGAACGGCTTCGTTTAATAACTTTCTATCGCTTTTTATTGATAATTCTGCCAATGTCAAGTAAGAAATTTTTAAGGTTATGTTATGTCAATTAGAACTTCTAAAATTTCTGTGTAATTTGTAGAGAAAAGTGACGATGACAGGTCAGATATTCTTCTATTGGTCACTCAATTTCACTGATTCTATGTCTGAAAGTGTGAAAACTTTATAGTTTATTATGACGTCACAATGACGTCAGTTTTATAACTGACGTCATTATTGGGGTGGGAAGCAAACACCCCTGAGATAAGGTTATTGAAATCCAGCCTTTGAAAAGACTGTTATATTATGCTATTTTATTCGGAAATTAATAATGTTTGAATTATGATTATTTTGATGCATGTTATAGCAAATACATGACTTGTTATTCTTTTTAGAAATTTGGTTTTACTGAAAAACAAATGCAAAGAGAAAAATAGTCACGAAAGTAAAGTAGCGTTATACAGCATTGTCTTTTGAATGTGTTATAAAAGCCATATAAACAGCATTTATTTATAGTCATTATAATTATTGTTTCCTACTTCGGATTTCGTCTTCCAAATTGTTTCTTTTTAGTTTCGTCTTCCTATGAAATTTGCTTTAGAATGTTGGTCTCGGCTAGATTATACGAATTGGCGCAATGAAACAAACATTTACGCGAGTGAATTACGCGTTTTATAAAAAAAAGGTGAACTGTTTTATGTCTTGTAATAATTTATTGATAGTTAATATCAAGTCGACAAATTTACTTAATCGTATAGTATTATGAAGTTCTCTTATAAAAGCAATAATTTATATTGAACATTTGCTCAGAATTTAATTTAACGATAATGTGGAAAATAGTAAAAAAACCTTCTTGTTGTTATGACACTAAATTGCCAGTTAAATATATACTTCTCAAATATCTACTTCTAAATATGTGTATCTACTTCTCAAGATCAACATATAAATTGTGTGTAAGTTTGTCGATAGTATAATAATAAGTTAAAATATAATAGATATGTATTACAGTATTGAGATGGAATAAACTAAAGAACTTATATGCAGATCTCAGTTATATTTTTCAAAATACATGCAAAATGCGACTTAAATGTTAGGACATTAGAATATTTAATACGACAAACTTTTGCTCAATAGTACCCGGCAAATGAAATGGCGCGTCGGAGAAAGTTTGATATCCTCCACCTTTTTTTACGTGAGGCAGATCTACGAAACCGCTATATCATTCAGTCTAGGAAAACTTACATTTGGACGGAGTTATTGTGACATTGATTTTTTTACTGTGTTTCATTTATTTTCATTCAATTTCATTCTGTTCATTCAAAATCTTCTATCTAAGTAAGTTGCCTGGCGTGCCAATTTTGTACCGGGTGTTGTGAGTTTGTTGCTTTAAGAAATGTTATACGAGTTTTAGTAGCAGCTATACCAAAATAAGGCATTTTATACATACTGTGGTCTAAATATAACAAGACATAATTATGGTTCAACTTGAAAGAAGCCAAATGGATAAGCTTTGTTAGGTCTAAGTTAGTGATAATGTTAATTTATATTATGTAGTGTTTAGGAAGTGATCAAAAGATGAATAACGGTTTGGCTTTTGTTATATTTCAGGGTTTCTAGATTTTGTGTGAAAAATGAAAAAGAAATTTTGATAGTTTGGCCTTTTTTGTGGGCTGGTAGTGGTGAGTCAAACCGTTGTCAAGCTTTTAGATGGTGTTGAGTGCCGAGGCAAGGCTGTATTTTTGTTAGTGTGATGTGCCTAATTAGAGGAATTGCATGAATATAAATAGATTTGTGATAATTATAATTAATATTATAATCAATTAATTAATAATGCACACTCCCCCAATTGAAGTGTATTAATAGATTAAAATATATTATGTACACTATGTACATGATAATGCCCTTTTATTTGGAATTGATTAAAAGTGAAACTTTGACAAATTAAATTTAATAAGTGTTTACCTTTAGGTCTGTTATAATTTTCGTTACATTCGGGTTAATGTTTGTTTTTTAACATTCTTGTAGGAGTTTGGCGGGATTACAAGACAGATCGCTTCCCGCATTGTATTATTTTCCAAAACTTGTATTGTTTTCAGTGTTAGTGCATAAATTTTATTCATTGGGTGCTGGATTACAGGCATGAGTGGGAAAGTGGTATAATGATGGTAAAACGTTTCTTTTCGTCTTGTTTCCAAAACTCCATTAAAGCTTCTGGTAAAGTTGCCAATACTTTACTAGAAGTATGCCTTGACTTGATGACTTGGACTGTGACTTGACTTAACTTGACATATGAAATATCCTTAACTTGAAAATTATCAATTACTTGACACTGAATACACAAAAGCGTGGAGCCAAAACAAGAACAAAAAAAAAATCATTCATGCAATTTCGCTAAATTGTTTTTTCATGAACTGTGATGTGCTAACAAAAGATGTATAAGATTTAAGGGAAACGCACTCAACACGTTTGGCTATTTATAAAACGATTTCTCATTTGATCCATGAAAAAATGGTCGATCTTTAGACGTAAAGTATTGTAAGATAAAATGACATATTTTGTGTACGAAAACGTATGTTAAGGTGTTGAAATTTATGTAAGTGAATGAGATTTTTGTCAGACGTCTGTTTGTTTAAGTTAAGTACTTATATGCTTTAACTTTTATATTTTTACTTGCAGATTTAACTATGTTGTGTTGAATGGTTTTATAGTTTCCGTTAGCGACCAGGGCTCGGAGTCTACTAACAAAATAATTGTGATTGAATTGTTCAACGATTGTTACTTTATGACAGATTTTCGATTCACAGAAATTCTGTCAAAAATCGACAATTGTCACAAAAAAGCAATGCGATCGCAATTTTGTTAGTAGACTTGAACCAGATACAGTGAAATTGCAACCTTTCTATTTATAATCGCTACACAACCGACGCGCGACGGTGGTACACTTAATTTAGTATCACCAAATAGTTGCTATCCTCTGTTATTCGATTGAAATGACAGGGACAAATGTATTTTTTGCGTATTCAAATTTAATTTAGCTGTGCACATGCTGGGAATGAACGTTTTTTATCTTTGAAGTTTTATACCTGCAATTCAGTTGGCTCGTTACTTAATTGTGTGAAAAATGTTGTCCATAAGATGTCATGTTACACAATAATAATTGTTACGATTCTCGAGCAAACATGTAATTTTTACTTGAGAATTGACGTCATACAGCATCGCATATTTTCTCCAGAGGAGGAGAGGAGATAGAGTTTTATTGTGAAGTCGATGCCACTTTTTATACGTTGTTATAGCAATATTGAAATAGGAACGTTTGCAATTTGACTGGCTCTAATGCCATACATTACACGGAATATCTTACGATATTTCATTAACGTATTAAAATATCACGTTGCGTTGCTCCGTGCTCGTAAGACTGTCCAGATGACGTGAATTTGCGCACGTTTTTGCGTAGAATACAATATAACAACTTAAAGGCCCGTTTTTATAAATAAACTAAGCATACCTCCGAGAGCAATCCTGAGACATAAACTACATTCGCTTGCAGCGAAAAATACAGTGAATAGGTTTTTTTATAAATGGCTGGAATTATATATATTCATAGTGGATATCTGTTACCAGTTGTGGTCTTGAGCTTAAATTAATACCAATTCGACTAATATCAGCCACTTATGCTAGACAGACGTCAAACGTGTGTTTAATAATATAAAACAGTAGTTTGACACTTTTTTAAGGCGTGTCTAAATCTTTTGTGGTAAAACGGTTAGAGTACAGTTTAAGAGAGTTAGAGTACAGGTTAAGAGTACACAGTTAACATTTTAATATTGATTCCAACAATACCACAAAAGAATTAAACAAGCCTTAAACTAGTGTTACACTGCTATTTTGTATTATAAACACACGTTCGACGTCTGTCAAGTTTTGTTTATGTATTTGTGGTAACACGGCGGGTTGTTTAGAGCGAAAATCTATGTCTGTTAAGTATAACAGACATAGATTTTCGTAAGTGTGAATCCATTCATGCAAAAATTACATTCTAAAAAAGTTGTGTAATATTAAAACATTTCTCACAAAAAAGTAAAGTAGTACTTACTTATGTTTTTATACTCTTATTTGGTTCGTTATTTACTTCATCTGGACAAGGTCTTTAAAGCGTTGTGTTTTCAATTTTTTTTATGATGTGAGAAATATTCGAAAATAGTTAATTCTCGATTGACATATTATTAACTAATCATAGCTTTTTTTATTGTAACAGAGGAATATTACTGCATGCAATTTTTTTTTTTTTTACAATTTATCTAACTGATAACAAGTGATCATCACAATATTGTTTTTTTTTTAAATTAATTTTGTTATTGCTTTATGACGGTTGAGTTTATGCATCGGAATTTTACAATTATTACAATTTATTGTTACCAATGATATTGTAAAATTTGATATAATATTACGCGAGTTTTCCTGTAAATAGTACAATTTCTCGAGAAAAATATTTTTTACCACGGAACGTGTGCTCGAAGTTTATGAAATGTAAATTGAGAAGGTACTTAGAAATTATATTCATTAAAAATCATTAGAAGGCTTTCGAATTGTCAAAAATACCTCTTTATAGTGATCAACAAAAGGAATCAAAGGGTTTTTAGATTATAAAAAAAAATAAGTGGTAAGTTTTTAAAATAATGTTAAAGTTTTGAAAAGTGATTGTCAAATTCTACATACCACAGTTATAAAATATAAATTAACCGTTGGAAATTCTGGTACAATTTATTGTGAAACTTGAGTGACCGTTGTCTCGTACAATTTAACCGTTGACATTGTCTATATTTGAGATATACCGAAGTTATCCAAAGTTAATGAGGAAATGTTCAATGTTTGTACATTTTGATCTGAATAACATGCTATTTAGTAAAATAGGAATATGCTACTGCTGCGTAATAGCAGAATATTGGCTCTTTGAAAAGCACATACAAGTAACAACTTAATCATGAAATAAATAATTTCAGCATAAGATTTTAACCAATGACTTTGGAAAAAATAAGCATATTACACAGAAACAGTATAGCATACTTTTCCTAGTATGCTTTCCTAGAATTCTTAGCATATTTATGCCCATATGCACAAAAGTTTAACAGATCTCAAGTTCGTACTTATTTATCTAGGACGTACCCAAATGCCTCGCAATAGGTACGTCATAGAAGGATAAGTGCGTACATCAAAATTTAGTGCAGGCGGGAATTATTCCTTTCTAGTAGGCATACTTCCCAGTATGCTTTTCTTGGCATATTTCACAGTATGCTTTTCCTAATGTACGTCCCAGCATTCTTTTCCTAGTATGCTTCCTAGTATACATCCTAGTATGCTGAGTATACTATGCTTTGTGTGCTTTCTCCCAAATATGGTATACATAGCATATTTTCTCGATATCTATGCTTTTTCTAGCTCTCTTTTTTATCATGCCCGTAAATTTTATGCTAAATAGCATGTCTATTTCAGATTTAATCGAAAATATTGCTTATGTAAATACGTCGCGTGTGTTCTTGTTGAAAACAAGTATCTGAAGCGTTTGTTGTGATTACCGTGTCCCTATATTCCCTCAACAATAACTTTAGCATGCTATAATTTACACCAACGGTAAAACAATCTAAAAGAGTTGATAATTATTGTGATACTCTCAATGCTTTTAAAAACGAAAGCATGAAGATGTAGGTAAAAATGGAGTCCACACTTCCAATTAGTTTTTTGACCCGATTTAGGGACTAATTGGTTTACACCTAAGTTCTAACATATTCCTCACTTTAACTACTTTTTCGTTTTCGACCTAAATTCTCATAATTAAAGAAAAAAGGATCGCCGTTTTACGCGTTGATGCGTTCCTCTCTGCATGTCACTTTGAAATTGTCATTCATTACGGTATATCAGGTAAGAAAGAGATGGCGAAAACCACCGAGTGAAATAAATTATACTACAGTTTGGCACGAACTGACATTTATGAGTATCATTTTATAATATCCCGGTATGTGTTGCATCCTAACTGATTTCCCTTTCGTCGTCGTTATTGCACATACATAGAACATTACAGAACGACAAATCATGAATTGGTGGTGCATTAACATAGAAAACGTATTACTACGCTTAAATTGACATTTCATTCATAAATTTATGAACTCAAGTTACCCGTTGTATTTATTGTATTGTATTGTGTGTATTTTATACATAAACAACGGTAATACGGGCCATTGAAATTATATTTGACTATGAATGAAGTGGCTACACCAGCGACGGTTATCTTCACATACCGGTACGTGCCGATTTCTAATATTTCATCCAGTGGTTCTCATTCCCTCTTTCCTCTACTGTTACTGACAAATTCAAACAGCCTTATTAATAAACGGGTATTAGTCTCGGATTAGTTACTTCAGCTTTTGTCCTTTTTTTGCTACTGGAATATTTAGCTGGATCGAAAGAGACAACAGATGGTGTCTAAAGCTAGTTCGTGTTTATTAATAAGGCTGAAAGTGTTTGGGAAAATGTAAAGGTATTTGAAGTATGAACTCCATTGTTTACCCAAATCTTCATGGTTCTTAATTACATTTTATGTTTTGATAACAAATATCGCTTGCCTATCGCAAGATTTACACCTTTTTGTTAATTAATGCAGCAAATCTTAGAGTATTTCAAATCAAGTATGTACTACCTTGTATAAAAAAAGATTCAGATAATGATATTGCCATACATTATTACAAAACAATTCATGCGTCTCTGTATGTATAGTTATAGAAAGTCGTTAATGCCACTAAAACTGATGCAGCGTATACCTTTTTTTACAGTGCGTCCATTTCATCCCAGCGCCCATTTTATCCAGTAATTTGACTTGTATTTTTTATGTAATAAGGTTCACTGAATTTTGCACTTGTAAAATACAGTAGGAATGTAAAGGCACATAATATGACACAGTTTTGCTGAGCTGAAATGGAATCACTGGAATAGGCTATTTGACTCAAAACTTAAAGTATTTTAAAATACAGGAATCAAAAGAGACAGTTCGAACACGCAATGATGACAGCTATTAGTCCTTCACAGTACCTCATTACTAAACTGTGGTACCTCTATGGCACCACTAACCTATAGCTCTACATAAAATCTCTGACATGTGACGTCACAAATTATGCCTTCATAGTAGTTGTGCGGAAGCTTTACAAACTTGGAAAGCGTACTCCGTGATTTATTTACCGATTTTACTTATTTTTTTCTATTAATACAATCATTTTTAACCTACTTTATGAAATTAATATATTATACCTGTTCATTTTTAATTGTAGTCAAATAGCCTATTGTCTAACTGCGTCAACTATCAAAACATTTATCTGGGACGTATAATCTATGTAGAAACTACAAAATCAGGTTAAATTCCTTAAATTTCATAATCATTTGTTATAAAAACATACATCATTCTATTAAAATGGAGTTTTATCTGTTATTATTTTTAACGGCCCATTAAATGTTGGTTATTTCGGGCCTAGATACGCCAACGTAACGCATCGGAAGGTGATGAATGCTAATTAATAGTTTAAATATGATTTAATTTTACCTGTTGTATTATAAATTCTCATATTTGTAACGGTTCTGTTTTTGTTGTTTTATTTGGATATTTAATTGTAGTACAACGTTGAAGGGATGTAATGAGTAATGTAGATGTAAGCGCATAGTTAAGAGTGAAACTGTGAAACAAATGAATATAAAGGTTATTCCTCTAAAATTTGTTTTAATTTTAATTTTTCAGTACAAAAAACGAGTGTGCTTTAGACCATACGACTGAAGTAAAACTTCTTCAGCCTTATTAATAAACGGGTATTAGTCTCGGATTAGTTACTTCAGCTTTTGTCCTTTTTTGCTACTGGAATATTTAGCTGGATCGAAAGAGACAAAAGATGGTGTAACTAAAGCTAGTTCGTGTTTATTAATAAGGCTGCTTTAGTTTAGCTCCGTCTATCGGCCGGTATAACTTTGATTTTGCTTTGCTTGATGGTAATGTCGCCATCTAGACAATTGTTAAAGGTTCTTTTAACGGACATACCAACATAATAATACAAATTTTTAACTTTGTAATGTTGACGATGGAGATTACGTGAACCAACTTCCGTTCGCTTTGAAATCACCAGCTTACTCCCCAAGTCAAGCGTGCGTAAGAAGTTTTACTTCAAAAAGGGGTCAACAAGACGCTGATCATTTCTAACGTTATGTAGCTACTACTTTACTCCGACAGGAATTGATTTCTTTTTTATTTGAGTCAATCACAGTCCTCTTTTAAACCGTTATTTTTATAACTTTGCACGTGCTAGACAGACGGGGTGAAGATCCGCAAAACTACTAACAAACGGTGCCAAAAACATGCGACTAATTGTAAATGAATTTATATCATTTTAGAGTCTTCACGATGCATGAGGGTTGGTTACGAAGGAACGAAAACTACGCCATTAGAATTTAAGAGATTCTGACAAAAAGGTAGGGAATATTGTTATCTCCTCAGCGCCTCGAACTGAGCACCTTTTGCTGCGAGAAATCTGTATAAAAACCGTATTTTGCTCACTTCGTGTTATTTTCAGTGTTAGTGCATAAAATTGGTGGCATTTTATTTGTTAAGTGCTGAATTACAGGCATGAGTGTGGGAAAGTGGTATAATGATGGTAAAACGTATCTTTTTGTGTTGTTTCCAAAACTCCATGGAAGCTTCAAGTAAAGTTGCCACCACTTTACTAGGAGTATGACTTTGACTAGACTATGACTTGACTTGATGACTTCACCTATGACTTGACACATGTTTGCGTGAAATATCATTAACTTGATAAATTATCAATTACTTGACACTGGTTAAATACACAAAAGTGTGGAGCCAAAACAAAAAAAAAGATTGTACTTATAGTATCCTCTGCTTGGTCTATGTGTGCCACTCGAGAGCAAAGTTTTGTGTATTTCGTGATAATGGAATCCTTTGCTTGCTCGGGATGATCAGCACTCGAAGAAAAATCAACTTTGTTCTCTTATTGCACAAATAACTATTTCCCATCACCATCAGGCAGAGGTAGGTAAGTTGAAAGTGGGAATGAGACAGCGAAAGAAACGTTTGTTCTTTTTCGATCTCTTCTATATTACGGATTTATTATAGCTTATTATTCATAGCCACAGGATTTAGCGGGAACGGCTTTATTGTCACGTCCGTAGTGACGAATTTACGGAGATCTGTTTTATGAGCAGAAGCGAGAGTGAGTTGATTGACTTCTCGGCTCCTCCTATTCAAATTAACGATAATTTGTACGGTAAGCAATGTGTGAGATGGAAATAGAGTAAGTATGTAGCTATCTATACACGGTGGAATTTAATTCGTTCTTTTCCTTAAATGTATGTACTCAGACCATGCTGTAGAATAATCGTACAAGGTGCAATTAAAAATAATAATTAAAAATGCCTTGTAAAATAACTGAATAACAACCGTAATGTCTATTTGAGGCTACACACAGCGCGAGCACTGGCTGAGCGCTCTGTTAATATTTCGTAGGTAATAAAACACCTGCTTTGTTCAATCAAATGTCGTAAGGCTTTTCTTTAGAATTTATTTACGCAGTAATTTAGTAATACCTAGATTAAAGTATTTTTTTCATAACTATACTTTTGGTATTTAGTTATATAGGAGTGTTCTATGTTCATGGAGTGAATACATACATTTAAGGAAATGAACGAATTTCAACTTGAAATTCCACTTTGTATAAGATTGCTATTCGTCATCATTTTTGCCGTAAAAGTAATTTTCCAGGGCTTAGGAAAATCAAATGTAAGGAGGGTATTACTAAAATGCCATGGCCAAGATGCCTATACAACCTTAAAATCTAACAGCCATGCGTTTTAGTGTAACGAGGAAAAATTAAACCGTTCTTTCGTAACTTCTACCAGCTTCTAACAGTTGGTCATTACACTATAAATACTGTGCGACTCACTCCCGCACCTCGGCACCAATCCAATCTTTACTCACAGCCGTTCCAACTACATCACAATTTAAACACCGTGTTACATTTTCACATGTTATTTATTGTAGCTTCTACTTTGAGAGTCGACACAGATTTCTGTGTTGGACATTGGAAATTGGGGCTATTTCTGGGTGTGACACTGGCCCTCAGATTTTATTCGTATGACCATCGAGTTTTCTTTCATCACTTTACATTTTAACTAAAATAATGCAGTTAAATAGGCATCCTTGCTAGTAGGTACCTACATACTACTTTACATACTACCATTTGATACTATCCATCCAAAGGTTAGTCTGGAAGAGATCGATGTCAGCGATAAGACCGCCCATTGTGATACTACTTTATAAGGTTTTCTTGATACTTTTATATTTCATTAGTGGAACAATTGAGACTATACTATATATTACTATCTATCTATCTATACTACAGACTGCCTCTGTGGTGTGGTGGTTGAGCAGGCCGGCTCATAACCCGAAGGCGGCGGGTTTGATTCCCACGGCAGGGCAAGTATTAGTGCACAGAAATAACGCGCAAATACTTGTTCTGAGTCTGGGTGTTGTGGGACCATGGTCCTCGTAGTTCCTGGGTCCCTAGACACAGGGAATCTTAATTAGGGTCCAGGATCTATATATGTGATCGTTGTGCGTTATTATTATTACCATTATTATTATACACACCGTATTAGTTTCATTTTTACCTACGTATCGCGAAATATGCAAATCTCATGCCATTCCGTTACCTTCCTTGCAATCCTTGTCAGCAGTGCCTAGTCTTGTAATAGCACAACAATATCTACTGCAATTAATTGATTTGGACGTGTCACGTCTTGGGGTACACCTTTTAATACTTTTACATTTTGTAATTAGTACATTTACATTTTTTTTTATTTTATTAGAAAACCGTTTTGACCATACCATAGACCATAGTACTTACAAGGACTTTTTTTTTTTTTTTTTTTGAACGAGCTAATGCTGTTGGTCTCTATCGACCTTTACAGCGTCACCGGGCGGGAGGGCGGGCGCTTAGGGCGCCCAGCCGTCAAAAGTGGGAGGCAACTAGCTCAAGGGCACCCCTGGGGTGCGAGCCTCGGCTTGGGCCGTTGCCGGGATAAGAGGATCGAGAAGGCTACGTCCACTGGAAGAGTGGACCCTATTGAAAGTCGCGACCGTTCTAGCTAACCTACGGGGGGTACGTCGACCTCGCCGGCGGGGTCGGTGTCTGATTGTGTTACGCTGGTATCCTATACCGGTGCCGAAAGCGGTACCTGAGCCAGAAGGGCTAGACTGGTCCGGTGATCCTAGCGCAGCCGATACTACGGCTGCTATAGGATCATCCGGGTCGCTCAAGACGTGTCTCGGGCGGCGACGACGGGGTGGCGAGTCTGTCGTGTCTGTACAGTAGTTTGAAGCTCTGACTACGAGAGGGTTGGGGTGATGAGGTGCCGCATCAAAATAGCGGCGGGATGCATCCTTCATAAATTGACGGATGGATGGGAGTTCGAGATCGCAGTGGAGGTCGGAGTTTCGCTGGTACCAGCGAGCCCCGACCACCTTGCGGACAAAGCGGTTCTGGATCACCTGAAGTCGATCCAGATGTACTGAGGGAGTATGAGCAAACGCGACAGATGCGTAGGTCATAATGGGGCGAACGCAAGTTTTGTAAAGCGTCACCTTATTTCTAAGGGACAGCTTACTACGCTTGCAGATGAGAGGGTGGAGGCGGCCTAAGACAAAGGCAGCCCTATCGCGCACTCGCTTAATATGGTCCTTGAAGTTGAGTTTGGTGTCAAGGGTAACCCCCAGGTATTTGGTAGACGAAGCCCAGGGAATGGGCTTGTCGAACAAGGACAGTGGTTTCGCTGGCGGACCACGCTTGTAGTCAGAAAAGTACATCGCTGCACTTTTATCTGGGTTAACCGTGATCCGCCATTTCCTGAACCAAGCACCGATCTCGGTGAGGGCTCGTTGGAGGCGACCACGCATGTGAACTCTCTGCCATCCGGAGCAGTAGATAGCGGTGTCATCCGCAAAGAGTGCGAGCTGCACACTGGGATGAAATGACCGCGGGATATCGCTGGTGTACAGCGAGAAAAGCAAGGGGGAAAGCGCGGAGCCCTGGGGCACTCCGGCTCTGATAGGATGGGGAGACGATCGCTCCCCCTCGACGCGGTAGCGAAAGCTTCGATCCCTAAGGAAGTCTTGTATGATGTGCACAAGACGATCTGGCACGCCGATGTGGTACAGCTTGAAAATCAAGCCGTCGTGCCAGACTTTGTCGAAGGCTTTCGCCACGTCTAAGAAGACTGCGAGAGTCCCTTTCGGTTTTGGATTCGCGTTGAAGCCATCTAGAATGTGCTCCGTGATGCGGTGCACTTGTTGAACGCAAGAGTGTCTAGCTCTAAAGCCAAACTGCTCGTCGGGAAGGAGTTTATGTTCGTGGATATGGGACCAGAGACGCCTCCGAATGAGACGCTCGTAGATCTTCCCCAGAGTACTGAGGAGACTGATGGGCCGGTAGCTAGAGGGCTCGGTAGCCTTCTTGCCTGGCTTGTGGATGCCGATGACGTCGGCGGACTTCCACGCAACGGGGAAAGAGCAGTTGCTCATGGCCGCATTGAAGATGCTGACTAGGAGATAGATTAAGGGGACAGAAAAGTGTTTGACCACTTTGTTGCTGATACCATCAGCGCCGGAGGCTTTACGGATAGCGAGACCCTTGATGACAGACTCAACTTCGGCGGCCCTAATAAGCTCGAGCGGGGGGTCGGAAGGTGGTAGGGAGCTGCGACGTTCGACTTCACTGACCACCGTATGGAGGTGGGCAGGGTCAACGTGATCGGGGGAAAGGTTGCACTGGGCCTCGAGGCTCTCAGCCAAACACTCGGCTTTTTCCTCATCATCGAACGCGGGGACTTGGTTTGGCCTATCAAGAGGGGGCATCGTTCTAAGTGTGTCACTTTTCAGAGTTCGAGCCAGCCGCCAGTAAGCCTGGTGGGTTGGCTCGAGCCCTGAAAGTAGGTCTGTCCAGTTCTGGGCGCGAAGATCACTTATGCGTTTCTTAACAGCACGCTGTAAGAAATTCAAAGTGGATTTGTTATCACGGGAGGGAGCCGCGTCATATGCCCTAGTGGCGGCGTTCTTTGCTGTCAGCAGTCTCCTCACGTCCTCGGGCAAGTCCCAGCGGTGGTCCACCACCGGTACCTGCTTAGAAGACTCACCGATCACAGTGCGGAGGTGACTAGTGAGAGCATCGATCGCGGTGGAGACGTCATCTAGTGTCTGTATGTCGTCAGGTACCTTGTCTAAGTCTGGTGAACTGATAGCTTTCAGGGATTCCCCCAATCGCTTCCAGTCCACCACTGTCTTAGTCTGGGGTATCAGTTCAGTTGGATCCGAGCCTAGTCTCATGAGAACGGGGCGGTGGTCAGAGTCAAGTTCGTGGAGCACTTCTATCGAGCTTAACCTGAGGGCTACGCCTTTTAAAAGTGCTATGTCGAGTATGTCTGGTCGTTGGTCGAGGTTCCCGGGGAACCTGGTCGGAGTCATGGGTGCGATAATGTCAAAGGTGTGGTGGTCTGTGTCTGGTCGTGGGTCAGTTAGCTGTTCAAGTATCCTACCGTTGGTGTTGGAGGTGTGACAGTTCCACATGACGTGTTTGCTGTTGAAGTCTCCCGCCAGTATGACGGAGCTTCCCAGAGAAAGTAGCGCGTTGATATCACTACTGAGCAAACGTTTATCAGGGGGAAGGTAGCAAGACGCTAGTATGATCGGTTCGTGGCCGTTCATAGCTAGGCGACAGCAAGACGCTTCTAAGTTGATTAAAGATGAGGGAGTATCAATTGGGATGCAGTGAAGAGACCTTCGGTAATAGATAAGCGTACCGCCTCCGGCATTGGTAAGCCTATCATTACGAACCACTACGTAATTGGCGATCTTAGGATCCCGCTTACTAGGTTTCAGGAGGGTCTCCTGTACAAGCATCACATCGACCTGATGGGTCTTACAAAAGTTATGAACCAAGTCGCGTTGACGAGTGAGGCCGTTTGCGTTGAAAAACGCTAACGCTACGGAGCGAGGTTTAACCTTTTTTGGTGTACTATCCATATTAGATAGTACTAAAAGAAGGTAAGGGGCAGCGCATGATAGCGTCGAGAATGCCATCGTGCTGGACCAGGGCACAGAAACGGTCCTCGGGAGTGGCGGCTGAACGAAGTTTGTGTGCTAGCACACGTACTTCCTTCAGATCGATGGCTGATAGGCTCTGCTTAATCAGAGCCAGATCTTCCATCAGGGAAGTTGTAGCCTGGCCAGAGGGACCAGACTTAGAGGCGGGAGGGCTAGTGTGGGCTACAGGCAGCGCTTCAACAATAGCTGGAGCGCTGCTAGGTGTCGCTGGCGCGGCCTGCGCCCGGACCATGCTCGGGGGCTTGGACCAGGCGTTGACTACGGGAGGCGGTGCCTGAGAGGGCTGTGTGCTGCTTGCCGAGACAAGGGATAGCTTAGAGCTTATTCCTTGAGCGCCAGTGGTAGGTGGATTGGGGCGTGATGGCGCGCGCCCGCTAGTCCTGCGTGTGCTGCGCGGTGCCTTCGGGCAACCACGATAGTTCGCGGTATGCCCTGAGTTTCCGCACAGAACGCAGCTTGGCGGGTCTGGACTGTCCCGAGTGCGGGAACAGTCGGCGGTGCCATGATCCCCAAGGCACTTAACACAGCGGGGCCTGGCGTAACAAAAACGTGCCGCATGCCCATAGAGCTGGCAGCGATGGCACTGGGACGGAGTACCGTTTCGGTGTGGGGCCTCGACCGTGACCGCTGAAAGTTTGTCTACCTCCTTCAGATTGAAGATAGACTTCCCCTTTGCGGTGCGGTCGAGCACAACCAAGACAAGGTCGAAGGCAGTTTTGGTACGACCACTGTATAGGCGGTGAACTTCCCGAACCGGGAACTCCTGGGCTTTGAGGTCCTTGAGGACAACCTCTTCCTTCACCTCCTTCGGTATTCCGCGTAGGACTACACGAAGAACTTTCTCTTCCTCGAGAGCATAGGTATGAAAACCTATTTTCTCTTGGCGGAGAATACGGGTGAGGAGACGATGGTCGTCCGAGGTTGCCACTTGGACTTTAATGCCCGAGTTGGTCGGTCTGGCGGACGTGTAGTTCACCTTCCTGGTGGTAAGGAGAGATGAAACATTGCTCCATTTCTCCTTTTCCTGGACGTACAGAGGTGGAGGTCGCTCCGGTCTCGAGGCTGATGATCCCGAGGAGGGCACATCTACCTCAATGGCGGGTGATCCTCTGCGGTCGGAAGGGCCGCTTACTGCCCCAGGACTGGGGCAGGCTGCCTTGGACGGGGGAGGAGAGGAAGCTGTCGCGGGGCGCTTCCTTCCTTTAGTGACTGTGATGAAGCCATCATCATCAACAGGGTCAGGAGAGGCGGGACTTTCGCACTCCATCAGTGAGGAAATTACCTCTACCGACGGAGTGGTAAAAATAGGCGAGCGGGAGCGCGGTCGCTCGCGGGTTTCGCTGTCACAGCTTCGCGGTGACGGGGTCGGGGGGGGTCCGCGGATGGCGGGGGAACGGGAAGTGTTGCGGGAAGCAACCTTCTCCGTTTTGCGTGCGCGGGCAACGCTAACTGAGTCAGCGGGTGGCGGAGGCATCACCGGTGATGCGGGCTCACTGGTAGCCAGTGCGGATGGAGTAGGAGTCCTAGCAACGAACTTGGACCAAAGGTTTTTAAGATCGGGGTTGAACCGGATGGCCCAGTCGAAAAATTCGAACAGTTGCCTTGCGGCAACGTCCGACGGGATAGACTCCATCCCGGCGTGCTCCGGGATGGAGTGGGGAGTAAGCAGTAACGCCCCGCCTGTGAAGGCGGAGCGGTGTGTACCTAAAGTGTAGCCCTAATTAGCGTACCGTCTGCAATGCAGCACGGGTGAATACCTGAACGCGGATCCCTACGTCTTCTGCAGCTCCTGCTGCGCCGACGAGTGTACCCGGACGCGGCGGCAGCCAGTCACGCGCACGAGCGCGGAGGCTACGCGGCGACGACGACAACGCACTCGGGCCGCGGCACACGCTCGGACGTGGCGACGGCGAAACGCGCACAACACTTCACTCGCGGCACTGGTAGCGACGGCGCTAATTGTCTATAATGTCCAGCAAACAGTCTCTTCACTCACGGCACTCGCGAGACGGGTGGGGCCCGGGAGGGGCCGTCGGAGACGCGCGGGGCGCGCGGGGGCGGCCGCTCGGCGCGGCGGCGCCGGGCGGACTGCGGTTGCGGTGTGCTGAGCACAGCGCGGAGGCGGGGAGCGCGTAACGGAAGCGCTCAAAGACGACCGCTCGGGGCGGTGTCGAGAGTCGGACTGAGTGTGACTTACAAGGACTTAAACACCCTTATTAATAAACACGAACTAGCTTTAGACTAGTTACACCATCTTTTGTCTCTTTCGATCCAGCTAAATATTCCAGTAGCAAAAAAAGGACAAAAGCTGAAGTAACTAATCCGAGACTAATACCCGTTTATTAATAAGGCTGAAAGGGATCCGTTCTGATATTTGAAAATGTTCTTGCCATCGCTTTGCTGTCTGCATGTGTGATAGAGACAATGGCCCCTGAAAATTTTCCTACATATTAGCCTTTCGGGGGAAAATGGTTTTTACCCTTTAAATAACCAAACCTTTTGTTATTGGAGACAATCGTCTGAATATACTATTATGTATGCTTAAACATTTAGATTTAAAAAATTATATATTCTAATTACAAAATAAAAAAAAGAAATTGCACAAGCATAATTTTTCAGTGTAGACAATGTAGCGCCTGCGTCGCAACAGTTACCAATACTTACCTTCTGCACATACCATACCTCAAACCAATTACCAGATTACCGGGATACCAAAAGAACCACATTTACCTCAATACCATTACCAGGATTACCAGGATAACCAGAAGAAACAAGACACACTCAAACCATCATTTATTGAAGTCTGAATCCGATTGTTTGTCACATGAAACAATGAAGACTATCGCCAGAGAAACTAAGATGTCGCCCTGAAAAGGGCGGTTTCAATTGGGATAAATATTCGCTCTGAAAAGAGCGAATATTAATCGTACCACCAGCACCTCATCGCAGCTCTGAACAGCATCAATCAGCACCAGTACAGAACACCAATAACGTTATGTAGAGACGACCGCACAGTTCGTTGCCCCCGGCGTTATGAAAGAGAGAGCTCGATGCCACCTATATTTAAGGGAAACAGCGCGCCATGCTCACCTGCCCCAGGAGGGAACGGGACAGCATAATCGCCGGGAATTTAACAACACACGCATTGTAAACAGAAGAACGATATCTCATTGGTCAATTAATCACGTGAAACAATTGGTGTAATTTTATAATCTTATTTTCTTATTGGACAATCCTAGGTTAAGCTTTGTATAAATATAGGCATTTTTCTTTAATAAATATATTCCGCTACGCTTGTTCTACTGTTACACTTCAAATCGAGTTTTATTAACGTCCTCGTTATAATAACCTACAACAACGCCAAACTGGTACCAACGTTAAACCCGAGGACCTTAACGGTGACAACACCATTAAATTGGTGACCTCGCCGTTAAAGTGGTGACGTCGCCGTCAAACTGGTGACCCTCTCTCCAGCCTTACTACAAGGAAGAAAGAACACGTGAAGATGCAAGATTCCTCGACCACGGACACCTCTGCCTCTACTTCTACCAAGAGCTCGCAGCAAGAATTCGCCGGTATTGCATTGTCTATGCGCATACCACCATTCTGGCGCGACAAGCCGCGCTTATGGTTCATCAGCTTTGAAGCCGCTACCAGCGACCAGAAGAGAAGCCAGGCTCAGTTGGCGCAAATGGTTATCGCACAACTAGATAAAACGGACGTCGAACAAGTCAGCGATCTACTATACAACCCGCCAGAGACCGACATGTACAAAACACTAAAAGAGCGTCTCATCACCGTATATGAAGAATCCGACAACCGTCAGTTCCAGAAGCTACTCTCCGACATGGAACTTGGAGACCAGAAGCCATCACAGCTGCTCAGACGTATGCGCAGTCTGGCACGCGATAAAGTACCTGATACAACTCTACGCCTGATGTGGACGAACCACTTACCGTCTCACATCCGCTCCGTTCTTGCCGTCAGCGAATCATTCAAAACGCAAACCGCATTGGACGAATTAGCACTTCTGGCTGACAAGATGCTGGAGAACAGCAGCTCTGAAATCTCTGTTGTTGGAACAATACCTTGTCCTCAACAGCCACATCATTCTGAGACACAATTTCTCGCTGACGAAATAAGGCGTTTGTCGCTTGAAATCGCCGCTCTCAAGACTTCACATCAATACGAACAACCACAATACCAGCGTCAACCGTATCAACAACAGCGACCATTCTTTAGAAGAAACCGTTCGTTACGTCGAAACACAGATAACAACGATCGCTCACGAAGCCAAACGCCGTCGCCGTACTGTTATTATCACCGACGATTCGGATCCGAAGCAATTCACTGCACGACACCTTGTTCATACAAAAATGAAAACATGAATAAGAAATCGGAAAACTGAAAATTACGCTGGCCGCGGCGGAATCTGGCGTAAAAGAACATTCATACCGCCTATTTGTCACAGACAAGAAATCGAAGTTAACTTTTCTCATCGATACAGGCGCCAACATATCCGTCATACCCAAGAAAAAAGGCGACTCGCCGAAACCACTTAACTTTCAACTCTACGCTGCTAATAATACTATCATCCCGACCTACGGTGAAAAAACATTGGAGCTAGATTTGAACCTCCGTCGACCTTTCAAGTGGAAGTTTATCGTTGCGGAAGTCAGCAAACCTATAATCGGGGCCGACTTTCTCAAACATCACCAACTGATAGTCGATATCAAGAATAGAAGACTAATCGACGGAATCACGAAACTAACGTCAACTTCATTCGTGCAAGCCACAAACATACCTACAATCCGCAGTATTGACGTCGACAATTCATATCATGATATCCTAGCGGAATTTCCCGGAATAACTCGACTAACTGCGATGCAATTGAACCTGAAACACAACGTTGAACATTTTATTGAGACAACCGGACAACCACTACACTGCCGCGCTCGACCAATAGCGCCACACCGATACGAACTCGTAAAAAAGGAGTTTGAAAATATGATTGAACAGGGCCTCTGCCGTCCAAGCAAAAGTCCCTGGTCATCTCCACTACACGTCGTACCAAAGAAGAACGGAGATCTACGAGTATGTGGCGACTACAGACGACTTAACGCTGTCACGATACCTGACCGCTATCCAATACCTAGAATCAAAGATTTCACATTCCAATTATCAGACAAGACTATCTACTCTACAATCGATCTCAACCGAGCTTACCAACAACTGAAGATCCGAGAAGAAGATATAGAAAAAACTGCAATCATAACACCGATGGGTTTATTCGAATTTCCGCGAATGTGCCCAGGACTTATGAACGCAGGACAAACATTCCAACGATTTATTCACGAAGTACTGCGTAGTCTCGATTACGCCTACGCGTTTATTGATGATATTTTGATCGCAAGCCCGTGCGAAACTTCACACAGAAAACATCTTCGTGAAGTACTAAGAAGACTAGAAGAAAATGGCATCACTATTAACCCTGCCAAATGCGTGTTCGGCCAACCGGAAGTCAAGTTTCTCGGCTATACCGTTAGTAAAGACGGAATCAAGCCGCCTGTTGAAAAAGTCGCTGCAATTCAAAATTTTCCGAAACCGACGACAATCGAAGAATTAAGACGTTTTCTCGGAATGATCAATTTCTACCGTGACCACCTACCTAAAGCAGCCGAAATGCAAGCACCACTTCATGCATTTCTTCATAACACGAAAAAAAAGGATAAAACATTAATCCAATGGAATGACGAAGCACTTGAGGCATTTGAAGCTTGTAAAGTTGCGATTCAAAATGCAGCTTTGCTCGCTCATCCTGTACATGACGCTGCCCTCGCAGTTTTCACTGACGCATCAGACCAATGTGCTGGTGCCGTCCTACAACAATTCATCGATGGAAAATGGCAACCACTTGGCTATTTTTCAAAAAAGTTTTCCGACACCAAACGCAACTACAGTACTTTCGACAGAGAGCTACTTGCAATCTACATGGCAATAAAGTACTTCCGGAAAACATTTGAAGGACGCCACCTCATTGTATTCACTGACCACAAGCCACTGACCTATGTGCTGCAAAAGCCACCGTCAGCGACTGAAACACCTCGCCGTGCAAGACAACTTATCTTCATAAGCGAATTCACAACAGATATTCGTCACATCTCTGGGGAAATCAAGTCGCCGACGCCCTCAGCCGAACAAACGTAGACAGTATCACATGCCCAACGTCACTCAACTATCAAAAAATTGCTGAAGCGCAAGAAAGAGACAGCAATATCATCCAGCAACTTGCACAACAAAGTAACTTAACAATAAAAAAAGTTACTATGCCCGACGCACATACTTCAATCTACTGCGAAACATCGACGTCACACATGCGACCCTACCTACCTGAAGAATTCCGACGACTCGCATTCGACGCTGTACATAACATAAGCCACCCGGGTGTACGCACAACACGCAGGCTTATGACTCAAAAGTATTTCTGGCCTTCAATGAATACCGATGTTGGAAAATGGGCAAAACATTGCATACGCTGTCAACAATGCAAAGTTCAACGACATACTATGAGTAGCGTATCAACTTTTCCACCTACTTCGGAACGATTCAGCCACCTACACCTAGATTTGGTTGGACCTCTCAGCACCACTCCTCAAGGTTACCGCTATCTGGTAACCATGATCGACCGAGTAACGAGATGGCCTGAAGCAATACCTACTGGATTTGTTACGAGCTCATCATCTGCACGGATCGGAAGAAAACACAGCAACACGTTGGGCGCGTTTTCTAAGAAAACGCGTCCTGGTTGTACTCGCGCGTTCCTGCGCGACGGGGAAGGCTTAGCCTGCTGACAGCTTGGGAGTATCACCCAACCGGTCGCAGGGAGCTCGTCCCGGCCGCCCATGGCGCCACCGAAAGGCCCTTCTCAGGGCCAACAAGAATCTTGCAGCCGAAGAACTAGAACCGATGGGGGCGAACGGTCCGACTCAGGGGATAGTCTGAGTGCACGCTCGCTTACAGCGTCGCACCCAAAAACCTCCCGGAGCGGACCGTCCTCCTCCTCCTCGTCTTCCGATGAGGACGCACCCCGCGCACGCCGCGATAGCCTACCGCGCGCGAAAGGCTACACGCACGCCGTCGTACACGCCGATGCGTCGCACTCCGCCGCCGGTAGTTCCCGCACCCTTGTCGCGGAAGGGCGACCTGGACCAACTCCACCGCGCCCCGCACTCACGCCGGAGTCGCAGGGGACGGTGTCCAGGCCCGCCGCCGACGCTGCCGCCGTCGCGCTCGCCCGCGAGGCTAGAGCCCCAGCGTCCGCACAGACGCCTCGAGCGCCGCCCGCTTCCGCTTTCGTTCACACAAGCGGGCCGCAGATCTCAGCGTCCCTCTCGCACTCGCGGTCGTTCGCAGACCTCGTCGCAGGGTCCGACCAGCGAGCCGCCGCGCTCACCTCGGCTACCGTAGCCGACTCCCCAATGTCGCCAGACCTGAGCGAGGAAGGCCTGTCCCCAAGAGGCCGCCTCGAGCGCGACATGATGATCCTGGCCCACTTGAAGTCCACCGGCAGGTTCCCGAACTCATTCCTGGCGAACTATGCTAAAATTCTGAGAGATAATGAGAGGCTGCTCGAGCTCCAGGAGGACGAGATAGCCTATGGCCTAGCGATGGAGGCTAGAGAGGGCTCCAAGCGCACCCGAAGCCAACGAAGCCCCGAAGAAGAGGAAAGAGCCGCCTCCAAGATGGCGTGCCTAGAGACCTCCAAGAGACACCGAGCGGAAGACGAGCCAAAGCCGCAGAGGCAAACAGCTCGCAACTACGCAGCAGTGACGTCCGGCAGAATTAGCGCAGCCCCAGAGGCCGCCCCCGCACCCGCTCCTGATACGACGCCCACGCCAGCACCCGCATGGACTAGCAAACCACAGGTGACCAAGACCACCCAAGCTTCCCGGCAACCTGACCCATCGCAAGATGCGAGTCAACTCGCCGCAAAGAAATCCAGATACCCCCCAATTGTAGTGGAAGACCTACCGAACTGGATCACGCACTTCAAAGCACTGAGATCTAAGATCGGTAGGGCACCGAGCGCACGACCGTTTGGGGTGGGAGTGCGTTTCACACCTACGGATGGAGACGAGTACCGGGCTATCCAGGACTATCTTTCCAAGATAGAGCCACCGGTGTCTTGGTTCTCTTACTCCGTACCGGCGGAAAAGGACCTCAAGGTGGCCATCAGGGGCCTCCCTGCCGTCACGGAACCAATTGAGATTCAAGAGGAACTCCGTGAAAAAGGCTTCCAGGCCGAGTACGTGCGACGCATACGAGCCAGGAGAGGACGACCAGGGTGCATCTTCTTCGCTATCATCAAGAAGACCCCAGAGACCATCCCGGCAATTTATGAGATCGACGAACTTTTCTCGATGCCCGGAGTTAAAATAGAAGGATGGCGAGGAAAGCGCGGGCCGGCACAATGCCACCGCTGTCAACAATTCCGCCACTCTTCACACTGTTGCCACCGACCGCAAGCATGTGTCCGATGCGGCGAGGGGCACGCAGCGAAAGATTGTCCCCGCCCTCTGGAAGAACCAGCGACCTGCGCCAACTGCAAAGGCCCACACCCTGCCAACAGCCGGTCCTGCCCAGTCATGAAGGCAGAGTTGAGGAACAAACGAGCCGGCACGGTCGCGCGCACGACCGATACCAAGCCCCAGGATCCCCAACCCCCGCGTCGAGCTGAAGTGCAAGAGCATGCAACCAACTCCCTGATGGCCCCCGCCAACTTGCCCAAGACAACAAGAGGTAAGTCAACCCACCTTAGGAAGGTTGTACCGGCACCGACGTCTGCAGCGGCGCCGAGCCTGAAAGAAACCGCCCCGAAAAGGGCCACCAATGCAGCGGCGGCAGCGAAACCCGTGAGCCTGGACACAGGTAAGCTAGCCGCCATCGAGACGGCGATCGAGACACTGCAGAGTGTGTTAGACGCCCTCAAATCAGGAGGAGACCCGGTTCCGGTGATCCTGCGGGGAATCTCCAACCTGATCCAGGCTAACTATGGATAAGCTAAGAGTCCTGTTTTGGAACGCCAACGGTCTCCGTAGTAAGACCGTTCCCCTGAAGAATCTCCTGCGGGAGCAAGATGTGGACGTCGTGCTAATCAACGAGACGCATCTTGCCCCCGCAGACAAGCTAAATTTTCCCGGATTTTACAGTTACCGACAGGACGAAATATCCCAGATCTCGGGCAGGCCTTATAGAGGACTGGCGGTTATGGTCAGGCGAAGGATCGTCCACCAACCCCTACCCACGCTTCAACTGGACACAATATACGCGCTCGGTGTAGAGGTTTGCCTGTCCGGCAAGCCGGTGCACCTGTATGCTGTCTACAAGGCGCCAAACATCGTCTTAAACCCCGGGGACATGGATACACTACTCCAGCCGCAGCCGCTGTCGCTGCTAGCAGGGGACATGAACAGCAAACACACAGCGTGGAACTCCAATCTCACCAACACCGGAGGTAAGTCCCTCCTAGCAGCGATAGAGAGGAATGGGTACACGGTGCAGGGACCTGAAGTCCCGACTCACTACCCCCACAGTGCCGCCTACGAACCGGATGTGCTGGACGTCGTCATGCACAACCTCTCATGTATACCGTCCATAGAGGTTCTGCCTGACGACTTACAGTCGGACCACGTCCCGGTCCTCGTCACAATCGAGCACCGCCCTGCGTCAGCGCTGCCGGGACCCAGGAAATTCACGGATTGGGAGACTTTCTTCCGGGAGCTGGAACACAGCACCCCGACGCGTGCGACGACATCCCCGGACGAGGTGAACCTGTTGGCAGAGGAGCTCTCCGGCGCAATTTCCGAGGCCATGACAAAGGCCACCACCACCACCAGGATCACCCAAATCAGGTCACCCCTCCCCCAGAGGATTAGGAGGAAGATCCTCGACAAGCGACTATGGCTCAAGCGATGGCAACAATGCCGATGCCCGCTCATGAAAGCCAGAGTCAACAAGCTTGCCGAGGAAATAAAGTCGGATCTCTCAGACCTGGCCTCATCGCAGTGGGAAGGAAGACTGGACGAGGCCTCCAGCGACTGGACGTCCCTGCACAGGCTGTGCAGACAACTATCTGGCACAAAGGAACCCATTCGCCCCCTCCTCCACCAGGACGGTACACCGAGGTACAAGGCCGAGGACAGAGCCGGCTTATTCGCCGAACACCTAACTAAACAATTTACCCCCTTCCCAGTGAAGGACGCTCAACATGCCGCCCTGGTTGAGGAGGCGGTGCGAACCTATTTGTCCTCCACCACCGAAGCCGACGCTGCAGAAACGGAGAACCCCATAGTCTTCTCCCCGGGCATGGTGCAGCGTGCCATCAGAAGGGTGAAGCCGAGAAAGGCCCCGGGAAGAGACGGTATCACCAACGCGGCACTTCGGCACATCCCGAACAGGACCCTCGCCGCCATCACTCGTCTCTTCAACGGGGTCATGAGAACTGGAACCTTTCCAAAAATCTGGAAAATTGGCCAGGTCATTATGCTGCCCAAGCCCGGGAAGAACATAATGAGGCCCGAGAGTTATCGCCCTATCACATTGCTGCCAGCCCTGTCGAAGATCTTCGAAAGGCTCCTCCTCCTCCACCTGACGCCGCACATTACTCCTAGGGAGGAGCAATTCGGTTTTCGGCAGGAGCACAGTACCACCCTGCAGCTGATACGAGTTCTACACGCTATGTCTGCAGCCGAGAACAAAAAAGAGAAGACCGCCCTGGCCCTCCTGGACATGGAGAAAGCTTTCGACAGGGTTTGGCACCAAGGCCTCATTTACAAGCTCTCCATGTCCACTACACCCAAAAGAGTGGTCAGGGTGGTGGCATCCTTCCTGGAAGATAGGGCCTTCGAGGTGAAGGTCCAGGACGCCATCTCAAGCCTCCACCCCATCCAAGCGGGGGTACCCCAAGGCAGCTGCTTATCGCCCGTACTGTACTCCAAGTACACCGATGATATCCCGGTCGGAGCTGGGGTCCAGCTCGCTCTCTACGCCGATGATGCAGCGTTCATATCCATTAGCATTAAAGCCTACCACGCGGCAAGGAAGCTGCAGGCCTCGCTGGACCTCCTCCCCGACTGGCTGGCCAAGTGGCGACTGTCGGTGAACCCAGGGAAAACCCAGCCCCTAATTACTACTTTCCACCCAAACAAATCCCTGCCTCCACTGGACCTTCAAGGCACGAAGGTGCCATGGATGCGTAAGGTTAAGTACCTGGGTGTCATCATCGACTGTCGCCTCACCATGTTCCACCACACGAAGGCCGCAGTACGGCACGCTAACGCAGCTGCCCACCAGCTCCAGCACGTACTGGATTCGAGCCTCCCCACTAGGACGAAGCTAGGCGTCTACAAGACCTACGTGAGGTCGAGGCTCACGTACGCCGCCCCCGCTTGGTATCCACTCACCAGCGCTTCCTCCAAGAAAATGTTGCAGCGGCTGCAGAATAAGACACTCCGTAGGATCGTTCGGGCCCCACGTTATGTCCGTAATGCCACCATAGAGCGCGACACGAAGATGGAGAGTGTCGCGCTCTATATTTCTAGATTGGCCAAGACCCTCTTCGAGAGGGCTGACGCATCGGGGTGGTCTCACATCAGAGAGATCGCCCCGTACCATCGAAGACCGCCCGACAGAAAGGGCTTCCCAAGAGACCTCGTCGCTAGCGATAGCGACGAGTCGGATGACGGGTCGTTGACGCCATAGGGTCGAGCCGGTCGCTGGGTCGCCTTGTTGGGCCTCCCTCGGTACCGCCGGGGGTCTCACCTGACCAGGGCGACTCGCCCGGCTCCCGGGGCCCAGTGGCGTCCCCGCCATCCCCAACGCAGAAGCCACACTCTACCGGGAAGCCCGTCTACCTAGACGCGCAACACACCTTTTCCCAAAGGCCTAACCAACAGCCGCTTTCGCGGCAACCCCAAGGCCCCGCGTATGTTCATGCGCGGCGATCGGACACTCTGGGCAGGGGGCAATGAGCCCCAACACCAGTTCCCCGCGCACCTAGTGGTCGCGAGAAGAAAACTCGGGGGCAATACCTACTGACGACATATCCGCTGAAGCCGTCGCGAAGATAGTCTATGAACATTGGATTACTCGCTTCGGTATATGCAAATACTTAACAACCGACCAAGGCAGAACTTTCGAGAGTAAACTATTTGCCAAACTCACCAATGCTATGGGAATCAAGCGCATTCACACGACACCGTATCACCCTCAATCGAACGGCATGATTGAAAGATGGCACCGATCGCTCAAGACAGCATTGAAAACTCGTCTATCGGAACATAAAACGTGGATCGACGAGCTACCAACCGTCTTAATGGGCCTACGTGCAGCTGTGCGCACCGATAATGGCGTAAGTGCCGCCGAACTTACCTACGGGCAAAGTTTACGTCTCCCAGGAGATTTTTTCAACGCCACACTTGAGTCGAACAGTGACTCCGGTTATGATTACGTAAACAAACTGCGTGAGACCATAAACACTTTGAAGCCCACCCAAACATCAAGCCACGGAAACAAACGACCATTGTTCGTACATCAAGATCTTCAGAAGTGTGAATATGTTTTTCTACGAAATGACGCAGTAAAGAAGCCACTTCAACCTCCCTACGATGGTCCTTACAAAGTACTACAGCGAAACGATAAGACTTTTGTACTACAGCTACCAGAACGACGGTCATCTACTATTTCTATCGACCGACTCAAGCCTGCCTATATCATAAACGAAGACGAAGATAATTCATTTAACTTACCATCATCAGTACCGGACAAGCAAATTACCTCATCACCACCTGTTACCTCGTCATCAGACTACAGTATTACCTCACCGAACCAACAAGATGTTTTACCAAAGCCAATACTGAAGACACGACGGGGGCGCACCGTGAAACTGCCGGTACGCTTTCGCTAGGGGGTGAATCATGTAGCGCCTGCGTCGCAACAGTTACCAATACTTACCTTCTGCACATACCATACCTCAAACCAATTACCAGATTACCGGGATACCAAAAGAACCACATTTACCTCAATACCATTACCAGGATTACCAGGATAACCAGAAGAAACAAGACACACTCAAACCATCATTTATTGAAGTCTGAATCCGATTGTTTGTCACATGAAACAATGAAGACTATCGCCAGAGAAACTAAGATGTCGCCCTGAAAAGGGCGGTTTCAATTGGGATAAATATTCGCTCTGAAAAGAGCGAATATTAATCGTACCACCAGCACCTCATCGCAGCTCTGAACAGCATCAATCAGCACCAGTACAGAACACCAATAACGTTATGTAGAGACGACCGCACAGTTCGTTGCCCCCGGCGTTATGAAAGAGAGAGCTCGATGCCACCTATATTTAAGGGAAACAGCGCGCCATGCTCACCTGCCCCAGGAGGGAACGGGACAGCATAATCGCCGGGAATTTAACAACACACGCATTGTAAACAGAAGAACGATATCTCATTGGTCAATTAATCACGTGAAACAATTGGTGTAATTTTATAATCTTATTTTCTTATTGGACAATCCTAGGTTAAGCTTTGTATAAATATAGGCATTTTTCTTTAATAAATATATTCCGCTACGCTTGTTCTACTGTTACACTTCAAATCGAGTTTTATTAACGTCCTCGTTATAATAACCTACAACAACGCCAAACTGGTACCAACGTTAAACCCGAGGACCTTAACGGTGACAACACCATTAAATTGGTGACCTCGCCGTTAAAACAACATATAAAAAACATCGAAATAGGATTACATTTAGGGATAGAAAAACAGAACACAGTATAGCTCTTATTATTATTATAGCTCTTATTAATTCTTACTAGCTCCTATAGGATATCTTTATTGCTTAAAAAAGACAAACAGAACCTTATATACACGAAAGGTACATTAACAGTTAGATTTCAGTACAAACAACAGGTAAGCTAGTAGGTAGGTGCTGAGTAGAATTCTATTGTTCTAAATATGAGTTTACTAAATATAAAAATCAGACAAGTATATGTTTCTTAGTATACAATATCAGGCACCTATTACCTACCTACTAGTAGTAATAAGATAGTGGACGGGTATACTGCAGTACCTGAGTGCCACAGTACCTACCATTTCTGTTTGTACCGTTAAAAACATAGAAAAATTAAAAATTTAAGCTTAAAAACTATAATAGTGACTAATAATTTGTTACAATTTGTTTAAACAAATAAATACCTTTTTCTTTCTTTACTTTATAAGTTTCTATAGTTACTTCTATACTTATAAGTCTTAGTAGTATATTATGTTAGAAGATTTTAATGATAATATATAAATATTTGTGGACATTTCGCACAAGGCCATCTAGCCCCAAAATAAGCAAAGCTTATACCATGGAAACCAGATAGCTGATAGAATACATAGATACTTTTGTTGGAAATACATTCATAGAATACAATATAACACCCAGACACAGAACAAACACAAATGTTCATCACACAAATGTTTGTTCTGTGTGGGAATCGAACCCACAACCTACAGTTCAGAAGGCAGAGCCACTACCAACTGCGCTATTAAGCCAGTTGAAATATGTTATATTTTTCATTCCCAACGGTTCCACTGGTTAACACAATAATTGAGAATAAGTATCAACGGCACCCAGTGGAGCGGTTTGAGTGGGGCCTGTTGGGAACATTCCACTTTTTGTATAACTTCTACAACTTCATTTGAAAAATCAGCCGTAACCAAAACAACAAGCTTTAGTTATAACTTTAATGTATAGTTAACCTAGGAAAGTTATTTATACGCCTGGATTTAGCGGTGGATTCCAGGAAATCCATGAAGGTTGGATGAGCGGAATGCATCGTAAATTCTAGCTGCGACGGCTCCGTTTTGCGGTGTATTCTGCAATTATCCACGGTTTACTAAGGAATAAACGTTTCTTGTCTGCAGCAGGCGTGAATAGAGCCGTTATTTCTCTTAGAACTAGCTAAGAGGAATAGGTAGACTATCCTACCACTTTATTATTGAAATAAAACTTCTGTACGCTTGATTTGGGTAAGCTGGTGAATACCATGAAAGAAGTTTTACATTCGCAAGGCAAACGGAAGTTTAAGTTGGTTCATGTAGATCTCCATTATGGATTATAAATAAAAAACAGAATGTAGATCACCTTCTGCGGAAGCGTTTCGTTTCTTTTTACCTACAATTTGACTTTTTCATTTAACAATAGCTTAGCTCTAGATTTAATTCAGTTTGTCAAATAAGATTTATATTTCATTGTAAGTAATTATAATATTTGCGACCTAATGCATTGTAGTTAAAAAGGTTATAAATAAAACAGAATACTTTTATCAAAAAAATTAATAGTTACCTAAATGATGCTAAAAATTAAATTATGTAAATAATAGCTACTAAGCTTTCTCTCTTATTTTATTCTTCTATAAAACGAGCATGAAGCTTTGCATATTTTCTCTATTTGCCGTTTTTCTTGGATTGCGTTATATATTTATAAGTGTCTGTCTGCGGATTGGCGGCGCGATGGCGGAATATTCCGAAATATTGCGTATTTTTAGCCGAGGCCGGCCCTGTTTACATGCTCGCCTCACGACCGACTTATTTCATGTGTTTTACCAATTTTTTTCAGTTAGCATTTCATTTGTTGATTTATATGGACCATGGTCCTCGTAATTCCTGCCCTGTATACAGGGAATCCTAGTCAGGGTCCGGAATGTATGTATGTGATCGTTGGGCGTTATTTATTTAACATATTTATCTGGCACCATCACCAAGATTAAATGTTATAAAATTAAAAAGTTTTATACAACAGCTTGAGAGAGCTCAATAGTATTTATAAACAGTAATAGGTCAGCACGTCTTATTCAAATCCGTTCCGGCGTTAAAATGATGCTCATCTCCTATCAAACACTCACTTGTATCACAAAATTTTGCATTAGGACTTAAAATAATTGACGATAGTTCTAATGCCCACCATCGAACATTTCAATACATTAAGAGCCAACATCTACCTCCCCTCAACATCTGCCCCTCTCTTATTTGAGCCTGATGTTAATTATTAATGATTTACTATATCTTGAAACGTGTTATGCTTTTTAACCTTTGATCAAATAGAAGGGTATTATAAGTTTAACGTGTGTATCTGTGAGTCTGTGAATTTCCAAACGCGTGAAACGTTTCTACTTTGTTTGAAAGATGATTTGATAGACAGGTTTTTTAGTTAAGCTTTATGAAAATCTGTACAGCCTTTCAGAAAACCAAAGAGGAATACACGAATCTAAAGTTTTTTTTTATATTTTCATTAAATTAACCGTTTTTATCAAATTATTTTAGAGAAGAATTGAAACCGATAATTGGCAATAGTGGGCGAATCTACCTATTAATTACGCACTCGACAGCCTTATTAATAAACGGGTATTAGTCTCGGATAGTTACCTAAGCTTTTGTCCTTTTTTTGCTACTGGAATATTTAGTTGGAAAGAGACAAAAGATAAAGTCGAAAGCTAGTTCGTGTTTATTAATAAGGCTGTTAATGTTTATCTATCATTATGCATATTAGTGGCATCCGACGATCGTATAATATGAGGTACGAGCGCATCAACGAGTCTACTCATTATTCTCAGGGCTCACTAACGTAACTGGCGGACTAGCCTGACCTCATGATCAGCTGGCAGTATTGTGCTCAGTGGCGTGGGCCCCCAAGATCAGGAGGCCCCTCGGACTCTGACTTACAAACTATAAATTGAACTTGTGAAAATTTCTCTCACATTCGGAATATAAATAAACCAGACGAATCTGGATTATAACAAATGTAGAGTACATCGAATTCGGAACACGACGAATATAGAAAATAACGATTTTAAATAGTTTAGTTCGGGCTCTAGTTTTATTTTTTTGCCCCTGGTCCCTTGGTTACCTAGCTACGTCACTGTTTGTGTTCCATGTTAAATTGGTGTTTTCTAATTCAAAGCATGTTGGACGAAGAGATAACTGCACTAAAATTATAGATTTTTTACATGCACATTTGAAAATCAAACGCAGAGTGTTTACCTGTTATAAATAATCAAACTAGCGAATATATTTCAAGAACTACCTAGTCTACAGAGCAGCCAGCACAGGTAGCTAGCAGGTGAGTCATGCCTGCAATGATCTTTGCCAGAATTGCCAGTATCGAGTGACGCCTGGCATTTCCGAAGTTAATAAAACTTTTTGTTGAAAAACTTTAATCGTAGACCTTTACTTTTTAATTTGAGTAACCATTTCGAAATGTGTGAAGGTAGTTATTATCGTATATTGCCAATATATTGCGGTAATACGATGTTTTATTAATAAATACGATGTGTAGTAATCTGTTTTTTTTGTTCGTGTTTGAATCTTTTTACTTTATTAAATATACTTAATATGATATATAGGATTAAATGTCATTTAAAAAAAAATCAATTAAATAAATCTAGGTATTTACACGTATTTATTGTATTTACAAGAAAAAATTCACTTTTTAATCCAATAGGAGAGAACATATTTTTTTTCATGCGGTAAAACATTTTTCGGCCGATAGTGCTGCCGTAAAGGCTCTTATCGATATTATACTAAATACTACCTATAGGTAAGTATAAAAATAAATAAAAATTAAAAATATAATTAATAATCTTTACTATGACTATATCAGTTTATAAATGTTTCGCTTTTTAGTATTGTAAAGTATTTGTATGAAATCCTAAGTGTATGTTGCTGCTAGTGGCGTTTTGATGTAGATTTCATACAATATTTTTTTAGTATTGATAAACAACTGTACATTAGAATTTAAAGTAACAAGACTAGGTAAGTAGCATTAGTGGCATTATTATATACAACCACATCATCCACAGATTATTTACTAGTATTAACATATAAAAATTTGTTCTTTAGCCTGTAAACGTATTCATTTTAAGACAGAATTGCTTACGATTCTAACGCTGAGTTGTACGTAACGTAATATTTATTTAAATAAAGAATTTTTCAAATGCTTAAAATGAGTATTAACATTATGTTGATTTATAAACTATACTCAGTGACAGCCTTTGTGTTGTAGTGATTGAGCAGGCCGGCTCATAACCCGGAGGTGTTCGGAGGGTTTGGAGGAGGGTTCGATTTCCGCGACAGGACAAGTATTTCTGCCTAGAAAAAAAGCCCAAATACTTGTTCTGGGTCTCTAGATACAGATAATCCTAGTTAGGGTCTAGGATATCTATGTATGTAATCGTTGGGTGTTTATTATTATTATTATTATACTCAATAGTAGTGAGTATAGCATTATACATTTGAATATACTTCCAATAAGTATAGTTACAGAATTTTGAACTGTGTGAACTGTGCAAATTCTTGGTTTAAAAGTGTGAGGCGTCGACATTGGTGTCGAATCTGTTGTACCACTCTCTAAACTAAACCAAACTAAAAAATCTCTAATTTTAATTTAGAGATTCATAAAAGCTAATCTGTTGTCACGTCGAATTAAATTTAAAAATCGTATTGACAGGACTAAGTTCGATTTTGACAGTTACTAAATTGAATTGATAGTGTTGTTTCTATCTGGGTGAAGAACGAACGGAATCATTGGTGAATGACAAATATATTATAAACAGCCCTGTTTTAATTTATTAAAAGTATGTGAAAATATTAAACAATTAAAATAAATAACTTCAGAACATATTTTGTTAATTTTTTGGTTGAAAAGCATGAACTGTACGCTATTACTATCTGTGGCATGAGCGCATTTTTGTTGTTATCTGTGGAAAAATCAAGTGACAAAAATATTTATTGTGAAATTCAAAGAGCATATAACCACTACGTTTTAAAATTAAATGTGAAATTAGTGAAAATTCCACACAGAATGCTATTATATTATATTTTCCATTATGGAAAATAGAAAGCGAATGAACAAACGCTAGCAGGAGCTGCTAGTCGAGTGGCTACATAATAATTTAGAAATGGTGAGAGGTAAGAATGATACTAGTTATTTTTTTTCATACCTACGCGTAAATCTTTAAAGCCATCTTGAACAATGATTTCATTATGTAAACTTTACATATAAACAGTAAAGTCATTCATAAATAATAACTGCACATACCTTTAATTACAGGAAGTCTACTTTTCTAGGAAATCAGGCTGCCACATGACATGGGTCGTTGAGTTTTAGGCGGCTTTAAGCAACAGCTTAAACCAACTTGGCCACAGCAGGACTGCACAGCAGTGGCAGCATGTAAGTTTATGCAAGACACCAATTTTAAAAAAAATGTACATGTATATGAAATTTCTTTTAATAATGACTTCATTATTTACAGGTATGGAATTTGTGGGTGGGAAAGGTGAAGGCTAAGGCTCGCAAGGTGCGAACATCTATACGCGCCACAGGCGGAGGACCGGCAGAGGCAGATCTGACTGATATGGAAGTGAAAATTCTAGACATAGATGGGTCTGCCTCTGTTGAAGGATTCTGCCAGATGGAAATGGTAATAATTTGATTAATTACCTAGTTATCTACATTATTTTTAAAGACAAACTGCATGAATGCTGATTTAATATTGAATAAAGGCTTATTAAGCCACATAGTGGGCTCTAAAAGTATTAACCGCAGTTATAGGTACATTTTTAATTATCTTGGCTTGTGTCAACCCACTGTTTGATATAGGTCTCCTCTCCTGCACACTACTATTCTGATGTTCCTCCTGTGTTGTTACCAACAAATTTTATTGAAAGTTGTATGACTGCGGGGATGAGACTTTTTATAATATGGGTATATTAACAATCTATGATGCTATGTTAATAGGTATACAATTGTACCACATTTAGGCATGATTATACACTTATTAGGTATTCATTCACAGTTTTACATTTTAATGTACTTACCTAAACTAGATTTCTAAGTCTGTGTGGCAGGCACCAAACTTAAAATTGTGTAGTTGCATAATTTATACTTACACTTTCTTTTTACAGGGAATCCAGCCTGCCTCTGTGAGTCAACCTTTGCCAGAGCCACACCTACCAGACATGCCACCCTCTGTGGAGGCTGAACCTCAAGCAGACATGGGAGCGGAAGCTTGGAGACCCATGTGCACCCGCTGTGTTCGACGTAGAGTGCAAAGGCCTCCCCGGTCTCCAGTGAATAACAATTTAGTGCAAGCCCTCAATGAAAATGGTAGGCTATTAAGGGAGAGCATAGTGCAGGCTGCTGAAATATTAGCAGCTGCTATTCGTTCAGTGAGCCTGCCTGTACTCTTCCAACAAGATGATAACACCACACAGTAAATTTGACTTATCATGGTTTTACCATCTACTACTTCCATTTTCATTGCGAGCATGCAGCAACTGCTCTCATTTGTACCTCGCTAAATTGTAGTTGTTTTGAGTCCCATAAAAAAATATTTGTATTTTGTTAATTGATGATTATTTTTATTGTTGAAGTGTTATACCTAATGATGATAATTTATTATTAAAATATTAAGAAATAAAACCTTGTGTATTATTTGAATGGTTTATTTTATGTAAAATAGTTATTTATGACAAATTGGCGTATCTCTCTTCCCTCCTCAAGGAAATCAATTTCATGATATTCATCCTCCATTCCATCGGGGGATGAATCTTGTTCTCAATCGAGTTCATCCAAATCTGCAAAAATAAATATTAATTTTAGTGTAATAACTTTTGAACCCCACATTGATTATAAATGTATTTTAATAACAATCTGCTCATATTCACTTACCAGCATCAATAAAAATATTAAATATAGTGCAACAGCATAATATAATTTTAGCTGGCTTTGTTGGTTCATAATGCAGGCAGCGATGTCTATGAAAGCATCTAAATTTGGTTTTTATTGGCCAATGCACATCTCAACAATATTTCTTGCCCTGCAATGGCACTCGCAGGTGGTTTCATTTGTAGAGGGTGGTGCCATAACAGGAGTCAGGAGCCCTGGTTGCAGAAGGTACCCCTTGTTACCTGTAGTTAAATAAAGTTTAAAGTAAATCTATGTATGCCTTATGATTTAAAAAAAAACAAGTGAGTAATAAATACAAAGTTACCCAAAAGTCACTGGTTTCTTTCTCCATGCAAAAACTCATTTCGTAGAAATTCTTGGACTTGTGATGCCCTCCAGATGGCTGCATCATGTGTGGGCCCAGGGAAATTAGGGTTTAATGCCACGATTTTACGTTTTGCACTGCATACCTAAGAGGATGCATAAGAGATTAAGTATTGTTTTATAAAGTAGCTAGGTAGCTACTTAAATAAGTACCTATATTACATAACAGAAAAATTCTTATTTAGTATAATGGGTGATGTAGTAGGTACAAATATAAATAAATTCTCACAATATGGCAATTAATGCTGTAAAACCCTTTTCTATTGTAAAAAAGGTTTCCAGGTGCAGTAGGATGACCAAGTGGTGGTTTCACTATTGCCATGTGTGTGACATCTATAGCACCTAGAGTGTTGGGCATGTTATATAGGGCCAGAAATCTGAAACAAATAACACTTTATATTGCTACCTACTAATTATTGGTTTTTGTAGGCCCTGTCTTGGTTGGCCAAGACAATTTCAGCAGCCTGTAAAAAAAAATTGTAGTGAGGCTAAAGTCTGTAAAGGGACATATAAGGGATAATAATATAACGAAATTTGAAATATGAGTAACAATTAGGTATACAAACACATACAAAGTTTTATATGTTTTATGGAAGGAACTTTTCATCTAACTGTGGATCATTTAAAGTGTCAATTAAACATATCAGACAAGTTTTGGGAAGGCGAAACTGTTTTTTAAATTTCTCCTCGGCTAATTCAAAAAGATTTCAATTATCCCTTAAACCTTCCAGCCTTATCCTTTCTTGGTAATTTCTGAAAGAAACTTGTAGTTAATATGGTTTAAATGATTTCTTTAAGTGTAGGTAGGTTTTATAAATGTTACCTTTCTGATGAATCCATAAGAGCTGAAACCACATATTCATCCATCCTGATAATTTCTGGTACTGGCACAAGCCCTAAATGATTGTTATATTTCGTAAATAATTTTAATGTACACCAATTTAGAAGCCAACTAATTTTGGTTTGACGTTTCTAATATTAGGCGTAGTTTGACGTAAATTTGGTACAACAGATTAGCAAAATACCACTTAAACTAAGTTGAGTAACTAAAATTAAATTTAGAGAATCCAACTAAAATTAAGTTTAAAAATGCGACAACAGATTAGCGAACGTCGTTTGACACGACTAAACCTAATTTTAGTTAAGTTTAGTCTAGTTTGTGCCAACAGATTAGACACCATTGTACCAATAGATATCAGATATTCTTACTAGATTAAAATAAAATACAGGCGTACCGCGTACGATGTGAATTTCATTTGAATCTCACATTTTTTAAATAATAATATTTAGTTCATCAATAAAAAGTTACGCTTTCTAATTGAGGTCATTAAATGGTACAAATAACAGAAGTTGTTTGAAATGAGAATATTAACAAAACAAATAAGTACTTACGTGAATAACTTTGGTGTTTCTATTCTAATTTGTTATTATACGAGTACACAATATTTGTCATCTATTATTTTCCCACTTAGTTTAAGTGGTGTTTAGTATTTTTAATCTATAATCATCTAATAACAAAATAAAAAGGTAATTGCAGTAGGTCGTAAGTTTCATTCAAAATTAGTATTTAGATTAATTCAGTGGTAGTATATTTGGTAATTATTTAATGTGTAAAAAATAAAGTTTATCTATCTATCTATTTTTTGCTGCGTGTGTGAGCTGTATGTTTATTTTTCAATGCTTATTATCTCTCCATTAACTTTATCGATAAAACCTGTAAGTGCGAAGTGCCACCCAACGATGACTCATTTCGATATCCATAAGTGACCTACAACCTACAAGTACAACTATATCGATACCAGTCGCATCCCTACCCGTCCCGCAGTGATCCCGCCGCCCCACAGACTGCCCGGGCGCCCGGCAGCTTCGAACGAACGAAACCGCACCACCGCGCGACGCGAGTAACCAAAAATTTATTCCTTTTTCGAAATTCAGTTTATATTTTTTTGTGAGTGGCGAATTGGCGAAGGATTGGATTTTGTGCTGCCTTGTTTATTTTGAGGTGAGTCAGTGATTACGTCACGGAAATGTGCTTTAGTTTTATACTGTTGGGTTTACTGAGCTGAATTTAATTTTGCTATTTGAGCTGTTTTACGCAAAATGAAAATGGAATGTATTTGAACAAAGTTGTTTAATATTTTGGATCAGCTGTCTGTTTACTTTAACTCAATGGTTTTTTTTAAAATTTAATATGGTTTAAATACGTTTCTACATTAAATTGGCTATACAATTGATTAATTAATTGAATAGGTTCATATAATAATAAAGTAACCGTGATAAAATATAAGTTATTTAAAAAGTCTTTACATAAATATCAAATTATTAAGTAGACCTCTTAGTTGAAACTCAGACTTTTTTTAATATAGAGAGCCAGAGGAGATAATGTGGTTGCCGCCATGCTGGCCCAATATGTATCATATTCTTAGACATCGCATGCCCTTGAATTTGTAGTTGTCGAATATTGCTTCAGAGTAGCGAAAATATTCTAGATTTTACTAGGTGGTAGGACATTTCTGCAAAGTTCGTCTAGGTACCACCGCTTCGCCAGTTATTCTGCCGCCAAGCAGAGTGCCCAAACACTGCTGTGTTCCGGTTTGAAGGGCACTCCGAGTGACACTGTAACTGATATGGGCAGCCGTATCGCTTAACATCATGCGAACGGTTAGCTTGTCACGTCATTCCTTAAAAAGATAAAAATCAAACTAATTTTAAAATGCGACAGTATATATGCGTTGGTTTCCTCTTCACGTGGTTGAACGGATTTCATTCGATAGCTTATATTTACGCTGATTATCATTATATCTAGGATACATTTTAATCAAAGGTGAAATCATAGCGGATTTGGTGTGGGTTTGGTAATAAATTGTGGCGTGCCGTACTGCAGAACCTGAAACAGAAAAACAAAAATCAAAAATCAATTGAAATAATAAAATGTACTAAATAATATTCGAACGACATGTAAACTTACCGCGCCTTCGAAGACAATATATACTCTACGGAAGCGATCGCTTTGCCGCTGCTACGGAACGAGCTCGGGAGTAGTGAGAAACACGGCATACACACAAAACAAGATATCATTCGTCGTAACAATTGTAGTTCTCATTTCGTGCTAAAAATATTATAATTTATGATTTTTAAACTCTCTGTTTGTTAAATCGTTGTTGTAAACAGTGAATAAAAGTGAATCGAACATTATTGAGTGTATTCCTGATAATCCGGAAGTCCATATCTGCATTTGATTGCAATATATAAATGTGGGACAGTTTCTCCCACATCTGGTGACCCTTCAATATTGGACACTTCAAAGGAGCTCTTGGACAATCGCAAGTACACTAAATAATAAAATTATTATGTCTAAACCGGAAGAAAATTCACAACATGAGTCACCGTCGGTTTACATGGAGCCAACCGACGTCTTCAGAGTTGGGGTCCGATTACCTCCGTTTTGGCCAGATGAGCCCGCGGTATGGTTCGCCCAGGTAGAAGGACACTTTTTACTGTCAAGAATCACGGATGACAAGACAAAATTTTATTATGTCATTTCACAACTTGACCATCGTTATGCAGCAGAAGTTAAAGACATAATAGTCGCACCACCTACCGGCTCTAGCTACGAAAAGTTGAAAACAGAACTCATAAAACGCCTATCACAATCAAGGGAAAAGGAAGTGAAGCAGCTACTCACTCACGAGGAGCTAGGAGATAGACGACCATCACAGTTTCTACGTCATCTGCGTCATTTAGCCGGCTCGGAAGTACCAGAGGAATTTCTCAAGACAATTTGGACCAGCCGACTACCTACTCACGTACAGACGACTCTCGCATCGCAACCACGTTCTGACCTAAATAGTCTAGCTGATTTAGCTGATGCGGTAATGGATATTGTCTCGTCAACACCACAAGTGGCCACTGCTTCATTTTCACCCGGCTCAGTTTTGGACCAAATGTCAAAACAAATCGCTGAACTCACCAAGAAAGTGGAAGCCCTGTCTACACAAGGAGGTCGTAGATCACGTTCACATACTCGTGACAATCAGCGCAACCGCAGCATGACTCGATCGCAGTCTAACTATAGACGATTCCCGACATGCTGGTACCACAGTAAATTTGGGCCCAAAGCAACGAAGTGCGTCAAACCTTGCAATTTTACGGCGGAAAACTCTCAGGGCGGTCGCTGATGGCGACGGACGATTGCCCCAATTCACCGGGTCGCCTCTTTGTCACCGACCGCACGACCAAGACACAGTTTCTCGTTGACACCGGCAGCGACCTCTGCGTCTTTCCGAAAACTGCTCTCAGACGAAGTCGACCTAAAACGGACTACACATTGTTCGCAGCAAATGGTACCAATATAGCAACCTACGGATACGCGCACATGGTGCTCAACTTGGGATTGCGCCGAGAGTTCCCCTGGCGATTTATAGTAGCAGATGTCACGAAGCCAATAATCGGCGTCGATTTCTTATCATACTACAACTTGATGATAGACGTCCGAAACCAGCGACTTATAGACAACACTACTACCCTTACAACGCCAGCAGCTACAGTAACTTCTTCTGTCACAATTTCTTCAGTGAAGACAATGGCAGGAGAATCCCAATACTTGAAAATTTTGCGAGAATTCCCAGAAATTACGCGTCCATCTGGAACAACACGCATCTCAGAGCACAATACAGTCCATCACATCAAAACAACACCGGGACCTCCAGTTCATTGTAATCCCCGACGGCTCGCACCTGACAAGCTAAAAATTGCCAAACAGGAATTCGACGCCATGCTTAAAAATGGGACAGTAAGGCCCTCTGATAGCCCTTGGTCGTCTCCACTACACCTCGCTCCAAAGAAAGAGAATGGATGGCGACCATGCGGAGACTACCGTATGCTGAACGCCCGGACGATACCTGATCGATACCCGATACGCCACATTCATGACTTTTCTCACAACGTGTCAGGCTGTCGAGTATTCTCAACAATCGATTTAGTAAAAGCATATAACCAAATACAGGTAGCGGAGGAAGATATATGTAAGACGGCGATAGCAACACCCTTCGGATTATTCGAATACCCTTTTATGAACTTTGGACTTAGAAATGCGGGGCAAACGTTTCAACGTTTCGTTGACGAAATGACCCGTGGTCTCGACGATTTCTGCTATCCCTATTTGGATGACTTTTTAATCTACTCTCCTGATCAAAAAAGTCACGAAGACCACCTGCGCCAACTGTTCTCTAGACTGAAGGAATACAACATGGTCATAAACACTTCCAAATGCATTTTCGGCGTTCCAGAAGTAACTTTCATGGGATATACAGTCTCTGCTGAAGGCGTGAAACCACTGATCTCAAAGGTAGAAGCTATATGCAACTTCCCCCCACCAAAAAACGTCAGAGAGTTACGGCGTTTCCTGGGGATGATCAACTTTTACCGAAGATTTATACCTGACGCAGCAAAATTCCAGGCACCTCTCCATGCACTCTTGACTGGATCAGTAAAAGGATCACATCCAGTCGACATCTCTGGTGACACCTTAAAAGCGTTCGAAAGTTGCAAAGAAAGCTTATGTCAAGCAGCACTTCTAGCATTTCCAGACCTGGAGGCAAGATTAGCACTAGTCACAGATGCCTCTGATGTGGCGTTAGGAGCAGCTCTGCAACAATATAAAGATGGCGCATGGCAACCACTTGCTTTCTTCTCTAGAAAACTCAGTCCCACGCAACAGAAATACTCCCCCTATGATCGCGAATTACTGGCTATATACGAATCCATACGATACTTTCGCCATATGTTGGAAGCAAGACATTTCACAGTCTTCACGGATCATAAGCCACTGTGCTTCGCATTTGATCAGAGGAAAGAGAAGTGTAGCCCTAGACAGTTTAGACACCTAGATTTTATTTCGCAATTTACCACAGACATAAAACATATATCAGGAAAAGAGAACATTGTCGCTGATACACTGAGTAGGATTGAGGAAATAGCTCAACCCATAGATCTGACAACATTAGCGAAGGCACAAGAAACAGATACGGAACTGAACGATCTACTCAATGGTGGAACTTCTTTGAAACTGACAAACACATTGATACCTGGTACAAAAGTCAAACTGCTTTGCGACCAAACTACAGACATACCTCGACCGTACGTACCCGGAGAGTTGCGACGTCGAGTGTTTGAAACCCTACACTCACTCAGCCATCCCGGCGCTAATGCGACTGCAAAACTGGTGTGCCAGCGCTATGTATGGCCAAGCATACGCAAAGATTGCCGAGAGTGGGCTAAAAGTTGCTCTGCGTGCCAACGATCGAAGATAACAAGGCATGTCTCTTCACCTGTGGGCACATTCAAATTACCACGTGCCAGATTTTTACATGTGCACATAGATCTTGTCGGACCTTTGCCAATATCTCACGGATTTAAATATTGTCTAACAGCAGTCGACCGATTTACAAGATGGCCCGAGGCAATACCAATCACTGACATTACATCAGAGACAGTTGCAAAAGCATTATTATCTGGGTGGATTGCTCGTTTTGGATGCCCCGCAGATATTGTAACAGACAGAGGTACACAATTTCAATCCGCGCTATTCAAATACCTATCAGAAATAGCAGGATTCAAGCATAAGAGCACAACAGCTTACAATCCAGCTTGCAATGGGTTAGTAGAAAGGTTTCACCGCCAGTTAAAAGCCGCGATAACATGCCACGGAAACGAGAACTGGACTGAGACCCTTCCTTTAGTATTGCTAGGCATACGCTGCGCTTATAAAGATGACCTACAAGCTTCGTCCGCTGAACTCTTATACGGCGAAACGCTGAGACTACCGGGCGAGATCTTTAGTCCCAGTACAAATACAACGACTGACGTCACTGACTTTTCTGCACGGCTCAGACAGCATACACGCACCATCGAGCCACAACCAGCGTCAAGACACTGCAAGAAGTCTATATTTGTATTTAAAGATCTTCAAACTGCCACTCACGTTTTCCTTAGAGAAGATGCTTATCGTCGACCACTGCAACCAGCATATTCTGGACCGCATAGAGTTCTGGAAAGAAAAGAGAAAGTTTTTAAAATAATGGTAAAGGATAAAGCACTTACCGTATCAGTCGAAAGAATAAAACCAGCATACATTCTCGATGACGCTCCAACAGAAAAATATGGAATGAAGACATATCCATCTGAAAACTTACCTTCTGCTACACCACCAAAAAACATTCCCCTTGACCAGAAAAGACCGCCTGAAACAAAGGACTACAGAACACGATCGGGAAGAAGAGTTGTATTCCCAGATTATTATCGTCCGTAAGACGGCCTCTGGAAGGGGGTCATGTGGCGTGCCGTACTGCAGAACCTGAAACAGAAAAACAAAAATCAAAAATCAATTGAAATAATAAAATGTACTAAATAATATTCGAACGACATGTAAACTTACCGCGCCTTCGAAGACAATATATACTCTACGGAAGCGATCGCTTTGCCGCTGCTACGGAACGAGCTCGGGAGTAGTGAGAAACACGGCATACACACAAAACAAGATATCATTCGTCGTAACAATTGTAGTTCTCATTTCGTGCTAAAAATATTATAATTTATGATTTTTAAACTCTCTGTTTGTTAAATCGTTGTTGTAAACAGTGAATAAAAGTGAATCGAACATTATTGAGTGTATTCCTGATAATCCGGAAGTCCATATCTGCATTTGATTGCAATATATAAATGTGGGACAGTTTCTCCCACAAAATAAACACTCACAGACCGCATTTATAACATTAGCTGATCATGTTATCCATCATGATAAAACATTATAGCGAGCGGCTCAGCGGTACCCGTGCGACTTTCAAACCGTCGCACCCAGGATCAAATCCCATTCGCTCCTGCACCAATGACCGTTTTTCAATTTTAATTGGAATTTCTCTCTTTAAAAACGGTGAAAGAAACCATCGTATGGATATTTCTGCAGTCACTGGGTGGTAGGACTTTTCTGCAAAGTTCATCTAGGTAGGTATCACCCCTTTGCCAGTTATTCTGCCGCCAAGTAGTGCACAAGTATTACTGTGTTCCGGTTTGAAGGGCACTGTAGCTAGTGAAATTACTGGGTAATTGAGACCTTATGAGCTGATTTCACAGTCCATAAATCTTATTATCCGACTGTGCTGATGTCTCAGGATGATGTGCGCAGTGAAGTGTCGCGCGAAACTTTATATTGTAGAGTTCTGAGCATACTGTTCTATTATGAGCGGCCGTGTCGCTTAACATCAGGTGAACGACTAGCTCATCATTAAAATGAGCTATTAGCTCATAATTAATTACAAACTTTGAGAACACGTGTCATCCACCAACCAGCACTTGGCCATGGTGGTGGATCATGACCTAACCTCTCTCTATGTGAGAGAAGGCTCGTGTCCCAGTGGTGGGAACGTATTGGGCGCAAGATGCTTTATATACAAGGTGACATTTACTTCACTTTTTTCCTTAAATGTATGTACTCAGACCATGCTATAGAATATTAGTAAATGGTCAAATAAAAAAAAAAGACTTTGTTTTAGTATTTAGTGCCTTAAAATAGCTGCATGACAGCCGAAATGTCTATTTAACGGTACACACAGCGCTGGCACTAGCAGAGTGCTTTGTAAATATTTCGTAGGCAATAAAACACCTGCTTTGTTCAATGTCACAAGGCTTTTCTTTAGAATTTAAATTTGATAATACCTAGATTTAAGTTTTATTTCCTAAGTACTTTTTTTTATTTAGTTATATGGGAGCATTCTATAGCATGGACTGAATACATATATTAAAGGAAAAGAACGAATTAAATTCCACCTTGTATATACACTACATTACGCGGCAGACAATCTCTCTTACAACGAATTGAAGTAAAATTTTACAACCAAAATTTGACATTTGTTTTTTCCTGACTAACATTCTCACTAACTTAATGTTGAGTGAGTCGATAGATGCACGAGGCACACAGCCGCTTAAGGTGGAGCACTATAAGGGAGACCCATTTTCACGAGTTTTTAGTTAAAGCTCTTTCTAACCTCAAACTAAGCAAAGCTTGTACTATGGAAACCCGATAACTGATACAATACTTAGATAATTTTTGTTTTTAAATCTGTACATATGATAAAATATGGCATCCAGACAGAGCACAAGCATATATGTTCATCATACAAATATTTTTCCTGGGTGAGAAACGAACCCACAACCTGCAGTTCAGAATGCAGGGCTACTAACTGAAGTAGGCAGTGAGAACTTTAGCCGATGATGATGAGCTGTGGATACACTGCAAAAAAAAGTTTGTTATATGTAACTAAACTTCCATCTACATGTAATTAAAAAAAAGTGACTACATAACTTGAGTAAAACCTACCCAAAAGCAGTTGTATATCTTTTAGAATCGTTGGTATAATTTAAACCAGTTTTGTCAAATCAACTTAACTGTAGTTAGACTTTACCAAGTTTTGGTTAAAAATTACCAAAACAGTTTGGTTAAATATTTTTTTCAGTATAATGAATGTTTATCCCAACATTATAACTGATAGTCCCATCGGAAACAAGCTCTGCGTGGGCGTGTTGCTGTCACCGACATCTGGCTAGATGCAAATCATCACAATGTCCAGATGACTAAACCACTCATGTGCCACCTTTCTCGTCTGTCTAAGCAGTCGAAATGTATTGAGAAGGTAAATTAATATATAGGTACCTAATCATTATATAATTATATAAAAACATTCATCATATTTTATGTATATGTATATGAATATATTAGTCATATTATATAAAAGCTTAATTATAATTTTGTTCACCCATAATAGATAAAAAAAACATTGGGAATTAACCCGCAAAAAAACAGCACTAGTAAGAAAAGATCCTTCTCTTTTCTTATAAGGCGAGTTAAAACACGACTCTTGTGTTTGAGGGAGTCTTTACAGGGCTTTAGTTAAAGTTGTGAAATTTGGAGCACTCGACTTGACTAGACTCTGAAACTATTGGACCGTTTTGAATAATTCTTTCCCCATCATATCAGGGATAATGTAGGATATTATCACTGATGAACATAGGCGATAGAATATATATTATTTATTTATTATTTATTTATTAGGTTTTAGAAGACTATCGACTATATAAGTTAAAATATACAATAAATTTAGGTAACAACAAAGCCATTAAAAAGTCTTCACATGTAGAAATAAAATTAAAACTAAAACAAAAAATACTACACTATCTACGTTGTATACTAGATTAAGAAAAACAATAATTACACATTAGATAACCACAACGTGAGTAGGTACATTTAACACACATTACTACGTCTTACAACAATACAATTATTATTATATATAATTATAAAATACCCGTGCAAAGTCGGGGCAAGCCGCTAGTATGCTATATAACCACACGATCAACATTCAATACAATTTGATTATGTACCTACTATTAAAATAAATATTTCCATCACAAATGTCAACCCTAATTCCAAGCGCGACATAAACTGTTCAATGCGTAGCCGACACATTGCGATGCGCACGCGCATCTAAATCGAAGCTTTGACTCAGGCGGCCAATTACTCACGGCATACGCAGCGTGTGATATACGTATTATTGAAGTTGATGCAACCGGCTTTGCTGCTTCACGGCGTTGTTATTGAAGAAATATATAATTAATAAATATAAATGTATATATATAGTGGTGTCGATTCTGTATCGCATTCTCTAAAGCTAAAAGAAATTAACATATTTCCGTCTTTTTCATTTCCCCTTTATCAGAAGAGTACCGCCCTACTTTAAGTTTACTTTAGTTTTAAAGAATGCGACACAGAATCGACACCAGTAAATATTTATTTATATACTACTATGAGCTTCTGCCCGCAGCTTCGCCCGCGGCGTGGCCTATGGGAAAATAATTCAACCACCCATTTCACCCTCTTAAGGGTGGAATTTCGAAAAATCCTTTCTTAGCGGATGCCTACGTCATAACATCTACCTGCATGCCAAATTTCAGCCCGATCCGTCCAGTGGTTTGGGCTGTGCGTTGATAGATCACTATGTCAGTCAATCAGTCAGTCACCTTTGAGTTATATATATTTAGATAGATGTTACTTTAAGTATATACTTAAGCACCAAATATATTTAAGCAATAAATAAATATTGCCTGGTCGAAGCAGCGCGTGGCCAAAATGCTGGCACTTATTTGGCACAACGAATCAGCATTGCAATTCAACAGGGCAATGCTGCTAACATGTTGGGTACGCTACTGGTAGTAGGCTGGAGCATTTGGACTGTCTATAGGTCATCGCGGCTAGTATATAGTCCAAATGTTTTTTTTTTTGTAGTAGGTAGTATTTAATATTAATTATTATATTTTTGTAGTATTTAGTTGAAAGAATAAAAGCAATTTGCCTGTAAAAAATATCGATGAGAGAATGTGTGGATATCCCTATTACATTACTATATATTAGTAATGTAATAGGGATATCCACACATTCTCTCATTTACAGCTACACAGCCTTACGTCACAGATTCACATTTACACACACCTCCATGTCTACTACACTCGGCACTCAATCTTAATTCATTCAAATTCAACCTCGCTCCCACAGATATATTAAAGGAACGTAAGGCTAGATCCTGCGACACAGGTACGCCTAATGCGGGATCTAGGGCTCTGTAAAATGTTAAAATGTAATATTATACTTAAGTTGTACGTAAAATGTAGTAAAAAAGTGTGTGCTTTAGACCACACGACTGAAGTAAAACTTCTATACAAAACGTAGCTCCCTCTCTTTCTATCTTCATCTCAGGTTGTAATTACCTGACGGCAAAATTAATCGTCTATAGTCTTTGTCAACTGTAGGAATATAGCCCAACATTTTACCGATCCTTAAACCATCCTATGACATTCTTTAAAGCTACATTACCAGTCACCTTGGTCTGTGCTTTTTGTTAAATAAGTTTAAATTTATTACTTTACCTTATTATTAATAATGGACAATTGAAGGGTTGAGAATAAAAAGTGTTTAACTGTCAAATTGATAGTTTCGAGAAAATTTACTTTAAACTTCAACGGCGTTATTTTAATGTAGAGAGCTTATAAGGTCATAGAAAAGATTTATGTAAGTTTCAGTTGCTTGAAAATGTTATAACTATTTTAAAATACTAAATATAGTACTAATTCATACAATTACTGTAAAAATATAATATGATATAATAAATATAATAATGTTTTTATGCTAAGCGATCTGTATTCCTGTGACAGATGAACCGTTTTTAGACTCAAAATTTCACGCTGAATCCAACGATACCCATAAGTCATTTTGTGAAAAAAATCAGTTAAACCCTTTTTGTTCTCACCCCTTCAATTATCATCTGACCGTATATAGAAACAGTAAAAGGGGACGGATGAAAATTTGTCAAGTTTTTCTTCACTTATTCCCAATAATAACGAAAATTAGATATATTTAATAAGAATTAGAGCAATGGCCCGTAAAGAGAGATCTATACGAAACAACCCGTAAATCTAGGTGAACTTCCGGTGGGACGTAAAATTTAAATAATAAATTGAAATTTTAGCCTCTGTAGTGTGTGGTTGAGCAGGTTGGCTCATAGCCCGGAGGCGGCGGGTTCGATTCCCGCCGCAGGACAAGTATTCGTGCACAGAAAAAAAGCGCAAATACTTTCTGAGTCTGGCTATTGTGGGACCATGGTCCTCGTATTTCCTGGGTCCCTAGACACAGGGAATCCTAGTTAGGGTCCAGGATCTATGTATGTGATCGTTGAGCGTTATTATTATTATTCCTTCTTAATTCCTGCTCGGTGTAGGCAAGTGGCCAGCTCTGCGGGGCCAATTTTCTGATTTGGCTTTACTATTGTCGTAGCCGATCTCGACGGCTTAACGTGCCTTTCGCAGCAGAGTAGAGCGGAGAGCAGAGCTCAGTAAATACCTATCACATTTTTTGACGGTCACCCATCCGTAGTGACCGCAGTGAACGCGGCTTAGTTTACCGATCAATCAAGAACGACTAGTTGAGCATTATGTCTGACTAATTGCGCCCCGTGGTTTCACCCGCGGACCAAAAGTAGATAGATAGTTAGATAGAGAACTCTTTATTGTCTCACCAATGAAGTACAAAATCAGGAATAACTATAATATTTACGAACTAGTGTAACAATGGGCGGTCTTATCGCTGACAGCGATCTCTTCCAGACAACCTTTGGATGGACAGTAGCAGTAGAGAAGAATAAACGGCGTAAAACAATTTATAGATAAAGTAAATATAGATAAATTATAAACTATTACCTGTATAGTATTTTAATTATTTGCTCATTCTACGAGAAAATTTCACTTTTCCGGGATCAAATGTAGCCTATATGTTAATCCAGTATATAAGCTACCTTGGTACCGAATTTCATCCAAATCCATTCAGCCGTTTGAGCGTGAAGGAGTAACAAACATACACACATACACACAAACACACATACAAACTTTCGCCTTTATAATATTAGTGTGAAGTGTGATGTAACGAAAGGCATCTGATTTGTCAACTTTAATATACACAGGTTTTTTTATTATTATGTACTCTTCGGCTTTAGCCAGTAAAACTATAGGTACTTGTTTCTCGCTAACTAATCTGACCAATTACATTAATTAAAGATTATTTATACTAGGTGGTAGGACTTTACTGCAAAGTTCGTCTAGGTAGGTACCACCGCTTTGCCAGTTATTCTGCCGCCAAGCAGTAGGGCGCAAGCACTACTGTGTTCCGGTTTGAAGGGCACTGTAGCTAGTGAAATTACTGGGCAAATGAGACTTTATGATCAGATCTCACAGTTTAGTAATCTTATTACTAGATTGTGCTGATGTATCAGGATGACGTGCGCAGTGCAGTGTCACGCGAACCTCTATACTTTAGAGTTCCGAGTGACACTGCAGCTGATATGGGCAGCCGTGTCGTTTAACATCAGGCGAAAGGCTAGCTCGTCACGTCATTCCCTAACATAAAAAAAAAAATTAAATAATAATTAATGAGAGTAACTAGGCACCAAATTATTTCGATAAATGAAGTAAAATAGCACGATAAACCAAATGAAAAAGGATAAGTTCTATGATTGGAATCAAGAAAAAGATCCACGAATTTATATAACACCGACGAAAATAGCACCTAATAAAGCATTTTACAAAAGAACACTTGAACAAAATATCTTCATAAATTTTGGGGCCGGAAAATGAGGAATGCTGAAAAGTATTATCAAAGGATTCTCGTTAAACATTAAAATAGGTTTATCAATTGTCACCTGCGCAAGCGTTCCCAATTCTCCTCTCCGCCCTCGGCTAACAATAGCTTGGCAACTGTATGCAACCGTGTCATCGGAGGTATTCCGCAGAATTTGCTGGTTTCGACACTCTTCGTAATGAGGATAACGGACTGAACCTACATTCTTCAAAAACAAACTCATCGCAATGTGTCTGCATGTAACAATGCCACCCGGCGCGGTGCCACGTTGCGTTCGTCATTGCAAGACAAAAAGTGCAGTCTGGAGACTGCCGGTAGAAGCGAAAATCAAGTAACTTGTGACATGGAATGCTCATGGAAAGCATGCAGTGATGATGACGCGAGTTTCTCGCTTTTTGTTCACGCAAAAAGTACTCATATATACAGCATACATATAGCCAACTAGTTGCGCCCCGCGGTTTCACCTGCGGATCAAAAGTATCCTATGTGTTAATCAGCGTATAAGCTACCTGCATTCCAAGTTTCATTAAAATCCATTAAGTAATTTTTTCGTGAATACATATTGCGCCCCGCGGTTTCACCCGCGGATAGAAAGTATTTTAGTTATTTGTTCATTCCACGGGATAATTTCACTTTTCCGGGACAAAATGTAGCCTATATGTTAATCCAGTGTATAAGCTATCTTGGTAGCGAATTTCATCCAAATCCACTCAGTCGTTTGAGCGTGAAGGAGTAACAAACATACACACATACAAACTTTCGCCTTTATAATATTAGTGTGAAGTGTGATGGAAAGCGTTCGGTGACGATGACGCAAGTTCTATGATTTTTGTTCACCCAACAAGTGCTCAACGCGCTTAAAGAAGTTTTCACTTCAAAAATGCCAACTTATTCCGATTTTCTTAAAACTTTCATGTCAATGAGTACCTACTAGTAAAATACCCATTGATATAAAAATATGATCAAAAACATATAGTTTACACCACTTGAGAACTTTCTTTGGTTTTGAAGTCAGTCAAGAGCTACATCCTGACTCGGCACGGAAACGAGAAGAATTAAAGAATCAAATCAGTATAAGCTATGTTAAGGGAGTTTTGGCGGGAACACGAAAAAGATTGCGTCACCGCATTGTATTATTTTCCAAAACTTGTGTTATTGTCAGTGTTAGTGCATAAAATTGGTGGCATTCTATTCGTTAAGTGCTGGATTACAGGCGCGAGTGTGGGAAAATGGTATAATGATGGTGAAACGTTTATTTTCGTGTTGTTTCCAAAACTCCATAGAAGCTTCAAGTAAAGTTGCCACCACTTTACTAGGAGTATGACTTTGACTAGACTATGACTTGACTATGACTTGACTTGATGACTTTGACTGTGACTTGACACATATTTGCGTGAAATATCATTAACTTGATAAATTATCAATTACTTGACACTGGCTAAATACACGGAGGTGTGGATCCAAAACATAAAAAAAGCTATGTTAAGTAGTAGTGTTAAGTAGTATAGGGACCACTTATTGTACCTATATCATATAACCAATATGCACTCCTTGATAGGGCCTACATATTTGTGTCATTTGGGATGGAGATAATGGGCCGGGGGGGCGGCTGCCATGGAAACACACGGCCAAACATTAGGTGGAGGCATCGGGTGGCCAGAATGCTGGCTTTTATTGTGCACAAAAAAGTATTGCCATATAATGTGGCAATGCTGCCAGCATTCTATGCTTTTTTTCTCTACCAACGAGTTGTTTAGTTTTATCTATTTTAAGTGAATAGTTATTTCCCAGCAAGCGTATTACATTCTAGACCACATCGTCATTTACCATCAGGTGAGATTCTGGTCAAACGCAAACCTCTCAATCATTAAAAATAGTTTTTAGGTTAAGTTTAGTTTTTAGGACTAGTTTATTTTAGTATTATATATATGTAAATTGAAAAACCCTATATCTATAAATGTGTGTAGCCCATGAATAAACATTTACTTGCATACGAACCCAGTCTGCACTAGCTTTTATTGTATACCTTTATCATACATTTTCAGGTACTGTTTAAACATATATGACGGCGGCTACGTCCAGTTATAAACTCTATGCGCAGCGGGCAGTACCGTAATTTACCCTATGGTGGCATTTAAATTTATTACAGTGGCAACATCGGCAACTATCATTGCTCCGCCAACCATCTGGCTATAAAAAGGGACCGCTCGGTGTACTACGGATCATTCTTGTTCCAGACACGGCGCGGTGTGGACATGCTGAAGGCCTATAGTTATATAGGTTGCAACCTACGTACAAACCGTTCTGCCGATATATACGTAATAATAATATTTTACCTGAATTATATGAAAAAGCTTTTGAAAAGCAAAGTAAATAAGATAAAATCTAATAAACTTTTAATCAAATGCTGATAAGCGATTCAGTCGGTGAGATAAAAAACAAATTACACGGTGACTGATAACAATAGGTATTGTTTATTTTGCAAGTTTACCGACCTAGATATGTAATTTTTTTTTCGCAGATTTGCTTTCTATAAAATAATAAATAATAATAACACTCAACGAACACATAATAGATCCTAACTAGGATTTCCTGCGTCTACCCAGGAACTACGAGGACCATGGTTCCACAAAAGTTTTTGTCTCTTGGTTAAGTCTGGCTGATGGTTTATTAAATAAGAAAATGGAACAACGATATTCTGCAGAAAAATAGATTGACTTAGATATAGATTATTATTGAAAGCTGCACACATGGTGTGCGTTCGACAGTCTACAAATAGGGATGTGGAGTTAAGCTAAATTTACTTTTTTTAATGTTTTGGCTCCACACTTTTGTGTATTTAGCCAGTGTCAAGTAATTGATAATTTATCATTTATGATAGATTATGTTATTATCAAGTTAATGATATTTCATGCAAATATGTGTCAAGTGACAGTCGAAGTCATCAAGTCTAGTCATAGTCTAGTCAAAGTCATACTCCTAGTAACGTGGTGGCAACTTTACTTGAAGCTTCTATGGAGTTTTGAAAACAACACGAAAAGAAACGTTTCACCATCATTATACCATTTCTCACGCTCACGCCTGTAAACCAGCACGTAACGAATAAAATGCCACCAATTTTATGCACTAACACTGAAAATAACACAAGTTTTGGAAAACAATACAATGCGGTGACGTATCTCTTTTTCGCTTTCCCGCCAAAAACTCTCTAAATTTAATTTGTCAGTGTGAACATTGAATAGAAATGTCCTGCTCTTATCGAACTTACTAATTCTCCTAAAGGTGACTTTACAAGGATCATGTAGAGCAAATTTTACATTGTAAAGCTGCATGTAGGTATAAAATAGCACAGGAATGGAGCGGAAGGCGCAGTAAGTAAATATAGCGTTGGCTTGCAGCCACAGTTCATATGATTATAGTCGTCGGGTGTTATAATTACACAGAGAGTGCCAAAACTCTATTACCACATACCATCTCTGGCGCGAATAGTTTATGGATGCGTTATTTTGGTGGTATGAATAAGAATAGATGGGCCGGATTCTTACAGTAACCAATTTAACTGTAATAATTAATTTCCTTTAAAAAAGGTGAAACCGACATCGCCTTAATTGCATACTGAGAAATACTTGGATGATATTAGCTTGACAGTCCAGTTGGTAGTTGCTCTGCCTTCTGAACTGTAGGTTGTGGGTTCGATTTCCACCCAAGCCCTAACATTTGTGTGATGAACATAGGCGTTTGTTCTGTGTCTGGCAGTTATATTGTATTCTATGTATGTATTTACAAACAAAAAGTATATAAGTATAAGTTATCTGGTTAGATGACGCTGTGTGAAATGTTCACATATATTTATTTATTATTATCATTATTTGTCAAATTCATATGAATTTCACAAATAATAATAATAATAAATAAATATATATGCCATAATAATAAATAAATATACATGCAGGTCCTATCATATGATAAAACCTGCATGGAAGTAAAACAAAAGAGATAAAAGTAATTATTCTCATAACTCGATAGAATAAAAATAAACGTCAAATCGATTCAAAATTAACATAAAAAATACACAAAAAAAAATTGTAAAATTCACAACAGCTTCTGTTGGTTAAAATGATTATTTAGATCTTTATTAAATTTATCAGCGCGCAAGGCCAAACAAAAATAAACGCAAATTTTGACTAGAAGGTTAGCTAGGTAGATTAACTGTAAGGTAAAGTCTTATTTCTTTTTCTTGCGGCAGAATAACGGGCAACGCGGTGGTACGTACCTAGACAAATTTTGCAGTTAAGTCCTACCAACTAATGAGACGGAAATGTGGAATAAATATTTCCCATTTGTTTTAATTAGATGAAATCAGTGTTGATAAACGATTTGTAAACTTTCAACAAGGACGAATGAGCTAACTCTTCGACTTTCCCAAAATAACTCATAACCTTCATGTAACATGTGGTAACTCAGTGGTTCCAGAAAACATAATATTTACGAACTTTTTAAAATCATGATCTAATTTGTTTTCAGGCGGTGTTTTGTACGATTTTGCAGTTTGGATGAACTTTTTATAATATTGAAAAGAAATTAAAGGAACTTGAATGGCTGCAAACGGGTAAGATTTCTGTCACACTTTACACTAATACCTTAGTACGATTTTATCCAAAAAAAGTCTATCATTCGAATGAAATAATATGAAACTTTTACGAAAGAATAAGATAAAGAAGAAATAAGAAAGAAGGCAGGGCGAAGGAAAAGATGTAAAAGTGTAGACTGTTACTGTGCTGATTTCTCAGGATGGTAAGCGCAGTGCAGTGTCACGCGAAACTATATGTTTTAGAGTTCCGAGTGACACTGTTATGAGCTGCCGTGACGGTTAACATCAAGATGAATGACTAGCTCGTCATATAATACATTAACTATTAAAAAAAAATCTTTTAGATTGTGGATTTCCCTTGTAAATGCGTTTCTATCATAAAAATGTAGGCTATTGTATCATTTTACCTGATTTTGACTTTACTCCGTAACGTATGTATGTCACTGAACTCCTCCACAGCAGTTGTAGCATTTTTGATGAAAAAAAGCATTTTTGTTCGCGTTCGATTGCCATTATTTATCATAAATCGGAATAGGGTCAACAATAGCCACGGCATGCGCGAGAGTGCGCAGTAGTGTCGCGTGTAAAAATAACGAGAAATTTGGCTGGTTTCCAGGTACGGAGCGCCTATGGCTGGACACATTGGCAGAATACCCAACTACGGCAAGAGCCAGGTTAACGTGAGTACATTTTAAGACTATTTTCACAAGGAAACTGAGTGCTTACTGAATTTCATTTAAATTTGCTTGATAATATGATGTGAATAGGCACGTAATTTCTTACGTAGGTACCTACTTTCACATCATATTATCAAGTATATATATAAGTCATATTTCTAAGTAAAAAGTTGTTTCATGGATTATTCATCCATGGTCATGGATTATTAGATTTAATATTATTTTGACCAAGATTGACAACGTGAATGATTTTAAGTGTAATCAAATTTCGGGATAAGTTTTGATACTATGGCATATTAAAGTAAATAGAAAAAATACGTAGTAGGTAACGTGTGTATTGAAATAACACGATTTGTTGAAAACTAAAAGCTTACGTTCACGTCAAAACATCTTATTTCAAACATTTCACACTTCTATAGGAAAATCTTTCAAACAAACCAATATAAATGTTCCTATTTTTCAAACTAATGTATTGTTTTTTCAATTCCAGCCAATGGGTAACGTAGAGCCGCCAGCATGCATCCAAAACGCGATGATGACGAAAGATAAAAAGCCTTTTACATACACCCCTGGTGGCCTGGACCTATCACAGATTCGTACTCCAAGCATGGCAAGAAGAATGGCTCGGCAGAGATCCCAGGAAGAACAAGAACAAGCTTACGCGCAAATGAATAATGGTGGTAATAACTACCGACCACAGGGTGGTCCCGGTGGTCCAGTTCCTCCTCCACCACCTCCGATGAATATGCCAGCACCACCACCACCTCCGCCAATAGTTATTCATGCCCCTAACTCTAAATCACCCAAGCCAGTGCCACTCGGGGAGCGCCCTGAAATCGTTATTCCTGAAAACCCCATAGGAATGCTTAGAAAAACGAACAGCCCCTATCATTGGGAGGCTGAAAAAGCAGAACTGCAGCGAGTTGGACCCAAATTCCAGGACAAGGTTCCAAGTCCTTTGACGGTGAAAATGCCCCCGTCTACGTTCTCTCAGCAACAACCTCAGACATACACACCTCAGTCTCAAAACAACTTCCAAAGGCACCCTGAAAGCCCTATTCATAGACCTGAAGCTCAGTACATGCACCAAAAGTCTGCATCACCCTTCCCTAGCGGCTCACCTCCTACACGAGAGCTCTTGCAGCGACAGGATTCTCAGTTTAACAAAAGCCCGCAACCGTTTGCTGGTCAATCTCCTCTCAGCAACAGCAGTACTCCGTATTCACCAACTCCTAACAATAATTGGAGGCAGCCTGATAGGAGAGATTCTCCGGCGGCGAGTAGTCCACATCAATCTCCACAGATCAACCGTAGTCCATTTTCACCAAATAATCAACAGTATTCACCCAATTTCCAAAACCAAAGCCCTGGAGCCAACTCTGGGCCCTCTTTTCATACTCTACCAAGAGTTGGACTAAGGAACCAAGATAACGCCCAGAACAATAACGTAGTTTATAATAATGTAAACCAAACAAAAGCACAGAGCCCTCCCGAAGTGGCTCCATGGAGGTCAGCCACTCTTAACAGACACCCACGAGAACCTGAGAGTCAATCAAATCAACAGCATGTTCCATCACAGAAAGCGAACGAAACTGGCTACAATAACAACAATAGCTACATTCCTGCTTGGCATGCTAAACAAGAAAGCAAGCAAGAGCAGTACCAACCACCGTGGGTGTCTCAAGATGCTAATAACAACAAAGTTCAGGATAGTAACAACGCACCATGGAGGGCACAAAATAACAATAACACACCGGCATCTCCACCAAAAAATCAGGTTCCTGAACAACCTCGATATCAATCAACGATGTCCATTCCTGTAACTCCACGAAAACAGAACAACCAACCGAACTACAACAGCCAACCATCAAACTATAACAACGCACCGGTCACGCCACCACAAAAAGAAGTAGTGTACGTAAACGAGGAACCAGTATATTATTGCCCAGGCCCTGGCAGCCCCAAATCAATACCACCATGGGTGAAAACACAAAAGGAGAAAACCAAAACCCCTCCTCCAGAATGGATTCAGAGACCTTTGCAAGGGAGACAAAGCGCTCCTAGAGAGCTCGTCACACCTCCAAGGGAAACTGAACCAGAATGGATTAAAAAGAGCAATGATTTTCAGAGAGCTGCTCGCGAAGTAGTTAGTCCTCCTAAATACCAGCAGGGAGTGCCACCGTCATGGTCAACGCGGCCTTCAGATAATCGCAAAAGTTTACCAAAAGACAACGTTCCTAACTCACCTTCAGGAAGGATCATTCCCATTCAGATGGAAGTCTCCAGTACGGAGACGAGAGACAATGGACGGTCAGGACACCCACAGCCTCAGTTAAGGATAACTATTGGAATGAATCCAAACCCCGAAAACGCTCGAGCTCCCTTCTCTCCCCCTACTCAACGCATCATGAGGGTACTGTCACCACAGCTAGTACGAATGGATGAAGGTCCACAGCACGATCTGCCAACTTTGAACAGATCTTTCCCAAGCCAAGACAACCAGACAAAAACACGGATAATTCCAATACAGATTGAAGGTGGAAATGGAGGGGCAAACAAAAGGTAAAAATATTATAAAGCTTTTTTAATGTTTCTTTATTGACCTATATCAAATATTGCAGTTGACTTTGAAATAAAATTTGTGAATCTAATTTATAAACGCAGCCTTTATAAAAATCGTTTATTTTTAACATTTATTACACAAAAATGTTTCAGAAGCACAAAATTTTTATTATTGAGTGTATAAAAATATCCTGTGATATTTTGAGTTTCACATTGCCCAAAACGTCAATTGTTGTTTAGGATAAAACAAAACCTCGTAAACATAGCCGTGAATTCAACATATATTTATATTATTTTTTATTTTATTAATAATAATAATATGTGTGGACATCTCACCCAACGTTATCTACCCCCAAACTAAGAAAGCTTGTGCTATGGGAACCAGATAACCGATACAATACTTAGATAATTTTCGTTTGTAAATACATACATAGGATACAATATAACACCCAGACACAGAACAAACAGCTATGTTAATCACAGAAATGTTTGTACTAGGTGGGAGTCGAACCCACAACCCACAGTTCAGAAGGCAGGGTCACTACCAACTGAGCTATCGGGCCAGTCAAATGTATTAATAATGTTTAGGAGAAACAAACAGTACAATATTATATAAAGTTAATTCACAATTTTTATGCCGGTAAAGATTTACCCTTGGTAAAGTGTTGATAGATGAGAAAATTACTGATTGTATCTACACCATTTACATTACAGACTTACATATTACATGAAAGCGTCTCGAATGTGCACCTTTTCACAATTTGTCCTCGTTTCAGCTTCGGTGGGCGGTACTAGCAGTTTGCACTGGTCAAAAGTAAACAAATTTTTACGCGCATTTTCTGACTCAGTGTTGCTTGCTTTAAATTTAACGCTGTTAATTCTGTTAACTTCATTAATTAAATCATTTCTCGCTTTGATGTGGACTCTTTAATTGGTGATTCGTTAATCACGAAATTTTTGTTTGTGAATCATTAGACACACCGTGATTTAAACTTGAAATGGTTTATACTAATATCTGATTATGATTTGATTTTTTGCTTACTAAATATCGTAGGATTTTGCGACATACTTTAGTAGTATTTAGAATACTTACTTATTTGGTTACTAACTAAAAGACGGGTTTAAGCATTAATGCTTCAATTTCTTCAAATCGTTTTCATTTCTCATTGATTATTTATATTATTCATGACTGTGGTAAAATAAAGGGGAAATGAAAAAGACGGAAATATGTTAATTTCGTTTAGCTTTAGAGTATGCGACACAGAATCGAAACCAATATCCTTTTGAAGTGATGTGCTCTATAAAACAGACTTGTACGTTATTTTTACATCTTAATTTATTTTAGTATTAAATTAAGTATTCATTTTGCTTGTATGACATACAAGCAAAATGAATACATACAAGTGAAGTTCGATAGATGTTATATGAGTCACATAATTCGAAGATATAAGTATATTTACAACGTAGTCCCTCTATTCTACAAGGTAGCGTCGCATGATTTTTAGAGTAAAGCGATTTTTCATTTAATGTTTAAATCTATGCATATAAAAAAAAATGTCCTGAAAGACTGACTGACGGATCAACGCACAGCCTAAACCGCTGATCGCAGAGAATTGAAACTTGAAGGTTGTGTTATTTGTATGACGTAAGCATCTGATTCGAAAGGATTTTCTTGAATTCTACCCCTAAGGAGGTGAAAAATGTGGGCAAAGTTTGTATGAAACAACGTGATTCCTTAGTCCAATCTACTTAAAATTTTGCATAAACCTTTTTTAACAGAATTGAGGGAAGCCGGGTTTCGTATTTCATTAAAAAAATCCCTAGTGGTTAAAAAAGGGGTGAAATGATATTTTGACGATGATTTGCTTCAAAACGGGTATCAATACATTTGATAACATAATTTTGAAACACGTTTCAAAACTCAATCAGATTTTTACAAAATGGTCATAGATGGCGAAGATAAGTATGTTTAATTATTGTTTTTAAAATCAAAAAGGTTTTTATTAACCATATCGCCCAATTAGTAATATAAAAAAAAAACAAAGTTTAAGTTACGTTCTAGACAAACAGTGGTTTGCGAGGCGATATATGTTTTGGGCTTCATCTGACAACGGTAACGCTAAAACACTATTGTACAACGTAAGATTTCAGAACAAAATGGCGACTCTGTATCATCGGCGCTCTGGATCGAGGTAAAAGGATTCCGGTAGAATTTCTGCCGGCATTAATACCCTCAGCAGCTTCTTCGTGTGCCTCGTCAAAAATCACGACATAGTACCCAATTTTATTAGATCTTGCGCTGAGGGTGCCTAGAACCTACTCTCAACGTTTAAAGAAGAGATAATTATAATCAAGAGCGTTAGACGCAGCTTAGATTAATTAATGTTACATTATTTACCCACGTGTTGATTCGCGATCAACCCCTGGACATTTAGGTGTTTGGTAACATAACGCATTTTTGTTTCGATTCCCGATCGAGCGTTACCAATTATTTTTAGCAAAGTCAAAGTCAAAAGATTTATTGCAAATAGGCTAATTTTAGCACTTTTACAAGTTAAAATTATATTAGGTACTTAAAATTAAGTTATTTCACTAAGCATATAAAATTACAAAGTGCTTATTATCAAATAATATATAGCAAGCCCATGTTAGCCTTCATGTTGGTTCTCAACGAACCCTCAGACGTTTTACAAAAATACGATTTGATTTTTCGTTGACTTATAGGCTTTGTTTATTCGTTTTATTCGTCTGTTTTGGCATTGCTACTTGTTACACAACTTTTATGAATAGTTGTCCTGCTAACAGCTAATAGCTATTCCTGTAACTGAAAACTACGGTCCTTATTTTTTGTTGATTTAAGTTTATGCTTGTCAATTGTTTCTGTAATGTGGTGTTTTAATAGTTTTATCTATCTCACTAATTTTCTTCAATGTGTAGGTAGATTTAAAAAAAAAACTGGGAATTATTTTTACACTTGTACTCGTTACCTCGCACGATAAAAGAACGACGAACGTCTCGGGCGAAAGACGTACTGTGGCCAGTCATTTAAAAAATTATAATCGATTAAAGCATTAAAATGAAAAACGATTTACTCTGAAAATCTTACGATGCTACCTTTCAGGATAGAGGGACTACGTTTTAAATATACTTATATCGAGAATGATGTGAGGAAAATAGTTTATGGAACACGACTATGTGTTAATTTAGTTTATACTAGTATTCACAACGTAGGTACATCAGATGTAAAACTGTGAAATAAATATATAATTGTATGGGTTTTTAAATGAGTGGGTCTTGTTTCTATGTTATCAAATGTTCAAATATATCTAAAATACATAATTCCATGAAAACACTTCCATCTCATTCTTTGTAAAATATAATTGTCTTCTAATACTTTGAATCATCAATGCGCTTTTTTTCAGGCTAAAAATTAACTTTCGACGAGTTTTCAACTAAATGTAATATAAAAATCTGTACCATTTTCAGTGTGTATTACCACAAGTTCATCCAAGAAGGCCCACCACGACAATCCAAGGCTTTCAAGGTCTTGCAAATCATTACCGGTACCCAGGACTCCAACCACATCCAGGACATAGAGGACCATCATGGATTCACTGATCTTTAGCGTTTTAGGATAAAACGAGGTCAAATTTATACTGGCTATTAATGACCCGTAGTTAGGAATGTTTTAATTTAATAATAGGTCTTTACCTATGAAATTGCCGTATTGCAGTACAGACTTTTTCAAACAAAAAAAAGTTTTGATTGGCTATGAATTCTAAATTCAAATTAATTTTGTTTTAAAAATATGACATTTTATTTACAATATAAGTCTTTTGTTTATTGATTAGCGTTGTATTTTCATTACATTTCAACATTTTTCCTCATAATGGATACTTCGAAATTTCGTGTAATTATGGAATATGAGTTCCGTCGTGGCACCAACGCGGCACAAACGACACGTAACATCAACGACGTTTACGGAGAGAACTGTACAAACGAACGTACAACCCGTTATTGGTTTGCTCGGTTCCGTTCTGGAAATTTTGACTTGAAAAATGAACCTCGAGGTCGTCCGGAAACTTTGGTCAACAATGATGAATTAAAGGCGATCGTGGAAGCTGATGAATCTCAATCTACAGCTGAGCTGGCAGCAGCTTTTGATGTTAGCACCAAAACAATATTGGTCCATTTGCGACAGATTGGCAAGATAAAAAAGCTTGATAGATGGGTGCCCCACGAACTTAACGATCGCCAGCGCAACGTACGCGTCGAGACTTGCCTTGCGCTGCTTAACAGGCACAGAAATGAAGGAATTTTGAACCGAATTGTTACGTGCGACGAAAAATGGATTCTTTTTGACAATCGAAAGCGCTCAGCAAGTTGGTTAGATCCTGGTTCGGTATCAAAGCAACGTGCAAAACGAAAAATGACCCCTAGAAAGGTGATGGTCACAGTTTGGTGGTCTAGTGCTGGTGTGATTCATCATAGCTTTTTACAAAACGGCGAGAGCATTACTGCAAATGTGTACATTGAAGAACTGACCACAATGATGGTGAAACTCGCACGTCTGCAACCAGATTTGGTCAATCGGTCGTCTCCACTGCTACTTCACGACAACTCGCGACCCCATACTGCACAACAGACCGTCTCTAAGCTGCATGAGTTGGGTTTGGAAGCCCTCCCTCATCCGCCATACTCACCAGATCTTGCGCCTACCGACTATTACTTTTTCCAAAATTTGGACAACTTTTTAGCGGGAAAAAAATTCAATTCCCGAGAAGCAGTACAAAACGCCTTTGAAGAGTTTGTTGTCTCCCGTCCTGCTGATTTTTTCAAAAAGGGCATCCATAAACTGCCACGGCGTTGGCAAAGATGCATTGATTGCAGGGGTGATTACTTGGAATAAAAGAAATAAATAAGTTCGAAAAAAAAATACTTTAACTTTTTTCAAACAAAACGGCAATTTCATAGGTAAAGACCTAATATTTATCCGGTGGAGTACGAGTATATGATACGCGTGCATAAATATTCGAAATACGCATTAATTTTATAAAGATTTTATATTTAATATTGAATCTCAAAATTGAAAAAGTATGATCGGTGGATAGGCTAATAATTAATCAATAAATGTATATTTATTTTTAATAACAATATATTTAAATAATAATGATAAAATTATAACTGTAATCTAGAAATAAATCGAAACGGCGAACACACCATGCTCATGTGGACACAGCTAGCTTACCAAAGAAATCACTAGATGTAGTAAATATTAATATTTATACTAATGCCATTTATATTAATAAATGCAATTGATATAAATATTTATACATGTAATGTAAGATAATTAATTTATATAGATGTAATTTAATCGTTATCAACATAGTTTTAAGAATTCGCTTTGATAACTTATTGTGATTATTTTTAGCTTTTTATAATTACCTATTTGTTTTATTATTACTTATATTAAATTTAACACTAATTATTCCAACAATATTTTTATATGTAATATTAAAATATACATATATAACTGTATGTTTCATAACATATTTTTTTACATAATTATATAATAATAATAATGTGTTTGTGTCCCTCACTTTTATGTAATAATATTTATATTAATATGTATATTATACTATTTTATATATTGTGTGCGTCTGATAACATAACATATTAAAATGTACAATTGTATTAACAAATATTTATATTTTATATATCACTATTTATATACAGTTGCCATAATTATATTTATAAAAATTTTATCGAAACTAACTAAACAATAATGTATGTAACTATAATTCCGGTTGACATCTTGCGGATTGGTTTAAAGAAACGGTTCTCCAAAGATTTCCCTAAAATGTGTTTTGTCATTAACAAAAATAATAAAATTACGTAAAGCTTATCGATCGTCGAAGTAAAAGGAATAATATGAAAAAATATGGCGTATAAAATAAAATAAAATATATAAATATGAGAGTAGTCACACGTAAACCACTCAAAAGTAAAAAAAAAACCACTAATATTATTAAACAGCTGTGTTATAACCAAAAACACTAAACACCCTGAGACCGTGCACAGCAAAGACAATCGCCTGAGTGAGCATTTTGTTTTCGACACGGCATCATCTGATCTCACAGTCGAGTAATGTTATTACCAGACTGTGCTGATATCTCAGGATGATGCGGAGTCCAGTGTCACTCGAAACTTTATATTTTGGAGTTCCGAGTGACACTGTTCTATTATGGGCGTCTGTGTCGCTTAGCATTAGGTGAACGACTAGCTCGCGTCACATCGTTCACTAACATAAAACATTTTTTTTAAATATAATTGGTGGTTTGATTATGGAATATTCAACCGCATGTTTTAGTTTATTAATATTTTCATCCATTTATATTAATTTTTAATATTACCCAATACTTCTACGAGAGATAAGCTATTGATACAGACGAAGGGTGTGACAATCTAGTCAGTGTGATCTTTTTAGTATTTTATATAATTATAAATACTACTTAGTAATTAATATTTTTAATTGTAAACTATTATATTGTACTTATTTTATTGTATATAGCATTATTGTATGTAGTAATTTAATTATGAATACTTTTATTTTTTAATAAAAACTAAAATCCAGTTGGTATTTCTTTGTGTGCTCCTTTTCAACGATCACATACATAGATCTTGGACTCTAACTAGGATTCGCTGTGTCTAGGGACCCAGGAACTACGAGGACCATGGTCCCACAACAACCAGGCTCAGGTACCGTTCGCGCTTTTTTGGTGCACAAATACTTGCCCTGGCGCGCGAATCGAACCCGTCGCCTCCGGGCTATGAGCCAACCAGACAACTGGTTGCTGGCTCAACCACCACACCACAGAGGCTGTCAAATTAACTTAAGACTTACCATATAAAAGCGCTTGATTTTCAGACATAAACCTTCAACTGTATGTTTTTTTTAAATTATGTTTTGGATCCACACCTCTGTGTATTTAGCCAGTGTCAAGTAATTGATAATTTCTCAAGTTCATTAATATTATATAATGTATCAAGTCAAGTCAAGTCACAGTCCCAGTCATCAAGTTAAGTAATAGTCTAGTCTAGTCAAGTCATACTCCTAGTAAAAGTAGTGGCAACTTTACCAGAAGCTTCTATGGAGTTTGGAAACAACACGAAAAGAAACGTTTCACCATCATTATACCACTTTCCGACACTCATGCTTGTAATTCAGCACTTAACGAATAAAATGTCACAAATTTTATGCACTAACACTGAAAATAACACAAGTTTTGGAAAATAATATAATGCGGCGACGTGATCTTTTTCGTTTTCCCGCCAAAACTCCAAAAATAATACAATGCGGTGACGCAATCTTTTTCGCGTTCCCGCCAAAACTGAAAACTGTATGTTTAGTATTGCAATAACGTAATTTAACAGTTTAGTAAGTTGCAACATTGTTGCCTCTGGTTGTTGCATCTGCCGGTAGATGGCGCCTTTCTAAATAACCTGAACTTCAGAGTTTAGTTATTTTATTCACTAAATTATACAACACAATACTTTATTGACACCAATAATAAATATGTAGAAATGAGAATCACATAATAAAATAGGTACAATGGGTGGTCTTATCGCTAAGAGAAAATATCCAGCCATAAATGATTGGCCTGATAGCTCAGCTTGCTCTGCTTTCTGAACTGAGGTTGAGGGTTCAATTCCCACTTAGGACAAACATTTGTGTGATGAACATAGGTGTTTGTTCTGTGTCTGGGCGTTATATTGTATTCTATGTATGAATTACAAACAAAAAGTTTCTAAATATTCTATCAGCAGTTCCCATAGTACAAGCTTTGCTTAGTTTGGGACTAGGTGGCGCTGTGTGAAATATATTATATATAAATATTATTATTTACTAACTGCACCCCGCGGTTTCACCCACATGGTGAAAAATGTTTAAACTTTCTTAATTATTTTCTTTCATAAGAACCTTCTCCTGACAATCTAAATAAATATAACTCAATGGTGACTGACTGATTGACTGACTGACATAGTGATCTATCAATGCACAGCACCAAACTACTGAAATTTTGCATGCAGGTAGATGTTATGACGTAGGCATCCGCTAAGAAAGGATTATTCGAAATTTCATCCTTAAGAGGGTGAAATGGGTGGTTGAATTATTTACTCATAGGCCACGCCGCGGGCGAAGCTGCGGGCAGAAGTTCGTAATAATAAAAAAAAAATTTGCGATAATGTTCCATTTGTTCACGCGTGATGCGAAGACCAAAGGAAATAGAGATTCATTTTTATAATATAGATTTTTATTTAATGGCCAGCTCCTTACTTCAGATTAATAAATAGCCCGGGTTTTGACGTGACTTAACGGTTGTCTTATTACATCAACGTAACGTAAGCTCTGAAGCATGGCGCTTTGTAAATGTGCCATGGCGCTCATATTCAAATGGATGGCAGCGAATAAGAAGCTTCAATTGATTAAGAACCGCGAGTTTAGTTATACAGTGAATCCTTTTTTGATTTTTGAACGACCCGATGTGGTTGGTCTCTACCGACCTTTGCAGCGTCACTGGGAGGATGAAGGATGAAGAAGATACATTGACTTCTACGGTATTTGAATAAAAACATGATTGTACGAGTATTCTAAATCAGATAAAGTTATAATAGTATTGTTAAATAAAATCATCACACTAATATTATAAATGCTAAGGTTTGTATTTGTGTTTGTGTGTATGTGTGTATGTTTGTTACTTCTTCAAGCTCAAAGGGCTAAATGGATTTGGATGAAATTCGGTACCAAGATGGCTTATACACTGGATTAAGATATAGGCTACATTTTATCCAGGAAAAGTGAAATTTTCTCGTGGGATGATCAAATAATTAAAATACTTTTTATCCGCGGGTGAAACCACGGGGCGCAACTAGTATCCAATAAATCAGAAAAACCAGTTGGAGATAAGTATGAAATAGTTAATATAAAACTCGCAACTAACACATGCAATAACACACACACGCACGCACGCACACACACACACACACACACACACACACACACACACACACACACACACACACACGCACACACACACACGCACACGCACACACACACACACACACACACGCGCACACACACACATACCCTCATATAGACACACGCACACACAACAAATAAATTTGGAATAGAATAATGGTTTGAAGGAATCTAGGAATCAATGTATGATAGTTCTAGGAGGAAAACAAAATGAGCAAGATATCAAGAATATATTTAAAAGTTGATGGATGTAAATATAACCCAGTTATTTTAAACCGTTCTAAATATTCATGAAACAAATTTTCCTCCGCCCACAGCGCAGTTTTGACAATCAATAACAAGGCAGAATATTTTAATGTCACGGTAAAATATAGCTACTTAACGTTACAAATATTTTATTCTTTACTATGCGAGTGGACGAAGAAAAGAAGTTTCAAGACATTGTGGCTGTTAGAATTATAGGCATCCGGAAGATATGGAAGGAAAAGGAATTTCAGTTTTCCCTACGTAGGTAATATAGAGAAAACTGGAATTACTCACGGTAATCACTAATTTCTTGGCATCAGCTTTGTATTGCTGCAGAAATTGTTACATAATGCAATAAATAAATAAACTATTACATACAATTATACATTTTGTTAGCCCGAGCACTTATACATAATTGTTTTCCAAAATTATATGATTCAGTTTTTAAAATTCAACCAATTAAAAATCAAAACCTACCATCACTGAATATCCAGTACCAATACAGGCTGATGATGAATACATAAAAGTGAAACGATATTTAGGTTATAATGATAATTTAGGAAATAGAACAAAATATACAAAAAAAAACAGACGAACATAGAACCTCGTCCTTTTTGGAAATCGGTTAAAAATAAGAAAAACACATTGATAAAATTCGAAAATACAAACAAAATAAAACGGACGGTACATAGCTGGATGCAAGGTCGTATCGTCGAGGAGTTAACGATTCTAGAAATACAATCAACCTCGGTTCTATAATGCCAACATACAGCTGTCTCACCTCGATGTGATAACGAGTGGATATGGCAGTGAGAATTTCATTTCGACAGCCTCTGTGGTGTTGGTTGAGCAGTTCGGTTCATAACCTGGAGGCGGCGGGTTCGATTCCCGCGGCAAGACAAATATTTGCGCACAGAAATAAAAGCGCAAATAGTAGCCTAGCTGGGTGTTTTGGGGTCATGGTCCTCGTAGTTCCTGGGTCCCTAGACACAGGGAATCCTAGTTAAGACCCAGGATCTATGTGTGTGATTGTTGAGCGCGATCGACCATACAATTCCAAATACCACACCTGAACATTTGCTAGTAATATACTTTTGCATCCTTCATTTCAGAAACAAGTCGAATACTGGCATTCTGCACAATTGATTAACTATTAAAAACTGCAGAGCGATCGTCCGACATTCCTTAAATTAATAATATTCCGGTCGCTTAACTTATGCCTAACTTCAGAGCCAGCTAAGCCAGGTATAACGCAGAATCATCTTCGGTATCTATGTATTGTCGCCATATTATTTACTCTATGTCTGTGTCAGATGAAATGTGGTCAAACGCTACCCTGCCCTGTTTTATTTATGTAGGTATGCTTTGCTTCAAACAAGTGTAGACGAAAATTTACTAATAAATTTTTAGATACCAGGGTGTTCATGAAACTTTGATAGCAATGCAACAGGAGAAAATTCCATTCATTTCCATTTAACCACGCACATAAGCTGCGCATTGAATCTGTCAAATCCCTACAAATGTGTGTTTCTATTGGTTGCAATCGAGTTACGTGATCGCCCAGCTGGTAATCATTTTTTGAATTTTGGATGCGGCATAAAAAACTTCTTTTTGGTTCCATGTCAAAACTTCTCAAATAATAATTATATTATGTTTGTTAGTAATATTTTCAAAAGTTATTTTTATATTTTATTTGGATATCAATACTAGCATCTCCCATGCGGCTTTATACGTCTTAAAGCCTTGCATTCATAAATCCATTCGTCTGCAGTTCACCGAGACTCGAACTTCCAAGAGCAAAAATTTGCATCCTTATACTACAAATTTTAAATCCTTATTTGCTAGATATTTAGGTTGTTTTTTTAAATCAAATGTTATTGAGTTGGTTGTTTAATGAAATGCCATGTTTTAGGTTTCTATTAGGTATCTTTATTAACCTGTTTAAAGAAAGATTTTTTTTAATTTAATACAAATGGATTATAGATTCTAACTATAATAAGTTTGTGCCGTGTGGTGGGTCCACATTTCCCTATTTCGTCCCGTGGGTGCCCTAAGAGTCGGCTAAAAGAACATCCATGGAATCAGTAGCAGCATTCTTGATCTGCATTATAATCTGCATTATCTAAGACTCCTGCCAAGTGTAGTGAAAACCAACAGACACCTCATAATGAGAGTATGTTAAGCAGCAAACGCAAAAAAGGTAGATGATGGTAGTAAATAGAATATTAAATGAGGGAAACCATAGAAGAACTTACTAAGTGGTAGGGTTTCGGTTTTATCGGCATTATAGCTAGTGAAATTACTGGGCAAATTACTTTATGATCTGATCCCACAGTCAAGTAATCTTGTTACCAGACTGTGCTGTTGTCTCAGGATGATGAGTGCAGTGCAGTGTCGCGCAAAACTTTATAATTTAGACGGCCGTGTCGCTTTACATCATGTGAACGATTATCTCGTCATATCATTCATTCATTAACATAAATAAACGAAATATTTCAATTATGCTCTCAAACCGCGTTTTGAAGTTACAATCTCAACATCTACATATATATAACTCAAAGGTGACTGACTGATTAACTAACATAATGATCTATCAACGCACAGCCCAAACCACTAGACGGATCGGGCTGAAATTGCATGCAGGTAGATGTTATGACGTAGCATCCGCTAAGAAGGGATTTTTCGAAATTCCACCCTTAAGAGGGTGAAATGGGTGGTTGAATTATTTTCCCATAGGCCACGTCGCGGGCGAAGAGGCGGGCAGAAGCTCGTCTCATAATATACCTACAACTACCGAGGATCAGTTAAAAAATATCACAAAGTGTTAATAAGTAACGGACTTGAAGACGGAGCGACAGCGTAAAGACCTCTTTTTTTGCTACTGGAATATTTAGCTGGATCGAAAGAGACAAAAGATGGTGTAACTAAACTAAATCTGGTTCGTGTTTCTCAATAAGGCTGCTATAGTTTAGCTCCATCTATCGGCCGGTATAATTTAGTTTTTGCTTTGTTTTTCTTTTTGTGTTTTGGTCCACACTTTTGTGTATTTAGCCAGTGTCAAGGAATTGATAATTTATCAAGTTAATGATATTTCACGTAAATAATGTTTCAGGTCACAGTCGAAGTCATCAAGCCAAGTCAGAGTCACGTCATAGTCTAGTCTAGTCAAGTCATACTCCTAGTAATGTGGTGGCAACTTTACCAGAAGCTTCTATGGAGTTTTGGAAACAACACGAAAAGAAACGTTTCACTATCATTATACCATTTTCCCACACTCACGCCTGTAATTCAGCACTTAACGAATAGAATGCCACCAATTTTATGTGTTCCAAAACTTGTGTTATTTTCAGTGTTAATACACTGAAAATAACACAAGTTTTGGAAAATAATACAATGCGGTGATGCAATCTTTTTCGATTTCCCGCCAAAACTCCATTTTGCTTTGTTTAATGTTAATGTCGCCATCTTGACAATTGAAAATTGTCATTTTACCGGACATACCAACATAATAACACAAATTATAATTAATATTTAACTCTGTTATTTTCACAATGGAGATCTACGTCAACCTAGAACTTTCAACTTCCGTTACACATTCACCAGCCTACTCCCCAAGCGAAGCGTGCTTAAAGAAGTTTTACATCAAAAAGCTTGATCCTACTAATATTATAAATGCGAAAATTTGTGAGTATGAATGTATAGATGAATGTTTGCTACTGTTTCACGCAATAACTGCTGAACGGATTTGGAAGAAATGTGGAACACAGATAGATTATAACTTGGATTAACACATAAGCTACTTTTAATCCCGATAGTATGTTCCCATGGGACAATTATCGAACACCACGAGGGCGACGCCGCGGGCCTTTTACCCAAAAACTACTGAATGAATTTTGGAACACAGATAGTTTATAATCTGGATTTACACATAGGATACTTTTTATTCACGGGTTTCGGCTAGTCGGAAATAAATGGTGCTCTATGATAAAACATCCCAATATTATAACTTCAACGCTGTAACTAACAAGTGCCAATCCAATCAACGCGAGTGGATTAAACCTCGCAATTTGCAAGTTTTATCGCTTTTCAAAACAGAAAACATAGCTTACACACAGGGCTGGACTCCAGTGACTGTGATGACAAAGCGCTTTTTTATGTTACGTTTACCACTTGAGGTGCGCAGTGCAGTGTCACCCGAAACTTTATATTTTGGAGTTCCGAGTGACACTTCTATTTTGGGCGGCCATGTCACTTAACTTGCGTCAGGTGAACGACTAGCTCGTCATATCATTCACTAACATAAAAAAAAAAATTGAATTGCCGCTCTACCATTTTTTAATACTTGGTAAAGACTAAAGGTACCAAGTCCACCCCCACCAGGATCGCTAACAATGCACAGCGAACTAGTTCGCACATAATTAAGCCCACAGTAAACTGCGAGCAATCCGATCAGTGTGATTGTCTTCCTGTAGCCAATTCAACTATTCAATCTGTATAAGTTATCACAATAGACAGGGATTTCCATGGATGGAAATGACGATTCACTTTTATTTTATAGATATTGTATATAATAAAAAGGAAGTAAAAAAAACGAGTGTGCCTTAGACCACACGACTGAAGTAAGACTTCTTTAGTTTAGCTCCATCTACCGGCCGGTATAACTTTGCTTTTGGTTTGTTTTATGAGAATGTCGCCATCTTGACGATTGTAAATTGTCATTTTACCGGATACACCAACATAATAATACAATTTTGTAAAACTTCTTTACGCAATCTTGACTTGGGGAGTAAGCTGGTGAATGGAAGTTGAAGTTGGTTCACGTAGATCTCCATTGTCAACATAACAAAGTTATTTTTATTATTATTACTATGTTGGTATAATAAATAATATAACATGACAATTTACAATAAATTATTGTCAATATGGCGACATTAATATTTATCTAAGCAAAAACAAAGTTATACTGGCCGTTAGATGGAGCTAAACCAAAGAAGTTTTACTCCAGTCGTGTGGTCTAAAGCACACTCGTTTATTTGCCATTTTAGTCTTCTGCTGGATAAATAAAAATAAAGATACAACCATTACTTTTCTAGGCATTATTCAACGCTTAATGCTGTCTTTTATAATTAATTTTCCATAACTTTATATTCAAGACGCATAGGCCTCTCCACACGTCACTGAGCCCAAGCTCAAGGCAAGGCCTATGCCTATGTTTTGCCTCATATAAATAGCATCAAATAAACCGACCCTTTATATCAATCATAACAAATAGATATCCACTAATCATCGTTTAACCACGGATCAATCGAAGACGTTCCATTAATCTTCGATGACTAGTTTAACGTCTCACCGGAATTATACAAGTTTATTCTATCGATAGGCTCTTCGGTAATATATCTATCAGATATAAACAAAATGCAAAACGTGCTTTCGACTGAAGTAAATCTTCTTTAGCTCCATCTATCGGCCGCTATAACATTGTTTTTGTTTTGTTTAATGTTAATGTCGCCATCTTGATAATTGTAAATTGTCATTTTACCAGACATACCAACATAATACTTCTAATTTTAACTTTGCTATCTTGACAATGGAGATCTACGTTAATCAACAACTTTCAACTTCCATTCGCCTCGTTACGCATTCATCAGTTTAATCCTTTAATCTAGCGTACATAAAGAAGTTTTGCTTCAAAAAGAAAATAATCAGACTTAAATGGGTTCAACCGGTACCTCGCAGAACTGACCACAGAAGGGGAAGAAAATGGCGACCACGAACTGGAAGACGCAGCGTAGCCTCCCCCTCCTTCTACACATGTTACCCTCCCCTTATTCTAAATATATATATAAATGATTAATAATGGTGCTCAAGCGCGGCGCGGACGAGTGCTATAAGCCATTAATCTCTGGGAAACGAAAGCCTCATTTCAAGACCCCGTAAGTTTCTTTTAAAATTCTTTTATAAATTTAACAAATTTACTTATTGCTACGAACAAAACACCACCGCGAGCTAACTTTTCTAGTAACGCCATCTAGTTAAAGAGGATTAAATAAATATCAATCACATCTTAACTACATGGACCCAACATATATCTCGAGTTTTGGCGGGAAAACGAGAAAGATCGCTTCACCTCATGGTATTATTTTCCAAAACTTATGTTATTTTCAGTGTTAGTGCATAAAATTGGTGGTGTTTTATTTGTTAAGTGCTGGATTACAGGCATGAGTGTGGGGAATTTGTATAATGATGGTGAAACGTTTCTTTTCGTGCTGTTTCCAAAACTCCGTAGAAGCTTCTAGTGAAGTTGCCACCACTTTACTAGGAGTATGACTTGACTAGACTAGATTATGACTTGATTGATGACTTGAGTGTGACTTGACTTGACATATATATATATATATATATTCAGTAACTTGAAATATTATCAATTACTTGACACTGGCTAAATACACAAAAGTTTAGAGCAAAACCAAAAACAAAAAGAATCTACATGGACCCAACATATATTTCATCAAAGCTCGAGGTCGTTGTATCGTCGGTTCATTTATGGGGATCTATTCGCTATCAACGTAGGTGATACTCTATCGAGGTTGTAATCCTGCAGTCCGGTCGATCATGAAATTGTTAATTAACACACAACGAAGCGGTTGGCCCACGTTATACAGTTTTGATGTTGATTGTCTTTGGTGGCTGTATTGTGTTAGTAATTTTAATTATTTTTCAATCATGATCATCATTAAAAAGTTGCTGAAGAAGTAATTAAAAATGTTTGAAATAAAGTGCTTGAACACAAATAATTTTTATTGATTCGCGTACATAGATTAAACATCCGTTCAATAAATAGCGATTTGATTCCACGTTTATCACGCAAACAGCCAAAGAGTGGAACGCTTTACCTTTCCCGAAAACGACAACCTTGGAGTCTTCAAATCGAGAGAGACAGGTATTTTCTAGGCAAGCGTGTTACATCCTAGACCACATCGTCATCAGGTGCGAGAGTGGTCAAACGCAAGCCTATCAAAAAAAAAGTTAAGAACTAGTGAGGAAATATTCTTTTTCATAACTAGTTATAAAAAAGTTATGTAAATGGATCAAAGGATAAATTTTAAATGTAACATGACAGTAAAAAACGTGGTATTTGTATCGTTTCTTGACTTTTTACACGCGTCGCTGTGATACTATACAATTTAAAATTGCTAAAAGGTACTTTAAAAAAACGAGTGTCCTTAATACCACACGACTGAAGTAAAATTTCTTTAGCTATCGACCGGTAAACTTTGTTTTTGCTTTGTTAAATGATTTTTTTTATTGATCTTTTTCGCGTTCCCGCCAAAACTCTTGTTTAATGTTTTTTTTTTTAATTTTTTTTATGTGGTAGCTCCACACTTTTGTGTATTTAGTCAGTGTCAAGTAATTGATAATTTATCAAGTTAATGATATTTCACGCAAATATATGTCAAGTCATAGTCGAAGTCATCAAGTCAAGTCATAGTCAAGTCATAGTCTAGTCAAAGTCATACTCCTAGTAAAGTGGTGGCAACTTTACTTGAAGCTTCTATGGAGTTTTGGAAACAACACGAAAAGAAACGTTTCACCATCATTATACCATTTTCCCACACTTACGCCTGTAATCCAGCACTTAACGAATAGAATGCCACCAATTTTATGCTCCCGCGTTCGATGATGAGGAAAAAGCCGAGTGTTTGGCTGAGAGCCTCGAGGCCCAGTGCAACCTTTCCCCCGATCACGTTGACCCTGCCCACCTCCATACGGTGGTCAGTGAAGTCGAACGTCGCAGCTCCCTACCACCTTCCGACCCCCCGCTCGAGCTTATTAGGGCCGCCGAAGTTGAGTCTGCCATCAAGGGTCTCGCTATCCGTAAAGCCTCCGGCGCTGATGGTATCAGCAACAAAGTGGTCAAACACTTTTCTGTCCCCTTAATCTATCTCCTAGTCAGCATCTTCAATGCGGCCATGAGCAACTGCTCTTTCCCCGTTGCGTGGAAGTCCGCCGACGTCATCGGCATCCACAAGCCAGGCAAGAAGGCTACCGAGCCCTCTAGCTACCGGCCCATCAGTCTCCTCAGTACTCTGGGGAAGATCTACGAGCGTCTCATTCGGAGGCGTCTCTGGTCCCATATCCACGAACATAAACTCCTTCCCGACGAGCAGTTTGGCTTTAGAGCTAGACACTCTTGCGTTCAACAAGTGCACCGCATCACGGAGCACATTCTAGATGGCTTCAACGCGAATCCAAAACCGAAAGGGACTCTCGCAGTCTTCTTAGACGTGGCGAAAGCCTTCGACAAAGTCTGGCACGACGGCTTGATTTTCAAGCTGTACCACATCGGCGTGCCAGATCGTCTTGTGCACATCATACAAGACTTCCTTAGGGATCGAAGCTTTCGCTACCGCGTCGAGGGGGAGCGATCGTCTCCCCATCCTATCAGAGCCGGAGTGCCCCAGGGCTCCGCGCTTTCCCCCTTGCTTTTCTCGCTGTACACCAGCGATATCCCGCGGTCATTTCATCCCAGTGTGCAGCTCGAACTCTTTGCGGATGACACCGCTATCTACTGCTCCGGATGGCAGAGAGTTCACATGCGTGGTCGCCTCCAACGAGCCCTCACCGAGATCGGTGCTTGGTTCAGGAAATGGCGGATCACGGTTAACCCAGATAAAAGTGCAGCGATGTACTTTTCTGACTACAAGCGTGGTCCGCCAGCGAAACCACTGTCCTTGTTCGACAAGCCCATTCCCTGGGCTTCGTCTACCAAATACCTGGGGGTTACCCTTGACACCAAACTCAACTTCAAGGACCATATTAAGCGAGTGCGCGATAGGGCTGCCTTTGTCTTAGGCCGCCTCCACCCTCTCATCTGCAAGCGTAGTAAGCTGTCCCTTAGAAATAAGGTGACGCTTTACAAAACTTGCGTTCGCCCCATTATGACCTACGCATCTGTCGCGTTTGCTCATACTCCCTCAGTACATCTGGATCGACTTCAGGTGATCCAGAACCGCTTTGTCCGCAAGGTGGTCGGGGCTCGCTGGTACCAGCGAAACTCCGACCTCCACTGCGATCTCGAACTCCCATCCATCCGTCAATTTATGAAGGATGCATCCCGCCGCTATTTTGATGCGGCACCTCATCACCCCAACCCTCTCGTAGTCAGAGCTTCAAACTACTGTACAGACACGACAGACTCGCCACCCCGTCGTCGCCGCCCGAGACACGTCTTGAGCGACCCGGATGATCCTATAGCAGCCGTAGTATCGGCTGCGCTAGGATCACCGGACCAGTCTAGCCCTTCTGGCTCAGGTACCGCTTTCGGCACCGGTATAGGATACCAGCGTAACACAATCAGACACCGACCCCGCCGGCGAGGTCGACGTACCCCCCGTAGGTTAGCTAGAACGGTCGCGACTTTCAATAGGGTCCACTCTTCCAGTGGACGTAGTCTTCTCGATCCTCTTATCCCGGCAACGGCCCAAGCCGAGGCTCGCACCCCAGGGGTGCCCTTGAGCTAGTTGCCTCCCACTTTTGACGGCTGGGCGCCCTAAGCACCCGCCCTCCCGCCCGGTGACGCTGTAAAGGTCGATAGAGACCAACAGCATAAGCTCGTTCAAAAAAAAAAAAAAAACCAATTTTATGCACTATCACTGAAAATAACACAAGTTTTGGAAAATAATACAATGCGGTGACGCAATCTTTTTTGCGTTCCCGCCAAAACTCCCATTGTTTAATGTTAATGTCGCCTTTTGAATTTTCATTTTACCGGAGATACCAACATAATAATACAAATTTTAAGTAATTTTTAACTTAAAACTGACCATGGAGGTTTACATCAACAAACAATTAGGTATCAACTTCTGTTCGTCTCGTCACGCATTCACCAGTTTACTCCCCAGTCAAGCGTGCGTAAGGAAGTTTTATTCAATATAACTATTTAATTGCTAATAAGATGTCTTAGTTGCCGTAGATGGTTTCAACTCAGCTAAGAACCCATTTATCATAACTTCATCACGGTCCGTTCAATCTAAGTATACTCGTATATTAACTCAAAGGTGACTGACTGACTGACATAGTGATCTATCAACGCACAGCCCAAACCACTGGACGGATCGGGCTGAAATTTGGCATGCAAGTAGATGTTATGACGTAGGCATCCGCTAAGAAAGGATTTTTCGAAATTCTACCCTTAAGATGGTGAAATGAGTGGTTGAATTTTTTTCCATAGGCCACGCCGCGGGCGAAGCTGCGGGCAGAATTTCGTTTAATAATATACCTAGTACGTAGCACTGCTGTGTCCCGGTTTAAAGGGCACTGTAGCTAGTGAAATTACTGAGCAAATGAGACTTTATGATCTAATCTCACAGTTTAGTAATCTTATTACTAGATTGTGCTGATGTCTCAGGATGACGTGCAGTGTCACGCGAAACTCTATACTTTAGAGTTCCGAGTGACACTGCAGCTGATATGGGCAGCCGTGTCGTTTAACATCAGACGAACGGCTAGCTCGTCACGTCATTCCTTAACATAAAAAAGTCACGTATTTTGTAACCAAGTTGTATTTACCCAAATAAAATGTAACAGCAAACCGCCCTAACCACACAGTTCCGCCGAATATCACACGTGCATTCCGTTGTTTTATCACGAAAACCTAAAAATAACATCGCGGCGTTTGTATTGTTTTTCCTGACCTCATAAAAATCGAGCTTTACGATGACACTTGCGATTTTAGATCGCTCTTAATATGGATAAAATAGAATAGCAGCGGCTAAAATGTAGTTTGTATCTAGTATTATATTATATGGGTATATAGTAACTATGTTATATGGGTGTTCTTCCTATATGTAGAACTATATACTCTTTGAATAGTAGATTGTTTTGTTTGTTTGTGGCTCCACACTTTTGTGTATTTAGCCAGTGTCAAGTAATTAATTTTTCAAGTTAATTTATATTATACATAATGTATGTTGTATGTGTCAAGTCAAGTCACAGTCCAAGTCATTAAGTTAAGTCATAGTTTAGTCTAGTCAAATCATACTCCTATTAAAGTGGTGGTAACTTTACCAGAAACTTCTATGGAGTTATGGAAACAACACGAAAATAAACGTTTCACCATCATTATACCACTTTCCCACACTCATGCCTGTAATCCAGCACTTAATGAATAAAATGCCACCAATTTTATGCACTAACACTGAAAATAACATAAGTTTTGGAAAATAATACAATGCGGTGACGCGATCTTTTTCGTTTTCCCGCCAAAACTCCTCCAATAAATTGTTAAAAATAAAATAAGATCATTGAACACCACCTTACTAGGAGTATGACTTGACAAGACTAGACTATGACTTGACTTTATGACTTGGACTGTGACTTGACTTGACTTGACATACATATATATTACTTAACTCGAAAAATTATCAATTACTTGACACTGGCTAAATACACAAAAGTGTGGAGCCATACCAAAACAAAAAAAAGTCAAAATTATATTAGATACTTAAAACTAAGTTATTTTACTAAGCATATAAAATTACAAAGTGTTTATTGTCAAATATTATATAGCAAGCTCATTACAATATACGAGTAAAAAAAGAAGTTCGCTTTCTCACTACTGGTGCTAGCAATCCGGCACAATGCAGAACAGAAAACTCCGATCCGAAGCTTCGATTACACCTGTAAAGAAGAAGCTACAAGAAACTCTAGGGTCTAGGCTGAAAATCAGCGCTGGATGTCTCTGATGACCATCAATATGCTGAGCCGACGCCCATTCGATACTTGTTTATTTCTATTCATTATGGACATATTATGTGTATGAATTTAACCTATTTTTTACTTTAATTTTAGACAAGTATGTATTAGTATGTTTTTCTATTCTGTTCTATTCTAAACTTAGTGATTTTTTCTACTGTTTTTTTTAAAATTATTTATAATTTATTACCGTTTAGATAATGAATATATTACAAAAGTAACCACCACGTCACATCGTTGCAAGAAAAATACTGAGATGATCTTAAACATTACAAATAGAATAGGTAGCTATTGACATTGTTACTATATCACTACAATTATTACACGGCTAACACTCACGAAATATAGTCGAATAACTCGACCGGTGTTCGGGCAATATAGATGCCCATCCTCAAGGAGTACGCGCGGCGGCGATGGCGGCTCGGCGCTGACTCATATACTATATGTTATATATGTCTATAATATTACTAGCGGCCCGTCCCGGCTTCGCTCGGGTGGACGTTTATTTATTAAACATTTTATTATATACGAAAAACAATGTATCACGCACCGGCGCCATCTACTTAAAATGTTGGTTTGTCTTGAATTTTTCCTGAATTTTCTTTGCTATAAACCTCACGGAACCCGAGACCTTTCCAACGAATGCAAAACCGTGGAAATCGGTTCGTGCGTTCTGGAGTTATAGCGTCAGGAAGGAAAACCCTACTTATTTTTATATAGTAGATTGTTACTATGGTCAAGATTGTGAAGGAAATAGCTTTACAAATATCGTCGTATCTAATATATCTGAAAACTAATTAGGAGCAATGAATTCGGCTCATAATGTCATCCGGTTAACGATGCCAGTAAATAGACCTCCATTATGTTTCCAATCAAAAGGGTGTCATAAATTCGGTCCCCGCTGTTTTGATCAGCCCTACGTATTGTGGATCGTTAACCAATGTTAAACTGTGGGTTTTGATTACTTAATTTGAGGGAAGGGGTTTAAACGTAGGGTTTCGATTAAGAAATTTTCATGAGCGAATAATATTAACGGTGATGGAATAAAACCCAGAAAATGACATAGGACCAAGAATCTCGACCAAATTTAACTTTATATCAATCTAGGTGGTCCACCTTGGTTTCGCATATATCATACCAGTTGTGCCCGGCGGTTTCACCCGCCGATATAAAGTATTTTAATTATTTGCTCATCCCACGGAAGCATTTAATTTTTCCGGGATAAAATGTAACCTATATGTTAATCCAGTGTATAAGCTATCTTGGTACCGAATTTCATCTAAATCCATTCAGCCGTTTTAGCGAGAAGGAGTAACAAACATACACACAAACACACATAGAAACATACACACAAACACACATACAAACTTTCACCTTTATAATATTAGTGTGAAGTGTGATTTTGTTATACATATAAATTGAAAAAATTGGCCAAGCCGTTTAGGAGTTTATTAGGATCTTTGAGTAAAGACAATAAAGTATTTTGACTCTTTGCTATGCAGATGTGAACTCTATGCTTTCGCTACGATAACTTGATAAAAGTCATTAGTAGAAAAAAGGTGTGATATTTCTTGTGCTGCCGAAGTATTTTTATTTACAAATAACAATAAACTCCATCCGTTTTCACATATTAAGCATTGACACAGAATAAATAAAATTTCGCATTACTATGGCGACCATTCTCATATTAAATTAAAATATATTCGTTTCCGATATCCCCTCATGATTTATTGAAAATTTTAATTGGCGGAATGACACCAATCACTCACTGGAGCCATAAAATAAACAACGGCGTAAATTTTATACCAAATAATTAAAAACAATTGCTGCAAGGGTTAAAGAGTCAAATGTCGCAATAAACGATTTCAGTGGTGGAAAATTAAAAATAATTATTGCTATGTTCGGAAATAAATTAAACCGGATATTTTTTTATGTTATTGAATGACGTGACGAGCTAGTCGTTCACCTGATGTTAAGTGACACGGCCGCCCATAACAGAACACTGTCACTCGGAACTCCAAAATATAAAGTTTCGCGTGACACTGCACTGCGCACATCATCCTGAGACATCAACATCTGTGAGATCAGATCATAAAGTCTCATTTGCCCAGTAATTTCACTAGCTACATGGCCCTTTAAACCAGAACACAGTACTGTTTGCACACTACTGCTTGGCGGCAGAATAACTGGCAAAACGGTGGTACCTACCTAGACGAACTTTGCAGAAAAGTCCTACCCCTAGTATATAAAGAGTAATTAAATTTGAATTGATAATTTCTTTTAATGATAAAGAACTCTTGGTGTATTCCCAAAAAAGCACCGATGTGACGAGCATCCAAAAGAGCAGTTGCTTTATTTTTTACAGTCACTTTTTGTTATAACCATTCACCACTAAAAAATTGTCTCTAAAAATTGTAGAATGTTGAGGTTTAGCGATTTGACTTGTATAGCACTGCTTAATCGCACCACTGCGATTTTTTGCTTAGTTTATAAACAATAGATTAAGCGATACGGCTATAAATCATATTTTATAACTAGCTTCTGCCCGCTTCGCCCGCGTGACCTCTAGGAAACGACGAAGAAATATTTTCATAGATGATTCCCATTTCTTAGGTATGGAATTTAGAAAAACCTTTTCTTAGTGGGTACCTACACTTTACAGAGATCACATCACAACCTCCAAATTTCAAGTCTCTAGGACCAGCGGCTTAGGCTGTGCGTTGATATGTAGTCAGTCAGTCAGTCAGGACTTTGAATTTTATATTGTATTTATAGGTAAGTCGAATCTTTATGTATTATTATTATTCTTTATGTATTCTACTTATTAATAAAGAATTATTCGTTTTTGTACAGTTGTTGGTAGCAGACAAAAATTATAAAATAAAATACTTTTGCCCCTAGAGAATGATATGCTACTTTATCCCCGCTCTGATGCACTACAATGACGGACATTTTGAGTAAGAGTGGAAAGACACTTTATTTTTACATTTAATAAAAATATTGTGAAACCAACTGGCAACCAACGAGACAATAAGTTTTGAAGAAACTGCATTTATTTTACGAGTACACTGTTTATTTTCTGCATTTAGATCCCGCAAACCAATAAACGTAAATTCAATCTGACAGCCGACAGACGTTCGCTACTGAAAATTGTTTCAATTATTCGGGGTCATTGACACTTCAGCTATGCTCTACTAATTATACATAATCAGATGTTTGAGGTATGTATAGTACTTGTTTTTATCAATCGTTGCCAAAAAATTAAATGCAGTGGACGAAAGTTATTGTATCTGCGATAGCGGGGGCTTTCGATATTATACTCTACATTTCCTGTTTAACCATTGCCTAATAAGTCTAGCCAAATATCACTATTATCACATCACACTAATATAATAAAGGCGAAAGTTTGTTTGTGTGTGTATGTTTGTTACTCCTTCACGATCAAACGGCTGGATGGCTTTGGATGTAATTCGGTACCAAGATAGCTTATACACTGGATTAACATATAAGCTACATTTTATCCCGGAAAAGTGAAATTTTCCCGTGGGATGAGCAAATAATTAAAACACTTTTTTACCGCGGGTGAAACCGCGGGGCGTAACTAGTAACTGATAAAAGTGTGTACATGAATTGGAACAATGATTTTCAATGTACTACCAAATAGATGTGCAGAATTATATATGGTTTTGTCAAGTGTTAAAACTGGCTGATTGACAGATAACGTTCAGGTGAAACTGCTCGCCCTTGAGACTCGACTTGACATTTAATTTCAATTTATCTATTAAAACGGACTCCAAACGCAGCCAATCCATTGATTACTAAAACAATACTAGTTCACTAGGTGGTATCACTTTTCTGCAAAGTTCGTCTAGATAGGTACCACCGCTTTGCCAGTTATTCTGCCACCAAGCAGTAGTGTGCAAGCATTACTGTGTTCCGGTTTGAAGGGTATTGTAACTGGTGAAATTACTGGGCAATTGAGACTTTATGATCTGATCTTATATTCAAGTAATCTTATCACTAGACTGTGCTGATGTCTTAGAATGACTGCGCACGTCATCAGCGTAGTATCACGCGAAACTTTATATTTTAGAGTTCCGAGTGATACTCTTATTATATGGGCGGCCGTGTCGCTTAACATCAGATTTGCTTGTCATATCATTCATTAAATAATAATAATAATAATAATATCAACAAAGTTCCACAACTAGTACACGGCTAACACTCATGAGATACAGTCGAATAACTCGACCGGTGTTCGGGCAATATAGATGCCCATCCTCAAGGAATACGCGCGGCGGCGGTGTAGGCTCGGCGTTTACACCGGTCGATTTATTCGACTGTATCTAGTGAGTGATAGCCGTGTACTAGTTGTAGTTATGACTACTACTCACGTCAGTTTATATAATATTATGAACAAAATTGTTTATAATTACTAATTTTTCAACCCACATGCTGGTAAAAGTCAAACTGAAGTGACATAAACTGAAATCATCATGAATTAAAGATGTTTAATTTTACATTGAGAACACAGTATTGTTTTGACGGGAGATGTGAAATTATTGGCCATTAGTGCTGAAACTCTCAATGGAATGAATGAGTTTAATGCGAAAGTTCAACTATACATTGTGATCTAGCACATGGCTAAAAATACTATATCGTCTAGTAACTAGAAATGTTATTCTTTTTAGTTTCTGAAGTAAAACTTCTTTACGCACGCTTGACTTGCGGAGTAAACTGGTGAATGTGAGGCGAATGTGAGTTGAAGTTGGTTCACGTAGATCTCCATTGTCAACTTAACAAAGTTAAAAATTTGTATTATTATGTTGGTATATCCGCTGAAATGACAATTTACAATTGAAGGGTTGAGAATAAAAAGGGTTTAACTGTCAAATTGATAGTTTCGAGAAAGTTTACTTTAAACTTCAACGGCTTCATTTTAATTTAGAGTGCTTATAAGGTGATAGAAAAGGTTTATGTAAGTTTCAGTTGCTTGAAAATGTATTAATTCTATTTTAAAATACTAAATATAGTACTAATTAATACAATTACTGTAATAATGTTTTTATGCTAAGCGAACTGTATTCCTATGACAGATAAACCGATTTTAGACTCAAAATCTCGAGATTTAAGTCTCATTTCGGTATTTTGAGAATGTATTATTGTAGATAATTTCACGTTGAATCCAACGATACCCATAAGTCATTCTGTGAAAAAAAAATCAGTTAAACCCTTTTTATTCTCAACCCTTTAATTGTCAAGATGGCGACATTAACATTAAACAGAGCAAAAACCAAGTTACACCGGCCGATAGATGGAGCTAAACTAAAGAAGTTTTACATCAGTCGTGTGGTCTAAACTTCACGCGTTTTTTTTGTTTTTCATGATATTTTGATTCATTCAGTATAAATCTGATTATGTAATAGCAGGGCAGTCCCAAAAGTAAGCCAACGTGAGAACCGAGGCCATTGTAACACGCAGCGGTAGTAAACAATCGGGTTTCGTAAGCAACTAATTTTAGTTGAAGAATTGGTTAAATGTAAGTAGCTTTGAATTTTAGAAACGGTTAATTATGATCCACAATGTACAACAGTGTAACTTTGGTTAAGAAGCGCTTTAATTGATTCATTTTTATCATAATTATTTGTGATTTTACTCGGTTAGATTAGTATTCTAGCACGCGAATATTAATCTAAAAATTAGTGCGTATTTAATTTTTATCATACAGTTAATTTAATCTTTAATTTAAAATTATTTGTAATTTACATACATTTTTGTAACCTAGCTTAAGCATTTCCCATATTATTTCCGGCGAAAGAGGCCTGGACTGCATAATACGGGCCCTGAGCCTAGTGTGGGGACCCAGGTTTTTCTAACCTAATGTAATGTACTTACTTGCCTTTATCCAAATAAATGTGTTTTTCATTTTTCATTTCAGCATGCATCAGAGTAAGCAAAAACGCATGCAGTCATGTACTTCATCTTCCTATAAAAGGGACATGAAAAAAAATTTGCAGTGCAGTCTTTAGGGACTGCCGATAGAAGTGAAAGCTAAGTAACATATAGCTCATGGGAAGCGTGCGGTGACGATGACGCGAGTTCCATGATTTATGTTCACCCAAAAAGTTCTCAACGCGCCAAAAGTTTCACTAAAATATTTGAGGTTGCAATGCATAGACACTGCCCCCTATTGTTACAGATGTCCATAGGATTACGGCGATCGCTTCTAATTAGGTGGGCAGTGATATATCACTCGTCACATAAGGTGTTGATAGCAGGCAAATGGATATCGTCGAGTAACCAAATATTCGTTAAAGTAACAAACACAAAGCGTTAAGAAATGACTTCAGACTTATACGGTTTTCTCAAGGATGCTAATGTCAGAACTGTACCAAATTGAAATGGGACCACACGGGAAGCACCAGCTTTCAAATAAAAAAGGAATCATCAAAATCGGTTCATTCAGTCGAAAGTTCTGAGGAACTTACATAAAAAAATACAGTCGTATTGAGAACCTCGTCCTTTTTTAAAGTCGGTTAAAAAGGTGGGAAATAATAAGACACCGTCACCCATTAAGATAAGAGGTAGTTATCCATTGGATACAGACATTAGCCGTGCAATAAGGTATTCATAGTAGTAGCACCAATTTTAAGGACACTAATACAGTACCATTATTTCCAAAATATCACTGAAACAAAAACGACGCGTTAAAATGTAATTGCTTATTAGCTGTGAGAAGCTTTCACTAAATGCTGGTAAATTGATGATCAGTCAACTTGACCACCTGCTGACACAACACTTCACATTATAACAGTTCTCGAGAGCAATACTCTTCTTTTTGATACTGTCTTCACAGAATTTGGTAAACAAGTTTGAAAAACAAAACACGACTGAAGTAAAACTTCTTTACGAAACGTAATACTTTCTCTTTCTATCTTCACTTAGTTATATCTCCCTCTCAACCTCCATTCACCTCGCCGGTCAATTTCCGTAACGCTCTCGTCATGCATTCACCAGTTTACTTCCCAAGTCAAGCTTGCGTAAAGAAGTTTTACTAAAATTAAATTGTATGATGAATGGATGCTCTTAACCACGGAAATGAGGTACATTTATAGATGACATCATATGTAAATATTTTTAAACTCAAAAAAAGTTGACGTGGAAAGCGGAAGAAATGGTGGTAATTAGCTAGAGCAGCAGAAAACGTGAAAAGAAAGCGGCTGAAAAGAGGGATGGACTCAGGTTTAAGAAGGGGCAAAACTTGATACAAAGTTTCGCAGATTGTAGGTGATTAATGCTGGTGGGTTTCATTACCCAGTCTTACAGTTTATTTCGGTTATTACAGTTTAAAAAACATCAATTCTCACTATAATTTGTAATTAGGTCCTGCCTGCTACTAAACTTATTGCCCACCTGCCTAATTTAACTTAGGCTTTCAGATTTACGTACATAGTAAATAAAATAAGTAATAAAAAAAAACACATATACTATATACATATACAAGAGATATATGTATATTTATTTACTATGTATGTGATCGTTGGGCGTTATTTTTATTATTAAACGAGCTTCTGCCCGCAGCTTCACCCGAGGCGTGGCCTATGGGAAAATAATTCAACCACCCATTTCACCCTCGTAAGGGTGGAATTTCGAAAAATCCTTTCTTAGCGGATGTCTACGTCATAACATCTACCTGCATGCCAAATTTCAGCCCGATCCGTCTAGTGTTTTGGGCTGTGCGTTGATAGATCTCTATGTCAGTCAGTCACCTTTGAGTTATATGTATTTAGATTACTTTAAAAGTTCAAATAATTAGGTGCATAATTTGTAGTTACTAAAAATAATAGCTTTTCTCTAATATGTTAATGTTTTTATTTAGATTTCTTCTTTCGCAGTGCAAACGAACAATTAATCATCAATCACATAATCGAGTTACCTGTAAAAGTTACACTTAAAATATTGATCAATTAACTTGAATGATCGCTAGATTGAACCAAGGATAACAAATATTAGGTTACCTATGAAATTTCCGTTTTGTTTGAAAAAAGTTAAAGTATTTTTTTTTCGAACTTATTTATTTATTTTATTCAAAGTAATCACCCCTGCAATCAATGCATCTTTGCCAACGCTGTGGCAGTTTATGGATGCCCTTCTTGAAAAAATCAGCAGGACGGGAGACAACAAACTCTTCAAAGGCGTTTTGTACTGCCTCTCGGGAATTGAATTTTTTTCCCGCTAAAAAGTTGTCCAAATTTTGGAAAAAGTAATAGTCGGTAGGCGCAAGATCTGGTGAGTGTGGCGGATGAGGGAGAGCTTCCAAACCCAACTCATGCAGCTTAGAGACGGTCTGTTGTGCAGTATGGGGTCGCGCGTTGTCGTGAAGTAGCAGTGGAGACGACCGATTGACCAAAGCTGGTTGCAGACGTGCGAGTTTCGCCATCATTGTGGTCAGTTCTTCAATGTACACATCTGCAGTAATGCTCTCGCCGTTTTGTAAAAAGCTATGATGAATCACACCAGCACTAGACCACCAAACTGTGACCATCACCTTTCTAGGGGTCATTTTTCGTTTTGGACATTGCTTTGGTACCGAACCAGGATCTAACCAACTTGCTGAGCGCTTTCGATTGTCAAAAAGAATCCATTTTTCGTCGCACGTAACAATTGGGTTCAAAATTCCTTCATTTCTGTGCCTGTTAAGCAGCGCAAGGCAAGTCTCGACGCGTACGTTGCGCTGGCGAACGTTAAGTTCGTGGGGCACCCATCTATCAAGCTTTTTTATCTTGCCAATCTGTCGCAAATGGACCAATATTGTTTTGATGCTAACATCAAAAGCTGCTGCCAGCTCAGCTGTAGATTGAGATTCATCAGCTTCCACAATCGCCTTTAATTCATCATTGTTGACCAAAGTTTCCGGACGACCACGAGGTTCATTTTTCAAGTCAAAATTCCCAGAACGGAACCGAGCAAGCCAATAACGGGTTGTACATTCGTTTGTACAGTTCTCTCCGTAAACGTCGTTGATGTTACGTGTCGTTTGTGCCGCGTTGATGCCACGACGGAACTCATATTCCATAATTACACGAAATTTCAAAGTATGAGGAAAAATGTTGAAATGTAATGAAAATACAACGCTAATCAATAAACAAAAGACTTATATTGTAAATAGAATGTCATATTTTCAAAACAAAATTAATTTGAATTTAGAATTCATAGCCAATCAAAACTTTTTTTTGTTTGAAAAAGTCTGTACTGCAATACGGCAATTTCATAGGTAAAGACCTATTAATTTGGTTCCCCCGGCTCCAGGTCCTTGATCCGTCCGTCGCGTGACGTCCATTGCGCAACTAGCTCGAAATACCCGCGCTGCGTCCGCGCACCGACCTTGACGACGACATTGATAGATGGAGTCGGTCCACAGCGCTTTTCACTAGTAAAGCTTTCTTGACAACTTTGGGATGAAGGTGCTTATCTATACTAATATTATAAAAAGGAAAGATTTGTATGTAAGTATGTTTGTAACGAATTGGCTCAAAAAGTACTGGACCGATTTTAAAAAAACTTTCACCATTTGAATTCTACATTATCACGGATTATATAAGCTATTTTAATTGCAAGAAAAAAATATGTTTATACCAAAATGTTTAAAAAATTCCACTCGTGCGAAGCCGGGACGGGCCGTGAAAAGATACAATTAAAAATGCGTTATGTTAAAAATCTTAAAACTTCACCCGTAATTTACCCGTATTACCACTTATCTTAAAGGTCTTGAGCCTTGGTAGAGTAAGCTATCCGTATCTTAAGTTTCATTAAAATCCGTTCAACCATTTGAATATAAAAACTACACAAAAAGCATACTTACATAAAATAGTGTTTCCTATTATTGTATTTATAGGGTTATTAGGGGTAATTATTACTAATGAGAAATTAATATTGTACGAATTGTGTGGCGTGTACAAAGTGGCTTTCTTAGAACCTCTTTTGTTTTTGATGTATCATAATAAAATAACCAGTACGTTTCACCACAACCGTTCGGTTTTATTTGTTACAATAATGTTGTTTACAATAAGCCTGTTGCAGTTATTCGCTTGTATATTGTGTATATTTATTTCATGAAAACAAAAACATTGAAAATATTAATACATTGTAGATTGTCATTCGAAAATAATGAGTCTTTTTAAATAGAACGGTAATACAAAAGAGTTTCGGATGAACGGATGCCAGCCCAGCTTTTAATAGTTAATGAGTTATTTATCGATGTTTGTCCTGTGTCTGGGTGTTATATCGTATTCTATGTATGTATTTACAAACAAAAGTATATAAGTATTGTATCAGACATCTACCTTCCATAGAAAAAGTTTGCTTAGTTTGGGGTTAGATGGTGTTGTGTGAAATATCCACAAATAATTATTTATTCATTTATTATTTCAATTTTATGTAAATGAATGACTTGGCGAGCTAGTCATTCGTCTGTTTAGCATCACAGTCACCCACAAAAGTGGTAGTGCCACTCGGATCTCTAAATTATAAAATTTTGAGTGACACTGCACTGCGTACGTCATTTGATTTGACGTAATAAGATTTCTCGACTGCAAGTCAGGTAGACGAACACGAAACTTAATTACAATATATAGAATCAGATATTTGAGTAGATTTCACAGTTTCAATACGTAGTTTATATGTGCATAATTACAAAGAAAATTTTCTAATTAGGAATGAAATTACTCCTGTTTCATTGCTGTCAAAATTATATGATCACTCCGTAGGTTTAAAGTTTCATTTGCCCCGTAATTTTCTTAGCTACAGTACCCTTCAAACCTGATCACGCCTATTGCTTGTATACAGAATTATGGCGACAGAAAATCCTACTCCCATCACATTCTTTACAGGTGTAATCGAAGCTTTGTATCAGAGTTTTCTGTTCTGCACTGTACCGGATTGCTTGCAGTAGTGGGAAAAAGAACTTTATTTATTCCACATCTTGTGCGTAATGGGCTTGCTATATAATCAAATCAAATCAAATATATTTTATTTCAGACAACATGATCCATATTATTACTAAGTTAAAGTTAAAGTTACAAACAGATTAAATTAAAATTTTTTAAATTATTTTAAAATAGTGCGTCCATCATCGTGCTACGAAGATCTTAATCTGATGACGCAGTATCGGGGAGTCAAATGTATCAGTAACAGCTCTCAGAATGCTGTTGCTACTCGCGCGCGTCCTGCTTAACAGTGAGGCAACCTTTTTTCGCATGATGGCTGCGAAGCCATCAGTGCGTGCCTCTGCGAACATGGAGGATGCGCTGCAAAACCGCGGCAGCCCCATCAGCACTCTGAAAGCGTTATTATACTGAATACGCAGAGCGTTTAGAGATTTCAGGGTATATGCTGTATAATATTTGACACTAAACACTTTGTAATATTATATGCTCAGTACGAAAACTTTATATTAGATATCTAATCAACCCAATAAATAAATAAATATTATAAAGAAATAAAGGTTTAATTGCAACCTATAAAGGAAGTCTTGCAGAAAAGCTATACCACTTAGTAATGTTATTATGGGACCTCTACAATATAACTACAATTATTACACGGCTAAAACTCACGAAATACAGTCGAATAACTCGACCGGTGTTCGGGCAATAAAGATGCCCATCCTCAAGGAGTACGCGCGGCGGCGGTGGCGGCAGCTCGGCGCTGACTCAGCGCCGAGCCGCCACCACCGTGGCGAGAGACCACCGAGCGTGAGTTTTAGCCGTGTAATAGTTGTAGTTATGAGTACTACTCACGTCAGTTTCTATAATATTATAACTCTACAATATATATCAACCGCGGATTGACACATGACTCATCAGGGCTCCACTTCGTCATTATGGATACGTGTGCTCAGTCGCGAACACCTCTATCCCAGACAGTTCTCTGCAGTTAATGTCAACAGTCCAAAATTTATTTGATTGATCCATACATGAGCTATTGTATTAAAATAGAAAATGATTAGATAAACAATATCCCAAGAAAAGAAGTAACCCAAAAAACTAAGAAATGGTGCGTAGAAATCTACGGGTAGAAATCACTCCTACACGCAAAGGGAAATAGGTATATTTCCTACCTCGATTTTCTCTCGATTTACCCCTATAAAACAATATTATATCATTCAACGCTTTGTGTTGATGTTGATACTCAAATAATGGTATAAAACTTTTATGTGTGTTTGGCGGTTTTCAGCGGTTACCTTCAATAAAAAGTATATTTTTCGTTTTTTACAGGCGAGTCGTCGAACGCTTTCATGAAAGTTGGATTAGATTATACGCAAAATAATTTTGATTCTCTTGCGCGGTTTTTGATGGTTGTTTTTAGATGTTTGAAGATGTTCTACTTTTTATTTGAGGCGGAAAACCCACGATAAAATTATTTCGTGTTGTTGTATGTAACGTTTAATTGCGGTTGTAAAACTTGTGTTTTGTGCATTCTTTACAGCATTTTGTGTAAAATACTAGAAAATAAAAGCAATACATTACATAGCTTTTAAGTCCCACGTACTGTATTTCTTTTTTAAAGTAGGTATCTACAAAAAAGTGTCTACATGTTATTCATGAGAAATGATGAGAAACCTGGGCGTGTAAAGATGGTAAAGTTATCATCGTTGTCTTCTAAATCTCTTTTTCTGTCTATTTTAGAATTAGGGAAAATTGTCTAGTAGCCACTGAGTTTTCCTATTCTAACCAAAAATACGAATTTCGTAGCTCGTAGCAGCGTAGAGGCGCAGCGTAGGCTCGTAGAACTTGGTGTAGTTGAATTGAATATTATGAACACGATTATTTTTGCAAAACTTAAGGCCAAGTACGGGGTACATTTACAAACACTTATTACAAGTAAATTTCTTATGTAAAGATCATTATAATACTGTAAATTTTAAACCTCGTTCTAATTTAGTGATATCAAAATTTCTGACTTAGTTTCTCAATGTTTGCGTTTTTCACTACGTTTTATACTTGCATTATAATATAATCTTTATTTTTAACATAGTTTTACTTAAATTTGCTTTTGTTAAATGTATTGCATGACACCTTTTACCGAACAAAAGAAATACGTTGAAAAGCAACTTTGATAATTTCGTGGACATTTACAAAAATAATAATAAAATAAAACCTTTCTCATTTTAAAAATACAGATTCAGTGGTATTTTAACGGAAAACACTTTGTCAAAATATCCCTCGGTTCAACAATTTTTCGAAAAACAGCAATAAGCTCGATGCCTATCAGATTTATACCCCTGCATCGGACAGAAGATATTTTCGCTGCTCCAGCATACGTCATTGTATATTAGCCGGTGGGCCATTATCAACGTAATGCGTTCAACAGGCCGTGAAAACGTATTTTAGAGATGCACTTGATATATCGATAAAAATTTACCGATAGTACATTGCTGTGGTCTGTAATGACTACGTTGGTGGCCGCGATGATGTCTGATAGCGCAAGGTAGCGCAGGTCCAGGCCTTGCAGGCCACAGCTTGGTCAGTATTGCAGCCCTTGATGAACAAGGTGGAATAAAGGCCGAGACCGAAGGTCGAGTTTCCTTACCAAAATTCCATACAATTTTGCTGTCAACTTTAACTTTTATGGACTTGCCACTATTGGCAATATAGTGGCAACTGCGCAGTTGTAATGTCACAAAGTTTAATTTATGTCAGCAACGATGACATTGACAGTCCGACCGCTAGAGAGATTACGACAGATTTCGAATTTTTTATGTTTTACTGCAAAAAGTTAATATTATTTATAATATTTGATAGGTTATACTTGAAACTACTTAATTTTTATTTTCACTGGTATAGGTTATTCTTCTAGATTTGTAATTATAGGATATTTCTTTTATTTATTTTAGGTGGTAGAAAATTTCTGCAAAGTTCTAGGTAGGTACTACCGCTTTGCCAGTTATTTTGCCACCAAGCAGTAGTGTGTAAGCACTGCTGTGTTCCGGTTTAAAGGGCACTATAGCTAGTGAAACTACTTTGCAATTAAACTTTATAATCTGATCTCAGTCTAGTAATCTTCACGCGAAACTTTACATTAGAGTAGAATTGTGAGTGACTGCAACTGCAAATGCTATGGGCGGCTATGTCGCTTAACAATAGCTGAACGACTAGCTCGTTTCGTCATTCATTAACATAAAAATAACCATACATGGATTATAATTTATTCTTATGTATTATATTATTTGAGTATAGGTTATTATTTATTTGCACCGCCGTCCTTGCTCATAGTGTCTCAAAACTCTGTCCATCCAAAGGTTGTCTGGAAGAGATCGCTCTTAGCGATAAGACCGCCCATTGTACCTATCTTATTATGTGATTCTATTTTCTACATGTTTATTTTTGGTGTCAATAAAGCGTCTTGTATTGTATTGTATAATCCAAAGTAGGTATTAGCTTTCTGTTGCAACACATAAAGTCTCGGCGAAAGATGCAAACTATCACATCGTGCTATCGTTATCGATAGCACGCATTTCCCCGTACGTACAACCCTAGCCGCAGTAACTCGTACGCGCAATAAAACTGACGAATTTATTTTAAAGTCGAAGGCTACTGGCAACCCTAGCTGGAGCGTGTTTACGTGATCACAGTTTTATGTAAAGAACTTCCGTTTTTCACAAATATTTACAATATTAAATAATGAACTTAACCTTGATTTAGACATATTATAAATAATTATAATGCATTGATTAGTCTATGTGTGTTATTATTAACCTGACTCGTTTTTTTGAAGTAAAACTTCTTTACGCACGTTTGACTGGGGAGTTAGCTGGTGAATGCGAGGCGAACGGAAGTTGAAGTTGGTTTACGTAGATCTCTATTTTCAACATAACAAAGTTAAACATTTGTATTATTATGTTGGTATGTCCGGTAAAATGACAATTTACAATTGAAGGGTTGAGAATAAAAAGGGTTTAACTGTCAAATTGACAGTTTCGAGAAAATTGACTTTAAACTTCAACGGCTTCATTTTAATGTAGAGTGCTTATAAGGTAATAGAAAAGTTTTATGTAAGTTTCAGTAGCTTGAAAATGTTTTAATTCTATTTTAAATACTAAATATAGTACTAATTCATACAATTACTGTAAAAATATAAAATAATAAAATACATATAGTAATGTTTTTATGCTAAGCAAACTGTATTCCTGTGACAGATAAATCATTTTTAGACTCAAAATCTCGAGATTTAAGCCTCATTTCGGTATTTTGAGAATGTATTATTGAAGATAATTACACGCTGAATCCAACGATACCCATAAGTCATTTTGTCAAAAAAATCAGTTAAATCCTTTTTATTCTCACCCCTTCAATTGTTAAGATGGCGACACGAACATTAAACGTAGCAAAAATTAAGTTATACCAGCCGATAGATGGAACTAAAAAGAAGTTTTACTTTAGTGGTGTGGTCTACAGAACACGCGTTTTTTTTTCCATAAAACGTAATTATGGTCAGGCTCAAATTGCTATCACAATCGTTCAAGTGGGTTTGAGTAATACACGATAAATGGATGAAAGTTATGAAGCCGTTTTGAATATGAAATTTGACTTATCATTTTCTTTATATTATGGTTAAAACTTTGACATGATGAATGTGTATCACTGCCAAAAGTGTCTGTAAAAAGAATTCTCTCTATTTTCTGTTCCACTAAGCTTGGCGGCGTCGTTTGTTATTATGTCATCTAGAAATTGCCGAGCAAACTACAAATACCGTAGGAAAGCGTATTGGCAATAGCCAATTTGTCACGTGAACCTAGTTTTTAGACCGGTTTTCAAGGCTAACAAACTAAATTGCTCTGTTACTAGACCGCTAGTCGTCGAGAAAAGAAGTAGCCATACACATACAGTCTGAATAACTACAATTTATTAAAGTAGTTCAATAAGTCAGTAAGTCTGTAGTATATATAAATAGTCATATGTCATAGTCAATAGTATAGTATATATAAATCAACTGGTTGCGCGCCGCGGTTTCACCCGCGGATAAAAGTATTTTAATTATTTACTCGTCCCATGGGAAAATTTCACTTTTCCGGGATAAAATGTAGCCTTTGTGTTAATCTAGTGTATAAGCTATCTATATATGCTATCTTATATATCTTGGTACCGAACTTCATCAAAATCCATTCAGCCGTTTGAGCGTGAAGGTGTAACAAACATACACACATACACATAAACACACATACACACATGTGTATACTATGATGTGATAGTAAAATTTTCAGCGATAACAACAATTTTTTTATAATATTATAGAAACTGACGTGAGTAGTACTCATAACTACAACAATTTTTTTACAAATTAAATAACCAGAATCATGTTCTAAAGGAATGACTGAATGAATGAATGAGGAATGAAGATAAAATATTTATTTGATATTCATTTTCACTTAATTTATAAAAAAACTTGCATAGTTAATACATTTTTATGCGCAGACCCAGTTTGACATCAAATTATGATCTACAATTTTCAACTTTAAACAGAGGGCTATAGAGATCCCGTCAAAAAAAAAAAATGTTACGACGTGGCCTTAAAGAATGGACGCCTGTTCGACGTCGATAGAGTCTTTTGAATGAAAGTAAAGAAAGAAAGAAAAAATCATTTATTCGTGACACACAACTGATAACAAAGACGTAACACCAAAATAATAAAATAATGTTTCGTGGTGTCACGACTCAGCATACAATTAACGTCCTAAGACCTTAATAACTGATTTTCAGTCGGAAAGGATGTCTATATTTTCGTTTGTGTGATGATTAGACAAAGAAACATACAATACGTTTGATGGAAAGTGGATATCAATAAACCGCATTACAATAAATTTTCATTTCGTTATAAATAGTACATATTTTTTTAAATTTAAACCAGCTCATTTTTAGGAAACCATCATCAATAAAAAAAATACGAACAAAGTTAAAAAGGTCAAATCTTTGCTGTGGTATATATTTATAGCGGAAACATTTATCATTTGACTCGCGGCTTGGGGAGCTGACGCAAGAGACGAAACAACTGCAGTTTGCCGAAAATTCTTTCGAACATCTATTGGCAATGTGGAGACAGTTGACCGACCCGTCGACATATGGACATATTAAGGTCACTCGATTTTGGACCAAATTAAATTATTTTATTTATCGCCCCCTTTTACTTGACCGAGTGTGAATGCGTGACGCTGGAATTGCTATTACAGATCATATAGTAGTGTTTAAATTCTGGAAACATTCGTCGGCATTAGTGTGCCGGCCGTCGCGCGAACTTGTCGCTTTCTGGGGTTTCGCTCAAACAATAAAATTATAAGCGGGTAAAAATAGCAACGGGAGCGGGCTTTGGGATCAGTTAGTGAGGGAGCGCTCGCTAGGAGGTCTGGAAACGTGCGCTGCGCCTGCCCCACCGCGGCCGACTGCTCGCAGGTTGGTTGCTACACCTGTCTCACCTCGCAATGTCATTATCACTTATAATACACACGGATAACAAAGCTTCATTCAACACCCGCCCGTAAGTGCGCAGGCGCTTACCTCGCGTTCGTCCGCCTTTCCTTTTCGCGCTATCATCGCAAACGGGGAAAAACGAAAAAAGTGCCACAGTATTTCCAAAGTGAGCCGTGTAAGTGAACATTTCCCAAAGTAATTACAGAAGTATGTTAATGACCGAGGAAGCGGCGCACGCGGGTACTTTGCATAGAAATTAATAATTTTCTAACTCCGTCGGCGAACGAGTCGCTTTGATTGAAAATTAGCGTTTTTGATGCTAGGCCGTGAAATTGTTATTTGGTCGTGTTTTGGTGAATTTAATTTAATTTGTTTAAAGATACATTTTGATCTTTAATTTTAACAACATTACTTTGAGTAAAACAATTTATCATAGCCTAAATAAATGAGACGTTAAATTTATGACTTATTCAATATTATACAGAATTCTATACTTTCGGAGATGTTTGACATCGAGTTAGATTTCAGTAAAAGTCTTGTGAAATTTAGAACACAAATATTGTCTGCGTAGGTTCTTGCTTCACAACGATCAACTAGATGAAGAAGGGAGTATCATAGAATCCAAACACATTTATCAACTACGAAAATAAATTTTGAATTCTAATTACGCAATCCAAATGAACGTTAGTTAAAAGAACGATATTTTTATATGTTTGCGTGGGCGCGGACATTTTGTAACGTTGCGTCCAGAATTCTGCAATATCAAGAATCAGTTGAAACCTTTAACAGTTGTTAAAGTTTTGCTTTTTTGTAAGCTATATTATATGCGAACTAAAGCTGTTCTCGGTAAGTGTTTATCTACTTACTTTTGATTCTGTGGATTAAAGTTATTTTCACTCTGTTGAAACTTACTTGTATTAAGATGTAAACAAATCTGGCTGAACCACTACATTGTACTTTGCGTCTTGATTACACGTTAATATGTATTTATAATCATATTATCGACTTATAGAAACACACTCAATCGGAATTCTAAATTAAAAAAATAAAAAAGACAGTCTCTGTGGTGTGGTGGCTGAGCAGGTTGGCTCATAGCCCGGAGGTGGCGGGTTCGATTGCTGCGACAGAACAAACATTTGTGTACAAAAAATTAAAGCGCAAATACTTGGTCTGAGCATGGGTGTTGTGGGACCATGGTCCTCGTAGTTCCTGGGTTCCTAGGTACAGGGAACCTTAGTTAGGGTCCAGGATCTATGTATGTGATCGTTGGGCGTAATTATTATTATTAACTAGTTGCGCCCCGCGGTTTCACCCGCGGATAAGAAGTATTTTAATTATTTGCTCATCCCACGAGAAAATTTCACTTTTCTGGGATAAAATGTAGCCTATATGTTAATCCAGTATATAAGCTATCTTGGTACTGAATTTCATCCAAATCTATTGAGCCGTTTGAGCGTGAAGGAGTAACCAACTTTCACACATACACACAAACACACATACAAACTTTCGCATTTATAATATTAGTGTGATAGTGTCATAGCATTTTGAAACACTATGTCTTAAGAAAAGTAAGTTTGAACCGACTATAGATGGTAAAGGCTGATTCCGAGAATACTTCTTATGAAATATTAATGTAAAGATTTTGATTTTAATAAAATATAACGATTGGTAAGTTAAGCCTTTTACAGCGATATTTATCGTAAAGAATTTACGCAGAAGAATCTGATATTAAAGAGTCATCATCATTGGCTAAAAACTTTCACCATTGGGACTCTGGTTTTCTCTTAGACAAAGAGAGTCCTTACTCTACCACCGGTACGAGTGAGTGTGGCTCATAGGATGCACCCAGGTTCAAATCCCCATTGGCCCTGCACCATTGACTTTTTAAGTTATGTGCAGAATTGGCTCTCGCTCTTCCAACGGTGAAGGAAACGTTGTGATGATGAGCATGTTCAAGAATCACAAAAATCATTGACATTCATCATCCTCCAACCCGCACTTAGTCATGACACTTGATTATGGTCTACCTATTATAGTCTTTCTATGTCTTCCAGCACTCAGAAGTTATTGAGCTGAACATATGACGTGACGTGAGTCTACTACCATTGATAGAGGAGCATATACAATTCTTTATATCCCTTATCAATATGGCACTCATTGATGATTAAGAGTTGTAGAGTTATCCCATCTAATGAAATCCAAAGCTATGATAGCTGTAATGTGTGAAACGCATATATTTTAGTATGGAAAAAAGGGTTCATACTTCGTTCAGACACCGCCATCCTGTCATCGCCGCCCGAGACAAGTTTTGAGCGGCCCAGACGATCCTATAGCAACCGTAGTATCGGCTGCGCTAGGATCACCGGACCAGTCTAGCCTTTCTAGCTCAGGTACCGCTTGCACAGGTATAGGATACCAGCGTAACACAATCAGACATTGCCGGGGAGTTTGACATACCCCCCGTAGATTAGCTATAACGGTTGCTAGTTTCAATAGAGTCCACTCTTCCAGTGAACGTAATCTTCTGGATCCTCTTATCCCGGTAACGGTCCAAGTCGAGGCGTTGCGTGCCTCGATCTAGGGTGTCCTTGAGCTATCTGCTTCCCATTTTTGACGGCCTGAGTTTTTTGCCCTCTAGCCTAGTGACGCCGTAAAGGTCGGTAGATATCAACAGCATAAGACCATTAAAAAAAAAACCTCGTTCAGAAATGTGACTAAGCAGTTTTAGCTTTGCAACGGTACCATGCGATCTAATTGGCACTTTATTGCGGTATAACAAGTCACTATTTGGATATATATCTTTTCGTAATGAATCTTCTATATTGTAGCACTATTATTTGTGTTCGTGTGTGTGTATCAGTTCCATGTAGATCTTAATCTCTGTTTTCCACTGTCGTGATCTATTCTCGGACTACATAAATCGAGTTCCTATGATGAGCTTTTAAAACAAATGTTTGTGAATCGGTTCCAAATAAATCATGGTTTTAACTGATGGATGAGAGTTCGTTTACAGCACCAATATATTAGGTTCTTCAAGCAGTTGTACTGTAAACATCGAGTTAAAGTATCAAATTAAATAGAAGCTGAAAGTAACTGAGCTGATTTCGTACTATGATAGAGAGGTAGAAAGAGAGGGCTCACGCTTTTTTTCTTTATCGGCATTGAGTGCTGCGAACGAAAATAAACCTAGTTGGTATTGGCGTCCAAAAGCTATTTTCATGTTGAATTTAATATTTCTATAAATTTTAATGACTTAGATATTAAGCATAAAAGCATTGGATAAAACCAAACACAGTGAAAATATTTTTTTTTTCATAGTGAACACTGCAGCAGTAACGGTACTTTTATTTTAGTCAGATTATACTTTGTTAGTTGAATAACATTTATTCATCCATTGAAAAATCGCACCTTAGTTTGATTAATTTACTGGTGGGTTAGACTCAGTTTTCTAGAAGCTTTTTTAGCAGTCCCAAAATTTTCCAAACACTAGAAATGAGATCATAACCTTTTCCAACCAGTTTTTGCGGCTTGTAAACCATCTTTGTTTTTACAATTCTGTATGATATCATCCATTATTGTAACTGTGCTAACCGGCTGTTCTCCTCCGGCTTGAACAAACATATTCAAACCTGAGAACACACTCTGAAAGTTTTATAGATATTATTACACAGATGTGTTTTTATTGAAATCACGTTTAAACGTTCAAACATTTCTTGTATTTGATTCCGTATTGTAGAGCTCAGCAGTCGCAATTCACGCCTCCCAGGAACTTTAAGTTTGAGAACACACTCTGAAAGTTTTATAGGTATTATTAAATAGATGTATTTTTATTGAGATTTCGTGTTTGATTCGTATAAACGTTTCTTCTAATTGATTCCATATTGTAGGGCTCCGCACTCGCAATTCGCGCCAACCGGGAACTTCTAATTTCCTGGAATGAAAAGTTGCGTTTTCAAAATTTTTAATAATATATTTTTTTGTTTTGGTATGACTCCACACTTTTGTGTATTTAGCCAGTGTCATGTAATTGATAATTTCTCGAATTAATTAATATATATGTATATATGTCAAGTTACAGTCCAAGTCAGCAACATAATTTTTTGTAGTAAATAAATAAGTACTGTCACAATAATACAGTCGAAAATACATTTACAATTTATCGGTATATATTTAATTTAGCGGAATCTATAAGTCCATAAATAAACCCACGAGGATTTTTGTACCAAAGGAAATGTAGTTCCAAATAGCTACATCAAAGATCCGTTTGCCTCTTAGTTATTTCAATATATCCTTTAGAAACTATGTATATTAAATCCTTGAAGCAAGATTTTCATGTTTTCCAAGTGTTTCCCTCCTTTGAAAGGTATTTTTAATCAGAGATCGTAAACATTTCGTGTTAGGTTTAAATAAATGCTGTTTACTTTAGAATTTCATAACTAGAGTTGTTTACTGAACGTGTTGAAAGTAAAGTTGAGAGAGTCTCTTCTGTTAGGTAGTACTTAAGTACATTTTTAGGTTAAAAATAGTTCGACCTAGTATTTTAACTTATTGGCTGATGCCAACGGATTTGCCTGGAGTTACACTTACAAGAATTGGGCTTCAGATCTAATGTGAAAATTTGACCCAAGAATTACGCCTGGACCGGAAATTGGCTCTCAGGGGCTATCGGAATACAATGTAACTGTGTCTCAGTGCCGGGACAAATGGGAAAAAAGTGCCATAGGTCCCGGTAGCGTCAAAAATGTTGCTCACCAGGGCGTCAGCCACAGTGGGCACAGAAAGTATTATCAGATTTGGTGGGAAAACGAAAAAGATCGCGTCGCCGCATTGTATTATTTTCCAAAACATGTGTTATTTTCAGTGTTAGTGCATAAAATTGGTGGCATTTTATTCGTTACAGGCATGAATATGGGAAGTTGTATAATGATGGTGAAACGTTTATTTTCGTGTTGTTTCCAAAACTCCACCCACCACTTTACTAGGAGTATGACTTGACTAGACTAGACTATGACTTAATGACTTGGACTGTGACTTGACTTGGCTTGACACATTATACGATATTAATTAACTTGAGATATTATCAATTACTTGACACTGGCTAAATACGCCAAGTGTGAAGCCAAAACTAAACAAAAAAAGTGGTATCGGCATCTGGCCGACGGCTCCGCTATATAGTCGAGTCGACCATATTTACAAATTTAGTCTCTTCTAACTCAAAGTCAAAAGATGTTATTGCAAATAGGCCATTTTTAGTACTTTTACAAGTTTTAATTATATTAGGTACTTAAAATTAAGTTATTATTATTAATAATAATAGCGCACAACGATCCCATAGATCCTGGTCCCTAACTAGGATTCCCTGTGTCTAGGGACCCAGGAACTACGAGGACCATGATCCCACAACACTCAGACTCAGAACAAGTATTTGCGCTTTTTTTCTGTGCACAAATATTTGTCCTGCCGCGGGAATCGAACCTGCCGCGTCCGGGTTATGAGCCGACATGCTCAACCACCACACCACAGAGGCTGTCAAGGCAAAATCATTTTTATCATAATTGATCTTGGAATTCTTTCAGCTTAAACATGTCAATTTAAAAGTAATGGGCAGTAAAATAATATTAAAAGCCAACAATGTAAATATCTGAATGTAATAACGTACTTAAAGCCATTAAGATAAGCTTTATTTTTACAGTTTATGTCTAGTCTATTACTTACGTTACAGTATTTGTGAATAATGTACTGTAAAAAATCTCTTGAACATTTACCTCTCGGCAAAGTACGTAACAAATAAAATGAGAAGAATTTCATTTTTAAGAGACGATAAAATATTTAACGAAAAAGAATTTCTTGGAGTAAATATTATATAAATTATATTTAAATATTTGCTAGTGTTTTGCTAACTAAATGTTTAAAAGGTAATAAGCCATTTGTGATCGCTTAGGCTTATATATATACTTACACCATCCGACCCGACCTTTCTAATATCCGATGCGATCTATCTTTTTTCTGGCTTGGGTATACCAATTTTGTGAATTGGTTTTCGGATACCAACGCAAGACTATTGTTTGAGTACGATCTCCGAAGTTAAGCAACGTCGGGCGCAGCCTTGACCGCTTGGGAAACCGCGTAATTTTTAATTTTTGCTGCGTATTTTTCCCAAGAAAGCTGAGTCTTTAGTTGAAATGGAACCCTTGGTGTGCGTGACTGCTTCGCACTTGGACATTCTTAATAATAATAACGCCCAAAGATCACATACATAGATCCTGGGCCCTAATTAGGATTCACTGTATCTAGGGACCCTGGAAGTTGTGTAGTAGAACTAGCGCAAGAATTTGCGCCGTTTTTTCTGTGCACAAATACTTGTCCTGCCGCGGGAATCGACCCTGCTACCTCTGGGCTATGAGCCGACCTGCTCAACCACCACACCACAGAGGCTGTCAAATGATAATGTGAATAATGAAAATGTGTGTAATGAATGTGCTTACACTTTTACATCAGATTACACATGTCATATATCCCAACTATTCGTGTCGCAAGTTAAATATAACGGGAAATTTGTCTCACTCAGCGTTAGTATCCGTAATATCTCGCAAACGAGCGATATATCACGCCATTATCACTCCGACCGCGGTATTCATATTAGATCCCAAGATGAGCGTGGTCTGGAGAAAGATGGCTGAAAATTTTTTGTGCAGCGCGGCAAAAATGCATGCCAGATTGCCTTAAATATGGTCTTTAGTTTTTGGTATATAAAGTGGCCGTTAAACAAAAAATTAGAATCAAAAATCAGGAAAATAAACAAAAATAACCTGAATATAAAAAATCATTGGATACAAAAATGCTTATATATGTATATACTCTTGTCACACATTAATGTCTTATGATGCATATTTTGTGACAGGAGTAAGCTTATTGGCCATCTTTTAAAGAAAATTTTTGCTTCGAAAAAATGCACCAAAACCTAACTATACAAAGTGTTAGTGTTTCTTATAAATGGATCAATTTGTATCAATTTATTATTTGAATTCTAGAGAGAAGAAATGGTTTCATACATGCCTAAATTAATAATAACTTCAGCATTAAATATTAATAAGATGCTGTAAGGTCTTAATTTTGACGGGATATTAGATAGAAAGATAGATAGAACTCTTTATTGAAATACCACATTACAGGAACCAATTACAAGCACAAACTTAAAAATTAAGTGTCACAATGGGCGGTCTTATCGCTTAAAGCGATCTCATCCAGACAACCCAAATTAGATTAGTATCAGTATTAGATATATAGATAACTTTATGGCGGTAAAAAACAAGTTAGGTAACACGCTTTATTTTTGTCAAGCGACAACCTAAAAAAGTTTGTCGATAGACGTTGTATGTAATTTGAGTTAAAAGGTCAGAGTAAATAAAACCAAGGTTTTGTTTTTGAATCTAATTATTTAGTTCAGCTATCTATCATGTTTTTAAACCAGAGCGGATCACATGTCTCATTACGATCCAATTACCAGACACTGGTGTACTTTTCACAATAGTTATATAAAATACTTGTGTGTTTAAAATCTGATAAAATATTTGTATTTTATAAAGGAGTAACTAAAGAATTTTGAGACAGATTATAGTCAACATTTTCTTTCGTCAATCATTTTTCTACATAACAAAAAACATAAGCTACTTAAACTGCGTACGTTAGCGTTCATTAACTCCTTTTTAAGACCTTTACAACGAAATCTAATCGTTCATCAAGATCTGCCTTCCATTATTAGTTAGGTATCACACCTTTTAAGAATTGGTCTGGCATCTTCTTTTCTGCAGCCAATACTTTCTCAGTTTGTACACGTCTCTATCGTCTTTTACACACTCGAACCATTTCTTTTTTAGAACATTTTTGATTTTTGTAGTTGGTCCCTTGGCATTTTTTGCTTTTTCTTTTTCTGCCTAACAGTTCTCCTGGCTTGATCCAGAGTCAGCAGAAATCTTTTATACATTATCTCAAAAGTAACTACTTAGTTACATGCCTGTCTCTCTGCTAGTTTTACCTTTTCACGACAAAACGGATGAGACAATATTGAAAAATTTTGGCATGGAGATAGCTGCCTAGAAAAAGTCTTAGGATATAATACTTATTAGTCAACAATAAAATAAAGCTCAAAATCGGTGGAAACAATGCATTAATTCTCCAGCATACAGTAGTTTATCTCATAGATTCCCCTGTCTAGCCCAGGTATGGCATCGTGCCAGATGACGTAGTAAGGTGGGTACAGGTGGTGTCTATAAACACTGCCAAGTGTTAATGACCTTTAGGAACACCCTAAGATACTGTGGACTGATATGATGGTGTGATAATGGTATTTACGTGACTCTGAATAGCTTACGAAAATTATGTTATGATTAAGTTCATGATATGGAGTTACTAAGTGAAGAAGCTGGACTAGCCATTCTCAAGCAACCGGTACCAATAATTGTGATCGCTTAGGCTAATCTACTTACACCATTCGAGACCTTTCTAATATCCAATCCGATCATTCTTGTTTCTGGTTCGGGTACAAATTTTGTGAATTGGTTTTCGGATATCAACGCAAGACTATTGTGTCAGTACCTACGTTGGCTGCGGTCACTACTTGGTTGGGTGACCACTGCAAAAATTGGGAGGACACATAGAGCCATCGCGTTGGTCCTGGTACAGTCACCTAGCGATTATTGTTGACAAACCATAGTAAGAAATATTTGGGCGAAGTAAAAATTCTGACAAGGCACACTTGCCTACAGCAGAAAAGAAGATTGATTTTGTAATTTTGTTTCTAATCCTTCATCATGTCATATCGTCGTGTTTTCGCCACCAGAAAAGATCCCGAGAAGAACATTCTAATAATGCCTCTATTTGACCTGTTTAGCAACCAACGAGCGTTGCTTTTATTTCTTCACAAATTTATCGAGATTTCTATACCAGCCGCTCATAAAAATGTTCATTTGATTCGCAGTTTCCAGTTTAATAGTAACAATATCGCGCAAATAGATGAAGTAAACACAGTTTTAGTACATTTTAACTGTCGAGCTATTCTTACTGTCAAACGTAATACCAATAACCTTTATTCCAAGGCGAAAATAATAATCAAGACTTCGGCCAATCATAAAAAATGTTCTACAAGTATTGAGTGTATGAAGCCAAAAGCGCGTACGTATTTTGGATGCTAAAATTAGGTGCAGCTAATTAAGGGTATGCCGGATACTATATTTGACGTAGTCTAAATTCATTTTAGTCTAGATTTTAGATGAGAATACTTTATCTATCTATAATCTTGAATAGTGATAGTGGCGAGCATTCCACCTGATGGTATTATACCTACCTGCCTTACCTACTTCGTCATGGCTGTTTGCCTCATCACTGTTCTTGGCCCATCGACTATGACAACTGTCTTTTGTTACTGTGTATCTACTTTTTTTGTTACTGCCGAATAGATTTATATCTCTGTAATTTAGAATGTTAGAAAAAACATTTTGGTATAGTATAAAATTAGATACTCACTTTAAGGCGATAGTTAGGAATCAGTTACTAAATATCTTAGGTAAATATTTTACTGTTCTTCTTTCGTTATATTAATTATCAATCTGTGGTCAGCGTTGTTAATAAATTGACTACTTACATTCTAAAACTATACTATTTTAAGATTATTGTTTGTTGTGTACTGTTTGTTGATCATAAAAAACTATTTGTTAAAATTCTCGTTACAAAAATCAAAGAAAGGTGAAAAATCATATAAACGTGAATAAAATAATTAACTCAACGTCTTGAAATATGGAATTCGTGTAAATTGGTAATTTAAGAGATGACAACACAAAAGTGTACTAAGATGAATCAAATGTCATCTCTAATGATGATCGATGCATCCGGAAAAAACCATCATCCGGCAAGCTTATATACGCGAATCGCACCCATAAAAATGTCAGTTCTACTGGATGAAACATTACATTAGACTTATGTATTAACATTGACTAGTACTTTTAGAAGACATCTCAAAATAATATGTCCCACAAAACACAACGATGTTAAGGACGTTCAGATTAAAATAACAAGTGCAGCCGCGGATTATGTCTTATTAATTTGTTTGCTCTGCAGTTGATATAAACGCGGACTGAAATAGCCGAGCGTTGGCACCAAAATATAATGTCTGTTTTGTAAACGGACTTTGTGAAAATTACGTTGACTATTTTGGCTTTAGAATAACATCAAAGTGAACTGTGCATAAGTGGCTTAAATTTTTAAATTGTAATACGCAATTATATTTGATATTCAGTAGGTATTAGAAATTTTCTGCAAAGTCCATCGATAGGTAGGTACTACTGGTTCGCCAGAAGTAGCTTGGCAGATGAAAAACTACAGTACTGCACTACTCCGTGCAAGTACTACTGCGTTACGGTTTGAAACGCACTGTAGCTAGTGAAATTATTAGGAAAATGAGACTTTTTTATGTTAGTTAATGAAGTGAGGAGCTAGTCGTTCACCTGATGTTAAGCAACACGGCCACCCGTAACAGAAGAGTGTCACTCGGTACCCCAAAATATAAAGTTTCGAGTGACACTGCACTGCGCACATCATCCTGAGTCAGCACAGCCTGGTAATAACATCATTAGACTGTGAGATCAGATGATAAAGTCTCAATTGCCCAGTAATTTCACTAGCTACAGTGCCCTTAAAACCAGAATGCAGTAGAGCTTGTACACTGCTGCTTGGCGGCAGAATAACTGGCAAAGCGGTGATACCTACCTAGACGAACTTTGCAGAAAAGTCCTACCACCTAGTGGTGTTATGACCTGATATGACACACTCACAGTATGATGTCTCAAAATGATGTGTGCAGTGTAGTGTCATACGAAACTGTACACACCTACTTACTGCCATATTTAATTAATGTAGTATAAACATAAGCTTTGCCAATAGAAGTCTATGCGAATATCATTTACACTATGTATTACCTACGCCATTGACTTTGCCTGTCATCTGAGCAATCAAACATGAATAAAATTGGTCAATGAATTACTTATAACCTATAAAATATTATGATTTACAAAATATTTACTTGTAATTATTAATTTGTGTATCAGCATCACCAAAACATTAGCTAAAGAACAGTCTTTACCAATTTTGCCAATTTTACACAGATAAAATTGGTCAAAATTATGACCAGTTTTTTATTTATGCTTTTAATCGGCCAAAACGTCTAAAATCCGGCTAAAGTCAGACACTTAGCCTCTCTGGTTGAGGTCGTGGCATCAGGCCAGAGATCTAAAATGATTCGGACACAATAACGCATTATCTTTTGGTACACTAAACGGATGTTATGCCAAGCTTCTGTTGGATAAGAAATTGCTGGAATGTTTCGTCCATTATAGTTATTGTTCTGATTAAAATTTTTATGAATTATGATCCTTTTATTTAGTTTTTGACGTCGCGTTGATATTTTTAAATGAGACACTGATCTTCTTATTATTGTTTCAAACTGCATTCTGTTTGTTTTGGAGATCATTCATCCAATTGTTATTACTTCAAAATCATTCTCAAACTTTGTGGTGTGATGGCTGAGCAGGTCGGCTCATAGCCCGGAGGTAGCGGGCTCAATTTCCGCGGCAGGACAAGTATTTGTGCACTAAAAGAGCGATACTGTTCTGAGTCGTAGGACAATGGTCCTCGTAGTTCCTGGGCCCCTATATACAGATAATCCAGGGTCCAGGGTATGTGATCGTTGGGCATTATTATTATTGAAATGGTAATAAAATGCGTGTCATTACTGAAGGCGAAAATCAGACACGACTACAAACTGCAGTGCTAGATATTTCCTGTAATTTTACAGTTCTGCTAACGGCCTCAACGAACAAATGTTCTGCTGCAGTGCAGCATCCTGCATAATAATCACAACCTCGGTTCAACTGACTGGTTGATGAGTGAATTATTCTTTAAATCAAGGATAATTTTTATAGACAGCCTGTGTGACACCACAGAGGCTGTCTATAAACCGTGGTGATTACCTGGAGGCGGGGAATTCAATTCCCGCGACAGCATAATTATATGTGCACAAAACAAAGTGCAAAAACTTGTTCTGTGTTTGGGTGTTGTGGGACCATGGTCCTCGTAGTTCCTGGGTCCCTATAGACACAGGAAATCCTAGTTAGGGTCCAGGATCTATGTACGTGATTGTTGAGCTTTTATTATTAACTATTGAGAATTATTAATTTTATTGTCTATTGAGAAGTGGGTGTCATATCCGTCTATACTAAAGTTGGCTCTTAAGTTCGCACTCATACCCCTGTGTCATAACTCATACCCGAATGTATTTCAGTCGGTATGGCAAAGAGGGATAAGTGCGAACTTAGGAGCTGTCAAATATTAGTACAGACGGGCTTGTATGAACGGAGATTCCTAAAAGAGCATAGACTTTTACAGCCTTAACACACAACACGAACTAGCTGTAGACTAGTTACACCATCTTTTGTCTCTTTCGATCCAGTTAAATATTCCAGTAGCAAAAATGGACAAAAGCTGAAGTAACTAATCCGAGACTAATACCCGTTTATTAATAAGGCTGTTAGAGCGTCAACAAAAGGCGCACCTAAATTAAAAGCGCACCGATTTTTATATTACCGCTGAATAAAGCGCACCTGAGGATTTGCCAAAACTCACCGATCCGTTTCTTATAACTTAAATTTATTCGATGCATCTGTCCACACTTGTACGTAAAGAGAAGAACTGGGAACAAAACTCGGACAAATGAACCACTTTGTTCAATTAACAATTAGGGATGGATCCCTAATTGTTCATCATAAGTATATAAGTGTAACAAGATGTTTCAATTACCATATCTGCTGAAATATTGGATACAGTAATTAATAACTGCTTATTATTATTTTTCTAATATAATGTAGATAGTTTCATAATAATATAATGAACTAGCTTCTGCCCGCGGCCTCACCCACGTGGCCTATAGGAAACGAAGAAAATTTTTCATAGATAATTCAACCACTCATTTCCCCCTCTTAGGGGTGAAATTTTGAAAAATTCTTTCTTAGTGGATACCTATACTTTACAAAGAACACGCCCTCCAAATTTCAAGTCTCTAGGACTAGCGGCTTAGGCTCTGCGTTTATATATAAGTCAGTCTGTCAGTCAGGAATTTGAATTTTATATGTATTGTATTTGCAATTCATAGACAGCCTCTGTGGTGTGGTGGTTGAGCAGGTTGGCTCCCAGAGGTGGCGGGTTCAATTCCCGCGGCACGTCAAGGTTTGATTAGTGTGCCTAAAAAAAAAAGCGCAAATACTTGTTCTGTGTCTGGGTGCTGTGGAACCATGGTAGCTGCTGGGTTCTTAGATATAGAGAATCCTAGTTAGGGTCCAGGATCTATGTATGTGATCGTTAGGCGTTATTATTATTATTATTATATGCTGTACATTACAATTACATCGAAATAATGATTTACGGATAATTAAGTACTATTGGAGCTGTGTCAAATGCAATTAGAGATATCCGTTTGATATGTTCATCATTGGACCGTGAATTTTGTATTGGTTTGAGTTTGGGACAATTCATACATTACATTTACTATTGAACTCTTTACTAATAAAAATTGTTGTTTTTTTTATGTTACTAAATGAAATGACGAGCTAGTCACTCGCCTGACGTTAAGCAACACGACTGCCCATATCAGTTGCAGTTACACTTGAAACTCTAAAGTAGAGTTTCGCGTAACACTGCACTGCGCAGCCATTCTGAGACATCAGCACAGTCTAGCAATAAGCCTAGCTACAGTGCCCTTCAAAACCGGAACACAGCAGTGCTTGCACACTACTTTTGGCGGCAGAATAACTGGCAAAGCGGTGGTACCTATCTAGACGAACTTTGCAGAAAAGTCCTACCACCTAGTGTAGTGTAACACTGAGTACTTCGTGTTTTTTTTCTCTAGATCAAGTTTTGAATGGGAAAAGATAAAACAAGAAAAAACACTGAGCTTAACCAGTGATTTGCAGTGTTTATTAGTAAGGGGCTAGTTAGACTGAAAGATTTTGATAGTAACGATAACGACCGTCTGTACTAAAGTTAGACAGCTCCTAAGTTCGCATTTATTTCTCTATGACACACCTAAATGTATTTGCAGCAGGTATGTCATAGAGGGATAAGCGTAAACTTGCACTAAGTAGGACTTTTCTGCAAAGTTCGTCTAGGTAGGTACCAACTTTTTGCCAGTTATTCTGCCGCGCGTTCCGGTTTGAAAGGCATAGCTAGTGAAATTACTGAGCAATTGAGACTTTATGATCTGATCTCACAGTCGAGTAATCTTATTATCAGACTGCGCTGATGTCTCAGGATGATGTGCGCAGTGTAGTGTCCCGCGAAACTTTATATTTTAGAGTTCCGAGTGACACCGTTCTGTTATGGGCGGTCGTGTCGCTTAACATCGGGTGCACGACTAGCTCGGCACATCATTCATTAACATTCAAAAAACACTAACATACTAATACAATAACTTGATTTTAAGTACCTAATCTCATTTTGACTTGTAAAAGTGCTAAAAATAGCCTATTTGCAATAAAATCCTATGAATTTGACTTTGACTTTGATTTTATGATATACATTTTGTAGCAAGTGATACGTTCTCCTCAAGGTATTTCATAATATATGTATTAAGACTTTTTTTGTTTATATTGCGCACCGCTGACTTTTGTAATACTATCCATCCAAATGTCGCCTGGAAGATATTATTTTTAGTGATGGCCATCCATTGTGCTACCTATTCTAGAACTGTAATATCTAGTTTTATTTTATGTTGGTATACGCAATAAAGAGTTTTTCTATTCTATTCTATTCTATTTCCTTTAAGGTAACATAATATGTGTCACTGGCATTAGGTATAGGTAAATAATAGGTCTTTACCTATGAAATTGCCGTATTGCAGTACAGACTTTTTCAAACAAAAAAAAGTTTTGATTGGCTATGAATTCTAAATTCAAATTAATTTTGTTTTAAAAATATGACATTCTATTTACAATATAAGTCTTTTGTTTATTGATTAGCGTTGTATTTTCATTACATTTCAACATTTTTCCTCATAATGGATACTTTGAAATTTCGTGTGATTATGGAATATGAGTTCCGTCGTGGCACCAACGCGGCACAAACGACACGTAACATCAACGACGTTTACGGAGAGAACTGTACAAACGAACGTACAACCCGTTATTGGTTTGCTCGGTTCCGTTCTGGGAATTTTGACTTGAAAAATGAACCTCGTGGTCGTCCGGAAACTTTGGTCAACAATGATGAATTAAAGGCGATTGTGGAAGCTGATGAATCTCAATCTACAGCTGAGCTGGCAGCAGCTTTTGATGTTAGCATCAAAACAATATTGGTCCATTTGCGACAGATTGGCAAGATAAAAAAGCTTGATAGATGGGTGCCCCACGAACTTAACGATCGCCAGCGCAACGTACGCGTCGAGACTTGCCTTGCGCTGCTTAACAGGCACAGAAATGAAGGAATTTTGAGCCGAATTGTTACGTGAGACGAAAAATGGATTCTTTTTGACAATCGAAAGCGCTCAGCAAGTTGGTTAGATCCTGGTTCGGTACCAAAGCAATGTGCAAAACGAAAAATGACCCCTAGAAAGGTGATGGTCACAGTTTGGTGGTCTAGTGCTGGTGTGATTCATCATAGCTTTTTACAAAACGGCGAGAGCATTACTGCAGATGTGTACATTGAAGAATTGACCACAATGATGGCGAAACTCGCACGTCTGCAACCAGCTTTGGTCAATCGGTCGTCTCCACTGCTACTTCACGACAACGCGCAACCCCATACTGCACAACAGACCGTCTCTAAGCTGCATGAGTTTGGTTTGGAAGCTCTCCCTCATCCGCCATACTTACCAGATCTTGCGCCTACCGACTATTGCTTTTTCCAAAATTTGGACAACTTTTAAGCGGGAAAAAAATTCAATTCCCGAGAGGCAGTACAAAACGCCATTGAAGAGTTTGTTGTCTCCCGTCCTGCTGATTTTTTCAAGAAGGGCATCCATAAACTGCCACAGCGTTGGCAAAGATGCATTGATTGCAGGGGTGATTACTTTTAATAAAAGAAATAAATAAGTTCGAAAAAAAAAACTTTAACTTGTTTCAAACAAAACGGCAATTTCATAGGTAAAGACCTAATATAAATATCATCTAAGCACTATAAAGCTGTGTTCGTAGCTTCATAAAGTCGTAAATCACGGAGCTTGTTGCTCTGCAATAAAGAGTATAAATACGCTAGAGTAGGTGACTTTTATCACATGTCATAATTTACGCATAAAGGGGGTGTCATGATTTTTATTACTATGTAGATATGGGGTTTTCATTGTAATACTAGTTGCGACCTTCGGTTTGACCCGCTGATAAAAGTATCCTTTGTGTTAATCCAGCGTATAAGCTATTTGCATTGCAAATTTCATCAAAATTGGTTCAGTAGTTACGGAAAGTAATGGTAACACATACACACACACACACACGCACACACACAAACGGGCGCGCACGCGCGCGCGCGAATAAAAAGTAGCCTATGTGTTAATCCATTATATAAGCTATCCATGTTCCAAATTTTATCAAAATCCGACCAGGCGTTTGAGCGTGAAAGAGTAACAAACAATCCATAAATAAAAACTGCGTTTATAATAGCCAAGCAGTAGTGCGCAAGCACTACTGTGTTCCGGTTTGAAGGGCACTGTAGCTAGTGAAATTACTGGGCAAATGAGACTTTATGACCTGATCTCACAGTCTAGTAATCTAGTTACTAGATTGTGTTGATGTCTCAGGATGACGTGCGCAGTGCAGTGTCACGCGAACCTCTATACTTTAGAGTTCCGAGTGACACTGCAACTGATATGGGCAGCCGTGTCGCTTAACATCAGGCGAACGGCTAGCTCGTCGCGTCATACCTTAACATAAAAAAAAAAAAATATATATTAGTATGATATTAGCATAGGATATTATATATAGAATAGAAGTACATTAATTATGCATTAATATCATTTGTTTTGTACTTTAATTTTAGACAAGTATTGAATAAGACATCTCGCATCATTTCGTGCCTACTTACCTACTTATTGTTGAAGTGGAAAAGTATAATTATGTTGGATAACTCCCAACCATGTATACTTACATGTATTTGTCGTGGCTTATAAATCATGTATATACTATAAATATTTAAAACTAACAATGATCAAATTTTGACATTTAACCTAAAAATTTAAGTGACAGTAATCATAATTTCCTTCGACCTAAATATTATTGTAATGTGACGAGAGTTAGGCAATGTATGCTCTAAAGTGCAACGCCCTCACAGGGCTCATACAATGTAATATCGGGAACTAAGTACTGTATAGATTAGTTAGACTAAGTAATGACATTGTATGAAGGCATGTATTAATAAATAAAATAAATAAATAAATAAATGTCTTTTTATCCTATTGTATTTTTAGTAGGATATATATTATAACACTAGCTTACGATAGTTTTGACAAACTAAAGACAATTACTTTATAAATAATTAATTTATTATTACATTTACAATTACAATTGCATTACTTAAAAAAAAATATCAATAAAAAATTTAAGCTTTTAACTTTTTTAAATACTATTTTAAAGAAAATAAAAATTGATGGTTTAAACCATTTTATCTTTAAAATCATTTTTTTTGTTTTGTAAAGTACTAAGTAATAGTTAATTATTATGAATGCTTTTAAAATAATAAAGCTAACCGCATTATTGCCATAACGCATCCATTTATTTAGCGCTGTGCTCACAATCAATTTCACTGACCGAGGTCACGACAAAAATCGAAGCTTTTACTATCTTATTTGCCACAACTTTCAGTGAAAAATAGATGAAAGAATCGTCATAAACTTCATTTTATAACGCGTGGCCCAAATGTGGTATCCTTGGACTGACAAAAACAATACAAACTCTGGCTTATTACATAAAAATATCACTAACGTCATTTACCTGACAGATATACCTGCTTTTTGGAAAAATATAGATATTTAAGTGAGCCGATAGCTCAGTTAGTAGTAACCATGCCTTCTGAACTGTAGGTTGTGGTTCGATTCCCATCCAGGAAAAACGTTTGTGTGATAAACATCGATGTTTGTTCTGTTTCTGGGTGTTATATTGCTCTATGTATATAATTACAAACAAAAAATAGTTTGTCCTGTGTCTAAGTGTTATAATGTATTCTATGTATGTATTTACAATTTTTTTAATTTTTTTTATGTTACTGAATGATTTGACGAGCTAGCCGTTCACCTGATGCTAAGCGCCACGGCTGCCCATAACAGAACAGTGTCAATCGGAACCCCAAAATAGAGTTTCGAGCAACACTGCACTGCGCACATCATCCTGAGACATCAGCACAGTCTGGTAATAAGATTACTTGACAGTGAGATCAGATCATAAAGTCTCAATTGCCCAGTAATTTCACTAGCTACAGTGCCCTTCAAACCGGAACACAGTAGTGCTTGCGCACTACTGCTTGGCGGCAGAATAACTGGCAAAGCGGTGGTACCTACCTAGACGAACTTTGCAACAAAGTCCTACCACCTAGTAAAAAGTATCTAAGTACCTATCGTATCAGCTATCTGGTTTTCATAGCTTTCCTTAGTTTGGGGCTAAATGGCGCTGTGTGAAATGTCCACACATATTTATTTATATATTTTAGTTTATTTCTTGTTCACAATCGCGGAGCAGTTATTGAACTTTGAAACAAATCATTTGGGTAAATCATACACATCATGTGTATATTTTAAATAAAAACGCCCAACGATCACATACATAGATCCTGGACCCTAACTAGGATTCCCTGTGTCTAGGGGCCCAGGAACTACAAGGACTATGGTCCCACAACACCCCGACTCAGAACAAGTATTTGCGCTTTATTTTCTGTGCACAAATACTGGTCTTGCCGCGGGAATCAAATCCAACGCCTCCGGGTTATGAGCCGACCTGCTCAACCACCACACCACAGAGGCTGTCAATTATTATGAACTTATTATAGTTATAAGAGTATCCAAAACATTTTGTAGATAAATCTAACGCGTCAGACAGGCAAATGCGAAAAGTTTTTATTAAGAATTACTTATAAACTTAAAGACAGAAATTGCGTTACAAATGTGACAGCAAAAAAACTGTAATGAAGACCTATTGAAGAATATACTTTTTTCGAATGATTTATTGTATATCTGTATTTAATCTTTCTCTCGATAAATATAGGTTTACTACGTGGTAGGACTTATCTGCAAAGTTCTGTCGCCATGCAGTAGTGTGTGACGAAATTATTGAAAAAAATCCGAAAATGGCGGTTGTGAATTTTGAATTTCTTTCCATAACCCGTGTATTTTTGTATTTTAACATGTGATAAGGGTGGAGATTATTATTCGTTTAATGTTCCTGAACTTGCTCGAGTGTTGACAAAATGGTTTCAAGTTTTGAAAACATGACTTTTCGTTTTCTCTTCAAAGCTTCTCAGAGCCTTCAGTAAAATATCCACCATTTTACTGTGACATTTTGACTGACAAAATAAGACTTTGACATGACATAGCCGTACGAAAACCCCTAACTTGACATTGGCAGAATTATTGTTAAAAAAGCGATTGAAGATTAAACAAAGAAGAAATAGTGTGTGACATTGCAATTTGGGTAGCTTAACATCGTGTCGCTTAACATCAAGTGAAATAGGTAGCTAGGGGGCGTCCCCTATGATAAGCGTTCAAAGTGGAGTTTTATGGGGGTGTTGCAGTGTTAAACTGACGTATATCATTCTAAAACGAGTATCTGAAATTACGCCTTATTCTACACTTTGACATTTTTCCCGAAATAGCACAAATATATTTTTGGTCTATGTGCCATCATGAGAATAATTTTGGTGTTATTAAAATTTGTGTTATTCTGGAAAAAGTGTACTTTTTAGTAATAAAAATGTTATCGGGTTTTTTCTACCTAAATAATCTAATTTACTACATAAACCATTGACACACTTTTGAAGGTAATAAAAAAGTTTAATATACGAGACAAACTTTATTATTAGACATATCAATTTTGTATCATAAACTCATGGCAGAAATTCAGCTGTCGACACATTCTTTTTGCAATAAAGTAAATGGAAGATATGAAAAAAGGAAAAAAAAAGAAAAAAGTCAATAGTGGGAATCGAACCCACAACCTGCAGTTCAGAAGGCAGGGTTAGTTCCAACTGAGCTATCAGGCCAGTTTATATATTACAGTATAATTGTAGTTTTCAGTGTTTAAGTACTTCTGTGGACCATAGACTCTGTGGTCTCTATCAGATACAATCAGTTTTTTTTATTTAAATTCTAAATTTGGTATTAATTTGTCGTTGGCGTGATTGAACCACTCACGCCTTTTTTGTACCTATTTTTATTTTTTATAGTCGTAACATTCATGTTTCAATTTCACTTCTGGATTAACTTTTTCATTTTTACGGTAAACTGATATTTTTCGTTATAAAAATTCAATTTGAGATTTATAGATTAAAATGACGTAATGGAATATGATAAGTTTTATTTTTGATCCGACGAATCGAGTACTTTTATTATATTTATTTTGAAAGGATTGAAAGCTTTTATGTAGTTCTACTAAGCATTTGTTGGTATAGATTAAACTATTTAATGCTAATCGAATCGTGTTGGCAACATTGAGTTGGAAGACGCCGCGTAGGCCGGACCCATCACTAGATGAACTGTGGAGAGCCGCTGGACGCAAAAGCGATTAGAAAGAAAGAAAAAAACAACTTTATTAGCACAAACTGTACACAACATTACATAATTACACCTAAAATAAGAAAACATAACCTAGTATAATTTAAAAATTGCTTATAGCTATACACTGCTCCTTTTTTTGTTTTGGCTCCATACTTTTGTGTATTTAGCCAGTGGCAAGTAATTGATAATTTCTCAAGTTAATTAATATTATGTAATGTGTCAAGTCATGTCACAGTCAATTAAGTCATAGTCTAGTCTAGTCAAGTCCTAGTAAAGTGGTGGCAACTTTACTTGATTACTTTACTTTATGTAGTTTTGGAAACAACACGAAAAGAAACGTTTCACCATCATTATACCACTTTCCCACACTCACGCCTGTAATCCAGCACTTAACGAATAAAATGCCACCAATTTTATTTACTAACACTGAAAATAACACAAGTTTTGGAAAATAATACAATGCGGTGACGTGATCTTTTTTGTTTTCCCGCCAAAACTCCATTTTTTATTTTATTTATATACATAATGCAATAAATAAGTAGATGATTTTTTGTTTTTAAACTTAAAGAATGTAAAAAATTCGTAACATTATTTGTAATTTGTAGAGTTCCTTGCATATTTATATAAATGTCACCTCTTAAAAATAACACCTAATTTCGTTCGCCAACAATTTTAATTATCCCAGCTTTGGAGCTTGCGTTTGTTGACACACCGATGTCATTTAAAGAATAACCTTTTCTGTCGTAGACGCTTGTACACCCATTATAGTTAAGAGGAGACTTTTATTAATTTATAATGTCAATAAAATCAGATCTCGATTGAAAAGGACATCCCAATTCTCGAAATTTATGAAAGTGTATACAAACGCAGCTGTCCGTAAATTATTTATGAAACTGTATAAAACTCGTTACAGATTTTCATAAAGCATTTACATTGATTGAGGAGGAGACGTCCCGACCTACTTCGTGCCTACTTACCATGAAAATGTATGCTGCTATTAGTGGGAAGCCCCGCCAAAATTCCAAATGTAAAGTTTTTTTTTTAATTTTGGCTCCACACTTTTGTGTATTTAGTCAGTGTCAAGTAATTGATAATTTATCAAGTTATCGATATTTCACGCAAATATGTGTCAAGTCACAGTCGAAGTCATCAAGTCAAGTCATAGTCAAGTCAGTCTAGTCAAAGTCATACTCCTAGTAAAGTGGTAACAACTTTACTTGAAGCTTCTATGGAGTTTTGGAAACAACACGAAAAGAAACGTTTCACCATCAATATACCACTTTCTCACACTCACGCCTGTAATTCAGCACTTAACGAATAAAATGCCACCAATTTAATGCACTAACACTGAAAATAACACAAGTTTTGGAAAAAAATACAATGCGGTGATGCGATCTTCTTCGTTTTCCCGTCAAAACTCCTAATGTAAAGTTTCGCGTGACACTGCATTGCGCATGTCATCCTGAGACATCACCACAGTCTCGTACTCTTATTATTTTTTTTTTGTATGTTTTGGCTCCACACTTTTGTGTATTTAGCCAGTATCAAGTAATTGATATTATTTTCTTACTAGTAATAAAATTACTAGATTATAATGTAATGTAATATAATAATATTAAATATGTAGAAACTTTATTGGTTTAAGTGTTAGTAAAATTAGTTTATTAAGTTGAATATTTTACTGTTTGTTTTTCCTAAACATTAATAAAATAAAAATATAATTTGTGTGGACATCTCACACAGCGCCATCTAGCCCCAAACTATACAAACCTTGTATTATTATGGAACCAGATAACTGATACAATACTTAGATACTTTTTGTTTGTAAATACGTATGTATTTATGTTCTATATATATAGAACACAATATAACACCCAGACACGAGAACAAACACCTATGTTCATCACACAAATGTTTGTTCTGGGTGGGAATCGAACCCACAACCCACAGTTCAGAAGGCAGGGCTACTACTAACTGAGCTATCGGGCCAAACTTTGGTTAAGATCAGATCATAAAGTTTCATTGACCATTCCTTTACTTGCTACAGTGTTCTTCAAATCGACAGAGTAGTGAAGAAGTGAGTTCAAATTGGCGAATATAAAATGAGGCCATGAGATGGCTCTCATGGCCTCATTTTCTCAAGTGGCCTAACTGCATTTTTAAATACCTTTATTATATTGTATTCTATGTACATTATAATAAAGGGAGGATCCATTTTCTCACTTATTCTATCACCCTATTTTAATCCCTATTTATGGGAAGCCTTTTATTGATGGATTTATTTATTGCGCTATAGCTTTTACCATTTAGAGCAGACTCCAATAAAAATATGAAAATAGAAAAAAATGTAGTTAGGCCACTTTGGCTCTCATGGCCTCAAATAAACATGAAAAACTTGATCCATCAAATCCAAAGCAAAGAAATTCAGGTCTTCTCTTTCCAATGCTAGATACCGATAAAATAGGAAAAATATTCACGTTCCATGGCAGATTCCGTGTTATCTTATGCATAGGTTATCGCACGAACCACAGCTAACCTACTTTTTGGAACAAAATGCGGTTCTGCGCAGATTTTTCCTCAACATTTTGTACAAGTTAGTGTACAGTTATGCGCTGGAAACACTGACTACGCTACTAATAGAGCTCGTTTAAACATTCCTAGATAAGTTATCTTATCTAAAAATATATATAGTTATATAGTTCTCTTTGGGTTGTCTGGAAGAGATCGCTTTAAGCGATAAGACCGCCCATTGTGACACTTAATTTTTAAGTTTGTGCTTGTAAATTGTTCCTGTGATGTGGTGTTTCAATAAAGAGTTTTATCTATCTATCTATCTTAATATATAAAGATTAATCTCTATTTCATTTGGTCATCACATTACGTGTGAATGGATGGAACTTTTTCGCTAATTATTTTTTGTTGGGTTTATTACTGTCAGAAAAAGGTTCTTATGAAAAAAAAAATAGGGAATCTTAGAAATTTTTTACCACGCGGGTAAAGCCGCGGTGCGCAGCTAGTAATCTAATATTTATTCAAGAAATGGCAAGTGTCAAAGATGTCAGTCTTATGTCCACCTGCACTGAACTGTGACAGTGCCTAAGTTGCACTTATGTTTCTAGCACCCGGTTTCTCGTACATTTATCGAACTCATCTTAATTCAACGCACCAAATACTGTACTCTTGCTGGTTATAAAAAGATGACAAAAGACAAAGCGTTCAGTATTTGTTGTGTTGACGTGACACGACGCGAGATTGACAAACGTGCAAATTGACACGAATTTACTGGCAGCCTCTAACCACATCTGCCGCACAATAAAGAGACTATGTAAGCTGTCAAACCCAGTGAAAAGATACTGCAAAACACAGTTTTAAATCCGTACAAACACAGCCAATAGATGGACATTATGTTAAAAATATGCCTTACGAGCTTCTGCCCGCAGCTTAGCCCGCGGCGGCGTGGCCTATGGGAAAATAATTCAATCACCCATTTCACCCTCTTAAGGGTGGAATTTCGAAAAATCCTTTCTTAGCGGATGCCTGCGTCATAACATCAACTTGCATGCCAAATATCAGCCCGATCCGTCCAGTGGTTTGGGCTGTGCGTTGATAGATCACTATGTCAGTCAGTCACCTTTGAGTTATATATATATTTAGATTTACGTTCGTACGAGGAAAAGTGGTATGCAATATCACATAATATTTAAAAAAGTGCATTGGTAATAAATTTAGGCCTCTATTGGCACAGTTCTCCGCGTTTGCAAGCCACTGTGAAGAGGATTTCTTGCAAGCAAATATGAGCATATTTTATCGAGTCTGTTAAAGCGAGTAAAAACTATACTCGTCATTTGGTCTACTAAAATTTAACTTATTTTGACGGTACTATAACTAAACTATTGCTATCCTTGTCATTTAAGCCTATACGAAAGGGAAAGAACCAATTTTAGAGCTGCAAAACAAAAAAAAACGACTTTAGACTTACATGGTTTTTTTATGGATGCCATTGTCAGAAGTGAACCAAATTGGACCACATGGAAAGCACCCGCCTTCAAATAAAAAAAAAATCATCAAAATCGATTCACCCGATCGAAAGTTCTGAGTTAACAAACAAAAAATAAATTTAAAATATACAGTCAGTACAGATATTGTGAAGTTTTTTGGATTAGACATTAAATTTCACTCTCGAAAAGTCTAGATCAGTTTAGAGTCTAACAATCGCTGACCGAATCTAAAATTTAGCGGTGGGCGTTGCAACGGGGAACCGTTTACAAAGACCATTTTGTGATCCGCAACGATGGAACTGTTGCACGTCCTGAGTCAAAACAGTCTTCGTTGCAAAAATCAGTCATCGAATTATGTAATGTGATTATTTATTGAGATAATAATCGATAATACAATGATTCAACCATCACACTCCGACCGTATGACCGGAGACCATTTTGTATTCCGCGACGATGGAAGAAACAGTCTTCGTTGCAAAAACCAGTCTTCAAACTTTTTCAAGCGATTTTTTACTTCAAACCTATGAAAATACAGTCGAGAACATAACGTCACGTCATCGTCGTCGTCATTTCACGTTCGTTCACCAAAACAGTTATTTCTATAAAAACGGAACCGTTTATAGTTGCAAGAGACTGCAACCATTTCAATTAACGACGCAATATCGTTCCGTTTGATAGGTTCCGTCCTAGTAGTCTTCAAACCAGTTGCAACGGCGACCGCTTTCCGCAACTTTTTTGTCGACGCAATACTACTAAAAGTTATCACGAACGCCTCTATGCCCGATTTGCGGCAACTATTTTTAGCCTTAACTTCTAGAAGAAAATTATAGTTTATCTCATATGATGGCTTCCATTTGCCACGTCTGTGATAACGCTTGAAGAGGTTAATGCCCTCAGCTGTTGGAGTCTTGGAGCTTTGCCTAATGCGCTCAAGATGAAGAGAATTTGCCATCGGCATTCGTCTTGGAATAGACAAAATGCAGTTCTACAGTTTAGAAGATTAATTATCTTGTAGTTTGTTTACAATATTGTTATGATTGATAAGTAATTTTACTGATTATAATAAGCAAATGGAGCTTTAAGAATATAAACGACCAAATGAAATTAAGGGTTAATAAACCCTTAACAGTCTCTAACTCGTATAGTAAACTAGAGGCGCCGCGTAGCGTCACTCGTTACTTACCTACTTTCCCAAAAGACATTAAAATTTTCCGGGCAAAAATTATCCTATATTTACCCCTAATAATGTAAGCATGCCGTGTGCAAATTTTCATCAAAATCTGTAGAACCGTTTTGTTGTTAAAGCCGCACAAACGAACAGATGTTTCACTTTTATGTATTAGTAGGTATAATCATTCTGTTTTGTAAACGCCTCTTAAATATTAAGCTGTTCACAGAATCATAATTGAAAGTAATTGATTCCATTAAAGCAATATTATCTTTTAGGCGAAGGTTAAATGCTCTGATTTATCGACATTAAAGCTTTTAAACGTTTACTAAGAGGGGCAGGTATTTATGTTGTTTTTGTTTAATTTCCTGCTTGATTTTTATTATTATTATAATTCTTTTGTTGCATTTAAAACAGTACAAACGGAGGTATTAATGCTAAAGCATTTTCTGCCAGTCATCCACACATAATTTGAGAAAGAGGAATGTAGGCGTGAGATGTATTTGATCTAGGGAAGTTATTAGAACCTATCCATAGTTTTACAATGTGTTTTATGTTTGACTACAGGCCGTATTTTCACTCGTACAGTACTTATTTACTTTTTGTTTGTAAATACATACATAGAATACAATATAACACCCAGACACAGAACAAACATCTATATTAATCACAAATAATAATAATAAGCCCAACGATCACATACATAGATCATGGACTCTAACTAGGATTCTCTGTGTCTAGAGAACTATGAGGACCATGGTCCCACAACATGACAACTCCCAAACTCAGCACAAGTATTTGCACTTTTTTTCTCTGCACAAATACTTATCCTGCCGCGGGAATTGTACCACAGGGCTACTACCATCTGAGCTATCAGACGAGAATATTCCATAATGACCGTGACTAAAATTTTATCTATTCATGTAATATGTTTGTTTTATAAATGTTTTATTTAAGGAGTAAGAGCTAATAAAAATAAATAAAATACTTAATTTTCACAATTCAAATAGGCAAACCCGCTCGCTGAAACGAGTATAGCATGTCTGATTCCCTCTCAAATAAGCCCCATTTAGCAACAACTCAACTTTCAACTTTGTAATTTCTTAATCGTCCTTTTAATTAAAGAGATAATTGAGAGCAAATTTCGGGAACATAATAAAGAAAACGGCAAAAATTAAGTCGTTCAAATTCGGGATTTTCGGGGGTTGGAATTATTAAGATTACGCACTAATGAGCTTATCAAGGATTACAGATAAGGTAACGAACATAAGCATTCCATTAACAGGAGATTACATTTCGCGGAACCATTAGCTTATTTGTTTTTCAAATTATTTAAGTATCTCTTAAATATATTAAAAAATAATAGAATACCTTGTTTATTCTTTGTTTTCTGTTAAACAAAGAATAAACAAGGTATTCTCAGAAGCACTAATTTTAGGAGCAACGATGAAAAAATTCTCTCGTAGCGTCTAAATAAAATATAGTTAGGTGCTATTTTGGTGGTTGGTATAAAGTTTTCATAATAGGTGTAACATTTTTGTTTAAAAGTTAGATAAATAATCACTAAAATACCGTAGGCTTCTCTGTTTGTCAAATTTCAGCAAAATAAGTTCAGTACTTGAGCCGTGAGAAGGAAAAAAAATAATAACACTATTAAATAAATAAAACTACACTACACTAAAAACGCAAAACTCTATATGACACTGCAACTGATGTGGGCAGCCGTATCGCTTAACATCAGGCGAATGACTAGTTTGTCATGCCATTTCATTACATAAAAAAAACTTAAAGGTATAGTACACATACATATTGTTATGATAGCTAATTAAAGTGAATAAATGCCTCTATCACTAAAATATATCACGTGATTGATTACTACTTTGGATAGTTTATTGCATATACAATACAGACCAAAATTAAAGACAAACGGGTGAAAAAAGCTCATTAAATCTTGTAGTGCTTGGTTTTTCTTACAGAAGAAAAAAAAATTGACGATAGTCTCTCCCACGTGCAAATTTTGAGAGCAATATTTTACGTTAAGAATAGCTTGCCAAATGTCATTGTCAGTTATGCTGTTTCAATTGTTTTTTCTCTAATCTGTTTTCAGTGTTAAGTGGTAAATAACAAGTTTAATATTGAAGTTTTGGCGGGAAAACGAAAAAGATCGTGTCACCGCATTGTATTATTTTTCAAAACTTGTGTTATTTTCAGTGTTAATGCATAAAATTGGTGGCATTTTATTCGTTAAGTGCTGGATTACAGGCATGAGTGTGGGAAAGTGGTATAGTGATGGTGAAACGTATCTTTTCGTGTTGTTTCCAAAACTCCGTAGAAGCTTCTGGTAAAGTGGCCATTACTTTACTAGGAGTATGACTTGACTTGATAACTTGGACTGTGACTTGACTTGACTTGACATATATACTACTTAACTCGATAAATTATCAATTACTTGACTCTGGCTAACAACACAAAAGTGTGGAGCCATAACAAAACAAAAAAATAAAAAGAAATACAAAAACAAAAGTATAATCTTGGAGTACACGATGGAAAATAAATAATCAATAGTCAATGCAAAGGAAAAAAATCTTTTATTTTTTACAAATGCATAATTAAAGTTTGAAAATTATCGTGAGTGTTATTAATTTTGGAAATTAATAACGGCTGAACCAATAGAAACACAAGTTTGTATGGATTAGATTCATAGATTCATACCATCAATACCAATACGTAGTCAATACGTAGTTTATGAGCACAGTACTAATTTTCCAAAAGGAATGAAATTCAATCGTTCCGTGATCACCCCCCAGGTTTCGGATATATTCGCGTCTTTCTTCTTGAAGCCAGTTACTAACGCAAGCCGCGGCGGCTTTCGCGAGCGTGAACGTTAAAAAACATCGAATATGTAAATACAATTTCAACTTTTAATTGACACAAAAACACAATTGAAGGGTTGAGAATAAAAAGGGTTTAACAGTCAAATTGACAGTTTCGAGAAAATTGACTTTAACTTCAACGGCATCATTTTATTGTGGAGTGCTTATAAGGTAATAGAAAAAGTTTATGTAAGTTTCAGTTGCTTAAAAATGTTTTAATTCTATTTTAAAATACTAAATATAGTACTAATTCATTTAATTAATGTAAAAATATAATATAATAAAATAAATATAATAATGTTTTCATGCTAAGCGAACTGTATTCCTGTGACAGATAAACCGTTTCTAGACTCAAAATCTCGAGATTTAAGCCTCATTTTGTATTTTGAGACTGTGTTATTGTAGATAATTTCACGCTGAACCCAACGATACCCATAAGTCATTTTGTGAAAAAAATCACTTAAACCCTTTTTATTCTCACCCCTTCAATTATCCTGGAATGGATTTCAAAGTGTAAACCAGACACTTATTGTCTCACTAAGATAAAACAAGCCGTGAGGTGACCGGCCGAACAGAATAGTCCCTACCTCTTTCTTACCGAGGTGGCGTAAAAGGCGACTAAGGTAAAAGGACGATAAAAATCTTACACCCGTCGACCGACAGATGGCGGTATTATCATCTGCAGACAGGCGTAACTAATGAAATACAACTGGCCGGTGACGGGCAGCAACGTCACCGCTACAAGAAGTTGCGCTCCGCGATCGCCAACCCGCATGCCCAGCGTGGCGATAATGGGCAAATCCTCCCTATGTTAAGTACGCAAATGCACGGCCCCTAGTTCCCAGCAGCCCGGCTATTCCTGACTATGGCGGCGGTGATGGTAATGGCAGAGCAGGGGGTGCTAAGAATCCCCGGTCTATGGTAGGCCGGCAAAACCAACTGACCTTGGCAACGTACAATGGGCGCAAGGTACCTGGAAAAATAGAGCCGAAGACCGGGCTCAGTGGCGTGCCTTGGGAGAGGCTTAAGTCCAGCAGTGGACTAATATAAGCTGATGATGATGATGATGAAGATAAAACAAGGACAAACAGTAATTAGTCATTCGATTTTTTTTCTGTGTGTGTTTATTAGTCAAGTACATACAAAGATATTATACTTCCCAAGTTTTATTTAGCAAATGTTCTATAGATGTCGCCTCGGCCGCTTATTCAGTACAAAAAATTAAGTCCTTAAGATTTTTACAATCACGGAAAATTGATTGTAGCTTGGATAGAAAAGCATATAGTCCGGTGATTTGGAAAGCACGAGTTCAGTAATGGATAATGGATGGTGTATAATTAATTAATGTTTAATTAATCAATGTTTAATTCTGCTGGATAATGTTTGAGGAACTATAACATTTTTAAAAAGACATATTTTCACTTTCACTTTTTTAGCTCTAAAGGAACGTTAAAGCAATATGTTTCCTAAAATAAACTACAAAAATAAAATTTATAAACACAACTAGATTTATGAACACTAGACATCATTAAACAATTTTTTTATAAAGGGGACGACAGAATGGACTCATAAAAATTCTTCAGGACCTACTTGTACTTTTATTACTCCCAATCGATTCGAAAATAACTCAAATTTCTTCCGCTTTTAAAATAGAAAGCTGGAAAGAGATAAAAGGGATGACAGAGACGTTTGTAAGCTTGACTTATAGGTTGGAATTTGTGCTAATCGATCTTTTACGCTAAATGGGCCATAATCTGCCTACGACTTTTAATGGTCATCCGAAATAGCGGAATGTCTTAATTTTTTTACTTCACCGACATATTTACACAAAAAACAACTTTGCTAATGATACATTAACAAGAATTCATCGGCAACTTTCAGTTGCCCACAGAAAGTTGTGAGATTAATTGAAAACTTTGGTTTTAGGTGTCAACTGAAGTACAATAGTTGAAACTTTGTTCTAAGTTGAGCGTTACCTTGAGTTGACAACTTTATTGAATTGTATTTGAAAGTTGATTGGAAAGTTTTCAACAAGATTACGGTTGAAATCTTAATTACAAGTTTCTAGATATTGTGCTTCTTCACAAATAAAATAGAATACATTTATTTATAGCCCACGATAATGAGGTACAGTTTGAATTATTTTCCCATAGGCCACGCCGCGGGCAAAGCTGCGGGCAGAAGCTCGTTTGCCTATAAAAGGGTCAGCATAATGCACTGCTGATGCGGCGCGCTGATTTTCAGATGAGATTAGCTAATAATTACGTAATGTTAGAAAAATGATTTAATTGTTGGCGCCGGAATCAACAAAACAAGCTTTCTTTTAATGTAAATGCTCAATCATTTCCTTTGGTAAAATAACAAAATGTAAAATACTATAATGCTATGTATTGTGCCGATTTATAATTTTAAAATGTATTCTCTTTGTTACAGAATGGCGACAACAGCGGAATCTGCGAAGACAGAAGTAAAAGTAAGCAATGTTGTGTTTCTTAATTCAATTCCTTTGTGTATTTGTTTTCCTTTTGTATTGAAATTGCACGTTCTTTCATTTTAATATAATATTGTAACCACTTTAGTAATTTGTCGTTAGTTAAATTAAAAATGATTATTAATATTTATTGTGCAAAAAATAAATATACATATTTATAAAATGCTAATAGTACTATAATATTTATGAAAATGAACCTCTTGGTTATCGCATCGCGTGTGAACGGCTGGAACTTTTTCGTTAATTCTTTTTTGTAATTATTGTTAGGAGAAGGTTTTTACGAAAGATAAAAATAGGAAAATTTAGAAAAAATTAAATACGCGGGTAAAGCCCGCTGCTTAATATTTATTGTGCAAATAAGTTTTCCAAAACATAATTTTCACTAAACGCTACGTTGTCACCTATATAGGGCCGATATTGGCTTTGCGATGCTCAACCAGTTAATAGAAACCGCCATTCCAGTCAAACGTCAACGTTTGCATAATATTGATGTACAATTAAAAGCTATGATACAGTGTACATTTGACTTTTTTTTAGTTAAAAAAAAATAGAAACAAAATTCAAGACATAAAAATCCGTCTACACACAGACTATTCCAACCCGATCTCATAAATAAAATTTTATTCATTCCACCGCTGGCGCCAAACTCTTGCATATTTTGACGTCATAGGTATACATGACGTCACAAATATCACAGATCCGATGAATGCTATGTCGAACGGTTTTGGTGTGAAGCCAACATTAATACCAACGATATTCGGACGCGTTGTAAATAACCGGATAACGTTGCATTTAAATAACGTTGAACGTTAAATAGCAGCGATTTTTGAGGACAAGGAAAAATGCTGCAGTTTAGTCGTGGAGGAACAAACGAACGGAGAAGGCATTTTTTGGGCTTTTGGGTCGTATGATAGTGACTTGACTGTTGTTATTGAAACTATACCACATTTTGAACCTCTATTCAAAATGTTATTTTCAATTACGCACGGCAATCATGAGTGAATTATACAAATAAAACAAACTATACGCTATAATTACTACAAATATGGATCGAGGTCGTTGACTTCTGTGAAAACATTGCTTATTAAATACGATCAATTGTAGTCTGACTTATAGAAGCATTACAATATCTATTTACGTAGCTATGTAGACATGAATAGCTACAATTTCTGAAACAAGTATGCTAAAAGCGCGCACGTCATTGCAACACTACGCGACATTCCGAAGAACGCATTGAGAAAGTACGTTACTTGGTGACGAATATTGCTATTGCTGGCAATTGAATGCATTCACCGCAGACGCACATTCCACCGTCAACAGTTCACTTCTGCCATCCGAACTATTCAGCGCTGACACATATAGCCCTAAAGCGCTTCAAGCATGAACGGGACAATGAACAATAATCGCGAAACTGTCGGAAGTTAGGCGTTGTTTTGACGATTCGCCTAAGACAAATAGTGGACGAGCCGGCCGTTATTGGGGTCGGTACAAAAATACATGAGTGGTGTCGACCGGCCGGCAGTAGGCGGCAGGCGGCGCACGCGCCGACCGCGCGCAACTCTGCCCAGATCTAATGTACCGCCTCATTTACTACCACGCTATATTTAACCGCTGCGACCAGATTCATATCTGCATGTTCCCACACAAATATAAGTGATCCATCTTCGAGTGATGCAAAATTGATCCAAGTGCCGTTACCGACAGTGCCAGATATAAATGTGTTGACTGGATAAACAAACGCGCTCGAGGACCATCATTTGTTGCAACAGCAGGAAGTAAATATAATATTTTGAGGCGAACATCGGACCTCGTGAGTATCTCGTGTCTATTTTCTACCACTGTTGTCAAATTGCCAAAACGCTGACGGTTTTAAACTTTCAAAAAATATGTTATGATATTTTTCATAAACTGGACGAAGGACGGCAGTTTTTGATAACGCAAGTGAAATTTATTTCAGCGAAATGAACCCGCCGTCGGCGCTGCACGGCGCGATGAGCCGTGATCGCAAGCCGTTCACGTACACCCCGGGCGGGCTCGATCTCTCCGAGATCAAGTCCTCGCGAATGGCCGCACGGTTGATGCGAAATGCTATGAATGAAGGAGTTCCAGAATTGCCAAAGCAGCATATTCAGTCACCGCTGATGCCATCGACCCCCGTCGCCGTTCCCAATTACAATTGTTTACCGGTCCAAGTGTTCCCCACGTTCAATTTGCCGGCGAATCCTAAATCGCTTCTAAGAACGAGAAGTAATCCCGTTCAATCGCGAGATCTTACCGTTGAGAGGGCGCCCCCACCTCAGCCGCAGCCTTCTCCGTTTGTAAACAATTCCAGAGCGCCCGGTGCAATACCGTATGACACATTTAATAAAAATACTCCAACATACTCACAGGTAAACAATAACAGACCTGTGTCTATGTATGAGTATGGATATCCGGCTAGTACTTATACTACGACAAATTATGGGAAAGAAAGTTATGATCCTGTATTACCAGAAATAAGTTACGATGCAGTGTATTATAAAGCCACACCAAAAAATAATGCAAAAGCAGAAAATATGGTAATTTCTACTGACAATATTAAAAGTGGAAATAATGTTGAAAATACTTTCATACCACCAATTACAAATCAAGAAAGTATTGTATCATTTCAAGAACCTAGTGGATATCAAGGATATCTCGAAGATACTTTTAAGCCTGAGACAAAAAGTGCAGAGACTAATGTACAATTTGTTGATACTAATCAAGATCATTCACATATGTTAATACAACCTGTGATTGAAAATAATGGAACCGCTTCACAATTTACTGATGACAATATATACCAACGAAGTTTTGACAATAATGATCAGATTGAAGACAAAGAAATAAATTTATCTTTCAGTGAAATCATTCGAACTGAAAATAAATTTGATAGTGACAATGGAATTGAAATACAAAACACAGTGCAATCATACGATAGTCTTCAAAACAATAATAACTCTAAAAAATATTCGAATCCCAAAGTTGAAGCATTGATTGATGAAGTCCCAAAGTCCACGCTAGACTACTCTACTTTTAGCTCTGAAGCTATAGTATCAACAAAACCCATAGAAGAACTAGCGGACCCTGATAATCAAAAGGTTCTACTAAAATCACTCTACACTTATTATTTATATATATATGTATCTGTATTTGTAATCTGTTATATGTATTTGTTGTACAACATCAAAGAATTATAGCAACAATAACGATGTTGATTGTGAGTTTACATTTCGTATTAATATTAGTATTTTTAAGTATTTTTTTAACCAAATTAACAATTTATAATTTTATTACATATGTAAGTGACAACTTTTACTTAATCTAAGTTTTGTGTATTTTCAGAAAGAAGTTAAAATTGTCAAGAAACAAGTTATCAAACAGGAAAATAATATTGAAGAACAAAACGGATCCAGCGAACAAAATGGGGATAGTGAAGTTCAAGCTGTTATTAAACTGCCTGCTAAAAAGTCTGCAGCAAAGACGGAAACTAAAGTAGAAGTAACAAAAAAGACTTTACCGGATGGTTCCATTGAAGAAGTTAAAAAGACTATAACAAAAACAACCATTGATGGTAGGACGGAAATTAAGACTAAAACGGAAACAAAAATAATACCTAAAGAAGAAGACGATGAAGAAGTCGAAGAAGTAGAAGAGGACGAAGAAGCTCAAGAAGTAGAAGATGATCAAGAAGAAGTAATAGAAGAACCAAAAGTAACTGTAGTTAATAAATTGGAAGAAAGTGTAAAGCCAAAAGAAAATGGCCAAGAAAATATTATAAAAACTGAAGAAAGATCCGAGACCACCACAACATCAAGTAAAAAATTAATTATAGTTCAAGATGAATCTGAAGCGCAAAAAGAAGATGAAGTTGCTGTAGAAGAAGAAGTTGAAGATACAGAGCCTGTAACATTTGTAATTAAACAGCCAGTCGAGAAGTCAGTAGAGAAAGATGAACCTCTTCAACAAGATGATGTTGTAGAACATCTTCAAGAAGAAGAAAAAGATTACGAAGAAGAAGAAATTCAAGAAGAAGAAGCTATCATGGAAAAAAAAGAAGACATTAAAAAGGAAGAAAATAATATTTCATTGCCTGTAGAAAAGGACGAAGAACTAGTAAATGAAGAGGTTGAGGAAGAGGAAGAATATGAAGAAGCTGAAGAAAAAGAGATAGAAAATAAAACAGAAAAAGTGACAGAACCAGTCACAGAAACCAAAGAAATAGAAAGTGACGCTGAACCAGAAAAAAATGAACAAGAAGTGAGTGTTGATGAGAAGGAAGACGTCGAAGAGTCTACTGAGAAAATCTCGATTATAGAAAAGAAATCTATTGAAGAACATGACAGCAAACAAGAACGAACTCAAGAAATCACCGAAGAAAAACAGGAAGTTATAGTAGAAAAGCAAGAGCACAAAGGAGAAAAAAAAGATGTGCTTGAAGAAGTATTAACACCTAAAGCTGAAAAACCAGAGATAACAGAACATAAAGTACCTATAAGGGAGCCATCAGTGCCACTTGAAAAGGTGGAAGATGTTGAAATCAAGCCAATAGGGCTAGGAGACTTTTTAACAAAAACACGCACTGAAAACACAGAAATTATTACAAACCTTTCAGATAAACCTACTGGTTTACTTACAGAAATAAATAGGATTGAAAACATCGTAACTGTTAACCGCACGGTTAAAACTTTAGATCAATCATACGAGAACATCACACAACAAGGTATTCCAACACTAAAGACTTACTTTACACCACTTATTGACAACATTTCAACATCTCCTCAACCTGCAAGGCCTTACCAGCCTGTTTACCCACCAGAACCTACGACAGAAAGACGCCATAGCTTGTTATTAGAAAGACTAAGTGTGGAGCGCCAATTGCCTTCTGATACTTACCAAAACAACTACCAATATAGTCAAACAGTTGAGCAGCAAAGGCAATGGTCACAGGAACCTCAAGCTGAAGTTCTCACTGTTAGCAATGTTAAACCTAGTCAGATCACAAACCAGCAATGGTATCAACAAAAGGATAATGCCATTTACAATAACGTGGCACCGAGTCCGCAGCCTGGACAAGCTGCTGCATCATCTTGGGCCCAGCCTAAAGTTCAAACGCAGCCTTTGTATAAGCCTCAACCTCAATTCCAGCCTTCGCCACAACCTCAGTACCAACAGACTTCACCACAACCTCAGTATCATCAAACTTCACCACAACCTCAGTATCATCAAACTGCCCCTCAGCCTCAATATCAAGCTCCACCTCAACCTCAAATGCAATATCAACCTTCATACACGGAAAAGGTACAAGAAAACACATCAAATTCTTACCAAAATACGTACTCAACATTTGCGCCTCAGCCAAACAACTGGGCTTCTCATCAAAAACCTCTAAGCCCTATACCCACTATTATCACCCCTAGTCAACCAAATCAGTATAGCTACCTTAACCAAGACTCTTCAGAATCTTATCAAAAAACCACAGAGCACTATTCTTCTGCCTCCTATGTGCCTCCTCCATGGGAACAAGACTCTCCATATGTAACACCGGAAACTCCTCAAAATTTCTACCAGCCGCCTCCACAAACGAGCACATTTTCTCCTGCTCCTAATCAAGGTTGGAAACCAAAATTATCGACTAGTAAATTCAACAAGCCTCCACCAACGGCTTACATACCACCCAAGCCTAATCAATCTTTCGTCGCGCCCGTGACTCACGCAGAGCCACCCAGGATGCCCGGCCGTAAGACTTACTACAGCGAATACGAGAGACGGTATATTTCCGTACCCGAGTCTACTTACATACCCGCAGAAAGCAAATACCAGCCGCAGCCTGACCCGTCTCCCGCATATTATTATGACAATAACGAGCCAGTTGAGACAGTTGAACCTCAATGGCGAAGAGAGCTCAGAGAATTTACTGAAAAATCGCAATCACAGACTACAACTGAAACTAACATCAAACCACCATGGGAAGCAGAAGTGAAGTACGCCAAGAATCCAGAACCGACCTACACACAGACTCCTACTTGGAGTCAAACAGTGCGTCCCCAGTCATGGCGTGAGAGGAGCTTTGAATCAGAGTTTGTATCTCAAGAATGGCCTAAGACTAATACTTTAGGACGTGGTCGTCCTTTGAGCTCGTATGGGAAAGAATCAGTTCCGGTGAGGACCCGGGGAGTTTCCGTGGATAGGTATAATCCAAACAGTTACCAGTCACCGGTAGCTGCTGAACATCCACCAGTGCAGACTCACACGCACGCCCCTCCAGCCCCGCACGCGACTGGCTACCACAACCCGAACGTGCCTGCTTACCACGCACGTTCCTCAGCTGAACCTAGGTAAGTCCATTATTATATTTAAGTACTTAAAAGACGTTTATTATCTTTTTCATTGATAGCTGCAAAGTTGTGCTGTCATTTCCATGAGTTTTATTATCAAGTAAGAAGAACCAAAGTTGAGATATTTTTGACTATATTTCACCTGATGTTATGTGACAATAAGGTTTAAGGTTACGCCACGTATGGATTGAGAACCGGCTTTCAAATGAAGCCACCAATATACACCGACAGACTTTTCCTAGCCCAAAAAGCATTAGAAATTGCCTTACCAGCATTAGCATGCTATTCCCTTCACTGAAAACTTTTTGCAGGATTGATACACTGTAATTAGTACATACGGAAGCCAAAATCTATTTTCGTTAGAACTACCGTCAGGCAGACCATTAAAACTGCATGCATGGCATCGAGTAAACAGTACATAATGTTTTTATGATGCCATTGAATATTAGTTTATTAATAGTTTTGCTGTTTTACGCTATGTGAAACTGAATGAATTTGCTTCCAAATGCAAATGCAGATATGGTAGTAAGGTGAAGCAACTGACAGCTAACGCAATCTTATCTTCATTTAAACATTCATATGTATTATTTCAAGCTTTTTAATAGATAATTAACAGAAATTACTTATCTCTATTTTCACGTACTATTTTCTGATCTGAAGCGATGAAGCCCCAAACCTGAGATGATACCTATAGATACCTAATTAGGGACCGCTAGAATTACATTTTTAAATATATCATATGACTTTCCAATGTTTCAGAGAGCAAGTGAGCTACCAGCAGCCGCGTAACACCAGGGAAGTCCAAGCCAGTCCGTTCCAGTCGAGGTCGTTCAAGTACCTCCAATGGATCACTGGAACCGAAGATTAAGCTAATATTAGGGTTAATTTCATGTAAGGATTTGCTTGTAAACATTATTTTATGGATCTTTAAGACATTCTTATCGATGACTAAAGTAACTCGACTTCGTGCTCAATGTGCATTATACATTGAAGTAATTAGTAATTTGTAGATTGAAGTGCAACTTGATTAAGAAACATGGCACGGGCATAAGCACGGTTGTAATCAAACCACAAAACATTTAAATTAAATTAATTTAATTTAAAGAAAAAGTAATACGTACCCAAGAAACTTCACAGAGATAGCAAAGTATTGCGTACTACAAATCTATGTGAATTTTATTGAATATCTCAGCCGTTATGACTAAAAATCACAGACCTTATGTCCGTATTCGAAAACAACGTTCAGGCATGAATAGATGCTAAAGTAGGTATTTCATTAACAGAATGATCATTGTATGAATGAAATCTCGTTCTCGCTTTGAGTACCGAATTATTACTAAGCGTTGTTCTCGAATATCCATATTTGAAATCAAAGCACAGTCGTGATTCGTCTATTCCAACAAATAAAATAATGTTTACAGTTATGAGATGTATGTAACATATAATAGTAGATATAAAAATGTGATGAAGCATTGGTATTTAAATTTTGTTCATTAAAATCCCGTTGTTCTGTTACAGAATTTGCGGTGATTTTTAGTGACATAAAAGGATTTTTTGGATGAAACTCGAATGAAACGATTAGATCGATTGGAAGGATTAAATTTAAGATAATAATTTATATTTTAACAGTTGTTTTGTACAGTCAGTTTTTTAACGGACCTTAGTTTATACGTATCTTGTTTGCAGATTTATTCATCGAAAATAACATTTTAACAATTTAAGGGCTAACATGAATTGCATTTCTGGTCTACAAATATACCATACCATAAATAAACTTTTTTAAGCGTTAATATAGCAATTCAAACTGTCACAAATTCATGACTACAAAATTATACCAAGTTTCTAGTCTTTAGAGACTTACACCCGTTTATTTGAATTTTTAAAAACATATTTAAATTATTTTGTTTCTTTTTATTTCAATAAGTATTGCTTTAATGGTAAAAGGCTTACTCCTTACTCCTCCGCCACCTCTTAAAAATATATCTTACCAGGTTTGTAATATTAGTATGGAAAATATAAGACCAGATGGCAATAGCCTAAAGACTTCATTGAATAATAATACTCATGTGATAAATTAATTATCTTTATTACCTATTTTATAATACTTATCGTAAAGATTTAACCTAGTCAACGGCTCTCTCTCGCTAGTCTTTTTCGAGTAATATCTGAAACCTTTAATGCATTTCCGCTTCTTTTATACTAATTTAAATATTTCTGTACCATCAAGATTCAATTTTTTTTAGTAATTAAAGCTTAATAATTTGACGTATTTAATTTAATTTGAACTTGAATTCGGTAGTTTGTGTACTTATGAAACTTTGCGTCTTTTGTTATAAAAGAACGATTTAATGTTCATTAGTATTGTACACAATTAAACTAAAGTAATATATAATTTAAAGTTTAAATTACAACATATTTAAATTATAAGTGTGTCTAATAAAGTTCCTTTTTTAATTATTTTAATTTCTTTTATAAATTATATTGCATGGTCCACTAAGTTGTAACATACGTTGTTTTTTATTTAAACTATTTTGTGAGATCATTGTTGAGTTTTTTATTTAATAAAAATAAATTTTAATTTTTTTCTAGTTTCATTTAGATGTCCGCAGCACTTTTAAAGCAGCTTCGCTGTCTTTTTAATGCTGCATAAAATAATGGGATTTTCATTATACTTTAATTACAAGTTAATAAAAGAAGTATTAAGACTATTTAGTATTATCATCATATTAAAAAAATAGTTAATGTACCTACTTAATGGAATAAACATCTTAACAAGTCAAAATAAATTTAAAATTTGCATTGCCATAAATCTAGAAAGCAATTTCCCCCATACCCACATAAATAAACCTCAGAATTTAAATTAAATTCTACACAAACCAACCACAGGTAAAATCTAGTTAACCATTATTCCTTTTTAAATCCTAGTTGAAATGCAAGTCTGCGGTCACGTACAGGAGTAAATAAGGATGTACGTTCCCCCCTCCTCTTCTTTATACCGGAATACCCCTTTTTAAACCGTAAAAATTTCGCTCTTTACAACCTTACACCGAAAGGCTTTCTCTTTTCTAACTACTCTAATTCAGCAACGTGTTAGAGTTTTTACTCTACGACGGGCTGGAAATTATTAAGGAGTTTTAGAAATGCCCTTTGGTTTTTCTCTTTGATAAAAGAGGCAAAGGATTGTTTGATTTTTTTTTTTTAGAAGTTTAAGTTAAATCAAAATTGCTTATTAGCCAAATATCTTTGGGTAGATTGTAATTAAATTAGAGTGCCTATCTTAAAGGAACTCTGGAAAAAAAATGAAATAATTTATTTTCACACACTAATTTATAGTAGTAATATTTAAATATTCGTTTATTTTCCTCTATTGGTGGTATATTATGAACGGCCAATAAGCAGACGGCTCACCTGATGGTAAGCAGCACGTGCTTCTCCGCGGGGATGCAAATCAAGATTCAATAATAGACATCTGCAATACCTATAATCTGCTAGCCTGTTAGCTCAGTTGGTAGTAGCTCTGCCTTCTAACCTGTGTGGGTTCGATTCCCACCCAGGACAAACATTTGAATGATGAACATAGGTGTTTGATCTGTGGCTGAGTGTTATATTGTATTTCTATGTATGCATTTACCAACAAAAAGTATCTTTGCTTAGTTTGGGACTAAATGGCGTTGTGTGAAATGTATATATTATGTTATGTTTAAATGTGGCACAGGCTTGCATTTGACCACTATCTCACCCATTGACTATAAATCCACGTTAGGCTTCACTGGGGCTTTATTATCTTTGGTCTCACCTGATAGTAAGTGACGACGCCATCGACGATGGAACACGCTTGCCTTTGCCTTGGATTTTAAACATTTTATATTTTCCAATTTCTTAGTAATACGAAATCTAATTCTAAATTCATGAATTTACAATTTCTGAATTTTCAAAATTCTATATTTTCTTAATTGAAGGGCTGAGATCAAAAAGGGTTTAACTGATTTTTATCACAAAATGACTTATGGATATCGTTGGATTCAGCGTGAAATTATCTACAATAATACATTCTCAAAATACCGAAATGAAGCTTAAATCTTGAGCAATCTCGAGATCAATCTAAAAACGGTTTATCTGACAAGAGAATACAGTTCGCTTAGCATAAAAACATTATTATATTTATTATATTATATTTTTACAGTAATTGTACGAATTAGTACTATATTTTGTATTTTAAAATAGAAATCATACATTTTCAAGCAACTGAAACTTACAAAAACCTTTTTTATTACCTTATAAGCACTCTACATTAAAATGAAGCCGTTGACGTTTAAAGGCAATTTTCTCGAAACTATCAATTTGACAGTTAAACCCTTTTTGTTCTCATCCCTACAATTATGTACACATTTTTAAATTGTAAAAATTCTTTTAGATGTATGAGAACCAAACAGCAAGGCTTATATCGAACCATAATATATCATACCTATGCTTTTTAGTGACATCAGTAGCAAAAAAAATTAGATGTGATTCGTTAGGTGAGATTTGTTGGGAGCTAGGCAGCCTGCTTATTCCAGCTTGCTCCGCTCGTCTCCACATAGTGAAGACTCAGGTTTACTCAGAGTTGGCTTCCGTCCAGCCCTTCATAGAGTTATTGTTATCCAATTATTACTTCGGTGGAGATACGTATTGCCTATCTTATCGTAGTATCTTAAGCTTTGTATTATTGCGTAGAAAAAGTTTGTTTTCAACCTGCTATATAACTGGATCAGAGCAGACGCCTAAGGTGTGATGATGAATACTAGCGCGTCCCTATCTCGCCCCATACCGGTGGCTGATGGATCACGGGGGGTTTTAGTGCGTTCGAGTCCCACATACCCCCTGCTATTACCCCCAGGGAAGTGTGAGGGAATTTACCTTCCTCAAAAAAAATGATGATGATGATCCACATTGGTTAAATAACAATGCCCAACGATCACATACATAGATCCTGGACCCTAATAAGGATTCCTTGTGTCTAGGGACTCAGGAACTACGAGAATCATGGTCCCACAACACCCAGATACAGAACAAGTATTTGCGGCTTTTTTCTGTGCACAAATACTTGTCCTGCCGCGGGATTCGAACCCGCCGCCTCTGGGTTATGAGCCTACCTGCTCAACCAGCACACCGCAGAGGCTGTCAATAGGTAAAATTTATTTCATTATTCTAAATCTTTCTCAATTCTAATTCTTGTTATGTGTCTTTTAGAATATTCAATATTGTACCTACCCAGGAATTAAATTATGCAAACTATTTTCATGATCGCAGAATGCAAACCTATTCAGAAACTTTCATACAAAAATGTTGCTGTGAAAAAGTTTATCTTTTCATGACATTCCAGTTATTTTACAGGCTTACCTCGTAGATTCATTCTGGACTTTACTCCTTTGAAATAAGGCTGTGGAAAAGTAATAATAGCCAGGAATTCACTTACTTCGTATGCAGCGGGAAAGAGTGTTTTGGACAAGCCAGGATAAAAAGTGAAACAAGCAATATCTGAGGACAGCTTTTATTACACCAGAAATGGGCGGGAATGGCTTTTAAAAATGGAATAGACAATTTTCTCCGCCCTGCACGCTTTGTAAATGTGCTATTATATTTGCTAGTTCTTGTACTACAGTTGGCACAACCATTTTAACACTGGTGTATTGTATTGCAGTTAATTTTTTTTCGATAATTCCAAGTTGAATTTTGGCGGGTAAATGAAAAAGATCGCGTCACCACATAGTATTATTTTCCAAATCATGTGTTATTTTCAGTGTTAGTGCATAAATTGGTGACATTCGTTAAGTGCTGGATTACAGGCATGAGTGTGGGAAAGTGGTATAATGAGGGTGAAACGTTTCTTTTCGTGCTGTTTCCAAAGCTTCTAGTAAAATTTCCACCATTTTACTAGGACTATGATTTAGCTTGATGACTTGGACTGTGACTTGACTTGACTTGAGAAATTATCAAATACTTGACACTGGCTAAATACACAATAGTGTGGAGCCAAAACAAAAACAAAAAAAAACACAAGTTATTTTGTTTAAATGTAAAAAAACTGATATTTTCTTCAATAATTAGAAAAATTAGAACAAACAGCGTAAAAATTCAAAAATTATAAAAAACAACTGTTTGTTGCATTTGACGGAGAAAAGGTTGAAGTTGACCCACCATTGAGGGGCTAAATTTAAAACCGGCGTTGAGAACAGAAAATATTTAGATGCCATTTTAATATTTCCGGGGCGCATATGGGAAATCCGAACCCGGGACAATCCCGGTGGGTCTCGAACATCTGGCAGCCCTGATTGAGATACGTCTTAACATCGCTTAGCCAATGGCAGACTCTCTGTTTCTCACACATTAGGCATACGTAATATTATCTTCTCCTTTCCCATTGTATACTTGAGCATAATTTAATCGGACTATTTACGAGAATTGCTATAACTTCCTTACTTTACACACATCACTTGATTTGAAGCAGTGAACGCTATATGTTTTTTGTGTGTGGCAATGCCATTGCCGTTGACGATCTTGTTGACCTTTACATCGTTACCGGAGGGAACACTGAATAAAATACCTAACTAAATAAAACAAGGAGAGGTGTTTTAAGTGATAATTTTTTTTTTATGTTACGTAATGACGTGAAGGGCTAGTGTTGGGACAGCACTAGTGGCCTAGACCCATCTCTAATATAGATAGTCTATGGTACAATTCCATAGCCTCTCTCTTGTGCAAATTAAAATATGGTAGACGTTTCCTTTTGCATTTATATTATTAAATATGTTCTCATATTAATTAGAAATAAAACAAGTGTGTCAGTATCCAGTATTTATTATTTATTCAACATATGCGAGAAGCTGAATGTTCTCGGCTTCTTCACCATCAGCTAGCCGTTCGCCTGATGTTAAACGACACGGCTGCCCATATCAGCTGCAGTGTCACTCGGAACTCTAAAGTATAGAGTTTCTCGTGACACTGCACTGCGCACGTCATCCAGTGACATCAGCACAATCTAGTAATAAGATTACCAAACTGTGAGATCAGATCATAAAGTCTCATTTGCCCTGTAATTTCAATTTTTAGCTGATCTTATTTTTTATAGTAGACACTTTGTTTCATGATATTGAGTAAAACAAAAAAGATTCCTTGGTGGTTATATTGCCTAAGTATTGGCAACACTCAATATTTACAGCACGTGAGAGAAAAGGGCAACACCCACGGGGATACCGTGCAAAATTTCTCGTTAGGCGATTACGCTTCTAATGTTTTCGATAAAAAGTGTTCGCGAGTAAGTCAGCCAGCTTTCCGTAATCACAAGTGCACAAGAACTTTTTTATCATTTTGGGTTTTGGCGGGGAAACGAAAAAAGTCGCATCATCGCATTGAATTATTTTTCAAAACTTGTGTTATTTTAAGTGTTAGTGCATAAAATTGGTGGCATTTTATTCGTACTTAAGTGCTGGGCATGAGTGTGAGAAAGTGGTATAAATGATGGTGAAACGTTTCGTTTCGTGTTGTTTCCAAAACTCCATAGAAGCTTCAAGTAAAGTTGCCACCACTTTACTAGAAGTATGACTTTGACTATACTATGACTTGACTTGGTGACTTGACACATATTTTCGTGATTTTCATTAACTTGATAAATTATCGATTACTTGACACTGGCGAAATACACAAAAGTGTGGAGCCAAATCTAAAAAAAAGAACTCATTTGTAGAGCCACAGGATAAATGCTTGTAATACGTAAAAAACCTGATGAATCCCTACTTGTGGCCTACTTACATAAAATACACATTATAATCATATCTATAATATATATCATCTACCAATATTAAATATCTATAATACTACAGTACATTTTATATATATACATAAACATTAAATATTATATATTAAGTAAAACATTACAATTACTACATTATATTAATGCATACATTATAAATTACATAATACTTACAACACTACATGCACAATTAATATATATCTAAATATTTATTTATTACGTGTCTGCCGGCGACGCGATCAAATGGAAACATTTGTTTACGTTCTTGCGCCTCCGGCTCTGCATACTAAAACTGGTATAGGCGCGGGGAGTACCCCGCGGCGCGCGGCTCGCTACTCCAGTCCGGCCACGACGCCCATGCGCATCACCCGCTATCGCTCTTTACTTGCGCTCTTTACCTTACGCGACTCGCAATATTCTGTGTTTCATTCTTACTTTCTTCTATCTATAATTTCTGTTCTTACTCGTTTCTTATGTGCTTGTGACTTCTATTCTAAACTTTATAAATATGTGTATGTGGTGTACGGATTAAACCGAACTGTACTGTGGAGTTGTTGTTTTCGTTCTGCACAAACATCGGAACCATCTTCACCTTAATCCAACTGGCAAGTACCTATACCTACCTACGGCACCACACCACCATAACTGGTGACCACCGAAGAACACGAGAACAGCACATAAATAACCGTAAAGATGATTAGCGATCAGAATGACGCGGCACAATCGAATACCGGAAAGTGCGTGACCATTGATTCGGACGGCACGTCATCCGAGATTTTTAGAGTCGGAGTAAGAATTCCACCTTTTTGGCCGGAGAAACCACAGATATGGTTTTCCCAAATAGAGGGACAGTTTTGCATGGCGCGAATATCGGACGACCTCACCAAGTTCCACTATGTGCTTTCACACCTGGACAGGCAATATTCGGTCGAAGTAGAGGATATTATTACTGATCCTCCCGCCACAGGAAAGTACGAGAAGCTGAAGAGCGAGTTGATTAAGTGGCTCTCCGTCTCCAAAGAGAAGAAGGTGAAACAGCTGTTGCTATCCGAAGAGTTAGGCGATCGCAAACCCTCGCAGTTTCTGCGTCATCTACAGCATCTGGCGGGATATAATATACCGGACGATTTCCTGCGTACGATTTGGACCAGCCGTCTGCCGAATAATCTCCAGACAGTCATCGCATCCCAGATGAGCCTGAACCTGACCGAGCTTGCAGATTTAGCCGACAGAGTGCATGATATCGCACCTGCTTCACCACAAGTTGCAGCAGCATCCAGTTCCAGGCCAAATTCTATGATGGAGACTATGGCACAGCAAATCACCGAGTTGACCAAGCAGGTTAGCGCACTCACCACGGCAGTCTACGGCCGATCCCGTCCGCGTGATCGACAGCAGCAACATCAACGTAATCGTACGCCTTCCCGCAGATCCCAGTCAAACTATAGGAAGTTCCCTCAATGCTGGTACCACTATAAGTTTGGCAGCGAAGCGAAGAAGTGCATTAAGCCCTGTGACCACAAGTCGTCGGAAAACCAGCAGGGCAGTCGATAATGGCGACTGAAGATTGCCCTCCGAGTACTGGTCGCCTGTTCGTAACAGACCGCAGATCGAGAATGCAGCTTTTAGTTGACACCGGAAGTGACTTATGCGTCTTTCCCCGATCTGCGCTCCAACAACGACGTGCGAAGACGGAACACCAGCTGTGTGCAGCCAACGGTTCTGCGATTGACACCTACGGTTACGTCGAGCTCAATCTGAACCTTGGTCTTAGGCGCGATTTTGTATGGCGATTTATTGTAGCGGACGTAACTAAAGCCATAATAGGAGTAGATTTTCTGTCTCACTTTAATTTAATTGTTGATGTTCGTAATAAGCAATTAATCGATGGCACTACTAATATGTCAGCTGTTGCCAGTATTGCTGTACCTGATAGCGCAATTTTGAGTGTCAAGGTCGTGACTGGTAGTTCTAAGTACCATAACTTACTTTCTGAGTTTCCAGAAATCACGCGGCCGGCAGGCACTCAACGCACCCCGAAGCACAACACTGTACATCACATCCGTACCGTCCCAGGTCCTCCAGTATCATGCTCACCAAGACGTCTTGCACCAGACAAACTCAAGATTGCCAAGTCTGAGTTTGAGGCGATGTTGGCCAATGGTACCGCACGACCATCTGAAAGTCCTTGGGCATCACCACTGCACCTAGCACCAAAAAAGGATAACGGTTGGCGTCCTTGTGGTGATTATAGGCTGCTGAACGCAAGGACAGTTCCGGATAAGTACCCGATACGGCATATCCACGACTTTGCTCACAGTCTATCTGGTTGTACGGTCTTCTCCACAATAGACCTAGTGAAGGCCTATAACCAGATTCCCTTGTTTGAGCCGGATATACCCAAAACCGCCATCACTACTCCCTTCGGACTCTTCGAGTTTCCGTTTATGACATTTGGTTTAAGGAACGCAGGTCAAACGTTCCAAAGGTTTGTTGATGAGATGACGCGTGGCCTAGACTTCTGCTACTGTTTCCTAGACGATTTTTTAGTGTTCTCGGAGAACGAGCTCCAGCATGAGCAGCACCTTCGCCAGCTTTTCACCAGGATGAAGGATTATGGCATGCTCATAAACACCGCGAAATGTGTCTTTGGGGCATCAGAAGTCACATTTTTGGGCTACCGCAACTCTCAACACGGAACTAAACCTTTGGAATGTAAGGTACAAGCCATTAAGGAATTCCCTGTACCCAAGACAGCAAAGCAGCTCAGAAGGTTTCTGGGTATGATCAATTTTTACAGGCGATTCATACCGCAAGCTGCCCAGATCCAAGCTCCTTTGAACAATTTACTGACCGGTTCCATTAAAGCATCTCACCCAGTTGACATAAACGGAGACTCATTAAGGGCTTTTGAAGAGTGCAAGGATAGCCTGTGTAAAGCAGCACTTTTAGCACACCCTGACTCCAACGCAAAGTTAGGTCTAGTAACAGATGCGTCTGATCTGGCTATTGGCGGAGTGCTGCAACAGTTGAAAGATGGTCACTGGCAGCCATTGGCGTTTTTTTCTCGCAAGTTGAGCCCAACTCAACAGAAGTACTCACCGTACGACAGAGAGCTCCTCGCCATATATGAGAATATAAAATACTTTCGCCATTGGCTGGAAGCAACCACTTTCACCATCTACACAGACCACAAGCCCCTTTGCTATGCGTTTCATGAGCGAAAAACTAAGTGTTCTCCTCGGCAATACAGACACCTAGACTACATCTCCCAGTTCTCGACCGACATCCAGTATATCGCTGGAGACAAAAACGTTGTCGCGGATACACTCTCCCGCGTCGATGAACTGGCGAAACCCGTAGATCTAGAGGTACTAGCCCAGGCCCAAGACTCTGACCCTGAGTTGAAGCACTTGCTCAATCATGAAACTGCACTGCGCATCAAAAAGTTGAGTATACCTGGTAGTCGCATGCAATTGTACTGCGATGTCAGCACCCCGGCTGCCAGACCCTTTGTACCAACTTCTTTGCGCAAGCAAGTTTTTGACAGTTTGCACTCCTTGAACCACCCAGGTGCAAACGCCAGCAGCAAACTCATAGCAGAACGTTACGTCTGGCCACAGATGAGGAAAGATTGCCGTGAGTGGTCTCGGACATGTTTGGCTTGCCAGCGCACCAAGGTAAATCGACACGTATCGACGCCTTTAGGCACCCTCGATTTACCTACCGCGCGTTTCAAATATGTCCACGTAGACCTCATCGGCCCAATGCCTCCGTCTTGTGGTTATCGGTATTGCTTGACAGCGGTCGATCGCTTTACGCGATGGGCTGAAGCTGTCCCTATCACCGATATCACAGCGGAATCTGTGGCCAAGGCATTTCTGCTAGGGTGGGTTGCTCGGTTTGGCTGTCCGACCGACGTTGTTACAGACCGAGGTGCACAGTTTCAATCCGCATTGTTCAAGGAGCTGTCAAAAACAATCGGCTTTAGGCACCGCATGACGACCGCTTACCATCCTCAATGCAATGGACTCGTTGAGAGGTTTCATCGTCAGCTAAAAACAGCGCTTATGTGCCACGCCGATAGCACCTGGTCTGAAGCACTACCTTTTGTACTGCTCGGCATACGAAGTTCTTTCAAGGAAGATCTTCAAGCTTCCTCTGCCGAGTTAGTATATGGTGAGCCTTTGCGACTGCCGGGTGAATTCTTTGGCCATAAAGTTGACAAATGTACGACTGATATTACCGATTTTTCGGCACGTATCAGAACATTTGCCAACACCTTACAGCCAGTCCCAACATCGCACCACGCTAACAGCAAAATCTTTATTTATAAAGATTTGTCGTCCTGTTCGCACGTTTTCCTTAGGGAGGACGCACTGAGAGGATCATTGCAACCAGCATACACCGGTCCACATGAAGTGACAGAAAGATGTGCCAAAGTTTTTAAAATTCGCGTGAAAGGAAAAGTAGTGACAGTATCAGTAGACAGACTTAAACCGGCCTACATACTGTCACACCCTTCCAATGACGCCACTTTACACTCTCCCAATACCACCACTTCACGGATTCCCAATGACGTCACTACACAACACGTCCAAAATAAACCATCCCCACCACCTCCTCCAGCACCCGCTATGAGAACCACGCGATACGGACGTCAAGTACGTTTCCCGGACTATTATCGCCCATAGCATGGTCTCTGGAGGGGAGTGATGTGGCCTACTTACATAAAATACACATTATAATCATATCTATAATATATATCATCTACCAATATTAAATATCTATAATACTACAGTACATTTTATATATATACATAAACATTAAATATTATATATTAAGTAAAACATTACAATTACTACATTATATTAATGCATACATTATAAATTACATAATACTTACAACACTACATGCACAATTAATATATATCTAAATATTTATTTATTACGTGTCTGCCGGCGACGCGATCAAAAGGAAACATTTGTTTACGTTCTTGCGCCTCCGGCTCTGCATACTAAAACTGGTATAGGCGCGGGGAGTACCCCGCGGCGCGCGGCTCGCTACTCCAGTCCGGCCACGACGCCCATGCGCATCACCCGCTATCGCTCTTTACTTGCGCTCTTTACCTTACGCGACTCGCAATATTCTGTGTTTCATTCTTACTTTCTTCTATCTATAATTTCTGTTCTTACTCGTTTCTTATGTGCTTGTGACTTCTATTCTAAACTTTATAAATATGTGTATGTGGTGTACGGATTAAACCGAACTGTACTGTGGAGTTGTTGTTTTCGTTCTGCACAAACATCGGAACCATCTTCACCTTAATCCAACTGGCAAGTACCTATACCTACCTACGGCACCACACCACCATATACTTCCTACCCTATCCCACTCAAAAGGCTCTATTGCCTTGGTGATCATAGTCCATTCAGTGTGGAATTATTGAAGAAATATTTTATATATTTATTTCTCTCACTGATACCCATCACGATGGCCAATATAGCTGCTAAGTAACGTGAAATAATTTATCAATAATGTTATATTAAACTACTGATATTCAGGACAGTAGGCTCTATTCAGAAGTGTATAAGAACTCAGGCTCGAGGACCATGGTCTCAACACCCAGGTCAGAAAAAAGTTGCGCTTTTTTGCTTATTTCTCGTATTGCAGCTCTGGATGATGAACCAACCTACTTACCCACCGCGCAGAGATTTTACTGCCACAATGTTTTTCAACTTGTGATTTGTAGAAGCGGCTCTCGCCCCCCGCGGCAGTTCGTTATCTGCCGCCCAGGGAGGCACCATTATCTTTGACGAGAAAAGAAATGCCCGAAATTGTTCTAATTTATGAGAGCATCTATTGTTACCTGTGGGAGGCGATCGGCGTGTGCTTAGTTGTGTGATTTTCGGGAAGATATACGAGCATTTTATTCATCACACTATCACGCTTCACACTATCACACTAATATTATAAAGGCGAAAGTTTGTATGTGTGTATATGTGTTTGTGTTGTACCAAGATAGCTTCACTATATATTGTGTATTATAGTTTCACCCGCGGATAAAAAGTATTTTAATATTTTTTTCATCCCACGGGAAAACGTCACTTTTCCGGGATAAAATGTAGCCTATATGTTAATCCAGTGTATAAGCTATCTTGGTACCGAATTTCATTCAAATTAATTCAGCCGTTTGAGAGTGAAGGAGTAACAAACATACACAAATACACAGAAACACACATACAAACTTTCATTTTTATAATATGAGTGTGATTATGTGATAAAATGTTTCTGTAAGTGAATTAGTAAATTCTTATGAGATTAATTTTTTAACTGTAACCGTAATTTTAGTACAATTTAACAAAATTACAGAAAGAAAAAAGTATTAGGGCGTAGACTAAAAGTGACCTATAGACTAAAGCGCTTTCCATATCAGTATTCTACGGCAATATCATAAGTAGGTAACTTGGAGCAGTCAGTAGGTAGCCATCTTGCTCGAACAGCCGAAGTTGAGTGAACTGAGGCGACGAGCGCGCCATCCTACTGTCTAATTCGTTTTTATGATCGTCTGTAATACGCAAAGTTTGTATCTTCCTCGTAACAGTAGGATATGGGATGAAACTGTGCTGTAACTATACTGTGTCGACCCCATATATGGAGGTCATAAAGGTAACGTTTAGATATTATTTTATTATTTCATTTTAATGGCCACTTAAGATATTAATAACATTGATGTTTTTGAGTTTTTGGCGGGAAAGCGAAAAAGATTGCGTCACCGCATTGTATTATTTTCCAAAACTTGCGTTATATTCAGTGTTAGTGCATAAAATTGGTGGCATTTTATTCGTTAAGTGCTGGATTACAGGCGTGAGTGTGAGAAAATGGTATAATGATGGTGAAACGTTTCTTTTCGTGTTCTCTCCATAACTCCATAGAAGCTTCAAGTAAAGTTGCCACTACTTTACTAGGAGTATGACTGACTAGACTGACTTGACTATGACTTGACTTCATGACTTCGACTGCGACTTAACACATATTTGCGTGAAATATCGATAACTTGATAAATCATCAATTACTTGACACTGGCTAAATACACAAAAGTGTGGAGCCAAAACGTAAAAAAAAAATGATGTTAGGAAAAATCAGATGGAGATTTTGGGACATTGAGGCTATGCTTAAAGCAAAGACGTTTCATACATTCATATTTCTTAAGCATGGACATTAGAAAAAAAACACACGCAGTTTTAGGACACTGAGTCTATGTTTAAAGTAAGGAAGTTTCATACATTTGTACGTCTTAAACATACGACTTTAAAAAGATGTTTCATATAATTGTATCTCTTAAACATGGACGTTAGAAACACATCAGATGAAGTTTTGAGTCTATGCTTTTTTTTTAAATCTGCATTTCCACAGTCACCTGGTTCCGTGCTTTTTGTTAAATTACTTTTATATTTATGAATTAAGCCTATTATTAACATGAACATACATAATACAGGAAGAACAATACAGGCAATAACAAGAACATACATAAACATAAGTACTTATTTCTAATTGTGCATACACCACGAGCAAACCAGCTTCCGCAAGCAGCACCCGTTCACGAGCTATGCTTTGAGTCTATGCTTAAAGCAAAGACGTTTCAAACATTGGTATCTTTTGTATCAATTATTGAAAAAACAACTAGATGCTTTTGTGGCTAGGCCTGCGGAGTGTCCACGAAACTTTGATTGCAATGCAACATGAGAAATATCCAAACTAACTATGCACATAAACTGCGTATTCAAACTGACAAATCCATACAAATTTGTGTTTCTAATGGTTGGAATCAAGTTACGTGATCGCCCAACAGATCTCAACCTTATATTATTTAGATTTTTTTATGTGAACCAATGCCGTGACGAGCTAGTCGTTCACCTGATGTTAAGCTCAAGGCCTCCCATAGACGTTGCAGTTACATTTTAATTATTAGTTCGCCTTAAAATTAAACATGATCAGGTTAGGTTACCGGTTTGTTGTATGCAATCCGTTTCTAATAGTACTGTATAATTATATAGTAGTATAATTAGGTGTGGAAGCTTTTAATTTGCTCTACAAGTTTATATCATTATTTAGTTTTTTATGACAGAAATAAGGCGCACCACTAAAAATAAAATCCCCTGTTCTAAATTCTAATATCCTATATTATATGATAGGTATCTTTTTAGATTTTAGCTACTGATATTTATCAACTTATAGTATCATAAATAATTTAGATGTCTCCAGGGATATAGCCTCGTAGGTACGAGTCACTCGCCTAATCAAAACTTGAGGGCAAAGCGCGATGATTCGTACTCGGCAACTAACTAAAACTTTCGATTAGTTGTAGTGTTGTTACCGCCGGCCTATTGAGCGCAAATCGATTGGAATCGAGAATTATACCCGACTGTTTATTTTTATGTTTCACTCTATTTTTAAGGAAAATTTTACTTCTATGTTTCTTAATACAAGAAAGTAAGTTCCTATAAGGGTATAAGGAAAATAAGGATGTGGCTGGCTCGAATTTACTAGGTGGTTAGGATGGTTTTAATTTTTACTAGGTGGTAGGACTTTTCTGCAAAGTTCGTCTAGGTAGGTACCACCGCTTTGTCAGTTATTCAGCTGCCAAGCAGTAGTGTACAAGCACTACTGTGTTCCAGTTTGAAAGGCAATGTAGCTAGTGAAATTACTGGGCAAATGAGACTTTATGATCTGATCTCACAGTCGAGTAATCTTATTACCAGACTGTGCTGATGTCTCAGTATGATGTGCGCAGTGCAGCAGTCATGCGAAACTTTACATGTTGGAGTTCCGAGTGACACTGTTCTGTTTTGAGCGACCGTGTCGCTTAACATCAGGTGAACGACTAGCACGTCACATTATTCAATAACATTAAAAAAAGTCTTCTAATACTAGATACTGCTAGTGTGTTAATAATAGGTCTTTACCTATGAAATTGCCGTATTGCAGTACAGACTTTTTCAAACAAAAAAAAGTTTTGATTGGCTATGAATTCTAAATTCAAATTAATTTTGTTTTAAAAATATGACATTCTATTTACAATATAAGTCTTTTGTTTATTGATTAGCGTTGTATTTTCATTACATTTCAACATTTTTCCTCATAATGGATACTTTGAAATTTCGTGTAATTATGGAATATGAGTTCCGTCGTGGCACCAACGCGGCATAAACGACACGTAACATAGACGACGTTTACGGAGAGAACTGTACAAACGAACGTACAACCCGTTATTGGTTTGCTCGGTTCCGTTCTGGGAATTTTAACTTGAAAAATGAACCTCGTGGTCGTCCGGAAACTTTGGTCAACAATGATGAATTAAAGGCGATTGTGGAAGCTGATGAATCTCAATCTACAGCTGAGCTGGCAGCAGCTTTTGATGTTAGCATCAAAACAATATTGGTCCATTTGCGACAGATTGGCAAGATAAAAAAGCTTGATAGATGGGTGCCCCACGAACTTAACGATCGCCAGCGCAACTTACGCGTCGAGACTTGCCTTGCGCTGCTTAACAGGCACAGAAATGAAGGAATTTTGAACCGAATTGTTACGTGCGACGAAAACTGGATTCTTTTTGACAATCGAAAGCGCTCAGCAAGTTGGTTAGATCCTGGTTCGGTACCAAAGCAATGTGCAAAACGAAAAATGACCCCTAGAAAGGTGATGGTCACAGTTTGGTGGTCTAGTGCTGGTGTGATTCATCATAGCTTTTTACAAAATGGCGAGAGCATTACTGCAGATGTGTACATTGAAGAACTGACCATAATGATGGCGAAACTCGCACGTCTGCAACTAGCTTTGGTTAATCGGTCGTCTCCACTGCTACTTCACGACAACGCGCGACCCCATCCTGCACAACAGACCGCTCTAAGCTGCATGAGTTGGGTTTGGAAGCTCTCCCTCATCCGCCATACTCACCAGATCTTGCGCCTACCGACTATTACTTTTTCCAAAATTTGGACAACTTTTTAGCGGGAAAAAAATTCAATTCCCGAGAGGCAGTACAAAACGCCTTTGAAGAGTTTGTTGTCTCCCGTCCTGCTGATTTTTTCAAGAAGGGCATCCATAAACTGCCACAGCGTTGGCAAAGATGCATTGATTGCAGGGGTGATTACTTTGAATAAAAGAAATAAATAAGTTCGAAAAAAAAATACTTTAACTTTTTTCAAACAAAACGGCAATTTCATTGGTAAAGACCTAATATTATACCTACCTATTTATTGATAAGAACGCATGGATGATCCATAAAAAAATTGAAAATCGAAATCGTCTAATAGTTAAATAGCCTCTGTGGTGTGGTGGTTGAGCAAATCGGCTCATAGCCCGGAGGCAGTAGGTTCAGTTCCCGAGGCAGGACAAGTTGTTGTGCACAGAAAAAAGTGCAATTACTTGTTGTAGTCTGGCTGCTGTGGCATCATAGGTTCTCGCAGTTCCTGGCTCCTTAGATACAGGGAATCCTGACGGGCCTGATAGCGCAGTTGGTAGTAACCCTGCCTTCTGAGCAGTAGGTCGATTCCCACCCAGGACAAACATTTGTGTGATGAACATTGATGTTTGTTCTGTGTCTGGGTGCTATATTATATTTGACGGCGGCTACGTCCAGTTATAAACTCTATGCACAGCGATCGAGCACCGTAATTTACCCTGTGGTGGCATTAAATGTATTACAGTGGCAGCACCGGCAACTGTCATGGCGCCCCTACCTGTCTGGCTATATAAAGGGATCGATTGGTGTGCTACGGAAGCATTCTTGTTCCAGACACGGCGCGGTGCGGACATGCCGAAGGCCTATAGTTATATAGGTTGCAACCAACTTACGCAGAAACCCGTTTCTGCCCACATATTTATATTTACAAACAAAAAGCAAAACATATTTCACACAGCGCCATCTAGCCCCAAGCTAAGAAAAGCTTGTACTATGGGAACTGATAGAATACTTTGATACTTTTTGTTTGTAAATACATACATACACTACAATACAATAATTATTCTTATGGTCGTGAAATTACGCGATTTCGTGATTCACAATCCGACCGTGAAATATCCACGACTGGATTATTAAATTCTCCCGCCACATAAGCTCAAGATTTATTTTATTTAATTTCATTTCGCGGACCGAATCGGATTGACTGAACGCAATATATTAGAAAAATAACGCAATATTCGACCAAATGGGGAAACGCCCCAAAAATGATAAATCATACAGGAAAAGTAACAAACAAACCGTATTGGACGCAGATCGAGGGTGCGAAAGTATAATTATCGGTATATTACAATGGCACCCTAGTCCTTAAATCTCATTATTTCTATAAATGCGTAATTTCACTACCATTTGTCACGACACGTCATGTTTATTTCATCAACATAAATATAGCGCGGTTTTTCAATAATCGTAATTTATTCATTGGATGAAACGATCACTTTCTTTTATGTTGGGATGACATGATAAGCTAATCGTTCGCCTGATGTTAAGCGATACGGCAGTCTAGTTCCCAGTGCGCAGTGCAGTGTTACGCGAAACTATACTTTAGAGTTCCCACTTATCAGTTGCAGTGTCACTGGGAACTCTAAAGTATAGTTTCGCGAAACACTGCACTGCGCACGTCATCCTGAAACATCAACACAGAACTGTGAGATTAGGTCATAAAGTCTCATTTGGCCAATAATTGCACTAGCTACAGTGCCCTACAAACCGGAATACAACTTGCGCACTAACACTGCTTGGCGGCAGAATAACTGGCAGTCTGGCATAGCAGTGGTATCTTATCTACCTAGAAGAAGTTTGCAGAAAAGTCCTACCACCTAGTCATACAGAACATTTGACAGAATTTGAACAAGTGAATTTTTAAACGGAGTAATGTTTTTTGTTATTTTAGTCGGATTATGATTTTATTCATGGGGTAACATTTGTCTAGCTATTGTTAACGATCTTTTAATGTTAGACTTCCCTTTATGTGAAACACTGAGAAATCCCTTCATAATAATATATATACTTATAGATACTATGTCACCATTGAGTTATATATAACTTAATAACTCAAAGGTGACTGACTGACTGTCTGACATAGTGATCTATCAACGCACTTATAAATAATAATAATAACGCTCAACGATCACATATATAGATCCTGGACCTTAATTGAGATTCCCTGTGTCTAGGGACCTAAGAACTACGAGAACTATGGTCCCACAACACCCAGACACAGAACAAGTATTTGCGCTTTTTTCCAGTGCACAAATACTTGTCCTACCGCGGAAATTGAACCCACCGCCTCCGGGTCATGAGCCGACCTGCTCAACCACCACACCACAGAGGCTGTCAATAAATTGCTGCCAAAAATTTAAGACTCCAGTTCCATGATGATTCTCGTTGTTCTAAGACTTCATCCGGGTCTTCATTGAAATCCCTTTAGATCCGAGGTTTATGACCGTTCGTCGATAGGTCGAATGTGGGTCGTTCGTACCGTAGGTTGTAAAAATCTTTACGACAAATAAAACTACGGCAGCGTTAGGGTTAAGTGTGATTAGGCTGTTGTACGTTCGAATGCTCGGTCTTTCAGATCGACACCTCCATTCGAGTTAATGTACATCTTTGGTATTCCATGTAAGTAGTCACTGTTAATATATTGGGCCCTTAATCCTTGAAATACTATAAAGTTGTACGTGGACGTTAGTCAGCTGTCTTCTTCCAGCATTTTATATCTTTCGTATTGATGTTTGGTTTGGTTTATTTCTTCCTTATGGCAGTCCGTTAAATTGTGAATACTTTTTATGTTAATGAATCATGTGACAAACTAGTTGTTCTCCTGATGTTAAGTGATACGGCCACCCATAGCAGAACGGTGTCACTCAGAACTCTAAAATATAAAGTTTCGTGTGACACTGCACTGCGCACGTCATCCTGAGATATCAGCACAGTCTAAGATTACTCGACTGTGAGATCAGATCATAAAGTGTCAATTACGCAGTAATTTCACTGTGCCTTTGCTACAATGTCCTTCAAACCGAAACACAGTAGTACTTGCGTACTACTGCTTGGCGGCAGAATAACTGGCAAAGCGGTGGTACCTACCTAGACGAATTTTGCAGAAAAGTCCTACCACCTAGTAAATACCATTATCAATGCAAACATTTTCAGGGAACATGGATAGAGAATACCCGTTATCCTACACTGACCATGGTATTTATTATTTTAGTACACTTATTACCTAGCAATCAAAATAAATACTAGGTGGTAGGACTTTATTGCAAAGTTCGTCTAGGTAGGTACCACCGCTTTGCCAGTTATTCTGCCGCCAAGCAGTAGTACGCAATCACTGCTGTGTTCCGGTTTGAAGGGCACTGTAGCTAGTGAAATTACTGTGCAAATGAGACTTTATGATCTGTTCTCACAGTTTAGTCATCTTATTACTAGATTGTGTTGATGTCTCTGGATGACGTGCGCAGTGCAGTGTCACGCGAACCTCTATACTTTAGAGTTCCGAGTGACACTGCAGCTGCTATGGGCAGCCGTGTCGTTTAACATCAGGCGAACGACTAGCTCGTCAGGTCATTCCTTAACATAAAAAAAAATTTAAATAATAAAAATAAATTTAATCTTTAATGTTTTAATTAAAATAATTCTGAAATCCATAACTAACCATTTACAAGTGAAAAAAAACAGTTATTAAATGCAAGCCTAACAAACATAAAAAAAACCAATATGAAAAACATTTATATGTATTTTTGTGTTCTCTCCAAAACTCCATGGAAGCATACAATATGGTAACCAATGATTTATTGGAGCTTCACTTTGACTTGACTAATTGACTTAGGTGGGACTTAGACTCGACTTGGGTGGGACTTTGACTCAACTTCGGTGATTTAATACGAGTTTTTAAATAAAAATTGAATGTAAAATGCAACTTAAAGGTGGCTAAATACGCTAGTCACGTGGAGTCAAAATATAAAAACGACTTCTTCCTTACGTAGTGAGCAAAAGGCGATTTTCCACATTATTTTCTTGCAGTTATTCAAGTTTCTGAGATGAAAATATACTTTCCAAACAAGTAACAGGTGACAGGTCTTCATAAATATAATTACCACAGACCAGACAAAAAACAAGGTGAGACGATGACAAACGCTCGGCAAAACTTCGGTCCTAAGGACGCGAAATGACTAAAGTTGAAAAAAACACGAAGCTACAATAATTTACGAGGAATGTATGAAAACAGTCAGTGCTTAAGATTCATAAAGGGGAAAGCGAAAAAGATTGCGACACCGCATTGTATTATTTTCCAAAACTTGTGTTATTTTCAGTGTCAGTGCATAAAATTGGTGGCATTCTATTCGTTGTGCTGAATCACAGGCGTGAGTGTGGGAAAATGGTATGATATGGTGAAACGTTTCTTTTCGTGTTGTTTCCAAAACTCCATAGAAGCTTCAAGTAAAGTTGCCACCACTTTACTAGGAGTATGACTTTGTCTAGACTATAACTTGACTATGACTTGACTTGATGACTTCGACTGTGACTTGATATATATTTGCGTGAAAATCATTAACTTGATATATTATCAATTACTTGACACTGGCTAAATACACAAAAGTGTGAACAAAATTTTTACATTGTTTTGTTGACGATGGAGATTTACCTGCGTAAAAAAGTTTTATTTCGAAAAAGGAGAAAGATAGAGTTACTGATTAAGAGACTAGATTAAGACTGAGACTGAAAGCGAGACAGAAGGATAGTGGTTGCAAGAGCATGAGCTAGACTGAGAGTGAAACTGAGAAAGAGACTGACACAAGAATAATCTATTTTTTTATTTCTATCTGCATTTCCACAGATACCTGGGTTCGTGCTTATTGTTAACTAGTTGCGCCCCGCGGTTTTACCCGCAGATAAAAATTATTTTAATTATTTGCTCATTCCACGGGAACATTTCACTTTTCCGGGATAAAATGTAGCCTATATGTTAATCCAGGGTATAAGCTACCTTGGTACCGAATTTCATCCAAATCCATTGAGCCGTTTGAGCGTGAAGGAGTAACAAACACACACAAACTTTCGCCTTTATAATAATAGTGTGATAGTGTGATTTTTTTATTGGTTTTACACTGATAGTTCTATTTCGCTTTAGCTGCTTAATGTACTGAATCTGATGTACGTGAGAACGGCGCGATAAGAAAATTTCATATCACTATAGTGAAATTACTGGGCAAATGAGACTTAACGATCTGATCTCACAGTTGAGTAATCTTATTACCAGACTGTGCTGATGTCTCAGGATAATGTGCGTAGTGCAGAATCACGCGAAAATTTATATTTTGGAGTTCTAAATGACACTGCTCTGTTATGGGCAGCCGTGTCGCTTAACATCATGTGAACGACTAGCTCGTCACATCATTCAATAACATTTAAAAAAACTATAGTGACAGCTATTTAATCTCGTAAGTTAGGCTACTGCCTACAATATCTACTAACACAGGTTAGCTCAACGAAATGCTGTTACCGTGTCGGCGCGCCGTAAATCTCTATATCTAGAATTAATGCTGTTTGTCCGAGTTTACGTCGATGTTGATTATGGGATTTTGGATGTTTCCCTTGTAACGTCTACATTTGGTAAGGAGTACATTTTTGTTAATACCGGTATTGTATTAACGGTGGTAGTGTAGTGCTAGTAAGGTATGATTTAAGAAAGCAAAGATCGCATGTAAATAAAAAAGAGGATGCTTTAGATCCACACTACTGAAATAAAACTTTTTTAATTTAGCTCCATCCATCGGCCGGTATAATTTTGTTTTGCTTTGTTTGATGTCAATTTCGTCATCTTGACCATTCAAAATTGTAATTTTACCGGACATACCAACATAATAATACAAATTTTTAACTTTGTTACGTTGAGAATGGAGATGTACGTGAACCAACTTCAACTTCAGTTCGCCTTGTATTCACCAGCTTACTCCCAAGTCAAGCGTGCGTAAAGAAGATATATATCATATTAGGTCTTTACCTATGAAATTGCCGTTTTGTTTGAAAAAAGTTAAAGTATTTTTTTTTCGAACTTATTTATTTCTTTTATTCAAAGTGATCACCCCTGCAATCAATGCATCTTTGCCAACGCTGTGGCAGTTTATGGATGCTCTTCATGAAAAAATCAAACAACAAACTCTTCAAAGGCGTTTTGTACTGCCTCTCGGGAATTTAATTTTTTTCCCGCTAAAAAGTTGTCCAAATTTTGGAAAAAGTAATAGTCGGTAGGCGCAAGATCTGGTGAGTATGGCGAATGAGGGAGAGCTATTATTATATCAAAATTTCACTAAACTTAAATCGCGTTTGGGGCAAGCTAGGTAATCAATCTCGCTTACTATATTTTAAACCCCTAAATGCATATGACATACAATGTATATAGGTATACTTAACTTAGTTTAATGGCTTAATAACATCGTCTTTCATTAAATTGTTAGTTTGTCTAATAGTCATATCAATTAATAGTCTGGACTATACTATAATAAAAAAAACTGGCCATGTGCAAATCGCACTCCCGCACCGGGGTTCCGTACTAATAAGTATGTACTTGTTTTTGTATTCTGTATTAGAAGATCTTTGAACAACATGTTTATATTTTCCTTGTAGCATTATAAGATCACACTCACGTGTAAAAAATGAACTAATTCATATAGAAACTATCAGTAGGTACACTTGAATACCAGACACTCGGCTAAGCGCCATCCATGGTAGAAATACCACTTATTCGTACCAAGCGATTTGATTCCACGTTCATGCAGGTCTAAGTTCCGATGCAACGGGGTACGGAACCCTGAAAAGCTTTAGTGGGTATTGGTGTGTACCGGCGATTATATTCCTACCCTTGTCCTTGAAGCACAATAGACCACCTGGAGACCTTCGGCTCTTCCCACATATTTCATAAATGTACACCTATATTTCAGCTTGACATTGACCCTCACACAATACAGAAAATAATAGATACAATAGAGTTGGAAAACAGTAAGGACGACATATACAGTAGTTAGGTATCTTATCTAAATTATTATATAACTCAAAGGTTGACTGAATGATTGACTGACTGACATAGTGATCCATCAACGCACAGCCCTAACCACTGGACGGATCGGGCTGAAGTTTGGCATGCCGGTAGATGTTAGACGTAGGCATCCGCTAAGAAAGGATTTTTCGAAATTCCACCCTTAAGAAGGTGAAATGGGTGGTTGAATTATTTTCCTATAGGCCACGCCGCGGGCGAAGCTGCGGGCAGAAGCTCGTGTACTATATGGGCATGAACCTTTCGGCTATTCTACATTACTTTTTTGTTTCTGTTGAAGTGCATTGTTTTGTTTGGAATTTAATAGTAGGTATTATTTAATCTATCAAAATAGGAATTTAAATGCACAATTATAATAATAACTAGAGATCACATATATCTTGGACCCTAACTGGAATTCCCTGTATATATGGACTCAGGAACTACAAGGACCATGATCCCACATCACCCAGAATCATAACAAATATTTGAGATTTTTTGTGCACAAATACTTGTCCTGTCCCGGGAATCGAACCCGCCGCCTCGAAGCTATGAGCCGACCTGCTCTACCACCACACCGTATCTGTGAGTGAGGTTTTATGTTTTCTCTCATATACTGTTATTACATTGTATATATCAGATGTGTGTGCCCCTTTCACCTTTCAATAAAGGAGTTTTTCCTATTCCTTTGATGATATCTTCGAGTCACCCATTTCTTGGAATAACCCTTCAAACGAGCAAACCCAATACGTTTTCTATTGTTTGGTCCGTATTGGTTTTTCCATAACAGAAAATGGATGGGCAGGTAGTGTGATATTTTACGGAAAGGAGCCTAAATATATTATTTTTGTTAGCGGGGTCAAATGGGAAACTGTTTGGGACAAGGTGTTTTTTATGATAAAATATGATGGATTTTTTTGTAAAGCATCCATTCCTGATTCTTGATTCCTCCGCACGAAAATGCGTTACGGATGCCGTGTTTCCATGCGTCTGGTTGTAAAATGGTAAGATGGGGATGGGGATTTAGGTCTCTAACAAAGTATCGTAAAATATATCCGTCGCTTTAATTTCACCTTTATTAGAAGAGTACCAACATACCTTAACTTTAATTTGGCTTTGAATCATGTGATGTGACACAAAATTGTCCATCGGCCAAAATAAAACGCAGCTAATTGTATTTTGGTCGAAGGCATCGACGCCATTATATCTTTCTATATTTCTCTTAAAGTTGCCACAATCACACTAATATTATAAAGGCGACAGTTTGTATCTGTGTTTGTGTGTATGTGTGTATGTTTGTTACTCTTTCACGCTCAAACGGCTGAATAGATTTAGACGAAATTTGGTACCAAGATAGCTTATATACTGGATTAACATATAGGCTACATTTTATCCCGGAAAAGTGTTTTTTTTTCTGTGGGATGAGCAAATAATTAAAATAGTTTTTATTCGCGGGTGAAACCGCGGGGCGCAACTAGTAGTGTAATAATAATATTCACACACGTAGATCCTGGAGGATCTACGTGTGTGATCGTTAGGCGTTAACCCTAACTAGGATTCCCTGTATTTAGGAGCCCAGGCACTACAAGGACCAACATACAAAACCCAAACTGAGAAAAGGTATTTGCGCCTTTTTTGGGCACAAATACTTATCTTATCGCGAGAATCGAACAAACCACCTTTGAGTTATGAGCCAACCTGTTCAACCACCACACCACAGAAGCTGTCAAACTAACCGCATAACTAAAACTTTATTCACAATGCTACAGAATATACTTCAGGTAAAATTGGCTGAGCCAGCGCAGGCTTACAATGTAAAATGAAACCTGGGAGGAAAGTGGGTAGCAAGATTCGACAAGATGTCCACAAACATTACCGTAATGCAACATAGTAACTTGCAACCTAGTCATAATTTTACTGTACTGAACGGGGTTCCTGGACCATATAGTTTTATATCACTTTTCTAGAGGAATACACGTCATTTTCATAAACTGTTTTGTAGCGTATGTAATCTTAGATCTCGGAAGATGGATATTTAATTTCACTCTTCAAAAACAAATCGCGAACTGAAAGCAATACATCTAATTATATGTATTTATATTTTTAATATTGGGTGTATTTAATTTTATGTATTTACTAGTTGGCCCCGCGGTTTCACCCGCGGATAAAAAGTATTTTAATTATTTGCTCATCCCACGGAAACATTTCACTTTTCCGGGATAAAATGTAGCGTATATGTGTACATCCAAATCCATTCAGCAATTTGAGCGTGAAGGAGTAACAAACATACACACATACACACATACAAACTTTCGCCTTTATAATATTAGTGTGATAGTGTGAAGTGTGATTATTGTGTTATTTATACTCGCACAAGTTTAGATTTATAGTTAAGTTGTTGTTTTTCTTTTATGTCCCATAAATATTGTACTACCGCATTAAACCTTCCACAATACACCAGGAGGTTAACTGAAAGATAATGCTCTATAGCATTAAGTTCGCCTATGTACCTTCTATTGTTGTTGCTTGTGTAATAAAGAATGTTCTATCTATCTATCTATTTTTTTTTCTAACCAGTCTGTGGTTTCACAGACATTCTGTTTTCCCATAGGTTCATTACGTTAATGCAGAAGATCATACGTAGTAGGTAATTAACTGATTGGCTTAAGTAATTGTGTAATAGTTTCGTCTACATTGGTTAACCCGTTTTGGCGTGAATGCGATAGACAAACAATGTTGCACTTAAATTTAACTAAATGGGGTCATTCGGGTTGCACTTTTACGTATACAATTAAGGCTCCAGGATATCTAATAACGATAAAAAAAAGCCCCACGATCACATTACGTTTTTTACTAGGTGGTAGGACTTTTCTGCAAAGTTCGTCTAGGTAGGTACCACCGCTTTGCCAGTTATTCTGCCGCCAAGGATCAATGCGCAAGCAATGCTGTGTTCCAGTTTGAAGGGCACTGTAATCTAAATAAACTTTTTACTAGACTGTGCTGATGTCTCAGGATGACGTGCGCAGTGCAGTGTCACGCAAAACTCTATACTTTAGAGTTCCGAGTGACACTGCAACTGATATGGGCAACCGGGTCACTTACCATCAGGTAAACAATTAGCTCATCACGTAATTCCTTAACATAAAAAATTACATAATTCCTGGACTCTAACTAGGATTATACTAGGGAACTAACTACGATGACCACGCTCCAAAAAAACACACAGAACAAGTATTTGATTTCTTTTTTCAGTGTCCTAATAACGCTTGGTTCGAGCGCATCCCAACAAACTTCCCTTGTACACCCCCATACAAGAAGCACAATATGAATACGTTATATACCCGATACAGTAGATTGATGACTTGTGCATCTTCCATTATAGTTTAGCTACTGGAAACTTACTATATGATAAATATATGATTATTTTTCAGTGCACTAATAGCATTTGGTTCTAGTGCATCCCAACAAACTTTTCTTATACACCCCCATACAAGAAGCACAACATAAATACGTTATTAAATACCCGATACAGTAGATTGATGACTTGTGCGTCTTCCATTATAGTTTAGCTACTGGAAACTTACTATATGATAAAAGTATATGATTATTTTTCAGTGCACTAATAACACCTGGTTCGAGTGCATCCCAACAAACTTCCCTTATACACCCCCATACAAGAAGCACAATATAAATACGTTATTGAATACCCGATACAGTAGATTGATGACTTGTGCGTCTTCCATTATAGTTTAGCTACTGGAAACTTACCCAGAGTAAGTTTAATGCGAAGTGCTGACGGCGCGGTGCAGCTTAGAAGTTTGTCGGTTCTTCGATGCAGCGTCTGTCATGTGAACGCGTCGTTATTGTGTGTATTTTAAACAATTTCAATAGAACCTTAAGCGGTTGCATTTCATGTTGAGATGAGTTTGTATACTTTGTAAGGTTTTCTATTATAAGTCTGGTATTATAAGTGCATCCAGCACATGTGAGTTGAAGTGCACTTAATGGCTTTGGAGCAAGAGTTGCTTTTTATTTAAATGTCTTAGTGTTATTCTTCTTTACTTCTACGTATTATGTGATTAAGTCCAGCTACTTTTAACTTTTGCTTATTTTGAGTAGGTACTTTTCTTTAGTCCTACTCTGTGTCTAGATCTACAAGAGTATCTCTATTGCCTTTTATTTATGCCATCATTAGCCCCTGGATTTGTCAAGATTTAGTTGTAGTAATACAAATTAATAATAATAACGCCTAACGATCACATACATAGATCCTAGACCTTAACTAGTATTCCTTGTATCTAGGGATGCAGGAACTACGAGGACTATGGTCCCACAGCACCCAGACTTAGAACAAGTGTTTGCGCTTTTTTTTCTGTGCACCAATACTTATCCTGCCGCGGGAATCAAACACGCCGCCTCCGGGTTATAAGAAGACCCGCTCAGAGGCTGTTTTCGTGGCCCTACCAATTTACGTCATTCTTTTGAAACCGTATTGTGTCAATAGGCCCTAAGGCTATAAAAATAATTCATTCTTATATGGAAAGACAAAATTACAACGTTATCTTCTTTGTCAAAATTAGTTTACGTATTCCTTTTCACGCCACACATACTTTCGTTTAAGACGCCACATCACGTGTCGTAGCATCAAGTGACAACGAAAGGCTCACCGAGACGTTTCTCCTCGTTGATTGTTCCCTGATTATTCACGCAAGTAAATTCCCCTTTGATATTCACCTATCTGATGTATTCAAGATGAGGTAACGCCTCGTCGGCGTAGGGATGGAATTGTATCGATATTTCATTGATCGATATAATATTTACATCTAGATATGATAAGCTATATATGTAATAGTAATTATAAAATGTATGGAACATACATTGATTGTTTGTTGTTAATTTTCTTAACCATCAAAAACATTATTAATAAAAATAACGCCTAATGATCCAATACATAGATCCTCCTAGACCATAACTAGGTTTCCCTATATCTATAGACCAGAAACTACGAGGACCATGGTTCCACTGCACCCAGACACAGAACAAGTGTTTGAGCTTTTTTTCTGTACACAAATATTTGTCCTGCCGTGGGAATCAAACCCGCCGCCTCCGGGTTTTGAGCCAACCTGCTCAAACACCAAAACACGGATGTAAAAAAAATTACTCGTGTGAACAATTTAGCAATAGAATCGGTGATTAATTTAAAACATACCTACACTTCATTCAAATATTTTGTTTATAGTATGTGCTGAGGTACGGGCGCCTTATAATGTTAATTTATTTTTATTCTTTCATTGTTGATAAGTTTCGCCTCTTCATAACCGCATCCTCACTGTACTATCTACAGTTGAGTAATATTTATCGTAATTAAATAACTTGCATGATTATATGGTTGATGGTCTATGTGATTAAGTGGTTGTTCCTACACTTTATGGTAAAGAATGTCGATATCGATAATTATCAAGTTATCGATGTCGACATTCAGTATTGTCAGTATTCCTGCAACCCCAACCTTGTCTGAAATTGAATAAGCGATAATCAAAATTCGTCCAAAATTGCCTCGTAATTTTTTTGCGATAAAATTGAATCCTTAAGCCTCAAACCTTATTATCTTCGTCTCGAGTTTAATACAAATTTTGCTTTTATATAAAAGCATATAACGATCAAAATTGAATACGCGTAAATCTCGTGATTTAAAAAATAATGCTACAGCTACTGTTTTTGAAGAGCAGCGTACTCTAAAAAACTAAATAACTTTTACACGTGAAAAAAAGACCTTAACCCATATATTAGGTCTTTACCTATGAAATTGCCGTTTTGTTTGAAAAAAGTTAAAGTATTTTTTTTTCGAACTTATTTATTTCTTTTAATCAAAGTAATCACCCCTGCAATCAATGCATCTTTGCCAACGCTGTGGCAGTTTATGGATGCCCTTCTTGAAAAAATCAGCAGGACGGGAGACAACAAACTCTTCAAAGGCGTTTTGTACTGCCTGTCGGGAATTGAATTTTTTTCCCGCTAAAAAGTTGTCCAAATTTTGGAAAAAGTAATAGTCGGTAGGCGCAAGATCTGGTGAGTATGGCGGATGAGGGAGAGCTTCCAAACCCAACTCATGCAGCTTAGAGACGGTCTGTTGTGCAGTATGGGGTCGCGCGTTGTCGTGAAGTAGCAGTGGAGACGACCGATTGACCAAAGCTGGTTGCAGACGTGCGAGTTTCGCCATCATTGTGGTCAGTTCTTCAATGTACACATCTGCAGTAATGCTCTCGCCATTTTGTAAAAAGCTATGATGAATCACACCAGCACTAGACCACCAAACTGTGACCATCACCTTTCTAGGGGTCATTTTTCGTTTTGCACATTGCTTTGGTACCGAACCAGGATCTAACCAACTTGCTGAGCGCTTTCGATTGTCAAAAAGAATCCATTTTTCGTCGCACGTAACAATTCGGTTCAAAATTCCTTCATTTCTGTGCCTGTTAAGCAGCGCAAGGCAAGTCTCGACGCGTACGTTGCGCTGGCGATCGTTAAGTTCGTGGGGCACCCATCTATCAAGCTTTTTTATCTTGCCAATCTGTCGCAAATGGACCAATATTGTTTTGATGCTAACATCAAAAGCTGCTGCCAGCTCAGCTGTAGATTGAGATTCATCAGCTTCCACAATCGCCTTTAATTCATCATTGTTGACCAAAGTTTCCGGACGACCACGAGGTTCATTTTTCAAGTCAAAATTCCCAGAACGGAACCGAGCAAACCAATAACGGGTTGTACGTTCGTTTGTACAGTTCTCTCCGTAAACGTCGTTGATGTTACGTGTCGTTTGTGCCGCGTTGGTGCCACGACGGAACTCATATTCCATAATTACACGAAATTTCAAAGTATCCATTATGAGGAAAAATGTTGAAATGTAATGAAAATACAACGCTAATCAATAAACAAAAGACTTATATTGTAAATAGAATGTCATATTTTTAAAACAAAATTAATTTGAATTTAGAATTCATTGCCAATCAAAACTTTTTTTTGTTTGAAAAAGTCTGTACTTCAATACGGCAATTTCATAGGTAAAGACCTATTATATAGTTAACCTTTTTCTGTTTCACATAAAGTTCTCTTTGACACCGTGATTTGGGCAACTTATCGCTTCCGGCTTATCCTTCCCTTTCTCAATAGGAAAGTTAATTAAACTTTAGTAAAGTCGCAGATAATCCTTTTAGATAATAACTTAATGAAATCAAAGGCTTTTGGGATTGGGTTACTCGATAGGACCAAGGGACCTAGTTCACTTGATGTTACGCAAATGAGTATGAAGGTTTGTAAAAATGGTAATGACTTCTAATTCTTAATGACTATTATTTATTCTGTGACTTCATAAACCTAGTGTTTCATCGTCGTCATCACCAGCCAAAAATGCTCAGAGATAGCGCAGAGTGTAGGTCAAAGTTCCATGGATAAAATTACCAGACTAAGGGTGGATTCGACCAAACTTGGATTTATACACGAGATTTATGCTGGTATAGTTATATACCAGAATAAATCTATTCCACGATATGATACTCGAGTAATTCATTCTTCGTTTTTCCAAGATATACTAAGTATAGCTACGCTTAGAATTACTATACGCGAATAGCGGAATAAATGATGAACGAATCTATTACCCAGTTAACAATTGTTGTTCTACAACGACACGGTATTCAAGCTTATGTCATATCAACTAAAAACGAGAGTAGCTTTTATTCTTAGAATAAACCCGAGTTTGGTCGAATCCACCCTAAGACTATGGAGTGAATTGTAAGCACCACCATCTGCTTCCCTTGTCGTAGCGACGTGTGACCTACTTGATGTTCCTCCGTAACCTGGTTCTGAACAAAATGGAATATTGCGATCTTCTGTCAAAGATCAAACTCCAGGTACCTACTTGCGCTCACTAGATGGAATAACTGTATGTTTGATGTGGATACCATGTCTGACTAATTATAGACAGAATTCTTACTTTTGTTCGATTATCAAAAAAATTTAATTCTAACTACACTAATTTTTTTTTTATGCTACTGAGTGATGTGATGAGCTAGTCGTTCACCTGATGTTAAGCGCCACGACCGCCCATAACAGAACAGTATCACTCGGAACTCTAAAACAGAGTTACGAGTGACACTGCACTGCGCACATCATCCTGAGACATCAGCACAGCCTGGTAAAAAGATTACTAGACTGTGATCAGATCATAAAGTCTCAATTGCCCAGTAATTTCACTAGCTACAGTGCCCTTCAAACCGGAACAGAGTAGTGCTTGCACACTACTGCTTGGCGGCAGAATAACTGGCAAAGCGGTGGTACCTACCTAGACGAACTTTGCAACAAAGTACTACCACCTAGTAGGCCACCACCACCACCGTATTTAAAACGAAACCAAATTTCAAAGTCGGCGTTCAAGCTTTTCGGCTTAACGTCTAATATCTTCTGAAACGTTGACGGTAAACTAAAATTTCAATATGCCGTCAGAGTTTGTGTATAACTTCACTTTTTAGGGTTCTGTACTTTTGTTGTCCGTCTGTTTGTCTGTCATGGCCTTATTTCTAAGGAGCGCGTGGAAGTATCAAGCTGAAATTCATATCAAATACTCAGGTCTGCTGTCTCTTAGAACTGTGAAAAAATCAAAATTCTAAGCCAATGCAATCAAAAGATACGGCCGTTCATGCACATTTTGGACACAACTATTCGCAAAGGAACCAAAGCCTAGAAGATACCAGTCGACCTAGAATCTTGAAATTTGACATGGACCAACGTTTTCTAGCACACATAAAAGAAAAATTTCGAAATCCTTAAATTTTTAGTCACATCGCATAATAAAATTCTCTCTAGAACTCTCGGTGCGTGAGTTCGACTCGCACTTGGCCGGTTTGCTTGAGGTAATAATAAAATGATAGTGCCTAACGATCACATACATAGATTTGGACCCTAACTAGGATTCCTTGTGTCTAGGGACCCAGGAACTACGAGGACCATGGTCCCACAATACCCAGACTCAGAACAAGTATTTGCGGTTTTTTTTCTGTTTACAAATACTTGTTCTGCCGTGGTAATCAAACCCACCGCCTCCAGGTTATGAGCCGACCTGCTCAACCACATCATAGAACCTGTCCTGGGAGGCTGTCGGAATGAGAACCTCCCCTTTTTTGAAGTCGGTTCAAAATTAGCAAAAACTTTTTAACACATTTTACCTCCATATCTTGAACTTCTGTGTCATTTTGTAAGGCAGTTACTTCTTACTGGTACGGAATTGATGCAGGGTCATGCATGTTAGTCACCGGATATCGTAGATCGCGTCACAAATACACTGACTGGCCTGATAGCTCAGTTGGTAGTATCCCTGCCTTCTGAACTGCAGGTCGTGGGTTCGATTCCCACCCAGGACAAACATTTGTGTGATGAACATCGATGTTTGTTCTGTGTGGGTGTTTATATTGTATTCTATGTATGTATTTACAAACAAAAAAGTATCTAAGTATTGTATCAGTTATCGGGTTCCCATAGTACAAGGTTTGCTTAGTTTGGGGCTAGATGGCGCTGTGTGAAATGTCCACACATATTTATTTTTTATTTTACATAGCAAGCCAGTGTTTTAAGTAAACTCAAAAGTCATCCATGTACCAAAACTAGCTTCATAAAAACATTGAAATTGGCAAAAACATTCAACGCTGAGTTGCTGTAAGTGATAGCTTATTTGTGCGGATTATCACCAAGTGCTGCTTAAGTTAAAAGTAAGCGCTTATAACCTGCATTCATTGCTTACCTTCCTTCAACTGCGTAACTTAGCTATGTTCAAAGAGCGTACGGTAAATGCTAAAACCGTAAAAGAGAACTCATGTAAAGCAATGGTAAAAGGAATGCCGTGCTGAAAGCATCTAGGTTTCCACGATGATTTCATTGCTATGCCGTCGTTTCCCCTTGAGATTGTGGCTATAGAATCAGCGAGTTAGGTGACAAATTATTTTTTATTTAAAACAAATATTAAAATAAAATATATGTGGACATTGCGCACAGCGGCATCTAGCCCCATACTAAGCAAAGCTTGTACTATGGGAACCAGATAACTGATACTATACTTAGATACATTTTGTTTGTAAATACATACATGGAATGTAGTACTAGTCTGAGATTCTGCTTTAAAAGTATCTAAATAACTATAAAGGTATAATAGTAAGATTCAGGTAACTATATAGATAAGTGCTGATTATTTTTGAAGTAAAATTTCTTTATGCACGCTTGATTTGCGGAGTATATAAGCTGGTGAATGTGTAACGGAAGTTGAAAGTTGTTGGTAAAAATCTAAATATTATGTTGGTATGTCCGGTAACATGCCAATTTACAATTGTCGAGATGGCGACATTAATATTAAACAAAGCAAAAATATAGGTAAACCAGCTGATAGGTGGAGCTAAACTAAAGAAGTTTTACTTCAGTCGTGTGATCTAAAGCACACTCGTTTTTTAGTCCCACTTCAAAAAACTCCATTCAAATATGGAACAATAGTGAAAGAGTACAAATTTCCGCTTATCCTCTTACCACACTAAAAAACGCGGTGCTCGGTCCCCTAGCTTCTCTGGCAAGCCCGAGGTTACCAAACGCGGGACATTCATCATTGTCACGTCGGTGCCTTTCGGATTCATCTGAATACAAATCATCCATCAAAATGAAAGTAATGTTTTTATTTGTAGTGCCAATGCACCAGAACAGTACTGAGGTGGAGTTACACGCCTTTTTTAAATGAATTTGGTCTGTGTGGTGAAACAAATTAAATATTTGGTATCATTCTTACTATGCAAGAAACTTTCAGTGACTAAGCCAAGAAGGTCTCCTAGACATATTTGGTGAAACTTGGTAGTTTCGCTGTCTTCGAAACAAATTGTACCAGTGCCAGCCTCCTCTCGCCGCCTACGTAGTCCACTAGTCTAGTAGATGTAGTTTTCTCGATCCTCTTCTCCAGGTAACGGCCCAAGCCAAGGCCTGCACGCACAAAATTCTTTTTAGCTAGTTATCTCACATTTTTGACGGCTTAACTCTCCTGCCTGGTAACGCTGAAACCTGTAAAGATTGGAACAAATTGGAGCGGTAGATGGTGATGTGAACGGCGGTGACCTGTGTGGTAGGCAGCGCGACATATGCAGGCCATAGAAAATTTACCGGCCTACAGCGCGATCGCGCTATTATTTATAAACCTGATGATAGCATATACCCTTTATCTAAATATATATAACTCAAAGGTGACTGACTGACTGACTGACATAGTGATCTATCAACGCTGAGCCCAAATCACTGAACGGATCGGGCTGAAATTTGGCATGCAGGTAGATGTTATGACGTAGGCATCCGCTAAGAAAGGATTTTTCGAAATTCTACCCTCAAGAGGGTGAAATGGGTGGTTTAATTATTTTCTCATAGGCCACGCCGCGGGTGAAGCTGCGGGCAGAAGCTCGTTTGTATATAAATATAGTAGAGTAATGTAAAGGGTAAAATAGACATGAAAAGGGCACAACTAATGTATTTGAACGATGAAATGCCAAAAGATCTCACAAATATTGTTTAGGATTATATGTAGAAGGTAAATGTAATAAAAGTAATGCGATCCAGTCATTTTCTGAGTAAAATATTGTTAATATTGGTTTGGAAACTTTGTTTATGTTATTTGAAAACGAAAATCATGAAATACGTGAATACATCTTTTATATAATTATCATACATAAATTATTGTCTGCATTAAAGCTATAATTTTGAAGTAAAACTTCTTTACGCACGCTTGACTTGGGGAGTAAGAGCGTTACGGAAATTGATCGGGCGAAGCGAACGGAAGTTGAGAGGCAGATATAAGTTAGTGAAGGTAGAAAGAGATAGAGTTACGCTTCGTACAGAAGTTTTACTTCAGTCGTGTCGTCTAAAGCACATTATTTTTTTAGCATCACACATTTAGACTTTTTCAATACATATTTTTGTTTGAATCGGACCCGAATTTCGTTATTTTAATAATAGAATCCATTGTTTATTTATTCTGATTGAAGTAAGCAAGGAACGTTACCTTAGTCTTTAAGGTTTAAGAAAATAACTGTATTTTCTCTACTCAAAAACTTCTTACGGAATATCAATTCAGTGCCCACTCAAGAATTCTTGAAGAAGGTCCTATACTAAATTTAGTATAGGACCTATAGAAAGAAGAAGGTCCTATACTAAATTTAGTATAGGACCTATAGAAAGAAGAAGGTCCTATACTAAATTTAGTATAGGACCTATAGAAAGAAGAAGGTCCTATACTAAATTTAGTATAGGACCTTCTTGGTGCCCACGTTCTTATTTATAATGTTACTAGTTGACCCGACCCGGCTTCACACGGGTGAATTAGTAAAACGCGGTCGAACGGGATAAAAAGTCCTATGTCCGTCTCCTGGTTCTTAAGCTACCTTCCCACCAATTTTCAGCCAAATCGGTTAAGCCGTTCTTGAGTTATAAATAGTGTAACTAACATGACTTTCTTTATATATATAGATATCGTGTACACCGCAGACCGAAATTTTTTTTATCATTTTTTTTTTATAAATACCGGTTAAGTGCTATTCAGACCCGCGCGTTGAGGGTTCCGTATCAAAACATGATCAAATTTCATTTCGAGATTGAAAACCCACTGCAACAATGTCAACATTGCGCGATATCCGCGCGGTCACCCATCCAAATCTTATTCTATTTTTCATTATTCTACTTTGTGTAAGATTTTATTACACAACCCCATAAAGCATAATATTCAAAAAACAAATGGTTTTTTTAGGATTTTCCCTTGCTTCTATGGTGTGGCGGTTGAGCAAGTCGGCTCATAACCCAGAGGTGCTGGGTTCGATTCCCGCGACAGTATTTGCGCACAGATAAATCGCTAATACATGTTCTGTGTCTGGGTGTTGTGGGACCTAGATACAGGAGATCCTGGTTAGGTTTCTATCTTACTTTCCCAATGCAGTAGGCATGTCAACCGTGGTGCCAGATTTACTAAAACTACTCGAAAAATTCCTTACCTTTCTTTAACCCTGGAATATTGTTGGATCAGATGAGAATTTAAAATAGTATCTTGTGGATTACTGCAAAAATTACTAGATGGGATGGATTTGGAGGGGTCCATTGGGATCTACCTATACGTACCTTTTATTTGTTCATTATATATACAATTAAGTGTTATTCTTTTAAAGTATTGTAGCATGCGGTGTTTGCCTGTAATTAATTATACATTTAGTTTTATTATGATCATGTTTGTTACGTAGTCGTACGTTAGTTTTAATGATATAATTGTTGGTAGACCTATGAAATAAAATAAAAATAAAATAAAATAAATATATTTGTTATGCAAACGGCATCCAACCGACGGGCTAACGACAGTTGTCTTACAACAACAACCAATAACAACGGAATTGACGGTAATAATAATGTAAAACTGACTTTAAAATAATCTTGGTTTATATATCTTTTCAAACATTGACTGCGTTGTTGGAACAGAAAGGCAATAAAAGAGCAGTGCTGCTTAGATATAAATCTCCAGACAAGCAATAGGAAGCTGTTATTGTCCACATCAGTTACGTCATTGCCAAGTATCTAACTATTAAAAAGTCTGTAAAGTGTCATTGCGAATCATGATATTTACAAAATGCATCTTATTTATAACTAGTTGCGCCTCGCGGTTTTACCCGCGGATAAAAGTATTTTAATTATTTACTCATCCCACGGAAAAATTTCACTTTTCCGGGATAAAATGTAGCCTATATGTTAATCTAGTGTATAAGCTATCTCGGTGCCCAATTTCAACTAAATTTATTCAGCCGTTTCTGCGTGAAGAAGTAACAAACATACACACATGCACACAAACACACATACACACATACAAACTTTCACCTTTATAATATTAGTGTGATACTTTACTTACGTATTGTTTTTAATTTTGTTAATATGTGGTGTGTACAATAAGGCGTTTATCTATCTATATTATTAAAATGCAATGATAAAACAAGAATTCTGGGTGTCAACAATCGTTGAGGTGTACTTATTGTAATTTTTGTTTTAGTACCGTTTATTAATTACAAACATAATAATAACGCCCAACGATCACATACATAGATCTTGGACCTTAACTAGGATTCCGTGTATCCGGGAACTACGAGGACTATGGTCCCACAACACCCAGACTTAGAACATGTATAAATTTGCGCTATTTTTCTTGTGCATAAGCACAAATATTTGACCTATCTCGGGAATTGAACCCGTCGCCTCCGGCTTGCAATGAAATGAGTTTAATTTCAGTTAAAGATCCAAGCTTACTGTAATAAAACTGACTTAAACTAAAAACTATCTAAACTTAGCACAACACACTTGCAAATGCTTAGATAATGGGCGCGTAGTGTTGCCACATTCGGTGTAGAGGGTTCTCGGGGGTTATCACAAAAATTTTATTTACACGGAAATACCATTCCTAATTTGAAGATTTCTATAGTGACTATGCACATAAACTAAATATAAATATGTGTAGATATTTCACTTAGCGCCATCTAGTCCTACATTAAGCAAAACAAAATATCACTTCCATTTTTCTCTTAATTTAAAATTGTAATGTAATGTTGGTATTTCTTTCTTTCATTAATGATTTATAAATATGTAAAAACTTTATTGGTTTAAGTGTTAGTAATATTAGTTTATTAAGTTGAATATTGTACTGTTTGTGTCTCCTAAACATTAATAAAATAAAAAATAAAATAAATAAAGCTTGTGCTATGGGAACCAGATAACGGATACAATACTTATATACATTTTGTTTGTAAATACATACATAGAATACAATATAACACCCAGACACAGAAAAAACATCGATTTACATCACACAATATTTATCGTGGGTGGGGATTCAACCCACAACCTACAGCTTAGAAGGCAGGGCTATTACCAACTGAGCTATCGGGCCAGTCAATTATAGTTAATATTAGTGAAGCAACCTTAGTTATCAGTTCTTTGGTTGACACTAAAATTAAGTAATTAAACCCAAAATAAAAACGAAATTTTATTCCCACTGAGAATTTAATCAAGTTCGCATTCAAGGAAAAATACAAAACACATAGCAAGCGACGCAAGAAAATTTAATGCACGCACGCGCTAAAACTTTTTAATTCAACTGATCATGAAAACTTTACTGTCGCCGGCAGAATGTGATTTGGTGACAAATTGTGTGTATTAAAAGATGTTAATTATACCAGCGAATCATCACGTGGATAAGTAAAGCAATTACCTACTACTTAATGTAAGCAATCGGTCACGAGATTTAGTTAGGTACTTTTTTATTTCTTGTATTTTCTAAAGTTTAGAGAAATATTTTACTACTATCTTATCTTAATATTAATCTTTATCTTAAAAACAGTTTTGTATCTAGTTGTGGCATAAAAAGTGATTATAACAGGTTATTGTGTATGAAAGGGAAAAATCAAAAAAATGAAAAAAATTGACGCTATGAAAGAGGGTAGATGTCTAAAAAGGCGGTAAGCGAAAGCTGCCCTGCGAGATACGTGTTGTTAATATATACCTAAAGTTTGTGGAAACGTGATAGTCAGTCATATCAGCGGTAATACATGTTACTATTTGATATAATAAAGAAAAAAAGCAGGAAATAAACATGTTCACTTTGGCTCTGCAGTGTTTGCACCTTTTTTTTTTAAATGTTTTGGCTCCACACTATTGTGTATTTAGCCAGTGTCAAGTAATTAATAATTTATCATGTTAATGATATTTCACGCAAATATGTGTCAAGTCACAGTCGAAGTCATCAAGCCAAGTCATAGTCTAGTCAAAGTCACACTTCTAGTAAAGTGGTGGAAACTTTACTTGAAGCATCTATGGAATTTTGGAAACAACACGAAAAGAAACGTTTCACCATCATTATAACATTTTTCCACACTCACGCCTGTAATCCAGCACTTAACGAATAGAATGCCACCAATTTTATACACTAACACTGAAAATAACACAAGTTTTGGAAAATAATACAATGCGGTGACACAATCATTTTCGCATTCCCGCCAAAACTCCGTTTGTACTCTTGTTTTTTCTGTAACAGTACGATACGTATAAAATAACCGCCTACCCGCCCGGTGACGCTATAATTGAGTTTGAGACGGCAAAAAATTTTTGTGACTAAATTAGTCATAAATTCTTGTAAAATTACACAATAGAAAGTAGCATTTGTTGAAGTCTATTCGCACAAAAGTTACAGCGTAATGAAAGGAACGCTTTTATATATATAATGGTTCAGAAATTAATTTATTAAATCAAAGTCAAAGTCAAAATTAAAGTCAAACGATTTATTGCAAATAGGCTATTTTTAGAACTTTTACGTCTAAGTAACGTATCTAAGTCAAAATTATCTTAGGTACTTAAGTTATTTTACTAAGCACATAGAATTAAAACGTGCTGTTCGTCAGATATTAAAAAGCAAGCCAATATATATAAGAATGAAAAAAAAAGTTCTCATTCTCAGTACTGGTGCAATAGAGGGGCAATCCGGCACAATGCAGAACAGAAAACTCCGATCCGAAGCTTCGATGCGTCTGTAAAGAAGGAGCTACAAGAAACTTTCCATCTGCTTTCGTGGTTTTCGCATCAAATATTGGCCATTCACAATTTAGATTCAAATTCAAGTTTAGAAGTCGCATTTTCATTTTCGATACATTTTTGGCATCCTACCATCTCACGCGGAAGCGTAAAGTTACTCGCTGTGTCATATAAAACTAAAAAAAAATTATAATAATATAATTTAGATTATCACAAGTGAAAGCTTAAGTTGTATCAAGTTGTATTATTTATGTTTCAGCATTTATTCAAAATACAGTTAAATTATTGTTGTCTTACCAAAAATATACAGTATCCGAAAATTTTATTTTAATTTCATTTTGTTCGCACACTCACTATTACTACGTGTTCCCGTGAGTGTCCTTCCCTACAGAGCTACTGGTAAAAGGTTAGGAAGTATCTCCGGGACAAAATATACCTATAGTAAGGAGTTATACATTAGCGGAAATCACGAAAATACTTGGCGAAAACCACAAAGGTTACGCTGGAATCGTTGCAAAGCGTTTTTATTAAATTCAGCCTTCGCTAACGTATTACATGACAATCCACACATCAACGTCTCTGGCACATTCCCCTCGGAATTGCTGGTCCAACAAAGCAACGGGTTTTATTTATTGATACAGGATCCGTGATATTTGCTTTATCACAAAATGTTAATGAATATTTCAGTGGATGAGTAACGAGAATCTGAATTTTTACGTTTTAGAAATTACGCGCCATTTGGCAAAGGTTCCCTTGGACGACATAAATGTTGGGGGATTACAAATGGTGCTATTGTATTATTTGGAAGGTGAAATGAATGTAGGTTTTGTTTGTTTTTAGGAACGAAAATTTGTGTAAACTGTAAATTAGGGGCAAAGTGAAATTGTTACTCTTTTTATCTCGTGCGTCGTGTAATTGTGTAGACAATTTGAAATATACCTAGAAGCACAGTTTCACCCAGAACTTACCCAATTTCCCGCGGCAACTCTTAAATTTCCGAAATAAAAAGTACCCTATGTTGATTCCAGTAATCTGTGTGCAAATTTCATCCAGATCGGTTCAGTTGTTTTAGCGTGAAACCCACACAAACAAAATTACAAGCAAACAGACAACGTTGCACTTTTTATCAAGTTGCAAAGGAAATTTATATAGCTTTATGTCTACGTGATTAAATCAACAGTAGAGTATATAGATTTAATGAAATAATGTGACCTTGACAAGGAAATATGTACCTTTTTTATGATAAGAAATGGCATGACGAGTTTGTCGTTCGCCTGATGTTAAGCGACGCTACTGCCCATATAAGTTGCAGCTTAGAGGAATAACGCTTATTTCGATGAGTTGCAATATCACTCGGAACTCTTAAAGTATAGTTTCGCGTGACACTGCACTGCTAACGTCATCCTGAGACATCAACGATTAGATCATAAAGTCTCATTTGCCCGGAAATTTCACTAGCTACAATGCCCTTTAAACTGAAACACAGCAGTGCTTGCGCATTACTGCTTGGGGGCAGAATAACTGGCAAAGCGGTGGTACCCGCCTAGACGAACTTTGCAAACAACCCTACCACCTAAAAGAGATCAGCATAATATATTTTCAAACACACGAAAACAACGGGCAAAAACATGTATACGGGTAAATTGTATGCGCGCGTATACTATTTACTCGTATATATGTTTTTGCCCGTTGATTTCTTGTGTTGATTTTGTCGTCTCACATTTTACTTACTACGGCTTACTACTCATAACATGCATTTTCGTAGTATCGCTCTATCATACTTATAAAACAGCTGCGCCCCGCGGTTTCACCCGCTTATAAAAAGTAGCTTGTGTTAATCCATTATATAAGCTATCTATATTCCAAATTTCATCTGAATCCATCCAGCCGTTTGAGCGTGAAAGAGTAATAAACATCTATATAACAAACTTTCGCGTTTATAATATTAGTGTGCGAAAATTTGTGTGTTTTTACAAACACATACAAATTTTCGCCTCCCACATTTCAAAACACACAAAAAGATTTTCACATCGCAAGTTTGGATGAGCTCATACGCCGTTTTAACACATAGAATACTTTTATCCGCGGATGAAATCGTGGGGCGCCGCTAGTAAGAATATACCTAATTTATAGCCGTATCTCCTCTATAAACTGACCTAAAGGTCCATAGCGTCGTGTTCTATCTGCAAAAGTGTATGGGGGTGCCAAAGCCATAGATGTGGCGGCCCAATTCGCTTTAGTAAATTTTCCTGGAACTGTTTGTTTAGGCTCCGAGACCCAAGGTTTGGTTTAAAACAGGGTTCGACGATATAGAAGTGTTATGTGTGATGTACGGGTTACACAGCGCCGGCAAACATTTTAGGGAATAATGTATTTGGAGGTGTTGAAATACTATCTTGGCGACTTAAAATCTGTGGTAAGTACTTACTATATACTATTCTCGGTCGTGGAATTTTGTCTACTATTAAAGAAATGCGTCATCAGAGATTCAGGTATCTTTCAGCGGCTTCCATTGAAACTTCGTAGATTGATAAGCTATTTTTATTGTAAAATTGAACCTTATTTCAGTACTGTAAAGGTAAAGACAAGATTTTGTATTTTATGACCAAAATTTCTCATAAAGTAGTTAAAAACTAAGAATAACAGTTCTAATAGGTACTAGATTAAACATATAAAAGAATATATGTGGACATTTCATACAACGCCATCTAGTCCTAAATTAGTTTAGGACAGATGTCAAAGCTTGTACTATGAGAACCAAATAACTGATATTTATATACTTTTTATTTGTAAATACATACATAGAGTACAATATAATACCCAGACACGGAACAAACATCGATGTTAAGAAATCGATTTGTACAAAAATGCCCTCTTATGTCTGGTCGGTAGGATTGTTTGACCCAAAACTCTATCACCGGTTTCTATTGGTTAAAATATAGATGAGATCTTTGAGCATTTTTGGAAAATATTTCTATTTGCATGATTAGAGATTTAATTTATTTGTTGATACCTTTAGAATTTTTATGAGTGCTACATATAGCTGATATTATTTTATTTCTTTACTAAAAATTTATTCAGGCCAAAAAATAATTAAATACTGAAGATTTTTCTTTAATGTAGATTTCAGCTAAAGCGCCTTTAGATCCACTTATTTATTATGCTAAAATATTCAACAAATACCGTTAAAAAGGACCGGAATCTAAATATATATAACTCAAAGGTGGCTGACTGACTGACATGGTGATCTATCAACGCACAGCCCAAACCACTGGACGGATCGGGCTGAAATTTGGCATGCAGGTAGATGTTATGACGTAGGCATACGCTAAGAAAGGATTTTTCAAAATTCTACCCTTAAGAGGGTGAAATGGGTGGTTGAATTATTTTCCCATAGGCCACGCCGCGGGCGAAGCTGCGGGCAGAAGCTCGTTCTTAATAAAAGCGTAAGCTAGGTTTTTTTAAATATGCCAAGAACTAGTTAAAAAAACTAAGATAGTAAGGATCAGCGTTTTGAAAACTTGAGTCGGTTTTAGCTCTTTGGCGAGTCCACGGTATTCAAAACGCTTTGCAATAAGAAATCTCTGGTGAATATTTCTTGCAAAATTTCTGAAAACTCGCTGGAAAACACGAAGATTAATTTATAATACCTGTAACGATTTTTTAAAGACGATTAAATTCTAAGCTTATTTTAACAAAAAACAACTATCATTTGATAATTCTAAAAATATTGCTATCCCTTTTGTATAGATCCAGATGACGATAAAAGACCACAGTGGTTTTGAAACTGTTGATTAAATTAAGTATATTAGGATTTTGTACAACAAATAGACACCATTATCTATTTTTGATTACGGTTGCCTTTTGAGAATATTTAAGGAGCATTTTCCATCGGTGCTCTAATCGTCGCTTTTTCGGAAATACCTCTATTACGCTTTTTGTCGGCTAAACAGCTATAGCCAAACACTTTCTCCCCACTAGTGGGACAAAGCTGGGAAAATTATTTTAAGCATGCTGCGTTCGCTTCTAGAAGGGTGTACACATCTGCACGTGTCCTTTTATATTATTTTAAGGTGTATATCCAGTTTTGTGAACCTAAAATAGAAAAACAGGGAATAAATAGATAATGCCCAGTGATCCTGCACCCTAACTAGGATTTCCAGTATCTAGGGATCCAGAAGCTATGAGGATCATGGTCCTACAACACCCAGACATAGAACAAGTGTTTGCTCTTTTTTTCTATGCATAAATACTTGTCCTGCCGCAGGAATCTAACCCGACGCCTCCTCGCTATGAGCCGACCTGGTCAACCACCTCACCACAGAGGCTGTTAAATAACCCAAACAAAAGGGATAAAAACTGGGAACGTGTCAAGCCGTTTCGGGGAGGTGCGATGCGGAGAGCTTGCAAACTTTAGGGAACAAGGACTTCAGTGGATAACCACGACTAGTAGGGTGACTATGATATTCGTTTTTTAAAAGATATCTTATTTTTATAAAAACTAAAATTAATTAACAGCTTAAAGGTTTAGTTCAGTTATCTAGTCATTTAGTTTATAAATTTACTAATTGTGCCCTGCGGTTTCACTCGCGGATAAAAATTATTTCAATTATTTCCTCTACTTACGGGAAAATTTCACTTTTCCGGGATAAATGTAGCCTATGTATTAATCCAGTGTATAAGCTATCTTGGTACGAATTTCATCCAAATCCATTCAACCGTTTACGCGTGAAGGAGTAACAAACATACACACATACACATAAACACACATACAAACTTTCGCTTTTATAATATTAGTGTAGTTATATAGTTATTTTTTAACTTCGTAAGGAAAGCGTCATGATCAAGAATAACTAAATTCGAGATCATGGTGTCGTCCACCATCACGCACTTGGCCAGCGTGGTGGGTTATATCCTGAGAGTCGTATACTATGCAAAAGAAGGCTGTATTCCAGCAGGAACGTATAGGGTTGAGACGACGTACAGTTATATATGTCAAATTTCTTCCATACTAATCCCTACTTTCTAATATAAGGCTAATTTTAATTTATCTAAAACTTTTTAGATCGTGACTCATATGATTTAAACACAGCTTAACTTATTATGCTGATGAAAATTGGATGTAAGAAAAGCCCGGAAAAAATTTCAAAATCTTGGCTAATGTCTATATAGTGTCAGACGCACGAATGTTGAGGTGTCGACGAGTGTCCGGATTAGGGACGCTGGATATTTTAATGTTACTATCTGGCTATTGTGACTTTTGTAGTGCTAACGTATAATCCAGTAGTGAGCAAGAGAACTGCTTTTTTTTTTCAAACTCATATATTGTAATGGGCTTGCTATATATTATTTGACAATAAGCACTTTGTAATTTTATATGCTTAGTGAAATAACTTAATTTTAAGTACCTAATATAATTTTGACTTGTAAAAGTGCTAAAATTAGCCTATTTGCAATAAATCTTTTGACTTTGACTTTGACTTTGAAACAGAAACGAAGCCAAAACGCGGTAAAGCTGCTGTACCCCGTGGTTTCAGTCATTGTGAAAATTTTCAATAGTACATTCTTTTGTTTATTTATTATGGTGTTTAAGTTGTTGTTTTCTTTTCTTTTGGAAGGCTTAATGCACTAATGCAACAATGATGGGACATAAAAGAAAAGAAAACAACAACTTAACTATATATCTAAATTGGTGATAATACAAATAACACCATAATAAATATAGCCCCAATATGTCCCATCATTGTTGCACTACCGCATTAAACCTCCCACAATACACCAGGGTTAACTGGAAGATAATGCTCGATAGCATTAAGTTCGCCTATGTACCTTCAATTGTTGTTGTTTGTGCAATAAAGAATTTTCTATCTATTTATCTATTCTTAACTTTTTCCCTTCTCCTGACAATAATCAACACAACAAAACGAAAATGTTCCCTCCGTTCACGCGTGATGTCATGACCAAGGGAAATAGTGATTCATTTCTATACACATAGATTATCATTCATATATGTTTAATTATCATTGGAATAATCAAACATTATAACATTTATCAGCTTGGATGAGGTTACACGATATTTCTTTGTGGAATTATTGACTGGGTCACGAGTATCCAAAACCTGTGATGGGCTAACACCAGGTGGTTTATACGGAATGGTGCGTATAAATGTTGTACTGAATTTTTTGCTAAGTACAAAATTTGTTTTCTCCAATGCCAACCCGGAATGTAAACATTAAAATAAACATATTTATTTTATAAAAACATATACAATCACTTTAATACTTAGATGTATGTACACATTCCGAGACAAAGCTATGGCTTGTATTATCTCTCTATTTTTTCGTGCTTCACTAAGGTCCGTATTACAGAACGATGCTCAGTCATCGATCAGTGCTCAAGCAGAGATTTCATTCATAAAGTGATCAATTAGTGAATGAAATCTCTGCTTGAGCACCGATCGATGACTGAGCATCGTTCTGTAATACGGACCTAAGAGTTATCTTGTGTCGTAGGTTTGATGTATTTTTGTAATGGAATATTGTGAGGCGAATGCAAGATAGTGGAGTATAGGTCAAAATTATGAAGGTTTATATTTTCTCGTCTTTTCACCAACTAAGTTATGATTTACTTCAATTTAATTATAAAAACGATTTAAAAAAATGTCGTAGAAAAATAGATTTTTTATTCTCTTGTATAAAAAAATCTAGATGCATTAATTATACCACTCACTTATTCTTTAGTACTGTATTAAAAGTAATACGTCTACATAAAATATTTTTAGCGTAGCTATTTATTGTTGACTGACCTGATAGCTCAGTTGGTAGTTGCTCTGCCTTCTGAATTGTAGGTAGTGGGTTCGATTCCGACTCAGAGCAAACATTTGTTTTACGAACATAGAGGCTTGATCTGTGTCTGGATATTATATTATATGTATGTATTTACAGAAAAAACGTATTTCAGTATTCTATCGGTTATCTGGTTCCCAGCTTTGTTTGGGACTAAATGGCGTTGTGTGAAATGTCCACAAATATTTATTTATTTATATGAGCAAAATATTGTCCAAGAAAACATTTAGCATTATTATAACTTGCGCAAAACTTTATGAGCTCTCGGAAGCTAGCGCCGATGACTGCACAGTACGCATATTATATAAAAGTTATTGTATATGGCCGATTTTACAATGCACTCAACTGTACCATGCGCAGTTTGGTACTCGGGCCATACTTCCGAGAGCTCATAAAGTTTTGCGCGAGCTATATTTCACATATATTCCCTAATATCACAGAATAATTTAGTATTATTATTTCACATACATTCCCTAATATCACAGAATAATTTAGTATTATTACTTCACATACATTCCCTAATATCACAGAATAATTTAGTATTATTACTTCACATACATTCCCTAATATCACAGAATAATTTAGTATTATTACTTCACATACATTCCCTAATATCACAGAATAACGTGTAGTTACTACGTAATACCCAGGTGGGTTTCACCTGCTATCTAATTCGTACCACTTGATTGCGACCATCGGGGTTATTGGATTACACCCTATTTAGCTTCAATTGAGAGAGACTGTGGGTGTGCTATAGGGAATATTGTCGATAAGGAAGGCAGAGCAAAACACGTTTAATATAAAATAGGTCACAGTTCCAAATAAAGAAAGTCGTTCAGAGGTACCAAATTTAAATATTTATAGTCATTTTCCCAACTTGCCGTTTTTTTTAACTCTGTAAGCTATGTAAAGAAAGCATTGGGCCACCGGCCACCATTCTACTGCTGTAATCTGTTCTGAAAGTAGTCAAGTGGCCCAGTATTATGAAATTTTGGACTAGTATTCACCAGCTATTTCAGAAAGTAGTGAACTTGCGTGAAAAGAAAAATCGAAAAAAGATCGAGAAAGTCATTAGACGAAATAAAAACTTGAAAATACTAAATAATTATAGATATATGATATAATCTATTTTTTTTGTTTGGTTTTGTATATAATATAATCTATTTTTTTTTGTTTTCTCAAGTTAATTAATATCATATAATGTGTCAAGTCAAGTCAAGTCATCAAGTTAAGTCATAGTCTAGTCTAGTCAAGTCATACTCCTAGTAAAGTGGTGGCAACTTTACCAGAAGCTTCTATGGAGTTTTAGAAACAACACGAAAAGAAACGTTTCACCATCATTATACCACTTTCCCACACTCATGCCTGTAATCCAACACTTAACGAATAAAATGCCACCAATTTTATGCACCAACACTGAAAATAACACAAGTTTTGGAAATTAATACAATGCGGTGACACGATCTTTTTCGTTTTCCCGCCAAAACTCCCTTGGACTTAGACATCAAAATTATGGCAGCCCGAAACTCTGAATCAAGCCTATTATGGTACAGCTTTACAGTATATGAAACTGAATAAAGTAACGTTGAGTTTTGAAACAATTTACGTTCAAGAACAAAAAAGTTTTATCTCCTACTAAAATACACAGCGTAATGAAATGACGTAGACCTTATTTAGAGATCGACATCAGGCAAACGGAGGACCAGGTAGAAAACATAAATATTTTATGACGATCGAACGAACTCAGTCAAAATGCTACAATAAACAATAAAATGTGTACCAGCAGGGTTGCCAGTTGCAAGGTTTTCATTATACGCCAAAATATTTTTTATTAAAATTGAGCGCGCGTTTTTGTAGAATATTAGTTACTTAGCATGCCATCAGGCTACGTAAGAGAAAAATATTTATTAAAAGTAATTTTATGTAGAAGGGAATATATGAGATTTAAATTGTTAAGCCAAATTTATTTGGCACGCATGACATCTTTGCCCGCATCATCATTTACCATTAAGTGATATTATGGTATAAAAAGCAAATTATTTGAAATAGAACAAAAAAACCAACCAATAAACGGTTTGCGAGGTGTAGATGAAGTAAACTAGTGAAATCGATGATGGTGATGACTACGGTAGACCTACCATCATCATCGCTCTTTTGACTGTCATTTCATCATGTAAGTAATCAAAATCAATGTCAATGTCAAAAGATTTTATTGCAAATAGGCTATTTTCGGAACTTTTTCAAGTCATAATTATATTAGGTACTTTTTTATGTTAAGGAATGACGTGACGAGCTAGCCGTTCGCCTGATGTTAAACAACACGACTGCCCATATCAGCTGCAGTGTCACTCGGAGCTCTAAAGTATAGAGTTTCGCGTGTCACTGCACTGCGCACGTCATCCTGAGACATCAGCACAATCAAGTAATAAGATTACTAAACTGTGAGATCAGATCATAAAGTCTCATTTGCCCAGTAATTTCACTAGCTACAGTGCCCTTCAAACCGAAACACAGCAGTGCTTGCGCACTACTGCTTAAAATTATGTTATTGTTCTAAGCATATATAATTACAAAATGCTTATATTGCTGGATACGATAATTTGTAGTTTAAATTTGAGTCAATATCATGGAATTATGTTTAAGCTGGCAACATTGTGTTGTGTACGAATCCGTCTAAATATAACGTACGCTTCACAGAAAAGGTGTTTCGTTAATAAAATATTTCCTGAACATGTTTTTGTTCACGTGTAACTGCAAAGTTATGAAAAGGTTACAGTAACAGGAAATACGATTCTTGTATAGCCTTTTTATATTACAGGTACAAATAATAGTACTGAAGTAAGAAATACAAACATCAAATTGACTAAAGGTTGCTCTAGCATATCAAATGAGACATTATGATCTGATCTCACAGTTTAGTAATCTTATTACTAGATTGTGCTGATGTCTCTGGATGACGTGCGCAGTGCAGTGTCACGCGAACCTCTATACTTTAGAGTTCCGAGTGACACTGCAGCTGATATGGGCAGCCGTGTCGTTTAACACCAGGCGAACGGCTAGCTCGTCACGTCATTACTTAACATAAAAGAAAAAAAAATCATGAATATCTCATCGACATATCATGAAATTATTGATTAAACGGAAAAGGTTTGAAATATCGACATTTTTTTGTGGTTTGGCTCCACACTTTTGTGTATCTAGCCAGTGTCAGGTAATTGATAATTTCTCTATATATATGTGTATATATGTCAAGTCACGTCAACAAGAGGACGTCGAAAGAATAGATGGATTAACGAAATAATCAAAGTCAAGTTGTGACTTGACTTGACATATATACAAGTTGTATTGTGTCAAGTCATCAAGTCAAGTTATAGTCTGGTCAAGTCATACTCCTAGTATAGTGGTGGCAACTTTACCAGAAGCTTCTATGGAGTTTTGGAAACAACACGAAAAAAACGTTTTACCATCATTATACCACTTTCCCACACTCATGCCTGTAATCCAACACTTAACGAATAAAATGACACCAATTTTATGTACTAACACTGAAAATAACACAAGTTTTGGAAAATAATATTATGCGGTAACGTGATTTTTTTCGTTTTCCCGCCAAAACTCCAATATCGACACTTAAATGTTATTTAATTATTTGATTTGTGGCGTACCCATGAAAAAGTTTGCATACCAGCTTCATAGGGAACCTTTCCAGCTAGGAGTATGACTTGACTTGACTAAACTATGACTTAACTTGATGACTTGGGCTGTGACTGAACACATATATAAATAATATTAATTTAATTGAAAAATTATCAATTACTTGATTATGGCTAAATACACAAAAGTGTGGAGCCAAAACAAAAACAAAATTAAATTATTTTTCCTTTTGGTTTTTGTAAATAATTACTGCGGACCCATGGACCTCCTTCTAATAGAAAAAACTGTGTTTAACACACTTCACTGGTGACCCCAACGTAATATGAACACGCAACCTTCTGATTTAAAATAATAATTAATCGTTTCATACCTTCATCTCGAGTGAAATTCGTAATCAAATATTCATACGTTGAAAGAGCAAATAAAAATATACAAATACCTTTGCATTAACGTGGTTCTTGGAATCCAGTTAGTTACATTTTACTTCCCTTCACAACCGAAGAGCACATTACGACTGGAAATTCTCGTACCGTTCTAAGCTAACCCAACCTAATTTTCCAGTACCTTGATTATCCTACACGTTAAGACTAGGACCAACTTTCGGGTCGACAGTTGGGATTTAGAAACTGCCAAGCGCTAATTGCACAGATGACCTAGGAGTATACACAGTTATGTAAGATGGAAATTTAGGGTTCTCTTTTGCGTAGGACGTTCCTATAGGTTGAAGGTTTGATTGGAATCCTATATTAATCATCCCTCGGGTCTTGTGACTTGACTGGTTTAGTATAGTCAATAATATTATTTGACCTCGAAAGCGCAATTTAGCTTGAAAGTCACGGAGTGGGATAGGTAACTAGACTCCCTTTATTAGGGTGTTTAGAGTGTCTAGAATTCTATAATTTACAAAACCTAGCGAGACGGAAACTCACACAAAACAAATGAAATCATGGACTCGTTTTTATGCGAGCCTTTTTGTACTATTTTGCCCCGAAAAAAAAAATGTTCTATCGCCTAAGTTCATCAGAGAAAATGTAAAATTCTAATGGTGAAATAATTTTTCAAATCCAAATGTTGTTCAAGTTGTTTCAAAGCCTTTTCAAAGCAAACAAATAATCAAATCTTTCCTCTTTTTTTATTTATGTCAAGTAATTGATAATTTACCAAGTTGAGTTGAAGTTGATAGTTTACCAGTCGAAGTCATCAAGTCAAGTCATAGTCAAGTCAGTCTAGTCAAAGTCATACTCCTAGTAAAGTGGTGGCAACTTTACTTGAAGCTTCTATGGAGTTTTGGAAACAACTCGAACAGAAACATTTCACCATCATTATACCATTTTCCCACACTCACGCTTTTAATCCAGCACTTAACGAATAGAATGCCATCAATTTTATGCGCTAACACTGAAAATAACACAAGTTTTGGAAAATAATACAATGCGGTGACGCAATCTTTTTCGCGTTCCCGCCAAAACTCCATCTTTCCTCTTTATAATATAAGTTAAGAATAGTGAAACAAAAGTAACATTGTAGTAAGCTTATTTCCACCACCATTCTAAATCATCATCATCAGTCATTATTTTATATACTCTGTGCAAAACTGACCCACAACTTCCCATAAACAAGGAAATGCAGAATGTCATACCCCACTACTGTTAGTATCCTCTACTTGGTCTGTGACTACTGTTACCACACTGTCGCCAACTTTACCTAGTAAGAGAGAAATAATTTTAAAATTAGACTTGGAAAACTGCTTATTGATTTGAGGGTCAATCTGGAGAGAAAAAAGATCGGAGGCTTTATGGTATTGGAGTATGAAAGTGATCTGCTGAATAGGTTCTGATTATATTTAGACGTCTGGATATAGTTTCCTGTTCAAAAATATTGTGCTACTACATACATATGATGTACCTATGTAGATCCTGTTTCTGATCCAGACTCTAGCTCCGACTCCGATAAACAGTACAGAAGCGCGTAAAATACGAACAAACATTTATTTTTATACAAGGTGGAATTTAATTCATCTTTTCCTTTAATGTATGTATTCAGTCCATGCTATAGAATGCTCCCACATAACTAAATAAAAAAGTAGGTACTTATGAAATAAAACTGAAATCTAGGTATCATATCAAATTTAATTTCTAAAGAAAAGCCTTGTGATATTGAACAAAGCAGGTGTTTTATTGCCTACGAAACATTTACAAAGCACTCAGCTGGTACCCGCACTGTGTGTAACGATACCGAAATAGACATTTCGACTGTCATGCAGTTATTTTAAGAGGCACTAAATACTAGAACTAAATCTATTTTTTTTACAGCATGGTCGGAGTACATACATTTAAGGAAAAGAGTGAATTAAATGCCACCGTGTATAATGGGACCTTCACTCACCGCAGTACTTAAGTACTCAAGTATCCTTTAAATATAAACATTATATGTTTCTACAATTCCACAGTGTAACTGCTACAATTACAGAAAAAAATACATCTTTAACGCGTCTATAAATTTATATAAATTCCTGTTATTTTTCTACAAAGAGTATTTCAAAACGTCCTTCAAACAAGTCGACCATTTCCCAGTAAATAGGTACAAGAATATAAGTGGGACGTAAGAGGGTATCAAAAAACTTACTTTTCCTTTCTAAAGTGAAAGGTATCTAGTAGTTAGTAAATAGCTAAAGGTGGGACGGTCCTTCAGGCAGGTAATGGTGTGGAAGTAATGTTGCCACATTTGGTGGGAACGTTTATTTTCTGTTTATTTTGTTACATAGTATATTATGTTTGTTTGTATTCAGTTTTGGATGTGTTTTGGGAAACTTTCGTATGTTTATATGATGGTATTTTTTGGATAAATGTTTTCAATTTCTATTTTATTTCCAATAATTCAGTCTTAATTGTTAGTAGCATGCACGTTTGTACTAAACTTTGACAACTCCTAAGTTCGCACTTATTTCCATATTATTGTAATCATCATTATGTTCTGTTTTATAGCATCGATTCTTTTTTAAATAAATATTACTTGTTACCTACAACTTGTCTTAAAAAATAATATGTTTTACAGGCTAAAGAACGCCTCTTTAAACTTTTAGTACAATATGTAAGAAAATATAGTTCTCATTAAATCATAATCAAGGGTAGTTACATTTAGTTTTAACATAATTATTGTTTCTACGTACTACTGAGCTACTTCATACGCTTATATTCTGAGAAATAATTGGATTATCGTAAAGTGATATTTACACAGTTTAAATGCATACATAGGTATGCATGTATAGGTAGGTATACCTACACAATTTATATTTTGAGAGCAATTTTATTACACATTCATTTGTCATCCTGTTCCCGATAAATCCAAAAACACAAAAATCATAAAAATTGGTCCAGCCGTTCTTGAGTTACAAGTGGTGTAACTAACACGATTTTGTTTTATATACAGCGTGTAACTAGAGGGGTGGATTATCGGTGGCTGAGGGGTGGGGGACTTCATTTTTTACATTACCTATCGATTTAACCCCCCTGTATGTTCTGCCATGTTCAATGGTTCAAAAGTTATTTGGTCTTTGGTAAAATTATAGTCAAAATCAGATTTCAGCCTGAACTCAATTGCAGCAATACTATTAGGTTTGTGACTGTACTTTTTTTTAACAAGTTCAACAGTGGGCCTTTTGTACTCCTATCAGAGTCTTAGGTCCGTATTACAGAACAATGCTCAGTCATCGATCAGTGTGAGCACTGCAGAGCAGAGATTTCATTCATAAAGTGATCAATTAGTGAATGAAATCTCTCCTTGAGCACCGATCGATGACTGAGCATCGTTCTGTAACACGGACCAAAAGGCTCGTATTACAGAACGACGCTCAGTCGTGAATCTTCATTCTTCAAGACGAGTTTTCATTCACATTACGATGAAACAGTGAATAAAAAAAATCCCTACTTGAGCATCAATCGACGACTGAGCATTGTAATACAGACCCAAGATTTATAAAAAATCTGATATAAAGCAATATAGTTAAAAAAAAAAACAAAATTGTATGTTTACATTAGCTTTCTATGGTTCTTTTTAATATAATACAAGACAGATTTACGATACTTCAAGCTCATCCCGCTCTACGCCTCTAATATCCCAACAAAGCTATAAAAAATCTATGAAGCGCTGATATATACGCTGTTATCCTTTAGTTCTTATAATTTACGAGAAGTCGTAACAAGTTGTTCGCTGCAGTTTTTCAATTATGCTCGGTGCTGTCGTTCTATACTAGTTTATGACGTCATAATGCTTATATGACCCGGTTTTTAGTGGGAAAAACTGGCTTTTGTTCGTGGTTCTTTCTTCACAACCACTGTTATAGCAAGACGTTATTATACGCATTATTGTATATGTGGGCAGAAACGGGTTCTGCGTAGATAGGTTGCAACCTATATAACTATAGGCCTTCAGCATGTCCACACCGCGCCGTGTCTGGAACAAGAATGATCCGTAGCACACCAATCGATCCCTTTATATAGCCAGACAGGTAGGGACGCCATGACAGTTGCCGGTGCTGCCACTGTAATAAATTTAATGCCACCACAGGGTAAATTACGGTGCTCGATCGCTGTGCATAGAGTTTATAACTGGACGTAGCCGCCGTCACGGCCATACTGACGTGCGTACGTCCTCGTACGCTTAGCTTCACTTTGTACCTGGTGAGGGACATAAGTATCAGTGTTATGGCTCGTTCATCCTGACAATTAAATTGAGTTAAACTTGGAGTCAAAGGATCAGGTTTCAATTTGATTAGTCAAAAGCATTTTAACCTTCATCATAACCAGCGTCAGGGTTAACCCTTCAAGACCATCATTATCCTTTCATTTACAAAAAAATGGACCGGATGGTGCTAGACCGGATAGATATCCCTTTAGCAACCAAAAATCATCAAACTAATACCTTATCCCTTCATTTATAAAAAAATGGACCGGATAGTGCTAGACCGGATAGATATCCCTTTAGCAATCAAAAATCATCATTCCAGCATTACCTTATCCCTTCATTTATATAAAATGGACCGGATAGTGCTAGACCGGATAGATATCCCTTTAGCAACCAATAATCATCATTCCATCGAATACCAATTAGTGCTAGACCGGATAGATTATCCCTTTAGCATTCAGACACATTTTTTGTCATCATTCTTACATTCTTTCTTTTTTTCTTTTTGTTCTCTTTTTCAGTTTTTTTTTCTCTTTTTTTTACTTTTTTCTTACCCTTTTTTTTCTCTTTTTTTTTCTCTCACGAATCATTACTTTTTTTACCATTACTTTTATTCTCTTTTTTTTTTTCACTGGTCCGGGTTAACCCTGCAACTAAATTTGATATTAGTGTTACCCGCCGTCAAGTTACCATATTTTCGGCGTTACTTGAAGAGTGATGTGTAAATGGGCAATCCCACTTCTGATGTGGGCAGAAACGTGTTGTGCGTAGGTAGGTTGCAACCTATATAATTATAGGCCTTCAGCATGTCCACACCGCGCCGTGTCTGGAACAAGAATGATCCGTAGCACACCAATCGATCCCTTTATATAGCCAGACAGGTAGGGACGCCATGACAGTTGCCGGTGCTGCCACTGTAATAAATTTAATGCCACCACAGGGTAAATTACGGTGCTCGATCGCTGTGCATAGAGTTTATAACTGGACGTAGCCGCCGTCATATATATTAAAAATAGATGTAAGGCTGATGAGGATTTTAAAGACTTTTTTTTATAAGTGATAAGCACTTTGTAATTCTATATGCTTAGTACAATAACTTAATTTTAAGTACATAATATAATTTTAACTTGTAAAAGTGCTAAAAATGGCCTATTTGCAATAAATTATTATATAATACTACTAATAGTAATAATTACTAGGTGGTAGGACTTTACTGCAAAGTTCGTCTAGGTAGGTACCAACGCTTTTCCAGTTATTCTTCTGCCAAGCAGTAGTATGTTCCGGTTTGAAGGGCAATGTAGCTAGTGAAATTACTGGTCATGCCATTTCGTAACATAATTTTTTTTTGTTTTCTTTGACTTTGATAAATGGCTCCCTGAAAATGTGGCCCCTGTGCAACTTTATTCCTTTACTAGTTGCGCCCCGCGGTATCACCCGCGGATAATAATTAGGATATTAATTAAATTAAAATTAGCGGAAAATAAATAATAGGTCTTTACCTATGAAATTGCCGTATTGCAGTACAGACTTTTTCAAACAAAAAAAAGTTTTGATTGGCTATGAATTCTAAATTCAAATTAATTTTGTTTTAAAAATATGACATTCTATTTACAATATAAGTCTTTTGTTTATTGATTAGCGTTGTATTTTCATTACATTTCAACATTTTTCCTCATAATGGATACTTTGAAATTTCGTGTAATTATGGAATATGAGTTCCGTCGTGGCACCAACGCGGCACAAACGACACGTAACATCAACGACGTTTACGGAGAGAACTGTACAAACGAACGTACAACCCGTTATTGGTTTGCTCGGTTCCGTTCTGGGAATTTTGACTTGAAAAATTAACCTCGTGGTCGTCCGGAAACTTTGGTCAACAATGATGAATTAAAGGCGATTGTGGAAGCTGATGAATCTCAATCTACAGCTGAGCTGGCAGCAGCTTTTGATGTTAGCATCAAAACAATAATGGTCCATTTGCGACAGATTGGCAAGATAAAAAAGCTTGATAGATGGGTGCCCCACGAACTTAACGATCGCCAGCGCAACGTACGCGTCGAGACTTGCCTTGCGCTGCTTAACAGGCACAGAAATGAAGGAATTTTGAACTGAATTGTTACGTGCGACGAAAACTGGATTCTTTTTGACAATCGAAAGCGCTCAGCAAGTTGGTTAGATCCTGGTTCGGTACCAAAGCAATGTGCAAAACTAAAAATGACCCCTAGAAAGGTGATGGTCACAGTTTGGTGGTCTAGTGCTGGTGTGATTCATCATAGCTTTTTACAAAACGGCGAGAGCATTACTGCAGATGTGTACATTGAAGAACTGACCACAATGATGGCGAAACTCGCACGTCTGCAACCAGCTTTGGTCAATCGGTCGTCTCCACTGCTACTTCACGACAACGCGCGACCCCATACTGCACAACAGACCGTCTCTAAGCTGCATGAGTTGGGTTTGGAAGCTCTCCCTCATCCGCCATACTCACCAGATCTTGCGCCTACCGACTATTACTTTTTCCAAAATTTGGACAACTTTTTAGCGGGAAAAAAATTCAATTCCCGAGAGACAGTACAAAACGTCTTTGAAGAGTTTGTTGTCTCCCGTCCTGCTGATTTTTTCAAGAAGGGCACCCATAAACTGCCTCAGCGTTGGCAAAGATGCATTGCTTGCAGGGGTGATTACTTTGAATAAAAGAAATAAATAAGTTCGAAAAAAAAATACTTTAACTTTTTTCAAACAAAACGGCAATTTCATAGGTAAAGACCTAATATATTAAAAGCTCACCGATTACATACATAGTCCCAGGAACTACGACGGCCATGGTGCTATATTTGTGTAATATAAAATAAATATTCCTAAATAAGCTCAAATATTTGAGTTGAGTCTGGGTGCTGTGGGATCATGGTCCTCGCAGTCCCTGGGTCCCTAGACACAGGGAACCCTAGTTAGGGTCCAGGATCTATGTATGTGATTTTTGGTCGTTATTATTATTATTATAGTGCTGTAAGCGGAGCCAGGTAAGGCTACGCCCCAAATCCTATTATTATAATCACGTTTCCATCGCTGTGCACACTTAGTTTATAAAGACTTATTTTTTAATTTAAAGGAACAATTTTAATCACTAATATGTCCAGGATTTAAAGGGTCGGATGAATAAGGGTTCAACACATCGTTCGTGATTCAATTTTTTCCTTTACATTAAAATTAAAATCCGTTTATTTATAAAATTTAAGGCAGCTAAACTAGATCAATCAAAGTTCAATTGTATTCAATCAAAAGCATAAGACAATAATTGTAACAACAAACTTAGATGTTGATAAATAAATCAGCATTGCAATTTAACGGGGCAATGCCGCCAGCATGTTGGGTACGCTACCTACTGTGGTAGTGAGCTGTGGCATTACTAGGCGCAATGACCTGTAGGACTGTCTAATGTCTATAGGTCAATTAAGCTATCAATTCATAAGTTATAGAAAAGTAGAAAGTGCCTCTTAAATTGCATAAAAACTTAATTCCCTGATGATTTACTAGGTGGTAGGACTTTTCTGCATAATTCGTCTAGGGTAGATACCCATCGCTTTGCCAGTCAAACTGCCGTCAAGCAGTAGTGCGCAAGCACTAACGTGTTCTGGTTTGAAGGGCACTGTAGCCAGTGTAATTACTGGGCAATAGAGTCTTTACGATCTGATCTCACAGTCAAGTAATCTTATTACTAGACTGTGCTGATGTCTCAGGATGATGTGCGCAGTGCAGTGTCACGTGAAACTTTATACAAGGTGGAGTTTAATTCGTTCTTTTCCTTTAATGTATGTATTCAGTCCATGCTACAGAACGCTCACATATAACTAAATAAAAAAGAACTTATGATATAAAACTTAAATCTAGGTATTATCAAATATAAATTAAAAAAAAAAAACAAAAAAAAGCCTTGCGACATTGAAAAAGCAGGTGTCTTATGGCCTACGAAGCATTTACAAAGCACTCAGCTGGTACCCGCGCTATGTGTACCGTTAAATGCATATTTCGGCGGTCATGCAGTTATTTTAGGAAGCACTAAATACTAAAACAAAACTTTTTTTTTTAATTGGACCGTGTACGAATATTTTATAGCATGGTCTGAGTACACACATTTAAGGAAAAGAGTGAATTAAATTCCACCATGTATATTTTGGAATTCCGAGTGACACTATTCTGTTATGGGCGGTTGTGTCGCTTAACATCAGGTGAACGACTCGTCACATCATTCTCCTAAAGCAGAAATTACTCTTTCCCACTACCGGTGCATCAAATACGCACCCTACAATAAGCAGAAACTACGCTTTCCCACTACCGGTACATCAAATACGCAGCCTACAATAAGCACAAATTACTCTTTCCCACTACCGGTACATCAAATACGCACCCTAAAATAAGCAGAAACTACTCTTTTCCACTAACGGTACATCAAATACGCACCCTACAATAAGCAGAAACTACTCTTTTCCACTACCGGTACATCAAATACGCACCCTACAATAAGCAGAAACTACTCTTTCCCACTACTGGTACATCAAATACGCACCCTACAATAAGCAGAAACTACTCTTTCTCAATACCGGTACATCAAATACGCACCCTACAGTAAGCAGAAATTACTCTTTCCCAATACCGGTACATCAAATACGCACCCTACAATAAGCAGAAACTACTATTACCCGCTACCGGTACATCAAATACGCACCCTACAGTACGCAAAAATTACTCTTTCCCACTACCGGTACATCAAATACCTACGCACCCTACAATCTCCTAAAGCAGAAATTATCTCACAAATATCTACCTTTAAAATTAAATGAGCTTAATAGTGTAATTCGTAGCTTCACGTGACCTACATGGTAGCTTTACGAGAAAACATTACCATATTATGTGGGCCATTAAGTATTTTATCATCATGTCGGTCTTCACGGTTTATAAAGTTTTAGAGCCGATGTTTAAACCTAAGTCGTCTATTTCTATGTTGCGAACTGAATATAATAAACAAAGTAGAAGACTCTTGATGTTAGTGATGGTTATAAGTCTAGGCACTAACGTCAGTGGTATAAAAATACTAACTACATAACAGTACCCATCGTGGTTCAGTTCTTATTCTGGGTGCCTTAAGCGCCTGCCCTCCCACCCGGTGACGCCGCAAAGGTCGGTAGAGACCAACAGCAGTCCAAACAAAAAAGTGGTTGATTTCTTGACCTGTGAACTCTATTAATACGTCAACCATTATCAGTTATTTTTCATTCTTTTTCTTTTTTCTTTTTCTTCTTCTTCTTTATACATTTCATTCTTCTCAATTCTTCTTGTACTATAGCTCTAAGTTATTTCTTTCTGTATCTGTTTTCGTGTCTGGTCTGGGATACAATAAATAATGTTTGTATTTCTCAAAATGTTGAGTAACCAGACCATAATTAATATCCTTTTGAGAAAGGGATCAAACCCGATTTAAATCGTGTTGATTCCGTTATGAGAAGAATAATTATTCAGGTCAGTAGAACGATTATCAAAAAACCAATTCCTGGTACACTAGCTGTCATCCATTGAAGAGTTCTCCGTTTTTATCTCAAACTTCATCATTAGATTCTTCATTAGAGTCTTTCCTGCAAAGTTCGTTTAGGTAGGTACCTACCCACTGCTTTGTCAGCTATTCTACCGCCATTCGGTTCCGGTTTGAAGGGCTGTAACTAATGAAATGACAGGACAAATTACAATATGATAGACTATGATCTAATCTTACAATCCAGTAATCTTATTCTAACCTTATTACTAGATTGTGCTGATGTCTCAGGATAATGGCAGAGCAGTGTTACGCGGAACTCTCTATACTTTAGACTTTCAAGTGACAATGCAACTGATAGTTCCGTGTCGCTATATCAGGCGAGCGACCAGCTCGTCAGAAACCTTCTCATAAAGAAATTAAATCCACAGAATTTGCCCTTTAGATCATCACCTTTATATATCACACTGGAAATATATACTCTGTAGAACGAAGAAGAATCCTCCAAAGTGGTAAAAACACAAAACATACACAAAATCTTATACCCGACGAGCTTCTGCCCGCAGCTTCGCCCGCGGCGTGGCCTATGGGAAAATAATTCAACCACCCATTTCACCATCTTAAGGGTAGAATTTCAAAAAATCCTTTCTTGCCTACGTCATAACGTCTACCTGCATGCCAAATTTCAGCCCGATCCGTCCAGTGGTTTGGGCTGTGCGTTGATAGATCACTATATCAGTCAGTCACCTTTAAGTTATATATCTTATACCCGATTAGAAAACAGCTTCCTTTTATGAAGTCGCGCAAACAAGAACATTTTTGAAATCAGATTTTAAAGGTTATATTTGAATTCAAATGTACTTCCGTCAAATGTAATACAGTTCTGAATTCATGGTAGACTCGATAAGGTTTGAATATTTATTAAATAAACTCTACTAAAAGGGCTAAAATAACGGATAGAGCTTCCAATAATTAATTAACAAATTTATTTATACCATGAGTGAATATGAACATGCAATAGATTTGGTTGAATTGAGTTCACGTTAATTGAATATTTATTAAACAAAATATTACATAGGTTGCATTACTCCTTGGTTGGATAACGGGTAACTTTTTATTTATGCCTTATTAGATATTATTTTAAGTAGGTACGAGTACATCTATGTTACGCTAGTACTATAGGTTGGGGGGCGAGTTGGCTGGACTGCAGTCGCGACCCCTTCTCGCCCCCGGTACGGCGGACGAGGGCTCACGGGGAGGTTTTAGTGGGTTCGACTCCCACATACCCCCTTACCACTTCCCTGCCACCACCCCCGTGGTGCCTCGTTGTGGTAGCTTATTTAAACTATAGAAAACATAGCTTTGAATATAACACAATGAATAATATCTTTAAGTTTTGGATAAGTATAATAATTGTGTACTAATATTATTTCAAGTATTTTAGAAATTATAATAAAGTTTGAGCTAAATAAACCAAAGACAAGAATTCCAATGAAATTTTAATTAATTACTTGGCGAATAATGTGTATTCAGAAGCTAACAAAACAATTGTTAGCATACGCCTACTTCCTTCCAAGTTTTCCAACAATCCATACTATCATGCTTACAATAAAAACACTATATAGAAAAGCATACAATTTTCATCGTTTACCGCGTGTTCCTAAGTTATTAACAGAAAATATTAGAGATGAATGAGGTAGGAAATATACCGGATTTTGTTTCTCCGGCCAAAAATAATCATTACATTCACTATGAACAGATCATGCTATCGAATTGTCTATTATACCCGCAAATAAAAAGTAGCTTGTTTGTTAATCCACTGTATAAGCTATCAATATTCCAAAATTTGATTCAAATTTGTTCAACTGCGTGAAAGAGTCAAATCCATACATAAAAACTTGCACGTTTAATTTTACTTTCGATGGGTCAGTGTTTGACTACATGTCACCTGATGGTAAGTGACGATGAGGTCGAAGGTGAAGCACTATTACCCTGAAAATTTATATTATTTGTTTATAATATTAGAATTTATTAGAATCACACTAATATTATAAAGGCAGAGTCACCACCAGTATCTAAGTATTCTATCAGTTATCTGGTTCCCATAGTACCTACAAGCGTTGCTTAGTTTGAGCTAGATGACGCTGTGCAAAATGTGTACAAATATTTATTATTATTTTATTCACTCAGCTCATAGCTTTAGCGTTAAGCCTAGCCTCAATATATCCAGTTCATATTTCCATTTTGCCGGATGTAAGCCGGATGCTAGCCCGTACATCCCTACCCTGTGGTTTATAATAGGAAGTATACGAGGATGTTTGCCGCTTAATTAAGCAGTATAACGCTATCATAACGTTAAAATTGGTTCTGGAGTCGTTGAGAACCCGTCGTTCGTCTTCGTCGTTCAAAATGTAAACGACGCCACGTAATTGTAACCTACCACAGTTTCCTTGACACTTGACACTTATTGTTGAAGTAAAACTTTTTTACGCACGCTTGACTTGGGGAGTAAGCTGGTGGATGCGAGCTGTACATAAGTTGGCTCACGTCATTGTCAACAAAGTTGAAAATTTGTATTATTTTTTTGGTCCGGTAAAACGACAATTTATAATGGTCAAGATGGCGCCATTAACATAAAAAAAAACAAAAACAAAGTTATACCGGCCGATAGATGGAGATATAAAGAAGTTTTACTTCAGTCGTGTGGTTTAAAGCACACTCTTATTCGTTTTTTTCTTAAACTCACCTTAGTTCTGCAGCTGGCAGTGGGCAAGCCATATCGTTCGCAAACGGAGAGTCGAAAGGCTCTTGAGTGGCGACCACGAGCTGGAAGACGCAAGCTAGGCAGGCACCCGCTAAATCAAACAAATAAAAAACCAGAGCACAGGGTTCTGCTTGGCGGCAGAATAACACTAATCAAACAGTTTAATGTTAATGTCGCCATCTTGACAATTGTAAATTGTCATTTTACCGGACAATATTACAAATTTTAATATACACAATATTACATATTTTAACTTTGTTATGTTGACAATGGCAACCTACGTGAACCAACTTCAACTTCCGTTCGCCTCGCATTCACCAGCTTACTCCCCAAGTCAAGCGTGCGTAAAGAAGTTTTACCTATTTCAAATATCTATCTAATAATTTATCTATAAGCTACAGTATGACAGTAACTGCATTATTAGTGTTTTGTACGTGGGAATTTTACTAAAATACTTTTTCATAACGTATTATTATTGTCAAAATATCATTTAAAATCCGTATACACAGTACAATAATAAAGCATTCCGGAAACATAACATATAATATTAAAGCGTCAAGTAAGTCTGCTGCAGTTATCCCCAATTTGCAGCACGACTTAAAATATGCAAGAGTGTGGAAGGAAGTCGGGAGAACTTGCACGAAGTGCTAACTGCTATGTTTGCTGCACTGGGCCAGTTTAAATGGTTTAAGGTGGATGAGAGAGCGATAAAAAGATTTTGAGTAACTTCTGTACGCACGTTTGACTTTGGGACTAAGCTGGTGAATGCGAAGCGAACGGAAGTTGAAGTTTGTTCATGTAGATCTCCATAGTCAAAATAAAAAAGTTAAAAATTTGTGTTATTATGTAAATAATTGAATGAAACGCGATTAGCGGTAAACTCAGACTGATTTATTTGTCTTAAGTAGGTAGGCATGACAATTTAATTTATAGCATACCCACAATACATTACACTTCCCTTCTTAATCGACAGTGCAACGTGGTAACATAAGTAAAAAAAAAGTGAAAGAAAACGACATAAATCTATAGAATGCCAACGCCTGTGGGTTATGACTGAATAGGTAAACAAGAAGATACACTGTTTATAGTAGATATATATATGTTTGTGGTAGATATTGTACGTATAAGTATCCCAGACATTATAATATACAGTTTCCGGTTATAAAATGTTTTCATAAGCGTATGTAGGTATTATATACTTATTTAGTTTACTATTATTAACCATAGGTAACTTAGTGCAAAAAGTATATAGCTACAAACCCACCGTACTGAACATAAGAGGATAATAATGATTTAAAAAAAGAGAAATAACGTAGGTAAATAATACGTTCACTAAAGTAAAGATTGAACATTGTATTTGTTTATCATAATTATCTACGCAATAATACATAAAAAAAAGGTTTAGATTTTAAAATTAAATATTATAACTTAATGTTCAACTTTACCTCATAACTCATCGGTAAGTACAGTATACAAATGAAAAGTTTAAAGTTAGTAAACACGTAAGTAAAGTATACACATGAAAAGTTTAAAGATAGGTGTAAGGTACAAACTAGTGCTCATTTATCACCATAAACAAAAAAAAAACGAATGTTTTGTATCCGTAACCTTATTCATCTAAAAAAAATTTTGGCTTGGCCGTGGGCGAAGTACGGGCACTCGACACTGAGGCTGAGGCGCGCGCGCCTGGCCGTGGATGGCAATAGTTGGCGTCCTTGGCGTCGCCGGTGAGGTTGGCTGCGATGAGTCCGGCGAGGTCTCTGCGATGTCATCATACTCACTAGAGGACGAGCCGACAGTAGACCGTGGTGTACTCGTCACTTGAGTGTCGTCCTTTTCGCGATCACCCTGATCACTACTACCTAACGCCCACGAGTAGCGTTTTGATTTACGTGGTATCAGCTGATCTATGTGCTTAGTGCTCATGACATTACCCTTTGTAGTAACTTTGTATGTTACTGAACCAGTTCGTTCCGCCACCGTTCCCTCGTTCCATTTGGGCCCGTGTTTCGAGTAGTTTCTCACTAGAACCGGATCCCCCGGCGTGAAGTCGCGCTGCGTGCCGCCGGCGTGCGCCACCTGTGCCCGCTGCGCCGCCCCCACGCACTGCGCGGTGCTGGGCGCGCGCAACAGGTCCAAGCGCGTGCGCAGCCGTCGACCAAACATAGCCACCGCAGGTTCCTTCTGCGTACTGGAATGTGAACTATTGCGATACTGCAATAAAAACTTATTCAAAGCGGTATCAATATTCTCCCCGTCTGTTGTGGCTTTTTTCATTACTTTTTTAATAGTTTTAACGGCATTTTCAGCTGCGCCATTACTTGCAGGGTGGTATGGCGCGGTTAAAACGTGTTGAATGCCATTATTTTTTAGGAACGATTTCAATTCGGACGAAGTAAAGGGTGGTCCCCCGTCACTCACCAATACCGTAGGGACCCCAAATCTAGCAAAGAGATCTCTTAGTTTACCTATAACCAAAGCGGCCGAAGTACCTGAAGTCATCGGCGCCACCTCGATCCATTTTGAGTGAGCATCTATTACAAGGAAATAATACTTTTCCTTGTAATACAAAAAATCAACATGCAATCTTACCCATGGCTCCTGCGGCCAGGCGTAGGGCGCGGGCGGCGCATGCGGTGGGGCGTCGCGGGCCCCGCGGCACGCCACGCACGACCGCGCGCGCTGTTCTAAATCGGAGTCCAGCAATGGCCACCATACATAGTTTCTAGCAATTTGTTTCATGCGGACTATACCCACGTGACCCTCGTGGATTTCTTCCACGATACGTTTGCGTAGACTTCTCGGAATCACTATCCGGTAGCCCCACACTATACAGCCATGATCCACTTGCAAAGTATCTTTACGATGAAAGTACGGCTTTTCATGTTCAATCTCTGTTTGTGCCGGCCATCCACTTACTATATACGAGTATATTTTACATAGGCTCGCGTCTTTTTTTGTTTCTTTCGCCACTTCGCGGTGATTGAGAGGAAACGTATCCTCTACGTAGTGGACATAAGCAGCTTCCCCTTCACTGTTTTTGATTTTCTCTTTAACTGCAGTTAGAGGCAAGCGAGATAATCCATCTGCGTTTCCGTTTTTATCCGTAGTAACGAACACAATGTCAAAATCGTATGCGGCTAGACGCACCGCGTACCTCTGCAACCGACTGGCCGCCGTTTGTGGGATACCATGTTTTGGACCAAATATATACGTGAGCGGCTTATGATCACTGCGCAAGATAAACTTGCGACCGAATACGTACTGATGGTGCCTTGCTACCCCGTAAACGATAGCCAACGCTTCCTTGTCGATTTGACTGTATCGGCGCTCTGCGTCGTTGAGCGTGCGCGAAGCGCAGCACACGATGCGCTCGGCGCCGTCGGGGTACACGTGCGACAGCACCGCGCCGAGCCCGTACGCCGAGCTGTCCACCGCCAGTACCAGCGGTAGCTCGGGCGAGTAGTGCGCCAGCGCCCCGCCGCTCAACAGCTGTTTTTTGACTGTGTCGAACCCCTTCTGACACGCCTCCGTCCACTGCCAGTTAGCCCCTTTAGCTAACAATGAATAAAGCGGATGCAAAGTTGTACTTATATTTGCCAAAAATCGCGAATAATAATTAATTAAGCCAAGTGCCGCCCTTAACTGGGATACATTTTGTGGCGCGGGCAAATTCGTAATAGCCGCCACTTTATTTTGATCGGTGTGTATGCCGTGTCGGTTTATCCTGTAACCTAAATAGCACACCTCGTTTTTGAAAATTCACACTTCTCATATTTAATGCGTAAACCGGCTTCAGAAAGTTTAGTCAACACTGCCCTTAAATTTTTCATGTGCGTTTCCTTATTATGACCTGTAATGCAAATGTCATCTATAAATGCCACAGTATTATCGATACCGCAAAGAGTTTCCTCGACTACCTTTTGGAAAATTTCGGGTAAACATTTAATACCACAAGGTGCCCTGCGGTATATATAAATTCCCACATGTGTGGTGATGGCAGTGAGTGGTTGTGACGCCTTATCCAAAATTAATTGTAAGTAAGCATTTTTCAAATCTAATTTTGTATAGTGCTGTCCACCACTGAGCGCTGCGAACAATTGTTCAATACGAGGCAACGGATAATGAAAATCTTTTAATTGCTTATTAATCGTTATTTTATAATCGCCGCATATACGTATAGACCCGTCCCTTTTTATAATTGGAACAATCGGTGTCCCGTAGTCAGAACTCTCCACCTTAACGATAATACCCTCTGCTTCCAAGCGTTGCAACTCGCGTTCAACAGGAATGCGCAGCGCTAATGGAATCGGACGAGCTTTACAAAATATCGGCTCGGTGTCTTTTACTTGTAATTTAATCTCGGTTTTAAACGCACCTATACCCTCCTTAAACACATCCGGAAATTCCTTTTTTAAATTTGAAACAACTGAATTGTTATTTTCGGCTATATTCAATATGTTAATTGACTTTAAATTCAATTTACGTAACCAGAGGTGACCCATTAACGGAGGCCCGCCATTTGCAATCACAAACAAAGGCAACACAGCTATCTCGGTGCCGTGCACAACTTTAACTTCAACGCGGCCGAGAGGTACAATCGCACCACCAGAGTATGACCGAAACTTAACATCATCTTTAAGGATGGGTAAATGGGATAAATGAGTATCGTAGAACTGTTTCGACACCGCCGATATCCTGCTGCCCGTGTCAACCTCGAAAGAAATATTATTATTTTCTACAATTAAATCTAGATATTATGGATCGTCCTTACGGTTTGCTTCTGTTGAGAAATGATATAATCCATCACTTGCATCACTGTCCGACACACTTTGCTCGATGTAATTTTGCGATTTATACTGAACACTTTTACCACCTTTTGAACACATACGTGCTAAATGCCCCTTTTCACTACACTTATTACACGAATAAAACTTGTACCGACATTTATTAGGCGCGTGATTATTTTTACCACAACGCCAGCACGGCGAACTTCGCCCTCGCGTTAAGCCCGCGGTCCCGGCCACTGCCACCCGATGCATCCCGTTCGCGTCCTGCCCGAGCCCTGAGCCTGCCGAGCCCGGCGCCCCGCCGCCGACCGTGGCGCCGCTCGCAGCCGCGGTCTCCGCGTGCCGCTCGGCCGCCTCCAGTGCTAGCGCCAGCTCCACCGCTTTTTTATAGTCCAGCGTAGGTTCAGCGAATAGGCGGGAACGCATTTCTTCACTTCGTAGGCCAGATACAAACTGATCCCTAATGTTTTCCTCCAACAAGGTGCCGAAGTTACAATGCGTCGCAAGATGTTTGAGGTTTTGAAGAAATACGCCTACGTTTTCACTTTCCGCCTGACACCGTTGGCGAAATATATGCCGCTCGGCGATCTCTGATCGCTTGGGTTCTAAATGGTCGCGAACTAACGCCACCAGCTCCCCGAACTGCTTGGTTTCTGGATGATTCGGCGAACACAGGTCGCACATCAACTCGTACGTGTGCGCCCCGACGTGCGTCACTAACGTGGCCACTCGTAACTCGCTCTTGATTTCATTTAGTAAAATGAACTGTTCTACAAGTCGCACATATGCACCCCAATTCGCTCGACCATGAATATCAAATTCATGTAACTTCCCGTACGGCATATTGACGATTTTCCACCAAAATTCCAATAAACTGCGCCACTTGTAAATAATTGAATGAAACGCGATTAGCGGTAAACTCAGACTGATTTATTTGTCTTAAGTAGGTAGGCATGACAATTTAATTTATAGCATACCCACAGTGACAAATGACAATTTACAATTTAAAATAAACTCATTTCATTTCATTGAAAGCCGGGGGCGCCTTGTTCGATTCCCGCGATAGGTCAAGTATGTTTGCTTGTGCAAAGGAAAAACACAGCGCTAATTTATATTTGTTCTGAGTTTAGGTGTTGTGGGACTATAGTCCTCGTAGTTCCTGGGTCCCTAGACTCCTAGTTAGGGTGAATGCGCTCAAGAACTGCATGATCTCATTCTCCCATCACCATTCCACTACCGGACTACTAGACGCTCGGCTAAGCGCCATCCTTTCGTGGTCGAAATACCACCCATTCGTACCAAGCGATTTGACTCAACGTTCTTAATTAGAACGGCTAAAGAATGGAATGCCCTGCCAGCGTCTGTGTTTCCGGCGAAATATGACCCGGGCGTGTTCAAGAGAAGAGTGAATAGGTATTTACTTGGCTAGCATGCTACACCTTCGATCGCATCGTCACTTCCCATGAGGTGAGAGCACGGTCAAATGCTAGACAAGTCTGAAGTAAAAAAAAAAGGGTCCAAGATCTGTGTATGTATGTGATCGTTGGGCGTTATAATTATTTATTATTATTATTATTTATAACTCTGAAGGGCGCCTAGCTAGATGTCACAATCTTCTTAGTTCATTTTCGCTTTCTCTCATGCCTCCGACCACCACCCTAATATTTCGCAACGCCCACTCTTGCATTATACGTTTCGAGAACGGGCACTCCACAGGATGCTTAGATAAAGGTAGTGCTGGTTAATTCGCACTAATACTAAATTTATTTTTTGTGGTGTACAATCAGCTTTAGCTTCACTAAGGTCCGTATTACAGAACGATGCTCAGTCAGAGATTTCATTCACTAATCGATCACTTTATGAATGAAATTTCTGCTTGAGCACCGATCGATGACTGAGCATCGTTCTATAATACGGACCTAAGATTAAAGGTGTTTGCGTCTTTTTCCATTATTTTTACTTACATTAGGTTCTGTTTAGCTAATACTAGTTGCGCCCCGCGATTTCACCCGCGGATAAATAGTATTTTAATTATTTGCTCATCCCACGGAAGCATTTCACTTTTCCGGGATAATATGTAGCCTATATGTTAATCCAGTGTATAGGCTATCTTGGTACCGAATTTCATCCAAATCCATTCAGCCGTTTGAGCGTGAAGGAATAACAAACATACACACATACAAACATACAAACGTAGTTACTGTGTCCCAGAGTGTGTGTGCAACAACACAAGTGTGGAGGCAAAATACAATAATTAAACTAAAATGTCACTATCCGGTTAATAAGCCAAAGCCAAGAAAACATTCGTACAAACATAGTACAAAATAAAATTAACCATTTTAAAATGTGCTTTGAAAAACTAACTTACTTTATTACATTCAGTTTCAGAAGAGTTCAGTAAATATACGTCGCAGACGCCGGAATATTTTGTGACTCCTTTTTCAAAGTTTTAATTTTGTCTATGGGTTTTACAACTTTTAGGTTAGAGAATAAAGTTTGTTTATTTTATGTTGACTATATTATAATGCATACAAATATTAGAATGCAGCAGCTATCTGTATATGACGGCGCCAACGTCCAGTTATAAACTCTGTGCGCAGCGGGCAGTACCGTAATTTACCCTGTGGTAGTATTTAAATTTATTACAGTAGCAACATCGGCAACTGCCATCGCTGCACCACCCATCTGGTTATGTAAATGAAGCGCTCGGTGTACTACGATCATTCTTGCTCCGGACGCGGCCCGGTGCGCATGCTGAAAGCCTATAGTTCTATAGGTATATAGGTTGCAACCTACGCACAACCCGTTCCTCCTATATAATATATAAAATACCCTATGCATTGACAACAACAATAATAATAATAACGCCCAACTATCATACAAACATACATACATAGATCCTGGACTACAACTAGGATTTTCTGTATGTAATAGGCACCCAGGAACTACGAAGGCCATGGTCCCACAACACCCAGTCTACGCAAATAATTGCGCTTTTTTTTCTGCGCACAAATACTTGTTAACAATATAGGATTATTTAAACATTACACACATTAAATGTAAAAGAGTTGCTATAGTTAATCAAGTTATTTACTGTCAAAAGTAGTATTGAATAGTGTAATTGACTTGTGGACGGTTTGTTGACTTGCCACTTGGTGGCGTCGTAGTCGACTGTCATGGCCGAAACTTGTTCCATCGCCTCTTTAAAAAGGGCAGAACGTTGTTCAGTGGAGTTCAGTTGGTCTTCGACAGCGGTGTGAATAACAAGAAACTATTGCCGATATACTGTGAAACAGGAAACATATCTGGGGTTGTTTATTAGTTGTGCAGCAAATGTCTATGAAGTAAACATAATATACTGATCCTGCCGCAGGAATCGACCCCGCCTCCGGGTTATAAGCTGACCTAGACAACACCAACAACACCTCCAAAAAGGACGTCTTGACAAGCTGTAGGCATTTTATATTAATACATGCTTTTACTATTATTCTGCTTTACCACAGACTCCTGGGTCCGTACTCTTTTTTATTATACTACTTACATATTTGTTAGTTGTATTATTTGTATTAACTACAAACAATCGAAGGGTTGAGAATAAAAAGGGTTTAACTATCAAATTGATAGTTTCGAGAAAATTGACTTTAAACGTCAACGGCGCCATTTTAATGTAGAGTGCTTATAAGGTAATAGAAAAGGTTTATGTACGTTTCAGTTGCTTGAAAATGTTTTAATTCTATTTTAAAATACTAAATATAGTACTAATTCATACAATTACTGTAAAAATATAATATAATAAACTAAATATAATAATGTTTTTATGCTAAGCGAACTGTATTCCTGTGACAGATAAACCGTTTTTAGACTCAAAATCTCGAGATTTAAGCCTCATTTCGGTATTTTGAGAATACAATGTTGTAGATGATTTCACGCTGAATTCAACGATACCCATAAATCATTTTGTGAAAAAAAATCAATCAGATAAACCCTTTTTGTTCTCACCCCTTCAATTAGTTTCTGTATTTTGTAATTCTAACAGTTGTTGATGTGATGTGAACTTCCCACAGTTGATTCAAAATGGCAAATTATTAAGTATAAGAAACAGGGTAGGACAGTGGCGATAACGGGATAAATAAAGACTTGTCTTGTTGTCCCCATTAATGGTCTAGGCAAATAGGACAACGGGAATTATAACCTCCAGCTCGTTATCCCCATTATTGGACCGCAGAGTGGAGAAGGGAAAAAATAAAGACCTCCATTTTGTGGAAATAGGCACAGGGAGTACAAGTTTCTTAATTCGTACTTAATTGTTTCTCCATCCTCTTTCACGTTGTCAAAACGGGTAACTTTAATGTTTGATCCAGCCTTAGCGAGACACTTATACTGTAAATTGATTATACACTTTAATCTAAATATATATAACTCAAAGGTGACTGACTGACTGACTGACATATATAGTGATCTATCAACGCACAGCCCAAACCACTGGACGGATCGGACTGAAATTTAGCATGTAGGTAGATGTTATGACGTAGGCATCCGCTAAGAAAGGATTTTTCGAAATTCCACCCTTAAAAGGGTGAAATGGGTGGTTGAATTATTTTCCCATAGGCCACGCCGCGGGTAAAGCTGCCGGCAGAAGCTCGTTTTGACATATAGGTACTTGATCTTGATTGGCCCGATAACTCAGTTGGCAGTAACCCTGTCTTCTGAACTGTAGGTTTGATTCCCACTCAGGACAAACATTTGTGTGATGAACATCAATGTTTGTTCTGTGTCTGGATGTTACATTGTATTTTATGTATATATTTACAAACAAAAAGTATCTAAGTATTGTATCAATTATCTGGTTACCATAGTACAAGCTTTGCTTAGTTTGGGGCTATATGGCGCTGTGTTAAATGTCCACAAATATTTATTTAATTATTTATTTGTGGCCGGCGTTGTGCGTGCGCGAGTGTCGATTGAAAGCCGGGTTCGCCATCTTGCTCCCAGGCTCCGTGGCCCGCGGACCTCATATCACCTTCTCGCTTATGGCGTTAACACTATTAAAGGTTGTTCTTGCCCTCTTGAGGTGATTGAGACATAATTATATAATATTTTTTCTACAAAATGAGCTTTTCTTATTTTGAAGTAAAACTTCTTTACGCACGCTTGACTTGGGGGGTAAGGTGGTGAATGCATGATGAGGCGAACGAAGTTGAAAGGTGTTAACGTAGATCTCCATTGTCAACATAACAAAGTTAAACATTTGTATTATTGTGTTGGTATGTCCGGTAAAATGACAGTTTACAATTGTCAAAATGGCGACATTAACATTAAAGAAAGCAAAAGCAAAGTTATACCGGCCGATAGATGGAGCTGAACTAAAGAAGTTTTACTTCAGTATATGGTCTAAAGCACACTAGTTTTTTACATTTATTCCTTGATCTAGCTATTTTTTTACTAAGGAACGTACTTACGGATCGTCCAGTGATCGCACTACTGAGCTATCATGCCATAAAACAAATCCTTGAACTAAAGTCCTAAAGAAGAAACATAACAGTATATCAGCGTTAAATAAAGACAAAGCTTCGTCCACTCGATAGCTTACTTTAAAACTCCACTAACAAATTAAGAAGAATGGTTGAACTTAAATTAAAACCTTAGGCCTCTGTAACGCGCGCAATTTATGCCTGTTGTGTTACTTTTCAGTGTTGCTAGTTTAGTAAAATCCCTTTTTAGTTATATATTATATTACATTTTAAAGCAATTAAAGTTTTGAAAAATTAAAAACGGCTAAACTCACTTCAATTAAAAGTCGGAATTACTTCGACCAGGCTTCGGACATATTCAATGTCCTTCTGCGGTTACTAACGCAAGCCACGGCAGTTTTTGCGAGCGTCAACACGTAACTAAAAAGGACGTCGAATATGTCCGAAACCTGGTCGGAGTAATTTTGACTTTGAAATGCCGTGAGTTGAGACATTATTAATTTCTAAAAATTTATGTTACTCACGATAGTTTTCAAACTAACTTAGAGAGTAATTTTTTATGTGATATCGCACTAAATGTTATTTTTTAAATTTAACGATTGAAGAGCGTGATAAATTGCGTTCTATGTATCTACGTTTATCTACGATTAATGCCATTGTTCCTATTTTATTAGAGCATCATTTAAACTTACACGAAGAATTATCGTGATTTTGGTTCCGTTATTTTGTAGCCCGGTGTTAAAATGCAAGATTTGCTGTGAAATAATAACGTGTAACGTGATAGGCATGAATTAATGATTAGAACAGGCCCGTATAATTTTATTTATGTGCAAAATTAGTAATTCTATGATTATAAATTAAAAGATTTTAAAGTATTAAAATTTGCATATATTTAAATTATAAGTCAACAGTTTAAAATGGAAATTCGACCTCGGTTAGCTCGGCAAAAATCACACCCTGGCAACACTGGCGTAACTTTCAGCTTATATTTTAAGCAGCTTTCAACCCTAAGTTGTTGTAAGTTACTTTTTTGATGAAGGCTACTTGTTACAGAGTTAATTTGAGAATTCTTGTTTGTAATGCTTTCTTGTTATGTTTTAGGGGGTTGTAAATTTGAGAAGAAAGATGGTGGTTTTTTTTGGTGAAAAATTGGTGGCTTTAGAGCTGGTTAGCCAGAGAAGCAAAAATATGCGCGTTTGTGGTACTAGCAACATTTTGCTTGTCAATATTGGGTGAATTTTTCAAATGGCGAGGGTGATCATCATAATCTTCCAATAGGATGCCTCTTGGTAAATTTTGTATAAAAAAACGGATTTTTTGATACATATTTCTAAACCATATACCGGTCCCACGCCATACGTTACATTTTTTAAAAAACAAATCCATATTCGTATATTCTAATTTGAAAACTACCGTGAGTATGACACATTTTGTAAGATAAATAACGGCTAAACTCACGTCAATTAACTCGAAATTACTCCGACCAGGTTTCTACTAACGCAAGCCGAAGCGGCTTTCGCGAGCGTCAGTACGTAACATGCTTGTTGCACTTGCTTGTCGCACATGCATGTGCGTTATTTATCTTACAAAACATATTCATATAATTGATAAAAAAATACACTAGCTACTTCAGTAAGTACGAAGATGCTTACCTATTCTAAAATACAGAAAATGGGAAATAATATTATCTAGCAACATAATTTTAGCACCAATTAGCAGACGTTGCTGGTATTATTCACGGCGGTGGTAAGCGGCGACCGCAGCCAAAATTCTCGAACAGGGCGCTGCCTGTAAACCTATCTGAACACTGCATTTGTACAGTTTCCATTGTATCATTTTCCACTGCGTTTGTCGGAGACTTAAATATTTCATATTAGCAGCTGAAAGACGTCAACTACTGAACATAAGCGTCCCCTATAAAAACGCCTTATTGGACGTTTATCATAAGGAGCAGTTTGCCATAATCACTCGCGCGCAATGAAGATCGCGGAGATTACTTTTTTTTTGTTGTTTGGCTCCACATTTTTTATGTATTTAGCCAGTGTCAAGCAATTGATCATTTATAAAGTTAATGATATTTCACGCAAACGTGTGTCAAGACACAGTCGAAGTCATCAAGTCATGTCACAGTCAAGTCATAATCTAGTCAAAGTCACACTCCTAGTAATGTGGTGGCAACTTTACTTGAAGCATCTATGGAGTTTTGGAAACAACACGAAAGGAAACGTTTCACCATCATTATACCATTTTTCCACACTCACGCCTGTAATCCAGCACTAACGAATATAATGCCACCAATTTTATGCACTGACACTGAAAATAACACAAGTTTTCGAAAATAATACAATGCGGTGACGCAATCTTTTTCGCTTTCCCGCCAAAACTCCCGGAGATTACTTCTGCTCATTCCTTTCGCCTATATACCATTTTGCTTTGCAATAAATAAATAAACGGACACAATTACTGAGTTTTTAATTACGTTTGACGTAATTAGGAGAGTGAACCAATTTTTTATAGGTGAGAGTGCTACATATTCGACCATATTATCACTTAACATCTGCTAGGCGATCATGTAATTTGATTGCAAACAGATACAATTTTTTTATGAATTTAACAGTTATAATACGCAGTTTATGTGCATAGTTAGTATAGAAATTATTAAATTTGGGAATTAAATTTCTCCTGTTGCGTTGCAATCAAAATTCCGTGATCATTCTGTAGGAGGAATGTGGTCAAACGCAAGCCTATCTATCTATACATATAAATTTCAAAGTCCTGACTGACTGACTGACTTGTCATATATATCAACGCACAGCCTAAGCCGCTGGTCCTAGAGACTTGAAATTTTGAGGGTGTGTTCTTTGTAAAGTGTGGGCATCCACTAAGAAAGAGTTTTTTGAAATTCCAACCCTAAGAGGGTGAAATGGGTGGTTGAATTATCTATGGAAAAATTTCTTCTTCGTTTTCTATAGGCCACGCGGGCGTAGCCGCCTGCAGAAGCTAGTTTGGTATAAAAAAGTTTATACCTATAGAAATAGTCCCGTGTATCAATGGAAACTAACCCAAACTTGGTTGTTGCGCATCGGGTGCTAGCTTTCATAATAACCGCTTCACCCGGGGTTATTCTAAATACAGAATGAATGCAAATTTATCCCCGCTGGGAGATGAGCTCGGTTATTCAGTGCCGTTGCGCATCTTGTTATATTTCCAGTTGAAATATATCTTGATCTGTTAAAATATTTTTAACAGATCAGATACGTTTACACTCATTTTTAATTCTGCCTCATGATGAAAAGCATGTTAGTTGCAGCATAGGGCCTCTTTTGGTTCTTTTTATGATTTAGTTTGAGAACGTTAGTTTTTGACAAGAAGAAAATTTCTGTTTACTTTTGTATGTAATATTTTTTAATTTGTAATTTATTTTTCGCCACGCCGCCCATAACGGCAAGTTCTTTTATATCTCGCACTTTATAACTCGACTGGCCCGATAGCTCAGTTGGTAGTAATCCTGCCTTCTGAACTGTGAGGTGTGGGTTCGATTCCCACCCAGGACAAACATTTGTGTGATGAACAAATTTGTTTATCCTGTGTCTGGGTGCTATATTGTATTCTATGTATGTATTTACAAACTAAGTATCTAAGTATTGTATTAGTTATCTGGCTCCCATAATACAAGCTTTGTTTAGTTTGGGGCTAGATGGCGCTGTGTGAAATTCCACTATAATATAATGATAATATTATTTATATTTAGTTTCACGATTCATGACGTTTCATGATCTCAATTTTTATTACAGACAATCTTTCCGTAAATCTGGAATTTCCCAGTAAATTAAGATTACTTAATGTCTCTTTACTGTTTGCGGAATTGTGGAAGGAGTCCTGGAAAAGTCCTCTTTGAACACGGCGGATGCAATGAAATTGGAAACTTGTCTGTTCCATTCAAAGGATTGGATTAACGGCGCATATAATAGCATTGAATGGGAAGCTCCATTATAGAACACGCTTTAGTCATAATATAAGGATTTAGTATGTAATAATATTCTTATTGGAGTTTTGGTGGTAAACCGAAAAAGATCGCGTCACCGCATTGTATTATTTTCCAAAACTTGTGTTATTTTCAGTGTTAGTGCATAAAGTTAAGTGTTAAGTGCTGGATTACAGACATGAGTCTGGGAAAGTGGTATAAAGATGGTGAAACGTTTCTTTTCGTGTAGTTTCCAAAACACCATAGAAGCTTCTATTAAAGTTGCCACCACTTTACTTTGATGACTTTGACTAGACTATGGCTTGACGTGTGACTTGATGACGTGGACTGTGACTTGACACATATTTGCGTGAGATATCATCAACTTGATAAATTATCAATTACTTGACACTGACTAAATACATATAGGCTGACGGGTTGTTCGTAGGTTGCAACCTATATAACTATAGGCCTTCAGCATGCGCATCGAGCCGTGTCCGGAGCAAGAATGCCCTGTACTACACCGAGCGTTCTCTTTTTATAGCCAGATAGGTGGGGGAGCGATGACTGATACCGGAGTTGCCACTGTAATACATTTAAATGCTACGACAGGTTAAATCACGGTACCTACTGCCCGCTGCGCATAGAGTTTACAACTGGACGTTGTCGCCGTCATACACAAAAGTGTGGAGCCAAAACATAAAAATAATAATAAATGAAATAATAATTAATAATGTAAATATATAAATGAGTGATGTTCTTCACAGGTGGGAACAATGAAACTAAACGTAACTTTAAAAAGAAACCAGACATTTACATTAACAATGTTTTATTTAAACAACAGCTATGTTACGTGTATTGCTACGTTTAGCTCCGGCGCTGTTTACGTTGTTTCACGTTGTGTACGTACTGTTGTTACGTAACAACAACGTATTACAATAACTACAGGAAGTTAGTAGAAGAGGCAGCGTAGTTTAATAAGTTTATTTGTAGAACACAACAAAACAACACAAGTTGTTTGAAGTTTATAGGGATTTTAAAATGGAAATTGGTTGTTCGTTAATTCAGTAGATACTTTATTACAATAATCTCTATTTCCCTTGGTCATCACATCACGCGTGAACAGATGGAACTTTCGCTTTTTTCGTGTTTATTACTGTCAGGAGAAGGTTCTTATGAAGGAAAAATTAAGGAATTTTAAGCGGAATATAGAAAATTTCCAGCACGCGTGTGAAACCGCAAGGCGTAGATAGTTTCTAATAAATATCGTCCAAAAACAATAATAGAAACAGATGGGGTTTTGTTTCTACTTTGAGGGTTGTTTTGGCATGTCTAGTATCAAGAACATAAGGATTGTGTGCATGATCACTTTCTACGAAAGTAAATATCGGTAAGGGTCTTGATAAAATAGGTGATTAATGTAAAATACTGACCTTGACTGGCCCGATAGCTCAGTCGGTAGTAACCCTGCCTTGTGAACTACGGATTGTTGGTTTGATTCCCACCCAGACACACCCACAAACGTTTACGTGATGAACATCGATGTTTGTTCTGTGTCTGTGTCTAAATATAGTTATTCTATATTAAATATTTTGTTTGTAAATACATATGTAGGAGGGCGGGTTGTGCGTAGGTTGCAACCTATATAACTATAGGCCTTCAGCATGTCCACACCGCGCCGTGTCTGGAATAAGAATGATCCGTAGTACACCGAGCGCTCTCTTTATATAGCCAGATGGGTGGGGAAGCGATGACAGTTGCCGGTGTTGCCACTGTAATAAATTTAAATGCCACCACAGGGTAAATTACGGTACTGCCCGCTGCGCATAGAGTTTATAACTGGACGTTGCCGCCGTCACATACATATTCTATGTATGTATTTACAAACAAAAAGTATCCAAGTATCCTAGTACTAGTTAATACCAAAAGTTTTTTTACCCTTGAATAGGCTTGTATTTGACCACTGAAAAGTAAATAAAAGGAATGATAACCCACCTTTATATTATCGTTGATAGGCTTCTAATTTTGTTATTAAAATAATAACATAAAATATGAAAATATTTTCATCCCACCTTCCACGAGTAAAACGTTATACAACGCCATAGTTCCTGCTTAGATACGCCGTTTCTATCCTGAGACAATCAATATACAGTAGCCAGTAAACAACGGCAAGATTAAACAGTATAATTTGCAGATACGGAATAAGTTCTGCGTTTAATTGTAGGACTCCCCCGACTGTAAAGTTAGTTGAACGAGCTAAGCTGCCTTTCTTTAAACTTTGCTTCTTAATATTCCTGTTCATATTTCTTAGTGTTGCTTCGTAATTTGTATTAATAATAAAGTTCAGGCCTGTGATAAAAGTTAAAATATATTGGAGTGGTAAGCATACATATAAAATTCAAAGTCTTGACTGAATGACTGACTTATGACAGTGCACAGCCTAAACCACTGGTCCGAGAAACTTGAAATTTGGAGGGTGTGTTCTTTGTAAAGTGTAGGTAATGCCTAATACCTACACTTTACAAAGAACACACCCTCTAGTAGATACTAAGAAAGGGTTTTTTGAAATTCCACCTCTAAGAGGGATTAATGGGTTGTTGAATTATTTTCCTTTACCACGCGGCCTTTCCTATGGGCATGCGAGCGAAGCCGCGGGCAGAAGCTAGTTTCTATATAAAGCTGGTATGAAATTAGTTGACGTTGTTGAAGCAATGATATTAAGTGGTAGGTCTTTTCTGCAGAGTTCGTCTATAGGTACCACCGCTTTGCCAGTTATTCTGCCGCCAAGCAGTGCGCAAGCATTACTGTGTATCGGTTTGAAGAGCACTGTGAAATTTAGTGCAGGATGAAGGGAGTGCAGGGCAAATTAGACTTTACGACCTAATTTCACAGTCTCATTACTGGACTGTGCTGTCTCAGGATGACGTGCGCAGTATTCTCAACGAAACTAAACTTTTAAAGACCTGAGTTTTTTTTTTATTGTTAGATAGGCTTGCGTTTGACCACTATCGCACCTGATGGTAAGTAACGATGCGGTCTAGTTAGTTCTTAGTTTTTTTTTACGGATTAATGTTGTTGGACTCTACCGACTTTTAAAGCGTCACCGGGCGGATACAGCGTCACCGGGTAGTTACAGTGTCACCGGGCGGGTCAGAGTTCCCAGTGACACTGCCACTGATATGGGCAGCTTGTCGTTTTATCAGGCAAACGACTAGCTCGTCCTGTCATTCCGTGTGATGAAAACAAAGATAATGTTTGTGGAGGTGACAACATTTTACTTTAAGCATTAGAAATGAAGGCGTCACAGCTTTTATCATAGGAAATAAAAATTATATTAAAAATATAAAATTATTAAAAATTATATAAAAAGTACCTACGTTATAATATAGGTACTTTTAAAATTTTCTAATATTCTAAATATTTGAATACATGTTAAATATAATATAATATGTTATGTTTTAACATATTTTCAAATTTTTAGAATTTGGTATTATAATTAAACTAAAAAAATTGAATATATGTTAATTATAATATAATTTTTTTTTCACGGCAAATTGCCTTTTATTTCTAAATACTACAATGATATAATAACTAATACTAAAAACTACCTACTACTACTACATAAAAAACATTTGGACTATATACTGGCCACGATGACCTATAGACAATCCAAACGCTCCAGCCCACTACCAGTAGGTAGCGTACCCAACATGCTGGCAGCATTGCCCCGTTGATTTGCAATGCTTATTCGTTGTACCAAATAATAATAATATGTAATTATAATAATAATATGTGTGGACATCTCACACAACGCCATCTAGCCCCAAACTAAGCAAAGCTTGTGCTATGGGAACCAGATAACTGATACAATACATAGATACTTTTTTGTTTGTAAATACATACATAGAATACTATATGACACCCAGACATAGAACAAACACCTATGTTCATCACACAAATGTTTGTCCTGAGTGGGAATCGAACCCATAACCCACAGTTCAGAAGGCAGGGCTACTACCAACTGAGCTATCGGGCCAGTCAGGGCCAAATAATAATACAATTATATAATTTTTTTTGACTTTCTTACTATCTTCAGTGTTCAGTCTTTAAGCTCGTGTGAAAAATTCTTATTGACTAAGACTGCAAGAGACGAGTAAATACAAGCAGTAGGGTATACCTTTTTCTCCTATTTGTTACAAACGATCAAAGGATAGCTAAAATGAGTTTTCCAGCACAAATGCTATCTCATTCCATTTTATTTCAACGTCTGGAAACCGAATTATGCCCACAATTTAATCTTTTAGAGCTCTTGATTGTTTTTATCTGTGGAAAACTTGATTATATCTCAACTTTAGATCTCGAAGTCCTTTATGTTTGTTATGTTTATAAACTGAGAAAATTGACCGTGAGTTATCAGCAAAGAAATTAGATAGATTAAAAAAAAATATCATCGTAAGCCCAATACGCTCCCACTGTTGGGACACGGACTTCACATGAAGAGTATAGGTCAAAATTTAAAAAAAAGTATCTACACCTGAACAACATTTTGGAATGCAAATAAAATTGAAATTAATCACCCACGCTGGCCAAGTGCGAGTAGTGAATGATACATGTTCACTTGGTGGATCTTTTGGGAATGTGATTTTCCGAGAGCAAAAGCGAGTGTGAATTCCGCACACAACTTAAACAGATATAGGACTAATTGGGATTTGAATCTGGATGCGTCAGTTTGAAAGTCGCACGGGTAACCACTGAGCCACACCCGCTTTCAAGCGGCTTTTGTAGTAGAGACCTTTTTAATTGTACAATGTAAAGGTTACCTTCTTCGGCAACTCAATGTCTGTGGCTCTATTAATAACTATATGATCTAGCCTCCAGCTCTCGATGACCTTTTAAATCTATCTAATCGCTAGTATTTTTTATAATAAAAACGAGCATATCATGGTTAAATCAAACCGTCAATTTTAAAGACTATTAGAATCTGTACTTATATAACGTCGACACCTAATTAAAAGGAAAATTATATATACCTCGCTTTTTAAGTTAAAGAAAGTTCGCCTGTTGTTAAGCGACACGGCTGCTCATATCAGTTGTAGTGTCACTCGGAGCTCTAAGGTATAGAGTTTTGCGTAACACTGCACTGCGCACGTCATCCTGAGACATCAGTACAGCTAGACTGTGTGAGATTAGGTCATAAAATCTCAATTGCTCAGTAATTTCACTAGCTACAGTTCTAAATAGAACATCATAGTGCTTGCGCACAACTGCTTGGCGGCATAATAACTGGCAAAGCGGTGGTAACTTCCTCCGAACTTTGCAAAAAAGTCCTACCACCTGGTAATTGCCAAAAGTTGCTGTTATTAAGCTAACGGCCCGTCTGATGGTAAGCAGTTACCGTCGCCTATACCTGCAACACCGGCGGCGCTGCCAATGCGTTGTCTACCTTTTAAGACTCAAATTGAAGTGTAGCTCAGCAGAAAAACCTCAGATGGTAGCTCATTCCACAACTTCCGGGATATTTAATATGCGATATGTATTTAATATGTGAATTTAAGAAACATTCACGGTTTTCAGGCACGAAAGTGATGTGAATTAACGAACCGCCATATACATCCGCCGACTCTGCCACATCCGGATACGCAAATATCCGGATATTTTGTGTACCGAAATACGGTCACTGAATACATAATAGTTTGTAATTCTGTTATTTTGTTGATGGAGATTTATTTGATCAATGATCATGAATTGGATAGTATGTTATTAATGTTTTTTTTTCACGGGAAATTGTCTTTTTTTTTCTAAATACTACAATGATGACATAATAACTAATACTAAACACTACCTACTACTACTACAAAAAACATTTGGACTATATACTGGCCGCGATGACCTATAGGTCAGTCAGGACAGTCCAAATGCTCCAGCCCACTACCAGTAGGTAGCGTACCCAACATGCTGGCAGCATTGCCCCGTTGAATTGCAATGCTTATTCGTTGTGCCATTAATGTTAACTTTTACGGTCAGCGACATAGATAAAAATAAACATAACATAACATAAACATAATTTTATTTCTCTTTAATTAATAATAATTAATACTTAGACACATTCCGAGACAAAGCTATGGCTTGTATTATCTCTCTATTTTGTCGCGCTTCACCTACATACACTAAGAGTTATCTTGTGTTCGTAGACAAATCAAACCTATAAATGTTTTTGTTCACCTAAAACTTTGAGTTCGATCTTAGTTTGAATGAATGTAATTTATCACGAGGTAGTTTGAAACAATTTTTCATTTTTTTCTCCTTTACATTGAGTTAGAATATAGCCATTCTAAAAAAGATTGTGACCTAAATGGCTATTTCCTTGTATATTGAAAAATTATTGTAAGACTAGGCTCTTAGTTAATTGATTTTACACTTTAACTCCCATCTCTGTCTGCCCTCACCGATGCAAATACATTAGACTTTTTTTATACCCTTTCCCTTTTTTTAAAACTTTTTTTCTTTTAAACTTTATATAAATAATTGATTGTTTTCTTTGTATAATTTATTATTTGGTGTGTACAATAAAGAGTTCATCTGTCTATCTATCTTTCTCCGTCCCTTTTCTGAAGACTTTTTCCTCCTTCCTCCTTTTGCTATCCAATCAATCAGAAACGCCTTGGATTTTTCTTCTTTCTTACCAATAACAAAACACGCACAACATTACATATCAAGCAACGGGCTTTCAAGATTTTTCATCTCTAATTCCTCATTCAACTTGCTTAACAATTGAAACACGGGTTCCAATAGTTTTGGGCGAGAATAGAAAGCAAACGGTATTACTTTCTGCTTGATAACTGCATGGCAAACTCTTCTCTATGAATAATGGGACTCAAGGTTGGCAAAATTGTCCAACCTTAAATAATAACTAAGTTAGTCTTGCGTACATATTGAACGACCGGGAAGAAAAGTTCTCGAGTGGCGACCACAAACTGGAGACGCAGCACTAGTGGACCGACCACCTGGTGAAAACCGCGGGGAGCCGATGGATGCATGAGGCAAGTAGCCACTCAAAGTGGCGCTCTGTGTGGGAGGCCGATGTTCAGCAGTGGATGTCTTTAGGCTTTTGATGAATGATGACATAAATATATCAAATGAATGTTCTAAAAAATCACCAAATACCAGAACCTGTTCAAACGGAGTCATGTGATTGGTAATTTATTTCTAAGACCCAAATTATGTACTTGAATTGCTAAATTTAAAAAAGCAGTAGGTCTTTGGCATTCGTGGAGGAGATTGCTGGTTTCAATTGGAGCAGGAATAAGGTGAACAGACTTGGTAAGAGGCCCAATCTATACCCAATTAAAGCTTTCCATATTTACAAACCCTGTGTCCAGATCCGCAGTTCGCCGTAACCACGGACTGTTATTTTCACAGTGTCTGACTTTCGAACAATAAAGCAATTTAGTTTGCGCCAGCACTGCGCTGTGGTTGTGCGAATATCCGCTCGGAAAACGAAACGGTATTCAAAGGATATGTAAAAAGAATTGGGATTGGGTGTATGGAGCCCATTCTTGTATTGGACCGCTCGCAGGCCAGTTAGATACGCAAAGCAAAAATACCGGCTCAACTCCTTTGATCCAGGCGCACGTTATGGGTCGATGGGTACCGAAAATTGGAGGGAAATTCATGGATCATAACAATAGGTTGAAAACGAAACAATGCTTTTATCGTTACTTATATTACATTCATTGACTAGTGGCCATTTTAACTATATTTTTTGAGATTAAAATTGCCTTTATGGCAACACATTTGGCGTCGGTGCTCCGAAAATTGAGGCCCAAACATGGGAATTGCTTAGTTGACCAAGTCAATGACTTTCATAATTTCGTAAACCGTTTATCTATGATAAGTATTATTGCCCTAAATAAGATTTTATGTTTACATTTTAAATCCAAAGCTCAAATAAAATTTTCCATTTTCGAACAAGTTTCAAAGTTTCAAATACGGCATCCAAATGTGTGAGGCATTTAGGCTGGTGTCGAGAATATTCGTTTAACTCCCAGAGTTAGGTCTTACTCCGCGAAATACGGTTAAATTATGCAGCCAACGAACTGGAACGTGTCGTGCATATAAATAAACTTAGAATTAAATAGTTGGTAGTAAAAAAATTAAGTTAAGAGGACTAGACGACTTGGTGCATGACACATCCACTCCCTCACTCCATTGTTAAAATTACCTGCAGCGAATGGCTTAAAACTCTTTCATATAACGAAACTGAAGAATTTATCAGTTGCGTATTTTAAAAGAAACTCATCCAACCACACTACAAGCACTTGTACTCATACCAAAATACTCTCACCTTTATACACAAACACATCGCACCCCAATGCATCACATTATACACACATACATACATTTTTATACACACATATTTACACATTACATTTTTACCGCATGCATGTGTATGCACAGAATAAATAAAGTTATCAAATTACACAGAAACAATTATTCATGCTAAATATTGAACTAACTTTCAAAATACCGAGGGCAATAACATCTGTACAGTTTTATTACTAGTGAACTGCGTTTTTTTAAAGTCTACACACGTATATTATTATCTTATAAGTAACTTACTCTATATATAGAAAAATTGAATGTGCAAAAAAAATTGTTTCAGTCAATTAACTACTATTATTGCATATTTTCATTAACTTTAATCACATTTTGCAGCTTAAAATAAATCCAAAGCATATTGTTATTTAAAAAAGCGGCAACATTTTCTAAAACTGTTAATTTTGGCTAAATTAAATTACACCTGTAAAATTAAAATAATTTTATATCCTAGAATTTAAGGACATGCAATGCAACTATAATATAACTATATTGTAAGGGCGCGATATAAATACGGACCACATTCTTTAAGTGAACAACAGTAACAGAAATCCAATAAGTGCATTATGATGATACTCATTGGGGCAGGCGGTAGGATTATAGTCAACCATCACCACTAGCGATAAAATTTACTGTTTAAGTTAAGCGTAAGTGCGCAAGAGGCAGATGGCAAAGAAAACCTATGTCAAAAAAAGTACGATATAAAAACTAGTCGGCACAAAGATTTCAATAACACTATTTGAGCTTTTTGCTCAAAAGCAGCCCAAGATACATTTGTGTAACTACCATTTACGAACGGGTATGAATTTCTCGAAAACCACAATACTTCTAATGCTTTTCTCAATCCTCAATGCCCGGGCAGTTACCCAAGTGGATAATAACACTATTACTCTATCCATAAACCCTATGGAATGGGGTCCATTGTGTACTGAAACCTTTTAGCAAACTGCCGGCTGCGCTGTTATAGGGTAAAGATAATGAGCTCTGTGGAAACGTCTTTCAATGCCCGTGCTTTAGGTCTTGTTTATGTCTGAGTTACGAATGTATTATCGTTGCGGTTTAAAGTGGAATTTGGGCAGCGATTAAAACTAAATAAACGAATGAGACCGAGTGTGGCGCAGTGGTACCGTACGCACCGACACGTTTCTAATCCGACTCGGCCCTACACCAATGACTATTCAAGTTATGTACGGAATTTGCACTCGGTCTTACAAGGATAACATTGAGCGGAAACCAGCACGGTCAAGAATCACATTTCGAGAACATGTGTCGTCTACCGACCCACTCTTAGGCAGCGTGGTGGATTATGGCTTTAACCCCTTCCATGTGGAAGAAGGCTCATGCCCCAGAAGTGCGTATTAGCTGATTATGACGCAAAGAAATGCTTCTTTAGTTTTCTTTCTTTATTATTTTTCTAGTGTGTAATTCGGTACACACATGCGAGGTTTGACGTGACGATGTTACACCAAATAACAGACTTATTATAGAGCCCTGCATGATGATAAGCAAACACCTCAAGTGTTACAAATGTCCATAACTATGGTGATGGCTTTTCATTAGGTGGAACGTATGATTGGTTGCATCCTTTCAAAATAATATGATATAATTTTCAAGCCCTTTGAAAATTTTCCCTAGTTCTCCTTACAAGTAAAGCCAAGAGCATTGATAATGAAACACGTTGACCATATCTTTTTAACTACCAGTTAGTTGAACAATGACGGTAATCTTTTTCAAGTGTGTTACTTACACATGGTTACATAGTGTATGTATATACACGATATATTTTACACGATGCCATCTAGCCCCAAGCGAGCAAAGCAAAAGCAAGCAAAGCTTGTACTATGGGAACCAGTTAACTGATACAATACTAAGAAACTTTTCATTTATAAATACATACATGGAAATACAATATAAAAGACACAGAACAAACATCGATACTCATCACACAAATATTTACCATGGGTGGGAATCGAACCCACAACCCACAGCTCAGAAGGCAGGGTTACTACCAACTGAGCTATCGCGACAGTCAGAATTCATCAAATGGTAAACCGTAAAGAAGCATGCTAAGAAAAATTCGACGATGTATTTTTGCTTGATAGCTGCAAACTGTCGATACTGGTAGTCATTTTGGCAGCTTCTTTTCCGTTGGTCGCCATCTTGAATTGAATGTCACTTTGCGATGCTTTTACTTGGCTATCTTGGATTCAGATTTTGATCGCTTCATTTTTATTTTAGATCGGCCATTTTTGTCATAGTTTTAAATACTTTGCTACATTATTTATCATGCGTTCGAATCTACAACTATTATTCAGATAAAGTTGATTTAACTTTTAAAAGGGTAAAACTTATATGTATGAATGGTTTTCTAGAACAGCTATATGTGGCTAGTTAAACATTTACTAAGAAATAAGTGACGGCAGTACGCGAATGTACATCGCCAAGGAAAAATTTTGCACATATTTTTCCAACCTATTCGGAATTCAGCCTGCTTGTATTACGTGAGCTAACGTTAAAAAAACATGAATATGTACATGAAAGAGACACAGGTTCTCTGAAGAGTCAGTTAAGCAAAGCAAACCGACGTGCCTAGTCTACCTCTCTATTCCTAGAACCGCGGCATCAAATCACTAAGTGAATATTCAATGAGCATTGGGATCTACGACAGAGCCAAAGAAATCAACACGAATTACCTCCCTCTACCTATTACCTGAGGACTTTTTTTTATTTGTTCTAATACAGAAGTGGATTATAAGAAATATCAAGTGTGCTTTAGACCACACGACTGAAGTAAAACTTCTTTAGTTTAGCTCCATCTATCGGCCGGTATTACTTTGTTTTTGTTTTGTTTAATGTTAATGTCACGATCTTTTTTTTTATTTTACCAAACATATCATCATAATGGTATATTTTTTTTACTTTGCTATGTTGATAGGTGTTTCATAGTGAAATAAGTCAGAAGTGATGGGTTCTCCACGACCTTAACGGATCTAGCACTAATTTAATAATCTAATTTTTCCTGGAGCCCTGTATAGTGTCATTTGGGCTCGCTATCTGATATATAAGTATTTGCAGTGGAGCAACATTACCTGCTATGAATAGAATTAGGTTTTTTTAATTATGCATTTGAACCCGTAGTTTTTGAATCTAAAACCCTAATGAGACTACGACAAGTACCGCCTGTGATTTTACTTTATAAATTGCCCTATCCATTTTTTTCGTTCCGTAATCAATTCTACAATTAGTACACGTCTCGATTCCATTACATTTTGTATCGATTCTGTCGACAGGTGATATACTACTCAAAATTTGACTCGGTTATTATTCAGATAGCTCGATACTGAGTTAGATCGGTACGTGGTGCGCGTACTTAGTGCAGGGTTACTTTGTCGTAAGAAGGTTATGTTTCTTTGTAGAAGATTACACGAATATCATAGTTAATATATAAGTTCATGTTAATAATAGGCTTAATTCATAAATATAAAAAATAATCTAACAAAAAGCACGGACCTTTACACATGTAAACAAGAGTGAAATTACGAATGTGTTTTAGATCACATCACTGAAGTAAAACTTCTTTAGCTCCATCTATCGCCTGATATAACTTTGTTTAATGTTAATGTCACCATCTTGATAATTTAAAATTGTCACTTTACCAGACATACTAACATGATAATACAAATATTAAGTAATACTAAATTTGTTATGTTGACCATGGAGATCGTATACCAAAAACTTTCAACTTCCGCTCGCCCATTCACGAATTCACCAGGCCAACCGTGCGTAAAAATGTTTTACTTCAAAAATTGTCACGTCCCACGTAAAACAACTATAAGCGGTTTTGAAAATGCTTATAAGTAACTATAAGCATTATCAACACCGAATCCAAAACAGATTACATACCGAGTAGGTACCGATAAATATCAACAAAAAAAACTCAGGCTATTTTCACCCAAAATCCTAAAGATAATGAATCACATCCGAACAAGAGCAATCGTGCCTCCAGCCGTACATAAAGAAACGGCAATCGTACTACACGCACGCATTAGCATTCCGCCCGCACACGCACCGTATTCTTTATCCCAGAGGACGCCGCAATTAGTCTTAATTAATGAGAACAAAACCCCATAGTATTTGTTATGCAAACGCGGACCGCCCCATACATCTTCATTCTGAGCGAGGCACGTAGCGGACTAATGTAATAGGTTTTATTTCTAAGACGAGAAATAGAAATCTTGAGTTTGTTTTCTGATCTATTACACTCGATACTAGAGCTATATCTATATCCTACCTACACCTACGCCGAAATTCATATCCACTAGCTGGAGAGAAATGAACCTTATGTCGTCTCGTTACAAAAAGCTTCTGACACAAAGAAGACACCGTAAGTAGTCTTTCAACATGACTGTAGGACTATTTTTCAACTATGATAACCCCTGATAGGTTAATGGCCTTCCAAAGAACATTACCACTTAGTTATTTGTGTAATTGTTGACAAAGGAATCAATAAGAATTATGTTATAAGCTTTTTTCAGATCTATCTTGATGTAAACTTATTCTATGGGCTTACACAGATAAATAGTGCGTCTCATAAGGGTTCCTAATGTGTAACAACACATTAGGAACCCTTTGGCACCAATCAACCATTGCAGAAAGTAACTCATGACTGTTTCTTCAGTCTGTAAATATCCTAACTAAGTCAGACCAAGATCCTATTAACTATTTATAATACAACACTATCCAGCTTACCTTTTTCTTCTAAAAAATTACACCACTAAAGAAAATTTCAAAGTCGGTTGAATTGTGAATAAATTGAAAATATATTTATTTCTTTGATTTCTTTATTAATAATTTACTTTAGTTTGGTTCTAGAATTATCGTAGTTATTGCTTCATATTTTCTAAAAAGTTTTTGATAAGTAAAGCGTAGACCTAAAGTTTTTGAATTATTAATATAATTCGCATCATTACCATTACTTGTAAGTACATTGTTGGTGAACTATAACTAATTCGGATTAGGTAAGAAGGGCAAACTTTAAGTTATACCCGAAGTTTATTGGTAGGGTTGTCACCGGTTCTATTCATGTAGGGTGGGCAGAGATTTAAATAAGTTTAATGCTGAAGTTGAGGACATCCTCAATAGTACAAAGAAAAATCATGATAATACCTGTTAAATATTTTAAATCTGTTAATTAACTGCTACAATGATACACATGATTATAGGTTTCCTAGATTTATGATCATACCAAACTACCGCTAAAGCAACTAGCCAATATATGTACTATATCACAAAACATTTGTACTGTATATTTGATGTATACGATTTTGATGACATGACATAAGACTGATGATTTGTAAATAAGCTAATTAAGACACACCGACCCTTATTTTTATGCAAATTGTATTTTAGGGGTTCATATGAGATGCATTCTACGTCTCACGCAACTTCAACAGTCATGCAACAGTCGTTCCAACTCTTGAGGGCAACCCTGTCTAGGAAGTTAATAGATGTTAATATGTTTAGTGGTGGGACTACCATATCTGCGGCTGCTTACGCGAATCCAAGCTCCCTTTAATAGCTTATCATTATACAAAACTAGGTTAAGCCACCGTTATTAGCTAAAATAGTAAGAAGACGTAGAAAACTCATTTGCTTCAAACGATATTTTCAAAATTGAACTGTTGTGTAAAATTTGCTTACATTTATTAAAAACACCAGACATAATCTTCGTAAAGCCGATATTAGTGAAAGTCTTACAAATCACGAATTGGATCAAAACTTTGTTTATCTATGTTGTTTGTAGAGGTAATGAAATCGGAACTACAAATATATCCAAATAACTATAGAAGACAAAAATTAAAATTCCAAGCACCTCAAAAGATTCTAACTCTTTAGACACCAAATTTAAAACAATACGGCAATTAGTAGCGTTTTAAATAAAACTCGCTTCAGCGACCGCATTAACAATGCAAAACACGACGCGGTCTCAATGAAGAGTAATTGCTGGATCACAGCGATACTTGAAGGGATTTAAATAAAATATTTTTTATTTTCATAGTACTTCTCCCAATGTGTAGACTCTTATGGAAAGTGAGTTAATCTGGGCTAGTTTTTTCTGCTTGCTAAAAGACACATTTGAATAATAATAATATGTGTGGACATCTCACACAACGCCATCTAGCCTCAAACTAAGCAAAGCTTGTATTATGGGAACCAGATAACTGATTCAATACTTATATACTTTTTGTTTGTAAATACATACATAGAATAACATATAACACCCAGACACAGAACAAACACTTATATGTTCATCACACTAATGTTTGTCCTGGGTGGGAATCGAACCCACAACCCACAGTTCAGAAGGCAGGGTTACTACCAACTGAGCTATTGGGCCAGTCAATGCAAAATCACTTAGATCTAATGATGCGTTTATTCAAGATACCTACCTCATTTGTATCTCATATCGTACAGATTTTTCACGAAGCAAAGATGACTATAGTCTCAGATTTTGTTGATTTATTCCAACGGATGTTTTCAAATACTATTTCATTTCAACATAAATAATATTTCAGGATGAAATGCAGAGGACAGTTCGATAAACAATAAATCTGTATCAGCAATGGAATCGTCTAGACAAAGGGGATATAAAAACGTTGAATATTGCTCTCATTGCTGATTTTTGCTTGCTGTGTCGTGTTAAAAATAATATAATGGCATTTTCTTAGCTAACTACGCCAAATCACATCGGCGAAAGATTTTTTTTTGGACCAACTTCAAAAAAATATGATGTGGAGATTTCCAGGGGATTTTTGGACGGATTTACGTAATTCTATTTTTGTTTAGTAGAACAGCCTTGCGTGGTGCATGCAAAATTCGGTAAAGATCAGGTGAAGGTTTTCGGTTCTCTTTCGGGTTCTATAACGGAACTTTTCAATATAAAATCAAGCCGGTTTAACTCCTTTTTGAAAAGAGTATTATTTACTATTAGTTAAAACTGATTGTCGTGGCATTAAATAGTAAGATTTATGTCGTGGAAGGTTTTCATGAGGATAAATAGAGGCCATCACTCTATGGATTTTTATTTTATAAGATGTTTTTTTCTGCTTGGTCAAACTAACCAATCAAAGTTACTATTCTATAAATCCATAGGCCACTATTGTAACCAACTACAGTGCAGTAGGCCTACAGACATCAAACATTTAAGTTTGTGTGCTCCATTTGACGACCCACAATTAAACTGATGTGTGCACGCATTATCTCGAATGACAGTCGAATTACTGTCATTTGATAGGGCTCGGAAGTCACAAGTTGCAGCGATTATGTTTCAAAAAGATGTTTATTAACCAGTATTTTCTATTCCTTTCAAGTTTTGTTTAAAAAGTGTGTAAAAAAGGCACTTTAATCACAACGGATTTGCATAATTATACACCCATAGACGAATTACGGAGATTTTTTCCAATATAGCAGGCTGTTTATATAATTCGACCACTGGATAGCATAAAACAACTTAACTTCATAAGACAATATCAATTGGCCCGTATTAATAAACGACGCTCAATTGTCGATTGGCGCTTAAGTAAAATTTCATTCGGAAATTGACCAATTTATTCACGCAATCTCGCCCAAATTCACAAGTACCTAAGCATCATTTTGTAATCTATAACGTTTCAGCGTTTTGTGGAGAGGCACGCTAAAATACCTTTAACTATCAAGCAACACTCACAGGCTGATTTTAATTTTATATGAAATTCCATCTAAAATTTCTTAAAGTTTTCCTCGTGTCGCAATAACTTGCACCAATGATATAACAGCGGAGAGTTTTGTATTCCCATGAATATCGTATGTCCAGCGGTGACTAATTCAACCACAACACTGCACGACCGAAACCATCCGACCGGACAGCTACAACAACAGTTGATATTGAACTAATCGTATATATTCCAGTCGTGTTTATTTGTTTATATTGATGGTCAATTCGAATAGTTTATTGTAAACAATGGAAAAATACTGTATGGTAAAATATTGTATTTTTCTTTTATTTTGTAATGAATATTGATCACTGCAGCGGCGGCTGCTTGAAAGCTTGAAAACGACATAGGTACTCGTATACAGGAGATACACTCATAATACTGTTTAATTTAACGAATGACACGACGAATTTGCCGTCTGCCCGATGTTAAGTGTCATAGCAGACCATATCAACTGCAGTAGTATTAAACATGGTATTTCAATTAAATTTGGTTTGGTGATTAATAAAATAATACATCACGAACCCATTTTGGGCGCCAACATTAGATTTGGTGTAACAAAAGTACCTAATATACTTAAGTATCTAGAAGGATCTGGATGTGTAATGACTGATATTGTGTCTGAATATGTATACCTAAATAAGTGACAAGACTTATCAGTAGTTTTATTACTTATGGCAATTTGACCCCATTTTGGGCGCCAAATGTTGCTGCTTATATAGTTACTAATTATATACTACCGTCACATTTAAATTGTTTAAATTTATTTAAAAAATGTTATTTTAAGGAATCTCAATCTCTCCCGCTGAGGATCTCTTCTAAAGATCTACCCAAATACTTTACCCGGTATTTTTTAACATTATCCGTACAGGCATCAAAGAGTTTTCAAGAAAGGTGGAATCAGGTGAGGTAAAATTAACGAAGGCGCAAACAAAGGGCGCCTCATTTCCAAATATCTCAGGTTTAGGCTCCAATTAAAAGTTGGACCTTTGTTTAACAAACCAACTGGGCCGATAACGGGTTTACTTACAAGTTGCGATCTAAGTCAGTATTGAAATGTTGCTTAATTCAAATCTATAACAATGTAAAATAAAAATATGGTATTAATTTATTCAATGATCATACATGTTCTGGGAAGAGCGATACTTGCGAAAATAACATTAACTTTTGTAATGGACAATGTGCCTTTCTTTTAAATTATTTTATTATTAATTTAAATCAAATATCAAGATATAACTCTCTATAAGTCTCTCACTCTCACTTTCACACCTTTCACTCTAGTTTTGACTGTCAGTCTTACTTTTATTTTTACTTCGTTTCTCTCTCTCTCTCTCTTTCTCTCCCTCTCCCTCTCTCTCCACCTCACTCTTTATCGCCTCACCAAATCTATCTAGTCTTTCTAACCATATATTTTTATCTATTATGTTCAAATCGTTGTTCTATTAAAGAGTTTTCTTTCTTATAAATAACTTGCATACAATGAAATCGGAACCAGTGAGTACAGCCGCGAAAAGTCGATCTTGAAATCTTTTGTTTACAACCGGCCAGGCGCGGCGCGCCAATAGCGACCATCTCCCAATATTTTCCTTCAGTGAATTCACTGCACTGACTTTTGATCAGACTAAAAGCTTTTTGGTCAAATGCTGCAGAATTGGAAGCATTGTTGGAAAATATGGATTTTATCAGAATAGGAAATCTATGATATTTATTCAAAAAAGTACAGGATAGTAGGGAAAGGAGACCTTTGTACATTTTATAACAAGTTTTTATTTTGAAGTAACGCTTGACTTGGGGAGTAAGCTGGTGAATGCGTAACGAGGCGAATGGAAGTTGAAAGTTGTTAGTTCACGCTGATCTTCATCATAAGAAAGTTAAAAATTTGTATTATTATGTTAGTATGTCCGGTAAAATGACAATTTACAATTATCAACATCGCGACATTAATATTAAACATAGTAAAAACAAAGTTATACCAGCCGATAGATGGACCTAAACTAAAGAAGTTTTACTTCAGTCGTGTAGTCAGTAAAGCACACTCGATTTTTTGGTTTAAATTCTTATCATATATTAACTATACAGTATGGCCCGTATTACAGAAGTATGCTCAGTCCTCGATTGATGCAAGTAGAGATTTCATTCACGATTTGAACATTTTGTGAATGAAATCCCCTCTTGAGCAGAGACTTACGACTGACCGTAGTTATGTATGACGCTCAAACCAGAGCAGCATTGCCGTATAGATTGTGTAAATGTATGGTTGTTTTACACTACAACACAACACATATAATATATTGAGTTGTTTGGTAATATGAGTTCAATCAAACACATATTATTACGTAATTCAATTCAACAAAAGGAAACGGATTAGAATTTCAATTTGTTCCAAACATTACCTTCGACTAACAGGCTTAAACATATTTACATGCTTTTCTAGCACACAAACTATACCGCTCTATAATATTAGTCAAGCTTTTATACTAAATAATAATAAATCTAATAATTTACTTGACCATTAAATTTAAAGTTTTGGATATTCTACTTGCAATTGTAAAACACAAAGTTTAGCAGTTAAATGTAGTATTAGTAATAATTCCACAAACGCAATAGCATTTTTACAAAGAGCTTCCATTGAAGGAAAGTTGCTTTTACGCGTTTCTTGACCGTCTCACAGTTACATTCTAGGATCAAAGCTTACTGTAACCGCGATATTCGAAAATTGTTGCCTTTTAAAACATAACTATAATGTCAACAAAAAAAATTGTCTCAGACGCCTGCAATATAAATGCAAAACTGTTGTCTTATTTAGTGAGTGTATAGTAGATATAAATATGACGTCATGTTACTTACATATCCATTGTGTCTGTTTTCTTTTCTATACAGTCAAAATAAGTAATGACGAGCTTCTGCCCGCAGCTTTGCCCGCGGCGTGGCCTATGGGAAAATAATTCAACCACCCATTTCACCCTCTTAAGGGTGGCATTTCGAAAAATCCTTTCTTAGCGGATGGCTACCTCATAACGTCTACCTGCATGCCAAATTTCAGCCCGATCCGTCCAGTGGTTTGGGCTGTGCGTTGATAGATCACTATGTCAGTCAGTCAGTCAGTCAGTCACCTTTGAGTTATATGTATTTAGATTTGCGCAAGTATTGACAATAACTGGAAAAATAAAGCCGAAGAATAATCTCAGTGGCATGGCTTGGCGAGGCTTATGTCCAGCACTGGACTAATAAATCTAAGCTGACGATAATGATTATGATGTAAGATTTTATTTTTCTCAATTGGTCAGTGGAATTTGATCCTCATCGTTTTATTAAGCCGCTTAAAGTAACTCATAACTCACAGTATGATTTTTCATTTTCATTACATTAAGATCATTGCGACTTCGTGAGTTGTTAAAGTTTACTGGTTTGAGAAATATAAACCTAACGCAGTTGTGACAATGTGTGAGCCAAAGAACTTTGTTCACGTAAAGCTTGATGCAGTGAAAAACTCATGAGTACTTTTGATGTAAAGTTCTTTACGCATCTTTGATTTGGGGAGTAAGCTGGTGAATGCGAGGCGACGGAAGTTGAAGTTGGTTCACGTAGATCTCCAATGTCAACATAACAAAGTAAAAAGTTTGTATGTATTATTGTATGTTATGTTGGTATGCCCGGTAAAATGATAATTTACAATTGTCAAGATGGTGACATTAATATTAAAAAAGCAAATCAATTCAGCCGTGTGGTCTAAAGCAATTTTTTTTTCTATAACGGTTAGTTCAATAACCTATATTAAAACTATAAACACTTAAAACATATTAGAGAGTAACATATTACTCTATTTATATTCTCTCTCTATTTATTACTCTATTATAACCTACAATTTAGAGCAACGTCGTCTGAAGGAAAACTAGTAGATCAAGACGCCTAAAATACTTCATAACACACCGAAAACCTAACTTCCCAAACTTCACTATTTCATCCAAAAGCTGGCAGTAACGCGGAAGCTTATAAAAATAAAAACAATACAAAATATAAGCCAACTCCATAACTGCGGTGCCGTATCGGAGTTAGCAGTTTATTGGGAACGTGTTTGCGGGACAAATACGATTCTCTCGGTTCCCTCAGTTTTCTCTATACGTGACTGAAACAGTTTAAACTTAACACATTGAATGGAATTGTTCCTTGCGAGCTCTTTTGATAAAATCCCATTAATCAAAATAAAAATAAAGAAGGATTTGCAATGAATGAGCTTAAGGTGATTTTGGTATATCTAATACTTCATAGCTAAGTAGAAGATTTTCTCTTACCTAAGAAAATTAGCGATGCATTTTGACCAAGAATTGAATTCAGCGTCAGCATTCATAAAACATTTTACTTTTTTAGTTTAATGGCGCACCTTGTAATTCTACTACAATATCACAACAAAACTTCTTAATGTCGACGTTTTTTCTATACTTCAACACTAATAATATTATAAAAAAGAAAGATTTGTATGTAAATATATTTGTAACGAATTGGCTCAAAAAGTACTGGACCGATTTTAAAAATTATATCACCATTTCAATGCTAAATTATCACTGATTAATATAGGCTATTTAAATTGCAAGAAAAAATGTTTATGCCAAAATGTTTAAAAAATAAATGTCCACCCGTGCGAAGCCGGGACAGGCCGCTTGTAAAGTTATATTTGTCGTCATGACGTCGTCCCATAATTACCTCTGGGAGTGTTAAAAGTGCACGTATTTTCGTCATAGACTCAAGATGTCATTTCAGGATAACTAGTGAAGGCGGACTCTTGACGTCTTCATTACGACAAATCGAATTTTTTTTATTGATTATATGATATGATTTGATTGACATTTCATTACACTTCATAAAGTCTCATTTGCTCAGTAATTTGGTGAAATTACTGAGCAAAATGAGCTCACTGCGGCTGACTGACACAGTGACTTTCACACTGTAGCTAGTGAGCTACAGAGACCTTCAAACCGAAACACAGCAGTACTTGCGCACTAATGCTTGTCGGCAGAATAACTGGCAAAGCGGATCTACCTAGACGAATTTTGCAGAAAAGTCTTACCACCTAGTGTAAAATGACGACATTGTGTATACATGCTGAATTGCTGATATTTTAGGATGACGTGCGCAGTGCAGTGTCAAACAAGACTATATTTTTAGAGCTTGGCACTGGATTGTTATAGACAGTCATGACCTCTCAAGAATTGAGGAAATCACCTTCTGGGTCGTGACGCTTAACATGGGATGAGTGTGTGTAGTCACTCAGTGTGTAGTAGTCCAATGTTAAACGTCGCATGTAATTCGTCATGCATGCATGCATTTACTAGGTGGTAGGACTTTGTTGCAAAGTTCGTCTAGGTAGGTACCACCGCTTTGCCGGTTATCCTGCCGCCAAGCAGTAGTGCGCAAGCACTACTGTGTTCCGGTTTGAAGGGCACTAGTGAAGCTAGAACTAGTGAAGGTAGCTAGTGAAATTACTGGGCAATTGAGACTTTATGATCTGATCTCACAGTCGAGTAATCTTATTAACAGACTGTGCTGATGTCTCAGGATGATGTGCGCAGTGCAGTGCAGTTGCTCGAAACTCTATTTTTGGATTCCGATTGACACTGTTCTGTTATGGGCAGCCGTGGCGCTTAACATCAGGTGAACGGCTAGCTCGTCAAATCATTCAGTAACATAAAAAAAAAACGAATGACCTGACCAGGTAGTCCTTGTCATGTCATTCGTTTAGGTACATACAATACAATATAAAACTCTTTAATGGTACCAAGATACATTTTTTAAGTACTTAAGTATAGGCCACGTGATTCTAGCGTTGTATTGAAAGGTTTGTACGTGTGGCCCGAACCGGCCAGCGGATTTAGAGCGAACAGTCATTGGCTAATCCCGCACTGAAGTGCTACGGTGCTATAGGAGGTTACTCCAGTTGTGGATTTTAGAGTCAATACTCAAAAGATTTATAACACTATAACACAACACTAATATTATAAAGGCGAAAGTTTGTATGTGTGTATGTGTATTTGTGTGTATGTTTCTTACTCCTTCACGCTCAAACGGCTGAATGGATTTGAATGAAATTTGGTACCAAGATAGCTTACACACTGGATTAACATATAGGCTACATTTTATCACGGAAAAGTGAAATGTTCCCGTGGGATGAGCGATTAATTAAAATACTTTTTATATTTTATATCGCGGGTGAAACTGCGGGGCGCAATTAGTATGTTCTAAGAATTTGATTCTGATTTCTATATACTGTAATATATTCATATTAATTGTCTACTAATAACTCTTGTTACTAATGTACATTTTTTTTCACTCCACTACGAGGGTGATGGAATTGGGAGGGGGGTGTATGTGGGACTCGAACCCACTAAAACCCCCCATGATCCGTCCGCCACCGGGATGGGGCGAGATGGGGTCCCGCTACTATTTTGATTTTCGTTGGTAGTAATAAAAATTCAATTATAATTTTGTTTATATATTATTGTTGTAAAATTGTTTTTTTTTTCGCTTTGCGCATTTTATTTTGTATAATTCAAGGACACTGCCCACCTAGGAAGTGGTCAATGTAACATGTGTCTGTCTAACATTGAAATTATCACTAACGCGTTGGTTACCATTTAGGATTTCTTAACCCTCCTTTTAAAGTGCTCAATTTTGTAGCTGTGAGGAAACGCTGGCGGGAGCTCAGTCCATATTTTGCAGGTGTATGCATCAATATGTTTGTAAAGCCCTTATTGCCATTACTATAGGTACAAAACCAACTAAAAATCCACCTTGTGAAAGTGCTTGACCTATTCAGAAAATAAAATGAGATGGGCACCCACTTAAATGAAGTAAACGGACTGGCCTAATCTTACGGAAAAACAAAATGGTTGTTAGCCAACTCCGAAGAAAATGAGGCACCGATTCACGAATCGCTTAAGTTTCAGGAAAACAACATGTTTCGGGATTATGGGATGTCGCAAAAGAGAAACGACATGAGTTACTGTAGAAAGTTTTGTTTCCTAATAATACTATACTCTAGAATCTTTCGCTATCTAGATTCAACCACCCCACCCCGCCTTAAAAATGTTTGCTCCCTTGGAAAACATTGGTGTTTGTACTTTATTTCCGAGACTAATACCCGTTTATTAGTAAAGCTGTATAGGACAATACCGCGAGTATTTCGGGCACGTTGCCCGAATTTATCTGTACTGCATTGATTTTTAATTAAAACCAACTTTTCCCCGCGGTTTCACCCGCGGATAAAAAGTAACCTATAAGCTAGCATATAAGCTATCAACATATATATTTTAAAAAAACTAATAAAAAAAATTTAAACCTCCTTGAAATCAATATTTTTTTCAATCAGATTTTAGATTTTATTAAGTTCAATTTTATTCAATAATTATTAAGTGGATTATTTAATAATTATTAATCTTCCATAATATCAAAGAATTCTATATATCACTATGATATCTGGCTCATTTTATGTAGTAACTATTATAAAAACTGTGAAATGGTTTTAATGAAACTTTCCAAAAGTGATTGGATTCCGTGATTAGATTTAAAAAAATTAAAATTTAAGGGTCTATATGAAAACTTCGATAATGAGACCCAACGTAAACATATCATAACCGTGCGAAGCCGGGCCGGGTCACTAGTAATAAGAAATTTCTATTTAAAAAAAAACGAGTGTGCTTTAGACCACACGAATGAAATAAACTTCTTTAGCACCATCTATCGTCCGGTATTACTTTGTTTTGGCTTTATAATGACGCCATCTTAACAATTATAAATTGTCATTTTATCAGACATAATTTAATGGTTATTAAATGTAAAATGAAGATCTACGTCAACCAACAACTTTCAACATCCGTTCGCCTCGTCATGCATTCACGAGCTTACTCCCCTAGCATGCGTAAAGAATATTTTGAAGATAAAAATTGGAGTACAATGTCAAATGCGGATTTCTTACCGCGCGCAAACCAACCTGTCGAGGTTTTATCTACCATCAGCTGACAGCTTACGAACGGCTTGAGGCTCAAATCCAGGCCGTCCACGGACGGCCGCGGATGATGATCTCTAGACCTGAATGTGTATAGGGATGCCGCTTCAGCACGTACTACCTTACTTAGACAACTAGTTAGTGTGAAAAACAATATACATCTCTACTATATAAAAATAAGTCGGGTTTTCCTTCCTGACGCTTTAACTACAGAACGCACGAACCGATTTCCAAGGTTTTGCATTCGTTGGAAAGGTCTCGGGCTCCGTGAGGTTTATAGCAAAGAAAATTCAGGAAAAATTCAGGGCAAACTAACATTTTAAGTAGATGGCGCCGGTGCGTGATACATTGTTTTTCGTATATTATAAAATGTTTAATAAATAAACGTCCACCCGAGCGAAGCCGGAACGGGCCGCTACTCGTGTATAAAATAACCTTATGACCATCCCAATGTCAGCAAAGTACTTATGCAGTCGCCAAAGATAATAAAGCCCCTTGATAGCTCGATCGTGATTATTTTCTTTAGGTGTTTCTCCGCAGAAATACAAAACGAAACTAACGTACAAAGACTAGTAGTGGAAATCAACTACTATTTTTATGAGCGGAAGTTCTATCACTGGCAAGTGGATTTATAGTCAATGACAGCCTTATTACTAGGCACAGATGTACGAATAGATACCTATTTCTGGTAGATAAGTGATAGAATCGAGTTTTGGCGGGAAAGCGAAAAAGATTGCGTCACCGCATTGTATTATTTTCCAAAACTTGTGTTATTTTCAGTGTTAGTGCATAAAATTGGTGGCATTCTATTCGTTAAGTGCTGGATCAAGCGTGAGTGTGGGAAAATGGTATAATGATGGTGAAACGTTTCTTTTCGTGTTGTTTCCAAAACTCCATAGAAGCTTCAACTAAAGTTGCCACCACTTTACTAGGAGTATGAATTTGACTAGACTATGACTTGACTTGATGACTTCGACTGTGACTTGACACATATTTGCGTGAAATATCATTAACTTAATAAATTATCAATTACTTGACACTGGCTAAATACACAAAAGTGTGGCGCCAAAATGTAAAAAAAAAAAGTGATAGGAGATTAGGTCCGTATTACAGAACGATGCTCAGTCATCGATCGGTGCTCAAGCAGAGATTTCAATCACTAATTGATCACTTTATGAATGAAATCAGTCTCTGCTTGAGCACCGATCGATGACTGAGTATCATTCTGTAATACGGACCTTAGATTGTTAAACAACACAATAAACGAGCCTGCCATACGAGATGTTTTAAATCCCGTGCGACAGTGTGAGATCGGATATGAAAGGATTTAGAATGAATGGGCTGAGCTACACACTATTTACTGTACATGGAAGTACATTAAATATAGTGTATTTGGAAGTACATTAAATAGTGTATTGCGAGAAAGTAAATAAAACAAAAATACAAACTTTTTAATTTCTTCTTACTGATAAATGCACGGACGTACCCATACAAGCAGTATAGGACGCTTTTAGTTCCATTTTACTTAAACAAATTCTGCTTAAATTATTTAAATGTATAACAAAACATAAGGTAATGTTTATATTTTATAATCTTCATAAGTATACTTGTAAGATAAAATTAAAAACTACGATTAAATCAGCTCTTTTGACTACACAAACAAATAAGCAGTCAGGCATCTTTATTTTTTTATGTTTGTGGATGGTGTGACGAGCTAGTCGTTTACCTGATGTTAAGCGACACGGCCGCCTATAACAGAACAGTGTCACTTGGAACTCCAAAATATAGTTTCGCATGACACTGCTCTGCGCACATCATCCTGAGACATCAGCTGGCAGAAAAACTGGCAAAGCGGTGGTGCCTACACGAACTTTGCAGAAAAGTCCTACCACCAAGTAAAAATATAGCAATATAAAGCTAAAGATAAAATAATACTTTCCCAAAAGAATATTTTAAATACAAATAAAGTAGCACTGTATTCGGTGAAGTATTATGCCCGCAAATATATATTAAAATAGGCCTCAAATGGTTCACCCAATATTACTTCGCGTTTATTCATACCTTGCGTGCTCCGTAAACAATTTATCACCAAATCGAAAAAGGCTTTCAGGGGTATTGAACATTTTGATCGATTCCATTGCATTCGTGCAAGCCAATTACTTGCCGTGACAAAGTAGGTGGTTTGTACGAAAACAATAAAATGTATGGCGTTTTTCATGACATTCGTCTGGAACGTGGGAAAGGTTGACGGCCTCTGATTTGTTGACGTTTATCGATGTTTTAACACGCGCTAGACTAGAAGCATGTTCACGCTTCAGTGGTTGCCAATTTTTTTTATGTACTGGAGAAAATGTGCACGTAGAGAATAAGTACGACAATAATATATAAGCATGAGCCAGTTATAAAAGTTTTATTATGAAGGGATTTTGTAAACCTGAGCGCGGTGAGTCTCATGAACCTATGTCATTGAGATTTCTGAATGACACTGCGGCACAGAATGAATAATAGTACAGAACTCTGGCAGTTGTACAGTTTTATATTTTTTTTTTTTAGTTTTGACTCCACACTTTTGTGTATTTAGCCAGTGTCAAGTAATTGATCATTTATCGAGTTAATGATATTTCACGTAAATATGTGTCAAGTCACAGTCGAAGTTCGGATCGGAGCTTTCTGTTCAGCATTGTGCTGGATTGCTTGCACCAGTAGTGGAAAAGAGAACTCCTTTTTTATAACACATATGGAATAGGGTTGCTATATAATATTTGTAATTAAGCAATGGTAATTTTATATACTTAATGAAACTACATAATTTCATTTTGACTTGTAAAAGTACTAAAAATAGCCCATTTGCATTAAAATCCTTTGACTTGACTTTGACATTACCTATAACAATGCGTTTCCGATCCATCCATCAAGTACTTTTAAATCTGAAAATTATGATAATGCTTAGTGCGATAACCAAATTTGAGGAAGATCCAGGATTCAGGGTCCAAGATCTATGTATGTAACCGTTGGGCATTATTATAAGGTCAAAGTAAGATTCGAACGGTATCAGCATCTTGTAAGGACTAACTCACACATAAAGCTTTTCTGCACTTGTGCTACTGCATTTTGTCCTATTTCCATTACTCCAATGCAATAAGTTAAAAATGTGCAATGAGTTCAGCGTAAGGATTTCCAGCACATATTAGTTTCACTTAAGGAAGTGGGCAAGCTGGCATTACATCCTAACAGGTGGCTTTGCCGAGGACAGCCTGCACTTAGCCTTCTACCTACAAATACGTTCCGGTCTCGGAGGATTATGCTTTGAATTTATCTAAACTATATCTCTAATTCTAATGTATGGTACTTGAAATTCAGCAAGAATTTCACTTAGCTACCATTTGAAGCGCTTTTATGATGTTTGTTAATGACTGTTTGTTCTAAAGCTAGGTGTTTATTAATTAAACTGACTTCATCAAATTATAACTAACTAGCTGATCCCCGCGGTTTCACCCGTGGATAAAAATTAGTCTATGTCCACTAAGTATATAAAAAATGCTCTTTCCGCCTTAGAGGCATTTTTTTTAAATCAGATTGTATATTTTATTAAGTTAATTATTTTTTATTAGGAAACACAAATTAAAAAATTGTATTTCAGTGATTCTTTATTGTATGTATTGTATTTTGGTGAAAGTTTGTCAAAACTTGCGAGAGATATACCTCTACAAATAAATACAGGCCCTGAGGCCTTTGGCATTGTTGTAAAAAGCTTCAATTTTAACTTCAATTATTTATTTGCATTCCACAATGTTGTTTACAAATGTTCATTTTAAATACCAGTTCATTGCCCTGTCTGGCACGTAAGATTAGAGAGGACAATAACGTTCTGCTGTGAGTACCTATTTATTTACTATTTAAGTACTCTCTCTACGTAAAAGATGGCCCAACAGTGGTCTTTTAACGACGACGGCGAAAACGATGAGGATGCGTCCTCATCGTTTTCACTGTCAACATTAAATTTATAGTCGTCTTCGTCGTCTTATCTATTTATTTTCTGCATGTATATTTTGTCTATCTACCCGATACACTGATACCATGTCAAAATTTTAAATACATTTTATTTATTTATAACATTACTTACTATTTAAGTATATGGGGTATGAGCAGAAAAGAAACTTTAAACTGCTGGGCGATCACGTAACTTGATTGCAACAGGTAGAAACACAAATGTGGATGTGGATTTGACAGTTTGAATACGCAGTTTATGTGCATAGTGTGGAAATTTGTCCAGTTGCATTTCAATCTTTGATTGCATCAAAGTTTCGTGATCACCACCCTGGTCGCAAGTTTCTACGATTAAATTGAAATACAAAGAATAATGATTATGATTGCATTTTTTAATGACATACAATACCTAGTTATTTATAAGTAGCTTCTACATACACTACAAATAATGTTGATAAGGTAAACAGGGACTTATGAATTAAACAAATAAAAATATTAAGTGAATAAAGTGTGTTTATCAGTGCTCAGGATGCAAAGTTACCGTTGCCATCACGGATTATCCCTTGAGATACATGCTCTTAGAGAGCATACTTCGCTTGCAACAATGCAATGCCTTGCATTTTGTACAGCTGTAAAATATTAGTACTTTGCACTATCTAGGTTATGAGATAGCATCTGGCGCAATCCAGAACCAGCGTGAACAATATCTTGAATAATAAATATAAAAAATACAGAAAATAGACAATCGTGAAACATGAAAAAACAAGAATAGAAAGAGACAGTTCAAACCCACAGTGACGTCAGTTACCAGTCTTCACAGTAACTCATTACTAAGCTGTAATACCTCTATGGTAGCTCTACATACAATTTATTTTTCATGTGACGTCACTAGCAAAACTTTGTAGTAGCTATGAGGGAGCTCCACACGATATCTGTTTTGCAAGAAAAGGATGGCGATGCCCAGAAACTTTAACAGTCTTATTAATAAACGGGTATTAGTCTCGGATTACTTACTTCAGCTTTTGTCCTTTTTTTCCTACTGGAATATTTAGCTGGATCGAAAGAGACAAAACACGATGTAACTAGTCTAAAGCTAGTTCGTGTTTATTAATAAGGCTGTTACGGTGTACCTACTCTGTGATTCATTTACCGGTTTTACTTATTTTTTAAATTATTACATTCATTTTTATTTGATGAAAAATTATATTTATTTGTTCATTTTTAATACTAGTCAAATAGTCTACTAACAATATAGTTGTTGTGCTAAAACTACTAGAAAACTAAAACAATATGGTGAAAAAAAGAAAACAAAAGAAATCTAACAAACCACTACCAGTAGGCAACGTGCTCAATATGCCGGCAGCATTGCCACGTTGAATGGCAATGCTCAAGAGTCCAGCATTTGGGTCACGTGTTGCTTAATTAACTAACTCGTACATTCATTCATTATTTGTTCCTAGATCTCAGTATATCAAAAAATCCAGAATGTTTAAAGCTATAATAACAATAATAGATAAAAATAATAACGCCCAATAATTATGATTTTCACCGTAGCTTTTCCATATTTCCAGTATTTGTTTCAAATTAAAAAAAAAATTGTGTACACCTTTGACATTCTAATCACACTATCACACTAATATTATAAAGGCGAAAGTTTGTATGTGTGTATGTGGGTTTGTGTGTTTGTGTGAATGTGTGTATGTTTGTTACTCCTTCACGCTCAAACGGCTGAATGGATTTGGATGAAATTCGGTACCAAGAAAGCTTATACGCTAGATTAACATATAGGCTACATTTTATCCCGGAAAAAATAAGTTTTCTCGGGGGATGAGTAAATGATTAAAATACTTTTTATCCGCGGGTGAAACCGCGGGGCGCAACTAATCTAAATATATATAACTCAAAGGTACTGACTGATTGACTGACTAATATAGTGATCTATCAACGCACAGCCCAAACCACTGGACGGATCGAGCTGAAATTTGGAATGCAGTAAGATGTTATGACGTAGGCATCCGCTAAGAAAGGATTTTTCGAAATTCCACCCTTAAGAGGGTGAAATGGGTGGTTGATTTATTTTCCCATAGGCCACGCCGCGGGTGAAGATGCGGGCTGAAGCTCGTGTATATATAAAAGTAAAACTCTAGATAGGTAATATTACTGAATTAAATAAAAAGAAAGTTGGGTTGGGACATTGATGAACATAACGTAAAAGGTTTTAGAATAACTTTATTACAAAATAAAAATAGTATCAAAGCAGCACTAAAAAAACCTTCAAAAGATCAAGTTCGGAATATAAAGTGGCTATTTAAAAAGCATCCTCAGTGCCTTTTACCACTTACTGTCTCAGAAGAGGCGCCTTATGTCATGCTATAAAAATACAGCAGTGACTTATCATTACTTTACGACTCACTCTTAATAAATACAAAAACACCTAGCGATTTGGCGGTGACATTCTACTCAGTTTCTTTGGTAAATTAGTTTCAGGTGCAGTCTGAGTGCCAGCGAGTTGTAACAAACTTTTATCGAGTTTAGCTACGGGCTATGCAATTTGAACTTTTTTGTAAAAACTTTACCAAATTTTTGAGCACTTGTAAGTTTCGACGTGTTTCTTAGTTTAACTTGTAATATTACTTATTCTGCGACTGAACATTGTTTTTTTAAGTATCCCTCAGAGTATTAAAGATACTTAATAATAATAATAATAATAATAATTCTTTATTTCGGACACGAGATCCATATTGCCGCTTGAAAAAAAATCACATCAAAATATGTATAATGTAAATAATACACAAAAATAAAAACAACTAAATTAAAAATAGTTAGGTGGCAATAGCCACGCAACGTCGATATGTTGCAGTCAGGTGCAGTCTATCTGCCAAACTTTTTATAACAGTATTTTTACACGTGTCGATTCTGGACATAAATGACGCTATTCGTTTGCGCTGTATTGCGTTAAATGAGTCTACGCGCGCTTCCGTGTACATTTCGGAAGCACTACAATACCATTTCAGGCCCATCAGGTGCCTGAAAACGTTATTGTAGGCCACTCGTAACGCGCTATGCGCTTTCTGGGTGTATTTGGTCCAGAGTAGAATGATTGGCAGAAGGATCGGAACAATGTAATCTTCACGTCAGGCGCCGCCCTAAAGAATTTTCTTGCAATCATGTTGCCAACCACGCAAAGAGATCTTCTTTGTCTTTCTATGTCCTCGTCGTCTGATAAGCTGGATGTCACGATATGGCCAAGGTACTTAAAGCGCGTCACAATGGTTACCGGTTGCCCATTCAGATACACTGCCGGCACATTTTGGGGTCCCTTTCCCGACCTGAAAACCATCATCTCCGTTTTTTTTGGTATTGTAAACCAGATCGTGACTATTCGCATAACGTTCACAAATACCGATGAGCTTTCGCAAACCTTTAATCGAGGGGCTGATCAGCACCATATCACCAGCATAGCTCAGGTTGTTGACATATCTACCATCCAACCTGAGCCCGACGGGAGTGCTGCTCAACTCCACGATCAGGTCGTTCACATAGAGGTTGAACAGGTCGGGAGAGGTAAGCCCGCCCTGTCTCACGCCACATGACAGCCGGTAGTCCTCCGATAGCTCGGAGTCCCACCTGATGCTATTGACCTGGTGATCATACCAGTATGCTAGCAGGTCAACAACCTCAGGCAGTACCCCTGCCTCGTACATTTTATGCCATAACTTGTCGTGGTTGATTGTGTCGAATGCACGACTTAAATCCAGAAAACATGCATAGACTGTAGTGTCGTGTTCTGTGTAGAAATTGACAACTTGTTTTAGCGAAAATATTGCCATGTCAGTGGAAACTTGCGGGCGAAAGCCAAACTGCCCATCATCTACACACATAGCATTAGTATGCGTATGGACAACTCTATCAAGCACCTTGGCCACAGTCGTGGCCAGCGAAATGGGCCTGTAGTTAGCCGCACTCGAGATATCACCCGTTTTGTTTTTCGGTATTGGTACTACTATCGTACGAATGAGTTCTAGCGGTAGGTAGCAGTGCCTCAGACAGAGATTGAAGAGCCGCGCTAGTACATGGCAGATATGCTGACCCGCAAATAATTAAACCTACCAAAAATTTTCTAAGAGCTGTTTTTTATATAAGATTATCTTGCGCTTAAATACTATTTGCCTGAAGTCAAATGAAAATTTCGATCACCGATATAGCGTAGAAATAGCTTGTCTATGTTGAGAATGTAGCCATTACAAATCTTTATGTAAAAGGTTGATAATCTGACTACTGATTCGCTCTCTCATCTTCCAAATCATTGACAACCTCTGTAGCGTGGTGGTTGAGCAGGGCGGCTTATAATATGGAGGCGGCGGGTTCAATTCCGCCGACAAAGTAATTGTGCCTGCAATGCCGCAAATACCTGAGTGAGTCTAGGTGGTAGGACTTTTCTGCAAAGTTCGTCTAGTAAGTACCATCGCTTTGCCAGTTATTCTACCGCCAAGCAGTAGTGTGCGAGCATTACTGTGTTCCGGTTGGAAGGGCACTGTAGTTAGTGAAATTATTGGGCAATTGAGAGTTATGATCTGATCTCACAGTCGAGTAATCTTATTACCAGAGTGCGCAGTGCAGTTTCACCCGAAACTTTATATTGTACACTGTTCTATTATGTGCGGCCGTGTCGCTTAATATCAGGTGAACGACTAGCTCGTCACACCATTCACTAAAATAAAAAATAAAATAAAAAAACCACGATCCTAGTGGTTCCTGGGTCTCTAGATACAAGGGTTCCCTAGGTCCAGGATCTATGTACGTGATCGTTGCGCGTTATCATTTATTCTTAATGTACAACTCATAACCACCGACGCCCTGTCATTTTTATTGCTACAAATATATTTTAATAATTGGCTGTTTGGCTGACGGCTACTGCTTCTAATACCATCTTCAACAGGTTGGCTAACAAAAAAAGCGACATGAATAATAAATAAATAAAATCACGTGTAGACTTTTCACAATCGACAATCGCTGACAGTGTGCCTCTACCCGCCCCGCTTTCGCCATCCTCTTCACCCGCTACCTAAAGCTTGCTAAGGAAGTCTATACGGTCGCAAGCGCCAGCCGCACTCAATGTGATTATCTTTTTGTGACAGCATACACACGCTTAATCCTGGTACTGCGTGGACGGTACAATAAAAAGTGTCGTATACAGTCGCTTGTTGCCCGTGGGAGACGGAGATGGGTATATGTTATAAGAGAGCGCGAGTTAGACTAGCGTAAAGTTTTTTTTTATTTTATGTTAGTGAATGATGTGACGAGCTAGTGGTTTACCTAATGTTAAGCGACACGGCCGCCCATAACAGAACAGTGTCACTCGGAACCCCAAAACATAGAGTTTCGAGCGACACTGCACCGCGCACATCTGCACTGAGACATCAGCATAGTTTGGTAATAAAATTACTCGACTGTGAGATCAGAACATAAAGTCTCAATTGCCCAGTAATTTCACTAGCTACAGTGCCCTTCAAATCGGAACACAGTAGCGCTTGCACACTACTGCTTGGCGGCAGAATAACTGGCAAAACGGTGGTACCTACCTAGACGAACTTTGCAGAAAAGTCCTACCACCTAGTAAGTTCATACCATAACAAACGCAAAGCGTAAAAAACCGAACTTATATGGTTTTCTCATGGATGCCATTGTCAGAACTGGACCAAATTGAAATGAAACTACATGGGATGCACCAGCTTTCAAATAAAAAAAGAATCATCAAAATCCGTTCACCCTGTCGAAAGTTCAGAGGTAATAAACATTAAAAAATACAGTCGAATTGAGGACCTTCTCTATTTCGAAGTCGTTTAATAAAACAGCGCTTTTATTGATTTATTTATGTTATCGAGTCGCGTTACGAGGTTAAAGATAAAATATCGGACCAAAATTATGGATGAAGGCATAATAATCATAGTCGAGAGTCAAGATCTTATATTATAATATTTATATTTTATATTTATTATAAGACTTATTTTAAAAGGTAACGACTGCAGTATCTTTTAGTTTTATAAAAGTAACTAATCCAGCTCTTGTGACTTATCTCACAAGTGTATAGTGACCCGCAGAAAAACAGATGAAAGCTTTCTGGCGCGTCCAGAATATTTACTTCTTTGCTTAAACGTAAATTTTCAGCTTGTGACACATTTTTCTGCAGCTCACTTAATTTACATTAATTAATTTACTTTGTTTACTACTGTGTGTGCTACTTGTGTGAAATGCCATCTATACATATAAAATTCTAAGTCCTGACTGACTTATATATCAACTCACAGCCTAAGCCGCTGGTTCTAGAGACTTGAAATTTGGAGGGTATATTCTTTGTAAAATTTAGGTATCCACTAAGAAAGGGTTTTTCGAAATTCCACCCTTAAGAGGGTGAAATGGGTGGTTGAATTATTTTCTCATAGGCCACGCTGGGCGAAGCTGCGGGCAGAAGCTCGTAAAAAATAATCATCAAAATCGGTTCACGCAGTCGAAAATTCTGAGGTAACAAACTTGTGAGGAATTGAGAGCTTTTTGAAAGTATTAGATGAGCAGGTTATCTGGAAGAGATTGCTCTTAGCGATAAGTCTGCCCATTGTACCTATCTAGTTATGTAAATTCTCTTTCTATATATTGAAATCTTAGTGTCAATAAAGTTTTTGTATCGTACCTACAGAATTAAAGATTAGGAAATGTGAGGAAACCAATTCCCAGTCCAGGCTATGCCACCTTTGGCCATAATATTATAATATAGCGGGGAAATTTGGCCCAATAGCTCAGTTCGTAGTGACTCGCCTTTTGAGCTGTAAGTTGTGGGTTCGATTTCCACCCAGGACAAATATTCGTGCGATTAACGTCGATGTTTGTTCTATATCTGAGTGTTATATTGTATTCTATGTATATTCTGGTTCCCATAGCTTAATGGTTATTGATCAACATTGCTTTGCTTAGTTTGCAGCTAGATGGCGCTATGTTAAATGCGCACAAGTGTTCATATATTTATTTCGTCAATGCTACCATGTTAGGCTTTTAAATATAAAAGTATTTTTGTAAATAATTCCGAAACAAAGCACTCCACAGTTTTATCTTTTTCTTTTAACAAGAACAAATAATATTCGTTAAAATTTCCAAAACGGCTTACGCTCATTTAAATGAGAGGCAGAATTGTTTTGAAGAGATGATATAACTAAGAAAAGCTTTGCTGAATTTTAATAAAGATCGTTTTATAAGAGGATTAAAGTATAGCCGAAAATAGCTAATTAAAAAGTCAAATTGCTGAAAAACAAGTTTTTCTTTTTAAGTGACTTCAAAAAAAGACGGAGGTTTTTTCATTGTTTGCTAATTTGTTTTTTTTTTTTTTCATATTAGTTGCCTCATATTTTCGATATATAAGTATAAACCGATTAAAAAAATATTTCAATGTATGTTACCTACTTTCAGATTGGTGTCACAGAAATTTTATCAGTTTGGTTTTTAAATCAAAATAATTAGTACAATTTAAAATAATTATCTTGAAGTATTATTTCATCCAAATATGTTCTTAGTATGAAATTAATGCGATTGAAGTCAATTTACCCCCTTTTTAGGACATTATAGGGGGAGGAGGCAGGTTCTACTTTCTAATTAATACATATTCAATAATAATAAAAATGAGTGTGCTTTAGACCACACGAGTGAAGTAAAACTTCTTTAGTTTTAGCTCCATCTATCCGGTATAACTTTGTTTTTGCTTTGTTTAATTAATGTCGCAATCTTGACAATTCATTTTACGGTGACGGTAACGGCTATAACGTTAATTCCTGTTTTTATTTTTATTTTATTTTACACAATTTTTTTTATATGATTATTTTTACACGCCACGTGATTTTAGGCTTACACCGTATCTTAAGCAACGTACGCAATGTTCTAATTTGATGGGTGAGCGCTACAAAAAGTGATATTTACACCTGAGTGCTACGGGAGAAATTTCCATACTAACTATGCACATAAACTGCGTATTCAAACTGTCAAATATAATCAAATATGTGTTTTTATCGGTTGCAATCGAGTTACGCGACCTCCCTAATGCCTACACGAGAAAAAGAAGAAGACCTTTGAGATTTCAAATTCTCTCAATAAATAGCATAAATCAAAAGCATTTTTATTTACAACCACTTTGCTTATACTAATGGCGCCCTAAATTTATTATTATCAAACGAGTTACCTACACAAAATGTAAATGTAAATTCATCCATTACGTTCAGATAAAATATTTAGAAGCGAAATTCACGACCAACGTTGCAAAAGCTCGTCTCAAACCAAATAACCAGTAGGTGATAGGTCAGCTTAAGTATTGTAGATACTTAATTTACAATAATAAATATATTCTTAAAAATAACTACAGCAAATAAATCGTCCATATAACCAACAAATCTAAATACGTGACCGGAAATCAGAAACATCGCTATTGACGTATTCAAGCGCAATGTCAGTTGGACGGAGGCCACTTCCTGCGGAACCCGCATGCCATTTCCGGTTAGGTGCAAGCGCGTGAAGATGGGGTTGCTTCGCCTTTGTCAGGGTAGCCACATGTTTTTGCCAAATAGAGTATTGAAGAGTGCATTTTTATGTAGTTTAGGTATTTAAACCTATAAAAAATAATAAGGTATGTTAATTATGATGATACAGAAAAAAAATCAATACAGAAAACAATGTATACAAACAAATTTGCGATGTAGTCGTTGAGCAGGTCGGCTCATAACCCGGAGGCGGTGCGTTCGATTCCCGCGACAGGACAAGTAAGTAGGTATTTTGTGCACAGAAAGGTGTTGTGGGACCATGGTCCTCGTAGTTCCTGGGTATTCCTATATAGATACAAGGAATTCTAGTTGGGGTCCAAGATCTATGTATTTGATCTTTGGGCGGTATTTAAATTTTATTTTTTTATTTTACCGGTCTCGATGTCTGTTTGTAAACGGTGGGACCCTGAAATTCTTCTCTAGAAGTTTTAACAGACAATCATAATTTTCTTATTGACGCGACGAGCTGGTCATTCACCTGATGTTAATTGCCACAGCCGCCTATAACAGTTGCATTGCCACTCGCACCTTCCAAATATAAATAAAGTAACCCTCATTGCAGCCAATTTTATTTAAATAACTTAAAGCAGCTTTACTACTCCCCTGGTGCCTAAGAAAGTATTGTTTAGCGTCCATCAAAAGTCCGAAATTCATTTTTAGAATTTGCATCATTTAAACAAATGCTTTTTATCTGAATAATGTTCCAAACCAAAAGCCTGGCTCCTTTTTAAATACAAAAAGTTACATCAAAACATAATAATAATAATAAATATTTTTGGACATTTCACACAGCGCCATCTAGCCTCAAACTAAGCAAAGCTTGTACTATGGGAACCCGATAACTAATACAATACTTAGATACTTTTTGTTTGTAAATACATACATAGAATACAATAACACCCTGACACAGAACAAACATCGATGTTCATCACACAATTTTTTGTCTTGTGTGGGAATCGAACCCACAACCCACAGTTCAGAAGGCAGGATTACTACCAACTGAGCTATACATCATCGATAATAGTCCCCATTTTCTTGCGTGCCAGGTGCTTGAATCAAATATGACAGGCCTGCAATTGTGGTATTGTTTGCTATCGATCCAGGTGTCTGCTTCGGGCTTTAGTACTGTCAGCTATTAATAATGTATTGCAGAAAGCCACCTGGTAAATGGGGCTGGAAAGCGCCTTTAGATCATGCGATTGATGGAAGGAATTCAATAAAACCTTCAAACAAAAATGATTTTAATATTCAGGACAACATCTGAATTATTACACCCGCTAAACGATCGCAGAACATGATTGCAACCAATAAAAAAACAAATTTGTATGGATTTGACAGTTTTGTTTGTTACAATACGTAGCTTATATACATAGTTACTATGAATATTGACTTGTCTATAGGATATACATCATAACATCACTTTATGTGTATATTAAGATCATTACGTACTTTTTATAGACTGGAGAAGAAATTACAAAAAGTACTTTGTGTTTTTTTTTTCGAGGAACACACTATTCTCCTATTATTCCACTAATTATTCACTTGTTTAAAGAACTTACACCACAACATAATTTTAAGACGATTACATTGTATTTTAAGACTAGAGAAGAAGTTACAAAATGTGCTCTGTACTTTTTATATAAGATACCCATGTTATTTTCTTAAGATCCTACTCATTATTTACTTGTTTAGAGAACTTACATCTTAACATCATTTTAAGATTATTACATTGTTTTTGAAGATTAGAGAAGAACTTACAAAATGTGCTCTGTACTTCTTATATAAGACACCCATGTTATTCTCCTAAGATCTCTCATTATTTATTTGTTTAATGGTCTTACACCATAACATAATTTTAAGATTATTACATTGAATTTTAAGACTAGAGAAGAACTTACATAATGTGCTCTGTACTTTTTATGTGAGACATGCATGTTATTCTCTTAAGATCCTACTCATTATTTACTTATTCAGAGAACTTCCATCATAACATAATTTTAAGATAATTACATTGTTTTTGAAGATTAGAGAAGAACTTACAAAATGTGCTCTGTACTTTTTATGTAAGGCACGAATGTTATTCTTCTAAGATTACACTAATTATTCACTTATTTAGAGAACTTACATCAAAACATCATTTTAAGATTATTACATTGTTTTTGAAGACTAGAGGAGAACTTACAAAATGTGCTCTGTACTTCTTATATAAGACACCCATGTTATTCTCCTAAGATCTCTCATTATTTATTTGTTTAATGGTCTTACACCATAACATAATTTTAAGATTATTACATTGAATTTTAAGACTAGAGAAGAACTTACATAATGTGCTCTGTACTTTTTATGTGAGACATGCATGTTATTCTCTTAAGATCCTACTCATTATTTACTTATTCAGAGAACTTCCATCATAACATAATTTTAAGATAATTACATTGTTTTTGAAGATTAGAGAAGAACTTACAAAATGTGCTCTGTACTTTTTATGTAAGGCACGAATGTTATTCTTCTAAGATTACACTAATTATTCACTTATTTAGAGAACTTACATCAAAACATCATTTTAAGATTATTACATTGTTTTTGAAGACTAGAGGAGAACTTACAAAATGTGCTCTGTACTTCTTATATAAGACACCCATGTTATTCTCCTAAGATCTCTCATTATTTATTTGTTTAATGGCCTTACACCATAACATAATTTTAAGATTATTACATTGAATTTTAAGACTAGAGAAGAACTTACATAATGTGCTCTGTACTTTTTATGTGAGACACGCTGTTTAGGCCCAATATTATAAATATGTTTAGTGCGTAAGAACAAAACTAGATGGCGTTGTACACCACTAAAACACGCAAGCGTTTGGTGCACGATATCTTGCTGTCTTACCAAGTGAATTAATAAATGAGCTTTTCCCTCGCAAACCGAATTTTATTTCAATTTCGGAGCATTTTTTAGGACGATGTACATGTTCCTCTCGTAGCCGAATAATTTGTTTGGCACTTGGGATTTGTTGGCGTACTTGTACGTGGTCCACTCCCGAGTCTTCCGAAAAGACAATCAAGATCGCGGTTAGCTGGCCACAGTATCGGCAGCAGTTAGTACTGAGCAATTCATACTAGCAGCGTCAGTACTAGTGAAGCCAGTGGTAGTGGCAATAGCCACAGAAGGTGTACTAGTTAGTGCGGATAGGCCGCACTAACTACTGGCAAGAGCGGGAAGTCGGAATTGGAGCCAAACCCAAGTGCGGAGCCGAACCAGCAGTATTGGCAGGAGCAGGGGGAAGTTGAGCATCGGGGGGAGCACCCCCTTGGACACCCTTGGATATCAGTTACGAGCCTTATGAGTGTGAGTGAGTTACGGATTGCAACTGTGAGTACAATTTGAACCTTATTACCTAGAAGTGTTTGACTTTAACTAATTTCGAGTAAAACTGGACATAGTGCAAATTTCAAGAAATTTCTCATCGACTTAGAATAATTTGTTGTAATTTAATATTAACTTAGAATATTTGCGGTAGTTAACTTTGTAGAATTTTACAAGTGTTTGCATGGACTTAGAATAGTTTAAGAAAAAGTGAACCGACGGGGAACCTATGCCCGATTTCACTTAGACTTAAACTGATTCTCAAACACTTAGAAAATTTCTGCTTGTATTTTCATTGACTTAGAATAATTCGTGGAAGTTGTTAAACACTTATAAAATATTTTGCCTGGAGATTATTATTGGAACTTGTGATTTTGTTGTAGTGTTTTTGATTAACATAAGTTTTGATTAATTGTAATTATGGATAAGTTAATCAGATCACAAGAAAATCTTAAAGAAAGAATAGCAAAGGCAAAGATTAATTTTGGTAAACAGTCAAAAGATAAAATTACTGTAACATATTTAGAGACGCGCTTGGAAACGTTGGATAGTTTTTGGACGTTATTTACTTCGAATAATGAGAAAATTGTGATGGAGAGCGAAAGTGTGGAGCTAGAAGCGACAGATTATTATAAAAAAGATTTGTTTGAACAAGTAGAAGAAATTTATGTAGATTATAAATCAAAATTAAAAGAGTCAATGTCAAAGTTTAAAGCAGTAGTGAAGCCAACTCAAGACTCAATGCAAGAGTTTTCACCGAATAAAACTTTGAGCGTGCAATTACCAAAGATTACAATACCTACTTTTTCAGGCAAATACGTTGAATGGACTAGCTTTAAAGATTTGTTTGTGTCGCTCATACACAACAATAAGAACCTGGATGACGTTCAAAAACTGCACTACCTGAAGGGTCACCTACAGGGAGAGGCAGAGCAGCTTTTACGGCACATCCCTATTACTGATGATAATTATAAAAATTGTTGGTCCCAGTTAGAAGACAGGTACAATAATAAAAAGTATCTTGCAAATTGTATCCTGCAACGGTTCATGAACCAAAAGAATGTTAATGTTGTATCATCAAGCGCCATTAAAGAGTTGTTAGATGTGACAAATGAATGTTTGCATGCGCTTGAAAATTTGGGGATTGATGTTAAGTCATGGGACATAATAGTGATTTATATTGTCAGTCAAAAATTAGATTCTGAGTCTAGACGCTTATGGGAGACTAAGAATAATGAGTGTTCTGGGGAATTGCCTGAGCTTTGTCAATTTAAACAGTTTTTAGGAAACCGGTTCCGAGCGCTAGAATGTTTGGGTTCACAGTCTACTAAACAAAGTAATATTAAGAATAAAAATGCTATGGCATTACATGTAACCACCACAAATTCAGGTTGTGTTTTTTGTTCCGACAAAAATCACAAATTATGTAACTGCAAAGGTTTTGCTAAGGAAGATGTAGACAAACGACGTAAGTTCGCCCAAACCAGTAGGCTATGTTTTAACTGTTTGAACGCGAATCATTTGGTGTATGCATGTCGTCAGTCTACAAGGTGTCATCTATGCAAAAGGAAGCATCACTCACTTCTCCATCCTAAAAATGCACCGACCTCGGTTGAGGAAGTAAATTCGGATCAGTCTAATGGTAAGGACGTTGTGACGTCAGAAGCGTCATCGTCCTCGAAGGGAGAGCCCACCAAGGCCATTTCGTGTTTTGCAAAGGCTGGCAGTCAGGTACTGTTAGCCACTGCAATGGTTAATGTCGAGTCAAGAACTGGGACTTCTGTTTGTTTAAGATCCTTGCTAGATCAGGGGTCTCAGGCTTCGTTCATCACGGAGTCCGCAGTCCAGTTGCTGGCTTTAAAGAAAAGTCCTATTAAGACTTTTATATCAGGTCTGGGCGGTGATTCACAAGCTTCGTTAGCTTGTAGGTCGATGGTTTACATCAAAATTCAATCCCGCCACGATCCCAGCTTTGTCATTCCAGTCAAAGTTTATGTTATGAACAAACTTACCACACTCCTTCCTGAAAGAAAGGTTGTCGTTCAAGAGTTGCCCGCGTTGCCAACTGTAGACTTAGCCGATCCATCGTTTGATACACCCAATAAAATTGATTTATTGTTAGGAGCGGAGGTCTACAGCCAAATTTTGTTGAGTGGTCTTATCAAAGGTCCGCCAGGCTCTCCTATTGCGCAGAATACTACGCTTGGCTGGATCTTCTCTGGTGAGGTAGACGCGGTAAGTAACGAGCCGAATGCATGCCATAATGTAGTAGTCAGCATGCATTCAGCTCATTCAGAGGAGAATGAGCTTTTGAAAAGATTTTGGGAGCTAGAGTCAGATCATTATTCTAATGAGAAGAAATATTTTACTGAAGAAGAGCAGCAGTGTGAACGGTTGTTTGCGAAAACCACACAGAGGGACGAATCAGGTCGTTATGTAGTAAGATTGCCCTTTCGCACACCAGATCCTCAGTGTAAGTATGGTGACTCTCAGCTAATCGCCCGTAAAAGGTTTCTTCTGTTAGAGAAACGGTTGTTGAAGAGCCCTGAACTGAAAAAAGAGTATGTTGTGGTTATTAATGAATATTTGAGACTTGGCCACATGAAGGTCGTCAAAGATCAACATAAATCAGATGCGGTATATTTGCCACATCACGCGGTCGTCAGGAATGACAAACTGACGACAAAGGTAAGGGTGGTTTTCGACGCATCATGCCAAGGTAAGAACGGGGTGTCGTTGAACCAAGACCTGATGGTCGGTCCAACTCTCCAGTCAGAGCTGCAACATATTTTGATGCGGTGGCGCTGCTTTCCAATATGTCTAGTAGCTGACGTCATCAAGATGTACAGACAAGTAAAAGTGGCTGAAGATGATGTAGATTTTCAGCGTCTGTTATGGCGAGAGAATCCTGATGACGAGCTACAACATCTTCGACTTTTACGAGTCACTTTTGGTACATCTTGTGCACCACATTTGGCCGTCAAGTCGTTACAGCAAGTCGCACTCGATGAAGGAACAATGTTTCCGCTGGCATCGAGTCGCGTGCTGAGAGATTTTTATATGGACGACTTGATGACAGGGTGCCAGACTGTAGCAGAAGGAGCTGACATCTATCGAGAGATGAATGAGTTGCTTGGTCGTGGAGGTTTCCAGCTTCAGAAGTTGGCCACTAATAGCAGTGAGTTGCTGGAACACATAAAAAAAGACAGGGAAGTATTAGAGGAGAATCTGGAATTGAAAACCGATAAAACTAAAATATTAGGACTTACCTGGAACAGAATATCCGACGAGTTTGAATATACCGTACAGCTCCCTCCACTGGAAACACCTGTTACCAAGCGTAGAGTAGTTTCAGATATAGCTAAACTTTTTGATCCCCTCGGCTGGATTGCTCCGGCAATAATAACAGCGAAAGTGTTTATTCAGAAAATTTGGCTCTCGGGGATCGAATGGGACCAGGAACTGCCACCATCATTACTGAAAGAGTGGTTGAGTTTTAGAAAAGATTTATGTCAACTTACCAACTTTCGGATACCCCGATGGATTGAATCATCCGCCGAAGATAAATGCATTGAATTGCATGGATTTGCTGACGCTTCAAGTGTTGCATATGCTGCTGTTGTGTATGCTCGTGTGATTGACAAAAATGGGTTAGTCCACGTGAATTTGATTACGTCCAAAACAAAGGTGGCTCCAATAAAGCAGGTGTCAATCCCCAGGCTCGAGTTGTGTGGAGCCGTGCTGCTGGCAAAACTGCTTCTGGAGGTTTCAGATGTTTTGAATGTACCTAAATTACACCTGCACGCATGGACAGATTCGTTGGTCGTTTTAGCCTGGTTGAGGAGCCATCCCAGCCGATGGAAGACATTTATAGCGAATAGAGTGGCAGAGATACTTACCGCTATGGATGGAAACCAGTGGTCGCACGTACCGTCGAAGCAGAATCCCGCAGACTGCGCATCTAGGGGCGTGAAACCATCTGAATGCGCTCATATCCAGTTGTGGCAGCAAGGTCCAGAGTGGCTGAAACATAAAAAGATAGATTATAGACATGAAGAAATAGACACACATATGGAAGAAAAGAATTTGAAAACTTACACGATTACCTGTAGTGATGCAGAAGATGAGCTGTTTATGAAGTTTTCTTCGTTGAAACGACTTACCAGGGTTATTGCGTACTGTAGGAGATTTTTGAGTCCCAGAATCAACGGTGCTCTAACTGCAGAAGAAGTAAAATTGGCTTTAAATTGTTGCATCAAAATGTGTCAAAGGCACTGGTTTCATGAAGAGATAGACAGTTTAAAGAAGAATGGTAACGTAAACAAGAAAGGTAAACTTACCTCGTTGAATCCTTTCCTTGACGCAGATGGCATCTTGAGGGTTGGCGGACGTTTGCAGAAGGCTGAACTCGTAGATAGTACGAAACATCCAATTTTGATACCACACGGTTCAAACTTCACGAAGTTGTTGGTTGCTGACGCTCATCAGAGAACTTTGCATGGGGGGCCTCAATTAATGATAAATTATTTGAGAACCTATTTTTGGATTTTAAATGCAAAGAGTCTCGTTCGGCAATGTTTTAGGAAATGTGTGGTTTGCGTTCGTCACTCAGCAAGAACTAAGCAACAATTGATGGGCCAGTTACCTGAGGCACGAGTAATTGCTAGCCGACCTTTCCTTCGAAGTGGCGTCGACTACGCAGGTCCAATTAGTATCCGCTCTACTAAGGGTCGTGGCCATCACTCCACTAAGGGCTACATATGTTTATTTATCTGCATGGCTACGAAAGCCATTCATTTGGAGGTAGTTAGCGATATGACAGCTCAAAGTTTCATAGCTGCCTTCAAACGCTTCGTAGCCCGGCGTGGTCATGTAGCCGAAGTATGGAGTGATAATGGAACCACATTTGTTGGCGGTGCTAAGGAGTTGAAGGCGTTGTTCGATGCAGAAAGGTCCGGTCTAGCACCTGAGATTACTGATTGGGTTGCAGTTAATGGTACGAATTGGCACTTCATACCTCCGCATTCTCCAAATTTTGGAGGATTGTGGGAGGCAGGAGTGCGATCAACTAAGCACCATCTTAAGAGAATCATTGGCAACAGTACTCTGACTTTTGAGGAGATGACCACTCTGCTATCACAAATTGAGGCGTGCCTTAATTCAAGGCCGATTTCTCAGCTACCAACTTACCCAGACGAACCGTATCCTCTCACCCCTGGTCACTTTTTAGTAGGTGAACCACTGGTTGTAGCCCCTGATAGAAATTATGTAAATAGCAGTACTTCTTCTTTGAGTAGATGGCACCTAGTACAAAGAATGTGTCAAGATTTCTGGCGCAAGTGGTCGAAGGAGTACCTCACTCAAATGCAACATCGTTATAAATGGAAGGATGTAGTTCTTGAGCCAAATATAGGTGACGTCGTGTTAATCAAGGAAGATGAGCTCCCACCAGCTAAATGGCTGTTTGAAGTTGTCACAGAGAAGCATACTGGTTCGGACAAACTTACGCGTGTGGTGAGCGTAAAATGTAAAAATAGCGTTATAAAACGACCTTTGTCGAAATTAATTGTGTTACCAGTTACTTAAGATAATACGGATAAGAATTACTTATACAGTCCACTGTTCTATGTTGAGGTTTATTTTTGTTATAGAAGCTATTGTGTTTGTCGTTGTGAATTTTTAGTTAGATTATTTTTGAGTTCGTATTGTTATAATTTATCAAAATTTTGTTGCACTTGGGAGATAGTAAATTTGTGTACACGTTTTTTTTTTTTGAAGAAAGTATTAGTTTTTGTTTGCTTATAAATGTTATAACATTGTTTCCATTTCTATTGTTCTTATTTAATGGACTGTCCGTCCATGGCGGGCGGAATGTTTAGGCCCAATATTATAAATATGTTTAGTGCGTAAGAACAAAACTAGATGGCGTTGTACACCACTAAAACACGCAAGCGTTTGGTGCACGATATCTTGCTGTCTTACCAAGTGAATTAATAAATGAGCTTTTCCCTCGCAAACCGAATTTGATTTCAATTTCGGAGCATTTTTTAGGACGATGTACACACGCATGTTATTCTCTTAAGATCCTACTCATTATTTACTTATTCAGAGAACTTCCATCATAACATAATTTTAAGATAATTACATTGTTTTTGAAGAAAAGAGAAGAAGTAACACTTTTTAAACTTTTGCGATACATTTCGACTCTTATTGTAAAGATATAACGGGTTACACGCGCACAAAAATTAAAAGTCAAAATAATGTTTTGATAATTTTTGTGCGCGAATAGACCCGTTCTATCTTTACAATACTTTTTATATTAGACACCCATGTTATTCTCTTAAGATCCTTCTCATTATTTACTTGTTTAGAAAACTTAAATTCTAATTACTTGCCAAGTAGTATCTAAACTATACAATACAACGTCTTGGTAAATTTTCGCATCGCCAGCTTCCACTACAACTTAATTTAATACGGCTCGTTCACTACACAGCGTAATTTTAACGACGCTCTTTCGTGACTGGAAAATTAACAATGTAGCTTATACCTTCCTATTATCTTTATTAAATACTGAATATAATATTTTAATTTTATATGACAACATTTGTCGTTAATTACTATGAGGGTAATTAATAATTAATGTTCAAAATTATGCTCATTTCCTTATATGCACGCCTAGTCAAATTGTTTCTCTGCACGCCTTGGTTGACTGGTAGAAAATGCTGTTAGCATTAAGTCCTCTTTTGCACTTTTTATGCGCATAAAGTATTAAATAAATAAATGATGATAAAAGAAAAGAGTACGCCTGAAAAATACCTTTCGGATGATGCAAGTTTGGTATCACGATTTTATAAGTGCGTTTGCCTTGCGTTGTAAAGGTTCCTCTAATCCATAATTGATTAAAATACAGAGTGTGGTCACGTAATTCATAATTGAAGGGGTGAGAATAAAAAGGGTTTAACTGATTTTTTCACAAAATGAATTATGGGTATCGTTGGATTCAGCGTGAAATTATCTACAACGATACATTCTCAAAATACCGAAATGAGGCTTAAATCTCGAGATTTTGAGTCTAAAAACGGTTTATCTGTCACAGGAATACAGTTCGCTTAGCATAAAAACATTATTATATTTATTTTATTATATTTTTACAGTAATTGTATGAATGAGTACTATATTTAGTATTTTAAAATAGAATTAATACATTTTCAAGCAACTGAAACTTACATAAACCTTTTCTATTACCTCATAAGCACTATACATTAAAATGAAGCCGTTGAAGTTTAAAGTCAAATTTCTCGAAACTATCAATTTGTCAGTTAAACCCTTTTTATTCTCAACCCTTAAATTATGAACCCAATACTTTAACTGACAGCTTAGATTGTTAGGCCTAGGTATATTCGACGAAATTATAAGTATTAAGATTTTTGCAAAAGTTCCATTGATAATATCAGAAAAAGTTGATAATGTAAAAAAAAGGTCAGATTTTCAATACTTACTGTAGCGTCTCGAATAACAAAACACCCGACAAAATATTAATAACATTAATAATAATAACGCCGAACGATCACATAAATAGATCCTGGACCCTAACTAGGATACAGTGTCTAGGGACCCAGGAACTACGAGGACCATGGTCCCACGACACCCACTCAGAATAAGTATTTGCGTTTTTTTCTGTGCACAAATACTTGTCCTGCCGCGGGAATCGAACTTGCCGCCTCCAGGTTATGAGCCGAGCTGCTCAACCACCACGCCACAGAGGCTTTTAATAACTAACGATTCATAGATAAATTTGGGCGAATTTGATATATTCAACACCTCGTAAACCACACGTTGACTTTATGATAAGCATCATAGAATCAGACATTTACGTCTGAACTGAAATTCGAAAAAATAATTTATTGTAATTTTTCATAGGAAATGATTAACAATGTTTATTAACTTACATATTACATACCAAACACTTACATAAATAATCGTTCTTTTATACGAGCAGCCGTTATAGCAATGACCCAGAATTTAAATACTTCTTTGTTTGTTTATTGTCAATGGCGTAAAATGAAATTATAAAAAGTGTGTTCCTAGCAAAAGTGCATGGAAATTATAGCTTTATGATTTTGCTGCCAGTAAAAGACTTTTCATACATAGTTGTAATAGTTAAGTGGGTGGATTTATGATTGTTTTTATGGGATTATTTAATTTAATTTACAGAAACTTTGTATATCAACACGTGACTTCAAATTTACAGCATTTTGTACTTTTTAACCAACTTCATAAAAATAATAATTTGACATTTTAAACTTATATCTAACACACTTTAACGAAACAAAAAAGAGGTGGTTTTATTGATTCTATTTTATTACGTACTTATATGTACACAAAAACAGAAATGGAAAAAAAAGAAATTTCGTATTTTAAATATTGACATAACAAGGTACAAAAATTATAATGAATTAGCCGTGCCCCGCGGTTTCACCCGCATGTTAAAAATTTTCCATACTTTCTTTTTCTTTTATAAGAACCTTCTCCTAAAAATAATAAACACAATAAAAAGTACTAGCGAAAATGTTCTATCCGTTCACCCGTGATGCGTTGACCAAGGGAAATTGAGATTCATTTTTTTATATGAAGATTTGACATTACTTTATATATATATTACTTAAATACTTACCCGATAGCTTAGTTGATAGTATCCCTGCCTTCTGAACTGTGGGTTGTGGGTTTGATTCTCACCCAGGACAAACATTTTGTGTGATAAACATAGGTGTTTGTTCTGTATCTTGGTGTTATATTGTATTCTAAGTATTTACAAAACAAAAAGTATCTAAGTATTGTATCAGTTATCTTGGTTCCGATAATACAAGATTTGCTTAGTTTGGGGCTAGATGGCGTTGTGTAAGGTGTCCACACATAGGTAGGTTGTTTTTGGGTCTGATGCTGTTTGTAATTGCGGGTTGTTGTTGTTTTTGTTGTTCTTGTTGTCGTGTGTGTTGTAACGCTGGCGGAGGCTATGCCGAAGCCATCGCGGGATGCCTCAGGGCGGTTCTTGAAAGGCCCTTCTCAGGGACAGCTCGGGGGCCCTCCTCGGGGCCCACCGGTTTTGGTGGACCCTGAGAAGGGCTCCTGCGCTTCTCAGGGAAGGGTTGCCCGCCCAGGTGGGCCCGTCCAGGGAGACCTTCCTCAAGCCTGCTCCTGTCGATAAGGAGCTAGAGGCGCTTCTGCAGGGCAGAAGGTTTAAGAAGGGGCAGGCCGCTGCGGTCAGCGACGTCGAGCCGAGCACCGGAACTGATTCCGATGCTCACCCGATGGTCATTGATCTCAGCGTCCTCAACGCCCAGGAGCTGAGGGCACGGGCGGGAGAAGAGCTCACCCGCATTCTCGAGGTTGCCAGGAAATCCGGCAACCTAAAGGGTGAGTTCGTCGGCCGCCTCAAAAAGTCCGCGTCGACCTTAGGCGAGGTGGTCGACACCCTCACGGGAAGGAGCGAGGCGGAGGAGACGCGGCGACTCAGGGCGGAGAATACCCGCCTGCGGCTGGAGGTGGATGCGATGAAGGCGGAGGTGAAGGCGCTTCGTCTTGGCTTCAGTGAAGCCAAGACGGAGGCCGCCACTGCCACCGCTGCCGCTGCCACCGCCACCGTTACCGCTGCTGCTACGCAGAGGTCGGCAGCCCCCCCCCGTGCTGGGCGCCGACTTTTTGGAGGAGCTCAGGGGGTCCTTGACTGCCACGTTCGGGCAAATGCTTAATGCCCGACTCGCGGTGATCGAGGACCGCTTGTTGCCTGCCAGGACGGTGCGGTCACCACTGAGGGCGGATGCCAAGAGGGCAGCGGCTGAGGCCGCAATCGTGGAGAGGGCGGAGGCTGCTCACCAGCAGGCTGGAGTTGTGGGTCCTTCCACCTCCAGAAGGACCCCAAGTGCCCAGGTTCCTGTGGGGAAGGAAACCTGGGCCCAGGTGGTGGGTAAGGGCAAAGGGAAGGGGAAGGGAACGGGGAAGTCCTCCGTCCCCACCCCTGTTCCTGCAGCCCCCGCGGCCCGTATCCCCGCGAGCCGTGCCCCCACGGCCCGTGCCCCCGCGGCCCGAGCCCCCGCGGCTCGTGCCGACACAGCCCGTGGCCCCACGGCTCGTGCCCCCGCGGCCCAAGCCCCCACGGCCCGTGCCCCCGTGGCCCGTACCCCCGCGTCTGCAGCGAGACTGGCAGCTCCTCTTGCCGCTAGGACGGTGCTGAAGAGTCCCCCGAAATCCGCGGCCGTGGTGCTGTCATTGCGCCCCGATGCCGTGGAAAAGGGGGTGACCTACAGCGCCGTTCTCCAGACGGCGCAGGAGAGGGTGGACCTGCAGGAGCTGGGGATCGAGGGGATCCGCTTTCGCGAGACGGCTACGGGAGCCAGGATGTTAGAGATCCCCGGCTCCCAAAGTGGGGAGAAAGCGGACCTCCTCGCAGAAAAGCTCCGCGGGGTTGTGACGGAGGTGGCCAACGTCACCAGGCCCGTCAAAACCACTGATCTGAGGATCAGTGGTTTGGACGACGCGGCCACCAAAGAGAAGGTGGTGGCAGCGGTCGCACGAGCGGGGGAGTGTGACCCGCAGCTGGTAAAGGCCGGGGAGATCCGCCCCGGCCCAAGAAGGACTGGCTCTACCCTTGTCTCCCTCCCGGTTGCAGCAGCTAAGGTGCTGCTGCAGAAAGGGAGGCTGCTCATTGGGTGGAGCTCAGTTCAGGTGGTAGCGCTGGGGGAACGCCCCATGCGCTGCTATCGGTGCCAGGGGCTGGGGCACACTCGCCCCCTGTGCCCCGCTGTGGCGGACAGGGCTGACCTGTGCTTCCGGTGTGGAGAAGCAGGTCACCGGGCGGCTAGCTGTGGGAAGACAGTCCCACGCTGTGCTATCTGCGCAGAGTCAGGGCGGCCCTCTGGGCACATAATGGGGGGACGCGGCTGCGTTCCCCCTAAGACGAAGGGGAAGGCCACCCGGACCCAGGCCGCCCCAGCTGCCACGAGCCAGGCCGCCACGGAGGTAGTACGCCCAGCGGCGTGCGAGGAGGTTGTGATGTCCGATTAATGGATCAAGTCGGACATCACAACTTCCTCCAGACGAATCTAAACCACTGCGCCAGGGCCCAAGATCTGCTTATGCAGTCCCTGGCGCAGTGGCAGATAGATGTGGCGGTCGCCGCGGAGCCGTACTATGTCCCCCCCCAACATACGTGTTGGGCTGGGGACCTGGACGACTCCGTGGCTGTCATTGGGCGATCCAGTGGATCCACCCCCCTCTCGGTTGAGGAGAGGGGGTCGGGGTATGTGATGGCAAGGTGGGGGGAGTATGCGATTGTCGGCGCATACTTCTCCCCCAACAAAACCGCTGCGGAGCTGGAGGTCTTTGTGGACCTCCTGGCCGCGGTGGTGAGGAGACAGGCCCCACGTCAGGTCCTCTTCATGGGGGACCTGAATGCCAAGGCCCGGGATTGGGGCAACCCCTCCACAAACCCTCGCGGCGAGATCGTGAGGGAGTGGGCGGTTGCCACAGGACTGACCCTACTCAACAGAGGGTCAGCTCACACGTGCGTGCGGCAGCGCGGGGGGTCCGTGGTGGACGTCTCGTTCGCCACCTCCGCTGTTGCAGCACGTGTCCGGGCCTGGAGGGTGTTGTCGGAGGTGGAGACTCTCTCGGACCATAAATACATAAGGTTCGAGATCTCCACCTCCAACAACCGAGGGGGGCCCCTGCGGGTGGCGCGGCCGGTCTTCCCGCGCTGGGCTATTAGTCGCCTCGACGCCGAACTGGCAAAAGAGGCGGCTATAGTCCAGGCTTGGCAGGCTGGGCCCGTGCACCCGGAAGTGGACGTTGCGGCGAGCCACTTCCGTGCAGCGGTGACGGCCGTGTGTGACACGGCCATGCCAAGGGCCCGCCGCCGCCCCGAACGCCGCCAGGTATACTGGTGGAACCCGGAGATTGCCGATCTCTGGGTCACCAGTTCGGCGGCGAGGCGGGCCTACAACCACTGCAGGAGGCGGCGCAGGGGCCGCACGGATGAGCAGCTGTCAGCTGAGGAGCTGGCAGCTGAGGGCCGGCTGTACAGTGCCTACCGCGACGCGCGGGGGGACCTACAGCTGGCCATTGGCCGTGCGAAGGCGGAGGGCTGGGGCGAGACGTTGGAAGGCCTCAACAGGGACCCATGGGGACGTCCATATAGGGCTGCCCGGAACAAGTTCCGGGGCCAGACGTCCCCAGTTGCTGAGTCCCTGGAGCCGGAGCTCCTGGGCAGGGTGTTGGAGGGGCTCTTCCCCGACAGAGATCCCCTCCACAACCCTCCGACGATGGCATCGCCCTTCCCCGTCCCTGAGGCAGACTCAGCGGACTCCATCCCACCTCTGACGGAGGTGGAGATGGAGGTCGCGGTCGCACGCCTACGGGGCAAGAGGACCGCCTCGGGTCCTGATGGGATCCCGGGGCGGGTCCTCAGGATAGCCCTGGAGGAGATGGGCGATCGGCTTCGGGAACTGTTCGACGCGTGCCTCACGTCCGGACGATTCCCGAAGCCATGGAAGGACGGCCGATTGTGCCTGTTGCGGAAGGAGGGTCGTCCTGCTGACTCCCCTTCCGCATACAGGCCCATTGTCTTGCTGGATGACACGGGTAAGCTGCTAGAACGTGTGGTAGCCGCCCGTGTCATCCAGCACTTGGAGGGTACTGGGCCTGGGTTGTCGGAGGCCCAGTATGGGTTCAGAGCGGGGCGGTCTACTATAGACGCCCTGCTCTGGCTCAAGGGGTGGACGCAGGATGTGGTCGGCGGGGGGGAAAAGGCGTTGGCTGTCTCGCTCGACATAGCCAACGCCTTCAACAGCCTCCCGCATGGAACGATACAGGAGGCGCTCCGTTACCACGGTGTGCCCCTGTATCTGCGGAGGCTGTTGGCCGACTACCTCCAGGACCGCGAGGTCCTGGTGGAAGGGCGCGACGGTTTGAGGCACCGTCGCGTCTCCTGCGGGGTTCCACAGGGGTCGGTACTGGGACCGATCCTGTGGAACATTGGCTACGACTGGGTGCTGCGTGGCACGCTGCCTGCAAACATGCGGGTTGTGTGCTACGCAGACGACACCCTGGTCGTAGTCAAGGGACCTCAGGGAGACGGTGCGGCTGGCCACGGTGGGAACAACCCTCGTGGTCGACCGCATCCGCTCTCTGGGACTGGAGGTTGCCCTCTCCAAGACCGAGGCCCTGTTGTTCCACGGGCCTCGGGGGGGACCCCCTCCAGGAACGCGGGTGCTTCTGGATGGGGTCCCGGTCCCGGTTGGGACCCAGATGAAATATCTGGGTCTCATCCTGGACGGGAGGTGGACTTTTGGGGCCCACTTTACTCAACTGGCCCCAAAAGTCATAGGAGCGGCCGCCGCTCTGGGGAGGCTGCTGCCCAACGTGGGTGGCCCGAACGCCACGTGCCGCCGGCTGTACTCCGGAGTGATCCGGAGTATGGCCATGTACGGGGCACTGGTCTGGGTGGACGCCCTCGGTCGCAATAACAAGGCCCTGCTGCGACGTCCGCAGCGGGTCATTGCGATGAGGGCAATCCGCGGATACCGGACGGTGTCCTGGACGGCGGCTTGTGTGCTGGCCAGTGATCCCCCCTGGGAGCTCGAAGCGGAGACCCTCGCCGAAGTTTACCACTTCGTGGCGGCGAGAAGGTCCCGTGGAGAGCCCCCAGCGTGGGGGGAGGTCAAGCGCCTGCAAAAGCAGGCGCGGGCCGCCCTGTTGCGGCGGTGGACGGAGGACCTGGCTCCACCGGTTCCTGGACAGAGGACGGTGGAGGCCATCCGCCCGGTCCTCCGGGAGTGGGCGCGGCGGCCCTTTGGGTCGCTGACGTTCCGTTTGGTGCAGGTGCTTTCCGGACATGTATGTTTCGGAAAGTACCTGCATCAAATCGCGAGACGGGAGGCGACCCCGGCCTGCCATGAATGTGGGGCGCCAGAGGACACGGCGCCCCACACGCTGGAGGTGTGCGCTGCTTGGGACTCCGAGCGGCGCACACTTTCAGCGGTTGTTGGCCGGGACCTCTCGCTGCCGAGCGTGGTGAAAGCCATGCTCGGCAGCGAGAGTGCGTGGCAGGCCACGGTCTCCTTCTGCGAGAGGGTGATGACGCAGAACCCACCCCCGTGGTGGCAGGGAAGTGCGAGGGCATTTCCCCCCCTCAAAAAAAAAAAAAAAAAAAAGGTGTCCACACATAAATTGCAACACACTCATCGGGTATCATATTTAACATTTTGAAGTATTTCCCACGATGTATAAATAAATAATAACGCTCAACGATTTGGGCTTTCTTGTATCTACGGACCCAGGAACTACGAAGATCATGGTCCCACAACACCCATATACAAAACAAGTATTCGGCCTTTTTTCTGTGTAATTTTACTTGTCCTGCCGCGGGAATCGAACCCGCCGCCTCCAGGCTATGAGCCGACTTGCTTGACCACCAAACCACAGATGCTGTCAAATGTTAAAACCATGTGTTTCAAGATTATGAATAGAGACAAAAACAATCAAGATAGCTAAGATAAGATTTATAGGAAGCCTTTAAAGTTATAAAGGTTGGTAGAGAACAGCATTAAAAAACGACTGTGTTGTATCAGTCGGCTGACAACGCAGCCCCAGTTTGAATGATCCATTGCTCCTGGTATGAGGTCCCAGCTGGCTGTTTTCTCTTTTTAGCTACAAAAATACTGGCTTTTAAAATCTATGGATTCAGCATATTGGTAAAACATTGTTTGGTTTGGTTGGTTTTAACAATGTTACAGTGTTTGTACGATAAAACGCGCTTAGCAAGCAAGATTATATTTTACAAGTCTTGGGGCACACTTTTAAGAAAACTTGCTAGACATTGTCAGAAACTTGGAAGTTTAGTTTGTATGCATACAGTCGTGCGCATAACGCCTTGCATTGCAATCAGGGATGTTAAGGATATGATATTTCGGATCTGGATATATAAATAAAAATAATTATATCGGTTTCGGATAATGGTTACGGATATGTAAATATTTCGGATTATCTGTTAGTTTCGGATAGTTATGGATGCATCGAATTTCACATGGCGCGCGTGCGGTGAAACAAAAACCTACCGAAACGAAACATAATTATGTTTTTTTTTGTGTTTAGGCTCCACACTTTTAAGTATTTAGCCACTGTCATGTAATTGATAATTTGGCAAGTTAATGATATTTCTCGAAAATAACGTGTCAGGTCACAGTCGAAGTCATCAAGTCAGGTCATAGTCTAGTCTAGTAAAGTCATACTCCTAGTAAAGTGGTGGCAACTTTACCAGAAGATTCTATGGAGCTTTGGAAACAACACGAAAAGGAAAGTTTCACCATCATTATACCACTTTCCCACACTCACGCTTGTAATCCAGCAGTTAACGAATAAAATGCGACCAATTTTATGCACTAACACTGAAAATAACACAAGTTTTGGAAAATAATACAATGCGGTGACGCAATCTTTTTCGCATTCCCGCCAAAACTCCGTGGTTTTATTTAGACTCCGCTCTTATACGAAACTATCCGAAACTTGTGAAACGGATACAGTTACGGTTACGGATATATTTTTAAATCGAATATCCGATAGTTTCAGTTACGGTTACAGAGCTCCGTAATATCCTGATTACAATCCTATTATAGTGTTTGTATCTACAGACTCTGTGGTCCATGATAATAAGTTGATGTCTTGAATACGCGGGTAGTGGAGCACTCAATGTCAGTGTTGTGGGAGCTGCTAGCGAGAGCGGACGTCTACTGCCTTACTGCCTTACATCGTGATTACTACACCTATTTATTATAAATGCGGAATTTTGTATATATGTTACCAGACAGCGGAAAAACAGTTCAGTTGATTTTTATTTTTGTTGTGTCACTGAGGTTAACCATAAATATCATAGGCCGTGTTCCAAGATCTAAATAAAACCGCGGAGCATAAATAGCAAATAGTAAATAAAAAAACACACAGAAGTTATCAAATTTTAGTGACTTATCTAAGAATATCCGAATTTTAATGACGTTCAAATAGTACAAAGAAACTAATTAGAAATCAAAACAAAACGGAACCTTTTTTAAAGAAACATTAGGAACGCGTAATGTGTACCACTTTGCGTAGTCATCGCTGCGAATGACAAAAAAAGCTAGGTACTTTGGTTTGGTTTCATAACTGACACTTTTACAGAGTAAAAAGGCTAAAAAGCTTAACTCCACAAAAAAACTTTTCCGCAAACCCCTCATTTACTGGCGTGAAACATTACGTGGCAAAGTGAAAAATGTAATGAGATTAACCCGAAGCACTTCTCTCACCGACTGTACTCTTAACCAGAACACTACTTGGCACTCATGCGTTATGCGTTCTGCATAACACTAAACCATATTATTTTAGTAGGAAAGTGCTGTGCGCGACAGTACGGCATTTTTACCAAATATAAAAACGTGGCTTTCAGATTTTTGCAGTGCATAGAGCAGAGAGTTAAGCTTTAAGAAACTAGGTGTGTTTTTATTTTAAGAATTATACTTTCTTGGGTGAATAAGGCAGATATTTGTCAGCAATGAGCATAACTGCACGGGCGGTGATCACAGAACTTTGATTGCAATGCAACAGAAGAAATTTCATTCCTAATTTGAAAACTTTCATAGTAACTATGCACATAAAATGCGTATTGATTCTGTCAAATCCATTTGTGTTTCTATTGGTTGCAATCAAGTTACGTGATAGCCTAGCTGGTCAAAGATCGTGACGAATCTCAAAATGAATCACCTTCGTTGTTGATGAAGTACTTGATTCTGCTCTCGAATAATTAGAATAAATAAATAATAAAATAATTCAATTTCGATAAAGTTATTCTCGCCTAATTCTATGATAATAAGGTTTAGTCTGGTCAAATGTACCTGCATTGAATAAAAATACCCAAATAGAGGGCTAAATAGATAATAAATAGTTTGTTTTTATTGTTGCCACTCACTAAATTATCTTTAGTTCACTGTGTTTCTCCATTTATTTATGTTAGGATAATTTACACCAGAGCCCCAAGATACAGGCTTCGTGCTTAGTTTGGGACTCATAGTTAAGTATAGTTTGAAGGAAATGTTTATTCTTGCACTGTAATTAACAAATTGTAACATTTAATTTTTTGGCAATAAATTATCTTATCTTATCTATAGAATTCATAATTACATTAAATACACTAACTAAATAATACACTAATTAAATCTTTGGAAGGTAATATATTTGAAAAACATTTGAGTGACTGGCTTTTAGGCAAATGTTTCTATAGTGTCAAAGAATATTTAACATGTAATAACAAATGTTAATGTAGTAACAAAAATATTGTTTTTAATATTTGCACGCTTGCATGCAGGCTGAATGCACGTAACCACTACTTATACTATGTGACCTTGTATCCAAATTTTATATTGTGTATTCTTGCAAATAAACAAATGATTTTGATTTTTGATGATTTTTGATTTTGATGATAAGATTCTTCTTAGTGTATTTAATGTAATTATACTCGATCGATCGAATTGAATTGGGATATACCTAACCATTTATTGACCTGATTTAGTGCCTGATATCAAACTTTTGAAACGTTTGATTTGCCCTGTGTTACCATTTTCCTCATCGGCACATTACCATGAATCATACAGTATTACTCGCTGTTGATTCCAGGAATAAAGTAAATTCCACTTGATAGTTGGTACAAGTGCGTGTGATAATGGCGATCACTAACCAATATTTTTTAACGGGTTAATACTGTTGGTCTCTATCGACCTTTACAGCGTTACCGGGCGGGTTACAGCGTCACCGGGGGGGGGGGGGGTTACAGCGTCACCGGGTGGGCTACAGCGTCACCGGGTGGGTTACAGCGTCACCGGGTGGGTTACAGCGGCACCGGGCGGGTTAAAGCGTCACCGGGCGGTTTACAGCGTCACTCGGGCGGGCTACAGCGTCACCGGGCGGGTTAAAGCGTCACCGGACGGGTTAAAGCCCGGGCGGTTTACAGCGTCACTCGGGCGGGCTACATCGTCAGCGGGGGGGTTACTGCGTCACTCGGGCGGGTTACATCGTCACCCATAATACTGATGTGTTCGTAAATGGAACTGACTGATGCCTGATCAAGAGTAAATTTAAAATATGCAGTGTTGCACTTTTTAATGTTTATCAAGTGAAGCATCATTTATAAATTATGATCAGGTCGGTAGGACTTTTCTGCAAGATTTCGTCCAGGATTGGTATGCTGGAAGTGGTTCGCTTTGCCAAGTTCTTTGGCAAAGATGCATCGATTGCATGGGTGATTACTTTGATTAATAGAAATAAAAAGTATAGAAAAAATACTTTGGACCACACGACTGAAGAAAAACTTGTTTAGCTCCATCTCTCTTGCCCTTACAGTAATAATAATAATAATACGAAACGTAACTCTCTCTCTCTCTCTTACGCTCTCTCTCGCTCTCTCTCTCTCTCTCTCTCTCTTTTTCTATCTCCATTCTCTACTATTACGTTGAGAAGACCACATGACTGAAGTAAAACTTCTTTAATCGATCTTGCCCTTACAGTGATAAACGAAACATAATTCTTTTTTTCTATCTTCACTCTCAACTATAATTCTTCTTCGGTTCACCTCGCCCGATCGATTTCCGTTACACATTCATCAATTTAGAGTGCTTAAAAAAAATTACTTAAAAAAATTACGGTAACTTATTTCACAAAAAAACTGTAATTTCATAGTTACTCAGACCTTTCAGACCTAACAATACAATTTTAACTTTTTTTATAATATCCAACGACTATCAAATGAAGTTAGATTTATTTAACTAGGTCAAACACTTATCATGTCAAACTCGAACTTAACGTCATTAAAACTAAACTAAGTCGTAAGAAACTATCACAGAGCAGTTGCTAACGCAATTAGTGGGTAATTAGTGATTAGTCTGCAGAGAAGAGGCTGTGGCGGTCTGTGTGTCGCATTCGGGGATAAGGTACGACATGGAGGTGGTATAATTGCTGTTAGGACTCCACTACGTGTGATAATAGCAATTTAAGGTTATTGAGAATATTATTTTGGTTATGAAATTGATTTTTGTAACATAAAACCACGTTCATTCAGGCTTTGTGTGTGAGTGTGTGTGTGTGTGTGTGTGTGTGTGTGTGTGTGTGTGTGTGTGTGTGTGTGTGTATATATGTATGAGCGTGAGTAAATATCATATAGCACTCGCCCAATGAATTAGTAACCGTCTTTTAACCACGTGGTTTTGGCCAGGTCTACATGGCGTGGTTGAATTGTAGAACACACTGAGGCTGTGTATGCAGCTAGCCATTTTAAAAATACGAGCCGTAACAGAGCTTGTAACAGCCAATTATAATTGTAGACGTATTTTCATTCATTTAATTAAATCCACATATGTTTGGTTTATATTATATCATTTATTTAATAAATTGTTTATTAAATAAATAATAAATATGTATGGATATTTCACACAGCGCCAAACATACATAAATACAATATACATAGAATACACCTAGACACAGAAAAACATCGAAGTTCATAAATGTTTGTCCAGGGTAGGAATCGAACCCACAACCTATAGTTCAAAAGGCATGGTTACTAACTGAGCTATGGGATCAATCAAAAAGGCGTAAAATGGAAATTGCTAAGATGTAGGTATATCATAAGGTAACCATAAGAGATTCTTAGCATTTTTTAACAACCCTGTATAATGTAAGTACTGAGTATCTATTAAATAGAATTCTAAGTAAGTCAACAAAATACATTTTTTTTAATGTTACTGAATGATTTGACGAGCTAGCCGTTCACCTGATGTTAAGCGCCACGGCTGCCCATAACAGAACAGCGTCAATCGGAACCCCAAAATAGAGTTTCGAGCAACACTGCACTGCGCACATCATCCTGAGACATCAGCACAGTCTGGTAATAAGATTACTCGACTGTGAGATCAGATCATAAAGTCTCAATTGCCCAGTAATTTCACTAGCTACAGTGCCCTTCAAACCGGAACACAGTAGTGCTTGCGCACTACTGCTTGGCGGCTGAATAACTGGCAAAGCGGTGGTACCTACCTAGACGAACTTTGCAACAAAGTCCTACCACCTTACATTCCATGAAAGTAAAGGAAAATCCGTAACAAATTCCAGCACGTGCCACAATATTACAATTATAACAAAGTGAGTATTTCTAGACGAATTGGTGTTAGTCATAGTTTATATCGTTTTCCTTATAAACTGCAACGAGGAGGAAAAAATTAACCAAACTCTTTGTAACGGTTTTTAGATCGTACAATTATTATCAATGATAAACGAGTTTGTTTAATAAAAGTGATAATCTAATACCAATAAAACATATAACTATATTATAAAAAAAATCCATTTTGAATTAAAATTAATTTGAAACAGGAATTCTTTCAAACAAAAAAATATTTATGATATTTATATTTGTATTCATTAACCTATGAAATTACCGTTCTGCATTTCAAATCAAAATATTATATTTGGCGAAGAATTCTAATTTCAAATTAATTTTAATGCAAAATGTTTTTTTTCCTAAATCAGTCATTTCTTTATTGATAAGCGAACGGTATCTTAAGTAAACGGTATTACAACTCATATTTCATAATCATAAAAATAATATTGAAACAGTTTTATTATCAATGATAAACGAGTTTGTTTAATAAAAGTGATAATCTAATACCAATAAAACATATAACTATATTATAAAAAAAATCCATTTTGAATTAAAATTAATTTGAAACAGGAATTCTTTCAAACAAAAAAATATTTATGATATTTATATTTGTATTCATTAACCTATGAAATTACCGTTCTGCATTTCAAATCAAAATATTATATTTGGCGAAGAATTCTAATTTCAAATTAATTTTAATGCAAAATGTTTTTTTTCCTAAATCAGTCATTTCTTTATTGATAAGCGAACGGTATCTTAAGTAAACGGTATTACAACTCATATTTCATAATCATAAAAATAATATTGAAACAGTTTTCTTATTTTTTATCGTAAACAGTGATTGATTTCCAATAACTTGGGTACAATCACGGAATTCGCCCTATTACATGGTTCATTATTAGATGGTTCAAGCAAAAACACGATAAGAAAAATCGGTACTGGACAGTTTTACGACAATTTTAATAGTCAAAAATTCATTTAAATAATGTGTTTTCTCTAATAAACCTTCAGTAAATTACACAGTCTTCGATGAGAGATTTTCGACCGAAATAAACACTTTTTTTTTATGTTAGTGAATAATGTGACGTGCTAGTCGTTCGCCTGGTGTTAAGCGCCACGGCCGCCCATAACAAAACAGTGTCAGACGGAACTAAAACAGTTTCGCGCGACACTGCACTGCGCACATCATTCTGAGACAGCACAGTCTAGTAATAAGATTACTCAATTGATCACATTTTACAGGGTAAGCGATGCATTGGTGACGCTTCTTCCGGTGTTACAGATGTCCATAGGCTACGGTGACCACTTCCCATTAGGTGGGCCGTATGCTTGTTTTCTCCCTTAAATATAAAAAAACCTACTTGGACCGGTGATTAACTAACATTATTTTTGGTTTTTTAAATTATAGGTTCTTATCTTTGACAGCCTTTGTGATGTAGTGGTTGAGCAGGTCGGCTAATTGCCCGGAGGCGGGTTCGACTCCCGCAGCAAGAAAAATATTTGAGCACAGGAAAAAAAGCACAAACACTTGTTCCGTGTCAGTATTTCGAGACTATGGTTCTCGTAGTTCTTATGTCCCTAGATACAGGGAATCCTAGTTATGGTCCAGGATCTATGTATGTGATCGTTGGGCGTTATTATTATGATTATAATGGGTAGGTTACTTACCTACGTTCTAAGTTCTAAAGTCCATATTACAGAACGATGCTCATTCATCTATCGGTACTCTAGCAGAGATTTCATTCATAAAGTGATAAATTAGTGAATGAAATCTCTGCTTGAGCACCGATCGATGATCATAGTTCTGTAATACGGACCTAAGCCTTTTGTCAGAGGAGTCTGTGTGACTTGGCCAATGGCCATCAAGACATGGAATAGGTCCAAACTACTTTAGAAATTGGACATTAAACGCGTTAGTGCTAGAGGTAATAAGATTTCTAATAAGAAATATTTTTTTTCGAATATATTTTTTCACGAAAAAAAACGTTTCCCTATCATTATACCATTTTCCCACACTCATGCCTGTAATCCTGCACTTAACGAAAAACGACACCAATTTTATGTACTAACACTGAAAATAACACAAGTTTTGGAAAATAATAAAATGCGGTGACGCGACCTTTTTCGTTTCCCGCCAAAACTCCCAAAATCAATGTTTTTTTTACGTTTTGGCTCCACACTCTTGTGTATTTAGCCAGTGTCAAGTAATTGATAATTTATCAAGCTATCGATATTTCACGCAAATATGTGTCAAGTCACAGTCGAAGTTATCAAGCTATCTTCATTCCAAATTTCATCAAAATTGGACCAGTAGTTAAAGAGATTGACGGTAACAAACATTCACTCGCACATAAAAACTTTCGCATTTATAATATTAATGGGATTTTTATTCAGCAAAATGCATTTCCATTGCGTGGATACTTCAAGCATATTTTGTTTCATAGATTCGCTACCGTTTTGATTTGCACACTGTTAACTCAAGCGTCTCCATTTCTTGATTGTTTACTCGTAGGACTTTTATGCACGACTGCACTAAAGCTTTACAGTTCTTAACTTCGTAATCATATCCCTAGGAGGTACCTAAAGCTTGACAGTTCTTAACTTCGTAATCATATCCCTAGAACGTACCTAAAGCTTGACAGTTCTTAAATTCGTTATCATATCCCTAGGACGTACCTAAAGCGTGACAGTTCTTAACTTCGTAATCATATCCGTAGGACGTACCTAAAGCTTGACAGTTCTTAACTTCGTAATCATATTCCTAGGACGTACCTAAAGCTTGACAGTTCTTAACTTCGTAATCATATCCCTAGGAGGTACCTAAAGCGTGACAGTTCTTAACTTCGTAATCATATCTCTAGAACGTACCTAAAGCTTGACAGTTCTTAAATTCGTTATCATATCCCTAGGACGTACCTAAAGCGTGACAGTTCTTAACTTCGTAATCATATCCGTAGGACGTACCTAAAGCTTGACAGTTCTTAACTTCGTAATCATATTCCTAGGACGTACCTAAAGCTTGACAGTTCTTAACTTCGTAATCATATCCCTAGGAGGTACCTAAAGCTTGACAGTTCTTAACTTCGTAATCATATCCCTAGGATGTACCTAAAACTTGAAAGTTCTTAACTTCGTAATCATATCCCTAGGACGTACCTAAAGCTTGACAGTTTTTAACTTCGTTATCATATCCCTAGGATGTACCTAAAGCTTGAAAGTTCTTAACTTCGTAATCATATCCCTAGGACGTACCTAAATGCGTTGCAATAGGTCATCGAAGGGTAAGTACAAAACACTCAGACACGGAACAAACATCGATGTACATCACACAAATGTTTGTCCTGGGTGGGAATTGAACCCACAACCTACAGCTCAGAAGGCAAGGTTACTACTAACTGAGCTATCGGGCCAGTCGAAGCTAATTAAAAGAATAAGCGCATTAAATTCCAAAATATTGTTTTTCAAAGTATGAATTACTAGCTACTGTCCGCGGCTTCGCCCACGTGGCCTATAGGAAAAGAAGAAGAAATTTTTTCATACATAATTCAACCACCCATTTCACCCTCTTAGGAGTGGAATTTCGAAAAACCCTTTCTTAGTGGATACCTACACTTTACAAAGAACACACCCTCCAAATTTCAAGTCTCTAGAACCAGCGGTTTAGGCTGTGCGTTGATATATAAGTCAGTCAGACAGGACTTTGATTTTTATATGTATAGATTTTGCGTGAATCTCGTTATCTTAATGAATAGCCGGTACTCCATTACGAGTTGATTAGTAATCATAGTTATTGAGGTCCGCAAACACATTAATCAGACCACTCTTGACAATGTATGGTTCAACTATAAGCGGATAACGTATTCAAAATCACCGCTTTGCTACGTACATGATAGACTACACAGCAGCATAAATTAAGTCAGCGTCCCGGTAGAGACGCCACTTCTTACAAAGGACAACATAAAAAAAAATCGAAATGGTTTTTCAGTTTTGCATGCAGGTAGATGTTATGACGTAGGCATCCGCTAAGAAAGGATTTTTCGAAATTCCACCCTTAAAAGAGTGAAATGGGTGGTTGAATTATTTTCCCATAGGCCACGCTGCGGGCGAAGCTGCGGGCAGAAGCTCGTTAGATATATGATTATATTAATGAATAGTTTAAAATAAGTTCCATAGCACTAAATAAATAAGCGTAGATATGAGTTTGGATGGGTTTTCCCCGTTTAGGGCGAACCAAAAGATGGTTACGATTGTAGTGTGAACTATTTAAAACAAAATTTACCACTCACGTTCATTTTATTTAAATTTCTAAATACACCAATTTGTAATAGGTAAATTGTTTTTAAATTTGGCTCTCTGTGGTGTTAATCTAATTATTTTGTAAAAACTTGTTTCATACCATTAAATCCTTTGTAAAAGGACAACATAAAAAAAAGTCGAAATGTTTTTTCAGTTGTGGTAAGTTGCAAAAAATTAAAATGTGTTTCATTCAAGCGAGTCACGTTTTAGAATGAAACCTCTATGATTTCCCTGCGCACAGGTGACCTAAAATGTGTCCAGTTTTGTCTTTAGCGTAAACGCTCGTCGCGTAAATACTTGGTACAAATATGGTTATTATATTCATCCCTATCGGGACGACAGCGTATTTTTTTTCTGTTCTGTCTATAACAGAAGTCTAAATAAAACTCTTGCCGTCTAGTGAAATTTCTTTTCCATAACCACTAACGATATCCTACAACTAACTCATCGCCATAACTCTGCCCATACCTTTATCCAAACAGATTATTACATCCGAACCATTATAGTATATAGACCAACCTAAATGATACCTAATTATGGATAGAAGCCAGGCAGAATAACGTAAATCTTCTAAATATATATAACTCAAAGGTGACTGACTAATTTACTGACATAGTGATCTATCAACGCACAGCCCAAACCACTTGACGGCTCGGGCTGAAATTTTGCATGCAGGTAGATGTTATGACTTAGGCATCCGCTAAGAAAGGATTTTTTGAAATCCCACCCTTAAAAGGGTGAAATGGGTGGTTGAATTATTTTCCCATAGGCCACGCTGCGAGCGAAGCTGCGGGCAGAAGCTCGTTAGATATATGATTATATTTATGAATAGTTTAAAATAAGTTCCTTTTTCATTTTTCATGAGTTTAGGGCGAACCAAAAGATGGTTATGATTGTAGTGTGAACTATTTGAAACAAAATTTACCACTCACGTTCATTTCATTTAAATTTTTAAATACACTAATTTGAAATAGGTAAACTGTTTTTAAATTTGGCTCTCCTGTGGTGTTAATCTAATTATTTTGTAAAAACTTTTTTCATATCATTAAATCTGCATAATATTTAGTTGTAAGGTTGGTAATGATAATAAATGTTATTAAAAAAGTGGCAATCAAGGAAGTTTTAAAATACTTAATATACTATAAAACTTCCTTGGTATATCTTTATTAGGTTAACATCACCGATTAAAAAATAATATATCTAATAATAAAAAGTTTAGCTGACCAAACTAAAAACTTATTTCTTAGTAATAGTCCACGTGTATAAAATAGAAAAAGTATAGATATCTGTTACTTGTTTAATATGAACTTTAATTCATGAAAAAGTCATCACAAAGATTCTATTCGTGTAAAATCCATTCATTCTTAAGCCCAATTTACGGCTGTATTCGTTTTCAAACGTTGGCAAAACGTCATTTGTCTGGATTTTCTAAAGAACAACGGGCTCCAATTCTCGGCCGTTGCGTAGCGTAGGCTATGGATAAAAATTTATACAAAATTTAAAAACGAGAAGAGAGAATCGAGGGAAAGGAACCATATGAAATGCACGCGGCGAGCGCGCTCAAATGCTAGACAAGTTTGAAGTAAAATAAGAAATACAAAAAAGAGCCTATTCTATTACTTATAGTAAAACTGTAATAAAGGTAACATCTGTACTTTACTGTAACGTAAATTAAATACTCTAAATAAAATCAGCTGCATTTTTTTTTTATTGTCTATGAGTTTGCGTTTGACTACATCTCAACTGATGGTAAGTGACGATGAGGTCAAAGGTGGAGCACGCTTACACAGAAATAACCTATTTACTTTTGACTTAAAGACACCCAAGTTGTATGTGGATGGAAAAATTCCTGCAAATAATTATTATGAGAGTTCTTGAACTCCAAGGTACCATGCTATGGTTTTTTAATACTACGTCCTGACGGTGGTTTCACAAAACAGAACACACATATACAGCTTATCACTTAAAGTACACATAAAATGTAAGCGTATGATCTTCTTCAGGCTGCAAACTATCTCCATGTATTTCATCAAGATCAAGCCATTATTGGTCACAACTTAGTCGTTGTCACAATCAATAACACGTTAAATCACATAACGTATGATAATCACCCAATAAAGGAACTTTTAAATATGTTACCCACGGGTTCTTGACTGTCCACCTGGTCGGCATATAATATTCAAAAGGCGTCGGCATCTGCGATACATAATGCATTGCGAAAGGCCCACCTGTGTGCTTGCCACCGGACGTTATCGATTGTCATTTTCATTAATAGCACTGTAATCAGGTCTATTGGACTTCAAGCAATGAAACACTTTAATATAGTTCTAATTTGCGATGAGTAGTGATTTGTTTTTAATGGCACATTCATGTTGTGCCAGGAAAAGTACTAGTATATTGTGAAATATTGCTATTGTTTTCTGATATAAATCTTATTGAGGTTTTCAAGCAATAAAAACCCTCAATGATCCTGCAGACAGTGTTTTGCCGGTGTTAGTAATTTGCGATGAATACTTTTTTTATTTTTAATGGCACATTTTATTCCATAGGAAACGCTTTTACTAGGTGGTAGGACTTTGTTGCAAAGTCCGTCTAGGTAGGTACCACCGCTTTGCCAGTTATTCTGCCGCCAAGCAGTAGTGTGCAAGCACTACTGTGTTCCGGTTTGAAGGGCACTGTAGCTAGTGAAATTACTGGGCAATTGAGACTTTATGATCTGAACTGATCACAGTCGAGTAATCTTATTACCAGACTGTGCTGATGTCTCAGGATGATGTGTGCAATGCAGTGTCGCTTGTAACTCTATGTTTTAAGGTTCCGAGTGACACTGTTCTGTTATGGGCGGCCGTTGCGCTTAACATCAGGAGAACGACTAGCTCGTCACATCATTCAATAATATAAAATAAAAAAAATAAAAAAACGCGCTGGTCTGGCGACCAAACAATTGATTGTGGTAGGCGCTAATAATACTGTAATAAAAACTACATATTGGGGGGTTTAAGGAATTAAAAGTTCCAACTGTCTTGGAAATGGTGAATGCGAGGCAAACACTTATACACTACTAGTTGCGCCCCGCGGTTTTACCCACGCATAAAAAGTATTTTAATTATTTACTCATCCCACGGGAAAATTTCACTTTTCCGGGCTAAAATGTAGCCTATATGTTAATCTAGTGTATAAGCTACCTTAGGACCGAATTTCATCCAAATCCATTCAGCCGTTTGAGCTTGAAAAAGTAACAAACGTACACACATACAATACAATACAATACAAAAATTCTTTATTGTACACCAGAAGATACATACAAACAACATACAAACTTCCGCCTTTATTATATTAGTGTGATAAACACCAGAGCAGATAATTTATAAACTGGTTTCCCCACTCCGTAGTGGAACTACATATTCAATTATTATAATATTCAACAGATAAACAAGTTCAGCACAGTAATATCACCGAGGCTGTGAATTATGGCAAATAGGTATGGGGAGATGGGAGAAGAGAGAAAAGGGTAGAGAACTACCTTTAATTCCTCTGTTCCTTAACAGAGGAAAGGACCAATAAAAGGAGTGGTTGGTGGGAGTTTCATAACAATGCGTTCCTCCATTACATGGTTATCATTTTATTATAGCTGATTATAATCACAAACGCGAGTAGGTACATAAACAAACGCTCAAGCGCAGAAAATAATGACTAACTGTATTTCAATACCTACTGGTAACACAGTAACTGTTATTTAACCTGTGGTAGATAATGTATGAGGAAAACAATCGTGAATAATTGATTTTCATTGTCAATAACACGAATGCACATTGCTTTGATAATGATGCAGATTGTATTTCGTGTTTTTATGGATATTTTTGGTATAGATTTCTGAATTTGAGATGATTTTTCTGAATTTTGAGATTTCTAATAGGTACATATTTTATATTAGGTTGGTAAGTATCAATCTTAGCTAGGATCCTGCTCTACCACCACACCACAGAGGCTGTCTGTAAATGTATGATGCATGGTAAAATAACGAGCGTTATATGCAAAACAACCGTTATATTATTATTTAGAGTAAGTTAGAGATTTCAATCTGATGATGGCGGCAACGTCCAGTTGTAAACTCTATGCGCAGCGGGCAGTACCGTGATTTACCCTGTGGTAGCATTTAAATTTATTACAGTGGCAACACCGGTAACTGTCATCGCTCCCCCACCCATCTGGCTATAAAAAGGGAGCGCTCGGTGTACTACGGATCATTCTTGCTCCGAATACGGCCCGGGGCGCACGCATAACCCTGGTCCTATAAATCTAAAATTATGGAATAAATAAACAAACATACACATGTATAAACACAAAAAATATGTATAATTGTGTTGTTTGGATGATTGTAGAAACTGATCGTAGCACATTGTTTACTGCATGAAAAAAGATTAAGTAAATTTTTCAAACTTTAAGTATAGTAAATTTTAAAAAATTAAGTATAATATACCTACTAACTGGGTTTGATAAGTTTCCACCTTACTGGTCGGTTTGCATTGCAACTGCACACCAACCAATAAGAAGTAGCCATTTCTGTTTTAAAATAATTTCCATGTAAAATCTCTCCGCAAATGCCATTGTAACACGGGGGCTTTCCAAGAACACTCACCAATTACACAGGAACGGATTTAGGGAGTAAAGGGGCAAGATTCCGTATCTGTTACTTCTTATAAAGCGTCTTGCGTATACCGCATTGTAAGGTTTTTGGGCTGAGGTGTGCGGGTCTAAATATATAACCTATATTTTACATTACCCCATAGAGAGCTTATATAAAAATCATCAGATTTTTATATTCAGTATTTCTTAAGAAAAACTTATTGAAAAACAAAATGAGGATTTATGATATCAACGATAACGGTTTGACAGTTATTAAAAATGACTTCAACTAAGAAATCCTCAATTGGACTTTTGGCGGGAAAACGAAAAAGATCGCGTCGCCGCATTGTATTATTTTCCAAAACTTATGTTATTTTCAGTGTTAGTGCATAAAATTGGTGGCATTTTATTCGTTAAGTGCTGGATTACAGGCGTGAGTGTGGGAAAATGGTATAATGATGGTGAAACGTTTCTTTTCGTGTTGTTTCCAAAACTCCATAGAAGCTTCAAGTAAAGTTGCCACCACTTTACTAGGAGTATGACTTTGACTAGACTGACTTGACTATGGCTTGACTTGATGACTTCGACTGTGACTTGACACATATTTGCGTGAAATATCGATCACTTGATAAATTATCAATAACTTGACACTGGCTAAATACACAAAAGTGTGGAGCCAAATCTTAAATAAAAAAAAATAATCCTCAATTCTTAATTTTTTTAAAGAATTCATTTAAAACATAGCAATCATATTCGTGTGTGTATTTTAAACTAATTTAAAAAAAAAAAACAATAATAATGGCAGGTCAATTTGAAATAGAATCCCAGTTCTGCCTGTTCAATTCAACAATGCACTTTTCTACGTCACCATAACCACAGGAAACACTGAATGCAAAGCGCAACACAATATGAGGTCATAAAATTAGACTACTTTTTGTTTGCTAGGCTCAGTTATGTCAACCAATCACCGTCAGCGTCCAGTCGTCAGAAACCAGTCACGCGTCCACAATCAAAATGTACCAAGTGTGAGTAACGAAATTATTATTATACGTTTAATCTGTAGTATAGGCACTTTTATAATTGACATGCATTCAAATCAGATGCTCACTCCGAATGTGTGAGCGAGACACAAAGAACAGAGACAGAGACCAAACGTGGCTTGGATAATAGTCATTACCAAAAGCCTCTCCCCGGTGAACGTTCGCTTATTTAAATGTACATCCAAAAAGTATTATCTGATAATAGCTCATTATCATTAACACCTATGTACACTTAACCTGTTCGTGAGTGAGCTAAAAAGATAAAAGATTCCTACCCCTCGTCCTCGTGTCCTGAATTCGTCTCGCTCTTAACTAACACATGCACGAATAATAACAAACCGCCACATTCACGCACACAAGCATACATAGCACTCACGTGTACAGTTAAATACGCGACCCCACTACAGAGTTACAGATTAAATATCAGTTACTACGAAAACCTCGCACGCACACATGTGCGATAGCGTTGACGCATACATTCGTTATTGTGTGTGTGGTGTTGTGCGTTGTGCGCGTGCGCATGAAACATTGCAGTGTGAACTCAGCGTTCGGTCGCTGTCAAGTTCGAATTTCAAATTATTTCCTTATAAAAAATCAAATTTGGTTCGTTATAGTATTCTTGACAAAAGTTATAGTGCAGTTTTTTCTTTAATTGGTGAGTAAAGATGAATAAAGGAAAATTAATACGAAACGGGATCATTTTCGCCACATTTTTCCTTATTGCATGTTTTGATAGAGCTAGAGACACGCGTTTTAGTTCAAGGTTTTGTTTTTATTTCAGCGACAGTTTTGTGTGTTTTTGAACCGTCTAGTTGCAAAATGATGGAGGGTGAACGCTTCTGTGGAATGAGGCTACGGCCTTTGTGCATGATTATCGGATATTTGCATTTGGTGAGTTAATCTATATACCTATATATATAAAAGAAAGTCGTGTTAGTTACTCTATTTATAACTCAAGAACGGTTAAACCGATTTGGCTGAAAATTGGTGAGAAGGTAGCTTAGAACCAGGAAACAGACATAGGATTTTGATTTCGTTCGACCGCGTTTTACTAATTCACCCATGCGAAGCCGGGGCAGGCCAACTAGTGCATTTATAAAACAAAGTAGTGTTAGTTAATATACCACTTATAACTCAAGAATGGCTGAACCAATTTTTATGGTTTTTGTGTTTTTAGATTTACCTTCGTCCGGAATAGGAAAAACGTAATAAAATAATAATAAAGTACGTAATAAAATGTATGTAAATCAATAAAAAAAACCTATATATGCACATACATTGACTGTTAAGCGGAACGAATTATGGGTCAGCTAGTTTCTTTTTAAATATTCTTTTATTGTGAAACGAAAACTTGAATAAATTGCGCTACTTTAACAAGTTTGCATGTAGGTCCCACTTTTATAACATAGTAATTTAGTAAATTAAGTTTAAGTTCTCTAATAAAATGCTAAAAGTTCGCTAACTTAGGGTTACAGCTAATATTATAACTTATGTGCCTACCTAATTTATGATGCAATTACATACCAGAATAAATAACATTTTATATTATTTATTTTGGTGATTGGATAATATTGTATTGCGTCATATATTTGGATACCCTTATATATTGGCAAACCAGCAGCTTATCTAAACAAAATGATTAATCAATTTAACCATAGAAAGCTTATCTAAACAAACGTGTAGTGTAGTATAGTCTAATATTGTATTTAAGTAACAAAAGAGCCTAACAATATTTTAATGAACACAATTTTATTTCGTTAATTGAAGTAGGTACTTTCTTATAATGATGATAATGATAATGTGTAGCTATATTATCTATATGATAAAATAACAATAATGCGAAATGTCCACAAATATTATTACTATTATTATTATTGGACTGGCCCGATAGCTCAGTTGGTAGTAACCCTGCCTTCTGGACTGTGGGTTGTGGGTTTGATCCCCACCCAGGACAAACATTTGTGTTATGAACATCGATGTTTGTTCTGTGTCTGGGTGTTATATTGAATTCTACATAGAATTCAATACATACATACATATGTATTTACAAACAAAAAGTATCTAAGTATTGTATCAGTTATATGGTTCCCATAGTAAAAGCTTTGCTTAGTTTGGGACTAGATGACGCTGTGTGAAATGTCCACAGATATTTATTTATTTATTTATTATTATCGATGCCCGTCTGTGCTAAAGTTTGCACTTATCACTCTATGACATACTGCAGTGCATTTGGGTTTATCACAGACACAGATGAATAAGTGCTAACTTAGGGACTGTCTAATGAGCATGAGGCATTAAAAACGATTTAGTACAAAATAACTACCTACTTAATACACATAGCACAATAGGTTCTATCTGTCTGTAAAGTCCGGCCAGATAAGAGAATGCGTTGGCAACTATGGCACAATAATGTTGCAAAAAATTGATTTGCAACTTTTAATAGATAGCCTAAGATTTGTTAAAACTTATCCTAAAAGGATACGGGTTTCAAACCAATCATCCTGTATAATACAGGGTGGTTCGTAGACCGCATCCTTTCAGGAATTGTTTAAACAAGTCTATACAGATATACCCTACAAGTTGTTAACTCAAAAGAATATTGCTTTCATATTTTTTACCAAACTTACCGATGGTAAATCATATTATCTTTTATTGTAGCTTTTTTCGTATTTGGTTTTCGGGACAGCTACAATAACTGTCCCGAAAACCAAATTCGATATTTCGCTTATCGATCATAATAATAATTATAATAACAACGCCCAACTCAGATTCTGGACCCTAATTAGGATTCCCTGTGTCTAGGGACCCAGGTACTACTAGAACCATGGTCCCAGAACACCCAGACTCAGAACAAGTATTTGCGCCTTTTTTTTCTATGCTCAAATATTTGTCCTGTCGTAAAGATAGATAAGATAGTTGCAAATCTATGTCTTCTGTTTTTCAAAAGAACATAGATTTGCAACTATTTTCATTATGATTTTACAATGGCACAAGCGAACAAGTTGCATTATAAGCTATCAAAATAGTTCATACTAAGAATCCGTTGTTTACATTCCAGGCGTCGAGCATAGCGGATGTCACCTACCATTTGCTGACAGTTGCCTTTGTCACCAACGGCTTCCAATGCGACGTTAATATTGAGAGTGTGAGTACCTATTCTTAAAAAAATGTGTTTATCTTGTGTATTGACTGGCCCGATAGCTCAGTTGGTAGTATCCCTGCCTTCTGAACTGTGGGTTGTGGGTTTGATTCCCACCCAGGACAAACATTTGTGTGATGAACATAGGTGTTTGTTCTGTGTCTGGGTGTTATATTGTATTATATGTATATATTTACAAACAAAAAGTATTTAAGTATTGTATAAGTTATCTGGTACCCATAATACGAGCTTTGCTTAGTTTGGGGCTAGATGGCGTTGTGTGAGATGTCCACAGATATTATTATTATTATTATTATTATTATTATTATTTGCTGACAGTTGCCTTTGTCACCAACGGCTTCCAATGCGACGTTAATATTGAGAGTGTGAGTACCTATTCTTAAAAAAATGTGTTTATCTTGTGTATTGACTGGCCCGATAGCTCAGTTGGTAGTATCCCTGCCTTCTGAACTGTGGGTTGTGGGTTTGATTCCCACCCAGGACAAACATTTGTGTGATGAACATAGGTGTTTGTTCTGTGTCTGGGTGTTATATTGTATTATATGTATATATTTACAAACAAAAAGTATTTAAGTATTGTATAAGTTATCTGGTACCCATAATACGAGCTTTGCTTAGTTTGGGGCTAGATGGCGTTGTGTGAGATGTCCACAGATATTATTATTATTATTATTATTATTATTATTATTTGCTGACAGTTGCCTTTGTCACCAACGGCTTCCAATGCGACGTTAATATTGAGAGTGTGAGTACCTATTCTTAAAAAAATGTGTTTATCTTGTGTATTGACTGGCCCGATAGCTCAGTTGGTAGTATCCCTGCCTTCTGAACTGTGGGTTGTGGGTTTGATTCCCACCCAGGACAAACATTTGTGTGATGAACATAGGTGTTTGTTCTGTGTCTGGGTGTTATATTGTATTATATGTATATATTTACAAACAAAAAGTATTTAAGTATTGTATAAGTTATCTGGTACCCATAATACGAGCTTTGCTTAGTTTGGGGCTAGATGGCGTTGTGTGAGATGTCCACAGATATTATTATTATTATTATTATTATTATTTGCTGACAGTTGCCTTTGTCACCAACGGCTTCCAATGCGACGTTAATATTGAGAGTGTGAGTACCTATTCTTAAAAAAATGTGTTTATCTTGTGTATTGACTGGCCCGATAGCTCAGTTGGTAGTATCCCTGCCTTCTGAACTGTGGGTTGTGGGTTTGATTCCCACCCAGGACAAACATTTGTGTGATGAACATAGGTGTTTGTTCTGTGTCTGGGTGTTATATTGTATTATATGTATATATTTACAAACAAAAAGTATTTAAGTATTGTATAAGTTATCTGGTACCCATAATACGAGCTTTGCTTAGTTTGGGGCTAGATGGCGTTGTGTGAGATGTCCACAGATATTATTATTATTATTATTATTTGCTGACAGTTGCCTTTGTCACCAACGGCTTCCAATGCGACGTTAATATTGAGAGTGTGAGTACCTATTCTTAAAAAAATGTGTTTATCTTGTGTATTGACTGGCCCGATAGCTCAGTTGGTAGTATCCCTGCCTTCTGAACTGTGGGTTGTGGGTTTGATTCCCACCCAGGACAAACATTTGTGTGATGAACATAGGTGTTTGTTCTGTGTCTGGGTGTTATATTGTATTATATGTATATATTTACAAACAAAAAGTATTTAAGTATTGTATAAGTTATCTGGTACCCATAATACGAGCTTTGCTTAGTTTGGGGCTAGATGGCGTTGTGTGAGATGTCCACAGATATTATTATTATTATTATTATTATTATTATTATTTGCTGACAGTTGCCTTTGTCACCAACGGCTTCCAATGCGACGTTAATATTGAGAGTGTGAGTACCTATTCTTAAAAAAATGTGTTTATCTTGTGTATTGACTGGCCCGATAGCTCAGTTGGTAGTATCCCTGCCTTCTGAACTGTGGGTTGTGGGTTTGATTCCCACCCAGGACAAACATTTGTGTGATGAACATAGGTGTTTGTTCTGTGTCTGGGTGTTATATTGTATTATATGTATATATTTACAAACAAAAAGTATTTAAGTATTGTATAAGTTATCTGGTACCCATAATACGAGCTTTGCTTAGTTTGGGGCTAGATGGCGTTGTGTGAGATGTCCACAGATATTATTATTATTATTATTATTATTATTATTATTTGCTGACAGTTGCCTTTGTCACCAACGGCTTCCAATGCGACGTTAATATTGAGAGTGTGAGTACCTATTCTTAAAAAAATGTGTTTATCTTGTGTATTGACTGGCCCGATAGCTCAGTTGGTAGTATCCCTGCCTTCTGAACTGTGGGTTGTGGGTTTGATTCCCACCCAGGACAAACATTTGTGTGATGAACATAGGTGTTTGTTCTGTGTCTGGGTGTTATATTGTATTATATGTATATATTTACAAACAAAAAGTATTTAAGTATTGTATAAGTTATCTGGTACCCATAATACGAGCTTTGCTTAGTTTGGGGCTAGATGGCGTTGTGTGAGATGTCCACAGATATTATTATTATTATTATTATTATTATTTGCTGACAGTTGCCTTTGTCACCAACGGCTTCCAATGCGACGTTAATATTGAGAGTGTGAGTACCTATTCTTAAAAAAATGTGTTTATCTTGTGTATTGACTGGCCCGATAGCTCAGTTGGTAGTATCCCTGCCTTCTGAACTGTGGGTTGTGGGTTTGATTCCCACCCAGGACAAACATTTGTGTGATGAACATAGGTGTTTGTTCTGTGTCTGGGTGTTATATTGTATTATATGTATATATTTACAAACAAAAAGTATTTAAGTATTGTATAAGTTATCTGGTACCCATAATACGAGCTTTGCTTAGTTTGGGGCTAGATGGCGTTGTGTGAGATGTCCACAGATATTATTATTATTATTATTATTATTATTATTATTTGCTGACAGTTGCCTTTGTCACCAACGGCTTCCAATGCGACGTTAATATTGAGAGTGTGAGTACCTATTCTTAAAAAAATGTGTTTATCTTGTGTATTGACTGGCCCGATAGCTCAGTTGGTAGTATCCCTGCCTTCTGAACTGTGGGTTGTGGGTTTGATTCCCACCCAGGACAAACATTTGTGTGATGAACATAGGTGTTTGTTCTGTGTCTGGGTGTTATATTGTATTATATGTATATATTTACAAACAAAAAGTATTTAAGTATTGTATAAGTTATCTGGTACCCATAATACGAGCTTTGCTTAGTTTGGGGCTAGATGGCGTTGTGTGAGATGTCCACAGATATTATTATTATTATTATTTGCTGACAGTTGCCTTTGTCACCAACGGCTTCCAATGCGACGTTAATATTGAGAGTGTGAGTACCTATTCTTAAAAAAATGTGTTTATCTTGTGTATTGACTGGCCCGATAGCTCAGTTGGTAGTATCCCTGCCTTCTGAACTGTGGGTTGTGGGTTTGATTCCCACCCAGGACAAACATTTGTGTGATGAACATAGGTGTTTGTTCTGTGTCTGGGTGTTATATTGTATTATATGTATATATTTACAAACAAAAAGTATTTAAGTATTGTATAAGTTATCTGGTACCCATAATACGAGCTTTGCTTAGTTTGGGGCTAGATGGCGTTGTGTGAGATGTCCACAGATATTATTATTATTATTATTATTATTATTTGCTGACAGTTGCCTTTGTCACCAACGGCTTCCAATGCGACGTTAATATTGAGAGTGTGAGTACCTATTCTTAAAAAAATGTGTTTATCTTGTGTATTGACTGGCCCGATAGCTCAGTTGGTAGTATCCCTGCCTTCTGAACTGTGGGTTGTGGGTTTGATTCCCACCCAGGACAAACATTTGTGTGATGAACATAGGTGTTTGTTCTGTGTCTGGGTGTTATATTGTATTATATGTATATATTTACAAACAAAAAGTATTTAAGTATTGTATAAGTTATCTGGTACCCATAATACGAGCTTTGCTTAGTTTGGGGCTAGATGGCGTTGTGTGAGATGTCCACAGATATTATTATTATTATTATTATTTGCTGACAGTTGCCTTTGTCACCAACGGCTTCCAATGCGACGTTAATATTGAGAGTGTGAGTACCTATTCTTAAAAAAATGTGTTTATCTTGTGTATTGACTGGCCCGATAGCTCAGTTGGTAGTATCCCTGCCTTCTGAACTGTGGGTTGTGGGTTTGATTCCCACCCAGGACAAACATTTGTGTGATGAACATAGGTGTTTGTTCTGTGTCTGGGTGTTATATTGTATTATATGTATATATTTACAAACAAAAAGTATTTAAGTATTGTATAAGTTATCTGGTACCCATAATACGAGCTTTGCTTAGTTTGGGGCTAGATGGCGTTGTGTGAGATGTCCACAGATATTATTATTATTATTATTATTATTATTTGCTGACAGTTGCCTTTGTCACCAACGGCTTCCAATGCGACGTTAATATTGAGAGTGTGAGTACCTATTCTTAAAAAAATGTGTTTATCTTGTGTATTGACTGGCCCGATAGCTCAGTTGGTAGTATCCCTGCCTTCTGAACTGTGGGTTGTGGGTTTGATTCCCACCCAGGACAAACATTTGTGTGATGAACATAGGTGTTTGTTCTGTGTCTGGGTGTTATATTGTATTATATGTATATATTTACAAACAAAAAGTATTTAAGTATTGTATAAGTTATCTGGTACCCATAATACGAGCTTTGCTTAGTTTGGGGCTAGATGGCGTTGTGTGAGATGTCCGCACATATTATTATTATTATTATTGTCAACTATTAAGGCTTGGCGGGAAAACGAAAAAGATCTTGTCGCCGCATTGTATTATTTTCCAAGACTTGTGTTATTTTCGGTGTTAGTGCATAAAATTGGTAGCGTTTTATTCGTTAATTGTTGGATTACAGACATGAGTGTGTGAAAGTCGTATAATTATGGTGAAAAGTTTATTTTCATGTTGTTTCCAAAACTCCATAGAAACTTCTAGTAAAGTTGCCACCACTTGACTAGGAGTATGACATAGACTAGACTTTGACTTGACTTAACTTGATGACTTGGACTGTGACTTGACACACATCTGCGTGAAATATCATTAAATTGAGAAATTATCAATCACTTGACACTGGCTAAATACACAAAAGTGTTGAGCTAAAACATAAAAAAAAAAATAGGGTTGCACCATAAACATTCGGTCTTCAGTTAAATTAGCGGTTTAACCATGACCATAACCATCGTTTTCCCTAAGCATCAACCTTTACCGGGGACAACTATTTTTCTACTACCTAGTTGCACCCCGCGGTTTCAATCGTAGATAAAACTATCCTATGTGTATCTGCATTCCAAGTTTCATTGAAATCCATTCAGTAGTTTTTGCGGGAAAGAGTAACATATATCCATACATACAAGCTTTAGCGTTTATAATATTAGTAAGGAAGTAAGGATTTAACTTCCAATGGTATTACTAATTAAACTTATTATTCATAAAAGATAATTTATCAATTATATAATACACAAAACTGAAATTATATTACCGGAAAAATAATTTAATGGTAAAACAGTATTAGAGTGCCTGAATTAAATCTAATCGAGGGTATAAATTCGTAATTTTTCGTTAAATATTATATAATTAGCCGTCAATTCCATTCGATAAATCATTTCAATATTCGATATGTAATTTAACTGCCCATAATTCGATGTAATAGTTTGGAAATTAGTCCGGAAGGATGTTCCTCCGACACAATGTATATTTGTTGATCCAAACTTGCTATTACACTAACAATTTCACAAACAATTATCCTAGCTATACGTAATCACTTCGATTTTTATCATGATCGCCTCAAAATAAGCACTTTCTCTAATACTGAATCAAAGAGTTTAAAAAATTGAACCAAAGAGATTAGAAAATTGCTCTGTAAGTCAAGTATTTTGACAAATTCTTATACTATAACTATTAGTAAATTAAAACGATATTAAAAAAAAAAATGAAAAAAACCGAGTGTGCTTTAGACCACACGACTGAAGTAAAACTTCTTTGGCTCCATCTCTCTTACCCCTTTAATAATATACGAAATGAAAATCTTTCTTTCTATGTTCACGTAGAGAGAGTATAAGCATATCTCCCTCTCAACTTCCGTTCCCCTTAGCAGCTTAAAGTAAGTCAAGTGTGCGTAAAGAAATTATACTTCGAAAATAAATAAAACTTTATCTAACAAAACACTACCAGTAAGCAACGTGCCCAATATGCTGGCAGCATTACCAATACTTATATTACTAGAAAAAAATGTAACCACACCATGTCTTCCGGCGGCTTTCCATGAGTACCGTAAGATCTGGCTTAAGGAATTACCAGGAAATGTGCAGCACCTTTCTTATCGGCCTCGCCCGCGGCGTGGCCTATGGGAAAATAATTCAACCACCCATTTCACCCTCTTAAGGGTGGAATTTCGAAAAATCCTTTCTAAGTGGATGCCTACGTCATAACATCTATCTGCATGCCAAATTTCAGCCCAATCCGTCCAGTGGTTTGGGCTGTGCGTTGATACATCACTATGTCTCAGTCAATCAATCAGTCACCTTTGAGTTATATATATTTAGATACGATCACCAAGACGCCTACCAACCGTTGATGATGATTATGGCAACTTTCCCATAATGAGGAGGCCTATTTTCACAGTCATTTCTAGGTTCGTCTAGGTAGGTACCACCATTTTGCCAGTTATTCTGCCGCCAAGCAGTGGTGTGCAACTTGTACAAGTACTACTGTGTTTCGGTTTGAAGGGTACTCTGTAGCTAATGAAGTTTCTAGGCAAACGTGACTGGGTGACCTGGGGGTGATCACGAAACTTTAATTGCAATGCAACAAAATTTCCATACAGACTATCAAATCTGTCAAATCCATTTAAAAAAAAATAGTTTCTATAGGTTGCAATCGAGTTACGTGATCGCCCAGCTGATCTCACAGCCTAATTAATTGATTACTAGACTGAGCTGATGTTTCTGGAAGTCATGTGCATCGATGCATCATGCGAAATTGTTGTTAAATAAAAAGATCATGGTGCACAATTCTGAAGTCATCCCTACTGTGTGTGTATATTTAGTTGACAATAGGGATCTAAGTGAATTATAAAAAAAATAATATTTTATTGTATTGTTTATTTAATTTTAATTTTTTTAATTATTAAAAATAAAAACAGCTTTTAAAAAAATCTAAGTGAACCAACCTTAACTTCCGTTCGCTTCGCATTCATCAGCTTACTCCCCAAGTCAAGCGTGCGTAAAGAAGTTTTACTTCAAAAATGTATAAGTATCAAATAACATTTTAATCCAATCCAAGTGATATAATCCATTTATTTTCATGTAAAATATTTAAGCGCCTAAACAAATTTCAAAGTACCTACCACTTTACCTGCGAATAATACCTTTCAGTATCGACCTATAAATAGCAAAAGGAGGTTTAATGATGAACAAACAAGTGGGTATTTAGTTATGGTACGTCGTCGGTATGTCGAACAGCTTATCAAAGACTGATTCAAATTCTTGTAACTATCGGAATGCCTCATATCATCAATAGAGTATTGGAGCTTTTTTGAAGTAAGACTTCCTTACAAACGCTTGACTTGGGGAGTAAGGCGAGGCCAACGGAAGTTGAAAGTTGTTGGCTAACGTAGATATACATTATTTATATTATTTTAATTTATAAGTAGTTTGTACCAGTATGTAACAAAAATTGTAACTGTGGCAAAAAGAAAAACTAAATGTGTTTTATGTTTTTATGTCAATAAAATTATATTATTATTATCTACATAAAAAAGTAAAATTTTTTTATTATTATGTTAGTGTGTCCGGTAAAATGACAATTGTAAATTGTCAAGATGGCGACATTTTTTTTTTTTTTTTTTTTTATGTTACGGAATGACGTGACGAGCTAGCCGTTCGCCTGATGTTAAACGACACGGCTGCCCATATCAGCTGCAGTGTCACTCGGAACTCTAAAGTAGAGGTTCGCGTGACACTGCACTGCACACGTCATCCAGAGACATCAGCACAATCTAGTAATAAGATTACTAAACTGTGAGATCAGATCATAAAGTCTCATTTGCCCAGTAATTTCACTAGCTACAGTGCCCTTCAAACCGGAACACAGCAGTGCTTACACACTACTGCTTGGTGGCAGAATAACTGGTAAAGCGGTGGTACCTACCTAGACGAACTTTGCAGTAAAGTCCTACCACCTAGTAAACTTAGTTACATTAACATATAACAAAGCAAAAACAAAGTTATACCGGCCGATAGATCGAACTAAAGAAGTTTTACTTCCGTCGTGTGGTCTAAAGCACATTCGTTCTTTTAAAACATTATTTATTTACATATACAATTTTAATATGAGATAGTTTAAGTATTAGGTTCTATAGATTAGAATTGCAGAGTAGAAAATCTGCGATTTGATACAGATTTTGATACTATCTAGAGATAGTATAGTGGTAAGTATACAAGTAGTAGGTAGTTTTTAGTATTAGTTATTAAATCATTGTAGTATTTAGAAAATAAAGGAAAAAAAATAAATAAAAAAAAGTATACAATATTATGAAACGTAGAAGAACTGTTGTGTTTTTACATTTTCTGATGAATTAGTATAATTATCATCCTTTTTAGTATAACCTTGTACTATTGAGTATTGGAATAGTCCTTAAATCTTAGACTTAGAGTTAGAATAGGAAAAAAAACGCATCGTGTGCAATTTTTTCCCTGTTCTGTGGAAGTTTCAAACTTGGAACAATATCAGTCACAGTCAGTGTTACTGCAAATTTTCTGCAAATCATTATCATAAGATATCAGTCAGCAGCAAAAGTCCGCTCTTAGGGTACTTTTTGATCACTTCCTTTTTTCATTTCATTTTTTGATTCACTAGAGATGTGTTAACCTATGCAATGTAAGATATGCACGTTAGGACCTTTTTAAATTTCATCGCTTAGTTTCGCTTAGCGGTTGCGGCAACAAGTTCGTCGAAGCTGTGTTTCTCATTTTATGTATAGAATGCGTGCCAAGGATGAGAGCTACAGATTGGATGGCTAAGTATGTGACCTACACAAGCCACCACAGAATAACTAAACTACGTACACGTTAAGCTCATATCGTCGTAGCACATTTTACCCTCACCGCTACAAACGATCACGAAACTTCGGAGCATAGCTTTGACGTTGCTCACTGCATAGTTACAGTGCCTAGCACATCTCTGATAGATCATATGATGGTATTTTTTTTTGTTTTGGTTTGGCTCCACCCTTTTGTGTAATTAGCCAGTGTCAAGTAATTGATAATTCCTCGAGTTAATTAATATATATGTCTATAAAATATGTCAAGTCAAGTCAAAGTTGAAGTCATCAAGTCAAGTCATACTCCTAGTGAAGTGGTGGTAACTTTACCAGAAGCTTCTATGGAGTTTTGGAAACAACACGAAAAGAAACGTTTCACCATCATTATACCACTTTCCCAAACTCATTCCTGTAGTCCAGCACTTAACGAATAAAATGCCACCAATTTTATGCACTAACACTAAAACTAACACAAGTTTTGGAAAATAATACAATCCGGCGACGCGATCTTTTTCGTTTTTCCGCCAATACTCCATGATGGTATTTATTCATAAATAATAATAATAATACGATTAAATACATAGATCCTGGTCCCTAACTAGGTTTCCCTGTATCTAGGGACCCAGGAACTACGAGAACCATAGTCATACAACTCGCAGACTCAGAACAAGTATTTGCGCTTTTTTTCTGTGCAAAAATACTTGTCGTGCCGCGTGTCTTGATAATAAATAATAAAAAGTGATCTAAGAATATACTTCATTAATATACCCATATATAAAAACGGATAAAAAAACTGGTGTGTAATATGACTAATAAGAACTTTAACGCCTACATAGGTGTTTGCTTACAATTTATATTATGCGCCACAGTTACGTATACAAGCAAATAATAACTAAAGCTAGACATTGGTAATTTTCTACGCAATCACGTCAGAACCTGCTTAATACTAAAGCTTTCAACGTCATCACAGTAACTATTAGCCTACCACAATCTAAATATATATAACTCAAAGGTGACTGACTGATTGCCTGACTGACATAGTGATCTATCAACGCACAGCCCAAACCGCTGGACGGATCGGGCTGAAATTTGGCATGCACATAGATGTTATGACGTAGGCATCCGCTAAGAAAGGATTTTTCGAAATTCCACCCTTAAGAGGGTGAAATGGGTGGTTGAGTTATTTTCCCATAGGCCACGCCGCGGGTGAAGCTGCGGGCAGAAGCTCGTCTCTACTAAAGGTCGTTGAAAGAGTTGAATCATAGTACAAATAAGGTTAAGTTAAATCCAAACATGATTAATATAAATAATAAATCGCTTTGAGCATGAATTTGTAAAGAAAAACACCAGCTAAGTGCAAGTCGCAGTGGCGCACCGAGGGTGCCACATGTGCTTACATTAACCAAATAAAATAGCTCTTTATGTGAAACTTTTATTGCAAGTCCAACTCGCACTTGGCATTGCGGAATAAGCACTATAATCATATCAAGTTAAAAGCTTGTACATATTACCTTTTTTGAGGTGATAAAAATCAATAATCAACAATTGTTTGCTTTTATTATTTTTGAAGTAATAATAATAATACATATAACGGCGGCTACGTCCAGTTATAAACTCTATGCACAGCGATTGAGCACCGTAATTTATCCTGTGGTGGCATTAAATTTATTACAGTGGCAGCACTGGCAACTGTCATGGCGCCCCTACCTGTCTGACTATATAAAGGGATCGATTGGTGTGCTACACAGCCGAGTGTTTGGCTGAGAGCCTCGAGGCCCAGTGCAACCTTTCCCCCGATCACGTTGACCCTGCCCACCTCCATACGGTGGTCAGTGAAGTCGAACGTCGCAGCTCCCTACCACCTTCCGACCCCCCGCTCGAGCTTATTAGGGCCACCGAAGTTGAGTCTGTCATCAAGGGTCTCGCTATCCGTAAAGCCTCCGGCGCTGATGGTATCAGCAACAAAGTGGTCAAACACTTTTCTGTCCCCTTAATCTATCTCCTAGTCAGCATCTTCAATGCGGCCATGAGCAACTGCTCTTTCCCCGTTGCGTGGAAGTCCGCCGACGTAATCGGCATCCACAAGCCAGGCAAGAAGGCTACCGAGCCCTCTAGCTACCGGCCCATCAGTCTCCTCAGTACTCTGGGGAAGATCTACGAGCGTCTCATTCGGAGGCGTCTCTGGTCCCATATCCACGAATATAAACTCCTTCCCGACGAGCAGTTTGGCTTTAGAGCTAGACACTCTTGCGTTCAACAAGTGCACCGCATCACGGAGCACATTCTAGATGGCTTCAACGCGAATCCAAAACCGAAAGGGACTCTCGCAGTCTTCTTAGACGTGGCGAAAGCCTTCGACAAAGTCTGGCACGACGGCTTGATTTTCAAGCTGTACCACATCGGCGTGCCAGATCGTCTTGTGCACATCATACAAGACTTCCTTAGGGATCGAAGCTTTCGCTACCGCGTCGAGGGGGAGCGATCGTCTCCCCATCCTATCAGAGCCGGAGTGCCCCAGGGCTCCGCGCTTTCCCCCTTGCTTTTCTCGCTGTACACCAGCGATATCCCGCGGTCATTTCATCCCAGTGTGCAGCTCGCACTCTTTGCGGATGACACCGCTATCTACTGCTCCGGATGGCAGAGAGTTCACATGCGTGGTCGCCTCCAACGAGCCCTCACCGAGATCGGTGCTTGGTTCAGGAAATGGCGGATCACGGTTAACCCAGATAAAAGTGCAGCGATGTACTTTTCTGACTACAAGCGTGGTCCGCCAGCGAAACCACTGTCCTTGTTCGACAAGCCCATTCCCTGGGCTTCGTCTACCAAATACCTGGGGGTTACCCTTGACACCAAACTCAACTTCAAGGACCATATTAAGCGAGTGCGCGATAGGGCTGCCTTTGTCTTAGGCCGCCTCCACCCTCTCATCTGCAAGCGCAGTAAGCTGTCCCTTAGAAATAAGGTGACGCTTTACAAAACTTGCGTTCGCCCCATTATGACCTACGCATCTGTCGCGTTTGCTCATACTCCCTCAGTACATCTGGATCGACTTCAGGTGATCCAGAACCGCTTTGTCCGCAAGGTGGTCGGGGCTCGCTGGTACCAGCGAAACTCCGACCTCCACTGCGATCTCGAACTCCCATCCATCCGTCAATTTATGAAGGATGCATCCCGCCGCTATTTTGATGCGGCACCTCATCACCCCAACCCTCTCGTAGTCAGAGCTTCAAACTACTGTACAGACACGACAGACTCGCCACCCCGTCGTCGCCGCCCGAGACACGTCTTGAGCGACCCGGATGATCCTATAGCAGCCGTAGTATCGGCTGCGCTAGGATCACCGGACCAGTCTAGCCCTTCTGGCTCAGGTACCGCTTTCGGCACCGGTATAGGATACCAGCGTAACACAATCAGACACCGACCCCGCCGGCGAGGTCGACGTACCCCCCGTAGGTTAGCTAGAACGGTCGCGACTTTCAATAGGGTCCACTCTTCCAGTGGACGTAGTCTTCTCGATCCTCTTATCCCGGCAACGGCCCAAGCCGAGGCTCGCACCCCAGGGGTGCCCTTGAGCTAGTTGCCTCCCACTTTTGACGGCTGGGCGCCCTAAGCGCCCGCCCTCCCGCCCGGTGACGCTGTAAAGGTCGATAGAGACCAACAGCATTAGCTCGTTCAAAAAAAAAAAAAAGTGCTACACAGCATTCTTGTTGCAGACACGGCGCGGTGTGGACATGCTGAAGGCCTATAGTTATATAGGTTGCAACCTACCCGCATAACCCGTTCCTGCCCACATCAGAAGTGGGATTGCCCATTTTCACATCACTCTTCAAGCAACGCCGAAAATATGATGACGTGACGGCGGGTGACACTAATATCAAATTTAATTGCAGGGTTTAACCCACCAGTGAAAAAAAAAATGGAAAAAAGTAATGAATCGTTTTTTCGAGAAAAAAAAGAGAATGTAAAAATGATGACAAGAAAAATGTGTCTGAATGCTAAAGGGATAATCTATCCGGACTAGCACTAATGGTCCATAAAAAAAAATGTTGGTTGCTAAAGGGATATCTATCCGGTCTAGCACTAATTGGTCCATTAAAAAAAATGTAGGAATGATGATTTTTGGTTGCTAAAGGGATATCTATCCGGTTAGCATTATTCGGTCCATTTTTTTATAAATGAAGGTATACTAATGGTCCTGAAGGGTTAACCCTGACGATGACTGGCAGGTTAAAATGCTTTTGACTAATCAAATTGAAACCTGATCTTTTGACTTTGACTCCAAGTTTAACTCAGTTTAATTGTCAGGATGAACGAGCAATAACACTGATACTCATGTCCCTCACCAGGTACAAAGTGAAGCTAAGCGTACGAGGACGTACGCACGTCAGTATGGCCGTGACGGCGGCTACGTCCAGTTATAAACTCTACGCACAGCGATTGAGCACCGTAATTTACCCTGTGGTGGCATTAAATTTATTACAGTGGCAGCACCGGCAACTGTCATGGCGCCCCTACCTGTCTGACTATATAAAGGGATCGATTGGTGTGCTACGCAGCATTCTTGTTGCAGACACGGCGCGGTGTGGACATGCTGAAGGCCTATAGTTATATAGGTTGCAACCTACCCACAACACGTTCCTGCCCACACATACGTATACGTGTGGACAATTCACACAGCGCCATCTAGCCCCCAACTAAGCAAAGCTTGTACTATGGGAACCAGATAACTGATATAATACTTATATACTTTTTTGTTTGTAAATACATACATAGAATACCATATAACATCCAGACACAGAATAAACCTCGATGTTCATCACACAAACGTTTGTCCTGGGTGGGAATCGAACCCACGACCCACAGTTCAGAAGGCAGGGTTACTACCAACTGAGCTATCGGGCCAGTCAGTAATAATAATAATAATGCCCAACGATCACATACATATATCCTGGACCCTAACTAATTCCCTGTGTCTAGGGATCCAGGAACTACGAGGACCATGGTTGAACACCCAGACTCCAGAACAGGTATTTGCGCTTTTTTCCGTGCACAAATACTTGTCCTGCCGCGAGAATCGAACCCGCTGCCTCGGGCTATAAGCTGACCTGCTCTACCACCACACCACAGAGACTGTCGCAAGAATAGAAAGTGATCAACTGTATCTCTTTCTATTCTTCTTCATAGGTCGGACAGACAAACAGGCACCGGAGTCGGTTAATAGAGTCCCTTTTTACCCGTTGGGTACGGAACCCTAAAAAGGAATTCCTCAAATATTTGCCTTGGGGACTCAAGTTTATTATACATTTGAAAGGACCCACTACTATTATTGTTAATAAAAAATCATGACTTGCAAAAAGAACTATATGCAAATATAATTTGAACCTTATCAGCTTTATTAATAAACGGGTATTAGTCTCGGGTTAGTTACTTCAGCTTTTGTCCCTTTTTTGCTACGGGAATATTTAGCTGGATCGAAAGAGACAAAAGATGGTGTAACTAGTCTAAAGTTAGTTCGCGTTTATTAATAAGGCTGTAGGATAAGGTTAGTGGGTGGTTAGGGGTAGGTAGGGGAATCGTGAACGTAAAAACTATACTTCGTAACTTTTATTTTTCAAATACATCCATAGAATATAATATAATACCCAGTGTCTCAGACATGGAACAAACATCGATGTTCATCATAGAAATATTTTCGCTCGGTTAGTATCGAATCCACAACCTACAGTTCAGAAGGCAGCTACTACCAACTGAGCCCAATACCAAAAGTCTATTAGCAATAAATTCTCTTGACTTTGAACAAAATGCTAGCAAAACCGAAATTATACTTGTTTGTCTGAAATACGGCTATACAAACGTAAATCGCAAATATAGAGCTATCATAGGTAATTCTCTATTTGTATTTGGCAGCTTGCAGCTTGCTTTGGCAGTTCTCAAATAGTTTTACATTAAGTCTGGTGTAATAAAATTCTGAAAAATAGATATAATGTTCAAAACGTGCAACGGTGTAGCAATAAACACAGTACCGATAATGAAATCACTGAAAGTAGTACAAATTACCACATAGGTACAAATATTGTTATTAGGTACAATGAAAATGAACGCAAAATATAATAATAATAAAATGTGTGGACACCTCACACAACGCCATCTAGCCTCAAACTAAGCAAAGCTTGTGGGAACCAGATAACTGATACAATACTTAAATACTTTTTTTTGTAAATACATACATATAATACCATAAAACACCCAGACACAGAACAAACACTTATATGTTCATCACACAAATGTTTGTCCTGGGTGGGAATCGAACTCACACCCCACAGTTCAGAAGGCAGGGTTACTACCAACTGAGCTATTGGGCCAGTCGTCAGTCAGAAAATAACTGAACAAAAATTAAAATATCCTTGTAATTCAATATGATTCAGACATCTGCATACCCGCAGAAGAAAGTCGCGGTTAACTTACTACGTCGTAAATATTATAGTTATTCCTGATTTTGTACTTCATTGAGACAATAAAGAGTTCTCTATATATCTACGTCTTCCTGGTAATTATCCATCCTTATCATTCTGAGAGAGAACAGGATAGGTTCATTTGACGTCATTATACTATTTTTATGGATGAAATCTTCACTAAGTTCGATGACTAAGCGCCACGCAGTTTCACCCGCAGATAAAAAGTATTTTAATTATTTGCTCATCCCACGGGAAAATTTCACTTCCGAGATAAAATGTAGCCTATATGTTAATCCAGTGTATAAGCTGTCTTGGTACTGAATTTCATCCAAATCCGTTCAGCCGTTTGAGCGTGAAGGAGTAACAAACATACACACATACACACAAACACACATACAAACTTTCGATTTTATAATATTAGTGTGATAGTGTGATAATAATAATATGTGTGGACATTTCACACAGCGCCATCCAGCCCCAAACTAAGCAAAGCTTGTACTATGAGAACCAGATAACTGATACAATACTTATATACCTTTTGTTTGTAAATACATACATAGAATACAATATAACATCTATACACAGAACAAACACCTATGGTTATCACACAGATGTTGGTCCTGGGCGGGAATCGAACCCACAATTCAGAAGGCAGCGGTACTACCAACTGAGCTATCGGGCTAGTCATGGATAATATGGATCTAAAACAAAGAAAGATCATAGATATTTTTGGAATATATATTCCAACGCTTGATTTATGGAGATAAGTGTTAATGATACTTCTGAAACTACAATATTGGTATCTTTGTCGTATGGGAGTACTTGAAAATAGTGTCAGTTGTCCCAAAACGGGACAACACAATAGTATTAGTGGGAAAGACGGCAAAGGACGGACTGCAAAAGAAAATAAAATAAACCCCATATCAGTGTTATTAATTAATATATTTTTGTTACAGCTCCACAAAGTTACAAACATCCCACTTCTGGAGTCATTTCTCCTGATTCTGAACCTTGGCACGCATGGCTTCTATCCGTTCCCGCGTATTATTAGAAGTCAATACAACATCTATGTAGAGTACATGGCTGTGTCTTCTATTCAGAAATGCTATCCAGGGATGCTTCATGTTTACATGGTGGATGTCCTGAACTTCTTCATCAATTTGATCTGGTTGCGGATCGTGATTACGTATATTGGGGCGTTGCATAAGGTGAGTTGAACATTGTATTTTGCTAAGATGTAATTTTATAGTCCTGGTGACAAATACTGAGCAGTCTGATGGAATAACATTATAGGAACTGACGTGAGTCGTATACATAACTACAACGAGTCTACGAACGGTCGAGTTATTCGACTGTATCTCGTGAGTGTTAGCCATGTTGTAATTAGCAATAATAACGCCCAACGATCACATACATAGACCCTGGACCCCAACTAAGATTTCCAGTGTCTAGGGACCCAGGAACTATGAGGATCATAGTTCTGCAACACCTAGACTCAGAACAAGTATTTGCTCTTTTTATTCCTGTGCACAAATACTTGTACTGTCACAGGAATAGAACCCGCTGCCTCTAGGTTATGAGCCGACCTGCTCAGCCACCACACCAAAGAGGCTGTCAATGTTAATGATTGCCCAGCTAGTGTTTTTGGCAAGTTCTCTCTCTCTCTCTCTCTCTCTCTCTCTCTCTCTCTCTCTCTCTCTCTCTCTCGACTTTGTGATTAAGCACAATATCTAAAGAAATGGCATATAATATACAAAGCATAACGGCAAAGGTAAACAAGAAAAAGCGAGTAGTTGAAAAGTTTGGTTTATCTGAATTCAGCTAAAAGGGCAATAAATATACCTCCTATATTTTTTACAATCTTTTAAATCGAATTTAACCAAATAGCAGTTTTGATACTAAATTTTGCCGTCTTTAAGTTATATTGCGAGCAAATTGGTCTCACATTTAAATATCTTAAATCTGTTTTTGTTATTAGCTGTATTGTCCTTCCTGTATTGTATATGTTCATGTTAAAATATATAAATATAAAAATTATTTAACAAATGCACGGACCAAGATATCTGAGGTAATGCAGATTTCTAAAAAAAATTAAATCTAATGTGTATTGTTTTTATGTTTATGATGAATGTTGTGTTGAGAGAGGCGTTCGCTTGATGTTAAGCGACACGACTGCCCATAACAGATGCAGTGTCACTCAAAACTCTAATGTATAAAGTTTTGAGGGACACTGCACATCATCCTGAAACATCAACACAGTCTAGTAATAATAAATAAAAGGTAGAAATACCACCCATTCGTACCAAGCGATTTGACTCAACGTTCTAAAATATGACCCGGGCGTGTTCAAGAGAAGAGTGAATAGGTATTTACTTGGCTAGCATGCTACACCTTCGATCGCATCGTCACTTCCCATCAGGTGAGAGCATGGTCAAATGATAGACAAGTTTGAAGTAAAAAATTAAAAAATAATAAGATTACTCGACTGTTAGAACAGCTGGACGATCACGTAACTCGATTGCAACAAATATAAACACAAATTTGTATGGATTTGACAGTTTGAATACGTAGTTTATGCGCATAGTTAGTATGGAAATTTCTCCTGATGCATTGCAATCATAGTTTTGTGATCACCCCCTGATTATTAAGTATCATTTGCCCATTAATTCATTAGCTACAGTGCCCTTCAGATTGGAACACAGTGTATGCGCACTACTGTTTGGCGGCAGAATAACTGGCAAAGCGGTACCTACCTAGACGAAATTTGCATAAAAGTCTTACCACCTAGTAATTGTAATAGCTAATAACTTTATTTTTTCAGAGGAATCCTGAGCCAATGAGAATGTTCTTCAGCTTATCTATTGTGAAACTAGTGATGCAAGTCATGTATTTGGGGTACCAGCCGCAGTTCTACGACGCGGTGGACTTTGAGACATATTGGTTTTTGAAATTACTTGATATCTGTAAGTAATTAAATGATTTTTCTCGTTTTTTGAAAATGTCCGTTTGTCGACGAATAATGTCGTTCTGCATTAAATTTGATAGCTCCCAAGTTCGCACCTAACCTTCTATTATGTACCTACTGCAACGCTCAACGTTTTGGTACGTCCATGTCAAACTTTAGTCCAAACGGGCAAAAGTTTTGTACCAACATTAACTTTAATTTAAATTATACTTAATTGGACTTTATCTCCAATCTATGTTTGACTTGTTACACTATTTTTGGTCATTTGCATAAGATTTTTTAAAATGAGGTAAAACTAATTTACGCACGCTTAGCTTGGAGAGTAAGCTTGTGAATGTGAGGCGAACGGAAATTGAAGTTGGTTCACGTAGATCTCCATTGTCAATATAAGTTAAACATTTGTATTGTTATGTTGGTGTGTCCGGTAAAATGACAATTTAGAATTGTCAAGATGGCGACATTAACATTAAACAAAGCAAAAACAAAGATATACCGGCTGATAGATACAGATATATGACGAAATATGACCCGGGCGTGTTCAAAAGAAGAGTGAATAGGTATTTACTTGGCTAGCATGCTACACCTTCGATCACATCGTCACTACCCATCAGATGAGAGCGTGGTCAAATGATAGACAAGTTTGAAGTAAAAAAAAAAAAGATAAATTAAAAAAGTTTTACTTCAGTCTTGTGGTGTAAAGCGCACTCTTTTTTCAGTGATTGCAGTATTCTTCCTCATCATAGTTAGAAAGTATACCCACTTATTGAAGGCAGAGATAAACTCGCAGAAGATTGAGAAACCTCCCCCGTACATTGAATGTTTAATCGGCTTCGAAGTCCAGAAAGAAGGAAACGAAAACTATCAAAAGAAGGAAGCAGTAATAAATGTAGAAGCTGAAGATAAGCACAAAGAAGATACCGAGAAGAATGCAAAAGAAAACTCGAATTAACTACGCAGCTATTACGCTTAAGAGAGAATATTTGGGCTCCCGTAAGATTTAATCTTAAAAAACATTAAAGATGTAAGATTCATGGCTGTATAGCCTGCTTAGCGCAATTAAAAGATTCATGTTTTTGTAAAGGAAAAAAATTAATCCCATTTGTGATTCATACTTTTCCTTTACATTTAAAATTAGTCTTTTATAGCTATACCTATATTTATTTTAAAGGTTATCAATGTTTTAGTATAGCTTATTTGATGTTAAGTCCACGATGCATTAAATTTGCGAAAATATGCCATAACGTCATCTACCTTTCATTTCTGCACCGAAGTCTGTCAATTTTCCTATAATAGAATCTCAGTGCTTTATTGCACCCTGGCGTCGATTAACCCAACACTAGTATTTTATGTAGAAAATTTCAACACAGAAATTTTGAGCTATTTATGAAGAGAACAATTAAGTACCTATGCTGGTTAATACATTTTTGTGGAAACATAAATTGAAGGGTTGAGAATAAAAAGAGTTTGACTGTTGATAGTTTCGAGAAAATTGACTTTAAACTTCAACGGTTTCATTTTAATGTAGAGTGCTTATAAAATAAAAATATAATATAACAAAATAATTATAATAATGTTTTTATGCTAAGCGAACTGTATTCCTGTGACAGATAAACCGTTTTTAGGCTCAAAATCTGGAGATTTAAGCCTCATTTCGGTATTTTGAGAATGTATATTGTAGATGATTTCACGCTGAATCCAACAATACCCATAAGTCATTTTGTAAAAAAAATCAGTTGAACCCTTTTTGTTCTCACCCCTTCAATTAACATGTGCTCTCCATTGCATGCTAAAAAAGCATACAGCAAGCTGCTTGCCATCTTACATAGAAATAAAAAAATAATTGAGAGTATTCAAATATTGATTGTAAGTATTTAAAAGGTTTAAGTTGTAAGAAAAAACTCTAAAATGTATGTTCCATTTGTAAACAAGAGTATATATAATCTCAGTAACATAAGTATGACAAAAATTATACTTGTTAATATGAATTTATTGACATTTTTATTACACCTAATGAATAGTCTGACTTTGATACCAAGTACTTTATATAGGTCATCGCGGGAAGTATATAGTCAAAATATTTTGGAAGTAAAACTTCTTTATTCACGCTTAACTTGAGGAGTAAGCTGGTGAATGCGAGGCGAACGGAAGTTGTAGTTGGTTCACGTAGATCTCCATTGTCAACTAAACAAAGTAAAAAAATTGTATTATTATGCTGATATGTCCGGTAAAATGATAATTTACAATTGTCAAGATGGCGATATTAACATTAAACAAAGCAAAAACAATATTATACCGGCCGATAGATGGAGCTAAACTAAAGAAGTTTTACTTCAGTCGTTTGGTCTAAAACACACTCGTACTTTACATTTATGTATCCCGCGGTAAAGTGATAATACGAAACAGTAATGTATTATCCTAGCAGCTTGCGACCCAGTATTTTGAAACAAATAACATGAACACGGCTAGTAGTCTTTGGAAGAAAGTAATAATGATACTGACTGACTGGCCCGATAGCTTAGCTGGTGCCCTGCCTTCTGAACTGTTAGGTTGTGGGTTCGATTCCCACACAATACAAACATTTGTGTGATTAGCATCGATGCTTGTTCTGTGTCTGGAGTTTATATTGTATTCTAATTATATGTATATAAAGTATATAAGTATTGTATTAGTTTTCTAGTTTCCATAGCACAAGCTTTGCTTAGTTCAGTGATCGCCCCCCAGGTCACCAAGTCACAAAATGTGACCGATATTTCACTAACTACCTTCAAACTCGAAACTTCGACTGGCCCGATAGCTCAGTTGGTAGTAACCCTGCCTTCTGAACTGTGGGTTGTGGGTTCGATTCCCACCCAGGACAAACATTTGTGTGATGAACATAGGTGTTTGTTTTGTGTCTGGGTGTTATATTGTATTATACGTATATATTTACAAACAAAAAGTATTTAAGTATTGTATCAGTTATCTGGTACCCATAATACCAGCTTTGCTTAGTTTGGGGCTAGATGGCGTTGTGTAAGAAAAAAAAAAAAGACTAATACTGTAGTGCTTGCACACTACTGCTTAGCGGCAGAATATCTAGTAAATAGTGGTACTCTGTGGTGTGGTGATTGAGCAGACCGGCTCATAACCCGGAGGGGCGGGTTCGATTCCCGCGGCAGGACAAGTATTGTGCACAAAAAAAGCACAAATACTTGTTCTGATTCTGGGTGTTGTAGCTCCATGGTCGTAGTTCCTGGGTCCCTAGACACAGGGAATCCTAGTTAGGGTCCAGGATCCATGAATGTGATCGTTGGGCGTTATTATTATTACCTAAGAAGAACTCTTGTAGAAAAATCTTACTAGGTAATATGGAGTCATGGATGATAGTTTGAGATTGCATTCCACCGGTAGCACAAATCTATTCTCCATTAAATTCATCTTATACCTTATACATACACAAATGCAATGCGCATTTAGCAAATTTACTCCGAGCGGTTCATTACTCAATTTAGTGGAGTTAGCAGATTGCATCGCAGCCGAGATCTCTTGGAAATGTACCAATTTCACATGTGATATAGAAATGTAGAATAGGTGTCACATAATAATGAAAGAAATAATGAAAAAGGTACTTATTTCCTCAAATAAATTGTAACAAATAATATGCGTATCTTTTTTTTTTGGCAATTGTTTTCACATTTTTGCCAGCATCATTTCAAAAGAGAAACAATTACGGAATTTTAAATATTGAGTAACTGAAACAAAAGAAAAATATCCTATAACTACAAACTACACTACATTATAATAAGAAAAACAGAGGTAATGTGTACACATGATGTAAACATGAGTTTTTGCGGGAATACGAAAAAGATTGCAGCACCGCATTGTATTATTTTCTAAAACTTGTGCTATTTTCAGTGTTAGTGCATAAAATTGGTGGCATTCTATTCGTTAAGTCCTGGGTTACAGGCGTGAGTGTGGGAAAATGGTATAATGATAGTGAAACGTTTCTTTTCGTGTTGTTTCCAAAACTCAATAGAAGCTTCAAGTAAAGTTGCCACCACTTTACTAGGAGTATGACTTTGACTAGACTATGACTTGACTTGATGACTTCGACTGTGACTTGACACATATTTGCGTGAAATATCATTAACTTGATAAATTATTAATTACTTGACACTGGCTAAATACACAATAGTGTGGAGCCAAATCATAAAAAAAAAAAACATAAAATAAAAGATGATAATATATCAATTGAAGTAGAGTCTATATTACACAAAATATTGTCTATGTGAACTGGGAATGGAAATTTATAATCAAGTAACGAGTAGAATAATGAACTATGATCAAAATTGGGACAAGAAAAGAAAATTATTCTCTTGCTATGCGTATCTTCTTCTCTTCGTTTAATGGCTTTCTATCGCTTTTTAGCGATAATTCTGCCAATGTCAAGTGAGGAATTTTGTACGGTTATGTCAAGTCAAAGTCTTATTTTGTCAGTCAAAATGCCACAGTAAAATATCCACCTTGAAAAGAAAAAAAAGGCATGGTTTTAATAAAATATTACACATCAATAATAACAACTGTCTATTTGACTGTCCTGATAGCGCAGTTGGCAGTAGCTCTGCCTTCTGAACTGTAGGTTGTAGGTTCAATTCCCGCGCAGGACAAACATTTGTGTGATGAACATAAGTGTTTTTTCTGTTTCTGGGTGTTATATTGTACTCCATGTATGTATTTACAAACAAAAAGGATTTAAGTATTGTGCCAGTTATCTGGTTTCCATTGTACAAGCTTTGCTTAGTTTGATAGATGGCGCTGTGTGATATGTCCACAAAAAAACGCCTAACCATCACATACATAAATACTGGACCCTAATTAGGATTACCTGTATTTAGGGACCCAGGAACTACGAGGACCATGGTCCCACAACACCAGAACAAGTATTTGCGCAATTTTTTTTCCTGTGCGTAAATACTTTTCCTGTCTCGGGAATCGAACCTGCCGCCTAAGGGCTACGGAGCCAATCTGATTAACCATCACACTACATATTAGTCTTGTTTAAAAATTTGTTTGAAAACTATCGTAAGTATGAAATATTTTGTAAGATAAATAAATAAAGGCTTCTTAATTGACGTGAGTAAACTCACGTCAATTAAGAAGCGAGTTTACTCACGTTTACTCACTAAGAAGTGAGTTTACTCACGTCAATTAAGAAAGTCGAAATTACTCCGACCAGGTTTTGGACATATTCAATAACCTTCTTCTGGGAGCCAGTTACCAACGCAGCAGGGGTGGCTTTCGCGAGTAGTCTGTTCTACTGTTACGTACGTCTCTACGTGCTGACGCTCGCGAAAGCCGTGGCGGCTTGCGTTAGTAACTGGCTCCCAGAAGAAGGACATCGAATGTGTCCGGTCGGAGTAATTTCGACTTTTTAACTGACGTGAGTTTAGCGGTTATTTATTTAATCAAAATTTTACAAATTCCGTATTTGAAAAATAGAGTAGGTCTCCTATATTCGCTACAGATTACATTACAATATCAACGGCGTTGGAACTATTCCCAGTTTCAGGAACTGAATGTGGTTGCTATAAAATTTTTAATAACTACGAGTACCTATGATAGTTCCACTAATTGAATTGACTTACCAAATCGTTAAAATTTCTTTGTTACTTTTTAAACTTTTTATAAATAATTTGACAGCCTCTGTGGTGTGGTGGTTGAGCAGATCAGCTCATAACCCGGAGGCGGTGACTTTGATTCCCGCGGCAGGACAAGTATTCATGCACAGAAAAAAGCGCAAATACTTGTTTTGTGTGTGGGTGTGGTGGGACCATGGTCCGATCTAGGATCTATGTATGTGATCGTTTGGGCGTTATTTATTTATTTTAATTATACAAAGAGCGCTATTACAGCTCAAAAGTTACAGCCAGAGATAATTCGGAGAGACAGACACTGAAAACAATTAATAGCTCCTGGACTCTAACAGGATTCCCTGTATCTAGGGACTCAGGAACTACGAGGACCATGACCAACAGGGATAAGCATATAATACTTGACTATAATTACAAATAAAAAATAAACGACAACGATCACATACATAGATATCCTGGACCCTAACTAGGATTCAATGTATCTAGGGACCCAGGAACTACTAGGGCCATGGTCTCACAACACCCAGACTGAGCAAGTAATTGCGCTTTTTTTCTGCGCACTTGTCCTGCCGCAAGAAACAACTCCGCGTCCGGGTTATGAGCCGACCAGGGGCCTTACCGCGTAAGTCTGGTGAAGATCGTAATCGTGTTCTCTCTTGCTCGCACTCGTGAACTTGTTTATTGGCGCGTGCAGGATGGCAGGCGAAGCCGATTCCCAGAACAGTTACGCGATAGGGGTGCAGGACAACCACCACACCACCTCCACAGAGGCTGTTTTGACAATCTGTAGGCATTTTATTTTAAAACATGCTACAAGCAATTCGATCCTGTATTTTGTAATTCTGACAGCTTCTGTGGTGTGGTGGTTCAGCAGGTCGGCTCATAGCCCGGAGGCGGCGGGTTCGATTCCCGCGGCAGGAAAAGTATAGTGCACAGAAAAAAAAAGGCTCAAATACTTGATCCTGTGTCCCTAGACACAAGGAATCCTAGTTAGTGTCCAGGATCTATGTATGTGATCGTTGGGCGTTATTATTATTGTAGCAAGGTCCCGTTTTACCAGTACATAACAAATTACATTCTTTTGCCATTTCCAAGTGCTGGCTGAGCTATAACTTCGCAACAACCTACATTAAAGATCTTAAATTTTCCACCTCACTCCAATACGTTAGCAATTACGAGGAGTCGGAAGCATTTAATTTACTTTAAAAGCAAAGCTTCCATACAAAGAGATTAAATTGTAATTATTTATACCTCAAGGCGTTTAATTTTATGTATATAATGGAAAACATTGTTATGAAACGCTTAAGATTTAGATTTTAGGCTGTCATTTTTTGTTTTTGTTTTGGCTCCACACTTCTGTGTATTTAGCCAGTGTCAAGTAATTCTTTTAGGCAGTTTTTTGCTTCTTGTGACAAGTAATAATAACGCTCAACGATCACATGGATCCAGGACCTTTAGGTTTACCTGTACATAGGAACCTACCACACCCAAACTCAGAACATGTATTTGCGCTTTTTTCTGTGCACAAATACTTGTGCTGTCGCGGGAATCAAACCCCCCGGGCTACGAGCTGGTCAGCTCAACCGCCACACCACAGAGGCTAAGAATTTAGCACTGGTGTCAAAATTTTTAAGTTGCTCAGTTGTTTTGATAAGTACCTTATGAGACCGCGTGTTTTATTACTAAGTCATAATAAAAACGTTTCTTTGTTATTTTCATATTAAGACATGAACTTAATATTTTACCTTTATTCATACTACGTGGTAGAACATGTGAGATTTTTCCCTATTATTTATATTGGTAGAACAAATAGAACATCGGTGAATAAACCTTAATACTAAGGTCAATATACTTTGTCAATATATTTAAATTAACATCTTTATGTTATATGAACAATTTAAGTATAATATAATAAATAAATAAAAAATACATATATGAATAATAAATAAAAATCAGAAAACAATAAAAAGAAATCGTAGTCTAATAAACCCCTACCAGTAGGCAACGTGTCCAATATGCTGGCAGCATTGCCACGTTGAATGGCAATGCTCAATCTTTGGCTGAAAAAAGGGTCAGCATTTTGGAAAATATGTTATATATTAAGTACTCCTTTTTGAAAGGTATAATAACTACTAGTAAAATAACACTAAAAAAATAAAATAATAATAATAATAACAACGCCCAACGATCGCATACATAGATCCTGGACCCTAACTAGGATTCCCTGTGTCTGTGGAATCCAGGAACTACGAGGGCCACGGTCCCACAACACCGAGACTCGACAAGTATTTGCAATTTTTTCTGTGCACAAAACCTGTCCTTCCGCGGGGAATAAAAATATGTATAAGTATTCATATTTAAAAAAATTAACTAAGTTTTAGTAAAACAGTAATCCTTCTTTAACAGAAACTTTACTCAATCTTTTTAAACCACACCAAGTCACTGAGACATTATTGCTCACGTCAAGTGAACGAGTAAAGAAAACTGGAAGCATTTTAACTGAAATTCTCATTCCGTGAGACACTCACGTTGCAAATCATTTATTAACCCTGGACCGGGGTGAAGTGTCATAAGGACTTTACGGGTACTGCTTTTGATTAAAATAACGCTTTAAGTGGCTTTACAGTGTTTTAAAGTGTAATAGTGTCATTCCTTAACATAATAAATAAAAAAAAATCAGAGAAAAAACGAGTGTGCTTTAGACCACACGACTAAAATAAAACTTTTTTATTTTAGCTCCATCTATCCGCCCGTATAATTTCATTTTCGCTTTGTTTAATGTTAATGGTGTCATCTTGACCATTGTAAATTGTCATTTTACCGGATATACTAACATAATAATACAAGTTTTTAACTTTGTTGTGTTGACAATGGAGATCTGCGTCAAGCAACAATATTCACCAGCTTACTCCCCAAGTCAAGCGTGCGTTTTTTGCAAAGAAGATAGATAGATAGATAGATAGATAAAACTCTTTATTGAAACACCACATTGTAGGAACAATTTACAGGCACAAACTTAAGAATTAAGTGTCACAATGGGCGGTCTTATCGCTTAAAGCGATCTCTTCCAGACAACCCAAAAATGTAGGAGAAAAAAAAAACAATAAAAATAAGGACGGTGGTTTTCAGATACAGGAAAAGCTATACTAACTATACTTAATGCTAATAACAATAATAACAAAAAAAATACATATAAATATATAAATTAAAGAAGTTTTACTTTTAAAAGTGCTGTCATTATACGCATCACTAACTCACTCGCAGTTTTAAGTAAGTACTAACACGTAGGAGTACTCCACTTATTAAAGGTAAAGTTACGTGCGACACTTCTTTAAGTGTTCAAACACTCCTAAATCAACTTTTATTTCCACAGTAGTATTTACACAGCATGAGAAAACTTTTGAGAAAAGGTAAAATACGAACGCGTCATTTTCTATACCATATGTGATCGCTAATCTATATTATATTATAACGAGCTTCTGCCCGCACCTTCGCCCGCGGCGTGGCCTATGGGAAAATAATTGAACCACCTATTTCACCCTCTTAAGGGTGCAATTTCGAAAAATCCTTTCTTAGAGGATGCCTACGTCATAACATCTACCTGCATGCCAAATTTCACCCCGATCCGTCCAGTGGTTTGGGCTGTGCGTTGATAGATTTCTATGTTAGTCAGTCAGTCAGTCAGTCATCTTTGAGATATATATATTTAGAAGATTATATGTGTGTTAATTAGCTAATTAATTTTAATGATCACATACATAGATCCTGGACCCTAATTAGGATTCCCTGTCTAGGGACCCAGGAACTACGAGAACTACCAGAACACCCAGACACAGAACAAGTAATTGCGCTTTTTTTCTGAGCACAAATACTTGTCCTGCCGCGAGAAACGAACCCGCCCCCTCCGGGTTATAAGCCGACCAGTTCAACAACCATACCACAGAGGCTGCCAATACTACGAAGGAGTGGACCCTACTACCTACCCAATGAGCTGTTGCTGTGTTCTGTTCTGCTGGGTTGTGTTTTGTTGATATTGAATTCTGTTGTGTTATGTTGTGACACCAAACGTTTTAGTGCCAGTCTGTACTAAAGTTTGAAAGCTCCTAAGTTCGCACTTATATCCCTTTTTTTAGCCTAACCGGGGAGATTCTCGTGCATCTGTCAAACTTATGTCAAGTCAACATGTCAAATACTGTACGCTCATTGGTTGAGACAGCCGATGATCCATAAGCAACCTGCAGGGTGATCACGAAACTTTGATTGCAATGCAACAGGAAATTTCATTCCTTATTTGAAAATTTTCATATTAACTCTGTAAATAAGCTACGTATTGAAACTATCAATTCCAAAAAATTTTTCTATTGTTTGCAATCAAGTTACTTGATCGCCTAGCGATCACGGAACATTCATTGCAATGCAACAGTTGAAAATACATTCTTAATTTGAAATTTTCCATACTAAGTATGCACATAAACTGTGAACTGAAACTATCAAATCCATACAAATATGTGTTTCTATTGATTGCAATCAAGTTACTTGATCGCGTAGCCAAGTTGACACAAATTTAACTAACGTAAACGAGAACCCTGTGGAAAGTATTGCTTAGCTAAGTTGTATTTGAATAGGCTTCAGTACAAACTTGCATAAGCTTTTCGTTACCTACTTACCATTTTTTCTTATTGCCTGTATCGTGTATGTTGAAACAATATAGAAATTTGTATTTGTATTGAAATAGGTCTTTCAATTTCTACGCTTTACCACAGTATATCAAATAGTAGTAGCTCTACTTCTACGGCAAGTTCTGTAAATAGCGTTAAGAAACATCTAATCTAAAGAGAGCAATGGTAGTAAGAAGATTTAACACAATTAGATGTGCACTTATTCACTAGCTTCAATTAACTGTACAAACGTGGAGGCAGAGATTAAATGATCGTAGAGAAGTGACAGTGGTTGTGAATTGCCTAAAGTAATTTAGTATGTAAGATAAATGTCAAAGTCAAAGAGTTTTATTGAAAGTAGGCTATTTATAGCACTTTTACAAGTCAGAATGATATTAGGTAGATACCATTAAGTTATTGTAGGTACTAAGCATATAAAATTACAAAGTGCTTAATGTCAAATATTATGTAGCAAGCCAAATAGAGAGCTTTTTATTGTCATAATAATGAAATATACAAGTATAAAATAAACTTATCATCATATAATCAACTAGTGTTTTAATGATAAGATGATGCAATGATAAAATGACTGATGTTAGCAATGTAATAATAATAATAAACCAATTTGATTCTTCATAAAAGTTGACCACAATAGCCAAAGTTTATTTTTGACCTTTATATACAAAATTGTTTAGTATATGCCATACTATTTGATGACATAGTTAAAGTTATATTAACAAGGCTTCTTGGTGCTAGCTTCGGCGCCACCAATTTCCAGGCTAGACCCTAGAATCTTAATAAAGATAATCATCTTATCAGGCAGTATCCATAAAATTGTAGCAACAATTGAGATTTTCACCATTACTTTGGGTTTCGGAATAATAATACCTACATTAATGAAGGATTGGGAATAATAATAATAATAACAACGCCCAACGATCATATTATGCGGATATGTACATATAAATACAGGGGAATTTTAAATAAATTCAACCACAGACTCAATTTCAACTAATAATAGTGGTCCTATCTTCTTCTTCATAAAATCTTAGGCATTATTTTTGCTGGAAGACGCCACTTCTGTGCTTACGTGCTCTTTGTCCGGATGCAAATTACTTCTATACACTGGCGCTTCCGAAAGCACTGCAGCGGTACCTAATGGTCTCTTATATTTAACCCAGTTTAATAATTTATACTAATATTTTGTTTAAGAAAAGTGTTTCAGGTCCTTATCTCTTGTTTAAGGTTTTACAGGGTCCTGTTATTATAAAAGGAAAAAGATCGCGTCACCGCATTGTATTATTTTCCAAAACTTGTGTTATTTTCAGTGTTAGTGCATAAAATTGGTGACATTTTATTCGTTAAGTGCTGGATTACAGGCATGAGTGTGGGAAAGTGGTATAATGATGGTGAAACGTTTATTTTCGTGTTCTTTATAAAACTCCACAGAAGCTTCTAGTAAAGTTGCCACCACTTTACTAGGAGTATGACTTGACTAGACTAGACTATGACTTGACTCGATGACTTGGACTGTGACTTGACTTGAAACAAATATACATAATATTAATTAACTTGAGAAATTATCAATTACTTGACACTGGCTAAATACACAAAAGTGTGGAGCAAAAACTAAAACAAAAAAAAAACTGTAGGGAGTTTTGGCGGGAACGCGTAAAAGATTGCGTCACCGCATTGTATTATTTTCCAAAACTTGTGTTATTTTCAGTGTTAGTGCATAAAATTGGTGGCATTCTATTCTAAGTGCTAGATTACAGGCGTGAGTGTGGGAAAATGGTATAATGATGGTGAAACGTTTATTTTCGTGTTGTTCAAAACTCCATAGAAGCTTCAAGTAAAGTTGCCACCACTTTATTAGGAGTATGAATTTGACTATACTATGACTTGACTATGACGACTTGATGACTTTGACTGTGACTTGACACATATTTGCGTGAAATATCATTAACTTGATAAATTATCATTTACTTGACACTGGCTAAATACACAAAAGTGTTAAGCCAAGATATAAGAAAAAGTGCGAGCTCAGAAGCTGTCAAACTTTAATAGAGATGGCCATAAGTTTTACTTATGTAGTTTAATTTCTTTTGAGTACCTAGTATTTTGAGGTTGAAGGACCTGTTTCTTCAGCACAGCACTCTCGAGTGTTGAAAGACTCTCAGACACCGCTCCAGGGAACAGACGTACTATTCCTTCATTTATCACTCCATGAAGTTTAATATCAGCGTCTAGATCCCATGTGATATTAATGGTTACGGAAAAAGCATTTGAGAACTATATTACGTCGAGACAGAGTTCTTTTCAGCTGAACTTTTAATTTTATCTGTTGATTTTTTTTATTAAATGACGCTAAAAGACGACACATGACCCTTATGAACAAGTGTGTATTGTACTTGTTGTTTTATTTTTCCATTTATGCTGTAAATTGTAAGTATTAATTACGATATGTCTATTCGTAATACGGAAAGAGTTAGGTAATTCTTTGGACAATACAATTATTATTTTATTTTGGTGAAACTTACGAGTGTAAAATTAAAAATAACGAAAAACTTGCAAGCGTAGTGGCTTGGCTCAAGCAAGTAAGTAATTTTATAATAGGTCTTTACCTATGAAATTGCCGTATTGCAGTACAGACTTTTTCAACCAAAAAAAGTTTTGATTGGCTTTGAATTCTAAATTCAAATTAATTTTGTTTTAAAAATATGACATTCTATTTACAATATAAGTCTTTTGTTTATTGATTAGCGTTGTATTTTCATTACATTTCAACATTTTTCCTCATAATGGATACTTTGAAATTTCGTGTAATTATGGAATATGAGTTCCGTCGTGGCACCAACGCGGCACAAACGACACGTAACATCAACGACGTTTACGGAGAGAACTGTACAAACGAACGTACAACCCGTTATTGGTTTGCTCGGTTCCGTTCTGGGAATTTTGACTTGAAAAATGAACCTCGTGGTCGTCCGGAAACTTTGGTCAACAATGATGAATTAAAGGCGATTGTGGAAGCTGATGAATCTCAATCTACAGCTGAGCTGGCAGCAGCTTTTGATGTTAGCATCAAAACAATATTGGTCCATTTGCGACAGATTGGCAAGATAAAAAAGCTTGATAGATGGGTGCCCCACGAACTTAACGATCGCCAGCGCAACGTACGCGTCGAGACTTGCCTTGCGCTGCTTAACAGGCACAGAAATGAAGGAATTTTGAACCGAATTGTTACGTGCGACGAAAAATGGATTCTTTTTGACAATCGAAAGCGCTCAACAAGTTGGTTAGATCCTGGTTCGGTACCAAAGCAATGTGCAAAACGAAAAATGACCCCTAGAAAGTTGATGGTCAGTTTGGTGGTCTAGTGCTGGTGAGATTCATCATAGCTTTTTACAAAACGGCAAGAGCATTACTGCAGATGTGTACATTGAAGAACTGACCACAATGATGGCGAAACTCGCACGTCAGCAACCAGCTTTGGTCAATCGGTCGTCTCCACTGCTACTTCACGACAACGCGCGACCCCATACTGCACAACAGACCGTCTCTAAGCTGCATGAGTTGGGTTTGGAAGCTCTCCCTCATCCGCCATACTCACCAGATCTAGCGCCTACTGACTATTACTTTTTCCAAAATTTGGACAACTTTTTAGCGGGAAAAAAATTCAATTCCCGAGAGGCAGTACAAAACGCCTTTGAAGAGTTTGTTGTCTCCCGTCCTGCTGATTTTTTCAAGAAGGGCATCCATAAACTGCCACCGCGTTGGCAAAGATGCATTGATTGCAGGGGTGATTACTTTGAATAAAAGAAATAAATAAGTTCGAAAAAAAAATACTTTAACTTTTTTCAAATAAAACGGCAATTTCATAGGTAAAGACCTAATATATAGTACTAAGAAGGAGATAATCCGTTCTAAGAAAATGAAACAATCGCGAAGTGAAAAAGTACAACTTAAAAAACTAACTTAATTATATAGAAGTTATAGACTAAGAGTAGAGTAGTTCTATGTAGAAAGGTCTAAACTATGGTACAATTAGTTATTCTCTGGCAAAACGGGTGATTCTTTTTATTTGTTTCGATTTGATGCTATAACCAAAGAAAGATAAATTTCGCTGAACTAATGTATTATAAAGTAAAGACCCACAAATACTCGCCTAGTAAAGACTACTAACAAACATCAGTCTGTTTGATTGACTCAGGCATGACCTCACGGAATTTCATATCTACTAAATATATAACTCAAAGGTGACTGACTGACATAGTGATCTATCAACACACAGCCCAAACCACTGGACGGATCGGGCTGAAATTTGGCATGCAGGTAGATGTTATGACGTAGGCATCCGCTAAGAAAGGATTTTTCGAAATTCCACCCTTAAGAGGGTGAAATGAGTGGTTGAATTATTTTCCCATAGGCCACGCCGCGGGTGAAGGCAGGCAGAAACTCGTTAAATACAAAATGAAACAAGAGATATTTTTGTTTCACTCTGATATATTAATGAGATATTGTTGTGCACTCTGTTTAAATAACGTCTTACTATATTCCATCTTTTAGCTCATTTATCATATCCATTTTAATGAAATTTCCCAGCTCTTAGAAGTAACCTACTGTGGAGTTTTCATTAAAATCCATGCGTGGTCTCCAAGTTAACCGTCACTTAAACGAGACTTAGTTAAGAGCTAACCAGTACTTGTGCTGAAAGCTCCAAGTCAAAAGTGACGAGTTAGACAATGTTGCTAATATTTGTTGCTGAGAAAGACTGTATATATTGTAGGGTTACCCCTACGCCTTGGTACTTAGTAGCACACTTTTCTTAATGAATAGTTTCAGTTTTTTATGATATTTTTTTACGGTTTTTGGTTTTTCATTTTATTGCTTCTGTAAAGCATAATCTGAACGTTCCTTGCAGGCTCCTGAAATGTTCCAAAACACTTTAATAATACCTTTTTGTTTCCTTACTGTACTTAAAGCCTTTGGTATGGGTTATTTTGGCAGTGGATCGGTAGATATAGATCACAGGAACATCTTACGTGTCTTTTCCCTAAGTTTTTCCCTAAATTACGGGTGTTTCAGGAAGAAATAACTTTTTCATATTACCTCACAGATCTTCACCAAATTTTCACTGGTGTTGAAGATGATTTTATTATGGCTTTTCATTGCATTTTTGCAGTGATTCTTCCATTAGATGCACTAAAATAACGATTTTAATGTTTGTTTACTTTTTGGACAGATATCATCTATTGACTTTTCTAATTCCCCGAAAGAGATTCTTACCATAAGTTTTCATGAATTTACATCATTTTAAGGTTAGGTTGTTTAGGATTTTGTATTAGTCTTTGCTCATCGACCTATTTTAATGCTAGCTGATATTAAATTGTGACAGGATTTCAAAATTTAGTTCTCTCGATTTTCAAGGATTTTGTCTGTTGTTTTGGTGACTGCGTGAGGCTTGATAAAACTGAAAAATAGCCACGCGAGGGGAGTCTTCCTCTGGACTTCACCACTAAATTATATTCTGAACATAACTATATTCTTTAATCTGAACAGTGTAACTGAAGTGTACTTGGTGCTGCCGTGCAAGTGGCACTCTGTGTGGCCACGGATAGGCAGTTTTCCGTCCTAAGTTCCTCTCCGCTTCGCCTATCGCTACGTGACGGTTGCGGACCACCGCGGTTAAACCAGGCCTTAAGCGGTGGCAATCTCCGCCGGTGACGGCGGCCTGCAGTGGATTTGGCGTGAACAGTTGATAAGACCTTTTCATTAGCAGGTGGCTTTCTGTGACGGCTGCCCGCCGTGTTGCTAAGCTCGGCACAAGCAGCGGTCATTCGCTGCGCCTCTGGACGTCTCCCTGCGGCTACATCGACTCCAGGGTGTGCTTCGGGGCCATACTTTGCTTCATCATCTTCAACTTCAAGTCAAGTCAACTTCCAGTCTTCGCTTCTTCATCTCCAACTCGGTTACGTTACATTATATATATCTATTTTAGGAATTTAATTTAAAATTCAGGGCATAATATAAATAGGGGCTTATGTAAATAAATGTATATAATCTATGTAAATAATAATGTTTTCTTTTAACTGTAGGCTACACTACAATATGGATGGTAAAATTATAACTTCTGTTGGACTTCTAAACAAAATTGATACACGCGTTAAGACCTAGATATAGATTATCAGCTAAAATAATCATTTTATATTTATTTTATATTTATATGGGGTCCTTTTGCAAACAATATTGCAATGCAACAACTGAAATTTCCATACTAAGAATACATAAAAACTGCGTATTGAAACTGTCAAATCCTAACATTAATGTGTTTCTTATTGTTGCAATTGCACAAATTGCGTGTCATCCATTATTACAGTGTTTTTTTATAATATAAAGTTCTGACTTACGATTGTTTCTCCAACTGTTGTGGGAAGCCGTGACGTTTAACATCAGGCGAATGACTTATTCGTATATATACAATTACATTTTTTTAAATGTACGGGGCAGTCTTTGGGCACTGCCGAAAGAAGTGAAAAATTAAGTACATATACTCGTAGCTCATGGGAAGCGTGCGGTAACGATGACGCGAGTTTCACGCTTTTTGTTCACCCAAAAAGTACATATATCTACACAGTATACATATAGCTCATGGGAAGCGTGCGGTGATGATGACGCAAGTTCCATGATTTTTGTTTACCCAAAAAGTGCTCAACGCGCCTAAAGTAGTTCTCACTCACTCATCCTCTTAATTATTAACTTTCAAGTCAAGTAATTAGTTTAAATTCTAAATAAATGGACATACAGTAATGAGAAGGAAACAGAAAACTATTATTTCGGTGAGGATTTGAATAGAGCCTTTAATTCTTCTAGCTATCTACACTATTTACAGAGACGAAACCAGAACTCTTCAATTACTTGCGGCTTCAATGGTAAGGCGATATTTGTAGGAAATTGTATTTGCCTATCGTTATTTGTACATAGCTCTTATAGAAACTTTGTTCTGATAATGCAACACTGAGGTGTTTCCTGCTAATAACTCACTCTTTGAATAGAAACTTTGTTCTGATAATGCAACACTCAGGTGTTTCCTGATAATAACTCACTCTTTTAATGTTCTGATAATGCAACACTCAGGTGTTTACTGCTAATAACTCACTCTTTTAATAGAAACTTTGTTCTGATAATGCAACACTCAGGTGTTTCCTGATAATAACTCACTCTTTTAATAGAAACTTTGTTCTGATAATGCAACACTCAGGCGTTTCCTGCTAATAACACAGTCTAGGTTGTTATAGACCTCTGACTAGAAGAACATTATTAAAGTATTAGAGAACAACTATCTATAATAAAGAACAACTATTTTAAAAGTTGATATTGTATCCAAGACTAGCTATCTTATGCTATATATTTTTGACAGTCTCTGTGGTGTGGTGGGCGAGCAGGTCCGCTCATAGCCCGGAGGCGGCGGGTTCGATTCCCCCGGCAGGACATTTGGGCACAGAAAAAAAGCCCAAATATTTGTTCGGAGTCTGGGTGTTGTGGGACCATGGTCCTCGTAGTAACTGGGTCCCTACACCTGGGTTCCTGGGACACAGGGAATCCTAGTTAGGGTCCATGATCTATGTATGTGATCGGTGGGTGATTTTTTTTTGTATTGCAATGTAAGTTCCGTGATCTGTCCCTACTTCCTATGAATAATTTTTTGAAAGTCGCTGAGTTACCGCTGAGCCAAACTCGCTCTTAAAACACAAATTTTTATACATTTTTTCGCATCTAATTAACGCGAAATTGGTTGGAGCATTGCATTTTACTATATGTTGGTACGGTTTATGATATTTAAGCTCCTAATTCAACAGGATAAAACGCATTTTAGTATAAATAATCGAATCGTGAAAAGTTCTAGTTTTAATTAAAAGTAGCTTTCCATTTTCCTGTCACCGACATTAAAAAAAGGAAGTTCTCCGCTGTAAAACGACCTCAGCCAGTCCGACACCAAGTCTATTGCTAACTATCTTAGTTTTTCATCACATTTTAACGAAAGAATTTCATTTCTTTCCCTCCGTCATCAATTTAATGCCCGGCAGTGTTGCCATAGAATCTTTATTTTTGCTAAAATTGAGAATATTTTTTAACATTAATATATTTTTACTAAGAATACAGTAGGTAATGTAGTATTTATTGCCTTAGATAATATAATATTATACATACCTACTAGGAATTATACTTAACCTTGAAGGGACTGGATTTGGTGCTTGTCAGTCCATTAATGGAATATTGAAGTATCTATTTATTATTTTATAACTGATCTTTAATATCGTATCTTTTAGAAAATTAATAAACCAAATCGAATTGTTTCAAACGATCTGCCTATACCTAATAATAATAAATAAATCATAATTACCTATATTAACAACAAATTGATCAATTTAATTATTGATTGTTGGCAATAGTGACTTTAATTTAATTTTGACAGCTTGGGGTGTGGTTTTTGAGCAGGTCGGTTCATAACCTGGAGGCGGCGGGTTCTATTTCCGCGACAGGACAAGTATTTGTGCACAGAAAAAAAGCGCAAATTCTTGTTCTGGGTCTGGGTGTTGTGGGACCATGGTTCCTCGTAGTTACTCAGTCCCTAGATACAGGGAATCCTAGTTAGGGTCCAGGATCTATGTATGTGATTTATGGGCATTATTTATTTAATATTTTATTTATTTAAAATATATTGCGATTATACAGAAGGAAATATTGATCGTCCATGTGCATAAAACCTTTTTATCTTTTTTGATGAAACAAACGTAATAACTCCAAAAATACATTTTTTAGTTTTTTTAATTTTACAAACTGTTTTACCGGATGGTGAGATTGGTGAGAGACATTGACTATAAATCTTTGGTGAGAAATGATGCGGTCTATATATGATACCTAGTTTATTTTAGTTTAGACTCATTAAAAAAATTTTAAAGTGCTTTTTCAGGTTATAGATACACCAAAAAAAAATTATCTTAATTATTTTTCTTCTACACAGATTTTAATATAAGTGTAACATAATAAATACGATTATACCTATCATATAAACTACTCGGTTTAATCCATGTGTTAGCTATTAATAAAACTTTTGAAGACTTTTATGAAAGAATAATGGCAACACTGGTTACTCTAAGAAACTCGACCCCAGAGTAGTTCCTTTTTCGAGTAAACATTTTTTCTATTTAAGTTTAAAGGAATCTGAGCAGTGTTTACGGGTTGTTGGAAGTGGCTTTATGTTCCACAAAGGCGCAGTTTTCTTTTAAATTCTAACATCTGAGTATAAAATATAAATTCCTCTAAATAAATCTTAAGAAGTGACAGGAAACTGTGTTTGTGCTGCTTATATCTACCGCATCTTTTACTTTTGCTATATTATTACTTAATATTACAATTTATTTAAACTTATTTATAATATAAATCACTTTGAATGTACACATAATATTCATAAAATTTCACTTTGTAAGTCTGTTTGCTTATCCATCATTAATTATTATTCTGTCAGTCTTGACAGAAAGCGATTTATATTGCTTACATTATAAATCTCAAGAAGAAAACCTTTAAATATAATTATTTATTCATAGAGTGCCAGCGCCATAGATAATGAAAACAGTGCATAACAATAATATATAATTACCACGAATTCAAAATTTTAGTGGTAACAAATGGTTTGATGGTAAAACCTCAGTGCGAAAAGGAGCAACAATCAAAGATGTAATAGTTCCAGCCAGGGATGTAACGAAGGTGGTTTTATCGGAACCGAAATCGGATTCGGAAGTTTCAAATTTGGTTTGTTGGTGTCGGAACCGGAACGGAAAACGGAGTCAGAGTCGGAGATGAAGGTGGGAGAAAAACGTCCTTGTTAAGGGCGTCTTTTTTTATTTTTTTATATTAGTTATTGATGTGACGGACTAGTCGTTCACCTGATGTTAAGCGCCATGGCCACCCATAACAGAACAGTGTCACTCGGAACCCCAAAACATAGAGTTTAGAGCAACTGCACTGCGCACATCGTCCTGAGACATCAGCACAGTCTGACTCATTACTCGACTCATAAAGTCTCAATTGCCCAGTAATTTCACTAGTTACAGTACCTTTTAAGTATATATATATATATAGTAGTAGTAGTAGTAGTAAGTCTAATCAAATAAAATGTTACAAACATTAACCAGCCTTTTCAATTTCTAATTTCTTAGTAAAGCATTTCCATCGCCGTGCTTCAACCTCCGGTATAACTTTTCAAAAGTATCGAAACCGAAGTCGAAGTAAGAGGTGTAATATCAATCGGAAGTTCCGATTTTTCGGAATCGGATCCGATGCTCGGTAACATCCCTGGTGCCACCTACCAGCGTAGTGGCATCAGTAGTGCTGGCACGTCACTGCCGAATCGAAGCGAGCCTACGTGACGAGTTCTGACACTGGAATACTGACAGACAGTATACGAGGTCGAATCCTTTGAGACCCGATTGAGGGTCTATCTCCATTACACATACATACTTATTCACATACACGAACTCAGAACTTCTGCAGAAAAAACCTCATCTTTATTAAGAACTAGTTGCGCCCGCGGTTTCACCCGCGGATAAAAAGTATTTTAATTATTTGCTCATCTCACGGGAATATTTCACTTTATCGGGATAAAATGTAGCCTATATGTTAATTGAGTGTATAAGCTATCTTGGTACCGAATTTCGTCCAAATCATTCAGCCGTTTGAGCCTGAAGGAGTAACAAACATACACACATACAAACTTTCGCCTTTATAATATTAGTGTGACTAGTGGCCCGCCCCGGCTTCTTTTACAAGATAGTTACTGTTTTTTTTACTTCCTTAACGAGCAAATAGCCTTTATTCTTTCAATTAAAAACTACAATGATAAAACAACTACTACTAAACAATAAACCACTATTACTGTTGAGTAGGCATGCCTCTTACGTATGTAGGCGTATAGCTTATACGAGTATAATACGTTTGCGGGTAATAATAGATACTCGTAGAGTCTAGATACTGTCTTAATAACTACATTCACATTCGCTAGTTGAAAAAACGAATATACCGTGGCTTTTAAGGTTTTACCCCATAGCGCAGAAGAGGCTTAAGTGGTGATTTGTGATAAAAGCCACCTTATTTGATCGATGGAGTAAATATTGTTTTATTCCGTGTAATTTAAATTACTTATGTAGAAGGTCTAAAATTAGGCTTAGGATTTGAAGGAATTTTTATTTATTTGATCATTTGCTTAATCTAATCTAAGTATTGTATCAGTTATCTGGTGCCCATAGTACAAGCTTTGCTTAGTTTGGGGCTAGATGGCGCTGTGTGAAATGTCCACACATATTTATTTATTATTATTATTATTAAAATCTCATCTGAAGTAAGAGATTCACGACTGTAGATAGTTCTGTAATCAGAGCCATATATATTCTCTACCTGCGGGAGAAGGCCCGCGTCCCAGCAGTGGGGTCGACCTCACCGGCGAAGTAACTTACGACGTAGGTTAGCTAGAACAACTTCCACACTCGCGACTTTCCACAGGGTCCAAGCTCTTTCAGTAGACGTAGTCTTTTCGATCCTCTTATCAAGCTGAGACACGCACGTCTACTTTTGACAGCTGATCGCCTCAAAACAGCATTAACCCGTTGAAAAGACCCAGGTTGGAAAAATTTTTCATGGAACGACAGTAATAATAAACAAATTTGTCCAGCACTAAGCCTTCGATAAAAATGATACAATTATTACTTGTACCTGGGCGACGGAACGAGAGGGAACTATTTATGCTGAACTACACTTTATTGCGTTGTACCAAGAGTGCGTAACATACCAGCTGTGGTTTTAAACAGGTTCAATATTTATAGACGTAGGTATACTGCTTGTATTGAACCTGAATCAACGAAAAAATGTCAGCCGAAAAATTACACAATGTTTTTGTATTAATAAACATTGCGTGCGTATGTCCGGCTATTTCGCTCGCACGCTCGCTTATCTTTAGGTACACTGGCGATGTATAGTTTTGTTTATTATATTTTATCATATTTTGTTTTATATTGAAAAATATAGATCTTCAAGTATGGGCAAGCGATTGCCCTTAGCTAAAACAAAAACTTAAAAGAAGTTTTGAACCGGTTTAAAACCAAATTGCTATATAACACTTTTTCATTTTAAAGGTTGATTAAACAAGCCCACAAGGCATTTGCGGCAGCAGATGCTGCGTTCGGCCTAGAACAACTTTTAAGCCTGACAATCCTGAAACTTTTGAAAGTTACCCGAGACAACAATCTAGATAAGTATTTCGGTTGTCCAACTTCAAGCTCAGATTGCTTTTGGATGGATTCAAGTATACTATTAAACAGATATTTGGAAGTTTCTGGATGTTATATAGCTAAGCGAGATATACATACAGTTTAAACACACTATCAAATATAACCTCTTTGGGTGTTGTGGGACTATATATAGTCTTCGTAGTTCCTGTGTCTAGAGACACAGTTAGAGACGTAGTTAGAGACGTAGTTAGAGTCCAGTATCTATGTATGTGATCGAGGACCTTTATTTTCTGAACTAGGTAGTGACAAAAACATGTCTACTGACCGGCTAAATAGTCACAATGCTTTAAGCCACTACTATCATAATTGGTAGCGTGCCCAACATGCTGGCCTGTAATGCTGGCCATGCTGATTCGTTGTGCCAAGTATAGCTCGCGCAAAACTTTATGAGCTCTCGGAAATTAGGCCCGAGTACCAAACTGCGCATGGTAAAGTTGAGTGCATTGTAAAAGCGGCCATACAATAACTATAATATGCGTACTGCACAGCCATCCGCGCTAACTTCCGAGAGCTCATAAAGTTTTGCGCGAGTTATATAAGCCAGCATTTTGGATACGTGTCGCAGCGACTCTATAGGCATTCTGATAAACTTTGAGAAACATGATGAGCTCCTGATCCCAACAGACCCAGGGTAAAAATAAATTTAATTTGAGTAGCCATTTTTGTCTCAGTTCCCAACAAGTCTGTTTTTTCTCAATCCAGACCGAAAATATCAAATCCAATTACATCGTTGGATAGAACGGAATTTGTGTCTAGTTTTTCTGAGATATCTGATTCCCAGATCTGCTGACTCGTAATAATTTGTTTTTATTATATCTTACTAAAATGGCCGCATGTTAGCCGCTGCAGCGTAGTAAAGATGGTGAAATGTAATCTAGTGGCCTTATATATCATAAAAATATGACTCCACAGTTTAAGTTACAACAGCAGACCAACTACTGCAATTATTGGTTAAATAAATCAATGGCGTAGAGCTCTGTTTAATTAATGCATTTTATAATCGTTAATACAAAACTAAACTAGACATAAAAAAAACTAAATGATACCTAAGAATTTAAAATAGCCCGTTGGCGGAGGGGAATGTGCCCAGAATGCTGGCAGCATTACCACGTTGAATGGTAATGCTTATTTTTTGTGCAAAATAAAAGCCAGCATTCTGGTCACCTGATGCTTCCACCAAACGTTTGGCCAAGTCTCTATGTTTCCATGGCAGCCGGCCATGCTGCTCCACCCCAAACGGCACAAACATATAAGCCCTGTCAAGGAGTGCATATTTGTGTCGTTTGAGGTTTTCGGCCTCAACGAATATTATTGTAATATTAATTTCTACTTTTCATACATTTAGTTTTAATTTTAACTGTTATATAAGCCTCAGTCTCACAGCCTCTGTGGTATGGTGGTTGAGCAGATCGGCTCATAACCCGGAGGCGGTGCGTTCGATTCCCACGACAGGACAACTTGGCGTACTGCAGTATTCCTACATTATCTAGACTGTGACGGCCTGACGACCACTGTTCAATTGAGATACTGTAGAAGCAATAAAATTTATTGATTCCATTCTAAAAGATCTGAGAGTCTTAGAGGTCGTTATTGTACGAGTAACTGTTGCAATTCAGAACATTTTGTATTTGAATTAACCCCTTCGTCTATAACTAAAATATGAGATCCAAATATAAAAACAAGGTACAAGAACAGGTAAAACAGGTAAAAGAATTATTAGCGCCTGTAACCATACTTTTATCCATACTTTTTTTTATATAATGAAGTTGGACTACAGGGAGTATGGAATAGACTTTTGCTGCGTCTGTAAATTTTTAGATCTCCTGGTACTCGCCCTCCTCGGTCTGCAGAGGTTATTTTAAAAAGCTTCTGATGTCCTTACCCCGGAAGTATTAAGTACAAGTATGATTTACATATATTTTTAGTTATTTTGATTTAAAAACCAAACCACTGAAACAAATTTGGTGAAATTTCTATGGTATGAATCTGAAGTAAGTATAGTATAGATTCAATTAAAAAACAATTTAAAAAGTCGGTGTAAAATGATGGTAGTGAGGTAAATAACATTTTTAAACATATAATTGATTCTTTCTACTCTTTCTTTGAAGTTGGTTGAAAATTAATTAGTAGATGTGAAATCTTTAGTGAAATATTAACTATAATAGTAGTATATGTACCTATTCACAGAGTACAAAGCCTCCAGACTCCAAAGCAGCGTTTACTTTGTACAATATCTATTGAATTAAACGATCTTGACAAGTTAATAATCTCGCTACCTTTAAGCTTTGAATTCCATTTGTACAAATCCTGGAGCTCTATATCAGTAGTTTGATCTCGGTCAAAGGCTTGGCTTTAATTAGTTTTAGCTTAAATCGCTTTAAGCCAAGAGTGCGTTACCGCATTTGTATATTTATCTTTCAAATATTTATGCTTAGTCTTTCTCCAGAACTGTGTTGATAACTGAAGTTATCCAACAGTAGTTTTTTTTTTATTAAGTCCGGGCGCCCTTGGGCTATATCATCAATATTTATTTTTTGACGGTTTATTCTTTACTTATAAAATCTAATGACTAGGAAGTATAACAAATTCAGAAATAAAATTAAAATCAAAATCCCAATTTAAGATCGAATACGATTAAAACTAACCAATAAAGATTCAATAACTTTTTAGAATCAAAATTAAGTTCATCATCAGAATTTAAAAACAATGATAGAAATACTATATCACATACACGTAAAATAAAAATTAAATTATATTATATAAAATCAAAATAAAAAATAAATTAAAATCGAAATTAGAATCAAACTTAATATTAAAATTAACAATAAAGCTAATCAATTTAAATTAAATTACTATCACACTTTAAAAACTTTGGCAGCATTTAACAACAATAAGACAACATTTAATAAATTTATCAGAATAACGAATAGATCTAAATTAAATAACAATCAGACATTTCACAAATTTTCAATGCTCAGCAACAATTAATTTCAATAATTAAAAAATTTATCCAACAGTAGTTTGACTGGACTAGCTTAGTTCAGTTATTTGACAGCCTCTGTTGCGTGGTGGTTGAAGAAGTCGGCTCATAACCCGGAGGTGGCGGTTTCGATCCTATTTATCCATTAAAAAGGGGCAAATTCTTGTTGTGTCTGAGTGTTGTGGGACCACGGTACTCATAGTTCCTCGGTCTCTAGACACAAGGAAATATAGTTAGGGTCCAGGATCTATGTGATGTACAGCATGTTTGTACGGATTTAATTTTAGTCACTGTGTACACATAATAGGTACTTTACCTATGAAATTGCCGTATTGCAGTACAGACTTTTTCAATCAAAAAAAAGTTTTGATTGGCTATGAATTCTAAATTCAAATTAATTTTGTTTTAAAAATATGACATTCTATTTACAATATAAGTCTTTTGTTTATTGATTAGCGTTGTATTTTCATTACATTTCAACATTTTCCCTCATAATGGATACTTTGAAATTTCGTGTAATTATGGAATATGAGTTCCGTCGTGGCACCAAGGCGGCACAAGCGACACGTAACATCAACGACGTTTACGGAGAGAACTGTACAAACGAACGTACAACCCGTTATTGGTTTGCTCGGTTCCGTTCTGGGAATTTTGACTTGAAAAATGAACCTCGTGGTCGTCCGGAAACTTTGGTCAACAATGATGAATTAAAGGCGATTGTGGAAGCTGATGAATCTCAATCTACAGCTGAGCTGGCAGCAGCTTTTGATGTTAGCATCAAAACAATATTGGTCCATTTGCGACAGATTGGCAAGATAAAAAAGCTTGATAGATGGGTGCCCCACGAACTTAACGATCGCCAGCGCAACGTATGCGTCGAGACATGCCTTGCGCTGCTTAACAGGCACAGAAATGAAGGAATTTTGAACCGAATTGTTACGTGCGACGAAAAATGGATTCTTTTTGACAATCGAAAGCGCTCAGCAAGTTGGTTAGATCCTGGTTCGGTACCAAAGCAATGTGCAAAACGAAAAATGACCCCTAGAAAGGTGATGGTCACAGTTTGGTGGTCTAGTGCTGGTGTGATTCATCATAGCTTTTTACAAAACGGCGAGAGCATTACTGCAGATGTGTACATTGAAAAACTGGCCACAATGATGGTGAAACTCGCACGTCTGCAACCAGCTTTGGTCAATCGGTCGTCTCCACTACTACTTCACGACAACGCGCGACCCCATACTGCACAACAGACCGTCTCTAAGCTGCATGAGTTTTGGAAGCTCTCCCTCATCCGCCATACTCACCAGATCTTGCGCCTACCGACTATAACTTTTTAGCGGGAAAAAAATTCAATTCCCGAGAGGCAGTACAAAACGCCTTTGAAGAGTTTGTTGTCTCCCGTCCTGCTGATTTTTTCAAGAAGGGCATCCATAAACTGCCACAGCGTTGGCAAAGATGCATTGATTGCAGGGGTGATTACTTTGAATAAAAGAAATAAATAATTTCGAAAAAAAATACTTTAACTTTTTTCAAACAAAACGGCAATTTCATTGGTAAAGACCTATATTAATATTTGTGGTATAAATATATTGATGGTTATTTTTAATTACTAGGTGGTAGGACTTTACTGCAAAGTTCGTCTAGGTAGGTACCACCGCTTTGCCAGTTATTCTGCCGCCAAGCAGTAGTGTGCAAGCACTGCTGTGTTCCGGTTTGAAGGGCACTGTAGCTAGTGAAATTACTGGGCAAATGAGACTTTATGATCTGATCTCACAGTTTAGTAATCTTATTACTAGATTGTGCTGATGTCTCAGGATGACGTGCGCAGTGCAGTGTCACGCGAACCTCTATACTTTAGAGTTTCGAGTGACAGTGCAGCTGGTATGGGCAGCCGGGTCGTTTAACATCAGGCGAACGGCTAGCTCGTCACGTCATTCCTTAACATAAAAAAAACCTAAAAAATTACAATATCGTAGTTAAATAAACTAGTCTATTAAGGTGACCATGATTTGCTGCAATGACTAACATTGCGGGATTAAGAACTTTTTAATTAAATTATTGGCGTAGAGAGTTTTGGCGGGAAAACGAAAAAGATCGCGTCGCCGCATTGTATTATTTTCCAAAACTTGTGTTATTTTCAGTGTTAGTGCATAAAATTGGTGGCATTTTATTCGTTAAGTGAATTACAGGCATGAGTGTGGGAAAGTGGTGTAATGATGGTGAAACGTTTATTTTCGTGTTGTTTCCAAAACTCCATAGAAGCTTCTGGTAAAGTTGCCACCACTTTACTAGGAGTATGACTAGACTAGACTATGACTTAACTTGATGACTTGAACTGTGACTTGACTTAACACATTATATGATATTAATTAACTTGAGATATTATCAACTACTTGACACTGGCTAAATACACAAAAGTGTGGAGTCAAAACCAAACAAAAAAAAATATTGGCGTACGTCACCCAATAATGAAGGCTTCCCGATTGAAAGCCTTCAGGCAGGAAAGTTGGACTAGGTGTCGACAGCCAACGGCGTTGAATTGTGCCGATCTTGAATGCAAATTAGAAGCAGAGGCTGTGTGCACTAATATAATGTAATGGGTGCACTAGGTGCCCTTTTCATTGGCTGAGCCGTGAGTTTGCAACCATTTATAAAGTACTCGGTATGATGACGAGAAAACCCTTGTTAGTTCATGCTTAAATAATTTTAATTTGAAAGCGGTAAAAATAAAGTCCTTCGGAAAATAGTTTTAGACATATTATTACACTTGGTGCGCCCCGCGGTTTCACCCGCGGATTTGCTCAACTCGAGGAAAAATTTAACTTCTCCGGGATAAAATGTAACCTATATGTTAATCCAGTGTATAACCTATCTTGGTATCAAATTTCATCCAAATCTATTCAGCTCTTTGAGCGTGAAGAAGTAACAAACATACACACATACACACACACACAAACTTTCGCCTTTATAATATTGGTGTGATTCTTAACCATTATATCTGGACTAGCTAGGTACTAGATGCTAATTCTGTTATAGTCTGGCGTATCTGTAGCCGAGATTTCATCGCATGTGTCTTGTTCTAATGGAATGCCATGCTATTTGTAGACGACGCGCCTCTTTCGAATAATATTTGTTTTTAATTTATGTTTAAATTGTGACTGTAGAATTGTCAATGATATTTTTGATTTTGCTCTGAAAAATTATACGATATACATCACCTCACGCGTTAAATATTTTGATTTATTTCTCATACTAGATGCAAAACATTTACGATCAAAATGTCTCTTGTGATATATTTCGTGCTTCAAATATCCCGACTCTTTCACTCGGGGTAGTTTTATGTGAGATACACATATATGTTAACACATTATGTCAACTCTATAAAAATCTTCAGAAATAACGAGATTCCCACCCACTACACATCCGCGTCCAAAAATTGCACCGAACTTCTTACTCGATCAATTCAATAACTTCCCACCTTTTCCCTTAGCTCCAACAAAATAAGAAAAGCAAATATCATCCTTGAAAACGAATAACAGTGAAAACGAACTATTGGAATTCAGCAAACGCAGTAGGAGCTAGTAAAATTTGGATCCGAATAGAAATACTGTATTTTCATGAAGTGACAAATAAGATACAAATAAAAATAACACGTGCGGGTCCTGTGTTGCTCATATAAAAATGCGAAGATAGAAAAGCAACGGGAGATACTTCTCGTGCTCAAATGGTAAAAACCCTTGCCGCGTGGACGTGACTTCGTGAGAAACTTAACTTACTTTTTTTTTGTTTTTTTTTTTTTTGCTCCACACTTTTGTGTATTTAGCCAGTGTCAAGTAATTGATAATTTTTCATGTTAATTAATATTATATAATGTGTCATGTCAAGTCATCAAGTTAAGTCATAGTCTAGTCTAGTCAAGTCATACTCCTAGTAAAGTGGTGGCAACTTTACTTGAAGCTTCTATGGAGTTTTGGAAACAAGACGAAAAGAAACGTTTCACCATCATTATACCATTTTCGCACACTCACGTCTGTAATCCAGCATTTAAAGAATAGAATGCCACCAATTTTATGCACTTACATTGAAAATAACACAAGTTTTGGAAAGTAATACAATGCGGTGACGCAATCTTTTTCGCTTTCCCGCCAAAACTCCTTAACTTACGTTTAATGAGAAAATTGAATTTAAAATTATTTATTTGAAACAATACGATCTAACTTTATTGTGCCAATAGCTGCGCCCGGCTATTTGACCTCCGGATAGAAAGTAGCCTGTATGTTAATCCACCATTTAAGCTATATATATTCCAAATTTCATCATAATCTGAACAGCCATTTGAGCGTGAAAGAGTAACAAACATCTATACATACAAAGTTTCGCGTTTATAATATTACTGGGATTAGACCTAGCAAAACATTGTTGTTGTTTTTGTTTTTTTTTATGTTAGTGAATTATATAACGAGCTAGTCGTACACCTGATGTTAAGTGACACGGCCGCCCATAACAGAACAGTGGCACTCGAAACTCCAAAATATAAAGTTTCTCATGACACTGCACTGCGCACATCATCCTGAGACATCAACACAGTCTGGTAATAAGATTACTCGACTGTGAGATCCGATCATAAAGTCTCAATTGCCCAGTAATTTAATAAATTTAATTATTGCATCACAATAATTGAAGGGGTTAGAACAAAAAGGATTTAACTGATTTTTTTCATAAAATGACTTATGGGTATCGTTGGATTCAGCGTGAAATTATCTTCAATAACACATTCTCAAAATACCGAAATGAGGCTTAAATCTCGAGATGTTGAGTCTACAAACGGTTTATCTGACACAGCAATACAGCTCGCTTAGCATATAAACATTATTATATTTATTGTTTTATATTATTTTTTACAGTAATTGTAGGAATTAGTACTATATTTAGTATTTAAAGTAGAATTAAAACATTTTCAAGCAACTGAAACTTACATAAACCTTTTCTATTACCTTATAAGTACTCTACATTAAAATGACGCCGTTGACGTTTAAAGTCAATTTTCTCGAAACTATCAATTTGACAGTTAAACCCTTTTTATTCTCACCCCTTGTGAATGAATATTTATTACTTAAAAGGTTGCAACAAACCAGCGCAACCTGTCATTAATTACAGGCGGTGCCGCGCCGGTCTGTTCAAGTTTCTAACTTAATTATCCCATATTTAGGTCTTTACCTATGAAATTGCCGTTTTGCTTGAAAAAAGTTAAAGAATTTTTTTTTCGAACTTATTTATTTCTTTTATTCAAAGTAATCACCCCTGCAATCAATGCATCTTTGCCAACGCTGTGGCAGTTTATGGATGCCCTTCTTGAAAAAATCAGCAGGACGGGAGACAACAAACTCTTCAAAGGCGTTTTGTACTGCCTCTCGGGAATTGAATTTTTTTCCCGCTAAAAAGTTGTCCAAATTTTGGAAAAAGTAATAGTCGGTAGGCGCAAGATCTGGTGAGTATGGCGGATGAGGGAGAGCTTCCAAACCTAACTCATGCAGCTTAGAGACGGTCTGTTGTGCAGTATGGGGTCGCGCGTTGTCGTGAAGTAGCAGTGGAGACGACCGATTGACCAAAGCTGGTTCCAGACGTGCGAGTTTCGCCATCATTGTGGTCAGTTCTTCAACGTACACATCTGCAGTAATGCTCTCGCCGTTTTGTAAAAAGCTATGATGAATCACACCAGCACTAGACCACCAAACTGTGACCATCACCTTTCTAGGGGTCATTTTTCGTTTTGCACATTGCTTTGGTACCGAACTAGGATCTAACCAACTTGCTGAGCGCTTTCGATTGTCAAAAAGAATCCATTTTTCGTCGCACGTAACAATTCGGTTCAAAATTCCTTCATTTCTGTGCCTGTTAAGCAGCGCAAGGCAAGTCTCGACGCGTACGTTGCGCTGGCGATCGTTAAGTTCGTGGGGCACCCATCTATCAAGCTTTTTTATCTTGCCAATCTGTCGCAAATGGACCAATATTGTTTTGATGCTAACATCAAATGCTGCTGCCAGCTCAGCTGTAGATTGAGATTCATCAGCTTCCACAATCGCCTTTAATTCATCATTGTTGACCAAAGTTTCCGGACGACCACGAGGTTCATTTTTCAAGTCAAAATTCCCAGAACGGAAACGAGCAAACCAATAACCGGTTGTACGTTCGTTTGTACAGTTCTCTCCGTAAACGTCGTTGATGTTACGTGTCGTTTGTGCCGCGTTGGTGCCACGACGGAACTCATATTCCATAATTACACGAAATTTCAAAGTATCCATTATGAGGAAAAATGTTGAAATGTAATGAAAATACAACGCTAATCAATAAACAAAAGACTTATATTGTAAATAGAATGTCATATTTTTAAAACAAAATTAATTTGAATTTAGAATTCATAGCCAATCAAAACTTTTTTTTGTTTGAAAAAGTCTGTACTGCAATACGGCAATTTCATAGGTAAAGACCTATTATTAATTAATCTGAGTTTTAAAGGTAATGCAAATTATTTTTAATACATATTAATTATTTTTAATATTAATAAGTCCGTGGGAACTTGTCGCATTTTGCAAAGTTTATCATAGCGCCTGGTCGACCAAAATTCTAGAACTTATTTGGCACAACGAATCAGCATTGCACTGCTGCGGGGCAATGCTACCAGCATGTTGGGTACGCTATATACTCGTAGTCCAAAGTTTTTGTTTTGTAGTAGGTAGTGTTTAGTAGTACATAGTTATTATATCATTGTAGTATTTAGTTGAAAGGATGAAGGCATTATTAATTACTAGTTACGCCCCGCGGTTTCACCCGCGAATAAAAATTATTTTATATATTTGCTCATCCTGCGGGAAAATTTCACTTTTCCGGGATAAAATATAGCCTATATGTTAATACAGTGTATAAGCTATCTTGGTACCGAATTTCATCCGAATCCGTTCAGCCGTTTGGGCGTGAAGGAGCAACAAACATACACACAAACACACATACAAACTTTCGCCTTTATAATATTAGTGTGATTATTCCTTAACACTTTTTAAACTTTCGCGACTTGAACTCATATTGTAAAGATAAAACGGGTCTATTCGCGCACAAAAATTATCAAAACATTATTTGACTAATCTCGACGTTTCGACCAAGTTACAATAGCCGTCGTGCGCGAATAGACCCGTTTTATCATTACAATATTATTATTAATTTTTATTCTTTATTAGGTGGTAGTACTTTGTTGCAAAGTTCGTCTAGGTAGGTACCACCGCTTTGCCAGTTATTCTGCCGCCAAGCAGTAGCACTACTGTGTTCCGGTTTGAAGGGCACTGTAGCTAGTGAAATTACTGGGCAATTGAGACTTTATAATCTGATCTCACAGTCGAGTAATCTTATTGCCAGGCTGTGCTGATGTCTCAGGTGATGTGCGCAGTGCAGTGTCACTCGTAACTCTGTTTTGGGGTTCCGAATGACACTGTTCTGTAATGGGCGGCCGTAGCGCTTAACATCAGGTGAACGACTAGCTCGTCACATCATTCAGTAGCATAAAAAAAAAGGCATTATTAATTAAGACATTAGTATGTCATATTTGCAACGTTGCCACTTTGTTATGACAATGATCATGTCATGAATAGCCATTCTGTTTCAGTGTATACTGTCCGATTCTATAGGTACGAATAAGGTACTCGTATGCCCGTAAAATATTCATGAGGGCTTGAAGATATGACAACGCTTTTCTAGAACTTTCTAGTAGAATCCAATTGTGGCAGAAATTGGATGAGGCTTTGCGTATGTGTTCGGGGGAATTGATGGCAAAGTAAATAATACTCAGGTAGCTTTATAAAATTCGATGATGCATAAGATATTTATAACAATACGTAGATATACCAAATAAAACATAGATCAAATTTATTTTTACATATAATAATAGCCCTGGTCTTATTCATAACATAGACCAAAATGTTAAAACGATTAACGAGAAAAATTAGCAAAACCCTTTTACTTCGAGCGGAATTCCGGACGAACAATAAAACCAAGTCATTTCAAAACCGCTGAGATATTTCAAGGGAATATTACAATTTACAACAGATTTCTGCAATAAAAACGTCCAATAAGAATGGAATAAAATACATAAACGTAAGTTGTGAAGCACGATGGGCTTACAGACGGAAAGTTCCTGCAAAAATCTATTAAAATGAACATCACAACTTTGATGGGTCATTCGAACGCTGTAAGTCCGCTACTCTTTTTGCATCGCTTCGGTTTGCAAGCAACAAGCAATGGCTGTTATAACTTATATCATAAAATATTAGTATTTTGAAATGGCGAAAAAAATATAAACATTTACGTTTGGAATGACAATTACAATTAACAAATCTACGATTGACCCGATAGCTCAGTTGGTAGCCCCTGCCTTCTTAGCTGTAGGCTGTGGATTCGATTTCCATCAAACCTCGATGTTTCTGTGTCTGGGTGTTGTATTGTATTCTATTTATATATTTACAAACAAAAAGTATCTAAGTATTCTTTCAGTATCTGGTTCCCATAGTACAAGCTTTCCTTAGTTTGGGGCTAGATGGCGCTGTGTGAAATTTCCACAGATATTATTATATTTATTTATTAATCTAGTGATAAATCAAACTTAAAAATTAATATTGGCGAATATTTTTGACATTTTCCAGTCTTTCTTCATCCTTTCTTGAAAGGGTAACAATATCGTTGATTAGCTAAAATTGGACTGTGTGCGATAAACATGAGTAGTGCCAGTAAAACCAATTAAACATCTAAAATCGTTAAAAGCAAAATCTTAAAATACGATAATTTATTCCAATTATTCCTAAAAGGGACGCGACGTAACCCGAGGGGCCTCATTATACTGACTGGTCAGCGGACTTCCTTCAGGACTCTGGATTAAACTTTTAATTAAGGGATTTCCAGCGCCATAATCATTGTCCTGAGCCCAGCCCTGTGTAATGGTGTAAAAGTCATTCGCAAAATTAGCTATAAGCCGGGTGAGCTCAGATTTCATTTTAAAAGTCGGGTTTGAATTACTTTATTATGTTGTGTTGGATCCTAAACTAACACGTAGACATTTTACTGGGTGGTTTTATTTTACCGACTTTTTATTGTTTTTAGTGTTTAATGAGAGGTTAAGGTGGGGTTTGTTGTTGATTGGACAGATTGCAATCAATTACGCCAGGAAATGTGGCGTAGAGCAAAGCTACGACTATTTTGAAGGGACAGCGGAAAACTTTGTCAGACGGTGGATTTTCGTAACTCAAAACGGTACATGTACCAATAAATCTTACACAAAGTCAAAAAGACAAACTTCATCAAATGATGGACAAAGGATGTGATTATAAAAAGACGAATAAAGTTTTATAATTGCTTTGTCTTTTTACTAGTTTAGACAAGTCTCAATAATTAATACTGGTAACACTACTTTATCTAAGTGTTAATGTGTATTTATCGGCATCTATACATATAAAATACAAAGTCTTGACTGACTGACTGAATGACTGACTTATACAATACAATACAATACAATACAATACAATACAATACAATACAATACAATACAATACAATACAATACAATACAATACAATACAATACAATACAATACAATACAATACAATACAATACAATACAATACAATACAATACAATACAATACAATACAATACAATACAATACAATACAATACAATACAATACAATACAATACAATACAATACAATACAATACAATACAATACAATACAATACAATACAATACAATACAATACAATACAATACAATACAATACAATACAATACAATACAATACAATACAATACAATACAATACAATACAATACAATACAATACAATACAATACAATACAATACAATACAATACAATACAATACAATACAATACAATACAATACAATACAATACAATACAATACAATACAATACAATACAATACAATACAATACAATACAATACAATACAATACAATACAATACAATACAATACAATACAATACAATACAATACAATACAATACAATACAATACAATACAATACAATACAATACAATACAATACAATACAATACAATACAATACAATACAATACAATACAATACAATACAATACAATACAATACAATACAATACAATACAATACAATACAATACAATACAATACAATACAATACAATACAATACAATACAATACAATACAATACAATACAATACAATACAATACAATACAATACAATACAATACAATACAATACAATACAATACAATACAATACAATGCAATGCAATGCAATGCAATGCAATGCAATGCAATGCAATGCAATGCAATGCAATGCAATGCAATGCAATGCAATGCAATGCAATGCAATGCAATGCAATGCAATGCAATGCAATGCAATGCAATGCAATGCAATGCAATGCAATGCAATGCAATGCAATGCAATGCAATGCAATGCAATGCAATGCAATGCAATGCAATGCAATGCAATGCAATGCAATGCAATGCAATGCAATGCAATGCAATGCAATGCAATGCAATGCAATGCAATGCAATGCAATGCAATGCAATGCAATGCAATACAATACAATACAATACAATACAATGCAATGCAATGCAATACAATGCAATACAATACAATGCAATGCAATGCAATGCAATGCAATGCAATGCAATGCAATGCAATACAATACAATGCAATGCAATTCAATGCAATGCAATGCAATGCAATGCAATGCAATGCAATGCTATGCAATGCAATGCAATGCTATGCAATGCAATGCAATGCAATGCAATGCAATGCAATGCAATGCAATGCAATGCAATGCAATGCAATGCAATGCAATGCAATGCAATGCAATGCAATGCAATGCAATGCAATGCAATGCAATGCAATGCAATGCAATGCAATGCAATGCAATGCAATACAATACAATACAATACAATACAATACAATACAATACAATACAATACAATACAATACAATACAATACAATACAATACAATACAATACAATACAATACAATACAATACAATACAATACAATACAATACAATACAACACAATACAATACAATACAATACAATACAATAATACTTTATTGAACACCAACTAATACAAAACAACCATAAAAAAATAGTTATAAAAAATGGTAGAACAAAGGGCGGCCTTATCACATTCAGCGATTTCTTCCAGGCTACCTTAGGACTTATAATAGGTATATCCACGCACAGCCTAAACCGCTGGTCCTAGAGGCTTGAAATTTAGAGGGTGTGTTCTTTGTAAAGTATAGGTAGCCACTAAGAAAGGGTTTTTCGAAATTCTACTTCTAAGAGGGTGAAATAGGTGGTTGAATTATTTTCCTATAGGCCACGCGGGCGAAGCTGCGGGTAGAAACTAGTATATATTAATGAATCTCTATTTCCCTTGGTCATCGCCTCATGCGTTAATGGATAGGACAGTTTCGCTAATTTTTTTTTGTGTTTATTATTCGTCAGGAAAGTTCTTATGAAAGAAAAAATTAAGAAAGGTGAGCGCAAAATATGAATATTTTCACCACGCGTGTGAAACCGCGGGGCGCAGCTAGTAATAAATTATTTTAAACACACATTACTTGTTTAGTGAATACATTTTAGAAGTATAATAAATACCTATTCATTTTTGACCATTCTTTTCTATGATTTATGTTAATATTTAACTATTACCCAAAATCATTTAATATATTATTGTAGTCACTATGAATTCATTATTATTCATCAAATATAAATGAATCGCTTTGTTTCCGTCATTTTAACCCATTTTACAGACCGCAAATTTTCGTTTGTAATCCTATTACTGATGAATTAAACAGTAAGGGCACTTCAAAAAGTAAACAAACAAACGAGTGTGCTTTAGACCACACGACTGAAGTAAAACTTCTATACGAAACGTAACTCTCTCTTTTTATCTTCATTAACATATATCTCCTTGTCACCTTCCGTTCGCCTTGCCCGATCAATTTCCGTAACGCTCTCGTCACGTATTCACCAGCTTACTCCCCAAGTCAAGCGTGCGTAAAAAAGTTTTACTTTTTTACTAGGTGGTAGGACTTTACTGCAAAGTTCGTCTAGGTAGGTACCACCGCTTTGCCAGTTATTCTGCCGCCAAGCAGTAGTGCACAAGCACTGCTGTGTTCCGGTTTGAAGGGCACTGTAGCTAGTAAAATTACTGGGCAAATGAGACTTTATGATCTGATCTCACAGTCGAGTTATTACCGGACTGTGCTGATGTCTCAGGATGATGTGCGCAGTGCAGTGTCACGCGAGACTTTATATTTTGGAGTTCCAAGTGACACTGTTCTGTTATGGACGCGCCATGTCGCTTAACATCAGGTGAACAACTAGCTTGTTATATCGTTCATTAATATTTAGAGAAACATCGCCTGAAACGTTTAGTAAAATAATATTATAAAATAGATTTATGATGTACAGCAACATCGCCTGCAAAGCGTAAATACCTATAGCTAAAGGAAAAATTCCACTTGTTAAAGGAAATATTCTGCTCGCGATACATATTCTTCTTTTACATTGAAAATTAATCTGATCACATAAAAACATAATTTAAAGACCTTTCGAAACGTCTGGTTGAAGCCACACGTGACCAAAATGCTGGCCTCTACTTCGGCCAAAGAATGAGCATTGCCATTCAACGTGGCAATGCTGCCAGCATAATGGGCACGTTGCCTACTGGTAGTGGTACCTTTTTATTGTTTTATGTTTATTAAATAATATTAGGTAGTATTAAAAAATATAATTTAAAGAAGAACATGTCCATACCAGCATAATTCGCTTTACATCACGTTGAATAAAATCACGATTAAATTAAAGTTACGTCGGTGACCATTCCATTTTCATCAATGAATACATTCCGATATATATACCTCTTTTAACCTTTGTCTGCGAACAGTCTGACCCCAAAAATCTATAGCAGATTAGCCGTGATACCTAGCTATCTATATTATAATCTACTCTGGAAGGAATGGAATGCCCTGCCAGCGTCTGTGTTTCCGGCGAAATATGACCCGGGCGTGTTCTAGAGAAGAGTAGAGGTATTTACTTGGCTAGTATGCTACACCTTCGATCGCATCGTCACTTCCCATCAGGTGAGAGCGTGGTCAAATGCTAGACAGGTTTGTAGTAAAAAAAAGTCTGTCTAATATATAAATATAAATGTAAATTCTCGTGTCACAGTGTTTGTAAAAAATGTCCTTCAAAACGGCTTGACCGATACTCATGAAATTTTGTGGGTATATTCAGTAGGTTTGAGAATTAGTTGAAGGCTATATTTCATCATCACCATCACCGTTTTTCATCACCACGAGAGTGAATCTGCAGGGCGCAGCTATAGTATATAAATAAAAAGCTTTGCATAAGTGACTGACTATCTGATAGAAAACGTACACAATCCAAACCACCTGAGATAGTGCAGCATAGCTCGACTATCATACTGACGCACCCAGGTTCAAAACCCGCTCGGTCCTAAACAAATGACTAGATCTTACAACGGTGAAGGAAACATCTTACGGAAACCGGCATCTTCCAGAATCACAAAATTCGAGAACATGGTCATGAAGGCTCGTATACCAGCAGCTGATAGCGAAACCACTGGACCTAGAGACTTGATAAATAATTCTTTATTTTTCAGTTTTATTTCCAGACTCAACATTTTATTAAGTTCCCGTTTTCGGCATTTTTTTTGGGCTTAAGCCCAGAAATTCATCACACCTTATAATATTTCTTACATTTACCAATTCGTGTTGGTAAATCTGCAGAATTTTGGAGCCCAAGGGTTGAATCTTCATCGAATTTTTACAACCCAACTTTTATTCTTTCAGTGTCCCATAAAATATTCAAATATTTTGTAGTCCTCATATCTAGGGGTCTCTAGCGGCTAACTTTGTGGCCCTAAAGGGTCTACGGGGCAAGGTTAATGTTGGACATACCTGAGCACATAGCGTGGCTACAATGTGACATTTACTAGCTTGCGCTACAGAACGATGACTCTACCAACATAAGATTTTAAAACTTTAGTTTATGATCTGTAGCAGATAATACTATTTAAAAAATTTGGTTTATTAACTTCGATTAAGTCACAAAGGTATGCGCGAGATATCTACCAAAACCATTGTTTTTGAGTTTCTGTAATTAAAAAAATGGTTTATAGACGTCCAACCAAGTCACGAAGGTACGCGAGATATCGACCGAATCCAATGTTTTAGTGTTTGTGTTTGTGTAATCTAGAGTTACGAGTGACACTGCCATTAGCAGTCGTGGCGCTTAACATCAGGCAAACGTCACGTTATTCGCTTTTATAAAACTAATATTTCATACTCCAGAGTCCGACCCTCTCTCATCAGGTTCTTCTCTCTTTGTTTTATAGTTAAAATAACACCAAATAAGTAATGTATTAGAGAAACCCATTTACTATATTTTTTAGCTCAGCAGATGCATTTATGCATTCGCGTAGAAATCTCTAGAGTGACAGATAAATGCATAGACGCAACTCCGCAGTCACGCTAGTCGCGCAGGTGTTACCTTAGGCGCCTGCTATATTTCCCGAGGCTCACACCAACTAGAGCAAAACATTTTAACGAGCGTCACAAAACAGAGTGAACGGTGACCAGTCGCAGCTTGTCTCTGAGACTTTCCGTGTGAAGGAGCCTTTATAATTAATTAGTACACAGTGTGACTAAAACAGGAATGCTTTTTTACATGCTGCTATTATTAGAAGTTGGTATTTTATCTTTATGAAATAGTTCGTAATCATTATAGTTATCCTGAATAGGTCGGGGAAAAAATACTTTCGTATTTTGTACGTATAAATTTAAAATCGTTTTTTTCGTTATATTCCATTGCTTGATTGTAATTATTGTTGTTTCACTGACTAGTCTGGATATTCTGTAATTTTTAGACAATAAAATAAAATAATAACAAAAAAACTGTTTTTTTTTTTCAAATTTTTCTGTCTTAGAAAATGAGTGAAAATAACTAAAACAATCGATATTGTTTTGTTTTCCAATATAAAGCAAAATAAATGTAACAAGAAATGTGTGTTACGTTCCACCATCTGTAGGTGTTAGTAAAGCAACATTGGTTCAAGCGTTTCCAGTCTGGAAATTGTTAACCTCAAAATGATCTCTCGTATAAAATTCGAACAATATTTTTTCCCTGTCTAATTTAGTAGGTAAGAGTAAGAAGTGTGAAAAGATTTCTTATATAGAAACAGATATTTTTCCTATTCCTATGTCTTTTAGGAAAGTAGTTTCATCAGCTTGTATGGAAAATCCGCAAAGATGTTAATGTTAGAGGGTTAATAAAGTAAATTTTTGATGCTTTTTATTTTATAATTTAAAATATAAAAGCTACAAAAAATTACAACAACTATAATAATAAACAATTTTTTAGCCCTGCTCAAGTACTTCCGGGCTAAAAAAACATTCCGTTGCTTTTATTTATATTTTAAAACTTGAAATTTGAGATAGTATTGTCACATTGCCCGGAGTGATTGTTTCCAACCTATCAAATAAATTATTAGTCGGGATTATTATGTGAAAGCGTATTTGTTATCCTATATTATGACAATAATAGTTTGGTCCCAACAATGACCCTTAGTTGTAGATGTGGGATTAACAATCTGCGTTCTACTCTACGCCCACTTGAGCCAAGAGTTTTGTTTGATTTTCTGACCGTAGCAAATTTTCTTTCTAGAAAATTATTGTGGAGGCACGTTTGTATGGGTCGGTATAATTTAAATTTGTAGATCATGATTATAAATAAATTTATGACAATATATGCTATTTTCTACTCATAGTTTGCCCACGCGTAAACTGCAGCTTATCGCACCTCTCGACGGCCTCTGTGGTGCGGTGGTTGAACAGGTCGGCTTATAGCCCGGAGGCGACGGATTTGATTCCCGCGACAGGACACGTATTTGTGCACAAGAAAAATAGCAAATACTTGTTCTGAGTCTGGGTATTGTGGGACCATAGTCTTTGTAGTCCCTGGGACCTAGACACAGGGAATCCTAGTTTGTGTCCAGGATTTATTGTATGTAATCGTTGAGCGTTATTATTATTATCACAAGAAAAAATCCTAGCCATCCCCAGAATTCAAACGAATGCCATACCAAATTTTCTCAAGATCGGCTCAGCCGTTAAACATAACAAAAGCCCGTATTACAAAACGCTCATCAGTCATCGATTGATGCTCAAGTAAAAATTTCATTTACTATTTGATCCTCCAATAAAACGCCACTTTGGAGGCTTTTGGGTTTGCCATAATGACCACGCTCGGCGTCTTGATGATGCAGATTTCAATTTACTACTAGCTCATTCCGGCACCCACGGGATGAGATGGGAAATTGTATATAGAACACAAAGAGCCTATAGAGCAAAGACATTATTTTATCAAAATGGCTTTACTGACGGTTCATTGACTACTGATTGACCCGATAGCTTAGTTGGTAGTATCCCTGCCTTCTGAACTGTGGGTTGTGGGTTCGATTCCCACTCAGGACAAACATTTGTGATATGAGCATAGGTGTTTGTTCTGTGTCTGGGTGTTATATTGTATTCTATGTATGTATTTACAAACAAAAAGTATCTAAGTATTGTATTAGTTATCTGATTCCCATAATACAAGCTTTGCTTCGTTTGGGGCTAGATGGCGTTGTGTGAGGTGTCCACACATATTATATATATATATATATATATATATTGTTACTGAAATTTACTGTAGGCATAGGTTGTTAAACGTAGCGTATTATCGACTAACTGCCAGCCGTCCATCCATAACCAACATAGCCTACACATGCCTAACCTAGATAGCCTACCAAGATAGCTGAAAAATTAAAGAATATTTAAAAGCCTCACTCTGGCCTTAGCCTGGTAGAAACCAAACAATGAGGATTTATAAGCGAGAAAATTGGCTCGTACATCTGAATATAACCGACAGTATAGTGCAGAAATAATTATTTCTATTTGCCAAGAGCCGGCCGATTTAGCTTTAGTTATGACTGAGTGAATCGATCTTTCTGTGTCAGCTGGAAATTAAAATAAGATTTATATTATTTTTTTATGTGAGGGAATGACGTGACGAGATAATCGATTGCCTGATGTTAAACGATATGGCTGCCCAAATCAGTTGCAGTGTCACTCGGTACTCTAAATTATAGAGCTTCGCCTGACACTGCACTACGCACGTTATCGTTCGTATAAGAATAACGTTCATACATGAAGTATCTTTAGGAGTAAATCTTCCACATGATTAAGATCAAATGTCACAAGAGTAAATATAGCACTATTATATTGATCCTATAGCTGGAATTAAGTGTCTAGGTTATGATAATTATCTCTGCAATGAGTTTCATTAAATCAAACTGCTCGCCGCCGTAAAGTAGGTATATGCAGAGAGGTACCTGCTAAAGTTTTACAATGTTTTTTGTTTGACTGGCCCGATAGCTCAGTTGGTAGTATCCCTGCCTTCTGAACTGTGGGTTGTGGGTTCGATTCCCACTCAGGACAAACATTTGTGATATGAACATAGGTGTTTGTTCTGTGTCTGGGTGTCATATTGTATTATATGTATGTATTTACAAACAAAAAAGTATCTAAGTATTGTATCAGTTATCTGGTTCCCATAGCACAAGCTTTGCTTAGTTTGGGACTAGATGGCGTTGTGTGAGATGTCCACACACATATTATTGTTTTTTAAATGCGGTGATACGATATAGAATTAAAAGTAAGGTCACACGATCTTATTTCAGAATTCATTTTACTAACTGATAAGGTAACCTGCGACGTGGATTTTATTATGAATCTATAAAAATCTGTAATTTAGAAAAGCCTTTGGTCTTCCGCCAGATTGTTGGGAATCTTGGCTAGGCTAAGGTGACCAAAAACTACTATACTTTAGGAAATCAATTTAGTTACCTAGCTTATTCTAACAGTTTTCGTTATGGTACCTTCTAAGTAAAATAATGGTTTTAAAAATGTGACGTAAATTACTAAGGTCGGTATTACCGAACGATGCTCAGTCATCAATCGGTGCTCAAGCAGAGATTTCATGCACTAATTGATCACTTTATGAATGAAATCTCTGCTTGAGCACCGATCGATAGATCGATATATGCTTAGTGAAATAACTTAATTTTAAGTACCTAATATAATTTTGACTTGTAAAAGTGCTAAAATTAGCCTATTTGCAATAAATCTTTTGACTTTGACTTTGACTTTGATCGACGAATGAGCATTGTTCTGCAATACGGACCTGAGTATTTTATCCCCATTAATGTGACTACACACAGTGCAACTATCAATCAAGTAGCTATAATAATTTGTTAAACTAAGTCCTTACTTATCTCTGCAGCTCCTTAGAAGCTTAGTAACTTATTCCAATAAGCAGTATCCGAATCACCCCTGTCCCCTGCGTCCAACAAAGTTAACGCATTTAACTTAGTGATGCCGTTCCCAAATATGTGTTGGTCTATAATCATAAAGTCGCTTTCCCGCGGGGATGCGACATAACATTACTAGGGTGGCTATAAGTTTCGGTTTGCACGGATAACTGACATTTTGTGAGGCGGGATTGGGTTAGGTATATATACAATTTCTTTTCAAGTGTTAACAAAGAAATATATAACTATTAACCGCGTGACATAAAGAAAGCTGAAAACGTTTACTGGTGAATGTAGGCCTCTCCCGCATAAGTCACTGCGTGTTTGAGTTGTCTCTTTCTATTTTTGTATTTTAAAATGCCTGTAACTTAGTCATTTTTTGAGATCTTTAAGTTTTGTTTTCACAGTTATCTATTTTTTTAAGTATATCATTTATGTATGTAATAAAAATATAGTAGTCAAATAGCCTATTACATTATTAGTCCTGGATTTCCAGAATTCATGGCAACTGCAGATGTAGCGAAAACTGTTATGCGCGCCTACCAATATGCGTACCTAACATGACCGTTACACAGTAATGCGCAAATCCTGACCACATATAATGAGTTTTAATAAGTGAATATGGTCATTACATGTGTGCGATGAATTTTGAACGCCATCGCTGGCTTTAAAATCATCGACTATTATAATAATTGTAAGTCTATGCGCCAATGGCAAGTAGAATATAATACTATGAAATTACGGCTTATTTTCATAATTACAGTACTTATGGCACCTCACAAACCTACAAAGTATGGTTTTGTCTTTTGTGCTGTCGTAGGTTGTCTGAGGTAGTCTCTCTAATAATTTAGTCTATGTCTCTACGTGATTGATAGTTTGCAGAAGTAGAAACCATTGTACATTCTACTAAAAAAAATAGTAAATTAGTAAACAATTATAAATTATCTAGCAACGGTGAAGGAAAAATCGTGAGGACAAAATTAGAAAACATGGCGCCTTCCACCATTTGAATGATTTGAATTAATGAATGATTTGAATGCATGAATGAATGATTTGAATGAATGAATGAATTATTGATTGAATGATTTGAATGAATGAATGAATTATTGAATGAATGATTTGAATGAATGAATGAATGATTTGAATGAATGAATGAATGAATTGAATGAATGAATGATATGAATGAATGAATGAATTATTGAATGAATGAATGAATGATTTGAATGATTTAATTGAATGAATGAATGATTTGAATGTACGTATTGGAATGATATCTGTATCTAACAACAAACTAACTCATATCCCCATTAATGGCTAAATTGTGCCGCATTTGGCGGAAAAAATATTTTAAAAAACGTAGTAGTCATCATATTTCGTAAATATTTACGTCCAAAAATACCATGAATCTCGATTCAACTGTATAACTGAGAGCAAGAGCCTAGTATAATTTAAGTACTAACCTACATACTTATAACAAAGAGGTTGCGATAAAAAAAAAACTTTTTTCAATTGCATCACTTTATTTCCATGTTGAATTGAATATTTTAATTTCTATATAAACAATTTAAAAATTATGTTCCCTAAACTAGTTACATGTCAATTTGCAAACTAATACAAACATTTCGCGACAGTCAGTCGATATATTCCGCAAACTTTACGAAATTTAGTACAAAAAGGTATTCATTACTTATAGCAATCAAACAACGATCACGACTTATTTAGTAACTAAAATTCTTATATTAAATTAAATAGTTCAAAAAAATCTTAACTATAAAGCATTTAACATTGTCAGTACAAAAATGAAATTTTAGCTGCCTTATAGCTATTTGGTTCAAATAAATAGAATACAAGGCAACAAATATAGCACGCCGAAAACTACAAAAACGCAGGTGAATTTCTACATCTAAATGTTGACGTCGAATAGAGAACGCGTTAAAAAAACAAGTCTGTAGGTAAGTATAATTTTGTATTCTAAAACTTAAATGTAATACAAGATGGATTTAATTAATGGATTAATATATGAGATTTGTATAAACTGACTAGGGACGAAACTTCTTTAAAATGAAAAAAATTATAAACAATGTTTAGATTTTAAAAAATACTTGGCAAAAATATTTGCGTTTTGCAATAAAACCCAAAGAATAACCACTGCGGATAACTAGTTAGAAACTTTTCAACGTACCATATATGTGGCCAGGCACTGTAAAACATTTTACAATATCATAAAAAATTACTACAATTAGGCGCGGACGAAAATTATACAAATCATTAGAAATTTTAATTATTCTTAAATCTATTCTTAATTCTTAACATTTAAAATTTATGGCAGTGTTTTATTCTGGTGGTGGCCATTATTAGCAAAATACACGAGTACTTGTGATTATAGTATTAAAAAGTATTTGTAGATCGCGACTCATTAACTTATGATGTTTGTTCACTCTGATACTTATCTTATTAATTATTGAGCTTGTGTAACTTTAAATGCACTCTATGTGTGTATTAATAAAAGCTAATCTTGGCGGGCCACACGTTAGAAATATAGCCTTCAATGACAATATTATTTATCATAGAATGATTATACACAAGAAAGTGCCAAGACCATCGTAAATCAAATCACTCAGAAATCAGTACGAGGTGACTAAAATTGCGTTTTTTTACAATAAAAAACTCAAGTACTCTCTGAGAATACCATTATACCGTCTGTAGTAAAGTTTGACTGATATGAAGTTCGCGCTTATCTCACTAGGACTGCAGTAGATACGTCATAGAGGGATAGGTGCAAATTTAGGACCTATCAAATTTTAGTAGACAGGCATTAGAAGCACTTAAAATGTCCACCAACAGAATCCTAAGTACAATAATTGATCCGATATCTTAATATTTAGTATATTTTACACACACACTGTAAAGTTAAATCGTATGAATTGGAATGTACCACTTAAGTATTTTTACATATTTTATACAATCTTGTATTCTATTCGCATTTGTTAATGGGTAGACACAAATTACTATTTTTTTAATAACGCGTCATTTTTATTATTATTTAATACAATAACGTCTTAATATTGACTTCACCAAGTAGTACTAAGTATTCGCTGGATTTTACAATAATTTATATGGCTCACACAAATACACCAAGTATTTTACAATAATTTATATGGCTCACACAAATACACCAAGTATTTTACAATAATTTATATGGCTCACACAAATACACCAAGTATTTTATTTTTATTTTTTTTAAAGGTAGTCACTTAGTTTATTACAGTAAGCGATCATGTAACTCAATTGCAACCAATATAAATAAGGGGTCATCTATAAATTACGTTACACGTTAAGTGGGAGGGAGGGGGTCGACGAAGTGTGACAAGAGGGGGAGAGGTCCTAAATTTTGTGACTACGCATTTTTTCAAAATATATTGTATCTAAGTATTACAACACAAAAATTTTAATTTCGTCAATTTCTAAATCTTTGCAAAATCTGTGACATCACTCTAGGTAGTGTCACAATCACAATCAGGTCAAAAATGTGACCAGCTGCGACAAGGACGGAGCAGGGGTCAAAAAATCATGAAATTCATGTGACTTAATTTATGGAAGACCCCTAAATGTATGAATTTGACAGTTTTAATACGCAGTTTATGTGCATTGTTACTACGGAAATTTTCAAATTTGCAATGAAATTTCTCTTGTTGCATTGTAATCATAACGCAGTGTCACACGGTGTCCGAAAAATGGGGTTTCCGTGTCAAATAATAAAAATAACAACTTCTGAATTAATCATAAATGCTTGATGTACAATTCTGTTAATATCTAAGCACATTTATGACTATAAAAGTATTGTAAAGTATTGAGAAATGTCATTATATGTACGGTTACATTGATTATTATTTATTTGTTAACGAAGTTCAACGGTTACAATACACATTATCTTAAAATTCGTTGATATGCATAACGATAAGACACCTTGTATATTTCCTAATATTACTCATAAAAAACTTTAATGTCTTAGTATAGGAAACTCTGTACATATTTACAAGCCAAAATGTCATCTTAATTACTTTCAGGACTGTTGGAAATAAAATAAAAAACAGGGATTGGTCAATATCTATTATAATTACTTCCTAGAATTAAATACAATGTCAAAAATATAAATTACATAACTGTAAGTATTACTGAATTTTCAACCAAAATTAAGTAACTAATATGAAACACATATTTATATAATCACATCACACTCATCCACAGTTGTTTCCCAATGTTCATTTAGAGTCATTCTGAAAGAGAGTTTCATTAAAATATAATTTAGTTAATGAAAAACAAAGTTTACCAAAGTTCATTCATCAGACATCTTATAAGCTATGCAAAAAGTTAAGTGTAAAAATAATTTAATTTTTTTAGATTTACAGCGTTTGTAGAAATGTACAATTGTAGTAATGACTCTTGTACATAATCCAATATGTTTCCGCGGGTAATTGTAATCAACACATAATAAAAATCAAAGCTGTCATAACAATAAGAGTCAGTTTAATTCATAACTTAACTTTAAAAGAAATAATATAAAAAATACAAAAGAAAATTATACTAGTACGACGTAGCAAACTAAAGTTTGAGACTAAATCAATTAAATTATTGAATTGTAAAGCTGATATATTAGCTATTGTTTTAATGGCACTTGAGTATCTGACTTCATGAAATGCCAGCTCAAACGAGACCACAGTACACAAAACAGAAGGCTAACCCAAGCAGATAGACATCTACGCGATAGCTTCGCTGATTCTAACTAAATTGTTAGGTCGCTGAAGAAATTTACACGTAAACAGTTACTGCGAATTGCGGTAGCTTCTTCGATTTCTTTACTGCTGGATCACTGTGACAAATCCTTATAAAATTACACTTAAATTACACATTTAATTCTCAATACATAAGAGCATTTACACTTAATTCCTAACTTACGTCATGCCCGAATGTTATGCCTAAACAACGATAGTTATCAGTCATTTTCTTAAAACATTATTTTAACACTTTTAGGTTATCATTTTCCGATGAATTCTCTACTTTTAAAAATAGCTGAGAGGTTGAGGCGCAGTATGTTGAAATTCGTTACGAGTTTACACGACACAATTACAAAATGTATAACGTATAATTATTATACAATAATATACTTACAAAAATGAATAAATAAAAAAACAGTTAAGGCTTAATGATCACTATGCAATACAAAATCACACGACATTCCCCCCATTTTAGGAAACATTTCCTTTTTTTACTAAAAGCCTTGAGTTTTCGTTTGGTTTTTTTACCAATTAACTGAATCGTTTAGCACTAGTGAAATCTTTCTCTATATGTCGTGCGAGTTTCCATATAATTTAGCCAAATACATAATGCAATATCGTAAAGTTATAGTCAACGTAAAAATTATAATTAATCCATTTCTCAACCTCGCCCCTAAAACAATATGATCGACATCACTTTATCACAGACCTTCAAAATGTTAATATATGTAGGACGCATTGAATGTTGTGATTTTCTTATTGAGGTTTTAAGACTATCAATCAAAATTGGCAATAGTAATTACGAATTGTCAGCTGACAACCATTTGTTATAACAATTGTTAATCATATGTATTGTCATATCTGTTGTATACGATTGTCAATCATTTTATTGCGATTGTCACCACTATTGTTACAATTGTCAATCATTATCGAAACCATTGTCACTCAAACTGACAATCATAGCCTTTATTATTACGATTGTCAATCATTTCTGTAACGATTGTCAATTAGGTATATAGTTGTAACTATTGTCAATCATAATTGTTGTTACTATGGCAATATTGTTCTTATGATTGTCAATCGATTCTGAAATCGTATTGACATGAATTATTCGTTCGTAGATTAAGATTGATAATCTTGGTTGCTCTCGAACTGCTAGGCCATCATGTAACTAGATTGCAACAAAAAGAAACACAAAAATGTATGGAATTGATACGAATTGATATTTCAATAGGCAGTTTATGTACTATAGAAATTTTCAAATTCGATATGAAATTGTTCCTGTTTTGTAATCAATATTCCGTGATCAGCCTCTTGATAAAACGTACAAATACAACATCTTACTTGATTTTTTGTATTCTTGAAATCATACATCGATGCGCCCTTATAGGTGGGTGAAATAATTTTTTTTGCCATTTACAATAGAACATTAGATGTAAATGTTAAAACGATTTTTATTTTACTGTGTTTTTTTAGTTAGACTCTGTGTTAAAAACTGTAACTATTTTTATTAATTCACGTTAGGTGAAAAATATGTAGAAAAAAAAACTAATATTTTGAGCTTTTATGGATACGTCAAATCATTTACACCTAATATCAATAATTATAATGATGACGTCCACAAAGGGAAGCCACGGAATACAAGGAAAAAAGAATAATATTTTCTTAATATAGGTTGTCAACAGACGTGATATTCAAGGGGTGAGATCAAAAAGGGTTTAACTGTCAAATTGATAGTTTCGAAAAAAATGACTTTAAACTTTAACGGCTTCATTTTAATGTAGAGTTCTTATAAGGTTATAGAAAGGTTTATGTAAGTTTCAATTGCTTGAAAATGTATTGATTCTATTTTAAAATACAAAATATAGTACTAATTCGTAATATTAATGTAAAAATATAATAAATATAATAAGCGAACTGTATTTATGTGTCAGATAAACCGTTTGTAGACTGACGATCTCAAGATTTAAGCCTCATGTCGGTATTTTGAGAATGTATCATTGTAGATAATTTCACGCTGAATCCAACGATACCCATAAGTCATTTTGTGAAAAAAAATCAGTTAAACCTTTCTTGATCGCATCCCTTCAATTGTTTGGTTGCTAAGCAACCTAGGTTGCATGACAACCAGGCAACATGTTCGCCTTTTTGCTTTGACTATTCAACCTCTAAGTCAAAGCCATTTTGTGTTGTACAAAAAGCCTTTTCATCACTTACCTTCCGTATTCCATAGCATTCCTCCCACAAACGTCAAATTCACAAAGGTACTCCGAGCGATCCATAGAACTAAGCAAATCATGACACGAAGCGATAAGGCATCTTGGTCTAGCGAACTGAAGCACTAACCACTGGGCTTTACGCCCTAATGTTTACACACATAAGGTTCATAGTTGTAAGGTGAGCCACGGTTTGTGGCTCTAATGTTCAAGCACATAGGGTTGATGTTTGCATGGCTACACGAGCCAGGCGCGGGGCTAGCACCACGATTCTTCGTGAGGTGGTCTCTCGTCTTCCGAATCTCCGTACATGTCGGCCAACTTTCTGAAGCGAGGGCCGAATGTTGATAGATAGTTGAATTTGAGATCGCCGTCATCAGTGCCTGTTAAGATGAGAAAAAAACTACTTTTAGAGCTATATTTACAGAGCACTAAGAGTAAGCGGTAAAGTACTGAAACTAGGTGGTAGGACTTGTCTGCAAAGTTCGTCTAGGTACCACCGATTTTCCAGTTATTCAGCCGCCAAGCAGTAGTGCGCAAGCACTGCTGTGTTCCGGTTTGAAGGGCACTGTAGCTAGTGAAATTACTGGGCAAATGAGACTTTATGATCTGATCTCAATCTAGTAATCTTACTAGATTGTGCTGATGTCTCAGGATGACGTATAACCTTGTATATAATGTGACGATAGTATCCAATATTATACTCACAGCTAGCTAAAGAAGACAGAGAGCCGCTGGTGTTGCCGTCTCCCTCGTACGCATAATGTCGCACGTCATCATAAGGGTTGATATCTGGATCTCGGTCAAGGACGGACTTCTTATCATCTAGGAAACCTGATAAATCAGGCGCTGCACCCACTAGAGCTGTGGAAGGGAATAAATATTTCAGTAAAATTTTAAAACCTGTATAATGATGATTTCAGAAAGTTTAGAGTTTTAAGTCATAGTTCAGTTATATTAAGTTAGCAAGGGCATAGTTAAGATTAGTCACAAGTCATTGGTTAGTCATACCATGACTATTGGTTAGTCATGACCTGGCATTATGACTAACCAATGATTTATAACTGAGAAAGATCAATCACAAGACAAAATTCATATCAGTTCAATCGACTGGCCCGATAGATCAGTTGTTAGTAACCCTGCCTTCTGAACTGCAGGTTGTCAGGACAAACGTTATATTGTATATTGTATTGTTATATTGTATTCTATGTATTTACAAACAAAAAGTATCTAAGTATTGTATCAGTTATTTGATTCCCATATACAAGCCTGCTTATTTTGGGGCTAGATCGCGTTGTGTGATATGTCCACAAATATTGATTATTATTATTAATAAGAAATGTCTTAATAAAAACGTCTTAATTTTAAAAGTTATTTCTACAAATTTACGTGCTATTGTTCATTGATAACTTCACCGGAATGGAATATATAAAAGTTTTATTGTTGCTTTTCACCACATATATTGTTCTCGCGAACCAAACACATAATTCACAATATAAAATGAGTAATCCCGGGGCAGGGCATGTGAGGACACGCGTCTCCAAAGGCTACTATGTAACTCATTTGTTATTAAGTCTCGCGCCCCTTATTATCGGCGCTGGCGACGTCAAGAACGTAAACAAACGTGTGTCCCTACACAAATCATGGGTTAGTCAAAATTAAGAGTCAAGTCCTAGTCAAATCATAACATTACAGTGTAGTCATAATTTACCTCCTCTCTGTATAAAGGCGTCTGTATCAGGCGGGCCGTCATACATCTGCCTAAGCACATGTAGATCGTAACCCGCGTCACCTTCGCCGCCGCCTTCGTCCTCGTATGCTATAATGTTTTCTCTAATGTCGTCCAGTTCCTTTTCCGCCCAAGCGTCCGCTCGGCGACGGTGGACAACCACTGCTAATAGTAATACTGGGGAAAAAAATAAATATTAGTGCTTCTGTGTTTTACTGGTTGATTTGATTTTGAAATTGCTTTATTGACATATACATTTGTTTGGTAGGACTTAGCGTTAGTGTCTAAGTTACAAATCTAAATATATGTAACTCAAAGGTGACTGACTGACTGACATAGTGATCTATCAACGCACAGCCCAAACCACTGGACTGATCAGACTGAAATTTGGCATGCAAGTAGATGTTATGACGTAGGCATCCGCTAAGAAAGGATTTTTCGAAATTCTACCCTTAACAGGGTGAAATGAGTGGTTGAATTATTTTCGTGTGTGTAGAAATGTACCTACGTATTCCTGAAACCAACCAATTTAATCGCAATATCTGTTTTGGTTGCACTAAAAATTTGAAAGGAAATAAAATCAAAATATGAAACTTACTGATTAGAATGGCGATGCAAACTAATATGGCGACGAGGAAGTTGGTATCGATACCAAATGTGATGGCTGTGAACATGCTCTTTTGGCAACTGGGGTCTGCGTTTTTATGGACCGAGGGCTCGCCTAGGTTGTACATCTGTGGAGCAAACACATAAGTTGTAACCGGACACAGTTCATATTTCATCCATTTATATCCAAAGACAAATGAACTCACTGAAAATAGAGATAAACTAGCTGCGCCCCGCGGTTTCACCCGCGGATAATAAGTAACCTATGTGTTAATCCACTATATAAGCTATCTATATTACAAAAATTCCTTTTTGCCATTTTGTATGGAACGCTAAAAGTTTCTAAGAATCGGTCAAGTGCAAGTCAAGTCCGCGCTGAGAAGTCTCGTACGATCACCAAAGTTAAGCAACTTGGATAGGTGACCGCCTGGATACACCGAGTAATTTCGACTTTTGCAAATCCGTTCAGTAGTTTTTGCGTGAAAAGCCCGCGGCATTGCCCGAATTACTCAAAACTGTATAACATTGTGTGACTAGAGAGGAGAGGGGGTCACGATTTTTTGACCCCCCTCCGTCCGTGTCACAACTCGTCACCTTTGTGAGACCCCCCTAAACCTGTCACATATCTTGCAATAGTACATTTAGAAATTTATGACATTAAAAATCTTGTTATAACATTTTTTGAATGACGTGACGAGCTAGCCGTTCGCCTAGTGTTAAATGACACGGCTGCCCATATCAGCTGCAGTGTCACTCGGAACTCTAAAGTATCGAGGTTCGCGTGACACTGCACTGCGCACGTCATCCAGAGACATCAGCACAATCTTGTAATAACATTACTGAACTGTGAGATCAGATCATAAAGTCTCATTTGCCCAGTAATTTCACTAGCTACAGTGCCCTTCAAACCGGACCACAGCAGTGCTTGCGCACTACTGCTTGGCGGCAGAATAACTGGTAAAGCGGTGGTACCTACCTAGACGAACTTTGCAGTAAAGTCCTACCACCCTTTTTCTGTAAAAATGTGATGTCACAACATTTGTGACTACTTCCCCTCTTGTCACACAATGTTACACATCGTTGACCCCCCTCCTTCCCCTTAGCGTGTGATGTAATTTATGGAGGGTCCCTAAGAAACATATGCATATAGGTATGGCGTACGTTTGTCGGACGGACTACTGCCATATTTTCTGGTATCATAAAAACATAATTAATGTCCCATTAAGACCAAAAGCGTGTAACGAAAATTCGTCCCCAACGGTCACCTAGTTAGTAATTAGAAACATACCAACTATGTCCTCAAAGTCAGTAATTAAGATTGCTACTGAACAGATTTACGAAGCATTCTTTTTCTGTAATTAAGAATGTTCTAGAAATGTACATTTCACTTTTTGTAAGGTGCTGAAATTCGGAAACCATTTCAAATTTATCTTGTAAAGATCTCACAATAAAAATATTTAATTTCTTATTAATTATTTCTCAAATTATTATTTTTTAAAATAAACAATATAATGAGTTTTGACGAGCGAACTGTGAAGCCTAATTTGTACAAAGACAGCTATAAAAAACTTCAAAGTGATAGCGGTTTTTTTGCTCTCTATCTTCTAGCTCAAACCTTAATTAAGACACATGAAAACCGAAAAAAAAAACTTACTTAGTATTTCATAAAAATTTAAAACAAAATTAAATAATAATAAAAATAATAAAACTTTATTTCAGGCTCGGGATCCATAAAACACATAAAAACAGAATAAAAAAAAAAAACAAAATTAAATAATAATAATGATAATAAAACTTTATTTCAGACTCGGGATCAACAACACATAAAAACAGAGTTAAAAATGAAATAATAATAATAATATGCGGCTGTTATTTATCAACACAACATTTTAAAATTGTGATACAGTTTGTCATTGTTATGTTTATACAGACTGCCAAAGAAGTAACTAAAATTTAAGTACCGCCTAATTCACGATTGAACATTCGAACCATTTGTGATTATAACTACTAATTTTTTACGTATGTTGATCACACAGTTTTACTAGTAGAGAGGTTGCAGCGTGCCGTGCTCAATTTCCACAGACCGCAAAAGAAGTTACTCAATTTCAAGCACTGCCCAGTTCGCTCATATGAACATTCGAACAATTTGTGATTAAACTTGCAAGCTATACTACTGTCATCCAATCTATAACGTAACCGACCAAAATTAATTTAATGGTTTTCACTTGATTAAACTACTGAGTAGGGAGTGACAGTTTTTATTCACCTTTCCCAGAATTTCATTTAAAATGTCACGTGATACGAAAATTAAAATAATAAAAAGGATCTCTAGTAAGAATTGATTGTAGAATAATATGAATAGATATTTTTGAGCATTGAATTATCCACCACCCTTTTCATAGCTAAAGTATACTTAGAAACATAAAATATATTAAAATAGGCAGTGTGGGTAAAACCACGTGGCGCAGCTAGTAATAAATATAAACCTAGTAATTACTCACAAAATCGTTGTACGTAAAATTGCTGATACACCCGACGAAGTTCTGGTTCGTTGGTACATGCCTCCATTCAAACGCGTTTGCCAGTTTCTGTAGATCTATACTGGACCCACCGAGCTGTAGAGGTCCGTTTACTGTGGAAAAAAGGCAATGTGAACTAAAGGTATATTAACTCATCTAATGAGAATTATCTGAGCGAAGCGAGCGTAAATACAAAATCTCGAATAAAGCAGAGTTATTCGTTTCAATTCTCAAAGAAACAACAAACATAAAATAATCAAAATTGTTTAAAAGAAGTGTTCGCTGAGATACAAGTAATATTGCAATCCAACTAAGGTGCGGTTTTTTAATAACCAGATAAAAGCATTTGGATAAAACAAAAACACAGTGAAAATAAAAGATTAATTTTGATTAGTGAAAACTGCAGTAATAACGGTACTTTTATTTTAGTCAGATTATAATTTGTTAGTTGAATAACATTTATCCAGCCATTGAAAAATCGCACCTTAAACAAATAATTGCATCATTCACCAACACCACTTCTAAGTCAAAGTCAAAGTCAAAAGATTTATTGCAAATAGGCTAATTTTAGCACTTTTACAAGTCAAAATTATACTAGGTACTTAAAATTAAGTTATTTCACTAAGCATATAAAATTACAAAGTGCTTATTGTCAAATAATATAGCAAGCCCATTACAATATATGAGTTTGAAAAAAAAGCAGTTCTCTTTCTCACTACTGGTGCAAGCAATCCGGCACAATGCAGAATTGAAAACTTTGATCCGAAGCTTCGATTACAACTGTAAAGAAGAAGCTACAAGAAACTTTACAGTGATGTATTTTTTTTGTCTTCTTTCTACTGTCTTTTACAATGTATCTAAAACTGTAGATTCGTGTAAGACGTTGTAAAAAGCGAGTGAGCGAGCAAAATAGTAAAAATATCCCAACTTACCGTTCAATATTTCTCTAGGCCCAGTAGGTGCGGCTAAGCTCATACACGTCGAAAGCTTGCATCTATCTACGAACATCTCGATCGAGCTCCTCATGAGAACTATTTCTATCAGATGAGGCTTTCCATCTGCTACTTGGACCACGCTGTTGTTGAGACGGGTGGTCCCTGATCCATAGTCTACTAGAAGTACTGGAAATCCTTCCACTAGTTCTAGCGACATGAAATCTGTGAACAAATGTTTCAATTTTAGTTTCCTTTACTATCTAAATATATAATATATATAAATTTGACTGGCCCGACAGTTCAAATGGTAGTAGCCCTGCCTTCTGAACTGTGGGTTGTGGGTTCGATTCCCACTCAGGACAAACATTTGTGTGATTAACATAGGTTTTTGTTCTGTGTCTGGGTGTCATATTGTATTCTATGTATGTATTTACAAACAAAAAAGTATCTAAGTATTATATCAGTTATCTGGTTCTCCCATAGCACAAGCTTTGTTTAGTTTGTGGCTAGATGGCGTTGTGTGAGATGTCCACACATATTATTATTATATATAACTCAAAGGTGACTGACTGACTGACATAGTGATCTATCAACGCACAGCCCAAACCACTGGACGGATCGGGCTGAAATTTGGCAATAACATCGTATGTTATGACGTAGGCATCCGCTAAGAAAGAATTTTTCGAAAGACCACCCTTAAGAGGGTGAAATGGGTGGTTGAATTATTTTCCCATAGGCCACGCCGCGGGCGAAGCTGCGGGCAGAAACTGGTAAAATATAAAGCCAACAATCACATACATAGATCCCGAACACTAACTAGGATTGCCCTTCCATCCTAGGCTTTGGCAAATAAATGTTACTAGGAACTACCCGGACCACAACACCCAGACTCTGAACAAGTGTTAACGCTTTTTTTCTTTCCAAATACTTGTCCTGCCGCAGGAATCGAAACAGCCGCCTCTGGGATATGAGCCGACCTGAATAACAACCACTTTTTTATTTTGTACGGGATACTGTTTTTGATCTCTACCGACCTTTACAGTGTCACCGAGCCACCACACCACAGAGAAATTAGTCATAGAAATAAACATTACTTATTTTCAAATAAACTTGTGAAAAACCTTAGGAATTATGAATAAGGTAATAATTTAATACAGTGGCCTATATTAACAAGACGAGTGAATATTCATCGGTCCATCTAAATTCAGGATTTGGTGCTTTGAAGACGGCCTTACGAATAGTAATTAGAGATCAAATACGTAATACTTTAGTGTACTTTGTTTACTGTATGAATAATTAATTTAATTTTGTTAATATATACACACCGGCACAATTAGCGGAACACAAAAAAACATCGAGAACATCGTCATTGGGATTTGAACGAATGGCAGCAGGTTCTCTTTACTGATGAGTGCAGAGTTCTTTTAAAACAGATCGATGGGAGACAACGAATATGGAGACGCAAAGGAGAACGCCACATACAGTCTAATTTTGAACACACAGTGGCTTATGGTGGCGGCTCGATTATGGTTTGGGGAGGGATATATTTGGGAGCTCGCACGGAGTTAGTGATAGTCACAGGAGGGACCATGACAGCAGATCGATACATCAGAGACATTTTAGAAGAACATGTTGTACCATTTGCCCCATTTATTGGTGACGACTTAATTCTAATGCAAGATAATGCTCGTGCTCATAATGCACAATCGGTACAGGCATATCTGAGCCACGTAGGTATACCGGTGATGCAGTGGCCAGCAAATTCCCCCGATATGAATCCGATAGAGCATGTCTGGGACTTGCTAAAAAGAAGGGTTAAATCCAGAATGCCACCCCCCAACAATCTGAATGAACTTGGAAACGCATTATTTGAGGAGTGGGAGCGGTTGCCTCAAGAAATCATCGATAACATAATCTGTAGCATGCCCAGACGAATGGAACCCGTAATCAGAGCAAGAGAGGGAAACACTCGTTATTAATTTTGCTTTAATTTTATTGTTAAACCATTTAATGCTTACTTTTTTTATTTTTGTGATGGTTCATAATCATCTAAAAATTTCACTTATTTCAAATTTCTTTATTTTTCAATAAAAAATAACGAAGACTTTTCAAAGTCGTTGTTAAAAGATGTTAATCAATTTGTTATTTTGTGTCTAATTACATTTTCGTCAAATATATGCGTTATTATCTCATAGTCTCACTTTTTTTTCTGTTCCGCTAATTGTGCCGGTGTGTATATTTTGGTTCATTATCTATAATGTTGTTTTTTTTTATAGCATAGACAGACAAACAAGCAGACAGCCCGCCTGATGTCGATGATGATGGTAAGCAGTTACCGTCGTCTATAAACACCAGCAACACCGGAGGCGCTGCCAGTGCGTTGCCTACCTTTTAACACTATTTACCCGACGTTTGAAGTGCCCATGTTGTTTAATTGATGAAATTTTAAAACCCAGAATTGATTAAATTTTAGAGAAACTAATATTATATTGTTGTGAAATTTAAACTGAATATTATTATTAAGAATTTAAACTATAATAGTTGTCACTAATATTTTTATTGTTTAATTTTGTTACACGGTAATAAATATCTTGGATATTGTTACTCGCTTGGTCACTCTATACTATGTAATTACTAGCTGACCAAGCAAACATTTTTTGCCATATAAATTAAAAAATAGATGATGGATAGGGTTGCATGTAATTTTTAATGCCACATCATTAAAGATATAAAATTTCATCAAAATAGGTTCAGCCGTTTCGGAGGAGTATGGTAACAAACACTGTTACACGAAATTTTTATGTATATAAAGATGTATATAAAATCTCAGATAATCATAAAACTCAAAAAAACCATATTCAAACCATTACTCCACAGGCTAATTTTAGCACTTTCACAAGTAAAAAAATTAAAATAGTTGTGTGTAAAAATAGGCTGCTATGATAAATTAATTTTGAAAAAATTCTTTTCCACTACTGGTGCTAGCAATCCGGCAAAAACTAAAACTCCAATCCAAAGCTTCGATTACACCTGTAAAGAAGCTAGACTAAAACTGCTTTGTAAAGTAGGCAAAGCTACAACTGATGCTGAACGACAAGGAAAATAGAAAAAGACGAGAAAGACCAAAAGAGGCATGTCTTTGAATAGAGAGAGATGGAAAATATTTCACAACAAAGACCGTAGCCTATTAACGATCAAGTCATAACCAAATGGCTGTTTATAAATTATATTTGCTTGAAAAATACTCCAACCTATTAATTTGAATTCTAATTTGTTACTTTTTTGTATTGTTTTTTACTTAATTGTTATTGTTTTTATCTTAATTGTTTGTAATTTAGGTTATCCTTTTTAGGCTGTGTAATAATAATTATAGTTTACTAAGTTTATGACCCGCCCACACTCGTTAAAAGTCCACTAACACCTTTGCTCTAGAACTGAGGTATGCTGAACACCAGCCCTGCGTAGAACTTTTCTACGCAATATAGTGCTTACCCTACTCTTTTTGCCAATAAATTATATGTTAAGTGTTATATAATTTGTACGTACCTAGTTATTTTTATTTGGCAACCGGTAAATAATATTTATTCTTATTCAAATTAGTATAGTAACATTAATATTATAACAATAACGCCCAACGATCACATGCATAGAACCTGAACCCTAACTAGGATTCCCTGTGTCTAGAGACCCAGGAACTACGAGGACCATGGTCCCACAACACCCAGACACAACATGTACTTGCAGTTTTTTTGTGCATAAATACTTGTAGCAGGAATCGAGCCCGCCACCTCCAGGCTATGAGCCAACCTGTTCAACCACCACACCACAGAGGCTGTCGACCTACTAGCTGGTCTGCACGATGCTGACACTCGCTACTCCAGTCCCCTAGTGACATTCGCCAATGTAACTTGGTCGAAACGTCGAGGTTAGTCAAAATTATGTTATGATAATTTTCTTGCGCGAATAGACCCGTTTTATCTTTACAATATGTATACCCTACTGTGGGAAAGGAGTAACCTAAATAAAGCCGGAACATATTACGTATATTCCGTACTTATGTCATATTAAGCGGCTACCTATCACGCGATGTAGTTCCTACATAAATCATCGGGCCGGTACGCCTGTCAGTCATTACGTGATCATTAAAAAATCATTATGATGTTAGACGATTGTAAAATGGGAAATGGTCGTACGAATGCAGCGTGTTGGTGATAAGTTGGAAGGCTGGGGACGGACTGGGAGAATTGAATAACATTTAAACTTATATTGCCTCTGTGGTGTGGTGGTTGAGCCGGTCGGCTCATAACCCGGAGGCGGCGGGTTCCATTTCCATGGCAGGACAAGTATTTGTGCACAGAAAAAAAAAGCGCAAATACTTGTACTGAGTCTGGGTGTTGTGGGACCATGGTCCTCGTAGTTCCTGGTAAAGTATATATAAATAAATAAATGACGAACTAGTCGTTCGCCTGATGTTAAGCGACACGGCTACCCATATCAGTTTCAGTGTCACTCGGAACTCTAAAGTGTAGTGTTTCGCGTGACACTGCACTGCGTACGTCATCCTGAGACATCAGCGCAGCCTAGTAATAAAATTACTAGACTGTGAGATCAGATAGTCTCATATGCCCAGTAATTTCACTAGCTACAGTGTCCTACAAAACGGAACACAGCGACAATCAACGTTTCAAATTTTTATCAAACATTGCAATGTGTACTTTTCCAAAGCGATGATGGAATAAACACGTTGAAAGTAACTTTACGATAATGCTTCCCAAAAATAATTTACGTTGGTATGTTCACACCCCAACATTTGTCCCTTACTCGTACACGAAAATAAACCATTTCTTAAGCTATGGCCCATTGTACCGCCAACGGAAGTCATTATTCAAGCCGTAACGCCAATCCGGGTGACATGTTCATTGTTGCCAACATTGTTAGGTAAATCAGGTTGGTGCCACTGGATGTAGCGGATTTGAGCTTAAATAGGGTAGAAATCTTAAAATCTGAAACGTAATATGATTTTTTTACTTTGAATAAAATGACTATTAGTTATTGTACGTGAAGAACGGCCATTAACTCTCGTAACCTTAACTTTAAGCTCTTTTTTAATAAAATAACGAGTGTGCTTTAGACCACAAGACTGAAGTAAAACTTCTTTAGTTTAGCTCCATCTATCGGCCGGTATAACTTAGTTTTTATTGTAAATTGTCATTTTACCGGACATACCAACATAATTATAAAAAAAATAACTTTGTTATGTTGACGATGGAGATCTACGTGAACCAATTTAACTTCCGTTCGCCTCTCATTCACCAGCTCACTTCCCAAGTCAAGCGTGCGTAAAGAAGTTTAACTTCAAAAACATAGTAGTCTGTTTAGGTTAATTCCCAAGAATCTCTCTACAGATTACGCTACCAGCCGGCAGGTAAGTTAGTTGTAAAAAATGACATCATCATGTCATCTCCAAATGTATCCTTCATCTTTATCATGTTACGGTAGCTTAAGTAAAGCAAGTCCTGGCATTATTTACGGGTTGAATCCCGTTCCCGTCGGCGGTTTCGAATCCCGTTCGTATTTAAACGTTTTCTTAACCAATTTTAACTTAAGATAATCTGTGAGGAAATTGATAGCTTATCGATGATATATCTATACCGTAACCAATCCGTATCATCGATAGTACGCTATCACTATTTACTGCTGCAATAAAAAAAACTCTTAGAGAGTAGACATTTCTATTGCTTTCACGCTCCCACTGCACTCAAGATATAGGTAATGCTAATGGAGGAGTGAGAAAATAGCATCGACTGGCTTTCGGCAAAATATTTTTTACAATGGCACAGTATTGACATTAACTACCGTAGTGTTTTTAGCTGTTACTATTAAAGACGTGTAAATACTGACGTAAAAGAGATAAGAAAGTTATTACTTTAACAGTCGATATCAATCTATCGATGATTTCACAACACTGTTCCGTTCAGGATCCTTCCAAAACTTATGAAACAAATTTTCATTAAAACTATCAACTTAAGTACATAAAGGTTTACAGCATTCTTCCGACATGGATATTATAGAAACTTACTTAACAATATCACTGACGAATTTTAAGCTGAAATTACAGCATTGCCAAGTGCAGTTGACACAAATTAAGTCGATCTTTAGGACCCTCGCCCACTTAGCTGGATTGGCAATTTGGCAGTACCCTTGGAGTATTTGCCGAACAAGCAAAAATACATTGGACGGAGGAAATGTTTTAAAGTACGGGCTCTAATGCGATAAGTTGATGGTCGGGTCTGGAGTGTAAGGGTATGAGATCTCTAGCGTGATTTCTGTGGAAGGGTTATGGAGTCGCTTATGTTGATGGGGTGCCATTTGAATTAATAATATAAATAACAATAATAATTACTAGGTGGTAGGACTTTACTGCAAAGTTCGTCTAGGTAGGTACCACCGCTTTGCCGGTTATTGTGCTGACAAGCAATAGTGCGCAAGCACTACTGTGTTCCGGTTTGAAGGGCACTGTAGCTAGTGAAATTACTGGGCAAATGAGACTTTATGACCTGATCTCACAGTTTAGTAATCTTATTACTAGATTGTGCTGATGTCTCTGGATGACGTGCGCAGTGCAGTGTCACGCGAACCTCTATACTTTAGAGTTCCGAGTGACACTGCAGCTGGTATGGGCATCCGTGTCGTTTAACATCAGGCGAACGGCTAGCTCGTCACGTCATTCCTTAACATAAAAAAATAATAATAATAATAATAAATGTGTGGACAATTCACACAGCGCCATCTAGCCCCAAACTAAGCAAAGCTTGTACTATGAGAACCAGATAACGGATAAAGTCAAAGTCAAAGTCAAAAGATTTATTGCAAATAGGCTAATTTTAGCACTTTTACAAGTCAAAATTATACTAGGTACTTAAAATTAAGTTATTTCACTAAGCATATAAAATTACAAAGTGCTTATTGTCAAATAATATAGCAAGCCCATTACAATATATGAGTTTGAAAAAAAAAGCAGTTCTCTTTCTCACTACTGGTGCAAGCAATCCGGCACAATGCAGAATTGAAAACTTTGATCCGAAGCTTCGATTACAACTGTAAAGAAGAAGCTACAAGAAACTTTACAGTGATGTATTTTTTTTGTCTTCTTTCTACTGTCTTTTACAATGTATATAATTCATTACAGTTGAGATAATGAATATGTTACAAAAATAACCACCACGTCACACCGGTGCAAGAAAAATACCGTGATTATCTTATTATAAACATTACAAATAGAAACTGAATTTATAGATAGAAATAGGCAATAGGCAAAGTACCTAAGATTTCATACCGTTAAGCTTGGGATATTCAGGCCAAGCTTTTTTGTCCGACACATAATCATTTATTGTGTAATAGGCTTTTTTCATTAAGTTTGACTTTATGAATAATTTAAATTTACGCATTGACAATTGTTCGATACCGTCGGGCAACTTGTTATAAAAGCGTATACAGTTTCCCATAAATGAACCATTAACTTTCTGCAGTCTGAATCTTGGAACTTTCAATTTATTTTTGTTCCTAGTATTAAAGTTATGAATATCGCAATATCTGGGAAAAGAGCTAATGTTTTTGCGAGTGTACATCAAATTGTCGTAAATGTATTGACAAGCCACTGTAAGAATATTTATCTCCTTAAATCGTTCCCTGAGAGAGTCGCGGGATTTCATGTTATAAATGGAACGAATTGCTCTTTTCTGTAAGACAAAAATTGATTGTATGTCCGCGGCTTTACCCCACAGTAAGATGCCGTATGACATAATACTGTGGAAGTAACTAAAGTATACTAATCTTGCAGTGGCTTCATCAGTAAACTGTCTGATTTTACGCACAGCATATGCAGCAGAGCTCAATCTACCAGCAATGTTTGATATGTGAGGACCCCACTGTAATTTAGAGTCTATAGTTATGCCAAGGAACGTGACAGATTGTACCAAATCTAATACCTCACCATTCAGTAATAAATTTGTAGGAGACCCCCTAACATTAGGTAACGAAAACTTAATACATTTAGTTTTCTTACTATTTAACAGTAGATTGTTTTTAGTAAACCAGTTCAAAACCAGTGAAATTGTAGTAGTAGATCGGTCAACCTTGAAAATAAGAGACGTATCATCTGCGAACAAAACAATATCACATAGGTTCTTTACAAAAAATGGAAGATCGTTAATATAGGCCAAAAATAAGAATGGTCCTAGTATTGAACCCTGCGGGACCCCCATTTTAGTGATAGAACCAGATGATCTTGCTCCATTAACTTCAACTGTCTGAATTCTATTACCAAGATAAGAAGAGACAAGATCAAGAGCTTTCCCACAAACCCCGTAATGCTTTAATTTACAAATTAGGGTTTCGTGACATACGCAATCAAATGCTTTGGATAAGTCACAAAAAATACCTATGGCATCCTGTGACTTCTCCCAAGCACCAAGTATATGTATAAAGAGTTCTACGCCTGCATCTGTAGTTGATCGTCCTTTTGTAAATCCAAACTGTTGACTGTGAAACAGTCCGTTAAGGTTAAAAAATGTTAACAACTGATTAAGAATTTCTTTTTCAAAAATTTTACTTATTGCAGGTAACACAGAAATTGGCCTATAGTTCGATGGATCATTCTTATTTCCAGACTTAAATAATGGAATCAATTTACTATTTTTCATTACGTTGGGAAAAACTCCTTCGTCTACACATTTATTAAATACTTCTGCTAAATATGGTGCGATTAATGTGACAATGCCACTTAAAACCCTGGTAGACATTCCCCAAAGATCCTCAGTATTCTTTATTTTAAGTGACCTAAAGGTCTTAACAATTATAGCCGAATTAATATGTCTAAATCTAAAAACTACTTCACATTTATCAACACACTCTGCAAGAATTGCACAAGACTCACTAGTCGATGAATTTAATGACCGAGTGGTAACTACAGGTATATTTACGAAAAAATCCTCAAATGCACCAGCAACTTCACTGTCTTTAGATATTAATCTGTTATTAATACTAAGAGTGAGTTTTCGGTGCCGAGGTTTAGTTTTGCCGGTCTCGGTATTAATTATTTTCCAGGTTGCTTTAATTTTGTCGTCCGCTCTATTGATTTTCTTACTCAAGTACAGAGACTTAGCTGTCTGGCAAACGCGTTTAAAAATTTTTGAATAAGATTTTAAATACTCAGTAAATTTACTGTCATAAATATTATCTGATTTCTGAGAATATAAATCATACAGCCTGTTTCTACTTTTATAAATGCCAGGTGAAGCCCAGTCACTCAATTCTGCTTTAACACCTCCTCTACACGTCTTTAACTTGAATATCTTGTTAAACTCTTTATCCATAACATCAAACAACACATTACAAAGATCATTAGGGTCATCAGTGAGTGGTAATAACACAAGTTTGTCATCTAGATTTTGAGCAAACTGTTCCAAGCGGTTGGTTGTAATAGGTCTGTAAGTAAACTCATAAGATTTTTTTTTCAGTATGCATGGAAATACAGCACTTTGACCACAATGATCTGAGCTAAGTTTATCAATAACTGACTTGCTTTGTGGTTCACAGTCACAGAATATATTGTCTAAGCAAGTAGCAGATGAGCTAGTAATTCTGGTTGGCTGATTGTAAAGATTTTTCAAGTTGAAGCACATAAACAAATTTAGTAAACTGTCAGTTAGCGAAGATTGGTCAAGAATATTCACATTAAAATCGCCACATACAATGAGATGTTTTGCGCTATTTGAGATTTTTGTTAAAACTTCTTCCATAATAGACTCGAACACCTTAAAATCAGCCGAGGGAGGCCTGTATACGCAAACAATTATATGTTGCTCCAACTCTACACACGATAGTTCAACAACACGTTCAACAGATAATGCAACAATATCTTTCCTTTCTTTAAATTTACAATTATTAGATATACATATTAAAGAGCCACCGTGATTGGCTTTTTGCTTTTTGAATGAACTGGCCAATGCATAATTTTTAAATACAGGAAACAACATATCCTTCTTACACCAATGCTCAGTTAGGCACAATACATCAGCTTTTTCAAATTCTAAAAAAAGCTCTAATTCTAAAGCTTTGCTGGAAAGGCCCTGAATATTTTGATGTACAATATTTAGTTTACCAGGCCTCTCCATTGTCGTAGGATTCAGTTTAAATCAGCTGAAGATGACACCATACCTAAACCCTGGTTAGAAGTGTTACTACCCAGGGCCGAGTCAGAGTGACCTGTTATACTGTTGATAACAGGGTCATGTATATTAAATGCTAACAATTTAGCAATGGTCAGTTTTTCCTTTTTGCTGAGATACAATGTATTCTTTGTCAAAATAAATTTACTAATAAAATTATTAGATTCAAAATATAAAAAGTCACTATGACGATGAGTCAGATTATACAATGTCAAATTTAGATCATGTACATGATCATTTTGTGATTTAGTCATTGAATTTGAATAAGGAAATGAACAAGTAATAATCTTGCCTATACCTTTGCTCTGTATATCTAACAAAGTTTCAATTAAACTGACTATATCAGATTTTCTTATTTCTAAACTATTGCCTAGATGTAAAATGATGGTTGTGTTGGCACCATAAGTTGCATTTTTGATATTTTGTATTAGCTCTTTGAGGGGCATGTTGCGATAACTGTTGTTACAAAGAGGCTGGCTCAAGTTGTTTTTCAATAAGCTGCCCATACCTACACCCACCTCATCACTAAAAATAACTGTTCTGCAAGTGGCCTCGGATGACCCTGCTGCGCCATTTGAGTCCATCCGAGAGACCGGCACCGGACATAGGGTAGGGGCTGCCAAACTATGTGAAAGTAGTTCCGGCTTGGGTGTTATGTGGTCCAGCACAGGTGTCTTATGTTCAGGCAAGGGTGTTCTGTGCTCAGGCACAGTACTCTGTGCCTGAGCACACAACACTGTATGGGGGGGTTGGCTTGGCCTACTGGCCAAGCCAACCCCCCCACCCAGCGCCAAAACCGGACTAAGCTGGTCCACTTCCGGAACCATAGAACAACAGCTATCACAAACACTTGAGCTCTGGGCAACTAAGCAAGCTGTGGCTGCAATGTGTGCCTTATTTTGTTGTTTTGACAATGAGTATTTCTTATTTAAATCATGTAATGATTTTTGCAAACAATTCATTCTACTACTCATATAATCTAGTTCTCTATTGTTCCTTCCTAATAGATTATAGCATTCATGTAACTCAGTATGCAAGTCTAATTTTTGTTTACATATATTTGTGCATTTAAACTACTAGTATACAATACTTATATACTTTTTGTTTGTAAATACATACATAGAATACAATATAAACACCCAGACACAGAACAAACATCGATGCTCATCACGCAAATGTTTATCCTGGGCGGGAATCGAACCCACAACCTGCAGTTCAGAAGGCAGGGATACTACCAACTGAGCAATCGGGCCAGTCAAATATATATGTTCCACAAAAACGAGTGACAAATTTGCCCTGTTATCTGAGAAGTGTGATGCTATGAACCGATATACACTGCTGATGTCTTGCTATTTACTTCGAGATAATCTTAAACACGAATGAAACCAGCGCATTAGAAAACCGCATAACAATTGAATAGTTGAGAATAAAAAGGGTTTAACTGTCAAATTGACAATTTCGAGAAAATTGACTTTAAACTTCAACGGCGTCATTTTAATGTAGAGTGCTTATAAGGTAATAGAAAAGGTTTATGTAAGTTTCAGTTGCTTGAAAATGTTTTAATTCTATTTTAAAATACTAAATATAGTACTAATTCATACAATTACTGTAAAAATATAATATAATAAAATAAATATAATAATGTATTTATGCTAAGCGAACTGTAAGACTCAAAATCTCGAGATTGAAGCCTCATTTCGGTATTTTGAGAATATATTATTGTAGACAATTTCACGCTGAATCCAACGATACCCATTAGTCATTTTGTGGAAAAAATCAGTTGAACCCTTTTTGTTCTCACCCATTCAATTACTAAACACAAAGTTTTTTTTATGTTAGTGTTAGTATGACGAGCTAGTCGTTCACCTGATATTAAGCGACACGCCCAGCCATTACAGAACAGTGTCACTCGGATCTCCAAAATATATAGCTTCGTGTCACACTGCACTGCGCACGTCATCCTGAGACACCAGCACAGTCTCGTAATAAGAATACTCGACTGTGAGATCAAATCATAAAGTCTCAATTGCCCAGTAATTTCACTAGCTATAGTGACCTTCAAACCGGAACACAGTAGCTTGCACACTATTGCTTGGAGGCAGAATAACTGGCAAAGCGGTGGTACCTACCTAGATGAACTTTGCAGAAAAGTTCTACCACCCAGTAAATAGTAGTAGTAAATTAAACTTAATTCAAATATCCACGCTCACGGCGACTCACCTTGGACATCAAGAAGCGGGTTATGTTTCAGCGGCCCCAAGTAGAAGATCAGGCTGTTCCTAGTGTGTGACGTCACAGTGAGAGTGACATGACCTTCGTGACAGGCTGGTGGTGACGCGTACATAGCCCAGCCGTCGCCATGGAAACCTATAGAGGTTTGCTCGCAGTGAGGACCGGATAGACCTTCGGGACACTCGCATTTGTCCGCGAAAGGGGTTCCTAAAAAGAAATAGATTGTTAGAAAAATTACGTGAGTTTTTCGCAGGACTTTGCAGTGCCTAATAATAATATGTGTGGACATCTCACACAACGCCATCTAGCCCCAAACTAAGCAAAGCTTGTATGGAACCTGATAACTGACACAATACTTAGATAGTTTTTGTTTGTAAATACATACATAGAATATAATATAACACCCAGACATAGAACAAACGCCTATGTTCATCACACAAATGTTTGGTCATGAGTGGGAATCGACAGCTCATTTGGTAGTAACCTTTCCTTCTGAACTGTGGGTTGTGGGTTCGATTCCAACCCAGGTCAAACATTTGTGTGATGAACATCGATGTTTGTTCTGTGTCTGAGTGTTATATTGTATTATATGTATGTATTTACAAACAAAAAAGCATCTAATTATTGTAACAGTTATCAAGCCCTTATAGTAACAAGCTTTGCTTATTTAGGTCGATGGCGCTGTGTGAAATGTACAACACTAATATTTATTCATTTAAATTTGAAGATCAATACAATACATATTTATTTCATTTTATATGTGAAAACCTTCATATAAGTTAAATATGAATTGAAAATACTCTTGAATAGGTCGTACTATAACTTTGGCAGTATTAGTCTGCCAGAGTAAGTATTTTAAATGCATTTCGTGTGCCAAACCCTTAAACAACCCGGGCAATAACATTTGAATACTTTATTTCGTTAAACTTTTACAATTTCATGAAAACGTTCTATATGTAACAGCAGTTACGGCGGTGTGTTCTCACTAAGTTTTCCAACTATTCAGTAGTTAGGTATAAACTATACCAAATTAAACTGAGGACTTTTTTTTTCAAACAAATATTAACTACAGGACAAACATTTGTGTGATGAACATAAGTGTTTGTTCTGTGTCTGGGTGTTATATTGTATTCTATGTATGTATTTACAAACAAAAAGTAACTAAGTATTGTATCAGTTATCTGCACAAGCTTTGCTTAGTTTGGGGCTGGGTGGCGTTGTGTGAGATGTCTACACATATTATTATTATTGTACTTCTTCGACTGATAACATAAATACTACATAGATGAACTAAACTTCATCATCGTCATCATTAGCCGGGAAATATCCACTGCTAAACATATGCCTCCTCATAGAGTCACTTTGACCGGCTACTTGCGTCCTGCAACCAACGACTCCTGAAAGTCCTGACCAAATTGTCAGTCCACCTAGAAAGGCTTACCTCCATTCAAACAGATGAGCGGCTCTTCCACATCGCAAGTACACTCCGATTCAACTCTCGCGGAGACACCGACAAAGCTCGTTGTATTCGTGTACACAGATAATGGAACATTATTCTTCATCAGTACGTTTCTGCAGGAATCCTCACATTGCTCCTTTTCGATCAAGCATTCATCTATTTTCACCATGTAGATCTTAGCTTGGAGCTCCTCTTCAACCTGTAAAACATCTGGTTTTAAGTACAGCATAAAATGAAAAGAGTAGAGAAGTGGTCAAAAAAGACTGCCTTGAGGAAGCCCCATAACATGGGAGCGTTAAACAACGTAACAGACTTTAGCACAATATTATTTTGTTGACACCTTTGTTGTATTTACAAGTTACTTTGTTGTGCTTCATATTTATGAATTACGTATAATTTGGATTAACGTCCTTTCTCACAGAAGCCTGTTGTATAGTCCTAGACTTTATTGTAAGCTTAGCGTAAATCTTAATATGTTAATATAATCTCAATAATCATTCATCACAATGAAATCATCATATACATCATAATTTGTATATGAATAAAAAATTATATGTACGTCCTATTGCGTCTTATGGCATTTCTGATAAAATTTTAACACTTCAGCGTTAAGTTCGAAGAAATCCATTTTATTTACCTACCTTTGATTTCTGGTAAATAGAACCGTTTGTTTAACTAACAGAACAAGCGATACCGCGCGATGAATAAAATTTTATAGCCGCTGTATTTAACATTTCGGATCAAAAGCGCTTTTTATCTGCTAACCGAAATTCACGATAGCCAGGCGTTGTTAGAAAAACACAAAAAGGTTTGTTTCCAGTTACAAAGGCAAAATAGAAAGTTTTGTAATGCATTTGTTTTTTGCTTTTTTGGGATTGGATATTTTGCGGTATTTTTTAGTAAATATTCTAGCGGATGTTTTAAAATAAAGCAGTCATAGCAGAACTACCTATGCGCAGATATTTACAATTTTACTTTTTTTTACACTAAGAAAATAATTGCGCTGAATTCACTAAATTTGCATTTCAATGCAACTGCCGAAATTGATAAATAGGTAATGCGACAAATTTCATTATCAATTATCTGCGCTCCTCGGTATAGCACGCATGGTCTATAGATTATAGATAATATTTACTACATTTTCAGTTTAATAGTTTAAACTAAAATTTTAGTTAGTGATACATACCTTTTCTTGTATCCCAACGACCATGCTGTCAAGTTTTTCAGGAGGGTAGTACGGTGAGCCATGAGCCGAGAACCGGACGTCCAAGAACATGTCTTTAACCGTGGGTTTACTGAATACTGTGAATACGTCGACGTTGTCCATAGAAGTGTTATAGAGTAAAGATAGAAGCCGGTGTAACTTGTCCTTTTTGCTCATGCCCTGTGGAGAATTTTAAAATGTTAAACATATAAAGATTTTAGTAAAAGACAACGTGACACTGTGAAAAATGCGTACAAGTAACTAATAACATGTGTTTCGGTTAACTTAACAAAAATGTTGAGCGGAGTGATGAATCTATATATATAAAAGAAAGTCGTGTTAGTTACACTATTTATAACTCAAGAACGGCTAAATCAATTTGGCTGAAAACTGGTGGAGGTAGCTTAGAACCAGGATACTTTTTATCCCGTACGACCGCGTTTTACTAATTACAAGTGATACCGTGATACATAAAATAAATTCCTTTGATGTCTTCCAAACTTCTTTTGTTTTACATATTAGTTGTTCTAGCTCTAGTTCTGCGACACAGCGTTCCCCGTTAGCTTTTTGTTTAATGACGTCATATAAGCCCGGAATTCCCGCGACGCGACATAACATTAAACTGAACAAATCCCAAGCACGATTAGCTGAGCGTATCTCCGTAAATCAAAGGCGCGACCTTGGCCCGCCTGCCTCGTCAAGGGGTCCATTGAGCGGAGCTAACGAGGGGGTAATAGGCCACGACGAGCGGAAAGGGTGTAAAACTGCGTGTCTCAAGATGTGACATGGCTTTGGAGGTTGAAATTAGTCTGATTTAACTAGAGTGGTTTTTAATTGACATGCGAAAGGAAATGTACCATTTAGGATATTGCGGAATATAGAATGATGATTAGTTTGAGTTCTTTTAACGCAATATGTCACTACATCGTAATAAGTATTATAAATTTCATTGCTGGAAATATGTCTCTTCCAAATCTTAGTACTTTGTAACACGATCTTTATAATTGGATAATTTAAAATAAAAATGGACTTACTGCCAGCCTCTCTACTAACCTACTGCAAGTCGTTACTGCACTTAGCCCAAGAGCGTCCAAGACATTTGCTATTGCAGCAGTTCTGCGGCTAATATAACCAGCCCAATTTAACCAAAGTTCTTATCTTATCCTTTTATATCGTACTTTTACTTAGTATATATATATATATATATATATATAACTCAAAGGTGGCTGACTGACTGACTGACTGACACAGTGATCTTTCAAAGCATAGCCCAAACTACTGGATGGGTCGGGCTGAAATTTGGCATGCAGGTAGATGTTATGACGTAGGCATCGACTAAGAAAGGATTTTTCGAAATTCCACCCTTGAGAGTGTGAAATGGGTGGTTGAATTATTTTCCCATAGACTGCACCGCGGGCGAAGCTGCGGGCAGAAGCTCGTACTATATAATAATACTCATAATAATACTTCGATACTCACATCAGCCTCGGGAACTATGAACTCCTCAGCAGTAACGTTCACGAATCTGATCGAGCCGGATTTGTCCACCGCTTCCTCTGGTATTTCCTTGACGGTCACGTTAACAGTCGCCTCTACCCAATGGAAAGGAACTTTAGGCTCGTTTTCTTCAGTTACCTAGGAAGAAATATAATATGGCTAAGAACATTTTTTTTTCTTGGTAATTTTTGACTTACAAAATGTCAAAATAGTCAAACGTCAATATAGTGTTTTTAAAAATTATAATTATTTGGAAACATACAACATAATATTATTTAATAAACATAAAACAATAAAAAGGGAACTTAATCAATCAAACCACTACCAGTAGGCAACGTGCCCATTATGCAGGCAGCATTGCCACGTTGAATGGCAATGCTGAAAATGTACTTAATACAATGCTTTAATTTTGACTTGACTTCAGCCCAAGATTCAGAAAATAGATATATGATACTGCATTATAGCTAAAAGTGATATACATAATTCTATGAAATGACTAGCAGACTTTTTCAGGTTAATCATACATTACAAACATAAACGACTGAGCCGATAGCTCAGTTGGTAGTATCTCTGCCTTCTGAACTGTTTTTTTTCTGTAGTTGGTTGTCTGTTCCAAACTAAAGTTAGCTCAAACAAGAACCATTTCAGCTAAAACGTATAACGCTCGGTGAAAAAAGTGTACACTCTATGGCTCACATGGTTCAAGAACAGTAACAGATCAGTATCTAAACTCAAATTCAGAACAAAATAAGAGTTGTTTTTCAACAGATGCAGAAGTTTATTTAGGTAAATTTAGATTTTAGAGCAATAAGGACAGTTATGATTATGTGACTTTAATATTTTCCACCTTAATAAATTTAGGAAGATCGCTAAATTGATTACTTGGAAACATCAACCATTTTCGTGGTAATTAAAAATTTGAAATGGTTTGAAATATTGATGTCAGTAAAATTATTTGGCACTGCGGGTATAGGCTCTGTCCGGTTTTACTAAACTTAACTTCAACTCTTTTTTTTTTACTTTTCTCACGTCGCCTGCATATAGGATTCCCTTTGGTTTTGCTATTTTTCCCGTGTCTCTCACAAGTCTTGCCTATCCATTCCCTTTATTATTTTAACGACGTCTGTCTGTTGTGCTATAGACGACTTATTTCTCCGATATAATCTGGGCCAACATTCGGTTACAGCCATCCACCACTACCCATGTAGAAGGTAGTTGCTGAACGTACCACCTTCCCTTCCCCACACAGCTCTACTTTGAGCTTCTACTAAACTCTTGCATCCTTGTTTCCGCAGTGTTGACTAGCTAGGCGATCAGGTAACTTTATTGCAACTAATAGAACTGGCCCGATAGTTCAGTTGGTAGTATCCCTGCCTTCTGAACTGCAGGTCGTGGGTTCGATTCCCACCCAGGACAAACATTTGTGTGATGAACATCGATGTTTGTTCTGTGTCTGGGTGTTATATTGTATTCTATGTATGTATTTACCAATAAAAAAGTATATAAGTATTGCATCAGTTACCTAGTTCTCATAGTACAAGCTTTGCTTAGTTTGGGGCTAGATGGCGCTGTGTGAAATGTCCACACATATTTATTTATTTATAGAAGTATGGATTTGACAGTTTCAATACGCAGCTTATGTGCATAGTTATTATGTAAATTTTCAAATTAGAAATGAAATTTCTTCTGCTGCATTGTAATCAAAATTTCGTGATCCCACAACCGTCGGTCCACCTAGTGGTGTACTCACATTAAACCTCAGCAAATAAGTTCCGTTCGGTGTTCCTTCCTTCATTGTAATCATTCCGGTGTTGCTATGCACGTCGAAGTACGAACTCCTCTGTTCGTACGATGGCAGCCACATGAACCTCTTGTCCGGGAGGTCCCAGTCATCAGGGTCATCAACGTACACCCGGCCAATTTCTGTGTCTGGAGCTTCACCCTGTGAAAAAGAAATTTAATTAGTATTGTCAATTTGCGGTCATTTTTTGTACCAGACTGCTTGCGTTTGTTCAAGTTTGACTTGATGATCATCATCATCATTAGTCTGAATTCGTCCTATGCTCAATATAGGTCTCGCGCATAAACCTATATTGACATAGGCCAATAAGCCTCTGCTTGCCTCTTGTATCCATCGGTCCACCTTGGTCTTCTACCTTTTAAACTTGCTAATTTTAAAATCAGATATTAAGCGACAGTAACAATTATCAGCTATCTACAAATATCCAAATATTCATCACAGACATTTTAATGGTAATGCAACTACTCGAATCGTTCTAAACATTGTAAAGCGCTAAGTAATCTTAACAGTCAGAATTGTATAAAAATAAACAATTAAATAATATTAGATCCATAACGCAACATAACATTCCATTGTCTCCCAACGTACGACTATTAAGGCAATTTCCATCGTCGAGCTGCGTTAATTTTTCGATACATTGAATAATTACCCACACTAGAATATGCGAAGCCTTCACTTGTACGTAACGGCCTTTGGATTGGAGTATCGGCTTAAATCGTTGTTAATCGGGGAAAATAAATTCAATAAAATGAACTAAAGCTTTTTAAAGGTGTAGGTTCAAAATAGGAGGTATATAATTCCTTAATATTTATTCACCATAAAAATGGTTGTTTATATGATTTCGGATGAAACGAATTTGCGTAATAATTGATAGACAATTAAAACGCACCGCCGCAGTGCTAATACACCTTTGACAGCCTCTGTTGCGGTGGTTGAGCAGGTTGGCTTTAACCCGGAAGCAGCGGGTTCGATTCCCTTGACAGGACAAGTATTTGTGCACAGGAAAAAAAGCGCAAATGCCTGTTCTGTGTCTGGGTGTTGTGGGACCACGGTCCTCGTAGTCCCAGTTCTAGTTAGGGTCTAGAATATATGTATGTGATCGTTGGACGTTATCAATATTATTATTACTTTAGGATATCCATCTGACATAGATGCAAGTAAAAGATTGTGATTTTTTTTATTGTTTGATAGGCTCGCCTTTGACCACTATCGCACCTGATGATAACGATGTGGTCTAGGGTGTAACACGCTTGCCAAGAAGATACCTGTTCACTCTTGATTTGAAGACTCCAAGGTTGTAGTTTTCGGGAAATACGGACGCCAAAAGCATTTACTATGACTATGGCTGCAACTTTCAACAAATTATGAAGTGCGCTCGGTCAATAGCTTTTGCAATGCATTCAATCGAAATGGAAACTAGGATGAGTTAGTTCTACGTTACTAATTGATGAACGTTCTCCAAACCTCAAATATTTTCATTAGATTGCGTAAGCGTTTGTTCGCTTGTTAAATTCGTAGACTGCAGGAATTGAATTACAGTTGGTGGAACAATTGGTATTTCAACAATCGTTTGATAGACCATTTGATGATTTAAACGTTTATTGGGAAATTGTTGAAAAATCTCTATGACCCAGCAGAATTATCTTGAGTAAAATAATGAAGAAGATAAATCTGAATATATATATTTATTTGAGAAAGTCAAACCAAAAAGAGATGCTAAAAAGCAAAAACAATCAATTAATGTCGGCCTAGGCTCGCGTTTGACATGATTTAACATGACAGTTGTATTATAATAATAATGCCCAACGATCACATACACAGATCCTGGACCCTAATTAGGATTCCCTATACCTAGGGACCCAGGAACTACGAGGACCATAGACCCACAACGACCAGACTCAGAACAAATATTAATTCTTGCCTGGCCGCGGGAATCGAACCTCTACACCACAGAGGAGGAGAAAGAAGGTAAGCCAAGAAACGAGAGGAATAAGTGATTTTCCACTTTTTTCCCAAATTCCTTGAACCTTCCAGTTCTAAGATTATATTATGCCATAATTCAGAAATCAGAGCACCGTCATAAAAACCGCCTCGCCACATAATCCCCGTTTACGTACGCACCGTACTAAACCCACTTTCATTAACGCGCCAAATTAACATTTTAATAGCTATATATTATTATAAAACGGCAATATTATCGTAAAGGTTTATAGGCTATCGGATATCGACTTAATTATTCAGTTAACGGCGGTCGAAAACCGCTGAGCACCGTCTAAACCGCTGAGTGCCGCTGAGCCCTTAACACGACCTTTAAGGCGAGTCTTCGGTTTTTAATCTGTTCTTCAACAGATTTCTGGCTAATTTAACACCCTTTGAAAGCCTTAATGGTTGTTACTTTAAGGTTTAGTAAAAGAAAGTGTCCGTAATATGCGACGATGAGTGACGATTTCTTTCAATTGTAAGAAAAAAGTGCTTGAGTATCTGAATTTTTTTAATGAAAATACTGTATACATTTAATAATAACAATAACGCCCAACGATCACACACATAGATCATGGACCCTAACCAACCAGTTGCCAGCAGTAATATTATTAGTTGTCAATATTGCAGTTAAGGACCGTGATATGTTATGACCCTATAACTTCGTCCTTATCTATCTATCTAAGCACAACATTTTCACAATTATTGTATTAGAAATCCAAAACTTTGTAAAACATTTTCAGCTACAGTTAGCAGAATTCTCAAATCGAAAAAGCTTTGCATTTTCGGATTATTTTGATCTTGATTAAAGTGGAACGTTTCATGTACAAAAAAGATAGCGGAATCATCTAAAAACCGCGCTGTTAACACATTTTAATACATACATAACTTTTGTAACTGGCAATAAACGTCTAATCGGTCATAATTTAGAGGCTACAATGAAAAACACTAAAATTGTTTACGATTTCATGTTAGAGATAAAGAAAGGATCCGGTCAAAGTTTAGCAACATGTCAAAATACTGTACTGTATTGAGACTAGTTTATGATTGTTTCACAGATGGCATGGCTTTTCTGCAAAGTTCTTCAAGATAGGTACTATCGCTTTGCCAGTTATTCTGCCGCCAAGCAGCAGTGTACAAGCACTGCTGTGTTCCGGGCACTGTTGGTAATGAAATTACTGTTGAGACTTTATGATCTGACTTCGTCAGTAACTTATTAACAGACCGTGCTGATGTCTCAGGGTTTATGGTATGGATATTTCATTTGAAATTACCAAAACTAAACAATAACTGAAGTATTTTAAATATATTTGATATGACTTGTAAATTCTAAAAATTTGCTTAATGGAAGCAAATTATTTGATTTGCGACTTCATCCGGCAAAAACACAATTTTCCACCTCTCAATTTTATATAGAGCAATGAATTCAGAGCGTTTTCATATTTTTATGCTTTTTAGGGCGTCGACGCTGAATACAAATTGCGTTGAAACGTCGGAGTGAACTAGACAAAAAGAACTTGTGAAAAACTAGATTACCGCGTCTGACTTGCCTTAAAAGCGGTGCACGAAAAGTTCTAATGTAATGGTTCTTTTAAGATGTCAAAAGATTCTTTTGAAATTAACAAGATTTTTTAAGAATGAGACTGTAAAGGTTATAGTGGCAATTTTCTATTTACACAATTTTTTTCATCTGATTATTTTGTATTGTCTTGTCTCTAAAAATAGTGCTTTTAGTTGATTTTGTGATCAAAATCTGCCTTAAACCATACCAATCACCAAAGTTTTACTTTAATATACATTTTGGTGTAAATGTCTCCAATTAAATTTCAATTTCAATATGCGACGAATTATCGAATAGCATAATTATAATAGTTTATTTCACTCGACGACGCGCCTGTAATTATTCAAATTCGTCGCTCTATCGTAAAACGGTTAATTATTCAAATGAAAAACCAATTAATATTAAATTGTTATATCGCACCAGTTAACAACTGAAGGTTATAATTGGATTTTATCTATAAACACTGAGCGTGTAGCGAAATTAACAAATTAACTAACTCGATCAGTACGCTCGATTTAAATTTTGATTATGGGATTTGAAATCAGTTGATCATTGACGTCGCGCTGAATCAGCAATGATAGAATAAATCACATGAAACGACTATAAATAGCAAAGGTAAGAAAAGTTTTCAAATGGTGACCATGAAACGGAAGAAGTAGGTAGAACAACGACTTTACGAGATGATATTATAGAAACTGACGTGAGTAGTTTTTTTTTTTTTTTTTTTTTTTTAACATAGACAGACAAACAAGCAGACGGCCCGCCTGATGGTAAGCAGTTACCGTCGCCTATAGACACCTGCAACACCGGGGGCGCTGCCAATGCGTTGCCTACCTTTTAAGACTCTATTTACCCGACGTTTGAAGTGCCCCATGTTGTAGCTCAGCGGAAATACCTCAGATGGTAGCTCATAACTACAACTATAACACGGCTAACACTCACGAAATACAGTCAAATAACGACTACGAATTACGAGATGACATGTGGAACGATTATAAAATAGAAAAGGTAAGAAAAGTTTTCAAGTGGCGACAATGAACCGGAAGAAGTAGGTGGAACAATAACTTTACTAAATGACTTGGTCAATCATACGGAACGATTATAAAATAGAAAAGGTAAGAAAGGTTCTCAATTGGCGACCACGAACCGGAAGAAGTAGTTAGAACAAAAACTTTATGAGATGACTCGGTCAATCATACTGAACGATAACGAAATAGAAAAGGTAAGAAAAGTTCTCAAACGGCGACCATTAACCGGAAGAAGTAGGCGATTGCCAAATAGCTTGGTCAAAACCGCACGGAGACTTTGCATGCAAGAGGCAAGAAGCCGATCAAAGTGGCTTTTATGCGAAAGCCTATTTTCATCAATGGATGGCTCCCAGCTGCTTGATAACTACAGAACTATTCTGTTACAACCAAAATGCGATCCTGCTTTATTCAATTCAATAGCACTTCAACATGCTGAGCACAGAACGGCATAGTTCCTAATTGAATTATAATTGAAACTGATACGAAGTCCAATTGACTGAACATCAAAACTCCCAACTAGTAGAGAACTACAATTAGTGTGTTTTCGGTAATTTCAGGGTTGGTTAGAAGTAAAAATTATGACAATAAAATAAACTTAATTTAGTAATATTTAAAGCTCCGTAACTTGATTGCTTGCGTTGACTATTTTAGAATCATCGACGAGACAAAGTTTATACACCTTATAAAGACAGTAAGAACAATGCAATTGTCCGTTATGCAGCCAGATGGTAATTACAGACAAAAAACACCAAAAACTTCTTAAATTATATATAACAAATCAGGTAAGTATAACAAAAAGGAGAAAAAAAAGATTCGTGCGTAAGTATCACAAATGAAAACAAAATACCCACATTCATAAAAAGCTTAAAAATATTAAAAGTCTAAGCTACAAATTATGAATGCATGAAAACCAAAGTAAATAATATAGAAGGACAAAAAATTTAACAAACAACCAGCAGACTTTCATTGTTTCACAAAATCAAAGGGAGTTATTTATGTAAATAAGTAGTACAGAAAGCTACAACATAGTATCAGAACAAAGCGGAAAACAAAAACAAAAATGGCGGTAAAGAACCTCATTCGCAACTTCATTTATACTCACATAATATCTCCAACTGTATAGTTCGTTGAAGTAGATTTCCGTCTGGTTGCGTTAAAACAGTGTTTACATTAGACATAATGTTAATCAAACAGCATAAAGCAAAAAATCAGTAGAAACATGTATACTTTATTTCGGTGTCCGTCGAATGGTTATTCGACAAAACCAAATATAAAATTGAAACACAATAAAAGGTTTTTTGGTGGGAAAACGAAAAAGATCGCGTCACCGTATTACATTATTTTCCAAAACTTGTGTTATTTTCAGTGTTAGTGTATAATGATGGTGAAATGTTTCTTTCGTGTTTGTTGTGTGCCACTTTATTAGGAGTATGACTTGACTAGCTATGACTTGACTTGATGACTTGGACAGTGATTCGACTTTTTTTTTTTGATTTTGTTATGGCTCCACACTTTTGTGTATTTAGCCAGTGTCAAGTAATTGATAATTTTTCAAATTTAAAGGTATTAGATATATGTGTCAAGTCAAGTCACAGTCCAAGTCATAATCTAGTCTAGTCTAGTCAAGTCATAGGTACTCCTAGTAAAGTGGTGACAACTTTACCAGAAGCTTCTATGGAGTTTTGGAAACAACACGAAAAGGAACGTTTCCCCATCATTATACCACTTTCCCACACTCATGCCTGTAATCCAGCACTTATCGAATAAAATACCACCAATTTTATGCACTAATACTGAAAATAACACAAGTTTTGAAAAATAATACAATGCGGTGACGCGATTGTTTCGTTTTCCCGCCAAAACTCCGTGATTCGACTTGACACATAATATTAATTAACTTGAGAAATTATCAATTACTTGACACTGGCTAAATACACAAAAGTGTGGAGCCAAAAAAACAATTTAAAAAAAACAAGTTACTTAATAAATATTTATCCATAAAAGCTGCCAGTGATTTTCACAATATCCATAGTTTTCACAGCGAAAAACTGGCCTTCGAAACAAAGTTTATTTATAATGTTAACCTCGACGTTAGTCAAAATTATATTTTGATAATTTTTGTGCGCGAATAGACCCGTTTTATCTTTACCTTATGAGTTCAAGTCGCGAAAGTTTAAAAAGTTTATTTAGCCAAGAAAACAAGTACTAATTTAAACGTGACGGAAACGGAAAATAAAAAAAATAGCCACAAAACCCATAAATACAAGTGATATATAAAAGATCTTTGGCACAAAGAAAATGTGATGTGAGTCCCTAAAGGGATAAAGGGATTTTTGTACCTTTCTGAGACCATTATGTACATTTCAGTAAAGTAATTGGGCCTCAAATAGGTACGGATTTGTTTACCTATAGGGTTTCCAAGGTATTTCTTTTCCAGCCAAATTTAGTTTGTTTATGTATTGTATAAAATAATGGTTCATACATCTCGGGTTGTTCCGTTTATCAGAAGGATAAAAATATAGCTAATACATGGATTACTAGACAATTTACTAATGTTTTAGTCTATTTTTAGTCGGTTATATTTTTTATGTGAGTTTTTGGAATTCAGAAAATATCACTGCTCTAAATAACCATGAATAGATGCAACCGGTCAAACGGATTAAAGTCGGTTATCTTGGGCACGTGTTCAGATATATCATCTCCAGATCATGATGGGCAAAGTGGTAATAAAAGGACGTGTTTAAAAAATAAGATAACTTGGGTGTAAAACTCCTAGAAGTAGACACATACAGCCTTATTAATAAACGGGTATTAGCTTTTGTCCTTTTTTTGCTACTGGAATATTTAGCTGGATCGAAACAGACAAAAGATGGTGTAACTAGTCCGTGTTTATTAATAAGGCTGTTAGTGCCCGGTACACAATTGCTTCGCTTAGCACGGGGTAGATTGGCAGAGCTGAGAGCACATACAAGAGACAGAAAACGAAATAACCGGTTACTGTAACCTGTATGGTAAACTATAATAGTGTATGAAACTTACTAGGTGGTAGGACTTTTCTGCAAAGTTCGTCTAGGTAGGTACCACCGCTTTGCCAGTTATTCTGCCGCCAAGCAGTACTGCGTTCCGGTTTGAAGGGCAATGTAGCTAGTGAAATTACTGGGCAAATGAGACTTTATGATCTGATCTCACAGTCGTGTAATCTTATTATCAGACTGTGTTGATGTCTCAGGATGATGTGCGCATTGCAGCAGTCATGCGAAACTTTACATGTTGGATTTCCGAGTGACACTGTTCTGTTATGGGCGGCCGTGTCACTTAACATCAGGTGAACGACTAGCTCGTCACATCATTCATAACATAAAAAAAAATGTTCCTATGGTCTCGTAATCTAATGGGAACATTCAACAGAATAATATTTTTTTCTTAGATAATTTTTCTTAGGTTATATATAGGTTTGCAGAATGCATTAGTAAATAACACACTTATGCAGCATTTAACACTAAATACATACCTTGTAGTTATATACGAATATATTGCTGTTCCCCGGTCCCATAGGGTTGTCGTTACGATCTCCGATGACTACGTGGAGGATAGAGACGCCTGTCAACCGAGGGGTCCCCGAGTCGGTTATCGCCACGGGAATTCGGTACTCCTTGCGTTGCTCGCGATCGAATGATACCAGCGTAGAGAGGACGTTTCCTAAAAAAAAAAAACATTGGTTATTACTTATATTAAAATGGAATTACTCATACAAATCTGTAAAGGTTAGAAAACAGCGCTGAACAATCACCCTATATACTCTATAGATCTTACGACAATGAAAGTATACTGTGGAAATACCGGTAGGTTGTCACCAAATTCAAGAATGTGTCCAATTTTGTCATCCAAAAAAATTGACATCCAAAAACCAACACTATTACAGTATGGTAGATTATGACCTATGTCCCATTCTCTCCCTGTGAAAAAGGCCTTTATCCCAGCAGCGGAAACGTGTAAAGAACTAACGAAAACGAAAGTAGCAGAACTAATGGGAATCTGAACCGATATTGCTTGTCATACGAAGATCAGTGTTGAAGTACCTACACTGTACCAGCTATGTAGCTGGTTCAGTATACGAAGTGGAAGGAAGTGATTCCATTTCGCTAGCAACTTCTCTGACATAAATTCAAGTACCTTCTAAACTTCTATCGGATTAAGTAAGGTTTAATTTGGACAAACATCGGATTAAAAATTTAGAATATAAAGCCCCACCATCATGGTCTCCATGCATACTTACTCTGATCTTCAGCCGAGAAATCAAAATTGCAACGGCCACAAAACCCAGATATGAAATATAATACTTGAACTTCTTTTCAGATCATAAACAATGTTGGTATCGTCTTCAAGGATTCTAAATTAGTTTCCATTTGACATTGAATACTTACGCTTTATTGATACTTAAAAATAATTTGTCTTAAAATCGAACCGTCTAGTCACCGTGACTGCCAGCTGACTTTCAGAATCGACCTTTACTTACCTTGTAAGAAACCCTGTTATTAACAAAGGTCAGGTAAGTCTTCTATGAAGGCGGTAATGTAGGCACAGAGTATGGAGAACGCCTTTCTACGTTCTTATTATAAATATCTACTTGTTATTGTTTATTATTTATTCTGCGTTATTGCTTAGATTTATGTTTATCAGTTGATTTTTAATACTCTATGACATTTTATTAGATACAGACATGTTGGCAAGTTGGTCACAGAATATTACTACTGCTGAACGTAGACCTCCCCAACACAGCACCATTTGAGAGGCTGCTTGCCTTGGGCTGCACATTGTCTGTCAGTCAGTCAGTACAAAGTCTTTTAGTAATATAGATAGCCGCCAGACACACGATACATTCACGTGAAGATGCTAAAAAACCCATTTTGCAAATAGCGAACAGGCCCATTCGCGACCATCAAGTCCTAACCACGAATGCCATAAATCAAACTTCCGACATACTGGCACACTACGTTCTCTTCAAATTATAGTATCAGATCGCGGCAGCTCGTGCCACAAAAGTGCCAGCACTCGTAAAACATCGCTCGAAGTTTAGAAACCACCACCGGCATAAATAATATACCAAGCAACGGGTAAAATTATCAACATGCCAACGTGAACGCGGCCGACCGAAATTGAATTGGCACTTTTGAACAAAGTTACGAGTTAAGGTTTCGCGCGCCTTTTATTGCATGTTAAGTACATTAATTGAACGGAATTTCGAAACTGGCACTGAATTAATGGAAACACAGCGTAAGTCTGCTTTCGGAGGCTGGAAATCGGTTTCCGAATAAGACAACGTGAAAGTTTTCACGAGCAATTTGGCTACAAGTTCGAACTCAATGGAGTTTGTATTTGAACTGCTCTATTAAGAAACGCGGCTGTATTTACCTAGAGGAGCGGATTTTAGGACCGAGTTACGGAGATTATGGAACTTAAAGTTTACTATTATGGTGCGGATGTAATCAAAATAATAGCAGATACCCAGGCTGTTGCAAAATAAAAGCAATGAGGAAATTACAAAACTAATTAAGCACAGATCTCAGAAATTAAAGAGATATGAAACAAGGCGGGATCGATGTTGCATCAATATGCACAAACCCCGTGGCAGTAATGGTTGAAAATATCATGTGGCCGGACAGCAATCGTAAGCAGTTTACAATGCTCGGTCTTTACTAACTACTATTCGAACGTTGAGTTCTAATAACGCAATAGATAATGAATACATTCAATCACGCCGCTGCTAGTCGTGAGCTAATGAAACACCGGTTTCGTACTTGTAGCCCCGTAGGTTAGCTAGAACGGTCGCGAATTTCCATAGGGTCCACTCTTCCAGTGGACATAGTCTTATCGATCCTCTTATCCCGGCAACGGCCCAAGCCGAGCCTCGCACCCCAGGGGTGCCCTTGAGCTAGTTGTCTCCCACTTTTGATGGCTTGGCGCCTTAAGCGCCAGCCCGGTGACGCTGTAAAGGTCGGTTTAGACCAACAGCCCGTTCAAAAAAAAACTGTTTTGTACTCAGCGAACGGGGATGGCACCTCTGTAGATCATGTAATAAAGAATTATAAAGAAGAGCTTCACTAAATATCTAGTACGGTATACTTTGTTATATAAAGTCGACAAATACACAAATGACAATTGATTTGAAATGCGAATGACAGTAGTTTACCGTCTTCGTTAAACGCAAAAAATGAGATATATATGACATAAAAAAAGAGTTATATAGACAAAAAAACGACCAGTATTTGTATTTAAAACTTGCAGCAACGTTCCAACTAAATTGCACTTTATTGTGATGTAGCAAAAGTCCCTATTTATTTAACGCTTACCTTGTATATGGAACTTGGATCTGATGTCAAATGACGCTGATTCGTTGAGGGCGAATGTGAAAGGTGGCCCGTTTTCTGGAGAGTCGTAGTCCTTCGCAGTCAGAATCACTACTTGACCGGGGGGCTCGTTCTCGTACCATATTACTGGTTGCGTCTGTAACAATACATACGTTAAAATTATAATTTATATAATAATTATAATTTTAATATAAATACTGGTAGAGCAGTATAATGAATATCATTGGGAGATTTAATTTGCAGTCAGAAAACAGATTGTCACGTTAAGTTGGTCAACGACGACGCAAATTTTCCATTTTTATTTTTTTTATTTAATCAATTACCAACGTAATAGACAAGTTTTTAATAACCCTAGATTGAGAACTTTTTATACCACTTACAGTCACTTGCACAAAACTATAGTTGTACAATAATATAGAATACGTAATAGACTGTGAGTGCAAATTGAGTAGTTTTTTCGGGTGAAATATGAAATCTATATATAATTATATATACAAGAAAAACGTGTTAGTTACACTATTTATAACTCAAGAAGGGCTTAGCTGATTTGGCTGAAAATTGGCGGGGAGGTAGCTTAGAACCAGGAGACGGACATAGGCTACTTTTTATCTTTTTCGACCGCGTTTTACTAATTCACCCGTGCGATGCCGGGACGGGTCAACTAGTTATAAATATTATTTGATTTTATTGCGGGTTGAATACGACTGTCGTCATGGGTTGGACCCAAATTCATATATGTGTGGGTTAAACTTGAGGATTGAATACGAATGCCACTACTCATTCACTCATACTTACTGGAGTGACTAAACGCTGCGATGGTTTTTAAAAATCGAATTTTGTTGTCTAAACAAAAACAATTCGATTTTTAAAAACCATCGCCTACCTATGTACACATACCATACTAGTCCTTTCAAAATTGTTATTTCATCTTATATCAACAACAAAACGGAAAAATACGTACAAAATCGCACGCTACTTCACCCCGAATGAAAGCTTTATCTCAGTATCGACGTTAAAACCACTTTGTCCGGAGATATAGCAAGAGGAAGTCTTTACCCATTCTTCGCGGCAGCCTCACGGGGTATGCGGTTTTAATTCGAATGTACGCTGAAGTTATAATCGCTGGAATCGATACCTCGAGTCGATTCGTTTCAATTTGATTTAAAAGTAGAAGTTTATATTGGAGGATTATACTTCAAAGAAGTTTAGGTTAGCAAATAAAACTATTTTGTCATCATCTAAATAACCGGATAGTATATCCGGTTTTAGATTATTGTGATGTTCTGTTTACAATTATATCAGATTTCGGAAAAAAAAACAGTTATCTGGGTTATGAGCCGACCTGCTCAAGCACCACACCAGAGGCTGAGAGAACTTTTTACTTTATCATTTAAAACTGTATTAATCTAGATTATAGGTATCGTTCATTGGTACAGTTAAGGGACATATTTCAAAGTCAAAGTCAAAGTCAAAAGATTTATTGCAAATAGGCTAATTTTAGCACTTTTACAAGTCAAAATTATACTAGGTACTTAAAATTAAGTTATTTCACTAAGCATATAAAATTACAAAGTGCTTATTGTCAAATAATATAGCAAGCCCATTACAATATATGAGTTTGAAAAAAAAAGCAGTTCTCTTTCTCACTACTGGTGCAAGCAATCCGGCACAATGCAGAATTGAAAACTTTGATCCGAAGCTTCGATTACAACTGTAAAGAAGAAGCTACAAGAAACTTTACAGTGATGTTTTTGTCTTCTTTCTACTGTCTTTTACATTTAGTTGTCTTTTAACATATCATTGTTGAACTATTAATTGGGAACTACAACAGTATTTGCCAATTCGTTAACTGTAAAAACTGTGGCGGTAAAACCATATCTCGAATTCATATTACCGAAACCTAAGGGTGAGACCCTAATACCCGAGTAATACGGTTTCCAGCTCAGGATTACATCAGTGGTCCGGCTAAAAGCCCCCTTTGAGACCTCCAGAATGGAAATTAACCAACCTAGCCAATATTGGGTTTCGATATAAGAAATTGAACACCTATAGCTGGTGGATTTGCATAAAAAATTTACCCGAAACGGTCTAAAGTTAACTTAAGTGGTATGTGGGAAGAAGTGGAAACAAATACAGATATTTCGGCTATCTTATGAAGGTTGGGTGTGTGGATTTAAAAGGGCGATGGTGTAATATCCAGTTCTCTTTAGCGGAGGTCTAGAGGTACTTTGACATTTTTATTTTTCTTATTTTAGCTCTGAATTTATATAACGGTATATATAATTTTTTTTTCTCTTAAACGTTAAGTAATATTTATTAAGGTTGAAAGTCTGATAAAAAGGGAAAACTTTTTAGTGAATAAAGTGGAAACAATCGTTTCTTCCGAACTTATAAAACTCCCAACTTTTAGATATACTCCAGTTTCTCCAATATTTACCTGTTCCATCGTATTTGGACCTAAATAAATTTCAGTTCAACACATAGGCGTCCAATCTATAATACGTCTCAGGTTGGCGATAAATATGACAACAACTTCGGTACCTTATAAGAAAATAGTGTCCCTAACATCTCTGATTTTCTTACCCTCGTCAAGGAAAAAATTCAATGACAGACAGACAAACACGTAACACGAAATAATGTGCTGAATTTACATAACATAATGTAAAACCTTATAGATGGAAGCGAATGATTTATTGCCCTAAAACAACATACCTAAGAAAATGTAGCCCAACCAAATTGAAATAAAGAAATATTTGAGCTTTTTTCGTTTTAGTACACTTTGGATACTTTGAGAAAATAGTTTTACATTTACCTTTAGGCTTAAGAAGCTTTTGAAATGTACGATAAAATTCTTGTTTAGATTATTAACCTCAGCTCTTGAATTTCAATTTAGATAAGCGATATTGTTACTTTTGTGAAATAGAAAATATCTTTTTCTGAATAAATTATAGCGTTATTATAACGTCAAAGAAAACAGCATTAGAGTGCCTTTTACTGAGCTGTAAGTATATGTATCGAATAATAGGTTATATATAAAACGAGCGAACGATATTCTGCCCGCAGCTTTGCCCGCGGCTTGGCCTATGGGAAAATAATTCAACCACCCATTTCACCCTCTTAAGGGTGGAATTTCGAAAAATCATTTCTTAGCGGATGCCTACGTCTACGTCTACCTGCATGCCAAATTTCAGCCCGATCTGTCCAGGGGTTTGGGCTGTGCGTTGATAGATCACTATGTCAGTCAGTCAGTCAGTTAGTCACTTTTGAGTTATATATATTTAGATTTACCTATTATGGAATAACTTAATCGGTGTATTTAATAATTAGAGAAAATTTGGCGCAGCGCCCACAACACACTATGGCGCTTTATTGAATGTGTTCAAAATGGTTTGTACCCACCCCAATTCTTTCCTGTACCGATTTTGTCTAAAAAATGCAATAAACAAATAAGTAATATATAAAAAGAGCACGGACCTAGGAGTCAGTGATAAAGCAGCTTTAAAAAAGAAACTCGTTTCTTTTGATGATAATTCTCTCCTAAAACCAAATGCTGATGAAACAGCTATTCCTAAATGATATGCAGCACGGGCCGCATTATCGGGAAATGAATAAACGCTGACAAGTCGAGCGTGCCTAATTCCGGAGCGATTCCAGGGTGCCAGATAACGGTCTTAATCCGGGGGATGGGAACTCAAGGATAGGAATCCGAAGGAACGAAAATCCGAAGGATGAGCAAATCCGAAAGTCATGGTGATTATTTCGGGAACAGGAATTATGTATATGGAATGGTAAAAGATAAATATTGTGAATTATGTATGAGTGTGTGCTCGTGGTGGAATGATCGGCGTTGAATTGCTGCGATATCTTGGGGGCTCAAATTCTTATGCCAGGATAAATTGTACGAGGAAGCCGAACACTGGTCAGAGCTCATGTTTATTAAGTTTGTATTTTGGTTATGTAATTATGCATACGAAGCTAGCCTTTACTCCAACTCCTTTATTGGACTACTGGCTCGATAGCTCAGTTGGTAGTAATCCTGCCTTCTGAACTGTGGGTTGTGGGTTCGATTCCCACCCAGGACAAACATTTGTATGATGAACATAGGTGTTTGTTCTGTGTCTGGGTGTAATATTGTATTAATCAAATTAATATAATAAATGTGATAATCAAATTAATGTGATGTATGTATTAACAAACAAAAAGTATATACGTATTGTATCAGTTATCTGGTTCCTATAGTACAAGCTTTGCTTAGTTTGGGGCTAGATGGCGCTGTGAAATGTCCACAGATATTTATTTATTTTATTTATTTAATCAGCAATGTACTAAATGCTGTATAATTGATCATATGTACTTTTTTATGTTAAGGAATGACGTGATGAGCTAACCGTTTGCCTGATGTTAAGCGACACCCATATCAGTTGCAGTGTCACTCGGAACTCTAAAGTATAGTGTTTCGCGTAACACTGCATTGCGCACATCATCCTGAGACATCAGCACTATCTAGTAATAAGATTACTAGACTGTGAGATCAGGTCATAAAGTCTCACTTGCCCAGTAATTTAATGAAATTACTGGGCAAATGAGGACTCAAGCTAGTGAGCTAGTTCCCTTCAAACTAGAACACAGCAGTGATTGCGCACTTTTGCTTGGCGGCAGAATAACAAAGCAGTGGTAACTACCTAGACGTACTTTGCAGAAAAACTACCACCTAGTAAAAGTATTGCAGTAGTTTTAACCAATGAAGCCATTATTGTTAGCAAATCTCCAGCAATATTTACTCAGTCACCAGGTATCAACCCAGAGAAGTGCGGGAGAGAGCGTTAGACGTTAATTTGCATGAAAAATTGACAGCCACACCGAACAGCCATCGCTCAATCATTACTCGAAATTTCAATACCCTCGAGAATGGAAGCCGAGAATTCTTTTTTTAGACGAAAATATTTCTATTGGAGACTTTGAAACAAAACGGGATGGGCTTGTGTTACAGTTTCTTTACAGTTGGGCTTATCATCCCCGGAATTGGGTCACGTCAGTAGCAGTCATGGTTCATCAAAATTAATTCGAAGTTTTGGACGAAATCAATCAATAAATTAATATTTTATTGGCATGAAATATTTATATTTGTTGCTCCATTGACTCCTGAACTAGTTTAACAATGTATTTGCCATGCATGAAATTCCCGCGTATCTGTTATTTAACTGGCCCGATAGCTCAGTTTGTATTAACCCTGCGTTCTGAACTGAAGGTTGTGGGTTCGATCCCCAGGACAAACATTTGCGTGATGAACATCAATGTTTGTAGAGAACTGGGTGTTATATTGTAATCTACGTACGTATTTACAAACAAAAAGCATCTAGGTATTGTATCAGTTATCTGGTTTCTCATGGTACAAGCTTTGTCTAGTTGGGACTAGATGGCGCTGTTTAAAATGTCCTTTTTTTATTGGGCTATTGTTACCTTGTGACGTGTGCATAATGCGCATTATCTGATTCCCTCGATGTCAAAGGATCGATCGAGAAATCGATTGTTGCATGTCCCAGGGGCGAGTTTGCGACTATTGAGTGTATGTATACTGCAGACCAAAAAATACAATTACTCTCTAACTGCAGACTAAGTTGACAGTCCATACTTATAGTATGTATATGTCTATTTTGCTATATGAAGTATAATTTTATTGGGGAACGAAATCCGAGAGCACAGGTAAAATATAAAAAGCATCTCGGTCCGTGTTCTTAGTTTAGTGTGTGGTCGTAACCACAATGCATTTTAACGGTAGTTTCAGGAAATATAGTGAGTGCCACTTTGTGCAACAATGAAAAATTACCTGTTAATTGATAGGTACTGAAAATTTACTCGTGTGTGTATACTACTTGTAGTAAAACGGATCGTTCCCTCAAAATGCTTTACAATAAAAGCTTATATTGCTTACGAATATTCACTATTTTATTTTTTTAATGCTGCTATATAATTTGCCACAGACAGATATGAGCAAGAAAGGTGGATTGTACTGGTCTCCATTTTCAACACTACAAAGTAAAAAAATATGTATTATTATGTAGGTATGTCCAGTAAAATCTCAATTTAGACATTAACATTCAAAATAACAAAACAAAAACAAAGTTATATGTACCAGCCGGTAGATAGAGCTAAACTAAAGAAGTTTTATTTTAGTCGTGTGGTCTAAAGCACACTCTTTTTTTATTGATTTCTTTCAACGTATTGTATATATGTAATTATAATTAACATAACAGAAAAAGCTGACTTTGTAAAATTTATAAATTATGAAAAATACAAGATGGTTTTGTTATTCTATCTTCCGAAAACAATCGCTCTTAAGTTGTAATTCAATAGCCCTTTACTGCGGAACATATCTACTGTAGTAACAATATTGGGTACTCTTGCGACGGACGACTTCAGATTGTTATCATTATGCTGTGCTAGCAGTAAGGACAGTACACAAATGTACTTAATTTTTATTAACAAGTTACGTCGAATGTACGGACGCCTGTACGCATACATATATCTCTGCCCATACATCTTTTAATTGTACTGTTGACCAGTAATTGGTACACAAAACGTCAGCGTTCGACCGATTAATATGATTCACAAAATAAATAATTTAAAAAAATTTAACCGATGTCAAATCGATTTTTTTACATTGTTAGTTCGTTATCCCTCAATTTCCTTGAGATTCCGTCATCAGATCCTGACTTGATAATGGGACTTCGGGAGCATACTCTTTCGAACTAAAATCATAGAATATACACAAAAAGAACATACAGACGAAAATAGTAAGTACTTCCTCCTTTTTGGAAGTCGATTAAAAATACGCTGCATGGTAATACTATCGTGTGAGGGAAAAGCTCTAATTAAATCGATATTAATCATCAGAAATCGAATCTCAACTGTTGTAGAAATGGTTTTTCAATTCTACATCTACAGAGAAGTAATTTCAAATATATCATATATTGTCATCAGCCATTGTGTCAAACGCATTTTTTTATGGCTTAGAATTGTATTAAAACAAGTTGCGCCCCGCGGTTTCACCCGCGAATAAAAGTATTTTAATTATTTGCTCATCCCACGTGAAAATTACACTTTTCCGGGATAAATTGTAGCCTACATGTTAACCCAGTGTATAAGCTATCTTGGTACCGAATTTCATCCAAATCCATTCAGCCGTTTGACCGTGAAGGAGTAACAAACATACACATATACACACAAACACACATACAAACTTTCACCTTTATAATATTAGTGTGATGCATTAAAAAGACTTTTGTTTAATTAGCACAAACTATCCTATAATGCGCGAGGACTACAATAATTTTGCGACATGCGAAAGGTAACAATATTATTACGCAACGTCCATACTGTTTATAACGTCCTTTGTGTTCATGTCAACATCGAATCAATCATTTCTTCCTTGAATATCGATGTCGCTGTAACTAAATGGATTTTGGTTTTCCGGAAAAAGTAATTTCATTTCGTCAGTTCCGTGAATACATTATATCTTATGTTTCTCCCAAATGTATTAAGAAAAAATATATGAGATCAGAATCAAATCGATATTGCGTTTAAACGGTTTTTACAAAAAAAGGAATTTCTATACTTTTGTACCCCCCGAATTTACTCTGTTATTTTTATGAACGTATCGATTGAATAACAAACCAATAAGTTAGACGGTATAGTGATTTTTTGCCTATGTTTATGTGTGTTGGCAACACAACATAGATAGGTAGTAATTGTTGAGAGATGTACGGGCAATATTGTAAACGAGTTGGCTTCCACGACGTGTGGTTTTTGTCTCGGTCCTTTTATAATTCAGCTTTCCTACCAATAAATTAGTTAAACCGCTCCACCACCCAACCACTACTCTCGGAAGAAAAACACAGTCCACGCTCCACCAGCTGAGGCTCCCTACAACGTGGAGTTTGTATCTATTTTTTTCACGCTCAAAGTTACCACCTATCTTTATTCTTTAAGCTGCTAAAATAATTCTATCTACCGCTATATGTATCATACATATACTAAGTACGACGTTTTTTTTATGTTATTGAATGATGTGACGAGCTAGTCGTTCACCTGATGTTAAGCGCGACGGCCGCCCATAACAGAACAGTGTCACTCGGAACCCTAAAACATAGAATTACAGGCGACACTGCACTGCGCACATCATCCTGAGACATCAGCACAGTCTGGTAATAAGATTACTCGACTGTGAGATCAGATCATAAAGTCTCAATTGCCCAGTAATTTCACTAGCTGTAGCTACAATGCCCTTCAAAGCGGAACACAGTAGTGCTTGCACACTACTGCTTGGCGGCAGAATAACTGGCAAAGCGGTGGTACCTACCTAGACGAACTTTGCAACAAAGTCCTACCACCTAGTAAAAGTACGACGTATCCTACTATTATTATAAACTTGAACATTTGTATGTATGGATGTTTGTTACTCTTTTACGCGCAAAATGCTGAACGGATTTGGATGAAATTTGGAATATATATAGCTTATATAGTGCTACACATAGGCTACTTTTTATCCACGGGTGAAACCGCAGAGCGCAGTGAAAATAAATGGGATGCATGTTTTGGGATTCACGTTGATAACGCATTTTACCGACATTGTTTCGCTACGAATATGCCTTAAGGCCTAAGACAGGAATGATTAGATTATTTTGAAGCTTTTGTACAAAAATACAAAGTTGCCTGGAGTCACAGACTGGAGGAAAATTAAAGACCTTTATCAAAAAATTAAATATTTCGTATTAGAAATAAAATACTTCTCTTATATCTTGACTACTTAGAACTATAATCGTGAATCACTTTTTCACGCATTTAAAGTGATATAATTAGTTTTCACTATAATGTAATAATTGACTTTAAAAAGTTTTTGAATAAAACTTCTTTACTCACGCTTGACTTTGGAAGTTGAAATTGGTTCACGTTCGTGCGTCCGGTAAAACGAAAACTCACAACTGTCAAGATGGCGACATTAACATTAAACAAGAGTTTTGGCGGGAAAACGAAAAAGATCGCGTCACCGCATTGTATTATTTTGCAAAACTTGTGTTATTTTCAGTGTTGCTGCATAAAATTGGTGATATTTTATTCAAATATATTAAGGGCTATATATATTAAGGGCTGTATTATAGGCATGTGTGTGGGACCGCTATTTCGTAGGAGTTTTGTTACAAACACTGTGACACGAGAATCTATACAAATAAAATTCATAGTCCTGACTGACTGACTGACTGACTTATACATCAACGCGCAGCCTAAACCGCTGGTCGTCGAGACTTGTGCGTTCTTTGTAAAGTGTAGGTATCCACCAAGAAAGGGTTTTTCGAAATTTCACCCTTAAGAGGGTGAAATGGGTGGTTGAATTATCTATAAAACAGATCTTCGTTTCTTATAGGCCACGCGGGCTAAGCCGCGAGCAGAAGCTAGTTTTATATATTAGATAGTTATGTATAAAATTCTCTTAAATACAAAACACAGTGATTACTTACATTAGTAAGAAAAGGTGCGTTGTCGTTGATGTCTGTCAGCTCCAAGATGACTTCGGTCGTGGACCGCAAGCTGTCTGAACCGAGTCTGCCTCCGTGATCGGCTGCCATGATAAAGATCTGCCATCTAGTAAGGAATTAACAAGAGTTAAGAGGGAGCTTTGGCGGGAAAGCGAAAAAAATTGCGTCACCGCATTGGATTATTTTCCTAAACTTGTGTTATTTTCAGTGTTAGTGCATATAATTGGTGGCATTCTATTCGTTAAGTGCTGGATTACAGGCGTGAGTGTGGGAAAATGGTATAATGATGGTGAAACGTTTCTTTTCGTGTTGTTTCCAAGACTCCATAGAAGCTTCAAGTAAAGTTGCCACCACTTTACTAGGAGTATGACTTTGACTTGACTTGATGACTTGACACATATTTGCGTGAAATATCATTAACTTGATGAATTATCAATTACTTGACACTGGCTAAATAAACAAAAGTGTGGAGCCAAAACATTAAAAAAAGAGTTGAGAGAAATAGAGATAGCAAGCCACATCCCGACTATTACCCATCTCATTATTGGAATTGATGCAATAAAAATAACGCTAGAGCGTCTCTTACCTCGTGAAGCCCGAAGGCTGGTCCCTGTCCAATGGTTTGGTCAGCCTCAAGCAACCATCGTTGTCGATTTGTAAAAACTCTTTCTGCTCATGTTTGACTAGAGAGTACACTATGTTCTGTGGGGCGCTCCTGTCTTTGATATCGGGATCGTAGGCTTCTACCTAAAAATGAACAGATATTAATTAAATCAGTTTATCTTCTTCTTGTGGTTCACCGCTATCGGAGATTGTACATCATCATTGCAATCCTAACTTTTGATGTTACCGCTCGAAGCAGAGATGTCGTGAAGCCAAACCACCCCCCGCAACGCCTTCTACTCACACTTTTCTTCCCGGAAATTTTCTTCTAGACAATAAATTAGAGAAGCTTTTAGGTAAAAGTGTATACCTTCTCCAATTTATTTTTTACAAGCCCGATTGCTTTTGGTAGTAACCCTGCTTTCTGAACTGCGGGTTGTGGGTTCGATTCACACCCAGGACAAACATTAGTGTGATGAAAATCGATGTTTGTTATGTGTCTGGGTGTTATATTGTATTCTAATAAAAATATTTAAGTATTGTATCAATTATCTGGTTCCCATAGTACCCGTAAAAGTTTTGCTTATTTTGGGGCTAGTTGGCGCTGTGTGAAATGTACACAAATAGCTAATTTGCTTATAATTATGTTACTGCTAGCTATCCTGCTCACACACATTTCACACGACGTGACGTGATCCTGCTTAGGTTCTATATCAATTCTATGATACATACTCAAATCGTCTTCTATTCATCGAAACACCTAAAACATCTGGTTCTGGTTCATTTGTCTATTTGCGATGTCTACTCCAGCTCGTTTTCCCAATTGATTAACGATTCCCATAAAAATCAGCACTTACTTTAACAACACATCCTTCATACAGCTTCTCTTCTTCAATGGTCTTCGTATAGTTGGCTAAGAAGACGGGAGGGTTGTCGTTCAAGTTCTCAATATTGATGATGACCTTAGCGTAGTCTTCGTAAATACCGTCGAAAGCTCGAACGTCAAGACTGTAGCTTGTGATGTTCTCGTAATCAAGTTCGTTGTTAACTCGAATTTCTCCAGTGAAGTTACGAATGACAAAAGCATCGTACGTGTTACCAGCGACTATGCTATAGGAGACGACGGAAGCTGTGAATATAAATGTAGGTTATTTTTTCATATGGGATCAACAGAAGAGCACCATAAATAAATAATGGTGTTAGTGTTAATAACACCACGTTCTTTTAATGTACTTAGAGCCATAGAGCTAGCAACTGCTTCTTGGTGAATGTTCAAAATCGTAACTCTTTAATTTCTTTAGTTAGGCAGTAGGACTTTTCTGCAAAGTTCGTCTATGTAGGTATCACCGCTTTGCCAGTTATTTTTCCGCCAAGCAGTATTGTGCAAGCACTACTGTGTTCCCGTTTGAAGGGCATTGTAGCTAGTGAAATTACTGGGCAATTTTGACTTTATGATCTCACCGTCAAGTAATCATATTACCAGACTGAGCTGATATGTTAGGATGATGTGCGCAGTGCAGTGTCACGCGAAAATTTATATTTTACATAACATAAGGTGAACGACTAGTTCGTCACATCATTCCTTAACATAAAAAAACAGACACCAGATAGGGCCATTAAGGCTCGTAGTATAGAACTATGCTTGGTCGTTGATATATGCTCTATTGAGATTTCATTCGATATTTGATGATTTTGTGAATGAAATCTCGTTTTGAGTAGATTCACGACTAGGTATTTCTGTAATACGGGCCTAAGTTTTTAAGCTTGCTTACCTGTATCTATATCTGCAGCGTTCACTACAGTGACTAGTTCGTTTATATTAGCATTCTCTGCTATTGACTCTGCCACGTAAGTATCTTGGGTAAAATGAGGAGCATTATCGTTTTTATCTGCTATTTCTATCAAAAACACTTGCTGACCAGTATTGTTCTTTCCAGGAATTAAAGCTGATTCTGAATTATCTGTAGCTATGATTTTAATGTTATAGAAACTTCTTTCTTCTCTATCAAATCTTTTTAAAGTAGTAATGTTGCCAGTGATAGGATCTACAGCAAAGGGGTCAGACGGGTCACCTAGTTCATAACTAATTTGATTGTTGGCTGAAGTGCCGTCAGCGTCAAATGCTCTGACTTGCATGACTGGAGTGCCAGGATTCTCATTTTCAAGGACACTACCAGATCTAATTTCACTGAATATGGGTATATTGTCGTTCACGTCTTCGACTTCAATTTGGATTATTGTTTCAGCAGCAAGTTTGTAATTGTTCTGAAAATATTTAAAATATTATTAAGTAACTGAAATCTCACAGTGACTAATTTTAGACAGGCATTAACAGTACATAACCGTGATCTTAAGGCAGATGTATAAAGTTTTCTATTTTATCAATCCTGAACGTAATTAATGAAACGATTTGAATGTAGATTACATCAGAATCATTTATAAGATTAAGCAAAATAGATACATAAACATTAATGTATTAGCAAAATTCAGTATGGTGGGTAAACGTTCGCACAAAATCTTGCGCAAAATATTTCTAACATCCCAAAAATGGAATATTTTCTTTTTCCTTACCTGTATTCTTACAGTGAGCGTGTAATCCGTAATTTTCTCGTAATCCAAATGGTTCCCCAGTTTAATATAGGCCGAATCTGCCTCGGGTTCCAGTACAAATGTATGCCATTTGTTGGTCTGCTCAGTCTGTCCTTGGACTAGTTCAAATTGCAACTTTTTCTCTTCCGGGATATTTGAGCTACAAATAAAGTGAATAATTACAGTACGTGACGTAGCCAAACATATAGCGTCATTATTAAATTTTAAGAAGATTCTGATGAAAAGCAGATATTAAATCATTGTATTTGCGTCCTTTATAGACTTGTCTCGAAAAAGCAAAGAGCTTTAAACTTAATCAACTTGTGTAAGAAACTTCAAAGACAATGAATACTTTATAAACTCCCGAAGGTTTTCAAATTCACATTTAACTTAGTCAAATTAAATGGTACTTACATCGCCCTAACTGTTGCTATAGGCGTATTGAAATCAGCGTAATTTTCTTTTAATCTTATCGGCTCGTCGGGAACTTCTATGAAAGATGGGCTCTTCTTGTTAGACTCAACAACTTGGATGTCTAAAGTTATGGAACTTTGTTGGGGTGGATCTCCCATATCTTTTACTATCGCGCTTAGTTTGAACTTGTAACCCGGCACTTTCTGTGGAAACAAAGGGGATTTATATTATTCAAGTTTATTTGCTTAGCTTTCGTAATAATTTTCTGTTTAGTTAGGCACTTTGAAAATGTAACTAGTTTGTCTGTTCTGTAAATTTATATTTACTTCTAAATGAGCCTGTTAAGTACTTGTCTTTAAAATAAACACAAATTTAATATTCTACCGCGAGCTATCCCATTTAAATATCGCTTATAATCTATATTGTTGCATACAATAAAGAATTGAAATCGTATAAAATATTGAACTCAAAAATTTCAATAAAATTAATCAATACTTACATCAATGGTCTTATTTAGAAATATGACTCCATTATCAGGATCAATGTAAAAATATGCTTGATCTGGTGAATTAGAGTCCAAACTGTAGTGGACTATAGAGTTGTTCCCGTCGTCTATATCAGTAGCCGATATCCTCATCACCTCTCTTCCACTAGGTAGATCTTGAGGCACTGACTCCGAATACGACTGTATATGAAAACATTGTATTAGTTTACTAAGTAGTAAAACAATATTTTGGTGTTGATTGATGCTCTCTGGGTAATGATTGAATGATCTCATGATGGTATTAACTTCTGATGATATTAAAATAACATTTTTAAATCTAAATAACATCATTGTACTGAAAACACTTATAATAGTTCAAACTCAGAGTAAGAAGTAGTGTAGACTTAGCAGCTATACATCTTTGATATGTTCTACGCGAAGCATGCCCGAAGCTTAGAGAAAGACTGTATATTTATTCAAAATAATTATAATCGTGCAGTGTGATAAAATGCGCCTAAGGGGGAAAGAGCGGCCTAGCTAAAGAAAACACACATCAACTACAAATGTGCAAAGAAAGTGTATTTAAACCACACAAACACATAATATATTACCAATATTGCCTTGAGCGGCGGCCTATGATCCTAAATCAGACATGCAGGAACATGCAAGTAAAGAAACAGATAATTCAAAACAAGTACTTTCGATTGCTACCATTGCTTTCTTTAAAATCAATTACAGCTACATTATTAATGAAGCGACGGTAACAATCGAAAATGAACACGTAAAAGTTAGAACAATTTTATTTTGTGCGAAACGCTTTCTCTCATTGTGATATTTTCAGTTGTTTTGACAAACCTTCCATACGTCTCCGCGGAAGACCTTGGAAAAACAGGCAAGCGTTAAAATAGTCTGCATCACGTTTTGAGGCTAATAAACGAACATTCTGTTAGTCACATTAACAATAATAAAAAATAGAAATACGTAATGAAAGATGCCAACCTTGTTTCGATGATAGTTCGGAAAGGTCATCTCCAATCAAAATTGGTAAGAAAGGTTAGACACAGTTATAGGGTTACTGAAGAAGTCATCAATGATAATAATACATGCAATAGACGTAGCTTGACACAGATTTTCTTACGATTCAAATTTATATATAGCAGCAGTTCTTAAACAACATAACACCTTTAGATCAAAATTTGTTGTATAGCGTGTATATTGTTGATACTTACAACTTTGTCGAAGACTGGTTGATTGTCATTGATGTCTTCTATTAATATTTTGATTGTACAAGCGTCGTCTAACTGCGGTTGCCCGTTATCACTCGCTCGAACTGTTATGTAAATTTCTTTTTCCCGCGATGGCTCGTCGTGGTCGAATATCTGTACCATTACGTTAATACATTAAATTAATTCTACACAAACAATATTTAAAGTACCCACCTCAACTCCATATTTTAGATTGGCTTTAATGCAAATACCTTGATTAAATTAATGAAGATTAGATAATTAGCAAAATATATTTTAAAAGTGGATATAGTTAGGAATCTGTTATCATGGTAGATATAGAAAATAATAGAATTAATCTTATAATCGGTCTGAACTTAGTGACTCTGAATACATATTTCAAAGAAAAACATGAAACTATAGATAATCACACTAATATTATAATGGCGAAAGTTTGTATGTGTATGTGTGTTTGTGTGTTTGTTACTTCTTCACGCTCAATTGGCTGAATGGATTTGGATGAAATTCGGCAACAAGATAGCTTATACGCTGGATTAACATATAGGCTGCATTTTATACCGGAAAAACGAAATTTTCCCGTGAGATGAGCAAATTCTTAAAATACTTTTTTACGCGGGTGAAACCGCGGGGTAGATAATAAAGTATTAGATACTGACATCGCCTGTCGTTATTCTTCCTGTCTCAGGGTCGACGTGAAACCGCTCCTTTTCACCAGGAGTGGACACAAACTTGTATGTGACTGTACCCCCCATGTCGGGTGGATCTCTGTCTTCTGCTTTGACCTGAAATTAATTATAATTTATAATCCTATGGTTTGACAGTTTTGACTACGAGTGAAAGGGTACATCTCACTTATTACTTATTATCTAGGTGGTAGGACTTTACTGCAAAGTTCGTCAAGGTAGGTACCACCGCTTTGCCAGTTATTCTGCCGCCAAGCAGTGGTGCGTAAGCACTGCTGTGTTCCGGTTTGAAGGGCACTGTAGCTAGTGAAATTACTGGGCAAATGAGACTTTATGATCTGATTTCACAGTTTAGTAATCTTATTACTAGATTGTGCTGATGTCTCTGGATGACGTGCGCAGTGCAGTGTCACGCGAACCTCTATACTTTAGAGTTCCGAGTGACACTGCAGCTGATATGGGCAGCCGTGTCGTTTAACATCAGGCGAACGGCTAGCTCGTCACGTCATTCCTTAAAAAAAAAAAAGAAACTTTAGGCGAAAGTTTGTACCTGTGTATGTGTGCATGTTTGTTACTCCTTCACGCTTAAACGGCTGAATGGATTTTGATAAAATTCGGTATCAAGATAGCTTATACACTCGATTAACATATAGGTTATTTATCCCGGAAAAGTGAAATTTTCCCGTGGGATGAGCAAATAATTAAAATACTTTTTTACCGCTGGAAGTAACTACTTTTCTATAAACTCTTGGTTTACTATAATTACATAAATGTGTGTGTAAAATCCCCATAGGTTCTATAACATCAGCAGCAATATTATTTTAGTATACTTCAGATATTCGTATAAAAATATTGGAATGAGATAATATAAACATGAATGTATGATCAAACGAAAACGAAGCAGTCTTTATTAAAGGTTCGTAGGTAACATAATCAGGAGGCTTTTGATTCTATAATAAAGTAAGCAGACATATTTTACACTCAAAGTAAATAATCATATGACTGAGAATTGCTACTAATATTATACAAGTGTGGATGTTTTGAAATGGGGTAGGTGGTAACAGTCAACGGGATTTGAATGAAAATTTACAGTTAAGCCTAAACCCTGGAACAATACTACTACTACTAGTGGTAAGACTTTTCTGCAAAGTTCGTCTAGGTAGCTACCACCGCTTTGCCAGTTATTCTGCCGCCGAGCAGTAATGTGCAAGCAGTAATGTGCAAGCACTATTGTGTTCCGGCTTGAAGGGCACTGTAGCTAGTGAAATTACAGGGCAAATGAGACTTTATGACCTGATCTCACAGTCTAGTAATCTTATTGCTAGACTGTGCTGATGTCTTAGAATGGCGTGCGCAGCCCAGTGTCACGCGAAAGTGTCATTGCGACTGATATGGGCAGTCGTGTCGCTTAACATCAGGCAAACGACTAGCTCGTCATGTCATTTAGTAACATAAAAAAAATCACAACATAGGTTACAATAGCACGAAAAAAGCCTCAGAGCTCTATATAAGTATATTATTTTTTAAAAAATCCATAGACATAACGTGGTAATCGTTTAATAGTGCCTTTGAATATATGTATAGGATATAGAAATTCAAAGTATAGACCCGATAGCGAGAGAGAGAGAGAGAGAGAGAGAGAGAGAGAGAGAGAGAGAGAGAGAGAGAGAGAGAGTAGCGTGTTTTCCGCGTTAACATTCTGTGTTTCTACGTGAAGCCTCTGAGTTAGACTCTAGTAGCATTCCTCTATTGTAATTGTCAAAATATTTACCAAATTTTAAAAGGAATTGCTTATTCTAAAATGTGTCTTATTATTATTAGTCTGGGTAACCTTTTGTAAAGCTGATGAATAGGGAATTAGTAATAAAGATAAGGCAGAATAAAAAACTTATTATACTCTATCAGCCTTATTAATAAACGGGAATTAGTCTCGGGTTAGTTACTTCAGCTTTTGTCCTTTTTTTGCTACTGGAATATTCAGCTGGATCGAAAGAGGCAAAAGATGGTGTAACTAATCCAAAGCTATTTCGTGTTTATTAATAAGGCTGTATGAAACAAAGAAAGTGTGCCAATAATAAGAAAAGAGGTTGAGTTAGTAAAAAGGAGGGAGAAGGTCCAGACTTCGATGATTTTTTTGCTGATTAAGTCTAGTAAAATTCTGTTGTATTCATCTTATTTCTAAGCTCTAAGCTGTTAAAAATTCTGAACAAACATAAACCTATTGTTCTATTATATTATCACAGCTCACATGATGACCATCGGCCCCTTTAAATAAAAACTTGTCATCTATCTTCAGTATTACAAAATCATCAAAGCTTATTTGATTTACAGAAAAATAGTCCTTACGTTTAAAAAACGGAGCATTATTACTCACTTTAAACACATACGTTCCTACAGGCTGTTCTTCTTTCACCGTTGGCCTGTAGTTCAGACATTCTGTGAAGAGTGGTTTATGGTTGTCCTTGACTGCTAGCTTCATCGATGTCGTCGGTATAAACTGAAACGTGGATAGATTAGCCAACATGGTTTACAAGTATGGTGCTTAATTTAGATTTAAAACAATGAAAGGGAGAAAATATTACATTTTCTTTTGCAAGTCCCATAATATACTTAGGAATATTACCTGTGAGTCCAGAGCAGTTGTGTATGATAGAAGTATAAATGAGTTGTAATTAGAGTGCTTTATCATAATATTGCAAGACATTCGCTAAGTGTCGGGTGAAACTAAAAATCGTAAAACTTTGTAATACCAACAGAACAGAAATGTGTTGTCTTCTCACTGTATATTTTCAGATGGCTCTCAATAAAAATTAGTGACACTTATCGTGCATAGTGTAACGGTCAAAACTAATCAAAAAGTAGATCCATCAAGTTAACGACGAAGTATTTAACGACTAATAATAGCGAAATTGAGAACGATTGAAACGTTGAGAACTACAATAATGTACACAAACAGAATAATACAATGAAGGTGTTTTTGTATTTTTGTAACATGAGAGCCTAGATTTTCGCTTTTACCTTTTTTAAGTCAAGAGTGAATGGGATTCTCATGGGCGAGCGTGCTCCACTTTAGACAACTTCGTCACTTACCATCAGGTGTGTTGTTGTCAACATTTGACAGCATTACAAAAAAAAGAAATACCTTACCATACCAACAGCTTTAAAAAAAGTAATTAAAATAGAAGTTATGTAATAACTAATAACGGCAAATTGTTTTGTAAAGGAAATACCTGGATTGTCCTATTCTGTATATACTATGTGTTAATTTGTAAATTGTTTCCTTGTCCATACAGAATCCGAGACCTTAATGTGATGGTAGTGAATATTTTTATAGAATCAATTATATGTAACTGTGTATATTATATTAATTATGTATTAAATTCATAGGTATGTACCTGATATCTGTCCTGTGTTGCATGTCAGAGGGAATCAGAATAAAATTTAGAAAGAACATGATTGTGTCATGTACATTAACAATTAGGTATTACACATGTCAATGCAGTACAAGTCCATGCATACTAAGTATAATAATAATATATCATAATTTAAATAAGCGTAAATTAATTACGAAATCTATCGGGACGAAGCTTTAGGGGCCGGGTGATGAGGTGACGGTGATGGTGATATATACGAGTGAAGATATGCGGTGATGATGATGGGAACTTACGGGCGAGTGTACCGGGAGGTGTCTGGAGTGCCGTAACCTGGTGATATGGTGTGACTGGTAATCTCGTGCTGTGGACAAAAGAGAGTTCTTTTAGTACGCAATTAGTATAATAATATAATAACGCCCAACAATCACATAGATCCTGGACCCTAACTAGGATTCCCTGTGTCTAGGGACCCAGGAACCACGAACCACGAGGACCACGGTCCCACAACACCTAGATTCAGAACAAGTATTTGCGCTTTTTTTCTGTGCACAAATACTTGTCCTGCCGCGGGAATCCGAACCGGGAACCGAAGCCGACCGATAAACAATGTCTAAAAAATAAACAAATATACTGTAGGAATTTATATATAATATTTTTTTAAAAGTCCTAGCCTTTATAGCTTATAGAACCGTTCCGGGTTTTGTAGTAAACATGTTGGCTTGGTAGATTTGTAGTTAAATTTTGGCGGCGAAAAAATATAATCACCTTAAGGTTGTTTTAAGGTTTCAATGCCATCTAGTTTACTATATTGGGACTAACCGTACATCAATTATTATTTTTTATATTACGTATTAAACATTTAGTTTTGGATTTTTAACTAGGCTATATTAAAATAACGATAAGGCCAGAGAGAGAGAGCTTAGTGTGAATTTTTCTACATATTTACGCGTGTGTTGCGTTGTATGGAAAAATTTATAGCGCCCCTAGAGGCGCGTTTACGAATACTGTTTTAGTTTGGTTTTTTCTTTTGGATGGGCCTGATTTGACTAATCCGCATACCTATCCCTACTAATATATGAAAGTGTATTGTTGTCTGTTTGTGTGGCTTTCACACCAAAAGAGTTGAATAGATTTGGATTAAATTTTACACACATATTGCTAATACTGCAAAAATCCACATATCATACTTTTTTACCCAAAAAGCTAAAAATTCCGTGGGAATTCGTTTACATGGGCTCTCGTCCCTCACGAAATCGAATCGAATGTAAGGCGGAAAACCGCGGAGCGGCTTTAGTGTACACTAGTTGCGCCCCGCAGTTTCACCCGCGAACAAAAAGTATTTTAATTATTTTCACTTTTTGGAAAATTTCACTTTTCCGGGATAAAATATAGCCTATATGTTAATCCAGTGTATAAGCTATCTTGGTACCGAATCTCATGCAAATCCATTCACCCGTTTGAGCGTGAAGGAGTAACAAACGTGTATGTTTATTACTCCTTCACGGTCAAACCAACACACATACAAACTTTCGCCTTTATAATATTAGTGTGAATAAGTTTTCGAACAGGTTATGACAATCCTAAATACGTATAGAAAGGATAAGCACCTATGTAAATGAGCTTACACATTCGATAATGAGATGTAAACCTATTGATCTATTGTAAGTGTTATTGACAATCCAGAACATACGGAGGCATGAAATTCTAATCTCTGCCTACGAACACATAATAATAACATAGTCAATTGACAGCTAACTCATTTCACGGGTTCCAAGTAAGGAAGCCGGATTATCTTACAAGCAGAGGTGTAATATCAGTTAGTTCAGATTACAGAGCACTGTGTTTACACAGTTCACGATGTTTGGATACAGATCGATTCAGTAACTCAACTGGACATTTTGAGTGGAAAATAGACATCAATATAATTATCTTTGTAAAACTTCGCAATATAATATGTTATATTAGCATCAGTAAGAACAAAGTAAGTGTTATACCAGTTTTTTTTGTTGGTTTTGGCTCTAATTGATAATTTCTCAAGTTTATGATATTTAACGCAGATATGTGTCAAGTCACAGTTCAAGTCATCAGGTCAAGTCATAGTCTAGTCCAAGTCATACTCCTAGTAAAATGGTGGTAACTTTACGAGAAGCTTCTGTGGAGTTTTGGAAACAACACGGAAAGAAACGTTTCACCATCTTTATACCACTTTCCACACTCATGCCTGTAATCCAGCACTTAACGAATAAAACGCCACCAAGAGTGAAAATAAAAAAAGTTTTTTAAAAAATAATACAATGCGGTGAAGCGAGTTTTCTCGTTTTCCCGCCAAAACTCCGTTCAACTAGTTCAGGAATCAAAGGAGTCTTACAACACACGTAAACCTTTTATGTCAATAAAATATTATTACGACTGAACATTCAAACTTCAATATTTTTCCAAATTCCACCTTTGAGAGGGTGAAATGGGTGGTTGAATTATTTTCCCATAGGCCACGCCGCGGGCGAAGCTGCGTGCAGAAGCTCGTTGCATTATAAGTTTCATGCATTTGTCATGGCTCTACATTTTTTGCATTTGAAATGAAAAATGAATTTAGAAGTTGCGTTACTGTTTGCAATGTACTGTTTCACTGTAACTGTAAATGGAGATAACATAGATAACGTTTAAATGCGAGGCAACGTTTGTTTGTTTAGATAATATGTCTAAACGTTTTGTAAAAGCTTTCTTTTGGACGAAACGCCTTGTTTTTTTTTTATTGAGGATGTTTTTGGATGATTTATTTTGCAGGGCTAATAAAACGTTTTTTTTATAAATTTGACAAGTTTTATATTATCTAATCGAAGTATTTTAATATCATCATTATCATCAGCCGTCAACAGTTAAACATAGGCCTTCTTCATAGAACGCCACGTACCGGCCAGGTTCTTGCCTTTTCTTTTTAACACATTTTGTTGTTAATTTATATTGTAACGAGCTAGTCTTTCGCCTGATGTTATGCGACACAGCCGTCCATTATAAGTTGCAGTGTCACTTAGACCTCTGCAGCCTTATTAATAAACGGGCCTTGGGTTATTTACTTCAGCTTTTGTCCTTTTTTTGCTACTGGAATATTTAGCTGGATCGAAAAAGACAAAAGATGTAGTAACTAATCCAAAGCTATTTCGTGTTTATTAATAAGGCTGCTAAAGTATAAAGTTTCGCGTGGCACTGGACTGGGACGTCATCACGAGACATCAGCACAATCTTGTATTAAAATTACTAGACTGTGAGATCAGGTCATAAAGTCTCATTTGCCCAGTAATTTCTCAGTGTCCCTCAAACCGAAACACAGTAGTGCTTGCGGCAGAATAACAAGCAAAGCGGTATCTATTTAGACGAACTTTGCAAAAAAATCTTGTATGTTATGTAGTTGCTCCGATCTTATATATGTATATATCGGCAGGAACGGGTTGTGCTTGGGTTGCAACCTATATAACTATAGGCCTTCAGCATGTCCACACCGCGCCGTGTCTGGAACAAGAATGATCCGTAGTACACAGAGCGCTCCTTTTTTATAGCCAGACAGGTAGGGGCGCCATGACAGTTGCCGGTGCTGCCCCTGTAATACATTTAATGCCACCACAGGGTAAATTACGGTGCTCGATCGCTGTGCATAGAGTTTATAACTGGACGTTGCCGCCGTCATATATTTATATAACCTGGTTTGTAATGATAAAACGGATCTATTCACGTACAACAACTACTATCAAAACATAATTTTGACTAACCTCAACGTTTCGACCAAGTTACATTGGCCGCGGTCACGTTAATTGTTGTACGCGAATAGACCCGATTTATCTTTACAATATGTGTTCAAGTCGCGATAGTTTAAAAAGTGATATAACCTGTTTCGTACTTTAATGTTAGGCAACTATTGAATAAATGTCTTTCTATTCAATTCCTATTTGAGCCAGCCCTTCAAACTCCAATACGATATCTGCCAAGACAAAGGGAGTCCACTAATCTCGATCCCGTTCAGTATTCAAGAGCAGTATTCAATTATTCAGATACACAGGAGCTTACACAAGATAGGAGTAAAACAATGAGCGTTGACAATCGCTCGCTCCGCTCATCTTGCTTCGCTCAAACCGCTCACATGGAGCCTTTCAACAGAAACCCAAACATCAAACTGCATTGTGTCTAACGATATATGCATAAATAGAATAAGGCTAGGAGATGCAAGTCAATCTTACTACCTTCTCAAACAGGTACTGAATTTCAACATACTCGTACACTGAAATATTAAATATAATAAAATCTTTGTCGAAAATGTCTAAAGTGATTTCACTAAAACAAACAATAATATTATCTATATTGGGGCAATTGCAAAAATTTTTGTAGGAATGTCAAAGTGATGAGAAAAATATAACAAAAAAACAATAAAACATAACAAACGCAGAGCGTAAAAACCGATTTCAAACTTATATGGTTTCTCGTGGACCACACGGGAAGCACCAAAAACAAAATAAAGAATGATCAAAATCAGTACACGCAGTCAAAAGTTCCGAGGTAACAAACATTGAAAACCAAACAGTCGAATTGAGAACCTCCTCTTTTTTTTAAGTCGGTTAAAAAGCACTAAACACATTTCAAATACAGAATATCAACAATAAATCATATCTCTTTTTAAACCAAGGATACTGTAATAGAATTTCTCTGTTCAATTTTTTGCATGCCATAATTTACACTGTAGAGCTTTTCTAGAGCGAAAAACACACGGTGATCGAAGTCAACGATTTATTTTAATTTGTTTAGAAGCTTGACGAATGACGGCATAGGCAAGGCGAACAATGCGAGTCGAGCTGGAAGTCGATTTGGTAGTTTATAGTCCTGTAATTTATTAAGTCATTAAAATTGTAAGACATATTTTTAGATTGTAGTAGTTGACCTGACACACTCGTATGTCATGATGCACGCTCACTCTATTAATAATAATAATAAATGTATCTGTTCACATAAGTTGAAGTGACATACTAGTATGTCATGATGCACGCTTACTGTATTATTAATAATAATAATAAATATATCTGTTCACATAAGTTGAAGTGACATACTAGTATGTCATGATGCACGCTTACTGTATTATTAATAATAATAATAAATGTATCTGTTCACATAAGTTGAAGTGACATACTAGTATGTCATGATGCACGCTTACTGTATTATTAATAATAATAATAAATATATCTGTTCACATAAGTTGAAGTGACATACTAGTATGTCATGATGCACGCTTACTGTATTATTAATAATAATAATAAATATATCTGTTCACATAAGTTGAAGTGACATACTAGTATGTCATGATGCACGCTTACTGTATTATTAATAATAATAATAAATATATCTGTTCACATAAGTTGAAGTGACATACTAGTATGTCATGATGCACGCTTACTGTATTATTAATAATAATAATAAATATATCTGTTCACATAAGTTGAAGTGACATACTAGTATGTCATGATGCACGCTTACTCTATTAATAATAATAATAAATGTATCTGTTCACATAAAATAAAGCACACAGAAATATACATCTATGAGTATTATGAACGAAAGAAGCTAATAACAAAAATAATGCTGAACCCTGAATCCCACACTAGGACGACCTGTGTCGTGAGATTCAGTTTCTTCCTAAATGTAGGGTAGTTTATTACTGTTTATTAGAGTAGACATGTAATATTGCACACTTAAGTATCTATTTTGTGGTAATGTTCATTAGTATCAAGTTAGATACTTTTCCATACAATATAAGGATTTGTGTTATATTAAAGAGTTTATTACCGGTTGTCCTACCAGTAACACGACATCTCTGTGTGGTGACCATTCCTCCAATCCGCACAAAGCCTTTCGCCTCAACATTTATTGCGCGGACGGAAAAGAAAAGGAACAAATTACCAGCGCCTTTGTTTCCTGAATAACCTGGGAGATTTCATGGTAAAAGTGCACTGGTAACTTCTAGGCAAGCATGTTTCGACGATGAGACATTAACATAGACTCGCATTTGACCACTGTTTCACCTGATGGTGAAACAGTGGTCAAATGCAAGATTTAAAAAAAAAGAGTGGTTTCACAGACAATAATTCTTTCCCTTAGTACAACTTAGAGGCACAGTAGTAACACTGGAAGTATATTACCCGTTTTTTTTTCTGATATGGGCAGTCGTGTCGCTTAACATCAGGCGAGCGGCGTGCTCGTCATGTCATTTCATAACATAAAAAAACACCCGTAGTACCAATTAATACGGCAATGTTGACGTGACGTGATGAGCTAGGTGTTCACTTGATGTTAAGCGACACGGCCGCCCATGACAGTTGCATTGTGACTCAGAACTGTAATATGTTGTGTGTAAAGTTGTAAAATGAGACATCAGCACATCAGGGGGGTGATCACAAAATCTTGATTGCAATACAACAGGAGAAATTTCCATACTATGCACCATAAACTGCGTATTCAAACTGTCAAATCCATACAAATTTGTGTTTCTATCTGTTGCAATAGAGTTACGTGATCACCCATCAGGTCATAGTCTTATTTAACCAGTGATTTCACTAGCTACAGTGCCCATCAAACCCGAACACAATATTGCTGCGCACTACTGTTTGGCGACAGAATAACTGACAATGCGGTGGTACCTAACTAGACGAAATTTGCAGGAAAGTCCTGCCACCAATTTCGTAGCTTGTTGCTATGTCTTTCTTATAACTATTTGTACTACGGGTTGTAACACGGGTCATAATATTCTCCCGTATTACTACTACATAGAGGCTAAGATAATATTACATTTTGACAAGGTGCCGCCATCACTCATATAGCATTATACTTTTGACTGGCCCGATAGCTCAGTTCGTAGTAACCCTGCCTTCTGGACTGTGGATTGTGGGTTCGATCCCCACCCAGGAGAAACATTTGTGTGATGAACATCGATGTTTGTTCTGTGTCTGAGTGTTATATTGTATTATATGTATGTATTTACAACAAACAAAAAAGTATCAAGTATTGTATCAGTTATCTGGTTCCCATAGTACAAGCTTTGCTTAGTTTAGGACTAGATGGCGCTGTGTGAAATGTCTACAGATATTTATATTTATTTATACAAAAAATTACAGCTCCGTACAACCTACAGCTTATATAGTTGTCAGCATTCTTCACGAGTGAATTTCGGCTGAGAGACTCCAGCCTTTGATCGATTTAACAGACTTTCAGCAGACAATATACCTGTTGAGAGGCAAGACAAAACGTTTTACTTACTACAAAATTTACTAGACTGTGGCACGTACAAAGGTTTTATTGCCTGCTCGTTCCTCAGGTAACACGCTGTCCTTTAAAGAGGATCTATCAAGGCCTTAAGGTATTGTTAGTCGCAGTATACGGGGAGACAGAAAGCCACATCCAAATAAATTAATTATTTTAATTTATTTATTTATTATTTTACTGATTGCGCCTTGCGGTTTCATTCGCGGATATAAAGTATCCTATGTGTTAATTCAACATATAAGCTATCGGCTTTCCAAATTTCATCACACTTAGTTCAGTATTTACAGAGATTAATGGTAACAAACATTTACGCACAACACACTTGTAGGATTGGATTAGTATTCTTTTTTTGAATGGCTGTAGGTATGCGTAAATAACATTCATGTGCGCCATTTCTTATCTCGGCTTAATAAAATAGACCAGAATAGACTCTCGATAAAGGTAGATAAGATGTTCCTGGGAAAAGACTAACACCCCATCTCTTCCCGCGGGTGCTGGTTAAGGGAATGAGCAGCGGCATTCTCCTCCAAAATGCATTTTAAGGACAAACGCTAAGTTCAGCAGTGAACTAGTTCCCGCTGATGATTATATGTGCGCTTTGACTAAATGTGACAGGAAACTTTTTTTTGTTTGGCTCTACACTTTTGTGTATTTAGCCAGTGTCAAGTAATTAATAATTTTTCAAGTTCATTAATATATATATATGTGTCAAGTCAAGTCATAATCTAGTCTAGTCATACTCCTAGTAAAATGGTGGCAACTTTACCAGAAGCATCTATGGAGTTTTGGAAACAACACGAAAATAGACGTTTCACCATCATTATACCACTTTTCCACACAATTGTATTATTTTCAGTGTTAGTGTATAAAATTGGTGGCTTTTTATTCACTAAGTGCTAGATTATATGCATGAGATGTAATCTAGCACTTAGTGAATAAAAAGCCACCAATTTTATACACTAACACTGAAAATAACACAATTTTCGGAAAATAATACAATTCGGTGACGCGATCTTTTTCATTTTCCCGCCAAAACTCGACAGGATTTAATTAGTTGAGATTCTCATCGAAAATATTACCATATTCTCGAATATTCCTAAACCTGCCAAATTTCTTGGAAATGCGAAGAATTTTGTATTAAAACCCGGTTTTGTGTTCTGGCAATTGTCAGACCTAACCTTCCGGAGAAACCACGTAGGCCCGTGTATTCGAGGGGAACAATGTGTGTAATCCGAATCCATTCACTTGGCTGGAACCTCCACACTGTCTAACACAGTACCCAGGATCTCGGGATGGAATTATCGTATAAATGGAAAATAGCACGCAAGGTTTCCCTCAAAGGGCTGGAGGTCTTTGATGTATAGAAATCGGTAAGTAGACGAAATATCATATACGAATAATGACGAATTATGACGGAATTGCCAGGAAATGGTGGGAGGCAATTCTTTACACGTGTCACGTGAAAATGAAAACAACAATTGAATATCGTTTTTTTGTATGTTTTGGCTCTACACTTTTTGTATTTAGCCAGTGTTTAGCAAGTAATTGATAAATTGTCAAATGAATGATATTTCACGCAGATATGTGTCAAGTCACAGTCTAAGTGATCAAGTCATAGTCTAGTCTAAGTCATACTTCTAGTAAAGTGGTGGCAACTTTACTAGAAAATTCCATGGATTTTTGGAAACAACAATAAAAGAAACGTTTCAGCATCATTATTCCACTTTCCCACATTCATCCCTGTAATCCAGTACTTAACGAATAAAACACCACCAATTTTATACACTAACACTGAAACTAACACAAGTTTTGGAAAATAATACAATGCGGTGAAGGATCATTCTCGTTTTCCCGCCAAAAACTCCGAAGATCCCTTTTCTAATGTATGAAAGTGAAAAGGTTATGTTGGTGTGAAACGTCAAAATGATTGAGCCGAATTAAATAAAATTTTGTACATAGAGTATTTGCTCTATCGAGAGCTACGCTTCTGATTTCAATCCAAAAATACAGAGAGTTCCATAAAATAAAATAAAAGTGGGAACTACGGTACTACCATACTAATAAATAATAATAATAAAAATAAATATTTGTGGAGATCTCAGCGCCATCTAGCCCCAAACTAAGCAAAGCTTGTACTACAGGAACCAGATAACTGATACAATACTCAGACACTTTTTTAAATATATACAAAGAGTACAATGTACCCAGATACTTTATGATAAAATACCTTCACATATCTGGACTGACCCGTTAGCTCAGTTGGTAGTAACCCTGCCTTCTGAACTGTGGGTTGTGGGTTCGATCCCCACCCCGGACAAACATTTGTGTGATGAACATAGGTGTTTGTTCTGTGCCTGGGTGTTATATTGTGTTCTATGTATGTATTTATAAACAAAAAGTATCTAAGTAATTGTATCAGTTATCTGGTTCCCATAATAGCTTTGCTTTGTTTGGGGCTAGATGGCGTTGTGTGAGATGTCCACATATAAATAATAATATTATATTATTAATATTATTATATTAAAAATATATATTCATTTTACGCATTCAAGAAGCAATTGACTCAATACCTTAGAACGGATCAATTGCCGAAGTAAACATTTTAAATAAAGTCTTGATGAAATGTAATGTTACTCAGCAAGTATTTATATTTATATTACCTACATTATTTAAGGTACGACGAACGTACTTGTATTGACATTTTTAAGTCTAACTATGTTCTCATGGAAGTAACTTTTTTGTCTTATCTATATATATATATATATGTATGTATATATATATATATAACTCAAAGGTGACTGACTGACATAGTGATCTATCAACGCACAGCCCAAACCACTGGACGGATCGGGCTGAAATTTGGCATGCAGGTAGATGTTATGACGTAGACATCCGCTAAGAAAGGATTTTTCGAAATTCTACCCTTGAGAGGGTGAAATGTGTGGTTTAACTATTTTCCCATAGGCCACGCCGCGAGCGTTGCTGTGGGCAGAAGCTCGTTTGAGAATAAATTTATTTAAACCTAGACACAAAACAAACGGCCATGTTCATTACACACGCTTGTCTTGGGTGAGATTCGAACCCACAACTACAGCTCAGAAGGCAAGCTGAGCTCTCCGGCCAGACATTAAATGAAGTTTTTTTTTTACGTCCAAAATAGGTTGGTATTATTGTCCTATCTCCATTTCCTTATACCCTCAGCATACCACACAGATACATCACGCACGATGTCGGCAAAGTACTAACATATTTTAAAACAAACAGTGTATCTCCATTTACGTCATTTCCGTGCCAAATCGTCATAAAAAGTAAAATAGAGAAGGGAAAGTGACATAGCTCCGACAAACCGTAGTAAAGTGACATTGAAAATTACAACTGACAATATTTCCCGCTCACGTTTAACCCTGAAACGCTCACGCGTATCATGTGGCCCCAGGGGCACTCGGACTTAGCCACGGGCTATTGTGCGAGCGGTATAATTAATGTATCTGTAACACGAACCTTATTAGAGGATGCGGAATTGCGAGAGATAGTTTACTGCGAGGAAAAACTATGAGTTATGAGGAGATTTTTGAGCTGTACGAGTGTTACAATAAATTGTTTTGATTTCGTTCCGAACTATAAAAAGTTCATCTCAATCTTTTATAAGGTTTGTGGTAACTCTGCCTTCTGAACTGTGAGTTGTGGGACAAACATTTGAGTGATGAACATCGTTGTTTACTCTGTGTCTGGGTGTTACATTGTATTCTATGTATGTATTTAGAAACAAAATGTATATAAGTATTCTATCAGTTAAATATCTGGTTTCCGTAATACAAGTTTTGTTTAATAATAACTATTGAGTGTTTTGTATTGTTTTGTATTTGCCTATTTCAAATTACATAGTGAGAGACAAAACAAAGTGTTTTGTCTTGTTTTATCTTTACCTGTTTCAAATTTGATAGAGAGAGACTAAACATAAAATAACCAACACAATGTTTCAGTAAACTACATTATTTTTTTAACAGATAGGAAACTATGTAAAATAAAGTTTTCATATAACAAGCCAGTTAAAGTAAAAACCCCCAAAGAAAAGAAACACCGCCCAACTAAAACAATAACCGGTACCGCGACAATTTCATTTAACTTTCCACTAAAGAGTAACCGCGATTCAGGTAAACACAGAAACGTGAGCAAATTTATTAAGGAAAAATAATAGAAATGGAAGGAAAGACTACACGTAGAATGTATAAGGTAAGGAAAGTAACATAATATTTTTAATGTAAACTGTGCCTTCAGTACTAGATTTATAGTTTATTTTTTTATTCTATTGTCTTAGCGGCAATAGAAGCAAGAGTAAAAATGTTTGCCCACCTTATACGACATGACAATTTCATGAAAAATATAGAAGGAAAGGTAGAAGGGAAGAGGCCGCCCTAGAAAGGCAAATACAGATTAAATAAAAGAAAATTAAATATCATGTCGTAAGGAAAAGTTAAAGCATTAGCCGAAAACCGAGATCGACGGCGAATGTGCGTATAAAGAGTGCCTGATTTATTATTATCGGTTGATGAAAATGTAATAATCGATACGACAGATAACATGACGTTCTAACGATGTATACAAAATTACCATAAATATATATATATATATATATAAACCGAACGGAAGTTGAGAGGGAGATATAAGTTAGTGAAGATAGAAAGAGAGATAGTGGCGTTTCATATGTTGCACACTTGTTTTTTTTTTGTAGAACATCGCAAATTTTAATGCCGTCTGATATGGAAAAGACCTTTATTGGATGCTAAAGTCTATGAAATTAATAAGGAAGTAGATTATGTTCCTTATCTTCGCATAACTATAACAAGAGTATTCTACACATCACGAGCTATTCAGTGACACGGTGACTACATCGCGTGCGTCTGACAACGGAACCTAGCTTTTTTCTCGGCGATCCTTTGTTGAGCTTCCTTTGGCTAACGGTAGCCCAGGGCTGCTACCGCATAAAGACCAAACAAGTTTTAACAGTAACTCAGAACGCCTACAAAATATTGATAAGTTGTTATATTATGTTCAAATAGTACCAGATTGTGTAAAATAAACATCTTTTATTTATCACTAGTTTACCGCGGTTTCATCCGCGGATAGAAAGTATTTTAATTATGTGCTCATCCCACGGGAAAATTTCACTATTACGGGATAATAGCCTATATGTTAATCCACTGTATAAGCTATCTTGGTACCAAATTTCATCTAAATCCTTTCAGCCGTTTAAGCGTGAAGGAGTAACAAACACACACATATACACATACAAACTTTCGCCTTTATAATATTAGTGTGATAAATCTGATTAAATAATAGCAAATAATTTAAATCTATGCACGTTTTGAAATCTCTTAAGTGATTTACCTAAATGCCTGAAAATCGTGAAAAACGTTAAAGATGGCAACCCTGAGTGGGTAGAATCGACCCCAGGTCGTGCAGCGGGGTCCCATTGTGTAGGGCCAATTTGAATATTCAAGTGTGGGCACGCTCCGTAATAGATGTCGATGCAATGTTGAGAGGGTTAAAGTTTTTGTACTAAGTTGGCTTAGCGAGCTCAACGTGCGGAGCAATTAGCTTTATAAGCGACCTTTTGAATACGACCAGAGCAGATTGAGCGATTATAAAAACAGAGCGGTTTATTAATTACCTTGCAGTGTGCGAAAGTCCAGTTTACTGATGAAATAATGTGTTGCAAGTAAATACGAATTATATTTTTTGAATTTAATTCAATGGCTAGATCAGAACGAAGTAGAAGGAGCAGATGATTTTACTGAAAATCATATGGAAATGTTGGTTCCAATAGTCTCTCTTGAGACCGTGCATGATTCTCCATGGACTGAATTAGAGTAGATATTCTTTTTTTAATTACAGTATTTACGATTTAAGTATTCTATTGTTAAATTTTTATTACACTTATAATTAAACTCTCAGCAATATTGATTACTAGTCTTAACTAGTCGTAAATAAAAGGACGATGAAAATTTGTTTTTTTCTTTTTACAATAACAATCCAACGCGTTTACGTAAGAAACTCACATTTCGAAAAATCTCACGTGTGATTCGGGGATGGGGGAGGGGGTTAAATAAAATCTCACGACATCTCACCAGGGGGGGGGAGGGGCAGAAAATTTAAAAAAACACCTCTCGTAATTTATGGACGCCCCCTTATGACAAAAGCAGTTGTTTAGTCTCGCACAGTCCGAAATAGATGGCGTCAAGGAGAAGAGGGAGGACTATACTATACTCAGCGAGTTGACGGGACATACTAAAATGATGAAATGATGATAATGGTGATGATTATGGTTATGATGATGATATTTTAGATTTAATAAAATTATCAAACCTTTTATTTTAAGTTCTGAAATAATTTTATGAATTTACATCTTTACATTAACAAAAATAATTGATTTAAGTGTTTATATTATTATGTGCATCTCTGTACCAGGGTCAATAAGTTAATATATATTTTAAAATTATTTTTTTATTTTAATTTCATTTCATATAGGTAGCTTTAGTTTTATCGTTTTAAATGTAAATAAGTATTTAATGCTCGTCTGTACTAAAATGCGAAAGCTCCTAAGTTCAAAGCCAAAGGATTAATTGCAAATAGGCTATTTTTAGCACTTTTACAAGTCAAAATTATATTAGTTATTGTACTAAGCATATAAAATTACAAAGTACTTATTGTTCGTACTCACATCCCTAGCCTTCGGTTTCTCGTGCGTTTGTCAAAGTCATGTCAACATGCCGAATACTGTACTCTCATTGGTTGAAACAGCCGAGTATCAACAGGCAACCAATGAGCGTTCAGTATTAGGTCTCTCAAATTGACACGAATTTAACAAACGTAGAACCCGGGGAAAGTGTTTTATGGCTGTTTTATTTGAATAGACGAACATAAGAAGTAAGTTTCACGTATTAAAATACTTATATTTCTGAATCAAAGTTAAGTGAAAATAAAAAGACGTCGCGTCCTTTTTACAGGTCACATTATTTTAGTCTTTCAAATAACTTCTTGAATATTAAATAAAAATCTGAGACTTAATTAAAAAGCTAAATTAATTGAAATCCGTTAGGGGATCCCCTTTGTTATTTTTGTGTTAAAAATGTTACCTCTTGATAGTGAACTACTTTACTACAAAAACACCTGTCAACAGCAAAACCAACTGACTAAAAAATCAAAAAATAAAAGTGTTATGCGACCTAGACTAAAGAAGAATAATAAAAATAAACAAACAAAATTAATTAAAAAAATAAACAAACAGAACAAAAGAGTGAATATTCTGACCAAAAGTTGTGAAAAACTTCGAAAGGAAAATCAACTAATACAGCAAAGGATTGAGTTTCTGAACAACGTACCTACTTTGATTGAAAATAAAGCAATACAGCAATATACCGAAAATATCAGCATTCCTACAATAACCGACAGTAAAATTTTACGAAAAATTAATATTCATAAAAATGAAGGTGGGAGTAAAAAGCAGAAAAAAACTATAATATTCTCGGACCATATTGGAAGAGGGTTATCTCAGACAATAGCAAATAATTTAGACAAAGAAGACGTAATAAACTATTGTAAACCAGGAGCAAGCCAAAAACAAATATTGAATAACTTTAATGAGCTGACAAAATCACTACAGGATGACGATGTAGTAGTTATTTTAATAAGCAAATTAAATGGCAACAAAGATGCATTAGAATACACCAATACTATTTATAATTTAATTAATGAGAAAAGCAGGAAGTTTAATATAGTAATCGGAAGTGTGCTATACAATTGGGACTGGGTCGACAATCAATATATTTATAGATTAAACACCGAGCTATCACGTCTAGCAAGTTTCACTGAAAATGTCAAATATCTTGACCTGAACTCTATAAACCGAAGAAGTACAAGAAATTTTATAAGAGAAGAGATAACAAGAGCAATCAACTACTTCAAAGGAACGTCATCACTACGATTTATAAATTGCAATAATGTACAAGACAAGAAGGAATCTAAAGTGGTTCAAAATTTTCCGTTGAAACTAAAGACAGCAGCAAAGGGTTAAATGTAGTTCATGCCAACATTCAGAGTATATATAACAAGTATCTAGAACTAGAACTTTTGACGCAAACTACAAATTGTGACGTCCTATGTTTGTCAGAGACATGGGCTAATGAGCACAAATTATCTTCTATGACTATAGCAGACTACACGCTTGCGACATATTATATAAGAAGTATTTTTGAACACGGCGGTACAGCCATTTTTATTAAAAATAATTTAGATTATAAAATTAGACAGGACATAAATAGGCTTAGCTCTGAAATGAATTGCGAAATAGCTAGCATTGAATTAAAAAAACTTAAGGTAGTAATAGTTTGTGTTTACAGACCAGATTACGACTTTAAAATATTTGAAAATGTTTTGACAAAAATATTACATAAAGTGTGTAGAGAGGATAAAAGAATAATAATAGCAGGAGATTTTAATTTAAATGTAATAAAATCAAATAAAAAAGTTGATCAATTTTTAAACACAGTAGATAATTTTAAATGTACGATAATGCTAAGGCAACCGACAAGAATAAGCGGAAAAAGTGCAACTTGTATAGATAATTTTATAATTAACCATGACACAAATTTTGTAAATCACAGTGCTAGGGTACTGGATGATAAATTGTCAGACCATAATGTTATTCATCTACATTATCATATTGAGAATACTACAGTTAAAGTCACTAGTAATAGAGTTATAAATATTAGATTCGGGAGAACTATGTCAATATGTAATAAACAATACTTTCATTATCTTTTTTCTAAAGATGCTCATGTAATTAATCAAGCTTTGTGTAACGCTAGCAATGCAAATGAGAAAATGAACATTCTAATGGAACAGATTAAATTTTGCTTTGATACTGCTTTTCCAGTAAGAAAATTTTATGCTAAAAATTCTAAACCTACCATAGTTACAAAAGGTATACTAGTTTCGAAAAATAACCTACAAAAACTCCAAATGTTACAACAGATAAAACCCTGCAAGTTAAGAAAAAATAAGATACAAATTTATAGGAAATATTTTAGAAGAGTCCTAGAAACAGCAAAAAAACTTAAATACGCATCAAGAATCAGTAAATCTAAAAATAAAATAAAAGAATCGTGGAAAATTATAAATGAGCATGCAAATAATAAAAATACGTCAAAAGCTAAATTAAATAGAATTATAATGGACAATGGTAAAGTACTGACTAGTGAAAAAGAAATAGCAAATACATTTAATACATTTTTTAGAACCATAGCAGAAAAGTTAACTAAAAAAATTGATATTTCTATAGAACAATGCAAACATTACTTAGCAAGATCAAAAAAACCAACTGACAACATAAATTTTGAGCAAATAACATGTACAGAATTAAGAAATATAATTAAAAAATTAAAAAGTAAGACATCTAGAGACATAAATGACATGGATAGCGTAACAATAAAAGAACTAATACTTTGCAATAAAGATTTATTTTATATGATTTTAATGGTTTTTAATGAATGCTTGTGTCAAGGTATTTTCCCAAATGTGTTAAAGATAGGGAAAATAGTACCACTACACAAAAAAGGTAACGTGACGGAAATAGGTAATTATAGGCCAGTGTGCATACTGCCTATTTTGTCAAAAATTTTAGAAACTTCTCTTAAAAATAGAATTGTGGAATATTTTGAGTCTAATAAATTATTTACGGAAACTCAATTCGGCTTCCGAAAGGGAAAATCCACTGTAATGGCTATTCGAAAGGTAATAGATTTTGTTTTGAATTCCATGGACGGGTCACAAAAATGCTCCAGCATATTTTGTGATTTATCTAAAGCTTTTGATTGTCTCCGCCATGATGTTTTACTACTTAAACTAACTTACTACGGTTTCAGAGATAAAGAACTCAACATGTTAAAATCCTATCTTAGTGACAGAAATCAGGTTGTAAAAGTCAATAACACTTACTCTAAGAAAGAAACCAGTACAATAGGAGTTCCGCAAGGATCCATACTGGGGCCTTTATTGTTTTTGATTTATATAAACGATCTTGCTGAGTGTTTGCCAGATTGGGCTCTTATTACTCTTTTCGCAGATGACACTCATGTAGGAATTACAGATAAAAACGACGGACTTGTAAAAGATAAAGAAGTAGAAATAATAGAAATGCTTAAACTTTGGTTTGAAGGAAACGGTATTATATTAAATGCTGATAAGAATGTAATAATTAACTATAGAGTAAGGAAAGATAAAAATCTACTGAATATTAAAGAAACTACATTTTTAGGTTACAATTTGGACTACAGAATAACTCATGAAAACCATATTAAAAAAGTATGCAAAAAATTATGTAGCGCCAACTATGCACTATTTAAACTTAAACCAGTTATTGACAAAAAAACCTTAATATCTGTATATTATGCGTACTGCCACTCAATCATTAGCTACGCCATCACGGTATGGGGAAATGCATCTCAAATAGAACGAGTATTGATTTGCCAAAAGAAATCTATTAGAATTATTGATGGTCTTTATATACGACAATCCGCAAGGGACTCTTTCAAATCAAATAAAATAATGACAGTCATTTCTCTGTTTATTTACATGTCTCTCTTAGAAATTCATGCTCAAAAGGAACAGTTGCCTAGGAGGATGGATAGACATAAATATAATACGCGGAATAAAGAAAGGCTAGTATTACCAAAAACTAGGCTAACTAAAACATATAAGCAAGGACTTGGTCTAAAAATCGACATGTATAATAAATTGCCTATTGAAGTAACTAAATTACCTATATTAGAATTTAAACTCAGAACTAAAGCTTTTTTTGAAATACATCCATTTTATAAACTAAACGAATTTATGACAAAATGCTGGAATGCTAATATGTTCATTTTCTGATTATAAATAAGTAAGTTTGCAAACCAAAATATCATGCTTGAATTATATAGAAGATAAATAAAATATGAGTAAGGTTAGATGGTTAATAATATAAAATAATAATAATGATGGTTATGGTAATAGTTATGGAACTGAAGGAACTATTGTGAAATACTATTGTATAATAATATAATGACATGCCTAATATAACGTGATGTTATAATGTGGTCAATGAAATAAATGAAATGAAATGAAATGAAATATTTTGGAAAAAATTATATTCTCTTAAATTGTCGCGGATTTTCCATAAACAATACATTGAAAAAAAAAAACATCGATAATTTTCTCAAATAATGTCCCAACCCTAAAACTAAAGTATTTCGGGGTTTTGTTCTTTATGATTATTATCAGAAGTGAGAAAGCCGCTTCCTAGGTTATCGTGACCGGCGATAAGACCGCCCTAAAGACGAGTTATTATGGTAAATTTTATGTCAGTAAATTACAGACTATACCGCCGGGAAAAGTAAACAGGGAAAAAAGCCTTGAATATTTTATTCGAGTCAATGCGACTTGATTTTCCTTGACAACCGTTTTGTTTGTACAATGTTACTTTATTCTGTTTTGAAGGGCAGGAAAACCGGGAAAAATAAAGGTGAGAACTCTGTTTGTTTGGTCAAAAAAAACTGAAATGAAAATTCTTGTAATGTATGTGAAAGAGCGAGAGAGTATGCGTTCATTGTTCATTCGGCTGCTCGTTAGTTCACTCATGAGAAATATAAATTCAACCTTAACTGAATAACGTGTAAAGCAGTTTATTAATATTTAAGTAAAGTAACATTGCACACTGCATTGCATTATTCGTTTTTACTTGTGGGTGGAAAATGTGGGTTCAAAATAATAATAAAGACGCCCAACGATCACATACGTAGATCCGGGACCCTAACTAGGACTCCCTGTATCTAGGGAGCTAATAACTACGAGGACCATGGTCCTACAACACCCAGACAAAAACAAGTATATGCGAAGTTTTTCGCAAACTCTTAACCTGCGCGGGAATCAATCCGCCGCTACCGCCGGGCTGCCGCCAACCTGCTCAACTGCCAACACCACAGAGGCTGTAATTTATAATGGTAAAAAGTCAAAGTCAAAAGATTTGTAGCACTTTCTCAAGTCAAAATTATAGTTAAAGTAGAATATAATAGAATAATATAGAAGTATTATTAGTTAAAGTAAAAAGAAGTAGGTACCTTGCCATAGTTTTGAATATCCGATATTTCTCGGTATCGAACAATTAATATTTCTATATGAACATTAGCCGATCACACTTAACTTCCATTATTTTTATTACCTCCATCATTTTCCATCTAGATATTTCCCGTCACTCCATTACTATCTCATTCGGCCTATTCCTATAACCGATTTCAACACCATTTCCTATAAATATTAATCTAGGAGTCACGAGGGCCAAGGGTAAGGCAGTTCCCACGGGGCTGCCACGGCTGGCTGCCCGCGGGGTCACGGACTTCTAACTTGAAGGGTTCACAAAACACGTAGAGAGTGTAAGGTCAGTGTAAAAGTGAGACAACGTGGCTTTTTTGCAAATTCTGGACGGACTTTAAGTATCTTCTATCTCTCTCGCACATTGTTACTTTTTCAAAAACGACTGAATTTGCTTATGATGATCTAGCTAAACTAGACCCTCAAGAATGATATTACAAATGTTAAACATACATATCCTATTAATCCTAATAAGTTTTAATAATTAAAATCAGAGCTATTATGTACTAGTTGCGCCCCGCGGTTTCACCCGCAGTAAAAAAAGTATTTTAATTATTTGCTCATCCCACGGAAAAAAATCACTTTTACGGGATAAAATGTAGCCTATATGTTCCAGTGTATAAGCTATCTTGGTACTGAATTTCATCCAAATCCATTCAGCTGTTTGAGCGTGAAGGAGTAACAAACATACACACAAACACATACAAACTTTCGCCTTTATAATATTAGTGTGAAGTGTGATTAGTGTGATTCTGTGAGGGTATCAAAATTTTGCTTTTTCCATTCTTGATTCAATTTATTGTAAATTCAATCATACATAATGATATTTTCAAAAACTTCAAATATGTTGCAATGCAAGACCGAAATAGAGATTCTGGGTAAGTAAATAAGATTCTACCCTACCTACCCACAGTAAGTACCCATTGTAGTTGATATGTCTCTTATCTCGTAGAACCAACAGCCACAGAATAATGGTCCACATATACCTTCATAATTATTATTAAATACTCGTCGGGCGGGCTAGAATCCATGCGGTTGGAATGTATGAACGCTTGTTGGAGGATTTTTATTCGCTATTGTATTATTATTACATTTTGTCGGTGTCAGCAGACGTCACGTCTGGTAGGGCTTTAAATAAAAATTGTGTACAAGGGCTGTAAGAATCTTTGCCCAAAACATATTTAAAGAGAATTCAGTTCTAAACGACAATCCTGAACAAATTAACTAGGAAAATACTGTTGACAACAGAAAAGTATTATGAACAATGACAGACAAGCTCTCGCGAAGTTTAAAAATGAAAGGAAAGTTATGAAACTTTTAAAACTTTATTTTCAAGCTCTTACTTTCTATAGCCATTCTAAAAAGTTTTGTAAAAAATAAAACTTTCATCAGCTCAAAAAACTTAGTCTACGAAACCAATTAAGGATCGTAATAAATTGGCAAATTAATATATCATGAATAATACAAAAATAACGAGTTTGTTCCTAACGAGACTAAAAGAACAAGAGAAACGGTATGCGAAGCACTAAATGATGATGTGATGTCATAAAAAGGAATAACTACCGGTTTTCTATACCATCATAGATTTACATTTGACCAGCAAGTCGCCTGATGGTAAGCGATGGTGTGGCCGAATAGCACGTAAATCTAGAAGATAAGTATTCAATTTCCTATTCTCGACTAACAATCAGGACTACCTCTAGACCTTATCTTGAACGTAACTCAAAAATGATTACAATCACGATAAAGATCCCGTATATGTACTACTTTAGATTTTAGTAGATTTTAGTACTTTTACACAAATCGTTTATTGAATTAAAACTTCTTTACGCACGCTTGACTTGGGGAGTAAGGTGAATGCGAAGTTGAAGTTGGTTCACGTAGATCTCCATTATCAAACACAACAAAGTTAAAAATTTGTATTATGTTGGCATGTCCGTAAAATGACAATTTACAATTGTCAAGCTCGACAGTAACATCACAACAACAGCCGATAGATGGAGCTAAACTAAAGAAGTTTTACTTCAGTCGTGTGGTCTAAAGCACAGTTGTTTTGTATTCTGAGCTAACGAGGTAGTCACAATCGAAAAAAACTGCCCAGTTACCGCCGGGCCAAATGATATTAAAATCATATCATCATTGATATTAAAAGGATTGTGCTAATGGTTTATTATATTTATCTATTGTACCTTTACGTATACTTTGGAGGTTAGTAGCGTGCTAGTCTTCCCGTTATTTTTCCTAGAGTTATATTAAAAATATGATTTTTACTGTAAAGGACACTATAAAATAGGCGATGCTGTTTATTATAATACATTGACAAATGGTGCCGTTAACAAAAATTATATACTTGAACCAAAACCTAAAACCAGTATGCTACTTTATGAAATAGTTGCTTTCGCTTTCCCATATTCCTCACGATACATTAATTTACATATAAATTTAATGGAAAATAAAAAACCAGAAACTAAAAAGAAACATCTGATAAACACCTCACATAAGCTAATAGTGATAAGTCAAAATTAAAGACAGAGAGAGCAAGCTAACGAGTCTTAGAAATCAAAGGCCCATGTTATTAACAGATAAGTTATAGCCCTTCCGGTGTAATACGAGTAACAAATGACCTCGTAAATAACAAGCGACGCTCCGTCTGTCGACTCCGTCGTGATTCGACGTGGATTGGTTGCGTTCATTTGTTTAAGCGTGGCTAACGTTTTTACCCTTTCTCCTTCTTTGGTCAAACGTTTACTTCAGAATCCCGAGTAAATGCTTAAGGAATTATAGGTAATACTGGTTCCGCCCCGACGAGGACAACGCTTATATCACGTCGAAAGAATAAAGAAGACAAGAGAATATGTAAGAATCTAGATGAGTAGAGTACAATAAACAAATTTTTATTGATGTATATCTATACATCAATAAAAATTTGTTTATTGTACACCGAAAGTATAAAGGTGAATCTTTCAACTGGTCGAATCTGATAGTAACATCAATGGTAAGAAATCCTCAATGGTGTCTGGGGGAGAATTTTGGTAACTGCAATATTATGCAGACTTAACATAAATCTCTTTTCTTTTTTGGAACACAACTTGATGATTTTGAAAAAAAAAATTAAATGGCCATCTAAAGAAAATGTCTGATTTTAAAAAGAAGAGCAAGGATTGTACTGCATTCTGCACCACTAAAGCTTCGAGTGGACGGCATAAAAAGAAGACTTTTAAGTCATGACTGAGACAGCCAAGGCAGTATAGACAGAAAAATGGCTAGAAATGGAAGAGGCCCATGAACCGGCTAACGAATGAGAATAAATTAACTTTCCTTGTTACTATAGCCAGTAGAAAAAATATGGAATCGCTAAAGTTTTTAGGCACAATTTCACAGTGAAACCAGTGAGTTAAAAAGAACTTTCGAAAGCGAAATTTTCACTGGCTTCTATTATCCTTTCAAAGTCAAAGTCAAAGTCAAAGTCAAAAGATTTATTGCAAATAGGCTAATTTTAGCACTTTTACAAGTCAAAATTATACTAGGTACTTAAAATTAAGTTATTTCACTAAGCATATAAAATTACAAAGTGCTTATTGTCAAATAATATAGCAAGCCCATTACAATATATGAGTTTGAAAAAAAAGCAGTTCTCTTTCTCACTACTGGTGCAAGCAATCCGGCACAATGCAGAATTGAAAACTTTGATCCGAAGCTTCGATTACAACTGTAAAGAAGAAGCTACAAGAAACTTTACAGTGACGTATTTTTTTTTTGTCTTCTTTCTACTGTCTTTTACAATGTATATAATTCATTACAATTGAGATAATGAATATGTTACAAAAATAACCACCACGTCACACCGGTGCAAGAAAAATACCGTGATTATCTTATTATAAACATTACAAATAGAAACTGAATTTATAGATAGGAATAGGCAATAGGCAAAGTACCTAAGCTTTCATACCGTTAAGCTTGGGATATTCAGGCCAAGCTTTTTTGTCCGACACATAATCATTTATTGTGTAATAGGCTTTTTTCATCAAGTTTGACTTTATGAATAATTTAAATTTACGCATTGACAATTGTTCGATACCGTCGGGCAACTTGTTATAAAAGCGTATACAGTTTCCCATAAATGAACCATTAACTTTCTGCAGTCTGAATCTTGGAACTTTCAATTTATTTTTGTTCCTAGTATTAAAGTTATGAATGTCGCAATATCTGGGAAAAGAGCTAATGTTTTTGCGAGTGTACATCAAATTGTCGTAAATGTATTGACAAGCCACTGTAAGAATATTTATCTCCTTAAATCGTTCCCTGAGAGAGTCGCGGGATTTCATGTTATAAATGGAACGAATTGCTCTTTTCTGTAAGACAAAAATTGATTGTATGTCCGCGGCTTTACCCCACAGTAAGATGCCGTATGACATAATACTGTGGAAGTAACTAAAGTATACTAATCTTGCAGTGGCTTCATCAGTAAACTGTCTGATTTTACGCACAGCATATGCAGCAGAGCTCAATCTACCAGCAATGTTTGATATGTGAGGACCCCACTGTAATTTAGAGTCTATAGTTATGCCAAGGAACGTGACAGATTGTACCAAATCTAATACCTCACCATTCAGTAATAAATTTGTAGGAGACCCCCTAACATTAGGTAACGAAAACTTAATACATTTAGTTTTCTTACTATTTAACAGTAGATTGTTTTTAGTAAACCAGTTCAAAACCAGTGAAATTGCCTTGTTAACGTCGTCAAAATCATTAGTAGATCGGTCAACCTTGAAAATAAGAGACGTATCATCTGCGAACAAAACAATATCACATAGGTTCTTTACAAAAAATGGAAGATCGTTAATATAGGCCAAAAATAAGAATGGTCCTAGTATTGAACCCTGCGGGACCCCCATTTTAGTGATAGAACCAGATGATCTTGCTCCATTAACTTCAACTGTCTGAATTCTATTACCAAGATAAGAAGAGACAAGATCAAGAGCTTTCCCACAAACCCCGTAATGCTTTAATTTAAAAATTAGGGTTTCGTGACATACGCAATCAAATGCTTTGGATAAGTCACAAAAAATACCTATGGCATCCTGTGACTTCTCCCAAGCACCAAGTATATGTATAAAGAGTTCTACGCCTGCATCTGTAGTTGATCGTCCTTTTGTAAATCCAAACTGTTGACTGTGAAGCAGTCCGTTAAGGTTAAAAAATGTTAACAACTGATTAAGAATTTCTTTTTCAAAAATTTTACTTATTGCAGGTAACACAGAAATTGGCCTATAGTTCGATGGATCATTCTTATTTCCAGACTTAAATAATGGAATCAATTTACTATTTTTCATTACGTTGGGAAAAACTCCTTCGTCTACACATTTATTAAATACTTCTGCTAAATATGGTGCGATTAATGTGACAATGCCACTTAAAACCCTGGTAGACATTCCCCAAAGATCCTCAGTATTCTTTATTTTAAGTGACCTAAAGGTCTTAACAATTATAGCCGAATTAATATGTCTAAATCTAAAAACTACTTCACATTTATCAACACACTCTGCAAGAATTGCACAAGACTCACTAGTCGATGAATTTAATGACTGAGTGGTAACTACAGGTATATTTACGAAAAAATCCTCAAATGCACTAGCAACTTCACTGTCTTTAGATATTAATCTGTTATTAATACTAAGAGTGAGTTTTCGGTGCCGAGGTTTAGTTTTGCCGGGTTAATTAATTATTTTCCAGGTTGCTTTAATTTTGTCGTCCGCTCTATTGATTTTCTTACTCAAGTACAGAGACTTAGCTGTCTGGCAAACGCGTTTAAAAATTTTTGAATAAGATTTTAAATACTCAGTAAATTTACTGTCATAAATATTATCTGATTTCTGAGAATATAAATCATACAGCCTGTTTCTACTTTTATAAATGCCAGGTGAAGCCCAGTCACTCAATTCTGCTTTAACACCTCCTCTACACGTCTTTAACTTGAATATCTTGTTAAACTCTTTATCCATAACATCAAACAACACATTACAAAGATCATTAGGGTCATCAGTGAGTGGTAATAACACAAGTTTGTCATCTAGATTTTGAGCAAACTGTTCCAAGCGGTTGGTTGTAATAGGTCTGTAAGTAAACTCATAAGATTTTTTTTTCAGTATGCATGGAAATACAGCACTTTGACCACAATGATCTGAGCTAAGTTTATCAATAACTGACTTGCTTCGTGGTTCACAGTCACAGAATATATTGTCTAAGCAAGTAGCAGATGAGCTAGTAATTCTGGTTGGCTGATTGTAAAGATTTTTCAAGTTGAAGCACATAAACAAATTTAGTAAACTGTCAGTTAGCGAAGATTGGTCAAGAATATTCACATTAAAATCGCCACATACAATGAGATGTTTTGAGCTGTTTGAGATTTTTGTTAAAACTTCTTCCATAATAGACTCGAACACCTTAAAATCAGCCGAGGGAGGCCTGTATACGCAAACAATTATATGTTGCTCCAACTCTACACACGATAGTTCAACAACACGTTCAACAGATAATGCAACAATATCTTTCCTTTCTTTAAATGTATAATTATTAGATATACATATTAAAGAGCCACCGTGATTGGCTTTTTGCCTTTTGAATGAACTGGCCAATGCATAATTTTTAAATACAGGAAACAACATATCCTTCTTACACCAATGCTCAGTTAGGCACAATACATCAGCTTTTTCAAATTCTAAAAAAAGCTCTAATTCTAAAGCTTTGCTGGAAAGGCCCTGAATATTTTGATGTACAATATTTAGTTTACCAGGCCTCTCCATTGTCGTAGGATTCAGTTTAAATCAGCTGAAGATGACACCATACCTAAACCCTGGTTAGAAGTGTTACTACCCAGGGCCGAGTCAGAGTGACCTGTTATACTGTTGATAACAGGGTCATGTATATTAAATGCTAACAATTTAGCAATGGTCAGTTTTTCCTTTTTGCTGAGATACAATGTATTCTTTGTCAAACTCCTACAATAAGCATATTTGCCTTGACACGACAAGGAAAAAATTTGTGTGCTTTAGACCACACAACTGAAGTAAAACTTCTTTAGTTTAGTTCCATCTATAAACCGATATAACTTTGTTTTTGCTTTGTTTAATGTTAATGTTGCCACCGTGATAATCATAAATTGTCATTTTACCAGACATATCAATATCTTAATAAAAAATACATTTTTATGTTGACAATTGAGATTTACGTGAAACAACTTCCGTTTGCCTCGCATCAGCCTATACCCCAAATCAAGAGTGCGTAAAGAAGTTTTACTTCAAATATCATCACCATGAGGGAGAACGACTGAAAAATACGCCTCCATGCAGATATACTAAAATATACTTAAATATTTTCCGTATTCATAGAAATGCTAATAACAACCCAAGGTACTACTTACATAAAATATTTTATTGCTATAAATTAATTAGCAGACGGTCTCGGATAAACGCATCCCCACAGTCCTAAATATCCGTAACGAAGATTAATCGTCCTGTGTTTAATGATAATGAAAACAAAGTGCCGCTAACGAGGGCGGTTGGTAACACGGAAAATTCAATTCGCAATGTTTTCCATTAAGCTGTAATTACTTATAGAACGTATTCCTGTAGTACAATTAAACATTCAACGATCCCAAACTGAAAAATAAATAATCTCTAACTGCGATTTCCTCTATGCGGAATGACAATGGGCTGGCTTGATGGAAGTTTAATTCCATGTAAACAATAGACCATTGCCTCCTTCGCGCAGGTTTTATACCGATGAAAGTTATATTAGTTTAAAAACGACTCCAAATACCAAACGTTTTTAATACGCAATGACTTTTAATAGTTTAATCACTTTACTATCTAAAAGCTATCAATTTGTTAGTAAGTTGTATAAACTTTTCCTTAGTAAAAGTAGAGATAACTATGGCAAACGGTAAAACCTTAACAATTATTTGTGGTCCTAGAGTTCCTGTACTACTCTACATATTACTAAAAAATATACAATTATACATTTTTATTATAGGACTGATTCAAATTACGCTCAACCAGCCTACACATGTTTTATAAGAAAATTACGGAATATATCTGAAATACGTCAACGTCTTACCTTTCTAGAGAGTTCTATTTTTATAAATATATCTAGATTCCTTTAAATATTTATTTTGATCAACATAATTATATTAATTATACTAGGTGGTAGGACTTTGTTGCAAAGTTCGTCTAGGTAGGTACCACCGCTTTGCCAGTTATTCTGCCGTCAAGCAGTAGTGTGCAGGCACTACTGTGTTCCGGTTTGAAGGGCACTGTAGCTAGTGAAATTACTGGGCAATTGAGACTTTATGATCTGATCTCACAGTCGAGTATTCCTATTACCAGACTGTGCTAATGTCTCAGGATGATGTGCGCAGTGCAGTGTGCGTGAAACTCTGTTTTAGAGTTCCGAGTGACACTGCAACTGTTATGGGCGGCCGTGGCGCTTAACATCAGGTGAACGACTAGCCCGTCACATCATTCACTAACATAAAAAAAAATACATGGAATATAATGATTTTCAGTTTCAGTACTCCCTCATTCTCGTTTAAACATGTCAATATTAATGTAAACGCAGTTTATCAAAAGCGTATTACAAATCGTCCATCTCCATAGATTACATAATAGTATCCGATACCAAGATCTTCATCCTATCTGATAAACAATCAACCCTGTGTATAATTCACCACATTTTGTACCCGGATTACGGTCTAAAATATAACAATTCCCTACGATTCCTAGTGAAGTCACGTACAATAAAATCGCCGCGAAATTCAATAAACTAGTTAAGGGCCCGCAAGGGCCGCTCGGCTAATCTGGGCCCGTTAATGGATCCCTTCGAAGCCTATTAAATCTTCGACCCGTGATACGACGCTTGTGTATAACATAAACAGTCCATTGTTTGTAGCCAGATTTATCTACGACGTTTAATGGTTTTGGAAAAGCCTTCTTTGCTGGAGGGAATTATCTTTGTGGTACATTTTATTAAATTGTATAAAAGAAACAATCAAATTAGGTTGGAGATCGTGTTTTTCCTTGACAATTTAATAAACTATTCTAATAAGTAATCATCCCTCAAGGTATTTTCGCGTATATAAAACGAGGATCAAGATCTCTTCAAGAACTAAAAACAACAAAACAAGACAAAGTTTGATATTATTTTTGAAGTAAAACTTCTTAACGCACGCTTGACTTGGGAGTGAGCTTGCGAATGAGAGGCGAACGGAAATTGAAGTTGATTCACGTAGATCTCCATTGTCAACATAACAAAGTAAAAAAAATTGTAAAATGTCAATTTACAATCGTCAAGATGGCGACATTACCATCAAAAAAAACAAAGTTACACCGGCCGATAGATGGAGGTAAACTAAAGAAGTTTTACTTCAGTCGTGTGGTATAAAGCACACTCGTTTTATTGTATTTTAAACAATAAGACCTACAGCATATACGTTTCCATTAATAATTACAACTTCAGCAAACCCATTAACCCGGCGGCACTCGCTAGGTATTTACAAACATGGATACTCGCTACTGGGTAATAAATACCACAGAATTTAATTGGCGTTATTTAAGAAAAGAAGTTTTTATTTCAATGTTTGACAATGCACTTGCATTATTGGCATTATGGTCTACAAATGAAACGACAAATGCAAGTTGTGATGTTCATTTATTTCAAATGAAAGCATATCCAAGAAAATCAACAAAAAATTAAATTTTTCTTCGGTAATCTTAAAAAAATCCATGTAATTTTTTTATTTCTAACAAATTATGCAAAATTGCGATCAATATCATAAATAAACTTAATACACTATCAAAACAACCAAAAATAATGATACCTTTATAATAAGCGAACATCGAGATAATCAACATCAAACATTCTGTTCTAAATATCTTGCTGAAAAGGAAGCTTACTTCACTCTGTCATAGCAAACCCCACATATTGGGGTTGTATGCTTGCGGCATATTTTTTGAAGCACAATTCGCAAACTGTCTTCATTTTCCAGTCCTTCTTCCATTCGCATACTGCACAGTGAGACACAGATATAGGCGGGCGCGATCTGGAAAAGTTGGCGTTGGTGGACGTATTTTCGTCATTCGAGTCGGTATTGAGCATAAACTATATTTTAATATTTATAAATGGTGACAAATTATATTCTTCTTCTTCGCTGTCTTCTTCTTGATGGAATTCTTCTATTCTGCTATTCCTCAGTCAAAAATCCCTCTTATTATAGCTCTAATACGAAAAATATAATTGTAAACATACTGAAAAACAATGTAACATGGACCGTCGCTACCGGGTATTTATCACCCATTCTCAGTTTACACTTCTGTCACCAACAAACGCCGCGCGCAAACCGACTGTCCTGCAGCATGCGGGTGTGCTAACTACCGGTTCGAAGGTACCTAGAATCGTGGGCTGCCAGATCGCTCAGAAATAAAACTACAACCAAATTTAGGTACCCTGTGGTATTTTTTACCCGGTAGCGAGTGCCGCCGGGTTAACACTGAATTCAAAAACAACTCATTTAAAAAGGAAAAACCCATTTAACTTAGACCTATATCCCGGACGTGACATGTCAGCCACGTCGGGAAACATCGTATTATAAAAAGTCAGCATACGGCCAAAATAATGAAACATAAAACAAATATCGACTAGGCCTGTATGGAACGCCTTAGAAAGAATACACTTACATAATAAGATACCAGAGAGAAAAAAAGCCGAGAGAATTATACAGCAAAACCACTGCTGCTGATTAAACTATGCAGAGGAAATAGAGACTATGAGAATCAAGGCCCATTTGTTCCAGATACGTTTCATACTGTTTTGATATTGAACGCTCATATTACCATCTTATGCTTGCAAGTGTACGTACCCACACTCCTTACACCGATCTTTTTCGTAGGTTTCATCAAATTTTGTTTTATCTCGTTTCTGCAAGTGAATCACGGAGTAGAAAAAACAAATGATAATAATATAATATAATAATAATAATATGTGTGGACATCTCACACAACGCCATCTAGCCCCAAACTAAGCAAAGCTTGTGCTATGGGAACCAGATAACTGATATAATACTTAGATACTTTTTTGTTTGTAAATACATACATAGAATACAATATGACACCCAGACACAGAACAAACACCTATGTTCATCACACAAATGTTTGTCCTGAGTGGGAATCGAACCCACAACCCACAGTTGGTGGTGAATGATAGAGAATGATGTGACGAGCTAATCGTTCACCTGATGTTAAGCGACACGGCTGCCCATAACAGAACAGTGTCACTCGGAACTCCAAAATATAAAGTTTCACGTGACACTGCACTGCGCACATCATCCTGAGACATCAGCACAGTCCGGTAATAGGAACACTCGACGGTGAGATGAGATCATAAAGTCTCAATTGCCCAGTAATTTCACTAGCTACAGTGCCCTTCAAACCGGAACACAGTAGTGCCTGCACACTACTGCTTGGCGGCAGAATAATTGGCAAAGCGGTGGTTCCTACCTAGACGAACTTTGCAGAAAAGTCCTACCACCTAATAAACTAGTGACTAGAGGAATCTTACCAGTATAATATAATACTATAAAGTACTGTCAACAATATATCCAGCATTTTACACTACTGACACCGAACGAGCTCTTGGCAATTTGGGTTTTTATTTCACTGAGGAATTAGAAAGGTGATGGTTACACCAAAGCTCAGTTCTACATTGAATGATCACACAATATCTCTCGTGAACTGACGGTAACAATCTATGATTAACAATGAAAAAGCTGCTATATAAATTATATATAAGTACGAGCTTCTGCCCGCACTTCCGCCCGCGGCGTGGCCTATGGGAAAATAATTTAACCACCCATTTCACCCTCTTAAGGGTGGCATTTCGAAAAATCCTTTCTTAGCGGATGCCTACGTCATAACATCTACCTGCATGCCAAATTTCAGCCCAATCCGTCCAGTGGTTTGGGCTGTGCGTTGATAGATCACTATGTCAGTCAGTCAGTCACCTTTGAGTTATATATATTTAAGATATTTGTATCAATTGAATATTTATGTGCTATTTATCTAGTATCTATTCATATAAGTATTTATGTCTTTTATTTATTATACCTATATATTTATTTACTAATGTGTATGTGTTGGTACATTATATCTAATACTATTAGTATACAAAATAAGCCTTTTTTGTTCATATTGCGCACCGCTGACTTCTCCTATTGTGATACTATCCATGCAAAGGTTGCCTGAAAGAGATCACTTTTAGTGATAAAGCCGCCCATTGTGCTACCTATTCTAGTACTGTAATATCTAGTTTTATTTTATGTTGGTATACGCAATAAAGAGTTTTTCTATTCTATTCTGCTCTATTCTAAAAAGCGCACGAGTGTCGTACGTTTAACGTTCCAAGGATTAAGCCTATAGCACAGTCCCCATGATGAAAGTCTAGTATGAACACACACTTCATATTATGAATCTTTCACGTTTCAGAGCTTGTTTTTACGCTTGAATATAAAATTGTACGTAAAATTCCCGTCACGTTTCTGTCGCCCGTTGCGAGTCAATCATTGTTTTATTAGGTACAGCCATCAATAGTGCTGAAAAACAATCTGCGGGGATTTTATACTTTGTAGTATGAGAGAGTTTTTAATATGCTTCGCTAAAAGCTGGTGTTTTATTTCGTTTGATGAAAAAGGTACTGTATCAGTAAAACTTTTAATTAGTTTTCCATTTATGATCGTGATTTGTTTTTATTACATTTTGTTTTAATGAATGATGTGACGAGCCAGCCGTTCACCTGATGTTAAGCGACACGGCCGCCCATAATAGAACAGTGTCACTCGGAACTCCAAAATATAAAGTTTTGCACAATGCACTGCGCACATCATTCTGAGACATCAACACAGTCTGGTAATAAGATTACTCGACTGTGAGATCAGATCATAAAGTCTCAATTTCCCAGTAATTTCACTAGCTGCAGTGCCCTTCAAAACGGAACACAGTACTGCTGCGGCAGAATAGCTGGCAAAGCGGTGGTACCTACCTAGACGAACTTTGCAGAAAATTTCTACCACCTAGTTAGTTTTTATTACATTACATCTAATCTGGAGATAATAATAGCGCCAAATATATTCAACTCTATTTAGTTTCATATACGTGTTGCTACCGCGCGTAGATTATTATTTCTTAGAATAGTTATCTACCAACCTGTCAATAATCTTAGTGAAAAGACGATCAGAATCATATAAAAATATATTTCCCAAATTACGAGTAACACCTTGAATAGCCCTCAGATATATTTCTCCCCTGTTTCAGATGCCGCAATATATTGTAAGATTTTTCCTCGAACAAACTGCCTGCCACTAATGTCGTGTAGACAGGCTGAGGCGGCAATACAAGCTTTATCCTACGCGGATTTGGTCCCGTTCCAAGACATTTTGTGAACAATGATATACTGCAACCCCTTTTATGTGACGATTCAAACTTTGACGTATAACGCTTCTATAATGAGCAATTGACTGGCCCGATAGCTCAGTTGGTAGTAGCCCTGCCTTCTGAACTGTGGGTTGTGGGTTCGATTCCCACCCAGGACAAACATTTGTGTGATGAACATAGGTGTTTGTTCTGTGTCTGGGTGTAGTATTGTATTATATGTATGTATTTACAAACAAAAAAGCGTATCTAAGTATCGTATCAGTTATCTGGTTCCCATAATACAAGATTTGCATAGTTTGGGGCTAGATGGCGTTGTGTAAGATGTCCACACAAATTTATTTACTATAATTGAACAATAAAATAATTTTCACGACGGCATCATAAAAATAGATAGTTCGTCTTTAAGGATTCATATTCTAGAGTTCGTCGCAGAAGATGCAAAGTCAACCTTTTCTAATTTTAGTTAAAATCAAAGTGAAAATAGCTGCAGTCTTGTAGCCATGGAACTGCGACCTAAAGCCACAGACTCAGTAGAGGATACAACGTCTACAAATTCAAGCACTTCTAGCAGTATATCCAGAAATTTCAAATTTTCATAAAAAAAATTGCTATTAATATTAGTTAAAACTGGAATTTAAAGAAACAAATGACTATAGAGCAATACGCCAATGACTTAACAAAATTTTGGTAACGCATACAGATGTACTCGTACCTCAATTTTGAATTGCGGTTATTTCCTAGATACTAAAGTATCACAAAATTGTATTATTAATATCTAATCTGTGGTAGAATTTACAGGAACTTAAAGCAGCAACACAAAACCAATTCCAAATTCCATCCCTAGACTTCAAAGTGTTTAAAATAATTAAATTGATACAAATGCAAATCGGCAAATCTTCCCTCTTTTATTCGGCATTTCAGATCGTTCCTTGATGGATATGCTTCCATGCGACAATACGTTTCGTGTACTTATTGTCTGCGATTGCTCATTCGTGGCTCCGATAGATCAGACATTGATAGATAGCTGTTTGAAACAATGGCAGCGCTGAAAGCGGACTATTGCAACGTAGGTGCAGCATCAGTAACATAAGCAGCGGTTTGTTCTTTATAGGAATATATCTATTAGAATAGTTATATCACATTTCTAAATCAGAAAAAATATTATATTATATATAATTTATAGATTGCCTGTACATATTAATGTTTCTGTTGAATAAATTTACTCATAAAACACCTTAATAAAATCAGAAATGCTTAGGCAGTCAAACTCAGTATTTCTTGCCCAACATCTAACTTCAACTTTTGTTTTGACATTCCGTGCTTTGCACGCTTTGCCTTGGATGGAATGTCTTTGCTAAAGTACGTAATGTCTACTGACGAAATATCAGTCTCTTAGCGGCTTTTAATTATGCTAATTTTCTTCCTGACTTTGCACGGTCTGTTTAAATAAATAAATAAACTTTGAAATAACATAATTACAATAAATTGAAAAGGAAGTCGACTCAAACGGCTAATTGGACAATAAACTAATAACAGAGATAGAGTTCTATATTTTTATTGTTAAGATTATTTGAATCACAAGTCGTCACAAGATATACGATCGTTGTTACCCAGCAAACGAGATGATCAAGTATTTTAGAAATAGTATTACAAAGAGTAATAAAAAGAGTGAAACAAGTTTATATAAATGCGGCACAGGTGTTCCTGACAGACAGACGTAAGACAAATATCTACATATAGAAACCATGCACACTAATAAAAGCGATATATGTGTGTGGACATCTATATGTGTGGACATCTCGCACAACGCCATCTAGCCCCAAATTAAGCAAAGCTTGTACTATGGGAACCAGATAACTAGATACTTTTTGTTTGTAAATACATACATAGAATACAATATAACACCCAGACACAGAACAACCACCTATGTTCATCACACAAATGTTAGTCCTGGGTGGGAATCCACACAGTTCAGAAGGCAGGGTTACTACCAACTGAGCTATCGGGCCAGTCTAAAGCGATAAGCGATAATCGAATATCTAAAAATAAGTATGGATTAACGGAACATACAAAGGATTGGTTCGTTTATTCCTCAATGTTCCATGAATATTGTTGTTTTCACATACAAATCAATGACTTCCAAACATTGTGCAAATACATGCATGCTTATCGGATACCAAACTGCTTGTTTTCATTAAAATAGTAATATTAAAAAAGGAACAAAATCTCTATAATTTGGTTACAGACCAACGAGTACAAACTTGTTTAGTTGACAACGAGACATATTGTGAAATTTTGTTCCAGACCCTACACTATTCTAAGGATCAAAGCTCATGGTGATCTAAAAGTACTGAACAGTATCTAGAATGTTCGGTGTCAATTCTATCTCAGATGTATAAAGTACGACGCTATTGTATGCGGCTTATATATGATATTTAGTGTGAAATATTTGAAACATCGCTAAACTTGAATCTAAAATTTAGTTGATCTTTTCTGGTTTAAGATTCTTTATTTCTCAAAGATCATAGTTCACTTACTGATAAGTTAATTATTTAAATAATATGGTACATAATTTGCCTTTGAGCACGCAGGCGTGAATGGAAGAAAAAAATATTGTATAAGGTAGTAAGCAAAAATCTATTCTTTTCCATATCAACAGACGATACTTAATGCCACCGAATGTACCTTTCGAACATATATCAATAGACCATCATGTTCTTTCTTTATAAATTGACTTGAAAACTGTAACTGACACCGCGTTTGTTAAAACTATCGTTGTGCTACTAACACGCTTTGCTGCTTTAACCGGTTAGGCAGTAAAATAAATTTTTTGACTCAATGTTAAAACTAGTCTTAATCCGGTCAAAATCTTCATGAACGTAAAAAAAAATATTATTTCCCGGGATTAAAAACTCATTATTATCGTTTCTATTATTTTGATTTTTAATATCGCAAAAAACTCTTTATCCATGACCATACAGTGACGTCATCGTATAGTAAACAGATAACTTTTAACTGATCAAGTCAAATGAAAGTAAAGCGTTGATCCAACATGACCATATTGTGACGTCATCAAATAGTAAACAAGAAACTTTTAACTGATCAAGTTAAATCAAAGTTGTGTAAGGTTGCATAAATTCTACTTTCATAGTGGAAAAAATGATAGGCTATATATAAGTCGTCTGTCAGACCCTATTATTGCAAATCTACGCTCTACAAAATTCCAAGAAACCGCCACCTCACACTGATTTAATAATGGTTTTGCTTGCACAGGGCCGGTGGGTTAAGATCTTCGCTTTCATAAGCCCGCCACCGCCAGACGCCATGTACAGTTTCTGCTCAGTGCACTCGAAGCATCTGGCGTTCCAATCTTATGTCTTACTTTATTTATGGCCTCGTGTATTGACTATAGACCACCTGTTTATGACATATGGTTATGGGTACCATGTTCGATCACGTTCATGTCTTTGGTGCCTAATCAGCTTTTGTCTACTGCTTTGATGCACGACTGAAGGTTGAGGGACTAAATGTTTTTTTTTTTTATGTTACTGAATGATGTGACGAGCTAGTCGTTCACCTGCTAAGCGCCACGGCCGCCCATAACAGAGTCACTCGGAACCCTGAAACAAAGAGTTTCAAGCGACACTGCACTGCGCTCATCATCCTGAGACATCAGCACAGTCTGGTATGGTAACAAGATTGCTCGACTGTGAGATCAGATCATAAAGTCTCAAATGCCCAGTAATTTCACTAGCTACAGTGCCCTTCAAACCGGAACACAGTAGTGCTTGCACACTACTGCTTGGCGGCAGAATAACTGGCAATCTGAACAGCAGTATCAAAGAGAAAAATAGTCTTTAATTTGTTACTATAATTACCACGAGAAGAGCATAACACACTATTAAATAAGCAAAACTCTAGATATGGTTTCGTTTTGTTTTATTCAAAATATAATTGAATATAACGTAGCTAACCTACTTATAAGGCTACCATCCACCTGCACACGACATGTTGGACGTGCCGTGAACACGTCTTGTATTTAGATGAGCTCAGGACGACATTACCATAATTTGTGGGGTCTATTTTAGGAGGGGCCAACTCGTTTGGATTGGATTTTTATTTATATCCGGAGTTTTTTGTTTTCCGATAATATTTACATATCTGCTATTTTTATCACTGTACGAGCTTCTGCCCGCAGCTTCGCCCGCGGCGTGGCCTATGGGAAAATAATTCAACCAGTTGCCTACTGGTAGCGGCTTCTTAGATTAAGTTTTGCATTTACATATAAATAATAAATATTTGTGAAAAAATGTGCAAATCACACTAATATTATAAAGGCGAAAGTTTGTATGTGTGTATGTTTGTTACTCCTTCACGCTCAAACGGCTGAATGGATTTGAATGAAATTCGGTACGAAGATAGATTATACACTGGATTAACATATAGGCTACATTTTATCCCGGAAAAGTGAAATTTTCCAGTGGGATGAGCAAATAATTAAAATACTTTTTATCCGCGGGGCGCAACTAGTAGAAAATAAAACAAAAATTAGAGTTAGTGTCGTTTAAAAGCGAAATACAACATGTACCTATCTACCTATTCCATTTCTGGGTAACGACCTCAATGAAAGATCTCCCCAGCCAGACCGCATCCCATTATCCTCTCAACGCTGTTCCATCATTAACTCCCTTTAACATAACAAATACTAAGCTGCACTAAAGATCTATTTATTTTTTTAACTAGTGTATTCTTACAGAACCATCTCGGTCTTACTTTAGTTTTATTATGAAGCGTTAAGCTTCTAGCAAGACGTGGTGTAAACAGGTGTCTGTTATTGCTCTAAGTTGATGTTCTAATTCCGACTTATGAGTTCAACAAAGAAAAGAACTTGAACCTTAAACATGAAATAGGGAGTTTTGGCGGGAAAACGAAAAAGATCGCGTCGCCGCATTATATTATTTTCCAAAACTTGTGTTATTTTCAGTGTTAGTGCACAAAATTGGTGGCATTTTATTCATTATAGGCATGAGTGTGGGAAAGTGGTATAATGATCGTGAAACTTTTCTTTTCGTGTTGTTTCCAAAACTCGATAGAAGCTTCTGGTAAAGTTGCCACCACTTTACTTAAGAGTATGACTTGACTAGACTAGACTATGACTTGACTCTGACCTGACTTGATGACTTCGACTGTGACCTGACACATTATTTACGTGAAATATCATCAAATTGGATTCAAAAACTGTTTTATTTATTTGACAGCCTCTGTGGTGTTATGGTTGAGCAGGTCGGCTCATAACCCGGAAGCGGCGGTTTCGACTCCTGTGGCAGGACAAGTATTTGTGCACAGAAATAAAAGTGCAAATATTTGTACTGAGTCTGGGTGTTGTGGGGCCATGGTCCTCGTAGTTCCTCGGTCCTTAGACACACGGAATCTTAGTTAGGGTCCAGGATCTATGTATGTGATTGTTAGGAGTTATTATTATTATTAGTATTATTATTATTGTGTTTGGTTGTATACATATAAAACCAGGGTTCGTAGAAACGCTTAAATATTTAGATTGCTAAGAATTTTAACATGGTAACAAAGGATATGCTAAACTAAACTGCATCTGAAAAGAGCTCCATTTATGCAAGCTCAATTAACATAGTACTTATATCATGTACAAAATTCTAAGAATAAACCTCTATTAATATAGCTTTAAATATCTTGCAGTAAATTTCTCAATTTTAGCTCATCTCCGTTGAATTATTCGAATTCTTCATGGAGCTTTATGCGCAGCTTTAAATGGCTTTAGTTATGCGAAATATTATTTTAGCATCTATGTTGTATCACTTTGCTTTGTTGACGCAAAGTTAGTATATAGTTATTTTAAGTTTTGTTGTTACGTATATTAAGAAGTTTTTATTCAAAATAATAACAATACTCAGACTTCCCCTTCATCAACTAGAATAGAGCTGGTGATCATCAAACGACTGATTAGAATTTCATGTATCAATTTTATCTTAATTAAATTCTCTGTCTTAATTAAAGGTATTTAATATGCTTTAGAGTTATGATGGATGTCACATACGGATACGTTAAACGAATAATACTCTGAATGTGTTAAAATATATTAGCAAGACCAAAAGTATGTAAAAGCAATTAAATGAATGGCATATGTAACTATCAGACTTTAAATAAAACATGATTTAGCATACATTATATAAGTAATAAATGTTTCGGATATCATACAAATACAAATCATTTAATGATAACCCCAAAGTTACAATTTTAAATTCCGAAATTAATATACTCATAAATCCAAAGTGCTAATACAACGGACACAGCACATTGACATCTATTGCCATAGCCATAGGGATCCTTAAGAAAATCCGAGTTATAATAAAATATTACGTTAAGACGAAACCGGATGGTAAGGAAATAGCTTCAGTTAACGTTAATACAATGCACGGGAGCAATGAAATTATCCGAAAGGAAATGAGTGTAATAAGGAGGCACTTAATAAAGTATGCTCGGATATTGTGCCTCTTTTCTTACCATTATAACAAGCTAATAGTCTACGCTTTAAAGGTGGGTAGAGACCAACAGCATTAGCAGTTCATAAAAATAGCGAATAGTCTAAAGAAGTCCATTGCAATTGGTGCTACAATGGATTTGTACCATGACACTATCACATCACACCACACTAATATTATAAAGGCGAAAGTTTGTATGTGTGTACGTGTGTTTGTGTGTATGTGGTCGTAACTCCTTCACGCTCAAATGGCTAAATGGATTTGGATGAAATTCGGTACCAAGATAGCTTATACACTAGATTAACATATAGGTTACATTTTATCCCGGAAAAGTGAAATTTTCCCGTAGGATGAATAAATAAAAAAAAGCTTTTTATACGCGGTAAAACCGCGGGGCTCAACTAGTGTATCGATATGTACCACTAGCGGCCCGTCCCGGCTTCGCACGGGTGGACATTTATTTTTTAAACATTTTTCTTCTTGCAATTAAAATAGCCTATATTAATCAGTGATAATGTAGCATCCAAATTGTGAAAGAATTTTTAAAACCGGTCCAGTACTTTTTGAGCCAATGCGTTTCGAACATACATACATACAAATCTTTCCTCTTTTTCTTTTCCTCTTTATAATAATATACCTTTCCTCTATTAATTAATTAATTTTAGATTATTATTAATATACATTAATTATTATAATAACATTTATAATACGTATGCGAAAAATGCCTCCAGATAAATAAAGCTGGCAAGTTAAATAATACTCACATTTGGTATCCTTATCTGCCAACATAAAACTATAAACTGGGTACCGACACTACACATATATACGCTATAATTATGTACCAGTTAGTCCTTTATCCATTTCGTTAAGCCGTGCATTCCTCACCGCTGCATCACTGGATGACGCATACATACCTGCAACAAAGAATTCTTTATTATTAAAAAGATAAACGTAAAGGCATCCCGCAGAATGTGGGATTATATGCGCGATCGTAAACTTTTAATTCAATGATATTATTGAATTGATCGGTAAATTGCGTGTGTTGAGAAAACATGCACATCCTTATTAATAAACGGTCTCGGGTTAGTTACTTCAGCTTTTGTCCTTTTTTTGCCACTGGAATATTAAGCTGGATCGAAAGAGACAAAAGATGGTGTAACTAATTCAAAGCTATTTCATGTTTATTAATAAGGCTGACAGGGTATAAGTAGCATAAATCTTTAATCAGAACAAGGTTAAGGACACATTGTGGTGTTAAGTCAACACAATTCCAACAAATACAAAATTCCGATTCGCCGACAGTCGTTGTTAGAAATTGATCACCATGGATGGCTTAAAAATTATAAATGAAATAAAAATTTTGAATATATATATTTTGACAGCTTCTGTGGTACCACACCACATATCTACAATGGTACACACCAAGGGTTAATAGCAGCTCAGTCACCAGACTGAGCTGCTATTAACCCGGAGGCGGCGGGTTTGATTCCCGCGGCAGGACAAGTATTTGTGCACAGTAAAAAAAAGCAAATACTTGTTTTGAGTCTGGGTGTTGTGAGATCATAGTCCTCGTAGTTCTTGGGTCCCTAGACACAGGGAATCCTAGTTAGGGTCCAGGATCTATGTATTTGATCGTTGGGCGTTATTATTATTATTATATTCATGAAGCGTCAATTTCGTGATAGTTCATATCCTCCTGATTCCTCTTGAAAGACACTCAGTATTTCCAGAACCGTTGTATCATAGACGTCGGTCGACCCTAATGCGTTGTCACTAACGATTCCATATTTTTTCTTAACAATTCAACAGTCTAGTCTAGACTCTACTTTTCTAAAGTTCCCAAGTCTACTTTACGACGCTCACTTAGCGCCGGATTACGACCATTCCAGTACTCTTCCAACTAAGGGTTTCCCGACTTGAGCCATTATGACTTGCCCAATAAGGCTATAACCGTTTCCTCTGGGTAGAAAAAGTCTTGAATATAGGTCTTTACCTATGAAATTGCCGTTTCGTTTGAAAAAAGTTAAAGTATTTTTTTTTTCGAACTTATTTATTTCTTTTATTCAAAGTAATCACCCCTGCAATCAATGCATTTTTGCCAACGCTGTGGCAGTTTATGGATGCCCTTCTTGAAAAAATCAGCAGGACGGGAGACAACAAACTCTTCAAAGGCGTTTTGTACTGCCTCTCGGGAATTGAATTTTTTTCCTGCTAAAAAGTTGTCCAAATTTTGGAAAAAGTAATAGTCGGTAGGCGCAAGATCTGGTGAGTATGGCGGATGAGGGAGAGCTTCCAAACCCAACTCATGCAGCTTAGAGACGGTCCGTTGTGCAGTATGGGGTCGCGCGTTGTCGTGAAGTAGCAGTGGAGACGACCGATTGACCAAAGCTGGTTGCAGACGTGCGAGTTTCGCCATCATTGTGGTCAGTTCTTCAATGTACACATCTGCAGTAATGCTCTCGCCGTTTTGTAAAAAGCTATGATGAATCACACCAGCACTAGACCACCAAACTGTGACCATCACCTTTCTAGGGGTCATTTTTCGTTTTGCACATTGCTTTGGTACCGAACCAGGATCTAACCAACTTGCTGAGCGCTTTCGATTGTCAAAAAGAATCCATTTTTCGTCGCACGTAACAATTCGGTTCAAAATTCCTTCATTTCTGTGCCTGTTAAGCAGCGCAAGGCAAGTCTCGACGCGTACGTTGCGCTGGCGATCGTTAAGTTCGTGGGGCACCCATCTATCAAGGTTTTTTATCTTGCCAATCTGTCGCAAATGGACCAATATTGTTTTGATGCAAACATCAAAAGCTGCTGCCAGCTCAGCTGTAGATTGAGATTCATCAGCTTCCACAATCGCCTTTAATTCATCATTGTTGACCAAAGTTTCCGGACGACCACGAGGTTCATTTTTCAAGTCAAAATTCCCAGAACGGAACCGAGCAAACCAATAACGGGTTGTACGTTCGTTTGTACAGTTCTCTCCGTAAACGTCGTTGATGTTACGTGTCGTTTGTGCCGCGTTGGTGCCACGACGGAACTCATATTCCATAATTACACGAAATTTCAAAGTATCTATTATGAGGAAAAATGTTGAAATGTAATGAAAATACAACGCTAATCAATAAACAAAAGACTTATATTGTAAATAGAATGTCATATTTTTAAAACAAAATTAATTTGAATTTAGAATTCAAAGCCAATCAAAACTTTTTTTTGTTTGAAAAAGTCTGTACTGCAATACGGCAATTTCATAGGTAAAGACCTATTATAAACAAGAATTCATAACCTTAAGGCTGGTATGAAGATGAAGTAATTTGCGAATACGAAGCTTTTAAATATGTATGTGGGGCTTGGAATTTGATAAAGGTCTGGAGATACCTAGTCGAGATCTCATCATCTCATAACGAATAAAAATAGATACATTTACTATTTCCTAGTACTCGTAAATAGCCCAAATAGGAGATGGCATGACATAATAAAGAAGACGAAAGTACAAGTCATGACCCTCAGACATGAGGAATATGAATAAGGGAGGAGTAAATAGCATGTGGCAAGCTTTTTGTACACAAAATCGATTAAATTGTCAAAGCGATTCAAATCCTATTAGCGATACAGATGCAATTCAAACATAGGTAACATATAACTAGGTGGTAGGACTTTATTGCAAAGTTCGTCTAGGTAGGTACCACCGCTTTGCCAGTTATTCTGCCGCCAAGCAGTAGTACGCAATCACTGCTGTGTTCCGGTTTGAATGGCACTGTAGCTAGTGAAATTACTGGGCAAATGAGACTTTATGATCTGATCTCACAGTTTAGTAATCTTATTACTAGATTGTGCTGATGTCTCTGGATGACGTGCGCAGTGCAGTGTCACGCTGTAACTCGCCCCCCTGAGTAAAATACTCTTCTCCAAGCCGATAATACGAGTTCCCCTTCATATGGCCAAATGATCGTCTAGGAACCCTTACATCGCCATCCGTATAACCAATAGTTCTTTTTAGAGGTACGTTAGAGTTTAATAGATCTTAATAAATTGTGATTTCTTTATTATTTTTTTATTATTTATTCGTTATCGCCTACTCATACATAGATACTTACCTTAATCTGGAATAAACATAATAATAAACAATTATACTACATAACTAAGTATATACTGCATACACCATTCAAACCTCCTCTCTGTAATACACAGTTTTGTAATATAAATTAATTCAAACTTGAAATTGTAGAATGTAAACTGCCCTGTTGTTCATGCTAGGGGTTAAATGATCGAAGATCAGAGTCATAATTTTAAGGACATTTAGAACACTAGTAAAACAGAATATTTATAAAGGTGGTTAAGGGGGCCCCCCCCGAAGGGGAGGGAGGGACGCCCCCTCCATGTATAAAATACATGCCCGCGTCCGTCAAGTGCGATTCGTCCTTCATGCTTTATAACGCTCCACCCCATCAAAACCACCCCTAAAAATATATTTTTTCATTTTTTTATATTTTTTTTTATAATCATATAATAAAGATCTAATCAAAGATCCAAATTAAATCAATATTAGTAAATAATACAATATCTACTTCTTGTAACGGAAATAGATACCTTATAATATCATTCATGTAAATAAGGTCTCACAACCTGGCTTATAGCACTCCATCAAGGAATAACTATTAGATAAATGTGGACATTGCTCGACCACATGATAGCAAACCCAGCACAAACATAAAATGATTGTCGGGTAATTGTCGGAGAAGAAAGAATTGTAAGCAATATTGGTCGACCTCACTCCAAGTATATCCGATCCAGAGGCATGGCCCAAGGTTGATTAGATCAACAGCTAGGCTAGTGTATAAACTCCGTTACCTCCCCCTGAGTACGTATACAGCAGGGATCCATAGCTCGGAGATGAATAACTAGACCTCCCTCTTTAGAGACAACTCGGGATCAAGAGCCAGTTCCAAGTATTACAGACGATTCTAAAAGATTGTTGGGTAATTGTCGGAGAAAAATGAAGAATTGTAAGCAATATTGGTCGACCTCACTCCAAGTATATCCGATCCAGAGGCATGGCCCAAGGTTGATTAGATCAACAGCTAGGCTAGTGTATAAACTCCGTTACCTCCCCCTGAGTACGTATACAGCAGGGATCCATAGCTCGGAGATGAATAACTAGACCTCCCTCTTTAGAGACAACTCGGGATCAAGAGCCAGTTCCAAGTATTACAGACGATTCTAAAAGATTGTTGGGTAATTGTCGAAGAAAAATGAAGAATTGTAAGCAATATTGGTCGATCTCACTCCAAGTATATCCGATCCAGAGGCATGGCCCAAGGTTGATTAGATCAACAGCTAGGCTAGTTATAAACTCCGTTACCTCCCCCTGAGTACGTATACAGCAGGGATCCATAGCTCGGAGATGAATAACCAGACCTCCCTCTTTAGAGACAACTCGGGATCAAGAGCCAGTTCCAAGTATTACAGACGATTCTCTGCACATGTGCAGTCGTAGATCGATATAGAGAATGTAGTAGATATGTTCATATGCATGAACTAAGTTTGCTACAACATGGTAGATTTGTTGTCAAAATAAAAAAATGCAAGGTATTGAAACACATAGATTTGTGCTAAAGCCAGGCATCATTAAATTTTCTCTTTTTTTTTAATAATCAATATGAATAATGAACAATGCCATTATGAATAAGTAAGTATAATATGGACTTAATTCGGATCCGATTAAGCCTAGAAAAACACATATATAGTTTTCAATCAAGATAAACAACAGGTTTACATCCGTCATTGATAGTTATTATCAATACGGGAATTGAACCCGTGACAACTCCATAGCGTCTTGAAAGGATCAAACATCCATTTCACAATATAGTCATAAATTTATGACAGGTAATATTAGCAATTACCGTAGCTGCCAATCTATAATTTATCTGAAGGAATCGAACCGTCAAACCACAGTATGCATAATCTATAATTTATAATCTGCAGGATTCGAACCCGCGACTACACTGATTAACAACACAACCACGGAAGATAGCTTCTCTATCTCCGAAAGTTGAGAAAACGTAATCTAGTGTCACGAGAGAGTCGAACTCCCAACTTCACAACATAAAATTTATGTTTGAAAAGAATTATCATAGATCATCAAGCATTAATGTAATTAAAGGAATCGAACCCTCATTTCATAATATCGAATACTGTTTATTAACTGTAGTAAATAAACAGCATTCTGTAATCCCGCTTGGGTGAACTGTCTGTCGTTTAACTTTTCACAGGATTCGAACCCGCAAACACCACTATGATTAACAACACAACCACGGAAGAAAGGTAGCCTTCTTTATTCCCGAAAGTTGAGTAAAATAATAATCAAGTGTTGCGAGAGAATCGAACTCCCTATAAACAGTATAAACAACATAAAATTATATTTGGTAAAAGAATTGCCATACAATGCCAAGCAATTATTTATTTGAAGGAATTGAACCTTCATTCCACAGTATTCTTATCCTGTAATAGTCAAACGGAATTTAGTGATCTCACTCGAAGGTTGAGAGTCACACCCGTTATGTATACTTCTCACAGGACTCGAACCCGCGAGTTCCACTCGGTTCAACGACACAACCACAGATGATAGGTAACACAATTTCTGGTTAACCTATAAGCCACCAACTCCACTTCAATCATTTAATTAAACAACATTATATATGTATATACATATATCTACGACTTCTAAAACCTAGGTAAATAATAAAAGTGAAATTGTTACAACAGTTTATTTAAAAAATATCTCCGATTTTACTGGTTTTACCGAGACAACCTAATTCTAAGGTTTTGAATGATATTTATTTTAGACCATGCCAAAACACTAGAATCTTATATGAACCTTCTTACCTCCAAACGTACCTTTTTACACATAACCTCACTTCAGGATTTTTGAACAAGAAAGTAATCTATCTTTCAAGTCAACTGAAGTTACCACCGTGGATTATATGAGTATTAACACGTCTTGTACTACATAAAATAGCAATCGCACAGCATTAAAATTACGTACAAAATATAAAAGAGCAAATATTAGTAAATACATATTGTAGCCTATAGTTACTTTATCCTTGTTTTATAGTTAGATTCCTTTGACGACCCTACAATAGCAACCGATCGGCCGCTATTTTGTATCATTATATTTAGCCGAGAATTTCAGTGTATGAAACAATTATTCCAATTTTACAACTACCTGATAGGTAGAGAGTATTTAGATAACATGAAATGTTTATGAAGATAATCTAAGATTTCCCTATATTATTGAATTTTATTACCATTTGAAATATTTCTATGAGAATTTTGATGTAACTTAGCTTTACCACGAACTCGCCTAAATGGTATTCGTTTATTCTTAATTAGAATTCTATCGACAACATCTTATAAAAATCCGCTCATTAATGATTTAATGAATTCATTCCATACACCTAGCAATCAACAGAACTCATACTCGATCTAGACTTTCAATCCTTCACACTCGTCCCTTAATCTAGTTCCTCCTGACACTTTTCATAATAGCAATTCAGCCGCCATTATACATGAGCATCTCACACAAGATTTTTAGAGTTGCCGTTTTCTTTTCTGATCCAAATATCTCAACACTTACCGAATAATTTCCAGACACATTTGTACACAATTTATCAGAAAAATCACCGTAATCTAGCAATGTAATCACAATTAGGAACCCTACCTAGGTATAATCTAAATCACGGGGAAAAACGCAAAATAAAATATTGTCTCACAGTTAGTAAGCCGTAAAACAAAACACTGCTAGCACACTCAAAAGTAAAAGAATATCATTATACGTGTAATTCGCCTAAACCCTCATACATTTCGAAAAACAAGTAACGAATTAACCTCTAACTACTCACGTACCGCCGCGCCGTGCTGATTTAAATTACACACAAGCACTCACTCTAAAAAAGCCCTCGATTTTTCCTTTTTTCCACGTTTCGTACCGTTCCCCGACTGACGCGCCCCCCTTCTCCTTTCACTTGTTTCTTTTCTCTCTTTTTTTTTTTTTGTCAAAATAAAAACTCCTTGATTATTCCCGCGCTTAGCTTATTACGTAGTTGACTTTTGTTTTATTACAGCGCCATGTATGTCTTACCTATTAAACCTTTTTAACCTTTATTCGATCTTATTGAATTTTACGGAATGATGTAAGTGCTGTTAGACACCAACGCTAGATGGCGTTAAACTGAAAACTAGTACGTAATCCAAAACTCATCTCAACGAGTGATTTAGTTACAACGCGAACCTCTATACTTTAGAGTTCCGAGTGACACTGCAGCTGATATGGGCAGCCGTGTCGTTTAACATCAGTCGAACGGCTAGCACGTCACGTCATTCCTTAACATTAATAAAAAAAAATTCATCATGTATCATATAAAATGTCAAAACAAAACTAATCAATAAATATTTAATCAAATCTAACTAGAGGACTAGGCTAACGTCCCAACACAGGATTGAAGAGGTTTAACGTCTCGTTTGCATAATTCCAATTATTAATAACGATTATAACAAAGAAACTTGGGAAACTTGCCAGCTTGGCCCTTCCGCAACCAATATTGTTCTAGGAACGGACTACACAAAGACAAGACGAAATTGAAATTTGTATTAAACCCTTTGTAAAATATTCAATACTTGAATTATTTAAGCTATTGAAAGGTCTTTGATATTGGAGGGGTCCTTGGATTGTTGAGAATAGTTTTATATACAATTTAGCTCATACTTTAATTTAAACATTAAGCAAAGCTCAAGCCGTAGTATATTACTTAGAATTAGAAGGTATGGTAGTATCCATTTCTTTTAGTTCGTGCTTGAAGGATCAATACAAAAAGAAAGTTTAAAAAATATTCTCTCAGACGATTGTTCTTCAACTAATACATTGCTTAAAGCAGACCAATTCAAGCACTATTATTAGAGGTCGTATTGGTATTGAAACAGGTTTTGAATCCCGAAAAAGTAGGGCCAGGTGGTACTGCCATTATGTTAAAAACCTGACCGAAACGACAGGTGCTCCCAACTTTATACACAGTCAGCTGCAGATGAATATTTTTAACTTTGACTAGCTCTTCTTGCACGGAAATAAGGTTGAAAGTATAGACATGATTGTGTATATTTGAATCTGTAGAACTTGATAGGCCTCGGAATGGGCAGATGGTCGCAAATGTGCCGCTTCATCTCTCTCAATGTTTGCTCATTTTAAGTTGGTTATAGTGCTTTTACGTTTTAAAATGTCGTCCGTACAGTTCCATTTGCCTGAACATTTTAGTGTCATTTAATTTAAGTATCCAGCTTTATTTTCTGTTCTAAATAAATGATTATGCGGCATAATGTGGTTCAATACCATATTCTTTGACAATGTTATAAGGATTGCTATCTCCGCATCACCAACAGGGATGTATTTTCTTTTTATTGGGAGCAATCCTGTACAAAGTAGATTACTGATTCGTTCGAGAAGTCTTATTTGGATGAAATAAAGCTTATTATTCTGTAGCCACCGCGTTAATTTAAGGTGAGAAGTCGAGAGCCCAGTGACTCAGCGTCATAAACATCTGGCCCAGTTTTTACGGTCATGCATCAAATTCCAGCCACAAAAAAGGTCAAAACTTTGTTGTAACGTGAAGCTGGGATGGCTGAGACCTTCGCTGATATCAAGAATACAAATGACCGTATTGTAGATGAGAAATTATTTGTTGTGAACGAGATTGTATCCAACAAAGTGACGTTCCGTCATATAACACCACAAATAATAATTTAAATGAATCATAATAATAATAGAGATTTATACACAACTAGTTGCGCCCCGCGGTGTCACCCGCGGATAAAAGTATTGTAATTATTTGCTCATCCCACGGGAAAATTTCACTTTTCCGGGATAAATGTAGCCTATATGTTAATCCAATATATAAGCTAACTTTGTACCGAATTTCATCCAAATCCATTTAGCCGTTTGAGCGTGAAGAAGTAACAAACATACACACATACACACAATCACACATACAAATTTTCGCCTTTATAATATTAGTGTGATTGATAAAGATTGTACGCAAGGTAATGCTAGCTGATGATGACGAATGCGGAGTTTGAATTCAAGTCTCTTAAGCGCTATTGTTTAAAAAAGACACGTTGAGACTCATTGGTAACGTCTTATATTTGCAAAGCGATGATGATAGATAGGTTTTTTACAATATGATGGACATGGTCCGAATATAATAGCTTTTTAATCATTGTTGATAAGAACAGAGTTCTCTAGTTAGTAGTACCAAGTACACATAGCAGAATAAAATATACTGTGATACTTGATAAATGTACTGTGGCACATGACTATACCATATATACACTTCTGTGAAATTAGATTAACATATAGGCTACATTATATCCCGGAAAAGTGAAATGTTCCCTTGGGATGAGCAAATAATTAAAATACTTCTTAACCGCGGGTGAAACCGCGGGAAGCAACCAGTATTATAAAGGCGAAAGTTTGTGTGTATGTATGTGTGTATGTTTGTTACTCCTTCACGTTGAAACGGCTAAAATTCGGTACCAAGACAGCTTATACACTGGATTAACATATAGGCTACATTTTATCCTGGAAAAATGAAATGTTCCCGTGGGATGACGAAATAATTAAAATAATTTTTATCCGCGGGTGAAACCGCGGGGTGGAACTAGTATTAGTATAATTTCTATCACACATAAGAAATCACATATCCCTTCGTAATTTAATAATAATTAACATCACATATGGTAAATGTGTATGCGTGTACACTTAGCAGAACGAAATATAGAACTCGGACACACAAATAAAATAAACCGGTAAAAACTAGTTCGTCCGGACAATTTGCTGTAATCTGATTTTAAATTCCCGCGTATTTTGCCACAGTCCCGTAAAGGGTTGCAGTCTTTTTTCTACGGATATTCGGAATCAAGTGAATTTATGAACAAAATGTTCGTAAATTTGTTCATTCATGTGTTTAATAGTTTTATGAAAAAAAAAAACAAAATACATGAACGATATTTTTATTTTATTTATTTACTGTTAATTTTTATTTTTTTTAAACTTTTTTTTACTTACGGATATTTATTGGAACAACCATTATTACATTACTTAAATAAAAATGGATAAGTTAGTCAACTTATTTTAAAAGACTTGATTTACTTTGATATTATATATATCAAGTCTTCATATAAAACATGAAAATTACATGCTTAACTTCGAAGATGCTTAATTTTTAGTAAGTAGGTATATAAAATTGGACATTCAAGATTTCATTAGTGTAAATCCACAGTTAATGTGCTAATAATAGTAAAAAAGTAATCTAAATAAATTTGTCTAAATTAAAGTGTTTAAAAAATTTATTTATTCGTCATAGATTCTTGTAACGGCAGCCCTGAAACCGTAGAAAAACGGCGGAAGCACACCTTTTTACCTTTTCGTAGATAAAACGTAAAACGAGTTGCATATTCAGCATTTAGCAATGATTTAGCATAGAACATGGATTAAGGAATAAGCAATGTTGTTTTTATACTAATGTTGTAACTAAAAATATTTTTAAGTGACTTTTTACATTTATTGTTATTAGAAGCTCAAAAAAAAAACCAGTGTGATTTAGACTACACACCTGAAGTAAAACTTCTTTAGTTTAGCGGCCGGTATAACTTTCTTTTTGGTTTGTTTAATGCCGCAAATCTTGACTATTTTAAATTGTAATTTTACTGGAAATACCAGCATACTTTGTCATCTTGACAATGGAGATCTACGTTAACCAAAAACTTTCAACTTCCATTCGCCTCGTCAGCTTATTCCTAAGTCAAGCGTGCGTAAAGATTTACTTCAAAAATGTTTGGTGTCGAAAAACTTTCATATTACTGGTAGCAACCAGTATTTTTGCAAAGCCATTTAAAAAAGAAATGTATCAGTGTGTTTAACAAGTAGAATACTATAAAACTTGGAAATCATAACATAGATTGGAGAAAAAACATTTGACTATATTATGTATTGGAATGAGCAAAGTATTCTCTATCTGTTTTAGGTCGTATTGGCGTTTGACCTCGTGATCTTTGGCCTTTGTTAATGCCATATTGTAAACGGTAACAATAGGTGACCGTGTGGTCCCTCCAGTATCATCCCATCTATTCCCGTTGGTGCCCTAAGAGCCGGCTCTCCGCAGGCCGGATGTGTAGGGAATAGAAAGGATAGTATCAAACTTCCTTGCTACACAGGCATTATTATGCACTTATTATTTCAATTGTATATGTGCAGTATCTAAACAAAGCCTTTGGTAACATGTAGGCTTAATAAGACGTACCTGCATATTGACAATGCAATAGCTAATTTAATTGCAAAAATCTACTAAGTACCTACAAGTAACATTTGAAAGGTTTTCAATATATTTTTCTCTAAGTTTGGCTATTCGGGTTTTTTTTTGGACTGGCAACTCCGAAGATACTTGGCAGAGCGCGGGCTCGGGCGTCCATTTGGTGTCTGTCCGACGACCGAGACGCGCAACTGATTCTATGCAGACAGTGACAGTTTTTCGCAAGAAATATAACGATCTTAGTTTGAATCTTGAGTTTTTTCTTTGAACGAACTAGTTGGCGCAATAGTGTCCAGATTGTTTACACATTATACATAATAGTATAGCGTACAGTCGCAGAATATATTATACTCGTACACAGTCATTCGGTCTGTGGTAGGTCTAAGTAAAACTGTGTGCGTTACACACACACTCACTCACCCTCAGATAGAATCAAATACCACGAGCGATAAGGTATATATGAAGAGTAGAGCTGCAGCAAACAGTATGCGTATTCGTTACTCAGTAACAGGTACTACTTCTGACTGAGAGAAACGTAACGTTTGTCATTAATGCAGATCGTTACTCGCACCTATCGTACTGATGAAGTCAGTTTGATTTGATATACGAACAAATACAATTGTTTTACTTCGCGCATTTACAGTTGATGTGTTAATTGAAATGGTTTGCAGATACCAAATTTTATTATTTTTTTAATTAGTTTATGGTGATTAATTTACAGTTTTCCGTCTACTTGTAGCTATAACCAATTTAACTATTTAATCAATCTAAATTTTGATTTGCTTATACACAAGACTAGTGTTGTATAACCGCGCGGACCATCGACGTGCAGTATTTTTTCTTTTCTTCGTTTAATGGCCTGCTATCGCTTTTTAGCGATAATTCTGCCGATGTCAAGTGAGGAAATTTGTACGGTTATGTCATGTCAAAGTCTTATTTTGTCAGTCAAAATGCCACAGTAAAATGGTGGATATTTTACTGAAGGCTCTAGGAACCCTTGAAGAGAAAACGAAAAGGTATGGTTTTAAAACTTGGAACCATTTGCCAACACTAGTGCACGTTCACGAACACTTAACGAATAATAATCCACCATGATTACACATTAAAATTCAAAAATACACGGGTAATGGAAAAAAGTTAAAATTCACAACCGCCATTTTCGAATTATTTTCAACGAATCGATGTGCGGTATTCTTACGAAATACTGTAAAACTACTAGCTAAAAATATATTTATAAAGGATTAAGAATTAAAATAAGACAGCAGACACTTTTCTTTTCAAATGTCAAGTTGTCAATGACGTCATTTATTCTTTTTAAAACCTGAACAACCAGTTCAAAATGCAATAGGTAAAGTCAAAAAATGCGGCGTATAGCGCTAGGTAAATATAGGTATTTATAAATTAAATAAATAACGTCAAAATACAAAGATCCTGGACCCTAACTAAGATTCCCTGTATCTAGGGGCCCAGGAAGTACGAGGACCATGGTCCCCCAACACCCGGACTCAGAACAAATATCTACGCTTTTTTTCCAGTGCACAAATACTTGTACTGTCGTAGAAATCGAATCCGCCGCCTCTGGGTTTTGAGCCGACCTGGCCAACCACCACAACACAACTGATTTAAGTATTTAGTGTCATAAGTGAAGTACGAACAACTCAATGCAAAAGTAACAAGTAAAATAAGTACTTCAGTCAAGGTACTGATTGATAAAGTATCGAGTACATACGGGTACACTATTTCTCGTTACTTTTACAGCTCAAATGAAGTGTTTGCTTTTCAAAGTGGGTTAGTACGATATATCGAGAGCCAATATATTCGATACGGTATACGTTAAACTGTTGCTAATTGGTTGTTTAAGTAAAATAAGCTACTTTTATATCAACTGACTTCAAAGCATAGTTTTTACAGTAAGTTGTTAATGTTATTTTTTCGGTTGAAATTTTACATTTTGCTTTCTCTTGTAATTATTATGTCATTCACAGAGACAGCTTTCAGTCACGGACAGTTTTACACGATTATTATAAAAAGCTACGATTTTAATAAACTATTTGTATAGTTTAATGTATACATATTTAAGTATGTTCATATGTTCCCACTAATTCTTAAAACTACATTATTATATTGAAATCAGCAAGCTTTCTTATCTCCATCTTGCAATCCATTGGCATTTTCTTTCGAAATAAATAAATTCTTCAAGCGTTCATTCAAAGATAGTTGTTTGAAATTCGACGTAATATTATTGTTTTGTCTGTCATAAACTTTGACTGCAATCCAACAGCAGACATTTCTATACTAACTATGCACATAAGCTGCGTATTCAAACTGTCAAATTCATACAAATTTGTGTTTCTATTGGTTGCAATCGAGTTACATGATCGCCCAGCAGAGCTTTCGTTCTTCCTGTTCAGATGTTTCTAAGTCACAGTAAACTTACTCCAACGGACCAAGGAATAACAACCGCCAGTACTGCTCCAATTAGCTATCGTAGCTCTCTCTGTAAAATGCTTACCACTGCGTTATCACCACTTCCGAGCACATAAACGTTTCTGAAAATTCCCTAACGATAACGTACCGTACAAAATTGCTTTGCCAATACGAAAATCTGATTATCTCTTTGTTCGTCTGGTTCTGTGAGCATTGGGACATTGGGACTCGAATGGGGGATGTTATCGCCTCGGCCTCTGACCTTTAACGATTCCTTTTTCTTCAATAGTTGACATGTCGTTTTGTATGGATTAGAAAAGACTTAGTAAAGGTCAAGAGTGCGAATCATGATTAGGTGGTTGGTATAAGAATCATGACGTTGTTGTATTGAGGCTCCATTATTATTGACAACTAGTTGCGCCCCGCGGTTTCACCCGGGGATAAAATGTAGCCTATATGTCAATCCAGTGTATAAGCTATCTTGGTACCGAATTTCATCCAAATCCATTTAGCCGTTTGAGCGTGAAGGAGTAACAAACATACACACAAACACACATACAAACTTTCGCCTTTATAATATTAGTTTGATACATTCCAATATACAAAGAAGATAAAATCTAATATTTTTACTTTCTTACAATTTTGATCTAGTGCCATAGAAGACAACTTGATAGTACTAAATTCTGATGGAATAGAACCTAACAAAAGTATAAAAGTTATTGATATATTATATTATACATATATATTATTATGTATATTACAGTTATTGATATGAATAGAACCTAACAAAAATATAAAAGTATTTGAATAGTTAAATTTTGCCAAATGTAATAATTTGGCAAAAAAAATTAAGAACTTTTTTTTAACTCTAGAAACATTTCTGTCATGGTTATTATTTCTAATTTCGCAAAAGATTTAAAAAAACAGACATTTTTTCTTGCTGGTTTAAAAAAATGTTTAAGTAACCACGGTAGACGAATCATACCAACAAAAACCTTAAGCTACGATATAAGGAGACCCATCTTTTCATCTATTAGAACTCAAATGTGAAACAATACATCGGAAGCTAAAGAAGCAATAGCTTCTAGAAGGATACTCGTAATTCTAACCTAGCTAAGGTTTGTCGGAACTGGCTTCTTTATTGGACAGGATCCGCGCAAAAAGTTAACTTTATGAGCCGCTCTATGGCAAAAATTTATAACTATAGCAGCTACTACGTTCATCGCGTAATGTGTGTTATGCCGTATCTACCTAGTAATCGTATGGAAAAACGAGTGACTGCACCTAGGAAAGTGCACCGTAGAGTTAAGCTGTAGAGTAGTAAGAGTTAAACTGCTTTAATTGGTTTATTTTTATGTTAAGGAATGACGTGACGAGCTAGCCGTTCGCCTGATGTTAAACGATACGACTGCCCATACCAGCTGCAGTGTCACTCGGAACTCTAAAGTATTGAGGTTCGCGTGACACTGCACTGCGCACGTCATCCAGAGACATCAGCACAATCTAGTAATAAGATTACTAAACTGTGAGATCAGATCATAAAGTCTCATTTGCCCAGTAATTTCACTAGCTACAGTGCCCTTCAAACTGGAACACAGCAGTACTTGCGCACTACTGCTTGGCGGCAGAATAACTGGCAAAGCGGTGGTACCTACCTAGACGAACTTTGCAGAAAAGGTCCATACGGCAGTTACAACTTTTGTTGTTTTACAATCGGGAAACACAGCACAGTTTTATAATAATAATAACGTCTTGTAAGATAAATATATAAACTCACTCAATTAAAAAGTCGAAATTACTCCGACCAGGTTTCGGACATATTTGATGTCCTTCTTCTGGGAGCCAGTAACTAACGAAAGTCGCGGCCGGCTTGCGTTAGTAACTCTAAAAACGGATTTTTAATTGACGTGAGTGTAGTAGGTGATGATAAATATAATAGATGCCAAGTGCCTATCATGTAAGCCTAATTCCTTCTTTTATTTTGGTTTTGTAACAGTAGGACATGAATATAGTTTCGTGTACCCACCTATTTGACAAAAAGTACCAAATAAATGAGACTTATTTGACATTATTTTAATAACCCATTGGATTATTTTATAACCCTGATTTGTTTGTTCTTAATGTATGAAATACTTAGTACTGTATGAGTGGTAATTGTAATTGATTCTGTCGTTTTTATCACAATAAATAAATAAATAAAATAAGTTATTTAACTCAGGTAATGTGAAAGTACTGTTTACACTTTATTAATAATATACATATCCCTACCACAGCAAGTGTTTACTTACCCTCAAAACGATTTCTCTATCTCCCAATAGTAAACAGAGAGGTCATGAACTCACTGATAAAGATTCAATAACCCAGACGCTATCAGTTATGCAAATATGTGTATCGGTAACGGAGATATTTTGTGTGACTTGTTCGTTGTACTGTGTAACTAATAGAAGGGTTATATAAGGTTGGTTACGCGTTTCATTAAAGAAACTATTCTGTCTACAGCAAGGTATTTAGCCATTTACACCATTATGTCTAAGTGCAGTATTGAAGCCTGTTGTTTAAACGGTTATAATAGTTAGTTACGTAAATCAGTTGCTAACTTTAGATTTCGGAAAAGGTGGTAGGACTTTTCTGCAAAGTTCGTATAGGTAGGTACCACCGCTTTGCCAGTTATTCTGCCGCCAAGCAGTAGTGTGCAAGTGCTACGGTGTTCCGGTTTGAAGGGCACTGTAGCTATTCATGAACTCTAGCTGTTCATGAACTTCAAGATTTGAATGTCTTGGCCCTGCAGAAAAATAACAATATCAGGAACCGATAGCTCTAGTTTAAGAGTGGTACCAATAAACTTACATGAAAAAAACTGCATGGCGATTGAAACGGGATTAATATCTGATTATATCGAGCTCTTCTGGACAGTTCTAAGCGTACTACACTCATTTTTTTTTTTTTTTTTTTTTTTTTTAGTGAATGATGTGACGAGCTAGTCGTTTACCTGATGTTAAGCGACACGGCTGCCCATAACAGAACAGTGTCACTCGGAACCCCAAAACAGAGTTTCGAGCGACACTGCACTGCGCACATCATCCTGAGACATCAGCACAGTTTGGTAATAAGATTACTTGACTGTGAGATCAGATCATAAAGTCTCAATTGCCCAGTAATTTCACTAGCTACAGTGCCCTTTAGAATACATTTATGAGATTGATCTAGATGTGAATTGTAATTTGAAAAATTAATCTTCTAAAAATTAATGCTTCGGGTCAAAACCGCAGGTAGTCGTTGGATTCAAGATACATGAGTATGTAACCGGTCAAAATTACTGACCCAGGAGGTCCATGTACAGCAGTAGTCTCCGAGCAAAATACTAAATAAAACGTTACATTTATGAGTCTGTCTACAAAAAGTTTTTTATATGTATTATTACTGTCCTTCATCCCACATAGCTATCACACCACAGCGGTAGCTGCTTTGTGTAGATTTGGTAACATCTAGCCATATTTACAAAGCTACAGAAAGTAGAAGTGGGAGTTTTGACGGGAAAACGAAATAGATCACGTTACCGCATTATATTATTTTCCAAAACTTGTGTTATTTTCAGTGTTAGTGCATAAAATTGGTGGCATTTTATTCGTTAAGTGCTGGATTACAAGCATGAGTGTGGGAAAGTGGTATAATGATGGTGAAACGTTTTTTTTCGTGTTGTTTCCAAAACTCCATAGAAGCTTCTGGTTAAGTTGCCACCACTTTACTAGGAGTATGACTTGACTAGACTAGACTATGACTTGACTCTGACCTGACTTGATGACTTCGACTGTGACCTGACACATTATTTACGTGAAATATCATGAACTTGCTAAATTATCAATTACTTGACACTGGCTAAATACACTAAAGTGTGGAGCCAAAACACAAAAAAAGTAGAAGTGGCAGTGGATTGGTCATATCTGCCGAAGAACCGATAACTGGAGTGAGGAAAATGAATCAGCAGATATAGTGTAGGACGACCGGCAGCGAGATGGAGCTATAATATACGCAATGTAGCTGGCAGTAACTGGAAAATAGAGCGGAAGACCGGGCTCAATGGCGTGCCTTGGAAGAGGCTTATGTCCAGCAGTGGATAATCTGATGATGATGATGATGAGATCTACAAATAATAAAACACAACACAATACTATACAATACAATACAAAAATTCTTTATTGTACACCGGAAGAAAAAAACAGTTACAGATTATGAAACTTAAAGCTATAGTACAATGGGCGGACTTATAGCTAAAAGCGATCTCTTCAAGTCAACATTTGGGTGGAAAGAGTTGTTAGAGAGATAGAGGTCGGTGGTGTAAACGAATTGAGTAAAATTGATAATAATGAAATTTAATAAAATATAAATAAAATATAAATCGGCTGATGATGGTGAATGATTGAGAACACAATACACCTATACCCTTGATGGAACGATAGTTTATTATATAACATATCACCGCCGGAAACATTGCTTTCCGATCGGTCAACGGTCACAAATATGCGGGGGTGAGTCTAGACAGGGAAGAATGTTCTGATAAAATGTATTACAAAACTAGCTGTCGCCCGCATGTTTATGTGGACTTATTTACGTAGAAAAAGTTCAACCTTTGTTATTATTAGCGCGAAAAATTAAGTGAATATCGCCGATTCCTACCCACAGTTCTTTAGTGTTTTTTCATCGCGCATGTTTCCACGTGTTAATCGTATCGCAGTGTTGCGATAAGAGACATTTTAGGGTTTCGTATCCAAAAGGTAAAAACGGGAACCTATTCTTAAGCCCCCGTGTTTTCGTCGAAAACGGTAATAACAAACCTAAAATTTGGTGTAATTGTAATGCATACTCTGTAATTAAAAACAAATACTAAAAACCACGTCAGACTTGCAAGCAATAAGCCGCCGCTTACGGCGCTTTTTTGTAAAATGAAAAACACATTTATTTGGGTAAATGCACATAAGTAATAATAATAATATAATAATATGTTTGTATATTTCCCACAGCGCCATCTAGCCCCAAACTAAGCAAAGCTTGTGCTATGGGAACCACATAACTGATACAATACTTAGATACTTTTTGTTTGTAAATACATACATAGAATACAATATAACACCCAGACACAGAACAAACACCTATGTTCATTACACAAATATTTGTCCTGTCAGTGGGAATCGAACCCACAGCCCACCGTTCAGAAGGCAGGGTTACTGTTTACTGTTACCAACTGAGCTATCGGGCCAGTCGGGTCAGTCAAAGTAGTAACATTACATTAAGTTATAAAAACCTGGATCCCCACACTAGGCTCAGGGCCCGTATTAAAAGGTCCAAGCTTTATCGTAGTTGTAAGTTTTTATAAAGGTAAATTGAATAGTTAATTTATTTATACAAAAATCGTACGCTTTATACAATTAAGTATGTAGTCACAAAACTATATTTACCACTCTCTAAATTGCCCTCATTGAAAACTTAATTGGTTACTATCTTCATAAATATCCACATTGAATATGCTCTACATTTTGTACTATAGAGATAATGTTCTCTAATAAAGGACCCCTTGTTACTCTAGCTAGAGTACGTGATCTGGTTTTAATTTATCTTAATGATCCCTCAGGCGCCTCTACATACGTCATTGTGATGAATACTGTCCTTGTTCGTAGAGAAGGGTTGGATAAATTAGTTAATGTTAGGTAGAGTACGGTCAGGTAGAGACCGCCTAATACTTTCTTTATGTTAGTTCTTTAGATTTTGTACGTTTTAGATAGAGAGCTGAAGAAGATAAATGTCACAATTCATACAGAAGGTTTCATGGTTTTAAAGTTTTATTGTTTCGAAAATGGAATGAGGTTTCATCGTAAAAGAATGAGGCTGTTTGTAAAAATGTATAGATTGTGGTATTCCGATTAAACAAAAAAATAGAATGGATGAATTCATTTCGAATTCCCTTTTTATTTCTTTGCAATATGACTTGATTGAGAGCTATGATTCAAGAAAAACATGTTTAGCCGTTTGAAGATCACCAACATTTTTCTAGTTGATGAAGAGAATGTCGGCGGTCCTGCAAACATAATTGTCATATCAATAAATAGTAAAAATTAATATTAAATAAATTAATAATAATTAAAAATTAATTTACTTTAATATTTTTTTTACTTAATTTTGTTACATAAGAGCGAAATAAGTTTGCATACCTGGCAAACAACATAACAACCAGTTCTCACGTTTGGCAGTGATAATAAATTTAATTAACACATTTTTACTCAGATTTGGTAGGTTTATGGGTACATTATCTCGATGCCTCATGGGGTCACTATTTGACCCCTTGGGTGTCAAAGATTCCAAGGGCCTGTAATATTTGTATTTGTAATACAGAACGTACAAATATTTGCTGCAAGCTTCGTCATTCATCGTCAACTGAGAATGAGTCTTATTGACTCTGCTGTGGGCGGTGGAGGTGTTTCAACTTTACTTATTATAGGATTGGGTTGTAAGTAATGTTTGCTTCTGAGGGCCAGCCAGGGCAATACCATTGTTGAGATTTAACTTCGTCGTCACCTACTATTATAGTCCACAGCTGGGCAACAAGCATGATGTCCAGTAAAGCAGCATGCATACCTAAACATTTATCCAATGATACTACTTATACCAAAGTACTTAAAAAAAACAAGAGTTCGTTGTACTGTCATTAAAAAAATGTAATGTGAAGTTATGTTTTGGATTCATTGAAAAGAATCCGAAAATGGCGGTTGTGAATTTTGATTTTTTTTCCATAACCCGTGTATTTTTGAATTTTAATGTGTGATAAGGGTGGATTATTATCTGTGAACGTACACGAGTGTTGGCAAATAAGTATTAAAACAATGTATTTAAACCATGCCTTTTCGTTTTCTCTTCAAGGCTTCCTAGAGCCTTCAGTAAAATATCCACCATTTTCACTGACAAACTAAGACTTTGACATGACATAACCGTACAATAGCTCCTCACTTGACATTGGCAGAATTATCACTTAAAAGCGATAACAGGGCATTAAACGAAGAGAAGAAGAAGAAGTTATGTTTTTTTAAATGACAGGTTGAAGTAGAAGTAACCTAGAGATTAATCACAACAAATTGAAGCTTGTATGTGTGTATTTTTGTTGTTGTGTATAAGCATTAAATCTGTATCTTCATTATGGCCTCAGAAATTCGAAGTACCTTTACTAAACTGTCTGCAATATTTAACTACTAAAGAAGATATAAATGGACGTATTTACCTAATAAAGATAGCATTTCAGACAAGATAAAATTTCATTTAATGTCAACCTGTCTACGTTTACCTCTAAACATTTTAAAATATATATAGCATTCAAAGAAATTCTGGAAGAGGACAGCGATGCTGAGCTTTTGTCAGCCTCATTTAAAATTTTATGGAGGCATATTGTACCGTCCGTTGTAACAATACGAAACACCAACAGTATGGACAATCGGTATTAGGAGAGGAAACATGTACGCTACACAAACGATGAATGATTTTTTTGTATTTTTTGTTGAGTCAATAAGATTACAAAAGAGTCAAAACCGTATTTGAGAGATATAAAAAGTACGTAAATAAAATGATGTATCAGAGCAGGAGTCAAGTAAGATATCCAAGATGTATCGAATAAGAATGCTGAAGTGGAAGTAAGCTTGCCATATTTAACGTATAATCGACAACCTTGCGATGGTGCAAACGTGTTCTCGACATGTTTAGTTTGAAAAGTATCGTGTGTTTGACACATTTCGTAAAGTTAATAACGGCTTATCTCACGGCAATTAAAGTCGAAATTACTCTGACCACGTTTCGTACATATTCGATGTCCTTATTCTGGGAACCAGTTACTAACACATTTTACGAAGTGTTCTCGACTGGAGACCGCGACTTGGCAAACGTAATGTAAGACTACCCCCAACTAGATGGAGCGTGGACTTGCGCCAACCGGGGCTGGCAGCAATTGTAGGGCTTAACTGAAAATCAGCGCCAGGTGTTGAGTACACCGGCATGAATGCTGAGATAAGCCCTTTTCGACACCACTGCTTCCGTGCTATATCTACTCTTTTATTTCCCTTATTAAATACTTTTAACTAGGTACTGTTTATATTTAATTGTATTCTCTTGTTGTCTGTATATTCTTGTATGTTCTTGTAAATTTTATTTTATTTCTGTAAGTGTTGAATAAATGTTTTTCTTTCTTTCTTTCAATTGGATGAGAAGAGCCAAAGACCGGGCTCAGTAGTACGCCTCGGGATAGGTCCAGCCAGCCAAAAATGATGATGATGTGTACAATCGATTTATTTTGAAGTAAAACTTCTTTACAAGCGCTTGACTTGGGGAGTAAGCTGGTGAATGCAAGGCGAACGGAAATTTAAGCTGGTTCACGTAGATCTCTATTGTCGACATAACAAAGTAAAAAAAATGTATTATTATGTTGGTATGCCTGGTAAAATGACAATTTAAAATTGTCAAGATGACGAAATTAAGTTTAAACAAACCTATACCGGCCGATAGATGGAGCTAAACTAAAGAAGTTTTACTTCAATCGTGTAGTCTTAAGCCCACTCGTTTTTTTTCGTTCATCATACTATGTCCATACTATCAATGTCTTGTAGTGATGGTAAAACATAGATCACTTTGGATTACAAGGAGAGATGAAGCCTCCTCATTATATATTCAATTCGCGGAACGCAGAGAGCATAAATCTGAGGCATCAGGGAAGGCATTCGTAAATCACACTTTTTGTCTTCGAATCAATAATTCAGCAGTTACGGCGACACTGTTTCGTGTATTCCCAATATTTAGAATGAATCCATCAAAAATGGATTGTTGTGAAATATGGAGTCGGCAAATAAATAACGAAACGATATGTCATTTGCATGCATTAACCAAGAATGCTGGGTGCCTTTTTCGCAATTGAATTATATTTCTTCCATTCAATAAAGTAGAATGAATAATTTCTGTATAAGTCCAAGTCATTGTCCATTGTTTAAGCAAATAACTCTCAATTTACTTGACAACGTTACTAACTGTAATGTTATAAATAAAATCCTTGATTTGTGCCATAATGGAGAGTAAACGCAAAACCGTGTTACTTCCACGAAACAGTAGCACCAGCAAATTGGAGTCTTAACAGATTAACAAGTCTGGTACAAAGCGACGCGCTGGAAAATGGAACTTTAAGGTATTTTCGGGAAGAGGAAGTATTTTTAATTAGGAGTTCGTAAAATAAGATGAAGAGGCCCAAGTACGCTTCTTGCTGTTACTGCTCACCTTTTAGTTTGGTTTAACACAGGCTTTATAATCAAAACTTTCAAACCTGAAAGGAAATTAATTAAAACCGCCATTATGTCGTTATTTACATTGTTATATTTGCAATGAATAAATTTAAGGTTTATTTTCTGAAAACCCTTAGCTGCCTTTAGAAAGGGCGATTGAATCTTTTATGCTGAGCAACAGACGGGGTTTCTGAAGGGCGTGTTTTTATTTGTCATAAAGGATTTATGAGCTTTCGAGGTGCCAGCCCTGACTGTCCATCGCCACCCGATCGCTCGAGAATGGGTTCTTGTATTGTACTGAACCTTTCGTGAGTGAAGGTGTTTCCAATTTTGTCATCAAAATAAGGCCGGGAATTTAATAAAGGCAATGTAATATCCCGTTGAAGAGATCTCGGTGAAATTGAAAATTAAGAACCACTTTCGGTTACCGCTGTTCACGCGATTTCGACGCCAGGTATTGTCTAATTTCGTTTTTCCGCAAAACGATACTTCCGAGCTAAATGTACTTGTTGATGGGCTTGGAGTCAATTTGGGTTGTTAATGCTTTACTCTTGTTACGTTTGCTCCGCTTCTTTGGATAGACACGGCTTTAGTTTCAAGGTGTGCTAACTTTTGTTTGGTGGGATCGGTCGCGTCTTTGATTGAAATTGGTGGAATTGTTTACAATAGAACTTATATAACTCCTAATTATTTTTGTGTTGTTGTTTAATGTTAGCGAATGATGTGACGAGCTAGCCGTTCACCTGGTGTTAAGCGCCACGGCCGCTCATAACAGAACAGTGTCACTCAAAACTCCAAAATATAAATCGGTAATGTACCGTAATTTTGACCGGTTACCTACTCATGTATCTTGAATCCAACGACTACCTGCGGTTTTGACCCGAAGCATTAATTTTTAGAAGATTATTTTTCAAATTACAATTTACATGTAGATCAATCTCATAAATGTATACCTTAAATGATGAACTTCAAGATGAATGTCTTGGCCCTGCAGAAAAATAACAATATCAGGAACCGACACCTGGCTCTAGATTAAGGTCCGTATTACAGAACGATGCTCAGTCATCGATCGGTGCTCAAGCAGAAATTTCATTCATAAAGTGATCAATTAGTGAATGAAATCTCTGCTTGAGCACTGATCGATGACTGAGCATCGTTCTGTAATACGGACCTTAGAGCCAGTTGCTAAAGCAGTTATTAAATACATACAAATTATTCATTTGCAGTGGCTTTAGCACTACCAAGATGTTATTATCCGCCAAATTAATATTAACTGTTATTTGGAAGAAACCACATTAATTCAGATTCGTGCTGAAAAGCTTACCGTTCTCTCCCCTTTTCAAAATAAACATAATCCGTGCTTAGTACAAACTAATAACATCCGCTATGTGCATTATTAAAACAACGATTTAATTTCGTCGGCATGATAAAAAGCTTTAAATTAAATTCAGTCAGCCTTTTTTCGGTTCAGTAGAGACTCCACCTTTACTATTTCCCGCGGACTTTAATGGGACATTGCAATAATCCATATTAATATGTAAGAAGTGGAACGTTGTTTGTACGACTTTCACGCCAACCTGGCAAAACCAAAAATATTTTTACTTTGTCTTGTAAATTATTTTACGATGGGTTTGGTATGCTCACAGCCGAACCTAATGCCTTTGATCATAAGGTCAAGCTTTGTCAAATTATTTCAATTACGACGCTGATGACTTTATAACCATTTCTCAGTATGTAGGTCAAACTGATCATAAACTCGATATTTGCAACGTTGGAAAGTCAGAGGATCGTGATAGCTAGTAACCATTAATAGCTTGTATTAGCACCAACCGTTCACTTTTTGAATGGACAATATGAATTTTTTTTTATTTTTATTTTTTTTATTATACTGCATTTCCACAGACACCTGGGTCCGTGCTTTTTGTTAGATTATTTTTTATATTTATTAATTAAGCCTATGACAATATGAATTTGAATGGCTGATCGTATCACTTATTTGTTAGAAAGAAGTACGGTAAAAGAATTATAAGAACCGGGAAGAGCCCGTACCTAGATACTTGACTCAATGCTCAATCAAGCAACGAATTATCAAAACAATTGGGGGTAAATTGTTTTCGTCTGATGATCACCGACCATGCACTGGAAAACAGAGCGTGTCGATCCCACATAACCGATGACTCCGTCATGACCATGACAGTTGAGGAATCCTGTTGAATGCCAGCTACTAATAGTGGCCTTCAGTACTTACAGAAGGCATAAACGTAAATTTATGGCGTTGGACTTCTTCCGGCAGATGATAAAATATTTTTTTTTGTTTGGCTCCACACTTTTGTGTATTTAGCCAGTGTCAAGTAATTGATGAATTTCTCAAGTTAGTTCATATTATATATATTATGTGTCAAGTCAAGTCACAGTCCAAGTCAGTTATACTCCTAGTAAAGTGGTGGTAACTTTACTAGAAGCTTCTATGTAGTTTTGGAAACAACACGAAATGAAACGTTTCCCCATAATTATACTATTTTCCACACTCATGCCTGTAATCCAGTACTTAACGAATAAAATGCCACCAATTTTATGCACTAACACTGAAAATAACACCAGTTTTGGAAAATAATACAATGCAGCGATGGGATCTTTTTTGTTTTCCCGCCAAAACCCCATAAAATACTTTAATCTTGGATTGTTTTGTCCAGTGTCCATATTTAGATTTTCTGATGGCAACCCTAACCGACATGTCGGCTTCCCTGTACTCAGGGGCTCTGAATTGTTTTAGTTAGACGATTTTTTGTCCTTTTTGTTCGCTGCAACCGCCTGATAAATTGTGTACAAGGGAGAATAAACATTTTTAAAAGTAACGACAAAAGGCTTGTTTTATGCGGTCCAAGAGTTTCTTTGGCGCTTTTTAGTGTTTAATGAAGTAACTCTATGCTTTTTAACGTAGCTGCGGTTCAAAGTGGAACAAGCAGTGTTTTTAATTTTTTATTAGAGAATAAGTAGATACATTAATTAAAAGCTTGGTTAAAAGTAGGTGCATATATTAGAAACCGAAAATTAAGTTGTGCATGATGCTAGCATATGAGCGGCTTAGATCTAAGCTTTTGTTGTAGGAATAGGTTTATATTTAAGAATAATAGACTATGTAATAATAAGTATATTAAGAACGGAGCAATAAGCGATACCATGGCAGTTGGCAGTCGTCAGTCGTGAGTCGGCAGTTGAGATTTGAACGAGAACGTGTTATTTTATTTTCTCCTGTTGTATTTTAATCCGTGATCGACCCCCCAGCTATCATCCGAATATTTTCGGCCAGTGTCAAATGTCACAATAAAACATAATGTCAAATATCACATAAATCTAAGGTCCGTATTACAGTCATCGATCTGTGCACAGACCAAGTAGAGGATACTATGTATCAGACAGGAATCTTAGAACAGCCAATAAACGACGTATCACAACCCACATGACATTTCTTTTTTTTTTAATTTACCTGCACTCTATATTGGCTTATGCCATAAATAGTATTACGCTCCGTGGCAGAAAAAAAATGCCTTTTAAATACATCCTATATATTATGTAATTATCATAATTACTATAATAATGAAAGGTTCAATAAAAAATAAAACGAATGTGATTTTATTTGTTATATTTTTCGGAATGAAAATTTATAAAACAGGTCACCAATAGCGAGCGGAAAATTTGTTTAAATGAATGGCAACTCGGATCATTGTTTCGAAAACTATACACTCTCATCTGCCCTGAAAAAAATTCCACAGGATCGGAATTAAAGTATCGTGGCTGTAATACTTAATATCCCTTTTTTGGAAAAAATGCCATATGCGCAAAAGGTTCTTTAACATGGTGATAAAATTATTTTGCGAAGGCACCATGGACTATTTACCCGTTTTATATATGAATCTCATTTCTTCCAAATTTTTGATGGCGTTCTTCCAAAATTGATTGTGCGGCGACGTTCTTGTAAACGCTTGTTGTAGTGGTTTTCTTTGGTTTCTCTTTTTAGTTTAGACTCAATACAAGAATCAAAGCAACAGCTGTCTTTCCAGTATCGATTAGTGATGGGCTCAATTTTTCTCCGTTGTTGTAGCTACAAAATAAATATATATATTTTTATTAATGTTTAGTGACTATCTGTAAAACTTACAAAAAATGTCAAAAATGTTAAAGTAAGTAAGAATTCAACCAGTTAGCAAATAGTAGAACACTTAAAATAAACACTTATTCAGGTGCTTTAGTTAGTAATCGCATGAAATTGGTGTACTTACTTTAACACTTAGTACATAGTAGGTAATATAACATAGGCCTATGTTCAGCGGTGGACGACTTCAGTCTTTTGGTGATGATGATGATGATATAGTAATATAATATAATGTGTTTGTAGGCAATAATCTTTGAAAAATGTGATCCGTACGCGAGTGTGTACATCCAGACAGATAAAAGCAAAGGCGAGTTGAAGTAGACTTTCGCTCACTTTGTAACAATAACAGTGAATGTAAATAATCGTTTTGTACATAAAACAAAAAATACTTGCCAGAATCATCGAGTGCTGGTGCTGCAGAATCTCAGCAGTAAACAAGGTGGGATACGCAGATACGTGCAGGCGATCTTTGGTAGTAGCAAATTCTTGAAATGTTTGTCGCAAACAAAACGTTTGCGTAAGTCTTGCGAACTTAGCTCATTTAATTTAGGACAATTAATTTTTTGTAACCAATTTTTTCTGTCTGCTGACTGCTCTCATATTTTGCAAAGATATGAAATTTAATATTTTGCCCGTTTGCTTTCACAATTCGGAGCGCAGCAATGGTTCCGCATGGTAATGGGCACAAACTAATACAATAAACGGTCGTCGATCATACAATTATATAAACAAATTCCTTTTTTATTTTAATTAAACCATTAGACCACGATGTAACAAACAATACAATCACAGACTACTTTGTTATGAATCAAAACGTAGTGGTTATATGCTCTTTGATGAATCAGTCATAGTGAATGAACTAAAGTCAGAGCACAATATTTCATGTTTGTTCATGGTTCATCTATCTCGTTCTAGTTGTTCACTTTCTATTTGTTAGGCCTTGTCTATGGACAAAAGAACGGGCTAGATCTTCTCTATGAAGATTCAGAGCAGTGGATCTGTGCTCAAGTAAAAATACCATTCACTAATTGATCACTTTATGAATGAAATCTATGCTTAAGCACCGATCGATGACTGAGCATCGTTCTGTAATACGGACCTAAGTTTGATAGGAGTTTTGGAAGGAAAACGAAAAAGATCGCGTCACCGCATTGTATTATTTTCCAAAACTGGTGTTATTTTCAGTGTTAGTGCATAAAATTGGTGGCGTTTTATTCGTTAAGTGCTGGATTACAGGCGTGAGTGTGGGTAGTGGTATAATGATGGGGAAACGTTTCTTTTCGTGTTGTTTCCAAAACTCCATAGAAGCTTCTGGTATAATTGCCATCATATTACTAGGAGTATTACGTGACTAGACTATGACTTAGCTTGATGACTTGGACTGTGACTTGACTTGACTTTTGACTTAACGAAACTAATACTTGACACTGGCTAAATACACAAAAGTGTTGATTAGTTGTGTAGTAAAATTGATATAATATGTCTTTCATATAAACAAATTAGGCCCGAGTTAAAAATATAACGGGATAAGTGGAATAAAATTGAATGTGCAAGATAGAGAACTGACCCTGGGTTCGTTCATTATTCAGCTAAGCCGGTATTAAAACGGAACGAACAAGTGGGTCTAATAGTACCACAATAACTCACAGCAATTTAAAAGGGAAAACAAGTTTACTAAATACAAAACCGCATGACCTACAAATGTCGTACTAAATAAACAGTAATTAAAACCTATTACATGTCTAGTAAATAATTGCGTAATGGCTTTTTAATTTCCATTCATAAACACGTAAGGTAGAAAACCTTAGTTTTCAAGAAGGAAACAGGAAGTGGTTACTTACGTATTCCACATGTATTATTTCATATTCGAAATTCAAAAGGCAGAAATTGATAATATAAGGGAGAAGGCGGGAGAAAAATAATACTGCGCTTAAACGTATTTGGGTAAGCCAACCTTAATTTTTAAGACCATAACTAATTAATTATATCTTGATAAGTTCTTCAGTTTGAACGTGATCAGGTGCTTCCAACAACACCGAACGAAATATCGGCCTATCGAAACAAATACAAAACTTGGAGGACCTAACTACGTTTTAGAGTTTCGGGGCAAAAATGGTTTTCACCCTCAAAGTCTTATAAATTAATATTACATAAATGATATTTTTCAATATATATTGTTTATATACCTTTTTTTTTTTACTTCTAACTTGTCTAGCATTTGACCACGCTCTCACCTCATGGGAAGTGACGATGCGATCGAAGGTGTAGCATGCTAGCCAAGTAAATACCTATTCACTCTTCTCTTGAACACGCCCGGGTCATATTTCGCCGGAAACACAGATGCTGGCAAGGCATTCTATTCCTTAGCCGTTATAATTAAGAACGTTGAGTCAAATCGCTTGGTACGAATGGGTGGTATTTCGACCACGAAAGGATGGCGCTTAGCCGAGCGTCTAGTAGTCCGGTAGTGGAATTGTGATGGGAGAATGAGATCATGCAGTTCTTGAGCGCATTCACCGTGGTGTATTCTGTAAAATACCTAATGTATGCCTGCGTTTATTAATATGTTTTTGTTTTTATTTTAGTTACAACTACTTTTCTTCGTTATAATTTTAACGCAAAAATTTTAGCACTAGGTAGGCTAAACTAAAATTTGGAAAAATTAAGGAAAGAAAGACGTACAAGCATAGTGTTTCACTAGAGAACGTAATTAAAAAAACACCGAATCGGATAACATTTAGAAGTTGAAAAACATTGGCGCTTTTTGTGCGGTGGGGGTATACTCTCTTCTTAGTTATAATTAACTTAATTGGGTTTGATATTTCAACTATTAACTATTTAAATCTAACGCCGTATCCACCCTGTTAGTCATCAGTAAATGAATATTTATGCGTCTAGTGCGTGCCGGTCGTACTTATGCTTATGAACATGCGTCCTTAAATGTACAGCTTATGCATAAGGGCGGCGTGACAAATCAGAAATGGAATGTTTTAATGAATGTTAATGGATGGTTACCTAATTAAATTCAAACTCATTTGTGAATGCATTATCATTGTATACTCCCAAAGATTTTAAAAATAAATAATTTTAATTCGTTACTGGAACTGAGTCAGTCATTCAGTTTGTTCTACACAAAAAAGTAGAGGCACCCCTCAAAATACATATTTTTCCACAAGAACTATTAATTTTCCGGGATTAAAAGTATCCTATGTCGATCTCGGTACTGTAAGCATTCTATGTGGAAAGTTTTATTCAAATTGGTTTAAACGTATTGGCGTAAAGCTACGCAAACTAACAAAGAACGTTCCAATTATATAATACGAATGGTAAGTAATTGTAATAGAGAATCGTGTTCTGAGTCTGTATAGCATTATTCACCATAAAAATGTATTACATCTTCCTTCATAAAAAAAAATTCACTACTGAGGTTTGGTGGTTGAGCAGGTCGGCTCATAGCCCGGAGGCGGCGGGTACGATTCCCGCGGGCGCAAGTATTTGTGCACAGAAAAAAAGCCCAAATACTTGTTCTGAGTCTGGGTGTTGTGGGGCCATGATTCTCGTAGTTCCTGGGTACCTAGACACAGGGAATACTTGTTAGGGTCCAGGATCTATGTATGTGTTCGTTGGACGTCATCATTATTATTTTGAACCCACATTTTCCACCTACAAATAATAACGTATTATAGTAACTAATCTTATTTCCATCCGCTTAATTTTAGCGTCCGCGGGCACAACTCAAGCACCTTTCCTCCTGTTGTTAGATGAACTAAGTGGCTCGTTACGTTAGCTCATTACACTATACCAAATGAAAGAAAAGGAATACCCGTTTAATTTTTCAGAGTAAAGCCTGATAAGCTGACTTTAATGTGTTCCTTTTTTTTATGCTACTGATTGATGTAACGAGCTAGTCGTTCACCTGATGTTAAGCGCCACGGCCGCCCATTACAGAACAGTGTCATTCGGAACCCCAAAACAGAATTTCGCGTGACACTGCACTGCGCACATCATCCTGAGACATCAGCACAGCCTGGTAATAAGATAAATAATAATAAAAATAATAAAATAATAATAAAAAAAAAGATTACTAGACTGTGAGATCAGGTCATATAATCTCAATTGCCCAGTAATTTCACTAGCTACACTGCCCTTCAAACCGGAACACAGTAGTGCTTGCACACTACTGCTTGGCGGCAGAATAACTGGCAATGCGGTGGTACCTACCTAGACGAACTTTGCAACAAAGTACTACCACCTAGTGAAGTTCCTTTCGCATTATAGCAATATATTACGTACACGGTATCAATTAAGGCCATGTACAGTGTACACATTGTTAAAACAACACACCCCACTCAACAGCAATACGTTTAAGTGCATCATTTGCCAACACTGCAGCCGTGACGTCACATGCGTCACTGTTGCTAACTATAAACTTACCAATAGCTGTGTTACCAACCTTATTATTGGGGTATAGAGTAGGAAATCGGTGTAATAGTTGCGAATGCAAACGTATCACATCATCAATCGTGACTGTGTGAAAGTGTCCGTAAACATTCAGAACTATTTGGGTTGTGATTAATTTAGTCACAAACAAATTAACTATGGCGATAATGGGAATGATTTTCTAATTTACTTGGGTGGCTTGGGATGGTGATGAATGTTCTCACAATATTGTTTAGAAAAGAAGATAAATGTAGATCCTTAGATAGATATATAGATTAATTCCCGACTGCACTTAAGTTTGTCAGCACTTTTCGTACTTATCTCTCTAGGACGTACCGATATGCGTTGCAATAGGTACGTTATAGACGAATAAGTGCAAACTTAGGAATTAACTTAGGAACAGTTATGCCCGTCTGCACAAAAAGTATTTTAATTATTTACTCATCTCACGGGAACATTTCTTTTTTCCGGGATAAAATGTAGCCTATATGTTAATCTAATGTATAAGCTATCTTGGTACCGAATTTCATCCAAATCCATTCAGCCTTTTGAGCGTGAAGGAGTAACAAACATACACACAAACACACATAGAGAGACTATTACTAGACTATTACTTGACTTGATGACTTCTACTGTGACTTGACACATATTTGCGTGAAATATCATTAACTTGATAAATTATCAATTACTTGACACTGGCTAAATACACATAAGTGTGGAGCCAAAATATAAAAAAAAACAATAACGTCTGCCCTGAACAGACACTTGGAGCAGCGTCCACAGAAATTGAATTTCGCCGAAAACTCTTTAAAAGCGCAGCATTGTCGTGGATGAGTGCGTCAGCGTTCACGAGTGATGGATGTCACTCCTGGCTGTGTTTACGTTCCGACTGTATTGGACAGGTGGGGTTTTCAGTTGTGCAATGGACGTTTTCAGATATGGAAATCTTATTTTCTCTACCTATTTGGGAATCCATTTTGCGACTTGTAGTTTTGTTATTGTAATATGCGGCTAACTGAGAATGTATTACGTATATATTGGTGTCGATTCTGCGTCGCATTCTCTAAAACTAAACTCAAGGTATGGCGGTACTCTTCTGATAAAGGGGAAATGAAAAAGACGGAAATATGTTAATTTCGTTTAGCTTTAGAGTATGCGACACAGAATCGACACCAATGAGTATGTATGTATCTTTTGTTTTTTATATGATCACTTCCTTTTTTCTCTATTCTTTTCTGAAATTGTGTGCATCTGTCTTCGTTGTTTATTATATGTACATATTAATAATTATACTCAATAACTATTTTATAATCTTTGTTATATATAATTAACTATATTAAGGGTATTTGTTAATAATAGTTATTAGTGTAAACTTCTAATTGGCCTTCGATAAATTGTTTATTTACTTGTATTGTTACCTAGCTCTTAGTTTTGCAATAAAATATAGAATAAAATAAAATACAAATAAATTATTTGAAAGCTATGTAACGGTTAAAATAGTTGCTACACTTTGTAAACTAATCTGCATTTTCTACAAACTGAACTTTTGTTTTTGTCTACAGGAAAATCAACCTTATTTCCCTTTTAAGTTCAAAAACTAAACGTGCTTTCTGCTTAAACCGTAAAGGTCAATTTACAAAGAGATTAAAGAAACCCGGACTTAGCAATAAATAAAACATTACAAGTAACATCTTCGAGACCACTAAAGGTTCTTACTCCAAAGCGTTTAACGGATAAAAGCTTTAAAAGTGGAAACCATGCAACCAGAAAATGGAGAAGTATTGAAGTAAACAGCGTTCGATTATCGACAATGCATTTTTCACTTGAGCCAAGTGATCGCAGGGCCAATGCTGTAGGTAAATGCATTAATGGTAGGGTTGCCACAGATACCTTGAATTGTAACTAACTTGAAGTGTCATTAAATCCTCGAGAGTTTACGCTTAAGTACTTATTTTTATCGAGTAAGTATTTTTCTCATAGCAACTTACACGCAATATTCAATTATTTAATTTTGGTACCTTTCTTTGGTATGTGATTCGTGATTCGTGATAATAATTTGAACAATTTATATTCGCGTCCAGTGTAAATGCAAAAAAGACTTTTAAAGCGACCATTTTCACTGAATGTATGTGAGTTGTAAACGTCCATTGAAGGACAAAAATAATACAAAATTTACGCAAACACCTATCCCAAACTTGGCACTCAAATCCCTTCCTAAATCGCTGAAAAACACATCAGCCGAAAGTTAAACCAACCCAACTAATCTTTCCGCATCCCAAAGGCATAAAACCCCTATTAAGATTTTTGCCAAATCCTCAATTTTGCTTCGACAACCCTAATTACGGAGTCCCCCTAAAGTGGTCGACAATGGCTGATATGGAGTTTTGATATGAGAACATGTTATTATATAAAATGGAACGTAAAATAGATCGTAAAACGGGAGGTAACAGTTGATAAGTGCAACACGAGCTTCCTCTATCGCGTTATATTTTCTTGTCTGATCCGGAAGCCGACGTTTACTGCTGTTTTGTTAGAAACTGTATTGAAATAGAGCTGATATGGGATTTAAAACCATGTGTTGGAGAAATATGTACGTATTGAAAATACAATATACAAAGACAAATCCGTGATACAAAGGCTCTTTATTCAACAATTCTTAGCCATACATATTCCATACATAGTTATTATTTTTTGGCGGCTAGCAAAGACACGATTCAAAATTCAAGGAGCTAGATATTTACCAAAAGGTCTTTCACGTCGCTTTCAATAACACTTTTGATAGATATAAAGCATGAAGGAACTTACACTAATTTCCGTTTGAGTCATAAAACATTTAACCACACACGGAAACCGATGTTAAAATTATTTATTACACATAACGTAAATATACAAACTAATAAAAGCACAACCGATTTCATATTATAGCATATTCTGTTCATATACATATTTTTAGTTCACCTTTTAGCATTAGGATCGAAATAAATAGAAAATAGTGGCTCAGCAACTCAAAGTCCCAAAGAAAGAGAAAAATAGAATGAAATCTAGATCACGTAGTTTAAACGTTAGTTGTACAAATAATATGTATATTATTTATTCTGTGCTTATATGAACCATATAAAAGTTTCCGAAAATCATTAACAAAGGTAAAAATTGCGGTTTTCATCGTATGTTTTTTTATTATAAACATTTAAAATAGAGATAATGATAATGATGATAATGATAAGTTTATTGATAATTATACAAAATTACAAGTCTGAATTTATTAAATAAGCATAAAAAATACAATGATAAATGCAATAACATAATTATTGTGTAAAATAATGTTATTAAAATAGTAGGTATATAAAAATTAAAAATTAAATTGATCATACCAGTTTTGGAATGAATTCCTCGACGCTGTATGGCGCCATATCTATAAGAAAACTCTTTATTTTATTTTTAAAAGTCTGAACATTTTCAACACTGCGCATAGAGTCTGGAAGAGCGTTAAAAATTTTGACACCAGCTACCCTAGTACATTTCCCAGACTTAGCAAGTCTATGTCTCGGTAGTAAAAGATCGTGAGCTCTTCTTGTACTTACGTTGTGGACATCTTTGTGTTGTTTATACAAGCTCATATTTTTATACACAAATAAGCTCGCCTGATACATGAACGAACAATGTAGGCAATAATAAAACATATGACCGACCTGATGGGAAACGGTCACCGTAGCCTATTGGAGGGATCGGATCCTTATCTCAGAAATAGACTGTTTCGTTTGCAAGGATTTATTTGATACTGATTCACAATATATTTATTTTCACACACTGATTTTTGCCAAGTCAAGCAAAGCATTTGGACTGCTTTTGATTGAAACACTCATGCCTGTAATCCAGCACTTAACGAATAAAATGCCACCAATTTTATGCACTAACACTACAAATAACACAAGTTTTGGAAAATAATACAATGCGGTGACTATATCTTTCTCGTTTTCCCGCCAAAAACTCTTTGCCATTCTTATATATTAAAGGTAATACAGATACTTGATTACAGTTGACTGTTACATGAGACAGACGACAATTATTATGATAACATGGCAATTAGTCCTACACTATATAGACGTCTGTAACGCTGGAGGTGTCATTAATAGGTTGCTTACCGTGACTGCACGTTAAAAGGTGGCTTAATAGTCCAACAATAAGCCTCGTTTTAAAGTGCTCCATATTGTAGCTCTGCGGAAACTCATTCCACATTTTTCAATTGTACGGGAAGAAAAGAGAACGAACGCAAGAGTCGAGTCGTCTGTGATTTCTACGTCTCTTATAATACGTGTAGGAGCTCACGAATCAATAATGCAAATCGACTATGACGAAGAATATGACAATCTCTTCAATCGCTAGTTTCGGCTTCGTAAACCGTCGGCGTCGCCTCGGTCAGTCAGAGGAGGGAGTCAATCGGCTAGTATCGTTGTATATAATAAATGTAGGTCGCAACTACATTTATTATTTACTAAAGCGCCTCGTCCGCAATTAGTTCCGACTTCACGCGAGTAATTTTAACTTTATTTTAACCTACGTTGATAACAATTGTGTAACCAATCTGTGTGGAAAATATCATCGAAATCGTGATGGCTGTTTTTATGTTAAAGGCACACAAACAGACAGACGTTTCATACTAATATATTAAGAAGGGATGTAAGTCAAATACGATCATAGTGTATGCACTATACATCGGGGGCGAGTTGGCTGGACTGCAGTCGCGACCCCTTCTCGCCCCGGTACGGCGGACGAGGGCTTACGGGGGGGTTTTAGTGGGTTCGAGTCCCACATACCCCCTGCCACCACGGGGGTGGTGGCAAGGGGTATGTGGTGAAGTGCGAGGGCATTTTCCCCCTCAAAAAAAAGTAGCTATTACTTATAATAGCTACCTGGAAAACTCCTGCACTAAATTCAATTAAAGTACAACTTACCTAAGAAACACTTCCCCGGGTTCTCGTACGTTTGTTAGAATCGTGTTAGCTTGGCACACCAAATAGTGCACGCTCATTGGTTACTTGTTGATCATTGGCTGTCTTCAACCAATAAGCGTACAGCGAGTTTGACAAACGTACGAGAAATCGGGAATTTTAAAGACATAAGTGCAAACTTAGAACCTGTCACAGAGCAAACGGGCATCAATCATTAAATAAAATTGTATAAATAAAGTAATTTCAACCGTCTAACTACTTATACACAGTATAGTTTGTTACAACCTATAATTTTCAAACTTAAACCACCCACCCAATCAAACCACAAATCCGTATAAACCTCTACCGTTTTATTCGGTTGTCGTACAGAAAGCGGTTAATCTACATAACGGTTGGGTAATGCGTGGGCGTGCCTCGGAGATGACGACCGATTGCCATAACAAATATTATGGTAATACATGCGTATACGGTACACTGCGTCACGAGATTTTACATGGAAAAGGAGACGAAATAACCTTTCATTTTAGGTTTTTTACCCGACCCCCAAAAGGAGGGTTTTGTTTTTAGATTGTAAGTATCTGAGTTGAAACATGATTGCAATTCAACGGGGCAATGCTGCCAGCATGTTGGGTACGCTACCTACTGGCAGTGGTATTTACAGTAACAGTATTTGAACTGTCTAAGGTCAGCGCGGCTAGTACAAATGTTTTTGTAGTAGGGAACACTATTTACTACATAAACATTTTACTAGTACTATTTCCGAGTCATAGTAGTTAGTATTGTTATAGTAGTTAGTTATAAAGCACTTTGCTAGTTTAAAAAAGTATTTATGTGTGTTTCATCTAGCTGCCTAAAGGATCTGACCAATTTGGAAATCCAAAGTCATTTAGATTCTTTTTAATGTAAGAGGTTCCGTAGCTACGATATATAATTAGCTCCACAGACGTTGTCCTGCACCCCTACCGCGTAACTGTTCTGGGAATCGGCTTCGCCTGCCATCCTGCACGCGCAAATTATCAAGTCCATGAGTGCGAGCAAGAGAGAACACGATTACGATCTCCACCAGACTTACGCAGTAAGGCGCCTGTTCCCCATAGAAAACGTTCAATTATTCCCGAATCCAAAAATTTCCCGGAAGTTTTCCAATTTTTCTTTCCATAAAAACTTAATTCGAACTTTTTAAAAAATACAAAGGAAATTCAATCTAGCCGTTCTCAAGTGATTCGCTTACCAATGAACAGTATTTCGTTTTTATTTATTTGAATAAATATAATAGTAGGTTGCAAGAGATATGGGTGTCGGCATATGTAACAGTATTTTGGTGGAACCTTCTTCAGCCAATGCAAAAATTTTGTATAAACTTAAACTTAACAATTTAAGTTTAGGCCTAGATAAGAACTAGAATGTAAGTAAAATAAATGTGTGTATTCTTACAGGGCGGTGTGGTCGCTAAGCGACAAAGCCCTTCAAATAAAAAAAATAAAAACAAAGATAGTACGTACCATTTTCTACAATAAATTGACTCCTGGAAAGTACGAGTGCTAATAATAGATTAAGTTATGAGTGACTGACTGACAAACAAAGCACAGCCTACACCACTTGACTTAAAGACTTGATATTTTGATAATATCTTCCTGATATTACGTAGGAGTGCACTCTCTAGAAAAGCTTATTGAAAATCCAATCGCTAAGAGTCAAATGGCGTTTTGAAGGTTGTATGACGACGCGTGAAACCACGTGCTACTTTAGTTCGTTTCAAGCTTCAGGTAGGTAATAAGTGCTTATTTTACTAGGTAACAGCTCTCTATGTTTTAGTAAGTGTATAGATGGTAGGACTTTTCTGCAAAGTTCATCTAGGTAGGTACCACCGCTTTGCCAGTTATTCCGCCGCCAAGCAGTAGTGCGCAAGCCGTGCTATGTTCTGGTTTAAAGGGCACTGTAGCTAGTGAAATTACTGGGCAAATTAGACTATATGACCTGATCTCAGTCTAGTAATCTTCTATACTTAGAGTGACACTGCAACTGAAATGAGCCGTGTCGCTTTACAAACGGTTAGCTTGTCATGTCATTCCGTAACATAAAATAAATAAATAGATGTGCTCTTTGCCCAGATTAATTACTTTATTAATTAATATCATCTAGAGTTCGCACATGATTGGTCCTGTAGAAGGGCTATTACCGAGACAAAGTATAATATTATCAGCTTACTACAGATATTATTAAGGACGCTGCTAGGGCAACCGTTCATTAGTGTTGCCAGTGTTGGAGCTATTTTGATCCTTTGAGTATGGTCGTATTAAACTTTACCCTAACCTAGTAAGTCATTTTAAAATAATAATTAAGTAGTATAATCATAGGTGGGTATTTTTTTTAATGTTAAAGAATGACGTGACGAGCTAGCCGTTCACCTGATGTTAAGCGCACGTCATCCTGAGACATCAGCACAATCTTGCAACAAGTCATAAAGTCTCATTTGCCCAGTAATTTCACTAGCTACAGTGCCCTTCAAACCGGAACATATCAGTAGTGCTTGCGCACTACTGCTTGGCGGCGGAATAACTGGCAATGCGGTGGTACCTACCTAGACGAACTTTGCAGAAAAGTCCTACCACTTATACACTTACTAAAACATAGCTGTTATCTAAAAATTGGCAAATTAAAATTGCAATGAGCAGGCCACATCGCTCGCAGAAGCGACTACCGATGAGGACTTTTCTCCAAGTAACGACCACGAACTGGAAGACGCAGCATAGGCTGAAGTAAGACTTCTTTAGCTCCATCTATCTGCCGGCATAACTTTGTTTTTGCATTGTTTAATGTTAATGTCGCCATCTTGACAACTGTAATTTGTCATTACTAATATAATAATACAAATTTTGAGTATTTTTAACTTTGTTATGTTGACAATGGAGATCTTTAACCAACAACTTTGAAATTCCATTCGCCTCGTCACGAATTCACCAGCTTCACACCTGCAAGTTGTGGAATGAGCTACCATCTGAGGTATATCCGCTGAGCTACAACATGGGGCACTTCAAACGTCGGGTAAATAGAGTTAAAAGGTAGGCAACGCATTGGCAGCGCCCCCGGTGTTGCAGGTGTCTATAGGTAACTGCTTACCATCAGGCGGGCTGTTTGCTTGTTTGTCTGTCTATGTTATAAAAAAAAAGCTTACATACCAAGGCAAGCGTACGTATAGAAGTTTCACTTCAAAAAGCAATCGAAAAACCGCTAACAAAGTACAATAATCTCTGACACCCATCATAATAGGTATATAATCCATGTAACTAAGTATAAGTAATCAATCGAAAATAAGTGCGATTTCGCGTTAAGTGCCCGCGCTAAAATATATTTCGGCACTCGAGTAATGGCCATGGGGTCGGGACTCCTGGCGTACGGTCCATTTAATGCTGTAACAATATGAGAGCAAATGAAAGTAATCGTTCCGGTCTATTTGGGCGCGATGGGTGGGTTATTATGTAGGGTACTGTTGATTGTTGATTTAATGAAGTGTTTGCCAGGTGGTGGGGTGATGGTTTCAATGAGCCAGAAGAGGGGAAATGCTATAATTGTTCCATAGTACCGTTTTTGCTTCACTATACATATTACGTACCCGAAAATCTACCGTCATGCCGCGATGTAAAGCTCCTTATTAAATGACGAAGAGCCTACATCAAAACGCCATTTTAAATGACTTCAGTAACTGTAAATACGGCACATGTAAGAAATAATAATATTGAGTGATGAACATCGATGTTTGTGGTGTCTTGGTGTTATATCTTATTCTATGTATGTATTTACAAACAAATAGATATAAGTTTTTTTTTTGCTTAGATTGGGGCTGGATGGCGTCGTGTGAAACGACCTAAAAAATTTAAAATAAAACCAGTTTTTTTTAATAAGTATATATTAAAAATGAAACTCTATTTCATCTGACTGTTCACTCATACGAGCGCAATGTTTAGGTACTTACATGATATAATTCAAACCCTTGGTTTCTCTCAAATAATATTATAAGTGGGTTGAAAATCATCAAAGGTATATAGGGCCACGCGATTTGAATTGAGAAAATTACATCGTTCATCCTATGACAGCTACTATTTTTATGCCCAGCCATAAAGTTTATGATAGGCGTATTTGACATTTCAGATGCAAAGGGAATAAAAAATATTTTATGTTCGATTGGAAGTGGGACTATTGGAGAGATTGGGACATTCTATAGGTACATATGCGTAAGTAATCGTGCCTTGTGTGGTACAGCCACTTTCGGAATAAAATAACACAAACAATTGAAGGGTTGAGAATAAAAAGGGTTTAACTGTCAAATTGATAGTTTCGAGAAAATTGACTTGAAACTTCAACGGCTTCATTTTAATGTAGAGTGCTTATAAGGTAATAATATAAAAGGTTTATGTAAGTTTCATTTGTTTGAAAATTTATTAATTCTATTTTAAAATGCAAAATATAGTACTAATTCGTACAATTACTGTAAAAATATAATATAATATAATATAATGTAATGTAATGTAATGTAATGTAATGTAATGTAATGTAATGTAATGTAATGTAATGTAATGTAATGTAATGTAATGTAATGTAATGTAATGTAATGTAATGTAATGTAATGTAATGTAATGTAATGTAATATAATATAATATAATGTAATGTAATGTAATGTAATGTAATGTAATGTAATGTAATGTAATGTAATGTAATATAATATAATGTAATGTAATGTAATGTAATGTAATGTAATGTAATGTAATGTAATATAATATAATATAATATAATATAATATAATATAATATAATATAAGTAATATAATATAATATAATAAATATAATAATGTTTTTATGCTAAGCGAACTGTATTCCTGTGTCAGATAAACTGTTTTTAGACTGAAAATCTCGACATTTAAGCTTCATTTCGGTATTTTGAGAGTGTATTATTGTAGATGATTTTACGCTGAATCCAAAGATACCCATGTCATTTTGTGAAAAAAAATCAGTTAAACCCTTTTTGATCTCATCCCTTCAATTATTATTTACACGAACAGTTATGTTTACTTTTATTCCTGTATATATAAACTAGTCTTGAGCCATTCGTCGTGGATAGAAAAACGCAGCTGACTTCAATCCCTGGTCCCTAAAACTATCAGAATATCATGAAAAATCGCCAAAATTCAACATATTTTGTCCTCAAAAGTACCAGCAGTAAAAACATACAATTTCGGACATATCCGAAACTTCCGACACTAAAAGATAAAGACAACACCTATGTACATAAGCGATCGTTCACGATTGGATTGCAAATCAAAGAATACGAAAGCCGGCCGGCGTGATCCAAGTTACAACTTCATACACACATTCACATTCGCTGAACAAAGTGAACGCCGAACCCAATTGGACAGCGTTCAAACAAACCCAACGTTCGACAATTGACGGAGTCGTGCTCCCCATGATCCCGCATTAATCCTCGCGTGCAAATGCTCTTTTTGCAATTCACGCGATGGGCAGATAAGCTCCGCACACTTTACCACCGCAGCTGTAGAAACAGTAAGGACACTTGGCCCTTTTGCGTTAACAGGGAAGCGTCTTCAACTCTGAAGAAAATATTAACATTGGTAAGAAGAATAAATACAATAAATACACAATACGATAATGTTTGAGTGAGATGGACATTTTGGAGATATCAACATTTCGGTGAGTAAAGAGTTTAAAAAAACATGCACGTTCAATGTATGACACCGCGCTGATCTCTTCTAACCTTAGGAAGATGTATTTTTTCTGAAAAGTTGTAAAATTGTATACGCCAAAAGTCACAGCATACCACGTGGTAATTGTTTTACAAACAAAGTCCGAATATAAACGTTCCGAACTGATAATAATATTAATCTTAATTGTCGTTACTGTTTATACAAAACTGTCACCCTGGTGCTACCACCATTTTGACTAATCTAAAAACTGCGGTGCTATCACGATCACATTGGCATAGATTATGCCAATTTTCTTCCTAACACTAACATAGTAAATACCGTGAAAATAGAGCTACCTCTACATTTGTTATTAATCGTACCAATGTTAACGTATAGCTTGCAAATTATCATAAAAACAGGAAATCTGAACATTCTTTGACAACCTCTGTGGTATGGTGGTTGAGCAGGACTCGGCGTCGGAGGCGGCGGGTTTGATTCCCGTTGCAGGACAAGTATTTGTGAACAGAAAAAAAAAGCGCAATAACTTGTTCTGAGTCTGGGTGTTGTGGGACCATGGTCCTCGTAGTTCCTGGGTCTTTAGATACAGGGAATCCTAGTTAGGGTCCAGGCTCTATGTATGTAATCGTTGGGTGTTATTATATTAATAAAAAAGGAATGAGGTAGTCCTATTCGCACATCGGGTCCAGACGGCGCCTATGTCTATGATATGCCTATGATAATAGTAGCTGCGCACCGCGGTTTTATTCGCGGATGAACAGTAGCCATGTATTAATCCACTATTTATAAGCTATGTAAATTCCAAATCATCTAAAGAGTAACAACCATGCAAACCTACAAACTTACGCGTTTATAATATTAGTCTATACTAATAGGATAAAGGATCATTACATTCTTTTGTCTGAGCATTTATGTATTTCTCTACATAGTAGTACCTATCTTTCTCTACATAGTAGCGAACAACTGTACGACGCACACTAGGATACATTTACCCATCTTGGTCTGTCTCCTACTCTTTCATCCTACCGTCTTTTCTAAAATCGTTTTGATGAATGTTTGGGTGTAATATGGGCAAAAATTTTGCATTCATACATTATAATAAATTAGATTATCTTATGCATTAAAACCCAGAGAATTCACCCTATACACTTTGCTTATTATAAACAAGCCAAGATGGCTTGCAAGCGTCACTCTTTACGTCCTACTAATCGGACGCACGGTTTTGTGAATTACTAGAATTACGCCAACTGTGCTTGCACTTCCGTCCAGCTGCCCTTTATTACATACAATCTCCCCCTCTTTAATCTCTTTTATATTTACACAAATATATCTACTATTATTCCAGCTATAGCTTGCCAGTAAGATTACAAAATATGAATTTAGTGTAGTTTATTTAACGTGTTTGCTCGCGGGGTTACGATACCCCAAGTTTGGTTTTTCGTATGTCAACAAATATGTATCGAAAAGGGTCCCAAGGGTAGAAAATATCTTCAGAACTAACATTGTACATCATCCCACGACTTCTGTAAGGGTAGAGACCCTCGGATTAATAAAAGTGCAACTATATAAATGTTTTTCGTGGAATATTTGTAGGTACTTCCGAAATTCTATGACATAAATATGAAAATAGTTTTCGTTATATTATTTTATTTCAAATTAATATCGGATAGGATAAAGATATTAAAGTTAAATCAAGGTTTGCTAATATACAAATTGTTAGATTACAGATACGTAATTTTTTTTTTTTTCAATATAGGTAAATGTTACCTAAGATCTTTCGGAACGACTGATCGAGACCAAAATACTGGTCTCTATTTAGCCCAAAGACTAAGCATTGCCATTCAACGAGGCAATGCCGCCAGCATATTGCATACCTACATGTTAAATCATTATCATACGTAGTTTTTAGCAGCATTGCAAAGAAGAGCGATGTGTGTTCACTACAGTGTAAAATTATGGAAGTATTCCCTTTTGGATGCAATTTTTTAGAACTTTCTCATTAGAGCAACATTTGTTTAGCTAATTATTTTGGGTTATTTTGTCCACAATTTGGCTTGCCAATATTTTTTTGTAGAGTTGGAAGGTGTCTTATATATACTTAACGATTACCTTCAAGTTCTATAAAACCATCAAATACCAGAACCATAGATTAATGTCAAACACGGTTATCATCTCAATAAAAATAATACTAAATTGTATGGTAAGGCGTTTAGAATAAAAATTATACCTTTTACACAGAAACCAAGTAAACACGTATATTTCATATAGATTGCAGGCGTGGATAGACAAACAACTAGTTCTTAAAACGAAATAAATTTCCGACTATTACTCACCAGGTTTCAAACGTCTGAGGAGGAACATCTTCTAAGCTCTAAGCCTGGTCGAGAAATCGACACACTATTCGTGTGTAACAATCGGAAATATATTAATTTAAATTGAATCACACTCGTAAGAATTTAAATACTAAAACGTAAAAAAAAACGAGTGTTATTAGACCACACGACTGAAGTAAAACTTCTTTAGTTTAGCTCTATGTATCGGCCGGTATAACTTTGTTTTGCTTTGTTTTATGTTAATGTCGCCATCTTGACAAATGCATATTGTCATTTTAACGGACATACCAACATAATAATACAACTTTTTAACTTTGCTGTGTTGACAAAGGAGATCTACGTGAACCAACTTTGCCTCGCATTCACCAGCTTACTCACCAAGTCAAGCGTGCGTAATGCAGTTTTAATTCAATAAAAGACAAAACTGTGAACATAAAACTAAAATGCTTAGGGATACATAAACAAACTCCGCGAACCACAATACAGCGAAGTAATTGGCATCTGATGACACTTGCAATTTAAATTTGAGCCTCGCCCCGCCATCTACACTTTGATGAGCTATTTAATTGAGGTCCTCGTACTGGTGGTCATTTAATAAAATGTACAAACAAAACTCGCCTTTCATCATATAAAACAAGGGTTGTTTTAGCATGAGTGAAAGTAAGGTGATATATACATAAGTGCTTATGAAAAATTACTCGAACATAAAGCGCGGGATATGAGTTTGTTGTCATAAATAAGACATTTTATTATAAACTCAGTTAACTGACTGAATAGAATAGCTATACGAACCTGAATTGAAATTAGAATGCGTAAAATCTAAAATTGTAAAGCAATGGTATGGTTCTACGATGTAACTGCTGAAATTTTTTCTCCCAGTAATTCAATAGAACCGTAATCATTTTTCACATAGTAAATCTAGTCATTAGTTCCATTGGGGCTCAATATTTATTTCCTCAACACTACCAACAATAAAAAATAATTACAATATTATAGGTGGCGGTGGCAGTGCTGGTGTGGTTTATGCTTTGAAATCCAATTGCCGATAAAAACAAAAATTTGTCGTTTAAACATTGAAAGAAAATTAGATTAAAAATAGAACAAAGGGAACATTTCGACAGATCGCGTAATAGACCAGTGGATCGTTTCACATCCGCAGTTCTCTTTAAAGCAATGCCACAATTTTACGGGTACCACCAAAATTTGGCAAAATGTATTTTTTTTTTCGATAGCCTCTATGGTGATGTGGTTGCGCAGGTCATCTCATATCCCGAAGGCATCGGGTTCGGTTCCCGCGGCAGGACAAGTATATGTTTACAGAAAAACGGCGCAAATACTTGTTCTGAGTCTGGGTGTTGTGGGACCGTGGCCTCGTGGTTCCTATGTCCCAAGACAGATAATCCTAATTAGGGTCTATGTATGTGATCGTTGAGCGTTATTACTATTATTATTGGCATATAATTTACTAGCTCCTGCCCGCGGATTCGCCCGCGTGGCCTATAGGAAAAAAAGATTTTTTTCATAAATGATTCAACCACCCATTTCACCCACTTAGGTATGGTATTTCGAAAACCCTTTCTTATTAGATACCTACACTTTACAAAGAACACACCCTCCAAACTTCAAGTCTCTAATACCAGCGGTTTAGGCTGTGCGTTGATATATAAATAAGTCAATCAGTCAGTCAGGACTTTGAATTTCATATTTATAGATAATCACACAATTTAATTAAATTATTTTAGAATTATGCAAAACTAACCATCATAGTCAGCGAGAGAACTTATGTTATGGTCAACGGTCACCCTAAAAAATCGGAAGTCATAACCGGCAAATTGCCAACAAAAATGAGTCATGCTTTTTTGAAAAATACGCTACGTCAATATGCATAGCCCTATACACGAGTACATAATAAAAATTACGTAATACGTCAGACTTGACAAGCGGGGCCGTTGGGGTTCCGTACGTTCCCCTGATTAATGATTGCCGGATAAAACGACGAACCCCTAAAATTAGACTTTGTATTTATTTCTTATCCATTGAAACTTTGAAACCTTACCTAAGCTAGAGTTATATTTTTAAATGACTTCAAAATTCTTAGGTCAATTAATGAATTCTGTAGTTAGAAACGAAACTGCGTACTCAGTTCTCGTCCCAAACACTAGCTTCTCGAAACTAGTCTGCTTATATATTAGGTGCAACGCACACAATTTTCCAGGCGTAGCAAGCGTCTTGAATAACTAGCAGTTTTTATCAATCGATGGCTTCTGTCATTAAATCCACCTCATCCCTAGTTCAGTTCTACCTATCAAGTTCCCTATTAGTTCAGTCCTAAAGTGAGGTTTTTTATTGTTGCCACTCACAAAATTGTCTTTTTAGTTTAGTGTGTTTCTCCATATTTATTTTAGGGTTATTTAAACCAGAGTGCTTAATTTGGGGCTCAAAGTTAAGTGAAGTTTGTAGGAAATGTTTATTCTTGAACTGTAATTACCAAATTGTAACATTTCATTTCTGGCAATAAAATTATCTTATGTTATCTTTTCTTATTAAGTTTTTTTTTAATGATGCCTAATAAACGTCTCAGAAATATGCATTCGATATAAAAAGGTTAAACAACACAGAAAGGCAGCAAGTTCATCCTAAAATCTGACGGTAATCCCCAAAACGGAAGACTTAAACCGAATGAAATTACTACCTCAGAATTTAACAGGTCACTAACCCCGATTAACTTCGGATATCAACCAACGTGTGTTCTGCAACATTTATGCTATTGGCAAATAGTTCAATATCTGCCGTGCAGTCCAGGGTTGCCAATGCCATAATATTGCTTTTTATCCACAATTTTTTATTTTCCAATATTATTATAAAAATATAAAGGCGTCTCACGCGGTTTCAAAAAAATTAATTATACCTATTTTCGGCACCCCGAGAACTCTTAATTTAATCTAAGTGTATATAATTCGTGTGCAAATTCATCCAAATTGGTTCATGGCTGAACCAATTTGGATGAATTTGCACACAATTTCAATTTGGCGGCAAAAACAATTTGGCGTATTTAATCCCACGAACGAAAACGAAACGAAAACGATATCTATCCTGTCGGACCAACAGCTAAGCCAGATGAACAATTAGGCAAATGGACAACGTGTTAGTATTATATATATATAAAGTTAAAATATTTTTAAGAAATTAGAGAAAGATATTTTATTAGCAACGACTGATGTCTATAAAACTTTCTTTTCCAACTAATATAAATGAATTACTGTGAATTAATTATTTAAAAGGATTTTTAATTCGTCATTGACAAGATTTTTAAGTTTTTTTTTTTTAATATTTAAGACATTATTTTCCAAAACTTGTGTTATTTTCAGTGTTAGTGCATAAAATTGGTGGCATTCTATTCGTTAAGTGCTGGATTACATGCGTGAGTGTGGGAAAATGGTATAATGATGGTGAAACGTTTATTTTCGTATTGTTTCCAAAACTCCATAGAAGCTTCAAGTAAAGTTGCCACCACTTTACTAGGAGTATGACTTTGACTTGACTTGATGACTTTGACTTGATGACTTTGACTTGACTTGATAACTTCGACTATGACTTGACACATATCTGCGTGAAATATCATTAACTTGATAAGTTATTAATTACTTGACACTGGCTAAATACACAAAAGTGTGGAGCCAAAAAATTACAAAAAAAAGTCACTTGCAAAAAATCCGAAAAACATTAGCAAAACAAACCATTAGCGTGGCAATTTAAAACTGCATTCACTGGCAGAATGGTCGTGAAGTGCTGGCGTATTCCAAATTCGAATTTCAAAACGCATTTCTGGATGGAGCAATCTCGGGCATTCTTGAGCTCCACCGTACGACGCTACGTGGCTTGCGGAGTCACTCTTCGCGTACCCGTTATAGGCGCACGTGACCGCCATCCGACATGAGATTAGCAACACTTTTACAGCCACATTTTATTTGAACGCTACACTCAGTCAACTTTCAAAAATGGTTAAATCTACTTTGATTTTTGCAGACGTTGACGTTGAATTCTATCTGACTAAAATATCTTAGTGATCTAAGTAGTAAGTAAAGAAGGCTTCTCTGAGAATTCTCTACCTTCGCATTGCGTTTTTCATTTTGCAATATTGGAGCTGTCGATAAAAACCTACCTCAGCTATTGTGTTGCCTTGCAAGCCATAAGGAGTCTGAAGCCTTGCCCCACAATGGATAGAACCAGGTGATCATACTAAGACTAATTAATGTTTGTTATTTGAATTAAGCTATACGCACTATAGCCCAACCAGCCCAAAAAATCCTATCCTACTCCTACTAATATTATAAATGCGAAAGTTTGTGAGTATGGATGTATGAATGTATGGATGAATGTTTGTTACTCTTTCACGCAAAAACCACTAAACTAATTTGGGTGAAATTTGGAACACAAATAGATTATGACCTGGATTAACACATAGGATACTTTTTATCCCGGTAATATATTCTTGTGGGGAAATTATCGAACACCACGAGGGCGACGCCGCGGGCTTTTTACGCAAAATCTACTGAACGCATAAATAAAAAAATATAAAAAAACTATTTTTTATCTCTCTCTTCTCTTTAATGGCAATTATGAATTATATCATGTCTACCAAACATCTCTATTTAACGAGCTCATGAATATGTGATAACCAGTCCGCACAAAGTCTTACGTGCCTATTACCTATGTCCTATTCGGTCTAAATTACTCATCCCAGTTCGACATGTTTCTCATAAGGAATGCGTCCCTCATTACAGTCAATCTAGTTTCTTTAGAACTCATTAGTACTTCCTATTGAGTAGATTGAAAATGTCGCAAAAAAACGATGTAAAGCGAATTTTTCATCCTTTGCTGTATTTAATGTATTTTCGTATTGTATGTATTGATTTTGTGCGGAGGAACTGGTAACATTTATTATAGGAAAGGTTGCATAGAAAATGACATATACATATTCGAAGTGGTCTCTGAACATCTTAGATTGGCCAAAGGTGGACATGCGTAGAGGTGAACAAAGTTAACCAATTTCTAAAAATGCGTTTGTTGTCTAAAGTTAGCTTGACGGGTTGGTTATGCGTTTACTGGAAGTTAGGCATAAGCAGAAAAAAGACTTTCACCTCAACAGGCCTCAACCTTTTGCTGCAAGATATCTAATCCCCGCCCCCCGGTTTCCCCCGCGGATAAAAAGTATTTTAATTATTTGCTCATCCCACGGGAAAATTTCACTCTTCCGGGATAAAATGTAGCCTATATGTTACCAGTGTATAAACTATCTTGGTACCGAATTTCATCCAAATCCATTCAGCCGTTTGTGCGTGAAGGAGTAACAAACATACACACAAACACACATACAAACTTTCGCCTTTATAGTATTAGTGTGATAGTGTGATTCAAGGCTGTTAAAATCAAATTCACCGCCCCCTTGCGAAACCTACTGCTTCTTATAAAATTCTTATTAGCGTTATATACTGTTGCGATGCGACCCCTGATGACAGGGAAGGCGAAAAGTGCCCTACATCTTATTACAACCCTCTGTATTTTCCCATAAATAACTCCATACCAACTATTTGATTAGGACGCAGGGGTGGCAAGGGAAAATCCCCTTTTATTGGGCTTAAATGCATTTAGAAAATGGGATTCCAAGTCCAACCGTCGGTTTGGATGAGATATGTGCGTGTAAAACCCTATTAAAACTAAGGAATTTAATATTTGGTTATGGATTTAATTATCCAAAATCCCATTTGGGGGCGACACGTGTCGGGTACAAATCGAAATCTGTTTGGGATTAATAAATGAATTGGTAGGTGATTCATATCTATGTTTATTAAGTGTTCCGGTCTACGAAATGAATCATTTTATTTGCATGGACTTACGACCTTTTGACGTGATATATTTCGTCTTTATTGTACTCATCTCTGTGTAAGTAAAGCCAAAAATGCTAGAACATGTTACAATGTATCATAACTGTCCATTTGACGACGACAACTGCTATAGCATCAAGCCAGGTCCAGAGATAAGAAACTCATAAATATCATCACACTAGTCACACTAATATAAAGGCGAAAGTTTGTATGTGTGTATGTTTGTTACTCTTTCACGTTCAAACGGCTGAATGGATTTTAATGAAATTTGGTACCAAGATAGCTTATACTCTGGATTGACGTATAGGCTACATTTTATCCCGGAAAAGACAAAAGTTCCGTGAGATGAGCAAATAATTAAAATACTTTGTATCCGCGGGTGAAACCGCGGGGTGCAACTAGTAATTCATAATTATGTGGGTCAGTGGAGGTTTTGCAGAAAGGAACATTTAGTCTTGTCCAATGCTCACATATATTGTGAAAGAGAGCGAAACATTTGGGCCAAGAGTCTCGAAATGCCTACAAGGTAGTTTCGATGCGCAAAAACATAAAGACATAATGAGTCGCGTAGTGTGGAAATAATTGTCCTTAAGCTCAAATATGTATCCATTCCATCAGACACTATTTCACGGTCCGCACACTTAATGGTGCGAATCAAAAGTGACGTCATTAAAGAGCATATGTGCCGCCCTCGTTGGTGTTAATGCCCAGAGGCGACTTCCCCTCCGTTTATAGAAAAATACAGTAATTGCGTTTTGTTTTGTAGTGGCTATTTCATATGAGAAATCGCAGATGTTATAGAATTATTTATAGGAAAATGAATTTATGAGGCAGAGAATTGGTGCTATTGTTTTATAGAGCAAATAGGGGCTATTAGAGATTATACTCATATATACAAGTTGTGTGTTGATTTGACGCCCGTGAATAGACGAGATGGAAATTCGACTTTATGGTAAAGAAGACTTCTAACGAAACATCTCTTGACTGTGAAGTTGATTTTTTGGTGAGATAAAGATAAAGATCATTTATTGTAAAACATGGGTAAGTACATTATTTTTCAAATGCAGGTCGTAAAATTTTATAAAAGTAGCGCACATGTTTGACCCGGTTAGGAATGGCCATGCATTCAATTAACAAATATTTTGAAGAATTTGAATCATAGATTACAGAAAAAACAAATACATGCAGATTCATTAATTAATTAATAAAGATGTAAGTAATGTCAGAAGAAATACATAATATAATTTAGGCAAATACATAATTAAATTTTAAAAAGAAATTGATAATGTCACTATTATGATGTCATGCGTATTAGAAATGGTTAAAAAAGAGAAGAAAGTGTACAATGGTCAATCAATTATTTATCTAGTAATTTATCCAAGAGATAGTTACTTTTTATCATTGTTAAATGTGATATTAAAACTTGTCATTCAAAAAATCCCGTATTGAATAATAGCATTTATCAATTAATAATGTTTTCAATGTCCTTTTAAACAGTACTGTGTTCATATCTTTTATATATTTAGGTATTTTATTAAATATAATAGGAGCCATGCATAAAACACTTTTACGCATCAATGTTGTCTTGGCGCGGTGTAAGCACAGTTCATTGAGAGTATGTATCTACGACGGCGATGACTGAACAAACAATTGCAGACAATTTATTTCTTATTCCATCATTTCAAACCCTTGGCAAGATTAAGTAGCTCATTTAAAATCCCCCACAAGAAGGGAAGTCCAAAGATGGGGTCCCCAATTCTTTCCACAAAAGAAATAAATACAAATTAAGGGCAAGCAGTACCCAGGCTAATCAAAGAATACATTCATGTGCCCCTTCTGTGCAATCAGCTAAAAGCAAACCCTCGTATTTGACATACCGTAACCGGAATAGTGACGGACATTGGTAACGCTTCTCATACGATAGATTCCGAAGAGGGGATTTATAGTTTTTTTTGTTTTTGGCTCCACACTTTTGTGTATTTAGCCAGTGTCAAGTATTTGATAATTTCTCAAGTTAAGTCAAAAGTCAAGTCAAGTCACAGTCATCGAGCTGAGTCATATTATAGTCAAGTTATACTCCTAGTAAAATGGTGGCAAATTTCAAATTCAAATTCAAATTCAAATTCTTTATTGCAAAACACTTAATTAGATTACATGATAAAGTGAGCTCTGCCTTTTGCTTTAGTTATTAAACTGTGTTGCAAAAGGCAGGGTCTTCCCGTTAATGATCTAAAGTTTTTACAATAGTAGACTATGGTATTTATACACCTAATCATAAAAAAGTAAATAATTAAAAGCTTACAGTTTACAATTTAGTAGTAGTAGTAGTTACAATAATAAAAACAACAGCCACAACAGTAGTGGGTACTTTCATAATAACATTGTGTATTTTTTGTTGCTTATTATTATAACTATATCATTAAAACTCCACTACACTACACCATTTATTATAAATATATATTAGGTTAAGAGTAAATTGAGTAGAGTGTGTAGTAGAAATGTATTTTTTTAGGGTATGTATTTCCGAGTGTGCTTGTATGTGAGAAAGTGTGTATGTATGGAGGGTATGTGTGTATACTAAATAAATTATGTGCATGCGTACAGTATGTAAAATATATAGATGTGTGTGTATGTGAATTATGTGATGTTATGGGCAACAGAATACTGTTAATATAATAATAGTTAATGTTAATAATTTTCAATTTTTTTTTTTTTTTTTTTTTTTTTTATTTACTAGAAGCTTCTATGGAGTTTTGGAAACAATACGAAAAGAAACGTTTCACTACTTTCCCAAGACTAATGCCTAGTCCAGCACTTAACGAATAAAACGCCAATCTTATGCACTAACACTGAAAATAACACCAGTTTTGGAAAATAATACAACGCCGTGACGCGATTTTTTTCGTTTTCCCGCCAAACGCCAAATTTTTATATTACTCACTTAGCAGACGAGCAGATATTTATTTCAAACTTTGCGGCTTTTACATGGTTGATATAATGCATTCAATATAATTTTAATATAAGCACTATACTGTATAATTACAAATAATTAACAATCAAATTTTAAAATCTTACAAATATGAACTATTTTCGCCAGTTTTGAAAGCATGGTGGGTAAAATTTGAGATTTTGTGACCAGGAGGGTGATCACGGAACATTGATTGCAATGCAACAGGAGAAATTTCCATACTAACTATGCACATAAACTGCGTATTCAAACTGTCAAATCAATATAAATTTGTGTTTCTATCAGTTGCAATCGAGTTACGACGATCGCCCAGCTGATCCGACAGCCTTACTAGACTGAGATGATGACGCTTACCATCAGGCAAACGACCAGCTCGTCACGTCATTCGTTTACCATAAAATGTCATTTATGTATAAAACTCAAGATAAGATGCATAATATGCAAGGAGATCCTCGTAAGTAGCTAGTTACGAGTTACCCAGTCCACGAGCTTAATCCCTAATTTGGGGCGTGAACTAAGCCCCAGGGGCTCAAAATGAGCCGATATCAAATTGGCAACATTCAGGCATAATTGCATTTTATTACTATGGCCCCAGGCAGTGGTGCCCCGTTGAGACTCGATTCAATATAGTCGGGAATTATCACGATTTATGAAAGGAACGAGTGCTTCGTGTGTTCTTTTATCGTAGATATTATATATTTTATTATTATATATACAGATTTAAAGCGGTGAAATTGAGAACTGTCTATGTTTCAACATACATCTATGTAACATATAAAATGCAAAGTCTTGACTGACTGACGGAATGACTGACTTATATAGCAACACACAGCCTAAACCGCTGGTCCTAGAGACTTAAAATTTAGAGAGTGTGTTCTTTGTAAAGTGTAGGTATCCACTAAGAAAGGGTTTTTCGAAATTACGTCACTAAGAAGGTGAAATGGGTGGTTGAATTATCTATTAAAAAATTTCTTCTCCGTTTCCTATAAGCGACGCGGGCGAAGTCGCAGACACAAGCTAGTTAAATAATATTAAGAGGGCTATTTGAATCAAGCGCCACTTTGGGCTATATTAAGATTGTTCCATTTTTGTTCTGTTAAAATAAGCAAGCACGGTGGATGCAGATTTGTCATTTTATAAAGTAACATTAACTAGAAAAGGTGCCTCCGCTCGCAAAATAAGCACTAAATATAACCAACAATTTAAAATTCTAATAATAATAATAATAACGCCCAACGACCACATGCATAGATCCTGGACCCTAACTAGGATTCCGTGTCTAGGGACCCAGCAAATAGGAATTCAAAGTTCTATGACATTTTTAGCACAGTGAGTCAATTTAATAGTGGCGGGATTTTGGATTTACGACATCGATAATTACCGAACAGAGATTTCGATGATAATGTATGAAGTAAGGCGAAATCTTCGTCACGTATTAAAGTCCAATAGGCGGTTCATCAAAATAACACAAAATTGTACTAACTTTAACACAAAATTATGTACAAGGAGAATTTAATGCAGCATATTATATCTACCAGTGGACCTGGTTTTTTTTATTGTTAGATAGGATTGCGTTTGACCACTATCGCACCTGATGGTAAGTAACGATGCGGTCTAGGATGTAGCACGCTTGCCTAGAAGATACCTGTTCACTCTCGATTTGAAGACTCCAAGGTTGTAGTTATCATTTTGACTCTCTTTGCTTCCCTGTCAACGTATTTCGAATGCTAATTCTATCAAAACAAGTTGTCCCAAATAGGAAGCCATTACTTAAGGTGAATTAATGGGGGGTCCTCGAACTGAATATGCCCAATAACTAATTTAGTCAATTGCATGGAAACAATGGAAGCTGTTGTATGATTGGCTATCGATTTCTTCTATGACTCAGTGTTGCTATGCGTGAGTTTGGCATGTTTTCACTAACATCACGTAGATGGAGCTTAAGCAAGGATAACGAAAGAACCAATGAGCTATAAAGGTTAATAAGTAATATAAGCTTAAATACGTAGATTTATGGTAGATTTTTTAACTAGATAGTAATTATAGTATTTATAAATTGGTTTCTCTAGACATAAACACATGAATATCGTTTCAATCCTATGTCCATCATCTTTACATAGGCAAATAAGATATTTTGTCTTTTAAAAAAAATACGCAAATGTGTGACTTCATGAGTCGTCGAATAACGCTTTAGTAGAAATTTCATTCAATATTTTGTGAATGAAATTTCCTCTTAATACATCTGTTATTCACCACAGTAATCTCTTACCTACGCAAATTTAAGTAATCCACTAGAACGTCGAAATAGGTTGAATTAAAGTAAACAAATACTCCAAATAGTGGTACCGCATACCAATCCGCCCTTGACGCGCTCCCATTACCTGAAAAAGAAATTTGTATCAATACAGGCACGCGTGTAAATGGAGCAGATGTACAAACAGTGTTCAAGGTCAACGAACTCGATGGCGTACGAAAACCAGACGCTTATTATACTTCAAAGAGATTTTAAAACTTTTTAGTGTTATAAGGATATAACACCACCGAGGCGATACCAGCTAGGCGATCACGTAAATCGACTGCAACGAATAGAAACACAAATTTGTCTGGATTTGGCAGTTTGGATACGCAGTTTATCTGCATAGTTAGTATGGAAATATCTCCTGTTGCATTGCAATCAGTTTCGTAATCACCAGATAATAAAAGTAGGAGTTAGAACATTGAAACCTATCCTTCCTATCGCATTTTCGGCAACGCTGTCGTCGGTCTTAGGTGACACTTTGCGGCGTCCTGTGGTAGAATGTAAATACTAGCTAAAAGCACAGCAACAAGTGGGCTCGGAAGATGACTTGGCAAATATACTATGCAAATTAACCACATATATTACATGGTATACCTACTAACCGGGGAAAATTTAGCGATAAATAGTTCTTCAAGAATGATAATGTTTCTAAATCATCCGGGTATTATAGCCTTGGATCCATGTCCATACCTAATCTATAGAAATATAATAATTGTTATTTTACTTTAATTTTTTAGAAAGAGTACAAACTCCGTCTATTTCAATGAGTAAGTTTTCGTTCTTTTTAAGGGCAGTTTCAAAAAACCAGCAAATTCATAAATTGAGGAAGCAATATTTATGGTATTAGATAATACGTTAATACGGCCGGCCTTCAAGTGACATACAATATTGCCAGCAAAGAAGATTAAATAACTACTTATCCTGTCGAAAGGAAGACGGCATGAGAGTGGAAAGGATAAATATATCGGACGGCAACTTCCTACTCATTACATAGGTTTTTACAACAACTTTTGGTGGAAAAGCGAAAAAGATTGCGTCACCGCATTGTATTATTTTCCAAAACTTGTGTTTTTTTTCAGTGTTAGTGCATAAAATTGGTGGTATTCTATTTGTTAAGTGCAGGATTACAGGCGTGTGGGAAAATGGTATAATGATGGTGAAACGTTTCTTTTCGTATTGTTTCCAAAACTCAAAGCTTCAAGTAAAGTTGCCACCACTTTACTAGGAGTATGACTTTGACTAGACTATGACTTGACTTGATGACTTCGACTGTGAATTGACACTATTTGCGTGAAATATCATTAACTTGATAAATTATCAATTACTTGACACTGGCTAAATACACAAAAGTGTGGAGCCAAAACATAAAACAAAAACAACTCCCGATATCTGACTTCGATACGACTGTATGACGATAATTTGAAATATACAGGTACATGTTCATAAACTTAAAATGTTGAAGTAAGGTCCAATCACATAATAGAAAGGCACTAAACAAAAAATTTTAACCTCTTTTTCAATGTATCGAAAGTGGTCATAGCTCGTTGGGTAACTAGCCTAAAGTTTAAACCAGGATTAAAACCTATGAACCCAATGGCTAAAAAAGCTTTGAAATAGATAGTCGGATTAATTTTAAGCCCCGAGGCTTTCTCGTTTTTATCCGGAGCCTCGTTTTTCACCGTTTTTGCTTCTTAATTGATCTACGACTCTTCGAGTCAAGGATGAACTGTTGAATTGCGAGCATTGAAAGCCCAAGTTTTTTGGTGATCAGGGTTCGTTTTAAAAGAACTATTTGGTTACGAACAACAACTATAGATAAATTGTACTTTGGAACGGGCAAGATTTTTCGCCATCGAAGATGTAACAAAAATATAAATAGCGTTTATTATGTTTTAGTAATACTTGAGGCTTTCGATTCACAATTTAAAATTTACACTTAAAAGAAACACAGCACATAAATTCTACTTAAGCGTCCTTAACGTCAAATATGAATAATGACTCAATTCTCTAAGCGTGTCTGGAAGGTGGCCAGTATTTTTGGAACGACGTACTTCAGGGTTGCCCCCTTTTTACAAAATAATATATCGATAAAGCTTTGATATAAGCGTAATGTATATGTACCTGAATAAATACTTTCTTTTATATTTAAATCCTTTTAACTTATAATACCTAAGTAATTCGATTCTTAGCGTTGTACTTAATTTTTTTACACTTTTCCGTTAAACAAATGTATATCATGATTTTATTAGAATAACTTGTAGTGGTAAACTGTGAAATACTTTTAATCATCACAAAGTATGATGAGACAACCCTGCTATGTTTTAAAACAATTATCTTTTTAACAGTCTCCGACCTATAAGGAACTGTGCCAAAAGTAAATAGTTTTAGAGACAGCTTTTATTGCCCGAGTAATTCAAGTTCGTTGGAGCCATTTTTCCGTACCTATTACTTAAGTGCTACAGAATTCGTTTACTTATGGTTATGGACGTAACTAGGATCAGATTTAAAGGGTTCAAAATGTATTTAACTCTCTTGTTAAGTTTCATTTGTTTTTTTTTTCTATTAAGTATGTGGAAAACGAATTGATTTGGTCATTTTAAATTATTCGCAAACAGTTGAGATCCAAATGCACCCAGAGTCTATTTTGTGGATTTCGTAGATAGTGGATATTATTTCTGAATCCCTCCATCCTCTCCCCTGCCTCCTGAGTACGCCCACGCGGTAAGCTTCAACAAATTGGTGCGAATGGTAACATTAACCTCCGTAGGCGAAGGTAAATCAATCAGGGGTAGCCTTAATTGGATTTAGTGTTCTCTACCTTAGGAGAAATTATTTTCTGTACCATAGTTAATTTAAAAATTATTATTAATTATTACGCTGTCAATACTACATTATTACTAATTAATATACACTTGCCCAATCAACAGCAGCGCGGATAAAATGAACTGTTAAAATCGACATACCTCTTCGAGAAAGCGTTTTTTTTATGTTAAGGAATGACATGACGAGCTAATCATTTGCCTGATATAAAGAGCGTTGCAGTGTCACTTGGAACTTGCGTGAGTTTCGCGTGACACTGCACGTCATCCTGAGATATCAGCTCTGTCTAACACTAAGATTACTGTGAGATAGTCTCATTTGCCCAGTGATTTTGCTACAGTGTCCTTCAAACCGGAAGTAGTGCTTGGCGGCAGAATAACTGTCAAAGATGTGGTAGCTACCTAGACGAACTTTGCAGTAAAGTCCCAATGAACGGTCAGGCGGATTACGTCAAAAACTAATGTTGGTTTTCATTGGTCAAACGCTTTCTGGAGAAAATTTATATATCGATTTAAACAGCTGTTAGTATTCTTCTGCGTTGGTGAACCTGCGTGAGCTTGAGTACCTGCACGAACGAACGCAGAACGCGAACGCGTAACCGTGTCTGTCTGCGAAGACCCTTAGTTCTCCATGGTCATTGAAAAGCAGCTAAGACTGGTCAAGCTGTGGTCTTGCTAGTCGGTTATCATGATAAAAAGATTGGAAATGCTGCTCTTGACTTTACACGAAATCCTATATTCATTCTGGGAAATTCATCGTAAGTCGATTTAAATAGTTTGATATTTTGCAAACAGATGGGCATTATAATAATAAAAAAAACTATTGTAACTGTGCGTGCGTCTTTCAGATTTTCCTCAGTTTTTACCCACATTAAGGTCCAATTTGGCATATCACGTGATCGATAACCAATGAGCGGTGAGCTTTACGAATCGCGTGATAATATTCATTAGAACCGGCAATAGTCCGCAAAATGGTTTTTGCGTTGGAATGAATGTAGAAATAAATAAAATATACTATCACTTTTTCTTTTTAATATTTTTTTGTATTATTATTGTATTTGATAGGCTTGCGTTTAATCTACTATCTCACCTGATGGTAAGTGACGATGCGGTCTAGGATGTAACACATTTGCCTAGAAGATACCTTTTTAGTGTCGATTCTATACAGATTACCTATAGGAGACTATAAATATCAGAATTTCCTCGTTCATGGGACATTAACGATTATTAACGATTGCTAATGCTAAAAACCGAAAGATAAAATAAAAAGATTGTCAAATGTAATGTAATAACCACAGAGTTTGCAAAACAAATTTTAAAGAGAAAATTATAAAAATAGCCTGAAATGTCACGTCTATATTGATTTATTTATTCTATAAGCTCCGAGTAAATAAAATAGTATTCATGAAAAATAAGAAGTTTATATAGTTCGTAATCTTCTAACAAAACAATATAAACTCTGTTACTTGAAGAATAATAAATAGAATGACTATTCCAGAAAATTTTAATTTATTCGAGTATCGGAAACTGTACCAAGCGCAGTGATTGAATTGCCAAAAATGAAATGAATAAACCTGTAATCAATACAACGTTAATTGGCAGTAGCCATTATGCAACGACAGATATTCTGTCTGCGATGTGTCGCAAATAACAACCAACATGGCCAAGAAAACGTGAATGACGCAGATGTTCATATTTATCATTGATGCCTATCAAAGTTTATAATCTCACTATTAATTTTTATTTATTTATTCAGAACATGTAGGACAGAATGTTCTCAATACATGTTGATTTCAGAACGTTTTATTTTACAAAAAGTGGTCAACTATAAAGATTCGAACGCTAAAGCTTCAGATAGTTCGTCAATCTCTAATGCGACATTAAACAAAAGCCTGCATAATTAGAGCCATTTTTCCGTGCGCCGGTTTTATTTTGAGACAAAATATAGTGAGACGGCGGGTACCCTTCAATTCCGACCGCCTGTTCCCAATTCTCGGGAAAAATTCAAAAGGTACACTAGTAAAATTGGCGACGAAATTCCATTCGCGCAGGCATAGCTATATGTAAAAAGAAACAGACACTAAGCTTTTAGATAAACAGTAGAGCTACAATAAGTTTTTTTAAATGAGGAATGAGTCCCCTTTTAACTTCTATATGCAAACTCTTGAAGTTTTTGTTAACTCTTGTTTTTTGATGAAATTAAACGAAATTTATTGATATGAATTATGCAGTGTCATAGTAAGTCTTAGTGTGGATATAAAATCACCCGACAGTGCATTCGTAGAAAGCAACAATATGTTTAATGTTTGGTTGACTTAGAAGGCCTTTTAGAAGATGTTTAGTTCTCCAATTTTGACGTGATAACGTCTTATAAATCGATGAACGCCGCCTGCATGCACGCAAAATTGTCACGTTCCTGAGCCGAGCGTGCAAGCGAGAGCGCGGAACATGCGATAGAGAGACACGATAGGCTTAAGTGTTTTTTTATCACGTAAAATTATCGTCCGCAAACGGACTTTACAGAAAACCATCAATCCAAAGGTAAGTCACTAGTTTCCGCGTCCACGTTGCCGGCTGTCCCTGTGGTCACAGATTACACCACAGTCAGTAGACTGCGTTTTGTCTCTGTTCTGCCCTGATTGGCGTCTGTCGACCACGAGTCGGCTAACGGTAACGCACAAGACAATAAAACATCTATCATTGTGATACTTTTTAAACCTGTTTTTATCCCGGTATTATTTCTGATGTATTATAGCCATAAAAACACGAGTTATATTTATACGACGATAAATTTACTATTATTTATAATTTTGCCATAACTTGCATCATCAAAATCTACGAAAAAAATCTTAACACAAATACAATAAAATAAAACTTATCGAAGTGTATTTAATAAAAAGTAAACTATCGATTCGAAGACTTATCTAGCCTTTGACCACACTCAATGGATGGAAAGTCATATTGCGATCGAAGGCGTAGCTTACCATCTAAATAGTTACCATAATTCACTCTTCTCTTGAACATACCCTCATTCTTTAACTGTTCTAATTATGAATATAGAATTAAATCGTTTGGTAAGTATGGGTGGTATTTCGACTAGGAAAATACGGCACTTAGTACTTTAGGCGCCGCATTTCTCGTACACATTCACCAATTTACATCTGCAGAATTTTCCTGAACTAGAAGACTGTCTCACTTTACAATTACGTCACCAAATAGACGATTTAAAAGGACCCGTAGCGACCCTTCTCAGCATCTAATTAACAAGCCAAATAAACAGAAATCGACCATAAAACCCCCGTCGTTTGAACACAATTCTCTAAGTAAACCGAACTGACAAAACACTCGGAGAGCTCTTAAAAAAACATGAACCACAGCGCTGAGCTCCCGAAAGGCACCGCTCCGGACCTTTTATTGCATTGCAATTTTGAGAATGGAACTGCTTGGTCAACCCACGGGAATTGTACCGTGTGACAGAGTTTGAACTTCGTACACAAGAATAACGAAGTGTTTGAAAGTAAAATCTAGAAACAAAAGACAACGAAACCAAACGACTTAATCGATGACGCGAGCCGATTACGATGAAATGCGACTACAGATGAACTGCTTTCAATGTTAATACAATTTTGAAAGCACTTGAAGGGCGATGGCAACTGCGTGGAGTGTAACGCTTCTTCAATGACAGGAAAGGCATTGATTTTAAGTTAATGCCATGACTTTAATAGAGTCATGGCGTTAACCTACCTGTGGGGAGATTATTGATTGTTTCATCTTATAAACAATGACGAAATGGTCAAAGGTTAAGGGTCCGTAAAGGTCTGCAAGTACAGAAACATTTCATTGAAGCTGCGTTCAGTGAAGTTATCACAGATGCGTACGGTGGTTAATTCAAAACGAAGGATTTCGCGTTTTGAGAAACGTCGCAACCCCTGCTACTGTTGTCCTCTATTTTATTATTCTTGACATTGGAGGTCGCCTGTCCACTCCCTACTGATTGTAAGAGCAGTGTTATGACACTGTTAACCCGATTCCAACACAGACTGTCTACTTGGCACTATGTAGTGTGACAATGTTATTCTGATCATACTGTGCGCCAATATCAGCTAACACAATCTTATTTCTTCTGTGCTATTTATATAATACCTCAGTACTTCTAGTTACAACACCCACTGTGAAAATATTAGATTAGATATGTTTCTATAATATTGTGGAGAGATGAGCCAAGAAGCTGATTGATTGGTCCTATGATGCACTGGTTAAAGCGAGACTACAAAGCTTCGAGTATCGACGCAAAGTTTCTATCAGTTTTTTATAGGTTACATTTTGGCGAGTGTGAAACGGAATTGTATTGTGATTCCACCACCGTAAGATCAGACGTGCGGCGTCTCTTCACCCACACATGGTTACCATCCTTCCTATCCGTACCAAGCGTTTTGATTCGACCTTTATAACGCGAACGGCTAAGGAGTGCAACTCTACCAGCGTCTACGACCAGCGTCTTTGTTTCCGAATAGATATAATCTGAAAGTTTTCAAGAGAGTGAACAGGTTTCTTATAAGCGAGAGTGCTACATCGTCTACCACATTGTCGCTTAAAATCACTAGAAATGTGATCAAACGTTTGCCTTGCCTTGCCTGTATAAATAAAATATATATGAAAGAACCGGAATATGTAAAAATCGTTTGAGTCATGGACGCACACGTATCCTGCCATCCTCTGGTATACTGACAATGAAACACGCATTTGGGTAGTACAGCTGTATAAATAAAAGAAAGCTATATAATATTAAAATTTGTATCATCGATGTCACCACACCTTTAGTGGCCTTAAACAATCGGTACTTTTTACAGGACAAGTTATCCTCTTCACCATCGTCATCATCTATTTATTAATCATCATTATTATGCTTGTTTCTTCTATAACTGATTCTATACATAACTGATACGTGATGATACCAAAATTAGAATTTCCAATACCCAATTTTTCAAACGACTTAGCGTGATTCACTTCAATTTTTCTCGACACATTTGAATAATTTCACCTTGATTTTTACGATTCATAGTCACGGCTTAAGTAGCATGTTAAAGTGACACTTCATTCAGCGGAGCATTGGGTAAATGGCAATTCCCTCTGGCTTAATGTACCGGTATCCTTGAAAACGGGCCGTAAGTAGCCCAGCATACAAGTAACAAAAGAGAGCCACCAACCTGGGGGGTGATCACGGAGCTTTGATTGCAATGCAACAGACGCAATTTCATTCCACATTTGAAAATTTCCATAGTAACTATGCCCATCGAAACTGTTGGTATATTCATGTGTTTCTATTGGTTGCAATCAAGTTACGTGATCGGCCAGCTGGACACGACCATACTAGACCGCCCAAGACTGTAACCAGCTAAAGTAGACCTGCTAGACCCTCAGCATTTTCACTTTAGCTTGACTGATATACGAGGTCAAATGGATAAAGGGACCTTTTGGAGGCGCGTCACGGGGAATCAATAAATATATGCTATCGACTGGCATCAAATCTCACAAAGCGATACGAGTTCTGTGAAGTTTGCTTTGCTGTGCTTGTCTTGCATAGTAATGCTTTGAGATAAGATTTTTATTTACAGATCGGACACACGATTGCGATGCTTCCAGTTTTTGGTTTTATTCCGCTCAATTCAAAAGGAATCGGTCAGTTTTTTGTGTTGCCGTTTTATTTCACTAGTGGTTCTGTGAGGTGTAGAGACCAAGCAAATTCTATGCACTAGTTTTACGTTATAACGCTCATTTGAAATTTATCAAAAAAATTACTCGACGAAAAAAACCATATAATTATCGAACCTGCTCACAAAACTCCACGAGAATTCCAAGCTGAAACGGAGACGCTTCGCTCGGACTTCGCGCGACTTCGGTTCATTATTGGCTTGGCGATCAAGTCTACAATCGCATCGCTAAAATGAAGCAAACAAATGCCAGTCTGAAATCCTACTTTATTTTCTTACTTTGCAAAATAACGTCAGGACCAAACCTAAGAAGTGAATAGAAAGCATTCTTTAATGTATTAAATAACCACTTTGGATGAACGCTTTTTCCAACATTTTCCTTATTTTCCAAAGAAATGGAAGTTTGTTTTTAAGCTCCGTTTTGTTAATTACTAAAGTTATTACCGTTAGCTAATTCAGGCGATGATAAAGTTTGTTGAACCGAAGTTTTGTTGTCCTTAAATTTTTGATACAGCACCCGCCCCTTAGGCGGTTTGTCATCATTTGCCTTATAAAGTACTAAGTTTCCTACTATATAATAATATATAAAAGTGAAATTTGTTTGTCTGGTTTTCACACCAAAACTACTGTACAATTTTAGGTGAAATTTTACCAGTGCTTATATTACCGCGGTCAACACAGGATACATTTTATCCCGAAAAAAATGGTTCTTCGCGAACAATCGGTTGTCTTCTCTTTTTTTCTCTCTTTTTTAATTTTTATCCAATTTATGAAATAGTGAATCAATCTATGTTCTTATATGTGATTCTACTTGATACTTAATTTGCATCTGCAAATGATCTTATACAGGTCCCCATTAATTCCCCACCAGAATTAGCCAGCAAACAGAGAACCCCTTTTTCATCATGGGGTACACCCTAGAAATATGCACATTTCTGGGGTGTACTCTTTATGACGACGAAAGAACAATGCCAAGAACTGGGTTCCGAACCCAAACCCAGCACATTGTAAATTAATTAGGGAATGCAGAACCGACACCGTCTTATGATACCGGTATTTTCGGACCTTCGGTACTTAGTTATATATAATTGTATGATTGTATACTGAATATAATTAAAGATAATTTCTTGGAAAAAGAAGAGGGGAATGTGTGGTGTATACTGTTAATGTAATAGAAGGTTCTGAAGTTTCATTTTTTCCCACAGAAACATTTCTAGAAATCTATATTTTTCATGCTTATCTAAAAAGTTTCAATTTTATTCAATATCCAAAAAGCTAGCACTCACTTAACTTTAATAAAATGGAGATAGGTTAAGGTTAATTATAGTAAAGTACGTGATTTGTCACTGCAAATTAATATAATAATAATAATAATAACATGTGTGGACATCTCACACAACGCCATCTAGCCCCAAACTAAGCAAAGCTTGTGCTATGGGAACCAGATAACTGATACAATACTTAGATACTTTTTGTTTGTAAATACATACATAGAATACAATATAACACCCAGACACAGAACAAGCACCTATGTTCATCACACAAATGTTTGTCCTGAGTGGGAATCGAACCCATTGCTGCCTTAAATCATTAAAACAACGTCTTTGTTGGAAACAGTTTTGTAGAGTAGGTACACTAGTCAGCTAACTCCTTTGGCGTCAAAGAAAATACTGGCTCATTAAAACTGTTTTTATTATCTCGAGTCTCTCTGGTTAGCACATTTCCAAAGCAAGAGTAATCTACCCTCGTTGCATGTTGGTCTTGTAAACGCAAAGGATTTGGATTATTAAAGCAAAATCCAATCCAAGTCTTAATAGCCTGCGTCCTAATTTTCGATGATTTTAAGCAAAATTCCACAATCCCTATTTACAACATTTTGATCCCTGAAAGTTAGTTAATGAATAACAGATACGTGTCTAACTTTTATAGTTTTTCTTTTGTTTTTAATGAGCTAGATCGCTTTGAAGAATAAAAAAATTGTATATAATGGGGCTAAGTGAAGATTTTAATAATTTTAAATTTTGGTTAGCATGCTACACCTTCGATCGCATCGTCACTTCCCATCAGGTGAGAGCGTGGTCAAATGCTAGACAAGATTGAAATAAAACCAAAAAAAATAAATAACTAGAACCCAAAAGGAAATAAACCTAAGTCCTTTTTTGGCAGTCAATGCAAAAATGACCCAAATTAGAATTCACACGTCGATTATCACTTAGCCACACTTTGTTTTTAACAATAACTTGAGACATACTGAAAAAAATGAAAACACATTTATTTGGATAAAGGCAAATAAGTACATTACATTAGGTTAGAAAAACCTGGGTCCCCACACTAGGCTCAGAGCCCGTATTATGCGGTCCAGGCCTCTGTCGCCGGAAATAATATGGGAAATGCCTAAGCTAGGTTACAAATATTTATATAAATTACAAATATTTTTTAAATTAAAGATTAAGTTAAGATAAAAAATAAATACGCACTAATTTTTAGATTAATATTCGCATGCTAGAATACTAATCTAACCAAGATTTGCGAATGTGAGAAATGACGTGGAGTGTGTGTGTGTGTGTGTGTGTGTGTGTGGGTGTGTGGGTGTGTGTGTGTGTGTGTGTGTGTGTGTGTGGGTGGGTGTGGGTGTGTGTGTGTGTGGGTGTGGGTGCGTGTATGTGTGTGTGGGTGTGTGTGTGTGTGTGTGTGTGGGTGTGTAATACATATATAAAAATTAATAATTAATAGATACGATATAGTAAAGATAATATGGTATGTATACGTAATAACAATATATTTTTATTTTTTGGTTATTTTAATGCTACAAGTAAATTTTCAGTTTCTACATAGCTCATGCCATTTAGCTTAGTGAACAGAGTTTTTTTTAATTCAAACACACTGAGGGATTTAATGTTATTATCTGTATTTAGTTTGTTATAGAGAAAAGGCCCAAGGAATTTCATAAATTTTCCAGCAAATGCTGTTCTAACGTGAGGAACAGTACATACATTATGTGACGTACGTTTTTTCTTAGTTGGTTGAGTAAATTTAACCAGGGTGTGTTGATGAAGGACAACATGTTGGATAAAAAGCTGCCTGACTGAGAGAACTTGACAGTCACGGTACAGGTTAATCGTAGGGTATATGTAGGGTTGCTTTGTACTACATTTGAGTAAACTTCGTTGCGCTCTTTCGAGTGGCAACATGTGTGTTTTATACGCACCTCCCCAGGATGTTATGCAGTATGTGGTGATAGACTGACAGATTGCATAGTACAGTAGTCGTATTACTTCCCAGTCAGCACTGTCTCGGATACTTTTGAAAACCGCTGTGAGCTTTCGTATTCGGTTCGTAAGTTGAGTTATGTGGGGTACAAAGGAAAGTCTGTCATCAATAATGATACCCAGATATTTAATCGTGTTTACTTTTTCTAAGACAGAACAGTCACATGAAGATGTTGTATTTGAACATGTTCCTGTATTATGACTAACTAGTGAGAGTCTATCGTTGCACGGTGGTTCACGAATACCAAAGGTTATGTATTTAGTTTTATCAACGTTAAGGCTGAGTAGGTTATTTCTAAGCCATGATGAAATCTCATTAAAAGCAGACTGCTAGTTCATAGGTTTCTTCCCAGCTATCTCCTTGGACCATGACGGCCGTGTCATCAGCGTACGTTAATATACTACATTGTCTCATTGACAGTTCACAGAGGTCGTTAATATACACGAGAAACAGTGTTGGGCCTAATATGCTTCCTTGTGGATATAAATATGTGAGAATTGAGCTCTCCAGAAGATAATCTCGAAATGGTTTCCGAATTACGGTACATTCCAAAAAATGAAATGCTGTCCATTCTTGCTAAGGAATGTACAAGAATCGAAATAACCTCATTACTCGATTAGGTCGTCGAGTGTCGAATTTCTGGAGTTGAGCACATGAAATCGTGTCAACAAGGAACGAATCCCTTAATCTTTTCGACAAATGCAGGCTGTAAGTTTAAGAGCCGTTAGCCATTCTGGAACCCCACTTGAGCATCAACTACGGGTCGAGAGATGTCATTATCGAGACCTTCGGCTAAAAAACTCCCAACTCCGGTACTTTTTTTAACAATTTATCCAGCGAGGAACGAAAATCCTTTTACCGACATTACAAATCCAGGCTCACATCGCAATAAATAGGCTTTGTACAAAAATATCCTATTGTCTTTGTATTAAATAAGTAATAATATTTCACATGAAATTTCAAAAAATTCATATAAATATGTGTCAAGTCAATAATGGTATCAATATAAGCGATTTTTTGTTCTTTTTTAAAATCAAGTTTTCCATTTATTCCAATGTATATTGAACATTTACTTATTTACTTAAATCTGTTGACCTCTTCCTGGTCTAATATTATATAATAAAAACAACTTAGGTCTTTACCTATGAAATTGCCGTTTTGTTTGAAAAAAGTTAAAGTATTTTTTTTTCGAACTTATTTATTTCTTTTATTCAAAGTAATCACCCCTGCAATCAATGCATCTTTGCCAACGCTGTGGCAGTTTATGGATGCCCTTCTTGAAAAAATCAGCAGGACGGGAGACAACAAACTCTTCAAAGGCGTTTTGTACTGCCTCTCGGGAATTGAATTTTTTTCCCGCTAAAAAGTTGTCCAAATTTTGGAAAAAGTAATAGTCGGTAGGCGCAAGATCTGGTGAGTATGGCGGATGAGGGAGAGCTTCCAAACCCAACTCATGCAGCTTAGAGACGGTCTGTTGTGTAGTATGGGGTCGCGCGTTGTCGTGAAGTAGCAGTGGAGACGACCGATTGACCAAAGCTGGTTGCAGACGTGCGAGTTTCGCCATCATTGTGGTCAGTTCTTCAATGTACACATCTGCAGTAATGCTCTCGCCGTTTTGTAAAAAGCTATGATGAATCACACCAGCACTAGACCACCAAACTGTGACCATCACCTTTCTAGGGGTCATTTTTCGTTTTGCACATTGCTTTGGTACCGAACCAGGATCTAACCAACTTGCTGAGCGCTTTCGATTGTCAAAAAGAATCCATTTTTCGTCGCACGTAACAATTCGGTTCAAAATTCCTTCATTTCTGTGCCTGTTAAGCAGCGCAAGGCAAGTCTCGACGCGTACGTTGCGCTGGCGATCGTTAAGTTCGTGGGGCACCCATCTATCAAGCTTTTTTATCTTGCCAATCTGTCGCAAATGAACCAATATTGTTTTGATGCTAACATCAAAAGCTGCTGCCAGCTCAGCTGTAGATTGAGATTCATCAGCTTCCACAATCGCCTTTAATTCATCATTGTTGACCAAAGTTTCCGGACGACCACGAGGTTAATTTTTCAAGTCAAAATTCCCAGAACGGAACCGAGCAAACCAATAACGGGTTGTACGTTCGTTTGTACAGTTCTCTCCGTAAACGTCGTTGATGTTACGTGTCGTTTGTGCCGCGTTGGTGCCACGACGGAACTCATATTCCATAATTACACGAAATTTCAAAGTATCCATTATGAGGAAAAATGTTGAAATGTAATGAAAATACAACGCTAATCAATAAACAAAAGACTTATATTGTAAATAGAAGGTCATATTTTTAAAACAAATTTAATTTGAATTTAGAATTCATAGCCAATCAAAACTTTTTTTGTTTGAAAAAGTCTGTACTGCAATACGGCAATTTCATAGGTAAAGACCTATTAGTACAAGAGTACAGTCACAACCAAAAACAACCCGGTCGGTATCAGTTGTCCTAAAAGTCCTAAAGATATTAAGTTATTATTAACTGAACTCTAAACTTTTACTATATTAGTTTTTAGAGATTGGGTATACCAATGATGGTATTTAATTTCTAAGCATCAGGTAAAGCATTCCGAACATTACCTAACTTCCGAGTACCGACGTATTTCCAAACGGTTTCAAAGAAATGCGAACCTCGTTTTGGAATACCGTTGCGCAACTATAAAGGAGAAAATAATACGAGAAATAAGGCGCCGTTTTTCTGGACAGGCGAGCAAATTTCGCCTGATGAATAGAGTACTTGTGGCAACATAAAAGGCTCATCAATAATGATGATGCTTCCCATCAAGTAAATGGAAAGGACTCAGTAGTATTACTTAAGAAATTAATATTTCGGACGGGGTTGACAGTGACACGAATGTGCGGAGCCAAGCCAGGCAGCGTCAATCGCGAATACATTCATAATGTACGATTATAATACTCCGGTGAAAATCTAAATTCATGTCGTTTTAATTTACAGATTTGCAAATAATAAAATTTAAGATTTTTTTTTGTTTTGTTTTGGCTCCACACTTTAGTGTGGCCAGTGTCAAGTAATTGATAATTTCTCAAGTTAATTAATATTATATAATGTGTCAAGTCAAGTCACAGTCCAAGTCATCAAGTTAAGTCATAGTCTAGTCTAGTCAAGTCTTACTCCTAGTAAAGTGGTGGCAACTTTACCAGAAGCTTCTATGGAGTTTTGGAAACAACACGAAAAGAAATGTTTCACCATCATTATACCATTTTCCCACACTCATGCCTATAATTCAGCACTTAACGAATAAAATGCCACCAATTTTATGCACTAACACTGAAAATAACACAAGTTTTGGAAAATAATACAATTCGGCGAAGCGATCTTTTCCGTTTTCCCGCCAAAACTGAATAAGACTTATCGCAAAATAAGAGCGTCCGATGGAGAACGTATACAAAACTCGTTGGTTGAGATATTTTAAGAATCTTTACAAAAACCTTCGATTTAAAATTTACAGCGTAACATCGATATTAAGAAATGAAATCTTTACAGGTTGAAGTTGAAGTAAGCAAAGTATAAGAACATCGTTAAACCTTCGCCTTATAAAAATAAATAATTCGTACATCTTTAATTCTCATTCCAAGTGCGAAAATTTCAGTAAAATCTTTAAACTCAGTTAACATTTTCAGAAACATAACCGACATCCATTATCTATCATAATTTTCATCACAAATCGTTTGATTTCGCAGCTAATGGACAATTTCTTTTTTATTTTACTCCCCGGAATTATTGGCCCTGAATTATCGGTACATCCTTCCCGGGACAGCCGACAAGGAGTGACGTCGGAGATGATTTATAAGAAAAGCCGAAAATTGATTGGACGGTCCCTGTTAACCGAAATATGTCCGAGAAACAAAGGGAAAACCGAAAACGAGGTCGCTGTAACAATAGACGGTAGACGTAAATATCAATTTGAACTATCAATAACGTAACGGTGGTTGATATGCTTGGGAGGTAGATTTATGAGAAATCATTAGTCATAGCTGAGGAAGTAGCTGCGTGTATTGTCTGATCTATCTCAATCGGAGCTTCGGATGGAAGTTTGTACACGTCACGAATGATATGCGTTCGTGACATTCCGTAATTGATCGACTGTAACTTTGTGTCTACTTGTGAAGCGTAGTGAAAACGGTTCATATTTCATAGCATTTTGGAAAAAAGCTCGAGATTAGAGTAAAATAAATTGTGTCAATCTTGTTTTTGTTGGAAGACTCTGTTGAGGATGAGCAGGTCCAATTGGAAGTAGAGCACGCGTACAATCACAATAAGATCACCATTAAAAGAAATGCATATTTATCAAAACCCAAAACCTAGAACGCACTCTCCATAGTAGCAGCTGTCGTCATATATCTTTATGACAGATAAAACAAAAAACCCTCTCCAAAAATCAATTTAAAAATAGAAAACAATAAAATAAAACTAAACATATAAAAAGGTTGGTCGGTCGGCAACAGACTCCATTGTATAATCGCATCGCAATGGTATTACGCATAAGTGTTTTAAGGTGTATCTAAATATATATAACTCAAAGGAGACTGACTGACTGACATAGTGATCTATCAACGCACAGCCTAAACCACTGGACGGATCGGGCTGGAATTCGGCATGCAGGTAGATGTTATGACGTAGGCATCCGCTAAGAAAAGATTTTTCGAAATTCCACCCTTAAGAGGGTGAAATGGGTGGTTGAGTTGACCGCCCCTTGTGACACTTAATTCTTAAGTTTGTGCCTGTAAATAGTTCCTACAATGTGGTGTTTCAATAGAGAGTTTTATCTATCTATCTATCTTGGCCTTGGCATATTGACTAACCAATTTTAGTATCATTATCAACGTTTGCTAGCACTGTGTACACTACGATCCTCATATTATTATCTTAAATACATTATCCTCGATCCCCCGTTTCACCCACTGCTTTTCATTTCACCTTTACTTGGTAGAATTAATTAAATGAAATTAGAAAATTTAACCGGGTTTTCCGGTTCATCAGCCAAGAATTCGGTTGAGAACCAACGAGGCGTACATTTCAACTAGATTTTAGATTAAAATAAAGGAAATTGAAACCCAACCAATAAAAGGGAAACGGGCAATTTCCGTCGAATCCATCTACGATTTTGAGGTTAAGACACTTTAAAACCGTCAATGAAACATTCTGTACCTAGATGTGGGTATTTTTCAAAGCATATTATCCGCACAAACATCTAACGCGGCTACTCTGCTGTATCGGTCTGTGTACAGACTGATACACAATGTAACATAACTTTATTTTTCTTCTGTCAATTATACCATTTTTGTACTATGGGGCTGACATAGTCGTTGGACGACTCAAAGTCCCTAAAAAAAATTATATTAAAAAAAAAAAAAAAAAAAAAAACTTTCTGTGATTGCATCGATTCCTGTGACCCCAAAGGCAGTACAAGCATTGTACGCCGTAGAATAACGACCGTCACCTGTTTTATTATAATCGGCCGAATACTTCATTTAAGGATTCCGTACCCAAAAGGTGAAAACGGGAGCATATTACCAAGTCTCCAATGTCAGCCTATCTGTCCAGCCTATAAACGGTTGTATTTCTTCAACCGTGTTAGATAACCAGTTGAAATTTTCACAGCGATATTTGATTTGTAATGATAGTACTTGTGTGCAGAACTCTCGACGTGTCTACTTTATTGACCCAGGGAGCGCGGAGCGTCTCCGTTTCAGCTCGAGAAAAAATGATTTCGTATGACTCGACGCACGGCTGTTCCCTTCTACAGGTCGCATTTCTCAACCGATTTTCGTGAAACTTTGTGAGCAGGTTCTATAATTGCATGGTTTTTTATCTAGATTCGGATTTTCTAAATTCGAAATGATGTACTCCGACGGAGCTATGGGGTTGAATACATTAAAAAAATATTTTCAGTTTTAAGCTATCGGATTCGCGAGGTCTACACCTCACAGGGACACTAATTTATACTGTTCCATTACCGAACAAAGCCCTCCATTTTTTCAGATGTCTCTGTCCTCCGCATTACTATCGCTATCGCTATGGAAGACGTCGACGGTGTGTTATGGCCATTGGCAATACTTCTGACATATTCCAATTAGATATTTTGGATTTTTAGATAATTTAAATGTTTCCTATTAAAACAAATAAATAATAAATATTTGTTGACATCTCACACAGCGCCATCTAGTCCTAAGCTAAGAAAATTTGTACTATGGGAACCAGATAACTAATTCAATACTTAGATACTTTTTGTTTGTACATAGAATACAATATAACACCCAGAAACGGAACAAACATCGATTTTTAGTCACACAAATTTCTGTTCTGAGTGGGAAACGAGCCCACAACCTACAGTTCAGAAGGCAGGGGTTAACTACCAGCCGGGGCGAGATGGTTAATGCAGTGCGTCTTCACCTCGCCCCATCCCGGCGGCGGTCGGATCACGGGTGGAGTTTTAGTGGGTTCGAGTCCCACATCAGAAACAAATTTTCGGCGGTTGACTAACTAAATATGAAAGACCGATGTTTAAAAGTAGTTTATTGCTCCAGGCATAAATAATCAAGTACTAAGGCGTATATTATAGAGCGTAATCCAAGCTTTTATAGCTAGAACCAGGAGCTTTGGTATATTTCTGAGGAAAAGCTTTGATCGCTCAAACGGGGTTGTATTTCAGTAGTAGGTTGTTAGTTTAGGACCTAACGTAAGTTTCCACCGCGAATGAACAAGCCAATTATACAACCGTTATTCGGAAAATCAACATTCGCAATCTTGCTAACGTTTTTGAATAGTGCTAAGTAGGTGTACATAGTTGGTTATTTTTGTTTGTAAAATTAAAAACGGCTAATCTCACGTCAGTTAAAAAGTCGAAATTAAACAATTAAACAATCTTGCGAAATAGTTTTTAGAAATAAAATTACTCCGACTAAGTTTCATATTTGTAGTCTTTCTTTACTCTTTTTTTTCTGACTTTTACGTAACTGTTACGTGCTGACGCTCGCGAAAGCCACCGCGGCTTACGTTAGTAACTGGCTCCCAGAAGAAGGACATCGAATATGTCCGAAACCTGGTCGGAGTAATTTCGACTTTTTAACTGACGTAAGTTTAGCCGTTGTTAATTTTACAAAATGTGTCATATTCAAGATAGTTTTCAAACTAACATTGGTGATTTTGTTGTTGAAACACTTGAATTTCGATGACTAAGACCGTCCGTATTACAAAACGATGCTCAATCATCGATCGGTGCTCAAGCAGAGATTTCATTCACTAATTGATCACTTGATGAATCGCTCGATCGATGACTGAGCATCGTTCTGTAATACGGACCTAAGACTGAGAATAAACTTTTTACACGAAGACTAACAATAATTGAAGAGGTGAGAACAAAAAGGGTTTAACTGATTTTTTTCACAAAATGACTTATGGTTATCGTTGGATTCAGCGTGAAATTATCTACAATAATACATTCTCAAAATACCGAAAAGAGGCTTAAATCTCAAGATTGTCGATTCTCGAGAGTCTAAAAACGGTTTATCTGACACAGGACTACAGTTTGCTTAACATAAAAACATTATTATATTTTTATAGTAATTGTACGAACTAGTACTATATTTTGTATTTTAAAATAGAATTATTACATTTTCAAGCAACTGAAACTTACATAAACCTTTTCTATTACTTAACACGCACTCTACACTAAAATGAGGCCGTTGAAGTTTATAGTCAATTTTCTCGAGACTATCAATTTGACAGTTAAACCCTTTTTATTCTCAACCCTTCAATTTAGAACTCAACTTTATCTTCAAACAAAAGACGTCCACTGCGAAACAAAGACCTCCTCCGCTTTGGAGGACCAAATATAGATTTTTTTACATTACTTTGGGTTATTTTTTACAATACTAATGAAACTTAAGCCAATTAATCTGCTTTAGCCTCTTGGTTATTTTTTCATCACCAATTAAACTAAAGTCAATCAATCTTCTTTCAGCCTTATGGTTATTTTTTTTTCATTACTGAAGTTATCAAAATCCATAGACGAAGAAAGAAAAAGTAAACTCCGAATTTCAGAGAAGGATCCTGTATCACTCACATCACAAACAAATTTTCGGCGGTTGACTAACTAAATATAAATAAAGTAGTTTAAAAAGCCAATCAATCTGCTTTAATCTCTTGGTTATTTTTTTTATTACTAATAAAACTAAAGCCAATCAATATCCTTTAGCATTTTGGTTACTTTTAGTTTTATTTTATTTTATTTTCTTCGGAAAACTAACAGCTAAATATAATACAATATATATACACGTAATATACTTATGGCTAATTAAAAGTTTTACAACAACTAGGTAACTAAATTCATGATGAACCAAAAACACATTAAAAAATTTTTTTTATCTACCAAAATCATATAAAAAAAAACTAAATATTTTTAAACAATGCTGTTTCAGGAGTTACGTATCTAAAACAGTACCCACAGACGAAATAAGACATCGAAATCACTAATACCTATTTACATAACATCTGTAGGTACAATGCAAACACCTAAACTAATCACAAAATGCTTCTCATTTGGATGTAAGTTTTAGGTCGTTTAGCAAAGTATCGTCAACAAGCATGACGGATTATTTAGACTTAACGAAGCGGCAACAGCTTTGAGATATAAGTGCTGACGAAACTGTAAACTTTTGCAACGTTTAAGCTGATAAACTCGTAACTCCAGCTAAATTGAGCATTTGTATATACAGTTATAACGGTCCCTTTATGGTTACCTTTATAGGCTGGCATAAAGACTGCATTCCTTGCCGGGAAAAAATGAAAAGCAAGGGTTGCGCACGCGTTCTAAGATTCAAAGATATGGACCTTCCAGAGCCAAGTTATTCCGGACGCGACCGGAGATGCCCGAGAGTACGAGGTCATTTCCCTTCCTTTAATTGCTGTCCCTTACCCACTCTAGAGTCATAGAATCTATCTTTCTTTTTCACTCCTATTTGAATATTAAACTTTATAAGGAGCAGAAAAGCTTGACGACGATTTATGTAAGCAGTGAGAGCATTATATCATTGTTATTAGAAGGAACCGACATGATATATGTGAGTTGAAATTTTACTCAACTTTGACATGTGAATGGATGTTAATTTACTGAGTAATTAGAAAATATTATTGCACTAGATTTTGATAGTCTTCATAATTGATGTGATGATAATTAATGCGACTTACAAACCGATGCACCCAAGATCAAAATCCGTTCGGCCTGCACAAATGACTTTATAAGTTATATGCAGAATTAACACTTGGTCTTACAGCGTTAAAGAAGACATCGTAAAGAAAACGACATGTCCAAGAATCAGAAAATTCCAGAATATTTGTGTCATCCACTAACCCTTAGCCAGCGTGGTGAATTCAGGCTTAAGCTCTCTCCATGTGAAAGAAGTTCCATGTCTCAGCATTGGAAACGTTGAATCGATGACGATGAAATATAAATATTTATTTTAAAAAGTAGTTTTGATTCTGGAAGTTCTATTCTTATGACTTACGAGCTTCTGCCCGCAGCTTCGCCCGCGGCGTGGCCTATGAGTAAATAATTCAACCACCCATTTCACCCTCTTAAGGGTAGAATTTCGAAAAATCCTTTCTTAGCGGATGCCTACGTCATAACATCTACCTGCATGCCAAATTTCAGCCCGATCCATCCAGTGGTTTGGGCTGTGCATTGATAGATCACTATGTCAGTCAGTCAGTCTTTGAGTTATATATATTTAGAAGACTAAGGTCCGTATTACAGAACGATGCTCAGTCATCGATCGGTGGTCAAGCAGAGATTTCATTCATAATGTGATCAATTAGTGAATGAAATCTCTACTTGAGCACCGATCGATGACTGAGCATCGTTCTGTAATACGGACCTAGAAGATACATACAGAATAGAGAAAATCTATCAATTGCATTTTAATATCAGTGGACTGTGACATTTATGACATCGGAAAATGTCACGCGAACACTAGCCACGACATAAATTGAATTAATGAGAACATCAATATGTAAGGATAAAGACGGTCAATGATCTCCATATTTGGTCCGTTCGGTTCGACATAAGCGGACCATTTGGAACGAGCTTGAAGTTTAATGGGACTTGAAATAATGCTAATTCATACGTAGTACTATTAATTATATTACTATTGATAGGACTTTTCTGCAATATTCTTCTAGGACCACCGCTTTGCCAGTTATTTTGCCGCCAAACAGTAATAAACTGCGTACCGGTTTGAAGGGTACTATAGCTAGTGAAATTACTGGGCAAATGAAACTATGATAAGCTAGGCGATCACTTAACTCGATTGCAACCAATAGAAACACAAATTTGTATGGATTTGACAGTTTACCGCAGCTTATGTGCATAGTTAGAATGGAAATATCTCCTGATGCATTGCAATCAAATAACTGCCTAGTACCTACTATTATTACCAGATTGTGCTGAGCTGCCAAGATGACGAGCGCAGTGCAGTGTCACGAAAAACATATATTTTGTGACACTGAAACTGTTATGGGCGGCCGTGGCGCTTAACATCAAGCTAACGACTAGCTCGTACGTTACTAAATAACAAAAAAGGAGAAAAAAAAATGTGGCTCAACGGACGTCGCAACACTGGTCTTTGGTAGCCATCTCTACTCGCACGGTCGAATATTATTGTACACTAAAACGACCTCACTATAAGTGACTACTAAGTGCAGAGAAATGTAAACGCTACAATTTTTGAAAGAGTAATTGATAGTGTTACTAAATTAGTCCAAACTTTACTAAATTAGTCATTTGGAACTATTAATAGTTATAACAACACTAATTTAGTAGTAGAGTTCTACTACGAAATAAAATACTATAGAACATCGCTTTACATACAATTCAATGAAGATTTATTTCCCTAAACAGCTCTCAAGCACAAAATGGAGTAACATATCAGTAAGTTAATTTCCTAATATATTAACGATAACCCGAAACGTTATCGGGTAATTACGGGTAATTAGCACGGCGTGAATGACGAATGGTTCTTGTAACACGAAAGTGTAAGATTTTAACACAATTTAGGTCAAAATGTGACTTAAAAGTCGATTTAAAGACTATTATAAGTTATTTGAACTTACGTGGACATGACTTAAGTCAGGTAGTAAACGTGTGACCGCCTGGAACGGGAGGGTGAATGCTAGCGCTACTCCGTCTCGCCCCATCCCGGCGGCGGACTGATCACGGGTGAGTTTTAGTGGGTTCGAGTCCCAAATACCCCCAAAAAAGTAGACAACGTGTTTTAGACTAAGAACAGGGGTGATCAAGAAACTTTGATTGAAACGCAACAGGAGAAATTTCCATACTAACTATGGACATAAGCTGCGTATTCAAACTGCCAAATCCATACAATGTGTTTCCATTGGTTGCAATCGAGTTATGTGATCGCCCAACTGGTCCGTCTTGTTCGCCACTATAGAAACGAACAGTGTGCCGCGTGTAAGATTTGATGCATGTATTTTGTCCACAGACAACTAGAATCTTTCCACTACTCTTCAGTCTATGGTTGAAATAAAAAAGTTCGGTATGTGAGATAAGCCAGTGTTAATGTATGATCCTAGAGAAATCTTTTAGCAGATATTTTTAGATTAATTAGCTTTTTTAGGTCAGTTTAACCAAAGACAACGCTTCGCTCCGAGCTTAATTTAAATTCCAAAGAGCTCTGACAAAAAAATAATGAGAGATGACGTCACTTTATGGTGAAACATCCAGCCGGAACTAATTCCATAGCGCTGAAGCGACTTTTTCATTTAACGAGATTTAAAAAACAACGAATTTCATAGTGTTCCACAGTTAATGAGGCTGAGGAAGTAACTGTTATGTAAGCTGTGGCATGGTTGTTGTGACTATGACCGGATCTGTGGTTTCATCCAGCTGTCACAGTGTCAAAGACCTCATTACTGGCGGATGATGAATGTAGTGAGCCGTTAAAAGACTTGTCCATTAAAGAACGGTGTCGACCATTAAGGCAAGTATTTAGCCAGAAAAATGTTCAGCATTACTACCTTGTCGCAATGAGAAGATTTCAATTTCTATACCCATTAAAGGAGTTTTATAAAAATGTATTGTGACAAGGTATGTTTTCGTCGACGACTGTTTCGAGCTATTTATGGTATTCTCTGGGGATGCAATTGAGGGTTTTACGGGTAAGGTTAGCTGATGGATTTGTAGATATATTTAAGTGAAGGAGGCCATTAAAACGAAACGGTACACCAAGTGACGAATGATCAGTTTATTTGGATGTAATATAACAAAAATGTAACAAAAAGTAGCTTTCTTTGGTAAACATGGTATATTTCGTTTCGATACCCCAAAACAATCCACGGTGTTTAACACTCAACGATTATTGTGACATAAACCCAGGCAAACACGTGATTGGTTAGAAGTCTCGTCCATTCACCCTTCAGCCAGTTCTGCCAACAAAAGCAGTATTTTTGAATAGTCTATGTAAAGAAAATAAGCAACTAAAAATAGATTTTAAAAATTAAAATTGGCGGGGCAAACTAAGTAACTTATGACATATAAGCTCATGGGAACGGTGCGGTGACGATGACGTAAGATTCGCGGTTTTTTTTTTCATCCAAAAATACACATTTATATAGACAGTATATATACAGCTCTTGAAAAGCGTTCGGTGACGATGACGCGAGTTCCATGATTTTTGTTCGCCCAAAAAGTGCTTAACGCGTCTAAAGAATCTTTCACTTCAATAAATTCACGGCAATATGCATATTATTCGGATGACGTCACTGGTCAGCTATTCCTCGCTAAAGACAAAGCTCAATGCACACTGGTCACACAACCAACCACATGAAGTCACGAACTGCACACAATAGATAGTGCATAGTTATAGTCACCATCTCCGCTGCACGAATGCAATAAATCAAGACATCTTCGCGTTATCTCGCTGCATATAATTTAAATTCACTCTTAGTTCAAACAGGTAGGGAATGGAATGGAGAATTATAAATTAGAAAGATAATTTTTATTTTTTATTTAAGTTGAATACAAAAGTTATGACTTAGAAACTATAAGCTTCTTTCGTATCGATAACGACAAATAGAACAATAACGGCTGTTATTATTCTATTTTCCAAATTAGGTATATAAATTTTTAAATATGAACCATATATACTTGTTAGTAATGTAGGGTTCATATTCGTATATACGCCCACGCGATCTGGGAAAATTTGGTAATTCAGTGAATTCAATTTTACTTGGACTGTCCATCGTTGGCAATCGATCTTGCCTTCAATAATATGAGCAACAATGACTTTTTTCAATATGGGTACATTGTATAGATTAAAGGATCAATAATAATAATAATTTATTTACATTCATGTACAATTTATATATTATGTCAGGTCTTAACAACTAGTTTAGTAAGTACATGAACCCAAGGGCGCTTGCAACTGAGTGCGATTAAAAAAAGAATATCACACTATCACACTAATATTATAAAGGCGAACGTTTGTATGTATGTATTTGTGTGTATGGTTGTTACTCCTTCACGCGCAAACGGCTAAATAGATTTGGATGAAATTCGGTACCGAGATAGCTTATACACTGGATTAACATATAGGCTACATTTTAAGTGAAATTTTCCCGTGGGATGACCAAATAATTAAAATACTCTTTATCCGGGGGGCGCAACTAGTTATCTATAAAAATGTCATAACACTTATTTTCCTTTAATCACCATTTCTGATCTAAGACGATTAAAATTATTTTAATTTTTATGACGTATTTTTATTATAAAACTTACCGTTAAACTGAAAAATGCAAAAAACCTATTTTTGCGACCTTAATTTTTTTAATGTAGATGTTGGATCGATGGGGACTACTCACAATTTATTTATGTTGATATTCCCAACATTTGTACTGATATTCAGCTGTATGGCAATTGTGGTAACTTAATCCCTATTATTTGAGCTAACTTGACCAGACGACGCAAAACGCAATGAAAAATTAATGTAAATATTTTGTTACTACGACTGACTGTACACCTACTATCAAAATATGACAATATCAATAAAAATTATAACCATGAGAGAACGAACAAAATTTTTCAGAATAGATAGAAGTAAAACGTCACGACATTTCACTCAACTTGTGCACAAAAAAAAACAGCAGTATATTTATTTTTAAACCGAAGAGCAGACAATAAATATTTTGCCCAGAATTTCGCTCCATAAAACTCTCGTTGGTACCAATCGATGTTTGTGCTTGCTTTTGCCAGTATAAATGCATACAGTATCTTGGCTTGATGCATACGATGCATAGACAACCCACACTAACAAATTGTGCTTACATACTTGGAAAATCGGTACAGGTAACAAAACATTCAGCATGACGTGGAGAGTATTTCTCAATATTTGGTAGTTCGTTACGTAATACGTACCTTATTTCAAAATTACACAACGATCGCAAAATCAGCTGTCTAAGTTAGAATTTTCCAAACAATCAAAAATCAAAAAAAAAAAAAAAAAAATAGGTGGTAGGACTTTACTGCAAAGTTCGTCTAGGTAGGTACCACCGCTTTGCCAGTTATTCTGCCGCCAAGCAGTAGTGTGCAAGCACTGCTGTGTTCCGGTTTGAAGGGCACTGTAGCTAGTAAAATTACTGGGCAAATGAGACTTTATGATCTGATTTCACAGTTTAGTAATCTTATTACTAGATTGTGCTGATGTCTCAGGATGACGTGCGCAATGCAGTGTCACGCGAACCTCAGAGTTCCGAGTGACACTGCAGCTGGTATGGGCAGCCGTGTCGTTTAACATCATGCGAACGGCTAGTTCGTCACGTCATTCCTTAACATAAAAAAAAAAAAAATACTCATTAGCCATACCGTACAGAGCGTACGAATCTTGAAACTATTTCAATGCGATAGGTAAGGCCTTTTGACTGGCCCGACAGCTCAGTTGGTAGCAACCCTGCTATGTTGCGGGTTGTGGGTTCGATTCCTAGGACAAACATTTGTATGATGAACAATCGATGTTTGTTCTATGTCTAGGTGTTATATTGTATTCTATGTATGTATTTACAAACAAAAAGTATCTAAGTATTGTATGTATCAGTTATCTGGTTCCCATAGTACGAGCTTTGCTTAGTTTGGGGCTAGATGGCACTGTGTGAAATGTCCACATATATTATTATTTTGTAAGGCTAGCAAAATCAAAACAAGCTTTAAATTGTATAACCCAATGTAACTACTATACAGAGCCCTTAGTATTAGCCACATATCACTGCATCTACCACGTTTACGTGCGTATATAGAGAACAGCGCCTTTATTTTTGTTTTATCCACTCAAGGCGGTGCGTTCTATTTCTAAAACAGGTCTGCTGATTTCCATTTTTATATGAAACCAAGTCACTGCCAACCGTCGTACATGTTGCTTGCACGGTGGGTTTCAATTTGTTGTATTTGATTTTCGTTTATGTGTTTCGGTAGCATCGCTCTTGCGGACGTGAGGATCTAATAGAGGGCGGTGTTTGTTCGATGTATCAGGGTAATGCTGAAAGCTTTTTTGTTTTACTATTTGGTACAGATGTAACGTTTGGCAGTAAATTTTGGTTGCGAGGGATTGCGGCCGTGATGAATGTATTTTGTCCGTTGGAGATATGTAGTAGTTCCTACACAGTATTGTGTATGTTTGTTTCAAGAAGGTATATACTTAGTCTCAATAAAGTGTGTACATTAGAAGCACACTTTACATATTTAGTAAATAATATTTACCCTAAAATAATCATCTTCGCCGGATTATAGTAGTCTTTGTACCTGTAACAAGAATAATGAACATTAATTATAATAGTTTTACGTTCGAATAAACTTTTTTGGTTGCACGGGGAAAGCAGCCGCTTATAGTAGCGCTCTACCCGTAGATGTTATCACACTTCACACTAATATTATAAAGGCGAAAGTTTGTATGTGTGTTGTTACTCCTTCACGCTCAAACGGCTGAATGGATTTGGATAAAATTCGGTGCCAAGATAGCTTATACACTGAATTAAGATATAGGCTACATTTTATCTCTGAAAGTGAAATTTTCCCGCGGGATAAGCAAATAATGAAAATACTTTTTATCGGCAAGTGAAACCGCGGGGCACAACTAGTGTTATATATTCGGAAGTGTACGTCTTTTAGCTGATGCTGATGATGATGATGATGATGATGAAACTTGATCTTTTCTTTGTCTTAATCTTGGTCACCTCAATATCTATCCCTTTTTAGTTTCGTCTCTTTCATCTCTCTTCACTCTATACGACGTCTTTCTCTACAATAAACCATTATGTGAGGTTAGCCTTAAAATACACAGTCGACGCTCAATATGAAAATAATAGCTAAACTTTCGCAATAAAGTAGTTCATTCATAAAAGACTAAGATACTTTCCGTCCATTAATCAATAGCTGAACCACTAAGAAATATTAGTTTTGTGATATAAAGTAGATCTGTGGTGTGATGGATTACAGGGAAACCTAGATTTAGTGGGAGGATCAAGTACTAATCTATCAAAGTCGGAGGGACGTAGAACAAGTCTGCTTATATAAAACCTTAAGTGTGTATTACTAAGTAATTAATAGGTCGGGGAAAGTTTTTTTCGTATCTTATTATATATCTTTCGTATATTCTTTGGTTGTGCTGCTTGTACCTGATATGGATATCATTAGAGAAATCAATTTAAATCAAGACAATATATTAAAAGTAAAAATAATATTTTCTTTGAAAATTAGTGAAAAAACTAAAACAATCTTAGCCCATGCCCAAAATTTCATCCAAATGCGTTTTCACACAAAAAACAAACATACGAACAGACAACGTTTTTTCTGTAATATATTAGCAGGGATTATTTCTGTGAAAATCAGATATAGAAAAATCACCGCCAAAAAGTTTTAAAGAACAAAGTGTAGGTCTTCGAAACAATAAAGCAGATATTGTTATGTCAAGAATTAATAAAGACAAGGTTATAATACACTAAGTCGCCGATAACGTTTTTAATGAGATGGAACTCTCGTCCTTATGGCGTGTAAAAATAAAGGAGCAATCTTAGAACAAAACATTCCAACGTAGACAAAACACTTCCAAGGAAACGTTCCACTCGTCAATTTTGTTTGAAATCGTGTCGTGGTCTTATTACCTTCGGCATCTAAAGGGTGATCAAACAAGGGGAACATAAATTTGATTTTAATTGAACGAACGATGTCGTCAAATGATACAATGGAGACTGACGAGCAATGAAATTAACCGTCAATCTTGTAACAGTCTTTATTGGACGGGAATTTAAACTGATTTTTATTTGTTTAGCGGCGGATTGCGAATGAGAGCATCTGGTACATCTGTAGAATGCAAAACAACTATTTTCATATGGTTATACGAGTAGCTTGAAACAATTATCGGGCATGAGCGACTGATATTTCAAATTGGCGAGCAATTACGTATAAGTATCATATAAAGTGTTCTTTAAAGCAAAGCGCAGTATCATAATGGACTTAAGCAAAGCAATGTTCTAAACATTGCAATTTTTGTGGAGCGACGCGTAAAGATAACATGGACCGCTAAAGTTTACCGTAAGGAAGGTGTAATGACAGACGTTGCTAGGCAAGAGGATCGGTTAGACGGGAATGGGATAATATAATAATATGAATAAATCATATATAAATATGCGGCAGAGAACCTTAACGGAGGACAGACAACGAAGTTGATTTACTAAAGAATCTAATTTTCTCGAAACCTAAACACTGAGTCGGAGACATTCCTCACAGAGAAGCTTTAAGAATTGTATAAACCTGTAATTAAACATCAAAATCAAGTTCAAATGTAATGAAGCAATAACCGTTGCTATATCTATACCAGCATGAGCTAAAATTTCGTGATATAGTAGAAATGTAGCTTACAACAAAAATGATACACGACAATGTGAACTTTAATGCCATTTATAGTAAGTTGAAGTTGGTAAATGTGGTTTTTGGTAGAACTTTGGTACACCGTGCGTCATGCGTGCTTCCGGAGTAATATACTATATTGTTCACTTCCGGAATTTAAGTTACGTTTTCGATTAAACACGTTTTTACCTATTTTCAAATGTTAATATTGTAAAAGTTACTCCTTTAACGCCAGTCAAATCTACTTTTAACAGTTTTTCTTCAGTTAAAGTATTTTTGACCGGTTATGAGTTTACACTGCATAGGTCAAGATCAAACAATTTCAAATTTTTCCGATGGTAAGACAAAAATATTACTAGATCAAAGATCACATTCGGGTCAAAAGGCGTATCACTTTGAAGCTAAAATATAGGGCGAAGGTCACAACCCCCAGTCTCGACCTTCGATAATAAGAAAAACGTCAATAGACGTCTTTTATAACGTTTTACTTTATAAAAGACGTCTTTACTAGACGTTTTTATTTACGTCCTCGTCGTACTAGGTTAACATTTTTAGCCATTTAACTTTTTTCTGAACATCAATAAAACATGGTCATAGATATAACAATATGATCATTATTTTCATTACATAAAAGTTAATGCTGAAAATCGAAAGCACTTTTTTACGGCAGTTAGTCGCCTGTGGTCCTAATTTTCATAAATGTGACCGTGGCGGTATCTTTTACTTCGATGACCAAGAAAGTACGGAATAGTACTGACCGAGCCAGCGCGAAGCGTTTCAACTCCGGTAAAAATGATTTCGTATGTCTGGCGGATGTCCGGCTGTTCTACTCTGCAGTTTTTATTTTTCAACCAATTCTCGTGAAATTTTGTGAGCAGGTTCGATAATTATATGGATATAATTTGTCATTATGTGTTTCGAAAATTTCCAAAATGGTCAGAGCCGCGGTGTTGATAACTTAAAAAATAGTTTTGCTGTTTTATACTATGCAAAGATAGGCTCGCGAGGTAGAGAGTAGGTATTTATTTGTACTACCGAAACATGCTTTTGATTTCTTGCTACGATTTAACAAATTCCTGTGAACTACGACTCCCAGTCTTATCAATAAGGTGTCTCAAACAAAAAATGTTACAACCAAAATGTCCAATAAAAGACATTTGAAAATTCTTCCTTTACATTGCTTACCTTTCCGCACATGTTAAGAATTTTTACGGAGATTCTCATATGAGTTTACGCGTAGTCACAAAGTGTCTCTTCCGCAAACCGCATACGTATTTTTCTGTTCACGTTTTTCATACGTCGCATCAGCCCTTCCATGTAGAGAGTATTAACGTTGGTACGTTGGTATTTGGAATAAGCTCGCATTGTGCGTGTAGGCATGATTGAATATCGGATCTGCCGTTTTTCATCTTGGGATTTTTTCGTTGCTCGCATGAAATAAGTCGGAAATGTGTTTAAGGCATACAACTAAATCCGTTTTTGATTGAAAATGTTGTGACGTTTTGTAGTGTATATATTATATTTACTTGGGTACAATATTAAATAGGCTGAAGACGCGCGGAAATCAGGAGTATTACTGAGGTCGGTCTTAACATTTAAAATAAATAGATGTAAGTTTCGACTCTTTTATAATAAACTCTGGACTCTGAAATATTAAACAACGTCTCTAGCATAGGCAATAGGGTTTCTGCTTATTAAAACTCGTTAGGTAGGTTCTCTTCATATTGGGTTTTCGGGCATAATATCATTGAGCTAGTGTAATAATTTGCTAATGTTTCTAATGTATTCCAAAGACTTAACAAAACTGATGGAAACGATTCGAGCTTAATGTTGGATAAATAAACTCAAAAAACTTAAAATACCTCCTTATATATGGTGCAGAATGTCAAATATAGCAACCCTATTATAATAGTTTAAGACAAAGGATGTTCTTTTTTCCACTACAGCACAATCCAGAAAAGAAAACTGCGATCTGAAGGTTCGAATCTTCTGCATTGTGCCGGATTCCTTGCACCCGTAGTAGGAAAGACAACTACTTTTTTTCAAACTCACATATTGTACCACCTGCTTGCTATATAATATTTAGAATTAAGCATTTTGTAATTTTTAATGGGGAGTTTTGGCGGGAAAGCGAAAAAGATTGCGTCACCGCATTGTATTATTTTCCTAAACTTGTGTTATTTTCAGTGTTAGTGCATAAAATTGGTGGCATTCTATTCGTTAAGTGCTGGATTACAGGCGTGAGTGTGTGTGTGTGTTCTTTTCGTGTTGTTTCCAAAATTCCATAGAAGCTTTAAGTAAAGTTGCCACCACTTTACTAGGAGTATGACTTTGACTAGACTGACTTGACTTTGACTTGACTTGATGACTTCGACTGTGACTTGACACATATTTGCGTGAAATATCGATAAATTGAAAAATTATCAATTACTTGACACTGGCTAAATACACAAAAGTGTGGAGCCAAATCTTAAAATAAAATAAAAAATTAATGCTTAGTATAACAACTTTTTTGAATCTAATCTCATTTTGACTTGTAAAAGTGCTGAAAATTGCGTATTTGTAATAATCCTTTGACTTTGCTTTATCCCAAAAGAAACACTCTACAATCCGGACCTCGATAACTATCAATTGCTACATTTGTACCTATTTCCTCAACATCTTGGTCCTCCTAAAAAAGTTTATCTTTTACCGTAAAGACGAGAAGTTCCGTCTAATGAGGGCCCCTCTAATCTCACCCACGCTTGATAGCTTAGCTTCTCGCAAGTTTAAAGCCTCTATAAATTAGGGTAGGTTTAAAATGAGATATTTGTTTATGTGCAAGACTGTTACCCTTTATTACGGACCGTATATGATTAAAGATAATACACAAAGGGATGACTACAGATGTAAATTAGCTTCATCTTGGTTGTTCTACTTGTGGCGCTAATGAGGTCAAGTGGAAACGTACTATAAAGTTTAGGCAGCCATTTGAAATGTCGCCTCTGCGTAATCAAAGTAATCTATGACGCGGGAAATCGTTCCTTACAGAATATTTACGACCCCCGCATAGTTTGCATAATCCAATTTGCAAATGTTTTACATTAATTTCTGTGGAAATTTTACTGGAATTTAATTGTAAGTTGTGAATATATTCAAAACGTTGTTTGCGGTCCCGGGGTAGGTAAATAAAGCAAGTGGATTGACTTGGTTTGTAAACCGAAGGGGCGATTTCGGGCCGAAGGCGATTTGAAGGAACAATAGCTACTTACCATTTAAGTTACAAATGCAATTTAAGTTAGTCTTTGTTCGGGTATTAGATTTACCGTATCTGGCGAATCTTAAGTTTCTCTTCGAATAGTCTGAACGGGCTACAGCTTTGCGAGTCTCAACATTTCACGACTCGGGTGGTACGTTGGAGAATATCGTAGGTCATTTGGTTTTTGTATCTTTAGAGTTAGAGTTCAATTTACATTTTTTAGCAGCGAAAATCGGCCGGTACAGAGGGAACTTACAAGTCTTATAATCATGCCATTCCAGTGGTACGGTTACTTCGGTTGTCCAGTCGACTATGCCACAATTAGTAATAACTGACACTACTCCGGTTGTACCATGGTTAATTAGAACTAACACCTGTCCGGTTTACTGTACCGATGACTAAATATCTTATTACCTATCACACCTATAAGCAGCCTCCTAGTGTACCTACTGTTTTGACCAGATCCGTGATCACGTGATCCAAAGTCAAATGTACATAACCGAATAATTCCCCAGATTCACTGCGTACCATCCAACATTTTTCATTCAGCAAACATTGTAAATAACTCCGCATATTTCACGTTTACTAATGAACTGAGCAAAACGATTTTATAAAACGGCAAACGGTTCGGGGAACCGTTTAAGTGGTGGAATGTATGTGAGTTGTTTACACCAATTTTGCATATAGATTGTTACGGACGCCATGAATTTCTAATACGGATGAAGTACTGGTTCGGTTACAACTTTTGGCGGTGACGAGTTTTACGAGTTTGGGCTAAAATTGCGCACAGGGCCTTTTGATTGCCCCGAGGGCGCTGTGTTTTTGGACGAGATTAAGTATATACGAACTCTTCATTTTGAAACTTCTTTACATTCGAAACGTTGCGTTGATTTTATGACAAAGGCAGTGGCGACAAAAAGAAATGATAATAACCTGAATGGTGATTACTTGGAGAACGTCGCAACCATAAAAGAGCTTCTAACAAGGTAAGTCTATGATATCAAAACACAGGCAAAAACATCCCGAATGAATCTCGAACGATATAGTTCGCGCAAAACTTTATGAGCTCTCGGAAGTTAGCGCGGATGGCTGCGCAGTACGCATATTATAGTTATTGCATGGCCGCTTTTACAATGCACTAAACTGTACCATGCGCAGTTTGGTACACGGGCCTAACTTCCTAGAGCTCATAAAGTTTTGCGCGAGCTATACAGAAAAATAGCCATTAGCCGTAGGTGAGCCGCGACACCTAATCTAAGCTGTGCATTGGGAACAAGCTACTGACGATGATGGGAGCTGATTATTTCTGGAGTTTGAACATAAATCCTATTGGCATAGTACAAGACGAGTTACATCACACATCATCAGCCGGGAGACGAACATAAGCCTCATAAAACGCTACTTTGGGCGCTTATCCAAGCAGTGTAAATGAAACATATGGACGTAAAAGAGAGAACGGGTGGCCAAATTGCAATATTTTATGGTCAATCGAATTTTGAGAAATTATCCTAGTGCCTGACAAAAACGTTGCCGTGATTTAACGACAGCCTCTGTGGTGTGGTGGTTGAGCAGGTCGGCTTATAACCCGGAGGCAGCGGGTTCGATTCCCGTGGCAGGACAGAAAAAAAGCGCAATTGCTTGTTCTGAGTCTGGGTGTTGTGGGATCATGGTCCTCGTAGTTCCTGGGTCCCTAGACAGAGGGAATCCTAGTTAGGGTCCAGGATCTATAGGTATATGTGATCGTTGGGCGTTATTATTATATATTTAATGATAAACAACACGGCGCGGGACTTTTTTCAAGCGGACCTCGTAATAAATTTCAATTTTTAATAATTCCCAAAAAATACTTTGTCTGCGTCAGAACTTTTCGCCGCTGAAATTTAACGCAGAGTTAGCGTAGCGCATTTTTTTTTAAATTAAAATTTCTGCTCATCTGAAATAGAGAGCCGCCTTTGTGAAGGAACCAATTATTTTTTTGCATGACCGAATTTTCATTAACAACAGCTGAATTAATTCTGTTTTTATAGATCTCCGATATGGTCCAAAGATATTGGCTATTTAATGGCTGTTGCGTGCTAATGAATTGTCGCTATCAGCTTTTGATCTTAATCTTCGTACTTGTGCCCTGGATTGAATATCAATAATTTAGGCAAGAAATCCAGAAAAGCTCAGATACAAAATTTGAATTCCAGAAAAGATCATTAAAAGAAAGAAAGACTGTTGAAATTTCGTTAATAATCTAGAACAAAACTTTAGTAAGATCTATTGTAGTGTATTTTAGTTCCATTAGTTTAAAGGAACTAACAAAAATTTTAGTTTCAAATCTATTCTCGTAAAGTATCATAATAATATTGCAAATATTATTTCTTAAATCTGATTTTCAACAAAGTAAATGCACACGTGTTTGATGTCAATTTATGTATTCATTATTCTGTACGCAACGTCTCTTCTACGAACAAAAGGTTGAACACAAACGTATGATTAACATGCCAAATGTCAAAAAAGTTGAGCTTTCAAAAGGCTACACTTGTTGCAATAAATTAGGGGTAACAACAACGCCGAAAATTGGATTCATTGGGGTGCTACAGGGTGCTATACTATAACACAATCATGGTTCGTTAAATCGCAAATAGAACTCGCGAGGGACGATTGCGCGACATATTTTAGTTGGCGCCCCGCAGTTTTTGTGATCGCCCCTAATTTCGCCGTAGGGTTGCCACTTACCATTTTTATACGTATTACACTCAAGTTTTCGATGTAGAAAAACGAAAACTTTTAGCTAAGGTCTCGAGACAAAGCAACGTTTTATTATGAGTTCAGCCATAGGTAGAAAATATTACACACATCTCGTAGTTGTGTTTCTAAAAGACGTAAATGAAGCACGTTAGAAACTTATGAAGAAGAAGAAAGAAATTTGAAACATCGAGCATTTGAGTTTGATGACTCCGAACCAATAGCTAATAATACTCCGAAATAAGTAAAAGTCAGTCAACAATAATAATGAGTCCCTTTCGAAAAAGTTCCATGTGCTTCCCAGTATGTTAGCAACCCTAAACCCTATCTTAATGACAAATGAATAAAAAATGCAAAACGTTCGTGGACGCGGAAGAATGATTTTGAATGCCGAATAAATTTGAAACAGGTGTACAGAAGGGTTTTTTAAGGGGTGAACTTAACCGGTTTTACCCAGTTTGAGAGATACTATAAAACATAATGGTAGAGGTAAGTATGTCATGAATCGATCTTTTTATTACCATCGTAACGAGAAATAGTATTTTTTGCGTTACGGTTTACGTTGCAACGATAAAATGTAACGTTTTTGGCTATACAGGCAGTATTTCACTGCGACAGCATTATCTGCCGTGGAATAAACAAAAATGTATATAACTAAATGTACCTATAGACTCAATATAACCGGAGTATTTTAGTGTGTATACGAGTAAGAATGAGAAATTTATGATCGCTGCGATGTCAAAACTCCATGAAATGGTATAGATATCATAGCAAATGCTCAGAAGCCTATGACAATACGAATACCTAAACAAGACAGATCATAACATTAAACAAAAGATCTCTTGTATGAATAGTCCGATCACGCGATCCAATTTCCAGAAGATATGAAAAAAGCTACAGTTTAGTATAGATCATATAGATATTATAGTTACGTAAGTCCATCGTGCAGACGGAGCGGGATATGAAAGATAGAGAGCGAAAGGGGAAGGAAGGAAAATATCCACAAGTGGTTTGAACTAGGGCAAACTTATCATTAAGGAAATGATCCCGAATCTTGGCGGTAATGAAGCTCCCTGAACTGTGACGTTGATCTTTGTTAGATGTTATTTATAGACCGAACTGGGGTGATAAAACAGGTTTCAGTATTGGCTACGTGGTTCCAGCGAAGTCGTGAGATATAATAGCAATGTTGGAAGTGGGTCTTATTGAGACTGTGAGATTGAATACACAAAAGATAGGCGAAATATTTCGCCTACCTTACCTTAAAATGCAAACCTGCAAGTGTACGTCACCTGCTACTTTATACAAATATGTGATTTCTGTGCTGTGAAAGACCTTGACAAGTCTATGCATGTAGTTTCCGAGCCCTAATTTTACAGATAACCAAAACGACTCTCACAATACTGCTTTCATACAATGCTATCGCTACTATAACAACACAATATTTCTAAAGTGACTCCCACATCTGATGCGTCTCATTGTTGTGACTTCATAAGCCACTATTGTGCCACATAACCCCACCTAATTGTCGGCAAACTTCTGTCACAATGATAGCAATTAACATTTTGCCACTGTCCCGAACTCCCGCATGCGAGGAAACTCTCAAGTTGCCCACTAAATTAAGGCTGGTTTTGCGGAGTGAACTTCAGACGCGTATAGTGTGACCGACATTTTAACATCATTAGATGTCTGTAGATATATTAGATATGTTAGTTGCTTGCGATGCGCCGATGGCATTTAACGGGAACATGAACTTGGGTTTACTACTGAACTATAGGAATTAGCTCGTAGAAGTATGACTGTTAGGGTAGCCGCACACGGGACTTGGTGAAGAGTAAGGTCAACCTTAGGTAAGAAGTAACGATGAATGAAGACGGAGGTCAATACTGGATAGTAACTCAAAATGGTTCGTGAAATCCGGTTTTTGCCTTTGCGGCTATATTTGACGAAAAGGGTTGAAAATGTGGAACGATGACGATTAAAAGCGCATTGATTGTGCATCCTAATATATCAATAGAAAACTAGGTCAATGACCTTGCAAAAATCTTTACCGAACCAGTAGTCTTTGGGCGAGCAAAAAACGCAGTTTCCACCCTCAACCCAAACAGGCGTCTAGTAATATCGGTAATTAGGACTGGTGTGCCAGGGAGTGTGTTTGCGTGAGAACGGCGCAACAACAACCCTCAAAGGAATTGCAGGCTGTGATATTTGCAGATGCAAAATGACAAATGTAGTGGCTGACTTCGTGTAGGTAGTGGTTCAGTAAAAGCACATTTATGTTGGATACGTTGGTGTCATACAGTAGCACCGAGAATTCAGCACTTTATTTATATTTATAGAGTCGTTTCTTGAAAGTAGTCGCGTCTTTTACAAAATTGAGAAGTAAACAAGTGAGGAGAGTGCAGAAGTTACGGATATCCTTTTGATATCGTCCCTATTTCTAAGCAGCTATAACTCACAATCAAATGTACAATGGTAACTTGATTTAAAAACTGTCACGTTCGAGAACAAAGTCTTAATAGTACCAACAAATTGCGATACAACTAGCTAAAGCTTAGTCACTGGAGAACCATTGCCCTTGAGTTCGAGTTGCTTGGATACACCTCTTTTATCCAATAATTGAAATTACGTCACTTCTGATAAAATAGCTAGTTCACTCTGTAAAATACGGCTAACAGCACCTTGTAACATATTTATTAATTAGTGACTTTGTTCGTAAAGCACCTTTGTCTTTAAGTGAGCTGATCACTAGTGTGCGTTCACTATCAAAATATAGTCTAGACGGTCTTTAAATTCTAGGTCAATATTCAGTGGCGACAGAACAGAACTAGTGAAGCGAATCTGACTTATTCTCGCTGAAATTGATATCGGTAGTTTCATAATGACCTTTCACTTTTTACTGTTCTCTGTTCAGCAACATCAGCGAAACACGAACAAGTTGAGAAGTTGCTCAAGCAGTCGATTGTTGTGAACTTTCAGTGACTATGTGAGAGTTCTTTTTGAAGAAATGGTGATGTCGTATTTTTATACCAGTTGCTGAGTAGTGTTATAATTATATCTGTTAGTGTTTACGTTCATTAAGGAGTCATATTTTTATGACTACTAAAAATATATATACAAGATTGTCTATTGATACTTTAGTGTAGATTTCAATTTTTTTATAGCCAAACTAGGCTAAGATTTTTATAGATATTTTATATACTATACAGTCAACAATTTCCAATAACTGAGTTTTTTCACTTCGTGACTGTACACATGGTCATATGATCGGACAAATTAATGTTAGTAGATAACGTTCAAAAGGGTTGATTTTGGTCAAATTGGTACGGGGGGCGAGTTGGCTGGACTGCAGTCGCGACTGGAAGTGAGAGGGCATTTCCCACCCCTCAAAAAAAAGTTCAAATTGGTAACTCGTCAAATCCCTTTTTCGGCACATCATGAGATTTGCCAAATGTGCCATCTAGACAGTCTATGCACCCAGACACACACGCATTTTGAACATCTTCACGTAACTTTACATTTCTTTCAGGAACAGAAAAGTTTAAGCTAGTGAATAGGTAGAAATAGATATCAGATTACAAATGGCTTCGTTAATATCACCCTTGGCTTTCGACCGAGCACGAAGCGCGAGCGAAGCGTCTCCGTTTCAGCATTTCATATGTCCAACGGATGTCCGCTGGCCGGTTGTTATCCTCCACATGCCGCAATTCTTAACCGATTCTCGTGAAACTTTGTGAGCAGTTTCGATAATGGATATTTTTTTGTCTATTCAGCTTTTAGAATATTTGTTACAGGGTTTAAGCTATGTAAGTAAAGACAAACTCGCTAGATCTAGAGCTCACAGACACTAGTTAAATGTTTTTAGGACATGTATTCGTCGGATTCCGCATTTGTCATTGTGATTTATTATTTGTTTATTTAGTGTGATAAAAACGACAAAATCAATCACAATTATCACACAATGTATTTCATACAATAACAAAAAAACAAAAAACAAATCAGGGTTATAAAATAATAAAATAATCAAATGGGCTGTTACAATAATGTCAAATAAAATAAAATAATGTAAGAGTTAATTAGATAAGAAGAAAAATCATTCACTATCGCTACTGTCGGGATTACCCGTATTGCTCCATTGGTCACTCATACTTCACAAGTCAATACTGCAGCAACAATGGTGTCGATTCTGTGTCGCATTCTCTAAAACTAAAGTAAACTTTAAGTATGGCGGTACTCTTCTGATAAAGGGGAAATGAAAAAGACGGATAAATGTTAATTTAGTTTAGCTTTAGAGTATGCGACACAGAACCGACACCAATGTTAGACCACTTGTCAAAAGAAAAATCTAAATCAGCGTGTGTCGCGGAGTGCATTGAGATGAATCGAATGAATTTATAAAGATAAGTATGGAGTCGACACTTTCTTTTCCTCAAAAGATGCCTACTTTCCGCGAGGATAAAACAATGTACCTACTCCAGCTATTCTATACACAGTACAATGGCGTGAGTAGGCGAAATACTCATATCTCATTGTTTTCGAAGACCATCTGGTGAAGAAGGCAGAAGTCACGCCCGGCGCACTGTAACTAAATCACTCGTTGAGATGAGTTTTGGATTACGTACTAGTTTTCAGTTTAACGCCATCTAGCGTTGGTGTCTAACAGCACTTGCATCATTCCGTAAAATTCAATAAGATCGAATAAAGGTTAAAAAGGTTTAATAGGTAAGACATACATGGCGCTGTAATAAAACAAAAGTCAACTACGTAATAAGCTAAGCGCGGGAATAATCAAGGAGTTTTTATTTTGACAAAAAAAAAAAAAAGAGAGAAAAAAAACAAGTGAAAGGAGAAGAGGTGCGCGTCAGTCGGGGGAACGGTACGAAACGTGGAAAAAAAGAAAAATCGAGGGTTTTTTTTAGAGTGAGTGCTTGTGTGTAATTTAAATCAGCACGGCGCGGCGGTACGTGAGTAGTTAGAGGTTAATTCGTTACTTGTTATTCGAAATGTATGAGGGTTTAGGCGAATTACACGTATAATGATATTCTTTTACTTTTGAGTGTGCTAGCAGTGTTTTGTTTTACGGCTTACTAACTGTGAGACAATATTTTATTTTGCGTTTTTCCCCGTGATTTAGATTATACCTAGGTAGGGTTCCTAATTGTGATTACATTGCTTGATCCCGAGTTGTCTCTAAAGAGGGAGGTCTAGTTATTCATCTCCGAGCTATGGATCCCTGCTGTATACGTACTCAGGGGGAGGTAACGGAGTTTATACACTAGCCTAGCTGTTGATCTAATCAACCTTGGGCCATGCCTCTGGATCGGATATACTTGGAGTGAGGTCGACCAATATTGCTTACAATTCTTTCTTCTCCGACAATTACCCGACAATCATTTTATGTTTGTGCTGGGTTTGCTATCATGTGGTCGAGCAATGTCCACATTTATCTAATAGTTATTCCTTGATGGAGTGCTATAAGCCAGGTCGTGAGACCTTATTTACATGAATGATATTATAAGGTATCTATTTCCGTTACAAGAAGTAGATATTGTATTATTTACTAATATTGATTTAATTTGGATCTTTGATTAGATCTTTATTATATGATTATAAAAAAAAAATATAAAAAAATGAAAAAATATATTTTTAGGGGTGGTTTTGATGGGGTGGAGCGTTATAAAGCATGAAGGACGAATCGCACTTGACGGACGCGGGCATGTATTTTATACATGGAGGGGGCGTCCCTCCCTCCCCTTCGGGGGGGGCCCCCTTAACCACCTTTATAAATATTCTGTCATACTAGTGTTCTAAATGTCCTTAAAATTATGACTCTGATCTTCGATCATTTAACCCCTAGCATGAACAACAGGGCAGTTTACATTCTACAATTTAAAGTTTGAATTAATTTATATTACAAAACTGTGTATTACAGAGAGGAGGTTTGAATGGTGTATGCAGTATATACTTAGTTATGTAGTATAATTGTTTATTATTATGTTTATTCCAGATTAAGGTAAGTATCTATGTATGAGTAGGCGATAACAAATAAATAATAAAAAATAATAAAGAAATCACAATTTATTAAGATCTATTAAACTCTAACGTACCTCTAAAAAGAACTATTGGTTATACGGATGGCGATGTAAGGGTTCCTAGACGATTATTTGGCCATATGAAGGGGAACTCGTATTATCGGTTTGGAGAAGAGTATTTTACTCAGGGGGGGCGAGTTACAGCACACAACCTTAGAATAATAAAACTTAGGCAAATACCTACCAGAGTTTGTTTGTACAACGAATTTAATCATATTTTCCGCGAAGTTATGTTCCCGAGTCGATAAGAATAGGGCACGTTTTGGCAATGTTATTTTATCCTGAAATTTCAGAATGTATTAAGTACTCCAATTTCCTAGAAAAATAACATGATGATGATGATGATGATGATTAAGATTATGATGATGATGATGATGATGATGATTATGATGATGATGAGTTTGTGTTAGTGTCTTTGTAGTATTTACTATCTACCACATTTTTGCACTTTACATATACCAAACAAATTTCTACGAACGGAGTTTATGGAACAAATTTAGAAATGAGTGATACCCACAGGCATCAGAGCCAGGTTTGTGGTGCTGGTGATATTAGGATAGGTATAATGAATGACGTCATTATGAAATTCCCCACATATGCCAATTTGAATTGCAAATCGAATGAGTGAATTGATGAGCCTTAGCTATCGTGCCGAAAGTGATTATTTAGTGTTGGATAACAAACCTGACATAAAACATTAATGCGGAAATTATAATGTAGGTACACACATAAAATTTAAAAGAATTGCCATAGTTAGTCAAATTATTTTCAATATTTATCGTAAGAAAATAATATTAAATAGTGTAATTGACTTGTGATAGTTTTGTAAACTCGCTGCTTGGTGGCGTTGTTGTCGACTGTTATGGAAGGAAAACGATTACCGATCTTTTTGCTTGGGTTTGGCTCCTCATTTTTGTGTAGTTAGCCGTTTTTTGTCAAGTAATTTATTACCGATATACAATACAAATTTTATATCAAATATTTCTTTATAATTTATGATGAATGACTAATTACTTATCAACGGGGAAAACTTTAAAATGTGCCCACTGTTGGGGCACGGGCTGCAGATTGTTAGGTAACAATGATCATAATGATGTCGATTCTGTGTCGCATACTCTAAAGCTAAACGAAATTAAACATATTTCCGTCTTTTTCTTTACCCCTTTATCAGAAGAGTACTGCCATACTTTAAGTTAACTTTAGTTTTAGAGAATGAGACACAGAATCAACACCAATCTCAAATTTTGGGATTCTTGAATGCTGGTTAACGGACAATGTATTCCTTCAACTCTGTAAGAGTCTATAATGTTCTCTATTAGCACTAGATTAGCGATTATTCTTCAATAAAGAAATAATAACAATATTAACAGATCAAAGTTCGTATATGTATATTGGATGGTGTAGTAAACTATTTCGGACTAGTGTATGTGATTAATTAAACAAAACCATTAGTTAATCGTAGTGTAAATAACGTGTAATTAATTGTTTATCCGTTTTATGTTCATTACTGCCTCAATTAGTAAATACGGTAGTGAGTATAGGTAAGTACTCTATTATTGATTTTATTGATTGCGTCAGCACAGATGGTATTAGCTCTGCCTTCTGAACTGTAGTTTGCTTGTTCGATTCCCATTCCAAACAAACATTTGTGTATGAACATAGTAAAAAAAAATGTGTGTGGACATTTCACACGGCGCCATCTAGGCCCAAACTAAGCAGAGCTTGTAGTATATGAACCAGATAATTGATGCAATACTTAGATACTTTTTATTAGTAAGTACTGTATACATAGAGACAATATAACACCCAGAAAAAAAAATCGACTTTTATCACACAAATGTTTGTCCTTGCTGAGAATCGAACTCACAACCTGTAGTTCAGAAGGCAGAGCTATACTACCAACTGAGCTATGAGGCCAGTCAAATAAAATAGGTATGTTTTGTTCTATGTCCGGGGGTTTGTATGGTTTTTATGTATGTATTTAGAAACAAAAAAGTGTTTTCTATAAGTTATCTGGTTCCCAGGTTTTGATTAGTTTTGGCCTAGATGACGCTGCGTGAAACTTTTTTGGAAATAATAGGTCTTTACCTATGAAATTGCCGTATTGCAGTACAGACTCTTTCAAACAAAAAAAAAGTTTTGATTGGCTATGAATTCTAAATTCAAATTAATTTTGTTTTAAAAATATGACATTCTATTTACAATATAAGTCTTTTGTTTATTGATTAGCGTTGTATTTTTATTACATTTAAACATTTTTCCTCATAATGGATACTTTGAAATTTCGTGTAATTATGGAATATGAGTTCCGTCGTGGCACCAACGCGGCACAAACGACACGTAACATCAACGACGTTTACGGAGAGAACTGTACAAACGAACGTACAACCCGTTATTGGTTTGCTCGGTTCCGTTCTGGGAATTTTGACTTGAAAAATGAACCTCGTGGTCGTCCGGAAACTTTGGTCAACAATGATGAATTAAAGGCGATTGTGGAAGCTGATGAATCTCAATCTACAGCTGAGCTGGCAGCAGCTTTTGATGTTAGCATCAAAACAATATTGGTCCATTTGCGACAGATTGGCAAGATAAAAAAGCTTGATAGATGGGTGCCCCACGAACTTAACGATCGCCAGCGCAACGTACGCGTCGAGACTTGCCTTGCGCTGCTTAACAGGCACAGAAATGAAGGAATTTTGAACCGAATAGTTACGTGCGACGAAAAATGGATTCTTTTTGACAATCGAAAGCGCTCAGCAAGTTGGTTAGATCCTGGTTCGGTACCAAAGCAATGTGCAAAACGAAAAATGACCCCTAGAAAGGTGATGGTCACAGTTTGGTGGTCTAGTGCTGGTGTGATTCATCATAGCTTTTTACAAAACGGCGAGAGCATTACTGCAGATGTGTACATTGAAGAACTGACCACAATGATGGCGAAACTCGCACGTCTGCAACCAGCTTTGGTCAATCGGTCGTCTCCACTGCTACTTCACGACAACGCGCGACCCCATACTGCACAACAGACCGTCTCTAAGCTGCATGAGTTGGGTTTGGAAGTTCTCCCTCATCCGCCATACTCACCAAATCTTGCGCCTACCGACTATTACTTTTTACAAAATTTGGACAACTTTTTAGCGGGAAAAAAATTCAATTCCCGAGAGGCAGTACAAAACGCCTTTGAAGAGTTTGTTGTCTCCCGTCCTGCTGATTTTTTCAAGAAGGGCATCCATAAACTGCCACAGCGTTGGCAAAGATGCATTGATTGCAGGGGTGATTACTTTGAATAAAAGAAATAAATAAGTTTGAAAAAAAAATACTTTAACTTTTTTCAAACAAAACGGCAATTTCATAGGTAAAGACCTAATATTTCGTGAAAACAACTTCTAGTCTTGGTAATGTAGTCTTACTCTGATATTAGCCAGACCGTCTTTAGAATTTTTACTCCCATACACTTGCAAAGTATTATGAAATGATTCCTGGACTGGGCAACATAATACAGGGCTTGCAACTTGCGACAACCTAACTTACCGGAGCTAGAATGTTGTCATCTTCTTTGACAGCCTCGTGTGGTGTGGTGGTTGAGCAGGTCGGCTCATAGCCCGGAGGCGGCGGGTTCGATTCCCGCGGAAGGATAAGTACTTGAGCACAAATAAAGCGCAGATACTTTTTGAGTCTGGGTGTTGTGGGACCATGTCGTCGTTCTTGGGTCCCAAGACACAGGGAGTCCTAGTTAGGGCCCAGAATAAATTAATGTGATCGTTGGGCGTTATTATATTTTTGGTCCATTTTTGGACATTTTACATCGGACCCATTTTAGTACAATTATCTATTCTGTGCATTTAGCTACAAAGTAGAGTGGTTGGAAAACGGTTTTGAATCAATAATATATGTTGGCAAATTTTTACATTAAGTACTTTTAATGGGTGCCTTTCGAAGAGCTTTAAAAAAAGATTTTAAATTGTAACAGTTCATTTTCCAATAGTAGTTGTTAAAATATAAAGCCCAATATCGTTAACAATGTAACAGGTCGTAATTGGCGTTAGCAAACAGGCGTTGGGTTAGCGCGTCGCGGCGTATGTACACGTACAGTGTACACTAGCCTTTACTGTGTGGAGTACAGTTGCGTTGAAACTGTTTTACATTTTTCAACTCTCGACCAACAGTGAGGTGTTAGGTAAGAGTAGGCTTTGCCACCGCGCGTACTCCTTCAAGTTGAGCACCTATATTGCCCGAACATTAGTCGAGTATTTCGTACACTAGCCTCTACTATGTGGAGTACAGTTGCGTTGAAACTGTTTTACTTTTCTTAACTCTCGACCAACAATGGGGTGTTAGGTAAGAGTACGCGCGGTGGCAAAGCCTACTCTTATTCAGATATTCGGATATCAGTCGAGTTTTTCGACTGAATCTCGTGAGTGCTAGCCGTTTACTAGTTGCAATTTTATCGATAATGTTCTTAGCTATGATTCAAGAAAATCTGTTCAGCCGTTTGAAGTCCAGCTAGGCGATCACGTAACTTGATTGCAACCAATAGAAACGAATATTAGTATGGCTTTCACAGTTTCAATGCAATTCAGTTTATGTGCATAGTTACTATGGAAATTTCTCCTGTTGCATTGCAATCGAAGTTCCGTGATCACCCCACTGCTCTTTCTATTTGAAGAGATATGAGCAACTAGCTAGTGAAATTAATGGGCAAATGAGACTTTATGAACTGATCTCAGTCTATTAATCTTATTGCTAGATTTTGCTGATGTCTCAGGATGACGTGCGCAGTGTAGTGTCATGCGAAACTCTATACTTTAGAGTTACACTGCAATTGATGTAGGCAATCATGTCGCTAACATCAGGTGAACAACTAGCTCGTCACGTCATTCATTACCATCATCCTTTATCAATGGTCGCCCGTCTTCTGGTCAAATGCAATGGTAACTAAACTTAACGCACGCTTTACTTGGGGAGTAAGCTGTGTGTCTGTACGTCATTCCTTAAAATTTAAAAAAATAGTATCTTCCTCAGTTCTGATCATTACAAATTTGGTAATCTATTACTACAATGATATTACAAGAATATGTCAGTCAGCATTACCTAGACCTGGAATTTTCAGGATACCAAATTCCTCAACATACAGCTGAGGTATTTGAGTTTTGGAGTCTGTTCTTATGTGAGTACTCTCAGTTCGAACCAACTCCTCCAAGAGCATTCTTTGAGGATTTTGTACTTATAAACTGTTCTTTTATTATCAATTTTTATTAACAGCTTTTAGCTGTCTTTTGTTTTTTCCGATTTTCTTTTCGTAAAATTTTATAAACTATAACATTTTGTGCCTTTTAAGCACTTTTCACAATTTTGTTTGTGTGTACGGCTTTGATGCCAAAACGGCTGATTCGATTCGGAAGTAATTTGGCACACGTATTGATATAATATATAACCAGGGCCAACATAGGATATTTTATCCCGGAATTTAAGTAAAGCGCTAAAAACAGGTAAACAGCGGGTAAACACCACAGGGAAGCACAGGATGCTTCTTAGCGGAGGTATAATATTTCTGGGTACCAGTTTTCTAGCCGTCAGTACGCTATACAACCGGGAATTCTACGCCTAATGAGGCTCTAACGCGACCGCGAGTTAGAAACACGCGGCATAAACTCTGGTTAATCTCATTGGAAAACGTGTCACAGAGGCATATTACGAATTTTTCTGTTCTTTTGAGTTCAAGGCGTAAATGTTTATCATGTTTTTTATGTCCAGTGGTCATTGTTTCATTCAATGTCATTTTTGGAAGCTTTTTTTCGTTTTGTTTTGGCTCCACACTTACGTGTATTTAGCCAGTATAGTGATTGATAGTTTCTCAAGTTAATTAATATTATATAGTGTGTCAAGTCATTAAGTTAAGTTATAGTCAAGTCAAGTCGTACTCCTAGTAAAGCGGTGGCAACTTCACTTGAAGCTTCTATGGAGTTTTGGATACAACACGAAAAAAACTTTTCACCATCATTATACCACTTTCCCACACTCATGCCTGTAATCCAGCACTTAACGAATAAAATGCTACCAATTTATGCACTAACACTGGAAATAACACCAGTTTTGGAAAATAATACAATGCGGCGACGCGATCTTTTTCGTTTTCCCGCCAAAACTCCCTTCGGAAGTTTTACTGAAAGGGAACAAAAAAGAGAACTCATATATTCGATATCGGACATTGTAAATACACTTATAAGGATTATAATTGATTGGTAAGCTTTCTGAATGAAAGTGAAAACTGGATGGAGGTGATATTATGTATGTAATCAAAGTTGTAGTATTATTTATTCTGTGACTGAGGGAGCAGACGTAATAGATTTGCTTTTCGCGTTTTATTCATTTAATTCGGACTCTTTTGAGCACGGATCAACATTTCAATTGGTTGCACCAAGTAACAACGACACTTCGTCACTTCATTACAACAACAAAAAATTGACCGAAAAAGGTTAAGCACCTTCTCAAAATGTAAATATCCCAGATTTAAAAGTAAAACAAAACCTTCAACAATTTGAAAGGCCCTTGAGCTCCGATCTTTTTCGGAGATGTTTTGTGTTTCGAGGGCTCTCCTTTTCATGACCAAATTAGCCTTGGTAGAGTACTAATATTACTTGTTTATATTCAACAACGACGACTCATTCAGTCACGTAGTGAAAATATTTAAATATATTTCCTTTTTTTATGTAATTGAATGATGTGACGAGCTAGTCGTTCACCTGATGTTAAGCGCCACGGCCGCCCATAACAGAACAGTGTCACTCGGAACCCGAGTTTCAAGCGACACTGCACTGCGCACATCATTCTGAGACATCAGCACAGTCTGGTAATAAGATTACTCGACTGAGATCAGATCATAGTTTCAATTGCCCAGTAATTTCACTAGCTACAGTGCCCTTCAAACCGGAACACAGTAGTGCTTGCACACTACTGCTTGGCGGCAGAATAACTGGTAAAGCGGTGGTACCTACCTAGACGAACTTTGCAACAAAGTCCTACCACCTAGTAAAACTTACTTACTTATTTTTTACAATCGCGTAATTATAATTACTTATTTTTACAATCGTGTAAAAATAAGTAATTATCTATTTTTAACCGACTTCAAAAAAGGAGGTTGTCAATTCAAGTCAATTTGACTGTTTTTTTAATGTTTCCTCAGAACTTTCGACTGGGTGACCCGATTATGATGATTCTTTTTTATTAAAAAATTTTTTATTTTTATTTTTTAGTTAAATTTATTGAAAGCTGGTGCTTCTCGTGTGGTCCCATTTCAATTTTCAATTGGTCAATTTCTGAAAATGGCAACCATGAGAAAACCATATGTCTGAAGTCAGCTTTTTACGCGTTTCGTTTGTTACTTGTTTATAATATCTACTTGCTGTCATGATATAATAACTAATACTAAACAATACCTAGTACAACTACCAAAAAAAAAAACATTTGTACTATATACTGGCCGCGATGACCTATAGACAGTCCAAATGCTCTTTCTGTCCTTGATTTTAGTCAGGAATGATATTTAAAGCGGTATAACTTTATGTCAACGCTTCATCACGTTTTCTAATATAAATGATTTCAATCGAAAAATAACAAATGAGCGAACACTTTTTGTGAATAGCTCAAATAGGCTTGTTTAAAACATTAGACACAATCCTTCATGTAAGAGTATATTCTCTATCTATTGCAGTAAAATTTAATCGATTAGAATATTTGGAATGGAACTCAAGACAAGAGCCTCAAACAATACCCTCGGTGACAGAAATGTAATATCCACGAAACGTGATAGCTCCACCATTGTATCCCCGAACGCGATATTAATTCACTCTCATTTAGCAAACAGGGCGTGTACTAGCTAACTAAACATTCGAATTCAGTATCAAGGCTCGCGATAAAATTATTCAAGACTAGAAGTTATTATCATTTTGTCTAGACATGCTAGAACTTGCATATAATGAAGATGAAACACGCACACTTAAAACTGGGGAACATAAAGTTGGCGCACATGCTCGGATCACATAGAATCAGTTTCCCAAATAACAAACAATTATTTTAAGAGCACCTGAATTATTACTACAGAGTCACCGATCTATTTTCACATTCCCTTGACTTCCAAAGTTAGCACCTACGGTTTTAAAAGCATGCATTTATTATTACCAAAATGTACTCTTCCAGCTTCTGGCCGCGGCTTCGTCCGCGTTGCCTATAGGAAACGAATAAGAAAGTTTTTCATGGATAATTCAACCACCCATTTCATCCTCTTAGGGACTAAAATTTCGAAAAACCCTTTCTTAGTGGATACCTACACTTTACAAAGAACACACTCTACAAATTTCGAGTCTCTTAGACCAGCGCTTTAGGTTGTGCGTTGATATATATAATATAAGTCAGTCAGTCAGTCAGGATTTTATATGTATAGATATTTTAGTAACGCAGTACCAGAGTAGCATCAAATAAGAAAGGTCTTTTTGCAGCATGATTTCTATGAAAGTACATGATGGATCATGAATCTCTGCAGCGCAACTACTTAAGAGACACGGACTATTTAGTTGATTCTGTATTCAAAGACTGCTTAATAGAGTCAAATGAAGGCAAAGTTATATTAAAACATACACAGTCATATTCCGTCGCATCCGAACAAGTTCGGCAAGTACAGCAGATTGTTTGCACGTCTGTTCAGTTTATTACCAAAGAAGTCTTAAAAAGAAACTTAGATTTCAAACTTAATCACTTAAGTTGAAGACCACTTTCATTCTCAGATTAAGCTTTTATGGCCCTGTTAGTACATTGGATTTACAAAGAGAAAGTGTGGACGATTATACTAAATGTCATGATAAATTCGTTTGGAGTGCGACTTAATTACTTACTTCAACCTTAATTTTGTTGCTTCAAACTAACTTAGAATTAAATCATTTGAATTCAAATTAGCAAGACGCAAGACTGGATTAGTACGACTTGAAACATTAGTTAACCTAAAAATACCAACCCTGTGTTGCTTGTACCTAAAACGTGAAGGATAAATTTGGACATAAGACCAATTGTGCGGTAACTTGAGTGAAAAGTATGCCCCAGCTTTAGGGTCCGATGTGTACGGATTCAAATCCCGTTCATGATACAAATTTTTCCTTAACATTAAAATGAATCTGTCTAATCTAAGAATTATAATATAATAATAATAATAATATGTGTGGACATCTCACACAACGCCATCTAGCCCCAAACTAAGCAAAGCTTGTACTATGGGAACCAGATAACTGATACAATACTTAGATACTTTTTGTTTGTAAATACATACATAGAATACAATATAACACCCAGACACAGAACAAACATCGATGTTCATCACACAAATGTTTGTCCTGGGTGGGAATCAAACCCACAACCCGCAGTTCAGAAGGCAGGGTCACTACCAACTGAGCTATCGGGCCAGTCAAAAATTGCGATAAAGGTGTGAGTGCAAGGTCTGAAACTGGAACATCTTAATGTTCCAGCGAGTTCAATTGACTAGATCCGCTGACCTAGCTAAGACTAGCATTAGCTAATCAATCAACATTGCTGTTGTTCCATTCTTAACTATTATAACCCATCTGTGCTCAAGTTTGACAGCCCGTAAGTTTTATATGTGTTTTCCCCCCTATATCTCTAGCCTCCGGTGTTTCGTACGTTTGTCAAACTCGTGTCAAATAAACAGACCAAATACTGTACGCTCATTGGTTGAGACAGCCGATAACCAACAGGCAACCAATGAGCATTATTTGGTTTGCCAAGTTGACACAAATTTAAGGGATGACGCGACGAGCTAACCGTTCGTCTGATGTTAAGCGACACGGCTGCCCATATCAGTTGCAGTGTCACTCGGAACTCTTAAGTATAGAGTTTCGCGTGACACTGCACTGCGCACGTCATCCTGAGACATCAACACAATCTAGTAACAAGATTACTAGACTGTGAGATCATGTCATAAAGTCTCATTTGCCCAGTAATTTCACTAGCTACAGTGCCCTTCGAACCGGAACACAGCAGTGCTTGCGCACTACTGCTTGGCGGCAGAATAACTAGCAAAGCGGTGGTACCTACCTAGACGAACTTTGCAGAAAAGTCCTACCACCTAGTAAAACGTATCGTATACGAAAACCTGGGGTAAGTGCTGCTAAGTTGTATTTTAATAGACGTATATACGACGATAATACTTTCCTACAGACGGGCATAAGTCTCGCATCTTTTCTATAGGCACTCCTATAATTTTTCTTTATTTTCAATGATACTTGAAAACTATTCATAACCTTTAAATTTTTTCTCTTTTCGTTGTAGTATTTGAGTCGCCATCGCCAATTCTCCACCTCCAGGATAAACGTTTTACTGTCTAATAGTAATAATGGCGTCAACATTTTTCCTTGACTTTCTAATGGAGCTGTCCATCAACGATTAATATGTCATGTACGGACGTACAATGACATTTTTTTAATAGCTTCGTTTATGCATGAGATTTTTTTAGCAATATTTCTGAGCCTTCCCAGTCAGTTATTCTCTAATCTACGTCATACGACCATGATAAGCTGCAGGCAGGATAGGCTCATAAGTAGGCTCAAAACAGTAAAGCTACGAAATATATTCGATGGATTTTCGCTGGTTTAAACGTGATTCATCTTTTATTTTTATGTCAAATGTAAAAATGTCTGAATGTAATCGAGTGTCGCACAACAGTACTCACAATCACACACACACACACGCACAGGCACACGCACACATACACACACACACACATACACACAAATCAACACCTGGAAGCCGTCCGCTCACGGCATCCCCCATAAAACACTACTTTGGACGCTTATCATAAGGGAGGGGTTTTCCATAATCACCACGCTTGACAGGCGTCTAGGTTATTGCAGAAAATGGTAACATACCGAGGAGAATACTGCTGTCCATTTCTTGAATATTTCTTAGCGGTTGTCTTAAGAGCCACCGTTAGCCGTTTGGCCAAGGTTTAATAAAAAGATCACCATCTCTTGTCGAAACAGTAATATCTAGTAAAACACGCAGACCAAACAAGCTTCAAATAAATAGGCTGACTTCACCCTCATTCTTTAGTCAGAATGAACTGAAGCAAAAAACAAGTCTATCCCTGTGTCTATAAGGCATTCAAATTTATTTATGTTTTCGTATCGGCGAGGATTACCCGATGAATATAAATGAGATATTGATATCGGTGCTACTGAATGTGAGAAGTTAAGAAAACGTTGCTATGATAAATGTATTTCGGTTGCGACTCTGGGATGTTCATATGTGTAAATTATGTCTAGTATAAACGCTGCTCAAATGGTTTCTTCAACTTTTAAAACGTGTTCAGGCATCGTTTTTGGTATAACATTTTTAAAGGGCTCACACGGGAATCACACTAATATTATAAAGGCGAAAGTTTGTATGTGTGTATGTTTATTACTCTTTCACGCTCAAACGGCTGAATGGATTTGGATGAAATTCGGTACCAAGATAGCTTATACACTGATTAACATATAAGCTACATTTTATCCCGCATAAGTGAAATGCTCCCGTGGGTTGAGCAAATAATTCAAAGATTTTTGATCCGCGTGTGAAACTGCGGGGCGCAAGTTCAAAATGAAATTTTGTGGTATTGCAAGAAAAATTTGGTGGGATCAATTGGTATCCAGAATGTCAAGCTCTTTATGCTGCTCACAACATCCTCTATGAAACACAAATTTGTATGGATTTGACTGTTTTAATACGCAGCTTATGTGCATAGTTAGTATGGTAATTCCTCCTGTTGCATTGTAATCAAAGATTCGTGATGACCCCATAGATTGAAGTACCTACGCATATTATGCATCTAGAATTTGCGGAGTTAACACAAACTCAATATGTACAGTATTCGAATGAAAAATGCACAAATAGCACATCATTTCCGCAACCATTGGGAATTGGGATCTTCACCAAATTCCTGACGAAAGCGAATTTGATAGCCTTAGGCTTTAGGAAATCTTCATCAAATATTCGTCTCAAAATTTTACCTATTCAATCTATTTTAATAGCCTTTGAACTGGTCTTACATCGATCAACATTCAACATCCCTGAGTAGTTCGCTAATGCCTCTAAACGCCTGTAAGCCAATGATATTGAGCGCAGAAAATCATTAATCACCATAGCTTCCACAGCGTCACGTGCGCTCCAGTTAACAACACCCCTTTTTGCCGTAGTGGTATAAAAGGCTTATAAAACATCCAGTATCGCCTATTTATGCGATCAAACTTTTGCATTTCCCGTCGCGCAACTAGCGAGAGTTGCAAGGTTCCAATGAATATATTATCCAGTCACAGGTTAGTACTTGCGATTTAATATTCATGGTGCGCCATGTGCATGTAACCTGGTAACAGGTATCTGGAATAACTGTTACTGTAGGATCTATTGGCAGTGGGTATTATAGTCATCAACTGTAGTCGTTGAAACGCAAATTAAGATATTGAATGCAGATGAGTTGAAACGTGCACTAGTCTTGTTTATTGAGTACTAGTTGCGCCCCACGGTTTCACCCGCGGATGAAAAGTATTTTAATTATTTGCTCATCCCACGGGAAAATTTCACTTTTCCGGGATAAAATGTAGCCTATATGTTAATCCAGTGTATCAGCTACCTTGGTACCGAATTTCATCCAAATCCATTCAGCCGTTTGGGCGTGAAGGAGTAACAAACGTACACACATCATACATACAAACTTTCGTCTTTATAACATTAGTGTGATGTGATATAAGATTTCGGTTTGAAATGTATTGTAACCTCATGCCTCCACTTCACCTATCTAGGTAATTATTATCTTCACGATTTAACTAGGTTGTTACTTATTTCTTCTTATACTAACAATATAATTAGGTTTAAAATGCTTTTGTAAAAACGTTTCGCAATGACTACCTGATTTTAAAGAAGGATGGCAGATCCTATACATTTCCAGCCTAGCAGAAAGAAGCCGCGTGCATCAATAACACTTGTCAATCGAAAGTATAAATTGTATATATTTTGATAGTAAATTGTATCTTTTTTTTGATAATGAAAGTAAAGAGCTATTAGAATACCTTTCGTCAAGTCACACAACATGCGTCAAGCTCGTGAACGGGTGCTGCTTGCGGAAGCTGATTTGCTCGGTGGTGTACGCACAATTAGAAATAAGTACTTATGTTTATGTGTTATTGGCTGTATTGTCCTCCCTGTATTATATATATGTTCATGTTAATAATAGGCTTAATTAATTAATATAAAAAATAATCTAACAAAAAGCACGGACCTAAAAAAAAAGTCACACATTAAGAGAGTAACTATATTCTTTATACGTTAGTAATCACATATATGATATGAATCAAAGAGTAATTTATAATAATTATATACTAGGAATTATTATTTCATATATTAGTAATTATTAATTCACTGATTAGAGAAAAACAATTAATGGAACTATAGAGTTTAAATGAATAGTGATAGCGCAAAACAGACCGAATACAAACTAGAGATGAACCTTAAATCAATGCGGATACAGATTTAATACTACTTAAATTTATGTAGAAAATGAACGTAACTTTTTAATTTCCGACTTCGTAAATTATCTTTAATATTATTACATGTCACTCACAATAATTTACATGTAATTACATCCTTATTTATAGGAAACATTCTGGCGTGACATTTCTTTGCCAGTTTTGCCGACCACTTCCTTTGTACATTACAATATTACAAAGTCCTTCTATCTACTAAACCTCATTTTTAATTAGATGGAGGGGAGTTTTGGCGGGAAAACGAAAAAGATCGCATCGCCTCATTGTATTATTTTCCAAAACTTGTGTTATTTTCAGAGTTATTGGTTAAGTGCTGAATTACAGGCATGAGTGTGGGAAAGTGTTATTATGATGGTGAAACGTTTCTTTTCGTGTTGTTTCCAAAACTAGATAGAAGCTTCTGGTAAAGTTGCCACCACTTTACTAGGAGTATGACTTGACTTGATGACTTGGACTGTGACTTGACTTAACACTATGTAATATAAATTAATTTGAGAAATTATCAATTACTTGACAATGGCTAATTACACAAAAGTGTGGAGCCAAAAAAAACAAAAAAAATGGGGTTTAGCAGTTTTTATAATAGATCTATTGAACTGTGGCGTGCTAGCCCACGAAAAAGTTTACATATCAGTTTAATAGAGAACTTTTCCAGCTAGTTGCTAGGGGCAACGAATGTTGTTGATAGAGACTACATATTAGAGAAAATTTTATTTTCCGCATTTTGGTTTTTGTAAATATCTTTTTAATTAATATATCTTATACAAAGTCAATCGGCATATCATTAATTCAGCAAACCTATGGACCTCCTTCTATTACAACAAAAGTGTATCGAACTTCGCTTTACTGGTGACCTGTTTTGAACCGAAAGTCCACGTTTGCAGTAAATGTGTGTGATTTTGATTTTGTTGCTGATTGCGATAATTCTGATACTGATTCACATAAAGATGTCGCTCTCAACCGATAAGAACGAAGATATTTGTCGTGTGGGCGTGCGCATTCCGCCGTTTTGGCCTGAAAAGCCGGCCATTTGGTTCGCGCAGATCGAGGGCCAATTCGCGATATCGAACATTACTACGGACAATACGAAGTTTTTCTACGTTATCGGCCAACTAGACCCGCAGTATGCTTCTGAGGTGGAAGATATAATCATCAACCCGCCCGACACCAACAGGTATGAAAAATTGAAGTCGGAACTTATCAAACGACTGTCCGCGTCACGAGAAAAGAAGGTCAAGCAATTACTTATGCACGCAGAACTTGGAGACCGTAAGCCATCTCAGTTTCTAAGACATTTGCAACATTTGGCTGGACCTGGAGTTCCCGAAGATTTTCTACGTACTATATGGACCAGTCGCCTACCAAGTAGCACGCAAACGATAATCGCTTCGCAGATGATGTCTTCACTGGAAGCGCTCGCAGATCTCGCTGACCGCATCCATGACGTTGTTTCGCCTACAGCGCACGTAGCATCAACATCAAGTGTCATGCCAGGAAGCTCTTTAGACGCCATGAACCAACAGATTGCTGAACTTACCAAACAAGTGCAAGCTCTAACTGCGCAGGTGAACCGGCATTCACGTGCACCGAATCGTTCAAACAAGAAAACGCGCGGTCGTTCTAGCTCCACACGATCACAGTCGAACTATAGAAAATTTCCTGTGTGCTGGTATCATAATAAGTTCGGCAATGAAGCAAGTAAGTGCGTAAAACCGTGCGACTACCATGCGGGAAACGCGAACAGCAGTCGGTAATGGCGACGACCGATTGCCAAACTTCCGGTCGCCTATTTGTCACGGACGGCGCTACGAAGATGCAGTTTCTCATCGATACTGGCAGTGACGTATGTGTCTTCCCCCGATCGGCACTCAAGGAACGTCGTGAGAAAACAAATTATGAGCTGTGTGCGGCAAACGGTACACCCATTTCTACTTACGGCTACGCTCATTTAGTGCTGAACCTAGGCTTGCGCCGTGACTTCACTTGGCGATTCATCGTAGCGGACGTTACAAAGGCCATAATAGGTGTAGATTTTTTATCATTTTACAACCTCATCGTGGATTGTCGAAATCAACGTTTAATCGACAACACTACAAGCCTTACGTCCCCAGCTTCACCTGCACAGTCAACTGGGAACATTTCATCGGTAAAAGTTATTTCTGGAAATTCCGTATATCATAACATACTAAGCGAATACCCTGAGATTACTAGACCTTCCGGTGTCCACCGTGTTCCGAAGCATAATACCATGCATCATATACAAACTACTGCAGGGCCGCCAATAAGCAGCACACCACGAAGACTAGCACCGGATAAATTAAAAATCGCAAAAGACGAATTTGCAGATATGTTGAGGAACGGAACAGCCAGACCTTCAAAGTCACCATGGTCATCACCACTTCATCTTGCGCCTAAAAAAGATAACGGCTGGCGTCCATGCGGTGACTACAGAATGCTCAACGCTAGAACCGTACCAGACAGCTATCCCATTCGACACATACATGACTTTGCACATTGTCTCTCCGGCTGTCAAGTATACTCGGTTATCGATCTCGTAAAAGCTTATAATCAAATTCCTGTCTGCCCTGAGGATATTCCGAAGACCGCAATCACGACGCCGTTTGGTTTATACGAATTTCCGTTCATGACGTTCGGACTACGTAATGCCAGTCAAACGTTTCAACGATTTGTGGACGAGATGCTTAGGGGCCTTGAGGAGTTCTGCTTCCCGTTTCTGGACGATTTTTTGATCTTCTCACCTGATCAGGAATCACACAAGAAGCACCTTCATCTGCTCTTCAACAGACTCAAGGAATACGGCATGGTAATCAACACGAACAAGTGCATATTCGGTGTATCAGAGGTAACGTTTTTAGGACACAGCATCTCAGCAGCTGGCACTAAGCCGTTACCATCAAAGGTAGAAGCGGTTGCGAATTACCCACCACCAAAAACCGTCAGAGAACTGCGAAGATTCCTAGGAATGGTGAACTTTTACAGAAGGTTTATTCCTGACGCAGCGCGGCATCAAGCGCCTCTGAATGCACTGCTCACAGGATCAGTTAAAGGTTCACATCCCGTGCATTTATCAGAAGAAGCTACTAAAGCATTCATCACCTGCAAGGAAAGTCTCTGCCAAGCAGCACTACTTGCTCATCCAGACTGCCAAGCGAAGCTCGCTATAGTCACTGATGCTTCAGACACAGCAATGGGCGCAGCTTTACAACAGCATAGAGACGGCCTGTGGGAACCTTTAGCATTTTTCTCTCGAAAACTTTCGCCATGTCAACAGAAATACTCGCCTTACGACAGGGAACTTCTCGCCATCTACGAAGCAATAAAATACTTTCGTCACATGGTGGAGGCGAGAGATTTCATTATTTACACTGACCATAAGCCCATAACTTTCGCATTTCATTCACGAAAAGAAAAGTGCTCACCAAGACAGTTCAGACATCTGGATTTTATTTCACAGTTTTCCACAGATATCAGGCATATTTCAGGAAAGGATAACGTTGTGGCTGACAGTTTATCACGCATCGAAGATATTACTCAGCCCATCGATCTATCCAAGCTTGCTCAAGCACAAAGCACAGATCCTGAACTAGAACAACTTTTGGATAGCGATACTTCTCTGCGCTTGACAAAAATCAAACTGCCTGGATCTCACACAGAAATCTATTGTGACAAGAGCAGCAATGTGGCCAGACCTTATGTGACCAAAGACATGCGACGGCAAGTATTCAAAAACTTGCATTCTTTTAGCCACCCTGGCACAAATGCGACGACGAAACTGATATCGGAACGCTATGTATGGCCTACTATGCGAAAAGATTGCAGAGAGTGGACTCGTTCCTGCCTAGCATGCCAACGATCAAAAATAACACGTCATGTCTCATCTCCATTAGCATCATTCAACTTACCTCGAGCCAGATTCATGAAAATCCACATAGATTTGATCGGACCTTTACCTCTTTCACAGGGGTATCGTTACTGTCTCACATGTGTAGATCGCTTCACACGATGGCCCGAGGCTATACCATTACAGGAGATAACAGCTGAAACAGTGGCAAAAGCTTTAGTTCACGGATGGATATCCAGATTCGGCTGCCCTGAAGATATCGTCACTGATCGTGGTCGACAGTTTGAATCAGAACTTTTTAAGCATCTGTCCCACATCATCGGATTTCAACGCAGACGAACTACAGCCTACCATCCAGCATGCAATGGACTCGTCGAAAGATTCCACAGACAGCTTAAAGCCGCTATTACATGTCACGCGACCAGCAGCTGGCTTGAAACACTTCCACTTGTTCTACTGGGAATCCGGGCGGCATTTAAGGAAGACTTACAAGCGACTCCAGCTGAGCTCGTATATGGAGAGACACTACGACTCCCAGGGGACATTTTTTGTCAATCGGCTGATGGCACAGAGGACTTGACAGTATACACTGAAAGACTGCGCACATTCGCCAAAAATTTGTTGCCATTACCAACTTCTCACCATGGGAATAACCGCTCCATATTCATTTTCAAAGATTTAGCAACAGCATCCCACGTCTTTCTAAGAGATGACACCTCGCACCCATCTTTTCAAGTAGCTTACACAGGGCCGCATGAGGTGATAGAACGAGGGGATAAAGTTTTCAAGCTCCGCATAAAAGGCAAAGAAGTCACTGTCTCAGTGGACCGCATTAAACCTGCCTACATACTTCGTGAGTTGGACCATTCTCCCGTCGTGGCAGCACCTGAGACCCGAGACGCTCCAGTGACCACCACTCGATCAGGACGAACAGTGCGTTTTCCAGAATATTATCGCCCGTAGGACGGTCTCTGGAGGGGGGTGATGTGGCGTGCTAGCCCACGAAAAAGTTTACATATCAGTTTAATAGAGAACTTTTCCAGCTAGTTGCTAGGGGCAACGAATGTTGTTGATAGAGACTACATATTAGAGAAAATTTTATTTTCCGCATTTTGGTTTTTGTAAATATCTTTTTAATTAATATATCTTATACAAAGTCAATCGGCATATCATTAATTCAGCAAACCTATGGACCTCCTTCTATTACAACAAAAGTGTATCGAACTTCGCTTTAGAACGATTTCAACTAAACACAGACACCCCCTATATCGCCGACAATTGATTATAATTCTCACATTGCATCTCCCAGCAATAAAAAACGACTAATTTGAATTGGTTGTAGACAAAATTCAAGTTTCACAAACTAAAATTGAAAATATATTCGAAACGTTTCCGTAAGTGCATCTTGAAAGAACGAAGCAGATGAATTTATTGCACATAATAGATATACATTTTACTGCTTCTTTTAGCAGCTTCCTAGTAAGGATCGATTGAGAATACGCTTGAAAAATAGCGAGACTAGAGATTTATAGCGAAACCATCCTTTGCTGGAAACGGTTGGTGAAATCTATCTAGCTGTCAACTTTTGAACAGTACTAATGACCAGTTTATAGAAACTCCAAGAAGGGTTTAAGTTGCAGATCTTTTCTACACAATAAAATTATTTGAACCATTTTTTTTTGTTTTGGTATGGCTCCACATTTTTATGTATTTAGCCAGTGTCAAGTAATTGACAATTTCTCGAGTTAAGTAATATATATAAATATATGTCAAGTCATCAATTCAAGTCATAGTCTAGTCAAGTCATACTCCTAGTAAAGCGGTGGCAACTTTACCAGAAGCTTCTATGGAGTTTTGGAAACAACACGAAAAGAAACATTTCACCATCATTATACCACTTTCCCATACACACTGCCTGTAATCCAGCACTTAACGAATAAAATGCTACCAATTTTATACACTAACACTGAAAATAACACAAGTTTTGGAAAAAATACAATGCGGTCACGCGATCTTTTTCGTTTTCCCGCCAAAATTCCTGAACCATTTCAACAGTTCCCAACAGTTTCGGAAAAAAATCAGATACCCTTCTCAGGTTCTTCATATAACGAACTATATGTAAGCTTCGAGTTTTAACTTTATAGATAGAAGCTATTAAGTCTGTTTTGATAGAAGTTCTCATCGAAGATTCTAAGTACTGTACCAGCAGCTAATAACGTGTGGCGTGGCAGCTCGTAATTCGTGTTAGGAATACTAAGTTGTGTTAATGCTATTGCAACGAGTGTATCGGGTAAGACTTCTTATACAACAAACTTTGGTTAGAGTGGATTGTGCCGAGAAACTCGGCTTTGGTTTCCAACATTTGCACTGAATAGGTGAAATTATTTGAAACTACAACACGGCAAGCGTAAACAGCTATTATGTAAAATACCCGCAGCACCAAAACTATACTGAATCATGGAGTTATTGTAAATAAAACTGCTATTACAATATTACAGCGTCTGTGGTATGGTGGTTGAGCAGGTCGGCTCATAAGAGGCCTGAGGCGGCGGGTTCAATTCCCGCGGCAGGACAGGTATTCGTGCACAGAAAAGCGCAAATACTTGTTCTGAGTCTGGGTGTTGTGGGACCATGGTCCTCGTAGTTCCTGGGTCCCTAGACACTGGGAATCGTAATTAGGGTCTAGGATCTATGTATGTGATCTTTGGGCGTTATTATTATTATTTAATTACGTAACGCGATCTATAGCAGCCATGATAGACGCCGATAGGTGCAAAACGTAAAAAGGCCAATTTTAATATCTAGAGGAAGATAAATGATTAGATACTTATAAATGTTCGCTTAGAGTTGCTCAGTAAAACACTGCTTTACGTCAAGGACATAACATAGAAGACTTTGAAGTTACTTTATTCAAATACATACATTATCCCTTTGTCGTATTGGATATTATTGCCACTGCAAAATAACCTGTCTTATCAGTTTACCTGAAACAAAAATAAATTGATATTAGAATAGACAATTAAATTTTTGAAACACTTACTAATTTCGCAGACATAAACATTTCAGATTCCAAAATACCAAAAGTCTTTTTGAAGTTGCTGAATTCGAATAGAACCTTTACATAAGCCTGCCTTTGACATTTATATCGAATATAATTGATTACATTTTAGGTGAATGATTGCCCTTTTGTTAGTTAAGTTAACTTTTAATGAACTGCAATCATCTTATCCAATCGCAGCCTCGGTGGTGTGGTGATTGAGCAATTCGGCTCATAACCCGGAGGCGGCGGGTTCAAAAAATGAAGCGCAAGTACTTGTTCTGTTGTGGGACCATAGTCCTCGTAGTTCTTGGGTCCCTAGACACAAGGAACCCTAGTTAGGGTGCAGGATCTATGTATGTGATCGTTGGGCGTTATTATTATTATTATGATTAATCGCAATCATTCAAGCATTATGCTAGGTCTGTTCAAGTTTGGGGGGCGAGTTGGCTGGACTGCAGTCGCGACCCCTACTCGCCCCCGGTACGGCGGACAAGGTGCTCACGGGGGGGTTTTAGTGGGTTCGAGTCCCACATACCCCCTGCTACCACCCCCGTGGTGGCAGGAAAGTGCGAGGGCATTTCCCCCCCCTCAAAAAAAAAAAAGAAAGGTCTGTTCAAGTTAGGATTATATCGCAATAAAAATGTCAATCCTATAAGTATCAAAACAGGTGTTTTTTCATTATAAAAATTACGAAAAGGATCAGTCGTGTCATTACAAATATTAACTGTGTAGATACGTGTGAAGACAGAAATTGGGTCAAGATTAACATCACTGGCAGCACGTGTACCGATGTGGTTTATGGTTGTGGTAACCAGCAGAATATTGCTTTGCTTATGTTATACTAATTCACGTCTAGTCTTCAGACACAGATTTGATAGAACAGATGTCCAAAAAGAACCGTAATATTTTTTGTGAGCATCTTAAGAAAACCACAGATGTTGCGCAAAACAGACGTGGAATATCAAGTGCTACGGATTACAAATCTCAATGTCCTATTTATTTTATTTTTTTGTTTGGCACCACACTTTTGTGTATTTAGCCAGTAATTGATAATTTTTCATGTTATATATATATGTCAAGTCAAGTCACAGTCCAAGTCATCAATTTAAGTCATAGTCTAGTTTAGTCAAGTCTTACTCCTAGTATGCTGGTGGCACCTTTACCAGAAGCTTCTATGGAGTTTTAGAAACAACACGAAAAGTAACATTTCACCATCATTTATACCACTTTCCAACACTCATGCTCTCATCCAGCACTTAACGAATAAAACGCCACCAATTTTATGCACTAACACTGAAAATAACACAAGTTTTGGAAAATAATACAATGCGGCGACGCGATCTTTTTCGTTTTCCGCCAAAAACTCTGTCTTTTTCTGTACTCAATGTTTATGACAAGAGTTAAACGTAGATTTTTTTGAAATGAAAATTGAGACTATTACAAAAATGTAACAGAGCAGTTTTTTTTCTTTTGGTGGGTTTGATTGTGGCTAATGTTAATGGTGTAGGATGTGACGTGTTTTAGTTACTTATTGATTAGAAGTATTTTTAACAACGCGAAATTTTAACATCTAGACACTGCTGGATGTTATTCAGTATTTTCTTATTTTGACATTACAAGTGACGTTTCATTTTTGAATTTTCAACCCTGAAATGTTACTTGCGATTTATTTCAGCGCCTTCACTTAAACTAGCAAGTGGCTGTAAGCGCACCCGAGTGCATACATCGCATATTGGGATTTGATTTTCCAACCTAGCAAGTATAAAAGCTTCAAACAGTACAATTTTACTCGAGAAGTTTACAAAAGATTCTTGGGTTTTGTTTGACCTAAAAAACAATAGTAATTAGAGAATTTTTATCTCTCGCTGTTAAAGACGTCTACCACCATAGTAGTCCACTTGTTCAGCGACAATTGATTAGACAGACATTGGTCTAAGAATCAATATAACGTTTTAAGCGAATTCTCGTGTAAACAACGCAGCGGTTTTATCCAGTCAATGTTATAAGCACAGTATCAATGTTACGAATTGATAATTTCGAAAATAATTCTAAGAACCTCTATTACTACAAGAACGGTAACAATTAGCCATGATTCAAAGAACTGGAACATTGCAAAAGTTAAATTATATTAAGTGTATTAAGATCAAATCAGCTTACTTAATTAGTTTTAGGCAAAAATAGAAATTTAATTCAGGCCGTGCACTTTCAGTGGCAGCACTTGGAAAGTTTGAACTACCTGACCTGGACACTACCAACTTTATAGAATGAATTATGCCAACATAGCAAGTCAATCGAGACATCGAAGACTCAATCGAGCAATCGAATCGATAGCCGTCCCGTCCTGTTCCGGGTGCTAAATATTTCCTTTGCTTTGTGAAGCGGCGGTTTGTTTGCGAATGACACCCGAGCGCATCGAGCGGTCTGAGCGTGCTGGAGCGAGGCAAATCGAGTCTATATAGCGAAACGTATTCGTTTGAAACCTACAAACAATACCCAATAACAGCCACATAAAGGTTCGTGGAATCATTTTATTTATTTTAAATGCAGTATGTTTTATTTTCCAATACAACTTTGCATTCCAAATTTCAGCTGAGCTTTTAAGCCGTTTGTGTAAAAAACAGATTTTATGAAAATCAAAGTTTGGCTCAAAATTTTGACGGTAATGCAAAATAAACAGCGGAGTTTTAGTCGGATTAACTAGTCTTAATAAAAGAAATTTCATCGATTAAAAATAATTTAAAATCATAAAACATTATTTGGAATCATAGTCAATAATGTTTATTTTGATTATTTAATTATAGTTTTCATTAAAAATACAGTCGTGAAAATTATTACTTCCCAACTTTGACTTTTTCATTTATTCGGCGTGAGGTTAAGGTACATATATTGCAATTAGAAATAATCAACTTAATTCAGTCTCAAGACCAAACCAAAATTAATAAATTCTAACAATTGAATTTTTCTTCCATTTAATATTCAAATGGTGTTTGCAAATCAAATTGTTGCCAAAAGGCGACCAACAAGTTACGGAGTGGCTTAGGCCAACTTAAATTGAGATTTCAAAGTTGGCAGAGTTGGTTGTTGGCTAACCCGTGGAGAATGATGTTTGGCAAAACGCTCAAGGCGTTTGTCCGTGCCCTTATTCGTTAAAACACACAATCTAACTTTTTCGTTCAGTTCAATATCTGGACATGTTTCTTAGGAGACACAGTCACTGTTAATTCAGTAAAGTGAATATAAGCGATAAATCAAAGACAGAGTGAGAATTTTAGATTTTATTGTCAAGAGTCGAGCAGCTTTTGTTAAGTGTACAATGTACCGTAAGAGATAAGGGAGGAGCCAAGATGATTAAACAAAAAGGCAAAAGGACTGGAGGATATTCTGACGAAATTGTTTCGTCATTTTTTACAGTAATACAGCGGTTTGAATATATTTTGTTTTGCATTCCATGTTATTCCGAATTTTATGGTTAAATTATCTTCATAACACATACTATAATTATGCAATTTTGTGTGTTCTGAAATGGGTTTACTAAGAAGAATAGTCGAATTTGGCACTGATAGGGCTTTTATTAAAAATATCACACTATCACATCACATCACACTATTATAAAGGCGAAAGTTTGTATGTGTGTGTTTGTTACTCCTTCACGCTCAAACGGCTGAATGGATTTGGATGAAATTTGGTACCAATATAGCTTATACACTGGATTAACATATAGGCTACATTTTATTCCGGAAAAGTGAAATGTTCCCGTGGGATGAGCAATTAATTAAAATACTTTTATTCCGCGGGTGAAACCACGGGGCGTAACTAGGATGGATATATTAGTGCCTTCTCCAATTATTACAGTATACTCTGAAAGAATTACGTAATACGTAAAGAGTTACGTAATGATTGATGGCACAAGTACCACCTCTGCATTAACAGGAGGAAATGTTTGTCACCAGCGCCGCGCCTTTGTGACCGAGTACCACCAAAAACGTGTATAAAATCCCAGAAACAAAAGCAAACAACCTTTCTCAAGCTTAATCTGTAAGTAATAACTCTGAAGTTTTTTTTATCAATCTTCCCGAAATCAGCCGAGCCCGGCCGAGGCGTTCCGAATACGAAATGACGATGTCTTGTGTAAGGAATCGTTTGAACCGCAAGGGCCGCAAACTTTTATCGGATTACCTAAAAGGGTTTCCTCGTTTCTGTAATTATTTCAAGAAACGTATTGTTTTGTTTCATTACGTGACTTGTTCTGTTTAAATTGTTTTTGTGGATACATTATTTTCTTTTAAGAATTACTTACGGCATTTCTCAATAACTTTTAAATTGTAACATTGTAACAATCACTTTATGAAAATATGTACGTAATCAAAAAGAATTTCTCCGCATCACTCATCTCGCTATCTCAATCCATATTTTTTTTGGTTACTACGTATTCACATTTCTACTAGCTGCGCCTCGCGGTTTCACTTGAATTATTTTTTTTTTAATTTTTCGCTCAATATTCTTAGTTTTTTCTTTTATAAAAACTTTTCCTGACAATAATAAACACAACAAAAGAGAATTAGCGAAAATGTTTCATCCGTTCACGCGTTATGCGATGACCAAGGGAAACAGAGATATTTTTTTTTATACTTATATATATAGATATACCATCTTATACTTTGCCGCTAACAGTGATTTGTAGTAAATACTTAACTTCCGACTCAAGACCTGACACTTCAAAATAAATCTCTGTAACTAAATTTAGAAGGTTTTCCCTTTCCCGTGTGAAATATCATCGGGTCCCTGATATCAGGGGTCGGTCAGACCTCTGACCGGCGCTTTATCTTCACCTCCATCTTCTAGAGACCTTTGCAAGAATTTATTTCAATAACGCATATTTGACCCTACAGTTTTGTGGTCTGTAAAAGGTTATAGTTACAGGTTTCAGGCAAAAGTGGTTGTTTCCATCGAATAAGAGGTTTGCGAGTGGAAACATATAATTTCACACTGGAAGTATAGGCAATTTGAATATTTGATAGCTTTGAAGTTAATTATGCAAAAGTGGCTTAGTTTTGTTTCTGTGTAGCGCACTATTGTTTGGTGTCGTTTTTATAAACCACCTCAGAATAATATCAATACCGTTTGTTAACTGAAGTTACAACCAACTCACTGCGATTGTAAATAACAAAATTTTCCTTTGCTTCTTAAACTACTTGATGGGCGTTGAAAGAAATGTTATAATGTACGGGTTGTCAAAGTGGTTCTCTCAAATCTAAACCAGCAGATTTTAGTCACAAGTGAGTTTAATAGCGTAATATTTATTTCATTATTTCTTAACTATTCACAGTGTATATCTTATCTTAGGCGGGTTCGATTCCCGCGGCAGGACAAGAATTTGTGCACAGAAAAACTTACAAAAACTTATACACACACACAAATACTTATTCTGAGTCTGGGTATTGTGGGACCGTGGTTCTCGTAGTTCATGGGTCCCTAGACACAGGGAATCCTAGTTAGGGTTCAGGATCTATGTATGTGATCGTTGGATGTTATTATTGTTATTAACTTAGTAACGAAGAGAAAGCCCTTTATAAATTACTATTGTCTCTTAATCAGGGGTTATCAGTGGTTATGCGACCAGAGTCCAAAACAACATCTTCAACAACATGATTATCTAGTAATAGATTTGGAAATACAACAAATAATTAGACAATTGTCGCCATTTATTTTTAGGTGTGGTAGCTGATAGCGGCTACATTTGCCGACTTTATTATTACATTATATAAAGTTAAATGTTGACTCACTGACTGACTGACATCATTGATTGAAGAGATGGGAGGTGATGGAGAAAAAGTGACTATAGGTTCGCGTAGAGGAGGGCGAGTAACCGACGAGAAAAATCTGACATCATCGGAAAATCGTCTTCGAGATGGAACCGCTCGACGGATCTCGGAAACCAAAAGTCGGATTGGTGTCGCCTTCTAACTAAAGTTGGAGGAAACCTTGGGAGGATTTTAGAGAAATAAAAAAAAATGGGGTTCCCATACAAAAAAACTAAAATTCCATACAAAATGGAAACGCTCGTAGATCGAAAACGGTAAGAGTCACGCGGGGGGTGCTCGACCGAATGTCGTAGAGGACGTTGGGGGCTTTCCGACGGTGGTCATTAAAATCCAAAATGGCGGATTCAAGATGGCGGCCATTTTGAAAGTTGGTCCGATCCGACTGATTGTTTGCATCGGAGGGTTTTCGAGGCCGCAGATTCCATATTTGAAAAAAAAAATTCGATTCCGCCATTTTGAAAGGTGGCCGCCATACAAATTTTTTTTTACAAATTCAACGCATCGTTTCTCGATACCTATGGGAAAGTTTGCAATCGTTCTTTACGATTCGTATAGACGCGGTAGTTTGAAATTCAAAAATATTCAAATCCTGGTCTTTCGACCTTCCATCATCGCGACCGTCAACGGCCTGGCTAAACGGTACGAGATAGGTCACGTGCGTTTTAAGGAATGTTATAGCAAACCTTGAGACGATTTTAGGGCAGATAAAAAAAATTCGAAATGGCGGAAAAAAAAATCCGCCATACAAATTTTGACCGGAAATGACGCCGAAACCGTGATACTTTAGTATAAAGAGCTCAAACTAATATTGTTCGGAAGTCCAGGGGGAAGAATTCGGAATATTTTTTTTTTCAAAATGGCGGAATTTTAGGTCACTGCGGAAAAAAAAGTTTCACCGATCCGGATGAAAATCGATATCTGGAAATCCCATAGAATGCCGATCAACATTCTGAAATCAAATTTTGACTTTCGCCATTTTTTAATATGGCCGCCATACAAAGGTACTTTTATCGAAATGTACACTTTCCTTTTTGGAGCCGCGAATACCAATATTTTAGAAAAGTCGTTCCTGAGAATCAAGTGAAGATACAATAAGGGTCAAAATGCAAATATAACAAAACCGATTTTTTCAAAATGGCGGCTACAGTAACATCGACTTTAAGAAAACGTTATCCGATCCAGATGAAAATCAATATCTGACTATCTCCCTCGATGATTAGTAGGAATATGGAAAAAAAATTTTGATTCCGCCATTTTTCAATATGGCCGCCATACAAAGGTACACTATACCCCCTACTTCCCTCGGAAATCGCGAGAGATAGAGGGGTCGACCTTGAACTAAAGTTTGCGTGCCTTTTGGTACCCTTTCAAATCTGTAAAAAAAAATACAAGTTTCATACAATTTTTTTTTTTTAATCTTAAGAAATTCGGGCCGCGTTCGGGTTCCGCGCGAATGCGAGAGACTTTCAAGGAAGTTCATACCAGTTTTCAGCACCGTTTCGAAGCTGAAACTGTAAGCTATTTTTTAATGTAAAAAAAAAGTGGGGTTATCGCTTTAGATTTTGAATTACGGACCTTTTTTAAAAAAAAAAACTAACTTTTCAACGGATGTCGGTTAAGAAAAACTAAATATGCAGATTTGTTGCAAAAAAATCATACATTACGATGCAATATTTTTTTACACACCGGTCAATAGTAATTTTATTTTTAATCGATTTTTAAAGGTAATTTTTCATGCGCGGTTCGAAGCATACTCCTAATAATAGCATCCGTAGTAGGTACGTTGAAACGATTCGACTCTATTGTAACGCAGCCAAGGTTGACTTTACTATACCGTTACTTGACCATCGCTCCTATTGCATTCGGAAACTGATGGTACCACAAAAGCTTACTCCATTGGTTGGTTATACAGTACGACTGGTGAGATGCGAAAGATACTGAAGGAAAGCACTCGGTAAACGATTGTCGTTATGATTATGTAATATGTCCACACATATTATATTATATTAATAAAATTAGGTACTTAATTTTTGACCAAATTGCCCTATAAATAAGTGAAGTATGGTGAATACATTCCCACATTTCACAAAAAAGCACCCCCGCCACCCCATCCCGTCAACCCGCTGTCCTGTCGCATCACCGGCGCCTGCCCACTGCGTAATTAGTGTGATCGCAAGCGCCGACAGATGTGTACATCCGGTTTACCGCTTCCTACTTCCGCGCCCGCAACAATACGCGTGTAATCCTTCGTGTGTCGTGCGTGTGTGATCCGTGATAAAGGGTGTAGGTATTCAGCGGGTGGGAAACATTGGTGTTCTAAATAACTGTTTCGTATTTTATCGAAGGAAGACTGAATAATGTGTCATACTTAAACGTTTTAAAAAGTGTGATGAACGACATGTAGTCACAAGGACGTGAGTACTTAAGTAGTAACTTCGAATATAGCTGGACAAGTCGTAGAGGGCCTGTTCCGTGACCGGCTTGCTCTCCGGATCTCACTGCATTAGATTCTTACTTATGGGGTGAGGTAAAACTATTTGTGTACGCTACAGAGTATGTAAACAAGGAAGAATTAAAGACTAAAATCATTAGTGCATTTAAAACTGTTAAAAGTGATTCATTCGTTTTGGATCGTGTGAAAGACAACATGCGTCAGCGTGCCGAGCTGTGCTTCACGCGAAGAGGGGCACATTATTAAAAAAAATTAAGGTTGTAAATAGGTAGTAGTACGATTTAGTTTAATCGTTGTAAATAACTATCATTCCCTTTTTTAAATACGCCAAAAATACCAAGGTAAGTCAATGCGTATTCAGTTCATTTTGATTTAAGTTCGTCTTAAATACAAATTATTTCAATTTCTAAAATCAACCTAATTAATCAACAAATTGGTGATTATGTATTTCTGCCTGATTAAACTATGAATGGAGAACGGACCATAGCAGCCTTATTAATAAACGGGTATTAGTTTTGGGTTAGTTACTTCAGCTTTTGTCCTTTTCTTGCTACTGGAATATTTAGCTGGATTGAAAGAGACAAAAGATTGTGTAACTAATCCAAAGCTATTTCGTGTTTATTAATAAGGCTGTATGTACTTCTTCATCGCAGGTTGCAGGTTCCGTCTTTTTCATTTCCCCTTTATCAGAAGAGTACCGCCATACTTTAAGTTTACTTTAGTTTTAGAGAATGCGACACAGAATCGACACCAATGTCGCGAACCGCATAGATCTGTAGGTATAGGTATCTATCTATACAAAAGCGCGGCGGCTCAGCACCCTTACCGCGTTACCGTTCTGGGAATCGGCTTCGCTTGCCATCTTGCACGTGCCAATTTTTTTTTACAAATTCAACACATTGTTTCTCGATACCTATGGGAAAGTTTGCCATTGTTTTTTACGATTCATATAGATATGGTAGTTTGGAATTTAAAAAAATTCAAATCCTGGTCTTTCGATCTTCCATCATCGCGACCATCAACGGCCTGGCTAAACTGTACGAGATAGATCATATGCGTTTTAAAAAATGTTATAGCAAACCCTTGGACAATTTTAGGGCAAATAAAAAAAATTCAAAATGGCGGGAAAAAAATCCGCCATACAAATTTAGACCGGAAATGACGCCGACACCGTGATACTTTAGTATAAACAGCTCAAACTAATATTGTTAAGGAGCCCAAGGGGAATATATCGGAATATTTTTTTTTCAAAATGGCGGAAATTTAGGTCACGGCGGAAAAAAGTTTCACCGATCCGGATGAAAATCGATAGCTGGAAGTCCTATTGAATGCTTATTAACATTCTGAAATCAAATTTTGACTTTCGCCATTTTTTAATATGGCCGCCATACAAAGGTACTTTTATCGAAATATACTTACGAAATATACTATACACTTTCCTTTTTTGAGCTACGAATACCAATATTTTAGAAAAGTCATTCCAAAGGATCAAGTGAAGATGCAATAAGGGTTAAATTGACAAAACCGATTTTTCAAAATGGCGAATGCGGAAATATCGACTTTAAGAAAACGTTATCCGATCCAGATGAAAATCGATATCTGACTATCCTCCTTGATGATTAGTAGGAATGTGAAAAACAAATTTTGATTCCGTCATTTTTCAATATGGCCTATGGCGGCCATACGGTAAACTATACCCCCTACTTCCCTCGGAAATCGCGAGAGATAGAGGGGTTGACCTTGAACTAAAGTTTGCATGCCTTTTGGTACTCTTTCAAATCTGTAAAAAAAAATTACGCGTTTCATACAATTTTTTTTAAATCTTAAGACATTCGGGCCGCGTTCGGGTTCCGCGCGAATCGCGAGAGACTTTCGAGGAAGTTCATACCAGTTTTCAGCACCGTTTCGAAGCTGAAACTGTAAACTGTTTTTTAATGTAAGAAAAGGGGGAGGTTATCGCTTTAGATTTTGAATTACCGACATTTTTTTTAAAAAATCTTCTCAACGGATGTCGGTTAAGAAAAACTGAATATGCAGATTTGTTTAAAAAAAATCATATATTACGATGCGATATTTTTTAACACACCGGTTAATATTTTTTTTTTTTTTTTATTGAATTTAAAGGTATTTTTTCATGCGCGGATCGAAGCATACTCGTTATAATAGTAGAGCCGTAGTAGGTACGTTGAAACGATTAAACTTAGCGACACGGACGTAATACATCGGTCTCAGTCTCTCTTATAAGAAATGTCTGTAGGTGAGAGGAGAGTGACCGGTGTAATCTCGAACGCTTCTGACATATAAATGAAAAGACACGGTACTAAAAGCAACACCAATTTCAAAGTGTAGGGTTAAAGATTGCACTTGATTGCAGCGTGTGAGGGCCCTGGTTCGCATTCACACAATGCTGATGAATTTTGTAAGAGCTTTTAATATTATTTTTTAAGTCGAATAACACGAACCCCGCGGGTCGCTTGATTTAAAATATATAACACAATAACATTTTTTTTTTATAGGCAATTGTTTACCACATTTTTGCAAGCGTCATGTCAAAAGAGAAAATGATAGGTAAAGATAACTATGTATGGAAATTCCTCACCTTAATTATGGTTAACAAACCATAATGCCAATAGGTAAGGAATTCCCATTCACTGACCATTCACTGACTCTGACTTTAAAGCTTACGAGATGTTTGTCGTAAGCTTTAAAGTAAGAGTCAGTCAGACACGGTACACGGCACGGTCCAAATAATTTTTTTTCTTCTGTTTTGGCATCGCGCTATTGATGCAATCTGCCAGTGTCATGTTGGATTTAACTTTTCAATTAAAAGTGGGGAAACTTAAACGCGCTAAATTGTATTTTGAGCTTACAAAATTTGAAATATTTTAGAAAATGATGGGATCAGGAAAGTATGTGAAGGAAAAGTGTAATAAAAAACAGACAATAAAAATAATGGAAAGGATAGAGTTTATAATTTTGAAAGTTATTAGAAACAATAAACAAAGCCAAAGCTTTATAAATATCAGTATAAATATTTGAAAGTAAAGAAGATATATTTGTAGGAGGCCCAAATACTTTCGGATGGTATATAGTTTTTTTTTTTTAACACGGTCCCGCGGCGCAACCGCGCGAATACTGCGTGGCTCAGTCGTGGCGGCTCTTGGTAGCGGTGCGTGAGGGCCCTGGTTCGCATTCAGATAACGCTGACAATATATTTTTTTGTAGAAACTTTGTTTTGTACGGCCACTCGCGGCCCGCGGTGGTTTGACTAAAAAAAAGAGACTTTTCGACGCGAGAGACTTTCAAGGAAGTTCATACCAGTTTTCAGCACCATTTCGAAGCTGAAACTGTAAGCTGTTTTTAATGTACAAAAAAGGGGTTATCGCTTTAGATTTTGAATTACGGACCAAAGTTTCGCTTGCACAATCTCTCCTTCTTCCAATTCTCGACTATGCTGACGCCTGCTACCTTGACCTTACTGAGGAGCAACTCAATAAACTTGAGCGTCTTCAAAATTACTTACGATTTGTTTTCGGTCTCCAAAAATATGATCACGTCTCAGTTGCGTTCTAAACTCAAGTGGCTCGCAATACGTCTTTGCCGGAATACTCATATCCTGTCCCTTTTTTTTTTTATAATATATTGTTTAATCCTTCTACTCCCCACTATTTGAAGGCTCGATTCGATTTTCTTTATCACTCCCACTCCAACTCTATGTCTCTTAGGTCATCGGAAAACCTCCTTCCCAAGCCCCCGGTACGTCGTACTTCGTTCTACGACCACTCCTTCACAGTTCAAGCTGTTAGATTGTGGAATGAACTCCCTGTTATCATTCGACGCGCTCAATCACTTTTCAGTTTTAAATATCAAGTCAAAAATTCATATTTATCTAACCTGACTCCCTACTAAATAAACTGTGTTCCTTTTAACTGGTATAAGTATATATATATATAGATTTAATAATTCCTGTATTGTATGAATTTCGTTGGTGAGACAAAGAGTTATCTATCTATCTATATTGTACATGTGTATATATTATGTATCAATGATTTAGGTATATGTATTTTATTATTATTTATTCTTATGTATATAGTATTTATTTGCACCGCCGTCCTCGCTCATAGTGTCTCATATCTCTGTCCATACAAAGGTTGTCTGGAAGAGATCGCTCTTAGCGATAAGACCGTCCATTGTACCTTATTACGTGATTCTATTTTCTACATGTTTATTTTTGGTGTCAATAAAGCGTTTTGTATTGTGTTGTATTGTAAGTAGTTAGAACCTTGACTTTATTACAAAACGCCGACTAATTGAAGACCAGCTGATACCAGAGATAGTCCATGGCTTAAATCAATATTTACCATAGACATATATTTACCATAGACTAAATACGAAAAAAGTTTGTTCATTTGGACCACATTTATTCACACGATCCTTTTTTAACGTTTTCTTATATTTAGAATTTTTGTTTTCGTCTATAATATACGTGCATTGGCCTTGGAAAGCTTATTGTTTGCATATTTTTTAAAGAATAAATAATCAGTACATAAATATGGCATTGCTTAACGCGCGAAAATTGATATTTCTGTTTATTGTTGTTATAACTAACTGTAACTATAGTAAATATCGTATAAATGGAGCAACAATAGATATGTTTTATCAAAGACCAACACAACCTCAAAATCGTCTAACAAAGAAGGTTTGATAACCCAACATTGGCGTTTAGTGCGTAAATAGTTTTTAATCTTAAAAGTTTCATTTTTCCACCACCGTGGCGCTAGCAAGTGTCGTTTTTTTTGCATTATTTAATAAAATGTTCATAAACGTATACGAGTGAAAGAAAAGGGAAATGATACAAAGACGAAAAATATGGATAGAGTTTATAATTTTGAAAGTTATTAGAAACAATAAAAAAAGCCAAAGCTTAATAAATATCAGGATAAATATTTGAAAGTAAAGAAGATATATTTGTAGGAGGCCCAAATACTTTCGGATGGTATAATTTTTTTTTTTTGTTTTTTCTTTCAACACGCAAGGCGAATTAGGCGCAGCTGCGCGAATACTGCGTGGCCCAGTGGTGGCGGCTCTTGGTAGCGGTGCGTGAGGGCCCTGGTTCGCATTTTTTGTAGAAACTTTGTTTTGTACGAACTTTTTTTTAGTGAACACATCGCGGGCCGCTCGCGGCCCGCGCACGGGGCATAATACTAGTCTATAAATATAAAATTCGAAGTCCTGACTGACTGAATGACATATATCAACGTACAGCCTAAACCGTTGGTCCTAGAGACTTGAAATTTGGAAGGCGTGTTCTTTGTAAAGTGTAGGCATCTAAGAAAGGGTTTTTCGAAATTCCATCCCCAAGAGGGTGAAATGGGTGGTTGAAAAATGGAAATCTATGAAAAATTTTCTTCTTCGTTTTCTATTGGTAGTCCACGGGGGCGAAGCCGCGGGCAGAAGCTAGTTGAAAAATAAAGGTATAGATACTTTTGCGAGATACGTATATATTATGAAACTATTTCTTGGTTTGATTAAGTTACAGAAAACGTAATAAAATAGTCAAGTTTAATAATGAAACCACAAAATCCAATCTGGTATGTGGCATTCAGAACAATTGTGACGACTGGAGCAGAAATGTCAAACAATATCCGGGATTATCACGTTCCTTACTCACTATAGGGAAGACAGATTTAGGAGCACAGTAATGTCATGTATGGGAAAATATGTCATGTTTGAAACAGTATAGAGGAATTTCCAGTCAAAATTTTGTTCTTATATCCAAAAATTTTAAGCTGTTATAAAACTGAATGGCAGGCAATGTAGATGTAGTAATTACGGTGGACCGGAGTATAAGACACGTCCTGACATAAAAACTGGTTTATTGCTACCTGCTTCTTTCGCATGGAAAAATGTGTACGTTGCACTTTTTATTATCACTGAATAGGCCCGCATTCGCGGTCGCACCTGATGGAAAGAGACGACGCGATCTACGATGGTACATACCTAGAAGATACCTATTCACTTGCGACTTGAACTTGCTACTGATTGTACATATCGGGAAACAAAGACACATACTTTCAGCGGACCATCTTCGAAAAGCTAGTAGGTAGGTATGTAATAATCCATAAACGCGAAAGTTTGTATGTATGTATGTTTGGTACACTTACGCTCAAACGGCTGGACGGATTTGGATGAAATTTAATATATAGATACCTTATATAGTGGATAACACATAGGCTACTTTTTGGCCGTGGTTGAAACCGCGGGACGCAGTAGCAATAGTAGCAGACTAGTAATATATATAATAATACCTCTCTTCTCCTTATTATATTAACACATCTATGTAGACCCCGGTAGATGGTAGGACAATGAATAATGGACTAATGTAGCGATTCTATAATCATTGGTGAATAATTTTGGTCAAAGTTTAGTTCAGGGAACATGGATGCGGTAATAGCTCGAAGCAGTTAATTTAACTTAGTTTTGAGTTATGGGCCAAAGGTTCTATAAACATTCAAACACGCAACACTTTCCTTCCGAAAATAGCCGCAAAATGTTAGCGTGAACTCAAGCAACTGTCAATCTTTTACTCAAATTACACGAACCCACATAGTAAGCAACGAGGACGCGTAGGCGTTTACGATGTTGGAAACCAGGGACGAATTTTAAAGCAAAGGTAATGCCCAGAATCACATTAAAAAGAGAACGTAGCAACAATTCTGGTAACACCGCGGGCCGTATTGAAAACTAGATTTCAATCTGTACATATAAAATAAAAAGTCCTGACTGACTGACTGACTTATATATTAACGCACAGCCTAAACTGCTGATCCTAGGTCCGTATTACAGAACGATGCTCAGTTATCAATCAGTGCTCAAACAGAGATTTCATTCATAAAGTTTTCAATTAGTGAATGAAATCTCTGCTTGAGCACCGATCGATGACTGAGCATCGTTCTGTAATACGGACCCTAGAGACTTGAAATTTGAAGTGTGTTCTTTGTAAAGTGTAGGTATCCACTAAGCAAGTGTTTTTCGAAAGAGGGTGAAATGGGTGGTTGAATTATCTAAGAAAAAATTTCTTCAAATATTAAATAAATATTTATTCAAATATAATTTTTTTTCTTTATTCAAATATAAATCACATAATCAAGAAACTTTTCGGTTCTATTCTATCAAATCAAAATCAAAAAAATTAAAGTAATAGTACCCATACTAGCTAAATAAGCTTATAAATCATATCAACATCAATTAAACGTTTTCAACGTCTGGTTGAAGCTACACGTGACCGAAATGCTGGCCTCTACTTCGGCCAAAGATTCAGCATTGCCATTCAACGTGGCAATGCTGCCAGCATATTGGGCACGTTGCCTACTGGTAGTGTTTTGTTTGATTAAGTTCCCTTTTTATTGTTTTATGTACAAAATAAATAAATTAAACGTTTTCTGATAGATATGGCGCCATAAAGCGTCGAGGAATTCATTAAAAAACTAGGGTGATCAATTTAATTTCATATAAGTACCTACTTTTCTATTTTAATAACATCATCATTTGTCATCGTTTGTTAATAATTATGTTATTGCATTTATTATTTTATTTTTTATGCTTATTTAATAATCTCAGTCTTGTAAGTCTTTATAATTATCAATAAATTTATCATTATCATTATCATCATAACGAACCCCTACCACAACACCTAAGGACCAACCTGTCCGATATCCTCAAAAACTGTTTGTTTTCCCACTCGGAAGCTCATTAGAATTGCTAATCAGGGGAACTTAATCCGGTGGCCAACATCCAGTCCCGGGGAACTGAGAGCATTCATGAGGCCGTGTTGAATCAATAACGTCGATTGAGACAAAAACAGATGCTGGATTAGAGAGGGTAGGATTAGATTGACGGTATTATTGTGCTTTCGTTTTATATTCAGCCTAGATTCTGCCCGCGGCTTCGCACGCGTGGCCTATAGGAAACGGAAGAATTTTTTTCATAGATAATTCAACCACCCATTTCACCCTCTCAGGCTGGAATTTCGAAAAACCTTTTCTTAGTACCTACACTTTCAAGTCTCTAGGACCAGCGGTTTGGGCTGTGCGTTGATAATATAAGTCAGTCAGTCAGTCAAGACTTTGAATTTTACATATTCAGATTGGGTGTTTGCAGCTGCAAACCCTTCATACTTAGCTAGTATGAAGGGTTTTCTTACGTCAAACAGGGTTAGTGTTCGATCACGTCATGGAGCCATTGCTGACGTCACGCAACTCTACCTAACACACGCTACGAATCGGCTTTCAATTGAAGCAGCCGAAGCCAAAAACACAGTTAAAGTTATTTATGACACATACACACTTAGAATATGACGATATTAACTCGTATGGCCAGCATGAGATGTAAAAACTTACATATCTATTCTGTCACGCGTTTGACCAATGAAAACGAAAAAAAGTTTTATGACGTGATCCGCGTGATCGTTCATTGGTCGAACGCTTTCTTGAGAGAAGAGTTATAGAAGTTTCTACTGGTCATGTCACCCGTGCTGTCTAGTATTCGTAAAAAATATTAGTTTAGATGGGTGAAAAAAACTGTATTATAGAATTATTCCAAGCTCTTAGAACAGGAACGAGCTCTGACATGTGAATAAATGTTAAATGAATGTATACAAAAGTTCCCACTAACTCCAGAATTTGCTTCGAATACAACAGAGGTGGATCACGCAATCTCTTTTTAAATTAACATCTATTACCATGAAATAACATTAAGTTGACAAAAAATATGATTTAATACTAACAAAACCTGTGAGTAATCATCGAAAAATATGTACCTCTACGCAACGCTAAAGCAAGTATAATGCCGTATTCATGTAAAGCTCTTTTTAATAAAATTAAGTGTTGATGTGGCGACAGGTGTTCTACATTTGTCTGTGGGGAATAAAAAATACTTTTATGGCTGTAAAAAGTAGCACAACGTTATGACCTGCGAGGCTGTAGCGTGTGGCTGTAGGTTGTCATAATCGCAATGTGTTTCATAAAGATTACAACCATGCGAGCTACTTGACATTCACGTACACTTTCGAGGACAGCAATTTCATATTCTAAACTTTGGTGATATAGTTGTGCGAAAACGGAAATGAAGTAAATAGTAAATAAATAAAATGGGTATAGGAGGAACGGGTTGTGCGTAGGTTGCAACCTATATAACTATAGGCCTTCAGCATGTCCACACCGCGCCGCGTCCTGAGCAGGAATGATCCGTAGTACACCGAGCGTTCCCTTTTTATAGCCAGATGGACGGGGGTGCGATGACAGACACCGGTGTTGCCACTGTAATAAATTTAAATGCTACGACAGGGTAAATTACGGTACTGCCCGCTGCGCATAGAGTTTACAACTGGACGGTGCCGCCGTCATGTCTTTATTTCAGGCAAAAAATCCCCAATAAATATTACGAAGTAACTATGTATTTGTTTCATGTCTAGACAGGGTGTTGAAGGATCGATCTCTCTTCCTTTACCTAGCAGATAGGATTTATCGAAATGTGATCGTTCGTTCTTGAGACAATTCAAATGCAATTCAAAGGGGTAATGCAGCTGCCAGCATGTTGGTTACACTACCTATTGGTAGTGGGATTGAGCATTTGGACTGTCTAAGGTCGGGTAGTACATATTACAGTTCCAATATTTTTTTGTAGTGCGTAGTGCAGGTAGTACCAACTACTGAATGATAATACCCACTTAGTATTATGTAGTAGTTGATTTAAATATGAATAATAAAGGTTCTTTGCCCGTTTGATTTTTCTTGAGACGTTATTACACTAACCAACAATAAAAATATATAATAAATCTTATGAAGTTTAATTAAATAAGACGAAAAACAATAAAATATACTGACTAAATGAATTCAATGTATACGCGTATTATAAATAACAATGGACCATTGCTAGAACAACAAAGAAAGTCTATAGGAATTTAAAAAAATCTAATAATACTTGATTGAGTCGAAAGAAAACCCCGTTATTAAGACTCGAAGTTTTTGTGGCGAAGATTTTGAGACCCTCCAAACGTTACTACATTTCTTACACCAGAAGGGGAGCATATTTTATTAGGTGCGTACATAATCCAACAAAATTTATTGCTCATGTCAAACGAGCGAGAACACTGGTTCAAGTTAGTTGCATGTAAAAAGTGAAGGCAAAAAACGGGACATAAAAACATGGATAAACTGCTGAAACGAATGCCACGTAGCGATGGGCGAGTGCGGGGAAAAAATCGAATAAGTCATCGACTTTTATTATCAAATAATCAAGCAAGTTATTGTACTAAAATTTTCTCAATTATTTCGGTGACAAACAATACATAGTACAAACAAAAAAATATTGGTTAATTAAAACAACACTACATTTCCATCACATAGACTCAACTTGCAAAATAATTGCGTAGATTTTTCCATTAATTTCATTCGAAGCAAATTACAACTCGTACATCCTCACAATCGAATATATTGCATTCGATACTTAGTCGAATACAAAACGGTTGATAACCGATGATTTCGATTCGCAAACGCCCCATCACTAAGTTAAGTCAGTCAAGACTCAATTACATTTGGGGTTAAGATAAGAAGGTATCGACAAAAAACATGCAGATACTAGAAAGTGGAAGTAAAAGAGTATTAGGACATAAATTACATTGAAGTGTTCCATTCGGTGCGATAAGGCGCCCTTCGGGTGAGAACTTTATGAAGTTGCTCAAGTAGGCGGGCACAGAGGCAGTAGGCCTGAGGTTTCAGTGGGATACGTCAAAGTTATCTGATATAGGTCACCGGCGAGTCGTTTACAAAGGTTGAAATCACTTGCAGTCTCGTAAAGTTGGACTATTAGTTTGTGATAAGGGAAAAGGCTGGCATGTCTTGGAAAGGCGTAATTTGGAAATAAAGTTACACGAGTTTTTTAATGGAACGAACTCATGATAGCAAGACACCAATGTTTAAAATAATTACTAAAATAATACCAAGTAATTACTAAAGATTACTAATAACTACACTACAGATTACAAAAAATCGGAAAAAATACTTGTTTTGGACACAAACAGTAGCTACGCAACATACTGGCAGCATTATCCCGTTGAATTGTAATAAAATGATATCAGAAAACAATGCGCTGTTAGACATATGTAAATAACATTTGGTTTAGGCATTCTGGATACTAACAGGCAGTGAAATTATACAGCAAAATGTCTTTGTTCTTTATTACGTTAAAAAACGAGTGTGCTTTAGGCCACACGACTTAAGTTAAACTTCTTTAATTTAGCTGCATCTATCGGCCGGTATCACTTTGTTCTTGCTTTGTTTAATGTTGATGTCGCCATCTTGACAATTGGAAATTTTCATTGTACCAACATTATAATAAATTTGTTTTACTCTGTTATGTTGACAATGGAGATCTACGTTAACCATCAACTTTCAACTTCCGATCGCCTCGAAAGCTTACTCCCTAAGTCAAGCGTGCGTAAAGAAGTTTTACTTCAAAATTGATTTTGCAATGAGTGTTTGCAAAACGGGTTTGTGTTAAAATTTTCGAAAACAGCTGGTATTTCTTGCGCGGTAGGTTGTCGAGTCGTAGCTCTTTTTTAGTAGCAATGCGATAGCATCCTATTTTATATCGCGTAGTTCTCTTTGTTTACAGATAAACATAGCATTGTTCTTTAGAATCCTCGATGGCTTGACATTAAGCGCAAACATTAGAGTAGAGGCTTTATTTTTCTGTTACAAATGGATTTGTTTTATTATTCCCTTTTTTATTACGGCTCTAACTTACACAGAGTAATTTATTACTCGCCATTTTAACAGCCGCGAAAAATCTTATTTTAAAGGCCTTTCAGGAAATGTACGGGCTTTTTATGTGCGTTGTATTTTTGATAATTTTGATAAATGCAAGCCTTTAAAACCTCTGACGTGCTTAAAATTATTTTGTTGTAACCTATTATAGCCCCTGATGGTTAAAGGCTGTGAGGGGTTTCATTCGAAGTACAATAACCATGTGTGTAAATAAAACAAAAGCTATATTCCTGTGGTCACTTTAAATTAGGTACAAAGCAACAATTTGGTGTTGAGCGACAAAAAGAGCGCAACACAGTTATTAGTTGACTTAGCGATGTGCGGACGCACGTCCGCCTCATCGTACTATGACAATAACTAAATACAGAAATTGCTTTTACTTTCACTCGGCTACCATGGAATCGTACAGGGACTTGGCATGCGTTTGGTGGAGGCATGTGACCAGGATGCTGGCTTTTATTTTGCACAGAAAATAAGCAATGGCAATCCATTCAACCTGATAATGCTGCCAGCATTCTGGGCACTTTCCCCTCCACTAACGGGTTTTTTAATTTGATGTAATATAAACTCATATTAAGTTGTTATGTTTTGAAATAATAATTTTCTTTTAACGAATAATTTAATGCACTTCAAAAAGTTTAGCGTTCCAATTTAAAATTGTAAAAAAAGTTAAAGCGTTAATTTATCAAACAATATATAACAGAAACCCCGCTATGAACGCAAGGTTAGACCGGATTAGGTTTGAAGATCAATTGAACTGGCAGTTTGAACTTCAAACTTCTAAAATTTGAAGAAGGGCAGGCATTCGTATCTAAATTGAATTCAGTTCTTTGACTCGTTCGATCTCTTATACCTTTCAATCAGAGTAAATTGCCCTTTAGGGCTGCTTAATTAAAGCACAACTACTTTAAAAGTACCACAGAATAAATTAAATCTTTACTTCAATTGTTACAGCTTTGGAAAGTTTGACAATGTTGCAAAGACTTCGCATTTTGAACATCATCTAAATTGTATCGCAAAAACCAATAAAAAACACAATGCATAGGTGAGAAATGTCACTGTATATTATAAAGTTGCTGGTATAATTATACACATATGTATTGTCTCGGTTTCGCCCGTTACAACTGCTGTTATTCCGGGTATTCCAACGGAAGATGTTATCGCGCGTACGTACGTGTGTTTGTGGAGAATGAGCCACGGTAATTGTTCGCAAAGCGAAGCAAATTATAGCTGGCAAGAAGTATGGCACCGTATAGCACAAGAATTATTTCTATACAAATCGCGGGATAGCGGGAGTCAAAGTGCTGGATAGGCCTTGGGTATTCTGAACAGGAATATAGTCGGTTATTGATCTAGGTTAGAACAATAATATATCGGTTTTTGATCTAGGTTAGAAAAATGATATATCGGTTTTTGAACTAGATTAGAACAATAATATATCGGTTTTTGATCTAGGTTAGAACAATAATATATCGGTTTTTAGGTCAGATACTATTGCTAGTTATAGAGAGAGCAATGTTTAGGTAATTGTGATGTTGGTGAATAATAATAACGCCCAACGATCAACCTATTATTACGATCGAACCCTAATTAGGATTCCCTGTGTATAGGGGCCCAAGAACTGCGAGGACCATGGTCCCACAACACCCAGACTCAGAACAAATATTTGCGCTTTATTCTGATGACACTCTATTGAAAATGCGTCATAAAGAGATTGACCAGTGCCCCCATCACACAATGTAGTCATTTGAAGTACTGAAATTAAGTTTTATTTGATGATATCCTTATTCAACGATCGCCTATTCAAAAACACAGAAAAAACCTAAAAAATTATACTCATTTCCACACAGTATTGAATTTTGTATGGTATAAACTTAATTTAATACCATCCTGTACTGACGCATAGATTCAGAACTGGAATGGTATTCTCAGCCGCGTCATCACATTCCTCAATGGACGTTAAACGCTAGACAATTCAGCAATAAATTGGCGCAATTTGCGTGGAAGTTATACGAGATCTAACCACCAGTGTCTGCCGCTTCCAGTATATTACATGCTATAGCAATCCCGTTTACAGTAGCATTTGTTACCGCACACTACATATTGTATACCAGTGAATAATAGCTCACAACACACTTGGGGATGAATTTCATTATGCCTTTATGTTTGAGAGCGAGAAATTCTTTTGTGCCTGTTGTTTTACTCAGATTTTTTATTTCATTTAAATTCGAGACGGTGAACCGAGGCTGCTTTGTAGGACGGTTTTATTTTTACGATTCCAAGGCCGTTTCCTTTTTACGGACCACTTTTGGGACGTTTGACGGCTTACGCTTTTCTTTCGTCTATTGACAGCGGTGCTTTATCAGGTTTAAGTTGGGTTTAAAGTGTAATTTAATATCGGGGGACTCGACTCTCGAATGACGGTCGCGCCTCGTTGACGGACTGTTGATTAGAGTTGATAGTATTCACAAACTTGAAGCTTGGCTGCAACAAAAGGAGTTCTAGGTATTAGTCACGCTTTTTTAATCCCGCCTCTGAGCTGTGAAATCGCCGAGGCGGGAAAGACAGGGAAGATTTGTCAACAACTCGAAAGTGCGCGGGAAAGAAAGAATTTCGCGGACCATTTTCTCAGCCACAAGAACCTTGATAAGTTTTACCCTTCACAGACAATAGCCTGAAGATATATAATATTATCCTCACAGTAACGTCAAAACTATACACGCACTTCAAACCTATCACGGAACAATAGTTTGAAAGACTGTTACACGTAGATCATAAATTACCTCAAGCATTCTGGTCTGAGAGCCTTCGGTCGACGCAATGAAGGAGCTTTCAACAATAGTAATTTACAATTTCAATGAAGGAATCTTCCGAACTTATTAAATTTTAATACGGTTTCAAAGAGCTGGCATTTAACTTGGTGAAATGTAATTTAATTTCTAGAAGTTATTCGCTTATTAGTTTACGCGATTGCAAGTAATCGACGCTTTGACTTTCTGAAATTTATTGCGTGAAACAGAAGTTTGAGGAATGTGTTTTAACATGCATACGCACAAAATGTACATTTTGTTTCTATTAAAGTGAGCAACAAGCAGTAGACATGTATATTTTCAAAGTTTTTACTATGCTTATACCCATTGACTATAAATCCACTTTACCAATGATACAAGTTCCCCTCATACGAAAAATAGTAGTTGATTTCCATTACTAGCCTTTGCGAGTACAGTTATAGAGAACAGTTTCGTTTTGGATTTACGCGGAGAAACAGCTAGCGAAAAAAATTACAGAATATTAGAAAAACGAGTTATTGCTAAGTGAAATTGTGCGGGGAGAATAGCAAGATGTCTGGCTGTACAAAGGACGGTATATCATTCCACAAGTAAGCAATTTTCATATGGTAATTAGAAAAAAACTTAATACATCTATTTTGAAATTAAAAACGAACATTATGAAGAAGAAGAAGCGGGAACCCGTTGATGTCTTTTGCTCCGTCCTACTCTGTTCTTTGTAATTTCGTATGACTCTGTCTCGTTTTATCCTTGCTCTTGCGTCATTACTGTGATCAGCCAATCGCAAGAATATAAAATGCCTACAGAATAAGTATTATATAGTAATCTGCTGTTACCTCGCCCGCTGCCCCCGCTAGTAAGTTGGCTTTATTATCTATGCTTATATCGCATCAGCCAAATCAGCCTATCGCTCTGCGCCTAATACAAGTCTGTTTAGATGAACCAGCATAAAGAGGTGCAAGTCACTAACCAACATTACTCATTCGAACGAAGGTACTGTCATGTTTCCGTGCCACTTATGTTTAATACAAAGTTTCAATAGTTATAAACGCTACAAACAAGCTCTTTGGCCGGCACGCCTCCCTAATCGGAGTACTTAGTGTTATTGGAAAATTATGGACGGCAAGATAAACGCCACTTCAAATAGTAATTGAGGGATTGTTTATTTTTGGAAATAGCTTCTTGACTGACAACGGCCGTAATATAATATTTTTCAAATAGGAAATCACCTGTGGATTTTATGAAATGTTAGCTATCGATTGTCACATTACGATTTTAGTTATTTATACGCCAATATTCGATTCGAAAAAATACTGAAGAAGGCTTTTTAGGTAAAAATGCTTCTATCAACTTGTCAGTAGTGACTTCCTATTTGAAAAGAACCATAGTGGTACAACTTTGACAAAATTTATCGAGCCATCATTTGAACGTGACTATTAAAAAACACCTGCTAAAAACTGAAGATTATCTGCGAATTTTTAGCATATAGGTACATAGCTAATTATTATGTTTACAATATAATTAATTATTAATAACATAACGACTACTACTAGACTTAACTTACTATACCCAAAACAATATTGTAAAATAGGTAATAATGAAGATATCACAAACATTTCCTGGTATAGCCCACGCTTGGAAAGCGGTTCTGATGAAAATTACTGGATACTGTTTCTCACATTTCTAAAGTACAGGAATTGAGAAAGCGGTATCTTTTACAAACGTATATTAAAAGAAAATATAGTAGATACCTTTTTAAACGATAAGTTATTTATGGGTGATTAATTATCTTATGTTTCTCAGGTTTTTACGCCCTTTTGGTAGTGTAGCATAACCGTGTAAGGGCGTACGTGTGAAGTAACTTTGTTAACCACTTGGTACCCCGCAACTCTACGTACAGAATAGATACTAGCACGCTCAAGGTGTAAAATACACATACAGAAATTTATTTATTTTTTGACTGGCCCGATAGCTCAGTTGGTAGTAACCCTGCCTTCTGAACTGTGGGTTGTCGTTTCGATTCCCACCCAGGACAAACATTTGTGTGATGAACATAGGTGTTTGTTCTGTGTCTGGGTGTTATATTGTATTATATGTATGTATTTACAAACAAAAAGTATTTAAGTATTGTATCAGTTACTGGTCCCCATAATACAAGCTTTGCTTAGTTTGGGGCTAGATGGCGTTGTGTAAGATGTCCACACATATTATTATTACTTGTGTATTGCCAGCCCCTGTGTTGTGGTGGTTGAGCATGTCGGCACTCACAAACCGGAGGCGGCGGGTTCGATTCCCGCAGCAGGACAAGTATTTGTGAACAGAAAAAAAAAAAAAAGCGCTAATACTTGTTCTGAGTCTGGGTGTTGTGGGACCATGGTCCTTGTAGTTTCTGGGTCTCTAGACACGGAATCCTAGTTAGGGTCCAGGACCTATGTATGTGATCGTTGGCGTTATTATTATTATTACCTAAACTGTCTTGCAGGCTTTCAATGGAATCATGCGAGTGTTCGTTCTACTGGATTCCCAGAAGACGTGTGAATGAAATGACTTCTATTTCTCATTCTCAAGAAACTACTATGGTTTCGATTATCACATACGGGAGCTAAAATCAAACAATGAGTTATTGAATTATAAATAATGTGACCATAACAAATTCAGGTGAAGTATTTCCACATTTAGTTCCATGAAATTGAAAATTGCGTTAATAGTAACTCACTGTACACGAAACTAAGTATTTTTCTCGACAAATGTCTAATGTTGATACACAACATATCAGCAGGGCATCATTTTCGATTTTCACATTTATACATATAAAATTCAAAGTCCTGACTGACTGACTTATATATCAACACACTAAGCCACTGGTCCTAGATCACTTGAAATTTGGAGACTGTGTTCTTTATAAAGTGTAGGTATCCACTAAGAAAGAGTTTTACGAAATTCCACCCCTAAATTGGTGAAATTGGTGGTTGCGTCATTTATGAAAAAAAATATTCTTTTTTTCCTCTAGGCCACGCGGGCGAAGCCGCGGACAGAAGTTAGTTTATTATATAGTTACCTACAGTTAATAATTCAAATCAAATTAAAGGATTGTATGCACTTCTGACACCACGATCAACCCGAGAAGAAAGTATTTGTATAAAAACATGGCATATTTAATAGATATAGAATAAATATACTTAAAAGTTATCACGCCACTATCGGCAATAGAAAAGGGTCCAAAGCTTTACACTCAGGAATACGATGAAAACACATAATGAGTATGTAAATACATTTCCAAAATGAGTCACTTCAGACGTTCCGAAGCCTTCAATTTCAAAACATGTCGAATTCTACGCACTGTTTACCAAAACTCGAAAGAAGATTTCCGAAAGTACGCACTCCGAAGTTCCTCCTATCGGGGCTTACGTTTAAATTCCCGAGGCTTTCATAATAAAATTATGAGTTGAATTAAATAACTTTCTCCATCCATCCGTTTACGACACTCGCCCGAAAATATTTCGATGGAACGTCCTTCACTAATTCTAAATTCATTGCGATACTCTAAATTCATTATGGTTTTCTAAATTTATTGCTGTTGAAATCGTCAGAGGGATGGCGAAGTTAATAAATTGGTTTTCTTGTTGCGCTGCTCTAACTAAATTTTTATGGTTTCATGGATGGACGTTAAATAATCAATGCAGGCAACAAATAAAAACAACTTAATTAAATTTATATGCTCTGATGAAACAAGATCCTGGAGACCTAAGAATGAAAATAAATATAGAATATGATAGATTTGCCTTAGACAGCCTCTGTGGCGTGGTGGTTAAGCAGGTCGGCTCATAACCCGGAGGCGGCGGGTTCAATTCCCGCGGCAAGACAAGTATTTATGCACAGAAAAAAAGCCCAATTACATGTTCTGTGTTTGGGTGTTGTGGAACCATGGTCTTCGTAGTTCGTAGGAACACAGGCAATCCTAGTTAGGGTCCAGGATCTATGTCTGTGATCGTTGGGCGTTGTTATTATTATTATTTAAGTCAGACATGAGAAGGGAAAATTATTTCCAAAATTCAAGGAACTTGAGCATGGAAAACCAAGCAGTCACTTTGCGTATTTACAAACTTCGACAGCCTCTGTGGTGTGGTGATTGTGCCGGTCGGCTCATAACCCGGAGGTGGCGGGTTCGATTCCCGCGGCAGGACAAGCATTTGCGCATAGAAAAAAAAATACTAACTACTACGCAAATACTTGTTCTGTGCCTGGATGAGGTGGGACCGCGGTCCTCACAGTTCCATGGTTCCTTAGATACCAGGAATCCTAGTTAGGGTCCAGGATCTACGCATGTGATCGTTATAGGCGTTATTATTGTTACAACTTTACAATAAACAATTAAAATTTATACTATACAACGACTGCAAACTTGTCAAATAACGTTTACACCATTAATTTACATGATGCTTACTTATGCTTTGGCGCAAATTAGAAACCACGTCTTAAAATTACTTTGCAGCTATGCTAATAATTTCCTTAAGAAGTGAGGCGAGGAATCTCGATCTTTAAGGTAGGTTATAATTTGCGACTAAGCCCGTTTAATTATAAGGAAGAAACGTAAGTAACATCTTATTTCGCGTAATAACTTTGATCAATACAATGCAGGTTTAATTAAAGCCTAATTTTCTCACGTTCGGCGTTCCCCGAATGAGCTTTTAATTATACCACCCTTTTGATACCCCAATGAGATTCGCCAATTTCGACAATTAATACAAAGTGTCTCGACTAAATTAATTTCAAGGGGGACCATAATTCCCCAAAAGTAAATGAACGTTTAATCAAAGGGCTTATCTAGGACAGATCCACTATTATTAAGTTTGAATTTTACGATAACGTCGACCCTAAAGAGTGTATTTATAAAATGTATATAAAAACAAGTTTAAGAATTTAATAGAATAAAAATAACCGACCTTTTTTGTGATGTACAGCCATAATTTTTATGATTCATACTTAGGGTACCGTGCCCGCTGCTTCCCGCTTCTTAGATGTATATTTATCTCATAAACCACATATTACGCTTTATGTGACCGTTAGCTTGTAAAAGCTAAGTTATGGTTGATATTACGCAGATTATAATGTTTTGTATCGAATAATATTGCTTTGGAACGGCATTTTTAATCTCTGTATACATTCCGTTTTTCTACTAGACTTTTTTTATGTTAATGAATGTTGTGACGAGCTAGTCATTCACCTGATGTTAAGCAACACGGCCACCCATAAAAGAACAGTGTCACTCGGAACTCTAAAATATTAAGTTTCGCGTAACACTGCACTGCGCACATCATCTTGAGACATCAGCACAGTCTGGTAATAAGATTACTCGACTGTGAGATCAGATCATAAAGTCTCTTGCCCAGTAATTTCACAAGTGCTTGCGCACTACCGCTTGGCGGCAGAATAACTGGCAAAGCGTTGGTATCTACCTAGACGAACTTTGTAGAAAAATCCTACCACCTAGTAAAGTGTGTATTGTGTTAGTATCGATACAACTATACGTATTTTTCTTTGAGTCACATATCTGTTTCTGTCTGTTTCCAGAAATCTGTGTTTTGGGCGGCTGTGCCGCTTCACATCAAGCGAATAAAACAATAAGCTAATAAAATAGGAAATTTCGGCAACTTTTTAAATTAATAAAATGAACATTAGAACGTCTTTCGCGAAGCGTGGTACAAAATAAGCACCCTCCAAGATGGTACACCGCAATCGCCACTCGACGTTAATTTTCTTGTAAATGTTTCGTACAATTAAAGTTGAAACAAGACATCAAGGGCCGGAGTGGGCTGGCACAAGACTGCCAGCCGCTTCCTGAGATACCCCGGCACACCGCAATGGGGCCTTTATAATTAATACTATACGGAACACTTTGTATCTATTATGTATTCGTGTTTGGATGTAGTTGTCAGGAAAATGTGGTGGCGAAAGAGGAGACTGCTGAATTTTGCTCGACGTTTCAGGATTTAGGTCACCACTACGTTGCACTTGAGTTTGTACGTTGCTAATGTTGGCAACTGACTCACTTACCTAACATTAATTAACAGCTTCTATGGTGTGGTGGTTGAGCAGGTCGGCTTATAACCCGGAGGCGGCGGGTTCGATTTCCGCGGCGGGACAAGTATTTGTGCACAGAAAAAAGAGCAAATACTTGTTCTGAGTCTGGGCGTTGTGGGGCCATGGTCCTCGTAGTTCCCGGGTCTCTAGACACAGGGAATCCTAGTTAGGGTCCAGGTATGTGATCGTTGAGCGTTATTATTATTATTATTAATGATAGTTATTAACACGTTTATAACACGGATCATAAACATAACACTAATTTTTAAAAAAACTCAAATAATTTTATTAATTGGTAAATTGATTATTTTTCAAACTTCTTTTATCAATTGTGTACTATAGATTAAAACCGTTTCAGCATAAGTCGGGTCAAGACAGTAAGTCAACAGCGAATTAGTGAACTTTGAGGTAGCAAACTAATTTGTTACCAGACATTTCAGATTATACATAAATCAAAGTTAAATTATTAGATTTATAGTTATTGCATAGTTTCCTGCCATGCCGATGCCGTCTAGACGGGCTTCAGACCGTGGAGTAAAAAATAATGGATATCCGGTGGAAGTTACCTCTCAGAGTTATGAGTCAGCCATGGAATTTTAATAGAGATCTAAAGAAGTCTTGCTTCCGTAAGGGTGGACAAATCTACTGCACCTGACCGAAGACTAGTTTTTTTTTTCAATGGTCAGCCGGAAGACGGGCATGGCATTTCTAATGCATTTGTTCTTCCACAATACAAATTAGTAAGTGCGTCTTGTATAGTCGTGTTAGAAAATGTGTGAGAAGAAAAAAAAGGAAGCATATCTCGTCAGCGCCATCTATCTTTGGCTGTAAAACTACGTTACGTCAACTGTTAGAAAACTTCCCATTAGCTGCTGACTAGTTTTTGTTGCTGTGATTTTAAAAGTTAGAGTGAAAATATTAAAACTGTACACTATGACTAAGACTTTTTTAAATATTGAGGCTGATTACTATTTACATCGTAGAGTAGTCACAGATCGTTCTCAAACATGTAATTAGAACAGGACCTCATTAATATCCAAAAACAAACTAAAATGAAAGTTATTACAGTCACACAAAAACACTAATTAGCTTAACGCTAGCTTAGACAATGGCTGTTTCATTACATACACAAGTGAAAACAACCTACATGTGAACAACGCATCATTGTAGCTTTTGCAAGTCTACCTGATGCATAAGCAATGCTAATATAGACGGTAATAGTTTAAGTGTACGAAATAATTTCGTTTAAAAGGTCAGATCAGAATCTATTAGTCGCTTAGGAACACGTGCTACTGCTAATGTATTATTTTCATGATTCTAGTATTCTATAGACACTGAACACGAGATTCTAGAAAAACTAAATAACTAATAATTAAATATAATTAATAATAATCGTGTAGAAACATAATTCTTTAGTTATTTACAATTTTCTGATCATAAACTGAATCGCATTAAACGCAGTGACGAAAATCAACCGCCGCAGTGCCAAAACATAACAAAACCGTTATTGTTATTGAAGGTTTTAGATAGTTTACTATTTTGATACCAAAATGTACCGATATAAAATTAAAATTTGAATGCACCGTTACATAATATAGTAATAATAAAAACTACGAGGATTTAATAAAATTCAAAAGCCAACCGTTTCTCTTCCCATAAAAATTAACACCTTTAAAACAAGCAATTTTATAAAATATACGTTACACAATAAGAATTCGATTAATGGCTCGATTCCACAAATAAGAACCAGAACTAAATCCAAGAAAACTATAATAATTTCGAGCATTAAAAAATTCTGTCCGTGTTATCGTGTATGACCGTGACACCATGCGGGCACTGTTTTCATTGTGCTACGGTTTGTGTGAAAGAAAATTATATTAGTGGACAATATAGAACGAACAATAGAGTACGGATAGTGGTTTGTTATTGTTAATGCTCCAAAGGCAAACCACTGGAATGCAATTTCTTTAGAAATAAACGTGGAACTTATAGTAATCAAATTTCTTTCTTTATGCTTGGAATTGGTTAAAGCATTATGAACTGTGATGGATTATCATTACTCAAATTGATTTGTAATTGTTAATTGTAGTAATCTTTATGAATACCACTAAAATAAAAAAATGTGGAGTTTGCTTTTTTAACTTTAAATGAGTTTACTTTTGGCTACATCTCGTCTAATAAAAAGCTATTCATTAGGATTATAGGATTTATTAATTAGGTATCGCTGACTCACTTGACTCACAAAATCTTTTTACAAATAAAAAACGTTTTTGAACCGTCCATAGACCGCACTTTAAGCAACGAGATTTTTCAATAGAAGCTTCAATAATAAATCCGTAGGTTCATAACTGAATCCACCTCTATTCCACAGAGTTTAATATTTCTTAACGCGGAAATGCACTGCTTTGTGAGCACAGCGAGTTTTGGACCTCATTATTTTATTTCATGCATTGTTGTAGGACTTGTGGGTGACTCGTTGTTGTTGTGGTTTTATGTTCGTTACATAAATGCGAAAGGAATTTTAAGAACACAAATATTTTCCTGTTTTTGAGGTCAATAACTCGCCATACGGTTTTCTAAGCAACTATTTATTTACTAGTTTGCTAGTTTTACTTACATTTTTTCCTTAGATTCAATGTGTTGTTACATGTCTTACAACCTTCATTTATACGGCACCTTGAGATTGAGAAACGTTTTCGTATCGTCCATTTAAATGGAATCTGGCCCCAAGCAACTCGTTGCGACTACAAAGGTTGTCGGGCGGCCCCCGGTCAACGACCTCGCTGACCGACGCCCGCGCACCTTTTTATTCGCTAAAATAAGCAGTAACTATCACCTCTGCTATGGAGCGTAAGTCCAAGAAAGTGATACCTATACTATGGAAAATACAGCCTAGTAAGGTAACCTGGGATTTGACTGGATGCATTAGTCAAGAACATACTTGTGTTGTGGAACATCATACAGTACTTACTATACATATACTACTATATATATACTATTCAGTAGTAACTATACCTAAATCTAAAAAAAAAAAACCATAGTAACTGTAGCATAATCTGTGGAACGAGTAAACCACGTTCAGTAACCGTTCACGTGAGGCTTTTTTGCGGTATTTCAACGGTTGTCAGTCCTGTCTTGTTTAATTGGGCAGAGTAAAAAAGCTGAGTTCATTACACACAACATTGTTTTTTCTGCAATCTGTGGTTCATTATAACCTATTGAACGAATGAGTGGAATTATACGTGAATGAAGTTTGGGAGTGACATGTTTTATACATAATTGACGCGTCGGCCAGAATACCGGAATGTATGGATGTATTGATACATACACCATAATTCCAGGATCCCAGGACCATAATTCCATTTAAGTAATAAGGCAGTTGAGTATTAGACACCATGACACAATAAAATTATATATCATGGGCTAGAAAAGAAAAGTTGAATACAAAAACTATTGAGACAAATTGAGAAAAGTTCTCCTTTTGTAAAATGGTTTCAATACAAAATTAATTGAATGTAAAGTGGCTTGAGCATACATAATAGCGTCACACAGACGTTAGCAGAGTGGTTGAGAATGTTAGAGCACAATATATAAAATTACTCCAAGAATTACTCCAAACTTTCGAACGGGAAAATAGTAAAGACAATACGAATTATAATACAAATAGATAGATAGTCTTTATTGAAAATATATCTATCTATCTATATGTATATATACTTATAGCTTAATACTGCCAAATTACCCCAAACAATAGAAAATCAATTATTACGGTAGACCGGCAGTTAAAGACCGTCCAGAAAAGCCAGTACAGATTTGGCCTCAGAAAAGACGGTCGTCTAACAATAAAAGATACGTGCTTCAGATACACTACTCATAACTTAAGTATGAAGAAAGAACATGAAACAATAGAAATAAGCATCAAAATTCAAACATGCTGCGCAGCGGGTGGTGCCCATATATAGGTTGAAGACACGATGACCGAAAGCACAGGGCTCCAAGTAGGTATAGATACACCATACAAGTGAAAGCATGGAAGTGTATTCAGGCATTCTTTATATTAGACAGCCTCTGTGGTGCGGTGGTTGAGCAGGTCGGCTCCATAACTCAGAGGCGACAGGTTCGAATCCCACGACAGGACAAGTATTTATGCACAGAAAACAAGCGCAAATACTTGTTCTGAGTCTGGGTGTTATGGCCTTGTAGTTCCTAGGTCCTTAAATTCAAGGAATCCTTGGACCCTAGTCCCAGATCTAATAAACGATGACGACTTAATGAATTAACTGAACTCATTACGCTGAACTTAGATTTACCTACAGGAGACAAATGCAAACTCGAAAATAAAACAAAAGCCAATCGTTTAAGATCACCTTATAAAAGTTTACAAAGATGTTTCTGCTACCGCTCAGCAAATCGAAACAATATTCTAAATTCAAAAAAATACTTTTTTACATTCACTATAAACAGCCAGTATATTCCAATTAGGCACTTGACTTCTAAATAAGCTGTCCCATTTTATTGAAGGACCCGAAGAAAGAGCCCGGGGCTTAGCAGCGGCCTATAAATAACGAGACCAACAATATTTTCTCCTTAAAACATTTAGCCAGTGTTGCCAGGACCTGGATATTTCACAATAGTATTTGAGAACTTTATTTTGTTAGGAGTATCTGTAACGTCTAATAACGAGATATGTACCTACTTAAAGGCATCATAATAGGTTTATAACAGTAACACAAATGAAAATATGTTGTAAGATTTTTTTCCATTAAGTTAAAATATTTCCTTGTTGCCTCCTTGGATTTTGATTTTCACTGTAAGATCCTTTGTTTATACACTTAACCTATTTTCTGTGAATATTGTGTGTTGTAGTATAAAGTAGGTTTAATAGAACGCGTGCAAGTCATTAGCTATGTTTTCCTTATTCATAAAACTTATTTCAGAATGTAAGAGCGTTTAAAGGAAATATTATAATTAGGTTCGAAAATAATTAGTTTCTTTTTGGCTCTTTGATGAAGTTTTAAGTACTTTATTACGTGAATAAAATTAATGAAAAGACGATTAAGCAACGTGTAAAAGAAAAATTCTTAGGCTGTCTACTCAAAATGGTATAACAGACGCCTACGAGCCTGCAAATTATATTTATTTCTCATACGCGGAAAGTACACAATATAGGTATGTGATAAAACAAAAGCTAGCTAGACTAAACTCTACATTAACCATTTGAGCATTTAGTCAAAATATTTACTACTTACAATAAACGCTAGCTAAACATTTTGCTTAACGCAAGCACGCCATGACCATTTTAGCTATAGAGCACAATTACGGGTGCAACTCTTAGTTGTCATTCCAAGCTATTCTCTTAATATTTTGGACAACGAAAACAGGCAATAGTGAGCTTTATCTTAAGTTTGCAGCAAAGGGAAATACGGGTGCTGAAACGTAGAAGGCACAGTATGTTTGTGACCAGTAGGCAATCTGTTATCCCTTGATTTCAAAGGATTCAATAGGGAAATGCTCAATGTATTCGGTCATATGGAAAAGGCGACGAGTTTTATTATCTTTTATATGTTCAAGGTTTTTTTTTATTTCTCTTAGATTAAGTTTTGCTAATGCATAGTTTTTAATTTTAATTTAATCTATGTTAGTATTTGATAATTTCTGATTAATATATGAATTTAAAAACAAAATAAAATAAATATTACTTACTAAAATTATTATTTATCAACGGGATATTTACTATGTAATTTATTTATTTTGGAGTTGCCGTTTTTTGTCAGCATAAATTACAAAAGTTTGCTCTATATTATTGCTTTTGGTATGTAGTCTTTACGTTTCTTCGAAGCTTTCTCTTTCGTTACGCTGCGTAAAAGGCGTCTCGCTTAGCCAACAAGAGAGTATATCAGGCAGATTGGGCACCTCTAGGGTTAGAGCATTAAGAACAAGTTTGAGCCATTCATCCTCGGGAAAAACAGATGGGGGGCTGTACGGCCACCCTCATTTAAGTCATTCTAGTTGGGAGGTACCTCGCTGAAGAGTTCGGTTTCATTGGTGCGGTTTCTATCAGAGCAAAAAGGGCTAGTCTACCTCTAGTCCTTATACCCTTACAGCCTTATTAATAAACACGAACTAGCGTTAGACTAGTTACACCATCTTTTGTCTCTTTCGATCCAGCTAATAATTCCAGTAGCAAAAAAAGGACAAAAGCTGAAGTAACTAATCCGAGACTAATACCCGTTTATTGATAAGGCTGTTAATGACTTCTGACTACAAAAGAACGTGAAACTAATATTTTGTCCATAGGTTACATAAGTTGGGCGAACACGTACTTGATTACAACCGATAGAAACACATATTTGTATGGATTTGACAGTTTGAATACGCAGTTTATGTACATAGTAAGTTGGAAATTTCTTCTGTTGCATTGCAACCAAAGTTTCGTGATCACTCCCCTGATCGTAATCAATGTTATTACCGTACTATATTAAACTGTGCCTCAATGCAACGACTAGACTAGCCTTTGAAACCGGTTTCGGTCGTGGTCGGCTATGCACGACTCTATTGTCTAGTGAAATCACTTTGTGGTAAATATGGCGCAGTGACTCGCCTTACAAAAGAGTTAACTCAGACCATGCCTGTTTTATTAAGTTAAAACGCGAATAGGCGAAATAATATTGATACAGTTCTGAGGAGCTTATTTATATAACAGTTTTGTCATAATAATATACTTCGAATTCATTTATAAATAAGAATAATCTTTTCTGTGTCGGTGTTATATGGTATTATATGTATATATTTACAAACAAAAAGTATTTAAGTATTGTATCAGTTATCTGGTTTCCATAATACGAGCTTTGCTTAGTTTGGGGCTAGATGGCGTTGTGTGAGATGTCCCCACATATTATTATTATTATTATTAATTAAGAAGTGGTGGTTAGGGTTGTTAAAAAAATTTTGAATTGCAATTGTTACGTTGAAATAGTAAGACAGCCCTTTCCAAACTTCGATTTTTAATTCAGATAAAAAAATATACAACCATAATATCAGGGGCTGGGTGTAACGCAACTAAACTATGAGGATCATATAGGCTAACATAACTCCATACCTTTATCCTTCCGTATTAAGTGCACCAGGTAAACTTTTGGCAATCTGCCAATCTTGGCGGCGATATGGGGTGATAAAATAATAGGTCTTTACCTATGAAATTGCCGTATTGCAGTACAGACTTTTTCAAACAAAAAAAGTTTTGATTGGCTATGAATTCTAAATTCAAATAAATTTTGTTTTAAAAATATGACATTCTATTTACAATATAAGTCTTTTGTTTATTGATTAGCGTTGTATTTTCATTACATTTCAACATTTTTCCTCATAATGGATACTTTGAAATTTCGTGTAATTATGGAATATGAGTTCCGTCGTGGCACCAACGGGGCACAAACGACACGTAACATAAACGACGTTTACGGAGAGAACTGTACAAACGAACGTACAACCCGTTATTGGTTTGCTCGGTTCCGTTCTGGGAATTTTGACTTGAAAATGAACCTCGTGGTCGTCCGGAAACTTTGGTCAACAATGATGAATTAAAGGCGATTGTGGAAGCTGATGAATCTCAATCTACAGCTGAGCTGGCAGCAGCTTTTGATGTTAGCATCAAAACAATATTGGTCCATTTGCGACAGATTGGCAAGATAAAAAAGCTTGATAGATGGGTGCCCCACGAACTTAACGATCGCCAGCGCAACGTACGCGTCGAGACTTGCCTTGCGCTGCTTAACAGGCACAGAAATGAAGGAATTTTGAACCGAATTGTTACGTGCGACGAAAAATGGATTCTTTTTGACAATCGAAAGCGCTCAGCAAGTTGGTTAGATCCTGGTTCGGTACCAAAGCAATGTGCAAAACGAAAAATGACCCCTAGAAAGGTGATGGTCACAGTTTGGTGGTCTAGTGCTGGTGTGATTCATCATAGCTTTTTACAAAACGGCGAGAGCATTACTGCAGATGTGTACATTGAAGAACTGACCACAATGATGGCGAAACTCGCACGTATGCAACCAGCTTTGGTCAATCGGTCGTCTCCACTGCTACTTCACGACAACGCGCGACCCCATACTGCACAACAGACCGTCTCTAAGCTGCATGAGTTGGGTTTGGAAGCTCTCTCTCATCCGCCATACTCACCAGATCTTGCGCCTAACGACTATTACTTTTTCCAAAATTTGAACAACTTTTTAGCGGGAAAAAAAATTCAATTCCCGAGAGGCAGTACAAAACGCCTTTGAAGAGTTTGTTGTCTCCCGTCCTGCTGATTTTTTCAAGAAGGGCATCCATAAACTGCCACAGCGTTGGCAAAGATGCATTGATTGCAGGGGTGATTACTTTGAATAAAAGAAATAAATAAGTTCGAAAAAAAAATACTTTAACTTTTTTCAAACAAAACGGCAATTTCATAGGTAAAGACCTAATATAATTGGCCAAGAAACCGACAGGATGAAATTATGTTCACTACCATCTACGAAATTATAAGTAACACATAATGAAACTAGAGGCGTTAGATGGTTTAAGGTCGCGTCATAATACTTTTTTTGGCTGGGTCTCTATAGCGTTCGGTTTAAAGTTGAATATCGCAGATTATAATTTAATGTCAAAATAAAAAAATTGTAAATTTTGCAGGTTTTTGTGGTGGCATTCATACATTATGTGTATGTATATATTTTACGAGCTTCTGCCCGCAGCTTCGCCCTCAGCGTGGCCCATGGGAAAATAATTCAACCATCCATTTCACCCTCTTAAAGGTGGAATTTCGAAAAATCCTTTCTTGTCGTACGCCTACGTCATAACATCTACCTGCATGCCAAATTTCAGCTTGATCCTTTGAGTTATATATATTTAGATAGAAGATAGATTTGGTCATTCTTTTAGAAAAAGTGTCTGGTTATTCAGTTTGTAAAAAAATATGCTGTCGCGGAAAATTTGGAAAACTATGTCCATAAAGTATTTTTTGGGTCATATAAACAAAATTTTCAAAAAACTCAAGTCCTTAGTTAAGTTTTGTTCGATCATTCTTGTTTTTTGTTCTATTTTCAATTTGCACAATTTTTTTCATATGATTATTTTGACACGTCACATTAGTGACATCAAAAAAGCGCTTTTCGTCGATTTTGGGTTTACACCGCGCCTTAAGATATCGCTATATCATAAAACTGGGTTTCATATCCCAAACGGAAGATATCAAAACCTAGACCCAGTGTTTAGTGGTCGTAAAATCAGCTACAGTGATAAACAGTCAACATGATTCGTAAGGAGCGGCGTATTTTTAGAACTACTCTCTTTTGAGATTACCAATCTTCTACAGTTGCCTATTAGATGGCACTTACTCTTCACGGCGACACAGTTTTTGTAACAGTTACTATGTGGGTTACAGATTACTGTACCCTCGTTTTTTTAGTTCAATCCTGGTTCAAAATGTAGTACATTTTAAGAACATTAGTAATAATATCCTCCATTTCGCACGGTCAGTTATTTTGAATTGTATTGAAATACACACTTGTTTCAATAGCGTCAGATACGCGTCTTTGTCATACAACACGTCACAAATTACAATGGAACATACAATCAGTGTATAGGTATAGCTGCTGCGGCCTAAGTGAAACGCCAAGCATGTCAAGGTCTGATAATGGAGCTAAGCTAACGTTCTAACTGGTTTACGGGCAAAGTACTAAAGCGAAGTTCGATACACTTTTGTTGTAATAGAAGGAGGTCCATAGGTTTGCTGAATTAATGATATGCCGATTGACTTTGTATAAGATATATTAATTAAAAAGATATTTACAAAAACCAAAATGCGGAAAATAAAATTTTCTCTAATGTGAAGTCTATATCAACAACATTCGTTGCCCCTAGCAACTAGCTGGAAAAGTTCTCTATTAAACTGGTATGTAAACTTTTTCGTGGGCTAGCACGCCACATCACCCCCCTCCAGAGACCGTCCTACGGGCGATAATATTCTGGAAAACGCACTGTTCGTCCTGATCGAGTGGTCACTGGAGCGTCTCGGGTCTCAGGTGCTGCCACGGCGGGAGAATGGTCCAACTCACGAAGTATGTAGGCAGGCTTAATGCGGTCGACTGATACAGTGACTTCTTTGCCTTTTATGCGGAGCTTAAAAACTTTATCCCCTCGTTCTATCACCTCATGCGGGCCTGTATAAGCTGCTTGAAAAGATGGGTGCGAGGTGTCATCTCTTAGAAAGACGTGGGATGCTGTTGCTAAATCTTTGAAAATGAATATGGAGCGGTTATTCCCATGGTGAGAAGTTGGTAATGGCAACAAATTTTTGGCGAATGTGCGCAGTCTTTCAGTGTATACTGTCAAGTCCTCTGTACCATCAGCCGATTGACAAAAAATGTCACCTGGGAGTCGTAGTGTCTCTCCATATACGAGTTCAGCTGGAGTCGCTTGTAAGTCTTCCTTAAATGCCGCCCGGATTCCCAGTAGAACAAGTGGAAGTGTTTCAAGCCAGCTGCTGGTCGCGTGACATGTAATAGCGGCTTTAAGCTGTCTGTGGAATCTTTCGACGAGTCCATTGCATGCTGGATGGTAGGCTGTAGTTCGTCTGCGTTGAAATCCGATGATGTGGGACAGATGCTTAAAAAGTTCTGATTCAAACTGTCGACCACGATCAGTGACGATATCTTCAGGGCAGCCGAATCTGGATATCCATCCGTGAACTAAAGCTTTTGCCACTGTTTCAGCTGTTATCTCCTGTAATGGTATAGCCTCGGGCCATCGTGTGAAGCGATCTACACATGTGAGACAGTAACGATACCCTTGTGAGAGAGGTAAAGGTCCGATCAAATCTATGTGGATTTTCATGAATCTGGCTCGAGGTAAGCTGAATGATGCTAACGGAGATGAGACATGACGTGTTATTTTTGATCGTTGGCATGCTAGGCAGGAACGAGTCCACTCTCTACAATCTTTTCGCATACTAGGCCATACATAGCGTTCCGATATTAGTTTCGTCGTCGCATTTGTGCCAGGGTGGCTAAAAGAATGCAAGTTTTCGAACACTTGCCGTCGCATGTCTTTGGTCACATAAGGTCTGGCCACATTGCTGCTCTTGTCACAATAGATTTCTGTGTGAGATCCAGGCAGTTTGATTTTTGTCAAGCGCAGAGAAGTATCGCTATCCAAAAGTTGTTCTAGTTCAGGATCTGTGCTTTGTGCTTGAGCAAGCTTGGATAGATCGATGGGCTGAGTAATCTCTTCGATGCGTGATAAACTGTCAGCCACAACGTTATCCTTTCCTGAAATATGCCTGATATCTGTAGAAAACTGTGAAATAAAATCCAGATGTCTGAACTGTCTTGGTGAGCACTTTTCTTTTCGTGAATGAAATGCGAAAGTTATGGGCTTATGGTCAGTGTAAATAATAAAGGCTCTCGCCTCCACCATGTGACGAAAGTATTTTATTGCTTCGTAGATGGCGAGAAGTTCCCTGTCATAAGGCGAGTATTTCTGTTGACATGGCGAAAGTTTTCGAGAGAAAAATGCTAAAGGTTCCCACAGGCCGTCTCTATGCTGTTGTAAAGCTGCGCCCATTGCTGTGTCTGAAGCATCGGTGACTATAGCGAGCTTCGCTTGGCAGTCTGGATGAGCGAGTAGTGCTGCTTGGCAGAGACTTTCCTTGCAGGTGATGAATGCTTTAGTAGCTTCTTCTGATAAATGCACGGGATGTGAACCTTTAACTGATCCTGTGAGCAGTGCATTCAGAGGCGCTTGATGCCGCGCTGCGTCAGGAATAAACCTTCTGTAAAAGTTCACCATTCCTAGGAATCTTCGCAGTTCTCTAACGGTTTTCGGTGGAGGGTAATTCGCAACTGCTTCTACCTTCGATGGTAACGGCTTAGTGCCAGCTGCTGAGATGCTGTGTCCTAAAAACGTTACCTCTGATACACCGAATATGCACTTGTTCGTGTTGATTACCATGCCGTATTCCTTGAGTCTGTTGAAGAGCAGATGAAGGTGCTTCTTGTGTGATTCCTGATCAGGTGAGAAGATCAAAAAATCGTCCAGAAACGGGAAGCAGAACTCCTCAAGGCCCCTAAGCATCTCGTCCACAAATCGTTGAAACGTTTGACTGGCATTACGTAGTCCGAACGTCATGAACGGAAATTCGTATAAACCAAACGGCGTCGTGATTGCGGTCTTCGGAATATCCTCAGGGCAGACAGGAATTTGATTATAAGCTTTTACGAGATCGATAACCGAGTATACTTGACAGCCGGAGAGACAATGTGCAAAGTCATGTATGTGTCGAATGGGATAGCTGTCTGGTACGGTTCTAGCGTTGAGCATTCTGTAGTCACCGCATGGACGCCAGCCGTTATCTTTTTTAGGCGCAAGATGAAGTGGTGATGACCATGGTGACTTTGAAGGTCTGGCTGTTCCGTTCCTCAACATATCTGCAAATTCGTCTTTTGCGATTTTTAATTTATCCGGTGCTAGTCTTCGTGGTGTGCTGCTTATTGGCGGCCCTGCAGTAGTTTGTATATGATGCATGGTATTATGCTTCGGAACACGGTGGACACCGGAAGGTCTAGTAATCTCAGGGTATTCGCTTAGTATGTTATGATATACGGAATTTCCAGAAATAACTTTTACCGATGAAATGTTCCCAGTTGACTGTGCAGGTGAAGCTGGGGACGTAAGGCTTGTAGTGTTGTCGATTAAACGTTGATTTCGACAATCCACGATGAGGTTGTAAAATGATAAAAAATCTACACCTATTATGGCCTTTGTAACGTCCGCTACGATGAATCGCCAAGTGAAGTCACGGCGCAAGCCTAGGTTCAGCACTAAATGAGCGTAGCCGTAAGTAGAAATGGGTGTACCGTTTGCCGCACACAGCTCATAATTTGTTTTCTCACGACGTTCCTTGAGTGCCGATCGGGGGAAGACACATACGTCACTGCCAGTATCGATGAGAAACTGCATCTTCGTAGCGCCGTCCGTGACAAATAGGCGACCGGAAGTTTGGCAATCGGTCGTCGCCATTACCGACTGCTGTTCGCGTTTCCCGCATGGTAGTCGCACGGTTTTACGCACTTACTTGCTTCATTGCCGAACTTATTATGATACCAGCACACAGGAAATTTTCTATAGTTCGACTGTGATCGTGTGGAGCTAGAACGACCGCGCGTTTTCTTGTTTGAACGATTCGGTGCACGTGAATGCCGGTTCACCTGCGCAGTTAGAGCTTGCACTTGTTTGGTAAGTTCAGCAATCTGTTGGTTCATGGCGTCTAAAGAGCTTCCTGGCATGACACTTGATGTTGATGCTACGTGCGCTGTAGGCGAAACAACGTCATGGATGCGGTCAGCGAGATCTGCGAGCGCTTCCAGTGAAGACATCATCTGCGAAGCGATTATCGTTTGCGTGCTACTTGGTAGGCGACTGGTCCATATAGTACGTAGAAAATCTTCGGGAACTCCAGGTCCAGCCAAATGTTGCAAATGTCTTAGAAACTGAGATGGCTTACGGTCTCCAAGTTCTGCGTGCATAAGTAATTGCTTGACCTTCTTTTCTCGTGACGCGGACAGTCGTTTGATAAGTTCCGACTTCAATTTTTCATACCTGTTGGTGTCGGGCGGGTTGATGATTATATCTTCCACCTCAGAAGCATACTGCGGGTCTAGTTGGCCGATAACGTAGAAAAACTTCGTATTGTCCGTAGTAATGTTCGATATCGCGAATTGGCCCTCGATCTGCGCGAACCAAATGGCTGGCTTTTCAGGCCAAAACGGCGGAATGCGCACGCCAACACGACAAACATCTTCGTTCTTATCGGTTGAGAGCGACATCTTAATGCGAATCAGTATCAGAATTATCGCAATCAGCAACAAAATCAAAATCACACACATTTACTGCAAACGTGGACTTTCGGTTCAAAACAGGTCACCAGTAAAGGAAAGTTAGATACACTTTTGTTGTAATAGAAGGAGGTCCATAGGTTTGCTGAATTAATGATATGCCGATTGACTTTGTATAAGATATATTAATTAAAAAGATATTTACAAAAACCAAAATGCGGAAAATAAAATTTTCTCTAATGTGAAGTCTATATCAACAACATTCGTTGCCCCTAGCAACTAGCTGGAAAAGTTCTCTATTAAACTGGTATGTAAACTTTTTCGTGGGCTAGCACGCCACAGTACTTACGTTAGAATGTCTTAGATTTCAGTGGTTGGGAAAGTTTGGTAGGGTTTTAGAATTTCTAAGTAATTGTGTTAGTTTTCTGTGACGTTTATAATTATGTTATAACTAGCTTCTGCCAGCGGTTTCATCCGCATGGCCTATAGGAAAATAATTCAACCACCCATTTCACCCTCTTAGGGGTGGAATTTCGAAAAACCCTTTCTTAGTGGATACCTACACTTTACCTCCCAATTTCAAGTCTCTAGGACCAGCGGTTTAGGCTGTGCGTTGATATATAAGTCATTCAGTCAGTCAGGACTTTGAATTTTATATGTATAGATATGACAAGTTTGTAGTTTAGCTTTATGTGTATAACGATAGGGACAAACTGGCAGCTTCTGTGTCGTGGATAAGCAGGTCGGCTCATAGCCCGGAAGCGGCGGGTTCCATTCCCGCGACAGGTCAAGTATTTATGCACTAAAAAAAGCTCAGATACTTGTTCTGAGTCTGGATGTTGTGGGACCATGGTCCTCGTACTCCCTGGGCCCCTAAATACAGGGAATTCTAGTTAGATTCTAGGATCCAGGTCCAGGGATGTGATCGTTGGGGGTTATTTTCATTTGTATTATTACTGTGTATTACAAACTGTTTTAAGACAAGGATTAGGAAAAAACTACAGTATAGTAAAAAAAGGTTGTTGTAATTATTGTGATTTTATGTGTTGAATAAAGTTATTGTATTATTTCCTATTCTCAAATAACCAACCATTTACCAACCAAAAACACGCATAAACTTTCGTACACTAATAGAACAGTCACAGGTTTTAGGCCATACAAGTCTTCAAAGGAAAGTAGAAACGCCAGCGAGGCGATCACGGAATTTGATTGCAACCATTAGAAACACAAATTTGTATAGATTTGACAGTTTCAATACGCAGTTTTACGCAAAGTTTATGTGCATAGTTACTATGGAAATTTTCATATCATCACACTTCACACTATCACACTAATATTATAAAGGCGAATGTTTGTATGAGTGTTTGTGTGTATGTGTGTATGTTTGTTACTCCTTCACACTCAAACGGCTGAATGGATTTGGATGAAATTCTGTACCAAGATAGCTTATACACTGGATTAAATAAGGGCTACATTTTATACTGGAATAGTGAAATTTTCCCGTGGGATGAGCAAATAATTAAAATACTTTTTATCCGCGGGTGAAACCGCGGAGCGCAACTAGTTAGGAATAAAATTTCTCCTGTTTAAATTGGCAAACGACGTGCTACAACGCGGGAAGGAGGCGTTGTAGTCATCAGTCAAAATTCGCAAGGCCATAAAACTCACTGCGATTGAAAGTCTATTGACTCTATACGAGATAACTCTTTCTCTGTCTGGCTCACGTCAGCGACACAGCGGAAAAGGATCATTGCAATCAAGTTCTATGATCACCCCACAGGTACCGAAACACGGAAGATAGAAAGCCGGGATGAGGTCGAAAATTCTAAAACATCGCTAGAAGTCCGCTCATTATCAGAATGTCTTCCTTAAAAGGGCACCAGAATGTAGGTTGGGCATTCGTTAAGTTTAATTTAGAGACGACAAGTGTTCTAGCAATTAACCTTTGATTAGCCTGAAGACGGCTGCGGGAGAAGTAAAAAAGTTCAATTGGACAAAGCTCCGACTGAGCTCAAGCTACTTCAATAATAAGTATTAGAATATCTACATAATTTTAAATGAATCACAGGAAGGAAATCACAGGATCTCGGCGGAATGTCTGAGTATGAATGCAAATAATAATGATGGAATTTTTATGATTTCATATTTATTTTTAGCCCTTTTTTAATAATAGGAGTTTGATATATTATTGATTTGAAAAGAACCCAAGAATACGTAGGTATATTAAAATAAATGTTATGTTAAAATTACTAGAAAACTGAAATTATAAGCTGTATTATATAACAACAAACCACTACCAGTAGGCAAAGTTTCCAGTATACTGGCAGCATTGCAACGTTGAATGGCAATGCTCAACCTAAGAGCCAGCATTTCAGTCACGGAGTGGTTTTTTAACTAAATATTTTATGATGACACATTATTATGACAGCCTCTGTGGTGTGGTAGTTGAGCAGTTTGGCTCATAACCCGGAGGTGGCGGGTTCGATCCCCGCAGGACAAGTATATGTGCACAGCAAAAAAAGGCGCAAATACTTGTTCTGAGTCTGGGTGTTGTCGGACCATGGTCCTCGTGGACACAGGGAATCCAGGAAATATGTAATGGAATGCCTTGCCAGCGTCTATGTTTCAGGCGAAATATGACCCGGGCGTGTTCAAGAGAAGAGTGAATAGGTATTTACTTGGCTAGCATGCTACACCTACGATCACATCGTCACTTCCCATCAGGTGAGAGCGTGGTCAAATGCTAGACAAGTTTGAAGTAAAAAAAAAATATATATGTATATGATCGTTGGGCGTTATTATTATTATAATAGTTTACTACATGGCTCCAGTGTATAAGTACCTAAATGCGTAACATGCTGACACAATAACACGGTGTAGGTAATTTACTCGACATACGAAGGTTGACTGGTAATGAATGGAAGAGTTGAAGATGGTATTCGATGACTCAGACTAGAGTGGGCTGGTGAGACTTACCATTTTATATATATATATATATATACCATAGATTTTGTTCAAATTTTTCTTTAAACAATTTATTTTTCATTTTTACCTGTAACAATAAAAACCTTTATAATACACAATAATGATAATGATAAAGATAAAAAAATTGGTTAGCTATTTGTAATATGTGCGTAGTTAGTATATAATTATTTATTATCATTATTAACCATTAATACAAAACTACACTAGACCTAAAAAACTAAACCAATTAAAATAGAAAAAAACTAAAAATTTCAAATAACCCGTTTTTTCTGTACAGAAATACTAATCCAACCACGGGAATCAAACCCGCCGCCTCCGGACCGACCTGCTCAACCACCACACCACAGAGGCCGTCATGCTCCTTGCTCAAATTGAGATTTCATTTAATACTTCAACATTTTGTGAATGAAATTTTGTCTTGATCAGAAATTTACGACAGAGTGCAGTTCTGTAATAAATGCCTAAATAAGTCAAGCACACTGTATTTTGTAAACTGTAAAGCAACAGCGCTCATAAACCTCAAGAAACAAAGCAGCAAACAAATAACACAACAAATAGGTATATTACATCGGCTTTATCGCCACCGGAAACCAATAAGCAAACAGTTACAAATCCATATTAGTAAAGTTCAATACTAAGAAAGAACAGTTTTATACATACACACGCTTTATACGTGTAAGTTCTCAGATAAAAAATAAACAGACGGTGACGGAGTTAAAACAGAAAATAAAGCCAGTCAGTACAATATAGCAAATTAATTTCATTTGCTAGTGTTCTGGGAGGAACAGTGCAGACCGGAGATCGTAAAATAAATTATATGATATTCAATCCTATGTTCTATTCTAATCGAAAAGTTTCCGAGACTAACTTGAACACTGTGTGCTAAATTGTCCAAATTCACATCTAATACTTTCCGGAAAAACTATATTCCGAATATCAGAATAGTATTACTGTTCTCCTCACCTAACTGAGAGGGCTAAAAGCCTTTAGTACTAGTGACGGCGTCGTGTGGTTTGGTTATTTCGTATTCTGTTTTAGAATTGAGCTGGCTTTTACTTTCTAGTTCTACGTGCGCCATCTACGTTATTCTTTTAGTCGCGGGTAGTGCTCGCTAATTCAATTAGTGTTTAGTTAGTCGTCCCCGATACAGTAACGGGATTTCTAAGGATAAGTTACACGGAATAAGTTGCTTGTTGAGCTAATAATCTAAACAGTAAGTACCTAAATTTATTCATATGTTACAATTCGTACATATTGTGTGGGAAGCCAGTAGATATAGTATGAGTATGTAAGGATCGTGCATAAATACTAAAGATCTAGTAAAGATGTTAGAAACGAAGGTGGAGATTTAGAAATGAAGCTGATGTTAAAAATTCTGATGGCTTGAACGGGAGCTCTTTTGTCATTTGGGGAATTTTCTAATAAATAATAATAAATAAGCAGATCCACAGTTTTCATTGTTGTTACCTATAAATTACATATATACTATACAAATAATTATAAGACCACATAAAGATTCCTTATTACTGCATCCAGTCAAAATTATTCAATGTAGAAATCTAATATCATTAGTAACATTTATATTAAAGCTACAGTTTTTAATTCAACTATAATACCACAGATTAAGGATGTTACTCCCGCAGTATATAAATCTCTTCATACTTCCCTTTGTAAGGTGAAATTATTAATAAACAGTTTACCTAACCCAGGAAGATCAAAGCTTAAGCTATTCATTAATTTAATTAAGCTTTTACTGTGAGGCCAACATTAAACCATTTTAGCCTGGCATAATTTATTCATGCCTTGATACTTCACGTTGTTATAGCATTTAACGCTTGTGTAATAAGAATCCATTTGCAGGAGAAGTATTCATCTAAAACGTCATATGTTTGCAGTGCGAATACCTATACGATATCTACTTACGGATTAATCAGTTATGGAAAATGTTTATTGTCTTGCTATCTGTCCATGCCATTATGGCGCCAATGATTAATCCAATACAGGACATGCCGATCCTTCATGTGACTCAGTTGACCACGAGAGTTCGTGACTCAGACTCCTTGACTCGATGACTCGAATGTTCTATCCTTCTCATTGTATCATGAAAGAGAAGGACGGGTTCATTTTGAGAGTGCAGCATAAAGTTGAAAGCGCGCTTTCTTAAATCTGGGTCGTGAAAGATCAAATTGCTTTGATTCTTATTTAGAACGGTAATGTGCATTAGATTAGCGTGAATACTCGGAACCAATCTTGGTACTATTTGGTACACTCATCCGTCTTCTATGAATCAAGTTCTGGCATTTAAGTTGCGCAATAGCAATTTCCGCCTGGGATTAAACGAAATCTGTTTGTATAAATATACTTTCTGACCTAAAAAGGAGAGATTAGTAGCTTCTACCAATTTTGAAATATGTGATAGAAATTAAGGTTTTTGGTTAAATAGTTTATCAGCTGTGTGGCTCGCTAGCACAGTGTTGAAAAGCCATCTAAATATATATAACTCAAAGGACTATCATAGTGATCTATCAACGCATAGCCCAAACCACTGGACGGATCGGGCTGAAATTTGGTATAAAGGTAGATGTTATAACGTAGGCATCCGCTAAGAAAGGTTTTTTCGAAATTCCACCCTTAAAAGGGTGAAATGGGCTGTTGAATTATTTTCCCATAGGCCACGCCGCGGGTGAAGCTGCGGGCAGAAGCTCGTTAAACACATATTTATTTCACCAATAACATTTTTAACGAATCCCAATGTTTTACCACGCACACAAAATAAATGATTGTCTCATTGTAAACTGTTGATTAAACCGTCGAGTATTGTCATTTGCTACAAATGACTTTGCCCTTCAAAACAAAAACTACATGCTAAAAGTCAGTAAAAAGTATGTTGCACCTCGGCAACAAAGGGTAACACCACAAAAAAATCTGATGAAAATGTAACCCGAGAATAGAGCGTAAAAATGTGGGAAATATAGTACGTGAACGAACGCGGCGGTAAACATATGGCCATATGTCAGGAGGGCACGAAAATGGTCGTACAAACCGTATAATATCATTATTAGGGTGCGAATTACGAGGACTCTCTGTCAAATAACTGGACTTGGATTCTCTTCGAAGAGTTAATTGTGATAAACGGGTTTTGGCAAAGAGCATCGGTATATACAGTAATACAGTTAAAATACATCCAAAGGTTATCTAATCTGATAATAAATTTTTATAGAACATTTTACATAATAATGGGCCAACAGAATTTTAGGCTAATGATAAATAAATAATAACGCTCAGCGATCACATACGTAGATCCTGGACCTTAACTAGAATTCCCTGTATCTAGGGACCCAGAAACTACGAGGATCATGGTCCCACAACACCCAGACTCAGAACAAGTATTTAAGCTTTTTTTTGTGCACAAATACTTGTCCTGCCGCGGGAATCAAACCCGCCGCCTACAGATTATGAGCCGACCTGCTCAACCACTACACCATAGAGGCTGTCAAATATAGTATACAGTGGAAATACATCCTAAGGTTATTTAATCTGATAATAAATTTATATACTTACAGAATCCTTTGAAAAGAATGAGCCACAAGAATTTCGGGCTAATGATAAACAAAAATCTTCTTTGCCATCAAGTATTTCAAAATCATGTTTAGGCGTTAAACTATGCACTAAAAATAATAAAAAAACAACTAAACTAGATAATCGTAATCAATGCAGGATAGCAAATGTGTGCGTCATAATATATTATAATATAATATAATTACGACAACAGCGAATACATTATATCATAATATAAATATTATAAGTTTTTAAACAATAAAATTAAAATTAAATTAAAAAACTATGCATTAGCAATTCAAAACTTAATCTAAGAAGCCGCTACCAGTAGGCAACGTGCCCAAATTGCTGGTGGCATTGCCCCGTAGAAGAAAAATAAGAATATCATTAATTTGAAATTCCTATAAAGAAGGACAGATGCACTAAGTCAGGCTTGCATCCCATCATAGTTACTGCAGTTGCAAGCAGCAGCGATCAACAATGTTAAAAAGCCAAGACATAGGAATTTTACAGTAGAGAATTATCGGTTTAATATCTACTCGAAGGGAACAAAGTAATTGTATAAGACTCGGGGAGAAAGGTGGAAATATTGAATTACACCGAGACGAGATATTCACAGTCATGAATGACAATTTCGAGGTAAAATTCTATTGTTTTATTTCACAAAATGGCTCCGCTGACATCAAAGACTTGAAATGTAGAAAGTAACTGCGAGGTTGAACAAGTACAATGCTCCATAAAAGTCCCTCATATATTTCTTTCATTGCCTTAAGATATAAGAACCCATATTTCTATTTTTATTTGGCTGTAACTAAATGCTGGCAGGTCATGCATGATAAAACCAGCGAAGGGTTTCCATAAGAGAGTTGAAATAAATTTACAAAATTAAGAAGGACTTCATAATATTTCAAAGCTTGCGAAATACTCTTTCGCTGTACCATTCCACAAAAACTTGGAAACTTGGAATTTTAACAATTTTCAAAACACGTGGTAGGTGGTAGGCTTTGTTGCAAAGTTCGTCTAGGTAGGTACCACCGCTTTGCCAGTTATTCTGCCGCCAAGCAGTAGTGTGCAAGCACTACTGTGTTCCGGTTTGAAGGGCACTGTAGCTAGTGAAATTACTGGGCAATTGAGACTTTATGATCTGATCTCACAGTCGAGTAATCTTATTACCAGACTGTGCTGATGTCTCAGGATTATGTGCGCAGTGCAGTGTCACGTGAAACTGTTTTAGAGTTCCGAGTGACACTGTTCTGTTGTGGGCAGCCGCGGCGCTTAACATCAGGTAAACGACTAGCTCGTCACATCATTCACTAATATAAAAAAAAGTAAATAATTTAGACTGAATTTTTTGTGTACACAGACACATCCGTAATAAATCGACACTTCTCACTCTATAAAGCTATCCAAGTCTCCTATTCCTAGCACATGCTGCACCAATCGATATCAGATTTCAAACCCTGCAATATCTTTCAGCTATCTCGACTTATCTCTGGCATATCAGTAGCTGGGACTGGCACCTCAAATAACCAAATAAAGAAGACCTGTTGCGCTTGCCATACGGACGAATGATAGTGGAAATATCGTGGATCTTTTAATACTGGTTTATATTTTCTATATGAACGAGTTCAACCTTGAATAAATGCAATTACGCATGCAAGGTGCGTTGGAATGTGCGGTAGCATAATAGGTGCGAAAGAGACGGAGTTAACGTCGTTCAAAGAATTATGTGAACAAGGCAATTATACAAACAATTAAGTAACTACTTACTATGACTAACTGTGTCAGCAAATAATTGATAACACTTAGCCACACTAATCGTACTTTTCCACGTATAATTTTATGAATAAAATCGTTCATCGCATTGTTGATATGTATTTTGTTTTACGTCCAATAAAAATTGAAAAATAGAAAAATATTTGAAGCAGAAAGTATATACCTATTCTTGTCTTTAAAATAACTGAGGCGGGATCATTGAAGAATTATTAGTTCTGATTAGGTTAGATGAATTCAACGACAGATGGTAACGTTGGTGTTCATTCTAATACATATTTTAATAAGCACAAAAATAATATTAAAGGTAAAAGGTATTTTATGTCAAATTACCGTTAGACCACATTTCAAGTGGCACTATACGCCTGGGTCGACCTAGTTACTGTTATAGTCTAGGTCTCGTCCTTCTATCCCATTAACTGACTCTGTAGGTCAGTAGAGCTAGAGAATATAAATAAAATAATAAATGAATAACACCAAACAATCACATACATAGATATTGGACCCTAACTATGATTTCCTACCCATCCCAGAACATCCAGATACAGAAAAAATATGAGCGCTTAATTTTTATTTTCTGTGCATAAATACTTGTGCTTTTGCGGGAATCGAGCCCGTCGCCTCCACGTTATGATCTAACCTTCTCAACCTCCATAGGCTGTCGAATGTAGAGATAGAGGCCTGTTGGTCTTACCTCTATATTCGACAGCTACATTCTCTACATTCTAAATGCTGTTGCATTAGCCTCATAAACAGCGTTAATTAAATTCCCCGTTTCCATTTTCATATAAGTCCTAGGTCCTAGTTACTTATTCTATATCTTCTGATACCTTTACCACAATAACTGTGATCATCAGAATGGCTACTTCTTCATCAACCTACCCGGATAGCCACAGATAGAAAATTGTATTTTTTATAGTTTGAGGGATTTGATATTCCTGTGACTTACAACTCACCGGATTAGATGCTCTCACAACTCAAGGGCCATCCATAAATTTAGGATTTCAGATATTATATTTTAGAAAAAAATGTAATGTCACAAAATTTGGGACCCCTCCCCTCCTCCCCCTCTTGTCACACTCCCTCCCCCTTAACGTGTGACGTAATTTATGGATAACCCCTTATAGTCCTCATCATGTATAAATGATCATAGAGATATCACGTAATACTATCACTCAACCCATAAACTTTTATTTACTCCGCGAAGACGAAACAATGGTTGAATTTTAAAATTTAATTAACCAAATATCATAAGACATTAACACAGATGCTTTTAGAGGAGAAAACTCGAAACAAACAAAGTCCCATTGTTCTTATTTCTTACGAAAACAAAGTTGCGACGACAGCCTTAATATTAGATGCCTTGTTGAATTAATTGTATAATTACTCATCAGAGTAGAGATTAAAGAGTCAGTATACAATGTTGGTACCCATTGGCGTGAGCTTTAAAGTATGAGGTAACTGAAAAACTGTGTACTTAATTCAAGGGGTGAGAACAAAAAGGGTTTAACTGTCAAATTGATAGTTTCGTGAAAATTTACTTTGAACTTCACCGGCTTCATTTTAATGTAGAGTGCTTATTAAGTAATAGAAAAGGTTAATGTAAGTTTTAGTTGCTTGAAAATGTATTAATTCTATTTTAAAATACTAAATATAGTACTAATTCATAGAATTACTGTAAGGATATAATAAAATAAAATAAATACAATAATGTTTTTATGCTAAGCTAACTGTATTCCTGTGTCAGATAAACCGTTTTTAGACTCAAAATCTCGAGATTTAAGTCTCATTTCGGTATTTGGATAATGTATTCGGTATGTAGATAATTTCACGCTGAATCCAACGATACCCATAAGTCGTTTTGTGAAGAAAAAGAGTTTTGTATGAGACTATTTTCCTAAAATATAACCATTGTCAACAGAATAAAACACAACAAAAACATTACAACCTTAAACCACCTCTGTTTGTTTCTGGGGTAATAAATACTTGTGGGCAGAAACGGGTCGTGGGTAGATTGACACCTATATAACTATAGGCCTTCAGCATGTCCACACCGCGCCGTGTCTGGAACAAGAATGATCCGTAGCACACCAATCGATCCCTTTATATAGCCAGACAGGTAGGGACGCCATGACAGTTGCCGGTGCTGCCACTGTAATAAATTTAATGCCACCACAGGGTAAATTACGGTGCTCGATCGCTGTGCATAGAGTTTATAACTGGACGTAGCCGCCGTCATACTTTTATATGCGTCTAAACTATTTGACAAGTCAACCTCGACTCTACAGTTGAAGTAATAATACCGGCACAATAAAGGCAATAATAAAAAGTGAGAGCTTTCAACCCCTCGTAAAAATAATAACTGTGCAATTCACAGAATGGATGGAGTGAACCTCAAAGTTTCGGGAAGTTTTAAAAAAGGATAAACACGTTAATATAAAGATCTAGAATCTTTTAGCTTTAGTGGTTGGTTGTGTCGAAGAGAAAATGTTACATACTTAAGACAAACTTTTTTTTTTCTTGCAATACGCAGCCCACTGTTTTAGCCGCGTTCAATAATGCAATCTTTATTAACTTCCTCAATGGGTTAACTTCAATAACCCTTCTTAGTAGACCCCTACGTCATTTATAAAAGGACCCTCCAATTATAAAGCCCCTAGGTCCAGTGCTTATGCATTGTCTGGTCAGTCATACACTCGGGACAAAGCCTAGAAAAAGATTGATTTAGAGTGTCTACTAGAGAGGTCTTGGACAAGGCGTCAATTCATGGGCAATCTAATGAGAAAAGTAATAATAATAACGCCCAACGATCACATACAGAGAACCTAGAACCTTACTAGGATACCCTGTATCTAGGGACCCAGGAACTACGAAGACCCAGATAACCCATACAATACATGTCAACAGGATACAAGATACAAGACAAGTATTTTCACTTACCCTTGTCCTGCCGCGGGAATCGAACCCGCCACCTCTGGTTATAAGCCGACCTGTTCAACTACCACACCACAGAGGCTGTCCAAAGCAGACCAACCAAGCAACTATTTCACTTCATTTACTTTATTATCCAATAGTAGGTAAATATCATATTATCCTGTTTATATTCTAAGAAATCTCTTCACAGTCAAATTGATTCTGTCATTTCTTCGAGAACGTCTACGCTCAGATGTTTGCTTATTTTCGGAAATTTAGTGGATATCTTAAAATAAGCAAATATCGCCGTAATATGTCGTTATCGACGGTACACAGGACGACGAAACTTGCAAAATAGAGTTTGAATTTTACTGGTTTAGTGTTTTGTTTCCAAAATGTTAAAGGTGTTTTACGAAAACTAGCGATTGACGATTGAAAACTAGAGTGACTATTACTACAATACTATCTAAATATATATATAACTCAAAGGCGAATGACTGACTGACATAGTGATCTATCAACGCACAGCCCAAACCACTGGACGGATCGGGCTGAAATTTGGCGTGCAGGTAGATGTTATGACGTAGGCATCCGCTAAGAAAGGATTTTTCGAAATTCCACCCTTAAGAGGGTGGGTGGTTGAATTATTTTCCCATAGGCCACGCCGCGGGCGAAGCTGCGGGCATGTGCATTGTGCATTAAAAATAGGATAATTTTTATCCCGGAAAATTGAGATTTCTCGAGGATAACGGGTACGGGTACTAACTAACGGGTGAAAATGCGAGGCGCCTTCTAAACCTCGTCTTAGACCCCTTCGGCCGTGGACGAAATCGGTGCTTCGTAACCAATTCGAAAGCTTTTTGACCTCCAGGAACATTTCGAGACAAAACACAAATTTTATCTCCAAGTGTTCCTTCAACAATGCAATGTAGGTGTAGGTCGCTGGAGCTTATTCATCAAAAGTCCCACGCGAAAACATTTGGTATTCAACAATTTGTTTTTGTTCGCGTTTCACTAATTTCATTATTGTTAAGAATTTGCTAAGGTTAAGTAGAACAGAAGTTTGCTGACGGTTACGAAAATATGTAGGTTGAAGATATTTTTTGTTGTCAAAAGAAACTGAATTTAAATGTGGTACATATTTTATTCGGAAGTGCTTATTGAAAGGAAACGTAATTTTCATTTCACTATTGTTTTCAACTTGAAGAACAGGGGCCTTACCGCGTAAGTCTGGTAGTGATGGTAATCGTGTTTTCTCTTGCTCGCACTTGTGGACTTGTTAATTGGCGAGTGCAGGATGGCAGGCGAAGCCGATTCCCAGAACAGTCGGTGGAAGGGGTGCTGGACAAGAACGAGGAAGTACTACAAAACTAAAACATATAAAATGAAACAAGAATATCATTTTTCATGATGTTAAGCGACACGGCCACCCATAACAGAACAGTGTCACTCGGATCTCCAAAATATATAGTTTCGTGTGACACTGCACTGCGCTCATTATCCTGAGACATCAGAACTAATAATAAAATTACTCGACTGTGAGATCAGATCATATAGTCTCAATTGCCCAGTAATTTCACTAGCTACAGTGCCCTTCAAACCGAAACACAGTAGTGCTTGCATACTAATGCTTGGCGGCAGAATAACTGGCAAAGCGGTGGTACCTACCTAGACGAACTATGCAGATAAGTCCTACCACCTAGCAAAATACAGCAAAAAAAATTAAAATTTAGATATTCTGTTTCATTTTGTATTTAAGAAGAGCTTACATCGCGTGAATTCGCACCTGAGTCAATCAAAATTAAAAAATATAACTTGTCTTTTATTTTAATAATTCAAATAATTGAGTAACATAGTTGCTGCAGTAGTAGTTGTTTTTTATTTATTTTTTCTTTTAAGTGTACCTACTCAATTAAATACATAATAAATAATGATTTAGTCTACATTTTTTACTAAGTTTTTTATATAAATTGGAAGAGACTGAATTCCACGACACAGTCATCCTAGCGTAGGATCCAGGGATCTACCCTATACTATGTTTCTTTTTTACTGTTTGAATAAATAAATAATTATTATTATTACAGATAGGAACAGTATTACTAAATGGTTAAATTATTTTCAAAGTACATCGTTTGCATAAATTTTCATTCAAATATAATATGAGACCAGAAATGAGAATAAGTGCTCCAAGATCACGTCTTATTATGTCCCAATGAGGCATTATCACACTCCCCGGCTTATCCCATTAGCCCAATAGCAGAAGGCACCACGGGTAGATATAAAGATAAATAGCCCGATTTATTGCCGAACGCATTAAAACTTTTCCAAGCTTTTCCCCTTTTGCAGTTACTTGACCTCCGGAACTCTGGAATTCAGGTTTTATTTCCTAAAAGTAGTTTTTCCTCATTCCATCCAGGGTAATGGAAACTTATTGCTGTGGAAACTCGTTTATTCCGCTCCTATGGCAACGAATTCTTTGATTTCTTATTATGAGTTCGTTAAGAAATGTTTCTTTTATTAAACGCTGGCGTAGTTTCACGCAAAAACGGTTAATACTTCTGCTGCGCTAGAAAATTAGCTAGTATTCCGTACCATTTATAGGGGTTATACCGGTTTACACAATGCGAAATCTCGCGTGCCAAAGCCAATACCAGACTTTAACTATACGGTGGTTTGTATTTCATACAAAAAAATGCTGTAGAATTTTTACGTTCTCATTTTCTATTCCACTAGCAAAACACTGACTTTTATATCCCTAATTTATGTTCAAGTGTTTGTGTACAGCCCAATTAAATACAAAACTGGGACTGTAAATTAGATTGATCAGATACACAAACGCCTTATTAACTCCACAGTTGCTTAAGAACGTGACAACCGAAAACACAAAAAAGGGTTAGTCGTGTAAATAAAGGAAAGTAGGAAGTAAAGGAATTCCAAATGTACTGTAACAAAAATATCATTTAATATTTGCACACTTGCATGCAAGTTGAACACAAACCGTGTTACCACAAATACATAAACATGGCTTAGATAGACGTAAACGTGTGTTTAACAATACAAAACAGTAGTTTAACACTAGTTTAAGGCTTGTTTAAATCTTTTGTGGTTAAGCCGAAAATGTCTAATTATTTTAAGTGTCATGTTAACATCTCTCGAAAATTGTGTTCTAGAAAATAAATATTTGATTTGATTTGATTTATATCTCAGTGCCGGAATAAGCACAGCAAAAGTTTTCGGTTTGTTCTTCAAACATGTTTTGAAAAGGGAAACAAAAATACCAAGTTACAGCGGAGTGGGGAAACTTTCAGTACTTGTTATGCAACATCATCTTGTTTAAAGTTTGCTTCGAGGCATAGATCATAACTGAAGCGAACTAGTCCATACATATGATATAAATAGTACTCAGACGCTCGTATTTCTTGGTATCGTATTACTTCCCAGTGCAAGTACCTCATAGCCTCACACGAGGAAGACTGAAATTATCAGTAGATACTTAGTAGATGGTGACTCGATACTGCCTGCGGTTAGAATCGATCCCAGCCAGTCCATAACGATACTAGGTACTCGGTGGTTAACGTATAGCGTAACTATGTTTAGCACAGGATGCCGTCTCGAAGATAGGCTTCAGTAAACAAGGTTGATGAAGCCTACCTGTGTGCTTAGTTTGGCGCAAAATGGAAGCAACTCGACATCTCCATGTTATAATGATAATGATCCTGGTTGTGTGGTTTTTTTAAACTCTATTCGGAGAGTCAAGCTGAGATCTTTTTGGAAAATAAGCAATGACCATGGCTATTATTTAAAGAACAGAAAAGTATAATAGATCGTCCACGTATCTATTTGTGCTGATAAGGTCCAGTTTTGGACTGAAAAAGGGACTTTCTGTCAACTTTCCTTTTTCTGAAGCTATTTATCTCGTAAGTCAAATAAATAAATAAAAAATAAAATGTATTTTTAGTACTTTTACGAGTCAAAATTATATTAAGTAGTTATTAAGTTATTGTGCTAAGCTTATTAAATTACAGTGCTTATTGTCAAATATTATATAGCAAGCCCATTACAATATATGAGTTTGAAAAAAAAAGTTCTCTTTTTCACTGCTAGTGCCAGCAATCCGGCACAATGCAGAACAGAAAACTCCGAAACTCAGTCTAATATATGTACACAATCTTTGATACACATGCTATGTATGTGTCGGGCTTTATTCCTAGAAACCAATAAAACAAATAATCAATAGCTTATTTATTTTACAGCGGTTCTACAGATTGCAACCAACCAACTAATTTTCTTAAAGAAAACCCGAAGAAAATAACTCCCCAACACAATTATTTTTGTAAGCGAATACGTGGAAACTACTATCGAATAAGGAATCTTTAGTTTCCAATCCAATTTGCTGGTATTCCCTCGCGTGTTTTAGTGAGGAGCGATTTATTTTGATTATGGTTCGAGCTGGAAAACAAGTAATAAATTAACGACGACGTCTTAATTAGAGACAGTGTTTCTAATCCCATTAACAGCGCTGATGACAGCACCCCGGTTCCTGGGATATTGATGTATTTGTTGGGGTGAGGATTTGGATTGCTCAATTCAGGTGAATTGGTGGACTAGAGAAGTCAATCTATGATTTTTTGAAGTAAAACTTCTTTACGCCCGCTTGACTTGTGGAGTAGCTGGTGAATGCAAGGCGAACGGAAGTTGAATTCGGTTCACGCAGATCTCCATTGTCAACATAACAAAGTTAATAATTCGTGTTACTATGTTGGTATTTCCGGTAAAATTACCATTAACAATGGTCAAGATGGCGACAATAACGTTAAAGAAAGCAAAAAAAGTTATACCGGCCGATAAACGGAGCACTCTAATTTTTTTTCAAAATTGTTATTACAAAAATGCGTATGTGTCGTAAGATTTTTAGAGCCAAATGCGACCTTACAAGGCTCAGAACACATTGTATTCCGTGTATACAAGGATAAACACGATTGAATAAATAAAAAGTCTATAAAATCTGAAATACCTTCCTACTTAATTGATAATGACAAGCAAACAAGATTTGAAAAAACAGGACGAGCTCGAGCATTAAAATATGAATATGCTAATTATATGTCCCTATTTTATAATTATGCAAACATCGGAGCTTTCTAATCTTCATAGGGTACTCAAGCTATTATATGATACTGAATCGTAAAATATGATTTAATAGGTATCCAAAATAATTGTTAACCCGGAGCAGTTGAAAACGGCATTAAAATAGAAAATCTCATAAAATCATGGCTCATTATCTCAAACAAAGATAAATTATACAAGCCAGGTTGGGTGGAAAAGCTTTTACAAAGAGAGGCCGATATTAACAAGTGAAGATGTTAAAGAAATCAAAAGTATCAGTGTTGTATCAGTACAGCGATTATTATTTGCATTTGTGCCTTCCTCGGAGTCTATTGTAACTTTTATGAACAAGATTTGCATAATGGTGGACCTTTTTCAGACTATAAAGTATCATTGTTAAATTTTGCATGGCTAGAATACATAATTGCTAACTTTGTTGTTTGTTAATAGCGATTTTAATAGCGTGTTAAGCCATTCAGGGTCCTTTGGTTACGGTTTACATACATCGCTCGCAGTTTAAATGCATAGATAATACTGCATATTATTCATTTTAACTATGGTGTTCCTTTGATTTTTTTTATTTATTTTAGTAAATAATGTGACGAGCTAGTCGTTCATCTGAAGCGACATGGCCGCTCATAACAGAACAGTGTCACCCGAAACTCTAAAATATAAAGTTTCGCGTGACACTGCACTGCGCACATCATCCTGCACAGTCTGGTAATAAGATTACTCGACTGTGAGCACAGATCATAAAGTCTCATTAGGCCAGTAATTTCACTACCTACTACCCTTCAAACCGGAACACAGCAGTGCTTGCACACTACTGCTTGGCGGCATAATAACTGGCAAAGCAGTGGTATATACCTAGAAGAACTTTGCAGAAAAGTCCTAAAACCTAGTGAATTTTATAAGATTATTCAGATTTTCCAATTTATATGTCAAAATCGTTTACAAATCCAGCATAGTAAAGTACAGAAAACAAGTATAAGTGCAACCTTTCAACAAAAAACACAAAGGTATCACACTATTACACTAGGCTACATTTTATCCCGGAAAAGTGAAATGTTCCCGTGGGATAAGCAAGTAATTAAAATACTTTTTATCCACGGGTAATACCGCGGGGCGCAACTAGTATATAATAAAGGTGCAGCATTCCGTTGACATCGGGTACGTACCAAGTACAATTCCATTCCCGAGTGGCATGTCATCTACACACTTCCAGTTGCTGGCCTGTTTGCGACTTGTTGCTCTCATCTCCAACTGTCGCAGAGCTATGCGACCGTGAACGACTTGGCGTGAAACGGGAGTTGAACACGCGAGATTTGACTGCCTTGCCTTAATTAGAACTTTGTGCTAACGTGGAACCTTGATAACCGTGTGAACTGTTTTATTGATACATGATAATAAATACAATAGTATTTTCATATTTAAGTCTGAATAAGTCATAGTTCTCTATTAGCACAGACAGACTTTGTGGTGGTGTGGTTGATTTTATATTTTTTGCTTGTCTCGAAAATATAGTAACAAATATATTCAAACCTATTCGAAAGCTGACTTTTCCAACATTTTACACTATAAAAAAATTCTATCTTCAGCCGTTTCTGGAAAACTATGTTTCCGATTGAATTCGTCATACAAATTTTTTATATGCTAAAACTCGAAAGTTCAAGCTATCTTTTGTGATGCTATAATATATCCCGAAAACACGCAGAATATATCACACTATAGTATCTAATAGAATATCTTAAACATAAAGATCTCTTAATATCGGTACTATTTTATATTCTGTGATATCGGTAACATGAACATTACAAGTTCAAAGTACCAAGCAATCAAGATATGAAAATCCCCGTACAAATCATACATGGAAGTAGGCAAGAATTTCAACGAAAGGTTAATTTATGTAGGTCGGATTCATACTAACTTGATACTGGAAAAATGGAGAATTTCCCCAGAACTATTTGTCATACGATACGACGCGAGACGTGACGGGGTTCTGTAGTAGCGAATTAGTAAACGTGCGATAGAGATGTGGAGGGATCCGGAATTCCGCACATTATCCGCCATAATTACTAGACGATTGACCTCTTGACAATCACCACTCAGAGCCACTTACCATCACCTAGTAACAAAAACAAATGAATTGATTATTCATTTGTTTTTGTTACGCCTATTCTTCACGTCATCTCGTACTATTTAACCTAAGTCAAAGCGCCACAGCTTGATCAAAACGCATACCAGTACAATAATATAAATGAATATTTGTGACATTTCACACAGCGCCATCTAACATCAAACAAAGCCAAGCTTATACTATGTAAACCAGTTTACCGATAGAATACTTATATACCTTTTTGTTTGCAAATATATACAAAGAATACAATATAACACACAGACACAGAACAAAGGTCGAAGTTCATCACAAAAATATATGTGTTTTGTGGGAATCGAACCCACAACCAACGGTTCAGAAGACAGGGACCAACTGCGCTATTAGATCAGGCAAACGCTAGGAAATTGTATTTGCCATAAATATAGATTGGCTGCATCACATCATAAATACTACAATCATCAGTTTAACAAAGCGAATCCGGCCTAAACCTACGCCCTGGATCGGACATCCGGCGTAACTACTATCCATAACATCTCCAGTACGTATCTTGGGAACAATCTAGACGGAAACACTTTGTCTAGGGCTCGGCTCGAGGGAACGGAGATAATGGAGGCTATCTCCATCGTTTTGGAGTATTGAACATGAGCTGGTATACGTCGACCGAGGAGTATATTATGCACGATATGGTAAAATGGTTTCATTTGAACTATAGAATATTATGTAAAAAATTTTTGGTGGCCGAATGGGAAATATGGTTGCGCCAGCAACGTCAAATTGCATCTTTACTATTAATATCCTAACTATCCTTAGTATTGATGGGTCAGTTCAAAAAAGACAATGAATAGCCGTAGAAAGCAACATGCTCATGGATAAACAGAGCCAGGGTGGTAGATTTATATATTACTTACAACCTCTTTTACTTTTGGAAGTCTCAGGCCTAGTACTGGAAACGTTATGATGCTAACGACGACAATGCTTTGGTGGCACTGGAAGATCGATGCTTTTCGAAAGTATCTTTCGTAACCGTCTTTTAAGTCAGCAAGTGTATACTTACTATAGTCGGCAATTTTGTATATAAATTATCAGAAAAAAATACTCCCACGCCTATTTGACCCATTTGAAAAGGAGGAAGAAAGGCGAAACGTTTCACCAATGCTTATACCACCCCAGATAATTAATCATTACAACAATGGCGTAATGGTGAAACGTTAGGTGTAATCAGATCATCGCTTTTTGCGGTACTGTGGACTTTCTCCCAAACTTTCTGAACTTTCCGCCCAATTAACGGCCCTACCTTACTTCCATCGATTGCGAAGGCCAGCGGAGCGAAATGTTGATTTTGACTCATTTAATTAGTGAAGAAGAGAGTTCTATGAATCAGTGTTTATCAAAAGAAATACTGTGTGTATATTATGCGCTATTCATAAAGCCATGAGACCCTAACATACTATGTGCATACATACAGTAATAATGTCATAGTTTCTATGAATTGAAGGGGTGAGAATATTACTTATGGGTATCGCTGGATTCAGCGTGAAATTATCTACAATAATACATTCTCAAAATACCGAAATGAGGCTTAAATCTCGAGATTTTGAGTCTAAAGCGGTTTATCTGTCACAGGAATACAGTTCAGCTTAGCATAAAAACATTATTATATTTATTGTATTATATTATATTTCTACAGTAATTGTATGAATTAGTACTATTACTATTTAGTATTTTAAAATAGAATTAAAACATTTTCAAGCAACCGAAACTTACATAAACCTTTTCTATTACCTTATAAACACTCTACATTAAAATGACGCCGTTGAAGTTTAGTCAATTTTCTCGAAACTATCAATTTGACAGTTAAACCCTTTTTATTCTCAACCCTTCAATTATTATTGTGATTGCCCAACGATCACATACGTAGATCGTGGACTCTAACTAGGATTCCCTATCTAAGGACCTAGGAACTACTAGGACCATGGTCACAAATACTTGTACTGCTGCGGGAATCGAACCCGCCGCCCCGGGGTTGTGAGCCGATCTGCTCAACCACCACACCACGGAGGCTGTCAGTCAGTGACAGTAGTCTAATAGTATGGTATGTTTTGAGATCTATGCTTACGAGTGCGACTTCTTACCATCGGTGGCTCCACGCGCAGTCTTATCATGACGTGTGTGATCTATTCATTGCTCTAAGCAGAAAATAAACTTTTTTTATGTTAAGGAATGACACGACGAGCTAGTCGTTCGCCTGATGTTAAGCGACGCCGCTGCTTATATCAGTTGCAGTGCCACTCTATAGTTTCACGTGACACTGCACTGCGCACGTCATCCTGAGACATCAGCACAGTCTGGTAATTAGATTACTCTACTAATAAGATTACTAGATTGTGAGCATAGCTCATAAACTCTCATTTGCCTTGTAATTTCACAAGCTACAGTGCCATTTAAACCGCCATAATTTGGCGGCAGAATGACTGACAAAGCGGTGGTACCTACCTAGATGAACATTGCAGAAAACCGCCTAATGAAACTCCTTTTACCTGAAACAAGACAAAAACATAATAAGCTTTGTTTAGAAAACGAAAACATTGTTATTTAACGACAGCGCTGCACAAAAATAGAGCTAACTATTATCAGCTCGGAATTTTTTTTTCTTAAAACCATACAGCGTAATAGAGCGCCATAAATAAGGCTCGTCGCCGCCATAACCAGCGTTCTCACATATTTTCGGTTAGCACGTAACGGCTCGCCTTATTCCACGCAAAATTGAAGGTCTAAAATGTTAATGGATGAGTAATATGCTGCGAACTGCAAAGTAGAAGAAAAACTTTGAAACACGAACTAACTTTAGACTAGTTACATCATCTTTTGTCTCTTTCGACCCAGATAAATATTCCAGTAGCAAAAAAAGGACAAAAGCTGAAGTAACTAATCCGAGACTAATACCCGTTTATTAATAAGGCTGTTAAAGTCAACTGACTGAGCTGTCGCACGCGTCGTTTCGACACGTAGTCTAAAAAAATGTCAATCTAGAAATAGATTCTGCGCTTTTATAATCACCCCGCGATTTCATCCCCATGGCATTTTCTAGTTTCCCGCTCAACATTCTTAATTTTTTTATTTCATAAGAACCTTGTCCTGACAATAACAAACATAACAAAGAGAAATTTAACGAAAATGTTCCATTAGTTCACGCGTGATGCGATGATCAAGGGAAATAGAGATTAATTTATATAATAACATGCAGCCAAGTAAAGGAAACCAGTTTCGAGTCTAGTTTAAGTGGCGATTCACTGATGCGCTAATAATAAAACGGCCTGATACAACGCCTGCGAGTTCTGTTCAACGCAAAATTTTGTCTGAATGTGGTATTAATTTTCAGGGACCAGCCTGCGTCGGTGTATTTAATTTACCTAATTGACAGGGCAGCGTTAGCGCGCCATTTCGCCCGACGATGTTCTGTAGTTAAGTAATGAATGCCTGTGCGTTGAGATTTTTATGAAAACGTGATTTATGCTCTGTAAAGGTACTCAGGACATAATTATGTCGTTGCTTCGTTAACCCTTTTTAGGGATCTTTTTTAGAACCTGTAAGAAAATATAAAAGGAAAACCTTCCGTGTCTTCGTTTAGATGCTGAAAGCTCTTGTATCACCTTTAGGAAACTGTAGACATTTCAATTCTATTAAGTCGTTAGATTAAATCCTGATGCTGTAAAGCACCATGGATCAAATAAGCAGGTGCATAGTTAGCAAGCGATCCAGCGATATAACGGCGTCAGAAACTATTATTATTGTATGGAACCAACGGGGACGGTACAACTCTCTCATTTGCCCGATTTTATTTTTTCAACATATTTAAGTCATGTCAAGGAGACGATGGGAAAAGGTGTTGCCATAAAAATAGCTAGGTAAACTAAACACAGCCATTCGCGCAACTTTATAATAAACGAATTGGCCGGCGTAATTAGTAAGCAGTAGAAATTACTGCCAGTAGGAAAATTATACTTTATATACACCTAAATCAGTAAAACGGTATAGAACGAGCAGTTTTTTTTTGTTGGAATTTAACTAGGTAGGCATGTAATGGGTAAAGCAAGATGACAAAAACTTTTGGTGTTATGTTACAGTTATGTTACATGTTATCATAGACTATTTAAGTTCATTATTTATAATCCAGTATGAAAATTGAGTTTATAAATTAAACTTCCATTGAGATTGGTGTTCACTCAGAAAGAGTATCCTGCCTTTACTATCCCCGCAAACTCAGTATGCGTTTAAGACATCATCTACGTTTTGTGACGTCATGCCAGTTTATTTATCTTATTCTTCACCATAGTTGAGCAACAGAAAAAACGCAAATACGAAATATTCTGTTTACTGAACCCGCGGCAACGCGTGCTCTGTTGCCACGCGATAATCCAACACACGCTTTCCAGCCATTATTCGCTTAAGATTTTAATGAGATTATAGTACGCTGCAGCTGTCCTTTAAAGCTCATGAAGATTTATTGTTTCCACGGAGAAGTGAGAGTAAATGGCACTGCATAATCAATCCTCGTTCATGACAAGTTAATCTGCTGTGTAAGTCCTTAGAACAGCGCCACCTTCATTAACTTGCTTCTAACTATAATAATTAAAATGTCACTTTGATAGATTTTCAACTAAAACCCGGGCCTTGTGTAAATATGGCAATTGAAAAAGCTTAGTATTGAAACTCCATTTTCGGGCTTGTCAGCCATTTTAATATTTCCAGTAATTTGGCCAAACGGTTGGTCTTATATGTATTCAGTGGAAATCAATTACCGAAATACCTATTATGCAACCAGATTCACATAAACTTCATATTACATTTTTTATGTTAGTTAATGATGTTACGAGCTAGTCGTTCACCTGATGTTAAGCGACACGGCCGCCCATAACAGAGCAGTGTCACTCGGAACTTTAAACTACATATAAAGTTTCGTATGACACTGCACTGCGCACATCATCCTGAGACATCAGCACAGCCTAGTAATAAGATTACTCGACTGTGAGATCAGATCATAAAGTCTCATTTGCCCAGTAATTTCACTAGCTACAGTGCCTTTCAAACCGGAAAACAGTAGTGCTTGCACACTACTGCTTGGCGGCAGAATAACTGGCAAAGCGGTGGTACCTACCATAGGTGAACTGTGCAGAAGTCCTACGACCTAGTAGAAACTATGAGCGTAGAATAAATTACAGCTACAGCTAGGTGAAATCCGGAAGGTAAGTACCTGCAGGCACTAAAAATAAATTATTGGAACCTGGATTTGGTTTATTTTAATTATGGAAAAATAACCATATGACTCTTCTTCATTTTACAAAAACAATAGTCTATTCCGGGAAGAAGACTCAGAATTGTAACTCCAAGAGTCTATATACTAGTACGAGTAGCTGCAATATTGCGTCTAAGGAATTACATAATCAAAACCACATACCTGTCTACTTACACGCAACAAGAAGTAATGGGTTTCAGTACGTGAGACAATGCAAAAAACATCACCATGCCTGATGTCGGTTGGCGAATTTAAATTCGGTACACGTGATTTTTTCACCGTGTTGACTCGACTTCCGGAAGCTGTTGACGACGCTAAAATATGCAAGATCGAGGCTACGGTTGTAATGTTCCTGTGATTTTTCTTTATTTTAATCCAACAGTCCGAAACTGGAGACGTCTCTCACCGTTTTATTACGCTTGAGAATTTTCAAGACACTTTCGTGTGTGACACTGGAGTATAAATGCAATTGTTTTTACGAGCAGTACGGAATGTCAACGTTTACTCTCTGGAACATTGGGAATCCACAACTTTTCAAGGAAGGAAAGTCAAAATCATTGAAATTGGAACAACAACGAGTCAAGATAAAACTTAACCTTATACTGACGGCCTCTGTGGAGTGGTGGTTGAGCAGGTCGGCTCGTAATTCGGAGGCGGCGGGTTCGATTGCCACGAAAGAACAATTATTTGTTCACAGAAAAAAGCGCATAGGTTGTTGTGGGACCATAGTCCTCGTAGTTCAGTATGTACACAGGGAATCTTAGTCCAGGACCTGTGTATGTGATCGTTGGGCATTAAGTATTATTATTACTTAAATTAATCACAATAAGTCATGACTTTCACATGTCACAGAAATATATAAGCTATGGAACTAACGATACGGCATAAATTGCAACTCTCAAGCAAGTTACAATGTTTCTTCTTATCAGCAGCCATAACTGTCAACCTTCCAGTCTTGTTCCAAAGCAGCAAGATCCTAATTCGTAAGTAACAATCCTCCCTGACCTGTCATGCGTTCATCAAGTCAGTGTATTCAGTGAACAAACAAGGGACCGCAGGGTAAACGAGACATATCCAACGCCCATACTCAAGCTGGCGTTACGACGCAATGTACCATAAAAACTGAAGATAAGCCCGCCTTACTTTTATCACCATTGCTTTCCATTGTTGGAGACGTGACGGTTTCCACAATAACTTTTTTGATTGTGTTTTCTGAAACATCATTGAATCAATATTTTTTATATCCAAAGTTTAGCTCCTTTAAAATACAAGATCACTTCGGGATCTACTACACCGGAAAAGCACTACCCCATACTATTCCCTCCAATATCTAAAAAGGATGCATCGCATGGATAATTGCCATTATTTCCGCAACTATCCGCGCTTTAAGCTGCTTTTAAAGGCATAATAATAATAATAACGCCCAACGATCACATACATAGATCCTGGACCCTAACTAGGATTCCTTGTTTCTAGGGACCCAGGAACTACGAGGACCACAACACCCAGACTCAGAACAAGTAATTGCGCTTTTTTGTTCTGTGCACAAATACTTGTCATGCCGCGGGAATCGAACGCGCCACCTCCGGGATATGAGCGGACCTGCTCAACCACCACACCACAGAAGCTGGCATATTACACAGCAGATAGAAGATATTAATAATTTAATACAGTTATTAATTTACTAATATCTTCAATCATGGCTCTACAGATTGTTTTTAAACGTTTATTAATTCAACAGATATGTAATATTATATGTATTATTTATCATATACCTATATACATATTTGAGGCGGAAGGTTTTCCACCTCTAAGCCTTTGTGAGTTTACACAGGTGTCAGCAAGAAATATTCAACTACACAGCTTTATTTAGATTAACAACTTGTTTTCCTCTTAGTTATATAAAAGAAAAAAACATTTTTATGTAGATATCGAGTTTTCACATAAAAATATGCGGTGGTTCATTTAGCAGAAACACATAAAATCGGCTTTGCGTTGACGATGCGTAACAAAATCTTCGTAAAAATGAAGCTAGTCAGTCTGCCGCTATAAGAAACCGACGCGCCAAATTTTACACAAAAATTATTTCTACTGAGATTTCATTCTATAAGCTCTGTGGTATTTCTAGTTATCGTGTTGTAATGGAAACGTGGAGTCATAAGCTAGCCGAAGTAAAGTTGTTTACTACCCGTAAACGTAATCAATAAACCTAAGTTATGGGGCGGCCGACTTTTCAGTGGTGCTTACGGGCTAGCCAAATATGGAAGCGTGAAATTAGGCAATATTCTATAAAAAGATGGATTATGAAGTTTATGAACGCTTCTTTTATAGCGTACTGCTCAGAAATTATGTACCATCGTATTTGGTTCCAGGCCTTTAACCTTTATTAGTCAAAGGACTCGAAAGGGATAAAAAATGCGAAATCCATATTTGATACGCCCAATTTACGCACCAAAATTGGTAAGAACTTATAAGAATACGGTATATTCTGCTTTATTATAAGCATGACCAATAGTTAAGTGTTTATTGTAACTCGTATGTAACTTTCAATTCAATTGGGATGTGTCCATTGCCGTTTGATGAGTTCATGGTAGACTTGTACTCACTATACATTGAACAAGTATTATACAGTGATAAAAAAAATATTCTAATAATAAGCCATCTTTTCCCGCCAGTACAAAAACACATCGGTGTCCCAACGTTCAATCGGCATAACGTTAGTCAAAGTCAATCCCAAAATTAGCAATTGAAAGCACACTACATTGCCTACTCAAAATAAATGTACTACAAATGTCATTACACTAATTTGTAAGTATTTTTTTACTGCTTGTATATTTTATTGGTTAGACAATAAAGAGTCTTCTATCTGTACGTACGTACATGAGTAGGTATTAATATGCTATGTAGTTTATTTTCTTAATCTAATTTTTTTTAGGGAATTTGAGTCAGCCGACGATTATTTCAGCCCCAGTGCTATGTAGTGGTAATGAATGAAATACAATAAAGGAAATCAATGCAAAGGAAGATTTTATATTACTATTTGTTTTAATTGAAAAATAATTTTTTGTTTGTTGATATTCTTATATTTTGCGAGAATTCGAGAACAAAAAGTATTAAAATTTTACGATTATGTACTTCCAAAGACAAGTAATAAGATTAAGTTAATGATGATTAGGTTAGATTTCTAAGTATTTACAAACAAAAGAGTATATAAGTATTCTATCGGTTATCTGGTTCCCATAGTGCAAGCTTTGCTTAGTTTGTGACTAGATGGAGCTATGTGACATGTCCACAGATATTTATTCTTTATTACTATCATTATAAAAAATCGTTTAACAATTTATACGCCAGTGAATATATGGGTAGTGTTAAGTTTTTACTATAATACCTGTCAATAATCAAAATCATATCAAAATATCAATCATAATCAAAACTTAGAGGCTGTAGAATCTGTCATGGATTTTGTTCCCAAATTTAAACACCACCTCACGATAAAATTAGTTTTTCTGCTATAAAGGAAGATTCCCTGAGTTATATCCCGACGTCGCTTAATAAGAAAGGTAATTTCTAACTGGACTAAATGTTTTATCCATAGTATTCATGGTTCTACAACGTCAAAATGAAAAGCCTTGGGGCCATATTTGAACTGATTATTCGCAGAAAATTTTCAAAACTGTCGGCTGATGTCAACGCGAGCCTGAGACGTGAGATAATTTAGTTACAGAGTTCCTCAATAAATTCATTTCCTTGAATCTCAGGGAAAAACAAGTCTCAAAATGAAAAGAAAACAGGCAGGTGGGAAGAATGGAAATTGGGTACCTATTTGAGATTGCAGATTTTACTCTCTCCGCGAAAATCTCGGAGCAAGCCGACGTATTCATTTAAATTAGCAATTTTCCTTTTCGTTTTCTTTTTATTTATATTTAAATCTTCATTTTTGGGATTAGAGCACTTGGGAGTCAGAAGAGGAGTCAAGGTCGAGTAAGATGGAAAAAGGTACTTTTACGCTTTGGATTTCAAACTAAAGATATTTACGACGTTTTGTCGAGAGTATATTATAATCAAACTTCACAGTGCATAACCACATATTAGGTCTTTACCTATGAAATTGCCGTTTTGTTTGAAAAAAGTTAAAGTATTTTTTTTTTCGAACTTATTTATTTCTTTTATTTAAAGTAATCACCCCTGCAATCAATGCATCTTTGCCAACGCTGTGGCAGTTTATGGATGCCCTTCTTGAAAAAATCAGCAGGACGGGAGACAACAAACTCTTCAAAGGCGTTTTGTACTGCCTCTCGGGAATTGAATTTTTTTCCCGCTAAAAAGTTGTCCAAATTTTGGAAAAAGTAATAGTCGGTAGGCGCAAGATCTGGTGAGTATGGCGGATGAGGGAGAGCTTCCAAACCCAACTCATGCAGCTTAGAGACGGTCTGTTGTGCAGTATGGGGTCGCGCGTTGTCGTGAAGTAGCAGTGGAGACGACCGATTGACCAAAGCTGGTTGCAGACGTGCGAGTTTCGCCATCATTGTGGTCAGTTCTTCAATGTACACATCTGCAGTAATGCTCTCGCCGTTTTGTAAAAAGCTATGATGAATCACACCAGCACTAGACCACCAAACTGTGACCATCACCTTTCTAGGGGTCATTTTTCGTTTTGCACATTGCTTTGGTACCGAACCAGGATCTAACCAACTTGCTGAGCGCTTTCGATTGTCAAAAAGAATCCATTTTTCGTCGCACGTAACAATTCGCTTCAAAATTCCTTCATTTGTGTGCCTGTTAAGCAGCGCAAGGCAAGTCTCGACGCGTACGTTGCGCTGGCGATCGTTAAGTTCGTGGGGCACCCATCTATCAAGCTTTTTTATCTTGCCAATCTGTCGCAAATGGACCAATATTGTTTTGATGCTAACATCAAAAGCTGCTGCCAGCTCAGCTGTGGATTGAGATTCATCGGCTTCCACAATCGCCTTTAATTCATCATTGTTGACCAAAGTTTCCGGACGACCACGAGGTTCATTGTTCAAGTCAAAATTCCCAGAACGGAACCGAGCAAACCAATAACGGGTTGTACGTTCGTTTGTACAGTTCTCTCCGTAAACGTCGTTGATGTTACGTGTCGTTTGTGCCGCGTTGGTGCCACGACGGAACTCATATTCCATAATTACACGAAATTTCAAGGTATCCATTATGAGGAAAAATGTTGAAATATAATGAAAATACAACGCTAATCAATAAACAAAAGACTTATATTGTAAATAGAATGTCATATTTTTAAAACAAAATTAATTTGAATTTAGAATTCATAGCCAATCTAAACTTTTTTTTGTTTGAAAAAGTCAGTACTGCAATACGGCAATTTCATAGGTAAAGACCTATTAATAATAAAATTATGATAGAAACTTCTATTGGTCACTCACCTCGTTAACTCATTGTAAGTTGTATAAAAAAAATAGCGAAATAATGAATTGTTTTTACAGAATGATGATCAGATTAAATCGAAAGACTTAATGCAAATATTTGCAGTTGCTTACGTGGAAAAGAATAAAAACAGAATAAACCCGAACATATATTATTTTAACGGTGTCAGTTTTCAAAATAATGACGACAAAACTAAGCGAGAAAAGATTTAAAAACGCCGTTTCCGCAATGTACGCAATGAAATGGCATTAGTGCGATAACAGCCAGAGGAAATTTAATAAAAACGGGACAAGTGACCCGCTTTGCGCTTGGCCCACTACCAAGTTCGCACTGACTCTGAACTACTTTGAAGGCAATCCGAATTGTTTTCAAATTGTAAAGTTCTAAGTAAGTACTTTGAGCACTAGGCATTCCACGACTGCGGTTAACGCAATCCAATGAAATTAACTACCTACCCAGATGCTGTCAGATGAGTTTTGTGCTTGTAAATTGTTTGTGAAATCACTCGGGACTAGTTTGTCTGTTAAATAGACGTCGTTTGCTACATTCTTTTCATTACTACTACTAGGTGGTAGGACTTTGTTGCAAAGTTCGTCTAGGTAGGTACCACCGCTTTGCCAGTTATTCTGCCACCAAGCAGTAGTGCGCAAGCACTACTGTGTTCCGGTTTGAAGGGCACTGTAGCTAGTGAAATTACTGGGCAATTGAGACTTTATGATCTGATCTCACAGTCGAGTAATCTTATTACCAGACTGTGCTGATGTCTCAGGATGATGTGCGCAGTGCAGTGTTGCTCGAAACTCTATTTTGGGGTTCCGATTGACACTGTTCTGTTATGGGCAGCCGTGGCGCTTAACATCAGGTGAACGGCTAGCTCGTCAAATCAGTCAGTAACATAAAAAAAAATATTAAAAGTTGCAAACTCAGACAGACAGTGGGTAATGAGAAACCCACCAAGCACCTGTCTGCCCTCCCAAGTCTTGTGCTGTTGAAAGCCTCATCTTCTTTACATCTATTACATCAAGTAATAGAGAAACATACTCAATCGAATGTGAAAAAGCTATGATTGCAATTAGGATATAGTTCCTCCGACTACATCCGTGACTATTAACACCAACGAGAACTAAAGTTTATTGATCACACGATCACACTATAAAAATAAATGTATATAACATTTCACACGATGAATCAATCTTAGTAGGTAAAACCAGTTACCTTCGCTTGAGCATAACAGTATTCCAATCAATGCGGTGAGTAACACGAACTGAGCCAGAAATCATAACTACGATTTGGTAGGGTTTGCAGCTGTCTTATTTTTACCGGACGGTTCCTAATAATCTGGTGTTATCCTGGGGGGTGTGATCACGAAACTTTGATTGCAATGCAACAGGAGACATTTCCATACTATGCAAATTAAATATTCGTAACCAAATAGTACGTATTCAAAATGACAAATCCATACTTTGTGTTTCTATTGGTTACAATCAAGTTCCGTGATCCAGATCTTCGTATGGAAAGCATCTGTAGAAGTGCTGTTACTATTAATTAACCAATCTTTATTCAATAGCCAGTAGGCGTTGGCATGGACATGATCAAATATAACCTAATAATGTATATATTACCTTGTGGTTTCGAAGGCTACTGGCGTGACCTCCTGGGTTTTACTCTTCAATAACCATGATACCAATACATAACAATAATGTGGTTCATCATACTAGGAATTTGATTCTAATAACTACTACATTTTGTACTTAATTATACCTACCTAGCACGCACGGACGTGGCGGTTACTTAGAGAATTCAGAAAAAAACTCTAACAGCCTTATTAATAAACACGAACTAGCTTTAGACTAGTTAAACCACCTTTTGTCTCTTTCGATCCAAAAAAAAAGGACAAAAGCTGAAGTAACTAATCCGAGACTACCCGTTTATTAATAAGGCTCTAAGGGCGGTTAGGACATCATACTTACTTTGCGTATATTCGTATTCGCAAAACAACTGAAAATGCATTATTTCTGTAGGTATATCTTTTGATGTGTAAAGCACAATCTGGATCATTTTGAACTTGCTTCTCGTCTTGATCTTAAAGCTCACGATGGTAACCGCAACAAGAAATCAAAACTACACTTCGACAGGAATGAGGGCAACGCTCCACTTTCCGGCCGCAACCGGTTTTTTGGACCGACTTCGACCACCGCTACGTTACCGGACCGGGTAGTCGGTACAGATTACTTACCACATCTTTTTACATGATTTTCAATGACTTAATTGTAAATGCATCGTATGATGAATCACGATAACTATGTTCTGCTTGGAGACTCGAGTATAAATTAATTTTTCAGTGTCCAAGGTTAGTTTAAGACCAAAACCTTTTAGGTTCGAAGTTTTAAAGGAATTGATAAAACCGGTATGGATTCTATGACTCATAACATTGGCCTCCGAGACAAAATCTTCAGTTCCTTGTTTTCATTGTTTATTTCTTGTTTTGCGTCGTGTGCCGTTTTATATTATTTTAACAATATCTTTAGAAACTGTACTTCCAATTTATCTCTGAGCTGCAGGGCTAACATGAGCTATAAATATCGAAATATGTCTTCTCTCGAGAAATCGTTTGACCAATGAACGATAAGTAGACCACGTCATAAACCTTTTATTGCGTTTTGATTGGTCTTTCTCTAGAGAAGAGATAAGTCAATTATTGTATATGGCTCATGCCATTTTTTTAAGTGACATGTTAAAACTAAGAAAAACCATTCAACTCGAAAAGTTCAAGCTAATGGACTTTATTTTTAGAAAGCAGTGTAAATGTTATTTTCCAGTTCGCCATAATATCGGTTTAAATCGCTTTACTATTTTGCTGCAAAACTTTTAGCTCCAAAATGGCGAGCATAGGTTAGCTTTTGCCAACTTCTATCGGATTGACGTGTTTGTCGTGATTCAATAATAAATAACGGAGAACCAATCACGTGGTGCGATTCATGTCACCGCAACTGACAGATTAGGCAGTAGTGTGCCGGTTCAAGTGCGGACGCGGTTAAAATCGCACACGTTTCCAATAATGGTGAAATTTAATTTTACTACCTGAACCAATTTTTGACATAGACATTGACAAGGTGTGAATGAAATGCGAATGGGCTTTTTATTCAAATACACACACAATTTCATGCACATTCCGACAGCTTCGACACAAGCCTTCTCTCAGTGGGAGTCGGAGAGTGTTGTGGTCATGAGATGGGTTTGTAATTGGCTACCAATCCATCTCTTCCCGCGGGTGCCGGAACCGGCTAAGGGATAGGCAATACAGGGAAATAGGCAACAGCATTCTCTTTGGTACATTAAATTGAATTGATACATAAAACAAATCTTTTGCAATCGCGAAGACGCCTGTCAAGTTTTCAACCGTTTGAGTTTTAGTTTTCAACCGGTGGCGTTTTATGGAGGGCGTCTTCTGGACACATGGAAGTATAATCTTCGACAATATCAACATACAATCAATGATTGGCTTTTAAACGTTTATGAATGTCATTATTTTATATTCAAAAATAGTTTTTCAATATCTTGTAACATCATCTGCTTATAACTTATTTATACTTACTATTTACTTAATATTTGCATAAAAGTTACGGGAATGTAGTGATCATTTAAAAATAAATACTCCGTTATTAATATGGTCCACAAGCAAAATATCCATCGCTCGAGTCTCAACGACTGAGTCATTAATTAGCCGCTGAGAAGCTAGTTGTTTACGTTTTTCGCATTTTACATTGTTGTGGCATGTGAAATCATAACAATAGACTATTGTATTGGTATAAATCACAGCAGCTATGTAATCGATTTTGTTTACGAATTGGAGTTCCCTCGTATCCGTAATCGACGATCATGAGAATTCATTGGCTCGAATTCTGCCATGTGTGCTAGATTGATCTGTGTAGACGATAATATGGCGCACGCAGATCTGGAGCAGTTCGCATGCCGAGTTTTCTCGCACTGATTTCTTTTTCTTTGTACACAATTTTGATAAAATGAGTGATAATAAATTAAGAAAGCAATAAAATAAAATCTACATTGCAATCATTTGAATATACGTCGTGTCTCTGCCAGATAAAATCGTAAGGTTGAAGCAAAATTGTTCCATATTTAATGCCCTTGACTTTCTGTCCCATATTGGCACATTTAACATTTTATTAAAGCTACATTGAACCCTCGACAAGCGAGAAAAAGGGCCGCTCCATTAAACGCAATAACCGTCAGTGATCAGAATTATGGCTATGATTCAATACGTGTATTTCTTCGGTGTTTTACTTATTCCCAGTACATGTACAAAGCTGTCGACCCGGCGGTAAATTATAAGATTAAAGGACGTGAAAACGGCGACAAATCACTTGAGACTGACTCAGACTCTTGTGAAAACAAAAATATGCTTAAGCTTTAACGTTTCAATTTTAATCAAAATGTTACCGTAAGTCATTGATTGTAAAAGCCGGGGATTGACTAAATTAGAACATGATGGAACCAAGACTAAAATTTACATTGATACATTATGAAACTATTGTAATAAGGTCATTGAGTCAAAGCAAACTTAGGATAATGAATTCCTGGAACAATCCTAGTTCAACACAAACTTATTACAATGCATTGTATAACCGTAATTACCCGTTTGACTTTGACATCTTATAAGCATTGAAAAAGCATAATCAAGGAAGTGAAGCTAAATCCAGCATCTCAAATCGTGGGAAATAGATTTAAAATATCCACTTCCAGCATCAACTTTAAACTGGTGGTTACCTCGTCAAATTTCAAGTGACCCATTCCGTGTTGTCTGATGCATCCTTTGCGTGCTTCTCACTTGTCATTACAAGTGGACAATTGTCGTCATCCGCCGTGAATGTTAGCATTCACGGCGGATGACGACAATTGTCCACTTGTAATGACAAGTGAGAAGCACGCAAAGGATGCATCAGACAACACGGAATGGGTCACTTGAAATTTGACGAGGTAACCACCAGTTTAAAGTTGATGCTGGAAGTGGATATTTTAAATCTATTTCCCACGATTTTATAGTGAACCATATCGGGGTAAAATTTGAAGTAAACGTGAGTAAGCATTTTGAAATGGTATGAGCCCTATTGCAAAGGTTCTGTTTTTGACTTGTTAACGTTGGAAGAAACCAGAACCTTTAGCTTTAAGTCGAAGGAAACTGAAACCAAATTGCGTTGACATGCAGATAAGTGAATATGGAAACGTCAAAAACAATCACTTTAGTACATATTATAAGCGGAAAGGAATAGATGACAATGAAACAGTAAGACTCAAAAGAATGAACTAAGGGATGAAGTTATCATGTCGCACAATGATTTAGAACTCACTATGTTATTGCAATCTGTTGTTAAAATTCTAATTTCTGACATATGATAGATATTAATAAACCTGTACATGACGCTAATGCCCGTTTGTACTTAAGTTTGGCAGCTCCTAAGTTCTCTCCTCTGTGACATACCCAAATGCATTGCAGTATGTATATTCATAGAAGGGTAAGTGCGACCTTTAGAGCTGCCACTTAAGTTCAGACGGGCATAAAAGTATCACATGTGAACTAATAGACTAAGACCTAGGTGATTATGATCACCCTGATGATAAAAGTGGAATAGGCGGCATTTTCGTAATAGTAACTTTTATCTAATCTGTGACTGTATTATACTCTAAATAATGTACGCTCTTGGCCAATTTCACTAAATCTAAATTACACTGTAATGTTATTTATTAAAACCGGAAGCCCAGAAAATCTAACAGATGCCCACCAGATTGTAAGGTAGACTGGCCAACACAAGAGCTGATAAAAAAGGATCGAGGCAAATCTAACAAGCATTAAAAGTGTTTTTTTCCGTCGCGGCACCAGGTGGTGGCGAAGGATTGCCATTGGCCGGTTCAAGGGCACAGACAACCCCTAACTTTGAATGATACACTCGCTTCGTTTCCGACAAACTTGGCTTTATTGTAGAGCTCAAGTCATGCAACGTCATTAAATTTGATAGGAGCGTTTCTAGTCTGTGAGTTTTATAGCACGAGGGTCGTGAGGATGAGGATAGTCAATAGAATGTCAATAAATGTAACATTGCAGTTAACTTGATTTGACGAAAAGTCAATATTGGAGGATGTTTTGTTTTTTCCCAACTGGCACTAATAGCTTGTTTAGTTTGTGCAGTTTGAAATCACATAAAACTGCACATAGCAGAGTAACACTATTTAAGCCTGTGTAAACCCCAAATATTGTACATGCATACATTGCTGTTAATGTAAGTAGCTTGTAAGACTTCAGGCGTGTCCGAACGGCAGTAAAAGCGGAAAGTTGGTCAGCATCGTTCGATACCGTTCGATCTTGAGCTATGAGCTCATGAGTATGACTCACCACAACGTTGCCAACTTATAAAACAATGTTTAAACATTGTAAGGTTTAGTGAGGGGTTTGATGTAAAAATACGTTTTGCAGTACCAATTCTGACGAACAGTGGCTCACAGTGGCACATGGTGTGGTAAGTGGTCGCATTATAACTTGAGGTCCTTTAGTAAAAATTATATATAGACCGCATTTTAAATTTATTAAAATACTAGTTAGGTATGTAATTACGTGCCTACTACAAAGTGAACAGTTTAGCAAAAGTGTGATTCTAGTGTGTGTACAAATAGAGTTTACTAACGAAATTTAATATTTTCTCCGTAACTTTGTCGGGCCGATTTTATTTCACAGGGGTTTCGCACTCAACATTGCGATTCCGATATTTAGAGGTACATTGATCGGAGGGGCAATGGCAACACTTACAAAACTTGGCCCGCCTTTTGCACCATTACTCTTTGTTGTAGTACATACGAACCGGTCCGATTGTTGGTTTATTTATCCGGTGATCGCGTTAAGAGGACTTTTTTGTTTTGCTCTGTCATTTGGAATGAGCAGCATTTTGGAATGTATGCATATTTTTTAGCTGCCGCCGATCCTTTTTCTACTTATATCCAATCTAAGAGCCCTAACCCATTCACTTCTTGAATTGGTTCTTGCACGTGTGAACAGCACACAAAAATCGCATTATGAGATGGAAATATAAAGTTCTCGTCCTATTTTCCTTCTTACAAAGTCACACAGTGTTCTCAATATTTTCATCCACTTTCTTACTAGAGATCGAAAAATATGATATTTAGTTATCATAGATCAAAATTACCTAAGTAGCAATATGCTACAACTTTGTAAAGATAAGATAAAAAAAATACCAGTACAATTCAGTACAAATCGCTTACGGAAGACAAGTTTAAAGTATGTAAGCCAACATGGACTTATAAAATTCTTTCGCTAAGTACCATTTAGACTGCGTCTCAAAAGTTGTCGAGATACCTCCGGAACTTCGAAGGGGAGTTTAATAAAATTCCCCTGTTCACTTCTGTTAGCTGCCGGCTTCGATATTTAATGCTCTCTGATCAACAAAATATTCGATAGCTAATTCCGAAAGAATGCTGATTTTCGTTTTATTTTTTGTGACGCTTCGCTTAGTTCTGTTCCTTGAGCTTATTGTTCTAACTTTCTTAATATTAAAAGTAGAGAGAATTTTTTTTTCTGGTGTGATTCCTGCTCACAATGATTGACTGGCCTGATAGCTCAGTTGGTAGTAACCTGCCTTCTGAACTGTAGGCTGTGGGTTCGATTCCCACCCAGGACAAACATTTGTGTGATGAACAATGTATTTACAAACAAAAAGTATCTAAGTAGTGTATCAGTTATCTGGTTCCCATAATACAACCTTTGCTTAGTTTGGGGCTAGATGGCGTGGTGTGAGATGTCCACACATATTATTATTATTACCGACTCCGTTGACCTTTTCGATATTGTTATCAACTGCTCGTAAAAATATCTTGCCGGTTGACGTTGACACTCCTTAATCGTTTATCAGCACGACTGATAAGGTACCACCATTACGGTAACGACAGATAAGGATAAATAATTTGATTTATACATTCACTATCTTTTATTACCACTACTACAAGCGTGACAAGGGCAGTGCATTGGTTCTTATTTTACAGCCATCCTTTTTGAGTGGTTGTTTGAATTGGTGACGCGTCTTTATTAGACTTAGACTAGCGTGACAACTCAGTTGGTAGTTGCTCGGCCTTCCGAATTGTAGGTTGCGGGTTAAACAGGAAAGCACTCACGAAATTTTACTACGCAACGTGACGGAAAGCGCCAACCCTGGAATATCCCTATAATACCTACTTTCATAGCATGTCACTGTTTCATTAAAACATGTGCCGAACACGAGGCGCGTGTCTGAAAAAAAGAACCCTCTAAATAAACGTTTCATCGTATTAGCGCCACATGCCAGCTAGCACTCGTAAAGACGTAATCTCAATAAGTTTTATATGAAAGTTACGCCTTTCTTCCACCGATAACGCGACATGTTTTCTTAATCGAGCAGATCATTCCCCAATAAAGTTATGTTACGACTTGTGTCGTTAATAACTGCTAATGCTTGAGAGACTGTACGCCTAATGTAATTATGATGAATGTTTGAAGTTTGAGCTTCAAGATTGATGCTTAATTGGGCTAGAACTGAGGCTGATGGCATTACTAATAGATGGAGGATATCACTTGGCATTGCAGTTAATGTTAAATCGTAAGTTTATTAACTAACGACTACTAAAATACTTATGCCACTAATATGCTATGGCTTATGTTCAGCAGTTAACGCAAAAGGCTGGTGATGGAATGGTGAGTTTGTGCTGTGTGACTGCTAATAATGGAAACTTTTGGAGGTTCTGTGACAGTAATAAAAACATGTATTGACTTACTAACTCTAACAAAACCCTTCCCCCAAGACCGTGATCATAAAATTTTATACCACTATGTATCACCGTGTATCATGCATACCATATTGAGGCACGTTGGTATTTATCTTTTTTAGATTATAGCCCGAGCAAATCTTACTAAAGTTCAAACCTTTACACAAAGCACTACGTGAAAATGACCTCTTCTGTAAAGAAATTCTCTTTGGCAAGAATGATTCATACCCGCTCGAAGGACCATGTACGTTTCAACTTCCAGTCACGAACTGGCAACCGAATACAGAATGACCAGTTGTGTGTTAGCCGTTGACCTTTTTATAGGTTTAGGAGATAGTAGAATTCTTTCGATATACTATATATACCATTGATAGGTACTCGTCGTCAAGTAAGGTTAGATTTTGTTAAAATTATTGTTTTCCAGCCTTCAAGTTTCATCTTCAATCTTCAAAAAAACATGAGATATTGTATTCAAATATTATGCAATGTATTAGGTTTCATATACTTATCGTGCATTGTATAGAATTTGTGTTTCGAACCTTTGAGAGAAAGATAAAAGATAAGGAAAAATCTGTGTAAGTTCACTGAAACAAACTCGGCATTGAAAACGGAAACTTACCTAATAAACCCAACGACTGTGCATTTACAACCCGCTGCGTGTCCCATCCCAGCCTCCCAGCTCTAAGCCTAGCTCTCTCCAGCTGATATCGAAAGATGAAGTATTCTATATCAATTTGCGCATTCGTGCAAAGTATATTTAAGTAGTCCCGTTCCCGGTCTTTGCTTTTTAATGGCACCATTTATGGGGGATAGGGTGAAATATCCGTACAGTGGAAGACGGACCAAGAATTCCTTATGATGATTACGCTCGTGAGCTGAATATTCTCTTGCTATTAAAATTAAAGCATACACAACCTTCTTACAACAGTATATTCGTTTATCATTTATACAATTTTTATTAGAACTTTCGGCGGCGTTTGAAAGGATTACGAGAACGTGATTGTGATACCATTAGCTCGATTCAGCGAAACGAAATCTTGGTTGAGCAAATGGACATTGATTGGCCATTGTGGTCAGCAACAATAAGCAATCACACCGCTCATATGGGTCTAGTGCTAATAGTGGCAGCGCGAAACTCACTTCATTTTCACGGCGCTCGTTATGAGGGCACTTCACTTCGCTCGTCAGTTGTGTCTGACACATCACACTGCTTCCATAATTTAAGCCATGTTCCGATCCGAACTCCGGGCAAAGTGGCGGTCAGTAATGATTTTGACCTCCCTAACAAAGTATCATCATGCTTTTGTCTGAGTACTGTAATACCGAGCATTGTTTGAGGCACTTTGTGGTTGTTAAAATCGGAACACAAAATGCAGAGCTCAATAAACTCAGGAATAATGCTTTGGGCTCACGGCAAATCTTAGAGTGAAACAATAGTAATCTTTCCATCCACTCATGAGATGCGAGCTCTTGAATTCCACATTTCTTCATTGGTCATTGGACGAATGTTACGTTATTATAAATGTCAACTGTAAGAAGATTAATTATGAATAATTATTCATAGAATTATCAGCACGTTGAAGTTTTATGTCCATTTCATAAACAATTCGTAGACAGCTATTCGGTCCATTGATGTGGCCTTAATTGACACTATAACTGACGCAATAAAATGATCTAACAAGCCATCAAAGCATTAACAACTTGACAGACAAACTAGTTTCCTTCGATTCCATTCAAGGTGCTTTGATACCAAGCTTCCATTGTGAAAGCAAAAAGCAATCGGAAGTGATCGAGAGCCGCTTCAACGGATTTGAAAGAAGATTGGACTCTCACTAAGTCACTACACCGCATTTTCTACTTTATCCAACTTTGATTTCTGTTGAAGTTATATCAGCACAATTTAAGAAAATCACTTTAGTTGGCTTTTATTTTTTCCATCTAATTAAACGTTAATAGCCGCAAAATAAATTAAGCAGCAACGCCGGGCGTTGACGTCACTGAATAAACTAAGTCAAGTTAACGCCTTTAAAATCAATTAAAATTCTGTCACTAAAGGCAACCCAGGCTCTGTACTCTGGAGGGTTTATTTTTAAAGCTGGCAATGGTTCGCTTTGCAGTAACAGTGCCCTGGGGAAAAGTGCGACTGCGGACGATGTTCGTTTAATAGCAGTCCATTGTACTATGTGTGTTATTAATGACGATTGACGACTGCTGATCGGTAAGTCTGGGACATAAACCAGCTTATTTTTGGTGCAGTTTATTGATTCGATCAATATCTACAGTGATAGGTTTGAGCCACGCTAACTAAGCACATGCAGTTTCATTGTCACAAACAACTTTACAACATACTACGTTCCAATCTAAGCAAAGCAACCAATGAGGAATTAGTAAGCGCTACATAGCCTGATAATAATCGCTAGTCGCTAACCTAAGCCATTGAAAACTTAATTGCAGCGAAAATCTTGTTTTAACTCTCATGCTGTTTGATTAACTGAACTGCAACTGCCATTTCTGCCATTTAATCGAGACTTAACAAATAATGAAGACAATTAAATGCGTTTGTTTTGGTACGGAAATTAAAAGCAGTACATTTGTCTTTGGCGATGTATAAGGTGTGCTTATTCGGGCACCGGGTAATAGGGCAATAGGAAGTTAGGGACTCTGCAACTTTGGCGGTCGGTATTGTGGGTCAGACTGCACCCCAGGGGCGCATATCGACGATGTACCTCTAATAGGGATCTATTGTGTTTGCTCCGACTTAATTACAGCTGTTCTAGCTATATTCTGTACTGCAACGGGTGGGCGCCAGTTTTACTTGATTAAAGAGACTTTCATGTTTATGGGTTTGGGAAAATTAGATCCCCTCTCCGTTCTTTTCATAGACCACAAATCAAAAGATACTCTTTTATCGCATGACTCGTGCGATCCAAAAACAAAATATCTTTAGACGAATAAAAATCCCAACCTCCAAAATCGAGTAATATACTGTAACTAGGTTTAGAAACCGGGGCGTGATCAATGTAGTGATATAATCGAAAACTAATCCTAGATTAAGCAATAAGTGAAGTGAAACTCTACAAACAGCTTCCCTTATCGGATCGGAAACATAATCCTAGTATTTTCTCTCAGAATTTTTCTTCCGTTGCTGTAAAAAGTAATGGGCTATTTGAGGGAATGGAAACACATTACGTTATAATTGCGAGTGTTTTTCAAAAGCAATAACAATCAATGTTGCAGTTGTTGCAGCTTAATCCGGGTTAGAAATGTTCGTAAACTTTGTACAGATGTTTACTTTTAATGATCTTACTTGAAACGGTAATAGTAGCATTAAGCAACTTGTACTTACCTCACCCATTCCTGGAAACGTCCGAAATATGAGAAACAATTTTCCAAACATCATAGTCCTTTGTAGGTAGATTAAAAAAAATACTGTATCTTTAAGGGATTAGGAAATCCGGAAAAGAATCATTCACGTTTCATGCCACGGCTTCCTTTCAGAAAATGCTATCATAGACAATAAACAAGACAGTTTTATGGCACAAAGCCTCGCTCGATTATAGTGCAAAATAGGCAAATAGCTCCGGGCAAATATGTGTGTATTTACGTATATCAGCGCTCCCTCTAGCGGAGACAGTAAGATTAACAGTCTAAATAAAACAGTGCTGGAACATTTGTACTCACTCTCCAGGATTTTCAGCCTAAATACCAACCGGGATACATAAGTAATTAGGTTGCTTGTTTTACGTCTATTTCGAACTGTAGTTGGAGTTTTATATATTTATCGAAAATTGACAAATAATGGTACTACTAAGCACTTGACTTTTTTTTTTGAGGGGGGAAATGCCCTCGCACTTCCCTGCCACCACGGGGGTGATGGCAGGGGTGTGTGGGACTCGAACCCACTAAAATGAGCCCTCGTCCGCCGTACCGGGGCGAGAAGGGGTCGCGACTGCAGTCCAGCCAACTCGCCCCCGGCGGACTAAGCACTTGACTTCGTTAACGTAGGCTAACTGTAGTAACTGTCTTAAAACCTTTTAAGATAGACAATATAAATAACTCTCTTTTGTTTTCAAATCCTTCATTGCTTTATATCGCTATCTTTGCTTGCTGTCTTGTTAATGGTGTTTCAAGTTCCAGTCTCCAGGATTCGATAATTTCCTTCAACAAACACGTTTACTGAAGGTATATATATGTATATATCGCCGGTGGGTAATTCGATCATGCCTGGGAGTTGGCAGCGCCTGTCAAGCTAAGTACATCTAATGGAAATCCTGTGTTCTTCTAAGTAGACGCCACGCTCATGCTTTTATACTTAACTGCAACTTTGATATTTTAGTTCCTCTAGTATGTAAACTAGAGCGCCTAGATATAATATATGATAAAGAGCTTGTTGACAATATTTATGATTCACAGGAGATAGGTATGATCATTTCATTTTCTTCGCGTCAGTAGCTGCTTGGCAATAGCATCGTCCACCAAGTAACCAACTGGTTACGTCAATATTTTTTACTAGTTGCGCCCCGCGGATATAAAGTGTTTTAACTATTTGTTCATCCCACAGGAACATTTCACTTTTCCGGGATAAAATGTAGCCTATATATTAATCCAGTGTATAAACTATCTTGGTACCGAATTTCATCTAAATCCATTCAGCCGTTTGAGCGTGAAGGAGTAACAAACATACACACATACACACATACAAACTTTCGCCTTTATAATATTAGTGTGATAGAATACTGTTCATATTTCGCACATCTCTTCAAAACTACATTACATAAAACTTAGGGATCAGTTATAAAAATCTTATCGTTATCTTTAAAAAACGCAAAATATTTCCTACCGCACAAATAAAACTGTTATAATACTTTATAACATATAGTACTTTTATAAATTAAGATCCAAAGCTATACTGTCAAGTATGTCTCAATATTTAATACCGAAGTAGGTTATGTTAGATCTAATTAAATACAAACCGCTGCCGCAGGGAAATAACGTTAAGTTCAGCATACTATTGACACGAACTTGTGCTTCATTTGATAAAGGTCCACTTTCTGTAGTTTATACACCCGGGCTGACCTTTACCCGGTAATTAACCGTCAGCATCAAAACCGCCAAATCGCACAGGCAATTACCGGCAAATTAAGCCAGAGCCGAGAATTGGAGAACCGTCAAATTCGGAAAGCAGTTCGCGTGACCGCTATCACGTAAGTTGCCGAAGTTGGAATTTGTTTCAACACTTCACGAAAACAGTTCATGGAAATAACTGCTGCTTCATGGAAATGCTTCGTAGAGCTTAGATATTTTCTGAGAAAGATCGTTCGTTTCTCAAATTCTCCCATTTAACAGCGCCCTTTAATGATAAGGTGGCCCAATATCATTTACTATTTGTAAATCGTTTAGGGGTTCTTTGCAAACTTTTAATTACCCATTTGGTGTGTACAATGCACTATTATGAGTTTAAAAATTGTATTATGCAAACAATATATTATCTAGATCTGGTTTTTCAGTAAGATAAATTTGCTTGCAGATAGTTTTGTTCAATGCTTGTTCCGATTTCCCCAAAAATATTTAGACAAGTGCAAAAACTAAAAAAAGCGAGTGTGCTTTAGACTTATCACACTTCACACTAATATTATAATAGCGAAAGTTTGTATGTGTGTTTGTGTATATGTGTGTATGTTTGTTACTCCTTCACGCTCAAACGGCTGAATGGATTTGGATGAAATTCGGTACCAAGATAGCGTATACACTGGATTAACATATAGGCTACATTTTATCCTGGAAAAGTGAAATGCTCCCGTGGGATAAACAAATAATTAAAATACTATTAATCCGCGGGTGAAACCTAACCAACACCTATGTTCATCAAACAAATGTTTGTCCTGAGTGGGATTCTAACCTACAACCTACAGTTCAGAAGGCAGAGCGACTAACTATCTACTGAGCTATCAGGCCAGTCAGTTCGACTGAGGTTTTAGTATTTTAGGTGTTGGTACCGATAGAGTTGTACCAGATTCGTTATCACAACATACGATAAGAGGCAGCTAACAGCCAACCGTCGTCGTTGGTCGTTAGGTCCTTATCAACTTAAGAATTTTTGAAATGGCGATTTTCCCGCCCCCGTGCAGCATGGCTTCCAGCTTTCAAATGTCAGATGTTGGGGTTGTCGAACTCAGGAAGGATACGTACAATAATAAGGATAATACAATATCTATACTAATGTTGAGGCGGCGGGTTCGATTCCCGCGTCAGGACAAGTATTTGTGTACAGACAAAAAAGGGCATATACTTGTTCTGTGTCTGGGTGTTGTGGGACCGTGGTCCTCGTAGTTCCTGGGTCCCTAGACGCGGGGAATCCTAGTCAGGGTCCAGGATCTATGTTTGTTATCGTTGGGCGTCATTATTATTATTATAAAGAGGAAAGATTTGATTGGTTGTTGTTGAATAGGCTCTCAAGTTACTGGACAAATTTGAAAAATTCTTTCACCATCAGAATCCTACATTATTCCTGATGAACATATGCAATAGAATATATATATGTACCCGTGCGAAGCCGGGGCGGGACGGTAGTTATATTATGTAGTAGTATTCCATCCTTCGACGTTTCAAAATCGCGTAACTTTTAACTCATGAATGTAAGTAACTATTCAGAAAGAGTGTCTGACGAGTACTGGTGATGTCGCCAATCGCCATGCATGGTGTGGGTGGAAGTACCAAGGACCATCCTGGTAAAGCCAAAGTCTAGATTTATTGCAAATAGGCTATTTTTAGCACTTCAAGTCACAATTATATTAGGTACTTAAAATTAAGTTATATTACTAAGCATACAAGGTATGATTTTGAACAATCGTTGACCACAATGATTACACAAATCCATGAAACAGTGAATAATAATACACTTAAACAAGTAAAATGAAATGATTCACTATACCTACTACAAAAAACATTGGTACTATTTGTACTAGCTTTTTTTGTTATTAAATAACAAAAAATAAAGATTTTTATGTAACTATTTATACCAAGTTAATCTTTACGTGTGTACTTATTTTATTGGAAACATTTTTTTTTCTTGTATCGGCTCTGAATATTGAATGCATACTTATGCATACCAACCGTCATTGAATAGCCTGGTGGCGGTGACGTCACCGCTTAGCCAGCCGTGTCACAGAAGCCATACTTCGGAGTCACCGTTGCGACTGTAAATTGACCACGGACCCATTGTCACCCATGGCTGCATGATTACAGAACTGAATGAATGAGCTGGTATAAAAACACCAATGGTTATCTCACATTTCCGAAGTTCCAGTTTTGCCTATTCCGTTGTTGCGAACATGCATTGCACATTGCGGGTATATTTGTGACACGATTTTGTAAGCCTTTGAGTTTACGAGGTAGGTAGTTACTCGGGCAGCGATGGTTGTATGCACTTGCGACAATGTAGGGGACATAAAAGTTTTGAACTAGTCAGTGGTTGAGGTGAGTGTAAGGAGCATAAATTAAGGGTAATGAAAGACTTATTGTGCGAGACAGGAAATTATTATTGGCCGGTTGGGTCGTGTTACGACGTGGCCGCATTGGGTGGAATTTACGTTGATTAAAAAAAATTTTAGCCGTACTAACAACTTAATGTAGCACGTAAATAGTAGGTAACTATAATTTTTCATTTTAACACACCGCGTAAGTTTTAAATTTTAGTAAGTGATTATCTAAATGAACAAACTCATAACAAACAGGTCAGGTCTTATGACGATCTTATCATTGGTACCTATTTCCAGAATAATTAGTCATTTAGTTTATTAGAAATTTAGAATCACATGAATCTTGCATGACGGTGTTATCAAAGCTCATATTATAAAAAAAATGTTTTGAAACCACTTGTAAATATCGAATTATTGGGCCCTAAACAAATACAGACGCTTCTCCATTCTCATACCTATTAAATTAGTACCTACCTACAATGTTGGCGAGTAGAAGCTACTTTGTATATACGTAGGTGGTGAGTATCTGAACTCGAAAAATGTTTATCTGTATTTATACCAGATTATTGTATTGTATTTAGTCTGTGGTACTTACCTAAACCTGGTAAATATCAGACAGGAGTTTTGGCGGGAAAATGGTCGTGTCACCGCATTGTATTATTTTCCAAAACTTGTGTTTATTTTCAGTGTTAGTGCATAAAATTGGTGGCATTTATTCGTTAAGTGCTGGATTATAGGCATGAGTGTGGGAAATGGGTATAATTATGGTGAAACGTATCTTTTCGTGTTGTTTCCAAAACTCCATAGAAGCTTCTGGTAAAGTGGCCACCACTTTACTAGGAGTATGACTTGACTAGACTATGACTTGATGACTTGGACTGTGACTTGACTTATATACATATATATTACTTAACTCGAAAAATTATCAATTACTTGACCCCGGCTAAATACACAAAAGTGTGGAGCCATAACAAAACATAATCAGGCATAAAGATACCGTTAGTTAATAACGAAGCATTTATTTACCTACCAACAACCCATCACTGTTATGAAGATTTCCGATAAAGTCATATGCCTGGTGAAAGGTGATCGTGACTAGTGACCACGACATAGGTGTATGGTTACCTACCTGCCTAGGTAACTAGTCTATTGTTGCAGGAATCAACAGAACAATAGCGAAGGTAACCTTAGACTTGGCTGGCGAAAGTAGCTGGTAATACCTACCTAGAAGGTTAAGTAGATACGTTCAGATGAATACTATAATATGAATAGGTAGATAGGTACCTACCTTACCTGTTCAATGCCTCACTGCCATTATTGTTAGATTAGGTTAGTTAAGTACTTAATTAAGCTAGTTAAGTACTTACAGTCAGCACTAAGTTTATGGAATCGAAGTATTCTGATAAACGTATACCTACTTCATTCTTCTATGATCTAAATTATTTAATTATAATTAGAAATAAAACGTCTAGGCAACTACCTATATTGCATATTGCAAAATGGCGTAGATACCTATAACAGGTAGGTTCCTATTTCGAGAATGGATACCTACACACTAATAGACATTACGTACCTACGTAGTTAGTATCAGTATACAGTACCTACCTAACCTATTCTTATGAATATATTTTATCATTGACAACAATAAGTCATTGATCGTTAATTCAACCACATCTCTTATTTTACCTAGAAATATTTAAGTAGGCACAATTAACTTTCTTAGGCATGATCTACCTAGAACTCGTTCCGGTAACTAGCTAGGGGTGTAAGTAACTATACCGAGTGACTCATGTCAAGCATTTCGCGGTATTTGACTCTTATCTTACCCGTCACGTCTCACGCTCACGTCCCATTTCGAATTTCGCAAGGGAGGGAGCGTTCAAAATGTTCCTAGAAGCACACAAAAGGCTGTAGAACAAAGGCGTGCACAACACGGCCACGGGCACAGGTAGAAAGAGGTTTTTACCTTTTGTATACTGCGCTGACGCCACCGCGAGCGAACAAACCAGCAGTGCCGCGACGATGCCCCTCTCACTCCCGCGCACGACCGTGTTTCTCGATCCCATTTTATTACAATTTCAAACACGTCACTGTTGTAAAAACTTGTCGCTAACTCCAATCACGCTCTCACGATGTCTTGCCTCTTGTAGCACATAACACGCACACTATCACACTAAATAAACGCACACCCATTTGAAAAATGTTCGTTTATCCGATAAGGTTGCTCGCCGTTTCACTAACGTGGGTCGAAGCATGCAGGTAAAACGAGTACCTAAGCCTATTAAGTTTCAATGACTTAAAACTACTTAGACGAAGTGTTTCACGTATATTAAGCACTAAACTTTGAGTCTGATACGGTAGTTCTCCAAGAATAGGTGTTTGGAAACTTCACATATTTTCGTAAAATAATATCGAAGTTGAGAGCGGTAGCGGCGGGACGCGACACACGACCGCCCGGCGCATCGTTCGCCTCAGACTGGCTTGAAGTGAGCGAACAATCAACAAGTTGCGGGAAGCGCGCGAGGCGGGCCGTTGCGCTCGGAGCATGCGCGTTCTGCTACTATATTCGTACCCGATCAGACAACAATGTTGACACCACCGCTTCCCCGCGTCCCTGCCCCAGACGTTGCCGGCCGGCAAATTTCTCGATCGGTAACCGGTTCGTTTTCGCGCAAAAACGGGTATAGAGGACCGCGACCCCAGTGGTGCTTGTTCACAGTTTATCTAGATCTAGTCAATCCAGGATTCACTATTTCCTGTGGGTGGAGATGAAAATAAACTTATGAGATGTGATGCTTAAAGCTTGTTTTACTTAGGTTCCACATTGAATAACGTTAACAATCTACGAAGCAATGTTGGAATCGTCTTAGGTTGGAATCATCATTTTCTTGGCAGCTGCCATCTGCTGTAGATCCAAAGTCGTCGTCGCTCTGAAAAAAAGACTATTTCATTGAAGTATTCTTTATAAATATAGATAGCTCAAATTACGGCACATATTACGGGTATTGTACGAAATTCCTAAAGCACCTGTAAAATCTTCCCAGTACGTACGTAAATACTGAGTACTGGTAAGTAAATAGCTAGGTATTGAGGTAGGCAGGCTCTCCTACAAGTCCTACATGAAAAGTAATTAAAAATTAAAGCTTTCCATCGCGTAGGCACCTGCCTACGCAATAATATATATAAATGCCTATGTAATAAATATAGCAAACTCTATTTTTTAAGTATGCATATACCATGCAGGCTCTTTTAAATATTAATCATTCTTACATTTGATTAAAAGTTTTTATTTGACAACCATAAATATTCACTAAATTAATTCAATTTACATATAAACATAATTATTACATCATTCTTACATTAGATCCGTATCGGAATATTTTCTGCCTGGTCCGAGTCCGGGCGCCGATCCCGCAGTCGCCCACGTCAGGTATACAATGTGACCACTCACTCCACTCGCCGAGGCATCCGCCAATTTTCTGCCTCGACTCGGCTAACCGGGGACTTCCTAAAGGCTCGCTGAAAAATAAATTCAATAGATATCAATTTAAAAAAAGAAACTATGTAGTTAATCAACTAATGCCAAAGTTTGACAGCTGCTAAGTTACACGTTAGAGACGGAGAGGATGGAGCCGGATGCGGCTGACCACAGGTAGGGCTGCGGATCGACTGCCAACGCGACCACGTCAGCCCTACTATATGCGGCTGGATGGAGAACCCCGAATGTTTAGTGGGTATGCCGTCTACTCTGGACGAAGACTCCCACATATCCACCTTGCCCCACCCAAGGCAGGTGGAATCCATAAAGGATTTTTACCGGGTCAAAAAGAAAAGACCTTACCACAGATACCTTTACTACCTCCCTATAGATACTATTCCGTATTTTGTGATGATGGTAATTATTACAGGTACCCGAACTCATACCTGGACCTAGATATTTAAACAGGCAGGTATATAAAATACAGCCTGTAGAAATCGACCGAATGGACTGTGAAGTGCGCAAAATATACAAAACATTGTGAAAAATAGAAACTAGTAAGTACAACCACAGAATTACACACACACAGATTTAGTACTAGCTATGTACTCAATATCCCGGGGGATTATATACAGCCGCAGGTCACAGCCTAGGCTTAGTATTCAAAGTCAGTAAGGTAGGTATTCTATCTGTCTATATTATACCTAGAGAGGTCGTCAAAAGAAAAGGAGGCGAGACGACATCGTCGAGATGGCAGGCGTGGCAAGGTCTGGAACTGCTCGAGATCGGCATGTATGGTATTGCATGGAGGTTATATCCATACTTTGGAGCCCAAAGTATGGATATAACCACCATTTTATTATATTCGTAAAATAGATATTTAGTTCGTATACCTACTTTATAAAGAAGAGCAATAAACGCTATTTTATTTATATTTATTTTCATACTATATCTATCTGGGCTGTAGGTCCTGGTTTGTGAATAGGACACCCCATCTCTTCCTTTGGGTGCCGTAAGAGCCAGCTAATGGAATATCCGTGGAATGGGCAGCGTCATAGTATATCATATTATGGTAAATCCTCTATGGTCCGTATTACAGAACGATGCTCAGTCATCGATCGGTGCTTAAGCAGAGATTTCATTTATAAAGTGATCAATTAGTGAATGAAATCTCTGCTTGAGCACCAATCGATGACTCAGCATCGTTCTATAATACGGACCTATGATAAGAGTCCATAGTGGCGCTTTTTGGGAGGCCTGTGTTCAGCAGTAGACGTCTTCCGGCTGTAGATACCTGTTCTCTTTGTCTGATGTATGTATTGCTTAAGTACAGATTTTGACACTTACTCTTCCGGCTCATCTTCATCAACTTCCTCTTCTTCATTATTATTGTTGTCTGTCAAAAAATCAATTGTCATGATCAGAGAGGTGATCACGGAGCTTTGATTGCAATGCAACAGGTAAAATTTCATTCCTAATTTGAAATTTTCCATAGCAACTATGCACATAAGCTGCGTATTGAAACTGCGAAATCCATACAAATTTATGTGTCTATCGGTTGCATTCAAGTTACGTGATCGCCTAGCTAAGGTATAATTTACTACGAACTAGAGCATTTTCTTTTTCTTTTGACACAAAATACATTCAAGTCCCGTTAATATTGCACTACCGCATTATACCTTCCACAATACACCAGGGTTAACTGGAAGATAATGCTCTATAGAATTAAGTTCGCCTGTGTACCTTCTATTGTTGTTGTTTGTGTAATAAAGAATTTATTATCTATCTAAAACTACGTAACAAAATCTATAAGTGTAGTAGTATGTTTGTGTATTCGTTATTGTGCTTTCACGCCCAGTCGGCGTTGTTTCGCAGTTTGCTAGTACTATCGAGACGACGAACAAAACAGTGCCCAAATCATCTAATCTAGGTATACATACAAAAGAAAAGGATCTTAAACCATTGTGGTAGGCATACCTTCATCAGAACATTGGCTTGGATCTAATTCGTAGACGTCCAACCGTCGGACTTCTAGCATAGCGAATGGCTTCAGATCCTTTAGGTTCATTTGGAAGAACGGAGACTCCTCATTGAAGGAGCCCACCTCCACTCGTTCAATATTGTTCACAGGCTGGGTCATGGATGGCGTGGACTGAAAGGACATCAAAATATCGTTAGGGTACAATTATTGGAGAATAATTGAGGCGGCGGAATCCCGCGGCAGGACAAGTAATTGTGTACTGAAACAAAAAAGCACAAATACTTGTTTTGTGTCTGGGTGTTGTGGGACCATGGTTATCGTAGTTCCTGGGAGGAACACAGGGAATCCTTGTTGAGGTCCAGGATCTATGTATGTGATCGTTGGGCATTATTACTATTATTATTTTTGGGTCATATCGTAGAAACTTTCATATAGTTTATACATATATTTTTATGTATAGTAATTGAAATTTTGAAGGTGTGTCCCTTTAATAGCAAAAAAGTTTAAAAAATTTAACCCAGGGGTTAACAAGGTGTTAAAGATTGCACCAAGATGCAGGTGAAACCGCGGGATTTTTAAAACAACGCGGTTTCACTCCTACTTTGTTTTAAAAATCAGTGTAGCGTTAGAATAAATAGAAGAAAGTGAAACAAATATCAATTATATCAATCGTTGACCCAGTCACTCGGGTCACAGGCCTCATCTTAATTTGGTATGAGTGAGAGCACTGCAGGAATGTTCTACTATGCTGATTATAATTTCGACGGCTTCGTAATATTAAGCAATATCATTATAATAATAATAAATATTTGTGGACATTTCAAACAGCAACACAACATCTTGTCCCAAACTAAGCAAAGCTTGTGCTATTGGAACCAGATAACTGATACAATACTTAGATACTTTTTGTTTGTAAATACATACATAGAATACAATATGACACCCAGACACAGAATAAACACCTATGTTCATCACACAAATGATTGTCCTGGGTGGGAATCGAACCCACAACCCACAGTTCAGAAGGCAGAATTACTACCAACTGAGCTATCGGGCCAGTCAAGCTATTATTATTATATTGCGGCTACTGAAAATACTATTTACCATTATTTTGACCGTTTACTAAATAGCTACGTCAGCAATTTTCTTTTAAACCAACCCGGAATTCGTTATCTTACATCTACAACTTTAATTCTGAGACAGGGGCATGTCTGTATTTACCGTCTCAAGGGCCTGACAGAGAAACTGACCAGTTAATTTAAATAAAGGAGTACTTAGAAATAGAAAAGGTGGATTTAGGACTTAGGTATATAAAGGGTTGTGATGAAAAAAATCGTAAGTCCTTCCTCAGGGTTCAAACTTTATCTTTTTCAGATAAGATCGTCTCATTGCAGATGCTTAGGTTTATTAAGGTATTACACACATGAACACTTAGAGAGATATTTTCGAATCTAAAAATTCGCATTTCGCACGGAGTTTTCAAATCAAATGGAAAATTGGAGTCACTGGACCGATCAACCAAGTAGATAACTATAAGGTCCGTATTAAAGAAACGCTGTGTCGTGATTTTTGAAATTTGTGAACGAAATCTCAACTAGAGCACCGATTCACAACTAAGCATAGTTCTGTGATACGGGCTTGATTATCTAATCTTGGAACTATGACATCCCCTTTCATCATGCCAGCAATCCATCTGCTTTCGTAAAAAACATTGGCAATTCACAAAAGGTTCATATTCAAATTTAGTACAATCAACCGTAGAGGAAGGAATCGAGAGAAGAAATTGTATAACTGATACCGATATGGGAACGTGATGAATTTACTTTTAATGTAAATAAAATAAATAAATATGTGTGGGACATTTCACACATCGGCATCTAGCCCCAAACTGAGCAAAGCTTGTACTATGGGAACCACATAACTGATACAATACTTATATAATTACTATTTTTGTTTGTAAATACACAAATAGAATACAATATAAACACCCAGAAACAGAACAAACGTCGATGCTCATCACACAAATGTTTGACCTGGGTGGGAAACGAACCCTCAGCCTGCAGTTCAGAAGGCAGGGATACTACCAACTGAGCCATCGAGCCAGTCAATTCAATTCAATGATAGTCATTTCAGGTCAAAGTCAGTTCAATGGTGTAAGTACCATAAGAGCCTTGATAAACACGAAGTTTTTGATTAATTGAGAGAACCTTTTTTGATAATTGATATCAATATGGTGAATTCTGTGTGAGAAAACATATAAATATAATAAATACTTGAGTGTCCTCGAATACAAGAGCGGGAATGATCAATCATGATTGAAATATATAATATTAGATATATATTGAAATATAATTCACATGAATTAAATGAATTTTCATGAGTTCTCCGTTGAAGAAAGCGAGATCGCCTTGATGCAAACGAGATGCATATTTTTCATTTAGCGTCTTCATAAATTGTCTAGACATGTTTACATGTCTGATTCCATGTAAAAGTGTAGAGTAATGGGTTTCCATTACTGTACCCCGTTGCCTCGACATAACCCATTTAGGGAATTCTGAAACATCGCTCTTCCGTCAGCCGCGGTGAAGTGACAACGTGATTGATTGGTATTCCGATGTGTTTAAAGGCACACCAGGCCTAACATGTTTGACAAATAGGAGCTATTTGGTTTGCAGATGGATTTGGACAAAGGAACATCTGAGTAATTTGGGTATATTTTAAGTGGTTAGATAACATTTTAAAATTGAATTTTCATCACCTTTCAATTAGTATGGAGCGTTAAGAAAAGTTATATGTCATTACCTGATTAGTTTATTCACTGCATAATATTATTTATTATATGCATTAAAATAGGAAATGTATATATTAGATAGCCTCTGTGGTGTGGTGGTTAAGCAGGTCTGCTCATAACCCGGAAGCGGCGGCAGGACAAGTATTTGTACACAGAAAAGAAGAGCAAATACTTGTTCTGTGTCTGTGTGTTGTGGGACCATGGTCCTCGTAGTTCCTGGATCCCTAGATACAGGGAATCCTATTGTTAGGGTCGCGTCGATCGTTAGGCGTTTATAATTTTGGTATACCTATTATATAAAAATACAGCTTATTTGGAACTTACGTACATGTTTTCTTTTACAGAATGCTTTCAGGGTTGTAAATTATAAATAGTTATTAATTTCGTGCTTATGCTTTGACGCCCAGGTTCTCAAGTCAGTCAGGAAGTTAGGAGCTTCAGTTTAGTCGAGACGTTCAAGTCAACTGAAGAATTATTCAGTTGGACATTTTTGATCCATAGATTGGCAGTTACATAAAATCTATATAAGATATTCTGCATAGTAAACCAGATGGTTTCGACACAACAGCTGCGTTGTGTCGGAATAAACATTCCCACCCATAGTCACCTCCTTAAAATTATAATTGTACAGTACCCAACAACGGTGCCGGACTGCAAAGCTTGTGAATTTGTTGATCATAATTTATAAGTGTGTATGTTGAATAAGTCGTTGACTGCAATTTGTTTTGTGTATCTATATAAAATAAATATTAAAAACGAGTATGCTTTAGACGACACGACTGAAGTAAAACTTCTTTAGTTTAGCTCCATCTTTCGGCCGATGTAACTTTGTTTTTGCTTTATTTAATTTTAATTGTAAATTTTCATTTTGCCGAACATACTAACATAATAATACAATTTTTAACTTTCTTATGTTGGCAATGGAGATCTACGTGAATCAATTTCCGTTCGCTTCGCTACGCATTCACCAGCTTACTTCACAATTCAAGCGTGCGTAAAGAAGTTTTACTTCAATAAATAAATAAATTGATATCATACCTCATAAGAAACACCGTCCATGGTTCCCGCGTCCCAAGGATACAAAGGCATTTCATGGTAAGGGAGCCATCCGTAAGACGTGCAGAGTTCGAACTTTCTAGTGCCCAGGAACCAGTCAGGTGATGGCTTCATGGCGACTGCGATGGAGAAGAGATGGTGGAACCGGTCGACCCTGAAGAGAGCGTGGGACGGCTCGTGCATGTGAGGGTGGTGGCGGCGCTTGCCACGGATCAGCGTTCTGGTACCCATTGTCTCTGACATCTGGAGGGGCAATTGCAACTGATAGAAACACAAATTTGTATGGATTTGACGGTTTAAATACCCAGTTGTGAATAGTTAGTATGGACATTTCTCCTGTTGCATAGCAATCAAAGTTTCGTGATCACTCCTCTGTTTATAATAAATCAACGGTGGGTATAGATATATGGATAAGACTCTTTTATTTTATTAATTTATTTATAAACCACTAGTTGACCTATCCCAGCTTCGCACGGGTGAAAAAGAGATTGGGAGATAAAAAGTATCCTATGCCCGACTCCTGGTTTTAAGTTACCTTCCCAACAATTTTTAGCCAAAGCGGTTCAGCCGTTCTTGAGTTATAAATAGTGGAACTAACACGGCTTTCTTTTATATAGATATTTATTTCTTTTATATAGATATTTCAAGCAAATACAGTCTAAAAATAAACAAGCATATAGAAATTAGGCGGTAATACTGATGGTGGTGTGAAAATTCTTTACTAGATGGTAGGACTTTTCTACTAAGTTCTCTATCTAGGTAGGTACCGCCGTTTGAAGCACTGTAGCTAGTGAAATTACTGGGCAAATGAGACCTTATGACCTGAACTCACAGTCTAGTAATCTTATTACTAGATTGTGTGTTGTCATGCTGTGTGCCTCAGGATGCGCACGCAGTGCAGTGTCACGTGTTTTTGGAGTTCCCAAACTTTGATTACACCTGTAAAGAAGAAGCTGCAAGAAACTTTATAACCAATATCTTTCTTAAATAAACGAACGAAGCAGTTGCTTACATTACCAATAATTTCCCTTTCCAGCAAACTAATGTCAGCATTTTCAGCAAGCTGTTTCAATCCAGGACTTGCTCCGGTGCCTCGCTCCCAAAGTGTGAATTTGTAGTCATGGGAGGCTCCCACCATGTGGCTGTAGCCATTGTCGTCAGGTTTGCTGGGATAGTGCCGTGGGTGAAGCAGCCGTGACCAGCGGCCTGTGAAGATCACCTGCATAGGCATAAGTATAATAATAATGACGCCCAACGATCACATACATAGATCCTGGACCCTAACTAGAATTCCCTGTATCTAGAAACCCAGGAGCTAAGAGGACCATGATCCTACAACACCGAGATACAGAACAAATATTTGTGCTTATTTTTATATGCACAAATACTGGTCCTCCCGCGGGAATCAAACCTGCTGCCTATAGGTTAGGAGCCGACCTGCTCAACCACAACACCACTGAGGCTGTAATTTTTATATAGAAATACATACATCTAAATATATATAACTCAAAGTTGACTGACTGACATAGTGATCTATCAACGCACAGCCCAAACCACTGGACGGATCGGGCTGAAATTTGGCATGCAGGTAGATGTTATGACGTAGGCATCCCCTAAGAAAGGATTTTTCGAAATTCCACCCTTAAGAAGGTGAAATGGGTGGTTGAAATATTTACCAATAAGCCATGCCGCGGGCGAAGCTGCGGGCAGAAGCTCGTACACCAATAAAGTTGCCACCAATAGAAACTCTATAAATACTAAAAAACGCGGTACTTACAATACAATCAATATAAAGAAAAATAAACTACCCATATAATTACGTACTAAAATTATAAAAGAGACACTTGAGATTTAAACTTTAAAAAGGATGCATTAAAAATATCACAATCAGAGAACTCTCATTATGTGATCTACATGCTCTGGTTATAAAAGAGTTACAAGTGTAATTAGTTTTATATGAATGCAAACAAAATAGATTATTGGTATGACGTGCATTTAAACAAGGACAATTCAAGTATATATAACTTAAAAGATATTTATGGGGAGTCAATAATAATTAATATTTTATCACCGGACGGACGTGCATTGCGATATCGGTTGAAGTAGTCAAATAGTTAGGTACTAGACTTATTTTCCTCTCCTTACTGTAGCCTGATAAAGGAAATAAGGAGATTTGGCGGGAAAAAGAAAAAGTTCGCGTCGCCGCATTGTATTATTTTCCAAAACTTTTGTTATTTTCAGTGTTAGTGCATAAAATTGGTGGCTTTTTATTCGTTAAGTGCTGGATTACAGGCATGAGTGTGGGAAAGTGGTATAATGATGGTGAAACGTTTCTTTTCGTGTTGTTTCCAAAACTCCATAGAAGCTTCTGGTAAAGTTGCCACCACTTTACTAGGAGCATGACTTGACTAGAATAGACTATGACTTGATGACTTGAACTGTGACTTGACTTGACACATATATATTTATTAATTAACTTGAAAAATTATCAATTAATTGACACTGGCTAAATACACAAAAGTGTAGAGGCAAACCAAAACAAAAAAAGGGAAATAAAGAAAATCAGCCTACCTACTTATTTTGTAATGAACTTTGACGTTTTGTCAGTAGTTTTCCCTTGACAAACATAAAAGGAATCTTCTACAGACAAATGTATTTTTATATTCACACGGCCTATTAAAAATACTTTAATTAGTTTTAAAGACGAGAAACAGTTACATTTCATCCCGCTTTAGACTCGAACTGGGGGGTGATCACGAAACTATTATTGCAATGCAACACATTCTTAATTCTAAAACTTCCATACTAACTATGTACCACTAGCTTCTGCCAGCGGCTTCACCCGCGTGGACTGTAGGTAAATAATTCATCCACATATGTCAACCTCGTAGGGATTCAATTTCGAAAAACCCTTTCTTAGTGGATACCTACACTTTACAAAAAACACACCTTCCAAAATTTCAAGTCTCTAGGACGAGCGGCTTAGGCTATGCGTTGATATATAAGTCATTCAGTCAGGACTTTGAATTTTACACGTACCTATAGATAGATGAACTACGTATTGAAACTGATGTGAAGTCCATACATTTTTGACATCGATTTGGTAATAAATAGATAGATAGATAGATGAACTCTTTATTGAACACACCAAATGATAAAAAATACTATATATATATAAATATTAGGACATAAACGTATGAAGTAACTCAGTAGTACGTAGAAACAATAATTATGTTAAAACTACCCTCGATTATGATTTAATGAGAACTTAATTTTTTTACGTATTGTACTAAAAGTTTAAAAAGGCGGTCTTTAGCCTGTAAAACATTTTAATTTTAAGATAGTTATAGCTTAGATTCTAGCGCTAAGTTGTACGTAACATGTAATATTTATTAAGATAAGGAAATTTTGAAATAAAAATGAAATAAAAAATACAAAGAAAAAAAACAATCAATTATATAAAGTGTAACAAAGAGTTTGTTAATTCGAGAAGTCTTTACCTCGTATCTGGCTTCACTGCAGAGGTTGCACGTTATGTTTGGTGCAATGGGAGGGTAGTCACTAGAAGGGCTGGTATCCAATTTCAAGGTGACTGTCAAGCTATCGCCCGTGTACCACACCTCGCTGTTTTCCGCAACCATCGCACGGATCCTAACCATTTCCGTATTTTGTGGGGATATCCAGTGAATCTATTGAGGAAGGTTTAAGAGTTAGAGTTTATGGCCCGTATTACAGAACGATGCTCAGTCATCGATCGGTGCTCAAGCAGAGATTTCATTCATAAAGTGATCAATTTGTGAATGAAATCTCTGCTTGAGCACCGATCGATGACCGAGCATCGTTCTGTAATACGGACCTATGTCAGCATTATGAAAGCCAAGTGATTTCTGTACATAATGAGTATCTCAAAAGTGACCGACATGAAGAGTCTAAAAAATCACGAAAAGTGTTATAAAAGTAACATGAAGAGTCAAATAATTCCTTTTAAAAAAGGGTTTTAACCGACTTCAACCCCAATGAGAACATTGTAGTGGAAATCTAAATACACATTAAGGATAACTCAAAAACCACTTCAGATTTTTAACAAATTTAAATGGGACCACACGGAAAGCACCAGCTTTTAAATAAAAAAAAGAATCATCAAAATCAGTTTAAAGTTCCAGTCGAAAGTCCCAGTTGTAAGTTCAGAGGTAACAGTAACAACATTAAAAAAAACAGTTGAATTGAGAATCTTCTCCTGTTTTAAGTCGGTCAAAACGTAACGAAAATGCTACGTAATTGTAAATATATGGTTCCCAGCCGGTTTCGACCACGGCGACCAATGTTGGACTAAGTCAATGCAAGGCTTCGCTCGTGTCCCCCGTAGTGGGGCCGCTGGTGGAGAGTTGGGGGACTCTCCACTGGCTTACACGTCCCCACACATCTGGTGGGTGACCTTGGTGAGCAAGGTCACCCATCCATTGGCGCGAGGAGGCCCGAAAGGGCCTGCCGCTGGGGGCGAGTTGGCTGGACTGCACGTTGGGCTCACGGGGGGGTTTTAGTGGGTTCGAGTCCCACATACCCCCTGCCACCACCCCCGTGGTGGCAGGGAAGTGCGAGGGCATTTCCCCCCCTCAAAAAAAAAGGCTTCGCTCGTGTACCTGCATATTAGGTACCCTATCTTGGCTTCAAAAGTGCGCAAACATGCTACACGTTAGGGTATCGTTTATATAATTATAGACCATATTAGAAGGCGGCCTATTTTTCAAATTTTCGTGACGTTTGGAATCAAGATCGCGCCTTCTTGATAGAAAGCGCGATCTTGATTCCAGCAGCAGAGTACCTATATTCTTTTGAGGATGATTCCTCAAAAGAATATAGGTACTCTGCTGCACCAGGCGCCTCCACTCGGAACGATTGTAGCAATTACTTCCTAACGAGAGGCTCAATTAATAATAATTAATTTAATTAATAATAATAACGCCCAACGATCACATACATAGATCCTGTACCCTAACTAGAATTCCCTGTGTCTAGGGACCCAGGAACTACGAGGACCGTGGTCCCACAACACCCAAACTCAGAACAAGTATTTGCGCTTTTTTTTCTCTGCACTAATACTTGTCCTGCCGCGGGAATTGAACCCGCCGCTTTCGGGTAATGAGCTAACCTGCACACCACAAAGCTGGTACATAAATAAAACACTGGCTACGCGGTAGTTATGGTCACAAACATTTTACTAGGTGGTAGGACTTTGTTGCAAAGTTCGTCTAGGTACCACCGCTTTACCAGTTATTCTGCCTCCAAGCAGTAGTGTGCAAGCACTACTGTGTTTTGGTTTGAAGGGCACTGTAGCTAGTGAAATTACTGGGCAATTGAGACTTTATGATCTGATGTCACAGTCAAGTAATCTTATTACCAAGCTGTGCTGATGTCTCAGGATGATGTGCGCAGTGTAGTGCCGCTAGAAACTCTATGTTTTGGGGTTCTGAGTGACACTGTTCCGTTATGGGCGGCCGTGGTGCTTAGCATAAGGTGAACTGGCTCGTCATTCATTAATATAAAAAAAAAAACATACCTCGACTTTCGGTTTAACAGTATTGTCATAACTCTCCACGGTGTTGGCACATCGTTCGCTGTACCGAGTCATGACATCGTTCAAAGTCGTCTTCATGTTGCCAACATCCACAGACTTGTATCCGATGTCGTAAATGTTATTGTCCACGTCAGGGTCTTCCGCGGTTATCATGTACCATCGGAATGGTCTCGAGGTGTTCGTGCTTTCCAATGTCACTACAATACAATACGCTTTATTGACACCAAAAATAAACATATAGAAAAGATAATTACATAATAAGATAGGTACAAAAGGCGGTCTTATCGCTAAGAGCGATCTCTTCCAGACAACCTTTGGATGGACAGAGATATGAGACACTATGAGCATGGACAGTGGTTCAAATAAATAATAATACTATATACTAACCTATCCTCAAATATAATAATATATAAAAAAACAGATATGTATAATAAATAAAGCAACTACAGTCACGAAAACTCTATTTAAAACTAAATAGAGTTTTGGTGAGAAAACGAGAAAGATCGCATCACCGTATATACATTGTATATTATTTCTCGAAACTTGTGTTATTTTCAGTGTTAGTGCATAAACTTGATGGCGTTTTATCCGTTAAGTGCAATACATAAGTGGATTACAGGCATGAGTGTGGGAATGTGGTATAATGATGGTGAAACGATTCTTTTCGTGTTGTTTCCAAAACTCCATAGAAGCTTCTAGTAAAGTTTCCTCCACTTTAGTAGGAGTATGACTGGACTATGACTTGATGACTTGGACTGTGACTTGACACATATCTGTGTGAAATATCATTAACTTGATAAATTATCAATTATTTGACACTGGCTAAATACACAAAACTTTGGAGACAACACAAAAAAACAGTTATTTTTTGTTTCTCTCAAAATTACCTATAGTATTGATATTGGTTGTTGTTAAACATTTCATATATCATGAAATTAACAGATGGGTGATCACGCAACATTGATTGCAATGTAACAGGAGATATTTCATTCCTAATTTGAAAATTTCCATAGTAACTATGCACGTTCGTTGCGTATTGAAACTATTAAATTCATACAATTCATGTTCATATACTACAATAGTATTCTGCGATTTCACTTGTAAAGCGCCTGACAAGTTCCTGCAAGCAACTCACCGTCGCGCAAATATAATACTTTTTTGTAATACAATTTACTCCTTACACACATAAGTCTGCGCCGAGGTGTAAAGCCGGTTTCCTTCTGCATCGGGGCCACCAGTATTAGCAATGTTCAGGACAAAAAGCCCATCATTTTCGCTGGGAGTGGACACTGTAGCTGGTGGTGGGGTGTGGTCACATTTCGTAGGCTGCCCCGATGTCGCAGCGGCTGTTATTAGGACTATCAGAACGTATCTGTAAAACCTGTAATTATAACAATAATAATGCCCAACGATTACATACATAGACCTTTTTTGTTTTTTGTTTCTCTATCTGTATTTCCACAGACCGTGCTTTTTGTTAAATTATTTTTAGCTTATTATTAACGTGAACATATATACAATACAGGAAGCACAATACAGCCAATAACAAAAACATAAGTGCTTATTTCTAATTGTGCATACACCACGAGCAAACCAGCTTCCGCAAGCAGCACCCATACATAGATCTTGGACCTAACTAGAATTTCCTGTATCTAGGAACCCAGGAACTACGAGGACCATGGGCCACAACATTTAGACTCAGATTAGGTATTCGCACTTTTTTCTGTCAAGTATTTACTTGTCCTGTTGCGGGAATCCAATCCAACCGCCGACCAAACAGCCGACCTGATCAACCACCACATCACAGAGGCTATAATTATAGAAGTAAAAAAGTATAAAAATGGCAGAAAAATAAATCGTTTGGCTTGGAGTTCAATGGTTGGGATAGAATCTTTCTAGTTTATCGCTAGGGCTATTTTCCTAGAGCCTTGTTTAGGTGTCCCACCGCTTTGCCATTTATATTCTACAGCCGATAATAACAAGTACTTTGTGTTCTAACATGAATGGCTTTTTAATATAGAAATTACGGGGCATACATAATATTATTTTATCTGACAGTCACAATTAATTCAAACATAATATATAAAATTCTCATGTCACATCAGTGTTTGTAACAAAACTCCAATAAAGCGGCTTGACCGACCCTTATGAAATTTTGTTTGTATATTTATTCAACACATTTGAGGATAGGTTGTAGTCTATATTTAATCATCACTATTACCGTTGTTCACCGTCACGCGGGAGAAACCGCGGGGCGCAGCTAGTCTCAGTATAACATTAAGGCGTTTGAAGTTGGTTTACTCCCTCCTTTTAAAGGGATAATTATTTATACTAGATAATTGTAGTGGCTACGTCATATTGATGTTTTTATCACTCTTGATAGACTTGCATTTGACCACTGACGCACCTCATGGTAAGCGGTCGACAATGAAAGAAGCTTGCATAAAAGATACAGGTTCACTCGTTCTACTCATAGATTATTGGTTATATGTCAAAATAAAGAGCTTAATGTATGTTCTCTACTGCGTGTTATAACTGTTGAATAAGTACTATGACAAAATACATTCTTTGAGCTTTTCTTAGAATAAAGTTAATGTTAAAACCGCCTAAACAGTTGGTTAACTAAGCAATTGTTCACGACCTACATACCGGTACCAATAACAACAATATAAATACACTACACACAAACACATCGAAAATTTAACATAGATAACACTCACATTATCGAAACGAACTGGATTTTTGCAGTTTAAACTTTGCCCGTTTCATGAATCACCGAAACGAACCGTTGCTAGCGTCTGTTGCAAAACTATTGCAAGGTTGCAAAACTATTCAGGCAGCGTTTGTAAATGGAGGTATTTCCTTGAGTCACGACAAATTGGTGCAAATTCAATTCGACCGAACTATTAGGTTATCTCGCCGTCAACTGAATGTGGTCTACTCGAAATAAACCACTAGCGCAGCATACAGCCAGTAACTCAAATTCAAACAAACCTAAGCTGGTGAAGCGAGGGCTCAGTGTGTGGGTGTTATATCAACGAATGAATATCAGTATGTACAAGTAAGGGGTCACACATTTAGAAATTTTTTATTTAGAAATTAATAAAATTGAAAATTTAATGTTGTGATACTTAGATATTAAATATTATATTTTGAAAAAATGTGATGTCCCAAAATTTGGAACCCCTCCCCGCCCCTTGTCACACTTTGTCGACCCCTATCCCTCCCCCTTAACGTGTGACGTAATTTATGGATGGCCTCTAATGTGCTTTTTAGGGTTCCGTACCTAAGAGTAAAAGTGGGACCCAACTTATTAGTAATAACAACAACTCTGTAATATAATAACAGACAGTAAAAACCAGCTAAGTGTAAGTTAGAATCCCGCTAAAAGTACATTTGTACCTACGGCCTATAAGACTGATTTTGCTATGAACGTTTTAATCTCTCACTGAAATAGTAAATAGGTTATTTCTGTGTAAGCTCCACCTTCGACCTAATCGTCACTTACCATCAGGTGAGATGTAGTCAAACGCAAACCCATCGACAGTAAAAAAAATAAAGTTGTGTTACTGTTTCCACGTCTATATTGCAGAGTTCATTCCAAAGTTTGGAACTCGGCCAAAGTTGGTAGTCTGTGTCAAAGTAACTCGTTATTAATCTGTTATTGTGAGGAAAGTGTGCTGCGTTTCAAGCGACTATTTCTGGTGACCACACGCGCCCCATATGGTTTACCAGACATAGCGTGATGGAAAACAAAATAGCTGATTCGTTTGGCTAGTCTTATTAAAAATTTTGATGAGCAGCAATGAGAAGGTTATCTAATTTTTATGACTGTTAACCCTGTACGTAGGTGGTACTAGGTGGTACATCTTTTCTGGAAAGTTCGACTAGGTATGTACCATAGCTTTTCCAGTTATTCTACTGCGAAGCAGTAGTGCGCAAGCACTGCTGTGTTCCGGTTTGAAGGGCAATGTAGCTAGTGAAATTATGGGGCAAATGTGACTTAACGACCTAATCTCACTGTCTAGTGATCAGATTACCAGACTGTGCTGATGTCTCAGGATAATGTGTGCAGTGCAGTGGCACGCGAAACTTTATATTTTAGAGTTCCAAGTGACACTGCAGTTGTTATAGGCGGCTGTCTCGCTTAACATCAGGTGAACAACTAGCTCGTCACGTTATTCATTACCATCATCCTTTATCAATCCTTCCGTCTTCTGTCTAGTAGTCTTCTGGCCAACTGCGGTAGCTGAAGTAAAACTTCTTTACGCACGCTTGACTTGGGGAGTAAACTGGCGAATGCGAGGTGAACGGTAGTTGAAGTTAGTTCACGTAGATCTCCATTGTCATCATAGCAAAGTAAAAAAATTGTAGTATTATGTTGGTATGTCCGGTAAAATGACAATTTACAATTATCAAGATGGCAACATTAATATTAAACAAAGCAAAACTAAGTTATATCGGCCGACAGAGCTAAACTAAATTTTTATTTCAGTCATGTGGTCTAAAGCACTATATTTCTGCGGTCTATATTTTCAGTGTTAGTGCATAAAATCCACTTACTTACTTTGTATCCATAGTACAAAGTAAGTAAGTAGTAATAGTAATAGTAGTTTGGGACTAGATGGCGTTGTGTGATTGTCAGTTATACGAGCGATGTGGTCTTTCAACATTACACGTTTTGCCTATCCAATATTGCAATTATTATTATAGCATTATAATATGATGAGATAATATCTGTTTTTCGTTGTACCGTAACCTATGGAAATTTAAAACCTTTTTCCCATAAATACTTTCCAAAACAGTTTAATAATATGGTACGGCTGCCCGCACTATAAATAAAATACATTATTATGGGACTTCATACTTGCAAATGTATTTATTTTACTTTGTATTTACATAAATGATAAATCTATTATTGATGCAAAGAAGTGATAGGCAAGTCACGTACGGGTCTAAAATTATGGTAATGTGTTCCTATATTTTATTTCCAATCGTAAAATCATATATTTCATTTAAATGTAAAAAGGAGAAACATATGAGGGTTGCTAAAGGAGGCTATAACGTGTATTATATACTCTTTATTAATATTTGATTGGGACTTTTTATGTAATATTTCTACATAGGGTTTTAATATTTGGTTCATGGACGTATAAAGCTTTTTTTTAGTTTTGGCGGGAAAACGAGAGTGATCGCATCACCGCATTGTATTATTTTCCAAAACTTGTATTATTTTCTGTGTTAGTGCATAAAATTGGTGGCATGTTATTTGTTAAGTGCTGAATTACAGGCATGAGTGTGGGAAAGTGGTATACTGATGGTGAAACGTTTCTTCCCGTTTTGTTTCCAAAACTACATAGAAGCTTCTGGTAAAGTTGCCAACACTTTACTCGGAGTATGACTAGACTATGATTTGACTTGATGACTTCGACTGTGACTTGACAGATAGCTACGTGAAATATCATTGACTTGATCAATTTTCAATTACTTGGTACTGGCCAAATACACAAAACTGTAGAGCCAATACATAAAAATAGTTTGTTTATATTATCTGTTTCCGAAATGGTTCACTCATAAATTATCAGCAGGAAAACGTCTACTGGAATTTTGGCGGGAAACCGAAAAAGATCGCGTCGCCGCATTGTATTGTTTTCCAAAACTTGTGTTATTTTCAGTGTTAGTACATAAAATTGGTGGCATTTTATTCGGTAAGTGCCGAATTACAGGCATGAGTGTGGGAGAGTGGTATAATGATGGTGAAGCGTTTCTTTTCGTGTTGTTTCCAAAACTCCATAGAAGCTTCTGGTAAAGTTGCCACTACTTTACTAGGAGTGTGACTTGACTGGACTGGACTGGACTGGACTGTGGCTTGACTTGATGACTTGGACTGTGACTTGACTTGACTTAACACATCATGTGATATTAATTAACTTGAGATATTATCAATTGCTTGACACTGGCTGTATGCACAAATGTGTGGAACCAAAACAAAAAAAAAAAGTCTGCCATAATCACCACGCTTGGCAGACGTCTTAGGGGTTGCATTAGATTATGATGCAGACCAAGAATACTTTACGTCGGTGCTCTACCAGGGCTGTCCAGACAATGGCCTGCGGGCCGCTTGCGGCCCTCGGCTTGTTTTCATGAGGCCCACGACGCATGTTTTAATCAGAAAATAGTTTACTGAGCATTATACTGAAATGGAAAATTTTAAAGGATGCAACTTTTCTAACCACCTGATGAACATTGACGCGGTAATTTTTGAATATGAGCAGCGTCTCACAGATTTCAAAAAATTTGAGAGGGCAAATAAACGAAAAAATAATAAAATGATTACAGTTATTTTTTTTATATAAAAACTGAAAAAAGAATTCTGCGTCCCTCCAGCTTAAGTAGTTAATTTAATTAGACCGCGAAGGTATGTAGTTTAACTCCCTGCTCTAAGCTATGGAGCTTTTGCGGCGAATATGCACGCCTGGGCCTTACCAGCATTAAACTTGACCAGACTTGACCCTCTCTGTGATGGCTTGAAATAAAAACTTATTCTTGTTTGAAAAAATAACTGTAACTTTTATTTCCTTGAGCGTTATTTAAAACAACTAAAACTAAAAACTTCACCTTCATCTCCGATGCAAAAGCTTAATAATTGGCCAACATGGCCGCCGTCTTTTTTTTTTTTTTTTTTTTTACATTTTTTAAAAAACAACAATCTTTATATTGTTTCGAGTCTTAAATATATTTATCAACCTATCGTGCTACTAAGTGACATATTTGAATCAAATTAATAGGTCTTCACCTATGAAATTGCCGTTTTGTTTGAAAAAAGTAAAAGTATTTTTTTTTTCGAACTTATTTATTTCTTTTATTCAAAGTAATCACCCCTGCAATCAATGCATCTTTGCCTACGCTGTGGCAGTTTATGGATGCCCTTCTTGAAAAAATCAGCAAGACGGGAGACAACAAACTCTTCAAAGGCGTTTTGTACTGCCTCTCGGGAATTGAATTTTTTTCCCGCTAAAAAGTTGTCCAAATTTTGGAAAAAGTAAAAAGTCGGTAGGCGCAAGATCTGGTGAGTATGGCGGATGAGGGAGAGCTTCCAAACCCAACTCATGCAGCTTAGAGACGGTCTGTTGTGCAGTATGGGGTCGCGCGTTGTCGTGAAGTAGCAGTGGAGACGACCGATTGACCAAAGCTGGTTGCAGACGTGCGAGTTTCGCCATCATTGTGGTCAGTTCTTCAATGTACACATCTGCAGTAATGCTCTCGCCGTTTTGTAAAAAGCTATGATGAATCACACCAGCACTAGACCACCAAACTGTGACCATCACCTTTCTAGGGGTCAGTTTTCGTTTTGCACATTGCTTTGGTATCGAACCAGGATCTAACCAACTTGCTGAGCGCTTTCGACTGTCAAAAAGAATCCATTTTTCGTCGCACGTAACAATTCGGTTCAAAATTCCTTCATTTCTGTGCCTGTTAAGCAGCGCAAGGCAAGTCTCGACGCGTACGTTGCGCTGGCGATCGTTATGTTCGTGAGGCACCCATCTATCAAGCTTTTTTATCTTGCCAATCTGTCGCAAATGGACCAATATTGTTTTGATGCTAACATCAAAAGCTGCTGCCAGCTCAGCTGTAGATTGAGATTCATCAGCTTCCACAATCGCCTTTAATTCATCATTGTTGACCAAAGTTTCCGGACGACCACTAGGTTCATTTTTCAAGTCAAAATTCCCAGAACGGAACCGAGCAAACCAATAACGGGTTGTACGTTCGTTTGTACAGTTCTCTCCGTAAACGTCGTTGATGTTACGTGTCGTTTGTGCCGCATTGGTGCCACGACGGAACTCATATTCCATAATTACACGAAATTTCAAAGTATCCATTATGAGGAAAAATGTTGAAATGTAATGAAAATACAACGCTAATCAATAAACAAAAGACTTATATTGTAAATAGAATGTCATATTTTTAAAACAAAATTAATTTGAATTTAGAATGCATAGCCAATCAAAACTTTTTTTTGTTTGAAAAAGTCTGTACTGCAATACGGCAATTTCATAGGTAAAGACCTATTATAATATGTAAATGTACTGTATAAAACCTTAAACATTTCCCCCCTTGGCACGCCTCTGTTAATTACTAAGTGCCCAAAAAAAAGTACGCCAATCGATTTAATAATGAGAGACTTGAGAAACACAATCAGCTTCAACAGGCAAGCGAACGACTTTATTTGTAGGTCTACGGAAGGTACCACCTGTTGTCTCAATGTCTACCTCTCTAACTCTGTTGTCTTGTCCAGGGTGAACAGATTTGACAAGCCCCTTGGGCCACATGTTGCGTGGCAGTGAACTGTCTGTAATAACTACTAAGTCCCCGATTTTTAGATCTTTGCCGCAGTCGGATCCTGTTCTTGGCAAGAGAGTGGGTAAATATTCTTTGAGCCATCTCTGCCAAAACATATCAGCTAAGCGCTGAGCAATTTTCCACTGCTTTTTAAGCATTAAGTCTTTGTCGTCAAACTTTCCGGGTAAAGATACGCCTGATGAACTACCGATCAGGAAATTATTGGGTGTTAAAGCTTCTGCGTCATTGTCGTTATCTGATACGTGTGTAAGTGGTCTACTATTAACTGTATGTTCTGCTTCTACTAATAAAGTGGCTAATGTCTCTTCACGGGGTGTTCTTTCATTAAGTGTGGCGTACAAAGCTTTCTTAATTGACTGAACTAGCCTTTCCCAGGCACCTCCCATATGCGCTGCTGTCGCTGGAATGAAATGCCATTTTATTTTCTTGTTTAACATTACATTCTGGAAATGATCGCTTTTTGTCAGCGCAGTCCATTCAGCTCGGCGTCGGCTCCTTTAAAGTTCGTTCCATTATCGGAGTAGATGTCAGTCGGGGTTCCTCTGCGGCCTATCATACGCCTAATTGCCATAATAACAGAGTCCGAAGTAAGGCTTGTTGCGACTTCTATGTGGACTGCACGAGTAACCATACACGTAAATAAGGCTCCGTAACGTTTTTCGCGTCGCCTTCCTATTGCTACTTCTATCGGCCCAAAGTAATCTAAGCCACAGTGAGTGAATGGACGTCTGTGATGATCCAACCTGCAAAGAGGTAAGTCACCCATTATTGGAGCTGAAGGGGTCGCTCGTCGAATTTTACATAGTTGACAATGATGAGCTGCTAATTTGAGTGTTGATCTTAATTTGTTGATGTAGTATTTTTGCTTTATTTCGTTCAACACGGTTTCGGTACTTGCGTGGTTTTGCTGTTTGTGGTAGTGTAAAATAAGTAGCTTTGTGTAGGGATGAGAATGATCAAGGATCTTTGCAGGTGTCGTTAATGGCAGGTGCACGATCAATTCTTCCGCGAGCACGCAGTAAACCATCGTTGTCCAGGTAAGGGCTTACTTGCAGTAGGACGCTTTCTTTCAGAACTGAATTATTCTTCAACAGGCTTATATCTTTGCTGTAGCTGTCGTATTGTGATTTTCGGATCAGTATCTTTTCTGCCATATTCAGTAAATTTATTGTTAGTTGTTGATCACCTGTCTTTTTACATTTATTGATAAATAATAAAACATAAGCTGTTGTTCTGATAAGTCTCTGTAATGACGAGAATCTGGTAATATCTGGAACTGAAAACTCCACTTTCTGTACCACAATATGAACTTTTTCTTCTGTCAATGCTTCTGATGCTGGTCGAGGAGTTTCTTTTTCTGCTGGCCAAAAATCTTTCTGTTGATATAAAAAACTTGGACCGATAAACCATCTATTCACTGGCGAAAAATTGCAGGATTCTACGTCTCTTGTTGCAATATCTGCTACATTTTCAGCTGTGGGTACCCACTTCCATTGGTTAGGTGAGGATAGGTCATCAATAGCAGCAAGACGATGACCGACGTAAGGTTTACACTTTCTAGGATCGGATCGAATCCAGGCGAGCGTGGTGGATGAATCACTCCAGAAGTACTTATCATCTATTTTGAGACCAAGTTCATCTTCTACCGACTTCGCTAATCTTGCACCAAGAAGAGCGGCTTGTAATTCCAATCTTGGAATGGACATAGGCTTGAGTGGTGTTACCTTTGCTTTGGATGCGACTAATACTACTGTAACTTCTCCGTCTTCGTACTGGTAACGTAAATAACAAGCGGCTGTATACGCTTTCTCGCTGGCATCACAAAAGGTATGTAAATGTATGTTTCGTGCATTTAATCTTGGTGAGTAGCAACGTGGTATTTTACATTCTTTAACTAAACTTAATTCTTGTATCCATTTTTTCCATTTTTCGTACTGTTTTTCTTCTATCTTATCATCCCAATTTACTTTAGTTCTCCAAACTTCTTGTAGTAGGATTTTTCCTTTAATGGTCAGCGGGGTAACCAATCCGATGGGATCGAAGACACTCATGATCACAGATAACATCTGACGCTTCGTAGGAGGTACTTGACAAGTAGCTATTTCTAATGGGACCCTATGCATGGACATATTAAAAGACAAAACGTCTGTGGCCGGTTCCCAAACCATACCTAATGTCTTGTTCTTTTGTCCCGCTTCTGGTGTCAAATCTATATTCTCGTGAGCTCTTTTATTTTCTGGTATGGCTTTTAAAACTGCTTCGGAGTTACTAGCCCAGCTCCTTATATCGAAGCCACCTTGGCTATGGATGTATATTATTTCATTAATTCGCTGTATAGCATCCTTTTCAAAATCGAAGCTATCTAAGTAGTCGTCGACGTAATGATTTTTTATAATTACTTGGACTGATTCTGGATATTGAGCTTCAAATTGTCTTGCATTTGTATCCTTGACATAAATTGCGGAACACGGGGAGCACGTAGCACCAAAAACCATAGACATCATCTTACAAACTTTTGGAGGACCGGTTTCAGTTGGTTTACGCCACAGAAATTTCTGAGCTTCCTGGTCATTTTTATTTATTTTTATTCTTAAAAACATGTCGCGAATTTCAGCTGTCACCCCAATACGTTTTAATCTAAATTTCCATAATAAACCTAACAGTGATTGCAATAAATCGGGACCGGTTAATAAATTGTCATTTAGAGATGTACCTACGGTTTTAGCAGCGGCATCAAAAACGGGTCGGACTTTTCCCGGTTTATTGGGGTTTACTACGGCAAAATGAGGTAGGAACCATGATTTATTACCTTCTGTATATTGACGAGAATCTGAGTGACATGTTACTGCGAAGTTGTTGTCAAATAACTTTTTCATTTGTTCCGTATATGCTGCACCTAGAATGGGATCACTGTTTAATTTCTTCTCTAAAATGTGAAAACGTTTTAATGCCATGTTGTAACTATATTTTTCGCTTGGCAATGTGATATCGTCGCTTTTCCATAACAATCCGGTTTCCCAAGTATTACTGTCTATACGCTTCGTAGTCGATTGTAAGATCTCGATAGCACGTGTCTCAGTTGGGTTGGGTCGAACTTTAGGTTGAATACCTAAATCATCTAGATCGAAATTACGCTTAACCAACTTGTAAAGTTCACTATCGTTGATATGATCAGTGTTAAATTCTGAATGTATGTTTTCGTTATCAGCCACTCTGTATTTGGAATTTTCACAATCTGATTCTTTACATCTCATAGTAGCGCTATTTGACACTTCAGGCACCATTCTTGAAATTTTTTCGTTACCCACCGTGTATATTGGTTTTTCAAAATTTTTCACCTGTGATATTGACCTTTGACGACCTGACTCTTTAGATACCATAGTAACGTCATTTGACACTTCACACACCATTCTTGAAATTTTTTCGTTACCCACCTTGTATATTGATTTTTCAAAATTTTTCACCTGTGATATTGACCTTTGACGACCTGACTCTTTAGATACCATAGTATCGTCATTTGACACTTCACACACCGTATTTGACATATTTTCATTACCCACCCTGTATATTAACTTTTGACAATCTGACACCCTGTATACTGTGTTTACCTTAATATGTTGTTTATTACTAAAACTGATAAGTGAGGTCATACACCCATGCAAAACCCACCCTAAGGCTGTTTTAGATGCTACTGGTTCCGAATCTGTACCTGCACAAATTTCCCTGGTAACTATGAGATGCCAATTATCCTGTCCTATTAATATTTTAGGGATGCTGTGTGTTTGCCAATCTATTGCATTATCTAACTGTTTTATATGTGGATACTTAAGAAACTCATTTCTGTTGATTGTCTGTAGACCTAAATCTAAAGACTTTTTGGTTCGAGCTTGAATGTCAAATGACTGACTGTGTTTCCCACGGATAGTAAGTTTGACTCTTTTGCTGTGCTCAACAGTACTAAAGCCTAGGCCTTGTAAGTGTAATGGACTACCTATGCCATCTGTGCCTATTTCTTGGGCAAGGTCTTCATTTATTAATGTAATGGTGGCACCATCATCTAATAAAGCATAAGTATTTACAGATTTCTTAGGGCCTGAAACAATAACTGGTACAATTTTTAAAAATGTTTTAGTTTCAGTACTCATAGTATTATGACAGGTATTTAGCTGATGAGTAATACATGGTGAGCTTTCTAACTTATCCTTTCTTAACAGCCTATGCAGGTATTTTGATAATTTACAATTCTTTCCTGCATGCTTGTAGAGAATACAACGGAAACACAACTTATTGTCCTTTACCCACTGATAACGTTCATCAACAGATTTCTTTAAAAATTGATCACATTTTGGTAATAAATGTTCACCACTACATAGGAGACAATTGGATGTTTTCATACCTGATGATGCCGTGTTAATGCAATACCTTTCCTCTGGGGTGGTGCTGGTTGTAGCAATTGGGTTTACTGCTGGCTGCGGCTGGACTGTAGAAGTAACAGGAATGTGGCTGGCCTGTGAGTATGGAGCAAAACGGATGCCTCTTTGTGTTTCTTTCTTCAAAAACTCTGATAATGTTAATAATATAGGTGTGTTGTCGCTGTGCACTAAATCTGCATAATCAAACCACTTATTAAGTGTAATGCTGTCTAATTTCTTGATAATAGCATTATATATCTCAGGATTATAAAGATGTTCATGCTTATTTATTGCTTTGATTGTTGTGATACTATTGATGATGGAGCATGTGAATCTTGCTAGGCTCTCTACATCGGTGGCTGAGACATATGGCAGGTTGTTCAGAATCTGTAGTTGTTCACTCATTAAATAAAACTGGTTTCCGAACCTCAACTCTAATGCTGATATAATCTCATCAGGATCTGAACTTGTTATGAGAAGAGCACTCACCGTCTCTCTTGCAATACCTTTTAAGCTTGCTCGTAGGCGTAGAAGATTTTCTGACCTTGACAAGTGTGCTTCATCTTCCTGATAAGAGGTCTTAAACATAAGCCAATCTGATGTTTTCCCATCGAAGATTGGAAGCTTGTTCCCATTGTGAGCTCGATGAATGCTTTTCTGTAACGCTTGTGCTAGGAGGTTGATGTCGCTGGGCGGGAATGTATCCGGGGGCGGAACATCACCTGCGACAGGTCTGGTAGGCTGTGGGGGCGGTGTCGGGTCGGTGATCAGTGGTGCGCTTTGTATAACGGTAGTATCAACCCAGTCCGCTACTCTAAATGATACTTTACTGGATGTTTCGACGTTCTCTTCTTCTTCTTCCTCCAGATCGATCGCTTCGTGTTCCAAACGTAACTTTTGCTGAAATGTTTCTTCGACTATCCGTAACTTGGCCGCCGCCAGATCGTCCAACGCTTTCTTTTCTGCTTGAATTTTCTTTACTCGTTTTAGGCTGGAGCTACTTATTTTGCTGCTGGGCGGTTTGGCGGAAATAACTTGTGACCCTTGCTGAGGCGGATCGACGACTTCTTGCTTGGAGACTTGTGCTTGTACGCCGCTGCATGCAGTACGGTACGGCGTCTGCGCGTGATTTCGATCGCGTGGATGGCATCTTTGAAATTTCTTCTTAATGGACTGTATTCTTAACAACTTTCACGGTCGCGGGTCTCAAGGGCGTAGGAGGACCACATGTGATGGCTTGAAATAAAAACTTATTCTTGTTTGAAAAAATAACTGTAACTTTTATTTCCTTGAGCGTTATTTAAAACAACTAAAACTAAAAACTTCACCTTCATCTCCGATGCAAAAGCTTAATAATTGGCCAACATGGCCGCCGTCTTTTTTTTTTTTTTTTTTACATTTTTTAAAAAACAACAATCTTTATTTTGTTTCGAGTCTTAAATATATTTATCAACTTATCGTGCTACTAAGTGACATATTTGAATCAAATTAATATAATATGTAAATGTACTGTATAAAACCTTAAACATTTTTAATGCAAACAAAATGGGTATCCGATTGGCGACACTCTCGGAGACTGACAGATGGGTCAAGTTTATACGATCAACCATGGATCGACTGACTTCGTGTTAGTTCCCAAATAAATGAAATTGTCCATTTTCTCTATATCCTGTCAACTCGCCTAGTCTATGGTGTATCAATATTAATTAAATTTCCTGTATTTTGCTAGCCCTAGTTTTGCTTTTTTTTTTTTTTTTTTTTTTTTTTTTATTTAGTATCAACAAACAGTACACAACAAACATAATCTTAAAGTAGTTTGTTACATAGCATGCAAAGTGCACCGGACGCGCCGCATATCGCACCGTCTAGACGTCGTCGTCGCCGCGTCAGCTGGATTTACACACATCCACAAGGCACTAACACATAAAGAAAGTGCTGACCAGCGCCTGCGTGAGAATGGGATCGCGACCGCCGTCCGCGCATCGCCCGCGTCCCGCGTTCCCCTCTTAGCCCCGTGAGGCTGTCATGACCCCTCTTACGTCACTTGTTCTCGATCGCCGAGACCTGTCACTTGTACATATTAATTATAATTAGTTTTAAGGACGAACTTAGATTAAATAAATAACTTTAGTATAATTATCGTCTCACTTTAATACTCCCGCTGCAGCCCCTCTATAACTGGCGCAGACGGTATGATCTTTGGGTCAAGTGCGCGTACGACCCTCGGGAAATTTTGACATCTTTTTGGACTTCTGAGTGGAACTCTGGGAACTCTGTGAACTCAGTGAACTTTGAACTGTGCGCGTACGTGACTGGCTATTGAGCCTTGACCAAGGATTCGGACATCTCTGAAGGACTGCGGCTGGAGCTTTCAAGAAATCGAAGGATATTAAAGTGAACCAAAGATGATGAATATACAGTAAGTACGCTAGAATTTTCTCTGGTGTTGCTTCCCCCTTTAGTTGTAATTCCGTCAGGATTTTACCTGACCATACCTTTTCCAGTATCGTACTGGTAAGGTACCAAGTAAATTTAATTTTAATAATTCATTAATATTATATATTATTATGTTAAATTAATTTGAAAAGGAATTTTAATTATTACGATAAATTAAGTTTAGGTAAAACGATAATTAATAGATTTATAAATATAACATTTTGAAATAAAATTTAATGAATTAATTTGAAAAAACTAATTTTGCCTGACTATTCCTTTTCCAGTATCGTACTGGTAAGGTATCAAGTAAGTTTGATTTTAATAATTAATTCATGTTAAATTAATTTGAAAAGAAATTTTAATGTTAAGTTTAGGTAAAGAGATAATTAATGAATTTATAAATATAACATTTTGAAATAAAATTAAATAAATTAATTTGAAAAATGTTATAATATACAAAAAATTGATTAATTGTATTATTAATTAATTTTTAAATTAGTTTTAGAATTAATGCATTGATTAAATTTAATACATTTTAATTTGATAAAAATTAACTTAATAAATATAGACTAAATATTAAAATTATATTAATTAAATAGAATTAATTAAATTGATGAAATTAAAATATAAAAAAATATTTGTTTTTATTTAATAAATAAAATTGATAAAAAAAATCAATTTAAAATTATAAATAAAATTTAATATTGAAAAGTTGATTCATTGTATATTTAATTGAGTTTTTAATTAATTTCAAAATGAATGTGTTAACTAAAATTAAATAAATTTTAATTGAAATAAAATTATTTTGGTCGTAAAATTTAATTAAATAAAAAAAATATAAATTAAAAAAAAATGAAATTATTAAACTAAGTAAATATATAGTAAATAAATAAAATAAAATAAATTAAATCGATAAAACTAAATAATATACATTCTTTTTATAAAAATTTAAAAATAAAACCTAAATAAGAAAAAATTACGATTCGAAATTAAATAAAATAAAATAAATCTGATATTGAAAAATGGATAAATTGTATGTTTAATTAAATTATTAATTAATTTCAGAATAAAAGCAGTATATATGTTGAATAAATTTTAATTGAAATACAATAAATTGGTATTGAAATTTAATTTTATGAAATAAAAATCAATGAATTTAAAGATTACGTAAAGATTTACGTAAAATGAATAAACTGAATAAATAAATAAAGAGTAAACATTGAAATTATTTTAATTAATAAAAATGAATTAAATTGAATTAATAACATTAAATAAAGAATATTTGCTTTTATTCCATAAAAAAAGGATAAAAATTAACAATTTGAAATTATTATTTAAATTTAAATAAAATCTTATAGGTACTGAAAAATTTATTCATTGTATGTTTAATTAATTTTTTAATCATTTTCAGAATAAATGCAGTGAGTAAATTTAATAAGTTTTAATTCATAAAAATACAATTTATTGCTCATAAAATTTAATTTTATAAAAATAACTAATTAAATAAATTTAAAAATTTTATGTAAAATTAATAAACTGAAAAAATAAATATAAAGAAAATTTAATTGATTAATACGGATTCATTATATTAATAAAATTAAATAAAAAAAATTAACATTGCAGGCTTTTGTTCCTGGATTAAAGCCAAGTAAGTAAAAGAGCCACTTGGTTCTCGTAGTAGATGGATGAGACCTGCTAGTACAGATAATGCTTTGGATTATGTACAGGAGGAAATCAATGTAATATACTTGCGACAAAGAAGTGATTGCGTTTCGGAGCGTAAATGGCAGAACCTTTGACCCTTACTAATAAACTAAAGTACTAATGAACTACCGATGACAACCCTGCATACACGAAGTGCTACAGATATCCTTTTGTTCACAAAAAAGAGGTGAGTGAACAATTTGGGAATATGTTACAGCAAGGCATTATAAAACCATCCGACTCTGCGTGGAGCTCACCTATTTGGGAAGTAGCAAAGAAGGCTGATGCTTCCGGTCGACACAAATGGCGCCTTGTAGTAGACTTCAGTAAATTTCATGAAAAAATCATTGACGATAAGTATCCCACTACCACTTTTTAATCCATTACATTGAACTAACTAATATTGAACACAAAATTAAGATAATTAAAAACCAGATTTTACAAGCACGATCCTATATGATAAATAGTACTTTTATTTCATTCTACGAAACGCAATTCGATCATTTGATCAGCAAGTTTTGTCTAAAGCTTCAATTTAATTAAAAAGTTTAGAGCCAAGTCATGTGAAACGAGGTCTTATAGATGGTCTTGGTTTGGTCGTAAAAATTCTAACTGGACTATACAGATGCTCTTAAAAAGAACGATGCCATAGCAGCTATCAATGTTAATCAGAATAAAATAGCACACTTATTAAATATTATATATGGTTATATAGAAAAAATTGCAAATGAATTCCGTAGACTAGAAGATATGTTAGTATTCACATGTGCCTCTCGCACTCATCATTCTATAATAGGATTAGATATATTGCGTAAGATTATTCAAAAACTTTATATTTTATATGATAAGAATCAAATTTTAGGAGTAGAACTTAGAGAATATTATCGTATTATAAGGTCTAGATCATATTTCTATGAAAATAAGGTAGCTGTAGTTTTTAAAATTCCTATTTGTTCCTCTAGTATATACGAACTTTAACGACTCACCATTATACCTAACGAATATAACTTGGTCATCTTACCCCCTTATCAGTAACATAGCAACTAACGAGAAATTCTATGTGTACATGGAGGCTGAATGCCCGAAGTTAGAATACCGGTTCATATGCGAAGCGAATATCAAACATCAAATTCGAACAAAACCTGCATTTGAGATTTATTACTAGCACATACAATTGGAAGCTCATGCACAAGAACACTTATAACATTTTTTTTAAAGAAATAATGGAAAGATTGGACGTTCAGCACTACATCATCATATTCCCGAAAGCCACCAAAGTGACGATGCATTTCAAAAGAGAAGACACCACTACCTTCACGGAAGCTACTTTGTTACAATCCCGCAAAACTGTATACTGCACACCGACGAACTAACAGTTATGAATTAACATTAACAATGAAATCAAAGGACAGCCAATGAAGACCATTATTATCCTCGAATATACAGAACCTGGACATGAAACATATCCTGCTATGAAACTTAACTCGATTAACAACGGACTCTACAAAATTCAAGAAAAGATGGCAGCTCAGTCTATCCTTACTCTTGAAAATCAATCAAACTCAGTTTATCACACAACTATGCCCTTTTACATCTTATCACCAGTACAGGAGTATTGGTCATCTTTATAAAATCGAAGAACGATCAAAGACGCTGCCTAACGACTGCCACGCCTGCCACGACTAACGTTCAACCAATAAGAGAAGCCGATGATGAGAATTTAGCACCCAGCTGCATAAATCCAGAAATCATTCAGCAACATTTAGACTGAAAGTACTAAAATAGTTGCTGATCTGCGATGGGAGGTGTTACATAGCATGCAAAGTGCACCGGACGCGCCGCATATCGCACCGTCTAGACGTCGTCGTCGCCGCGTCAGCTGGATTTACACACATCCACAAGGCACTAACACATAAAGAAAGTGCTGACCAGCGCCTGCGTGAGAATGGGATCGCGACCGCCGTCCGCGCATCGCCCGCGTCCCGCGTTCCCCTCTTAGCCCCGTGAGGCTGTCATGACCCCTCTTACGTCACTTGTTCTCGATCGCCGAGACCTGTCACTTGTACATATTAATTATAATTAGTTTTAAGGACGAACTTAGATTAAATAAATAACTTTAGTATAATTATCGTCTCACTTTAATACTCCCGCTGCAGCCCCTCTATAACTAGTTTAAGCCTTAGAATGTAGGTAGTTAGTGTACCAACAACGTTTGCTTTACTAGTTCTAGTACTAGTACCAACCGATTCAGTATTGTGCATGTCGTTTACGGTTGTAGCCAGCAGAACTCGTGTCATCGTATCTTAGAAATAAAGTTTCAATTCAATTGAACTCAGTCTGTTCCAGTTTTAATATCTTACAAACATCGATTCAGGTCACCTGTACACTTATTAAAAAACAACTTACAGAAGCGAGAAACATCGCTACGTACTAGAGTCGAAAGAAATTAAAACAATACTTGGAAAATAGGGAACGTCTAAAGACGGTCTATTTTTTTTACACTTACGATAAGCGTGTAATAAATGGTGTTGGATGATAAATGACGTTGTCTTTATTCTAGCGATCGTACACCTTTGTAATGAATATTCAGATCCTTTTTAAGTGTCAGAAATATTTAAAAAATAAAAATATTTGACCGAGCGAACCAAGTGAGCTCTTTAATTCGTCCGAAATACGTACTCGCATATGTACATGTTGAATTTTTCAGCGAATCTTGATAAATATACATGTTCTACGAGTTCATGGAGCTTGTCGTCGGCAATTTTTAATTAAAGGTGTATTTTCCCCAAAAATGGGGACATTGGCTGTGGCGCCATTTTGATAATATTTAGAAGGAACATTCGGCACTTGATTTTGATAGTTCTTTTGCTCATATTTGAAACACTTGTGCAAGATCGGTCAACAGTTTGTCGAGATATAACGCCGTAAGGTCTGAGTTCGGGAAATACCCATATCTAGAAAATAGGTAGCAGCATTCTCCTTGGTACATTATAATCTTCTGCGACCGCAAAGCTGTCTGCCAAAAGTGGTGATTATGGAAAAAAAAACTCTATCCCTCCCCTAGTAATATACAAAAGTGAAAACGTTTTCTATTAGTTTTGTTTGGTTATTTGTTTCACGCTAAAACGGATGAACTAAATATGGATGTAATTTTCAAAATTTTCGGTGTGATACTTTCTTACCCGATAATTAAGAGACGCGGAAAAACGTGTAAATAGCGAGTGAAACCGTGGGGTTCCTAACAAGTGTTTCATTTAAAGACCATGTATTACGCTGCAAGCTTGCAAAATGTTGGTGGCAGAAAGTTCATGCAAGGCTCAAAAAGAACTCACCCAGAAGTATACCTACTCAACTTACTTACAAACGTTCAAGACACTAGTGAAGTTTTCAATAAACAAACAAACCTATTGATAGACATTAAGTTTGCATTCTTCCTTTTTCCTCCGAGCAAATCCAATTAAGAGAGAAATTGATGACCGGAAATTTTGCACCGCATTTTTACTCTGAACTTAAACGAGGGTAGGTCATGCTTAAATTTAAGTAATTGATTATTTTATTGCTTGTCTTTAACGTGATACTGGAGTTTACGAGTTATAGTATTCTGTGGAGGAGGCGGTCTACACGTTTGGACAAGACCATGATAATGTTCTTTAGCTTCTTTATTTACATGTTATTTAAACTATATATCAATATATGATATTGGAATAGCCATTAAAGAGGTGGTTTTATTTACAATAACTCTATGATAGTGTATAGTTTTGGTCATGCGGGTAATTTATATTTTTTTGGTGAAATTCCGAATTCAGCTTTACATTTATTTACTTTGTTACCAACATTATGCTATTTACAAATTTAACCTTACTACAGCAGCAGATAAACAATTCATTTGTGTATTTACATGAAACGCATCAACAGTCCAGCATCATCAATTAGCGTAGGATTATCCTTATTACTATTCTGTGGTAGCAACCACATGCTGTCGTTACGCTATTTTATTTACGGAAGTTTTGGTTGTACATCCTATTGATCATTTGTACGAAAAAGTAGCAATGGATGCGATATAAGGTCTGCGTCACCTTTTTTGTGTGATTTGTAAGGTTTTTTAATATATTTTTCCCTAATATTGGCTATTCCAGTTTTTGAATGGCAACTCAGAGAATACTTGGCAGAACGCGGGCTTGGGCGTTAACTTTGTTTTTTTCCGACCACCGCGACGCGCAAACTTAGTCTAAGCAGACAGTGACAGTTTTTCGCAAGAAATATAACTTTATTTGTGCAAATTTTGCGTGTTTTTGAATATACTACCGTTGGTGCAATAATGTCCAGATCGTTTACAGATTTGATATAAATAACGAATAGAAAGAAGGAAATAATGAAATAAAAAACATTTATTCAAGACATCACACAACATTACAATTTTACAAATAGGCACTTATACAATATACATATTATACAAGACAAATCACGCTAAATAAGAGAAACTAAAAATATAAGGCGTGACGTCATGATATAGGTCTCAACTATATCATGACGCCGTAACCAGGTCGTAAGACCTTAATAACTGATTTTCATTCGGAACCCGTATTCATGAGATCACAAACCGCTCAAATGCTAATCATGCCCGTATGTACTACAGTTTGACAGCTCCTAATATCGCAATTATTCCTCTATGACATACTCAAATGCATTGCAGTAGGCATAACTACTGCAATCCCTCATGACACATCAAAGAGGGATAAGTGATAAACTTAGGAGTTGTAAAATTTTAGTACAGACGGGCTTTAACTCTTAAGTTATCAATTATCTCTAGCACGTACCCAGTTGACAGTGGGCATTGCAGTAGGTACATACAGGTCATAGAGGGTTAAGTTCGTACTTAGGAACAGTCAATAAACTTTTTGGCAGACGAGCATATTCACCGTACCTACGCTAAACTTGCTAACAACGTTGTTTTACTACACAGCTACAAATAAATTTTGGTTTACGAAACCTTTAACTATTTAGTTAAAAATAAAACTGCTCAATGGCAACATTAACAGAGTGCATCCACGTGGACGTAAAAGAGGCATTTAGGAGTCGTATAGGAGTCGTTTAGCAGTTGCTCAGGATGAAGTAACTGCTTGTTTGATTGTATTAGGTACACAGCTGCTCTATGCGATTCGATGTAAGAGGCTTCGCAGTTCAGGTATCTAAGATTCTTTTGACGATCACTCTATAAGCACTCCTTTAAAATGCTGCTTTACCAACCAGTTTTGTTTGAGAGTCCATTTGAAAGTTTTGTAAAGAAACGGAGAAGAGAAGTTGTGAAAGTGGCACCCATGACGGAAATGTTTAGGCTAACGTAGGTTGGTCATATTCCCACTAATCTTCTTAAAAATTAATCTCTATTTCCCTTGGTCATCGCATCACGGGTTAACGGATGGAACATTTTCGCTAATTCTTTTATAAATGTGTTTATTATTTTCAGGAGAAGGTTCTTATGAGAGAAAAAGTTATGAAAGTATGGAAAATTTTCACAACGCGGGTGAAACCGCGGGGCGCAGCAGCTATACATATAAAAGTGAAAGTTTTCTGTTTGTATCGCATTCACGCTAAAACGACTGAACCGATTTGAATGAAATTTCAGATCAGACAGTTTGTTTTCACAGAAGACTGTGTGTCAATACATTACAGGCTTTTTATAACAGAGTACATGGATACAAATTGTTGAATATGTACGAACTATTTATCGCGGAAAATGTTGAGTTTCGGGGGTAAATCAAAAAGGGGGGGGGGGGGAAACTACGGGGCGCTTCAAGTACTTAACCAATGAAATTTAGGGATAGAAATAATATTATTTAATAGCCATATTAAGAGTATTTCTACTAACTTCATTTAAAGGTCTCTCGTACGGACACTAGCCTTTAGAACTGGATATAAATCCAAATTAAAAATATAAATTCATTTAACTAACGTCAGCAAAAAACGGCGACCTTTTGCGCAGACATTCATTATAATGCACGTATTCGATAACGTTGCTTTATAACACCTTTCTCCTGTTGTTTTAATAGAATCGTTGTGAAAAACTATAATTAACAGGAGGTTTCGTGTCGGACTACATATTTAATCAGTTAAATGGTAGGTGTGGAAATGTAAGTGAGCATTGCATAAAACTTGCATAATAACACGCTTTTCGTTAAGCCAAATAGCGTTTGAGTAGTATAAGTTCTGACACTCTCTGTTCTCTGACTCTCTCTGACACATCACACTAATATTATAAAGGCGAAAGTTTGTGTGTGTTTGTGTGTATGTGTGTATATTTGTTACTCCTTCACGCTCAAACGGTTGAATGGATTTGGATGAAATTCGGTACCAAGATAGCTTATACACTGGATTAACATGTAGGCTTCATTTTATCTCGGAAAAGTGAAATTTTCCAGTGGGATGAGCAAATAATTAAAATACTTTTTATCCGCGGATGAAACCGCGGGGCGCAACTAGTCTAAAATAAAACAAAGTCGAGTTTGTTACACCACTTATAACTCAAGAACGGCTGGACCAATTTTTATGATTTTGGACTTATAAAGAAGACTAAGAAGAAGAAAGAACTAAGACTTACTTATCCAGATAATAAAATTTACGTCAATCAATTAAAAAAAAAACCTAAACATACATATTCATTAACTGAGGCGGATCGAAGTTTCCCGGGTCAGTTAGTCAGAAGAAGAAAACTGCAGTACTAGGTACCTGGGCTCTGTTTTACGGCCGAAATAAGAGAGTCTTGCAGATTAGTCATGAATCTCTTGATTAAAATAGATACTAATAGGTATGTTTTGAATCCGGTAAAACGCAATTCGTTTGAGAAATTATCTTAGACGAACCATTTTCGTACTAATATTAAGTAAAAAAAAAATTCCTACTTCTACTTGTACATTAAAAAAAAATGTTTTTCTTTTTCTAAATTATCTCCTATCAACAGACTTCTATCTTATTAGCAGCCACAGTAGTTGCCGTATTTCATTATTCTATTCTAGGAAGTCTATGGTAACAGCTTTATTATAAGTGTACATTAAGCATACTTATTTCCAATTCTATTACATAACATCAACATTTAAAATCGTTTACAAAAACACAAAGTTTCAGTAGTTTCAAGTATCTGGGAATATAAAAAATAAAAAAATTCTTCGCATCGCAAAGTGCATCCAAACTACATAGACAATTTTATTTTCCCGCCACGAAATAAGAAGCTACGAAGTCGTATCGTATTTTCTTTGTTTGTGACTTTGCACGGCTTGTGCATTCAGCCAGTGTATTCTCAAGTAGTGTTTCACAAGTTTAGGGCGTCCACACGCGGCTTAATCCGCGGGGAGTGTGGGTCACGTTTTATATTGGAACAGTTCTGCAATGTGCATTGTGTGATCGTTATTCAGCTAAGAATAATAGGTATTGTAATACCTACTTCTAGTTAATTATTTTACAATTCCAGTTGCGGTAAGGTTATTGATTTATGATAATTTGACTACAGCTAATAATATCCAATAAATTAAATTACTTATAGACGCCTCTTTAAGTTTTAATTTTTTTCTTTATTAGGAATAGTAAACAGCACAAATTATCAATGTTAAGCTTAAATATAACTATGATATATATATAGGCAAAACGGGCTGTGCGTAGGTTGCAACCTATATAACTATAGGCCTTCAGCAAGTGCACCGGGCCGTGTCTGGAACAAGAATGATCCGTAGTACACCGAGCGGTCCCTTTTTATAGCCAGATGGTTGGGGGAGCAATGATAGTTGCCGATGTTGCCACTGTAATAAATTTGAATGCCACCATAGGGTAAATTACGGTACTGCCCGCTGCGCATAGAGTTTATAACTGGACGTAGCCGCCGTCATATATATAAACTTAGTAATAATGTAGCCCATAACACTATCCTCAGATTGTTAAATAGTATAAATACATTTAATGCTTGGGGAAGATGACATGCTAAACACAAACATTCATATTTACTTTAAATGTGTGTGTTATTAAAGTGAAATAAAATGAAATGAGGTGAAAAGAAGTAGTAAATTATGGTAAAAACTAAAAAATTAAGATATTGTAAAATCTTAATATATATAAATCTCGTGTCACAATGATTGTCCTCAATGGACTCCTAAACCACTTAACTGATTATAATAAAATTCGCACACCATATGCAGTTCGATCCAACTTGAGAGATAGGATAGTTTATATCTCAATCTATAATAGATGTGCGAAGCCGGGGCGGGCCGCTAGTATTCATTATAAAGTACTATTAATAATGTTACAAAATATTTAACATCTGATAAAATTATATAATAAATATTCATGCGATAATAAAAATTATTATGAAGAAAGATTTTGAAAAACTGCTAAAGTTGAACAGTTTAAATTGATTGCGCACTATATTTTTGAATCATGCAGATCTTTGTTGATATTTAAGTCTATAAGTAAAGCACGTATAATCATTTCCTTCTCCGTATCCATTTCTGAGAATAACTCAGATAAAGCTCCAGCACTTAACATCATATGTCTCCGTGAGACAGGACACATTAGCGGAGAAAACTCATTGAGCAAATAATATTATATCGTGAATACTGTTATGTATAGTTAGGAGACGTCAATTTCTGGTTTTTTTTTAATTTTTTTTTTGTTTGGCTCCACTCTTTTGTGTATTTAGCCAGTTTCAAGTATTTGATAATTTCTCAAGTTAATTAATATATATAATTATATGTGAGTGAAGTTAAGTCACAGTCGAAGTCATCAAGTCTAGTCAAGTCATACTCCTAGTACGAAAAAGATGGCGTCACCGCATTGTATATTTTCCAAAACTTGTGTTATTTTCAGTGTTAGTGCATAAATTTAGTGGCATTTTATTCGTTAAGTGCTGGATTACATGCATGAGTGTGGGAAAGTTGTATAATGATGGTGAAACGTTTCTTTTCGTGTTGTTTCCAAAACTACGTAGAAGCTCCTGGTAAAGTTGCCACCACTTTATTAAGAGTATAACTTAGACTAGACTATGACTTGGCTTGATGACTTGGACAGTGACTTGACACATGTATATATAATATTAATTAACTTGAGAAATTATCAATTACTTGACACTGGCTAAATACACAAAAGTGTGGAGCCAAAACAAAAACAAAAAACTATCAGCTATTATAAAAAAGTACTGATATGATTAAAGAGTTTACTTATTCCAATATCAAATTGCATTTATAGGAATTATATCTTAAACTTATTTTTCGTTGAGTCTTCCGTTCCCCACGGCATGAATTAGGTTAGAAAATCGATACAGTAAATAAGGCTGTGTATCTAAACATCTTAATGTCACATATTGCAAATCGGTGTATTAATAAGAAAGGTTTTTCCTATCTCTCTTCGGATTACTTTCTTAAGGAAACATTTCCGGGGATATTTTCCTTTTCATAACGATGTGCGATGCCAGATTATTTATAAGTAAGAGAGAAATATGTAAAGATTTTATCAACGTTTCTTATATTGTTTATTCGTTGAGATAAGGTTTATAACAGCCTCTATTGTGTAGTGGTTGAGCAAGTTGAGTCATAACTCGGAGGTGGCTGGTTCGTTTCCCGCGGCAGGACTAATATTTGGGCATAGAAAAAACACAAGTACTTGATGTGTGTTTGGGTATTGCAGGACCAATGATTCTCGTAGTTTCTGGGTCCTTACATACAGGAAATCCTAGTTAGGTTCCAAGGTCTATATGATCGTTGGGCGTTATTTATTTATTAATTTATATTTAGGTTTATATTTATTAATGATTTAAAGTTGTTGCCTGCTTAACCAAAGATTAAAATAATTTTAATTTTAAAGCCACAAACCTTCTATGCTACGGCCAGCAAAGCTACGGCGTAGTACAGTAAATAAAAGACTAGTGACACAGCGCAATTCGCTCATCAGTTCACCTAGCTTCATTCACTCATCGACGTAAGGTGGCAAGTCTGTCGGTTTTTTACAGATTACACCACGGTGAATGCGCTCAAGAACTGCATGATCTAATTCTCCCATCACCATTCCACTACCGGACTACTAGACGCTCGGCTAAGCGCCATCCTTTTGTGGTCGAAATACCACCCATTCGTACCAAGCGATTTGACTCAACGTTCTTAATTAGAACGGCTAAGGAATGGAATGCCCTGCCAGCGTCTGTGTTTCCGGCGAAATATGACCCGGGCGTGTTCAAGAGAAGAGTGAATAGGTATTTACTTGGCTAGCATGCTACACCTTCGATCGCATCACTTCCCATCAGGTGAGAGCGTGGTCAAATGCTAGACAAGTTTGAAGTAAAAAAAAAAAAAAAAAAAACTCATTTCGTTCAATGCTTAATTTTATTTATGAATTATTTAGGGGTTGTTTGTGTTTAATACTTGTTTATTTATTTTCACTTGTTTCTTCTGTTTACTAAATATAGGTACATGATTATGTTACCTAATATTAGAAATGATAAAAGATATAAATCTTTGTGCTTTTCGTATTTAGTAAAAAAGTTCTTATTTTAGTAACATGCATGTAGTAGAATTGTATAGTTACTGAAATAAATGGGCAAATGGAGTTTTGGCGGGAATGCGAAAAAGATTGCGTCACCGCATTGTATTATTTTCCAAAACTTGTGTTCTTTTCAGTGTTAGTGCATAGAATTGGTGGCATTCTATTCGTTAAGTGCTGGATTACAGGCGTGAGTGTGGAAAAGTGGTATAATGATGGTGAAACGTTTCTTTTCGTGTTGTTTCCAAAACTCCATAGAAGCTTCAAGTAAAGTGGCCACCACTTTACTAGAAGTATGACTTTGACTAGACTATGACTTGACTGATGACTTCGACTGTGACTTGACACATATTTGCGTAAATATAATTAACTTGAAAAATTATCAAGTACTTGACACTGGCTAAATACACAAAAGTGTGGAGCCAAAACATAAAAAAAAAACTGTTTTCAAATCTCTTCACTCCAGGCGAACGACTAGCTTATCAAGTCATTAAATTATATTAAAAAATATACTAACTATACTAGTTGATGTTTAGTATAAGTATACACATTTTAGTAACATACACTATTCATTTTGTAACCGTGATCGCAAGTTTCGTAGAACAATGGCTGCCTTATAATAGTATCAAAATGACTGGCGCATTGTTTCAGAACAACGAGATTAAGTCAATATTGACCTTTACAAATCTACAATGGAGGCGAAGCGATTAATATTTAATGTCTTTGTAATATCCATTTTAAATTAATTATAGATTTAAATTAAACGATGTTTTGTAGACTCAACCAAACTTGGTTAAGCTTCATGTCAAGGAAGAGATAATTGTTTTTGTAGCTCTCAGCATGACCTTTTTACGTGTTTAGATCATATAAATAGGTTGTCCCAGGAATCAGAGGCAAATGGAAGTTCATAGATGGAGCGAGTGCTCTATTCCTAATTCCTTATGGATTCTAAGACACCACATGCAGGGTCCACGGTTCTTATACTTTAAGAGCTACGCGCTTTGTTATTTATTTTCAGTCAAACACCCTCTGGTTTGCCATTAAACTTAATCAATGTATAAAAAAATTCAGCGAAATGAATACAAACAAGCCTCAAACTTAATACGATTGTAGTTCATACTTTAGTATAAACAACAAACACTACAATAACAATATAATTTTGACTTTTAAAAGTGCTGAAAGTCAAAAGATTTATTGGAAATAGGATATTGCCAATTTCCCACAAATCTTTTGACTATTACTAAAAACTGGGCAAATGCGAACTGGACTAGCAATATAAGTACGCGTGTACCCTCAGTGCTCTACTCCGACTGGCACTTATCCTGTTTCATTTTTTGTTTTAGTCTATTTACAATATGTTAGTCGCATAACCTTTACCCAGCCATTATTGGCTAAGTGATATAAGAGTGTTATATTTGTCTATCTCCGCAAATTGCCGGGCCTTAGAAGGTACGAGAACAAATATTTGATCGTCACAAGTATCAAAATCAAATAATTATTTCTTAGGTAACGTCTGCGCTCTTTGTTAAACACACTTTAACGCTTCACTTTATTTGCCACAGATAAAAAGGGCAGAATATTTTTACGAATGTACCTTATCAAGAATTTGTCGTTGTATGCTCACTTTCACCACCATTCCAAATCGTCATCACACATCCTTTTTGATATGTAATTTTAAGCTTAATTCTCTTTTCTTTTCTTTTTTATGCCTAATTTCTCACCCATCCTATTTGAGTGTGCATTAATAAGTCTTTTCACAGCTCAAGAAGAATAAATAAACGAATTGATTTGAGACAGATGTCAGTAAAAAAATCAAGAAAAAGAAAAAAGGGGGAGGAAAAGAGAACGTTTTAGCATTGCTCTATATATTTAAGGGCCAGCTTTGAGTTATCTAGTTATAGCTAATGCAACTTTCAATCCTACACACTGTAGTTTAAATCCCGTTTAGACCCGTATCAGTGAAGGGGAAGTTATGTACTTCACTTTTACAACGGAAAAGAAAAATCTCGTGAGGATTTCCGCATTTTAAGGAATCACAAATTTCGAAGGTGAAGTATTATTTATACCCCTTTTCATCTATTCAAGGCTCAGGGTTACGCGAGAAACCGGAATCTCTGATAAATCCACTCTCCGTTCACGTTCAATTCGCTTATACGTCACTTCCGGCGCAAGTGAGGCCGGAAGTACGTCGTGTAAACCCTCTAACGCGTAGAGTTTCCACGACACGTTTTCTATTTGAACTTTGTAGTTTATTAGCATTTCTTAAAAGATATTGTCTAGTGCCTTCGCTAATAAATATAGTGTAAATATTTACACTGTGTTTTGTTTCTATCAAGGTTGAAATAGGTAAAGGTAAAATAAGAGAATACACTGTGTAACTATGCCGCTGTTATGCAGCGTTTATTACTAACGTGGTACTAATAGATACACTTAAGTTAACTTGCTATACACCAAAAATCAAATGGGTTGAGTTCTGCACTGGAAATACTTTTGATACAACAGATTGGATAACGTACATTCCACTCATAACAGTTGCATTGTCACTAAGAAATTTATAATATAATGTTTCGCGTGATATTGCGCTGCACACGTCATCGCGAGACATCACACTCTACTGATGAGATTATTTTACTGAACTGTGAGGGTCATAAAGTCTCATTTGCCTTGTAATTCCTGATGTCAAGTGACTACATATGGTTGGAGAGAGAGCCAAGCTACGCCTGAATCGGGAAAGGGCTCTCAAGGAAGACTGCCATGTGGAACACAACAGAAGTGCTCGTACCTATATCGTGATAATAAAATAAAAATTAGACCGTCAAGATCTAATTTTCATTTTATTTTGTAATAAGATTTCATTTAGAGAATTAGACCTTAACGAATTTTCATTTTATTACTCTCTCCTTTTATTTTTTTCCTTAAGTAGTATTCCCTAAAGGATTCGTGTAGTTTTTTATTGTGTCCAGTTCGATAGAGATAGAATCCGCAAAAACATCAGACTCCGCTTTTGAACATAGGCCTCCTCCATTAGTTTTTGCCATAATCTGCACGGCGCTTGGCAGACGTTTTGGTAGTCGCAAATGATTTTTAGATTCAGGTGAGTGCTGTTTTAATTCCTTGGATAGAATGGGTCTCTTCCCTTTCCTGCCCCTCAGACGGTTCTGGCTGGCTGGCTGGACTGAATAGATGGGATGGCCCTATTATATTCTTTAGTTTTTCGATCACTCTGCATTTGTCGTGGTTACGAGTAGACTGGAGACGCGGGTATCATCGTCAAAAAGAGCGGGGTTGTTGTTCCAAATATGTTTAGCCATGATTAAGTCTTGGAAATAATTCACTTAATAAGCTAGAAGTCAGATAAAGGTGCGGGCAGAAGCTAGTTAGCTTATATAAGATCCGTAACACCTGCAGCGTCAAACGTTCAATACAGTTTTATATGAACGCTGACGTGACTTATATTGAAAAAGCCCCTTCCGCTTGGGGGAAGTCACGGGAATATTAGCTCTGAGGTTTTAGACGGGTGACACTGTATTAAGTGTCGTTATTTATAGTGTGTATAAATATTCATTTTCAACCAAATTCAAAGAAGAGGGTCCTATTTTTTTGTTAATGTTTATTATCTCAAATCTACGTCGGTTATAAACCAATTTCAAAAAAATCTTTTGTCTTTCTTTCCTTTTATCAAAACCTTTTCAGTGGTTTGTATTATCAAAATAACTGAAAAAAAAAATAATTTCAGATATTATCCAAGTGTTTTTCAGTGTGAAGTTAAGTTGTTTAAAGACGGTTTAGCCCCAAGCCCCGTTTTAAAATGTGAGTCACCCTGTCCGAACCTATGCAATAAGGGTAGATCAAATTATGTTTTTATGACAATTAATCTATATAAAAATAAGTCGGGTTTTCCTTCCTGACGCTATAACTCCAGAACGCACGAACCGATTTCCACGATTTTGCATTCGTTGGAAAGGTCTCGGACTCCGTGAGGGAAGCAAAGAAAATTCAGGAAAAATTCAGGACAAACCAACATTTTAAGTAGATGGAGCCGGTGCGTGATACATTGTATTTCGTATATTATAAAATGTTTAGTAAATAAACGTCCACCCGAGCGAAGCCGAGACGGGCCGCTAGTCTCTAATAATTATTATTCCTAACACTACTTTTATATAGAAACGCCTTTGGAAACTAAATAAACATTCAACAAGCCGGACATTAGAAGAAGGGTTTACGCCCTTGAGTTAAAATGATTCAAAGAGGTTAAACTCAATCGGCAACTGTATATTGACCATCATTTTAAAGCGTAGCTTGACTAGGCGGTGGCTACTACTTGGATGGGTGACCGCTACAAAATGTGGTATTAACAGTGCTGCCGCGTATCGAAAGCTGTTATCGTAAGACAATAGTCGCTAAGTCAAAATGCCTTTGGGCGGCCTAAATTTCTGACACCAGGGCCAGACTGTTGCCTAGATAATCACTGTATACTTGTCTACTAGTGGATATCATCTTCTCCAAAGGATGGCACTAGGCCCAGTCTTCAGCTCAATTCTCCCAGTTTACGACATTTGATTATATATAGTACAGTAATTCAACAGCACTCACTCTTGTTACAATTAGGTACTTAATTAACATCTAAATCTAAGGTGGTAAGGTGGCAAGTCTGTCGGTTTTTTACAGATTACACCACGGTGAATGCGCTCAAGAACTGCATGATCTAATTCTCCCATCACCATTCCACTACCGGACTACTAGACGCTCGGCTAAGCGCCATCCTTTTGTGGTCGAAATACCACCCATTCGTACCAAGCGATTTGACTCAACGTTCTTAATTAGAACGGCTAAGGAATGGAATGCCCTGCCAGCGTCTGTGTTTCCGGCGAAATATGACCCGGGCGTGTTCAAGAGAAGAGTGAATAGGTATTTACTTGGCTAGCATGCTACACCTTCGATCGCATCACTTCCCATCAGGTGAGAGCGTGGTCAAATGCTAGACAAGTTTGAAGTAAAAAAAAAAAAAAAAAAAACTCATTTCGTTCAATGCTTAATTTTATTTATGAATTATTTAGGGGTTGTTTGTGTTTAATACTTGTTTATTTATTTTCACTTGTTTCTTCTGTTTACTAAATATAGGTACATGATTATGTTACCTAATATTAGAAATGATAAAAGATATAAATCTTTGTGCTTTTCGTATTTAGTAAAAAAGTTCTTATTTTAGTAACATGCATGTAGTAGAATTGTATAGTTACTGAAATAAATGGGCAAATGGAGTTTTGGCGGGAATGCGAAAAAGATTGCGTCACCGCATTGTATTATTTTCCAAAACTTGTGTTCTTTTCAGTGTTAGTGCATAGAATTGGTGGCATTCTATTCGTTAAGTGCTGGATTACAGGCGTGAGTGTGGAAAAGTGGTATAATGATGGTGAAACGTTTCTTTTCGTGTTGTTTCCAAAACTCCATAGAAGCTTCAAGTAAAGTGGCCACCACTTTACTAGAAGTATGACTTTGACTAGACTATGACTTGACTGATGACTTCGACTGTGACTTGACACATATTTGCGTAAATATAATTAACTTGAAAAATTATCAAGTACTTGACACTGGCTAAATACACAAAAGTGTGGAGCCAAAACATAAAAAAAAAACTGTTTTCAAATCTCTTCACTCCAGGCGAACGACTAGCTTATCAAGTCATTAAATTATATTAAAAAATATACTAACTATACTAGTTGATGTTTAGTATAAGTATACACATTTTAGTAACATACACTATTCATTTTGTAACCGTGATCGCAAGTTTCGTAGAACAATGGCTGCCTTATAATAGTATCAAAATGACTGGCGCATTGTTTCAGAACAACGAGATTAAGTCAATATTGACCTTTACAAATCTACAATGGAGGCGAAGCGATTAATATTTAATGTCTTTGTAATATCCATTTTAAATTAATTATAGATTTAAATTAAACGATGTTTTGTAGACTCAACCAAACTTGGTTAAGCTTCATGTCAAGGAAGAGATAATTGTTTTTGTAGCTCTCAGCATGACCTTTTTACGTGTTTAGATCATATAAATAGGTTGTCCCAGGAATCAGAGGCAAATGGAAGTTCATAGATGGAGCGAGTGCTCTATTCCTAATTCCTTATGGATTCTAAGACACCACATGCAGGGTCCACGGTTCTTATACTTTAAGAGCTACGCGCTTTGTTATTTATTTTCAGTCAAACACCCTCTGGTTTGCCATTAAACTTAATCAATGTATAAAAAAATTCAGCGAAATGAATACAAACAAGCCTCAAACTTAATACGATTGTAGTTCATACTTTAGTATAAACAACAAACACTACAATAACAATATAATTTTGACTTTTAAAAGTGCTGAAAGTCAAAAGATTTATTGGAAATAGGATATTGCCAATTTCCCACAAATCTTTTGACTATTACTAAAAACTGGGCAAATGCGAACTGGACTAGCAATATAAGTACGCGTGTACCCTCAGTGCTCTACTCCGACTGGCACTTATCCTGTTTCATTTTTTGTTTTAGTCTATTTACAATATGTTAGTCGCATAACCTTTACCCAGCCATTATTGGCTAAGTGATATAAGAGTGTTATATTTGTCTATCTCCGCAAATTGCCGGGCCTTAGAAGGTACGAGAACAAATATTTGATCGTCACAAGTATCAAAATCAAATAATTATTTCTTAGGTAACGTCTGCGCTCTTTGTTAAACACACTTTAACGCTTCACTTTATTTGCCACAGATAAAAAGGGCAGAATATTTTTACGAATGTACCTTATCAAGAATTTGTCGTTGTATGCTCACTTTCACCACCATTCCAAATCGTCATCACACATCCTTTTTGATATGTAATTTTAAGCTTAATTCTCTTTTCTTTTCTTTTTTATGCCTAATTTCTCACCCATCCTATTTGAGTGTGCATTAATAAGTCTTTTCACAGCTCAAGAAGAATAAATAAACGAATTGATTTGAGACAGATGTCAGTAAAAAAATCAAGAAAAAGAAAAAAGGGGGAGGAAAAGAGAACGTTTTAGCATTGCTCTATATATTTAAGGGCCAGCTTTGAGTTATCTAGTTATAGCTAATGCAACTTTCAATCCTACACACTGTAGTTTAAATCCCGTTTAGACCCGTATCAGTGAAGGGGAAGTTATGTACTTCACTTTTACAACGGAAAAGAAAAATCTCGTGAGGATTTCCGCATTTTAAGGAATCACAAATTTCGAAGGTGAAGTATTATTTATACCCCTTTTCATCTATTCAAGGCTCAGGGTTACGCGAGAAACCGGAATCTCTGATAAATCCACTCTCCGTTCACGTTCAATTCGCTTATACGTCACTTCCGGCGCAAGTGAGGCCGGAAGTACGTCGTGTAAACCCTCTAACGCGTAGAGTTTCCACGACACGTTTTCTATTTGAACTTTGTAGTTTATTAGCATTTCTTAAAAGATATTGTCTAGTGCCTTCGCTAATAAATATAGTGTAAATATTTACACTGTGTTTTGTTTCTATCAAGGTTGAAATAGGTAAAGGTAAAATAAGAGAATACACTGTGTAACTATGCCGCTGTTATGCAGCGTTTATTACTAACGTGGTACTAATAGATACACTTAAGTTAACTTGCTATACACCAAAAATCAAATGGGTTGAGTTCTGCACTGGAAATACTTTTGATACAACAGATTGGATAACGTACATTCCACTCATAACAGTTGCATTGTCACTAAGAAATTTATAATATAATGTTTCGCGTGATATTGCGCTGCACACGTCATCGCGAGACATCACACTCTACTGATGAGATTATTTTACTGAACTGTGAGGGTCATAAAGTCTCATTTGCCTTGTAATTCCTGATGTCAAGTGACTACATATGGTTGGAGAGAGAGCCAAGCTACGCCTGAATCGGGAAAGGGCTCTCAAGGAAGACTGCCATGTGGAACACAACAGAAGTGCTCGTACCTATATCGTGATAATAAAATAAAAATTAGACCGTCAAGATCTAATTTTCATTTTATTTTGTAATAAGATTTCATTTAGAGAATTAGACCTTAACGAATTTTCATTTTATTACTCTCTCCTTTTATTTTTTTCCTTAAGTAGTATTCCCTAAAGGATTCGTGTAGTTTTTTATTGTGTCCAGTTCGATAGAGATAGAATCCGCAAAAACATCAGACTCCGCTTTTGAACATAGGCCTCCTCCATTAGTTTTTGCCATAATCTGCACGGCGCTTGGCAGACGTTTTGGTAGTCGCAAATGATTTTTAGATTCAGGTGAGTGCTGTTTTAATTCCTTGGATAGAATGGGTCTCTTCCCTTTCCTGCCCCTCAGACGGTTCTGGCTGGCTGGCTGGACTGAATAGATGGGATGGCCCTATTATATTCTTTAGTTTTTCGATCACTCTGCATTTGTCGTGGTTACGAGTAGACTGGAGACGCGGGTATCATCGTCAAAAAGAGCGGGGTTGTTGTTCCAAATATGTTTAGCCATGATTAAGTCTTGGAAATAATTCACTTAATAAGCTAGAAGTCAGATAAAGGTGCGGGCAGAAGCTAGTTAGCTTATATAAGATCCGTAACACCTGCAGCGTCAAACGTTCAATACAGTTTTATATGAACGCTGACGTGACTTATATTGAAAAAGCCCCTTCCGCTTGGGGGAAGTCACGGGAATATTAGCTCTGAGGTTTTAGACGGGTGACACTGTATTAAGTGTCGTTATTTATAGTGTGTATAAATATTCATTTTCAACCAAATTCAAAGAAGAGGGTCCTATTTTTTTGTTAATGTTTATTATCTCAAATCTACGTCGGTTATAAACCAATTTCAAAAAAATCTTTTGTCTTTCTTTCCTTTTATCAAAACCTTTTCAGTGGTTTGTATTATCAAAATAACTGAAAAAAAAAATAATTTCAGATATTATCCAAGTGTTTTTCAGTGTGAAGTTAAGTTGTTTAAAGACGGTTTAGCCCCAAGCCCCGTTTTAAAATGTGAGTCACCCTGTCCGAACCTATGCAATAAGGGTAGATCAAATTATGTTTTTATGACAATTAATCTATATAAAAATAAGTCGGGTTTTCCTTCCTGACGCTATAACTCCAGAACGCACGAACCGATTTCCACGATTTTGCATTCGTTGGAAAGGTCTCGGACTCCGTGAGGGAAGCAAAGAAAATTCAGGAAAAATTCAGGACAAACCAACATTTTAAGTAGATGGAGCCGGTGCGTGATACATTGTATTTCGTATATTATAAAATGTTTAGTAAATAAACGTCCACCCGAGCGAAGCCGAGACGGGCCGCTAGTCTCTAATAATTATTATTCCTAACACTACTTTTATATAGAAACGCCTTTGGAAACTAAATAAACATTCAACAAGCCGGACATTAGAAGAAGGGTTTACGCCCTTGAGTTAAAATGATTCAAAGAGGTTAAACTCAATCGGCAACTGTATATTGACCATCATTTTAAAGCGTAGCTTGACTAGGCGGTGGCTACTACTTGGATGGGTGACCGCTACAAAATGTGGTATTAACAGTGCTGCCGCGTATCGAAAGCTGTTATCGTAAGACAATAGTCGCTAAGTCAAAATGCCTTTGGGCGGCCTAAATTTCTGACACCAGGGCCAGACTGTTGCCTAGATAATCACTGTATACTTGTCTACTAGTGGATATCATCTTCTCCAAAGGATGGCACTAGGCCCAGTCTTCAGCTCAATTCTCCCAGTTTACGACATTTGATTATATATAGTACAGTAATTCAACAGCACTCACTCTTGTTACAATTAGGTACTTAATTAACATCTAAATCTATATAACTCAAAGGTGACTGACTGATTGCCTGACTGACATAGTGATCTATCAACGCACAGCCCAAACCACTGGACGGATCGGGCTGAAATTTGGCATGCAGGTAGATGTTAAAACGTAGGCATCCGCTAAGAAAGTATTTTTCGAAATTTCCCCCTTAAGAGGATGAAATGGGTGGTTGAATTATTTTCCCATAGGCCAAGCCACGGGCGAAGCTGCGGGCAGAAGCTCGTTACTGTATAAAGGTCAAGTATGACGTGCGTAGGCTTTGAATTTATCTTTTAGTACCCGTGTCTAAACAAATCTAGGTATTATTAGAAATTGTACGAAGTAATTAATTTGTTTTTGTATCGGATGTTATTTAATTAAATGTCCATTAAAGTTTATTTTCATTACTTACAGCGATAAAAGCATATGTACACTATAGTAACTATTTAAGTATGTACTCTGTGGCATTTGCCATGAGTGCAAGTGCAATTACATAAGTGTTGAGTCCATGTAGTTTTTTTTTACTTTTGTGTATTTAGCCAGTGTCAAGTAATTAATTTTTCAACTTATATTTTATATATGTATGTTGTATGTGTCAAGTCGCAGTCCAAGTCATGAAGTCAAGTTATAGTGAAGTCTAGTCAAGTCATACTCCTAGTAAAGTGGTGGCAACTTTACCAGACGTTTCTATGGAGTTTTGGAAACAACACGAAAAGAAACGTTTCACCATCATTATACCACTTTCCCACACTCAAGCCTGTAATCCAGCACTTAACGAATAAAATGCCACCAATTTTATGCACTAACACTGAAAATAACCGGCTGGATTGCAATCCAGGTTTTCAAAAATGGGAGGAGTTATTCTGCCGTAAACAGTTTTGAGATCCACGTGTGTACCAAGTCTATTACTTTATTAAGTCCCTACATAAAGGACCTTCTGTCTTAAGTTATTACGTAAATAGTTAACCGAACAAAATCTCATGATGATCATATTAATACTAAAATCTTTTGTTTTAAATAAAATAGATTGACTGGGCAATGGCAAAGATTCACGTGCATGTAAAAAACTAAAGAAATGCAGAAACACAAATACTTCCCCTATCAAAGAACACTCTGCTGTTTAGGCCGTGAAAGATTGTCTGGAAGAGATCGCTCTAAGCGATAAGACCGCCTATTTTACTAGTATTAGATAATTATGTAAGTTTTTGTTTTTGTAAAATTGTTTATGTTTACGGTGTAGAATAAAGTGTTGGTCTATCTATGTATCTGCAATCAAAGATAAATACTAATGGAAGTTATGTAAACAACGCTTTAGCAGCAACGCCATTTTAACTACAATTTAGTGCTGGACGCTAGGACAGTGATTACGCGAGCTCTTGTGCTCTGTAATTACCTGGCAATTAGTGACGGTGTTTTCTTACAGGGGAAAAATGTTTGTAGCAAGTGCTACTAACGAGAACAAAGCATTTACCTTACATAGGTTTTAAAGAATTCTGAACTTTACATAAAGATTTTATATAGGATTTTAAGGAAGTTTTAACCTCAAATAGATTTAGAGAAGTCAACTTTAATCCAGTATTTTTGAATATTAAGTGCTAATCTGTAGAAGAATAAAGGTCAGATAAAGGTTAAAGACGAATCCCTACGTATATGTAAATGAGTTTTTTTTATACTTTTGTTTGTACTTTTTTTAAAGGAGATTATTCAACAGGAATGCAGTTATCACCGGAAATCTTGCGGAAAGTCATGGAAACTGCGATAAAACGGGCACAAATGTATATCACCACTTGAAGGAAATCTTTTCCATTTAACTTAAAAAATTGTAAAGTTCCCAATAAAGATTTCTATCACTCGATTTTTTTTTTAAATTTAGTATAAAAGTTATTCTAAAACTAAATTAGATGATTAATTTTGCGCCATCTTGTATGTTTTCTGTTAATTTTTAAACCATTGTGTATTGTTGATGAGGGTGAAACCGCGGAGCGTACCTAGTGTTAATGAATCATTTCAATATTTAAAATATAGATAGATAGATGTTTAAAGAAAACTCTTTATAGACACACCAGATCATAAATCATTAAAAAATAACCGCACAATATTACTTACTGCTATCGTTTGGAACCCAACCACATTAATCACTTATACATAACATCTATTCCAATACTAAATTTACATGTGTTTATTTAGGTAAATAAACAATGTATTTATAAATTAAACATGCCAGTAATAATTAGATTCAGATTATTTATTCGTTTTCTATCAACGTTGGTTGTAACAAACGATTTCAATGCCCCGTGATAAATTGTTCAGGCTAAACTGTTTGAGTATAAATGCTTAATTATTTATTACCGTCGTGTTTGAATTCTCCGAATTAATGAATTGATGGGTTTTAAGAGGTTTCCAATGAAATTATAATTGTGGACATTTTAAAGAAGACAGGGCTAAATGGGAACGATAAAATCAAAGGGTAGGATGGGTATATAATAAAGATTAATTTATCAATTGTGTAGCAAATTTTTGGTAGTATACCAGTCTGGCAATGTGATTTTTAGAACCCTTAAATCCTAAATGTTTAAACATTAGTCAATATTATTATTAAGTATAAAATAAGTGTAAAAATATAATAATAAAATGTACATATTAATAAATAAAAATGAAATAGTATTCCTTTATTCTATCTATCCTTCACTTCATAAATATTTCATAATCATTTTATCCAACAGAAAAATTAATATGTGCATGCACTCTGTAAATAAAAAGTTACAACTAATAATAATAATAACTAATCGAATACTCAAAATTTACTTTGGCTTAAGCTTTGTTAAGATTTAGAAAATCATTGAATTCTTAAACGTTAAGACGTAGGTAAATTCTAGCTAATTATATATAGCAAAAAATTATGATCTATGTATGTGATCGTTGGGCGTTATTATTATTATTAATTAAAGCTACTACTAAATCTTTAGGTACCTTTTTATAATAAGAAAAAAAATCAAGAGTAGTGTTGTCTGACTAAAAGAACAAAAAAGTCAGTATGCGTTAGAAAAACAAAATAAAAGACAGTAAGTAACGCAACCGATTTCTACAGTACTTAATAGCTATTATCTAATCTGTGGTACTTCAAACAAGGTTTCATTGAGTTTATTGGTCGGAATAATACCATCTCGACATGCGTCAAGCTCGTGAACGGGTGCTGCTTGCGGAAGCTGGTTTGCTCGGTGGTGTACGCCCAACTAAAAATTAGAAATAAGAACTTAAACTTTTTGTTATTGGCTGTATTATCCTTCCTGTATTATATATAAGTTCATGTTAATAATAGGCTTAATTCATAAATATAAAAAAATATCTAACAAAAAGCACGGACCCAGGTGTCTGTGGAAATGCAGATTAATTAAATAAAAATAATAACACCATCTTCTTCCTCAAATATCTAAATAGCACAATCCAATATAAACTGTATAGGTACTGCATTGGCGAGAGTTTAGAATTTCCAGCTAAAGTTCATAACCTCACTTCCGTCTAAGGACTATAAGACACTTGACTAATTATACGGCTTAATACGCTCTATCGCTAAAATATGACATTTTAGGTCTCTTTTTCCGCCAATCACAACTGAGCTGTGTAGTTGGTCTCACGGAGAACTATCTTCTACCAATTATGCAAAGCCGCGTGATTTTTGCTACCCGGATCTATGAGTCTATAGGTACGTGAAAGAACTTCATGACCTGTATTATTTTTCAAGGTTTTACATATTTATTAGTTGCCATTTTTAAATTGTGAAGTAATAATCGTAAATCACCCGGGGCATAGTTAAAGTGTAGTTTGAGGAAAATATTTATTGTTGCACTGTAATTAACAAATTGTAACATTTAATTTTTGGGAATAAAATTATCTTATCTTATTGTTTTAGTATTAAAATTCTCATGGGTGTGATTCATTTTAAATTAATATACTCACGAATAGTGTGTCGATTTCTCCGCGATCTCGCTGCGTGAACTCACCTCCTGAGGAAGAGCATCGGATATGCTCGAAACCTGGTCGAGAAATCGACCAATTCGTGAGTAACAGTCGGGAATATATTAATTTATCTTATTGTTGTTGAGATTTTAGCATTAAGCCTTCCACAATACACCAGGGTTAACTGGAAGATAATTCTCGACAGCATTAAGTTCGCCTGTGTACGTAATTGTTGTTGTTTGTGCAATAAGGAATTTTCTATCTATTTATTTTTTGCAACGAATTTTCATCGCAGGCGTCTTAAGTCTAGTCTTAAAATTTCTAAAAGAATAGGTTTATTTAAAACATTCAGTCTCGAGTTTGGATGAAGTATTAGTGCTTCACTCCACTGGTTACTAAATCCATGCTTCCGTCAAACGTTATCTAAACTAAGTTTATGATCGATCAGTTAAGGCAAAGTTAATAGCGCAAGCTCCAGTTTGAAGACCCCTTAACTACAAAGTAATAGCATTATAGCATAGTGTTGTGATTTGAATATTTCGAGATGATTTTACAAATTATATTACTGCTTTATTGATTTAATTGAACCAGAAGTTGTATTTATATCAACGGAAATCGCTCAAAATGCAAGTATTAGCACTTATTTTGATTAACTCTATAAAATATCAAATATAAACGGATTACACAATAATCATTTTAACTAGTATAGTTAAAATTATTATTGTGTTAACGGAAGCTGGGTAGTGTTTTTCGATATTCATACTTAATTAATGTATAACGTACAAAGCCTTAATTGTATAACCTAGCCGGAAGTTGACCTGCCGGAAGTATGGTTGGCTGTCAGAAATAAAAATGTGGGATGTCGTGGTTTTTTGCTGGAAGGTCGCAAGGCTGACGACAGGCAGTCGCTGTCTGGCAAAGCTACGAGTAACTTCGCTTATAGTGTGCTAAGTGAGAGTGTTATTTTGTGTACCAAGTGTATATAAGTTAAGTTATGTACAATCTGATGTGTGATTCGCAATATACATTTGACCGATAATACTGACTTTTATTACAATAGGAAGTCTTACTTTGTATGAGAGATATTGGTGTGAAGTTGGTATGAAGACTAGGGATGGACGTTAAAACAATAGCCGTAGTTAAAAAAACGAGTGTGCTTTAGACCACACGACTGAAGGAAAACTTCTTTAGTTTAGCTCCATGTAGCCGGTATAACTTTGGTTTTTCTTTGTTTAATGTTAATGTCGTCATGTTGAGACACCTTGACACCGATAAATTGTCATTTTACCGGATATACCAACATAATAATAAAAATTTTTAACTACGTGAACGTGAAAAAATCCTAGATTTTATCTACATTTAGGCGTTTCAGAAATCAATGGTTTTCACCTTTCTAATCTTAAAATATCTATAAATCTGAAATTCCATAAAATATATTTATTTAATTATTAATTATTACTAAGTCATCCATAAATAATGTCACATGAATTTCATGATTTTTTTACCCCTCCCCGTCCTTGTTACAGCTGGTCACTTTTGTGAGACCTCCCCACCTAGTGTGATGTCACATACTTTTTCAATTTTACATTTAGAAATTTATAAAATTAAATTTTTGGTGTTAATGCAAAGTAATGCTTAGAAATTAAATATTACATTATGAAAAATGTGATGAATTTGGATCCCCCCCCCCTCTCACATAATGTCACAATTCGTCGACACCCTCCTTCCCCCTTAAAATGTGACGTAATTTATGGATGGCCCCTAATACAGTAATAGAAATTCATATTATTTTCATTAAAATCAGTTAATTATTTTTCCAACATTTAAAGCGCTTCTTACTCAGAAGGAAACAGTTTTAAAGAAATTTAAATTCTCGCTAGCCAAGACGCAGCGCAGAAGTTAATTAAATTAGAACACTCTTTCCTCTATCGAAAACCTATAGTGCAAGAGCCAGTGGAAATTGCTAAAAAGATGGCTGAATTTCATGAAACAGATTTCATGCTGCATGTTTAATTTATCAATTATTTAGTTGCAGAGCTTTATTTAAACAAAACACATAAAAATTGGATTGTAATAGTTAAGTAAGTAGGTAGGTGGGTAGGACTTTTCTTTGCAAAGTTAGTCTAGGTAGGTACCTCCGCTTTGTTACTTATTCTGCGGCCAAGCAGTAGTGCGCAAGCACTGCTTTGTTCCTCATTCATTCATTCATTGTAGCTAGTGAAATTACTAGGCGAATGAGATTTTATGACCTAATCTTCAGTCTAATAATCTTATTACTAGACTGTGCTGATGTCTCAGGTTGACGTGCGCAGTACAGTGTCACGCGAAACTCTACTATCGTTTTGAGTGACACTGCAACTGATAGGTCCAGATGTGTCGCTTAACACTAAGCGAACGACTCGCTCGTCAGGTCATCATTCTTTAACATAAAAAAGAAGTTATCCTGAAAAGAGTGGTAGTTTATATTTCCCACTTACTCTACAGTTTCAGAGACAAAACAATATATTACTTTTTTAGAATCACTTTTATGATGACGCAATCAATGCGAATGAAAATAAAAATAACATCACAGTTGAAACATTTACTCTACAAATGTATATTTTTTTTTTTATATCAACATTGGCATATTTATTCAGTTATTATTTTTCCAGGCTTGTTATATTGCATTCTTCCCGATGTTATTTACGAACTTTTTGAAGTAAAACTTCTTTACGCACGCTTGATTTGGGGAGTAAGTTGGTTCGCGTAGATCTAATAAGAATATAAATCCATTGTCAAAATAACAACGTTAAAAATTTGTATTATTATGTTGGTGTGTCCGGTAAAATGACAGTTTACAATTGAAGGGTTGAGAATAAAAAGGATTTAACTGACAAATTGACAGTTTCGAGAAAATTGAACGTCAACGGCGTCATTTTAATGTAGAGTGCTTATAAGGTAAAAAAAGGTTTATGTAAGTTTCAGTTGCTTGAAAATGTTTTAATTCTATTTAAAATTACTAAATATAATACTAATTCATACAATTACTGTAAAAATATAATATAATAAAATAAATATAGTAATGTTTTTATGCTAAGCAAACAGTATTCCTGTGACAGATAAACCATTTTTAGACTCAAAATCTCGAGATTTAAGCCTCATTTTGGTATTTTGAGAATGTATTATTGAAGATAATTTTACGCTGAATCCAACGATACCCATAAGTCATTTTGTCAAAAAAATCAGTTAAATCCTTTTTATTCTCACCCCTTAAATTGGCAAGATGGCGACATTAACATTAAACAAAGCAAAAAACAAATTATACTGGTCGATAGATGGCGCTAAACTAAAGAAGTTCTACTTCAGCTATGTGGTCTAAAGCACACTCGTTTTTTAAAATTTCATTCCCATCGTCTTCCTATTGACAATTAGATTCAAAATTCATGCAATTCCGTTTTCCGTTGAAGAAAGAACGTCACTACGAATGACCGCTTACTCCTGAGCTACTTCTTTGTAAAGCGAAACCTTGTGGTTAACCGTAACTCAAGTTTTTTCTACGTCTCAGTCACTTGACGATGAATGAAATTAAAAAATACACTATTACACTTTTTTAATAAAATTAACGCGTTTTAATCAACGGATGTGTTTTTTATTTATTTCAGCACCGTAAATAGTGGCTATGCTGTTTGTTTTTGCAGCTTTTTAGGTTTATTTGTTGGTTGGATCGCGGAATTATCACGTAACTTTTATTTAAAATGTAACCCGCGAAATTCTTAAATCCTAGAAATGTTTGCTTTTTTATTTAGATCTAAACTATGGTGTACTCTATTAAGCCATGACATTTTAAAGAAAAACTTGTTAATTTTATGAGCTCTTTATGGCATAATCTCGAAATGGTTTTCGAATTTCGGTACTTTTCAAAATATGAAATGTTGTCTATTATATAGGATCTAATTACTGTTTTTCTGAAGTTTTTCAATTTAGCAACCGGCAGTCAAACAAAGCGTTTCACAGAAAACTATCACTATTGAACCTACTGATCTACTTTAATAGAGCACAGTTAGTACGTTTCATGACAAAACACAGCCATAGAAGACTTATATATATATTATATATTTCTATTAAGCCATGATATTATAAAGAAAAACTTTGTTTGTCACTTTGTTTTTAACAATAACTTGAGAGATACAGAATATATAAGTCGGATATTTAATTTAATTTTATGAACTCTTTATAGCATAATCTCGAAATGGTTTTCGAATTTCGGTACTTTTCAAAATATGAAATGTTGTCTATTATATAGGATCTAATTACTGTTTTTCTTAAGTTTTTCAATTTAGCAACCGGCAGTCAAACAAAGCGTTTCACAGAAAACTATCACTATTGAACCTACTGATCTACTTTAATAGAGCACAGTTAGTACGTTTCATGACAAAACACAGCCATAGAAGACTTTATAGTACAAAAGGTTCCCAAATGTTCAAATCGTGGTTTGCATTACAGTGCGGCGTTGGAACGAGTACAAAGAGTACCTCCACCCACATTGGCTTTGTGGAAGCGTTGAGAGCAGATTTTAAAATGTAGACTCGGTGATGTAGTCGGTGTGAAGTGGGCTTGGATGTACAATTCGCGTTTAGCGATCATCATAAGCGGATTTTAGTTATTGATTATGTGTCCAGTGCCGCAGTGACATAAAACAAGTATCAACAACAATAACTATCTATTACTAATAGATAGTTATTAATATATATTTTTTAATTATGACACCACTGTATTTTCTATGTACTATATTCTATTATACAGGGTGTCTCATCGTTAAGCCACACGGAGGGAGAGTACTGAACCGGGAATAGAACCCGCTGAAAACCAAACGTATCTGAAAGGGTTAAACATAAGAATATCCTAAACAACAATGGTGTAACCACAAAATATTTAAACAAGCCTTAAACTAGTGTTAAACTGCTGTTTTGTATTGTTAAATGTTGTCTGTCTAAGCCTTGTTTACGCATTTGTGTTACATGGTAAGCATTTTAAATAAAAGGAAAATCATGTTTACAATGATAGTCTAAGAGGAACAATTTTTCTTAACCAACTCTTATACTTTGTAACAAATTATGCAGTTTGCACAGTTCATTCGCTCTTATCTTATGGTGAAAGAAAACATCGTAAAGAAACCGGCATATTTAAATAACACAAAATTCGAGAATATATTTCTTGCACTTGGCCTGCGGCGTAGATTATGGCCTACAGTCTCTCTATGAGAGAGAATGTCCGTGTCGCAGAAGCGGAAACGTGTTGATTTACTATGAATTAGTATCAAAAAGGAGTAGTATTCAACAAGGACGTAAAATTTGTTAATATGACTACTACTCTACGATTAATTAAATTTTAAAGCCACTTTATGAAAATAACATTTATTAGTTCGTTTTTAATAGTAGTTTAATAATTTTATTTGGTTCAGTTGCCCGCTACCCGCCACCTCTATGACCACTAGTCAATTTACAGTTACACACCTTTGATGTGTGAGCCGGGGAGAATCGTATAATGGAAGTGAAAATATTTCGCCAACAATTTGTTTCACCTGATGGATAGCCGTTTTAATGTATGTAACCCATTAGTGCTGTGTACATATCTGCTTGATTTCAGGTCGCGCTCCCAAATTGTTATTTGCATAATGTGATTATCATATCGTATCTACATTGTTGGCACTTTTGTTTTTTTGTTTGTTTTGGTTTTGGCTCTACACTTTTGCGTATTTAGCCAGTGTCAAGTAATTGATTTCTCAAGTTAATAAATACTATATATGTGTCAAGTCAAGTCACAGTCCAAGTCATAGTCTAGTCTAGTCAAGTCATACTCCTAGTAAAGTGGTGGCAACTTTACCAGAAGTTTCTATGTAGTTTTGGAAACAACACGAAAAGAAGCGTTTCACCGTCATTATATACCACTTTCCCACCCTCATGCCTGTAATTCAGCACTTAACAAATAAAATGCCACCAATTTTATGCACTAACACTAAAAATAACACAAGTTTTGGAAAATAATACAATGTGGTGACGCGATCTTTTTCGTTTTCCCGCCAAAACTCTTTTTAAATAATTTGCATAATGTTTTACGGATTGGGTTTAGCTTGTTTTTTTTGGCCAATAAATTGGTCAAGTGATTGTTTACACACATAATACAAATGTTTGGATAAAGACTTGAAACTTGAAATTGCCACATGAGAAAAATATTAGTATACCTATTTCGTCTTCATAATAATAATAAGCCGAATTTGATTCATTTATACCAGTTTACTTGGCTAGCATGCTACACCTTCGATCGCATCGTCACTTCCCATCAGGTGAGAGCGTGGTCAAACGCCAGTCAAGTTTGAAGTTTTTACTAGGTGGTAGGACTTTGTTGCAAAGTTCGTCTAGGTAGGTACCACCGCTTTGCCAGTTATTCTGCCGCCAAGCAGTAGTGTGCAAGCACTACTGTGTTCCGGTTTGAAGGGCACTGTAGCTAGTGAAATTACTGGGCAAATGACACTTTATGATCTGATCTCACAGTCGAGTAATTTTATTACCAGTCTGTGCTGATGTCTCAGGATGATGTGCGCAGTGCAGTGTCGCGTGAAACTCTATCTTTTGGGGTTCCGAGTGACACTGTTCTGTTATGGGCGGCCGTGTTGCTTAACATCAGGAAAACGACTAGCTCGTCACATCATTCATTCATATAAAAAAAAAGTAAAAAAAAGTTTATATAAATTAGCCATTTTAAATACCTACATTGTTTATGTACACCCTGACTTAGTTACGTATAGTTAAAAATTATTTCTCCAACATAACCGTCGTCGGTCGTTTCGCAACTGACTTCAATTGACTTAAAAATTAACCAATTGAGTCGTTTCGCAACTGACATCAATTCCCGAAGGAGACTTAAAAATTTACTTGATTTGATAAAAATTTTAGTAGTGTCAACACGGGTAGCTGGAACTGTAGAAACCGTGCTTTGAGTAATTTTAATGTAAAGGTAACGTTTAATTTACATTGACGTTATCTATTGTCGATACCTTACAAATCTACACTCAAGCACCTCTGGATCAACTTCACTCTGCTATCGATACAATAAATAATGATTTTAGACGCATTTCGAGCTGGAGTAGATCATATGGTCTTGATGTCAATCCTTTAAAAACGCAAGTCATAGTCATCGGCAGTTCCAGGATGATATCCAAAATTGACTGGTTCCGCCTCCCACAAGTTCTGTTTGACGGCACCAGCATTAACATTAGCGAAACGGTCAAGAACCTGGGAGTGATCTTTGATAGAACGCTATCGTGGGGTCCTCAGCTGGGCGAGGTCAGCCGAAAAGTGTTCGCGTCAGCAGCATCACTTCGTAGGCTGCGCAACTTTCTACCAATTACCACCAAAACTGCTCTTGCACAGTCACTTCTTCTTCCTATTCTGGACTACGCAGACTCCTGCTATCTGGACTTGACCCAAGAACAACTTAATAAACTTGAGCGCTTACAAAATTTTTGCATACGGTTCATATTTGGTTTGCGCAAGTATGACCATATTTCCGAATTTCGCAACAAGCTCAACTGGTTACCAATCCGCCGTCGCCGGGATGCTCATTTTCTCTCTCTACTTTATAGTGTACTGTTCATCCCCTCCACCCCTCTATATCTCAAAGAACGTTTCGTATTTCTCCACCTTAGCCATGCTCGCTCTCTTCGTTCCACCAACACCCTTCAATTACAAATGCCTGTTCATGCTTCAGCAGTGTATGACCACTCCTACACTGTACAAGCTGTCCGTTTATGGAATGCGCTACCCATAAATATTCGTCACGCTAAGTCTATCGCCATCTTTAAAGACATGGTGAGGAAACATTTCCTATCGGAACAGTCCTAGTTTTGCTTAGAATTTGTCAATGATCTATCAATTTAATTTTATTTATATATCTATTATATATATATATATATATATATACTATTTTTATATATTATATATATATATATTCATATACATGTAATATATGTATTACATATATCGTATTATTATATTATATGGTATTAGTATGTATTATAAGTTTAGTTTTGATTGTTTTTTTTTTTTTTTTTTTATATATTTGAGGTGATTATACCTAATTATTGTTATTTATAGTATGTAAGTTGTAACAACACCGACCGCAATTTTATTCCTTTATTTCCTGTCCATCCTAAGGTAGCCTGGAAGAAATCGCTTAATGTGATAAGGCCGCCCTTTGTTCTACCATTTTTGTAAGTTTTTTTTAATGTGCGTTTTTATGTATAAGTTGGTGTTCAATAAAGTGTTATTGTATTGTATTGTATTGTATACCTATTTCTGAATTTTCCATAACATAACCTTTGATAAGAAAATGTAATGCTTAATTCTATCAAAATTTGTTACACTATATTTATTTTAGGCCACAAATTGGTACAAAAATACTGTCACAACTCTAATTAGTGAATTTCTTTGAGACTGTACTGCCGGTATTCATTTGGTTTATGTCGTTCCTGGAAATGGTATCTATTAGAAATGTTAGAATTTCCAGCTAAAACGTTATAGCAGGATTCGTCTATGATAATAAGCCTCGAAATATTTTCTTTACTCAATATATAAAAGTGAAACTGTATATTTTATTGTGTGGCTTTTACGATTCAAAATAGTAAGTAAAATAGATTTATGACATTTTGCATAAAAATGCCTTACACAGCTAGATCAACATCATATAATCAACAGCCAGGTAATTACCACGCTTGAGGCGGCTTGGTAATCTCCATACTTGGCAGGCGTCTTGTTAATCATCACGCTTGAGGCGTCTTGGTAATCTCCATACTTGGCAGGCGTCTTGGTAATTACCAAGCTTGAGGCGTCTTGGTAATCTCCATACTTGGCAGGCGTCTTGGTAATTACCACGCTTGGCAGGCGTCTTGGTAATTACCACGCTTGGCAGGCGTCTTGGTAATCATTACGCTTGACGCGTCTTGGTAACCTCCACACTTGGCAGGCGTCTTGGTAATATCCACGCTTGGCAGACGTCTTGGAAATCTCCACGCTTGGCAGGCGTCTTGGTAATTACCACGCTTGGCAGACGTCTTGGAAATCTCCACGCAGATTTTAACGTACTGAAAAGAATGCTGCTGCGCATTCCCAGCATCATCATTTAGGTCCACAACATAAATCAAAAACATGATAAAACAATTTTACCGAACTCTGAGTAAAATATTAGCCGCCTTACATCGCGAAAGAATAGTTATTTTGTTTTGTCCTGGTCTATATATCAAGTTTGATTTAAGATGGGAAAAGATAAAATACGGAAAAACGAGTGTGCTTTAGACTACACAACAGAAGTAAAACTTCTTTAGTTTAGCTCCATCTATCGGCCGTTATAACTTTGTTTTTGCTTTGTTTAATGTTAATATCACCATCTTGGCAATTGTAAATTTGTCATTTTACCAGACATACTAACTCCCCAAGTCAAGCTTGCGTAAATAATTTTTACTTGAAAAAGAAACTATTCCTCTCTTATGTTGTGTTTGTAGGTATGAAGGTTAAAGTTTTTCTTTGTGAGTTCCCGCATCTGACCGCAGTTTCACCTGATTGAAAGTAATGACCCGGCTTACGATGGCACATAATTATGCTTGCCTAGAAGTTAAACAGCAATTCATTCAAAAAAAGAAACTAAAAGTGGGACACGTCTAATCTACCGCCTATACCGATAAGACCGCCGATTGTACTAGTACTAGTTTATTATGTAAGTTTTTCTTTTTGTAAATTGTTTTCTTTTTTACGGTGTACAATAAAGTGTTGATCTATCTATCTATATAAGTGTAAGTCCGTAAAAATTGTTAAATAACACAAGCTCGCGCCCGTAGCTCTTGAAAAACGAATATCGCACAGAAATGCTGTTAGTATGATGCATTAAAAAAATAAGGACACGACAAGTTCTCTCTCTAACTCGGTTACATCGCCGGTACAGCTCAGAATCAAAGAACAAAATGGCACGCTCAGAACTAATAAGTAATAACAATTTTTTACCATATTCTTACTTGCTTGAGTGCTCTACGCTAGTGCGACACACTGAGGCGACGCATCAATGTGCGACAGCTGACAGCAGACAGGCTATGCGTCGCAACTTACTATGATACATAAATTACATTACTATATTAACACTTTCACGGACACATGACGGTCTCAAAAAAATCCAATACGGCACAAAAAAGTCCCATATAAATTTATATCCCGTCTGCCGGCGGACTGTCTTGTCACACACATTTATGATTATGTGTTGTGGCAGTAGCGGCCAAAAGCGATACCGCCCGTGAGCGGCCTGTCCCATCACACACCTTAATTATTGTATGATGTGGCAGTACGGCCACAAGCGGTACCGCCTACGGGCGGACTGTCCTATTAAACTTATTAATAATTGTATGATGTGGCAGTAGCGGCCACAAGCGGTACCGCCTACGGGCGGACTGTCCCATCAAACACATTAATGATTGTATGATGTTGCAGTACGGCCACAAGCGGTAGCACCTGTGGGCGGACTGTCCTATCAAACACATTAATAATTGTGTGTTGCGGCAGCAGCGGCCAAGAGCGGTACCGCCTATGGGCGTATTGTCCCATCACACACATAAATTAGTGTATGTTGTGACAGAAGCAGACACAAGCGTTACCATTTATGAGCATAATATTCAATTATGCTTATTATAAGTGTGTGTTGTCACTGTAACAGCTCCAAGCAGGTCATGGCAATTATAAAAAAAGGCTAATTTTTATTAAGTAAATCACACTTTATTTATTTTAAGGACTATACCTACCAATCTCAAATAATTAATACACTAGTTAACACGTACAATAATTATGGCACAATGTCGTAGTCTTTATCACTCTATATTCTAATCCCTAGACAAAGACACAATTACTTAAATATACAAAAAAAATAGAAACACTAAGGGAATGAAGAATATAGTACTTATTTGTATGAACCTTGAAATTAATAACATCAATCAACAGCATGTTATTAAGCTAAAACCCTTCAGCAAAATAAATCAGTCCTTAGAAATATAATGAAATAAATCAATCAACAGCTTTATAATGTATTAAAATAACTAGGTACCATAACATCAACATTAGTAGCTAGTTTAGGTACGCAGTGAGCAAATGTATATTATTATAAACAGTCTTTTTAAATTATGCTCCATAATACTAAATATTAACAGCCTTTTTGTTGAATTAACATCTATTTACTAACAGTCTTTTCAGTAGCTAAGTAACTAATATCTATAAAGTATGTTGCTGTTGTATACTTTGATTAAAAATACTAGTTCCCAATATCAAAAAACAAACAGACTTTCCGGAAAGAAATTCAGTCTTACTGAAAATATCTCAAATTGACAATAAGAATTATCATTAATTTGCAGTTAAATGCCATTCTTCAAAGCATGTTGGGCATAGCGGTGGTGAGTTTGGGCACCCCTTACATCTATAGCTTGTTTCACGGCGGATTTTTTTTTGATGACAAACTCTACAATTTAAGAAAGAGAATTTCTTCTTTGATTCTTCTTTCGCTGGTATGCGTATTGGCCAATGACCGATGCCTATTGAGGATGTTTCCGGTTGAGCTATATTACTTTGGACTTCTTTTCGGTTCCAGTTCCTTTTTACAGCCTTGACTAAGTCTTTTCCGATGACACCTTCTTCGAGTTTCAGAAGACTTCTTACCAATTTGTCCCTGTACTCAATATATTCACATTTTTTATCTGGTTTTACGAAATTTTTGTACAAGTAGAATGCATTCCAAGTAGAGATATCCAGCATGTGAAAAATTACTTTCTTATACCATCGAATCGTTTTACGTGGAGATGAGTAGTAATTGATCATTTGATCAGAACGGTCAATCCCTGACATACATTTGTTGTATCGCACCACTTCTTTAGGTTTCATGCGTTTTTGTCCTCGCTTGTTTGTCACTTCAATCATTTCAGGTTGATCAAGTGTTGATAACATCAAGACTTGTCTTTTGTCTTTCCAATGGCTGACATAAACTTTGTTCTTCCTCAGCCAGAAGTGCTCGCCTTTTTTCAGTTTTCTTGAAGTCAAAATACTAGGATTTCCCTTTCGATTTGACCGCAAGGTATCGTTCGTGTGAGTGTGAAGATCAAGAAGTTTTTCGGAAAGGGGTACAGAATTATAGAAATTGTCCATGAATAACTCGTGGCCTTTAAGCAAATAGGGTCTCATCAATCGCAAAACTAGTTTTTGTAATTTAAGGCCACTTTGACTAGATGATTCAACGTCTTGACTTCCACTATACATCTTGATATTTAGTACGTAACCATCAGAGCTTGTCAATACATAAAACTTAATTCCGTATTTGGTCTTTTTGCTTTTCATGTATGTGCGGAAGATTAAGCGTCCTCTATAAAGCATCATAGATTCATCTAATGATAATTCTTTTCCAGGATTATAAATGTTTCGGAAGTTATGCGTTAACATGTCTATAAATGCGTTTGTTTTGTCAGATCCTTTGGCATCTAATTCTGACACGCACAAGCAACGTAAAATTTGCTCGTATCTTTGGGCTGACATAACGTAGTTGAAGATTGGGTAATAATACAATGGATTACTATGAGTGAAAAGCTTTCTTCTTTCTGGAATTTTAATCTGGCCTTGAAGTAAAGAAAGACCTAGAAACTTTTTAATTTCTTCTGCATTTGTGTTATGAAATACTCTGTGCCGAGCATGTCTTGTGTGAGGTCTATTTATATTTACCAACGAGTTGCCATATGCATTAGTACATGTAACTAAATAATCAACAATATTTGCTGTATATACCAGGTCAAATACTTCTTCAACAGTAGTGTTTTCATCTATATGAACACGAGGTCCAGAAGTGGTATCATCAAAATTGAAAACAGGAATATCTAATACAGTGTCTTCCCATTCTGTGCTTGGGGGAGGTGGTGAACTTTGTAAAGTTGAATTGCTTTGTATCGGAAGAATGTGACTATTTCTTTGACCTTGTAAAATTGAGTCAGAATGGTTATCATTACTGCCATCCATGCGATGACGTTCGTGATCTCTGATATCATCCTCTGTCGCATCAATAAGATGCTGTTGCTCTATGGAGTCATCAGTAGGATGGAAATGCTCTGTGGTACCATGAAGGACATCATATCTATTAAGTCTATGTACGCTAAATATGTCTAGCTCCAAGTCACTGCTGCTATTTGCCCTACCATGAGACCCGGCTTCTTGACCAGACTGGCCGGCAATTTCTTCATCTGTTTCTTTATCCGTTTCTTCTACACCTCGCTCGCTGCTCTCTAAAACTGTACTTTCAGAATCGTTGTCTGATAAAGCTATGCCAGTTTGTTTCGTATGAATGCGCTCACGTACTCTAAATATATTTTCTAAATCCGAGTCACTACTGGCATCTATATTATCTGGTTCATAGTTACGATCCGAACCGTACTCGCCATCTTCATCACTGTATGGATCGTGGATACTTTCTTCTGCATCATCGAACAGATTAATTCGCTTATTAGAATTTGGTTTTGGTTTTCTCGACGCCATCTGCAAAAATTACATTAGTAAATGTCACCAAGCCTGTCAAATTACGCAACAACAAAAACAATAATTCTCGATGATTCGGTGAGCCCATTTTATACTGAATTACATACTATTCCGTTGACTAAAGCTAGTGAAACATAATTCTTTAGCTATGTGACATATTTCTTTATCCTATAATCACAATAGATATTAGTAAATTATATAAATACCTTAAAAATAATACACGACCGCGAACGCACTTGCTCCAGTCGCAACACGCACACCACTACTCCTGCGCCGTGGCACAAGGCAACTGGCGGCTCGTTAATTGTACGCAACGCTCACGGATATAGGCGTGATGCCACTAGAGACACCAACATCGATGTGTGTGTGACAGGTGAGGGGGGTGCTTCAAATACAACGTTTTAAAAGCTTTTGCCGTGGCACTAGAAACCTGGGTAATAAGCATGCCGCGGCACAAGATCACGTGATTCCATACAAATGCATTTAAATTGATCGTCAGTCGACGTAGTGTCAATTAAAGCGCAAAATAAGTGACCGGCCACAGGCGTGCTGGCATATCAAAAGCTAAAATACTTACGGCTCTCGACGGTGTGTCCGTGAAAGTGTTAAGCAACGTTTACTATGATATACAAACCGATATCTAATATAAACAGAATGAGATAATAGTTTGTATTTATTGTATATATGCTCACTACGGTCGGAATTAAAGAAATATTTAATCTGTGCCGGAATGGATTAATTTTTCGATTTTATACTCTTTTTTGGATTCAATATTTATTTTGTAGCGTGCCCTCTATATTGTTCTTACAGTCTCGAGTCAGTTAGTGGAAAATTAAAGTGTAAAAAGGGGAAGCAAATTGAGTCAAATGATAAATTTAGCTGGAGGTGGAGGACCACATAATTGAAGGGTTGAGAATAAAAAGGATTTAACTGACAAATTGACAGTTTCGAGAAAATTGACTTTAAACGTCAACGGCGTCATTTTAATGTAGAGTGCTTATAAGGTAATAGAAAAGGTTTATGTAAGTTTCAGTAGCTTGAAAATGTTTTAATTCTATTTTAAATACTAAATATAGTACTAATTCATACAATTACTGTAAAAATATAATATAATAAAATAAATATAATAATGTTTATATGCTAAGCGAGCTGTATTCCTGTGACAGATAAACCGTTTTTAGACTCAAAATCTCGAGACTTAAGCCTCATTTCGGTATTTTGAGAATGTATTATTGAAGATAATTTCACGCTGAATCCAACGATACCCATAAGTCATTTTGTGAAAAAAATCAGTTAAATCCTTTTTGTTGTCACCTCTTCAATTAAGTTGTGCACTGGTTATTATTGGTAGAAAATTGACTTCTCAGTAACATTAAGGTCGATTTAAGCAGAAAATTTTAAAACGAATGGTATTTTTTCTGCCGAAACAAACATTTTTTTTTTTTTTTTTTTTTTTATTGTTTGATAGGCTTGCGTTTGACCACTATCGCCCCTGATGGTAAGTAACGATGCGGTCTAGGATGTAACACGCTTGCCTAGAAGATACCTGTTCACTCTCGATTTGAAGACTCCCAGGTTGTAGTTATCGGGAAATATGGACGCCGGTAAAGCGTTCCATTCTTTGGCTGTTCGCATGATAAATGTCGAACCAAATCGCTTAGTCCGCACATGTGGGGTATTAACCATGTAACGGTGGCGTTTTTTCGTACATCTGGTTGTCCGGTGGTGGAAAGGTGAAGACGGAATCAGGTTATGCAACTCCAATGCGCACTCTCCAAAATGCACTCGATAGAAAACCGATAAACTGGCAACTTTGCGTCTATGGTCGAGGCTTTGTAGTCGGGCCTCAAACAAGTCGCTACCTATGAGCCTCTTAGCACGCCTTTCGATAGAGTCTAAGGCTTCCAGCTGGTATTTAGCAGACCCATCCCACAGGTGGCAGCAGTACTCCATGCACGATCGAACTTGAGCTTGGTACAAATTCAGAAGCTGTTCAGGTGTGAAGTACTGCCTAACCTTAGTGAGAACGCCCAGCTTTTTAGCAGCTAGTTTAGCCTTTGACTCTATGAAGGACCCGAAGTTGAGGTTAGAAGACAGGGTCATGCCAAGAAGCTCTAGGTGATCCGAAATCGGTATCGGTACACCATGGAGCATCGGAGTTAACATAAACGGACTCTTTTTTGCAGAGAAAAGACACGCCTGGGTTTTATTTGCATTGAACTTAACCAAGTTGGCCTCGCCCCATGAAGAAACAGCATTCAAGGCTAAGTTCATGCGCTCAACCATGGTCTCCCTTAGAGTCTGAATTTCGGCACCACTGGCCCTAGCACTGGACTTGTAGCTTTCTACAACCGTGCTGTCATCCGCATACCCAAAAACACCAGGTTTCAGGAGGTCATTTATATGCAGCAGGAAAAGGGTTGCAGAAAGTACCGATCCTTGAGGTACCCCAGCATTAATCGCTAATCGATGAGACGAGCAGCCGTCAACAACTACTCGTATGGATCTTTCCCTCAAAAAATCGGAAATCCACTTGCATAGGCCAGTGGGCAAGCCAAATAATGGAAGTTTGCTTATGAGGCTATCATGCCAGACCCTGTCAAAGGCCTTCGAGATATCGAGAGACACGGCAAGCGTTTCTCCGTACTTCTCGATGGCCTCGCTCCATGTGTGTGTGGCATACGCTAGAAGGTCCCCAGTGGACCGATTTCGGCGAAAACCGTACTGTCGGTCACTTAAGAGATCATTTGCTTCTAGGTATGCCAGGAGCCGGTTATTCAGGACACGTTCCATAGTCTTACAGAGTATGGAAGTGACTGATATTGGCCTATAGTTAGCAGGGTCGGCACGACTTCTTTTTTTGGGCACGGGCTGCACGTTGGCAATCTTCCAAGATTTTGGCACCTGTTCAGAGTCTAAAGAGAGACGAAAAAGGCGTGTCAAGATCGGAGTCAACTCAGGCGCGCATGTTTTCAGCACTATGGCTGGGATACCATCAGGGCCACTAGCTTTGTTCACGTCTAGATTGCGTAGCGCTCTACGTACCTCATTCTGGCGGATACGAATCTCCGGCATTGACGCCTCGCATCTTGGTAGACATGGAGGTACTTCGCCAGCGGTGTCTAGACGTGAAGATTCAGAGAAAAGAGTCGCGAACAAGTTCGCCTTTTCCTCTGCTGTATGAGCTAGTGTCCCATCAGGCTTTAGTAGCGGGGGCAGTGAAGGGCGGCAAAAGTTCGCCTCCACCGATTTAGCCAGGGACCAAAACGCTTTACTTCCCGCAGGATATGAAGCAAGTTTGGTCCCAATGTGGCTAATATGGTTGAAGCGAGCCTTTTTTAGGGCTTTTTTGCAGGCCTTGGCAGCTTTATTAAAGGCTTTCTTCTTCGTGCTCAAATTCTTCGATTTGCGGGTTCTTGCATCTACCCAGGCTAGATATGCCTCCTGCTTTAACGCATGGGCGTTTCTGCATTCGGCTCCAAACCATGGGGCAGCTTTTCCGGATTGCTGGGTGTCGGAAAAGGGAATGTAGTATTCCATGGCTTGCCGCAACACGTCTGTCACGGCGTCCGCGCAAATCGAAGGGTCGCTCGAAGAGAAGCAAACTTGCCGCCAAGGATAGGAAGACAAAAAAGATCGCATCTCGTCCCAATCGGCTGACCTGTATCGCCATACTCGCCGGGTGCCTTTTGGGCTACGATCAAGCGGTGAGTATACCGACACAGATTTCACCAAACAGTGGTCGGAACTACCCAAAGGGGATGACACCGACACAGAGTAGCTGTCTGGATCTGTTGTCAGCAGAAGGTCCAAGCAATTAGCCGTGTGCCCATCAACATCCGGTACCCTCGTAGCTTCATGAACCAGCTGGGTGAGGTTTAGTGACAGCGCTAACTTACGCACCTCTCTTCCCGCGTGGTCAGTGTTCTGGTATGGGAATAACCATTGCTGATGATGTGCGTTGAAATCGCCCAGAAGCACTAATTGAGCCGAAGGGTACCGCTGCTGAGCTGCGTCAACTGCCTCACTGAGATAATCAGTCAGCCTGGTTGTCTCCTGGTCTCCACTGTGAGATCGGTAGACACCAGCATAAAGAATCTTCTCAATGCCAGTGTCCACAAGCAACCAAATGACAGAGAAACGGGAGTCTTCTAAGTTTCGGAGACGCCGACAGCAAATGTCGTCACGCGTGTAAACGCAGATACCAGCACGCTGCGTAAAGTTGGGCTCTAAAACGTACCCAGGGTAGGATAAGTAGGCTGTATCTGACGGACACCATATCTGCGTCTCCAAAAGGAACAAGAGGTGAGGTTTCGCAGTTTCCAGGTGGTGGTGGACTGCTATGAGATTAGAGTGCACACCTCTGATGTTTGTGAGGTGCACCTTAAGTGAAAGGACGTGCTGCCGCTGTTTAACGTTCCTTTTTATTGTTCCTTTTTTCATATTGAGAGTGAGGGAAGGTGGGAAAAATTGGCAGTGAGATAAGGCGCAACTGCATGCACCAAAAGACTCGCAGCGAAGAACTACACCATTGGATGGCTAGCATGGAGACTGCGGGGACGCCCGAACCCCCCCAAGAATGGCTATCGGGTCCTTTCATCCAGTCGCCAACCGGCACGATAGAGCATTCCGGGATTTTTCGCGAGTTGGCGGGGCAGCCTTTCGTGAGTGGCTAGCACACTACTTGGGCCCCCTACTAACTGCGAACGGCCAGCGGTGCACCGTGCTTCGGATCCCGCTACCCTCCAAACTAGCCAGCCGATGCAGGATACAAACCACGATGTCTAAACCGGTGCAATACATATGCGCAACTATCCCGACCCAATTTCCCCGATCGGCTACACCGAGCATCGTGCCGGAACACGTCAAAGACGCTTGGCGGCCCGTCTTTGCCCGGTGGGTGGTCGCAAGCCGTCGGCTGAAGCCTACCACCAGTATGTCACCTGTTTCGCACCACCCGGGGACCACGTGTAGGGATTCAGGGTCAGGGGTATACTCCTACGGACGCGGGTGACTCAGCCCCCAAATAAACGCTCTCACTCTCTTTCGATATATTATGCAAACTGATAATATCCCAAACAGTGCAATAATGTGAAACTCTGAGATAAGTATGGTTTTAACAGTACTCAAAGCGTGTGTGAAAAGATTAAAATGATTTTGGGGGAACTGTAATATACATAGCTCATAATTTTAATTGAAGAAGATGTTGTGTATAAATTTTCGAGTCAATTGATTCAGAGAAGAAATTTTTTATAGATAATAATTAATATAACCATCCATTTCACCTTCTTAGGAGTTTTTTTGGAAAACTCTTTCTTAGTAGATACCTGCACTTTACAAAGAACACACCTTCCAAATTTTAATTCTCTAAGACCAGTGGTTTAGGCTGTGCGTTGATATATAAGTCAGTCAGTCAATTAGTCAAGACTTTGAATTTTATATGTATAGATGCTCAATTAATGAACTATTATTTATTATTATTATTATTATATGTTAACTTTTCTGCGCAATCACACTAATCACACTTCACACCATATTATTGTATATACATAAAAATAATAAAGGCGAAAGTTTGTATGTGTGTATATTTGTTACTCCTTCACGCTCAAACGGCTGAATGGATTTGGATGAAATTCGGTACCAAGATAGCTTATACACTGGATTAACATATAGACTTCATTTTATCCCGGAAAAGTGAAATGCTCTCGTGGGATGAGCAAATAATTAAAATACTTTTTATCCACGGATGAAACCGCGGGGCGCCACTAGTACTATAGTATACTACACTCATTTAACATTAATACGTTTATAAGTAAGGCTGGTAATGTATCGGGACCTTACTATTATGCTGTACGCTTTTCGAACGAAAAGGAGAGCTTCGAGTGTTCTAAAATTCATCCACAAAACCAAATTTCTTCAAAAACCTTCAAACGAAAGAAGTATTTTTTACGCCAATGGACGCGAAGGTCATTGAAATCGCTTTACGAGCACAGTAAAGTTTTGATACAGTAAGATATCTCCATCAGATGTTCAGATCTACGCATTGTTTACACTTTACACCCCACTAAAATATGGAGAGCCTTAATAAAGAGACGTATAAACCTGCTCGATAAATATAATAATAGTATACGGGAAGAAAATAAAGTTTTATATCAGCGCAAATAATAAAGTTTTATTATGTATTCGGAGATGGTAATTTGCGTTTCGGAATAGGAAACAATTTATAAGCTGTATGAACTATGTTGTTCTATGCACATGATAAAACACAGATTTTGGTTCGATACACCACAACTGTCGTTGCGACAGAGTTGTTTTTATGGCAGATTCATGATACGGCAGATATTCATATAGTCACCTAAATTGAATTTTTGAAATTATTTGCTGCTACCACAAATATCATTACTCATTATCACTTTACGAGCATATTTCATACTTTTTGACCTTATAACAGACCAAGCAGGAATTGATGATGAAAGTAATAATAATAATAAATAATAATAATAACGCCCAACGATCGCATACATAGATCCTGGATCCTAACTACGATTTCCTATGTCTAGGGACCTAGGAACTACGAGAACCATGGTCCCACAACACCCGGACTCGGAAAAAGTATATGCGCTTTTTTTCTGTGCACAAATACTTGTCCTGTCACGGGAATCGAACCCGCCGCTTCCGGGTCATGAGCCAACCTGCTCAACCACCACATCACAGAGACTGTCAATTGTGTTAATTTGGTAAATGAACTTTTTGATACTGAACGTTTTAGTACACTATGGATATTTTAGAAATGGACCTAACAGTACAGCTAGAACTGTAGAAATCAACAAATCTCGTCTCTCGAAAAAGCGTTTGACAAAATATGAAAAAAACCACAACAGGTTTATGACGTGATCCGCCTGATCGATTACTAGAACACTTTCCGTAAGACACTGGACTTTTATGAATACTCTAGACATTCTAGGAAAACGAGTTGCTTCCACGTTCATCATACGAATTGTTTGCGTTTGACCACTATCGCACCTGATGGTAAGTAACGATGCGGTCTAGGATGTAACACGCTTGCCTAGAAGATACCTGTTCACTCTCGATTTGAAGACTCCAAGTTGTAGTTATCGGGAAATACGGACGCCGGTAAAGCGTTCCACTCTTTGGCTGTTCGCATGATAAATGTGGAGCCAAATCGCTTTGTTCGCACATATTAACCATGTAACGGTGGCGTTTTTTCGAACATCTGGTTGTTCGATGGTGGAAAGTTGATGGTGGAATGTTATGCAACTCCAAAATGCACTCGATAGCTTTAGTATTCCCAAAGCATAGAGCGAGATGCATCGCGTCTTGCGTCTGTACTCTGCTGCCTAATATCACAGTTGTTGATAATTATATTATTCATGTCGTCACAACATGTGTAAGCTAGGAGCTGTTGGCACATTCAACGTCATTAATCACTGCATATTGTCATGTAGTATGCTTCTTGCTTAGGTTGCACTTGTATTATGAGACCATAGTATGTATACAGCTTGGAGAATTATTATAAGACAATCCAATAATTCTAGCATTAGGTACGTAATATTTTGATGTTTTAAACCATAAGGTTTACATGCTGTGACTCGTTCACGTGAAGATTTAGTTGTTATAACGCCGAGCCATGGGGATATAGTAGCTGAAAATTGCAATTCCCAATTTCAGAAAAGCAGGCCAACAAGATGTTAAATGCGGAAATAGAATAAATCATTCAATTATTACTTTTAATTTGTAGGTTGGAAAGGAATCCCGCCATGTCACGTCAACCCAAGTCACGTGGCAGTAGTAAAAAAAAGGGTGTAAAAAAATACCCTTTTGAGTAGAATGAAAGGTAAATAGCAATTTCAAAACTAAATACCTACATTTTCTGTATCACCAATCATATTCCAAAAGACAACAAATTAATGTCAGCAAACGTCCACGATATTAATTAAATTGTAACTTTGACAGTTACAATGTAAACGCGTTGGTTATGCGGCGTCAACGTTGCTTCGTGCGGTGCCGTGACCAGGACCGCAGCCGCGATCTCGTGTGTACATTGGTGTCAATTTGTTCAATGTGTCAAGTTGTTACACTGGTATTATTTTGTAGGCAACTGTTAGTTTTCAAACCAAATAATGAAATACATTATGATCAAAAAAAGGATGCACCATGTTCTTGGGGCGAAGTAGATTAACGATGATGGATTTATCTTAGAAGTCTCTTATTTGCCTGAGATTGACATGTGGAAAAGACTCTTAATTAAAGCACTTTTGACCACATTATTAAGTTGTTGATTTGACAACATTGTTTCATCTGGATATGATGAAAGTCTCCAGGTACCGATACATACTGTTAGGTGATTGGCGACAGCTTCTTACCTTTAGTCTAAAATAAAATAAATAATAATACATATTTGTGGAGGTTTCACACAACGCCATCTAGCCCCAAACTAAGCAAAGCTTGTAATATGGGTAACAGACCAGTGTGGTAAGATAAGTGAGCGTGCACTGCCTTAACAACGTCTATGATTCCATTACAAAGTTTTCCTTCACTTAAAGCTCAAATGCGAAAATTTAAAATAAAAGAACATATAAGAAATAATATTAGTTTGTATACCCAATGTCGATTCACCTCTAAATAGACGAATTAGGCTTATGAAACTTTTCCACTCTACATTTTATTTACAAACTTGTAATACTTTTCCAATCTCGATCATATAATTTCAAATATTCAATCTTCTAACAATTTTTTTAGTTATATATTATTATTTTTTGTGGCGATTGTATCTAGTAGTATTTAATAGAAGTAGTTGTAGTATTCAAAGAATAAAAGCACCTTGCACGTTAAAAAAAAACAGTTACGAAATTCCCTTACTAAAGTTACATTTTAAAGTATATATATCACATATTAAAGTTTATAAGTAAGTATAATAAATCTGCAGCGAATTTTCCGTAATATCTACCAAGACGCATATATTTCAAACATTTTTAGATTTTTCGCTCAGTATATTTGTACGGCAACTCATAAAACTTGACTTAGGCCACTACTTAGCCTCTTGAGATATATTGGGGAGGCGATATTGAAAATCCGAGTTGCACGCGCCCCGTATTTGAAGATCACTTCAAGCCGAATGTATGAAAACGTTAGGGATTGAAATCGCGGCGAGAGTGTGCGGTCGTTGAATTCTATGTTGTGAGATAAGCTTTAGAGTGACACTGAAGATTTAAATAAATATAAATCAAATTTATTCGTGCTGCATAATACAAATATACTTTTACCTCTGCACCTTTGTTAGAGTTATATTCATGAGTAAATAAAAGATTATTTATAATCGTTGCATGAAAATTGACGTAATCGTAAGTCAATAATTATTTCTAAATGTTAAAATAAGTGCTAAAAAAATTGTGTAAAATTTTTGTGTTCCCCCACCAACGTTCTCTACACGGTTGCAGGTGATGGTATTGAGATACCATGCCGAGGCGCCGCGGTGGTGGATGGATAGCCCATAACGGTTACCATCTGCAACCACGGCAGCTGGCCATGGTAGTGGCAAATTTTGGTGACAGATAGAAATAGTGAAATACGAATGTGGGTCAAAGCTACTACTATGAAACAAAGTTCAACACTCAATACACCAATAATACCTAATACCTAGTAATCAATCAGCATTCTAAAACAAAATACATTGTAAAAGTGTCGCATCGATAGGAAGGTTGCCGTGTATCATATCATGTATTTCCCCGTGCCATGAATAATTTAACCATTACTAACATTTCCAATTTCCTGGAAAAGGAATATTGTTGTTTTTGGATTACTATACCTGAGTTTGTAAACAGTAATTGCTTGGTGTCCACAACTCACGTATTTTTTACCGTAGAGTAAATATTTCAACGACTTTGTTGCTTTTACTAATATTGTAGGCAACAATTATTTTTTTTTACTTCAGACTTGTCTAGCATTTGATCACGCTCTCACCTGATGGGAAGTGCCGATGCGATCGAAGGTGTAGCATGCTAGCCAAGTAAATACCTATTCACTCTTCTCTTGAACACGCCCGGGTCATATTTAGCTGGAACACAGATGCTGGCAGGGCATTCCATTCCTTAGCAGTTCTAATTATGAACGTGGAATCAAATCACTTGGTACAAATTGGTTGGCTTGGTATTTCGATCATGAAGGGATGGCGCTTAACCGAGCGTCTAGTAGTCTGGTAGTGGAATGGACATGGGAATGAGATCGTGCAGTTCTTGTGTTAAATGAGTTAATGTGTTTGCTTTCTGTTTGAATTAAATACTCAAACCGAAACCAAATGCTGAACTATTTAAAACAAACTGAACTTGCAATTGCCACGATACGCTATTCACTCTTAAATATGTCATCACCATAAAACAAACAGTTACTATTTTCAAAAATGAAAATAAGTAGCAAAATTTAGACTGTCACAGCCGGTACAAAGCAACGGGAAAGCGTAATAAATAGAGCACGACCGCACTCAAGGTTTCCAGCAGAGCGAAAAACATCCAACTATTCACCACTTAACAAAACGGGTGATATATCGCCTGTAAGTTTCTCCCCCACTTGGTGTTAGAGTTTCATATTTTGTTGTTAATAAATTTCATTAAAACTTGCCGACCAAGTAGAGTCCTGTTCTTTGAGTTAATTAAAAAGTGATACAGGACGCCCGGCAGTCTCAAATGTGCATTCGTGTATGTACACACTTAGAAGGGACAACAAGGCGCGGTATGAGCGGAGCGAGCGAAATGATAAAACAACACGCGTGACGAACCCAATTATTATTCGCGTCTCGCCCGCTTTAGTAGACAGCTAATTTTGGTTATAATATTGTGAAATTCATTCCTTGAGAGCGCTGTTTTGATGAGTGGAGCGAAGTTTATAATTAGAGCGTGTGTTTGTTGCGGAAATGATTTTATTTAAACAGCATGTAAGTGACAAAATTACCAACCACATAGAGACTTAGGCTTAATTAAATTTTCAACATTTAAGAGCGAGAAATAAGATTAAATATCTTTTGAAATTGAATTTAATGGATCTACATTGTGTAGTGCTCTTTGGAATTTGGAATCAACTTTTGAACTCTAACGACCGAATACATTACGAACAAAAAAATAAAAATGAATGTCTTAAGAAATTTCGGATTTCCACAAAAAATCCACACCGTGTTTATTTCACTGCTATAAAACCAGTCTCTACTCTCGCTTTTAGTAATGCAAGGCATTGTACCTTCAGTTACTGCTTTGCTAAGAAGTTAGTTTAGATTCGATCTTATACTAAGACAACAAAGCGTCTTTAAAGCGTAGGTAAGTAGGCGACCGGCGGCCCAAACGACAGTTTAAACGGTTCTGCGGTACCACAAAAGTAAATTACTCGCTCATTGTGGCCCGATACTTGTTTGGTTACTCAACAACTTAGTTACCGAATGTCTCACACAGGGTCTCAAAGTGCGTCCCGCAAATAGGGATGTTTAGACTTGACTTAGATTTTATCGATACCTTAATCTACTTATAATTAGGTACAACATCTTTAATGACAAAAACAAAGGTAAGCCAGCTTTGGATGTTTGTAATAATGTCGAAAAAGTGTATGTAAACCATTCCCCATTACAATAGGTTGTTTTTTAGTTGAGGTAACTCAGCTTAAGTTCATTTCAAAAACACAACTAACCTTTAGATTTTATAGGCACCCTTTCAATGGAGTTGTAACCGGGACGAGCAACTGTACTGTGCTAGGGGTCTCCGGGTGGTTCCTCTAGACTTCCCGGAGCCCTGTTATGCCCTGAGGCAGGACACCGAGGAGGTTTTATTGGGTGAAAATCCCCCATAGCCCGGATGTACGCCAAAGCAACTGGGCATCTTAAAAAGACTTGCAAAAAAATTTTATTCATCGATCCAAAATATAATTTTTTTTCTTAGTTGGTGCTTAATTTTATACAAATTTAGTGTACACAGGTTTGGTTTAGAACAGAGATGACAATACTATATATCTAAAAGACATTTTATCAAATATTATATTGTAGAATTCTTTAGAGTCCTTTTTATATTAATATAATTTTCGACTCAAGTTACTCAAGAATAGTGTGTCGATTTCTCGACCTCGTCCTATCAATCAAAGAATCGAACATCTATTGACTATCGATACCTTACAACTCGTATATCGTCAACTCTACAACAAACTCATTCAATCAAAATTTAAGTTTATATTGGAAAAGTTTCGGATTGATGCGTAACTCTAGTACGAGCGACTTGAAGAAATCGGTACGTAGAGATAAGCTCGCCTTTTTCGTATAAAAAGTTTCGTGAACAAACTAGGATCTGTTTCGGTGCTTGTTTGCGTAATAGCTTAAGAGGATCTACTTGTTTTTCTTGGTGAAGTAAAATTAAAAACATGGGTATATCATCTCATCGTATTAGGCTTATGATACAATGTAGGTATAGCTCCCAACTTTAATGAGCGTAATAGTTTATATTTGCATAGCTTGCATTGTCTTGTCCTTTCATATGAAAACAAGTGGCACAGAAATATTATTTTAACTGATAAAGATTTCTTCGTCTATTTTATCTTGTTTGCTGTTAACCTATGACTAGTATTGTATAAAAAAACGACCACACGACTGAAGTAAAACTTCTTTAGTTTAGCTCCATCTATCGGCCGGTGTAACTTTGTTTTGGCTTTGTTTAATGTTAATGTCGCCATCTTGACACACCAACTAATAATACAAATATTTAACTTTTTTATGATAACATCAGAGATCTATGTTAACCAACAGCTTTCAACTTCCGTTCGCCTCGCCAGCTTACTTCCCAAGTCAAGCGTGCGTAAAGAAGTTTTACTTCAAAAATAAATAAACTGAAAGTACAGTGAGGGAGGAGAGAGCAAAACGATCATTTTAATTACGATACTTATATTCTATAACGAAATTTCAAAATATGGTTCTTATCAAAGCAGCTGATACAGTTGTTTGGAATTTGTTTGATTGAACTCTTACATAGTAGCGTCACAGTTGAGCTTACAAGTTGGTCTTAGAACACCGCCTCTGCTGATACAACTTCAACTTTGACGAAACTCCACATGAGTAGAGTTACTGTTACGTAGGTAATTACATACAAAGTTTCAAAACGTGCCGCAAAATTTTGGGAAGAATTACTCAGGCAGTTCGTGGTTTTGCGTTTTACATGCGTTTTTCTTCTGTTTTGATGCGTCATCATCCTAATTCGTTCCTGGGACACAATCCTTCAATCTTATGGGTAGTTTTTGATTTATCCGTAACTAGTTGACCCTCCCCCGGCTTCTCGAATTAGTAGAATGCTGTCAAACGGGATAAAATTTCTGTCTCCTGTATCAAACTACATCCCCACCAATTTTCAGAGAAATCGGTTCAGCCGTTCTTGAGTTATAAATAGTGTAACTAATACGACTTTTTTTATGTATCTCGACTTTAAATATATTTATTCATTTATTTATTTCTTGACAAATACAAACTAACTCTCAAACAAATAGGTTTAGGCAGTATATTACAGTACAAAATTTGTTATTAAACAAGCCTTAACAGTTTTCACAAATAGATGAATATTATTATTGATGATGTTCTCATTTTTATGTTAAACAAATGCAGTGGGATTGAAGTCAGTTGGACTCCTTTTAAGAGAAATTATTTTTATGTAAGTAAACATGTACATGTACTAAAAATGAGTAATTATTTTATTTAGGTGTTATATTACTTAATTGTAATAACTTTACAGTCCAGACTAGATACATTGACCTACAACGTGACAAAAAATTAACTATAGAAACGAAATTCGACAATTTCGACATATTTTGAGACATACTGCCAATAGAAGCCAAGTAAGCACTAAAAGTGTCAATTTGCGGCCACTTCACTTAGATCAAAACGAGCGTTCGTCCGAACATTTCTAGCAAATATAATGCGAGCAGCGAAAACGTACGGCGAATCGCCGTTACCGGTGAAAATGTTTGGTAAATCGAATTAAGTTTTGAAGAAAAAAGAATTGTACAACCACGAAAACGTGTGAGGATGTTACCTAAATATCGAGCTGTTTGTACAGAAACCTATTTACAAAATGCTTAATAGGTATATTTTATCTTAGGACCGTAATTTACAAACCCACCTTAGTTTTTTACTAGGTGGTAGGACTTTTCTGCAAAGTTCGTCTAGGTAAGTACCACCGCTATGCCAGTTATTCTGCCGCCAAGCAGTAGTGTGCAAGCACTACTGTGTTCTGGTTTGAAGGGCGCTGTAGCTAGTAAAATTACTGGGCAAATGAGACTTTATGACCTGATCTCACAGTCTAGTAATCTTATTACTAGATTGTGTTGATGTCTCAGGATGACGTGCGCAGTGCAGTGTCACGCAAAACTGATTACTTTAGAGTTCTGAGTGACACTGCAACTGATATGGGCAGCCGTGTCGCTTAACATCAGGCTAACGGTAAGCTCGTCACGTCATTTTTAAATAAAAAAAATTAGTGTTTTATTAGTTTTTCTCTCTCAATTGCTATCATATGAACATATATCATATGACTGACTGACATAGTGATCTATCAACGCACAGACCAAACCACTGAACGGATCGGGCTGAAATATGGCATGCAGGTAGTTGTTTTGGCGTAGGCATCCGCTAAGAAAGAATTTTTCTAAATTCCACCCTTAAGAGGGTGAAATGGATGGTTGAATTATTTTCCCATAGGCCTCGCCGCAGGCGAAGCTTCGGGCAGAAGCTCGTAATATATAAAGTATAAAAATAAAATGAATGAAATAAATAATATATTGCTATATATATTATTAATAGCAGTCAAGGTTTTAACGTAGTGGGGATCTTCTGTCCTCTAGACGTATATACATAGGTCCTGCGCGTCCTCCCTACTGGGATAGGAAATTAAAGTTTTAGTTTAGCATACCTATTTTTATATTTGTAGCAACACACGTTACAGATTACAGGTTACACGTATATATTTTATGGATAATCATTTAAGGGTCGCTTTATATCGCGGTTTATTGTGAATTTGTTTATTCATATTATGTAGACACTTTGACCACACATAATAAAAACGCACTATTTTGCTACCAATGCAGCTATTTCCAAAAATTCATGAATCTCAGGCCCGTTTCGACCAATTTTGCAAAGCAAGTTTCCAAACACGCTAGCTCCCCATAGGTGTGCACTCGACCACCAGCCGGCGCTGTTTTGCATTGTAAATTGGAATATGGCTTCAGTGTACTGGAAAAATCGGTTTTCAGGATGATTTTCAGATAAGTGTGAATTTTGGTAAGGATGACATTGCTAGAGCGACATTGTTTTAAATTTGCTTTCGTTATTTTTTCAGCTCAGCTAAAAATCTTCAGTAATTTTTAAGCGACTTCACAAAAGGAAGAGGTCCGGAATTCAACTGCATGTTTTTGTTTTCTTTAAATTGGGTAAATAATAATATATGTGTGGACATCTCACACAGCGCCATCTAGCCCCAAACTAAGAAAAAATTGTACTATGGGAACCAGATAACTGATACATACCTATATACTTTTGTTTGTAAATCCATACATAGATAGTTATGTACCCATAACCGGCCTCCTCCGGCCGCTGCCTAGAGTCACGCCACAGTCCCAGACGCATGATCAGCGGAATGTTATCGCATCCGTCGCTGGAACGGTGGCGAGAGCCGATCGGAAGGCAGTCGTTCTTGTATCAAATTCTACAGACGGTCGCTTACTGTATAACTCTATTAATATTAAATAAATTTCGTAAAATCCGAAATAATAGTTTTAAAAATCACCTCAAAGCGCTCCCGAAAGTTATCTAGATACAATATAACACCCGGACACACAACAAACATCGATGTTCATCACACAAATGCTTTTCCTGGGTGAGAATTGAACCCACAGCCCACAGTTCAGAAGGCAAGGTTACTACTGACTGAGCTATCGGGCCAGTCAGTCGCTTATAAAACGCTTTAATTGAAAGTCCTATAATAAAACACTCCTTCATTATTACTTTCAGGCGTTCAGGGGAAGAGCGTATAGTTTTAGATAGAGGCAACCCGCTACAAATAAAGATTTAATTTTCAAATTCAGAACGGAACTTGATCCCGCCTAAAATTTTACACGGAAAACAGGACTTATTAAAGACTAATGAAAAAAAAAAGGTAATGGATTTCGGAAGTGAATTTTTAGGTGGTTTATTCTAGCTCTCGTGCGGGCAGCCAAAAGACTATTGTACCTACACTGAACGGTTATTTTTTGAAACGTGCGTCGTTTTCAAATATAGCTTTGGAAAACCATGCTGGCCAATATTTTCGATGATACATTGTTATGTAAATTGGACGTGTCGAAGTGGCGTGTAGAAGAAAAATGGGGGCGTGCCGGAAACGGAAGCACTGTTCAAACTTTTTGTTCGTCGTGCTCGGTTGTCTTATTTTTACATAATAAGGCAGAGTTTGCTTTGTTTTTTCCTGTGTATTTACATGCGCTTATTGCTACGTATTTGCTTTTAATCTGAGATAACGTTGTTTTTAGCTAATTTTTTGATTGTATTTCATCCAGTTGTCGCTGAAATCTCTCTCATGTAATTTAGGACAGGTGTCTTTAGGCGATGGTAACTGCTTACCATCAGGCGGGCCGTCAGCTTGTTTGTCTGTCTATGTTAAAGGACAGTTTAGTGATCTCGATAAAACGTAATAACTAAATTTTACGTGCTATTTCGTTTAGTTTGTTGCTGAATTCTTTAGATAGACATATGAACTTTTAATGTACATGCCAAATAATAAAAAATATCAAACAAAAGAAAGTAAAGTGCTTTAGTCCACACGACTGAAGCAAAACTTCTTTAGTTTAGCTCCATCTATCGGCCGGTATAACTTTGATTTTGCTTTGTTTAACGTTAATGTCACCATTTTGACAATTGTGAATTGAAATACCAACATAATAATACAAATTTTTAACTTTCTTATGTTGACAATGGAGATCTACGTTAACCAACAACTTTCAACTTCCGTTGCCACCAAAAAAAAAAAAAATGGATTTCATGTCGAAAAGTTAAATCCATCCGCGCGGACAGGCGCGTGAATCGCCTCACCGCACGGCGCACCTCAATAAAATCTGCTTAAGCGCCTTCGCCAACCGCGGTGCCGTGTGATAACCTCCTAAAAATTCTCGAGTACCTCGGGATTATTTATTTAAAGAAAATTCAGAGGTTGTAATAAGCCGGCATCGCGGCATTAACAAACTGCCTACAGGACTGCAGGTTATATTTTAAATGAAGCTATTAATTAATAAAGAAGTCCGGAGTCCGGGCAGCCTTGGAAGCTAACTTTCTAATTTTCATCACGGCCCAATGGAACGTTTAATTAAGACCGTTTTTTTTACCTTTTCCTTTTCTCTTGTAACAATAATTACAAGTTTCCCCACTTCTTTGATCTAATTTTCTGTGTACTTAAACACGGAGTTATTAAACGTAATTAAAGATGAAAGTAGATTGGGTTAACTTCCAAAACAGAATTTATAAAGACTTGATATAGATATCCGGAAATGTGGCATAGTCTAGGTTGAAAGGATGAAATGTTTTTATCGCTCTTATTTAAAGTCACTATCACATCACACTAATATTAGGTCTTTACCTATGAAATTGCCGTTTTGTTTGAAAAAAGTGAAAGTATTTTTTTTTTCGAACTTATTTATTTCTTTTATTCAAAGTAATCACCCCTGCAATCAATGCATCTTTGCCAACGCTGTGGCAGTTTATGGATGCCCTTCTTGAAAAAATCAGCAGGACGGGAGACAACAAACTCTTCAAAGGCGTTTTGTACTGCCTCTCGGGAATTGAATTTTTTTCCCGCTAAAAAGTTGTCCAAATTTTGGAAAAAGTAATAGTCGGTAGGCGCAAGATCTGGTGAGTATGGCGGATGAGGGAGAGCTTCCAAACCCAACTCATGCAGCTTAGAGACGGTCTGTTGTGCAGTATGGGGTCGCGCGTTGTCGTGAAGTAGCAGTGGAGACGACCGATTGACCAAAGCTGGCTGTAGACGTGCGAGTTTCGCCATCATTGTGGTCAGTTCTTCAATGTACACATCTGCAGTAATGCTCTCGCCGTTTTGTAAAAAGCTATGATGAATCACACCAGCACTAGACCACCAAACTGTGACCATCACCTTTCTAGGGGTCATTTTTCGTTTTGCACATTGCTTTGGTACCGAACCAGGATCTAACCAACTTGCTGAGCGCTTTCGATTGTCAAAAAGAATCCATTTTTCGTCGCACGTATCAATTCGGTTCAAAATTCCTTCATTTCTGTGCCTGTTAAGCAGCGCAAGGCAAGTCTGGACGCGTACGTTGCGCTAGCGATCGTTAAGTTCGTGGGGCACCCATCTATCAAGCTTTTTTATCTTGCCAATCTGTCGCAAATAGACCAATATTGTTTTGATGCTAACATCAAAAGCTGCTGCCAGCTCAGCTGTAGATTGAGATTCATCAGCTTCCACAATCGCCTTTAATTCATCATTGTTGACCAAAGTTTCCGGACGACCACGAGGTTCATTTTTCAAGTCAAAATTCCCAGAACGGAACCGAGCAAACCAATAACGGGTTGTACGTTCGTTTGTACAGTTCTCTCCGTAAACGTCGTTGATGTTACGTGGCGTTTGTGCCGCGTTGGTGCCACGACGGAACTCATATTCCATAATTACACGAAATTTCAAAGTATCCATTATGAGGAAAAATGTTGAAATGTAATGAAAATACAACGCTAATCAATAAACAAAAGACTTATATTGTAAATAGAATGTCATATTTTTAAAACAAAATTAATTTGAATTTAGAATTCATAGCCAATCAAAACTTTTTTTGTTTGAAAAAGTCTGTACTGCAATACGGCAATTTCATAGGTAAAGACCTATTATTATAAAGGTGAAAAAGTGTGTAAAAGTGAAATGTGCCCGTGGGATGAGCAAATAATTAAAATACTTTTTATACGCGGGTGAAACCGCGGGACGCAACTAGTATAGAGATATGTAAAAGGGAAACGGTGTCAGTTTGTTAGGATTTCATTCATTTGACTTGGGAGCAAATAATCCTAATCTCCGGAAGTAGAACATTGTTTACAGTATGCCGAACCGCATGAATTCAGTGCTGACAATACGCGAAAATAATATAAGTACCAAAATGCATAAAAATTACATCTGAATCAAAAATAGCTATAGTATATTACATTAATTTTATTTTATTTCGGGAATGACACATTGTTATTCTTTGCATTTTTTTAAATCTGATTATTTTAAAAATTTGATTTAAGCACTATGATAGCCTCACTGTTTACATTATGCTAGTGTTCTTAGGGCGATCTAACGTTTGACAGCGTTACGCGGTAGGGGTGCTGGACCGACACAAAATTACTCGATCAGATCATAACGTCTCATTTGCCCAGTAATTTCACTAGCTACAATGCCCTTCAAACCAGAATACAATAGTGCTTGCACACTACTGCTTGGCAGCAGAATAACCTACCTAGACGAACATTGCATTAAAGTACTATTATTTATTGTGTGTTCATTATATATATATATATATTCATTATATATACATTAGTATAGGTAGACTTTATAACTACGCACAGAAACGTTTACTTTTCATTCATTCATCATTTCATTTACGTTCATTATTTTTAATAAGTTTTATTTTAATTTTGATACATTATAATACTGATCATTACACAACCAAAAATACTCCGAGCATTTCTGAATATCTCCATTTGATATAATTCGTTTCCGTCTTATTCTTTCAACGTATCACAGCGCAAAGTCGCTTGGCATTAAGTCAATCAAAACACTGTCGAAATGCGAAGAGAAGTCCACAATGGCTAATTAAGTTTTGTAAAAACCGACTTTCTTTGTTCTCGTAAAAATAATTTCATTTTTACGGAAAGACAGTTCTGATCGGGCGCCTCATTTGTGACGGGAGACGGAAGTGGCTTTTGGGTGAAATGAGAAAATATACTTGGAATTTTTTGTATGAAAAAGTCGTGTTAGTGTCGAAGTTCAGACAAAGCATAATATATAACGGTCCATATTTAATAATGATGTAATTATGCTATCTGAGCATAATAAATAAAAACGGCCGAACGCTTTTGTTTAGAATAATATCATTGTTTGTAAAACCCTAGCATACACTAGTTACGGAGGCTACAGCCGGAGGATGTAGAATAAAACTGAAGTTGGGTTTTATGGTAAAATAATCTATAATATGTAATTAAAATATTACATGAAGTAATAAATCTGCCTAAAATCTAGGTGGCTTCCGGTACCAAGGTCGGGACCGGAGTGCTCTATATATTTCTAATAATAAAGTAAAAAATGATACAAGACACATATGCAACGTCGGCGCATTGCTCAGCCGACGCCGGCCGCGGCATGCGATGGTGACGTCACACGGCAGCGCGCGTAACATCTCCCTCCCAAAGATCGGCAACTATTGGCGGGTCTTGGCTGCCAGAGTTGTCGGGATGACGTTGGTATCAGCTCTCACGAGGCTGGGATCAGTTATTCGGTCCGCGATCTCTGCATAAGTATCTCTTGTCGTTTCTATATCTGAAGATTCCGATTATTCAAACGGTTTATTCGCAGGTGTCGGTACAAAAGTACAATTGCGAGTACACTTGCACCGATTAAAATCGTATAGACAGGGATTGTAGTATGGTATAGGGCGTAACCGCTGACGGCTTGATTCAATTCCATAGGGGCCTGGAGATATATTTTCGTGTTGAGGCCGTGAAGATTTTCTAGTTTTATTGAATTAAGTTTGATAGTCGGTGCCTTTTTAAGCTGGATTTTAATGGTTGCATTGGTGATGGTTCAAGAAACTTCCTCAGAGGGTTCGATATTGGTCTTGTCCACAGGATATCTTGACTTTCATTGGTATTGGAAAGCTGATGGTGTAGTCTTTATCGTCAAGCTGCTCTAGGGATCCTATAATCAGGGTGATGAGAGTCAATGTGCAGGATGGATTGAGTTTCTACTTCATTATTAGCTGGTCATGGCTGGAACTTTTTTGCATAGATACCAGAAACTGGTCTTCGGACATTCAGTCTCTATGTACATAGAACCCCTACTAGCGGTTGCACATGCTATGTATGGACGGATAGGTAACAAGGCTAGGTTATTCTTATTAGGGAATACTGACAATCAATAGAAATCGTATGTTAATGGTATGGCAATCGGGATCTCCAAAAACTAATATTAAATCATCGTCCACATAGAAATACCCTAATTTTGTTCTATCATAATACTCTCTAAATTCTAAGTCTATATTTATATTTTTTTTTTTTTTTTTTTTAGGATATAAGACCCTAAGCTTATCTAACATAGACCTAAGAATATATCTTAATAAGCGAATAAGGGGTGCTCGATGCACGAATAAGCTCTAATAAGGCAATCTCAATTCGTATCTAAGTATTCAGTTTATAAGATTCTCAACTATACCATCTATGTGAGAATTATGAGTCATCCATTCTTTAGTTAAACTTGTGTGTTGATTAAATTCAGTGTCTAAGTGGTTTTGGTTTTCATAGAGAACTTTGATAGCATTGTTATATTTAATTGCATCAGATTACTAGATATACTATTTATAACTGAACTGTCGATGAAGCCTCGTCTTTTGGGATTTTTCTCAATAGTTTTTAACTTTTGGATAAAGTTTCTATTTTATTATGTAATGGGAGTATACAAAGTCCATGTTCCAGGAGCTCACATATTATGTCTTGTCTGAGAGTCGTGTGAGTCAGTTGGATTAAGGGTTATCACAAATAGTAGTGTCGTGAAACATAATGGAATTTTCAGGGACACGCTTGAGTCGTGATTTAGCTACCGGACCTCGTTTCCTTTTAGTATAGATATGTATAGGAAGGTCTGCTAAAACAGTATCTTGGGTAAAACGGGGTGCTAGTTTTTGGCGATCTGCTGCAGGATTTCTTATAAAAACCTGTTGGTCAGGCTCATAATGTTGTTCTGGTTCGCGATTCCTATTTCTGTTTTCTGTAATGCTTGTGCGATTCTGAAGGGAAGAGTCATTAATAATGTCGTAAACTTTTAACATTCGGTTTTTGTGGTCCTGCAGATAATGTTGTAATAAATGTTCAGTTAAATTAACGTCTATGGGGTCTCGTGGGTCAAAATGTCCTGTTATCAGTTCTAATGGTCGACATTTAGTAAAGCTATGGATTGAGCTGTTATAGGCCAAAACTGCATAGGGCATAAGGTTAACGACAGGTTCATTTCGTTGTTCCAGCTTTAAAATTCTCAAGTGTTCAAGAATAGTGGAATGAAAACGTTCTACCATTCCGTTTTCATTGGGAGAATGGGCGAGAATTTTGTGATGTTGAATTTTATGAAGCTTTGTGAACTCTGAAAATACTTGATTTGTGAATTCTGGTCCTTGGTCAGTTACTATAGTCAAAGGTACGCCATGGTGAGTAAAAAATAGAAGTAGAGCTTGAACTACGCTTAGTGCTGTTCCATCTCTTAATAAATATGCCTGTGCATATTTGGAGAAAGCATCAATTATAGTCAGATATTTTTCAGTTTGAGCTGTGAAAAGATCTATATGAACAATTTCAAAAGGCTTTGTGGGAGGTGGCACGACATTGAATCTTTGCCTAATTGGGTTACGGTCGTATTTGGCTTGGCCACAAATACTACATGCATGAATATATTTTGCAATTTGATCTTTCATCTTGGGCCAATAGAATTTCCGAGAAAGAGCTAAATAAGTTTCATTGATACCACGGTGGTTGGTTTTACCCTCATGATACTTTTTGATAGTTTCCTGTTGATGTAAAAACTCTTTGACATTTTCTACTTCAGTTTTTGTTAATACTAGATTCATGGCAGTACTTTTGAAGTGTTCCTGAATTATTGGAATAATTTTGTACATAGCCAACGGTGGATTTATAATTAAACCTGTCTTCACCCTTGGGTTAACATGATCTTTTATGGCATTTACTACGTCGGTTTCCAGGGATGTTTGAGACACTTGAATGATAGTTTTAGTGTGAGTTTGAAATGGTTTTGTCACAACTGGCCCTTTTTTAATGTCATTAACTACAACAAAACAAATTTGTCTATTAAATATATTGAGAGGATGGTCGGATATTGGAATTTCTAGTACGGGATTTTCCTCACTTGTATGCACTGTTTCAGTTGCACTAGAATGAACTTCTTCGCTAGTGTGAGCTGTAATAGTTGAACTAGAGTCTGCTGTGAGCGTTGAGTTAGAATGAGCTGAAAGCGTAGAAGAACCTGAAGGGTATTCTTCTGAAACGTTAACTGCAAGAGAATTCACGTCTTCGGCATTGATTTGGATTCTTGAAAGAGCATCAGCATTTGTGTTACTAGTCCCTCGCTTATAAACCACGGTGAAATTATATTCGCTGAGCTTTAGTCTCCATCTTGTTAACCTCGAACTTGGATCTTTTAAGTTCATTACCCATTGAAGAGGTTTGTGGTCAGTTATTATCAGAAATTTTCGGCCAAAGAGGTATGGACGGAAGTACTTAGTTGCCCATACTATAGCCAAAAGTTCTTTCTCAATAGTACTGTAGTTAATTTCGCTACTATTTAGAGTTCTAGACGCATATGCAATAGGCTTATCTGATCCTGAAATTCCTTGGGATAGAACAGCACCAATTGCCAAGTTGGAGGCATCTGTAGTCAGAATGAAATCTTTGGAAAAGTCAGGATATTGCAAAATAGGGTCATTTGTCAGTAAAGTTTTACATTGCTCGAAGCAAGCTATGTAGTTTTTATCATTATGATTAATTTTTGATCCCTTTTTTAAGCATTGGGTCATGGGTTTCGCGATACGGGCAAAATCAGGTATGAACTTTCTGTAGTAGCCTAATAAACCGAGAAAACGCTTTATTTCCGTTGCAGTTTTTGGAATAGGAAATTTCTGGATTGCTGATATTTTGTCAGGGTTAGGCTTGATACCATCCTTGCTTATTATATGGCCTAAATACGCTGTTTCTAATTTTAAGAATTCCGACTTGTCCATTTGAATTTTAAAGTTAGAATCTCTAAGTCTTTTGAAAACTTTTTCAAGGTTAACTATATGTTCTTGTAACGAGACACTGAAAACAATGATATCATCAAGATATACCAGACACACCTGATTTTGAAGGTCCTTAAGCACATTGTCCATCACACGTTGAAAAGTTGATGGAGAATTCTTCAGTCCCATTGGCATTCGCAAAAACTCAAAGTGCCCGTGCTCTACGTTGAATGCTGTCTTCGGAATATCCTCGGAGGACATTTCCACCTGATGGAAGCCGCTGGCAAGGTCTAAGGTTGTGAAATAATGACAGTTTCCTAACTTGTCTAGTACGTCAGTAATGTTGGGAATAGGGTACTTATCGTCAATCGTCTTTTGGTTGAGTTTCCTAAAATCAACCACTAGACGCCACTTTTGTCGTCCTGATGCATCTCGCTTCTTCGGAACTACCCAGATTGGAGAGCTCCATGCAGACTCCGAAGGGCGAACAATACCTTGTTCCAGCATTTTTGAAATCTGATCCTGAACTTCTTGCCGGTGAACGTATGGATATCTATAGCTCTTTGTATAAATTGGATTTTCATCTGTTGTACGTATTCTGTGCTTAATTTTATTTGTAAAAGTCAATGGTTCACCTTCTATATAAAAAACGTCCGAATATTTTGCACAAAGTGATTTTAAGTTAGCCCGTTCTTCAGCATTCAAATGATCAGTGCGCAATCGCGATAATACTTCGTTAATACGCTCCCGGTCGCGTAATGTACTTTGCTGTTCAGTACCCGTGCACTCAAGGCTAAACACTTCGGCATTAACAGGTCGGTCCATTGAAAAAACTACATCATTTTCAGTTAAATTGCTTATTTCTACAATACCGCGGCTGTTTTCAACATCAGTAATGCATTCGTGGATAATGCAATTTGATATTATCTGTTCCGGAATATAGACATTTCCGCGTTGGAAGTTGATAGGTGCATGAATCAATTTTGATGAATTTGCCAGAATGATCTCTTCATAAAGATTGCAATTACGTGAGTTGTACAAATGAATGGCATTAGTTGAGTTTCTAGTTACTAATGTTTTATCTTTCAAGTTGATATTTGATTCCCATTGTTTCAACAAGTCATATCCGATTAAACCATCGAAGAAGTCATGAAACTTATACACAAAGAATGTCGAGCTACCGTGTTCGCTGAATTCCGAGAAAGTTGGTAGGTCAATCGAATAGTTATGACGGCTCGTACCATGGTAATTTGATATTTCAAAAGGCTGATAATTGCATGGAATGTGATAGAAAAATTGTTTCACTGCATCAGGGCTTATCAAACTTTGATTTGAGCCGGTGTCGATTAATAATTTTAGTGGAGGGTCTGAAATAACTATATAAGGTAACTGTCTCTGTGTCTGAAGGTTTACTTCTATTTTAATTTTTTTGATTGGACTTCTTTCCGAAAATCCTCTGAAGTGGATTGCGGAGCATCATCACGGTTGTCTTCGATCACTTCTGGGGTGTGTACCTCGTAACACGGATAAATGGTTTGGTCATAATACTCATGAGAAAAGTCGGGGTATTCGCCACAGTCAAAGTCATATGGGTTATAGTCATAGGTGCAACCTTCAAAGTACGGATCATAAAACTCATTTGTATTTATTTCTCTTGTCTTAAAATAATTTGAAGGTGGTGGATTTCCTTGACGCGACCAGTCATGACCTCTCATCGTCATAGGCAACGGCTTTGTTACGTAATGGCTGACGCCGCTCATCGGCTGTGGCTTGTAAGGAGACCCATTCTGCAAGGTGTTTTGGGATGACATTCTAAATGCATTACTATCAGGTCTGTAATTTGGAGGGGGTGCCCTAAACATTTGTTGGGTGCGAGTGGGTCCTCTGAATTGAAGTGCTGGTTGATTTGGTCTCCATAGAGGACGTACCATGCCCTGCGAAAAATGCTGGGAAGGCAATAATGGACGTGATGGAAATCTATATCCACCAAATCCTGAACTTCGTGGTGAATCTGTGGTGACATTAGGTCCTAATGAAAATCTAGGCGTTTGAGTCTGCGAATGAGGAACAAAATGTTTCTTTTCTAAATTTTCATTTCTATGTTGAAGGTACAAAGTATTCGTCTCCTCATGTACAAACTCCAACGCTCTCTCTATAGTATCCGGCCGCATACAGCGGATGCGAGAACCTATGGGGTCTTTTAAGCCTCGTACATAAGCCTGAAGTGTAAGTTTTTGATACAGGGACCTCTTCGACTCAATTGTACTTTGTGTTGTTTCATGAAGGCTGATGTATGTCATAATTGTGCTAAATAAGTTCTGGCACCTTTCATAAAACTCCTGTGGAGACCCTGAACCTTGAGTTAAAAGAGCTAAATCATTATAAAGCGAGGTTTCATCGCGCTGATCGGCAAAATTGTTGATTAGTGATTTTTTTATGCCATCCCAGTTCTCAGGAATTCCATTTGAATTTATGAAACGCGCGGCATGTCCTGTGATCTTATTCAGGATCCCATTCAACAGAGCTAAATTTGATAGCTCATGACCCGGTAGGTCCTTTATAAATTGAGCCACAAGTTGATCGCATAGTTTTATAAATCGTGTAAGAACGTTTGCGTTCCCATCAAATTCGGGTAAAAGACGTAGTGCCTTGTAAATATCATCTAAGTTTGCCATACTACTATCTAAATCTAAATGTATACTATCACTATCACTTAAATCGCTTTCATTTAATTCTAAGTTTCGATTTAAATCAGCAAAAATGTGCCTATTATTGCTATCTAACCTAGGGGACCGTGATTCCTGTGGATGGAAAATCTTGGAAAGTTAACGATAACTCGTTAAAATAATTATACTTAAAAGGGAGAGCAACCGTTAGTAAGAATCTAAAGTACTCACTTGTTCATTTTCAGTTCCTTCGCCGTGCCGTATCGATTTCTGGATACTCCTCCTATCCTGTAGCACTCGTAGGTTCTTTTCTTGATATTATGTGACGCCTAGTCACTTTTAAATATCGTACCGTCGTCTGCGCCAGTTACGGAGGCTACAGCCGGAGGATGTAGAATAAAACTGAAGTTGGGTTTTATGGTAAAATAATCTATAATATGTAATTAAAATATTACATGAAGTAATAAATCTGCCTAAAATCTAGGTGGCTTCCGGTACCAAGGTCGGGACCGGAGTGCTCTATATATTTCTAATAATAAAGTAAAAAATGATACAAGACACATATGCAACGTCGGCGCATTGCTCAGCCGACGCCGGCCGCGGCATGCGATGGTGACGTCACACGGCAGCGCGCGTAACACACTGAACCATGTGCATTTCGCTGAACAAAATAAATAAATATGTGTGGACATTTCACACAGCGCCATCTAGCCCCAAACTAAGCAAAGCTTGTACTATGGTAACTAGATAACTGATACAATACTTAGATACTTTTCATTTGTGAATACATACATAGAATACATTCAAGCTTTGCTTAGTTTGGGGATAGATGGCGCTGTGTGAAATTAGATTGAAATGAAAAGAAATGAAAAGTATCTAAGTATTGTTGTAATGTTTGTTCTATGTCTGGGTGTTACATTGTAATGTAACATTGATGTTCATCACAGAAATGTTTGTCCTCGATGGGAATCGAACCCACAGTCTACTTGTCAGAAGTCAGCCAACTACCAACTGAGCAAAAATACTGTGACTGTGTAAAATGTTAACAAATTATTATTTTCATTAAATAACTTTTCATTCCGACAGTTTTCATTCATGACGCTTTATCAAGGATACATTTTATTGGATTAATCCCCTCATTGTTCGTGGAAAGCGGGTAGTGGACGCATAGTAGCTTTACTTTACTCTCTAATTATCGGCAACACGAGTCGCGCCTCCCAAAGTCCCGTTAGCTCTAATTCCGTACAAGGGGCGACCAGACGGCCAGTGGCTTTGGCGGTCCCTATTTACTTGTCCAATTTTGTCGTGTTGTACAAAGGGCATCTAATGAAAGTTTTTGAAGCGTATTATTTATTTGCACCTGGTATAATATGAAGCTTCTAGTTTATACACTGTCGGGTTAGCTTTAAATCATTTTAATGTAATAACTTAGTATTCTAACATTAAGCAGTATTCCGTACCAGTTTAGAAAAAACCTTATTGGATTTTGCATGTTGTCTTCCAATCTGTGTGGATTCTTTTTTAATCGACTTCAAAAAGGAGGAAGTTCTCAATTCGATTTTTCTTAAATTGATTATTACCTCATAACTTTAGATTGGGAGAACCGATTTTAATGATTCGTTTTTTATTTGAAAGCTGGTGCTTCCCACCACGCTTAGACAAGAACAAGTATTTGCGCTTTTTTGTGCACAAATACTTGTCCTGCCGTGGGAATCGACCCCACCAACTCCGGGTTATGAGCCAACCTGCTTAACCACCACACCACAGAGGCTGTCAGATTCATGATTGATTTAGGCTACATCAATCTATACACAGGTCATTAAACACCAGGAATTAGTAATTAGTGTATCTATCTAAATATATATAACTCAAAGGTGACTGACTGACATAGTGATCTATCAACGCACAGCCCAAACCACTGGACGGATCGAGCTGAAATTTAGCATGCACGTAGATGTTATGACGTAGGCATCCGCTAAGAAAGGATTTTTAGAAATTCTCCCCTTAAGAGGGTGAAATGGTTGAATTATTTTCCCATAGGCCACGCCGCGGGCGAAGCTGCGGGCAGAAGCTCGTTATACAATATAACTGCAAGCAGTGATTGTTCTTGTATTATGTATACAAATTAAAATTATACACTTACCTTTAGAAGAGATTGGGAATGGAATTACTATAAATTTGGCCTAAACTTTTGGAGCCATTACTTGCTATCTAAGTTTTTCAAGTTCCAAATTCAAATTCATAACATGCTTAGTTATTCAAGTCACACATTGCACAATTATTTAAATAAAGATAGGCAAGTAGCGAGTAACTTACGCTCCGGGTACGGAATCCTTAATAAATAAATTTGGTGTACAAGGTCCATCCTGTATACAGAATCTATTTACAATTATTGATTTATTTATTTGATCCACCAAACCAATGTCACATGAAAGGAAAGTACCCTATATTGAAGTTAGCAAGTTTTACTAACGGGTAACACTTCCTTATTAAAAAAAGTACTGCATTCAAACTTTTTCACACTTTTAAACTTTATCACGATAATATTATAAAGGCGAAAGTTTGTTGTCTTTCACGCTCAAATGGCTGAATGGATTTGGATGAAACTCGGCACCAAGATAGCTTATACACTGGATTAACATATAGGCTACATTTTATCCCGGAAAAGTGAAATGCTCTCGTGGGATGAGCAAATAACTAAAATACGTTTTATCCGCGGGTGAAACCGCAGGGTGCAACTATTTGGTTATAAGCAAAGCATTTGATCACTGTATCAGCTGATGTTATGCAATGACGTGGTCTACGATGGGGCATACTTGTCTAAATAGCTTGATTCACGAATGAAAGCTCCAGCCGCGACTAAAAATTGTAGTAAGACCAAACAGTCGGACTGACGGACAAGTCATAATCAAGAAATAGTCCTGAAAATATTCCTTTTGTTTCAGGTACTAAATACGGAACCCTAAAACATAGTTTTATATTATTATATTGTTTTAGTTATTAGCGAAAGACCTTCATTTTCTGCAGGAAGAATTTGTTTTTTTTTTATGTTTAAATGGGCATGCGTTTGACAACAACTCACCTGATGGTAAGTGACGAAGTTGTCTAAGGTGGAGCACGCTTGCCCATGAAATGCTCATTCACTATTAATATAATGAGATGATATAACCATTCATTAGGATGCTTTAATTATGTAGTCAGTTGATTTGACAGTTCATTATTAGATATTAGTGTCCGTGATAAATTAATGCTCGACTGAATATCATATGCAATATATTACCAAAGATATGTAGGCAGAAACATATAACTGATTCCAGACTATAATATTAGGTCTTTACCTATGAAATTGCCGTTTTGTTTGAAAAAAGTTAAAGTATTTTTTTTTCGAACTTATTTATTTCTTTTATTCAAAGTAATCACCCCTGCAATCAATGCATCTTTGCCAACGCTGTGGCAGTTTATGGATGCCCTTCTTGAAAAAATCAGCAGGACGGGAGACAACAAACTCTTCAAAGGCGTTTTGTACTGCCTCTCGGGAATTGAATTTTTTTCCCGCTAAAAAGTTGTCCAAATTTTGGAAAAAGTAATAGTCGGTAGGCGCAAGATCTGGTGAGTATGGCGGATGAGGGAGAGCTTCCAAACCCAACTCATGCAGCTTAGAGACAGTCTGTTGTACAGTATGGGGTCGCGCGTTGTCGTGAAGTAGCAGTGGAGACGACCGATTGACCAAAGCTGGTTGCAGACGTGCGAGTTTCGCCATCATTGTGGTCAGTTCTTCAATGTACACATCTGCAGTAATGCTCTCGCCGTTTTGTAAAAAGCTATGATGAATCACACCAGCACTAGACCACCAAACTGTGACCATCACCTTTCTAGAGGTCATTTTTCGTTTTGCACATTGCTTTGGTACCGAACCAGGATCTAACCAACTTGCTGAGCGCTTTCGATTGTCAAAAAGAATCCATTTTTCGTCGCACGTAACAATGCGGTTCAAAATTCCTTCATTTCTGTGCCTGTTAAGCAGCGCAAGGCAAGTCTCGACGCGTACGTTGCGCTGGCGATCGTTAAGTTCGTGGGGCACCCATCTATCAAGCTTTTTTATCTTGCCAACCTGTCGCAAATGGACCAATATTGTTTTGATGCTAACATCATAAGCTGCTGCCAGCTCAGCTGTAGATTGAGATTCATCAGCTTCCACAATCGCCTTTAATTCATCATTGTTGACCAAAGTTTCCGGACGACCACGAGGTTCATTTTTCAAGTCAAAATTCCCAGAACGGAACCGAGCAAACCAATAACGGGTTGTACGTTCGTTTGTACAGTTCTCTCCGTAAACGTCGTTGATGTTACGTGTCGTTTGTGCCGCGTTGGTGCCACGACGGAACTCATATTCCATAATTACACGAAATTTCAAAGTATCCATTATGAGGAAAAATGTAGAAATGTAATGAAAATACAACGCTAATCAATAAACAAAAGACTTATATTGTAAATAGAATGTCATATTTTTAAAACAAAATTAATTTGAATTTAGAATTCATAGCCAATCAAAACATTTTTTTCTTTGAAAAAGTCTGTACTGCAATACGGCAATTTCATAGGTAAAGACCTATTATATTGGACAGCTTCTATGGCGTGGTGGTTGAGCAGGTCGGATCATAACCAGGAGGTGGCGGGTCTGATTCCTGCAGTATGACAATAATTATTGGCGCACAGGAAAAAATGAGTGTGCTTTAGACCACAGGACTGAAGTAAAACTTTTTTAGTTTAGCTCCATCTATCGGCTGGTATAACTTTGTTTTTGCTTTGTTTAATGTTAATGCCACCATCTTGACAATTGTAAATTGTCATTTTACCGGAAATACCAACATAAAAATACAATTTTAATTTTTAAATAATTTTAAAAACTTACTTCCAAGCGTGCGTAAAGAAGTTTTACTTCAAAAACCGCAAATACTTGTTCTGTGTCTGGGTGTTGTGTGACCATGGTTATATCGTAATTGGTACATGGGTCTAGATACAAGAAATCTTATAGTTAGGGTCCAGGATCTTATAAATGTGATCGATGGGCGTGTTCATAATATTATAGGAATAATAAGCAATCAAAATATTCAATTGCTAGTACTATTTCACTAACCATAGACAATGCTGAATTTAAAAAAATATAAGTAGATGGGTAGGTAGCACTAAAACTCAGTTACTCAAGACGCGGTTTAAGTCCAAAAAAGCACTTTTTCAACGCGACTATTGTGACTTTACCAAAACTAATAAAAAAAAATTGACAAAATAATCATATGAAAAAAATTGTGCAAATAGAAAATAAAACGAAAAATAAGAATGACAACAAAACCTAACTAATTACTTTAGTTTTTTTTTAAATCGTTCTAACGACATCAAAAAATACTTTATGAACTAAGTTCTCCAAGTCATCAGCGTTAACAACACATTTTTGTACAAATTAAATAGCTAGACTGATTTTCAAAAGGAAGAACCAGATAAAATATATTTCACCATAATTACAAAATCCGCGAAATTAGCACATTTTCAGCCGCAGACCTAGTTTGACATAAATTATAATCTGCGATTTTTAACTTTAAACAGAGCGCTATAGAGTTGTAAAAAAAGTATTATAACAGAGCCTTAATTCAAATAAATACGCTAGTATTCTCAAAATAACAAATATTTTGAGAGTACTGTTGAAAAGAGTACCTAACCACTGTATTACAAATAAAATTACACTATTATACTTCATTACATTTATAACCTTCCACAAAATTTAATTTAGCATAAAATATTAAATCCAAGCTTAATTTTCTCCAACCTGAGATTTCATTTGTTTACATGCGTAATGTAATCAAATTCTGTGAAAAGATTATCATAATTCTTAGACCTAATTACTGACCTAACTCTGACTACCGATCCACTAAACTATTAAAACTGCTTATCTTTGGTCACAAAATACAGGCTATGTGTAGTGTGTGCGCCAATCATAGCTCTAGCCTTCGTGTTTGAGAATGAGATTGAGTTTTGGCGGGAAAGCGAAAAAGATTCCGTCACCGCATTGTATTATTTTCCAAAACTTGTGTTATTTTCAGTGTTAGTGCACAAAACTGGTGGCATTCTATTCGTTAAGTGCTGGACTACAGGCGTGAGTGTGGGAAAATGGTATAATGATGGTAAAACGTTTCTGTTCGTGTTGTTTCCAAAACTCCATAGAAGCTTCAAGTAAAGTTGTCACCACTTTACTAGGAGTATGACTTGACTAGACTAGACTATGACTTAACTTGATGACTTGGACTGTGACTTGACTTGACACACTATATGATATTAATTAACTTGAGATATATCAATTACTTGACACTGGCTAAATACACAAAAGTGTGGAGCCAAAACCAAACAAAAAAAAAAAAGAATGAGATTCGCAACTATCAAATTGACCAATCCCAGTTGTGCACGAACAAAGGTACAAACCAATCAGAGCAGTGCATTTTCGTTGTCACAAGAAACACTCCTACTAGTAGTCCACTGGTTAGGTATGTATTCACGCTCTGACCTTTTTATAATGTACACCACAGTTTTACCCAAACTAATTCTATAATAGACTTATTTCTTTGTTTTGCTTTCCAAGTTGCTGGAATACAGAGAATTAGTGATGTTGCAAACCTAACTTGTAGCTAATTTTATAAAAAAAAGGCCCGTAAATACGCTTTATTGTGAAAACTAGAGACAAATAGAGCCCGTGAGTAAATTCACCTACATTTTAGTGTTTCGGGGGAAAATAGTTTTCACCCTGTAATCTTACAATACCTTTTTTTTTAAGTTCGTCGTTTCAATAGTCTATGACAGATCTATGACAGTAAGTTTTGATTTTTATTGATCATATGTTTTTTATTCTAATTAAAACTACTTTTCTTCGATATAATTTTGACGCAAAGAATTCATCACTTTAGGCGGGAAAACGAGAAAGATAGCTTCACCTCATTGTATTATTTTCCAAAACTTGTGTTGTATTCAGTGTTAGTGCATAAAATTGGTGGTTTTTTATTCGTTAAGTACTGATGTACTACAGTTCTGATAGTACAGGCATGAGTGTGGGAAAGTGGTACAATGATGGTGAAACGTTTCTTTTCGTGTTGTTTCAATAACCCCATAGAAGCTTCTAGTAAAGATGCCACCATTTTGCTAGGAGCATGACTTACTTTAGACTTTGACTTGACACATGTTTGCGTGAAATATCATTAACTTAATAATTACTTGACACTGGCTAAATACACAAAAGTGTGAAGACAAATAATACAAAAAAAGTGCGCACTTAGAAGCTATCAAACTTTAGTAAATACGAGGACATAAGGCGTAGATATCTTCAGGTAATTATTTACAAGCACCGCAGAAGCATGCACCCGGGGAGTCTCGTATTTCACTACCCGGAATAACTGGAACGGAAAATTCTGCAAGGGGAGTTTATTAGTCTGTGGATAGGATGAAGTTTAGATTACCGAAGCTGAAGGTTAATGAACTATTTTTAGCATAGTGTACGTTTTATTATCATGAAAATGTTCAGTTAGACAACAAGTAGAGTAGAATTACTAATTTGAATAATAAAAACCTTTTAAAATTGTTAGTTATTTGTGCAACATTTGATTCTCGCTGATGTTGAATACCGAGTAAGCAAAGGGTACAAAGTGACGAGATAAAATGATAACGAGAACATAATTATAGGTAAAATATACCTAAATGTTGTAAAAAATAAAAACTTTTTTAAACTTGACCGAACATGTTATTGCTAGTCTACTTCTATTTTACCAATTATTATTTATTTAACTAGGTATTAGGTACTTTCAGTACCTACTTAATAGCTTTGCGCATTGTAGTTCGCGACAGGGAGCGCTTCTTTTAGTTTGCAGGTCGTTTGTGAACTAGGTCGTTCTTCTAGTTCACTAGTTCGCGGCTGAACCGAGAGCGGGGAAGACGATTGCTCTCAGCGATCTCTTCTTACTTCTACTTAGTTCGTAGCAGCCAAAGAGCTGAAGGAAGAGCTGTACGTATATCTTGATTTTATGCACTGACACTGAAAATAAGACAAGTTTTGGAAAATAATACAATGCGGTGACTATATCTTTCTCGTTTTCCCGCCAAAACTCAGAAAGTTTGTGTTTGTATTGATCAACGCGTCCAGTTTGTGAAGCTGTCCTTAATGCTACGTTCAACAGTCATGCATCAATTATTATGAACAGGTCATACATACATACAACGTATAGGTCAGAGTTAAGTTAGAGACAGTTTCCCAACTCAACGCCTAATCTTACTTATGCCAAACTTTACGGTCTGTGTGCCGTTTGCTTCATATACTGATGAGGATTGGTGCAGACAGATTTCGGCGTATTTAATGATTGATTAAACTACGTAATTATTTGTATACACAACGCAGGGCATAATTGCACTCGAAGCTTTGCAGTTGAGGTTATCTGGGAAAGTTATGTGGTTAGATATACTATTTATATATATGTATATATTGGCAGATTGGCACTACTCTGCTTGGCAGAGGCCAACGCAGCGGTGACAGATGTGAATGACAGCGACATTATAATATAATATGAAATTAAGTACTAAATAGGAGTTTTGGCGGGAAAACGAAAAAGATCGAGTCATTGCATTGTATTAATTTCCAAAACTTGTGTTATTTTCAGTGTTAGTCATAAAATTGGTGGCATTTTATTCGTTAAGCGCTGGATTACAGGCATTAAAGTGGTATAATGATGGTGAAACGCTTGTTTTCGTGTTGTTTCCAAAACTACATGGAAGCTTCTAATAAAATTGCCATCACTTTACTTGGAGTATGACTAGACTATAACTCGACTTGATGACTTGGCTGTGCCTTGGACTGTGACTTGACACATATCTGCGTGAAGTATCATTAACTTGATAAATTATCAATTACTTGATACTGGCTAAATACACAAAAGTGTGGAGCCAATTCACATAAAAAAGTAATAACTATCATTCTAGATGACATTGGAAAAAATTGTGGTAACCTCTCCACAAAGGCCATTAACCAAGATTTGACATTGAAGTTGAATAATTTATTATGTCTAGCTATAACTACGGTGGTGCGAAAAGTAATCCGAGTGTTTATTTATTGGTGTAACAACATTTTATTGGTTTTCCTTATTTTATTTGACTGTTATTTATCAGCGATCCCAGTCCCAGCTGTGAGCCTTTTTTACAGCTGTTTTACAACTTATTATAAAGACTAGAGACTGCTGTGGGTTTACCCGCAACTTATCCGTTTTAGTGCGGAAACTAAGTTTTTCGGGATAAAATGTATCCAATATTGATCTCAGTATTATAAACAAAGTAGTGGCTTAAATTTCATCAAAATCAATTCAATCGTTGCGCTGTGAAAGTGATACAAACAGACAACATTTCACTTTTACATATTAGTAAGGAATAGGAATATTTATATAGCAATACCTGTCGGCAAAAAAATTAAGTTTGACAGTCCTTAAGTTCGCATTATCTCTATAGGACGTGCCTAAATGCGTTGGAGTGTAAAACACGAGCATTAGGTGGTAGGACTTTATTGCAAAGTTCGTCTAGGTAGGTACCACCGCTTTGCCAGTTATTCTGCCGCCAAGCAGTAGTGCGCAAGCACTGCTGTGATCCGGTTTGAAGGGCACTGTAGCTAGTGAAATTACTGGGCAAATGAGACTTTATGATCTGATCTCACAGTTTAGTAATCTTATTACTAGATTGTGCTGATGTCTCTGGATGACGTGCGCAGTGCAGTGTCACGCAAACCTCTATACTTTAGAGTTCCGAGTGACACTGCAGCTGATATGGGCAGCCGTGTCGTTTAACATCAGGCGAACGGCTAGCTCGTCACGTCATTCCTTAACATAAAAAAAAAAGTTTACTTACGTATGTCTTTTTGTAGGCTAAACCAGACCAAACAAATTTGATAGACTGCTCCATAAGAATACGGTACTGCAATACTTACCATAACCTAAAATAGTTTGTCTTTTCCCCATCAGTCAGACGATAAAATTACCCCATTCTTTTTTTTATATATCAATTAGTTGCGCCGCACGGATTCACTCGCGGATAAAACAGCACTCGGTAGCGTTTACATTACTTTAGATTTTTTTATATGTTAAGAAATGTGACGAGCAAGTTGTTCACCTAAGTTTAAACGACACGACCGCCCATAACAGAACAGTGTCACTCGGAACTCCAAAATATAAAGTTTCACGTAACACTGCACTGCGCACATCATCCTGAGACATCAGTCACAGTCTGGTAATAAGATTACTCGACTGTGAGATCAGATGATAAAGTCTCAATTGCCCAGTAATTTCACTAGCTACAGATATTCATAAGTTTGTGAACTTGTTTTACTGTTTCCAATTATTAGATAGCCACATTATTAGCACACACGTAAATGACATACGCGGCAAATTGAGCGAGTCCAATTGCTAACGAAACGTCATACTGATTCAGATCGACTAAATCATTCGGATCGGATCCATAACGGGATTGGATTAGCGTTTTATTCGACAAATGGGGAGCTGCGGCTAGAATGTGCCGGCTGATCCTATGAATATTGAAAAGCTGTCGACATGAGAGGTAAAGCTCTCTATTGCTCAAGTTGCGAATGGGTTCGGGGAGGAAGGCGATTAGTAAATCGTCTACTTTATTGTTGTTGCTTCTATCCTAAAAGGGCTTTGATTCTTTCTTTGTTTTCGATTGAACTCGTCTGTAGCAATTTATAGTTAGAGACCTTTTCACAACTTTATTGGTGATGTTATAAATTTAGCTTGCAAGTTTGGATCTTTTTTGCTGCCGAGAGGATAGTTTAACATCTTAAAAAAAAATCCAAACTTAACTGTACTTAAGCAATAAACAAATTTTACTAGGTGGTAGGACTTTACTGCAAAGTTCGTCTAGGTAGGTACCACCGCTTTGCCAGTTATTCTGCCGCCAAGCAGTAGTGCGCAAGCATGCTGTGTTCCGGTTTGAAGGGCACTGTAGCTAGTGAAATTACTGGGCAAATGAGACTTTATGATCTGATCTCACAGTTTAGTAATCTTATTACTAGATTGTGCTGATGTCTCTGGATGACGTGCGCGGTGCAGTGTCACGCGAACCTCTATACTTTAGAGTTCCGAGTGACACTGCAGCTGATATGGGCAGCCGTGTCGTTTAACATCAGGCGAACGGCTAGCTCGTCACGTCATTCCTTAACATAAAAAAAATAACCTTAATTGTGTCTTTAGATTTGTCTTTCACTGATACTAACGGCAGTTCGATTCCCGCGATAACACAAGTATTTGAACACGGAAAAAAGTGTAAATACTTGTTCTGAGTTGTACTTGTGGGTCGTGAGACTATGGTCTTCGTAGTTCCCGTCCCTAGATACAAGGCCCCTAGAATCCTAGTCAAGGTCCAGGATCTGTGTGCGTGATCGTTTGGCGTTATTATTATTATTATTACTTATGTAGATTTAAAATAATTATAATAATCTCCATTCTAAACTCCATTTCACTTACAGCCTTATTAATAAACACGAACTAGCTTTAGACTAGTTACACCATCTTTTGTCTCTTTCGATCCAGCTAAATATTCCAGTAGCAAAAAAGGACAAAAGCTGAAGTAACTAATCCGAGACTAATACCCGTTTATTAATAAGGCTGTTAATGTTTAGTTAATATTAAAAATATAAATCATCATCATAAAATTTATTCAACAAACATTAAAGTGTAAAATATAGGCAGACCCGTTGCGTTGAATCTTTATTGGATCCACTGAAAAGTTTTATTACTTGCCTTTTACTTAGGTTAAATATTTTATTGGCTAAGGGCCGATCTTTCAATTACAGGATAAGTGTTGTGGTTATTCATTTCTCAGTAAAAACTCTTAATTTAGAATAAAAGCATTATTTGACAATTTCAATGCATTAGTAACAACTCTATAAAAAAAAACTACGGTGTCGTCAGGGCCGTATATAATTGTAAACTTGTGCACTTGTAAACTTGAAATATCGACCCATAATCGATGTTTTACAACATTATAAGTATGATTTGGAGTTTTTTTGGCGGGAAAACGAAAAAGATCGAGTCACCGAGTTGTATTATTTTCCAAAACTTGTGTTATTTTCAGTGTTAGTGCATATATAATTGGTGGCATTTTATTCGTTAAGTAGTGGATTACATGCATGAGTGGGGAAAAGTGGTATAATGATGGTGAAACGTATCTTTTCGTGTTGTTTCCAAAACTCCATAGAAGCTTCTGGTAAAGTTGCCACCACTTTACTAGGAGGATGACTTGACTAGACTAGACTATGACTTGACTTGATGACTTGGACTGTGACTTGACTTGACATAGGTACTATATACATTATATATTAATTAACTTGGTAAATTATCAATATTAAAAAAAGGGTGCAGCCATAACAAAAAAAAGGATGATTTGAAGTGTATTTAATTCGTATATTTTTTTTATTTATTTCTAGATAGGCTCCTGACTATTGCACCTGCGGGGTGATTACGAAACTTCGATTGCAATGCAACAGCAGAAATTTCCAAACTAACTATGCACATAAGCTGCGTATTCAAACTGTCAAATCCATACAAATTTGTGTTTCTATTGGTTGCAATCGGGTTACATGATCACCTAGCTGATGGCAAGTAACGACGCGATCTAGGATGTAACACGCTTGCCTAGAAGATACCGGTTCACTCCCGATTTGAAGACTCCTTTAGAATTAGATCATATTTTACTAGGTGGTAGAACTTTGTTGCAAAGTTCGTCTAGGTAGGTACCACCGCTTTGCCAGTTATTCTGCCGCCAAGCAGTAGTGTGCAAGCACTACTGTGTTCCGGTTTGAAGGGCGCTGTAGCTAGTGAAATTACTAGGCAATTGAGACTTTATGATCTGATCTCACAGTCGAGTAATCTTATTACCAGACTGTGCTGATGTCTCGGGATGATGTGCGCAGTGCAGTGTCGCTTGAAACTATGTTTTAGGGTTCCGAGTGACACTGTTCTGTTATGGGCGGCCGTGGCGCTTAACATCAGGTGAACGACTAGCTCGTCACATCATTCAATAACATAGGAAAAAAAAATTAGATTTGAAGATTCTATAAACCTTAAATCGATTTGTATAAAAGTAACTAGAAAACACATAACTTAAACGAATCTTCCAATTTAGCTGGAAAGGTCTTGAACAATTTTATCCTTTTCCATTTTTCTCTTATCTTTATCCTACGATCTTGGAATAACTTTTTGCCGGAGAATACTCGACTGTCAGAAGTTGAAACATCCATTGGGGGCGAGAGAGGTTTTTTACGGAGCTCTTTAGTTCGTGTCCGATTTCGAACTGTTTGAATCCAAGTTCATAATCCGTTAAAGAGAGTGTGACGGGTCTATCCTGTGACTGCATAAATCATTGCATCAATGTAATTTGGTTAGGAATTGTATATTAATTACCGCTAGACGTGAGGACCTTGCATTAGCATAACATGATTCTACGATGTAAGAAAAAGCTGTTGGTCTCCCCAAAAATAAATAAATAATTATTCTTAACTTTTTGAACTGAATAAACTTTTCATTCTATACTTCTGTCTGTAGTTATTTTACTAATATTATAAACGCGAAAGTTTGTATGTTTGATACTCTTTCATGCTCAAACGCCTAAACGAATTTGGATGAAATTTGGAAAATAGATAGCTTATATAGTGGATTAATACATAGGCTACTATTTATTCACGAGTAAAACCACGGGGCGCACCTAGTTTAAAATAATTAAGATCAGCCTGTGTCCGCGTTTAGTTACGTGATCACTGTTTTTAATTCAAAAGAGTTAAATGATAAAGTTATCCAAAAGCTGTAAGGTTTATTAAGATTTAAAAAAAACCTTGTATTAGTATTAAAATCAAAGAAGAAGAGTTTGAAAATTACAGTATTCGAGAATATGTCTTATCCACCCACACGCATATAAGGTTATACTTTTTTAAGTAAAACTTCTTGACGCACGCTTGACTTGGAAGGGGATATAACGGGAGTTGAGAGGGAGACATTATATCTCCCTCTCAACTTCTGTTTATATGAATATCTCTCTCTCTACGTCAAGATTGAAAGAAGAGTTATGTTTCGTATATTACTACTATAGGGGCAAGAGAGATGGAGCTAAAGAAGTTTTACTACAGTCATGTGGTCTAAAACACACAAGTTTTTTGTAAAATAGAGTTCCGTCGTACTATTTTAGAAAGAGTATATGACCACCTATATCCTTAGTTTTCATCCGACTGTGTTAACGCAAACAAAGCCTTATTATCAAATGCAATTATGCAGAACAACGCGAGTCGAGTAGATCACTATTCGTTCTAATTTGGCTATTCCCAGCCGTTGCGTTTCGGTGCAAGCAATATCTACTAACATAGTTGTTATTTATTACTCAATATTACTCGCGCCACTTACACAGTAATGTTGGAATGTAAATGAGTTACAGAGACTACAGAGAGTAAGGTCTGTCTCAGAGATTTCATTCACTAATTGATCACTTTATGAATGAAATCTCTGCTTGAGCACAGATCGATGACTGAGCATCGTTCTGTAATACGGACCTAAGATTCTTAGACCGATGCTCAGTCATCGATCAAGCAGAGGTTTCTTTCGTAAAGCGATCAATTAGTGTATTAATTATCTGCTCGAGCACCGATCGATGACTGAGCATTGTTCTAGACGGACCTTAGTATGTCTGGCGTCGAGCTACTGGGAACAGTTCACACTGACCCATATTTTTACTAGTAGTAAAAATGACGGGGTACAAAGAGTAAGATTCGTAGTATGTCTGGCGTTGGACTACTTGAAACCGTTCACGTAGACGCATGTTTTTATTTCTTATTTAATTTCACGGCGCAAAGAAGTGGTTGTTATAAGTTTGACGTGTCTGTGTATCTGTGGCATCGCAGCTCCCGAAAGAATCCGATAGATAAACCGATTTCGTTTTTTTTGTTTGATCGATCCAAGATGGCCGCCGCCACAAAATGGCGGATTACATATTTTTTCACGATTGTCTCAATATGGGCATCAAATGAAAGGGCTGGACTAGTAGAATACTATACACTATGATAAATTTTAAATCCAAGATGGTCACCACCAGAAATGGCGAATTACATTTTTTTAATTACTTTATTTTGTGTTATTTTGGTTTTTAGTTTTATTTTATTTTATTTACTTGTAGCTACTCTCGTTCTGCATGCCATCACGGTTCGCTTTAGATAATAGCAAATTTTTTTTTTTGACATTTCACACAGCGCTATCTAGCCCCAAACTAAGCAAAGCTTGTACTATGGAAACCAGATAACTGATAATAATACTTAGATACTTTTTATTTGTAAATACATACATAGAATACAATATAACATCCAGACACAGAACAAACATAGAAGTTCATCACACAAATGTTTGTCCTGGGCGGGAATCGAACCCACAACCTGCAGTTCAGAAGGCAGGAATACTACCAACTGAGCTAACGGGTCAGTCATAATTATACAGAAGCTCTCACCGATCTTACGTATTAGTCTTTCTCTCTCCCATTTAGTTAAGAGAGCTATGCGAGTTACAATAAATAAATTATTCAATATCACATCACATTTTTTGATACAATTGTGACGTCAGACTATAGTAAATTAATAATTAAACTAAAGCCGGATTTAGGTGACACAGGTAAACAGTAATTAAACTATGTATTTTCTACAAACTCTTTGGCCTTATAATAAGAGCATTATCTGTAAAAGTGGTGTAGCTCAGTCTAAAATCTAGCGTTTTGATCAGCTACCTACGCCTACGGTAACGCTGCCGGCAGAGCAGGGTACTAAAGCCCGCATTACAGAATGGTGTTCAGTCAACGATTGGTGCTTAAGTAGACCTTTCATTCACAATTTGTTAATTTAGTGAATGAAATCCAATTTTGAGCACAGATTTCCCACTAAGCGTAATTCTATCGGGCATATGAATCTCCGGAAGGCATAAGGCAAATAGCCGGTTAAAAGTAGCACTCTATGGGGGAAGCAGTGTTCGGCAGTGGGTGTCTTCCGGGTGTATGTATAGATCTAAACTGAACGAATATGCTGAGTCTTGGCTCGTTAGTTAACCGAGTATCTTTAGTTGTTGCTGATTTGAATTAACCTTTTCCTCTGTGTTCCAGAGACATAGTTCCCAATTGTACGAAATTATGCGCATATGTTAATTCTGTAGCGAACTAGCAACCCGCTCTCGCAGTTCACGGGTCGTACTTGGAGAGGTTTGGAAAGAAGAAATTCTTGTTTAAAGGTGCTTTTTAAAAAGCTTTGAATATTTCCTTTCGTACTGTGGGATCACCTTTTCTTAAACTTGGCGTTTATGTAAATAACTTTGTTTCGTAGATTTTTTTTACTCAAAAACTAAAGCAGTTTTTTTGTTTTGTGTTGTATGTTGTGTGTATAGGCTCAAGCTATAAAACTATAGATAACTATAGGCCTTCAGCATGCGCACCAGGCCGTGTCCGGCGCAAGAATGATCCGTAATACACCGAGCGCTCCCTTTTTATAGCCAGATGGGTGGGGGAGCGATGACAGTTACCGGTGTTGCCACTGTAATAAATTTAAATGCTACCATACTCACTGCCCGCTGCGCATAGAGTTTACAACTGGACGTTGCCGCCGTCATGTACAAAACATAGATAACAACACACAGTACACTGTGAGTTAAAAAACTGTTTTGTAGGTAGGTACTTTTAAATGATGAGAAGTTTCTCAATAACTACTATGTGAAGATTGTACTGGGAAATTAAATCACTCCTGGTAGGAACGTGATAATTTTGATGATGGCTTGATAATATAGGTTTAACGAATTTATTTACTAATAAAGAACATAATTCACTTATAATGAGCTTAAGTATGTATAAATTATAACTAAATAATCTAGTTAAAAAATAAAATAATATTGTTTTGAGATATTTAATTTACCAACCCCAGTGCCGTTTGGAATGCATGCAAACATGCAGAATATATTTTTTTACACTGTTCTATTATGGGCTGCCGTAACGCTTAACATCCAGTAAACGACCAGCTCTTCACATCGTTCACTAACATAAAAAAATCTTTTATCAACTTTCTTTAAAATTGTGTCATTTTTATATTTCCTTCTAAACTCCATAGATGCATTCGTAAAGTCTTTAATCATTTGACCGTAACTACACTATACTAGGCATGGCTTTCGCTCGACTTAGGATCATTAGCAATAAAACTTGAATAAAAACATAAACTTATAATTAAATAATAATGAATAAATAAATAATTAAATTTTTATGTTTTATTTTTATCCGCAAGCAAAACCGCGTCGCGCTACTAGTATCAAAATTAATTATTACCAACCCAAATATACACAATATTATGTACACAACACTATACACGAAACAATATACACGAAATTATACACAACATGATACACAAAACTACACACATTATATTAAGTATTTACCTAATATAACCTCAGCAAAAAAAGCAATATCACACTTAATTTTAATATTATAAACGTGAAAGTTTGTATGTGTGTATATTTGTTACTCCTTCACGCTCAAACGGCTGAACAGATTTGGATGTAATTCGGTAAGATAGCTTATACACTGGATTAACATATAGGCTACATTTTATCTCGGAAAAGTGAAATATTCCCGTGGGAAGAGCAAATACTTAAAATACTTTTTATCCGCGGGTGAAACCGCGGGGCGCAACTTGTAATAAATATGTACTTACGTAAGTAATGCCACCCAAATAAGGACGTAGCCACATTATACATAATTTTATCGGTAAGTGATTGCCATAATGACAGCGTAATGGGCCAGGCCAGCCATTTCAAATATAATCGATATTGGTAATCAAGATGGCACGACTATTACCAAAAGTTAAATATATTTTTATCAAAGCTGAATGTATCTACTCAAGTAATTAATTGCCTTTGTATTTCAGGTGCGCTATCCTGTACGACGTCATGGTTTCAGAATTTGGTGTCGTAAAACTTATATGGTCAACAGTGGGTGGACAAATTTTCCTAAACTTAATTTTCGTGCTATTATAATATAACTTGTAATACATTTTGTATGCGAAAACGCAAAGTTAAAGTTTTTTTTTATGGGAAAATGGGCATGCGTTTGACAACAACTCACCTGATGGTAAGTGACGAAGTTGTCTAAGATGGAGCACGCTTGCCCATGAGATGCCCATTCACTCTTGACTTAAAAAGGCCCAGGTTGTACCCAGGAGGAAACACTGTAGTTGGAAGAGCATTCGATTTCTTGGCCGTTCAGACTATAAATGACCCAGCAAAACGCTTAGTGCGGACTTACACTAACGACGTAAGGATGTGAAGAATCACCAAGTCTTGTAGTTCTATGATGGAAAGGGGATGACGGAATGAGTTGATGAAGGGCATGCGCACACTCTCCAAAATGTAGCCGATAGAAAAACGACAGACCGCCCTTGCGTCTGAGTTCCAGGCTTTGGATTCTCCCTTTAACTAGTTAGTTTGTTAGGATCATTACTCCACTCTATCGACATTTACCTATCGGGCCAGGAGGTGCTGAGGAGGTAAAATAACCTCAGGGAGGTGGTTTAATTAGCTACTAGTCGTTTTATTTAAATTTTATCTTTAGTTTAGTATTGACAGCCTCTGTGGTGTCGTGGTTGAGCAGGTCTCATAACCCTCAGGATATAGGTTCGATTCCCGCGGTAGAACAAGGATTTGTACACAGAATAAAAAGCGCAAATACTTGTTCCGAGTCGGTGTTGTGAGACCGTGGTCCTCGTAGTTCCTGGGTTCCTAGATACAAGGAATCCTAATCAGGGTCCAGGGTCTATGTATGGGCGTTGTTATTATTATTATTATTATTTTTATATGTATAAGAATCTTAAATTTTATTAAGGCGAATATAACTTTCAATTTCAATAACATTTCCCACTAGCACATTTGGAATTGTTAAAGATATAAAATCACATATATGTAATTAAAAAGAATTATACTTATCTAAATATATGTAACTCAAAGACTGACATAGTGATCTATCAACGCACGGCCAATACCACTAGACGGATCGGGCTGAAATTTGGCATGCAGATAGATGTTATGACGTAGGCATCCGCTAAGAAAGGATTTTTCGAAATTCCCCCCTTAAGAGGGTGAAATAGGTGGTTGAATTATTTTCCAATAGGCCACGCCGCGGGCGAAGCTGCGTGCAGAAGCTCGTTTAGTTATACAAGAGCGTTTTATAGCACGGACTGCGTACATACATTTAAGGAAAAGAACGAATTAAATTCCGCCGAGTATAGTAAAATTAACACACGAGCTACTTTTTATCCGCGGGTGAAACCGTCCGGCGCAGCTAGTATGTAATATTTATTAGACATAATAATTATTACAAAAGTTTCAAAGCTGTTTTCGAATTAATAAAGGTTAATTTGAAGGAGGATATAGAAAAATCAAGGAATTTCTTTATTGGATCTTCTCTTAATAATAATAGATATCAAATTAAAAGCTTCACATTTATAATGATATACATAACTAGCTTCTGCCCGCGGCTTCGCCCGGCCTACAGGAAACGACGAATACATTTTTTATAGATAATTCAACCACCCATTTCACCCTCTTAGGGGTGGAATTTCGAAAAACCATTCTAGTGGATACTTACACTTTATAAAGAACACACCCTCCAAATTTCAAGTTTCTAGGACCAGCGGCTTAGGCTGTGCGTTTATATATAAGTCAGTCAGTCAGGACTTTGAATTTTATATGTTTTTTTATGTTACTGAATGATTTGACGAGCTAGCCGTTCAACTGATGTTAAGCGCCATGGCTGCCCATAACAGAAGAGTGTCAATCGGAACCCCAAAATAGAGTTTCGAGCAACACTGCACTGCGCACATCATCCTGAGACATCAGCACAGTCTGGTAATAAGATTACTCGACTGTGAGATCAGATCATAAAGTCTCAATTGCCCAGTAATTTCACCAGCTTCAGTGCCCTTCAAACCAGAACACAGTAGTGATTGCGCACTACTGCTTGGCGGCAGAATAACTGGCAAAGCGGTGGTATATGTATAAATTATAAAAATCTAAGAGCAATATTTGTAAATTATACCCTGTGTAAAAGTCAATAAGGTCATAAGCGGTGACAATAAGGCCAGAAATCCTTTTTATTATTCACAGGTCTGGTAATACAAGAGCTATTATTTGTACCTCTAGTTACACCAAAACAAGATGCTCCACTAAAACAGGCCCTCGACTTAAAGGTCTCCATTGTGTACCTTATCGAATGCCGAGTTTTTTATGAATACATGACAAAAGCATCTCCGCTTGTCCCGTTCACAAAGAGCTCGATCTACTCACAATGCTTAGACAAGTCATGTATTTTCATACCTTATTATACAGGATAAGCAAAATTTGAAAGCGATTTAGGAATGGGTATTTCAGTAAATAACTCGAATAGTTCATAATATGGGTGATTTTTTTTTGAGGGGGGAAATGCCCTCTCACTTCCCTGCCGCCACCCCCGTGGTGGCAGGGGGTATGTGGGACTCGAACCCACTAAAACCCCCCTGTGAGCCCTCGTCCGCCGTACCGGGGCGAGAAGGGGTCGCGACTGCAGTCCAGCCAACTCGCCCCCGATAATATGGATGATGCGCTATGGGTCAACAACCTAATATAAAAGTTTTTTATATTTTTATTAAAATCTTAATTCGAGGCTCAGATTAAAACTCAAATACTTATTTATTGGTAAGCTAAGTTTACAAGTGATTCGGGTTTCAGTATAAATCGGTTTATACCGATTTTGTGATTTTGTGATTTATCACACTTGTATACAACGACAATGATAACTATAACTAATTCATTATAATAAGTACCACGGAGTCATTATACATTAGAATTACATCACACTAATATTGTAAAGGCGAAAGTTTGTATGTGTGTGTGTGTATGTTTGTTACTCCTTCACGCTGAATGGATTTGGATGAAATTCGGTACCAAGATAACTTATACGCTGGATTAACGTATAGGCTACATTTTATTGCGGAAAAGTGAAATGTTCCCGTGGGATGAGCAAATAATTAAAATACTTTTTATCCGCAGGAGCAACTAATATGTCTAATTTGTGACCAATATTCAACATGAATCTTCCTCCTTAATAGATCTGCCTTAGATGTTCATTTGTTTTTATTCGTTTGTAGAAATGAGCTGCAGAAAATTATACCTCAACTGGTAGATATGCTTACGCTTATGCATAATATTGTGCCTAGAAGATATTAAATTAAAAAGACACGATTGACTTGGGCGTAAACTGGTGAGGCGAACGGAAGTTGAGAAGGAGATATACGTGAAGATAGAAAGAAAGAGTTACGTTTCGTTACTAACTGTAGGGGCAAGGGAACTAAAGAAGTTGTACTTCAGTCTCATGACTTTAAACCTCATGGTTTAAAGCACAATCGTTTATTTATGCTGTTATCGATCGGTTAGGAATGGCTAGTCGTGCTCCGCCATGAGCTAAAGTTAAGCAACGTTCGCTGCGATAACTACTTTGATGGGAAAAAGTGTTTTTTTTTTGTTTGGTTTTAGCTCCACACTTTTGTGTATTTAGCCAGTGTCAAGTAATTGATAATATCACAAGTTAATTAATATCATATAATGTGTCAAGTCAAGTCACAGTCCAAGTCATCAAGTTAAGTCATAGTCTAGTCCAGTCAAGTCATACTCCTAGTAAAGTGGTGGCAACTTTACCAGAAGCTTCTATGAATTTTTGGAAACAACACAAAAAGAAACGTTTCACCATCATTATACCACTTTCCCACACTCGTGCCTGTAATCCAGCACTTAACGAATAAAATGCCACCAATTTTATGCACTAACACTAAAAATAACACAAGTTTTGGAAAACAATACAATGCGGAGACGCCATCTTTTTCATTTTCCCGCCATAAAAATCAAAGTGGTATTTACCATTGAGCGCTACCTTAGAAGAAGAAGATCGGTTTTGGCTTTATGAACCATTGAGCTGCAAAATGATCTATAGCTTATTTTATAGAACACCCGACACTAGTAAAGAGATTTTCTGCAAGTAACGGGGCTATAGGTAAAAGTTCTCTATTCCTTGGAAACTGAACTCGTCATGCCTAAGCAGCGAAAATGCTGTCCGAATTTTGTAAAGTTGAGAGAACTCTTTATAGCAACAATTTGTAAAGGATCTTACCTACTTTGATGAAAGTAAATAAAGATCCTCAAATAACTTGGTTGTATTTAAGCCCAGTTTTCATTTATTTACAGGCGTTTTTTTCAGTTTTATCAGAAATATTATATTATTTGTTGGTTCGTAGTTAACCCAAGTCATAGTTAATTTTTTTATAACTATTAGATAAGCAATACTGCTATTATTATTATGAACTTATTACATAATATATGACAATTTTTTTTAAATATTTGTAGACTTCACACTGCACCATCTAGTCCCAAACTAAGCAAAGCTATCAGAACCAAATAACTGATAGAATACTTATACACTTTTTGTTTGTAAGTAGGTACATACATATAATACAATATAATACCCAGACATCGAAACACCTAAATTTTTCACACAAATGCTTGTTCTGGGCGGGACTCGATCCCACAACCTACAGTTCAGAAGGCAGAGTTAAGCGCCTAGATCGCTAAATTTGGGCACGGTTTTCCAATAATCAGATAGATGGTTGTTTGTGTAAGAAAACGAAACAATGGAAAAATAAAAATATTAGTTATGACTACTAAAAACATTTCTGTATCATACACTATAATATAATAATTAGTTTATAATCTATTTATGAGATATGTAACCTCTATTCAGCCACTACCTCCACTAACACACCCCTATAGCAATTAGCAAGTATATTCATTTACAGTACGTACTTATTAGTAAAACCGTATATCAGGCTAAGTTTTCCGCAAATAAAAATCATTCATTCATTCCTTGTGGTACAAAGATGACATTTTGTTATTAGAAATACTCGGGACAAAATATAAACATTATCTTTGAGCTAACTCTACAGCCATGAGCTAGGAGAGAATCTAGGAGAGACCTTAGGAGAGTTGTCAGAGAGAACAATAAAAACATGTCGCAGATGCGGTACGTATGAGGTTTGCAAAAGCTAACCATCTAAGTTGTGTAATACGTCTGTTACGACATCAAAACCACTCGAATTCACATAAAACATACACAAACAAAATACATAACCTCATCATTGTGTAAAAAACAGTAAGCACCCAAAAGCTTAATAAAACCAGTTCACATAAACCAAACGTGACGTCACCACCGAGGGCCGTGTTTACAAACATAAATCGTTCGTGATTAAACACTCCGCGCGAGCGAGTAACGTTGCGTCATGTCACGTCACACAGATAACGGTGACGTGACGCCGTCAATGCCATGTCACGCTTTATGATTTAGTGTGTTTACGGCTTTATAGCCCGGAAAATTAAGTCGGCAATTTATTGAACTACTTTATACAAAAACGCTTATGTAAAAAGGAAACAAAAGATTAAAAGTAATACTCAGTTCTATGAAGAACAAATTTCCAACAAATGGGAAACAAAACGATTCCAACTTGATTTACTAAACAAAAATCTTCCAAAAGTCCGTAAAGTTTTATTCGCTAAGCCTATATAGAACTTCTTCTACCGAATAAAGAATAATAGACTTGGATAACCAGTGTAGGTATGTAGGTCATACTTACAAACAATAGAATGTCAGCTAAAAATAAGTTCTATAAATTAGACTCAATTTAAACCTATAATAACAATAAAAATCCCTGTGCATGCATATGCTTTTTTTCTAATTAGGTCGATTACTTCAGTTTATTTTAATTTTATTGCCAGTTTATTGCATACAGTTTTTAAATATTTTTGTGAATAGCTTTGCGTGAGGTGTGTCACGCACGCACAGTTTATTACGATATAATGCAATCGATTTTCTTATAATTTATGTAATATTTAAAAGTCGTATGATTGTTAACTCTGCGAGCATTTTGTGCTTCTGAGCGAAATTTTAACATTTAACAGCCTTTCCTTAAAATCTTCTCTAAGTAGATTACTGTAAAATCCACCTACAACCAAGCGTTGTAAGAATACGAAAAATTTAAAAATAAAAGGTAGAACGATACACATATTATCCCATTACGAGGATCACAGTAATCGCGAGAGTCGGAATTCCCGAGATTATGTATTAATGCTCACATTACAACCTCTCTACCGAGCAGACAGTGCCAAAGATTGAAGTACTGCCTACACGCAACTTTCTTTTGCAAGGCGTTAGAAAATTTTGCCAGTGTAAACCTGCAAATATTCAAAAACACGTAAGTGTTTAAACACAACTGAGAATAATCATTGAGAACCAAGTGACAAATTAAATTGTAACTTTGTTGTCATTGATGATTAATACAAACCACTGCATGTATATTTAGGTAATAATAAATTATAAATATTATAAGACATAGTAGAAAATTTAACCTAATGGGCTTGCTATATAATATTTGACAATAAGCACTTTGTAATTTTATATATTTTGTGCAATTACTTAATTTTAAGTACCTTATATACTTTACACTTGTAAAAGTGTTAAAAATAGCTTATTTACAATAAATCCTTTGACTTTGATTTATTTATTATAAGTCAGCTTACTGTAATTGAATGGAATACAACATATTGTTTTAGATTTTGATCTGAGTGGTGACATATTGTTGGCACGTGTCACGTCGGTTAGAGAGGCGACAAATTTTAAGTGACAACTCGTGTAATGTCAATCAAACAGTTCCTACTCCCAGAAATCCCGGTATCTTTGTAACTGTTGACATGATTACTGTAAGATCCCCAGTACTTTTCTCTCGTCGAGGGACGATATTAAAAATAATACACCGCCTGTCGAGCGTCGATTACCCAATTTCCAGCAAAAAGGGCTTTTTTCCTTGCTTGTGAGGTTGCCATAATTTGATGAAACGAGGCCGGGACATACTATTTTGTATTTAAACAGAATAAGTGCTCTTAATAATATGCTACGCGGTTCTTCCCGCGTTTTTATACCTGTTTTCCCGTCGGAACTCTTTATTCCATGATAAAAAGTACGCAATGTTGAACTCGGTAGTAACAGCAATCAGTATGCAAAACCTCAAACACAGAAATACAGCTGCGTTGGCTTGAAACCATTACACACCAATACAATTTTATGCAAGGAAAAAGATAACGTTTAATTTTGATATATTATTACCTAAGTTTGAACTGTTTATCTAGTGTATAGTCCTCAGTATAACAGACGTGTGGCCGTCCTCCTGCCTAATGACTGTAACAGAGTGAGCGAGAAGTGGCCCGCCGACTTTATTACACCTTCTTAGTAGAGACGATGATCATTCCACTGAAAAGTGGTTTTTAGCAATGAACGAGCAATGTTTTTGTAAAACAAGCAGCTCTTGGTAGATTTTCATTGTGATGGAGAATCTGGTAATGTTAATGTTTAGTGACAATGACCTGATGATGTTTCAATTAGTATGAGAGTTGGTTCTACTATGACTCAGTTTGGATCACTTTAAAACATTCTCGTCAAACTAAAGAACGAATCAAAAAGTTTCATTAATTATTTGGTGTAAAATAACATTAGTTAAATGTTTTGGTTACAGAAGTACGTCATATAGGTAGAATAAAACTGTCTCGTTGCGTAAAAGCTTTTAGTGCGAGTTGATCATCTGAATATGTTTCAGCCAGCTAAGCCCCAAAATATGTCAAATAGAATTTTCGAACCACTCCATTTGGAATCACACCAAAATATTTATTTAGCTCTGAGTGCAATTTGCAAATATCGTGTATTTGCCTGATCTAAAATTCATTTAAACGTGAAACCGCTGCGACACGCCGGCGCCGCGCCGTGACAATTTCAAATGCATCGTGATCTCGCAGCGTGACAGGGACATGAGTTGACACCTGTCACGCGCTGTAGCGAGAATGAAACCTGACCTACTCGTACTGGATAGGTACGTGCTGGATCTGGATGCTCCGCCACGTTCGCCGCTTCGAAACGGCTGAGGTGGATTTTATGATAAGAACAGACGTAAAGTTACATAGCACCAAGAGAAAATGTATTAAATAATTCCCAATTATTAATTGGCATTAATAGTCTTAGGACCAATTTCTCAGTAGCGCTGAATAAAGGCTATTATACTCGCACTAATAAATAATAATCTGACAATGCCTCAATGTATATTCACTTAAAATTTACACAGCGTTTTTCCCAACAGCAGTAGTTAACCTTTCTTATTGACAAACTATACTTTAGTACAAGAGGAACTGTTGTAATATTATGGATAATAAATAAACACAATTAATCTTTAGCGCACTGAGCGAGATATACCTGGAGTTCTACAGATTTCTGAGAATTCAATTCAAATTTAATGATACGCTACGCACCGCTCACTTGGATAATTTGCGTAAATCAAAAATGTTTAAATTACTCTTTGATTAACTACCGACACATGTAAAATACAGTACCTACTATGTTGATTCAGATACGAAAGCTTTACAAATCAAACGCCTCAATAATAACAGTTTCATGTTAATTCTAGAATACAGTTCTTTTACATTTTAAATTCAGCTCTAATTTATAGTCATACACACGCTGGCACGCATGATGTGACTGCCAAAAGTTTCTTCATAAATGGTTGCATTACGGCGTATTTTCGTTACCACTCGTCTTTCGCGTTCTAACTTTGTTCTTGACGGAAAATATTTGAATACAAAATGTGGAAATGTAGCATTTGCTCGTAGCTATTTGTAGCATACTCGTAGAGCTTCGTAGCGTCGTAGTAGCTACAGTATTTTTGTATGGTAAATAATTGTTAGTGTACCATAAAATTAGAAACCGGGGTATTTCGACATGTGTTATTTTAACAAGATTCTTACTACTACCACCATCTAGTCAAGTAGTGTATTTCCTTTTAGGTTTTGTTATATTTTCTAATGGCTTTATTTAATCCTTATACCATTTTTTTAACCTATCTGATTTTCTTAGAGATTGATTTTTCAAAAAAGCCTTGTCTATATATACATATTATAATAAAATTGAATAAAAATTATAATAAATTTTTCTTTTCACACTTTCCAAATTTCAGTCCCATTTTTTTAACGGACTAGTGCTGTTGGGCTACTCCGACTTTACAGCGTCGATCTCTGATTCTGTTACGCTGTTTCACGATACCGATGGCGAAAACAGAACCTGAGTAAGAAGGAACTAGTTTGAAGATACCACCGCAGGCGATATTACCGCAGCTGATACTACGGCTGCGATAGGATCATCCGGATCACTTAAGTCGAGCCTCTGGTGGCGACGATGGGGAGAAGTTTCAGTCTATAGGATCAGTAGTCTGGGCTAGTCGTCTATCAATCGGTCACTAAAATTGTAGCATCCAATCGCAAATTGTCCCAATCGAAAACTATTGACTATATTGACAATAAACATTAATTAACCCCGGACATAACAATCTCTAAATGAACCTAATGTAATGGACATTGAAATATTGGGAATCTGGAATGCTTGAATATATTTCATGATTACATCCATCGATTACATTCAACAAACTAGTAAATGGATATTAATCGTCATCATAATCAATAGACAGCTTCTGTGGTGTGGTGGTTCAGCACGTTGGCTAATAACCCGGCGGTGGTGGTTTCGATTCCCACGGCAGGACAAGTATTTGTGCACAGAAAATCGCAAATACTTATTATGTGTACGGGTGGTGTGGCCAGTTAGGGACCACGATCCATGTACATGACCGTTGGGAATTGGGCGTTAATAGCCTTAATATTTCCACTGCTCAAATTATAATTTTGAGCGGATGTTTGCCCCTTGCCTTTAACCCGACTAGTAGTGACACCCCACTAGGTAGTCCATCTAGTGGGGTGCTGGCTTACGTTGCGTCTTCCAAATCGTGGTTGCCATCAGTTGCTGACAACTAATGTTAAGTGGAAGTAAATTAACCCAGTTATATCCGAATTTATAGTTATAAGAATATAACAGGATTTATTATTATTATATTTATATTATACTTCCACTTAAAACCTTTTAGTCACTTAATTAAACAATCGGCTTTTGTTCTAATCTTTTTTACTAAATTTTATACATATTAAATAGTATTTTTACAATTAACCAGCTTTTCTGCGTGTTGGAAAATAATACAGTGCACCGGACTTAATAAATTTGTGTCATTGAGTAATTGACTGTCTCAATAGCTTAGTTGTTAGTAGCATTGCTTTCTGAACTGTAGGTTGTGGCTTCGATTCCCGAAACTAGGACAAACATTTATGTGATAAACATCGATGTTTATTCTGTTTCTGGACAAACAGAAAGTATCTCTATATCATCATTTATTGTATATTATATATCATATACATTTATTTATCTATATAATTTATTTTTATTTATCATATGTATTTTTTTTTTCTTTCCTTTGATATCTTTATTAATTGCACAAAAAGCACACTTACACAAGCACACACATGCAGATACACGCTAACACACACACACAAACCACACACTAAAAGTGGATTCAATGAAACATAATTACATACACATACATAGTGTGTACTTATTTACGTACCTAACTTGCCTGCAGATTAATTCTGTAAACATTCAATCAAAGCATTATAATCATAGTTTATACGTCTGTTGATTTTGAGCTTTTAAATGAAGTCATTAAATCCTACTAAGTATAATATACACATTCTATATACTGTTATAGAATAAAATAAAGAAGAACCCTAACTTATACTTTGTAAACTACTTTCTTTTAGTCAAATCATCTGAATTGTTCGCATATACTGTAACAATGCAATGTTTTGGACGAGGAATAACTCCCTGCCGTCATACAGTGCAAACTAGTACGGAGGGTAGTCGTAAATCTTTCGAATAATTTGCTTTGAATACATTAGCTACTTACACATTATTACGTACCTATACGTTGTTAATAAAGTTAGAACCTTAAAATAAGATAAGATATTGGTGTATAGACAAGGTCATGAACGCCGTTGTGTAGTTTTCATCCCAAAAGCGATGAGAATTGCGTTATGGCGGCTGATGATCGTAAATTATCATTTTGGTTCAACGTCACTTTAAGTTACCTTAGTTTATTTGTATTTTTCGTAGACTGTTTTTATGTTTAAGCCGATGTTTGTAAACATGTAATAATAAACTATTTCATTTCATTTCATCTAGGTAGGTATCAGTTATCAGGTTCCCATAGTGCAAGCTTTGATTAGTTTGGGGCTAGATGGCGCTATGTGAAATGCCTACGCGTATTAATTTATTATTATTAATCACACGTTTTATGATTATTTGTTTGATTTGTAATACGAATAATACCAAACTTTGTTCCTCTAAGCATATAAAATTCCAAAGTAGTTTTGCTGCTTCTACTATTATTTAATCTGTGGTGTTCTGACGATATGACATTTCGTTACACTCCGTTGTAACGTACAATGATATTCCAAAATTGGCATTAGTAAAACAATACAGTGATTCGAGAGTTATATTGAGTTCCACACTATATCAGATAAACTTATAGAAAGGCTTCACCGGACCGATGGACATGCTGAAAATGCACAGTGTAATGTGTGAAATATTCCCTTTGCAACCAATTCAACGCAAGCGTGTCCGTGAAACCACAATGTTAACACGCCACACTGTGCATCCGGTTCGAGTCGCCGACTTGTCGGAAACAAGCCGATAAATTGGACCTTTCTAGGTTATTTTATCATCACTTCTTACCTTCATAATGGTTATAAGATAGATGAATAAAAAAAAGAGTGTGCTTTAAACCACACGACTTTTTAGCTCCATCTATCAGCTAGTATAACTTTGTTTTTGCTTTGTTTAATGTTAATGTCGCCATCTTGATAGTTTTAAGTTGTCATTTAACTGGACATACCAAAATAATAATATAATTTTTTTACTTTATGATATTGGCAATGGCATTTACGTGAACCAATTTGAACTTAAGAGAATACACTAAAGTGAGAGTAATGCCCGTCTTCATTAAAGTTTGACAGTTCCTAAGTTCGTGCTTATCTCTGTACCGCATACCCAATAGTGTTGCACTAGGTACGTCGTACGGTGGTCAAACTTTGGTACCTACAGCATAAGACTAGATGAAGCATGTATTTGAACGTTTTAAATTACGTAGCCTTCTGTGGTGTTTCCATAATATTCCGTAATATTCCATAATATTCCGTAATATTCCGTAATATTCCATAATATTCGGTAATATTCCATAATATTCAGTAATATTCAACTGGCCTGATAGCTCAGTTGGCAATAGCTTTGTCTTCTGAACTGTAGGAACCCACAAGGGTTCAGTACCTAGGACCAACATGTGTTTTAATAACAGATAGATAGAGTTAAAGTCAAAGGATTTACTGCAAATAGGCAAATTTTATCACTTTTACAAGTCAAAATTATATCAGGTACTTAAAATTAAGTTATTGCACTAAGCATATAAGATTATAAAGTGCTTATTGTCCAATATTATATAGCAATACAATATATGAGTTTGAAAAAAAAGAAGTTCTCTTTCTCACTACTGGTGCAAGCGATCCAGCACAATGCAGAACAGAAACCGCCGATCCTAAGCTTCGATTACACCTGTAAAGGAGAAGCTACAAGAAATTTTACAGTGACGTCTTTTTTTTCTACTGGGTTTTACAATATATAATTTATTACAGTAGAGATAATGAATATATTACAAAAGTACCCGCACATCACACCGGTGCAAGAAGAATACTGAGATGATCTTAATAAATCAAGTGTCATTTATTTACATAAAAAAGCAAAGTCTATTCTATTTATTTCTATTAAAGCTAGTAATTCTATATAGTTGTGTAAGAGTAGATATTGCCAGGCCATAAATCACGGCGATTCATGCCGAGCCTGTATTATGAAGGCCTAACGAAACGGAAGTGTTGCCAGCATGCGAGCCAACGTTTTCCAAACGCAGAGATTTATATAGCCGTGTCATAGAAAACCTAATAAATACTCCGTAACGAAACCTGATGTTGTTCGAACAATGTATTGTGTTTTATGGAATATGCTTTATTTTGCTGTATGGAAACGAATTGCAAGGAAATATCTCTGTGCCACATATGTGTAGAAGGAGTTAAATAAGCAAATATTTGTGGACATTTTACACAGCGTCATCTATCCCGAAACTAAGCAAAGCTAATGTACAAAGTACTATGGAAAATGCATAGCTGATGTCATTATGGCATAACGGATTGCATACATAGTTAAATGTTAGTCCTGGGCAGGAATCGAACCCCCTACCTGCAGTTCAGAAGGCAGATAACTAGCAACTGAGCTATCAGGGAAATCAAATCAATCTGAATCTGAATCCGGATTTGAACCTGGGTGCGATGTTAGTTTGAAAGTCACACGGGCTACCAACTTTCACTGCCACACATGCTCGCAATATTTGATTCACTGATTCCAGTTGCCAGAATTCTAAACTCATTCGAGCCAACGTGTACTTTGCGAATGTTAACGTAAGGGTCTTTGCGCACTACAGGTTTTGCCGCTGACGTCACCGCTTAAGTGCTGAAATATGGGCATTTCTGGGCACTTCAGAACGCAGCCGGGTTCACAATGCAACCAGAATAAATACGTGGATACTTGCTAGCCATACCTACTTATATGGAATGCAAAGCTGAACCATTTAAATGGTTTTTTTTTTCTGAATGCGTCCGAAGTCTTGTAGGTTAATTTGTAATAAAAAAACGCCAGTTTTGCACAGATATAAATAAAAGAAAACAGATAATAGGATTACTTCATTGTGAAAGAGAGAGAAATATGAATTGTTTTTTTAAAAGACGAAACTAGTGAGACGCAAAACTAGTTTTTGACTAAGTGTGTAAGACCGTAGCAAATTTTTATTTTCTTACACCATTATGGTGTCTTATATAAATATCAGCAACGTAATATAAATAACACTATATCAAAATTTACGTAACAGATATCAAAACATACATAAATAGTTAAAATAATACATAAAATAATCCGTAGGTGGAGGAAAAAGTATCCAGAATGCTGGCAACATCACCGCGTTGAATAATAAAATCCAGCATTCCGGTCACTTAAAGACTTCATAAAACTTTTTTAATTGAATAAATAACACAATTTTAGTGCTATTCTGTCGGTATACGTGCATTCTACGTTGTCGAATAACGATAATCTTTACCGTAGCTTTAACAACAGATTATAATCTAATTCATCAGATCCAGAATCCAATTCATCTCAGCCAGCCGCCACCTCAGTTCCCACAGGTCACACCCTCTAACCTCATTACCGTGAAACTCGATCCTCGACCTTCCCGCGCTTACTACAAAATTGTACTTGAAAATCGGTTTGTTTACTCTAAAATATCAAAAAAGGACGACCGGGGCAAACAGAACGTGTTAAAGTTCTAGGGAATTGAGGTCTAAACTAAATTATATTTTTAACCCACTTCAAAAAAAAGGAGGAGGTTCTTAATTATTTTTAGGGATGTTTGGCTTGTTATCTCGCATCTCCGTCATTTATAAACCGATTAGGTACTATCTTTACTTGAAAGTATAATTCTTCAAATTTCTCCGGCTTATAATGTACAACACACCATTGCCAATAGAAATTTTATCGAAAACGATTCAGTAAATTGGTTTTAAGCCCAAATATACTGGAAAAAATATATAGATGATAATATTGTCCAAGCGTTTCTCTTAGTATGTACTTGGGGCGATGTCGGTTTAACTCCTTTTATGAAATAGTATTTTTTGGTAAATTGTATTTGAGAAGTTTTCGGTTTCTATGATGTTGCTAATGCAATTTAAAACCTTCGGGTTAGATATTACTTCCATTGCCGGATTATTTTTGTAAGGCTTTGCTGAAGATTTGACAGTCCGTTGGCCAGCTGACGCCCGGTGACGCTGTAAAGGTCAGTAGAGACATCCTCTACTTGGTCTGTGGTAGAGACCAACAGCATTAGCCCGTTCAAAAAAACCCGTTGGCCATCTCAAGTACAGCTGATGAAATAACGAAGCTTTGAAAGATCTGCGAAACAAAAAATTGAAGCCTATTTTTTTTAAATGGCGAGTTTTACTATTGGAGGCCAAGTTACTTAAGTCTTTACGCTGATAAAGAAGTACCGTAGTAAATTATATTAAATCTCTTGAAGCATCATGGCCTGAAACTGCTTGAAAATGGTCATAAAATTATTTTACATACAAAATACTAGGTGGTTTTACTAGGCGATAAGGCTTTTCTGTAAAATTCGTCTAGGTAGGTACCACTGCTTTGTTAGTTATTTTGCATCAAGCAGTAGTGTGCAATGACTTCTGTGTTCCGGTTTGAAGGGCACTATAGCTAGTGAAATTACTGGACTATGAGACTATGATCTGATGTTTCGTGGATGACGTACACAGAGCAGTGTCACGCGAAACTTTAGAGTCCCGAGTGACAATGTAACACGGACGTGTCTCGTCACGTCATTCACTAATATTTAAAAAAATGGCACAATTTTTTATTGTAAACATATAGGTAGTCATTTGTTTCATGAATTTAGAAATTTTAAGCCAGTGTTTATGAAATTTCTTCTTTAACACAATAGAACAAAGTTTAGTTAACAAACGCGATATAAACAGCACTTGGCTTTCCGAAATTGTTCGCGCCGTGCAGGAAATAGTTTCGCTGATCTCAAGAACATAGACACACGTCGGGTCGGTGCAACGCCAGGTGTCTGAACTCCAACATTCTGCTACTGCGTACTGCGGACGTGACTGCACTTCGCCACAGGAAATTGATACTGAACTCTCGCTGGGGCATAGATTAGGTAATCACATTACTTGTGTAGAAGCGAATCTGATCTGAGCTTTTGTTGATGGACATTAGCCAGCAGATATTATTTATTTTATTTTTTTATGTTTTGGTTCCACACTTCTGTGTATTTAGCCAGTGTCAAGTAATTGATAATATTTCAAGTTAATGATATTTACGCAAATATGTGTCAAGTCACAGTCGAAGTCATCAAGTCAAGTCATAGTCTAGTCAAAGTCATACTCCTAGTAAAGAAACAACACGAAAAAATACTTTTCACCATCATCATACCACTGTCCCACACTCATGCTTGTAATCCAGCACTTAACAAATAAAATGCTACCAATTTTATGCACTAACACTGAAAATAACACAAGTTTTGGAAAATAATACAATGCGGTGACGCAATCTTTTTCGCTTTCCCGCCAAAAAATCTCTTATATCCTGTTTCTCGTACGTTTGTCAAACTCTTGTCTAGTCAACATGCCAGATACTTTACACTCATTGGAGACAGACGATGATCAACAGGCAACCAACGAGCGTTCAGTATTTGGTCTGTCAATTTGACACAAATTTAACAAAAAGGGGGAAAGTTTTAAATAAATAAATATTTGTAGACATTTTACACAACGCTATCTAGCCCCAAACTAAGCAAAACTTGTACTATGGAAACCAGGTAACTGATAGAATAATTATATATGACGGCGGCAACGTCCAGTTGTAAACTCTATGCGCAGCGGGCAGTACCGTACCCTGTGGTTGCGATTAAATATATTACAGTGGCAACACCGGTAACTGTCATCGCTTCCCCACTCATCTGGCTATAAAAAGGGAGCGCTCGGTGCACTACGGATCATTCTTGCTGCGATCGCGGCCCGGTGCGCATGCTGTAGGCCTATAGTCCTATAGTTTGCAAACCATGCATAACCCTTAGCCTATATATACTCTATTTTGTTTCTAAATACATACATAGAACACACTATAACACCCAGTTACCCTAGCTAAGTTGTAGTTTAATGTCTATTAGTTTAGTACAAACGGGTATTAACCTCATAATCATCACGTTTAAGAATCTAGACTTCTTTTATCTGCTGCGTGACATACTGGAAGCCTCTCACGCTGCAACGAATCAAAGCTGAAAATGTTTCCCCCAACGTCTTCCTTTTAAGCCAGCTCATCTTTTGTTCTTACAAGATGTACTTTTACGATCCTGACACAACTGTTTAAGAGTCTGATGAATGAGAGAGGCACTTCTTTACGACAATAGCTACTCTTAGGTAAAGGGGTATGGATAGATGTAATGCAATGTAAGCAGTCTACGTTTCCTCTGGTTGCATTCTTACGGTAGAAGTAGATATGGTGTAATACTTACAGTCGATATGGACCTTTAGGATTGACACAATATAAATGGAAATATATGACGGCGGCTACGTCCAGTTATAAACTCTATGCACAGCGATCGAGCACCGTAATTACCCTGTGGTGGCATTAAATTTATTACAGTGGCAGCACCGGCAACTGTCATGGCGCCCCTACCTGTCTGGCTATATAAAGGGATCGATTGGTGTGCTACGGATCATTCTTGTTCCAGACACGGCGCGGTGCGGACATGCTGAAGGCCTATAGTTATATAGGTTGCAACCTATCTACGCAGAAACCCGTTTTCTGCCGACATCAGAAGTGGGATTGCCCATTTCTACATCACTCTTCAAGCAACGCGAAACGTGACGAGACGTGATGTGAATGATGACGTGACGGCGGGTGACACTAATATCAAATTTAGTTGAAGGGTTAACCCAAACCAGTGAAAAAAAAATGGAAAAAAAGTAACGATTCGTTTTTTTCGAGAAAAAAAGAGAATGTAAAAATGATGACAAGAAAAATGTGTCTGAATGCTAAAGGGATAATCTATCCGGACTAGCACTAATGGTCCATAAAAAAAATGTTGGTTGCTAAAGAGATATCTATCCGGTCTAGCACTAATTGGTCCATTAAAAAAATGTAGGAATGATGATTTTTGGTTGCTAAAGGGATATCTATCCGGTTAGCATTATTCGGTCCATTTTTTATAAATGAAGGTATACTAATGGTCCTGAAGGGTTAACCCTGACGATGACTGGAAGGTTAAAATACTTTTGAGTAATCAAATTGAAAACTGATCTTTTGACTTTGACTCCAAGTTTAACTCAATTTAATTGTCAGGATGAACGAGCAATAACACTGATACTTATGTCCCTCACCAGGTACAAAGTGAAGCTAAGCGTACGAGGACGTACGCACGTCAGTATGGCCGTGACGGCGGCTACGTCCAGTTATAAACTCTATGCACAGCGATCGAGCACCGTAATTACCCTGTGGTGGCATTAAATTTATTACAGTGGCAGCACCGGCAACTGTCATGGCGCCCCTACCTGTCTGGCTATATAAAGGGATCGATTGGTGTGCTACGGATCATTCTTGTTCCAGACACGGCGCGGTGCGGACATGCTGAAGGCCTATAGTTATATAGGTTGCAACCAACCTACCTACAACCCGTTCCTGCCCACATATATATAAGTACCATTATTGCTTCATGGAGCTGATTCAAGTACATTCTGTTAGTATGCAGCTACCTTGTATCACAAATCATAATAGCAAAAAGAATTTTTAATTATGTTTAATGAATTAATCTTTTGAAACACTTCAGAGTCTTATAATTCTCATAGGATATTGAACTAGTAGACATCAGTCTCGCACAATTATAGAAGCGCCCCGCGAGTTACCTATTTTTAATAATATATAATAATAATAATAGTAATATCCAACGATTACACACATAGATCCTGAACCCTATCTAAGGACCCAGGAACTACGAGGGCCTATTTTTACGGGAACTCGTTTTTCCGAGATTCATAATATCTTATTTTGACTCCGGTAATATAAGCAATCCAAACGCAATATTTCATCCAAATCGGTTAAACTGATTAGCCATGAAAGCTACACAAACAATCATACAAATATATAGCAGTTGTATATAGTCAGGTTAACATTTAACTTGGCTTTAAACAAAAGTCTTGTATTTAATATGCTAATGTATGATAACAACAAACAAAACAAAACTCTTTACAAAACTCTCCTCGCTTTTCAAATGCTATTTTATTTTTGGCTAGAACCAAAAATACCTCTCTAAGCTGCGATTATTGTAATTAACGCTACCTACTTTAATCGGATTATCGCCAAGCGGCTGGTTGGAAGATTTATGAACGCAGATTTACAACCCCTTCTCATCCTGAGCTTAGAAATAATCATTTTATTTGAATTATCCTATTTCCAGAAACTTTTACCTCTAAGGCGGGTCTATCTTAACACATGCGTTGGTGTTATAAGCTTACCATATTATAATAAATACATTATAAAAAATTACACCCAACAATCATATACATAGATCCTAATAGCCTAACTAGGATTCTCTGTGTCTAGGAACCCAGGAACTACGAAGACCATTGTCCCACAACACCCAGACTCAAAACAAGTATTTGCCCTTTTTTTGGACACAAATACATGTCCTGCCTCGGGAATCGAACCCGCTGCCCCGGGCAATGAGCCGACCTCAACCACAAAACCACAGAGGCTATTAACAGTTCACTTCTGGGCAATTTAAATAATAATAATAATAACGCCCAATGATCACATACCTTAAATCCTGGACCCTAACTAGGATTTCCTGTACGTACCTGTTTTTTTACAGGACGGCAAATGCCTGCATTACGTGCATGCAGTCTATAGTGAAAATAATTTCGCCACTTTTACACCGCAGCGTAAATTAAAACAGGAATAATTTTCTCGATTAGCAGTCATAAAGAGCATGTCGGCGGAATTAATTATACAGTAATCCAAGCTGAAATTAACCGGAGCACACTCAGGCAACCTAATCTAATTCAAGACACTCCAAGCGTCGGCTTGGAGGTTTGTTACTGTATTTATGTATAGGTGTCTGTATGTGAAGCGAGATTTTGAGAACGAGCTCAGTAATTCGATCCTGAGTTGTTTAAATATCAGTCGTAATTGTTACTGTATAGGATGTCCTGAAAAATCATACGCGTCGTACCGTACCACGCCGTACAGCTGCAATGTTTCATATGATACTATGACGTCACGAGGACAGCACTTGTCATTTTTAGTAAATTAATAACAATTTTTTTACTATCAGAACGGCAATGACTACACTTTATTTGGTTTGGCCCCACACTTTTATGTATTTAGCTAGCGTCAAGTAACTTTGTTTTTGCTTTGTTTAATGTTAACGTCGCCATCTTGACAATTGAAAATTATTATTTTACCGGACGTACCAACATAATAATACAAAATTTCAGCCTTGTTATATTGACACTGGAGATCTACGTGAACCAACTTCAACTTCCATACACCTCGCATTCACCAGCTTACTCCCAAGTTAAGCGTGAGAAAAGAGGTTTTACTTCAAAAATAACAAAGACCTCCTTCTTTCTAAGGTCTGTAAATAAATAATGCGATTAATTGCAGCGCACATCGTTCGCTAATAGAGTAACGTCTGTATGTTGTACAATGTTTGTTCCGGTTTAACACGTTCATTTTGGAAACACCCTGTACATTAAGATTCGTCTCGCTTGATAAGATTACTTAAAACATCAAATCCTTATTTAAAATTAAAACCTCGTATTCTCTTGGGTACCAATTATACCATATTTTTGGAGTGGATTTTTTTCTCCAGTGTTGTCATTGATAATTTGATTTGTATGTAATTATACTATAGATCATAAATTCCTTTTGTTCTCAAAAAAATAAACTAATAATATATATAAGATATTATATATAAGATAATAATCCTCCATCGCGATCCTAGAAAATTAAAATGATTAATTTAAAAAGTCAGATAAACTCACTAAACATCTCATTCACAAAAAGAACGAGTCAAAAACTCATCTCGGAGTTTTGGCGGCTTGACTAGACTAGACTATGACTTGACTTGATGACTTGGACTGCGACTTGACTTGACACATACAACATACATATATATATATATATATAATATAACTTGAAAAATTAATTACTTGACACTGGCTAAATACACAAAAGTGTGGAGCCAAAACCAAAAAAAAACTCATTTCGTAAAAATAGCAAATTCATTACGAGTTAATTTAATGTTCATATTAAAATTCTAATATCCTTTGTAACAGAATTTTCGAATTAACATCCCAAAAATTAAACGATGGTAATTTCCATGATAAAGCGAAATTCTCGTTTAATAATGCCTCAGATATTATTTCGATCTTATCCTGAAGACTAAATTAGGTGGCCACTGGAAGAAAATGGGATAATCCTGGAGAAAAAACAAAGTAATTTTTCAGAGAACTGCGAGATCTCGCTTTCTTTAATAATAAATAGCCATTTCTCATTTAGTTGTTAAAACTAAGTATACACGTGTTTAGTTTTTTGTTACATAGAGATTTCTTTTATTTGCTATGGCAATATCTGTCTAATACACTTACCGACTGGAGACCGAATGTCAAGTGGAATAGATATGCAGGCGGGTTATGTGAAATTCCCACTCATTGCTTAAGGCTCCAGGATCTTCTAATAAAAACTATATTACTCGAATAAAATCTATGGAAAATACCTACATTTGGAGCAACAGCTATACTGGGATGATACTATGCTTGCATGAATGTACCAAGATTTTATATATATATCACTAGAGCATAAACAATTTTTACACTCTTAGGTATATTTTACCCAAACATCAAAATTCTATCTCGAACACCAACCGCCATAAAGTTGTGGAATCAAACCGATTTTTAAGTGGATGAAGTGAGCGGTTGTAAAAATATAAAGTCGTAAATTTCCGCGCGATTTCCTCTAGTATGTAAGTTCTACGAATAGTCGGATATATAGTGCGATATACGGCTATATTTAAGCGGCTCTGATTTACTGGGGTCGTAAATAAAACATCTCTTTAGCTACTATTTCGTACAATTTCGGAATAACTCGTAGAAAAAGTTAGGTATTCATACATTTTTTTTTGTGCAAGCAGTATCTACCATAAGCTTAGCCACATTATAAACTATTACTCAGTAAAGGATCACCTCACGACATTGACATTTTATGCTATATATTATGCTTATAACACAGTCTTAATTTTCCCTCATACCTAGCTCATGCTTTGCCCGTGGTCCTAGTAGTACAATAGACCTTTTTCTTTGCCTCTGGTTTTATTAATAGGACTATGGACAAGTACCATTGCCCATAGTTTTACTAATAGTACCACAGACATTAATAAGTATTTGTGCGCAGAAAAAAAGGCGTAAATACTTGTTCTGTGGCTGAGTGTTGTGGGACGATGGTCCTCCTAGTTCCTGGATCCCTAGTTGTATTGTTATAGGTTTAGTCCATATTGTAGTATTATTAATAATAATAATAATAATAACGCCCAACGATCACATACATAGATCCTGGACCCTAACTAGGATTCCCTGTGTCTAGGGACCCAGGAACTACGAGGACCATGGTCCCACAACACCCAGACTCAGAACAAGTATTTGCGCTTTTTTTTTCTGTGCACAAATACTTGTCCTGTCGCGGGAATCGAACCCGCCACCTCCGGGTTACGAGCCGACCTGCTCAACCACCACACCACAGAGGCTGTCAATATATTATATCAGTGTATTATAGATTTAGTCCAAATTGTAGTATTATAATACTATAACAATACAACAATACCACTACACCTAGACACAGGGGATCTATGTAGCGTCCAGGATCTATGAACATGGTCGTTGGGCGTTATTATTATTTATTTTTGTCCCGTTTATGGCCCGTGGTATTTGTGCGCGGTTGTAACACGGTTAATAATATTCTCCCGTATTAACCGCACAGTCGTCTATGGTAAAAATAATCTTAAGAACCCTATATATAAAGCATCTACACATCAAATCTAATCAAAATATGCAGATGCTTTTGCACTGAAATAACAAACAATAACATAGCCTTTGGTCCATTTACATACTAATTTTCATAACTAGCAACGAAAGATATTTTTTATTTCTTATTTGATTCGTAACTAGTTATTGTATCTACGGAAATTAAGATATGCAAAGCTAGGTCCTTTACTTAACAATCTCTTATAAAAATCCCGACATGGCAGAAAATTGTGAATTTTCTTTGCATCCCTCGCTACAAAGTATTTTAATGTGGAATTCAATAATACATTTTGGCCAACATTTTACACATTAAGTATATTAAAATTTCTAGTCAGCTTATTCTGCTCAGCAGTTAGAGATCTGTGGCATACACTGACGTTTGGACGGTCAAATGAACAAGCAGACTCCACGTCTTTCCGCCCATCCGAGCAATAAACATAGCAAGAACATAGCCCATGTTACTTCATAATAATATTACTCTATATTTTATACTTAAAGTTCAGAAGACAAATGTAGCCCTATAGTAAATAAGACTTTTGCAAACAAAAACCGGCGGCAAGTTTCGAATTGGAGATGTCTTTGTTATCTTAATGTTTCATTATTAACTCATTTGTCTTTATTGCAAGCCAACGTATAAATTATTTAAATATCCCCTTTCCTTTACGATAGATATTGTTTGTTACATCTCGAAATGTTGTTATGATATCTCGAAAGCGGGTAAACAAGAGTGAAACGCTTTATTTGGCTCGCTCAGATATCATCGTCGAAAAAAAATTTAATAGAGGCGTAATATTGGACTACTAAAATCTGTCAAAATAGCAATGAAAACCTTTCAGGAATTAACTTCCTTGGTTGGGTAAAAAAAGTTGTGTATTGAGCCAGTGTTAATAATTATGGGTCCCTAGACACAGGGAATCCTAGTTAAGGTGCAGCACCTATGTATGTGATCGTTGGGCGTTATTATTATTTTTATTTTTTTAATAAAATTTCCATCTGAACCTCCGATCATTTACGATTTTGATCCACTGGATCCATTGGATCCACCACGGTCAGTTTTAGAATCTGTGCACGAAACGCGTATGCTTTAAAATATTATAGTCTCCGTTTTATTAGAAATCGAAGAATATGGTTTTTCTCCTCTATCACATTATTTCCTCACGGCCCGATTATTCCGATTCACCCGAATGATATTTCGCTGTTTTAGAAGGAGCTGTTAAGCAGAAAATCTTTAGGATAGTGTAAACAGTTTCCGTTTCAGACATATAGATTTTGCTGACGCGGTAAAGATCAAAGTTTGAAGATCTATACCACGTTGCCCGATATTATGGTGCGTAGGAAGAGCTTACATCTTATAAGCTTTTCAGGAGATAAAATAAGACGTATAGTTTAGAGCTTACCTTTTTCTCAAGTGTACAACATCGAATACACAATATAAAAGATTTTATTTTCAATATTTTTTATATTATATTTATTAGTCACAATAATATTATATTATATATAGATGCTTTAAAGGTACCCTTAAATAGTAAATATTAATATTACAGAACTAACTGCGCCCCGCGGTTTTACCCGGGGATACAAAAGTAGCCTATGTGTTAACATAACTATACCGGTAAAATCCAGTATTTAGGCTATTAATAATTTAGGTAATTTTCTAAAATGGCTACTACTATAACAATTCTTATAATTGTCTATTTCAATCCCCAGGGAATCGTAGTGGAATAGTAAGTGCTGCCTATACCCCCAAGGGATTTTAGCTAAATAGATTTTGTTAGTATTAAATCCCCAATATAGGGGATCGAAATGGAATAGCGAGTCCCTTGAAGGACTGGTCTAGGGGATTCAAGTGGAAGTAACAATCTTCCGAGTGCAATTACAAAAAGGAGGTTTTGAGAAACTCTAATGGTGACACTTTGGAAGCTTTCGCGTCTTGAACTCATATTGTAAAGATAAAACGGATCAGTCCCCTCGTGACCACGGCCAATGTAACTTGGTCGAAACGTCGAGGTAGGTCAAAATTATGCTTTGATAATTCTTATGGTGACGGCTACACTTGTGCCTATACAATACTAAATTGATGACGACGAGAGTTCACTTACCTGCAGATTACACCCAACTTACACATGTAAACGATGATGTGGGTAGTTTCAAGTTCGTAATACAAGTAACTCCTCTGTTGGAGTGTCTTTTATCTCTAGAAGACGGAATTATTGTGGAATATGTACTTAAATGTTTGGTTTTTTTTTATATCAATACAGATGTATGAGTTTAATAAGTGTTAGGACTTTTATGCATAGTTAGTCTAGGTAGGTACCACCGTCAGAGAGGAGGCCGCTGGAGCTGACCCGCTCCGGCGCAGACGAGTGGGAGGGAGGAGGAGGCGTTACGCGCACCTCCTCCCTCCCCCGTAGTGGGGCCACTGGTGGAGAGTCGGGGGACTCTCCGCCGGCTTGCACGGCCCCACACGTCTGGTGGGTGACCTTGGTGATCAAGGTCACCCATCCATTGGCACGGAGAAGCCCGAAAGGGCCTGCCGCCGGGGGCGAGTTGGCTGGACTGCAGTCGCGACCCCTTCTCGCCCCGGTACGGCGGACGAGGGCTCACGGGGGGTTTTAGTGGGTTCGAGTCCCACATACCCCCTGCCACCACCCCCGTGGTGGCAGGGAAGTGCGAGGGCATTTCGCCCCTCAAAAAAAAAAAAAGGTAGGTACCACCGCTTTGCCAGTTATTCTACTGCCATAAGCAGTACTGTGCAAGAACTACTGCGTTCCGATTTGAAGGGCATTGTATCTAGTGAAATTACTACTGGTGTGATCATTTTAATTTAATATATCTACTATTTTAATAACATTATTTTTACAATAATTATGTTATTGCACTTATTACTTTATTTTTTATGCTTATTTAATAATCTCAGACTTGTAATTTTTTATAATTATCAATAAATTTATCATTATCATTTTACTGGGCAAATGAGACTTTATGACATGATCTCATATTCTGTGATCTTATTTCTAGACTGTGCTTGTGATTATGTCTCAGGATGACGTGTGCAGTGCAATGTAACTCGAAACTTTATATTTTAGAGTTCCGGGTGACACTGCATCTGTTATACAACCATGACACTTAACATCAGGTGAAAGACTATGGCGTCACGTCATTCATTTTAAGTGTTGTGAAAACTTTTTTGTGTTGTATATTTTGTTCGCCGCATGACCAAATGAGTGTCTGACTGGCGATGCGCGCTTGATCGCTATAATGGCATCTCTAACTACATTTAAATGCTCTTATGCTCTGTGTGAAAGGTGTGAATGTGAACAAAATACGGAAGATATACAAATAGCCCTTTGAGATACTCTGCAGGTAAACCACATTCAACTTGCATTACTGTATTTGACAGACCGAGCTTAAACGTATGCCATATTGGAGATTGAAGGTGGAATCTATTTACGTAGGTCTGTAAGCTTTTAGAGGAATCGCAATAGATGAAATGTAATCAAAATCTCAAAGTCTGCTGGATGTTCGGGTCTCTAAAAGCGATGATTGCATCCACTCACTCCTAAGTCCAAAGTCCTCCTAGGTGGTAGGACTTTGTTGCAAAGTTCGTCTAGGTAGGTACCACCGCTTTGCCAGTTATTCTGCCGCCAAGCAGTAGTGTGCAAGCACTACTGTGTTCCGGTTTGAAGGGCACTGTAGTTAGTGAAATTACTGGGCAATTGAGACTTTATGATCTGATCTTACAGTCAAGTAATCTTATTACCAGACTGTGCTGATGTCTCAGGATGATGAGCGCAGTGCAGTGTCGCTTGAAACTTTATGTTTTAGGGTTCCGAGTGACACTGTTCTGTTATGGGCGGCCGTGGCGCTTAACATCAGGTGAACGACTAGCTCGTCACATCATTCAATAACATAAAAAAAAAAAAAAAAAAAACTCACATTGGGTCGCGTCAGACTCGTCAGAGTTACCTAAGACCTCTTCATAATTGATGCTAGCCTGGTACTCCGGCACCAATGAATCCCATCACTACGTACAAATTAGCTCGTGGGTACTGTTTTGGAATTCATATTTGAATGTTTTATTTATCCCTAAAATAGCACCAATATTTGTTCAACGAGAGATTATGGGAATTAATAAATAAAAAATAATCTATATATAAAATTCTAAGGTGACTGACTGACATAGTGATCTATCAAAGCACAGCACAAACCACTGGACGGATCGGGCTGAAATTTGACATGCAGGATGATGTTTATGACGTAGGCATCCGCTAAAAAAGGATTTTTTGAAATTCCACCTTTAAGAGGGTGAAATGGGTGGTTGAATTATTTTCCCATAGGCCACGCCGCGGGCGAAGCTATGAGCAGAAGCTCGTGAGTCTATAAATCAATATTGAGCCTTTGGCACTCATAGCGAAGCTCAACTGATCAGTAAAATTAAGCAACTCACGCTGCGATCATTACTTGGATGGGTGACCGCTACCAATAAGTGGTAATTTATAATTGAGAGCTACCATGCATCGGACGATTGTCACAGTACCGTGGGGTAACAAGCGTTCGACGACATGGTTGGAACATTCAAGATGGTCCGTGGCTATACATAAGGCAAGAAAGTAACCCAACCATGAAAGTAATAAAAATGCTTTAGACCACACGACTGAAGTAAAACTTTAGCTCCATCTATCGGCCGGTAAACTTTGTTTTCGATTTGATTAATATTAATGTCGCCATCTTGACAATTGTAAATATAAAGGCAATTTTCTCGTTAAAAATATAACAACTACTTAAGATATAAACATATTTAATAAAACTAACTAAAAAGATAGACTATTAGACTGATACAATAGTTATTGTAAATTGGCATTTTACCGGACATGGCAACGTAATAATGCAAATTGTAAGTAATTTTTACCTTTGTTATGTTGACAATGGAGATCTACATGAACCAACAACTTTAAAATTTTAGGAGATCTTGGCGGGAAAACGAAAAAGATCGCGTCGCCGCATTGTATTATTTTCCAAAACTTGTGATATTTTCAGTGTTAGTATATAAAATTGGTAGCATTTTATTCGTTAAGTGCTGGATTACAGGCATGAGTGTGGGAAAGTGGTATAATGATGGTGAAACGTTTCTTTTCGTGTTGTTTCTAAAACCCCATAGAAGCTTCTGGTAAAGTTGCCACCACTTTACTAGGAGTATGACTTGACTAGACTAGACTAGATTATGACTTGACGTGATGACTTGGACTGTGAATTGACTTGACACATATATCTAATACCTTTAACTTGAAAAATTATCAATCACTTGACACTGGCTAAATGCACAAAAGTGTGGAACACAACAAAAACAAAAAAAAACTTTCAATTTCCATTCGCCTCGTTGCACATTCACCATTTTACTCCCTAATTCAAGCGTGGGTACAGAAATTTTACTTCAAAATATTTTCTATCACAGCATCTCTTTTTCAGTATAATCGTCCACTTTATCACGCTCAATTCAGCTTACAGCTTGTCAGCATACGATACGCGAGCTGGGAGACAGGTGAAATTATTACAAATACACCAAATAGATGGCAAAATCAAGATAAGTAGCGCTGATTAAACGCGCAAAATAAATCCCGAAACCTCTGTAAATAGTGGGCCGTGAGCTGAATTCGTTCTACGTAATTGCTAGGTATTTTATTTATGTCATTGGTGAAATGGTGTTATTTTTCTTTTGCACCGGACGTTTCATAAAGTACGGCTATATTTCAGCCGCCTTTGGTTCCAGTTTAAACTTTGCTTGGTTCTAACGCTCGACGGCCGACGACTATATAAATTATTGCACTTGCTAACCAAAATTTAACAATATTTTAAGGAAATGTTTGTGAAGAACTTGAATCTTTTGCATGGAATCAAAGTGGAATGTTTCAAAGGCGAACTTTTTGATAGCTATATCAGCAGTGGTGCTCATCAAATTACGATTGAAAGTAATGATTGCAAGAGTCCCGCAAAATAATAAAACAGCTTCAAGTTTACATAACGATGTTTACCTCTGGGGGGTGAATATGAAACTTTGATTGCAATGCAACTGGATAAATTTCTATACTATGCACATAAGCTGTGTATTCAAACTGTCAAATCCTTACAAATTTGTGTTTCTGTTGGTTGCAATTGAGTAACGTGATTGCTCAGCTGTGTTGTTACAATCTAACGACTCCACCGAGATTAAAGTAATAATCAATAATCATAATTAAAATAAATTACACCGAAAACATATACCAAAACTTGTCTGTATACGTTTTATAAAAACTTTTTATAATAAAATATTGTTTATTACTTAGCAAAAGCTTATCTGAACCATACACCTTACCTAAAATAGACATACATAACAAATTTTTGCAGCGAAATTAAACAACCTATCTTGCAAACGAAATATCGAGACTCACGTTTCTGTACGAAAATTGTTAATATTGCAAAATCAGCATTCTTTTTCAAAAAGTCCAGTTAATGAAGACCCTTGTTGTATCTAACGTAGCCTAAGTTTCTGAGAACATCAAGAGGCACTTAAGATCACGTTATAACGGCGACCACCACATCAATTTATCGTGAATAGCCGAACTTGCAAAGGTAAGTGACGCTGAAAAATTAACTATTCAATACCAGAGCCTTGTGAAATTAAGCAAAGATAGATGAATTTTTTCTTTGAATAAATGAATAGAATTAGCTTTTTTAGCTTAAAGTTGAATGAATAATAATAATAATAACGCCCAATGATCACATACATCAATCCTGGACCCTAACTAGGATTCCCTGTGTCTAGGGACCCAAGAACAACGAGGACCGTGGTTCCACTACACCCAGACTCAGCTTTTTTCTGTGCAAATATACTTGTCCTGAAGCGGGAATCGAACTCGCCGCCTCTGGACTATGAGCTGACCTGCTCAACCACCACACCACAGAGGCTGTCAAATGTAATGTAACTATCCCGGTATATATAGCTATATATCAATGGTCAAAGCGTATTTTAGTACCGCTTTGTTTTGCCGACATGTTTGGACTTTGAGGTCACGATAAGCGGCGTCCGTTTCCTTGTACGTGATCCCTGAAGGACCCTTGTACCGATTGTTATCAATGTTTCTTCGTATGTGACCGAGAAATAACTAATTGCATTGTGTTCTTTTCACGCTCATTACGTTTTTCTTATATTTGCTGCGTGTTGCTGTTAGTTATGTGTAATACGAGCTTCTGCCCGCAGCTTCGCCCGCGGCGGGCCTATGGGAAAATAATTCAACCACACATTTCACACTCTTAAGGGTGGAATTTCGAAAAATTCTTTCTTAGCGGATGCCTACGTCATAACTACCTACATGCCAAATTTCAGCCCGATCCGTCCAGTGGTTTGGGCTGTGCGTTGATAAAATCACTATGTCAGTCACCTTTGAGTTATATATATTTCGATAAATTAGGTACTTACATATTTTTATCGTTTTCTATTTTTTTTATGATGATGATAATTAAAGTCAAAGGATTTGGTTGCAAATAGGCTATTTTTAGCACCACCTACAAGACATAATGATATTAGGTTTTTAAAATTAAGATATTGTACTAAGCATTTAAAATTACAAATTGCTTAGTGTCAAATTTTATACAGCATACCTTATAGGTACAATATGTGGATTTGAAAAAAAAAAGAAGTTCTCTTTCCCACTTTATAATACATTTTGCTAGACTTCTCAGATGCTTCTTTGACCAGGTAACTTTAATTTTATTCGTAACGTGTCTACGTAAACAAAACATTTCTAATTCTAGATACTACCGCACTTAAAAAAATTGATATCTGCCCTCATAAAATATATGGGACAAACACAAAACTTCGCAAACTATTAAAACAACTTTCAACCTACGTTTCAGTGAAATTAAATTCATAGGGAAACTTAGTTTATGGTACTTCTTGCAAAAGTACTTGGGCTTTATAATGATGAATCGGAGAAATTGCTGGGAATCTGGAATTTATTTTGTATGATTCATAAAAAACTTTATAAAGCTAAGTTGTTAACGTTGTCCCATTTGCACAAGACAAATCCCTTATTACTTGTAGGTATGCATTTATGATGAACTAACTATATCCACAAGGCCGTGCTGAGTAGCTAAGCTAGACAGATACTGACATTATATAGTGACACATAAATAATAATAATGATAAGTATCTGTGGACATTTCACACAATGCCATCTAGTCCCAAACTAAGCAAAGCTAGGTAGTAGGACTTTTCTGCAAAGTTCGTCTAGGTAGGTACCACCGCTTTGCCAGTTATTCTGCCGCCAAGCAGTAGTGTTTAAACACTACTGTGTTCCAGTTTGAAGGGCACTGTAGCTAGTGAAATTACTGGACAAATGAGACTTTATGACCTGATTTCACAGTCGAGTAATCTTATTACCGGATTGTGCTGATGTCTCGGGATGTTGTGCGCAGTGCAGTGTCACGCAAAACTTTATATTTAAGAGTTCCGAATGACACTGTTCTGTCATGGGCGGTCGTATCGTTTAACATCAGGCGAACGACTTGCGCGTCACATCGTTCACTAATATAAAAAAAAGCTTGTACTAAGGGAACCAGATAACTGATACAATACTTAGATTTTTTTTTGTTTGTAAATACATACATAGAATACAATATAACACCCAGACACAGAACAAACATCGATGTTCATCACAAAGGTTTGTCCTGGGTGGGGATCGAACCCACAACCCACAGTCCAGAATGCAGGGCTACTACCAACTGAGCTATCGGGCCAGTCATAAATATCACATTCCCATTCAGCTAGTACATTACTCCTAGTTATAATTGATTGCGTATTAGATAGCACATCAGAGGGAGTCTCTCACTCAGAGGAAGTGAGAGAGTAATTCATAATAATCCCCTGTCAAACAGTAATCGAGCATTAGAAACATTACTGGGCAACTGAGGTGACAGTGCTGCCTTTATACGGAATAGTCACTTTCTCTTTTTTAGTTCTAGTTACAGGACTAAAAAGAAAAATGTTCTGTCGAACAGTACTCGAGTACCACCTTAGTGACTGAGGTGGGTGTGCTGCGTTTGTATGGGACAGTTGCCCGTCTTATAAATAACTAGTTGCGCCCCGCGGTTTCACCCGCGGATAAAAAGTATTTTACTTATTTGCTCAATCCACGGGAAAATTTCACTTTTCCAAAATAAAATGTAGCCTATATGTCAATCCAGTGTATAAGCTATCTTGGTACCGAATTTCATCCAAATCCATTCAGCCTTTTGAGCATAAAGGAGTAACAAACATACACACAAACACACATATACACTTTCACCTTTATAATATTAGTATGATGATGATTAGTGTGATTATACCTACTATTCAATTATTCTCTTTCTAGTCATAGTACTTAGTTATAATAATACTTACTGTTTCCTTTAAATAGTTGTCTATTTAAATTTGCATTAAGCAAAATTGTATGTTTAGTATGTAATATTATTTAAAATAGTGTAATTATCAATAGGAAACCGAAATAAATAAATAAGTTATTTATGGCAGATAAAGTTTAAGTGAGAAAATCTCCTCACTTGCCAAACTATAAAAGCTGACCTATTCCTTCGGACACCCGTTACACCCATCTCGTCGTAGATCGGCTTAACAAATATTCTCAGATCAACTTGCAGCACTGCTGGAACATTCAAGAAGATCTTTCAAACTTGGTACAGGCACCTATTCCAAACAGAAAAGTATCTAGCTAGAAGAGAAGCGAAGCATTTAAGTAGGTAATTCCAATGCGGCACTCACTCGGCGCAAGCTATATTATCAGTGTCGAGAACACTTACGGTATTTCACGTTCTTTTTTTTTATTTATGTTTTTATTGTTTGATAGGCTCGCGCTTGACCACTATCGCACCTGATGGTAAGTGACGATGCGGTCTAGGATGTAACACGCTTGCCTAGAAGATACCTGTTCCTATACCTGTACCTATACGTGACGTCTGTCCTACTCGATTGACCCTACAAATACTCAGCTATAAACTGTTCTATACAGTAAAGTAGCTTGAAGCACTACTGGGATGTTCAAGTAGGCCATCCAAACGCGGCACCTCACGGTGCAAGCTAGCGGCGTCGGGAGCACTTACGGTATTTCCCCCGACACCCGTGACGTCTCTCGTCCTTGATTGACGCGGGACAAATCCTTGCCGATAGTTTATGTTCCAGTAGATTTGCGTATTGGAATTATGTATTACTTCGGATGAGTAGCTTTTAAAAAGAAAAACAGGACGGATGCAGTAGCTGACATTTTTTCTTTAGAGAGAAAGTTGAAATACCCAGGCACACAGTTATTGTAATTTTTTTTTAAACCATAGATAGATCCTGTTCCCTAACTAGCATTGCCTGTGTCTAGGGACCCAGGAACAACGAGGACCTTGGTCCCACAACATAGGAATAAGTATATATATAAATAGGATTTCTATATTAAAAACTTTAATTTAATCCGTCTTTCAAATATTGACACTCACTTTAAACGAACTATGTAGTCAACCGTGTGTGGATCATGCTTGGTTTATCTGTAAATCTCTAAAGTTAAGGCGAAGCTATGAAATAAACATTCAATAAAGATTATTATCCTATGTGCGGCCATATAACATCAGATAAAAGATAACTTTGTCTTCATAGGCATCACTACATAGTATAAAACAAAGTCGCTTTCTCTGTCCCTATGTATGCTTAAATCATTAAAACTACGCAACGGATTTTGATGCGGTTTTTTTTAATAGATTGAGTGATTGAAAAGGAAGGTTTATATGTATAATAACATGTAAAAATGTAAAAAGTAAATAAGTAAAAATGTAGTGTATGAATTTAGATATTCCAAAGATAGCAGGAAATCTTCATGGTTTAGAGAAAGAAGGATTGTTTAACTCTAAATTTAACGCGTGCGGGCCACGGGCAGTAATGAATAAATCAAAACTACTGGATCAATTTTAATCATATTTTCAGTGAATGACATAGGCTATATATATTTTTTTTTTTTTTTTTTTTTTTTTTTTTTTTTTTATGTTAAGGAATGACGTGACGAGCTAGCCGTTCGCCTGATGTTAAACGACACGGCTGCCCATATCAGCTGCAGTGTCACTCGGAACTCTAAAGTATAGAGGTTCGCGTGACACTGCACTGCGCACGTCATCCAGAGACATCAGCACAATCTAGTAACAAGATTACTAAATTGTGAGATCAGATCATAAAGTCTCATTTGCCCAGTAATTTCACTAGCTACAGTGCCCTTCAAACCGGAACACAGCAGTGCTTGCGCACTACTGCTTGGCGGCAGAATAACTGGCAAAGCGGTGGTACCTACCTAGACGAACTTTGCAGTAAAGTCCTACCACCTAGTGAAATACTATAATAATATAAGTGTATATAATATAAGTATATTTTATACCCGTTTATACCCGTGCGAAGCCGGAGCGGGCCGCTAGTAATATATATCAGCACATACGCTTGTATGTGTTTTTGTATAGATTTGTTTATCATCATAGTTTTAAAAGATAGGCAACGCATTGGCAGCGCCCCCGGTGTTGCAGGTGTCTATAGGTAACTGCTTACCATCAGGCAGGCCGTCAGCTTGTTAGTCTATGTTATAATAAAAAGCCTTGCAAATAGACTGCAATGAGATAATGCTATGAAAATAACCCGAGGCATTATCCAATGTGTTTAAATACTTTAAACGGCCCTGCATTTAATCGGCGCTCGGTGAACCATGCCAACAAAACGCTCTATTGCAATGCACTTATACACAGTAATACAGCACAGTTATAGGTACTGACAGATTAATTCCGTATCTGTTTGATTTCTAATACTTAACACATACACGCCACAGTAGGGTTCCACATCGGATAAAAAAAAATGCTGGCATTTCTATGGCACCACGAATCAGCATCAGCATTGCTACTGGACTACTGCGGCAGAATATCTGGCAAAGTAGCAGTACATCATGGACAAACTCTTGCAGATAAATCCAATCAACTATCAAGGTTAGATAATGCATAGTGCCAATATATTATATCATTAATCTATATTACAATTCAAAGTCCTGACTGACTTATATATCAACGGGCAGCCTAAACCGCTGGTCCTAGAGACTTGAAATTTGGAGGGTATGTTCTTTGTAAAGTGAAGGTATCTACTAAGAAAGGGTTTTTCGAAATTCCACCCCTAAGAGGCTGAAATGGGTGGTGGAATTATCTATAAAAAAAATCTTCGTTTCATATAGACCACGCGGGCGAAGCCGTGGGCAGAAGCTAGTTAAATTATATATTGGCTTATTTACAACATTACAATAACATCTACTATTTAGAACTTGCCACTTTACTAACAACTTGCCACTTTACTAACTACTAAAAATATGAAGAAATAAAAACAAAGTCAGTCAAAAATAAATTTATAGTCAATGAAATCAGCCAATTAAGTTAGTAAGTTTTTAATACTCATTAAAAACTTACTAACTTAATTGGCTGTGGCTTAAAAGTGGCTTAAATGTATTCCGTACTCCGTAGCAAAAAGCGCATAATATTCCGTACTGCAAATACAATATACTGTCCTTCGCTGATCATAGCGAACGCATCGATAAATAAAAAATGCTAGTGTTTATTGAATACACATGTGTTCGGGTTACAGCTGACCTTGAAACCCACTGGATTTGAAAACTATGAGGCATCAACACTTAAAAATAAAGTTTACTTTGTAAAATTATCAACGAAAGTAAGAGCCTAATTAATAAAATAGCTATTTGTCAACATTCATTAACCTACTCGGCCCTAAACTAAATAACTAAATGACTGACAATCTATTTAATTAAGGCTGTTAGAGAAAGTTTCTCGTCACGCCGCAAAAACTCGACGTATTGAAATATAATTTGGAATGGAGGTTTAAGGATTACACGTCGGTTATGTACTTTTGAGTGATAAAATAAAAAAAATAAAAAAAAACACGTACTTGTTATTTCTGTTCCATGGCACGGCCGCTACCCCTGCACTCGGTGATGCTTTAATTCACCCGGTGACGCTGTAAGTGGTGTCGATTCTGTGTCGCATTCTCTAACACTAAAGTAAACTTAAAGTATGGCGTTACTCTTCTGATAAAGGGGAAATGAAAAAGACGGAAATATGTTTTTTTTTTTGTGATGTTTTGGCTCCACACTTTTGTGTATTTAGCCAGTGTCAAGTAATTGATAATTTAACAAGTTAAAGATATTTCACGCAAATATGTGTCAAGTCATAGTCGAAGTCATCAAGTCAAGTCATAGTCGAAGTCATCAAGTCAAGTCTTAGTCAAATCATAGTCTAGTCAAAGTCATACTCCTAGTAAAGTGGTGGCAACTTTACCAGAAGCTTCTATGGAGTTTTGGAAACAACACGAAATGAAACGTTTCACCATCATTATACCATTTTCCCACACTCACACCTGTAATCCAGCACTTAACGAATAGAACGCCACCAATTTTATGCACTAACACTCAAAATAACACAAGTTTCTGAAAATAATACAATGCGGTGACGCAATCTTGTTCGCTTTCCCGCCAAAACTCCGGAAATATGTTAATTTTGTTTAGCTTTAGAGTATGCGATACAGAATCGACACCATTGTAAAGGTCGGTAGAGTCAAACATTAAGCCCGTTCAAATAATACATAGGCAACTTCCTCGTTGGGTGCGGGCATCATGCGAGCATGAATATTGGATTCGCTCAGTGTGGTGTAGCCCAATCAAAAATTTAAATTGATTACCTTCCATATGTTATTGCGGCTGTGGTCAAGATTATGCAAATGACAAAAAGTATATTTAAACAAAACAAAGTTTCTAGACAAATTTGTTTTTTATTTATTGTTTAACTTTGCATTTGTTAAAGTTAACATAAGTGAACATTTAATAGCCGAGATTCTATTTGTATAACGAAGAGTATGGTAAAAGTTAAATCGAGTGGTAGACGAAATCAACACGTAAGTGTATAATCGTCAAGATTCACAATTCCTTAAAGGTGAAACAATGAGACCAAGTTTTAATTCATCTTCAAGAATCAAACTTACTGAGCTGACACCTCAATTCTATTCAATCCTGAAAGAATGAAATAAAGCTGAAACTTTTCACCTCAATCAAGATATAACAGCACACCGCTCAATTGTTACCAAAAACAAATAGGTCCGTCAAAGAACCGGAACTCAATCTGGATCATTCCGGAGAGTTCCGGAAAGGATATCGGTGTTCTTGGGATCTTGGGGAACTTTTAATTTTATTGGCGGCAAGATAGCCGTAGATAAACGCCCCGGGCGCGCTGTTTGATTCCGGGTTTACCGGTAAGCTGCCGATTTACGGATATCGGGTCCGGAAAATCGGAGGAGTGATTGTTATGGGCAGTTGTGCGTTGACTTTTTTAATTATTTTTTTCCATTACGCATCGCCTCGGTGGCGTTTTAATTATGTTGTGCCCAAAAGTCGATTTGTAAATCAATACCAAACTTCTGGCGTAAAACAAAAATAAAGTAATTTGGACCATGGTAACTTGACTTAAAAGAGCGATGCCACGAGCGAAGTTTGCCCCAATATTGAGGTGAGCTATGAAATCACTTGTTTATAAAATAGTATCACACAAAATTATACAAAAAACCAAATTGATCACTCACTAACAGCGCCAGTACAACCCACATACGTCAAAATATACACTACCAATTAGCTACAGTGTTTAAATAAAATCCCAGTGAAACCTGAACACAGGACAGGCAAACAAACAATCAGTCCGAAAGAATCAGTAATCTGATAAATTGGCACGCAACGGACGGTCCCATTAGTCCCACTGGGTCGTCCCACCGCGGGCCATTTGAATATTTCATAGGTGCAAAACGGCGACGCGGGAAATTCGAAAGCTGGGATGTTCGCCCTCGGCGTTGAGATCGACAGCGTATGATACAGTGAGAACTGGGATAACGCTTCAGGGTTACATGATTGGCGCAAGAAGTGTTCTTAAATTAGAAACACTGCATTACTGATTTGAATATGTTTTATTTTACTATGATGTTGTTTTTTTTAACTTTAATCTAATTATTTTTATAAACTTAAAGATTTATTATTTGGGGTCATGTTTTATAGAACTTCTAGCCGCGCCCCGCGGTTTCACCCGCGGTTAAAAAAATCTAACTATCTCTATTCCAATTTCACTCAAATTCGTATTTATTTTAATTATTTGCTCATCTCACGGGAACATTTCACTTTTCCGCTATAAAATTTAGCCTATATGTTAATCCAGTGTAAACTATCGGTACCGAATTTCATCCAAATCCATTCAGGCAGGAGTTTTATTGCCTACGACACATTTACAAAGCACTCAGCTGGTGCCCGCGCTGTGTGTACCGTTAAAAAGACATTTCGGCTGTCATGCAGTTATTTTAGAAGGCACTTAACGCTAAAACAAAATCTTTTTTTTTAAATTGGTCCTTGTACGGACATTCTATAGCATGGTCTGAATACATACATTTAAGGAAAAGAGTGAATTAAATTCTACCTTGTATATATTAATTTGGTATATGGATTAAAACAATACAAACTTTCAACCCTAGGAATTATATAACCGTTCACATTTTAGAATTTTATTCCCTGCATTTATTTTGAAAGTGGGTACGGGACACCTCTCATGCTTACCTATTTTCTATGCAACCGCAACCGCGCAACACGCACGAGTTTCCCGGGCACTTCGGACCGCGGCCCGGATAGTCCGGAGTCCGGACATTCCGCACCCGTAAGCAATTATTCCCCGGACTGCGCGCAATTGTCCTTCCGCAAACATTTAGCAATCTTTTGTGTCTACGGGAAATAATAGTTGCATAGCAATATAATATTAATTAACGGTAAGGACGATTCATATTTCGCAGCCATTGAAAAGCGAATCTGGTGTGTTGGAGCCCACAGGTTCAAATCTCGTTAGTTGCTAAATTTTGCATAAAAACTGTAATATCTTTGTAGATATACCTTTACTGTATGAAATCCATTCCAATATCCATTACACTTTATCATGTTAGTTGTAACGTCTTAGTAATATGCTAATTTATAAATAAATTTATTTTATTTATAATTATAAGCTCTTTTAGCTGAAAATGTTTAAAACTTATCTAATTTTGTCCCTCGGGGATTTAATTGAACTTTTTCAATTATAATCCTTTATTTTCGATCAGTATATTAAATTCGCAACAATATATAGATAATAATAATAATAGTAAATGTAATAATATAATAGTATATAACTGTATGGATGTATAGCATAATAAAGAAAGAAAGAATACATTTATTTAACACTCACTTACTAAAATAAATTACGAGAATATATATACAATTAAATAGAAACAGTACCTTGATAAGTAAACATGGAAAGAGAAATAAATAAATAATAACGCCCAACGAGTGGTCGTTGGGCGTTATTATCTCAGTATGTGGATACTGAGATCCTGGACCCTAACTAAGATTCCCTGTATCTAGGGATCCAGAAACTATGAGGACCATGGTCCCACAACACCCAGACTCAAAACAAGTATTTGCGCTTTTTTCCTGTGCACAAATACATGTCCTGCCGCGGGAATCGAACCCGCCGCCTCCGGGCTATGAGCCGACCAGCTCAACCACCACACCACAGAGGCTGTCAAAAATAAAAGAGATATAGAAGTGTAGATAGATAATAATATATATATATATAGCTAGTAGCTATATAGTAACTAGTAACAGTAGAAAACTTACCCAATAAACATTAGGCAAGTTTCCATACTGGCAGTAGGAATGCTATACCACTATTGCATTTTGTATTGGACAAGCCATAGAAGGCACTAGCGTTAATTTTCCATGCTACGCTGGAGTTTTTATTGACAAAGGTAGCGTTCGAGCGTGCTATCATTTTTAGTGTAACTTTCGGGTGGAATGGGTTTATTAATTGAGGCAAAATGGCATAACATTTCTCTACACTAGTAAAGTTTACCTAGCTATACATATAAAATTCAAAGTCCTGACTGACTTATATATCAACGCACAGCCTAAACCGCTGGTCCTAGAGAATTGAAATTTGGAGGGTGTGTTCTTTGCAAAGTGTAGGTATCCAATAACAAAGGTTCTTTCTAAATTTCACCCTAAGAGGGTGAAATGGGCGGTTGAATGATCTTTTAAAAAATCTTATCCGTTTCTTATAGGCCATGTGGGCGAAGCCGCGGTGATGATGATGATGATGATGATGTCATGATGATGGGTTCCAACTGAAAATCAGATATTAAGATCTTCCTTTATTACATGCGGAGTTGGGACCTATATCATGACGTCACGCAACATTACATTTTGTACTATCTATTATTTGTTCTGTTATTGTTTTATTTTCATGTTGTATTTAATGTATGTTATGTGAATGTGGAAATGTGGAATGTAATGTTGTGTGATGTCCAGAATAAATATATTTTAATTATTTGTTTCTTTCTTTTATATTTAGCGCGAATAGGCTTTTTTTCATATTACCTACCCAATAAAATTAGTCTGCGTAAATTTCTATAAACTTACTCAATGTTATCAGAGAAATTACCTACGCTATATAACAATGTTTCTTGTAGTTTTCTGCTGGCGATCAAAACTTGTCCAATTTCTTCATCATGGTAGAACTCCCGGCTCATTATAACTTCACCTGCACAGAACTTGTTAAGCTCCAAAACATTCTTAATTAATTCTTTGTGCTAATAACAAAGTTCCCGTGGATTTGTTGACAAGAAACATTACTGGACAAATGGTGCGTAGAGTACACAGAAAAGGTACGGTAGATTAACTCTCAAGGTTCGTGTCGTGAATAACGCCAGGCATCATTCGAACAACTGATTAGTAAGAATTCTATCTTATATATTGTTAATGTAAGAGAACAATAATAACTATCTTAGAATTATACCTTTCCTTTAGTTTGACATTTAGCATTACTTACAAGGATTTGATCTTATAATTTCACTACGAGATAGTGTCTTAATAGGTACAGGTTTTTTATGTTACGGAATGACATGACGAGCTAGTCGCTTGCCTGTTGTTAAGCGACATTGCTGCCCATATCAGTTGCAGTATCACTCGGAACTCTAAAGTATAGTGTTTCTAATGACATTGCTTTGCGCACGTCATCCTGAGACACCAGCACAATCTAGTAATAAGATTACTAGACTGCTAGATCAGGTCATAAAGTCTCCTTTGCCTAGTAATTTCACTAGCCACATTGCCCTTCAAACCGGGACGCAATATTGTAGGTGGTTTTAAAAAAATAGAATTCAAATTTTAAAAAATTTGCGGGTAAAAAAATATATAATATAATTTTTTAAACTTAGTAAGCGGTTTTAGTTTTTATGTAAATGGGCCTCAACCTGAGCGTTTTTCGATATTCCCCATACTTTCGCCTTTGATCATTCACGCCCTGTTGAAAAATTCACCCTGAAAACTGAACTATCCCCTTGCGCCGAAATGGCTGAACGTGTTTGACGAAATTTGGTGTGTATCATTCTGTAGAATTATGTGTGGTTTGTTTACCTTTTTTGTGGTGACAATATGATCATTATTAAACGTGAGTGAAACCGCGAGGCTCTACTTGTGATTATCTAAATTCAAAAGTTTTCATTTAGTACCTATTTTGTTCATTTTGCAGCAGTTACTTCCGTATCGTGCATTTATAAGTTTGAATTTCCCATGTTTGAGACAAATGCTGAAGATATCCTACTACTTATGTCCCACTGTGACACAGTTGTAGAGTTCGAGACAAGCAACTCAAACACACAATCAGTCTTGTTGGTTGTTCTTGCGAGATGTTTGACCGCTTGTGGATCAAAAGTTAAAATAAGGGCACTCTTGTTTGGATGTACAACCAAACTAAACCAATTGGTAAATATTGACCGATTGGCTTTTGGTCTTGAAATTTCTTTGGCTAAATGTTTATTTTCAAGCTGTTCAAGCAGTAGTGTACAAGCACTACTGTGTTCCGGTATGAAAATCACTGTAGCTAGTGAAATTACTGGGCAATTGAGACTTTATGATCTGATCTCACAGTCGAGTAATATTATTACCAGCCTGTGCTGATGTCTCAGGATGATGTGCGCAGTGTGTCACGTGAAACTTTATATTTTGGAGTTCCGAGTGACACTGTTCTGTTATGGGCGGCCGTGTCGCTTAACATCAGGTGAACAACTAGCTCGTCACATCATTCACTAATATATAAAAAAAGGATTTGGCATGCTACAGTAGCACACTTAGAGACGTCATGTACGCGTCCCCGGGCTTATACTCATGTGATCACGCGGTGGTAAAATAACATTAGCTAAGCCTGTTGCATTGCAATCAAAGTTTCGTGATCACCCCCCAGATTGTCGTTCCACTTAGTGAGGAGATAGCCTACGTTACCTTTCGTTGCTCGTGGTCACCACTCATGAGTCTTTCTTCTCCATAAGGACTTAGACTTATTTCATCCAAGTAATTTGTAGGTGCATTAAATGCACTAATTTAAGGCGGATCTATATTGTAGAACTTCAGCATTACTGTCATGTTCGACGTTGCAATCACATCACATCACGTAACATCACATAAGCCGTAAGTCGCAATGATTTTTGAAAAACATAGTTTGTATATCTTATTGGTAAACTGTAGATACTAATACAAGAAGCCTTCGGCCTTTTTAGACCTAGATATAATTTAGTCACTATATAGTTATTTATAATGTATCCTAGGTATACTTTATGATGTTTAGAAGCCAGTTTCTCACCAGGATCTGTGACACTAGTAACACAGTTTTCTTCGTCAAAAGCCGACGAATACATTGCCAACTCGGTGCACGATCTACCCCAAGTGACTCTCATTCATCCTTAATCCAGCCCTGTCTTCAACCAATTTAGTTTCAATTTGAACCTCTCCCACATGTCTCTACGTATTTGCATGTAGATTTATACAATTTTTTGCCACCCCTGTGGCTTAAGGGGTGCGGGGGGGGGGGCGTCCGTTGGCATTATTCCATTTATTATAATTTTGGATACAATACATCTGATGCGTAATTTGGCCTGTGATATTTTATTGCAGGTTTTCGGTGTAAGTGTGAGCCGATTTTGAAAAACCCCGCCAGTTTTGGTAATAATAATACTAATATTAATAACCCCGATGATCACATACATAGACCCTGAACTCTAACTCTAACTAGGAACCAGGAACTACGAGGACCATGGTCCCACAACACCCAGACTCAGATCATATATTTGCGCTTTTTTCTGTACGTAAATACTTGTCCTGCCGCGGGAATCAAACCCGCTGCTTCCGGGTTATGAGCTGACCTGCTCAATCACCACACCACAGATACGGTCAATTTATTGGTATCTAACTTTTACCGCGTTCTATTTCCATTCGATTGTCAGTATGACGACTACGAAGTTTTAATATTCTTTTTAGTTGTGAAACTCCTATATATTTTCACAAAATTGCAAATAAACGAATGCTCGCTTGGTATTATATTATGATAGGCATAATATAATACCAAGCGAGCATTCGTTTGAGGCTTTAGAGCAAATTACCCGTTTTCGAACGTAAACTTGGATCATACATTTTATGTCCGTTAATAGTGTTAATCCATTTAGGTGTCAAACTTCATTCAAATTGTTACAAACGTTTGACGTGAAAGACGACAAATATATAAGCAGATAACGACTCTCGTTTAAAATGGGATATACATAAATATGTTTATAGGGATAGGAATACTAAAGTAAACTTAAAGTATGGCGTTACTCTTCTGATAAAGGGGAAATGAAAAAGACGGAAATATGTTTTTTTTTTTGTGATGTTTTGGCTCCACACTTTTGTGTATTTAGCCAGTGTCAAGTAATTGATAATTTAACAAGTTAAAGATATTTCACGCAAATATGTGTCAAGTCATAGTCGAAGTCATCAAGTCAAGTCATAGTCGAAGTCATCAAGTCAAGTCTTAGTCAAATCATAGTCTAGTCAAAGTCATACTCCTAGTAAAGTGGTGGCAACTTTACCAGAAGCTTCTATGGAGTTTTGGAAACAACACGAAATGAAACGTTTCACCATCATTATACCATTTTCCCACACTCACACCTGTAATCCAGCACTTAACGAATAGAACGCCACCAATTTTATGCACTAACACTCAAAATAACACAAGTTTCTGAAAATAATACAATGCGGTGACGCAATCTTGTTCGCTTTCCCGCCAAAACTCCGGAAATATGTTAATTTTGTTTAGCTTTAGAGTATGCGATACAGAATCGACACCATTGTAAAGGTCGGTAGAGTCAAACATTAAGCCCGTTCAAATAATACATAGGCAACTTCCTCGTTGGGTGCGGGCATCATGCGAGCATGAATATTGGATTCGCTCAGTGTGGTGTAGCCCAATCAAAAATTTAAATTGATTACCTTCCATATGTTATTGCGGCTGTGGTCAAGATTATGCAAATGACAAAAAGTATATTTAAACAAAACAAAGTTTCTAGACAAATTTGTTTTTTATTTATTGTTTAACTTTGCATTTGTTAAAGTTAACATAAGTGAACATTTAATAGCCGAGATTCTATTTGTATAACGAAGAGTATGGTAAAAGTTAAATCGAGTGGTAGACGAAATCAACACGTAAGTGTATAATCGTCAAGATTCACAATTCCTTAAAGGTGAAACAATGAGACCAAGTTTTAATTCATCTTCAAGAATCAAACTTACTGAGCTGACACCTCAATTCTATTCAATCCTGAAAGAATGAAATAAAGCTGAAACTTTTCACCTCAATCAAGATATAACAGCACACCGCTCAATTGTTACCAAAAACAAATAGGTCCGTCAAAGAACCGGAACTCAATCTGGATCATTCCGGAGAGTTCCGGAAAGGATATCGGTGTTCTTGGGATCTTGGGGAACTTTTAATTTTATTGGCGGCAAGATAGCCGTAGATAAACGCCCCGGGCGCGCTGTTTGATTCCGGGTTTACCGGTAAGCTGCCGATTTACGGATATCGGGTCCGGAAAATCGGAGGAGTGATTGTTATGGGCAGTTGTGCGTTGACTTTTTTAATTATTTTTTTCCATTACGCATCGCCTCGGTGGCGTTTTAATTATGTTGTGCCCAAAAGTCGATTTGTAAATCAATACCAAACTTCTGGCGTAAAACCAAAATAAAGTAATTTGGACCATGGTAACTTGACTTAAAAGAGCGATGCCACGAGCGAAGTTTGCCCCAATATTGAGGTGAGCTATGAAATCACTTGTTTATAAAATAGTATCACACAAAATTATACAAAAAACCAAATTGATCACTCACTAACAGCGCCAGTACAACCCACATACGTCAAAATATACACTACCAATTAGCTACAGTGTTTAAATAAAATCCCAGTGAAACCTGAACACAGGACAGGCAAACAAACAATCAGTCCGAAAGAATCAGTAATCTGATAAATTGGCACGCAACGGACGGTCCCATTAGTCCCACTGGGTCGTCCCACCGCGGGCCATTTGAATATTTCATAGGTGCAAAACGGCGACGCGGGAAATTCGAAAGCTGGGATGTTCGCCCTCGGCGTTGAGATCGACAGCGTATGATACAGTGAGAACTGGGATAACGCTTCAGGGTTACATGATTGGCGCAAGAAGTGTTCTTAAATTAGAAACACTGCATTACTGATTTGAATATGTTTTATTTTACTATGATGTTGTTTTTTTTAACTTTAATCTAATTATTTTTATAAACTTAAAGATTTATTATTTGGGGTCATGTTTTATAGAACTTCTAGCCGCGCCCCGCGGTTTCACCCGCGGTTAAAAAAATCTAACTATCTCTATTCCAATTTCACTCAAATTCGTATTTATTTTAATTATTTGCTCATCTCACGGGAACATTTCACTTTTCCGCTATAAAATTTAGCCTATATGTTAATCCAGTGTAAACTATCGGTACCGAATTTCATCCAAATCCATTCAGGCAGGAGTTTTATTGCCTACGACACATTTACAAAGCACTCAGCTGGTGCCCGCGCTGTGTGTACCGTTAAAAAGACATTTCGGCTGTCATGCAGTTATTTTAGAAGGCACTTAACGCTAAAACAAAATCTTTTTTTTTAAATTGGTCCTTGTACGGACATTCTATAGCATGGTCTGAATACATACATTTAAGGAAAAGAGTGAATTAAATTCTACCTTGTATATATTAATTTGGTATATGGATTAAAACAATACAAACTTTCAACCCTAGGAATTATATAACCGTTCACATTTTAGAATTTTATTCCCTGCATTTATTTTGAAAGTGGGTACGGGACACCTCTCATGCTTACCTATTTTCTATGCAACCGCAACCGCGCAACACGCACGAGTTTCCCGGGCACTTCGGACCGCGGCCCGGATAGTCCGGAGTCCGGACATTCCGCACCCGTAAGCAATTATTCCCCGGACTGCGCGCAATTGTCCTTCCGCAAACATTTAGCAATCTTTTGTGTCTACGGGAAATAATAGTTGCATAGCAATATAATATTAATTAACGGTAAGGACGATTCATATTTCGCAGCCATTGAAAAGCGAATCTGGTGTGTTGGAGCCCACAGGTTCAAATCTCGTTAGTTGCTAAATTTTGCATAAAAACTGTAATATCTTTGTAGATATACCTTTACTGTATGAAATCCATTCCAATATCCATTACACTTTATCATGTTAGTTGTAACGTCTTAGTAATATGCTAATTTATAAATAAATTTATTTTATTTATAATTATAAGCTCTTTTAGCTGAAAATGTTTAAAACTTATCTAATTTTGTCCCTCGGGGATTTAATTGAACTTTTTCAATTATAATCCTTTATTTTCGATCAGTATATTAAATTCGCAACAATATATAGATAATAATAATAATAGTAAATGTAATAATATAATAGTATATAACTGTATGGATGTATAGCATAATAAAGAAAGAAAGAATACATTTATTTAACACTCACTTACTAAAATAAATTACGAGAATATATATACAATTAAATAGAAACAGTACCTTGATAAGTAAACATGGAAAGAGAAATAAATAAATAATAACGCCCAACGAGTGGTCGTTGGGCGTTATTATCTCAGTATGTGGATACTGAGATCCTGGACCCTAACTAAGATTCCCTGTATCTAGGGATCCAGAAACTATGAGGACCATGGTCCCACAACACCCAGACTCAAAACAAGTATTTGCGCTTTTTTCCTGTGCACAAATACATGTCCTGCCGCGGGAATCGAACCCGCCGCCTCCGGGCTATGAGCCGACCAGCTCAACCACCACACCACAGAGGCTGTCAAAAATAAAAGAGATATAGAAGTGTAGATAGATAATAATATATATATATATAGCTAGTAGCTATATAGTAACTAGTAACAGTAGAAAACTTACCCAATAAACATTAGGCAAGTTTCCATACTGGCAGTAGGAATGCTATACCACTATTGCATTTTGTATTGGACAAGCCATAGAAGGCACTAGCGTTAATTTTCCATGCTACGCTGGAGTTTTTATTGACAAAGGTAGCGTTCGAGCGTGCTATCATTTTTAGTGTAACTTTCGGGTGGAATGGGTTTATTAATTGAGGCAAAATGGCATAACATTTCTCTACACTAGTAAAGTTTACCTAGCTATACATATAAAATTCAAAGTCCTGACTGACTTATATATCAACGCACAGCCTAAACCGCTGGTCCTAGAGAATTGAAATTTGGAGGGTGTGTTCTTTGCAAAGTGTAGGTATCCAATAACAAAGGTTCTTTCTAAATTTCACCCTAAGAGGGTGAAATGGGCGGTTGAATGATCTTTTAAAAAATCTTATCCGTTTCTTATAGGCCATGTGGGCGAAGCCGCGGTGATGATGATGATGATGATGATGTCATGATGATGGGTTCCAACTGAAAATCAGATATTAAGATCTTCCTTTATTACATGCGGAGTTGGGACCTATATCATGACGTCACGCAACATTACATTTTGTACTATCTATTATTTGTTCTGTTATTGTTTTATTTTCATGTTGTATTTAATGTATGTTATGTGAATGTGGAAATGTGGAATGTAATGTTGTGTGATGTCCAGAATAAATATATTTTAATTATTTGTTTCTTTCTTTTATATTTAGCGCGAATAGGCTTTTTTTCATATTACCTACCCAATAAAATTAGTCTGCGTAAATTTCTATAAACTTACTCAATGTTATCAGAGAAATTACCTACGCTATATAACAATGTTTCTTGTAGTTTTCTGCTGGCGATCAAAACTTGTCCAATTTCTTCATCATGGTAGAACTCCCGGCTCATTATAACTTCACCTGCACAGAACTTGTTAAGCTCCAAAACATTCTTAATTAATTCTTTGTGCTAATAACAAAGTTCCCGTGGATTTGTTGACAAGAAACATTACTGGACAAATGGTGCGTAGAGTACACAGAAAAGGTACGGTAGATTAACTCTCAAGGTTCGTGTCGTGAATAACGCCAGGCATCATTCGAACAACTGATTAGTAAGAATTCTATCTTATATATTGTTAATGTAAGAGAACAATAATAACTATCTTAGAATTATACCTTTCCTTTAGTTTGACATTTAGCATTACTTACAAGGATTTGATCTTATAATTTCACTACGAGATAGTGTCTTAATAGGTACAGGTTTTTTATGTTACGGAATGACATGACGAGCTAGTCGCTTGCCTGTTGTTAAGCGACATTGCTGCCCATATCAGTTGCAGTATCACTCGGAACTCTAAAGTATAGTGTTTCTAATGACATTGCTTTGCGCACGTCATCCTGAGACACCAGCACAATCTAGTAATAAGATTACTAGACTGCTAGATCAGGTCATAAAGTCTCCTTTGCCTAGTAATTTCACTAGCCACATTGCCCTTCAAACCGGGACGCAATATTGTAGGTGGTTTTAAAAAAATAGAATTCAAATTTTAAAAAATTTGCGGGTAAAAAAATATATAATATAATTTTTTAAACTTAGTAAGCGGTTTTAGTTTTTATGTAAATGGGCCTCAACCTGAGCGTTTTTCGATATTCCCCATACTTTCGCCTTTGATCATTCACGCCCTGTTGAAAAATTCACCCTGAAAACTGAACTATCCCCTTGCGCCGAAATGGCTGAACGTGTTTGACGAAATTTGGTGTGTATCATTCTGTAGAATTATGTGTGGTTTGTTTACCTTTTTTGTGGTGACAATATGATCATTATTAAACGTGAGTGAAACCGCGAGGCTCTACTTGTGATTATCTAAATTCAAAAGTTTTCATTTAGTACCTATTTTGTTCATTTTGCAGCAGTTACTTCCGTATCGTGCATTTATAAGTTTGAATTTCCCATGTTTGAGACAAATGCTGAAGATATCCTACTACTTATGTCCCACTGTGACACAGTTGTAGAGTTCGAGACAAGCAACTCAAACACACAATCAGTCTTGTTGGTTGTTCTTGCGAGATGTTTGACCGCTTGTGGATCAAAAGTTAAAATAAGGGCACTCTTGTTTGGATGTACAACCAAACTAAACCAATTGGTAAATATTGACCGATTGGCTTTTGGTCTTGAAATTTCTTTGGCTAAATGTTTATTTTCAAGCTGTTCAAGCAGTAGTGTACAAGCACTACTGTGTTCCGGTATGAAAATCACTGTAGCTAGTGAAATTACTGGGCAATTGAGACTTTATGATCTGATCTCACAGTCGAGTAATATTATTACCAGCCTGTGCTGATGTCTCAGGATGATGTGCGCAGTGTGTCACGTGAAACTTTATATTTTGGAGTTCCGAGTGACACTGTTCTGTTATGGGCGGCCGTGTCGCTTAACATCAGGTGAACAACTAGCTCGTCACATCATTCACTAATATATAAAAAAAGGATTTGGCATGCTACAGTAGCACACTTAGAGACGTCATGTACGCGTCCCCGGGCTTATACTCATGTGATCACGCGGTGGTAAAATAACATTAGCTAAGCCTGTTGCATTGCAATCAAAGTTTCGTGATCACCCCCCAGATTGTCGTTCCACTTAGTGAGGAGATAGCCTACGTTACCTTTCGTTGCTCGTGGTCACCACTCATGAGTCTTTCTTCTCCATAAGGACTTAGACTTATTTCATCCAAGTAATTTGTAGGTGCATTAAATGCACTAATTTAAGGCGGATCTATATTGTAGAACTTCAGCATTACTGTCATGTTCGACGTTGCAATCACATCACATCACGTAACATCACATAAGCCGTAAGTCGCAATGATTTTTGAAAAACATAGTTTGTATATCTTATTGGTAAACTGTAGATACTAATACAAGAAGCCTTCGGCCTTTTTAGACCTAGATATAATTTAGTCACTATATAGTTATTTATAATGTATCCTAGGTATACTTTATGATGTTTAGAAGCCAGTTTCTCACCAGGATCTGTGACACTAGTAACACAGTTTTCTTCGTCAAAAGCCGACGAATACATTGCCAACTCGGTGCACGATCTACCCCAAGTGACTCTCATTCATCCTTAATCCAGCCCTGTCTTCAACCAATTTAGTTTCAATTTGAACCTCTCCCACATGTCTCTACGTATTTGCATGTAGATTTATACAATTTTTTGCCACCCCTGTGGCTTAAGGGGTGCGGGGGGGGGGCGTCCGTTGGCATTATTCCATTTATTATAATTTTGGATACAATACATCTGATGCGTAATTTGGCCTGTGATATTTTATTGCAGGTTTTCGGTGTAAGTGTGAGCCGATTTTGAAAAACCCCGCCAGTTTTGGTAATAATAATACTAATATTAATAACCCCGATGATCACATACATAGACCCTGAACTCTAACTCTAACTAGGAACCAGGAACTACGAGGACCATGGTCCCACAACACCCAGACTCAGATCATATATTTGCGCTTTTTTCTGTACGTAAATACTTGTCCTGCCGCGGGAATCAAACCCGCTGCTTCCGGGTTATGAGCTGACCTGCTCAATCACCACACCACAGATACGGTCAATTTATTGGTATCTAACTTTTACCGCGTTCTATTTCCATTCGATTGTCAGTATGACGACTACGAAGTTTTAATATTCTTTTTAGTTGTGAAACTCCTATATATTTTCACAAAATTGCAAATAAACGAATGCTCGCTTGGTATTATATTATGATAGGCATAATATAATACCAAGCGAGCATTCGTTTGAGGCTTTAGAGCAAATTACCCGTTTTCGAACGTAAACTTGGATCATACATTTTATGTCCGTTAATAGTGTTAATCCATTTAGGTGTCAAACTTCATTCAAATTGTTACAAACGTTTGACGTGAAAGACGACAAATATATAAGCAGATAACGACTCTCGTTTAAAATGGGATATACATAAATATGTTTATAGGGATAGGAATACTGCTATAGGTAGGTGTAATTATCATCGGTGGGAATTAGTTTCCTAATGGTAAAAAATACTGTGAGATCAAGAACGATTTCCTAACTCCAAAAAAGAAACGTTTGGATCACTTCACTTTGACTCCGATCTAGGGATTAACATTTATAATTCAGCTAAAAAAGACAAAATCTTGAAAGCTGATAATTAGTGGAAATAATATAATAATAATAATATAATGATATATAATATAATATATCAGACGTTCGGTGCAGCCGCTCGATGCTCAACTCAAAAACTTAAATATGGCGGCTGTTTTTCCAAGATAACGAATTATCTCCAGGACAGTTTTTCTGGGAATCTTGTAAAATCAATCAGAATACAACACTTTTCTTTTAACATATTACCTCAAAAATTTCCGGGCCGATGTTCGCGCAAAACTTTATGAGCGCTCGGAAGTTAGCGCGGATGGCTGCACAATACGCATATTATAGTTACTGTATGGCCGCTTTTACAATGCACTCGACTGTACCATGCGCAGTTTGGTACTCGGGCCTAACTTCCGAGAGCTCATAAAGTTTTGCACGAGCTATAACCTCATGTTATTTATTATTTAATCGACATAAGGAAGGCTTATATAATCTCAGATTAAAAGACACATAATACATACCAGGTAAGGTACCTCATACTTTAATCACCAACTCAATACCTAACCGTCTGGTTGAGATTTTATACTTGGTTTTCTTATAGCAGGGACCATTGTTTCATCCACAGCCCGACGTTTTAATAAAACTGAAAGGTACTAGATAGAATCAGCAGATATAGATTAAAAAATCTTGAGAACGGTGAAAATATGTATCTATATGACTTTTACTCTACCTGATTAAATTGTAAAACATAAATGCCTCATTCATGTTCATGTAATTTTATAGTAACGTTAAGTAAGTGACAGCCTTTGTGGTGTAGTGGTTGAGAACGTCGGCTCATAGCCCGAAGGCAGCGGGATCGATTCCCGTTGCAGGAAAAGTATTTGTGCATTGAAAAAAAAGCACAAACACTTGTTCTCTGTCTGGGTGTCGTGGTCTTCATAGTTCTTGGGTCCCTAGTTACAGGGAATCCTACTTAGGGTTCCAGGATTTATGTATATGATTGGGCCTTATTATTATTAGTTAACACATAGTAAGTTAAGCAAATAATTCATAGATCTACAGATTTTTAAACAAGGAATATCAGTTTGCAACTAATATATTACATGCAAAATAGATTGCAGTGAAACTACGGAGCACGCTGTACAGAGATTCCAGATTCCAGAGTGCTCTGTGCACTCACAGAGCATTCTGGCACAGAGCACACACACGCGGAGTGCACAGAGCACTCCTTACAGCGTACTAAATATTAAAACTTAACATATCCATCACATTTTAACATTTTCTGATAAAATTGCTGGATAAAATTTAATATGAGGATAGGTTGTCGCGCCCGCTCGCGTCACCGTTTCGTAAACCAGGGCCTGATTTCCCCGGGGCGCGCGCGGCTTAGATTTTAACGTCCATTCATTCACTAAATAAATAGCTTTTGTCTCATTTTTTAAATGAATGCTTCGCTTAATTTCTGCTCAAATTAAGTGTTCCACCTACTTACGTAGGTATCCACTAAGAAAGAATTTTTTTAAATTCCATCCCCAATAGGGTGAATTGAGTGGTTGAATTATCTATGATAAATTTTCTTCTTCGTTTCCTATAGACCACGCCGGTGAAGCCACGGGCAGAAGCTAGTTAAATATATGTATTTATTACTTAGAAATACAAATAAGAACATTTTCACGCTTCGTCATTTTCCGATAAATGAAGCTCATATCTAAAAAAGTGACACATATCCCAAAACTTCTGCCAAGATCTTTGCGAAACTCGGAAAAATAGAAGCAGGCCTAACTTCAAGATCCCATCAACCATTAAACATATCTGATATTTTTGACAACGTTCAGTAACTTCAAAGGCTCAGTGCGGCTTTGTTACCGCCGTTCGCCTTTATTGTGCCTGTCCTATAAATTTTACCTGTATCTGGCCACGGTGCTGATAAACTGAAATTATAGGAGCCGCGACTATATTCAGGAAAATATTCGTTATCTGCAAGGTCGGCAGTGTTCAGTTTCGTAGATCTGGCTAATAGACCAGTGAACTTGCTCGGTTATGAACACGGAAAATATTTATTACCTCAGAACTTTCGACTGGGTAAACGGATTTTGATGATTCTTGTTTTATTTAAAAGCATGTGCTTCCCGTCTAGTTCCGTTTCAATTTGGTGCAGTTCTGACAGTGAAATCTATGAGAAAACCATATAAGTCTGAAGTCAGTTTTTACGCTTTGCGTTTGTTATAATTATTCTTTCAATAAGTCATGCTCGTAAATCGCGGCATCGATCAAGAGAGAAAAGGAATGAACGGTACTTAAAGTTTCTATTACAGAACTATACTCAGTCGTCGATTGATGCTCAATAGATTTCATTCACTGATTCATCATTATGCGAATGAAATCTTGTCTTAGAGATTCACAACTTACATTAAGGCCGTAATGTCACTCGCACAATTTTACGCCGCAAATAATGTAGTCAGGACATATTAAACCTATATCTAGTTTCTTATTTAACTCTAAATAAGTTATATAAACTAAAGCTTCATTCTCTTTTAGGGTGGTAACTATAGTAATAAGCTCTCGACCCGGCACCGTTTCATCTGAACAGCGCACCCTATTCTTCACTGAAAAACTTAAACAATTAACATTTCTAATTCAATTTTCTGTAATCCTATTCCGGGTACCTCTCGAGAGCGGACCACGACCAGTAGCAAGAGACCAAACACGATAAAATTAACGGTATTTCCGGTATTAATGTTAACGACTGCATTCATTTTTTCAATAATACCGCTCTTGATTGAATATAATGTAAAGAATGATATAAAATTAAAACCGGTGTCTGAAAATTAATCTCAACATTTGATATAAATGCTCACAGTTATTTATTTATTCCTTTAAAGTATAAATTGTTAATCAAACTTAAGCTATAAACTGAAATGATGACGAGTTTTAATACAGCGCATCAGTGTCTGCACTGCCTGTACATTTACAAATCTAATGATATCATATTCCGTTCGTGAAGAGCTAAGATAATGTCAAATTGTTTATATTAGCGAAGGCTATAAATAACTTTATCACTGTGCTTTCCCAGAGTCAGAGGTTATGACGTTTTAAACGTCACTACCTATCGCATTTTTTAAGTTATTCGGTCCTTTCTGCAAGAGCGTCTTGATAGTACCAGTACCAGTAATGTAGCTGGCGAATACGGCGGCAAAATTACAGGCTAGTATTTGAGATCGCCCACACTTTAGTACTTAGGTACTTTAGTATTTTATAATCTGTGACTGTATACGAACTTATCAACGTAATAAGGATTCAATAAGTAAGTATTGTATTTATTGAGAACTTAGAAAGGGTTGTTAGCGGTTATCTACAATGTACGCTTAGAAATTAAAAAGTCGTCCGAAAAAATTGATTTCAAGAAAAATTAAAGACTTTTTGTTACAATAATATTTTGGAGGAGTTTTTTTGAAAAAGATCGCGTTTTAATCGTTAAGTGCTGGATTACAGGTATGAGTGTGGGAAAGTGCTATAATGATGGTGAAACGTTTTTCTCGTGTTGTTTCCAAAACTCCATAGAACCTTCAAGTAAAGTTGTCACCACTTTACTAGGAGTATGATTTTGACTAGACTATGACTTGACTATGATTTGACTTGATGACTTCGACTGTGACTTGACACATATTTGCGTAAATATCATTAACTTGAAAAATTATCAATTACTTGACACTGGCTAAATATTACACAAAAGTGTGGAGCAAAAACATAAAAAAAAAATTTGAAACCAGTCTGAACGAGCTTTCACAAATCAAATATTCACAAATGAAAATTACATTGCTGTTTTTCAGCCTTGTTGAGCTATTGAAATTCAGTCTTATATTTTGTTTTTTCCTTTTTACTTGTAGAGAAACACGTTTGTTTACGTTCTTGATGACGCCAGCGCCGTCCTATATAAGGGGCGAGTGATTTAATAATAAGAGAGTTGCACCAGCAGTAGCCTTTTGAAACGCTTGTCCTCACACACCCCGGGCTTACTCATTTTATAAGTATTTTGTAAATTATGTGTTCGGTTCGTGAGAACAATATATGTGGTGAAAAGCAATAATAAAACTTTTATCCAGAGTTTTGACGGAAAAACGAAAAAGATCTCGTCGCCGCATTGTATTATTTTCCAAAACTTGTGTTATTTTCAGTTTTAGTGCATAAAATTGGTGGCATTTTATTTGTTAAGTGCTGGACTACAGGCATGAGTGTGGGAAACTGGTATAATGTTGGTGAAATGTTTTTTTTCGTGTTGTTTCCTAAACTCCATAGAAGCTTCTGGTAAAGTTGCCACCGCTTTACTAGGAGTTTGACTTGACTAGACTAGACTATGACTTGACTTGATGACTTGGACTGTGACTTGACACATTATATGATATTAATTAACTTGAGATATTATTAATTACTTGACACTGGCTAAATTCACAAAAGTGTGGAGCCAAAACAAAACGAAATAAAAAAAAAACTTTTATCCATCCCATTCCGGTAGTGAGGTTATCAATGAACATAGCATGTAAACTAGTGACCCCGACATGACAGCGTATATAAGCCTCTTCACTTAAGAAATACCTGAACAAAAACGATTGTGTTGTTAGACCTGATACTTAAAGTCATTGCTATTTAATCTGAACTTAAAACATATAACAAACTAGGTATAATACTTAATATTGAACCTTTTAGATTATTTTCGTCATTCATTTCACTGGCCTGATAGCTCAGTTGGTAGTAACCTTGTCTTCTGAACTGTGGGTTGTTAGGTTTAGTTCCCATCCAGGACAAACATTTGAGTGATGAACATCGATGTTCATTCTGTTTCAGGTTGTTATATTGTATTCCAAGTATTTATTTACAAACAAAAATATCTAAGTATTGTACCAGTTATCTGGTTCCCATAGTACAATTTGGCTTAGTTTTGGCCTAGATGGTGCTGTGTGAAATGTCCAACACCCAGACACAGAACCAACATGTTCATCACACCATTGTTTGTCCTATGTGGGAATACAATCTACAGCCCACAGTTCAGAAGGCAGGGTAACTACCAACTGAGCTATCACGCCAGTGAAATGACAATGACGAAAATAATCTAAAAGGTTGAATATAGCTGAAGCTATAGCTCATAAGGCAGGGTATCTAATAACTGAGCTATCAGGCCAGCCAAGTTTAAATGGAATCCACATTAACAATCGGTACTAACTTAGATTGATGTCCAGTTTTAATTATGCGGTACTTAATTATTTTTATGGCCCCCTAGAGAAACGTAAAGAAAGAATTGTCTTCTGTTCTTGCGTTCCCGAGGTCCGTTTCATTAGTCGAGTTTACGACAATAAGGCCCCAACGACATGCATGTACACAATAAAATTAACATAAAATCCTTCTCGTAGAAAACCACACAAGGCTTTGTTGTTTAGCCTATTACAACTACCAAGTAAAATAAAGTGAATTTGGCACAGGAAAATCCTGGTTTAAGAATTTAATAATTTTATTTTTTTAAACCTAATACTCATATTTTATAGTGACTAACAATGGTTGTGGGAAAAGCGCTATAGATGCTAAGGGCTTACAGTATATAATACTTTATGCGCAGTCTAAGCACAACATAAACAAAGCACTTTGAATGTCCAGTGTTACTTGACGTGTCAAAATAATCATTTAAAAATAATTTAAAAAAATGGAAAATGATTTGGCTACCCCTTACAAGGTCCTTTGGTTTTTCTAAAATAAAAGTTTGGGAGTCAAATTCTAAAGCAACAACTAGTTAATTATATTGACTTAATATGAATATTTCACGAAAATTAACACAATTTCGAGCAGTTTCAGTTGGACATCTTACCTTAGATTTTCAACCAATACCCTCTAGGGACCACTCAAAAAAACCTTGCTATGACGCCGCCTTAACGAAAACTATGCGAGGTATGCTTACATAATAGAAATAATAATTGATAGCGAGCGCTGGACTTTATAACTAAACGGATGGAGAAATAACGTACGATGGTGTAAAAGGTTAAAAACTGTATAATAAAATAATTACAATAAAAATTAAAGAAAATACAACTAAAACGTATCCTCTACTTGGTCTGAGAACTAAAACGACTGCACGTAACAAATCAACCAAAATGTTACAAATCCGTGTCAATAGTAATCTAAATATATATAACTCAAAGGTGACTGACTAACAGATGACTGACATAGTGATCTATCAACTCACAGCTCAAACCACTGGACGGATCGGGCTGAAATTTGGCATGCAGGTAGATGTTTTGACGTAGGCATCCGCTATGAAAGGATTTTTCGAATTCCAACCTTAAGAGGTGGTTGAATTACTTTCCCATTGGCCACGCCGTGGGCGAAGCTTAGGGTAGAAGCTCGTATAACATGAAACTGTTTAAAAATTAAAAAGAAACACCTGTATTCGGCCAGTCGCCAACAATAATAATAATAATAATACATAATTATACCCACCCGAAATTAGTTTAAAGTTGCTGCAACTGTTCTGTAATAGAAATATTTAATTTACAGTGAGTATCCGAGGTTCACGTTTTAGCTGCTGTCAATAAAGACTAGATTACGATCACAGAAGACAGCTAGGATACCTCAAGCAACGTCACATCCAAACTGAATTTGCAATATTTTCTGAATGCCAGCGTCAAATTCGCGAATCAAATCAAAGTTGCGAGATTCCGCCCCTCGAGATACGAGTATGACTGTGTTTGCGAGACCGAGATTTATCTTTTCACAAGCAGAAATTGTGTTTACTATTTTTATGGTGGATTCCTCTAAACTCCTCTAGTCGGGCGAGTCGAGACTGTTAGAGCTCGCGGCGCGGGACCGCGGCCTGCCCCACTCGGAACCAAATATTGAATTTTATATAAAGTTAAGACGAACTTGTGAACAACTTCAGCTGCATTCCACTTATGAAATTGCTTTTCATTTGAAGCAGCGCGCAGTACGCAACGTCCTACTTTAAATTATATTTTGCTCTGCACCGTTAACATGCATTCATACAAAAGTGTGGGTAGTTCGCAAAACAATGGATTTGCATTACAAAGGCCCGCTCTGTATGCATCCTAATGAACGGTAATTGTTTAAATCCACAAGAAAGAGGGGAGCGTGGAATACGCAAGAACTTACAAACAGTTAATTACATTAAATACACACGTTCTTTTTGCGAGAGAAACAGGAAACATTGGTTCCACCGACCTAATTACACCGTATTCATTCTGAAGTTGGATAGGTATGCTAGTATCTTCAGAGCTAAAAATAAAGCTATATATGCTAACAAAAACGAGTGTGCTTTAGACCACATGACTGAAGTAAAACTTCTTTACTTTAGCTGCATCTATCGGCCGGTATAACTTTGTTTTTGCTTTGTTTAATGTTAATGTCGCCATCTTGACAATTATTATAAATTGTCATTTTACCGGACATAATAATGCAAATTTTTAATCTTGACAATGGAGATATACGTGAACCAAGTTCAATTTCCGTTCGCCTCGCATTCACCAGCTTACTCCCAAGTCAAGCGAGAGTGCGTAAAGAAGTTTTACTTCAAAAAAGCGCTTTATAACCACACTGTTTAATGAAAATGTTATCTAAGTAGCATTGAAATTATTTTTAGCATTGCGAAAGTTTTGCATTCCGTCGCTTAAATTGAAAAGAACGATTTCGCTTTTCAGTATTCTATTTGGATTTCAACTGCGACTTCACAATTCGGCGGCAATGTAACGTGTCACGAATACGTCCTACCTGCATATGATAATGCACTTTATACTGGGAGACATCGCTGCATTATGCATAAAGCTTATAATGCATTCATAGACAGCGTACTCAAATCCCCAAAACGGACAAAAGGGAGTAATTTCTGACATAGGTCAGGGATTAGCCGTTATTACCACTGAATATAACATCACAGGCGTTGCGTCTGCCATCCGTCGGTATGTCCGACCGCTCACAGCTGCGCTCTCGGCGCTCGGTCAGCCCGGCCGTGTCACCCGCCAACGCATTCGTAATTACGTACCATTCGCTCAGATGATGCAGTTAGAATTAGCTTTGTGTCATTGGATACCCGCTAGCTGTCAGTTTGCCACTAATTAGTCATGTGTAATTTTGCGCTTTGGAGGTCCCAATAACGATCGGTCATTATGCCCATTTTATTGTGAGTCACCTTGTGGGCAATAAAGTTATAAGAGGCTATAAACTCTTACCTCTGAGTGGAACTGAATAGTTTAACTACGTTGAATTCAACGATAGGGCGACTGGTAATTTGTTACGGAACTATGGTCAGAAAATAGACTTAGAAGTCAAAGTCAAAGTCAAAAGATTTATTGCAAATAGGCTAATTTGAGCACTTTTACAAGTCAAAATTATACTAGGTACTTAAAATTAAGTTATTTCACTAAGCATATAAAATTACAAAGTGCTTATTGTCAAATAATATAGCAAGCCCATTACAATATATGAGTTTGAAAAAAAAAGCAGTTCTCTTTCTCACTACTGGTGCAAGCAATCCGGCACAATGCAGAATTGAAAACTTTGATCCGAAGCTTCGATTACAACTGTAAAGAAGAAGCTACGACTTAGTTTTACTTCATCATCAGCCTGTAGCAGTCCACTGCTGGACATATAGGCCTCTCCTAAAGAACGCCACTGGGCCCGGTCTTCAGCCCTTTCCATTCAATTGCTACCTGCAACTATTCGTAGGTCATCGCTTCACCTAGCCGTTAGGCGTCCCATACTACGCTGGCCGATTCGCGCTCACTGGTTTTACTTAAGTGTACCTTATTCTAGCTAGAGGTTGACCAGGAGTTCTAAATTGAACTGAATAAATCCCAAGGTTTTCGTCGTTGTCATTTCGTATGTACTACAAGTGGTGACTTGTGTGATGGTATTTTTAGACTCCCCGAACGTATGGATAAATATTAAAAATATCATAATTAATCAGAACCTTATAGCTATACAATATCAGTTCAAGTCGCGAAAGTTTAAAAAGTGTTACCTTATACTACTGAACTTAATTTTTTTATGCTATAGGTAGCAAGCAAAGATGCCTGATGGGAAAAGGTCACCGTAGCTTATGGATATGGATATGGACCACTAGACGGGCGACTAATGCGTTGCTTACCCTTAAAGTATGACAAGTGGCGGTCTTATCGTTTAAAGCAATATCTTCCAAGTAAATCAGAAATATAGAGAGAAAACAGTGGATTTCAGTTAATAAAACAACAGTTGAAATCAAAAGTTAATTCTTTGAACAAGTAAATTGAAGTACTACTCTGTCAAGAAAAGGAAGAATAAAAATTGGTGCCGCGAAGTGGTAATTTGAGTTTAGGTAAAAGAACGAAGTCTGCTGGAGCCATATATTCGTTCAATATGATGACCTTATGCGAAGGCGCATTATCGTGGTGCAAAATCCAAGAAATTCCTTTCCCCTTTTTTTTCATCGATATTGCTCTTTTAAACGCCGCATAACGCTAAAATAATATTCTTTATTTATTTTTTGACCTTTCGGCAAGAATTCCGATTGCACAACACCGCAATAGTCAAAGAAATGATGAACATCAACATGACTTTTATGACTTTTAACAACAATAAAAATTCCCGATATCTACTTTTTCAACAAAATGTAGGTTGAATAACTTGCGAATCTTGTAAACGATATAGTTCATAAGTGATTCCATTACAATCAACTTTAATCATCTGAAAGTAAACACTGAACATATAATGACAAAGAAACTCAATTCTAAATTCACCGTTCTTGAGTAAAGTTGGTAGCAGTCGCGATGAGTTAGCCGGCGCTTGCTTCTGCGGTCTCAGGAACCGCACTGCAACACGCCTTACACAGTGCAGTTCAAGGTTGCCACCTGCCGGCTTCTATTATTTGTGTATATGTATCAAAAAGAGATTGCCACTCATCACAGCAGTTCATCACCAACGGAGTTCCATTGCAAAGAACCTTTCATCTTCCCAAAAAACACGTTAGGCCCGGCGCCGCGGCTAACTCGGCAGAGCATCTAAAACGGCGGAAATATAGTAATTTCGGTAGCGGTTAAATATTTGAGCCGATGTTGAGGCCCGTATTACAGAACGATGCTCAGTCATCGATCGGTGCTCAAGCAGAGATTTCATTCACTAATTGATCACTTTATAAATGAAATCTCTGCTTGAGCATCAATCGATGACTCAGCATCGTTCTGTAATACGGACCTGAGACCCTGAGTCCGTGGGGACCGAGAGCTCATCGCGTTTTCCGAAGTTTATTAAGACGCCTAGTCAATGCAACGCGTGACCAAAATGCTGGCACTTATTTGGCATAACAAATCAGCATTGCAATTCAACGGGGCAATGTTGCCAGCATATTAGGTACGCTATATAGGTACCTACTGGTAGTAGGCTGAAGCATTTGGACTGTCTTATAGGTCATTGCGGCTAGTATACCGTCCAAATGTTTTTTTTTTTTTTGTACTGAGAATCTGAACAGTATAAAGCATTAAAAATTGCAATCGTGCGTGAAACCAAGGATCGGCGCCTATATATAAAATGTTAAAGCTGATGCCGTTCCCACTATACTTGCCTTTTACTTAACTATATTTTTCTCTCCTTATCTCATGGAACCACACTTACCCACACTTACTTTTTTACACGAAATAGACTTGCATTACACCATCACCAATATAAATGACGATATCGTTATTTTACATTGGTGATGTATGAATGGCGATATCGTTATTTTACATTGGTGATGTATGAATGGCGATATCGTTATTTTACATTGGTGATGTATGAATGGCGATATCGTTATTTTACATTGGTGATGTATGAATGGCCATATTGTTAGTTTTCATTGGTGATGTATGAATGGCGATATCGTTATTTTACATTGGTGATGTATGAATGGCGATATTGTTATTTTACATTGGTGATGTATGAATGGCGATATCGTTATTTTACATTGGTGATGTATGAATGGCGATATTGTTATTTTACATTGGTGATGTATGAATGGCGATATCGTTATTTTACATTGGTGATGTATGAATGGCGATATCGTTATTTTACATTAGTGATGTATGAATGGCGATATCGTTATTTTACATTGGTGATGTATGAATGGCGATATCGTTATTTTACATTGGTGATGTATGAATGGCGATATCGTTATTTTACATTGGTGATGTATGAATGGCCATATTGTTAGTTTTCATTGGTGATGTATGAATGGCGATATCGTTATTTTACATTGGTGATGTATGAATGGCGATATTGTTATTTTACATTGGTGATGTATGAATGGCGATATCGTTATTTTACATTGGTGATGTATGAATGGCGATATTGTTATATTACATTGGTCTTGTATGAATTAGGATATCGTTATTTTACATTGGTGATGTATGAATGGCGATATCGTTAGTTTTCATTGGTGATGTATGATTCACGATATTGTTATCTTACATTGGTGTTGTATGAATGACGATATCGTTATTTTACATTGGTGATGTATGAATGGCGATATCGTTATTTTACATCTGTGATGTACGATGTTACTTACATAGACTTTACAATGTTATGTACCTCGTTGGATAGGTACTATATAGCTTTTCGAATTTCATAAAGGTCACTCATATATTTTTTCCCTTTTCACCTGACAACCCTGTGGGTACTCCAAATAGGCGACGGAACCGGAACGGTCCGGGATCGAATTAAACATTACACACGCCACGTACACGCCGACACCGGGCCACCGGCCGGAAATTTGAGAATGTTAGGGCTTAACCCCTCACAAAATTATGTTTGCTGACAATTCACATGAATCTCATCTTGGGAAAATTACTAATTAAAATATAGACACATAGATGGAATGATGAACTTTTGAAGTAAAACTTCTTTACGCTCGGTTGACTTGGAGAGTAAGCTGGTGAATGCGTGACGAGGCGAACGTTAGTTGAGAGTTGTTTGATTAAGGTAGATCTCCAATGTCAATATAACAAAGTTAAAAATTTGTATTATTATGTTGGTATGTCCGGTAAAATGACAGTTTACGATTGTCAAGATGGCGACATTAAAATTAAAACACAAGTTTGTGTTGTGGTTAGGTGGTGATTTGGGTAGCCACATCCGATAACTATACATTTTATCATCGAGTTTAAAGTGTAAACCACATTTGTTAAGGTACGTTTTAGTACATTATGGCCCGTATTATAGAATAAGGACTTTGTTGGAGATGAGGATCACGGAAGCGACAAAAAAAGATAAATTTTTAAACTGAACTTATATATACACCGAATTAAATGGTAAAAAATATAAAACAGAAACGTATCAGAGAAAATTGTCTGCCTGCTAGCTTTTTTACTTTTATTGACACCGAAAAAATATGACAAAAACTTAAAAAGGGAATTCATAAAATAATAACCTAATATATTAAACATTCAGTTCAATCGTCGGTTGATGCTCAAGTAGAGACTCATTCACTATTTGATAATTAAGAGAATGAAAAGGCGTCTCTTCGCATCTAATACGGGCTTTTGTATTATTAAGGTACGTGTTAGAATTGAGGGGTATAGAATCAAAAGCAGCTAGTTGCATTTTTTTTTAAATCTGACCTATGAATGCAAAAATATAGGTCTGTCAATTGTGTATGATCTCAACTTATAATTTTGCATCGAAACCAGCTTAAAATAATACAAAGACCAGATTAAAAATCTGCATTAGGGTCAAAGTCAGCTTAAAAACGGCATGCAAACATCAAAGACAGCTTCAATTTTAAATTGAAGATTGTGCTCGTAGCTGCATTTGATTGTATACCCTTCAATTTATGCTTAAGGTAATATAATATATACTAAAAAAAAAATTGTGACCTTATTAGCTTAGCGTGTCTAATCCGGTGAGTTGGAAGGCGTATGTTCAAATCCCGCTAGTAGATAAAACTTTTAGGAAGTATGATATATTTATCTTCGCAATTTTTAGCCCTAGAGTTAAAACTGCGTGAAAAAAGAGAAAATTGCGGGTTATGCCGCGATGCACTTCTATAGTTGTTTAATTAACAATAATGAAGGTACACATCAAAGAGATTTCCATAATTGTTTATTTAATAGACAATAGCAATATCACACAGATTTACGGCGGCGCTTTGCAATAAATCACTTGAATAATTCGGCTGTTACAAGCGGCCGCCAGGTTGGACTATTATTCATCCTTGGATTAGTAATTAACAATAACAAATGATAGTGTTTGTCAAATAGGTTCAGCATTTCGAATATTTAACCAAAATTTCGAAATGTCTCTGTTTGTTGGAAACCTATACTCCAACTTCTTATAATGGGTTCTTCAGGGCTGCCACAATTTCGACAAATCCATACTCCAATTTTTTATTCAATGCCAAAAATGTAATCGAAAAAATTATTCTATTCTATGTATGTATTTACAAACAAAAAAGTATCTAAGTATTGTATCAGTTATATGGTTCCCATAGCACAAGCTTTGCTTAGTTTGGCGCTAGATGGCGTTGTGTGAGATGTCCACACATATTATTATTAAAAAAAAAAAAAAATTTCATTTCATTTCAAACATTTTTTTTCTATGGTTCAGTTATACAAATGGTCCATTTTGTAAGATAAATAACGGCTAAAGTCACGTCAATTAATAAGTCGAAATTACTCCGACCAGGTTTCTCACATATTCGATGTCCTTCTTCTGGGAGCCAGTTAGCTAACTGAAGATGAAGAAGGAGGACATACACATACATAATAAACGCTCAACGATATACACATATCCTGTACCCTAACTACGATTCCCTGTGTCTTACCCAGGAACCACGAGGACCATGGTCCCAAAACACGTAGACACAGAACAGGTATGCGCTTTTTTCCTGAGCACAAATACTTGTCCGGTCGCGGGAATCGAACCCGCCGCCTCCATGTTATGAGCTGACCTGCTCAACCACTACACCACTGAAGCTGTAAAAATGTTTCATAGCTCATGCCAGCCCTAGTTATTACTGATTAGATCTAAATACTAATGAATCAGATTCCGTATACGAAAGCGCCAACGTTTTTCCATCCAAAATGTTTTATTTTTTAAATAAATTAATTATGTTATCTAGATACCGTAAAAAACTACGCTTTTACGTTTTATTTTTTGAATTTTTCCATTAAGTTCGTAAAGAAGCGCATAAATATTTCACGGTTTTAACAATAACTTCCTTCTCCCGTATTGATTTTGTAAAAACAAAAATACAACAAACAAATATGTAAGACGAGCTTCGCCCGCGCCGTGGCCTATAGGAAAATAATTCAACCACCCATTTCACCACAGAATTTCGAAAAATCCTTTCTTAGCGGATGCTATGCTACGTCATAACATCTACCTGCATGCCAAATTTCAGCCCGATCCGTCCAGTGGTTTGGGCTGTGCGTTGATAGATCACTATATTAGTCAGTCAATCAGTCAGTCACCTTTGAGTTATATGTATTTAGAAATCTATTAAAAATAGTCTAGAAGTGTTAGACTAACAACAATTAGTTAATAAAATACCGTCTGCTATTAACGAAACTATATTATCGCTATTGATGAACAGACATGTTAATCAACTAAAACAATGCGTCAACGAAATTAGCGTTCATAAAACGTTACATAAATTCGTTATAGATAGCACCGATCTAAAATCGTCCTGCCATTGTCCCACCGCACGGTTATGGTTCGATAGAAATGATTAATGAATGCATTTGCTTTCATTATTCGCACGTACAGCCGGTCACATTATCTTAATTACAAAACCGTTGACTGTTACCTAATTTTGTAACCGGTCATCGTTCATTTGCGAATAATTAACGCACGTAAACGTATCGCGAGAACGTTGAATTCAATCGGACCATACGTCAAACTCGATAATGGTATCTATTGTTTTTTCAAAACCTAATGGCATGCAGGGGGTTTTGGCGGGAAAGCGAAAAAGATTGCGTCACCGCATTGTATTATTTTCCAAAACTTGTGTTATTTTCAGTGTTACTGCATAAAATTGGAGGCATTCTATTTGTTAAGTGCTGGATTACAGGCGTGAGTGTGGGAAAATGGTATAATTATGGTGAAACGTTTCTTTTCGTGTTGTTTCCAAAAATCCATAGAAGTTTCAAGTAAAGTTGCCACCACTTTACTAGGAGTATGACTTTGACTAGACTATGACTTGACTTGATGACTTCGACTGTGACTTGACACATATTTGAGTGAAATATCATTAACTTGATGAATTATCAATTACTTGGCACTGGCTAAATGCACAAAAGTGTGGAGCCAAAACATAAAAAATGGCATGCATTTGACAGACAGCTAATACTTACGTATTTTACAAATAATTTTTGCTCCTTTTTAGTCAACAGACTCTTGATACCAAGAAAACAACGTTCTAAAAGATTCAAATGCAGTTTATTCACAAACGGAGCTTTTGAAAATATGGAAACCTACCTTAAATACTTACTTACTTACGTGTTTACTTTCCCAATTCTACTTACCCGTACCTCGTATGTGCATAAAAGAATAACGTAAAAACTAAGCTGAAGCGCAACTTTCAAAGAAAATCGACGTTCAAAACCGAAACAAAGTTTTGTCATTAACACTTAAAGTAGTTTATAAAGTGTTATTGTTTATTTACTACAATGCAGTTGCCGTAACTACGGCAGCACTGCCGCCACTACCCGAATTCTGTTACCAGGATACCAGTTTATTCTGAACTACCCTGCCTTGTTAACACAAACATTTTACAGAGGAAAGGGGCGGTCCCGGGCCATCGGAAGAGATCTTAGCGCATTAGACGTACAAGCGATTCTGCATGTAGAATAAACTTCAAAGGTCGTAACCCGCGAGTGAAAATTAAATTGACACCGCAGGGATACATTGAGAATTCTGTAGTCCTTACAGCTAACACAAAAATTACCTACTTCACTGATTCATGCATTTTTTCCAAATCTCCTTTTTCGGATTGCCGTCCTGGTATTTGGAAACGTATTTGCCGTCACTCTGCTATCTGCACGTATGATAAAGACAATAGAGCCCCTGAGTGAATTTACCCACATTTTAGCGTTTTGGAGGTTTTTTTTTTTTTTTTTTTTCAAACATACAAGATTTAATTTCGTTTATACAACATAATATTATTTAATAAACATAAAACAATAAAAAGGGAACTTAATCAAACAAACCACTACCAGTAGGCAACGTGCCCATTATGCTGGCAGCATTGCCACGTTGAATGGCAATGCTCAATCTTTGGCCGAAGTAGAGGCCAGCATTTTGATCACGCATGGCTTCAACCAGACGTTTCGAAAGGTCTTTAAAAATTTGGTGAGTACTCGGTCCCCAAGGCCCCAGTGTCTCAACTGCAAAAGGCGCAAATATAAAACCGCTATCAAGATTACTATATTTGCGCCTTTTTAGCTGCTCAGCAGAATTCGCCGCCGCGCCAGCCTTAACTTGTGTTCCAGGAAGATGTGACGGCGCAAGGGTGTCAACACATGTAGCGTCCCACACCAAAGGCCGCCCCAACTTCCAAGGAATTAAAGTCATTCCGTCGGGTCTTTTACCATCGTCCCTAACGAGGCCATTAGGCTCCAAAATAGCGGCGCAGTTGGCGCTGGTAAAAGCTCTACGAATGATATCGTTCAGACTAGCGTGGCGAGGAATCCTCCCGGCACTGCGGACGCAGGAAAGGCCATGGTGACCGAACTGGTCGACAGCACTGCCACACTGGCAGCGGTGTGGAGCACAGCACGATGCGCCCAAGCGGAGAGATGCTGCAGTTCTAAAAGATGACGAATCCATCAATGTGCCAGTATTTCGTGATGGGAGAGCTTGCAGCCACAAACCTGATTTATTATTTTTTATTTATTTATTGGAGGATTATATAATCTATAATCTACCCAACCGATTGATACCAAAATCAAGAGATTACAAGGTGAAAACCATTTTCCTCCAAAACGCTAAAATCTAGGTAAATTCACTCAAGGGCCCTATACCTATTTTTTTTTAATATGTTTTTTTATTTTAATTGCAACTACTTTACTTCGTCATAATTTTAATGCAAAAAATTTGTCACTTTTGGTGGCTTTATGTAAGAAGATATTGCTACTCTACTCAAAAATGAAAGACGCACGAGCATAGTATTTATACTGTGTAGCCAGTATCTAAAAAATAATTAAAATCAGTTAACATTTAGGGGTATAAATACGTTGGCGTTCTTTGTATGGACTACAAGGAGATACTTTCTTCTTAACTGCACTTTTCGCAAACATTTCCATCTGAAATATAAATATCTATTAGTTACATAGATTAAAGTAACATACTGCAAATTTCGCTAACATTTCCAACTGAAATATAAATATTTATTTTGTAAGTACATAGATTAGAATAACAAATTGCCTATCACACAAAATAAGACCACAAACAAATATACACAAGCCCTTCAATGAATACCAATTAACTTGTTATCGATATCAAACCGATTTTATTGAAAAAGTTGGCGCGAGTTTGTGGAACACACCAAAGTTAATATTGCCTGTCTCGAGTTAATATAACGTTATTCATAACAGCTTTGCCGCAAACGTTGCGTTATATAACGTGTCGTGTGTATATATAAATAGCTTAATAAAAAGCGTGTTTATGGCATGCCCTGCAACGGTAATCCTTGCTAATCTCCCACAGTGATTGAGGGTTATTTAACAACGGTCGAGCCGACTTTTATAACGTAATATAAAAATAAAACGTTTATTACCAATAGTAAATAAGTAACGTTATTCCGCGTGTTAGAAACGAAATGACGCAGAGTGTTCGCTAGAATCGCTAGCCGTCAAAAACAGTTTTTTCTTGGCTCCACACTTTAGTGTATTTAGCCAGTGTCAAGTAATTGATAATTCCTCAAGGTATTATTTCACGCAGATATGTGTCAAGTCACAGTCCAAGTTAACAAGTCAAGTCATAGTCCTAGTAAACTGGTCCTAGTAAAGTGGTGGCAGCTCTACTAGAAGCTTCTATGGAGTTTTCGAAATAACACGAAAATATATTTTACCCTGTTGTCGTCGCCCGAGACACGTCTTGAGCGACCCGGATGATCCTATAACAGCCGTAGGTAGCCGGCTGCGCTAGGATCATCGGACCAGTCTAGCCCTTCTGGCTCAAGTACCGCTTTCGGCACCGGTATAGGATACCAGCGTAATACAATCTGACACCGACCCCGCCGGCGAGGTCGACGCACCCGCCGTAGGTTAGCTAGAACGGTCGCGACTATCAATAGGGTCCCCTCTTCCAGTGGACGTAGTCTTCTCGATCCTCTTATCTCGGCAAAGATCCAAGCCGAGGCTTTGGAAAATAATACAATGCGGCGAAGTGATCTTTCTCGTTTTCCCGCCAAAACTCCAATTTTTTTTATTTGGCTCAACACTTTAGTATATTTAGCCAGTGTCAAGTAATTGATAATAAATATATATATATGTGTCAAATCAAGTCACAGTCCAAGTCATCAAGTCAAGTCATAATCTAGTCTAGTCTAATCTAGTCATACTCCTAGTAAAGTGGTGGCAACTTTACCGGAAGCTTCTATGGAGTTTTGGAAACAAACAACGTTTCACCATTATTATACCACTTTCCCACACTCATGCATGTAATCCAGCACTTAATGAAAAAATGCCACCAAATTTATGCACTAAAAAACACTGAAAATAACACAAGTTTTGGAAAATAATACAATGCGGTGTCGCGATCTTTTCGTTTTCCCGCCAAAACTCAAACTCCATTATACTCTTGTACCATACGTTCTGCGTATAGCTTCATACATTAATAATAGGCATGAATAATATTGTTGTGATTGATCGCTTAGAGAAAATTGCGAGTAAAGTAGTTAGTAGAGTCGCCTGCAGTGCAAGTCACCATGCAATTTTCGCTTCGACCGAGTACGAAACTAGACTTTCGTAACCAGTTGCGATCGATGACTTAGTCATTTTTCCGTAACCAATTGCTATCGAAGACCTATTTATATGTACGCTCTATCCTTATTCGAAACCAGTATTTTAGGCAAAACGACGAATCGGAGAGACAATTTTTGTAATTATAGCTTGTTTTGTCGCGATTTAATGAAATTGGCTGACCCGTTAGCTCAGTTGGTAGTAACCCTGCCATCTGAACTGTAGGTTGTGGGTTCGATTCTCACCCAGGACAAACATTTGTGTGATGAACACCGATGTTGGTTCCGTGCCTGGGTGTTATATTGTATTATTATGTTTGTATTTACAAAAAAAAAGTATATAAGTATTCTACCAGTTATTTGGTTCTCATTTGAAGTTGTTCTAGAAGAAGGGCATCGAATGTGTCCGAATCCTGATCGGAGTAATTTTTGGACTAATAATTGAGGCGAGAATTTAGCCGTTATTTATTTCCAAGAAGGCATTATCATCTTTTTTATTAGTACTAATGCTGTTGGCCTCTACCGATCTTTACAGCGTGACTGCCACTTTAACTTTTAAAAACTTTGAATTTTATAAGTCAACATGCTTCTGCCTGCGGCTTCCCCGCGTGGCCTATAAGAAACGAAGATTTTTTATAGATAATTCAACCACCCATTACACCCTCTTAGGGGTGGAATTTCGAAAAACCCTTTCATAGTGGATACTTACTTTTTACAAAGAACACACCCTCCAAATTTCAAGTCTCTAGGACTAGCGGTTTAGGCTGTGCGTTGATATATAAGTCAGTCAGTCAGTCAGGACTTTGAATTTTAAGTGTATAGATTCCACCAAAGAACTTACAAAAAACCGTAAGTATACTTATTTCAATCTAAAAGATACATAAGGGAGTAGTAAACGACGTGCGACAAGGAAACTCGGACTAACTCAAAGTTAGATTCGATTCCAAAACTTAGCACAGAAACATGTTTGTAGGTAGGATTCGAGAAAAATCTACCGACATGATATTTGGGACTATTTTCAAAGAATAATTACTTAGTTAAGTTCTATTAAAATAAAGTTAATAGTATTGTATTTTATTAAAACTAACCTTTAGTTTGCCATTTAATATTTCTTCCCACAAGTAGATTCTTGTAAGCAACACTACCAGATAGCGTTATAGTTTTTTTTTATGTTAAGGAATGACGTGACGAGCTAGCCGTTCGCCTGATGTTAAACGACACGACTGCCCATACCAGCTGCAGTATCACTCGGAACTCTAAAGTATATAGGTTCGCGTGACACTGCACTGCGCACGTCATCCAGAGACATCAGCACAATCTAGTAATAAGATTACTAAACTGTGAGATCAGATCATAAAGTCTCATTTGCCCAGTAATTTCACTAGCTACAGTGCCCTTCAAACCGGAACACAGCAGTGCTTGCACACTACTGCTTGGCGGCAGAATAACTGGCAAAGCGGTGGTACCTACCTAGACGAACTTTGCAGTAAAGTCCTACCACCTAGTAAAAAGTTTGCAGAAAGTGGGCATTCACTCATCAAATCACTCAAATAGGTAGGTTCCTACTCAAAAAAGTAAATTCTAGAAACAAAATATTATGTACCTACCCCTGTTCACACATGACTCTTAAGTAAAAGCGAATCTAAAGCTAAGCTCAGCTAAGTCAACGTGTTTAACTTTTGCCTTTTACCCCGCATGCAAACACTTTTTGAATTCGGTCTCAGTACACTATATGAGCTATTTTGAGCAGATGGAGAGCCGACCGTGGGGAAATCTCACTCAGAAATTGTTTTGAAATGGCTCATTTTGAAGTTTGCTACACCTGAGGGACAGGATTAGAGTTAGGATCATGTTACGAGCGTGTGTAGCGAGCTTACTTGATTTGCAATGCAGGAGGTGTCGCCCATCAATACTTTGCTATTACGGTTTATTATAGGTCATCAAAGTCAAAGTCAAAGTCAAAAGATTTATTGCAAATAGGCTAATTTTAGCACTTTTACAAGTCAAAATTATACTAGGTACTTAAAATTAAGTTATTTCACTAAGCATATAAAATTACAAAGTGCTTATTGTCAAATAATATAGCAAGCCCATTACAATATATGAGTTTGAAAAAAAAAGCAGTTCTCTTTCTCACTACTGGTGCAAGCAATCCGGCACAATGCAGAATTGAAAACTTTGATCCGAAGCTTCGATTACAACTGTAAAGAAGAAGCTACAAGAAACTTTACAGTGATGTATTTTTTTTGTCTTCTTTCTACTGTCTTTTACAATGTATATTTACATCATTAGGTATCCTTAGTTTAGTTTGCCAGTACTGAATATAGATGATAACCAATCGTAGTCTAGTCTAGAATAGGAGACTACGACGAATAACCATGACACGGGTTGTGATTGTGACGCGTGCAGCCACCGATCCTAATCCTAATGGATGATCCTCGTGAGTCGTGCGTGACTCTTACACCCACCAGTTGGATGAGAGAGAATTTATATTTACTTGAGCATATTACATAAAACTGAAGAAATATAATAATTATCAAATCAAATAAGTCATTTGATAAATATATAGGATTTTTTTGTTTGGTTCCACACTTTTGTGTATTTAGCCAGTGTCAAGTAATTGATAATTTCTCGAGTTAATTTATATATATGTATATATGTCAAGTCAAGTCACCGTCCAAGTCATCAAGTCAAATCTTAGTCTAGTCTAGTCAAGTCTTACTCCTAGTAAAGTGGCGGCAAATTTACTAAGCTTCTTTGGAGTTTTGGAAACAACACGAAAAGAAACGTTTCACCATCATTATACCACTTTCCCACACTCATGCTTGTAGTCCAGCACTTAATGAATAAAATGCCACCAATTGTATACACTAACACTGAAAATAACACAAGTTTTGGAAAACAATACAATGCGGTGACGCGATCCTTTTCGTTTTCCCGCCAAAAACTTAAATATATAGGTTATATACTATATACCACCTACACCTACACCACTTTTGCTAATCATTTTACAGTCTGTATCAATTTAGCAACTTTTTCACGCGACTATCTAGATCAGGAGTCGGCAACGTAGCGAGCCAGGTGCGGCTCTTTGTAAGTGAATCTACGGCCTTTTAGTTCCATACACAAATATTATTTATTTTATAAAAACATTTATGCAATTACTATTTATTGTTAACAAGAAAAAAATGTGGCTATTTAAAAACTTCTTTATTTTGATACATTATAATTTTTGATTCTTCCGACTTAAAACGTTGCCGACTCCGGATTAAATTAAAGAGTGAAATCTAGGGACGCAGCCGCAAGCTACAAACTAAATGTCTGCACTATTGGACTCGGCTAACAAAGTTTAAAGCCTGGTTAAGGACGGGTCTCTGCTCTCTGTGACCGTCTGATGCTGCAGATCTTGAGGTGTAACTTTGTTTCTTGTGGATTAGGCGAGAACTTCTGATACTGCAGGCTTATGTTAATTCCCAATAATTTCATGCTCTAAAGTTTAAGATCATTATTATATATTATATTATTAGAAGCCTAATATCTAAGTGATCTTATGAGTTTGAACTGCGATGGTTTGAAAGGAATAAAATTTACGTCATCAGCCCAATTGGTTAACCAACCCGCACTTGGCCAGCGTGGTGAATAATGGTCTCTCTCCTGGTCTCACGTACTAGTAGTAGGAACGTATTGAGATGATAACGAAGTAATGTCTGTGTTTGACCGAGAGCCGATACTTTTTACTCAAAATGTAGTTCCGTAATTGTCCGCTGATTCAGGCATCCGGCAATTTGTTGAACAATTTCGATGTTTGTTGTCCTGATTCACAAAAGGCGTTACGTGACGCGATTCCCGATTACATTTTTTATTGAATTGATTGAGATTTTTCCTCGAAACAATTTGTGTTACATTTTAAAATGACATCCCAAATGCAAACGAGGGGATTTAAATAGGGACAGACGAAAGAACGACTGGTTTAAATTTATGATGAGTTCCCTATTAATAGTGTGATGCCAGTTGCTATCGAGGACTTTTTAAAGTAAAACTTCTTTACGCCCGCTTGACTTGGGGAGTAAGCTGGGGAATGCGAGGCGAAAGTTGGTTCACGTAAATCTCCATCGTCAACAAAACGAAGTTAAAAATTTGTATTATTATTTATTATGTGGGTATGTCCTATTTCCAGTAAAATGACAATAATTTACAAATGTCAAGATGGCGACATTAACATTTTTTTTAAGTTTTGGCACCACACTTTTGTGTATTTAGCCAGTGTCAAGTAATTGATAATTTATCAAGTTATCGATATTTCACCCAAATATGTGTCAAGTCACAGTCGAAGTCATCAAGTCAAATCATAGTCCAGTCAAAGTCATACTCCTAGTAAAGTGGTGGCAACTTTACTTGAAGCTTCTATGGAGTTTTGGAAACAACACAAAAAGAAACGTTTCACCATCATTATACCATTTTCCCACACTCACGCCTGTAATCCAGCACTTAACGAATAGGAAGCCACCAATTTTATGCACTAACACTGAAAATAACGTAAGTTTTGGAAAATAATACAATGCGGTGACGCAACCTTTTTCGCATTCCCGCCAAAACTCATTACGAATTTCATGTACCATTCAAGTTGCTGCCAAATTGTTTATTTTGTTTTTTGACATTTGACATAACAGACCTCATTTGGTTATTTTGCGTTCTTTTGGGTTGTGAGAATAAGCATTATTGGCAAAATTTTCAAGCCGAACGCTAATTTTAAAAATGCCAGAAGCCCTACGGATTCAAACCGAACGCACCTTTTATCATAGGAAGAGTCCATTGACTATAAATCCACTTTAAGGGCTTTATTATCTTTGGAAGAGTAAAATTCTACGGAAGACTAGGCGGTATGGTCTCACGACTTTAGCCTACCCAAAGGGCGATCAGACAGTATCCTCAACTTGGTCTGTGGATCAGACGAAAAAAAAGGAAGAAGAGTCAAAATTCAAAACAAAATATAACCTCAAAGCCTCAATCAAAATTTTGAAATTGTAACATTTCAAGTGGTTTTTATTGTATAACTAATTGTGCAAGCTATTTTAAAGATATAAATGAATTAATTTCATTATCTGAAACACAATTTATAATCAAGATTATGCAATAATGGCGTTGAATTTGAGGCCTATTCACTACTGTCGACCCTTTTCAATAGTAACTAGGAGTTTTTGTGAGAAAACTATTTACCAACGTGAAGAAGCAGGTGCAAAGCCTCGCACAGTATATGGGCAACCGTATCCTGAATGGCGTACACCTTGGATACAGAGAAAAGGAGAATGGAAAAGCAAGTTTTCCATCTTTATAGAAAATAACCCAAATCCAGATATTTTGAATACTATGTCTCAAATACCGGATTTAACGTTTGATAAAATAAAAGATTGGTGGAAATTAATGAAAGTGAAGCAAGAAATTCACAATCAGCAATATATACCAAAAAGAGTAGCAATGCTCGGTGCCAATTTAGCTGCAATGCACTTCTTCTTATATCGGCAAGCAACCGTAAGGTACACGAATTTTTTCTAAATACACTACCTATAGTATCTTCACACACATTGTCATGTCAGACCTAACCAAATGAATTAAGGCAGGAGGTTAGATCCTTGCCCTTGCATTTCTTGGTTCTTCACATACTAATGGCTGAGATGGGAAAAATCCCATATGGATTGTGTAATTAAGAATAAAGCACTACACACTATGCAGTTATGTATATATATTTTCAGAATAAATGATTATGAATAAAGTTTCCTTTATTTCAGATTGAAGGACTCAAAAGATTGGATAAAGGGGGATATCACTAATTTAAATATTCCAAATATTTTCCAAGATGGTTACTTTGTTGAGGCCGTTGACTGTACCAACTTCCACCATAATGGCATACGTTATGAAGGGGTACAAAACTTATCAAACTTAAATTTTCTAAAGTGGCTTTGTTTAAAAAATAATAAGCATATTGATGTTTGGTGTCTAGACAGGCTTGCTGGCCAAAATGGCAATACCTTAGAGTACCTAGATATAAGTGGCTGTAATCTATGTGTAGGAGGTGTACTTGCTTTGGCTAGAATGCAAGAGTTAAAGTTTTTGGTTATTACTGATCCAGGAGATAATATTGATCTCCAAACTGCTTTGTCTATGTTGGAACAAGAACACCCAAAGTTATTGATAAAAGCTGTTTAATAAATGCTTTAGTAATCCAATTATTTGTTGAGATAATAAACTGTTGAATTGTTCTATATTCTTTTAACATTGATAAGTTATTAAAGGCTACTCTAATGATTAATGCACTATTGAAATTTATCTTAAGGGTGCTTAATAACTAGTAGAAGATATAAAATAAAATTCAGTACTGTTTTCGAGGTTTTAATGCTGTAACATAAGTTCATACTAGTCCATATGATCCAATATGCTTGACCAAACTGTCCACAATACTATGGTTTGATTATTTGTAACTGCACACAAAGATTAGCCTAAGGACAAACAATTTGAGCCATGGCGAGACATGGGACCAGAGCTAGGCGATCATGTAACTTGGTAGCAACAAATTATAACTAAAATTTGAATGGATTTGACAATTTTTATATGCAGTTTAGGTACAGTAAGTTACTATGGAAAATATATCAATAAAAAAAATCTCTTGCATAGGCATCAAAGTTTACATGTTGACTTTTCAATCTAAGAATAGTCAAAGAAGTTACATGATCACTCCTCTGTGCAGGTTGATATATTATGCATTTTTGCTACTGCACAGGATATGTGGTTCCTCGCCAGAGCTGAACATTTCAAGTACATATGCCCCTTGCTAATATTATTTATTGTTTATACTGATCATGATCATCTAAAGTGCCACTGATTGGTCCATTAGTGGATTGAAAATTTTTAAAAATTGTTACAAATGTGATTAAGATTTTTAAATACTCCTTACATTTTTGTCTAATCCAATCTAACATACATTAAATTGAACACTTAAATCTAAATATAGATCATCTAAACAAGTTATTTACATGTAAGACATTTGACTAAACAATTATTCTAATGCCTTATGTAGAAGAAATAAATAACGAATATGAAATGCTTCATTTAAAATGTTCTTTCGAAATAATTGCTAAATATTTCTTAAAATATAACATTTAACTTGTTATTTTATGCAACAAAGTTAATTCAGTCTAATAAAAAAAACTGCTTATTATGAGTGATATTGACTGACGAAGCTTAGAAAAAATTCAATTAAAATCATCAATCATTAAACATTCAATGGGAGAAGTCAGTATATTATTTAATGTACTAAGCTTTGAAAGTCAATAAGGCACTAGTAATATGCAGAATATTTTAAAGTTCTTTTTTTCATATTTGTTATTAAAATAACAGCAACAGTCACTCATTAACTCAAAACATGAACAAAAAGTCAAACTTAAATGGACAGTATAAAGAACAAGTTGAAACACTCAGTACAAACATCTCATTCATAAACCATGAAACAAACAATTTTTGTGTTGTTAAAATGTATTATTTATATATTATAAGATGAACAGTATGTTTTCATAAAAAAATATTAATCCATTATAGTGTCACTATCAAATAAAACTACGAAATTATACAACAAAATTTACACCTACTTTCCTATTAATTTTTCCATCAAAAAGATCAAATATTTTCATATAAAATCATACAGTTTCAATAGTGTGCATTATAAATGTTATATAACTTTAGTGAATCTATGAATATAAATCTTTCGTACAACCAATCGTGAAGGCAGAGCAGCACAGTGGACACACCCTGAAGAGAACCTCATTCGATGACATGATATTGTCTCAAACAAATTATTCTAGAAGCTTACGCAAAGATCTTGGACATATGCGCCACTTCGCATAGCTGCGAACTCATTCATCTGCAACTCGATTTATAACCCAAGGAAAAGTACGAATCGGAGTTTACACTCTCCATCTTTATCTACTTTTAGGATGAACTTGACGGAGGGTGTAAATTTAGAATCGACGTTTCCAAAAGATTGTGAATCGGGGCTCTGATCTGAGCTGTTAGGCAAGATTTATCTATCGTTTTCCGTTAGCGTCGACAATACAGAAACAAGTTTTATTGCTATATTAGTGTCGATTCTGTGTCATACTCTAAAGCTAAACGACATTAACACATTTCCGTCTTTTTCATTTCCCCTTTATCAGAAGAGTACCGCCAAACTTTAAGTTTACTTTAGTTTTAGAGAATGCGACACAGAATCGACACCATTATACGTAAAAAGTGTAATATATGACCACTATATGACCGTGTCTGCAAAGTGCCTCCATGTTTCCTGCAACATTATATGCGGGCATCAACAGGTAATAATTAACTATTATTATAAACGTGAATTATTTTCGATCGAAGTTTAAAAATCGTGCATATCGATTAAATAGATATCAATATTTCTTATAGTTAAAACTGGATGCAATCAAAACACATAATATGACATTAATATAATATTTAAAATACAGTTGAATTTTATCTCCTTATTTTGAATTAATTACTTTACTCGACAGAACAATCATTTCGTTTAGGCCAATTTGTAATAGGCACTGGACAATATAAAGGCATAACACGTTGTACATACACATTTTTGTGTATAATGTATATATATAGAACTTCACTCTGACACAAATGTATAAAAATATGCAATAATTAATTCAAATTACGGACGTATATGAATATTGCTATTTGCTATGTTTGTATCATTATGTATTACTAATTTTATTGGTAACAACGGTACTATGCAATATTTTGTAAATGTATCTATGAATGCCGCATTGTGTTCTGAGCGAACAAACATTTGATTTACACATTTTAGACACACAAAACACTGCTTGCTCAGAACAATAACACAGAAAACAACAATGATCAGAAATTGACTATGTAGAATTTTCTTACCAACTCCCGATATTCAAAGCTGGATAAATAAAAAAAATCGATTGGCTGGCAACCGGATCTACTGTGTATATTTACCTATAAAAGTCAGTTTTGGTATCGGGTATTGGTACACGGTATAATACCAGTAAAGACTGCGTACAAGCCGCCCAGTATATAAAGCACACGTTTTCAAAAATATCTCCGAAAAACGCTTGCACAGCGTGATACCTGTAAGATTTCTGTGAAAACGTATCGTGAATTGCTTCTACGCATTGTCCTTACTGGTTTTTTACATAGTTCCATAATGTTTTAGATGCGACTATAATATTTAACAGTGCGAAAATATTTCTTATATTTAATATTTTAATAAATTCTTTTCAGTTCCGGACTCCTAAAGCAATTACTTAACCACTATCAACGCCGAAGAGATCATTTAAAAATACAATTTTGATATACATAACATTTTGTATCGGCCGAAACATGTAAAATTATATTATTCTTTTTTATCTATTCAATTAAGTTATCTAAATAAAAACCTTAATTACTTTGAGAGCCGGGAATACTTAGAGCTAATTAAATAATTCTAGTATTTACATTGAGATTATAAATGTATTGATTTATCTAGTGTCGTTAATGGTTTGAGCTGTTACATGTCTCAATCAGTAAAAATGTTAAACTATCTACATATCATACAAACAGTAGGGAAACTACGCAAAAGGTTATCCTTCCAATGAATTTTTATAAGACATACACGACCTTGACTATTTCGACTACCAGCACTTGAACCACTCGGGCCTATGTAGCGTCGCCCAAGCCCATATTCTGTCCAGATACCAATTCTTTACGTAGCCATGTGTGAATGGAATAAATCCACTCCGCCCGCGTAGTTCACTTACTGTCAGTATTGAGCTATCGAATATAAGAAAAGTTAAGTATTTATATTTCTAAATGATATTATTGTTATTTCAATTATTTTGTATTAATCAAAATGAGTCATTCAAACATGGCATCCATTATTAAATCACTCCGCACACATTAATTTGAATCTCATTGTCCACGATTAAAAATATAAATAAGTAGATATCATAATGATAAAATAATAAAAAAAGAAAAGTCATTTATGGAAGACCAACATCACAACATAAATATAAAACGATACAAAATTAGACTTAAATAGTAATGATTTTGCACCAGTTTCATCATTGCCTTTATTACTTACTCCGCTAAGGATTGCTATGCACTGTTCCCGGCGATAAATATAGCACGCCGGATAAAAAATATCGAAACTTCCAGTATTATACAGGCAAATCCACATCATAGCTATATTACTTGAAATGACGTTATTTGATATAACCAGTGATAAACGTGACGGGTACCGTACAGTGCATATTATAACTTTAATTGCAGCCGGGCCCCGCCCGCGATGCTAAAGGGAATCTTCTAAGACAACGCTTTATTCAAAACACAACCCTATACACTATAGAACTAATTTTCACAAATTTTGAACAGTTGCATCATTATCTCAGCACGATTACTAGTTATAATATAAAATTCGCACATAAAACTATTCTCTCGTTTCGTAAATGCAAAAGGCGTTCGATTGTTCACTCGCGGTGAATAACTTTGCGACAAATACCAAAAATATATACATCTCGTATTCTTTCAAGCTACCATAAACTAAGCCACGTCAATAAGTATAAATAATAACATCTTATTTATTTTTACAAGTTAAACGATACCCTAAGGCCTGTCGAAACGATTGCGCATACGCTACACTTGCATTCTTTTGCTTAGCTCACTTTGACACTGCCTCGAAACGCTGCACATAAAGTTGACGTTTTCATTGAACATTCGTATAATCTATGAAACGGCGCAACCGTCTAACATGGCCTAAGTCGCCAGTGACAGACAGAAAAAACAAACAATTTATAATCTTACTACGATTTAACGTTAAAAAATCATTTGTGTGATGATGACACATTTTCAGTTTGAAAACTATCGTGAGTATGACACATTTTGTAAGATAAATAACGGCTAAAACTCACGTCAGTTAAAAGAGTTACGTGCTGACGCTCGCGGAAGCCGCTGCGGTTTGCGTTAGTAACTGGCTCCCAGAAGAAAGACATCGAATATATCCGAAACTTGGTCGGAGTAATTTCGACTTTTAATTGACGTGAGTTTTAGTTATTTATCTTACATGATGACACATTATCATTTGTGTTGAAAAGTTGTATGTAACTTTAATCCAATTTGTTTTTATACATATTTATTATAGGAAAATAAATACCTGTTTAGTACTTACTGTCTGTCACGTATCATCGACTAAGTACAATCTCCATTCCAAGCTCAACTTTAAGGCCCGATTTCAATAAACTGTTTTCTGATAGAATATCGATAGTTTAGGTAATTTATTATTGTATGGATTAAAGTATAGCTGTTTTGATTGGCTGGAGTGATAATTAATAATTAGGTACAGCCAATCATGAACGTTATACATCTACGGACATTTCTCATCTGAAGACAGTTTACTGAATCCAGGAGTAAAAGTAGCAGAATCGTTATCGTTCGTATACGCGGTAATAAAAAGGGTCGTAGCATTACATAACTATTTCATAAGCTTAGATAACATCAAAGTGATAAAGACTTAAAATACACATTGAGATCGTGCCCGATTATGACGATGTGTGCTAATGAAACTAACAACTTATCAATGAATGTTTTTTTAAAATTGGCAATAACAGCTTACTTATTTTTTATTTTAGCAATAATATATCTTAAAGAAACATATTTAAACCGTGTAAATTATATCACTTGCTAGTTCCCGGATCTACCAACAGTGGCGCTTATGTGCTTTTCCGCAGTAATTATTGGTTCATAAATGACAGCTGATGTATGACGTAACTTATTAACCAATAACGGTGTGATCACCACTAGTGAAGGATAAAGTTACTACTGCGAACTAAGGTATGTGGCAGAAACGATTTCAATAATAATGAACTCTATAAACACGACATGGTATATTGAAATTCTTTCTCATTTTCCCGATTCAATATATTTTCATAAACACATCCTCTCACATCGCCAATTTAAGACTTACGCTACCAATTATTAGTTTTTATAATCTTTTTTTTTATTTTTTTTTATTAAAAATTATTATTTTTGGAGAGTAATAAAATAGTTTTAATGTGTACACATTACTCTAATCACTGTAATTCATAATTTTTAAATGCCGGAGCATTCTTTCAAAACTTATCAAAGTATTGAGTTATTTCAAATTACTTCATCTCCATTTGCTTTACAACTTTTAGAATGAATTTAGAAAATTTTACGCCCACGAGGGTTCTACTTAGAAAAAATCATAGTCAAGCGACTCTATGCTAAAAAGATTACCCCCGGTCATCAAATGCATCAAGACCACCTTAATATGCAAGCCTTAAGTTTCATTTAACACTGACTGACAGCTTTTGAAAAAAACAAAACATTTTTCGCAGTTACAAGGGCCATGATCACGTAAACTGAAAATCTTAGTGGTTTTTGTTTTTCTTTCGCTTTTATTAGAGGTATAATTACAAAATCACCATTGTAAAAGTTACATGGTAAGTATTGTAAAAGTTACATGGTAAGTATTGTAAAAGTTACATGGTAAGTATTGTAAAAGTTACATGGTAAGTATTGTAAAAGTTAAACGGTAAGTATTCCGATTCAGACCCTATTTTCAATGTAAGTGATCATGACAGTTTTAGTTAGTATGAACTGCTAAAAGCAGTTTCAAACTATACACTGTTTAGATTAAAACTTTTTCAAATCGACAAACGTGTTTTACGATATTTTAGATCCTATACAGTTTAAATGCTAAAAATGGTTTTGAACTGCAAAACACTGTATTGAACTGTTAAATGTCTGTAATGTGTCAAAGATTGATAGACTACCGCTGCATAACAATGGAGATGGTGTACCCGCATCGCTAACTAGCCGTCGAAGTAGGCTGCAGTGCGGCGGAGACCACAGGAGAATTTACATCTGAAAATGGGATATTTAAAGATCTATCACACTAATGTTATAAAGGCGAAAGTTTGTATGTGTGTATGTTTGTTACTCCTTCACGCTCAAACGGCTGAATTAATTTGGATAAAATTCGGTACCGAGATAGCTTATACACTGGATTAACATATAGGCTACATTTTATCCCGGAAAAGTGAAATGTTCCCGTGGGATGACCAAATAATTAAAATACTTTTTATCCGCGGGGCGCAACTAGACAATAATTTCAATTTCTCTCAGTAGTTAATAGACAATTAATTGATACTAGCTGCACCCCACGGTTTTACTCGCTTGGTCCATGATTTATTTTACGTCATACCAAGATTAGAAAATGGTGGCTGAAACCTTGAAGAATGAAAAACTCCACAGGTTTCGCTCTTAAATGAAAGAAGAGAAGATATTAAAAAGTATCCTATATGTTACTCTAGGACCTAAATAATCTACACCCCAAATTTCATCGTAATACCTTCAGCCGTTTCAACGCTGTGTAGTAACAAAGATATGTACATTCACACATACATAGCCTTGCTGATTTATAATAATAGGATTTGCTGATGTTTTAATAGTTTTGACAACCCACCTAAATTATGAAATACCAATTTTAAAAATGTGTCGTTGTTTATAATTTATTATTTCACAAACAACAGTATGTAATAAAAACAGATTTATTAATAAGCGTTAAACTTAAATCTACTCTTTAGCAGTAAATACGGACAAGAAACATCTCTAAAACTCTAGAAACATTCTAGTACAAAACCAACTTTAAAGACTTAAGTTGGACCCTCTCCAAGTGATAGGACTTTTTATCTTGAGTATTTTACATAAGAAACAATGGCAAACTAAAATGCGATTAGCCTCATTAATGACAACTACGAATTTACAACGCCAACATGACTCGAATCCAGGCCGGTGAAAAAAAAAAGGATTACGGCTCTTATTTGAAAGGAACGAAATTTGAGTATCCTCACTATCGTGATACAACTAATTAACAGTAAACAAATTTGTGTTCTATTACCTGTCAATAAAGTCTTACTTGTAGGGGTATTGACTTCGGAGTGGGGTGTGAGATTGGATTGCGCCATCAACTTCTGCCGCACCTCTCGGATCTTCAACTGCAGTGACATCTTTGTGGGAAATATGTTGTTGTGGGTCGCCTGAAATTGTACAGATAAATTACGCCTTGTTGCATTAAAGATAAAAGCTGTTTAGTATTCATAACTACCCACTAAATTATCTGTCTCACTCTAGCGACATATCGCTAGCTCTCTTCCGTCCAAGTCTCCCAGCAGACAATTTGTGCTCATTCAAATGTATTTAAATAAATTATAAAACGTTTGTAAATTGTGCAAAATAGTGATTCAATAAATAGCAGTGAAGTTATGAACTCTTTTTCTTTAGATAAGGATACCTAAATAGGGAAAATCCTTAACAAAGGCGACGCACATTTTTTGCTCTACAACTTCTCTAAACGATCCAAATGGCATTTAATTTATCGTCCAATCACAAACTGGAACTGCACAAGAGTATGCTGTAATAAAACATACTATTTTCGTAGATGGTGCAATAGCTTTTGTTAACGATTGATGGTTATATTTGACCATTGTCTCGCGTAACGTAAGCGACGACGCGGTCTACGATAAAGCAGGCTTACTTAGATACCGGTTCACTCTAGCCTTAAAAATCCCACACGCGCAATTAACTCAATACTGGCCTGACAGACTAGAGATCGCATCATTGACCAATACTAACCTAAAAATGGAAGAGTTAGCCTAAAGGATACTAATCTAGGTCAGTGAAACAGAAATGCATCTCACCTGGAAGTGCGTAGTGGCCTGTGTAGTGGGAAACATGCCATGTTCTTGGAACAGCTTCAGCACGAGGTTGCGGCGTTGCTCCAGGACGCGCCGGTGGCCCGCCTCGCCGCGCGCGCCGCCCGCCGCGCTGGCGGACGCGGAGTGCGGGGTGTGGGGCGACATCACGTCGTCTAGGCTTTCTGACGCTGGAGTATGGAGTTATGTTTGTGATTGAGTCAATTGATAAGGCTTCAGTTAAACTATTATGATAGCGTGAAGGAGTAACAAACATACACACATACACACAAACACACGTACAAACTTTCGCCTTTATAATATTAGTGTGATTATTTTCTTAACTATGTTAAATGCAACTGCAGTCATAGCCAGGGGTTAAATATATCGGTCCTTGGTGTGGTACCAGACCAGCATTTTTTTTTATGGCTTAGAATTGTATTAAAACTAATTGCGCCCCGCGTTTTCACCCGCGGATAAAAAGTATTTTAATTATTTACTCATCCCACAAAATTTTTTCCGGGATAAAATGTAGCCTATATGTTAATCTAGTGTATAAGCTATCTTAGTACCGAATTTCATCCAAATCCATTCAGCCATTTGAGCGTGAAGGAGTAACAAACATAGACACATACAAACTTTCGCCTTTATAATATTAGTGTGATGTATGCGTGAATATTCGTACAACGGCTAAGGGAATATCCAGTACAACAAGTACGAACTTAGAAGCTGTCAAACTTTAATGCAAGAGTTTTGGCGGGAATGTGAAAAAGATTGCGTCACCGCATTGTATTATTTTCCAAAACTTGTGTTATTTTCAGTGTTAGTGCATAAAATTGGTGGCATTCTATTCGTTAAGTGCTGGATTACAGGCGTGAGTGTGGGAAAATGGTATAATGATGGTGAAACGTTTCTTTTCTTGTTGTTTCCAAAACTCCATAGAAGCTTCAAGTAAAGTTGCCACCACTTTACTAGGAGTATGACTTTGACTAGACTATGACTTGACTTGATGACTTCGACTGTGACTTGACACATATTTGCGGGAAATATCATTAACTTGATAAATTATCAATTACTTGGCACTGGCACAAAAGTGTAGAGCCAAAACTTAAAAAAAAAACTTTAATGCAGACGGACATAAGAGTAAGGAATCAAGTTACCTCTAAATGTGTCCAGATTGAAGTCAGGCCCGAAGAACGTGTTGCCAACCAGCTTGTTGGTGGTGGTGTGGGGAGTTCCGTAGCTCAGTGGCGTTGGGATCCCGCCGCCATTTACTGGCTCCGCTTCCATTGGCGTCACCACTGTTTCTTCTTCTGCAAAAAAATTAAATTAATTTAAGTAAAAATAAATACTACTAAATGCACGTTGTGCTATTTATAGATAGTGTAGACACATGATTACTAAATTTCGATTAAAATTCCGATATACTAATAAGTTTTAGTGTCTTACACTAATTTAATTAAAAACCTCATGTCGCTTAAAAGTTAAAGAAAACGTATACTCAGATAAAGCTGCTTCAATAAATCACTTTACAATAAATGATCTTTTTTTTATCTTCAAACTCGAAACTTGAGCACTTATTTATATTTAGCTTAACAAGGGCTGAACAAAATATTTATGATTTATAGCGGTATCGCTTAACTTAATCAACAGATAATTTTTTAATGTATAGGAAAAATTACTTTAAATTGCGATCGTGATTAAAAATTTTCTGTTGATTGAGTTACATCAATCGGCCAGTACAACTTTTACTTTACTTTTACTTTAATAAGTAAAGTATACGTTTTTACTTTGTTTAATGTAAATGTAGCCATCTTGACTCTAGATTGTAAATTGCCATTTTACCGGACATACCAACATAACAATACAAAATTTTAACTTTGTTATGTTGACAATGGAGATCTACGTTAACCAACAACTTTCGACTTCCGTTCGCCTCGCCAGCTTACTCCCCAAGTCAAGCCTGCGTAAAAAAGTTTTACTTGAAAATGCAATTTTTTTAAATTTATAAATAATAATATAGTAAAATCGAAGTCCAGGTTATGATACTTTGATATATGTAGGTCGATGTGTCAATGATATTATTACTTAATTGCATCGTATTGCTAGAACACAAAGAAATTAAAACAGATTAATAATTTAGCAAGCACCTTTCGTAATGTGTTTCTTTCTCATATAAAGCTGCGGGCTCCGCGGCACCACCATGGCACTGGGGCTGCACGCTTCCGGCTTGAACCGCGGTAACGTGCTGAATTTCTGTTCAAAATTCACGGTTTCTAACACCCTGTAAATTAATAAATAAATTTCTTTAAAAAAAGAGGTTAAATCGCTTTAATTTCACACTGAGAAGTACTTAACTTTTAGGTAAGCAAACCTGGTATTTAATCAAAAAGGAATCGAATTTTATTGTGAAAGATACGAAAATCTACTAAATTATTAGTTAAAGCTAAGTTGCTTACCTATACATAACAATCTCGTTTTCAATATACACCTATTGCAGTTACAGAGTATTTGTGATGGTTTAAAAACAACAAAATATCTTACGTAACATCCTTCTGGTATTTAGAAAAATGTGTAGGGAGCCTATAATTCACTCTGGTTTTAAAGGGATCCAAACTGACATACAAATGAATTGAAAACCTGTTCCATTTTTAAAGACGATGGAAAAGGCTACGTACTTATCCCGTCCATCTTCGTTTCCCTTCTTAAACAGGCTCTTCTTATGTCCCGGACTGGGTAAGTCCGCGTGTTTGGGCGAAGGTGGCGGCTCGCCTTCTCCGGGGCCCAGCATCATAGACCCGGGGCCCGTGGCCGGCGGGGGGCCGCTTTCCGAACGGGGGACGTTGACCTCGGACCCGTTGGACCCGGTCGATGTTCCTACAAAATTGATTACAGCTAGTGATTTCTTCAAGTGGATGGCTAAATGCGAAAGTATAGGCGGGTCAATCCACAATTTTTTTTGTATTTGGGTATTCTTCGAATATTCGAGTCAACAATACAAAAATTTGTTTGTTAATATTTACAAAAATATTCAGATACGCACTTCGTAAAAATGCTTATTTTGTGAGCGTTTAAATCTGGGGGCACGGCCGTATCATTCTCGAAGCAGTTCCGGCCATTTCCGACCTCAAATTTAATTGACCCATTTTATTTCTACAAACGTAATTCGTACCGATCGTTTTCGCCTTACAAAAGTTTTTGATTCACCCAAGCCCTATAGGAAACGCTCTGGCCTTTAGACGCACTAAAAACGAATCTATGCAATAGAATGAGCTGTTAATTACTCACTGAAAAGAAATATCATGCGTAAAAGCAACATATCGAGGGTAAATAAGAGAGTAAAATTTAAGCTAACGGAGAAGAAGCGGCTGGGTACTTTTTAAAAGGGTGACGTCAGCACTCCTGGCGTCACTATTATCGTCGTCTTGGTAATCACTGTTGAAGCCGTTGAAGCTCGATAACGCCTTCACGCCGACAGTCTAAATTTTTTTCTTTGACATAAGCCGAACGTGTTGTTTTGCAAAAAAACTCAGGACAGTGAATTATCAAAACGGACGCAGATCGTAGTCCTCACTCCAAGGATACAGTGCACATTCATTCCTAATTATCTCAAATAGAGAAGGGTCACCAAGAAGGGTGAAATCTTGGCTTATCGTCTTGTAGATAATTTTATATTAAAGTTATTATAGAGTTATTATAGAGCCATTAAAAAAAATCTTCATTTTATTTACATGTATGCATGTTGTGTATAGTTATCTCTTTCAGTCACCAAACTCCGATTGGTGCCAGTATGACACTAATTACTGACATTTTGTTCACATAGTCTTTTACTATCCAGACTTTAAGCAACTACGACATTTTGCCTATATAGTTATTATGCAACTACGACATTTTGTTAATCAGACTTTACAACCCAGACAATATGACCCTCCTACTTAGATATGTGGTAGTTACCTCGACTTAGCCTTTTCTGCAGCGGCGCTCTGCCAAGTTGAGCCGGAGTAGGCGCCAACGGGAAGGGACGGGCCTCTTCTACAGGAACTTCCCATTCTCTGTAAATAATCAATTCTAGCCATATTTCCATACTTCATAAAATCCAGTTATAAATAAAATTGTCTGTCTGTTAATGCTTTTTCACGACTAAACTGTCCACTGCGAAAATTACAAAAATTCTTCATATCTTGGTAAGTTAATTTGGAATGGTGTAGTAGATTGGTCTAGTGATGCCGACAGAGACCAAAACAATAATATTATAACAGAAAAAAATACTTACGAAACAGTTTTTGGTGCGGCGTGGCTGTTGCTTTGAGATACTATCACAGATTGGCCACTCTGTATGTTCTGGGTTGGTGTCTTGTTTGACTCTATGTCTGTGGTAAAGAATAAATTAATGAAACTTAATTTTTTTTTAAATCAACTCTGGAACAGCTGTGTCAGCGACCCGAGGCTGTTTCCTGCTATTTCAATGAGTTAGAGTGGCTAGGATGAAAATGTTATTAAATAGGCATAAAGCACCGCATGTGAGACGTCAGTGCAGGCCTTTATCGCCCATATTTGGCATTAGAATAGAAGAGTTTTTAACTATTGACTATTATAATTTCATATCGTTTTCCGGAACCACAGTCATCCCAGACCAGCCATTCGTTACAGTTCCTCTGTTACACATCCCTATTTGTGACACAACTCCTCCCCCTTAGACAACTCTTCCCAATCACACAACCCCTTCCTGTTACACAACTCCTTCTATTGCACAACCATCCCCTTTACGCAACCTCCATTACACAACCCCTCTCCGTAACACAACCCTTCCCTTTACAAAACCCTCTCCATTGCATAACCCTCCACTTTATAATATAATAATATGTGGGGACATCTCACACAGCGCCATCTAGCCCCAAACTAAGCAATGCTTGTACTAAGGGAACCAGATAACTGATACAATACTTAGACACTTTTTGTTTGTAAATATATACATATAATACAATATAAGACACAGAACAAACACCTATGTTCATCACACAAATGTTTGTCCAGGGTGGGAATCGAACCCACAACCCACAGTTCAGAAGGCAGTGTTACTACCAACTGAGCTATCGAGCCAATGAACCCTCAGTTTTCACAACCCTCTCCATTACACAATTCTTCGTAATAACACAGCCCTCTTCGTTACACACCTGTACTGAAAGGCACGTAAACCCGTTGCAGTTGGACGTAGTGTAGCGGCTGTGAAGGCGCGTCGCTCGACTTCAGCAAGAAGTTGCCCGAGGCATCCAATGACAGCGTTAGAGGTCCCGACATGGCTGCCGAAACCGCATACAAACACAATAAGCACCAAATATTTTCTCCTGTAGACGGCGTTTTTACTAATAACACTCTGTCTTTACTCGTGACAAAGAATTTATTTCAGACTTGCTTCGACCCCACGGTTTCGACGAGCTAATAGTCCATATTTCTGCGTGAGCTCTTAATTTTTTCGCAATCAATCAATTATATTTATTAATCAATAGTGTCCTATGTTGATCTCGGTAGTATGTGCAACATGTGTGTGAAATTTCATGCAAATCAATGCAGTCTTTTGGCGTGAAAACCTCACAAACAAACATAAAAACAAATGAAAATGTTTTCTCTATTGCTCTTTTAGCATTAAAAATCTCTATTTACAAACCACCCAGAAAGCCTAAAAGGCGATGCTAGTACGCAATAAATACAGAAGAATATATCATGCAACCAAATAATTACGTAAGTACTTTTTGTATTGAGTGTATTTGGACGACGTACAAACATGTCTGTAAAACTATACACAAAAATCGAAAAATTGAGCGCTGGCTAAGGTGCCACGTGACTTGCGCAGTAGCAAAAACGCATATAAATCGTGTACTGCGCAAGTCACTTGGTCACGGTTTTAACCAGAGATGTCTCAAGTTATTTACCGGTCAATTTACCTGCAGCATTATCGCCAGTTCGCTTGACGAATGTGACACTCTTCACTAGGGCCGATGCGGCTGACGATTGGCTCATCGTCATTCCTGACTGTGACATTGACATCGGCTGTGACATCGACATCGCTTGTGACATCGACATCGGCTGTGACATCGCACCGCCCGACATTGTTCCGCTTGACATAGTCTGTGATACCTGCACAATAACCACCACAAAATAAAAATAAAAATGTCCGAGAACAAGCCCCACGTTTTAATCTCGTAAACAATGGTCTACATAAGTATAAATCATATAAAATACACAATATCTAAGTATACATAACTCAAAGGCGACTGACTGACATAGTGATCTATCAACGCACAGCCCAAACCACTGGACGGATCGGGCTAAAATTTGGCATGCAGGTAGATATTATGACGTAGGCACCCGCTAAGAAAGAATTTTTCGAAATTCCACCCTTAAGAGGGTGAAATGGGTGGTTGAATTATTTTCTCATAGGCCACGCCACGGGCAAAGCTGCGGGCAGAACCTCGTTCCAAGATAAAAAGAAGCCCCACTACAACCAGACACAGAACAAGTGTTTGTGCTTTTTTTTTCATGTGCACAAATACTTGTCATGCCGCGGGAATCGAATCCGCCGCCTCCGGGATATGAGCCGACATGCTCAACCACATCACAGAGGCTGTCAACTGTGTTATTTTGGTAAGTGAACTCTTTGATACCGAACACATCACAGAATAAAAGAAAAAGATGAAATTTTTATTGTACACACCAAATAACAAAAATTATAAAGAAAAACAATTATCTATATAAAGTGTAACAATGGGCGAAGTTAATAAGCTAACACTTGTAACCACAGACTTATTTCATCCTATATCTGTGGTAGTAACAGAGTATAAAAAAAACTTACCGAATGCGGCATACTAGCTATTCCACTGGATATCACTTGAACATTACTCGTCGGCGAGTTGATGATCGATGCTATAGCGCTGTCTAACGCCGCTTGAGTGGACAAACTTGGTGCACTGAGCGATATTCCTTGCACACTGCTGGTGAGGCTTTGTGTGCTCGACGCGAGTGACGCCGGGTGCGGAGAGCTAGGCACTTGGTTCATATTCTTGTTTATGGACGTGAAAGCTGTCCATTGCCTGTGGTTATCGCCTGTGAAATACCAAAATCAGAACAATATTTCGATTGATTCAGTGGTGACCTCGCAAAGCATAGAATACTTAATAGTCTATACATATAAAATTCAAAGTCTTGACTGACTGACTTATATATCAACGCACAGCCTAAACCACTGGTCATAGAGACTTGAAATTTTGAGGATGTATTCTTTGTAAGGTATCCACTAAGGAAGGGTTTTTTGAAATTTTACCCCTAAGCGAAATGGGTGGTTGCATTATCTATAAAAAAAATCTTCTCTGGTTCAATTAACTCGAAAATTCATACACAACATATTCTTCAATTAAAATTATGAGATACGTGTATCACAATTTTGCCAAAATCATCCCCCAACCGCGGCCAAAGGTGAGAGCGTTTATAATGTATGTTTCGGCAGAAAAATATGCCATTCGTTTCCTATAGGCCACGCGGGTGAAGCCGCTAGAACAGAAGCTAGACCTGTATAGAAGAAGTCGCTGAAATAAATAACGACGCAATAAAGTCAAGATCTACCCTAAATAGCTGCTTCTCTTCCTATAGCGCTGCTCTTCTGACATGTTACGCGTGATGGACCGACCCGATAGAACGGATTACTATTTATACCTAAACCACGGATAGAACCAGGCCTGACGTAAGTAAACTAATGTATTATTCCCGTCTGCAACTAAGTTTGCACTTATCCCTCTATGACGTACCTACTGCAACACATTTCAGTTAGTCCCAGAGAAATGAGTGCGAACTTAACAGCAGTAGAAATTTAGTCGAGATGAGCATTTGTGTTACTCTAATACATTAAATGAACAGGTTATATATATATAGGGGCTATTTATTTATTTGTTTTAGCGTAGTGAACACCAGGATATTATTGTATCATCCAATTTGTAATATATTAACCACATGTGTAATAGTGTGTTATATATATACCTGTATCAGCGTGGGTAGATTTGAAAGCGCCTCCCGTAGGCTGGAACACTTTAGATCCACCCGGACTCGAAGCAGTTATACCACCGAGCAGATTATCTGAAGAGCCGGCCCTATCAAGACGAATAAATTATCAGTTATTTTTTAATTTTAGATTATTTTAACACTTCATTTAAATCTAAATGTGGTGATGATATCGATGTAAGAGGGCCACCGTGCGCCTGCATTGGGAGTCAAATGAGTCTGCCAGAACACACGCCGAAACGGCGACATATTTTTAGTTGGAGGGTAGCTAAAAAATATCTGACCAACCGCTATGGACTCATCATCGTTTTTCATAATCAGAGATTCAACTTCATCGCAAGATCCATGATCTTAGCAGTTTTTACTAGATAATAAATATCAACCATGGACGTATATTATATAAGTCAAGTCAAGTCACAGTATAAGGTCCGTATTACAGAACGATGCTCAGTCGTCGATCGGTGCTCAAGCAGAGATTTCATTCATAAAGCGATCAATTATTGAATGAAATCTCTGCTTGAGCAGCGATCGATGACTGAGCATCGTTCTGTAATACGGGCCTAAGTCATCAACTCAAGTCACAATCTAGTCTAATCTAGTCTAGTCAAGTCATAGTAAAGTGGTGGCAACTTTAACAGAAGCTTCTATGTAGTTTTGGAAACAACACGAAAAGAAACGTTTCACCATCATTATACCACTTTCCCAAACTCATTTGAAACCGATACATCAGTCACTGTAATAATTAGTATAACTCATATTTGGAATTGGAACAATGGAATTTCCCTCAGCACCTACCTACTAGCTTACCTGTTGTTAATATCAGTAAAATCTGATTTGTTAATGTACCTACCTATCGCATATTTAAGGTTCTATTTGTCTTTTCTGAGCAATAAAAAAAAAAAATCTTATATTCTTATTCTCATGCTTGTAATCCAGCACTTAACAAATAAAATGCCACCAATTTTATGCACTAAAACTGAAAATAACACAAGTTTTGGAAAATAATACAATGCGGGGACGAGATCTTTTTCGTTTTCCCCCCAAAACTCTGTCAGTTAGTTCAGAGCTGCTAAAACCTTGTAAATTTCACTTAAACTTACCTAGCTTTGATCGGCTTGGGTCGTCGGGTGTGGTCATGGTGAGTCAAGTAGTCCCGAGCCTCGATTCCTTCCGAATCCGAGTCGGTGACCTTCTCACCACATTTGAGGTCTATCTCCAAGTTTTGAGGCGGTGGTGGCGCTTCATCACATATGGCTTGTGCCATCTGTAAAAAAATATTGTACATTAATATTAATTAAATGAATTAGTAAAGTAAAATAAAAAATAAAATGTAATAAAAAAATAAGTTAAATAAATGAAATTTGGTTGTCGTTGAGGTTTTTTTTAAGCCCTAAAACACGAAGCCAATGGCAAAATTATATGCCATCGAAGAAATATGACCGCGAATGAGAAAAATATTCCCATTCAAATCAGTCAAAAGGAAGAAATGTGAAGTCTTAAAAAAAATAGTTTCGGGAGCAAAGTATATCGCAAAGCTTACCATCTGGTCATCATCACTGAGCTGCGGTGATCCAAGATGGTTGTATGAAGACACAGTCACTGGCAGATCACCACCTGCCTTCATCGCGTTGCCAACGTCAGAGGGCGTTCTAGGACTCTGCAACAAAATTAAACACAAACTTAACCTATTGTTTATTATCACAAAGTTCCTGATAATTCTTGTTTCATAAATAACAACCTATTACAATCATGTAAGGCTTATATTTGATGTAGGTTGAGAGAACTTGAAGTATGAGATTCTTTGTTTCATCATAGCATTTATGATGGCCTTCATTTCAGTGGTCCTTTTTGGTTTTTAACTAAAGGATTGTTAAGACGATAGACGCTTTTGATTTGTATAAGTAAACAAAATAAAACTAATAAAAATTTAAGTAAGGTAAGGAAAGTAACACACTTGCTTTCGTAACTTGGTTGGGTTATTTTACCTGTGGTATTGATCCAGTCGGGTCCCTGCTGCTTGACGATTTCCTACGATCTTTATTGCACCATTTCCACTCTGGGTGCGCTTTGAAATGAGCTTCTTTTACCTAAAATTAAAAATAAACATAAAAACTTCGGCTTGCAGTGTTCATTAAAAGAAGTAGTGAACGAGTGATTGAATGAACAATTCTTCGTCAATTTACCAAACTCCCAAGCACACTCGTAATTTTTTACTTCTCTTCCACTAATAACTTACAAACGGTCTTGATTAGGAATTTGGCACACTGTCTGACGTTGACGCTTAAGAAATAAACAAGTGATTGAATGAACGAAACAGTTCTTTTGTTCATTAATTTACTAACCTCACTAGCAAGCTCGTTGTATTTCTGTTTCTCTTCCGGTTTGAGAGAGTACCACCACTCCCCCAATATCTTGCTGACGGTGCGGTTGTCTTGATTGGGATGCATTTGATGCACTGTCTGACGATGGCGCTTAGAGAATATCATGAAGGCGTTCATTGGACGACGGATTCGACGTTCCTTCTGGAAAGTATGAAGTTATTAGTAAAGTTTACAGACCGTTTCAAAAGTTTGTAATAAATTGTTTGGAAATCGGGTAATAGTCCAGTCAACGAATGATTATAGGGTGCGTGGTGGGAGGCAACATTTTTGAATTCGGGTTTGGTTTGGTATTTTTACTATGTTTACTCCTAAGTACCTATCTCACTTAGGAGTAAACATATTGAAATTACCAGATCTTGAGAGACACCCGGAAGGTCTTAAATTTTTACTTTTGTTTGCTTATAACTCGAAAACGTTCTAGAGAGAAAAAATCCAACCTATTCGAAAATGCCAAATTTCCTACATTTAACAATCAGACATGAAGTTTCTATCTTCAACAGTTTTTGAGTTATCTGCTTTTGGAAGCCACGGTTCTATCGGTTCGCCTGCGAAAATATATTATTACCTACGCGCCTACGGCAGAAGCAAAAGTAGCGTTTGTTAATCCACTATATAAGCTATTTATATTCCAATTTTCATTCAAATCCGTCCAGCCGTTTGAGCGTGAAAGAGTAACAAACATCCATGTATAAAAACTATCGCGTTTATAATATTAGTAGAATAAGATAAGATAGGATAAGGACTTTTCCCTTAAACTTATGATGATAATTTAAAAAATGATAAACTAAGTCCTACCTTTTCATTGGTGCTAGCGGGCGAGTTAAGAGCATTGTTGTTCAACAACTGTCGTTTGGAGGAATCGTCGACACCACCCGGGTCGTCGCATTCGAATACTTCGTCATCTTCGTCGGTGCACATCGATGTCACTGGATTTGGAAAATATTAACATAATGAAATATTTTATGTATTTTTAACTATGACCTGCTAGGCGGTCATGTAACATGATTGCAACAAATAGAAAAACACTTTAATGTATGAATTTGACTGTTTCGATACGCAGTCGAAATCGCTATCGAAAATTTAAAGTTCGGATTTAAATTTCTCCTGTTGCATTGCAATCAAAGTTACGTGATCCCTACGTGACCCTGGTCATAATGAGTTTCAGAAATTTAAGGTAAAAAAATTCTACTGCCCAACTATCCATAAACAACATCTTACTGTTTTATCCATCTGTTACTCACGAATAGTCAATTATAATAGGTCTTTACCTATGAAATTGCCGTATTGCAGTACAGACTTTTTCAAACAAAAAAAAGTTTTGATTGGCTATGAATTCTAAATTCAAATTAATTTTGTTTTAAAAATATGACATTCTATTTACAATATAAGTCTTTTGTTTATTGATTAGCGTTGTATTTTCATTACATTTCAACATTTTTCCTCATAATGGATACTTTGAAATTTCGTGTAATTATGGAATATGAGTTCCGTCGTGGCACCAACGCGGCACAAACGACACGTAACATCAACGACGTTTACGGAGAGAACTGTACAAACGAACGTACAACCCGTTATTGGTTTGCTCGGTTCCGTTCTGGGAATATTGACTTGAAAAATGAACCTCGTGGTCGTCCGGAAACTTTGGTCAACAATGATGAATTAAAGGCGATTGTGGAAGCTGATGAATCTCAATCTACAGCTGAGCTGGCAGCAGCTTTTGATGTTAGCATCAAAACAATATTAGTCCATTTGCGACAGATTGGCAAGATAAAAAAGCTTGATAGATGGGTGCCCCACGAACTTAACGATCGCCAGCGCAACGTACGCGTCGAGACTTGCCTTGCGCTGCTTAACAGGCACAGAAATGAAGGAATTTTGAACCGAATTGTTACGTGCGACGAAAAATGGATTCTATTTGACAATCGAAAGCGCTCAGCAAGTTGGTTCGATCCTGGTTCGGTACCAAAGCAATGTGCAAAACGAAAAACGGCCCCTAGAAAGGTGATGGTCACAGTTTGGTGGTCTAGTGCTGGTGTTATTCATCATAGCTTTTTACGAAACGGCGAGAGCATTACTGCAGATGTGTACATTGAAGAACTGACCACAATGATGGCGAAACTCGCACGTCTGCAACCAGCTTTGGTCAATCGGTCGTCTCCACTGCTACTTCACGACAACGCGCGACCCCATACTGCACAACAGACCGTCTCTAAGCTGCATGAGTTGGGTTTGGAAGCTCTCCCTCATCTGCCATACTCACCAGATCTTGCGCCTACCGACTATTACTTTTTCCAAAATTTGGGCAACTTTTTAGCGGGAAAAAAATTCAATTCCCGAGAGGCAGTACAAAACGCCTTTGAAGAGTTTTTAGTCTCCCGTCCTGCTAATTTTTTCAAGAAGGGCATCCATAAACTGCCACAGCGTTGGCAAAGATGCATTGATTGCAGGGGTGATTACTTTGAATAAAAGAAATAAATAAGTTCGAAAAAAAAATACTTTAACATTTTTCAAACAAAACGGCAATTTCATAGGTAAAGACCTAATATATGAAACAGTTACACTATTTGGAATAGTGTGTTGAATTTTCGACCAGCAGGGTTGGCAATTTGGGCATTTTTCTCAGCAAGTTCTTTCATTTGATACCCATATCATGGGTGTGCACAAAAAATAACCAGCCCGCCATATTGGATGTAGAACGACGTCAATTAGCTAACCATACATTTGGTGTCGATTCTGTGTCGCATTCTGTAAAACTAAAGTAAACAAAGTATGGCGGTACTCTTCTGATGAAGGGGAAATTAAAAAGACGGAAATATTTTAATTTCGTATAGCTTTAAATCTAAAGCTAATGACAATGGTGTCGATTCTGTGTCGCATGTTTATGCGACACAGAATCGACACCTGTCATCCTAATAAACGTATATGCAAAATTTTATCTAAATCGGTGGAGGATAACTTTAATTCATTTGCAAATTTTTCTGTGTAAATTTAAAAACAAAACATTGCAAACTTACAAGCCTGTAAAAAAAACACTCTTTTTCTCTTTCGCACTACTGGTGGAACACACTCACCGTTATTCTCAGTCTTGATCTGGTCCTCAGTCTTGATATGCGCCGGTGTGTGCGGCGTGTGAGGCGTGTGCGGCGTGTGTGGCGTGTGCGGCGTGCGCGGCGTGCGAGGGGAGGGAGACGCGGGGGGAACCGCGGGGGGAGGGGAGGTCGCCGCTAGTAGGGGCACTAGGGACTGCCATGGAAACGCGCCCGTTGCCATGTTGCCTGACACTGGAATAGAGCATTAGGAAATAAGATACTATAGAGTAACTTTTTGGAAATATTATTACCTTCTCCTCTGGGGTAGCCTGTATTGTAGCTTATCACAAAATAGAGGAGTAGAACCTCAAAAATAAGCTTCATCAGCCGAAATACGTCGACCGCGGAACAGCACTAATTAAACGCCACAGCTGAACACCACTTTTGACGCTTATCATAGAGAGATTTGACATAATCACCACGCTTTGCAGACGGTTTGGCCGCAGATTTTAATGAAACCGTGGAAAACTCTGCTGTCCATTTCCTGGATATTCCAATAGCCGGCTCTTACGGCACCTACGGGAAAAGATGGGGTGGTCCTATTCGCAAACCAGGACCAAACGGTTCATAGCTCCTATAAAAAACCTTTCGTACCAAAATCAATCCTATCATAAAAACCCTGCATGAAAATCTACCTCAAAATACATTCTGAATTAATTGAAACAAATGGTACCACATTTCAGTGGCGTATATATAAGTACACTCACCTATGATAGCCGTGTGTGAAGTAGGCGGGGGTAAAACTGGTAGCAACTGATTAGGGTGAACTATAACAGCACTACTATTCACATTATTTACCTGCAACAAAACAATGTGTAACAACAATAAACAAACCATTAATGGAATTCGAGGGGAAACGTTGCAGGCCGTAACACAGGTTTTTCCTAGCTTGGCTCGCAACGCGACCGTGAGAAGTTGCATTGGGAAAAAAGCATCTCTTAAATATAACTTTATAGATAACATTGTTAAAAATATTTTGAATACAGTTATGTTTAAGTATAAGTATATATACCTGAATAAAACTGTTAAATCGTCCAAATTACATCAATAACCTTTTTGTAACTGACATTTGTTGCCAAATAAACTTATTCTTATTCTTATTAATGCCCGTTTGTATTAAAGTTTGACAGCTTCCAAGTTCACACTCCTTTCCTTCCTTTCGTTCCTTATACCCTTGGTTTCATACTTGTGTCAAATCAACATACCAAATACTATATGCTCATTGATTGAAGACCATTGGAAGAGGCAATCAATGAGCGTTCAGTACTTAATGTGCCAAGTTGACATTAACAAAACATACGAGAAACCGAGGGAAAGTTATACTTATTTAAGTTGTATTTTAATAGACTTTGGTGCAGTTATAACACCATCGTTATTATTAGCACTTTAATTATTTTAGCTATTTATTTAGCACTCTGTTTGTTGTGAAAAATGGAGGGATTTCTCAATTCAACTGTTTTTTTGTTTGTTACCTCAGAACTTTCGACTGGGTGAACCGTTTTTAATGATTCTTTTTTTTGGTGTGTCCCTTGTGGTCCCGTTTGAGAAAACCATATAAGTTGGGCACGTTCCCTGGTAGTCGTTTGTTAGATTATGTTCCCTTTTTATTGTTTTATTTATTTATTACAATAAAGTCTGAAGTTGGTTTTTACGCTTTGCGTTCGTTAGTTTATTAACTTACATTGACATGATCGCCGTTATCCAAACTCCTATGTTCGATTTCTGGCTCCATGTTGCCGAGTTGCTGTGTCAAGTGATTCAGCTTCTGTTCTATCTGAAATATTGTATTGTTAAGCGAAACATTTCGAACTTGATGTTCAGATATGTGATGCTATTGACGATGCATTTTAACTATACCCATTATTATGGTTCCCGGCCGGTTTCGGACAAGTATTTGTGCACAGAAAAAAAAAGCGCAAATACTTGTTCTGCGTCTGGGTGTTGTGGGACCATGGTCCTCGTAGTTCTTGGCTCCCTTGATACAGGGAATTTATATATGTGATAGATAGTGTCCAGGATTTATGTATGTGATCTTGGGGCTTTTATTTATTATTATTTAAACATATTACAACATTTACAAATTTCACTGCATTCAATTTTGTGCTTTGGTTCATTAGATGTGTTGATTTCCCAGGATGGCGAGCGCAGTGCAGTGTCACGCAAAATTTTATATTTCAGATTTCCGAGTGGCACTGTACTGTTATAGGCGGCCGTGACTTTTAACATCAGGCGAACGACTAGCTCGTCACTTCATTACCATAAAAAAGATGAATCATCTCACTCATTTATTTTTACCCACAGATATACAGTGGTGGTCATATAATTAGAAACACTTCATATGAATTATGAAAGTTAGAAGTCCATGTCATCCATTCTTGAAAAATTTATAAATTCAATTTTTAATTATCATGCAACAATATAGCCACTCAATTTAGAATACTCATAGAATACATTAAAAAAACAAAACTATCTAAACTTCATTATAAAAAGAGTTTAAAGCATACATAGTTGTCCAAGAGGCCAGTAACAGAAATTATTTTCTAGAGAAAATAATTTCTGTTACTGGCCTCTTGGACAACTAATTAGAAACACTTTAGAAAAGCATCCACGACACATTCTATTTCTGATATTGAAAAAATAAAACTTCTTTCTTAGCTATTTTCTATCGTTTTGGCAGCAATTGAACATCAAATTGAAAATCCGTTTACAGTTTTTTGTTCAAAATGGGCCAAAATAAAAGTTGTGACGAGTCAACTAGGCAAATAATTGTTAATTCACACATCGACCAAGAATGGACGTACAGGAGAATAGCTTATCATTTAAAATGTTCGGTAAAGAAAGTTTTCAATGCTATTGACCATTACAAAAGACACGGAACTATTGAAAATATTCCTAGAAAGGCTCGACCGAGGAAAACTTCGCCCATAGAAGATAAGCTAATCGTACGTATTGCTAAAAAATACCTGTTTAAAGGCTCCAACCAGATTAAAACTGAAGTTTTTTCTCCTGATTACCCTAGAAATGTCTCGTCAAGACTAGTAAGTCGTAGATTAGTGGAATCAAAATTGTTTGGGAGGGTTTCTCGAAAGGTGCCGCTTCTTACCAAGAAACATCGAGAGAAGCGATTATTATTCGCTAAAAAGTATGTCAATTGGACGGTCCGAGATTGGAAAAAAGTCTTATTCTCAGATGAAACTAAAATAAACATGGTAAATTCAGACGGAAAGCGCTACGTTAGACGTCCAATGAACCATGCTTTTAATTATGAATACACTAAAAGCATAGTCAAGCACGGAGGTGGCAATATCAAGGTATGGGGATGTTTTTCTGGATGTGGAGTTGGACCCGTTCGTAAGATTGAAGGTATAATGGATCAACTGCAGTACAAAAATATCTTAGAAGAGACAATGATTCCCTACTCTGTCAACAATTTGCCTGTAACATGGATCTTTCAGCGTGATAATGACCCTAAACACTGCCAACAGTGTAAAATATTTTCTTAGGGAACAGCGTATTTCCGTCTTAGACTGGCCTGCAAATAGCCCTGATTTAAATCCCATAGAAAATCTGTGGCATGTCGTTAAAAAGAAAGTCTCAAACAAACGTAACTCCAGTCACAACGAACTCTACGAAGCTTTTGTAGACGCATGGAATACAATCCCATTAGAAAAATGTATGAAATTGCTTGAATCAATGCCACGTCGTTGTAGAGCTGTGATTGATAATAAAGGATACGAAACAAAATATTAATTATAAGTTTTAGTAGCCTATACACAGTATCTATTACCTAAATTATATAATTCTAAATAATTAAACCTATAAAATATGATTTATCTTTTATTTTTTTGTATTGTTTCTAATTAGTTGTCCATTACTGTTGGTACTTTAAAACTCAATTAGTTGCTTGTATGAAATGTAATATTGAATCTGTACTTGTTTAGTTGATATTTAGTTGATTTTTTAAATAATTGATTAGTTATTGAACATATTTTATGTTATTTGTGGTTTTATTCCCAAATAAAAAGTATTAAGGTCAAATATCTTGTATAATATTAAGTTCCGTGGGTAGTGTTTCTAATTATATGTCCACCACTGTATGATATTCTAAGTAAGTTTTATAGGTGCTTACTATTAACTAGTTTTCGGACGTGTTCTCGTCGGCCCACTATAAAAAAACAAAATTACATGGTTTGTCCAATAGTAACATAGCAAGGATCGTGCTGGTTTTAGAGACGAACCAATAACGATCGAATAGTATAATGGGTGTTTCATTCTAACAAAATATCAAGCACGCATGTAACAAACTCATCTGCGGACAAATTATGGTTAAAAGTATACCATACTTCTTTGTAAATAAGGTTTGCACTCACTTGAATGGACTCCGTCGGTTCATTCTTGATCACGACGTATTTCTTCTCATTCGGTATCACATAAAACCTCATGGGATCCTTGGTGTCGGGGTCAACGACCGACAGCAGCCTCGCTTGCACCGGCGCTGGCTTTACAATCCTTTTATCTTCTAATACTCTCGTCTCCGTAAGTTCTGGTGGTCGGTCCATAACGGTCCTCAATACGTTACTCTGCGGTATATCGTCATCGTCATATTCCGACCGTCTAATAAAATTTTCCACGTGATTATTTAGAGGCGGGGACATTTCAGTGTCTCTCCGATAATCGTGAATCCCGTTCCTTAAATGTATCGGCGGACGGTATATTGCTTCTTCGATTCCATTGCTAACTGGAATGCTCCGGTGCACCATAAGGTTGTGAGCAAAGTCACTGGTACTTCTGATATTGTTTGACATGCTAGTCTGTATGTTCTGATTGTTGATTGCGTTGAGATTGAGAGATATGCTTGAAGGGAGAGTTAAGTTCGGAATCGAAGTCGTGGGTGGGTTTATGCTAGCTTGGATGCTGTTCTGGAGCGATAGTCCTGGAGTTTGGATGTTGATAATACTTGGCTGCGACGAGTTGGTTTGTAATATTGTGGGACCGTTTCGAGGTTCCACTTTCGTCTGAAAGTGAAGCTATTAGATATGATTATTGCTTGTCTATAGAGAATTTATGAAGATTGTTCGGAAAGTTTTGATGATTTGATAGCAACTTTTTTTATCATCTTGAGCTGGATGACGAATATTGTAGAAGCTTAGTCATAGAATGCCACTTTGAACGGCTAATTCCCTTTTGCATCAACTGCTCCGCGCAGTTTCGATCGACCCCGAGCATAGCCCTCTCAGTAGTTGCGTGACTTTAAGAACCTTTCTTTCCCATCAGTTATCTGTTCTATGAACGTAGTCTGTCCATTTCTTGTACTTATTAATTTTGAGAGTTATGTCAGTGATTTTCGATAAATACAACTAATGAAGGATATTCTAAATTTAAAGTTAACGTTAGTGCCAATATTCAGTCAGTATTCATGACAATAATTGGGAAGTGATTACTGACCCGATAGCACAGTTGGTAGTGACCCTGCCTACTGAACTGCGGGTTGTGGGTTCGATCCCCACCCAGGACAAACATTTGTGTGATGAACATCGATGTTTTTTCTGTGTCTGGGTGTTATATTGTATTCTATGTATATATTTACAAACAAAAAGTATCTAAGCATTGTATCAGTTGTCTGGTTCTCATAGTACAAGCTTTGCTTAGTTTGGGGCTAGATGGCGTTGTGTGAGATGTCCACACATATTTTGTGCACCCTCAACCTTAATGTTTTTATCAGGTCGCAATGATAACGACATTATTAAAAACTAGTTGCGCCCCACGGTTTCACCCGTGGATAAAAAGTATTTTAATTATTTGCTCATCCCACGGAAGCATTTCACTTTTCCGGGATAAAATGTAGCCTATATGTTAATCCAGTGTATAAGCTATCTTGGTACTGAATTTCATCCAAATCCATAAGCGTGAGCGTGAAGAAGTAACAAACATACACACATACAATCTTTCGCATTTATAATATTAGTGTGATATAGTGTGATATATACCTGATAGTGATAGTTGTTGGGAGACACTCGTATCACGCTCGTAGCGACGCTGTTGACGGGCGAAGTGACCCTACTCGGCCGAACTAGCTCTGGCCTGTAGAGGAGAATATAATTACATTTTATTTTTGTTATTACCGCTACTACATGCAAAGTTATATAGTCAATAAATAAAATACTATTTACCAGCGGTTACTTTAGTAAAGATCTAGACCATTATCCATTCTTGGAAAGCATGTCATTTTTATGATCGTCAGCTCGTCAGACAATCATAACATCGAAAGATAATTACGTATCTTAAACAATAGCTAACTTTCAAATTAAGGTATTATTTAAAACGGATGTGGCTGTTAGTGCTTATAATTGTATGCACTGATGATGCACTGATGAATTTTCATCACCATCATTATCACTTTCATCATCTTCTGTCATTGTTATCATTTAATAACAATGATGATGACGTTGATAACATTATTATAATAATAACTATGGTAAGGGTGAAATGTAAATGACAATGAAAATCATGGCGGTTTGATGATCGTAACAATGATAACGATGACAATAATGAAGTTGCAGATGATGACAATAGCGTTCACAAAAAAAAATCTACGTTACCCTCAGGTTAACTGGAAGATAATCCTCTCTAGCATTAACTTCGCCTATGTACCTACATTTGTTGTTTGTGCAATAAATCATTTTCTATCAATCTATCTGTCTAACGAGCTTCTGCCCGCAGCTTCGCCCGCGGCGTGGCGTATGGGAAAATAATTCAACCACCCATTTCACCCTCTTAAGGGTGGAATTTCGAAAAATCCATTCTTAGCGGAAGCCTACGTCATAACATCTACCTGCATGTCAAATTTCAGCCCGATCCATCCAGTGGTTTGAGCTGTGCGTTGATAGATCACTGTGTCAGTCAGTCGCCTTTGAGTTATATATATTTAGATAGTGGTGAATAATGACGTTTAAGGTGAAGATGATGATGGCAAAGGTGACAGTGATGACGATGCTGATAATAACATACCGGATGAGGTGGTGGTGGTAGGGCGGCGCGGAGTGCGGCGGCTGCGGGGACGAGATGGGCACGAACACGTTGCTGCGCAGCCCCGAGTGCGGGGACGCGCCGCCCGGCGGGGACGCGCCCGGGCTGCCCGACCGGGAGCTGCCCAGCGACACTGGAACGGTAGCTTTATAGCCGGGACTTACCGCGTAACTCTGGTGGTAATTGGCGCGTGCAGGGTGACAGGCGAAGCCGATTTCCAGAACAGTTACGCGATAGGGGTGTTGGCCGCAAATTGCACACTTGAAAGCTTTTGGTCAAACCAATGAGAACCCAAAAGCCTTACAACCCAACTAGACAGCCTAAAGAACTCTATGGATGTCCATTGATGGCCATAATGTATTGGGAAATAATCATTTCTTTCCTTTCTTCTGTGATCTCGTGTGATGGGCAGAGCTGCTTGGCTGGCTTAAGTGCAAGTTTTCCATTCACTCACTCGAAAAATGGATCTTGCGTGTAGGGCGCATAATTGCATATCTTACCCTTCCGGGCAAAAACAACCTCCTCTTAATTCAATATTTGACCAATATTATCAATACAATACTGTGCTGCCTAGATAAACAATCTACACTATTAACCCACCCTGAAAATGTTTCACACACAATTATTCTCTTACCCAGCATATTAGCAGCCTCTGTCTCATCCGGATCGAATCGTCCAGTAACTCGATAATGCGGCGGCGTTGTATCAGACTCGCGCGACGTCTCATCGCCTTCCACGCCTGTTCCACTTGAAGACAGGGATTTACTGCTACTTCTGGAATTAAGAGGAGCTCATTCGTTTCATAAGGATCTTGGGAGAAATTAGATTTTTTCTTTGTAGTTCTTCATAATATTTGAAATTACGATTATCATTTACGATGGTACCTGTACGAAAACCATAGGTAGTAGTTTAATTCTATTGGCATACCTATTCCAGCTAACCAGCTGTTAACGAGCTGCAAAAACACTGCTAATAGAATACGAAGCCAACCCAGCAAAGTCCAAATGTATACAGCCACCATGTATTAGGACTTAGACTCTATATATTAGAAAGTTCAAATGCTTGGAGCATTTGTTCATACTGCTGGAATGATTAGGACAATGCTATGACAGTGGGCAGTCTTTCAACTGTTTCTATATTTTACTCTAATCTGTAAAATAAGTTAAGTTGGTGCTCAGAGCAATTAGAAGTTAGATTGAAAATCATGACTGTGAGACTAGGCATATTATTATTAATTTGTCATCAAGACATTTATTGTGACCAATGAGTAACTAATTACTTAGAGCAGAGCTAATTCTGCCTGAAATATATATTTAAAGGTAGAAGAAATGAGTGCCAACTAACCTCTGTTGCGAAGTATGACCGGACCCCTGCGCTAAAGGCGTGTTAGAAGACCGCGTGACTCCCCTCAGCGAGAGATGTCTAGAACAGTAGCCTCTCCTCTGGCTCTCCTTTGTACAGCCTTCCTTAGAGCAGAGCCGGCGCCACTGCTTGCCGTTGAACTTCTTACGGATGCCCGTGGGAGTGGATACTACGTCACCTTTCTTGTACTTGTGCGGGGTTGCCGCTTGAGATCTGGATAATAATATTGGGAGAATGTAGAATTTTGATAATTTGATCATCCGAACGGCCAAGAACTGACAGAGCATTTCCTCTTCCGTTGATCATCCGAACGGCCAAGAGCATTTTCTCTTCCAACATCAGTATTTTCTCTTAGATATAATGGTGGGCGTCCCATGGGCAAGCGTAATCTATCTTAGACAACATCGTCACTTTCCATCAGCTAGGCTATCAAGTAACTTCATTGTAACCGAGAGAAACACAAATTTGTATGGATTTGGCAGTTTCAATACGCAGTTTACGTGCATAGTTAGTATGGATATTTTCAAATTAGGAATGAAATTCCACCTAGAACCTTTCTCTCCCATCGGTATTTTTTATTAGTTTCTGTTGAATATATTTTAAATAAATAAATATTTGTGGACATTTCACACAGCCCTAAACTAAGCAAAGCTTGTACTATGGGAACCAGATCACGCTGGACGGTCACGTAACTCGATTGCAACCGATAGAAACACCAATTTGTATGGATTTGACAGTTTGAATACGCAGTTTATGTGCATAGTTGGTATGGAAATTTCTCCGATTTTCGTGATCACCCACGAAAATTTGATTGCTATGCAACAGGATGCCTGAACAGAATGCCCTGATACTTAGATACTTTTTGTTTGTAAATACATACATAGAATATAATATAACACCCAGACACAGAATTTGATCTATCTTTATCATTATCATATATAAACAGAATTTTATCTATCTTTAATAGGCTATTTGACTACTATATTTTTATTACATACATAAATAATATACCCCAAAAAATAGATAACTGTGAAAACAAAACTTGAATATCTCAAAAAATGACTAAGTTACAGGCATTTTAAAATACAGAAATAGAAAGAGACAACTCAAACACGCCGTGACGTCAGTTACTAGTCCTCACAGTAACTCATTACTAAGCTGTGGTAGCTCTACATACAATCTTTTTTGGCATGTGACGTCACAAGTCATGCCTTCATAGTAGCTGTGAGGAAGCTCCACACGATCTCTGTTTTGCGAGAAAGGGACAGGCGATGAAACTTTAAAAGCGTACTACTCCGTGATTAATTTACCGATTTTACTTATTTTTACAATGATTACATTCATTTTTAACCTACTTTATGAAAATAATATTTATTTGTTCATTTTTAATAGTAGTCAAATAGCCTATTCTGTTCATAAACATACCTAGGAGTGGGAGGTTGAGATCTGGGCGTGAGACTACGCTCGAGCAAGCTCGAAGTGCTGCCTCGACTTTGCAAGCTGCTTCGCTTGCTGTTACTGCAATCTGCAAAAAAATACAACTATAGATCCAATACACATCCAATACAGCCAGAACACAGGGTTTCTTAGTTTGGGTACCAAAGTTTTCCAACCAGGGGTAAGCTATTTGTATTTTTCGTATACTGTTTTATGTTTAAACCGATGTTTGTAAACATTTAATAAACTATTTCGTTTCAATAGAAATATATGGAGCCCGCTACACTGCCACCAATAACTACTGAATTATAACTACTGTATATTCTATTGATATTCACTTATAAGTGTTACAATATTGTCATTAATAATGCACAAAGTATTGTGTTTAAGTTTATTTTGTGTTACCCCCAAATAGGCTATTTGACTACTATTAAAAATGAACAAATAAATATTATTTTCATAAAGTAGGTTAAAAATGAATGTAATCATTGTAAAAATAAGTAAAATCGGTAAATTAATCACGGAGTAGTACGCTTTTAAAGTTTCATCGCCTGTCCCTTTCTCGCAAAACAGAGATCGTGTTGAGCTTCCTCCCAGCTACTATGAAGGCATGGCTTGTGACGTCACATGCCAAAAAGATTGTATGTAGAGCTACCACAGCTTAGTATTGAGTTACTGTGAGAACTGGTAACTGACGTCACTGCGTGTTTGAGTTGTCTCTTTCTATTTCTGTATTTTAAAATGCCTGTAACTTAGTAATTTTTTGAGATATTCAAGTTTTGTTTTCACAGTTATCTATTTTTTGGGGTATATTATTTATGTATGTAATAAAAATATAGTAGTCAAATAGCCTATTGTGAACCAAAGAAATAATAATAGTAAAAATATACATCGAATAGGGCTACTCTAATAAATAAACAGCGTTTTAATTATAATTTGTAACAGTGGTTGGAAAATAATTTTGGTTATGGCTGGTGCACCAATTTACTATTTATATGCATTTTTGCTACTTGTGATGAGTCCCAAACAGAGCTCACTGTAGTGCTACATTATCAAATGCAATTATGTCATTTCATTCGTTATTATTGTTATGGTTAGGTACTCATTACACTCAATGGATTCAATGAATAATAATTTTATTAAAATGAAATATGTTGGTACAGCGCCTAGTGGCTTTTGTTAAAAACTACCTATTCTGCCGTGTTATTTCGTTATTTTCCGGGATGAAAAGCATCCTAAATCCTAAATATAAACATACGCGTAGTTTACATTATCATATATATTTATATATTTATACATATTTGTTCAATTTATCATCAAGCTCACATTCAAATCCAGACCCGCCTAATAATATAATAATGTTCTTTGATCTGTGATCTATCATTTGATAAATAATCATTATAGTTAAATAATATATGTAAGAGTATAACCAATCTTTATATTACTGTCGAAAAAAACATAGAACTAATCACATTCTCACAAGAGCCTGATTCAGAATATCCGAATAATAATAATAATAACGCCCAACGATCACATATATAGATCCTGGACCCTAACAAGGATTCCGTGTCTAGGGACCCAGGAACTACGAGGACCATGGCCCCACAACACCGAGACTCAGATCAAGTATTAGTGCTTTTTTCTGTGCACAAATACTTGTCGTGTCACGGGAATCGAACCCGCCGCCTCCGGGTTTTGAGCCAATCGGCTCAACCACCACACCACATAGGCTGTCAAGCTAATGTTAGAAAATCTGTATTTAATTGCATTTCAAAATCGTTAAACAGATAGACATACAAAATATAGAAAAATTGGGTGCCATATACCATACATAGCTTGTATAAAAAGTTCAACATACCTTTTATCTAGATGCCGAAAATTATGAAATATATTGATGCAATTATATAAGATATCACCGTACCTACCTAGAGGAACTTTGCAGGAAAGTCCTACCACCTAGTGGTAACAATTACCTAGAAACTTACCCATATGCGAGACATCATTAGGAAACATGATGTCCTCCCTCCGCAGGTCGTCATCACTCTCCCCGTAGTCGTCATACGCCCGTTTCCTCAGGTCGTCCATGGAAGTGTTGGACAACGCTCCCACCGTCACCACGGCCGGCCCGGCGCCGGGATTCGGCGATGACGTGTAAAACGTATCGCCGCCCATCTGATTAGATTAATAAGATCGTGAGATATGATTAAGTCTATAAGTGCACCTCATCGATGCAATGCGTGATCAAATGGAACTACTTATAAAGAGAGAGATAGATAGAGAGGAAGAGGGAGTGAGAGAGGGGAGAATGTTAGAAATAGAGGGAGATAGGGGGAGAGGGATAGTGAGAGGGGAGTGCTAGAGAGGGAGAGAGATGGAGAGGGAGATAGGGGAGAGAGAGAGCGAGAGGCACAATGCGATTTCAATCCTGGGTCGCACCATGCTGAGGGAACACGGCTAACTGATAGTTTGAAGGATTTGATTATACAAACTATACCACAGATTATATACTAATAGTGCGCCGCGATAAAAAAAAGTATCCTATGTGTTAATCCAGCGTATAAGCTATTTGCATTCCAAGGTTCATTAAAATCCATTCAGTAGTTATTGCGTCAAAGAGTAACAAACATCCATACATACAAACTTTCGCATTTATAGTAATGAGGATAAAGAAGTAAGGACTATACAAGTACCTAAACGTTGTAGCGGTTTAACTCTACTCTCCCTTTCCTTCCTACCTTCTTTTAACCGTCTTTACCGTCTTCCTTCTCACCTGTGTAGGCATAAGCGGCATGCGCATCTGATGCGCGTGCAATGCAGCAGCGGCGTGCGAGTCCGCGTCCTCTAGCTCATCAGCCCATGGAGGCTGCAGCAGACGGATGTCGGCTCGCTTCACTTCCACAGTCTCTTTGCCTGAACATAGCTCTCCATCTACCACCTAGAATACAATATTGTTGTAAGTAAATATGGGTTTAACAATAACTTGGGGTTATGTGCAGATGCATCAATTATATTCCTAACCATCTAATTTGTGATGTAAAAGCTTTAACCGTACCCCGCTCTTTCACTCGTCGTCCACACTTTTCCAATCAAGATGTTATACTCAAGGTTTTAGATATATGTGATGACAAAAAGAAGCCGGCCGTATCTACATAAAAAACTTTAAAATCATGCAGCTGAATAAAAAAAACTGCTATATTTTTTAAAATGTAATATTAAATTTGAAGCTAGCTGCAATTTCCACACTTCCATGCATCCCTGAAACCGGGACATGCTGCATTTAACCTAACCGTGATATGTGATCTCATTTCCAAATCAATCCTTCATCTTTTATGACGAACTTACCGGATCTGATTATAGTAAGCGATACTCCTATACAAATCATAAATATTCAAAAGTGCCTTACCCTGACTCGTATCCTTATAGGCGAGTTGAGCACGTGCTGAACGAAACCCTTCACGAACACGTTCTGAACACTCTCCCTGCTGGAGTCGGGGGTCCGGACCACGCAAGCCGACCCGACCGGCAAATGGCTCATCTGCGGGCTAGCATCACTTATCACGTCGAGCTTGTTCACTCCGAACACATCGCAATACTCCACCGGTTCATTCTCGCACCCATCCAGTTCGACGATAACTTTACAGCCTTCCGCCTGACGTATCACCCCTGGTACGTAGTAGCCTCGCTGTTTTGCCAGCACTCTGCTATCGCGCCACTCTGATAAGTCTATGTTTGGATATATGGAGAATGGTTTATGGTCTGTAGGCGGTGATGGGTGCTGTGCTACTATTGGCGAAGGCTGCAGCACGGTGCGCTGGAAACTCTGAGGCTGGTATTCCATTGGCTGAGGAGCTGGGATGTTGTTGTTCGCGCAATTCGTTTGCTCTTCGTGCCCTGAAGGGTCATATTTCCGTTTCTTGGGCAGGTTCCTTACTGGAGCGTGAGTGGGGGTTTGCTGAGAGCTCGGTTGAGGAGCGTTGCCGCTGCTAGCGTTTCCTGGATTAGTCGGATTGGCCATGGTTATACTTGAACTTGGATTAGAAGAAGACTGAGAGAGGCTCACAGTGCCGACACTGCTGATCACCGATGCAGGAATCTAAAAGGAATAAGTAGGAATATCAATGGTAATTAGAAGAAGGTTAATGTATTAACTACTAAAGTCGACCTTGATGCAGTCTTCCTTTTCATGTTTCATTGAGGAAAACATTTGAACGTACTAGATATGCATAATGTATGATTGTATGGGTGTTGATTTACAGGCATAGTGTTACCAAGCGGTTGATATAAGGAACAGTTTAGGATTGATTAAAATAAATGTGTAAATTCCAAATACAGTATTATGATCTAACCAGTAAAATCACGTATGTACGAGTAATTACTAATTAGGATTTTAATTTACCGGGAAATATTAATTCAATGAAAGTGTTAAGTTAATACACCATTACCATACCATAAGTCTGGATGGGGGACAAAAATTGAATCTCCGTTTTTATCCACTTCCGGCGAACGAAGTGGATAAAACGGCATACAAGTTTGCCTCAAGTCCGTATTAGAGATGAAATTTCTTGTGTAATCTTGCACAGGGGATATTTTTAATATAAAGGGTCAGGAGTCAGTTTTAAAATCGTCACATGTTTATTGACCATCACTCTATCTCTATCAGCCGCCCAACTCTTCATCTTCTCATCGTAAAAAGACCTGTCGGGCGGTTTAACGGATCTGACTGCAGGGCTGTCAACAAAGTGATTAAAGGACAAGGAAGGTATTGTCGAAGCAGCCAAAATGATATATACTTTTCATACCTGATCGTCAATGTCTGGGTAGAGCGGATGCGAGCGGAATAGCGGCGCCCGGGCGGCGACGGAGGCCTGCGGCTGCTGTGAGCCGCCCGCGTGGGCTCGCTGCATCACCGCCCCACTCACCACAGCTCACTCATCGCGAGCGGACAGTATACCTGGAGAAGGAAGAACTGGAATGAAGACCGAGCGCAGAATGTTCCATCGACCACTTGGGAGTACTGGTGCAAATGCTTATCGTATATAAAAAGAGTCACCAGACCGAGTCCAGAAGTATCATTGTAAATAGCGTGATTTGATGGATAAAGAAGAAGTTGAATACAGTTAAAAAGATATTAGTTACGTAGACAAACTCTTGCAGAAAAGTACAACACCTAATAAATATAAATACGGCAATGTACAAATATGCGAGCGTCGCCTACACAAGTAATATTAGCAGAAACATAATCGGCGGAGATTCCTTGGAAAACCCCAAGAACATACATAGATATAGAATACTTATGACACAAAAAATTACAATAGATGTATGCCTCGTAATATTCAATAGAATAAAACAGACCTTTACGATAAAACGACCTTTACACGACTTTACAGACCTTACAGATTAAGATAAAGAATCATTTTATTTCATTCAAATGTTTCTTTCAATCTGAAATACCATGGTTTTAACGATAACAATAAAAGCCAGTTAGTTAATAAAAAACTAAAGTAACTAACGAGGAGTAAAATACAAAGAAACAATATAATTGGCGAATACAGCAAACAATTCATTATCATTAAATCTCCCTATGGTAAGCGTCCTAAATGGCGTTTTAAGGGGGAGACCTACGGTCAGCAGCAGTTTTTAAAGTGAACAAAAATAGTTCTCAATTTCGCATCGCTAGCTATCAAGATATCCTAGACATACTATGAAGTCTTCCAAAAGTACGTTTTCTTTCACTTTATCAATTCGACGATCGACGTAATCAACTTGAATTGTTTGACGCCTGACTTGACTAACATTTTACACGTGTTTGCCATTTCACTAAAATTTAATTTTATGTACAAGTATTAATAAAGACTATAGCAAAAAATCGTAAGGTTATTAATACTTTAGTGCGTTTTTTTTTCTCATCCATAAACAGTGTATGCTGTGTATGTAAGGAATAAAACTCGTATATGTATGCGTCTGTGTATTAGGTACCATACTACTACCACAGTATTACAATTCTTACAGTAGGGCAACGCATTTGATGTAGGGCGATGCTGCCTCCAGCTTGGTATATTTACGCTATCATACGCAAATAACAAGGGTTGTCACAAAATTGAAAATTAAATTATTATGATTATTATTACAGCGTAATCATTTACCAACAATAATTAAGTATTCTAAGCGTAAGTTTCATTCGTGCACGCGGCTTTCTTCTAGGCCCGTGGTCGTCAAACTGCAACCTGGACGATATTTGTGTGGCCCACGACAAAGCAAACAATTTTAGTAGAGTTGGTTCCGTATTACAGAACGATGCTCAGTCATCGATCGGTGCTCAAGCAGAAATTTCATTCATGAAGTGATCAATCAGTCAAATCAATCTCTGCTTGAGCACCGATCGAAGACAGCATCGTTCTGTAATACGGACCTTAGACCCGTATTACAGAACTATGCTCAGTCGTCAATTGATGCTCAAGTAGAGATTTCATTCACTATATGATCATTTTGTGAATGACATCTTGTCTTGAACAGAGATTCACGACTCTGCGTAGCAGCGTTTTGGAGACCGCACAAAAAATGTATCAAAAATATAACATAAAAACTTTGTGACGTACGTCACGTAGGCACACTGTACTTGATCAAATTAAAATTATGAAGATCCTAACCACGTGCGCTTGTACTATTAATTATTAAGCTACAGTCCGTAATTCCGTATAGTTGGTTGGACCCCGACGACTGCTATTTAGATAAAGGAAACATTCTTTATTTAAATTGACAAAATAAATAAAATTAACTTAGTTTTAGATATGAGCTAGACGATAAAACCAATAAAACACCACTAGGTAATTAAATCACTAGTTAATGATCAAACTAGAATATATATACAAATGGTAGCGGAAAGGCAAACGAAACTATAATTCGAACAAAAACTTGAAACAAACTGATGGTATTATTAGCTTTTTAAATGAAATAAAGTAAGCAAATATTTGTGGACATTTCACACAACGTCAGCTAGTCCCAAACTAAGAAAAGCTTGTACTATGGGAACCAGATAACATACAATACTTTTTATTTGTAAATACATACATAGAATACAATATAACACCCAGACACAGAACAAACATCGATCGTTCATCACGCAAATGTTTGTCCTGGCTGGGAATCGAACCCACAACATAAGTTGGTTACCAACTGAGCTATCGGCCCAGTCAAAATGAAACGCAATGATACGTTGCTGTTATTAATTCTGTGGTAATGTCTGATATTAAATACCCTTATAGAGGAGTTATGCTATTTCTGTTTTTTTTTTTTAAAACGACAAATTGCCTTTATTTTCTAAATACTACAATGATTTAATAAATAATACTAAAAACGACCTACTACTAATACTACAAAAACAAAAACCATTTGGACTATATACTGGCCGCGATGATGATAGACAGTCCAAACGCTCCAGCCCACTACCAGTAGGTAGCATACCCAACATGCTGGCAGCATTGCCCCGTTGAATTTCTATGTTAAATACCGAAGTGCTGTATTCTTTCAGTGACATTGGTTTTAACTAAGGAAAACTGTGATATTAGGGAATTTTGGGAAAGGCCGAATGGCCAACGTAGCGAGTTCTTAGGATGATGTCATCATGGCGCAAATAATTATGATAACGATGTATTAAAGTCGAAAACGGGGAAAAATGTGGGTTGCAAATGTGGGATGAAAACGGAAAATAAATTGGGTATGGATAGTGGCTAATTTCTACAATCAAACAATATGAACGATCAAGGGGATTTGTGTATGTTTTTTAATTTTGTGATTGTCAATTGTTCCTGTAATGTGGTGTTTTAATATAGAGTTTTATCTATCTATCTATCTATGTACTTTTTGTTCAATAATCCCCTTCCGTCATGCGAAGAAAACGCAAAGGGGATTGTAATAAGCCACATTGTACTCCTAGGCATCATATTAGAGCCGAGCGACCGAGTGACTCGTGCGATTTGGATGTGCAGTGAACATCTCAATATTCGCAATATTTAGAGACCTTTATTTTCCTGATCTCTGGTTTGCTCACAAATTATTGTTCAAACGTTACAACTTATATCTGAACAAAAATCGGTCTTAAAGTAACAATTTGAACTTTGTGATTCTTTAACATGCCGGTTTCTTCGAGATGTGTTCCTTCGCCGTTGTAAGCGCCAATTCCGCTCGTAACTTAAAGTTATTAGTGTGGGGTCGACCGGGATTCGAATAAGAGTGAGGCGTCGGTTTGAAAGGCGCACCTGCTATTTTGCTGAGCCCCACTAGTTTGTATACTTAGTTATTACATTCGAAAACTGTAGGCCAAATCACACTATTACAGATATCATCATAATATTAATATAATAATAACGCCCAACGATCACATACATAGATCCTGGACCCTAACTAGGATTCTCTTTGTCCAGGGACCCAGGAACTACGAGGACCATGCTCCCACAACACCCAGACTCAGAACAAGTATTTGTAGTTTTTGTTCTGTGCACAAATATTTGTCCTGTCGCGGGAATCGAACCCGCCGCCTTCGGGCTATGAGCCGACCTGCTCAACCACCGCACCACAGAGGCTGTCGTTCATAATTTAACTCAAAATACCAGGCTAGGTTATGAACTTAAAACTGACTTAATACATTCGTAATAGTGTAATAAAGTTAAGCTCTGTATGGTACGGCTAACACGGACTATAGAATGGTATAAAAAAATCTTTCCTTTTTTGTATAAATGCATTCACATCACGACTGTTCGCTATTTTAAGTAAATTCAAGATAGATTTAGCTCGGATCAATAACCTGATACTAAGAGGTCTCATACCTTTTGTTTCATTTTTTGCCACTCTGCCTGAATAAGTAATTATCTATGAAGCTGAAATCCTTACTAATAAAAATGAGTCGTTCGGTTTGTGTGGCTTTCACGCTAAAACACCTGAACTGATTTATATGAAATATTGCACTAAGATGGCTTGCACTCCCGAGATTAACATATGATACTTTTTCTCCCGGAGAATTTTGAGAAAACGTATAAATTGAGGATGAAACCATGGGACACTTCTCAAACCTAATTTATAATACGGATTCTATCTTTAGGACTGCGGAGGTTGGGCGTGGCTTAGGGATAGATGGATTAAGGTTGGATTTAGGTCACAGAATCTAGCAATGTGTGGTATGGACTGAGTGATCACATAGATTCCAAGTTGTTTTTGTGGTTTTAGTAACTGAATTGTATAATAAAAGTTTTATCTCCATGAATAATACAATAAAAATGTGAATGTGTTTAAAACGAATAAAAAGCTTATTACTGTATTTGAATAACGATAATGTATTTATACCTACTATAATTTATTAAGACTCGTTTTTTTAAATTACACATCGCAAATAAATTAACCAGTATTATTAGATTTAATAGGTAACTCATCCCAGAATAGTCACTAACTAGTATGTTATTTATATCCCTGCTATTTAAAAGTAAAATACAGAGATATATTTTATTTCGGAAATTAGAGTGCCAGCAAGGTAACGAGTTATGTATTACAGGGGTAACCACGGGGCTCCTATTGTTAACAGTCGTCCGTGTCACGACCACTAGTTTGACTTCAATTTATTTAATATGAAATCAGTAATAATCATAGTTTTGCGATCATGTACGACAATTGATTGCAATGAAAGTCAGCAAAAAGTTAACACTTTATCTTTATACTTTTTACTCTTTTGGACTCGAACCCTGCTAAAGATTAAAATTGATATATCTTACTAATATTATAAACGCAAACGAAAGTTTGTATGAATGGAATATTGTTACTCTTTCATGTCCAAACGTTTGGACGGATTTGGATGAAATTTGGAATAATATATAACTCAAAGGTGACTGACTGATTGACTGACTGACATAGTGATCTATCAACGCACAGCTCAAACCACTGGACGGATCGGGCTGAAATTTGCCATGCAGGTAGATGTTATGACGTAGGCATCCGCTAAGAAAGGATTTTTAGAAATTCTACCCTTAAGAGGGTGAATTATTTTCCCATAGGCCACGCCGCGGGCGAAGCTGCGGGCAGAAGCTCGTTTGGAATAAAGATAGCTTATAAACTGTCATAAATGGAGTATCTCTTAGTCTGCTCTGTAGCTCTGGAGTAGTTGTTAAGAAGTACGTTTACCTAGAGTAGACGCTCCAATTAGGGAAAAACAATTTCGGGAGTGAAGCCAGGAGACGAATACAGCTGGACTGGGTAGCATTTGGTAGCATGGGAAACTTCGTCGAGACTTTTCATCGCCCATACTACAATCTTAAACGAGTCTTTAAGCCAGTGTGTCCTGCCAGTCATGACCTACGGAGCCGAAATGTAGACAGACAGTCACGGACTGGCCAACCAATTTAAAGTCGCTCAGCGAGCTAAGAAGAGAGCTATGATCGAATATGAAACTAAGTCATTTGCGAGTGAATTAAAGTTACCGACATAGCATATCGAATTAGCGAGCTGAAAGGGCAGTGGGCGGGTCATATCTGCCCAAGGACCGATAACCGTTAGGGTAGACGTGTTCTAGTGGAGAAGGCGAATCAGCAGACGTAGTGTAGGACGCCCTGCGGCAAAATAGAGCAGCAACTGGAAGAGTCGAGCCGAAGACCGGGCTCACTTGCGTGTCTTGGGAGAGGCTCATTTCCAGCAGTAGACTATAAGCTGATCATAATGGGTATCCTAATTTATTTCAATCCATAATATTTAAGCTAATCTTTTTGTACTTTACACTGATTAACAACTTCATTGTTAAACCAAAGTTAAATATCTGGTAAGCATTGACATAGATTCAAATAAAAATTGAAACTGATGTTCTTATATTAAAGTATTCTACACACCTTGCAATCTGATCCATAAACTGCCACCGCAATCTATCGAAAACTGACAAATTGACGCATAGAGTCGGCTCCCATCCAGCAAATTAGAAGTTGGATCGTCCGCAATCGACAAATTTTAACCGCAAATTGGCATCAATAAAAGTGTCATCATGTCTGTTTGTTTATGTTTGTTGTATTAGAAATTTTGTAACAGTATGCCAATAGTCAATACTCACTCACTTGGAGGTATGTAAGATATTTTTTATCCTGGAAAATTAAGAGCTCCGGTGAGTGAACGGGTAAATAGCGAGTGAAACCGCGGGGCGCCTAGTCTAAATTGCCATCGTGGTATCTATGCGAGTTGAGCACAGCCAACTGCGATTCTAATAGATCGCAATGACAAACCATGAGTCAGATTGCATGGTGTGGAGCCTACCTCAATCTTTTGTTCTAATAACATGTCCAGACTTGTTTAGTTGAAGTTCAAAATCTCTTTTATGAATTCATAGTTCCATTCTTAATGTATATTATTTTTATGTGTGTATTTATATTTATAAACTGAACTGAAGTGATAAGGAACTATCTAGTATGTTTTATGTTAGGGTTAACACTCAACAAAAATATAGGTAAGACCTTAAAAAAAAAAATTCAAGGCACCCTTTTGTTGACTTAGGAACCACCAGGGTTTATAAAATTGACTGTAGCTGTGATAGTTCCTACATCGGTCAGACAAAACGTACCATTGTGGAAAGGGTTAAGGAACATATCGCGGCTGTGAAAAACCGACAAGCCAATAAATCTGCAATCGCCGAACACTTGCTTGAGTCAGGCAGGACTAAACCACTGGATCGATCTACATGCCCCTAAGGTTCACGCTACTGACAAGCATTTTTACCCAAGAGTTGTCCGAGAAGCCATTGAAATTTCTTAATTTACAGTAAAACTTAAAAGTACAGCAATTTCAATCGGGAAAATGGTAATAGGTTATCTTAATCGTGGAATCCGGTGATAAGTAGGTGTTCGCGTCGCGATTTGTGTTCGCATGAATTTGCCGATACTGTTAGTATTGTATGCCGGGATATTGATAGTGAAAATTTAAAAGACCAAATGCGGGTAGTTGGAGACGACGCCCGTTCTGCACGATGCTGACACTCGCTACTCCAGTCCCCGCGTGACCACGGTCAATGTAACTTGGTCGAAACGTCGAGGTTAGTCAAAATAATGTTTTGATAATTTTTGTATTATCGTAAAAACCCGTTTTATCTTTACAATATGAGTTCAAGTCGCGAAAGTTTAAAAAGTGTTATTTGGTAAGGCTGGCTTTAACAATTGTCTATCTAGGCTATAGACCAGTGGAATTATTTACACACAAACGACCTACTAAACCAATTTTGATAAAATGTCTATCGGTCCAATCCTTTCAAATAAAAATCTTCCAAATGGATTTATAAACGTCGCATTAACAATTTATTTTTAATTCAACCGAACAGAGAACCTCTTTAAAATTGGTTAAAAATATAGGGATAATTTAATTTTTTTTATTAGATAAAAATTTATATATCTTAAGGTGATTAAGATAAAATGAGACCAAATCATTAATTACTATTAAATCATACAAAAAAGAAACAAAATATGAACAATAAAAAATAAAATGAAAAATACTAATTATGGTGGTGGTTATGGCAGGGTGGAAGATGCCAATTTTATGGTATAAAATTATTTGCCTCCAATCAATATTGAGAATCAATTTTGTTGTGATAATAGTGAAATAGCTTCTAATAGATTTAAAAAAATTGGATTTAGCGATTAACATGTTTTGGTGGAAGTGAAGGCAACACAAGTTGGGTGTACCTGGGTACAGGTTCCAGATGGGTACCAGCACCAAATTCAGGTACCCGCCACATATGCTATATTGGATAATGAGATTGTTATTTCATACAGTTCTTGCTTCTCGCCTCACTCTAAGTACTCTAATTGGTGTAAATGTATTTTGTTTTGGTACTCGTATACTATCAACATTATTGCTACTATTTCTGGTACCAATACTACAGATACAATATCTGGTACCACACCAAGGACCGATATATTTAACCCCTGGCTATGACTGCAGTTGCATTTAACATAGTTAAGAAAATAATCACACTAATATTATAAATGTGAAAGTTTGTATGTGTGATTGTGTGTATGTGTGTATGTTTGTTACTTTTTCACACTCAAACGGCTGAATAGATTTGGATGAAGTTCGGTACCAAGATAGCTTATAGACTGGATTAACATATAGGCTACATTTTATCCTGGAAAAGTGACATTTTCCCGTGGGATGAGCAAATAATTAAAATACTTTTTATCCGCGAGGCGCAACTAGCAAAATATAATAGCTAATAGGTACCTTGTTAAAAATATTCCTTTCAATGATTGAATCAAAAATCCAAACAAACATATTATAATTTTCCACAAGTAGAGTTATAATTTTGTACTTATTTTTAGAATGTTGAGGGAAACTTGTTCAAGAATCACAAAAGTTTAAGGATGTGTGTCATCTACCATCCTGCACTTGGACAGAGTGGCAGATTATGGTTGACACTCTCCCTGTGATGCTGTGACCATACTACCATTACCATCTAACCCCTATTACTGCATATGACATTCAATTACTGCCTAAATGACAGTATGTAGTGGTGTGTTTACACTAGAGTTTACAAAGAGCTAATAATAATAATAATAATAATAATAGTAATAACACCCTGCTATCATATACATAAATCTTGGACCCTAGGATTTCCTGTGTCTAGGGACCCAGGAACCAGACCATGGTCCCACAACACCCAGACTCAGAACAAGTATTTGTGCTTTTTTTATTACCTACCGCCATAGCTTTTCAATGATATGGCGATATGGAAATGGTCTGTATTCATTATTTTATTTTATCATTCTATAAAGGTGCCCAGAAAACATTTGATCTAAGCCTTAGGAAAATCATACAAACACTTGTACAACTTGCATAAGTAGATTAGGTATCTACAAAATAACTTAAGGAATATTAGCCAAGATACAAAAAATAATTTGACTTAAGTCTATTTCACTGATTGATTTGTTGTACCAACACAGAGATAAATAGCTTTGGTAACATATTGCTTTCAGCTCTAGTTTGTACTCATAAAAACTAAAGAAATAATGTTGATAAATTAATAAGTAGCAGTACATAGTATTTAAGTTACCACTCCAATTTCAAATGTAAATCTTATTCTGTATCTGCAAAGTGAACTGTGTGAAATATGATCATGCTGGTAGCGATTACAAATACTGATAAAATTAATCAGCATATTAAAATTGCCACATATGTATATATCATAGTTTCATACCTAGCATGACTAGAACTAGACACAAACAAGCTCTTATTCACATTTTACAAGATAAATGGTAGCCTACCTAGGTACTTGGTAAGTTGTATGGTATAATAACTTACCATATTATGATGTTGATTTGAAATTAGAACCATTTATATACTCTAAGAAATAGAAATGTAACTATGCAGTATCCAATGGAAGTGTTTTCACATCACTTTTTAATCTACAAGGTGGCAATGCAGCAGTGGTAGAGGCTCATAGTAAATGTAATCAGCTGATAAGGGCTATGCAAACGCGGCAACTGCCGTAGGTACGCACTTTACGGCTGGCACTGGCCACACTAAACGAGCGGCGCATGCTTACATATTGAACTGAAATCAATTAGCTAACTAGGTACTAAGACTGTTAGGTAGCTACGATGAGATATGCCTACAACTACAACACGGCTGCGCGCGATGCACAAAATCGAATACCATTAGTTATTCATTGTTGCTGTTGCATGTTTATTGTCATGTGCGTCCTACATGCGCAGAGAGTACAACTAGATAATACTATCATACCTATACGATCTCAACTCAAGAGCAATCAGCAGCCACTGGACGGGCAAGTTACTCACCGTGGCTTTCCATTGTCCCGAACTCGACGCACTGTGTAAACAACTAAACCACATAATAAAACAAAATGGAAGTCCGCCTTGCCCGCGTGAGATGAGATATAAGCGAACGAAACGAGCGCTCCAACAATCTTAGTTGTAAAACGTCTTTACTATGCTGTCGTAGTATTTTAGCAGCCCCCCTCCAATTTATTATCACCGTCACCAGATTAAAATTGACACACGAACACAAAACTACACAATGCAATCAACGAATGTTCACTACACAAAACTATTACCACAGTACGAGTTAAATAAATGACAATCTACTCAAAAATGTATGTCCACTTTAAAATAATAATCATTGAAGTATTTGACGTCCCGACAAAACACCCACATCAAAAAATTCTACATGGCGACTGGGCCAGCTTTCAATAATTTCCACTCGAACATATCCCCGTTTCACTCGATCACCATTCATTTAATTATTGCTCAATACGTGCGAGTGAGATGGCGCTATATAAATATTTTCTTAGTATGAATAGAATCGGTGTAGTGAAGTGAAGTATCCCTCTCCGACGGAGGACCGCGATGGCGAGCTTGCCGCTGCCGCTGTTCGAGTCGAGTACTGCTACTATACTATTATTTATTCTATGGCTTGAGTTGAATAGAGTTGAATGGACCCGAGAAGCGCTTAACTATTGGATCGATGCAGATTGGTCACGTGACGCAAAGCCGCCGCCCGCCCGCGCCGACGATGTGTCAGCGGGCGGAGCGCTACTTAGCGCGCGAATATTCAAACATCGGCGAAGGGACTCATAATTAAAATTTACAGTAAATTATTTTACGGTTAAGTAACAATGCCTCCATTCTTAATAAACTGTAAATTAATTTACTAACAATGGATGAGCTAAAGTCTTCATCATCTAATCTTCAACATCTAACTAAGTAATTTAAATACGTTTTCATACCTTCGTCATCAGCCCAATACCACAGAATACGTAATAGCACAGGTACGTTCTCACTCCCACTGCGACACGAGCCTTCTCTCACAACGAGAGAGTGAACCATAATAATCCACCACGCAGGCCTAAGTACCTAGTATTAGTAGGGTTCTGTTCTGTAGCAGGTACCGTTAGGAACCCTTACAATTCATCATGTCCATTGGTCTTTATGTCTGAATCACTTACAGCGTTATAAATTCTAAAGTTATATACGTACATGCATGAAGTCTGCACAAAGATACTTAGTCAGTACCTATATCTTTACATATAGGTTTAAAGGTAAAAAAATATAAGTAGATAAATATTTATGTATTGCAATGAGCGCTCCTAACATGTATATACCTAGACATAAAAATATATTCATGTGACCTCCTCTTATTGTGTATCATTGAATAGGTCTTTCAAAGTGAAGGTAAGATATAGTGTATGAAGTGATGTGACACATTAGAGTCGCGTGACGCTTAACACCTATAGCCTACACTATCATTATACATGGTGGAATTTAATTCAATCTTTTCCTTAAGTGTATGTACTTAGACCATGCTATAGAATGTTCTTCCAAGGGCCAATTTAAAATAAAAGTTTTTTTTTATATTTAGTGCCTCCTAAAATAACTACATGACAACCGAAATGTCTATTTAACGGTACACAAAGCGCGGGCACCAGCTGAGTGCCTTGTAAATGTTTCGTAGGCAATAAAACACTTGCTTTGTTCAATGTCGCAAGGCTTTTCTTTAGAATTTAAATTTGATAATACCTAGATTTAAGTTTTATTTCATAAGTACTTTTTTTTATTTAGTTATATGGGAGCATTCTATAGTATGGACTGAATACATACATTAGAGGAAAAGAACGAATTAAATTCCACCTTGTATATACGGGTAGACTAAACCGTCGTCATTCACCTACATTAAAAAAAAAAAAAAACAAATTTGCTGCTAGATACAATGAGATTCATGAATCATGATGTGTAAAATGTAGGATATTACAACTTACACCACCAAAGAGCATATAACCACTACGTTTTAAGAGACGGCACTTAGAACATTATCTGTAGCTATAAGTGACGTAGCATAATAAAACCAACATTGCAAAAATTATGAAGGGCTGCCAACATTTACATACAAAGACACTGACAGTTTAAGAGATGTGCTATATGTTATCGATATCTAGTGTTGTCATAACGTTAAAATATTTATCGATAAAAATCGAAATATCGATACTACAGTACCTATAATTATATGATATATTTTAGGTGTTAATAAAAGGCGTGACATAAATTTTATAGCTTTATTTAGAATGTGTTACAATTCAAGTTAAATTTTCTAGGAGAACGTTTGAATATTGCTAAAGACAATATTTTGTTTTTAACATCCCAGCGTTTTCCATGCAGCTTTCGCTTCTGGTTCATAAAAGTATCTGCTTTCTAGCAGACAGCAGGTTTTTCAAAAAGTTTGACTCTAATTTGTTTAAATTAATGGATGTTTTAGCTAGTCTTCAGAGAGTCCTTAACAGTCTTGAGATGCTGCAGAAGCTTTTCTTCCTTCTGTCCAGTTAATTCTTTTCCCAAACTGCAACAAAAAAAGGATTTATTACAAACAAAAATTCGGTTAGCTTATTATGGAATTATTTTACTTGATTATTAATTCAATATATAACCTTTACTAAATTTGTGACATTCTGGGATCTCTGGCCCGGTAACAAACATATCTTCATATTATATTTCATTTCCGTTGCAACAACACTAGATGTAATTTCTGTTACAATAACAGAAGTTGATACAATTGGTAGGCACATTTTCCAATTCCATACACATTGCAGAACTGAACTATATTTTTTGTCAAATCTGAAATATAAAAAGTATAAAATATTAAGAACTAAAGGGAGTATACTCGTGGTATGTTAGATTGGCAGACGACACTGTGTATGAGCTGGTTTGTTAGTTGTACTTATGATTTATAAAAATATTTATTTAAATATGACACATGACTATTCAATAGAAAGCTTCAACTGCAGCAGAAGTTCATTGGTCTGATTAATACTTTGATAAAGTAACCCATTAGTACAATCACCGAGGATTGCTTAAGAAGAATAATACCTATTAGCATATTAACATCATTATGCCGGCTGTACCTACATGTTCAATCATTACGTTAAATCAATAACAAATAAGCATTCAGACCAATCAGAGTCAGCATTGTAATTACTCACCTCATGGAAATTGTGCTCTTTGGCATCTAAGTTTCAGAGGAAAATCAACAAATAACTCCTGTGGAAGAGGGAACTGTGGTAGGTTCAATTTGGGCACAGCAGTTTTCAGTAGACGATTTCCATTCTTATTAAAATCTTCTGCAGCAAAATGCATGCCACATACAAATTACACACTTATGGAATGGTTTGCAAATAGAGTCCCTGTCTCGTAAATACATTTTCACATTTTACAAAACGACACAACAGTATCACATCAGACGGAAAGTTCGCGTTAATCGGAGGAGAAGAATCAACTCCACAATAATAACGGAGTATCGACGCACAAATTAGTAGAAACTGTAAAATAATAACAGATATACGCGGAGATATATAGAACGGCCGGTATAAATTTGTTTAATTTTAATGTCGCCATCTTGACAATTGTAAATTGTCATTTTACCGGATATACCATAGACAACATAATAATACAAATTTTAAGTAATTTTTAGCCTTGGTATGTTGACAATGGAGATCTACGTGACTAGTACAACCCGTGCGAGTTAGCTAGTTACATGGTGTGTGCCTACGAATGGCAGCGAGGTGCCTAGTTAATTCATCCGGGTTGCAATAGCATTTCAATGTACTGAGTGACCACCCACTGTACACCACTGTCGGTTTGTATACTAGTATAGTATTATATAACCTGCGGTAGTGACATTAAGTCATTAAATGAAAACTAAACATACTTAAATACCTACTAGTATTGATACGATGTAGTAGATAGTATCGATGTATGTAATTATGTATGCCTAACATAATTACATACATCGATAGTTGTTAATATATTGATCTTCTACATGAATGATTAGCAAGTATGGATTTTGGTAGCAAGAGAGGCTACGAAATCGATACCTTTTTGTACATGATGTACTGTACAATAAAGCAATAGGCACAGGGTAATATAATATGGTTATATAGCCCTGGGACAACCTGTATATACACACAATGTGAGCAATCTAATTGTTCTGTGCACAGAACACTTTTTAGTATGTTCTGCACAGTAGTTCCAATAATGACATTGTATGTCTTTTTACTCATATAACAAGCGAATCAAATCGCACATAAGATTTTTTCATTGAAATTTAGCAAATCCTGCAGGAAAACAACAGTTGACACAACTTCTCTCTTTTGGTAGTAAATAAAACCTTTCTTTAGTTTTTTAATATATTTATTGTGTATGAAAATATATCCTACTTACTCAAATCAAGTAATGACTATAAAACAAGTCGGTCACTACTGAATCATGAAAGTACCTATATAGTATTTATTATTAAGCATTTATTATTAAATTTATTTTACTTCATCTATTTGCATACCAATACAAATTGCAACATACCTACACTGAAATTGAAGAAATATACACATGACATAAATCAAACAATTTATTTTTTAAATAACTTAAAATATGTGACGAGAAGTCTTATAAGATTTTGTAATACTAAAATTAAATCGGAATTATGTAGATAAAAGTGTAAATAAGCGGTAAGTTTTTAATCTTCAGCATAAACTTCATGTTTAGTGATTATGTATAAGCTTATTTTGGGAATGAAAAATATTAGATGCCAAGACCAAAGACCGACACAATACAGTACATGGTTTTGTTCTCCCAGCGCACCGTGCATGAACCATCAGTATTATTGTCCCAAAAACAAGATGATGCTGTATGTAGTCCTGCTCCATTTTTTTGCATTATTGTACATGTAACTGTAACAAAGTCGGAAAACAATCAACATATTGCAAGATCAGCTGCCATATTCTAAATTCATCAGTATGTTTAGTTTTAGTAACCAAAGCAAGTAACATTCTAAGCCCAATAGGAAAATTTCAGTTAGTAGTCACTAAGCATCTTTCTTCTTTGTCTGCATTCAGCATACTGAATGAACTGACTGACTGGTGAAGTGGACCACATAGGTTTGGAATCTGAATAATTCCTAAGGATTATGAATATCTTAGTTAACTTGTTTGCTGCAAAGCTATGCAAATTAGGTATATCTTGATTTAGCCATCAACATCAGACTAAGGCTTGTATTCTAAAACAAGATCATGAATTGGAGGTCAAATCAAGATTTTATATGGAATTTTTGATGCATTTTTGACCTGAGCATTGATTAACAACTAAGAGTTGGTCTAGAAAATGGGCCTCTATTCTATTAAACATTCATACCTATATATTTGTAAGGCTTTTGTAACTTGGTCAGTTGGCCCAAACAAGATTCCACGACAGCTGAGGTCCAAAGATTTACTTTGTTGTGCTGATAGGCTGTACCACCAATTGAGTTTTCTATAGCTTCTTTGATTATTTTGCTCACATCATCCACAATGAATTGATTCTGAAACACATAGCACAAATAATGTTTGTTAACATTTGCGGTACAATATCATGTACTAGCCACTTACATAAACAATATTTAAAAAGTAATTTACAACAATTGAAAATAGAACTTTTGGGAAGTAGAATCGTTTGTTTAACCTAGCTGTCACTTGTTTTCACATGGTAGTATCAGTTTTACAAATTGCACGTTAACATCACCATGGATTTAATTAAGTGAAAATTTTCATAGCATGATTTACTACGATTTTAAGTGTAATTTGACAGCAAAGCAGAGCTTTGCTCGGCTTCTAACTGCTTAGGCAATGGAGCCCAATGCAAGATGACGATAACGAATTTGGTGGTGGTCACCTGTCCACCGCTGTGAACAACAAAAACATTGATGCTGTGTGCCAAAATATCGAAACAGACAGGCATGTAACCTACCATGGGATTTGGGATCTTTAGGTATAGGCATGAGTCAAATAAAATCAGTCCAACACAAACATTTGTGTGAAAAAGTTGTGATTATATAGTGCTGAGGCTCAGAAAACGGACCGCGTCACTTGGTGCAAGCAATGTTTACCAGATTCAAGAAACGGGCGTTAAATTTGTTGTGGCAGCTTAATCAGCTACTTGGCTGGCACATTTTGACATTTATATTGCCAAAAATTAAGAACCAGTTACATGGTCGATGATTTTCATCACCAGAATAGGCTGTCGTGCACCGAAAAGTATGAAAATCGTCTTTTCGAGGACACCACGGAGGAGTGGCATAAATGTTTTCAAAATTGGATATTCGTTTGAAAAAGTGTATTTATCCTAACGCGGAATATTTTGAGAAACATTAAATTCATTTTTTACTATAATATATATGTAGTGTTTTTAAATAAATTCCGGAAACATTAGGTGCACACAACGTATCACTCTACTTACTTCTTCAGCCAAATCATTGCATTCTTTCACCTCCATGATTTACTAACAAATCGTGCCAGAATATATCAAAGTTTGAGAAATAAGTAACTTTTGCAAAAAACAACTACAATTTTTGACGCTACGAGAAAACGAGTCAATTTTTGATTTTATGCTCTTGTAGTGATGTGTCTCTCACTCGTGATTAGCCTCATTTGAGATCAAAGAGTATGTAACGCTATGAGTTACTCGTCATTGTAAATGACCACCTCACACACGAATGCACGACCGCACCAAGTAATAGTATTCTGTGGACCGCACTCACTTATTCGGTCCTTGTTCTCACCCGACCGCGAGTATGTCGCGTGCAATGGCGTGATTACGAGTCTATGACCAGTGTGAACTAACGAACTAAATCAAACGAAGGAATACACTATGTGATAGTTTATTAACTAAGAAACATCAACAGTGTACGTATTCAATATTATCGATGGTAGATAAATCTTAGTCAAATATGTACTATTATTTTGATACGTATACCCTTAACAGGAGCTTACAACATTCGAATAAACATAATGATAAGGCAAATAAGGAAAATAATATTACAACATAAATATATATGTATATATGACGGCGGCCACTTCCAGTTGTAAACTCTATGCGCAGCGGGCAGTACCGTAATTTGCCCTGTGGTAGCGCTTAAATTTATTACACTGTCATCGCTCCCCCACCCATCTGGCTATAAAAAGGGAGCGCTTGGTGTACTATGGATCATTCTTGCTCCGGCCGGTGCGCATGCTGAAGACCTATAGTTATATAGGTTGCAATCTACGCACAACCCGTCAGCCTATATGTACATAGATATATGACTTATTTGGTTTTGAAAATAGAAATAAATATATAAACTTCCTGATGTGACGTCAGCTACGGCTAACTTTGCGATATGAAGGGTATGCTGAAACCTATGTCACAACACATATTATTTTTAAGTTAAGCATTACATGACATATAATCGAGCGATAATACAAGCTATAGCTTTGTCTCAGAAACTTATGTAAATGTGATTATCATAATGATTCTATGTATTTTTGTAAAATATAAATAATGTTTGTTTTTATTTCCGTGATGATTAATCGCTTAGATATTCAAGCGATTCCTCATTCCTCGATGCTTTACTTTATGTGAGGTGACCTCATGAGATCCTTGCGAATTAAAATGAGTCACTGCCTTATTCCATTTTGCCTCATTTTTTCCAGGGAGATTACTAATTTTAACGTCATAAATTGATTTTGAATGTTGGCAGAACGAAGAGAATTTAGTATTATCCAAAGAGTATGTAATCACTACGGTTTGCATGATACATAATGTTTTAAAACATTTAGTCAAAGTATGCCATTTAAGCTATGCTAATCTTCTAGTTAGTTCTGTTATAAGGACCTTAGTTTTTTACCCCATCCCATATTATGTAACATTTGGCCTAAGAAAAGCAGGGAAGGTTTTTTTAAGGCGGGAAAACGAAAAAAGTCGCGTCGCTGCATTGTATTATTTACCAAAACTTGTGTTATTTTCAGTGTTAGTGCATAAAATTGGTAGCATTTTATTCGTTAAATGGTGAATTACAGGCATGAGTGTGGGAAAGTGGTATAATGATGATGAAACGTTTCTTTTCATGTAGTTTCCAAAACTCCATAGAAGCTTCTGGTAAACTTGCCACCACTTTACTAGGAGTATGACTTGACTAGACTAGACTATGACTTAACTTGATGACTTGGACTGTAACTTGATTTGACACATTATATGATATTAATTAACTTGAGATATTATCAATTACTTGACACTGGCTAAATACACAAAAGTGTGGAGCCAAAACTAAACAAAAAAATCAGGGAAATGCTGCGTTCCGGATAGTTATTTGCTCTTTGGTATTCTGTGTCCGGTTTCTGTACTTGGTATCAAAGAGTATATGTATCGTAGACATAGGTAAATACCTAGGACGATGAATCAGAATGGACGGCGCCATGCGGCGTTGCCATTCCGCATCCGTCGTATTTTCGAATACACTCTGTCCATTGATTCATCGTCTTAGGTAAATACTCTACGATATACATAAATTATGTACTCTTTGATCACTACGTTTAAGTTAGGGATGCCCAAAAAAGTGTTTTGTATCGATATATCGCATCATAACAGTATCGCATTCGTTTGTATCGATATGCATTATTATCGCTTCCTTTTGTATCGATATATAGGTATCGCTTTGTTTTCATTCGATATGCGATATAATAACTGTACATCAATACAAAAGGGTAAATTTTCAAGGTTTTTACAACAGTTTAACAATTCATCATCATCTGTGAATCATCATTTTGCCATTATTTAATAAGATTTTTTGATGCCACTTTTGTGTATTTAGCCAGTGTCAAGTAATTGATAATTTATCAAGTTAATAATATTTCACGCAAATATGTGTCAAGTCATAGTCGAAGTCATCAAGTTAAGTCATAGTCTAGTCAAAGTCATACTCCTAGTAAAGTGGTGGCCACTTTACTTGAAGCTTCTATGGAGTTTTGGGAACAACACGAAAAGAAACGTTTCACCATCATTATACCATTTTCCCACACTCACGCCTGTAATCCAGCACTTAACGAATAGAATGCCACCAATTTTATGCACTAACACTGAAAAAACACATGTTTTGGAAAATAATGCAATGCGGTGACGCAATCTATTTTGTTTTCCTGCCAAAAACCGATGCGTTACGTTAATGCGATATTTTTATAGGAATACGATATATCGAGCAATACACCCCCGAACATCGTATCAAATGACGATACATCGAGTAGTGCTGTTATCATATTATCGTATTGTATCGGGCATCCCTAGTTTAAGTTAGTCTGTAATTCACATTGACAATTTCATTTATCTTATCATTTTTATTTTATTGTCTTTTTGCAAGATGCAGTTGGGTAATTTTATCCCCACGGTTAATTATTAATAATGGCTTCACCAGTGCAAAACAGTAGGGTTTCGCCACCAGGTTATTGTGTGTCCTGTCGTGCGTGCAATATGTGGTGCTGGCGAGCATTTAAATGGCTCCCTGTGTTACTGATTGTGACCATCATTACTTGGAGCTATTTCGCATACGTGATTCAATTGTGCATTTGTTAGTATTTAAATGAATAATAATTTAAGTTTTTAGATTAGTAACAATAACACATTACCTTCATGGAAATATTGTTTCGCAGTTACCGTGGAGAATACAGTGCAACAATGTGTGTATCTTTTGGTTTACCATATCCTGCTGATTATGTTCGCCTGGTCATATTGGCGGACTATTTTCGCTGAAGTTGAACCTATTCCTGACAAGGTAAGGAGCGCTGCGATTTTTTTAACAAGGTACCATAAGCTACGCTTAGTGAAGATTAGTAAATATGTATTATTACATTAGGCTGGTTGAAGGCAACACTGCTATATCCCCTAATAAATATGTAAGTGTTCCTAAAAAACAAACATGGTACAAAGACATTGTCAAAAACATTGAATGGGGAGTTGCTAAGGTTAAAATTATTGCAAAATGGGCTATACAAAACAAATAAATAATCATGCAATTTGTTCTTTCCTAGAAAAACAACCATGATACAAAGACTTGGTCAAAAGTAATGAAACACAAGCTACTAAGGTTAAAAAACATGCAATTGGTTCTAAAGTTATATTTAGTTCTTAGCTGATGAATGTATCTGTTTACCATAGTTACCATACCCATCTATTTGGTGTGAAAGTAGGTCAAACTAGGTAGTAACCATAACAGTGGGAGGTCTACTATGAAAACTTTAAATGGAAATGCTAATTTTGTACAATCATGAAAGAGAGAGTTGAATATAATTGGGAGTAGGTAATAGGTATAATGATAAAAGTTATTGTAAAACAATTGAAAAAGAAAGTGTATTGTAAAATGTGTGATAAAAACTATATTTACACAATGTGTATAAATAATAGGTTTAAAAGTAGATCTTGCCATAACCAAAAGTATACAAATACTGATATTTTTAACATAAGGCTAGAGATGCCGTAATATATAACATATTTTCATCCAGAACTTTAAATAACACTTTAGTACTATAGAAAATATTGTGTCAAGAAATTCTATATTTAACATATCTCGCGACTCAGCTTTGATAATATGGATGTCCTCAATCTAAAAGGGTCAGAGAGCAAATCATATCCTGCACACACAGTCATTTAAATACTCTTATGTGATCTGGGAATCAAGATATACACATACCATCAGAAAACAAACTTGTAAAAAACCCAGTCTTACAACTCAGTTCCTCTACTGTAAAAAGTTGTGAGACCCTTGTAATAAGAAGGTTACTTTATTATGTCCGTATTAAGGGACCTTCTGTCGTAGGTTATTATGTAATTATAATAGCTAACACAACAACATCTTACAGTGACCATAATAAATATTAAAAATCTTATGTTTTTAATAAAATAGATTGACTTGGCCATCACATGAAAATACAATGTATCTCTAATAAGACTGTTTATATAATACAATATGTATAATATGTAAGTTTAAAATTTTTCGTTTTTTGTAAGTTTTAAATTTTTTTTATTTATTATAGTCACTTTCCCATTCCAAACCAAGTCTTGTACCCACCTTGTACTTGTGCCTAGTGCACATTTTCACATAAAACTACCGACATTATCACTATTCTTTCAATCAACAAAAAACTATAAGGTAAATATGCAAAAAAAACTTGAATTAGTTTAACGACCAATTGACCTGTACAGTTATGTACTAAACATTATCTCAATTTGCATTCATTTAGAAGCAACCAACTAGTTTCATCAATAGCATAGGATGTAATGGCTTGGGTTTTAATCATGGGTCAGGTATGTCCACCAATGCCTGTTTGTTACTCGAGTGCATATGTTATTTTATATCTTAGTGCAATTATGTGTTGCTATTTTTTGTAAATATGGTCAGGCTTATCATTAATTTGAATTTCATTTATTATTTTTCTTTCCTTTTTCATTTATTAATTATACTTGTTGATGTTTAAGTAAGAAAGGTCTTATTCTAATGTTGTAATGCCTGCACTAACAGTGACATCCTGCCAAGAGTGTTTTGTGTATTTCCATCAGGACCCAAGCCTATCTATCCGTTTAAAGTAACGGATAGATAGGCTCTGGGTTGCTGGCACATCTACTCCAGTGTGGGTGTCACAGGTATTGGCGTGATTTACGTATTCCGGTTTTAACTCTTATTTCTATTGTGGTCTATGGTATCTGGAACACGCGATGTTTACTGCGCAAATATCGCGTGTTTCATAGTCTCATTTTTTTGCTGACAACCCTGACAAAACTGACATTTATAATTTAAGTTGCAGTAACTACAGACCAGTGAGACCTACAAGTAGGCGAAGGTCATGCTGCTTTATTAAATTGTTTGTTATGATCCTTTTGAGGATGGGCTCCCATAGACATAGACACTCATACATTTCCATCTCCAGGACATGAGTTGGTTGACAACTGTTTTAGTTGAATTTTGAAATTATTGAGCATGCTGACTAATCATAACTAACTTCATTACTTACCATCAGGTGCGATAGTGGTCAAACGCAAGCCTATTAAACAATAATAAAAAAAAGAGCAAGTGCAAATTACATAGTGCATTGCGGGCCCAGGCCAGATTCTGATTGGAATCATGCTGCATAGGATTTAAAGTCCACGAGCTAACTGCACTACACTTTTTTGGTTTATTTATTAGATTAATTATTTAATGATTTTGTTTATTTTCAGTACAAATTACCCCAGGCTGAGTTAGAGAAATTATTGAGTGCTGAAACAGAGGATGGCCAACGTGCAATATTGGAAAATTTTGCCAAAGACTTGCCTATAGTCACTAGGTAATCCTACATTTTATGTTACATTACTCTAAAATTTTATATTTTATTAACATCCGTGAAACAGAGCTTACCATACGAAATATTATGCCTGAACAATTGAATGGATTCAAATGAAAGACACAGATATTTATTGTATTCTATGTATGTATTTACAAATAAAAAGTATCTTAGTATTGTATCAGTTATCTGGTTCCCATAACACAAGCTTTGCTTAGTTTGGGGCTAGTTGGCGTTGTGTGAGATGTCCACACATATTATTATATTATTATTATTAATTAGAAATCAATTAGTCTATAGTTATAGGAATTATTATTGACGTGATAACGTCTTATAAATCGATGAACGCCGGCTGCACGTACTAAAAAGGTCACGTTCCGCCTGAGCCCAGTGTGCAAGTGAGAGTGCGGAACAAGCGATAGAGAGGCACGATCGGCCTGTTTTCATATTACGTTGTCGTTCGTAAACAGACTACACAGACAATTATTTAAACAAATATACTAAAAATATTATATTTATTCTAAATGTATTGTATATAATAGCATATGAGTAGATTATCCCAAACACATTGTTCTATTCAGGATATGGTGTAGTGAAGTATGAGGTATAAGGATAATTATTATGATGTCATTAATGTTATAAATTTAGTGAATATTCTACAATGAATGTATTATAAAATATGAATAGTTACCACCTATGTTAATGTAGCTGGTTTTACTTATCTGATTAACTAAAGTGGTCCTAAACATGCTTAGAAGAATTATTATATATTACATACCATATTAGTGGTTTCACTTAAAATTTATAGTAATGTACTATAGGGGTAATTGTATATTATCAACTTAAAAATAATAAATAAATATTTTCTCAATTCTAGACTGAAAATAATTTTAAGGCGGTTTGGCAACTATTTCTTTCGATTGGAAAGCAAAAAAGAAATAATAAATACTTTTGGTGAAACCATACCGGTTTTGACAAGGTTGGATCAAAGCTTTTTTTTTTATAGAAATGAGAAAATATTTCTATGGTGTAAATAGTGATCATGTCATCTTTTAATTTTCGCTCATTGAAAGTAGTTTAGCTTACTCTCTTTCATACAGTTTCATACATGAAACAGAAGAAACACGTTTAAAAGAAAATATTAATCCATGTAGCGGTAGTTTTTAGGATGGACAAAAAGTGTGTAATGTGAATAAATTCTAGAGCAATATTGGATAGTTACTCGTGTAATATACCTAGTTTAGAAGTTCAGAATACATCTTGGTGAAACATTAGCAGCCTTATTTATAAACTCTTATTAAATTAATTGAAATTTTATTGTATTTATTAATTTAATTAAAATGAGTCACACTCATGAGAATTTTAATACCAAAATGTCAAAGCTTCGCGAAATACAAAAATACGCCAATTTTAACTCATTTAACTTTAAGAGGCGTATAAGTAAAAATTAAGGCTTTAGATTAGTATAGATAGAGTATTTATTACAGATTTATTATAGTTTAAAAATTGCTGGCAAAGAACACTTCGAAAAGATAATAGGACGAAAATGCATTGTAGTACAGAACTGAACTGTGTGTTTCTCTGCTAAAGTAGAGATGTTATAAGGAAAAATGTGAATTTTATAATAACCACAACGCAGCTGTGCTGGCCGTGGTATCATGCAGATTACATAGAACACCCTTACAATAATCGTTGCAGCCTATACATTGCACTTTGCATACAGTAAGAGCTAATTAGTGTTGATTTTTTTTTTTTTAAATTTTAGTGAATGGTGTGACGAGCTAGTCGTTCGCCTGGTGTTAAACGCCACGGCCGCCCATAACAGAACAGTGTCACTCGGAACTAAAACACAGAGTTTCGCGCGACACTGCACTGCACACATCATTCTGAGACATCAGCACAGTCTAGTAATAAGATTACTCAACTGTGAGATCAGATCATATAGTCTCAATTGCCCAGTAATTTCACTAGCTACAGTGCCCTTCAAACCGGAACACAGTAGTGCTTGCACACCATTGCTTGGCGGCAGAATAACTGGCAAAGTGGTGGTACCTACCTAGACGAACTTTGCAACAAAGTCCTACCACCTAGTAAAAGTTGATTAACTTAACATATTAACTTGTTTTTAATTTTCTCAATGTTTAACTATAAATTTCACGTATAATAATTCATGTGACTGTATCTTTAAATTAATTGGTTATGTGCATGAGTCTAAGTTACTGCAAATTCAAATTGTTTATTGCAAAACACTTAATTAGATTACATGATAAAGTGAGCTCTGCCTTTTGCTTTGACTTGATATAAACAATTCAATTAAATTATAGCTTGACGATTGGGCGTCAATCTAAAAAAAATATAATGTAACATCACGTCATAGATGTTAATATAACAGGGCACAGGCTTCTTGAAATTGGTCTGCTTAAATTAGGTGTGGCATTCGATATGCGAAAGAAAGAGAGAGTAGTATGTGTGTCACTCCGTAGTTTAGGTACGTTCGGCCGCGTGCCTGCCGGGGCATCCGTCACAGTAGGTTGCCGCTCCCACGCTAGTCTAGTGACTAGCGTGTGAGCTGCTAGTGCAGCGTAAATAATATTTTTATGTGATCTTCATCCAAAACTTAATCAGTTAGCGAAATATCGAAAATATATATAGATACTAGTTGCGCCCCGCGGTTTCACCCGCAGATAAAAAGTATTTCTATTATTTGCTCATCCCACGGGAAAATTTAATTTTTCCGGGATAAAATGTAGCCTATATGTTAATCCAGTGTATAAGCTATCTTGGTACTGAATTTCATCCAAATTCATTCAGCCGTTTGAGCGTGAAGGAGTAACAAACATACACACATACAAACTTTCGCCTTTATAATATTAGTGTGATAGTAGTGTCGATTCTGTGTCGCATACTCTAAAGCTAAACGAAATTAACATATTTCCGTCATTGTCATTTCTCCTTTATCAGAAGAGTACCGCCATACTTTAAGTTTACTTTAGTTTTAGAGAATGCGATACAGAATCGACACCAGTGTGATTATAAACAGTTTGTGTTAATTAAGATAGTTGGGAACCAACATTATGGTTTTGACTTCTGGATTATCTTGTACGCGTTGTTTGTCATTCAAGATTTTATATGTGGACCTATCGAAGAATGAATAAAGAGATATTTAGTTTTATAGACGAGGTACACACTTACGTAGGTATACCGTATTCCTGATGTTAAAATAAGTACTTAACCTGTGCAGACATCGTAAAATATATGAAATTTTCTGATCTAGTTAATGCAAAGTTTTTTTTAATAACATAGACAGACAAACAAGCTGACGGCCCGCGTGATGGTAAGCAGTTGCCGTCGCCTATAGACACCTGCAATACCAAGGGCGCTGCCGATGCGTTGCCTACCTTTTAAGACTATTTACCCGACGTTTGAAGTAGTTTGAAGTACCTGTTTACTGTGTCATTTTTATACAAAAGTAGGGTAGGGCGTTGAACGAAGTAGAAATATCACTACCACTTTCTTAGGTCCGTATTACAGAACGATGCTCAGTCATCGATCGGTGCTCAAGCAGAGATTTCATTCACTGATTGATCACTTTATAAATAAAATCTCTGCTTGAGCACCGATCGATGACTAAGCATCGTTCTGTAATACGGACCTTAATCCTTCGGTAATGTTCACGTGTTCACAATACGCAGGACGATGTCCGGTTCCGTCCGTTACTGCAACCGCTGCGTGCTAGTGAAGCCCGACCGCGCCCACCACTGCAGCATCTGCTCTCGCTGCGTCATGAAGATGGACCACCACTGCCCGTGGGTCAACAACTGCGTTTGCTTCCATAACTACAAATTCTTCATGCTGTTCCTGGGTTACGCCCTGATATACTGCCTCTTCATCACAGGCACCTGTGTACCGTACTTCTTTAGGTTTTGGAAGGTACGTACTTGTCATTTATATCAAGACAGGTTAAACATTTTTGATTATTTTTTCAGTGTAACGATATATTCAAATATTATAATTTTAAAAGACATTTCTTATTTTTTACGCAGGTATTAGAATGCAGTAGTAAATAATTGGTCTTGATGTTATTTACATATCACCATTGTGAAAGTTAAAACCATTCGGTAACTTTCGAGATTAGAAAGCAAATATTCAAACAAAGGTTAACCAATACGAGATGAGGATTGTTACCCGCTTGTAACGTCTTAAAGCGCTATTCCTCATTATAAACACGGCCAACTCGGTTAGGTTACGTGTTGGCGCGTGTGTTAGTATGCGTAAAGTCGTAATTCGGTCCTATTTGATAGTTTCTACTGCTTAATTTGGACATAAATTTCTCTAGATATACCACTAGTAGTTTAGAGCCCTTTATATTGATAAGCCAGTGGAAAAAATCCTTCGATAGATACTTTCAGTGTGTACGTACTTTACTAATTTGCAGATGTATCAAGAATACAAACATGCGCACTGCGATCGGCTATTAGACAGTGGCACATTTTCTCAAGTGTGCATGGATTTGCTCAATGTAATTTTACTTTATTTATTTAAACATTTTCACCACCAATCGTATGGACACTGTATTTGCGACACGCACACTAGCATACGCGTCTTAACGATATCCTACCGATTGCGCCAACGTTAGTTGGATTTTATTTATCGCGTAATAAGAGCTATATTTACGCACATTTGCAAACCTCAAAGTGTACTAACTGAAAGGATAAAAACCGAAGTTAGAAATGATAATATTTTATGAGGTGCAAAAACCAAAGTTTTGTATTTCGTTTGGCACCTATGAAATGCTCCAAACAGTAAGGCTAATATTTTTATAGTTGGATAGGTATTCCAGTGTCCATACTATTTGGTCTTGTAGTATATTATCAGTATTTAGATAAAGTGCATAGCAACATAGAAACATCATCATAGACAGGGTCAGATTGTTAATGGCTTTAGATAACGTCATTAGACCTCAAAGTTCATGATATTACTTGTGTTATTTTCAATTGCAAAGTAATCTGTTTTATGCGATACTAATAAATAACAGCTTAGTTTTTAGCATCATGTAATAACCATACTTAATAAAAAAATGGTTCTTTGTAGATCCACAGAAGAAGCCTCCTTATACCACCATATTTTTCATACAAGTTTTCTGGCTCAGATATAATGTTTTCAGCACCGGTACAGGATACTAGAATAACACAATCCGACAACGACTCCGCCGGCAAGGTCGATGTACATTCTGTAGGCTAGCTAGAACGGTCGCGACTTCTATATGGTCCACTCTTCCAGTGGACGTAGTCTTCTGGATCCTCTTATCCCGGCAACGGCCCAAGCCGAGGCTTGCACACCAGAGGAGCCCTTGAATTAGTTGCCTCCCACTTTTGACGGCCGGATGCGAAACGTCATTAGACATAATAGCATTAGCCTGTTAAAAAAAACCGTCCCGCCAATGTCCCTGTTGCCTTGTATCTAAAGCGCGTAGTGCGCCAACAGCTAATCAAACACACGCTACTTAGTCCATTGGTCAACCGCAAACTGTTTATTCTTGATAAACAAATGGAACCGTCAACATTTATCATTATTAAAAGCGTCATAATCCAAAACTTCGCGTCACTGTAGAAATTATCCTCGACAAAGACATAAAGTCGAGTACGTAAATTTATAAAATATAAGTTAATTAAGTTTTTTTTTACCGGCAAAGTGAAATATATATATATATATATATATATATATATATATAGTCTTTCTACTAAATACTACTATTATATTTATAATAACTACTACTAAACACTACCTACTACAAAAATAAAACATTTGGACTATACTAGCCGCGTTGACAGTCCAAATACTCCAACCCACTGCCATAGGTTGCGTACCCAACTTTTATTAAATGCCCTCCGATTTCCCTGCCACCACGGGGGTGGTGACAGACGGCATGTGGGTCTCAAACCCACTGATACAATTCCCGTGGCAGGACAACTATTTGTGCACAGAAAAAAAAGCTCAAAATTTTGTTCTGAGTCTGGCTGTTGTGGGACCATGTTCCTCGTAGTTCCTGGGTCCCTAGACATAGTTAGGGTCCAGGATCTATGTATGTGATCGTTGGGCGTTATTATATTATTATTATCTTGATTAGCTGTAAATGTTGTACCGGCCAAGCCAATGACATTTTAATTTATCGACAGTTTCCATACGCTTGCAATGTCTCAGTCGACTTGCTACTTTTTGTTACTTGACTGACATGATAAATTCAGCAAACAGCATGAAACTCGTTATCATTACAGAATTTTTGATACAAATTCTCGGAAGTAAACATAGACGGGCGCAACCCAAATTCCTTATCTTACATGTTTCACATGTTTGCTAGAAAAAAAAACAGCATGAATATTATTACACCGAAACACGGAAGAGTCGGTTCGTTGCTAGATGCTAATATCAAACATGTAAATTTTAAATGTGGCATTATCTAAAAATAACAGTAGAGGCTTGTATTATGGCAGAGATTAGTTTTTGATGTACATAATTCCAAATAATTCAATTTATGCGAATAATTTGCAATAATTATACATTTTTTTTTGTCAGGAAATTACAGAATCTATTAAAAATTAAATGCTGTTCGAGTAACATAACAACAGCGGGACCGGTATTGCTATTGTAATTTTTTTTAAATATGTAAAGTCGGTATAAGTGTTTTTATAAAGAGGAAAATAGGAAAATGTTTCAAGAAATTTTCAAATTCTTGTATGTAATTATTGTATTACTTGGACAAGAAAACTTTTGTCGGGTCTGTAAGTTATTATATTGCTGCATATTAATTTTGCATCTTTTGATATTCTTTTGCCGAAATAGAAATATGTATTAGCCTTATAACACGTTGTTACACTGGGCAACTCATTTTATTAATGAAACTTAGCGAAATCGATTGGAAAATACAAAAGGCAAAGAAAATTAAAATAGAATAAAAAATACAAAGTAGATAAAAAAAAACTATAAAAAATCTGTAAAATAGCTACTAAAATAATAATAGTAAATAAAAATCCAAATCTAACAAATGAAATATAATATTAAAATATGATAAAAAATAATATCAAAATTTTAAAATGATACAAACGTTAAACGTCCTACGTATATTTCGAATCCTGCAAGAAATAAGTTTCTGTCAAACGCAGTTACGTAAACTCATTCATTGAGTAAAATGGATTGTACTCGAAGAACTGTGTTATCGAGTTTTGGCGGGAATACGAAAAAGATCGCGTCGCCGCATTGTATTATTTTCCAAAACTTGTGTTATTTTCAGTGTAAGTGCGTAAAATTGGTGGCATTTTATTCTTTAAGTGCTGAATTACAGGCATGAGTGTGGGAAAGTGGTATAATGATGGTGAAACGTGTCTTTTCGTTTTGTTTCCAAAACTCCATAGAAGCTTCTGGTAATGTTGCCATCACTTTACTAGGAATATGACTTGACTAGACTAGACTATGACTTAACTTGATGACTTCGACTGTGACTTGACTTGACTTGACACATTGTATGATATTAATTAACTTGAGATATTATCAATTATTTGACACTGGCTAAATACACAAAAGTATGGAGCCAAAACCAAACAAAAAAAAACTGTGTTATCTTTCTTTTGAAGTCTTTTGCATGAAGGTTTATCAAGCTGTGTGGCAATTCGCTTAACATGCAGATCTCTTTGTTTTTGTAGTCTTAGTCAATCTATTTGTAAGTCTACGTAATTCGTCGTAATCTCTACATTTACGTATGTATAATACTTGTGTTTGTTTTTATACAGATTAGCTTTCTCGTCACAAATTTGTAATTAACAATAATTGTAAATATATAAAGATATCGCAGTCATATTTGTATTGTTCTTGAAATGTTTTCTAACAGATGTGCGTTTTATTAAACCTAAAATTATTGTTATCGCCCTTTTTAGAACTCTTAACACTATTATAATAACTGTTCCATTGCCCTATATGGTATTAATAATAATAAAATATATAGACCTTGTAATAGTGCAGGGATCATGAGATCAGTTATAAAATCTTCTCATTTAAAATACTTTATTATTAATGTTTATAATTTAAAATATAATTTATTGCCTATAAACTATATTATTATGTTGGTTATTGACCGAGCGCGAAGCGTCTCGATTTTAGCTTGGGCAAAAATTATTTCTTATGTTGGGCGGATGTCAGGTCGCGTTTTCATACCAATTGTCGTGAAACGTTGTGAGCAAGATCGATGATTATTATCATTTTTTGTCTATTCAGTTTTTGAAAATTTACATAATGGCGGAGCCATGGAGTTTAAAACGTAAAAAATAGTTTTTTAGTTTAAAGCTATGCAATGACAAACCCGCGAAGCCTCACACTGTCTATAACAAATAACTTACTTACTGTCTGTCAGTGATTAAACGTAAGTTTATAGAAACAGATATTCAAGTTATAAAATGTACAAAATATTACACTAAAAAGTCCCGGACGTCAACCAAAATTCTGGCGGAGTCATCGCAACATCAAATAATAGCGCTATCTTCGAAAGCTCAGTGCGATGTGAGCAAAGAAAATAATGACAAAAAATAGTGTAAACGTGAAATAAAACGAAGAAGAACGATCCACGCGCAAAATTTCATCCAAATTCATTCAGCAGCTTGGGCGTGAAGTCGCACAAACAAAACTTTAAAGATATCAGTTTTTTATATATTATTGAAAAGAATAATAATTGTGCTTTGTTGGAGTAAAAATAACCACAATAGATGAGTTAATCGATTCTTTAGACGGTTTCTAAAACTTACTCCCCAAGTCAAGCGTGCGTAAAGAAGTTTAACTTCAAAAAGTATACCTTAAAGAATCACAAGTTTTAATTGTCTTATGTGTGTGTTTTTTGTGTTTTCAGGGTGATGTCGGCGCGACCGCGTCAGCAGGACGGTACCACATCGTGTTCGCTTTCTTTGTGTCCCTGATGTTCGCGATATCGCTGGGCTCGCTGTTCGGCTATCATTGCTACCTAGTCGCTCATAATAGGACTACCCTGGGTACGTTGGATGTATATTTGTTTTCAGCTAATTAAGATATATAGGCATATACATCATGACATCACACAACGCTACATTTGTTTATTTATCTGTTCTTTGTTTCTAAATTATACTGTATTCTCTTATAATGTAATATAATGTTGTGTGGTGTCCTGAATAAATGTTTTTTCTTTCTTCTTTCTTTCTTTCTTTCATATATAGACTAATAAGACATACTAGCGGCCCGCCCCGATTTCACACGGGGATAATGTAGGGTTCTAATGGTGATCGGGGGGCGAGTTGGCTGGACTGCAGTCGCGACCCCTTCTCGCCCCCGGTACGGCGGACGAGGTGCTCACGGGGGGTTTTAGTGGGTTCGAGTCCCACACACCACGGGGGTGGTGGCAGGGAAGTGCGAAGGCATTTCCCCCCCTAAAAAAAAAGGGTTCTAATGGTGAAATAATTTTTCAAATCGATCCAGTAGTTTCAGAGCCTATTCAATGCAAACAAACAATCAAATCTTTCCACTTTATAATATTAGTTTTTTCTGCTGATTGTAGGTTTACTATCGGCCCGCCCCGGCTTCGCACGGGTATTTTATATATTATATCGCCTATGTTCATCACGGATAATGTAGGATTCTAATAGTCAAAGGATTTTTCAAATCGATCCAGTAGTTTCAGAGCCTATTCAATGCAAACAAACAATCAAATCTTTCCACTTTATAATATTAGTTTTTTCTGCTGATTGTAGGTTTACTATCGGCCCGCCCCGGCTTCGCACGGGTATTTTATATATTATATCGCCTATGTTCATCACGGATAATGTAGGATTCTAATAGTCAAAGGATTTTTCAAATCGGTCCTGTAGTTTCAGAGCCTATTCAATGCAAACAAACAATCAAATCTTTCCACTTTATAATATTAGTTTTTTCTGCTGTTTGTAGGCATACTATCGGCCCGCTTCCGTACCATACCGCGGCTTCGGGGAATTCCCATTAGGAAAATCCTACATTATCCCTGATGAACATAGGCCATAGAATATATAAAATACACGTGATTTTATATATTCTGTCGCCTATGTTCAGCAGGGATAATGTAGAATTCTCCTTATGGTGAAAGAATTTTTCAAATCGCTCCAGTTGTTTCAGAGCGTATTAAATGCAAATAAACAATCAAATCTTTCCACTTTATAATATAAGTTTAGAAAACAATATTTTTTAACCGACTACAATAAAAAAAGGAGAAGGTTCTATGTACGAATGTTTTTTATGTATGCTCAACGATTTCTGTGAGATATCTGGACCGATACACGTGATTTTTTGTTTGTTTGGTAGAAGAACCTTACGCGGTGGTCCCATGTATATATTTGGTGAAGAATTGAAACCCATTTTTGACGGATTATATTGATAGAATAAAGAAGGGCTTTGGCTTCTTCAGAATCTAAAGAGAGAGAGAGATGCATAGACAAGTTTACTACTCAATCCTTTCAGTCCATACTTCTCTTTCGTCCTTGTCGGTCCCATTTTAATATCAATGTGAACGATAAAGACATGATCAAATGAACAATGAATGAACAATCGAGACACAGCTTTTTATAAAGAATTAATCAAAATATATGATGAATGATAATAAATGCAATAATGACTGCAATCACCTTGACCTTGTAATTAATTAATAGATTAGCAAAATACAGTCTTACTTATAAACGATAGCTAAATTTAATCAATGCTTAAAATGTCTCGTGAACTTCTAGCTGACGTGAAATGTCGATTGAAAATGGGACGGGGAATTTAAAGCATTGATTTAATTTAACTAAAGCATAAGTAAGGCCCTAAATGTGCAGTTTGTTTTCAGATGTCCTCATTTCTTACCAGCGCCTAAGAAGCCCAACGGGTCAGATAATTAATCATATGCTTAAATCACTGGTCAATGGTAATTGCAGTCACTTGCACTGGTTTAGAATTGTTTGAATGTAATTTAATATTGTTTGTTTTGGTAATATTGTATGCAAAACTGTAGGTGATAAAGTAGTTCAATAGGATCCCTGTTAGTAAATAGTTCATATTATCCGTAGATATAGTTGGACTATACATAGACACTACTTTTCCCCCCTAAATAAGCACTTTTAACAGTAATGAAATAGTGTAGTTCAACTGAATTTATCGTAAGAAAAATTTTGATCTTCTGATAGATATTGACAGCCTCTGTGGTGTGGAAGTTGATCAGGTCGGCTCATAATCCGGAGGCGGCGGGTTCGATTCCCGCGGCAGGACAAGTATTTGTGCACTGAAAAAAAGCTCAAATACTGGTTCTGTGTCTGGGTGTTGTGAGACCACGTTCCTAATAGTTCCTGGGTCCCTAGACATAGGGTATCCTAGTTAGGGTCCAGGATTGACCTCCAAACCGTCAAAAAAATCCTTCCCAATTTATTTTTTTATTCTTGAGATACCGTGATCACATCGATTATTATTAGTTACTACTCCTAGATACGTATCTAAATAAAATTATCTATTATTTTGAAAATATACTTCCGATTTATTGTATACGAGCTTCTGCCCGCAGCTTCGCCCGAGGCGTGGCCTATGGGAAATTACTAATATAACCACCCATTTCACCCTTTTAAGGGTGGAATTTCGAAACATCCTTTCTTAGCGGATGCCTACGTCATAACATCTACCTGCATGCCAAATTTCAACCCGATCCGTCCACTGGTTTGGCTGTGCGTTGATAGATCACCATGTCAGTCAATCTGTCATTCACCCTTGAGTTATATATATTTAGATATAACCTCTGAACGATACTGCGGTAGAACATCATTAGCAACACGTTTAAAATGTTCATTCAAATCGTTCAGTGGTTTAAGATTCGTTCATTCAATTTACAGAAGCGTTCCGCGCGCCGATGTTCCGCGGCGGTGCTGACAAGAATGGCTTCTCATTAGGTGCCTACAATAATTTCAAAGAAGTATTTGGAGTCAGTCCAAACCTCTGGTTGATACCAGTTTTCACGAGGTAAGCTTTAATTTTAAGTTATTATTTGTTGCTAGCAACACTAGTTTAATTAATCAGTGTATATAAACATGGCGTTCAGCATGATTATATGTGTGCCATGTGGACGCACGTATAGAAATAATGTTAGTATGTGTGTCTGCAAATATGTGTGGGTTCGTATGCATGATAAGTAATGGGTGTGAAAAAAAGAAGTGAATGACATATAACAATATTAATTGTGTAAATAGTTTAGAGGAATTCTGACTACAAATCTTTGCAATGATCTGGATCCGGATTTAATCGTTATATTAATAAAGTGAAGGTTCAGTTTGGAACTAACTAATTAATACGTATGTGAATGTAATTCATAAGACTCGTTCATACGGTGTTAAAATTTAATGTACGAATTGCACAAAATACATCTCATTACCTATTGAAAATAATTACATTAAAATATACTATTAAGCATATTACTAATTTTCATTAACACACTCAATCATTCACATAAAAGCTTTTCACATTGTACAAAACCCATGTGACATTTGGGCGTATATTATATAGGTATATTTATATTTTAATTTTATTCTGTCCTATACCTCTGCTGATTATTATTTTTATTTATTTCTCTATCCTGAGTGGCGCAGACGAATCTTTGGTTACCAATTTAGTTTGTTTCCTTGATCATTCACACAATCAACTCGGTCAAGCATTGAAATTTGAGATTTATATCATTACACTTACAGAACGTTTTACCAAATAGTTACCAGCTAAAACGTGTTGAACAATGAGAAACACATTTTTTATTTGGCGTCAAAATTACGACATCATATTTTCAAAATTCGTATATTTAAAAAAGTATGTATAAAGTACTCGCTCGTGTTTATCCTTTGTTTCATTATACTTGCTCTATTAAGGACGCATTGCATACATATAAGTAGGAAATGCACGATTACACATGCACATGCATTTTTTAAACCGGAAATTATTGAATGTGTATCTTTTACCGCAATAAAATATCACGATATCTCTCTTTAAGGCCGGGTCCATTGCACATTTTTTATGTATTCGACGGGGTTTCTAATGGCTTTGTTTAAATTTGAAGTTCTTCTAAAGGTGATGTCAAAATGGTTCTGCGCTTGAGATTGTGTTAATTTTGCGGGTTTTTTGTGGATTACGTGAAATATGAATATTAAATAAATGTACTTGACTAGATATTGCTTTAGAATTATAAAACAACTCTGACTTATTTAATTAGCCAAAATATGTTTTGTGCTTAATGAAAATTTGGACGTTTGATTTTACGGTGATAAAATATTTTTTGGAGGTCATTTTTAGGAAAACCACACTACTTACTTAATTTTTAATGTTTTATTGCATTATTTCGTTTTATTTACTATTTACACAATCATTCTCGTGTGATTATTTTGAGATATCACATTGCACTGGGCTTAAAAAAAAGTGTTTTTGTTCTATTTGTGCTTAGACCTCGCATTAAATTATTATCAATTGATTACAAAATTTAACGAATTACGACATGATGACATTTTGACCATTCTAAGATCCACGTTTAGGATACTGAGAATTTGATGATCAACGCCATATTTCACAGCTTAAAAATTTTCGAAGTCTGAAATATTTTTTTAAAACTTATTTCGATATTTTGCTACAATAAACATCGTATAGCACTTAGGTGTTTTACAACATAATAATTTAATTAAATAAATTTATGTTGAAGTACATCTATAACTCCCATAACATGCATAAATCCATGGGTCCATGACCAATGCTCGTGCCGTCCGCTGAATTTGTAAAGAACCCAAAAAGCCAATGATTCGTCCGCGCCTCCCCTGACCTAGTATCGTTTTGATAGCCTCGGCGACGGCTGCGAATTCCCTGTGCGGAGAGAGCACCAACTGCAGACATTTACGACGCCACAAGAGACCCATGGGTATGAGTCTATGGGAACCACGCGTTCAAGGTCAGAAGCAAGGGAAACTCACCCCTCAGCCGACTCTCGTCACATACCTTGAGGATAATCTACCTTTACTATCGACTAGGAACAAATTTATTACCATTTCTACTGACATTGAATTCTCTATAAAATTATAACATTACCAACCTAGGTCCTATGAATCTATGATTTTTAGATTATTTTTTTGTGAAGTAAGTTTTGTCCTTGTTTTCATTCATCGGGTTTGAAAGTACACTCTTGCAAAGATTTGATAATGTTGTGAGTTCGTTTCATTTACATTTTCCAGTTATACTCAGTTTATAGCCCTTCTATTTATATTGTTATATAAATAACATACGACAGTAATAAATACTGAATATCTTTATATATGTTCATCGGTTTTGCGTTGAACATAAAGAACTTGAATTGAAAGACTTACTATAAAAATTATTCAATAACATGCATTGATTTTTACTTTATTTGTAGTGACCTAAAACCGGTTTATAAGTAATTTTTGTACTCAATACTCATAATGTAATGCCAAACATATAGTCTATAGATGTTACTGTTTTTATTGATATAATTATATGATCGACAACTTTACACACAATTAATATTTTTTTTTAATTATTTTTACTAATTTATCAAATAGTAAACAACGAATAACTCTCTACTTTTATAACATATTACTTCACATGGTTTCACAAAAAGTGAACAACTCTGTTATATATAACATATATATGTTATATATAGTTATAAATAATAATTTATGTTGATATGACGAAGTAGTTAGTATTCACGAGTCAGTTTTAGGTTTAGTTAGTTAAATTTGCATTATGCATGAACGAGAACGGCGTATATTATAATTTATATAAATATATAAATTATTTATTAATACGTTTTTGTGTTACTTATACGGTAAAATATACTTACAATAATCCGTTCCATAAAGATATTGTAGTAATATTTCTTTTAATATGACGTCCTATCCGTTTATAAAAAGCTTTAAATTACATTTACCGTGTATTGCAACAATAGTTATAATGTTACGATTTGGGACATTGTATTCGTCCATTAAATTAAATTTTTAATATTTTAGTAATTTAATCAACGCGCATGTATTATCATTGGATATAGTTTTATATACAATTTGAGCGAATAACTGAAAATTCCCGTTAAAATATTCCAAAAAACGTAATAACCTCATTGCTTAGAAATATGAACCTCTAATGTAAAATATGCTCAAGTTATGTGAGAAGTTTTGGCTGAAGTGTGTTAATAGTTTTGAAATATTTTAAAACGATTTTTTTAAAATATTATTCCGATATTGAAATACGCAAATTGCTTTTTATGCATTTATAGTTTCTGGGCTATATATACACACACAAGACTGATAAACTTTTAACGAATAAATAATGTTCATATTTTGTAAGTATTTTTGTGCACAATAAAATGTTTTGTTCTTTCATTTTGTATTTTTATTTTTATTTATAAACACACATGCTTTGATAATTGATAGAATCAGGCGTGATTTGCGGAAGTTCATCTTAGATACAAAATGAAATAATAATATTTACTGTAATTCCGCTGAATTGTTTGTTGAGATGTAATTAGATTATCTATATTGGGGCAGTCGTAAAGGATTATTGTAGGTAAATTAATGAAAAAACCTAAAAACCTGAAATTACAATAACAAATTATTATTATTACAAATAAACACCAATACAGATAACCCTCAACCCCTCTGGTGTTTATTTATAATAATAATAATTAATTTTATAATATTTATATAATTTTATATCATAAATTTCAGTTTTATTTATTATAATAATAATTAATTTAATAATAATAATATTTCTAAATTTATTATTTTATGTTCAGGTTTTATAATAATTAATTTTATAAAAATAATAATAATAATTTTTAAATTTGTTACTGTAATTTCAGGTTTTATAGGTTTTTTCATTAATTTACCTATACTAATCCTATACGACTGCCCTAATGTAAATAATCTAATTACCTGAATTCAGCGGAATTACACTAGATATTATTATTTCATTAAGTAACACATGCTTTGATCACATCACAGGGCAGCTGAGCTTGTAGTCATAGATTTATTGATTAGCAAGCAAATGGATACGGTTTACAGATGCGAGCTTTTACTAACAGGGGCCTTACTGCGTAAGTCTGGTGGAGATCGTAATCGTGTTCTCTCTTGCTCGCACTCGTGGACTTGTTAATTGGCGCGTGCAGGGTGGCAGGCGAAGCCGATTCCCAGAACGGTTACGCGGTAGGGGTGCTGGTCTGTGTGGTGTATATTCGGATAATTATAACAATATATCATTTTATTCTCTCAGTCTTTTCTTGCATGCTTTGGGTGCTTCAGAATTCTTTTCATTTCTACCATGAACCATTCCTTCTATCAATTGAAGGGTTGAGAATAAAAAGTGTTTAACTGTCAAGTTGATAGTTTCGAGAAAATTGACTTTAAACTTCAGCGGCGTCGTTTTTAATGTAGAGTGCTTATAAGGTAATAGAAAAGGTTTATGTAAGTTTCAGTTGCTTGAAAATGTTTTAATTCTATTTTAAAATACTAAATATAGTACTAATTCATACAATTACTGTTAAAATATAATAAAATAAAATAAATATAATAATGTTTTTATGCTAAGCGAACTGTATTCCTGTGACAGATAAACCGTTTTCAGACTCAAAATTTCGAGATTTAAGCCTCATTTCGGTATTATGAGAATGTGCTATTGTAGATAATTTCAGGTTGAATCCAACGATATCCATAAGTCATTTTATGAAAAAAATCAGTTAAACCCTTTTTGTTCTCACTCCTTCAATTAGTATTAACCATCATGTTGTACTATCGAACTTTCATCTTTCATCTCGTACTGTCTGCAGCACCCGCGCTTCGTACTTAAATGTCGATATATTCAAAATTATTCAATTCTATCAATTATAAGTAGAAATAAGTTATTCTATTAATCATTTTAGCGTGGAGATGGCGCGCGAGACTGAGAGATGGCGACTTTGCCCCCGGAAGGGCCGGACCGTCCCCCAGATAGTATAATACGGAAATATACATTTCCATTACATTTTACATTTATTACGGTTAAAATAAATTTATTCGATTAATGTAATGCTTTTCATTCATTGGTGATCACCCCCTGGTCAAAATTTAAAGTCATTCACTTCTTTTTTGTATTCTTTTAAGAATTAGTTTCGGTGTCCGTTTGCATGCTAATGTTGATAGCATTAGTGCTGGTAATATTAGGTGGTTATGTTATGCGCTCATTTTTAGAAGGGAGCGGAGACGTGCTTTTTTTCTAAAAGAATTTGCTTGAGCCGATCGAAATGCACTTCTATGTTAATGTCATAAGATCTTAAGTGCTCAGATGGAAGAAAGAAGACGTGTGGAACTTTGTATGTTGAGACGTCGGTCGAAGGGTCGCTATACAATGATCTTGCGTTACAACCATCGACAAATATAATCTCTATTTTCAATAAACGATTTTTTTTATAGAGAGAAATTGTCGATAGGTTGAAATCTAATAGCTGTCTTGCCTCACTTTCTATAAGCTATCTTAGGATAGAAGTCGTTAGATTTAAATGTAGGTAGCTGTTTCGATTGGATGCCATTATTGTCGACAGTTTCTCGGAAGATAGCTTTTAGAAAACCGGCGTTGATCGGCTTAAGTCACTGTTACTATCATGACGGCTACAATTCAATGTATCAAAAGACTACTCAAACATTGATTATTGAAACTAGTCTTTACTCAGCTGACACGAAACCTACCACTAAATACTTATTGATGTGCTCTGTAAAGACATCATTCACAATATAATATGCAGGACCGTTATCCAGAGTTGTTAACAGCGTCAGTATCGGTTTGTATGTTTCTGACATTGATTTTAGAAGTGCGTTTTATCAGCTTACTTTTTACATAACAAGTTCATCTTCTATCCGCGTAAAAGAAGTTAAAAAGATATTTGATCGTGCTTACAATTACAAATTACACTCTTATTCAAGGCATTGCTTGTCTAAAAGGTAACTATTGTTTTATTAACTGTATCTAGAATTAACTACCGTGTATAACGAAAATTGGTTTCGATACTATTAGTACAACATGGAAATAGAATTATTCTTGAATCCAATGAAATATATTTTACAATTAGGACCAAGCTTTAGAACCATGAGCAATCAATGGTCACTTAACTGTTCATAAAAAACGAGTAATATACTTATTTGAAAAAAAAAGTGTGCCTCAAATTTTAAGGAGTTCCCATTTAATTTAATTTGTGAACGTTTTCATTGCAGAGCATGAATGTTTTATAATGTTTTGTTTACCTTTTCCGTATAAAACTTATTGTTGTTGACTGGCCCGATAGCTCAGTTGGTAGTATCCCTGCCTTCTGAACTGCAGGTTGTGGGTTCGATTCCCACCCAAGACAAACATTTGTATGAACGACATCGATGTTTGTTCTGTGTCTGGGTGTTATATTGTATTCTATGTATTTATTTACAAACAAAAAGTATCTAAGTATTGTATCAGTTATCTGGTTCCCATAGTACAAGCTTTGCTTAGTTTGGGGCTAGATGGCGCTGTGTGAAATGTCCACAGATATTTATTTATTGAAAATAGTTGATGGAAAGTTTGATTGATCAAACTAAATATGTCATAATGTTGCCAATAATATGGTTAACCACCAAGTATTCCAAATACACTTTATACGATAGTATTATTATAGGAATTTAATTAACTTTGGGGTAACTCCACATTTTGGCATCAAGGAATCGTACATGTTCATGCTCTATCCTTTTCTATAGCTCACGATCGACATTTACTAGAGCGAGAAAGAGCGTGAGTGCTATCGCGTGCGGTTAGCGATGTGATAACACAGGATAGAGAAGGATGGAGCATAAAAAGAAATGATTACATGCCGACAGATGTGATTCAACTCTGATTTAAAATGAACGCTGAAAACATGATACCAAGTTACGATTAATCTATCTACATACTTATATAAAACAAAGCCCTGTTAGTTACACCATTTATAAATCAAGAACGGTTGGGCCAATTTTTATGATTTTTGTGTTTTTGTATTTATCTTCTTCCGGAATAGGATAATAAGTAATAAAATTGATACCAATCAATAAAAAAAATAAAAAATTATACATGCACATTGACTGATAGTTGGTGAGAAGTTCGCAGGGTCAGCTAATAAATTGTATATTTTTTAAATTTATTTATATTTAAGCACAGCCGTCAGTACATTCAAATTTAAATAATAAAACTACAAACAGAAGCGTATCAACACCGACTGATTTTTTTTACATTACTGACCTAAAAAAATCATAATTGATTTAAAATATTTGATTTTATTATCAATTTTTATTTAATTTATAATTTTAGTTTGATAACTATCGTGAGTATGACACATTTTTAATTTTTAAGCTTCCCATGTACCCTTTTAAGCATTAAACGCCTTATTAATAAACACGAACTAGCTTTAGACTAGTTTCACCATCTTTTGTCTCTTTCGATCCAGCTAAATATTCCAGTAGCAAAAAAGGACAAAAGCTGAAGTAACCAATCCGAGACTAATACCGTTTTTTAATAAGGCTGTAAAGGTTGAACTTGACTTTCGCGTACCTAATCCTCGCCTCGGCGATGGCCTTGTTTCAATGACAAAAAGAGAGACAAGTACATAAAACTTTGTCGAGTACAATCTCTATTTACAGTAACTAAAGCATACAATACAATAGTAGTAATGCACCGAGCAAGCATAGCATACGTTTTACATGCACAGAGCACAGTGAAGTGGAATACACTAGCACGCATACATACATAATTATAACGGTAGGTATCATTTATATAATAAATGTTACACACAACATTACATATAATTTTTAAACACGGCAAATTGCCTTACTTTTTAAATACTACAACGATTTAATGACTAATACTAAAAACTACCTACTACTACAAAAAAAAAAAACATTTGGACTATATACTGGCCGCGATTACCTATAGACAGTCCAAATGCTCCAGCCCACTACCAGTAGGTAGCGTACCCAACATGCTGGCTGCATTGCCCCGTTGAATTGCAATGCTTATTCGTTGTGCCAAATAAGTATAAGTACATTACATATTAGGCAGTTAGACATGTACTTTTAGGAAGGAATTTAAAGTCTTAAAACTTCGTAACATCACATATCTCAAGTAAATCGAAGGGAACATGTCTCTCATCTCATGGTTTAAGTATACATAACATGATTCCATACTGTGAATAGAATGTAGAGTGTCAGCATTGAAACGGGGCAATGCTGCCAGCATGTTGGGTACCCTACCTACCGGTAGTGGGCTAGAGCATTTGGACTGTCTATAGGTCATCGCGGCTAGTATATAGTCCAAATGTTTTTTGTAGTAGATAATGTAGCTAGTAGCATTTAGTAGTTGTTAGTAAAGGCACTTCGCCTTTTTTAAAAGAGACTTGATAATACAATCGTTAAATAAGCAGATGGTAAAGGCTTTATCAAGGACATTACTTTGCCATACAGTCACACTAAACACTCAATCTGTGTCGTCATAAAAGTAATCCATAAAATCGTATAGCTTCGGCGATGGCATCACCTATCCTGTACCGAGACAAGATGAGGAGTCAGAGTCGCTGCTAAGCTCTGAGCGGTGGGAGCGTTGGGGAGAGACGCGCGCGCGTCCGTTCGACGAGCGGGGCAGTTCTTCCTTCGACGAGCTCTGAGACACTGTCTTTGGTGGCTACAGGTCAGCCTCCAGCTTCGAAATCCATCGTTCCACCCTCAGGAAGGAAACACCAACATCTGTGTCCATAACCCCACACGAAAACACTGTTTGGATACCCATAACTTGATCTTTGAAATTCGTATCGAAGGTTACAAATTAAAATATCAAACGGTACGCATCCACAGTCCTAAGTTCAATAAGAAGCACACATTATCGCTGATGATTATATTCTTTCCTTATTAGACGATACCTGTATTGTAGAAATGTATGGTTTCTTTTTAAAAGCTTATGATCAGTTTCCAAGATGAGTCAAAAGCTATATAGCTGTTAGAATCACAGAAAGATCATTGCCAAGTAGGTAAACCTGAGATTATTGACGTTGTTGTAAGTAGTCAATGATAAATGGGGATGTATGTACCATTTCAGTACAATGATTTTGCTTTATAATGTTAGTAGGTACTCAAAGGGACCTCGCGTGGGGCGACGACGTGGGGCCTAATGGGAATAACCGGTTCCCTTGAATTCGTTTTCAATATTTCTAATGATCAGTTCCAATCCATTACCTCATTTAAAAGAATGTGTAGTGTTAGTGTTAAGAGTATAAAAGATTTTTTTTCGAAGTCGAGGCTTTGACTTCTGCTCAACGAAATGAGCAAAAAATTATCTTTTTGTGCGGCGCTGACTTGTTTAAACGCCATAATATGACTTATAACTGTTAAGATTAATTTTAGTACTTAGGATCTTCTTTGACTTCTGCATTAGTATTTTTTCCTTCCTGAGGTGTTGGCGAAATGGTAAGACTTGCGTACAATTTTGTAACCCACCGGCATTAGCGGAAGGGTCGAAAGGCGCGACCAAAAAAGTAGCACTTAGTTCTGACGACAGCTTGGGCAGGAGTGCGTAGATTGACAAAGACGAGGACTTAGGAACGAAATTGATGGAATGAACAATGCTGATACTAAGCGCCTTAGCATTTTTTAAGACGAACATGGCTAATTGCCAAGCATAAGTAGTTTAAGGAAGTTTCTATTGTAAGTAATTGTAAATTAATTTTATAAATAACTTGTATGTGTGTGGGTTTTATTGTACAGTATTACCGTGTCTCAAAACAAACCTGTCAGATTTCTAAGTAATGTTTTATGTAAAATTACTGACTTTAGGAATTATTCCTCACAGATACACTTCCTTGCTAGGATACGTTTGAAAATAGTAGCATTATGTGACAAAATGAGTGTAAGTAAACTTTGTAAATGGCACGCCTTGTAATTGTCGTAGGTCGTTGTTTATAACCATTTTATTAGTATATTTGATAACAGAAAAAAAACGCATTTCGAACGTTTCACAGATACTAAGTTCGCGCTTATGTGGCGTTGCTTTAGTTGTGCCGTTAAGAAGCTATAATGAATAAGCCAAGGACATATATATCCAGTCAAGAGGCTACAACGAAATAAAAGAAGTTGAAAAAGACGAAATTTTTGTTAGTAAGTTAAAAAGCTACCTATTAAAAAAATGTTATTATTCGGTCGAAGAGTTTCATAACAATAAATAAACATAAAATTTGTCCAGTTATAAACCGGCCCACCATGTGTTGTATACCTACCTATCCAGTTATGCTTGTTTGCCTTATCTACGTTGAACCAGTGGGATTTGTTTTTATTTTTGTAAAGAGTGGGTAGTAGCATAAAAAGACTAAAATAAATTGATTGATTAGATTAGTTGCATATTACCTCTTGAGTTGCCATATTTAATAGGTAATTAATTGAATAACCAAATAATTAAGTAATGAAATGCTTGAAAATATTATATAATATTATTAAATATTGACGATATATCTATTATGTAATTGAAATCAATAAATTTATTTTTAATCGCACTCAGTTGCAAGCGCCCTTACAGGGTTCATGTACCTACTAAACTAGTTGTTAAGACCTGACATGATATATAAATTGTACATGAATGCAAATAAATGAATATGAATATGAATATGAATACATAATTTTTAAAAAATTTTAATGGTGCCTACATCGCTGCATTTGTATGGCAATTTGTATTGAGTGTGCTATTTTGGTGCGTAGGTAAAATAATTGATGATTTAGGATTGTGATTAGAGATTTATAATACTTTAACACAAATTTCATCATTTTCTCAATTAATATAACAATTTGATGTGTAACAAACAATGTTTGTTGTAACTATCCCCATGTTGGCGATCATTTTTAAATTTAAAAAGTCCATTTTATAATTAAATGTAAATGATTGTAATAAATTTCTACATTGGATTCTGCTACTGCAAAGGGTTTTCCAGTTTTTGTGCTAAAGTTTGAAATAGCTTTTTGGCCGTTAGATGGATAGAAATTTAAAAGTTTTTTTAAAATTAAGAAATACAATTAAGCTATATGAATATAAATCAGTATAATAGCTAATTGGATCTTTATTGGTTGTTCTATAAACATCTTTAAGCATTGTCTTACAAAACTTTTAGTTCATACGTAAATGATTATTTCGTAAACTAGAAAATCCTGAACACTTTTTTATCGTTGTGCCCATTTAGTAAGTAGTAAGTAATGTTTGATATGTGATGAAAAGCAGGACTGCATCACCAAACTTTTTATAATTAAACAAAATAAAATACCTATTGTAAAAAATTGTATTGGGTAAAATGGTGCTGATGACTGATAGGTAAAAGATAAGATGTTTCTATGATGCAGCTTTCATATATAATCCAAGCGCTGTTTCGATACAATTTCTTCACAAAATGGCTGACAATTTGGTAAAGTTTTGATTGCAATATCATACGCAGATCGTCAGAAATAAAAGAATACCTACGCTCAAAGCACGATGATCAAATTCGATAAGATATTCTCTGTAGTCGAATAGCTCGGATCATTCCAGATACAAACGTCTCTTGTATATTTTGATCTAAAACCAACATGAATGAACAATACCTACTAGAGAATACGAACTTAGGTACTCAAGAAGCTAATGATGGTTATGACATACGTAATATTTGATTTATTATGTATTTAGACATTTCTATAAATTACGTATACACACAATCGTAGACTATAATGCTCTCTATTAGGGTTGGTAATTCTGTGTTTCTGAAGGTTTACTTAGCTTTTGTCTTGAACTTATGTCTCATCTCGCGGTCTCAATTTCACAATCTCTGAATTTGGATGTAATTTATCGGTACCTAGAAAGTAGAGTTTTTTTTTTACCTAATTAAATACTCTATTTTCTTGTTTCCTCCTAAATTTAAGCTTGGCTGACGTTTACACCTGGATTGACACGAAATGACTGAAACTTAGATGAAAAATGGCGGCGATGGCGAGGCTTTGGTATTTTTGCTTTATTTGAATGACGTCTTTTTGCTAATTCTTTTTGGCATGTACAGACAATGTGAAACTGGAACTTTTTACATGTTTTAAGTTCTTAAATCTATGTTTTCCAAAAACTGAACATCTATCTTCCGATACTTCTGCAGTACCTCTAATGTCTATACGTACGTAAAGGACGTTCCTCTTCCATAATAATTATTGCGTTCGTAATAAATAAGTGCTTTTGAAAGACTGCAAATAATAATTATTATACACTACTAAAAAAATATGTATTTAAATAATTTATACTAAAATCAATATTAAATGAAAAATTAGTGTTTGACAAATTGGGCTATGATGAGAAAATAAGGCATTTCATTAACACTTCATTATAGGTACCATAACTATTGTACCTTTTTAGGTTATTAAATGTTTTATATTATAAATAAATAGGCAGCAGAAAGCTTCTTAAAGTATAATTTTCATAACCACTATTGTTCTCAAAACGCTAAAGGAAATTATGTTTAAAGGGCCCAGATATACACAGGCTTTTTTTCCAGAACAATTCTAAAAGTGCTTTGTTGTTTTTCTGTCAATTTACTTATAATTATTGACGTAAGCAATTATAATAACAGCTATTGCCTTAGTTGGACCTTGGATTTAGCTTGATATGTTTATTGGCTTAGCTTTTCGTAAGTCGATTTCAGGGATAGCATATTATTATAAGCGATTATAATTTTTCTTCCTTTGATAGCTCCAAAAAGGACTCCATACTCGGTTATTCCTAAATTAATAAAATTACGATATTTTATCCTAATTTATAAAAGTGCCAATTTATCTTATTTTAGGTAGATAATGATTATTATTTACTATTCAATCAATATAATCATGAACGCAATAAAGTTGAACTTACAAACTTGGAAAGTCTTTCTAAACACTGAACGTCACGCCATCGTACTTTGAGACGACGCTGTTGCATTTTTTTTGCATCTACCTACATGATCATAAATTTGAATTAGAGTTTGTACTTAATATGGTATTTGGCAGATTTTATGTGTGTTATAAATGGAACGATTTTATTCATCCTAGTCACAAATTCACAGTTTTTATAAATGTTTTATGTAATTATTAAGTAGTTCCTCGCATGTTTAATATAGGAACTACAATATTAAGTGCTTTAATTTAGTACTTAGTTAAGTTCCGTAGCATTACTAATCTTATGAGTTTATTTTATTGACATTCCTGCATAATTTAGGTATACTTAATACTTATAAGTATATTGTATTCGTTTCTGTTTTTTCTTTCTCTACAATGTATATTATTTTTCTCTTTTCGAGGTCTATATTTTTATTCTGCAGCATTGATGTCTTGTAAATAGCGAAATATTTATAACTTCTAAGATTTTTACAAATAAATTACAGTAAAGATTACTAAAATAATAATGTCCACTGTTTGTCAAAGCATAATTATATTGAACGAAACAATCGAGATCAGAGAGAAGATAAAGATCAGATTTTTCGCAAAAATGTAATTGTGAAATATTGTGTTATTTTAAGTACAATGAATGTTTGGAAATAAATGCAAAGTGATAAATCGCTGTTTTATTTTAAATCCGTAATTATTTATATTGGCCAAAAGTGAACTGTTGATAGCCTCAGTGGTTTGGTGGTTGAGGTCGACTCATTGCCCGGAGGAGGCGGGTTCGATTCCCGCGAGAGGACAAGTATACTCGTTTTGAGTCTGGGTGTTGTGGGACCATGGCCCTCGTAGTTTATGGTCCCCTAGATACAGGGAATCTTCGATCTCTATCACATACATAGATCTAGGACCTATGTATGTGATCGTTGGGTGTTATTAATTTATTGACTCGCTTATGTTTTTGCATTCACATGCATTTTTGTATATCTACATAAAAGTAACGTAATTAATGAATAGTAAGTATTAATAGTCGTATCTGTGTTTATTTGTGGATGGTTTAATAGAAATTAAATACAAAATATATGAAAATGCTTTTAATCAATAAATTGTTGGGTATCATCTTGATTAATCAAATTAACAGCGGAAAAATCTTTTTCCAAATTAACTTCTTAACTAACGAATACAACATCAAAAGAAAAACATAACCTAACAAAAACAAAAGATTATCACATTTGTTTAAAAAAATGGCACATGGTAAGTAGATGCCATAAAACGCGATCGATAAAAATGCAGTTCTCACTATCTGTAATTAGAGATTCAATCTACGTAGGTACATAAAACTCGAGTTACTAAAAAAAGCGGTTCTGCCGAAATCGGTAACATATTAATTTTCATTCCGACCATTGCTTACGTAACTTTCTTGGCGTATAGTACCGGTAAATAATCGTTGGACTTAGGTTTTACCATATACTAGCGAATGCTCATTTGTTTATTTCTTTAGATAAACAATACATTCCTTTGACACTAAAGAATTGCCGAAAAGTAACGCCTTTACATAATTTTCCGTACCGTGAATTACAAAGAGACATTCAAATGATCAATTCAGCCAGTAGCTCCCTAACTTTAGACGCGTCATCCATTTTAAAAACGTCTCTAAATGCGCGTACGCAAGTGGCTTCCTTCTCTAGATTCTTCGATATTTGATGCGCTCGCCGCGTGATCTCTTTAGGTACGCCGGCTAGTCGGGCCGCGTTGAAGCCGTAGGACTTGGGGCAAGCGCCCGGTGATAGTTTGTAGAGGAATGTGATCGTTTCTTCAGGTATGTGGTCTTCGCTGTCCGCTGTTGATTCATCTGTTTCTACCATGCAGGCCTGTAAGTTGTTGAAGTGAAAACTTTTTTAGGCGTGTGGAACACTTGGGTGAACAATAATCATTCGTATTATTGTGAGGTCGGAATCTTGTATGCAGTAGAAATAAGAAGGAGATAACAACACTATAATTCACATTGAATAGTTCATCAAAATCTATATCACTAAATAATACAGGACAGAAATAAAAGGATTATAAAAGAACACATTACAACTTTTACAGCAGCTATATTTTCTTCAGAACTAATGTCAGATATATACAACTCGGTAGCCTAGCAACAAACATAGACTACTTATTTGAGGATGTAATATTGATGTATGCTACCTCTTTTAACACTTTCCCTCATCAATTATTGCATCAATCAATGTTCTGCAGACCCAAGTCGGCAACAATCTTTGTAAGCCTGGGTCTTGGAACTGCCTTTGTCATAAGGTCTGCCAGCTGTTCTTCCGACGATGTTTTCTGAACATCTATGAGGCCTTCTTGAACCATCTCTCAAACAAAGAAATGCCTCACACGAATGTGTTTAGTTCTTTTATGAAACTCAGGATTATAAGCAAGGCGAATCGCAGCTTCATTATCAACTTTCAGAGTTGGAACTCTCTCCAAATTTGTAAGCTGGCTGAAGATTCTCTGAAGCCATACAACTTCTCTTGCGCCTTCGCTTGCTGCTACAATCTCAGCTTCTGTTGTGGAGATCGCAACCGATGCCTGACGTTGGCTTAGCCAAGAAACAATTCCTCCGGCAAACAGACATGCAACCCCAGTCGTAGAGCGTCCTGTTTGTTCATCTCCTGCATGATCTGCATCGCTATAGCCTTCAACGCTTATACTGTTACAGGTTGAACTGTATCTTATACCGTGAGTCATAGTTCCTTTGAGGTATCTGAATATCTATATGCTTACTGAAGAGACAACAGTCAGCTGTATTTTGTACAAAGCCTTTCTCGAGTAGAATCTCTTCAAAGCAAGAATTCCAACATCGTGGTGCTTGTTTCAACCCATAAAGACTCTTTCTTAGTCTACATACTTTTGATGTACCGTCGTTAAATCCTTCAGGCTGCTTCATAAAGATCTCCTCTTTCAGCTTGCCGTTCAGGAACGCTGTCGACACATCAAACTGTGTCAAATAAAGTTTTTCTTTTGCGCTGACACTTAATAAAGCCCGTACTGTGGCCATCCTTGCAACAGGACTGAACGTCTGTTCATAGTCAAGCCCACGCCTTTGCTTAAAGCCTTTGGCTACAAGTCTCGCCTTATATTTGTCTATACTACCATCTGGGTTTCGTTTGATCCTGAATACCCATTTGCATGGAAGTGCTTTTTGCATGGAAGTTCGGTGGTAGTTCACATGTCTCCCAGACTTCATTATCTTTTAACGACTTCATCTCTCTATCCATGGCTTCTAACCATTTTTTACAGTCATCCCTTTCCATGGCTTGATTATATGTTTCGGGAAACGATTCTGTACCCACAAAACATACGTAATCGTCCAATCTCTTCGGGCGTGCGAGGGTTTCTCTATCACGTAAGTTATATCGAGGTTCTGGAATTACAGTTGGCTCAATCACTTCTAACTCTTCCTCGGCCTCAACGAACTCATAATTTGGACTCTCATAATCTATATCGCTTTCACCATGATTATGAACATCGCCTTGATCTGTTCTACTTTCGCTTTCATGTTCATGAACTTTATCTTCACATGTTCTATCTCCCTCTAGATTATGTTCATGTTCTGTCGGTTCAGGGTCAGGCTCTGATAAGGTCTGAACGCGTTCGTTATCTCCCTCTGCTTCGTTTGAGATAGCAGGTAGTCTAGTGGAAATCTGGAATTCAACATCTGTCTCAAACGTTATGTCTCTAGACCTCATTGTATTCTTTCCATCCCAGACACGATAACCATCGTCGTTTTCGTATCCTATAAGTCTGCCCTTAATAGCTTTCTTACAAAGCTTTTTACGATTTGGTTTTGGAATATGAGCGTAACATTCACTCCCGATTATTCTAAGATGGCTTATCTTGGGTTTTCTCCCATGCCACAGCTCAAAAGGTACCTTATCTCCGTGTCTAGTAGGACCTGTTCTATTCAACACGTATGCGGCAGTATTAATGAGCTCTGCCCAGAGCATTTGCGGTAGCTCTCCTCTCGCATGCATCATAGACCTTGCAGCTTCGACTAGAGTACGGTTTTCTCGCTCACTACAGCCGTTCTGCTCCGGCGTGTAAGGCATTGTTAACCTTTGTTGAATGCCATGTCTCTCCAATAAATTCCGAACGTCTTTATTGTCAAACTCTCCTCCGTTATCGCTGAGTAACGTTTTAACCGTATGTCCAGCAGATTTAGCTTCATTCAGCATCTGTACAAGTTTATCTTTTACATCGGACTTATTTCTGATGAAGTACACCATGCGGTAACCGGAATAGTCGTCCTTAAAAAGTACGTAATATTTCAATTTTCTGAAACTTTCTTTCTCGAAGGGCCCGCATATATCGGTATGAATCAACTCTCCTACAGTTGTTGCTCTTTCCCTGATTCCAAAGGGTTTTCTATGTGACTTGCCATATAAACCACCTTCACACTTGACATTATCAGGTCTCAACTTAATTCCTAACTCCCTTTCTACAAATGTGCTGACGTATCTTTTGTCTTGGTGTGCGAGCCGCTCATGATACACCTGGAGAAGGTTGTTGCCTGTCAGTGCATTTACTTCTATCGTTGTTTTCTTAACCGGCATCACAGTCTTCATCTCTAACTTGTATAACCCTCCAAATTGAACTCTTTTCCCAACCACTACAGTAGTGCTATCAACATTAAGCTTACATTCTGTGTTTGTAGCTATGAATATGCTTTTCGGCAGCCTATCCTGCGCAGCTAGTGGTGAAAATAAATTCTTTGTTAGAGACGGTACTAACCAGACATCACTGAGTGTCATAGTCATTTTACCACTGACATTTGATTCAACTGTAACGGTACCTTTCCCCATCGCTGGAATAATACTACCGTCAGCAGTCGTCACCGTGTGATCTTTATCAAATTCGTGAAAATCTTTGAAGTAATCACTCCTCACTGCTATATGTGTCGTTGCTCCATTGTCGACATACCAACTCTCTCGATCTGTTTGTCCTTTGGAGCAAGCATTAACCATCAGCGTGATGTTCTGTACTTGCTTAGATGATGAGCCTGCTGCTGACGTGTTTGGTTTAGGTGGCCTCCCATCCTTAATCCATTTTGCACACTTGCGAACTCTATGTCCTTTACCGGAGCAATAGTTGCATATCAGCTGTTCATCGTGGTTCTTCTTTATCTGCTTCTCAGGGCGTGTGGTCACTAATGCTTGTTGACTCGTGTCGTCTTTGCTATCTAGTGCTCTTTCAAACGCACAGAGATGACTCGTTAAGTTGTCTACTGTTCTTTCACTTTGGCTTAGCAACAGCCAACTAGATTTAAACGCAAAAAATCTGTCACTCAGGGTATCTAAGATTTTGCATATCAGGAACAAGTCAGGAAGTTTAGCGTTGGCATCTCTTCTGGTAATTTCCACGTTCAAGTCATTCCAGACGTTCTTAAGCTTTGACATATGGGTGGATACATCATCCTCCTTGTTATGTTTGAAACTGAAGAACTCCATGCACAAATTATATGCTCTATCTTCTGTTTGCCCATCAAACAATCTATGCAACTCCTGCCAGACTTCATATGCTGTCTCAAATCTCATAATTTTCTTTAAAGTGTCCTCTGACATATTAGTGGTCAGTATGAGTAGAGCGCTGCTCTCGGCCTTTCTAAACTTGCCCATTTCCAGATTGAACTGGCTAATGGCAGCGTCGCCTCCTACTTCAGAAAGGATTGGTCTACGTAACTTGCCCTCAGCCACCTCCATGGCACCTTCTGTGCCCCGCAGCATAATAGAAACTTTGTATTTCCATGTGGCCCAGTTTTCTTTCCCTTCTAAGTTACCGATTTGTAGTTTTGTAGTGAAACTATCCATCTTCAATCAATGATTGTTATCTTCAACTCCTTGGCTGGTCACAGAACCTATTATTGTGAGGTCGGAATCTTGTATGCAGTAGAAATAAGAAGGAGATAACAACACTATAATTCACATTGAATAGTTCATCAAAATCTATATCACTAAATAATACAGGACAGAAATAAAAGGATTATAAAAGAACACATTACAACTTTTACAGCAGCTATATTTTCTTCAGAACTAATGTCAGATATATACAACTCGGTAGCCTAGCAACAAACATAGACTACTTATTTGAGGATGTAATATTGATGTATGCTACCTCTTTTAACAATTCGCTTGTCTGCTGTGGAAATCGAACCTACCGCCGGGTTATGAGCCGGCCTGCTCAACCAACACACCACAGAAGCTGTCGAGACATTGCACTAGATAGATGTTACACTAGATAAGATAGATAATCTATATATATACTAGCGGCCCGTCCCGGCATTGCACGGGTGGACATTTATTTATTAAACATTTTGGCATAAACATTTTTTTCTTGCAATTAAAATAGCCTATTTTTATCAGTGACTAGTTGCGTCCCGTGGATAAAAAATATTTTAATTATTTGCTCATTCCACGGGAGCATTTCACTTTTCCGGGATAAAATGTAGCCTATATTTTAATCCAGTGTATAAGCTATCTTGGTACCGAATTTCATGCAAATCCATTCAGCCGTTTGTGCGTAAATGAGTAACAAACATAGACACATACACACAAAAACTTTCGCCTTTATTATATTAGTGTGATAATGTATAATTCAAATGGTGAAAGAATTTTTAAAATCGGTCTAGTACTTTTTGAGCCAATTCGTTACAAACATACATACATATCTTTCCTCTTTATAATATTAGTATCTGTATGTACTGACCATATGCCCCAGCACGACCCCCGCGGAGGGGGCGAGGTGCCGCACGAGCGAGTGGTAGTGGGTGGAGAAGATGACGCGGCAGCCGCGCCGCGCCAGCTCCGCCGCCACGCCGGACGCTATCGCCGTGCCGTCGTATGTCGACGTGCCGCGACCTGGCGGTAGCAGGGTCATCTCCCTTATGCGCTCCACTCTTATTTGCAATTAGATTGAATTATAATTGTTTATGGATGAACAATTATATTTTTAATTGTTTATGGATGAACAATTATATTTTTAATTGTTTATGGTTAAACAATTACATTTTTAATTATTTTAGATAATCAATTATTTAAATTAGTGGCATCCGAATACTTACAACAACCCTATAATTTTTAAAAGTTGAAACTCATGATCCAATGAATGTATAGTATTATTTTTTAACCAAAATCGGGCCGAGACTCCTTTAAAAATCATTCATTACCTGTTTAATTATTAATATTATAATTATATGTATATATATAATCTAGTTTATATTATCTATATATAATCTAGTTTATGTTTATATCGTGTTAAATTAGTAGTAATTAAGTAGCTATGTATGTGAATAGGGATACAAGAAAATTAAATTTATGTTAGTGTTTTTATATGTTATCTAGACAATCTATATTTAACCTGCGTTACACTGCCCTGCAAAAATTCCCATAGCATTAAGTTCGCCTTTGTACCTACATTTGTTGTTTGTGCAATAAAGCATTTTCTATCTATCTATCTATAACAGTCGAAAAATCTGAATATTCTCTGGTTACGCGACACATTACGTTGATTATGTTACTTGTACTATGGTGTTGATTCTGTGTCGTATTCTCTAAAAATAAAGTAAACTTAAAGTATGGCGGTACTCTTCCGATAATGAGGAAATGAAAAAGACGGAAATATGTTAATTTCGTTTAGCTTTAGAGAATGCGACACAGAATCGACACCAATGCACACTCAAGTTACATAGTGCAATAATTGAAGGGTTGAGAATAAAAAGGATTTAACTGACAAATTGACAGTTTCGAGAAAATTGACTTTAAACGTCAACGGCGTCATTTTTATGTAGAGTGCTTATAAGGTAATAGAAAAGGTTTATGTAAGTTTCAGTTGCTTGAAAATGTTTTATTTCTATTTAAAATTACCAAATATAGTACTAATTCATACAATTACTGTAAAAATATAATATAATAAAAGAAATAAAGTAATGTTTTTATGCTAAGCGTACTGTATTCCTGTGACAGATAAACCATTTTTAGACTCAAAATCTCGAGATTTAAGCCTCATTTCGGTATTTTGAGAATGTATTATTGAAGATAATTTCACGCTGAATCCAACGATACCCATAAGTCATTTGGTCAAAAAAATCAGTTAAATCCTTTTTATTCTCACCTCTTCAATTATGAAAGAAAGAAAAACCAATTAATCAGATGGATGAAACAATGTTGCCCGTCTAAAAATATACTTACCTAGTTCATCAAGCAAGACCAGCGAGTGCAAGCTGGCGTGTGCTAGTATGGCAGCTGTCTCGTTCATTTCCACGAGGAACGTAGACTGGCCGGAGAGGATGTCGTCGGAAGCGCCCAGCCGTGTGAACACTCGATCCGTTAGTGACAGCGAGCAGGCCTGCGCTGGGACGTAGCTGCCCTAAGGATACGGTATAATAATAATAATACATGTTCTTTGGCTTCTTATAGCTAATTACATATACTTTCGTGAACATATAATGTCTGTGTGTAAAAGCGCTAATAAGACCTTAGGCTTTATTATGAGAACTGCCTCACAGTTCCAGGATGTTAGAGTGGCTATAATGCTATACAATGCTTTTGTTCGTAGCAAACTAGAGTTCAGCGCTATCGTCTGGGATCCGCGTGAGGCTAAGTACGCTGTGATGATAGAGAGAGTGCAACGGAAGTTTGCTAGATACATCTATAAAAGAATGTATGGGTTTTATCCTTACCTCTACCCGTCTTTATTTGTCTCAGGAATGATTGGACTAGACACATTGGAATACAGGCGTAAACTACTGCTTGTGATCCATTGCTCAATACTGCATGGCATAATTAATAATTCGGATGTATTAGCTTCCATGAATCTGTACGTTCCTAACAATTATTTGCGAACAGGACGTCGTCGGCATCAATTGTTTGCTTGTCCAGTACCACGGACTCACCGCTGCAATAATTCACCCACGCTGCGGGCACTGGCCTACTTAATGCGTCTCATGAGTGCCAGCATGTCGACATATTTTACGATAACATAAGGACTATTTGTAATAACTTTAAATTTACACTTAAGTAATCATTAAAATAGTTAGCGTTTTGGTCATAAACTGTGAGCTAATTATTATAAATTGAACAATAATAAATAAATAAATAACATTGGTGTCGATTCTGTGTTGCATTCTCTAAAACTAAAACTTAAAGTATGGCGGTACTCTTCTGATAAAGGGGAAATGACAAAGACGGAAATATGTTAATTTCGTTTAGCTTTAGAGTGTGCGACACAGAATCGACACTATTGTCATTAAAAAAGAATTAGAAAACAAATATAATAACAAGAAAAAATAAATTTTAAATTACATATCATATGCCACAATATGAAAGTTCGGTTTATAGGTTTAATCAATGGAGGGTAGTTAAAGGTTAAAGTGGATGGTGCACTGTGAAGTGGGAAATTAATATTTTTTATGCACAATTTCACCCGCGGAGCGCAACTAGTACTTAATATGGCCCGATAGCTCAGTTGGTAGTAGCCCTGCCTTCTGAACTGTGGGTCGTGGGTTCGATTCCCACTCAGGACAAACATTTGTGTGATGAACATAGGTGTTTGTTCTGTGTCTGGGTGTCATATTGTATTCTATGTATGTATTTACAAACAAAAAAAGTATCTTTTGTATCAGTTATGAGGTTCCCATAATACAAGCTTTGATTAGTTTGGGGCTAGATGGCGTTGTGTGAGATGTCCACACATATTATTATTATTATTATTAATATGAGTTTGAAATAAAAGAAGTTATCTTTCCCACTACAGGTGTAATGTTTTAATTTTTTTTTTTATGTTACTGAATGATTTGACGAGTTAGCCGTTCACCTGATGTTAAGCGCCACGGCTGCCCATAACAGAACAGTGTCAATCGGAACCCCAAATAGAGTTTCAAGCGACACTGCACTGCGCACATCATCCTGTGACATCAGCACAGTCTGGTAATGTAGATTACTCGACTGTGAGATCAGATCATAAAGTCTCAATTGCCCAGTAATTTCACTACCTACAGTGACCTTCAAACCGGAATACAGTAGCGCTTGCGCACTACTGCTTGGCGGCAGAATTACTGGCTAAGCGGTGGTACCTACCTAGACGAACTTTGCAACAAAGTCCTACCACCTAGTAATTGTATGATATACGTACTAAATGTGCGAGCACAGTCAGCAGGCCAGCTTGCCGCATGAGCGTGGACTTGCCGCCCATGTTGGGGCCGGTCAGCAGCAGCAAGCGGCCTTCTGGCCCGAGGTTTGTGTCGTTCGGGATGAAGCCATTCGCGATCGGGATGCACGGGTGACGACCCTCCACTATATTTATGTATGGCTGAAATAACAACACAACATGTATATGACGGCGGCAACGTCCAATTGTAAACTCTATGCGCAGCGGGCAGTACCGTAATTTACCCTGTGGTAGCATTTACATTTATTACAGTGGCAACACCGGTAACTGTCATCGCTTCCCCACCCATCAGGCTATAAAAAGGGAGCGCTCGGTGTACTGAGGATCTTTCACCCCGTCGTCGCCGCCCGAGACACGTCTTGAGCGACCCGGATGATCCTATAGCAGCCATAGTATCGGCTGCGCTAGGATCACCGGACCAGTCTAGCCCTTCTGGCTCAGGTACCGCTTTCGGCACCGGTATAGGATACCAGCGTAACACAATCAGACACCGACCCCGCCGGCGAGGTCGACGTACCCCCCGTAGGTTAGCTAGAACGGTCGCGACTTTCAATAGGGTCCACTCTTCCAGTGGACGTAGTCTTCTCGATCCTCTTATCCCGGCAACGGCCCAAGCCGAGGCTCGCACCCCAGGGGTGCCCTTGAGCTAGTTGCCTCCCACTTTTGACGGCTGGGCGCCCTAAGCGCCCGCCCTCCCGCCCGGTGACGCTGTAAAGGTCGATAGAGACCAACAGCATTAGCTCGTTCAAAAAAAAAAAAAAAAAAAAGTACTAAGGATCATTCTTGCTGCGGACACGGCGCGGTGCGCATGCTGAAGGCTATAGTTATATAGGTTGCAACCTACGCACGACCCGTCAGCCTATATATACATGTTAAATATTAGATAATAAATCGCGTAATGTATTTGCTAATGGCTATGTGAGCTGGAGACCGCGTGAGTCTTTGCATAGTTCAATAGTTAGTTAGTTAGTTAGATAGTTAGTTAATAAACTATTTTTTTAATTTTACTAAAAAAAATGTTTTTTTAATTTTTACAAAATTTCCCGAGATTCGGTCGAGAATGCGACCTGCAGAATACAGCCGGACACCCAAAATCATTGTTACCCAAGCATGATTTCACATGATACACGCTCGCTCGGTCAATAATTTTGACAACCTCCGTGGTTTGGTGGTTGAGCAGGTCGGCTCATAACCCGGAGGTGGCGGATTCAATTCTCGCGGCAGGACAAGTACTTGTGCACAGAAAAAAAAAGCGCAAATACTTGTTCTGCGTCTGGGTGTTGTGGGACCATGGTCTTCGTAGTTCCTGGGTCCCTAGACAGGGAATCCTAGTTAGGGTCCAGGATCTTATGCATGTGATCGTTGGGCGAAATTACTATTATTATTTCTTACCTCTTTATCACTATCAAATGTAACTTCAGGCAAGCAAATGTCTCCGTTTTGTTGTCTAGCAAACTCTGTGAATGCCAACAATATGTCCAGCGTGGCCAAACATTGCACGGCGGCCTCCCATAGGTTGTATTTGGACGAGAACTTCTCGAATATTCTACGACTCAGGTCCTTTAGCACTTTCGTCTTTTGTTCCTCCGCTGCTTGCATACGTGATAGAAATTCCTGTGAAATTGATTGACAAAAAATGCTAAATAGACCGAAGCCAGGCCACGTCGACTGCGTTATTTGTAGCGTCATAAGGTCCTATTTCGAAGTGGCGGGACACTTAAGTCACGTTGCTAAGTGCGCCATGGTTTGAATCGCTCCGCGTAAATATTGAAGAAAATCTACCGAGAATCTCCACCTGCACATGTTACGTCTCCGGCCGACCTGAGTCCGAAGCTTATTTAGACTTGCAGATCGACCATGGTTGTTTATGACCTGGTGGGAGGTTCTCAGCAGGGTCAATAAAAAATGGATTTGGAAGGGACACCTTCAAACCACAGCGTCTGGTTAATAAGGGCTCAGAAGTTCAGGGCTTGACACTTTAGAATGATCTCAGATCATGATATGACTAAAACTTAATGGAAGAATAACGAAAAAGATTACAGTATACTATGATATATTGATCGGTTTTCAGTGGGACATTTTAGGAAAACCCTTTTTCAGGATGAATGGAAAGTATACATTTCTATCCGCCGAATTAGCCTATAAGTTAATCCAGTATATAAACTATCTATATTACAAATATCATCCAAATCCGTCCATTAGAGCGTGAAAGAGTAACAAACATACACATATATATACATTGTACATAAAAACTTTCGACTTTATAATATATTTATTGCATAAATTTTATATACCAAACTCATCTCGAGCAAATAAACAAAAAATTTAAACTAACGCATTTATTGCTTGCATTTGACCACTCGTGTTATTCTAATAAAGCTTTATTAATAAACACGAACTAGCTTTAGACTAGTTACACCATCTTTTGTCTCTTTCGATCCAGCTAAATATTCCAGTAGCAAAAAAAGGACAAAAGCTGAGGTAACTAATCCGAGACTAATACCCGTTTATTAATAAGGCTGATAAAGTTTAGCGCTCCTAGCTCTAGCTAAGATGTCGATAGGATAGGTCGTAGGATGTCTAGATATGCTCTAGCATACCTTAGTCTCAGCGGTAGAAAACCTCTTATACCCCTTCCGGGCACCTTCTAAGCTGTACTCATTGCCTGCCTTAGCTGCCGGGCCTTGCGCCACCTCGATTTGGTATCTTTTCTTATCTGTGCCCACATAGTTACACTGCAAAAAAAAGCATTAATAATTTCTACCGCACTTCTTTAAGTTATCTACCTACTTCGAACCAAAAGTTTTCATCTATTTATTTTTTATGTAATAGTTAGTTACCTCGCTTACACCTGTATATTATGTTTAAAATACAAAATGTAGATTCGAAATGGCTTAATGGCAACATAGCATGTAACAGTTTTATAGCGGAACGGATATAATAAGCTGTGAATCTTAGATCAATCACACTAATATTATAAAGGCGAAAGTTTGTATGTGTGTATGTTTGTTACTCCTTAACGCTCAACCGGCTGAATGGATTTTGATGAAATTCGGTACCGAGATAGCTTATACACTGGATTAACATATAGGCACATACACATATTATACATTTTATCCAGGAAAAGTGAAACGTTCCCGTGGGATGACCAAATAATTAAAATACTTTTTATCCGGGGGTGAAACCGCGGGGCGCAACCAGTAAGTGAATAAATAATTAGTTGCATCCTGCGGTTTCAACCGCGGATAAAAAGTATACCATGTGTTAATCCAGCGTAACAAACAAACAGTAACAAACATCCATTGTTCATTATTGATATTTATTTTAATTCAGAGTGGTCACACTTTGCAAAATAGTTAAAATTTTGTATGTTTACACTGGCAACTCCTAACTTTAGCATTACCGACGATCCTGTGGTAAGGAAAAGGGAAGTGTTGGAAAAGGCCGAAGTACTTCAATTCTACTTGCCCCCATAGGTAGTAGGTGAAATTCTAATCACAAGCTGATTTGGTGAGTTTTTTTTCGTCCATTTTAACTATCGTTTCTGTCGTATTTTTCATGTCTAAACTACAGTCCGCTTAATAACATAACATCCATAAATACAAACTTTTGCGTTTATAATATTACTTATTAGTAAGGATTTAGTAGCCAATTTGTGCTACAAATATTTAAGTATAAACACTTATATTATTGGTACAGAAGATTTACTCCTCGAGGTCACATAAGTAAATAGCGACTCTCGCTACAACGCAATAAAGAGTAGTTCAGCTCGCACAGCACTATGAGCCTACCCGAAACAGTTGCCCTGATTTATTAAGCAGGTGGCCGTTTGGTTGTTCAAATTATCGGATGGTAAATATCTAGCGAATCAACAGTTTTGTATGAATATTATATTATTTGATAGACCTCGGCAGAATCTCCAAAAACAAAGATAAAATGTGTAACTTACCCTTGCTTTAAAATATTTCTCTTGTTCCTTTAGGTATTCATTTAGCTCGTCTTCTATTTCCTTGATGATTTCTAAGGTGGTGTCGTATTCTTGATCAACTCCCTCCCCTGGTAATATTCGACCCTCCTTTTCTGCCTCTTTTTGGTTGAAAGATTCCTAAAATATATTTAAAACAATATTGTAGTTTATTATATCAACTTTACAAAGTTGCAATTTAGAACAGAAACTAAAACTAAACTATATTTAATTAATAAAAATAATAACGTCCAACGATTACATACATAGATCCTGGACCCTAACTAGGATTCCCTGTGACCCAGGAAATACGAGGACCATAGCCCCACAACATCCAGACTCAGAACAAGTATTTGAGGTTTTTTCTGTACACAAATACTTATTCTGCCGCGGGAATCGAACCCGCCGCCTCCGGTTTATAAGCCGACCTGCTTAACCACCACACCACAGAGGCAGTCAAATTATATGAGAAAAGGCAAATTGTAGGTAAAAAGGAGTTATAAATAAAACACAGAATTTGGATAACTTTCGGCGGGAACCGTACCCAAAAAGCTGGCAACATTCCCACGTTATATAACTAGGCTGATTCGTTGGCCGAGATATGTGCCAGCCTTTTGATCGCGCGCAATATAAAATATATAAACAATACTCTCTCCTCTAGAGAGAAGCACTGCAGTTCCACTCACATATTTACACACAATTAAACCCCCTTATAGATTGACTTTCAAAAAATCTTAGGCCCCCTTAAAAGGAAGACACCATCTAAATAAAAGAAAAATCCCAAAAACGCCCAAGAAAAAGACTACGTTTTTAATAAGGTTTTTTGATCAAGAAATGTTATTATATATTGACAGATTTTTTTGTTCAATTGTATTTGTATATTGTTTATTTAATGCCTGGTCTTCACCTAACCTGTCGCTATACCCTAATGGGGTCATATGTTTCGCAAACACATCGATGACAGCTGTAGTAGAAATAAATACATATGTTGGCAATAAATAATTGAGTATTGAGTATTGAATATATATATAAATATAGTTTTTTGTGACTTACCTTAAAAAACTTCAAAGTATCTCTATAATCAGGATACTTTCCAGTTGGCGCTAACTGCATTATTCTCTTCAGCAACACCGAATCCACTTGTGAGAACATCTCGACCAGTTTCAAGGCAGCACTGAATCCATTCAGCACCGATATGAAATCGAGCACTTTCCGTTTGGAGTACGTTTTCTCTTCGTAGAATATAGCGCGCGCGTCCGGATGTTGCTCTGATTTCTTGAGATTTCCGAGAGCGTGGACTCTAGAAATAGTATTTTACTTAGGATTTTCTTGAGATCCAAATTTTATAGGCTACAGGCTTAAGCCTATAAAACTCACGTTGCTTACGTTGTTTTCGACCCCGGCGCCGAACTATACACGGTGGAATTTAATTCGTTCTTTTCCTTTAATGTATGTATATAACAAAATACCAAAAGTACTTAGAAAATAAAACTTAAATCAGTATAATAATCTAGGTATTATCATCAAATTATAAAGAAAATCCTTACGACATGGAACAAAGCAGGTGTTTTATTACATTACATTAACATTAAACAAAGGAGGTAAATCAAAGAAGTTTTATACTAAAATGTGACACGCTTTAGTAGCTTGAAAAGCGTTGAGCAAGGCGCGCGGGGCGCGAGCGTAATCCTTCCTGTGATTTAAACCTAAGCGTGTCAGGTGCACAGTTTTCATTCATCAATGCATTGTTATGCAATGCGCCGACATTCCAGTATTACTTACTTTTTATGTTTTGTTTTGGCTCCACACTTTTGTGTATTAAGCCAATTTCAAGTAATGGATAATTTCACAAGATAATGAAATGAAACAATGAATGATTATACCGCTTTCCCACACTCGTGCCTGTAATCCACCACTTAACGAATAAAATGCCACCAATTTTATGCACGAAGACTGAAATTAACAAGTTTTAGAAAATAACACAATGCGGCGACGCGATCTTTTTCGTTTTCCCGCCAAAAAAAGCTATTACTTACTTTGCCAAAAGTCTCTCTAGATCCGGAAGTGTGGTGAGTATATTCTTAGCGTCCTGGCAGAGCTCTTGATTATCGAACAATGTTTTCACCGCCTCTTGTCTCTCTTTTATCACATTTAGGTTGCAGCTCGGTGTGCACACCCATTGGTAAAGTAATCTGTAAATAACATTGGTAATTTTAATTTGTTACTCCCGACGCAAACAGAGGGTTGTTACAAGTTTAATTCGTGTTACTGCCCGTGGCATCGTAACTCCCAAACGGATGAACCAATTCTGATTTGTCGTAAAGCCAAGTCACATGCTTTGAGCGACCTTACAATTCTGATACCATGCCACACGAGAAAAATCTTATACACGGTGGAATTTAATTCGTTCTTTCCTTATAAATAATAATATAATAATAATACGTGTGGACATCTCACACAACGCCATCTAGCCCCAAACTAAGCAAAGCTTGTACTATGGGAACCAGATAACTGATACAATACTTAAATACTTTTTTTTTGTAAATACATACATATAATACTATATTACACCCAGACACAGCACAAACATCGATGTTAATCACACAAATGTTTGTCCTGGGTGGGAATCGAACCCACAACCCGCAGTTCAGAAGGCAGGGTCACTACCAACTGAGCTATCGGGTCAGTCAGTTTCCTATAAAGATATGTACTCAGCTGGACCAATTTTTATGATTTTTGTGTTTCTAAAAGTCTCAACTAGTAAGTAATAAAATTGATGACAATCATAAGCATTCATTGACTATTAAGCGAAACGAAGTTCGCCGGGTCATCTAGTGACAAATAAAAATATATATCAAGAATTTTTTTTTGTTGTTAAAGAATGATGTGACGCAACAACGCGTTAAGCATCACGGCCGCCCATAACAGAACAGTGTCACTCGGAACTCCAAAAAATAAAGTTTCGCGTGACACTGCACTGCGCACATCATCCTGAGACATCAGCACAGTCTGGTAATAAGATTACTCGACTGTGCGATCAGATCATAAAGTCTCAATTGCCCAGTAATTTCACTATCTACAATGTCCTTCAAACCGGAACACAGTAGTGCTTGCACACTACAACTTGGCGGCAGAGTAACTGGCAAAGCGGTGGTACCTACCTAGATGAACTTAGCAGTAAAGTCCTACCACCTAGTAAGAATGAGTTAATTACCTTTTACCAAAAGCAGTTAAACAAAAATTCAACCGATCATAAAGGCACCCATCATCTTGTACTATCCTCAAATTCTTTAACGTGATAGCGTCTAGTACCATCGTGTTACTGCCCTCCCATCGATTCTCGACCTTAACTTCTTGGGATAAGGTCTTGTTTAGTACGTCAGGGGGTGCGTATGGCGTGAACTGGCTCATGCCAAGGATTTGTAAGTCCAGGAGACAAGCGGTGAGGTAGGAGACACAACCGCCGAGCGCTCGAATCGCTAAATGGCTGTTTGCGGCTGGAGTTAGGCCAAGAGCGTCACCTGGAAATTTTGAAATAGTTAATCACACGTTTTTTGAATAATATTATAATCTTGATTTGGAGACACGAAATTAGAATAGTCATTCGTGATTTTTGCATATTTTTTGTTACTTTCATGTTTGACCACGTTTTACACTAAAAGTCATTTGAATGAAATATGAACGAGTGTGGCGCAACGGTGACTCGCGCGACTTTCAAAGCGACGCACCTAGGATCAAGGCTGATGCCGAATGGTAACAAACATTCATATAAACACACAAACTTTGGCATTTATATTATTAACTAGTTGCGCCCCGCGTTTCACCCGCGAATAAAAAGTATTTCAATTATTTGCTCATCCTACGGGAATATTTCACTTTCCCGGGATAAAATGTAGCCTATATGTTAATCCAATGTATAAGCTATCTTGGTACCGAATTTCATCCAAATCCATTCAACCGTTTGAGCGTGAAGGAGTAACAAACATACACACATACACACATACAAACTTTCGCTTTTATAATATTAGTGTGATGTGATCAGAGTTAGATTTTATGGTACCTTCATGTAGAAACTGTCTCAAGCCATCCGGCCATTCTCCATCAGCATTGGTCCTGTAATACTTCTCGGCTAGTATCTTGAGGGTCTTCTCTGGAGTCCACATGGAGGTGGGCTCTCGGCGAGCGCTGTGGCAGTGTGTCGCCACCAGCCGCCCGCTGCGGGCGGAGGTGCTCTTACGGTCATACACTACCTGAGGAGAAGGTTACAATAACTAAATACTACAATGATATAATAACTAAAACTTCCAGCTTCCGGAAGCTGGTTTGCTCGGTGGTGTACGCACAATTAGAAATAAGTACTTATGTTTATGTGTTATTGGCTGTATTGTCCTGCCTGTATTATATATATGTTCATGTTAACAATTGGCTTAATTAATAAATATAAAAAATAATCTAACAAAAAGCACGGACCCAGGTGACTGTGGAAACGCAGTATAAAAAAAATAACTAAAACTAAACACTACCTATTACTACAAAAGAAAACATTTGGACTATATACTGGCCGCGATGACCTGTATACAGTACAAATGCTCCAGCCCACTACCAGTAGGTAGCGTACCCAACATGCTGGCAGCATTGCCCCGTTGAGTTGCAATGCTCATTCGTTGTGCCAAATAAATGCCAGCATTTTGGTCACGCGTAGCATCGACCAGTCACTCTGATAAACTTTTGAAAACGCGATGAGCTCCCAGCCCCCAAGGACCCAGGGTCTCAACACCAAACGACTCAAATATGTAACCACTACCGAGATTACTATATTTGCGCCGTTTTAGCTGCTCAGCCGAATAAGCCGCGGCGCTGGCCCTAACGTGTGTCACGGGAAGAAAATTATTATTATTAAAATTAATAATAATAATAACGCCCAACACACATACATAGATCCTGGACCCTAACAAGGATTCCCTGTGTCTAGAGACCCAGGAACTACGAGGACTATGGTCCCACAACATCCAGACACAGCAAGTAATTGCTTTTTTTCCTGTGCACAAATACTTGTCCTGCTGCAGGAATCGAACCCGCCGCTTCCGGGTTATGAGCCGACCTGCTCAACCACAACACTACAAAGGCTGTCAGCTAGAAAAGTAAAAATAGTACCAGTAGATATTAAAGTACCTATTATAATCTTATAGTTAATATTGAACAAGTACTTTTTTATGTTTAGGTTTCACACTTTTGTGTATTTAGCCAGTGTCAAGTAATTGATGATAATGATGTTTCACGCAAATATGTGTCAAGTCACAGTCGAAGTCATTAAGTCAAGTCATAGTCTAGTCTAAGTCATGCTCCTAGTAAAGTGGTGGCAACTTTACTTGAAGTTTCTATAGAGTTTTGGAAACAACACGAAAAGAAACGTTTCACCATCATTGTACCACTTTCCCACAATCATGCCTGTAATCCAGCAGTTAACGAATAAAATGCCACCAATTTTATGCACTAACACTGAAAATATCACAGTTTTGGAAAATAATTCAATGCGATGATGCGATCTTTTTCGTTTACCCGTCAAAAAACCGAACAAGTACTTTATTATGTGTGACGTGATGGAACTAAAACGTCCCGTTTATACCTTTCGGGTACGGCACTCTAACTTTCCATAACATTAGCTGACAATATAGTAATAATAATAATAATAATAATATGTGTTGGACATCTCACACAACGCCATCTAGCCGCAAACTAAGCAAAGCTCGTATTATGGGAACCAGATAACTGATACAATACTCAAATACTTTTTTGTTTGTAAATACATACATATAATACAATATAACACCCAGACACAGAACAAACACCGATGTTCATCACACCAATGTTTGTAATATTATAGAAACTGACGTGAGTAGTACTCATAACTACAACTATTACACGGCTAACACTCACGAGATACAGTCGAATAACTCGACCGGTGTTCGGGCAATAAAGATGCCCATCCTCAAGGAGTACGCGCGGCGGCGTGTTATAAGCGTGCGCTCGTGAGTGTTAGCCGTGTAATAGTTGTAGTTACCAATGTTTGTCCTGGGTGGGAATCGAACCCACAACCCACAGTTCAGAAGGCAGGGTTACTACCAACTGAGCTGTCGGGCCAGTCGATAGTATAGTAGTCTACCTTACTTACCAATGCCGGTGGGAAATGTGCTAGAGTAGTGAGAAGTCTGGACGAATGCTTATCGTCCTGGAACTGACCGATATGAAACAGGCCAATCGACGCGTCCACGAAACAAACCCCATATGTACTGCATCCATTCAATTCCTGGAAATTAAATTTAAAAACTAGTGTTCCTTACCACACGTCTGAAGTAAAACTTCTTTAGCTCCATCTATCGGCCGGTATAACTTTGTTTAATGTTAATGTCGCCATTTTGACAATTGAAAGGGTGAGAATAAAAAGGGTTAATCTGATCTTTTTCACAAAATGACTTATGGGTATCGTTGGATTCAGCGTGAAATTATCTACAATAATACATTCTCAAAATACCGAAATGAGGCTTAAATCTCGAGATTTTGAGTCTAAAAACGGTTTATCTGTCACAGGAATACAGTTCGATTAGCATAAAAACATTATTATATTTATTGTATTATATTATATTATATTTTTACAGTAATTCTATGAATTAGTACTATATTTAGTATTTTAAAATAGAATTAAATAATTTTCAAGCAACTGAAACTTACATAAACCTTTTTTATTACCTTTAAGCACTCTACATTGAAATGACGCCGTTGAAGTTTAAGGTCAATTTTCTCGAAACTGTCAATTTGACAGTTAAACCCTTTTTATTCTCAACCCTTCAATTGTAAATTGTCATTTTACCGGACATACCGACATAATAATACAAATTTTGAACTTTCTTATTTGACAATGGAGATCTACGTGAACCAACTTCGACTTCCGTAAGCCTCGCATTCACCAGCTTACTCCCCAAATCAAGAGTGCGTAAAGAAGTTATACTTCAAAAATTGTAATAAACTGTTGGTCATATAGCTCGTACAAAACTTTATGAGCTCTCGGAAGTTAGGCCCGAGTACCAAACCGCGCATGGTACAGTTGAGTGCATTGTGGGAACAACTTCCCCAAGTTATTTAGACAGCTCAGAACCTATTTACTTATATCGCTCTTTCTCGCTCACATGTATCACCTTCTCTTTCTTTGTGTCCGTCACACTCGCACTCTGCTCACTCGCTCTTGCACTGTTCCTATTTTGTAATGCTCCTTAAACTAGCGCTAGTTGCAGACTCACATTTTGTACTTTAGTAATAATTATGCCAAAATAAAGACACAACACATCCCATCAGTCTCCTCAGTACTCTGGGGAAGATCTACGAGCGTCTCATTCGGAGGCGTCTCTGGTCCCATATCCACGAACATAAACTCCTTCCCGACGAGCAGTTTGGCTTTAGAGCTAGACACTCTTGCGTTCAACAAGTGCACCGCATCACGGAGCACATTCTAGATGGCTTCAACGCGAATCCAAAACCGAAAGGGACTCTCGCAGTCTTCTTAGACGTGGCGAAAGCCTTCGACAAAGTCTGGCACGACGGCTTGATTTTCAAGCTGTACCACATCGGCGTGCCAGATCGTCTTGTGCACATCATACAAGACTTCCTTAGGGATCGAAGCTTTCGCTACCGCGTCGAGGGGGAGCGATCGTCTCCCCATCCTATCAGAGCCGGAGTGCCCCAGGGCTCCGCGCTTTCCCCCTTGCTTTTCTCGCTGTACACCAGCGATATCCCGCGGTCATTTCATCCCAGTGTGCAGCTCGCACTCTTTGCGGATGACACCGCTATCTACTGCTCCGGATGGCAGAGAGTTCACATGCGTGGTCGCCTCCAACGAGCCCTCACCGAGATCGGTGCTTGGTTCAGGAAATGGCGGATCACGGTTAACCCAGATAAAAGTGCAGCGATGTACTTTTCTGACTACAAGCGTGGTCCGCCAGCGAAACCACTGTCCTTGTTCGACAAGCCCATTCCCTGGGCTTCGTCTACCAAATACCTGGGGGTTACCCTTGACACCAAACTCAACTTCAAGGACCATATTAAGCGAGTGCGCGATAGGGCTGCCTTTGTCTTAGGCCGCCTCCACCCTCTCATCTGCAAGCGTAGTAAGCTGTCCCTTAGAAATAAGGTGACGCTTTACAAAACTTGCGTTCGCCCCATTATGACCTACGCATCTGTCGCGTTTGCTCATACTCCCTCAGTACATCTGGATCGACTTCAGGTGATCCAGAACCGCTTTGTCCGCAAGGTGGTCGGGGCTCGCTGGTACCAGCGAAACTCCGACCTCCACTGCGATCTCGAACTCCCATCCATCCGTCAATTTATGAAGGATGCATCCCGCCGCTATTTTGATGCGGCACCTCATCACCCCAACCCTCTCGTAGTCAGAGCTTCAAACTACTGTACAGACACGACAGACTCGCCACCCCGTCGTCGCCGCCCGAGACACGTCTTGAGCGACCCGGATGATCCTATAGCAGCCGTAGTATCGGCTGCGCTAGGATCACCGGACCAGTCTAGCCCTTCTGGCTCAGGTACCGCTTTCGGCACCGGTATAGGATACCAGCGTAACACAATCAGACACCGACCCCGCCGGCGAGGTCGACGTACCCCCCGTAGGTTAGCTAGAACGGTCGCGACTTTCAATAGGGTCCACTCTTCCAGTGGACGTAGCCTTCTCGATCCTCTTATCCCGGCAACGGCCCAAGCCGAGGCTCGCACCCCAGGGGTGCCCTTGAGCTAGTTGCCTCCCACTTTTGACGGCTGGGCGCCCTAAGCGCCCGCCCTCCCGCCCGGTGACGCTGTAAAGGTCGATAGAGACCAACAGCATTAGCTCGTTCAAAAAAAAAAAAAAAAAAAAAAAAAAAAAAATAAAGACACAATATCCAGACCTCCAGTATATTCTGAGTTTTATTATACAACTTTGAAGATTGGCACCTCCATATCTTCCTTAGTGTCAAAGCATTATGAATATTGTAAAAGCAGCCATACAATAACTATAATATGCGTACTGCGCAGCCATCCGCGCTAACTTCCGAGAGCTCATAAAATTTTGCACGAGCTATATGACCAACTAGCTGCACCCCGCAGTTTCACCTGCGGATAAAAAGAAGCCTATGTCTAAGCTATCTATAATCCAAAGATTCCTTTTTACCATTTTGGTATGGAACACTATATATTTCAAAAAAAAAAAGTTATATCTAATTTAGATGTAAATAATGATGTTTAGTTTGTGCGTAAAAAGACCGCGGCGTCGTCCTCGTGGTGTTCGATAATTGTCCCACGGGAACATACTATCGGAATAAAAAGTATCCTATATGTTAATCCAGGTTATAAACTATTTCGGGGGCGAGTTGGCTGGACTGCAGTCGCGACCCCTTAGTGGCAGGGAAGTGCGAGGGCATTTCCCCCCCTCAAAAAAAAGGTATAAACTATCTATGTTCCAAATTTTATTCATTTCCATTCAGTGGTTTTTGCGTGAAAGAGTAATAAACATACATCCGTATTCACAAACTTCCGCATTCATAATATTAAAGAAAGAAAAGAAAGAAAAGAAAGAAGAAGAAAGAAAGGAGAAATAAACAAATGTAACGCTGTGTGATGAGATCCGACTCAGCATGAGATTAAAATCAACGCGTGACCTTAAATAACTGATATTCAGGCGGAACCCGTAGTCAATTATATATCATCAACGAGCTTCTGCCCGCAGCTTCGCTCGCGGCGTGGCCTATGGGAAAATAATTCAACCACCAATTTCACCCTCTTAAGGGTGGAATTTCGAAAAATCCTTTCTAGCGGATGCCTACGTCATACCTGCATGCAAAATTTCAGCCCGATCCGTCCAGTGGTTTGGGATGTGCGATCACTATATTAGTCAGTCACCTTTGAGTTATATATATTTAGATTATGTATTATATAGTAGGATAGTTTTTTACAATTGAAGGGGTGAGAACAAAAAGGGTTTAATTGATTTTTTTTACAAAATGACTTATGGGTATCGTTGGATTCAGCGTGAAACTATCTCCAACAATACATTATCAAATACCGAAATGAGGCTTAAATCTCGAGATTTTGAGTCTAAAAACGACTTTACGTCGTGACGTTTATCTGTCACAGGAATACAGTTCGTTTAGCAAAAAAACATTATTATATTATATTTTTACAGTAATTTTATGAATTAGTACTATATTTAGTATTTTAAAATAGAATTAAAACATTTTCAAGGAACTGAAACTTACATAAACCTTCACTATTACCTTATAAGCATTCTACATTAAAATGACATCGTTGAAGTTTAAAGCCAATTTTTTTTTTTTTTTTTTTTTTATGTTAAGGTATGACGTGACGAGCTAGCCGTTCGCCTGATGTTAAACGACACGGCTGCCTATATCAGCTGCAGTGTCACTCGGAACTATAAAGTATAGAGCTTCGTGTGCCACTGCACTGCGCACGTCATCCAGAGACATCAGCACAATCTAGTAATAAGATTACTAAATTGTGAGATCAGATCATAAAGTCTCATTTGCCCAGTAATTTCACTAGCTACAATGCCCTTCAAACCGGAACACAGCAGTGCTTGCGCACTACTGCTTGGCGGCAGAATAACTGGCAAAGCGGTGGTACCTACCTAGACGAACTTTGCAGTAAAGTCCTACCACCTAGTATATTTTCTCGAAACTATCGATTTGACAGTTAAACACTTTTTATTCTCAACCCTTCAATTGTAGCGGGCCATACCTCCTCCGCTACAGCCAGCATGTAGGCGGCGCCGGCGCCCCCCGGGCCGGGCTCCTGCGGGCCGCACGCCTGCGCGCCGCGCACCGCCACCTGGCAGATCTCGCGCCGGACCACTTTGTCGAACTTACTCGTCAGACCCTCTGCAAGAGACCACACTCTTCTAAATGAGGGTTGTTACCTTTCTCCTCACCAGCTTTGTACCACTAGTGGGGAGAAAGTTACAAATAAAACTTACGTCCACAAATTTGACTGGCCCGATAGCTCAGTTGGTAGTAACCCTACCTTGGACTGTGGGTTGTGGGTTCGATCCCCCACCCAGAACAAACATTTGTGTGATGAACATCGATGTTTGTTCTGTGTCTGGGTGTTATATTGTATTCTATGTATGTATTTACAAATAAAAAGTATCTAAGTATTGTATCAGTTATCCGGTTCCCATAGTACAAGCCCTGCTTAGTTTGGGACTAGATGGCGCTGTGTGTCCACAGATATTTATTATTATTATTATTAAATAATAAGTTTGGAGTCAGCAAATGAGACAGCATATGAGTAGCCAATATGGATTGAATTTAATGAGCACCGGTGCTACAAATCCTTTGGTCAATGCCATTGAGCAGCTACGCCGCTCTTCGCTATGACTTAGTCAACTTAGCGTCATTATATATATATATATATATATATATAATGACGAGTCTGACATAGTCACTCAGCGACTCAAAGTACCAAAAACATTTGGGGACATTTCACACAACGCCATCTAGTCCCAAAGTAAGCTAAGCTCTAGTATGGAAACTATAATATTTGTTTGTAAATACATACTTAGAATTGGGCTGTGTGGGAATCGAACCCACAACCAAGTTAGTTATTTTACAGTTTAAAAGGCAGAGACTACCATCTGAGCTATAAGGCCAATTAAAAATCAAAGAAGGAAATAAAGGTGGGTAAGTATAAAGTATGTGTAGAGCTACCATAAACGTACCACAACTTAGTAAAGAGATATAATGAGGAATTTCGTCGAAACGTTCAGGGGCAATATTATTGACTTCATAATATCAAAAGCACTTACTCTGTTTGCATCTCTCCTGCATCATATCAGGCGTTTCTGTTTGTTCCACTCGCGCGACTTTGAACCCTTTTGATACTAACGTTGACGCCATTCTGCCGTACGCACTTTCTGGGAAGCCGGAATGCGCGAATTCACCCTGGATAAATCCAAACAAGTTAGTGATAACGATTCTGTGTCGCATTCTCTAAAGCTAAATGACATTAAACTATCTCCATCTTTTTCATTTCCCCTTCAATAGAAGAGTACTACAATACTTTAATTTTAGTTTAGCCAGGCCTGGCGCACTACGCCGGGTGTTAGGTTCAATACAAGTATATTTGTTACAGATATTATACTTACTTTCATATATGAAAATCCAAGTTCATTAACACCAACGGCCGCATCCATGTGATAAAGCTCATAAAATTTGCCCACTTTGAAGAATAGAACACAGTCGTAGTGTGACGACTTCATCTCCCACCATTGCCGATGGGCCTGAAACGTAATTCATTCCATATATTTGATTTTTTAAACAAAAAATTTCTTTACATACGCTTGACTTGAGGTGTAACATGTGTAAGCTGGTGAATGTGGAACGAGGCAAATAGAAGTTGAAAGTTGTTGGTTAACGTAAATCTCCATTGTCAACATAATAAAGTTACACATTACTTAAAATTTGTATTATTATGTTGGTATGTCCTGTAATATGACAATTCACAATTGTCAAGATGACGACATTAATATTAAACAAAGCAAAAACAAAGTTATATTGGCCGATAGATGGAGCTAAAGAAGTTTTACTTCAATTGTGTGGTCTAAAGAACACTTGTTTATTTTTTAAATAATTTCTTTGATGTTTATATTTTGGGAGCCTTCCATCAACCAAGCAAAAATCAAAGTGAAAAAAATTATCGAATGCATTGCCTTTAACCATTAAAAGATATGCTTAGACAGTCAATTTCTAAAATTAATTGTTATTTTCATATGCTTTTTTTTATTTCATGCTGCAGTGTGCAATGACAAAATCAAAGGCAGTGGAAAATAATTGGAAGTAGGTCACCAATTAGGAAGAAATCAGAGATTTGTTTAGCATGTGTGAGCATAGCTAGCTTGGATTGGACAATAGACAAAAAATTTATACCTGTTTTATCCATTTTGAGAAACAATAAGTGGATATGTACAAGGGTTCATTTTTTTTTGTACTGGCCCTAGCTCAGATGTAAATTGTGTTTTCTAGTTTTATGTTACTAATTTCATAGTTGCTTGTCAAGTGGAGTAAAACCATTAGGGAGAGTAAAAGAAAAATGGAGAAAAAAATAACTTTGCCATTGTAGCATATTGTAATGGGCAAAGTTTTTGAGTATTGGGTACCTTGCAAAAAATTAAATAATATCCATTTATAGTGGATATAGAAGGTAAATTTAACTTTTAAAATAGGAGTTATTAACTTACTGGGGTCTGGGCATTATAAAAATCAGGTGGCACATATAAAGTAGTAGGATCATAATCAGGATGGTCTGGTCTCCTCTTCATAGCATCTCTTATCTTTTCAGGTTTCAGCCATTCCAGTTTACAGTGAACCCAGCTGCCTTCATCAGTTATAGGTGCCTTTTCCTCAGAGGATTTTTCTTTTAGCACTGATTGTGATCTTAGAGTTATAAAAATATAGTATTAGTATAAAATACTCTATTAAAAAGGATTACTTAAAATATAGAATTGATAGCCTGTGTGGTGGTTGAGCATGTCAGCTCATAAGCCAGAGGTGCTGGGTTCGGTTCCCGCAACAAGACAAGTATTTGTGTACAGGAGAAAAAGTGAAAATACTTGTGTCAGTGTCTGGGTGTTGTGGGACTATGGTCCTCGCAGTTTCTAGATCACTAGATACAGCAAACATATCATACAGGTCCAGGATCTATGTATGTGATTGGTGTGAGTGTAATAGATCTTAATATTTTGAGAGACACTTTCATAATTGTATCTTATTTTAATATTATTATCCATAACATTAACAATTTTTAAATATATTTTCACTTACCCATTGCTAGCAGGCTTTATGTGTTTTAATTGTTTACTGTTTTTAGGAGATGAATTTGCTTCATATTTGAAACTGTCATTTAACTTTTTCTCAATTGACAACTTTTCATTTTTAGGAGTTTCAACCTTATTACCTGCTGAATTAACGAGATATTTTTAAAGCACTTCTCATGCATTTTTGATTTGCACAAGATCACTGTTTAACATTGGGCATAAATGAACATTACAATAATAATAATATAAGTAGTGGAAAAACCGATTAAGTTTAATGCTAAGGAATATTCAGTTAATGTTGCTAGCTTTGCCTTTAAAAATGATGATCCAAACCTATCAATACAGAACAAATTATATATAACCATTGGGTATACCTTTATTTTCAGTATCAGAATCATCGGAATCAATAGGTGTGATTCTTATTCTCTTTCGCTTCTTCGCAGGAGCAACTGGGACATCCTCTTCACTATCACTGTTGTGTTTATTTAGTACAGGTGATGTAGTAGGCTGTCGTTCTCTTTTCTTATCTGTGAGGTCATATATAATACAAATAATAAAAAAGAATGACAATATTTTGGTAAATAAATTGTTGCGTGCATGAGCATAATTTTAACTGACAAAAACCAATTAATCAGGATATATGTATGGTCGAGTTAACAAGTATACTTACTTTCAACTATCTTAGTTTTTTCGCTATCTGAAGGCGAATCTAACTTGAGGCTCTCAGCATGTTCATTGTGCTTCAGCTTTTTATTAGCCGGTGGAGTTTTACTAAAGTAATTAAAGAGTGTATTCTTGGCCGAGCCTGTGCTATTCCGCTTTGACATTATTACTGCTTTTAGTAGCCAGAGCCGCTTTTCTTTATATGTATATAATTATGGTATATAAGTAAAACGGTCTATTTGTTTGCTATATTTGGCGCACTTTCTTATTTTCTTCGTTGAATGCCTTTATATCGCTTGTTAGCGATAATTCTGCCAATGTCAAGGAAAAAAAATGTGTACGGCTATGTCATGTCAAAGTCAAAATGCCACAGTAAGGATATTTTATTGAAGGAAGCCTTGGCGTTAAATATAGTATTCTTTTGTTTTGTTTCAGCATTTTAGATTCATTTAGTACTTTCATAGTTGACCTCCAATCCTCTACTTGGTCTGTGGTTGACCTCATTCTCCACATATACCAAAATTTCTCACTGAAAAATCTTCGTTTGATGTGCTATCTTTCTACGTGATATTGGCAAAATTGTGGTAACCTCTCCACAAAGGCCATTTACAAAGAGTTGAAGTTGAAGCCTTGGCGTTGGAGAAAACGAAAAGGCATGGTTTGGCGCATTACATACAATGTATACACGTAGTGGTTATATGCTCTTTGATGTATACATGGCGCCTTCGAGCAATAACAAGCATATTGCTTGAAGCATGGTGCACTTTCTTTCGTCAGTTTTCATTTTCCAAGCTCTCTGACAGTGACACTTGTTGAAGCCGTGTTGCAGGAACAGGAACTATGCTAATTTGTTGATTGAGCTCAAATTATATAGATTTCATCATGGGCCTGTGCCCATGGATTTCGTTCACTGTTTGATCATTTTGTGAATGAAATCTCGTCTTGAGCAAAGACGACTGAGCGAGCGTATTTCTGTAATACGAGCTATTGCAGTATAGTAACTTGCGAGTTTTATACCCAAAAATGTTGTAGCCTTGTTGACCGTCGTCAACTCCATCTAGCGAGAGAAAAACAATACTAAAATTACATTTAGAAAACCTACCAAGCCCATTTTGGTTTAAATTGTAAACAACACACAAGTACCAGGGTATATTATGTTATGAACGATTTTAAAATTAAATCATCATCGTTAAAGGATTTTGGAACCGACTGTTCGACTTTTTATGTACTTTTAGTTGTACAATTTTCTAGAACTGCAAATTGGAAGTTCTGCTGCCAGTTTATGTTGACATGGTACCTACTTCACATACAGTAACTTTTAATATTAGATTGGTACTTCATTCTTAGATGGGAAATGGGTTTAGAAGTTGTCGAGTCCAATTCTCGTTTAATTTTATGTTAAATGCTTAGAAAGAAAGAAATAAATGACATTATTATTGTGTTGGAAATCCTAAGTGGTTTTAGTTTTAAAAAAAGTAAGTTTACAATCAAGCTAAGAATATTTATTAAGATTTACTAAGAACCGACAATAATTAATAGCGTGATTTTATAAAACGTCCGTCGCCTCTGAGCGCTGCCCGAAAAGTGAGCCCGAGCCTTCTCCGTCGCTCGTATATATACTACGCCGCTTGCATCAGCTCCCGAAGTGAAGTATTTTGTAACACGGCCGTTCCTGCTTGCGTGTTGTCCTCAACAGCTGCTTCATCTTCAAGCGGCACATTGTCGTCGACCTCGGCCGTTGTGTCTTCTTCTATAACACAACAAAACATGATTTTAGGACCCGATGTACAGGCATAACGTTGGTAACTGAAACCATTTCAAAATTAAAATGAAGCTGTTGCTCAATTCAAAGAAATTTCAATTTAGAGAAATTCAACAGGTACTTGTAATAAACATTGAAAACGGAGACTGCAAAACAACTGTGTTAGAAGCACAAGCGTGCACTCAAGTACAACCAACACAGGTCTCGCATACTAATTTTATGAAAATTTGTAAGAAAAAGTAAGGTTCCAACCGCATGTAAGAAAGTACTTTAGTACTTTAGCATAGAAAATAAAGAAAAATAAATGTATTGCGAATTTCAGAATTCCGGACTTCTAAACTTCGCCACACATTGTAATAGAAAACGGCAACTGTATGGGATAACATTCATAAACCACATCATACATTGCAGAAACGGCAACCGTATGACGTGACACTCACAAATCGCGTCAAACATTACAAAAACGGCAACTGTATGATGTAATACTCACAAATCACGTCATAAATAGCATAAACGGCAACTGTATGACATGGCACTCACAAACCACGTCATACATTGCAAAAACGGCAACTGTATGATATGATACTCACAAAACACGTCGTACATTGAAAACACGGCAACTGTATGACATAACACTCACAAATAACGTCATACATTTCAAAAACGGCAACTGTATGACATGGCACTCACAAACCTCGTCATACATTGCAAAAACGGCCACTGTATGACATGGCACTCACAAACCACGTCACACATTGCAAAAACGGTAACTGTATAAGATAACATTCATAAATAACGTCATACTTTGCAAAAACGGCAAATGTATGACATGGCACTCACAAACCACGTCACACATTGCAAAAACGGTAACTGTATAAGATAACATTCATAAATAACGTCATACTTTGCAAAAACGGCAACTGTATGACATGGCACTCACAAACCACGTCACACATTGCAAAAACGGTAACTGTATAAGATAACATTCATAAATAACGTCATACTTTGCAAAAACGGCAACTGTATGACATGGCACTCACAAACCACGTCACACATTGCAAAAACGGTAACTGTATAAGATAACATTCATAAATAACGTCATACTTTGCAAAAACGGCAACTGTATTACATAGCAATCACAAACCACGTCATATATTGCAAAAACGGCAACTATATGACATGGCAATCACAAGCCACGTCATACATTGCAAAAAGAGAGAAGGCAACTGTGCGAAATGATCACACATTGCAAACGATGCCACACAAAGTGCAGTCATCGCCGAGTCACATTGGTGAGACAGATATCCGCAGTGGAGAACGCAGAACAAGCCTCCAGCGTCCATTCGCCCCGCCAAAACACCATGTGATCGGCGGCCGCTTGCGTTGTCTTGCCATAAGACCCGCCGCGAAGTTTCGAGCTACAGCGGTGGGTGGCAGCACATGCAGGACCTTGTAGGGCCCCAGCATGCCAGAGTCCAGCTTTCCCGTAGATTGTGACGACCTGTTCACGAACACAAAATCGCCAACGGTGAAGGTTCGTGACTGCTAACTACCCTTGTTGACATAAGCGTCTTAGAGTTGCTGGTCAGCGTCTGGTAGTGTGGACGCAGTATTATTCATCACCGCATCTTAACGGTACCATTGCGAGTTCTGTTTTGAATGAATAACCGGGGATGTACCGTCTAAAGTAACAAAAACTAACTTAGTAGCATTAAAAATGTCTAACCTCTTTAGACATTGCTTGGCACTTACGTGTTAACAGAAGCTTCTACCTTGTGCTCGCTCGGTCTCACCTGACCATTAGTAATCATTTGACCTTAGTAATCTATTTCAGTTGTAAAAAATTCAACGTTGATGGAAAATTCTGCCTCACTCTTTAGAATCACTATACTCGCGTTTTCGCTTGTTTTGTTGAACATAACCTTTGCGAAAAACACCACGAGCTCGAACGGGTGTAATTTGATGAGGTTTCACATAAATGGACAGAAAATTCGCTAAATTCATAGCAGTTGCGCGTAACTATCGCCACAATGAACTCATCACTCAAATCGTTAACAATGCGTAACGCAACAACAAACGTCTAGCGTATTCTGCATACGTGGGGTAGTTATCGGAATCAGTTTTCATAACATCAAATAAAATGTTCGCGATATCTACTCGTATAGGGCACAATGCCTTAAATTCCCACTTGAAATTTGGCCAACTACGATCATTACTAACCCAATCGTATAGCCACGACCACGCGTCACCTTTCAGACAATTACCTATACGTGCTAAACACTCACTGTCGTCCCATCTATTTAGTTTGCGCACATGATCAATTTGACCACACAACGAATCAAAATCATGCAAAGACAGATCGAAATTTGACATAAATACATGGTTCGATCTTACCGGCATGGCATCATAGCATTAACGAGCTTTTCGGCTACTTATAACCATATCCGCGGTGGGCGGAGGCGTGCTTGTACACGGCACGGGCAGGTCCAGACTTGCAGGGTACGACTCGGCGCTCGACGGCGCAGTCAGCGGGCAGACAGCTCGCACGACGCGGCTGGCGCATCCGGTCCTGGCGCCGACATGGCGCGCGATGTACTCGCAACAACACTTGCACTGCGTGTCCTGGAATCTTCCAAAACACCTAAGCGGCTTATGAAAGTTTGAAGCTGGGCTTCGAAACCAGGAATAGACGTTCGATTTCGCTTACGACTTTTACGTTTACTAGTCTCAGATATAGCTCCAAAAATTTAAGCGGATATTCTTTAAAATCACAACAGTAAAAGCAAAGCAATATTTAAAATCAGAATAACCAAGTCAGAATTGAGTTAGATCCCACTTCTGATGTTGGAAATCCTAAGTGGTTTTAGTTTTAAAAAAAGTAAGTTTACAATCAAGCTAAGAATATTTATTAAGATTTACTAAGAACCGACAATAATTAATAGCGTGATTTTATAAAACGTCCGTCGCCTCTGAGCGCTGCCCGAAAAGTGAGCCCGAGCCTTCTCCGTCGCTCGTATATATACTACGCCGCTTGCATCAGCTCCCGAAGTGAAGTATTTTGTAACAATTGTTTCATAATATATGTTGTCCATGCCATTTTATTCAAAATGGGCTTGGTAGTGTCGTTGCCAAGAAAAGCAATCAAAGGAATCAAAAACGTTTGCTATAAAAGGTCTATAGAGGTTTTTATCACTTTTATGACTGAGCAGTATAAACTATCTATATATAGTCTATTATAGTCGACAACTTATGGCTTGACAGGCCCCTAAGTTCCCATTTATTACTCTGTGGTATACGGCATACCCAAATACAATATTGTTTGTACATTGCAGTTGGTGTCATAGAGGGATAAGTGCTAACTAAATACAGATGGGCATTAATGGACTAACGTAAGGTGTAATATTATTTTTCAAATTGGTACCTAGTAACTATATTTGAAATATTTGGTAAGTACTAGCGCTTGTTCGTTAAGGGTAGATCACAGATCCTATAAAAAACTTTTTTTTATAGGATCTGTGGGGTAGATCAACAAAGTAACGTATTATAAGTGCTTGCAGAAAGAAAAATAAACTTATTGTACATACTGTCGTTTATTATTTACCACATTTTAAACTTTAATCTGTTGCAGTTAGTAAATACTAAAATATTTTAGTCAGATATCAACACCAATTTTGGTTCAAAAATGGCAGCATGGCCATTGCTTATTTTATAGTTTAGTTGCCACATCATTTTTATTGTACTGTTTTACTGTTTTATTTCGAATCTGGAATGTTCACATAAAATAGGTAATAATAAAATTTAATGACATAAAAAATAAAATATTACATTAATAGTGAAACGATATTTACCCTTTCGTTACACATTACAGATATCAAACATTAACTAATATGAACCCTATAAAAGAATAAATATAACTACGAAAAATAAGATAGAATAAATTTTTGTTATCAATATTGATCCCACAAAGTCAGCCATATTGGTAATAGTTACATTATTAAAATACATATGTAAATCTAAAAAAAAAAAAAAAAAATTGAATGCCAATGTAACAAAAACTATGATACTTCTACTTATAAGTACAAAATAAAATACATAGTAAAATATTGAAAATTACAACTTATCATCAAGTTTGTATTCCTAGTCCAAATGGCACAATCAAACAATACCAGTAAAATAAATTATTTTACTATGTTGTGACTTTGTGATCTAAATATTAAAACTAACTATAAATTATGATGTAATGTCAACATCAACAACATAACAATAATCGTAATGTAAACCAAGAAACTCAAGTACATCTTCATATAACTCACGCCATAAAAATATTTACTTTCTTATTCTTCAACAAAGGTTTCTGAACTTTATGTAAAATCATCTGTCAACTTCTCGTTGAAACAAAATGTCACGCGTGGAAGCGAGACAAACACTATATCCTACTACAATAATGATGTCACTAAAACTCCCGCTCTGTTGGCGTTGATGGCTGCGCAGTATCATTATACTAACTGTAAAAATATCATTGTAGATGTGCTTCTTGTCAAATTTCAAAGTTTCGTCGTTCGTTCACATCACGGTATATTTATGAGGGCTATTGTTTACTTCCTCTCATGTTCAACAATATTTGAGAGAAACAACTTTAGTTGTTAATACATTGACGCAGTGATACAAAGTTTTCGTTATTACGACATTACAATAAATAGCACAAGACATTAATAGTTTGAGCGAATGTTAAGCTTATGAAGTTTCTGTAAATCACGTACAATGGTGTTGATTGTGTGTTCTCCAAAGTTAAAAAACAAATTACAGTATCGTGTTACTTCTGATAAAAAATAAAATAATGAAAAAGACTGCCACATTTACTTTCATTTAACTTTAGAAAATGTTACACAGAATCAACAACAATAATTTTCTTAATGACTACCCACTGGGAATCCAGTGATATTATTACTACAGCGACTGATTAAAACTCATCACACATTGTGGAGTCATCTTGTATTTCACTCGCACTTATGCACTTAGCATGTAATTTGGGTGTATTTTCACTACCAGCATGAAATTTTACTTATTAGATTCACCAATTCTGCTCGGGGATAGACTCAAATGCACTGTTCTGATTGGTCGGCGCAGTGCTGTCATTGGTCAACTAGACTACAAATGTCAAATTCGAATTTTCCGGATTAGCTTGAATAGACATAAAAATTCTCGTGCTTTTAGTGAAAAAAAATATTGTAGTACTCAATATTAGCAAAATTATGGTCAAATTGCAGAAGCAACCAAATGAGAATGTTTTATTCACTGTTAGATCAAATTCTGTGTTTTTATGCATTTAACAAATGTATTTCTAATTATTTATTGCAACTTAACTATGCTTCGACAGAAAATTTACTTCGATACTGACTGATATTAATCACTGACTTATAATTGCTGACAAGATCGATAATGCCATATACTACCAGACACACACAGTACACACGTAGCCAGCTACAGTTACAAAGACCACCACAGTTCAACACGACATCCACATCTCTTGTTAATCTACTTACAGACAACACTCGCACAAACACAAACAGACAATTTAGGATCGATCCTGCCGATACACTATGGTGATCGGTACATTACAGCTCAAAATACAATGCCGTGAAGAAGCGAGTCAGTTTTTGCCTTTAAAGACTATATTGACGGGATCGACTAAATTGTCTTATACATACTCGTACACACAAAAACAGATTTATGCAAAATAGCAAAACAAATTTAGCTAATATAAGTATATTTTACAGACAGCAATTGTAATAGGTACCTAACCCTAAACTGTTAAACTGTTATTTTATTCTTAAGTGATATTTGAAACAACACCAGTTGCTATATGTGTGTACAATTTTGTCTCCAAAGGAGATTCCTGTGACCTCACAATACAGGTTCTACCTAGTGTGAGGGACAGCGCTTTCGACTGAGGTACATTGTAAATACACAATAACTTTACGCAAAACAAATATACTGTAAGTTTATGTACCTCCCTTGCTACCTGTGTGAACAATAAAGTTTTTATTTATTTATTTATTTATTTATTTAATTGGTGTCGATTCTGTGTCACATACTCTAAAGCTAAACTAAATTAACATATTTCCGTCTTTTTCATTTCTCCTTTATCAGAAGAGTACCGCCATACTTTAAATTTACTTTAGTTTTAGAGAATGTGACACAGAATCGACACCACTGTATTATTAAAAGCTCACCATACACAGTCAATTTAAACTTTTTGAGAGCTGGAGTCGACAATGTACGTTAGTTAACTTGAAACTTGAAGAATCACAACGATCATTCCACTACACATCACACAGGCGAATGAACAACACGTACTACGCCATAAGTAGACCAGGAAAAAAACTTCAGTCTTTACATTATAATCTGAGGTTCAGGCACAGATAGGGCGATCGACTTGTGGGGCAGAACTTGGCCCCCATTCACATAAAGCTCGTCTTTGACGATGACGTCTTCGCCCAAGACGGTGCAGTTCTCCATTCGGACCCATCGTCCGACGACGGAGCGCCAGCCGACTATACAACCGTCCAGCCACGCGTGTTGTCGGACAACCGCACCTCGGAGGATTGTGCTGCGCTTTATACATGCACCTGTGGTTGTTAAAACAAATTAAACCTTAGAAGCTAGTGTAACCTACATTTAAAAGGAACAAAGAAAGAGAGAGACATTGCTTTTTAATTTAGGTTCTATACAACATGTCGCCACGACTAAGTTGTCAGTTTAAAGATACAGAACATCCTAGTAAGTGAAACATTAATAATAATAATATGTGTGGACATCTCACAGAACGCCATTTAGCAAAGCTTGTATTAAGGGAACAACAGCAACTGCTGCGGGGGTATAACTGATACAATACTTAGATACTTTTTGTTTGTAAATTCATACATATAATACAACACCCAGACACAGAATAAACACCTATGTTCATCACACAAATGTTTGTCCTGGGTTCCCACCCACAAACTACAGTTCAGAAGGCAGGGTTATTATTACCAACTGAGCTATCAGGCCAATCAAAAACATTAGCTTAACAAAAAGGCCGGCTGTTCTGGGGTAAAAAACTTTCACGTTTGTTCTCCAATTCCAAATTTAGGCGTAGTTTCAGCCATGTCACTTGACATGATGTAAAATATACATGGTAAAACTCAATATTTTCCAATTAAAAAAACGAGTGTGTTTTTAACCACACCAGTAAAACTTTTTAAGCTCCATTTATCGGCCGGTGTAACTTTGTTTAATGTTAGTGTCACTATTTTGACAGTTGTAAATTGTCATTTTACCAGACATACCAACATAATAATACAAATTGAACGTAATTTTTAACTTTTTATATATAACTTCCGTTCGGAGTTTTGGCGGGAAAGCGAAAAGGATCGCGTCACCGCATTGTATTATTTTTCAAAACTTGTGTAATTTTCAGTGTTAGTGCATAAAATTGGTGGCATTTTATTCGTAAGTGCTGAATTATAGACATGAGTACGGGAAAGTGGTATAATGATGGTGAAACGTTTCTTTTCGTGTTGTTTCCAAAACTCCATAGAAGCTTCAAGTAAAGGTGCCACCACTTTACTAGGTGTATGACTTTGACTAGACTGACTTGACTTGATGACTTCGACTGTGACTTGACACATATTTGCGTGAAATATCGATAGCTTGATAAATTATCAATTACTTGACACTGGCTAAATACACAAAAGTGTGGAGCCAAAACTAAAAAAAAAAAAAAAAAAAACTTCCGTTCGTCTCGTCACGCATTCACGGTTTACTCCCCGAGTCAAGCGAGCGTAAAGAAGTTTTACTTCAAAAACTCACCATCTTCGATAACAACATCGGGGCCAATGGTGACGTTGGGTCCTATCCGGCATCCCTTGCCTATGGTAGCTGTGGGATCGATCAACACGTTGCCGACGATACCTGCGCCAGCATGCAACGCGGTTGAGTTCTTCTGACGAAGACTGTTGAGGTATAGGCACATTCCTGTAATATGGTAGACAGAACAAAAATAAAAACCTATAACATATGGTTAATAAATACTTTGCTAGGTGGTGGAACTTTTCTGCAGAGTTCCTCTAGGTAGAAGCCATCGTAGGGGATAAAGTAGCATTTTATCATAAAGAGGCTAAAATTTTAAAGAAATGTTTGCTTGTTACTACCCTACAAAAACAAAAAAGTCTTTATTCTTAAGTAGAATAAGCATAAATAAAAAAAGAACTTTATTTTTGAAAATGGAACTAAAATATGCGGATCTTTTTGGTAGACTGCGTACGTGCGTTGCGGCTACAGAAGAAATAAAAAAAGGCAGTGGATTGGCGCGAAATCTTACGAATTTTTCTCTAAGGAGAATAAAAATAAAAAAATAATAAAAATAAGAGAAAATTAATTTTTAATCTGTGCCATAATAAAGATCGGAATTAAAACTACCTCGTATATGGGTCATTTTAGCCTCTTTAATAACAAATATACTATTTATATTTCTTACTTTAAGTAAGGTACAGCTATAGATAGATTTTAATCAAATAGCTTTGAATTTTCAATGAAATTGATGACATCATTATTCAGTCACAAATTTTAGCGGGAAATTAGATTAAACTGCAGTGACACAAACTAATCTATCCATACTAAGCTAGTGATAGTGACGCACTTAGTGAAATTTGTTTGTTATTTATTTGCTTGTGTGGCTTTAACGTCAAAGCGGTTAGACCAATTTGGTTGACATTTTGCACATAGATTGCTTACACTACAGAGACCAATTTATGCTGGACAATTATGTATTTCCAAGGGAAAAAAGGGTAAATTGTAGTTGAAAACACGACGCGCCTCTAATTTTTAACAACATTTTTGTGGCGATCTAGTCGGTTTGTCGGAAGTTGCAGTTTATAAAGAGATGCTAATGGCATGGCAAGCATAATAATAAAATATGTATCTTTACAGATTGATATGGATAAAAAATAATCATGTATTATGGTTAAGTAATAAAATATTTCCTCATTGCCAAATTTTTATCATGACATCTTTTTTTAATTAAATCAACTAGAAAATGTGCTTATCCTCAATGGTGATAACAATGTCTAATTAATAAACTAGAGATTTTAATCTACTAGGTAAGTAATTTAAAACAATTATGACCATATATTTAAGCCTCCAATAACTAAAAAAAATAATGAGATATTTTATTGAGATATTATTTGAGATATATATTGGTTTCTATGTCATAATCATTTTATTCCATCTTCCACTAAAATATCATTAACATAGATTCAAATTAATAATCAGCTTTGATATTAGCTCAAGCCACAAAAGTTCTGCTGCATGATCACGTAACTCGATTGCAACCGATAGAAACACATATTTGTATAGATTTGACAGTTTGAATACGCAGTTTATGTGCATAGTTAGTATGGAAATTTCTCCTGTTGCATTGCAATCAAAGTTTCATGATCATCATGATCATGATGAGAGACAGAGCAGCATTTCTATTGCTGTCTCACTCCCATTACATTTTCAATATTATTTGTTGAAGTAAAAAATAGACTAGCATGTCCCTATCATAGATAATATCACTTGATATCAGTCAAATAGACAGTGGTCTAATGTTTTGCCTATAACTATTTAAAGAAATAACCATAATAACTCTGCTTATGGTTTTCGTCAGAAACGCTTTTCCAAATGCATGCATGGGTGTGAGACCTTAATCTTAAGGTTTGATTTGATATTAATTGATATAAGTTTATTTGATTCAGTTAGTTTTAAATGAATCAAATGATTTTAATGATAATGAATCGCGCAATGCGATCGTCGAGACGCTTGATGCTAACTATCGTTTACGGATATGTAAACCAAAACGCTGACGCGGGAGCATTTGCGGTTGCACCATACAAAATCTATCATCTGTAGCCAGGACTTGCCCACATAATATTTTTGTTTTCCAAAAAATAAACAGACCTGTCAAGAAATCCTTTGGCTGCCCCACATCCATCCAGAATCCTTGCAGTTCCATGGCATGGAGCTGGCCATCTTTCGCCATGAATGGGAAAACTTCCTTCTCAATGGAGGTTGGTCGGAGTTCTATCCGGTTCAGAACTGATGGGTTAAGAATGTACATTCCTGTGAAAAATAAAAAGAACTATTTAAAAAATGATGTAATCACACTCCATTTTTTCTGCCACTTTTATTCACTAATACTAACAAGTATACTTAGCGGTGGTGAATTGAAGAACTACACAACATTTCATATATATGGAATAGATTTTTGAGTTTATTTGCTTGAAACATCTGTGACATAAATAAATTAGAGGTTTGGAGTAATAGTCTTACATAAATTTTAACTGAACTCAGCAGAAATTAATAATAAGTATGTATACTGTATTTATTGGTGCAAGCCTCTCAAAGGAAAAAATATAATTACACATTACATAAAAGTGAAACACATTTAGTATGTAATTTGCATAGAACAATAAAAGTCACAGTTGCATTTACTTTTCATTGCATATTCTATATTATTTATTTTTTATGTTTAAATGCATGCTATATATGTAGTAATTTTGTTTTCAGTGAATATAAAAATACCTAAATAAGACTTTATTATGAGACTTTTAAAAAATAATGTTTATGGATTTCATTGGATAATATAAACTGCAACTGAGATACCCCTGAAATGACTACATCTTAGAGGCAAATGTAGGAATGGAAATATTGTAGAAATTGCTTATATATGAATTTATGTATCTAACAAAAAACAAAACATATTACTGGTTAATATTATAATAAAAATTAATCTATCTATATAAAGATTTGAAACTTAATAACTATTTTCATACAAATAAACTTAACATTACTGAGAGTTCCATACTTTCTTACCAGCATTAATCTTATTAGAAATGAACTCTTGTGGTTTTTCTATGAAGCTTTCAATCTCTCCATCTTCTTTGTAACAAACTACTCCATACTTTGATGGTTCTTCAACTTTTGTTACAACAATAGTGCCTTCCTGAAAATGTAATAGTTCCATGAGTAAGGAACTGTTTTATAACGCATTTTAGGGAATGGAAAATAATGAGTTTAAATTGTATTTTTAGAACCCTTTTTAAGTCTTCAATGTTTAATTCAAATATTAAAGCTAAATAATTACGCTGATTTACAATGGTCATAACAATATAGTGAAGAATCATGTATAGAGCATGCATTAATCCTTATCAGTCTTGCTGATAAGCGTCATATTTAACAAGCACTTGTAATAACCATTTTATTGACCATTAAAGTACATGAATAATCTATTTAGCATACCTTTCCATGACTACGATGATATTTAGCAAGCTCTTTGAATGGGAAATCACAAATGACATCAGAATTCAGTACGAAAAATGGCTCAGAACTTGCGCTAAGTAGTTCTCGTGCTAATGCTAAAGGCCCAGCAGTTCCAAGGGGCTCAGTCTCGTGAGAGAATGTCAATGATACTCCAAGCTTCGATACTTGTTCAGTCAATTCTTTTTCCATGTCCTCAGCTCGATATGACACTGCCAATATCACCTGCGAAATCAGGAAAATTCTTATAGGAATTTAAAAATTTGCAAACCACCGATACAATAGAAATCGTAGATATTGTGTTTTTTGTAGTGTCATATGCAGTACCTGTGTAACGCCCGCTTCTACCAAAGCTTCAATCTGATGCAACAGGATCGGCTTGTTTGCAAATTCTACCAGTGGCTTCGGTCTACTCAACGTCAAGGGTCTTAAACGAGTCCCATAACCACCTACGAGTATCAAGGCTCTTATTTCTCCTAATTTCTTGTCCGTCCCACACATTTTAGTGATTGCAAATAGGATCTAAAATAAAATATCCAGATAATCACAGTCGCGTTGCTTCAGCGCGTCAACCCGTCACAGCGTTGGATTAATATTAGTGATATTAAATAACAGTTGGTACGTGTACGTGTTTTTTCAAACTAGATAAAATATCAAATGCCGCTCAATTTTAAAACCGTAGATTTGGATTGAATACCAAAACATAAAAGTATAAGAAAGTTAAGAAACACGTCACATTATACCAGTTACAACCACAGACTAAGTCAAGTAAAAGATATATTACAACCAAAAAAACAAGAATAGAGGATATAGCCTTCTTGGTTGTAGTTGATAAATAATCGCCTAAATAAATTGTTGGTTTATCTATGGTGCTATTAGTTTTGTTAGGTTGCTCTAACTGTCAAACGATAAAATCATTTGATTTTATTCAGTCAGTTACGTAATGGCTGGCACAGGAAAGTGTCAGTGTCACTAAATTATTTTTCGTCCTTCCCTTTCCCAAATTCAATTTTTATAATTACAATGGCTGTACCAACTAGGATTTTGTCTCGGTTTAAAGGTAATTAAAATACATGTAATCATTGTATCATTATAGTCAGTTGCACTGAGTACAAAAATGTTTTATCCGATAACCTCAGTCAACCTTGTTATTGAATTCATCAACCTTGTATTTGAATTGCACCCATTTCGTTTTCATTAGCTCTAAGACTATACTTATTCGATAAAATTGAGTAATTAGATGACCACTGTCATTTACCAATATGTGCTAGCAGTCTAGTTACGTAGCATCAATGTCGTATTCATTAGGTCTAGCACTAGAGTAACCGAGACCTTCATCTATAAATACCCATTCTATTCCCAGTTTGATAACTTCATCATTTAGAAAAAGAAATACTGTTTTCTGCACCCTTAGTTCAAATGTATGTATATTAAGGTATGGTAAAACATGAATAGGATCAATAACTTGGGTGACCTTTGGCACTCATTTCATTTGACTATAGGGCAACATTCCATTGTTTGATTTCATCTGCACAGACAGCTGAAACAACTATGTATGTTATTTTTCTGGCAGCATCAATGGAGTAATACTATACAAATACCACTGTTTTATGTTACCAAGGGTGCATACAAGCAAATTACATGTAGCAGCTGATTTATTTTTTTTATGTTACTATGTTGTTCCTATCCTCGGTTTATCATTTATTTATTTTCCTTATCACATTTTGTTGTTTTTATTGTGTACAAGATAGGAGAAGATAGAAGACTTTGGTCACATATTTTGTTTACAACTATTTAGTATCTTAAAATCATCAATGGATGTACAAAGGTTATAGTATAATATTTTTCAAATCCAATCCCATATCTGTCAAATTAGTTATTTTTTTGTAGTATTATGTACATATTCCAAAACAGAAATCAACTAAGCATTTTAAAATGCTTATCTATAATGTAGCCTTTTTAACAAGTTTTATATTCTTGCTCTAGATGGATTTAAGTTCAACAATGTCAGACAAATGAGCGGTGGTAGTAACCCCTACCATGAGACTAGGAAGAATTTGGTGCTGACAAAAGATACAAAGGTCATAGTCCAAGGGTTCACTGGTAAACAGGGGACTTTCCACAGTCAGCAGGCCTTAGACTATGGGACAAATATTGTTGGTGGAGTTTCACCCAAAAAGGCAGGCACCGAACATCTTGGAAAGCCGGTGTTCAAAACTGTAAGGGAAGCCATGGAGAAGACCCAGCCTCACGCCTCCGTGATATATGTGCCTCCGCCTGGATGTGCTGCAGCCATATTAGAAGCTATTGAAGCTGAAGTACCACTTATTGTGTGCATCACTGAAGGAATACCGCAGCATGTTAGTATTTTCAATTTTCTATTTATTAGTTAGACATGATTTAGGTATGTCTGTTAGGCAAGTGTGCTGTTAGTGTGAGATTTTTTATATCTGTTACTAGCAAACTTAGTGCATGATTAAATTTTTTTTTGGTCTGTGTGATAGATGAAGTGTTTACACATATATATTTTACCTCTGTCTACAACACCTGTACCCTATTATATTTAAGTCAAGCAAGACAGTCACTTTTTTGTAAATAATAATAGTTTTGGGATTCGTGGGGCTTTGGCTTTATGGATATCACCCTATTTTCATATGTTTTTAATGAGAAAAGTGCCTTTATTCCTTGAACTAACTACATCTATAATAAAAACCACTATTAAATGCTAATAGCTGCACTACCAAACTACAAAAAATGACCTATCAGTTTTAGAATCAGACAAAAAATAGGTTATAATGAAAAATGTTCAGTTATTGGTTAATTGGCAAAACTTGGAATTGTATCTTTGAATAGTAGATACAGCTTAGTCTAGCTAGCTAGTCTTGCCCTTTTCATTATCTAAGTTGCCTATGTGCTGATTAAAATTCCTTTCAAACTGTGTTCTATAAATACAAAATGATACAGAAATATTTAGTCTAATTCCACTTAAAACAAAATGTATTGTTTTTTTTTTAACGGCCGACCTTTCCAGCGTCTCCGGGCGGAAGGGCAGGCGCTTAAGGCGCCCAGCCGTCAAAAGTGGGAGGCAACTAGCTCAAGGGCATCCCTGGGGTACGAGCCTCGGCTTGGGCCGTTGCCGGGATAAGAGGATCCAGAAGACTACGTCCACTGGAAGAGTGGACCCTATTGAAAGTCGCGACCGTTCTAGCTAACCTACGGCGGGTGCGTCGACCTCGCCAGCGGGGTCGGTGTCTGATTGTGTTACGCTGGTATCCTATACCGGTGCCGAAAGCGGTACCTGAGCCAGAAGGGCTAGACTGGTCCAGTGATCCTGCCGACACTACGGTTGCTATACGATCATCCGGGTCGCTTAAGACGTGTCTCGGGTGGCGACGACGGGATGAAAATGTATTGTTTAATAACATACGTATATATATATATATATATATATATGTATATAGTGGTGTTGATTCTGTGTCGCATACTCTAAAGCTAAACGAAATTAACATATTTCCGTCTTTTTCATTTCCCCTTTATCAGAAGAGTACCGCCATACTTTAAGTTAACTTAAGTTTTAGAGAATGCGAAACAGAATCGACACCATATACCATGTAATTTTAGAGACCATGAAAATTTTAATTCTTATATTAAAACTACTTATATTTTGCTGGTAAACATCACGTAGAATCAATCATATTTATTTCTGTAAATAAATTACGTAATTTGATTTTATGTGCTTATTCAGGATATGGTGCGCGTCAAGCACGCCTTATTGAGACAGAACAAGTCTCGGCTGGTGGGGCCGAACTGTCCGGGGATCATCGCTCCGGAGAGATGCAAGATCGGCATCATGCCGGCTGCAGTACATAAGCAGGGAATAATCGGCGTTGTCTCAAGATCCGGAACACTCACGTACGAGGCCTGCCACCAGACCACTGTGGTAAGATATACTTGATTTTATATTTTTTGTATAAAATGCAATATGGAGGAAGAGATTTCAGAAACGTGGGGGTCGCTTACCGGCGTCCAAGACTGACTGACGCGATCGTGGATAATGAATGTAGTACCTTGCTTACTAATTACAGCAACGCTAGTTTTCTTCAGTATCAAAAAGTAGCAATCGCTTGATTTTAACTGCATAGGTTTGTATTAATTTTATTATAAGGTCTCTGTGCAAAAATCATAAAAGATTTGTCTCTGAATTTTCAGTGTATAACCATCAATTTTTAACGCAAATAAAGACAAGCAAAAGTAAAGTAAATAATAAGTTAATCAGTACAGCACAAATTGTATTGAATGTAATGACAATTGTATAGACTGGCCCGATAGCTCAGTTGGTAGTAGCCCTGCCTTCTGAACTGTGGGTTGTGGGTTCGATTCCCACTCAGGACAAACATTTGTGTGATGAACATAGGTGTTTGTTCTGTGTCTGGGTGACATATTGTATTCTATGTATGTATTTACAAACAAAAAAGTATCTAAGTATTGTATCAGTTATCTGGTTCCCATAGCACAAGCTTTGCTTAGTTTGGGGCTAGATGACGTTGTGTTAGATGTCCACACATATTATTATTATTATTGTGGCGATAGTCCCGAGTTGCACTGCAACTGTGATGTTTTGGTGATGGGCGGATATGACACTTTTTTATATATGAATAGGCCAACGTTCTCACCCGATGTTAAGCGACGATGCAGTCGTAGGTGTAGCACTTTGGCCTATGATGACCTTAACGTCATTTAACGAGATTTTAAAAAATACTTATATTTCATGATATGAATATCTGCAAAAATCATATTAGACTATTTTCTTAGCAAACATTCAACCTGCTATCTTACGCATTCTTATCTTTGTTCATGTTTGACAAGCCACTTTTCGTTTTCTTTTTGTGTTATCATCATATCTCTTTACTCTCAACAGTAAAAATAAATATGTGGACATTTCACACAGCGCCATCTAGCCCCAAACTAAGCAAAGCTTGTACTATGGGAACCAGATAACTGATACAATAGATGCTTTTTGTTTGTAAATACATACATAGAATACAATATAAACACCCAGACACAGAACAAACATCAATGTTCATCACACAAATGTTTGTCCTGGGTGGGAATCGAACCCACGACCTGCAGTTCAGAAGGCAGGGATACTACCAACTGAGCTATAGGGCCAGTCAAAACAGTGGACAGTACTTGTAGACTATGTAATGTTGTGTGATCGCTTGAATAAATGCATTTTCTTTCTTTTTTGACTGCAGTCTGCATATATATATCATATCAGAACCACCACTACGACTATTCTTTTATTGGAAGTAACTTTCGCACAAAAAGTAATACAATCGTTTTATCTATATTCACACGATTATTCATATTTTTCTGTGTTACGTAAATACATTGATAATTTTTATAAAATAACAACTGAAAGGTTATTATTAAGTAATTTATATTTTATATAATAGACAGTATTTTTTATAAATTATGGCCTCTACTGCGCTTTATAGGTATAGGCCATTTCAATAGAATTGCCACTACTTTCCTTTCGTTTTTCAAACAAGTTCACGATGGTATCACGAGATTTTGTTACGAGACGACGTCACGAAAATATACGTAACAAATTAGCATGTATTTTCAGGCTACCTTGACCATGATCATTCCTGTGCTAGGTAGTGATTATATCATGAAAGCGAATGAATCAGTAATCGCACTGTCCAAATCTAAGCGACCGTGGCTAAGAGTAACAGGAATTTTTAGATCTTAACTAAATACCATACCAGTTCTAGAAATTCTAAAGGCCTTTTCAATTATTATTCTTGTATTATAGGTATGCAGTACGCTATTCTCTTTTGCTTCTGATCCATTTGTATCACCATTCCATGGATCTACATTCCTAAACATGCTATTTTTTTAGTACTATTATTTATTCTGTGACGTTACAGGCCTTTTTTTATTTACCTGGTGGTAAATAAAAAGGCCTGTAACGTCACTGAATATTAGTATGGGTAATAAAAGTTGAGAGATGCTAGATTATTGTTTCATTTGTTGTTTTCCAGACTGGTCTAGGGCAGTCTCTGTGCGTCGGAATCGGCGGTGACCCGTTCAACGGCACTGATTTCATCGATTGTCTCGAGGTGTTCATCAACGATCCCAACACTAAGGGCATCATCCTCATCGGAGAGATTGGAGGTCAGGCCGAGGAGTTGGCTTCGGAATATCTGATTCAACACAACTCGGTAAGTGGACTTGGTAAAGCCTTATTTTTTTATATTTGGGAAGCGAAAGGTCCCGAATCGGACTCGAAATCGACGAGATTTTTTTTGCACTATTTGCTATAGAATATATTAATAATGTAGTTAAGTCCTGCCTGACTGACTTGCATTATACTAGGATTCTGTCTGTTCTATAACGATACTTGCGCTTTTTTATTCAGTATTTTTTTCGGAATCAGGAACAAAACCATACCCTGTCTGCATGATATAGTAACCGTGGCTACGTATTACTATTATTTATTCTGTGCCATGGCACAAGGATAGCCTTGTTCTTCCGTCCATGCATCACAGGGTCTGCTTAGATTACCATGTTTCGCAATGCCGTCAGTGTTTTTATCATTATCAGCAGACATCGGAAATTCTGAATACTATAAAAATTATAATTTCCGGGGTGCTAGAAAATATAAAACTTGTTGCAAACCTCGTTTGCTGACTTTTATACAAATTTAACATTTATTTTCTTTTATTTCTGCACAGAGCAAGGTAAACAAATGAAGTCTCCTGCCCTCCAGTAAAAATGAGTTATTCCTTCCTTTATTTTTTTAATGTAGAAGTATGTTTGAGAAGTTTATATCAGTCACATTTATTTATGAGTATGGTATTTAGTTATTGTAGATCATATTTATTTTAGTAGTGCACTGCTTACGTAAAAAAATATTGACGAATCTGTGTGGCACATCACAGACATTTTATCTCAGAAACTTGAATCTTATCTTAAAAAAAAAATTAAAAATGTTAATTACACAGCGAGTTTCGAGTGTGATCATTGTTCAAATTGTGTTGTTTCATGATCATGACTCGTGCTCATATGTGAAATGAAAATTTTTCTTAACTCCAATAGAGTTTTCATTAAGTATTTTTACTGCTGCTGACGGAATAGAAATTTGTACAAAAAAGGAATCTTTTTTAATTTAGGTTTTCGTTTTCGTATTCCAGGGTCAGAAAGCGAAGCCCGTGGTTTCGTTCATCGCAGGTCTTACGGCGCCTCCTGGCAGGCGGATGGGCCATGCTGGTGCCATCATTTCCGGCGGCAAGGGCGGTGCCATGGACAAAATCAAAGCCCTAGAGAAAGCAAACGTAATCGTCACTCGCTCACTAGCCAAAATGGGTGTCGAACTCCACAAAGAAATGAAACGCTTAGAAATCATCTAAACATTTTAACAAAAGAAATATATATATATAAACATTTCTTTTTCTAATATGTATAGTCTTTTAGAATTAAATCGCTATTTATTTTCGATTGTTGTTTCTGTCTATTAGCTTGGTTCAATATCAACAACTGCTTGGGAAGGAGCATTAAATTTTGTGACACTGATAGGTCAGGTCAACCCATTAAGTCAACCAATGTGGGAACATCTAAAAATTAACCAATTGATATTTTAAATTTAAATTGTAGAATGTATCACACGAAATTGTTAGCAGTGCACACTCGTAGAAATAAGCCACTCCAATAATTATTAAAAGTAAGTGTTACCTAATAAATTTCCTGTCTATGTAAGTTTGAATTTATCTTGTTACTACGCTTTGTCCGAATAAAGATGGTTAAAATAAAAATTATGTAAACATGAATACATGTGTATTATACATGCAACACTTTGTTTTATTTAATTAATATTGTTTAATCAAGTTCAAAAGTTTCCCTTAGGAGTCAACTACATAATCTTATGAAACTATTATAATATATAGAAAAGTATGGAATATAAAATACCCACAAGGGCTAACAAACATATTGATGCAACTTTCTCATGCTTACAAACCACCCAGCACACACTACATAATGTTCAAATGGGGTTCTGCTCTCAAAAATATATCAATGCTATAAGTATATCACAGCATAAAATAAACTTACATTATTAACCTTAATAATTACTTTCTGTTACAGTTTTCAATACTCAATGCATCTAAGATGCTATAAGAGATTTATAGGTGGGTAGTAAGAAAATTTAAACCTAGTTCAGAATTTTATTTTTATTTCATATTGGTCGAATAGGGACTAAACTTGCTTCCTACCCAGCGGGTAGTAAGGCTTTTTGGTCCCTAGCCAAATCGGTTGAAGCGAACTTCTGTCGATCCTCACTGCCTCCATTATTGAAAACAGACGGATCGCTGGCTCACACTGCAAAAGAAAAAGCAAACTTGTTTGCCACTCTCTTTGCAGAAGCTTCGCGTTTAGATACTGCTAATGAGGTACCTCCCTGCCTTCCACAATGCGGTGTTTTCATGCCGGAAATACGCATACGTCAGAAGGAAGTACTAAAAACATTACGCAGTCTAGACGTGAACAAAGCCAGTGGTCCCGATGGTATACCTGCAATTGTACTTAAGAACTGTGCACCTGAGTTGTCTCCCATTCTAACACGCCTATTTCGCCTCTCTCTGGACACCGGAATAGTCCCTATGAGTTGGAAGCTAGCCAACGTACAACCTGTACCTAAGAAGGGCAGTCGTGCTGATCCTGCCAACTATCGACCCATCTCAATTACCTCCATTCTCTGTAAGAGTATGGAGCGTATAATTAACAACAAGCTCTTGGCATACCTTGAAGACAATGATCTCCTCAGTGACCGGCAATACGGATTTCGCCGAAACCGGTCCACTGGGGATCTTCTCGCGTATGCCACTCACATATTGAGCGAAGCCTTAGAGATGCATGGAGAGGCACTTGCTGTATCTCTAGACGTCTCTAAGGCATTTGATCGGGTCTGGCACGACGGTCTTCTGAATAAGCTTCCATCTTACGGACTACCTGCTGGTTTGTGCACTTGGATATCAGACTTTTTGAGGGAACGATCGCTTAGAGTAGTTCTTGATGGCTGCTCTTCCGATCAATTAGCTATTAATGCTGGTGTACCTCAGGGGTCAGTTCTTTCAGCAACACTATTCTTACTCCACATCAATGATTTGCTAAAGCCCGGTACCTTTGGGTATGCAGATGATAGTACTGTTGTTGAAAGATACACATCCAGTGCCCGAGCCAGTAGTGACGATGTCCGGATTGAGAGAGAGGCTATGGTTGAGCGCATGAACCTGGCTTTGAAAGCCGTGTCCGATTGGGGCGATGCTAACTTGGTTAGGTTCAATGCTGCAAAAACACAGGCGTGCTTATTCACTGCTAAAAAGAGCCCACTCCATCTGGCTCCTTCATTCCGTGGTGTATCTGTAAGTTTAGGAAACCATCTTGAGCTTTTGGGTGTTGATCTCACGTCAAATCTAAACTTTGGATCCTACATCGAGTCCAAAGCCAAAGTAACTTCAAAAAAACTCGGCATATTGTCCAAGGTAAGGCGGTACTTCACACCTGGACAGCTTCTAAATCTGTATCAAGCACAAGTCCGATCGTGTATGGAGTACTGCTGCCACCTGTGGGACGGGTCTGCCAAGTACCAGCTTGAGGCTCTGGACTCGATTGAACGGCGTGCCAAAAGGCTCATTGACGACGACACTTTGGTTGGTGAAAGGCTCCAGAGCCTTGCACATCGACGTAAGGTGGCAAGTCTGTCGGTTTTTTACAGATTACACCACGGTGAATGCGCTCAAGAACTGCATGATCTAATTCTCCCATCACCATTCCACTACCGGACTACTAGACGCTCGGCTAAGCGCCATCCTTTTGTGGTCGAAATACCACCCATTCGTACCAAGCGATTTGACTCAACGTTCTTAATTAGAACGGCTAAGGAATGGAATGCCCTGCCAGCGTCTGTGTTTCCGGCGAAATATGACCCGGGCGTGTTCAAGAGAAGAGTGAATAGGTATTTACTTGGCTAGCATGCTACACCTTCGATCGCATCGTCACTTCCCATCAGGTGAGAGCGTGGTCAAATGCTAGACAAGTTTGAAGTAAAAAAAAAAAAAAAAAAAAAAAAAAATTTTAGCATAATCTACCACCGATCTCTGCCCCTTCCCCCTCCTCCCCGCCCGCCCCTCCCGCCACGACCTCCACCACCTTCTTGTTCTCTTCTTAACCTCATAGTATCAAACCTATCTGCCATATTTACCAACTCATCAGGTATCTCTTGATTTGCTTCATCAAGTATTTTCATCAGATCTCTTGCATGAGCCCAGTCTTTTCGAGTAACAAATGACAGTGCTACCCCTGTTCTCCCAGCACGTCCAGTTCTCCCTACTCTATGCACATATTCCTCAATATGGCATGGGAAATCAAAGTTAATAACATGAGTGAGATCCTTTATATCAATGCCTCTTGAAGCAACATCTGTTGCAACTAGAATGTTCACAGTGCCATCTACCATGTCTTCTAAAGCCGCTTCTCGGTCTGCCTGCTCTCGGTCTCCATGCAAGGACTGGCACTGAATCCTTTTCAGTGCCAGCTCTGTGGTGATATGTGACGCAGTGGCCTTCTTGCCACAGAATATTATAATTTTGTCATTAGTATCCATGTCGTTGAGAAATTCATATAGAGCTGCCTCCTTGTCATCCTCCTCTACAAACAAGATTTTTTGTGTAACTGTATGTACAGCTGCCAGATCTAGAGAGCCAACATTTACTTGAATAGGGTCTTTCATGTATGATTCTGCAAGGCGTCTTACACCACTTGGCCAAGTGGCTGAAGTCATCACAGTCTGCCGGTCAGGCCTCACATCAAACAATGACTTACGAATTTGAGGTTCAAAACCCATATCCAACATTCTGTCAGCTTCATCCAGAACAATGTAAGAAAAGTTAATGATGTTCAGGTGTCTGGCCATGATCAAGTCATTGAGTCGTCCAGGTGTTGCAATCACAATGTCCACACCTTTAGCTACCACTTTGATCTGCTCCTTGCGGTCTCCCCCTCCATAAAGACATACAGATTTGATGTCTTTATACCGATATTTAGACACTTCTTTATCTATTTGTAATGCAAGTTCCCTAGTGGGTGCCATGATTAGAACAGTAGGACCGTCTCGTTGTTCTCTAGGCACTGTTTGGCCATCAATGTGGATGAGGGCTGGCAAGAGAAAGGCTAATGTTTTGCCTGTTCCTGTCTGAGCAATACCTATCATATCATCTCCTCTCAGCAAGATAGGCCAAGCCTGACTCTGAATAGGAGAAGGAGTCTTAAAGTCTTGCTTATAAATTTCGCGTAGTATTTCAGGGTAATGCTGAAAAGCTTGTTCAAATGTATGTACAGGGTTTGGAATAGGTCTTAATCCCGGTTTATCATCAAAAGTCCTCTTAACTTGGATGTCATTGTTTTCTTTACGCCAGCGAGCTACATCTGCAGGGGACATCTTTCGCACCTCTGGATCTTCCTTGTAGAAATCTTTAACAATAGGGGCTAGATTATCCCACCTCTCTTTTTGTTTATCTTCATAAAAAGAATTAAGTTTGTCCCAGTCAACAACTTGAACACCAGAGTCATTGGTTTTGAGGAAGTCACCAGATCCATTGCTTGTGTTATGATCATCCCTAGGCGGTGGTGGCTTGTCTTCTATAAGATTTTCTATCATACTTTCTACATTGGCAATCGCATCATGCGAACCAATCAAAGTAATGTCAGTGTCGTTTCCGTTGGAATCACCGATCTTGATTTTCGCATCTGTTTCGGACTCGAGCTCACGTATCTTGGATCCACCTTTGCCAATGATCCTGCCAACCATTTGCGACGGAACGTTTATCACTTTTTTAGGGCAATCTTGTCTCTGAAAGTTGCGCCGGTTGTCGTGACCGTCGCGTTCGCGGTTGTCGCGGTTATTACCACGTCGATAGTCGTCGTTACGCCTGTAGTCATCCCCATTGGAAGCCCCACGTGCTCTCCAATTAGTTTCTCTCTCACGGCCATTGCCGCGTCCTCGGCTACCACCAGGAGTTGGACGAAACACTTGCGTGTTGTAATTCAACCTTTGCGGCGGCGCTTTTCGAGATGGCTGTGGCGGTTCTGGATCCTCTTCCCAGTCACTCATATTTACTGCAATAGGAATAATCCAACTTTAAAAATTGCAAACTTGTAAAACTGACTATGGGCATTTACTTGCAGAAGCAAAAAATAAATAGAATAGGTATCACAGAACACTATTATATAGGTATCTGAAAATTCTGTGCGAATTTTAACTCGGCTAGCACAGACACAGAATACCACAGACCAAGTAAGTAGTGGATACTAATATAGATGCAGATTCAGAGCAGTGCAGAATACTATGAGCACAGAAAGAGTATCACTATAATCCATAGTATTCTGTGATTTAATCACTACTATAGCTTGGCAAAAAAATCTTGAAACGGAACTAATTTTTTTTTTCTCTGGCAATAGTTCGTGTATTCTATCATGTCTATGGTCTATTTGTTGAAGATTGTAAACAAAGTGATTTTAGTTACATAAATTCTAATTTTCCCAGCGATACAAGTGTCTGAAATACGTCAAACGTAATTAATTATGAACAAAACTATCCGCAGTACCACACGAGCTGTGATTTATAAAGTTTACCAGCGATTTGTCTCTGACTTGGAGGCTCAAACTATATTTTCGAAACTCGACGACGTTTACCGAAGAATCACCGATATGACGGGTTTGTTATAATGTATTCTGCTTTTTTTTGATCGAATAATTTGTCTGTTGATTATTGTAAAGTGTTATAACGGCCTTACTTACGATGTTTTCGTAATATTTGCCTCGGTAAACAATATAGGTTATGTTGACAAAGTGCGCATAGTGTACATAAACTAAATTGATACTTAACGTCATGTACCACTAAATCGGTAAAATATTTAAAACCAATCTTGGATGGATTATTCGTTATTTGGTCTTTAAGTATTTACGTATATTATGATCATAATCTACGTAAATACTTGTGTATTGTTTGTTTGTTTTTGTTTTTAAAATATCTTTATTCAATCAATATTTATCGTAATATAAATAACTATAAGACACAGTCAAAGAGCTTATATATAGTATTTAGTAATGTGACTTACAGACCAAAAAGGCCTTTACTAAGTCTATTAACAAATAAACTATATAATTTAATATAACGCGTGTATTGCATTACAACAATGTTTGTCCGAATACTACGTGCATATAGGCAATCTTTATTTCATATGGTTTTTATATTGACGAAATTTTGGATGCCCGTGGGCATCCATACCACTGTGGCTCGAATCCAATAAAGCTGATTTCTGGAATTGCCATGCACAAGATAGCTTCACAAAATGTTGGGTTGATTGACATGAAGGTATATAATTAATGATAGAATTATGTATAAGTATACGTTTATTTATTGTGATGTTTTACGTAGTAATGATGCGTATTGTTCCTCTGTTTTAGGTAGCAGTGGAACGAGCATTTCAAGATGTTTCTGCAAATGATTGGAAAAATTTATGCAAACATGTTATTTAAATAAAAAATGAGTATTACGAGAGACGCATTACGTTGTATGATAACAGTGATCGCCTTGTAATAAATATCCAAAACTATAGTAGCAGTGATGAAGCAGAAACATTTAAATATGAAAATGATATTGCGGCCGGCTCAAATTAAGAAATGGAAATAAAGATGAATATTTATTTACCGAATAAAAATGTTTAAAACCATCTGTTTTTATTCACTACAATCATGGGCTAGTTATGATACACTGGATATTTAGTTTGTCTTGATTTATGTGATTCCTTATCACACTAATATTGTAAAGGTGAAAGTTTGTATGTGTGTATGTTTGTTATTCCTTCACGCTTAAACGGCTGAATGGATTCGGATGAAATTCGGTACCAAGATAGCTTATACACTGGATTAACATATAGGCTACATGTTCTCCCGGAAAAGTGAAATTTCCCCGTGGGATGAGCAAATAATTAAAATACTTTTATCCACGGGTGAAACCGCGGGGCGCAACTAGTTTATTCATATAAACCAGTGTTGTTTGTTGTTCATACTCACGACAACAACAGCGAACCAGTTTTATAAACAACATTGATAATTTTACAGTATAGTCAATAAACATTACTGTTATATTCATACGAGCAAAGCTTTTGGGTTTATTCTTGTTAACGGCTAAAAGGTATTTAGTTGAACAAATTAAAAAAATCTTATTCTTACTCACTATTACTTTATAAGTATCAAAATTACGCTGTCGTAGTATCGGGGTTGCTAGCGTTTAGACTCATTAGCGATAGTGGCGGCCCTATTAGTTTCTACTCTATTTTGCCAAGCTATACGTTTTAGCACAGAATATCAAAGAGTATGTAATATTACTGTAATAGTATTCTGTCCTATTCTATATAAGTGCTCTATCGACGACGACTAAGTATAGTTTTGTATTATGAGCCAGAAATGTATAGTCTGTTTAAAAAAAAATAGTTATTAGTTTTTTTAGCCTGTGCTGAATCGCAGCGAGCGACGCGACGAGGCGGACGCGTTCTTCGTTCGTTTTATTTTTCCGTCGTATTTTAATAAAATATTTAAATATAACTTGCTAAAAAAGAAAACCTAATTATATTAACTACAACAAGTTATATGCTGAAACGAATTTACATAAATTAAAGCAAGAACTATTGACAGCAGACTCCATCCAAGATGCTTGTGATGTGAACGTTTTAGCTTGAACATAAATTGAAGCATACCCCATAGAAAAAAATAGGCAAAATGAGTAATTGGGCCAGAAGAATGCATCGGCGAGCAGCTACATTGAGCAATGTGGTCACGTCTTGCGGGCATCCTAATTCCTTGCCCTATCCTAGGCGGCTGGAAAAAGTGAAGTTTGGCGTTCCACTACACGAAGTATGCAAGGACGACATACCGGGGCCCTTGCTTGTTAGTATCTTGGTAACAATCTAGCGTCCCTTTATTTTGTGAAATAATTACTATTATGGTCCTTTAATACATTGCCGCATTGGGTACTTACTACCTAGTTGAGTTCCAAGCTTCGGTAGAGCTCTCGCGTATCGAAGTATTTAGTGTAAAAAAGCTGCTGGTTATCAGGTGCTGATATTGAAGCTCAACAAGGAAGCTCCCCTTCGTCGTGATGTTTTTCGCGCGCCGGGACACCAAGGAGCTATGAAAAAACTCATTCATTTCCTGCAGACTGGGCGGCTGGTCAATGTTGATAACTACTCTGTGTATACTATTGCAAGTGTCCTGAAAAAGTTTCTCAGGTGAGTTTATAATACTTTTTGATAATAAAAAAGGAGGTAGATAATCAATTTCTATATTTTAGATATACCATCTTAAGTACTATAGATAAAATGCCTAAATAGAGAAATCTAAAAAGATTTTATGATTTATACTTTCTATGTATCTACCATTTTTTATGTTATCTACCTGATCAAAAACTAGTTAATAGGTAGGTATGCTAAAAATGTATTTCTAGCATCAAATTAAACTATTTCCTTTAGAGGCCTAGAAGAAATTTTCTTACAGAAATATAGGAAAAACAGTATGTGATTGGAGTAAGTAGTAATTATTCTGAGAATTTTTTTTTTCCAATTAAGTGCATTGTATTGTTTGATTTTGTATTGTAAACAAAACCACATTTAAACTGTCATAGACAATATTGAGCATAATCATTGTGTGATATCACATCTTTTTACATTAAAAATTCCACACAAATCTTATCATGAAAGTAGTAATGGAGATAAGTGTAATCGATCCTATAAAGAAGGTACCTATATCTACCATACAATGATTCATAACCATAGAGAAAGAAAACATTTTGATTCAAGCAAAACTCTTTTTATAATATAGTTTAATTGTCTAGAAAAATACCTGGAGGAGTGTTTGGCCGAGATGGTGAGATGCACCTCTTTGCAGCTGTGGAATTGCCAGAAGAGCAACAAGTTGATGAAATACGCAGGTATTGTAATTTAACAATTATTTAAAGTAATTTGCAAGTTATATCATCAGCCAAGAAAGTCCACAGCCGAACATTCCTCCTCTACTACTTCCCCATAAGATGGCACTTTGGAAGCTTATGATAGGAGGTTCCCAAAATCACTATGCTAGTGCAGGCATCTTGGTGACTGCAAAAGATTTTTAATGTACTGAGGAAAATGTTGCAGCTCATTCTCTAGATATTCCTATTCTCAAATCAGGGTCACATGATAAATAACCCTGACCCATAGCAAGTTTGATTCCTGCGACGGGACAAATATTTGTGTGCAAAAATGTGCAAATACTTGTTCTGAGTCTGGCGGTCATGCAGCCATCCTTGTAGTTCCTGGGTCCCTAGATACAGGGAATCTTATCCTAGATATATCCAGGATCTATGTAATTGATCGTTGGGTGAATTTATTACTTATGTTAGGTTTGTACTGTTTGTGGTGTATTATTTGTGAACTCTGTGGGCTCTGCCTAAGCCAGCTGAATTTGAAATGGGAAAGGCAGAGTGGGTTGCTAGCATAGCTAGTGTTGTTGCAGTTATTGACATGTTGAGAGGGTGTAAGCTTGATATGAATTTTGTATATGTATTCTGGTTGAGTTGGTTTTATTTCTTCTAGCAATGGTTGACAGTTAAAGTGTACAATTTATTATTATCATCCTAATTTAAACTAGTGTTACAGAAAACTTGAACAAAAATCCTTCCTAATAAGAATAATTTTGACACAAAATGTAAATTTCTAACTGTTTAAAATTGCTAAAGGATTTTGTAGACCATTTCCAAAACCAACTGATAAAATTAATTAAAATGCTATCAGCTCGCTAAACAGGTACAAACAATCGTTCAATTGTTTTACTTAACGGACGCACAGAAAAGGTGAGTCGACAGTATAATATATACGCCGTACAGATTAATTTACATGTAATTTGCAAGTAAATTATCTTTGTATAGAGACGCGTGTCAAAGCGCACGTCCCTTACGTATGCGGTCGCTTACCCGTACAGTGGGACTGCCCTACTGATTTGTGGCTGGGAAAAATTTATTGCAACTGCACAAACTGTGTTTTCTGTTTGTTTTTAAATAAACTTTTGGTCAGTGTGTCAGAAAGAGAAGAGCAGAAACGATGAGCAAGCAGAAAGCCCTTGTGGCAACAGCGACGTCTGCGCGTGTTACTTCAAACTCGCACCTATAGAAGCAGAAATGGTATGGTAGTTACTGGAAGATTATTTTTTTATGTTAAGGTGACTTGACGAGCTAACCGTTCGCCTGATGTTAAGCAACACGGCTGCCCATATCAGTTGCAGTGTCACTCGGAACTTATAGAGTTTCGCGTGACACTGCACTGCGCACGTCATCCTGAGGCATCACAACAGTCTAGTAACAAGATTGCTAGACTGTGAAGATTAGGTCATAAAGTCCCATTTGCCCAGTAATTTCACTAGCCACAGTGCCCTTCAAACCGGAACACAGTAGTGCTTGCACACTACTGCTTGGCGGCAGAATAACTGGCAAAGTGGTGGTATCTACCTAGACGTTTTGCAGAAAAGTCCTACCACCTAGTAAAAGTAGATATTCTATGCGAGCATTTTTTTCTATCAAACATTGTAGGTAAGGATTTAGCGCTTGATCCCAACGCTCCTGATTTCAAGTCACTATATTGTGGAAGGTTACACTAGGCTTGGACTGACCTGTGGTGTAGCTTATTTACATAAAAGGATATACAATTATGTTTCATTGAATGCATCCTTGTCATGGATCTTAAAAGGGTTCCTTTTGATTGACAGATTTGACAGATATGTGATGATATCATGTGACAAGGCATGATGAATTTTTTAAAATCAATATATTAGTGCTTATATGTAGGTACCACAAGAATGAGGTACCATTATCAATGGTGCCTTGATGAGTCACCACCACATGTCATTAACACAAACTTATTGTATTGAATGTATGAGCAAATCCGACCATAGACGTTTACATTCCTTACTTTTGGTGTTATTAAAATCAGTGCTGTGTGGGACCTCAGTGCTCGAACTGCTGCGTCAGCGACTCGAAAGTTGTGCTCTAATATTTTATGGTGTCTGGTTGCTATGGTAAAGGCTGCGAGCGAAACGCCTGAAAGTCTCAAGTGGAACGCCAGTGCTAGCCTTTATGCTTTATCACTCCTATTTTGAATAGAATTGCTACAAAATGACAAAAACATTATAGTTGCAGAGATCATAAAAATTACAGGAGTATTATTAGAGAAATACGGATTTTTAACTAAACATCGATCTATTCTAATCTAATAAAATTCTAATCGAAGATGGGGAGTGAGCCCATAGTCCTATGGAAAGAGTTCAAATAAAAAGATAGAAAGAGTTGAAGTTATTCAATGATAAAAATCCAAAGCTCATGATATCGGTCGTCTCTGGGACAACCTTTAGCTGTCCCATAGTTCGATATCCACTACGTCCGATGGGAGAACACAGAATATCACATTGCCATTGTCATTGTTCGCACAGTAATGTATGGTTGTGCTTTCACAATACCACCGTATTATGGTCCGTATATGAACAATGGTTGTTTATAGATACGGCCGGAATTCTGATGCGGGAAATTGATGCGCCCGCGCATGGTAACGATGAAATTATGCGATACACAAATGATCCAAATTGAAGAGCTGTTTTCCGTGTTTTACGCCGGTATCTTTTTGAAGTAAAACTTGTTTACGCACGCTTGATTTGGGGAGTGAGCTGGTGAATGCGAGGCGAATGGAAGTTGGTTCACTTAGATCTCCATTGTCAATATAAACTATAAATTCTCTCTAACTTTTCTTATATCTCTTATTATGTAATTATTATATTGTAGTGGCCTTCTGCAACTACAATAGGTGTTTTTATTTTTATTTTATAAGAGTGCTTTTCGATTTGCAATGTGGTTAATTATATTATTTATCTGGTTTTTTTTAGTAAGTAATATACTGTAATTGTCAATAGGAAGACGAAATAAATAAATAAATAAAAATAACAAAGTAAAAATTTGTATTATTATGTTGGTATGTCCGGTAAAATGACAATTCACAATTGTCAAGATGGCGACATTAACATTAAACAAAGCAAAAACAAAGAGTTGAACAAATAGTTATACCGACCGATAGATAGAGCTAAACTAAAGAAGTTTTACTTCAGTCGTGTGGTTTATAAAGCATACTCGTTTTTTAAGTAGAAGAGTATGTGCATGTGCAATTGAGCATGCATATCGCTTTTAAAAGTAAGAAAATTATTAGTTTAATAGTACATTACTGCTTTGTTCTGCAATGACTGTGTTGCTGGCCGCAATGATGATGGCCGAGAGCGCAGTGTAGCCGATTCCAGGCCCTCACAGCGCGGTCAGTATTGCAGCCCTTGACGGACAAGCTGGAATAAAGGCAGAGACAAAAGGTCGAGTCTAAAGCTACAACCAACTTTGATTACATGCAGGCGATACTGCTACAAATCATAAATTCGTCAACAGAACAACTGATATGGGCAGCTGTGTCGCTTAACATTAAGCGAACGGATCGCTCGTCACGTCATTCCTTAACATAAAAAACAAAAACAGTTTTTCTTGTCGGGCACAATATTGTACAATTTTCTACTATGTAATGATATTTGGGTCCGTATTACATAACGACGCTTAGTCATCGATCAGTGCTCAAGCAGAGATTTCATTCACTAATTGATCGCTTTATGAATGAAATCTCGGCTTGAGCACCGATCGATGACTGAGCATCGTTCTGTAATAGGGACCGTAGTCTTGTAACTTTAAGGCCCGTATTAAAACGATGTTCAGTAATCGACCGATACTTAAGCAGAGATTTCATTCAGCGATTGATCACTTTATGAATGAAATCTCTGCTTGAGCGCTGATCGATGACTGAGCATTGTTCTGTAATACGGACCTAATAGTGTTAAACATAATCATGACGGACGAATGGAAAGCTTGTTTTTACACATAGTTTAGAAGATCAAAATGATACCACGAAGCATTTTCGTCATTGTTTCGACAGATCTTGTGAAGGCGATCAGTGCATCTTGTGAAGGCGAGTTTTGTTCGCAACTTGGTAACGTTTCCTGAACCGTGACTGATTCACGTCTGGCCTTTACCTTTGTAATTGTATGCGTTGCTTTAGCTCTGTTGCTGTTGTCAATGTAATTACATGCATTTTATGTAGAGTAGATTGTGTTAATCTTGATGAATAAATCTTATAAACTTCCAAATCACCTTAAAACATGTTACAGATTTCTATTTAAAGTAGGTGTGAGGGACACGTTGTTAGGCTGCTGAGGCAGCCGATTATTAAGAAATTATAGATCCTATTTTGTAAAATATTAGATAAATGACTTTGCTGCAGTTATAATAATAATAACAACGCCCAACGACCACACATAGATCCTGGGCCCTAACTAGGATTCCCTGTGTACCCAGTGTGCGAATCCAGGAACTACGAGGACCATGGTCCCAGAACACCCAGACTCAGAACAAGTATTTGCGCTTTTTTTTCTGTGCACAAGTACTTGTCCTTCCGCGGGAATCGAACCCGCCGCCTCCGAGTTATGAGCCGACCTGCTCAAACACCACAGAGGCTGTCAATTATTGATTACTGCTAAAAATATATTCAATGGTAGCGAGCCCTACTGTTTGTTAAAAAATACAGTATCATTTGACAAACAAGTAGATTGTTTCTAAGGAGAAAATTGCGATGTTCCCGCTTGGCGACCTTTTGAGACACCAACAAGGGTCCTAGGGCACAAAAGGTCCCGTAATTTTCGAACTACTTCGTCCACCACACTGCATGCGACCGTGCCGACAAACGAAGCCGGAATATTTTATTGATCACGTATTTACCATTCATACTACATATACTGTTATATATGTTGTGAAGCTTATTAGAATAAAAACCTGCAATGACAAAAATAGTGTTCAAGTGTAATAAACCGTAGGTTAGATAGATAGATAAACTGTTTATTCACTCGAAATACAAAACAGGAAATCTTATAAATAGGTTACAATGGGCTAAAAGTGATCTCTTCCAGATAATCTTTGGATGGACGGAGACAGATCAATGAGCATGGACGGTGGTGCTATAAAATAAAAGTTACTATACACATACTAAACATAAAATAATAGACTACATAAGAAACAATACTTGCTACGTACTATACACAATACAAATACATTAACTAAATTATATTAATACTAAGGAAACAGTAAAGTATTATTTCGGAGTCAAGCTAGAAGTGCTAGCAGATCTCTAATATTTATAATACCTTCGGTTCGAAACGATTGTACAATATTGTTTTTCTTTTGTTACTTTAATGGTTTCATCGGAATAATGAAATTATTAATCATTATAGATCAGTAAAGGTAGTAAAGATACTTAAAGTTTCGTTCTCTTTCGACCTAAATTACACACGATATTCATCAGAAAACAAAAATTACAAAAGTTGTAGTGTTGCAGTTGATTAAAGGATTTATTGGTATTATTAATTCATTTCTCTCCTTGACATTCTTTAACTATAATGAGTGTTCAACTACCAAGGTCGCCTATTTATCGTGGCGTAGTCCCTCGAGTTCCAGACCAGGGCCATAGGTCGCGTAATTCTCGAATCAGACTAGCAAGTGGCACATACAATACAAGAAGCCACTGTACTGTGTATAATGGGGCAACGCGTCGCGTCGGCAATGCTCATTGGAGCGTGATAATGCGCCGCCCATGCGCTCTGTCACTCGTCATTCATACCGCTTTGTTATATGTTGGACAAAAGCATGACAAATTGAGGGATATCGCTTCACATAGATCACCATATAAAATTGTGACAGCACGTAAATTATAAGCTGAACAGAAAAATGTAGCAAATTCAATGACATTTCGAATGTTGTGTTAGCAGACTGCCAAAAGAGAGGCAAATAAATAAATAACGCCCAACGATCACATACATAGATCCTGGACCCTAACTAGGATTCCCTGTGTCCCAGGAACAGTAGAAGGGTAGGGACCCAGAAACAACGAGGACCATGGTCCTACAACACCCAGACTCAGAACAAGTACCTATTTGCGCTTCTTTTTCTGTGCACAAATATGTTTAGCCACCTTATACGACATGACAACCTAGTGAAAGACATCATAGAAGGAAAGATAGAAGGGAAGAGAGGAAGAGGCAGACCTAGAAGGGCTTATACAGGTCAAATAAAAGAAAAAATAGATGTCATCTCGTACAGGGAAGTTAAACTATTGGCCGAAGACTGAGAACGATGGCGATTACTTCACCGACAAGAGCTGGACTCTTAAATAAGAAGGAGAAGACAAATTCTTATCCTGCCGCCTGCCTGCTGCTGAAAGTGTTAGCCTCTCTTTTGGCAGTCTGACTGGATGTCACTGTATTGACTTAAATACATAATATTATTCTGCTGACCTAGCTGCAATCAATTTAAACAAGCCGACCTGTTCAACCACCTATATTATTTACAGTTAATAAGCCATTCTGGGCTTTGTCGTCTTAAATATGTAGGCACTAAACGAGACGTCGTACTAAAGGTATACAGTATCTTCTTACTTATAATAACCGAATTAAAGCTGAACCAAAGATGTGAACTAAGGAATCAACTGTGTGATTGCAATTTTATCTAACAATCTACGAAATATAAAATTCACCCGCATGAACCATGCATATGGTCATATACCATGAACAAACATGAACAAACAAGGGGAAATACAGAAAAAACCATAACATTATATATAGCTAACTTGGTTTGTCATTTACCGGACCAACATAATAATAATTTTTTAAAACTTTGTTTTATTGACAATGGAGATCTACGTGAATCAACTTCATCTTCCGTTCGCCTCGCATTTACCAGTTTACTCTCCAAGTTAAGCGTACGTAAAGCATTTTACTTAAAAAAACATCTTATTAATATTATAAATGCGAAAGTAACTATTTTTTCAATCCGTGTGTTTGTTGCTTGACGTAATTTGGCATGTACCTAGATAGTTTGAACCCCGGGAAAGGACATATGTAATAGGTCTTTACCTATGAAATTGCCGTATTGCAGTACAGACTTTTTCAAACAAAAAAAAGTTTTGATTGGCTATGAATTCTAAATTCAAATTAATTTTGTTTTAAAAATATGACATTCTATTTACAATATAAGTCTTTTGTTTATTGATTAGCGTTGTATTTTCATTACATTTCAACATTTTTCCTCATAATGGATACTTTGAAATTTCGTGTAATTATGGAATTTGAGTTCCGTCGTGGCAACAACGCGGCACAAACGACACGTAACATCAACGACGTTTACGGAGAGAACTGTACAAACGAACGTACAACCCGTTATTGGTTTGCTCGGTTCCGTTCTGGGAATTTTGACTTGAAAAATGAACCTCGTGGTCGTCCGGAAACTTTGGTCAACAATGATGAACTAAAGGCGATTGTGGAAGCTGATGAATCTCAATCTACAGCTGAGCTGGCAGCAGCTTTTGATGTTAGCATCAAAACAATATTGGTCCATTTGCGACAGATTGGCACGATAAAAAAGCTTGATAGATGGGTGCCCCACGAACTTAACGATCGCCAGCGCAACGTACGCGTCGAGACTTGCCTTGCGCTGCTTAACAGGCACAGAAATGAAGGAATTTTGAACCGAATTGTTACGTGCGACGAAAAATGGATTCTTTTTGACAATCGAAAGCGCTCAGCAAGTTGGTTAGATCCTGGTTCGGTACCAAAGCAATGTGCAAAACGAAAAATGACCCCTAGAAAGGTGATGGTCACAGTTTGGTGGTCTAGTGCTGGTGTGATTCATCATAGCTTTTTACAAAACGGCGAGAGCATTACTGCAGATGTGTACATTGAAGAACTGACCACAATGATGGCGAAACTCGCACGTCTGCAACCAGCTTTGGTCAATCGGTCGTCTCCACTGCTACTTCACGACAACGCGCGATACTGCACAACAGACCGTCTCTAAGCTGCATGAGTTGGGTTTGGAAGCTCTCCCTCATCCGCCATACTCACCAGATCTTGCGCCTACCGACTATTACTTTTTCCAAAATTTGGACAACTTTTTAGCGGGAAAATAATTCAATTCCCGAGAGGCAGTACAAAACGCCTTTGAAGAGTTTGTTGTCTCCCGTCCTGCTGATTTTTTCAAGAAGGGCATCCATAAACTGCCACAGCGTTGGCAAAGATGCATTGATTGCAGGGGTGATTACTTTGAATAAAAGAAATAAATAAGTTCGAAAAAAAAAAAACTTTAACTTTTTTCAAACAAAACGGCAATTTCATAGGTAAAGACCTAATATGTAGTCCGCTTGTACGACGCGAGACGCAGCGGGCGACAGCTTGTTAGTAAACAAACGGAAGTATTGTATAATTAGATGGGCTTGATCGAAGTTAATCGATTTGGTAGGTGATTTCCAAAAGCAGCGAGCTGTACATCCTCCACCATGAAGCAGCTGAATTATTAGAATGACAAAGCCTATAAATCTTTTCACAGTTCAATAAATACCTAAATATCCTATTTTCGAGAAATATTGGCACGGTAACTTCAGTAAAATATAGGTCTTATAGTTTAAAAGCACTCATTGAAATGAGTATCGTAATGATTACTAGTCTATATGCATCGACGCCCGTAACATACCAAGTCCTGCGTAAATTTACAGGCAGGTGTTACTCAGTTACGATGCCACGGGGTCATCGACCTCTGCTTATTATGTAAATTTTCCCGTTCGAATTAGGTCGCTTTGATAAAGGCCATTTGCATTACAGTAAAGCCTGTAGTTAATTGTAGCTTTAAATTTATATAAACTTAGGTTATCTTGTTTTGCAGACACTTATTATGTTATTGTAGTAATAATTTTATAAACAAGTTACCATAAAGTTAGAAATTTTTGTTTTTTTTTATATGCTTTTTTAAAAGTTTGTTTTGGTTTATAGATTTTTGAGATTTGTCTTCTGGTTTCGTCTGGTTTGGCTGGTGGTTCTACAGGCTTTTTTTAACGGGCAAAGTATGTTATTTTTTTAAACTACTATAATAACAGCATACAATCATTTCAACCACAAGCTTTTATGGACAGCATATGTGGTGTGGTGGTTGAACAGGTCGGCTCATAAGCCGGGGCGGGTTCGATTCACGCGGCAGGACAAGTATTTGTGGACAGAAAAAAAAAGCGCAAATACTTGTTCTGAGTCTGGGTGTTGTGGGGCTATGGTCCTCGTAGTTTCTGGGTCCCTAGACTCAAGGAATCCTAGTTAGGGTCCAGGATCTATGTATGTGATCGTTGGGCGTTATTATTATTATTATTTTATAGTGTTCCCCACGAACATACTATCAGTATTAATAGAAGAACAAGATAGTTCAAAACTGTTTCTAGACCATTAGTTAGTATAAGCCACTACATTGTTGCTCTTTTAGTGGGTACCTAGGCGCGTTATTTATTACAGTAACCGTAAATCATAGTTTCCACCGTGTTAAATTACAAAAAGACGACACAAATTTTCCAGGAACTTCGCACTATAAAATGTATTATGTGTAATGCAAATATTTTTGGAAGCTGGGACACGGCGAGATGTCACGGCGAAGTGGCACGGGACGAAGGTTGCGAATGAGAGTTATTAGTAGGAACATGGTACTATGTTTTTTTTTGTTGTTAAGGAATGACGTGACGAGCTAACCGGTCGCCTGATGTTAAGCGACACGGCTTCCCATATCAGTTGCAGTGTCACTCGAATCTCTAAAGTATAGAGTTTCGCGTGACACTGCACTGCGCACGTCATCATGAGACGTCAGCACAATCTAGTAATAAGATTACTAGACTGTGAGATGAGTCATAAAGTCTCATTTGCCCAGTAATTTCACTAACTACAGTGCCCTGCAAACTGGAACACAGCAGTGCTTGCGCACTACTGCTCTTGGTGGCAGAATAACTGGCAAAGCGGTGGTACCTACCTAGACGAACTTTGGAGAAAACTCCTACCACCTAGCCTACTCCCAACCATTTATATCTTCGATAAACTTTGCATCGACGTCAAAATCACGCCATTTTCGCACCTATCTGTATGGAGAGCGAAATCGAAGCGAGTTGAAGATTAATTGAAGGGTTGAGAATAAAAAGGGTTTAACTGTCAAATTGATAGTTTCGAGAAAATTGACTTTACACTTCAACGGTGTCATTTTAATGTAGAGTGCTTATAAGGTAATAAAAAAGGTTTATGTAAGTTTCAGTTGCTTGAAAATGTTTTAATTCTCTTATAAATAATACTAAATGTAGTACTAATGCATACAATTACTGTAAAAATATAATATAATAAAATAAATATAATAATGTTTTTATGCTAAGCGAACTGTATTCCTGTGACAGATAACCCGTTTTTAGACTCAAAATCTCGAGATTTAAGTCTCATTTCGGTAATTTGAGAATGTATTATTGTAGATAATTTCACGCTGAATCCAACGATACTCATAAGTCATTTTGTGAATAAAATCAGTTAAACCCTTTTTGTTCTCACCCCTTTTAGCATAGCCCCCGGATTCGTTCCTGTGATCAATGAGAGTTTTTTCTCGCTAATTCTAAGAACGATTCGTAGATACAAGTGTAATATTCGGTCGAACTGATAATGTCGATTGACTCACAACTTGATGGTGCGAAAGTATGTGAAGAACAGTGGGTGGAACGTAGTTGATGATAAATTGGTGATGATGATGGATACTTTGTCTACAGATTACTGCTGTCACTCCCTGTCTGCACACAGAGGTTGCTGGTGCTGCTGTTTGGCACGTTTCGGGTAATGGCGTCTAATGCTGAAAAAGCAGGTTTGTTTTTCTTATTAGCTTTTTTGTTTTTCTTATTATCTTTAATCATACGTCGTATTACAATCCCTGTTCTGTTCATCAACTGTATGCAACATTTAACCGCTATTAAATTCTTAACATACTTTAATATATAACACCAAGGAAACGAGATACTTCCGCCAAGCTCTAGCTCTAATTACTACATATAATGAGTAATCGCACACAGAAAATTATCTCCAACACGCTCAATTCTGTATCTCACGTGAAAAATATTTACTTTCTTATAATGGGGATTGTATCTTGCAAATATTGTAGTAGAGTGACTAATGATTAACTTCCTTAGCCAAGTGTTAAGGACGCTCCACGGATGTTGAAGAATGACGTCATTTTATTTCCCACAGGGTCCCGCTCTATTTGTCTTTAGACATGTGTTGCGAGTTACCATATCTGATCTGATGGCAATGTGCATTGCGCACGCAAGGTTGTCTACTTTAGTCTTTATGTTTTGGGAGACAATCCTGTGTTAATTTTGGTGATTCCTAAGGGATATTCAAAATCAAAATTTATGGATTGAAATGATTATTGCGTTGCTCGGTTACCGAATTTACAAAGTATAAAAAGTTATATACCTATATGTACTTCAGAAATAGAGACAAAAACGCCAAAATTTGCCAGTTTACAAGTTTCTGCGTACGTATTAGTGTGATGTTTTTTTCTTCGCTGTCCAATTAAGTTGGTGGCAACCCTACGCACACATGAACTCGTTTGTAAAGAAACGTCCGGCTAATGACATTAACGATCGCAATGCAGTTTACAACCCAAGTGGTGATGAAGAAAAAAGGTATTTAGTACAGGACTTGGGACTATTATTCCAATACTCCACAGCTCACAAGAACTGAGTATGCCGTGTCTGAGTATGAGTGTACTGCACTTCGCCGTTCGCCTCCAAGTGTCTTCCTTCTCTCTCTCTTATTTTGGAAGTAGAGTGTTTTCGCTTCAAGTATGTACGACAAGTAAACGAGAACGTAATCTAATTCTCACTAAACAATCCGCACTCAAAACACTTGACATAACGCGTAATGAGGAAACAACGCAACCACTCGAGCGGGCTTCATGAATCTCGAAATTGAGCAACAAAAAACACGAAGACGCTTCAAAGATTAAATAATCACAATTAATGCGAAGCCGGTTGCATCATGTACGCCCACGCGAACTCGCGTGCAATTGCCATAATGAGAGTAATTTTTTATTTTCGTTTTGCTAATGACTGTGACGATTGTTTGCTTTTTGTGCACTCCTTTAGTGATGAGATCCAGTCGCGAATTTGGATTTCGAGAGCTACAAGTTCCAAATCAACGTTATTTGATGTCCTCTTAGTTGTATTGATTTTTCACGGGGATTCGTTTCTTTGACCTATTCTATTCTAGTTGTTTAATTTCATCGACAGTGTAGATGTTGTCCTCAAATAACCAGAATTGTAACCAACATTCCTTTAAATAAGATCCTGAATTAAACTAATGGTATATATCCACAAAATTGTAGGACCAATAATAGCAATAAACATTAACTAGCTTAGTGTGTAGCTACACAAGTACAGACTAAACTTTGATGTGCGATGCTGATTGTCAGCATAAATGGATTGCCATTGTCACTCGCCTTTGGCATGCACCATATTCGTACAAACACATCTGTATCTTGCATCTATATACTACGTCAATCATCGTCATAAACCAGACAAGAATGCAGTGCGATTGCCCCAACTTGTCAAGGATCAATCATACTGTATGCCTAACTCAGTGCACCTTGTGTCTAAGAAAAGAGAGATCATTATCAGATGACATTTTCTCTGCTCCCTGCCCCAGCTCCGTTTATAGCTAAGGTTGTCTGACGTAGGTAATTGGGTGATGACGGACTGATAACATTTAAATAATTATCGTACTGCCATTTTAAATAGGGGTGTATGTGTCATCATCACCATAGAAAACTGTTATGTTATTTTCATTGCGTTTTTTAAAATATAAGTTATGGCAGTTGTCATCAGACAAGGTTTTATATGGTATACAAATGGTTTTATGAACTTTTTGTACAAGAGGGTAGAACTACAGTGTATATCGAAATATATATATACGAAGGTGATATGCAACGATAATGAACTATTTTGCATCCCCTGCAGAAAAAGATGATAAATTAATTACCTTTCACACAGAACAGTACAGTATGTACACAGTACACAGTACAGTATGACTTCATTATAATGTATCGATTGCTAATGGAGCTCTAACAATAGTGACAATAAAAAGAAAGTCGTATCCAACTCAATTTTAATGTATAAGTACACAATTTTGTAGTAATAGTGAATGTAAACAATAGTTCATTAACCATGCCTTGCGTGAACCACAAATGGGCATATTTCGCTTTTTCATACAAACTCACTTTCAATTAGAGCTAATTCGCTGTCTCCAGCTTTAATTGTCGTACGCAATTACTTTTTTAGGGCACAAAAATCAGACACGCTATTTTGGCATTACTTTAATTGATTATTTAGTATTTACTTTAATTGGTTATACATTAGGTACTTGTTTATGTATTGAACTTCGGGGTATATTCTGAAGCCGTAAAAGCCAACTTTTTTATTCTGTAATAAGGTTTTGGTTAAGCTATTGTCAGCAGGGTATAGAAACTATAATTGCTTCCTTGAAACAAAAGAATGTTTGTTTGTATTTCCTTCAATCAAAATAACGGAAATCTCTTTGTTGAACAATATGCGGTCGTCAGAACTGATCTTTCATCTGTTCGACATAAATCCAGGTCATCCGGCCTAGTGATTATAATCGTGTCACGATCTACATGGCACCTAGGTCTGCGCTATGTTGCCGAGTCTTGCTTTGGTTAGGTGACATTTGTAGTCAAAGGTTAAGACTTCTATGCTAAGCCAGAGTGGTTAGATTCTTTAACTAATATAAATTTGACTCTATAGTTTTTGTTCAGGGTTGTAAATTCTTTAACCAATATAAATATGGCTCTAGTGCTTTTGAATGTTCAGGGTTGTACCGTTAATCAAGGTTGTGATCTGTTACTGGACACAACAGTTACAGCCTTATTAATACGGGTATTAATTAGTCTCGGGTTAGTTACTTCCGCTTTTGTCCTTTTTTTCCTACTGGAATATTTAGCTGGATCGAAAGAGACAAAAGATGGTGTAACTAATCCAAAGCTATTTCGTGTTTCTTTATAAGGCTGCTTGTGATTATAGTGGAAAAATGTACAAAAATTAACATTTTTAACATCCCTATATCGCTAACCAAAAACAGTTCCTTTCATGAGAGGAATCTCCAACAATCTTGACTACGGCAAACAATGGAAGTTAGTAAGCACCATATTACGATCCATTTCCAGGTACAGGTATGACGTCCGAAGCCCTGGGCGTGTCGGTGGCTCCATCATTCTTCCACTCTTGCGTGTCCGACGGCAAAACTGCCACAATGGAGGACGTACAAAGATTCAAGGTCAGTTGCAACATCTGTCATACGATTAGTTCCTGTAGGGTTGTCCACGTATATAATTGGTAACTTTCTCAAGAAAGTGTCTTGTACCTCAGCGTATTGGGTGAAGGCATAGTATAATTTACGGATATTTTAGAGTTTGGAAGTTAATCAATAGTATAGGTGCTCAAATCGAATATTTCTTACAGTGTTAAGTTTTGAAATCGTTTATCTTTATATCCAAAATAAATAAAATATTATTTAGCTATTTAAATGAAATCTGAAACATAAATCATTAAAAAATTTAATACTACGTTGTGTCAGCCCTACTGCAGTTACACAAAGTGTAATGAGCCATGCATGGGGTCACGTGAAGTCATGTCGCATTTCTACTTTGATTTCACGCACTGAATCCTGCATAATGACGCTATGCAACGTTAGATGCGGGGTCATAGATTTGAATACTTAAACGGAACTCGGTCAAAGTGCTGGTAAAATTGAAGTATAGGCTATGCTCAAAATTACATATACACAGAAAGCTACTATAAAAATAAAATTATCGGTAAAATGGACTTACAAGCTAGAGGTTTTAGATAAATTGTGGGTTTTTCAAATGAGAGATAATTTAAACAATAGCGTTACAGTTAAATTGGATGCATAGTTTCGGAAAAACTAATCTGAAACTCTTATAATTGACAATTATGTGTGCGTAAAATCGTAGGCCCCATTTTGCCAGTTAATTTTACTTCGGTATGTAATTATGTCGCGATATCTTTGTCGTCCTTTCCTCCATACCAGTTAAAGTGGAATTGTTTCCAATTCTACAATGGAATAATTTTCAAATTTGATAGTAATTCAGCGAAACCACGAAATTGAGTCTTGAAGAAAGGTATGATGAGCTCTACAAGTCAGCTATTAAGGAATTAATCTTCGACTATTACGTATATATTTCCGCTACATTATTAGCCCCCTTACTAAACATAGTGTAGTGGAGGAATAGCTTTGTGTATTTTTCCTTTCTATTGATTTTAAAATGGACAAAGATAAAACAAGGGAAAACACTGAGTAGCTACTATAGTGTATTTAACAGTAGAATAAGCTGCTGATATTCAGTGTTCAGCGAAATTACACTAGATATTTTTGTTTAATTTTCCGTCCGGTCCCGCCTGAATCTTATCCTTATAAATGCATATAGGATTTGCTGGATTTATAACCAGATAGATAAAAATATGTTTGTACGTTGCACTATCAAAAATAACAAGGTGTAGAATTACAGCGTGATCGCCGTACCATATGGTGATTACCTGATATGTATGAACAATATGGTTAACATAATAATAATAAATATCTGTGGACATTTCACACAGCGCCATCTAGTCCCACACTAAGCAAAGCTTGTACTATGGGAACCAGATAACTGATACAATACTTAGATACTTTTTGTTTGCAAATACATACATAGCATACAATAATAACACCCAGACACAGAACAAACATCGATGTTCATCACACAAATGTTTGTCCTGTGTGGGGATCGAACCCACAACCCACAGTCCAGAAGGCAGGGTTACTACCAACTGAGCTATAGGGCCAGTCAAAATTCCCAATAATTGATTGCAGACAACTATGTGCAAACAATAAACAACAACTAATTAGGATTAGAGAAGTATTTGCTTAGATTTATTTGAAAAACATTTATTCCTTTTCCAAGTTAACTATAAAATTGTGAAGTTCGGTTATATTATATACTTACAATAATTTGTTGTGTGTGCAGTAAAACATTTCCTATATATCTGTATGAAGATTTTGGATTACCTAATTTAAGGGCATGTGATTTCGAAAATACAAATCAATATAATAATTATACGGAAGTTCGTGCTTATGTAGGTTTGATAACCGATGCTGAAAAGGCCGATCGGTTTTTGATGAAATTTGGTGCGGGTTATATGTAATATGATTGATGCATATTTTTATTGCTATAAACTTGTATTCCCTTACCCTTTCCCCCTGGAAACTGTTCACAACATCAACAAAAAGAGCTATTTTTGAAAGCCCAATGCGACGTGCAAAATAATCAGTTGAAAAAATGTAGTGGGAAATAAAACGAAGAAAACGGTGACGGAATACCATTCGACTAAGTATATGCTTTTTCCGAAATAAAATCATAGGATGACTCCCAAAAAACTTTATCGACGTACTACTCCAAATTTTCAGCGACAAAAAACTATTTTTTTTACGAAATAAACAGCCACACTTGTGTTTTTTTTTATATTTGATGTGCCGCAAAATCAACACAGTTTCAAGCGCAGACCCAGTTTGACATCGAGTGTGATTGATATGCAATTTTCAATTTTAATCAAAGTCCTATAGATACCCCCTCAAGTAGGGGCCGTTGGGAATGATCCAAAAGTAGTGCTGGTCGCGCCGCCTTAAAATTGTGCGGCATCGCAAGTGTAACTGCAGCGCGCTGTTAGTTAAAACGTCTTTTGATGCTAAAATATGATCATTTTTAGTGGTTCCTCGTACATTGCAACTAAAACGTTTCTATTAAGATTGCATTAATAACACGCCCTTATCGCGTACAAAATCAATAAACAGCTATATTATCAGCCAGTTGTAAGTGAGATTTCTAATACGGTTTCTTGTCTGATAAAGGAGTTGAATTTAAATAGGTTTTTGCACGCACCGGAGTTGTCAATGGTGCAATAAACTTTTAGATGGGATAAACAGTTTCTTCGTATTTTATTCGAAAAGACTTTACCCCTAACCTGATTAAGCCCTTTTATAGTCAACCAAAAAAACTTGACTTAGCTCGTCTGCAGTACGGTTTGACATTTTCTAAGTTCGCACTTATTCTTCTATGACGTACTCACTGCAATGCATTTGGGTACGTCCTACGGAGAGATTGCATCTTACGAGATGTTGAACTTCAGTACAGTGGGCATAAGAGTCTGTTTTAAAAGTATGTTTCTCATAAAACATAAGTCTATCCGAAAAATACCTGTCATGGCTTGAAAAGACGTTTAATTTTGAACATGGCGTACCAAATTCCATGTCCGATTATGACATCTAACTTTACAGTATATAAAGCACGGCGTTTAGTTTGTAAATAGCTTTAAAATGCATTGATTATCAAACTGTCTATAACATGCGGCAAAAGGCTGAAGTTAGCGTGAGTATAACGAAAAGTAACATTCTTTACTATGTAGCTGTCGCCAGTATCCGGCTTTTGCTCGCATTTACTTTTTATTATACATGCAGTCAATTGCGAAAGTATTTAAACAGTTTTATTTAGTGCTCTGTCCCAATCTAAAAAATGTAACGATGTTTTAGTTACAGAGCTAGCAGAATATTGATTGGGATAAGGTCCTAAATCGTAGAAAATTTTGTGGTTCGCTAAAAATACTGCTTTTCTTTTGCTTTTATATTTTAGCTGCATCTTAGTATGTAACTAAGTTTCTGAAATTATTAGGTATTTTACAGTATAATCAGTATGCCAGTTCAGTATATAATCAGTTTTATTGAATTCGCTCAGATCGACTTATTTTTATAGAACTTTTAATATTCTTTTTTGTCACTTCCAATTTAGTGGGTGCAATACACGTTTCCATAGCAATGAAATTAGTTTTGATAAATCACTAACCACAGACCTTGTAAGTCTTGATTCCTTCGTAGAAATAGCCTATCTATTGCATCACCTGTTTAATATTATCACGTGTGTTAAACTTCTACTTGTTAATACAATGTGTAACAAAGATAGCAAACAGTAGGTGAGCTAACAGTAGAATCTGCTTGATTTGATACAAGCACACTAACACAACGACATGTAAACTGACGATTCTTCAAACTCCTCGGATACTTATAATTCCTTTCATTGTGAAAGAAACGGACGAATTCCTGACTAGAGAAAACAAGTGAGAATGTAATGGATTTTGTGTCAATATCCGTTTGAAAAGAACACAACACTTTTCCGTTGTTCTCATCCCGGATTTCATTCGATTATAATAGTATTTTATTAAGAAATTTATGCTTTGATTTCTTTTAACAGCGTGAGATTTGTGTACAATATATCCGTTATAGTACTTATTCAAGTCAAGAGATTTCTCCATAGCGCCCTTACTGTTTGTGTATTGTCAGGAAATATTGATAAGAGCTTGATTCATGAATTTGGTTACTCATATCCTGCCTAGAACTGAATCATCTAAACTTAATCTAATTAAGCGATAGCCAAATTCATGAACTGATAATGCATACTTTGTTATACATAGTACAATCTTATTGCTGACACTTCTATTCGTGCCCATAGTTTTGAATTTTACAGACGATAAATATTTGATACGTTAATCCGGCGCATGTCTTTTGTACAACTTTTGATTGTATCTGTGTACATGAAGTTGTGCAAAATATTCTTTATCTTATTTTAGCAAAAATGTAAGCATCATCAAGGGAAGTAACTGAATTCGCCGTGAATGATGTTTAATGATTTATAACGCTTCTCAGCTTATTAGCATAGCAAAACCAAGCCAAATCGATTCTCCATTGGATCTTACAATGTTCAAATAATTCCCGACTTTACCATCCATATCCATTATTATGCTACCCATCATCAGCAACCTATCAAAAACCTACCCACGGGACGTTATTTAAACGCCCTGACGACGCGCATTCTGTACTATGGTACAGAATGCGCGTCGTCAGGGCGTTTAAGAAACATCGACAAGCTCTTATACACTGTGGTATCACCAGGTCGCTACCCGCATAATGCGCCAGCTGATCGAGCAGTTCAGCGCCGGGGATTTGTTCGGGCGTGACAATTACGAGTACTACGCCCGTGTGACGGGCCGTATTCTGCGCGTGAAGGACGAGTGGATATGCTCGTTCCGAGACCCGCCCCCGCCGAGGCATCATCGTGATCAAGAGGCGTATGCTAGTAAGTCTACCTGTAGTCATCATTAGCAATGACCGTGTACAAACTTTGTAATCCTGTTTTTATTCTTTTGATAAAACAAATCTAATCTTACTTAACGAACTTATCGTCTCAAGTCCGTGTCAAGGATGCAAAACCGGAATATAGTCTCTGTTTTTTTTTTTATATTTTGGCTCCACACTTTTTTGTATTTAGCCAGTGTCAAGTAATTCGTAATTTATCAAGTTAATGATATTTCACGTAAATAATGTGTCAGGTCACAGTCGAAGTCATCAAGTCAAGTCAGAGTCAAGTCATAGTCTAGTCTAGTCTAGTCAAGTCATACTCCTAGTAGTGGTGGCAACTTTAGCAGAAGCTTCTATGGAGTTTTGGAAACAACACGAAAAAAAACGTTTCACCATCATTATATACCACTTTTCCACACTCATGCCTGTAATCCAGCACTTAACGAATAAAATGCCACCAATTTTATGCACTAACACTGAAAATAACACAAATTTCGGAAAATAATATAATGCGGTAACGTGATCTTTTTCGTTTTCCCGCCAAAACCCATGTTCTCTGTTGATTATAGGTGTTTCCTATTGACCGTCGCAGATATCATTATAGCCGGCAAGATCGACGGTTTCTTATAGTTTTCTATACCTACTTCAGCTCCCAGTTTTATGCAACAAGTCCGTGACCGTGCTTATAAAAAAAAATGGTTAATTTTTTGTCGTACAATTAATAATCCCCCGTCCTTGATACTAAAATAAAAGTTTATTTCTCGCCAAAAGGCCTTCACATAATCCTAATCACCAATTAATTGAGGATGAAGGAGGAAAGATGGAAGATTTTTGCGTTGTTTATTTTAATTTTTAATGACGTGTTGTTGAGTCACTAAAAATTTGATGAATGAATAAATCCAAATTGTTTTTATAACAATACTTCCATTTGTATTATAATTATACCATTTAAACAAACTCAAATTAAGCACCCATTAAAAAAGACCATGCCCTTGTGCGGGCCAACGAACTGGTGCATAAACGTAACTATAAATTATCTCCAATTAAAATTTATAATCCCACGTGAAAATCGCGTTACAGACCCGTGTTTTTATCAACACAGAATTCGAGTGTCTTTTGTTATGAAGAAGCGAGTTACAATCGGCCATTGTAATTATACTCTTTGTTTCTTTTGAACACCAATGATTGACGTTATCTCGTTCTTCATGCAATCGGAGATAAATTAACCAACACGTGTGAACTATTCAAACTATTACTCATATGTTAAGTGAAGAAATATGACTTTATAATTTTAATGCTAAACATTGCAAACAATTCGTTCCAGGACAATTGTCGTTGGAAGCTGAAAAGACGTGGCTGCAATGCGAATGTGATCGTTGGGGCAACAAATTCAATCTAGAAGGTAATTGTCTTAATTATTTTACTCATTATTCATTTATTACACATGTGGCAGACTTTTTCGTGTGTAACCTACAACTTTTGTTCATAATCATAACATATAGATTCATAGCGCAAAGTCACATGAAAGGTTTCAACTTTACACTTAAAATTTTGAGAGTCTGTCGCCATTCACTTTAGCGGTTCCATTCCAGGTGTAGCGTGGTTCCACCATCGCCAAAATTTCGTCACGTGTATATTTGTAGGATAATACATACGGGTGTTTTTCGCAGGTCAGCCAAATGAACGTTTAAGTTGCTAATTATCAAGTTACAAATTTTCATAGACAATGTTGTGTGATGTTTTTGGTGAGTCAAGAAAATATCATCAATATGTAACAATGTGTTGAACCAACTATTTCATATTGGGTGGTATGTTTTTAATTGGGACACGGTAGCACTGAAAGGAGTCAGAAAACACTAACGCCTCGTTTCGATAAACTATCTTTGGATAGAAATGATAGATGCAATTATAACTGTCCTGATTGGCTGGAATAATAATTACACCCAATCAGGATTTCGATCTATCAAAATGTTCAGTCCACAGATGGCGTATTAAATAGTACAGTTTTTAGTAGTTAAAAATCACTTATGTTGGTATAATTAATTGTATTATAGTAGAGTATGTGAAAAGACATCATGCATTAATATATGACGTTAATCTATCCACGTGTACTCGAGATGGCACAAGTAGTTACTAATGATAATAATAATCAGTTGGTAGTTAAAACATTACGCTGATTTCATTTCCATTTAACACATCAAAAAGTAATTTTCATACTTCACGCGGCATTCAAGAAAATTTTGTAAGCGCCCTATATTTCTGCCTCACTCACATGAATGAATGGAAAGAGAATGAAATTGCTATCAAAATTACATAAATATCCCTCAGGGCTATCCAAATCCGAGGAGTGTCAGTCGATGCCCGCGCTAATGGGCGTAGTGGGCGGTGGCGGTGCGGGCGGCGTTCTTGGTCTCGGGATCATACCAGAGCACAGTTTGCTCGACTCGTGTACGCGCCTCTCTATATCGCTTGAGGAAAGCGTCTTCAAAGTAAGTACGAACTGCCTGGAAATCTACACTATTGACACTATCCTAGTACTTACTATTCACGACGTGACAGTCTGCTGCCACATTTTGAAAGACTCAAAAATTTGTCACTGAGAACAGTTCATTCAAATGAGTGAACTGATGAATCACTCATTTTAATGAACTCACTGTGACTTTGATCACGATCCTTTAGCATCATTGTAATTTTGGAAACTCTTCCGGGAATCGTAAATTACGGCCTCGTACTAGCATAATTAATTGATACATTTTGAGCCATACACATATCGCATATTAATCTGAACTATAAGCCATTGGCCTTATGCTCGTCTGTACTAAAGTTTGACAGCTTTTAAGTTCGCACATATCTCTAAACCCCGGTTCCACGTACGTTTGTCAAATTCGTGTCAATTTAACAAATCAAATACTGTACGCTCATTGGTTGAAGACAGCCGATGATCAACAGTGAGCGTTCATTATTAATTGGTGTGACAAGTTGACACGAATTATATATATATATATATATATATATATATATATATATAGTTTTATACATAACATCAATTCAATTGGTGTTCATATTCATATTAATTAATTCTATTTCCTAATGTGTATATTGATGTTACATTAAATTATATATGTATTTCATAATATTAGTAGTAACAACATGGACCCTGCAGGGCCTACAGATTATTAAAGTGTTCAGCTCTCAGTGGTCCACATCTCTATTCTTCATTCTAGCAGAATTCTGAAACAATAGTTCAAGAAGAGTATTTACCCCGGAACAGACGATGCCGATTCGATGACAACAGCAAACGTATATAACATGTGCATAACTATTTTTAATAATTTGCCTAATGAAATTAAATGTTTGGAAGAAAATATATTTAAAAAACATTTGAGTGACTGGCTTTTAAGCAAATGTTTCTATAGTGTCAAAGAATATTTAATAGGTAATAACAAAAATATTATTTTTAATATTTGCACGCTTGCATGCAGGCTGAATGCACGTAACCACGACTTATACTATGTGACCTTGTATCCAAATTGTATATTGTGTATTCTCGCAAATAAACAAATGATTGATTGATTGATTGATTGACATAAAAAATCTTTTGTCTCAATTTCAGGTATCGGTCAGCTCATCATCCCAATCGTCTCGCAGCAACTCCAGCCCCCACATGACTCTCGAAGAGCTTCGCGCCATCAACAAATACGCCGAGAGCACCAAGAGCCTCTCATACTTGCCTCAGGTAAGAATCCTTCAACAAATCCGCCAATTGGATCGCAGTCCACTCCTCTTGTTCGAAGTGTTGATCTATCCTCTGTTCTGAGATCTTTTGTAGTTGCAGTGAAAGTTATATTAAACCTTATCGGCCTTGTTCTTAGGATGAAAGTTCCTACTAAAAATTAAGGCTAACTCCCAGAAATTGCTTGACGTTGCAAATCGCGACGTCTCAAGCCAATTCACATTGAGATTAAAGCGTCATTTATCGACTGAAACAAATGAATCAGTTCGCTATGAAGCGGCTGGACGCAAAAAACGCTAGTCGATTTAGCTATGATTGTGTTTTTTCGCGACTGTTTGTTTGTTTCACTCTCTCGACGCTGAGATATCGAAACGCAAGTGGAATTGCTCGGAGCAATGCGAGTACTGCATGCGAGTTCGAGGTCTCTTACTACTTAGGCACCGTAGGATTTATGCATACGGGGCTTTTTGAATAATTTGTGTTTAAAATGACTTTGGCTTCGTCATTAGTATGAAAATTGACCGAGTAGAATTTTGATAGTCTCTTGTAAGGAATATATTATTAATGCAAAAATTCTAACCATATTTTTTTCAAAGCGACAATAACTTGTCATGCAATAACAAACCGTATCCGACTGAAATACTATCGACTTTTGTAATGAAACTGTATAAAAAAGTACTTATCTTTCAACTTCTAGCGCTCACTGAAGGACGTATTATTTAAGTGATGGTGATAAGAGTTAAATTTAAACCCACCCGTAGAGTCTGTCCGTTTACTATAGAAACACGAACCACTGACAGCAAGAAAGCTAACGTATATACGTTGAATCGTGTCGAGTCTGTGTCGCATACTTTAACTATTAACATATTTCCGTCTTCTTTTCTTTGTCTTCTTCATTTCTCCTTTATCAGAAGAGTACCGCCATACTTTAAGTTTACTTTAGTTTTAGAGAATGCGACACAGAATCGACACCATTGCGTCCGTAAATTTATTATGACTTCTTCGTAGATCAACAAGGAATCGAAAGCGCTTGAAAATTTACGAAATAGTCTAGTATATTAGCCAGTGGTCCGTATTTCAAAGAATGCATGACAATCGTCTGTCCCTTAGGTCAACCTGTGGCTGTTCTGTTAGTGTGTAGATACCTTCTCACTTACTGATATATTCTATGTCTTGCCCAAGGGTACCTTACTAGGACACCAGCAGACTTGAGTAAGCAAACCGTTGGACACGAGGTGTGCTTGTTTTAGAAAAAGTGTGCCCATCACCGATGCTTGTAGCAGCACAATGTGGGTGCAATGTTTATTATAATAGGTCTTTACCTATGAAATTGCCGTATTGCAGTACAGACTTTTTCAAACAAAAAAAAGTTTTGATTGGCTATGAATTCTAAATTCAAATTAATTTTGTTTTAAAAATATGACATTCTATTTACAATATAAGTCTTTTGTTTATTGATTAGCGTTGTATTTTCATTACATTTCAACATTTTTCCTCATAATGGATACTTTGAAATTTCGTGTAATTATGGAATATGAGTTCCGTCGTGGCACCAACGCGGCACAAACGACACGTAACATCAACGACGTTTACGGAGAGAACTGTACAAACGAACGTACAACCCGTTATTGGTTTGCTCGGTTCCGTTCTGGGAATTTTGACTTGAAAAATGAACCTCGTGGTCGTCCGGAAACTTTGGTCAACAATGATGAATTAAAGGCGATTGTGGAAGCTGATGAATCTCAATCTACAGCTGAGCTGGCAGCAGCTCTTGATGTTAGCATCAAAACAATATTGGTCCATTTGCGACAGATTGGCAAGATAAAAAAGCTTGATAGATGGGTGCCCCACGAACTTAACGATCGCCAGCGCAACGTACGCGTCGAGACTTGCCTTGCGCTGCTTAACAGGCACAGAAATGAAGGAATTTTGAACCGAATCGTTACGTGCGACGAAAAATGGATTCTTTTTGACAATCGAAAGCGCTCAGCAAGTTGGTTAGATCCTGGTTCGGTACCAAAGCAATGTGCAAAACGAAAAATGACCCCTAGAAAGGAGATGGTCACAGTTTGGTGGTCTAGTGCTGGTCGATTCATCATAGCTTTTTACAAAACGGCAAGAGCATTACTGCAGATGTGTACATTGAAGAACTGACCACAATGATGGCGAAACTCGCACGTCTGCAACCAGCTTTGGTCAATCGGTCGTCTCCACTGCTACTTCACGACAACGCGCGACCCCATACTGCACAACAGACCGTCTCTAAGCTGCATGAGTTGGGTTTGGAAGCTCTCCCTCATCCGCCATACTCACCAGATCTTGCGCTTACCGACTATTACTTTTTCAAAAATTTGGACAACTTTTTAGCGGGAAAAAAATTCAATTTCCGAGAGGCAGTACAAAACGCCTTTGAAGAGTTTGTTGTCTCCCGTCCTGCTGATTTTTTCAAGAAGGGCATCCATAAACTGCCACAGCGTTGGCAAAGATGCATTGATTGCAGGGGTGATCACTTTGAATAAAAGAAATAAATAAGTTCGAAAAAAAAATACTTTAACTTTTTTCAAACAAAACGTCAATTTCATAGGTAAAGACCTAATATTTTATATCCTTTTACATTTAAACTGTGTACAAATATGAGGTTAAGTAGGAAGTAGGAACTCTTAATATATCTGGTAATGGTGTTTATATTGTGGTGATCCCTGTTTGTGAACATTGTATGCCGTTGCCGTAGGCAAACGTCCCCATGTTTCTAATAACTAACATTAGAGAAACGTAGTTACTAATGAAATAACGAGAAACTAACATTCTTGTTTCATGTTAACTTATTAATCGTCGTAACAAAAGTTTTTAGGGTGGGTATTTTAACATTTTAAGTAATTTTCCATCCATGTTTCAAGCGAATTGGTTTCAATGTAAAATTGGTCAATAATATGTAGATAACACTGATGATTAAATTCAAAATTGTACAATAACTAGGAACTGCTAAGTGTGAGGGACGAAATCTGTGTTACACTTCTTATTAAATAATAAAAATTTGCAAAGCAGGGCGTTTACTCTAATATATATGTATTTTCTTTTATGTATAATTTAGGTCTCTTTAAATAAAAAGAGAATGGGCATCTTCTCACGGCTTTGCACCCATTTTGAGAACATCGTCACTTCCCATCAAGTGAGATGTTGTCAAAAATATGCCCATTATAGCATAAAAAAGAACGGCTTATTAGAGAGTACTTAAACAGACAATAATTACAATAAGATCGTATTTTGTTTCGGAAGCTTGTGTAATCAGAGCAGGCGTCCTGTTTGCTTCATTTTAATCAAAATAAAACACTTGCTCAAAATGACCGAGCCACATCCATCCAATCTAGTGAAAAGAGAGCGTATCTCAGTGTTTGTAAGAAGTAGGCGGAGGTTTCGTCACCTCCCGTCGTCCGGCCCCGGTGACCGCGTGGTGGTGTGGTAGGTGCACGAGCGGCAGCGGGCGCGGATGCGCACTCGCTCGGAGTGGTTCCTGCAGCCGGCCGCCTCGCTGGACGCCCCGCGGCGCGCCGGTACGCCCCCGCGGGACCCCCCTAGCCCCTACGGGATCCCCGGGACCCCCGGGCCCCCCGGGACCCCCGAGCCGCAGACAGAGAGCGCGGCGCTCGCAGTGCTTGTCGCCTGCCTAGAATTTTTGTTTTGAGACTCGCGCACCGGTACTGTGTCTGTGTTCGTTCGCTTCGGTGCGGAGTACTAACCGTCACCGGTCGAAGGCTTTGCTCTCCGTTCTGTATCTATATGTACATTACTGTATTCGATATCGAATATCGTAAAATATTTGTATGAAATTCTTAGTTACGTATAGTTACCGCTAGGGGCGCTGTGCTGGATTTTATACATTTTGCGATACTGAATATCGAGTAGAGTAGTACAGTAGTATCACTTGATGACCTTTACCTAGTTGCCTCCCGTCTTTGACGGCTGAGTGCCTCTTGCCCAGTGACGCCGCTACATAGGTCGGCGACCAACAGCGTTAGCCCGTTAAAAAGGAGGTTTACTCGATAGCGCGTAGCCTAATAAAATTAAAGACGAACGTTGAAATTATTTAAGTGGCAGAATAAACAAATTTGAGGTTAATCATAGAGCAAGTCTGAGACCAAAGCCTTCGAAGCTTGTACTGACAACACGGTATTTATGGGGGCTCGCTTTACGCTCGCTTGGTGTCGTGGCATGACATTATGTCCTTCGATATATCACCGCACGTTTCATATTGTAGCATGTTTTCTAACTTATTCTCCTCTTAGTTCGATATTTATTATAAATTGTAGATATGTTATATATTATGACTGTAAACAATATTTCGGTCTCTTCTAAAAATTATAACATGAAAATAATTTTTCCTATTTCAAACTAGAAAGATGTGAAAAAGGTATAGAAATAAACTTTTACTATAGTGGTGCTGTGTAGGTATTTAATTTCAGTAAATTATGCTTTATTTTTATTTTTTTACTAGTTCGATCAGTTTATGTTACAACTGCATATTTATGTTTGTAGCTGTATTTTGGCCATATAAACCTTATACCTTAAGCTATTAGGGCTTTTTTCCAAATAATATTCCCAATATGTAAGGTAGATAAAATTATAATATGTTATTTCTAGCATGTGCAATGTCTTCTACAAATTATATGGCGTCTGTTTGGGCATGTCCGATGTCATAAACGTGCAATTTAGGTATTGTACAGTAACTTATGCCTTGTGTTATCATAATTATCTTCACAGACACATACTTATGGCATTGATAAAATGCTAGTTTTAAAACGCCTTGGTTCGCAAAGAGTTATATTCAATCATCTAATGGACACAATCGCAGTATGCCACATACTCATTCCATTATTATATCCCATAATGTATTTGGGTTTTGTATCATTAGAAAGCAATTCCACAGTGTACTTTACACAAGGCAGAAGTTCCGATTTTACTCGGATCATGCTATCGGAAGATGTTGACGGTTTCCCAACCTCATTAAAAATCTACCCCACTGTTAACGCCAATTATAATTGTGGACGTTTACGGTGGATTGCAGTTTTGTTACACTGTAGCATTGCTATGGTTTGTCGCTTATTTTGACTTTTTATTTCATTCAATTTTTATCAAAATATTACCATGCGTACTCTTGATTAGACACGTTTCTAAATCGTTGAGATCGCAGAGCAACTAAACCAATATATTAGATTCGATATTCTCTGAGTTTTCATGCTCTCATGTTTGGAAACGTCGTCTATAAATGGTGTTATGATTTTAATCACAAGTGTATGTTCATCATTTAAATGTTATATTCCCATATACTCCTATGGCATGAAATGTGAATGATAAAGCGTACACACCCAGTGATTAAAGAAACAATATAAAAATCTGGAGTATTTTAACGATTTTGTTGACTGAATCTCTTCTCTGATGTATAAATATGAATTTAATATACGTACCTTTGATCAGGTAAAGGCTCGTGGTAATAAACCAGGTATGTCGCGGTCGAGACATAGGTTTTCACATTTTAATAAAATATGTGTCTTAATGCACAGTTAGAAGGGTAATTTTAACTCGGTCTAGTATCTCTGTATACCACTGCGTCTGATTATTTTTGTTTTGTTTTTTGTTATGATATTTTATCGATTTCGAGATTTGTTTCAAAACTTCCAAGCAAAATTAAGAACCAGAGTATACAAAATAGAAGAAATAAAAAAACGAAAAATCTAGACAAACTAACCACTAAAGTAAACCCCAGGAATGTGTCGAAACGAGAAAAATATATCGAAGACCAAAACGAGTAATGTATTTATTTTCGGTCGAATGTTTAATTTCGCTTATCCCTTTTTTTTTTTTTTTACTTCAAACTTGTCTAGCATTTGACCACGCTCTCACCTGATGGGAAGTGACGATGTGATCGAAGATGTAGCATGCTAGCCAAGTAAATTGACCTATCCCATTCGCAAATTGGCACTATGTTGCAAAGGGTCGCATTCTGAAAACTTTCCGTTTACAGTTGGTTCTGTTTCCCAAAACCCAAACGCAAAACGTACTGTGCGTGAATTCCACACATCCCATCAAACAAATTCAATACCAGATACAATTTTAATTTTCACTATTTGAATTCACGTGAATTGCCCTTCTAAATCGTATTCGTACATCAAAGAATAGATTTACTAACTAAAAGGCGGCGACTGACACGTTATACGTCGAATATTCGGCGTGCCAGTACCTACAGCGAACCGAGCAACCGATGAACGGAACAAATGTTCACAACGAATATTCACATCAAGCGAATGCTATGTCAGTCTCTGCCTAAAGTGTAACAACCACTGGGTGTGTCCGTGACCCGCCCGGTCCTGACCGGCCGGCGCCCACGCAGGTGGCGAGCGGCGCAGCTCGCGGCGTCGGTCCCGGCGCGCGCGCGTGTGCGGCGGCGGCGCCGCGTGCCGTGCGCTCACACACTCCGACACTGAAATCCCGCTCGCTCTCCAGCCTCGTAAAGTGACCGCCTGACCGACGCCCGCCGCGCATCGCGACTGCGCTTACCCCCTCTCCTACTCCAGGTAAACTGTACCACCTGTGTGAACCTCCCTCGCTCTCTAGGCCTCGTAATGTGACCGCCTGACCGACGCCCGCCGCGCATCGCGACTGCGCTTACCCCCTCTCCTACTCCAGGTAAACTGTACCACCTGTGTGAACCTCCCTCGCTCTCTAGGCCTCGTAATGTGACCGCCTGACCGACGCCCGCCGCGCATCGCGACTGCGCTTACCCCCTCTCCTACTCCAGGTATACTGTACCACCTGTGTGAACCTCCCTCGCTCTCTAGGCCTCGTAATGTGACCGCCTGACCGACGCCCGCCGCGCATCGCGACTGCGCTTACCCCCTCTCCTACTCCAGGTAAACTGTATCACCTTAGTGAACCCCGCTCGCTCTTTAGCATTGTAATGTGACCGCCTGACCGATGCCTGCCGCGCATCGAGACTGCGCTTATCCCCTCTCCTAGTTCAGGTAAACTACCTGTGTGAATGCCTTTACCAATCACTTCTGGTTTCAAATTATTTGTGCATTTGTGACAAGAGAACGACCGTCATATGTTTTTGCTAGATCACGTAACTTGATTGCAGCTTGATAGAATCACCAATTTGTATGGGTTTGACATTCCAATATGCAGTTTATATGTATAGTTACTATAAAAATTCAAATTAAGAATGAAATTCCTTCTCTTGCATTGTCATCAAAGTTACATGATCAGGAAATCTCCAGATTTTAGGTCCAACATTGATTGTAGACTACAAACTAAAAAAAAATAACGTTAATGTCCAATATTACCGGTGTTTTTGCTTTTTTTTTTACAACAAACTCGTCTAGCATTTGACCGCACTCTCACCTGATGGGAAGTGAAGACGCGATCGAAGGTGTAGAACTTGGTATTAGCTTAATTTGTGAGCACGTGTTATAAAGCTAATAAAATATGTACAATAATTTACATACAACACAGATCATAATATATTAATAGATGTTTTTTTTTCTAATAGGTCAGCATCGCTGGGTACCTGCTTTTCGGTCGATTTCTGAAAACTTTATAACATGAGACATTTAAAACGGTTTTGATACTTGTTTTTCATTGTTCAACTTACAGCAGTAGACAACGATCAAATATAGTTTTTACATGCAGCCGAAAATTAACATTTGTGTGATGTTAATTCATGTTTGTCGAAATTAAGGCCCGTATTTTAAGAAAGTTTCAATGTAAACTTTTGAATGAAAGTTCCATGCGAAAATCTGTTGAAAGTGTTTTACTAAAATGATACTTTTTGTAAGCAGTGTTTGTGTAGCGTTTTCAAGCTTTAAAGTTTATGAAGACCGGAACAAAACCATAAATATAACTAAATTTAATGCTTAAGTAAAGTGACTTTACTTTAGCACAAAATTAAAAACTAGGTATCCAAATTAAGAATGTGCATCATTACGTTCATTTGCTAGTACTATATTACAGCCGATATGTAGTGTCAGTGCAATGAATATCATACAACCTATGGTGGATATTTATAAGTTGTTGGATAATAATTTGATAAGCTAATATATGAAAAGCTAGCGATCTAACAATAATAAAATGTTTGACTAGTAATCTAATGAACAAAAACGAAATTTCAAAAGTTGCTCTCTAAATTAACATACATCTACGTTTTTCATTTTTCGAAACGATTTATGAAATTATAGGCTATAACACTTTTTAAACTTTCGCGACTTGAACTTATATTGAAAAGATCGGGTTTATTCGGGTAAAAAAATTATCAAAACATAATTTTGACTAACCTCGACGTTTCGACCAAGTAACATTGGCCGTGGTCACGAGAGGAGTCCTCGTGACCTCGTAATTTGTACGCGAATAGACTCGTTTTAAAAAAAAAAAAGCTAGTGGATCGATGATCTGGTCAAGCCACGGGGTGTCAATGGATGCTGGAGGCGGAGGAGTAGCCACGCCACGTTCTGTGGGAGGCTTATGTTCAGCAGTGGATGTCTAGGCTGTCGATGATGAAACAAATAGTGAAAATCTATATTATAAACCCTTCTACCTATCTTCGTAAAAAAACTTGATAGAGCTTTTTCTTTGCTATTCAAAACATAGCCTCAATTTGTGTGATATTTTTAGATTACTTAAAATTATTTATTCTACCAATTTAAAAGTCACGCGATAAACGGTAAAAATAAATTAAACAAGAAACTACGATTAGTTATTACTTTTCAGTCGTACGATTCTGAATAAAATTATTCTGTTATGTTATTTTAGTATTGTCAGTGTGCGATTGACGGGGGCGCCACCAGTTACTTATACGATTCATGATGATTAAATAGTGTTACTGCGTATTATTTTATTTTATGAACAAACTTAGAAATGATTGAATAATTCGATAACTACATACGAATCTGATATCGGAATAATCCGAAATAGCTATTTGGTTGCATGTATTGTAATCCGTAGTATGGACAGATATGCGAACCGCACTATAGTTTTAGATGCGATGGTGAAATGTTAGATGGCTAAACAATAATATAATCATTATTCGATAAAGTAAAAATTTGCGAAGCATAGGTGGCGACACAAGTGAGGTCAACATTAAGCTAATAAATGCAAAGATCTAACCATTCGCGTATACATATAGTTGACTGGGTGGTCAATTTCAAACAAACTATAGATTAATTTGATACCATCTATATGGAAATAACTCGAATTACAATAAATTCTTATGATTCGTCTATGTAGTGTAACCGTTTAGTCGTTTATAATTATACTAAATACATTCCTGTATATAAATAGACTAGATAGTTAATAAATAAATACTTTTAGAATTTATAATTAACATTTATAATAGATTTACAACAATATTGTATTATATTAACTACTGAAAACATTGTGAAATAGATTCAACATTTAACTTTCTATGTATTTGCATTTCTTTCTACCTCAGATACTTATTTAACTTCGTGTTGTTTATTTTCTCGATGAACTGTGAATAGGTGAGAATTTGTATTCCCTAATTATGCCAAATTTGACAGTTGCGTTTTGGCTCTTTAATAAAATCTTAACTGAGCCAAATCTAAAAGACTGAATATCTATCTATCTTTTCGATTCCTACATTACATTTAATAGTTTTGAATTTATAGAATAGAGTTCACTCCACCTTAAATAATATATTACGGATATATGGTCTATTATTAAATAGTACAAATAGATTGGCGTTATGATTATAGTTATTCTATTTCAGGAATCTTGTCTGATGACTTATTATAAATGCTTTTATAGAATTTATAATAAGATTCGAAATACAATAATTCATCGGTCTTCGTGAAATGGAATAACCAGTAATATTTTGTATTAATATTGTATAGAACAAATTGTAATATTCGAAATATAATCTAGGTGCTAGTTTATTTATAATAATATCTTTATGTACTATCAATGTAAGTATTTAATTTTCTGTTGACATTTAAATTGTTTATAGTAATTGCTAAGTTTTTCATACGTTCTTCCGTTTCATTTGATTTATAACTCTCAGAGTTTCGTTAGTAATATTTGTTGTACATGTTTGGAAGTCATGTAACAGGTATCAGTACTATGCACAGCATTTCGCACATTATATTATAAAACATTGATCTAAGAGTATATTTTAAGACTGTTTTAGGTTAATTTTACAACAATGCAAGTCATTTTAGCGTTATAACGAAAACGTCAAACTAAAATATGTAGTTAAATGTGTCTAAGCTATTACCTTGTAATATGCAATGTTGTGTCAGTAAAGGCAGCTCAAAATATTAATTTGTTAGTTAAAAGTTGGTAAAAAAGCTAGATAGAATAGAGCAGCTTACTATATTATTAACCTGTTCTTTAGCCATATGCAAAGTACCTAAGGTTTATAATCTTCGTTGAGTGTCAAAAATGAGAGGCATGGTACTTTTGACATGATGTTATGTAACTACATGTTTATACTATTCTATAGCCCCATATTAGAAGGTATTTTAGTTTAAAGTGTGTTATAATATGTAACTATATGAGATAAAAGAAATATCTCCATGATTAGATTCTTATTTGTGTAATGAAGGATATTCATTATCAAATTATTATTTAAGGCAGTGTGAAGTTAAACTGGCTTGCATTTTTTGGATTTGCTCGTCCAAGTTTCTGTGTTCATGAATAGCATTAGGATGTAAACGAACGTGTCGTAGTTTTAATGTTTATTACATTTTGAAGTAAAAATATGTATATAATTGTTGTTTGTCGTCACAATTTTAAAATCTTCAGCCGTGGGCTGTGGGAGTGATCTGAAGAATTGTGATCATCAATGACAATCTTTTTTGTAATTTATGTCACATTATATTTAGCCTATTTGTCAAAATTAAAGTGCGTCCTATTTTTTAAATAACCGTTTTTAAATAATAACTATGTACGATTTAACATTTTTTTTTGTAAAATAATGATTGGTTCTTAAGTTTAAGTATTTTTGATTTTATAAGACTGTTCAATATATTGTGTTATTATTGTAGATTATTTTATAACTAACACTCGAATACATTTACTTAAATTACTTATCATTCCACCGATGTAAGTATTCAACAAAACCAGTTGAGTTTGAGTATTATTTTCAGTGTAAGAAAATGTCTCTATTTTGTTTATTCACTGTTAGTGAGGTTCACGCCATATTTTAAGTGCTGTTTAAGGCGGTTTTTGGATAATAACATTATCAAGAATGTAATTTTGGAAGTCGATTTATATAGAAAAATTGCAACTGAATTAGTTTTTAGATACCTACATAATTATTATGTGACTGTTTAAGCTATAAAACAAGTACTTATTATATGGCATTTAGAGCGGGGTCCTGGCAGGCAATATTTAATAATTACTACAGAATATAATAGTTTTAATAACAATACTTGCTCATGATGAAAAGGGATTTTATGTCAATTTTGACGCATTTGTTTAGTGATGAAAACAGTTTCTTCTCTTTTGCGTGCCATGTCCTTGCGAACCTCATTTTTAACTATCAATGGTATTTTGTAATTAAGCATTTATTTATTCGATTGCAATGTATTCAGTTGTATTATATTGAAGTCGAAGAAGATTCCTCTAGTATTATCATATAAATGGTATTCTCTTGTGTACGGTAAATTGAGTTTGTATTTTGTCACGTTATTTGCACATTTTCTACACAAATTATAAAAGATTACACGAAATAAAAGTTTAACATAAATATAAAGTTATTTTTTTTTTTTGCTATTGTTGCGATCGACGACAATTCCAAGGTTAGGTTAGTCATTACGAAAGTGGAATGATCAAACTCAAATAATAATCATTAAAAGTATATTTCATCACATAGAATGTTGCTTTTAATAAAATAGGAATGTTTTACATAGATATATAATGATATACTCAACAATAGTTGGCGACTTTACAAATGTAGAGTTCAAAATAATTGTAATTTATTAATTCTGTTCCACATAAAACAATACAGAAACTTAATATTGCTAAGTTCTCTTCCTTTCACGAACCTTGCGAATACAATATTAGCACCAAATATATCACAGTTTATTTCATAATATCCTTAACCTTTTCTCCTTTTACATACACTTGTACTATATTCCTGTCATCTCCGGCGTAAGTGAATCTCTGTACAAGATTGTTTACATAGTCCTTGTTTCGAGGAGATAGTTCCGGAAATTCGGGGAAGTTGGAAATTGGCCCATTTTTAGGGTAAACGTCTATGAGAAGAGCATCAAAGTCTTTGCCCACTTCAAGAGAGCCGATTCTGTCATCTAGGTTCAAAGCTGTGGAAGAAAAAAATTCCGTTATAATAGCAAACTAAATTAAAATATCACCTTTTTTATTTCCTCTTCCCTATCACCTTTTGTACTTTTGTTTCGGTTTAGAGAATGCGACACACTACGACGGCTTTGACTACGAAAAAAGATCACGATAAAGACGGTACTTTCCAAAACTCCATAGAAGCTTCTGGTAAAGTTGCCACCACTTTATTAGTAGTATGACTTGACTAGACTAAACTATGACTAAACTTGATGACTTGATCTTGACACATTATATAATATAGATTACCATGAAAAATTATCAATTACTTGACACTGGCTAAATACACAAAAGTGTGGAGCCAAAACAAAACAAAAAAAGACGGTACTTACCCAACAATTTTCTTATACTGACCTATTGATTTTTTTTAGGATAAACCGTCGATACACAAAATAATATACAATATATGTAAATTCAAATGCTAATTATAAAATGGCAGCGATGCTAATCTATATTATATAAAAGAAAGTCGTGTTAGTTACACTATTTATAACTCAAGAACGGCTGAACCAATTTGGCGGAAACTTAGTGAGGAGGTAGCTTAGAACCAGGAGATGGACATAGGACTTAATCCCGTTCGACCACGTTTTACTAATTCACCTTTATAAAATAATAATCGCGAATAAACAAAAACATGTTGTCTGAGACTGTATTAATAATAATTGCGATTAAATAAAAACATTTTCTCCGAGACTGTATTGTTTTGGCAAAGGACCGATTTTTGATTATCGTTTCCAAAAAATACCAAATAAGAGTAGGTACCTTTAGCTCCTCCCAAAGTAGCCATGTACATAGCGTATTCACTAGTTATCTTTCCTTCGGAGCTCGAGTCTACGAATGTAGCGACGTCGAGTGCGCGCCGAGCGGCGTCCAGTATCGTAGCGTTGTCACCGCCGGAAACATCTTGGAAAAGATATTAAGTATAGGTTATTTGTGGGGTTTTTGAAGTCCCTGGAAGCCCTCAAGGACAACATTCGACACGAGTGCGAGAATCTGTCGCCCGAAGTTCTCGCCGAAGTGATGAAAAATGCCATAAAATGAGCATAGCAATCATTATTGTGGCCATTTGGCCGATATCATCTTTTCGACTTGACGAATACAATTCTAAAGATTCAAATAAGCATAATCAAAAAACAGAATCGAAGTTATTAATTTAAAAAAAAAATTAGAGCGAAACAACATCGGATGACTTCTTTTGGCCCTCCTTGTAGTAGCGAAAGCTAACGAGTATTATTTACCTAATTAACTATTACGTCTAAAACGTAGAGAAAGTAAGACTGCAATGGAAATGTCTATAACCCTAAACTGCTTGGTAGTTGAGATCTCTTGGCACTTCATCATGCTTATGAAAAAAATATTGTCGGCTATTCAGTGGTGGCCGTTGCGACTTTGTAATGTAACAATCTGTAACGTAATCTAACATTGGAGAATGGTGGCGGTAGCTGCTTTTTTTGTTAATTGTTATTACTATGGCAATGAATCCCAGCTTTGGCCAGTGGTTGGGAATAATCCTACGGTTCAGATCTTTTTGGCGCTTGTATTAAAACTAGCTTCTGCCCGTGTGGCCTATAGGAAACGAAGATTTTTTTCATAGGTAATTCAACCACCCATTTCACCCTCTTAGCGGTGGAATTTCGAAAAACTTTTTCTTATTGCATACCTACATTTTACAAAGAACGCCCCCTCCAAATTTCAAGTCTCTAGGACCAGCGGTTTAGGCTGTGCGTTGATATATAAGTCAGTCAGTCAGGACTTTGAATTTTATATGTATAGATAATCATTGTAGTATTCACCTGTCCCCAACCCCACTGTGATACCGTGACGCAGCAGCTTGGCTAGTGGACATGTGCCCGAAAACAGTCGTGTGTTAGAGGCGGGACAGTGCGCCACTGACACTCCTTTTGTGGCTAATAACTCCATTTCCTTCTCGCTCAAATGAACGGCGTGAGCCATTATGCACTAAAATTGAAAATTATTATAATTTATTTAATTGTACATATAAGCCCGAAGTGTGGATGCTGGTAATTCAGTAACACAGGCCCAGCTGGGCAGGCCGTTAAACATACATATATTGCGTCAGAAAAAATAAGACATATGCGTTGGAAAGAGAGGCCATTAGTAGTTTAATGTTATTTTTAGAGTGGCAGCATTTATCTTGCCATTTACAGCTTTTGTTTTTCACATTCACAGAGTTTGCTAGAAAAGCCGCTGAGTAAGTGAATAATGATTAGTTTCTACATTTTCATGATAAAATTGTGTGTACCTTTTCAGTTAAAATCTGGCACTGGTCGTAAACATCAGAGTAACTGCCACAACCAGGGTTTTTGTGCAGTACATAATCAATTTCTTTTAGATTTTCTGAAATGTGACTCTGTAAGAAAAGACATGTTTTAGATTATTTTCAATTTTGACAATCTTGTATATTTGACTAGCTTGATAGGTCAGTTCGTAGTAGGTCTGCTTTCTGAACTGTAGGTTGTGGGTTCGGTTCCTATAGGACAAACATTTGTGTGATAAACAATATGCGTTTGTTATGTATCTGGGTTGCATATTGCATTCTGTTACCAACATAAAGTATCTAAGTATACTATTGGTTATCTAGTGCACATAATACAAGCTTTGCTTAGTTTGGGGCTAGATGGCGCTGTGTGAAATGTACACTACTCATATACACATTTCAAATAACTAAAATGTTCATTATTGTTTTGATCCTCACTTTAGCTGATATGATATTTACCTGTATTCTGCAATCATATTGCTTGGCTATCTTTGCTAGACCATTCATAAGTTCTTGATCGCAGCTCACAGCAAACCTTGGAGTTACAACTGGTTGTACTAAATCATTCTGAAAGGAGATCATTTGTAAACTAGAGAGTTAACCAACTGCAGTTTTATAAAATTATATACTATTGGGCTATGAGATAAAAAAAATACTAGTTATGTTTCGTTGGTCTCGGCTCAGCTGGTTGTAATTCTGCCTTCCAAGCCGTGAGTAGTGAGTTTGATTCCCACCTAAACTAACGTGTGATAAAAAAAGATGTATAGATTGTTTCATTTCCAACAGTATAGTCAATAATACCTAAGTAAAGATCTAGCAGTTATTTGGTTTTTGTATTAAAACTTTTGTTTAAATGTTGATTATACCTGTAAGTCCAATACTCTCTTCACAAAACTCTCAACTTCTTCCAACTCTTTCTTTGTATTATTGTAATATTCATGGTCATTCTTCTCATTCATGCTAACTTTGCCCACAAGTGCCCTCTGGCGGTGTCTGATGGCACTTTTGACTAGTTCAAAAGTACCCTCCAGGTGTATTGTGCCAAAGTAACAAGCTGTTGTGGTCCCATTATTTAATAATCTTTTCTGAAACAGTTTGACAATTAATTTGTAGTAAGTATGTATGTAGTGCTTTAATTAATTTTAAGATGAATAAAATAAATTTTAAATATAATTTTATATATTTTGACATTTTTGTATACACAAGAGTTTAGGTATCCATTTTGAAGTTTTTTTTTTCTTATGTAAAAAAATCATATGACAATCTACTTGTTTGCTGTTGTTAAATGACACAGCTGCCCATAACAGTTGCAGAAAAGTTTTAAAAAAATTGTTTTAATTTATATTCCTTCAAGTAAACTTCAATATACAAGTTAAACTGGTTATGTCCTCATATGCTAGCAATCAACAAATCAATGAATAATATTTAAAACATTAATTTGTTGTGCCTACTACATTGGCCTTGCTTCTTCATTTAAACAAAAACAGCAATGACTGATAAAGCCGTTACTTTGTCTTTAGTGAGCAGATAAGAATCAGTACATACCACTACTTTATCATAAACTTTGGAAGCAAAATTGACATCACCATATTTCTTTTCCAAGGGAAATGTGTAACAATCGAGCCACTCGAGTAATGGCTTATCCAGACCAAGGCCCAAATTAGGGAACTGTGGAGCATGTGTGTGACAATCCACGAAGCCTGGCATGAGAAACTGGTCATCAGTAAGTAGTGTAGTTTCATAGTCAATGAAAAAACCATTTTTCTTTAGCTCTTCATAAGTAGGTTGGTCCCCAGCACCTGTTATCTGCAAACAAATAAATTGTTTTGGTAAACATTTGAAAATATGAAAGCTGGGACTTAGTAAATGGCCATGTAGTCTTAAGAATAGGATCCCCCATCTCTTCCCATGGGTGCTGTGATGGCCAGCTAAGGAAATATGCAGGGAATGGGAACACCTCCTCGGTACCAGTGGCAGTTTATGGGACAGGCCTATATTCAGCAGAGGGTGTCTTCCGGATGTGATGTAAATCACATAAATTAGCTACTTCCTATATTTCAAGTTTGAAGGAAGTAGTATTGTAGTGTAGGCACAAATTGTGACTCTATAATAATTAGTAAATAATGCGGTTATGCTCATAGTTAAATTATTCTATATAAGTACAAGTCAAAGATTACATACTTACTAAACTTAACTTACTTTTCCATTTTCGACAGTCAAATATGCGCCAACGCTGACACACATTGGATTAGCGATATTACCAACAAAAAGCAACTTTTTGTGCATTATTGAGTTTTAAATTAAAATCGGTAAGTAACTCTACAAGGGAGTAGTAATTGATTGATTGATAATACAAGTTATAGAGGCACTGATGAGCTAAACAACAATTAACACGACGCACGCACCACGAATATTAAAGTTACACAACCTTTGCTCTTATTTTACAGATAAATTAAAAAAAAGCGCGGAATAAAATAAAATTTAAAAAGTTTCGTATGCAGTTTGTTAAGTTTGTTTTTACTTGCGCATTATTTTGAATTTTTGAATGAATATGACAATACTTATACTACTCTATGGAATATGAAATGAATTTAATGAATGAATGAATGAAAGAAAGGAAAAACAAAAGAGAAGAAAGGGTGGAAGGGGGAAAACATGCGATTCAGCCGTCAATCTGACATTGACTTTCTATGATTGGATAATAGTAAATGGGGCTACAATAAGATCCAGCCAATCATCGAGACATATCTCTACTTAGTCTGTGCTGAGAGACTTTTAACCTCCTTTATCTTTTTTACTTTATCTTTGGTTCCGGCAAGTAGCGAAATTCAAAAAATATAATCCATAACTTAGTCGATATTCGATAAACATACTCAGTATTTATTTAATGAATAGTACATATATAGTAATAACATGCATGCTGCAATCTTAAGAATAAAATAAGTAGAGTTATACAAAATCTGTACAGCCGTTTGCTTTCCAGCTAGCAAGACGCGCCAACATTTATTGCTTTCGGCAAGAAATGTTGGCCAATTTTTACCTCGCCTTGTTTTGTTCCTTTGATATGGGTTACAAAAAAGCATCTACTTATCTTTATGATTCACAAACACATTGAAAGCACATGCATCAGCTGTTTAATTGTTCTCTTTGAGCAATGTATAGACTGTCATAACAGTCTTGTAGTATCGATTTTGTACATCAGCTGGTGCCAAGATGCCCGCGCGTGCTCCGCGCCCGACCGCCAATGCAAGAAATAGCCCGCGCGGGCACTTTGCGCCCAGAACACAGAGTTGGAAACTGCAGCACGCGACAGGGACTCTTCAAGGCGGTTGTAAATGCGACACGACTCCTCTATTGCCTGAAACCGGAAATTAGGTATCGGTATAGGTTTGGTAAGGTATCTGCACCGATGGCTACCCAATATTGAAGCTTTCAGTGCGTTAGGATGTAATACTGTGGAATGGATGGAAAACTAGGTAGAAATACTTATGCCTACCTACCTAAAATCAAAGAAAGCCAAAAATGTAAAAAGTATTGGTATAATTGCCAGACAAGTAAAGCTTTTATATTTGATCCTTAAAGCTTTACAATGAGGGTGCCTTCCGTATATAAGAGTAGGTATGTAACACTTACTTGATTAAATAAGTATGTTGCAGCTGGTTGCCGTCCTGAAAGCTTCAGGGAGTTGGCCTTCAGCAATATCCACCGAGGGTAGAGGGTGCGCATGAGTCGAGCGTCTCTCTCTAATCTTGTGAGCTCTCTATCAGCAATGGAGCGCAGTTCCATCAGGTCTACTACCTTTATCGTAATAAATAAAATCTATATTTTATTTACTCAAAATCTAGCCCAATACAAAAATCTTTAAAAATAATCTTACCTTCCTCAGATCGTCCACCTTTCTAGCTAAACTCTCCAGCATTCCTTCAGCTAGTCTCATAGCACTTATCATCGTTGTCAATGACCCATCTTCCTCCTCACTAGATAACCAACTCAATGCTTCTGTTTCGAAGCGCTTCGCTTTCTTTTCCGAATCTGCTCTTAGCCAATAGGTCCACAGGTTAACGATTAAGCGACGCCGGCTAGGACCTCCTGATTTACCTCTGCTGAGTGCGAACTCACCGAACGTGGTTATGTCAAGAGGACTTTCTAGCTGGAATCCCCCGTCTAATATCATATCCATGCAAAGCGCGTGATACCACGTTTCAGAGCTGTGTGAAATCTTATTCAGGCTTAACCTTAACGCTAACTGTAATACATCTATAGCTTCTTCTATACGTCTTCGGGAAAGCAGAATATAAAACAGGTCCGGAATAATGTCTAAGGATATGTTGTCTGCTTGAAGGAATCTGCTGATCGTGAGAGATCGAAATCCCGAATGAATAGCTATTGCAAGTTGTCCTCTTGCTATACGTGCCCGGAAAGTGGCCATAAATAGTTTTCCTACAGCGTACAACTCATCCGCTTGTATTGGGCGGGACAGTTGCTGTAACGATGTGGAGACCAATTTTTCTATGTCTGCAGTAGAATCAGGCACTCCTCGGTCCAGTTCTACTTGTATGACGTTGCTGTACGTATCACACATGTCTACGACAGAGCATTCCATTTTTTGTATAATTTCCAGGGCCTTGAAGGCTGCGATCTTTGATAGTTTATCATCTCCCAAAGACGAATACAATAATGTTGCAACATTGAGACAGTACACTGAATCTGCTTCTAAAAGCAATGCATTAGCGCGGTATTTTTGTCGCCTCATTTTAATACATTTGGCGAAGTTTTTCAATGGTATGAGTCCTGAGACTTTGTCTAAATTTAGCCTGTACATTTTCAAGGCATGATCGAGTTCTATTTTAGCTGCAGCGGCTCTTCCGCTCATTAGGCAAGCTGCCGCTCGCAAGGAGTAAATCTTTCCCAAATATCTTCTTTTGTCATAAGCGGTTATTGCTTCACTGTTTTTTGAACACGTGGTTTCTGCGTCTTCTAGTATTGAAAATACATTATCTACATTATTGCCTATTAAGTTCAGATAGCAAAATGTAATCATAAATTCTATTGCTTTATTCTTTAGTTCTGCTTGTTCTGCATGGTGAATTAATTGACCATAAATCTCAACTTGTAAGTCAGCACATGTGCATTTACTAACATCCATTTGTGAAACACCTTGTTCAATTTTAACACTAAATGTTTTTTTAGTCCTGTCTCTTTCTTGTGTTTCGTTGTTTATTATGTCTAGGCTATCAACAACACCTAATCTATGCCAATCATTCATACTTTCAGCTTCTGTTACTTCACGGAGCATATCAAAAATTCTGTTGGTCTCTTTGTCTTCAAAAGTTTTTAATTCATTAATGTTGGTAATTGTAACTCTTTTAGTCGACTTTTGACTTCCAATATCTTCACTGGGTCTGGTTTTCAAAATTGAAGCATAGTGTAACTTCATCTTATTCAAATAAGAGCTTGCTGACTCCCCATGAATTAATACTTCGCTATTACGTTTCATAACTGCCATTTTATTTTCTTCAAATGACTCTGATTTACTATGCATAAAATTTTCGCCTTGGCTGGAATTTATTTCCTTTGGTTTTTGGTTTGTGGATTGGTTCCTTGATTCGTTCACATCTTGTGATTCATTAGAAGAGTTACTTTGGTTCCTTGCCGGTTTGTAACTCTCAATGTTGCAAGCAGATTCACTCTGTTGAAGGCTGATTACAGATTGTACTACCATGATGGAGCCCCCACATGTAGGACACTTCTGTCTTCTATCTTCTAAATAGTTTACTATACGCGAATGAAATTCTTTTTTTTGATTAATTGGCAGCAACTCGTAACATGTTTTTCTAGAGTTTCTATTTCTAAATTTCATTACTTTACAAAATGCGTATTTTGGAAGGCTTTCCAGACTGTTTTCCAGATCGTATTCAAAACAACAATCACATGTTAGGTTTGCATCAACATGCGTACTAGATGTATTTTTAGATGTATTTGTTGAAAGGTGGCTGTTCCGTTTCATACATATTACGTTTGCACATGCCAAAATTCGCATAGCAAAAAGCCTTTTAATCGCTTTTGCTGTAGTTAACCAATTATTTTCATACATAATGTTCTCTAAAAGAGTTCTTGATAGTACGTTGCCAATTACTGATGCAATTTTTAATAGCAGCTGTTGGTATGGAGTTAAAGAATCTATTTGTATCATAATAAGAGCATCCAGGTTTTGCCCGTTTATATTTAAATTTAGTTCTTTTTTATCAGTAACAATACATATTCCCATTTCTCCGATAAAACCTTTTTGTATTAATTCATCTAGTGTTTCTTGGTCTCTTGCATCGAGTGCCTGTGGGTGTAGTAAAGCGCTGTCTGGGAAAAGTAAGTCTTCATCTTCAAAGTCGGTTAACTCATGTTCATGTACTTTGCGCAGTTCAAGCGCGCCCGTTGAAAATAAATGCGTAATAAAACTTTCTACTAATCCTGGTAAACCATTGCATTTCGATGCAAGTGCATGACATAAATCTTTAGGAACGGCATTAACGTCAAGAAATTGGCAAGCTAGTGCTGGGATCCACGTAGCTTCTAATGCAGTTAAGACTATCTTACGTACATTGTTATTGATAAAAACACCGTATAGCCAATTATTAACTGCTTTGAATTTACAGCGAGTGATCGTCATAACGAAAAATATCTTCATAGAAGAAAACATAAGTATAATGAACTCCCATGATGAAGCATCCAAATTTTGTAAATCATCTAAAAATATTACATGGGTATCTGAAATTGCAGCTATTAGTTTAGAAAAAACCACCTTTCCTTTTTCTTTACGGTTTCTCTCATCCTGAGAATACATTCCTTCGTGATATGCAAAACGTACTTTAATAACGTTATTGAGGTAACATAAGTCTTCACTGTAAACATTCAATAATTGAACGATTTTCTCCTCTTTCAAAAATCCTACTACAGGTTCATTAAGACCCAAAATACGATTGAAAATTTGACTCAAAGCTAAATACGGAGTAGCAGAGTGTATTGTTGATAAACAGATGTAACAAACGTTGAGATCTGTATTTCTTGCGTGTCTTGCCATACATTCCAATAACCTACTCTTGCCTATGCCAGTTTCTCCAACCAGTAATAACGCATCAAAATCTCTGTATGTCGCGTGTCTATCATCTAACCAGCTGACATAGTATTCGAATTCATCATTTCGATCGAGAAGAGGTTGCGTCATAGGTATATCATACAACTCTTTGACTCTCATTTCCTCAGTGTATTCATAGATTTTGCCAACGTTTCCGATTCCTTTCAGTTCAGTTTCAGGTTGCGGAGTAAATCCATTGCTTGACATTTTACTTTTGATGAAAGTGATCTCATCACAGGTGACTTTGTTGCGAAATTTACACATGAGCCGTGCAGCTTTATTAACAATAGCCCCGATGACTGTAAACTCCCTTCTTAGAGGATGGCCCAATACACCACAATATACCTGTCCTGTTGTAACGCCAACAGAAACTTCAAGGACACCGTCTAGAGCTGATAATGATCTCTTAACGCTATACCCACACTTTAAAGCTGCTTGGGCTTCAGATTCATGCTTGAAACCTCGCAGTCCGAATACTACAAGTAGCATAATATCTTTGTCAAACAAAATTATTTTATTCACACAACCCATAGATTTGTAAACGATTTCACATGTTATTTGGTAAGCATTATTCACAATTGTTACTAACTGAAGAAACGGACCATCTCTTGGTTTAAGCGTGACAAATAAAATAGATACAAGTCTCATTTCAGTCAAATACTCCAATGGTTGATGGGCATCTATTTGTGTGAGAACAGGTCTTATCATAAACTTCCGGATTTCAGATCCAATATTATTTTCTTCTGCCAGCAAAATACTCTTGCGTAGAACAAGGCTTTCATTTTTTTTCAAAATATCTGCAGCAGATAAATTTTTGGGAGAATCCCATAGATTGTCTGGTAGGTTTTCAATAGTACTGAAAGGCCTTTTTGTTTGTTTTAAAGCTCCAAAACCTAAAAATGGTTTAGTGACGTCTTTTTCGTGCGGGTCGTACAGAATAGACTTGATCGTCACATGTCCATCACTACTTACTACGTGGTCGTAATTTCTAGAGTAACAATGAGCCCAAGCAGTTGGAGTTAATTTGACTTCTCCAGATGTGCAAAGGCTCTCTGCTAATTTAGCTTCTACTACAGGGAGTCCAAGTATGATATAACTCATGTCAATACCAGTTCCAATAGGTGCAAATATAAGATTTCCAGCAGAAATAGCCAATTTCACTTTCAAACTGACTTTGACATCTGTTTCGTAAGATGAATACGATTGTTGTATGATAAGAGCACACGCTATAACTGTATGAATAGTATGAGAAAGGAAGGAGCGTTTGTCAGTTTTCCAAAGTGCCAGGAAGGCGTCACCGGCGAACTTAATGATATCGCCTCCATGGCTGTAGATGAGCTCTACCAACGACCCAATGTACGTGTTAAGCGTCACAGTGAGACGGTATGTCCCACCCTTTCCAGTATTGTTGTATCGTTCTGAGAGAGCAGTGAATCCAGAGATATCTGCCATTAGTAGGACGCCAACAAATCGTTTAGGATTTTTTTCATTGAAACTAAAACAGAGATTGTTAATGATAATTTGGTAATTTTAACACACTCACTAATTACCCTCTTTTTATGTTAAGAAATGATATAACGAGCTAACGGTCTGCCTGATGTTAAGCGACATGGCTGCTCATATCAGTTGTGGTGTTACTCGAAACTATAGTTTCGCGTGACACTGCACTAAGCACGTCATCCTGTGACATCAGTACAGTCTAGTTTCAATAGTTACAGTGCCCTTCAAACCGGAACACAGCACTACTACTTGACGGTAGAATAGCTGGCAAAGCGGTGGTACCTACATAGACGAATTTTACAGAAAAGTCCTACCACATAATTAAGTCCTCTAGCTACCTCTCCACTACTCAACCTCTTTCTCTAACTAGCATCATTATACTATTATTTGACCAAAATTACTTGTCCGTGAGTAATATTTCATCAGGTACGAGTGTTGAAAGTATTATGGTCTGTTTTCTGGTGAGCTGTACTTCCATATCTTGATCGGTTTTGTCTCCAGTACTCGAAACGCTTTTTCTTTCGAAGAGTTCTTGAACCCAATCCCTGACTTCATTGTATTTTGATTCATCGTCATCTGAATCCTCTTCGAACAGCTGACCTACAATATTACCATCGCTAGGTATTACAACGTCGAAGTAGTTAAGTGGAGATAATTTCGATGAAGGTACCTACCTAATTAATTATTCTACATAATTTAACTATCGTTTACGTGAGGTAGGTAATTATTTGCCTTGATTTAGATTAGGTATTACAATGACACCTGTAATATGAGTCTCAGTCACTATTAGGAAATTAGAAATTCGATAGCTGGTGATTATAATTATCTGTTGAAATTCCTCAAGGCAGTTTGATATATGTTGGGTTTGGAGGGTAGGTAGTTCCGTCGGTCTTGGTTGTTGGTCTTCTAATAGTCAGGTGCCTTCAGGCGGTTTAATTTAATTCTGTGTGTGTGTGTGTGTGTGCTTATGTACTGGATTAACACATAAGATACCTACTTTAAATCTGGGGGTGAGAGTGCGGGGCACAGCTATAATTTAAATTGTTTTTTTAAGCTGTTGCCCGTTTAGATGGAAAGCTAATAGCAAGCAATTATTTTTGGGCTTAATTTTCATTGGGATTTTATGTTCAGCAACCCGCACTTTGATTATTTTTATCATTTTACTTCCACAGCACGTATCAAACCAGGCTAAATAGTCCCGGGTGCACAAACCTTTTAAAAATACAACGGTTAAATCGTTCAAGCAGCCATATGAGATGTGAATATGGTGTTGTAGCGGGAATAATACCTATAATTATTGAATGTTGGGTTATATTGGTGAAGTAGTGTAAGTACATACATACTTCGTTTAGATATCCTTTTCGCATAGCTTCTCCATTTTTCGGTGTTCGACATCATATTCATGGAGTTTCGACGGGATTTCGCGCGCGTTTTTCTAAAGTTCATTTTGTTGTGGTATTTTTACTTTCAACTAGAATTTTGATCAAACGTCGGTTAAGATAGCCAGGCTCACTTATGCTTAATAATACGTAAGTAATTATTGTATTATAATTTGAAAATCTCGTAGGTCACGGTTTTTTTGACAGATTTTTATGGAGTAACGGGTTTTTTTGCTGTAGACTTTTGTGTATTTAGCCAGTGTCACTTGACTTGATAATTTCTTCTTAGTTTTGGCGGGAAAATGAAAAAGATTGCGTCACCGCATTGTATGGTTTGACAGCCTCTGGTGTGGTGGTTGAGCAGGTCGGCTCATAACCCAGAGGCGGCGAGTTGGATTCCCGCGGCAGGACAAGTATTTGTGCACAGAAAAAAAGCGCAAGCACTTGTTCTGTGTCTGGGTGTTGTGGGACCATGATCCTCGTAGTTCCTGGGTCCCTAGACACAGGGAATCCTAGTTAGGGTCCAGGATCTATGTATGTGATCGTTGGGCGTTATTATTATTATTTCCCAAAACTGGTGTTATTTTCAGTGTTGGTGCATAAAATTGGTGGCATTTTATTTGTTAAGTGCTAGACTACAGGCATGAGTGTGGCATAATGATGGCGAAACGTTTCTTTTCGTGTTGTTTCCAAAACTCCATAGAAGCTTCTGATAAAGCTGCCACTGCTTTACTAGGAGTATGACTTGACTAGACTAGACTATGACTTACTTGGATTGTGACTTGACTTGACTTGACATATATACATATATAATTATTACTTAACTCGAGAAATTATCAATTACTTGACACTGGCTAAATACACAAAAGTGTGGAGCCATACCAACACAAAAAAAGTTGTTTTTCTTCTTTTCGTTTAATGGCTTGCTATCGTTTTTTAGCGATAATTCTGCCAATGTCAAGTGAGAAATTTTGTATGGTTATGTCATGTCATTTTGTCAATCAAAATGCCACAGTAAAATGGTGGATATTATTTTTTTGTTTTTGTTTGGCTCCCTACTTTTGTGCATTTAGCCAGTGTCAAGTAATTGATAATTTCTCGAGTTAATGAATATAATTAAATGTATACATGTCAAGTCAAGTCACAGTCCAAGTCATCAAGTCAAGTCATAGTCTAGCCAAGTCATACTCCTAGTAAAGTGGTGGCAACTTGAAGCTTCTATGGAGTTTTGGAAACAACACGAAAAGAAACGTTTCACCATCATTATACCACTTTCCCACACTCATGCCTGTAATCCAGCACTTAACGAATAAAATGCCACCAATTTTATGCACTAACACTGAAAATAACACAAGTTTTGGAAAATAATACAATGTGGTGACGCCATCTTTTTCGGTTTCCCGCCAAAACTCGGTGGATATTTTTTTTTTATGTTTTGGCTCCACACTTTTGTGTATTTAGCCAGTGTCAAGTAATTGATAATTTATCAAGTTAATGATATTTCACGCAAATATGTGTTTAGTCACAGTCGAAGTCATCAAGTCAAGTCAGCCAAGTCATAGTCTAGTCAAAGTCATACTCTTAGTAAATTGGTGGCAACTTTACTTGAAGCTTCTATTTATTAGAGTTATGGAGGAGGCGCCTGCGCACGTTCACGAACACTTAACGTGTAATAATCCACCCTTAATTCAAAAATACACGGGTAATGGAAAAAAGTACAAAATTCATAACCGTCATTTCCAAGTTCATGATATTTTACGCAGATATGTGTCAAGTTATCAAGTCATCAAGTCAAGTCATAGTTTAGTCTAAGTTATACTCCTAGTAAAGTGGTAGCAACTTTACTAAAAGTTTCTATGGAGTTCTGGAAACAACACGAAAAGCGGTGATGCAATATTTTTCATTTTCCCGCCAAAAAAAACTTCAGTTATCTCAATAATTATTATTACCGATTTAAGCACTTACACGTCATAATGAAAGGACGTAATTTTATCAGGATTTATTGCTCCTATAAACTCCAATGTACCTACAACAGAATAAACAATAGTAGGTGCAATAGGTACTTTATGACTTTAATATATTATACAAAGATATACTATATTTATTTATGTACTTACTTACATATCACATTCTACAAGGTAAGCACCTACAGAATAATTGCACATCAATAGAGTCAAGAAATAAAAGGCCTAAAGTTATTGACACACCTTTCAGAATCAGTAAGTTTTAGTGTGGTGGAGCAGGCAACAACTAAACATAATAATAATAATAGATGTGGACATCTCACACGCCATCTAGCCCCAAACTAAGCAAAGCTTGTATTATGTTACCAGATAACTGATAAAATACTTAGATTCTTTTTGTTTATAAATACATACATAGAATACAATATAACACGCCGATACAGAACAAACACCCATGTTCATCACACAAATGCTTGTTCTGTGTGGGAATCGAACCCACAACCCACAGTTCAGAAGGCAGGGTTACTGCCAACTGAGCTATCGAGCCAGTCAACAGTTCGAGGAACTTGTAGCCATTACTGAGGAAAGGTTATCTGTGGTTGAAGTGAGCTGCTTGGAAGACGGAGTGTTAATCTAGGATCTTCCAAAGGCGGAACGATGACTTTACCCGACTACCGAAAAGTCGAACGGAAAGATTATGTTTTAGCGGTTTATGGGTTATGTCTATGTTTGCTTCGCACAGGCTAATGAGTTTTTCCATGTGATCCTAGGTGGTGAATAAGAGTACCCCATTTCTTCCTGTGGATGCTGTAAGAACCAGCGAATAGAATATACAGGGAATGGGCATCAACATTTTCCTCGGTACAATACAATCTTCTGCTATCCATTCTGGAAAATCCGATGATAAGCGTCCAAAATGGCATTTTATGGAAGACATGCTCAGCAGTGGTTTACTTCTGCCTGATGATCTGTATTAGTTTTACACCCTAACCTGGGTCAAGGAAAGAGGGAAGCAAGAGGGAAAAAGATGGAACAAAAGGATAAATGGATGGGACAGGGAAAGCAGGTGCCACTTACTGCCTCCCTGAATTCCATCCCATCCATTCATCCTTGGCTGTACTAGGAGCTCTACTCCAGTTCAAAATACTATTTTTTTTAGCATTCATATCAATCGGTCAAAGGTTTATCGATAACAAACAAGATATGCGTTAGAATAATTACCAGACAGATAAAAATGTCGACATACTTACATAAAATGTAAATTAGAATTTCACCTGTTTGCTTCTACCCAATAAAAAAAGTCGGAGCTAATCGGTTTATCTATACCGATGACAAATATTGTTCCGACGACAAATATGTAATGTAAATATTACCTTACAGTACCACTGCAAGTATGTTGCATTATCCTAGTCCATAGCCACTCATTTATTAGTTCAAACACAGTCCACCCATCCAGTCCGTGACTAACCATTGCTGAGGTTAGACGCGCCTATGTTGTAGAATAAGTAGTGACAATGAGTTTGAACGGACATTCCATCCTGGATAAAGTGCTGGAAATCGTTAAGGAGGAACGGGAAGAAGACGTCCAGTTGATACGTTTTAAGCATCCTAAAGAGTTGGAGGTAATAACATTTCATGTACTTAAATAATTATATTTTATTCAAAAATACAGTAAGTATTTGCTACCGGTGAATTGATTGGCTTCGCTCAGGTGGTAGTAGCTCTGTCTTCTGATTTGAAGGTTGTAGATTTGATTCCCACCCTAGACAAAATTGTTTAGTATCAGTTATCTAGTTCCCATAGTATGCTTTGCGTAAGTATAGATTTTAAATCTATACACATGTAATATATTATCTTTTTAATTTACTTAGAACACTATTATAATACCTAACAATATTTTATTTATTTATTTATGTTACTATTTAAATTAACTGTCAGCTTAATCATAACCATGGAATTTACCTAGTATGGTTTTGGTTAATCATCACGTTTTCGTCGTTTAAACAATTAAATGCTTCACATTATCTTCAATATTTGACAGCTTTATAATTTAGAGTTTCGAGTGACACTGCAATCTGTTATGGGCAGCTGGGATACTGAACATCAGGCGAAAGTCTAGTCCGTGACATAATTTCTTTACATAAAAAGGTTCTTAACACTAACCTTAATTTTATCCGGCTAATCTTGAATTAGTTATTAGGTAGCTCCATTTCGTTGTTTTGATATTTATAACCATTCGTTAATATTGTAATACATAATTCCGCTTACTTATTAGAATTTTAATTGCAGATTTCACTATGGGTTGTGAAAGTCATAACTTTTTTAAAGTTAAAGCTGCACCAGCAGTTTGTTGAAATATTAGATTAATTGTCGAATTGAAAATCAATGGTCACTGACTAGTGACTAGAGTTTGAGTACCGGTGGAACGGAATGTTACCTATATAGACCATGACCATCTAAATAACCCATTATAAGTAAAACATAAGACACACTTGTCAAGTCACACTTCATAAAATCACACATAGGTGCAAACTAGCACATCGTTTCAAGATCTTTCTATTAAACCAACAGTTCTTAAAATGCCTACATGTATGACAACGTAAAAATTACAGATATTGGGCGTGTTCCAGTCACAGTTCATTTTGTTTTCATCTGAGAACGTTATAAAAATGGATAATATTACTTTATTTCTGCCATCGGCGTTGGAAAGTGACTGGAACGACAAAGACATGCAATGTTTTTTCTTTCATAAGAACCTTCTCCTAACAATAATAAACACAACAAAAAAGAATTAGCGAAAAGCTTCCATCCGTTCACGCGTCATGCGATGACCAAGGGTGTATTTAGCCAGTGTCAAGTAATTGATAATTTATCAAGTTAATGATATTTCACGCAAATATGTCTCAAGTCACAGTCGAAGTCATCAAGCCAAGTCATAGTCAAGTCAAAGTCATACTCCTAGTAAAGTGGTGGCAACTTTACTTGAAGCTTCTATGGAGTTTTGGAAACAACACGAAATTCTTTTCGTGGGAAAGTGGTATAATGATAGTGAAACGTTTCTACGTAATAACACAAGTTTTGGAAAATAATATAATGCGGTAACGTGATCTTTTTCGTTTTCCCGCCAAAACTCTCAACCTACCATTATTAGCTTGATGAAAAACCACAGTAACAAATGACGGATGACCCTAAGACGAGACTATACCAACTTTTTTATTATTGTTTATTTTTTTATATTATAGAATGCCACCAATTTTATGCGCTAACACTGAAAATAACACAAGTTTAGGAAAATAATAAAATGCGGTGACGCAATCTTTTTCGCTTTCCCGCCAAAACTCAACAATCGAAGATTAGTTGTGATGTAATAATCGTGTAAATTAGAGATACCTACTTAAATCTGAATATATTTCATCAAGGCATCAAGCAACCAAGTAGCCATCGACAATGATCAGACCAAGACTAAACAATTTGATTGTAGATTTTCCGAACATTAATGTAATTGATAACTAGGGTTGCCAACCGCAATAAAATATATATATACAGTTGAAGAAATATATAGTATGCAAAAATATTATAATTTTAACAGCAAAAAAAATCTAATAAACAAATATTTATTTTAAAAATAATTAACGCGCATTTACCTTAAATTTTGAGTGAGGCGAGTTAGCGTAAATTAATCCCGGACTCCGAACGCAACTTTTGTCTATATATATTATACTATATTTTTATTCCTTATTTTGAAAAATACTGTATTACGCTGAAAAAATGTTGGCAGCCCTACTGATAACGAATGTAATCAGCGAAGCCGTCTCCGTAACCTCCGGTTAATGACATTTATCGTGAGTATTACTTGATAGCTTGTATGTACAACTGTAATTATAATTGTAATGTTTTGTAAATAAAATGAAAACATTTCCTACCAGATATTACGACTGTTATGACTGTTATATTCACTCGTCATCAACCCATACGTTTCCACTACTGAGGCACAGGCTTCTTTATAAATGGCCAGAGTGTATTTATTATCCGCCACACTGGTCAAGTTCGGGTTTATAGATTTTTAATTTATTAATTTATTTTTACTTCAACTTGTCTAGCATTTGACCACGCTCTCACCTGAAGGGAAGTGACGATGCGATCAAAGGTGTAGCATGCTAGCCAAGTAAATACCTATTCACTCTTCCCTTGAACACACCCGGGTCAAATTTCGCCGAAAACAGACGCTGGTAGGGCATTCCATTCCTTAGCCGTTCTAATTATGAACGTGGAGTCAACAAGACATGGTGACGATGAGACATGATGGAAGACGTGAGGGATGTATTTATTTATAAATGTAATATAGTAGCGTTACGTCTATTCCAGAAGCTCCTAGACCTGGACATATCGCAAGGTGCATCAGACAGCGAGCTAGAGCGATGTGTCCGCCACGTACTGCATTATAGCGTCAAGACAAATAAGGCGACTTTTAGGAATCAGCTGTATGGAGGAACTGACCCTTATGGTCTGGCTGGAGCATGGATCGCGGAAGCTTTTAATACCAGCCAGTAAGTGGATTTAGTCTTTGTTGGTGCCACACCATGTCCACAATTGGACGATATACTTTTAACTCTTCTGTATAAGCTTTTGCTCCGAACATAAATGAACCACAATAATTTAAAATGCCTGTCTAAGGAATTAGCCCAATATTTTTTTACATGGATGTTATTTTCGACCATTATTATTATTATTCATTTAATTATTTTCCATCTTAAATCTTTAGATTTTAATTTAATTGTATATATATTTGTTGTAAAATATTTAAATGTAAAGTAATAATAAATAAATAATAAATAATCTTAAATCTAAGTTTTTTACAAAAAAATTATAAAAGTAATATTACAAAAATAGAATAAAAAACCTAAACCTAGGGTGCCGCCAGTAGCGGTGCAAAGCCCAAGCTACCGGTTAGGGCTGCAGACTGAGGAACCTCCTGACAATACGTGCCATGTCAAGGAGTACTGCCTTATTATTATTATTATTATTGTAGTACAATGTTAATACTCATCTTGAGTGTAAGGCGTTTTCCAGGGAAATCGTCCAAGAAGTAGTGTGATTCCAACTTGTGGTTTAGGTAGGTTTGATTCAAACAACATGTGGCTACTACAAAACATGTGTACTACAAAATGTGGCGTCTGTGAAGTGGGCGCGAAACGCTGCGCAGTCGCAAAAATTTGATATGCGCGGGCAGCAGAAAGCGGTGAGGGCAGCGTGCGAGGGACTTGCAGCGCACTTCAGAACCGCCATTAAATTTGAATCAAACCTACCTAAACCACAGATTATATAATACTATACTACTACCTAAACTATTTACGAACCATCCTTAATTTTCTAGGTATACATACGAAGTAGCGCCAGTATTTACTTTGATAGAGCTGAAGGTACTAAATCACGTTCTCAAGCTATTTGGTATTCCTGGAGGTGACGGTATCTTCAGTCCTGGAGGCAGTATATCGATGCTTTATGGGCTGGTCGCAGCGAGATACAAGGCTTTTCCAGAAGTCAAGGCTAAAGGGATGAGGGGATTGCCTGAGCTTGTGTTGTTTACTTCTGAAGATGTAAGTAGGCTGATAGAAATACATTACTATAATATATGAGGCAAAAAGCGCAATTATTTTTAAATTATCATTTTCTTTCTACTATATGTGGAGCCAGACGGAACAGTACATGAATCTTCTCAATTGCAACATTAAAAGTTTTCAATCAAATATATGCATCCTATGTCCGACTTTTGGTTTTAAGCTACCTCCCCATCAATTTTCAGCCAAATCGGTTTTGGTTCTACAAACTCTCAAGGTATGAACAGCCAGTTTAAGCTAAGCCTTCTGCATGGAGATTTTTAGAAGAATTCGTTCCGAAGCGCGTACGATCTCAAATTTATTATATGTATAATCATTGTCATCAACCTACTAGGTCTGTAGTTATGCATATTTTACCAAATCATATATTATACGTTGCAGAGTCACTACGCCATTCGCAAAGCAGCCCACTGGCTTGGCTTTGGCACAGACAGCATAAGGTTCATAAAAACCAACAACTTAGGGCAGATGTTGACACACGAACTTGATAAAGCCATTCAAGAGGAGAAAGACTTGGGGAGGTATCCTCTAATGGTGAACGGGACCGCCGGTACTACGGTACTGGGAGCAATAGATAATCTTGAAGAGATTGCTGACGTGTGCAAGAAACATGGTGTTATGATGTTTGTTGATGTAAGTACTTACGGACTTGCAAATGTACAATAGATAAATCTATACATATAAAATTCAAAGTCCTGACTGATTGGCTGAATGACTGACTTATATATTAACACACAGCCTAAACCTCTGGTCCTAGAGACTTGAAATTTGGATCTAAGAAAGGGTTTTTCGAAATTCCTTTCCTACGAGGGTGAAATGGGTGAATTATCTATGAAAAAAATTCTTCTTCGTTTCCTATAGGCTACGCGGGTGAAGCCGCGGGCAGAAGCTAGTACTTATATAAAATAGATTAAAAGTATATAGATCAAAAGAAACCATACATTCAGTGCATGGTGTATTTGAATAAATAAAATTGTATATCTTGGTGTGAATATCACGGATACAAAAACATTTTACGATTGCAAATTAGATGTGACGAGGATGGCGTCAAATGCCAATATTAGAGCGTTTATTCATTTCATACTTTATGTACGCGACAAAAGGTACAGTTTTGTTGCTAACTAGTTCATTAATGTATGAGGATTATTTCAAACAATAATGCCAATTGGCAGAATACATATAGCAAGGACAAATAAAGGTGAACATAAAATTGTAGAGAAGGATGTTTGGAAAACAGTCAGCATTTAATTGTTCATTTGCAGGCGTGTTGGGGCGGCAGCTTGATGTTGTCACAGAACTTTAGAAATAGGTTGAAAGGAATTGAAAGGTATGCGACATTCAAAATAATAACCAGCTAGTTGATTAAGCTAATAATGTAAGTTGTAAAATCACAAGCTAATGATTTGGAAATCGGAATAATACTAATAATAATAATATCGCCCAACGATCACATATATAGACCACCAACATCGACGTAACATATCGACCGAGTAGGCTTTCTACTAACTAACTTCACACACTCGTAGAAAGCAGCCTTGTAACTAATAAGGCAAAATAGCCAAATGAAAAAAAACATACAGGTCTCATATTCGACGGCCTCTGTAGTGTGGTGGTGCAGCAGGTCGGCTCATAACCCGGAGGCGGCGGGTTCGATTCCCGCGGCAGGACAAGTATTTGTGCATAGAAAAAAAAAGCGCAAATTCTTGTTCTGCATCTGGACGCGAATTTGAACATGAATTTGCAATACCCAGGTATTGTGGGACCATGCGTCCTCGTAGCTCCTGAGTCCCTAGACCCAGGGAATCCTAGTTAGGGTCCGGGATCTATGTATGTGATCATTGGGAGTTAGTATTATTATTATTACACTCCCTTTTTAAATCCTTCTTCCAGAGCAGACTTCATATCATGGAACCCGCATAAAATGGCTGGTGCGCCTCTCCAATGCTCATTGTTCCTGACACGCCAGAAAGGTCTCCTGCACGAGGCCAACTGTGCCGCCGCACAGTACCTATTCCAGCAGGATAAGTTCTATGACGTCAGCTATGATACTGGGGACAAGAGTATCCAGTGTGGGAGGAAGGTATATCTTTCAATCTTGAGAAGGACTATTCTTATTCTACACGGGGGTGACAAGTTTTGCACTGTAGGCCTGCTTGAATATTGCTTTCCCTCTGCCAGCATATACCCAAGCCATCCCAGCTCCTTGAAACAAAAGAGTGTGGCTCTGGGCTGCTGGCCCAGCTAGTCCAGTGGCACTCATATTGGGTGTTGATGTGATGATGGTAATGGGAGATACCAGTTTAAAATGTAGATTTTCTGTCGTCGTTTATAATATTTTGTAGGAGAGCTCAGATTTGGTTTAAAAGATTCTACATCTTGCATTTATTAATTTACTCCGAAACATACCAGGGAAGAATCTTACGTAATCTTTTTCAGATAGACGCATTCAAGCTATGGATGATGTGGAAGGCCCGCGGTGACCACGGTCTCAACGCCCTCACCAACCGAGTTATGGAGGTCGCAGAGTTCTGCATAGAGTCCGTGGCTTCGACTCCTGGCTTCAGGCTCGTGGCGGCTCCCATACAGTGCCCTAACGTCTGCTTCTGGTATATACCCTGCTTTATGAGGGATATGGAAGAGGACAAGCATTGGTGGGAATTGATGCATAAGGTGAGCCTTCATCTTATCAGGTTACGATTGAGTTAAATATGGAATGATCCATGTCTTTATAACTTGGGGATAAAAGTAAAAAGATACTTGGTGACCTAGTTATAAGTAAGATACAATTTTTAAGATAAAATCACGGATTTTAACGGAACAACAATAGGTACAGTACAGACGAGTATCTAATCTATGCAGGTTACGGGTCAAATCAAAACCCAACTTTACGTGTGCTGTTGCTAAGCTAAAACTAATTAAAGTTGTTTGTTAATTTTGTAACTTACAAGATTTTTATATTTATTATTCATATAAGTTTAGTACTGATGGAAATTGGACACATAACTATGAGTTGTGTTTAGTTTGACGATCTAGACAATTCACAAAACAAATTAAGGCAAAGTAAGCTAACAATTATGATTCATTTAGATACACCGTAAAACTAATAAGACCTATCCACACATTTACAGATAACCCCAAAGATCAAAGAGCTGCTGACGCTAAACTCTCAGCTGATGGTGGCATACTCCCCGTTGCGTCACCACAAGAACTTCTTTCGACTGGCGTTTACCTTCCACCCCATCATTGAGGAAAAGGAGGTGGTAGAAATGCTGCAGGCTATTGCGGACTGCGGAGAACAGATTTCAGTTGATATGCTGCACTAATGTGTTAAATCAATGGAAATCAATGGAATATTAATAAAGGAATATGAACAAATCATTATAATCAAAATGTGGATAAAGTAAATTCGATTATAATATAATTGGCAACATTGTGTATGGTTTACAATAAAAAAAATCTGTATTTATAACAATTTTTGGTTGCTTAACTAAATAATACACTTGTTGGACTATTTCTTAGATACTAAATTAAATTACTAAGTGTATATACAGTAATACAGTAGGATCAATTTCTGTAGGTACATCAATATGGTATCTGCCTTTAACTTAATGATTGTCCAGTTCTAAATACAAAATATTCAATTTGTTGTCACTTACATCGACTTTGTTATTTTTAAACGGTTAACTATACATTTATCTCATATCTATTTCTAATATTATGAGAATAAAATGTCTTATTAATGCTATAAGTAGTTTTTAATTATTTTGCAGAAGCAGCAAGCATATATCTGATCAGTAAAATTAAATGATAACATATTTCGTTGCAATTTTTGTATTCTTTTTGATTATTTGTCGTGAAAGTGTTGGCATACGTAAGTAGATGCTTTTTGTTCCAAACTTTCTTTACATATTACGAAGTACTCTCTTTACCTATATATGATGGCAATTTGACGATATGGAAGAAAAGAGGATCATGCCTTTCCACTGTGGTGTTCAGTTATCCTTTTGAATCTTTAGATGCTATGGTTCATATAGTTCTTCCTGACTATTCATTCAAACTGATTCAAAAGTATGCTTATTGTTTCAAGCATTCTTCATACTCTTACGTTTATTGTAGCAGAAATAATGGTTTTTATTTGGAGTGATTGTTTGGTGTTGAACAGATTCTGGATTAGACAAATGTTTGGATTGAACGGATTCTACTGTTCATTTTCTTCTAGCTCTGCTTGACTATGATTCTCTAGATTTTAGAAGCGTGCGTTCTCAAGGATCCATTGCAAGTATTTGTCGACACCGACGTATATCCCCGGGTGGTCGGGGTCCCCACATCGGATGCCCCACGATACTATGCCAATGGTAACCCATCTGCCGCTTGGCATTTGGTACATTAGAGGACCACCGCTGTCTTGCTGGGAAAATATATATTACACATGTTTTGTAGAAGAAAGTACAAGTACTAGGTGGTAAGACTTTCTTGCAAAGTTCGATTAGGTAGGTACCACCGCTTTGCCAGTTATTCTGCCTCCAAGTAGTAGTGTGCAAGAACTACTATGTTCCGGTTTTGTAGGGCACTGTAGCTAGTGAGAACATAGTTCATATAATTCATAAAGTTTCATTTTCGCAGTAATTTCACTAAATTACAGGGAAAATGAAACTTTATCACTACACATTACAGTCGAGTAATCTTATTACCAGACTGTGCTGATGTCTCAGGATGATGTGCGTTGTGGGACATTTTACTTAATTTACGTAAGGTATAAAAAACTGATAATACAACGGGAGAAGATAAATCAAGTTTTAAAACCAATTAAACAATTACAGTTTTTTATCATGTAGGTCATGTCGTTATGTTGCAATATATGTAATAGCTTCTGTTTTCTTTAGCTTAAATCTAGTGGCTAAATTCTTTTTAATAGAAAACTAAGTAGGGAGGCATGCATAACATGGGGCCGGCTGCCATGGCAACATATAGGGACTTGGCCAAACGTTTGGTGGAAGCATCAGGTGACCAGAATGCTGGCTTTTATTTTGCACAAAAAATAAGCATTGCCATTCAACGTGGTAATGCTGCCAGCATTCTGGGAACTTTCCCCTCTACGAACGGGTTATTTTGAATTTTTAGTGTTTATTTATTTTAAGTTCTTAGGTATAGTTTAGTTTAGTACGGAGTATGTTTGTAATTCAGGAGTATAACAAGCACGAATAAAATAAATAATGCTTACCTGGCAAGAGTCTTTTCCCCCAGTGTATTCTCCGGCGCATATGTTTTCATCAAAGACGGATTCTACGAAGGAGTTGAGGCATTTTTGCTGCTCCCATATCGGTACAGAAACTTCCATCAGTACGTTGCTATTGGGTCCACCGTAAAACTGCGTTCCCCAACCTAAATAAATAAACTCCATGAGCTCTTGTTTTCATTAATTAGCCTTATTAACGATACGTGCGTAAGGAATACGTACCTAGAATAAGTCATCATGAAATATATTCGCATTGGCAAATGGTATTTGTTTCGCCAGTTTCTTAGTTTCCATTCTATTTTTATCAATTTTTATCTGTACAATAATATAAAATCAGACCATATTTTATCAATATTGATGTGTAATCTGTCGTGTCTAATATTTATGTATGTTGTCAGTCTTACCAATAACAACAGCGGTTTCATTGACGAGGTTTAGTCCAACCGGCGGCAGGCAGATGGGCCACACATACGTGTTGAAGGGGGCTGGCCGGTCCAGCTTGAGAATAGCTATGTCATTTTTGTAGGTGGAGAACTCAAAGTCTTCATGCTGACGCTTCTCAATCACCTTGAAGTTGTAGGTGCGGGATTCATTGCTACTGTCGAAGTCGTACTCACCAAGACGTACTTCGAGCTCATCAGCTTTCCATCTGAAAAGGTGGTGAGATGATAAATACTGATTTGGAAAAGGGAATAGAATTTTTGCGGCATATCCAGCCATCGCTATTTAAGTTTTAATTTTCAATGTTTCTGTTCATTATACAGAAATAACAGAATCAACTGGGGGTTTTGGCGGGAATGCGATAAAGATTGTGTCACCGTATTGTATTATTTTCCAAAACTTGTGTTATCAGTGTTAGTGCATAAAATTGGTGGCATTCTATTCGTTAAGTGCTGGATTACAGGCGTGAGTGTGGGAAAATGGTATAATGATGGTGAAACGTTTCTTTTCGTGTTGTTTCCAAAACTCCATAGAAGCTTCAAGTAAAGTGTCCACCACTGTACTAGGAGTATGACTTTGACTGGACTATGAGTTGGCTATGACTTGACTTGATGACTTCGACTGTGACTTGACACATATGTGTGAAATATTAACTTGATAAATTATTAATTACTTGACACTGGCTAAATACACTAGAGCGTGGAGCCAAAACATAAAAAAAGAACCAACTGTCAAGGAATAAAGAAGATGACTCTTTAAAAAGTATCACATTCTCAATATATTGGGAGGTAAAGATAACCTATCCCTATCTAATATGAGAACAATGAAAATCACACGTGTGTATTCGCATTGTATTCAAATAAGTAATAGTACCCAGGTTGTGTAGCTTTATATTTCTATTGCACTGTCAATATGATCATCAGGATATAATTTGGTTCTAGTCTGATAAAAATTACCTGTTGATTTATCTCCATTGTCCATAACGCGTCAAAGCTACGGGATATACCTATACATAATAGCGAATATAAACTATTATTACAAAGCAAAATAATAATAATCACGCTCAACGATCACATACATAGATCCTGGACCCTAACTAGGAATCCCTGTGTATAGGGACCCAGGAACTACGAGGACCATGGTCCCACAACACCCAGACTCAGAACAAGTATTTGCGCTTTTTTTTTTCTTTGCACAAATTCTTGTCCTGCCGCGGGAATCGGCTATGAGTCAACCTGCTCAACCACAATGTCAAAATAGTACCTTCGAGTACAGTGAGCAGCAGTGAGCACGTGTCTGTTAGTGATAAGGACTCCACCGCAGTACTGTTCGATGCCGGAGGGTGTGACGGAAGCCATCCAGGGCCACTCACGCACGTTGGCAAGCCGAGCCTCCAGCCCGGCACTGTGGGATCGAGTGCTGATGCCGCAGCCTGGAGTGGCAATGCAATAAAGGCTGTGATCATAAAATAAGTAAATTGGTAGATAGATCGGCATAAGTTAGCATAGGAATCATATATGAAAAATATTCGTTTTTGCAACAATGCTTTGGCTTATCACACTAATATAAAAGCGAAAGTTTGCATATGTGTATGTGTGTTTGTGTGTATGTGTGTATGTTTGTTACTACTTCACGCTCAATCGGCTGAACGGATTTAGATAAAATTCAGTACCAAGATAGCTTATACACTAGATTAACATATAGGCTACATTTTATCCCGGAAAAGTGAAATTTTCCCGTGGGCTGAGTAAATAATTAAAATACGTTTTATCCGCGGGTGAAACCGCGGGGCGCAACTAGGGTGTGGATAAGGTGATGAGATTGAAATTCCCTAAACGAGTAGCTAAACATTTATGTAAGTACTAATATTGTCTAACTGTAAATTAATGTTGTACAGAATATACTAGATAAAGAATTTGTAACCTCTGTTTTCTGCTCTAGTAATTTTCAAAATGGCATTCTCTTCTTCCTTTGTAGCCGTGGCAGGGAGATCTCCAGCCAAACCTTCAGGACCAAATGTTTCCGAATCATCAGGGCAGCAAGCACCAATGCTTCTAAGAAAAATATAAATAATAGTATTAAGGAGGATAAGTAAAAGGGGTTTAAAAACAACTGCTCTGTTAAAACCAGTTTCTCAGTTCTATTTGAAACAAATGACACCACTCTAATCAAAAGATTTTTTTTATGTTAGTGAATGATGTGACGAGCTAGTCGTTCACCTGATGTTAAGCGACACGGCTGCCCATAACAGAACACTGTCACTCGTAACTCCAAAATATAAAGTTTCGTGTGACACTGCACTGCGCACATCATCCTGAGACATCAGCACAGTCGTAATAAGATTACTCGACTGTGAGATCAGATCATAAAGTCTCATTTGCCCAGTAATTTCACTAGCTAGATTCCACATCATAAATGAGTTACGGTAACATACGAAGTCACGAAGCTTTATCTGCACGCAACATGGTTGCAAACCGAATGTAGTGAAATCCAGCTATAGCCCTTAAATTAGATCCATTCTGAAATTTGGCCTTACGTTTCATTGATGACGCATGAATTGTCTATGAACTTGACGAAATCGGTCTTGAACTCCTCTTGCAGGCAATGTTTCACGTGCCTACAGCGGCCCGTTTTCCCATTGAGCAGATCGCACGGTAGGATACTATTACCAGGATCCTGGACAGAAACAATCAATTTCCGTGGTGCCAGCCTCTGTGGTCTGGTAGTTGAGCAGGTCGGCTCATAACCCAGAGATGGCGGGTTCGATTGCCGCGATTTTTTTTTGTTTTATCAAGCATTTAGCTTTACCATGCAGACATTTTCAGAGGTTTCAGAGAGCTTTTCTCATCACATAAGTTTATTTTTCATAACTTCGCGAAATTATGTTCAGGTATGAACCTGATCACAGTTGTTCGCATTGATCGCTTCAAACTATGTATTATATAAAGGGTTTATACCAACGAATATGGCCAGTGAAATGAACATTATTAATTTTAATCAGTATTGGCTGGAATCCCAACTGCCTAAACACGTCTTCCAAAATAAAAATTACGAAAACTTAAAATATTGTGAAAGTTCGGTTTGTTTATAGCTTGTTCATCGGACTTATGTGGCTTGTTCAATCTTTGCAAGCTAGTACGGCTAAGGGTATTACGAATTTAAACTCCATCAATTTTTTACCTACTACCGTCGAACGGTGTACCCGTGTACCCGTGCCCGTGCCCGTGTGTAGTTTCATAAAATGTCGACGGCACCCGTTACTAGAAGTAAAGACGTAGATGATAAAGTTGATACACCTAATCATGAATTAACCGTTTTAATTCATCGTAAACAACGTATGTTTCAACAGATGCAAATGGTTTATGATATGTCCCGCGAATTATCTGATTCCGATGTTAAGCAGTTATTTTTAATGCGCGTATCTGAGATTAGTAAATTACGTAGTTCATTTGAAAAAGTAATCTTTCAAATATTTGAGAAAGAGCTTGAAACTAATTCAAAATCAACTCTTAGAAGCCATGAATTAAAAAGTTTCGATGATCTTTATTTCCGAGTGAAGTTGTGTGCATCCAAACATAGCCGAATAACAGAATAGATTGTCACGCTGGCAATCAATTCAGAAGGTTTCGCAGTCATTTTGGAGACGTTGGTCTGATGATTACCTTCACACTCTTCAACAGAGAGCGAAGTGGTTTTCCTCACCTCCCAACTTAAAAGTTGGAGATTTAGTTTTGTTAAAATCTAACTTGACCCGACCATTACAGTGGCCACTACGTAGGATAGAAGCAACACATCAAGACGTTGACAAAATCGTTCGCGTTGTCACACTCAGAACAAAAAACGGTCTTATTAAGAGACCCGAGAATAAAGTTTGCCCTTTACCTTATGCAAATTAATTACAATACAATACAATACAAAAATTCTTTATTGTACACCAGAAGAAAAAACAGTTACAGATGAAGAAACTTAAAGCTATAGTACAATGGGCGGACTTATCGCTAAAAGCGATCTCTTCCAGTCAACCTTTGGATGGAAAGAAATTGTTAGAGAGATAGAGGTCGGTGGTGTAAACGAATTGAGTAAAATTGAAAACAATGAAATTTATAAAAAATAAAAATACAACTGTGAAAGATAAAAACTTTTAACGCTGGATTTAAATATAGCCAACGACTGAGCCTGTCTGGCTGGAATTGGAAGCGCGTTCCAAAGGCGTACGGCCTGTACAGAAAAAGATTTGTCATAAAAAGAAGAAGTATGAATAGGCATTTTTAGTGAAAGATTTTCTGTTGATCTAAGGTTACGCTGATGTGAGTTGTGCCAGAAGTTAAATCGTTCCTTTAAATAGAGAGGAGTTAATGGATTAAACACTATGTTATATAAAAGAGAAAGGATATGAGTATTCCGGCGAAGACGTATTGGCAGCCACTTGAGTTTAGTGCGAAAGTGTGAGACATGGTCATATTTTCGTAAACCGAAAATAAACCTAATGCAGTAATTTTGAAGTCGCTCAAGTTTATTCAGCTGGTCCTCCGTGAGATCGAGATAGCAGGCATCGGCATAATCGAGGATTGGAAGAAGGAGAGATTGTGCAAGCATAACTTTGGTAGCAGTCGGCAGGAAGTAGCGTAGCCTTCTAAGGGAATGGAAAATTTAAACTGGCAGGTGAAGTAGCACTATTACTTGTTGTGTATGCACATAAATGTGACACTAAAATCGCGTTAATTTAAATTAAAGTAATAAAAACAGTTAAGACTAATTTCGGAAGATGTTTAAACACCTACCCTCCATGGGCGAAAAAAAAATAAAAATTACCTCAATATGTAAATGCCTTATTATAAAATTATGTCTCTTTATGTTTAAATATAATACACACTAAGTTACATTAAGTTTTTGCTATCATTTTATGTATTGTCTGTACACTGCACATAAAGATATAGTTTCACCTCGTTAATAAGCTTCGTAAGTTTATTTAATATTTATGTTTTATTAATTTCAAATACTTTGTGGATTGTTGTATCCCTCATTCTCTACCTGTATAATTGAGTTGGGGAATTCACTTATTATGAATTCGGTGAGGGGTATGTTCGATCTTTGCAAGCTAATGGAGGGATTACGAATTTAAACTCCATCATTTTTTTACCTACTACCGTCGAACGGTGGTAAATTCAGTGAGTCGATGCGAATCGCGCCGTGTGCACGTTGCACAAATTGCCTGCCGTTTCCTTGGCTATTTTGTCGCGAGAAGCCTGGAGCCTCCCTTTCCTCGAGACCAAAGGGTGCTGCAAGTTCATGAAGAATTGGAGTACTGGGATACCGACTGCGCAGTGCGGGCCGTGCTTGGATTGCGACCGATGCTGCTGCCCTAGGCGGGCGTGGATAAAAGGTTGGTGGAGTGCTTCTAATTCCTTCTCGAAGCTTGCAGGGATAGAATAATATCAGTTCCTCACCTAACTCTCTTGACGCACCTCATATATATACAGTCCATATCGAATTACCTACCCATAATTGTGTCAATACCGAACATGGCTATTATAGTTTATGTAAAAAGAACGCCCCATCACCAAGACAACTGGCAAGCGTGGGAACTATGGCACCCTCGCCTCCTATACCTATGCATCTATAGTGGCGTTTTATGAGGCTTATGTGCAGAACATCCACGTCTTCCAGCTGAGGACGTGATTTAAAAAGAAACTTACCATTTTTCCATCGGCGAGCTCTACAAATCTTTTCATTCTGCCGCTCCCTATGTGCATTCCACCTTGTGCAATGACCTTTTGCCATGCTGGGTCTTTGAGCTCAGCTGTGAAGTCAAGTCAAAGTTTTAATTGCATATAGGCTAGGGTAAACTATCTAATAACTGGCCAATTTAGCGCACTGGCCAGTTCGTTTTAGTTCGTGCTAGTTTCCATAAGGTAAAAATTGTGAACTAATATGAAACTTATAGATAAGGTAATGTTAAAAAATTATCACAGATGGCGTTACGTGAATACAAGTCTTATTTCATGCAAATGTAGTAGATAGTGGCCAACGACTAATAGCGGCCAGTTACAGCAAGTTTTACCCTATTTCTCGCACTTTTATAAGTCTACAACGATATCATGTAGGTATATCAATAATAATGAAATTTAAAAGGTTTCAAATATAGCTCTTAAAAAAAGCTTGAAGGGTATATCTACTGTAATTTATCAGCAATAACAATTCCTGGCTACTGTGAAATCCCTTTTTACGTCTACCTACTATAAATCAGCAACCTGCTTTTCAAATTTAATGAATCAAAAGAAAATCTTACATTTCCAATCATTTTCACTTGCACTTGCTACGCCAATAATTAACACGAAAGCCAGCAACATTATCGCAGTCTGGCTGAAGTAACGATGTGATATGGTTTAATTCTGGAACTTAGAAGGAAAGTTGGACACTTGTCGACAGGATGCTGGTGATAATTGCATTTACTGCATAATCTGCAGGATGTCACTGAGCTGATAATATTTATCATTAAATGCATTTATTTTTATTTCTAAAAATAAAGAAATGTTTCCTTTAGTTTCCTCCGGTAAGTTAAAACTTATAGTGCTTCAATTTTCAGGAAAATACCTTCCCCCTGGGTGCGTATTGGGTTAGTCTACCCTGATACACATAGAATTAATTTATAACATGAGTTGCCACAACAGTTTTCTGTCGACAGTGGCGTAAACCGAGCTTTTAGTCAGGGTAGGTGAAATTATTAACGTTTTGGGCCGTCGTCTTGTCGATTAAATAATGATGTAGGTAATTGCCACGTCAAATTATCTATAAATTGACTGATTTTATTTTGGATTTTATGGACATATTCAGTGACGAGCATTTCATAAAGAAAATAAAGCTGTTAGTAAATAATCAGATATTTTTTATATTTTTGTATTATGCTAGTCTGTTCTTGCCTTGCATCAGTTTTTAGTGTGGCCCAAGGTCTAGCCAAAATCATAATCTACTCACAAGAAAACCTACAGTTATCTTGAGATGTATTTAATAGGCTTGATCTGTGTTCTACATTGACTTTGACAATTTTCAGATATTCCATTTTCTAAGTAGTAGATATTTTGCTATAAAGTCATCTCAACTAAACCAACTTATGTATGGCAAAACCGCCACCGCGGCGAATTACCTACAAACCCCAACGGGCACAACTCAATTCGTAATGACGCGTGATGTGATAAAGTGCCTAGTAGTAAAGTAATAGGTACAGGGTTGGGAAAGTGAAAATCACTCTGCTTCATTAATATCCCTGTAACCTATTTTTTTTTAAGTTTTGGCTCCACACTTTTCTGTATTTAACCAGTGTCAAGTAATAGATAATTTATCAATTTATCGATATTTCACGCAAATATGTGTCAAGTCACAGTCGAAGTCATCAAGTCAAGTCATAGTCAAGTCAGTCTAGTCAAAGTCATACTCCTAGTAAAGTGGTGGCATCTTTACTTGAAGCTTTTATGGAATTTTGGAAACAACACGAAAAGAAACGTTTCACCATCATTATACCATTTTCCCACACTCACTCTTGTAATCCAGCACTTAACGAATAAAATGCCACCAATTTTATGCACTAACACTGAAAATGACACACGTTTTGGAAAATAATACAATGCGGTGACGCAATCTTTTTCGCTTTCCCGCCAAAACTCCCTGTAACCTAATACACATACTAGTATAATAGAGATCAGTGATTAATGTAAACAGCGCCATCTTTGGAATGAGTGCGGAACTACGTTTACATAGCCAACACTTGGTTAATAATATTAAATACTGACCGAGATGTTGTAGATATAGTATCTTCTTCTATCTTCATGCATAATAATTGATATGTGCACTATGAACGAGTTTACAATAGTACATCAAAGATGGCGGGGCCTGTAGGGAGACAGCCGAAGAAAGAAAATTGACTATGTGATCGTTGGGCGTTCTTTTTGATTTTAATCAATAATTGGTTTTAATTGTTTTTGACATTATACTTAATACTTTGTGTAAATTACTGTATCACATCTAGGCAGATTACTTATAATGTAAAATAAAAAAAAAATTATCATGAACGGAATTTTCAAATTTTTTCTTTACTTTAAAATTATATGTTGATTGCGCTAAGCAGGATAAATCCTAAATGAACTTTAAGTTTGTTTATGAATTCTTATTAAAATATTTTGATATATGTTTTTCTAATAATGAGTGCCTTGTCCGCGTCATTGACTTGTCCATTGTCCTGGGTCTACGCCAGACGCTTAGTTTGCATTGACCCAATTCTACAAGTAAGTAAGTCATAAGTAAGTACCTAAGTCATATCATTATAAGTCGCTGTCCGACCGGCTAAATATCCATTTGACATATCTACTTCTAATTAAATGTGACGATCTAGTCGTTCACCTGATGTTAAGCGATACGGCTGCCCATAACAGAACAGTGTCACTCGGAACTTCCAATACATGCCTAGTTTCGCGTGACACTGCACTGCACACATCATCCTGAACCATCAACACAGTCTGTAATAAGACTACTCGTCCGTGAGATCAGATCACAAAGTCTCATTTGCCCAGTAATTTCACTAGCTGCAGTGCCCTTCAAACCGGAACACAGTACTGCTTGCACACTACTGCTTGGCGGCAGAATAACTGGCAAAGCGATGGTACCTACCTAGACGAACTTTGCAGAAAATTCCTACCACCTAGTAGTGAAAAGTAGTGAATAAAACTTATTATTGATGTTATAAATCATTTAATAAAAATAAATTTGCAGTGACAAGAATATTTTTTATCGGTATATTAAGACACACATAATATTCGGTAGAAATTTTTGTAGTACTTTAAATTATTTGTAGTGAAGACTAGGAGCTCCATGGTTACTATTAATCTGCTCCATGGTTGTAACCATTCAAAAGATTGAAATGTAGATGTTTTTTGTTTCAAGAATTCCTTATACTCTTTCGTTTATTGTAGAGGTAAGAATGGTTTTTATTTGATGCGATTGTTTGTTTGTTGAACGACTCTGATTGTAAAAGTACAATCCAGATCCATTTGTCCAATCCAGAATATAAAAATAGCCTATTTGCAATAAATCTTTTGACTTTGACTTTGACAGATCCTTCGATTGAACGTATTGAACCGCTATACGGCAGAAAATGAAGTTGTACACACACATACTTTTTTTTTTTTATAAAATGGGCATGCGTTTGACAACAACTCACCTGATGGTAAGTGACGAAGTTGTCTAAGGTGGAGCACGCTTGCCCATGAGATGCCCATTCACTCTTGACTTAATACTTGATGACAAATGACAATATGGTAGAAGGGGGCTACACATGGACTGGATCAGATGTTGAAAAGTATAGTAAATCAATACTAAAACTTCTTCCACAAGTGATTTTTCACTAAATATTTAGACATTAGGGGTTATACATATAGCTCTGCCTGATTATAGTTCTCTAGATTTAGAAGCGTGCGTTCTCGACGATCCATCGCAAGTATTTGTCCACACTGGTGTACATCCCCGGATGGTTGGGCTCCCCACATCGGATGCCCCAGGATACTACGCCAATGGTAGCCCACCGTCCGCTGGACATCTGGTACATTAGCGGACCACCGCTATCGCCCTGGGGACATAATACGAATTAAAAAGAACAAGTACATAATATTAGTTATATATTTGTTTTGGGTCTTTTTTTACTTCAAACTTGTCTAGCATTTGACCGCGCTCTCACCTGATGGGAAGTGACGATGCGATCGAAGGTGTAGCATGCTAGCCAAGTAAATACCTATTCACTCTTCTCTTGAACACGCCCGGGTCATATTTCACCGGAAACACAGACGCTGGCAGGGCATTCTACTCTTTAGCCGTTCTAATTAAGAACGTTGAGTCGAATCGCTTGGTACGAATGGGTGGTATTTCGACCACGAAAGGATGGCGCTTAGCCGAGCGTCTAGTAGTCCGGTAGTGGAATGGTGACTTGCCACCTTACGTCGATGTGCAAGGCTCTGGAGCTTTTCACCAACCAAAGTGTCGTCGTCAATGAGCCTTTTGTCCCGCCGTTCAATCGAGTCCAGAGCCTCAAGCTGGTACTTGGCAGAACCGTCCCACAGGTGGCAGCAGTACTCCATACACGACTGGCAGTCTTATCTTATCTTTTGACTTTGACTTTAAATGACGAAATGGAAATTAGGAAATTTATGCTCTATAACTCAAGACATTGGGAATCAGGGTGTTCATGATCAATATCAATGTAACTAAAAGTCAAAATCTATGAAGGTACATTATACTGTGCGGTGGACATTGTGACTTCACACATCGTTGTAAGAAGTATGGTGGGCAGTTATTGAAGTAAAACTTCTTTACGCACGCTTGTTTTGGGGAGTAAGCTGCCGAGGCGAACGTGAGATAGATAGATAAACTCTTTATTGTACACACCACATAATAACAAAAATATCAAATAATACAATGAAACACAAGCAGTGGGGAACAATGGGCGACCTTATCGCTAAAAGCGATCTCTTCCAGGCAGCCTTTGGACGGAGAGGATTTATTACAAAGTCGTATAGACGGGGTGCACTTAACTACAGCATACTAATGAGATAATTTACCATAATATAATATTAACTACATAATAAATAAACATACATATACATATTCCTCTATCACATAATAATATACCTACATAAACCACTACAATAATATATAGGTACTAATAAATATATATAATAAATAGTTGAGTGAGTTGAAAGTTGTTGGTTCATGTACCACAACAAAGTTAAAAATTTGTATTATTACGTTGGTGTGAGCGGTAAGTTTTCAATTGTCAAGATGGCGACATTAACATTAAACAAAGCAAAATAATACCAGCCGATAGATAGAGTTAAACTAAAGAAGTTTCACTTCAGTCGTGTGATCTAAAGCACACTAGTTTTTTTTTATTTCTTGTCAGACACCTGGTTAAAAGATTCACCTAAAATTGTGCGATCGAGTGTACGATCATGATTACTAAGTTATCTAAGAGAAAAATAGGGAACAGCTCGTAATTCAGAAATACAACATTTAAAAAACCATATATAACAAAAATAAGATAATAACCCTGCCTTCTGAACTGTGGGTTGTGAGTTCGATTCCCACCCTGTACAAACATTTGTGTGATGAACATCGATGTTTGTTCCGTGTCTGGTTGTAATATTGTATTGTATTCTACGTACATATTTACAAACAAAAGTATTTTTATCGTTTTTATATGTACTAAGTATTGCAACAGTTATGGTTACCAAGCTTTGCTTAGTTTGGGGTCACATGGCGCTGTGTGAAATGCCCACAGATATTTATTTGTTTATTTATAAAGAAAATAATAACCTGGCAAGCATCTTTCCCCCCAGAGTATCCTCCGGCACATAAGTTCTCATTGAAGACGGAATCAGTGAAGGAGTCAATGCACTTTTGCTGGTCCCATATCGGAACAGATACTTCCATCAGGATGGTGCTATGTGGTCCGCCGTACCATTGCGTTCCCCAACCTAGAGAAATCCAACTAGTGATAAATTATTGAAGGCATATAAATAGATATAAAACAACAGGCTTGCCCTTACCAGACATCCATCACCAAAATGAACGTAAAAGTCTGTACCTACTTTACAAATGAAAAACCGAGAAGCTCTATGAGCTCTCGTTTTCAATCATTAGCCTTATTCACGATATACAGGGTTACAGGAAAAATTGTGCTAGATTCTTTAAGGGCGTGGAGTACCCATCATTTCTGACTTATTTCACTATGAAACACCCTAGCCTAAACTTAACCCTTTTTGAGATATTCGACTTTTAATTTTTTTATTGAAAATGACCGATTTTTAGGCCTCAAAATTGAATTTAGTTTATATTGTGTGTCTTATTATTATTGCATTTTTACATGTGCAATAAGATGCTTTAGGACGTCAATCGTTAAAATAGTACATAATTAATTAATTGTATAGACCGCAGTAGAAAAGTGAAAGTTAAGAAATAAAAAAAAAATATTAGAAACTGTATTTTTATCTAAAGGATATCTAAAAAAAAATTTTATGTTTAGGATCCAGCACAATTTTTCCTGTAATCCTGTATATGTAAGCAACGCGAATAAGTAATTATATTGTAATAGTGAATATTTGCATAGGTAAGTGTATAGATTTGTTTTTAATGGATAGGGTTTCTTTCGGCAGTTTTGTAGTTACAATTCTATTATTATCGAGGCTTATCTCCATATCGTCATTTAAAAGCGATATGTTATCAAAATCTGTGTTCTAATAATTGTGTGTACTGACCAATAATAACAGCGGTTTCATTGACGAGGTTTAGTCCAACCGGCGGCAGGCAGATGGGCCACACATACGTGTTGAAGACGGCTGGCCGGTCCAGCTTCAGAATAGCTATGTCATTTTTGTAGCTGGACAGCTCAAAGTCCTCATGCTGACGCTTCTCAATCACCTTGAAGTTGTAAGAGCGGGATTCATTGCTACGCATGAAATCGTACTCTCCGAGACGTACTTCTAGTTCATCGGCTTCCCATCTGAAAATTTATGATAAATAAATATCTGTGGACATTTCACACAGCGCCATCTAGTCCCAAATTAAGCAAAGTACTATGGGAACCAGATAACTGATACAATACTTAGATAATTTTTTGTATGTAAATGCATACATAGAATACAATATAATCGATGATCATCACACAAATGTTTGTCCTGGGTGGGGATCGATCCCACAACCCACAGTCTAGAAGGCAGGGTTACTACCAACTGAGCTATCGGGCCAGTCAATACAATATATATAATAACCTCGGTTTTAGTAAAGTTAAGTTAGTTTAAGTAACAGGTAAAAGTATTTTGCAATTCAACGGGGCAATGCTACCAGCATGTTGGGCACGCTACCTCCTGGTAGTGGGCAGGAACATTTGGACTGTCTATAGGTCATCGCGACCAGTATATAGTCCAAATGTTTGTTTTGGTAGTAGTAGTAGTAGATAGTTTTTAGTATTAGATATTATATCATTGTAGTATTTAGAAAATAAAGGCAATTTGCCGTGAAAAAAAAAAGTAACAGGCAAATAATTGCAAAATGTTACCTTCGAGTACAGTGAGCGGCAGTGAGCACATGTCTGTCAGTAATGAGGACTCCGCCGCAGTACTGTTCGAAGCCAGTGGGTGTGATGGAAGCCATCCAGGGCCACTCGCGGACGTTGGCAGGCCGAGCGCCCATCACGCGACCGTGGGGACGAGTGCTGAGGCCGCAGCCTGGAGTGGCATAGCAATAAATGATATGGGTAAATTGAGATTTTCTATTTAGCAACATTAAACTAAGCACACAACATTTTCGTTTTAATAAAGTGCAGTCATCTATCCGATCGACTTATCAGTAATGTAATCCAAATTCCCTTGAACGAGTAGCTAAACAAAACTCTATAACTGTTCATTAATGTTACAGAGTTTAATTGGTGGGAAAACGAGAAAGACCTTGCCGCCGTATTGTATTATTTTCCAAAACTTGTGTTATTTTCAGTGTTAGTGCATAAAATTGGTGGCATTTTATTCGTTAAGTGCTGGATTACAGGCATGAGTGTGGGAAAGTGGTATAATGATGGTGAAATGTTTATTTTCGTGTTGTTTCCAAAACTACATAGAAGCTTCTGGTAAAGTTGCCACCACTTTACACTTACTAGGAGTATGACTTGCCTAGACTAGACTATGACTTGACTTGATGACTTGGACTGTCACTTGACATGACACATATATATATGAAATATCATTAACTTGAAAATTATCAATTACTTGACACTGGTTAAATACACAAAGTGTGGAGCCAAAACAAAAAAAAAATTATATTACACTGAACATACTACAATAGATAGAAAGTTATCATACCTCTGTTCTCTGCTCTAGTGATTTTCAAAATGGCTTCATTATCTTCTTCCCGTGGAGCAGTGGCAGGGAGATCTCCAGCCAAACCTTCTGGACCAAATTTATCTGAATCATCAGGGCAGCAAGCGCCAATGCTGCAAGAAAAATATCATTGCTGGAGAGGAAGCTAAATAAAAAGGTGTCGAAAACATAACTGTTTTGTTGAAACCTGTTCCACTTAAAACGTATGATAAGTTTCCACGCCATAAATGTAGGTGATGACATTCCTACAACAAAGGTAGTCCAACGTTTGTTGCGGTACCACCCACGAAGCCACGAAGCTTTATCTGCACCATGATTGATTAGCCACGCTTGCAAACCGAATGCAGTGAAATCAATAATCCACGCCCAAGTCGTTGACACCATCGGAAGATATTTAATAGGTCAATGACGATATCAGGTTTGATACACCGGAAGAATTTATTCATTGGAAGTTATATCACAACAGCCGCTTGTAATATTCATCTAGATCGATATTTTGTAGCCGAAATTGGCCAAAGGCTAACCTACCAAAAGCAGTAAGTGACTAAGGTTCGTATTACAAAACGATGTTCAGTCATCGATCGGTGCTCAAGCAGAGATTTCATTCACTAATTCATCACTTTATGAATTAAATCTTTGCTTGAGCACCGATCGATGACTGAGCATCGTTCTGTAATATGGACCTAAGTTTCGGATTACAATTTCATTAATAAATTGATCACTTTATGAATAAAATCTCTGCTTGAGCACCAATCGATGATTGAGCATTGTTCTGTAATACGGACCTTAAAGCAATCTTAATCAGACTACAGAGCATTGACACACAGGACTACGTAGCTTTTGCCCTTATATTAGATCCATTCTAAAATTTGACCTTACGATTCATTGATGATGCATAAGTTGTCCATGAACATGATGAAGTCGTTCTTGAATTCCTCTTTCAGGCAATGCTTGACGTGCTTACAGCGGCCCGGTTTCCCGTTGGGCAGTGTGCACGGCGGGTGGCTTTTACCAGGATCCTGGAAAGAAACAATTGCTCTTATACAAATATATAACTTGTAAATAACTTTATTGGTACACTACTCGTTGCTAATACTTTAATAGATAAAAAAAATATCTTTAGAAATACTTCTATCATTATAATTTTTTTTTTAGTCAGTCTTGTCTAGCATTTGACCGCGCTCTCATCTGATGGGAAGTGGCGATGCCATTGAACGTGTAGCATGCTAGCCAAGTAAAAATGAAAAAAATATAAGATTTTTTTTGTGTGTAAGAGTACGTTTTAAATAAATATATTCCCGACTGTTACTCACGAATAGTATGTCGATTTCTCGATCAGGTGTCGAGCATATACAATGCTCTTCCTCAGGAGGCGAGTTCACGCAGCGAGATCGCGGCGGTGACCGGTGGTGTAAGAGTACGTGTGAATTTCTTAGAGATTTAGTTTTATTCTTCCTCCTCTTTCCATTTTTGATTTTATGCAATGTTTATAATAATGGGGTGTGTACGAAGTCTTATTTATATGCTTTAGGACCAATCCAAGTTCAGGGATTTAACGCAGTAGGTAATTAATATTGGTTTGACAATTTTTGTTTTATTAGGCTTGGCGATGCAGACATTTTGAGAGGTGGCTCTTTTGATCATATAAGTTTATCTTTCATAGCTTGCGAAGGTGTAATGAAGCTGAACACGATTGCTCACTTTGATTGATGGCCACTATAAAATATTTATCTCAAATGGAGTTTATACGACTAAAGCCAGGTTTATGTAAAATCCCAACTAATTTGAAATGAAATTGATTAATTTGTTCCAGTTTTCGCTGACCTGATTAGGGTCTTAATTCATTTTCCGAAAAAGAACTTTTACATTAGTGCCTTTGACTTATTGTGAAATATTAGATTTGTTTATAGTTAGTAATTAAGGTTTTCTTTCGTATTTATAAGCAATGTGATAATAATTCCTTATAGTTTATGTAGAAATAAACTTACCATTTTTCCATCGGCGAGCTCTACATATCTTTTCATTCTGCCGTTCCCTATGTGCATCCCACCTTGCGCAATGACTTTCTGCCATGCTGGGTCTTTGAGCTCAGCTGTAAAATAACGATGCCGTATAATAACGGCTTTAAATAGACCTTACCAAAAATGATTGGTATATCTTGTAATTATTTACAACTAATTTAGCACTGGCTGCTTTAACTACTTTTACGCCTATTATTAGCAGGCAAAGGTCTTTCAACGGCGCTCTGCCTTTTGAACTTTGATGTATCAAAACAAAAGAGAAGCTTACATTTCCAATCATTTTCACTTGCACTCACTACTCCAACAATGAACACCAAAGCAAGCAACATTATCGCAGTCTGGCTGAAGCAACGATGTGATATGGTTTAATTCTGACAGTCGAACATTTGTCGGCAGGATGCTGGTGATAATTGCACCTACTGAATAATCCACAGGATGTCACTGAGCTGATAATATTTGTAGCCAATATTTTTATATATCAGTTTGTCTGTAAATAGAATCGATTTATAACACGAATCGCTGCATCAGTCTGCTGTAGATAAATAAACCGATTTTCCTTGTTTTTGTTTTTTACTTCTCGAATCATCCGCGTCGGTTCTCAGTTGCGTTACAGTTTGGCAGCGGTTAAAGAACCCGCATGCTGTGTGGTTCAAGGTTTAGCAAAAATCAAGACCAAAATCTACATACATGCAAGCCTATAACTATTGTATTGCGAGATTTATTGATTAGCCTTGGTTTGATTATTAGATTGACCTTAAACTTTGAAATTTTATACCTCATGTGTAGGATATGTATATCTTAATATAATCTGTAGTTATTCTAAGATACCTATAATAATAATAATAACATCCAACTATAAGAGTCTAGATCCTAACTAAGATTCCTTGTATCTAAGGACCCAAGGTAATCTACGAGGATCACGGGCCCACAAAACCCAGACACAACAAGTATTTGCGCCTTTTTTCTGTGCACAAAGACGTGTCCTGCCGAAGGAATTTAACCCGCCACCTCGGGGCTTTGAGCCGACCTGCTTAAACACCACACCACAGAGACTGTCATATTTTTTACACTTAGTAGAGTAACTACTTACTAAAAAACACAATATCTTTACTAATAAATGAATACAGTATAAATAATCCAATTATCCTGTGTCTTACAGGTTGCCAGGTATCTTGATATAAAGTCATTTCAACTGAACCAGCATCAGTATGGCGAAACCGTGAAACCAACATGTCCGCAAAGCCATCCGACGCGGTAAGGAGGCGTTCTAACATTACAACAACGAATACACTTTAGTTCTCAATTTACCCGAGCCGATTGAGTTTACGGACTGGCTTTACGATTAAATTCCGACAGGCAATTGTTTAGTCTGGTGTATGCTAATGCTCAAATATTTGACGCCCATAATGGATACAGTTTTAATAAATAATACATGGCACTTGTTTCACCATCTTTTCACTATCTAGCGGATAGGTAATTAAACAGTGGTAATTTATGAAATCATAGATTAATAGACGAAAATTTGAATTACAAATGAAAAACCGTAGAAAAAATCACAGCCGCACACTATCGAATGATCCGTTGATTACACTAAGTAGGAGCTAACCATAAAAATATTTTATAAAATAAGTCACTGCGTTGATCAACATTTTTCAAATTATGAATTGTCAACTTAACATTTTTCAAATTATGAATTGTCAACTGGGTATGCCATTGCTTTTTGAAACTTTATTGGTTTTCGGTTTCATGGGATTTTAGGTCTCTGTGATCTGTAAAAGGTTTTAGTTAACACCACAGAATACTAACTCCTGGTTAACACCCTCCAAATGATATTTTTTTCTATTTTTATTGTACGAATGACAATAAATAATTGAAGGTAGTCAAATATAGATAGATGATTTCATGACTTCCTATTATAAGCAAGTCATCTTCAACAGAGAATTTCAATTGATGGTTTTGGCGGGAAAGCGAAAATGATTGCGTCACCGCATTGTATTATTTTCCTAAACTTGTGTTATTTTCAGTGTTAGTGCATAAAATTGGTGGCATTCTATTCGTTAAGTGCTGGATTACAGGCGTGAGTGTGGGAAAATGGTATAATGATGGTGAAACGTTTCTTTTCGTGTTGTTTCCAAAACTCCGTAGAAGCTTCAAGTAAAGTTGCCACCACTTTAGGTACTACGAGTATGACTTTGACTAGACTGACTTGACTATTACTTGACTTGATGACTTCGACCGTGACTTTACGTGAAATATCGATAACTTGATAAATTATCAACTACTTGACACTGGCTAAATACATAAAAGTGTGGAGCCAAAATAAAAAAAACAAAATCAATTGATTAAGTCTCTTTGATTTTGATTCTGATTTTTCTAAACTAGCATTTATAAAAATCTCGTCAGTAAATTGTGAAACAGTCCGATACTGAATTAAAAGTAAGTCAATTTACATAGGCGCAGTCAAAGGCATACGTATAAATATTGATGATTAAGGCACCATAATACTCGTTCTGACCTCCATTGCGACATTTTGTTATGGGACTATGCTGTATTTTAAGCAACTATATTTATTGAGGTATAACGATTTTGTGTAACTTTTGATTTAAATTTTTCTTTTCGGTGTTTTAGATGGAAAGAAAATGTTTTCTACTATGTACTGTGGACGCTGCGGGATTGCAATCTTGCGCTTTTGATTTCGCAAATCTGTGGTGGCGAAACGTATTTGCTAGCCACATAGTTTGCCTACTTTTTGCTATATATAAATACTATTATAATTATAAAAAGTTTGGCAGATAGACTGCACCTGACTGCAACATATCGACGTTGGGTGGCTATTGCCACCTAACTATTTTTAATTTAGTTGTTTTTATTTATATGTATTACGCATATTTTGATATAATTTTTTAGAGACAATATGGATCTCATGTCCGAAATAAAGAATTATTATTATTATTATATTAAAATACCTTTATACTTATGACAAAATACATTTTAAATAAGATAATAGTTTTATTAAACTCTATATTTTATGCAATGATAAAAAATGGGCGATGTGATATTATATAATATAGCGGAACACGAGGACATTATACGTCTTGATTTTCCGCCATATTTCAAAATTTTGGCTGCAGCAATGGTTCATAGCGTCCTCAATGAATGAAGCAAAGCATGAGCGATTTGTGATTAGGAATTGGCCAGAGAATAGGCACCTCTGGACTCCTTATGCCGTCTGTTTGAAAGACACTGATCCCACTATAGCGTACCTAGCGTAGCGTCATCATGAACATTGAAGATCGTTATGTCAAGAGCCGTTCCTATTAAATTTACTTAAACTTACTTAAAGATTTCTCATTCTTTTTTTTAAATAAATAAATATCTGTGGATATTCACACAGCCCCATCTAGCCTAAAACTAAACAAAACTTTTACTTTGGAAACCAGATAGCTGATAAAATACTTAGATACTTTTTGTTTGTAAATACATACATAGAATATAACAGACAGACACAGAACAAACATTGATGTTCATCACACTAATGACTGTCCTGGTGGGAATTGAACCTACAACCTACAGTTCAGAAGGCAAGTTTACTACCAACTGAGCTATCAGACCAGTCAAATTACCGTTCGATAGTTCACACACCCCTTAAAATATCATCATAAATTTCAATATTTACTACTTTCCACTTGTAATGTTTTAAGTGGTTAAAACATTACAAGTGGAAAGCAGTGTCCTCCCACACATTTCTTTCTTCTGACATTTTTTTATTTTTCTTTTTTTATTTGTTATTATTATAAATGTGTAATTGAACCACTTTTTATATAGATGCCTCAAAGATGCCCGCGCAACTTGTCTAGGTACCCAACGAAATTAGCTTCAACGATAAACATGCTTGTTTTACTACGTGTTTCGTAATTAGGGAGGGTATTGTGTTAGAGATCACAAGTAGGGGTACCATGAAAAACCTTGAAGGCGAATAAAGCCGCATTTGTGACACTGCAGCTGATATGGGCAGCCGTGTCGTTTAACATCAGGCGAACGGCTAGCTCGTCACGTCATTCCTTAACATAAAAAAAAAAAAAAAAAAAAAAAAAAAAAATTTTAAAGAGCGAGTATGGCTGTTTGCCCGAGCGACTTTTAAACCGATGTACCAGGGTACGATTTCTCTCGGCCCTGCACCAATGACTGTTCAAGTTATGTGCGGAATGTGCAGTCGCTCTTACAGTGGTTAAAGAAAACATCGACCGTGAGGAAACCGGCATGTCAAAAATCACAAAACTTGAGAACATAACTATGTTATCTATTGGTTGATAGATAACATAGTCATGTTCTCAAGTTCGAACTTGACCAGCGTGGTGGATTGTCTCTCCATACAATCTTATCTCTCCTAGTCAGAGAAGGCTCGTAAACCAGCGGTGGTAACGTATAAGGTTGACGAAAACGACGAAGAAAAAGTTGCTTAGACCCTTTTTGTAATTTGTAAATGACAGTAAAACTTTTGTTCTTAATTTCAATGCAAGTTTCGCAAAATACTTAAATGCTCGTTTGTTTTGTTCAGCATTTCATAAGGCTTTTGAGCAAGACCATTAAAACGGCATTATGAATGCTATTCAATCGAATTGCAGTTGGGTACAGTCTCATAATAGAATTGTTATGATAAACATTAACGTTAGTCAAGTATATGTCATGTTATAAAGTTTATTACGTGGCGTTGGTATGTTAATAAAGAACATTGCAGAAACAAAACTGTAAGAATGACTTTGCGTTTGAGGTGGATGGTCCACTATTTGAAATAAAAACTCCAGCAGTATTTTTGCTTTTGTAGCAAGCTAAGAAAAACAATGAGAAATGGTTTAAAGAGGAATTATTTTACGTCATGACATACTCGTCTGCTTTTTACGCCCACGGCTGAACATAGGCCTCCACTAATTACGATTGAGGCAGGGGCTTGCCACAATCATCACGTCGGTTGGCAGACGTCTTGATGATCGCAGTAGATTATATTGCATACCAAGATAATGCGGCTGCCTCTGGATATTCATTTCTTCAGCTCTTCGGCATCCACGGGAAGAGATGAGGTGGTCCTATTCTTACGCCCGGGACCTCTTACGACCATTCTTAAACATGAGAGTACGTTTTTAGGAACGTTGATTCGTTAACCCATACTACCTGTCCTTTTATTAAACGTCATATATCCTTGTAATTAATTGTATCGTTATTAAGGTTTATGAGACATTTTGAGAAAAAGAGTGAAACCGCTGGCTCCAATTAGCTATGCATGCAAATATCTACTGCTACTGGCAGGTTTGCATTGCACACTGGGCCCCGGTTGCCCGTCGGTTCATTAGCGATGGATCTACTCATGAAAAACTACAATTTTTTTATTATGTTATTGAATAACGAGACGGTCTTGTTATTCGCCTAATGTTAACAGTTGCAGTGCCACTCGAAACTCCAAAATATTAAGTTTCGCGTGACACTGCACTGCGCACGTCGGCCCGAGGTATTAACACAGTCTAGTAATTGTTTATTTTATTTTTATTTATTTTATATAGATACAAAAAACAAATTGCAATCATTGATTTATTCCAAATAGACATGCTTATAAATTATGATCTGTAGTGTAACTTAACACCATGTGTACACAGAAAAATGAAATTATAAATATTTATTAATTATTATTATTATTTTTTTTTTTTTATATTAGTGAATGATGTGACGAGCTAGTCGTTTACCTGATGTTAAGCAACACGGCCGCCCATAACAGAACAGTGTCACTTGGAACCCCAAAAATAGAGTTTCACGCGACACTGAACTGCGCACACCATCCTGAGACATGAGCACAGACTGGTAATGCTTGGCGGCAGAATAACTGGCAAAGCGGTGGTACCTACCTAGACGAACTTTGCAACAAAGTCCTACCACCTAGTAAATATAATATAATTAAATATAATAATTAGATTATTACACTATGAGATCAAGCTATAAATTATCATTTGCTCAGTAATTTCACTAGCTACAGTGTCGTTCAAACCAGAACATTATAGTGTTTGCACACTACTGCTTGCCGGCAGAATAACTTGCAAAGCGTAGACGAACTTTGTCGAAAAGTCTTAGTTCCACCTAGTAAAATATAAATGTATTTAAAAATATTTAAATAATATATATTTTTTTAGTAAAGCAATTAGCAACATTATTCAAATTAATCTAATTAACAACGTTCAAAAACTTTATACAGATCATTCAAATCCGCATTTAAATTAAATATAATTACTCCATTAATTTATATTTAATTAATCATTTGAATTATATTTAATTAATCATTTAAATTGTATTTAATTAATCATTTCAATTATATTTAATTAATCGTTCAAATTCTTATGTATATCACAGAATAGAGTGAAAGTAAGCTAGATAGCTAGATTCCAGAAATAATGATCTAGACTTATAGACCTTACGTTGTACATTACAACATTACAAGCTAAAATACTTTTTTAAATACCACATAGATAAGCTTGCGTTTGACCACATTTTCAATTCGATATGTTCATTCTAAAGATTCTTATGGGATAATTTGGCTAAAGACGATCAAATTAGTGGTTTTTCACAGCCAAGACATAAGGTTTCAGGTAACTTAATAAAGTATGTAAAAAAAAACGACAAATTATTATTACAAAGTTATCTCGAAGTGTGTTTGCTAGCCTGCATGAAGGAGAAAGCAAATCAAATATGACTTCTAATTCTAACAGTACAAATGCTCAGGGTCGGCATTTCCGTGTTATGCCAAAACGCTTGCACCAGTACATACTGTTGGGACAGCACTAGTGGCCTGGCCCCATCCCTAGTATAGATAGTCTATGGTACAATTCCATAGCCTCTCTCTTGTGCAAATTAAAATATGGTAGACGTTTCCTTTTGCATTTATATTATTAAATATGTTCTCATATTAATTAGAAATAAAACAAGTGTGTCAGTATCCAGGATTTATTATTTATTCAACATATGCGAGAAGCTGAATGCTCTCGGCTTCTTCACCATCACATACAATAACTTTTTGTTTTCCTAAATCATTATTATAAAGCTACTTACTTATATACTTATACTAGTTGCACCACGCGGTTTCACCCGCGGATAAAAAGTATTTTAAGTATTTGCTCATCCCGCGGGAACATTTTACTTTTCCGGGATAAAATGTAGCCTATATCTTAATCCAGTGTATAAGCTATCTTGGTACCGAATTTCGTCTAAATCCATTCATCGGCATTCCGCAAAGATTGCGTAGCACATTTTTTATTGGTTTTTAAATTAATATAAGTAAGTGAATTATTTAATTTTGAAAAAAGGTAACCACGGTCGTGAAAAAATAGTAGCACCCTGATTGGTCGGCGCCTAGGGCGAGGCAGGACATAATAATTTGCCGCTTCCTTTTACTGCCCAAGCTTTTATAGAGATATCAGTTAAGGCTGCCTCTTGAACTCGTACAATAAATAAATGTATTTTAGTAAAAATATAGGGAATAAGGTTTATTTAAATAGTCTAAGTAGAAGGCAAATTTTCTACCGAAAAGATGAAATTCCAATAAATAAATGTATTTAAGTAAAAATTTAGGTACTTAAGTTTTAATTTGAATATTCTGAAGTCTAATTTTTCACCAAAGAGATGAAATTGTAAGTTTTTTGAGTTAGACTAGCCAATTAACTACAAAATAAGTTATATCCTAATTACTAGGTAGCTTTATACTGTATCGGCATGTAATTAAAAATATGGGCATTATTAGATATATTGAGCAGGAAGGCATCGTCAAATAAGTTTTTAGTGATTTTTATTATTTACTTAAATCTAGTTAACTACGTAATTAATATGTAAGTATCTTACTAATCCAGTTAGATACCTACTTATATTTTAATCACTTCCAGCTCCCATTGAGAAGCTAATTAATTAGTTACTGCACCCTATAACCATCTTAATTTGTCCTTCAGTTGCCTATTTTAGAAATAACAATATTTGCTTTTGCCGGATATCTAGACTACGATCACATAAAATGAATAATTTAAAGTGTAACTCTATATTTTGGATTTATTGTACAGTTGCGCTCCGCGGTTCACCCAGTTTATATACGAAATTTTGCGTTTATAATATCAGTGAGGATATCCAATGACTTTCCAAAATGATATTGTTAATCTCCTTTTATAGTATGAAGAGAGCCACTATGAAATAAATATAATATAAAGTATATACTATAATTATTATTGCTCTGTCATAGTTCCATGATAACATTCATTTAATTGCATACCCATTGATTGAGATTAATAATATAATATGTGTGGACATTTCACACAGCGCCATCTAGCCCCAAACTAAGCAAAGCTTGTACTATGGGAACCAGATAACTGATACAATAATTAGATACTTTTTGTTTCTAAATACATACATATAATACAATATAACACCCAGACACGGATCAAACACCTATGTTCATCATACAAATGTTTGTCCTGGGTGGGAATCGAACCCACAATCCATAGTTCAGAAGGCAGAGTTACTACCAACTGAGCTATCGGGCCAGTCAAAAAATTAAAAAGTATATAGGTACGTGTATATATAAAACTGATCCACCGACGTTTGTTAAGCGGAAGTCAACACCAATATAAATCAAAGAAGCTTTGATAAAAGATGAAAATAAAAAGACTGAATGCCGGATCTCTTTGCCGGACAGTAACACCCTCTCTACCTTCTCCGCAGTGAAAGGCACGCGTAGGCAGTTGCACGGCAACGATGGTTCGCAGATAATATTGAAACGTGGTATTGAAGCCGAGCACGCCCCATTCATCAATTGAATTGAAACTATGATTTCGTAATCCTCTGGCAACTGTCCGGTCCAACGGTTGTATCAACGGTCTAACTATACTTCATTCGATTTTTATCGTGATTCAACTGAAATATCCAACTGCCTGTACCAAAGATTAGACATGAATTTGATAGATATAGCGGTATGGATAATTTTTACCTACTGCGATCACCAAAACTCCTAGCGAGCGTGACGATGATAGCAAACCCCCCCTAATAGGGGAAGCCTGTGTTTAGCAGTAGATGATATATTTAGCGGTGGGGTGATGTACTCGTATGATAATCATCATCGTATTTACTTTTATTGCCTACCTATATTAATTGAACTCCGGGAAGAACGAAAACGAAAACCCGACAATTATTACGATGAACATATTTTCTCTACGTTTAATGGCTATCTATTGCTTTTTAGCGATAATTCTGCCAATGTCAAGTGAGAATTGAATTGAATCTTAGTTAGTGGCTTCTGCGGTAAATTCGCCACAATTTCGCCAATGTCATGGAATTCTTGTTCGGTTATGTCATGTCTGATAAATAAGATAAAACCTTTAGAATAAATGGTTTTAATCAACAAAATACAAACAAAAATGTATGGCAAGAATAACAACCACATTGACAAGCTGTCTGTCATTCAAACAGCAGTACTACTTTATAAATCTATGGAAACTAAAAAGTTTCTATATCACCACATTCTTCCAGGCTAAAATAAAGACAACATTACAATTCAAACGTAATCCCCGTAGCGGTTCGGAGGTCTGCGTTCTCTAGTTGATCTGCGCAGATCACTAGTTGAAGTTTCAGTAGTTGGTTGTTCTACTTCAATTATCTCGTCTACTGCAGCTGGATTAGTCATAACTCTAGGATGTACCTCGTCTATGTCATCCATACTACGAGAATCATAGAAGTCTTCCTCACTTGTTTCAGTACTCTCGCCTGACTCTCGTCTCATTAAGTATATCAGGCGTTTCTTGCACTGTCTCACTATCTTGACCTAATGGTGCTAAGTGGCGGTTCGAAACAGTAGACTCACGACCATCTGCAAGACGAACATAGGAATAGTCAGGATTTACGTGCAATAACGTCACCTCTTCAACGATTGGTTGATATTTATTTGAGCGGTTAAATTTCCGCATTAGAACATTTTCTGATTCAGTTAGCCAAGTAGGTATTGAAACTTCAACAAGTGATCTGCGCAGATCAACTAGAGAACGCAGACCTCCGAACCGCTACGGGGATTACGTTTGAATTGTAATGTTGTCTTTATTTTAGCCTGGAAGAATGTGGTGATATAGAAACTTTTTAGTTTCCATAGATTTATAAAGTAGTACTGCTGTTTGAATGACAGACAGTGTAGTATTGTGATATTTATATTATAAATAAAAGATAATTTAATGCAGAAAATTATAACTATATTTCTTCTTATGCACCGGCCAAGTGACAAGGGCGGGTCCCCATGCCAATTCCAATATGTCACCTTGACAGTGACATATACTACATCTTCCCCTTTTATATATTAACAAAAAATATATTACCTATTATTATTACATTAGTTTTATTTCCTTGGTTACTATCTAACAATTATTTTAATCTAACAGTATACTATTCACCGTTTCAAAAGCAAAACAAAAATCCTCTTAAAATGTATACTTACAATACTTATTAATATTTACCAATATACTATATCTAGTTATACATTATGCAATCCTTAGTTTAATTAGTTAATTTAATTGTAAGGAAACCATGAAACTCCACACCACTCGACTCTTACCAAGAGAACCACCAAATTATGCTCGGATATGATATGAAGTTCTGCAGTAAACTATACCATCCCTATCTGCTACATCATATGATCTTAAACCATTTTTCTTTATTACTGTACCTGGTAACCATCTCCTGCCATCAACTACTTTTTTAAACCAAACTTTTTGTCCTACTACAAACTCTGACTTATTTCTAGTTTTTACATTATAGTTCTTAATATTTCTATCTAAGGTTTTATGCATAACAGTCTTTACATTTTCATTCAGTCTAGGTTGTAAATATTGATAAGGTACAGGTAACTTAGTTTTTAAATTTCTATTCATTAGCAACTGTGCAGGGGAATATTTTGTGCCAGAGACAGGTGTACTTCTATATTTTAATAAGGCTGTTCTATAATCCACATTATCATCAAAGCATTTATACAACAATTTTTTTGCTGTCTGTACGGCACGCTCTGCCATTCCATTTGATTGTGGATATTTAGGGCTAGAATATGTGAATTTAAAACCCCACTCAGAAGCAAAACTTTTACATTCCTTTGAATCAAAAGGAACATGATCGGATACTATTTCCGATGGTACACCAAAGTTACAAAAAATATCAAGTAGAGCATTAATTGTACTATTAGCAGTTTTGTTGAGTATCAGTTTAATGTCTAACCATTTTGAATAATAGTCATAAATTACAAGATAGCTCTTTTTCCTAAATTCTAATATATCAATACCTAATTTTGAAAAGGGCAGATCTGGTACATGATGAGGTAATAAAGGTTCTTTTACATTATTATTCTGGTATGTTTGACATATGTAACATTTTCTTACATAATTCTCAAGATGACAATCCATCTTTGGCCAGTAATACAGTTCTCTTGCCACCTGCTTCATTTTGGTCATACCTAAATGGCCTTCATGTAATTTATTCATGTACATTAGTCTAAGAGTTTTAGGTATTATTATTCTATGGTTTAAGAATACTAATCCTCCATCAACAGTAATATCTGTTCTAAATTTGTAGTAGTAACATAATGAAATAGGTACGGTTTTAACATTTTCTGGCCAACCTTGTTGAGTGTACTCTATCAATTTTAATAGCTCATCATCCTTACTAGTTTCAGAGATTAGTTGTATTTTTTGTTCTTCTGAACACTCTAAGTTCTGTGATAATCCAACACAATGAATTACCTCATACATGTATGACTCATCAATCTCTGAACATGGTAAATATGATCTTGAGAGCAGATCTGAGATAAACATGAATTTTCCCTTTAAATATTTATATTCAAGGTCATATTTTAATAATTTTAATTTTAATCTTTGTAGCCTTGGTGACGGAATTTCATGAATACTTTTTTTTAGCAATGTTTCCAATGGTTTGTGGTCATTTAATACTGTACATTTTACGCCATATATAAAATAATGAAATTTCTTTGTTGACCATACTACACTAAGAAGTTCCTTTTCTATTTGCGAAAATCTTTGTTCAGCTGGTGTTAGGCTTCTAGAAATAAAGCTGACTGGCTTACCATTTTGAAGTAAGCAACCACCAAGGCCATCTTTTGAAGCATCACACTGTATGACTACTGGTAAAGTACTATCAAAATTTTGTAGAACCGGTGCCTTGGTAATAAAATTTTTAATATTTGCAAAAGTATTTTCATGAATGTCCGTCCACAACCAACCAACATCCTTTTTTAACAATTCTCTTAGGGGTGACATAATATTTGCTAGATTGGGGACAAACTTGCGCAAGTAGTTAACCATACCTAAGAAAACCTGTAGCTCTTTTTTATTTGTTGGACTTTTCATATTAATAATTGAATTTACCCTGTCTGGATCTACTTTAATACCCTCCTTGGAAAATATATGACCAAAATATCTAACTTCTTTTAGCTTATATTGAAATTTACTTTTATTAAATTTAATGTTACAACGTCTGGCCCGTTCAAAGACCTTACTCAGAATAGCATCATGTTCTTCATCTGATGATGCAGATATCAATAAATCATCGCAGTAAATAATAACTCCTGGAATATCTCCAAACATATTTTCACTGTATCTTTGAAATATTTCTGGAGCAACTGATATTCCAAAAGGCAATCTTAAGAACTTATAACTTCCAAAGGGTGTACTAAAGGTGCATAAGTCTGAAGAGGCTTCTGTTAACTTTATATTATAAAATCCGTCTGATAAATCTAAAACTGAGAATACAGACTTGTTTGCTAATTTACACACCATTTCTTCATAAGTAGGTATCAAATGATGATCTTTTATAAGTGCTTTATTAAGATCCTTAGGATCTAAACAGATGCGTAATGAACGATCTTTCTTTTCAACTATTACCAAATTACTCACAAAACTTTTAGGATGAGCTACCTTCTCAATAATTTGGTGATTCTCCAGGGCCCTCAGTTTCTCTTCCAAACGAGATCTTATTGCATGAGGTATTCGTCGAGGAGGTTTCACTACTGACTCCACTCCAGGGCGGATGCGGAGTTCCAGGGGTTCCTCAAACTGCCCTAAACCCTGAAAAAGTTCACAGTTTTTATTAATAACTGCATCTTTACTTAGTATGCTATTGACATTTTTTAATATTCCTAAACTTCCTAATGAGCTCAGCCCCAAAATAGGCCTTACATTATTTTTTATTACAATAAATTCTGTGTCATGTACTATATCATCTATTATTAATTTCAGAGATATCTTTCCAAGTGGTAAAATTTGTGTTCCTCCAAATGCTTCCAAAATTACATTTGTCTCAGACCACTTAGGCGTATCATCATCGACAATTTTTTTTAAATCATTAATCGATATGACATTTACTTGAGCACCGGTATCACATTTAAAATGAACTTTTTTGTTTTCTACTCTTAATGGTAAGATCCACTCATTGTTTTTATTAATTTCTCCAATGCTATGACATAATTTTACTAGTCACAAATCATGAACATGATTAACATGATCATCTGGATTTCCTGCTTTGATTTCCTGTATCAATTTACAACCTTGTTTGAAATGATTTGGCTTTTGACAATTGAAGCAAATTTTGCCAAAAGCTGGACAATTTCTAGCTGAATGCCTAGTACCACATTTTTTACAATTGTATACTGCATTGTTATACTTAGCTTTATTATTTGATGCTGGAACACTTTGAACTACTTCAACCATCATTGGCTGTTGCTGCATTACTTTGCATTGGTCTCTAGACAATTCTGTTACCCTGCAAATGTCGACGGCTTTCTGCAATGTCAGATCTGCAACTTCTAAAAGCTTCCGCTGAAGTGTGTGGCTTTCAACTCCAAAGACAATTCGGTCTCTCAGCATCCTTTCTTCTTGTTCTTTGTAATTGCAATTTTTTACTAATCGTCTGATTTCCGTGTAAAACGTGTCGAAACTTTCGCCATCTTCTTGTTTCCTATGATTGAAATTATATGCATTTATGACCTCATTCTGTTTGGGAGCGAAATATTCGTCGAAAAGTATTATTATCTGCTCATATTTTGCAATATCATCACGCTTTAGCACATTAAAATATAGTTCCTGCGCTTCGTTGCCCACGCTGTTCAGAAAAATGGCCGCCTTACGATTTTCTGAAACTCTTTCCAATCCAGCCGCTGTCAGAAATATTTGAAATTGTTGCTTGAATTTTTCCCAATTTGGTAATAAATCCACTGCAGTATCCAACTTGAGGGGCATAGGCATTCGGTATTCCACACCCCCCATGGTGCTAGTTTCTTCCTTAGCTGATGACACGGCGGCGGGGGCGCTCGGTGGCGTGATCATAACCTTTTACTTCCCAGTTCCAGGAGTAATCGACACTCGATGATATATTAATTTCACTGCTTCGACTGCGCCATGTAGTATTGTGATATTTATATTATAAATAAAAGATAATTTAATGCAGAAAATTATAACTATATTTCTTCTTATGCACCGGCCAAGTGACAAGGGCGGGTCCCCATGCCAATTCCAATATGTCACCTTGACAGTGACATATACTACAGACAGCTTGTCAATGTGGTTGTTATTCTTGCCATACATTTTAAAACGCGGATATATTCGTCTATATTTTCCTCTTGTAGCTGCTTTCTTGTTGCTAGCATGTGTCGTGCATAAATAATATTTTTCGGCTTCATAAATATTTTATCGAGTGTACTCATAGCTGTTTTGTAGCTGGTGCACTCGCTAATGAACGAATAAATTGTAGAAGACACGTGATTCATGAGCAAATCTAGAGTAATCTTACTATCTTTTTCATCTTTGTCGCAAAATTTGAGAAAGCTTTCAAATGTCCTCTTCCAGTGTTCCCAATCCTTTGAAGCAGAACTGGCAGCTGGATCGATGTCTAATTTATCGGGACGTAGAAATCGCTTCATCTTAATTTTGGATCATTTTGTTGATTAAATTGATAAATAAGATAAAACCTTTAGAATAAATGGTTTTAATCAACAAAATACAAACAAAAATGTATGGCAAGAATAACAACCACATTGACAAGCTGTCTGTCATTCAAACAGCAGTACTACTTTATAAATCTATGGAAACTAAAAAGTTTCTATATCACCACAATGTCAAACGATGAACAATAAAAAAAAGTTTTGTTTAAATGTCACCCTACTAATATTAATTGATTGACACCTCATTGGGGGTCGCTGAAAAGAATCCAAAAATAGCAGTTGGGAATTTTGATTTTTTTCCTAGGAGTAATAGTATTCTGTGTTTTTTTCTATTACTACACGCGTAATGGAAAAAAATCGAAATTCCCAACAAAATTTTTGAATTGTAATGTGTGATACGGGTGGATTATTACCTATCCGTTAAGTGTTCGTGAACGTGTACAAGTGTTGGCAAAAGTTTTAGACAACGCCTTTTCTCTTCAAGGCTTCCTAGAGCCTTCAGTAAAACATCCACCATTTTACTGAAGCATTTTGACAATTAAAATAAGACTTTGACATGACATAACCGTACAAAATTTCCTCACTTGACATTGGCAGAATTATCAACAAAAAGTGTTAGAAAGCCATTAAATGAAGAGAAGAGGAAGACACCTCTTTGGTTAAAAACGGACGAGCAGGCGCTATGATGGAATATACGAAGGTAAAGAAACAAACATACGTACAGTATATGTACATTAACTGTATACAGTATATGAGCATTACCTTTTTTTTTTATTATTATTTTTTATGTTTTGGCTCCACATCTCCGTGTATTTATATATTGCGTCTGTATATATAAGTTCGCCAAAGTAGGTAAACAAAGTGAGATTAAGGGTAATGTGGCACGGTTGTTTTTTTTAAGTTTTGACTCCACACCTCCGTGTATTTAGCCAGTGTCAAGTAATTGATAAATTATAAAGTTAATGACATTTCACCCAAATATGTGTCAAGTCACTGTCGAAGTCATCAAGTCAAGTCATAGTCAAGTCGTAGTCTAGTCAAAGTCATACTCCTAGTAAAGTGGTGGCAACTTTACTTGAAGCTTCTACGGAGTTTTGGAAACAACACGAAAAGAAACGTTTCACCATCATTATACCATTTTCCCACTCACGCCTGTAATCCAGCACTTAACGAATAGAATGCCATCAATTTTATGCACTAACACTGACAATAACACAAGTTTTGGAAAATAATACAATGCGGTGACGCAATCGTTTTCGCGTTCCCGCCAAAAACCCCAATTAGGTACCTTATTTGCTTCCAGTAGAAAAAATGTATATGAGAAAAGAGGTTTCCATCGGTCGTATAAGAAACAATATCAACAAGTAAGTAAGGGTTATTACTTAGTTATAACGGTTTGAATTAACATGATACAAGAGTAATTGAAATGTGTGAACGCTGCATATCACGACAATCATTAACATATATGGTGCCACAGTCTAGACGTCGGTTTACTCATTAATTGTCTAGACATAAAACTCATGGTTAATTGATGCATGACGCTATAAATTGGTTATAATAGTAATGTTTACCTGGATATTACGAGGCGATTAATTCAATAACGTGAAGAATAGTTTTATCACGTCTTAGCTGGTACTATTAAACGACATTTTATGAATCAGATGTCGACAAGAGCTAAAATTTAAAATGCTTATACCTACCTACTTACAATAAACAGCCTTTTTTGGCATACCAATTTTCTGTTGAATTGGATTATAAATAACTAACTGTGCCTCGCGGTTTCGCCCGCGGATAAAAGTAGCCTATTTGTAATCACACTTCACACTTCACACTAATATAATAAAGGCGAAAGTTTGTATGTGTGTATGTTTGTTAGTCCTTCACGCTCAAACGGCTGAATGGATTTGGATGAAATTCGGTACCAAGATAGCTTATACACTGGTTTAACATATAGGCTACATTTGATCCCGGAAAAGTGAAATTTTCCCGAGGGATAAGCAAATAATTAAAATACCTTATATCTGCGGATGAAACCGCGGGGCGCAACTAGTTCACTATACAAGCTATGTATTTTCCAAAGATTCCTCTTTACCATTTTTGTATGGAACGCTAAAATTACAAAAAAATCTATTTTAATGTAGGCAATTAATTTAGATGTTAATATAAACTATTTGTGTTCCAAATTTCATTTTAATCCGTTCAGTAGTTTTTGCATGGCACAGCCCACGGCGACGCCTTCGTGGTGTTCGATAATTGTCCCACGGGAACATATTATCGGGATAAAAAGTATCCTATATGTTAATCCAGGTTATAAACTGTGTTGATTTTATTCAAATTTGTTCAGTAGTGTTTGCGTGAAAGAATAACATACATACATCCATACTCACAAACTTTCGAATTTATAATATTAGTAGGATAATTGAGCTTTGAGTACATAAATATATTTTACGAGCTTCTGCCCGCAGCTTCGCCCGCGGCGTGGACTATGGGAAAATAATTCAACCACCCATTTCACTCTCTTAAGGGTAGAATTTCAAAAAATCCTTTCTTTTCGGATGCCTACGTCATAACATCTACCTGCATGCCAAATTTCAGCCCGATCCGTCCAGTAGTTGGGGCTGTGCGTTGATAGATCACTATGTCAGTCAGTCAGTCAGTCAGTCACCTTTGAGTTATATATATTTAGATTGTAAACTATAGCGGCCCGCCCGGGTTATTTAACAAAATTTCAAAAATTATATAGTAATACACAGGGTTTGATAGGATAATTATCAACATGCGTAATTAATGTAATTATCTTAACCATTTCGAACCCTGACAATACACGATTTTTTTGGTACTTTTTTCACACGTTGGGTTACATTATTGAAGTTTTCATACGGATTCCTAACTTTTTTGAAAATATTCTATAGCCTATGTTCATCAAGAATAATGTAGGATTCTAATGGTGACAGAATTTTACACATCGGTTTAGTAGTTTAATAGCCTATTCAATGCAAACAAACAATCAAATATTTCCACATTATAATATTAGTTTTGATGTTTGTTTTGGTCAACCTGTAAATTTTAAAATATCTGCTTTATTCATATCTTCAAAAGAGCCAACTTATAAAATTTAGAGGTGCCTCTAAAAACTCGAAACCGATTTAAACACGTTCATTTATTTTATTGTAATGTGAAGCTGGCGCTCAATCGATTTCCGGCCCAAATCGTGCTCAACGATATCACAAAAAATCGATTCTAATCGAATGACTTTAGCCTCTGCCAAGAATAAACCGTACTTGCGAAATGTATCAAAAATTTTACGTGTTGACTCTTTACAAATTGTTTAAACAGACCGGTTTAAAATAAAAACTGGATGGAACAACTCGGTAGTCGTGGCCGTGACTGCTAGTGGGAAATAAAGAGATAAAATATTCATCAAAGGAAACATCAATCATGTTTTGATCCTTATCTTAATAAGAAGCTTATTCGACTGAAAGTATCAAGATTGTAAACGAAATGTGCATGTCACAAATACACTTCACAGTCAACAGTGGAATTTTGTAGACCATATTACAATAGGTTCTGCATTTGCTATAATTGCCTGTTTTACAATCATGTTAGATTTTATCTCTAAAGTTGGTTATTTGTTTTGTTCTACACGCAAGACTAACCACGGCTACGAGCTAAACCATTAAGTTCAACAAAGGCCCCTAAACTATAATTTGGAATTACCACTTCCTTGTTAGTATACGAAGGTACTTTAAAGAGTTCACTTCTCGAAATGAGATCTGGAACGTGAGCTACTGCGCAGTAACTGAATGTTCTTAATAGCGCAGTTTGTTTTACCATTAGTCTCTTTAGCAGCTCCATAATTATCACTAATCTTCTTCTGTTTCTTTTTTCTCATTCGAACTCAAAGAGTGTGAACAAGACAAGAGATAACCTCAAGCACGGGCAAAATAGTCAGAGCTCAGGCTCGTTAGCTCGTCCCACTTTCGCCGTTTTGACGAAAACGTAAAAACGAAATGTTTTAACAAGACTTCACTTATGCGGACGTTGTAATTATCTTGGCCGTAACTCGTAAGACAAGGTCGGAAGAGCTTGTGTTTTGATGGTCATTAAAAAACCTTGCGGCTATTAGATAAGCGTTAGCGAAAATCTTTTAGACTGTACTCATTTACGTTAGTAAATGAGTACAGTCTAAAAGATTTTCGTTTTTGTTTCATTATTGTTCTAAAGCCAAACAAAGGCATTGCGTTCAGTGGTATCAGCAAAGACTACAGTCAATATTATTCCGGTTTCCAGTCGAGGATCTTAACTCATCAATGTCTTTAAGTTGCGCGTTAGCCATTAGTGTACTGATCACGTTTCTGCAAAACCAAGGGGTCCAACTTCAATGGCAAAAAGTACTTGCAACAGGATCAACTTGTTTGACCACTTACAGGAGCATAACTTAGAAGCGGATTTTTATCGATGGACCAGATTTCAGACTAAGATGTTCCCCAAGGCCATACTAGGATACCAAATCAATATCCTTTGTAATTTTATATGATTAGTTCAATTTTTACAAGTGTAAAAATAGCTAAAAGTTAAATATAGCCTAATTGCAATAAATCATTTGTCATTGAGTTTGAATCATTATTAGCTTCTTTCAGATCGCCTAGTATTTCTTTCTGCAACATTTATTCTCTTCCTTTTTACGTAGGCCTGTAGATTAGGCCTTGGTTACAGAATTTTTAATCTTCTGATTTTAATTAACCGACTGATGTCTTGCAACAATACTGACACACGTGCATAGATGTTTCCGGAACAATATTTAAAAATGGAACTTTAGCTGTAGAGTGCAATTTGTTTCATCTGACTGTCACTTGTTTTCATATTGTGGCGTCATTTCTGAAATTGCGTATCTAAATCACTATGGGGGAGTTTTGGCGGGAAAGCAAAAACTTGTGTTATTTTCAGTGTTAGTGCATAAAATTGTTGGCATTCTATTCGTTAAGTGCTGGATACAGGCGCGAGTGTGGGAAAATGGTATAATGATGGTGAAACGTTAATTTTCGTGTTGTTTCCAAAACTCCATAGAAGCTTCAAGTAAAGTTGCTACCAATTTACTAGGAGTATGACTTTGACTAAACTATGACTTGACTTGATAACTTCGACTATGACTTGACACATATTTGCGTGAAATATCATTCAACTTCAACTCTTTGTAAATGGCCTTTGAAAATATCATTAACTTGTTAAATTATCAATTACTTGACACTGGCTAAATACACAAAAGTGTGGAGCCAAAACATTTAAAAAAATCACTATGGATTTAACTCGTGAAAATTTATATTGTATGGCAATATTGATGCAGCATCTAAGTCCTAAAACTGCTCGATTTTTCCTTAGTGCAGCTCTGTATATCTATGTCAGCAGACTACAAATAACTTGCGACTTGGGTGCTTTGAGAGGAGCATCATTAAGAGTGATACAATGTAAGATATGAATGTAATGCTGTGATTGTTTCCTTAGGCACTCTGTAACGGTGCATTGTTCGACTTAGGTGCTGTGGTGGTAAATGAGGCAACAGTGGGTGGAATAATGGAGGTCGATGATAAACTTAATGTCCACCAATGGTAAAATGAAATAAAAAGCGTTTCTATATATAAGTTCGCCAAAGTAGGTAAACAAAGCGAGATAAGGGTAATGTTGCACGGATGTTGTTTTTTTTTTAAGTTTTGGCTCCACACCTCTGTGTATTTAGCCAGTGTCAAGTAATTGATAATTTATCAAGTTAATGAAATTTCACGCAAATATGTGTCAAGTCACAGTCGAAGTCATAGTCAAGTCATAGTCTAGTCAAAGTCATACTCCTAGTAAAGTGGTGGCAACTTTACTTGAAGCTTCTATAGAGTTTTGGAAACAACACGAAAAGAAACGTTTCACCATCATTATACCATTTTCCCACAATCACGCCTGTAATCCAGCACTTAACAAATAGAATGCCATCAATTTTATGCACTAACACTGAAAATAACACAAGTTTTGGAAAATAATACAATGCGGTGACGCAATCTTTTTTGCGTTCCCGCCAAAACTCTGCACGGATATTGTTTTCATATATTGAATGTATATAACTAATTAGTAGGTAAGCGATTTAAGTTCGGTGCATAGCCACTTAGTTTATCCAAATATCTATATTGTATATGAACTGCTATCTATACAAATTGCTGCATAAGTATGCATTTTTTTATGTTAAGGAATGACTTGACGAGTTAACCGTTCGCTTGGTTGTAAGCGACATGTCTGCTTATATCAGTTGCAGTGTCACTCGGAACTCTAAAATATAAAGTTTCGCGCGACACTGCACTGCGCACATCATCCTGAGATATCAGCACAGTCTGGTAATAAGATTACTTAACTGTGAGATCAAATCATAAAGCCTCAATTGCCCCGTATTTGCACTAGCTACAGTGTTCTTCAGACTGGAACACAGCAGTGCTTGCGCACTACTGCTTGGTGGCAGAATAACTGGCAAACAGGTGGTACCTACCTAGACGAACTATACAGTAAAGTCCTACCACCTAGTACATCTGGCATAATTGCACATTCCCAACTTGGTTGTTAGTTTTACGATTTACAAAGTACTTAGGAGGCAAATCTACAGCATTACAACATGTAGTCGTATTTTAGAAACTGATTACATCATTTGAATGTTATTCATGTCGGCTTGTATCTCGAATATATACATGCATAGCAATGATTTGATAAGAACAGAATTACGGTAACTACATTACTTTTTTATGTTAATGAATGAAGTGACGAGCTAACCGTTCGCTTAATGTTAAGCGACACGGCTGCCCATATCAGTTGCACTGTCACTCGGAACTCTAAGGTGTAGTGTTTTAGACGCACGTCATCCTGAGACATCAGCATGATCAGGTCATAAAGTCTCAATTAGCCAGTAGTTTCACTAACTACAGCGCCGTTCAAACCGTGCTTGCACACTACTGCTAGGCGGCAGAATAACTGGCAAAGCCGTATCTACACTGTAGTTGTCAATATTATTTCTTATAATCACGTCTTCATGGCCAAACACCTCAAATTATTTTCCCCTTGGCATAAATTCAGCGCTCCCAATTTGATGATTGTCTTTTCATTGACCATTTATGTGCAGTTACGTTTCACAACGTGTTCACAACATGATTTGTTGATGTGAAACTGTTACCGTCTATTACTTTAGATAACTACATCTTCCTTTCCAAGCGTGGACATACAATTTGTAGTGTGGGAATAATTGGTTCTAAACTGGATAATCACAGCTTTGGTTTCCTGTGTTTTAGTAAAGCTTATGTAAGAAATAAGTGATAGCTTGTTGGTTAGTTATTAGTACGCACCTATAACAATATTTATGGTGAGCTATATTTATGAAGGTTAACTGGTGTGGTGTGAATTGACTACTGTGGAAAAAAATGGTCACGCAGGTAGACTTTACGAGAGCGTGGGAGAAATATAATTTCTTATCAATTCGGCTTCCGCTAAATTCAGGTAATTAGATTATCTATATTAGGGCAGTCGCAAAGGATTATGATAAATGAATAAATAAATGATTAGGTATAAATTACAATCACTAATTATAAAAATTATTATTAATTATACTAAACTAAACTAATTGATAGAATCAGGCGTGACTTCGCGGAAGTTCATCTTAAATACAAAATGAAATAATAATATCTAGTGTAATTCCGCTGAATTCAGGTAATTAGATTATCTATATTGGGGCAGTCGTACAGGATTATTGTAGGTAAATTAATTAAAAAACCTGAAAAACCTAAAAAACCTGATATTACTCTAACAAATTTAAGAATTATTATTATTATTAAATAAAACAGCTTTCCCAAATTTATAATTAAAGTCAAACAAGTTATGGCCGGTGCGGCCATAAATTCTCTCTAACTTTTCTTATTTCTCTTGTAATTATTATATTGTAGTGGCCTTCTGCAACTACAATAGGTGTTTTTATATTTATTTTATAAGAGTGCTTTTCGATTTGCAATGTGGTTAGTTATTATTTATCTGGTATTTTTTGCATGCTGTGTTTCCTTTAAATAGACAATGCATTCAGCAAAATTGTATGTTTAGTAAGTAATATTATTTTAAATAGTGTAATTGTCAATAGGAAGCCGAATTAAATAAATAAATTTACATTAATTATTATTATTTTTATTATTATAAAATTAATTATTATAAAACCTGAACTTTAATAATAAATTTAAAAATATTTTGATTTTAAAATTAATTAATATTATAATAAATAAAACTGAAATTAAAAATATAAAATTATATAAATATTATAAAATTAATTATTATTATTACACATAAACACCAATACAGATAACCCTCGACACTTGAATGAATTCAGCGGAATTCTTGAAATTGAATTGAATCTAAGATGAACTTCCGCGAAGTCAAGCCTGATTCTATCAATTCGGCTTCCGTTTGTAATGAATTAGACGCCATGTAAGCATGCAAGATAGGTATATTTACGTTTAACTTGTCTGGCTACATGTCAAAACGTTGCATTTCTATACAATTGACTGGCCCGATAGCTCAGTTGGTAGAAACCTTGCCTAGAAGCTGTAGAATGTGGGTTCGATTCCCACCCAGGACAAACGTTTGTGTGATGAACATCGATGCTGGTTCTTTGCCTGGGTGTTATATTGTATTCTATGTGTGAATTAATGTGTGTTGTTGACAGCCTCTGTGGTGTGGTGGTTGAGTAGGTCAGCTCATAATCCGAGTTCGATTCCCGCGGTACGACAAGTATTTGAGCACAGAAAAAAATAAGCGCATATTCTTGTTCTGAGTCTGGGTGTTGTAGGACCATGGTCCTCGTAGTTCCTGGGTCTCTAGACACAGGAAATCCTAGTTAGATAGATAGATAGATAAAACTCTTTATTGAAACACCACATTACAAAAAGAATTTACAAGCACAAACTTAAAAAAAATTGTGTCACAATGGGCGGTCTTAGCGTTCTCTTCCAGACAACCCAAATCAGGGTTCAGGATCTATGTATGTGATCGTTGGGCGTTATTACTATTTATTATAACGCTGATAATGAGGTTGAAAAAAAAAAACAAGCTAGTGCTTCAAAATAGCTTTAACACATAATAGGTCTTTACCTATGAAATTGCCGTATTGCAGTACAGACTTATTCAAACAAAAAAAAGTTTTGATTGGCTATGAATTCTAAATTCAAATTAATTTTGTTTTAAAAATATGACATTCTATTTACAATATAAGTCTTTTGTTTATTGATTAGCGTTGTATTTTCATTACATTTCAACATTTTTCCTCATAATGGATACTTCGAAATTTTGTGTAATTATGGAATATGAGTTCCGTCGTGGCACCAACGCGGCACAAACGACACGTAACATCAACGACGTTTACGGAGAGAACTGTACAAACGAACGTACAACCCGTTATTGGTTTTCTCGGTTCCGTTCTGGGAATTTTGACTTGTAAAATGAACCTCGTGGTCGTCCAGAAGCTTTGGTCAACAATGATGAATTAAAGGCGATTGTGGAAGCTGATGAATCTCAATCTACAGCTGAGCTGGCAGCAGCTTTTGATGTTAGCATCAAAACAATATTGGTCCATTTGCGACAGATTGGCAAGATAAAAAAGCTTGATAGATGGGTGCCCCACGAATTTAACGATCGCCAGCGCAACGTACGCGTCGAGACTTGCCTTGCGCTGCTTAACAGGCACAGAAATGAAAGAATTTTGAACCGAATTGTTACGTGCGAAGAAAAATGGATTCTTTTTGACAATCGAAAGCGCTCAGCAAGTTGGTTAGATCCTGGTTCGGTACCAAAGCAATGTGCAAAACGAAAAATGACCCCTAGAAAGGTGATGGTCACAGTTTGGTGGTCTAGTGCTGGTGTGGATTCATCATAGCTTTGTACAAAACGGCGAGAGCATTACTTCAGATGTGTACATTGAAGAACTGACCACAATGATGGCGAAACTCGCACGTCTGCAACCAGCTTTGGTCAATCGGTCGTCTCCACTGCTACTTCACGACAACGCGCGACCCCATACTGCACAACAGACCGTCTCTAAGCTGCATGAGTTGGGTTTGGAAGCTCTCCCTCATCCGCCATACTCACCAGATCTTGCGCCTACCGACTATTACTTTTTCCAAAATTTGGACAACTTTTTAGCGGGAAAAAAATTCAATTCCCGAGAGGCAGTACAAAACGCCTTTGAAGAGTTTGTTGTCTCCCGTCCTGCTGATTTTTTCAAGAAGGGCATCCATAAACTGCCACAGCGTTGGCAAAGATGCATTGATTGCAGGGGTGATTACTTTGAATAAAAGAAATAAATAAGTTCGAAAAAAAAAATACTTTAACTTTTTTAAAACAAAACGGCAATTTCATAGGTAAAGACCTAATATTTGTCTCTGATGCTTTCACAATTATATTTTTAAATCATCCAATTAGCAGCTGTCTTATTTGCCCTCTAGGCGTATCTCAACGTCATGTAGTTCCCGTTTGATCAGCAATTAGAAGGCTGTTTTTGCTGCGTACAGTTAGGTCCAGGTCGTCTTCCTTACATGGAGACCTGTCCCAGACTGGGAATGCGTTGGGCCAGTAATGCTTTAAGTTCCGCGAATTTACTTGCGGTCACAGGCCTGTATTGATCCATTGATGTTTCGACCCTTGAAACACTGGTTCTGTTTTGGGCATCCTTTATTTTTTGAATGGAAAAACATCCTGTTGACAGACAATTAAGGTTAACAACTTGTGAAAGGATGGTAACGAAAACATTGTGTTAAAAGTTAAGACCATCGTAAGATTTGGATTCGGGTTTTTTGGCGGGAAAACGAAAAAATCGCATCACCACATTATAACATTTTCCAAAACTGGTGTTATTTTCAGTGTTAGTGGATAAAATTGGCGTTTTATTCGTTAAGTGCTGGATTACAGGCATGAGTGTGGGAAAGTGGTATAATGATGGTGAAACGTTTCTTTTCGTGTTGTTTCCAAAACTCCATAGAAGCTTTTAGTAAAATTGCCACCATTTTACTAGGAGTATGACTTCACTAGACTATGAGTTAGCCTATTAGACTTGGACTGTGACTTGACTTGACTTTTGACTTAACTTGAGAAATTATCAAATACTAGACACTGGCTAAATACACAAGTGTTGAGACAAAACAAAAAAAAGAGATTTGGATTGTTGATGTCTTTTTGTGCAATGTGATGCAGATTTGGTTCCGGCTCGTATAGCGGTAAGTGATGGTTTTTGTGGTCGTTTTCTTGTGAAATTGCTGATGCTCTAATGGCAGAGCATTTGGACGACCTACTTCAATCTGTAATAGTGTTTTGATGTTTGTAAACTGCTCCACTTGTTTTTGTTGCATTGCTTCCCGCCAAAAAATTCACGTACCATTTATACATTTCTACACATAGACATTCTTTTTCTGTCAGAACAATAGCAGGTACCTATATAATTTAGTATCCAGGTCCTAAATATTTATAGCAAACATATATGCTACCATTGATTAGATTAATCCAAGATTAAAACTGAAACGAATGTAGAAGACTCGCAATATATCCAACAGATACCGACTTCTAATCTTATGATTTCATGTCATAATTTTCCGCTGATTAGGTTTTCACATTTCACAGCGCGGTTAGAAACCATCTATTTCACAAAGAGAAAGGGAGGGTACAAGATGGTAATATTGGTAGCACAAATATAAAAAAAAATGAATGTGTTTTAGACAACACGACTGAAGTAAAACTTCTTTAGTTTAGCTCCATCTATCGGCTGGTATATTTTTTGCTTTGTTTAATGTTAATGTTACCATCTTGACAATTGTAAATTATCGTTTTACCAGACATACCAACATAATAATACTTATAAATTTGTTATGTTGACAATGGAGATCTACGAGAACCAACTTTAACTTCGCATTCACCAGCTTACTCCGCAAGTCAAGAGTGCGTAAATAAGTTTTACTTCAAAAACTACATTCTATTTTTAGCGCTTAACCGGTAACCACAATCAGATATTTCCTCTGGTCACGTAACGTAAAAATCATCGAGACACACCGTATATAATAGACTAGTTTATTCGCCCCGGTTTCACACGGGCTAATAAACTGTACTCCATAAATCTCCCTCTTGCTGCTGCCTCTACCGTTCGATTCGATTTGTCCTCTTCTACTAGTTTCCCATTCCTTTTCATTCTCCTACCTCTATTTCTCCCTTTAAACGAACAAACATAAATACATACCTTATATTTCTTATGTTTGGTGGAACGGTGGACAGTGAACAACCTTATTTAAAAATTTATCCAAATCCAAGTTATACCTTACATCGACTAGAATATACTAAAACGAGCTTCTGCCCGCAGCTTTGCCCGCGGCTTGGCCTATGGGAAAATAATTCAACCACCCATTTCACCCTCTTAAGGGTGGAATTTCTAAAAATCCTTTCTTACCGGATGCCTGCCAAATTTGCCATGCCAAATTTCAGCCCGATCCGTCCAGTGGTTTGAGCTGTGTTGTTGTTGCTTGTTGTTTTTTGTTTCATTTTGTGCATTATTTTTATTTGAATAGATAACATATACTTTCAGATTGGTCCCATAGTATTTTGATCGAAATTGATTCAGTCGTTTTGTTTTTAAATCAAAATAACTGGATGAAATATGGAGATGATAATTTCACCTTAGTATTTCTGATATAAAATACAATAAAGAGGTTTGAAAACAGTTTAATGAAGCTTTTTTTTAAATGGATGTTATTTAAAATGTATTTCTAATCAATAAATTGATTTAGCAGGTCCGTTCGTTGAAATGGTTCGAATACAAGTCCATGAAGGATTGGTCCATAGGTCATTGCTGCATGCGCGACGGACGTAGCCCATTAGTGGCTCCGAGAACTGCCATTACGGCACTTATGGCAAAGCTAGGTGAGTACGTTCTGGGAAACCAAGTTATTCCGTTTTAAATGAGTTATGTGTTGGAGTTGTAGACGTCGGTCGTCACGGTCGCTCTAATTTGTGCAATAACTACGGAGATTAGATGATAATATCAGGCTCTGCTATAATCTGTGGGATCTACCGCAGACTATAAAATAGTCTACCCACATAGCGACAATTGATTTCCTGAGATGAGATGAGTTTGGCAATATGCGAGGGCGTAAAAAAAGTAGTGTACGTCTGTGGTGAAGGTTTTTTATAAATAATCTAAATATAATCTATATATCTCTCAAAGGTGACTGACTGACATAGTGATCTATCAACGAACAGCCCAAACCACTGGAAGGATCGGGCTGAAATTTGGCAAGCAGTTAGATTTTATGACGTAGGCATCCGCTAAGAAAGGATTTTTCGGAATTCCACCCTTAAGAGGGTGAAATGGGTGGTTGAATTATATTCCCATAGGCCACACCACGGGCGAAGCTGCGGGTAGAAGCTCGTGCACAATAAGTAAATGCAAGAAATTAACATCGATAAATTAGCAATCCTACTAATCCTATTAATATTATAAACACGAAAGTTTATATGTATGGATATATATATATAACATATTTGGTAACAGCCTATTATATATACCTTTTACCAAATAGCAAAGGAAACTAGGTAAATTTAATTTATACATAATTTCCTGTTAGCATGACATATCGCGTGAAACAGGAAGCGAACCTGGATAGAAAGGCAGAATATTGGCAATCTACCTACATCTACAATAATAGGAAGCCATACATACGGTATGATTTATAGAGACACGACCAACCAGGTAGTAATTACTGTAATTTCTACCAATAAACATATCCGGTACATGAGTTGGACAACGTTTTAATTTGTTTACTTAGTATTTTAATAGTGGTAATTAAGTTTGCAGTAATAAATTGAACATCGAGTTCATAATTGGAAAATTTAATCGATAAACGCGTCACTTTGCTTTAGGAGAAAAGGGTTTATCGAATGCCACTTTCTAAGGTGCGATTTTTCAATGGTAGATAAATGTTATTCAACTAACAAATTGTAATCTGACTAAAATAAAAATACCATGATTACTGCAGTGTTCAATGTAGAAAATTATTCTTTTATTTTCACAGTGTTTTGTTTTATCAAATGAATAGCTTTTATCTGATTATTGAAAAACCGCGCCTAAAGGAAATAATTTATTTTAATATTTAAAATATACCTAGCTTTTTACTAAATAATAAATTAGCATCTTCGCGTATATATGCAATGAATGTAGTCTATTGTTTTGATGATTGCTTATGAGAGCAAGCGAGAGAGAGATGGAGAGAGAGAGAGAGCGAGAGAGAGAGAGAGAGAGAGAGAGAGAGATAACAGAGACGATACTGCTCGCTGTCGATTATCGTAAAATATGTGTATGATACTTTACTAAAGTGAGTGAGAACCAACTGGTTGTATTTTAATAATACAGACTCTGTGGCTTGGGGGTTGAGCAAGTCGGTTCATAGCCCGGAGGCGGAGGGTTCGATTCCCACGACAGGACAAGTATTTGTACCCAAAAATAGCGCAATTACTTGTTCTGTTTTCGGGTCTGTGTCGAGTTCTATGGTACCATGGCTCTCGTAGTTCCTGGGTTCCTAGATACAGAAAAGCCTAGTTAAAGTCCAGGTAAGATGTATGTGATCGTTGGTCGTAATTATTATTAATAGACTCTAGAGGTGGGTATTAGTGGAACTTACAGACTCTAGCTACTCTAGCTGCATATAAAGAAATCAGGTTTGGTTTGATTTGGAAAGTATAATGGGCCAGAGTAACAACGTTTGACGAGGTCTTAATTATATCGTTATTTACGATCACTTCATTATACAAAGATGTGGAGCAAATTGGATTTCGGCGCCGATTCGATTTCCTCTCGCTTGTTACTTCATTTGGTAGATAAAAGTAAAGTTTAACTACGTAGGTGTTGAGTTGGGAGTTAAAATACCTTATGTGGCATTAATTTCAAATTTGGTTTTACTACGTGGTAGGATTTTTCTGCAAAGTTGGTCTAGGAAGGTTTTTTTTTTTTTTTTACTTCAAACTTGTCTAGCATTTGACCGTGCTCTCACCTGATGGGAAGTGACGATGCGATCGAAGGTGTAGCATGTTTATTTTTATTTTTTTTTACCACCGTTTTGCCAGTTATTCTGCCCCCAAGCAGCAGTGCGCTAGCATTACTGTGTTCCGGTTTGAAGGGTACTGTAGCTAGTGAATTTACTATGGCATTCATCCAAAATATGGCATTGGATTGACTATGGAAAATCTCCCTCTATTGTAAAGACCATAGAGGGAGATTTCCTATAGTCATCACGCTATGCAGGCGGCTTGGTGATCGCATAAGATTTTAATGTATCGAGGAAAATTCTGTTGACCATTTCCTGGATATTCCCTTAGTCAGCTCTTGCGGCACCTACGGGAAGATATAGGTTGGTTCTATTTGCAAACCAGGACTACACGGTAGATCCATCATTTCAATTATTGTCGTCTCCCTTCCTCGCAAAAATTGACGTTTGTCACTTTAACCAAATACATAAGTGAGATTTTCATGACACCTATCTGCACTAACGGTCTAGGCCGTACCCAAATGCGTAGCAGTAAGTTATTCAGGGTGCGAACTTAATAGCTGTCAAAATTCAGTGCACACGGGCATAGGTTGAAAAATGTATTTGAACGTTTTAAATTACGAGAAATGGTTTATGGTTAAGTATACGAAAGAAAGGGTAATGTTTGCTAGCTCCATGTTAGTGGTAAGGAACATTATGGTGCGGTAAGGATGGTGCCGAAAGCGTGGGCTTTACGTGGGAAAAGACAATATCGTTGCTGTAACAACTCAGGATAAAGGACCAAACGCATTTATGAGCTTAAGCTTCGTTTCCGGTAATGGATTAAGATTATGAATGGATCATGGAGATACCTTTGATTAGATTAGATGAGATATTTTTGTAAGTATATACAGTGCTACCAACTTATCTGTAGAACGGCCAAAAGCGGAACTACTGCCGATATTTTGAAAACGTCATTTTGTTGTTGTTATTCGATGCTACATTCTACAGATAAGTTGGTGGCACTATACCTAATACTGCTTAAAAATATAGTGTGGTGTCAATGTCAAATAACTTATTGACAGCCTTTGTGGTGTGGTGGTGGAGCAGGTCAGCTCATAGCCCGGAAGCGGCGGGTTCGATTCCCCCGGCAGGACAAGTATTTGTGCACAGAAAAAAAAGTGCAAATACTTGTTCTGAGTCTGGATGTTGTGGGACCATGGTCCTCGTAGATCATGGATCCTTGTTAGGGTCCAGGATCTATGTATGTGATCGTTGGGCGCTATTATTATTATTATTATTACTTATTTTAATTTAATTGATCGAACAGACATTACTGACTGATATAGTGATCTATCAACGCACAGCCCAAACCACTAGACGGATCGGGCTGAAATTTGGCATGCAGGTACACGTTATGACGTAGGCATCCGCTAAGAAAGGATTTTTCGAAATTCTACCCTCAAGAGGGTGAAATAGGTGGTTGAATTATTTTCCCATAGGCCACGCCACGGGCGAAGCTGCGGCATAAGCTCGTCACCTATATTTAAGTACCTACCTATATTTATTTGAAATTCTACTCAATGAAATCCAAACTCATTGAGTAAAGCCTAAAAAGTCGATCCTTATTCCATCAAGCCAATTTTTAAGTCAATGCGTATTTCAAGCGCGTTCCCATCTTACGTTTGCAGAATAATTTTAGTATAAACACGGACTCTTAAATTTAAATTATGGATATAAATTCAGACTCCGGGGTTTCGATTGCTCGTGAGCATTTTTGATAGTTACTTTGTATTGTAAGAAGATTATTATATAATACTTAATGCCACCGTTGAATTACAAACACTTGTTTAACAATCAAAATAACAATTATAATTTCTTAGCACGTTCGATTGTCAGACGAAAATTTATTTTATTTATAGTTTTATAGCTTTAAATAAACTCAAAATGAACTAAGACATTTTGCTTATTTTGAACACAACAATCTGACTTTAAATATGTATTATTTTGTGCTTTAGACATAGATATTTTGCTTCCATACTAAAAATCTACATTGATAATTTATTTGCATATGTTAGGTATGGTTAGGCAGTTTATTTGTATTAATTTATCATTTGTATGCGTAATTATCTATAATTTTCCTACTTTAATATTATTTTACTATTCATATCCTATTACCACATAAAGTAGGCGAATAAATAACATTGACTTAACTTTACTATATTTTGACATTTTAATATATTATTATTTTAAAGTTGTTTAAAGGTTTGGTGGGAAAACTAAAAGGCTCGCGTCACCACATTGTGTTATTTTCCAAAACTTGTGCTATTTTCAGTGTTAGTGCATAAAATTAGTGGCATTTTATTCATTAGGTGCTAGATTATAGGCATGAGTGTGGGAAAGTGATATAATGATGGAGAAAAGCTTCTTTTCGAGTTGTCTCCTAAACTACATTGAAGCTTCTAGTAAAGTTGCCATGTCTTTACTAGGAGGATGACTGTATATTTGGACTATGACTTGACATATATGCCTTCTGGCTCAGGCACCGCTTTCGGCACCGGTACAGAATATGAGCGTAACACAATCAGACACCGACCTCACCGGCAAAGTGGGTTAGCTAGAACGGTCGTGACTTTCCATAGGGTCCACTCTTCCAGTGGACGTAGTCTTCTCGATCCTCTTATCCCGGCTACGGCCCAAGGCGAGGCTCGCACCCTAGAGGTGCCATTTAAGGTAGTTGCCTCCCACTTTTAATGGCTGGGCGCCTTTACCACCTTCGCTTCCGCCCGGTATAAAGATCGGTAGAAACCAACAACATTAGTCAGTTAAAAAAAAAAAAACAAGTAATGTATTTTAATCCAATTAATCATTATTATCAATCGTTTTTATTATTGTTGAGAATTTACTAGGTGGTAGGACTTTACTGCAAAATTCGTCTAGGTAGGTACCACCGCTTTGCCAGTTATTCTGCCGCCAAGCAGTAGTGAGCAAGCACTATTGTGTTCCTGTTTGAAGGGCACTGTAGCTAGTGAAATTACTGGGCAAATGAGACTTTATGATCTGATCTCACAGTTTAGTAATCTTATTACTAGATTGTGCTGATGTCTCTCGATGACGTGCGCAGTGCAGTGTTACGCGAAACTCTATACTTTAGAGTTCCGAGTGACACTGCAACTGATATGGGCAGCCGTGTAGTTTAACATCAGGCGAACGGCTAGCTCGTCACGTCATTCACTTTTCCTTAACATAAAAAAAAACAATCCTACAATTTATATTAACTATGTATTCCTAGTGTTCTATCGAATCATTGAACAGCTGTTACAATTCACTAATTTTTATTATGCATGCAGTCTTCGTCTGTAACTGTATTGACACTTAGGAACGTTGCTTTTTTAATAGTACTATCGAACTTGGCTACGGTGTGCATTATGTTGGTAATCGTAATAAATAAATGTAAATCAACGTATCTGAAATGCAAATCAATTCTCAATTATTCAAATGAATATCTATATATCATCAATATCCAATTGTGGAACCCTGACAAAATTGGTAAAGTTACGTGACTTTAAGACAAAATATGGAATCATGTATTTTAATACTGGATATTTAATTTAGAGGTATATTTTGCAAACCTACGTCCTGCTTCCAAACTTTACCAAAAATAGTAAAACAGCATAAACAAATACATTCTCATTTATTCTAATTAATATCATTATATCATCACATATCCAATTGTGGAACTCTGACTACATTAATTGTAAGATAGGTAAGTTAACCTTAAGTAACTTTAAGTTATAAAATGGTAACTTGTATTATTATTATTGAAACCTAACATTGTGCTTCCGAACTTTACCATAAATAATAGTGAAAGAGCCTTTGTATGGACCGGTTTTAAATTAAATCTCGTCAAATGGATGCCAAATAGGTGAAATTTTCCGTCGTCTGTCCATTCTTATCGATTAATAACTTTTAGGTTATTAAATCCTCCGCACACTCGGGATTTTTTTAGACTAATTTGAAATTTACATACAATGATATTTTAGAGACTATAATCGTACATTCTCATTTTACAGGATCGTAACATGTATGCACAAAAGACAGCCTCTGTGGTGTGGTGGATGAAGTGATAACTCGGAGGTGGCGGCGGTTCGATTCTCGCGGCAGGACAAGTATTTGTGCATGAAAAAAAAAGCGCAAAAAAACCCTAACTAGAATTCCCAGTATCTAGGGTCCCAGGAACAACGATGACCATGGTCCCACAACACAAAGATTAAGTATTTGCGCTTATATTTCTGTGTACAAATACTTGTCCTGCCGCGGGAACCGCACCCGCCACGTCCGGGTTATGAGCCTACCTGCTCAACCACAACACCAAATTGGCTGTCAAAATGTCAAAGTAGTAAGCGTGCGGAGGGGCCATATTTCACACGAAAACCAAATTGAGCACCGGCGCCGGCGCCGCGCTGCTTGCATAATCTCCAGATTTATGTCGCGAGTCGTGACAAATCTGGTTCTTTGAGAACTAGTCATTTTATCATTCAATACGCGGTTTAATAAATAATTTTATTTATATCGTGGTTTTGTGTTCTTCGATATTTTATGGGCAATAGTTTTGAAGCGCTAATAAATACTTATTTTGGATCCATTCGATTAGCGTTTTTATCTGAAGCGTATTTTAGCTTATTTTGCTTTTAGTGTGAAGTTTATATTACACTCTACTTGTTATCTATTATAGTAATCCAAGGTGAGGTTTAGTCAAAATTCCCTAAAATATCTAACAATTTTTTTTTGGTTCAAGTTTTTGGTTCTTGACACCTATTTATGTTCTCTCATAGGTACAATTATAAACATAAGTAATGATGTAGGTAAGTAGCTTGATTTTTTCCATAATCTGAGAGTAGTGACAGTGAGAAGTAGTCACCATAAATCAATGTGGTGTGTCGGATTGAATGCTGAGTAAGCCCTTTTTGACACCACTGCTTCCGTACTATATCTACTCTTTTATTTCTCTTATTATATACTCTTAACTAGGTACTGTTTATACGTAATTGTATTCTCTTGTTGTATGTATATTCTTGTAAATTTTATTCTATTTTTGTGAATGTTGAATAAATGTTTTTCTTTCTATTTTAGAGTAGTTAGCGAAATCGGAATTCGCCTGCCATATTGTTAAAGCGTTTAGCTTTCACTTTACTTTTTTAGTTTTTATATTTTTACGAATCTATTCATAAAAGTTGAAATACATGCCAATTTATCATAATCTTTTTATTACGGTATTTTTTTTGTCTTATGTTAATTTGACGTAACTGGAAAGAATACTAAATTTTAGAGAGCGGATGTCATAAAATTTTGTTATTTCATCGTCGCCAACACATCCGTGCTTTGTTATGATAAAATTTATACCTATATTTCCTAAAAATGAGACTAACAATCCAATCGTGCACAAAGAGTATAAATAGGAATTATTTTTAAACCTGGTAACATTGACTTATATAGCACACAGATTAGAGGAAAAACAATTGAAAATATATTATAGTAACGTGTATAGTAAAGTAAAGATTTCATTTTAAAAAATACCTTTATATTGAAATTAATTAATCTGTTAAACTACGTCGTGTTGACCTAAAAATAAACGACGTCCTTGACCGGACAAGTTAACTAAACAACCTCGAGCTTTACCGATTATTAGGTACCAATAAGAGCGAAAAAAACAACCAATTATCCCAATGTTTATAAGTTTTTACTTATAAATATTGGGATAATTGGTTGTTTTTTTACCTTTACCTTCCTTATTTTAACTAAGCTTCCCGATAATTTTTACCCCATTACCTTGTTATTTTAAATGTATGTTTTTACAGTATTCTGCGGTTTATATTAATTATAACCTAATCCCATATGAGTATACAGCTAAATACCTGGACATAACTCTTGACACAAAGCTACGCTAGCTCATGTTAAGAAAAAAAAGGAAGAGCTAGAATTTCGATTCCATAAGTTGTACTGGCAGATTGGAAGAAACTCTTCGCTGTCAGTGCACAATAAATTATTACTGTAAAAACACACACGAGTACATACACTCATGATCCAACGCTTCCAGAATAAGGTACTGAGGGAAATAGTTAACGCACCTTGGTACATACGCAATGACGACCTCCAGCGGGACCTTAACATCGAGTTCGTTGACAAAGTTGTTCAAAAGTATGCAGAAAGTCACCAACATATGAAATGAAAATGAAAATGAAAAACACCTTTATTTGACCTTAATATACATTATACAGTTTTAATGTAGCCCTGTCTCCTGGAAAAGCGTTAGCTGTGGCCCAGGAGGCAGTTCACCCTCGTAATAAAGTCTAAAGCATAATAATTCGTTCGACTAAAGTCTACAACATAGACTTCATTATCACGTGAACGTCGAGGCAATCCAGCTCTTCGATCACACGAATATAGTAAGAAGACTTAAGAAAACAAAACTATTTGAGTAAGTGTGGTGTTATAGTGTAATGGAATAGATATTAGTGGAGTACAACTTGTGTTGCATGGAAAGAACACGTGAACAAAGTGCCTTCGCCTTAATAGAGACAATAAGATTAGTGCTAATGGACACAATCTTAGAAATAAGGTTTTTAGAAGTTTAATTTAAAAAAATTGCTTATTAGCCAAATATTTATGGCTAGATTGTAATTCAATACATATTAGCATACTTATTTAAGTGTCGAAAAGAATTCTGTGTCTGTCTCTACGTCGGTTATAGGAAACTTGGTGAAGTTTTGAAAATAGTTTGAAGCTTTGCGAAGATCAGGTTAATTTTTATAGCAATAAATTGTTTATAGTACGCGCGTGTGATATCGCAATCCACATCTTGTATTTCAGTAAAACTTTTTCGTTTTATCATCCTTGAATATTTTTTTTTATGGTAAAATGGGCATGCGTTTGACAACAACTCACCTGATGGTAAGTGACGAAGTTGTCTAAGGTGGAGCACGCTTGCCCATGAGATGCCCATTATATATAAATAATATGAAAATAAGGAACAATTTCAATCGCTGGCTGTTACCTCTTTAACAATTGAAGGGTTGAGAATAAAAAGGATTTAACTGTCAAATTGACAGTTTCGAGAAAATTGACTTTAAACGTCAACGGCGTCATTTTAATGTAGAGTGCTTATAAGGTAATAGAAAAGGTTTATGTAAGTTTCAGTTGCTTGAAAATGTTTTAATTCTATTTAAAATGACTAAATATAGTACTCATTCATACAATTACTGTAAAAAATATAATGTAATATAATAAATATAGTAATGTTTTTATGCTAAGCAAACTGTATTCCTGTGACAGATAAACCATTTTTAGGCTCAAAATCTCGAGATTTATACCTCATTTCGGTATTTTGAGAATGTATTATTGAAGATAATTTCACGCTGAATCCAACGATACCCATAAGTCATTTTGTCAAAAAAATCAGTTAAATCCTTTTTATTCTCACCCTTTCAATTATTAACTGACTAGAATAAAAACACTTACTTTTTTCATAGTGTTTTCTTTTGACAGCCTCTGCATGCCTCTGTGGTGTGGTGGTTGAGCAGGTTGGCCCGGAGGCGTCGGGTTCGATTCCTGCGACAGGACAAGTATTTGTACATGAAAAAAAAGAGCGCAAATACTTGTTCCGTGTCTGGATGTTGTGGGTTTATGGTCCTCGTAGTTCCTAGGTCCCTAGATACAGGGAATCTCAGTTAGGGTCTACGGTCTATGTATGTGATCGTTGGGCGTTATTATTTATTTATTTAGTATTATATCCTTAGGATAAAACATATACCTGATAGTTAAAAAATTGCATGTAAAAAATACGAGCTTGGTTCAAAATAAATCCACCTTTTTTCAAATGTATTACAAATAAGAATAATAATATAGGTGTGGCCATTTTTTTTTTGAGGGGCGGAAATGCCCTCGCACTTCCCTGTGGCTTCGCACGGGACTCGAACCCACTAAAACCCCCCCGTGAGCCCTCGTGCGCCGTACCGGGGTGAGAAGGGGTCGCGACTGCAGTCCAGCCAACTCGCCCCCGGCGGCAGGCCCTTTCGGGCCTCTCCGCGCCAATCTGTGGACATCTCACACAACACCATCTAGCCCCAAACTAAGCAAAGCTTGTACTATGGGAAAACCAGATAATGATACAATACCTAGATACTTATAAATACGATAAAAATAAAAGGATACGAATTAATTCATTAGTTACGAATAAAAGGCAAAAGGCCGAAAATCAAAAAATCGAGCATATGTCTAGACAATAATCACAGTGAAACGCATCAAGCTTCAATTCAGCCCAATAGTGATTTTCAATCATTTCAATTGGTATCAATAAATAATGTATCACCAATAAAGAAATTAACACTCGTCAGATCACAACAATGCTAACGGAACGTCCCCAGAACACCTACGAGTAATCAAAAGCCGCAGGCTAACAGAAGCGAAGTGAAACTAAATCCAAACACCAGAAAACCTTGACCTTCCACTGTGGCGCTAGCATCCTCACCCTGCGAAGCTTTTGCAAACTTCACGCCTTACACTTTGTGGTTCTCAATTTCTCCGAGTGTCAAGCTACAATGGTATTTTCTGGTAGAAAGCTGTAAAGTTACCATATCGAGCGACTCGTCCCACCAGTTCCATATTAAATATCATATTTAATAATCGTTTATAGATAGATGCACTTGGTATTCCATGATTGCATTCATTGTAGCTTTCAAACGTGTCTCCTAGAATGCGATTTCACTTTATTTGCAATGCAACAATCTTTTAGTTATTTTAATTATAGCGAGCGAGCGTTGATTATTCAACCGACCTTAAAAAAGAGAAGCTAATCAATGCGGTAATTTTTTTTTAATATTTGCTATTTTGACAGCCTCTGTGGTGTGGTGGTTGAGCAGGTCGGCTCAGAACCCACCACCTCCGAGTTCAACACACACAATAACATTTTTTTTGTGCACAGAAAAAAAAAAGCACAAATACTTGTTCTCAGTCTGGATGTTGTGGGACTATGGTCCTCGTAGTTCCTGGATCCCTAGACACAGCAAATCCTAGTTAAGGTCCAGGATCTATGTATGTGACCGTTAGACGCTACTATTATTAATATTATTATCTCATACTTCCGTCAGGCTATTTTACAAATACAAACTATAATTTGGTAACACATATTATATAAACTGTAAACATGAATCTTACGCCGAATAGGTTCTAATATAGGTTATACACCTCCGAGAGTTTGGTTATCAATGAGAGGCCGAATATGAAATGAATCCTATGTAGAACTAGCTTCTGCCAACGGCTTCACCCGCGTGGCCTATAGGAAAATAATTCAACCACCCATTTCACCGTCTTAAGGGTGGAATTTCGAAAAACCCTTTCTTAGTGGATACCTACACTTTACAAAGAACACACCCTCCAAATTTCAAGTCTCTAGGACCAGCAGTTTAGGCTGTGCGTTGATATATATTTGACTGGCCCGATAGCTCAGTTGGTAGTAACCCTGCCTTCTGACCTGTGGGTTGTGGGTTCGATTCCCACCCAGGACAAACATTTGTGTGATGAACATAGATGTTTGTTCTGTGTCTGGGTGTTATATTGTATTCTATGTATGTATTTACAAACAAAAAGTATCTAAGTAATTGTATCAGTTATGTGGTTCCCATAATACAAGCAAATTGCTTAGTTTGGGGCTAGATGGCGTTGTGTGAAGTGTCCACACATATTATATTATATTATTATTATATTATATATGTCATTCAGACAGTCAGTCAGGACTTTGAATTTTATATGTATAGATTGCGGTTCATTTTAAAGTGTAATTGCCGTCGCTTTGCTTTCTTCACATCTGACAGAGACAATTTGAGTGTTAATTTTTGAAAATACGTTTTGTATTCTAATTAAAACTACTTCGTCATAATTTCGACGCGAAAAATTTGTCACTTTAGGTGACTATAATTTAGATGGTTTTCATCCTTAACATTGAGATGTTAATTTCATGCCAAAAACGCACGGAGTAGCAAAGTAATGCGTAATGTCAATATTTTTTTTTTCCCATCTACCCTAAAATGTATGATTTAAATAGAACTGTATATTTATAAACTTTGTTATTAGTTTTAAGAGGCGCCTTCAGCCTACAAAACAATTTATATTCTCAGAATAAATTTGTAACTTAGACACTAACGCTAAGTCTTACGAAATAAAATGTAATTTGATGTCAATAAAGGAATTTCAAAATCAAAAAAATCATTCAGATGTTAAGGGTAACCTTTTGTTTTTAGAGTTAGTTTGAAGATATTATGATGAATTCAAAAAAAGAAAACCTACGAACTAATTGTGTCACTGTGTAGACAACATATAAAAAAGAACGAAATCGGATAAAATTTAAATTTAATTGGTATACTCTCGTCTTAGGGTCATCCGTCATTTGTTTCTGTGGTTTTTCATAAAGCGAATAATGGTTGATAATGAACATTTTACAATCCGCATAACAATCAAACTACTAGTAATTATTTTTGAATAAAGTGTTGTTTATTCGTGTCAAGGCAAGTTGCGTGTGGTCTCGGTCACGACGCAGACTCGTCTTAGGAAATATAATCTGAAAGGATTTGTATGTATTATTTTAATACAGCATGCATTAAAATTATGTTTTTAAATGTTTATTTATAACTAGATGATTCAGATAATTTTTAATAACGCTCAATAATCACATACATAGATCGTAGACTCTAAGGTCCGTATTACAGAACGATGCTCAGTCATCGATCGCTGCTCAAGCAGTGGTTTCATTCATAAAGCGATCAATTAAATAATGAAATCTCTGCTTGGGCACCGATCGATAACTGAGCATCGTTTTTTAATACGGAGCTAAGATTCCCTGTACCCAGGAACTAGGAGAACCATAGTCCCACAACAGCCAGACACAGAACAAGTAATTGCGCTTTTTTTGTGCACAAATACTTGCCCTGTCACGGTTGAACCCTCTGCCTCCGGGTTAGGAGCCGACTACTCAACCACTACACCACTACATCACAGTCTGCTACAATTAGGTGCTTATTTTAAATATAAATTGAAATAAATCACAATTTTATAGACTCATTATTCATTCGTGTTGTTTCGGTTGTCCCCGCATATTTAAGAGATTTATTTCCTCGGCAGATGAACAATTTACCTGTTACATTGTTCAGCCAATTAATTTTCTAAGTCTCATGATATTGTTCAGGGAGTAAAACATAGGTAACTTTGTTGTCAATAGTGTTACTTTATTACAACAAAGTTTTCAAGCTTATTTTACTGGAGTTTATGTTCCTAAAGTCACGAATTTGAAGTCCGGGACTGTAAATCTGTCCAAATAATCCAATTACAAAATAACTATCTAGCTACCTACATAATAATCGTAACTGTAATATTTTGATACTAAAGATGTAATATGTTAGTGGTTAATTTACTTAAACAATACATGAAGTTGGTAGAGTGTGACCCCGTGGTAGCCTGTGAGACTTACAAATTAACGCACTCTACATGGTTCGAATTCTGCTCGGCCCTGTTGGTATGTCGGGTAAATGGCGACAACATTAAAGAAAGTAAAAACAAAGTTATACCAGCCGATAGATTATAATTATAATTACAATTATAATTATATAAGAGTAGGTCAAGGATCTATGGATGTGATATGATGTGATATTTTTGGTGTTAATAAAGAGTTTTGTGTTGTATTGTAAACTTGACCCAGTATCAGTTTTTTAGTAACTAACTATAATTACAATTAGTTAAGTCCTATACTAAGCTCTACCGCTATAAAACTCCACGCAATCTCAAATAGCAAAAGAAATCTCATAAATTGTGCATTTGTGTGAAAATGTGCATTCCCAGACTTGGATATAAATGGCCACAACGACTAGCCTTCGGTAACTTAGGTACCAGTTGTTGTCCGCTTTCAATACCCTATTATGAATACCAGTTGATACCTAGTATAAGGTGGTCAGTTTTTGAGTCCGGGTCGTAGAAAGCACAGCCAGCATGGGTGACTTTGTCAATTATCTTTTGTTGGTGATAGTTTCACTTCGGAATTGCTTGCACCAGTAGTGGGAAAGAGTACTTCTTTTTTTTCGTATTCTAATATTGTATTGCGCTTGCTATATAATATTTGACAGTAAGCACTTTGTAATTTTATATTAGTACAGTAACTTAATTTAAAGTATTTAATATCATTTTGACTTGTGGTAAAAGTGCTAAAAATTACTTATCTGCATTAAAATCCTTTGACTTTGACTTTGCTTGTAATTTATATTTTTTAAAATCACACTATCACACTAATATTATAAAGGCGAAAGTTTGTATGTGTGTATATATGTTTGTTACTCATTCACGCTCAAACAGCTGAACGGGTTTGGATGAAATTCGGTACCAAGATAGCTTATACAATGGTTTAACACATAGGCTTAGACATTTTATCCCGGAAAAGTGAAACGTTCCCGTAAGATAAGCACATAATTAAAATACTTTATATCCGTGGGTGAAACCGCGGGGCGCAACTAGTAACAATAAAAATTATTTTTAGTACTCTAATTTTTCTAATAACTTAAGTGCTAAAGCCTGATAATGAGGTCCTTATTATTTTTAGCACTTAAGTAATAATCAGCTTGGAGACTAAACGTTGAGCAAATAATCATTTGATTTTACAGTACCTTATTATTATTATCCTATTCTGTTATGTGTGGCCGTGTCGCTTAACATCAAGAGAATGACCAGCTCAGACATAATTTATTTCTTTATTTAACCTAAATCTCGAGATTTAAGCCTCATTTCGGTATTTTGAGAATGTATTATTGTAGATAATTTCACGCTGAATCCATTTATTAACATAAAAAACTTCTTGGTTTCCTAGGAAACCAAGTAGATAACGTATTAGACGTATTATGGTTTCTGTACTTCCATGAGCTTGTGATTGAGATTGCTTACTTATTACAATTCGCCGGCAGCGATTTCAATTTAATTGGCTTTTCTAATGATTCGAGAGTTGATGTGTGTGCTGTAAACTGTGAATGCCTTTTGATAAATCAACCTAGTTTACACAGAACATCTGATAGTTTTTTTTTAATGTTTTGGCTCCACACTTTTGTGTGTTTAGCCAGCGTAAAGTAATTAATAATTTATCAAGTTAATGATATTTCACGCAAATATGTGTCAAGTCACAGTCGAAGTCATAGTCAAGTCATAGTCTAGTCAAAGTCATACTATATACTCATATCGAATCGAACCCGCCGCCTCCGGGCCGCCTTATGAGCCGACCTGAGCAACCAACACACCACAGAAGACTGTCAAATGAAAACTTCCTGTTTGCGCATTATGGGATGATGTGGTAATGACGACGCTGACTTTATGTGTATATTTACTGCAAATCCTACCCGCGTCATCTCACGATATCGTCCGCGATGAGATCACTGTTTGAGTCGCTATCAAGATGTTTATTCGTAGTAGATAGTATAGTGAAATAAATAAAGTAAAATTATATCTTTAAAGTATAATTATACTCGTATTTTTTTTCATACGACTTATTATTAGACCTAGCTGCTACTCTACAATTATAGAGTCTACATTGTTGAAGTAAAATGTTACGATACCGTACAAAGTAGTAAAATGCCAACGTATTTAGTGTAAAAAAGAAACTGTACAATTATTATCACCTCCAAAGTCTGGCTGCAATTCCTCCACAAGATTTATAAATGCCTCTACTGTTGTTGCTCTACATCTACAACTAAACTCTTTATTCTAGAAGTTTCTGGCCTTAGTCCTTATTGTATATAGCCAATACTAGTTAGAGTCCAGGAACTATATTATTATCACCTCCTAAGTCTGGCTGCAATTCCTCCACAAGATATATAAATGCCTCTACGGTTGTTGCTCTACATCTACAACTAAACTCTTTATTCTAGAAGTTTCTGGCCTTAGTCCTTATTGTATATAGCCAATACTAGTTAGAGTCCAGGAACTATATTATTATCACCTCCTAAGTCTGGCTGCAATTCCTCCACAAGATATATAAATGCCTCTACGGTTGTTGCTCTACATCTACAACTAAACTCTTTATTCTAGAAGTTTCTGTTCTTAGTCCTTATTGTATATAGCCAATACTAGTTAGAGTCCAGGAACTATATTATTACGGTGTGATCGTTTGTATTATTGTTTTTTAAAAGGAAAAACAATACTAGTCAGTTTAATGTTGTTTAAATGTGGCTCTATGATTGAATGATAAAAAAAAATATTTCCTTGTTCGGTTAACATGGATTAATTTTTATCATATTTTACGCAGATCCATTTAATACTTATAACTAAACGTTATCTGTTTATTTGTATGTTTGTTAGTCTGACTTTTAACTTCTTTAAGCTGGACCAACGTGAATGAAATTTTCCGCGCGAATCGAGTAAAGTCCGAGTAAATACGCGGGATGTCTCTATAACACGTAATATCAACAATTGTGAATAATTAGCAAGTTCAAAACTCAGCTGTCATTGAAGTTTATAGGGATTTTAGAACTAACTCATTCTAATTCCAATTTGACGTGGGAGTGGTGTGGCATGCACTGACAAAACAAAAGCTGTTACAAAATAAATTTCCTTTTTTTTCTGACGTCTCGCTTGGGGTGTATTGCGCCAGCATCTACCCAAGCCAGCCCAGTTCCACAGCAACAGAGCGCGGCTCTGGGGTGTTGGCTGGCACTCCTGCTCCAGCGTCGCAGGTATTCAACAAACCTATTCATTTCCTGTTTAATTATTCCATCAACTGAACAAGTACCTAAAACAAATGGGAACCACCTTGTGTATGCCAACACGACGCACGGAAACACGACATCCGTATTTGCTGGCCATTTGCTGCATTTTTCCAATCCGCACAAAGCGTTTCGCTTCAACATTTATTGGGCGGACGGCAAACGAATGGAACAACTTACCAGCGTATCTAATAAATAAATAAGATCTGGGAGTTTTCTAAGGCAAAAATAACCGATATCTTTTAACAAAAATGAACCATTATTGACCGCGTCGTCACTTACCATTAGCTGAGACAATGGTCAATTGTAAGCCTATTAATAGTAAAAAAATTAAATGCCAATGATCAAAAACTGTCCTACCTTGAAACTGCTAAAATAAACACGCTCGCATAATTGTACGTAATTGGCAAAGTAAAAGGTGCACGGATGTATATGCAGCTCACAGAGCCCACCAACAAACCACAGCCAAGCTATTTAGCTTATAGGCAAGTGCCTATAGTTGCTGAAATAACACGTCTTATAAAGATGAATGAATAATTTTAATACAGTATCAAAAGACGAGACTCTCTATATCTATAAACTAATTCCAGTTTCAATCTATGCATATAAAATTTAAAGTCCAGACTGATTGACTGAATGACTGACTTATATATCAACGCACAGACTAAACCGCTGGTCCTAGAGAATTAAAATTTGGAGGGTATGTTCTGTGTAAAAGGTAGATCCACTAAGGGTTTTTCGAAATTCCACCCCTAAGAGGGTGAAATGGGTGGTTGAATTAGTTTCTGTTTCTGGGTGTTGTGCAACCATGGTCCTTATAGTTCTTAGGTCCCCTACATACAACGAATCCTAGTTAGGGTCCAGGATCTATGTATGATGCGATCGTTCGACGTTATTATTATTAAATAGAACGCAGACATTTAAACACTATTTTAGAAAACAAGTGAATCCGAGAGAAATACGACCAGTTTTAAAGTTACTTTGTCAACATTGTAACAGTATGGCGTATCGCAAACAGAGGTATGTTTTATCGACGGACCACACTGACCCTTGTGATAAAAAACTGCACAAAAGGTGCTGTTGTGACAAAAATGGAACTATGCCTACTGTGGTTGGGTAGCAATGTATTGAATCCACGCTTTTGTTAGGCGATATGCTTGAATCGGTAAGTCCCCTATTGAGTTACTTATATTTTTTAAGAGAATTAATTTAGTAAGTATAAAGATTCTTATATTTTGATATCGTTTACTAGTATTACTATATATAGTACTAGTATTTTATCGTCAAGAATCGACCGAATGAACAAAGTGAGCGAAAGTCTGCTTCAAGTCCGCAAAATTTGCTTTAATTTGTCCGGATATACGTTTTAGGTTAGGTTGCATTTTTCAACGAATCTTGACAAAACATGGTACATAGAACTAGTAGACTAGTTCAAGCTCTTTTTGGTTGGAGATGTATTTCACCAAAAAGGAGAAGCTTGTAGCGGCACCATTTAACAGCCTATTTTGATTATATTTGGCAGAAACGTTGGGTACTCAATTCTTGACAAGTTTCAAATATGAGCCAAATCGGTCAAGGGGTTATCGAGATATAAAGCCGCGAACTCTGATTTCGAGACGCACTAAGTAAGTAAATCATTTGTTTGTGCTAGCGAGGTTTACTGTTTGACCTTTGTGCTCGCGAGGACTACCGAAGTATAAAAATGTCTTTGTCAAATGTTTGTTTATGTGCTGGCTTTTACGTCAAATGAACTGATTAAATTTTTTTATGTTATTTGCATGGTAGGGACCAACTTATTGTCCCGGAAAATTATGAGGTTGAAAAAGGTTGTATTAAAAATACATATTATTATACCTTATTCATCAAAATGATCAATCCAGATATGTATTAAATTTATTACTTTTAAATAAACAACGTGGGTTACAAATGGGTCCCTTTTCCTCTAAAATATAATAAGTAACAGATGAGATAAAGAGCACAGAACGGACGAATAAGCAGACCTTTACAACAATGTTCAATGGTTAAATTTTGAACACATGTGAGGTGAGGATCTGCCCACGCGCTGTCGAGTTCCGTTACGGTTTGATTTCGGCGCGAACACCGAGGAATTTTGTAAGACACTTTCCAGTTAACTCGCGATGAAATGTGACGAGATTGAGTGATTTAAAAACTGTAGTATTTTCCTTGTTTACGTAAAGCCGCAGGCGACACCTAAGACAAAGCAACGAAGTGTGTCGCACATCGTCGCCTTACCATTCACTGTTTTTCATAGTTTTATGATGTCCAATTTAAATAAATCCTTTTGCGATTTATTGCTTGTTTGACTAGATTTTATCAGATAAATTATGATTCTATCCGTAAACACAATTTACGTATATTTATAGTATACACTATGATGTAAAACAACTAAAACAAAACAAAATAAAAATGTAAATCTTCTTTGGGAACGAACGCGTCTCGAATCTAAACCACGATCAAGGACGTTCTAAGCGACAAAGCGTAACAAATCGGACTCGGATTACTTCAATATCTTGTAACGCTATTGTTTAGTTACCATCAGTTGTTTCAGAAATGTTGGACACAGAAAAAATATTTGTTTAATGTGATCATACATTGATTTGGGTTACTTGTATTTCTGTCCCCTCGAGGGGACAAATGAGAATAAAAATTCCTGACAGTCCCCGAATTGTCATTATTTGTTAGTGTATACAAAATAACTGTTTGCATCATCGGACGTAAGTATAAGAAAGCAATATCAATGCAGTAGTACGCTCTTTTTTTACAGTAAAGTTTATTTATTAAACTAACTAACTACTACATTAAAAATTATCAGTTAGTGAATCTGCATGTATCCAGTTCATCAAAATATATTTAGGTCTTTACCTATGAAATTGCCGTTTTGTTTGAAAAAAGTTAAAGTATTTTTTTTTCGAACTTATTTATTTCTTTTATTCAAAGTATTCACTCCTGCAATCAATGCATCTTTGCCAACGCTGTGGCAGTTTATGGATGCCCTTCTTGAAAAAATCAGCAGGACGGGAGACAACAAACTCTTCAAAGGCGTTTTGTACTGCCTCTAGGGAATTGAATTTTTTTCCCGCTAAAAAGTTGTCCAAATTTTGGAAAAAGTAATAGTCGGTAGGCGCAAGATCTGGTGAGTATGGCGGATGAGGGAGAGCTTCCAAACCCAACTCATGCAGCTTAGAGACGGTCTGTTGTGCAGTATGTGGTCGCGCGTTGTCGTGAAGTAGCAGTGGAGACGACGGATTGACCAAAGCTGGTTGCAGACGTGCGAGTTTCGCCATCATTGTGGTCAGTTCTTCAATGTACACATCTGCAGTAATGCTCTCGCCGTTTTGTAAAAAGCTATGATGAATCACACCAGCACTAGACCACCAAACTGTGACCATCACCTTTCTAGGGGTCATTTTTCGTTTTGCACATTGCTTTGGTACCGAACCAAGATCTAACCAACTTGCTGAGCGCTTTCGATTGTCAAAAAGAATCCATTTTTCGTCGCACGTAACAATTCGGTTCAAAATTCCTTCATTTCTGTGCCTGTTAAGCAGCGCAAGGCAAGTCTCGACGCGTACGTTGCGCTGGCGATCGTTAAGTTCGTGGGGCACCCATCTATCAAGCTTTTTTATCTTGCCAATCTGTCGCGAATGGACCAATATTGTTTTGATGCTAACATCAAAAGCTGCTGCCAGCTCAGCTGTAGATTGAGATTCATCAGCTTCCACAATCGCCTTTAATTCATCATTGTTGACCAAAGTTTCCGGACGGCCACGAGGTTCATTTTTCAAGTCAAAATTCCCAGAACGGAACCGAGCAAACCAATAACGGGTTGTACGTTCGTTTGTACAGTTCTCTCCGTAAACGTCGTTGATGTTACGTGTCGTTTGTGCCGCGTTGGTGCCACGACGGAACTCATATTCCATAATTACACGAAATTTCAAAGTATCCATTATGAGGAAAAATGTTGAAATGTAATGAAAATACAACGCTAATCAATAAACAAAAGACTTATATTGTAAATAGAATGTCATATTTTTAAAACAAAATTAATTTGAATTTAGAATTCATAGCCAATCAAAACTTTTTTTTGTTTGAAAAAGTCTGTACTGCAATACGGCAATTTCATAGGTAAAGACCTATTATTTTCATGACCTATGTTTTGTATACCATCAAACATGCGCTACCTAACAAAAATGTATAACCACCTTAATTTTCAAAATGTACAATATGCTCATATTTACGTTAAGCGATCTTTATCTTTATCCTGTTAACTATAACGTCTGTGTAAAATAACATCTTAATGTTTAGCAGATGGTGTTGTCTTTTGGCACATAATAAATATGTGGTATTGATCGTTCGGGACTTGGCATATTATTACGCTTGGGCTTACCCATGAATAATAAGTACGTACCTACATATTAATTAAGCTCTGTTAAGACTGAGAATAATTGAAGGGGTGAGAATAAAAAGGGTTTAACTGATTTTTTTTTTTCACAAAATGACTTATGGGTATCGTTGGATTCAGCGTAAAGTTATCTACAATAATACATTCTCAAAATACCGAAATGAGGCTTAAATCTCGAGATTTTGAGTCTAAAAACGGTTTATCTGTCACAGGAATACAGTTCGCTTAGCATAAAAACATTATTATATTTATTTTATTATATTATATTTTTACAGTAATTTTATGAATTGGTACTATATTTAGTATTATAAAATAGAATTAAAACATTTTCAAGCAACTGAAACTTACATAAACCTTTATTACCTTATAAGCACTCTACATTAAAATGAGGCTGTTGAAGTTTAAAGTCAATTTTCTCGAAACTATCAATTTGGCAGTTAAACCCTTTTTATTCTCAACCCTTCAATTAATACTTTATGAAAGAAAAATGTGGCCAACTTTAACCTACGAGATGCCTTTGGGTAGCCTAAAACATTGATGCTGTGTATAATATAAAGTATCATAACGTAGATAATGACGCTTTACCTAATACACACTTAATTTGAGTTTGACCCATTTTTTATTCTTATATCTTGAGTACCTTCAAGGTAGGTACTCTAATTGAATTACAATGTAGCCATAGATATTTGGCTGATAAGCAATTTAAAGTTAAACTTCTAAAAACCTTATTTCTGAGACTGTGTCCATTAACACTAATCTTATTGTCTCTATTAAGGCGAAGACACTTTGTTCATCTGTTCTTTCCATGTAGCACAAGTTGCACTGCACTAATATCCTTTCCGTTACTTTTTTTTATGTTAAAGTATGAAGTGACGAGCTAGCCGTTCGTCTGATGTTAAGCGATACGGCTGCCCATATCAGTTGCAGTGTCACTCGGAACTCTAAAGTATAGAGTTTCGCGTGACTGCACTGCGCACGTCATCCTGAGACATCAGCACAATCTAGTAATAAGATTACTAGACTGCGAGATCAGGTCATAAAGTCTCATTTGCCCAGGGATTTCAATAGCTACAGTACCCTTCAAACCGGAACACAGCAGTGTTTGCGTGGCGGCAGAATAACTGGCAAAGCGGTGGTACCTACCTAGACGAACTTTGCAGAAAAGTCTTACCAACTAGTAAAGTACTTACACTATAACACTATACTAACTCAAATAATGGTTATGTTGCTTGACGTCTTTTAAGTTTGTCCTATGAAAAAGTGACGGCTGGCATAACTAATCTTATCTGAAGATGCGGTTAAGACCTTGCTCTCGAATGTATACCGTGCATGTGTGCTGTGGCCTATAGATCTAAGATAACGCGATAACGCGTAGGACCTGGTTTATCTCACCGGTATTAAATAAACAAAAGTGACGATGGTCCACGAGAAAGCTGTATGGTGATATTGCAATAACAACATATATAGTTTCTTTATTAGTTGCTACGTGATAAAATTTAAAACCCTGAACCAACAAAAGAAATACTGTCAGAGTAAGTAAGTTAAAAGATATGGGCACGCATGTCTGTATAGGTAGCTAGACGCTACACAAAGCTATGCTTATCGAACGTCTGGTAAAGATTTTACGCTACTCACAGCCAAAGAATATATAATAAGCAGAGCTCATCGATGAGGAAAATGTTGGAGGAGAATAATGCTGCAAAACTAAAAAAATGACGAGCCCTGTACCATAGAGCTGTGAAAAGCCGCCTAAGACAAACCCAATATTCAGCACATAATGCCAGCGGCTAATACTGATGGCGATGATGATCGTAAGTAAATAAGACACTTTGCTAGCGCCTGTTTTTCTCGATAAGTATAAAGAAGTCTTCAAACCGAGAGTGAACAGGTAACTTCTAAGCATGCATGTTACAATCCAGACAGCATCGCCAATTACGTTCAGGTGGAAAGAGATGCAAGCAATGAATAAGAAATTGAGTCAATAAAAACTACACTCACTTTCAACTTTGTCTCCAATTATTTCAAGTACCTAACGGTGCTGATATATCTATATAATTATCATTAAATGACTAGAATCCATGCGGTTGGTGCATGCGCGCTTGTCAGAGTATTTTTATCCGACATGGTATTATTATTACATTTTGTCAGTGTCAGCAGCGGTGGAACGTTTGGTAAGGCTTTTATACTTGACGAGCTTCTGCCCGCAGGTTCGCCCGCGGCGTGGCCTATGAGAAAATAATTCAACCACACATTTCACCCTCTTAAGGGTGGAATTTCGAAAAATCCTTTCTTAGCGGATGTTTACGTCATAACATCTACTTGCATGCCAAATTTCAGCCCGATCCGTCCAGTGGTTTGGGCTGTGCGTTGATAGATCACTATGTCAGTCAGTCAGTCAGTCACCTTTGAATTATATATATTTAGATGTTTATTAACGTACACATGCGAGTAGTTATTTAAATGAATGTGAACATAATAATGATGTGACAATATTACCTGACCTTCGATGCTATGTGGCAGATGGCAGTGTATGCGTCAATGTGATCTTTGTATTATTTAATGATTACTTTGTTTATGCAAAGATATGAAATGCCGACGCATGTAGCATGTAGTAATTATAATGTGAGTATAATAATTGTAACAAAAGATGATCCGTAATAAATAAATAATAATCAAATTTCTATTCTTTCTAGTGTTATGACTTATGATAAAACATAAAACTTTGTTTTTCTGAATTGACGATTATATATTTATGCTACCACGATTACGATATTTGGGGAAGTAATTGGTAATATAGTAATTTTTCAACGTTGAATTATATGTAGGTACTTCCACACGAAACATTTTACGTCATAAGTGACGTAATTAGACTTTTTTTGCCTGTATGTATTTACAAAAAAAAGTATCTATATTGTATCAGTTATCTGGTTTCCATAGTGCAAGCTTTGCTCAATTTGGGGCTAGAAGACGCTGTGTGAAATGTCCACAAATATTTATTACTAGCTGTGCCCCGCGAATTCGGTTGGTTAAGTTTATTATTCACTTTTTTAATTGTTTATGATGTGGTATTTCAATAAAAAATTTATTTATCCTACTATAAGATCTTGGAAAATTTAATAGTTACAACTGAGATACAAAATAATAAAATTTATATTCTATATACTTAACAACATAGGCCAAAATCAGATAAACTTTTCTTACCTACAAAGAAGCAACTATCTACTTAATAGAACTTAAAACAAAATAAGGTCGTATTTTCTTGAAATTGAAAGTTTCTTGTGTTGTTTACAAACGTAGGTTTGTATGCGACTGTAAAATTCAAAATCATATTGTAATATCAAATATGGTGAAGCCGTGAGGCCAAAGTTACGATCATTTACATATTTGCAGGTATTTATTGCGTAGGTTATAATGTTTTTATATTGTAAATGAGTTTTCACGCACAGGGTTGCCTTCAGATCTCTGATTATATTTTTGCATATTTGCTGAATTAGACTGATGAAAACGGGCATAATTATTTGAAGTAAAATTTATTTATGCATGCTTGACTTGGGGAGTAAGCTGGTGACCGCGCGACATGGCGAACGGAAGTTGAAAGTTGTTGCTTAACGAAGATCTTCATTGTCAACATGACAAGGTTAAAATTTGTATTATTATGTTGATATGTCCGGTAAAATGACAATTTACAAAATGTCAAGATGGCGACATTAACATAAAACAAAGTAAAAACAACGTTATACCGGTTAATAGATGGAGCTAAAGAAATTTTAATTCAGTCATGTGGTCTAAAGCACACTCGTTTTTTTTAATCCCTAATTTTATCAACAATTAGTAAACGCTCATGCCGCTGTGCATCTATATTGCCCGAACACGGGTTGAGTTATTCGACTGTATCTTGTTATACTAGTTGCAGTTATGAGTGCACTTCAGTTTCTACAATATGCTTTTATCAACTTTTGAGGAGACGGAGTGATAATGGTAGCCCTGCTTGCGAGCCACCCACGTTAAGAATTTACTTGTTGAAGTGTCAGCTCATGACATAATTATCATAATAATAACGTGGAATGGTATTTTGATGTGCCATGTCTGGAGGTACAATGTGTGGTTACGCTTTAGTACCTTACAGATATGTTTTGACGCGAAAGGAAAAATCAATTGTTCGAATAAATTGACTCGGATATTTCTTATTTTATTATTTATAGTATTGTTCAGGCTGAGTTTTTGAGAAGGCCGGTAATGGCCAAAGCCATGATAGTTAGAGAAAAATCGTGAATCGGAAAACGTTTTCATATAAATCGAGGGCATGACTCCGCCCTCGATTTATATGAAAACGTTTTCCGTGTAAAAGAGTTTGGTAAAATATTAAAAATTTGCTATTTACTTTCATTTTTAGTAAAACATTTCATTGCAAAAATTGATCCTCAGCAACAAAATCCATTGGTTAAATAAAACAGGTGACATTTTTTGAAAATTCATTCCATCGATTTCAGTCAAAAGTAAATTAAAAAAAAATGAGGTTATTGTTTTTTTTATAAATCACGGACTCTTTACAAAAATTTTCTCTAACTCTCGTGGTTTCGGACTAGGCTATCACCGCCTTTCTCAAAGAAAAGTGAAGAAAAAAAGAAAAAATATATTTGTAGTCTTTTAGGTTTTAGGTGATGTTATATGGTCACAAATATATCCATACTCAACCATATAAACTCATACATTATAATATTAAAGGTTCGTTGAAAATAAGCTAGAAAACTTTTACATATGCCTACGTCATAAAAAGTTACCTTTTATATTACATAACTACGCGATAAAAAGTAACCTAGTGCATGTTTTTTTCCCTGAGACGGGTTATTATAGTCTTAGGTACGAACACTACTATGTTATTTTTAAGACGCGTTATATCTACTTGTAGTACTTACTAAGAAAAAACTGATTGACTGAGCGAGCGTAAGGAGCGAGCGAAGTCTGCTTCAACTCACGAAATTTGCTTTCATCTGTCATGTTGGTACACATGTACAGGTCGTATTTTTCAACCAATCTTGACGAAACTTGGTTAGCAGGTTCACTAACAATATCCTAAAGGCAAACAAAAAGGTCGCAAAGCTTTTTTTTATTTCTACTTTTAAACGGTGTTGAGCTCGATTTTGACAAATGAGGTGCTAATAGATTCAGTTCACAACGCTAGTTTTGAAAAACTATCGTAGTTCTCAATATAATTAAGGAATATTTTGTATTGTTACGATTATTTCCAACTTAGAAGAGCCACTAAAAAGCGCACTTCCTACTATTATATTTTCGTTTGTACTAAATTTTTTCATGCGTTATAGATATAATTATTTGTATATTAAAATAATATATTTAGGTACCTAGTAACTAGTGTTTTTTGAAAGTAGTGTAGAAGTTAATTTTTAAAGTGGCAAAAGGCTTTTCCTCTTTTAAATAACTAATATAATAATATAAAAGTAATTGGTACCTACATTGACTTAACGGACCACTTCTTAGGTTTATAGGTATCTAATTAAATACTATATAATATCATTCACCTTGGAGATGCATGGAGAGGCACTTGCTGTATCTCTAGACGTCTCTAAGGCATTTGATCGGGTCTGGCACGACGGTCTTCTGAATAAGCTTCCATCTTACGGACTACCTGCTGGTTTGTGCACTTGGATATCAGACTTTTTGAGGGAACGATCGCTTAGAGTAGTTCTTGATGGCTGCTCTTCCGATCAATTAGCTATTAATGCTGGTGTACCTCAGGGGTCAGTTCTTTCAGCAACACTATTCTTACTCCACATCAATGATTTGCTAAAGCCCGGTACCTTTGGGTATGCAGATGATAGTACTGTTGTTGAAAGATACACATCCAGTGCCCGAGCCAGTGGTGACGAAGTCCGGATTGAGAGAGAGGCTATGGTTGAGCGCATGAACCTGGCTTTGAAAGCCGTGTCCGATTGGGGCGATGCTAACTTGGTTAGGTTCAATGCTGCAAAAACACAGGCGTGTTTATTCACTGCTAAAAAGAGCCCACTCCATCTGGCTCCTTCATTCCGTGGTGTATCTGTAAGTTTAGGAAACCATCTTGAGCTTTTGGGTGTTGATCTTACGTCAAACCTAAACTTTGGATCCTACATTGAGTCCAAAGCCAAAGTAGCTTCAAAAAAACTCGGCATATTGTCCAAGGTAAGGCGGTACTTCACACCTGGACAGCTTCTAAATCTGTATCAAGCACAGGTCCGATCGTGTATGGAGTACTGCTGCCACCTGTGGGACGGGTCTGCCAAGTACCAGCTTGAGGCTCTGGACTCGATTGAACGGCGTGCCAAAAGGCTCATTGACGACGACACTTTGGTTGGTGAAAGGCTCCAGAGCCTTGCACATCGACGTAAGGTGGCAAGTCTGTCGGTCTTCTACAGATTACACCACGGTGAATGCGCTCAAGAACTGCATGATCTCATTCTCCCATCACCATTCCACTACCGGACTACTAGACGCTCGGCTAAGCGCCATCCTTTCGTGGTCGAAATACCACCCATTCGTACCAAGCGATTTGACTCAACGTTTTTAATTAGAACGGCTAAGGAATGGAATGCCCTGCCAGCGTCTGTGTTTCCGGCGAAATATGACCCGGGCGTGTTCAAGAGAAGAGTGAATAGGTATTTACTTGGCTAGCATGCTACATCTTCGATCGCATCGTCACTTCCCATCAGGTGAGAGCGCGGTCAAATGCTAGACAAGTTTGAAGTAAAAAAAAAAAAAAAAAAAAAAAAAAAAAAAAAAAAAATTAATCTCAGCTCATCTTTGTCTAAAGTTGACTCGGTAATCGGTGTAATCGAAGCTTTGGACCGGAGTTTTCTTTTGGATTGTGCCGGATTTTTGCATCAGCAGAGAAAAAGAGCACTTTTTTAAAACTCATTTATTATAATAGGCTTGCATGACATTAAGCACTTGGAAATTTTATATGCTTAGAACAATCATAAATTAAGTCTTTCGACTACTAAAAGTACTAAATCACCCTATTTGCATTAGATTGTTTAAGTTTCAGTTTGAGTTTGATGCCCTGTTACGGCAATGAATGTCAGGTAAGTTAACCACAGGTACAGTTTAAGTATTAGTATTGGAGTCCTAAGTTAACTTGGAAGTAACCAAAGCTTCAAGCCCGGGCCCGGTCGCTGCCCGCAAGGACGTTGGTGCGCGGGCGGAGGCAGCCACGACGGCTTCTTGACCAATCACATGCGAGATAACTCCGTGTGAGTGGGACTGTGTAGGGACACGCACGGTAAACTTCTTGGCGGGGAACGACACCGGAGCTTGAGCGGAGCTGCCAGCGACGATGTTTTGCCTGGTTTGGAGGAGATAAAATTGGGATATTTTTTTAGAATCATTTTTTTGATATGCTTGTTTTGTTGTATAATTAATAATTTATTCTTGATGTTGTTGTTATCTAGACAATCTATATTTAAGCTGCGTTGCACTGCCTGCAAGAATTTCCATGTTACACCCAGGTTAACTGGAAGATAATGCTCTCTAGCATTAAGTTCGCCTTTGTACCTACATTTGTTATTTGTGCAATAAAGCATTTTTTTTCTATCTATTGATATTGAAAAATAAGATCGTATTGCTTATACTATGTGAAACAATAACATATCTATTTATTTTATGTAACAAAATTATGCGTCCGTTGTTTATTTGCTGCCTAAAAGTCTGATGATGAAATCCAAATATAAAATTGATTGATAAAAAGTAAATTATGCTTTTTTATGCAACTTCAACAAACCTTGTTGTCAATTTGGATATGTTTTTGTGTATTTTATAATTATGATATCTTCGCCAATTGTGCACTGATTTTGACTTTTTTTTTTTATCTCGTAGTTTGTACCTACAGGGTAGTCCCATATAAAAAGTGCTAGTAAAAGTGCTAAAATTAGCCTATTTGCAATAAACCTTTTAACTTTGACTTTAAATTTGGTGAGGATCTCTGACTATAAAATACGAGATGAATACCAGAAATTCCTCAATGGATAATAGCATTTGCATCGCAAATTGGTTTATATATTAGAAATCGCCGAGAAATAGCTATTTAGGGACCTAACAATGGTCAGTAGCTGATCTGACTATAGATTTTAAAGATACGTGGTCTCTAACTACAGTTGTGTTGGTAATTACAAACCATAAATTCTTTGGTCAGGTCAGTTGTACTGATAGGTTCCCAAATAGATATTTACTAGTAATTTTCAGCATAAAAATTCACCGAAGCGTTTTCTGTTATACACTGAAAAATTTCTGATTTTTATCTCATTTTCGCCACCAGATCTTCACCAAATTCATATGAAACTACCCTAGGGAAGTAAACTATATATTTAAAAAACCATTTACAAACATTGAAATATCTTTTGTGTTGATATGAAAAAAATAGGGACTTACAATACAATACAATACAAAACGCTTTATTGACACCAAAAATAAACATATAGAAAAGAGAATGACATAATAAGATAGGCACAATGGGCTACATCCATTTAAAGACTGGTTATTTTTTGAAGTTGCATTAAAAATAGGTTACGCTAAAATATTGGATTACATTAAGTCCATTTTTATAATGTAAGTAAGCAATTGATGTGGTGAAACTAACTCCTATCATGTAACACAAAAAAAGTTATATCTTTCGTCATCAGATTTTTGCTAAAGACTTCAATCATGTGCACTCATTTTCGATAATGAAAGATAACAATGATAAGATCTATTTTCAATGTGTGACTGGCAATCTTATCTAAGCTGAGAGTGCGTGCGTTCGCCGTAGATTGTTGTGCCTCTGGTTGTCCCATTCACCCACACTGCTGTGCTACCTCGCTAAAGAAGGTTGTGTGCGCGCGTGGTAAACTTTTGTTTTTTTTTTCTTTCGTACACAACCACTTGCCTTCTCGCCCGCCAGTATACCTGCAAGTGTTACAAACTTAACTTAAAAAACATTTTACTGTGAATAAACCAGTGATAGAACATAAAAAAGCTAGTTTAAATTATACGGCCAGTGAAATTTCTCTGAAGTGAAGTCCAGATGTTAGCGCGGCTATAACCCCGTTTTGTGTCAACAAATAATAATAAACAGTGTACGGGACAAGTTATAGTTGCCTTGTTTGGTACTAGTGATGAATTAAACAAAGGTCTGAACTGGTGATCCTGGATCAAAATGGACCTTGTTTGCTTTCGGAACGTGAATTCTGTTGCGACTTCACCTACATTGCGTTTATGGTAAGTAAAAAGTTTCGTGTTTCGTAACTCACAATTACTTACAGCCTTTTTTATCTCGTTCGTTGCGTGCCTTTTTTGTTTTTTACGACTTTATTCGCTTTTATTTTTTGTGCCAATTTAGGTAGTTGAATTATTCTTATTTTTAGATAGCGAGTAGTGGGTAGAATGGAATGGAAGCTTCATAATTTACGAAAGGTCGCATGATAAATTATTAGATTATGCTGATTAGATACTTTACGAAATAGCTATTTTGCCCTAAGCCACAAGTGTACAGAGTAAACGCGTTGTGACTATCCCACACAAATTATAAAATACCTACCTACATTATATATGATGTAATTGGTTACATAGTTAATACATTATTGTGCATAGCCCGCACAAGCAATTTGCATATTTAAATAAAAGGTGATGAAATTTAAACCATGTTTGTTTGAATAACCCACATCTTATGGGTAATTTATTGAATAAACACTGGCAAAATGTTTCTGTAATTTTTGGGAAAGCTGAAAATCATAATGCTAGTTTTCAAATGATTATTTTTAGCCTAGTTTAGGTTTACGTAGGCACCAAAGTCAAGAAGAAAACGACGGTTATGAAAACATTGCAACTTCCCGTAAGTTGGTAAAATAAGAAAGCTATTTGGCAAGTACCAGAAATATTTAACGGGGATTGAATACTCCGAAAACCTTTCGATTATAATGGCAGGTCATATACCAAATCCTATACCCATTTTCAGCGGGATTATTAACTCATCAAACAAGAGGGCGATTCTCTGTAAACTCGTAATGGCCCATACAAACTCTGTCCGGGCATTTTTTTTTTGAATATTCGTATAAATATAATAGTATTGCTTAGGAAAGTAGCTGTTTATAATAGTACACAAGAAGGCCCATTGAATTTATATGTATTTTTAAAGTAATATTAGATTTTCTTATAAATCGCGACAGGGGACTGTTAGGTGCAACAGGGGACTGCTTTGTACATGACACGGGACTGTTTGATGAGACAGAGGACTGTTTTATATAGAAATAAGTCATATTATTGGTATCAATTATTTATTATTTTATACCACATTTACGTATCAACATAAAACAATAAAATTTCAAGTTTCTTAAAAAACATAACTAAAAACATGTCTTCTCTAACAAAATAAAAGCTTTCATTTCAAAACTATGGTACTAGAAACATTTTGTACCCGAGATCAACTTAGATAAATTACTAATATTAATTATAATACTCTGTATGCAGTCTTTTAGGAAGTACTATTAATAAAATTATAACACAAAAATAGTATTTTCGCTCAACAATCAAAGTCAAAGAAAGGGTTTTAATGCAAATAGGCTATTTTTAGGTCAAAGCAAGTCAAAATGGTATAAGTTACTTAAAATTAAGTGGTTGTACTAAGCATATAAAATTACGTATATGCTTAGTACAATAACTTAATTTTGAATATAAAGTGCTTATTGTTCAATATTATATAGCAAGCCCAATACAATATGTGTATTTGAAAAATAAAAAAGTTCTTTTTCTCGCTACTGTTGCAAGCCATTCGGCACAACGCAGAACACAAAACTCCGACCCGAAGCTTCGATTACATCTGTAAGAGAAGAAGCTACAATCTACTAAAATAGTATATAAGTAGTTATATAATTAAAGCAATTTGAAATGAGATCTACAAACAAGTATTTTTCTTAAAACGAATAAGGCACATGCATAATCACAATGATCTTAGTTTAACGTTAGACATACTGTATTAACAAAACTGATATTAGCGCTCGAAAACATCTACTTGTGTAGAAAACTTATAAAATATTCTTTTCCCTTTTAGAATCAAGTTAGGGTTATCTAACTTTTGGATAACCTGATCAAACGATACGTCTGAAATGTCCCTATCATCTATTTTAAAGGTTTGCGCCTTCTTGTCACAAATTTTTAGAAAAGTAACCCGTAAGTCATTTTCATCTTCATCAATTTCATTAATCACAGCGGCATAACGATATTCCACATTTTTAGCTGAAAATTTCACAATAACGTAGTCTCCAGTATTGTAATAGGAGTTTTGAGTGCCACTGGTTCCAGCTATTTCATCATCAAGCTGGTCTGGTGTTGATGTTTCAGCTGTTTTCAAGTTTTTTTCCGACTCAGAATCCGTAAACACTTCTTCTACTGTCAATTTGGATTTTAGGTCAAAGTTGATACTGCCTATCTTATAATGCTCACAAGATTCGCTCTTGCAAAAGCAGCTCAGACTTTTCAATGATAGGGTTTTACATTTTGTTGGTAGGCCGAGGATGAAGCTGAAATAAAGACCAGCGACCTGGTGCACATTCAAGGTGCCTTTGAAAGGCTTTTGGCCGGATGCTTCCTCTTCTACTTTATCGATCATTTCCTGGATGTCATTGCCGTTAATTGGGATACATATGATGCCAGGGCATCGCTGTTGGATTGATTTGACAAACTGATCAATATTGTTGATATCACCCCCAGAATTAACAACAAAATCAGCTGTTCTTTTGCACGTCGCTCCAACGCCGTCTGGTGCGCCTTTACCGTGACCACTTTCTGTGTAGTTCCACGTAAATTTTTGGACCTGTGGAATTTCTTCAGCCAGTTTAGTAGCCATAATAAAAAACATCGTTTTATTACGATATTGCGTAACTGGCCCATCGCTCAAAAAATGGACACGTTTGATGCCACTTGGAAGAGTTTGAAAAACCGGTCGTAGATGTGCCCAAATGGCTGCAGGTAAATGGGCTATGTTTTCAGAGACTGTGCAAAACGATTGGATTGAATTCGGTAGGTAAACTACAACGGTATGCAGACTCAGTTGAACTCGAGATCCACCGAAATGAAATGCCTGTATTTCCTCCGCGTACTTTGTGGAATAATTTTCACTAAAGTCCATGTGAAGCAAGACATCTCTATTAGGGTTACGTTTCTCGTGAGAGAATGTGGAAGTGGCGAGAATAATATAATATGTAATATTAGAGAATAAAAGATAAAATATAAAACAACCTGGTATATGCTGTAAAGTTTTATATTCAAGTGACATACAAAAGGCAGGTATCAAAAGGACATAGAACATAAATTATTTGAATTTAAATACTATACGAAAAAGGCTTTACTAACACGCCCCCTTAATTTATGCTCTCAAGGCCTAGTCAACATACCCCCTTAAGTTATACATATATTATCTTGAAGCCCTAATCCTATCATGCATTTATAATGTTTACATCTAGGCAAGGCTTTCGTTAATATATCAGCCGTCATATCATTTGTAGAAATGTATCGTAAAGAAATGTCCTTATTATTCTTTAACACATCTCTAATAAAATGGTATCTTATATCTATGTGCTTACAACGAGAATGGAGAACTGGATCCTTAGCTAGCGCAATAGCACCCTGATTGTCTGCATATAAAGTAATTCTAGCATACCTGAGTAACCCAATTTCAGTAAGCAGACTATTCAGATAAACCGCTTCTTTCATACATTGTGATAGGCTCACGTATTCTGACTCACAAGACGAAGTAGAAACACACCTTTGTTTCTGTGATTTCCACGAAACGCACGCACCACCTAAAATGAAAGCATACCCGGAATATGAACGTCGATCTAGTTCACAACTTCTCCAGTCCGAATCTGAGTATCCTACCATTGACTCACCAGTCTTTTTAAACGAAAGACCGTAATTCTGTGTTCTTTTCAAATATCGCAACACACGCTTTGCGAAATTCCAACTCATTTCATTCGGATTTTCATTGAATTGTGCTAACTTTACCACACAATTCATTATATCTGGTCTACTTCCTGTTGCCAAGTACATCAAGCTTCCTATGAGCTCCCTGTATCCATGTGTATCATTCACAACAGGCACATTAATTTCACTTTTAGAGTATATTAATTTTTCATTCGGACACAATGGAATTGCAACAGATTCTTTACATTTTTCCATTCCAAAATCTTGTAATAATTTCCAAATATATTTCGTTTGTGACAACGTAATGACACCTTTGTCTCTGACAATGTCAATACCTAGAATATATTTTGCCTGTCCAAAGTCTTTTAGTTCAAACTCTTTGGATAGTTCTTTCTTAAAGTCGTCAATGTGAACTCTTTTGTTACATGCTATCAAAATATCATCAACGTAGACCAAAACAAAAAGTTTTGTTCCATTCTCCTCCTTAAAATACAAACAAGGTTCATTTCTGGAAGCCTTGAATTTCATTTTAATAAGTTTTTGATCCAGCATTATGTTCCATTGCCGTCCCGCCTGTTTCAAACCATACAATGCCTTATTTAATCGGCAAACATCTCCGGCTTCAAGATCCTTTAACATCTTTTCAGCTTTGCCTCTAATACCTAAATCTTCACTCTGATTTCTTGAAATGGTCAAAAGACAATCCTTAAGCAATTGAGGAATTTTCATGTAAATTTCTTCTTCCAAAATTCCATTTAAATACGCTGTATTGATGTCCAACTGATGAATTTCCATGTCCATTTCCACTGAAAGAGCCACTAACAGTCTCACAGACTCAAGTCTCGCCACAGGAGCAAATGTACTATGGAAATCAATACCATACCTCTGGCTAAAACCTTGCGCTACTAATCTAGCTTTCTTCTTTTCAGTTTTATCTGGATTTAACTTCGTAGTTAAAACATAGCGACATCCCACTACGTCACGATTTGCCGGTTTCTTAACAATATCCCAAGTTCTATTCTTCAGCAAACTTTTGATTTCAGATAAGATAGCTTGTTCCCATCCATACTTCTCATTACTAGAAAGAGCTTGTTTTAATGTTATTTCTGTAACACCTGCAAAATCTTGACAGTCAGTAAACTCATCCGGGTCTGACGATACACCTTCGCCCTCACACGAATATTGTGGTAACGTTTCTTCTCTTTCTGATGTCACTTCAACCAATTTGTATATTTTCTTCGGACGACCCGTACCACTTTTATCTAAGCGTGGTCTCCCTGGAGCTCTCTTGTATATCTTTTCTGATTCTTCATGCCTTATATCCGGTCCCATATCACCACTTTGAAGTACATCGCAGTGTGATTCGATATTTGGCATTGATGACATCGTTGGTTCAATATAAGAATCAACGCAAGTATGCTCACCATCGGGTCCTACTTCATCTAACTTACGATCAGAAACTTCTGCCGAAGTAATCTCTATCTCCGCATATGTAGGTTGCATTTTCAAAGGAGAAACACATTTTCCAATGTTAAGCGGATCTTCTTCTAAATTATCCTGCAAACGATCTCCGCTCTGATGAAATCTAACATCTCTCGATACTATGATTTTCTTGTCGGTAGGAATCCAAACTCTATATCCCTTGACATCTCTTGGATAACCAACAAAAACACCTTCTTGACTCCTTTCTGCCAACTTACTTTGGTTGGGTTCTTTATTTAAAACATATACCTTGGTTCCGAACTTCTGTAGGTAATGCAGTTTAACAGGTCTGCCATACCATTTCTCATATGGTATATCTCCTCCAAGTGCACTCGATGGACATCGATTTCTGACATGGCAAGCCGTCACCACAGCATCTGCCCAAAAACCCGCCGAAAGACCTGAAGATATAAGCATACATCTCGCCATTTCGACTAATGTCCTATTCATCCTCTCAGCAACTCCGTTTTGCTTAGGAGTCCGAGGAGCTGTCAATCTTCTACCAATACCTTCGTTCTTCAAATACTCATCAAACTCTCGATTGCAATATTCACCTCCGTTGTCGGATTGCAAATATTTTATCTTTTTACCCGTTACGTTTTCAACATAATTTTTATAAATTTTAAAAACAGTAAAAACGGAACTCTTTTGTTTCAATAGGTACACTTCACACCAACGTGTACTATCGTCGATAAAAGTAACAAAATATTTTGCGCCACCTATCGCCTGCGTATTAAAAGGTCCGACCACATCTGAATATACAATCCTCAAAACCTCATTACAGGGTCCGTTTGATTTTGAAAATGGTAACGCACTCATTTTCCCTCTTGCACACACGTCACAATCATACAGCTCACGCTCATTTATCCTCTGAGTTTTTATACCAACTTTGGTCAAAACTCTCAATAAATCCCTTGCATTCAAGTGTCCCATTCGTTCATGCCACAACCATACATTATCCTCTGATACTACTGATGCAGATTCATTCTGTTCCCTAACGTAATATAAATTACTCTTACGATCCGCAACTACGACAATTTCCCCATGGCAATTTTTCACTATGGCCTCATCCTTAGTAAACATTACAGTATAACCTTTATCTGTAATCCTTGCCACTGAAATTAGGTTACATCGCAGATCGGGAACGTACAATGTGTCTGGCAATTGAACATTTGTTTTGGATTCACCTTTACATGCAGACAGTGTGACCATACCTTTACCTTCAACTTTTGTGGTCAAGTTGGAAGCTAAATTTAATTGACTCGATGACGGTAACAAACCCTCCACAAACTTGTTTACGTCCTTACATAGATGTGATGTACACCCGCTATCTAAGATCCAGTTTCCGTTTCCGTTGTACACACCATTACATTGATCTGTAACACAATTAAAAGAATCAAAACTGGTATCAAAAGGTGTTTTACATGTATCACTATCGACAACGTACTTTGCAGAATCTTTTTCTTTGTTTTCCGTGCATTCTGATGCTTTATGTCCAACTTTATGGCATTTGAAACATTTAAACTTGAATGTTTCCCGTTGTTTGTTAAACTTCTTTTTTCTCAAATTCTCTTTTGCGATCATTGCTTTTTCTTCAGAATTGTGCCTCGAACAGTATTCTTCAACGATTTTGATCTTTAGAGTTTCAGGATTCGGAATTTCGTCTCGAGACTCTATTGCACATCGGAAATTGTCAAACTCTGTAGGAAGACTATAGAGCAACATTATCGAAAATAGGTCATCATGAATCTCCACATCCATTGCACTCAGTTTATCCTTTATATCAAAAAATGTTGAAATATGTTCATAAAAGTCGCCAGGCTCGGTGAATCTCATCATCGTCAACCTTTTCAACAAAGTAGCCTTTTTCGCTGGTCCTTTTGATGCATATATGGATTCTAGCTTTAACCATACCTCTCTAGACGTTTTGCACCCTCTTACATGCCGTAACTCACCAGGAGACATACTCAGAATTAAGTCAGCTCTTGCCTTGGAATCTCCAACAATCCACGCCTGCGCTGCTCTTTCCTCCATTGGTTTTTGTTTACTACCATCCACATACCCAAACGCATCATTCTTGATCAGTAAAGCCTCTGCTTGTACTCGCCAGCTCTCGTAATTTTCTCTGGTTAAAACTTCAATCATTCTTGTTGTAGCCATTTTAACTATTCAATAAAATTACCTCAGCTCTCAATGTTTCCTTCAGCACAATCTTTATATAGAAAATTATTTTTCAGCAATGACACTCACTACAATATTATATTTTTCGCCTTCCGTTCTGGGCCCATAACCATTATTAGGGTTACGTTTCTCGTGAGAGAATGTGGAAGTGGCGAGAATAATATAATATGTAATATTAGAGAATAAAAGATAAAATATAAAACAACCTGGTATATGCTGTAAAGTTTTATATTCAAGTGACATACAAAAGGCAGGTATCAAAAGGACATAGAACATAAATTATTTGAATTTAAATACTATACGAAAAAGGCTTTACTAACAATCTCCGTCTTGTAGGTTTATCTTTAAATCGTTGATGGCATTATATTGATGCACAATATTTCTTTCATGGCCAAAAAACTTTACTAAATCTTCCTGTAAATTTATTACGAGCTGTTTTGGGAGTATTTCAAATGTTTTTTTCAGATATTTTGTAACTATTCGAGGCTTTTTATTCTTAAAATCTTGGATTACTTGCCTCTCAGAAATCCACATCTTATATTTGATAACTTTGCTGTTGTCAAACTCTTTATATTTGGGATTTTTATTGCTGCAAGTAGAGCAGATTCGATAAACAGTCTTCGTTGTACCTATTGCAACACAAGTCTTCAAGCAGCTACTGGTAATTGTTGTAGGATATAATTTTGGCTTCATATAGAGCGCAGAGTTTCAGGTTTAAGTTGCTGTGGGTTATACATAAGCATGTATCGCGATTTTGAGCGTTTGGTTTGACTACCCAGAATGGACGCAATCGACAGAATGTCTGATAACTTATTTTAAAATTCTCAGTGACAAATTTTTTAAATAGATTAAGAACTGTATCGAGAAGGTATCTTTTTTGTTTTTTCACATTCTTCCTAGTAATAAATTCCTTTTTACCAGCTGCCATACGACTGTTACTATCATCTTCAAAGAAATTCTGAATGGCTTGTTTGTAACTTTTAGGTATTTTAATCCGGCGAGTTAAAGGTACATCCAAGCCATCGAGATTTGATTTTTTCTGTTTTCTATAAAATGTCACGTTTTCTTTAGGTATCCAATGCTTATACGTTTCAACTAGACTACCAGATACGACCCTGTGAAATATTTGTTTATCTTTTGTACGTTTTAAAGTTGAATAGTTTTCATTCAGCTGTTTACTAATAACATCGCAAAATAATGCTTTTTTGACAACTTCCTTTCTCGTATCTGGCTTATCTAACAGTTTTAATATCTTCGTATTAGGTGTGTCCTTAACATTTCTTTTTTTCCTTGCTTCAAGTCTTCGCAATCTTTTTTTGTATTTCACAAGTTGTCTCTGTAAATCAGCGATTTTTTGTTTTCTTTCTTTGTTATATTTTTGCCTTCTCCTTTTGGCTTGTTTTTTTCTTTGTAGTGAATCAATACTGGATATTGCTGGACTTGGAGCTGCAGAAAGCTGAATTGGAACTGGCTGTCTTGAAGAGGGAGTACCGACTTCACGATCCGATGATGGGGTATTTTCACGCATAAACGTATTAGTAACGCTGTTCAGTCTCTTTCGTTTGGATCGGTATACAGTGCAGTGTTCTTTCCATGTCTTTAAGGCAGCCCTGTGTTCACGGTTTGTCATATCTTTCACCAATTTTCTCAAACCTTTTTCTTTCTTTTTCTGATATTTTAACCTCTCCTTTTCTTTCATCACTTCTCTCTTTAGTGGATCATTTTTTCTAAGTTGATATCTTAGTCTCTCTGCTTGTCTTTTTTTCTCCAACAATTCCTCTCGCGATAACTTTTTTTTTTTAGGAGCCATCTTGAGTTCGTGAGATCAACCTGTAACATAATTTACGTTCAGTGAGGTAATCTAATCCGAAACATATTCTTTAGGTTTCCATGTTTTTTTATATTAATAAATCTTTGACGAGTGCACGAATTTATTTAAAGAAACCTTATAATAAGGACCAATTTTATGAAATATACAGTCCTCTGGCACACATAACAGTCCCCTGTCATATTACCAGGCAGAGGACTGTTGGCAGGGGACTGTGTATTTTGGTTTATTTTCATAATATTTACAAAACTATTGAAGTATGATTCCATACGAAGCTACTGACAAATTTGGACACAAGTCACAGATGTACAGACCATTTCTATACAAAATTATTCTAATTAGAATTATTAAAATCACTTACCAGAGGACTGTATGTCGCAACGACCAACACGCGTACTCACACCACAAATTGCGCTCGGACACTAAAAAAAATGGCGGCCGGGCGACGTTCCCGGCAATGTTACTAGCTTCACACTGATTGCGTTTCATTTCACGCTAAAGAACGTTTGTAAACATATCAGATTTCTTTTATTTTAAGTTTAAATTTTTGACAGGGGACTGTCTAAGAAAACTTTGGACAACATTAACATGACATTATAAAGTTTTAAAAATAAGATACTAGACCTTGTTTTATGACATAAATATAAATTAATCATTCTATTTTTAGTTATGAAATGCAAAATGTATTTAGTATGCATAGTTTTTTTTTTAATATTATTCTAAAGTGGGAATCTGTGAAAAGGGACAGCCAGGGGACTGTGTTTTTAGAGGTTCAATATTTTTTAGAAAAAAAAGTAGAATGGTTATTGTTATAAATATAATAGCACCATAAAGGTCAGCATTTAATTAATAATAAGAGGCATAATTGTATTTCTATGCTTTATTTATTTATTTTTACTTGGTCCGGACAGCCGTTTACGAGTTTACAGAGAATCGCCCAAGAAAGTGCTTCTAAAAGATTCAGTTACACATATACGTTTAAAAGTAGTAAATAATGCCAAATAAACTTTAAATTCAAATTAACTTCTTGCGTGCCTTCCAGGCTGCCAGGACCTAAGCAAAACGGTGATTAACTTAATCACAGCCAAGTCATTGCGAATGCATGGCTTACGTGACCGGGAGCTGAAATGTAATCTGTAGCCTCAAGAGAATTGCTACTTGAAGCGCTGATTACACTCATATTGCTGGTATATGTAGATATGGTATATGTAGACCCAGTATAACCACTTGGTATAGATAGATATCTATACCATATGGTTATACTGGGATATACCCACATCCCCGTAGTAGGTAATATTTATTGAAGTAAAACTTCTTTACGCACGCTTGACTTGGGGATTAAGCTGGCGAGGCGAACAGAAGTAAGTGTTGGTTAACGTAAATCTTCATTTTTTTGGCTCCACACTTTTGTGTACTTAGCCAGTAATATTATAGAAACTGACGTGAGTAGTACTCATAACTACAACTATTACACGGCTAAAACTCACGAGATACAGTCGAATAACTCGACCGGTGTTCGGGCAATATAGATGCCCATCCTCAAGGAGTACGCGCGGCGGCGGTGGTGGCGGCTCGGCGCTGACTGCGGACCATGGCTCGCGTCGCCCGCTGTGAGAGCGGCGCGGGGGACGCAGGCCGCGGCGACAGGTGCTCAGTTGTCAGAGCGGCGGCGCACACGCTTACGTCAGTGTCACTATCACTGTCACTGTCACAAACATTACCACAGCGTATGGGATTGTCACATACCACACCGACCGTATCCAATTCACGCATAAATGGTTCGACTCTGGCTGAGACAACATTAAGAGCTGGATTCCACGCAGGTGGTAAGGTCCATCCTCGGTCCCTACTTGCAAGTTGAAGGTGTGGCAATGGGATCACCAATAGCTCCGGTTGTGGCTAATATATTTATGGAATGGTTCGAGGGTATGGCATTATCCACCGCCGTTGTTAGGCCACGTTTGTGGTGGCGTTATGTTGATGATGTGTTCGCTATAATTGACAAGAATGCACTATGTGATTTCACGTCGCACCTCAATGCTGTGCATAAGAACATCTCCTTTACGGTAGAAGAAGAGAAGGAGGGAGAGCTGCCGTTTTTAGATGTTCGTGTCATTCGAGGACCTGACGGGGCACTGTCACATACCGTATACCGGAAACATACACACACTGATCGGTACTTGCGGGCCGACTCTCATCATCACCCCTCGCATTTATCTTCTGTACCGAGAACATTGATTAACCGTGCGTTAAGCCTCTGCGACCCTCAATACGTCGGTGTTGAGCTGGAACACGTACAGAAGGTGCTGGAAAATAACGGGTATAATTGGCGGCAATGTTCTCGATTAGTGGGTGGAAGCGTACGCATACGGCCATCTACCGTGGAACGGTCGCCTATCTATTTGCCGTTTGTAAAAGGAATAACGGACAAGATCGGATACCTGCTACAACGGAAATATGGTATTAGGACGTTCTTCCGCGCACACGTCCAACTTCGGCAAATGTTACGATCGCCCAAAGACCAAGAGCCACTGAATGTCCCGGGGGTATACAAGATACCCTGTGACTGCGGGAAGAGATATTGGGGAAACACGACGTAACATCGCGACCAGGCTGGCTGAACATATTAGGAGCATTAAGAACTTAGACACAGAGAGGTCCGCTGTTGCAGAGCATGCCCTTATCGAGGAGACGAGCCATTTTATTAGGTTCGATAAGGCCTCCGTACTAGCGAGGGAGAAGTTTTTCGTGCCGCGAAAAGTACGTGAGGCCATTGAGATTGCTCGTCATCCGAACTTTAACCGGGACCGAGGATGGACCTTACCACCTGCGTGGAATCCAGCTCTTAATGTTGTCTCAGCCAGAGTCGAACCATTTATGCGTGAATTGGATACGGTCGGTGTGGTATGTGACAATCCCATACGCTGTGGTAATGTTTGTGACAGTGACAGTGATAGTGACACTGACGTAAGCGTGTGCGCCGCCGCTCTGACAACTGAGCACCTGTCGCCGCGGCCTGCGTCCCCCGCGCCGCTCTCACAGCGGGCGACGCGAGCCATGGTCCGCAGTCAGCGCCGAGCCGCCACCACCGCCGCCGCGCGTACTCCTTGAGGATGGGCATCTATATTGCCCGAACACCGGTCGAGTTATTCGACTGTATCTCGTGAGTTTTAGCCGTGTAATAGTTGTAGTTACTTAGCCAGTGTCAAGTAATTGATCATTTATCGAGTTAATGATATTTCACGCAAATATGTGTTAAGTCACAGTCAAAGTCATCAAGTCTAGTCAAAGTCGTACTCCTAGTAAAGTGGTGGCAACTTTAATTGAAGCTTCTGTGGAGTTTTGGAAACAATACGAAAAGAAACATTTTACCATCATTATACCATTTTCCGACAGTCACGCCTGTAATCCAGCACTTAACGAATAGAATGCCACCAATTTTATGCACTAACACTGAAAATAACACAAGTTTTGGAAAATAATACACTGCGGTGACGCAATCTTTTTCGCGTTCCCGCCAAAACCTTTAGGTCTCCATTGTCAATATAACGAAGTTGTAAAATTGTATGATTATGTTGGTATGTCCGGTAAAATGGCAATTTAAAATTGTCTAGATGGCGACATTAAACAAAGCAAAAACAAAGTTATACCGGCCGATAGATGGAGCTAAACTAAAGAAGTTTTACTTTAGTCGAGTGACATAAAGCACACTCGTTTTTTAATATGATGTAAGTTCGGAAAAAACAATAGCTGTTTATTATGATACAATGTTGAACAAACATAAAAATATTTATACTGGCCTATAGACTGGCCCAATAGCTCAGTTGGTAGTAACCCTGCCTTCTGAACTGTGGGTTGTGGGTTGATTCCCACCCAGGACAAACATTTGTGTGATGAGCATAGGTGTTTGTTCTGTGCCTGGGTGTTATATAGTATTATATGTACATATTTACAAACAAAAAGTATTGAAGTATTGTATCAGTTACCTGATTCCCATAATACGAGCTTTGCTTAGTTTGGGGCTAGATGGCGTTGTGTGAGATGTCCGCACTTATTTATTATTATTTATCATCCTTGTTCCCACCAAACTATAATCTGGGAGTTTTAATGTCAAGAGTGAACAGGTATCTTACAGGCGTACATTTTCCATCATAGATGCGTCGTCACTTTACATTAATCTAAGGGAGAAAGAAGAAAATCGAAGGGAATACCAACATTTGGCCATGACCATCATGGACCATGATCCTCTTAGTTCCTGGGTCTTTAGATACAGGAAATCCTAGTTAGAGTCCAGGTTCTATATAAGACAAAAAGGTGTTTTTTTTTTAATTTACTACATGGTGGCGGTTGCCAATACAAAATAGTTTTTTTAGTAATCATTATTTTAGAGAAAGGCTCAACTATTATTACCTAAACACCAATATTAACAGAATAAATATAGCAAGAATAAAAAGATGTGTCAGTATATCGAACATCAAAAAAATTTAGTCTCAGCCAATTTATATGAAAGATAAAACCTTCAAAGAGCATCAACATCAAACATCAATTTAGGCGGCAATAAAATGCAAATTGTAGGCAATGAACACAATAACACAATGCGTGATCATTACTGCGATGTGTTGCAATGCTATTTAGATGAGGTCGGCTTTGGTGTTGCCAGTCTATAATGGGACAAACGAGTTTTATTTGAACTTTATTTCACAGCGCTTTCTAGCCCCAAACTAAGCAAAGCTTGTATGCGCGCCAGATAATTTTATAATACTTAGATACTTTTTGTTTGTAAATACATAGATTATATAATACGATATAGGTAACACCCAGACACAGAACAAACATGTATGTTCATCACACAAATGTTTGAAATTTTCACAACTGCTAAAATCACATAATAGCAACATCAAGCTATAATTACTACCTAAAATGAGTACAATACTTTATTCCATCTCATGGGATAGAAAATCAAACACGCTGTGCAACTATAGTAAAAATAAGATTTTCACCAATTTAAGTTAATATTTTGCTTTATGTAACACATCAGGTGCGGTAGTGGTCAAGCGCAAGCCTATCAAACAATAAAAAAAAAACTAGAATTCCCTATATCTAGGAACCTAGGAACTACAAGGACCATGGTCGCACAAGAACCAGACTCAGAACAAGTATTGGCGCTTTTTTCAGTTCACAAATACTTGTCCTGCCGCGGGAATCACAATTGAAGACTTTACCAGCGTCTTTGTTCCTAACAGGCATGTAGCATCGTAGACCGCGTCGCCACTTTCCATCAAGTGAGACCAAATACAAAAACAATGGCCTTTTCTATTAAAAAAAAGGTAGACTGGTCATCAAAATAAAATACATCTTATTCTTATTATTATTATTATCTTATAGTCCTTATTTAAAGAGTCAAAGTATTTTTTTAAATTCAATTCGATAATTATTTGGCCAAAGATTTTTTATAGGTAAATACAGTGGAGTCACAGTGTAGGGAGCTGGTGGAGCGTGGACTGTATTCTTCTTCCGAGAGTAGTGAGTGGTTGGAGGAACAAAACACTTGGAACGGTTTTACTGATTTATTGGTAGGAAAGCCGAATTATAAAAAGGACCGAACCAAAAACCTACACGTTGTGGTCCGGAAGCTAACTTGTCTACAATATTGCCTGTATCTCTTAACAATTTCTACTTATTTATGTTGTGTTGCCAACACACAGTATAGCTAATATTTTCACAAGAGTAATATATCTAATAGAACAGTCATTTGTTTTCGTCGCAGAACACAAATTGTACAGTCACACGAGAACATTGGATAGACTACGCATTCTCGTGATTGATACGCGGCGCGGCGGTGATTGTTAGCAAGTCACACGAGATACTTATCTCTATACATGTGAAAGTTGTGATGTGACTAACCAGCTGTAAATTCAGAAAGCTTGTTTAGTGCACGAACAATTATATTATTAAGGATTGATACCCACGGGTACTCGTCTAACTAGCTTTCAGCTTATGAGTACATACCTACCTAAGTATTGTATGAGTCTAATTTATATATGCGTTCGAATACATTGTATTCGATTTACTGTTACGCTTAAGGTTACGCGAGAAGGCAGTTCATCTTAAAAAAAAGGAAGGAAAATAACAAATGTACTTTGGATCCCACGCCTGAAGTAAAACTTCATTAGGTCCATCTATCGGCCGGTATAACGTTTTTGCTTTGTTTAATGTTAATGCCGACAAACATGAGTTTTGGCGGGAACGCGATAAAGATTGCGTCACCGCATTGTATTATTTTCCAAAACTTGTGTTATTTTCAGTGTTAGTGCATAAAATTGGTGGCATTCTATTCGTTAAGTGCTGGATTACAGGCGGTGAGTGTGGGAAAATGGTATAATGATGGTGAAACGTTTCTTTTCGTGTTTCCAAAACTCCATAGAAGCTTCAAGTAAAGTTGCCACCACTTTACTAGGAGTATTTTGAGAGACTTTGGCTAGACTATGACTTGACCTGATGACTTCGACTGTGACTTGACACATATTTAGTGAAATATCATTAACTTGATATATCATCAATTACTTGACACTGGCTAAATACACGTAGGTGTGGAGCCAAACATAATACAAAAAAAAATATTAATGCCGCCATCTTGAAGTAAATTGGTATTTTACCGGACATACCCACATAATAATACAAATTATAAGTAATTTTTAACTTTGTTATGTTGACAATGGAGATCTACGTGAACCAAGATCTGGCTAATTCCGTTCGCCTCGTTACGCATTCGCCAGCTTACTCCCCAAGTCAAGCGTGCGTAAAGAAGATTTACTTCAAAATCGGTTATAAAAATATCGCATCCAGATGTCGAAATGGCAATGAGGCTGGCAGCGCTGCGGCGGCTAGTAAAGAAGTGATTACTTTATTTAACCTAAGCGAAACCCGAAGCTATTGCTATGCTGCCAATGGTACGGTACCTTGACCTCTAATTAGCGCGTTCATTTATCAGCAGCGCTCGTGTTTGTCAAAAGAGCTTGACTTTGTAATTTTCGCGGGAGCGTAGTACTTTTTTTCCTTTATTTATTCACATTTACAATTTTATATGAGCATAGCTTAAATATTAGGTTCTATGGGTTACAGTTGTACGCTAAATTGTGGAATAGAAAAATCTGCGATTTGATACAGATTTTCATACTGCAATCTAGAGAGAGTAGAGAGATAAATGGTTCTTGTACAATATGGTGAAAAATTTTTACATCGACTTTAAAAATGTGTAGTTAAGGGAGCGTAGTCACAACTGTAACCTTAAAATTAAGAAGTAGATTACGAACGTAGGCATTTATTTCTTATCAATACAATTTTATCTAATCAAATGGACGTATTTGTAAACAAGTAAGTACCTACTTAAATACAGAAATTTAATTTGTTGATAAAAATAATAACATAAAGTTTTTATGTACGCGTAAACGTATTAAGTACTTATAATAGGCATGTATTCTGGTAAAGGTTTTAGTAAAGATAAAACGGGTCTGTTCGCTTACAAAAATGATTATCAAAACATGGTTTTGACTAACCTCGACGTTTCGACCAAGTAACATTGGCCGTGGTCACGAGGGATCCCTATCATAATTTTTGGTACGCGAATAGACCCGTTTTATCATTACAATATATGTTCAAGTTGCGAAAGTTTAAAAAGTTTTATAACTAAAAATATGTTGTAATAATTGAAATATGGACTATTATAGGTACATCCACCGTATCAACATTTATCTGTATTTATGTTTTAGAAAAGAAAAATACTGTGTTAGCATAGATAACTCTGAGAGGTTCCTCTTATCCCAGAACTATAGCAGGTTTTAATACTTTTTTATTTTATACCTTTTTTAAAGATTTTCTATGCACTCAGCCATCAAAACTCCCCTGACATTGGAGACTGTAAATCAAAACCCAGCTTCACTCAAAAGATCATTGTTCCATACAATGTAGAAGTTGTAATAGAGGTCTATAAACCGTTTACCGCGGTCGCCCCATTACGTTAACGAGCGTCCTTCAAGCTGCAAGCGTACACCACACGGCGCAGGCTTTTGTTTTTTAATAGTGTTCGTGACCTTAACCAGTCTTAAAACTACGCGGATGCAGATTGAAATCCTGATTTCTGCATCGATATAAAAAGATTGCAATAACGATAAAAAATAGGTAGGTAGAATATCAGCGTACCTACCTGATACCTACACTAGCAGGTTAAATAAACATTGCAAGATCTTTTTGACAAATGCTAGAACTCAAACTCTTTTAATGATAGATCTTCTATTCAGCTCTTTTTATGACATATAAAATCCCTGATCCTGGAAGAAATCGCTTAGAGCGACAAAAGCACCCATTGTAACACTTTTGTTAAGTTAATCCATTTAGTTTTAAAAATTACCGTTGGTAAAATAAGTAACGCCATCTAGTTACATTTCATGAGAGTAATGTTTTCAGTCCCACAGTCTGGCGTAAAGTACGCAAGTACCTAATCTACGTAAGACTTATAAGATTACGGGTTCAACGAATGTCGACCATTCCAGTTCTAGGAAACAGAAGTCCCTTGTTCACTCCACAGACTAGGTAACAGTTACTGCTCACAATCGACTATACTCTCAGAGGCCGCATTGTTCCACGCATAATAACAATAACACTGGAGAGGGGTGGTTTGTCGCTAAAAAGAACCAATTTCAGAGGTGGGATACTGATGCCACAGAATAAATAATACTACAGATAATAAAACTCTGAAACTGAGCACAATATGAATCAATTTTAAAATATCTTTATTCAACTGATAACTTTTTTTTGTGTATTCTAGTTTAAATCAGGCCTATGATTTTATTAGAGCATATGATTAAGCTTTATACAGAAAGTTAAAAGCGATATAATAGATAGGAACTTATGAAAAGCTCATTACGAATTCTTACTAATATTTACTAAAACACTCATGGCTACACGACAGATCCCATCTAAGATCTAATTAGTATTCCTGCTTCCTTTCTGCTTTAAAAGGCATGGAACATCCTGTCTGTTTTGGACCGTCAAGAGCTCGCTCGCTATAAAATAAGCCTTAGTTTTTTTTGATGGGATAATGCTTTTAGTATCTACCAACCTTTACAGAGTGACCAGGTGGGGTAAAGGCACCCAGCTGTCAAAACTGGCAGGCAACTAACTAGGGCAAGGGCTTTGGCTTGGGACGTTGCTAGGATAAGAGGATTGAGAAGACTACGTCCAACGGAAGAGTGGATCCTATGGAAAGTGATGAGCTTTAGTTGCCTGGTGGCGCTGTAAATGCTGGTAGAGACCAAAGAGCCTAATGCAGTCACAACAAAATCTCGTCTTAAAAAGAGTAATTAGTTTGTAATGTAGTGTGTAATGTACCTAGTATGTGTAATGGTTTTAAAAAAAAAGTATCAGATATGCGTATAATAAATGCAGTGGAGTTATTTCTAGGTAAGGAGACGTGCCTTATAACTGCATAGTTGTGAATAATTCCACCGAGTCGTTTCAGCTCTGCGCCAGTAAGTCTGGTCTACAATGCATATTTATGTTCCAGTGTTTATAACGCGGCCGACATGGCATTGGGCACGTAACCTGGGATTTGTTATCACAATACGCTCGAGGACATACCTTGTAATGTAGATATGTATGATTAACGGTAATATAACGAAGTAAAACAACAGATATCAGCGGTGGTAATATTAGAGCCATTTATTGATTCTGATTTCCCAAACGTAAACTCCAAAAAAAAGGAAATTGTAGAATTTGAAATATTTGTGCCACATAAAAACTAGTACCAAGTTAGATAACCAGTAGAATGTTGGCCGTTTGCATAAAAATCGATCAATTGAAAATTCGAGCGTCCATACACCCGACAATCCTTGGATTAACCGTGTCCTAGCAATATTCTGGTCAGAACCTGGCCAAAACCATGCACAATGAATCAAATTGCACCCAAACCAAAAGTAGGTAGTTTTATATATGTTGTGTAATTTATTTCAGATAAGCCTTCGATACCTTATCAGTTAAGAAGTTTACTACCGTAACTATTATGAGCGAGTTCAACTTGTATCGATGTAGGTCATCCATAGGGTACTTAGCGCTATCATTATCTGTGGTCAACAAATTATTTACTTTTTAGTAGATTGCTGCACCTGAGTGTGTTGACGATTACAGATAAGAAGAAAAAACACAGATTAAGTTAAGTAGGTACTGTGTACACTAACTTTATGTACATACCTATAACTACACATAACCGAAAGAGTCATCGCACTTGGTGATGAACATGGGTATTATATAAATTTCCCCATTTGTCATATTCACAATGTCCAAACAAGTACATAGGTATGCTATTAGGCAAGTAGTTAGCTAATTTAATAGTTCATTATGCTCTACATTTACGTTGTAGCCTGGGTTACTGTCAGAACGGCAGACGCGCTTCGGAAACGCTGCTAGATTCATTGCAATAGGGAGCTGATCTTTTCCAGTCCAATAGCTTGAAAACGTCTTTCAAAGGCGTTGTGAACCGTTTCAGGGAAATAACATCTCCCAGTCTTACGCCTATATGCACTGGGTTGGTTCCATCCACTGACATAATGTATTTGTTGAACAAACACTTCAACACTTCGGTATACCTACAGTATTGACTGTACACTGTTACAGTATTGACCAGGACCGGGACCTGGTTCAAATCAAGATTATATTCAAATTCAAATTCAAATCATTTATTTTGTGATACACAGGTCATAAAACAGATGTTACAATAATAATATGAAGTCCATACTGCGATCAGCCGCAACGGCATACAAAAATTACAAATAAGCTGAAGCTAAATACTTAAATTAATCAAATTGCATCACAATAAAAGTCAATAGGTAATAAATAGGTCCATTTAATTGTATTATATTAAAGTCAATTACTTATCAAAAAATTCAGCAAGCGAGTAAAATGTTTGGTCGATTAAATATTGAAATAATTTACGTTTGAATGTGTGAAGGTCATTGCACTCTTTTATATGGCTTGGAATTTTGTTATATATTTTAGGCCCCATTGTAAATACACTTTTCTCATATATATAAAGCAGTTTTATAGTTCACTTTTTTGGAACAACATAAGAAAGTCCGATTTCGTGATTTGAATACTATTTTAAATAAAGATGGATGTTGTCTAATAAAAAGAGCTAATTCAAATATATATAGTGAGGGCAGGGTAAGAATTTTTAAATCTTTAAAATACGCTCTACAGCTATCGGTTCTTTTCAGGCCACACATTGCACGTATACATCTTTTTTGACCCCTGAACACTTTGTCCCAATTTGTTGCATTACCCCAAAATATTATAGCGTACCTTAATCTAGAAGCGACATACTCATGATACGACGCGAGCACCGTTGAGAGGTTTACTTTTTTTGCTAACATATAGAGACTATAGGAAGATTAGGCAAGTTTTTTACAAACAAAGTCTATGTGGCTTTGCCACTTTAGGTTATTATCTATATGTAGTCCAAGAAATTTCGTTGTGTTAGTGGTGTCTACTGTCCTACCATCATGTTGTATTTGAACTCCTAGAGTTTGATTACTTCGTTGTTTAAATTCCATTATCTTTGTTTTACTTATATTTATATTCAGATTATTCCCTATTAACCATTGTACTATGGACCCTAGTTTAGTATTTATGACATTTTCATCATTAAAAACCACTGTACAGTCATCAGAAAATAATATTATTGGGCTATTAATTGACTTAGGCATATCGTTAATATATATTAGAAATAAAAGAGGTCCCAGGACGCTGCCCTGAGGAACTCCAAACTTTATTGATCTACAAGAAGATTTGAATTGTGTTTCACGTTTAGTTTTTACAGATATCTTATTTACACTGGTAATTTGCTTTCTGTCAGTTAGGTATGATTTGAGTAAATTTAGAGCATTACCCCTAACGCCATAGATTTCAAGTTTCTTTATAAGAGTTTCATGGTCTACAAAGTCAAAAGCCTTTGACGTATCCATATAGAGCGTGTAGACTGGTTTTCTTGTATCTACTCTGGGGTATATCATAGCAAGAAATTCATAAATCGCTAAATTAATTGAGTTATTTTTTCTAAATCCTTTTTGTTCATGTGCAAATATATTGTTGCTCTCAAAATAATTGTATAAATTTTTGTAAATAATTTTTTCAATAATTTTAGAGAAGATTGGGATCATCGCTATTGGTCTATAGTTTGTCATACTAAAATTGTCACCTTTTTTAAACAGAGGTTTAATTATTGTCGTTTTTAGAATTGATGGAAAAGTGCCTTGTTCAAAACACAAGTTAATAACATGCGATAAAATAGGAGCAACAATGTTAGATACATATTTTAATACTGCGACACAAATGTCATCAAAACCTGTACTTCTGGTGTTTTTCAGACCCTGAATCGTCTGAGAAATTTCAGTCGGATTAGTAGGTTTTAGAAAAAAAGAGTTTGGTGAATTATAGCTGCAAGTGCGAATTTTATAATTATTTACATTTAAAGGTTTAGCCAAGTCTGCATAGTAGTTGTTAAAAGATTCTGCTATATGTTGGGGGTTTGTAATTTTACAGTCATTAACTAAGATTTCTGTAATATTTTCAGGGGGTAGTTTTGGTCTGCTGCTGTTAATGATATTCCAAGTCGCCTTGGATTTATTAGTGGATGCTAAGATATAGTAGTTGTTTTGTGATTTTTGTGTGAGTTTTACAATTTTACTATATCTTTTGGAGTACGCTTTAAATTTTAATTTGTCAAGAGTATTTTTTGAAAGCCGATATTTCCAAAGTAGGGAACGTTTATACTTGCTGCATTTTTTAATTCCACGAGAAAGCCATTTAGGTTTAAATTTGGTTTTATTTTTTATTTTCACAATATTAAGGTCACATATATTAAGGTCTATCATAGATAAAATAAAAGAAAATCTCTCGGAAATTGTATGCGATATCGTACACTAACTTTATGTACATACCTATAACTGAAAGAGTCATCGTACTTTGGTATGTGATAAATAAATGTATTATATAAATTTCCCCATGTGTCACATTCACAATGTCCAAACAAGTACATAGGTAAGCTAGTAGGCAAGTGTTTAGCTAATTTAATAATTCATAATGCTCTACATTTACGTTGAAGCCTGAGTTACTGTCAAAATTGTATGAATTTTGACAGCAGTTGAGCGGCAGACACGCTTCGGAAACGCTGCTAGATTCATTGCAATAGGGAGCTGACCCTTTCCGGTCCAAGAGCTTGAAAACGTCCTTGTGAACAATTTCGTGGAAATAAAGTCTTCGTCTCACGCTTCTGCAATGGGGTTTGTTCCGTCCACTGACATAATAGATTTGCTGAACAAACACTTCAACATTTCGGTATACCTATAATAAATCAATATCCTGGTCAATATCAAGTTCTATCATAGCTAAAATAAAATAAAAAACTTTCGGAAGTTGTATGCAATATCGTAATTGGTCCTCACTCATAATCAACCTGGGTGGTCACTGGTGATTTTAGAATATTTAGGCACTATTTGGAATTAAAGATAATACTGACAAAATGAACAAGAACACACACTACTATAATATATACTGTGACCAAGCTCTATATTCCACTTTAATCACCTAAGTAAAAATATCAATTGAGGATCATATGCGACACTCGGTATCATTCGCATCACCTGTGACATATTTTAACGAAACACCAATGCTACAATATTAAAGACACATTCGTAGCGATTACAAATAATAAAACGATCCATCAAAATTGGATCATCTTATCAATTTACAATAATCTTTATTTGCTCAAGGCTCGCCGCGTACAACCGAAATACGGAAGCCTCGAAATAAAAACATACTCGTAACTATTTCGATATAAAATTAATGAGCCCTCGATATATAGGTCGGAGCCAATGTACCTACTTGAGATAGAGCGGACGTTTGAGTTATATAAACGATGTTTTATCTACAAAGAGGTCGGCTGTTTGAATGTTGTTATTATAATTTAAATTTGATCAGTTGTACGTAACGCCACAGAATAAATAAGTAGGTATAGCTATTACTTGAACTTCCCGTGTTACTACTGAGCGTGTCGGTGGTACCATGGATAAAAATTATTGTCCATGTTACTACTGGTGCAACCAAGAAATAAACAGATTTTTGAATAGTACTTTTGTAGGTGGGATTTTGTAGGTGGGGTAGTAAAAGTGCTTTTGTAGGTGTGATAGTGGGGCGTAAATTATTTTTAATTCTTCACTCGTCTCGCTAAAACTCAAGAACGGCTCGGCCGATTTAGCTGATTTTGGTTTTAGAATGTTTATCGTAGTCTAGGGAAGGTTTCAAAGGTGAGATGAGAGAAGAAGAAGTATTCTCTTGGACAGGTTTAGGGTGTAAAACTATTAACCCGTGCGTAGCCGGGCCGAGTCAGCTAGTTTACTATAAAGACGTCGACTCTTACTGTTGGCTTCATTAGTAAGCTCAAAGTCGCCCAACGAGCTATGGAAGCTCGCTCGGTGTATCCCTGCAAGATATGATCCGAAATGAGGAGATCGAAGAAATAAAGTCACCGATATAGCTCTTAGAATTAGGAAGTTGAAAAGCAATTGTTAGACTGACCACTTGATCAAAATCATGGGAAGTGATTAGATGCAAGAGGCAAAGTGCCAGCTGAGGCAGCAGTTGCGCACTACGGGACTCTATTGACGTTATGTTCAGCAGTGAACGTTTTCGCCGAGCTACTCAAGCCGTGCCCGAGACACGTCTTGAGCGACCCGGACGATCCTATAGCAGTCTTAGTATCGGCTGCGCTAGGATCACCGGACCAGTCTAGCCCTTCTGGCTTTCGTACTGCACTGGTATAGGATACTAGCGTATCACAATCAGACACAGACCTCACCGGCGAGGTCGATGTACCCTCCGTGGGTTAGCTAGAACGGTCGCGACTTTCCATAGGGTCCACTCTTCCAGCAGACGTCGTCTTCTCGATCTTCTTATCCCAGCAACGGCCCAACCAAGGCTCGCACCCCAAGGGTGCTCTTGAGCTAGTTGCCTCCCACATTCTGCCCTCCTGGCCGGTGACGCTCTAAAGGTCGGCAGAGTCCAACAGCCTAACCCGTTAAAAAAAGGCATCCGTTGTACACTACCGGGCTCTATTGACCGTATGTTCAGTAGTAGACGTCTTTAGGCAAACTTCAATCGACATTGGGAAGCACTGTCTTCTTGTACTATAACGATAGAGACAGAAAGAAAGCTTAGCTGTGTGACGCCAAAAGTTAAATTAAATGTTTCCTCATGTCAAGTAGGCTACTCACTGAGTATTACATCTCTGATTTAAAAAATCCCAATCAAAAATGTTTGCTACCTGCTTTTGCTAAATGCGTATGGCATTCATGTACCTGCCAGTATCTAGTTTCATACTGATTTTTCGACTTCCAGCTTAAAACATGACACAACTTCGAAAAAACTATTTGCGTCAAATTTATAATGGTCGGCAAGCATCTGTAGTCACCGACGAGTAGTAAAATATGATTATTTATGACAAGAAAATGCCACTATGCTTCATCTCTAGCAACATTGATATATTATCTATACTTACTAGATATTGTTACTGCCAGACATTGAAACTACTAAATCAATTAGACGCAAGCCTTAGAGATTGCACGCTGTCGTAGTATGGACGGTGATCTAATTTAGCCAAGTTTGGAGTCACCGTCTAATTAATGACATTTGCAAATTGGTAGGTTTAAGTGGTGGTACCATATTCGGTAGTTGTCTTAATACCTAATAGCAAATTTATTTCTTGTCAAACTTCAACGATCGAAAGATACATATTTAATAGATAGAAAACTCTTTATTGTACACACAAAATGTTAAAATGTTTACAAAGAATCCACCAATTAGAAGTGGCAAAAAAATGGGTCAACTTATCCCTAGAAGCGATCTCTTTCGAGCAACCTTTGGATGGAGGACTTAATGGAACGCGTATGGTTTTTTTACTGCATATACATAATTCTAATTATTTGTGGGTCATAAAAAATATTTTAATGTGTATTTAGTAATTATAAATCATTCATCATTATGGACGTAGATTTACCAAATTAGTTTCATCAATGTTTTAAAACATCCAGCTCATTTTAGCTTGCGATATTAAACGTTTGCGATGGGACATTTTAAGTTTTGATTAAATTTAACTAGGTTTAAATTAATTAGTACCTAAGGCTGCATTCTACGATCTTGCTATGAAATACCTGCAGTTTGTTTTAATACACGGTATTCATATAATTGAAGGGTTGAGAATAAAAAGGGTTTAACTGTCAAATTGATAGTTTCGAGAAAATTGACTTTAAACTTCAACGGCGTCATTTTAATGTAGAGTGCTTATAAGGTAATAGAAAAGGTTTATATAAGTTTCAGTTGCTTGAAAATGTTTTAATTCTATTTTAAATTACTAAATATAGTACTAATTCATACAATTACTGTAAAAATATAATATAATAAAATAAATATGATAATGTTTTTATGCTAAGTGAACTGTATTCCTGTGAGAGATAAACCGATTTTAGACTCAAAATCTCGAGATTTCGGTGTTTTGAGAATGTATTATTGAAGATAATTTCACGCTGAACCCAATAAGTAATTTTGTGAAAAAAACCAGTTAAACCGTTTTTGTTCTCACCCCTTCAATTATGATTGAAATTCCTTCAACTCGCAGAAGCTTTTCGCTACTAATTTTATACTGCGAACAGCTAGTGAATGGAACAGCTTGCCCTTGTTTCCAGTTAACTATATTCTGTTAGTTTTCAAGTCAAGGATGAACAGCACCCCTACCGCGTAACTGTTGGGAATCGGCTTCACCTGCCATCCTGCACGCGCCAATTAACAAGTCCACGAGTGCGAGCAGGAGAGAACACGATTACCATCTCCACCAGACTTACGCGGTAGGGCCACTGGTATCGTCTAGGCAAGCATGCCTCATCCTAGACTACGTCATTGCTTAACATCAGGCGAGGCAGTGGTCAAATGCTTTTTCTATAACTAATTTAAAAAAAGTATCTATGTTGATTATAACTGTGGTTACGACATTAGTTTCTCAAATCACGTGTTTTAAATAAGAATAAAAGTTTGTTTAGCTTGCAGGCATCGAGTTTGTGCATAACATCCGCCACATCTCTCCCACTCGGCTCTCAAAGTGTAGGACGAAGCTCAATTTCTTAACCTTTCTGATTACTTAAGTTTTGATAAATGGAAGAGATTCTTTGTTCGTAGTTTTCATGGAACGTTTCTAACGCTTGTAGGCCAGGTCAACGACCGCCGCCACCACTCCATGCAATAAACTTCAAAATTGTTATCTATCAATCATTAGAATAAAGATCAAAGGTGAAGTTTATCCAAACCTTAGGTACTACCAAAATAAGATTTTTTTGTACATAAGTCGTACAGCACTGAAACGGCCCCAACGTAAGACCAGCGCTGGTTGTATGACCAGCAATATGCTGAGTTGGGACCGGTCCGTAACAACGGGAAAAAAACGAATTTTTTTGTTACATTTAATTTTACACCACACCTTTTGTCATGAATAAATATTGATTCTATTCTTATTCTATTCTATTATAACTAACTATATTATCATTTTATTTCCGTCGTTTATCAGCATTTGATCTTCAGCTAACTTACGTGTCACCGCAAAAAAACAACACATTTTATATCACATCTACAATTTTAAAATCAGTCCATTGTCCGCCAGAGTTTTACGAGTAAAATTTATATAAAAATACCTAATAAACACTAGCTAACCTGAATGAAATTTTAATCTATATATGTATCTTTTATAGCAGTGAAAAATTCGTGTAAATCAAAATATATGGTTTTATTAAGACCCATATTACAGGACGACGCATCTGTGATTAAGTCACAGAACAGGAAAAAATTACGTTTCGCAAGCGTATTTGTTTTTCCTGATTTGTGGATCATTCATAAATTGATATGATGAAAAGGATCAACTTGAGCTTCGATTCAAGATCGACGCAGGTGTCTTGGGTTTTTGTCGGGAAAACAAAAAAGATCGCGTCGCTGCACTGTATTATTTTCCAAAACTTGTGTTATTTTCAGTGTTAGTGCATAAAATTGGTGGCATTTTATTCGTTAAGTGCTGGATTACAGGCATGAGTGTGGGAAAGTGGTATAATGATTGTGAAAAATTTATTTTCGTGTTGTTTCCAAAACTCCATAGAAGCTTCTGATAAAGTTGCCACCACTTTACTAGGAGTATGACTTGACTAGACTAGACTATGACTTAACTTGGACTGTGACTTGACTTGACACATTATATGCAATTAATTAACTTGAGTTACTTGAGATATTATCCCTTACTTGACACTGGCTAAATATACAAAAGTGTAGAGCCAAAACCAAACAAAAAAAAAAAAGATTCACGCGTGTTGTTTATACAAACCTGACTTTAAAACCAAAGCATTCCGTCAAGCTGACATCAAAACCATTTAGCTTTGAATTCCAAGTTCAACGAACTCGAAATATCCGTAGCCTATGGGGCCAATTTATAAAATAGCTACTTTAATCCATCCGAACACTGCACACGTGATTTCTGCCATTACTATGTCGTTCTCTAACTGTCTGAAACCCAATTAAGCCGAATTAGAAGTAATAAAACAACATCAGACCATCACATTGCGTTGATTTCGGAGTTTAGCATCGAACAAACCAGATGGAAGTTTCTATCAATATTGCAAATCGCGCTGTGACGCCAAATTTAAAGCAAACATCTCGAATTTGCACTACCCATTCAAAATGCGATTACTGTCTGTCCTAGCATTTTTAATATTTATTTAGGAATAACATAGTTATGCAACATGGATAAATGCGGTTCAGAATGGATCATTAGTGGTCCATTTTGAATCAGCCAAATACAAAACTAAGTTTTTTAGATAATGAGATTGGAAGTCTGTAACACCAAAACGTTAAGCTGCTCTATTGTAGAGTAGTTTTGGTTGCCTCTATTCGTTTCGTATTCACGACTCTTGGTAATAGTATATATTTAGAAGCTCTTAAAGTTGCTGGTCCATGCTACGGATACGGATGTCTGTATGATTTATTGATTGGTCATACTTTAAAGTTTAAAACCACAGGTGTCTGGTTATTCTTTATGATGGATAACTGGACCAGTTTTAAGCAGCCTCACAGCCAGTGATTTGGTTTTATTAGCATTGAGTTTAATGATTTGTCTGTAACTATGTATACATCGTTTTAAAGATTTAAAGGTCTTCATATTAGGTCGGGGAAAAAGTTTCTTAGTATTGGAGAGCTCTGTAGAATTTTAGTTTGTAAACTGTAGAATGTACGGAATTAGGTGCATTTTTGATGTTAAAAATATCTGGACTGGAAACGCTGGACCAACTTTGTAACCTATACTATAAAAGGTCCATAAACGGAACAAATAATTATTTTGGTGTCAAATTCTATTTTTTATTTATTGGAAAGGCAAAACAACAATACTTATGGTTTTAGTTATTTTCATTCATTTCAAAAGATAGAATATAGTTGAAATAGGGCGGATTTGTATTTAACGTATATTTTTTTAACTTACCTTTTACTGATGTCCAAATCAGTCAAGTGATTCAAACAGTAAATTCATACCGATAAAATACGAAGGTACCTTTCCCCAACCATAAAGTTACTCATAAATACAATATTGAAGTCTAGGTTCTTAGAAATAAAATATATTAAGCTATGAAATAGAGATTTTACATGTTAATTAGGTTAGCACTATTAGAAACGGCTTTACAAAAACGGTAACGCCTGTGCTTAAGTCTATTAAAATACAACTTAGCTAAGCAATACTTTTCCTCGGGTTCTCGCACACGTTTGTTAAATTCGTGTCAACTTGGCAAACCATAATACTGAACGCTCATTGGTTGCCAGTTGATCATCGGCTGTCTCAACCAATGAGAGTACAGTATTTGATATATTGACATGAGTTTGACAAACGTATGAGTAACCGGGGGCTAGGGAGATAAGTGCGGACTTAGGAGCTGTCAAATTTAGTACAGACGGGCTTTAAAACCACAAACTAACTGAAAAACAATACAATACAAACACTTTATTATTATATGTATCTTACCACATGCTCAATTAATTTTACGTAATAATAGTAATACAATGGGCGGCCTTATAAAAGAAATTCTACCAGGCAACCTTGGCTAAAAAAGAGTGTGCTTTACACTGAAGTAAAACTTTTGCAGCCCTATTAATAAACACGAACTAGCTTTAGACTAGTTACACCATCTTTTGTCTCTTTCGATCCAGCTAAATATTCCAGTAGCAAAAAAAGGACAAAAGCTGAAGTAACTAATCCGAGACTAATACCCGTTTATTAATAGGGCTGTTGTAGTTTAGCTCCATCTATGGGCCGGTATAACTATGTTTTTGCTTTGTTTAATGTCGCCATCTTGACAATTGAAAATTGACTTTTTACCGGATGTACCAATACAAATTTTTACTTTATTATGGTGACCATCCAGTCCAGTCAAACAACAACTTTTTAATTCCATTTGCCTCGCCAGATTACTCTCTAAGTCAAGCGTACGTAAAGAAGATTTACTTCAGTAAATAAATAATAAATTAAACCCACATAACAAACATTTAAATAATTACCAAATCCTATTCGCAGTGGTTAATCAGCTGTCAATTCAACCATTTACAAAAGCACTAAAGAAACATCATTATTTATTAATCAAGTAAGCATTAACAAGTTAATAACCAGTAATGTAAAGAATAAAACGGTGATTGTGTTGTCATCGTGTTGCTGGCAACCGTTAAGTAGAATGTTAAGCCCCACGACCAGAATAAGATAGGGATTTGACAGACGGATAGACAAATGGACGTAGATTGACGGGAAACCCGATAATGCGAGTTTAAAGAATAAACTGGTTTAAAGTCATGGTGCTTAAGACGCCACCGACGTATTTGAGTTGATTGCAGTGAAGCTGCGAGCCGGTTCGATTCATAACTTAGTTTTTACTACTTAAGTCCCTACTTGACAATAATTGTCGTGAATTTATTAATTTGTTTTTATAGTGAAACTTCTTTACGCGCGCTTGACTTGGGGAGTAAACTGGTGAAACGGAAGTTGAAGTTGGTTTACGTAGATCTCCATTGTCAAAATAACAAAGTAAAAAAATTGTTTTATTATTTATTATGTTGGTATGACTGGTAAAATGACAATTACAATTGTCAAGATGGCGATATTAACGTCAAACAAAGTTGTACCGGCCGATAGATGGAGCTAAACTAAGAAGTTTTACTTCAGTCGTGAGGTTAAAGCACACTCATTTTTTAAATTTGTTTTTTATTCTCTAATTACTAGAATATGTTGTTACTTCTTCACGCTCAAACGGCTGGATGGATTTGGATGAAATTCGGTACCAAGATAGCTTATACACTGGATTAACATATAGGCTACATTTTATCCCGGAAAAGTGATTTTTTCCTGTGCGATGAGTAAATAATTAAAATACTTTTTATCCGCGGGTGAAACCGCGGGGCGCAATTAGTATATATATAAATATCGGTAGGTATACATTATTTTGCAAGTAAGAATTATAAAGAGAGAATTGTAAAGAGAAACTTAGACAGTAGCCATGCAATTTACTGTGAATCATTTTAATGAATGAATGAATTTAAATTCTTGATGTTGTTTCTAGTCTAGACTGCGGAGTAATCAAAAATTAAAGCTAGGTTAGGTATACTGGCAATCAAAAAGGTTATACTTTGCTGTTCAAAACCAGTTTACACCTCTTTGTCTAGATCCATTAGATCATTCCAAATTTGAACAATCCAAACAGGTTATGTTATTTTTGCGTATATTACGAATGCAAGCGCTCCATTTAAAAAAAAATGGTTTGCCTCGTTTTTTAGACTGGCTTTTGTTTTCTTTTATTTGCGTTATTACTGCGTCTTAATTTATTAAGATTTTTTTCTTCTATTACAGATCGTCAAAAGCAAAGCTAGCAAAGATGTGGTCGACGATTCACAAAGTTGCCGCCATAATATTGCTCGGCGCTCTTAGCAAAGGAGAATTACCAGAAGACGACTTCAGGATAATGAATAGAGCAGGTAAGAACGAGATCGATCGATTTATGTTGCAATTCGTATAATGAACTAGAAAATTTTTAGAAAAATTTCTAGGAGATTGGTCCTCGCTTCAGAGGTATTACTAGGTGGTAGGACTTTGTTACAAAGTTCGTCTAGGTAGGTACCACCGCTTTGCCAGTTATTCTGCCGCCAAGCAGTAGTGTGCAAGCACTACTATGTTCCGCTTTGAAGGGCACTGTAGCTAGTGAAATTACTGGGCAATTGAGACTTTATGATCTGATCTCACAGTCAAGTAATCTTATTACTAGACTGTGCTGATGTCTCAGGATGATGTGCGCAGTGCAGTGTCGCTTGTAACTCTATGTTTTAGGGTTCCGAGTGACACTGTTCTGTTATGGGCGATCGTGGCGCTTAACATCAGGTGAACGACTAGCTCGTCACATCATTCAATAAAATAAATTCAACAACTGAGACATCAGCACAGCCTGGTAATAAGATAACTAGACTGTGAGATCAGATCATAAAGTCTCAACTGCCCAGTAATTTCAATAACTAACCCTTCAAAATCGAACACAGTAGTGCTTGCGCAACTACCGAGACGAACTTTGCAGAAAAGTCCTACCACCTAGTAAATAAAGGCTATGTTAATCAAAATATTTAAACTCGTATTATGATACCGAAAAATGGTAGTAGATAAAATGCATTAACTGCACATCATGTAAAAAATAGTAAGCCGAGCTTGCTGCCTCAGACGTATGTAGCTGTTAGTAGGTATTAAGTGTAACATAATAAGGTGAACGCCACGTGGTCGCCACTCTCGGTTCTTGGAAAAACAGATAAATCTGCAATGTGTACTGTTTGTTGGCATTTATGGCTAATTGCTTGATAACCACGTGTGTTGGCTTCTGCTGGAAATCTTTGTGTACCTTGCATGGAGAGTCAGCATATTGGAAGTAATATGATTTATTTATCAAAGTTGTTTTTATCAAGAAATAATAACATCTACATACCTACTTAAGAACATAGAGGACACAAAATACTATGAGTGATGTCACATTTTTTTTATGTTTTGGCTCCTCACTTTTGTGTATTTAGCCACTGTCAAGTAATTGATAATTTTTCAAGTTAATGATATTTACGCAAATATGTGTCAAGTCACAGTCGAAGTCCTCAAGTCAAGTCATAGTCAAGTCAAAGTCATACTCCTAGTAAAGTAGTGGAAACTTGAAGCTTTTATGGCGTTTTGAAAACAACACGAAAGAAAACGTTTCACCATCATTATACCACTTTCCCACACTCATGCCTGTAATCCAGCACTTAACGAATAAAATGCCACCAATTTTATGCACTAACACTGAAAATAACACAAGTTTTGGAAAATAATACAATGCGGCGACGCAATCTTTTTTTCGTTTTCCCGCCAAAACTCCGATGTCACATTTGTTTTTTTCTGTTGAAAACTTATCGTTGATAGATGGGTAGATAATTTTTTATTGTCTCACCAATGAAGTACAAAACAGGACTAAATATCATATTTACGAACTAGTGTAACATAGGGCGGTCTTATCGTTCTTAAACTTCAATTTCTGTGCGTTGAGTGTAAGATAAAAATATGCGTCCGTAAGCTAGTAATATTAATATATTCATAATATTAGTAGTATTCAATAGTTCTTTACTATACCGAGCAGACAATTATGGGTCTAATATGACTTTCTACATTATTAAGTACAAATGCGTAGAAAATCAAACAGGCCTTTGGACCTTAAAGGTTTATTTATATTTATTCCATAAGGTTTAAAAAAAGAGTAAATATTGCAAAGTTCAAAACAAAATGCGCTTTTGAATTTTTTAGTCAAGAAAACTCAATGTTGTCAACTCATTCTTTAAATGATACAACAGATAGAATAAAATAGAAAATATATAAATATATATTATATATAATATAATTCTAAAATAATACGTTTATTATTTGTGTGCACGTTATAATTAAAGCGCAATAAAAAAAAATGATTTTAAAAACTGCATCATATCATAATACCTACGATTTACGGTTATTTTAATTTAACAGGAGTTTTAGTGCCATTACAAAATTGTAAATACAGTACAAAGTAATTATTTGCAAAATTTACAGTGGTATCACAAATATTTTTAAATCATATAAAATAAACAACAACTAGACTACTTCGTCACTTACCATCAGGTCAGTTGTTGTCAAACGCATGCCCATTTTACCATAAGAAAAACAATAAAAATAAACAGTAAAGCCTAGATAGGTAGAAGTTACATACGTTTTCATTATTTATTTTCTATGGTTCAACTATGGGTCAAGCAAGCCACAAAAATTCTTCCTTTTAAAGAATGAAGGTCAGCGCAGTTTCCAAAGTTTAATTAACAGTCGTAAAAGGAACAAATATTTGCTACGAAACCGACATCTGCTTTGATAAAATAAACAAGGGTCGAACTGGCTTGTTGGTATTTACATTACCTACGCATAGTATTTTATAATCTCTACCTAAGTGATGTTTGTCGATCTTGGTAGTGGTGTGTGTGAAAATGAATCTAGCGTGTCATCTTTGTAAATGATAAAATAAAACACTCTTATGCTAACATAAAAATGCAGTCCAAAAGACAAAAGTCAAGTCTAAGTTAAGAAAAATAACTTTCTTTTCCCTCGACTTAAAGCTTAGTTTTTAGGTCCTGGATTGATTTTAATTTAGTTTTTTAACTCGTAAGTAGGTGCCTAATTTAACTTACGCTAATAACCCAAATTTGCAGTAGTAGCTCAAGGTAGGTATTTATTTAAACAAATGCTCGTGAACAGAATTTTTAATGTAAATCAGCATTATTTCTTGTGTTAATTTTTGAGAGCGACGCTGTTTGATTAACAATTTGTAAACATTATGCATTTTAGTTTAAATTCAATAAATTTTTATTATAAAGATTTCTTCTTAAATTTACACAAATTGTGGGCATAGATGTAAATAAATGATATTGGGGAAAAGATAATTTGGAATGAATTATGTTTTGCGTTCTTTTTGGTCTCACTAATGCTTTCATTAGCTGCACACCGTACACCGTTCTTGATATTATTGTTCCCAAATGGTTTTCACTACCACAAAACACCAAGAATTCCAAGCCGCGCATAATTTGTCCAAGTTGAGAAATCCTTGAAAGGCGCCACTGTCCACCAACGACCTGCAGCGTTCGACAGGTTCAGGCTAATCGAATATTCAAATCCACAGATCTGCTGGCGTCTAACACCGATATATTCGAAGATAACGATACTAAATCATTTTCGCAACTGCTGTTCGATGTGGCAAGAGACCAGGTGATCGTGGGCGCAAGGTGAGCACTACTGATATATTTAGTTAGACCTTAGTTTGCATGGCGACGAATTTGCTTTGCAATTTTAATCGGCTATTAGCAGTTACTTTCTGACGGGTTGATGTATTACAGAAAATTGAAGTCTGATTTGAAGACTTACGACATTCTAAAAATATATAACTCAAAGGCGACTGACTGACTGACTGACTGACATAGTGATCTATCAACGCACAGCCCAAACCACTGGACGGATCGGGCATGCAGGTTGATGTTATGACGTAGGCATCCGCTAAGAAAGGATTTTTCGAAATTCCACCCTTAAGAAGGTGAAATTGGTGGTTGAATTATTTTTCCATAGGCCACGCCGCGGGTTGAAGCTGCGCGCAGAAGCTCGTGTACTATATTTTGTTTTTCTGTAAATGCTTAAATATTTGTGTGAGAAATAGGCGGCCTGCCTAGAATCGTGGCTTTTGTGTGAACAATTGACGTTTACGAGTTGAGATAAATTATTATTTGTAATGGCTGTTTCTTAGTTAATGCGTTTTCTCGTTACAATCGTCGAAAACAAAGAAATCTTGTCAGGAATTACTGCTTATACTAAGTACATATTTTGCAAAGAGAAGTCGGTTGTATGAGAAACCACTTTGTTTAGAAAATACCTACTCAAATAGCTGGAGGATTTTTATATGATATCAGTGTTTCATTAAAGATATACAGTATACCAGAAAATAATTTGCTATAGGCTTTTAATGAGAAGCATCATCTTGTTCAAACAAAAAACCTCCAAACCTTGTTTCCTCATCAGATTCACAGGCTATCATCGGTTTCAATTATATTAATATAATAATAAATAAATATCTGTGGACCTTTCACACAGCGCCATCTAGCTCCAAACTAAGCAATAACTAATACAATACTTAGGTACTTTTCGTTTATAAATACATAGTCGTAAATAGAATACAATATAACACCCAGACACAGAACAAACACCTATGTTCATCACATAAATGTTTGTCGTGCGTGGGAATCGAACCCACAACCCACAGTTCAAAAGGCAGGATTACTACCAACTGAGCTATCGAGCCAGTCAGAAGAAAATATTCATTCAATAGATTACATGGTATAGAAAGTTTACTTCCTCTATTGATTTAAATAATATTTGCATTTGTACGTGACATTGTATGCCCAAATAAAATAAACTAAAACAAACTTGTCATAAACTTCTAACAATTACATAATAGAATTTAGACCAGCGTAAATCATTAGCTATAAAAAGTAATTTACTGTTATCAAAACAACGTTAATAATGATAAGAGTCGTGTACGGCTGTAATAACTTGTACAAACAACTTGAGTCATTCACCTGCCTGTCAACTTATGATATAAGATAACTTATCACAGCAAGAACAGGTTCATAACGGAATGTACTGCGGTTAACGCAGTCGTTAATTAACAGGACGCTTTTTAAATTGAGCGAAACACCGACAAAAAGGAGATGGTGGAATGTCAATGCAGATGACTGGGCAGTCAAGTGCAGTGACCACCTGTGCAAAGATATTTTATCTGGGAATTGGCAGTTTCCGTGTAAATGGACTGTTCCGAATGCATGATGTTTATATAGAGTTTAATTTGTTCAGCGGTTTACTTTGTTGGATGTTGGATCGGTTTTGAAAGATCGGTGAATTCAATAACGCGCCGACAACTGCATCCTTAGTAAGCAATAAGCCATTATTTCCATATCATCTGATCCGACAGAGATAAAATTTCTTTGACGGATTTAACTCCTTTCTCTTTTTTTGTAGATGGTTCGTAATTATACTGATATTTGTAGTCGGACCCTTAAGCAATAACCAAGCATCCTTGAAGCTGATTACCGACAAATACACATGTTTGTTTCAACTTGCCTTCATGCGGAAACTGACTGAGCATGCACGCTGCGTGCAGCTAACCTTACAGATCAGATTCCGGATGTGAATATGATGGTACGATTCTATAAAACAGACAATTGATCTTTGTTCACGCCATAAAAGCGTAAGAAAATGAAAGAAAGCGTAAATATAAGAAATCTATAGCTATCAAGCTATACCAGTAGGTAGCGTATCCTGCCAGATACTGTCTATAGGTCATTACAGCTAGAATACAACCCAAATAATGTTTTGTGTAGTAGGCAATATAGCTTTTTTTATACTGCATTTCCACAGACACCTGGGTCTGTGCTTTTTGTTAGATTATTTTTTATATTTATTAATTAAGCCTATTATTAACATGAACATATATATAATTGACTGGCCCGATAGCTCAGTTGGTAGTGACCCTGCCTTCTGAACTGCGGGTTGTGGGTTCTATTCCCACCCAGGACAAACATTTGTGTGATGAACATCGATGTTTGTTCTGTGTCTGGGTGTTATATTGTATTCTATGTATGTATTTACAAACAAAAAGTATCTAAGTATTGTATCAGTTATCTGGTTCCCATAGTACAAGCTTTGCTTAGTTTGGGGCTAGATGGCGTTGTGTGAGATGTCCGCACTTATTATTATTATTATTTATCATCCTTGTTCCCACCGAACTATAATCTGGGAGTTTTCATGTCAAGAGTGAACAGGTATCTTGCAGGCGTACATTTTCCATCATAGAAAAAAAAAAAAAAACTCAGGGTGGACAATACAGCCCATAGCCCCAGGCAATATAGCTAGTAGCATTTAGTAGTAGTTTAAAAAATAGCATTAAGTTTCATCTCGCTCCTTCAGAATCTGAAGCACGGGAAGCTTAGAAGCACTCGTAGAAATAATTTCGAGTAAGAATCCTACCAAATAGAATTAACGAGTTTTTATCTAGTTTAAAACTAACATGGTCGTAGTTTGCTCAAACTTACAGTTTATATAATGACAATGAGTACCTACCAATGAATGTGTGAATACACATTCATTTACAGTTTTATTTGTATGGATTTGGATCGTCCGGCGGCGTAGATCAAAAAGTTAAAAAAACTGTTGTTTGCCACATTATGACAACACGACTATGCTATCCGAAAATTTGACCTAGCTATTAGGAATTGTTTGCTCAAGTGTTTCTCGGCATGGATGCACTGAAGATAGCGTCACTTGTTGCACCTAATGGTGGACAGTAACGTTACGTAATAGGTTGTTTGTTCTGGGTTCGTAGTCTGTTTATTTCTGTTTTTCTTTGCTTTTATAACAGGGTTGGATTTTCATTTATAATTTGTATTTAGTATTCTTTATTAACTAAAACCTAAATAAGATCATTAGCCTATCGTACTTCCTACTAATATTTATGAGTATGGATGTATGGATGAATGTTTGTTACTCTGACACGCAAAAATTACGGAACGGATTTCGATGAAATTTGGAACACAGATAGTTTGTGACCTGGATTAATACATAGGATACCTTTTGACCCGATGGTATGTTCCCGTGGCACAATTATCGAGCACGACGACGGTGAGGCCGCGGGCTGTTTACGCAAAAACTACCGAACAGATTTGGATGAAATTTGGGACACAGATAATTTATAACCTGGAATAACACATAGGATACTTTTTATCCTGATAGTATGTTCCCGTGGGACGCTTAAACAACTGAACAAATTTGGATGAAATTTGGAACACGGATAGTTTATTTTAACATCTAAATTAATTTAGAATTTTTTAGCGATTCATATCAAAATGGTAATGTTTGGAATATAGATAGCTTATACGAGTATAGTAGATTAACACAGGCTACTTTTTATCCACGGGTGAAACCGCGGGGCGCAGCTAGTCTAGAATAAAGAGAAGCAAACCAACGCACTGAAATCGATACGCGTTGATTATTGACAAATATTAAAAATATCATTATCATTAAAAGTACTTGGAGCTGTCCTTGAAATTTTGCCAGACTTTCCACTCTCACATTGCACGCAAGTTCAACCGGTTCCATTCCTCACGACAGAAGTAAAATCTTCAAATTAAGGCATACAACATTAAAATCTCCATCGAACATAACGACTTACATAATTTTTCCAAAACGGTCCGATGCTCATTCCATTTCGAGAGTGAAGACCCTCAATAAAATGTTATGCAAAGTAATATCCCACGCTCCTTATTTAGCTCCACTGGGCCTTTTTAAGCCTTCCATTTACCTCGGGGTAAATTAATGACATTGTAATACATTATGTATTGGCATTGAACATAAATCATTTCGATATCATTTCCGCGGTATCTGGTATAAATAAAAGTGCATTAATCAATTCGGTGGAAGGAAGATTTTACTAGGTGGTAGGACTTTTCTGCAAAATTCGTCTAGGTAGGTACCACCGCTTTGCCAGTTATTCTGCCGCCAAGCAGTAATGTGCAAGCACTGCTGTGTTCAGGTTTGAAAGGCGCTGTAGCTAGTGAAATTACTGGGCAAATGAGACTTTATGACCTAATCTCACAGTCTAAGGTCCGTATTACAGAACGTTGCTCAGTCATCGAGTGCTCCAGCAGAGATTTCATTCATAAAGTTATCAATTAGTGAATGAAATCTCTGCTTGAGCACCGATCGATGACTGAGCATCGTTCTGTAATACGGACCTAAGTAAGTAATCTTATTACTAGATTGTGCTGATGTCTCAGGATGACGTGCGCAGTGCAGTGTCCCGCAAACCTCTATATTTTAGAGTTCCGAGTGACATTGCAACTGATATGCAACTGATGCAGCCGTATTGCTTAACATCAGGCGAACGGTTAGCTCGTCACGTCATTCCTTAACATAAAAAAAACTAATAAATATATGTTCTACTAGGTTTATAGCATTCGATTTGAGAAATTCTCCTTGTGGTCCTAGGCCGTCGAATAGGACCATCTCATTTCTTAACTTGGGTGCTGTAAGAACCAGCTAAGGGAATATCAGCAGCATTCTTCTCGGTCTTTACTGCAGTCTACTGGCAAACCATATGATAAGCGTCCAAAGCAGGGCCTGTGAATTGTTTTCCGACTGTTGATGTGATTTGAAAAGTAAGAAATTGCAATACTTTTTTTTATTTTATTTTTATGCTGCTTTACCACAGACTCCTTGGTCCGTGCTCTTTTTTAATATACTACTTACATATTTGTTAGTAGTGTTTTTTTATTACAAAATCAACACACGAGGGTCTTATGTAAATTTAATTTTTTTGGACACTATACAAATATCGGGGAGTTTTGGCGGGAAAAAGAACAAGATCGCGTAACCGCATTTTATTATTTTCCGAAACTTGTGTTGTTTTCAGTGTTAGTGCATAAAATTGGTGCCATTTTATTCGTTAAATGCTAAATTACAGGCATGAGTGTGGAAAGTGGTATAATGATGGTGAATCGTTTCTTTTCGTGTTGTTTCCAAAACTCCATAGAAGCTTCTGGTAAAGTTGCCACCACTTTACTAGGAGTATGACTTGACCAGACTATGACTTGACTTGATGACTTGACCGATATCTGCTTGAAATATCATTAACTTTAGAAATTATCAATTACTTGACACTCACATACACAAAAGCGTGGAGCCAAAAGAATAAAAAAAAAATTATCGGGAATATCAATTACTTTATTTCAATTTGTGTATACACCACGAGCAGACCAGCTCCCGCAAAATATTACTATACGAATTTCATTGTGCAGGCAAAACTTCGAAATCTAAAACTTATTGAATTAATTTAATTTAATAAAACTTATTCATTCTAAGGCATCAATGATGTCAGAGCGCAGTGGAACGGCTTTGTTTTATGACTCGCTCACGTCTTTCAATACGCTCTGTTACTATTACTTATTCTGTCGTTTCATTCAATTTTATAGCAAACTACATTAGTTATTACCATTAAAATATTATTCAGCCTATTTCAACAGCACATCGGTATGTAGTGATATCAATTGCCAGTATTGCATTGCAATTTGATACTTGACGCAATGATCACGATTGTGCACTTTGTGTATAGAATTTCACTCTAGCTCGGCGCGCTGTGGTTATTGGAGGACTTGTTATCTATAACAACTTATGTTCCATTGATATGATTAGGTTTGAATGTTCTCATTAGGAATTAATAAGTAATGAAGTTATTGCGTCTACGTTTAACTTTACAGTGTGAAGCGACCACCCATTGTAGACTGTTTACAACTAAAACAATGAGGAGCTATGATAATTTATAACGTGATAACTATCTACTTGTCTACATTCATATTTTACTTTAATAACGATAATAGCTACGGAAATAATGGTACTTCAAGAGTTAAAATCTATGCCTTTATAGATTCTGAAATGTGTGCTTTATACTGACTGATAAACCCTGAGAAATGTGCCTTTAATTAGTTTCTTATTGGAGTGATTGAAATAAGCTCTTTAAACTTACAAAATATTTTTATCCCTTAGGATTGCGCTATTCATTGCATTCTTGATCGCAAAAAAGGAGATTAATAGTATCAAATTTTTTCTTATGTAGTGTAAATCCAATATAATACTAAAAATTATAGCGTCCTAATAAGCTTGACTTGCTAATAATAATTTCGTTTACTTAATGATTTGCTTCATTGAGGTCAGTAATTATAATTTTCATAAATTTAGTATTCCATCGTAAATAGCTAATATAGAAAATAACTTACAAATTGAAAACAGGTTAATTTACAACTTGAAAGTTAGCGTCCTTGTAATGATTACATGCAGCAACATCAATATTAGGTATCTAATCAAAATTATATGACAGGCTCTTTCTAATGTTAGGGCTTAGGGATTAGGATTGTTCGAAACTGATGGGCAATAACAGTAAAAAAATTGATATATTGGATAAGTCATAATCATAGATCATACATAAATCATGGGACTTAGTGGTAATGGTGAAGATTTTATCTTAAATAACACCCAACGATCACATACATAAATCCTTTACTCTAACTAGGATTCATTGTACCTAGGGACTCAATAACAACGAGAACCATGTTCTACTAATGCATTTGTTTGAATAAGGTGAAAGTCCTCCAAGTTTAATTTAAACTGGTATATTATAAATATGCCTCTGATAGGATAACAGTTCCATAACTATCATGGAATAGATTTCAAAATTCAATGGTATAAATACAAAGATTTTATAGTTCCTTAAATTTTTAGCAATCAGCAGAATTCGATATAAGGTTTTTAGAAACTATAATATTGCCTTTATAAACCCATAATTTCCGCTGCGACGCAATGAATTTTCATCCGCACCTTAAACGCATTTTTTCCACGTTTCACAGAGATGCTTTATACCGGTTGTCACTCCGAGACTTGCATCGTATGGAGCGAGCTGACTGGCCCGCGCCGCCTGTCAAGTCCAAGCTCTGCCAAGACAAGGGTCAGACGGAAGAGGACTGCCACAACTACATCAAAGTACTGTTATCGCATGGACATAAGTTGTTTGCGTGTGGGACGCACGCTTTCAGCCCAGCTTGCAGTTGGAGAGAGGTTGGTCTTACTATATTTTAGACTGTATCTACTATATATATATGATTATGTATATGATGATTATGACTTAATTTGAATCCTCAAATTCATCATCACCATCATCATCATCATCATCATCATCATCATCATCATCATCATCATCATCAGTTTTTGTGTGATTTGGGGTCCCTCTTTTTAATTTTGAATTAATCTCGATAAAAGCTTTATTTATGGTCTTAGACTATAAATCCATCATATCTATGTCTTTGGTTTGGTCTTCTTTTGTTTCTACAGTTTTGAAGACAGTGATAGTAAAACATCTAGCAAGTACTCTAGAAATGTAACCCTGAGAATAAAAAAAATGTTTCAGATTGAATCCCTGAACACAGTATCTGAGTACATGAACGGCGTTGCGCATTGTCCCTACAACCCGCACTCTAATGTGACTGCTCTGATTACTGACAGTGGGGAATACTACGTTGGGACCCCTACTGACTTCAGCAGTTCCGACTTTGCAATTGCCAGGTATGTTGTGTTCTTAACCTTCTTCACATTTTATTAGACCTTTTCTTTAGTCAGTCTGAATTTTGTCCGATTACAATCAACGATGGTGTTGCGCGCCACCATTTAAATATGACTGAAGATCTTTCAAACATTTTAAGATCTGATAGTTGAAGTGCAGTCGCTGAGAGAATTCGGTTGACAGCTTCAATAACATCATAAAACTACAATTATACTACTACCAACCTAATAATCTATAAATAATCACCAAATAACTAATATCTACCAAAAGTAGAAAATGAATTTCGGTACAACGGTTTTCTATCACCCTTTGATCAATGTCATTATAGCATGCCATACGCATTTTTTCAACGGCTGGAGAGAGAGTTTAGAGTATACGCAATCAGATAATATACCCTAATCTAATTCTATGCTGTTTATGTATGTTTTTCTTTTCCAGGAGTCGTGGAGCTTCTGTTCGAGACATGGGTATGCTTCGCACTGCCCAGTATGATTTAAAACTGCTGAACGAACCACAGTTCGTTGGGAGCTTCGAAGATGACTACTTCGTTTACTTTGTGTACCGGGAGATCGCTGTGGAGCACATGAATTGTGGAAACGTGAGTGCCTTTTCTAATGCGTTCAATATTTAAAGAACTCCAACCTAGTTGTAGTAATCCTCTTTGAATAGCACATTAGATAAATGAAAAATTGATAATGTCCTTGATAGATAATAGTCTTTGTCGTAATTTTTTCATGGAACTTTTGGTGACTTCATGCAAACTTATTCTTAGATCAGGGTTGCCTACATTGATAATCAACGCCAAAAGATCACAAAAAATTATGAATACCATTCCTCTCTAGATGGTCTACTCCCGCATATCACGCGTCTGCAAGAACGACTCAGGTCGTCTGATGATGATGAATGACCATTGGAGTACGTTCCTCACTGCTCGCCTCACCTGCTCAGTTCCAGGAGTTGTTCCGTTCTACTATGACGAGGTGCAATCCGTTGAGTATATACCGCAAGAGAAAATACTTGTGGCTACTTTTACTACACCCATGTAAGTTTGTAACTAGTTGAAGTTCTTTTTTTAAAACTATTATGAATTTGTAGAAAGGTCTGCAATTTAAATAATAAAGATAATTAGACGGTTCAACGAAGGAATAAATAAATTTTTCAGAACACCGTACCTGAACGATATTATTATATCTATAAAAGTGGTTAAAGCCGCTGACTCCTGCGGTGGTTATTTTATTCCTTTTGAATAATTAAAAAATCAGATACGAGTGTTAAAAAATTACATACAACATATATTATGAATTAGTAAATAATTTAAAAACTTGCCTCTTTAAGCAGATTCAATTCTTATAATGATTGAATCTGGCAATTTGACAATTATATTTTACAAATCAATTCTTTACAAACAGAAACAGCATAACTGGCAGTGCGGTATGCATGTACAACATGTCTGACATCCACGCGGCATTCCAAGGTCTCTTCAAAGTTCAGGACTCGCCTTCTTCTACCTGGGAACCTAGAAACCCAAGCAGACAAGCACGGAAGAGATTCAGTTGCGAGCAAGCTGAATCCAGGTAAACACCAAACAGTGGGAGAGTGGTAATTTTTGTAACCAACCAACAAGTAAGGCAACCCTTACCTTGAGGGGCTAGCTATCATATTTTCCGCTAGAAAGTCCAAGCTAGTTTGAAAGTAATATCGAAGCCTCAAAAACTATCTGGATATTTTCAGGGTTCACGAAGGCATAGAATATAACCGCTACCACCTTATGCACGACTCAATAAAACCTATATCAGGAGCACCCAGCTATCAAATAACTTCAGAGCGTTTCACCCACGTCACAGTTGACGTCACAAGTGCAAAGAATATAGAGAAGCAATATGTCTTGTACATATCAACAGCAAGCGGAAACGTATTGAAGATATCGGTGTTGCCAAAGCTGGATGGAGCATGTTTGGTGGAGAAATGGAAGTTGAAGGATGAAACGGGTGGTTACGATGTGCTTAGCATGCGGTTTGTGAAGGAAACTGTAAGTATATTTACTGGTAGCATTTACTGTAGCAAAGGTGAAAACTTCGTATTGACACATTATGATAGTTATCGAGCCTTTTTCATAATGACCAAAAAATAAATATTTTAATAGCCGACTCAATCTTCCAAAATCGTCTAAGCCAATTAGTATCTTATGCCGTAAGAACAAAGCCTATGTCCTCTTCCCATAGATGTCAGTATACATCGGCAGTACAGTCGGCGTGCTCCGTATTGGCGTCGAGCGCTGTTCACGGTTCGGCAGCCGGGCGGGATGCGTGGGCGCTGGCGACCCGCACTGCGGGTGGGACGATGCGCGCGAGATATGCGTGCGAGCGGCGGGGAGGGCGAAGGATGCCGCGCTGGTGCAGGCAACAGATGCGTGCCCACCATTGGATACACCTGGTGAGGATTACTGACTCATCTTGTTGCTTTCTATATCTCTCACGTTTTCTTTCCTGCTCTTGCGCTTTCTATTTGAGATAGAAAGAAGGAATAATATGTAAATTTAGCACGCGCTTTTACTCTTTTTTAGTAACTATTATTCCATTTTTCTGCTTTTCTTTTAAATTTTTCTTTTTTTTTTTTCCATCTCGTGTTTATTTCCATAGGGAAATAGGCATGCACTTTCCTTTTGTTTGTCCTTTTTTCCTCTCTCTCTTTTGATTTCTCTCTTTCTAAATTTCTATCTGTAAAATTTCGTAAAAAGAACTCTACATAGCCATAAGCAACCATCATTAGTGAAGAAATTTAGCATTGTTCGTCGTATTGTTCTTTTTCTTTGTCCATCTCCTTGGCACTGTCACAAATTAATTACGCTCAGTAACTTTTCAAAAATACATTAGTGTGTTGTAATATTAAGGACTTTGAAAGGATAGACTTGGTCTAAAAAGAAAAAGAAAACATAGTTATAATCTATCCTACGGTTATAACATCAAATCCTAAACTTTCCAAAATGTCTCTACAGTTGACGGCGGCTGGTCATCTTGGTCAAAATGGGAGCCGTGTATGCAGGATGGCACTCTACACTCTGAGTACGGAGATAAGCCTGACATGTGCATGTGTAGACGACGGGCTTGTGACAACCCTAGGCCAGCTAATGGCGGACAGGGTTGCAGAGGTATGTAGACTAGCTTCTAACATTCACTTCTAGCGAATTTGCGTTTTCAGTGTCAGTTTTAATCGAATTGATCAAATGCCAGCGAGGTCTTAAATTGCTTGCAGGTTGTTGAAGTTTTAGCACTGTGATATTATTTTTCAGGAGTCAGCATATCAGTCACAAACTGCACCATCCACGGAGGTTGGTCGAGTTGGTCTGGTTGGTCGGAATGCTCAGCATCTTGTGGTATTGCTGTGAAATCTAGAAAAAGAACCTGCACTTCTCCGGAACCACGCTTTGGAGGCAGAGTCTGTGTTGGACTAGACGCAGACGATGTTTACTGCACTAATCTGCCACCTTGTCCTGGTAATTTAATATTTTCGTGTTTTATTTGTATCATTCGCGTTCACATCATTATACATAATAGTCACAATCAATTTCATCATAATGGTCACTATTATTATCATTATAAAAGCCGCTATCATTATCATTATCATAATAGACATCATAGTAGTTAATATCGTACTCGTAGCAGTTATCTAAGACAGTAAATATAATGTGAGTTAAGCTTATTAATATATCCACTTTGTACAGGCTTAAAATCTTCCATGTTGTTATCATTGTAATGATCATCGTCACCATTAACGCAATAATTGTGCTGATCGTCATAATATCCGTCAATACCGACATAAATATTGAAGTGGGTAAAATAACCTTTGGGCTAAGAAACAGCAAACTTAAAATCGTTAGCCATATTTTACCGCAGCAAAAAAGATAGGTAGATTAATTACTCTTTTTAATATTCAGACCCAGCATTAGCACCAGTTGATGGCGGCTGGTCTGCCTGGGGTCCTTGGACGCAATGCACAAGTGCGGGCGGGGCGGGCTGTGGCGCTGCGGCGGGGTGGCGTGAGAGACGCCGCGCTTGCACCAACCCTATGCCTAAACACGGGGGATTGGACTGTGAGGGAGGGAAGGTGGAGAAACAAGTCTGCGATATGAGACCTTGCGAGGTGCGGAAGGCGACAGCCTGGACTCCTTGGGTGCAGATTCCTGGTAAGTGTGAGAAACCGAACGATGGCTACGAGATACTATGTATTTACTTGCACCAACTCTGCCGTGCTGAAGTACGAGAAGTTAAGACTACGCGGAAAGGTAATAAATACCTGTGAAATGAGACCTTGCTAGGTACGGAAGGTGACATGGACAGCTTAGGTATACATTCCTGTTAAGTTTTTGGATGTAACATGTTGTTTTCTAGAATGTTGTATAAGCTTGCACCAATCCTGTGCTTAAACAAGGAGGTTAGGCTGTGAGGAGAAAAAGAAAAAGAAACAAGTCTGATAATTATGAGTTTTTTTTTGGTGTGGACAGCGACGGATTGGATCCCTTGGGTGTAGATTCCAGATAAGTTAAACTGGCTACTGTATCAGATTGTAACATCTTTGTGCCCAAAAAGAGATTTCATAAATTATCTGTGAGACCTTGGTTTCAGAAGGTCTGAAAGAAGACAGTATAGGCTGGATAGTTGCAGATTCTTGGTCTTATTAATAATTAAAATAATTTTCTTAATAACGTTTTATTAATGAACAATCAATGTTTCTGCAGTTTTAATGACATTGCAACTATTGTCTTTTGAAGGAAACGCATCGGATGGCAGTTACATGGAAAAGAGGTTCAAATTCTTATGCAAAGCTCCATCTCCAGAACAAATTAAGGTTTGTGCATTTGAACACGTTGATCTTTTTTATTTTATCCACTGGTAGTGAGAAATTAAAGCCCATTTTTAGACAATACTTGATAAATATGTCATTGTACTTCCAGCTGTCAATAGCTCGTGAAGAGGAACGCTACTGCAACTCTCGAGGGACTTGCAGCAATACTCCACCTGAAGAGGAGACAGGTTGGGAAGAGTGGGGGCTATGGGGAGCTTGTTCCGCGGTCTGTGGTGGAGGACAACAGTCAAGAACGCGCAAGTGTCGCCGCCCGCCGTGCACAGGCGCTGCCGATATGTTGCGGGCGTGTAATACGCATGCTTGCGATGGTAAGATTAATAATATACTTCTCAAAAAGGGGTTAAATCCTCTTCAATGGCCTTAATTTTGATTTAATAATTAAGTAGTTCCGTTGTTTATCTCCGAAGACCTTCACAAAATTTACAATGGGCACCGCCCAAGGTTCTTCAACCAATAAAACAAAAATTATAAAGTACGACTTTAGGTTCTTTTTTCCATCTTTACATCACTTTCAAACACTAATCATTCTATTTATTTCAGGAGAATGGTCTTGCTGGACTGAATGGAGCGAATGCAGCGGTAATTGTGCAAATGGTGCCAACACAATTAGCTCGACGGGTCATAGATCGCGGACAAGGAAATGTCTCTCCCCTGAAGGATGTACCGATGCTACTGCGGCTTTGGAGCGACGAGCATGCGTTAATAACTGCGCAGGTAAATGATGATGAGTCATGTTGGTTTAAGACTATTGCCCATTTGTACTAAAATATGATAGCTCCTATGTTTGCCCAGCGCAAACAATAATAAAATTAGTAATTTAAAGAAAATGCTAAGAAACCCAGATGTGAAAGAAAACCAGTATATGAGTAAAAGTCTGAACTTAGGAGTTCTTAAACTTTATAGGGATATAAGTGCGAACTTTGGAGAGGTCAAACTTTAGTACAGACGGGCCCCCCGTAGAACTCCTCTTTAATGGCCACTTGTTTTTTTGTTTTTTGCATCCTAAGCCTGCTTGTGGTTTTACTTAATCAGCCTTATTATAATAGTAGCATGCGCACCGCAAAAAAACTTGTTGCTGTTAGAGTGAGACACATATCGTCTTGTCACGGTCCCTGACGAAAATGTCGTGAATTTTTGACGCGTCGTAAACTATTTCGTGGTAGGCATGTTAGACGGAAGGTCTTCTAGAAAAAATACAACAAAAATTAAAACTCTAGGCCAGCTAAACATCTCCCGATGACGTCATTGCATTGTCCGCCAGATTCAGAAGCCGGTTGGGGAGAATGGGGGCCGTGGGGGCCGTGCGAGAATGGAGAGCGAGTGAGACAGCGCAGCTGCGAGTCCGGCGCTTGTCTCGGCGCGCAACTGCAGGCGGCGAGGTGTCGGACGGACAGTGAAGATATTGATAATGGTAACCTAGGTTTTTTTTAAATTGGTTAACCATTAACCCATAACCATTGTAGATAAGGAGCAGTGGAAACAGCGAGTTTTGAATATAAAAAAATTAAATATTTGATTATGAAACGTACATATTAAAGATTATCTTGTCGTAAATAAAACTTTCATCGTACGATCGAACACTTTTTTTTAAACTCAAAATTTACATATACGTTATGAAATAAGTTTGTATGTCTAACAATAGCAAAGCATTTTACCACCGTCGCGCCTGATGTTAAGCAAACACGTGGTCGAAGTTAGACCATGCTTGCTCAGATACCTGTTCACTCTTGAATTGAAAACTCCCAATTTATAGTTAACTGGAAACCATGACACCGCAAGTTCCATTCATTAACTATTCGCAGTATAAAGCTAGTAGCGAAACCCTTAGTGCGGATTGACGAAATTCCAACCATATATGAATGCCCTGTATCATTTTTACAATGATAAAAACTTACTACAACGATAAAAACTAATACTAAACTAATATATAAATAATTTTGAATCGATTTGTATAAAATATTACACAATTTTTGACAATTAATACCTTATTTCAGAATTAAATGCGATGCCAGCTTACAGCCAGAACGTAGAAATGGCTTCATTCGTGACTATGGCCTCCCGCGACTCCTTGTCCATCGGAACCATCATCGGATGCATCGTCGCTGCTTTTGTTATGGGTAAGTCAGTAAGCAATACATCTTCATAGCATATTTTTATTATGGGTAATTCAGTAAGCGATGCTTCTTCATAGAATACTTTTAATCTGCAAATGAAACCGCGGGGCAAAGTAGGCTTTCTTATAAATCCGGCGCCGTCACATTAATCACCTAAAAGTCACATTAAGTCAAAGTCAAAGAATTATTACAAATTGGCTATTTTTAGCACGTTTACGTAATATGTAAATTATCCCCAATAACCAGCCTTATGTTCATGTAGGTAGTTGCGAATTTGTCCAGTTTCAAATTACGTTCAGTTGCGATTCTATCCATTGACAGCTTCGAAGTGGAACAATGTTGGTCGAACAGTAACGCTTTTGCCAAATTTGCCGGTACGAGTCTAAATATAGTGTTCCGATTCCGATAGCACACCAAGATAAAGTCATTGGTGTTCAAATCGCATCTAACCCGAAGAACTTAGATGTGATTTGAACTCCAATTACTTTATTTTAGTATGATATGTATGTAAACTGTATGACCAATGATTTTTCCAGTAGTAGATATTTGCAAATCGACGTTACAGTTAAGAAAAAGTGAAATAAATAAATAATAACGCCCAATGATCACATACATAGATCCTGGACCCTAACTAGGGTTCCCTGTATCTAGGGACCCAGGAACTATGAAGTCTGTGGTCCCAGACCCAGTGTACCAGACACAGAACAAGTATTTGCGCCGCGGGAGTCGAACCCGTCGCCTCAAGGTTATAAGCTGACATGCTCAACCGCCACACCACAGAGGCTGGCAAGAGAGGCTTTTGGATATTATTACCTTTTGAAGTAAAACTTCTTTACGCACGCTTAACTTGGGAAGTAAGCTGGTGAATGAGAGTTGAAAGTTTTTGGTTAACGTAGATCTCCATTGTCAACATAAAAATTTTTTTTAAAATATTTTTCTAAGAAGCTTTTAATCAAAGTTTATGCCAAAGTTAGCAATTTGTATTATGTTGGTATGTCCGATAAAATTACAATTTACAATTGTTAACATGGACATTAACATTAAACAAAGCCAAAACAAAGTTATACCGGCCGATAGATGGAGCTAAACTAGAGAAGCATTACTTCGTCTACTACAGTCGTGTGGTCTAAAACACACTCGTGTTTTTAAACGTATATATTTGTGTCGAATAGAAAACTTTATCTGTCATCACACTAATATTATAAAGGCAAAAGTTTGTGCGTTTGTGTGTATGTGTGTATGTTTATTAATCCTTCACGCTCAAACGGCTGAATGGATTTGAATGAAATTCGGTATCAAGATAGCTTATACACTGGATTAACATATAGGTTACATTTAATCCCGGAAAAGTGAAATTTTCTTGTGGGATGAGCAAATAATTAAAATACTTTTTATCCGCGGGTGAAACGGTGGGGCTCAACAAGTAATTTATAAAGCTCTAATTGTCCACGGATTAGTAATTTATTCAATATTTCCCAGGTTGTCTCCTCTGCCTAGCTGTGGTAATATTCTGCCAGAGACGCGGGTCTCGCATGCCGTGGAAGAAATCAAACCGTGTACCCTCGAGCCCACATTACATTACAGCGAAGCAAAACAGCTACGTCACTGTGCCATTAAAGGAAGTGGTATGTAGAACATTACAAATGTATCCTCATATAGATATAAAAATTTATAGGCAAATAAATTGGGTAAAACGTATTTCCACATTTTATACATATAAATTTGAAATCGAATTTCTTCTGCTTGTACCTGACTAGTTAGAGTGTCAATATTTTGTCGTATTTGAAAATTAGTTTTTATTTTTTATGTTAATGACGTGACGAGTAAGTCGTTTACCTGATGTTAAGCGACCGCTTATAACAGTTGAAGTTTCACTCGGAACTCAAATGAAAAGTTTTCGTGATACTGCACTGCGCACGTCATCCTGAGATGGGTCTAGTAATATGCAGCAGACCATAAAATCTCATTGCATCATTTAATTTTACTAGCTGTAGCTAGTTCACTAGCTACAGTGCCCTTCAAAACGAAACACGGTAGTGTTCGCACACTACTACTTGGTGGCAAAATAACTGGCAATGGTGGTACCTACCTAGACTAACTTTGCAGGAAAGTCTACTACCACCTAGTAAAGTTTTAAAAGAGATTTAATAAGTTTACAGTTGTATAAGCAGTTTTAAGGCTTCGCATAGAGTGTTGTGGAGTAGTCGTAATTACTCTCGCAAGTTGAATTCGATAGTTTCTCCGTAGCCCTTGAGATGCGTGTCGGCACATACCCCGGGCTTATTAATTTAAAGAGTTTTTTGCGTGAATCACCTTTTTACGTCGTCTTGAAATGTTTTTATTTGTGTAGATTGGATTACCGATTAGTAACACAACAAAGAGCTGATCCGATAGAAACAAGATTAAAATTATCCCTGAGTCGTACAAAAAGCTATTTAGTTGAAAATATGGAATTAGATTTTTAATGAGAGGTTGTAATGTAAAAATATTGTAATACAATTTTCAAGCTAATTAGCATACTACTAAATATTGGTTTACTTTGCGAAAGAAAAAGAAACCAACAAAACACCTTCGCATATACTTCTTTTTAGATACTACCTATTAATATAGTATTAGGATGATATTAGTGTCGATTCCGTGTCGCATACTCTAAAGCTAAACGAAATTAACATATTACCGTCTTTGTCATTTCCCCTTTATCAGAAGAGTACCGCCATACTACTACTACTGCTACTAGTTTACTTTAGTTTTAGAGAATGCAACACAGAATTGGCACCGACATCTGCGATGCTACTAAGCTGTTGCTCTTCTGACTTCGTAACCTTGTTTTTATCATATTACTAGATTGCGCATATCTCAGGATAATGTGCGTGCTGCAGAATCAATAATTTCTGGTTCTGTGTAGCACTATTAACTTATGAACAGCCACGACGTTTAAATTAGGCAGACTTGCTAATTACATTTTTATAAATTAAAAATTGATATTCAAAATTTGTTAATTACTCCTCTTGTCCACAGCCTCGAAAAGCGAAACGCCAGCCATCGTTCAGCGGGATCGGCAGCTCAAGCGGCATCCTTTTATCTAAAAGCAACAATATCTCAAATCCAAACAACCATAATAGTTCCATGGCAACCCCTAAACTCTACCCTAAAGCTATAGCCAACGAATACGACTCGGTTGGGACCCTAAGGAGGCATTCCAATCAACCCAACAATAAGAGTAACATCGACATTGAAGAGGATCGATTTTATTGAAGAAATATCGATTGATCCGTGAATAACACAATAAAAAGAGCATATGGACGAATGTCGATTTTATTGAAGAAGCATCGATAGATTGAAGAATGTGTATAATAGTGAACATCGACCTTGTGGCAGATGGATATTGATTAATTGAAAATAACATTTCAGGCGTTCTTCAATGAGATTTTAGTCGATTTTGGTTATCAGCTGTTCAAACGAAATAGCTATCGAGTATGATTCATCTGTATCTATACATACATCATTCATAAGCAGAAGAGTTGCATAATAGAAAATAATATCGATTTTATCGATTACTCTGCAAAGAACGATAACATAATACTTCAATGAAATTGCATCAGTTGGACAATTTGGATAGTTGCTCCAATAAACAATATTGGCTGTAAGGAATATTTAGACGATTCTATTGAACTAAAACGATTTGCGCAATAAAGTCATATCGATATAAATAGGGAAGGCGTTAATGAAAAGCTAGAAAAGCGAGATTCAAGTCAAGTCAGAGTTACAAAGGTGAAAAAAGTGCTTGCGAAGTGATACAAAAATGGTGTAAACACTTTGGACTAACAGACACAAATTCATATGCAGTGATTTTTAGTGTATTTTTTGAATTGTTGACGTTCATTTGTTTGTGCCTTACGAAGACTTTAAACTAAACGACAAGGACACTGTGATGTTTTGTTAAAATCAAAAAGAAAGATCTCTTGATTAGATTATTGCGTATTTTGAATTGCGAATGTGAAAGTGACGAAGTGGTTTTAGTAATAGTAGTTGTCTAATTTGAATGTGATTGAAATGTGAACTTTAAACTAATTTAGCATTAAGATTGATATTGTGCCATTTGAGTAACTCATTCTGTAAATTGAAATCTATTTCCAATTTAATATAGTTATATTTTATATTTTTATACACATAGATATTACTTTTATCGAGTGTAAGAGAAATTGACAAAAATGTGCCATGTAAATAAGTAGCCAATTAAATGTAAATATTAAATTAGTTTGAGTATATAAAACACATGAAAAGTTATGTATTCTTCAGTACAAATAATGGTGCCTTGACAAAATATGTATTTATATTATATACAATATTTAATTATATATAATTGCTGTTTCATATCGATTATATAAAAATATAATACAAGAGCATTAAAATATATTGAAAAAAAAAAAAACAACAAAATATATGCCTTGACAAAATATGATGTGTTTATAGTATATACAATGTTTTGTAATATATTAATGCTGTTTCATATCGATTATATTTTTATACAAAAGCAATAGAATATATTGAATAGAAAAATGTAAATAATATGTATTGTAACGAAATGTTGTGATATGGATATTTTTCAAGTGTGCGTGTTTCCTTGGTATTTAAAATTTTAATGACAGAATGCGTTGAAATCACTTCGACATATATTTTGACTCATGTTGAGTAAATATTTTTAAATAAAGTAAGTATTGTGCGCTTGCGAGAGCTTATTTTTATATTAATATGTAATACATTTAGGGTCAGTTCAAATATTTTTAAAGTTTATACATAGTATTTTTTGTTATTTTTATAAAACATCGAATAGTTAATTCTAGCAACAAAATGATTTAGTTGTTTAAGTTATTTTCGTTTTATTTGCCACCGTGTCGCTACTTGTTTCAGTTTCAATTTCTTATGTACAATAGCTTTTTGTTATAATATTTTCTTAAAGTTATCATGATTTAATTTTCTTTGGAGTTAATAGGAGTTTCATTTCAAAAAGTATATAAATATTTTTCGGTTCAGTCGTATTACCCAATTACCTGCAATTTCGAGCAGCATGTCCAAAAGATTGAGTAGTCTACTTAAAAATTAACCTAAGTGCCTCAGTCCAGTTACTAGTATAATATCTCTTCAGTACTAAATTTCAATTAGTAACCAATGTTAGTATAATAAAGACATTTCGTACAACATTAGCCGACCTAATGTTACAGACTAAAGAACATGACCAGAATTTTCTTTTAAATTAAAATATGTATTTACTAAAGTTCTATCATTACGAGTTGTTCGGGGATAAGAATTATTTTCAGTATGCGTCGGGCCTTTAGGATTGTTTAGTCTATCTTTTGTTTGTTGGGAGATTGGGAATATCTTGGATCTGTAAGGAATCTTGGACCAATACTGTGAATGATCTTATTATTTTATCAAGTATTATTGAAACTTTTCTAAACGTTAGAACGTTTATACTACGTCTACCAATAAATTCCGCCATTATAGACTTGATCAAAATGGCAAAAATATTACATTGAATACAAAAATGTTTTTAATAAAGTTTGATACTCGGGCGTCATGAGACGACATCATAATTATTTCCTTTAGTCAAATCGATCCAACCAACTTATATTTTGTCGTTAATGATCGAGACATTGGCAAATGTACTTCTTGATTATACTGTAAATTGATTTGACAGTCTCTGTGGTGCGGTGGTTGAGCAGGTGGGATCATAACCCGGAGGTGGCGGATTCGATTCCGCGGCAGGACAAGTATTTGTGCACAGAAAAAAAGCACAAATACTTGTTCTGAGTCTGGGTGTTGTGGGACTATGGTCCTCGTATTTCATGGGTCCCTAGACACAGGGAATCTTAGTTAGGGTCTAGGATCTATGTATGTGATCGTTGGGCGTTTATTATTATTATTATTGTACTGCCTTACCCGTAGTACTAAATTCTAATAAGAGCCAACGCAGTTTAGGCGAGCAGTAAACACTAACAAGGCATTTGGAACGAGACGAGAAAAATTTGTTTTGGTAAATGTGCGCGAAGTAAGTACTAATAAACAAGTGAAAATCTATTAGTTTGTTTTTGTAGTGGTTGAAAATTTTCGTACACGGGTTAATTTTATTTTAAATGAATATTTCGAATTAAGCTTTAGAAATTAATGGATAAAATTTAAAATTAAATTAATTTGTTGATTGAAATGCTATAGAATAATATCTAATCTTAAAACCTTAAATGTAAATCTTTTTTTATTTTGTACAAAATCTGGCAGAGTCAAGAGAAAACTTTAAATTATTATTGAACTGCATTTTACTTTTCCAAGTTTTTTACTAAGTATATAAATATACCTATAAGCTCATATTTATTTATTATTCAATTTATAATAGTTAGCTTACAGTTATCACCAAACCGCTAACTATTTTTCTTAAGTTATCGTTAAATGCCAATACTATATTTCCATAAAAAAAAATTTAACTCATTTTTAATTAGTCTAGTAATATGTACATGAAAATGCCAGCTGCGGTCAGCTTTACCAATTCATTGCGAAAACTATGTCAAAATAACAACGAGAAAAGTTTTTCCATTTAGATATTCCTGCTCTCCAAGCTGTTAATGTTGTGGTGTTAATCTTATTAGGACATGATGAACGAGCCAGCCGCTTACACGGACATCCATCATGCGTAACCAGTGATGTTATGTAACTATGTGAATTCGTGTTGATTTTATCTCAGTCTCATTTCCCTTTAAAATGAAAATATTTGTTTTTATAGACCAGTCTTTGATAATGTTTGCTCTGCTGTAAAAGTTACCCGATCATTAAAACCAATTGACAAAATGATGTGAATATCATGATGAATGAAATACATAAATATTAGTTACTAGTTGCGCCCCGCGATTTCACCCACGGATAAAAAAAAATAATTATTTGCTCATCCCACGGGAGCATCACTTTTCCGGGATAAAATGTAGCCTATATGTTAATTTAGTGTATGAGCTATCTTGGTACTGAATTTCATTTAAATCCATTCAGCCGTTTGAGCGTAAATGAGTAACAATTATACACACATACAAACTTTCACCTTTATAATATTAGTGTGACAAATGATTTTAAAGAGATTCCTACCGTCAATATTTTTGATCCCTCATCTTAACTGTTGGTGTCTTGATCTATTAAACTTAAACAAGTTTCAAGTAAACTAGACGCCGAGATACTGTAAAAAAAAACTTATTTTGTTGGACGTTTTTGCCTTGACTTTGTACTTCAATGACAATAGATTCAATTTTAATATTTTTTTTAAGAAATTGAAACTAAAATAATGTCTATGCTAATACTGTCTAATTAGATAAAATACAAAAGTTATTTAATAAACCATTATCAGTAGGTAACGTTTCCAAAATTCTGGCAAATTTCTCAAAAATTTTTGATTGTTATAATCTGTGGGGTGATAATTGAACTTTGATTGCAATGCAACAAGAAAAATTTTCATACTATGCACATAAACTGCGTCAAATTCATATACTTTTGTATTTCTACCGGTTGCAATCAAGTTACATGATCGCCTTGCTGTTGTAGCATTAACATTGTCTGTAATACTCTCTACGTTGCTTTTATATGCCTCTAGCTTACAATTTTACGAACAAAGTTTTTCTATCAGAAATCTCGTACTTGTTCCAATGTCTCTTACCCGAATATTTAATATTCCGCTTAATTTTATAAAGTTCACGACTTTGATAAAGGTCTTCTCACTAAATCATGAATATCATAGTATTCCTAAGAGGCTTTCCTTGTTAACTCACCGATTTGATTTCTAAATATTTTATTGTTAAGATATTTGCGACGAATCTTTCTACTTACATGTTTGAATGGTGAATTTTATGTCATGTTATTATTATAAGATGCTGTACATTGTTATTTTGCTAACTACAATAACAATAAAGACTGTCAGAATAATTGAAAATCTTGTTTTACTATCATTATTGTCAAGGGTATTCGTAATAAAACTTTTTCATGTTCATATTTAAATATGATTACATTCACATAGTACAAGCATGCATAATTTGAGTATAGATGGCGTTGTTTGAAATATTCTGAAATATTTACTATTTATTAAAATTGTTCTTTATTTTATAGTCTTTAACGTAGGTTTTATTTATTGTTTTATTGTTAGGTAGGCTTGCGTTTGACCACTATTGCACCTGATGGTAAGTAACGATGCGTCGCTATTATACTGCTACTATTATACTGTTTGAGCTGGCGCGTGACGTGGCAAGCTGAGCGATTTGATAGTTTGAATACGCAGTTTATGTGCATCGTTAGTATGGAAATTCTTCCTGATGCATTGCAATCATGATTGTTGTTTCGTGATCACCACCCAGGAACGTGGCGCATATCTCGGCTAACGAATCAGCCTAGCTATTCAACGAGAAGAAGGTGATCTAAATTCTGTGTTTTATTTATAACTGTTTTACCTACAATTTAGTTTTTTTTTTTATTTAAGGTCTAGGCTCTTATTTTCCATATTCCACATTATATTTTAAAAAATTGGTAGAAAAGTAGTAGTAGTAAAATTTAATAATATTCAATAGTAATTAAAATAAATTATTTGGAAAACTATTATACAGTTAAAATGTTTATCAGTATCGTCTCCGAAATAGTTCAAACTTCAGTTGTCAGAACTGTCTATAAAAGCTAAATAACTGTCACAAAACGAATTTAACATTATAATATTTTTTTTTGTTTAGTTTTGGCTCCACACTTGTGTATTAAGCCAGTGTCAAGTAATTGATAATATCTCAAGTTAATTAATATCATATAATGTGTCAAGTCAAGCCAAGTCACAGTCCAAGTCATCAAGTTAAGTCCATAGTCTAGTCTAGTCAAGTCATACTCCTAGTAAAGTGGTGGCAACTTTACCAGAAGCTTCTATAGAGCTTTGGAAACAATAAGAAAAGAAACGTTTAACCATCATTATACCACTTTCCCACACTCATGCCTGTAATTCAGCACTTAACGAATAAAATGCCACCAATTTTAAGCACGAACACTGAAAATAACACAAGTTTTGGAAAAAAATACAATGCAGCGACGCGATCTTTTTCGTTTTCCCGCCAAAACTCCATTGTAATATTTCTGATGACTGTTCCTTATTATTTTTAAGGGTTCTTATAAACTGAACCTACAAAAAAGCAAACAAAATTATTATTCGTCGCAGTCTTTTTAAATAGATTTGTTTTCATTTCAGCAGTCAAAGCTAGTGAAATAAAACCACTCTATTGAATGCCTAGACTGACGAGCAGACATTTAATAAACCAGCAGCCAGACCTCTTGACCTTTAGGAAATGGCTCGCACATGTAGGCAATTTGAAGATAATATTAGCCTCTTTACATAACAATTTGATGTAAGTATATCTTTATGCCGTCTTATCCTTTGATAAGAATAAAAATATACCGTAATTGCTTAGACGCTAGGTAGGTTATGACACATTGCTTATACTTGTAGGTGAATTCATAGTACCTATTGGCACAACTCATACCAGTCAATATATAATTTTTTAAGTGATTTTAAAAAATGTATCCTGTGTTCTGGAGTACAGACTGCAAATTGGCGAACTACGCCCTGTGGCAAGATGGAGCTACGACATTAGTAAGGTAGCAACTGGAAGAGTAATAAAGCTAAAAACTGAGATCAGTGCACTCTGATGCTGGTTGATGATGATGATGACAATGATGACTCCTAAAGATACCTGCTGCTACTTCATAATTGAAGGAGTAAGAATAAAAAGGGTTTAACTGACAAATTGACAGTTTCGAGAAAAATGACTTTTAACGTCAACGGCGTCATTTTAATGTAGAGTACTTATAAGGTAATAGAAAAGGTTTATGTAAGTTTCAGTTGCTTGAAAATGTTTTAATTCTACTTTAAATACTAAATATAGTACTAATTCCTACAATTACTGTAAAAATATAATGAAATAAGTATAATAATGTTTATATGCTAAGCGAGCTGTATTCCTGTGTCAGATAAACCGTTTTTAGACTCAAAATCTCGAGATTTAAGCCTCATTCCGGTATTTTGAGAATGTATTATTGAAGATAATTTCACGCTGAATCCAACGATACCCATAAGTCATTTTGTGAAAAAAATCAGTTAAATCCTTTTTGTTCTCACCCCTTCAATTATGTAGATGTTAGCTGGAAGAAGTACACTGCTGAACGTAGGCTTATTCTGTTGAATTTCACTAGCCATGTGACTCACTTCAGTGACTTTAAACACGAATTTACATTAGAAGTATAGTCGATCGTTTATCTAAACATGGATAGATAAACTCTTTATTGCCAACAAGATAACGAAATACAATACAGGATTAGCTTATAAGTAAGTTACAATGGGCGGTCTTATGCTAAAAAGCGATATCTTCTAGTGAACCTTTGGATGGACAGAGATAGATCAATGAGCATGGACGGTGGTGCTATAAAAAATAAAAGTTAAACATAATTTATTATTAACATTTTTATCCCAGAAAATCAGGTGCTTTCTCTCACAGATAAATTTTGGTATTATTAGTGATCAGAATTGTATGTCAATTATTTCATATTAATTATTAAAGAAAACAAGAAAAATGTATCGTCGTGGTCAATTTTATTAAAACTGCCGTAGCACCACGTAGCACTGCCCGCCAGGCCAGTGCTACGTGGTGCTACGAGAGTGCGCTTACGTTCCCAATTATTTATTAAAAACCCGATGAGGGTGGATGTTTTTATCAGAAGAAATTGGTTATTAAAAGGGAAAACAATGTTACTGTGAAAAGCATTGACTAATATGATATGTTTATAGTTACAATTTACGTGGTTATATGAATTGTTGTTGTTGTGTTGTTCTTCAAAAATACGCTTAATTTTAAATGGGCTTTTAAAAAAAATTATCTGGATTTACCTATCTTTCCGACTAGTAGTTACAGGCACAGTTTTCTCGGTCAATGAAACTTTTATTAGTAGTTCTTCCAGGTCGGGAATTTCTGTGTCCGACGACACAACATAAATGCCAACTTTGCTCTAAATTGGCTCGGACGCAGAACGTAAAGCTAAAATAAATAATTTAGATTATAATTGCAATGTGCCCGATTGCTTGCACCAGTAGTGAGAAAAAGAACTACTTTTTTTTTCAAACTCATATATTGTAATGGGCTTGCTATATATTAATTGATAATAAGCATTTTGTAATTTTATATGCTTAGTAAAATAACTTAGTTTTAATATAATTTTTACTTGTAAAAGTGCTAAACATAGCCTGTTTGCAATAAATCTTTTGACTTTGAATTGTTTACATAATAGGTCTTTACCTATGAAATTGCCGTATTGCAGTACAGACTTTTTCAAACAAAAAAAAGTTTTGATTGGCTATGAATTCTCAATTCAAATTAATTTTGTTTTAAAAATATGACATTCTATTTACAATATAAGTCTTTTGTTTATTGATTAGCGTTGTATTTTCATTACATTTCAACATTTTTCCTCATAATGGATACTTTGAAATTTCGTGTAATTATGGAATATGAGTTCCGTCGTGGCACCAACGCGGCACAAACGACACGTAACATCAACGACGTCTACGGAGAGAACTGTACAAACGAACGTACAACCCGTTATTGGTTTGCTCGGTTCCGTTCTGGGAATTTTGACTTGAAAAATGAACCTCGTGGTCGTCCGGAAACTTTGGTCAACAATGATGAATTAAAGGCGATTGTGGAAGCTGATGGATCTCAATCTACAGCTGAGCTGGCAGCAGCTTTTGATGTTAGCATCAAAACAATATTGGTCCATTTGCGACAGATTGGCAAGATAAAAAAGCTTGATAGATGGGTGCCCCACGAACTTAACGATCGCCAGCGCAACGTACGCGTCGAGACTTGCCTTGCGCTGCTTAACAGGCACAAAAATGAAGGAATTATGAACCGAATTGTTACGTGTGACGAAAAATGGATTCTTTTTGAAAATCGAAAATGCTCAGCAAGTTGATTAGATCCTGGTTCGGTACCAAAGCAATGTGCAAAACAAAAAATGACCCCTAGGAAGGTGATGGTCACAGTTTGGTGGTCTAGTGCTGGTGTGATTCATCATAGCTTTTTACAAAACGGCGAGAGCATTACTGCAGATGTGTACATTGAAGAACTGACCACAATGATGGCGAAACTCGCACGTCTGCAACCAGCTTTGGTCAATCGGTCGTCTCCACTGCTACTTACGACAACGCGCGACCCCATACTGCACAACAGACCGTCTCTAAGCTGCATGAGTTGGGTTTAGACGCTCTCCCTCATCCGCCATACTCACCAGATTTTGCGCCTACCGACTATTACTTTTTCCAAAATTTGGACAACTTTTTAGCGGGAAAAAAATTCAATTCCCGAGAGGCAGTACAAAACGCCTTTGAAGAGTTTGTTGTCTCCCGTCCTGCTGATTTTTTCAAGAAGGGCATCCATAAACTGTCACAGTGTTGGCAAAAATGCATTGATTGCAGGAGTGATTACTTTGAATAAAAGAAATAAATAAGTTCGAAAAAAAAAAACCTTAACTTTTTTCAAACAAAACGGCAATTTCATAGGTAAAGACCTAATATTTGCGTTCCAAATAAGTGCGTATCATAGTCATGACTTCGTTTTGATAACTGGCTGGTCATTTTGATAACTGACTGGTAATTTTTACAGCAAGTAGTCGTTTTTGCAAGTTGATGTTTTGGTAAATTGACTTTTTGGCCACTAAGCGTTTAAGGAAGTAGCTATGTTGTATTGGGTGCCTTGGTAATATAACTTAGTTACTTAGGCCACTCGATATTTGGGTAAGTACCTATTTTGACAATTGAGTATTTTGGTGACTAGACGTTTTGACCACTAGACGATTTGACAATTGAGATTTTTACAACTGGACTTTTTTATATTTGTGATACTTGATCCAACGTCACCCAGAGTCGAACCACTTACTTAATAAGCACACATGGCTATGTTTATCTAACCCGTTATTATAACCTCCTTAATGCTATTTTTTTATTTATTTGAACTCTATACGATACTTCGCCATCGTCGGTAGGATAAACAATGGAAACATCGAGAGCAAGAAAATCAGTGCCTGTCTCTATTCTCTATAGATATCATATTGCGAAGTAAGCTATTGTCACAGTAAACACAGTTGGAGAACTTAATAGAATATATTTTATTCAAGTGGTGAGTAAATGATTTTACTCAGATTGATTTTTTTACTTATTTAAAATAAATATGCGACTAGCTAGTTGTCACCTGATTTAAGCGTCACGGTTGCACATAATAATTGAAGGGGTGAAAACAAAAAAGGGTTTAACTGAATTTTTCACAAAATTACTTATGGGTATCGTTGGAGACAGCGTGAAATTATCTACAATAATACATTCTCAAAATACCGAAATGAGGCTTAAATCTCGAGATTTTCAGTCTAAAAAGAATACAGTTCGCTTAGCATAAAAACATTATTATATTTACTTTATTATATTATATTTTTACTGTAATTGTATGAATTAGTAAGTACTAGATTTAGTATTTTAAAATAGAATTAATACATTTTCGAGCAACTGAAACTTACATAAACCTTTTCTATTACCTTAAAAGTACATTAAAATGAGGCCATTGAAGTTTAAAATCAATTTTCTTCGAAACTATCAATTTGATAGTTAAACCCTTTTTATTCTCAACCCTTCAATTGCAGTCCTATTTGGAACTTGATGTTTCACTATTTATTTTACACTGCGTCCATATTGTGTGGTCCACATCTACACGTGCTCCCATATCCGCCTACGCTCTTTTGTTATGATTCCTTTTAATTTCGTAATTTTATACCTACGCAGATATTATAAAGGTAATCACCCTTAGACTAAATAGCAAGAACATTAAAAACTAAACCAAAAGATCATCAAATTGATGAAAAGGAAAGAAACTGAAACTTGTCTAGCATTAGACAACTGATGGGTAGTGACGATGCGATCGAAGGTAGTTATGTATGTATTATTATCATGCTAGTCAAGTAAATACCTATTCACTCTTCTCTTGAACACCCCTGGGTCATATTTTTATTTTTCATTTTATTTTTATTTTATTTATTAAACAAATTCCACCGGATATACAGACGCTGGCAGGGCATTCCATTCTTTAGCCGTTCTAATTAGAACATAATTATTCATAATTATGAACGTGAAATCAAATCGCTTGGTACGAATGAGTGGTATTTCGACCATGACGGGATGGCGCTTTACTGAGCATCCCCCATCATTAGTCCAAGTTGCCTGGTAGTGGAATGGTGATAGAGGAATGCGATTATGCAGTTCTTGTGCATATTCACCATGGTGTAATCTGTAAAAGACCAACAGACTTGGAACTTTACATCGATGTGCAAGGCTTTGCAGCCTTTCACCTACCAAAGTGTCGTCGTCACTAACTATCAAACATACACTCTTGATCGCTCTTGATGTATACTAAATCAAGAGCGATCAAAAGTGTATGTTTGATTTAGATAGTGTGTTATAAAGGTTTTTTTAAGTTTAGAATAAACTGGTGCGATAGGCCACGCTGCCTATGTAAATGACAGCTCGTCGAGAGTTTCGGCGGGAAAACGAAAAAGATCGCGTCACCGCTTTGTATTATTTTCCAAAACTTGTGTTATTTTCAGTGTTAGTGCTTAATTATAATTGGTGCTTATAATTGGTGGAATTTTAATCGTTAAGTGCTGGATTACATGCATGAGTGTGGGAAAGTGGTATAACGATGGTGAAACGTTTCTTTTTGTGTTGTTTCCAAAACTCCATTGAAGCTTTGCCACCACTTTACTAGGAGTACGACTTGACTAGACTAGACTAGATTATGACTTGACTTGATCACTTGGACCGTGACTTGACACATATATATTAATTAACTTGAAAAATTATCAATTACTTGACACTGGCTAAATACACAAAAGTGTAGAGCCAAACATAAAACAAAAAAAATGACAGCTCGTCACGGCTGGCAGCTGCTAAACCCTTAGAACTAAAGAGTATAGTAACTATCTAGGGGACTTAGAACCATCTCAGGCCGTGCGACCTACCACACTCATTTGTTCCAACCCATAGACGTATTATATGGTGACTTTATTTATTAAGATTTCTATGATATTGCAGTCTGATTATTAAATTATTAATACAGCAATTAGGTATTCCTTCTTAGACATTGATTTTTAGCTATACCGTAGCGTATTATTTAGTTCTTCTCGTCTAAGGAAGCCTCTTATAATAGACGAGATACAGTGTTAGTTTTCATTAGTTTAAAATGTATTGTGATACGGTTGCTATAGGTTGAGTTTTGTATTAAAAAAGAAAAATAAAATCCTTTGTCAAAATTAGATATTATCCATAATAGGGTATACATATAAGTAGGTATGGTTTCATCCCGTTTCTGAGTATTGAATAAAAATAGGTTTGTATTAAAAGAACAGAAATGATTTTACATGAAATGAAATAAAATACAAATACAAAACATATCATCATCAAGCTGTAAGCTAATATTCAAAATGGTTAATTTAATTAGGTATCAGTGGAATTTCCAATATAGTCCTATATTTGGTTTAGGAGTTTTGAGTATCCTTTCCTCACATGACTTAGTAAGGAAGATGTTAGCTGTCCAAATAAAATAACATGATATAAAAATGTTGGTGCACCTACTACCTACATACTGATCCACATAGAAAATTATACTAGATCCTCGATCTAGGTCGCGACTATAGTCAATTGTTTTTTTTCTGTGTACGTACGTACGTGCTTACATGCACGATTTATTTATTTATTTCTTTGGAGTACGCACATGTCCTAATTACGGTTCATTTGCTGTGGCGTGATTCGAGTTTAAATAATAATTAACTTTTGCGAAAAGCTAACTAATATTTGTTTGGATTTATTACCTTTAAACTGATTTCTATTTGACGTGCTGTCAAACTGAGCAGTTTATATATAGATTCATAATATTTTATTGCAACTGCAGTTTTAAAGGATAAGGATTTAAAAGGATCGTAAAACGGTTTTATGTTGGATATTTATAACGAACATATTGCATTTAGTTATAAACGTTGCAACGTATGGTATTAGACATAAAAGCTAAAAGCTTAGAGGTTTTAGTCACTGAGGCTAAAAGCTATTTAAAAGCACTTAAAAGATTTTTTCATTGCCCATTTATACTGGGCGGGTCAATGTCATATGATCATAAACGGAGTTTCAAAGGATTCAAAAGATAATAAAAGCTTTGTCAATAAAACCACGGTTTGTAGTATAACCATTACGAGGCACCCCGTATAAAAAAAACGAGTGTGCTTTCGACCACACGACTGAAGTAAAATTTCTTTAGTTTAGCTCCATTTATCAGCCGGTATAACTTTGTTTTGTTTTATTTAATGTTAATGTCGCCATCTTGATAAACTTCAACTTTCCTTCGCCTCGCATTCACCAGCTTACTCCCCAAGTCAAGCGTGCGTAAAGAAATATTACTTCAATAATAATACAAGAATACTGTTAATAATATTGTGCCAAAAGTTTCAATCGAGGCAAGGTCCTAGCTGCGAAAGAGTGGTCGAAAGAGGTCCCTTGAGTTGCGCAATGCACACAATTTTCCATGCGTAGTAAATATACACACGTCTTGAAAGACGCAGAAATAGTTTTAAAATAAACGATTTGAGAGAGTACTTTATCTTTGCTCTTTTTTTAGGTTTACCATATGGCTATTGCGCATTCAATAATTTTTTATTTAATAGGTGGTTTTTTTGCAAAATTCGTCAGTAGTTCCACCGACAAGTAGTTGTGTGCAAAACTACTGTGTTCTGGGTTGAAGGACACTGCAGCTAGTGCAATAACTAGGCAATGAGACTTTATAATTTGGTCTCAGTCTAGTAATTTTATTACTAGATGTCCTAGGATGACGTGCGCAACTTTACATTAGTGTAGAGTGCTGCAACTGTAATGGGCGTGTCACTTAACATTAGGTGAACGATTAGCACGTCACTTCATTCATTAACATAAAAAATACTATCTACCAAATAAGCACTTAACTGTACTAATTAGATACACCTAACAATGTGTTAGCACCTTAGTACGTCACTTGACATCAGGTGGAAACATTCTGAAATACTAATAAAGAAAAGCTAGCAAAGTATAGTGTACCTATTTGGTAAACATTGAAAGAACTTTGAAAGTAGTTACTATTTTTCAAACTGCTGTCGCATATTGCAAAGTGGCAATAAAAGTTGGTATGAATCGTACGTGTTCAAGTTTTCTCATAAACGCCAGTCACGGTCTAGTGAACAGATATTGAAGTAAAAAGATATTTTTAAACAGGTCTTTGTTTGAATACAACATTATTTCAGGATTTAAAAAATTATAATCGATGCAATTACAATACTTAAGTATACAGACATCATCTACTCAAAAGTCATTCGAATGAAATGAGTTGTGCCAACCTTATATATAAAATTAACTTAATTGTTCACTCGAAATTATTGAGATTTGAGAGAGATGCTTCATTACCAAAAGCAGTTTTAAAGCTGAGCATAATTCTGAGCCTTCGAATTACGCTTAAAACCGTAGAAAATCAAGTACGCAATTTTCCACGAGTTAAATTCATGGTGATGTAGATACACAATTGTTCGGTAAATGAAAATAATAATAATATTTGTGGACATTTCACACAGCGCCATCTAGTCCCAACTAAACAAATCTTGTACTAAGTAAGCTATTTATTTGTTTTAGGAAATTAGTTTTCAAAAAGCATCCTTATATATTTGCTAGCTAGCCTGTTAACAATTTGCAAAATCGAAACAATTTGAAGTTGCAAGCTCTGCTTGGCAACTTGATTAATATCTCATCGAAATTCAACCACTGACTGACCTGACCGAAAACTGCGGCATAAACACCGACACAACGCTCAACGGGCGCTTGGTTTGCTGTAGGTACATATTTGATATCTAGTCAGAGCTTTCATGAAATTGTTAGAGAACGTTTTGCCCCACAGAGCCATAAATAATTGAATCCGCATCCGAAATTTGGTGATCCGTTGGAGAACTAGTCACTGATAGCTCGTAGCTCTCAGAATGAGTAAGTTAAAATGACGAGCCACTTTTCTCGCAGAACCAACAACTAATGGGGAAGAAAGGTTTTCAAGTGACGACCATGAACCGGAAAATGTAACATAAGCCAGCCCCGCACTAGGTGAACCAACAACCTGCCCCTTGTTGACGCGCGTCTGACGCTTAACTGCTGTCAAAGGTCATACAGTTTTGGTCAAAAGCGCAAACCAAAAAGCAAGTATTCGCTCATGTGGGACGTATATGTTCAGCTGTGGACGTCTGCAGGCCAGTGATGATGGTTGCATTAAAGTCACCCTGTTGTCTCCGCCCAAGACACGTCTTGAGCGACCCGGACGATCTTATAGCATCCGTAGTGTCGGCTGCGCTAAGATCACCAGACCAGTCTAGCCCTTCTAGCTCAGGTACCGCTTTCCGCACCGGTATAGAGTACCAGCTTAACACAATCAGACACCGACCCCACTGGCGAGGACGAGGCGAGGGCGCCCCTGTAAGTTAGCTAGAACCTTCGCGACTTTCCATAGGATCCACTCTTCCAGTAGACGTAGTCTTCTTGTGCCTGTTTATGGTAAAAAATAAACCACACGTATATTAATTCGTAGTAGTAGGTTGAAATGGATCTTTGTTTTCTTTTTTTTTTAAAGAGGGTATTATAACCATGTAGAATTTTCATACATATATGAGGTGACGGTATATTTCTTGTAGATCAATTGCGTGTACTCGTGGATTGTAATGAAATATTACAACTGAACGTTTAAATTGGCTACAGTTTGCATAGTTATACTTACAGACACAATTTAAACATTTAGTTAAGTACATCCAAGTAGCAGAAACTGGGAAACATTACAATAGCAATAAAATAATAGATGCTGCCGTCTAGACGGAACGTGCAATAATGAACGCTGGGGTGACTCCGAATCTGGATTTTGTCAGACTCGTGACAACCGTAAAGTTGAAGGCAGTTTTAAAGTCATATGGTACAACGTATGTATATACGAGCTATGCGGTGGGCTAGAAAATCCGAAACGAGAGGAGATCCACAGGAGAAGTAAAATCACTTTTAAGATAAAAGTATAGCTTGAAGTGGCAATGAACAGGTCATATAGCAGCCTATGGAAAAGAAAGGTTCTCGTGGTGACCACGAGCTGGAAGACGCATAATAATCGTCCCTGCACTAGGTGGACCGAAAGGTGGACGGTCCCAACGGAAGACCAGCGCTGGTTGTATGGCCAGCACAATGCCGAGCAGGGTGACATTCGTGACAACTGGCAATCACGATGTTCTTTCTTTCTTAGTTTATTTATTTATTTCTTCCTTTCTTCGTTTCTTCCTTTTTTCCTTTCTTCCTTTCTTCCTTTCATCCTTTCTTCCTTTCTTCCATTCTTCCTTTCTTTCTTTCTTTCTTTCTTCCTTTCTTCCTTTCTTCCTTTCTTCCTTTCTTCCTTTCTTCCTTTCTTCCTTTCTTCCTTTCTACCTTTCTTCCTTTCTTTCTTTCTTTCATTCTTTCTTTCAAATAGCTGGTTAATGTGGCGCTCTAAGGAAGTAAGAAAGTATTTATATCAATAAAAAACAGTGAAAGTTGTGTCTGTACAAATATCACTGACAGGAAGTTTATGCAGCATATAATTCATATAATTAGACAGATCTTGATTTGCTCTATATTTTTCAATAAGTTTAAAAGTAAACTTATTGAAAAATATAAAAACCAAACGATTCAACCATAACTGCTTTTAATGACATGAGCGCTAAATGCCAAAGTATTTTTCTCAGAACAGACAACATTTAAATCATTTGTAAAATAAAAATACGTTTATATGCAGTAATATGCTGTAATGTTACTGCAGTATCTGTACTACTATAATCGTCTATTACTCGTATATAAATAGCTCCAATAAATAGTAATGGTCGGTGGAAGTGTTTGGAATAAGGAATAGTTCGGGTGGTACGCCTTTTGTTCTCTTTGCAAACATGTATTTTATGCTTAGAGAATTTACGAATGAATTGGCTGATTTGAAAACATTGACGTTTTTGAATTTGCCATTTCATTCGTGTATAATAATAATAGTAATAATAAAGTCAAAGTCAAAAGATTTATTGCAAATAGGCTAATTTTAGCACTTTTACAAGTCAAAATTATATTAGGTACTTAAAATTAAGTTATTTCACTAAGCATATAAAATTACAAAGTGCTTATTGTCAAATAATATATAGCAAGCCCATTACAATATATGAGTTTGAAAAAAAAGCAGTTCTCTTTCTCACTACTGGTGCAAGCCAACATACAACAACAAAAATAACAACGCCCAAAGATCACATACGTAGGTAGAGTCCAGGCACTCTAACTAGGATTTTCTGTATCTAGGGACCCAGGAACTACAAGGATGGTCCCACAACACTCAAAAATTGAACAAGTATTTGCGCTATTTTTTTCTATGCACAAATACTTTTCCTGCCGTGGGAGCCGAATCCACTACCTCCAAGTTATGAGCCGACCTGCTCAACCAGGCTGCAAACGTGACAAAAACATGTCGATATATGTAATATATTAGGTCTTTACCTATGAAATTGCCGTTTTGTTTGAAAAAAGTTAAAGTATTTTTTTTCGAACTTATTTATTTCTTTTATTCAAAGTAATCACCCCTGCAATCAATGCATCTTTGCCAACGCTGTGGCAGTTTATGGATGCCCTTCTTGAAAAAATCAGCAGGACGGGAGACAACAAACTCTTCAAAGGCGTTTTGTACTGCCTCTCGGGAATTGAATTTTTTTCCCGCTAAAAAGTTGTCAAATTTTGGAAAAAGTAATAGTCGGTAGGCGCAAGATCTGGTGAGTATGGCGGATGAGGGAGAGCTTCCAAACCCAACTCATGCAGCTTAGAGACGGTCTGTTGTGCAGTATGGGGTCGCGCGTTGTCGTGAAGTAGCAGTGGAGACGACCGATTGACCAAAGCTGGTTGCAGACGTGCGAGTTTCGCCATCATTGTGGTCAGTTCTTCAATGTACACATCTGCAGTAATGCTCTCGCCGTTTTGTAAAAAGCTATGATGAATCACACCAGCACTAGACCACAAAACTGTGACCATCACCTTTCTAGGGGTCATTTTTCGTTTTGCACATTGCTTTGGTACCGAACCAGGATCTAACCAACTTGCTGAGCGCTTTCGATTGTCAAAAAGAATCCATTTTTCGTCGCACGTAACAATTCGGTTCAAAATTCCTTCATTTCTGTGCCTGTTAAGCAGCGCAAGGCAAGTCTCGACGCGTACGTTGCACTGGCGATCGTTAAGTTCGTGGGGCACCCATCTATCAAGCTTTTTTATCTTGCCAATCTGTCGCAAATGGACCAATATTGTTTTGATGCTAACATCAAAACCTGCTGCCAGCTCAGCTGTAGATTGAGATTCATCAGCTTCCACAATCGCCTTTAATTCATCATTGTTGACCAAAGTTTCCGGACGACCACGAGGTTCAATTTTCAAGTCAAAATTCCCAGAACAGAACCGAGCAAACCAATAACGGGTTGTACGTTCGTTTGTACAGTTCTCTCCGTAAACGTCGTTGATGTTACGTGTCGTTTGTGCCGCGTTGGTGCCACGACGGAACTCATATTCCATAATTACACGAAATTTCAAAGTATCCATAATGAGGAAAAATGTTGAAATGTAATGAAAATACAACGCTTATCAATAAACAAAAGACTTATATTGTAAATAGAATGTTATATTTTTAAAACAAAATTAATTTGAATTTAGAATTCATAGCCAATCAAAACTTTTTTTTGTTTGAAAAAGTCTGTACTGCAATACGGCAATTTCATAGGTAAAGACCTATTATTTTGTTTACTGCGATTATCCTATACTTAGTCTGTAATTCCCTATAGTAAATGCATAACTATGTGAGTGTTTGTTTGCATTGTACTGGTAGTGGGCTGGATCATTTAGACTGTCTATGGTCATCGCTAGTGTATAGTCCAAATGTTTTTTGTAAAAGGTAGTGTGGTAATATTAAAAGTGGATGAAACCTATACCTATAATAATTACTTGTAAATAAAGGTAATTTGCCGGAATAAACATGTATGTCTTATATAATTACTAGCTGCGCCTCGCAGTTTCACCCGCAGTTAAAAATTACCCTATGTGTTAATCCAGTATATAAGCTATCTCTATTCCAAATTTCATCCAAATCTGTGGAGCCGTTTGCGCGTGAAGAAGTAATACACACATGCAAACTTTCGCCTTTATAATATTAATGTGATATCAGGTGATTATGCTCTGTAAGGTAATCGTAATTATCATGGCTGTACTAAAACGCTATATGATGACTGAACCGATCGGTCGTCGGCCGACGGTTCAGTCATCTTCGATGCCGACGCCTTGAACTCAAAAATGTTTAGCAAGCTTCAGATATTATTCTGGGTATATTTGAGTTGAAAGTAATTTTAATGGACGAACAAGTCTCCTGGGATCTTTATAGTTATTTCTACATCACTAAGCATATACGCGTGCACACGCGCGCGCGCGTGTTTGTGTGTGTGTGTGTGTGTTTGTGTGTGAGGTAATGTGTTATTCATATGCGATATGACTTTTTATACAACCTTTTACGCTAAACGGTAATTAGTCTGCATTACCTAATATTTGGTATATATTATATATATTTGGTATATATATTGTACGATAGGGATTAAATAGCCTCAAAACGCCAACCAAGTTATTTGGAAATTGGATTAGTTAGTATAGTCTCGGTATATTCGAGGCGTCACAATAACTTCCAAGTTTTGGGTATACAATGCCAGAACTTACTTCGGGAAGATCTAAGTTGTGAACTTTGATCTGAACTGGAACTTTAGGGGCGTTCTTAGGTGAACTTAGCGGTGATTATAACTTTGAAAACTGCTTGCGAACGTTTTTAACCATTTACCTGTCTTAAAGCTATAAATAAAAATGGAATTAAAAAAGTAAAATTATGTATTTTATCACTTCTGACCAATTATCCCAGTTCTCATCTTCTATTTCCCAACCCCACCTCCCTATATTTCGTCAAGAAACCGTGAAACAAAGCATGCATAAATACGTAGTCTCTGCCTATATCCACTGGTAGGTTACGTTTAATAATGTAATGTTTAATAATGAAAAGTTTTGGTGGTCGATATCGGCCTTATGACGATCTATTTATCTTTACTGAATTCTTAGTTCGTAATTTATTTATTATTATTTACTGTGGTGTGGTGACAGAGCAGGTTGGCTCATAACCCGGAGGCGGCGGGTTCGATTTCCGCGGCAGCATAATTATTTGTGCACAGAAAAATCGCAATTACTTGTTCTGATTCTGGGTGTTGACCATGTGGAGTGGAGTGGGACCATAGTCCTTGTAGATCCTGGGTCCCTAGACACATGGGATCCTGAGATCCTAGTTAGAGGGTTCAGGATCTATGTTTGTGATCGTTGGGCATTATTATTATTATTATTTATTCTAAGGCTCGTATTACAGAACAATGCTTAGTATGATTTGGTACTAAAGCCAAGATTTCGTTTACAAGTTAGACGAGATTCTAGACTTCAGCTTCTATTCATTACTAAGCGTAGTTTTTTAATACCTTAGTAAAAAATAAATTTAACACCTTGCGCCTTAGTCCGGATCTGAGCCTTTGTTTGAGAATTTGTTTAAAATCGGTTAAAATAGGTTCAAAGTCAAAGTCAAATTACGCAAGCAAGCCCAGTTTGAGAATAAGTTAAGAATTTATGGTAATCTCTCAAGTTTGGAAGAGTAAAGAGATAAAGGCATCAATGGGGCTGAAAACAATAGACACTGTTTGGAAAGATCATTGACCGGTTAAGTGTTAGATTTGTGTAAACAACTCCTTCTAAGAAAACCCATAATTGAGAGTAAACAAAGGAAATTTTTTGAGTTAAAATAGGGATGGAACGCATGTCGGAGCGAGATGGTGAATACTAGCGCAACTCCGTGTCGCCTCATCCTGCCGGTGGAGGGAGTTTAGAGAGTTTGAGTCCCCCATCCCCTGCCATCACCTATATGGTGGATGAGACGTGCGAAGCTATCTCCTTCCTTCGAAAAAAAAAAAAAAAAAGGATGGAACGCATATTCAAACTAAAAAACGGAAAAATTCAATTAATGCACGCTCCTGCTGCTACAGTCATATTAACCGTCGTTTCGTCATCATAAACTGGAGTTAGCAGAATCAACGTATAGTATGTATAGTTAATAATTAACTACAGACGAACATGCAGATATTTATGTTATAATCACTAGGAGCTGTATACTTACTTCCACTCAATAGATTATTTTATGTACTTACTCAAATGATTGATTGAGTGGGAAGTCTTTGAGTGCCAAGGCTATAAGAAGCTTTTCTTAAATATGCGCGGAAATATTATCATTACTTTTGAATAAAGAACACGCGAAGTATCATATTTACGTAGACTGAAAAACCAAAATCACTTCCCGGCGCATACTTTGAATTTGATACGAAGAGTGCACCGGCAATGCTGTATGAAACGGTGTGCTGTTTGAATTTAGAACTTTTTCATCTATAGTACACATTGCGTTCTCGTGGTTGTATAACCACAGATGCGTTTACCTTTCGGAACAAACTATAAAATAAAATAAAAATTGGCGGTAAAGCGGAGTTCGTTGTTATTTGGTTAATAAAAATAAATTAAAATGAGTTCCGATGATTCTGAAAGTGAAAATGAAATGGACATTGACTGCACTCTACCAGATTTAAGATCGGAAGCTAAATTAGCGATATAAAAAACGGCCCTTTTTTATTTCCTTGCATTTTTTTAAGAAACGCACTATATATGCCTCGGCCGAAATGGCAATTGCCTGTCTCGTATCATTGAAATCCTCGCCTGCGGCTCGGCCTTCAAACTCATACGCGACCTGCAATTGCCCATTTCGCTGCCTTTGCAATAATATACTATTCACGTATAATGTTTATTAATAATTTCACTACCAAAATGGGATAAATAAAGTAATGTTATTGCTTTTCATCAATTATAATTCCACACGAAATGAACACATGAATCTCAAAAAATCTTATAAAATTAATAAATCCGGGGTATGTGCGGACACGCGTCTCAAAGGCTACGAAAAAATTATGGAATTCAACTCCTTGCAAGTGCAACTACAAATACTCAACAACTCTATGCGACGCCTTAGAACCGCTTATGCAACTGTTTAATTATTAAATCTCGCGCATTTCTATAAGTCGGCGCCAGCGTTGTCAATAACGTAAACAACGTATGTCCCTAAGCTATTAGGTTTCTTAATCTGGGAGATCTCCATTCCGCAGTGGACATCTTTCGGATGATGAATATTGTATAACTCATAAAAATTTCAGTCATCAACATGAACGCTGGATATATCTCGAGGCATTGAGTACGATCCTCAGTTCTCTTTTTCGAGTCATTAACCAGCTACTCCAATTAGTCATCGCAGAGCAACTTACGGTTGCCAATTCGCGGTCTCCGTTTTATGATTCGTCTGATCTATCAATTTTCGGTTTGAGGCACATATGATCAGCTCATGTCCAGTCAATTATCTGCTGATGTAGGAGTACAATCTGTAACTTTTTTTCTTAAAGAACTTCAATATCAAAAATTAATATTTCCTCAATTTTGAAGTAAAACTTCACGCACGATTGACTTGGGAAGTCTTATTTATTTCTTATTTATTTAGTCTTAGCTGTTAAATGCGAAACGAACGGACGTTGAAGTTGGTTCACGTAGATCTCCACTTTCAATATAACAAAGTTTAATATTTGTATTATTATGTTGGCATGTCCAGTAAAATGAAAATTTACAATTATCGAGATGGTGACATTAACATTAGACAAAGCTATACCCGATAGATGAAGCTAAAGTAAAGAAGTTTTACTTCAGTCGCGTGGTCTAAAGCACACTGGTTATTTTATTCCACCTGTGTCTACAAAATAAATCATCGGCAGGTGCTAAGCGCCTTCATATCAGATTCTTGACACAAGCTTTGTTACTCTGGTCACGCACATTCGTATGGACGCGTAGCTACGTATATGCTTTTATAGAAACGTACGTCATACACAGAGACAACAAATCTTTATGTCTGCTCAAAGAGATTTAGACCTTATTCAAATAAAAAAAGCTTGTTTAATGTGCGTCAAAACTGAAACTAAGTGAATATAAGTATATATACTCTGAGGTTGATAATGAGAGTACAAAACAACATTACAAATAAAAACTTATTTTCGCGGTTGTTTTGGAATTTTATGATGAGTGACAAATAAAGCCAATATTTTCCAAAAGCAATTTATCAAAAATTTTCATCATATCCTAAAAATCATTCTATTAGAAAGATCTAATAGAATGAATGATTTTACATCACATTTATTGATGTACCATCGTGCTAAATTATCTAAGATAATTCGAAATATTGTTAAACTTCTCTATAAACGGTCTTACTATAAAAATCTGCATAGTTTTTTAGAACTTTTATAAAACAAAGTGGTAAATAAGTGTAATAAAACATATATTTCAGAACTCTTTGTTACTAAAATATGATATCTACTCACATTTCAAACGCAAATTCCTGATATGGATTGTTACTCAAGGATTACTGCACCAATCCAATTCGTATATTTTTAGAAATCAATCCAGTCTCGATGCCCGCTTCCTAACGTGACCGCTCCCTTCTTTTTCAATAATCTCGCAGTAAATTCCAGCCCAAAAATCCTCAAAAACAGCATCTCCTCGCATTTATATGACGACCAAACCGCCCAATTTTTTATGTTCTTTAATTTTTAAATTAAAATCAGTAAAACGGTTAAATTTTATAAAGTCAAAGTCAAAAGATTTATTGCAAATAGGCTAATTTTAGCACTTTTACAAGTCAAAATTATATTAGGTACTTACAATTAAGTTATTTCGCTAAGCATATAAAATTACAAAGTGCTTATTGTCAAATAATATATTATATAGCAAGCCCATTACAATATATGAGTTTGAAAAAAAGCAGTTCTTTTTCTCACTACTGGTGCAAGCAATCCGGCACAATGCAGAATTGAAAACTTTGATCCGAAGCTTCGATTACAACTGTAAAGAAGAAGCTACAAGAAACTTTACAGTGATGTTTAATTTTAGCTCTTTTCACAAACGGGAACGCCAATAAATAAATAACGTCCAACGATCCTGGACCCTGAATAGGATTCCTTGTAGGTATCTAGGGACCAAAGAACTACGAAGAACATGGTCCCACGACACCCAGACAACTGGTATGTGCCTTTTTTTTCTGTGCACAAACACTTATCCTGTTGTAAGAATCGATCCCACCGCCTCCGAGTTTTGAGCCGACCTGCTCAACCAGCACCCCACGGTAGCTGTTACAATACCACTTATGCCTAATTACACTTTAGTTTGGTATTATGACATACAGATGGGTGTAAGAGACCATTAGGAGCTTATTATCGTAGGCCAGAGCAGTAAATAAGAATTTATACGATTGCTCTTCAGCTCGTTATATTGGTACTTACGTTAAAAGGAAGTAAAAAGCATTATTACATTAAGTGGGAAACGTATAATGTGATTAATAAAATGAAAGAGAAATAGAATTTACTATACTTTTCTTGCTATTGGAGTACATTATTCCCATTGACATTATTGTTGTTGGACTGACCCGATAGCTCAGTTAAAAGTTGTCCTGCCTATTAGTGGGTTGTGGGTTTGATTCCCAATCAGGACGAAAATTTGTATCTGGGTGTTATATTATATTATATGTATCTATTTACAAAGTATATCAGTATTGTAACAATTATCTGTGTCCCATACAAGCTTTGCCTAGTTTGGGACTAGATGGCGCTGTGTGAAATGTTTACATATATATAATATAAATATAATATAATATGTGTGGACATCTCACACAACGCCATCTAGCCCCAAACTAAGCAAAGCTTGTGCTATGGGAACCAGATATTTGATACAATATTGTTACAACTAACTTATTAAAATAAAATAAAAACAAACACGATGACAATTATAAGAATTTACTTTTACATTAAATTATAAGAATATAGTAATATTTATATAATATTATATTATATCGGGACATTGACACACGTTTGTGAAGTGTTTGTCTCATATTTGTTTTTTTTTGTGGGATGTTTTGTTTACTCAGAATTAAGGAACGAAAACAAGCGAGCAAAACATGTTGCTAACCAAATTGGGTGTCCAGCCTGCCAGTTCAACCATGTCAAAATAACCTTTATTGTGTTCGGAATTATTCTTTGTGATGTGTCTGCAAGAGTTCAAATTTCAAATCCGTTTAGGGGTTATTTGATTGGTCACTGATCAATGAATAATAATAATAATAACGCCCAAAGATCACATAACTAGATCCTGGACTTTAACTAGGTTTCCCTGTATCTAGGGGCCCAGGAACTATGAGGACCATGGTCCCACAACACCCAGACTCAGACAAGTATTTGCGCTTTTTTTTGTGCATAAATACTTGCCTGCCGCGGTTATAAGAAAAGTTTATTACTGCAAAATATTGAAAAAGTAATAGATCTAATTTCGAATCTATTATTTTTCAACCGTAGAAAACTCAATCAAAGAAAGTTCTATTGTCCCTATTACAGAATAACAAGTAATAAATTCCCGTGACTAAAGCTCGCCTCAAAACACTCCTCTATCTCCATAAAGAAATAGGTAACTGCTCTCAATATACTATTATTGCCAAACTTGAACCATCCGCCGGAATCAATTAAGTTTCTTGGGTTCAAAGACCGGTGAGCCGATTGGGAACTTCACCAAAGTTGAAAGGTTAAGTTCAATCCAACATTGTTTTTAGACGTTTTTGGATTATCGGACTTATGGCACCGTATTAAAAAAGGAATTCTATCAACAATAAATGGATTGGTTCCTATTTATTCATCATCATCCCAATACATTCCCACTGCTGGGAGCGTTCTCTTACAGCGAGAGAGTGTAGGCTAGGGCCATGTTGCTGATCAACCAACTTTTTTTATACATTTAGTTTTATTTATTAAGTTTTCTATTTTTAAAGTGTTTTTGATATACGGATTTTTGTTTTGTTTGATATCATACTACGAGTACTACTTAACATAGTGCGCTTTAATTTAGTTTCAATTTTATTTTATGGTGATCTTTACTAGTTTTATGTGTGCTTATTTCTTTTGAACCTGTTCATTCTCATCATTGAATGCTCCATGCCTGACGAGTATGGATTGGTCAATTACATAGACACATGTTTTTAATGTGAATTTTTTTACTTTTGTTAATGTGTGTATTAATTTTTTGACATGATATTTTATTTTTTCTTTTATATTGCTGTTATATGCTGTTATTGTAAATTGTAATTGATTTTTGTATATTTATTAACGTGACTCTAATTTAAGTCTATTTTTCTAGTATTTCTGGCTCGTCACACGTCTTGGCGTCGCTGTAAGTGTGCAAGCATTTAAGAATAAATAAATAAATAAATAAATAAATGTCCTAGATTTTTTGTAATAATTGATCACGCCATTTTCTCGATGTTTGCCTTCACGTTGTAGGAGCGAGTCTAAATTCTGCATATAAACCAATCATAGGTTCATAGGTTGACCTGTCCCCTGAATTAATATTGTACCATTTTTAAAGCTAGAGCTTAGTGAGAATTATTGGGGCTGCTTCATCGTTAGATGTATTTTGGAGATAACTGAGAACTGTGATATTTTTTTTATTACTCTGTTTGAAACGTGTTAAGTAATTGTCAGTAATTAGACTCATTTGTTTTTATTTGGCGGTAAATTAATACCGTATATTTGCGCAGTAGCTATTGTCGTACCTGTGCCTGTAATAACTAGTTTTTCTTGAGTTCATCATTTTATTTACTAATTATAATACTTGTTGGCGGTAAAGATAAATAAGGTTTACCTGAAACTTAAAAAAATTAGTTCCATAAGAGAGTAGTCATGTTTTTCCTTGTAAAAAGATACCTAGATTAGTAACTTAACTTAAGAGTAATTGGAAATGGTGGCCGTGAAGCTTAACATTTAGCTAACAGCTCGCTCGTCACGTCGTTTATTAAAATGAAGAAATAAATGTCCTCCCCGTGTAAGAAAAAATGATTTTGCGAGTAAATCCTGTTCTTTACTTCAACACTAAATCATAATTTGGAAGGCCGCTACATCATACGATTCCCAAAGGAAATCTAATTTATTTATATGCCTACATAAATGATGTTTGTAGTTAAGCGCTAGCTTATAGTCATAAACAAACAAAAAAACTTTTCCAAGTCCATAGCCATACATTTAAATTAAGGAATACAAGACTTGTGAAAAAATAGGTCAATAAATATCTGTCCTGGGTAGTCTCAAGTAAACACGTAATCTTGGATGCTCATTTCCTACTTTAGATCGGACCATTTTTCTTAAGAACAATCACATTCAAGTTTCTGACTTTGACAGATGGCAGATGTTTATCACGAGGGGTCGTTGACCTGTCCCCTGAATTAATATTTAACCATTTTTAAAGCTAGAACTTAGTGTGAATTATTAGGGCTGCTTCATCGTTAGATTTATTTTGGAGATAACTGAGAACTGTGTTTTATTATTATTTTTTTAATACGCTGTTGTAAGTAATTGTCAGTAATTATACTCGTTTGTTTTTATTTGGCGGTAAATAAATACCATATATTTAAGCAGTATACTATTGTCTTATCTGTGCCAGTAGTAACTGGTTTTTATTATGAGATATTCATTTTATTTACTAATTTTAATATCAAGTATGTAATTTTTTTTTTTTTATTGACCTATTTTTGTTATAGTGAATGTGTGCGGTATAAATGTATTAAAATAGATATCTCTGTAGTCATAAATTTCTAAAAACATGCTGATACTTTACGAAAATAACGATCAATTAGCATAAAAATTGACGCTAGAATTAAACATAGATATATATACCAGCTTTAAGTATGTTATACTAAACCATAAAGTGAACCTGCTTAATCAGTTTTGTCGACATGTTGCCCACATCAGTAGGCAACATGTCGACACTTTGTTTAATCTTTTTCTTAGCAAACAGTTCTACGTAAAATATAGGACCAACAAAATCGACACCTACACGATAAAAATAAAAATAAAAGGTGAAAGTAAACAAACCCGATTCTCATTGTCCACGCCTCTCTCAACGATTTCGGGGTTTGAATATTCATGTATGTAAATGACATGTGACGACAGTAAAATACCTGACGCAGGGTTGATTTTTACGTGAAATTAGGACATTTAAGGCTGAAATGTACAAGTAACAGCTTTCGGTCTGGATATACTTTAGATAAAACAAAAGTTATTTTACGGGCTTTTTATACATTTTATTCTGAAGCATAAGACTCAACTAGGATTTACAGATGTGTCTCAAGATAGGATAGAAAAATAGTACGTCAAGTAAAAAGCTTAACGTAAATAGCAGCGTTAGCTGATTTAAAAATAGTGTTCATTTGAGAGACGCTTTGCATCACCACCTTCTTTTGATTTACAATATTGAGTCTGTATTAGAAAACGACAAAACAGTTTTAATGGTAAACGATTCCTCAAACTGTTATTTATCGAATTGTAGAAGCAAAAACTGATCTATCATAACCATCTGTCACTGAATATACCTGTAAAGTATTCACTACAGGGTCTTTAAAGTATTACAAATACTGCCAAGAGACACACTATTATCAATTTGAGAACAAATAAATCATGGTAAGGCGAGAAGCCCCATCGATCACGCTGAAATTCAGTCGTAGCTTCGCTGTGGCCGTGCTACGCTCAGTCGTGTTCTACCCGTAGCCAGCTACGCTCGTAGCTCTGTAGCGACGCTACGAGATAAGCACGCGGATTCAAAACAGTGACTTGGTGAATGTGCGAGTGACTTTCTTGAGAGTTTTTGCTGAAAATAAACCGTGAGTATTAATAGTAACAATAATTTTAAAAGTTTCTTTATTAATGTTAAAAAAATATCACTGCTTCTGAACTGCTTCAAACCCAAACGTGCTATCGGTTGCTTGTGTTTATGTATATTGGCTCACGCTTAATTGAGGCACATATGAACAAAGTCTAGACTTTAATGTGTAGGTATGTTGATGGGTTCCAAAGAATAAAAAACTTTACATATTAATTCCTTGTAATATTTAGTTAACATTTTATAAACTAAACTAAAAGACGAATAAAACACTGCCTACATAGTTTTGAATGCCTTGTTATGGATGTCGTGTTTTAATTAAGAATTTGTCGATCTATCTATTAATCTATACGTCTTTTTATTTATTCATCTATTTATCTATCTATTTATTTATCTATGTATTTATCTACCTGTCTATTTATCTATCTGTCTATTTATCTATATATTTATATATCTATCTATTTATTTATCTATCTTTCTAATTATATTTTCTAAATAAATAAATAACTATATACTATAATTTCCACGTTACACCCAAGTTAACCAGAAGAAGAAGAAGAAAAAGAGTTAAATTAGCGAATTTAATGCTAGAAGTTTTCTAGCATTAAATTCGCCTATGGACGAATCGATTCGCCTATTTGTAGTTGTTTGTGCAATACATTTTTTCTATCTGTCTAACTATATTTACCATTGATAAGATATCCGGTAATATGATTTATCCGGGATTTACTCTGTCTACTCTATGAAATCCGGTTCAGTATTCAGCCCACGTTGTGTATTCCACGTGTGATAAAGGAAACCTTCTCGCCTCGACGGAGGAAAAATTAGGTCAACGATTTCTACTGGCAACACTCATCCTTAACGTTGTTTGAGATAATTACTTACGATGTATTTTTCGACTGTGAGATCAGATCATAAAGTCTCAATTGCCCAGTAATTTCACTACCTATAGTGACCTTCAAACCGGAATACAGTAGCGCTTGCGCACTACTGCTTGGCGGCAGAATAACTGGCAAAGCGGTGGTACCTACGTAGACGAACTTTGTAGAAAAGTCGTACCACCTAGTAAAGCAAGCCTATAATAATAAATAAGTTAGAAAAAAGATCTCTTTTTCACGAATTGGTGCAATCAGAAAAGTGAACTCCGATCCTGAGCTTAGATTACACACGTAGAAGCTACAAGAAACTTAACAAGTGATGATCTTCGATGGAACAGGCTTATTTAGAACATAATTATTATCTCGTGATAAAGGTTGTATTTATCAGAAAAGATGTAACCCAAAAAGCTACTTTTCTCGATCTCGAGCTTCGTAAAAAGATGTTTGTTAATTCTTTTTATTTACCTTATTATGATTTTGTTTACTTTGAACATATTCATATTTGACGGATATAATAAGAAAGCATGTTTATTTTGTAGATGAGAATTTATGAACAAGCTATTCATCGACTTGATACAGGGACTTATTGATTGCACAAGAGTTTGGTAACAATATATGAGTACTTAGTGCTATAATAATAATAATAACGCTCAACTATCACATACATCTTGGACCCCAACTAGCATTTCCTGTATCTAGGGACCCAACAACTACGAGGAGCATGGTCCCAAAACACCCAGACACAGAACAAGTATTTGCGCTTTTTTATGTGCACAAATACTTGTCCTGCCGCGGGAGTTGAACCCGCCACCTACGGGTTATGAGCCAACCTGCTCAACCACCACACCACAGGGGCTGTCTTCGACTATAATTATATGAAAGAAAAGGCTCGGACATTAGCAATGCGAAGTGGCTGGGTGACGATATTGTTATTTCTTACAAATATCGCCCTGCGGTTTCACCCGCGGATAAAAATAATCCAGCGTATAAGATATCTGCATTTCCAAGTTTTCAAGTTGCGTAAAACATCCATACATCAATACATACAAACTTTCGCGTTTATAATATTAATAATAAGGGCGTAAGGATTTGTTTATGTCAGCACAAAGTAGATTACGCCTTTTTGGATCACCTTTATTATAAAGATCTTTTTTATTGGGTTGTTTTGGCTCCACACTTTTGTGTATTTAGCCAGTGCCAAGTAATTGATAATTTTTTAAGTTAATGATATTTCACGCATGTGTAAAATCACAGTCCAAGTCATCAAGTCAAGTCATAGTCTAGTCTAAGTCATACTCCTAGTAAAGTGGTGGCAACTTTACAAGAAGCTTCTATGGTCGAGTTATTCGACTGTATCTCGTGAGTTTTAGCCGTGTAATAGTTGTAGTTATGAGTACTACTCACGTCAGTTTCTATGATATTGAATATATGATATGACAGTCAGCGCCGAGCTGCCACCACCGCCGCCGCGCGTACTCCTTGAGGATGGGCATCTTTATTGCCCGAACACCGGTCGAGTTATTCGACTGTATCTCGTGAGTTTTAGCCTTGTAATAGTTGTAGCTTCTATGGAGATTTGGAAACAACACGAAAAGAAGCGTTTCACCATCATTATACCACTTTCCCGCACTCATGCCTGTAATCCAGCACTTAACGAATAAAACGCCACCAAGCTTATGCACTAACACTGAAAATAGCACAAGTTTTGGAAAATAACACAATACGGTCAAGCGATCTTTCTCGTTTTCCCGCTAAAACTCATAAAGATCTTAGTACCAAAACCTATAAGTTACAACATACTCGTTGACGTCACCGTTTCATCATTCATGACGTAGTTAACAAGTTTAAGGCGGTTGCCACGTTATGACCAAAACTTGAAGTAAGTTTGTTTAAAAGGTTATTACATTCATCAGTCTTAACTCTGAGCAAACAATGGCGACAATACCGCGACAATTTACAAACAGTAGTGTTTGTAAAGGAACTTCTACCACCGACTCAAGAATTAATACTTACTAGACCCGATTCGCTATTTCAGTCGCTATTTATCCCTTTTCCTACGAGAATTCTTTATGTTTAGAATGAAATACGATCTTATGTTAATTTGGGTAGTGTCAGCAACATGTGAAATTGCCTCCAATAGAGTTCAGCCCATTTTACATGAGAACCAAATAAGAGTAAATAACTAATTAATATAATAATAATATAATATGTGTGGACATCTCACACAACGCCACCTAGCCCCAAACTAAGCAGAGCTTGTATTATGGAAATCAGATAACTGATACAATACTTAGATAGTTTTTGTTTGTAAATACATACATAGAATACAATATAACACCCAAACACAGAACAAACATCCATGTTCATCATAAAAATGTTTGTCATGGGTGGGAATCGAACCCACAACCCACAGTTCAGAAGGCAGGGGTACTGACCAACTGAGCTATCGCGCCCGTCGAAATAAATGATATGTCAAATTAAGTTTTGGGTTCTAACCTTATGATATAAGATATACTGCTACCATTTCTTTTCTGTACATCCAGATTGACTGGTAGCTAATGCTTCATATCATTAAGTCCTCCTTGTTTATTATTTTGTGCTTAAGTATAAAATAATAAACAAATGAATATTCTTTGGTTCAACTCCGATAACCAACGGAGAAAAAAAGCTCTCAAATGGTGACCAATGTGATAGGAAGCCGCTACGTGGTTTACCACGCACGGAAAACCTGTGGGATGATCCCAGAACTTTGATTGCAATGCTACAGACATTTCATTCCCAATTTGAAAACGTCCATAGTAACTATACACATAAATTGTGTATTGAAACAGTCTAATCCATACAAATTTGTGTTTCTAATGATTGCAATCAAGTTTCGTGATCGCCTAACTAGTCAAAACCGCGAGGAGTCGTTGGACGCAAGCGGTAAGTAGCCGCTAAGTTGCGCTCTATGGGGACTTATGCTCAGCAGTGTATGACTTCCGATTGATGATGATGTCTTATATCTAATGCGCACTATATCCTTATATATATTTCACACTAATCACACTTCACACTAATATTATAAAGGCGAAAGTTTGTACGTGTATATGTGTGTATGTTTGTTACTCCTTCCCGCTCAAACGGCTGAATAGATTAGGACTAAATTTAGTACCATGATACTTATACACTGGATTAACATATAGGCTACATTTTATCCCGGAAAAGTGAAATTTTCCCGTGGGATGAGCAAATAATTAAAATACTTTTTATCCACGGGTGAAACCGCCGGGCGCAACTAATTATATTATAAATGCGAAAGTTTTTGAGTATAGATGTATGGATGTATGTTTGTTACTCTTTCAAGCCAAAAATACTGATTGGATTTGAATGAAATTTTGAACGCAGGTAGTTTATAACCTGGATTAACATATAGAATACTTTTTATCCCGATAGTATGTTCCTCTGGGACAATTTTCGAACACTACGAGGACGACACCGCGGGCTTTTTACGTAAAAACTACAGAACGGATTGGGATGAAATTCAGTTTATATTAACATCTAAATTAATAAAATGAATTAATATTGATTTTAAAACAAATTTAGTGTTTCATAAGTAAAAAGGAATCTTGATATAATATACATATATTATAATAACTTATATGGTGGATTAACACATAGGCTATTTTTTTGCCGCTGGCGAAACCTCAGGCGCACCTAGTTAACCATAAATAGTGTCCATCAGTTTCTATCATTTTTAGAAAATTATTACGACACGAAGATAATAAAAAAATTATTACGACACGAAGATAATAAAAAAATTATTACGACACGAAGATAATAAAAAAATATCCAACATTTTATTCGATGATATAAATTATCTATCGCCATCTACGAGTATCGCTCTCTGAAAAAGCTTTCCGAATTACACGAAGCGTCAAATTACAAATTATTTTGTATAGAAATCAAAGTAGGAATTTATTTAAATATTTTCGGTTTTATTCATAACTAGACTGCCAACGTAATAAACATAAACAAGTAGCGACCGAAGTTTGGAATAATGACAACCTCAGGGTAGCGTGACAAGGAAAAATAAGTAATAACACAAGGTCACCACTATACTTTCTTACAAATATAAGGACACGCCATCGGAATACTTAATGCGTCCAATGCTATAATTTGTAGCTTTGGTAAATTACTGCGGTCAGTTTTGTTTTGATTTGTTTCTTACTCAGCGTTTTCTGTAACATCTAATGCCTATATTTTTCACTGATCATTTATATAAGAAAGAAAATACATTTATTCAAGACATCACACAACATTACATTTTTACAAGTAGGCACTTATAGAAACCAAATCACAAGAAAAAAAAGGGAAACTAAAATATACAATGTTGCGTGACGTCATGATATAGGTCCCGACTCGGCATATAATTAAGGTCGTAAGACCTTAATAACCGATTTTCAGTCGGAACTCATATTCATATAGCAACATGAATATGGTATTGAATAAGTAGATAACAGTAATGAGTCTTAGCGTGAACGTAAAAGATCGAAAAATAGAGAAACGTAAAAATGGAAGAATTTAATCCGCATCCATTCTTAAAACCAGGACACGTTTACTTAAGCTATATGTATAAAACAAAGGCCTAATAGTTTCTCGAAAATCCTGTATTAAAATTAGGTGTAAGGCAAAGGTAAAATGTACCGCGAGAAAGAAAGATTAGCAATACGTGTCTTGAGCCACAAGTAGAGTAGACTCAGGACCAGCTTTTGAATAAGCGATGTAATAACAGATACTAAAAGAGGTGAGTAGGAGGATTATTAAATCCTCCTACTCACCTCTTTTAGTATCTAAAATGACTTACCTACCGTTTTGTATATAGTTAGTTCATGTCTTAGTAAAGGCGCAATTTCATTAGGCAAGTTACTAAAAAAAATATTTGTGGACATTTCACACAGCGTCATTTAGCCCATAACTAAGCAAAGCTTGTGCTATTGAAACCAAGCAACGGATAAAAACCGAAATTTGTATGGATTTAAAAGTTTCAATACGTGGTTTAAGTACGTGGTACTACGGAAATTTTCAAATTAAGAATGAAATTTTTCTTGTGGCATTGCAATCATAGTTGACAGCCTCTGTGGTGTGGTGGTTGAGCAGGTCGGCTCATAACCCAGAGGTAGCGGGTTCAATTCCCGCGGCAGGACAAGTATTTGTGCACAGAAAAAAAAAGTGCAAATACTTGTTCTGAGTCTGGGTGTTGTGGGACCATGGTCCTCGTAGTTCCTGGGTCCCTAGACACAGGGAATCCTAGTTAGGGTCCAGGATCTATGTATGTGATCGTTGGGCGTTATTATTATTATTATTATAGTTCCGTGACCACCTCTCAGATAACTGAACTCAGATACTTTTTGTTTGACATACATACATAGAATTTAATATAACACCCAGACACAGAACAAACATGTTCAACATGTTCGAACGATGTTCATCACACAAAAATCACACAAAATAAATTATAAATAAGATACTAATTATATCCTTTTTTTAAATAAAATCATTTAGGAATCATAAATTAGAAAGTCCTAAGTAGAAGCAAATATAATGGTAGTTGACTCAGTTAGTCATTTATTCTGTGCGAAGTAGATAATGTCATATGCCGTATTTTTTAAAATATAAATATTTCAGTTAACTGGCCCAGTTAACATAGTTTTCTTCGAAATGCTATTTTGATAAAGTATCGCAAATTTGAAGAAGCTAACTTTGTTCTTGTAAAAGTTATAACGTTTCTGCGTTATTAACGATCTCCTGTAAACTAGTGGTTTTGTAGATATACGTTTGTTCTTTGCTGCCGTCGAAATGATAGTCGAACCCACAACCAGAAGGCTGAAGTAGGAAGTTAGTCAAGTTTACAGTTCAGAAGGCAGGGTTACTATCAACTTAGCTATCGGCCCAGTAGCTTGTATGCGAATTGAAAATTGCTTGCAACTGGAACAAAACTGCTACTAGTAGCTATGTAGCTAGTAGTAGTAAGCTACAAGTAGTTTGAACTTGTACCGCCTCTTTTTTTATTCAATCGTTAATATATTATTAAATCATAAATTACTCGATAACAGGCACCAAACACAGGAGCATTTCATCCACCCATGATACTACTCAGTTGTTAAATATCTTTTTTCTACTGCAAGCAACTTGTACGTACAAGTGAGTCTATAAATACTAATGGAAACGCGCCTTTAACGATTTAAAGAAGCCGACTGTTTCTAAAATGACCGTTTCCGGCGTTTTCATTTTCCGTCGTGACTTTTTTCCTTTTTACGTTCGGTTTGTGTTTAATGGAGTTTTACTAAATTAATTGTGTTAAAACGACACATTAAATTTAGCATTTATCTGTATGGAGTTTATTGATTCTGTTTGGCACTTTAATTGAAACGAAGTAACTAAAGATTAATTATATATATTACAATTAATAATTAAATATATATTTTAATATAATTTATAACTTGAAAAAAGCAACGATTTTCTTTATGCTGATTTGGACCCTATCTGGGCAAATGCTGCTTCTCTAACCTGTAAAGGTTGCGCTGCGCCCCACGGTTGATCTGGAGCGCAAATAATATTCCAGCATAAAAGCCCTATGTTAACGCAGTATATCTTCTACATTCTTTGCAGTATATCCTCTCACGCGGCACAAACTTTGGCATGTATTATAACAGTGTTAGTGATATTACGATTATTGAATGTCATAGTAATTAACCAAAACCAGTAGAATAAATGTAACAAATGTACATATAGAAGTAATGAATATGTTTAAGAATGTATGAATATGTATAGGAATGTATGAATAAGTATAGGAATGTATGAATATGTATAAGAATGAATTAATATGTATAAAAATGCATGAATATGTGAAAGAATGTGTATAAATAGAAGTAAATTATATCTGTAAATAAATGCTGCAAAGGCATATAAATGCTAAAAAGAAAATGTACCAAAAATTTATTCTCTGGCAGAAAAGCAACGTTTTGTTCAATTCCAATGATTAAATTCTCGAAGGCTTCAAGCGATCGTCTGACAGAGACATAAAAAAGCAATTAAACCTTTGAAATGCAAAGGCGGTAGACTTGTAGGTGTCGACGATAAGTGGCTTTTTAGTTACTCGAGAAATTTATTTGATAATTAGTCTTCCTGCCAATACTTTTCTTGTGAATTATTGGATTTACCTTTTCCTTTATCATGTTTAACAAAAGTATCGCTTGAAGCTGTATTTTGCAGGTTTATTTGTATTAGACAAGCCGATTGGGTTCAAATAACGTCTGATAGCGACACGTGGACACAACTGAAGGCCAAACCTTTAGGCCCCGTAGTGAGAAAATAGGTAAAGATTAATAAAAAAATATTTGTTAACATGAATTACCTGGAAAACCGAAATACAGAGCGAATTGTAAACGGTTTTTAGTGAGCTACTTGGTATATTTGGCTTATATATCGTTATGCGTATGGGCTATTTTGCGTAATATATTATCCACGATGTCGTTTTGCGCAAAAATACTATGTAATAATTATAACATAACTTAACTATAAAATAACTGTTCACATTATTGGAAATAGGAATATAAAAAATGTCAATAGATTTTCCTGTTTATTTAATTTTGTTAAATAAATTGTAAGAATTATTTTTCTTCAATATCTATCCATAAAACATTTCCTATCCATCAATCAAAGTCTATCCAGCGTTCTCTCGATATACTAAAACTTAATTGTATCTCATCCTAAGCTAGCTGAAACATATTGAACTCATGTGAGTGACCCTCAGAGGTAAGCGTACGATACCGGCTAAATGTTGGCCAGATTCCAAATTCTAAGAGCAATGACCGAATTTTTCTTAGTGAAAAAGTGAAGAAGATTTTTATTGGTTACGGAACCTGCTTTACCAGACGTTTCTCTGATTCAATATTTTTGATGTTTTTCTTAGAATTGAAAGTGAATTTCAGGTACCATCTGCTCAATAAGTTAAGCAATGATGTTCAGTAGATCTAGATAGTAGTGGTTCAGGGGTAGCTCATGCGATTTTAATTTAACGCACCATGGTTCGTATCTCGGTTGAACAAGCAAATTTTGAACTCTTTTATTTCTCCTATTATATACTCTTAACTAGGTAATGTTTATATTTAATTGTACTAATATTCTTGTAGTTTTTATCAAGTTAATGATATTTCACGTAAATATGTGTCAAGTCATAGTCAAAGTCATTAAGTCAAGTCATAGTCTAGTCAAAGTCATACTCCTAGTAAAGTGGTGGCAACTTTACTTGAAGCTTCTATGGAGTTTTGGAAACAACACGAAAAGAAACGTTTCACCATCATTATACCATTTTCCTACACTCACACCTGTAATCCAGCACTTAACGAATAGAATGCCACCAATTTTATGCACTAACACTGAAAATAACACAAGTTTTGGAAAATAATACAATGCGGCGACGCGACCTTTTTCATTTTCCCGCCAAAACTCGCTGCTTTTCTTTCAATTTTGAAACAGTCTATTCTAGTTGGTCATGATTGATAGTATTATGAGCAATGAAGATTGAATCACACTAATATTATAAAGGCAAAAGTTTGTATGTGTGTTTGTGTGTATGTGTGTATGTTTGTTACTCCTTCACGCTCAAACGGCTGAATAGGTATGAATGAAATTCGGTACCGTCAATTATCCCACTCGTATGAATAAAATAGTAATAAGGGTATTTTAATTAAATTGTAAATTGTGCGTACACCCGGAGCACTCATGCTCACTAAAAAGCTTCTTCTTGCGGCGGCGTCGTGTGTCGGGTCGTCCTCTTCCCTCAAATATGGTCGAGGAGGGCGATGGCTGGAACATGCGTCAAGCTCGTGAACGGGTGCTGCTTGCGGAAGCTGGTTTGCTCGGTGGTGTACGCACAATTAGAAGTACTTATGTTTATGTGTTATTGGCTGTATTGTCCTCCCTGTATTATATATATGTTCATGTTAATAATAGGCTTAATTAATAAATATAAAAAATAATCTAACAAAAAGCACGGACCCAGGTGTCTGTGGAAATGCAGAACATAAAAAAATTCGGTACCAATATAGCTTATATACTAGATTAACATATAGGCTACATATTATCCCGGAAAATTAAAAATTTCCCGTTGGATAAGTAAACAATTAAAATACTTTTTATCCGCGGGTGAAACCACGGGGCGCAACTAGTAAAATAATAAAATAGAAAAGTTTATAGCCAACATGAGGCACAGTTTTGACCTTAGACCTTATGCAGTAAATACTCTAATCGTAGCCACAGACGTAACGTTACAACATTAATTTGTCTATTCTTTCTTTATAAATTATATTGTATTCTCTTATAATGTTATGTAATGTTGTGTGGTGTCCTGAATAAATGTCTATTATTTCTTCTTCTTTCTTTTCTTAGATCTGCATAGTGCACCACTGCTGCATCGCCCTGATTTTCAGCGATGGCTCTTGAGTTAAAATATACTACTGGCTGACTATTAGTGCCTACTGGTATTGCCGTAAATAAAGAAACCGATCCCTAAGTAAGCCATGTCTTCGACGTCCTAATGATTTTGACAGGCTTGACAGAAGGAACACCAATGACAGAAGGAATAGAGTCTAAATTGCTCGAAGTCTTCCTCAATTTTTTTCAAAGCTTATTTTCTATTTTTCGATAGATCCGAAAAAACCATTCCACCTTTTTGCCGGTTATTTCACGCTGCCCGATCTCAGTGGGGAATATAGTATATGTCGGGGTCGGAAAATCCGGACATGTGAACGCTTCAAATTACTGTTTCCGTTTGCGTTATTTTTTTCGGTTATGTCATCGTTTATTCATTTTATTACAATATATTTATTACATTCCATAATCTCATTTCAGTATTTCTTAAAGGTTTTATTCACGTTTTATTCATAACATTGAATTCATAATGATTATAATGTATTCAAATTTCAAATAAATTTTCTTTTTAAGTTTCGACGCTCACGGTTGTCGCACATAAAGTTCAAGAACTTTGCATGGGGGTTTATTTGAAGTAATCTTTTCACAATTGCTCTGTAGCCTCATTCTAGTAATTGGCTCAAATTAAAATATCAAATTAATCAAACTATCATATGTACTTTCTTAATTAGCACGACAAGCTTAAGTGATCCAGAACTGTAAAAAAAAAAAAATATATTATCAAGGAACTGACTACTTGGCCCAGTTTCAGTCGATTATATTGTAAAAAAAAATTTGATGATGATTGAAATTATAGTGTTATTATTTATCAAGTAAATTAACTGAATTGTATTTGTTATGTCTCGAAAAATGAAATCACAACCGAGACATTTATTTCTTTTTAAATCTATGGTACTTTTAAACATTTCTCTACATCTTGTAAAACCATTATTAAATGGGTCAACTTAGAAGTAGCCATTAGGGTAAGGAAAGAGCTTTTTTTTTGTTTGAGGGGGGAAATGCCATCGCACTTCCCTGCCACCACGGGGGTGTTGGCAGGGGGTATGTGGGACTCAAACCCACTAAAACCCCCCCGTGAGCCCTCGTCCGCCGTACTGGGGCGAGAAGGGGTCGCGACTGCAGTCTGCATGTCCGCAGTCAGCCGGGGTCGAGTTGGCTTGCTGTTGTTGGTGGCAGACCCTTTCGGGCCTCTCCGCGCCAATGGATGGGTGACCTTGCTCACCAAGGTCAGGGTAAGGAAAGAGCTGCACAATCAGCACTTAATGTCTGCAATGCCGGTGCAGCGCCTGGTTTTGGAGCTCACCGGGATCTATTATTGTTCTAATAGTCTGAGATGACGCGTAACTAATATCAAGTACCGGAATACTGTTAACTGCTGTAAATACCAACGATAAATAATAATAAACTTTATAGGCAATTTAACGTCGCTAGCTCTTGCTCTAATTGATTAATATACTGAAAATTACCATACCATTCGTGGAACACTCGACGTAACCGAACCTTAGACTCGTAGACGAAATGCGTAGAGCGGAAAGGTGTAAACAAAAAAGGAATACAATTTTTTTAGGATATTATATTATTCTTATTTTTTTATTCCTTTGTTGTTGTCACCCACATGACAGTTTACTTACGTATGGCAGCTGTGGGTTTCAACCTGGATTTGACGTTTGGCTTGTAAAAGTGCTAAAAATGGACCATTTGCAATAAATCCTTCGACTTCGAATTATTCTACTTTATCAAAGATTTGATATCACCCTGGTGAACAAGTTATTCTTCCAGATTGGTACTCACTGGGATCCCAGATCTAGCACATACTTTGCTCAGAAGCTATGTCATTTAATTCAGCGAGATGATGCTAGTATTCTAAACAATACCACGCATTGGTGAGATGGACGGCGTATTCCTTTTGTAAATGATGTTTTTATATATTTTATATGTTCAAGCTACTAATTCTAGAGTAGATAGCCAATTATTATCATAATTCTCTAATTCCCAAGTTATGTGAGTGGTCGTGGAAGCGGAGCTTTCAAAAATGAAATCTCTGGCCTAGGTGTAAAGAGACTGATATTTTTACCTAGTATCAGAATTTTTAGATGGCAAGAATCGTAATTGTTGTCCAGAAGTGATCAAAATCAAAAGATTTTTTGGAAATAGGCTAATTTTAGCACTTTTACAAGTCAAAATTATATTAGGTACTTAAAATTAAGTTATTTCACTAAGCATATAAATTGAAAAGTGCTTATTGTCAAATAATATATAGATCTAATGATATATATCTAATAATAATATATAGATATAGATCTGAAAGACTGTTAATGAAATACTTTTTAGTTTAAAAATAAATTTATACGTCTCTCCATTTGCGATTGAACAAAAATACAGCGATAGATTTGGATAGTTTATAATTTGTAGCTTTTAACTTTCTAGTTCTAAATGCACCGTCTTTCTTTATAATTTAATCTGAGATCAGGACGTACGCTTAAATTACATTTACATTAATATAACCTGTTTTGTACCTTAATTTTAGGAAAGTATTTAATAAATGTTTTCGTATTTTTTTTCTATTCTACTCTAAATAATTATATCGATTTTCGCAGATAATATATCTCACCGAAACATAGTTTCTATAGTCTAGAGATATATATATATATATATTATATATCCTCCGGAAACTTCCCTCTCATTTCATAGGTACCGAAACATAGTTTCTATAGTTTGGAGATATATCTCTAAACTATAGAATCTATGTTTCGGTATCATAGGTACCTATGGTATGAAGTAGGAAGTTTCCGGAGGTCCTTCCTAACCATTTCCCAGCAGCTCTATAGAGAAGGACACTCACGGGAACATGAAGTAATAGTGGGAATGCATGAATAAAATAAATTTGAGTAAAATCCTCGGGAAACGATATATCTGTGGTAAAAACAATAATAATTTAGCTGCAATTTGAACAAATGCTGACACATAAAATAATGCAAATTTGTTCAACTTAAACTCACCTGTAAGAATCTAATTGTCATAAAATATATATTTTTTAGTTTTAAAGAAAAAACGAGGAGCGCACTTATGTTCGAAATTTGAATTTAAATTGTGAATGGCCAATGTTTGATGCGAAAACTACGAAAGTAGGTGGAAAGCTCGAATGATGATGAAGGAAGATGATATCGTCACAAGTTTAAGGCTTCAGATGGCGTTAACGCCCGTAATCAACCGTTAACTGACGGCTTCGTGCATCGTTAACCGCTGCTGAATGGATCGCCCATCAATCTTTTACGAGCTTTGTTAATATAATCTTAACTTAGGCACTCTATCTATGAATTTTGTAACTAGCAAATGCCCGTGTTTTTGGACGTACAGATAAACTGTCGTGATAAAAAGTACCTATACTGTGGCTTTTGCCAGTGTTTTTTTATATATCCATCTTTACATACCTAATTTCTCCAAGGTTTTAGCCATTTATGAACATTTGGATGACTAAAGTTAAAATTACTTTAAAATTAAAATAATATGACATTACCTGTACACAATTGCGATTAATAATAATAATAATAATGCCCAACGATCATATACATTGATCCTGGAACTACGGAGATGGTCTCACAACACCCAGACTCAGCACAAGTATTTGTGCTATTTTTCCGTGCACAAATACTTGTCCTGTCGCGGGAATCAAACGCGCCACCTCTAAGTTATAAGCCGATCTGCTCAAACACCACACCACAGAGACTTCTGAACATTGTACCTACTCAACTAATTTGTACTTGTACGATAGTTGCAACACGAGCTTTGTACAGAATAATAAATCCGTGCAGAAAGGTATGTTAGAAATATCTGCGAAAAAGAGTATATACATGCTGGTATTTATAAAATGTATATTATTATCTGTAGATATCTAAATATGAGTTGCTTATTATATATATTCTATCGCCTATGTTCATCAGGGAGAATGCAGAATTCTAAAGGTGAAATAATTTTTAATTCGGTCCATTTGTCCCGGCCTATTCAATGCAAACAAACAAATCTTTCCTCTTTATATTATTAACTGGCCCGATAGCTCAGTTGGTAGTAGCCCTGCCTTCTGAACTACGGGTTGTGGGTTCGATTCCCACTCAGGACAAACATTTGTGTGATGAACATAGGTGTTTGTTCTGTGTCTGGGTGTCATATTGTATTCTATGTATGTATTTACAAACAAAAAAGTATCTAAGTATTGTATCAGTTATCTGGTTCCCATAGCACAAGCTTTGCTTAGTTTGGGGCTAGATGGCGTTGTGTGAGATGTCCACACATATTATTATTATTATTATTAGCTTAGATTAATCACAAGTAATTAATTCGGTCACTTGCTTTTAAGGTTAATTTTTACGGTTGGCACAAGGCAGAAAAAAATCATCTTTGAGTGCAAAAACGGCGTACGATTGAACCCGATATTCGGCTTTTCAGCCACATGGTAGTCAACTGCGGTTTTTCAACAATACTTTTTTGTGCGACTTATGTTAAGTTGACCTTCTGTGCTATTTACCTGTAACTGTAACAGCGGAGCTGTGAAACTTGGTAATGCTATTACTATTTCCAAGTTCTTACTTGGAGTACTAGGTTAATGCAAGCTTGATGTTCTGTGCATTGTTTCTTGAATTTCTGTTTTAGTTTGCGCTAAATAGTGTTCTGTCTGGCAATAGTAATCTTATTACCAGACTGTGCTGATGTCTCAGCATGATGAACGCAGTGCAGTGTCGCGCGAAACTCTAAGTCAAAGTCAAAGTCAAAAGATTTATTGCAAATAGGCTAATTTTAGCACTTTTACAAGTCAAAATTATACTAGGTACTTAAAATTAAGTTATTTCACTAAGCATATAAAATTACAAAGTGCTCTATGTTTAAGAGTTCCGAGTGACACTGTTCTGTTATGGGAGACCGTGGTGCTTAACATCAGGTAAACGACTAGCTCGTCACGTCATTCACTACATTAAAAAAAAAAAAAGAAAAAAATTACCCTTCTGCACTATTGGCTAGAATTACCGTCACTTTATAATAACTTTCCATTGATGTCTATTCATTTCCTTACTCTTTCAAACTTTCACAAAATAAGATAATTCTGTCCTTATTATTTTTATTCAAGGAGCATAATAATTAGTATATAACTCAATCAAGTATTGCTCAGAAAATATTAATAACTTGAATTATCCAAAAGGAAATATTGGAACAAGGAAATTCGAATCTACCAAACTATAATTCTAGCGCATTCTAGTAACCATAACACTGTGGTCTAATCTCATATCCATCAGCCACAAGCTAAATAATGCCTTAGATAGGTTCCAACCGAGTAACACGGAATTGTCATCTCGGGGAATGGTCGAATGCTTTCACAGAGACCTTGTGTAACTTCCATTGTTACCCTCTATATATAGCCAATAGAAATGTAGTGAGAATACAGAATAAAGAAAGTGTAGAGTAGAAGTGTTTATTTCACCTTAATAATGATTTTACTTTTTTGTTCTTGAATACTTTGCTTTGGATTCTCACCGAGTGAAGCTTAGCACTTAACAGTACCAATGTAACTTGACTACCTGATAGCTCAGTTACTAGTACTGCATTCTGAACTGTAGGTGGTGGGTTCGATTCTCACCCAAGACAAACATTTGTGTGATGAAAAACATTTTTTTGTTCTGTTTCTGTATATTGTATTCTATGTATGTATTTACAAACAATAATTAACAAACGCAAAGCCTAACAACTGACTTCAGACTAATGTAGTTTTATCGTGGATCCGGTTGTCAGAACTGGATCCGTTGTAAAACTTCTTTACGCACGCTTGACTTGAATTGACGGGAGTAAGCTGGGTGTGAACGAAAGTTGAAAGCTGTTGGTTAACGTAGATCTCCATTGTTCGGGGACGAGTTGGCTGGACTGCAGTCGCGACCCCTTCTCGCCCCAGTACGGTGGACGAGGGCTCACGGGGGGTTTTAGTAGGTTCGAGTCTCACATCCACACCCCCTGGTAGCAGGGAAGTGCGAGGGCATTAAAAAAAAATCCCCCCCTTAAAAAAAATCCGTCGAAAGAAAGATCTCCTTTGTCAACATAACAAAGTTAAAACTTACTTAAAATTTGTATTATTGTGCTGGTACCTATGTCCGGTAAAATTACAATTTGCAATTGTCAAGATTAACATTAACATTAAACAAAGTTATACCGGTCGATAGATGGAGCTAAATGAGTTTTACTTTAGTAGTGTGGTCTAAAGTACACTCGTTTTTTTAAATGTGGACAAATACAAGTTCCCTCGCAAGGTCCAACCAGCGATGCTTTGATGTCGTCAATAATGAAGAGGTGAGAACAAAAAGGGTTTAACTGATTCTTTTCACAAAATTACTTATGGGTATCGTTGGATTCAGCGTGAAATTATCTACAATAATACATTCTCAAAATAAAGTCAATTTTCTCGAAACTATCAATTTGACAGTTAAGCCCTTTTTATTCTCAACCCTTCAATAGTTTTTCTTTTTTTTTTGAAGTAGGTTTTTGGACCCACTGTCTAAGCCAGTGCGAGTCAAAGCCTGCCAGCCAGATTAGTTCTGCTAATATTAATTAACCTTCGAGTTTTAAAGTGTACATTAACAATGCCATTGGTTGATATAAAATTCAAAGTCCTGACTGAATGACTTATACATCAACGCACAGCCCAAACCAGTGGTTCTAATGTGGTAAGTGTAGGTAGATACCTACACTTTAAAAGAACACACCCTCCAAATTTCAAGTCTCTAGGACTATTGGCGGTTTATTAATGAAAAGGAAAATAATTCCACCACCCATTGCACCATCTTAGGGGTGAAATTTCGAAAAAACCTTTCTTAGTATTCACTAAGAAAGGTTTTTAGTATTCACTAAGAAAGGTTTTTTTGAAATTTCACCCCTAAGAGGGTGCAATGGGTAGTTGAATTATTTTCCTATAGGCCACGCGGGCGAAGTCGTGGGCAGAAGTTGGTTGATATGAGTATGGAAAATTGGATAAAGTTCAATCCCAGTATTTTCAATAAACAGCTCGTAGAAGAGAAAACCTAAACCTTTTAAATTAACGTCCCTGAGAAATGGTTCCCAACAGCAATTCAGAAGTGTAGGCATCTGTCGCCGAGATTTCGTCAGTAATTAATTTGATCTCTTTGTCGGAATTGTGTTCGTATGAATAAAACATTTTTTTGTCTCGAAACTTTGGAAAGTGCTCGGGGTTTCCTTTTCTTCGTGCTTTTACTCCGAGAAGTATTCATTAAGTGCTTTAAAAATGAGAGTTAAGAAAAAGGTGAGTTTATTTTTATAACAGTTTATATATAAATAAATATTTGTAAAAAATTTACACAGCACCATGAACTAGTCCCAAACTAAGCAAAGATTTTATAACTGTCAGAATACATAGATACTTTTTGTAAATACAAACATAGAATACATCTAAATATATATAACTCAAAGGTGCTGACTGACTGACTGACTGGCATAGTGATCTATCAACGCACAGCCCAAACCACTGGACGGATCGGGCTGAAATTTGGCATGCAGATAGATGTTATGACGTAAGCATCCGCTAAGAAAGGATTTTTCGAAATTCCACCCTTCAAAGGGTGAAATGGGTGGTGGAATTATTTTCCCATAGACCACGCCGCGGGCGAAGCTGCGGGCAGAAGCTCGTATATAATAAGTATTCTATGTATGTATTGCACAGAACAAGCGTCGATGTTCATCACACAATTGTTTGTCCTGGGTGGAATTCGAGCCAAAAACAAATGACTAATAAAAAACCGCACAGTATCATAATTTGGAGCGTATTATTTTTTTGTTAGGTACCTACACGGATAAATCTAGGGTTTACTTGCAAATATGTGCAAATTTTTCAAGGTGGAACTACACATATGTTTTTAAATGAAATGGAAATTAAGTACTTAAGGCACCTCACGGCTTCGCCTGCAATTTATTTGTTTTCCTGCGACGGTACTCTCAATTTTCCGGCACAAAAAATACCCTTAAAGCCCGGTATTGTAAACAATCCAGTATCCAACTTTCCATCCAAATTGGTTATGCCATTTAAGCGTAAAAGACGTCTCGATATGAGTGTTTAAGCAATGATGTTCATTTGTTTGCGTGTGAAGAAAACACAAACAAACTAGGAAGTTGAAACATCTTGATTTATTCAAAACTCTTTGTGATGTCAAGCAATTTATACAGAATAAATAACAGTTCCTTTTGGCTTACGTATTCACCTCATTGAACTGGTCTGGCCTACTTTGATGTACTTTATATAGTTTGTTACACTTCAGCTCGGAATTTCCGTCAATATATCGTCCCAATATATTCTTGACCTTGGTGTATTGAAGGGTCCATTTTTACGTTCAAGAAAAAGAATATTGATAGCTGAATGAAAAAGGTAGGTTTATACACTTCTCCGCAGAGAATAACGGGTCCCTTTTGTTGTTTGAAATAGCCCGTGGAAAGAGTTTCTTAGTATTTTGTTTTAGAGTTCTCTACATATATTTAATGTTTTCTCCTTTTATTATATGTATTCTAGCTGTATTTTGGAAGTTACCTAAAATATCCAAACTAAGGTAATCGAACCAACTTTGTACTATCCTACATAGCACTCATAATAATATAACATACTAGTTGCGCCCCGCGGTTTCATCCACAGATAAAAAGTATCCTATGTGTTAATCCAGCGTATAAGCTATCTGCGAGATAATCAAATGTCCAAAACTTTAATCGTCAAAAGATATTATACATTTAGAATTTTTTACGTGAAAGAGTAACAAACATCCTTACATACGTACTTTTACGTTTGTAATATTAGTTAGGATATTGTAGAAGTGTCGCTTTTGTTTCTCTGTAAATTTTAATTCAATACACCTTTTTTGTTTTTACTCATCTTCACATATGAAAAAGTAATATAAAGATGCGGGAAAATAACTATAATTTTTCAGTTTTATAAATGCCCTTTAATGATAGCACAATCAGTCACGCTTAAAGACAATTTTACTAGAAGGTAGGTCTTTTCTGCAAAGTTCGTCTAGTTAGGGTACCTAACTAGACCAGAACCACCGCTTTGCTAGTTATTCTGCCGCCAAGCAGTAGTGTGCAAGCACTACTATGTTCCAGTTTGAAGGGTTGTAGCTAGAGAAATTACTGGGCAATTTAGACTTTATGATGTAATCCTACAGCCTAGTAATCTTATTACCAGACTCTTAACGATGTTCGTAGTGCAGTGTCACGCGAAACTTTATATTTTGGAATCTTAAGATTAGGTGAACGACTAGCTCGTCACATCATCTACTAACATAAAAAAGACCAAAAAAATTGTACTTTGATTTAATGCGTTCTTCTTTCCAGTTCAAAAGTCAAAAGATTTTATTGCAAATAGGCTAATTTTAGCACTTTTAAAAGTCAAAATTATATTAGGTACTTAAAATTAAGTTATTTCAGTTAACTATAAATTGGATGTTTCAGTCAGGAGTGAATAGAAATCTTCTAGACACGTAATTGCATAACATCAAGCAAGACAGAGAAAAATGCTTTGCCTATAACCATAAAACCAAAATACAAAAACACTTTTTCCGGCGTTATTTACTGAGTTATTTCAGCCCTAGCTTGAAACGTTTTAACAAAGCTCATCATTCGAAGGCGTGGAGAAATAAGGGTTCATTTCTACAGGCACTAAGTTAACGTTTTTGTTTCAGACTACACAAATAAAAGTTTTAGTTCAGTTTTTTTTTATTTTTTTATTTAGTTCAGGCTTTTGTAGCATAAATTTTGCAGTTGTCTCAGGATGATGTGCGCGGTGCAGTGTCACGCGAAACTTTATATTTTAGAATTGCGAGTGACACTGCATTTGTATATAATACGTTTTTATTTTTACTCGTTTTATTTATAAATATAATTGTGTTTTTTATTACATTTTTACCAAGACCTGCACTGGTTCATAAGAACTAACACTTTGCTGAGTTAGGGCCGATTTGTGACAGAAAAGTTAAGCGTCGTTAATTGTATTTATATGGATTTTTTTCTTTTTTTATCTTTCAATAAAGGCAACGTAACATGTCACTGACTAATTGGCTGTGGCACATGTGGAAGCCGTCGTTATTTTTATTTCAGTTCTGAGCCCAATTAAAAAGTTTCCAACTGTTAAGCACTTTTTAACGATATGACGTCTACAGTCAACATACGCGATACGATAAAAAAGTATGAAGTTTTACATTGTATTTGAGTACTTACATACAATTTGATATACGTTTAGTATGTTAAAGAAGAATAATAATAAATAAATAATTATTTGTGGACATTTTACACAGCGCCATCTAGTCCTAAACTAAGCAAGAACCAGATAACTGATACAATATTTATATAATTTTTGTTTGTAAATACAAGGTGGTAGGACTTTACTGCAAAATTCTTCTAGGTAGGTACCACCGCTTTGCCAGTTATTCTGCCGCCAAGCTACTGCTTCCGCTAAGGATTTTTCGAAATTCCTCCCTTAAGAGGGTGAAATGGGTGGTTGAATTATTTTCCCATAGACCATTACGAGCTTCCTCCCGCTGCGGGCAAAGCTGCGGGCAGAAGCTCGTAATTAATATAATGCAATATTTCACATTTGGACAGACTGCTGTGTTCCGGTTTGAAGGGCACTGTAGCTAGTGAAATTACTGGGCAAATGCGACTTTATGATCTGATCTCACAGTTTAGTAATCTTATTAATAAATTGTGCTGATGTCTCAGGATGACGTGCGCAGTGCAGTGTCACGCGAAACTCTTTACTTTAGAGTTACGAGTGACACTGCAGCTGATATGGGCAGCCGTGTCGTTTAACAATGGCATCTAGGTCGTCACGTACTTCCTTAACATAAAAAAATACATATACACAATATATAATATCCAGACACAGAATCAACACCTATGTTAATGAGACAAATGTTTGTTCTGGGTGATAATCGAACCCACAACCTACACTTCAGAAGGCAGAGCGAATACCAACTGAGCTATCAGGCTAACTAAATGATACCTACAGAAATAGAACGTGATTCAAATACACCAATCAACGAATGTGATTATTTGCTCTGAATCTGATGAACGCTGTATAATTCAGTGGCGTACTTCAATCAATATCATTGGAGTGGAGATGGATTCCAATCCAAATTAGTGATTTAACTATAAATTGGACTGTATAGTGTGGGAGTGGAAGAAGTATTCTGTTACTTCGGTTAATTCAGGATTTTAAAAATATACTTTATAAAAAGTAACACGATAACAACTAATTTATATTTAAATTATTTATCTTATTTTATCTACTTTTACTTGGCTAGCATGCTACACCTTCGATCGCATCGTTACTTTCCATCAGGTGAGAGCGTGGTCAAATGCAACACAACGACAAATAGGTTAGGTTTAAAGTAAAAAAAATATATGTGTTAATCCAGGCTATAAATCATCCAAATCCGTTCAGTAATTTTTGCGTGAAAGAGTGTGGTGGCCGATGATAATGGACAAACGCGCGTCGATGCAACCGGCCCAAGCCACAGGCGACCGCGGGGAGCGGAGCGACGCGAGGGAGCGGAGGCGAGGAACGAGGTCGTTGCCACCGCCGGCCGCCGCCGCACCACACACAGAGCGAGCGCCCGCGCCGAGCACACACGTACTCGTTTGCCGCGCATCCGACGCCTAAAAAATCACGCGATTGTTTACTTTTCATCTTCTTTATTGTATTTTCTGTATCGTTTCCTATTTGCACCTATTTGTATCGCCTGTCAACGTAATTAAACTTTATTTCTATCATCTTCACTGTTTCATACCACCGCCGCTACCTACCTGCCATCAGCTGAGATACCGTAGGCATCACTCGACCACAAGAGTAACAAACATACATCCATACTCACAAACTTTGGAATTTATAATATTAGTAGGATTAAACAAACACAATTGTCTTCTCTCTTCTTTTTCCCGCCGTTGCTGTCGTTTCGGAGTACGTCTGGTAAACAAATATAGCAACTTCGAAAAATATTACATTGAAACTTTCTTTCATAACTGGAAATTTCAGTTATTAATTAATGCATTGAAACGAGCTATATGAACGTTTGTTTACAGATGTGACGAAATTTTGATATTACAATATATAATAGTTATATGATTGGGCCGATAGCTCAGTTGGTAGTAGCCCTGCCTTGTGAACTGTAGGTTGTAGATTCGATTTCAACCTAGGACAAACATTTGTGAGAAAAACATTGGTGTTAGTTCTTTGTCTGGATGTTATATAGTATTCTATGTATGTATTTACAAACAAAAAGTATATAAGTATTGTATCAGTTATCTAGTTCCCATAGTCTATATCGAACTTTGCTTAGTTTGTGGCTAGATGGCGCTTTATATTTATTTTTATTTATACTTTGATTTTTGTAGGTATCTTTACTTAAATGTCCTGAACAAAAATGTTAGCAAAAATATTTTAAATTATGAAAGTAAACGACATTTTATATGAATAAATGTTTATTGACTATTGACTAAAGCTCAGTCCAGGGGCCTTACCGCGTAAGTCTGGTAGAGAAATCGTGTTCTCTCTTGCTCGCACTCGTGGACTTGGTAATTGGCGCGTGCAGGGTGGCAGGCGAATCCGATTCCCAGAACGGTTACGCGGTAGGGGAGCTGTTATTTAAAACCAAGTCCCAATTTACTTTTTTATTATTCAGCGCTCTACAAAGGCGACACGCGTAATTAGATTCATCACTATTCCAAGTCTACGCCATGATTTAATACGGGACAAATTATCGAGTGTTGTGAATATCCCCGATTACGAACATCGCTGAACAATGAAAAGATCATGACATCTTTTATTATCTACTCGTCTTTCCTTGTTTCGAGCATTTTTATCTGGCCACTTAATATAGAGACTGGCAGAATTTTCTAACCGCTACTAGCTCGTAATAACTTTAAGTTACCTCTTATTTTATTCCCTGTGGTTGATTTTTTTTTTGTTTCATGTGTATAATTGATCCACGTGAGTTTTGGTGGGAAAACGAGAAAGTTCGCTTCACCGCATTCTATTATTTTCCAAAACTTGTGCTATTTTCAGTGTTAGTGCATAAAATTGGTGGTGTTTTATTCGTTAAGTGCTGGATTACAGGCATGAGTGTGGGAAAGTGGTATAATGATGGTGAATCGTTTCGTGAAGATCATTTTGAGAATTTTGCCATTGGGATAGTTTGTCTTAGCGTATTAGGTGTAGATAGAATAACAAAAAATTATCAGTTGCTTACGTTGTCCCGCGCATGGCATGGCATATTGAATCCCTACTAACTTCCATATTTCAATATATAAAGCGATACGTGAACTTTGATTGCTGAGGTTGTGGGAGAAACTGTCCCACATTTATATATTGCAATCAAATGCAGATATGGACTTCCGGATTATCAGGAATACACTCAATAATGTTCGATTCACTTTTATTCACTGTTTACAACAACGATTTAACAAACAGAGAGTTTAAAAATCATAAATTATAATATTTTTAGCACGAAATGAGAACTACAATTGTTACGACGAATGATATCTTGTTTTGTGGGTATGCCGTGTTTCTCACTACTCCCGAGCTCGTTCCGTAGCAGCGGCAAAGCGATCGCTTCCGTAGAGTATATATTGTCTTCGAAGGCGCGGTAAGTTTACATGTCGTTCGAATATTATTTAGTACATTTTATTATTTCAATTGATTTTTGATTTTTGTTTTTCTGTTTCAGGTTCTGCAGTACGGCACGCCACATGACCCCCTTCCAGAGGCCGTCTTACGGACGATAATAATCTGGGAATACAACTCTTCTTCCCGATCGTGTTCTGTAGTCCTTTGTTTCAGGCGGTCTTTTCTGGTCAAGGGGAATGTTTTTTGGTGGTGTAGCAGAAGGTAAGTTTTCAGATGGATATGTCTTCATTCCATATTTTTCTGTTGGAGCGTCATCGAGAATGTATGCTGGTTTTATTCTGTCGACTGATACGGTAAGTGCTTTATCCTTTACCATTATTTTAAAAACTTTCTCTTTTCTTTCCAGAACTCTATGCGGTCCAGAATATGCTGGTTGCAGTGGTCGACGATAAGCATCTTCTCTAAGGAAAACGTGAGTGGCAGTTTGAAGATCTTTAAATACAAATATAGACTTCTTGCAGTGTCTTGACGCTGGTTGTGGCTCGATGGTGCGTGTATGCTGTCTGAGCCGTGCAGAAAAGTCAGTGACGTCAGTCGTTGTATTTGTACTGGGACTAAAGATCTCGCCCGGTAGTCTCAGCGTTTCGCCGTATAAGAGTTCAGCGGACGAAGCTTGTAGGTCATCTTTATAAGCGCAGCGTATGCCTAGCAATACTAAAGGAAGGGTCTCAGTCCAGTTCTCGTTTCCGTGGCATGTTATCGCGGCTTTTAACTGGCGGTGAAACCTTTCTACTAACCCATTGCAAGCTGGATTGTAAGCTGTTGTGCTCTTATGCTTGAATCCTGCTATTTCTGATAGGTATTTGAATAGCGCGGATTGAAATTGTGTACCTCTGTCTGTTACAATATCTGCGGGGCATCCAAAACGAGCAATCCACCCAGATAATAATGCTTTTGCAACTGTCTCTGATGTAATGTCAGTGATTGGTATTGCCTCGGGCCATCTTGTAAATCGGTCGACTGCTGTTAGACAATATTTAAATCCGTGAGATATTGGCAAAGGTCCGACAAGATCTATGTGCACATGTAAAAATCTGGCACGTGGTAATTTGAATGTGCCCACAGGTGAAGAGACATGCCTTGTTATCTTCGATCGTTGGCACGCAGAGCAACTTTTAGCCCACTCTCGGCAATCTTTGCGTATGCTTGGCCATACATAGCGCTGGCACACCAGTTTTGCAGTCGCATTAGCGCCGGGATGGCTGAGTGAGTGTAGGGTTTCAAACACTCGACGTCGCAACTCTCCGGGTACGTACGGTCGAGGTATGTCTGTAGTTTGGTCGCAAAGCAGTTTGACTTTTGTACCAGGTATCAATGTGTTTGTCAGTTTCAAAGAAGTTCCACCATTGAGTAGATCGTTCAGTTCCGTATCTGTTTCTTGTGCCTTCGCTAATGTTGTCAGATCTATGGGTTGAGCTATTTCCTCAATCCTACTCAGTGTATCAGCGACAATGTTCTCTTTTCCTGATATATGTTTTATGTCTGTGGTAAATTGCGAAATAAAATCTAGGTGTCTAAACTGTCTACGGCTACACTTCTCTTTCCTCTGATCAAATGCGAAGCACAGTGGCTTATGATCCGTGAAGACTGTGAAATGTCTTGCTTCCAACATATGGCGAAAGTATCGTATGGATTCGTATATAGCCAGTAATTCGCGATCATAGGGGGAGTATTTCTGTTGCGTGGGACTGAGTTTTATAGAGAAGAAAGCAAGTGGTTGCCATGCGCCATCTTTATATTGTTTCAGAGCTGCTCCTAACGCCACATCAGAGGCATCTGTGACTAGTGCTAATCTTGCCTCCAGGTCTGGAAATGCTAGAAGTGCTGCTTGACATAAGCTTTCTTTGCAACTTTCGAACGCTTTTAAGGTGTCACCAGAGATGTCGACTGGATGTGATCCTTTTACTGATCCAGTCAAGAGTGCATGGAGAGGTGCCTGGAATTTTGCTGCGTCAGGTATAAATCTTCGGTAAAAGTTGATCATCCCCAGGAAACGCCGTAACTCTCTGACGTTTTTTGGTGGGGGGAAGTTGCATATAGCTTCTACCTTTGAGATCAGTGGTTTCACGCCTTCAGCAGAGACTGTATATCCCAAGAAAGTTACTTCTGGAACGCCGAAAATGCATTTGGAAGTGTTTATGACCATGTTGTATTCCTTCAGTCTAGAGAACAGTTGGCGCAGGTGGTCTTCGTGACTTTTTTGATCAGGAGAGTAGATTAAAAAGTCATCCAAATAGGGATAGCAGAAATCGTCGAGACCACGGGTCATTTCGTCAACGAAACGTTGAAACGTTTGCCCCGCATTTCTAAGTCCAAAGTTCATAAAAGGGTATTCGAATAATCCGAAGGGTGTTGCTATCGCCGTCTTACATATATCTTCCTCCGCTACCTGTATTTGGTTATATGCTTTTACTAAATCGATTGTTGAGAATACTCGACAGCCTGACACGTTGTGAGAAAAGTCATGAATGTGGCGTATCGGGTATCGATCAGGTATCGTCCGGGCGTTCAGCATACGGTAGTCTCCGCATGGTCGCCATCCATTCTCTTTCTTTGGAGCGAGGTGTAGTGGAGACGACCAAGGGCTATCAGAGGGCCTTACTGTCCCATTTTTAAGCATGGCGTCGAATTCCTGTTTGGCAATTTTTAGCTTGTCAGGTGCGAGCCGTCGGGGATTACAATGAACTGGAGGTCCCGGTGTTGTTTTGATGTGATGGACTGTATTGTGCTCTGAGATGCGTGTTGTTCCAGATGGACGCGTAATTTCTGGGAATTCTCGCAAAATTTTCAAGTATTGGGATTCTCCTGCCATTGTCTTCACTGAAGAAATTGTGACAGAAGAAGTTACTGTAGCTGCTGGCGTTGTAAGGGTAGTAGTGTTGTCTATAAGTCGCTGGTTTCGGACGTCTATCATCAAGTTGTAGTATGATAAGAAATCGACGCCGATGATTGGCTTCGTGACATCTGCTACTATAAATCGCCAGGGGAACTCTCGGCGCAATCCCAAGTTGAGCACCATGTGCGCGTATCCGTAGGTTGCTATATTGGTACCATTTGCTGCGAACAATGTGTAGTCCGTTTTAGGTCGACTTCGTCTGAGAGCAGTTTTCGGAAAGACGCAGAGGTCGCTGCCGGTGTCAACGAGAAACTGTGTCTTGGTCGTGCGGTCGGTGACAAAGAGGCGACCTGGTGAATTGGGGCAATCGTCCGTCGCCATCAGCGACCGCCCTGAGAGTTTTCCGCCGTAAAATTGCAAGGTTTGACGCACTTCGTTGCTTTGGGCCCAAATTTACTGTGGTACCAGCATGTCGGGAATCGTCTATAGTTAGACTGCGATCGAGTCATGCTGCGGTTGCGCTGATTGTCACGAGTATGTGAACGTGATCTACAACCTCCTTGTGTAGACAGGGCTTCCACTTTCTTGGTGAGTTCAGCGATTTGTTTTGACATTTGGTCCAAAACTGAGCCGGGTGAAAATGAAGCAGTGGCCACTTGTGGTGTTGACGAGACAATATCCATTACCGCATCAGCTAAATCAGCTAGACTATTTAGGTCAGAACGTGGTTGCGATGCGAGAGTCGTCTGTACGTGAGTAGGTAGTCGGCTGGTCCAAATTGTCTTGAGAAATTCCTCTGGTACTTCCGAGCCGGCTAAATGACGCAGATGACGTAGAAACTGTGATGGTCGTCTATCTCCTAGCTCCTCGTGAGTGAGTAGCTGCTTCACTTCCTTTTCCCTTGATTGTGATAGGCGTTTTATGAGTTCTGTTTTCAACTTTTCGTAGCTAGAGCCGGTAGGTGGTGCGACTATTATGTCTTTAACTTCTGCTGCATAACGATGGTCAAGTTGTGAAATGACATAATAAAATTTTGTCTTGTCATCCGTGATTCTTGACAGTAAAAAGTGTCCTTCTACCTGGGCGAACCATACCGCGGGCTCATCTGGCCAAAACGGAGGTAATCGGACCCCAACTCTGAAGACGTCGGTTGGCTCCATGTAAACCGACGGTGACTCATGTTGTGAATTTTCTTCCGGTTTAGACATAATAATTTTATTATTTAGTGTACTTGCGATTGTCCAAGAGCTCCTTTGAAGTGTCCAATATTGAAGGGTCACCAGATGTGGGAGAAACTGTCCCACATTTATATATTGCAATCAAATGCAGATATGGACTTCCGGATTATCAGGAATACACTCAATAATGTTCGATTCACTTTTATTCACTGTTTACAACAACGATTTAACAAACAGAGAGTTTAAAAATCATAAATTATAATATTTTTAGCACGAAATGAGAACTACAATTGTTACGACGAATGATATCTTGTTTTGTGGGTATGCCGTGTTTCTCACTACTCCCGAGCTCGTTCCGTAGCAGCGGCAAAGCGATCGCTTCCGTAGAGTATATATTGTCTTCGAAGGCGCGGTAAGTTTACATGTCGTTCGAATATTATTTAGTACATTTTATTATTTCAATTGATTTTTGATTTTTGTTTTTCTGTTTCAGGTTCTGCAGTACGGCACGCCACAAGGTAAACATAATGTTGCAAGCGCCCTTACGGAGTTCATGTACATACTAATCTAGTTGTTAAGATCCGACATCACACTAATATGATAAAGGCGAAAGTTTGTATGTTTGTTACCCCTTCACGCTCAAACGGCTGAATAGATTTAGATGAAATTCGGTACCAAGATAGCGTATCCACTGGATTAACATATAGGCTACATATTATCCCGGAAAAGTGAAATTTTCCCGTGGGATGAGCAAATACTTAAAATACTTTTTATCCGCCGGTGAAACCGCAGGGCGCAACTAGTAATATATAAATTGTACATGAATGCAAATAAATGTATATGAATAATCTATGCAACGATGTGTTCAGTGACGTAAATTGTAATGTGTTCGCCACACAAATCAATTTGAAAACTGACGTACCTTTTGATTCCCGGGCATACTTGTTTATAGAAAATATAGCTGGCATTGTATTGTGTTTGCGAGAGGAATTGAATCAAACCCGCGCTCGGATGCTTGCCTAGACATGGGACACAATCACGATGTCTATGAAATTATATATAGACTAGCTATGTCAATGACAAGCTTGTGTTAAGATTGGTGGTACCGATAAACTTTTAAAATTAAAGTAACTTTTGTAAGTTTCTACTTGGCTAGCATGCTGCACCTTCGATCACATCGTCACTTACTTATCAGGTGAGAGCGTGGTCAAATGCTAGTCAAGTTTGAAGTAAAAAAAAAAACTAATATTTTTAATGCCAAAGCAATCAAATTTAATGTTAATTAATACATTTTTAATATATTAAAAGTAACTAATAACTAAATCAACCATTTGAAAATTACATTAAATAGGTAGACAGCCTCTGTGGTGTGGTGGTTGAGCAGGTCGGCTCATAACCCGGAGGTAGCGGGTTCGATTCCCACGGCAGGACAAGTGCACAGAAAAAAAAATGCAAATACTTGTTCTGAGTCTGGGTGTTGTGGGACCATGGCCCTCGTAGTTCCTGGGTCCCTAGACACAGGGAATCCTAGTTAGGGTCCAGGATCTATGGTCCAGGATCTATGTATTTAAAAAAAAAAAAAAACCCTAATCTCGTTATTATTTCCATAAGATCTTATTTCGTTTTCTTGTTTGCTTAAGTACTTATTACACATATACATTACCACACATTTAGTACATTTACTTAAAATAGTCATCTGAAAGTCTCACGCAAATTTCCCACAGGTGCTTTAAAGATAAAAATAACCACATAACCAGTTTTAAAATCCACCGAGAAATATTTAAAGATTTTCATTTTCGGTTTGCGATCTCATTGCGAAGAACGAGACTCAAACCTAAACTCAACTGGTGTAAGATTAAATAATCTTTGAGCTACTGCAGAAGGCTTCATAGTAATGTACAGAAGAATCATCCCGTAAATACATTTGTTGTGGTGCCGTTGGCTACTGTTCGACTGCTGGCGATAAAATAAAACTTGAGGTTCAATAATTCGTGTTTTATTTACAAAGTATCGGCCTTATATAGTAATCTAAGCTAAAAGTAATAATAATAATTAACCTACCCTATGTCTAAACTTTACCTTCTAGAGAGCACCTATGTACAAAATAATGAATTACTAATCTATTTATCATCTTATTTCTAACTATCCTAAGGGAAATAATACTACGCACATATCTAGATCTTTATTAAATACTGTCTTAAAGCTAAGTCTATAATATTAACAAATATTTACATCGAATGCCGCAGTCGGCGTCCATATAAATATACGCTGGAGCTGCGTGCCCTCAGAATGGTTCAGGAAATGGCGGATCAGGTTCAGGAAATGGCGGATCAGGTTCAGGAAATGGCGGATCACGGTTAACCCAGATAAAAGTGCAGCGATGTACTTTTCTGACTACAAGCGTGGTCCGCCAGCGAAACCACTGTCCTTGTTCGACAAGCCCATTCCCTGGGCTTCGTCTACCAAATACCTGGGGGTTACCCTTGACACCAAACTCAACTTCAAGGACCATATTAAGCGAGTGCGCGATAGGGCTGCCTTTGTCTTAGGCCGCCTCCACCCTCTCATCTGCAAGCGTAGTAAGCTGTCCCTTAGAAATAAGGTGACGCTTTACAAAACTTGCGTTCGCCCCATTATGACCTACGCATCTGTCGCGTTTGCTCATACTCCCTCAGTACATCTGGATCGACTTCAGGTGATCCAGAACCGCTTTGTCCGCAAGGTGGTCGGGGCTCGCTGGTACCAGCGAAACTCCGACCTCCACTGCGATCTCGAACTCCCATCCATCCGTCAATTTATGAAGGATGCATCCCGCCGCTATTTTGATGCGGCACCTCATCACCCCAACCCTCTCGTAGTCAGAGCTTCAAACTACTGTACAGACACGACAGACTCGCCACCCCGTCGTCGCCGCCCGAGACACGTCTTGAGCGACCCGGATGATCCTATAGCAGCCGTAGTATCGGCTGCGCTAGGATCACCGGACCAGTCTAGCCCTTCTGGCTCAGGTACCGCTTTCGGCACCGGTATAGGATACCAGCGTAACACAATCAGACACCGACCCCGCCGGCGAGGTCGACGTACCCCCCGTAGGTTAGCTAGAACGGTCGCGACTTTCAATAGGGTCCACTCTTCCAGTGGACGTAGTCTTCTCGATCCTCTTATCCCGGCAATGGCCCAAGCCGAGGCGCGCACCCCAGGGGTGCCCTTGAGCTAGTTGCCTCCCACTTTTGACGGCTGGGCGCCCTAAGCGCTCGCCCTCCCGCCCGGTGACGCTGTAAAGGTCGATAGAGACCAACAGCATTAACTCGTTCAAAAAAAAAAAAAAAAAACGTGCCCTCAGAATGCAGCGCGCCGCCAGCCGATGCACACGTCCGTTGCATGCCGCCACATGACCCCCCCTTCAAGCGAAGCGTACTCTCTGCTTTACGATGCGCCCTGATCTTGTAGTGTAGGGCTTCACCGACTCGGATTCGTGTGCTGGTGGCATGGAGCTTGATGCAGTCTGCAGTGGAGGCATCGCCGACTCAGGTGCGGTTGCGATCGCCGTATGTTTAGACTCGACTCGCTCGTTGTCTTCGCCGAGTATGTAGGCAGGCTTCAGTCGATCGATCGATACGTTCGACGTACGCAGTGGTAGTTGCAGTTTGAAGTACTTGCTGCGTCGCTCGAGCACCTGGTATGGCCCGTCGTAAGGCGGCTTCAGTGCGCCTCTCACGCTATCGTTACGTATGAACACGTGACTGCAGGTCGCCAGGTCTTTGTAAACAAAGGGCTGTTTACATGTGGCGCGTCTCTGGGCAGGCGCCAGTGATGACATCGTTTCTGTAAGGCGGCGTACGAACTCTGCATCTTCGATGTTCGACTTGATAGTTACGAAGAAATCCGACGGCATTCGTAGCGTTGATCCGTATGTCATCAGAGCGGGACTCAGATTCGTGTCCGCACATAGGGCTGTCCGTAGACCAAGTAGTACGGTGGGTAGTTCTTCGCTCCACCGCGTGCAGGCACCCCTAGCCATGAGTGCGGCCTTGAGCGTGCGGTGCCATCTTTCTATTTTTCCGTTCGATGAGGGATGATAGGCAGTAGTTTTGATGTGCGCGATACCGAATTTCTTCATCAGGGCGTCGAATAGTGATGACTGGAACTGAAGTCCGCGATCTGTAGTCGCACGGAGTGGGCATCCGAACCTTGATATCCATCCCTCGTAGACAGCCTTAGCGACAGTTTCTGCGGTTATGTCTCGGATTGGAATCGCCTCGGGCCATCGTGTGAAGCGATCGATGATCGTGACAAGGTAGCGGAACTCGTTAGATACAGCTAGTGGTCCGACTATATCTATGTGGATCTGAGAAAACCGCGCTGATTCTGGAAACTCGCCCACGGGACTGATCACGTGACGGTGTACTTTTGCGCGTTGGCATCCAATGCATGACCTTGTCCAAATACCAACGTCTCTGTTCATTGCGGGCCAAAAATATTTTGACGTCATCAACTTGCGCGTTGTCCGAATTCCCGGGTGACTCATATCGTGTTGTGCTTGGAAAGCTGCATAACGATAAGCCGTAGGTAAGTACGGTCGCAGGCTGCCAGTGGACGACTCGCAGGTGATCGCTTGCGTAACGCCTGGCAGGTTCACGTTGGCAAAAGTCAAGTTGCGATTTTCTTTCAATAATTTCAATTCTTCATCTGCGTTTTGATCTTCGGCAAGTTTTTTAAAATCGATGCTTGATGATAGTATGACTTCATCTATCTTGCTCAGTCGGCTCATAGCATCTGCTGCTTTGTTTCGAGTACCGTCTATGTACTTGATATGGCTACAAAACTGACTGATAAAGTGCAGCTGACGTTCTCGCCGTGGTGTGTCGCAACTAGTGGATGGCTTCGACAGCGCGTAGGACAGTGGCTTATGATCTGTATAGATAGTTACATCGTTGCCTTCTATGAGTCGTCGCAAGTGTTTCACAGCTGTGTACATAGCTAGAAGTTCGCGATCGTACACGCTGTATCTTCGCTGTGTTTCACTCATTGATTTTGAGAAGAATGCAAGTGGCTTCCATATGTTGTGAACTTTCTGCTGCAGAACACCTCCAAGACTTATGTCTGATGCGTCTGTCAGGAGGCACAGAGGAGCGTTCGGCACTGGATGTGTCAGCGTCGTAGCGTCAATAATGCTTTGGCGGCACTTATCAAATGCTTTCTCTGCTTCTGGCGTCCATTGTATTAGTGTCTTGTCGTTCTTTTTGCTGTTGTGCAGGTATTTGTTCAGCTCATGTTGATGCTCAGCTTGATGTGGTAGACAGTCACGGTAAAAGTTGACCATGCCCAGAAATCTTCTTAGTTCCTGAATTGTTTTCGGCTTGGGGTAATTTGTGATAGCTTCAATGCGATCTGCTGTAGGCTTGATTCCTTCGGACGTGACTTCATACCCGAGAAACTGGATCTTCTGTTTGCCGAATTCACACTTGTCTATGTTAAGTGAAATGCCGAATTGGTTCAGACGCTGGAGTACTTCTTCTACATGTCTTCTGTGGAGTTCTGGATTTTTCGAGTGAATCAAGATGTCGTCAACGAAGCAGAAGGAGTAGTCATCGAGCCCTCTCAGCACTTCGTGCATAAAACGTTGAAAAGTTTGCCCAGAATTGCGGAGGCCAAACGTCATGCAGCTGAATTCGAATAAACCAAATGGTGTGATGATGGCTGTCTTCTCCGCATCTTCTTTTCTGTTTGGTATCCAGAAGTATGCCGATTTAATATCAAGTTTTGAAAATATTGTTTTTCCATGTAGCTGGTACGTGAAATCTTGAATACGTGGGATCGGGTAGCGGTCTGGTACGGTCACGGCATTCAGTCGTCGATAGTCTCCGCACACTCGTAGTGAGCCGTCCTTTTTGTTGACTACATGTAATGGACTAGCCCAGGAACTCTTCGATGGCCGGCATATGCCCATGTCAATCATCTTGTCAAATTCGAGTTTTGCCGCTTTGTACTTGTCCGGCGGTAGTGGCCGTGGCCTAGCGTACAACGGCGGTCCCGTTGTTTCAATATGATGAGTCACGCTGTGTTTCGGCGGAGTCTTCAGTGACATGGGTCGCAGCACATCTGGATACTTCATCAAAATGTCATGGTAGGTATGATCACGATTAACCATGTATACGGCGGAATCGTAATTGTTTATTTTGATTGCGTCTATGTCGATATCGGTTACTTGATACAGTAACTTGCGGCGGTGCAGGTCCACTATGAGCTTATGGTATCTCAAGAAATCGGCACCCAGGATTGAAGTCTTCACATCAGCAACAATGAAAGTCCACCGGAAGCGACGCCGCAGCCCTAGGTTGAGCTCTAATGTGCGCTCTCCATAGGTGCGTATGGGCGTGTTGTTCGCTGCATAAAGCTTGTATTCTGCTGTAGACGAGGGTCCTTGGCTTTTATTTCGCGCCGCCAGGACGGATATGGCGGCGCCAGTGTCTACCAGGAAACGTTCCCGCGTGTTGATGTCGACGACACATAGGCGGTGGCTTACAGGAGGCACATCGACGGCCGCCACGGTCGATGTCGGCGTTAGTTTCCCGACTTTTTTGATTTCGCGCACGGTGACTCGCAGCGCCGGGCATTGTTGCCGTACCGGAAATGGTAGCGGCATTGCCAATCTGGATCCCCTGGCTTTCTTCTATTACTAGATGGCGTACGGGAACGTGAGCGATAGCGTGTGCGTGCGCCTGATCGTTGATTCATCCGCAGTTCTGCTATCTCAAGCGAGAGCTTTTCTATTTGCTTCGTGAGTAGCTCGAAATGCGTGTTCTCTGAACTGGAGCTGGATACGGTAGTGGTCACAGCAGCGACGGTAGAATGTCCGGTGTGTTCCATCATCTTGTCTGCCATAGCCGCCAGACAGTCAAGTGACGATTCGGCGTTTACAGATAATACAGCGCGTACTTAAGTGGGCATCTGGTTCATCCACATGACCTTTAATGCATCGTCCGGGAACGTGTGGTTACCGAGGTCACGCATCCGCCGGAGCAGCTGTGTGGGTTTCTGGTCACCCAGTTCTAAACCGCTGAGAAGTTTTTGGAGTTGGCGGTGTTCCGATTCTTGGTACACGGATATTAACCGATCTTTCAGTATCTCGTATCGTCCCGTCGTAGGTGGTTTCAATATTATGTCACTCACTTGTTCAATATCTGAGCGCTGAAGTACGGGAATCACAAGATTATACTTGTGGTCATCGCTGATTTTTTGCGGGGCGATGACTGCCTCGAATTGAGCAAACCATAATCGTGGATTTTCTCTCCAAAAGGGTGGAATTCGTGCTTGAAGTGAGACGGATGCCAATTCACTCTTCACCTCCGATAATTCTTCTTGTGACATGTTAAGATGATTTCTTTTAGCGGTCGGCAGGTCACCAAATTGTTGTGGTGCCGTTGGCTACTGTTCGACTGCTGGCGATAAAATAAAACTTGAGGTTCAATAATTCGTGTTTTATTTACAAAGTATCGGCCTTATATAGTAATCTAAGCTAAAAGTAATAATAATAATTAACCTACTATCCTATGTCTAAACCTTACCTTCTAGAGAGCACCTATGTACAAAATAATGAATTACTAATCTATTTATCATCTTATTTCTAACTATCCTAAGGGAAATAATACTACGCACATATCTAGATCTTTATTAAATACTGTCTTAAAGCTAAGTCTATAATATTAACAAATATTTACATCGAATGCCGCAGTCGGCGTCCATATAAATATACGCTGGAGCTGCGTGCCCTCAGAATGCAGCGCGCCGCCAGCCGATGCACACGTCCGTTGCATGCCGCCACACATTTAAATAAATAGCAGCTCTGACTTCACCGCAATAAAGTGCAATTTAGGTCACAGAAACCTAAAAATATATTCATTGATCTCTTGATGCCTCTCTTTCTAACGCATGTCTTTCTTTTCTGACACGTTACTAGCTCGGTCCATTAATGTATTTGAATGTTTGTACCTAAGGGGCTTCATACCTTCTAAGTCATAATCATCCTAAGGTGTGTGTAAGTCATAATCCATCCTACTCTTAGGTGCTCATACAATCATATTTATTTACGTACTATATTGTATAGATGTATGTGTGACATAAGCTTAAAGCAAAGCGGCGCATTATCTTAAGCGCCACGTCGCATACTATTATGTGCCTGACTACCCACACCCACGTTCCAAATATGTCTAGAGATTGCAGACAGCTTATGAGGAAATCGTAAGCTGTAATAATGTCGCTCAAAGTTGTTTGAATTGGTTTAAGTATTAAGCCAGTAAAGCATATAACGTTAAACATATACTGTGAAAAATGTTGATGTGATATATTATCAAGCGTCTACTTGAATAATTACAAAGCGTACATTGAGCATAGTTAGTGCCATTTTGGGCGCCATTTTTACAGATAGATAGATAGATAGAAAATGCTTTATTGCACAAACAACAAATGTAGGTACAAAAGCGAACTTAATGCTAGAGAGTATTATCTTCCAGTTAACCTAAGTGTAACATGGAAATTTTTGCAGGGCAGTGCAACGCAGCTTAAATATAGATTGTCTAGATAACATATTAAAACACTAACATACATTTAATTTTCTTGTATCCCTATTCACATACATAGCTACTTAATTACTACTAATTTAACATGTACAAACTAGGAGTTATATAGTTATATATATATATGTATATAAATAACTCCTATTATGCACATGTTTTGATTTTCCTTTTTTAATTAACAGCCTACTTTATAAACGTTACATATATATACAATAGTAATATTTGTTATTAATATTTTGACATTTATTAAGAAACATCTATTGAATTAATATTTTTTGTGGAATATCTTTCTTCTAAACCAGCTAACATAAAAGTTCATTAAACCTATAAAAGTGGCGCCCAACCATTACCCAATAAAGAACATTCAATTACCCGCACAAAATGTATTTCATTTCCATTTGAAATAACCACAATTTCCCGAACGAGCACAAAACTGCATGTTTAAACCGTAATTCGTTGATATTCGCCGAGAAACTCCCGCAATGCGCTGCTGCGAGTCTGGAACCTATGAACAACATAATCTTGACTTAATATGGCACGGGACAGAGCTTTTGCATTCAAAGTCTACGTAATTTTAATTAAAGTCAGACTAAGCATATGGTTGAGGAACGGAGATATTTCATAGACGTTTGAAATTAACCTTTTAAAACATGGTTTAAAAATGCCATACTTTACCTATTTTCAACCGATTTCAAAAAAGGAGTAGGTTTTAAATTCGAATGAAATCCACGAGAAAACCATATAAGACTGAAGTCTGTTTTTTACGCTTTGCAGTTGTTAATTATTCTGTCAAAATACTTTATTTAGCTTTGGAGTTAGTACCACAATCACTTAAGTACTATGAGCAAAAAGATTGAATGTTTTAAATAGATATCTAAAAGTAAAATTTTCATTATAACTTCAGAGAAAAATATTAAATTAAATCCACCCACGCTTTGCGACGACGTAAAATAAGGTGCTAAAACTTGGAACGCCTCGTGGCAACTATTTTTGTATGTATAATTTTATGAGAATATTAAGATATTAACCATCCATCAAAGCAAATATTTAATTACGGATTACTTTACCATCTACACATATAAAATTCAAAGTCCTGACTAACTGACTTATAAATCAACACACAGCTTAAGCAGCTGGTCCTAGAGACTTTAAATTTTGAAGGTGTGTTCTTTGTAAAAAGTAAGTATCCACTAAGAAGGAGTTTTTCGAAATTCCACCCCTAAGAGTGTGAAATAGTTGGTTGAATTATCTATGAAAAAATTTCTTCTTCGTTTCCTATAGGTCACGCGGGCGAAGCCGCGGGCAGAAGCTACTAATCAATAAACGTAATGCATGTCCTATCTATAGTATATACATGCTTATAATTTTGGGAATGTTGTATGTCAGCCTCTGTGGTGTAGTGGTTGAGCAGGTCGGCTCATAACTCGGAGGCGGTGGGTTCGATTCCCGCGACAGGACAAGTATTTGTGCACAGAAAAAAAAAAGCTCAAATACTTGTTCTGTGTCTGGGTGTTGTCGGTCCACGTAGTTTCTGGGTTCCTAGAAACAGGGAATCCTAGTTAGGGTCCAGGATCTATGTATGTGATCGTTGGGCGTTTATTATTTATTATTATTATTTTATTTATATAGGTATTGTAGCCTAGATTTATTAGATTAGGTTGTATTGTAATATAGTCAATTGTTTGTTTCACCAATCTGTGTTGTTTATATGTGCAGTGTATATTTTTGTATTGTAGTCTATTTATTATATCTAGTATTGGCGGTTTCTTTCAAATTCCAAAGATTAATGTAAGTAATATTTTTTGCTACAAAGAATTCAGTAATTTTGTACTTCTTTCAGTAAGCCTTCATGACAATCAAAGCGATACGTTTAGCTCAGTTTCAAAATCTGAAGACTTAGGTCCGTATTACAGAACGATGCTCAGTCATCGATTGGTGCTCAAGCAAAGATGTCATTCACTAATTGATGACTTTATGAATGAAATCTCTGCTTGAGAACCGATCGACGACTGAGCATCGTTCTGTAATACGGACCTTAGAGATACAAATCCCCACATACACGTAACGAGGTTATTTATTTAGGTTCTAACTCCGAATCTCGTAGTGGGTGGTAGATAAACGTTTGATATTAGTCTAGTTCGATATAGATTGGTTTTAGGGAACTTTGAATGTATAGGAGATTTTGACGTAATGTGCTTTTGGAGAGTTTTTAGCCTAAACGAGGTGGACCCTCTATTTTAGCTAAAGCTTTGAAAAGTGCAGAAATTTCTACTGTTGTCTCATTCCCACAAAACTTTTGACATAATGGTAGAAGAGGGAAAACAATATTCAATAACTTTAAGACATTTTGCGATATTAACTAGCTTAGTCGCAATAGCTTTTTCAAATAGCACGGATTTCTATTGCTGTATCACTTCCACGAACTTTATGACATTTTGGCGGAAAAGGGACTATATTGCCTCGCTTTTGAATATTGGAATATTGATTTGCTTTGTCAATAAAGACACGAATACAATTTGAATTACAATACAACTACAATTTGAAAACGAAGACAAATTGACAATGCAGACCTGTATAACAACTTACACAACCGGTTCATACGATACAATAAAACATTTCCAATTAAGTAATTAATAATGCCAATTTTGTCTAGTGGGCTGCCGCAAATACCACAGTCGATCGGTTGACCGCGGTCGACGCTTTGGCTATATCTGCTCTAGGAAAAACATTATATCCTCTTTGCGTAGGTATAGATAGATCACTCGCTGCTCTCGAGTGGGGTGTCGCCGACAAACACTAGCCGTCCGCTTCCGATTACGACACTGCCTTTGTACGATATTGTACCTTCGTTTAAAAAAAAATTCTAACCTATTACGTTAACTAAATATTGATACAAAACAATTGCTAGCGTGTGACGAAAGTTGTGCCTTTTTTGTTTCACATCAGTCTTTTTGAGTTCATTGATGAACGTAGGCCTCCCCTGTTAGTGAGCCCCTGGAGATTATGGTATACTAGTTGTGCCCCGCGGTTTCAGCCGCGGATAAAAAGTATTTTAATTATTATTTTATTATGTTATTGAATGATGTGATGAGCTAGTCGTTCACTTGATGTTAAGCGCCACGGCCGCTCATATCAGAACAGATTATATATTTACTCATACATAAAATGTAGCCTATATGTTAATCTAGTGTATAAGCTATCTTGGTACCGAGTTTCATCCAAATCTATTCAGCCATTTGAGCGTGAAGGGATAACAAACATACACACATACACACATAAACTTTCGCCTTTATAATATTATTAGTGTGATAGTGTCATATTCCGCATTTCCACCACCACGGCTGGCAGGTGTTTTGGTGATCGCAGTAGATTAAAATGCAGACTTAGGAGATCGTTGCCCATTCCTGGGATATTCACTTAAATTTTCCTTTTGTTGGCTCTTAAATCTATCACTATCATCAGAAGCCTGAAGACGTCCAATGCTGAATATAGGCCCCATGGCATCATTTCTGGGGGCTCAACGCCCGATTTTGGATTCATTGTTTCACACTGCGTCGCCTTAATAAGCAATATTTAGACCTTTAAACAAATGTAAAAAAGCCTTCGGTTGGTTTAACAGATCTTACACTGGAGAGCACGCAAATTAAATACCTGCATATATAACCAAACAGAGTTAATATTGTTTTATATTTGAATGAGCTTCTGCCCGCAGCTTCGCCCGCGGCGTGGCCTATGGGAAAATAATTCAACCAGTCATTTCACCCTCTTAAGTGTGAAGTTTCGAAAAATCATTTCTTAACGGATGCCTACGTCATAACATCTACCTGCATGCCAAATTTCAGCCCGATCCGTCCAGTGGTTTAGTCTGTGCGTTGATAGATCACTGTCAGTCAGTCAGTCACCTTTGAGTTATATATATTCGGGTATCGCTGGTTTGATACAATGACTGTAAAAGCCATAATACGATGATTTAATTAAAATAAAACCAAACTTTTATTACAAAAGAAACTTTCAGAGATTGAAGGGGAACCATTGATGCACACAAAGACTGTAATCGGAAACTGAGTGGAGCATTGTTAGAGCACTTCGTTAAAGAAAGCTCTTTTATAGACCATCACCCACTTAACGTGGAAGCATCACTTTTATAGAAACTTATTAAAACTGCTGTGTTTAACGTAGAATAGAATAGAATAGAAATCATTTATTCAATACTTGTCTAAAATTGAAATACAAAAACAGGTTAAATTTATACACATAATATGTACGTAATGAATAGAAATAAACAAGTATCGAATGGGCTTCGGCTCAGCATATTGCTGGTCATCAGAGACATCCAGCGCTGATTTTCAGCCTAGACCCAGAGGGGGTGGAACCAATGCACAAATTCGAAAAAGATATTTTTATTAATGTTTAAACAAAGGATAAACAAGAATACTTACACATAAAACTACATATTTTACATATATACATATTCAATCATACACTAATATATATACTACTACATAAAGTATATATTATAGTAAATATATTTAAATATAATTGCGATATTAACTAGCTTAGTTGCAATAGCTTTTTCAAATAGCACGGATTTCTATTGCTGTATCACTCCCACGAAGCTTATGACATTTTGGCGGAAAAGGGAAGACTAAATAAAAAATGGAAAATCAGGATAAGGAAATGAAATAAGGCATATAAAATTGGAATCAAGATACATTATCGTATTATATATCAATATACATAGTCACAATCATAATACACAATCACACACACACACACATACGATTGTGTATAAAATATACACAATCGTATTTACTTTTAGTTCATATACGCTAAAGGATAAAGGTCAGGGATAAGTTTTGTATTGTGTACGTATGAATTTGACATTGAATTTCTTTGCTTGTAATGTTTGTGACTGATTAGAAAAAAAAAAAAACAATTTAATATAGAACAAAAAAAAAAATTAAGAAAAAATCTATTCTATACCCATTTTCTATTTATAATTGAGTGGAAATAACTAAAACAATCTAGTATTATTGCCTGTTTTCTCAATAAGAAAAACAAAATTTTAATACACATGTGTTCAAAATTCGTTTTAACGTCAATTAAATTAATAGTTCCGAACAAAATACAAAGATACCTTTTCTCTAACCTAATACATCTTACATGAACTCAGCAGTATGAAATGAAGACTATTGAAATCACTTTCGATCCCTTGCAAAAAAAATCATGCAATTAATGATAATAGATTACGTACTCGAATATAGACGCCATCAATCTGTACGTCAAATCAACAAGGCTTTAACCATATCTTATTGGTAATTCGAATTTACAACGGCTGCGTACTTAAAGGGAAGACACCCTAGGGGGTGATTTGGAAATCTTATTACCGTCACTTTATCTGAATAAGGTATAAAATAGGCGTACTGAAGGTGAAGCCAGATGGGTATTTGGCCTTTTTGATTCAAATAATATTACATTTGATAGATATTTATAGGTAATACATAAATTAAATTATGTATTAATCTGCCGTAAAATTAAAAACTTGAATTATTGGATGTACTGTGTTAATTTTTGTTTGTTCCATTTTAATAGCAATGTTTTATTAAACAGTAAATAATGGCTTAAGGATGATAGTCGTGTGTTTGCGAAAGGCTTTATAGCGAAGAGCCTCTACCACGATCTCGAGAGGCTCTCGCTAGATGGTTGAATTAAGGGTCCGAACCAGAAAGAAGCACACCTTGACACGGCGAATAATATTGTCTGGAGGTTTCCCAATCATCACCGCCCTTGTTGTTGGTACTCGCGGTTGAAGATTTATAGTATTTTGTATATTATATTTTTTATACATATTATCGTAAAATTCTAAATATATATAACTCAAAAGTGACTGACTGACTGACTGACATAGTGATCTATCAACGCACAGCCCAAACCACTGGACGGATCGGGCTGAAATTTGACATGTAGGTAGATGTTATGACGTAGGCATCCGCTAAGAAAGGATTTTTCGAAATTCCACCCTTGAGAGGGTGAAATGGGTGGTTGAATTATTTTCCCATAGACCATTACGAGCTTCCTCCCGCTGCGGGCAAAGCTGCGGGCAGTAGCTCGTAATTAATATAATGCAATATTTCACATTTGGACAGCCTCTGTGGTGTGTTGGTTGTGGAGGTCGGCTCTTAACTCAGAAGTGGCAGATTCGATTTTCAGCGACAAGAAAAGTATTTGCGCACAGAAAAGTGCAAATCTTTGTTCTGTGTTTGGGTGTGGTAGAACCACGGTCTTTAGTTCCTGAGTCCCTAGTTTTAGAGAATCCTAGTTAGGGTCTATATATGTGATCCATGGGCGTTATTTATTTATTTATGTATATTACAAACATAAATTTTATTACAATTTTTATAGACTGAAAATAAATAAATTAGTGGGTGAACATAATTTCAAATTAATAAATCGTATCGACAAAACTAATTAACATATAATTTTCTACTTCATTTTTTAAAATATTGCCAAGCATTGGAAAGCTTCTCTCAAATTTAATTGATTAAACTTGTTAGATATACCCCGACGTTAGTAAATAAATTCAAGGCGAAACGTTGAGTGCCCCTTCCTCATCCTTGGCTACGTCCCTGGGTATGTGGGAATACCTTTCTTCTATAAATTGCGCAATTTAATTCCACTTAGCGACCTTTTGAAGCAGTAAGTAGCAAATTGATGGAAATATCGCTGTAAGTTCTTCGCATATTTTCGTGATTAGTAGACGGCGGAAAAAGTTAAATTAAAATGAAGATATCTTCTGACGTTTAATTATCGGAAATATAGAATATTTCTTTTAAACGATGATTGGATTTTTGGTAATTAGTGTTTGTGACGTGATTTAAGTGTAATTTTTCTGGTGGCATAAGTGAAAATAAATTGATTTCTGTCTTATTTTGATCAATTGAGGAAAGAGGAATAATAGCACCGACTATATAATAAGTAAGATAAAGATAGATGGGAGGTGATATTCTGGTTCCAGTTGATAATTTCATTATAATACTAGTTGCGCCACGCGGGTTAAACCGCGAAGTGCAACTAGTATAAAAAAGTATCTTGATTATTTGCTCATCCCACGGGAAAATTTCACTTTTTTCGGGATAAAATGTATTCTATATGTTAATCAAGTGTATAAGCTATCTTGGTACCGAATTTCATCCAAATCTATTCAGCCGTTTGAGCGTGAAGGAGTAACAAACATACACACATATACACAAACACACATACAAACTTTCACCTTTATAATATTAGTGTGAAGTGTGATAAGGAAAGTATGAGAGGTCGCAATATCCGTGCTTAAGTAAGACAACATTTAAGATATTCTCTGGCTTAATTATTAAGTCTCAACTTTAGTCTTAAGTTTACTCAATTCTCTACGCTCACCATCATTATACCACTTTCCCACACGCCTTAACGACTAAAATGCCACCAATTTTATGCAGTGACACTGAAAATAACACAAGTTTTGGAAACTAATAAAATGCGGTGACGCGATGTTTCTCGTTTTCCCGCCAAAACTCAGGTCTTAGTTATTATATCATGTAGTATTCAGTTAAAAGAATTTAGGCAAATTTTGGGTTAAAAAATGAAATAAATTATGCTATTATATTTGTTTATTAAACCTCTTTTAATTGTTACAGGACAATGTCCCTGGTACCACCAGGGGGTGCGGACTCGCCAAGTCCTCGGCGAGCCGTCAGTCCCCTGCTTGAGATGCGACGACCGCACTGCACTCTAGCTTGCGATTACTGCGCTGCTGTGCTGGAGGATAAATTCAAACGTAAATAGTTTTAAACAATTAGAATAACGCCCATCCATCACAGACATAGATCTTGGACCCTAACTAGGATTCCCTGTATCTATTGATCCAGGAACTTTGAGGACCATAACACTCAGACACAGAATTAGTATTTGTGCCTTTTTTCCTGTACACAAATACTTTTCCTGCCGCGGGAATCGAACAAGCCGTCTTCGGATTATGAGGCAACCTTCTCAACCACTACACCATAGGGGCTGTCAATGTGTGAAGGTAAGCGTCTTGGTAGCTGAGTATGGCTGTGGGTTTTATGGGAATACTAGTTGCGCTCCACGGTTTCACCCACGGAATAAAAGTATCATAATTGTTTACTCATCTCGAGGGAAAATTTAACTTTTCCGGGATAAAATGTAGCCTTTATGTTAATCTAGAGTATAAGCTATTTTGGTACCGAATTTCATCCAAATCCATTCAGCCGTTTGAGCGTGAAGGAGTAACAAACATACACACATACACACAAACACACATACAAACATGCGCCTTTATAGTGATAGTGTGATGTGATGTGATGTGATGAAGTAAACCACTTTATATTAGGCAATAGTTAATTTATTTGTGACCGGCACGTCCGCCGTATTTTCTGAGACCCATTAGACAACTAATCAAAGATAATGATAGCGGTCGCCACAGACAATAGAAACTTTACTGCAAACCTTTACATTACACATTATCCACAATGAAGTACCCAGTTAGTAAGTTTAAAATACCTTATTGAGTGCTGCTATTAAATTTAGCTTAAATACTTTTAGTTTTCTATTTGAATGAATATAAACAAATGAATATAAATGTGATTATGAATAAATCTAGTAGTCAAAAGCTTTTTATGGGACAGGTATTTTTAACACAGGTACTGCGTTTTTGTTCCGTCAAAGTACATTCGTTAACAGAACTTCAAACATATATTTATTTCATACTAGTTACGCCCACGGATAAAAAGTTTCTTAATTATCTGCTCATCCCACGGGAAAATTTCACTTTTCCGGGATAAAATGTAGTATATAATTTATTCAGTGTATAAGCTGTCTTGGTACCGAATTTCATCCAAATCCATTCAGCCGTTTGCGCGTGAAGGAGTAACAAACATACACACATACACAAACACACATGCAAACTTTCGCCTTTATAATATTAGTGTGATGTGATGTGATATAAGCTGCTATTGCTTCACTCTATTTAGGCTAATTTAGAGAAAAGAACGTATTTCTTTTTCAATAGCGTCTTTTTGTAAGATAAATAACGGCTAAACTCACGTAAATTAAAAGTCGAAATCACTCCAACCAGGTTTCGGACATATTCGATGTCCTTCTTCTGGGAGCCAGTTACTAACGCAGCCGCGGCGGCTTTCTTATCTTACAAAATGTGTCATGCTCACGATAGTTTTCAAACTCAATAGCGTCTGATGATAGTCTGTTCCAAACAACTGTGTTTAGAATAGCTGACTGACTGATTAGAAAAAAACCTGAAAAAACACGTAAGTACAGCCCAAAGCGATAGACATATTACATATTTAGAAAGTATCAAGGACCCCTAACTCCAATTGAAGGGGTGAGAACAAAAAGGATTTATCTGGTTTTCATCAAAAAATGACTTATGGGTGTCGTTGTTTTCAGCGCGAAATTATCTACAATAATACGTTTTCAAAATACCGAAACGAGGCTTAAATTTCGAGATTTTGAGTCTTAAAACGGTTTATATGACACAGGAATACAGTTCGCTGAGCATAAAAACATTATTATATTATATTTATAGAAATCATACATTTTCAATCAACTGAAACTTGCATAAATCTTTTCTATTACCTTATAAGCACTCTACATTAAAATGAAGCCGTTGACGTTTAAAGTCAATTTTCTCGAAACTGTCAATTTGACAGTTAAACCCTTTTTTATTCTCACCCCTTCAACTGTTAAAAGCTTTGATTAGTTTTACACATGGAATTACTAGTTAGAGTTAGTTGAATCGGTATTAAGCTGCTCTATAGAGCAGAAAACTTAAACATAAAACCCTGGAATTAATTTTGGTACTACTCCAAAATATTAGTTGCGTACAGCGTACAAATTATACCAAAAGTAATTTAAATTGAGTTGGCAACTGCTAAGGATGGTTATTGTTAGATATAAATTACATCTGTTCATTGTTATTTACAGTTATATATTTTTGGTTGGCAGTGATATAATTGTGTATAGTGACGTAATCACGTTGTCTATATTTCAAAATCTTCATACTTAAAAATGAATCTCTATTTCCTTTGGTTATCGCATCTTGCTTGAACGGGTGGAACATTTTCGCTTATTCTTTTTTTGTAGTGTTAAAAATATAGAAAAAATTAAGAAAGTTCAGCGGAAAATTAAAAACTTTTCACCACGTGGGTGAAACCGCAGGGCGCTGTAACGCCCCCCCTGAAGAGGACCCCTTTACCGTATACCCTAACCGGCCTAAACCTATTGATCTATATGTATAATAAGGTATATAAAGTATATGGTATATAAACGTTAGAGGTGTTATAGAAGGTGATGATGTAAATATGGCCAAGTGATCGTGATCGTCTAATAATGTGGTAGGACCGTACGTTGTGATTTTGTAGTAACCCTAGTTCTTTAAAGGTAGTGAGACAATTCCTAAGGCGACCTAGCTAACTTATCTAGTGTTTATCCGTTCATTTATTATTAATGACTTTAGGATTTTAAGATGAATTATTAGGATTTGTAGGACATACGTATTAACGTTATTAATTAGATTATATTTACGTAAATATGTAAGAATATTAAGAATATAGATATCTATTTATTTATCTAGTAAGCATGTATTGCTATAAATAGTAAGTAGGTATTTAAGTATTATATAATTGTAACTGTAAGCAACTCCCCAAAGATACTAAATAGTGGCATAACTATAATAGAACTTGAGTAGGAACCAACGTATTGTTTTCGTAAATGATTTGAGTTATATATGAGACCTAAGTAAGACCTAAGTTATTCCTTATAACATTCATCTCATGCTTTCTGAGTTTACATTAAATATAGCTTGGTTGCACTTATCAGCAAAACTACAGCATGTCATTTTCTGCTATAATTCTGTTCTAGGAGCTCCTCCCCGCCCCAAGAATGTGAGATTCGTCACCTGACTGGATACTCCCCACTGATAAGTGCTTTAAAACTGCAGATGGCAGTGCACTATAGTAAGAAAGAGGACATATTCTTTTATCAAAACAAATTCTTTGTGGGACTCTTTGGTAATTACTGAATTCGTTACCAGAGAGGCCCTAATCCCCCCTCCCCGTCCTACCTATTCCTATCACGATACCTTCGCCTAGACGCGATTAGACATAACCATTATATTAGAATTAGACATGGAATAATTACCCGTTGGTGTTTATTCAAGTTAATAATATTTATGGTTTATTTGTATAATAAACAATTCGAGTTTATGATTAGATTATTTAAGTATAGGTTTTATATAGATAATCAAGCCATACCTAGCTAGATTACAAGATTTTTAGGATATTTATTTGTATCCTTATGAAATATCATGACATTACTAGCCATTAGTTATTTTATATAAATAATCATGCCATACCCAGCTAGATTACAAGATTATCAGGATATTTACTCTATCCTTATTAATCATCATGACATTACCAGCCAATAGTAACTTTTATATAGGTAATCAAGCCATACCCAGCTAGATTACAAGATTATCAGGATATTTACTTATATCCATATGATAATTCATGACATCACCAGTCATTTATTAGATGTATGTTGAGTTTAAAACAATCTTTAATTAGATTGATTTGGTCAGGTTAAACCATCTTAGGTTGTCCCCGAGTTCAGATCCAGAATACTATCGCAGGTAGATTATATAAAATCCATGATAAAATCCATCACTTACACAAATGAAGAAGAAGCTCTCTAATCTGTACAGCATAGAGAAACCTCAGGGTACGGCTCCGCAAGACCCAATGTGCAAACAGACTTTATCAAAGTAGTCAGTAGATATAGCCCACTTTTATGGAGCATATTAGATTTAGTAAAACCAGATCTTTAACCAGGTTCCAACCTTCAGATTTGATAACACAGATACAAACCCATCTGATTAATAATAATCATTTGTTACCAGAATTATAAGCTATGTATGTAAGTGTAAGTAATTACTCTGAGTAAGCATGACATTTCATAAAGATTATGACTTAATTTAATATTGTTTGTTTTGCATAGTATTTATTCAGATATTATTTCTTACAACATTATATTATTTTACTGGAAATTATTTATTGTAATTACGTTTTCACTGTGTAAATTACTTGAATCATTTGGAATGTTTATATTTTAGTATATTATTTATAATGATTTACCATGGCGTGTACCTCGACTTACCGATGACTGACCCCACTTGTATTATCACAAAACACCAATTTCACTTACTAACACCACTCTTAAGAAACGAGAGAGGACATATAGCTCTTTAACGTACCTAAAACATTAAGGGATCACAATTTCTGGAGTTAATAAACAAATCAGTGAATTGTTGAAAATATGCAAATTAACCCGCGCTCCGAGTACTTAACCTAAAAATATTCTGCGATCCAATCTACTCCTACGACGAACGCACAATCACCCGTTTTATTCGCAAGAAATCACTAATTTCACAAGTTAATGACTAAATATTCGTAATTACGAAGATTATGCAAATAACCCCATGCACCGAGTACAAGCAAAACGTAAAATTAATATTTGTTTTCTTTCAACGCGACCTACTCTACTGACCCCCGCCATGGCTTCCCGCTAACTATCCAAAATCCTCTCCAACTAATCTCATCATCTCCTTCTAACGTGTACAATTCTGGCTCTTCTCTTCTCACTCTCACGCTCCACCCGACATTTCGCGGCTTTATTGCTATCTCCGGTGTTTTTTTGCCCTTCTAGTTCTAGCCGATACATTTTTGTCACAGATTATATTATTTTGCAGACGGATGGGAAGTTATTGCGACAAAGGTCTAATTCACATTCCGCGACGTACATTTCTTTAAGTGTTTGGCAGTTTTAAGTACTTTTCTTTATTACGATGTAGTTTTATTAATGGTTTCGCTATTTTTCGTTTTCGTAGCAATTTCCGTTTCAAGACATAGATACTTTAATGCTCCGGTAATATTATGTGAATGGAACTTATTTATTATGTTTTGTTTATTGTTCATTTAATTACTTAAATGCATTAATCAACTGTTTGAAAGGAATTAGTGTAATACTAATCTAATTTATTTTGATACATTTCTTATTGATTTAATTATTCTAGTATTTGTACATGTTCATACATCTCAGTGAATTGTTTCTGCATATATTTCATATATAGTTTTCTAGCGTCCTGTGACCTTGAACTTATTATGGGATTATTTTACTTGATTTCATTAGTATATTTATTCAATATTTAATCTTTACTATATTTGTGACGTTACGGGACTTCTGTTCCGTTACAGCGCAGCTAGTCTTTTGATAAAAGTATTTTATTGGGTCACTTCATTTTTCACCTTGAAAGTGCGTCTATGTCGTGGCGACAAAAAACATAAAATGTCACTAACATAATATTATCAAACGATTGATTAAGTAATTAAGTAAACAAATACAAACTTAAGAAACTATTGTATATACCTCAAAGGAAATATTTTATATACATGTTAAGCTGCAAAGATATTATTTTCTAGACAAAACGTTGAAAAGGACCCTCTGCCATTTGAATTTCATGATCTAAATCTCCAACGGGCTCTTTTTGCACATCTTTGCCATGAATGTTTCATAAAGCGCTGAGACTCCGGAGTGATTCATAGGGCATGAACTATGGCGCAGTCGATAGGATAGCTCACTGTGCTGAACAATTTATTGAAAGTACTGCTGGTTGTTCTGAAAATGATAACAGTTATAGAAAAATATTACTTTTGAACGCTATAATGTTCAATCAGGCTGACTCTTTAGATCCAGCAGTGGGATCTTTTCACGAAAGTGGCAAATGTGATATTAATCTACGGCAGCTACGTATAAGATCGCGTCATAGACATTGGGCATGCATTAGGCCACGCCATCGTTTGCAACTTAAAAGACGCTCATAATGCCACCTTTAGGTTAAAGATTTGGAACCTATTGTACAGACGCTTAACACTACGGCCACCGACAAAGATTACTTTTTATGTCTGAAAATATAATGTTTTCGCGAGAAATGGGTGAAACGCGGGTAAAACTGGATGCCTGGGCACTAAACTATTTAGTTATCTATACATCTTTTATAAACTACCGAAGTAATTCATATGGCGTTTATAGTGAGTTATGAGGGTAATGTAGGAGTATGTAGGAAAACGTGTGCGATTTAAAAGAAATACACTAGCAGCCTTATTAATAAGCACGAACTAGCTTTAGACTAGTTACACCATCTTTTGTCTCTTTCGATCCAGCTGAATATTGCAGTAGTAAAGAAAGGACAAAAGCTGAAGTAACTAGTCCGAGACTAATACCCGTTTATTAATAAGGCTGAAGGTGCGTATACTATCGTGTGTTTAAACATTTTGTTCCGCACTCTTGACTTGGGGAGTAAGTTGCTGAATCCGTAACAAGGCGAACGGTAGTTGAAAGTTGCGGTTCCGTGTCTTGTTGTCAACATAAAAAAGTTAAAAATTACTTAAAATTTGTTTATTATGTTGGTATGTCCGGTAAAATGACAATTTGCAATTGTCAAGATGGAGACATTAACTTTGTTTATGATTTTGATATGGATAGCTCCATCTATCGGCCGGTATAAGTTATACGGAGCTAAAGAAGTATTACTCAGTTCTATGGTCTGAAGTACACTTTTTTTAAATTTTAATCTTGTTATTAAACATTGCGTAGTATTGTGATGTTCAGAATAAAATATTTTTATTTGAACAGGCAGCGCAGAAATGCGGAATCGCGGTACATCCCCTCTATCAGCGTCTCCGCGACAGTCACTGACCGGCGAGCCGCCATGGACCCTGCCAGACGACGACCGACCCGACTTTTCAGCGCTGAAAGAAAATATACAGAGAATCAATAAGTACGTTAATCTATGTTGGAATAAAATAATTGTAGACATTTTACACAGGCTAGATGACACAGCCCCAAACTAAGCAAAGCTTGTACTATGGGAAGCAGATAACTGATATAATACCTATATACTTATTGTTTGTAAATACACACATAGAATACAATGTAACATCCAGACAAAACAAAATTCAAATTTCATCGCACAAATGTTTGTCCTGGGTGGGAATTGAACCCACAATCTACAATTCAGAAGGCAGAACTACTATCAACTGAACTACCAAGCGAAGTTATAATGTCATGAAATGGGTGCCGGCTGTAAATCAGTAACCAAGGTCGTTTCTCCGTGTCACAAATTTTAAACGTTTTATTATTATTATTTTTTCTTAAGTTTTATATTTAAGCCTTATTTTTGTTTTTAATAGGGACTGTGAAACTTCGACGCGATTGGACATGCTTCTTACTCAAGTCGAACAATATGCGAACAACTTAGAAGCATTGGTCGAAGAACGGACCTCAGATTATTTGGAAGAGAAACGGAAATGTGAGGAACTGCTGTATCAGCTGCTACCTAAGTAAGTGTTTAATAATAATACTAATTATAATAATAACGCCCAACGATCACATATATAGATCCTGGACCCTAACTAGGATCCCCTGTGTGTAGGCACCCAGGAACTACGAGGACCATGGTCCCACGACACCCAGACTCAGAAAAAGTATAAGCTTATTTTTTTCTATGTACAAATACTTGTCCTACCGCGGGAATCGAACCCGTCACCTCTGGGTTATACGCCGACCTGCTCAACCATCACACCACAGAATCTGTCTAAGATACAAACAAAATATACAAAGATATTGTAGTTGCTTAATTTTTATAGCAATCAGCGTATTTTGAACCCGTATTTTCCAATTTACCGGATTATACGCTCTTCCAACTTAGTTAAAGACACTAACGCCTGTTTGTACTAAAATTTGATATATATATATATTTTTTTAATGTTAAGGTATGACGCGACGAGCTAACCGTTCGCCTGGTGTTAAGCGACACGGCTGCCCATATCAGTTGCAGTGTCACTCGGAACTCTAAAGAATAGAGTTTCGCGTGACACTGCACTGCGCACGTCATCCTGAGACATCAACACAATCTAGTAACAAGATTACTAGACTGTGAGATCAGGTCATAAAGTCTCATTTGCTTGCGCACTACTGCTTAGCGGTAGAATAACTGGCAAAGCGGTGGTACCTACCTAGACGAACTTTGCAGAAAAGTCCTACCACCTAGTGTACCACCTGATAGTTCCTAAGTTCGCACTTATCTCCCTAGCTCCCGGTTTATCAAACTCATATCAAATCTACATTCTAGATACTGTAGTCTGATTGGTTGAGACAGCCGATGATCAACAAGCAATCAATGAGCTTTAGTATTTGGTGTGAATTGACACGAATTTAACAGACGTAAATGTGAACTTAGATAAAGTGTTGCTTAGCTAAGTTGTATTTTAATAAACTTTAGTACACACGGGCAATATGCGAACTTAGAATAAGTACCTTCTAACAAATATGCATATTAATTGGTGTACATTTCCAGGACTCAACTTGAGTTACATTTGTTATTAGTAGGTACTTAATTGATGATAGTTCCTCAGAGAGCTGCAGACTTTGCAAGTCTGTCTTCAAAATATGATATTTGCAACTCCCATAGCTCTATCATTTTAAAAACATCCAATAACTGAATCTATAAAATCCACATAATTATCGAACCTGCTCACAAAATTTCACGAGAATCTGTTCAGAAATGCGACCTGTAGAAGAGAACAGATGGACAGTCGGACACTTGGCTATACGAAATCATTTTTACCCAAGCTGAAACGAAAGAGCATGGACCCAGGATTCTGTGGTAAAACAGCATTTGACAAAAGCTGAAACGGAAACATTGCTCGCGCATAGCGCTCACTAGGCTTATAACCCAGTGCTCGTTATCTATCCATACTTTAACGGTATTACAGATTTACAGCCCTAGAATTCTCCTTTCTAAATCCTTATCTTATGAAGCTTCTGGCCACATAAACATGGGTCCAAAGAACCGTGTTGTGAATCGTTTTGAATAGCCTTACAAAAACTGCGGCTGTCAGTCTTAACATGTCCTTACAACCCTTGTTTTGTATAAAAATGTTGTCTAGATTTATAGTCACATACATAAAGAGACCACAAAAGTTCAGAACGAAAAGGGTGAAACAGAATGTCACAATAAGTATTACTCCTTGTTTCTTGTACTTGAATTAGTCTAATGTATATTTTTACGCAACTACACCAAAAATTAGCGTTATGATTTTCACAGTATGCATGTAGGAGTTTATAATAATTATGATGACAAAAGAAAAGAAAAAAGGAAAAAAAATATTCGACAATTACGAACATTTAAATAAAATTGCATTTATGTAGTGCCTGTAATTAATATCTTATGAGATAGCTAAATAAATACAAGTATGAAAAATCTTGAATAATAAAAATAATAAATAGCGGGTTGTTTTTTTATTATCTATTTTTATTAACGCTACTTACATTCAATTATTCAAATAATAATATGAATAATAATAACAATAAAATAAATAATAATAACGCCCAACGATTACATACATAGATCCTGGACCCAAAGTAGGATTCCCTGTATCTAGGAACCCAGAAACTACGTGGACCATGGTCCCACAACACCCAGACTCAGAACAAGTATTTGCACTTTTTTTTGTGCACTAATGCTTTCACTGCCGCGGGATTCGAACCTGCGGCCTTCGGATATATGAGCCAAGCTGCTCAACCTCCACACAACAGAGGCTGTCAAAATAAATAAATAAATTCATTGAATTATAGAGTACCTACCGACTTTCATAGCAAGGATTTCAGTAGTACGTAGTTTTAGCAAATGCTAATATATTCATTCACTCATATCTACATAACGAGGTGAGGTAAATCCGAACGTCGAGTTTAATGTAAACCCTTTTCTAAAAATGTTTCATTCCACAAGAACTATACCTCCCACGCGGCCACGTGGGCACATAAAAAGCACGTTTTATCAAACCAAGAACTAGAAACAAAGAGACCGCAAGCGGACATGAGTGTACGTGAATTCAAATGAAGCAGGACATAGTGGTTTTCTCCTGACATGGTATAATGGACATAATTCGCTTGAAGTCCCGACACCACAGATGTGTAATTTATTCCAAGGTAACCCAAGATGGGAACCGGTTGGGCGGGAAGGGTAATAATATCGTGACAAGGAGTAGGGTTGAATCTGATTTTCGAATTGGTTAAAAATTATATGAATTGATTTTTAATTGAATATGTTTTTGGTGGTTTTTTTGGCTTCACGAGACCACTTCACTGTCTTTTCCATTGGCTGTTTCTCATTTATACCTGTATAAACAGTATTTTATGATTCTACTGGCACCGCAACGCGCATTCAGGCGTATCACATTTGGGTTTAACCATCATTTATGTTAGATGCTGTAAAGTCCTATATGCCTCGTGTAATGTAATAAAAAAATATTTTCTCTAATGCTATAATCTCTGATTATGTGATCACTAGCGGAACAATTTGTTCTCCGCTCTTTATTCCTTGTTTCTTTGAGTGCTCAAAAGTGCGTGTTTATGTGACGTGTTTTTGTTATTTAACACGTAGCTACCTATGTCTGTCAATCTAGCATTATAATATAAACTATGAATCCGAATTTAATTCGAATCCGTTCAGCCGTGGCGGTATAAAGAGGGTACACTTAAACCAACTATCGTATTTATAAAGTACTAGCTTCTGCCCGCAGCTTCGCCCGCGGCGTGGCCTATGGGAAAATAATTCAACCACCCATTTCACCCTTTTAAAGGTGGAATTTCGAAAAATCCTTTCTTAGCGGATGCCTACGTCATAACATCTACCTGCATGCCAAATTTCAGCCAGATCCGTCCAGTGGTTTGGGCTGTGCGTTGATAGATCACTATGTCAGTCAGTCACCTTTAAGTTATATATATTTAGATAATTAGCTACACCCGTGGTCAACCTATAGTAGAAAAGCCCGGATTAAAAAGCATCTAATTTGTTACTTCATTATCTAAAGTGTTCTTCTCTATCCTTCGTAGTGTAGTCATATTTATACTAAATAAGTTAAGATAAGATTCGTAAGATGTGTGATTCTAAAACACTTTTTCTTTCGCAGATCCGTCGCCTCCCAACTGATAATGGGCCAGCCTGTAATGGCGGAGACCTACGACCAAGTTACGATCTACTTCAGCGACATCATCGGTTTCACAAAGCTGTCTGCGGAGTCCACACCTCTGGAGGTGGTAGATCTACTGAACGACCTATACACCTGCTTTGACTCTATACTTGAGAACTTTGATGTTTACAAGGTAAGAAAAACTGGATATGTTACAAAACTTTCAACGTAATTAAATAAACTGTTAAGAACATGTCAAGCCCATGCAGTATTTAAGGTTCCGTAGATGCACGGATCATTAATTACAACGCACCAACGCACATATGGCTAGGAACTCAAAGACCGGAATACGGTGACCAAGAAAGCTCTGGGCCGGGAGGAGAAGGTGAACTGAAACAGCTACAGGAAAGACGAAGTCATTAAGTCACATTCCACTACCGGACAACTAGACGCTCGGCTAAGCGCTATCCCTTCGTGGTCGAAATACTACAATTTGATTCTACGTTCATAATTCAAACGGCTAAGGAATGGAATGCCCTGCCTTTCCGGCGAAATATGACCCGGGCGTGTTCAAGAGAAGAGTGAATACGTATTTACTTGGATAGCATGCTACACCTTCAAAGAAAAAAAAGACGAGTATGGTAGGGATAATTTAAGGGTTCGAAGGAGCATTCATTAAAAAAAAAATACAACACACCTAACCAAGTAACAGAACTACTCTACCAATAAAGCATCTATTTGAATGGCAAATGAATTTATGTAAAAGGTCAATCGTTAAAGTAGGACGTCGTAATGGTATTTAATTTTTAATTTAATTTAATTGGTAAAATATTTTTTATATGACTCTTTTTTATAGACATTTAACACAGCGCCATCTAGTCCTAAACTAAGCAAAGCTTGTACTATGGAAACCAGATAACTGCCACAATACTTAGATACTTTTTTTGTTTGTAAATATATATATAGAATACAATATAACACCCAGACACAGAACAAACATCGATGTTCATCACACAAGTTGCTCCTGGGCGGGGATCGAACCCACAACCCACAATCCAAAAGGCAGGATTACTACCAACTGAGCTATCGGGCCAGTCCCGTTTACTCTCATGTGCGTGTTTAGAAATGGAAAGTCCCTAAATACTACGCACGTCTTGACATGCTCTGGAGAAGTTATTTTGTTTTCATGTCAGTCAAATCATTGTTCATAATTTACAAGAACGTTTTCTGCGCTCTCTTGGAATTCTGATAACACAAAAGAGGCAATTATTTTTCTTGAAATGCTTGTGAAGCAGGTTGTTAAATTCAGAGACTTATGACATGAAGATTTCCTTTATTAATTTTATTGAAATAGGTTTAAGAAGCATTGTGTTGGAGTCAAAATGTCTTTCAAGATCCTCAATGGTAATAAGGACTACAATCGCACGTTAATTGGGTATTATTATGTGAGATGTCAAAGGTTTTGAAGGTTAGAGGACCTTTGATACGACATGTCGCAATTTCCGACTGGCTTTATATGCCATAGAATATTGATACCTAGCTTATATAATAATCTGGGCTTTAATTGCATATGTTAATTAATAGGCTCTCCCTTACTTTAATAATAAACGTTAGATCTAAAATAATATTAAATTATTGTTATCTATTTGTAATATAGAAATTGGATTCTATTGAATAGGATATCTATTTTATACACCAATTCAGACGTCCATACCTAATTAAACAACCCAATATTGTTGATTTACTACGAGGTGCTAGAACTTTTCTGCAAAGTTGTTCAAGATAGGCACCACCGCTTTGACAGTTATTCCGCCGCCAAACAGTAGTGTGCAAGCACTACTTTGTTCTGATTTGAAAGATACTGTAGCTATTAAAATTATGACTGTGCTGATGTCTCAAGATGCGCAGTGCAATATTACGTGAAACTTTATATATTAGAGCTCCCAGTGACACTGTTCTGTTATGGGTGGCCGCGCTCAACATCCAGTGAAGGACTAGCTCGTTATATCTTTCAATAACATAACACAAATTGCTCAAGTCAAGAGTGCACACGACATCATGGTTCCCAGAAGACGAACATTTCATATTCGCTGTCATACATGTAACATTTCATACGATAGTTTTCAAACTTAAAAGAGTGAATTAGTCGTATACTAGACAAGCATGCTACACCTTCGACCACATCGTCGCTTCCCATCAGGTGAGATTGATTTGACTAGCCCTATAGCTCAATCGGTAGTAACCCTGCCTTCTGACCTATGGGTTGTGGGTTCGATTCCCATCCAGGACAAACATTTGTGTGATGAACGTAGGTGTTTGTGTTTCAAAAAATCAGGCGTTATTTGCTCTTAAAAACATTTCTATCATTTTCTTTTTTCCTGATTAAGGCTGACCGTTCTTTGATGATGATTTATATTTACCAAATTACTCCTGGCCTTTTATAAAGGGTACACGATTAATCAAAAATGTTACCAAATACTGTATTTGTTAGCTTACGTCACTGGTTAATAATAAACGAATGGATGACCTTTGGAAAAGTTCAACCTTGATATATCATGAACTGTTTTAATTAAATACGATCTGTCGCCATTTAAAAATAATGCTACAGACTTATAATACCTACGCAAGGATGTTTGCGGCTTTGCACGCGTAGAACATTTTTTGTCCACAGATTTATAATATTTTCGCTACTCCCTAAGTCTATAATTTTATTACCATGAATCAGTATCTGGAGTTTTTGGCGGGAAAGCGAAAAAGATTGAGTCACCGCATTGTATTATTTTCCAAAACTTGTGTTATTTTCAGTGTTAGTGCATAAAATTGGTGGCATTCTATTTGTTAAGTGCTGGATTACAGGCGTGAGTGTGGGCAAATGGTATAATGATGGTGAAACGTTTCTTTTCGTGTTGTTTCCAAAACTCCATAGAAGCTTCAAGTAAAGTGGCCACCACTTTACTAGGAGTATAACTTTGACTAGACTATGACTGGACTATGACTTGACTTGATGACTTCGACTATGACTTGACACATATTTGCGTGAAATATCATTAACTTGATAAATTATCAATTTCTTGACACTGGCTAAATACACAAAAGTGTGGAGCCAAAACATAAAAAAGGGTGAAAACAATAGGCTATTTGACTACTATTAAAAATGAACAAGTAAATATTATTTTCATAAAGTAGGTTAAAAATTAATGTAATCATTGTAAAAATAAGTAAAATCGGTAAATTAATCACGGAGTAGTACGCTTTTAAAGTTTCATCGTCTGTCCCTTTCTCGCAAAACAGAGATCGTGTTGAGCTTCCTCACAGCTACTATGAAGGCATGGCTTGTGACGTCACATGCCAAAAAGATTGTATGTAGAGCTACCACAGCTTAGTAATGAGTTACTGTGAGTACTGGTAACTGACGTCACTGCGTGTTTGAGTTGTCTCTTTCTATTTCCCTATTTTAAAATGCCTGTAACTTAGTAATTTTTTGAGATATTCAAGTTTTGTTTTCACAGTTATCTATTTTTTGAGGTATATTATTTATGTATGTAATAAAAATATAGTAGTCAAATAGCCTATTCACTCACGGGCTTTATTGTCTCTATAATACGTGTAGAGCGATGGCAAATTAAAATACCAGGACTTTTAATCAAGGATTTTTTTAATTTTACACCGTAATGAGGTTCTGTGAAATTAAAGTGTCTACATAATTAAAACACCAACGCCGTCCCTTCTGGACCTTTACGATCATTAACATAGAATAGATAATAGTACTTCCGTTGATTAATTTTTAATCGCTGGGAAAACTATAACCGTGAGTAACACAAACTTTAAGTACTTGTTGACAGGCTCTCTGTGTGGTTGATCAAGTTGGTTCATAGGTGGCAGGTTCGAATCAGGATAAGTATTTGAGCACAGAAAAACTTGTTTTGAATCTGGGTGTTGTGGGACCATGGACATCTCTGGATACAGGGAATCCTAGTAAGGGTCCAGGATCTATGTATCTGATCGTTAGGTGCTATTATTTTATTTTATTTTTATTTTATTTATTAAACAAAAATTCTTATTATTTATTTATTATTTACTTGTTACGTTATGATAAAAGTTAAGTCAAGTGTTTGTTTTCGAGTTTAGTTTCATTTAGTGATTATCTTTTAAAGTAAGGCTTTCGATATTATAGATAGGTAAACTCTTTATTGAAACACCGCATGTTAAATAATTTAAAAAAGTGAACAAAGTTAATCAAAATGTAACAATGGGTGGTTTTATCAGAGCGATCACTTCTAGACAATCTTAGACTTCTTACATGGAATGGAATAATGCAGTAAATAATATACATATTAGATATTATCATCTACATACACCATAAATTTAAATATTGTATGGTATAAAAGCGCAATGACCTTTAAAAAAATATTTTTAACTAGTTGCAGGTTTCACCCGAGGATAAAAAGTATTTTAATTATTTGCTCATCCTAAGGGAAAATTTCAATTGTCCGGGATAAAATGTAGCCTATATGTTAATCCAGTATATAAGCTATCTTGGTACCGAATTTCATCCAAATCCATTCAGCCGCTTGCGCGTAAAGAAGTAACAAACATACACACATACAAACTTTCGCCTTTATAATATTAATGTGTGTGTAATGTGTTCTTAATAATGTTAATGTGTGTGATTAATTAACGTTGTTTTTTCTTAACAGGTAGAGACAATAGGCGACGCGTACATGGTGGTCTCAGGGCTTCCGATGCGTAACGGAAACCGTCATGCAGCTGAAATAGCGAGGATGTCACTGGCGCTTCTCAACACCGTCAGGGGGAAGACCGTGCCTCATCGACCTGGGGAAAGGCTGCTGCTGAGGATCGGCATGCATACAGGTACCTTAACACTTCACGGCCCGATAGCTCGGTTGGTAGTAAACCTTTTTTTTGGGGGGAAATGCTCTCGCACTTCCTTGCCACCAAGGCTGTGGAGGCAGGGGGTATATGGGACTTGAACCCATGAAAACCCGCCGTGAGCCGTCTTCTGCCGTACCGGGGCGAGAAGGAGTCGCGTTTGCAGTCCAGCCATCACGCCCCCGAATTGGTAGTAACCCTGCCTTTTGAACTGTGGGTTCGATCCCTACCCAGGACTAAAAATTTTTTTATCTATCTATTACCACAGATACTTGGGTCCGTGCTTTTTGTTAAATTATTGTTGACAGTCTCTGTGGTGTGGTGGTTGAGCAGGTCAGCTCACAATCCGGAGGCGGCGGGTTCGATTCCCGGGGCAGGACAAGTATTTGTGCACAGAAAAAAAAGCGCAAGTACTTGTTCTAAGTCTGGGTGTTGTGGGACAATGGTCCTCGGAGTTCCTGGGTCCCTAGACACAGGGAATCCTAGTTAGGGTCCAGGATCAAAGTATGTGATCGTTAAAAAAAAAAAATACTCTAGCTTATTATACATAAAACATAAACATAAATACAATACAGGAAGAACAATACAACCAATAACAAAAATATAAGTACTTATTTCTAATTGTGCATACACCACGAGCAAACCAAAGGACAAACATTTCTGTGATGAAAATCGATGTTTGTTTTGTGTTTGGGTGTTATATATTGTATTCTATGTATATATTTAGAAACAAAAAGTATCAAAGTATTGTATCAGTTATCTGGTTCCCAATGTACAAGGTTTGCTTAGTTTGGGGCTAGATGGCACTGTGTGAAATGTATTTAAATAAAACTTTTAATAAAACAATTAAGGAAATGACTGTATGTATTATATCAAGAAACGTTAGTTGTACAACAACAATACAATTAAAAATCGTACCACTATCGTACGATATTTCAATTGTTATGAAAATTATAAACATTGGTCAATATAAATAAAAATCTACATACTAATTTTATTGGTAAATAAAAGGTCATAGTATTCTAACATTAATTGAGGCCATGAGAGCCAAAGTGGCCTGCAAACTGCATTTTATTCTATTTTCATATTTTTATTGGAGTCTGCTCTAAATGGTAAAGGCTATAGCGCAATAAATAAGTCCATCAATAAAAGGCTTCCCATAAATAGGGATTAAAATAGGGTGAAAGAATAAGTGAGAAAATGGGTCCTCCCTTTATTATAATGTACATAGAATACAATATAATAAAGGTATTTAAAAATGCAGTTAGGCCACTTTGCTCTCATGGCCTCAATTTTGCTTTTACCTGCAACTAAACCATGCTATTTTCCCCAAAAGACATTAAGAAAAAGAAAGTGTATAAAGAAAATATACTTAGCTTACAACTTATAAAAAATTGAATTAAATATCAATTTTTAAGAATAAAATACAAATGATTTATTATTTAAGAACATTATTATCTGACCATAAAAAACTAAACTATACCTAAGAACTTAAAATAAATTAAAACTAAAAATTTAAAATAAACCGTTGCTCGAGGGGAAAATGATTAAATTTTATTTTGTAGTTAATATATTTTTTTATTATTTAGCCAAAAACACTAATTTTATTATTTTATTAGGTTTCGTTTTGGGATTGCATTTTCGTATCCCTATAGATAAGATAAGATAATTTTATTGCCAAAAACGAAATATTACAACTTGTTACATACAGGAGCAAGAATATACATTTTCTTCAAAACACCATCCGTCTTATTACAAAACGCAGACCAAGCGTGGACTAAAGTTAGTACTGGGTCTAAACCTAGACTATTTAAAAACTTGAGTAAAACAATTTGAGTCCAAATTAAGTACGAGACCAGTATTTCTTTCTGCATACGATAGAGAATATGACCATTGAATAACCATCACGTTACATCACATCATTCTCGTCCTAATTTTTCTTTTCTTATTATATTCTATTCATTTCTCATTCTAATTTCGAAATATTAGGTCTTTACCTATGAAATTGCCGTTTTGTTTGAAAAAAGTTAAAGTATTTTTTTTTCGAACTTATTTATTTCTTTTATTCAAAGTAATCACCCCTGGAATCAATGCATCTTTGCCAACGCTGTGGCAGTTTATGGATGCCCTTCTTGAAAAAATCAGCAGGACGGGAGACAACAAACTCTTCAAAGGCGTTTTGTACTGCCTCTCGGGAATTGAATTTTTTTCCCGCTAAAAAGTTGTCCAAATTTTGGAAAAAGTAATAGTCGGTAGGCGCAAGATCTGGTGAGTATGGCGGATGAGGGAGAGCTTCCAAACCCAACTCATGCAGCTTAGAGACGGTCTGTTGTGCAGTATGGGGTCGCGCGTTGTCGTGAAGTAGCAGTGGAGACGACCGATTGACCAAAGCTGATTGCAGACGTGCGAGTTTCGCCATCATTGTGGTCAGTTCTTCAATGTACATATCTGCAGTAATGCTCTCGACGTTTTGTAAAAAGCTATGATGAATCACACCAGCACTAGACCACCAAACTGTGACCATCACCTTTCTAGGGGTCATTTTTCGTTTTGCACATTGCTTTGGTACCGAACCAGGATCTAACCAACTTGCTGAGCGCTTTCGATTGTCAAAAAGAATCCATTTTTCGTCGCACGTAACAATTCGGTTCAAAATTCCTTCATTTCTGTGCCTGTTAAGCAGCGCAAGGCAAGTCTCGACGCGTACGTTGCGCTGGCGATCGTTAAGTTTGTGGGGCACCCATCTATCAAGCTTTTTTATCTTGCCAAACTGTCGCAAATGGACCAATATTGTTTTGATGCTAACATCAAAAGCTGCTGCCAGCTCAGCTGTAGATTGAGATTCATCAGCTTCCACAATCGCCTTTAATTCATCATTGTTGACCAAAGTTTCCGGACGACCACGAGGTTCATTTTTCAAGTCAAAATTCCCAGAACGGAACCGAGCAAACCAATAACGGGTTGTACGTTCGTTTGTACAGTTCTCTCCGTAAACGTCGTTGATGTTACGTGTCGTTTGTGCCGCGTTGGTGCCACGACGGAACTCATATTCCATAATTACACGAAATTTCAAAGTATCCATTATGAGGAAAAATGTTGAAATGTAATGAAAATACAACGCTAATCAATAAACAAAAGACTTATATTGTAAATAGAATGTCATATTTTTAAAACAAAATTAATTTGAATTTAGAATTCACAGCCAATCAAAACTTTTTTTTGTTTGAAAAAGTCTGTACTGCAATACGGCAATTTCATAGGTAAAGACCTATTATATTGCAAAATTTATTTATTTGAACATAAAATCTTTTATTAACATTTAATAAGACAACTGTCCGACGTCCTAATCCTGATTGATTAACTCGGTTTCTCTTTTGTTCAAATTGGTTTTGTAATGCGAACGAAAAGGAGAAAAATACGAATGTACAGGAATCGGAGCCTTAGTACAATAATGATGTCACAAAATAATTCGGGAGTTTTGGCGGGAAAGCGAAAAAGATTGCGTCACCGCATCGTATTATTTTCCAAAACTTGTGTTATTTTCAGTGTTAGTGCATAAAATTGGTGGCATTTTATTCTTTAAGTGCTGGATTACAGGCGTGAGTGTGGGAAAATGGTATAATGATGATGAAACGTTCCTTTTCGTGTTGTTTCCAAAACTCCAGAGAAGCTTCTGGTAAAGTTGCCACCACTTTGACTTATAACTTTGACTAGACTGACTTGACTTGATGACTTCGACTGTGATTTGACACATATTTGCGTGAAATATCGATAACTTGATAAATTATCAATTAATTGACACTGGCTAAATAAACAAAAGTGTGGAGCCAAAGCTTAAAAAAAAATCAGTCTGGAGCGAAACTAAAACGTCTCGTATTCGTAAAATCGTTTGACATGCTAATGAAGCCGGTACAAGTATTTGTTGCATTTACATTTCTAGTAGAATTTAAAAAAAATACTTTCTATCGGTTGTTTTTATTTATATACTTCGATAAGCCTCAAGTAATTTGTCTTTAAATTAGGACTCTATGACGGCATTATATTAAACTCGGTTTAAAAGAGACATTTGAATTCAAAACAAACCCTTAACTCTAGGTTACCACATGTTTCCTGATTTTGTTACATATACACGGTGGCATTTAATTCACTCCTTTAATTAAATGTATGTAGTCAGACCATGCTATAGAATATTTCTACAAGGTCCAATTAAAAAAATAGATTTTGTTTTAGTATTTAGTGCCTCTTAAAATAACTGCATGACAGCCGAAATGCCTATTTAACGGTACACACAGCGCGGGCACCAGCTAAGTGCTTTGTAAATGTTTCGTAGACAATAAAACACCTGCTTTGTTCAATGTCACGAGGCTTTTCTTTAGAATTTAAATTTGACAATATCTAGATTTAAATTTTATGTCATAAGTACTTTTTTATTTAGTTATGTGGGAGCTTTCTAAAGCATGGACTGAATATATACATTAAAGGAAAAGAACGAATTGAATTCCACCTTGTATATATTTTGTTAAGGAATGACGAGCATGTCGTTCATGTGATGTTATGTGACACGGCTGCCAATATCAGTTATAGGGTCACAGGGATCTCTAAAGTATAGTTTCACGTGACACTGCACTGTGTTTTTATTTTAATTTCATTTTGATTTTATTGTTATCATAACAGTTTGACGTGGGCACCTCAGAAGCCTGATGCTGCGATCTCTGACAGACAGCTTATCCAACTGTTTAATATTCTCGCGCCCTTTGTATAGGTCGGTGCCGGCATCGTCGAAATATTATAAACAACGTCTGTCCCTACATGAGAGAGTAGAGACCATTATCCATACTAATATAATAAAGAAGAATGATTTGTATGTAATTATGTTTGTAACGAATTGGCTCAAGAAGTACAGGACCAATTTAAAAATTTTTTTCTCCATTTGAATCATTATCACTGCTTAATAGGCTATTTTAATCGCAAGAAAAAAAAATATTATAGAAACTGACGTGAGTAGTACGATTATTCTACTGTATCTCTATCTACTATCTATTCTACTGTATCTACTATCTATTATTCGACTGTATCTCGTGAGTTTTAGCCGTGTAATAGTTGTAGTTAGGAAAAAAAATGTTTTAAATAAAATTAAATGTCCACCCGTGCAAAGCCGGGACGGGCCGCTAGTTTTATTATACGCACAGATCTTCCGTACACTATCGAAGCATAAACTATAATACAAGATATTGTGTAAAAGGGTCCTGCGATGCACGTCCGCTGAAGACCGCGCCACCGGATGTAAAATCCGTCAACATAGTAGGTACTAATAACACTAGTAATCATAAGTATACCATTAGAATGTGAAAAATATAATTGTGAAAATTCTTGTCAAAGACCAGCAAGTCCTAGTCTGAGGTCAGCAGCTTTTTAGTACATCTGCCGTTATAGACCGCATCGTCACTTTCCATTAGGTGAGACCGCGGTCAAATGCGAGCCTATTCAGTAATAAAAAAACATCTTCGTTTAAGTATCAATTAACGAACTGAGTCTTATTTTTATTACGCAAAATCCGAAATGAATTTTTTTTCGTCGAGATATGGTGATTGTTTTACGTTGGACAGATTCTGGATTGGATGAATTCGTAATGGATACAGAAAAAGGTGGTGAATGTGTTATTAGATTCTTCATGTTCTAAATTAGAAGGCATATTATTATCTTGGATTAAAATTACAAACATATAAATACAAATGCATTTATAAAATAACAAATATATTTAAATTTTAATGACTACTCATTCAAATTTAAATAAATTTGTCTTCAAGAGAGTAGAAATAGAAATGAAAAAGCTGTGCAATTTTGGTTTAAATTTTTGTAGAGATAATTCTTTAATTTAATATTGATTTGAATTACCATATAGTACACATTTGCTTAAAATAAATATAGGTGACAGCTGGGCATTATTAAATCTTTGCGGGAGCGAGTATTTTATTACATGAATAGTAATAGATCCCAGTTAAAGCTTTAATTTTACCCGCTCACAAAAAATCTCAATTTTATCAAAGTGAAATTAATTATGAACAAAAATGTGCTTCACTTATTACAATACTTACTTATTTATTAAAAAGCCAAGCCTCTTTCGAAACCGAGCAAATTAAATATCTGGCTAACTCTTTTTCCGAAGTTGATTTAATTTTCCGAGGGCGCAAAGTAGCTTCGGAAGTAGGTACGTAACTTAATTTATACTTTCGGACTTTGTAAGTTAGATTTGGCTACTTAATTACATTTTTTACTTGATTTCATATATTTTTCGGCCAGCGGATTTTAAAGTTTAAGGGCACAGAATAAACATTAGTAGATAGGTAAAGACTGAAGATTTTTGGTATATTAATTGAAACGATCTGGCCGAAGCCGGCCTTTACAAAATGTATAACTTCCTTATATTCCATCTTTTCTGATTTATTTCGCATGTGGTCAGCCTCAGTATAGTAGATTTAAGTCACTCGACTTGGTTTAACGACTCTCAGCTTTCTTACGACAACAACTGGGACTATTTTCTTATGTCGGATATTAGATCTGCAACCAAATGGCGTAAGTACGCTGCGGGCAAGGGTGCTGTACTTGATAGTACGCCAGTTGAACAGTTAAACATTTTTTAACGATTTTACCACAATTTAATCTCACCAACCTGGCTATAGTTTAGGGATTAATTAATGAGGGAGTTGATAATGTAAAGGCCCACCAATTTTCTGTTGAAACTATTGTGAGATTGAGGGACATTATCAACACTGCTATTAGATCTTGTGCTATACACAATATTATAGGTAAATTTAACGTTTTTGTCGTAGGTCCTTGCGTAGCTGGTGTGGTCGGCCTGAAGATGCCCCGGTACTGTCTGTTCGGAGACACAGTCAATACGGCTTCGAGGATGGAGTCACATGGAGAAGCTCTGAAGATTCACGTCAGCCCGAAGACCAAAGAGGTCCTTGACCTCTATGACACTTTTGAACTGGAATGCAGGGGGGAAATTACTATGAAGGTAATACTTTCAGTTTGCTAAATTATATGCAATAGTTATGAAATTAATAGTCTTGTAATGTAACTAAACGTAGATTTAACACATTTTTAATGATATTGGTAGCACAATACTTTAACATCGTATTTTACTAACAGGGTAAAGGCAAAATGACTACGTATTGGCTACTAGGTGAGAAAAAACCTCAAAACCAAGAGATCCAATCGTACGACCAAACCAACCACATCCAGAACAACATCGTCAATCCGAGCATCACGTTCCAAGGCCCCGACAGTCCTGCATCTCATTCCCTCACACACAGTCACAGCCCCGATCAAAACAACGAAACAAAAGAACGGAATACTCCTATAGAAATCCTAAATGAAAAAGACCGCATAAAACATGAGATAGCAACCTTCGTTGCCAAGGATCTAATAAATAACATTGACAATGCGGTGAGGGAATTCCGGAAATCACAGAGCGCTCACTTCCACTCAACGCCAGCTAAAGATATCAACTGTACACCGAAAGAAACTAAACCAATATGCAATGGAGGTGAGAAAGGCCTAATAACTCCCACTTACGATAAAGAACTAGTCATAAGCAAAGGCAAAGTACGAGACGTCGTAAACAGATTTAACAGCGGTGTTACCGGCGACGTGAAAACTAAAGCAAAACCTATGAAGAACGAAGACTGAGAATTAAAAATGCAAGGTCTTTGCTCGGTCTAACTTTCATTTGTTTATAGAGATTAGAAATACCAAAGTTTTATTCGGAGTATCGTGCCAAGCACATTCCGTTTTACTCTCTAGTCATTATTACTAAGTGTTTAATAAAATTAGTTTCTGCGTGTTTTGTTTTAGTAAATGTAGCGGGTGACCAAGTACCCTCCGAATTTTTAGATAAGTGTAGATGAATTTATTATAACAATACGTTTATAGGATAAGAAAAACATCGCGAATGCGATCCAAAGAAAGATGTAGTGAGAATTTAATGTATATAAAATGTAATGTATTATACACCTAGGCCCTGTAGTGTTTTTACTGACCTTTTATACTTCCGTATCTTTCTAACTTATACCCTATTCATATGATACTAAGACTTAGGGTAGAGCGTATACTTCGTGCTTTTAAAAATGTTTATAGGTAGTCTCTCGTAAAATAAAACCAATATAGAAGGTGACAAAGAACAAAAATGTCAAAATGCCGAAGAGTACGGAACGTTTACATACATATAAACCTACCTCCTTCTCTGTCAAAGTTATATGAACAAAACAAAATTAAAAGTTTCTTCAGGAAATTTGATAATCACGGGCTCCCCCTAATATTTTTAAACCCCAATTTCTATGATTAGTATGGTGGCAGTTTGCAGTTTAACAATGATTTAAAAATATCACTTAAATATGTTTTTCTTGATTTTTCTTTCTCAAAACTAATTAACCTAATAGTGTGTGATTATTGTGATAAAACTTATGTGTGTGCTAATTTAAATTATGAAATTGAACTATTTATGTATACCTACATTCCAGAATGTAACAAGTATGTTTCAATAATAAATAAAAATTGAGCCTAAATCATCAATGCGCAAGGCTCTCCGATGAGATAAGCTGAATTCCCTACGCTCTGAAGACCATGAAGTTCTATTATGATTAAGGCCGGCCACATAAATACACTTGTTTTCCTATTAACAAAAATAAATTTGTTATTAATTCGATTCCAATAATTCAAAATCCTTGCACCCGGAACCTCAGCTTGACTGAAAAAGATGCAACTTTCCCATATATATCCTAGGATTTGCCATATATGTTAGGAGAAATTCTGAATTTCCGAACGCGCAAAGATGTTATGTCAATTTGCAAAAATGCGATTGCGAAAATCAAAAATTCGTCGAAATTGATATCAGTGTAAAAAGTGTGTACTCCACGGAAGGCACTAGATCTACTAGTCCCATCGTATTGTCCCATGATGGGACAACTGCTACTCTGACCCAGTAGTCCCATGGGAAACAGACCATATTATTAGTTGTTTATAAAGCATAAAATAATTACCAGGAGAAATGCTAAGAAGGTAAAGTTGAAATAATAATAATGTAATCGGAAATCAAACGTGCGCGATCTTTAATACATTGTTTCCGAGTAAGGAAAACGAGTGAATGTATGTAGCCGGCCTATTTTAGTTTCCTAATAAAACGAGTAGGTTTATATTAAAAAGTTGTAAGTAAAATATTTATTACCAAAGATAATAGAAATATCACCAATCTTGAGAAGTATCTAAGTTTAGATTAGTCTATTTAGTTTAGTTCCATTATTCTATAAAGTACCTAATGTTTCAGTAAACCAAGTAACAATGTTCTTGAACATTTTACTACTTAACTTTACAAGAATTATTAAAGTAAATGGTTCGTATCGTAGTTTATTTTGATCTCATTTAGAATAGTAATAGATAATTTTATTTAATAATTGGCGATTATATTTATTAATCAAATATTACATGAATGATTTTATCGATGTTGATGTTACGCGGGAAAACGTGACTAATCAATTCAGGCGGTTATAAATTTGTTAAAACTATTTGTACAATTAATTATTTTAGTTTTGTTTGAAACTATATAATATATATTTTTGAGTTTCATTTTAATAATTATTGTTATTCTGTTGCAAATAAATAAAAACTTGTTCAGTAACAATAGACATTCAAATTTTATTATAATGTTATCTTATATTATTATTATTATGATGTTTATATAATATATTAACAACTAATTTGATGTTTTAGAAATTTAGTAATTGCTAATATAATTATTTATAATTATAATATTTACTTAATTGGCAAAATTATATATCTCTATCTGGTTTGACCAAAATTGAGTATTGTGATAATATTGTTATTTTATTGTAAAACATTCATAAATTATTTAATGCAATTTAAATACTCATTGTCAATATTAAAAGTTCCTTTAAAATTTGAATTTGTTGCAAACTGTTTTATTAAATTAAATAAATAAATATATGGGTAAATTGTTTTATTTGTATTTTTATTAACTACACTTGTGCAATGAAGTAGTCGCCACCACCTCGCTTTGTGCTTATTGTTAGAGTCCATATTAATATAATTTAGAAAAGTTACACGAAATCTCGAAATACCATATAAATAGTTGGTTTTATGACGTGGCCACTTATCGAATAATATTGGTGACATATAAATCAGAGTTCATTCATGAATGCTGCACTCTCCAATATAACATTTTTTTTTTATGTTAGTGAATTATGTGACGAGCTAGTCGTTGACCTGATGTTAAGCACCACGGCCGCCCATAACAGAACAATGGCACTGGAACTCCAAAACAGAGTTTCGCACAACACTGCACTGCGCACATCATCCTGAGACATCAACACAGTCTGATAATAAGATTATCGACTGTAAGATCAGATCATAAAGTCTCAATAGCCCAGTAATTTCACTAGCTACAGTGCCCTTCAAACCGGAACACAGTAGTGCTTGCACACTACTGCTTGGTGGCAGAATAAATGGCAAAGCGGTGGTACCTACCTAGACGAACTTTGCAACAAAGTCCTACCACCTAGTAAAAGTAAATAGTAATAGTAATTACCATGATTCTACTATTTAAGTATAAGTTTTATCTATCATATAGTTATGTTCCTGTATGAATGCAATGCTTTTTTTTGTTCTTTATAGACTAAAAATTTGACCACTGTATAACCTGATGAAAAGTAACGACGCAAGCTACAGTGGTGCATGCTTGCCTAGAAGATACCCGTTCACTCTTGACTTAAAGATTGTAGTTAAGTGGAGACAAGGAAGCCGGCAAGCTATTTCACTCATTAGCTGTTTGCACTATAAAGTGCGTAGCAAAACGCTTAGTGCGGGTTGATAGAATTTCAAACATATATGAGTCCGTGCTTTTGTGCACCTTGATGTTCGGTGAAGGAAGGGAGATGGAGGAATGAGATCGTGTAATTTCTTCGCACACTATCCTAAATGCAGTTTTTGCAGAAGCATTCCCTGGGCTACATTATAATCACCAAACTGCCTGCCAAGCGTAGCGATTATAGCAAACTCCCCCCTTTCCTCTGGTCCCTTCCTCCCCCCTCCTCCTCCTACAGAAGCCTATGTTCAGCAGTCAGCGCAAAAATGCTGATGATTGTAAATCACTGAGTGTGACAAAGGTCAACTATTCTGATATTATCAACACATTATCTTTATTATCTCTATTTTTATTTGCAAATATTTTATAGCCTGAGATTTGATGAACTACGCAATAACTGGATATATTAAGGTACAATAGTTAACCCCACCTACGTACATTACAAGGCCGAAATAGAAAGACAAGTGTTCAAGCAAAACCAATATTTATTTGGCCGTTTGATTTATCGCTTCTCCAAAATATTGGACTATGAAAAATGATACCTATACTAATCGGAAACACCTACGCGGATTGCAAATGCAAGGAAATGCGAAGCTGTTTAATGAAGAAAGACATCATTACATTTAATAAAACCATTGCAATAACTTTACTGAGTTTACATGTTTGATGTGTTAAGTAGAACTGAAAAACAAATGACAATCAAATAACAATAGAAAATACGTAAGAACTAGTTGCGCCTAGCGGTTTCAACCGCGAAAAAAAAAAGGATTTTAATTATTTGTTCATCCCACGGGAATATTTCACTTTTCCGGTACAAAATGTAGCTTTTATGTTAATCCAGTGTATAAACTATCTAGGTACCGAATTGTATACGAATTCATTTTGCCGTTTTAGCGTGAAGGAGTAAACATAAAGACATACACAAATACAAACTTTCGCCTTTACAATATTAGTGTGATAAAAGAAGAGGTTCATTGCAAAGTCATATACACCTCATGATAGCCTCTGGTGGTTGAGCAGGTCGGCTTATAATCCGACAGATCAAGGCAGGCGGCGGGTTTGATTCCCGCAGAAGGAGAAGTATTTGTGCAAGGCAAAAAAAGTGCAAATACTAGTTCTAAGTCTGGGAGTTGTGGGACCATGGTCCTCGTAGTTTCTAGGTCCCTACCCAGGAACTAAGAGGACACAGGGACTCCTAGTTAGGGTCCAGGATCTATGTATGTGATCGTTAGGCGTCATTATAATTATTATTAAATTATTATTGTACTGATGGAATGCTTAATACAGTGGTTGCAATTAGTTTCAGTCTTTTAGCATGGTTAGATGCATTTTACACAAGGTGCCTGTGAACATAGTAATAATAATAATACAATAATACGTGTGGACATCTCACACAACACCACCTAGCCCCAAACTAAGCAAAGCTTGTGCTATGGGAACCAGATAACTGATACAATACTTAGATACTTTTTAATTGTAAATACATACATAGAATACAATATCACACCCAGACACAGAACAAACACCTATGTTCATCACACAAATGTTTGCCCTGGGTAGGAATCGAACCCACAACCCACAGTTCAGAAGGCAGAGTTACTACCAACTGAGCTATCGGACCAGTCATAGTGCCGCATGTTTAAATCTATTTGTGTAATTAAAGCCGTCCATTTTCTTTGCAACCGCGTTAGTCGCTTAGGTGTGTCGGGAACTTTATATGTGTGCAATAGCAATATTCTCCTCCCCAATCTTGTTATGGATTTGGGTGTAACCTATTACTTTTTTATTGTTTTACGAATAGAAGTAGGTAAAGGTCAGATTTGGGTGTAGCCTATTACTACTGTATTGTTTTACGACTAGAAGTAGGTAAAGGTCAGATTTGGGTGTAGCCTATTACTTTTGTATTGTTTTACGACTAGAAGTAGGTAAAGGTCAGATTTGGGTGTAGCCTATTACTTCTGTATTGTTTTACGACTAGAAGTAGGTAAAGGTCAGATTTGGGTGTAGCCTATTACTTCTGTATTGTTTTACGACTAGAAGTAGGTAAAGGTCAGATTTGGGTGTAGCCTATTACTTCTGTATTGTTTTACGACTAGAAGTAGGTAAAGGTCAGATTTTGGTGTAGCCTATTACTTCTGTATTGTTTTAAGACTAGAAGTAGGTAAAGGTCAGATTTGGGTGTAGCCTATTACTTTTGTATTGTTTTACGACTAGAAGTAGGTAAAGGTCAGATTTGGGTGTAGCCTATTACTTCTGTTTTGTTTTACGATTAGAAGTGGGTAAAGGTCAGATTTTTACGTTTTGCGCATTAGAAAGAAATTAGACAGGGAAAGAGAAAGAATTAAGGAACTTATTACTGACTGTTCTGTATTTACATATATCAAGTCCTAAGTCTAAGTGAGCATCCAGCTTCTATTGGCTCCTAATTAGCACAAAGAATATAAAACTGGGCTAAATTAATATGGAAATGTATAGTATGTTTTATAATATTTAAAAAAAACGAGTGCGCTTTAGACCACACGTCAAGTAAAACTTCTTTAGTTTAGCTTCATTATCGGCTGGTATAACGTTGTTTTGGCTTTGTTTAATGTTAATGTGCTTTGTTTAATGCCGTCTTGACAGTTACAAATTGTAGTTTTACCGGACATACCAACATAATAAAACAATTTCTTAATTTTGTTATGTTGATAGTGGAAATCTACGTTAACCAACAACTTCCGTTCGCCTTGCAATCACCAGGTCGAAAAAAAGAGTGCGTAAAAAAGTTTTACTTCAAAATCTATGATTAAAACTCGCTTTAATACAAACTAATATCATGAATTCCATGATATATCTGCATGAGTCTGCGATCTTTGTTAATTTGCTCGATAAAATATATAAAATAATAATAATAATATGTGTGGAGTTGTGGATATTTCACACAGCACCACCAAACTAAGCAAAGCTTGTACTATGGGAACCAGATAACTGATACAATACTTAAATACTTTTTGTTTGTAAATACATACATAGAATACTATATAACACCCAAACACAGAACAAACACTTATGTTCATCACACAAATGTTTGTCCTGGGTGGGAATCGAACCCAGAACCCACAGATCAGAAAGCAGGGTTACTACCAACTGAGCTATCGGGCTAGTCAAACGGTCTTTTTTTATGGTAAAATGGCCATGCGTTTGACAAAAACTTACCTGATGGTAAGTGACGAAGTTGTCTAAGGTGGAGCACGCTTGCCCATGAGATGCCCATTCACTCTTGACTTAAAAAGACCTAGGTTATACCTTGAAGGAAACACTATTTTTGGGAGAGCATTCCATTCCTTGGCCGTTCGGACTATAAATGAGTCAGCAAAACGCTTAGTGCGGACTTGGGGTACACTTACAACGTAATGGTGTGACGAATCACCAAGTCTTGTAGTTCTATGATGGAAAGGAGATGAAGGAATGAGTGGATGAAGGGTATTCGCACACTCTCCAAAATGGTCTTGATGGTTGCTACGGGACATTTCTAACCCACAATATATTAATTCACAGGAATATCTAATTCAGGGCGATAGTTCATCGACTGATCATTCACGCAGCTCTCACGGGTACGATGCTAACGAACTGATCCTCATGATTGGCAATAATGTTCCGTTGGCGATAATCCTTAGGGAATTAATCGAATTCTCAGTTTAATGCAGTTGATTTTCAATAGATCTTTTAATTATTTATTTGTTAAAGTAAAACTTCTTTGCGCACGTTTTGTTTAGGTGTACCTGGGGAATGCTAGGCGAACGGAAGTTGAAGTGTTTTTTTATATATATATATATATAGCTATATATAGCTATATATGTGGAGCTATATATATATATATATAGCTCCACACTTTTGTGTATTTAGCCAGTGTCAAGTAATTCATAATTTATCAAGTTAATGATATTTCCGCAAATGTATGTCAAGTCACAGTCGAAGTCATCAAGTCAAGTCATAGTCGAGTCATAGTCTAGTCAAAGTCATACTCCTAGTAAAGTGGTGGCAATTTTACTAGAAGCTTCTATGGAGTTTTGGAAACAACACGAAAATAAACGTTTCACCATCATTATACCATTTTCCCACACTCACGCCTGTAATCCAGAACTTAACGAATTGAATGCCACCAATTTTATGCACTAACACTGAAAATAACACAAGTTTTGGAATATAATACAATGCGGTGACGCAATCTTTTTCGCATTCCCGCCAAAACTCTGAAAGTTGAAGTTGGTATAAACTAAATTAAGAGATGAAAAATTACTAAAAAGAACTACTTAGAGGAATTACGCTATGAATGTATATATGTATGATGCATATGGTTGTTGAGCGTTAATTACTTCGACTTTATCATTAGCGAACTCTAATAAATCTAAATGTATGGATTCTGAATCAAAAAACATTCAAATATATTTCTATTCTATATTTCTATTTTTCAAGTTAATGATATTTCACGCAGATATGTCCAGACATATCTGCGTGAAATATCATTAACTTGAAAATTATCAATTACTTGACACTGGCTATATTTAGTCAGTGTCAAGTAATGCAATACACAAAACGTAAAAAAACAATACATAATTATCTATACCAATATTTGAACAGTTAAATGAACAGAAAGGAAACATCGCTTATTCCTGTATGCGGATTAATTTCCCCAATAACGGCAGTCAGCTTTCCACGTATTTTATGAGCGTCCATTAACATAATTATGAGCGACCTAAAATATGGCGTTGGTAATAAAACCATCAAAATAATCACCGGGAGGTTACGACGTGGCTGTAGCTGGATGAACAATCAAAGTTATATCTTAATTATTTTCACCTTTAAGTGATTAAGTACAGGTTAGGTACAGGTTTACAGGGAAACAACAGAACAGGAGAAACAGGAGGAAGAGAGGAAGAAACGAAGAAACGAAGAAACGAAGAAACGAAGAAACGAAGAAAGGAAGAAAGGAAGAAAGGAAGAAAGAGAGAAAGGGAGAAAGGAAGAAAGGAAGAAAGGACCAAAAGAAGAAAAGAAGAAAGGAAGAAATCGATTTTGACGAGATTTGCTCAATACTATTTTCTCAATCCTAGACGTGTCACGTGTCGTGTTGAGAAATAGAGACTGCAAAGGAAATGTCTGCTCTATACAGAACTGTAACAGTATGCGTACACTAGACCTCAAAGATTTTTACAGTGATTATAAGCTCTTATTAATAAAGAAGAATCAAAACATCACAAAACATGCACGTGAGATTTAATAGATTTAAGTTCAGATACTTTTTATAAAGTGCAAAGCAGACATTCAAACTGAATAAACAAAATCAGTGTGTGAAAGCTTCAAAGACTGGTTGCCAGTGCAGAAAAATCACTCATGCGGATATGGTGGCTGCTGGGTTGGTTCGAATTCACTACGCTGATTTCCTTTACATCTTATCCCTTCTTATATAAATAAATGTGAAACGTCTATTTGTTTATATGTGAGTTTATTCATGTGGCTCCAAAATGGCTGAATGGATTTAGAGGAAATTTTGGACACTATTGATAATATTACAACGGTAACACTAAAAAATCTACTAAACCAAAACTAAACTAAAAATCACCTGACCAAAGTATCGTAGGAGCTAGTGACTTATAATTTTTATTAGCAAATAAATACCATTTTTCTTTTCTTTCTTTTATTAAAGTACCTATTTTGTTAAAGGTATCTCGCAATCAGCATGGAATTCTTTCAGTTCCAAAAAATCAAAAGTTTTAAAGGATAATGGGTAAATAGTGAACTAAAACCACGAGGCGCCTTTGGGAGATAGAAGAGAAAGAGAGAAAAAAGGTTTGGAGGAATTTTTTTTTTTTTTTTACTTCAAACTTGTCTAGCATTTGACCACGCTCTCACCTGATGGGAAGCGATCGAAGGTGTAGCATGCTAGCCAAGTAAATACCTATTCACTCTTCTCTTGAACACGCCCGGGTCATATTTCGCCGGAAACACAGACGCTGGCAGGGCATTCCATTCCTTAGCCGTTCTAATTAAGAACGTTGAGTCAAATCGCTTGGTACGAATGGGTGGTATTTCGACCACGAAAGGATGGCGCTTAGCCGAGCGTCTAGTAGTCCGGTAGTGGAATGGTGATGGGAGAATGAGATCATGCAGTTCTAGAGCGCATTCACCGTGGTGTATTCTGTAAAAGACCGACAGACTTGCCACCTTACGTCGATGTGCAAGGCTCAGGAGCCTTCCACCACAGGAATAGACAATAATAATAATAATGTCTAACGATCATATACATAGATCCCGGAACCTAACTATAACGATGTTTGCACACAGCAAGGAATAGATTATAGTTATAAGCTAGTTTTAAATTTCACTAGGTTATGTTTTGTTCTTTTAAGTGTAATTACGAATGTAATGTGAGAGACTGACTGACCTGTATCTAGAGACCCAGGAACTACGAGGACCATTGTCCCACAACACCTAGAAACAGAACAAGTATTTGCGCTTTTTCTATTCTGTGCACAAATATTTATGCCGCCGAGCTGCTCCACCTCCATACCACATGGGCCACCATAAAATTAAGGATATTTTGTTAGTTCCTAAAGTTTTGCAAATCTGAAATCAATATAGTCGCTATAAATAGCGCGTGTCGTCTTCAGCGGGATTTAATTTATCACACAAATCGGCAAATCAGATTGCGTCGTAACGTGGGTCGCCGAACGAATGCTCTGTAATCTTCGTTGTATGTCTTTTACTCCAAGGTTAACCAAACATCGTTTTGTTTTGGTGAACAGAGAGAATAATAGGTTTTGTTAAATTGTTTGATAGGTTTTCGATTGACCTCATTAAGTATAAAGAGATTCGTCCTGGTATTTGAAAATGTTTTGCCGTCGCTTTGCTACCAGCCATCGTTCTAAACATGTGATAGAAACAATAAAGCTCGTGAGTGAATTGAGCTACATTTAAGCGTTTCGGGGATAATTTTCACGCTCTAAATATAAACAAAATCTTTTGTTTTTGATGTCTAACGTTGGATCTATTCAAACATTATATAATCTATTCAAACGTTCCTTGAAGATATTGATTGTTTGCATCCTGCATGGGATTTTTTAACTTATGGATGGAAATTTGCATGTACCGGTACCTGTTTATTTTGCGGCCTTATTCCATAAATCTCGTTGGAAAATTCCCGACGAAGAAGATTTTTGAACTTTTTGTCTATAAGTTCCCTTAACTATTTATTATTATAGAGAGGGTTTAAACTGAAAGGCGCTTATTATTTTTTACTGAAATATGAACTCCTTCTATATTCTTATATACTTCTTCATTACATCAGTAATCGAAGCTTTGGATTGGAATTTTCTTTTCTGCATTGTGCCGAACTGCTTGCACCAGTAGAACCAGTAGAAAAGAGAACTAATTTTTTTTGTGACTCATTTATTTAATTAGGATAGTTGCTATATTTGACATTAAGCTATTTGTAATTTTATATGCTTAAAACTTTAAATGATTTCATAGTGTTGTTAGTTTTTTGACTTGTTAAAGTGCTAAAATTTGCAGAACATTTTTTGAGGTGAGAGTTTTTTGATGGAAAAAAATTAACCTTTGTTCGATGATAACAATTCAGAGTGATATTTTTCGCAGTAACATACGAAGAACACGAGCATGCTCTAAACCGACTGAAGTAAAACTTATTTAGCTTAGCTCCATCTATCAACCGGTATAATTTTGTTTAATGTTAATGCCGCCATTTTGACAGTTGCTATTTTACTGGACATACCAACATAATAATACAAATTTAAAGTAATTTTTATCTTCGTTATATTGACCATGGAGATCTACGTTAACTAACAACTTTCAACTTCCGTTCGCCTCATCAACTTACTCCCCAAGTCAAGCGTGCGCAAAGAAGTTTTACTTCAAAAAAAATTCTGACCGTAGGGTTGGCAATGATGATTCCCTTCAACTAGAAAATCACACACATGTTTGAAGAACTAAGCAACAAGTTAACCCCAAAACAATGTACCAATATTAGCCACCCACATAAAGAATGCCAAGCAATAATAGGCTTTACGCCTTAGAAGCAATGTCGAGGTAATAATAACGGAAGTGGCCGTTAACAGTCGGCCGACGGCTAATAAGGATTCCTACACGCTAGCTAGAGTGGCGTTCAACAATAAAATGTTATTACCATTCAACCTTGGGTCAGGAAGGACTTGTGTTATGAAAAAATTTGGTTGAAATTTGATTTACAGAGCCATTTGAGTGACCTTAATTTCAGAGCGGGTAGTAATTTGTCATACGTTAACGTATGCAATTCTGTTCAAAATTTTCTTAATGTTTTTTACTAGGTGGTAGGACTTTTCTGCAAAGTTTGTCTGAGTTGGTACCACCGCTTTTCCAGTTATTCTGCCGCCAAGCAGTAGTGCTTTCGCACTACTGTGGTCCGGTTTGAAAGGCATTGCAGCTAGTGAAATTACTGGCAAATTGTCATTTTATGATCTGATCTCGCATTCGAAAAAATCTTATAACCTGGTACTATGCTGAATTGTTGATGTCTCAGGATGATGTGCCCAGTGTAGTGTCGTGCGAAACTTTATATTTTAGAGTTCCGAGTGACACTGTTCTGTTATGGGCGGCCGTGTGGCTTAATGCACCATGTGAGCGCCTAGCTTCACATCATTCGTCAATACTAAAAACGGGTTTTACCTTTTTATTTTATAACAATAGCGAAGCGTTTGACCACACAACTGCCAAAGAAAAAAATTAGGTTCGGCCTTATTTCATGAAGCAACAAATCATAATAAAACTACAGAGTTTTGGCGGGAAAACGACAAACTTGTATTATTGTCAGTATTAGTGCATAAAATTGGTGTCATTTTATTCGTTAAGTGCTGGATTATAGGCATGAGTGTGGAAAAGTGGTATAATGATGGTGAAACGCTTTTTTCGTGTTGTTTCCAAAACTCCATCGAAGCTTCTGGTAATGTTGCCATCACTTTACTAGGAGTATGACTAGACTAGATTATGACTTAACTTGATGACTTGGACTGTGACTTGACACATATATATATATTAATTAACTTGAAAAATTATCAATTACTTGACACTGGCTAAATACACAAAAGTGTGGAACCTAAACAAAAAAAACTATGAATGTCATTGTCAGTCAATATGACTAGCAATCATCTTTTTTTATTTTGGCTCCACACTTTTGTGTATTTAGCCAGTGTCAAGTAATTGATAATTTATCAAGTTAATGATATTTCACGCAAATATGTGTCAAGTCACAGTCGAAGTCATCAAGTCAAGTCATAGTCTAGTCAAAGTCATACTCTTAGTCGTTTGGTGGCAACTTTACTTGAACCTTCTATGGAGTTTTGGAAACAACACGAAAATAAACGTTTCACGATCATTATACCACTTTCCCACACTCATGCCTGTAATCCAGCACTTAACGAATAAAACACCACCAAGTTTATGAACTAACACTGAAAACAACACAAGTTTTAGAAAATAATATAATGCGGTGATGCGATCTTTCTGGTTTTCCCGCGAAAACTCCAGTTTATTTGTTTCATGAAACGCAGGTTTGGCGTATTGGTTTGGCAATTGGTAGCGTTCGTCACCGTTTTGACATTGATGATGAAGATGATGTACTAGATATATTCAGACTTGGTCTCAACCAATTCAGGAACAATGTTTATAAGTATTTGCTGTAGACGGATGGTACTGGGACACACTACTGAGGTTTTGTATCTCGGGGCCATCTGTGTTCTTATGGTTTTAAGTGCACTTGAGACGGGTTAGGATGGCGACACTAGAATATATTTTATTATCTAATTACCGGGTCACAATGAAATGTATTTTATTTTTATTTTCGTCACCTTTCCCTTTTTCAGGTGCATTAAATGTGCATAATGTGTCTTTAGAAGTATTCGTTTTATCTATATCATTTATTCTATGTATATTGTGTATATAATTATTTGATTCACACAAAGGTAATTGTATTATTGTATTATTATTTTTTTTATTAAGTTCTATTTGTTTCATTATTTAAGGTACACTCGTTTGCTTACTTTATCATTATCTCTTTTCGTTTTTGTGATAAGTATGTAATTATCACTGTTTTAAATCAGGCTGAGTGTATGTGTGATTGGATTATAGAATTGTTCACAGTGTAATTTTTAAATCATGTTGCTTTATAATGTATTTTCTATGATCTGTTATGTGCACCTAAAAAAAAAAAAAAAAAAAATAATATTCGACCCGACGATAATGTCGATTATGTAGTTTTATTATGATTTGTCGCTATATGAAATAGGGCCCTTATACATAATAGGGCGCCCTGCTGTTGCACAGGCAACTTATATCACCGCGGAAACTTTCAATTTTCCGGGATAAGAAACTTATGCGTATGTTCTCTATTTTGACTCCGTAACAAAAAGAAAGAAAAAAATAACATTTATTTGACTCTCTCACTTACAAAAATAAAATAAAAATTACAAGAAGAAAATACAACAAGAGAATACAATTTAATATAAACATTAAACAGTACCTAATAGAAACTTACTTAAAATTAGTTCAGCCGGTTTGAAGTGAAATTCAGACAAATAGCAGATGACGCGACGTTCATTTGTAATATCGGTTTTAGAAATGTGACTTTGAATATAAATAACTTTTTAGTGAAATCTCCTCATTTGTACCCCTTTAAATGAATCCAGTAAAAAAATATTATGTCAATCTTTTATTTTGAAAAGAACTTTGATACTATATAACCACTCGAATCCAAGTATTTGGAAAAAAATTATTAATTAGTAGCTATTCGGGCATCCGTTCATCCGACATTCCTTGAATTAATTAAGTTTTGTGTAATATTGAATTTTATTCATTAAGCTACAGCGTATGCTATTGTCCATATATACTCAATCAAAACTAGGTAGTTGTATTAAAACACAATTAATATTTTCTTTAATACCAAGTATTTTCATATATTAATATGATGTACACAAATAGTTTTTGTATTGTACTGTATTGTAAAATCAAACAGAAAGCATTTCTTTTAGGAAATATGTATACATTTTTACGATCACCAGATGTACCTACAGTGAAAGGATCTTTATAGATCTGTTCATACAACGCCAAGCCCTAAATTGAAATAATCGTAAAAACATAAATATTCTGACAGACACCAGAATCATTTCTCTCGTGAGCTACTTTTGTGAAATTGATTTTGACTCGGGATTTATTTCAATCTGATCCAAGATTCAACGTTTCAAGAAGCTATTTCGTAGCTCATCTATTTCAATAACCTTTTCGTTTTTATATAAATTACTATCACTTGAGATGCAAAACTTTGTGTTACTTTCAATACATGAAAGCTAGTTATTAGCCCATTACACCGAGAGAAATTAAACATAGTCACAGAATACATAACAGTACTACATACAAAAGATTAGAATATTATTATATGACAGCCTCTGTGGTGGGGTGGTTGAGCAGGTCGGCTCATAGCCCGGAGGCGGCGGGTTCGATTCCCGCGGCAGGACAAGTATTTGTGCACAGAAAAAAATAAGTGCAAATACTTGTTCTGAGTTCTGAGTGTTGTGGGACCATGGTCCTCGTAGTTCCTGGGTCCCTAGACACAGGGAATACACTAACTAGGAGTCCATTATCATCTCATCAGGATATCTTTGGGCGTTATTATTATTATTATAATGGATATTTAAATATTCAAATAACCGACCCCTCATTAGGGACAGGTGCTCATTAGGGATACTCGCAGATGAACCAACCTTTGCACCGCGAAAAGAGCAGATGAAGCGTAAAGACGTCCATTGTTGCGAATCTTGCACCCTAATTCAGAAACCAAGTCTTTAACTTCAGTAAAGTAAATATCGTTGATATTAATTCTGACAGTTTTAGTGCAATAATAATATTGATTCGAGTTTTCTATTACTGAATTAATGTTTTAAAAAAACCGAATTCATTCGTCGCAATTTCATATTGAGATAATCATCATCCACAGCCTTTTAAATACCACTGCTGGGCATAGGCTTATCTTGTATTATGTCATACGTTTTAGTTCTGTGCCAATGTCCAGGTTCCACCCGCAACCTTGACTACGTTGTCGACCCATCTTGTTGCTGGACAACTGACACTGCCTTGGTCACCATTCTGTCTGTTTGGCTCTATCTGTCATCACCATACCTGGTCAAGTGCCCTACCCAAATTTATTTGAGCCACATAGTTTCCTGCGTCACCTGCGTGTCGTACCTTTGTCCTGCATCGTATCTCTTTATTATGAGCTCGTGTGCTGTCTGTCGGAAAAATCGTCAAAAAGCTCCTAGTAGGTCGCCTGCAATGGCATCTCCTCCCAACTCTCAGCACGAAACAGTATGGTTTCATGCCCCAACGAGGCAACAAAAATGCCCTTTATGACTTGGTAGAGCACATCAAGGATGGAGTACAAAGTAAGAAATAGTACTCCTGATCTCCCTAGACAAAGGGTGCCTTCGATAACGCATGATGGCTCGCCCTAAAATATCAGCTAGCGAAGAAGAGGTGTCCAACAAACCTCTACGACATGGTGAACTGATACCTCAGTAACCGTAAGATCAAGATTAACTACGCAAGAACATCATACGAGAAGGGACTACGATAAAGGTGGGTATTCAGACACTGGGGTTTGGTGGGATTTTAGTATATCGTTCAACTTTTCGAATGCCACCCAGCTGAGCTGAATTCATCTGGATATCTAGAGAGATATCCAGATATTTTAAAATATAAAATATGGCCAGGACTCAAATACTCTTTGACCATCTCTAGCCCCCATCCAACCAGAATGTTTGAAGAGATGCAAAGGATGTTCGTCATAATTTTAGTTTTGGTCATATTCATATTTAGGCCTACTCTTAATGAGGCATTAAAGATTCCGTAGCATGCCTCAAAAATCCTCCAGGTTTTCAGCAACCAGGTCATCTGCAAACCTCACATGAGACAGATAGACGCTGTTTACGTTACCATTTGTATCCCATTTATTACGTCTTCTAAGACTGCCGTAAAAAGCTTGGGTGAAGTTGTTTCCCTCACCCCGGTATCGATCGAAATAGGTTTGGTTGGCTGTGCAGTCTCACCAGCACTGTAGAACTCTCGGATTACAATAATATTTGTTTTCTTTATTCAGCTATTTTGATTAAAAATGAATCTACTGAGTTAATCCTTCATTTTTTGTTTTGAATTAGTTCATAAATTACTGTGATTATAAGACAACAAACATAACAAAAAAAAAGCGTACAGTCTATACTGAGAAACTCCTTTTTTTGAGTCGGTAGCAATTGTAACTACGGGCAACGAATTTCTATTTAGAATTGATTGGCCCGGCTATTCAGGTGGGACGGCACAGCGGAAACAATTTCATGAAACTGGCTCAATGCCATCAACTATACAACATTTTGAAGCACCTCTCTATTTTTAAGCCAAATTGAAATATTGGTGTGAAATAATAAATAATAATAACGCCCAACAATCACATACATAGATCATGAACACTAACTAGGATTCCCTGTATCTAGGGAGCCAGGAACTACGAAGACCATGGTCCTACAACACCCAAACACAGAACGAGAATTTGCGCTTTTTTTTCTGTGCACTAATACTTGTCCTGCCGCGAGAATCGAAATCGCCGCCTCCGGGTTATAAGCCGTAACTATAATTGTTAACAAGTAATAAATTTAAAATAATAGGCCGCTTATCGCAAAAAACGGTCAGTCTGGATAAGTACTGAGGAATGCGCTGAAATCACTCATGATGCGACATAGCGGAATATATCTTCTGTGTTCTGTACGACTACGGCATGTGTGGAAGAGCTTGAATATGGTTAGCTCTATAGTGGACATATAAAGCACATATGCGATTGTGAAGAGAAGGGGAGTATATAACAATATAATTAGCTAACATAATCTCTAATCGGTCACAATTGCTCCACTAAACTTCCACCACCAGACAGGTCATAAACCTAATCTATAGGTCACGAGGTCCCATAAGTAGGTTACGTGTGACGTCACAGATGACATTTATCCAGTGACGTCGCAGGTTGCAAGCGGGTTGAAATCGCTTGAGGCGGCAAACTGGCGAATTACGTGTATCAATTGGATGTTAACCCACTTTATCGGAATTGAGGCGGTTTTAAATACATTTCATTGCAATGTCTGATCTCTTATCTATATCCACCTATCTTTAGGTATTTCAAGCGTATCTTATTGGTTTTTTTTTTATATAAAAAAAGTTAAGTATTTAATTGCAATTAGGCTATTTTAGCACTTTTACAAATCAAAATAAGACTACTTAAAATTATAAATAGCTACTACTTAACTTATCATAAATATAATAGATAAATAAATATAATTATAAATAGCTACTACTTGACTACTTAAAATATAAACCAAAACAACTCGACAAAAGTGACTTATAATATTGTATAAGTACTTCTTCCTCTCTACTCTTTCTAGATCGCAGTATTAAAATCTGTATCGAATCACAATCTAGCCTACAACATAGATTATACTTAAACTATACTCATATAAAATTGTAAATGTGGATAAATAAAGAATGATTAAAAGAATCTAGACGAACTTTGCAGAAAAGTCCTATCACATAATCTACATATTAAAACTATTAAATCCATACAAATTTATTTCTTTCGGTTGCAATAAATTAAGGTGATAGCCTAGCAAGTCATCATTATAAACGAACGCATTATCATCATCATCGACCGCATTATCACTTAAAATCAAATGATCAAACTTAGCGAATCTTAATATACAAAAATGCATCTCTATTTCCCTTGGTCATCGCATCACGGGTGAACGGATAGAACATTTTTTAATTTACGAAAATGTTCTATCTGTTCAAAGAGAAACTATAAAAAATTTTCAACACGCGGGTGAAAATAGCAGTTAGCAAATAAATAAAAATACACCAACATAAATTTCAATCCATAAAATTTCTATACACCCTAAATTTTACCATCATAAAAGCGTGGCTGAAAATAAAATGACACCTTTGTTTTATTCCGGCAGCGAAAGATTACCCCTGGCACTAATGAGGTTTTTCATAAAGGGATTTAACCACGCTTTTATGAAAAATTAAACAATTTAATTAAAGCTTGCGCGAAATTCCAAAGTAAATAAAGGCATCTATCTCGCTGAATTTATTCTGTCGTTCCGAGGCCAACAGGACAAATAAACTCAGAACCTATAGTCAGTAGAGAAACTCTGACATAAGCGTCTTGTTTTGATAGAGCACGAATGTCGAAATGAAATTACTGGCTGACGATAACTTATAACTGAAATTGAAAATGTTTACGTACGTTCTACTGTATGGCATGAAACTGAGAAAAACATTTAGGAACTTTATTATTTACCATATTATATCTTGTGCAGATATTAGCATAGGTAACGAAAAGTACCTATAATTATATTAATTTTCATCTAATCATACCAAATTGCATCAAATTTAGTATGGATATAGTTTGAACTTTGGGAAAGGACTCAAGTTTTATTGCAATAAACTAAAGTCAATGTGTGTGAATCCGCGGGCAACAACTAGTAACAGTTATATTTTTACAGGCTTAAAATACAAATCAAGCTATGCACACAACTCAGTCCTTACTGCTTTATTTATTTCTATTCTCATGAGTTTGGGCTTTACGAGCTTGTAAGTTTGTCTCCAGCAGATATCCGATTCTACGAAATTGTAGTCTATTGAAATCATATTTTATAGAAAACATGTGTTAATCTTAGTATTCGTTCTTGCTTAAGTAAAATTTTACGAGTGGAAATGAGACGAGCAATAAACAACTAAAAACAGTAAGAAGGCTTGACGTATCGGTGGTTAATAATACTTGATGATGGTATATTACTCAAGATATTTATTATAACTCGTAGAATTTAAGCCGGCTTCTTCAAATTTACTGGGTTACACGTTTTACTCAACTAAGATATGGTCGACTGCGACAACTTTCAGAATTACCTTTAGACCGAAAGCAACTCACTAAAATTTGCCCTCACTATGATGATGAATAATAAATGGGAAAGAGAACTTTGAAGTGAACAAAGAGTGAGTGAATAAGTATTTCATTGTTATTTTACCGAGAAGAGAGAACTTATACTAGGTATCTACAACCTGTGCAGATGTAGAAATTACGCTCCTTGAGTTTTGGGCAACTGGCAACTCGAAATTTTAGTATTTTTTTTATGTGAACAATAACTGGTTGAGCTATTTATTTACATAATGCTAGGCGTCACGCCGGCTCATAACAGTAGCAGTCCAATTTGGAACTCAATAAAAGTTACAAATTCACTGCGCACGTGATCCTGAAACATAAGCAGGTACATGATCATGAAAGCATTCACTGCTGATGGCCTTAGGCTTAGACCTTAGGCATAGGCCTTCTTCAGAGAACACCGCGTTAAGCGGCTGCATGCATCCAGCAACTAATGCTTACGCTGCGTCTTCCAACCTTAAGATTACTAAAATAAACAACTGTTTGACTAATTTACTATACTTTTCTGAAACTGCCCAGACATTGAAACTCAAGTTACGAGTTTGAGTTATCGACAACAGTTTTCAATTGTAGAACTCAGTGACGAATCAAATTCCGAACTGCTACAACCTGCAAGTTAATTGTACGAGTGCCATGTGAGTACCTACCAGGCGGCACTTGATTGCAACCACTAGCAACACAAATTTTTATGGAGTTTACTATTTCAATACATAGCTTGTGTGAATATTAACAGAGAACATTTTCAAATTAGGAATGTAATTTCTCCGGTTGCATTTCAATCAAAGTTATGTGATAACTACTCTGGTTTCCGTCAACCACCACACTTATGTAATAAAGCTAATGTGGCACATTCTATTGAATCGGCAAATTCTGAAATTTGTAAAAATATCATTAACAATGATAACGTTAAAGTTGTAGCAACCGTCAACTCTGCCTTTTTGCTGTTGTAACTAACAACTATTCAAGGAAATTCTATAGATATTTTATTCTATACCATCTATAAATGGATGTGTGTAAGTGTGTACATATATTCCGTTCTATACTATCTATGGAACTTACTCTTCTTCGGAACAGTTACAAATACTTTGTAGTGAACTATTACATACTACTCATTATTACGAGAAATAAATAGAGAAAACCATGAACTTCAGACTCTATATAGCTAAATAAGTTAGTACGAATGTCTTTGACAAATAATCTTCTGTTGTATAAATATAATGAAATGGTCTTGCTAAGGGACGGAATCAAAGAAGCTGGACGCTCTGGGTTTAAAATAAATTATTTAACCAAGTTGCGCCAGCTCGTCCAGCTGTTTTTCGGTAGACTTGATAGAATAATTCTGGCAATCTGTGTTATATTCAGCGTATCGTATTTTGTTGCTCACTCGTACCATGTTTTATTTTTCGCCCCCTCTCCATGATGGATCCGTCTTCCAATCTTTTTTTCCGACAATCATCTTTAATTGTCCTATTCAGTTTGGTTTTCATGCTTGGCCAAATCTACAAAGGTTTTTATTAAAAAATACAGGTTTTTTTTAAAAAGATCTTGTTTTATGAATTATGAACTATCGTGAATGAGAAATGCAGCTAAATCTAAATTATATGACAACTTGTCAAATGTTGATTCAACTAAAGTTGCTCCGTCTGAATAACACCTTAATGATTGTTGATCAGAAACGTTGTAGTCCACGTAGGCGAAAAAGCACTTCAGCAAAATTACTCGCTGTAAGTCAGCTCCAGCGAACGTAACAAAACTGACGGAATCTAATTTGCGGAATAGCTCTCCAGGAACCCCTTGGAAGTTTATTTTTTAACAATTACGTCTCAAATTTACGTTGTTTATACAAGGGTCAGGCCGGTAGATGAATAAGATTTGGTTTGATGTAGTAACCAGTTAGATTTTTCAAATTACCTTATATTTATTTTTAATATGATCATCATTTAAATAATATCACATCACACTATCACACTTCACACTTTAATATTATAAAGGCGAAAGTATGTATGTGTGTATGTTTGTTACTTCTTCACGCTCAAACGGCTGAATGGATTCGGATGAAATTCGGTACCAAGATAGCTTATACACTGTATTAACATGTAGGCTACATTTTATCCTGGAAAAGTGAAATGTTAGGATGAGCAAGTAATTAAAATACTTTTTATCCACCGGTGAAACCACGGGGCGCAACTAGTATACCATATGTTTACTGTGATAATGAGCGATGGACTGTATAAACCAAATGGGTGGAGAAATAAAGGCGTACGATGGTGTAAAAGGGTTAAAAAATATTTTTTAATATTTACAATAAAAATAAAACCAGTAAGTAACCGTAAACCTAATGTGGCACCTCCATTACATACACGAATAAAACGTAAACGGAAAACTATTTAATAAATTAAAAAGAAAAGCCCGTATTCAACCAGTCGTCAAAATTCATACTTTTAAAAAATGGACTTTGCCCAGCAATGGGACAGCGAAGACTAGAAACAGAAAAAAAAAACGCCTTAATTATTAATGACAATGGAAGTACGTAGTCTTTATAAATATACTCGTTTCCACGAATCTTTCATCTCCCGAAATTAAGACATCTTGACTCAGCACTTTTAAGGCCAGTTTGACAATTTTTAGATATTGATCCCGTTGAAAAAAGTTTTGCTGTGTTAAAGATGTTATATAGAAATTTACCACCAATGTAGTCCAATTTCCTTACTTGGCAACACTGCGATGTTCTACCCGTTTGTACTAATATTTATTCTGTGCCCGTACTTTTGAAAGTTCACGAATGTTTTTCCCCAGGAAGCGAGCGGAGGTGGAAAGAGAAAATAATGAGTTTCACACAAAAGTCCGAGTTCTAAGTATTTTTACTAACAGGATGTTTTGTTTTTATTATTTCTTAATTAACTGATTCATCATTATATTATTCATTATATTTATTTTTACTATGTGGTAGGACTTTTCTGCAAAGTTCGTCTAGGTAGGTAACATAAAAAAGTTTTCTGTGATATTCCCCTAAAATAAATCTTATTTACAAACAAATATGTTATTATGTCACAGAAACGTATATTTACATAATTCATACATAATAAAGTCTTCGTCCACCTAACCAGTAGACTGGAAATATGTATAGGTACTTCTCCAATAGACTGACATTCCCATCTTATATAATTTACTAGTTGCGCCCCGCAGTTTCACCCGCGGATAAAAAGTATTTTATTATTCACTCATCCCGCGGGAAAATTTCACTTTTTCGGGATAAAATGTAGCCTATATGTTAATCTAGCATATAAGCTATCTTGATACCGAATTTCATCCAAATCTATTCAGCCGTTTGAGCGTGAAACAGTAACAAACATACACACATAAACACATACAAACTTTCGCCTTTATAATATTAGTGTGAAGTGTGATGTGATTCGTGTGAAGTGTGATGTGATAGTGTGATAAGAGAAAATAAAATACAAGATAGTCGTATCCTACATTTAAATATTATGTAGGGATTGGCACTAAATAGCGCTGTGTAAAATGGCAACGTTTTTGCAATTATTTTGATTTACAAACCAAATTGAAATTAAACTGATTTTGATACAATTTCTACACACAGTTCCCGCAATTTGTATTTATAAAAAGAATTAAATACATGACAAAAAACATTTTTAAATTCAAAATCAAATATGCTTGGACAGACTTTTCTAGCATAAAATGCTGTTTATCTGCCTGCCTAGTCTCATCTTCTCATCCTCGCGTGTTCTTGACATAACAATAGTTTATTTTGCAAAACGGTGGCATTTATTACAACGGTGCAAAGTTCAATGTTCACTGATGACAGTTATTTTAATAATAATATTACTAATAACGCCCAACGATCACATACATCTATGTATGTGATCCTGGATCTATTATTAAACAGTGGTGTTACAAATATAACTCACAAGAGCCTCTATTAAAAAAAAGCGTTTGTGCAAGAGGGTGACTGTGTTTTTGTGTGTGTGTGTGTGTGTGTGTGTGTGTGTGTGTGTGTGTGTGTGTGTGTGTGTGTGTTTGTGTGTGTGTGTATCATGGGCACAACTAGTTTAAAATAAATTAAACCAGCCTCGTATTTAGTAATAATTTGGAAAGCCAAGCATAACAGCTTTGTATTAAACTACACAAACCCAGTAGAGTAAGCAACCTTTGATAAACGAAAATTCCATTGTGATAAAGCGTCACATAACAACGAAAATGGCTGTCGTTATAATAAAAATATAATGGCACCATACAACAAAGCCCCATGGCATAGACTGAGTGTAAAACTTGCTAGAATAATGACCATTCTTAAAAAAGATGGCAAAATTGTACGATCAGGGTAGAGATGAAGAGAGAGTTTTTTGAACTTGTGTTTTTCTGCGGAATGAATTTTAAGAGGTCCTTCCTGGTACTTGAAAATGTTATTACCGTCGCGCTGCTATGCACACGTGCGTTAGAGACAATAGATCCCGTGAATTAATTTACTAGGTGGTAGGACTTTGACAGGTACCACCGCTTTGCCAGTTATATTGCCGTCAAGCAGTATTACAAGCAATGCTGTGTTCCGGGTTAAAGGGCACTGTAGCTAGTGAAATTACTGGGCAATTGAGACTTTATCATCTGATCTCACAGTCGAGTAATCTTGTTACTAGATTGTTCTGATGTCTCAGGATGATGTGCGCAGTGCATTGTCACGCGAAACTCTATACTTTAGAGTTCCGAGTGACACTGCAGCTGATATGGGCCGTGTCGCTTAACATCAGGCGAAGCGTTAGCTTGTGACGTCATTCCTAAACATAAAAAAAATCAAATCAATCAATGTGATTACCAAGACGCCTGCCAAGCTAAATATAAGCTTCCCCTTTTAGGGGTAATAGAGGGTCTTCCGGCGAGAACGTTCTTTTTTGCTACTCATCCCAAGTCACGATTCCAATATAAAAATGAAGTATTCTCGTTGCGGCTTCGTCAATCTAAAGTAATAATTGAATTACAAGCGACATCGCGTTTCATTTAAACTTTTCTGTTTACAAGCGTTTATGTCTTTGACTTTGTTCTATTTTTTTTTATTGGGTGATGCTTTTTTAATTTTCCTGTGGTTTTATTTGAGAATTTATTTTTATCATATTTATATATAATTTACATTCATTATTTATGTATGCGATGTAAGATTTGACTTTGGATTTTATCTATCGTCAAAAACTCAAAAAAACTCGGTTTCACTTTTTGTTTCTACTTTAGGCTGGGTCTATAGAAACATTCAAAAGTATACCTAAACTAAATGTAAGTAAAAACACATAAATAAAACAGAATTTAGATCAATATTAATATTTACAATAATTAATTAATTAATTAATATTTTTTTATTTATTGATATAAATTAAAAATATAAATGTTTATAATATCAATATTAATTTAATTATTAAAGTATTAAAATATACCTTAAAAATAAGCCGATACTATCTTTTTAAATATTTTATTTCAGATGAACCACACTCACCTCACCGCTTAAATAAAAAATAATAATAAATTAATCAACTAATTTTACCCATACCTGCCGCCATGTTCAGCTTTATTCCTTAACAGCCTTATTAATAAAAACGAACTAGCTTTAGACTAGTTACACCATCTTTTGTCTCTTTCGATCGTGCTAAATATTTGAGTAGCTAAAAAATCACCTTATGTTTATATAAATTATTTTGCTTACGGGCAACGGTTTTGTTCAATTTGTTTTGAACTTTACCATCACCGAGCTTAATTGAATCATAACTGATTTAGGTTTGTATATGTAAGTACACAATTATGCGGTAAACAGAGTGTCGCTTTCCACAGACGAGTTAATTTAAGTTTTACAGGCAGGTTGAGCTTTGAAGTGCGCTGTGGTAAAATTGGTTGGAAGGAAAGCACTTGATTCTTTGGTACAAACCAAACACAAGTCAAATCGAAGGCAGAGCTACTACCAACTGGCCTGATAGCTCAGTTGGTAGTAGCTCTGCCTTCTGAACTGTAGGTTGTGGGTTCGATTCCCACCCAGGACAAACATATATGTGATGAACATAGGTGTTTGTTCTGTGTCTGGGTGTTATATTGTATTCTATGTATGTATTTTCAAACAAAAAGTATATAAGTATTGTATTATATAGCTGGTTTCCATAGTACAAGCTTTGCTTAGTTTGGGACTAGATGGCATTGTGTGACATGTCCACACATATTTATTTATTAATTATTTATATTATTATATTAATATATGATTTTTTTAAAAGTAATTTTGAAGTAATCGCTCTAGCCTTAACCCAGCCCATAAGCTTCAAATTAAATACCGAGAGTAAGATTGGGTTTTTAAGCCCAACATGGTTACTGCAGCAAATTTATTGGTGTATCATTTATTACTAACTTTTATTGAATAGTATGATTTTTGATGTATGTAGAAATAATTCATATTTTAAATTATTTTGCTTATTTTAATTGTAATCAACATGTTTTTACCTTCTATCGTATTATTGGACCTCTTTTCATTATAAACTAAATTAATGAAAAGAAAATATTTCCTTTTTTGTAATCCTACTTTTTCCTATTTCCCGGAATAAACCTATATTATTCTGAATTGGATGGGTAACTCAGGGTTTTTTTGAACGAACTATGTTGGTCTGAACTTTATAGCGTCATCAGGTGGGAGGTTATGTAGGTATAGAATTATGGTCGTACATTGGTACCACACACTCATAAAAATTATCCTTAGATCTATATGGAAGATAGGCCGTTTGTTTATGACGTTCTATTTGAAAACAAATGAAAACTAACACTTCGAAATAGCAAAACCTTTAAGTTGAGTTTTAGCGGGAAAACGAAAAACATCGTGTCACCGCATTGTATTATTTTCCAAAACTTGTGTTATTTTCAGTGTTAGTGTATAAAATTGGTGGAATTTTATTCGTTAAGTGCTGGATTACAGGCATGAGTGTGGGAAAGTGGTATAATGATGGCGAAACGCTTTTTTCATGTTATTTTTAAAATTCCATAGAAGCTTCTGGTAAAGTTGCCACCACTTTACTAGGAGTATGACTTGACTACACTAGACTATGACTTGACTTGAAGACTTGGACTGTGACTTGACTTGACACATACAACATACATATAATATTAATTAACTTGAAAAATTAATTACTTGACACTGGCTAAATACACAAAAGTGTGGAGCCAAAACCAAACCTAAAAAAACCTAAAGTTGTATATGTAAGCACATTTTCTTCTCTAGAGGCCATAATGAAAATCGTAGTTAAGAGGTTTCCGACGTTTATTGGTCTCGACCCCACCGGCTTACTGGCGATTAAAGGATTTAGTTGGCTCGACAAGAAATTGGAAATGGAGGTTTGCTCTCTCACTTCATTACTGTATCTTTTTTTTTACTTTCAACTTGCCTAGCATTTGACTACGCTCTCACTTGATGTGAAGTGACGATGCGATCGCTATTCACTCTTCTCTTGAACACGCCCGGTTCAATATTTCGCGGGAAACACAGACGCTGGCAGGGCATTCCATTCTTTGGCCGTTCTAATTATGAACGTGGAATCAAATCGCTTGGTACGAATGGGTGGTATTTCGACCACGAAAGGATGGTGCTTAGCCGAGCGTCTAGTTGTCCGGTAGTGGAATGGTGATGGGGGAATGAGATCATGTAGTTCTTGCGCGCATTCACCATGGTGTAATCTGTAAAAGACCGACAGACTTGCTACCTTGTTGTTGCCTGTTTATAATTCTTCTCTACTGAAAACCATCTTTTGTTCATTGCAAAGTCCATTACTATATTAATAAGGTGAGATACTGTATCCTACGTTACTTGACTCGCATCATACCGCAAAGTGACTTTGCTTGTTGTGTTTTTCCAGTGATTATTTACCTCTATGACCCTTTGTGTTTTAAAAGGGAATGATCGAGAATGAACAGGTATCTTCTAGGCAAGCGTGCTACATCCTAGACCGCATCGTTACTTACCATCAGGTGCGATAGTGGTCAAACGCAAGCCTATCTAATAATATATAATAAAAAAAAGCTAACTAACTAACTTCTGAGCCTAATTTTTATTACGGAATACATATAGGTACTGTTTTTCTAACAGTACAGTTATCTTTATCTATCTATTTTAATTGAGAGTATTATTTTTATACAAAATCTCAGTTAAAATAATTTCTGTACATTTCATAAAATTTCACCGCTGGGTTAAAAAAATTGGAAGATCTTTAGTGAGTAAAAAATCAAAACAATCTCCTTTATTTCTCACCTAAAACCTTAAGCTCCTTCTTTTAGCTCTCTTCTCAATAAAGGTTACTACTACAGCTACTGTTGCTCAGAAGCAATTATTTCCCGATATAAAGTTTAAACCAAAATTATTTATTATTTTTTACCTACCCTTTTAACAAACTAATGTTGTTTAAGTAGCAATCAGTTACAACTTTTACGTTTAAGGAGGACTCGTCGTTGTCTAGGTAAATACCTAGACAAACTATTAAAAACGGTCTTACCACCTTGTTAGTTACCAGCGTAGTTGGATTAAGTAAAATACCTACAAAAATAATAGATTTAAAACAAAGCTAGTTTAGCTATTAAATTTGTAAAGTGTTCGCTAAAAAAAGAGCAATACGTTGTCAAAGCATTTTTTGAGGGTCGATTTTATATAGAAAAACCTTTTAGTTAAAATGTACTGTGTACTGGACGGTATTTTATAACCGTTTTTCTTCATTCTATTTACACAATTATTAACATCTGATTAATTTTATTTTGTTTGCACTGGGCTTAAAAATAGTGATTTTAGATAAATAGATAGATAGACAGATAAACTCTTTATTGAAACACCATATCTTAAATAATAAAAAAAGTGAACAAACTTAACCAAAGTGTAACAATGGGCGGTCTTATCGCTCAGAGCGATCTCTTCCGGACAACCTTGCACGGGAAGGAATAACGCAGTAAAATATGGACGGTGGTTTTCATATTAAAAAAAAAAAACAAAACACGGTGCATATACGTACATAATATACATATAAATATACAGCTACATAAACATAATACATATCTATAATAGATCTACTACATACAAGTTCGTCTAGGTAGGTACCACCGCTTTGCCAGTTATTCTGCCGCCAAGCAGTAGTGTGTTCCGGTTTGAAGGGCAATGTAGCTAGTGAAATTATTGGGCAAATGAGACTTATGATCTGATCTCACAGTCGAGTAATCTTATTACCAGACTGTGTTGATGTCTCAGGATGATGTGTCAGTCATGCGAAACTTTACATGTTAGAGTTCCGAGTGACACTGTTCTATTATGGGCGGCCGTGTCACTTAACATCAGGTGAACGACTAGCTCGTCACATCATTCAATAACATAAAAAAAAAACATTATAATTATAGGAATAAAAGTAGGTATGTAGATAATAATATCTGATAGCTAGTGCGAAAGATAATATTGTTTTACACGATCATTGAAAACATTTATCGAAGGTGCTTGTTTTATTTCAGTAGGTAAGGCATTCCATAAGTGAACAGCTTCAACGGTAAATAAACCGTCATAAAATTTTGTTGTGTTTTTTTTATGATATTGAATGATGTGACGAGCTAGTCGTTCACCTGATGTTAAGCGCCACGGCCGCCCATAACAGAACAGTGTCACTTGGAACCCTAAAACATAGAGTTTCAAGCGACACTGCACTGCGCAGATCATCCTGAGACATCAGCACAGTCTGGTAATAAGATTACTCGACTGTGAGATCAGATCATAAAGTCTCAATTGCCCTGTAATTTCTCTAGCTACAGTGCCCTTCAAACCGGAACACAGTAGTGCTTGCACACTACTGCTTGGCGGCAGAATAACTGGCAAAGCGGTGGTACCTACCTAGACGAAATTTGCAACAAAGTCCTACCACCTAGTGTGTGCAATGTATTTAGCATCAGGTTCTCTGATGATCTAAGAGAACGTGAATGACAGGCGTGAAGGAAATTAAAACTTTAGTTTTTTAGTTTTTTTTTCTTTCATCGGACTGCGCCTTAATGTATATTGTCGTGATGTAAAAAAAATAAAAATAAAAGTTAGTTAGTTCGGTGGAACCGAACCGATTTTGAGTCGACCGGGGAAAGTGGTTCCCACCTACTAAATCACGAACAAGTTATATTAAAAAGGAAAAGTAAGGAGGATGCTCACGGATAGAGCCAACGGCTTCACACCGGACCTTTGGTTTCAAGGACCGTCCTGGTGGTGCACTCACCGTGCCGCCTGCCCTACCTAACTTGGTCAGCCAGTTTGCTTGGGACTGTCAATTGGTGGAGAAAGTGAAACTAAAGCGAATTTAGTACAACTCAATATTTACTCAAAAAACACACAAGTAGAAATATCTTATGCAAAACAAAAGTCTACAAAAATAGTAATAACACTAGGCCGCAGTTAAAGTCTGTAAACCTAATATGATAACGCTAATCCCGGGACGCTCACTGACGACTAACGGGGAGAAATTAAAAAAAACGCACGGGGGGCGCAAAAAGTTCACATCGGAAATTAAGAAAACGACACGCTCACTCAATCACGGCGGAGGAGTCGTTTCGCGGGAGCCAGCCGTCGCTGGACTACCACCGCGAAACAAAAAATAAATCTTCAACACGAAGGAAAATATGTGGCCATCTTGGTTAGGCCACCAGTCGACGTCGTCACGGGCGGATATGGGCGATCCGTCCTGTCGCTCCACACACCCGGGGCTCTTGACGCGACTTCGTAAAAAATGAGCCAGCAGCTACTCCTGCGCCATGCCGACCGTAGGAACGGCGGCCTCAAAGAAACCCTCAGCGCACATCCATGTGGGTGCGGTTTTTTAAAAGGTGCGCAGGAGCGGCGAACGCGTGCACTCCGTGGGCGCGCGCCTCGCTGACTGTCGTGGCGATTGGTTCGCGGCACGATTCTGCTGGGCGCGGTCCGCGCTTATCGCGTCTTCTCGCCTCCACGTAATATGGCTATCTCTCTCATATATACAATCAATAACCTATATTTTTTAACTATTTTAATCTTATTTAATTACAAGTACATTACAAAACTAAGAGGATTTTTCTGATCATTTATATACAAATACGTCCAAGAATGGTTCAGTAATTGTTGTGATATTTGGTTGGAAAAAACCGACAAGAAGCTAATGATAACAAGTATGTACTTTTGGTAAATTACAAGTCCCACAGACTACTACGAGTATGAAATGTGATTACTGAATCGTTATTAAGCTGTTTCTGATAAATGTTTGCCAGTAGGACCCGTACTTTAAACAAACGAAAACATGACTGTCAGGTTCCTTGTCCAAAATAGTTGCATCAAAATCTTATAGAAATACTTTAAATCATTTTGTAATTCATCAGCCTTGGGAAACCTTAAGGTACCTAGTAAGTATTTATTCTACTATCCAAATGATAGGGCTAATGGTAAAGCTATAATTAAGAATAATTGTTTTTCATATCACAAAGTGCCTGGCCTTCTTAATGCGGGGTCAGAGCAGTACGAAAACGTTGCTATTGCGAAAGTGTCAGGAGAAACTGACTATAATTAATAGAAAAAGTAGCTACACGCTACAATACCCCCTTTTTTGCAAAAGCAGATAACGTAAGTTATCGCGACACAGACGTCCAACTCACTGAAAAAAAATTTTTTTTTATGGCAGTTGCTAAGCGGTTGTGAGTAGATTACGAGCAGGCAAAAACAACATACATACTCCAATCAAAAAAAAATTAAGGAAAAAAAATTTTTTTCCAAAAATTTTCGATTCCTACTTACCCTCACTCACTCTATTTTATGTTGGTATACCTTTAACTATTTCAAACACTATCATGCATCTCCTTAATCATGCTCTTCTCATATTCATCATTCTTACACATCATCATCATCATCATCATCACGACATACATACCATTGCCTCGTATATGTAGCCATCATACTCCAAATATGCATTAATGCTGGAATTGTGTTCTATGAACTTTAATGAAAATTCACTTTAAAGTACTGAAACTTTGCCTTAAAAAATGTATGGTTATAGGAAAAAGGTAAGAATACAAACTCATGTTTCTAAAAAAGTAAAGAAATCGAGCGATTCTTGTTTTGTAGGACTAACCTTACAATGACGTGGTTGTGTCTTGTATTCGGTAATTCACGTAGATGTCGAAGCACTATTACAAGATGTTAAGAAATAATATTAATAACTAGTTTCCAACTGTTGGAAAAAAAAAGGGATATTTTTATCCACAAAAATTAATGTTGAATAATTATTGTGCTACTATTAAAATTGCTTTAAATATGATACTATCATAAGCAATGAACATGTGACATGTAGGATGAATTATCCCAGAATATGAAAAATCAGGTACATCCTCCTAATACTAATAAGTAGTGTCAACTTAATATATGCAAAATATAAGACATTATTATAAATAAGACCAAAATGTTGTCCTCCTAGACTTTGCTTTCTAAACAACCACAAAGAATAGGGATCTATATGTGTGAATGTATATCATAAACGAATACCTAGTATTACTTCAATTGTAATACTGATAAAAAATAGTAACATATTATGGGTTTAGATAACACAACAAATAATCCAATAAAATCAGTTGAGTAAGCCTTCAGTACCGCTTACCAACATTTACTTCTTATAAAATAGGGTTCATCTTAGATGACACCACATCATTACCTCAAAATAAACTTCATTTTTGAAATTACTCAAAAACTAGAAGTCCAAAATAAAAAATAATAATTGTTCAAGGTTCACCTAAATATGCAGGTATTAAAACATTTTTGAAAATTTGAAAAATATCTACTTTAATTTTTTCATGTCACTTCGGTGAGAATGAAAAATTATGAAAAAAATTCAAGAAAAATATTACTTAGTGAGAGTGCCATGCTTTATTATATCTTTAACATGGTACTTTCCAGAGCTACTAGATTTAAGATATATGCAAGATATAAACAACATCAGACAATTTTTGCAATATTTTACACTTCACAAATCGTGGTGCTAGTTTACTAGAAAAGAAGTTTGCAGCATTGGATTGTACGAAGTTTCGTCTCCAGACGATGTCGCCTGCTTGAAAGACAACATCTTTACGCCTACGGTTATATCTAGTTGCGTTACGTTGGTATGCTTCTGTCAATGCTGATTGGACTTGCGAAAATATGTCAGAAAGTTCATTCAGCGCAGTAGCCGACTTTTCTCTATCCGCTACCTCAAGACTGGGCAGATCGGAACCAGAATACTTCAAGTTCCATGACTTTAAAGATTGACTGCTATTGTAAATATTATAAACCACTGAAGGAATTAAAGCCTTAGGTGCCCCATTATCAAAATCATTATAAAGTGTTGAATTTTTATCAATGCGGGGTGGAGTAAAATTCTTATCATAAGGTTTTCCAACACTGGGCTGTAAATTATGCACGGTAGTATAAGTCAAACTAGTACCGGGTTGCAGCTGTTGTAGCTGACCTGGGGTCATGTTTATGTTTAGCCGTCGCGGGTTCGTATTGACAAACAAGTTATCCGCGAGGTTTGAACGAATAAAATCATCAGAGGTTGTGACTGGTAATGACTCAGGCACAATAGTCTGTGGAACAGTACTCACCGAAGTAGTAGGTGGAAGTGGCTCGTCTAAACTCATTAAACTGTCCATCATATCACCACAATTCAGAACTGTAAATAATAAATGTAGATTATAACAATGTATTTACCTACTGTGAAAATATTACACAGAATATCAAAAAATTAGTATCCAATATACTTAATTCCACTTTAATACCAATATCCATAGCAAATTAACTGTACTAGCAGGGCAGTAAGCTAAAAATACACAAAAATAATTTGTTCGGGCGCCACTGTCGTGATATAAAAAAAATAAAAATAAAAGTTAGTTAGTTCGGTGGAACCGAACCGATTTTGAGTCGACCGGGGAAAGTGGTTCCCACCTACTAAATCACGAACAAGTTATATTAAAAAGGAAAAGTAAGGAGGATGCTCACGGATAGAGCCAACGGCTTCACACCGGACCTTTGGTTTCAAGGACCGTCCTGGTGGTGCACTCACCGTGCCGCCTGCCCTACCTAACTTGGTCAGCCAGTTTGCTTGGGACTGTCAATTGGTGGAGAAAGTGAAACTAAAGCGAATTTAGTACAACTCAATATTTACTCAAAAAACACACAAGTAGAAATATCTTATGCAAAACAAAAGTCTACAAAAATAGTAATAACACTAGGCCGCAGTTAAAGTCTGTAAACCTAATATGATAACGCTAATCCCGGGACGCTCACTGACGACTAACGGGGAGAAATTAAAAAAAACGCACGGGGGGCGCAAAAAGTTCACATCGGAAATTAAGAAAACGACACGCTCACTCAATCACGGCGGAGGAGTCGTTTCGCGGGAGCCAGCCGTCGCTGGACTACCACCGCGAAACAAAAAATAAATCTTCAACACGAAGGAAAATATGTGGCCATCTTGGTTAGGCCACCAGTCGACGTCGTCACGGGCGGATATGGGCGATCCGTCCTGTCGCTCCACACACCCGGGGCTCTTGACGCGACTTCGTAAAAAATGAGCCAGCAGCTACTCCTGCGCCATGCCGACCGTAGGAACGGCGGCCTCAAAGAAACCCTCAGCGCACATCCATGTGGGTGCGGTTTTTTAAAAGGTGCGCAGGAGCGGCGAACGCGTGCACTCCGTGGGCGCGCGCCTCGCTGACTGTCGTGGCGATTGGTTCGCGGCACGATTCTGCTGGGCGCGGTCCGCGCTTATCGCGTCTTCTCGCCTCCACGTAATATGGCTATCTCTCTCATATATACAATCAATAACCTATATTTTTTTAACTATTTTAATCTTATTTAATTACAAGTACATTACAAAACTAAGAGGATTTTTCTGATCATTTATATACAAATACGTCCAAGAATGGTTCAGTAATTGTTGTGATATTTGGTTGGAAAAAACCGACAAGAAGCTAATGATAACAAGTATGTACTTTTGGTAAATTACAAGTCCCACAGACTACTACGAGTATGAAATGTGATTACTGAATCGTTATTAAGCTGTTTCTGATAAATGTTTGCCAGTAGGACCCGTACTTTAAACAAACGAAAACATGACTGTCAGGTTCCTTGTCCAAAATAGTTGCATCAAAATCTTATAGAAATACTTTAAATCATTTTGTAATTCATCAGCCTTGGGAAACCTTAAGGTACCTAGTAAGTATTTATTCTACTATCCAAATGATAGGGCTAATGGTAAAGCTATAATTAAGAATAATTGTTTTTCATATCACAAAGTGCCTGGCCTTCTTAATGCGGGGTCAGAGCAGTACGAAAACGTTGCTATTGCGAAAGTGTCAGGAGAAACTGACTATAATTAATAGAAAAAGTAGCTACACGCTACAATATGAAAAATATGAGTTGAGGATGATCAGGTCCAATTAGAGTAGAGCACGCATACAATCAAAATAAGATCACCATTAAAAGAAATAATATTTATTAAACCCAAAACTAGAACGCATTATCCATGGTAGCAGTTGTCTTCATATATCTTTATGACAAATAAAACCAAAAAACCCTCTTCAAAAATCAATTTAAAAATAGAAAACAATAAAATAAAACTAAACATATAAAAAGGTTGGTCGGTCGGCAACAATATGTATAAGATAAACCATACTAGTTCAAGTTATAAATATGCCCAATTTTTCACTCCCCGCCATTTCACCGGGCGGATTTCCCTTGAAATATCGGAAGGCCTTTGGGCCCTGATAAATAAAATGGCACTAGGGATCCCAATGTATCACTAGAAGTGTAAAAGGGTTAAAAAGGTCGGGATATGGATAGGTACCCCATTAAATATCGACCACTGACCGCAGATTGTTGAGGTCAGGTCACATTGTATCCGACAGTATAAAGGTGTGTATAGACTTAGGTATCTACCTAAGGGTTTGTTAGCAGACACAGGCTTTGGTGATGTGTTGGTACTGTCGGTATTTTGTGAGCCTAGATAGAGATAGATAGATAGAGATAGAGAACTCTTTATTGTTAAATCTTTTTGCCTCGACCATAGACGCAAAGTTGCCAGTTTATCGGTCTTCTACCGAGTGCATTTTGGAGAGTGCGCATTGGAGTTGCATAACCTGATTTCACCGTCACCGTTCCACCATTGGACAGCCAGATGTACGAAGAAGCGCCACCGTTACATGGTTATTTTAATATCCTACATGTGCGAACAAAGAGATTTGGCTCTACATTTATCATGCGAACAGCCAAGGAGTGGAACGCTTTACCGGCATCCGTATTTCCCGAAACCTACAACCTTGGAGTATTCAAATCGAGAGTGAACAGGTATCTTCTAGGCAAGCGTGTTACATCCTAGACCGCATCGTCACTTGCCATCAGGTGTGATAGTGGCCAACGCGAGCCTATCAACCAATAAAAAAAAAATTGTTTCACCAATGAAGTAAAAAATCAGAAATAAATATAATATTTACGAACTAGTGTAACAATGGGTGGTTTTATCGCTGACAGCGATCTCTTCCAGACAACCTATATTGTTGGTCAGTCTGCCGATATAAGGAAAAGAAAGAAAGAATATTTATTCGTAAAACACAACTGATAACAAATACATAACACCAAAATATTAAAACAATGCTACGCGGTGTTACGAATGGGCTCTAACTCAGCATACAATTAAAGTCCTAAAACCTTAATAACTGATTTTTAGTCGGAACACATTGTGGCACCACGTGCGTCATATCTAATCAAAATTGAATTAAATTTATATAAACTGATAAAGCGTGAAACTATTAAAATAGCTTTTATAGTTTGGAAACTATCGTATGATAGAGTCAAAATTACTCCAACCAGGTTTCGTAAATATTTGATGTCCTTCTTCTGGGAGCCAGTTACGAGTACTAACGCAAGCCGCGGCGGCTTTCGCGAGCGTAACGTTTGTTAATTTCGACTTAATTGACCTGAGTTTAGTTGTTATTAATTTTCCAAAATAATATATATATTAAATTAAGGTTTCTATTTTCAATTAAATACATCACTTCTAATTAATATTGGCTTATACTTCTTTCACGCAGTTTTAATTAGGGATACAAATGTTTGAACCGTATGGGGGTCCGTGGGGGCCGGCTGCCATGGAAACATAATTATAGGGGCTTGGCCAAACGTTTGGTGGAAGCATCAGGTGACCAGAATGCTGGCTTTTATTTTGCACTAAAAATAAGCATCGCCATTCAACGTGGTAATGCTTTTTTATGTTTGTGAATGATGTGACGAGCTAGTCGTTCACCTGATGTTGAGCGCCACGGCCGCCCATAACAGAACAGTGTCACTCGGAACCCCAAAACATAGAGTTTCGAGCGACATTGCACTGCGCACATCATCCTGAGACATCAGCACAGTCTAGTAATAAGATTACTCGACTGTGAGATCAAATCGTAAAGTCTCAATTGCCCAGTAATTTCACTAGCTACAGTACCCTTCAAACCGGAACGCAGTAGTGGTTACACACTACTACTGCTGTCAGCATTCTGGGCACTTTCCCCTCTACCTACGGGTTATTATATTTTTTTAGTTTTAAGTTCTGATGCATAGTTTAGTTTCGTATTAACGGTTATAAAATTAACGGTACTTATGGGATACAAATAATTATTGCATAGTATTGGGTTCGTGAGTGACAGTGAATACTTTGTATGGATTTGACAGTTTCAATACGATGAACATTTTATAATTAGAAATATTACTCTTATTGCATTACAATTGAAGTTACACGATAACTCTTCGGGCTGCACTTATTATCTCAAAAAAAAAAAAAAATTTTGTGAGCCTATGTTTTTTTTTTTTTTTTTTTTTTTTTTTTTTTATGTTATTGAATGATGTGACGAGCTAGTCGTTCACCTGATTTTAAGTGACACGGCTGCCCATAACAGAACAGTGTCACTCGGGACTCCAACATGTAAAGTTTCGTGTGACTGCTGCACTGCGCACATCATCCTGAGACATCAGCACAGTCTGGTAAGATTACTCGACTGTGAGATCAGATCATAAAGTCTCAATTGCCCAGCAATTTCACCAGCTACATTGCCCTTCAAACCGAAACACAGTAGTGCTTGCACCCTACTGCTTGGCGGCAGAATAACTGGCAAAGCGGTGGTACCTACCTAGACGGACTTTGCAAAAAAGTCCTACCACCTAGTGAAAAAAGTCCTACCACCTAGTAGTGGCTCAGCAATTAATGTTCTTAGAATTTACTTTCAGCTTCCTACATAAGTCAAAGGTTCAGATAAAAACACTTTATTGGCGTTGTATAAAACACTGCAGACTGTGCTTTGGACATTATCCGGTTTTATGTGCAGTTAGGGAGAATAAGACGCTTTTATCGACATTGAATCAGTTTTGTTTTGGCTTTCTTTAATAGTGTGCTATAAACATGTTAACTTTGTAAACGGTGGCAATATAAAGTGCTGTTTCACATCAGCGACCAGCTAGGCAATCGCGTAACTTGATTGCAACCATCAGAAACACAAGTTTGTACGGATTTGACAGTTTCAATACGCAGTTTATGTGCATAAAACTGTAATGTGGAAATTTTCAAATTAGGAGAAAAATTTTTATTTTGCTTTGCAACCAAAGTGCCGTCATCAAACCCTAGGATGCGGTTCGGATGGCTGCAAAGATAAACTAGCTATAAGTGGCTTAATCTCTATTAATAATATGGGGGTGACATCAACTTCGAATTCCTTAATTTCACTTTTCCGGGATAAAATGTATTCTATATGTTAATCCAATGTATAAGCTGTCTCGGTACCGAACTTCATCCAAATCCATTCAGCCGTTTGAGCGTGAAGGAGTAACAAACATACACACATACACACAAACACACATACAAACTTTCGCCTTTATAATATTAGTGTGATAGTGTGATGTGATTGTATTCTCTTGTTGTATGTATATTCTTGAATATTCGTGAATGTTGAAAAATTGATTTTCTTTCTTTCCTTCGTTCTTTGCAAAAATTAAGTTACCTAAGTTAAAGCATAGTTCAATTTCTCCATCGCCAATGATGTTGCAGAATTAAAAGTAAATTACTGGAGAGTGGAGGACGTAATATAATCAATTTCCCGGGCACTACACTGTGATGAAGTTGCTTAAGTTGACGTTAATAGAGACCTCACTGCTTGACCCATCGTCGAACTACCAGTTCTTGTTTTGAGGCCATTTAAACTGTTTAAATAAATTAACATTTCTTCTAAAACAAATAACGCTAGCAAAAATTATTTCCAATAATTATTTTTAAGTACTGTTGCTAATTAAAAAAACCCTAAAAACGTAAAATAGATAACACTAATACACTTAAAATACCCGTTGAGTTTTGGTGGGAAAACGAAAAAGATCGTGTCACCGCATTGTATTATTTTCCAAAACTTGTGTTATTTTCAGTGTTAGTGCATAAAATTGGTGCATTTTATTCGTTAAGTGCTGGATTACAGGCGTGAGTGTGAGAAAATGGTATAATGATGGTGAAACGTTTCTTTTCGTGTTGTTTCCAAAACTCCATAGAAGCTTCTGGTAAAGTGGCCACCACTTTACTAGAAGTATGACTTGACTTCACTTGACATACATATATATATTACTTAACTCGAAAAATTATCAATTACTTGACACTGGCTAAATACACAAAAGTGTGGAGCCATACCAAAACAAAAAAAAACCCGTTGCTAGAGAAAAGTGCCAAAAATGCTAGCGGCATTACCACGTTATAACAATTGAAACCTTCTCAAAGACGTATTCAACGTTCCAAAGTGATGAAGGACGGCACAAATATCTCTAAATCCGAGCTAATAACTAGGTCAAACGATATTGCTTGGCCAGATTTGACCTACAGTCTCATCATTTATCGTTTCCGAGGATCCATTCCATTCCAATTTCTGGATGTTCTTTCAGGCAGCGATTTCCAATAATTACGCGAAGCGACCCTTTACCCGTTTCGGCAGTTTCATTAGGTTTCGATGAATATTAACTTGGGATGAAAATCTCGCAAGCTCGTCTGAATGAATATCACTATTTTGCAATTATGAATTTACATTACATACAAACACATCATTAAGCCTACTTACAGAGCATAAAAATTAGATCTAAATATATATAACTCAAAGGTGACTGACTGACATAGTGATCTATCAACGCACAGCCCAAACCACTGGATGGATCGGGCTGAAATTTGGCGTGCAGGTAGATGTTATGACGTAGGCATCCGCTAAGAAAGGATTTTTCGAAATTCCATCCTTAAAAGGGTGAAATAGGTGGTTGAATTATTTTCCCATAGGCCACGCCGCGAGCGAAGCTGCGGGCAGAAGCTCGTGTTTATATATTGGTCTTTACCTATGAAATTGCCGTTTTGTTTGAAAAAAGTTAAAGTTTTTTTTTTTCGAACTTATTTATTTCTTTTATTCAAAGTAATCACCCCTGCAATCAATGCATCTTTGCCAACGCTGTGGCAGTTTATGGATGCCCTTCTTGAAAAAATCAGCAGGACGGGAGACAACAAACTCTTCAAAGGCGTTTTGTACTGCCTCTCGGGAATTGAATTTTTTTCCCGCTAAAAAGTTGTCCAAATTTTGAAAAAAGTAATAGTCGGTAGGCGCAAGATCTGGTGAGTATGGCCGATGAGGGAGAGCTTCCAAACCCAACTCATGCAGCTTAGAGACGGTCTGTTGTGCAGTATGGGGTCGCGCGTTGTCGTGAAGTAGCAGTGGAGACGAACGATTGACCAAAGCTGGTTGCAGACGTGCGAGTTTCACCATCATTGTGGTCAGTTCTTCAATGTACACATCTGCAGTAATGCTCTCGCCGTTTTGTAAAAAGCTATGATGAATCACACCAGCACTAGACCACCAAACTGTGACCATCACCTTTCTAGGGGTCATTTTTCGTTTTGCACATTGCTTTGGTACCGAACCAGGATCTAACCAACTTGCTGAGCGCTTTCGATTGTCAAAAAGAATCCATTTTTCGTCGCACGTAACAATTCGGTTCAAAATTCCTTCATTTCTGTGCCTGTTAAGCAGCGCAAGGCAAGTCTCGACGCGTATGTTGCGCTGGCGATCGTAATTTCGTGGGGCACCCATCTATCAAGCTTTTTTATCTTGCCAATCTGTCGCAAATGGACCAATATTGTTTTGATGCTAACATCAAAAGCTGCTGCCAGCTCAGCTGTAGATTGAGATTCATCAGCTTCCACAATCGCCTTTAATTCATCATTGTTGACCAAAGTTTTCGGACGACCACGAGGTTCATTTATCAAGTCAAAATTCCCAGAATGGAACCGAGCAAACCAATAACGGGCTGTACGTTCGTTTGTACAGTTCTCTCCGTAAACGTCGTTGATGTCATGTGTCGTTTGTGCCGCGTTGGTGCCACGACGGAACTCATATTCCATAATTACACGAAATTTCAAAGTATCCATTATGAGGAAAAATGTTGAAATGTAATGAAAATATAACGCAAATCAATAAACAAAAGACTTATATTGTAAATAGAATGTCATATTTTTAAAACAAAATTAATTTGAATTTAGAATTCATAGCCAATCAAAACTTTTTTTTGTTTGAAAAAGTCTGTACTGCAATACGGCAATTTCATAGGTAAAGACCTATTATAACGCCTTGAGGAGTCGAAATTGGTATCGAATTTCGTGTCGCACCGGTTTCCGTCAAGTCTTTATAAGACAACACATTATAATTATGTCTATTGTATAGGTTGTATTAAAAAACGTAACATGTTTGAATTCAGTGAAAATTTTTGAGCATAACGCCTCTATTTTTGAGCGCAAGGGTAATTTTGCCTTTGCTCTGTGCTGAAGGACCCCTAAATCTGATTGACTTCGGCGTGAATTGGCGGAAACTTAAATGATACAAGAATATCTGTTGTGACTGTTGTAAACTGTGCTGTTTAGTGTAGTTACACTAAATATTTGTGAATGTTTTTAATAGTCTGTTATTGTATAATGCAACTAGCTTCTGCCAGCTGCTTCACCCGCGTGGCCTATATGAAAATAATTCAACCACCCATTTCACCCTCTTAGGAGTGGAATTTCGAAAGCCCTTTCTTAGTGGATACCCACACTTTTCAAAAAACACACACTCCAACAAATTTCAAGTCTCTAGGACCAGCGGCTTAGTCTGTGTAAATTTATATGATATAAGACATTTAGTCAGACAGGACTTTGAATTTTATATGACTATGTAGGTATAATTATGAAATTTTCAAAGCCACATATCGAAATCTTTTTTTCCAACCTATTGTGATTAGCTTTGACCTGAAAACTTTAGCATTGAATTCCAAAATAACTTTTCAATATTGATATAGTTATAGTAGTATATATTATAGTAGTATAGTTATATGATATAGTTATAGTATATATTATAGAACACACTTTTTAAAATTCCTATTTCCTTTTTATTTCAATGTATGAAAAGTTTGTTTTGATTAACCGCTGTGAACTTTGCAAGATACTAAAGGGTTTTATATTTCAGAAACATCTCAAAACGGTTCTAGCAAACGCCATTCTTTTTTTTTCTAATAAAATGAAACACACTGAGGAATCCTCCGACACCCTTTTGAAGAACTATAACTTCGCAGAAAAAGCGACCAAGTAACTAAAAGTTGAACTAAGTAATCTTTGGCAACACGACTCATTTGTCAAAGGGAACTTTTCTTGATGATTTCTCAAAGAAACTTTTCGGTAATTTGGAAACTAATTCTGTCGTTTTGATAGGAGTGAAATTCATTTGCAGTTGTTGAATAGTTTGCAGTTGTTCACGCAGATTTGTGACGAAGGTTTGATGGGGGTCTGGTTGGATATTACGTGTTTGTTGGCGTCAAAGATCGCATCTATTCAATGAGGATGAAAAACCATCTACGTCAGACCTGGTTCACTCCACACTTTGCTAGCAAATCGTACTCCTGAATCTTTTTTGAGTCATCAGTTCACGTAGTAAGTTAGTTTTAAGTATTTTTTCAGCAAACAAACATTATTTCAACGTAAAACCCCATATTTTCTAGGTTATTGCACCTAATGAGAGTACAGGGGGGTGATCAGAAAACTTTGATTGCAATGCAACAGGAGAAATTTCCAAACTAACTATGCACATAAACTGCGTATCCAAACTGTCAAATCCAGACTTTGTGTTTCTGTCGGTTGCAATCGAGTTACATGATCGCCCAGCAAGTCTATACTATAGCTCCAAACTAATATAATAATTATCAATCTCGATACAACATTCACATTTTTTTTGTCACACCCAACCACAACCACCATAACACAACAACAACTGAATGGAATGGAACAACTTTTTGTTAATGTATGTAATACTTTATGTGATAATTGTAATTGATTTTGTCGTTTTTATCACAATAAATAAATAAATAAATAATAAATAAATAAACAACTTACCAGCGAATATAATCTGGTGGCAAATAATCGCCATACGGACATAGGACATCTAGTATCTTCTAAGGCAAGCATGTTAAGCAATGTCACTTACCGTCAGGTGAGACAGTGGTTAAATGTAAGCCTAACAAAGATAAAAAAAACTTGCTCGTAAAGTGACTCTTATTCTAATCAGCTATATATCAGCTCTTAATCTAAGATATTACTCATGTGTCCTTTTTACTTTACATTGCCGCACTTGTGTTTGATGATGATATCGCAATTCAGTTAAGTTTGTATCTCACTGCAAATTATACGTGTATAAAGTTGTCCCTGGGTTGAGACCTACCCAGGAACTAGGACACAGACACCCAGAGAGGGTCCTTAGATACCAGGAATCCTAGTTTTAGGGTCCAGTGTCTATGTTTGTAACCATTGGGTGTACGGGTACGGGTGGGGTCACTGACAAACTCGAAGGAGCCAGTCGGTGATCCCGTTCGTATGAACAAATACTGGAACATTATTTATTGATTATGATTACATTTAATGTTGTGTGTACACTTAAAGCATTCACGCTCACTAAAAAGCTTCTTCTTGCGGCGGCGCGTGTGTCGGATTGTCCTCTTCCCTCAAAAAACGGTCGAGGAGGGCGATGGCTGGCACATGCGTCAAGCTCGTACACGGGCGCTGCTTGCGGGAGCTGGTCTGCTCGTGGTGTACATGCAAATATCCAAATTGATGTTCCCAATATATTTAGTGTCCATAAATTTAAGAAAATAGGAAAAATAAGTTCCTCCTGTATACAATAAATAACAATAACACAATAACATCACATAATTAGCATTGACAGCTGCCACATCCAAATTATAAACTCTTCTACTGCTAATAAACATTTATAATAACTTAAATCACATTATGGCGTTAACAGCAAAGTTCTCAACAAACGTATTTTATAATCGTTAATACAAAACTAAACTAGACCTAAAAAACTAAATTATACCTAAGAACTTAAAAAATAAAAATAAAAAACAAAAAATTTAAAATAGCCCGTTGGTGGAAGGGAATGTGCCCAGAATAATCTTATAATCTTTATAATATTAGTTTAAATATAAAAATTAAGTACTCTTAAGAAAGATTTGATTGTTTGTTTGTTTGCATTGAATAGGCTCTGAAACCACGAAACCGATTTGAAAATCTCTGTCACCATTAGAATCCTACATTACCCCTATCAAATATATAAACAATATATAAACATAGACGATAAAAACAAAGATAGAAAAAATACCATGCGAGCCGGGCCAAGCCATTTATATATACTTCCTGACAATATCAACTCCACGATATCTGGCATAGAAATAACCTACAAAGTTACCTAAACCTTGTCAAAACTTTTCTTGTTACGATTTATTTTATCTCACCTGTTTATATATTATGTTTGAATACAATTTTGTTGTTCACTAAACTTTTCCACGTTCTTTATGTTAATTTCTTTGTAGGTATCTAAGGTAGGTATCTATCCTACATTAATTGCCTTTTACGACTTTAAGATATGACTTTATAAGCCAAGCTGCTTACTCAGTAATTATGATTACAATATCATACAAAGTAATGTTTCTCGTGGAAAGTGGTGATAAAATATCAGGCAAAATTTATATAGAACTTTGTGCTTGATATTTTCATATTTATTAGGTGGTAGGACTTTTCTGCAAGTTTGTCTAGGTTAAATACCAACGCTTTGCCAGTTATTCTGCCGTCAAGCAGTAGAGTGTGTGCAAACACTGCTGTATTCCGGTTTAAAAGGCACTGTAGCTAGTGAAATTATTGGGAAAATGAGACTTTATGACCTGATCTCACAGTCTATATAATCTTTGAAGAAGAAGATTGTGAAGTCTCAGAAAGTTGCACGCAGTGTATTCAGCATTCAGTGCAGCAGCCTTATTAATAAACACGAACTAGTTTTAGACTAGTTACACCATTTTTGTCTCTTTCGATCCAGCTAAATATTCCAGTAGCAAAAAAAGGACAAAAGCTGAAGTAACTAATCCGAGACTAATACCCGTTTATTAATAAGGCTGTAAGAGTTCCAAGTAACACTGCAAATGATATGGGCAGCCGTGTCACTTAACGTCAAGCTAACGGCAAGATCGTCATGTCATTATCAATATATGCACGACTACAGACGAACTAAAAAACTACAAACAAAGTACAAAGTAATATTGTAGAAACTGACATGAGTAGTACTCATAAGTTATTCGACTGTATCTCGTGAGTGTTAGCCGTGTAATAGTTGTATTTAAAAGTACGTAGTGGCAAATTTAAGCTGTAAAATTGGTAGGTAATGTTCTTTCATTGTCAAAACATATTCATCAAACCTTTTCACAATGTTCAAGTATTCGAAGACGCCATTTCAGAAGTAATGACGGTAATTTGATAGCGACGCTGCCAAATACATGTTCGTACAGCGTGAAATTGGAATCTGTTACGTCAAAACCATGACGTGATAGCTGTACAAGTTATGTGCCTTGATATATTTATGACAGATTACACGTAAAAGTGAGATCTAGCTCGTTGATAACAACGCTTGTGTAGGCTGAGAAATACAATTGCAATTTATTTTTATCTAGTTATACTAAAGTTGTTTATTAATGGATATTCCTTGACTAATTTATTTTCTCCTAGTTTTCTTTCCGATCAAATCCTTTGCTTATAACCAATATGAAAAAGTAACTGTTGAACAAAGATGTAGATTTTACGTCCTAGATTAATAATAATAAATATTTATACACATTTCACACAGCGCCATCTAGCGCCTGCTTAGTTCTATGGGAACCAGATAACTGATAGATAGTATAGATGCTTTTTGTTTGTAAATACATACATATAATATAATATAACACCCAGACACAGAACAAACACCTATGTTCATCACACAAATGTTTTGTCCTGGGCGGAAATCGAACCCACAACCCACAGCTCAGAAGGCAGGGCTACTACAAGGCCACTCAAATAGTCCTATTTCATCGTAACAGTCGTATGGTAAGTTGCGTTACGTATAATCCAGAAAAAATGTTACCACTCGGGACGAATCACGGAGCATAGGTACCGATATTTTTGCAGTTGACTACTTAATATTCCAATATAACTAATATAATAATTCTATCTTCGCTTATAATGGATCTCCGCTTCAGACTATTTGAATTGGTCCTAATGTAAAATGAATATTTTTGTTCACTGAAATCCATTAGGATAAAGCAAGTAAATACAGGCTGTATTCCTGGCTCGTTGTACTCAATGGAAATGGAATGGAAAATATGTACGGAATCCGTAACTCAAATTGACAGAAAAATATCCATTACTTTTGCAAATGGAATGTTTTTAGAATTTAACGTGTTATATAAGGTGTATAACTAAAAGATTAATATATGGGTTTCGATAGTTTATTCGCCTGAATTCATAAATGATTTTTCTTAATATCATTTTTATTAGTTGGTCGGTTACTAAAGCTGGCTCGTTCACGGTATTCACACTTATGCAATTTCACTACACAGTATGCTTAAAAATTAATGATATTTAATTATGATTGGTTAATATATTTTATTTGAAATATTGACATAAGTACTGTAACAGCCTCATTAATAAACACGAACTAGCTTTAGACTAGTTACACCATCTTTTGTCTCTTTCAATCCAGCTAAATATTCCAGTAGCAAAAAAGGACAAAAGCTGAAGTAACTAATCCGAGACTAATACCCGTTTATTAATAAGGCTGTAAGTGTTTAAGATATAAATGTAATAAATGTTTGATTTACATAATTTTTATTTTAGTTTTCTGTATGTATTAGGTTTTTTTTGCATGCCATTCCGGTAGAATGTGGGAGATCAAGTTATTATTGTTATCATCTTCATATGTACCCATGATCAAGCAAATAAAGAATTGAATTGAATAGAAAAAAAATATACTTTGATACAAAATGCTACTGAAGTGTATGTGTAGACTAGAGGTAGTTTTTAGTAAGATTGGATGTTGTGGATAAATAAATAAAAAAACACATTTTTTTATGTACAAGCCGTGGGCAGAAGCTAGCTTCGAAGAAGAACGAAGAAGATATTTTAAAATAGGTAATTCAACCACCCATGTCTCTTAGGGATGGAATTTCGAAAAACCATTTCTTAGTGGATCTACACTGTACAAAAAACACACTCTTCAAATTTAAAATCACTAGGACCAGTGGTTTAGGCTGTGTGTTGATATATAAGTCAGTCAGTCATGACTTTGAATTTTATAGGTATAGATAGATAGATGATGAAGATTATTACATTATTGCTTTAAATCAGAAATTTTATATACTGTCGACACAGTCTGCGTCCATTTAGGAGATAGTAAATTTTAGAGTTTATAATTTGATGTTATAATTTTGATAGATATTTTCTTTTGGTGGCAACTTTATTTTTGTGTATTTCTATATAAAAAGTATTGTATATGGATAAACAATCTAATATCTAAACTGTATGTGCCTTGATAAAATAAAATAAAATAAATAAAAATTGTTACCATCCCCATTACTCTATCTTTTTTTTTCTATGAACAGTGAGTTAATTTTAAAACTAGAATAATCAAAATAGCTCGCGTTGCTCTATTGTTCTATCCCCATTAGTCGGGACAACGGGACTGGCCATTCGAAATGAAACAAGCTCACGTATTGTTGTGAACTCTAAAGCGTAAAACCTGTTCATATAAAATTAAACAACAGGGCCAGCCGGCTCTAATACAAAACATGGAATTCTGTTCTTCTTGATTGTACAGTTATTGAGCGCAATATTATTAAGCTTCTATTGCTTTTATAGCTGCAATATACAGCTCTAAAACTTTATTAAAGGCGCGATGTAAGCCCGAAATCAACTAAAAGCACTTTTTGACGTCACCAATGTGACCTCGTGTCAAAATAATCATATGGTAGAAATTGTGTGAATATAGAAGATATAAAAAAAACAGGCATGGTTTATCAAAACTTAACTACTTTAGTTTTTTTTAAATAAATTCATTCTAAAGAGTTCAAAACAAAATATTTATAAACGTAGTTCTCCGAATTTTCTGTGATAGCAACACATTTTTAATGCAAATTTCGGAAAGACTGGTGTTCTGCTATATCTGGTGAAAAGAAATGACCAGATAAAATATTTATTTAATATCCGTACTTATTTCACGTAATCCATAAAAAGCCAGCAAAATTTAGCACATTTTTATGAGCGGACCTATTTTGACATTAAGTATATTATCTGCGATTTTCAACATTTAACAGAGCACTATTATATAGACACCTAAAAAAATTCTTATGACGCGGCCTTAAAACTTGCAGTTTTAAATAATAAAGGGATGGCAGAAAATGAAACATCGGTATTAAATATTACTATTTTAGTTAATATAACTAGAGCTAATACTATTTACAAATCCAGGCAAGATGTTTAAGGCGCGTCGTCTCGCACTGGGAGGTATTGGTTGCGTCTTCTTTGTGTCAGTCTACGTTTTGGTTGGGGAGTCACTGATTCCTCAGATATTCTCGACTGCGCTGCCTCATAGTTTGCCGCGCTAACAGGAACAGGCGTGACGGAGTATCCGGCAGCCACTAAAGCAGCAAACTCTTCAGGGGTGTAAGCCTTGTTGTTCTTAGGAGGAGGCAGCAATGCTCTTTGTTCGTCTATATTACGCCCGTGCTGTTCAATGTTTATTTGGTCGATGTCAATTTGTTCTCTTGCAGCGGGCTGGGGCCTCTGTTTTCTAGGAGCTGGTATGTTTTTGCTAACGTAGATAGCTGACTGTGGCGGTTTAGTTGATTCTGCATGACGGTCAGCTTTAGGCGATAACTCGTATCTGGGACGTTGCTGGTCGCTCGTTCGGTATATCGGACGCAGCACAAACTGCTCGCCATATAACTGTTGCGCCTGTTGTTGTTGTTGTTGGGCATTTTCTGCAATGGGGTCGTAGATTTTCACTGATCTTTGTTTTTCAAGTTCAGGGTAACGTTTCAAATAAGCAACGGGTCTTTCGACGTTGGAAGATGGGAGTCGCAACTCCTGCCTGATGGACTGCGGTATCAGCTGTTGTGGTAGCTCCAAAATTCTGTACTGCTTTGGTGAAGCTTCTTGCTGCTGCTGATATTGAGGAGATACTCTGTAACTGGACTGAGGTCGGAGATGTTGCAATTTTGGAGCTGGTACGATTTTTAAGCCTTGAGCTTCAGGACGTTCATATGTGAATTCCGGATCGGCTTGTTGGGCGATGGGTACGTAACGGAGAGCCTGTGCAAGTCTCTGCGGCTGAGGAGTAACCCGGTACTGTTGCTGGGGCTGTGGTTGCTGCTGTTGCTGGACATTAGTAGTCTCGATAAGGTATTGTTGTGGAGCTTCAGTACTTTGAGGGAAAGACACGTGGACCTTTGTACGTTTCGAAGCCTTCTTCGTAGGTTTAGGGACGTATCTGTCATTCTGAAAAGGAAAATAGTTCAATATTAGTTGTAAGTCTAAAATGCATAGGTATTATTGCGTAGAGTGAAGATTGGGGTTAGGAAAATATACCATTTTCATTCAATGTAATTATTGACTCATAGTAAAGGTCAGTGAAACCATAGAAATATAACGCTCTAAAAGTGAAACGGTACTTGAAACTGCAAAAGCCTTCTAATTTGAATATTTTAAATAAGTGTTGTTTTGAATATGTTCTATTGACTTTACTTTATAATGTTAACGCAATTATCAGTAACTTACTTGTTGGTATTGTGACACTACACTTCTTGCTGTTGTAGACGGTTGAGGTGTCGGTGAGTAAGCTTGAGCATGAGACTCTGGTCGCACTTGCGGCTGTCCCAACAAAGCCAGTAGTTCTTGGTCAAACGCGCCAGAAGAACTAGCGCCAGTATCACTGACGGACAGGGCGGCTCCAACTGATGCTTCACCACCGTTGAAATCGTAGTGAGGACGAGCAATCACAGTGTGAGATGGAACCTGAAAATGAAAAGTTAGAGGTAGAAGTTTACTCTTACGTGAGGGTGAGATATTGTTAAATAAGTTACCACCCTCTTTCCACTAAAACTAGTCATGAATAAGTGTTTATATTTTTTATTATATCTAGAGGATTTTTTTATTATTTTTTTTATGTTAAAGGGAGCAAACAAGCATAAGCATCTAATGGGAAGTGGTCACCGTAGCCTATGGACATCTGTAACACCGAAGAAGTCGTCACCAATGCTTTGCTTTCCCTGTAGGACTCTTTTAACCCTCCTTTTAAAGTACTCCATGTTGTAATTCAGCGGAAAGAAAATTGAAAAGAAGTGATTGTTTCGTGAAAGAATTGGACCGTTTACTTAAGATGTATCTTTATTCTCAAAAGTTCACCAAACGTTCATTCAAGCAATCATAATACCTTCAACAAGTAAATTTATTTGAAATAGAAATCATCGTTTTTCTTCCAGTTGGAAAGAACACACTACTCATTTTCTCTTACCTGACGCCCATTTTGTTGCTGTGGTTCCAAATAATAGAGCTGCTGCAAGTTCTGCTTGTGCTCTTGTTGCGGGTTTGCATACAGTTGCTGCAATAGTTGGCCGTTGGAAACGGGAGCTTTCCTTTCAGGCTGCAGATCCAGAAGCTCCTGAGCGTTGAGGGAAAATACTTGGCCTGGGCGATACTCCTCGGCTTCAGACCGACTGAAAATTGTATATATACGTATTACAAGAAATATCGAAATGGGATCAATTTCTTAGTCAAAACTAGATAAAACAATGAGTGTTCAATGAGTACCTACATTGCATGGTCTTGTAAAGTTGTGCAAGGTCTTGTAGATTTTCTATAATAATATAACCTAGTGTTCATCTTTCTTCATACTGTAATACTGTATTTACTTTAACCCACAATCTAAGAATATGAACTCTCATTGTTAAACAAGCAAGCTTAACTAATTTATATTTTAAATTATTTTAGAGATAATTTAAATTTTGAGTTTACTGATTCCAATTATTGACCTGGGTTGTGGCACGCCGTAGTCGTTCGGATTAACAGGAACTGCTGTGATAGGGTATCCGGCCGCTAACAATGTATTGTACTCCTCGGGGGTGTAGAATCTGCCATTACCAGGTGGTGGCATCGTCTCTAAGCTGTGTCTGTAATGGGCTAGTATTTTAGCCTGCTCGACTCTCAAGGCTTGTTCCTGGAAAGGATCAATCGGAAGAGGCAGTCCAGCGGGAATAGGCAGATTTTGGTTGAATAGGCCTGGTACTGGAGGTTTCACGGAAGGGCTGATTAATCCTGATGGTAGCCCGAAGTCGTTGTAATCAGGAATTGGTGTGACAGCAAATCCAGAAACAATTAAAGAAGTAAATTCTTCAGGAGTGTACGACTTTCCATCTCGTGGAGGAGGAATGTGAGACTGTCGCCGATCTTCTAAACTTAGCCCACGATGTTCAATTGAAATTCGGGGTGTGCTATTTTGCACTACTTCTACATTCACTTGTTTCTGATCAGATTTGTTCAGTTCATTTCTTGTTATCGTTGAAGGGTGCTCCGTACTCATTGCTTGATTGGGTGGTTGCTCTCTTGCTGGCCTTTCAACCTTTGCACTCTGAACTTCAGAGTGCAAAGGTTGCAGTTGAAGCGACGACGACGTCCGATTCCTATTGGTCAGACTTGTGTTTAGATCAATGTCTTCTTTTTAGTCCGAACACCTTAATTCCTCATGCCACCAAAATTATACCAAAATTAATTAAAAATAAAGCTGAAAATAAAATTGTTAGATTTTTCAAAAACCTTCCAAGCCCGTTGAGTAAAAATTTAGAGCCAATTTTTTTCCAAAACCTTGTTGAACATGAATAGATTTGAGAATTGGTTAGCGATTGAGTAAGCAGCTAACGTTTTGGCTGATACGCCACACAGAAGTGGCTTTAGCAGAGAAGAAAATTTTGATAGAGATTTTTGATTAATAATTTTGTTAATTTCTGTTGGAAGATTTCGTTCCCGCTCTTAGAATTATTAAAATTAGTCATAGTTTTGTTAGAACCATAACATTCAGTTAGGAGTGTAAATGTTATGGATCTAACTCTGGGTTAGTAAATTCTTACCTAATCCCTTTGTCATCATCTTGGGTTTCTTCAACAGGAGCAACTTGTTCCTGAAAAAACAAGAGTCATTGGTTTTACGTATCAATTTTTTTATTTTAACTTTACAATAAACTAAACTCATTACCTGTCTATTAATTAACTCGTCATCAGCCCAATACTTTCCCACTGCTGGGACGTGGGCCTTCTCTCAGTGTAGGTTATTCCCCACACTGGCTATGTGCGGGTCGGTGAATGATTATAATTAACTACATTTTCGACCGGTCCAACTACTCAGTTTGGTGTTAACCCTGCCTTCTGAACTGCTGGTTGTGGGTTCGTTTCCCACCGGACAAACATGTGTGTGATGAACATCCATGTTTGTTGTGTCTGGGTGTTATATTGTATTCTATGTGTATATTTACAAAAAAAGAAGTATCTAAGTATTGTATCTGTTATGTGGTTCCCATAGAGCAAGCTTTGCATAGTTTGGGGCTAGACGAAATGTCCACCAATATATATTTATTTATTTATAGTTATTGTGACGTTAACATGAAGAAATTGATGGATCACAATAAATGACAAGTAGTCAGTGTCAAGACACATTTCACAAACAAACGCGCGAAAACATTGAAGAATTTATGCAAACAATAAAGCTGTATAATCCCACGAGTTACCCACTGTCCCACGATGTAAAAAACGGCGGCCTAATCGATTGTAAGGATATTAACAAACAAAGTAATGACAAGGCCAACAAAGAACTTATTGTGATTGTACACCAAAGTATTTACGTACTTATTTCGCGTCAAAGTGAATGTCAGAGGAAAGATTTTTTATTCCATTTCATCAGTCCCTATAACTTTTATCACACAAGTGTTTGTAACGTGTTTTTTTGCTGAGTTAATCTGCTATTATTGATTTGGATATTAGATATCCTATTTAATCGTTTTGAGGCTTGAATAATTATGCATCTTATTCTAAAAGGCAAAAGGAAAAGAAAGCCCCCATAAAGATGAGCTGACGAGGTTGTCAAAGCAGCCAGCCAAAAATGGCTTGCAATACTCGTAGCTGTAAAGGCAGAAACTTTTTGTTTAAAACGGAGGAAGCCTTTACCCAGGAGTTCCAAAAGATTATTTTAAAGATTTTTTATATTGCATATTTAAGTTTAAGGTACCTTTTATAATTAATTAAGGAATAAGCTAGCTTTTTATTATTGTTTATTAATATGAACATTTCTAATTTCTCCATAGCACATCAAGCTTTGCTTAGTTTGGGGCTGTATGACGCTGTGTGAAATGTCCTCAAAAATTTATGAGCCCAAATAAACTTATTTTAGACAATAAGAAGTCATATTTCGGTTGATTTTTGATGAAGGTTGATCCCATGTTATGATATACCTTTACTACTTCCACAAGTCACAGTCACGACATAATTTCTAGTATAAATAATAAAAATTCACATTTCAGATGACCTTTTTTACAACAGAAGATTGATGACAATTAACCAATGATCTTATGTTATTGTATACCTTTACCTACTCGTCACGACATAACTTCTAGATGTGGTACTCATGTTGTCATAATACTCAATTAAGTGTTACATTGCGTCTAATGTAATACTTAATTGAGTCCAGCGAAAGTCGAGGAAAACCAAGACAATACGATTTATCGACCATTTTTGAAATAGTAGGCGGAGAATTCATGCGCTGATGGCTTGATCAATTAGCTTGAGCTCGGGACGTTTAGACATATCCGGGGTCTGAAGAATGTAGATGACCGATTGCGTAGATATGGGATACATACGCAAACCATTTCTATTTATAACATGTGGTACCTGTAGCGACGTCTGTGGTCTACGGAAGATGCATTTGCAAATACTATTGCTTTGAGGAAAGATAGATAGAATATTCTTTATTGCACAAACAATAATAATAGAAGGCACATAGGCAAAATTAATGCTATAGAGCATTATCTCCCAGCTAATCGTAGTGTATTGTGAAAGGTTTAATGCGGTAGTGCAATACTGATGGGGGATAAAAGAAAATAAAAATAACAACTTAACTATATGTCTAAACTGGTGATAGGTATCTAGTATAAATAATGCCATAATAAATATATAAAACTATTTGCGCCTCGCAGTTTCACGCACGTGGTGAAAACTTTCAACAGTCTTAGTTTTTTCTTTCATAAAAACCTTTTGCTGATAATAAACACAACAAAAAAATAATTTTCGAAAATGGTCCATCCGTTCACGCGTGATGCGATGACCAAGGGAAATAGAGATTCATTTTATTGTATAAAGATTAAATACACACAATAATACAAATAATTAGATGGATTGCTTTCAGTTCGCAATTTGATGTTGTAGAGTGAAGTGGCTATAGATTTTGGATTTAAACACCTCAATAATTGATGATGCCTCACGGATTATGATTTAATTGTTTTTGTTTTTTAAATTTTGTTGAAATGAAATGAAAATGAAATTTTATTGGCAAAAAAATAGTTGAAGCAATCATAAAGGGGTGGAGCACCTGTTTCCCGTACTAGGCTCAAGACCCGTGACACAGGAACCAGGACTCTTCCGTCGGTAAAGGGTAATGTGTATCAGTGGAGTGCAGTTTAGAAGGTTCATATTGTTATTGACGTATATACGGTTGATCTCTACCAACTCTTGTAATAGCGTTACTAATCGGGAGTATCATACATCCAACGAGTATCAGATGAAAAAAAAATACATTTATTTTTCATTAGTAGACTTTTAAAATAGATTTTCGTAAAATACTGCTTGAGATTTAAGTCAATGTAAGATAGCTACTAACACTCGTGTAACACCATAGAGCACATCTACTTTTAGATATACCTACTAGTTGGGTGCATGTATAATTATACGTAGAAGTCAGGGAGATATATTTTCTTGAAAATACTCAGCACGTCTCGTGTTTGCTTGAATCACAGACTGCAAAAACAATATAGACGACGCGAAGCGCTCAAAAATATTTTCAAAAAGAAAAAAATATCACGGCATTAAACATACATATCTGTACATATTTTCAATTGCGTTATTCTCTAGCTGTTACAAGGAGGACAATATGCTTAACATGTCTATTGTATAGTATGCACGCTGTTTAATTTAATCCCAGGATAACTATAATAAAAAATAATAATAAAATAATAAAATAACTATAATAAATGCGACTAAAACGGTATGATTTGGCGATTTAGTATTCCTTTTTTGTTTCAATGTAGAACTTTAAGAATGCCTCTACTGTTTTTTAGTCTGAGTTGTCATGCTACGGAAATTTTGCCACAAGTAAATAAAGGAATGTAATATGGAAGCCTCTGTCGTGCCTACGCGCGTAGGTGATATTCATATTGGGAGAAAATCTTGTGGCAGATATTTTTTGAAGAGTTTTTTTTTCAGTGCGAGAGCTTAGCGAGCGTGGTATTGTGTTATTTTAGTTGTAGATTTAGATTTAATGTTGCCATATTACCAGCATCTATTTTCACAAAATTAATATTGCTTTTAATTATTTTTTGACCGCGTTAATTTAATGTAAATTTAACATTTTTAAATAGCAGTTAGTAAGCGTTTAGTATTAATAAATAAGTAATCATAACTTGATATAAAAATATTAGTCACATAAACTTATATCAGGTATAGGTTTATCAAATAGTATCATTGAATTTAATTGATGTCACATAAATTTGATCATGTGTAATCGACAGTGGTCCTTTGATCTAATCAATAATCAAATGACACAACGTTTTACGAACCAGCTCTTGGTCTTCGTTCTTGTCACATGGGATATGTATATGCTTATATATTTTCTTTTTGGAAGAAATCGAACATTTAAAAAGAAAGGTGGTATTTTTCTTTCTTTTATGAGGGCGATATATTACTTTCTTTTTTAACAGATCGAAGCCTAATTCTTAACATATCGAAGCATAATTTTTAACATACCGAAGCATAATTCTTAACACATCGAAGACTAATTCTCAACATATCGAAGCCTAAATCTTAACATACCGAAGTCTAATTCTTAACATATCGAAACTTAATTTTTAGCATATTGAAGCTTGATTATTAACATATCAACGCCTTTTTCTTAAAACTAGGCAAGATGTGTATTTATAGATAGATATAGATAGTAAGCGAATTAAAAAATAAATAAAAAACACTTTAATTTTATTTGGTCTCCATTAACCTTGAATCGTGCAAGATAGCTTAGATATGGTATCCACCAAGCTCCAGCTTTGGCGTTGGTGAGAGTAGAATATCGAGAAGACTCGGCGCGGGCTGAGTTGACTATAATACAATATTACCATATGCCATTCTAATAACTTAATAGTGGCTACCAAATGTGTTGACCAACATTATAGGTGATAGATTTTTTCTGTAAAGTTCGTCTAAGTAGCTACCACCGACCGCTTTACCAGTTATTCTGCAGTCAAGCAGTAATGTGCAAAACACTACTATGTTCCGGTTTGAAGGGCACTGTAGCTAGTGAAATTACTAGGCAATGAGACTTTATGATCTGATCTCAGTTTAATAATGTGATACTAGACTGTGCTAATGTCTAACGCGTGTTACGCGAAACTTTTATTACAGTAGAGTTCCGAGTGATACTGCAAATGTTATGGGTGGCCGTGTCGCTTAACATCAGATGAATGACTAGCTTGTTCCGTCATTCATTAACATGTCAAAAAACCTCACCAGTGAAGTTCGGGCGTTGTGTTGTTACAGATTTGAACACAGTCATAAAAGATTATATAGTCTGTAAGATGATTATATCTTCATGTACGTGTATAATAACTTTGCAGCATTTTTAATAACTACAGATATTATAGTAACGTAACAAACATGTGTAAAACTAAAACGGAATTTTCGAGCAATTCAAAGATAACATCAAGTGTTTCTGCACTCGGCGTAAATAATTACAAAACAACAGAATTCCGAGAGAACAACATACTATTAGGTGTTGCACCTTGCAAGAGCCATGCAACGATACCGTCATTATGTGTCCAAATGTCGTAAAGGCTATTAAATAAGAATTAGAGAGCTGGGTGCTTATTTATTCTGTTGCTGTAGCAATGGCACAAGCACTAATATTGTGTGGCAACTTAATTAGTGATACTCCAAATTAATTCATAATGTAGGTTGCTGAATGTGGGAGGAAAATCGTAAAATCTTGTTGAGTTTTAGATCGCCGACGGAATCACTATGTAATATGTTTATATTTGATTTAGCTATTCTTTTATATCGGTCTAAAAGTAATAAGATCATGCTGTGTCTATATTCCAAATTAAACTTAAAGTAAATTGATTTACAGCTAGATCTATGCTTCACTCATAGAGCGCCACTTTGAACTGATACTTGCCTCTTACATCCAACGGCTCCTCGCCGTTTTGACCAGCTAGGCGATCACATAACTCGATTGCAACCAATAGAAACACAGCATAGTTTTGACAGTTTGAATACGCAGTTTATGTGCATAGTTAGTATGAAAATTTCTTCAGTGCATGCCAATCAAAGTTTCGTGATCACCTCCCAGGTTGCTGGTCCAGGTGGTCGGTTTAAAATAATAGGTTCAAAATTATTTGAAGCTCTCACCAGAAAATCATGTAAAAAATTTAATATAAACTTAAAGTGCTTCGTTGGTAAACTTCGCTTTTGTTTCTCTTCATTTTATGGTAAGTTAAAGTTGGCTGGCGTTACCGCAAATGTTTAAAATTCAAATTTCGAGCACGGTACCTACCTGCAATAGTGCAGACGAAGTTTGAACTTAAGGATTCATGCTACTTTCAAGTTTGAAGGTCCGTTTTATTTTACTAAGTGAATTTAAACTGAATCTCTTTATATTAAGTTATTTAAATTACTTGAAATTTAAATCGAAACTTTTTAAGGCGATAATTTTAGTCAAAATACTTCCTATGAAAAAAATGTGGTCAAACATTTTTACTTGTAAAACATGTAACTTGATTTAAACCAATAGAAATACAGAGTATGGATTTGATAGTTTCAATACAAAGGCTATGAAACATTAGGAATGAAATTTCTTCTGTTGCATTGCAATCCCCATAACTATATTAGAGTGCCACTCGGAACTCTAAAAAACAGAACCTAAATAGCCATATTACGTTCGTTCTGTTATATTTAGTATCGATTGTAAGCATTTAAATATTGACTTCCAATAATTGATAATCACAATCATATTCGGAACATACCAATTGAATTTCGTCAACTGTGAATGTACAAGATCCTTTTCAAATCAAGGATAGCCACATTTCCCTTTCAATGTCCTTACACGATGGTCAATTTATATTATCCACTCTGCTTTTATGTCCATCTATTTTGCATTCTTGCGTAGTGTGGGAGCTGTTGGTCGATTTGATTAGTATACACTAAAATGGAGATCTCATAATCTAAAACATACGATTCGATTGCGTGTTTTGGAGTTTAAGCTTTATTGATTTAAATGGTTAAATAGTTTTCAAGCTTTTTGTTTTAATTTTTTTTAAGTAATCAAATGAAGTGATGTTATTAGCTAGTCATTCAGCTGATGTTAAGTTTTACAGCCGCTGATATATTAATATAACAATTGTATTAAATTTATATAACGTATATCCATTGTAGTATTATAAATTTAGGGATCGTTTAATACTTTGCAGACTGAAATCAAGCCTCATTTAAAGTGAATGGAAGATTTTCAATCAGTTCGTTTTTCTTAGACACTAGGAGCAGAGTAAAATTGTGTAGGCATATTCGTCAACGTCTCCTAGACTACAAACAGTGCACGAAGTAGCACCTAAGCTAACATCTAGTTAATCTTAGTTCGTGACGAAATCTAAGGCACAGTGAAAGGGTTTGACACTTATCTTTTTAATGTCAAAACAGAAAATATTGAACGTAGATATTATACGCCATAGAGTGGTTAGATTTTGACTTTTAGATGCTTTTAGTAAAACACGTCACATAATAGTAAGCTCTCGCCTTTTATTTTTTATTTACTGAGCAAATCCTCACACTCCCATGATAAAACATTGCCGTCAACGAAAATAAAGCCCTTATTTACACTGTCGAAAGAAAGAGGAATGGGAGAAGGAAAACAATTGGGGGAAAGGATGAATGGATGGGATGCTGACGAAAGGGCCTCCTTTCCTTCATAACCCATTCCATTCACCCTTTTTCCTATCATTTTCCTTCTCTTTTCTGCGATAGAGTTAGAGTGTAAGACTAGTAAACTAATGCAAAGGGGCGGGGTGGGTCAGCTTAATTCAATTACTAAATCATTGATATTCGTCGCCATACAAATTTTTGTATGCTTATAGTTCTTATACGCCAACGTGAGTGCCGTTGTTAAAGAAATATGAAGTCTAGTGGTTAAATTATAAAGCCCATAACCAGCTTTCCCAGCGACAGTCAGTTACGATAAAACGACCTACACGTTAAAACGCTTTATTTTCACTTGGCAACATGGTTCACGATTGGTGGGTAGATACTTTTTTGTTCTAATAAAGATTAGATTTTATAATAATGTTAAAACACAAATGGTCATGGTTACGAAAATTTCCTTTATACGACCCACGGGGAAACTTTAGAATAATCACAAAACAGACCTAACTAACAAAATTTCAAATTCTTCGTCACAACTTAATTGAATTTGTGATCAAAGAGTACTATCATAAACATGTTTGCTGCTATTCTATTAAAAGTATTACATTTAGTCAATTTACGGCCTCAAAGTAACCTCAAAGAAACAAGCAAAAAGAGGTTGACATCTAACCATTATGTCACGTGCGGTGCAGGGTAAAAAACGAAAAAGAAAATTTATGTTTCGTAATTTCCGTTCGAAGTAGGCCAGTAGCCGGAAGGCGGCGGTGGAGCTATTTAAAGACGGGCCCATGACAGGCCGCAAGTTAAATTGCCATTAGGAAAAGTGATTTCATCGGTAAAAAAAATTACCATGAAGATGTAATTTTTGTTTGATAAAGTTAATATAAACTGCTGGGAAGTAACCTTGCAGTAGTATCTATGTAAGTATCTAGCAGCCTCTGTGGTGTGGTGGTTGAGCAAGTCGGCTCATAGCCCGGAGGTAGCGGGTTCTATTCCCGTAGCAGGACAAGTATTTGTGCACAGAAAAAAAGCGCAAATACTTGTTCTGAGTCTGGGTATTGTGGGACCATGGTCCTCGTAGTTCTTGGGTCCCGAGACACAGGGAATCGTAGTTAGGGTCCAGGATCTATGTATGTGATCGTTGGGCGTTATTATTAAGTATGTTTTTTCCTTACTTTGTTTTTTATTATTTATATTGAGTACTGGTATTTTTATGACAAAAGTTATTTAAATTCATTTTAATATTTTAATTAAATAAAATTATTAATAAATATTGTGTGGACATTTTACACATCTAGCCCCAAACTAAGCAAAGCTTGTACCATGTAACTGATACAATACTTAAATAATTTTTGTTTGTAAATATATACATGGAATACAATATAACACCTAGACACAGAACAAACATCGATCTTTGTTTTTGGTAGGAATCGAACCTACAACCAGAAAGTTACAGTTCAGAAAGCAAGGCTACCAACTGAGCTATCAAGTCAGTTCTCTTCCATTCCGTTCAGTCTTTGTAAATTTTATGGAATATAGATCGTCCATTACTCTGTTACCCTAATTGGGTCATATGTTTCGCACACAATATTAACATAAGATCTGTATAAAAAAATATATACAAAATATGTTTGCAATAAACAATATAGTAGTGAGCATATATTTATTTTAATATTTATTTATATTTTTAGGACGTGTGGTGCAAAGCCTTTGTCCAAATCCAGGCCTGTGTTCAGAAGTGGATGTCTCATGTTTAATGTGTATATAATATATTGTTATTATCATTTTGTGAAAATTTATAATCTTTAATTTTTCTTATTTTATTTTATTGTTATGACTGATAAGTTATTTTTATTTTTATATTTGTACAATTGACTTTTGATTAATTATTTATTTTTAGATGATTTTTTAGACTTTATATTAATGGTTGATTATTTAAATTATTATTTTATGTTTTATCATGCATGCGTTCGACATTACATGTAATGAATTTAATAATAAGTGTAATTGGCATTGCCGTTCTTATTATAATAAATAAATATATTATACAAAAGTCAATGTCAGAGAAAGTTTAGTGCTTACATCTCTAAAAACTTCTCTGTCTGAAGAAATATGAACTTAATAAGCAATGTAAGCATGTTTGATTTTGCTTTGAATTCTATGCTGTAATTATGGTGTATTTGGCAGGTGCATTGCCGTGCCTTTAGATAATTACCTAAATAATTACCTTCCAAAACTGCTGCCGCAGTATCGTGCGTTTTTATAGTCAGACAAACATCAAGATCAATGGATGCAATTTTTGATTATAGATCATGCACCGCTGTGCTATAATAGCTTATTTTGGCGTAACAGTTTAATGAACTTCAGTATAAAACTTACCTGTTTAAGGACAGATCTATACGGGAGCTGCGAGTATATGCCTTCTTGAGTCTGTCGTTTGTCTGTGTTGTGAGTTTCAGCGGCAGCTTCCTTTTTAGGGACCTCTGCGCATGCGCATAAGGTGATCGCTGTAACAAGAAAAAGTATTGTTAGTTTAAAGTTGGTTGGTTCATAGTGTTATTAATAATACGGGAAAAAATACTTTAATAAAATATACTACACAATAAAAATGGAAATGTAATATAATTATAATAATAAGCGCCTATATTTTACAATCGGTACTAAGTAATAGTATATATTAGGTCTTTACCTATGAAATTGCCGTTTTGTTTGAAAAAAGTTAAAGTATTTTTTTTTTTCGAACTTATTTATTTCTTTTATTCAAAGTAATCACCCCTGCAATCAATGCATCTTTGCCAACGCTGTGGCAGTTTATGGATGCCCTTCTTGAAAAAATCAGCAGGACGGGAGACAACAAACTCTTCAAAGGCGTTTTGTACTGCCTCTCGGGAATTGAATTTTTTTCCCGCTAAAAAGTTGTCAAAATTTTGGAAAAAGTAATAGTCGGTAGGCGCAAGATCTGGTGAGTATGGCGGATAAGGGAGAGCTTCCAAACCCAACTCATGCAGCTTAGAGACGGTCTGTTGTGCAGTATGGGGTCGCGCGTTGTCGTGAAGTAGCAGTGGAGACGACCGATTGACCAAAGCTGGTTGCAGACGTGCGAGTTTCGCCATCATTGTGGACAGTTCTTCAATGTACACATCTGCAGTAATGCTCTCGCCGTTTTGTAAAAAGCTATGATGAATCACACCAGCACTAGACCACCAAACTGTGACCATCACCTTTCTAGGGGTCATTTTTCGTTTTGCACATTGCTTTGGTACCGAACCAGGATCTAACCAACTTGCTGAGCGCTTTCGATTGTCAAAAAGAATCCATTTTTCGTCACACGTAACAATTCGGTTCAAAATTCCTTCATTTCTGTGCCTGTTAAGCAGCGCAAGGCAAGTCTCGACGCGTACGTTGCGCTGGCGATCGTTAAGTTCGTGGGGCACCCATCTATCAAGCTTTTTTATCTTGCCAATCTGTCGCAAATGGACCAATATTGTTTTGATGCTAACATCAAAAGCTGCTGCCAGCTCAGCTGTAGATTGAGATTCATCAGCTTCCACAATCGCCTTTAATTCATCATTGTTGACCAAAGTTTCCGGACGACCACGAGGTTCATTTTTCAAGTCAAAATTCCCAGAACGGAACCGAGCAAACCAATAACGGGTTGTACGTTCGTTTGTACAGTTCTCTCCGTAAACGTCGTTGATGTTACGTGTCGTTTGTGCCGCGTTGGTGCCACGACGGAACTCATATTCCATAATTACACGAAATTTCAATGTATCCATTATGAGGAAAAATGTTGAAATGTAATGAAAATACAACGCTAATCAATAAACAAAAGACTTATATTGTAAATAGAATGTCATATTTTTAAAACAAAATTAATTTGAATTTAGAATTCATAGCCAATCAAAACTTTTTTTTGTTTGAAAAAATCTGTACTGCAATACGGCAATTTCATAGGTAAAGACCTATTATTATATATATATATATATATATATATATAATAGTATATATACTCTCTACATTTTTATTCTACTATGAAATAGAAAAACGACCTTGAGAAGTAGTTCAAGTCGACCGGAGGGAAAAATAATTCATATTCAATTGTATGTCAAAAGTAATGATATATATTTGTTTTTAAAAAACATACTTTGAACCCTATTAGCGTAGTAGGTACTATATACCTATTATTTATTCTGCAGCTTGAGCTAACAAGAAACTGCGGTGCAGTGGCAATAATGCGATTATGTATGATATAATGTACTAACCATGATGTCACTTCCAGAGGATATGTGGTCAAACGCAAGCCAACATCATAATTATATAAAAGACTAGCTTCTGCCCACGGCTTCGCCCGCGTAACCTCTACGAAACGAAGAAGAAATTTTGTCATTAATATTTCAACCACCCATTTCACCCTCTTAGGGGTGTAATTTTGAAAAAACCTTTCTTAGTGGATACTTATACTTTACAAAGAACACACCCTCCTAATTTCAAGTCTCTAAGACCAGTGGTTTAGGCTGTGCGTTGATATATAAGTCAGCTAGTCAGGACTTTGAATTTTATATGTATATAAGTACCGTGGTCCCACAGTCTGGAGGTAACTATATTAATAAGCTAATACTTTAATGATACTTATTTAGGCAACAAAAAATAATGACGTTAAAAAGTAAGACAAGCTTAAAATAAACCTGTCTCAACCTCAAATTGAAAAATTTCCCTAATTCGTGACCTAAATAAATTGGTGAAATCAAACAAAATTATACGATGATATAAATGATATAACATAATAAACTGGTTATTTATTCAACTACAGGCCTAGAATATGAATTTCTTACAACTAGACAGAGGTTAACGACCGAAGGTTGACCCACCTGACGAAGTTAACGTATAGTATATGCTAATTTTAATATCACTCATAAATTTTGCGCATAATGAGCAATATAATTAATTTTAAATCATTTTTTTACCTAAATCACACGGAAAAGAACTTACATAAAACAATTATATGTGTTCTTAAATTTATTATTTTAATATGTTATCGTTTGGCCCCATCTCGAGTTATCCACAGTTTTATTGCTACCCACCGCACGTCAGTCAACTTTAATAATTATAATGCTTTTAAACTATGTACATAAAATAGCATTTAAAATGGAGTCATTAATGCCAGAAAGGAAAAGGTATGTACTTAATTTAATTAAAAAAAAATGTTTTGACAGCCTCTGTGGTGTGGTGGTTGAGCAGGTCGGCTCATAACCCGGAGGCGGCGGGCTCGATTCTCGTGACAGGACAAGTAAATGTACACAGAAAAAAAGCGCAAATACTTGTTCTGAGTCTGGGTGTTGTGGGATCATGGTCTTTGTAGTTCCTGGATCCCTAGACACAGGGAATCCTCATTACGGTCCAGCACCCCTACCGCGTAACGGTTCTGGGAATCGGCTTCGCCTGCCATCCTGCACGCGCCAATTAACAAGTCCACGAGTGCGAGCAAGAGAGAACACGATTACGATCTCCACCAGACTTACGCGGTAAGGCCCCAGGATCTATGTATGTGATAGTTGGGCATTATTATTATTATTAGTATATGTTGAAACAGTTTAAAATATTAAACACTGCTTATTTGCAGGATTAAAATTTTAGCTCAGATAGTAAATTTCAAAGGACATGCAAGGTTTGTGGTGTAGGTAGGTAGTTTACATCTACTCGAGACCACCGTCCTCTCGGTGCGAAGGCCAAAGACTCTCACTATTGTAGCGTTTGCAAAACACTAAAATAAAATGTCTGAAAATAGTTACTTACTAAAACTGATTAATATTTTTAGTACCAAGGTTTCAAATATATTAATAATAATATAGCTGCAATACCCTCTTGGAAATTATTAAGTTAACTATATTCTTGTATTATACTAACTTCATCAGTGCCAAACAAAAAAAAACGTAACACGTCACAGTTAAAAAAGATAATCTACTTTGCAAGAAGTAAAAAATATCAATTATTATGGGATTAAAATACATGGGATTTTATAACCTATTACCACAATTAACAATTAATTTTAATAATAATTTACATTAACTACGATCACATAAACACATATATTATTTTAATTTTTATCTAAAAAAATTTTTTTTATCGCAATGCATATGGGGCACCGTAATAATTATGTTGCTGTTAATTTTCAAAACATTAAAAATATCCAACTTCAAAAGACGTTTTAAAGTTATTATTATAGTGCTTTACGAGATTACAGTAAATATTTCATTAATAAAGCAAAATCTGAGGAATTTCCTATCGCGTTATATTTATTCCTGCACTTGTTTTGCTGACGGTAAGCGCATTGACACGGCCCAATTCCCACAGATATCCACGTAATGCCAAACGTTAACTGCATACTAAAAGATAAACATAAAAATATGGCATACGTTAGAAAATAAGGGTTGTGGGACTACGACTTGGAGAACTTTTAACCTTAAAGAGAACCTTAAATCATAACCTAATTTAAATATTTTATCCAACACGCAAGCATAATCGTCTAAAATGGGAAGCTATTAAATAAAAACACGAAAAGCGCGCAAAGCTTTTTACTCTCGCCGCTTTTGATTTGAAAATATCAATTTGAATTTCCCTCATGGGCTTTGCATACGATCCAATGTCTGATATACAAAAACAAAAGTGACACGATTTTTAGGATATTCGATTATGGCTGATCTCGCAATCAACGAACTCGCTTCTCGCAACCCGATTCTCGACTGGATTATGGAATCCAAAAACAGTTTTTCGCAATAAAACTTGCAACTAGATCAAAGGTGTATTTCATAAATATTTAATTTTATAGTTTTGCATTACAATTTTATTCCGGCCTAAGTCGTAACGCTATTCCGTATACTTTTACTTTCCACTTGTCAATAGGAGATTCCATTACCGCTGTAGCATTGAAATACCAACAATATTTTGTCGTGTGTGGAATAGATGTACAGATAAGCAGACTAATTGCAGTAACTTAACTTCTATCAAAACCACCGCTACGCAAGGTACCACCGCTTTGCCAGTTATTCTGCCACCAAGCAGTAGTGCGCAAGCACTGCTGCGTTCCGGTTCGAAGGGCACTGTAGCTAGTGAAATTATTGGGCAAATGAGACTTTATGATCTGATCTCACAGTTTAGTAATCTTATTACTAGATTGTGCTGATGTCTCTGGATGACGTGCGCAGTGCAGTGTCACTCAAAACTCTATAATTTAGAGTTCCGAGTGACACTGCAGCTGATATGGGCAGCCGTGTCATTTAACATCAGACGAATGGCTAGCTCTTCACATCATTCCTTAACATTTAAAAAAATATATATATAACGTAAGGAATGTCTTAATAGTCGTCAAGCAAAGCGATATGACAATCGGCTGTATACTATACAAGGTGGAATTTAATTCTTTCTTTTCCTTTAATATATGTATTCAGTCCATGCTATAGAATGCTCCCATATAACTAAATAAAAAATGTACTTATGAAATAAAACTTAGATCTAGGTATTATCAAATTTAAATTTAAATTCTACATTGAACAAAGCAGGTGTTTTATTGCCTACGAAATATTTGCAAAGCACGCAGCTGGTGCCCGTGCTGTGTGTGCCGTTAAATAGGCATTAATAATAAATAAAATAAATATAAATATGTGTGGACATTTCACACAGTGCCATCTAGCCCCAAACTAAGCAAAGCTTGTACTATGGGAACCAGATAACTGATACAATACTTAGATACTTTTTGTTTATAAATATATACATAGAATACAATATAACACCCAGACACGGAACAAAAATCGATGTTCATCACACAAATGTTTGTCCTGTGTGGGAATCGAACCCACAACCCATAGTTCAGAAGGCAGGGTTACTACCCACTGAGCTATCGGGCCAGTCAACATTTCGGCTGTCATGCAGTTATTTTAGGAGGCTCTTAATACTAAAACAAAACCTTTTTTTAAATTGGTCCTTGTACGATCAATCTATAGCATGGTCTGAGTACATACATTTAAATGCCACCTTGTATAATATTGTGTTCTGTGGCTGTTTCATTGAATTACATACCATTACTAGTATGCCAAAATGATCATAAGATTGGAAATCAAGAGATTATGGTTTCTATGGCTTTATCATAATAATACTAATTCAATGTACAATTGCGACACTAAAAACTAGTAGATTCGTAAAAGGCTTAGGAGTAGGCGAGATGGATTGAAAAAAGCGAGTGTGCTCTATATAGATCATACGACTCAAGTAAAACATATTTAGCTCCATCTCTCTTGCCTCTACAGTAATATACGAAATGCAACTCTTTTTCTTCTATCTTCACGTAGAGTCACTTAATTTCCGTTCGCCTCAGCAACTTACCCTCAAGTCAAGCCTGCGTAATGAAGTTTTACTTAAAACATCTCCAATATTTTTGATCACATGACATGATGCATGAAAGTAAATTATACCATTGGTCATTTCGTGCGAAGTTACATTACTGCTTACACTTTCTGTAACTGCTCGTCCACTGAAAGTTGCCGTTGAAAGCGATCGCGTGAGCGGTGGAACGCAACTCAGTAAAAGTAAACTTCCTAATCGCTTACAATGGACAATTATCTGCGAGCTGCGAGCAGTCGGTCACGCGACTTGATCTACGGGATTCGGAATACTGTGTCAGTTTTGAAGGTCACTAAGATTCACTCTCTTTTGTTGAATTTAGGTTCTTGAACTTGTGTTTAACGAGTAAGTTGTTTTGGTGCCGTGAATTTGCTTCTTTGGTGGATTTGATTGGATTTTTATAGTTGTGCCCGTAAAAGGTTTATTTCATACACGTTACTGCTTGAGTTTTGAATTGTTTATTTACTTCTTACGATTCTATGTGTAATGTGCGTAATAAAAATACAAATTTTGACATATGCGTATCGTAAAATTGGCTATGACTGAACTGATGTTTTCTTGAGTTGACTTTTTTTAATTTGATTTTGGCTCCACACTTTCGTGTATTTAGCCAGTGTCAATTAATTTTTCAAGTTAATTTATGAATGTTGTATGTGTCAAGTCAAGTCACAGTTCGAGTCATCAAGTCATAGTCTAGTCTAGTCCAGTCATACTCCTAGTAAAGTGGTGGCAACTTTACCAGAAGCTTCTATGGAGTTTTGGAAACAACACGAAAAGAAACGTTTACGTTATATACCACTTTCCCACACTCATGCCTGTAATCCAGCACTTAACGAACAAAATGCCAACAACTTTACGCACTAACACTGAAAATAACACAAGTTTTGGAAAATAATACAATGCGGTGACACGATCTTTTTCGTTTTCCCGCCAAAACTCTTGACTTGGATATTTCCATAATATGCACTTGATGTGAAATATACTATCGTAGACCTATCTCAAAGTTTACACTGGTGTCGATTCTGTGTCGCATACTCTAAAGCTAAACGAAATTAACATATTTCCGTCTTTTTCATTTCCCCTTTATCAGAAGAGTTCCGCCATACTTTAAGCTTATTTCAGTTTTAGAGAATGCAACACAGAATCGACACCATTGTATAGATAAATAAATGTTAGGGAAAGGGTATCTTATTTTCAATCGGCACAGTACAGATTAGGTACACTAAGTATAATAACAATAATAATGCCCAACGATCACATCATGGACCCAGGAACTACGAGGACCATGGTCCCACAACACCCAGACTCGCAACAAGTATTTGCGATTATTTCCTGTGCACAAATAGGTACTTGTCCTGCCACGTGAATCGAACTCACCGCCGCCGTAATGATACCTATAATGAAGGCTCTCAAATGTTAACTTTGATAATTCCATCACCAGTATTCTTCAATTTTTCCATGTATTCCGTCACCATCAATCGTAGACATTACATATTAAATTGATCGTTGTTTCAGTATAAGCTAAACAACCTTGTTGTTCACGTTTGAACATAGCTGAAATAGATATATTTTTTAATTTTAATAGTATATTTGTAATCTTTTCTAAGTTTGATAAGCGGTAACTACTTTATGGAGGTTCTCACACTTAACAATAACGACCTATTAGACAACCAAGTAATCTTCCCAATTGAAGGGGTGAGAACAAAAAGGGCTTAACTGATTTTTTTCACAAAATGACTTATGGGTATCGTTGGATTCAGCGTGAAATTATCTACAATAATACATTCTTAAAATACCGAAATGAGGCATAAATCTCGAGATTTTGAGTCGAAGTCTAAAAAGTCAGTTTACCTGTCACAAGAATACAGTTCGCTTAGTATATAAACATTATTATATTTATTATATTATATTTTTACAGTAATTGTATGAATTAGTACTATATTCAGTATTTTAAAATAGAATTAAAACATTTTCAAGCAACTGAAACTTACATAAACCTTTTCTATTACCTTATAAGCACTCTACATTAAAATGACGCCGTTGAAGTTTAAAGTCAATTTTCTCGAAACTATCAATTTGACAGTTACGTCCTTTGTATTCTTAATTTATCCCTTCAATTATGGGGTCAAATAACACTTATGACCCATAAAATTATGGAAACAACATACGAGTATATCGTTATATATAATTATTCTCACAACTGCCTTCAGTTTGAGGTCAATGCCTCCAGTATTGTTATCATGGAACATTCAATCTTGTACAATACACCCTGGAACCTTGCGGGTCCCTAAGGTTTCTTGTCCTTGTACCCTTGTTATCTTCAGTAGTTAGGAGGGTTCGTAGATGTTTGAATATAGAACATAATGTCTATTTAATAACGGCGGGTTGACTCAACCTATTTGAAACTTTAGAAACGTCATGGGTCTTATATCTAGGAGACAGAGTTCACTTTTGAAGGACTCGCTTTCACCAGAGAAATAAGGAATTTCTTAATTAGCAAATTAGAGTGAGATTAGTTTACATAAAAATTAGACTGACACAACCGGATAATTAGAAAAAAAATCTCTTATAAAATAACCAAACTATCAACCGCATTAGGTCTTAAAACCATCAGTGATTCTCAAACCAGGCAAAGAAATTGTATCTTGGGATATTTTATAGATTAATTGGCCATTTCTAAATTCGGATCACTTGACACCTTTGGAAACGCTCCTCTAGTGGAAATGGAAACTTAGTTCCATACCTACCTTGGCTCGATCCTCTAAGAAGAAGAAATTGAATAGAATAGAAAAACTCTTTACTTTACCAAAATAAAATAAAACTAAACATTAGTGTAATATAATAGAAAACACAATAGCCTTAGCACCAAAAGTGATTTCATCCAGGCAACTTTTGGATGGATAGTATCACAAGAATAAGGAGTAGTCAGCGCAATATGAACAAAAAAGACTTACCAACATTTAACTAAATTTAGACAACTTAGCATGTTACGTGTACATAGGAAAAATGTTGATACATTTCTCATGTAGAAGTACAAATCCTTCTTACTAATAGATCAACTTTCATACAAATTCTATGAGTCATCGTATTTGTATGAAACGTGCATCATATCTTTGCGAAATGGTGGTCATTTTGCACGAATAATGGAGCTACTCGTATAGCTAGCAGCTGGTCAGAGTCAGCTTTCCCCAGAGATTCTCCCTCTAACAAGGATATATAAATCACATGTTCAAGCTGTCTTATAAATATGTTTTCTATTTGAAGGTTTTAAATTGGAATAATTGTGTGTCCATTGTCATCTGTAATTATTGAATCTTACAGTTTTATTCATGCAGTCTTTGAACGATAGCGAAAGAAATGATAATATCATTTGAAGATTTCAAAAATAAAAAAGAAAATTAAGATGATTTCAAGATTGATTTTAGTCAAATCAATCTTCAAATCATATCATTAAAACAAAAAGTTTTTGTTCCAACTTTTTTCTAATATAAATTTGTTCGCCAATGTATAATAATAGTAATAAATAATAATAACGCCAAACGATCACAGATCCTGGACCCTAACTAGGATTCCCTATGTCTAGGACCCAGGAACAACAAGGACCATGGTCCCACAACACCCAGACTCAGAACAAGTCATCATCATCATCATCATCAGCTTATATTAGTCCACTGCTGGACATAAGCCTCTCCCAAGGCACGCCTCAGAACAAGTATTTGCGCCTTTTTTTTTCTGTGCACAAATACTGGTCCAGCCGCGGGAATCAAACCCACCGCTTCCAGGCTATGAGCCAACTTGCTCAATCACCACACCACAGAGGCTGTCAAAATTAGTGCTTTAAAATTGCCCTTTTTGCGTGATAAGTAATAATACAGGCTACAGAGCCTTTATTCTGTTTCATTAAATATGATTATACATTTTTGGTATGTACATATTAAAATAAAATTAAATGATTTTTAGTGAAAATAAAATTCTTAAATTTTAAAAGTTACACGAAAAGATATTTGTTTCATTTCCGTATGTACTAATGTTTCACACTTATTCCTCTTTGACGTACCAAAATACATTGCAGTATGTATATCATAGAGAAATAAGTGCGAACTTAGGGGCTCTCAAACTTTAGTGCAGACAGGCATCAGTGATGTGAGTTATGACTTAAAAGTTCTGTGTTTGAAGTCCAACTACAACTGGTTCACGACTAAAATGAGGTACTCATATGTTGTCCTGTACCCTATAATGAGGTACTCATATATATAATATATGATGTACTCATATATGAGGTACTCATATAAATGAGGTACTCATATGTTGTCCTGTACTCTATAATGAGGTACTCATATATGAAATATATGATGTACTCATATATGAGGTACTCATATAAATGAGGTACTCATATGTTGTCCTGTACCCTATAATGAGGTACTCATATATGAAATATATGATGTACTCATATATGAGGTACTCATATAAATGAGGTACTCATATGTTGTCCTGTACCCTATAATGCTTGGCATAGTGATTAGACACTACAATTTTTTTTTAAGTTTTGGCTTCACACTTTTTTGTATTTAGCCAGTTTCAAGTAATTGATAAGTTATCAAGTTAATGATATTTCACGCAAATATGTGTCAAGTCACAGTCGAAGTCATCAAGTCAAGTCATAGTCTAATCAAAGTCATACTCCTAGTAAAGTGGTGGCAACTTTACTTGAATCTTCTATGGCGTTTTGGAAACAGCACGAAAAGAATCGTTTCACCATCATTATACCATTTTCCCACACTCATGCCTGTAATCCAGCACTTAACGAATAGAATGCCACCAATTTTATGCACTAACACTGAAAATAACACAAGTTTTGGAAAATAATAAAATGCGTCTCCGCATCTATTTCGTTTTCCTGCCAAAAAAAACCAATACAATATTAATCTATACATAATTTAACTCTATTAATGATGCCATACACAAATTACATCTAACATCAAAGTCACACAATTTTGTAACATAGCAAGTACACTGTTAAACAATCAAGCGTACATGACGGACACTTTGATACCCTATTACTATCAACATTCAAAAATTTCGTCATTTCTCAAAGGAACTATTAGATGATTTTACTTCGACAAGGTTGCTAAAGCGTTATGAGGTAGAGAACTAATAAATCACTGTCAGGATATATTGAGACACATCCCTTGGATCAGGAACGTGAGCCGAGCCGTTGACCTTTGACCCAATACTTGCCATTCTCCTCATAGAAATGGTGACAATTTTAGAACAAGCAAAAGCTCGCATAACTGTGAAACAAAATTATACCTAATTTCGTCACTGTCCTCATAACGAATAGGATATTGTTTTGCACAAAAGACACGCACCGTGAGAAATGTTTTAAGTATTCTAAAATTGCTCTAAAATGCTTTTCACCTGCAACTTTGCTCGCATGTTTCACATGAGTTAGTTTTGTTATCTTATATCCCCTGACCCTAATTTTAGCTCAGCATGACTGGCCCGATAGCTCAGTTGGTAGTAAACCCTGCCTTCTGAACTGTGGGTTGTGGGTTCGAACAAACATTTGTGTGATGAACATAGGTGTTCGTTCTGTGTCTGAGTGTTATATTGTATTCTATGTATGTATCTACAAACAAAAAGTATCTAAGTATTGTATCAGTTATCTGGTTCCCATAATAAGAGCTTTGCTTAGTTTGGGGCTAGATGGCGTAGTGTGACATGTGCACACATACACACACACACATGATTGACCAATTGTTATCCATTTTCATTAATATAAAAGTATATATGATCGTTCGGATTCCTGGTTGGTTAGCACTTTTTTGCAATTTTTCTTGGTAAGTATCAACATCGGCCGGTAAGTAGTAGTGTGAAATCACTACTGTATTCCGGTTTGAAGAGCATTGTATCTAGTGATATTTTTTAATGTTAAGGAGTGACATGACAAGCTAGACGTTTGCTTGATGTTAAGCAACACGGGTACCATAATCAGTTGCAGTGTCACGTGAAACTTAATATTTAGAGTTCCGAGTGGGACAGCAACTGTTATGGGCTGTCATGGCGCTTAAAATCATGGGAATGACGAGCTCGGTACGTTCGTCGTACTTTATGATTTTGAAGCTCCCAAATTAAAATGTTTTTTTTTTTGCTTCCGTGTGCATAGATGATATAATATGGACATTCGATCTTCAAAAATAGTACCCAAATACCAGAATAAAGTTCAAGATTAATGTTTAACGACAGACCCAACTTCCCTTTTGGGATTCGATAAATTATGTACCCTTGAACGGACTCATCTCACTTTGACTCCGGCATGCATAATGTTCAAGTCCCAACAAGAATTTCGTCGTCCCCCACTTTGTCTAAAATTATTATGGTATAACCATCTTGGGTACATACCCAAAGACATCTTTAAGAGTAGTCTTTTGTAGACTCATACAATATATTAGACTGCCAAAATCTTGGTAGCAATATGTCTATGCATAAGTCTTATCATCAATGCATAGGAAATAAATGGAGATAGTAATTTAGATAACTTATATTAATTAATGTTTCCGCTTATTCCGTAATATACCTATATTATATTATGTACGTATCATGGTTTGCTTTAAGTCAGTATATAGGTAAATATTTTTTCATCCATTCAAAATCGAAATATAACGTCATCAAGCCTGAGTTCGGAACGCGGTGCTGTTTATTATAGGTTTAATTGATAACATTGACGGGCCGATAGCTCAGTTAGTAACCTTGCCTTCTGAACTGTGGGTTATGAGTTTGATTCCTACCCAAGGCAAATATTTGTGTGATAAATATTAAAGTTTGGTCTATGTTTGGGTGTTATATTGTATTCTATGTATGTGTTTACAAACAGTAAGTAAAGTATAGTATTTTATCAGTTATCTGTATCCATAGAACAAGCTTTGTTTAGTTTGGGGCTAGATGGCGCTGTGTGAAATGTGTACAAATATTATTTATATTTATTCTGTTTTCAAAACTATAAGTTCTAAGTATTACTAGATCACTTCCCACGGTTTCACCCACAATTTACCCGTTTTCTCGGGGATACTACCAATTTTTCGGGATAAAATGTTTAAATCTCGGTATTTATAACAATCTGTGTGTAAAATGTAATCCTAATGGCAGTTTAAGGAGCAATCAAAAATTATAAAAATACAAACAATCAAACAAACAGACTTTTAACCTTTAGAACTCTCTGATATATTATTTTACTACTTTCAAGCCAGTAATGTTCGTCTGTACTAAAGTTTGAAGTTCCTAAGTTCGCACTTATTCCTATATGACATACCTAAATGTACTGCAGTAGGTATGTCATAGATAAATAAGTGCGAACTAGGAGCTGTCCCACATTAGTGCAGACGGGCACATTTTAAAACAATTTTGCAGTCGTAGCCTTAACTTTCGTAAGTATATAATTCGTTCCCAAATAACTTTTATTTAAAACTTAGACGAAAAATTCTGCTAGAGAAAGAAAAAGTTCAAACTTAAATCATACTTAAAATGCAATTAAAAAATAATTAATAAAGGCTCATATTCAGAATTTTAATTCGGCGTTGTTGGAAATTAGCGCAGTGGCGTTATTAAGACATTGCGATTTAAATAATTAAGATAACTATCGGACAATTAGATATAACGGATTACTGTCATTATTTTTACGGAAACGGCGTAACTGTAATTTATTTATCAAGTAACAGTTCAGTTGCTTCGAGGAAAATTGTAGCGCCACTTAGAACCTTATCGCTAGTAAATAATGGGACACCTTACTTCAATGCGCAATCAAAGGTAAAACTTGAAATTTAGAAGTAAAACTTCTTGACTTGGGGAGTAAGCTGGTGAATGCGAGGCGTACGGAAGTTGAAGTTGGTTCAATTAGATCTCCATTGTCAACATAACAAAGTTTTTTTTGTTTGGTTTTGTGTGTGTGGACTTTTGTGTATTTAGCCAGTATCAAGTAATTGATAATATCTCAAGTTAATTAATATCATATAATGTGTCACAGTCCAAGTCATAAAGTTAAGTCATGGTCTAGTTTTGTCAAGTCATACTCCTAGTAAAGTGGTGGCTACTTTACCAGAAGCTTCTATGGAGTTTTGGAAACAACACGAAAAGAAACGTTTCACCATCATTATACCACTTTCCCACACTCGTGCCTGTAATTCAGCACTTAACGAATAAAATGCCACCAATTTTATACACTAACACTGAAAATAACACAAGTTTTGGAAAATAATACAATGCGGCGACGCGATTTTTTTCGTTTTACCCGCCAAAACTCCCATAACAAAGTTAAAAATTTGTATTATTATATTAATTTGTCCAGTAAAATGACAATTTACAATTTTCAAGATGTCGACATTAACATTAAATGTAGCAAAAACAAAGTTATACCGACCGATAGTTAGAGCTAAACTGTAAAAGTTTTTCTTCAGTCGTGTGGTCTAAAGCACACACTTTTTTTGACAAGTCGTTAGCAATAATAGTACAGTATATTACGCATTTGTTTAAGTTTTTTTTACAGCCTATAACAAAAACATAAGTACTTATTTCTAATTGTGCATACACCACGAGCAAAACCAGCTTCCGCAAGCAGCATTCGTTTATGTTCATGGCAATTATTTGTTGTCGTAAACGAATATACAGAGCTGAGTCATTCGCCTCTAGGCGAAATAATTTACATTCTGCTGCCACTCGTAGTGTACCGGCACTGCTGCAAGCACGGCGACTTTCGCGGGCGTTATTAACTAGCTCCCATAAGGACATCGAATATGTCCGAAACCTGGTCGGAGTAATTTCGACTTTAAATTGAAGTGAGTTTAGCCGTTATTAATTTTCCAAAATGTATCATCACATTTACGATAGTTTCCAGAAGAAGAACATCGAATATGTCCGAAACCTGGTCAGAGTAATTTCGGTTTTTGTAATTCCGGTTTGAATGGCACTGTAGCTAGTGAAATTACTGGGCAATTGAGACTTTATAATCTGATCTCACAGTCGCGTAATCTTATTACCAGACTGTGCTGTTGTCTCAGGATGATGTGCGTAGTGCAGTGTCACGCGAAACTATGTTTTAGAGCTCCGTGCGACACTGTTCCGTTATGGGCGGACCACAATAATTAATACCTAAATATTATTTCTTATTATAAAATCTATTTTGTGTGATAGACTCTGTAGTGTGGTAGTTGAGCAGGTCGGCTCAAAACCTGGAGACGCCGGGATCAATTCCCGCAGCAGGACAAGTAGTACAGAAGAAATAATCGTAAGTACTTGTTCTGATTCTGGGTGTTGTGGGACCATGGACCAGGGAATCCTAGTAAGAATCTAGGATCTATGTATGTGATCGTTGGGTGTTATTATTATTATTATTAACGGGCCCGATAACTCAGTGGGTGGTAAACCTACCTTCTCAACTACAGGTTGTGGGTTTGATTCCTACCCAGGACAAACATTTGCGTGATGAACATAAATGTTTGTTCTATGTCTGGGTATTAATATTTTAATCAATGTATTTATTTACAAACAAAAAGTATCTATGTAATGTATTAGTTATCGGGTTGCCATAGTACAAGCATTGCTTAGTTTGGGGCTAGATGGCGCTATGTGAAATGTCCACCAAATGTTTATTTATTTATTAATCATCTTCAACGAAATCGCAAAATACCATATATTGACGGTATCAAGTGAAAACGGAAATTAATCAACATCACGACCCATCACGACGTATCAGCTGGATTTGTATCCAGATATCTTAAGATTGTCACGCAACATTCTCACACTGTAATGTTTAAGTAATGAGAATAATCTGCGAATATCTGCTATATTTTTTTATACGGCCACACTCGTTAACTCACGAACTGTCCTACTAAGAAACGTTTTAATGAGGACGTCGGTTACCTTTCTATTCTAAAAATTTTATGATTGAATTTTTTCTTGACTGATGTATGTCTACAAATAACTTCTACTGATGAAACGTGAATAATTGTGTATATGATAAATAAATTGAAGGGGTGAGAACAAAAAGAGTTTAACTGATTCTTTTTCACAATATGATTATGGGTATCGTTGGATTAAGCGTGAAATTATCTACAATAATACATTCTCAAAATACCGAAAACAGGCTTAAATCTCGAGATTTTGAGTCTAAAAACGGTTTATCTGTCACAGGAATACAGTTCGCTTAGCATAAAAACATTATTATATTTATTTTATTATATTATATTTTTACAGTAATTGTATGCATTGGTATACTTAGTATTTTAAAATAGAATTAAACATTTTCAAGCAACTGAAACTTACATAAACCTTTTCTATTACCTTATAAGCAATCTACATTAAAATGACGCCGTTGACGTTTAAAGTCAATTTTCTCGACACTGTCAATTTGACAGTTAAACCCTTTTTATTCTCAATTATTGTGTATATGATAAATCCTTCAATTGTGTATATGATAAATAAATAGTGAAGGAATATATAACCTTGATTGCATGTCACGCAACATTATATTTCTAGTTTCTCTTTATTTTGATGTATGATCTGTCTTGTGAGTACCTATTAGTGAAAATATAATCTTGTGTGATGTTTTGATTAAATGCATTTTCTTTCTTGTCTATTAGATATCCCTGTTGGCTCTACTTACCATTATTTCCCATCAATTAAGAGCTCATTAGTATTCTTATTTACGTCATATAACAAACAAATTTCTACTACGTACCTAATTTATCTGTACATATAAAAGAGAAAGGGTTTCTCGAAATTCTACCTTTAAGAGGGTGAAATAGGTGGTTGAATTATCTATTTAAAAAATATATTCTTCGTTTAATATAGGCCACGCGGGTGAAGCCGCGGGTAGAAGCTAGATTATTATATTTTGGGAATAATTACCATGAACCTTATGAAAATGTTCATAAAGTTCGTATACAACCAGTTGGTGTCTAATAGTTCCAGTCTACAATTGATTCACAATTCGCAACTTATTAATAAGAAAAACCTGGTCTTATAATTTTATAATTTTTGCCGGGTCGTATACAGGCCAAAGCAAGCAGTTTTATTTAAATATTTAAAGCTATACATATTTTCAAAATAAGTCCACATTTCTTATGAAATATCCTTCCAATGCGAGCAATTTTTTTTATTCTATCACGTAACATAATAATTGGGGGACAATGCCAGCATTTCCGTGTGATGCAAACAAACAAAGCTATGAAAATACGATGAATTATTAATTAAATAAATGTGATTGTTTTACTTTTTAAAGATAATTTAGATAACATTATTTCTCGAAGTAAAAATATTTACGAGGAATAGTTTTAGTATAAGACACTATTAATTGGTAGGATTATGGCGGCATCTGTAGTGGAACAAGATTATTATCTTGTTCTTTGTTGTATAATTCATTGATATTAATTACCTACAGCGTAGCTCTTACGACATTCCAGCTTAGTTGGAGTATGCTGTGTGATTAATGTTAGAATAAGATAGGAATTCTAGTTTTTTGCTATTTTTCAAAATGTTACAAATAATAATAGTCTTATGTAAGGGAGACGGAGAGCTACAGTAACTCTGGCTTAGTGTTAGATTGTGCAACTCAAAATTTTTTTTTCAATGGTGTACCAATGTCCAAAATTGATATACGGGATTTGCACTCGCTATCAGCGATGAAGGAAAACGTCGTGAAGTTACCAGCATGTTTATTTTTTATGTTAAGGAATGACGTGACGAGCTAGCCGTTCGCCTGATGTTAAACTACATGGCTGCCCATATCAGCTGCAGTGTTACTCGGAACTCCAAAGTATAGAGTTTCTAGTGACACTGCACTGCGCACGTCATCCTGAGACATCAGCACAATCTAGTAATAAGATTACTAAACTGTGAGATCAGTTCATAAAGTCTCATTTGCCCAGTAATTTCACTAGCTACAGTGCCCTTCAAACCGGAACACAGCTTGCGCACTACTGCTTGGCGGTAGAATAACTGGCAAAGCGGTGGTACCTGCCTAGACGAACTTTGCAGTAAAGTCCTACCACCTATAGTAAATTCGACAAATTCGACAATCCCAAACATTCGAGGTTATTGTGGTCTACTTGTCTAAATTTGAATACTTGGCCAGCGTAGTGGATAATAGCAAACTCTCCTTGTGAGAAAAGGCCTGTGTGGAATGAAATGGGCTTGTGATTTGTGTGTGATAAAGTAGGTAGATAGGTAGGTAGCACAATCATTATGGTCATCAAAGGTAGATGCTTATTGCTTTTTAACACTTCTTTACGCATTGACTACGCTTGACTTGAGGAGTAAGCTGGTGAATGCGTGACGAGGCAAACGGAAGTTGAAATTGGTTGGTTAACGTAGATCTTTATTGTTAACATAACAAAAATTACTTTAAATTTGTATTATTATGTTGGTCTGTCCGGTAAAAAGACAATTTACAATTGTCAAGATGGCGACATTAACATTAAACAAAGCAAAAACAAAGTTGTACCAGCCAGATAGATGAAGCTTCATTACAGCCGTATTGTCTGATAATAAATACGTAGAAAAAAAGAAAATCAATGTCTTCCACTGATACATATTATGTATAGGAATATCCTCAACGATTTTATCTCATATGATAATAAAGTCGATGTCATTATACTTTTGATTAGTTGCATAAAACTCTTTATTGTTAAAATACTGAATCTGTATAATCTTTCTTTTTATGTTATTGAATGATGTGATGAGCTAGGCGTTCACCTGATGTTAAGCGACACGGCTGCCTAAAACAGAACAGTGTCACTCGGAACTCCAACATGTAAAGTTTCACATGACTGCTGCACTTGCGCACATTATCCTGAGACATCAGCACAGTCTGGTAATAAGATTACTCGACTGTGAAATTAGATCATAAAGTCTCATTGGCCCAGTAGTTTCACTAGCTACATTCCTCTTCGAACCGAAACACAGTAGTGCTTGCGCACTACTGCTTGGCGGCAGAATAACTGGCAAAGCGGTGGTATCTACCTAGACGAACTTTGCAGAAAAGTCCTACCACCTAGTAAGCCGTATCCGGTATTATCACGTAGTAAGTAGTATCCGGGTAAATTAATGATTTTTCTTATATATACGTATTAACTTGCTGTGAGATACAAACGTAACTACCTACTGGTAGTGGGCTGGAGCATTTGGACAGTCTATAAGGTCATCGCAAGCAGTATATAGTCCAAAGGTTTTTGTAGTGGGTAGTGTTTAGTATTAGTTATTATATCATTGTAGCATTTTGTTGAAAATAAAGGCAAACCGGTTAAAAAATACTTCAGGATATAATCATAAAACACAAGTGCGGTAATGTAAAGTAAAAAGCAAGCGTGCGTAATTTATTGGATTATGAGCCTAAAAGCGGTGTAATAAGAGCAATTTTACGAGCAAGTGTTATGTTAATAATGTTGTAGCCTTATTATTTCACGGTAATTACCTTAAAATGGATGTGTAATTACTGGTTGTCGCCGTAACAGTACCAGTATTATTCATTTATAATTGAACGATAACATAAAATGGTTTCCAAACAATGCTGTGAATTAATTTTGCCTCGGGGTCGTTGCATATTCAAAAAGTGGTAACTTTTTTACATCCGAATTCACTATAAAGATGAAGTACCTACTCAGTCCTATTAATAATAATAATAATATCTGTGGACATCTCACACAGCGCCATCTAGCTCCAAACTAAGCAAAGCTTGTACTATGGAAACCAGATAACTGATACAATACTTAGATACTTTTTGTTTGTAAATACATACATAGAATACAACATAACACCCAAACATAGAAGCTTAAAATTTGTAAATTTTGCCAGCCTGTTTTGAAGGAATTCTCTTAATTGAAGGGTTGAGAATAAAAAAGGTTTAACTGTCAAATTGACAGTTTCGAGAAATTTGACTGTTAACTTCAACGGCTTCATTTTAATGTAGAGTGCTTATAAAGTAATATAAAAGGTTTATATAACTTTCAGTTGCTTGAAAATGTATAAGTTCTATTTTAAAACACAAAATATAGTACTAATCCGTACAAATACTGTAAAAATATAATATAATAATTATGTTTCTATGCTAAGCGAACTGTATTCCTGTGTCAGATAAACCGTTTTTAGACTGACAATCTCGAGATTTAAGCCTCATTTCGGTATTTTGAGAATGTATTATTGTAATTAAGATAATTTCACGTTGAATCCAAGTTACCCATGGATCATTTTGTGAAAAAAATCAGTTAAGCCCTATTTGATCTCATCCCTTCAATTTTTATTCCATGTTGAACTGCAAAGGAATAATATAGGAATAAAAGTTCCGTAAAAGTCTGTACCTAACAAATGCCTGTACTTATTCCTTGAGAATCATTCTAATAGTTCGTTTTATATTTGATCAACATCAATCACATTGACTTTCAATAAAACTTTGCAGGTAGGAGTAAACTGATTACCAGACTGTGCTGATGTCACAGGATGAAGTGCGCAGTCACGCGAAACTTTATATTTTGGAGTTCCGTGTGACACTGTTCTGTTATAGGCAGCCATGTCGCTTAACATCAGGTGAACCACTAGCTCGTCACATCATTCACTAACATAAAAAAAAAAGAATTCGCAGAGCTAATCTTCTGTCATGTACTATTAAGTAATCTGTGACTATTTACCACTTTATTAATTTATTTATTGTGATAAAAACGACAAAGGTTTTTTTGGCGGGAAAACGAATAAGATCGTGTCACCGCATTGTATTATTTGCCAAAACTTGTGTTATTTTCAGTGTTAGTGCATAAAATTGGTACAATTTTATTCGTTAAGTGCTGGATTACAGTCATGAATGTGGGAAAGTGGTATAATGATGTCGAAACGTTTCTTTTCGTGTTGTTTCCAAAACTCCATATAGAAGCTTCTGGTAAAGTTGCCACTTTACTAGGAGTATGACTTGACTAGACTAGGCTATGACTTGACTTGATGACTTGGACTGTGACTTGACACATAAAACATACGTATGTATAATATAAATTAACTTGAATAATTTATTACTTGACACTGGCTAAATACACAAAAGTGTGGAGCCAAAACAATAAAAAAACGACAAAATCAATTGCAATTACCACACAAAATATTTCTATTTTAACAACACACAATTCTGGGTTTTTAAAGAATCCAATTGGCTATTAAAAATTTATAATTTTACGGTCCACTGCAATATCGCTCCTATTCGGCTACAAATGTGAGACCAAAACTTTGCAATGTATACTATCCCACGTATATTAAAAGCATACCAAGGTTAATCTCTGATACATATTATATATCCGTTTTTTAATCAAATACTTTTGGTAACAATTCCTTGCCAGAAGTCAGAATCAAGGTTATGACAATCACGATCGACATTTTAAGATATATCTGAGAACTAGATAAAATAGATTAAAGTCATAACAATAGTGGTAAAGAATTATGGTGTAATAGTAAATCGTGCATTTTGAAGCGGATATCTATCATTAGCATAGAATAAATAATAGTACAAGTATTATTACTAATTAGTGTGAAACTCAGCTGCACCTTTGAAGCTCACACTAATATTACTGTATCCAGTTCTATACTAGGTTGTGTTGACTGCAGTAACCACTGAGTTTTATAAGTCATCATACATTTACATCATCATCCTCACGTCGCGCGTCGTTAGTGTACCCCAAGTCCGCACTAAGCGTTTTGCTGGGTCATTTATAGTCCGAACGGCCAAGGAATGGAATGCTCTTCCAACAACAGTATTTCCTCCTGGGTACAACCTGGATCTTTTTAAGTCAAGAGTGAATGGGCATCTCATGGGCAAGTGTGCTCCACCTTAGACAACTTTGTCACTTACCATCAGGTGAGTTGTTGTCAAACGCATGCCCATCTTGCCATAAAAAAAATTAATAATAATAATAAACATTGATAATTACGGTATTACCAAGCCGATTTAACGATGGGTTTAATAAGTATTTTATATGTTTAAAAAATATTTGAATACCTATTAATTTAAGTTTGATAAATTAAATGCTTTGCAAAGGAAACCTTTATTAAGATAACTAGAATTTATTGTAACATATTTGGTAGCTTATTAAATAAATATTAGCTTAATAAAATGAAGTCAACTAGTATATAAATAAAACTATATACAGACACAGTTCAGAAATAATGCATGGTATCTAATCTTCATAATTATCATGGTATCAAAATCATGTCTTGCAAAATGTAAAAACTAAACTGAACCGTCACGAATTAGAATTACAAATTGAACTAATTTGAAATGTTCCGAACCATCTAAGTCTGTTATTTTACTGTCAACTGACTAATTGGCGCAAACTCCCAAATCAAATGTGTTTCAATCTCAATACGAGCACATAAATCAATACCTGTTAATTTGCCTTGCCTATTTATCATATCTTCTACTCAAGCAGCCTTATTAATAAACACGAACTAGCTTTAGACTAGTTACACCATCTTTTGTCTCTTTCGATCCAGCTAAATATTCCAGTAGCAAAAAGAGCACAAAAGCTGAAGTAACTAATCCGAGACTAATACCCGTTTATTAATAAGGCTGTACGAGTTTTGTGAAGAAGTGAAATATTTTTTTTACTTGGTCCTTCTCAAATTGTTTCGTTTATTGATGCTCTCCATCCAAAGTTACGTCTCCAAAAATCGACAATTTTTCCCCACAAAAGTTTGCTCGTTATATTCAAAAGTTTGCGGTCGCGTGAGTAATAAATAATAATTGGATTTGGTTTGGACTATTATTTTTCTGCACCAACCACTTTTGTTTACCTACCATGTTTATTTTGAAAGATCGTCTGATCTTTAACTTAATACGTGTAAGTATCTATAATTGAGTATAAAAAATGTAACGTCAAAAACATAAACAGTAAAGGAGATAGTTTCGATATGCAAATCACTAATTTAATATCACTAGTATAATGCTAAACACTTATAACTTTAAATAAATATGTTTTATGCAGAACTTCCTTCAAGTTTCTTTATATTGCATTTGCTTAATGAAATTTGTGTGTTGCATAAAATGGCTCTACAATCTCTACATCCCACACAATTCCTGCATAGACTTTAATAAAGACGCAATCTTCCGCCGCACCGCCTATATCCAGATATTTAATGAACGGGATATTACGTACTAACGAACCCCAGACCTGACTCTACCTAGTGTCTGGGATAAGCGATTAGCAAATGGTTTTTTTTTTCAATGTTAGTAAAGGCTCATTTTTACATACATCTTTGTTTTGTAGTTTGATAGTTCATTTTCTTCATTTATAACTAAACAAACTGATTCATTGACCGATGGATAGTTCCAAACTAAAGAAAAACTGATGAAGTAATACTGATGTGATTTTTTAATCACATAAGTCAAAGTTTTTGCAACTTTGAGTACTCTTGTAGACTACAAATCAAGACTAAATTAATACCAAGTCATATCCTGAGTAATTGAAGCCACAAACGTAGAGTGAGTATGCTCTACCAAAGGTAATAGCTTATGTCCTTGCACGAGCTTAAGAGCCGCTAGTTTAATAAAAGTGAATGGTCATCCGGTCTCACTTTAATACATAAGTCGTCGTACATTAGACGGTACACTGGCCTACCACCGGGTGACTTAAGGCTTTGAAGCAGTTACAGCTAAATCAATGGATTTTTCATATTTAAACTTCACACAAAATAGGAAGTCAAGTTTTCGTAACATTTATCGGAATGTATTTTGAGTAAAAACGAGTTCACAAAAAAGTCATGAACTATACTAGTTTATAGTAGGATTATTGAGCTTGAGTATTAGGAAATATACAGTCGTAATGTCCTGGTCCCCGCATGCATGTATCAAGATGCATTAAACAACCAGTTTCTAATTAAGTTCCTTTCAGTACTATAATGTTATGAGATTATTTTTACCTTTGCGGTTGGATTGGTTACTGCTCAGTTGGGTTATTTTAGAAACTTTATTTACCAAGTCAACTGTAATTTTGTCACAGTCGGAAGTGGAAGTAATATGTCAAATTCCCTTGAGCGATTCTCTAACTTTGTTGATAATTCTCTTCGCAAACTTTGAAAGGCTTGACTTATTTTGTAGCTATAATTATACTACGACATTTTTCTACAAAATATTTAGATTTGGAGTCAAGTGACGCTTTTTGGCAGAAAATAGAAAATTTTGTGAGATTACCTTTGAGCAAGTTTGAGATCTTTTCTTCACTACATGCTTTATTTTTTGGTCTGGCAGACCATATTCTCTGCTTTGAATGCTCATAAACTGTCTTGGCATAAGAGAACAAACAAATAGTTTTAATATTTTACATGGATGACATTTTGGTCGTTGCAGAAGTCCCTCATTCTTAGTTTTCAAATAAAAATCGTGTTTCTGTTTATTCTATAAGCCCTTTTGCATGTAGATACGTGATACAAGAGATAATACTACTATCGCATTGTCACTATCGAGGTCGGTTTTCACTTGCGACAGATTAACTTTGATTAACGACCGACCCGCGCGACCCGAACTCTCGTGAAACGTGAACAAATGCGGAATAAAACAAAACTATTTGCAAAATATCTGCAGCCATTATCGATTTCGTTAGACTGTGCCTTATTTTCCGGTCGCAGCAATTATCCTCCAACCCGTTTTGCAACTATCGTTTAACCTGGCATACCTACTGACGGTCACTTATTTATGCTTGTTTAGTTTGCGGTATGGCTGACCTGTGATACCATCACTGATAGTTTTAAGGCAGTGTTGAAACGAATATACAATAAAATATGTTGTGTGATACTTTTAGTTGGAAGAGGCACTTTACATATAGTTGAGTATTCATTACAAGCAAAAATGTTCTAATGTTGTATCATATTAATATTTACGTGAATTAATATAATTGTGATGATGCCCGTATTACGGAACAATGCTCAGTCGTCAACTGATGCTTAAATAGAGATTAGAGAGGCTATTTGATCATCTGTGAATGACATCTCGTCTTGAGCAGAGATTTATGACTGAGCGTAGTTCTGTAATAAGAGCCTAAGATGTTAAGAATATATTGTCAATATCGTCTTTTATCATAAGAAATAAATTTTGAGTAATGAAAATTTTAGGGACACCACAATGTACAGTCTTCAATGGGATTATTCTCCAATAAAGTGGTATTCTGTTTAACTTTAATTCAAATTTAATCAAGTATCGCACAGTCTGAGTCATACCTTAAAATTTCACCGATACGTAAATGCTAATGCACATGACCATTGACCTTTGGGAAATGTAGACGCGACGTAAATCCACGCCTAGATACGGCTTAAATAGAAATTAGGTACCTGTGGAAGTATAATGTGTCTGTATTCTAATTTCTTTTTATAGTTTTGGTTGGTTAATTTCGTACAAGCGTAGTTTATTTTCAGTTATTGTTTATGTAATTCTATAAGGACTGTATTATTATATTTTATTGGAAAGGTATATAAAATACATCAATATATTCAAGGCGTATTAAAAAAAAATTGACATATTCAAACAAGATCTTTTCGAAATCTTAGAAGCAAATTAATCTGTGTCAGTAATTGAGGTATGATATACTGTGTCCACCTGGAACAAGCTACCTTTCTTGTGTAAATGAAGCTTCACTCCACGTGTTTTCTCCAGCTCCAGCTGATAAATATTTAAATCAAAGTTATCCAAAGCTATTAGAAATTATGTCACCTTCGAAAATTCTTTGACGCAACTTAGAATATACTAATATATTCTATTGATTTGGCTCATCGCTACATTATTAATAACATAGTTATGTTGTAATGTATCAAAAGTAGTTCACATAGTCATCGTGGCTTCTCGTTTCACAATAAATCGAATGCGAAGATCGAGTTGCACGTTCTCAGTTCAAAGTCACGGTGCTCTTCCGTCGACACGTTTTTATACAGCGTTTGTATGCAAATCGATTTATATAAGACACGAATGTCACATAACGTGTGTTCCATGGGTGAAATCTTTTATTTTATCTAATTGACTTCCGTTTCAAATTACAAGTACAATAATATTGTGTTGTATTTTTATGTCAGGGAATACCTTCTTCAGAGAAAAGGTCTACTCCAATGCTATAATAGTCCATAATATATTTTGAAATGACGCGATGTTCAAAAGCACATTTTAATAAACGGATATCCGGATTAGGTCGTGAACCTCGAAAGTTTTGATTTAACTATCACAGTCAATCACGATAATTGTTTCTAAATTCTAAGCTATTTCGTATCCTCGGAGCAAAACTGCCAATGTTAATTAGTGACGGGAATTATGTAAGAAATTCATAATTTATCTATTCAAATATCAAAAATTCTTTCAATGTCCGTTAAAGTTTGATATAAAATTTTCAGAAGTCTTTAGTTGAATACATTCTTCAGACGAACGTTTTTGCTCATTCTCAGAAATGTTTCGTGTGGTTTTTCGTACGCAATCGTAGGAACAATACAGCTGCAGTGGAAGAGTTAGTAAAACAATTATGTGATATTGATCAAGATAATATATAATAATAATAATAATATAATAATAATAATAATTAATAATTTAATTTCCCAGCTCCCACGGTACTGGTCCTTCGCACAGGCTAGTGCTTTACAATGGGACACCTTGCTATATCTCAGTATCTGTTGTTTCTTGTATCTGTCACAAGGTTTCCGTTGCATTTAAGTTTTGGTTATATTATTGTACTAAATTGTATGACGTTTGTAAAATTATTGTTCATTTGCAGTTTATGTTATGTTTATATTTAGACGTAAGGGAGCAATTATCATGATTTTATCTCAATCCACGTAACTACTTTATGAATTTACTTTGTTTATAATTATCATCTTGTACGTAGACGTGTTTAGTATGTACCCGCCGTTAGCTATTGTCAAAATTGCACTATAATTATGAATATTTGATTAATTAAACACGGCCATTGATAGTTAAATAGATTTGTCGTTTGTTTTGTCGAAATATTTGTCACTAATCGACGGACCGATAAAGAAATAATAGGAACTTAAAATAATGCTGTTGTTCATTGAAAGCTCTTTAATAAAAAAATTATTTTTTAAATGTCTCTATAACATATAAGCCTTTTGTGGTATAATTTGTTTAACTATTGATTGCACCAATTTCTTTCATTATAATTGTTGTAAGCTTAAAAATTATTTGTTTTAATTACCGTTACTATCGTTACTTTAATATTAAATCGTTCTTTATGATTTATTACATAATTCAATCCATCATAAAAACTTTCTCAAGGACTAAAATAAATTAGGTCTTCGCAAATAACGGAGTTTGAATATCATTGAGCTCAGAAACCAAACACCCTGTTGTTGTGAAACCAGTTTGTTTGTTCAGAAACCCAGCTGAAACGAATCAAATGTTCGCAAATCTCGAGTGACGCATAAACAGACTTTGTAAAACTTCGCCTTTATTATTCGTAATCGAGAATTTGCTTTCGAGTTACTTGATGATGAAATATTTGTTAGGTAATGTCAATTCCTTTTACTGGAGCTATGTTAAATTTAAAGTGGGAGAATTTTTTTATCTCCATGAGTCAATCATTTATTTTCTTTTTTAATTCTGTGGTTTTGAATGCGTTCTTTTCATATAATCCAATATCTAATATCCATACCAGTCAGGTGCAAGCAGTACTCAGTACAGTCAAACAAAACTCCAAATTTCGCAAAAGATTAATGCGCAAAGTAATGAATACAATACTTATAATAATACAATACTATTGAAACTTAAGATGAGTAGGATCGGAAATATGGGATTGGATGGGAATATACCGATTCGAATCCGGTTGCGGTAAATAAAAGACTATCGTGCTGTATCGCTTTAAATAGACAATGAAATAGTTCTTAGTGAAGAAAATCACCGTGACGTAACACATGAGCATGTTAGGGCACTTTCTAATTGAATCTTCCTCGTCAATAAACTATAGTCTGGTGGTTGAAATCCAACTCCCATTTTAAGTCTATAATTCATAAACGTAAGTAAAATAGAGGATAAAATGGCTTAAGATATGATCACCCCCATCTTTTCCCATGGGCGCCGTAAGAGCTGGCTAAGAGAATATCCAGGAAATGGGCAGCGCCATTCTCTTTGGTACCTACAAATATTAATATCTTCAAAGATTACCAAGACGCCCGACAGTTTTGAAAATGAAAAAGAGCACCGCATTTTCTAAAACTTGTGTTATTTTCAGTGATAGTACATAAATTAGTGGCATTTTATTCCTTAATTGCTGGATTACAGGCATGAGTGTGGAACAGTGGTATAATGATGGTGAAACGTTTCTTTTCGTGTTGTTTCCAAAACTCCATAGAAGCTTCTGGTAAAGTTGCCATCACTTCACTAGGAGTATGACTAGACTTGATGTGCTAAATACACAAAAATGTGGGGCCAATACACAAAAGAACGAGCCCGCCAAGCAGCAATTATGGCAATCCGATAAGCGTCCAAACTGGCGTTTGCTTGGGAGGTTTATGTTCAGCAGACTTCTTTTGGCTGTTGATGATGTGTAAAGGTGACTTACTGCTGGAAAGACATAGCCATATGAGTCTTGAATGACATGAATAGAGCAAAACGTTTCGTCATCTTCCTAGCATCTATGGTAGAATTGCAATGAGACTAAGTTCAATTCAATGTTTTATCTGCTTGAAACTGTAATAGATTAACATCATATTAATGCTAAAAACCGTCGTCGCAATTAGGTATTATGGCTCATTAACTTTATCCATCTGAACACCCCATTAAGGTTAACACCTACATAATAGGTAATAAGCAAAGTAATAACGCCAATCACTCCGATTCACTACATGTACGTAATGATGATCATAATGCCATCATTGTAAAGATACATTAGAAAATAGCTACTTTCAAAGAAAAACAGCTAAAAATTATCTGTGACACCGCAAAAAGTTATCTCTATTGTTCCGCAAATACTTAGTAACTCCCTTATAAACAAACGATCGATAAGCTAATCAGTTATGTAATTTTTTGTCTCGCTTTCACATATGAATTTTATTGTCAGCAAGAACTTGACAGACTAGATAGAAAGGATTGGTTTAAGGAGCATTTATATGAATGAGAGCGTTTCTGTTTTTAAAAGCTAAATTACACACTTTTATGCTGATGTATGTAATTATAGTCGCAATCGAAAACGCACAAAATGTCAACAAAAACAGGGCGTAACAAGTGACGCAATATAAAATTAGATTTACGCTTCGTGGATTTGGTTTATATGATTTTCCTTCCGTTTTCTTTGGTTAAGTGTTTACGCCAAAGTAGAGTAACTCTATAACAGCTAGCAACACTAGCAATATTGCTTTTATAAATCTGACGCTTTTCTTTTCTATAATTTTATTATACTTCTTTCTCTGTTGGAAAGTGGTCAACACTGGTGTCAGAATATTTAGCCTACCCGATGGCTTCTCTTGGCTCAACAACTCTTGAAGCACGGTAGCGCTAAGTTGTAAATAGGTAAGAGTTTTGTAGCGGTCACCCATCCTAGTAGTGACCGCAACGAACGTTGCTTAACTTTACCGATCAGCTAGGAACGGCTAATCAAGTTTCGTTATAAGAATTACATAATCATCATCATCATCATCATCATCATCATCAGCCTGTGTTAGTCCACTGCTGGACATAGGCCTCTCCCAAGGTACGCCATTGAGCCCGGTCTTCAGCTCTTCTCATCCAATGACTGCCAGCCACTCGGCGCAAGTCGTCGCTCCACCTAGTCGGCGGGCGTCCTACACTACGTTTGCCAAGTCGCGGTCTCCACTCAAGGACACGCTTTCCCCAACGGTTGTCGGTTCTGCGGCAAATATGGCCAGCCCACTGCCACTTCAGTTTGCTAATTCGATAGGCTATGTCGGTGACATTAGTTCTCTGACGGATCACCTCATTTCTGATTCGATCCTTCAGAGAAACTCCAAGCATAGCCCTCTCCATAGCTCTCTGAGCGACTTTAAGTCGGTGGACTAGCCGCACTGTGAGTGTCCATGACTCGGCTCCGTATGTCATAACCGGTAGGACGCACTGGTTGAATACCTTTGTTTTTAGGCATTGAGGTATTCGCGACGAGAAGACTCGACGAAGCTTACCAAATGCTGCCCAGCCCAGCTGAATTCTTCTATTCACTTCTTTCTCGAAGTTGTTCTTACCTAGTTGGAGCGTTTGCCCTAGGTATACATATTCCTGAACAACTTCAAGCGTAGCCCCGTGAATAGCAACAGGTTCCGGATTAACATGTTCATTGAACATAATTTTGGTCTTATCTAAGTTCATCCGGAGACCGATGCGTTGAGAAGAATCAGCCAGGCCGTCCAACATTTGCTGTAAGTCCTGCAACGTTTCGGCCATTACGACGATGTCATCTGCAAATCGCAAGTGTGAGATGTAGGCACCGTTTATATTAATGCCCCGTCCTTGCCAGTCCAGAGTCTTGAACATATCCTCCAATGCGTTTGAGAACAGTTTCGGGGATATTACGTCCCCTTGTCTCACACCACGACGCAGGTGGATATGTTCAGACTGCTGGTTCTGTACTTGGACGGTCATTGTTGCGGCGTCATACAGACATCTCAACACTTGGATATATCGCCAATCAACCTGGCACCGTTGCAAGGACTCCAAAACAGACCAGGTTTCGATGGAGTCAAAAGCCTTTTCATAATCCACAAACGCTAAGCACAAGGGCTGATTATACTCTGTGGACTTCTGTATAATCTGCCTCATTGTGTGAATGTGGTCTATGGTGCTGTATCCTCCTCGAAACCCGGCCTGTTCCGGGGGTTGGAATTCGTCAAGCTTTCGCGCAAGACGATTTGTGATGACTCTCGAAAACAGCTTGTAGACATGGCTCAGGAGGGAAATGGGTCGGTAGTTTTTCAGAAGGGTCTTGTCTCCTTTTTTGAAAAACAAAACGACGATACTCCTGTTCCATATCTTTGGAGTTCTCCCAGAGAAGAGGACAGAATTAAATATGCACTGGAGTTCCCGTAAAACAGGCATACCACCTGCTTTGAGGAGCTCCGTTGTGATTCCGTCCTCTCCTGGGGCTTTTCCATTTTTAAGCTGTTTGAGAGCCAACTCAATTTCGTCTAGGCTGACTTCTGGCAGGTCTTCGGTGAAATGGCGCGTCAAAGTGGCTCTCGAATCCTCCGTAGACTGTTCGGGTTGAGGCGCATGCGACGCGTACAACTTGCTGTAAAAGTCCTTAACTTCCTCCAGAATCTCAGGCTTAGAAGTAACGACTTTCCCACGCGATGTGGTCAACTTCGTCAGTTGGCTTCGGCCGAGCTGTTTTACGAAGACTTTCGACCCCCGGTTTTGCTCTATCGCTTCCTCTATGGAGCGTGTATTGGAGCTTCGGAGATCTCGTCTAACTAGCTTCGTGATTAACTTGCTCAAGGACCGCTGCTCTGACGAAGTGACTGCTGGGTCTTCTCGTCGCTTCTGCATAAGCTCTAATGATTCTGGTGAAAGTTTGGACTTTTTGCCTTTGGGACGCATTTCGCAAAATTTCGTGCCTTCCTCTCGGAGGATTCTTGCCACTTGTTCGAGTTTCTGATCCACGTCAACGTCTACTGTGCTTTCCAAGGCAGAAAATCGGTTCTCCAGTTTAATCTGGAACGTTTCGGATCCCACCACGGATTGGAGCATATTTGGTCGGAGCGTGGACTTCATCAAGCGGACACGTTCAAGCTTGTAATCAATATCCAGAGTGCCTCGTACAAGTCGGTGGTCACTTCCGGTTTTAAACCTTGCGACCACTGAGACATCCCTGAATATGCGCTTCTTGTCCGCTATGATGAAATCAATCTCATTTTTGGTCATAGCGTCGGGGCTTTGCCACGTCCACTTCCGTTGGGGCTGTTTCTTAAAGAATGAATTCATTAAGAAAAGCCCTTCTTTTTCCAGGAAGTTGACGAGCATTTGTCCCCTATGATTCCTAATGCCAAATCCGTGTTGTCCTATTACCGATTCACTGCATGTCTGTACTCCCACTTTGGCGTTGAAATCTCCCATGACGACGTTGAAGTGGGCCTTAGACGTGTTATGCAAGGCCCTCGATATGTCGTCATACATATCTTCGACTTCATCATCCGAGTATGTCGACGTGGGCGCGTACACTTGAATAACTTTGAGATTATACCTCTCAGTTAACTTGATAACAAGATACGCAACCCTCGTCGACACACTGGAGACTTCTACAACGTTGTCAGTGAGGAGCTTATGGACCAGAAACCCAACGCCACCTTGGGATGGATTATCTCCCTCTCTGAAATACATAAGATGGCCTGATTCGAGTGTTATGGTATCCTCCTCCTCTCTTCGGATTTCGCATAACCCAAGAATATGCCACCTTATGTATTTCAGTTCTTCTTCAAGCTGGGCCAAATGCTCGTCATGCCGTAGCGTTCGTCCGTTAAAAGTAGCTATGGTCCATCGGGTTGGGCGGCCTTCCGTAGCCCGGGGATTCTTAGCACCCCCTACCCTGCCGTTACCATGTCCGCCGCCTTGGTCAGGAATAGCAGGGCTGCCGGGAACTAGGGGCCATGTTCTGTTCTGGCTTATCATTAGGGAGGTAAATGCCCATAATCGCCACGCTGGGCAAGCGGGTTGGCGATCGCAGAACGTAGCTCTTTGCACCGGTGACGCTGCTGCCCGTCACCGGTCAGTGGAATTTAACTACATAATATATCACTATTATTGTATAAATTATAAGATAAATGACGGCTAAACTCACGTCAATTAAAAAGTCGAAATTACTCCGACCAGGTTTCGGATATATTCGATGTCCTTCTTCTGGGAGCCAGTTACAACGCAAGCCGCGGCAGCTTTCGCGAGCGTCAGCACGTAACGTGTCATACTCACGATAGTTTTCAAACTAAAATTACAAATTATAAGTTTGGATATTTTCAAATCAAGAAACATGACGTAAACGCTGCATCGTAAAATTTTGCACACGATTCCTATTATTACCGGGATAAACTTATGACACTTTTTATCCCGGAAAGTTAAAAATTCCCGCGGGAAAGCAGGTAAATCACGGGTAGCCGCGCAGTGTCTCTAATTATTTATGATATTGCACTAGCGCATTCAACCCTGCTACTCTACGGCCTTACATTAACTAATGGAGTTCAAATAGCACGTTGCATCATTACAGAATCGTTATATAAATATCATAAGGTGTGAAAATTGAATGTGTTGTCAATTACTGATTCTTTAAGTTAATAAGTGCAATATTTTGCTGATCGTTAATGGTTTTTGCAATTTATTGTAAGGAAATAGGAACGTTATAATAATGATTATAATTTAAATCGAAGAAATCTTTTAATTTATTTTAATTTAAAAGGGAAGTAGTGTGTCATTATACTTAATAGAGGTTAGTAATTTTTGGGATGGTTTATAAGAATTTTTAAGAGCATTTCTTAAAGTTGATAAGCGTAGTTTAATTTTATGCTTTACATAGATAAACGTCGTTTTGATATTAGGCTATAGTAGATAATTCGTATACGTTACACAAATGTGCATTTTTTTTGAGTGCATGTTCTTAAAATCATTTTAGTCACAAATGAATGTGCTATCTCAATGAACCCTAAAAAATCTCAAAGCATTCACTATGTGGGAATAATATTGATTGTAGAAAAACAAAATGAACTCACTGTTACTCCGGTAGCGCTTTATTGCAAGATGGCTGCCACGGAAATACCCGCATACAAAGAAAAAATAACAATTCTTATAAATACTCTATATTATATATCACATATCGAGTAAAAATGTGACGAAATACGTTTCAACTGTTTAATGATTATTAGACGAACGAGAGGGTAGAAAACCCCATAAAATAAGTAATCCAGTAAATACATTACAACATTACCATAAATGATCCAAATAAAAGCACATGTTTTACAGAGCTCAACCGTTCCCACGTGACTAATAGCTGAATATTTAGCGGGGACACGCCAACAAAGCGACCTTACCAAGATCTCAGTCGCAAATGAGAACCATCACAACTATGAAGGTATTATAGCTAAATCTAATAGACAGTAATCGTATTGTACGCAGCTTATACCAGTTCCCGCATCGGTTCTTTTTCCGAACATCTGATTTCACCTTTTACGTATAGATTATTAAGGGCCAAAGTTGAAAAGCCATAACTTTGTGTTATTGTGCCTAGATAAAATTGGAGCGAGGCAAAACTAACTAGATATAGTTAACGGAGCCGCGCCGAAATTAAACCAATTATTTCGCGATATGGTTCTAATTGGAAGCATTTGGATGAATGAGATGTCAAGTTATCAAAACACAAGAATTATAAGAATATAATAAAGCACCTCCAGGCTCCAAGAGCTCTGGTGTAAATTAATGTATAAGTACCTATACATATTAGGATTTTGTCCCAGAAAATAAATCCAAACTACACGTAAGTTAATACAAAGACGCCGGTCTGTACCAAAGTTTCACAGCTCCTAAGTGCGCATTTATCTCTCTGGCCCCGGTTTTTAATACGTTTGTCAAACTTTATCAAGTCATCATGTCAAATACTGTATGCTCATAGGTTGAGACAGCCGATGATCAATAGGCATCCAAATTAGCATTCAATATTAGGTCTGTCAAGTTGAGATGAATTTAATAAACGTATACGGAACGTACCCGGGGAAAAGTATTGTTAGCTTAATTGAAGGGGTGAGAATAAAAAGGGTTTAACTGATTTTTTCACAAAATTACTTATGGGTATCGTTGGATTCAGCGTGAAATTATCTACAATAATAGATTTTCAAAATACAGAAATGAGGCTTAAATCTCGAGATTTTGAGTCTAAAAACGGTTTATCTGTCACAGGAATACAGTTCGCTTAGCATAAAAACATTATTGTATTTTTTTATTATATTATATTTTTACAGTAATTGTACGAATTAGTACTATATTTAGTATTTTAAAATAGAATTACAACATTTTCAAGTAACTGAAACTTACATAAACTTTTTTCTTACCTTATAAGCACTCTACATTAAAATGACGCCGTTGAAGTTTAAAGTCAATTTTCTCGAAACTGTCAATTTGACAGTTAAACCTTTTTTATTCTCAACCCTTCAATTATTAGTACAGACGGGCCTGAGAGAGATAGAAGAGAAATAAGAAGCTTTGTTCAACAGATATCATAGCATCTTCTAAAGCTAAATGCTGCGGATCGCACGCCGCGCGTAGCTCGAACCTGTAAACCTATATAATGTACAATTGTACAATACTGTATTCTAGAGAACACATGTAGGTACATTCGAATATACTCATACTAGGAGTACCGTTTATTTTCACTCAATGTCACGATCACAAACCTAAGTGCTTACATTATAGGTACTAAATCAATGAGAGCACTATACAATCGGATCACGATTACTAGACCAATGGTTTATTCTTTGAATACATCAATTGGGTCTATTTCAATTTTAGATTGTGTAGAAAATAAAGGTAATATCTAAGTAAAATTTTAAACAAGAGAGAGTGGAGAGAATCAAACGTGTGATTTATATTTTCTGTTTTAGGTCTGCAGCCACATGCCACCCGAGCTGAACTGTTAACGTGGGAAAGGCGCCAGTGTATCAACACAGGTAGCATCCTGCACTAGCGGCTTTCCCGACTCCACAAGAAAGATGATGATATTCTTAAATATCATCATCATCACCATCAACTAGAAGAAGTCCACTGCTGGTTACATAGGCCTCCCACGTGAGCACCATTTTGATCAGCTACTTGCCTCTGTTATTACGGCTTTACGTGGTTTTGACCGCGTAGTCGGTCACCCAGTGGGGAACCGGAATAGACTACGAACATCTTACATAATTCTACAATGTATGGTAAACATGACACGGAAAATTATAATTTTCACCAAAAATCTTCGTTATTTGTGCCATCACAAAACTTTAGCCCACATTGGAAGCTGAATATTTAAAATTCAAATCAAATTTATTTAGCAATTTATACGATAAACATCAGCAGAAATCGCATTAAAATTTAGTCCAGTGGTTTGTTATTACCAACCGGAATTTATTGCATTTTTGAATTTATTATTACGTATTAGTTGAATGACAAATAGTTACAAATCAATTATGACCTGCACCTGCAGAACTTATCACCTTTTGACCTCACACAACATCGTTAACAACGTAAAGAACAAATTTTTATCACGGATAATAAAAACAAAAAAAGGGTGAAATCGGCTGGAACCGTGGGGCCTCCTAGAATCCTATAAAATACTAATGTAAGCTTGAGTTAATGGAATCCGTTCTAAACTTTAACAAAGTATTATTGAAGTTTAGAATCGACTCCATTTGATACATTGATAGTTAGATACAATGACAGCTTACTAAACTATCAATAAGTATCGAAAAGGTCAGTTAAGTCATTGATTTTATCACCCCACGACGCAACCATTTGAACCAAGTCACCAATTAGAAGCACTCATGGAGCAGTAAGTTTTATCGGTTTTCCCACGAAAACTTTCAATTTTCCAGGAATCATCAGAATTGTATTTCAACGGGGTAATGCTGCCACTATATTGGTTACACCATGTTTAGTAGACTAGAGTATTTGGAAATCACCGCGGCTAGGGCATAATCATGCCAAAAACGCACGAAGTAGCAAAGTAATGCACAATGTTAATATTTTCTTTTTTTTTTTTCATCTACCTTAAAATTTATGATTTAAATAGAACTGTATATTTATAAACTTTGTAAAGTTTTATTAGTTTTAAGAGGCGCCTTCAGCCTACAAAACAATTTATATTCTCAGGATAAATTTGTAACTTAGACACTAACGCTAAGTCCTACAAAATAAAATGTAATTTTATGTCAATAAAGGAATTTTAAAATCAATCAATCAATATTATAAACGCGAAAGTTTGTATGTCTGGATGTATGAATGTTTGTTACTCTTTTACGCAAAAACTACGTGGAGTAGATTTTAATGAAACTTAGAATATTTTTTATCCACGGTGAAACTTTGGGGAGCAACTAGTGGTTATATATGACTGTGTCTAAGGGGGTTGCCCACGGCGACTTTTTGTAGCGATACAGTAGAGTTACAGTCGTGCAAATGCGACTAACACTCAAAAGTATTCGGCCGGGAAAGATGTAAATTAGAAAATAAAATTTTATAAAAGAGAGAGAAGTGAAATTTTAAATAAGGTAACAATAAACGACAGCAGAACATTATTTTTTGAACTTAGTGAAAAACTATTAAAAACAAGTAAATAACTAAAATAGATAAGCTTCCCTAACACTACAGATAATGAATGGAAATTAATCTTATAATAATAATAACGCCCAACGATCACATACATAGATCCTGGACCCTAACTAGGATTCCCTGTGTCTAAGGATACAGAAACTACGACGACCATGGCCTCACAATACCCAGACTTAGAACAAGTACTTGCGCTCTTTTTTCTATGCACAAATACTTGTCCTGTTTCGGGAATCAACCCCGCTGCCTCCGGGCTATGAGCGGACCCGCTCAACCACCACACCACAGAGGCAGTCATTAACTCATATCATGCAGCAACGGAGTCTACCACAAAATGGAAGGATCGTGTGGTTCAGATAATGTGTTCTAATAACATAATAGGTTAGGTACTAACTTATTGTAAGACGAGCTTCTGCCTGCAGCTTCGCCCGCGGCGTGGCCTATGGGAAAATAATTCAACCACCCATTTCACCCTCTTAAGGGTGGAATTTCGAAAAATCCTTTCTTATTGGCTGTCTACGTCATAACATCTACCTTCACACCAAATTTCAGCCCGATGCGTCCAGTGGTTTGGGCTGTGCGTTGATAGATCACTATGTCAGTCATTCACCTTGAGTTATATATATTTAGATGGTCTACTCGGTTCATACGTCATACATCGACGTAGCTCATGATTTCAATAAACATGATGTTTGTACTGAAAGCAGTGAGATATAATGTTAGTTTATTGAGACAATAAATAAAAGCTTTAGAGTCCGGTGAACAACTGACATTTACTTTTGCTACCTACAAAACTAAAACATAATAATATCGTAGTACCCTACAAAAGCAAACAACCTCTATTAGTGGCTCTCATTATAAAATTGCGTATTACAATCGTGAACGATAAAATATCGAACAATCGCAAGATTCTCTATGGAAATGTTTCCAATTTCACAATAAACGGTAACTGAGTATCTAAGAATCTCATCGCAATGTAATTATTGTTGTGAAACAAATATTTTTGCAGATGTATCAACTTTAATTGGATGTACAAAATTTAATGAAATTTCTCGTTTGTTTGGCACCATGTCGAAATAAAGAGTTTTAATGAGATGTTTGCGTTCAAAATCACAGGGATCTGTTGGATGAAGGAAGCGAGGACTGAAAATGATGGCGTGGGGAGGCATATTTTCAGCATTGAATATCATCCCACCGATTTTTTTTTTTCAAGTTTTGGCTCCACACTTTTGTGTATTTAGCCAGTGTCAAGTAATTGATAATTTATGAAGTTATCGATATTTCACGCAAATATGTGTCAAGTCACAGTCGAATTCATCAAGTCAAATCAGTCTAGTCAAAGTCATACTCCTAGTAAAGTGGTCCCACACTCACGCCTGTAATCCAGCACTTACCGAATAAAATGCCACCAATTTTATGCATTAACACTGAAATTAACACAATTTTTGGAAAATAATACAATGCGGTGACGCAATCTTTTTCGCTCTCCCTCTAAAAACTGCCCACCGATATTGACAATAGTGAATATTTTAATAATATATGTGGACATTTCACACAGCTCCATCTAGTCCCAAACTAAACAAAGCCTGTACTATGGGAACCACATAACTGATAGAATACTTAGATTCTTTTTGTTTGTAAATATATAAATAGAATACAATATAACATCCAGATACATAAAAACAATGTTCATCTCACTAATGTATATCCTGGGTGGGAATCGAACTCACAATCTACAGCTCAGAAAGCAGGATTACTAACAACTGTGCCATTGGCCAGTCAGCCAGAATATAATGTTTCCCATGTAAAATTCAGTCTTGAATCTTAATGTTAGCTTTGACAATGTGCTAAGGTGTAAGTAGCTACAATGGAGATTACATTTAGATAAGGATCAAGACTTCTGCTCCTAATTAGTATAGTAAATTAGTTATGTTTATTTTCACTTTAGTTAATGCTATGTTTGTTAACAAGAGTACTTAAATCTACGTAATAAAATAACATATTGTCTTCGCGTTAATTGAGACTATTAAAAATATTTTAGATTTGTAGATTAAATTATTTTGTTATTTAACTCTTACCCTTACTAATAAACACTGTATACAGTGGAATAGCTACTCAGTGTTTTGTCTTGTTTTATCTTTGCTTATTTCAAACTTAATAGAGAGAGACAGACAAAACACAAAATAACTATTCCTCCGCTACACATTGTTTGTTGTTAAGGAGATTAATAACCAAGGTATAAGTAAGGTTTTATGCAAATAGAGTGGCATTTGAACTATAGGTAAATTAAACAAGAATAGAATAGAATAGAAAAGAGTAGAAAAACTCTTTACACATACAAACATAACAGCCTCTATGGTGTGGTGGTTGAGCAGGTTGATTCATAACCCGAAGGTGGCAGGTTCGATTCCCGCAACAGGACAAGCATTTGTGCACAGAAAAAAATTGCAATTACTTGTTCTGTGCCTGGGTGTTGTGAGACTATGGACCTTGTAGTTTCTGGGTTCCTAAATACAGGGAATCCTAGTTACGGTCCAGGATCTATATATGTATGTGATCGTTGGCCGATATTATTATTATTATTATTATTAAACCTAACATTAAAGTAATAGCTAGCACATTGAGTGAAAGCACTAAAAGTGATCTATTTTTGGCAACCTTTGCATGTACAGAGGAATGTTAATAAGGTATATAATTGCTTAAAAAGTTTCTTTGTTTCTAACCGAATATATAAAAATAAAGGGGTAAGGTAACCTTAAGTTTCTCACAGTCAATTTCTGCGGTGTTTTATTAATACTTGCAAGTTATTGCTCATTCTTCGGAACCATGAGTTCGAGCAATTTGTTGATACCGCAAATGATGTACGCTGACAATTGTCACGAACGGAATACAACGGAAAGCGGTTTCTTTTTTTTATAATCATTAATTCCGGAAAGTGATACCGTGATCATAATGCCGGTAACATTATACTGATATTTCAGAAAGTATTTATAAATATACTGGCCGGTATACTAAATACTAACCTATTACAAAAAGTTAATTAGTGGTAATAGTAAAGTATGTATGTATATGTATGCAAGTAAAAGCGATGCTTCGATTTTATGAATATGATTATCATGAAATTGTAAGCGTAAGATTTTTTTTTTTGTTTAAAATAATCAATTGCTTATAATCATTTTTGTAGAAAATCTTGAAGATGCCGATGTATTAAAACCTGCAAAAATTAGTTTAAGATTGGTAGTACTAGTAAAAACTCACCCAAAAAAATAAAAACTCGGATTTTCATGATTACAGCTGACAACACAGGCACAAAATAAACGAAGACCGTAGAGGGTTAGAAATTTAAGTTTTCGAAAATTAGAAAACGCAATCGGCGTTCGTTGCGCGCTGACGCCGAGCCGCGTGTGTTTGTTGTGTGCGCGTGCGCATCGGGTAGCTGTGGTGGTGGTTGAAACATTCACTTTCTACGTTCTTGGTGGTGGGGCTAACGGGAACACAGGTTTAGGGAACCAAGGGTTTGTTGACTCATTGGCCCCTCTTTGCTTATTTGACAAAACGTATAAGCTAGAAGTGTAGTCAAGGTACGAAGTACTATTATATATTCTATGGTCAAGGAAAGCAGCACCATTGTCAATGTTGCAAAAAAGTACTTAGTTAAGAACATTTTAAAGTGCTTTTACCATGTTGCGTTTTTTTTTATATTGATTCGATCTTTCAATGCAAAAAACCGTCCCAGAACTTACTGAGTTGTATTTTACAGTCATAGTCTTGGGTCATCTCTAAAACTAAGTAATTCGAGTGTAATGGGTGGGCTCAGATTTTCATATATACTAAGCGTACACAGATTTTTTAGGCTATTTACAGTGATTGAGGATTTTTTTAAAATTACTAATTTTACTACATTTGCTATAGCTAAGTGAAATGTAGCGCGTTGAATTCTTTTGTTATAGATTTGTATGTGGGTGTATGTATACGTAGAGCGAAACGTAGAGGAAAAGAAATACGCTTCGGGGTTCGAGCGTATTTTTTCTTGCTCCGTAGAGCAGCAGGCTTAGCACGGCATGTGGAGAAATTGTCTTTCCCCCGGTTTTTTCCACCTTCAGTTAAAATAATCCCCCTCTCCACCTTACGTAGCACGGCAACGAGGAGAGGAAAGAAATATTTCCCTTTGACATTATCATAGACATTATATCCCGCTACTCCCAGCTTCAGAGCACGGACTCGGAAGAAAGTGGATAATATTCTCTTGAATTGACACAAAGCAGAGAGTATTTATCTTCGACTCTTGTAGGTGGGTATAAGGAAGTCAAAGTGTTTTAATAGGCACAAAAATGTCGCGTGCCTATTATAACTATGTTTAATCTCGGGAACTCGAATTTTGGAGCGAAAGTTACACCGGGAGAAGCATTCGGAATACAAGTAATCCCTTCTAAATCCCGGGAAATGAGTTTCAATACAAAAAAAAATACATAGTGAAATATTCGTGAAAATACAATTAATAGTTTAGTTTTAATAAGGAAATAATTTAATTTACGTAATTAACTTAAATGATGCATATATTTTTTGAGTATATTTTATTATAAAATATATACATATAAAAATTTAAAATATAACTACTACACAATAATTAATCACGTTTTTCCGCTCATATTACAAACAAAATAAAATTTTAATATAAACTACTCACTTACTCTCACTCATATACATAGTAGTCGTTACATACTCTTTGATTAACACAAGGACACAGACTCAAAAACCTTATTTTTTCTTAATTTTTATATTTTGTCTTGAATCCCAGTATATTTAGCCGAACAATTATCGATGGTTTGATGGGCTGAACAAAATATTGAAGCATGCAATGTCATTTTAGTTAAATTTTCTCGTACTGGCAACAATACGGTAGAGAAATCTAAAAACGCTACTCCCGCCGTTTATCCCCCGGATAAAGCCACTGTCGCGGCCGTGCTCGCAGAGTGGAATAAAGTGACAGTGAGGATAAGTTTGTTATCTACTCCCTGGGGAGAAGTTGTCCACCGGCCGTGCTAGGCCTGCAGGGGTTCCCAAACTTATTTTGTCTGTCCACTTTGAGAATAAATAATTTGTTCACCTACTTAAAAACTACTACAACTTCAAATTAAATTAATTATTGACTCCTAGATGAAATTACAAATCGCCCCCAAGCGTCTACACAACGCCCCTATTATTTTTCTGGGTCTCTTACCGCAACTCTTTTATGCCTGCAGCGCCCACAAGGGGGCGATATCACCCACTTTGATAAAGGCTGCCGTAGAGCATAGTGTTAAGTGTTAAGCAAAAATTGGTAAGTATCAAAGTTGATTGTATTTAATTTAATGTTTATACTCTTAAATTGGATCATAATTTAATGTTTTAATGAAGTCAATCTACAATTTAGCACACTAATAGTATTTGGTAACCACATTCAATTGTAAATGTGCCGATGAATTATAAAATGTGTCATGAATTGCCACTGATGGCATAAAATTAGAAATTATATTTATTTTTATTTATTAACACTTTTTTGTAGTCGCATCATTATAATTAATTTTGGATTTCATAGTTCTATTTATAACAAAAATAAAAATTAAATTATGTCTATTTTATCATAAATATAGAAAAAATAAATCCAACCCCTCCTTGGGGAGGGCCCCTTACTCTCACCCGCCTTTGCACTAGTCTTCACTTATTTTCTAATATAATACATAGGTAATAATCATGTAACTGTTTCCTAACGTTATTGTAATAATCTATGAGTACACATTAAACGTTATTCAATAACGAAACTAATAACTCTATTATTCAATGCACTTTTGTGGTTTAATGTTGTTATTACTGCTTACATTTTTATGTTGAAACTTACGTCTTTTGTTAGACTTATAGCCGTCACACTAAAGTAAAAAGCTCTTAAGTTCGCACTTATTTCCTGTAGGATGTCCCTAAATATGTTGCAGTATTTAAGTCATGAAGGGATAAGTTCGAACTTAGGAGCTGTCAAACTTTAGGCAGATGGGCATTGTTTGTCATTTTATCAATAATGGACCAATTTTTTCAAGATAAGTGCTATTTAGGTATGTTTTATAATATCTTTTAGTAATTTTTGCTTAATAAAGTGATTGTAAAAAGTGCATAATTTTATGAATGTATTCCTCAATTAAGTACAAAATATATGTAGCTAGCCGGTTCATGGACAATAAATTGTATCGCGTTATGGCTGATATCGACCTTGCACCGTTCAACTCGTTTATAAAAAATGAGTTTCCCATCTTTAGATAGTTAGTGAAACCAATAGCTGAACAGTATAAAACTACTAGAGTACGCTCTTGTAGTATAATGTTTATGCAGACTATATAAAAAAAAACCTTTGAAAAACTAAAAGGAAAAAATATTACAAACTGAAATAACCAGCTTCGCACAAATTAATTCCTTATATTTATAAAAATATAATGTATTTTTAACACCAACACAACCAACAGACATCCCAGTTTAAGAGTAATTAGTGACTTTGGTATTATGATCTAATATTGCAAAAGTTTACAATATCCTGGACAATTATTTTAATTACACACCCAATGTTAACTACAATCTACAGCTAATAAACTCACACAAATAAATCAAAGATACGACTGCGCATCAATTTGAAATGTACCAGGTAATTACCGGCTTTGATGGATTCGATATGCTATTGCCCAACAAACACTAGAAGCATGGAGAATTCGGCAAAAGCAGAGATGTATAAGGTCGTAGGGTTAATAAAGATTTTTATTGTCAACTTCAACTTCAACTTTTTATTATGGCTTCTGCGGGGTAGCCGCAATTTCGCCAATGTCGCGTGGGTAGAAAGAAAATAAACGACGGAGATTGATCGGTGGAAACAATATTTTGGTCGGTGAATAATTTTGAATCTGAGTTTTATTGGAATCTGAAACAAGTATAACAACACAACACATACAGAAGCATATGATATACTTAAATAAACACGGACGAGGTAGTAACATTTTTTTTTTTTGTCAATAAATAATGAAATTCGGAACTCTAAAATTTAAAGTTTCACGTGACACTGCACTGCGCACGTCATCCTGAGACATTTTCACAGTCTAGTAATAGTAGTAGTAATAGTACTTGACTGTGAGATCAGATTATAAAGCCTCATTTGCCCAGTAATTTCACTTGCTATAGCACCCTTTAAACCAGAACACAATTGAAGGGGTGAGAACAAAAAGGGTTTAACTGATTTTATTCACAAAATTACTTATGAGTATCGTTGGATTCAGCGTGAAATTATCTACAATAATATATTCTCAAATTACCGAAATGAGGTAATAATAAAATCTTTGAGTCTAAAAACGGTTTATCTGTCACAGGAATACAGTTCGCTTAGCATAAAAACATTATTATATTTATTTTTTTATATCATATTTTTACAGTAATTGTATGCATTAGTACTATATTTAGTATTTATAATAGAATTAAAACATTTTCAAGCAACTGAAACTTACATAAACCTTTTTTATTACCTTATAAGCACTCTACATTAAAATGATAGCGTTGAAGTGTAAAGTCAATTTTCTCGAAACTATCAATTTGACAGTTAAACCCTTTTTATTCTCAACCCTTCAATTATTGTGCTTGCACACTACTGCTTGGTGGCAGAATTACTGCCAAAGCGGTGGTACCAACCTAAACGAACTTTGAATGAAAGTCCTACCACCTAGTAAAAGATAAATCATAGAGATTGTTGTTTTATTAGAATGCAGATAAATGGGTGTCCGCCAACAAGTGTTGTAATACGTTACGGCAATTCCAAATGGATGGTACATAAGAAAAATTATATTTGTTATTTGTCTCATCATCATCAAACATACAAGCCTCGTGCTTAGTTTTGGCACAGATCGTAGAATGTTTGGGGCTCATAATTATAGTTGTTTGTTTGAAAAAAGAAATATCCTTGCACCTACACATATTATGTCGGGAAAACGATAAAGATCGCCACCGCATTATATTATTTTCCAAAACTTGTTCTATTTTCAGTGTTAGTGCATAAAATTGATGGTGTTTTATTCGTTAAGCGCTGGATTACAGGCATGAGTGTGGCAAAGTGGTATAATGATGGTGAAACGTTTCTTTTTGTGTTGTTTAACTTCATAGCAGCTTCTAGTAAAGTTGCCTCCACTTTGCTAGGAGTATGACTTAGATTAGACTACTACTAATGACTTGACTTGATGACTTGGACTGTGACTTGAGACATATCTGCGTGTAATTTCATTAACTTGATAAATTATCAATTACTTGACACTTGCTAAATACACAAAAGTGTGGAGCCAAAACATTTCAAAAAATTTGTACCAAACTATGACTTTTCGTTTCTCAATAAAAATTATATTATTTCAGACATATCATTATCGGTAGCCTTTAAGCATACCTAGCTCTAGCCTTAGTTTTTTACCAGCAATTTGTTCAAATTCTTGCCAGAAATAAATGTTACCTCTCTTTTCCTCTCACGTAATTATTTGTATGCCTGTTTCAAAAGCTTGTTTCAGCTGTTTTTATACTGTGCTTAACTGCTTTATTGCTTAGTTATTTTTCCTTTACATTAAAATTCATATGCATTATTTTTGGATAACCATCAAGGTAAAGTATTAATTAAAGTAATCATGAAGTTATTGCTTATGATACTATTCGACTGATCGCTTTGATAGAACAAAATGTAAACACCTACATTATTATTGATAGTTTTTCAACTTTTCTATTCACTCTTCGGCTGCGTTAGCGGACTTGTTATGTACAAATTGTGCCTTTAAGAAGTTGAAAAAAGTACTAAAGCTTTTTTCACCAAACTGGTAACTTTTTCACTTTAAATGCTAATTTTTTATTCTTGTGTATGCAAATAGTCAGCCCTGGCGTCGGAATTATTAGACCGCCTATAGACTTCTGACTTGGTTTAACGACTTTTGTCTTACGACAACAGCCCAGACGGCTTAACGTGTTGTCCGAAGCAAGGCAGTGCTTTATGTTAAATTAATAGGTAGTTAGTGTAAATTAACAGGTAATGAGTAGTAAATAGGTAGGTATAAAAACATTGATTAGCTCAGACGTAAAGTTCACTTGCGGAAGTTCATCTTAAATACAAAATGATACAAGAAAATCTAGTATACACTTTAGCATGAGCCTTCCTCGAGTCAACGTCGGTTCTGAGGATGCCTCGTGAAGAAGTGACAAAACGACGAGACAAATCACGTGTCGTAGAATTACACTAGACATTCTTGTTTCATTTTGTATTTAATAAAAAGCATTTATTCTATCAGAGCTTGGTTGACGCTACCGCTACGCGTGACCAAAATTTCTCACTTATTTGGCACAACGAATCAGCATTGCAATTCAACGGGGCAATGCTGCTAGCATGTTGGGTACCTTACCTATTGGTAGTAGACTGGAGCATTTGGACTGTCTATAGGTCATCGTGGCCAGTATATCGTTATATTTTACTCGATAATGTTTTAATATTAGTCATTATATCATTGTAGTATTTAGTTGAAAGAATAAAGGCACTTTGGCGGTAATATGTTTAAAATAAAAAAGCAGCATATAAACAATTCCCGCTTTTACTCCTAAGTGCGTTCCAATAAAACGTGTGTATATTTCGATAAAATCCTTGGCGTGAGAAAGGCGTATCGGATATGCATTCTCCAAAATATATAACAATTCTTTTCAATGACGTGTGAAGATGTGAACCTTGCGATTTGGCGTGAATATTGCAAAGCAATCTCTGTACCTATATGACTAGATTGAATTTAGCAACATGACCTTTTCTAAGCAAGTAAGTAGCAAATGCCAGTCACAGTGAAATTATTGGACCAATTTATGTAATATGAAGACTGATAATTCTGATCTCTTGTGGACGGTAATACATTTGAATTTAGAACATTTTATATAATATAATCTTTCTCAATCCAGTTATACAATTAATTTCAATTGTCGGTAGATTATATTCTACAGATTTTTGTATCAGCCAATTATATCACGTGAATTATACTCTGTACTCAAAGTGCAAAAGAGACACAGTTACCCCAGAAGTCTCTGCCTGTCCATCTGTCCGACTTATTGACGGTTGTATCTCTAGAACCATAATAGGTAATTGGCTGAAATTTTCACAATTTATTATTTTCTATCCTCTTCTTGATCTATTTCTTCCTCGTTTCACCTCTATAACCATTTTAGAAGGAAGAAAAATTACTATATTTCATTTTTTTCTAAGCGACATTGACTTCTACCTTATAAAAAGATGATGTAACAGAAGATCGTAACACGATATGCCTTACACATCATCCTCATATTTTTTAATGTATATGATGCTTAACAACGTTTCCGGGTCAGCTAGTATTCTTATATATTAATTAATTGCGCCCCGTGGCTTTACGAGTTTGGTAATTTTTTTCTAAACATTCTTATTTTTTTCTTTCATAAGAACCTTCTCCTGACAATAATAAACACAACAAAAAAGAATTAGCGAAAAAGTTCCATTCGTTCACGCGTGATGAGATGACCAAGGGAAATAGAGATTCATTTTTATATATTAACATGATCATTAATTCAAAGATTGAAGAACTCATTTAGTTTTGAGTCTATTTTTAATAGTGCATTGTTTGCATATATAAAGGCGACTAACCTAGTTTATATTCTATTTAATTGCTATTTTTTATATTTGGACTCCTTAATCACTCGGAACAAGGTTATTTCTATCATTGTTTTGTCTTTTGTTTTGAGTCGTATTATAATTGAATATCCTTCATTTTTTACCCACGATTTAATTTGTTTAGTTAAAAATGAGCCGTGTCAAGACTTTGCTGCCCTGACTCGTTTTATGAGTTTAATTAAGTTTTGAGTAAAAACAACGTAACTATACTTGCGGTGCTTTGCTTTCATTTATACATATAATATTGTCGCCAATGACTTGCGTAGTGCACAGTTTTCATTCATGAATCCATTATTAGTTTAGCTGATATATATTGGTCGATACACATTTGACATATATAACACTGACATAATTATATAAACAAAAAGATGGAAGCAGCTTTGGCTCCTGAAATACAGTGTTATCTCTAGTTCGGGTCTATGTATGAATTTTAACATGTATAAAACCTCTATATGTCAATAAATGATTATTTGATTTGATTTGACTACCAACTCGCTCAATTGTAAGCGACGGTGTGGCTTAAGAGCACATGATGCTACGAAGTGGTTAATTTAATTATTAATAATACAAGGTGCATCAGTAATTTGTATTAAGCTAGCTGTCGCGACTATGCTTGTCTTTTTACACAAGACACAGTCGGTACATATCCATCCGACCGACACCGAACAAAAATCCAATAGAACAAACGACAGTCGGACAGTTTTCCACGAATATAAAAAATCGAGGAAACCTTTCCAATTTTTGTCAAAACTTGAAGTTTGAGTATTTAATCAAAAAGTATATTAGTAAATTAAGTACTGTACAATCCATTATTTTTGTACGCTACTCGCAAGATGAAACCAGTCAGTGTTGGCTAGCCGTTAGCTTTGATCACAACACTTTCCATACCTTTTACAATGAGAGATCACCGTACGAGGCCAGTTTTGGCTAGCCGCCAGTGGTGATTTTTGAATTCAACCCTGCCTCTCACAATGCCGCTATAAAAGATCAATGCACTCACGAGATACCAGCCATTTATTAATTTAAGAGGGTTAAGTAAATTTTATCCCAAACAAAGGTTTTTGAGGGATAGCCTACGCGGCAAAGCCGTAGGCAGAAGCTAGTTCTTTAAATAATAATTAATCTACATCATTATACTCCAACGTTCGCTGGCCTGACCTGCTTTGAATTTCACTACATATTTTAACGTCACAGACAGAAAACTAAAACCAAATCAATACACTCTCTCTTCAAAAATTATGAAATACGTTTCCAATACGTATAACCATCATTAAGTCAAAAATCCAAAATTCTAAATATATGTTTCAAAATAGTCAAAATTTACGAAATTGCAAACTGGATCAATACAGTTAGCTGCGGTATATTAAATTAATGACGATGTTTCTTGAATAATAATGTAAAATTGTTATGTAATGTATTCGTTTCATAACAAAATTTAGGCATTACCTTGGTTGTTGCATACATTTGGACAAAATAGGTACACAATTAGGTCCATAACAAACTTGTATCTTCGTTTCTTAATGAGATGAACACGACGCTGATTTATAATTTCATTCGAAATGGTCGTCTATATTTGCGTCATGCTTTTTTGCCAACTGCATTTGTTTATGAGGCGTACGAAGCCAGCTCCTAAAAATATATAACGCAAAGGCGACTGACTGACTGACATAGTGATCTATCAACGCACAGCCCAAACCACTGGACGGATCGGGCTGAAATTTAGCATGCAGGTAGATGTTATGACGTAGGCATCCGCTAAGAAAGGATTTTTCGAAATTCAAATGTGATTTTTCAATTCAAATGGATGTGTCGCAAACTCTAAAGCTAAACGAAATTAACATATTTCCGTCTTTTTCATTTCCCCTTTATCAGAAGAGTAGCGCACTACTTTAAGTTTACTTTAGTTTTAGAAAATGCGAGACAGAATCAACACCAGTGTCTCCAGGGTTATATGATGTGAACTGTGGGGGTACGTGTTCTGTCTGGTCTTCATTGTCAGGCGTGTTCATTTCTAAGATGCGGGGGACTCCAAGGAAAACTAGGCGCCCTGTTTAAGTGAATATATATTTCGAGTCGGTATACTTAATCGGTTAAACTACAACATGACGCGGTACTGGTGGAGAGACGACTGAGGAGGCCAGAGCGGCGCGGTCGCCGCGTGCTATAATATCTGCCACGTTAGCGTTCTGTGCCCCTACAGATCATGGAGCAGTTTTATTTTTATCATTAATGTAGGTACAACTACATGTGTATGGAACCCTCAGTGTGCGAGTTTGTTTATTTTAGTAGAAAATACATCAAATTATTTGAAAAGTCGAATAATTTTATTAATGCACTCTGCATTAACAAAATTAGTCGGCTTTTCGCAACGTGTAGTCTCCTTATCTTTAAAAATAAAACAAGCGCATAGATTACTGTCAAAACTGCATTAAAAGGAAATTTATGTATTCTACACCCATTTACTTTTTTTGTAATGGCAGTCTATTGCATATATATAAAATATTAATCTTATTTAATATTATGTATGTCGTTACATTGAAAATAACAATTTATGTAACTAAATTATGTAAATAAAATTATGTGTTATATTTAAACAATAAAATCATGTGTCACCTAAGTTAATAAAATACCTATTCATTTAAGTATTCTGCTTCTGTGGTGTAGTGGTTGAGAAGATTGGCTCATAGCACGGTGGCAGCAGGTTCGATTCAACAGGACAAGCATCTCGGCACAGTAAAAAGCAATCATACTGGTTCTGGGTGTTGTGAGACCGTGATATTCGTAGTTGGGTCCTTAGATACGGGGATCCTAGTTAGGGTCCTGAATTTATGTATGTGATCGTTGGGCGTTATAATGAGATTTTTTATTCAACAGGTATTTTCCTATACGTACAATAAGTTATATGTAAATTTCATAAAATAATTTCACATGCTTTGTGGTTTTGTGGTACAAATTATAACAAGTTGTGCCAAATAAAAAAATTACATCATATCCCCTGAAGAAATCAATGGGAACTTTTTTTTATGTTAAGGAATGACGGGACGAGCTAGCCGTTCGCCTGATGTTAAACGACACGCCCATATCCGCAGCAGTGTCAATCGGAACTCTAAAGTATAGAGCTTCGCGTGACACTGCACTGCGCACGTCATCCAGAGACATCAACACAATCTGATTACTAAACTGTGAGATCAGATCATAAAGTCTCATTTGCCCAGTAATTTCACTAGCTACAGTGCCCTTCAAACCGGAACACAGCAGTGCTTGCGCACTACTGCTTGGCGGCAGAATAACTGACAAAGCGGTGGTACCTACCTAGACGAACTTTGCAGTAAAGACCTACCACCTAGTAACAATTACAATTAACCAATTTGACCATCATCTGTAGGTAGGGTCCTATAGCTGAGACTTCGAAGAAGCGTATAAAAATGTTATAAAATACTGCACGAGACAAAATTATGGGACTTCTATAAACAGCCCAAATAACATGTAGGTGAACCAAGAAACAAAGCATAATTTTAAAAAAAATTTTTGACCTTCGACTTTGACGTATATTAGAATATATGTATATATATTTTTGACTAACTTATAAAATGTCAAAACAAAGACGAAAAATTTGTCTCCTATTAGGTGGTAATATTAAGGTGAATCTTTTTGTCTGGACTACAATGATTATACGTAGTTTATAGGCACGCCATCTGTGTGTAGAACTTAGAATTACGATACCACAACAACGTAGTAACACACGAATGGCGAAAAATCTGACATTACTTGCAAACGCATAAGCGCTGCTTTCAGGTACACCATGCTGGTCTTAACTTATTTGGTTACCGCTAGATGGTGCTGCAAATAAATATACAAAAACTTTACAAAATCAAAAGTAGGTGGAAGAGGCCTTCTTGCTTTTACATAGTATTCTATAATATGTGATTCGACTAGTGCTTATCCGTGGATCTGCGGCGATACTGCGGGTACTAGTAAGTCGGTACCAGGTAGATACCGACTTTCTAGTACCCGTAGTATAACCCTACAGTCTACCTACTCAAAAGTTTTTCTATACATGGTCTTTTTCGTCTTTTACACACGATTTAAGCAGTGCCGGCGTTTTGCGAAAGACACTTTCTTTGCTGACTATATAGGCCAACACAGGAGCTGCTAGCTCGACGACACTGTGCAAGTGTGCGTTGCTGTAACGACTGGTGGATTATAGCTGTAATGCCATTTGACTCTATTTGAAGCATGAGAAGACTTCTTCTCAAAAGTTACTTTATACACAGAGTACTAAAGAGATGCGGATATTATCACAGAAAAATACTTTTATTATTCTGAGGTACCACACTACTTAGTGCCAACCTCATCATAATAGGTCTTTACCTATGAAATTGCCGTATTGCAGTACAGACTTTTTCAAACAAAAAAAAGTTTTGATTGGCTATGAATTCTAAATTCAAATTAATTTTGTTTTAAAAATATGACATTCTATTTACAATATAAGTCTTTTGTTTATTGATTAGCGTTGTATTTTCATTATATTTCAACATTTTTCCTCATAATGGATACTTTGAAATTTCGTGTAATTATGGAATATGAGTTCCGTCGTGGCACCAACGCGGCACAAACGACACGTAACATCAACGACGTTTACGGAGAGAACTGTACAAACGAACGTACAACCCGTTATTGGTTTGCTCGGTTCCGTTCTGGGAATTTAGACTTGAAAAATGAACCTCGTGGTCGTCCGGAAACTTTGGTCAACAATGATGAATTAAAGGCGATTGTGGAAGCTGATGAATCTCAATCTACAGCTGAGCTGGCAGCAGCTTTTGATGTTAGCATCAAAACAATATTGGTCCATTTGCGACAGATTGGCAAGATAAAAAAGCTTGATAGATGGGTGCCCCACGAACTTAACGATCGCCAGCGCAACGTACGCGTCGAGACTTGCCTTGCGCTGCTTAACAGGCACAGAAATGAAGGAATTTTGAACCGAATTGTTACTTGCGACGAAAAATGGATTCTTTTTGACAATCGAAAGCGCTCAGCAAGTTGGTTAGATCCTGGTTCGGTACCAAAGCAATGTGCAAAACGAAAAATGACTCCTAGAAAGGTGATGGTCACAGTTTGGTGGTCTAGTGCTGGTGTGATTCATCATAGCTTTTTACAAAACGGCGAGAGCATTACTGCAGATGTGTACATTGAAGAACTGACCACAATGATGGCGAAACTCGCACGTCTGCAACCAGCTTTGGTCAATCGGTCGTCTCCACTGCTACTTCACGACAACGCGCGACCCCATGCTGCACAACAGACCGTCGCTAAGCTGCATGAGTTGGGTTTGGAAGCTCTCCCTCATCCGCCATACTCACCAGATCTTGCGCCTACCGACTATTACTTTTTCCAAAATTTGGACAACTTTTTAGCGGGAAAAAAATTCAATTCCCGAGAGGCAGTACAAAACGCCTTTGAAGAGTTTGTTGTCTCCCGTCCTGCTGATTTTTTCAAGAAGGGCAACCATACACTGCCACAGCGTTGGCAAAGATGCATTGATTGCAGGGGTGATTACTTTGAATAAAAGAAATAAATAAGTTCGAAAAAAAAATACTTTAACTTTTTTCAAACAAAACGGCAATTTCATAGGTAAAGACCATATGCCTAGTCTAGTAGTTTTAAAGAGATTAATTTTCTAGGTTTCAAGTAATTTTACACAGAGAAAATAAATCTCATTACAAAATCAGAGTCCTAAACCATTCTAGTAAGTAATAAACAGCTCATTTTGCGTCGACTGCTGAACATAGGCCTCTCCTATCGGCCATTTCCATATTTACCGCGCTTGGCAGGCGTCTTGGCAGTAGCTTATAATGCAAACTGAGGGTTTTGGCGGGAAAACGAAAAATATCGTGTCACGGCATTGTTTTATTTTCCAAAACTTATGTTATATTCAGTATTAGTGCATAAAATTGGTGGCATTTTATATGTTAAGTGCTGGATTACAGGCATGAGTGTGGGAAAGTGGTATAATGATGGTGAAACGTTTCTTTTCGTGTTGTTTTCGAAACTCCATAGAAGCTTCTGGTAAAGTTGCCACTACTTTACTAGGAGTATGACTTGACTAGACTAGACTATGACGTGACTTGACTTGGCACAAATATACATAATATTAATTAACTTGAGAAATTATCAATTACTTGACACTGGCTATATACACAAAAGTGTGGAGCCAAAACAATTAAAGAAAATGCACACTGAGGATGATGCTGTTACCTTTTCCCTGGATATTCCCTTAGCCAGGTCTTACAGCAATCACGGGAAGACTTGGAGTAGCCCTATTCTTACACCGAGACTACGTGGCACGAAATTCTAATAAGTAAGTTTTTTATGTTAGTGAATGATGTAACGAGCTAGACGTTCAACTGACTTTAAGCAACACGGCCGCCCATAACAGAACAGTGTCACTTGGAACTCCAAAATATTAAGTTTCGCGTGACACTGCACTGCGCACATCATCCTGAGACATCAGCACAGTTTGGTAATAAGATTACTCGACTGTAAGATCAGGGGGGTTGATAGCGAGCGGTGGACTGTATATGGAGAAATAAAGGCATACGATGGTGTCAGGATCAATAAACTCTGTATTTATAATATTTACAAAGAAAATATAAAATTAAAGCGACTGTGCGCAACCAAAATAAATTCCAAACTGAACGTGACACTAACGTCAATGGTAAAAAAATAAAATAATTTAAATTTAAAAAGAAATGCCTATACTCGGCCAGTCGCCAACATTCCGAACCCCCAGTGGAACACTAAACGCTGGTGGCAACTGGCCGAGGTTCGGCTACAAGTGGCAGGAGCTTCCGGACTGGTCGGCGCAAAATTCCCCCCTTGGTTGCTACGTCAGCAACCCGAACAAATCCGTCAGCGCCTGCCAATGTTTTGACCACCCTGCCAAGAAGCCAAAGACCCCTTGGCAAAGTACTATCGGCGATAAGAACTACGTCCCCCTCGCAAACTCCACTCTTGTTCATTCCACTTCTGTGTTGTCCCCGTGGTATCAGCGTTGGCAAATACTCCGCCAGCCACCTCGCCCAAAAATGGTCAGCGAGTCTCAGTGCGCGCCGCCAATCACATCTGCGGACTAGATCTGAATCTGAGAGGTTGACGGGCCATGGAGCCCCTGATGACGAGCCAATAATAAAATGGAATGGTGTTATGGCTTCAGGGGCATCAGATGAATTCGGAACGTATGTCAGTGGTCTGGAGTTCAATATAGCTTCTGCTTCGAGAAGTAGGGTAGACAAAACTTCTTCTCGTGGCGCTCTTTCTTTCAATGTGGCACGCAGGGCTGACTTTACGGAGCGCACCAATCCTTCCCAAGCTCCGCCCATAAAAGGTGAAGCAGGTGGTATGAAGCGCCACGAGATCATGCGGCTGGTTGCAAAATTCTCCACGTCTCCATCGTAGAGTGATTTAAGTTCTCGATTCGCTCCGACGAAATTAGTGCCATTATCCGAAAATATTGTAGAGGGAGTCCCACGCCGGGCTATCATGCGCCTGAGGCTCATTATAGCAGCATCGGATGATAATGAAGCGACGACTTCCAGGTGTACAGCTCTGGTGACAAGGCAGGTATATAAGGCGACGTATCGTTTTTCTCGCCGTCGACCCACTGATACTTCCACGGGGCCGAAGTAATCTAGACCGACATGTGTGAATGGCCTTGTGTGATGGTCAAGGCGTTCGACGGGTAAATTACCTATCGGCGGCGTTATGAGTCGACCGTTGTATCTTCTGCATTGTAAACAGGCCTTGGCTACGCTGCGAATGGTCGTTCTTGCTCGTAGTATCCAAAACCTCTGTCGAATCTCATTTAAAACAAGTTCATGATTACCATGACCAGCTTCAGCGTGTTTATGTAGAATCATTAGGTGAATGATACGATGACGGCCGTCGAGGATGATCGGAGATTTGACACTCTCAGCCACCCCGGGTGCGAACCTTATGCGTGAATCAAGTCTAATAAGACCGTCGTTGTCGAGGATTGGGGCGAGCGCTGTTATACGGCTGGTCTTATGAACTGGCTGCGAGGCTTTCAGAGACTTCAATTCTTCAGCAAAGTTATCCGCCTGAACGCTTTGGAAGAGCATCTTCTCGGCTTGAACCATGTCTGCGGCTGAAATTTGCGAGAGGGACGTAGAATTTTCAACTGATTTGGCAAGTAAACGCGGTGAACGAGACCGTGACCAAAAATTTCTAACGCCCTGAATAACACGAGCCGTTGCTCTTAACAATCGTAACCAGCTACTAAAACGCGTTACATCTGGAACCGGTGGATAAAGTAATGGGATGTCTACTAGAAGCCCCACAAACTCGGGCTTCAATTCAGCAGTTCGTGAAACTTCGTCGGTAATGGTGATACACTCGGGTTCGCATGGCCATTCTGATGATGAGTTGAGGAGAAACGAAGGGCCAGTGAACCATCTGTGCGATGAAGAGAGGTTGCAACGTTTTGGCTTCGTAGCGTCGTCTGCGATGTTGACTTCGCTAGGAAGCCACCTCCAATTAGAAGGATTAGTTAATTCTAATATTTCGCCTAATCTGTGGGCTACAAAAACTTTATAATTACGCGCGTCACTACGGATCCATTTTAGGACCGTAGTGGAATCAGTCCAGTAGTAGACAACAGACGGTTGCGTTCGGTGGGCACTTAAAATTGTTTGTGCAAAACGCGTTGCTATTAATGCCGCCTGTAATTCTAAGCGTGGAATAGAGAGTGGCTTCAAGGGGGCAACACGCGCTTTGCTACCTATCAAAGCGAGGTTTATGGAGCCATCTGTGTGGGCGAAACGCCAATATGCGACGCAAGCGTACGCTTGTTCCCCTCCATCGGCTATGACGTGAAGCTGAGCGTCGCACCGGCTTGACCGAACTTCGTAGCAGCGCGGAATACGTAGGCTATCTAATGATGCGAGCTGGTCGAACCAGTCCTTACACTCGGCCTCATACTTGGAAGAGATTGGCCAGTCCCAGTCACACCCTTCTCTCCAAAGTTTTTGTATCAAAATTCTACCCTGGATAACTATTGGCATAATCAAACCCAAAGGATCGTAAACACTCATGACACTGGCAAGTAGGCCGCGTTTAGTTAGCTTCATAACTTTGTCTTTTCGGCCTGTACGGAATCCTAGAGTGTCGTCGAACGGATTCCACTTGATACCTAGTGCACCTACGTCATTATGAGAAGGTAAGTGAACGTCATCATTTGAGTTGTTATGTAGCTCTTTAGGCACCAAATTGAGGGCTTCTGGTACGTTCGAAACCCAAGAGCGCATTTCGAAGCAACATGACTTGTGGACCGTGACTATATCGGAAGCTAAGCGCGCAGCATTGGACAGTTCAAATTCACTTCCTATAGTCGTCCATATAATGATCGTGCAGAATCGAATGACAGGCGGCAGGATAGACGTGCTCGAAATCTTTGGCGTTTTTATTTTTAATAAACAAAGCTATAAATGGACTAGAAACAGCACCAAAAATTACAGATGACATTCTGTATTCTTTTACCGCATTCTGTGTATTATCGCGCCATAGAAATCGAAGTGCATCTCGATCCTGTTCCTTTATTTTTATTTGTGGAAACATTTCTCTAATATCTGCGCTAAACGCTATCGGTCCCTCCCTAAAACGGAACAAAATATCTAACAAAGATTGCAATAGGTTAGGGCCTTGTAATAGCATATTGTTTAAACTGACACCTCTAGTAACAGCCGCTGCATCGTGTACGACTCGCAACTTACGCTTCTGCGGATGGTACACACCGAAATGAGGCAAGTACCATCTGATGGGTGCGTTGGAAGAACACTTATTCGCTAAATAACTTTCGTGGCATGAAGATGAATCGCATTCTTCGGCGTAACCTTTTTGTATAATACCGTTTATAAAACTTTTGTACGCCGAAGCAAACGTCTCATCCTTTGCCATTTTTTTTTCGATGGACTTAAAACGCGATAACGCTTGAGGGTAACTATCGGGTACGTTTGTGGGCAAATTTTCTTTCCACGGTAAGCCAACCTCAAAACGTCCTGAGCTTAGTCTACGGGCTGAAGACTCGATTAATGTAACTGCACGTGTATCATCACTATTTTGCCACGGGGCATGTTTTTGAATACCTATAGAATCTATCTCATACTGTTTCTTGACAAGCGTTTCGAGACCATCGAACGTTCGTGATGCGTAGTCTAGATCGCTTGTTTGCGGTGCGCAGTCGTTGTCGGAAACATGAAGTATAAAATCTACGGCCCCGATGCACGTGGCGATGTCACCATCTATTAGCGTAGCGGTACTGCCTTCATCCAAAAGCGCGAACGTGTCAACCGTACCGCGCGGACCCTCCAACATGACTGGCAACACTTTCAACAAACCTCGTTTACAATCCACTGGTACCCCAGACCCTGTACCAATAAAAACATCAGATGTGCTGCCTACATTCAAATAATCAGAAACATTTGCTTTATTGGTAAACGTAGCGGCTACGGCGTCGCCTCCTTGGTGAGGTACTACGTTGTGGTGGCTTGAGCTCTGCGATGCAGTAGCGTTGTTGACTAAAAGTGACGAATATTGCTTTGAACTATCGCCGTGTAGGAGTTTGTGATGACGTCTATCACAGTCATTAAAACCGCAACGCTTTGCTCTGCAGTCATTCCATTTGTGCGGGTTTGACTTCAAACACCGATAACATGTTTTGGACTCCTTGACACAACGCCATCTATCGTCAACAGAAAGTAATAAAAATGCCTTACATGTTTGAACCGAGTGGGGTCCTTGAACAGGATGCGATCCACGTTTGCAATAGGCGCATTCTGCAACTTTCCCGCTAGATGTCGTTGCATGAATCTGTTCTTTATGTGTAAAAGATTTATAAAAAGGAATCTTGTTAAAACAGGAGCCTGGTGTGACCTTACTATTTGAGCAGCCTACAGCATTCTTGCTAGATAAAGAGCCCGGTGACACGTCGGCCAAAAAATTGTAGCTCAATTGTCGTGCGGCTTCTATAACTAAAAACCTAGAAAGAAGCTCCAGTTTGGTCACTGTTGGCTCGAAAGGCTTGTGTGTAGCAGCATAATCTGTAAAGCGGTCTCTTGTGTGCTCGTTAAGCTTTAAGAGTACCGTGCGAAGGAGTTCGATTGAAGATAGATATTCGTGCTGATTGAGTAGCTTCATAGTAGCTACGCAGTTTCTCAACTTATTTGCCAACGTATTTAAATGTTCTGCGTTACTTATCTTTAAACTACGGAGGCCGGCAATCTCATGCGACACCAACAGCTCGGGTCGTGCGTAGTTTTCTTCCAGAGCGGCCATGATTTCCTCTGGATCTTGTGCAGCCCACAAGATAGATGAAACGGCTATCTTGGCGTCACCGCGTATGGCGGCGATTAGGCGAACTATATTATCTGCGGGCGTAAAAGATGATTTAGTTCGCTCATACGTGCACTTGAAAGCAAGCCATTCATTTATATTGCCTGAAAAAGGAACTAGCTCTGTTCTTTTCAGCCGGTCGGGCATTGTGGCAATAGCTTGAGCTAATTGCGAAATGGCGTCGCCCTGGATATAATGTAATGATGATGGAATAGCTACGGGTGCTACAGGTGCAACAGCGTGTGTCGATGCCTGTGGACGTGGGTGAGATGGAGGGACATGTTGATTGTCGACCCACGTTGCGACACGATCTTTGCTATGTGAAATGTGAGATAAACTACGAGTGCGTGAAGACTTATCTGAACGTGCCTCCAACGCGGCGAGTTTTGCTCGCAGCTTCATTTCTTCCGCCTTTTCTTGTATTAGCGCGACTTCACGCTCACGCTCACGTTCTCGTTCGAAACGTTCACGTTCCCTATCCGCGCGCTGCTGCTGAAACTCGGCCTCTGCGGCGAGCTTTTGCGCAAGTGACATAGAACTTGATGTGCGTATTGAATAATTCTTACTAGTGCATCTGGATCGTACTTGTGGCTGGGCTTGCAGACAGGAACTGTTCGGGAGCGCGCTTAGTTCTTGCTGAGCAATGGTTGTAGCATTTCCCTGGTCGTTGTCAGTCTTTCGGGCCACTTCATCACCCCTTGATGGCCCTGCCTGGGCGCTGTCGCGCGGCATTGTTTGGGGAGAATGAATTACGCGGTGGTGCACTTCACGAGAATTATTCGTGTTTGGAACGAATAGCGACTTCATTTGGTTACGCGTGGACACCATCGTACGCAATGACAGAAATTTTAAAATGCAATGAAAAAGTAAAATAAAAAATAATGGCGACCGGAAAAATGATCCGGCTCGAAGGAAAAATGATAGCGAGCGGTGGACTGTATATGGAGAAATAAAGGCATACGATGGTGTCAGGATCAATAAACTCTGTATTTATAATATTTACAAAGAAAATATAAAATTAAAGCGACTGTGCGCAACCAAAATAAATTCCAAACTGAACGTGACACTAACGTCAATGGTAAAAAAATAAAATAATTTAAATTTAAAAAGAAATGCCTATATTCGGCCAGTCGCCAACAGGGGTGATTACGAAACTTTGATTGCAATGCTTCAAGAGAAATTTCCATACTATCTATGCACATAAACTGCGTATTCAAACTGTCAAATCCATACAAATTTGTGTTTCTCTTTGTTGATTCATTAAAAGTTTCGTGATCACCCCTCTGATCATTAAGTCTTAATTGCCCAATAATTTCACTAGCTACAGTGCCCATCAAACCAGAACACAGTTGTATTTAGTTTACGCACTGCTGCTTGGGCAGAATAACTGGCAAAGCGGTGGTACCTACCTAAACTTTGCAAAAAAGTATCATACTACCATCTAATTTTTTATTTGATCCAAACTTGTAATGTTTGATAAACTGTTCGTAAGTTAGGTGGCGCTGACAAAACTTTGTTTACACTACTGAAAATACCATAGAATACTTTTATCTCGGAAACATATAATAAGGTACCAATAAGTAAGTATGTACCAATAATTAAATAGAACTTAGTTGATGGAAGCAAATGAATGCACATTCGTACGTTTGCGTTGAGCCATTATCCATTGTAGGAGCAAATTTACACAGATAGGTACACCAGATGGGGATTGTTTTCTTTACTCTCTGGAGGCTTACGTATTCTAATTGAATTGCCTATGGCTCAGTATTATTTTTCTTCGTCATCTGTAGCTATTTGTGCGCAGGGAAAAATGGAAATGGAATAAAAATATTATTTTTGGTCTGTTTTGTCGAAACAAAAACATAGGTACTGATTTATTAGATACTATATTTGCACAAATTAAAATTTTCATTATCACTACCAGCCAGCATCATCATCATTGGTGGGAAGCTGTGTACTGCTGTCCGCTTTCACATATTTAACGCTATGTGTACCTAAATTTAATAGTTCCCGGGAATGTTATGTAGAACTCTGTTGTCGCTCAGTACACTTAATCGAAGATTACTTTTTTATCACCAAATTTTTACCATTTTTAATAATCTGTGATCTAAGTCTGCACTACATATACCGTAAATATAGATAATGTTTATAATCCTGAGAAAACCCAAGGAAAACTCGTGTGGTTTCGGCGGTGTGGGATAAAGACCTCCTCACTCTTCCTGCGGGTGCTGTAAGAGCCGGCTAAGGTCACAACATCCTAACCTATCCTATCGCTAACATCCTGAGAATGGCCAGCAAAACTCTTCTACAAAGACTATTCTACAAAGTTCATGTAGGTGGTACCACCAATTTGTCTGTTATTCTGCCGCCAAGCAGTAGTGTGCAAAAATTACTGTATTCCGGTTTAAAGGCCACTGTCTCTAGTGAAATGACTAGGCAATGAGACTTTATGATCAACTGGGCGATCACGTAACTCGATTGCAACATATAGAAACACAAATTTGTACGGATTTGACAGTTTGAATACGCAGTTTATGTGCAAAGTTAGTATGGAAATTTCTCCTATTGCATTGCAATCACGGTTTCGTGATAGGACGAAAAGAAAGTAAAACTTTATTCTTCGTAGAATTATTTATTTATTTCATTGACTAGCTCTACATTTTACGATACATACAAAATGGATACCAAACTACATTTATAAAATAATAAGTAACGTTATAAAAATATGGTATAATTGTTAAAAGGTAACAACAACGTGTTGCGTTGTTGTTAATGCGTTTGCATATTAGTCGTGTGGCAACTATAATGGAAGAACTCACGAAATATGAAATAGTTATAAAAATAAGATTGGTCTAAGTAGTTTACTCTTATCTCTCTCTTGCATTGAATCTATCCTTTTCTTCAAATGGCCTTAATATATTTTATTTTGCATTGATATTGATGATAATGATCATGAACAAAAACGATTTGTTGTATTTTTTGTAGATAATTAAATGCCTTTATTATTTTCTGAAAAATGTATTTCAAATACTATTTAAAAATCAACAAGATATTCTCAAGTCAAAACATCTATCAATATTAAAACATATATAGAAAATAAATTAATTTCGTAAACAATCTGGATTTAATCGAAAATTAAAGACACGTACAGTGAACTAAGTAGGTAGTCCTTAGTCAATAGTTCATAACGAGCTAAGAAATAGTCCTCGTTTGCTGTAAACGCAACTGTAAAATTAACAGAAATAATAAAGTGTTGTCAGAACACTATTGTTTATAACTAAATAAATTTAACAATGGTTCAATATTTCCTTTTTTTCCACCTTTCTTAACTATACCTCACGTATAGTTACGTAGCGCTTCCTGTAACAGAAAACCATCGTCCATATCTTTTTGTGTTTCCCCTCATTTTTGGGTTGTCTGGAAAAGATCCCTTTAGGCGACAAGACTGCCTATTGCGACACTTGATTTTTAAGTTTGTGCTTGTCAATTGTTCCTGTAATGTGGTGTTTCAATAAAGAGTTTTATCTATCCATCTATCTAATATTTTTGTTATAACCAGTTCAAAAAGTTGTACACATTAGATGTAAAATATAATAGACGTAAATGTATAAAATTAGTTAAATGTAGCCAGAAAAAGACATTATTTAATTAATTTGTATTACACTTTAAAAAATTATGTACGCTTATTAGTTATCGACCATAATTATACTCTACCATTTTGTAAAGATTGGTAACTTATCTATAAATCACTTTTATTTGATGTGGTTTCTTACTTATTATAATCATTACATCATAATTAAGTACCTAATATCTACTTTAAACAAATAAATATAATTATGAGGGTAATATAATTAATAAGCAAAAGTATTCATTGCATATAGCTCAAACCAATTACTTCAAAAATGCATAATGAGTGGTGGTTGTCATAAGACCGAGTCAGTAAACTTCGGCTGGAAATTTAGATTATTAAATCTAGGACTAAGCACTTGCTTAAGTATTATAAAAAAGGAAGGACATTTCATATTGGCACGACATATACAGTAAACCCGACGACCGATCACAATCTGCTAGGCGATCACGTAATTTGATTGCAACAAATATAAACAATAATTTGTATGGATTTGACAGTTTTAATACCAGTTTATGTGTATGGTAACTGTAGAAATTTTCAAATTTGGAATGAAATTAGTCCTGTTGCATTGCAATCAAAGTTTCTCTTCTTTTGATCACCCTCCTGGATGATGCTGCATAGATCTGCGAGGTGATCACGCAATTTGGACTCTAATTCTACAGAAGAAATTCAGTTCTTAACTTGAAAATATCCATAGTAATGTGTATACAAAAATGTACATAAATTACGTATTAAACTGTCAAATCTATACAAGTTTGTGTTTCTGTTGGTTGCAATTAAATTCGGTGATAACAGAACTTTGATTGCAATTCAATAGACGAAATTTAATACCTAACTTCAAATCTTCCATAGTAAATATTTACATAAACTACGTATTGAATAAAACTTGTCAAATCCATACAAGTTTGTGTTTCTAGTGGTTGCAGTCAATTTCGATGATTACGGAACTTTGAAATGCAACAAGTGAAATTTAATTCCTAGCTTGAAAATTTTCATAGTATAGTTACTGTAATAAACTACGTATTGAGACTGTCAAATCCATACAAATTAGTCTTTCTGTTGGTTGCAATAAGTTCTGTAATCGACTATCTAGTCAAAACCGCGAGGGCCGTTGGTGCAAGAGGCAAGCATAAGAGGGGTGATCACGAAACTTTGATTGCAATGCAACAGTAGATATTTCGATACTAACTATATAGCACATAAACTGCGTATTACAACTGTCAAATCCATAAATTGTTTCTATTGGTTGCAATCGAGTTACATGATCGCCCAGCTGATGCTCAATTTAGCGCTCTGGTGGGAGGAATATGTTCATCAGTCAGCGTATTCAGGCTGATGATAATGATAACCAGTAAAATAGTTAATAAATATTTTATAGATAAACAATATTGAAATATAAGTCTTCACGATTTTTTGGGTCTTTCAGAATCCTCCTCGATCCGTAATATACTTACAAATAACTATCACTATTATTTAATATTACCGTTAAAAAAATTGCTTTCTACCATACACCATTACCTATTATTAATTAAACTATTTTTAGGTCATAATCAGTAGTTTCCTAACAGCTGATCATTGCAACCCCGTCTCTTGCCAAGTTGGTGACACAGCTGTGGAGATCCAACGATGTCTCCCATGAAGACACTGAGTAGGTAGAACTCTTTGGCTTGGTCGGAAGACCGCTTGTATTGGCTGTGGATCAAAAAATATTCATTAAAGGTTATGTATAAATAGTTAGGAAAGGAAAGACCCGTACGATGCATACTAATATATGCATGAATCTTTTTATATAATATACTAGCTGTGCCTCGCGGTTTCACCCGCGTGGTGATGAAAAAAGGTGATGATGACGATGAAAAGTAAATAACAACCTATTCTCAGACCTACCAAGTGTGTGAAGCGTGAATATAAAATTTCATCTAAATTCGTTCAGTGTTTCAGAGGAGTAGGTAACAAACACTGTAATACGAAATTTTTATATATACAAGCTGGAATTTAATTCGTTTTTGCCGTTAATGTATAGTAAGTCCATGCTATAGAATGCTCTCAAATAACTAAATAAAAAAAGTACATATGAAATAAAACTTAAATCTAGGTATTATCATATTTAAATTCTAAAGAAAAGCCTTGTGATTTTGAATAAAACAAGTGTTTTATTGCCTAAGAATCATTTACAAAGCACTCAGCTGGTGCCCGCGCTGTGTGTACCGCTAAATAGACATTTCGGCTGTCATGCAGTTATTTTAAGAGGCACTAAATACTAAAACGAGTTTTTGGCGGGAACGCAAAAAAGATTGCGTCACCGCATTGTATTATTTTCCAAAACTTGTGTTATTTTCAGTGTTAGTGCATAAAGTTGGTGGCATTCTATTCGTTAAGTGCTGGATTACAGGCGTGAGTGTGGGAAAATGGTATAATGATGATGAAACGTTTCTTTTCGTGTTGTTTCCAAAACTCCATAGAAGCTTCAAGTTGCCACCACTTTACTAGGAGTATGACTTTGACTAGACTATGACTTGACTGTGACTTGACTTGATGACTTCGACTGTGACTTAACACATATTTGAGTAAAATATCATTAACTTGATAAATCATCAATTACTTGACACTGGCTAAATACACGGAGGTGTGGAGCCAAAACATAAAAAAAAATACTAAAACAAAATATTTTTTTTCTAATTGGACCTTGCATTTGCCTACTCTCTCGCCTGATGTTAAACAATGACGTAGTCTACGATGGGGAATGATTGCTTATTACCTTCTTATTGCTTATTATTACATTCTTGACTTGAAAACTCATAGGTATAGCCTTATTAATAAACACGAACTAGCTTTAGATTAGTTACACCATCTTTTGTCCCTTTCGATCCAGCTAAATATTCCAATAGCAAAAAAAGGACAAAAGCTGAAGTAACTAACCTGAGACTAATACCCGTTTATTATAAGGCTGTCAGGATATAGTTAACTGGGGGGATCACGAAATTTTGTTTGCAATGCATCAGGTGATATTTCCATACTAACTATGCACATAAGCTGCGTCTTCAAACTGTCAAATCCATACAAATATGTGTTTCTATTTGTTGCAATCGAGTTACGTGATCGAGCAGCTGGAAACAATGACGCCGGCAAGCTATTCCATTAGCTATTCGCAGTATAAAGTTAGTAGCGAAATGCTTAGCGCAGGTTGAAGGAATCTCATGCATAGGATGCCATGTTTGTCAATAAATAAAAAAACGAGTGTGACTACACAACAGAAGTAAAACTTCTTTAGTTTAGCTCCATCTATCGGCCGGTATAGCTTTGTTTTTGCTTTTTTTTGTTTGGTTTTGGCTCCACACTTTTGTGTATTTAGCCAGTATCAAGTAATTGATAATATCTCAAGTTAATTAATATCATATAATGTGTCAAGTGAAGTCACAGTTCAAGTCATCAAATTAAGTCATAGTCTTGTCTAGTCAAGTCAAGTCATAGTAAAGTGTTGGCAACTTTACCAGAAACTTCTATGTAGTTTTGGAAAAAACACGAAAAGAAACGTTTCACCCATCATTATACCACTTTCCCACAGTCATGCCTGTAATTCAGCACTTAACGAATAAAATTGTACCAATTTTATGCACTAACACTGAAAATAACACAAGTTTTGGAAAATAATACCTACAATGCGGCGACGCGATTTTTTTCGTTTTCCCGCCAAATTTCTTGTTTTTGCAAAATGAAATTATCATCATCTTGGCAATTATAAATAATTGTCATTTTACTGGACATACCAATATAATAATACAAATTTTTAACTTTGCTATGTTAACAATGGAGATCTATGTGAACCAACTTCAACGTCCGTTCGTCTCGCATTCACCAGCTTACTCCCCAAGTCAAGCGTGCATAAAGAAGTTTTACTTTAGAAGAACATTCAGATCATTGAATGGTTCTTGATAAACAATTCACGACACAAACAACCCGCGAAACTAAACCTGTATCTATACCCAATTTAATTTGATGAGTGCTTTCTCATAATGACAGGAAAATCCATTTCCTCATAATGGATTAATGGTTTTCCTCTCCAATGATAATAGAGGATTGGATATACGGAATCAACTATATCTCAACAGCAATCATTGTAAACCCACAAACATTACAAATCGCTACAAATTTATTGTTTCCTTTCGATATATATAAGACTCTATTCCTTTATCTATAAGATTGCGAACAGCAACTACATATCTTGAAAGAAAATAAGTATTATTAAATATGAATAAACGAACCGTATACCTTCGTAATAACGTATGTTTTTGATTGAAGAATAGCGAAGCAGTGAAAGTGTTTTGCGGTCTTGCATAATACAGGCTAACCTCGGACGTCGCATGAACCGATACGGAGATAACATTATAAAAAGCAAAATTTTATACGAAAATAACATTAATAAACCAAATTATATATAACTTTTAAGATACAATTTCGAGGATAAATTTTATTAACAAAAGAATACAACTGGGCTTATGCCATACTGGGCATTTTTAGTAAATGATGTGACGACCTATTCGTTCACTTGATGTTAAGCGAAACGACCAACCATAACAGAACAGTGTCAGTCGAAACTCTGCCTTATTAATAAACACAAACTAGCTTTAGTCTAGTTACACCATCTTTTGTCTCTTTCGATCCAGATTAATATTCCAGTAGCAAAAAAAGGACATAAGCTGAAGTAACTAACCCGAGACTAATACCCGCTTATCAATCAGGCTGTAAAATATTAAGTTTGGCATGACACTGCACTGCGCAAATCATCTTGAGATATCAGCACAGTCTGGTAATACATTACTCGACTGTGAGATCAGGTGATAAAGTCTCAATAGCCCATTAATTTCACTAGCTACAGTGCCCTTCAAACCGGAACACAGTAGTGCTTGCACACTACTACTTAGAGGCAGAATAACTGGCGAAGCGGTTGTACCTACCCATACGAACTTTGCAGAAAAGTCTTACCACCTAGTAAACCATTTAGGGCGAAGTTACTTTATGTGCCGCCACTAATAAAGACTATAAGTAGATACCTACCAAAACAAAGTTCCTATAAAGACTGTGATTGATGATGAATATGATGAAAATTTCTATTATTACATTTTCAATTAGTTTGAACCGCGTAATTGATAAATTGAAAACGTGATTACACATTATTATCATGACGTACAGAGCATAATCACTTCTAAGTGGCTTGTATTAAGTAAATAATTACTAGGAGAAATCCAATGTTATTATTATCAGGCCAAGGATACATATTTAACATAATTACTCAGTAACAGCTATTACTTAGTATTCAGTCATGTTATATTGATTTTGACAGAGGTCATGGATTTCAACCCCATACCAAATATGGAGATTATGAAACACTAGTTGCGCCCCGCGGCTTCACCCGCAGATAAAAAGTATTATAATTATATACTCATCCCACGGGAAAATTTCACTTTTCCGGGATAAAATGTAGCCTATTTGTTAATCTAGAGTATAAGCTATCTTGGTACCCAATGTCATCCAAATCCATTCAGCTGTTTGAGCGTGAAAGAGTAACAAACATACACACATACACACAAACACACATACAATTACCTGATATGAACTAAATCATCTATGAAATTTTGATCCAAGCGCATAGTTCTACTTGGTTGCTCTTTAGAATTGCTCTTTAGAACATATCAAGTTTGGTATAGATATATGTTCCTACAATCACAAGTTTCAAAAGTTCACAATCAAAAGTTATGACTTATTTGATAAACATAGTCCTTCGAATTTTCGGAGTGGTAGTGAGACTTTACCACGTCAGACCAGACCTTCTAAAACCAAAAATGTAGATTAGAAAACGCTAGAAGCTCAATAGCAGTAACGCCACCGCAACGGTCTCCAGGAGGTCGCCTCCTTGGTATTTTAATAAATAACAATAATAGCGCCCAACGATCACATAGATCCTGGACTCTAACTAGGATTTCCTGTGCTTAGGAACCCAGGAACTACGAGGAGCATGGTCCTCAACACCCAGACACAGACCAAGTATTTGCACTTTTTTTTCTGTGCACAAATATGACTACGAGGAACATGGTCCCGCAACACCTAAACTCCGAACAAGTATTTGCGCTTTTTTTGTGTGCACATACTTGTCCTGCCTATAAATGTAGCCTATATGTTAATCCAGTGTATAAGCTATCTTGGTACCGAATTTCATCTAAATCCATTCAGCCGTTTGAGCGTGAAGGAGTAACAAACATACACACATACATACTTTCGCCTTTATAATATTAGTATGAAAGTGTGATATTCACATGTTAAGTTAATAAATAAATTAATGGTAAATTTTTAATTTTAATTAAAAAATTCTAAATTTAAATCTCGTAAAGCATTCCAAACATTTATGCACAACGTCACCCGGTGACTTAACAGTTATGTCACTCGTCACACAGGCATACCAATGGATGGATGACTGCGCGATGACCCACGCGATTGCGTGAAGTCATTACGTCGATGTCCTACTTGTGGTGTCAGACATGCAACTGTGCCCCAGTCTGACCTGAATTAGTGCCCTTGAATTGGGGACTTATTTGGTTTGAACGTTGATGAATAACTTAATTGATATGCTTGATGGGTGGACAGCGGTGTCAAGGTTAGGCTAATATTGTTTTATGAAGATGATGGATATATACTTTGAAGTTTCCATGCTGGTTCTATAAAATAAATAAATAAATAAAAACTTTATTGTTCACACAGGTAGCAAGGGAGGTACATAAACTTATAGTATATTTGTTTTGCGTAAAGTTATAGTGTATTTACAATGTACCTCAGTCGAAAGCGCTGTCCCTCACACTAGGTAGAACCTGTATAGTGAGGTCACAGGAATCTCCTTTGGAGACAGAATTGTACACACATTTAGCAACTGGTATTGTTTCAAATATCACTTAAAAATAAAGTAACAGTTTAGGGTTAGGTACCTATTACAATTGGTGTATGTAAAAATGTAAATATACTTATATTAGCTAAATTTGTTTTGCCATTTCGCATAAATCTGTTTTTGTGTGTACGAGTATGTATAAGACAATTTAAAAAAGGTTTATAAGCAATTAATTTCCTGGGTCCCTAGACACAGGCGGGAATCCTAGTTAGGTTTAAGGATCTATGTATATAGTGTGTGATTGTTGGGCATTATTACTATTAATGTAGTTCAAAACATTCAAATAAACTCAATATCAACTAGAAAACTGATGATCTTGAAATAGCTGAACAGATCTTTTTGAATTAGCTAAGAACTTTCAACTAAGCCACCTTTCGAACAGAAATAGAAAAATCAAAATCGGTTTATTCACAATACAATTTGGTCCAGTTCTGACAATGGCATCCATGAGATAACTGTATAAGTCTAAAGTCAGTTTTTTAGGCTTTGCGTTTATTACTTATTATGAACTAGCTTCTGCCCGCGGCTTCACCCGCGTGGCCTATATTAAGCGAAGAATATGTTTTTTTAAATCAATAATTCAACCACCCAAGGCGGGATTTTGAAAAAAAATTTCTTAGTGAAGACTGCAAAGAACACACCCTCCAAATTTTAAGTCTCTAGGACTAGAGGTTTAGGCTGTACGTTTATATATAAGTCAGTCAGTCAGGAATTTGAATTTTATATGTATAGATAAAAAAGCCTCTTATAAAATACTTGTGAATGTCAAGTACGTATTATTTTTTCAACCTATAGATGCCTTGCTATTTTTGTGTCTAAAACGAATGTTTGACTTCTCTTTTCAGAATTAAACGAATCATCCAAACAGTTAACCTGAAAACGTCAGGCCAGTCCAGCTGCGGTCTAGGCTGCACTCTTGCCCTGGTCGCATAATGTGCGCAGACTCGCTCGAACACGCAGGCCTTGGCTCCGAACTCTCCAACGATGTACTTCTCCACTTCCAAAGCATCAAACGGCTCGGCGGACTCGCTGTGTGTGAGCTGGCGACGGTTACGGGAGCGGTAGGTAGCTGGAATGATGAGGAAGTATTGTTAATAATTGAATACCAATTGGTTAAGATTTCCACCAGTGTTAGAAATTAACTGGGTCCACGTGAGTGTGTGTGTATGTGTGTTCAATGCATATAAAGCAAATAGCTCGTTTTCTGGACCAAGCTCTAACCACAGGAACTTTAAAATCACAAATTTTCAAATGGTTTTAATGATTAAGCGAATTGCATCTCCCAAGGTTGCAATTGGCGTACAGACCTGACGCACGGTGTTAGTATCTTTAAAAGTTATAATGCTTATAGTTTTCTTAGTCCACATAACAGATGCTTTACAAAACTTATAACAATAATTTGGTAATCAATATCTCGAAAAAAATCTTAAATCTACGAGGTTCTAACATTTATGCAAATTCTCTTTCAACCAGGGCGGATTACGATGCTTAAGTATTTTCGATACAATAACACATAAAGTGTTGTATTAAATAGGCCTTATTTTTAAGCATTAAGTGACAAACTGGTTATAGTTATACAAAGGGGTTATAGTCTCCTTTGGAGGCCTGCAATATTTTTGGCTTTTATAGTTTCCCAATGTCGTTACTATAAGTATGAGAAAAGCGCTAAAGGCACGCATAATGCACGGTTATTTCAAAATCCATTATTAATGGCCTAGGGGAATTATTGAAAAAAATTATATCGGCCTTAAAACATACCCCATTAGGTTAACATTTCATTGAACTTAAAAGCAAAGTCTGACTGTAGCATGACCTCCTTCTACCCCATTTAAAGAACTTATCGATAATCTGTTAATTTCTTTGGGTCATTTACAGTAGCTAAAGTTAGCAGTTAATTGATTGCTGTTTAATTATACGGCTATCGTTTTCTACGAAAATTCCATAATAAGGTCCGTATTACAGGGAGATGCTCAGTCATCGATCGGTGCTCAAGCAGAGATTTAATTCATAAAGTGATCAATTAATGAATGAAATCTTTGCTTGAGCACCGATCGATGACTGAGCAGGGTTCTGTAATACCGACCTAAGTATTTTAGTGGACATTGCGTACAACGCCATCTATGTAGTTTGAGAATACTAAGCAAAACTTGTACTGTGGAAACCAGACAACTGATAGAATACTTATATACTTTTTGTTTGTAAATATATACATATAAACACTATAACACCAAGACACAGAACAAACATCGATGTTCATTACACAAATGTTTGTATTATGTATAAGTATTATATCAAATATCTGGTTCCCATAGTACATAGTATAGCTTTGCTCAATTTGAGGCTAAATGGTGCTATGTGAATTGTCCACATATATTTATTTATTTATTTAATTTATGACTGTATGTCAGGTTGCTACGTGCCTTTTTGATAGACTTTCATAGGATTCATAAATTTTTAGAATCTTATATAACGTGTATGCAATTAACAGATTTTTTTTATTGCGTCGTTTATTGCTTTTTATTATATCTGCGGTGTTTTATGATCATTTGCGTAACATAGGTAGCTAAATTTAGTACAGAGTTTTGGCGGGAAAACGAGAAAGATCGCGTCACCGTATTGTATTATTTTCCAAAACTTGTGTTTTTTCAGTGTTAGTGCATAAATTTGGTGGTATTTTATTCGTTAAGTGCTGGATTGCATGAACGAGTGTGGAGCCGAACTAAAAAAAAATGTTAGTATCGTTGCTGTCATTTTAAAAAGTTGCAATGCAAACATAGCGTTTCACATTCTGACTTTTAGAGATCGGGAATAATCATTAGGATTAGACCAGTCTGATTCGCTAAAATATAATGGGTGATCATTGGCCACCTATATATGCCTAGATCTTACTTACCCTAACTTACCCGTGTGAAAAAGCAAAATAATAATGCAATAAATAAATACTGTAAAATATAATACACCTATTTTTTTATTATTAAAGAAATTATATTATTCGTTTGTTATTTTTGAAAAAAAAATTCTATAAGCATTATTTTACTACCGAATTAAATTAAGTTTATGAGATTTTATATAATCATGCACAGTAAAATATTCTTTATTTGTTTTGTATATTAACCTATCCTATATGTTTGTATGTGTGTTTCTACTGCGTGTGTGCGTGTATGCGTGTGTATGTACGTGCGTGCGGGCGCGTACGTGCGGGACGTAACTAGTTTTTATAATATAATGAAAGCCCTTTACATTTAACCCAAATCTCAAATTTCTCAATTTTCAACTTAATTTCTTAGAGTGTGTAACTTGCATGCAACATATCAGATTATCATGTCAGTAGCATCAGTTACATAGCTGACAAGTCTATGCTCGTAAACCGCAGATTTATGCTCTATATCGTGAAGATTAATGATTATTTGAACGTCATAATTATCATGCTTGAGCAGTGAAAATTCAAGCAAAAACACAAGCTGCGTTATACGTTTCAGTCATGTATGTGTTTAATGCTTGTTACGCTAATGCATTATGTGACGAGCTAGTCGTGGGCCTGATGTAAAACGACGCGGCCGCCCAAAACAGATGCAGCGTCACGCAAAACTCTAGAGTTTCGCGTGACACTGCACTGCGCATATCATCCTGAGACATCAGCACAGTCTGGTAATAATATTACTCGACTGAGATCAGATCATAAAGTCTCATTTGCCCAGTAATTTTACTAGCTACAGTGCCCTTCAAACCAACAATAACAATAACGCCCAACGATCACATACATAGATCCTGGACCCTAAATAGGATCCCCTGTGTCCCCTAGGAGCTACGAGGACCATGGTCCCACAACATCCAGACTCAGAACAAGTATATGCGCTTTTTCGATTCTGTGCACAAATACTTGTCAAGCCGCGGGAATCGAACCCGCCACCTCCAGCCAACCTACTCAACTACCACACCGCAGAGGCTGTTTGATATATAACTTCTCTTCTACGGCACCTTATTATTCTAGAAGCGCTGGAAACCACATTCATCTACCCGCAACTGCAGTGTTCTATAAATCTGCCAATGGAGCGAACGAACGTGCGAAAAATGTGTATATATCACGGGTGCATGCGGAATATGGAACTGTGAGAATATCGCTAGCTTTTTCGATAACATGGCTGATGGAGGTTTGGTTGTAAAAAGTTTTACTGGGATCTTTTATACAATAAAATGGTTGTACGTTTATATTATAACGGGCTTCTGCCCGCAGCTTCGCCCGTGGCGTGGCCTATGGGAAAATAATTCAACCACCCATTTCACGTCTTAAGGGTGGAATTTCGAAAAATCCTTTCTTAGCGGATGCCTACGTCATAACATCTACCTGTATGCCAAATTTCAACCCGATCCGTCTATTGGTTTGGGATGTGCGTTGATAGATCACTATATATGTCAGTCAGTCAGTCAGTCTCCTTTGAGTTATATATATTTAGATTCAGCCCAATCCGTCTAGTGGTTTGGGATGTGCGTTGATAGATCACTATATATGTCAGTCAGTCAGTCAGTCACCTTTGAGTTATATATGTTTAGATTGTTAAAGTAAATCTTCATTACGCACGCTTGACTTGAGGAGTAAGCTGTCAAATGCGTAATGACGCGAACGGAAGTTGAAAGTTGTTGGTTAACGTAACAAAGTTAAAAATTACAAATTTTTTTTTTATTATATTGGTATGTCCGGCATAATGATAATTTACAATTGTAAAGATGCGACATTAACATTAAACAAAGCAAAAATAAAGCTATACCGGCCGATAGATGGGGCTAAAGAAGTTTTACTTCAGTCGTGTGGTCTAAGCATTCATTTTTTCCTTGTTCCATTCTGTGAACAGCTCTTGATTTGATATATTCTATGCGGAGTGGTGGTTTAGCAGGGTGACTACTGATCTGGAGGTTGAGGGTTCTATTCCCACGACGGGACAAGTATGTGCACAGTAAAAGAACGCAAATACTTGTTCTGAGTCTTGGTGTTGTACGACCATGATCCTTGTAGTTCCTGGTTGAGCAATCTAATTAGGGTCCAGGATCTATGTATATGATCGTTGGGCATTATTATTTCTGTAAATATTAGTTTAGTAATTTAGTAATCTTATGTACCTATGTAATATGTATCAAGCACTTTATCTACTACAAACTACTTTAATAATTTTGCCCTTCTGCCTAAAAGCTCTGCATGAAACGGAACGTTTTCTATAATTTTGTTTTCCATTTCATAATTGATTTCAAGAAGACAGGTGATGATGGTGTAAATGATGATGATGATGATTGTGATGGTCATCATTATCGACTATTTATTAATTTAAAAAGATCCCAATGGGGTGGACATAGTCGTTGGACGACACAAAGACTTTGAAATTGATAGAAAAAAAATACAAAATCTCAATTATTATAACCTATAAAAAACTTGGGGATATCTTTTGATTTATTAAGACATCCCTCTTTTATATATTATAGAGGTAGGTACTTATGAGATAAAAGCTTTCTCGAAAGATCTCGCTAGTCTCGGCTTAAATAAGCTTAGCTTTTCGAAAGAGGTAAAATGTCCGTAAGAGTATTATTACCTACGTAGATAGATATACCTAACTGTACTCGAATCACTGTGAAAAGGGATAAGAGAAATGTTTAACAATATTTTATTCCATTTAAATAATTCTTTTCATAATTGAAGGGTTGAGAATAAAAAGGGTTTAACTGTCAAATTGACAATTTCCAAAAAAATTTACTTTAAACTTCAACGGCGTCATTTTAATGTAGATTGCTTATAAGGTAATAGAAAAGGTTTATGTAAGTTTCAGTTGCTTGAAAATGTTTTAATTCTATTTTAAAATACTAAATATAGTACTAATTCATACAATCACTTTAAAAACATAATATAATAAATGAATATATAATAATGTTTTTTATACTAAGCGAACTGTATTTCTGTGACAGATAAACTGGATTAGACTCAAAATCTCGAGATTTAAGCCTCATATTGATATTTTGAGAATGTATGTATTGTAGATAATTTCACGCTGAATCCAACGATACCCATAAGTCACTTTGTGAAAAAAATCAGTTAAACCCTTTTTATTCTCACCCCTTCAATTAATTCTAGTCGCGCCTTGCGGTTTCACTCGCGGATAAAAAGTATTCTATATGATAATCCAGCGTATAAGTTATCTGCATTCCAAGTTTAATTGAAATCCGTTTTGTAGTTTTGGCGCGAAAGAGTAACAAACATCCATACATAGAAACTTTCACGTTTGTAATATTAGTAACGACTTAAGCTACAGTGAATGAAGATTATCTCGCTTATCTTATATGAGATAACGAGATTTTTTTGGTCAATAGATACGAGAAGAGGCAAGTGAAGCTTTTCCTCGCTCTTAAACATAATAATGTATCCCTAAAACCTCTATTCTCAGTAATACAAAAAATAAAACATATCTGTTGTTTATATTACTTTCACACCAAACAGTTGAACCAACCTGGATGAAATTTGCATACAAACTGTTTTTACAACGTAAAGTAACGTAATATCTAAATATATGAATGAAATTTAAGAAAAGGAGTTTTGGCGGGAAAACGAAAAATATCACTTTACCGCATTATATTATTTTCCAAAACTTGTGTTATTTTCAGTGTTAGTGCATAAAACTGGTGGCATTTTATTCGTTAAGTGCTGGATTACAGGCATGAGTGTGGGAAAATGATGGTAAAACGTTTTTTTATCGTGTTGTTTGCAAAACTCCATAGAAGCTTCTGGTAAAGTAGCCACCACTTTACAAGGAGAATGACTTGACTTGACTAGACTATGACTTGACTCTGACTTGACTTGATGACTTCGACTGTGACCTGACACATTATTTACGTGAAATATCATTAACTTGATAAATTATCAATTACTTGACACTGGCTAAATACACAAAAGTGTGGAGCCAAACCAAAAACAAAAAAAAATTAAGAAATTCAGAATAATAAAATAGATGACCCCTCGGGGCGCATCTAAGATTGAAATGAAAGATAGACATACGCACCTGGACTCAAAGAGTACGACAATTTCTTTATAAAATTCGTCAACTTGACACTCCCTACTATAAATGGAAAACCCACTAACTGCACTGGCAACTCGAATGGAGCTTCTTGACCATATGCATCGTTACAAAAATTGAATAAAAACACTAAAAATAAATTCAAATATAGAACAGTACGAAGCTTCATTGTTCAAAGAGGTCGTGCACAAATAAGGTGAGAACGAAAAACAATATACAAATACGCCAACTATTTCGCAATTAACTTTCGACCATGCTATTGTTTTCGTCTAAACACGTTGCATAAGATTTAATTACATAAACAATTTTTTAACAGCATAACTCGTAACTAATGACGAAATCCAAATTCAAAATTGTAGTTTTTTTACGTTTTGTTTTGAGTAGGTTTTCCCACGTAATCACTTTAGTCTATAAACACACTGGGTATACTCAACTAGCCAGTTGAGCGGCTAAGATTACACTGCAAAAACTTGTGGTACGTGAGAAGGAACGCAGCACCTTCTCCGCTGGTTGCCGCAATATTGAATTGTGGGTCAATCGTACTTGGGTATTTGCACAATGCTATACGAAAGAGTTAATGTTTAAAAATTACAAGCTTTATTCAGAACCTTGAAATGATGTGATGTATTTCAAAACTACTTAAAGGGGACAAAATTCTATTTAGAGTTAAAAAAAACGAGTTTACTTTAGACGACATGACTGAAGTAAAACTTCTATACGAAACGTTATTCTCTCTCTTTATATCTTCGCTAACTCATATCTATCTCCATCTCAACTTCCGTTCGCCTCGCCCGATCAATTTCTTTAACACTAGTCACGCATTTACCAGCTTGTACTCCCCAAATCAAGTGTGTGTAAAGAAGTTTTACTTAAAAAAAACAATATTTGCCTTCAACAAATCTATTTTAGTTAATTATTTCCATAAAAAGTTTAAAAAATACCTTTGTTTAAATGTTGTAGAATACATAACATTGAGGTAGCTTAAAAAGTATGAATATTATTATTGTATTAATAGTTATTAATACATAATAATATTAATACTTATTAATACAATAATAATATTCATACTTTTTAATCTGTATACAAACTGTCCAAGTACGGGTGATAATTGAATACCTATATAAACAAGAAAAAATAGGAATAATAAAATCAGAACTAGACAATTTACAAAAAAAAATGGTACGTTTTTTGTAAAATTGCCTATTCTTCGTGAATAAACATGGCCCCAGTGGCTAAATCCAAATGATAGATTCAAAGCACGTTCTCGATTAACTTAGACTAATCTATTTTATTGGTTCGTAAATTCGTTCTTAAAATATCGTAAAAAAAATATTTTCCCGAAATCTATCTTTTGTTGGGAATTCTGCCTCTAACAGGCTATTTCAGTTTTATTTCATTTCAATCGTATATAGTACATTATTTTGATAAATCTCGTATAGCCTTATTAATAAACAAGAACTAGCTTTAGACTAGTTACACTATCTTTTGTCTCTTTCGATCCAGCTAAATATTTCAGTAGCAAAAAAGGACAAAAGCTGAAGTAGCTAATCCGAGACTAATACCCGTTTATTAATAAGGCTGGTAGGGGTCAGCCTGCGTTTGCAATGTAAGCGAAAAAAAATTAATTATTTACGACATCACATTAGAAACCTCAAGTATTTCTCCATTATCTAATGGATGTTATTATACATACAAACCTTCCTCTTTAATCACTCTATCTATTAAAAAAACCGCTTCAAAATCCGTTGCGTAGTTTTAAAGATTTAAGCATACATAGGGACAGAGAAAGCGACTTTGTTTTATACTATGTAGTGATGGACTTTAGGATATCAAATGATAAACTTAAAGAAAAGCCCTAGAGGAATCAAGCGCGCAATTTGCTACCTAATTGGTACAGTATTCTAACAAATAATGTGTCGCGTAATCGATTACGTACCTACGCAATCGATTTTATGACTTCAACTCCATCCTGGTATTTGGACTAGTATTTTTTTTTTGTTTTGGCTTCACACTTTTGTGTATTTAGCCAGAGTCAAGTAATTGATAATTTATCAAGATAATGATATTTCACGCAAATATTTGTCAAGTCACAGTCGAAGTCATCAAGTCAAGTCATAGTCTAAACAAAGTCATACTCCTAGTAAAGTGGTGGCAACTTTACTTGAAGCTTCTATCGAGTTTTGGAAACAACACGAAAAGAATCGTTTCACCATCATTATACCACTTTCCCACACTCATGCCTGTAATCCAGCACTTAACGAATAAAATTCCACCAATTTTATGCACTAACACTGAAAATAACACAAGTTTTGGAAAATTATACATTGCGACGACACGATCTTTTTCGTTTTCCCACCAAAACTCGGACTAGTATTTATTCTGTGGTTCTGTCACAGAGATAAGTTACCAGCTCTGATCGAAACACAGTTGCTTTCGCTTACATAATTATGCTTCTACATAATCAGGGATTGGAATACACCGTATTCCATACGAAAGGGGTTAAAAAGGACATAAAAGTCAAACATTAAAAAAATCCAATTATATCCAAACAAAATAATTTGGGAGAGGGATTAAAAATGACTTTTTACATTGTAAATAATAATAATAACGCCCAACGACCACATACATAGAACCTGGATCCTAACTAGGATTCCTTGTATCTAGGGACCCAGGAATTACGAGGACCATGGTCCCACAACATCCAGCACAGAACAAGTATTTGTGTTTTTTGTGCACAACAACGTTATTTTAAGGATATGACGGCGGCTACGTCCAGTTATAAACTCTATGCGCAGCGGGCAGTACCGTAATTTACCCTGTGGCAGCATTTAAATTTATTACATTGGCAACACCGGCAACTGTCGTCGCTGCCCCACCCATCTGGCTATATAAAGGGATCGATTGGTGCGCTAGGGATTGATTCTTGTTCCAGACACGGCGCGGTGTGGACATGCCGAAGGCCTATAGTTATATAGGTTGCAACCTACGCACAACTCGACCCGTTTCTGTCTACAGATATTAAAAGAATATCAACAACAGACATGTCAACACCCTAATGACTTTTGTTATTATTGTATCGTAAAAAATTTCGTGGAGATTATTGGGTAATTTGGGCCGTTTATGACTCGCCAAGTTGAATGTGATGATGATCGATATATATAACTTTCTAATGAATACCGAAAAACTGGCAATTAAAGAATAATAATAATAATATTGTAATTAATTTTTATGGAAATATTGTAAAAAATACTTAAAAACAAATGAGTGATAATTAATAGTAATAATAATAACGCCCAACGATCACATACATAGCTCCTGGACCCTAACTAGGATTCCCTGTGTCTAGGGACCCAGGAACTACGAGGACCATGGTCTCACAACACCCAGACTCAGAATATATATTTGCGCTTTTTTTTCTGTGTACAAATACTGGTCCTTCCGCGGGAATCGAACCCGCCGCCTCCATGTTACGAGCCGACCAGCTCAACCACCACACCACAGAGGCTGTCAATTAAAATGGAACGCAGGACTAATATTCACTTTGTTCATTGAAGCCTCCATAAAAGCAAATTCTGTGTTGGAACCATAGTTCAAAAAAGAAGGAGGGTCTCAATTCGATTGAATTTTTGTAAACGTTTGTTACTCCAGAACTTTCAACTGGATTAACCGATTTTGATGATTTTTTTTTTTATTTGAAAACTGGTACATCCCGTGTGGTCCCATTTAAATTTGATCAAGATCTGAAAAGTATTTTTTGAGTTATTTTTAATAATGCGTATTTCGATTTCAACTTTATTGATAACTAGTTCCACCAACGGTTTCACCCGCGGGTCTTACAGGATAATAATTAAACCACCCATTTCATCTTCTTAGGGGTGGAATTTCTAAAAACCTTTTCTTAGTGGATACCTACAAGTGTAGTGTGTTTAGTGTGTTTGTAAAGACAAAGAACACACGATACACACACATAGATAGATAATCTCATTGGGATTGAAGTTGGTTAAAACCCTTTTTTTTAAGGATTTTTAATATATTTGTATTTATAGAAATATTGATAGTGTTTCTTTGTAGTTATAGGTACCCATAAATCCAGCAGTGGACTAATATAGGCTGATGATGATGATGATAATGTATCCATAAATATAATTTGAATGAATGATAGAAACCCCGCATCACTAGGTGGTAGGACTTTGTTGCAAAGTTCGTCTAGGTAGGTACCACCGCTTTGCCAGTTATTCTGCCGCCAAGCAGTAGTGTGCAAGCACTACTGTATTCCGGTTTGAAGGGCACTGTAGCTAGTGAAATTACTGGGCAATTGAGACTTAATGATCTGATCTCACAGTCGATTATTACCAAACTGTGCTGATGTCTCAGGATGATGTGCACAGTGCAGTGTCGCTTGTAACTCTATGTTTTAGGGTTCCGAGTGACACTATTCTGTTATAGGCGGCCGTGGCGCTTAACATCAGGTGAACGACTAGCTCGTCACATCATTCAATAACATTTTAAAAAAAATGTGTGGGGTGAAGGTGATGTGCATCACTGGATTATATAACCCAATTATTGAACAAAACAGCTGTTATTTCAAAAAAATGTACCATAATACACCGACACCATTATAAAAACCGACAACGAAAATAATAAAATTACCGGAACATAAAAAAGAAAAATGTTTTTGTTTTGCCGTAAGTCGAGGATGCTTCCTAAATGCTCGAGTGACAAAGGGCGTATAAGCACGCCATTACGTCCGCATTGCTACGGTTTTTTGCCTTTTTATTATGGACTTACAAGCTGGTTTACAAACAAAGAAAAAAATTAGAAATATATTGAGGCAGGTCAATACGCATAAAAAGGTATCAAAGTTAGAGAAAAACGAGTGAGCTTTAGACCACATGACTGAAGTAAAACTACATGTGCAATTCAAGTATTGCGTGCCAAACAATTGGGCTACTAAAGGTTGAGCCACATCTGTCAACGCAAAATCGCATATCACACTTCTTAGAAATCAACAGAATAAAGTACATTTAGAAGATTTTAATTTTAATCTATACATATAAATTCAAAGTCCTGACTGACTGACTGACTGACTTATATATCAACGCACAGCCTAAACCGCTGGTCCTAGAGACTTGAAATTTGGAGAGTGTGTTTTTTGTAAAGTGTTAGGTATCCACTAAGAAAGTATTTTTCGAAATTCCACCTCTAAGAGGGTGAAATGGCTGGTTGAATAATCTATGGAAAAAATCTTCTTCGTTTCCTATAGGCCACGCGGGTGAAGCCGCGGGCAGAAGCTAGTTATCATTATAAATTCATTAGAGCATTGACCTCACACGCGTAACTTTCAGTTTCATTTAAATTAATAATAAAACTTATTTTTACATTACCTTGTTCAGAGGTCGTAAACACGCAAAACACTACACAGAGAGCAAAATACACTTTTGTATACATATTTGAAAAGATCTGGTTAAATTAAGTGAACGGGCGGAGACACAAGGAAATAGAAAACAATTTATTTCTTAATTCGAAAGTAGTTCCTCTTTCACTGTTTGAGATCTCGGGCTCAAGTCTCGACCGTGAATGGCGAATTCGTGCAATTTTGTATCTCGAAAGAGTTGTGGCCATTAAAGCTGTTATGGTATGGTGCAACTTTCGATTCGATGCAACGCTAGATACGTCAAGTTATATTTTCATTACGCCGAGTTTTAATATGAATTTGGTGTGAAATTGGTTTGTTAGTTTTGGTGGTGCCTGCGTACACGGCCGTAGCTAGGGGCGGGGGGGGGGGGGGGTTGGGGGGCATTTTAGGGCAGTCCCTACCTTAAAAATAACAAAACCTAATTAAAATTATTATGAATAAATTTTATTTTATAGTTTGAGATAAAAAAAATCTTAGATCCATGCTTATGTTCGTCACAGAAATTATTTGTCTACGAATAGCTATCGATTGTACCATGTGATATAAATGGTAATTGATTTAGGAGCCCGTGTTTCGATCGAACAATTACCTCATATTTGGCTCTAGTTACAGCCCTGCCTGCGTATAATTTGTGTTTAATTTCACGCACTTATTTGCAACTGTCATGGCCATTAACACTGCAAATAATTAACCAACTGTTCTCACTTGAAACGTGACTCTACATATCAACTGCAGCAATTGACGTTTCATGTGGAATTATTGCTTAAAAACTGATAGATTCTTAGCAAGCCGATTTTTAATGTAAATATGTATACTTTCTCCTGGAGCTGAATAGACGATTAGCTGTAGTAGTTACTTTCTTTCTGTGCATATTTATGTAGTCGTGTCTGGTGAGTGTAAATTTTAAAAAAATTGTGGATGTTTCACACAGCGCCATCTAGTCCCAAACTAAGCAAAGCTTGTACTATGGAAATCAGATAACTGATATAATACTTATAATTTTTGTTTGTAAATGCATACATAGGATATAATTTTACACCCAGACACAGAACAAATACCTATTTTCATCACACAAATGTTTATCCTGGGTGGAAAAATAACAGAAAATTATGGAAGATAATTTATTTGTATTGTGTATACTTACATGGGCTTAAAGCATACGACAGCTTTTTGACAAAATTAGTCAACCTCACAGCTAATATTATGAAAGGGAATCCCACCAACTGCACAGGGAGTTCAAACGAGGCTTGCTGACTTGATCCTTCCATCAAACATTGAAACAACAAGAACGTTAGCAGAGTCCAAACGTAACACACTTTTGCCAATTCCATATTTTTTAAATAAAATTCTTTAAAATTCGAACGAAATTTTCTTTTTTCAACGATTTTCGATGATGTGTTCTAAAAATTTACAATTTTCAAAAAAGTTAATAATTCTAAATTAAAATCTATTTTCGTGGTTTAAGTAGAACACAGTTCGTTTGATATGATTGTATAAGTGTACGACCTTAGTTGAGTATCCACGTATAACTGACCATGTCGAACTGGCAGCCTCTAGACCGGGTTAGTATTTCGTAATTAATAAATTAACGAAGTTGGGTCACGCGGAATTATCGAATGTTGCCTACATTAGCAAGGACGACATCGCCTTGTAGAATGCAGTAAAATATCTTGACATTATAGAAGTGGCTATGCATAAGCAAATTACAATATGTGTAACAATGATTAAATTAACAATAATATAAAACGAAATACAACCAATTTTTTTTTAAATTAATATACGAGTGGGTGACGCAAGAGTCCGCAAAGGGAATATTCAGGAAATGGGAAATGGGTGGGATATCACCAAGACTGCCAAATGTGGTGATTATGGCAAACCCATATGATTAACGTCCAAATTGGCATTTTATGGGGGAGGCAGTAGACTTATTTTTAAGGTTTTATGTTACATCATTACATAACTGTTTTTATTTATATATTATTTGAGTATAAGTCTACTTTATTATTTGTATTTTATTAAATTTATAAAATATGTATATTTATACCTTAATAGTTGTATTGTTGCTATAGTTTTATTTTAATTTATATGATGATCAAAAATTAATGTTCAAAATTATGCTCATTTCCTTATATGCACGCCTAATCAAATTGTTTCTCTGCACGCCTTGGTTGACTGGTAGAAAATGCTGTTAGCATTAAGTCCTCCTTTGTACTCTTTATGTGCATAAAGTAATAAATAAATTAAAAATACTTAAAATAATTATTTGTACCACCGTCCATGCTCATAGTGTCTCATGTCTCTGTCTATCCAAAGCTTGTCAGAAAGAGATCGCTCTTAGCGATAAGACCGCCAATTGTATCTATCTTAGTATGTAATTCTCATTTCTATGTTTATTATTGGTGTCAATAAAATGTTTTAGTATTGTACTGTATTGTATAGAAATCCAAAAGAAACCGAACATTCAATTTGCTAAAGGAAGCATATCTGTCTAGATTGAACCTATAAGCTTCAGTATAATAAATAAATAAATAACGCCCTGGACCTTGTAGCCTAGGGACCCAGAAACTACGAGAACTATGGTCCCACAGTACTTATAATATTCTGCTCTACCATATATCTTCTATTATATATTCCATGCTATTGCTACAAGATATCGTTCGACATTATGATGCATCGCGCAATCGATTTCACACGCAATCGATTTCATGACAAGTCTGACCGTCACCGAGATAAGCAACGCGCACTATTCAAAACCTTTGAGTGATTCATAGTTCGCAACACATCAAATGATGCATGTGTGTTGTTTAAGTTTTATAATTATTTTGCCCGTAATCACACTAATTTGCAAAAGTTTGTATGTGTGTATGTTTTTACTCCTTCACGCTCAAACGGCTCAATCCATTTGGATGAAATTCAGTACCAAGATAGCTTATAATCTAGCCTAACATATAGGCTACATTTTATCCCGGAAAAGTGAAATTTTCCCGTGGGATGAGTATATAATTAAAATACTTTTTATCTACGCGTGAAACCGCGGGGCGCAACTAGTATGAACTAAATGGTTATGTAAACTTTACGCACGCTTGACTTCGGAGTAAGCTGGTGAATGTGAGGCGAACGGAAATGGAATTTGGTTCACGTAGATCTCCATTGTCAACACGACAAAGTAAAAATTGTATTATTATGTTGGCATGTCCGGTAAAATGACAATTATTTGTAATTGCTAGGATGGCAACATTAACATTAAACCAAGCAAAAACAAAGTTATACCGGCCGATAAATGAAGCTAAACTAAAGAAGTTTTACTTAAGCCGTGTGGTCTAAAGCACAGTCTTTTATTTATTTTATAATAATTTTTATTATTTGGTGTGTACAATAAAAAGTTCATCTATCTATCTATCTATCGTATTGCACGCGTGTTCTGCATCAAACAAAACATAATCAAGTTTTTTGACGAGAAAACGAAAAAGATCGCTTCTATTTTTATTTTATTTATCTATTATTTTCCAAAACTTGTGTTATTTTCAGTGTTAGTGCATAAAATTGGTGGCATTTTATTTGTTAAGCGCTGGATTACAGGCATGAGTATGGGAAAGAGGTATAATGATGATGACACGTTTCTTTTCGTGTTCTTTCCAAAACTCCATAGTAGCTTCTGGTAAAATTGCCACCACATTACTTCATTATCACTAAGAGTATGACTTGACTTGATGATTTGGACTGTGACTTGACTTGACACATAATATATATAATATTAACTAACTTGAGAAATTATCAATTACTTGACACTGGCTAAATACACAAATATGTGGAGCCATAACAAAAACATAATCAAAGACATGGGACAGGGAGAACAAGCGTTCGACTTTTATGAGCACAACAGTGGTGCGTTTTTTACTGTTTATCTATTATTGTATTGTTAATGACATCCGATTTAAAGGCACAGAGTATCTAATATTAATAATAACGCCCAACATACATAGATCCTGGACCCTAACCAGGATTCCCTGTATCTAGGGACCCAGGAACTACGAGGACCACTGATTTTGAGTCTGGGTATTATGGGACCATTCCCATAACACCCAGACTCAGAACAAGTATTTGCGCTTTTCTTTTCTGTGCACTTTTCTTGCCGCGGGAATCGAACCCATTCGATTCATTTCGATTGAATATTCCATAGTTTACTTTTTTCAATGTATCGTATGTTCTAGTCCTAGAGCTTAGCAATGATAGGAACGGGACAGGCGTGGCGTAATAATATTACAACAGGTTACGTCACAGAATAAATAATAGTACTACGCAACGTCATCGACATTACCTCGCGTGGAATGTTTTTCTTTCGCTACAAGTATTATGTTACTTCACTCGCCAGACGTGTCTGTCTGCATTGATTACAATTTAATTACTTTTTATCGCTAAATGACGAACAAGGTTTACTTACGACTTAATTATTAAAAGTTTTAATGAATTATTAATTAACTGCTATACGGACTATGATAGTTATTTAAGGTGTTGTGGGACCATGGTCATCGTAGTTCCTTGGTCCCTAGACACAGGAAATCCTAGTTTTTTTTCTAGTGATCGTTGGGCGTCATTATTCTTATTGTTTAGAGTTATACATTCATCCAACGTCATCGACATTACCTCGCGTGGAATGTTTTTCTTACGCTACAAGTATTATGTTACTTCACTCGTCCGACGTGTCTATCTGCATTGATTACAATTTAATTACTTCTTATCGCTGAATGATGAACAAGTTTTACTTACAATTTAATTATAAAAAAAACTAATGAATTAATAACTAACTAGTTAGCTAAAAATATAACGCTTCCTCTAAGTTTGTGGTGTTGTGGGACCATGGTCATCGTAGTTTCTGGGTCCCTGAGGGAATCCTAGTTATGGTCCAGGATCTATGTATGTAATCGTTGGACGTTATTATTATTATTGTTTAGAGCTATAGATTGATCCATGTGTACCAGTTCTCAATAGACTTAAAAAATGGAGGAGGTTCTTTAAATTTCATTGTATGTTATTTTTTACTAGTTGCGCCCCGCTGTTTCACCCGCGGTTAAAAAGTATTTTAATTATTTGCTCCTCCCACGAGAACGTTTCACTTTTCCGGGATAAAATGTATTCTATATGTTAATCCAGTGTATAAGCTATCTTGGCGCCGAATTTCATCCATATCCATTCAGCAGTTTGAGCGTATACAAAATTTACAAAATTTCGCCTTCATAATATTAGTGCGATGGTTTACTGGATGAAAAAGTATACCTTCTCCTAGAGAAGAATTGAATAGACGATTAGCTGTAGTAGCTACTTTCTTTCTGTACATATTTATGTTGTTGTGTATTGCGTGTGTTAGTTTTAAAAAAATTGTTGGACATTTCACACAACATCATCTAGTCCCAAACTAAGCAAATCTTGTACTATAGAAATCAGATAACTGATATATATAAGTTATAAGATACATAAATACTTATATACTTTTTGTTTGTAAATGCATACAATACAATATAACACCCAGACACAAAACAAACACCTATGTTCATCACACACGTATGGAAAATTATTTATTTGTATTATGTATACTTACATGGACTTAAAGCATACGACAGCTTTTTGACAAAATTAGTCAACCTCACAGCTAATATTATGATAGGGAATCCCACCAACTGCACAGGGAGTTCAAATGCGGCTTGCTGACTTGATCCTTCCATCAAACATTGAAATAGCAAGAACGTTAGCAGAATCCAAACGTAACACACTTTTGCCAATTCCATATTTTTTAAATAAAATTCTTTAAAATTCGAACGAAATTTTCTTTTTTCGTCGATTTTGAGGTTGTGTTCTAAAAATTTACTGTTTTCAAAAACGTTAATAATTCTAAATTAAAATCTATTTTCGTTATTTAAGTAGAACACAGTTCGTTTGATATGATTGTATGAGTGTAGAACCTTAGTTGAGTATCCACGTATAACTGACCATGTCGAACTGGCAGCTTCTAGACCGGGTTAGTATTTCGTAATTAATAAATTAACGAAGTTGGGTCACGCGGAATTATCAAATGTTGCTTACATTAGCAGGGACGACTTCGCCTTGTAGAATGCAATAAAATATCTTGACATTAAAGAAGTGGCTATGGATGAATAAATTACAAATATATTACAATGATTAAATTAATAATAATATAAAACTAAATACAACCACATTTTTTTATATTAATATACGAGTATATCTCTCCGTGGGTACCGTAAGAGTCCGCAAAAGGAATATTCAGGAAATAAGTACATTAAAAATCTTCGGCGATCACCAAGACTGCCAAGTGTGGTAATTATGGCAAACCCATATGATTAACGTCCAAATTGGCATTTTATGGAAGCAGTAGACTTAATATATATAATAGGCCATTAAACGAGGAGAAGAAGAAGACTTTTCCTGGCTGATGATGTGCTATATGACCAAAATAAAGACTTATACGCGAAGTCAATAATATTCGGTTCAACATATATCATCTATTATTCCATGCTATTGCTACAAGATATCGTTCGACATTATGATGCATCGCGCAATCGATTTTACACGCAATCGATTTCATGACAAGTCTGACCGTCATCGCGTCACCGAGATAAGCAACGCGCACTATATACCTTTAAGTGATTCATAATGAGTGCGAAACATGTTAAATAATGCATGGGTGTTGTTTTACGGAAGTGGAATTTGGTTCACGTAGATCTCCATTGTCAACACGACAAAATAAAAATTTATTTTCTAAATACTACAATGAATTAATAACTAATACTAAAAACTACCTACTACAAAAAGAGAAACATTTGGACTATATACTGGCCGCGATGACCTATAGACAGTCCAAATGCTCCAGCCCACTACCAGAAGGTAGCGTACCCAACATGCTGGCAGCATTGCCCCGTTGAATTGCAATGCTAAATAAAAATTCTATTATTATGTTGGCATGTCCGGTAAAATGACAATTATTTGTAATTGCCAGGATGGCAACATTAACATTAAACAAAGCAAAAACAAAGTTATACCGGCCGATAGATGAAGCTAAACGAAAGAAGTTTTACTTAAGTCGTGTGGTCTAAGGCACACTCTTTTATTTGTAATTTTTTTTCTTTTCTGTGCACTTGGCCTGCCGCGGGAATCGAACCCATTCCATTCATTTCGATTGAATATTCCATAGTTTACTTTTTTTCAATGTATCGTATGTTCTAGTCCTAGAGCTTAGCAATGATAGGAACGGGACAGGCGTGGCGTAATAATATTACAACAGGTTACGTCACAGAATAAATAATAGTACTACGCAACGTCATCGACATTACCTCGCGTGGAATGTTTTTCTTTCGCTACAAGTATTATGTTACTTCACTCGCCAGACGTGTCTGTCTGCTTTGATTACAATTTAATTACTTTTTATCGCTAAATGACGAACAAGGTTTACTTACGACTTAATTATTAAAAGTTTTAATGAATTATTAATTAACTGGCTAAACGGACTATGATAGTTATTTAAGGTGTTGTGGGACCATGGTCATCGTAGTTCCTTGGTCCCTAGACAGAGGAAATCCTAGTTCTAGGACCTACTTATGCATGTGATCGTTGGGCGTCATTATTATTATTGTTTAGAGTTATACATTCATCCATGTGTACCAGTTGTTAACCGACTTCAAAAAGGAGGAGGTTCTTAATTCGATTATATTTTATATTTATTGATTACTGGATGAACCGTATTTGATGATAATTTTTTTTTTTTTTTTGCTAACTACTTTAACCTAGTACTTCCAGTGTGGTCCCATGTCAATTTGGTCCAGCACCCCTACCGCGTAACTGTTCTGGGAATCGGCTTCACCTGTCATCCTGCATGCGCCAATTAACAAGTCCACGAGTGCGAGCAAGAGAGAACACGATTACCATCTCCACCAGACTTATGCGGTAAGGCCTCAGTTCTGACAATGGCATCAATGAGAAAACTATATAAGTAGGAGTTTTGGCGGGAAAGCGAAAAAGATTGCGTCACCGCATTGTATTATTTTCCAAAACTTGTGTTATTTTCAGTGTTAGTGCATAAAATTGGTGGCATTCTATTCGTTCAGTGCTGGATTACAGGCGTGAGTGTGGAAAAACGGTATAATGATGGTGAAACGTTTCTTTTCGTGTTGTTTCCAAAACTCCATAGAAGCTTCAAGTAAAGTTGCCACCACTTTACTAGGAGTATGACTTTGACTTGACTATGACTTGACTTGATGACTTCGACTGTGACTTGACACATATTTGCGTGAAATATCATTAACTTGATAAATTATCAATTACTTGACACTGGCTAAATACACAAAAGTGTGGTGACAAAACATAAAAAAAAACTATATAAGTCTGAAGTCGGTTTTATACGCTTTTCCTTTGTTTTGTTAGCGAAAACAATACCTAAAAGGACGGATTTTTTAAAAGTGCCTAAGTGACTGCCGACGGTTACCATAACAGTAGATTTCTAGTCAACAAATGGTTATGGAGCGCATGGTGAGGGATAGAAATTTTATTTGGAAAATTTGTTCGGGGTATTTACCCCAAACCCATCCTTGATGTCATCAGAAGTATACAAACTGAAAGTACCTAAAGAGTTCAGTTTTTTTCTAATAACTGGAAATCTGTTTCGACCTATTTGAATGAAACCTTCAAATGCTTATGTATCATTGAAAATGGTATCGAGGCATTCTTAAATATGCGCCGATAAAAACAGCACATGTATTAGTTATTCAAAAAAAGTACAATTCAGATATCATTATATTACGCGCGTATTCATAAAAAATATTAACACTTCAACTATGATACGTACAGTCACGTTTATATTTTCTTTGATATTTTTATTCAACGTACAGTTATTTTTAATTCAATCTACAGTCATTTTTACTGTAACATTGTTTTAAAAATCATTAAAGATTAAATAAACTTAAATAGCTTATAATTAAAATGGTTAAAACTGAAAGTAGGATAATTAAAAACGATGCTAAAATATAACGCATATTTTAACATCGTTTTTTATTATCCTGTTATTTGTGGTTTATTGGGATAACCCATCTGTAGGGTGTTTCTTTTACAACGTAAGGGTATGCTCAGAAAGTATTTTTGAAAGTTCAACCCGTATGTGTAATAAATGAGTTAAATATATTTTATCAAAATATCTTGTTCTGATCATCGGTGTTTTTTACACAAAATGTCTGTCCCGGGTGAGAATCGAACCCACAATCCACAGTTCAGAAGGCAGAACTAGTATCAACGGTGCTGTGAGGCCACTTGATAAATAAAATATACTTGGCTTGTCTGTTTCATATATGATTTGGATTTTAACGTTTTTAGTACGAATTCACGATATTGCGTGAATGCTTAAGTCCACGTAATCACACATAATTTATGCGCGTAAAAATTGGGTCTTGCGTTATGGACAATGACTTTTCGGTACAGTTCAGTGTATAAACCTTATGTAAGAGTTATGTGTTTAGTAATTTTGTGGCTGAATGTACATTATGTAAACTGTAGTGAATCATATAATATATATATATATATATATATATATATATATATATATATATATATAATATATATATATATATATATATATCATAATCAATCAGTGTGGGAAAACCTTTTGACATTTGCATACAAAACTTTCCATTTAGGACCAGACACAAAAAAACGTTCCTTAACATCTGCGATTAAATTTAATACGTCTCGCGATTTCATACATACTCACACGACTGACATTGAGCACGCCATCCCTTCCCGAAACCATTTTAAGTTAATAGAAAATAAGGTTTCAGATGGGAATGTTAGAGGCGCTGCGAAACTCCTATTTTGCAGTGACTCTCTTGCCACGAGCTCAGCGGAGACTTATACACTGCTACGCGACAGACATCCTGCGCAGTCACCTTCCACGCAGCTCCCATCTCCTCCCTCGACGGAATTGCCTCTGCAAATCGATGAGGTAGCCACCCTTCAAGCGATTAGATCTTTCCCAAATGGTTCTGCGGGAGGATTGGATGCCATAACCCCACAGCACCTTAAAGATCTAACCGATCCCTTTGTCGGTGAGGCTGGAAAATCTCTTCTACGTGAGTTGACTGCCCTGGCAAATCTAATTCTCGACGGTCGAGTTCCAGCTGAGATATTACCCATCCTATATGGTGCTAATTTAGTGGCATTAACGAAAAAAGACGGTGGCGTCCGACCTATTGCCGTTGGCAGTACTATCAGACGTCTAACGTCAAAGATATGTTGCAGAGCAATCCAAGAACGTATGTCTAAAAAGTTTGTGCCACACCAGTTAGGTTTTGGTGTAAGATCTGGGTGCGAGGCAGCTGTACACGCTGCACGTACGTTCCTTGGGTCTAAAGATTATGAGGTATTTATCAAAATTGACGTAAAAAATGCTTTTAACAGCCTTGACAGGGGTGTACTGTTATCAAAAATTCAAAAAGAAATACCCGAAATTTACAATTACATGTGGCAATGTTACGGCGCCCCTACAAAATTACTTTTTGGACAAAACGAAATTTCATCATGTGTCGGTTGCCAGCAAGGAGATCCTCTCGGTCCAGCCCTTTTTAGTTTAGGAATTGACCATATAATTAAAGAATTAAATTCTAAATTTAACATTTGGTACCTCGATGACGGTTCTTTAGGCGGGAGTGCATCAGAAGTTTTGGATGACCTTAAATCAATCATTCATCGCTTCAGCTGCGTGGGCTTAACTCTTAATTTTAATAAATGTGAAATTTTTATTCCAGATCATATTCCAGATCAAATTCGCTCATCCATAATTGACAAATTTAACTCGTTATGCCCTAACATTTTAGTTCAAACAAAAACCTCGCTCACTTTACTTGGTGCCCCAATTTTTTTGGAAGCAATCCCGCCTTTAATGATGTCAAAAATTGAAAACTTTAATGACGTTTCCGGTCGTCTTTTTGAAATTAAACCTCACATGGCTATTTATATTCTTCGGCTTTGTCTTTTTACCCCAAAATTTATGTATTTATTACGGAGTTGCCCTATGTGGTATTTCCAGTCAATTGTTGATTTGGTCGATTCGACTCTAAAAGACACTGTCACTAAAATTCTAAATCTTCATTTTGATAGTCGTGCTTGGGCACAAGCAACTCTCCCCATTTCTTTCGGTGGCCTAGGCGTCCGACGTTCATCTAGCGTGGCACTCCCGGCCTTCTTGGCTTCTTGTCATGGCTCGCAAACCCTCATCGGCATGATTCTCAAAACTCCTATTGCTGATGTTCGGGTGGCTGGCCAGACAGAAGCTTTGTCGGCCTGGTGCGCTTCTTGTCAAGGCGTCAGTGTTCCTACTGAAATGGGGAGACAGAGTGCGTGGGACATTCCACTCATAAAATTAACCCATTCGGCTTTATTGGATCAGGTGACAGATGATGCAGATCGAGCACGTCTCCTAGCTTCATCGGAAGTAGAGTCAGGTCACTGGCTCCGTGCTCTTCCCTCCGACAATTTGGCGACTGTATTAGACCCCAGCAGCTTACGTGTAGCCGTGGGTTTACGTTTGGGGGTTAAGCTGTGCGAGCCTCATCACTGCCAATGTGGGCAAGGCGTGGACCGACTCGGACGACATGGGCTCTCATGTGTGAAGAGTGCCGGCCGGCTATTTCGTCATTGGGCGATCAATGATTTAGTCAGGCGGGCACTCTCCACAGCATCCGTGCCCTCTACGCTGGAGCCGACTGGGTTGGTGAGAGACGACGGCAAGAGACCGGATGGTGCCACCTTAGTCCCGTGGTGTCTTGGACGCACACTTGTCTGGGACGCCACGTGTGTGGATACCTTGGCACCTTCTCACGTCTCCAGCACGGCTCAAAGCGTCGGGGCCGCGGCGGAACAGGCGCAAATAAAAAAACGGCGCAAATACGCACAGGTCAGCGCAAATCACGAGTTTGTGGCGCTGGCCGTAGAAACATTAGGCCCGTGGTCGTCCGACACAAAAAAATTTATTAAACAAGTTTCGACTCGTTTGGTTCTCGCCTCGGGGGATCCCAGAGCTGGCACATACTTCGCTCAGAAGCTAAGTCTTCTAATTCAGCGAGGTAATGCTGCCAGTATTCTGGGAACCCTACCGCGCGGTGGTGAGTTGGATAGCGTATTTATTTTGTAAATAATGTTTTATTAGTTTTAACTTTTTATTTATAGAGTGCCTGTAAATATTAATGTTTATAGTGACTTTATGTATAACTTTTTGAAAAGGAAAATATATTAAGGAAATATAATACTTGCTAATTCTAGGAGCTAAGAATGGCCTGTTTGCAATAAATCCTTTGGAGTGAATCATTAGCATCATAAAAATGTTGGCATTATCGTTGGCGCTAAATGTCTGTTTTATAATAAAACTTTCGCTTTTATGTTTAACTATAATAATAATGGCAATTTAATGCCCGTTTGCATTAAAGTCTATTAAAATACCACTTAGCCAAACAACACTTTCGCTGGGTTCTCGTTTGTTAAATTCGTGTCAACGTGGCATACCAAATACTATTTTTTTTTTTTTACTTCAAACTTGTCTAGCATTCGACGACGCTCTCATTTAATGGGAAGTGACGATGCGATCGAAGGTGTAGCATGCGAGTCAAGTAAATAACACCTATTCACTCTTCTCTTGAACACGCCCGGGTCATATTTCGCCGGAAACATAGACGCTGGCAGGGCATTCCATTCCTTAGCCGTTCTAATTATGAACGTGGAGTCAAGACGCTTGGTACGAATGGGTACTATGGGAAGAAGGGATGGCTTTTAGCTTAGCGTCTAGTAGTCCGGTAGTGGAATGGTGATAGGGGAATGAGATCATGCAGTTCTTGTACACATTCACCGTGGTGTAATCTGTAAAAATACTGACAGACTTGCCACCTTACGTCGATGTGCTAGGCTCTGGAGCCTTTTACCAACCAAAGTGTCGTCGTCAATAAGCTTTTTGGCACGCCGTTCAATCGAGTCAAAAGCCTCAAGCTGTTACTTGGCAGACCCGTTCGGCAGGTGACAGCAGTATACTAAATGCTCATTGGTTGCCTGTTGATCACGGTACTGCTGTCTTAACGAGCTTACAGTATTCGGCATGATGATTTGACAAGAATTTGACAAATGTACAAGAAACCGAGGGCTATTGGGTACGTTAGAGGTAGGTTATTTGTTTGCAATCGAAAATAATTGTAAATATAATATATATTATAACACTTTAAAATAACGATTGCAATAAAATGGTGATGGAGTTTTGGCGGGAACGCGAAAAAGATTGCGTCACCGCATTGTATTATTTTCCAAAACTTGTGTTATTTTCAGTGTTAGTACATAAAATTGGTGGCATTCTATTCGTTAAGTGGTGGATTACAGGCGTGAGTGTGGGAAAATGGTATAATGATGGTGAAACGTTTATTTTCGTGTTGTTCCCAAAACTCCATAGAAGCTTCAAGTAAAGTTGCCACCACTTTACTAGGAGTATGACTTTGACTAGACTATGACTTGACTATGACTTCACTTGATGACTTCGACTATGACTTGACACATATTTGCGTGAAATAAATTGATAAATTATCAATTACTTGACACTGGCTAAATACACAAAAGTGTGGAGCCAAAACATAAAAAAAAACGGTAATGTATGATGAATCATATAAATACAGCCGTTTCGCTCAATTTTAATATCTATGTTTTGGTATGGCATCAGAACACAAAGATTTTAATGAAGCCTGGATAAGTTACGCTAAATTGTTAAAACTATATAATATCATGTACGAATAGTTACTGATTACTTTGTACTTGTAATAAATATAAAGTATAACAAAAACAATAGCAATTTGGTAACCTTGGTGTTAATTAACAGAACTTTGATTGCAATGCCACAGGAGACATTTGCTCATAATATGAAAATGTCTATAGTACACATACTGCGTATTGAAACTGTCAAATCCATACAAAATATGTTTCTTTTTGTTGCAATCAAGTTACGTAATCGCATAGCTATTCGGGCTCAATAATTAATGTCGCGGTTTTCAAAGTCATTAGTAAAATATAATGGGGGTGTCACGTAGGTCTGAAGTCTGCGGCTGAGAACTGCTATTAAGTCCCACTAAGCGAACAGCCCACCGTGTTACAGATTAACTCATTTTAGTGATATTTGGTAACAACTCACTACAAAGCATATTACATTAGTATCTACTTTTAATAAGTTTAACCTACTAATTTTTACTACATGGTAGGACTTTTCTGCAAAGTTCGTCTAGGTAGGTATACCACCGCTTTGCCAGTTATTCTGCTGCCAAGTGGTAGTGCGCAAGCATCACTGTGTTCCGGTTTGAAGGGCAATGTATTCAGTGAAATTTCTGGGCACATAAGACTTTATTATCTGATCTCACAGTTGCGTAATCTTATTACCAGACTGTGCTGATGTCTCAGGGTGATGTGCGCAGTGCAGTGTCACGCGAAACTATGTATTAAAGTTCCGAGTGACACTGTTCTGTTATGGGCAGCCGTGTCACTTAACATCAGGTGAACGACTAGTTCGTCACAACATTCAAAAATACTTTTTTAAATTTGCTGTTCGTGATCGACGCTGTTCAATATGTTTTATGCGTTTTATTTAGGACTTAAGAGTCAATATGTTGTGACATTGTGAGTTTATTTAGGACTTAGGATGCTTTCAGCTACTCATACAATCGTTCCACGAAAAAGTTGAGCTCAAACCCTACATATATAATTTCTAGTCTGCCGATTTAGTTTTTTGACCACAGGACTAAGTTAGGCCCTGAACTGTTTTTGGCAGAGTAATTATAACGGTCTTCAAATTACGAAGGCTTCTTTGCCAATTACTGGCAATCAAAGTTACAGAATAGTCCTGCATATTTTGAAGTATCAATTAGGTCAAGGCAATTAAATCATCATCAGTCATGGACACAAAGTAAACAAAAACTTTTAAATCAAAAGCGTTTATTAATACCAGTTACTCTCATAATCCAGTCCAAATTAACGGGAACATCGACGTAAATAGTCGCACATGGTTTTGAAATATGCACATTGCTGCAGGCCTTCGACGTAACTCCAACCAGCTCGCCTTTGAATACCAGAGATCCACCAGAATCTCCTGCACCTGCTTTCACCAAAGCCTTAGAACATAATAGTGTTGTTCCACGTGTATACTGGCAAGATTTCATCTCAACAACTCCTTGACAAGATCCAAAGGTGCCTTTGTCTTCTTTTCCGTAACCTGATATGATCGCCCAGTTGCCAAGGTTGATTGATCGTGTAGCTAATGGGATTGCCTGGATGAAGTTGTTGAACTTAATTCGTTCTTGTGTCTTTAGTAATGCTAAATCGTTCTCGGTGCTTTGAGCAGACTCATTTTCCACCAAAAAACTTGGGTCTCTGAGACACACTTCTGTTGCTTTAGCTATTCTTTGGAATTGATCATATTTTTTATGTAAAACGTCAGCATTTGTAATGTATTTGCTTAAAATATCTTGATCTGCTTCAGTACTGTTCTTTGTCTGTTTCTTGACAAGTTTTTTGAAGAAACAATGCGCCGCTGTTAAAACCCAACAGTCACTTATAATGGATCCACTGCAGACCGTAACTTCATTCGCCTGATTATTGGACTTATAATCAGCGTGTGCAATTTCTAGATACACCAAATGTTTATTACAATTTGGATCTAGTTTTTGACCACTGTATAGACGCCTATCAATTTTTTGTCCAAATCCAATATTGATTCCACAAAACAGCAAGACAAACACTAGGTTCTTAATCATTTTGAAAATTTGGTTGAGAAATAGCTTGAATTTGCTTTCTTTGTACTTTATATGGCTAAAGAAGAATTTTATCATAAAACAATCATTAAATAGAGAATGCGTAATATAATGTGTTATCATTTGACACATGTTTTCAGAGTAGATACATTCTATTGCAAGCATGTACGTTACTGAAGGACGTTTAATTGACTGGCTGGATACCTCAGTCGGCAGTAGCTCTGCCTTCTAAACTGTAGGTTTCAATTACCACCTAAAACAAACATGTATGTGATGAAAGTCATTGGAAAAATGTTTATTACTAAAATGATAAAATTAAACTTGTATTATGATTATCCTACGAATCGAATTCTATAATTCTATGATTACTCCACGCAATGAAGGATTTATATCCGTGGCTACAATAGAGCCACGGTAACGAGAGAGTGCTGTGAATCCCTGGATCCGGATACCAAACACAAAATCAACCCTGGTCCTAGCAATTAAAATTTCAGACATAAAAGAAGCCGACAGTGTTACCTAAATAATTATAACAAATCTGCAAAAGGAAGTCAAGAATGCTGCCGACCAATTTCGGTGAAGAAGAGGGTCCCTAATCTTAACGCATACATACAGTTAATTTAATTCAGATTAATATTAACAAACGATACACGGAAGCAGAGGCCGCTCTACCAAACTTAACTTGAATGATGGTGAGGAATGAGTCCGGCCCCTCACCATAGCCGGTCTTCTCGACAGCATCGGACTCCCCACAGAAACCAACAAATTTCTATCTTATATGGTGAACTGCTGTGAAAACTTCGTTTGCGCGATGTAGGCCTGGCTCTCTGATTGGTTCAGCTAATAGCAATTTGGCTTCGTGCCGTTACAGTCAATGCACCTGATCAAAAAACGCACGAGGCCATTTTCTGTTCCGGAGCGGCGAGCAATGACTTGACGGTTAAGTTGTTATTGCTGTAGCAAAACATAATGATGGCTTGCTATCTTAAGCCTTATTGGAATTGCTTTATGAGCTGCTTTATTAGGCTTTCAAAGTCTTTGAAAAAAGAAAACCAGGATTAATTTTGGATCCTGGCCTGGAAATCCTTAACGTTATTTTTATCACACTTGCTCGTAATGTGGCTTTTATTTCACCGCTTTTAGGGTCATAATCCAGTTTAATTTACTGTACTAGAGTTTGAATTGTATATTCGCGTTTTACCAAAAACCTCGACACGAAACAAGAAGACCAAATGGGTTGATTTTTTCTTTTGGTGCAGTGGGCAGCCGCCGCACAGTGGTCCCATTTTGAAAAAAAGTGGACTTAGGACCGAAAGTCGGAATTTCGGGCTGTTTTTTTTTTAAAGAATAGGTCTTAACTATCCTAACAACATCTATTCTATAAAGAAAATCCGTAGGATGCATAGTTTTCGAGAAAAAAAATAATCTTTTTTTTCTTGTATGGAGAAAAACATACTTTATTATTTTTCTCAAGTTGGGTGAAATAGTGACGGCTTTTGTTGATATTTTATGAAAGCCCTAGTGGTATTGTATCCAGAAAAAAATAAAACCAATGCGGTCACCTGCGGCCGCGGGAATAATCAGATGTCAAAAATTGATTTTTTTTTTTTGCGTATTTTGCAAACATTGTTCGTTTCTGGCCAATTATTTATGTATTTAAGGTTAGCGCTCCATACTTTAATTCGAACTATTATATAACATTTCAAAAAAGTTAATCAAAATCGAGTAATTTTTTTTTATAATTGCTGTTTTACTCATGAAATTGCACGCATACATGGTTAGTTCAAAATGCAAATCCTATATTACTCAGTATAATGTACAAAATAAACATGCACGTACCTAAAACGTAAAAAAAATATTTTAGTTTTTCGTTTATGCTTACTAAAAGTCACCGGTAATGGTTACCGACATTACTTACCTACCACTGGCGGGCATTATCTGCATAATCGATTTCTTGCTTTGTATTTTCAAAACTGGTTTTGCGACAGCATTTTCACAACCGCGGTTGTTGAATGCGAGGCAGGATATAAACAAACGAGTCACATCTGATACTAGCTGGTCGCTAGCTGGTCGCTTTGTTCCTGACAAATCCTGACAACAGGATAACTCGTATATGCATGCAAGTAACTACCCCCTAAAAATAAAAGTGATATAGCTACATCAATAATAATTGGCGTATGTTATACACCAATAATGTTTGTTATTGGTGTGTTTTAATCTTTCTGTCATCTGTATACGTATGATTTTCTACCAGAAAAAATGACTCATTTGTTTGTGCAGATTCCTGATTACTTATTACACGTTACTTAGCTCCCATTGGCGGACTTTATCTATACAAACAAATGAGTCATTTTTGATAAATGGCAGTGATTGGTCGTTTACTATTACCTTGCTCTTGCACATAGTGACTAATGACCTATCTGTTATGGCGTATTAAATACAGAGCAATGTTAATTTAAATTGATTCATTGCTAACTGTGAAGTACTAAAAATTACTATTTTGAATTTGCAATGGCTGGCTTAGGCACATATTTTGATATGTTCTTGATTCTTAAAGATAGTGGAAATCTTAAGGATTACAATAAATTGTGTGAATTTATAGTTTCCAAAATACCATGTGAAATATCTGAAGATGACCATCAAACAATTAAGGAGTTTTGTCGGCTATTCACCAATCTTGTAACTAAGAAGTGGAAAGATGCAAGCAGAAACTTGAAGACATTTATGAATCGGGAAAACAACCGCAAGTGGTTAGAGACCAATATTAATTGGCCTACTTGCAATACGGTTGATCTTGTTACTACAATGAGAATGCCAGAGGACTTAGTTGAAGAGCCGGAATTACTACCGGTTGCTATTCCATCTGTCTGCACTGCGGAAGCAGGTACCTCTACTGTAAAAGAAGTTAGAGTGCCCTTTGCCGATTTGGGCAACAAACAGAAGAAAAGACGTTCCAGTGTCTTTGTTAACGATAACTCTGAAGAAGAACTACAGTATTATTTTATTTCCAAGTTAAAAGAAAATGGAAAATATGCTTTAGCGAAGATTGTGGAATATCTGTGCGAGACTCCCGAAGTTGTATCAGATGTAACAAAACTCCTTTTCAAGGAAGAAAAAGTAGTCAGTATAGCAGAGGATACATCTTTGGCTTTGTACACAGCCCTTAGCCTATCCAAATGGCAATACTTATCCTTGAGAATGTTTCTGAAGGATGAAAATTGTTCAGCTGCCTTTCCGTCTTATCACAAGTTACTTGACGCTAAAAAGAGATGTTACCCATCTGAAGAACACGTGGAAGTAATGGAAATGGGAGCTCGCATGAGGTATTTATAAAATTATACTACATGTTGTTTTAAAATTTTTAAGCTTCATTAGCTTACTTTTATTAATTTATTTTATTTTTCAGGTTGCAAGGACTTCTTAACCACACAGTGGAAAGAATTTTGCTAGACTTAAGACCAATCACAAGTTCAACCAACGAAGGACTGAAGTTGATATGGAAATGGGGCCTTGACGGAGCATCGTCACAGAGTAATTACAAACAAGTCTCAGCTCCTGAGTTTGACGATTCCTCTGTTGTATTGATCAGCATCGTCCCACTCCGACTAGTTGATGGGGGAGAAATGATTATTTGGGAAAACCCAAATCCTTGCTCACCACATTACTGTCGGCCAGTGAAATTCACGTTTACTTCAGAGACTGCTGAGTTCATAAAAGGGGAACACTTAGAAATGCAGCGCGAAATTACAAAATTGGTACCAACAAATTGTGGTGATGTGGAGATAGCCCACGAACTGCACATGACTATGATCGATGGGAAAGTGGCGAATATTATTGCAGATGTACCTTCATCAGCAACGTGCCCCATTTGCTTGGCGAAACCAAGTGAAATGAATAACTTGGAGCTTTTGGCCACGAGACCGCTTCGACAGGATTTGTACCAATATGGAATTTCATCGTTACATATGAAGATAAGATGTATGGAGTGTCTACTTCATATATCTTATAATATGGACTTCCAGCGCTGGAGTGCTCGTGGCGATCACAAGGAATTGAAGCAAGCAAAGAAAAATGCCACACAACAAGAGTTTCGGGAACAGACTGGAATACTCATCGATATTGTAAAACAGGTAATTTTTCCTTTAATTTGTTTCCTTTATATTATATACTCGTCTGTTTTTGTATGCCCTACTAACTTAATTTCTTCTTTGCAGGGCTTTGGAACAACTAACGATGGAAACACTGCAAGACGTTTTTTCCGAGATTATAAAAGATCATCGAGAATCACTGGAGTTGATGAAGATTTGTTACTCCGATTTTCTGTCATTCTGCAAGTTATATCTTCAGGAAAGAACGTCAATATTGCGAACTTCAGACGTTATTGCAAAGAAACAGCAGAACTGTATGTGCATCTCTATCCGTGGTACTACATGCCTGTTAGTGTCCACAAACTTCTGATGCACGGAGCAGATATTTGCAGTCATTTTTCAGTTCTGCCTATTGGTAAGTAATAATAGATCAAGACAAATGAAATATAAAGCAGTTAACTAACTGTAAATCTCTAAACACTAAAATAATAGTTTCAATGTCAACTTCAACGTATAATTATGGCATATTTTTTATTATTTTTAGGGTCCTTGTCGGAGGAAGCTTCCCTGGCTCGTAATAAAGACTTCCGGAACGTAAGAGAGAAGAACACGAGAAAGACAGGAAGGATCCAAACAAACGAGGACATACTACACGGGCTTTTAATAAGTTCAGACCCCCACATATCATGGCTTAGACCAAAATTTTCAAAGCCTAATCATCTAGAGATGCTTTCTGAGGCAATTCACTCGGAAATAGACTCGGAGTGCGTATACGTGAAAGAAGAGTAGAAAATGAAAGTATACCAGATCCAATGCTATAATTTTTTATTTATTTTATCCTTTAAAAAACTACATATAAAACAGCCCTTTTCAAGGCTACACATTTATCTTATGTTTCTGGTAGAAAATCATACGTACACAACTACATAAGATTAAAACACACACCAATAACAAACATTATTGGTGTATAACATACGCCAATTATTATTGATGAGCTATATCACTTTTATGTTTAGGGGGTAGTTACTTGCATGCATATACGAGTTATCCTGTTGTCAGGATTTGTCAGGAACAAAGCGACCAGCTAGCGACCAGTCATAGCTAGTATCAGATGTGACTCGTTTGTTTATATCCTGCCTCGCATTCAACAACCGCGGTTGTGAAAATGCTGTCGCAAAACCAGTTTTGAAAATACAAAGCAAGAAATCGATTATGCAGATAATGCCCGCCAGTGGTAGGTAAGTAATGTCGGTAACCATTACCGGTGACTTTTAGTAAGCATAAACGAAAAACTAAAATATTTTTTTTTACGTTTTAGGTACGTGCATGTTTATTTTGTACATTATACTGAGTAATATAGGATTTGCATTTTGAACTAACCATGTATGCGTGCAATTTCATGAGTAAAACAGCAATTATAAAAAAAAATTACTCGATTTTGATTAACTTTTTTGAAATGTTATATAATAGTTCGAATTAAAGTATGGAGCGCTAACCTTAAATACATAAATAATTGGCCAGAATCGAACAATGTTTGCAAAATACGCAAAAAAAAATAATCAATTTTTGACATCTGATTATTCCCGCGGCCGCAGGTGACCGCATTGGTTTTATTTTTTTCTGGATACAATACCACTAGGGCTTTCATAAAATATCAACAAAAGCCGTCACTATTTCACCCAACTTGAGAAAAATAATAAAGTATGTTTTTCTCCATACAAGAAAAAAAAGATTATTTTTTTTCTCGAAAACTATGCATCCTACGGATTTTCTTTATAGAATAGATGTTGTTAGGATAGTTAAGACCTATTCTATAAAAAAAAAACAGACCGAAATTCCGACTTTCGGTCCTAAGTCCACCTTTTTTCAAAATGGGACCACTGTGCGCCGCGACGATACTTATTTTTAACGACACAAACGAAACCAAGCGGTCATTTTGTAAAGTTTACTAGGCGAACAAAAAAGACCTCTCCTGGGAAATCACATGAAGTTTCAAACTTTATGATACAATCTAGTGCTAAAATATTAACTTGGTATAAAAACCGGGGGCTGCCTTATGAAAAATTGAATTTTATAAACATACTTATATGTATGTTTTGTATCACAACTGACAGACAGCAATACAAAGTTCTAAGATAAGTAAAATATGTCTATACCTACTCTACTTATTTGACATAATATACTCTACTTTTTTTTGGATAAATGGGACTCTTCCCATTCACACAAAAAAGTTATAATCATCGACCACTACATCACTTGCGCCATTAATAAAATGTTTCAGAACCAAATCAAAAAATAAGGCTTTCTCTTTTTGTACAATCTGTATTAATACAAGCTGTGAGTGCGTTAAATGGAAATATGTACGATAAGTACCTACATTTTCTAACCGATGACAAATAATAATAACGCCCAACGATCACATTACATAGATCCTGGAGTCTTACTAGGATTCTCTGTGTCTAGGGATCTAGGAACTACGAGGACCATGGTCAAACAACGCTCAGACTCAGAACAAGTATTTGCGCTTTTTTTCTGTGCACAAATACTTGTCCTGCTGCGGGAATCGAACCCGCTGCCTCCTGCCTATGAGTCGCCTGCTCAACCACCATACCTCAGAGGCTGTAATTATTGCAAGCTATGAGTGAGTGCGAGAGATTTTTTTGTTAGTTTCGCGTTAAGTTAATGATGCCTTTACGTAAAACTGCCCTGTGTCATAAAAATTGTTTTATGATGTGTATCAAAGTTTTTAATAAAATACCAAAAGAAATCAGGGAATTGCCTACTCGACAATTTAAGACAAAACTGTTTAAGTGGCTGGTAGAGAAGTGTTTTTATGACCTCAAGGACAAATATTTCTATTATTGCCAATTAAATTATTTTTGTATATTTGTTATATTTATGATTATTAGTTTCAATTTGACATATTAAAATTTTAAGTTTATAAAAATATTGCATGCCTGTCATGGGCAAACTGTTGACTCCATTGTGCTAATATTAGTTTTTTAAGACCTATTTGTACACAGTTTCTGCAATAAATAATTCATTCATTCATTCATTCATTCATTCATTCATTCATTCATTCAAGTGGATATATTTCTGATAATTACCTACATTTTCCAACCGATGACGAAAGAGTAACCCTACCTATCACTGATCATCATCATTAACAGCCTGAAGACTTCCACTGCTGATCACAGGTATCTCCCATAGAGCGGCACTTTGAGCTGTTTGCCTTTTGCATCTATCGGCTCCCGGCGGCTTTGATCAGGGGGGTGATCACGAAATTTTGATTACAATGCAACAGAATAAATTTCCATACTAACTATGCACATAAACTGCGTATTCAAACTGTCAAATCCATACAAATTTGTGTTTTTTTGGTTGCAATCGAGTTACGTGATCGCTTTGCAGATTCTCGGTCCACCCAGTGAAGGACCAGTCTTCGCTGCGTCTTCCAGTTTGTGGTCGCCACTCCAAGGTCCACGTCCAAGGTTCTCGACCTTTCTTTCCCATCAGTTGTCAGATCCCCGAGCAATGTGGAGGCTTATATTCAGCAGTGAACGTCTTCAGGCTGTCGATGATGATGATTATATCTTTGTACATCTAGAAGCTGTTCCGTAAACCTCAGGATACGGTTATTACCATTGTCCTTTTATTTGTTTAGGTAATTGGCATTTTACCACAAGTCTTCATTCTCAGACTTAGAAGAAAAATCAGACATAGGTCCATATTACAATACGGTGCTCAGTCATCCATTGGTGCTCAAGCTTTAGCAGAGATTTCATTCACTAATTGATCACTTTATGAATGAAATCTTTGCTTGAGCATCGATCGATGACTGAGCATCTTTCTGTAATACGGACCATAATTTGTAACTTTCAAGTTTTATCACAGTTTTTATCTTAATATATAAAAATGAATCTCTATTTCCCTTGGTCATCGTATCACGGGTGAACGGATAGAACATTTTCGCTAATACTTTTTTTATTGTGATTATTATTTTCCGGAGAAGTTTCTTATGAAAGAAAGTAAGGAAAATTTTCACCATGCGGATGAAACCGCGAGGCACAGCTAGTACAATGAAATCGTTAAGCCGAAACCAACTCATTTAATTTTCTACATTGCAAATGGCTCTCACACAGTGAAGTGTAAAAGTGGGAATGCGACTAAAATTGACGTGAGGAAAATGAAAAGAAAATTCAAGTTTTTGTCTCATCCGTTGGGCGGCTGTAAGTTAGATTATGTACAAAATACGTCGCGCTTACAGCTCTTGGAAATTTCTCGGAAGAAAAGTAACGCAAATAAGTTTTTCTGAGACGATTTTCATCTTTAAGTTACAAATAAATTGTGATGCTTTGAGTTTTTCTTACCATGAAACATTGAGCTTTAGAAGCCAAAGATATTTAACTACAGCCTCCAAGGTGTGGTGGTTGAGCAAGTTAGCTTATAATTTGGATGTGCGGGTTCGATGCCCACGACGGGACAAGTATTTGTCCACGGAAAAATAAGCGTAAATACTTGTTCTGAGTCTAGGTGTTGTGGGACCATGGTCCTCGTAGTTCCTGGGTGCCTAGATACAGGGAATCCCAGTTAGGATACAGGATCTATGTATGTGATCGTTGGGCGTTATTATTATTAACTATACATAGTTTTATTAGTTACGTACGAAGTTAGAAGTCCAGTAGATACGGGACAAACATGAACATGAACTGATTTGTTTTTTTATCACTCACAAGGAAAATAATAATAGCGATCGTGACGCGGGTTTCTCTGTTTCATTTATCAAAGCTATGCATTACACTAGGCCGGCGTAGTACATGATTTGAATAAACTTTTGGTACTGTACCAGTTACTTTTTTCCCCTTACCATATCATACCTCGGGGGACTCTCCGCCGGCTTGCACGGCCCCACAAGTCTGGTGGGTGGCCTTGGTGAGCAAGGTCACCCAGCCATAGGCGCGTAGAGGCCCGAAAGGGCCTGTCGCCGGGGGCGAGTTGACTGGACAGCAGTCGCGACCCCTTCTCGCCCCGGTACGGCGGACGAGGGCCCACGGGGGGTTTTTAGTAGGTTCGAGTTTCACATACCCCCACATGCCCTCGCACTTCCCTGCCACCACGGGGGTGGTGGCAGGAAAGTGCAAGGGCATTTCCCCACCTCAAAACTATATTCATGTTACATATTATTATGCATTCACATCTCTGCTTCAGCAATTTGAACTAATTTTATTTGTGTTTATGTATATATTTGCTCCATTCTCTTATTATATGGAGGTAAAAAATAACTTGCGTAAAATAAAAGATAGCCTTTAAGTAAATACTTAGGTACTTAATAAAAGTACCTTTACGTGTCCGTACTAAATAGAAAAAAATCCGCTGGAAAACGCTCGAATTGCACTTTTTGTAAATAAAACAAACATTTTACCAGACACTGAAACTAAATCCCCAGATAAAAATATTTCCGAATGCACAAAAACTAATTGTACGACTCCATTTGCGCCGCAATAATAAGAAATTGAAATATCGCGAGTCTATGCGCGCATTAAATACCTTCGTACTTCAGCATCAGCAAAAACCTCATCGCACCTGAGCGATCCATGCGCCTTTGTATCTAAGTCGTCATCCAAAGTAGCATGTGGAATGTGAACCTTACTGTAGTGTATAGACATGCTCATAAGTAAGTATTATATTTAGATATTGATACTAGGTCTGTCGTCTCAAGCGATACACTGCGCAGGCCGCGGGAGAGGTACGAAGTGTGGAAACACTACGGACCGGGCGGAAACAAGAAACGGGAGTGTTTGCGCTGGAGCCGATATCATATTTAATATATCATAGGTATATCAATGGTATTGTGAGTGTGATAGTGCATTTCACACTTACAAACGTGAACTCTATCGCAATACATATAAATTTTGTATACGGTATTTAAATTATAATTACTTTTTCGGGTGCTTTTTTTTAATGAAATGAGGAAATAAGCCACCGGAAGAGGCGTCGCCAAATGTAGCACTCTTTTCAAAGTACTCCCGCTGGCGGGAGCTCATTCCGCATTTTGCTGGTATACGGCAAGAAAGAACGCGTGAGATTTCCACGACTCAATAATATGTGGATTAGCTTTTTTGCGGTGGCGAGAGGTGCGATGGTAGAAACGCGATGCCGGGATCAGGTTGAATAGCTCTTCAGAAAATGTTCTGTTCCGATCCATCTAGTGGTTTGGGCTGTGCGTTGATAGATCACTATATTAGTCAGTCAATCAGCCAGTCACCTTTGAGTTATATATATTTAGATATATCTGTCGTGTATACACAAACGTCTATTTTAAGTTATTTATACTAGCCTCTACAATGGAGCATTCCCATTTTAAGTTATTTATACTAACCTCAACAATGGGGCATTCCCCATTGTAGAGGTTAGTATAAATAACTTCTAAATATATATAGCTCAAAGGTGACTGATTGATTGACTGACTAACATAGTGATCTATCAATGCACAGCCCAAACCACTGGACGGATCGGGCTGAAATTTGGCGTGCAGGTAGATGTTATGACGTGGTGTCATTTTTCGAAATTCCACCCTTAAGAGGGTGAAATGGGTGGTTGAATTATTTTCCCATAGGTCACGTCGCGGGCGAAGCTGCGGGCAGAAGCTCGTTTACTATATATTTGGTAAAAACAAAAAAAAATATCAAGAGAACCAAATAAATTAATAAAGCGAATGATTGGTCGATATTTAATTCATTCAAAATGTACGGAAATGTATATGAAGAAAACTTCGAAATACACATTTAGATATAGCGTTCTTGCGGTACGAACTTCGCTGTCATTATAATCGCTTAGGTGTGTCTAGAATATAAAGAGGAAATAGAATTTTAAATGCTGGATTCAATTACGGAGCCCGTGTAAAAATAAATTGAATATTGTGGGAGGTGAGGTCACACTGAGAGAATTTTTCATCAGATTTCATGTTAACAAAATAAAAATTCTGGTTAAAATAGTGCCAATCAGCTGAAATTGTCGAGCTTCTAGTTTTTTTATGTTATATAGTATGATGTGACAAGCTTCACTTGATGTTAAGCACCACGACCAACCATAACAGAACACTGTGTGACTCGGAACTCTAAAATATTAAGTTTTATACGACACTGCACTGCGCACATCATTCTGAGACATTAGCACAGTCTGGTAATAAGATTACTCGGCTGTGAGATCAGATCATAATGTCTCAATTGCCCAGTAATTTCACTAGCTACAATGTCCTTCAAACCGAAACGCAGTAGTGCTTGCGCACTATTGCTTGGCGGCAGGATAACTGGCAAAGTGGTGGTACCTACCTAGACGAACGTTGCAGAAAAGTCCCACCATCTAGTGCACGTAGTAGTAATAAAGTAGTTACGCCTTGTAAGTGTAACTAGTTGAAACAACAAAAATTTCTTAATGTCATTTCAACATTTAAATCGTTTTTTAATATACTTTACGTTAATTTATAGATATTCTAGGTGATCCGCTCCGGCTTCGCACAGGTGAATTAGTAAAACCCAGCCCATTAGTAAAAAAGTCTACAGGATAAAAAGTCTCTATGTCCGTCGCCTGATTCTAAGCTACCACCAATTTTCAGCCTAATTTGTTCAGCCGTTCTTGGTATACCCCAAGCTTATAACCCTGTATAAATTACATCATACTAAAGAAAAAATAAAGCAAATTCTCAAAAGTAACTTATCGAGCATACTGTACACAGATTTATTACAATTACACACTCGTAATACGACAAATTGAAAATAAATATATTTTAAAAGATTTTATAACTGCTGCGTTAGCACCTTAAAATTAAAAGAAAAAAAATTAATTTAACAAATCGATTTGCAAGCTATAGTTTTCGTTGTGTCGTTTTGTTGTAAATAAAATATTCTTGTTCACTTTGAGCAAGTTTTTTGCTTTTGCTCAATAAAAGATTACCTATAATGATGGTGTATTTTAACTTGAAAGAAAATCATATCATACTAATATTATAAAGGCGAAAGTGTGTATGTGTGTTTGTGTGTATGTGTGTATGTTTGTAACTCCTTCACGCTCAAACGGCTGAATAGATTTGGATGAAATTTGGTACCAAGATTTTGAGCGTAAATGAGTAACAAACATACACACAAATACACATACAAACTTTCGCCTTTATAATATTAGTGTGATATTTAAATTTTCGGTAAACTAATAGCTAAGGAAGGCCAATTAGAAGTTCTCACATAGTTTAAAAGGGTTTCTTTTTCTCTTAGTTTATAAATATTTAACATCGAATAAATCCAAGACCACTTTTGTCAACAATACTACCTATTTATATAAATCAATGATAACATCAATTATGTTGTGAAACTATTTTTACTATTGTTAGAGAGTATTTTATCCTCTGCGTTCCACTTTTATGGAATTTAAAAGCTCGTAGATATCATTTGCGGCAGCCAACTGCCATTAATTGAATTCATTTTGCAAAATTCCCACCGTCGAAATATTTTTCTGACATTTTCACTTTATATCCGAGTTCCATTTCAATTTTCAGTGTGTTGATATAATCTTGATTGGCTGGATGGTTTTTTTTATATTATAGGTTGTAATTTCTGCGGATGGAGCTGCGGGATGGATTGGCTAGCATGATTCACCATTGATCGCATCGTCACTTCCCATCAGGTGAGAGCGTGGTCAAATGCTAGACAAGTTTGAAGTAAAAAAAAAATAAAACAAAATCTCTTTTAACAAATTTGGTTGATTCATTAAACCCTACTTTAATTAAAACGAAAAACGCAACGTTCACGTCTCGATAGCATCGAGGAGTGCTCATGATCGCCGCCATTTTTATCATACTCTGGCCATTTTTTCACCACCTGATTTATCATCATCATCACCATGATCAACGGTACAGCTTTGTCAGCAACCAAAAGCCGTGCTGGAGTTACGATTAGGTCGGAATAAAAGCAGAGATCTAGTATAATTATAGCTCACGCAAAACTTTATCTGAAATTAGAAATTAAAAGAAAAAAAAAGAATTATTATCTTAACTCTCTGAAATTAGCGGGGTTGGCTGCGCAATACGCATTTTTTTTGTTTTGTTTTGGCTCCACACTTTTGTGTATTTAGCCAGTGTCAAGTAATTGATAAGTTCTTAAGTCAATTAATATTATATAATGTGTCAAGTCAAGTCAAGTCAAACTCCAAGTCATCAAGTTAAGTCATTGTCTAGTCAACTGTCATCAAGTTAAGTCATTGTCAAGTTAAGTCATTGTCTAGCAAGTCATGTTCCTAGTAAAGTGGTGGCAACTTTACCAGCTTAAGCTTCTATGGAGTTTTGGGAACAACACGAAAAGAAACGTTTCACCATCATTTTACCCCTTTCCCACACTCATGCCTGTAGTCCAGCACTTACCGAATAAAATGCCACCAATTTTATGCACTAACACTGAAAATAACACAAGTTTCGGAAAATAATACAATGCGGAGACGCGATCGTTTTCGTTTTGCCGCCAAAACTCACGCATATTATTAGTTATTGTATGTCCGCCTTTACAATGCACTCAACTGTACCATGCGTAGTTTGGTACTCGGGCCTAACTTCCGAGAGCTCATAAAGTTTTGCGCGAACTATCACCCCATGCGCCCATGCAAGCCTTCATCGGCCATATTTAGAATTAAATATTTCTTGGCAAATTATTTTAAACTTAAAGTAGTAAACCAGAGATAACAAAGCTTAAACAAAGTCAAAGTCAAAAGATTTATTGCAAATAGGCTAATTTTAGCACTTTTACAATTCAAAATTATATTACGTACTTAAAATTAAGTTATTTCACTAAGCATATAAAATTACAAAGTGCTTACTGTCAAATAATATATAGCAAGCCCATTACAATATATGAGTATGAAAAAAAGCAGTTCTTTTTCTCACTACTGATGCAAGCAATCCGGCACAATGCAGAATAGAAAACTTTGATCCGAAGCTTCGATTACAACTGTAAAGAAGAAGCTACAAGAAACTTTACAGTGATGTATTTTTTTTTCTTACTGTCTTTTACAATGTTTATAATTCATTACAGTTGAGATAATGGATATGTTACAAAAGTAACCACCACGTCACACCGGTGCAAGAAAAATACCGTGATTATCTTAATAAACATTACAAATAGAAACTGAATTTATAGATAGGAATAGGCAATAGGCAAAGTACCTAAGATTTCATACTGTTAAGCTTGGGATATTCAGGCCAAGCTTTTTTGTCCGACACAATCATTTATTGTGTAATAGGCTTTTTTCATTAAGTTTGACTTTATGAATAATTTAAATTTACCAAATAGTACGCATTTACGCCAAAGAATGCTCTTATCATGAAGCCAAGCTCCTTTCCAGCATTCTCCTAAAATTAGCTCGAACGTTTTACCATTTTTCATTTTATTTACTTAGGACACGAACCCTTCGCAAACAGATGAAAAATGTGGCGACACGTCTGTTGATTCGCGGACAGGCTTTTCAACATGTCCCGCAATTATACTGGGATTATATTTTGAACATTGCCTTTCGTTTTTGGATTTCCTTGTTAGTATTTGTATTGACTGGCTCGATAGCTCAGTTGGTAGCAGCCCTGCCTTCTGAACTCTGAGTTGTGGGTTCGACTCCCACCCAGAAGAAACATTGTGTGATGAACATAGGTGTTTGTACGGTGTCTGGGTGCCATTGTATTCTATGTATGTATTTACAAACAAAAAGTATCTAAGTATTGTATCAGTTATCTGGTTCCCATAGTACAAGATATTTATTTTTTTTTATGTTAAGGAATGACGTGACGAGCTAGCCGTTCGCCTGATGTTAAACGACACGGCTACCCATATCAGCTGCAGTGTCACTCGGAACTCTAAAGTATAGAGTTTAGCGTGACACTGCACTGCGCACGTCATCCAGAGACATCAGCACAATCTAGTAATAAGATTACTAAACTATGAGATCCGATCATAAAGTCTCATTTGCCCAGTAGTTTCACTAGTTACAGTGCCCTTCAAACCGGAACATAGCAATGCTTGCGCACTACTGCTTGGCGGCAGAATAACTGGCAAAGCGGTGGTACCTACCTAGACGAACTTTGCAGTAAAGTCCTACCACCTAGTATCAGGAACGTTGTTCAGTGGAGTTCAGTTGGTCTTCGGCAGCGGAGTGAATAACACGAAACTATTGCCGATATACTGTGAAACAGGAAACATATCTGGAGGTTGTTTATTAATTGTGCAGCAAATGTCTATGTAGTTTAGATAATGTATCATACCATATTCGTGTATCAATAGTTTGCCGTAAAGCAAAATAGGAGATAAAATCACCGCTTGGCAGATTGGTGATCGCATATTTTTATGTTACATATTCCATCAGCAGCTCTTGAGGGACCCACGGAAAGAGATGGGATGGTCCTCACACCGCCGGAACCACCACGCCACACATTTTTACCACAACAATAGCATCTAAAATGGTGCCAGCACGTTGGGTATGCTATTAGCGATTGTAAACCAGTTCATTTAAATTGGATTTGGGTGGCTTTTCTTTCTTTTGTCTTTTTGAGATTTTTGTAGATGTAATTATAATAATATTAATAATAATATGTGTGGACATCTCACACAACACCATCTAGCCCCAAACTAAGCAAAGCTTGTACTATGGGAACCCGCTAACTGATACAATACTTAGATACTTTTTGTTTGTAAATACATACATAGAATACAATATACTCGTAACACCAAGACACAGAACAAACATCGATGTTCATCACACAAATGTTTGACCTGGGTGGGAATCGAAACCACAACCCGCAGTTCAGAAGGCAGGGTCACTACCGACTGAGCTATCGGGCCAGTCTCAATTAAACTTGACCATGCTTCATCGGCTGATTCTCAAATACTTCTCGACACGTGACGCTAATAACCTCATAAGTTGGATGTAAATAAAAAGGAAAAAAACATAAGATCACTTGTCACATGACTCGGTTTTAGAGACGGAGAAATGCAGGTTCAAATTCCGATCGCGAATCCGATTTTTCCTTTACATCATAAATTAAACAGATCATTTATTTAGATTCAAGTTCTTTTTAGTACTTATAATCTACATACAAGCATGCGATCCACTCGATGGTAATTCGTTACCACCACATATGGTGTTTGCAAGCCATCAGAGGCTAAAGTACAGCTGGCGCGCTGTTTTTTTTGTTTCTCCCTCTCTTATTATTGAAAGATAATTGTAATAAAACTCTGGCAGGTGCTACATGTTTATACAAAACAATAACATCATTACAATATACTGTATTTGTACTGTATTTGACAGCCTCTGTGGTGTGGTGGTTGAACAGGTTGGCTCAGAACCCGGAGGCGGCGACTTCAATTCCCGCGGCAGGACAAGTATTTGTCCACAGAAAAAAAAGCGCAAATACTTGTTCTGAGTCTGGGTATTGTGGGACCATGGTCCTCGTAGTTCCTAGGTAGACACAAGGAATCCTAGTTATGGTCTATTGATCATTGGGCTTTATTGGCAGTTGCGATGTTACACACATGAAACAATAGCATCATTACAATATACAGAAAAATCTACACAGGGAAAAAAATATGGTAAAGAGTTTAGAAAACCCCTACACATCCTAAAAGCTCACAAATATTTAACACCTCAACATGAGCGACACAAACAACACTTTTCCTCGAGCTTTAAGCTTAGAACCCTTACACTAATCACCGTAAAGCTGCTTACGACATTAAATCAACGATGCTAACGCTCATGTTTCAGTAACAATTTTCAGCGTCAAAGCCTCAGCATACTACAAACTGGCTTCAGTCTTGAAGTGAAAGCGTAGCGGGCGGACGCGTAACGCTTTACCTGAAAACTTCGTGGTTATACACGTAAAACGACGTAAGTGAAAACATGCGATGCGTTACGAAAACAATCCAATGCTTTACAATGTTCAGGCAATGAGAAGTGAGTGCTGAAAACTCTTGTCGGGATTTAAGACGATTTGAAGTTAGAAAGGTAAGTTTAGTTTTATTTGCGGTAGACTTGGCGTGGTAGTAAAAAGTGAATTTAATGGAGCCTTTTTAAGTACATACAAAGAATGCTTGTGTAGACTTTTATTTCTAGTATTTCAATTGGGCAAATATTTTAAAAAATGTAGAAAAGGTTGAGAGTTATCATAATGGCTTATCATTGTTGCCTTGTTATAAACTCATCGTAACTAGAGACAACGATCGGATAAGTTAAATTCAAAATTATTTTTTTACTGTATTATCTGCATTTTATTTATTTATTTCTTCATGAGTCACGTTGGTTTATCACTGTCTAGCATAAGAAAATGTTTGTAATAATTATAATTGCACTTATGTCATTATATATATAAACAGAAATCTAATATTATAATAATAACGCCCATACATAGATCCTGGACCCTAACTAGGGTTCCTTGTGTTTATGACCTAAGAACTACGAGGATCATGGTCCCACAACACCCAGACTCAGAACAAGTATTTGTGCCTTTTTTCTGTGCACTAATACTTATCTTGCCGAGGGAATCGAACCCGCTGCCTTCAGGCTATGAGCCGACCTGCTCAACCACCACACCTCAGAGGCTGATCAATGTACATTTATTATGTTATTATGCATAGTCCGTTGAAAGTACAGGCAAATATTTATCTATACTTTTTATACTTAATATATGTTTTGTATTCGTTTGCAAAGACATCACTAGATAATATAAAATAATAAATTATGACCCCAATGCAAACATGTAATAGGTACTTAGCAGATAGCCTTAATCAAAGGTACTTAGGACCAAAACTCAATTAACTATCTTCTGAGAATATGACAAAGCTTCAAAGTTCAAACCTCAATGCAGCCCCAGAGACAGTGTGGGCTAATTAAAACTTGAACCGCTCGAGATGAAAGATACTAAAAATGAATTAATTAACTTATAGCAATAACAATAACATGAAGACGTTAATTTTCGTGATGCAAGAATATAGGAGATATGAAATAATGTTGAAGTGGAGGATAATATCAATATATTTTATATTTGGGGTTGTTCTAATAAAATTAAACAAACAAGCAAACAAACAAACAAATTCAGTTTATCGCTGTGAACCGATTGATCGGCTTAGGGCAAATTCGATTTAAAGCAGAAGTATAGTGAGAGATATATGTTTAAAAAAAACTTAGTAAAAACGTAGTTAGTTTAAAGTATTCAATTTGAATTATTCTATGCTCTACTTTTTGCAATTTGTAGTAAGAAAGTGCAAAAAGTAGAGCATAGAATAAGTTGGTACTCCAACAGTATTAGAAATAAATAAAAAAAAACAATAAAAAATAAACATCGTTTTCATTTCAGAAACATATTTTTAAACGTAACCTACTTTTGATTCAACAACTCAATCAAGTCAGTTATTGATCGAATGCGGTTAAAGTTGGGTAGAAATATTATAATGGATCGTCCACCGCAGGCCTACTAATTGAACAAACTGCTCGTATATTTGAAATAGAAAGGTTTTGGACCCTTTTTGGACTATAACCCGCAACCCTGGTTCAATTTACGATCACGGTGAAATTAACTTACCGTTGTTAAGGCCTAGTTACCCGTAATCAATCGATCCAACACGATGCTCTAACCGTTGGTTCATTAGCGAACTGCTGACGATCAACGTTTCGCAAACAGAGCCTTTGCACCCTCACAATTAGGGTCCCAGAAATCTAAACAAACTTGTACAAATGTTGCAGGATAAGCTTAGATTGGGAGCAATTTGTAAGGCTGGGTTGTTGCTGGGAAAGAAATTAAATGGCGGTTGCGAATGTTGGAGTTTCACTCACTATCTATCCATTTTCCCTCGAGAATCCTTAATTTTCCATAATAACTAGGTGTATGTAATAGTATGCTAATTTTGATAGTGTCTGCAAACTGTGTGCTAAATTTCAGCTAAAGCGGCTCAGCCGTTTTAGCGACAAACATACAAACAAACAGAGAACGTTTCACTTTTATATATCTATACATATTAAATTCAAAGTCCTGACTGACTGACTGACTGACTTATATGTCAACGTACAGCCTAAACCGCTGGTCCTAATGACTTGAAATTTGGAAGGTGTGTTCTTTGTAGAGTGTAGGTATCCACTAAGAAAGGGTTTTTCGAAATTCCACCCCTAAGAAGGTGAAATGGGTGTTTGAATTATCTACGAAAATTTTTCTTCTTCGTTTCTTATAGGCCGCGTGGGCGAAGCCGCGAGCAGAAGCAAGTTACTTATAAGTATATGAGACTAGAATGCAGGTGTGTTTATATTTCAAATCATGCATTAGTTTTTCGTTATGTTTGGACACCTTAATTAATTTGTAACATATTTTCTTTCTTTTGATCTAAATTAAAAAGTTATTCTTGCTTCTACCGGTGACTTAGAAATATTTTTACCAAATTAATTATGATAAAGAAATCTGTCAAATGAGAAGGCAATGAAGCAGTAATTATAATTAACTACAGTAATTAATCAATAACATTTGGTATACAGAGATATATTCCTGCATAGCTTCCATCTAAATATATATAACTCAAAAGTGATTGACTGACTGACTGACATAGTGATCTATCAACGCACAGCCCATGCAGGTAGATGTTATGACGTAGGCATCCGCTAAGAAAGGATTTTTCGAAATTTCACCCTTAAGAGAGTGTTATGTGTGGTTGAATTATTTTCACATAGGCCACGCCGCGGGTGAAGCTGCGGGCAGAAGCTCGTTTAATAATGTATAGTATCATATAACATATAGTAATGTAATCATTTTCGATGGGCTTACGCAAATTCTCATTTGACTAACCAATTTTCTGCAAACCTTTTCTCGTCAGTTTGTGTCTTTGGACAGGTTTACTTCACCAGGTCGTCATATTTAAAGCAAAACTCAGATAGAAACCTAACAAACTGTGACAGTAAAAACTTTGACATAGTAATTACTTAACCTGTAGCGAAGCAGGATCGTGATTCGTACCTTGGGTTAATATCGATCCGAGTGCTACTCGGTCACTCGCCCTATTATCGATTTTACCATAACATTTAGACCATTGTCGCCGCGACTTTGTTTGGATTATTTTGTTTGAAGGCGAAGACAACTTGTCAATGTAATTTACCCACATGAATGGTTAATATTTGACGTCATAACTGGCCGTGATATGGTTTGGATCGATAACACCGTGATGATAACTTGAGTGGAAGCATTCCTCTGTTAAAGCTTAAATCGTAAACTAATGGGTTAGGAGTTTCGGCGGGAAAACGAAAAAGACCGCGTTACCGCATTGTATTATTTTCCAAAACTTGTGTTATTTTCTGTGTTAGTGCATAAAATTGGTGGCACTGTATTCGTTAAGTACTGGATTACAGGCATGAGTGTAGGAAATTGGTATAATGATGGTGAAACGTTTCTTTTCGTGTTGTTTCAAAACTCCATAGAAGCTTCTGGTAAAGTTGCCACCACTTTACTTAGGAGTATGAATCGACTAGACTACGACTTGACTTGATGACTTGGACTGTGACTTGACTTGACACAGATATATACTACATATAAACTTGAGCAGTTATCAATTACTTGACACTTGCTCAATACACAACCACCCATGACATTTTTTATAAACTGAGAGAGAGAAAAAGTGAGTTACTATTTGATTTCCAAAGTGGATGCTTAATCTATTATTATGACATAGTATGGTATATTCTTGACTGGCCCGATAGCTCAGTTGGTAGTAGCCCTGCCTTCTGAACTGTGGGTTTGTGGGTTCGAATCCCATTCAGGACAAACATTTGTGTGATGAACATAGGTGTTTGTTCTGTGTCTGGGTGTCATATTGTATTCTATGTATGTATTTACGAACATAAAAGTATCTAAGTATTGTATCAGTTATCTGGTTCCCATAGCACAAGCTTTGCTTAGTTTGGGGCTAGATGGCGTTGTGTGAGATGTCCACACATATTATATTATTATTATTATTCTAATTAGATATACTTATAGGTACCATATACGTAACTAATAACTAGCACAGTAATTTTTATTAGCACTAGCGTAGTAATGCCCGATTGAATTACTCTATTACTCTTTTGTTTTCATGACAACTGCCAACTGGTAGAACGACGTTTATCGACGGTTTGCTTGGGTTTCCGAAGGTTAGCCTTAAAAATAGTTGGTGATCGATATTTATGGAGTTTATTTGAAGAGTGCCTTGCACGGATTGTACCTTTAGTTTTATGCACAACAATAATATACATAGATTTCATGATAATATACCCAGATAGCAAATCTTTTCTACGTCTACATTTTGCGAGGGAAAGACGTCCTACAATGACGTTTTGGAGTACCAGAAAAGTACGTACATTTGTCATAGCCACAAGAAGTCATCTTAGAACGTTAATTTGACTTCTATGAACGATCTCATGACGTTTTTGTATGCCGTATTTATGACGTTCTAAAAAGACGTACTGTGGTCGTTATAATCAGGACGTAAAGACGACTAATAAATGATGTTATATCAAGACATTTTTTTTGACGTTTAAATAATATGTTCAGCATTTTATTAAATACCACCATTTATAAGTCTTAATTCTTATAATAGTTTAAAGTGACAATGTTTCTATTAAAAACCGTACAAGATAATGGTCTAAATAAATCACACTAATATATATTGTTTTAATATTATAGGTGTACCCGCAAGCCAAAGTCGCGTTAAAGGTCACAGGTGGCAGAACGTTTAGCCTCGAGCACAAATTAAACAGGATTACAAACTTACAGACCCATTATTTTTAATCTGCCCCAATATCTTACACCATAACGGCACTAAGTTCATTCATGACATACTGTCAGCGATATAGGCCCGTATTACAGAACGATGATCAGGCATCAACCGATGCTCAGATAGAGATTTCATTGAATTCGCTATATTATCATTTTTTCCCAAGCAGACATTCACGACTGAGCGTAGTTCTGTAATGGCCATAGACTGCCACCAGCAAACATCCAGCGAATTAGTTTGACTTATCAATAAAGTTAGTACTAAATCATATAAAAATGATTACTTAGTCATATTTTCATGTATTCGCAACGTTTTAAAGGTCCATCTCCCCTTTGCTACCCGATATCATAAGACACGTCCCTGTCTAACATTTCTGTTTTATTGTGAGGATACAAACAGAAAAAGTAGGGTATGTTTTTTATTGAGATTTTGATCTAAATATAGTAAATATATTTGATTTTTTATTTTATCTGGTTCCCATAGTACAAGCTTTGCTTAGTTTGGGGCTAGATGGCGCTGTAAGAAATGACCTCAAATATTATTATTATTATTTTCAAACTCCTCGTACTTTTTAGTGTAGTTTTATAGGCACCTCGTGCACTAAAAATATATTTCCTAAATTATATCTGCTTTGGTCTTCATTTTTAATGTAAAAGCATTTTCGCATTAATAAGAAGCAGATATAACAAAACTTATGTTTAGATTTCTGCAATTGCAAATCTATGGTGCACATCAACATCAACATTACATCATATCAACAGCCGGAATACGTCTTCTGCTGCTTGCACATAAGTTTCTCCCATAAAACGCCAACTTGGACGCTTATCATAATCACCACGTTTGGCAGGCGACTTGATGATGGCCGAAAATTTTTGCACCGAGAATTTTGCTGCCCACTTCATGGATACTCCCTTAGCTAACTCTAACTGCAACCACGGAAAGCATGAGATGGTTCTATTCTCTTTGACTGGCCCGATAGCTCAGTGGTAGTAGCCCTGCCTTCTGAACTGTGGGTTGTGGGTTCGATTCCCACTCAAGACAAACATTTGTGTGATGAACATAGATGTTTGTTCTGTGTCTGGGTGTCATATTGTATGTGTATGTATTTACAAACAAAAAGTATCTAAGTATTGTATCAGTTATCTGGTTACCATAGTACAAGCTTTGCTTAGTTTGGGGCTAGATGGCGTTGTGTGAGATATCCACACAGGAAGAAGAAGAGGAAGGAGGAAGAGGGAGAATAATATATTTATAATATATATATACACATATATATATATATATATAATATATATTTAAACACATATATATATTATTCTCCCTCCACTAGGACCATGCGGCCCGATCTATAGTGTACTTTAAGCTTTATATGTATAGTCACCGAAAACCTCCCAAAAATAGTAGGTACAGAAAAACTTAAAAAAGTGAACGACAAAAGCACTTTTATTCAACCTTAACAAAGTTACAACGACTGTATTAAAACAGCGATAAAGAACACCTGCAAATGAAAACAAAAAGTTAGACTCTTAACAGGTGAGTTTAGGGTTCCTCTTGTCTAATAAGACCTTAAACTTAGCGTCCAGCGCAGTTGTAAATCATAACGTAAGCTAGAGAAACTTCCCATAAAAAGCAGAAACTTTATGATTTGGCAGAAATTTTGTGGAAGTTATTATTATGTGGCAACAAATCGCAGTCCACTATGAAAACAAAAAATTAAACCGTAAGGAGCTTTTTAGGCCGACGTAACCACATCTACAACACATAAATTATAAAACAAACTACCATTTAAGTGATTGTTCATATATTAGTAACAAAACGAAAATGTATCTGATAGCTCTTAGAACTATCAAGGGCAGACCATATCGGTCGCACAACCAACAACCGTTAGGAAGAAAAGTTTATCGAGTGGCGACTACGAAGCGAAAAATGCAGCGTAGGCCAGCTGTAGTGCCTGGGATGACGACCTTTTTGATTGCAATGTAACAGGAATAATTTCCATACTAAATATGCACATAAACTGCGTATCGAAACTGTCCATACAAATTTTTGTTTCTATTGATTGCAAACAAGTTACGTGATTGCCTAGCAGGTCAAAATCACAGGGAGCCGTTGGAACTGGAGAGGCAAACAGCCGCTCTATAAAGGAGACCTAATTTCAGCAGAAGTCGTATTCAGATTGATGATGATGATGATGATGATGACGATGACGATGACGATGTCGATGATGATGATGATGATGATGATGATGATGATGATGATGATGATGATGACTAAAAAAACATATCTTAAGCTAGCTAGTAAGTTATGTTTTGACATGAAAACCTTAACAGAACCCTTAACGCTTATTATACTACTCACATTTAGCAATTAGTAGCGCTCATTGCGAAGCAGGACTAGCCGTTCTTAACCGATCGGTAGAGTTAAAAGTGGTGTCGTTAAGCCAAATAAAAATCAGCAAAATTTTGTACACCACGTCTGACCACTTGCCTACATGAAGATGACTTAGCAAATAATTTCGCAAAAAGAGTTTGCCAGTAATAAAAGCACAAATGAAAGAGCTGTTAATCTTTACGACTTTTTGCAAGTAAATATAAAGTTTTCGTCTGTACAAACTTCCCAGGAGGGAAATATGTAAGCGAGCGTAGCGAAAGGTTTGTTGGTAATAATTTATCAGTTAATCCTAGATTCTGCTGGGAAAACTAAGTCCTAGTTACAGCTGAGACGGCTTGTGTTATTTGTGAATAGCTCAAAACTGGAATTATATTTTTGCTACTTGTTAAACTTTCACAAAACTGTATTATTATATTCTTTCGTGAAACCTACGCATTTTTTGAGATGCCTTAATTTTTATATGCATGGTGACTGACTCATGGTCAGCATTATCCGCCAGAAGATGACTATTATACATACATACACTAATTCATTTTAGTGTACCTTTACATGAACATTAAAAAGGTGTAGTAGGCGGTAGGACTTTTCTACAAAGTTCGTCTAAGTAGGTACCACCGCTTTGCCAGTTATGCTGCCGCCAAGCAGTAGTGTGCAAGCAATATTCCGATCCGGTTTGAAGTGCACTGCAGCTAGATTACTGATGATTACTAGATTACTGGGAAAATAAGACTTAATGACCAGCTAAACGATCACTGAACTTGACTTCAACCAATAGAAACGCAGAAATACAAATTTGTATGGATTTGACAGTTTCAATGCGTAGATGTAGATTTTTTTCAATACAATAGACATCGCAATCAAGTAGATGGTAGAACTTTTCTGCAAAGTTTATCTACGAAGGTTTCACCGTTGTCACCGCATTGCCAGTTATGCTGCCGCAAAGCAGTAGTGTGCAAGCAATATTCCGTTCCGGTTTGAAGGGTAACTAGATTACTAGATTACTGGGAAAATGAGACTTAATGACCAGCTAAATCACTGAATCACTGAATCTCTTCTCTGTTCTGATCACTGAACTTGACTTCAGCTAATAAAAACGCAGAAATCCAAATTTGTATGGATTTCAATATATAGTTTATGTACGTAGTTACTAAAGAAATTTGCAAATTAGGAATAAAATTTCGCATTGCAATAGGCATTGCAATCAAAGTTCCGTGATCATCACCTTATGACTAGACTGTGAGAGATGTCTCAGGATGACGCAGTGCAGTGTCACGTGAAGCTTTATATTTTAAAGGTCCGAGTGACACTGCAACTGTCATGGGTGGCCGTGTCGCTTAGCATCAGATGAACGACTTGCTCGTCACGTTATTCTTAATCATAAAAAAAAAAAACATAAGAATGATATTTTTTTGTTGTTAATCTACTACTAATATATATCCTAAAAAACGCCCGTATTTATTTGCATAAATCACATCTCTAAAAGCTTTTAGTTGAAATGAAGTTTTGTAGTTATAGTTTGCGCATCAGCCATTTCAAATGCATCGGATTTAACGACAGCGTGCGACAAAGTCGTCCATATTACTACCGCGCTCTTCCTAGTTAAATATATTCCTTGTGTGACAAATATATCTAATTTCATAGTTAATTTATCCGAAAAAAAGATGATTCCTAACACGGCGGTGCAACTCTACACAATAATTTTATTGAACATTTAAATTAAATGACACAATGAATCAAATCATTCAAACCCACCCAAATGTTATCTGGCCGAGACGGCTGTAGGCGATATGACCACTCATTGTATCTTATAGTCAATGTGTCGTTCGGCTGTGTATGTTTTCAATAAACAATTCTTCTTTTTTGTATTCATTGTATTTTTTTTTATCATGGAATGACGTGACGAGCTAACCGTTCGCCTGATGTTAAGCGATACGGCTGCCCATATCAGTTGCAATGTCACTCGGAACTCTAAAGTATAGAGTTTCGCATGACACTGCACTACGCACGTCACTCTAAGACATCAGCACAATCTAGTAATTAGATTACTAGACTGCGAGATCAGGTCATAAAGTTTCATTTGCCCAGTAATTTCACTAGCTAAAGTGCCCTTCAAACCGAAACACAGCAGTGCTTGCGCACTACTGCGACAGAATAACTGGCAAAGCGGTGGTACCTACCTAGACAAACTTTGCAGAAAAGTCCTACCTATTACTTGTATTAAGTATACTAGTATACTACCTAGTACTTGTATTAAGTATACTAGTATACTACCTAGTACTTGTATTAAGTATACTAGTATACTACCTAGTACAAGTAATTACGTATTAAGTATACGTAGTATTTAGGAAACTAAGAACATTATTTATAATCCTTGCTTTGAACAAATCAAAACGTCAAACGGGGACCAAAAGACCTCGTACGAAAATAGCGTACCTGCTTCATCAATCACGGGAGCAATGTTTTGTCAAAAACTGGACAACTATTAATTTGTAAGCTACCTCAGACTCCGAAGACCAAACAGAAAAGTAAAATGGTATATCTGTCTTAAGTTTACTCAAACCTACTCCATCAATGTTGTATTGTTTGTAATATCGTGTTATATTGTATTCTATGTATGTATTTTTTTTTACGTTTTGGCTCCACACTTTTGTGTATTTAGCCAGTGTCAAGTAATTGATAATTTATCAAGTTATCGATATTTCACGCAAATATGTGTCAAATCACAGTCGAAGTCATCAAGTCAAGTCATAGTCAAATCAATCTAGTCAAAGTCATACTCCTAGTAAAGTGGTGGCAACTTTACTTGAAGCTTCTATGGAGATTTGGAAACAACATAACAACACAACAAGAAACGTTTCACCATCATTATACCATTTTCTCACACTCACACCTGTAATCCAGCACTTAACGAATAGAATGCCACCAATTTTATGCACTAACACTGAAAATAACACAAGTTTTGGAAAATAATACAATGCGGTGACGCAATCTTTTTCGCTTTCCCGACAAAACTCATGTATGTATTTACAAACAAAAAGTATTCTATCAGTTAATTGGTTCCCATAATGCAAGCTTTGCTTAGTTTGGGGGCTAGATGGCGCTGTGTGAAATATCAATACACATTTATTTATTTATATAATGCAGTAAGAATCATAACTAACACATACTTAAACTTACACAAACATATATATGTCGGCAGAAACGGGTTCTGTGTAGGTAGGTTGCAACCTATATAACTATAGGCCTTCAGCATGTCCGCACCGCGCCGTGTCTGGAACAAGAATGCTCCGTAGCACACCAATCGATCCCTTTATATAGTCAGACAGGTAGGGGCGCCATGACAGTTGCCGGTGCTGCCACTGTCATAAATTTAATGTCACCACAGGGTAAATTACGGTGCTCAATCGCTGTGCATAGAGTTTATAACTGGACGTAGCCGCCGTCACGGCCATACTGACGTGCGTACGTCCTCGTACGCTTAGCTTCACTTTGTATCTGGTGAGGGACATAAGTATCAGTGTTATTGCTCGTTCATCCTGACAATTTAGAGTTAAACAAGTAAAAGTCAAAAGATCAGTTTTCAATTTGATTAGTCAAAAGCATTTTAACCTTCCAGTCATCGTCAGGGTTAACCCTGGTCTCCTCTCCACAAAGGCCATTTACAAAGAGTTGTAGTTGAAGGGTTAACCCTTCAGGACCATCAGTATCCATTCATTTACAAAAATGTGGACTGGATGGTGCTAGACCGGATAGATATCCCTTTAGCAACCAAAAATCAACAAACTAATACCTTATCCCTTCATTTATAAAAATGGACCGAACAGTGCTAGCCGGATAGATATCCCTTTAGCAACCAAAAATCATCATTCTTACATTTTTTTTAATGGACCTTTTAGTGCTAGACCGGATAGATATCCCTTTAGCAACCAACATTTATTTTTTATGGACCATTAGTGCTAGTCCGGATAGATTATCCCTTTAGCATTCGGACACATTTTTCTTGTCATCATTTTTACATTCTCTTTTTTTTTCTCGAAAAAAAAACGAATCATTACTTTTTTCCATTTTTTTTTCACTGGTCCGGGTTAACCCTGCAACTAATTTTGATATTAGTGTCACCCGCCGTCACGTCATCATTCACATCACGTCTCGTCACGTTTCGCTTTGCTTGAAGAGTGATGTAAAAATGGGCATTGGGCAATCCCACTTCTGATGTCGGCAGAAACGGGTTCTGTGTAGGTAGGTTGCAACCTATATAACTATAGGCCTTCAGCATGTCCTCACCGCGCCGTGTCTGGAACAAGAATGCTCCGTAGCACTTTTTTTTTTTGAACGAGCTAATGCTGTTGGTCTCTATCGACCTTTACAGCGTCACCGGGCGGGAGGGCGGGCGCTTAGGGCGCCCAGCCGTCAAAAGTGGGAGGCAACTAGCTCAAGGGCACCCCTGGGGTGCGAGCCTCGGCTTGGGCCGTTGCCGGGATAAGAGGATCGAGAAGGCTACGTCCACTGGAAGAGTGGACCCTATTGAAAGTCGCGACCGTTCTAGCTAACCTACGGGGGGTACGTCGACCTCGCCGGCGGGGTCGGTGTCTGATTGTGTTACGCTGGTATCCTATACCGGTGCCGAAAGCGGTACCTGAGCCAGAAGGGCTAGACTGGTCCGGTGATCCTAGCGCAGCCGATACTACGGCTGCTATAGGATCATCCGGGTCGCTCAAGACGTGTCTCGGGCGGCGACGACGGGGTGGCGAGTCTGTCGTGTCTGTACAGTAGTTTGAAGCTCTGACTACGAGAGGGTTGGGGTGATGAGGTGCCGCATCAAAATAGCGGCGGGATGCATCCTTCATAAATTGACGGATGGATGGGAGTTCGAGATCGCAGTGGAGGTCGGAGTTTCGCTGGTACCAGCGAGCCCCGACCACCTTGCGGACAAAGCGGTTCTGGATCACCTGAAGTCGATCCAGATGTACTGAGGGAGTATGAGCAAACGCGACAGATGCGTAGGTCATAATGGGGCGAACGCAAGTTTTGTAAAGCGTCACCTTATTTCTAAGGGACAGCTTACTACGCTTGCAGATGAGAGGGTGGAGGCGGCCTAAGACAAAGGCAGCCCTATCGCGCACTCGCTTAATATGGTCCTTGAAGTTGAGTTTGGTGTCAAGGGTAACCCCCAGGTATTTGGTAGACGAAGCCCAGGGAATGGGCTTGTCGAACAAGGACAGTGGTTTCGCTGGCGGACCACGCTTGTAGTCAGAAAAGTACATCGCTGCACTTTTATCTGGGTTAACCGTGATCCGCCATTTCCTGAACCAAGCACCGATCTCGGTGAGGGCTCGTTGGAGGCGACCACGCATGTGAACTCTCTGCCATCCGGAGCAGTAGATAGCGGTGTCATCCGCAAAGAGTGCGAGCTGCACACTGGGATGAAATGACCGCGGGATATCGCTGGTGTACAGCGAGAAAAGCAAGGGGGAAAGCGCGGAGCCCTGGGGCACTCCGGCTCTGATAGGATGGGGAGACGATCGCTCCCCCTCGACGCGGTAGCGAAAGCTTCGATCCCTAAGGAAGTCTTGTATGATGTGCACAAGACGATCTGGCACGCCGATGTGGTACAGCTTGAAAATCAAGCCGTCGTGCCAGACTTTGTCGAAGGCTTTCGCCACGTCTAAGAAGACTGCGAGAGTCCCTTTCGGTTTTGGATTCACGTTGAAGCCATCTAGAATGTGCTCCGTGATGCGGTGCACTTGTTGAACGCAAGAGTGTCTAGCTCTAAAGCCAAACTGCTCGTCGGGAAGGAGTTTATGTTCGTGGATATGGGACCAGAGACGCCTCCGAATGAGACGCTCGTAGATCTTCCCCAGAGTACTGAGGAGACTGATGGGCCGGTAGCTAGAGGGCTCGGTAGCCTTCTTGCCTGGCTTGTGGATGCCGATGACGTCGGCGGACTTCCACGCAACGGGGAAAGAGCAGTTGCTCATGGCCGCATTGAAGATGCTGACTAGGAGATAGATTAAGGGGACAGAAAAGTGTTTGACCACTTTGTTGCTGATACCATCAGCGCCGGAGGCTTTACGGATAGCGAGACCCTTGATGACAGACTCAACTTCGGCGGCCCTAATAAGCTCGAGCGGGGGGTCGGAAGGTGGTAGGGAGCTGCGACGTTCGACTTCACTGACCACCGTATGGAGGTGGGCAGGGTCAACGTGATCGGGGGAAAGGTTGCACTGGGCCTCGAGGCTCTCAGCCAAACACTCGGCTTTTTCCTCATCATCGAACGCGGGGACTTGGTTTGGCCTATCAAGAGGGGGCATCGTTCTAAGTGTGTCACTTTTCAGAGTTCGAGCCAGCCGCCAGTAAGCCTGGTGGGTTGGCTCGAGCCCTGAAAGTAGGTCTGTCCAGTTCTGGGCGCGAAGATCACTTATGCGTTTCTTAACAGCACGCTGTAAGAAATTCAAAGTGGATTTGTTATCACGGGAGGGAGCCGCGTCATATGCCCTAGTGGCGGCGTTCTTTGCTGTCAGCAGTCTCCTCACGTCCTCGGGCAAGTCCCAGCGGTGGTCCACCACCGGTACCTGCTTAGAAGACTCACCGATCACAGTGCGGAGGTGACTAGTGAGAGCATCGATCGCGGTGGAGACGTCATCTAGTGTCTGTATGTCGTCAGGTACCTTGTCTAAGTCTGGTGAACTGATAGCTTTCAGGGATTCCCCCAATCGCTTCCAGTCCACCACTGTCTTAGTCTGGGGTATCAGTTCAGTTGGATCCGAGCCTAGTCTCATGAGAACGGGGCGGTGGTCAGAGTCAAGTTCGTGGAGCACTTCTATCGAGCTTAACCTGAGGGCTACGCCTTTTAAAAGTGCTATGTCGAGTATGTCTGGTCGTTGGTCGAGGTTCCCGGGGAACCTGGTCGGAGTCATGGGTGCGATAATGTCAAAGGTGTGGTGGTCTGTGTCTGGTCGTGGGTCAGTTAGCTGTTCAAGTATCCTACCGTTGGTGTTGGAGGTGTGACAGTTCCACATGACGTGTTTGCTGTTGAAGTCTCCCGCCAGTATGACGGAGCTTCCCAGAGAAAGTAGCGCGTTGATATCACTACTGAGCAAACGTTTATCAGGGGGAAGGTAGCAAGACGCTAGTATGATCGGTTCGTGGCCGTTCATAGCTAGGCGACAGCAAGACGCTTCTAAGTTGATTAAAGATGAGGGAGTATCAATTGGGATGCAGTGAAGAGACCTTCGGTAATAGATAAGCGTACCGCCTCCGGCATTGGTAAGCCTATCATTACGAACCACTACGTAATTGGCGATCTTAGGATCCCGCTTACTAGGTTTCAGGAGGGTCTCCTGTACAAGCATCACATCGACCTGATGGGTCTTACAAAAGTTATGAACCAAGTCGCGTTGACGAGTGAGGCCGTTTGCGTTGAAAAACGCTAACGCTACGGAGCGAGGTTTAACCTTTTTTGGTGTACTATCCATATTAGATAGTACTAAAAGAAGGTAAGGGGCAGCGCATGATAGCGTCGAGAATGCCATCGTGCTGGACCAGGGCACAGAAACGGTCCTCGGGAGTGGCGGCTGAACGAAGTTTGTGTGCTAGCACACGTACTTCCTTCAGATCGATGGCTGATAGGCTCTGCTTAATCAGAGCCAGATCTTCCATCAGGGAAGTTGTAGCCTGGCCAGAGGGACCAGACTTAGAGGCGGGAGGGCTAGTGTGGGCTACAGGCAGCGCTTCAACAATAGCTGGAGCGCTGCTAGGTGTCGCTGGCGCGGCCTGCGCCCGGACCATGCTCGGGGGCTTGGACCAGGCGTTGACTACGGGAGGCGGTGCCTGAGAGGGCTGTGTGCTGCTTGCCGAGACAAGGGATAGCTTAGAGCTTATTCCTTGAGCGCCAGTGGTAGGTGGATTGGGGCGTGATGGCGCGCGCCCGCTAGTCCTGCGTGTGCTGCGCGGTGCCTTCGGGCAACCACGATAGTTCGCGGTATGCCCTGAGTTTCCGCACAGAACGCAGCTTGGCGGGTCTGGACTGTCCCGAGTGCGGGAACAGTCGGCGGTGCCATGATCCCCAAGGCACTTAACACAGCGGGGCCTGGCGTAACAAAAACGTGCCGCATGCCCATAGAGCTGGCAGCGATGGCACTGGGACGGAGTACCGTTTCGGTGTGGGGCCTCGACCGTGACCGCTGAAAGTTTGTCTACCTCCTTCAGATTGAAGATAGACTTCCCCTTTGCGGTGCGGTCGAGCACAACCAAGACAAGGTCGAAGGCAGTTTTGGTACGACCACTGTATAGGCGGTGAACTTCCCGAACCGGGAACTCCTGGGCTTTGAGGTCCTTGAGGACAACCTCTTCCTTCACCTCCTTCGGTATTCCGCGTAGGACTACACGAAGAACTTTCTCTTCCTCGAGAGCATAGGTATGAAAACCTATTTTCTCTTGGCGGAGAATACGGGTGAGGAGACGATGGTCGTCCGAGGTTGCCACTTGGACTTTAATGCCCGAGTTGGTCGGTCTGGCGGACGTGTAGTTCACCTTCCTGGTGGTAAGGAGAGATGAAACATTGCTCCATTTCTCCTTTTCCTGGACGTACAGAGGTGGAGGTCGCTCCGGTCTCGAGGCTGATGATCCCGAGGAGGGCACATCTACCTCAATGGCGGGTGATCCTCTGCGGTCGGAAGGGCCGCTTACTGCCCCAGGACTGGGGCAGGCTGCCTTGGACGGGGGAGGAGAGGAAGCTGTCGCGGGGCGCTTCCTTCCTTTAGTGACTGTGATGAAGCCATCATCATCAACAGGGTCAGGAGAGGCGGGACTTTCGCACTCCATCAGTGAGGAAATTACCTCTACCGACGGAGTGGTAAAAATAGGCGAGCGGGAGCGCGGTCGCTCGCGGGTTTCGCTGTCACAGCTTCGCGGTGACGGGGTCGGGGGGGGTCCGCGGATGGCGGGGGAACGGGAAGTGTTGCGGGAAGCAACCTTCTCCGTTTTGCGTGCGCGGGCAACGCTAACTGAGTCAGCGGGTGGCGGAGGCATCACCGGTGATGCGGGCTCACTGGTAGCCAGTGCGGATGGAGTAGGAGTCCTAGCAACGAACTTGGACCAAAGGTTTTTAAGATCGGGGTTGAACCGGATGGCCCAGTCGAAAAATTCGAACAGTTGCCTTGCGGCAACGTCCGACGGGATAGACTCCATCCCGGCGTGCTCCGGGATGGAGTGGGGAGTAAGCAGTAACGCCCCGCCTGTGAAGGCGGAGCGGTGTGTACCTAAAGTGTAGCCCTAATTAGCGTACCGTCTGCAATGCAGCACGGGTGAATACCTGAACGCGGATCCCTACGTCTTCTGCAGCTCCTGCTGCGCCGACGAGTGTACCCGGACGCGGCGGCAGCCAGTCACGCGCACGAGCGCGGAGGCTACGCGGCGACGACGACAACGCACTCGGGCCGCGGCACACGCTCGGACGTGGCGACGGCGAAACGCGCACAACACTTCACTCGCGGCACTGGTAGCGACGGCGCTAATTGTCTATAATGTCCAGCAAACAGTCTCTTCACTCACGGCACTCGCGAGACGGGTGGGGCCCGGGAGGGGCCGTCGGAGACGCGCGGGGCGCGCGGGGGCGGCCGCTCGGCGCGGCGGCGCCGGGCGGACTGCGGTTGCGGTGTGCTGAGCACAGCGCGGAGGCGGGGAGCGCGTAACGGAAGCGCTCAAAGACGACCGCTCGGGGCGGTGTCGAGAGTCGGACTGAGTAGTCATGCTCCGTAGCACACCAATCGATCCCTTTATATAGTCAGACAGGTAGGGGCGCCATGACAGTTGCCGGTGCTGCCACTGTCATAAATTTAATGTCACCACAGGGTAAATTACGGTGCTCAATCGCTGTGCATAGAGTTTATAACTGGACGTAGCCGCCGTCATATACGATGCTTAGAACAAAAAAAAGGTACAGAAAAAGAGGAGTGTCATAGATAAAAAACAAACAAAAACATTCTCAGTGCTACTTTTGTGCGCCTATTTAAATTTTCTGACAAATCGGTGCAATTTTGCATAACCCAATCTTTTAATATAAATAAATTAATATTTGTAGACATTTCACACAGCGCCATCTCCAAGCTTGTACTATGGGATCCAGATAACTGATACAATACTTATCTCCTTACCTAAGTATTCTTTTAGTCATGTCGTTTCTACAGTTTGGGGCTAGATGGCGTTGTATGAAATGTCCAAAAATATTTTTATTGTTCGTATGTATGTGTTCATTTAAATTGCACATTTCGTATTACATACAAGTCAGCGTATTACTTCTTATTCTAAAAAAACGAGTGTGCTCTAGACTACACGACTGAAGTAAAACTTCTATTACGCAACGTAACTCTCTCTCGTTCTATCTTCACTAACTTATATCTCCCTCTCAACTTCCATTTGCCTCGCCCGATCAATTTTCGTAACGCTCTCGTCACGCATTCACCAGCTTACTTCCCAAGTCAAGCGTGCGTAAAAAATTTTACTTCAAAAAGCTGCACCCCCCAAAAAGAAAGTCACGTTCAATATAAAGCATGTTGAGTAATATCTGAGGTCGTTGTTGATTTTTCTTACGATCCCGCTTAATAAATCAAGGTTTCTTTTGTTTCATGATAGATCGCGTGTAGCCATACTCTTTTGTTTCTTGTTCCAATGAGTTGGAAAAACATGGAGGTCGTAATAGAAATGCGTTGATTAATTTTTATGTTTTTTAATGATTTAAGCTCGTTTTTAATGTATATCATGAATATATATAAGTATTACCACTTGCCACTGCGTGGGAGACGTTTATGTAGGCACATGGTAATAAATGTACTCCCTATATTATGTTCTAAGCAAGACCATAATGTCTTTTGGCCTTATATGTTATTTGACTATTATTAAAAATGAATAAATAAATATTATGTTTATAAATTAGGTTAAAACTAAAAGTAATAATTGAAAAATAAGTCAACTCGGTAAATAAATCACAGAGTAGTACTAGCCTTTAAAGTTTCTGAAGTGAGCATCGCCCGTCCCTTTCTTGCAAAATAGAGATCGTGTAAAGCTTCCTCATAGCTATTATGAAGTTTTGCTTTGTTTTGTCACATATATACACGGTGGAATTTAATTCGCTCTTTTCCTTAAATGTATGTTTATAAAAAATAAGTTTTGTTTTAGTAATTAGTGCCTTCTAAAATAGCTGCATGACAGCCGAAATGTCTATTTAACGGTACACACAGCGCGGGCACCAGCTGAGTGTTTTGTAAATGTTTCGTAGGCAATAAAACACCTGCTATGTTCAATGTAGCAAGGCTTTTTCTTAGAATGTAAATTTAATAGTACCTAAATTTAGGTTTTATTTCATAACTACTAGTTAGTTATATGGGAGCATTCTATAGCATGGACTGAATACAAAAAAGGAAAATAACGAATTAAATTCCACCTTGTATAATATTAATTAACTTGACAAATCATCAATTACTTGACACTAGCTAAATGCAAAAAATTGTGAAGTAAAAAAAATAAAAAAGATCCGTTTTCCTATGATTTTTCACTGCTCAGTGAAAAAGATAGAACTTTCATGGACGACAACATGTGTGAGTGTGTCATAAATATCAAGCTGAATGTCTCCACCGTTCTCTCTGTTTATAACCTCACTGTATTTTATAGCGGCTATCAGTACGACTCAATCGCAATATTTAGGGACGTAACATGTAAACGGTCGAGTTTTACGCAAACTACAAGCTTTTATTTTCATTCATAAAAATATACGATCACAAATGTATTTCGAAAAGATCTATCTAATAACGTTTAATGTGAGCCATCTATATCATATTATTTAAATTTCATAAATAATATTAATTAACTTGAGAAATAGATAAATAAAACAAATAACAATAAAAAGGGAACTTAATCTAACAAACCAATACCAGTAGGCAACGTGCCCAATATTCTGGCAGCATTGCCACGTTGAATGGCAATGCTCAATCTTTGGCCGAAGTAGAGGCCAACATAATGATAAATAATGATAGCCACAAGTATTTATGCTTTTTTTCTGTGTACAAATACTTTTATCGCGGGAATCAAACCCGCCACCCTCCGAGCCAACCTGCTTAACCACAACACCACAGAGGCTGTTAAAATAACCGCTTCTATAGGCTCCTAGACATTCATTATTTCTTCACTTAACGATTCATTTGCTTATGTCGGTTATTATATTACAACATCGATATTCAAAAATCAGAACATAATCGATGTCCTTCAGAAAAGAAGGAATTCGAATATGTAGGAAACCTAGTCGGAGTAATATCGACTTTTTAATTGACGTGAGTTTAGCGTTTATTATTTTACAATACGTCATACTCACGATAGTTTTCAAACTAAAACTGAAATCAATATTTGCATTTTAATCGGTTTTAGTAAAGTGGCAAACATACTTTTGATTTTTTTAAAGTATTATCATAATTGGCAAATTGATAGTTTTTAGTATTAGTTATTAAATCATTAGATTTTCTAATGATTTAATAACTAATACTAAAAACTACCTACTACTACTACTACTGCAAAAAAAAACCATTTGGACTATATACTGGCCGCGATGACCTATAGACAGTCCAAATGCTCCAGCCCACTACCGGTAGGTAGCGTACCCAACATGCTGGCAGCATTGCCCCGTTGAATTGCGTTGTGCCAAATAAGTGGCAGCATTTTGGTCACGCGTCGCGTCGACCAGACGCTCTGATAAAATAAATATTTGACTTGCTTCGGCTTTGAACACGCTCCGCAGTCCAGTAAAAAGTATCGAGCTTTAATCAAACTCTCCATGCATGTTCTGGATTTGTTGAAAATTTAATTTGAGTTTTGCTTTTATCGAAATGCTGCCATTCGTTACGGTAATTTGCCCGGAAGCGAACAAAGTTCTGTTTTTAATTAATTTTCAAACAATTTGTTTGCCTTGCTTTTCATCAATTTGTCTTTGCATGAATACGATTAAATTGGGGGAAATTAATTTATATTTTAATGTGAGTTGCATTGTTTGCTCTATTTATTTTTGATCGATATTAAAATGGATATTGACGCAATAGTTTGCAGGTCTAAAGTTCAAATAGGTATAAATGAGAAGGTAATAAACGGTTTAAAGTAAACGTTTTATTATTTAATAAAGGGTTTAAAGTAGCATCCAAAAAAACCTAATTTCAAAAAGCCCCATCTCAAAATGTCTATGTCTCGTAAATCGGAAACGGTACCTAACGTCAGATCCTAAAAATGACTTATCCCCAAAATATCTAAAAAAGAAACATACTTTTTTTCTTTGTAAATATGTACGTAAATCCTAAAACCTGCTATTTGACAAAACCAGCAGATAACGAGTAGAGACTGAGCCAGAAAAATATAATTAAATATACTTAAATATGCAAAGGCAAATAAATCAATCGATTTAATTTTATTTATCTTTATTTACTAGAGTACAGATCATATTAATAACATATTATCAAAAAATTTGACGAATGGTATAGTAAACGGGCTAGGAAAATACCTCCACTGCCCGATCATCTAGTACTAGATGTCGACGCACCGTTGAGCGAACCGAAAATAACTTGTGATCAATGAATCGGACTGATTGATATGTTTTATATATATTTTTAATTTTAATAGTCTTACATTTTTAGTATTTTATTTTAGCATTTTTATTTTTTATATTGTTTTTTATCACAATATGGATTTTCTTGTCTGAAAAAAAGATATTTTATTTTATTTGATTATTATATAAATCGTTCCTTAAACTTTGTCTAAGATATTATCCTGTTTATGTCTTTCTCTTATTTTTTCATAACCTTTAGTCCTTTATATAAATTACGTGTGTACCGATGCACTCGGCACGATCCAAACTTGACATCAAAAACTAGGCACGGTGCTTATTTACTTACAACTTTGCTATTTTTGCTTGAATAGCTGACATAGTAATATCAAAGAGAAGCGTCCATTTTCTTTACAGTGAAAGCATCTCAAGTTTAAAAGCAGTCCTTTGTAATAACATCGTATTGCATGATAAAATTTCTGCAGTTAAAACTTTTCGTATAACGGGAGGAGAATTCTCGGAAAATTTTCAAGTTGTAAAGCTATTCATAGTCATGATTTTCAATACCTATTTAGGCTTGCATAGATAATGTGATCTTTTTATAATTCAGTCATGAATCATTAAAAGATCAAATTATCTAAATTAGGTGAAAATAAGCATCTATATAATAATGTTTGTGTTGCTCAAAATCTCCTCTCGATTTGAAAGTCGATAACGTAAATCAATCGCTTAACAATATACCTGTGCCCCGCGGTTTCACTTGCGATAAAAAGTATTCTACGTGTTAATATAACGTATAACCAATCTACATTCTAAATTTCATTCAAAACCATCACTGATGTAAGGCGCGCGTTAAAAGTGAACACACTCAAAAGATTTCGCATTTATCACATTAGTATGATGTGAAATGTTTTTTTCACATATCACTATTTAGTATTATATTTTGTAAAAATACATATTATTTTTATTTTTATTTGGATAAACTCAAATAAGTACATTACATTAATGATAAAGATAAAGATCATTTATTGTAAAACATGGGTAAGTAGGTACATTATTTTTCAAATGCAGGTCGTAAAATTTTAGAAAATTAGGTTAGAAAAACACTAGACTCGTATTATGCGGTCCAGGCCTCTTTCACCGGAAACGATATGGGAAATGCCTAAGCTAGGTTACAAAAAAATATATAAATTACAAATAATTTTAAATTAAAGATTAAATTTGCTGTATGATAAAAATTAAATACACAAAAATTATTAGATTAATATTCGCATGCTAGAATATTAATCTAACGGAGTTCTGCGAATTTGAGAAATGGCGCGTAAGGGTTTGTGAGAGATTGTGTATGTGAGTGTGCGTGGTGTGTGTATAATAGGTGTTAGTGTGTAATACATATATAAATAATTAAATTTATCTACCTCTGCAATATAATAGATTAGATATAGTATAAATATTATGAGTATAATCTATGGACATCGTCAGTGTTATGCCATTTATGACAGAACCACAAGGCAAATCTACATCCCTCAGAACCTCATGTTATGCAAATGTTGGTTGTAAATATTTAACATCCGTACGTAAAATGGAACGGGCCCGTATAATGCCGGGCTCAGTTTACATCTTGCGTGTCCCTTGTACCATAACTTTTGTATTCAATTACCTTGCTTGCACAGTGAAATATGGTCTCTAGCGAAGATGTAAGATTCGACCTGCGTACTCCAGTTTGGGTCGTAGTTCGACCGGAGGACGTCCTAAAAATTATTATAAACTGTAAATGTTTTTAAAATAGTACACTTTTACACCGTCTCGAAGGTGATTCAATATCTAGTGATCTTTACTATCACCTCTGAACGGGATATTGACGTGTTTCCAATAATTATAATAATAGCACCCAACGAACACGAATACAGATCCTGGACCATAGCTATAATTACCTGTATCTAGGGACCTAGAAACGAGGATCATGGTCACACTCAGACTTAGAATAAATACTTGCGTTTTTTTGTGCACGAATACTTGCCCTGTTATGGGATTGAACACACTACCTCCGGGCTATGAGCCGACCTGTTCAACCAACACCACAGAGGCTGTCAACCCTGTGTAATAATTTTTCGTTATAATTAAACAGAATACTGCGGCTGTACCTATTATATTATTATTTATTTATATATAGTTAATTTTTAAAACGTTCTTCTTAGTCAATCATCTGTATAGCTTTTCACATCTTAGCTTTTTGTCAGCTCCGGTGTACAGCCGGTCAGCTCATCTGGTGACATTCCAAGTAATAAATAGATACAGTGAGTAGCCGCGGGTTAAAATTCCGCTAGTTTCTAAAATTTTCAGGCTGTTGATATTTATCCCATTTGAGAGATTTATTAATTACCATCATCGTTAACCTATTTTAGTTCGCTATCTCCAAGTCACATAACGCTATATTTAGCCATTAACTAGGTTTTTGGTGTTAGGACTTTACTGCAAAGTCGTCTAAGTAGATACCACCGCTTTTCCAGTTATTTTGCCACCAAGCAGTAGTGTGCAAGCACTACTGTGTTCCGGTTTGAAAGGCACTGGAGCTAGTGAAATTACTGGGAAATTGAGGCTTTATGATCTGATCTCACAGTCGAGTGATCTTATTACCAGACTGTGCTGATGTCTCAGGATAATGTGCGAAGTGCAGTGTCACGCGAAACATTATATTTTGAAGTTCCGAGTGACACTGCTCTGTTATGGGCGGCCGTGTCGCTTAACATCAGGCTAGGACTAGCTCATCACATAATTCACTAGCACACAAAAAATCTCTAGCGCCGTATAGATACCAAGTTTAATTGACGTTTAGATTTTTCAACTTAAAGTTTTGCATGAACGCGTTAGGTTATTAAGCTACCAATTATATGTGAATTCATATTTAATTACACCTGGAAAGTAGAATAAAAACCAGTTTATACTGGTTCTCAACGCTCTACCAGCATCGAAGCAATATCCCTCGCAGCCTCAATTTTCTAAAAGCGTAAAAATAAACAACGAATGTTCCATGCTTCTAGAACAGTATCAGCTTGCACTAGAGCACTCAAATTAGAAGGTGACCTGGTTTCCAGCAACTAAAATAAAGTTAGATATCAAAAGACCGGCTGGGTCACAGGTATGACCTTTTAAAATTTAGTTATACCGAAATAGCTGCCGTACTAACGTTGCAAACATTTGACATGTCAGCGTTAATGGAGTTAAGTTTAGAAGTTTGCTGCAGACTGTGGATTAGGACACTTTGTATCCAAAAGCAAATTTTTAAATGATTTTATGAATGTTTATACGTTGCTGTTAAATTTGATTACTATTTTATTTTACAATCGACTTCAAAGGACGAAACGAGTAGGTTCTCAATTCGACTGTTTTTTTTAAATGTTTTTACTTCAGATATTTCGACTGCGTAAACCGACTTTGTTGATTCTTTTTATTTGATAGCTGGTGCTTCTCGTGTGATTTGGTTTCGATTTGATCAAGATAATATGTAGATTTTGAGTTTACCTTAATAATATGTATTTCGGCTTAAACTACATCAATAATGTTCTCATTTTTGTGATAAACAAATACGGTAAAGTTGAAGTCGATTGAACTCATTTTTGGAAAAGGAATTTATTATATTGTAATTTTATAATTATTTACAAATAAAGATTTAACATCGACGCAAACAATGTTAGGTTAGGTTTCTTTTCTAAGGAACGATTATAGATATTAATTAGTTTAAATGGCAAATTATATGAGAATAATTTGAAGATGTTATGCCACTGGAGATGGTGGTGCAACGCTACTATAGTTACTATTATTGATTTCATGACGCTACACAACTCTCAAATAAGGCTGCCATCACACTACGCCAAATTCTCAGACTCTTGACTCACCGGAGCAGCATACAAAAATATGTTACCATCATACTTTTTTGTACCATAAAATTTTCTAGCATTTGACCACCATTTATACTATACTAGCTTCTGCCCGCGGCCTCGCCCACGTGGTCTATAGGAAACGAAGAATTTTTTTCATAGACAATTCAACCACCCACTCTTAGGGGTGGAATTTCGAAAAACCCTTTCTTAGTGGATACCTACACTTTACAAAGAACAGACATCCAAATTTCAGTCTCTAGGACCAGCGGTTTAGGCTGTCCGTTGTTATATGAGTCTGTCAGTCAGTCAGAACTTTGAATTTTATATGTATAGATGGTTACAAAAAGATGCCCATACACCGTTGAATTTTTTTTCTAGTACATGTTTCCTCATGAGTGAAGTTTGGATCAAGCCGGCGCTAACTAATATGGCAGCTGCCCGTGGCAAGCTGTCATTTACAAAAGCCGCGCCGTTTTTTTTTTTCAATTTAGATGCTTTTCTTAGACGATTAATAGCTATGGCTCAATAAACGTTACAATCATTGTTAAACAAAACTATAGGATTCTAAATTGGTATCGACCGTGTTGCCGCTCTTTCATCTACTAACGCTTTATCGCCAGTTCGTAAAATGCTATACAATCTCCATCGTTCATGAGATAAATAAATCCACCTCTGTGGTGTGGTTGGCGGTTGAGCAGGTTCGATTCCCGCGGCAGGACAAGTATTCGTGCACAGAAAAAAAAGAGCAAATACTAGTTCTGAGTCTGGATGTTGTGAGACCATGGTCCTCGTACGTTCTGGGTCCCTAGACGCAGAGAATCCTAGTTAGAGTTCAGGATCTATGTGTGATCGTTGAGCGTTATTATTTGTATTATAATTACTCTAATCTATGCATGAGCTGACTTTCAATATCTCAGTGATGTATTTTCTTGTCCATTAACCTTTGGTATTATCTCTGAATATAAAGTACATTCGAGGCATTTTGCAACTAGAATGTACGTACATTAAGCAAATAGCTTGCTACCAGCACTCCAAAATAAATTGCATGTAGTGCACGGCTCATATCGCAGTGAGACGATTTGGCCTACCAGTCTTGGCCACGGTATAAAATAAAGAAACTTTTTAATGGCAACAGAGAGGTTATTGTGCTCGCTCGCTGTGATTGTGTGCTAAACAAACTACCTCCAATTTTAAAAGTTCATAATTATTGTTCTCTGGACTAGCTATCTATGCTATAAATACGCATATTAGGGTATTATTGTTAGCTGTGCGATCATGGAACTTGATAGAAACTTAAATTTGTATGGATTTGACAGTTGGAATACTCAGTTTATTTACGTTTATGATTTTTTTCTTTTTAAAATTAGGATCGAAACTTCTCTAGTTGCCTGGCAATCAAAGTTCCATGATCACTCCCTACTTCCTATGAATAATTTGTTTATATAAATAATTTGATGTTAGTTAGTTTTTATTACTACTCAGTTATATTATTGTTAGCAAAAAAAATTTTCGGAAGCTTAGCAAACCTAACCTAGTACGGATGCTAAAGTGCTTTGATATCTTATATTTGTAAATTACCTACCTATGTTTAAATAGTTACCAACTGCTTTTTTTTTTAAGATGTTTTCCTTTTATTTATATGATATTTAGTTGAAAACTATAAATACCTAATAATTATAAGCCACTAGCATTAGATTGTTATTTACTTATTGGCAAATAAATAAATTACTATAAAAATAAATTACTAATTACTATTCCTCTAGTGAATTCGGAAAATATTCGAGATAACTTTGGATAGTTTGGCTGTTAGAGTTCATTCGTTGGTGTTGTATTGTTTCTACTGACAGCTTCTGTGGTGTGGTGGTTGAGCAGGTTGGCTCAAAACCCCGAGGTGGCGGGTTCGACTCCTGCGATAGTACACGTATTAGAGCACAGAAAAAAAGGGAAATACTTGTTCTGTGTCTGGGTGTTGTTAAACGTAGTTCCTGGGTCCCTATATACAGGATATCCTAGTTAGGGTACAGGATCTATGTATGTGATCGTTGGGCGCTATTATTATTATTTATTTTGTATTACGTGTGGCAACCAAGCGCGCTTTGTGGTAAGCGGTAAGACTTGGCGCGTATCGTATTAACTGAAGTTCCCGTTATGGGAGGTGCCGTTTGCGGACGCGGTAAATATTTAAATATCCACTTTACGCTGGAGTAATTATGTTGAAAACCATTGAGAAGGTAAAGTTAACTAGGATATTTGCATAGCATATTGTTTCCACTACCACAGGCTACCTGCATAACAAGGTGATTATGTAGAATAATTTTATCTCGGTGGAGCCAGATGCTCTGAGAATATTCATGTCTGATTTGTGTGAGCAGTTTGTTATGATCCTGGAACTAATATAATGCTCAATTAGAACATTAATAAATGTATCAAACAAAATTTTCTCAAGAATATTTGAATAAGAATAAATAATAATAATAATATGTGTGGACATCTCACACAACGCCATCTAGCCCCAAACTAAGCAAAGCTTGTACTATGGTAACCAGATAACTGATACAATACTTAGATACTTTTTGTTTGTAAATACATACATAGAATATAATATGACACCCAGACACAGAACAAACACCTATGTTCATCACACAAATGTTTGTCCTGAGTGGGAATCGAACCCACAACCCACAGTTCAGAAGGCAGGGCTACTACCAACTGAGCTATCGGGCCAGTCAAGTTATTATTATTTTTTAAATACGAACGAGTAAGTATCTTGTACTTTACCAGCCATTTCACTGGTTATGAATACTTATAATAAATGTATTTTCTTTCTTTCTTTCTTAGTTGCAAACTTTGTGCACTTACCAACAATTGAAGGGGTGAGAACAAAAAGGGTTTAACTGATTTTTTTCACAAAATGACTTATGGGTATCGTTAGATTCAGCGTGAAATTATCTACAATAATACATTCTCAAAATACCGAAATGTGGCTTAAATCTCGAGATTATGAGTCTAAAAACGGTTTATCTGTCACAGGAATAAATAAACAAATAATAACAGGAATAAATAAATTGGGGGTTTATGTTTGCTCGCGTCCGTAGGCTTTAACCCTAGTTTCCCTACACGTGACCCCTGGGTGGTGCCAAAAGAGCAACCAAATAACTGGTGGAAGGCCTTAGCCGCCGGCTTAGTTACCACCCATTAGACAAAACCACGATGCCAAGCGACTCGTCGTGTTCCATCGTGATGTCTAATGAAGCCGTTCTGACGAGTAGATGTGGACAGTTGTGTTGGGTATGCAGACCGGTATTGGTGATGGAGATGCTTTCGCGTCGGAGACCTTGCTTCGGAGGGTAGCGGGATCCGAAGCACGGTGCTCTCTGCTGGCCGACCGCAAGTTGTAGGGGGCCCAAGTAGTAGTCTAGCCAACTACGAAAAGCTGCCCCACCGCTTGTGTAAAATCCTGAGGTTGTCCACAGGGCCAGTTGGCGACTGGAAGTGAGGAACTTGTGGGCAATTTCAGGGGGGTTCGGGCGTCCCCGCAGTCTCCGGGCAAGTTCTCCATTGGCGTAGGAGCTTCTCTATTACTGAGGGTTAGCATCCCAATATCTCGTCCACTTCCTACTTGTCTACCTAACTCACCCAACCATGAAAAAGTCTAATAAAGTGAACAAGTTTAAACGGCAGATGCACGTCCTCACTCTTAAAGTGCACCTCACAAATATTCGTGGGCTGCACTCAAATCTGCAAGCGGTCCATCATCATCTGGAGACCAACAAACCGCACTTGCTCTTCTTGACTGAGACGCAAATAGGATGTCCATCAGACACGGCATATCTGGACTATCCAGGATTCATCTTGGAAAACCGCTTCCTCCCACGCGCTGGTATCTGCGTTTACGTCCGTGATGACATTTGCTGTTTGCGTCTCCGAAACCTTGAACATCCCCACTTTTCGGTGATTTGGGTGCTTGTGGACACCGGCATTGAGAAAATTCTCTATGCTGGTGTGTACAGATCACATAGCGGTGACCGGGAGACAACTCTTCTAATGGAGTATCTCAGTGAAACGGCAGATGTGGCTCAGCAACGCTATCCTTCAGCTTCGGCTCAGCTTGTTGTTCTGGGGGACTTTAATGCTCACCACCAGGAGTGGTTAGTCCCACACCGGATCACGGACCACGCTGGGAAAGAGACGCGTAAGCTCGCTTTGGCGCTCAATTTAACGCAGATTGTTAAAGAGCCAACGCGAGTGCCTGACATTGATAGCCACACTGCTAACTGCCTCGACCTTCTGCTCACGACTGAACCAGACCGATACTCTGTGGCGGTATCCTCACCCATTGGTAGCTCCGATCACTGTCTGGTCAAGTCCGTTTCAGTATACTCCCCGCCTGACCCAAGCCCTAAGAGCAATCGGCGTGTCTGGAGATACAACTTAGCAGACTGGGACGAGATGCGACATTTCTTCGCTTCATATCCTTGGCGGCAAACGTGTTTTTCTTCTGGAGATCCGACGGTCTGCGCGAATGCGGTTACTGAGGTAGTATGTCGGGCTATGGAATATTTTATTCCATTTTCCGATAAGCCCGTGACCAGCAAAGCCAGCCCATGGTTTGGAGCCGACTGTGCACGCGCTGAAGCGCAGAAGCATGCGGCATATCTGGCATGGGCTGACGCTCGAAAACGCAAGGCCTCGGACACTCGAGCTAAGAAGAAAGCCTTTAACGTTGCCGCCAAGGCCTGTAAGAAGGAATTAAGGAAGGCTCGTTTCAATCATATTGGTCGAATAGGGACTAAACTTGCTTCCTACCCAGCTGGTAGTAAGGCTTTTTGGTCCCTAGCCAAATCGGTTGAAGCGAACTTCTGTCGATCCTCACTGCCTCCATTATTGAAACCAGACGGATCGCTGGCTCACACTGCAAAAGAAAAAGCAAACTTGTTTGCCACTCTCTTTGCAGAAGCTTCGCGTCTAGATTCTGCTAATGAGGTACCTCCCTGCCTTCCACAATGCGGTGTTTTCATGCCGGAAATACGCATACGTCAGAAGGAAGTACTAAAAACATTACGCAGTCTAGACGTGAACAAAGCCAGTGGTCCCGATGGTATACCAGCAATTGTACTTAAGAGCTGTGCACCCGAGTTGTCTCCCATTCTAACACGCCTATTTCGCCTCTCTCTAGAAACCGGGATAGTCCCTATGAGTTGGAAGCTAGCCAACGTACAACCTGTACCTAAGAAGGGCAGTCGTGCTGATCCTGCCAACTATCGACCCATCTCAATTACCTCCATTCTCTGTAAGAGTATGGAGCGTATAATTAACAACAAGCTCTTGGCATACCTTGAAGACAATGATCTCCTCAGTGACCGGCAATACGGATTTCGCCGAAACCGGTCCACTGGGGATCTTCTCGCGTATGCCACTCACATATTGAGCGAAGCCTTAGAGATGCATGGAGAGGCACTTGCTGTATCTCTAGACGTCTCTAAGGCATTTGATCGGGTCTGGCACGACGGTCTTCTGAATTAGCTTCCATCTTACGGACTACCTGCTGGTTTGTGCACTTGGATATCAGACTTTTTGAGGGAACGATCGCTTAGAGTAGTTCTTGATGGCTGCTCTTCCGATCAATTAGCTATTAATGCTGGTGTACCTCAGGGGTCAGTTCTTTCAGCAACACTATTCTTACTCCACATCAATGATCTGCTAAAGCCCGGTACCTTTGGGTATGCAGATGATAGTACTGTTGTTGAAAGATACACATCCAGTGCCCGAGCCAGTGGTGACGACGTCCGGATTGAGAGAGAGGCTATGGTTGAGCGCATGAACCTGGCTTTGAAAGCCGTGTCCAATTGGGGCGATGCTAACTTGGTTAGGTTCAATGCTGCAAAAACACAGGCGTGTTTATTCACTGCTAAAAAGAGCCCACTCCATCTGGCTCCTTCATTCCGTGGTGTATCTGTAAGTTTAGGAAACCATCTTGAGCTTTTGGGTGTTGATCTCACGTCAAACCTAAACTTTGGATCCTACATCGAGTCCAAAGCCAAAGTAGCTTCAAAAAAACTCGGCATATTGTCCAAGGTAAGGCGGTACTTCACACCTGGACAGCTTCTAAATCTGTATCAAGCACAGGTCCGATCGTGTATGGAGTACTGCTGCCACCTGTGGGACGGGTCTGCCAAGTACCAGCTTGAGGCTCTGGACTCGATAGAACGGCGTGCCAAAAGGCTCATTGACGACGACACTTTGGTTGGTAAAAGGCTCCTGAGCCTTGCACATCGACGTAAGGTGGCAAGTCTGTCGGTCTTTTACAGAATACACCACGGTGAATGCGCTCAAGAACTGCATGATCTCATTCTCCCATCACCATTCCACTACCGGACTACTAGACGCTCGGCTAAGCGCCATCCTTTCGTGGTCGAAATACCACCCATTCGTACCAAGCGATTCGACTCAACTTTCTTAATTAGAACGGCTAAGGAATGGAATGCCCTGCCAGCGTCTGTGTTTCCGGCGAAATATGACCCGGGCGTGTTCAAGAGAAGAGTGAATAGGTATTTACTTGGCTAGCATGCTACATCTTCGATCGCATCGTCACTTCCCATCAGGTGAGAGCGTGGTCAAATGCTAGACAAGTTTGAAGTAAAAAAAAAAAAAAAAAAAAAAAAAAGGAATATAGCTCGCTTAGCATAAAAACATTATTATATTTATTTTATTAAATTATATTATTATAGTAATTGTATGAATTAGTACTATATTTAGTATTTTAAAATAGAATTAAAACATTTTCAAGCGACTGAAACTTACATAAACCTTTTCTATTACCTTATAAGCACTCTACATTAAAATGAAGACGTTGAAGTTTAAAGTCAATTTTCTCGAAACTATCAATTGGACAGTTAAACCCTTTTTATTCTCAACCCTTCAATTTAAATATGTACTAGTTGCAGCCAAATTTACTATCTCTCATTCTACATAATACTTGCCCATTTCACATCCTTCTACCAAATTATACGAAAATAGAAATGTCAAATTATACTGACAAATACAAATGGATGTGTCAGGAACAAGAGAGATTTTCCGGAATTTCCCTTTATGAAACTGCTTACTTCGTGACATTTGCACTGATAGTTCGTTAACTTATATTAGACTAGCGGCCCTCCCCGGCTTTGCACGGGTATAATCTATCTTCTATCGCCTATGTTCATCAAAGATAATGTAGGATTCTAATGATGAAAGAATTTTTCAAATCGGTCCAGTAGTTTCAAAGCCTATTCAATGCAAACAAAGAATCAATTGTTTGTTTGCTTTGAATAGGCTTAATTTTAAAAATTTTCATCAAAATCGGTTCAGCCGTTTCGGAGGAGTATTTTAACAAATGCTATGAAACGAAATTTTTGTATATATAAATCTAAAGTATATCTTTGTTTTCATTTGTTGCTGAATTCGTGCGCTTGAAGATTTTGTACTCTTGAGTATAGTTCCAATTGAAGTGCCTGAACATTGAACAGTTAGCGTTCCATCAATCTTATCAAACGCTGCATTAAGCGAGAGTACTCTAGATTTGTATGCAGTTCTTGGTATTTTGTACGTAAAGGTACATTTAAAATTGCTAGCGTTTCAAAGCGATCGAGAGCTTTTTTTTTTGGTTACCGTGATAAGTGATCTTAAATCCTGATTTATCCTTCACCGTTTACAACCAACTTACATTACTAAGTTGATATTCTTTTTCAACCTACTTCAAATAAGTAGAATGTTCTCAATTCGACTGTATTTTCTTTTATTTTTGTTACCTCAGAACTATCGACTGGGTGAACCGATTTTGATGTTTTTTTTATTTGAAACAGTTTTTAAATTTAAAAAAAATTCAGTTCATTTGGTGTTTCCCGTGTGACCCGTGTGGTTCCATTTAAATTTTATCAAGATCTGACAAGTAGTTTTTGAGTTATTTTTAATAAAGCATATTTCAATTTCGACTACATTGTTGATGTTCTCATTGGGATTGAAATCGGTTAAAACCCTTTTTAAAGAAATTATTTAGTTCTTATTTAGTACTTATCTATTACGCGCATAGGTATTATATAACCATTAATAATATGGATTTAATTATCTTACCTTAAGTTCCGATCACCTTCTGTGGTTTTCTTTTGTAATATTTTAGTTTGCATTTTAGTTTCATCCTTTGGTTGTACGTAATAATTATTGATTCAATTAGTTTCTACATAAGTACTTATTTAGCGTACCTACGATTTTTTTAAATTTTAGCCCCAAAGTTTGTTTTTATTGTTGCCACTCACAAAATTGTCTTTAGTTTACTGTGTTTTTTCATATTTATGGTAGACTTATTTACACCAGAATCCCAAGATACAGGATTCGTGCTTAGTTTCGGGCTCATACTTAATAGTTTGAAGGAAATGTTTATTCTTGCACTTTAATTAACATATTGTAACATTTAATTTTATATACTATTTAGATACATACACCTATTAACCTAAATTCAAAACAGTGAGTTGTAGTTGGTTATCTTACATAGAGGAGAACAGGTTAAGGGATGAATCCTCGGTCCCTATCCCTAAGATAAGACAAGACATTCAAACCCAAAACTTGGCCAATCTCACTTAGGTATCTTACTTACCTGATAAATTCAAAGTACTAGCCCCTGGAGAGGCTTCTATTGTTTTCGTGTAGTTACAATCGATATTACAACAGGATCTGAATAGATGTAACTATACTTTTTTCTTTATAAAGATAACTTGAAGCGTTTTTAAAATAGGCACAGAAAGTAGCAAAATAAATTAATGCTTAAAAATATTCCATAATTATTACGCATATTTATTTATTTTATACAATAATGCAGTTTAATTATAACTTTTTAAATTAGTAATGGAAGTACGCATTGCAGATAGCTGGGAATCTGCTTATGATAGAGTAACCAAAACTTCCCCACTTCATCTATTTGCAGTGTATTCGTAAATTCAAACTAGTTCGGAGGGGTATGCATTGTTCTAATTTAAGGCTCGTATCGGCTTCGCACTCAAGCTTGAAACTGTTTCAGTTTAAAGCGATAGAGTACACGATATGACTTCAAAGGAAACCGAAGCGTTCCCATCCTTTTGTTCTGTTTTATATTACTTGTGTAAAATGATACGAGGAAATCGTTTGGAACCTCTATGGAAAACTCATTTTACAGACTTAAGAACTTATAAACTTATTAAGAACTAACAAAAATATTTTTGTTTAATTATAAACAATAGATCAATAATTTAAATTTTAAAACATTTTCCATAACATAAATGTTATGGAAAATGTTTTAAAATTTAAAAAAACTCCATAGTCATCCATGACCTTTCAGGTTTTCACTATTAAATGACGTGGTATGAAGACAGTTTGAATTCCAGAGAAGGCATAGGATTGGATTTTTTTAAATAAATAATAGTCCACACGTGCCAATCGCGCTGCAGTTTGAAATAAACCATCGTGTACAATCATGTCTATCAGAATCCGTAATCATCAAGAGTGACTGCAACCGCTAAATGGAATCGCCAACAAAACCACCAAGCCGGAATTAACCGGATAGCTATCTGATGAAAATTACAATTCCACCGAGGACTGAAAGCGAAAATAACTGAATCCGTATCAGATTAAATGGGAATGGTGAATATTTTCGAACCACGTTTAAAGCAAATGTTATCCGGCATGGAGGACTTGCGAAAAGAGGCTGTTACAAACTGGATTGAGATTTAGATTAAAGTAGATGATAAGTAGCTGAATAGTAGCGATTCCACCTCCGGATGAACGGATCACGGGGGGTTTTATTGAGTACTAGTCCCACATATCCCCGCAACCTCCCCCATGGCGGCAGGGAAGTGCAAGGGCAATACTTCCATCAAAAAAAAAATTAAGTTTTATAATACGACCAGTTTTTTTATGTTAGTGATGATGTGATGAGAGTCGTTTACCTGATGTTAAGCGACTCGGCCGCCCATAACAGAACAGTGTCACTCGGAACTCCAAAATATAAAGTTTCGCGTGACACTGCACTACGCACATCATCCTGAGACATCAGCACAGTCTGGTAATAAGATTACTCGACTGTGAGATGTGAGATCAGATCATAAAGTCTCATTTGCCCAGTAATTTCACTAGCTACAGTACCCTTCAAACCGGAACACAGTATTGCTTGCACACTATTGCTAGGTGGCAGAATAATTATCAAAGCGGTGGTACCTACCTAGACGGACTTTACAGAAAAGACCTTCCACCTAGTAAGGTAACATATAGACGAAAATAGTAAATAAGTGTATTAACAGTCACCATTTTTTTTTAACAGAATGATAAGAAGTTTAGAATCAACGAACTAAATAAATGATTTAAGCTCATTCGCATAATGGAATGGAAAGAAATTCCAATAAAGCTGGAAAACATTGCTTTCTCATTTACGGATTCCGCTACTCTGATAAAAAGGTAGTGAGAGAGATATACAGCAATAAAAATGTCTACTCTTTTTAAATAACTTTCTCCATAGGTGGTCAGTTCTACGAGCGATGTGGACTGCCCATTGCCATTTCCACTTGCTAGTTATAAGACCTGGTTCTTTTTTTTTTGTATACATAATCTACGTAAATTGTATAGCATGCTAATTCACGTTCGGTCTTGAATGAGATGCGCATGCACCGCACTCTGTCAAAAGAGTCGGTCGTTGTACTTCACCGCGCTCGCACCGCATCTGAGTTTCCTCTAAAGTTACGCTGGAAACCTTTGAATTTAAGGGTTGATATAGCCCTTCTCCCTCACCGCGATACCCGCTTTCTTTTAAGACATTACTCAAAACAATCCGCTGTGAAATATAAGTGCAGTGAAAGTGTAAAGACTGTGCGCCCCCGCTATAACCGCGGCGTCTATATTTGCTAAGGACTGTACCTAGGCACTCTGGAATCTCTGCAGGACGACGCTGTGTTGGTATGTACAATTTGCCTAGATTTTTGTGTCCAAATTGAGAACCAATCCTTCGTCAGGTCTCCCAGGAATTTTTTAAGCTTAGCTCTGTCATCCGCACATCATCAAAGAATTTGGATTCAAACCAGCCCCCCGCATCCCGCGCGGTAGGAAATATCATTTTTCCCCCAAGACCTATATCGGCCATCTTAGTACTTCTGCAGATCTCTTAATTTTGTATGTTAATTCGCAGATACAAACCAAGCACAGCTTTCTCCATAGCTCGTTGCGTGACTCTGAGCTTAGGTACTAACTCTATTAGTTTACTCCAAATTTCTCCATTCCTGTTCTTTTTATTACAGGGTTTTAATCTCAAAACTTTTGGCAAACCTTTGTTCTAGGGCAATTCGGCTGTGTTTTATGATATTACAGACATTAATAATTTAGCGTTGAAGTGTTGGCGTAGCACCAGACGGCATACATTTTGGATTTTCACAAGGCTCCGAATCAGAGCGAGGCTACTTGAAATCTTTGGATGTACTACTCTTTCCATTTGACTCCTTTATGATATGGTCTCTAGAATTTATATGCTTGATTAGTCATAACAATACTTTTAATATGTTTTTCGTAGATATTTACGCGGCTTAAAAATATTCCAAAGTTTTAACAATTAACCCTAAATTCACTTTTGTGGGTGTTGTAGATGTCCATACACCATCTTCATCAGGTAGGCCACAAGCTTACCCTTCATTCCATTAAAAAAACTGCAAAGCGAAAGACACCTTAGTGCGAAGATTTCACTCCAGAGTTAACTTAAAACATAGGTAATAAATATCTGACGATATCAGCCGCAGGAAATGTCAGTTAGATCAAACAGGGTCTTTATATAACTTAACCAATAACTTGAGCTTTATAAAAACATTCTCTGCTATATAAGTATTCATTGCATTTTTTTAATGCTACTGAGTGATGTGACGAGATAGTCGTTCACCTGATGTTAAGCGCCACGGCCACCCATAACAGAACAGTGTCATTCGGAACCCCAAAACAGAGTTACGAGTGACTCTGCACTGCGCACATCATCCTGAGACATCAGCACAGCCTGGTAATAAGATTACTAGACTGTGAGATCAGGTCGTAAAGTCTCAAATGCCCAGTAATTTCACTAGCTACAGTACCCTTCAAACCGGAACACAGTAGTGCTTGCATACTACTGTTTGGCGGCAGAATAACTGGCAAAGCGATGGTACCTACCTAGACTTTGCAACAAAGTACTACCACCTAGTTATTTAATTCAAATACTGAAATGATAAAAAGAGGCTCATTCATTTTGAAGAGTTCGTAACCGTAATAAAAAGCGTAGATATACTAAATATTTCAAGCCGCTTTACATCCTGGCGCGCCAGAGACTGCTCGTTCATTTCTAAAATCGTATTCGCAGAGGGTTATCTAATATTTGTTTAGGTATATTTTATATTGTAGGAGTATTTTCTTGAACGGGGTTACCGTTCAAGAAAATACTTTTTTATCTAATTATGATTCATAATAAGAACAATTAAAAAAATATGTAAAAAAATTATATTCTTTTTTGTGTTTTAGTCGATTGTTTTTTTTATAAATCAAATTAAGTCTTTTATTTGCCAGAACACAAATTTAGTAAGTAATGAAGTTTTTGCGCACTGTGTTCATTCTGCAAGCAGACATGCAAATGTATGTGTTGGACTGATTAAATAGCTAATTATTGCTAATTTTATTAAAGATTAAATTTCTTAAAAATATAAATTGGTACAAAACTCCGTGTATTGAATTCTGTGTATTTAATACGATAAAAACAATTTTGAATAAGCCAGTCAAGTCAACGATTTCCTAACCTTATTACAAGGTTATCGATTTTTAACTATAGTTATACAATATACATTAAATAATAATTTAATTATCATAATAATAATAATTTATTTAATTTAAATAATAATTTAATATTGGTATACAAAACTGTATAACTAAAAATCGTTAAAAATCGATATGCACTATGGATGGATGCAATATGTATGGGTAATGTATGTACATCGCCCATCCATATTATCTCAATGGGCGGGTTAATGATTCTGACGCCAGGGTTAACAACTTGCATGTGCATACGCGTATTCAGAAAGAAAGGCACATATAAAGTTTAAATAAAATATGTAAAACAAATGCAAGCAAGGCAATGTTCCATCGCCGACAGCGTTGTCACTTACCACCAGGTGAAACAGTGGTCAAATGCAACCCTATCAGAACTAAAAAAAAAAAAAACAGTGGCTAAATTCTCGATGCTATACTTAATACATGAATATGAAACAAATGAATGTAAATACTTAGGTAAGTACCGTTAGGTTATCAGTATTTCCCATAAAAATTCCCGTTCAGATTAAAATATCAAGTAAGTGTCCCATAAAGACCGTAACGCGATTTTTCGCCTCCCATATTGCCTTGAACCGTCAATATCTGAAAGTTGGAGCGTGGAAACGGCGTAATTTCCTCAGCGGGTCCAAACGACCATACCCACGGTATTGCAACACCGTACGATATCCAGCCCGTACTTAAGATCAAGATATATTTTTATACAGGATTCTAATGCTATGGAACACAAATAAAATGCGGTGTGATGCTGATAAAAAGCTCAGAAACTTACGTAATCATCATTATCAGCCGAAATACGTTGACTGCTGAACATAGGCCTCAACTTTGACTTTCCTAAAGCGCCTCTTGGTTCGGCTACTTGACTCTTACATCACACGGCTCAATAGCTTTTTGACGTGTTATATAGGAAGCTTATGTCAAAATACTACTGAGATAGAGCAAAAATGTATTGAGATCGTATATTGATACTGGCTGTTAGCTCGTAAAAAAACTTATCCATGATGGATGTGGCTGTTGATCATCATTTGTCAAGATCATTTTGAAGGCCTGCCCGTGACCCAACCTCAGTCGCTGTTTTCTTAGCTCTATGATATCACATTGATAAAGCCTCTCACCACGCACTCCCGAGGGTTGAAGTACTTCAAGTGCTTGTTTTAGGGCCATTCCACTCTAATTATCCTTGACTGGAGACACGAACAGATGTTAATGGTTGTAGCCTACAATTTGTGAATAAAACATGTGTTTGCTTATTCAAGACTATTAGGCGCTCTGCGGTCTCACCCGCAACTTTCCCCTTTTTACCACGGAAGTTCTCAATTTTTCGGGATAAAAATTATCTCAAATTTATCCCGGTGATATAAGCAACTTGTGTACGAAATTGCATTGGAATCGGTATAGCGATTTTGACGTGAAAGCCGGACAAACAAATAAACATACCAACAATAACAATAATACTCACTTCTCTAATTATATTAGTAAGGATAAATATCTGAAGGATAGGTAATTGCCCAAAATGTGTGCCTAAATAGTAGGAAATTATCCAGAAGTAAATAAATAATATTGTATTTGGGTTTGAATACGAAATTATTTATTTTTAAACTGTATATTTATATATTTTTATGTATGTTTGTTTCGTTGTATTTAAGTGACCATGACAGCTTAGGATGTCATATTATTACGATGTTTAATATAGTATTACAATTTGTAATGATAGATACTATATTACATATCAGTAGAGAAAATTAAAAAAAAATTGCGTATAAACTTTCAGAATAATGCGTATTCGGTATCCTTATGAAAACGTTACATTGATAATGATACTATTTTAAATGATTAGTATATGAAGAATTTAAATAGTATCATTACAAATTGTAATACCATATTAAACATTGTAACATCCTACACTGTCATGGTTACTAAATATACAACGATACAAATATACATACAAATTTACAACGCAAGATCTAATCACTAGCTCAAATGGGCTAGAAAAAAGTAGTTCTTACTCCTGACTGACTATCGACAAGACAGATATTCTGTACCTAAACCACTTTCTCTAGAAGAAATTTAAACGTAAAATTTTATGGGTAGTAGCTAGTAGCATTTAGTTTTCACACTAATATTATAAAGGCGAAAGTTTGTATTTGTGTTTGCGTGTATGTGTGTATGTTTGTTACTCCTTCACGCTCAAACGGCTGAATGGATTTGGATGAAATTCGGCACCAAGATAGCTTATTAACTGGATTAACATATAGGCTACATTTTATCCCGGAAAGAAATTTTCCCGTTGGATGAGCAAATAATTAAAATATTCTTATCCGCGGGTGAAACCGCGAGGCGCAACTAGTAAAGAATAAAAGCACGTCGCTCATTAAATAAACGTGTTAATGTTTAAACAACATAACATTTCATATTCAAAATAGCTTATAAAACTTTGAGAACTATACGTATGCATTATCCTTATCAAAACTTTATATTAACCTTGTAAAAATTAATAAGGGTACGCTATATAAATATGCTAGCTATTATGTTATCACTAAGTATATTATAACTCAACCCCAAGTTCCGAGCACATTGTTAGGTCAAGCGCTTTGAGGACCATTTAATTTTACTATCCCTTTAGGTCCAACAAAGACGAGGGTACAGACTACAAAGGCAGGGGTGGCCTTCATTTGTATTCTGCACTCAAGACTCAAGGTAACGGCGAGTATAGTGATTTGGTTACAGTTTTTATGTATACTAGGTGGTAGGACTTTAACTAGGTGGTAGGACTTTAACTAGGTGGTAGGACTTTAACTAGGTGGTAGGACTTTAATTACTCAACTCTTTTTTTTTACTTTAAACTTGTCTAGCATTTGACCACGCTCTCACCTGATGGGAAGTGAGGATGCAATCGAAGGTGTAGCATGCTAGCCAAGTAAATACCTATTCAGTCTTCTCTTGAACACGCCCGGGTCATATTTCGACGGAAACACAGACGCTGGCAGGGCATTCCATTCCTTAGCCGTTGTAATTAAGAACGTGGAATCAAATCGCTTGGTACGAATGCATCTAGTATCATCTAGCATCTAGTAGTCCGTTAGTGGGAGAATGAGATCATGCAGTTCTTGTGCGCATTCACCGTGGTGTAAAATCTGTAAAAGACCGACAGACTTTCCACGTTACTCAAATGAATCTAAATTTCGACCCCGGTATCTCTACCTATATCTGATCCGCAATTTCTTAAAGGCTTCTAACCCGTCCATATTATTATTATTGCCCCCATTATTCAGGTGGGCCCTAGGGTACTATTACCATTCGGGTTAAGCGTAGCCGAATGACCTGTATTTTATAGGAAGAAGGAACGAGGAGAAAGGGCACTCTTCGAATGGCCACTTTTCATTTCGATAGTAAAAGCCGTACGTGAGTATCGTAAGCAATTGGAAAACACTGAGGTGGCAAGTTATCCCATTTACCTTATTTTTATCTTTAACTATAATAAATCTACTACTTTTTAAATAAAACATCTTGGTATTTTCAACTAAAAACAGCAATATGACTTTAGACGACGTTTTGTTAAATTGCTGTATAAATAGCAACGGGTTAATAAGGGTTTTCTCCTCTAGCTTGATTGCAAATGATTGAAATGTGCACCTGAGCAAATATTTTTAAATTTAGAATGTCGTTTATTGCTAAATTTACATTGTAGCATTTTACTTTCGAGCAAAGTTCGTGTAAGTATCACTGCTTTGCCAGTTATTCTGGCGACAAGCTGTATAGTGTGTAAGTACTGCTGTGTTCCGGTTTGAATGGCATTATAGCTAGAGAAATTACTATGAGACTTTAGACAAATGAGACTTTATGATCTGATTTATTGAATTGACACTGCACTGCGTGCGTCATCCTGAGACATAACATAACTATGTTATGTCTATGTTATACTCACGCGAACCTTTATGATTTAAAGTTTATAATGACACAGAAATCTGTTACAGGCATCATTCGCTTATATAGATAAAAAAAGCAACACTACAAAGACCAACCAACCACGGCACGGTTTGTTGAGTTCACAGACCAAGTAGAGGATAGTTGAGTTCAACACCTCATGTTGTCATTATTGTCACTTCTCTCAAGACATAACTGCGAGCAAAGGCAGCCTCAAGTATCGCCAAGTCAAACTCTTGAAACTAACGGAGTTCTTGACAGTTCACACAGTGACAGATTTTTTTTAATGTTTTGGCTCCACACTTTTGTGTATTTAGCCAGTGTCAAGTAATTGATAATTTATCAAGTTAATGATATTTCACGCAAATATGTGTCAAGTCACAGTCGAAGTCACCAAGTCAAATCATAGTCTAGTCAAAGTCATACTCCTAGTAAAGTGGTGGAAACTTTACTTGAAGCTTCTATGGAGTTTTGGAAACAACACGAAAATAAACGTTTCACCATCATTATACAATTTTCCCACACTCACGCCTGTAATCCAGCACTTAACGAATAGAATGCCACCAATTTTATGCACTAACACTGAAAATAACACAAGTTTTGGAAAATAATACAATGCGGTGACGCAATCTTTTTCGCTTTCCCGCCAAAACTCGACAGTTCAAGTTTGTCTGTTCGACTTTATTTGCAGAGAATATACTTTAATTAGGGTTGAAAGTAAATTTATTTCGTTTGATCTCTTTGGAAGGTTCTTATGGATGAGATTTATGGTTTCTGTTTGAAGCTACTTAAGTATTCGTTTGGAAGTTAGATGACTGTCCGTCCATTAAGAAATGACGCTTTGGTGGCTATTATATTTGTAACAAGAGATATCCCGCGGTTTCACTTAATATTTACCCATTTTAAAGGCACTGTGACTATTGAAATTACTGGACAAATCAGACTTTATGACCTGATCTCACAGTCTAGTATAATTTTATTACTTATTTAATATGCTGATGTTTGGATGACATGCGCATTGCGCAGTGCAGTGTCACGCACGCAAAACTTTATATTTTAAAGTTCGGAGTGGTACTGAATCTGTTACGGGCAGCCGTGACACTACATCAGATGAACGACTAGCTCGTTAACAAAAAAAGGGGAAACAATTTTCCGGTATAAGGTATTATATTTATTGATCTCGGTAATGTAAGCGTTCTGTGAATTTCATCAATATTGAAACAAAAAACAGATGATTTTCGGCTGTTCGTTGGTTGTTTTCAGCTGTTTAGGCGTGAAGTCACACAAGCAAACAGACAACGGATTACTTATTTGGAGAAAGAGAGAGGGAGACGGAAAGAGAGAGAGAGAGGGAGAGAGAGAGGGAGAGAGAGAGGGAGAGAGAGAGAAAGAGAAAAGTATTATCATAAATAAACAGGTTTATGCTATAATAACTGAAACAAATAACTTATGCTCACAGTTACTAGCGGTAAAATTCGATAGATTAAAAAATATTGAAGATTTTATTCTAAGGTTTTTCCATATTTTTCAAATAAAACTAGCAGAAATAAGTGATCTAAATAAGTGACTCAAATCATTGCCAATCAACTTTATCATTTGTATTGCCTATGCTTAAAAGGAATATTCTTTTTTTTTGTTTGGTTTTGGCTCCACACTTTTATGTATTTAGCCAGTGTCAAGTAATAGGAATATTCTTGTTTAGATAGAATATCCCCAATGACCACAGATTAGAGAAAAACAATCGGTTACTCAGTGAGGCAGACTAACCTAACCTGATTTAAAAAAAACTATTTCTCTTTTACCTACTCTTTACTTTATATAATGTAAAGTAGATAAAATATCTACATTTGCTACATTTCCTATTTAGATCAGTTGTTTTGAATTAATTTATAGACCAAATGAGTTCGCAAAATGTTGGCAAATTTTCAAAAACAATTGGTACAGATTTGCCGCGTTTTATCGGGCTTCACCACCAACTGCGTTGGAGTAACGATTTCAAAATGTTTTTTTTTTTTATGTTTTGGCTCCACACTTTTGTGTATTTAGCCAGTGTCAAGTAATTGATAATTTATCAAGTTAATGATATTTAACGCAAATATGTGTCAAGTCACAGTCGAAGTCATCAAGTCAAATCATAGTCCAGTCAAAGACATACCCCTAGTAAAGTGATGGCAACTTTACTTGAAGCTTCTATGGAGTTTTGGAAACAACACGAAAAAAAACGTTTCACCATCATTATACCACTTTCCTATACTTATGCCTGTAATCCAGCACTTAACGAATAAAATGCCACCAATTTTATGCACTAATACTGAAAATAACACAAGTTTTGGAAAATAATACAATGCAGCGACGCGATCTTTTTCGTTTTCCCGCCAAAACTCCAAATGATTTTATTGTTACTTATTTTTGTCTTTTTCAAACCACAGAGGTCTGACAAAGAGCAGTAATATGGCCTTCTTGTAGCTGATATCGGTGTAAACTGTCGTCTCTTTCAGGCAATGAAGGCACGAAGATTTATAACCCTGTATAGATTTATCAACAGAAGTTCGGATTTATTCTGTTGAACAGGAATAAATTTATACACAGCCGTTTATAGAATAGGTACACCTATTCATACAGCTTTGATACTACAAAAAATATACAAAAACTGGAGAAAGAGTACTTTAATATAATTAACAGATTAATTTTAAATCATAAATATTTACTAAATACTTTGCTAGCGTGGCAAGACAAATAAATGCTTAAGAAAACAAAGTCAAAAGTGCCCATCTTTTCGATTTGTTCTTATTAGTTCCTTTACTGAGTATATGTACTGAACATTTTTTGTTCCTGCAGTTCCTTAACTTTTAAAGGAACTACTGCAATGAGCTTACCAATTCTTAGTAAATATTTTCTTTGCGAAATCAGAAAGCGAAATGTTATGAAAATAAATTTTGTCGCTAACCATGTACCTAAGTTTTAACTCCAATTTCTCGTAATTAGCGATGTCGAAAATATTTGAGAAAATGGGCATTTTTCCTAAAGTAAAATAATACGGTTTAGTGCCTTTCATAACAGTACTAAAACGCCATTCCCAAATTTTCACCTACAGCGCCTCGGCTATGACTATAGGCGGAATAACAAGATTAGCATATTCAGCCAAGCCCACACAATGTAATGTTTTGACATTTTGACATTGACAAATACAAACTTCTAAAGGGCTACATATTAACATCTGTAGAAAAAGCAGTTCGTTGTAGGTTGCTATCTGCCTGTTAAGGGTTTTGTGAGAAAAAGCTTTAAAAGAAAAATCTGAGGACATGAAACCCTTTTATGTCAATAAATGATGATTTGATTTGATTTTTGAATTGCATGCGATTGATAACAACTCACCAACATACACAACACAACAACACTTAGAAATGTAGTACTTATTATGACCACAATACTTTTCAAAAAAATCCTTGCTTTAGCCCCCAATAAGAAGAACAGTGTGGGAAAAAATGCAGATTATTAGTAGCGGGCCTTAGTAACGAATGAGGATTGAGGCTACATACATTGTGTAGCATCTGCCTTAAAACTCAATGCGTGGCACCTTTTGTTGCGTAATAATGCTAATGTGTAATGGGACGGGTAAAGCTATTGTCGTTAATCTTTATGAAGTCTTTACGACTACATACATCTACATTTATTCTCATAAAGCAGTTAATTTAATACACGGTGTGGCCATAACTATTATCCATCTAAATATGTGTTGCGATGGCGTACTGATAGAATATTGACTGAAAAGCAGAATACATATACCTATAATGAATGCATTCCCCACGATGTGTACCTAATGCAAAAAAAAACGCGTGTGCTTTGACCACACGACTGAAGTAAAACTTCTTTAGTTTAGCTCCATCTATCGGTCGATATAACTTTGTTTTTGCTTTGTTTAAGGTTAATGTCGCCATCTTGACAATTGTAAATTGTCATTTTATCGGATATACTGGATATAATAAAACATTTTTTTAATTTGTCACATTGACATTGCAGATCTATGAGAACCAAGTTCCGATGGCCTCGCATTCACCAGCTTACTCCCTAAGTCAAACGTGCGTAAAGAAGTTTTACTTCAAAATTTAATTTAGGAGTAAAATCTCGGTTATCTTTTCGGTAAGAACCGACTACAAGAGTATCCAGAGAATTGGCAGCAGCATTCTCCTCGAGCGTGAGAATTATAGCAAAACCTTTATGATGTAGCGCCATATTTTATAATTAATCTGAGTAAGCATTTTTGTAGAACAACCACCAAGCCATCAGCAAGCACCTTCCACACTGATTCGCGTTATTGGTACATCATTCAGTTTTTGGTTTGCTCTCCCCAAGGCTAGTTAATTAATATAACTACCTAGATAAGTACCAACCATAGGTCCACTAGCGCGATATTGGTGACCCCAATTAGATTGACGTGGTAAGGGCATCTAAAAGTGGCGTTGTATGGGAGTTACGACGCGTAGTATCAAATTGACATACTACAATGTATTTTTGATACTTAACTATGCAAGTATCAACCTACCAAAAAGTTTGCTAATAACAAACTTTCATAAAAATCCAAAATTATCACAAAAGCCTGCTCTAAAAATATTCAGAGCGTATTTAAAAGTTATGAACCAATGTTCCCGCTTAAAAAGTTTCATAATGAAAACATGAAAATGCGCTTTTCAAAGCTCCTTTCAAAGTTAAAACTCTCTTGTTAGGCTCTGTTGGTGTAGAAATTCTATTTGCACTTCAATCAGCTAACGAACGTAATGACAGAGAGCGCCCGGTGTTCGATTATCGTTCTAAGTATGCAAAAAATAGGTGCTTCATATTTGACCTAAATATACGATAATAGATATAGTTCCTAACATTTTGCATAGAAATAATTCCTTATATTTAAAATCTGTACCGATGCCGTATTTCCGACATTCATTCCTTGGAACTACTCTCTCTTTTAAGTTTTTAAAATATACAACGTCATTTTTTGTATAATGTCTTAAAAACCTATATATTATAACCTATATATACGTCAATGATTAATTGACGTACCCCAGCTTCGTTTAGGTTGATTTTGGAATTTTACACCTTAATCCCCCTGCCCCCTCCACAATCCCACTTTATTGCCTATTTAGAATTTTATCCGTACGAAAATTTATTATACAAAAAACTTATGACGGATTTCATTTCTTGCTCATTCTAGTATATGAATATAAATAAGTAACATAAAAATAAGATAGCACAAATAATAATAAAAAAATAACATAAACATCTTATTTTTAATTCAACAAGTATATTGTACAAAAAAATTGCCCAAAATATAGCCCCAACTCCAACAAAAATATATTTTCTAAATTACATAATACTGGATTACTTTTAAAGCTCTCTTCTATGTACAGAATTTTACCATAATCACAGTTATATTATTAGAAAGTATATATCTGATTATTTATTCATTTGTGTAAACCTTTATTGTAGAAATATTTCGAAAACTGATCGATGTTATTTGTGGAAGCTATTACTGCAGAAGTCATCAATCAAACCTACTCAGGTTTTATTCGTAGCAACAATGATAAAAAGGCCCATTTCCTTACCCGTCATCGTATTACGCTCCATCCATCTGCTGGGACTTAGAGGTTCTCTAGAGAAATGTAGCTCGTAATAGAATAGGGTTTTTTTAATTGTTGTATAGGCTTGCTTTTGACCACTATCGCACCTGATGGTAAGTAGTTAATACTTGTAGTGATGGTAAGTGACGATTTGGTCTAGGATGTAACACGCTTAGCTAGAAGATACCTGGGGGTGATCACGAAACTTTGATTGCAATGCTAAGATAAGGATAAGTTTCCATACTAACTATGCTCATAAACTGCGTATTGAAACTGTCAAATCCATACAAATTTTTGTTTCTATTGGTTGCAATCGAGTTTGCTTTTGCCCAGCTGTTCACTCTCGATTTGAAGACTCAAATGTTCTAGTTTTCGGGTAAAGCGTTCCACTCTCCAGCTGTTCGCATGATATGATGAGGTAGTGTATCGACAACGTTGGAATAAGTAACTATGCTTTTTACATCAATGCCCTTTCCTTGAAGTTGTGGATTTCCATCTTCAGCTTTTCATTTATTGTTTCATTCATTCATTGTTATCAGATTTCGATCTGAATTTTCATCGCATTTTATAACATAAACCTATATATACCTATATACACGGACATTTATTAATTTATTTACTTTCAATACGTATAGCGTCCTTCTACATGCGGTGGTCATGCCATCAATCTACCCGTGTCATAACTTGAAAGTCAATTGATCGAAATTGAATTTATTTCACTGAAGTTTCATTGGAACATATCAGCGATCTTCATTTTTATTTCAAGGGCTTCAATTTCTCGCCAGCTGTAAGTGGACGCTGAAAATACATTTTCATTTAAGCGGATTTAGAATTCAGCTCTCCACGCGAGTTTTATCTACGCGTATCAGCTATTCCCCTAAGTTCCGCACCAACAGCAATCACAAATCTCGATAATAATTTGATAACTGTACAGGAATAGCACAACAGGAGAAATGACTTATGGTATCAAGTGTCCCTTGTTTGGCTTTTACCATTGAGTTTTTTTTTTTTTAATAATTTGGTCTTTAAAGCATCTACAAATTATATGTATATATTCTTCTTCTTTCTCTTATATATAAATATCAGTTACTGCTCGTCAGTCTCGTTAAAATTCAAAAACGACTTGACCGATTTTAATTACTATTTGTTTTGTTCTCCGTAAAACAGTTAGCGTTAAAAGTTAAAAAAAAAAATAGGAAAATCCTTTATTAAATCGGCTGAAAGTTGAAAAATCTAAACTACGGCTCATGCTATTTTTTTTTGTTTTGGTGTGACTCCACACTTTTGTGTATTTGGCCAGTGTCAAGTAATTGATAATTTCTCGAGTTAAGTAATATATATATGTATGTGTCAAGTCAAGTCACAGTCCAAGTCATCAAGTCAAGTCATAGTCTAGTCTAGTCAAGTAATACTCCTAGTAAAGTGGTGGCTACTTTACCTGAAGCTTCTATGTGGTTTTGAAAACAACACGAAAAGAAACGTTTCACCATCATTATACCACTTTCCCACACTCATGCCTGTAATACAGCACTAAAAGAATAAAATGCCACCAATTTTAAGCTAACATTACACTTTGACAGATGTCATTTTGACAAAAGTATTTAGCAATTGTTTGGCAAAAAAAAACTCTGAATCAGTCATAGGCTTACGATATTTTCGCTAGAAGCCTGCTAAGACAAAAACTAGACGGTCGTTGAAAAGAATCCGAAAATGGCGGATTTTTTCCATAACCTGTGTATTTTTTAATTTTAATGTGAGTATGGGTTGATTATTATCCATTAAGTGTTTTTTAACGTGCACGAGTAGCAAATGATTCCAAGTTTATAAACCATGCATTTTCGTTTTCTCATCAAGGTTACCTAGAGCCTTCAGTAAAATATCCTCCATTTTACGGTGGCATTTTGAATGACAAAATAAGACTGACATGACATAACTGTACAAAAATTCCTTACTTGACATTGGCAGAATGATCACTAAAAAGCGATGGAAAGCCTTTAAACGAAAAAAAGAAGATGACAAAAACTAAAATAACTGCACCATGCAGCTGCATGCTGCACCAACTGGTACCTTTACTCGTATGTATACAGTTAATTAATATTACTAATTAGTTTTCACATAATCTGTGGAGTTATTAGTAGATTGTAATAATGTTCCTATTCTAGACTACACTAATGGCAACGTTGATGGATAGGCCCATTTCCTCTAATCGCTCCTCGGGAATTCTCATCTCTGCTACAGAAATTATCACTATTTTTATTTATATTTTTACTGTTGTGAAGAGGAATACTTAAATACTTAGTTAAATAGTTATCTATAATTATGATATCAGTGCAGCTACCTGTGAATGCGGCTTGTATTTTTGTTCTAATGATATAAGTAAAAATTTCGAGAAGGCGCTCACACTATTATTTCGCTATTTATGTCGCCTGCTTGAATCAATCAACAGTTTAATTTTAATGTAAAATTTTTATGATTCAATTTTAACTTATACAGAGCACCCCTTGGTTTCACCCACTATTTACACTTTCTCCCCAGAGCACTTAATTTTCCTGGATAAAAGTATCCTATGTTGATAACGGTTAAATTTGCAATTAAATTATTAAATTGCTTCATAGGTTTTGACGCAAATTGGACAATTGTCTCGTGGGCGAATTTTCGGTCGCAGTCCCATTAGTTGACGCTGTACACAATTTTCGTTTCATTATTCTTTAGACGGAGAAGCTCAATCGAAATAAATTATAAATATTGTCAAAATTCAAATTATTTAAATTATTTATTCTTTCTTTACGTGATTTTTTAAGTAGAATAACTTAACATATTAATTTTATTGTAAAAAATAGTGAAAAAAAATGCAAACAAAAAAAAACCTTCACTGTAAAGCTTCTTCTTTACAGTTGTAATCGAAGCTTTGGATGGGAGGTTTCTGTTCTGCATTGTTCCAGATTGCTTGCACCAGTAGTGGGAAAGAAAATTTTTTATAATAATATTTGATATAATATATTTGACATAAAGTTTTTTTTTTAATGTTTAGTACATTCACTTAATTTTAAGCATCTAATATCATTTTATCTTGTAAAAAACACTATAAATTTGCAATAAAATCCTTTGATAAATAACGGCTAAAACTCACGTCAATTAAAAGTTGAAATTACTCCGACCAGGTTTCGGACATATTCGATGTCCTTCTTCTGGGAGCCAGTTACTAACGCAAGCCGCGGCGGCTTTCGCGAGCGTTTGCACGTAACTGTTTTTATCTTACAAAATGTGTCATACTCACGATAGTTTTCAAACTAAGATCCTTTGACTTTGAAGAAGTGGAATTGAATTCTCTATTGTTATAGCATAACGATACGCGATGTGTAGACAGATTAATTCGGTCGTGGGACCACACATCCATTCTGTTATAATTAGTTTTCCTCGCTTGACATTGCATCTATACAGATGGTGGTGGTGCGGCTCCGTGAAGGATTAATTAATCCATTTAGGTACTTTACCAAGATAATTTAATAAATAAAATATATAGAATGGACTAGAAAAATGCTGTATTGCGTGTACCAATATTATTACGAGGTCGACTTATAACCCGGAGTCGACGGGTTCGATTCCCGCGGCAGGACAAGTATTTGTACACAGAAAAAAAGTGCAAATATACTTGTTCTGTGTCTGGGTGTTGTGGGACCTTGGTCCTCGTAGTTCCTAGGTTCCTAGATACAGGGAATCCTAGGTCCAGGATCCATGTTTGTGATCGTTGGGCGTTATTATTATTATTATTACATTAGAGTATAATAAGCGTAGTAGTACGTAAAAAAGTAAATAAAAAAAATTATAATAAGTAGTACAAGGCCACCCTTATCACTAAAAGTGATCTCTTCCAGGCAACCAATTTTTTATGTTAATAAATTGAGTGCAGACTTAGTCGGTCACCTGATGTTAAGCGACACGGCCGCCCATAACAGAAGTGTCACTTGGAACTCTAAAATATAAACTTTCACGCGACACTGCACTGTGCACATCATCCTGAGACATCAGCACTGGTAATAAGATTACTCGGTAAAAAGATAAGGGTGAGAACTTAAGAAATCTCAAACTTTAGTGAAGATGGGCATTGCTTAATATCTAGTGTAACTCTGCTAGAACATTAACAATGTTGAAACGTTTAAACAACGTTATAGCGGACATAATTTTGTATCTAAGTAAATGAACGTATATACTAATATAATATATATATAATATATACGTATATAAACCTTGTATATACATTAAGCATATTTTCCAATATCACAGAAACATTACCCGGGCGATGCCCACACCGGCACCGGGAGCTAATCACCTACAACATGACGCCGCTACTTATTTAAACTATATGTACCTACTCATATCTACTATGACGTCACGACATACATAAGTAAATACTTGATCAACTATCTGGTGTAGGTCAAAATATGAGAGTTGGCTGACTGCTAACGCGACCCTTCTCGTCCCAGCATAGCGAAAGACGACTCACGGGGAGGTTTTTAGTGGGTTCGAGTCCTATATACCCCCTGCCACCACCACCGTGAAAGAAGAAGTGCGAGGGCATTTTCCTTCCTAAAAAAGGTCGAAATATGAGCGGAAAAGAAAAGTTTTTTTTAATCGTCGAAAATTGAGGTTATTAGGTACCTACCCTCAAGAATGTGCGGAAATGAGACTATGGCCATGAAAACATTGTATATCCTCGTGGTCATACTGGAATTACACGATTTACACGGACCTAAAATTAGCCTAAACTGTACATAATTTATTGTCTTTTATTTGGCTTTGCCAAGTCTAAGTCAAAATTTAAAAAAAACTACTTAGTTTATTGTCTTTTATTTAGATAGATAGATAGATAAAACTCTTTATTGAAACTCCACATTGTAGGAACAATTTACAGTCACAAACTTAAGAATTAAGTATCACAATGGGCGGAATTTAGCTTTGCCAAGTCTAAGTTAAAATAAAAAACATAGTGCCATCTAGCCCCAAACTAAGCAAAGCTTGTACTAAAGGAACCAGGTAACTGATAGAATAGGTACTTAGATAATTTTAATTTTAATTTGTAAATTATATACCTAAAATACAATATAACACCCAAACACAGAACAAACACCTATGTTCAATACACAAATTTTTGTACTGGGTGGGAATTGAACCCATAAAAACAGAGCTATCTGAGCTATCAGGCCAGTCGAAATTAATTTCAAAGCGGCAATTTTTTTTGTATCGATATGTTAAAGTACTAAACAAAAAACACCGCATTACTGTTACCTGAAGCTGATATGCAGATAGACAGGTAAATATAATACCAATTATTAAAACGAAAAAATTCATTCCAATAAATTATAATCCTACTAAAAACCACATAGCAAAAGTCCGTTAAAATATGTATCTCACAAACAATAAGGCGCTGCAGTGTTCACCACACCAACACTTCTCAACATACTCCCAGTAGGCCAATAGGAAAATGACAACAAATCGATTTTCAGAGTTAACTAAAGTATTATCTCACGAGCTGTATATTACTGACAGTGATTGATTGATTTTGAAGTTTCTTTAATGACAAAATAATAATACATTTTATTTTGTAGGACTTAAGAGTTAGTGTCTTAGTTACAAATTTATTCTAAGCATAAAAATGGTTTTGTAGGCTGATGGCGCCTCTTCAAATTAACAATTTTTTTTTTAATTTTTATAATAATTAGGGAGCTAAGTGGTTACTGAGTGTAAAAATTGTATATTTTTATTGTGTGTCTATTTTTCTATGTTTAATTACTTATTAATTTTTTACCCAGCTATGGAAACTTGTAATTGGCCTTCTTTATATATTTACTTTTCTATGTGTGTACCTAAGCGGTAAGTTTTCTTAGAATCGTTAAATAAAATAACTGTAACCCTGGATATCTTCTGTGCCATGCATCATGGTGCTAAAGTATATCATACCTCTCAAACTTTAGGCTGATACTAATCTAGCTGGTCTCAATAAAAAAGTCAAATAACATTTCTCATTTACTTACCAAAATAAAACTTTACAAACAATAAAGTTTTTATGGAGCTGTAAATTAAGAAAGTGCACCTAACTTATTATAAGAAATTTTATTTGTAACAAGGAAAAGTTTCCGAGTTAAAAGCGAAATAGAATCAACGCTACAGGATGCTTATCATCATCAAACAGCTGGAATACGTCCACTGGTAACAAGCCTCCCATAGAACGCCACTTTAAGCGTTTGCCTGCCTTTTGTGTCCAACGGCCTCCAGCAATCTTGACCACAGATCGTTGCTTCCTCATTGCGTTGCGTCTTCACCTGCCCGGTGGCGCTTCAAAGGTCGGTAGAGACCAACAGCTAAACCCAGCTCCCCCAGCTCCCCGTTCAAATACTTACACAAAAACTTGTGTAAAATCCTATGAAATGTTAATATACAACTTCGGGTTACGACGTCCAGCCGGGGTTTAAACTACATAAAACTAATGCAGAACATTCCAGATCTTAAAAAAGCTTGCATGTGTTTTTAACCGTGTCGCATATATGCTTTTAGGTTCAGAAGGCCCTACATTTTGTAAATAGGTAGAACACTTTCGTGTCCGAGTGAGGGTAGGTAAATATTTAATGAAGGTCCGCCAGACACGTCCAAAAGCTGAAGGACGTTCGGACTCCCAATGTGAGTACGCCAAAGGGACGCTGGTTACACACTCGTTTTGAGCAATTGAGCCACGAATGAAATAAAGTAGGGTAATAGGATCTTTCCTTTTTCATTTACCTTTTTTAGTACCCAAGAGTACGACTATGCCGAAGTTTCTTTTATTTTTATAATCAAAGGAAGCGCAGGAACATTATAAAGTTTTCACTGTCTGCTTGGCCAAAACTTGCTAAAACCTCTATATGTTTGGATGCTGAGGCCATAATGTAATCTAATAATACAATATAATGGATTATATAAATTTAAAACAAAAAAACTTGATATTTTCAGCCTCTGTAGTCTGGTGGTTGACCAGGTCGGTTATGAGCCGGTAAAAGAGAGGAATTAATATAATCTAAAATAATGTACCAACTCATCATCTTCAGCCGGAAGGCTATTGTTGAACATAATTTATGCCTCCTCCATTCATTATGTATAATCATAGACATAGCACGGTTAAATAGGATGCAAAATCTATGTACCTATTAATATAATTTAATTGAGTCAAAATATGTTAAGGAAAACTTATCCTTTGTTATTATTTAAGTATGAATTATTTAATTTATAATTTATCGGTACGTATGATTTTCGTGTTATTTGTGCTCCATTCTTTTATCCTACACTTCGTTAATCGATTCCTCTTTTGTTTTTTGTAATCTTCGAGCATTTAACGTTGAAGTTGGAAATATATAACTATATTAATATATAATTCTTCCTTTTTAGTAAAACGTGTTATCTTTATAGTGCAAGCATCAATTTACTCTCAAGCAATTTTTTGTCCAACTACCCACATTTCATGCATTCATAGCGTAGCAGCAATAGGTAAAACTATTTACATCTAGTCATTAAACTTGTGCTAACTAATGAAATGGGTGTTGCAAGAATATACTTTTACACCATCACTTAACACAAGACAGTGCAAGACAATAAGCGCTAATGATGGGTGAGGCGGGTCAAGCATTGACCTACATGTAATCTAGTCCACACTAGAACATCAGAGAACTCTTTGCAGTAACTATATGTTCTTACTTTAAAGACACAATTCCTACAACTGCATAAAATACGACATACGTGTTTAACAATACAAAAAGGTAGTTTAACATTTGTCTAAGGCTTGTTTAAATCTTTTGTGGTTACACCAGTAATGTTTAATGACCGCTAAAGAAAATTTCATTGATTTCATCGCCAATATTGCCAAACAATTTTTTTTTTTTAAGGAATGACGTGACGCGCTAGCCTTTCGCCTGATGTTAAACGACACGGCTGCCCATACCAGCTGCAGTGTCACTCGGAACTCTAAAGTATAGAGGTTCGCGTGACACTGCATTGCGCACGTCATCCTGAGACATCAGCACAATCTAGTAATAAGGTTACTAAACTGTGAGATCAGATCATAAAGTCTCATTTGCCCAGTAATTTCACTAGCTAAAGTGCGCTTCAAACCGAAACACAGCAGTGCTTGCACACTACTGCTTGGCGGCAGAATAACTGGCAAAGCGGTGGTACCTGCCTAGACGAACTTTGCAGTAAAGTCCTACCACCTAGTAGACAAACAATATACCTATTTATTCGTGATCTTAATTCTAAGTTACGTCAATTTCATTGTAATGTCGACGATATAAATGAGTTTCACAATCACATAATTTATTGATACTTAGTAGTTACGTAGTTTACATACCTACCTAGGTAGTACCTAAATAAGTACCTATATTTTAATGGACGCAACACGTACTTAAGTAATGCAATCTCGACTGGCCCGATAACACTGTTGGTTGATAACCCTGCATTCTGAGCTGCAGGTTGTAGGTTTGATTCCCACCCAGACTAAATATTTGTGTGATGAACATAGGTGTTTGTTTTGTGTCTGGGTGTTAAATGTGTTATGTATGTATTTACGATAAAAAAAAATATGAGTATTGTTTCAGTTACCTGGTTCCCATAGTACACGCTTTGTTTAGTTTGGGGCTAGATAGCAAGCAACACCTTGTAGGATTTGATGACTTGTTAAATACAAACAAGTAAAATTAGTCAATAAGGCAAGATTTAAAAAAAAAAAACATTGTGTGAAATATTTACTTTAAAAAAATACTACATATCTGACTGAATTACAGCGGGTAGGTACATTTCACTCACACAGGTTAGTATTATTTCACATCTACGTGTGTAGAATACTTCGTGTAATTAGAAATTCACTCGCGTATCGTTGCAATAAGCTTAATGGACGGTTTATACTAGAGACCACCACTCGCCAGCCACAGTGTAAACTCTTGTGTGGTAGTAAGGTTCATTATTAAATTGGTTAATTACATGAAGCTATCCAAGACATACTTCATAATTAGAAGAGCCTTTTACATATAATATACTTCTGTGGTGTGGTCGGCTCATAAACCGGAGGCGGGAGGTTCGATTCCCGCGTCAGGACAAGCATTTGTGCACAGAAATAAAGCACAAATACTTGCTCTGAGTTTGGGTGTTGTGGGACCATGGTTCTCGTAGTTCATGGGTCCGTAGACACAGGGAATCCTAGGGTCCAGGATCTATGTACGTGATCGTTGGGCATTATTACTTATTTATTATTTTTTGTAAAAGATATCGCTGTATGATACTGGACTGATCAAAATTGTTTCTTAAAAGTCCTGTTGTGTCTGTTTGTATCTAAACTAGCGTTCATTTGTGAATTTTACATAGCTTCTGCAACACAAATGCAGATAATCCAGTTTTGTTTACACTACCGACCACTAAATCTCCAATAATTCTTTCCATCCAAAGGTTAACTAGAATAGACCGCTTTTAGCGATAACTCTACCCATTGTACTATAGCTTTAAGTTTCATCGTGTGTATTTACTCGGGTATAAGATGCTAGCAGAGCGAAATGGACATATACCCGGTACATCAGTGTATAGTCATAGGACTTATCACCCCATCGCACTAATCACACAATCACATCACACTTCACACTAATATTATACAGGCGAAGGATTGTATGTGTGTTTGTGTGTGTGTGTGTGTGTGTGTGTATATTTGTTACTCCTTCAGACTCAAAGGGCTGAATGGATTTAGATGAAACTCGGTACCAAGATAGCTTATACACTGGATTAACATATAGGCTACATTTTATCCCAGAAAAGTGAAATTTTCTCGTGGGATGAGCAAATAATTAAAATACTTTTTATTTGCGGGTGAAACCGCAGGGCGCAACTAGTATGAAATAAGGATTAGAAAGTCACTATCTAAATATTTATTCACTTATACGAAACTGTATTCTACAACGATATTTGCTGTTTAAAAGCTAGGCTAGTACCCGAAGGAGAATTGTTATAAAAGTACCTACTTTGTGAAAGTTTCTCAATCCGAGACCTAGCCCACTTGAGGCCCACTTTAGTTATTGATACTAAAACTTGGTTGGACAAAGTTTCTCGATCTTGTAATAGTCGTAATGTTATTGGAATTTGATTGGATTTCTGTTACACTAGTGAAATTTATAGTAGAAGAGATTTGAAAGGCTTTCCATATAATTGGTAATTAAATAGAGACAGGGATAATTCAGAAGATCGATTTGTATTTTATAATAATACATTATCTGTAACTGTAAATATGGCATATCCAAAACGGAGGGAAAATTTTGACGGTGCTATTAAAGGTCAATTTTGATAATTTTAGGCAGAAATGTTTGGTACCTTCTCCATTTTAAACAAGTACCAATTTTAAATATGAGCAAAATAGGTGGTAATAATAATAGGTAATCTCAATGTAATGCTTTTGCATTAGATTGAGAGATGATATACTAGAAATTACTTCACCGATGAGAGAATAATAATAATAATATAATAACGCCCAACGGACCCTAACTAGGATTCCCTGTGTCTAGGAACCCAGGAAATATGAAGACCATGGTCCTACAGCACCCAGACGCAGAACAAGTATTTGCGCTTTTTTTACCGTGCACAAATACTTGTCCTGCCGCGGGAATCGAACCCGCCACCTCCGGGTTATGAGCCGACCTGCTCAACCACCACACCACAGAGGCTGAAGTTAGTCAGAGAATGACTAAGTCTTTAAAGCTTATATTTGGATGTTTTAGCTTCGACGATGACTCGCCTACTAATATGGAGGTGAAGAAGACGGACAAGCCTGGCAGTCTATCGCCATCGAAGCTGACCTTGAAACGAGACAGTGGCGACGAGGATCGCCGCTCCCGGTCCAGCAGCAAGTCAGAAAAGGAGCTACGGCTACCCCCGGAGAAGTCCCCCAGTGACGACGGATCGGTGAAGAGGGAGAGGAAGCTGTCCAGGTCTAGTGATAGTTCGAAAGATTTTGATAGGTAAGTCAATGAATGTATTAAACTTATTTGCTTGTAACCCTGGACCTTATAAATCAATCATGTTCAATAGCTCTCGATAAAAGATAGAACTTTTTTTTTTAATGTTTCAAAAACACTATAGACTGTTTAAATAATACCCTTTTAAAAAAGCGTTCAAATAAAAACAAACGCTTAATTTTTAACCGACTTTCTAAAAGAAGGAGGTGCTAAGTTCATCTGTATCTATTTTTTTTTATTCTAATAAGTACATGGAACCAATCTGAAAGTATATTGTTACAAATGAAAAAAAAAAGCTGAAGTATCAATTAAGTATTTAAAAAAATACAACCTAATTGAGAACCTCCTCATTTTTTGAAGTCAGTTGAAAATAAATTCTAAATTTGAATGTAGAATGGTGTCGATTCTGTGTTGCATTCTCTAAAACTAAAATAAGCTTAAAGTATGGCGGAACTCTTCTGATAAAGGGGAAATGAAAAAGACGGAAATATGTTAATTTCGTTTAGCTTTAGAGTATGCGACACAGAATCGACACCAATGTAGGCACAAGTGCTAACCAACGGACACTAATAACTTTGTATACCAAACTAAATACAACTGCCTCTAGTCACGAAACTTGCTAATAACTTAACCACCACAATGACGTGGCTAGAAGTACTGAACTGAAACATTGCTTAAATGCTAATCTGAAATCTTAAGATATTATCTTAATTATTCTCGTTGATGTTTCCCCTTTTACTTGCCTTTTTTGAATGAAAAATCGTGGTGGCGACCACATGGTGACTGGAGAATGTATGTGGGACTAAAACCCTCCATAAGCAAAAAAGAATATCTAGTGTGATCTACCGCCAAAAACAAATAATAAGATCGTGTATTTAGTGCGATTACAAAGGATTATTGTAGGGAATAATTATAAGGACATATAACTTTAAAAAAAAAATTAAATTGACAGCCTCTGTGGTGTGGTGGTTGAGCGGGTCAGTTCATAACCCGGAGGCGGCGGGTTCGATTCCCGCGGCAGGACAAGTATTTGTACACAGAAAAAAAAGCGCAAACACTTGTTCTGAGTCTGGGTGTTGTGGGACCACGGTCCTCGTAGTTCCTGGGTCCCTAGACACAGGAAATCCTAGTTAGGGTCCAGGATCTATGTACGCGATCGTTGGGCGTTGTTATTATTATTATTATTATCAATAACAATAACATATCATAAACATTATTATTATTATTTTATTGAATGAAAATTTTATGATTATTTTTATTAAATTAATTATTATATATTATATTATAAGCGTGCAATCTGAGCGATTACGTAACTCGATTGCAACAGTCTGAAACACAAATTTGTATGGATTTGACAGTTTCAATACGCAGTTTATGTACATAATTAGTATGAAAATGTCTCCTGTTGCATTACAATCAAACTTTCATGATCTGCCCTGGTACAAAATTGCGTGGGACATGGATACAAGAGGAAACTACTGAAAGTGGCGCTCTATGGACGAGGCCTATTAATGAATGAATCACACTAATATTATAAAGGCGAAAGTTTGTATGTGTGTATGTTTGTTACCAATCCATCCCAAATCCATTCAGCCATTTGCGCGTGAAGAATCACGCGCAAACGGCTGAATGGATTTAGGTGAAATTGGGTGCTTATACAAAGGATTGACATATAGGCTACATTTTATACCGGAAAAGTGGAACTTTTCCGTAGGATGAGCAAATAATTAAAATACTTTTTATCCCCGGGTGAAACCGCGGGGCGCAACTAGTATGAAATATATTCTTTCGTGTTGTTTCAATATTTTATATTCATCAAGGAGATTCATAGCTGACCTCACATTCATTTCCCACAGCAGATATCCCAAAATTTCTTACTGAAAAATCTTCGTTTGATGTGCTTTTCTGATTCTCTTATCATTCTACGTGACATTGGCTGTGGTAAGGTAACAGAGAGAGGTCTCCACAAAGCCCATTAACCAAATGTTGAAGTCGATAATAGAACGGTACACTTGAAGGTGACTTTGACCTGACTTTCCAATAACTTACTAGGTGGTAAGACTTTTCTGCAAAGTTCGTCTAGCTAGGTACATGTAGGTACGTAGGCTTTGCTAATTATTCTGCCGCCAAGCAGTAGTGTGCAAGCACTACTGAGGACATTGTAGCTAGTGAAATTACTGAGCAATTGAGACTTTATTATTCTGATCTCACAGTCTTACAGAATACCAGACTGTGCTGATGTCTCAGGATGATGTGCGAAGTGTGTCACGTGAAACATTATATTTTGGAGTTCCGAGTGACACTATTCTGTTATGGGCGGCCGTGTCGCTTAACATCAGGTGAACGACTAGCTCGTCACATCATTCACTAACATAAAAAAACTTACAACATTGTAAATCTGTATGTAAGTTTTTTTTTCTGATAATAACTCAATATGCAGATCGAGTGATTAAAAACATTGTGTTCATTGTTTTGAACTTGAGGAATGGTTTTGAATGAACAGCTATTTACTTACCTACCTACATCCTATGTTCGAGAATACGCGACCGCAACTGTACTATGCATGTAGTATGTATTATGTGACTATAAAATTCTACGAAATTTTTGCACGTGTGTGTTACTGTCGGTTTTGTTGATAGTTATGTCTAGCCGTTGACCTTGATAATCAGCTTTCATGCTTATTCTGGTGGGATATAAATATTTGGTCAAACCATAACCGTGTTGAAAAACTTAAGTATGGTAGCGATCTAAGCTTTTACAACTACCATCATAAAACGAAGTGCATGTGAATGCTGCAAATAACTTTTATTTTATTTACTAGGAGGTAGGAATTTTCTGCAAAGTTCGTCTAGGTAGGTACCACCGCTTTGCCAGTTATTCTGCCGCCAAGCAGTGATGTGCAAGCACTACTGTGTTCCGGTTTGAAGGGCACTGTAGCTAGTGAAATTACTGGGAAATTGAGACTTTATGATCTGATCTCACAGTCGAGTAATTTTATTACCAAACGGTGCTGATGTCTCAGGATCGTGTCGTGTAGTGTCGCTCAAAACTCCATGTTTTGGGGTTCCGAGTGACACTGTTCTGTTATGGGCGGCCGTGTCGCTTAACATCAGGTAAACGACTAGCTCGTCACATCTATAAAATTGCCATCCTGCAATCCTTCAATCCAGCAGTCCTGCATAAAAAATGTTTGTGGTTGGATCCTGGTTCAGCACCTAAACAATGGCCGAAACTAAATTTACCCCAAGAAAAATGATGGTCTCTCTTTGGTGGTCTAGCTGGTCTGTGATTCATCACAGCTTCAACCAAACGGGATGAGCATTACTACAGATGTGTACTGTGACGAACCGAACATAATCATGGAGAAGCTCTCAGGTCTCCAACCAGCTTTGGTCATATTACATTACATTATATAAAGTTAAATGTTGACTCACTGACTGACTGACATCATTGATTGAAGAGATGGGAGGTGATGGAGAAAAAGTGACTATAGGTTCGCGTAGAGGAGGGCGAGTAACCGACGAGAAAAATCTGACATCATCGGAAAATCGTCTTCGAGATGGAACCGCTCGACGGATCTCGGAAACCAAAAGTCGGATTGGTGTCGCCTTCTAACTAAAGTTGGAGGAAACCCTGAGAGGATTTTAGAGAAATAAAAAAAAAGGGGGTTCCCATACAAAAAAACTAAAATTCCATACAAAATGGAAACGCTCGTAGATCGAAAACGGTAAGAGTCACGCGGGGGGTGCTCGACCGAATGTCGTAGGGGACGACGGGGGCTTTCCGACGGTGGTCATTAAAATCCAAGATGGCGGATTCAACATGGCGGCCATTTTGAAAGTTGGTCCGATCCGACTGATTTTTTGCATCGGAGGGTTTTCGAGGCCGCAGATTCCATATTTGAAAAAAAAAATTCGATTCCGCCATTTTTAAAGGTGGCCGCCATACAAATTTTTTTTTACAAATTCAACGCATCGTTTCTCGATACCTATGGGAAAGTTTGCAATCGTTCTTTACGATTCGTATAGACGCGGTAGTTTGAAATTCAAAAATATTCAAATCCTGGTCTTTCGACCTTCCATCATCGCGACCGTCAACGGCCTGGCTAAACGGTACGAGATAGGTCACGTGCGTTTTAAGGAATGTTATAGCAAACCTTGAGACGATTTTAGGGCAGATAAAAAAAATTCGAAATGGCGGAAAAAAAAATCCGCCATACAAATTTTGACCGGAAATGACGCCGAAACCGTGATACTTTAGTATAAAGAGCTCAAACTAATATTGTTCGGGAGCCCGAGGGAAAGAAATCGGAATAATTTTTTTTTCAAAATGGCGGAAATTTAGGTCACGGCGGAAAAAAAAGTTTCACCGATCCGGATGAAAATCGATATCTGAAAGTTCCATAAAATGTCGATCAACATTCTGAAATCAAATTTTAACTTTCGCTATTTTTTAATATGGCCGCCATACAAAGGTACTTTTATCGAAATGTACACTTTCCTTTTTGGAACCACGAATACCAATATTTTAGAAAAGTCGTTCCTAGGGATCAAGTGAAGATACAATAAGGGTCAAAATGCAAATATAACAAAACCGATTTTTTTCAAAATGGCGGCTACAGTAATATCAACTTTAAGAAAACGTTATCCGATCCAGATGAAAATCGATATCTGACTATCTCCCTCGAAGATTAGTAGGAATATGGAAAAACAATTTTGATTCCGCCATTTTTCAATATGGCCGCCATACAAAGGTACACCATACCCCCTACTTCCCTCGGAAATCGCGAGAGATAGAGGGGTCGACCTTGAACTAAAGTTTGCGTGCTTTTTGGTACCCTTTCAAATCTGTAAAAAAAAATACAAGTTTCATACAATTTTTTTTTTTTAATCCTAAGAAATTCGGGCCTCGTTCGGGTTCCGCGCGAATCGCGAGAGACTTTCAAGGAAGTTCATACCAGTTTTCAGCACCGTTTCGATGCTGAAACTGTAAGCTATTTTTTAATGTAAAAAAAAAGTGGGGTTATCGCTTTAGATTTTGAATTACGGACCTTTTTTTAAAAAAAAAACTAACTTCTCAACGGGTGTCGGTTAAGAAAAACTAAATATGCAGATTTGTTGCAAAAAAATCATATATTACGATGCAATATTTTTTTACACACCGGTCAATAGTAATTTTATTTTTAATCGATTTTTAAAGGTATTATTTCATGCGCGGAACGAAGCACGCTCTTAATAATAGTATCCGTAGTAGGTACGTTGAAACCATTCGACTCTATTGTAAAGGAGCCAAGGTTGACTTTACTATACCGTTACTTGACCATCGCTCCTATTGCATTCGGAAACTGATGGCACCACAAAAGCTTACTCCATTGGTTGGTTACACAGAATGACTGGTGAGATGCGAACGATACTGAAGGAGAGCACTCGGTAAACGATTGTCGTTATGATTATGCAATAAAATTAGTATCATAATTTTTGACCAAATTGCCCTATAAATAAGTGAAGTATGGTGAATACATTCCCATGCTGAAAACAGTGGTTCGACCACGAGTCAAGGCACACCCGGACGTCGTCGGCGCACGTGATTTCACAAAAAAGCACCCCCGCCACCCCGTCCGGCTCAACCCTCACATCACCAGCGTAATTAGTGTGATCGCAAGCGCCGACAGATGTGTACATCCGGTTTACCGCATCCTACTTCCGCGCCCGCAACAATACGCGTGTAATCCTTCGTGTGTCGTGCGTGTGTGATCCGTGATAAAGGGTGTAGGTATTCAGCGGTTGGGAAACATTGGTGTTCTAAATAACTGTTTCTTAGGCCCGTATTTTATCGAAGGAAGACTGAATAATGTGTCATAGTTAAACGTTTTAAAAAGTGTGATGAACGACATGTAGTCACAAGGACGTGAGTACTTAAGTAGTAACTTTGAATATAGCTGGACAGGTCGTAGAGAGCCTGTTCCGTGACCAGCTTGCTCTCCGGATCTCACTGCATTAGATTCTTACTTATGGGGTGAGGTAAAACTATTTGTGTACGCTACAGAGTATGTAAACAGGGAAGAATTAAAGACTAAAATCATTAGTGCATTTAACACTGTTAAAAGTGATTCATTCGTTTTGAATCGTGTGAAAGACAACATGCGTCAGCGTGCCGAGCTGTGCTTCACGCGAAGAGGTGCACATTATTAAAAAAATTAAGGTTGTAAATAGGTAGTAGTACGATTTAGTTCAATCGTTGTAAATAAGTATCATTCCCTTTTTTAAATACGCCAAAAAATACCAAGGTAAGTCAATGCGTATTCAGTTCATTTTGATTTAAGTTCGTCTTAAATACAAATTATTTCAATTTCTAAAATCAACAAATTAAATGGTGATTATGTATTTCTGCCTGTCCTAAGCCAGGATTAAACTATGAATGGAAAACGGACCATAGCAGCCTTATTAATAAACGGGTATTAGTCTCGGGTTAGTTACTTTCAGCTTTTGTCCTTTTTTTGCTACTGGAATATTTAGCTGGTTTGAAAGAGACAAAACATGGTGTAACTAATCCAAAGCTATTTCGTGTTTATTAATAAGGCTGTGCTTCTTCATCGCAGGTTGCCTTACTTTATGTGCTGATACTGTACTGATCTGAAGTACAACTTTTGACGAAGGTTAGATCGTAGCGTGTATTCATCTGTTGTCTGGCATGAAATGGCTACTTCTTACTTACATTTACTAAGTTTTAGACAAAGAATGTACACATCTAAAACATGCGTGCAAACAAAAATAAAAAATCTTATCATTGTTAGTTGGTGTGATGACTTGAATATATATATATATATGTACTTATTACTTGTATGCTGATGTAACTCGTGAGTGAGCAGATTTAATGTAGACCTACCTATGGAAAAGCATACATATCAACTGCACAATGAAAATTATTCTGTCTGTAGGTACATACCTACCCAATTATCAAAAAGTAAAATTGAAATGATTTATGATTACATAAGTATTATTATTATGTATAACCAGTCAATGGTTTCGATTCTGTGTCGCATTCTCTAAAGCTAAACGAAATTATCATATTTCCGTCTTTTTCGGTTCCCCTTTATCAGAAGAGTACCGCCATACTTTAAGTTTACTTTAGTTTTAGAGAATCGACACCAATGTCGCGAACCGCATCTGTAGGTATAGGTATCTATCTATACGAAAGGCGCGGCGGCTCAGCACCCTTACCGCGTTACCGTTCTGGGAATCGGCTTCGCTTGCCATCTTGCACGTGCCAATTTTTTTTTACAAATTCAACACATTGTTTCTCGATACCTATCGGAAAGTTTGCAATTGTTTTTTACGATTCATATAGATATGGTAGTTTGGAATTTAAAAAAATTTTAATCCTGGTCTTTCGATCTTCCATCATCGCGACCATCAACGGCCTGGCTAAACTGTACAATAAAAATAAAATGGCGGGAAAAAAATCCGCCATACAACTTTAGACCGGAAATGACGCCGAAACCGTGATACTTTAGTATAAAGAGCTCAAACTAATATTGTTTGGGAGCCCAAGGGGAAGATATCGGAATTTTTTTTTTTCAAAATGGCGGAAATTTAGGTCACGGCGGAAAAAAAAAGTTTCACCGATCCGGATGAAAATCGATATCTGAAAGTTCCATAGAATGCTGATCAACATTCTGAATTCAAATTTTGACTTTCGCCATTTTTTAATATGGCCGCCATACAAAGGTACTTTTATCGAAATATACACTTTCCTTCATCCATCATTGACAGCTGTTTGTCATGGGGTCCTCAACTTCAATCTGTGAGTCGTAGGATATTTGGGTCAGGAGCCGCGCTTAATAGGTTACGTATCTTCTTGCCTACTGCTACCAAAGTTTCGCTTGCACAATCTCTCCTTCTTCCTATTCTCGACTATGCTGACGCCTGCTACCTTGACCTTACTGAGGAGCAACTCAATAAACTTGAGCGTCTTCAAAATTACTTACGATTTGTTTTCGGTCTCCAAAAATATGATCACGTCTCAGTTGCGTTCTAAGCTCAAGTGGCTCCCAATACGTCTTTGCCGGAATACTCATATCCTGTCTCTTTTTTATAATATATTGTTTATTCCTTCTACTCCCCACTATTTGAAGGCTCGATCCGATTTTCTTTATCACTCCCACTCCAACTCTATGTCTCTTAGGTCATCGGAAAACCTCCTTCTCCAGCCCCCGGTACGTCGTACTTCGTTTTACGACCACTCCTTCACAGTTCAAGCTGTTAGATTGTGGAATGAACTCCCTGTTATCATTCGACGCGCTCAATCACTTTTCACTTTTAAATATCAAGTCAAAAATTTATATTTATCCAACCTGACTCCTTACTAAATAAACTGTTTTCCTTTTAACTGGTATAAATATATATATATATATATATATATATAGATTTAATAATGCCTGTATTGTATGAATTTCGTTGGTGAGACAATAAAGAGTTATTTATCTATATTGTATATGTGTATATATTATATATCAATGATTTAGGTATATGTCTTATGTATTATATTATTTGAGTATAGGTTAGTATATAGTATTTATTTGCACCGCCGTCCTCGCTCATAGTGTCTCATATCTCTGTCCATCCAAAGGTTGTCTGGAAGAGATCGCTCTTAGCGATAAGACCGCCCATTGTACCTTATTATGTGATTCTATTTTCTACATGTTTATTTTTGGTGTCAATAAAGCGTTTTGTATTGTATTGTATTGTAAGAAGTTAGAACCTTGACTTTATTACAAAACGCCGACTAATTGAATACCAGCTGATACCAGAGATAGTCCATGGCTTAAATCAATATTTACCATAGACATATATTTACCATAGACTAAATACGAAAAAAGTTTGTTCATTTGGACCACATTTATTCACACGATCATTTTTTAACGTTTTCTTATATTTAGAATTTTTGTTTTCGTCTATTATATACGTGCATTGGCCTTGGAAAGCTTATTGTTTGCATATTTTTGAAGAATAAATAATCAGAACATAAATATGGCATTGCTTAACGCGCGAAAATTGATATTTCTGTTTATTGTTGTTATAACTAACTGTAACTATAATAAATATCGTATAAATGGAGCAACAATAGATATGTTTTATCAAAGACCAAGACAACCTCAAAATCGTGTAACAAAGAAGGTTTGATAACCCAACATTGGCGTTTAGTGCGTAAATAGTTATTAATCTTAAAAGTTTCATTTTTCCACCACCGTGGCGCTAGCAAGTGTCGTTTTTTTTGCATTATTTAATAAAATGTTCATAAACGTATACGAGTGAAAGAAAAGGGAAATGATACAAAGACGAAAAATATGTAGAAAGGATAGAGTTTATAATTTTGAAAGTTATTAGAAACAATAAAAAAAGCCAAAGCTTAATAAATATCAGGACAAATATTTGAAAGTAAAGAAGATATATTTGTAGGAGGCCCAAATACTTTCGGATGGTATAATTTTTTTTTTGTTTTTTCTTTCAACACGCAAGGCGAATTAGGCGCAGCTGCGCGAATACTGCGTGGCCCAGTGGTGGCGGCTCTTGGTAGCGGTGCGTGAGGGCCCTGGTTCGCATTTTTTGTAGAAACTTTGTTTTGTACGAACTTTTTTTTAGTTAACACACCGCGGGCCGCTCGCGGCCCGCGCACGGGGCATAATACTAGTTATTACATTATATAAAGTTAAATGTTGACTCACTGACTCACTTAGAGAATTGATTGAAGAGATGGGAGGTGATGGAGAAAAAGTGACTATAGGTTCGCGTAGAGGAGGGCGAGGAACCGACGAGAAAAATCTGACATCATCGGAAAATCGTCTTCGAGATGGAACCGCTCGACGGATCTCGGAAACCAAAAGTCGGATTGGTGTCGCCTTCTAACTAAAGTTGGAGGAAACCCTGAGAGGATTTTAGAGAAATAAAAAAAAATGGGGTTCCCATACAAAAAAACTAAAATTCCATACAAAATGGAAACGCTCGTAGATCGAAAACGGTAAGAGTCACGCGGGGGGTGCTCGACCGAATGTCGTAGAGGACGTTGGGGGCTTTCCGACGGTGGTCATTAAAATCCAAGATGGCGGATTCAAGATGGCGGCCATTTTGAAAGTTGGTCCGATCCGACTGATCTTTTGCATCGGAGGGTTTTCGAGGCCGCAGATTCCATATTTGAAAAAAAAATTTCGATTCCGCCATTTTTAAAGGTGGCCGCCATACAAATTTTTTTTTACAAATTCAACGCATCGTTTCTCGATACCTATGGGAAAGTTTGCGATCGTTCTTTACGGTTCGTATAGACGTGGTAGTTTGAAATTCAAAAATATTCAAATCCTGGTCTTTCGACCTTCCATCATCGCGACCGTCAACGGCCTGGCTAAACGGTACCAGATAGGTCACGTGCGTTTTAAGGAATGTTATAGCAAACCTTGAGACGATTTTAGGGCAGATAAAAAAAATTCAAAATGGCGGAAAAAAAAATCCGCCATACAAATTTTGACCGGAAATGACGCCGAAACCGTGATACTTTAGTATAAAGAGCTCAAACTAATATTGTTCGGAAGCCCAAGGAGAAGAATCCGGATTATTTTTTTTTTCAAAATGGCGGAATTTTAGGTCACGGCGGAAAAAAAAGTTTCACCGATCCGGATGAAAATCGATATCTGAAAGTTCCATAGAATGCCGATCAACATTATGAAATCAAATTTTGACTTTCGCCATTTTTTAATATGGCCGCCATACAAAGGTACTTTTATCGAAATGTACACTTTCCTTTTTGGAGCCACGAATACCAATATTTTAGAAAAGTCGTTCCTGAGGATCAAGTGAAGATACAATAAGGGTCAAAATGCAAATATAACAAAACCGATTTTTTTCAAAATGGCGGCTACAGTAATATCAACTTTAAGAAAAAGTTATCCGATCCAGATGAAAATCGATATCCGACTATCCCCCTCGATGATTAGTAGGAATATGGAAAAAAAATTTTGATTCCGCCATTTTTCAATATGGCCGCCATACAAAGGTACACTATACCCCCTACTTCCCTCGGAAATCGCGAGAGATAGAGGGGTCGACCTCGAACTAAAGTTTGCGTGCTTTTTGGTACCCTTTCAAATCTGTAAAAAAAAATACAAGTTTCATACAATTTTTTTTTTTAAATCTTAAGAAATTCGGGCCGCGTTCGGTTTCCGCGCGAATCGCGAGAGACTTTCAAGGAAGTTCATAGCAGTTTTCAGCACCGTTTCGAAGCTGAAACTGTAAGCTATTTTTTATTGTAAAAAAAAAGTGGGGTTATCGCTTTAGATTTTGAATTACGGACCTTTTTTAAAAAAAAAAACTAACTTCTCAACGGATGTCGGTTAAGAAAAACTAAATATGCAGATTTGTTGCAAAAAAATCATATATTACGATGCAATATTTTTTTACACACCGGTCAATAGTAATTTTATTTTTAATCGATTTTTAAAGGTATTATTTCATGCGCGGAACGAAGCGCGCTCTTAATAATAGTATCCGTAGTAGGTACGTTGAAACGATTCGACTCTATTGTAACGGAGCCAAGGTTGACTTTACTATACCGTTACTTGACCATCGCTCCTATTGCATTCGGAAACTGATGGCACCACAAAAGCTTACTCCATTGGTTGGTTACACAGAATGACTGGTGAGATGCGAACGATACTGAAGGAGAGCACTCGGTAAACGATTGTCGTTATGATTATGTAATATGTCCACACATATTATATTATATTAATAAAATTAGGTACTTAATTTTTGACCAAATTGCCCTATAAATAAGTGAAGTATGGTGAATACATTCCCACATTTCACAAAAAAGCACCCCCGCCACCCCGTCCCGTCAACCCGCTGTCCTGTCGCATCACCGGCGCCTGCCCACTGCGTAATTAGTGTGATCGCAAGCGCCGACAGATGTGTACATCCGGTTTACCGCTTCCTACTTCCGCGCCCGCAACAATACGCGTGTAATCCTTCGTGTGTCGTGCGTGTGTGATCCGTGATAAAGGGTGTAGGTATTCAGCGGGTGGGAAACATTGGTGTTCTAAATAACTGTTTCGTATTTTATCGAAGGAAGACTGAATAATGTGTCATACTTAAACGTTTTAAAAAGTGTGATGAACGACATGTAGTCACAAGGACGTGAGTACGTAAGTAGTAACTTCGAATATAGCTGGACAAGTCGTAGAGGGCCTGTTCCGTGACCGGCTTGCTCTCCGGATCTCACTGCATTAGATTCTTACTTATGGGGTGAGGTAAAACTATTTGTGTACGCTACAGAGTATGTAAACAGGGAAGAATTAAAGACTAAAATCATTAGTGCATTTAAAACTGTTAAAAGTGATTCATTCGTTTTGGATCGTGTGAAAGACAACATGCGTCAGCGTGCCGAGCTGTGCTTCACGCGAAGAGGTGCACATTATTAAAAAAATTAAGGTTGTAAATAGGTGGTACGATTTAGTTTAATCGTTGTAAATAACTATCATTCCCTTTTTTAAATACGCCAAAAATACCAAGGTAAGTCAATGCGTATTCAGTTCATTTTGATTTAAGTTCGTCTTAAATACAAATTATTTCAATTTCTAAAATCAACCTAATTAATCAACAAATTGGTGATTATGTATTTCTGCCTGATTAAACTATGAATGGAGAACGGACCATAGCAGCCTTATTAATAAACGGGTATTAGTTTTGGGTTAGTTACTTCAGCTTTTGTCCTTTTCTTGCTACTGGAATATTTAGCTGGATTGAAAGAGACAAAAGATTGTGTAACTAATCCAAAGCTATTTCGTGTTTATTAATAAGGCTGTATGTACTTCTTCATCGCAGGTTGCAGGTTCCGTCTTTTTCATTTCCCCTTTATCAGAAGAGTACCGCCATACTTTAAGTTTACTTTAGTTTTAGAGAATGCGACACAGAATCGACACCAATGTCGGGAACCGCATAGATCTGTAGGTATAGGTATCTATCTATACAAAAGCGCGGCGGCTCAGCACCTTTACCGCGTTACCGTTCTGGGAATCGGCTTCGCTTGCCATCTTGCACGTGCCAATTTTTTTTTTACAAATTCAACACATTGTTTCTCGATACCTATGGGAAAGTTTGCCATTGTTTTTTACGATTCATATAGATATGGTAGTTTGGAATTTAAAAAAATTCAAATCCTGGTCTTTCGATCTTCCATCATCGCGACCATCAACGGCCTGGCTAAACTGTACGAGATAGATCATGTGCGTTTTAAAAAATGTTATAGCAAACCCTTGGACAATTTTAGGGCAAATAAAAAAAATTCAAAATGGCGGGAAAAAAATCCGCCATACAAATTTAGACCGGAAATGACGCCGACACCGTGATACTTTAGTATAAACAGCTCAAACTAATATTGTTAAGGAGCCCAAGGGGAATATATCGGAATATTTTTTTTTTCAAAATGGCGGAAATTTAGGTAACGGCGGAAAAAAAGTTTCACCGATCCGGATGAAAATCGATATCTGGAAGTCCTATTGAATGCTTATTAACATTCTGAAATCAAATTTTGACTTTCGCCATTTTTAATATGGCCGCCATACAAAGGTACTTTTATCGAAATATACACTTTCCTTTTTTGAGCTACGAATACCAATATTTTAGAAAAGTCATTCCAAAGGATCAAGTGAAGATGCAATAAGGGTTAAATTGACAAAACCGATTTTTTCAAAATGGCGAATACGGAAATATCGACTTTAAGAAAACGTTATGCGATCCAGATGAAAATCGATATCTGACTATCCTCCTTGATGATTAGTAGGAATGTGAAAAACAAATTTTGATTCCGTCATTTTTCAATATGGCCGCCATACAAAGGTAAACTATACCCCCTACTTCCCTCGGAAATCGCGAGAGATAGAGGGGTTGACCTTGAACTAAAGTTTGCATGCCTTTCGGTACTCTTTCAAATCTGTAAAAAATATTACGCGTTTCATACAATTTTTTTTTAATCTTAAGACATTCGGGCCGCGTTCGGGTTCCGCGCAAATCGCGAGAGACTTTCGAGGAAGTTCATACCAGTTTTCAGCACCGTTTCGAAGCTGAAACTGTAAACTATTTTTTAATGTAAGAAAAGGGGGAGGTTATCGCTTTAGATTTTGAATTACCGACATTTTTTTTTTTTAAATCTAACTTCTCAACTGATGTCGGTTAAGAAAAACTGAATATGCAGATTTGTTTCAAAAAAATCATATATTACGGTGCGATATTTTTTAACACACCGGTTAATATTTTTTTTTTTTTTTATTGATTTTTTAAGGTATTTTTTCATGCGCGGATCGAAGCATACTCGTAATAATAGTAGAGCCGTAGTAGGTACGTTGAAACGATTAAACTTAGCGACACGGACGTAATACATCGGTCTCAGTCTCTCTTATAAGAAATGTCTGTAGGTGAGAGGAGAGTGACCGGTGTAATCTCGAACGCTTCTGACATATAAATGAAAAGACACGGTACTAAAAGCAATACCAATTTCGAAGTGTAGGGTTAAAGATTGCACTTGATTGCAGCGTGTGAGGGCCCTGGTCGCATTCACACAATGCTGATGAATTTTGTAGGAGCTTTTAATATTATTTTTTAAGTCGAATAACACGAACCCCGCGGGTCGCTTGATTTAAAATATATAACACAATAACATTATTTTTTTTATAGGCAATTGTTTACCACATTTTTGCAAGCGTCATGTCAAAAGAGAAAATGATAGGTAAGGATAACTATGTATGGGAATTCCTCACCTTAATTATGGTTAACAAACCATAATGCCAATAGGTAAGGAATTCCCATTCACTGACCATTCACTGACTCTGACTTTAAAGCTTACGAGATGTTTCTCGTAAGCTTTAAAGTAAGAGTCAGTCAGACACGGTACACGGCACGGTCCAAATAATTTTTTTTCTTCTGTTTTGGCATCGCGCTATTGATGCAATCTGCCAGTGTCATGTTAGAACTTTTCAATTAAAAGTGGGGAAACTTAAACGCGCTAAATTGTATTTTGAGCTTACAAAATTTGAAATATTTTAGAAAATGATGGGATCAGGAAAGTATGTGAAGGAAAAGTGTAATAAAAAAACAGACAATAAAAATAATGGAAAGGATAGAGTTTATAATTTTGAAAGTTATTAGAAACAATAAACAAAGCCAAAGCTTTATAAATATCAGTATAAATATTTGAAAGTAAAGAAGATATATTTGTAGGAGGCCCAAATACTTTCGGATGGTATATAGTTTTTTTTTTTTTTTTAACACGGTCCCGCGGCGCAACCGCGCGAATACTGCGTGGCTCAGTCGTGGCGGCTCTTGGTAGCGGTGCGTGAGGGCCCTGGTTCGCATTCAGATAACGCTGACAATATATTTTTTTGTAGAAACTTTGTTTTGTACGGCCGCTCGCGGCCCGCGGTGGTTTGACTAAAAAAAAGAGACTTTTCGACGCGAGAGACTTTCAAGGAAGTTCATACCAGTTTTCAGCACCATTTCGAAGCTGAAACTGTAAGCTGTTTTTAATGTACAAAAAAGGGGTTATCGCTTTAGATTTTGAATTACGGACCAAAGTTTCGCTTGCACAATCTCTCCTTCTTCCAATTCTCGACTATGCTGACGCCTGCTACCTTGACCTTACTGAGGAGCAACTCAATAAACTTGAGCGTCTTCGTCTATAATATACGTGCATTGGCCTTGGAAAGCTTATTGTTTGCATATTTTTTAAAGAATAAATAATCAGAACATAAATATGGCATTGCTTAACGCGCGAAAATTGATATTTCTGTTTATTGTTGTTATAACTAACTGTAACTATAGTAAATATCGTATAAATGGAGCAACAATAGATATGTTTTATCAAAGACCAACACAACCTCAAAATCGTCTAACAAAGAAGGTTTGATAACCCAACATTGGCGTTTAGTGCGTAAATAGTTTTTAATCTTAAAAGTTTCATTTTTCCACCACCGTGGCGCTAGCAAGTGTCGTTTTTTTTGCATTATTTAATAAAATGTTCATAAACGTATACGAGTGAAAGAAAAGGGAAATGATACAAAGACGAAAAATATGTAGAAAGGATAGAGTTTATAATTTTGAAAGTTATTAGAAACAATAAAAAAAGCCAAAGCTTAATAAATATCAGGATAAATATTTGAAAGTAAAGAAGATATATTTGTAGGAGGCCCAAATACTTTCGGATGGTATAATGTTTTTTTTTTTTTGTTTTTTCTTTCAACACGCAAGGCGAATTAGGCGCAGCCGCGCGAATACTGCGTGGCCCAGTGGTGGCGGCTCTTGGTAGCGGTGCGTGAGGGCCCTGGTTCGCATTTTTTGTAGAAACTATGTTTTGTACGAACTTTTTTTTAGTTAACACACCGCGGGCCGCTCGCGGCCCGCGCACGGGGCATAATACTAGTCTAAATATATATAACTCAAAGGTGACTGAGGTGACTGACTGACATAGTGATCTATCAACGCACAGCCCAAACCACTGGACGGATCGGGCTGAAATTTGGCATGCAGGTAGATGTTATGACGTAGGCATCCGCTAAGAAAGGATTTTTCGAAATTCCAACCTTAAAAGGGTGAAATCGGTGGTTGAATTATTTTCCCATAGGCCACGCTGCGGACGAAGCTGCGGACAGAAGCTTGTACCTAATAAACTCATCACACCACATCAAAACACCTACCTGTAGTGCGTGCGTCGCAACGATTACCAAGTTACCTTCTGCACATACATACCTCAAAACAATTACCAGATTACCGGGATACCAAAAGAGTTGGTCTAATAATATTTATAGTTCAGAGTGACAATGCATTTGTTATGGGCGGCCGTCTCGCTTAACATCAGGCGAACGACGAGCTTGTCGCTTTATTCATTATCATAAAATAATAATAATAATAACGCTCAACAATCACATACATACTACAGGAACTACGATGACCATGGTCCCACAACACCCAGACTAAGAACGAAAACTTGCGCTTTTTTTCCATGCACAAATACTTGTCCTTCCGCGGGACTCGTCACTTTATTTATTAGCATTTAAAACAAACCTACCTAAATACATCCACTTATTCACGATATCTTGCCTCTCAAAGTTGCTTTCTTATTACAGCCGAGCCTGTTAGGTTAGAGCTTATAATCTACCTAACTAAAACTACCGGACGATTAATAATAATCTTTATCTACCTACGTAATCAATTATAATAACAGTTAAAAAGTGGGAAACTTCTAATTTTATTCATGAAGTGGGATACTAATAATAAGCCTAAGAACAATCTGAATAAAAAAAAACAATAAAAATCCAATCGTTTAATGAAATAAAATCTAAAAAAATACATGTTTAAGGTAAGCCCGATTAGTGCTTGTATATAGATGGCACAGATACACATTTTTTTAATAATAAGATTTTCGTTGTGTTTTGTTATTTTGTTCCTCCTGTGGTTCTTTTTCTTGCTCCATTCTTTCTTCTTCTTCCATAGATTCCAAATGATGAGCACGTTTAATAACTGTTCGAAAGTTTGAATATCAGAACGTGGAATCATACTTTTAAGTTTAGTCTTTAGCAGACCATAAATAAGGTCCAGTTTTCCATCCTCTTGATAGCGGTCTGATGGCAAATGGCTCAACAGTGCGCGTTTCTTCATCAGAAAAGCTTCAATAGGTTCTTCTTCCTCCTGGGGAGTCGCAAACAGCTCTAAGTATATTTCATGTGGCTGGCGTTCAGGTGCAAATGTGGCCTGAAAGTTCTTCAAAGCCAATGACCAGGTAGTGACCTCAGCACGTACTCCATGCCACCAAGTGCTAGCTTTATGTGTCAGTAATAGAGGTAGTCCCAGCAAAGCATCCTCATCGGAGATATTTTCTAACTTCTTATACACTTCGACAGCAGCCATGAACTGTTCTGCTTTGTTGCGATCACTATTGCCGTCGTATCGGAGGGTACAGTGAGTGAAATTTTTATTTACCGGGCCTTCTGTCGGAATCCGACTCAATAACTCTTTGAATTGGTCATATTTCAGTTGTATTATCTTGTTATTATCTTCATCTTCCACAACCAAGTCGGACAATTTCAAGATATCAATATTTTCCATATCTAAAGCGTTTGTAATCACAGATGGTATGTCAGTGTGAAACGCAAATGGCAACTGTAAGATGGATTTGTAAGTGGTACCTCTCATTCACAAGCTGGAATTAAACCACCTTCGTAGATTGGCGTAACAGAGAAAACACTGTATTTGATACTTGAGGACTGCGTAATTACAAGCTACCTCAGGCGTTGTCGCTAACTCACTAAAATCCACTCCACTTCGTTCGGCTGTTTAGACGGTTGTGGTGTGGATTATGTATGGACTATGGACTATGGACCAGCCGGCGGGCGGTAGGGCGTGCGGGTTGCCGGGTGTAGTCACAATATGGTAGTGTGCAAAACCAGTTGATGTTTCGGTAGGGGTCAGTTACAAAGGTTGGTGTACCCTAATAACTCGGAACCTATGATAATATTCGGTATATTTTTTATTAATATATAAGCGGTATGACAATTAATCTGTTTTGTTTCGATTGGTTTATCATAATTAATACAGTTTTTTATAACAAATAGTTTAGTCTTCTGCAAGGAGCCCCTATCTGGAATTTTATTGCATAAGTAGCTCTTTTAGATAGCATCTACAAAAATGTAGGTACTTACCTAGTTTATTCAATAATAATGATAATTACCGTGTTACATACTTCGGTATTAGTTACAGCCTCTTTACGCCTATAGATTTGTAAAATATACTAGCTGTGACCCCGCGGTTTTACCCGCGTATTCAGTATTTTAAATGTTAATCCAGCGCATAACATGTATATACGCTATATTTATTCCAAGTTTCAAGTTCCAAGTTTTGCTTAGCTAAGTTATATTTTTAAAGGCGAATAGTTATTATGGGTTTTGTTTTTCTCATTAAGTTTGAAAAAGGGTGTTGTACCGGTATCTTGCTACCGAAAACGAGCCCTAACCTGACTGTAGTATAGACTATAGACGGGGCGAAAGAGATAGATTACGAGAGCGATGTATTTACCTTAGAAGTGCGAGCGAGCGAGTGATCATCTGACGGAACTCGAACACCATAATAATAATATGACTCAAACTCGTACAAACATTCGAGCTATTTTTCTAAATTCTCTAAGGTACTAACAGACAGAAGTACTCATTGTAGGTAACAGCGTACAAGGCGGCTGCTGGCAGTGTTAAGCTAATCGCTAACTATTTCAAATGATAGGGAATACGAAGAAATTATTGAATTTAGGTATTCAGCGCTGATGCTGCAGGCTTATTAACAATGAAATTATTATTTACAAGATCTGATCATATTAAATATATATACTGTTGGTGTTTCATAATAAATAAATAAATAAATAAATATTGTATCACAATCTCAATCTCATATTCTGAGCTAATACTACACGTAACCAAAATGCTGGCCTCTAATTCGGCCAAAGATTGAGCATTGCCAGTCAACGTGGCAATGCTGCCAGCATAATGGGCACGTTGCCTACTGGTAGTAGTTTGTTAGATTAAGATCCCTTTTATAGTTTTCTGTTTTATTTATTACTAGTTGCGCCCCGCGGTGTCACCCGCGGATAAAAAGTATTTAAATATTTGGTCATCCCACGGGAATATTTCACTTTTCAGGGATGAAATGTAGCCTATAAGTTAATCCAGTGTATAAGGTATATTGGTACCGAATTTCATCCAAATCTATTCAGCCGTTTGAGCGTGAAAGAGTAACAAACATACACACATACAAACTTTCACCTTTATAATATTAGTGTGATATAAAAGTTGATAACTTTCAAATAAAGTTCATACTAAAAATTCATAAATGCAAAGCTGTCGAAATGGCGCATGGTCCAGACCACTCGGTTAATCCCGTGAAATCTCCGAGCGAGCTGGTCTATTCCCACACTATCTCGTGTGAGGTTGCATGAATTGTTAAGTTTGGATCTGGTTCGACGCTAAAACTCCAGGGATTTGCTTTTCAGAAACGTAATGCTGAAACTAGTAATTCTTCGACAACGAAAAAATTATGAGGCAACTTTTAAGCCGCAGAAGTAACACAACTTTCGTACATACTAACACACACACTGTCGGTCGCATGCATACACACACCCACACACTCAAAACACACACACACTCTCTCTCACACCCACCCACCCACACACACACACACACACACACACACACACACACACACACACACACACACACACACACACACACACACACACACACACACACACGCGCGCGCGCGCGCGCGCGCGCGCATAAGTTTAAGCACAATGCTGCACAATGCTGAAGTCATCCCTTTTGCTTCCGATAATAATAATTGTGATACTTGTTAAAAGTACATTTTTATTTATTTATTTATGTAGTAAAAAGTGTAATTCCTAGAAATCAATAAACGAGTTTTTACGAATATCTTATTGAAGTAATACTTCTTTACGCACGCTTGACTTGGGGAGTGAGCTGGTGAATGCAAGGCAAACGGAAGTTGAAGTTGGCTCACGTAGATCTCAACATAACAAAGTAAAAAAATTGTATTATTATGTTAATATATCCGGTAAAATTAAAATTAAAAATTGCCGAGATGGCGACAATTTTTTTAGTTTAGGTTTGTCTCCACACTTTTGTGTATTTAGCCAGTGTAAGTACTTGATAATTTTTTAAGTTAATTAATATATGTATATGTGTCAAGTCAAGTCACAGTCCAAGTCATCATGTCAAGTCATAATCTACTCTAGTCTAGTCTAGTCAAGTCATACTCCTAGTGGAGTGGTGGTAACTTTACCAGAATTTTCTATGGAGCATTGGATACAACACGGAAAGACACGTTTCACCATTATTATACCACTCTCCCACACTCATGCCTGTAATCCAGCACTTAATAAATAAAACGCCACCAATTTTATGCACTAACACTGAAAATAACACAAGTTTCGGAAAATAATACAATGCGGTGACGCGATCTTTTTCGCTTTCCCGACAAAAACTCCGATGGCAACATTAACATTAAACAAAGGAAAAACAATGTTATACCGTCCGATAGATGGAGCTAAAGAAGTTTTACTTCAGTCGTGTGGTCTAAAGCACAGCCGTTTTTTTACATGATTTTGTTTTAGATTGCGATGGACGACTATTAGCGGTCCGATCGAGTTGGTCATGAAGCTGTTTATCCGATGACATGTGCTTTCTATTGTATTTTGAAACTGGTCTGATAATAATTATTATCAAAGTTGGAGCCAGAATTTCATGAATAGTCAATTGTCTTTGTCCGCTTTAAAATACATGCAAATATAACTTCTATTGCTACACAATAGAAACTAAGGGGTATATATTGACAACTTCATTGACACTAATTAGGTCAACAAGGTTATGTTTAATATCTCTACATTTTGCTGATTTTATGTAAACTGCTGTTTATATCAAAACAATTGGAACAATTTCGAACAAATTCCTTCAAATTCATGGAAGTTAGATACTGGTCAACTAATGCAGCTGTTATCAAAATAAATGGAATGACAAAAAACCAAAATTTTCATGTTTTTTTTTTTGTTTTGGCTCCACACTTTTGTGCATTTAGCCAGTGTCAAGTAATTGATAATACCTCAAGTTAATTAATATCATATAATGTGTCAAGTCACAGTCCAAGTCATCAAGTTGTCATAGTCTAGTCTAGTCAAGTCATACTCCTAGTAAAGTGGTGGCAACTTTACCAGAAGCTTCTAATGGAGTTTTAGAAACAACACGAAAAGAAACATTTCACTATCATTATACCATTTTCCCACACTCATGCCTGTAATTCAGTACTTAACGAATAAAATGCCACCAATTTTATGCACTAATGACGCGATCTTTTTCGTTTTCCCGCCAAAACTAAATTTTTATGTTGGTGTTTTGTCACGTCAATATTTTTTCTTTTTTTTTCATATTGTATAATAGCCAGCCGATGATCCAAACTCTAAAAAGCTTTTAATGTGAAGAAGTAAAACCTCTTGATTTGTATAAAACACGGGATAATAATTTGAAATCCTAATGGCCGAGTCTATAAAAATATAATTTAGCAAAGCAAAACTTTCCCCGAGTTCTCGTATACGTTTTTTAAATTTGTGTCAACTTGACACACCTAATACTGAACGCTCATTGGTTGCCTGTTGGTCATCGGCTGTCTCAACCAATGAGCGTGCAGTTTTTGACACGTTGACTTGACACGAATTTGACAAACGTACGAGAAACCGGGGAGATAAGTGCGTACTTACGAGCTGTCTAACTTTAGTTCAGACGGGCATTAATTTATAAACAAACACTATGAAATGGGATGAATGAATAACAGAATAAATAAAACAATATCTTGCCCAAAGAAAAGCTTGTACCAAAATATTTTCTTCATATTGATAAATTTTACTTTCTATATATTGACATAAAGCATTTTCACTAGGTGGTAGGACTTTACTGCAAAGTTCGTCTAGGTAGGTACCACCGCTTTGCCAGTTATTCTGCCGCCAAGCAGTAGTGCGCAAGCACTGCTGTGTTCCGGTTTGAAGGGCACTGTAGCTAGTGAAATTACTGGGCATATGAGACTTTATGATCTGATCTCACAGTTTAGTAATCTTATTACTAGATTGTGCTGATGTCTCTGGATGACGTGCGCAGTGCAGTGTCACGCGAACCTCTATACTTTAGAGTTCCGAGTGACACTGCAGCTGGTATGGGCAGCCGTGTCGTTTAACATCAGGCGAACGGCTAGCTCGTCACGTCATTCCTTAACATAAAAAAAAAAAAAAAAAAAAAAAAAAAAAAAATTGTAATTTTGTATGCAAACAAGAACTTAAGTCGCGTAAGTGTTTTAAGGATTCTGATTTTGACTTGTAATGCGCTAAAATATATTTTCCACCTCTATAACACGAATCAAAGAACCCAACCATCAACGTAGAAATTTCATTATTAATACCTTATTTCTTTACAGGCAAGATTCAAAATCAACATCTCTCGGGTCACCCAAAGTATCGCGCAAGTACTTTACGAACTGGAAGCAAGCATGTGACAAGACGAAGGATCGGACCAAGGAGCTGTTGAAGCGATGGAGGACCCTCCCTGAGGCCGAGTCGTCGGAGGACCAAATGCAGGCATCAGAGAATGGGGAAGATGAGAAACACCACGGATGGAGCGTCCATGTATGGAGTAAGTATCTAATAAGTAGAAATAGGACAAACATGAAAGGCTATGATCGAGAGCATGCTGATTGGTAGTGGACTTTTTCTCACACTTACGATCGATAGATCGAATGCTGGGAACATAAATTCTAAGAACGATAAATTCAGCATGACGTCACATTCGCTAAACGATATAGTTGTTCCCAAGAAATATGTCAATTAATGTTTCGGAAGAGCCATTTCCTGCAGGTCAATTTTTCTTTAACGCCTGGCTGGAAGCTTTTATCGAAAGCTATTGTTGTGAACAAACTTCGCAGTTGTTTATGTTTATTTTGATTTATTGATAGGAACACTAGGAAATAGGTTGAGAATAAAAAAGGTTTAACTGTCAAATTGATAGTTTCGAGAAAATTGACTTTAAACTTCAACGGCTTCATTGTAATATACAGTGCTTATAAGGTAATAGAAAAGGTATATGTAAGTTTCAGTTGCTTGAAAATGTTTTAATTCTATTTTAAAATACTAAATATAGTACTAATTCATACAATTACTGTAAACGAAAACGTTTTTAGAGAGCTTATTTTAAGGTCCCTAGATCAGAAAAACCATTTGAAAAAGGCTCTGAAACTATTCCAGGAGAGCGTTGAAAGTTTCGACTCAAAATATAAATAGATCAGTAATCTTTTTTATGATGTACCTACCAGTTTTGAAAAAAAATTTTACGGTGCTGTGACTTTGCTATGTGAAAAATTATACAATATAAACTCTAGATGAAAAATCTAAATATAAACTTAAATTTAAAAAAAAAACGTCTCATTCATCCATTTGGAAGCTAACGATGCTTCAAAGGGAATTCCACAGATATGCAATGAAACCAATGAAACGCACACGCACGTCAATCTATAACACTCCTCTGGAGTTTTTTGGCGGGAAAGCGAAAAAGATTTCGTCACCGCATTGTATTATTTTCCGAAACTTGTGTTATTTTCAGTGCATAAAATTAGTGGCATTCTATTCGTTAAGTGCTGGATTACAGGCGTGAGTGTGGGAAAATGGTGATGATGGTGAAACGTTTCTTATCGTGTTGTTTCCAAAACTCCATAGAAGCTTCAAGTAAAGTTGCCACCACTTTATTAGGAGTATGACTTTGACTAGACTATGTCTTGACTTGATGACTTCGACTATGACTTGACACATATTTGCGTGAAATATCATTAACTTGACAAATTATCAATTACTTGACACTGGCTAAATACTTACACAAAAGTGTGGAACCAAAACATAAAAAAAAACACTCCTCTGTTTGCCTCGGGGGTAAAAAAGCATAATGCTTCCATGCTTTGGGAACTAATATAATCTAAGTATTCTATCTTTTGTTGTTGTCCTCGAAGTTCCTGGAGCCCTAGATGAAGGGAATCATAGTTACGGTCCAGGATCTATGTATGTGGTCGTTGGGCATTAATTTATTTTATTTACATTATTTTCAACTGTCTTACTTATACATTGACTGGCCCGATAGCTCAGTTGGTAGAAACCCTGTTTTCTGGACATACAGGCTGTGGGTTCGATCCTCAGCCAGGACAAATATTTTGTGATCAACATCGATGTTTGTTCTTTTTTGTCTTGGTGTTATATTGTATTCTATGTATGTATTTACAACAAAAAAGTATCTAAGTATTGTATCAGTTATCTGGTTCCCATACAAGCTTTGCTTAGTTTGGGGCTAGATGGCGCTTTGTGAAATGTCTACCAATATTTATTTATTTACTTTATAAGCCAAATGTTTCCAGAAGTAAGTAGCATTCATTAGGGAATTGGACTAGTCGTTCTAAATTAATCGATAAAGTTGAATGCAACATTCACTGCGGTTATCAGTTTATCACTACTTGAATGGGTAAACGCTACAAAAATGGTACCTATACCTTTGAGCGAGAGGATAACTTCCTTACACGAAGTGAAATTATCTACATTATATTATCCTTGACAGCCTCTATGGTGCGGTGGTTGAGCAGATTAGCTCATAATCCGGAGGTGGCGGGTTCGATTTCCGCGCCAGGACAAGTATTTGTGCACAGAAAAATAGGGCAAATTTTCGTCCTGTGTCTGGGTGTTGTGGGACCATGGACCTCGTAGTTCCCGGGTCCCTAGATACAAGGGATCCTAAATAAGGTCCAGGATTTATGTATGTGATCGTTGGGCGTTATTATTATTATTATTTTTATAATCATTGAAATGTCTTGCCGCGTTGCCCGTACTAAAATATGGGTGATATTTTAGCTGAATTCTTTGGTATTTTTTATTCGTGTCGTGCCCCACGCAACGTTTCTATACGCCAATATCACTTCCTTGGTTCAACTTCACTCGATTTTCACCGCATTGTTGACGAAAATATAAAAGTTATTCTAAAACTACGTGCTCAAGGAAAAGTTGTGTCAAAAATAAATAACCATGCAGCTACGTATTTTAGAGGTTGTGTAAATATGGTTTTTGGTTTGCATATCGTTATTAACGCATAATGGCAGATAAAATAAAATAAAAAGAAATAAATAAAGTGAGAAAAAAAGAATAGAAATGTGATCATTTTATTTCTTTACCAAAATTTTTTTTATTTGAATACTATTTGTGGTACCCGTGGTTTCACCCGCGATAAAAAGTACCCTATTAGCACATAGGGTACTTTTTATCGCGCGTTAATCCAGGCTATAAGCTATATGTGTTCCAAATTTCATCCAAACGAATGTTTCATTCATCCATACATCCATACTCGCAAACTTTCACATTTATAATATTAGTAGAATTGTGTGAGCTAAAAATTCCACGGCACTATAGGGCTTTATTCAAATGACTTTTTTTTTTAACCTTAAAATTATTATTAGGGTTTTTATTAGTAATAACAGTTACGTACGGAACCCTGTACTCGGGCGCACGGCCTGACGTGCTCTTGGCAAGTTGATATTTCAATTCGCAGTTGTTAAAGTTAATTAGCTAGTAGAACATAAAATTTATCATGAAAAATAATATAAGTAAATAAGTTTTTAAAGTATTTAATGCCCATCTGTTCTAAAGTTTGACAGCTCCTAAGTTGAAATGAAATATAATGAAATGAAATATATTTATTCTAGACACACACAATGTAACACAATAATATAAATACAAATGAAAACAATACAATAAGAGAGAAGAACATAATTAAGTGTCACATTATGTGATGTCAGGAATAGGTTCCGGCTCAGCATACAACTGAGGTTGAAAATTACAACCTCAGTTACTGAAGTTCGCACTTATCCCTGTGACTTCGACTTCGTCTAGGTATGTACCACCGCTTTGCCAGTTATTCCGCCACCAAGCAGTAGTGCGCAAGCACTACTGTGTTCCGGTTTGAAGGGCACAGTGAAATTACTGGGCAAATGCTGCTCTTAGGCGCATAAGAGATCTTGAGCAAGAACTAAACCTAAATAAAACCAAAATAGAAGAATTGGAATGTATGTGCAAAAATGTTAATGGAGTGGAAATCAACATCAACACCATGGATTTATACTCTGAGTTAATCCATTCCACACCAAGCACACCAGAAATCATCTCAATACCTATTATTGATCTTACTTCTCCTAAGTTAATAAAACATAGTAATAAATTAAGCATAAAAGGGTCAAACAAAATAAAAAAATATGTTAAGGTTAAGAAACGTTTACAACGGTTATCTTTATTGTCAAAAAGGTATAAGAAGTACTTTAAATGCACAAATATATGTAAACAAAAATTAGACTTGCATACTGAGTTACATGAATGCTATAATCTATTAGGAAGGAACAATAGAGAATTAGATTATATGAGTAGTAGAATGAATTGTTTGCAAAAATCATTACATGATTTAAATAAGAAATACTCATTGTCAAAACAACAAAATAAGGCACACATTGCAGCCACAGCTAGCTTAGTTGCCCAGAGCTCAAGTGTTTGTGATAGCTGTTGTTCTATGGTTCCGGAAGTGGACCAGCTTAGTCCGGTTTTGGCGCTGGGTGGGGGGGTTGGCTTGGCCAGTAGGCCAAGCCAACCCCCCCATACAGTGTTGTGTGCTCAGGCACAGAGTACTGTGCCTGAGCACAGAACACCCTTGCCTGAATATAAGACACCTGTGCTGGACCACATAACACCCAAGCCGGAACTACTTTCATATAGTTTGGCAGCCCCTACCCTATGTCCGGTGCCGGTCTCTCGGATGGACTCAAATGGCGCAGCAGGGTCATCCGAGTCCACCTGCAGAACAGTTATTTTTAGTGATGAGGTGGGTGTAGGTATGGGCAGCTTATTGAAAAACAACTTGAGCCAGCCTCTTTGTAACAACAGTTACCGCAACATGCCCCTCAAAGAGCTAATACAAAATATCAAAAATGCAACTTATGGTGTCAACACAACCATCATTTTACATCTAGGCAATAGTTTAGAAATAAGAAAATCTGATATAGTCAGTTTAATTGAAACTTTGTTAGATATACAGAGCAAAGGTATAGGCAAGATTATTACTTGTTCATTTCCTTATTAAATTCAATGACTAAATCACAAAATGATCATGTACATGATCTAAATTTGACATTGTATAATCTGACTCATCGTCATAGTGACTTTTTATATTTTGAATCTAATAATTTTATTAGTAAATTTATTTTGACAAAGAATACATTGTATCTCAGCAAAAAGGAAAAACTGACCATTGCTAAATTGTTAGCATTTAATATACATGACCCTGTTATCAACAGTATAACAGGTCACTCTGACTCGGCCCTGGGTAGTAACACTTCTAACCAGGGTTTAGGTATGGTGTCATCTTCAGCTGATTTAAACTGAATCCTACGACAATGGAGAGGCCTGGTAAACTAAATATTGTACATCAAATATTCAGGGCCTTTCCAGCAAAGCTTTAGAATTAGAGCTTTTTTTAGAATTTGAAAAAGCTGATGTATTGTGCCTAACTGAGCATTGGTGTAAGAAGGATATGTTGTTTCCTGTATTTAAAAATTATGCATTGGCCAGTTCATTCAAAAGGCAAAAAGCCAATCACGGTGGCTCTTTAATATGTATATCTAATAATTATAAATTTAAAGAAAGGAAAGATATTGTTGCATTATCTGTTGAACGTGTTGTTGAACTATCGTGTGTAGAGTTGGAGCAACATATAATTGTTTGCGTATACAGGCCTCCCTCGGCTGATTTTAAGGTGTTCGAGTCTATTATGGAAGAAGTTTTAACAAAAATCTCAAACAGCTCAAAACATCTCATTGTATGTGGCGATTTTAATGTGAATATTCTTGACCAATCTTCGCTAACTGACAGTTTACTAAATTTGTTTATGTGCTTCAACTTGAAAAATCTTTACAATCAGCCAACCAGAATTACTAGCTCATCTGCTACTTGCTTAGACAATATATTCTGTGACTGTGAACCACAAAGCAAGTCAGTTATTGATAAACTTAGCTCAGATCATTGTGGTCAAAGTGCTGTATTTCCATGCATACTGAAAAAAATTTCTTATGAGTTTACTTACAGACCTATTACAACCAACCGCTTGGAACAGTTTGCTCAAAATCTAGATGACAAACTTGTGTTATTACCACTCACTGATGACCCTAATGATCTTTGTAATGTGTTGTTTGATGTTATGGATAAAGAGTTTAACAAGATATTCAAGTTAAAGACGTGTAGAGGAGGTGTTAAAGCAGAATTGAGTGACTGGGCTTCACCTGGCATTTATAAAAGTAGAAACAGGCTGTATGATTTATATTCTCAGAAATCAGATAATATTTATGACAGTAAATTTACTGAGTATTTAAAATCTTATTCAAAAATTTTTAAACGCGTTTGCCAGACAGCTAAGTCTCTGTACTTGAGTAAGAAAATCAATAGAGCGGACGACAAAATTAAAGCAACCTGGAAAATAATTAATTAACCCGGCAAAACTAAACCTCGGCACCGAAAACTCACTCTTAGTATTAATAACAGATTAATATCTAAAGACAGTGAAGTTGCTAGTGCATTTGAGGATTTTTTCGTAAATATACCTGTAGTTACCACTCAGTCATTAAATTCATCGACTAGTGAGTCTTGTGCAATTCTTGCAGAGTGTGTTGATAAATGTGAAGTAGTTTTTAGATTTAGACATATTAATTCGGCTATAATTGTTAAGACCTTTAGGTCACTTAAAATAAAGAATACTGAGGATCTTTGGGGAATGTCTACCAGGGTTTTAAGTGGCATTGTCACATTAATCGCACCATATTTAGCAGAAGTATTTAATAAATGTGTAGACGAAGGAGTTTTTCCCAACGTAATGAAAAATAGTAAATTGATTCCATTATTTAAGTCTGGAAATAAGAATGATCCATCGAACTATAGGCCAATTTCTGTGTTACCTGCAATAAGTAAAATTTTTGAAAAAGAAATTCTTAATCAGTTGTTAACATTTTTTAACCTTAACGGACTGCTTCACAGTCAACAGTTTGGATTTACAAAAGGACGATCAACTACAGATGCAGGCGTAGAACTCTTTATACATATACTTGGTGCTTGGGAGAAGTCACAGGATGCCATAGGTATTTTTTGTGACTTATCCAAAGCATTTGATTGCGTATGTCACGAAACCCTAATTTTTAAATTAAAGCATTACGGGGTTTGTGGGAAAGCTCTTGATCTTGTCTCTTCTTATCTTGGTAATAGAATTCAGACAGTTGAAGTTAATGGAGCAAGATCATCTGGTTCTATCACTAAAATGGGGGTCCCGCAGGGTTCAATACTAGGACCATTCTTATTTTTGGCCTATATTAACGATCTTCCATTTTTTGTAAAGAACCTATGTGATATTGTTTTGTTCGCAGATGATACGTCTCTTATTTTCAAGGTTGACCGATCTACTAATGATTTTGACGACGTTAACAAGGCAATTTCACTGGTTTTGAACTGGTTTACTAAAAACAATCTACTGTTAAATAGTAAGAAAACTAAATGTATTAAGTTTTCGTTACCTAATGTTAGGGGGTCTCCTACAAATTTATTACTGAATGGTGAGGCATTAGATTTGGTACAATCTGTCACGTTCCTTGGCATAACTATAGACTCTAAATTACAGTGGGGTCCTCACATATCAAACATTGCTGGTAGATTGAGCTCTGCTGTATATGCTGTGCGTAAAATCAGACAGTTTACTAATGAAGCCACTGCAAGATTAGTATACTTTAGTTACTTCCACAGTATTATGTCATACGGCATCTTACTGTGGGGTAAAGCCGCGGACATACAATCAATTTTTGTCTTACAGAAAAGAGCAATTCGTTCCATTTATGACATGAAATCCCGCGACTCTCTCAGGGAACGATTTAAGGAGATAAATATTCTTACAGTGGCTTGTCAATACATATACGACAATTTGATGTACACTCGCAAAAACATTAGCTCTTTTCCCAGATATTGCGACATTCATAACTTTAATACTAGGAACAAAAATAAATTGAAAGTTCCAAGATTCAGACTGCAGAAAGTTAATGGTTCATTTATGGGAAACTGTATACGCTTTTATAACAAGTTGCCCGACGGTATCGAACAATTGTCAATGCGTAAATTTAAATTATTCATAAAGTCAAACTTAATGAAAAAAGCCTATTACACAATAAATGATTATGTGTCGGACAAAAAAGCTTGGCCTGAATATCCCAAGCTTAACGGTATGAAAGCTTAGGTACTTTGCCTATTGCCTATTCCTATCTATAAATTCAGTTTCTATTTGTAATGTTTATAATAAGATAATCACGGTATTTTTCTTGCACCGGTGTGACGTGGTGGTTATTTTTGTAACATATTCATTATCTCAATTGTAATGAATTATATACATTGTAAAAGACAGTAGAAAGAAGACAAAAAAAAAATACATCACTGTAAAGTTTCTTGTAGCTTCTTCTTTACAGTTGTAATCGAAGCTTCGGATCAAAGTTTTCAATTCTGCATTGTGCCGGATTGCTTGCACCAGTAGTGAGAAAGAGAAATGCTTTTTTTTCAAACTCATATATTGTAATGGGCTTGCTATATTATTTGACAATAAGCACTTTGTAATTTTATATGCTTAGTGAAATAACTTAATTTTAAGTACCTAGTATAATTTTGACTTGTAAAAGTGCTAAAATTAGCCTATTTGCAATAAATCTTTTGACTTTGACTTTGACTTTGAAATGAAACTTTATGACCTGATCTCACAGTCTAGTAATCTAATTGCTAGACTGTGCTTTAGAGTTTCAAGTGTCACTGCAACTGATATAGGCAGTCGTGTCGCTTAATATCAGGTGAGCGACTAGCTCGTCATCTCATTTCGTAATATAAAAAAAAGATAAATGTAACTAGGTAATTGTATCCTGAGTGAGCCACAACCGGCAAAATTTCAAGGTGTTAATTTCCGTATTTATATTAGTCCTAAATTTGACTAGTCGCGTGACCTTCCGAAGTTTAATAAATGGTTGAAATTGAAATATAACATTGAAAATATGTCTTTTCCAAGAGTAAGTACTTTATGAAGTAAAAAAATAGATTAGGTATAGTTTGAAAATTATAAAGGTTAAATGAAAATTAAAAAGTATGCATTAGCAAAACTTAATCTAAGAAGCCGCTACCAGTAGGCAACGTGCCCAAAATGCTGGCGGCATTGCCCCGTTGAATGGCAATGCTTAGTCTTTGGGCTAAATAAAAACCAGCATTTTGGTCACGTGTTGCTTCGATCAGTCGTTCTGAAAGTTCTTTATAAATTTTGTGGGCACTCGGTCCCCACGGCCCCAACGTCTTGACACCGAAAGGCGCAAATATATAACCACTGTCTAGGGAATTATATTTGCGCCTTTTCAGGTTTTCTGCGGATTCGGCCGCAGCACCAGCCTTACCCTGTGTACCAGCAAGATGTGACGGCGCGAGGGTGTCCACACAGGTTGCGTCCCAAACTAAAGGCCGCCCCATCTTCCATGGGATCAAAGTCATTCCGTCGGGTCTTTTGCCATCGTCACGTACGAGGCCATTGGGTTCCAGAATGGCCGCATAGTTGGCGCTAACAAAGGCCCGACGGATTATGTCATTAAGACTGGCATGGCGAGAAATCCTCCCGGCACTCCTAACACAAGAGAGACCGTGGTGACCAAGCCGATCGACGGCACTGCCACACTGGCAGCGGTGTGGAGCGCAGCACGGTGCGCCCAAACGAAGGGATGCTGCGATTCGGAAAGTCGACGAATCGATAAACGTGCCGGTATTGGGTGAAGGGAGAGCCTGCAGCCACAAACCCGATTCCCATTTGGCGACGGCTAAGAGGCGGGCACGGTCTGCGGAGCTTGAGCACGTATGAAGTAATTGATTCCGTACTTGCTCGCAGAGCGGCCCGTCCCAAAGCCTCTGAGAGAAAAGGGTTTTGGGTAAATCTATGTTTGGGCAGGCTAGAAGCCACGCGTTCCTGGCCTCGCCAAAAAAGGTTATTTCTACTGTATCTAGAGAGGATCCGAGAATTTTTTGAGATAAATTTAGAGTGCTATATACTGAGGACAGGAAAGCGGGGCAAAGAGCGACACCAGATATAGACCTCACACCGAGGCCTCCCAAACGCACGGGAAGTGAAGCCTGCGACCACTCACGTTCATCTAAATTTATGTTCAAAATGGAAGCCAAGTATTTTTAACGATGTTGTCTAATCTGTTAAGAATATCCGAATGTTTCCAGAGCTGACAACATCGTAAAATATATGTAAATTTTGGGACAAAAAGACAAAATCGAATTATAGTAAAAGCGACGTGAGTGTTAATTTTAGTTAAACGTTCCGAACAAAGTAAAAAATTTTGAATTTTTTCTTCAAAAAAAGGGGAGAACGATTCGTCGAGGATAGGTGAGCCCAATAAACGGAGTGAATGTTTGTCAATGTTTTTAATATTAGGGGCCAAACTATAAAACTTTTGTAAAATTAAATCAGAAGCGGGATTGTCGTTCGAAATAAAGAGTTCACATTTAGAGAAATTTAGTTCAAGGCCAATCGCTCGGAATTCATTGACTAATAAAAATAGGTCATCGTATACAGTGTTTACGTCCCCACCCAAAGTCCCATCATCCAAGTACCAAACGTTAAGCTTGGATTTTAAGCGTTGGATGATGGGATGAATAGCGAGGCTGAAAATTGCTGGACCGAGCGGATCGCCTTGTTGACAACCAACCGCTGAGAGAATTTCATTGCCATGATATGTTAATTTTGTTGATGAGCCATAACATTGCCAAAGAAAATTAAATAAATTTGGAATTTTGTCAATCACTTGTGTCAATAGGGCACCTCTATCAACAGAATTGAAAGCGTTCTTTACATCAACTTTAAGCAGCACCTCTCCACAGCCGCTACTCAAAAAAGTTCTAGTTGAATGGACGGCGGCTTCGCATCCACCTCGCGAACCAAAGCCTAACTGAACGGGTTGGAAAAGATTTGCCAGTTGCGGTGCTATCTTTTTACAGCAGATTTTGGCTGCGAGGCGGCGATATGTCATTCCGACTGCTATTGGCCTAATGCCGCCGTCCTTTTTTTTGAGGGCACATAAGTTGGCACCATAGAGAATATCGATGACCTCTCCGTTGACGCGCCCTGCCAACATGAGGTTAATAAGAGTCGTTAAGTCTCTCAAAAGGGCCTCACCGACTTCACCACTCCTGCCACATAAAAGATCTTTTAAATGCTGCGGTGAGAGGGCATCCAGACCACCTGCAGAGCCACTCCGAAACGACATGACGGCATTGGACACGTCTAGGGCATTAACTTCAAGAGAGGCATCAGTGGCTTCATTAGGTTCTCTTGGTGCCTCAGGTGCTGCTGAAAGAGGATGTTTTTCTCTTAAGATTGTGAGTGTTTCAGGACTGGCGGAAGCCATTGTGTCGCTGGAAAAAAGGATTCGTGCTGCACCCTTTATGTCGCCGTCAAAAAGTTTATTTTCCACAACTTTGAATACTGAAGCCTCATTGAAAGGTTTCGGAAAAGTTCTGGAAATTCGATTAGTGGCCACATCGTTTTCCGGAAAAAGAATAGATTGCTCTTCCAAGACGCTGTACTTTACACAGTTTTCTTTAATTCGTGTCGTTAAAGATTTTCTATTGATAGAATCTTTTTTAACATGAAGAACAGAGTAGGAGAAAAGCAACAAATGCTCCCAAGTACTTTTAGAGTTGTGTAGTATTACGGCTTTTATGGCCTGGGATAAAGCGGAAGCGACAGAGAGGCGGGCGCCACGGGGAATGCGTTTTACAACGGGCATATTTAATTTGCAATCAGATAATTTTTTCCAAAATGGTTGATCCAGCACATTGTTGTAATCAATTGTGATTAGATTGGAATTTGGTGCTGAAAGGGGGATATTTAAGTTTTTGTGGCACTTTCCCTGGTGGATTTTCAAACCTCTCTGCCCTTTGAAATAGCGTAATTGAAAATAGAACAAAATTAATATTTATGCCGTTAACAACCTTTTGTGTCATTACGACCGTGTGTGACGTTAACGTTCAAAAGAAATTTTTCAAAGGACTAAAGTGGAATTTACCCCCGCACTAATTTTAGGACGAAAAATTCGCGCTGCGGTTCCTTTGTCCGGTAAATATTTGAACAAAATACATAGATATTCTTTGAATTAAACTGTCCAATCCAGGTCTCAAAATCTACCTATTGTTTTCTTTTTGTAAGCTCAGTGTGTTTTGTTTATCTAATCTTTAATTTTATGTGTAGTTTCTATTTACTTAATACCGCAGAAAAGGCTGCAGAATAAATAATACTTAGTACGAAACGTATTAGTAGGTAGGTACTGCATATGCTATGCTACCTACTATGTAAAATTTATAGGTATCGCCTGCGTATTAGCGTAACCACTAGTTTAAAAAAAATTTAAGCTGTTTCAAGTCCCGTCCATAATTGAAGGGTTGAGAATAAAAAGGGTTTAACTGTCAAATTGATAGTTTCGAGAAAATTGACTTTAAACTTCAACGGCGTCATTTTAATGTAGAGTGCTTATAAGGTAATAGAAAAGGTTTATGTAAGTTTCAGTTGCTTGATTTATTTTAAAATACAAAATATAGTACTAATTCATACAATTACTGTAAAAATATAATATAATAAATTGAATATAATAATGTGTTTATCCTAAGCGAACTGTATTCCTGTCACAGATAAACCATTTTTAGACTCAAAATCTCAAGATTTAAGCTTCATTTCGGTATTTTGAGAATGTATTATTGTAGATAATTTCACGCTGAATCTAACGATACCCATAAGTCATATTGTGAAAAAAATCAGTTAAACCCTTTTTGTTCTCACCCCTTCAATTAATGTTTTCCTTTACTTACATTAAAATTAATTTGTACATAATTACAATGTTCATAATTTGGTATATTTTGAATAACCTGTATACTGTATAGTTATGTCGAATAGCAGAAGACCTAGGTTTTAGACCTGGTGCTTTGATTTTTAGACATTCGTGGGCTTGCCGTGGGGATCCCCGCCAATAGAAATAACGAACACACATTATTCAGAGTCCGTTACAATTCAAATACTAATGAATAACCACTTCATTACTGTGCAGTAGGTAAATATTAAGTAATAGAACACGGACAGTTCCTATACTTCCTATGCAACCCGTGTTGACTCGACGTCTCTCGGAGCAAATATGTGTCACAGGCCCAACACCGCCTATCCAGGCTTTACCGAACGGCGCCATCTTGCTTGGACGCCATTTTGTGTTACGTTAACTCAGCAACAGTATCAGTTGACAGCCTCTGTGGTTTAGTGGTTGAGCAAGTCGGCTCATAATCCGGAGGCGGCGGGTACGATTCCCGTGGCAAGACAAGTATATGTAGACAGAAAAAAAAGCGCAAATACGTATTCTGCGTCTGGTTGTCGTGGAACCATGGTCCTTGTAGCCCCTGGGTCCCTAGACACAGGGAATCCTAGTTAGGGTCCAGGATCTATGTATGTGATCGTTGGGCGTTATTTTTTTTTGTTTATACATGACTATGACCGGAAACGATAGATAAATCTTAGAAGCAATTTGCATATAAGTACCTAATTCAATTAAATATAAATTAGACGCTTTGCTTGAGCTCGGATCGGAACTGAGTTTTCTCATCTGCAGTACTGAATAAAAACTGACCAATGTTTAACCCAAACTGCAAAAATCAGGGAAGCCCCTAGTTCATTCAAATGTGCATTACCGTACCTATTCGGTATCGAGTGCTAGTTGAAAAGTTATATGAAATCGAGCACAGCGCCACTAGCGGCAACTATAGGTAACTAATATCTATACGGATTTGATTACTATATTGGATAGTATCTTTATTTTATGGCGATGAGGAGTACTAATAAAGGCCTTTTGAAAACTAAAGATTGCATGAACATAAGCTGGGTAAAACTGCGAGGCCACTGTTTGTATAGGTAGAAAATCCACTTTTGATAACGGTTTTGTAAATTCCTCAAATTGAGAATCCTTTTCATTTTGTGGTTCAAAGTTCTTTAACCTTAAAATAACCGGACAAACTAGTTCCTATACTAGACAAATGGGTATTCAAATTTTTTTCAAAGATACACATCCACAGCCTTTTTTAATGGTCAACTATATTATTTAGCCTTTCGAAGATCCTGTCACAGAATAGCAAATAGCTAATACTAGTGTAGGTTCAATTATTTTGGGATCTTCCTTGTTTTTTTCACTTAGAAGGTCACAGTGGCGCTGCGAAATCATTTTAGATTATTAATTTTCACCATGATAATAATAATTATTATTATGATATAAGTTTGTGTAGGTATTTAGTTATGCTAAAAATGTCTCTGCAGGTTGCATAATATTTATCCAACATATTTAATGTGACAGACGTGCTCATTTTGATTAGGACCTTTTGTATGTTTGTTTATTCGTTGTATTAGGACATCGAGCCTCTCGCACTAGTATCCTATAAATCTGTGCCTTACACTTTTGTTTTTTACTAGCTCACGACCGATCAGTTTTCATGAGCAAGTTTCATAACAAAAGTACTTAATACAAAATATGGGGATCGGATTTGAAAAATTGCCTCTAAAGTGGCAAGACAATAAACGATTTCGTATATTGGATTAAGATCGGCTAAGATTTTTTACATTTTATTTACTATAATTGTGATGTGACTATTGCTATATACTATTCAATTACCTAAATAATATTTAATGACGTGTAAATTGGTTTTACTAATTAAATGATTATGATAATGACTTCGAAAATTTGGGGGCGAGTTGGCTGGACTGCAGTCGCGACCCCTTCTCGCCCCGGTACGGCAGACGAGGGCTCACGGGGGGTTTTAGTGGGTCCGAGTCCCGCATACCCCCTGCCACCACCCCCGTGGTGGCAGGGAAGTGCGAGGGCATTTCCCCCCTCTCAAAAAAAAAGGACTTCGACCATATAATAAGGCAGACCGTGTTATGTCACTCATTTCGTAAACTTTATTCTTCTTCTTCTTCTCCTTCCTTTTCTTCTTCTGCTTCTCGTTTAGACAATTAGTGGTTAGCACTGGTGTCAAATTTTTTAGGCCGCCCTAAGGTTTCTGACATGGCTTAACGACTATTGTCTTACGATAACAGCCGGTACCGACAACTTTATTGTTACACCACATTTATTAGAAGTAATACAGAGAAATTATATAATTAACAGACCAATTAGAACGTTGCGTTGCCGTAATCAATCGATGCCCATCGGAATCTCTGTGGACCAAACTAATCACAAACTCGTTACATATAATAAATACTGGTATTCTGAGTTTACACACACGGGCAAACACGCCTATTCTCTGCATTATTGAAGAGGTCAATTAGAACATCTGGCCCGTGTCACGCTACGCATCGATCCCGCTTATTTTGGCCACAGGCTGATGTCCGTCGTTCATTGGGAGCCACTATTCGATTCGTTTACTTATAACTTGGAAAATTTATTTGTTTTATAAATAATTTTGAAATCGGTTCCTCAAAATAAATAGCGAGGTCCTCTTGAACATATTTGTAATTAAACCTGTGCATTTATGGGACTCTAAGTCATTTTCTTGGCAAGTTTTTTTAACATATAATATTGACTATTTAAATTAACCTACTATAAACTTACCTCTTTGGCCTGATCCAGCGGCCTAATAATTTTGTAACACCACCATCACCCACTTTCGTTAGTAAATAAATTAAGTATTATGAATAACAAGTTTCATTTTCAGTGTAGTCCGTGAAATTATTGAGAAAGATTGTTGTTCTCATACAAACATTGTCACGTCACATATCGATCCAAACTGTTAGGTTTTACCTTAAAATATTTTAAGGTAAAACCTAACCGTATAAAGTGATCATACGATTTCGACTTTTGGTGAAGTTTTTTGTGATTGAATTCTTCTTTATATTTTGCATGTCTGAGTGCTTATTGGCATTAATTTGTATAATCTCTAAATTCAATAGAAATTACACTGCACATTTGGGTTACCAAAAAATTATTACGATGTGACTTATGTAAATTGTATCAAACACGTGTAATACACCTTGCTCTGTCTTCGTGTATTATTGAGCAGGTTTATTGGAATATCGGGTGGTGTCACGTCACGGATCGATCTCGTCTATTTCGGTCACAGTCTGTCGCCCAGCCCGTTCAGTTGTTTTCGTTGGCTCACCTTTATTACTAGCATTGATTGTTTCTATCTTAGGAGACATGCAATCTTCTTTCGTATGCTTTTCTACTTTACATGTTAACTAAATAATAGTTTTTACCAAAACACATGCACTTTCATGGTACAATAGGATATATCAAAAGCAAAAAAATGGTATAAATCTATAATTTCTTAAAGAGACTTTGTTTTACAGCAGTAGTAGTAAACGGATTTAGCTTCTTTAGAGCATTCCAGGGAGGACCTACGCCATATACTATTAAATTCCGTGTCGTGTTTTTCTACACTAATACCCTATATAGGTAATGAACGTACCACTTAGATTAGTCACGTGGTATATCGATTCAAACTAAATATAGCCTGTACGCTTATTGTAATTGAATCTTTTACTGGTATGTAGAGAAAAAATACTTTCCATCTTTAATATCAATATCTTCTTTATTTTTTTTTTGACAGCCTCTGTGGTGTGGTGGTTGAGCAGGTCGGCTCATAGCCTGGAGGCGGCGGGATCGATTCCCGCGACAGGACTATTTGTGCACAGAAAAAAAGAGCGCAAATACTTGTTCTGAGTCTGGGTGTTGTGGGAACATGGTCCTCGTAGTTCCTGGGTCTCTAGACACAGCGAATCCTAGTTAGGGTCCAGAATCTACGTATATGATCGGTGGGCGTTATTATTATTAGATATAATGAAAAATTATGTAAGACCTGTAAGGTGACATGCAAAATTACCAAAACATTACAATAAGCAAAGAAAAAATGTGTTTGTTGAAAATTCATAGGAACAAAGTAGTATGGCAATGGACAAGTTTTCAAATTACACAGTTGCGCTATTACGTGAACAGGGCGCAACCCACAACTTTTTGAATTTAAATAATGTTTCTAACTTTGATTTTGCTTACTGGCAATCATTGTTGTTGTTAGTATACATTGTATATTACAGATATACTTATATAGTACGTAGGTAAATTATTATTTGTATAGGTATCATAAGCGAAGATGACAGTGTAAGTACTACATAATTATTTATTTTGTGAACTCAGGGAACTCTGTTGATTTATGAAATTTCATAAGTAATGTATCAGTTATTTAGTTCCTATAGTACAATCTTCGCGTAGTTTGGGGCTAGATGGCGCTGTGTGAAATGTCTACAAATATTTATTTATTTAAGTACATCTTTTTTACGGTGATTGAGATTTCCATTATTTCTGCATAGGTATCTACAGTTACAATTGTCAGAGTTCTATTTACCTAAAACACTGTCGAAGTGATTAATATTTTTGGCTTATTTACCTAAACATTTTGGTAGGTTTAGACGATGCAATGAGGATGCGGTTACGTAGAGGCGGAAAGTAGGTAAAGGGAAATGAAAGAAAATTATTTATAATAATATATAATAAGGTAGGTCGCACTTTTCCCGAAGGAAGGTATCTGTAGTCAACAATAGGATTTTAACTATTATAAAAAAACAGAATGTTTATTTTCTACATTCGACGAGTCCCGACTTTGGATAGATTATAATATAAAAAAATACTATGCATTCTGGTGCATTCAAAGACTATGTCTAGTCTTTGAATGCAGCTATTTTTACATAAGAAAACGAGCTTCTGCCCGCAGCTTTGCCCACGGCGTGGCCTATGGGAAAATAATTGAACCACCCATTTCACCCTCTTAAGGGTGGAATTTCGAAAAATCCTTTCTTAGCGGATGCCTACGCCATAACATCTAACTGCATTCCAAATTTCAGCCCGATCCATCCAGTGGTTTGGGCTGTGCGTTGATATCACTATATTAGTCAATTAGTCAGTTTTACACAGTTTTTTTTCACACCTTTGAGTTATATATATTTAGAAGATATAGAAAAGTGTCCATTTTCATTTACAATACTACTACTACCGGAGGGATCCACGGGTGGTTTGGTCCATTCTGTATGTACTGTCACCATAGAATAAGTAATAATAGTAGCATACTTTTCCTGGCTCGATATGACATGCTCCCCTGGGACAGCCCGCTCCCTGCGTGTTTGCGTGTATTGAATTTTAAAATAAATATCAGGTAGCGTGGCTTTCTATCGCCTTCGCTCTTTTTGTGCCAACATTATTATGGGTACTATTTATTCCATTTTCTCGCTTGAAAGGTCATTGATATTCTTTTTCAGTGCGACCCGTGTATATAACCCTTGTCATTGAAAGTGCTATTTTTATACTTTGGGTTTGTTTGATATACTTTAACCCAGCATTAACATTTTTAACCTGAGGCTTATCAGATTTTTATCGATCACTCTCAGTGGTTTCGGCATCAGGGAAGGTAATAAAAAAACAAGCGTGCTTTAGACCACACGACTGAAGTAAAACTCCTTTAGTTTAGCTCCATCTATCGGTTGGAATAATTTTGTTTTTGCTTTGTTTAATGTTAACGTCGCCATCTTGACAATTGTAAATTATCATTTCACTGGACATACCCACATAATAATAAAAATAAATAACTTTGCTATGTTGGCAATGGAGATCGACGTTAACTTACAACTTTCAACTTCCGTTCGCCGTGCCAGCTTACTCCCCAAGTCAAGCGTGAGTAAAGAAGTTTTACTTCATTAATGTAGCCATATCAATTACAATAAAAATTGCCTATGTATCTACTTAATTTTACAAAAATAACACCGTGACTGAATTCTCAACCGACATAGTACTAGACATAGTACTAGGTGGTAGGACTTTTCTACAAAGTTCGTCTAGGTAGGTACCACCGTTTCGTTATCCTGCGCCAAGCAGTAGCGTGCAAGCACCACTAGTATCCCGATTTGAAGGGCATTGTAGATAGTGCATTTAATGGGCAAATGAGACTTTAATACCTAATCTCACAGTCAAATAATCTTACTGGACTCTGCTAATGTTTCAGGATGACAAGCGCAGTGCGGTGTCACGCGAAATTCTATACTTTAGAGTTCCGAGTGATACTCCAACTGATATGGGCAGCCATGTAGCTTAACATCAGGCCAACGACAAGCTCTTCATTCCTTAACATAAAAAACACTTCTACGACGACTTAATAAGTAGGTACAAATCCCAAAACAGCCTTTTCCGTATATCTCTCCTTAAAATATGCAACTTGATTAATCACAGTAAAATGCAAACAATATAGTATCTGCAAGCAAAAATCACAACTAAATAATTCAGATCAACCCAAGGTATCTACGAGTTGTAAGCATTTGGACCAAAACCGTGTGAAAAGTATGCGTCCCCAAAAGTAATCTCCATCTATCAAGTAAAGGGCCCGAGACCGGGAAATGTATCCACAGAGGTCCCTTATCCGGTAAATCTGACATGATGCTTGTAAATATATTTTAGTTATGTCTAAGAGAACGCCTCATACTCGTGACATTGTATTTTTTGAAAGTATTTTTATTATATTCCATTTCTATACCCGCGGGTCCTTTGATGCAGATTATTCCTTTTTGTGTTAGTAAGTACGCTGTAAGAGCTCTACTCTATATATATAAAATTGAAAAGTTGCCTATTTGTTTGTCTACACGTAAATATATTGCTGTTTTCTTTTGTGTCGATTTAACAGTTATATAATAATAATAACGCCCAACGATCACATACATAGATCCTTTACCCTAACTAGGATTCCCTGTACCTAGGGACTCAGGAACTACGAGGACCATGGCCCCCACAACACCCAGACACAGAACAAGTATTTTCGGTTTGTTTTTTGTGCACAAATACTTATCCTGCCTGCTTTGATTTGAATGAACATAATTAATTACTTCAATCACAGATTAAAAATGCTGATTCTTTGTGCTCTGTAAGTCCAGCCTTACCAGGCACTTTGTAAAACGCGATGAGCTCACGGTCCCCACGGACCCAGGGTCTCAACACCAAATGGCTTAAATATGTAACTGACTACCGAGTACTAACTACAGAAAAACGAATCAGCATTGCAATTCAACATAGTAATACAAATTTTAAGTATTTTTTACTTTGTTATATGTATTTTTTAGATGTATATTATTTTGTATATTTTAATATTTTTATGGAGATCTGCATGAGTCAACAACAACTTTTCACTTCTGTTAGTTCGTCTCGTTACGCATTCACCAGCTTCCTCCCCAAGTCAAGCATGCGTAAAGAAGTTTAACTTATAAAATGTTTACTAGGTGGTAGGACTTTGTTGCAAAGTTCGTCTAGGTAGGTACCACCGCTTTGCCAGTTATTCAGCCGCCAAGCAGTAGTGCGCAAGCACTACTGTGTTCCGGTTTGAAGGGCACTGTAGCTAGTGAAATTACTGGGCAATTGAGACTTTATGATCTGATCTCACAGTCGAGTAATCTTATTACCAGACTGTGCTGATGTCTCAGGATGATGTGCGCAGTGAAGTGTTGCTCGAAACTCTATTTTGGGGTTCCGATTGACCCTGTTCTTTTATGGGCAGCCGTGGCGCTTAACATCAGGTGAACGGCTAGCTCGCAAATCATTCAGTAAAATAAAAATAAAAAAATAAAATAAAAAAAAATTTAAATGTAAAGGATTAGGACATGAGATCACTTGCCACAGTAGCTATGTCATGGCTGTTGCGGTGAACGATAGGTTATCATTAAGTACACTCGTGATTAAATTTTATCCTTATTTTTTTTTGTTTTGGCTCCACACTTTTGTGTATTTAGCCAGTGTCAAGTAATTGATAATTTCTCAAGTTAATGATATTTCACGTATAAATGTGTCAAGTCACAGTCCAAGTTATCAAGTCAAGTCATAGTCTAGAAGTCATACTCCTAGTACAACTTTACTAGAATATTCTATGGAGTTTTGGAAACAAAGCGAAAAGAAACGTTTCACCATCATTATACCACTTTCGCAGACCTGTGCCTATGCCTGTAATCTAGAACTTAACGAATAAAACGCCACCAAGTTTATGCACTAACACTGAAAATAACACAAGTTTTGCAAAATAACACATTGCATTGAAGCGCTCTTTCTCGTTTTCCCGCCAAAACTCCTTTTCCTTATTAATATATGGTAAAACGAAAAAAAAACTGTAACTATCAACGACCTTTTTTAAATTTCTAATCTAAGAAATTCAAAGTTGATTTCATCTGAATATCCGATTTGTGCTGTACAGTTTCAGAAATACCATTTCTATATTATCGTCGGAAAACAGCTGGATATATGGCTTTTGTAATATTACAGAATCTAACAACAACTGGCTTCGGGCAGTATTTATTCGCTTTATTCTTTTTGCTCCCATTCAGCGATGGACTGTATGGGGAATATCGAAGGCGGAAGCAATGGATTCGTTTGCGCTTCATTCATGAAATATTAATCAAAGCTGCCCGGCCCCTTACAAACGGAATCTATGGAAATATTACACTCTGTCGACGTTGTATCCCGAGAACTTCAGTTTTTAACCAACTTCTACTACGTGGTAGGACTTTGTTGCAAAGTTCGTCTAGGTAGGTACCACCGCTTTGCCAGTTATTCTGCCGCCAAGCAGTAGTGTGCAAGCACTACTGTGTTCCGGTTTGAAGGGCATTGTAGCTAGTGAAATTACTGGGCAAGAGACTTTATGATCTGATCTCACAGTCGAGTAATCTTATTACCAGACTGTGCTGATGTCTCAGGATGATGTGCGCAGTGCAGTGTCGCTTGTAACTGTATGTTTAAGGGTTCCGAGTGACACTGTTCTGTTATGGGCGGCCGTGGCACTTCACATCAGGTGAACGACTAGCTCGTCACATCATTCAATAACATTTAAAAAAAAACTTTCGACTGAGCGAACCAAATTAGATGATTCTTTTGTTATTTGAAAGCCGGAAAGTATTTATATAGATACGAGTACCTAAATGCTTTGTGATTTCGACGTCAACAGGCTGAAAAATATTTCTTTTCCTTTCTTTTCATGTGCAATTCCCAATTCTCACTAGATAATAACATTGTCACTGCTCTAAAATAAATTACAGTTTTTTTTTATGTTTTGGCTCCACACTTTTGTGTATTTGGCCAGTGTCAAGTAATTGATAATTTATCAAGTTAATGATATTTCACGCAAATATGTGTCAAGTCACAGTCGAAGTCATCAAGTCAAGTCATAGTCCAGTCCAGAGTATGAACTCCAAGGAAAGTGGTGGCAACTTGAAGCTTCTATGGAGTTTTGGAAACAACACGAAAATAATTTTTTCACCATCATTATACCATTTTCCCACACTCACGCCTGTAATCCAACATTTAACGAATAAAATGGCACCAATTTTATGCACTAACACTGAAAATAACACAAGTTTTTTAAAATAATACAATGTATGACGCGCACTTTTTCGTCACATATAATCGGTCGTGCTATAGAAAGAAATAGAGTAATGAAATTAAAGAGAAGCAGATAGCAACTCAGTGCAGTGTCACCTGTTTTTAACTATGCTATGTGAAGAAGGAAGTACTTACCTGATCCTCCCCTTTTCTATTACGCCTACAGCCAACATTCGACTGCAGTAACCAAGGATAATCGGTACCTTTTTCCACTGTAACATCACATCAGAACACCTTACTCCGCGCCATGTATCAGTTTGTTTGCAATTTAGTTCGCTAACTACGTCACAAACAAAACAAGTATTATATTAGTCAGGTAAATATGCAGATTATTTTCGTACTCGAGCCGAGCCCCTGTGTTGACTCTCTGGCGAACGTCACTTGTTTTTCTCTTGTGACTTGTTCATTTAAAAGAATAATACACAATGATCTGCGCGTTCCATATATATCTGGTAGGGAGCTAATATTACACAATCTTGTGTTGGACGCGGTGCAAAATGCTCGGCTTGGTGGCCGATTACTGTGAGTACATAATTACCTATATTAGCTGTTTTTGTTTTGAAAAGAATAAGGTGATTCTCGGAGTGAATAAGTTCGTGACAATTTATTACAAATAGTAGAAGTATTCGTATAAATAAATAACAATGTTGATTGTGTGAGAATGATCGTGGTCTTTGAAAAAGCCGGCCGGCAATACCTACTTAGTGATAGCAATTATTGGTTATTCTCAAAGGAAAATTGTAAAGATAATAATGGATAAAGAGATTTTTCTTTTTTTACAATCTACTGGAGTGTTTTATTTTATTTTTATCTTCAGAATAACGTAAGTAGGTATTAATTTTATTCCATCGATCGAATAACCACAGAAAATGGTATAAAAGCTTACGCCGTGCGTTGCTTGATTATTATTAGTCAAAAGTACCTAGTTCTTAATTAAAATGAAAAACTATGGTGAAATAAAGGTAAACTAAGACAATAAATATTAAAATCCAAACATAGCCCTTTGTTTCCTTAATCATGGTAAGTAGGTAAGGTATTTTAGAAAGACTTTAACATATTTATTTTTACCAAATATTTTTTAATATTGTAACTATTTAGATTTTCCGATTGAGAGATTTTTGACTGATACGTTAAGTTTTATGTTTTTATTTTATTCAACGTAAACATTAATATTTAAAGGCACTCTATAAATAAATAATTAGATAACATAAAAAATAAATAGACTGTAATTTAGTAATTAAGATAATTAAGAACTACATAATTGGTATGTAGTATCTACTTATTTAAAAATTCTTTATGCTTTTTTTATTTTACTAATTTTAGTTTTATTTGCAATCGTAATAAACCACTAAAGTGTTTACGTGTACTCCTTTCTGAACCAATAACTTCACAGGGTTCTGTAAACATCTTCAATGATATTACATATAAAAGGAATGGCATCGTTATATTCCAGGAACCCGATTCCATTGAATACCAATAGATTCAACTCTCAAGTGGGGCAGCGAACAAAAACGTCGGAATATCTCTCTTACATTATAATTATGTACCTACATCTCCCTCGCGAATCAAATTTATGCCAGAACTCAAATCCGCGAGTGTTCATTCAGAGATGTAATTTAAGCTTTGCGTTTGTTTTTAATTAAAAGCTGTTCAATAAGTTGATATGATTGTGGTCTACTGAACTAGTAGAGACGTCCATTTATAAAATCGATAATGTCAGTAAGACGTCATTTTCGTGAAATTTTTTTTTTTTTTATGTTAAGTAATGACGTGACGAGCTAGCCGTTCGCCTGATGTTAAACGACACGGCTGCCCATATCAGCTGCAGTGTCACTCGGAACTCTAAAGTATAGAAGATCGCGTGACACTGCACTGCGCAAGCAAAAATAAAAGCAAAATTTAAAAAAAAAATGCTTTATAATTAAATGAAATCAACGAACGCTATAAGAATGAGAATAGCTGTAAGAACGGAACCATTTTTTTTTTCAAGGAAGCTCTGCTCTTATAAGGGGAGCAGTTCAGAGCAAGCCTGAAATGAATGTAACTCCAAAGACCTCTAAAGACTGAACGGCACATCTCTATAATAAACTTTTTACACTGTAGACCAGGGCGGGTAAGCCGGCCAGCATACTCTCGGTCAAACGGAGCTGGGTATAGTCGAAGCAAGTACACGTGCTTTGCGATAAAAATTATGACCAAAAATTCCATGGTGCGTGCTCAGATACTGCAAAAACTAGTTGTAGAGTACAAACGAAAGCGATGAATTGTCTTTTTAGTTAGTTCAGATTTTTGGAACAAAGTGCACTTGAATAAAGTATTGTTTAGTCAATTTGTAATGGTGCCAGAGCATACTTTACGGTGCAGCGTAGGCTGCCATATTGGCAAAATGAACAACACTCACACAACTTACAAGCAATGTAGCCAAGCGCGTTTGGATCATTTGATTATTAGACGATTTGATCTCGTAATGTTCCGTGGCAAATTTTACTTTAAACTTACCTAAAATTGAAACCTTTTTTACTTCAAATGCATACATTAAACCTAGAGTAAAAGAAGAGAAATGGTGCCTGTCTCTATTCTTCAAAAAACACTCTGCTTTTGGCAGGAATTGAAAGCAAGCCTGAGATGAATACAACTCATTCAGACTTGGATCTTTGGAGAAAGAAATTTGAATATGCATTGGATGTTCAACGCGAGCCGCGTTATGTAACAGGCAAATTTAGTTCAATTTGTTACTTGAGTGAACAATCATCGATTGCTCACTCGAGCTATTAATTGAGCCAAACACGAAAGAACTCTTAATATTCATAATATTTCACATACATCCAGCTGCGGAAAACATAGATGTGTATATGTATATAATCACTTTGTTTAATTTTTTATTTATTTTTTACAACTACTACTCATACAAATTTCGATGCACGCCTACATCCCTCTTTCTCAAACTACGTACGAGTGGATGAATGGTAGAAAATGCTTTAGCATTAAGTAATTAAATATATATAATAATAATAATAATAGATGTAAATGTAAAAAATACATTAAAGCACCAGTTTTTCTAAAGTGGTCCACTTAAATTATAGGTGCAACGCTACAATATGCTTTGTGAAAACCACTTTCAAAGAGTTAATTCTTTATATTTCCTCTTTTATTTCCATCTAGTTAGTAATAAGTAGATCAAAAACCGACAAAATCGGCATTTTTACGAATGTAATATATACCCACTTATACTGAAGTATCTACATTTACCCTAATGATGCAGTCATTGTTTACAGCGATTTTAATTCACTCTACTACTTATATATGCCTAATATTAGGACACTAATTGTACATATCGTTTAGTTAGTGTCATAAAAATAAGTCGAAGATGTGCCTTTTTAAAGGAAAAGAAATTAAGTATGTCAAGTACAATGAGCTTGGGACTCCGCAATGCGACGCAGTTTGGGAATCCCTTGCCTGCTTAACAACTAACCCGCACTTCAAATCTAGATCGATGGCTAATTTATCGTAATACAAAGACAGACTTAGAATTTAAATTAGGTATCTAACCTGGATTTTGATGGGAGGCCCCAACAGTTGAGCATCGTTTCAGGTGATTCCAATTCTTTTGTTTTGATTGTCCTTCTCGTTCATGTCCTTGTATATAAATGTTTTCTGAGAAATACCGCAGCGTGTCGGGTATACAGTTTTCATTTCTTTACATAAATGCATTGTTATGCAATTGCAGACACGCTTCCAATAACTGCTTATTGACTTGTATTTTTTTTTGTTATATAGAAATCGTTAGTTCATATTACAGTTAGTAACTTTTTAGCTTAGAGATGAGTAACTCTTTAATAAGCTCATAAAACAATTGGTATAACAACATGTCTAAGGCATGTCGGAACAAACTCATACTTACAGGGTCCCGTAGACACACATGTAGGCTTTAGAGGTTTTATCACAAATGAAAAACGCACACATTTGTGTTATTTAAGCATTTCGAAAAATGACCTTGGGCAAAAGGTCAATAACATGTAGATCGTCTTCAATATTGTTTCTGCGGTTTACCTCAAAAAGTTTGCTGGACACAATTCAAAACGAGAGTTTTTATTCAACACATCAGCTGCCAAGTAAATATAATAGAAAATCTTTTGCTGTGGACAAAAAAAGAAAAGATGTTAAGATTCTGGGATGCGTACCTTAAAAATGGCGGGATAGCAAACACATGTTATGTCCTTTCCTTGTAATTCTACGGAACTCTGAAAGACAACAAAATATGCTCAACCTTTTCTATGTGGTGGTGGATAAGACTCTAAGAAAGGGTTTGAAAAACTAAAAATTTCAAGTCTCCACCACTCTCACCAGCGATTTAGGCTGTGCGTTGATATATAAGTCAGTCAGTCAGGACTTTGAATTTTAATGTAAGTATAGATTTCATTATTCATTATTATATCATTACTAGTTTTGGGCTAGATGGCTCTGTGTGAAATGTCCACACATATTTATTTATTTATTATTCTACCTTATAATCTTATATGTAAAACCTAAAAAGTTATTTACAAAATTGCGTGTCTTTTAGCCATTTAGAAAAGTCGAAACACTTATCTGAAACGTTCTTGAACAGAAGTACCGAAATTTGCAACATTAAACAACTTTGTTTTGTATCTCTTTCGTCCATAATTTACGTCTGAAATACGCTACAATAACTTCCAAGGTATTTCTCATCATGCCTCATCCCTTTAATGATAGGGGTAAGTATCAGTTAAACTTCTGTAGGGTACCTTTCAGAATTTATCTTATGGGTGTTTAAAATTCATGTCGCAAACACGAGCTTTAAGCACCCTTTTATGTTAATCTCAAAAATATACAAGTAATCTGGAATCTATTTGAATTTTGATGATAAATTTGTTACGTGCTTTCCACTTGAGCCCCTGTTTGACCTTTTGGGTCTCGGTGTGGCTCTTGTACCCCTTGAGCATTTATGCCACATTAAGATATACACAAAAAATAATGTGTATCGATCAATTTCAGTCATCAATTTCTTGCTGCAAACTGTTTCTTAAAAAGTTTTTCATTCACAAGGAAATATAATGATAAAACTACAAACAAAAGCATTCAGGTAAAGTAAGAGTTGAGACTTTTACCTACTTCTGTTACACTGTGCGAACGGAAAATAATCGGGTGGCGTCATAACATGTTTTATTTTGTTCGAGGGAATCTCTAGAGGTTGTTTAAAGTTGAAATTCGGAGATCAAAATTTGATGTCTGGGTGTGCGCGAAAATATGTTAATTCTGCGGGGTTTTTGTAGATTACGTGAAATATGCATATCAAATAAATATATTAACTTGTAATTCCTTTACAACACCAGGTTCTCGAAACTTTGATTGCATTGCAACAGGAGAAATTTCCATACTAACTATGCGCATAAGCTGCGTATTCAAACTGTCAAATCCATACGAATTTGTGTTTCTATCGGTTGCAATCGAGTTACGTGATCGCCCAACAGTCTGGTTATTTCACATTAATGTCTGGAAGTCGTCCACTGCTGAATGCAAGCTTCTCCCAAAAAATTGGGTTTTGTCATCATTCCATATTCATTAGTTTACCATAATCACCACATTGACAGGTGGTTTTGTGATCGCAGAAGATTTAAATGTACTGAGGAGAATGCTACTGCCATGCCTATTCCCTGGTTATGGGAAGAGCTGGGTTATTTAATTTATTTAGAAAATATCATGTTATCGTTGAAAATTTGGAGATGTTCTAAAGTATTTTTTGGAGGTCATTAGAATGATTTTATTTTAGGTAAACCAAAGTGCTTAGTTAAGTTTTATTCGGTTATCGCTATTTCTCGTTTTGTTGTTGACACTATTTTTTACACTATTTTATTTATTGATTATTTTGATACATCACGTCGCACTGGGCTTTCAAAAAAGAATATTGGTTGATTTTTTGTTTTGACCGCTCTTTGTAGGTGAAATGTGCTGAAACGTAATTCTATTTAATATAAAAAAGGTAATCGTCGTATTATCAAAAGATACGATATATAAAAAATGAAAAGAGCACTTATAATTTTAATAAGTGCATCTGACAGCTCTACCATCATCCAGTAATATAGCTACTGCCCTTGCCTCGGTTTCAATCAATCCATGCTGAATATGCCTGTTTTATAAAACAAACGCTGAAAATCTGCTGCCATACTGCAAGTTTTGCCCTTTTATTTAGAAGTTTTTTAATCTGCTCAGTGTTCAACCCCTTCAAAACCCTCGATTTGGATATACGCTGAAAGCTCGGCGTCGATAAGTTGAACAACTTTACTCAAATAACTTTTTCATTTTCTCATAAAGTAATAATTTTATTTGTGAAAATTTTGCAGGATATTGGAATATCTCCAAGTCTCGTCGTAGTCAAAACAAAACAAACAGTTTGCTCAACAATTTTGGAAAGTTTTGGCATCATGCTATGTTATTTTTGCTCTATTTTCCATCCAAAAAGTGCACCAACACGAGCGGAAAATTGTCAATATGTTTCCTAATATGTTGGTAGATTTGAAAGCAGCGAGCCGTGCGAGGGTAATATCACGCCGCGCGGAATGAAAATGTCTTTCATTCCTACACGAAAAATTCCACCATTACTTACTACAGGCATCACTTTTCTTTCCAGACTTCTATGTAAACCTTCTTTTGGAGTTCCGTAGCACTACAAGAAAATTATCACATTACTAGTTCGTCGTATCGGTCTGAAAGCTGTTCACCTTATATTTTAGCTAAGTATTTATATTAGGTCTTTACCTATGAAATTGCCGTTTTGTTTGAAAAAAGTTAAAGTATTTTTTTTTCGAATTTATTTATTTCTTTTATTCAAAGTAATCACCCCTGCAATCAATGCATCTTTGCCAACGCTGTGGCAGTTTATGGATACCCTTCTTGAAAAAATCAGCAGGACGGGAGACAACAAACTCTTCAAAGGCGTTTTGTACTGCCTCTCGGGAATTGAATTTTTTTCCCGCTAAAAAGTTGTCCAAATTTTGGAAAAAGTAATAGTCACAGTGGGGCACCTATCTATCAAGCTTTTTTATCTTGCCAATCTGTCGCAAATGGACCAATATTGTTTTGATGCTAACATTTAAAGCTGCTACCAGCTCAGCTGTAGATTGAGATTCATCAGCTTCCACAATCGCCTTTAATTCATCATTGTTCACCAAAGTTTCCGGACGACCACGAGGTTCATTTTTCAAGTCAAAATGCCCAGAACGGAACCGAGCAAACCAATAACGGGTTGTACGTTCGTTTGTACAGTTCTCTCCGTAAACGTCGTTGATGTTACGTGTCGTTTGTGCCGCGTTGGTGCCACGACGGAACTCATATTCCATAATTACACGAAATTTCAAAGTATCCATTATGAGGAAAAATGTTGAAATATAGTGAAAATACAACGCTAATCAATAAACAAAAGACTTATATTGTAAATAGAATGTCATATTTTTAAAACAAAATTAATTTGAATTTAGAATTCATAGCCAATCAAAACTTTTTTTTGTTTGAAAAAGTATGTACTGCAATACGGCAATTTCATAGGTAAAGACCTATTATAAACGTACACATGTATTATTAATTTCTACTATTTATATCGAAACCGATATTTTTAATGACTATAGGTTATAAATATCGGGTAAAACCGCGGGATGTCTTTAGTATTGTCTTAAAAATTGGTTATTATAGGTAACACAAATACAATTTAAATTAAGTTAATATTGAGCTAGTCATGTTATTTGAACAGAAACTCGACGGTTTCATAGATCAATCGTTGTAATTGAAATGAATTGGTCTCTTATGTGACTGCGAATTCCACGGAATTTTCAAAGTTATCAATAAATTAGGCATTTGTAGAAAGATTTAATATTATTTTTAAAGTTTTTAGTACTAACCTACCACAAAAAGAATAAAATGTTCGTATAGTATAATAGAGAATAAAATCAACACACATTTTTACATACACTATAAATACCTTTAAATACTGAAGCCTGATGATTGTGTTGTGGCAAAAACTTTTTTTGTCGCGAACTTCCTCCCTGATATTAAACATCACTGCAATGACTTTTATAAGTTAATATTAATGTAAATATGTATTCTAAATCTAAAATGTGGCTTCTAAAATGAATTTCGATATGAGCACAAAACTACAATGCAGGTATATCAATGGTCCTTCGCCTGGTCTTAAACTGTTTACGTCTGTCAATTTTTTTAACACCCTGTTGAAATTAATAAAATACCTACTTACACTAATTGCGTGGCTATTAATACACCCTAAACCTATGTACAGCTTAAAATCATCGGTACCCTAACCTTCTTCTCTCTCCCACCAGCAACATGGGTAAACCGCTGCAGCGAAGACCTAGAATGCCTCGACCTGGAGGATGAACAGCCCCTGGCTACGCTCAGCTCGGTACAGAGCGACAAGATGACACTCTTCTTCACGGAACTGCTGGACCACGACCGGGATGACGTCATTTGTGACCAGGACTTTGACTCGTTCTTCGAGGTATGAAGGTATAAAGTCTGAATACTGAAGAAAAGTCTGGTGAAAACTAAATTAATCAATAATCTTTTACCTACAATATTACTCTTTCAAATAATTAATTATAGTTTAGGATTATGTTTATATATATACGAACTTCTGCCCGCAGCTTCGGCCGTTTAGTGGCCTATGGGGAAATAATTCAACCACCAATTTCACCCTCTTAAGGGTGGAATTTCGAAAAATCCTTTCTTAGCGGATGCCTACGTCATAACATCTACCTGCATGCCAAATTTCAGCCCGATCCGTCCAGTGGTTTGGGCTGTGCGTTGATAGGTCACTATGCCAGTCAGTCAATCAGTCAGTCACCTTTGAGTTATATATATTAGGTCTTTACCTATGAAATTGCCGTTTTGTTTGAAAAAAGTTAAAGTATTATTTTTTCGAACTTATTTATTTCTTTTATTGAAAGTAATCACCCCTGCAATCAATGCATCTTTGCCAACGCTGTGGCAGTTTATGGATGCCCTTCTTAAAAAAATCAGCAGGACGGGAGACAACAAACTCTTCAAAGGCGTTTTGTACTGCCTCTCGGGAATTGAATTTTTTTCCCGCTCAAAAGTTGTCCAAATTTTGGAAAAAGTAATAGTCGGTAGGTGCAAGATCTGGTGAGTATGGCGGATGAGGGAGAGCTTCCAAACCCAACTCATGCAGCTTAAAGACGGTCTGTTGTGCAGTATGGGGTCGCGCGTTGTCGTGAAGTAGCAGTGGAGACGACCGATTGACCAAAGCTGGTTGCAGACGTGCGAGTTTCGCCATCATTGTGGTCAGTTCTTCAATGTACACATCTGCAGTAATGCTCTCGCCGTTTTGTAAAAAGCTATGATGAATCACACCAGCACTAGACCACCAAACTGTGACCATCACCTTTCTAGGGGTCATTTTTCGTTTTGCACATTGCTTTGGTACCGAACCAGGATTTAACCAACTTGCTGAGCGCTTTCAATTGTCAAAAAGAATCCATTTTTCGTCGCACGTAACAATTCGGTTCAAAATTCCTTCATTTCTGTGCCTGTTAAGCAGCGCAAGGCAAGTCTCGACGCGTACGTTGCGCTGGCGATCGTTAAGTTCGTGGGGCACCCATCTATCAAGCTTTTTTATCTTGCCAATCTGTCGCAAATGGACCAATATTGTTTTGATGCTAACATCAAAAGCTGCTGCCAGCTCAGCTGTAGATTGAGATTCATCAGCTTCCACAATCGCCTTTAATTCATCATTGTTGACCAAAGTTTCCGGACGACCACGAGGTTCATTTTTCAAGTCAAAATTCCCAGAACGGAACCGAGCAAACCAATAACGGGTTGTACGTTCGTTTGTACAGTTCTCTCCGTAAACGTAGTTGATGTTACGTGTCGTTTGTGCCGCGTTGGTGCCACGACGGAACTCATATTCCATAATTACACGAAATTTCAAAGTATCCATTATGAGGAAAAATGTTGAAATGTAATGAAAATACAACGCTAATCAATAAACAAAAGACTTATATTGTAAATAGAATGTCATATTTTTAAAACAAAATTAATTTGAATTTAGAATTCATAGCCAATCAAAACTTTTTTTTGTTTAAAAAAGTCTGTACTGCAATACGGCAATTTCATAGGTAAAGACCTATTATTTAGATTGAATCTTTAATTTAGTGTTAATTGTTGGAAATAAATGCCATTAACATAATTAATCAGAATAAAAAAAATATTGAGGGGATGATTATGTACTTGAACATTGAAAGTTAATGAAGCTGAAGACTAAATTAGCCCGTAAATAAAGTTACTGTGTACCAACGTCGTATTTGTTAATAATTATTGATTTTTAATTAATTTTGTCAAGGTACTTTATACCTTAAGAATTCTCTGTAGGTACCTATAATTTCTACTTATATACCAACTTCCCTACAGCCACAAATTGGACTTGGTCATGCTCATCAACTAGGAGAGGCATATATGACCAGTAGTTTTGTATACAGGTTGATGATGAAGTAACTAAATAATCTATAAACAACCCTTAAACAAGTGATTAAGTACTGTTTTGTATTGTTAACAAAACACGCGTTTGACATCTGTCTAAGCCTTGTTTATGTATTTGTGGTAACACGGCAATGGTTTATCTAAGAAATAATACATATGACGGCGGCTACGTCCAGTTATAAACTCTATGCACAGCGATCGAGCACCGTAATTTACCCTGTGGTGGCATTAAATTTATTACAGTGGCAGCACCGGCAACTGTCATGGCGTCCCTACCTGTCTGGCTATATAAAGGGATCGATTGCTGTGCTACGGATCATTCTTGTTCCAGACACGGCGCGGTGCGGACATGCTGAAGGCCTATAGTTATATAGGTTGCAACCTACCTACCCACAACCCGTTCCTGCCCACATCAGAAGTGGGATTGCCCATTTCTACATCACTCTTCAAGCAACGCGAAACGTGACGAGACGTGATGTGAATGATGACGTGACGGCGGGTGACACTAATATCAAATTTAGTTGCAGGGTTAACCCAAACCAGTGAAAAAAAAAATGGAAAAAAAGTAACGATTCGTTTTTTTCGAGAAAAAAAGAGAATGTAAAAATGATGACAAGAAAAATGTGTCTGAATGCTAAAGGGATAATCTATCCGGACTAGCACTAATGGTCCATAAAAAAAAATGTTGGTTGCTAAAGGGATATCTATCCGGTCTAGCACTAATTGGTCCATTAAAAAAATGTAGGAATGATGATTTTTGGTTGCTATAGGGATATCTATCCGGTTAGCATTATTCGGTCCATTTTTTATAAATGAAGGTATATTGATGGTCCTGAACTGGGTTGTCGATGGGTTAACCCTGACAATGACTGGCAGGTTAAATGCTTTTGATTAATCAAATTGAAAAGTAATCTTTTGACTTTGACTTCAAGTTTAACACAATTTAATTGCCAGGATGAACGAGCAATAACACTGATACTTATGTCCCTCACCAGGTACAAAGTGAAGCTAAGCGTACGAGGACGTACGCACGTCAGTATGGCCGTGACGGCGGCTACGTCCAGTTATAAACTCTATGCACAGCGATCGAGCACCGTAATTTACCCTGTGGTGGCATTAAATTTATTACAGTGGCAGCACCGGCAACTGTCATGGCGTCCCTACCTGTCTGGCTATATAAAGGGATCGATTGCTGTGCTACGGATCATTCTTGTTTCAGACACGGCGCGGTGCGGACATGCTGAAGGCCTATAGTTATATAGGTTGCAACCTACCTACCCACAACCCGTTCCTGCCCACACATACGTCCTTTTCCTAGCATTTGTTTGATAATGTAAACCAAAATAAATAATTACAAATATCATTAGTATATTTTTAACATCGAATTTATTTAAATATTCTTCCATGCAAAGCTTATGAAGAATGGCGAGGTGACAGCATTATTTAATAGTTAAAGCCTAACATTACGTCATAACCTCGCTGTACAGCTAACAAAAGAGAATAATTAAGCGCGACACCGCGACCACATCGTCGTTTGGAGAAAAGTCTTACAAGACGTATAAACAGTACACTCTCGTTTAGATTATTTAGAATTACATACATGATTTATAATGTCTAATACTAGTTGCGCCCCGCGGTTTCACCCGCGGATAAAAAGTATTTTAATTATTTGCTCATCCTACGTGAAAATTCCACTTTTCCGGGATAAATTGTAGCCTATATGTTAAACCAGTGTATAAGCTATCTTGGTACCGAATTTCATTCAAATCAATTCAGCCGTTTGAGCGTGAAGGAGTAACAAACATACACACATACAAACTTTCGCCTTTATAATATTAGTGTGATGTGATAAGAAGAATAAGACTTGAGCATCATCGATCGGGAAGTTTTGATCTGATTTTATCGCGCCTCGATCGCGCATGGTTGACGCTTGGCGGTTAGCAGCATACTCGTAATTCCTTTGAATCACGCTGCTATTCGCATAATAATAATAATAACACCCAACGATCACATACATAGATCCTGGACTCTAACTAAGATTCTCTGTGTTTAGGGACCCAGGAACTACGAGGACCATGGTCCCACAGCATCCAGACTCAGAACAAGAATTTGCGTTTTTTTTTCTGTGCACAAATACTTCTTCTGACGCGGGAATCAAACCTGCCGCCTCTGGGTTATAAGCCGACCTGCTCAACCACCATACCACAGAGGCTGTCAATACTACTCTCATATCATTTAATCATGCAATTTTATTTTTGCAGAAGTTAGCGCACTTTGCTGATTGGTCGCCCGACTCGCCCGAGTATCACATTCTGCTCGAGGTGAAACGAGAGTTCATAGAACACTTCATCAATCCACTGCCATCCAAGTAAGCACCCTTTAATACAAGTATGTAGTGAAAACAGCAGGCGAACTTCTGTTTCAAGAAGAAATTAAACACGTAGCATTTGTTTATTTATTTATCCATAAAACATAACATGACAGAACAGTCTAATGCGTTACATTTTATCACAATTTAAATAAAGAACTATGTATACTATCTAACTTATTTCTCTACAATTATTAATAATAATAATAATAATAATATGTATGGACATCTCACACAACGCCATCTAGCCCCAAACTAAGCAAAGCTTGTGCTATGGGAACCAGATAACTGATACAATACTTATATACTTTTTGTTTGTAAATACATACATAGAATACAATATGACACCCAGACACAGAACAAACACCTATGTTCATCACACAAATGTTTGTCCTGAGTGGGAATCGAACCCACAACCCACAGTTCAGCAGGCAGGGCTGCTACCAAATGAGCTATCGAGCCAGTCATTTATATTATTTATATAATATCATTTATATTTATATTATTATATATATTTATTCATAAATATAAAAATAATTTAACAAAAAGCATGGACCCAGGAGTCTGTGGATTTTAAAAAAATCCACCTTATTATCTTTGGGCCAAAAGCTATCTCTCTTAAATCTGCTTCACTGCAGAAATACGATCAATTGCATGGCGATTTATAAAGATTATAAGATCCACTATGAACTGAACGGAATTAAAAAAGCTTAATGACCGTTCTTATGGGGTCTTTCAATCTGAGATTTTTCTTTTTCTATTCTCCCCAGCCTTAACGACAGCTTTACCGTAAAAAATAATGAGCGTAGCGCTTTGTTCACAACATTAATTTAATACACCAAGGACTGTCTGGCCAACCCGAAGCTATCGTCGACCAAATTGAAAAGGAAATACATGACCTAAACCTTCGGAGGTGTCCCAAAGCGGACAGCCATCTGATCCCACTTATACCTGGAATATAATAAACTAGCTTCTAATCACGGCTTCGCCCGCGTGGCCTATAGGAAACGAAGAAGAAATTTTTTCAATGTAATTGAACCACCCATTTTACCCTTTTGGGGGTTGAATTTCGAAAAATCCTTTCTTATTGGTTACCTACACTTAACGAAAAACACACCCTCCAAATTTCAAGTCTCTAGGACTAGCTGTTTAGGCTGTGCGTTGATATATACTGGTAAGTCAGTCAGTCAGGACTTTGAATTTTGTATGTATAGATGACTGATGACCCAACGAGTGTTCATAAAAATAAACGTTCCGCAGCTGCCGTCCCTCCGAGTCTGCCCAAAATACTGCCACCCCGTAATGTAATATGCAATATAACAGATCCCATATTTTTGCCACTGACATTTTCTCACAAAATATAAACAGTAAGGGAATCACTGAGCACATGAAGCACAATGAGCACAAATGAAGTTTGATATGCAATAGGTATGGGTTATGCAGTGAGGCACCAAGAATTTCAGCTTTCTGTAGAAACAATAATGTTGTTATAACCTGAAGGTTCACTAGTTCGAGGTAATTAATTGATACACTGAACCGGATGGACACTTTAGTTTATTATAATATTTTATTAACATATAACTACGCTTTAATACAATGAACACTCCCCTAAGCCCGCTACCCTAAGCCCGCTACAACTCATCAATCCAAAGAGTATAGTAGAGTGAGTACTAATATACCACACTCTTCCCCGCTTACAAAAAAAAATCTTAGCTTTAATATTAATTAATTTTAATGTAGTATTAATCAAATTTCAATAAAGAGTTAGCTGCCAGTGTTTATTTTAACGTTTCTACGGTTTGGTCATTGTATGGTAATTGTAACTCTTCGAAAAGCTTTATTAGCTCTTCTTTATTAAGATCCTGGATCCAACTTGTTTTCTTTTCTGTATTTCTTCCAAAAAATCTCGAATTTGAAGACTCATTTGCCTTTTCTTTTTTCCAAAGATCAACGACAAGTTTTACAACAAACCAAAACTGAGAATGCACAGACCAGGGAGCTTGACGTTGTTTTTGTATATGGACGAAGTACTGATGGCTTGATTATCGTGTTAAATGGCCGCCGTCATGTTCTGATTTTTAGGTTACTCACGCGTAACAATGTACAAATTTTTATTTCCTTGTCCTCGTCGCCATAATTGTTATAACCTGAAGGTTCACTAGTTCGAGGTAATTAATTGATACACTGAACCGGATGGACACTTTAGTTTATTATAATATTTTATTAACATATAACTACGCTTTAATACAATGAACACTCCCCTAAGCCCGCTACCCTAAGCCCGCTACAACTCATCAATCCAAAGAGTATAGTAGAGTGAGTACTAATATACCACAAATGTAAACATTACTTTACTAGGTGGTAGGACTTTTCTGCAAAGTTCGTCAAGGTTTTCTACCACCGCTGTGCCAGTAATTCTGCCGCCAAGCAGCAGTGTGCCAGCACTACTGTGTTCCGCTTTGAAGGGCACTGTAGCTAGTGAAATTACTGAGCGATTGAATCTTTATCATCTGATCTCACAGTCCAGTAATGTTATTGTATGTATATGTATGTGTTCACTACGTGTAAAAAAAAAATTACCAGACTGACACTGACACTGTTTTGTATGAACGACTAGCTAGTCACATTTTTTTTTTTTTTTTTTTTTACTTCAAACTTGTCTAGCATTTGACCGCGCTCTCACCTGATGGGAAGTGACGATGCGATCGAAGATGTAGCATGCTAGCCAAGTAAATACCTATTCACTCTTCTCTTAAACACGCCCGGGTCATATTTCGCCGGAAACACAGACGCTGGCAGGGCATTCCATTCCTTAGCCGTTCTAATTAAAAACGTTGAGTCAAATCGCTTGGTACGAATGGGTGGTATTTCGACCACAAAAGGATGGCGCTTAGCCGAGCGTCTAGTAGTCCGGTAGTGGAATGGTGATGGGAGAATGAGATCATGCAGTTCTTGAGCGCATTCACCGTGGTGTAATCTGTAGAAGACCGACAGACTTGCCACCTTACGTCGATGTGCAAGGCTCTGGAGCCTTTCACCAACCAAAGTGTCGTCGTCAATGAGCCTTTTGGCACGCCGTTCAATCGAGTCCAGAGCCTCAAGCTGGTACTTGGCAGACCCGTCCCACAGGTGGCAGCAGTACTCCATACACGATCGGACCTGTGCTTGATACAGATTTAGAAGCTGTCCAGGTGTGAAGTACCGCCTTACCTTGGACAATATGCCGAGTTTTTTTGAAGCTACTTTGGCTTTGGACTCAATGTAGGATCCAAAGTTTAGGTTTGACGTGAGATTAACACCCAAAAGCTCAAGATGGTTTCCTAAACTTACAGATACACCACGGAATGAAGGAGCCAGATGGAGTGGGCTCTTTTTAGCAGTGAATAAACACGCCTGTGTTTTTGCAGCATTGAACCTAACCAAGTTAGCATCGCCCCAATCGGACACGGCTTTCAAAGCCAGGTTCATGCGCTCAACCATAGCCTCTCTCTCAATCCGGACGTCGTCACCACTGGCTCGGGCACTGGATGTGTATCTTTCAACAACAGTACTATCATCTGCATACCCAAAGGTACCGGGCTTTAGCAAATCATTGATGTGGAGTAAGAATAGTGTTGCTGAAAGAACTGACCCCTGAGGTACACCAGCATTAATAGCTAATTGATCGGAAGAGCAGCCATCAAGAACTACTCTAAGCGATCGTTCCCTCAAAAAGTCTGATATCCAAGTGCACAAACCAGCAGGTAGTCCGTAAGATGGAAGCTTATTCAGAAGACCGTCGTGCCAGACCCGATCAAATGCCTTAGAGACGTCTAGAGATACAGCAAGTGCCTCTCCATGCATCTCCAAGGCTTCGCTCAATATGTGCGTGGCGTATGCGAGAAGATCCCCAGTTGACCGGTTTCGGCGAAATCCGTATTGCCGGTCACTGAGGAGATCATTGACTTCAAGGTGTGCCAAGAGCTTGTTGTTGATTATACGCTCCATACTCTAGAGTATGGAGGCAATTGAGATGGGTCGGTAGTTGGCAGGATCAGCACGACTGCCCTTCTTAGGTACAGGTTGTACATTGGCTAGCTTCCAACTCTTAGGGACTATTCCGGTGTCTAGAGAGAGGCGAAATAAGCGTGTTAAAATGGGAGACAACTCAGGTGCACAGCTCTTAAGTACAATTGCTGGTATACCATCGGGACCACTGGCTTTGTTCACGTCTAGACTGCATAATGTTTTTAGTACCTCCTTCTGACGTATGCGTATTTCCGGCATGAAAGCACCGCAATGTGGAAGGCAGGGAGGTACCTCATTAGCAGTATCTAAACGCGAAGCTTCTGCAAAGAGAGTTGCAAACAAGTTTGCTTTTTCTTTTGCAGTGTGAGCCAGCGATCCGTCAGGTTTTAATAATGGAGGCAGTGAAGATCGACAGAAGTTCGCTTCAACCGATTTGGCAAGGGACCAAAAAGCCTTACTACCAGCTGGATAGGAAGCAAGTTTAGTCCCTATTCGACCAATATGATTGAAACGAGCCTTCCTTAATTCCTTCTTACAGGCCTTGGCGGCAACATTAAAGGCTTTCTTCTTAGCTCGAGTGTCCGAGGCCTTGCGTTTTCGAGCGTCAGCCCATGCCAGATATGCCGCATGTTTCTGCGCTTCAGCGTGTGCACAGTCGGCTCCAAACCATGGGCTGGCTTTGCTGGTCTTGGGTTTATCGGAAAATGGAATAAAATATTCCATAGCCCGACATACTACCTCAGTAACCGCATTCGCGCAAACCGTCGGATCTCCAGAAGAAAAACACGTTTGCCGCCAAGGATATGAGGCGAAGAAATGTCGCATCTCGTCCCAGTCTGCTAAATTGTATCTCCAGACACGCCGAATGCTCTTAGGGCTTGGGTCAGGCGGGGAGTATACTGAAACGGACTTAACCAGACAGTGATCGGAGCTACCAATGGGTGAGGATACCGCCACAGAGTATCGGTCTGGTTCAGTCGTGAGCAGAAGGTCGAGGCAGTTAGCAGTGTGGCTATCAATGTCAGGCACTCGCGTTGGCTCTTGAACAATCTGCGTTAAATTGAGCGCCAAAGCGAGCTTACGCGTCTCTCTCCCAGCGTGGTCCGTGATCTGGTGTGGGACTAACCACTCCTGGTGGTGAGCATTGAAGTCCCCTAGAACAACAAGCTGAGCCGAAGGATAGCGTTGCTGAGCCACATCTGCCGTTTCACTGAGATACTCCATTAGAAGAGTTGTCTCCCGGTCACCGCTATGTGATCTGTACACACCAGCATAGAAAATTTTCTCAATGCCGGCGTCCACTAGCACCCAAATCACCGAAAAGTGGGGATGTTCAAGGTTCCGGAGACGCAAACAACAAATGTCATCACGGACGAAAACGCAGATACCAGCGCGTGGAAGGAAGCGGTTTTCCAAGATGAATCCTGGATAGTCCAGATATGCCGTGTCTGATGGACATCCTATTTGCGTCTCAGTCAAGAAGAACAAGTGTGGTTTATTGGTCTCCAGATGATGATGGACCGCTTGCAGATTTGAGTGCAGCCCACGAATATTTGTGAGGTGCACTTTAAGAGTGAGGACGTGCATCTGCCGTTTAAACTTGTTCACTTTATTAGACTTTTTCATGGTTGGGTGAGTTAGGTAGACAAGTTAGAAGTGGACGAGATATTGGGATGCTAACCCTCAGTAATAGAGAAGCTTCCGCGCCAATGGAGAACTTGCGCGGAGACTGCGGGGACGCCCGAACCCCCCTGAAATTACCCACAAGTTCCTCACTTCCAGTCGCCAACTGGCCCTGTGGGCAACCTCAGGATTTTACACAAGCGGCGGGGCAGCCTTTCGTAGTTGGCTAGACTACTACTTGGGCCCCCTACAACTTGCGGTCGGCCAGCAGAGAGCACCGTGCTTCGGATCCCGCTACCCTCCGAAGCAAGGTCTCCGACGCGAAAGCCTCTCCATCACCAATACCGGTCTGCATACCCAACACAACTGTCCACATCTACTCGTCAGAACGGCTTCATTGGACGTCACGATGGAACACGACGAGTCGCTTGGCATCGTGGTTTTGTCCAATGGGTGGTAACTAAGCCGGCGGCTAAGGCCTTCCACCAGTTATTTGGTTGCTCTTTTGGCACCACCCAGGGGTCACGTGTAGGGAAACTAGGGTTAAAGCCTACGGACGCGAGCAAACACAAACCCCCACATTATTCAATAACAAAAAAAAACGCGCAATAAAGTTTCAAGTTCCAGCAATGCAATGTTGTCAATCCAATAGAAATTAGATATTTTACTCGTGTTAGTACAAAGTAGTTTTTTTTAACATGTTGGTTTATTTAGATTTTGAAATACGTATATGGTATCTATTATGTGTAAATTAGATAAGGTTTACAAACACCTTTTGTATATTACTCTTAAGCTATAATTTTAATGTGGTACTGCTTGTTTTCCCAAATAAAGTAAAAAAAAAAAAAAAAACACCTTGAGGAAGCAAGAGCTATTTTCACAGTGGTTCCAATGCGCTGACAGTTGGACCTAAAGGGGCCATGGGGAAACCCCAGTAATTAGCCGCCCCTCTAGTCTCGCAGTCAGTCCAGACACAGTGGTTCGTATGAGGTTGTTGTCTTCAACCATACAGGGCAGAAGTAAAAAAATTATCTTAATTGATCTGCGTTTGAAGCACGGGCTCCTAAATCAATCACCATGTATATCACTGACCTCTAGGTTAGTGATATAAATTCAATAGCTATTCATAGACAAATAATTTTTGTGACAAAACATGAGCATGGATCTAAGATTTTTTATATCAAACTATGAACAAACAATTTCATTATTATAATTTATTTTAGTTTTTGGTATTTTTAAGGTAGTGAATTGTGATTTCAAGATAGGGCATTGCCCCACAATGCCTCCCCATAGCTACGGCCGTGCAACCATACTGTTTGTAGCGACAAGATTCTCATGAAATGTCAGTTCTTTACGGGCCTATTGCGCCGCAAAACGTAAGGCGCTCCTTTGTAATAAACAACTCGGAACGAAAAGAATACCCAAGCCATTGTTACTATTGAAAAAGTAATTGAAATATTACACCACTGAGAAATTATGCTAAAAGAAAGAGGGAAAGGGATGATACGGTTTTGTCTTTAAAAAATAGCTGCATAACTGGAAATGCAAATTGCTTTGCTTTCGCTGCCTGCTTTCCCGCGTGAACGTCAGTTTAGTATTATATTTTTTCAGAACAAGCTCTTTCCGCGCCGGTGTTTAGACAATTGGTTGTGTATTTTTCTTATGTTTTAGTTTTCTTACATGTGACGGCGGCAACGCCCAGTTATAAACTCTATGCGCAGCGGGCAGTACCGTAATTTACCCACGAAACAACACGAAAAGAAAGGTTTCACCATCATTATACCACTTTCCCATACTCATGCCTGTAATCCAGCACTTAACGAATAAATGCCACCAATTTTATGCACTTACACTGAAAATAACACAAGTTTTGGAAAATAATACAATGCCGTGACGCGACCTTTTTCGTTTTCCCGCCAAAACTCCAAAAATTGCATTGAAAATCATATGTTTTTAAATTAGCCTCTTTGGTACTGAATTTTAATGAATAATTATGTTTATAAAATATTCATAAAAAGTCTCGTGTGGTATTTCTCAGATGGGCCGAGCTGCCGTATTACAACCGCGTGTGCGGGCCGGAGGCAAGCGGGATCAATATCCCGGGCCGGACCACGTTGGATGGGTGGTTAGCGCGGTGGGCCCTGCACCTCAGTGACATGAAGAGGTTCACGGATCTGCCACTTTACTTACAATACCTTTGCAAGATACTGTTCCATGTTGTTGATAGAACGAGTGAGTATTTTATTTAATAAACTAAATAAATGATAATACTAAATAAATACCAAACAAAGCAAAGCATGTACTATGGGAACTAAATAACTGATAGAATACTTAGATACTTTTTTTGTTTGTAAATACATACTTAGAATATAACACCCAGGACATAGAACAAACATTTATGTTCATCACACAAATGTTTGTCCTGAGTGGGAATCGAACTCACGACCTACAGCTCAGAAGGCAGAGTTACTAGCGACTAACTAGCGGTATCCTGCGGTTTCACCCGTATAGATAACAAGTATCCTATTAAACCAGTGTATCACCTATCCGTTTCAACTTTAATTTAAAATCCGTTCAGCTGATTTTGCGACGTGACAAGGGAACAAATGCACAAATTACTTAATGATATGTCTCCAATTATAAAGTTGTTTTTTTTTTTGAACGGGCCAATGCTTTTGGTCTCTACCGACCGTTACAGCGTCGCCGGGCGGGAGGGCAGGCGCATAAAGCGCCTAATTGTAAAGAGGATAGGTAGTGATATGATAAGCAATAGAATAGTATAAATATTTATTCATGACAAAAAGGCAATGGTTTAAAAATTAAGTATAACAAAGAATAAAATTGTTTGCCCGTTTCCATGTACTATATTACATCGACATCGACGTAAGGTGGCAAGTCTGTCAGTCTTCTACAGATTACACCACGGTGAATGCGCTCAAGAACTGCATGATCTCATTCTCCCATCACCATTCCACTACCGGACTACTAGACGCTCGGCTAAGCGCCATCCTTTCGTGGTCGAAATACCACCCATTCGTACCAAGCGATTTGACTCAACGTTCTTAATTAGAACGGCTAAGGAATGGAATGCCTTGCCAGCGTCTGTGTTTCCGGCGAAATATGACCCGGGCGTGTTTAAGAGAAGAGCGAATAGGTATTTACTTGGCTAGCATGCTACATCTTCGGTCGCATCGTCACTTCCCATCAGGTGAGAGCGCGGTCAAATGCTAGACAAGTTTGAAGTATAAAAAAAAAAAAATCTATACATACTACTAATATGCTTAGTTGGGACCGACCTAATTAAGCATGTTAGTATTAGTAATATTTTTTCCACTACAGTATTCTCTTCGGAAATGAACGGTTATTGACTGTAAATGACTATGAGGTCTTCTGAACATGCATGTACTTACTTAATTAACTCTGACACACCATATACGTAGAGCTGTCTCGATTGGATGACGAGGCTTAACGATGTATTACATGAGGTGCCGTTTTTATTTGTCAGTTTAACATTTTTTTTTTTTAGAGTTATGGCGGTAATGCGAAAAAGATTGCGTCACCGCATTGTATTATTTTCAAAAACTTGTGTTATTTTCAGTGTTAGTGCATAAAATTGGTGACATTCTATTCGTTAAGTGCTGGATTACAGGCGTGGGTGTGGGAATATGGTATAATGATGGTGAAACGTTTCTTTTCGTGTTGTTTCCAAAACTCCATAGAAGCTTCAAGTTGCCACCTTACTAGGAGTATGGCTTTGACTTGAGTTGATGACTTCGACTGTGACTTGACACATATTTGCGTGAAATATCATTAACTTGATAAATTATTAATTACTTGACACTGGCTAAATACACAAAGAGTGGAGACAAAACATAAAAAAAAATTTAAACGAGTGTGATTTAGACCACACGTCTAAAACTTCTTTAGTTTAGCTCCATCTATCGGTCGGTATAACTTTGTTTTTACTTTGTTTAATGTTAATGTCGCCATCTTGACAATTGCAAAGTGTAATTTTACCGGACATACTAACAATAACACAAATTATTATCGTTGTTATGTTGACAATGGGGATTTAAGTGAACGAACTTAAATTTCCGTTCGCCTCGCATTCACCAGCTTACTCCCCAAGTCAAGCGTGCATAAAGAAGTTTTACATCAAAAATTCTTAATATTTATTACAATATACACAATAACCCAAAAACGATATACCAAACTATTTTAGAAAAAGAATTCTCAAACAATATGAGTACTTTTCCGGCAGTACCTAGGTGAATTGTCGTCATAGTGCCGAGGGGACGCAATTTGTTAAACTTTTTCGTTTCCGTGCCTAGTTGGGATCGTGTCTAGTGGAAATGTACATATGTGTGGATATTTTGTTTAATACAACACTTACATACAAACAAAATAAATGAATAGGTGCCTTCATAACTGTTTCAGCGTCTTCAGCAAGAATCCTGTACATTAGTTACGGTAAAGGCGCAAAAAAGTTCTTGATAATGAATTGGGATCGTGTCTAGTGGAAATGTACATATGTGTAGATATTTTGTTTAATACAACACTTACAAACAAAACAAATTAATAGTTACCTTCATAGCCGTTTCAGCGCCTTCAGCAAGATCCCTGTACATTTGTTACGGTAAATGCGCAGGAAAAGTTCTTGATCATAAATTGGGATCGTTTCTAGTGGAAATGCACATATGTGTGGACATTTTGTTTAATACAATACTTACATACAAAAAAAGACAAATGAATGGGTACCTTCATAACTGTTTCAACGCCTTCAGCAAGATCCCTGTACATTTGTTACGGTAAATGCGCAGGAAAAGTTCTTGATCATAAATTGGGATCGTTTCTAGTGGAAATGCTCATATGTGTGTATATTTTGTTTAATACAACTCTTACATACAAACAAAACAAATGAATAGGTACCTCCATAACTGTTTCAGCGCCTTCAGCAAGATCCCTGTACATTTGTTACGGTAAATGCGCAGAAAAAGTTCTTGATCATAAATTGGGATCGTTTCTAGTGGAAATGCACATATGTGTAGATATTTTGTTTAATACAACACTTACAAAAAAAAAAAAACAAATTTATAGGTACCTTCATAACTGTTTCAGCGCCTTCAGCAAGCTCCCTGTACATTTGTTACGGTAAATGCGCAGAAAAAGTTCTTGATCATAAATTGGGATCGTTTCTAGTGGAAATACACATATGTGTGGATATTTTGTTTAATACAACTCTTACATACAAACAAAACAAATGAATAGGTACCTTCATAACTGTTTCAGCGCCTTCAGCAAGATCCTTGTACATTTGTTACGGTAAATGCGCAGAAAAAGTTCTTGATCATAAATAAGGACCCACGGTTCCACAACACATTGCAAGCAAATAAGTACCTCAGGCACGCTCCACGTTTGTTAGATCCATGTTTATTACGGGATCCCGCGTGAGATATGGCTACGCTTTCCAGCTTCCGTTTTGCCGTAGAGTTAGGTACAAAAATTATGTGGAAAAGTATATATTGGACTAGCAACCCGCCCCAGCTTTGCACTGGTATTTTCATCAATATATATATGTTTTTATGTTCATTAAGTATAAATAAGAATTCTAATGGTGAAAGAGTTTTTCAAATCAGTTTTCAAAGCTTATTCAATGCAAACAAACAATGAAATCTTTCTTCTTTATAATTAGTTTAGATAAGCTTCTTTATTCGAGAAAAACCGAAAAAAAATCATTTTGAAAAATATGTTGTTGTTGTTTATATCTCCAGCATTGATGTAAAATATTTACGTAAGACCTAATCTAAGACTTCATTGTGTTACTGTCAATGAGATTTTATTTTTATTAATAATCAATTGTTGGTATTTTCCAAAAAATGTAATGTTGTCCAATCAAACATTAGTTAAGTGATTACAATATAAGTAAAATAACTAATTAATTACCTAAAGTAGTAATTTATTTAAAAAAAAAAGGTCTTATCACATATTTGCTACTGATGTAGATGCGCTGACAGTACCGACTTATTACGTAGCGCCTAAAGAGCTTTCCGATTCCCCATTGGCTTGATGTAGAGGTTTAATTTGAGGGGCAGAGAGCGGGGCTTGACAGGCAGGATTGACAGCCACGCAAGCGAGTAAATGAAGTGCTTCCACGCCTGCTTATGTTGCTTCGATAAATTTAAAACACTGCGACTCATTGCAATATATATAACTAGCTTCTGCTCATGGCTTCGCCCGCGTGGCCTATAGGAAACGAAGAAGAAAAACTTTCATAGATAATTCAACCCTCTTGAGGGTTGAATTTCGAAAAGCCCTTTCTTAGTGGATAGGTACTTACACTTTACAAAGAACACACCCTCCAAATTTCAAGTCTCTAGGACCAGAAGGTTTAGGCTGTGCGTTTTTATATAAGTCAGTCAGTCAGGACTTTGAATTATATATATAGATACAGCAGTTTATAAGTCAGGTAGACAGACAGATAGACAGCGGAGGCGTAGTAATAGGCTCCATTTTAGGGTTCCATAGTACAACACGAACCCTTATAAGTTCGTCATAATCTTATAACTTCGAATTTATCCTTTGGGAACGGTTAACAAGGAAACAGAAAGCACAGACTTTTTACAATCCGCCTAGAAACGGTGTTCCGATTTGTAAATCATGCCATAAATATTTTAGCGGTAAATCTAAGTCCACACACTACCCTAAAAATGTCTATAAAATTTCGTATTTTGGTGAAATTCCAGCAGCTTTGGCGCTTGGTTCCGCTTTTACAGCCAAAACCGAGCGGATGTACAATCACACAGAATGGAAAAATGTCCTTACGGCTGCTTGGTTCTTCCTGTCTGCCTTTTATGTATTTTTTAAATTTGGCAACCCTGAACGTTGGTTATCTTTGCTATACAATTCTTTTTATTTTTAGTAAACCTACTGATATGAATGTCTAACTAGTCTGTGACTTGGGATTACCCAAGTTGACTTGCCCGATAGCTCAGTTGGTAGTAGCCCTGCCTTCTGAACTGTGGGTTGTGGGTTTGATTCCCACCCAGGACAAACATTTGTGTGATGAACATAGGTGTTTGTTCTGTGTCTGGGTGTTCATATTGTATTCTATGTATGTATTTACAAACAAAAAAGTATGTATGTATTGTATCAGTTATCTGGTTCCCATAGCACAAGCTTTGCTTAGTTTGGGGCTAGATGGCGTTGTGTGAGATGTCCACACATATTATTATTTATTATTATTATTATTATTAACTTTTATGCAGTTTCATGAGAATTGGGCTTCCCTGTTTGGTTAGGTGCGTGATCCAATTTATAATTAATTTTAACATTTTTTTTCTCTCGTTAACCTAACCAAACCAAAAATAGTACCGACATCATCATGTAAAAAAGTTCATCCCAATTCGGCACGATCCGGGTCGGAACGGAAATAAAATATCTAAAACTACCAGTTCGGCACAATTTCTGGAAAAGTACAATCGGAATGGAAAATTGTTTTACTACAATAACCTTAATTAAAATCATATTAGGTATGTAGGTATTTTATGTGAAAGCTGCATTTTTATTTTTAGTGTTACAACACCTTTATGCACATATGCACTAAAATTTCACAGCTCGCATATTCGCACTTATCTCTCTAGGACGTACCCAAATGCGTTGCAGTAGGTAGGTACATCATATGGACTTAGTAGCACTCATACTTTTAGTGCAGAAGGGCTCAATATTTTTCGAATGGAATACGTATAATTAAAAGTAGAATGTAATTGTTTCGCAAACACAGATTAAAGAAAAAAAAAGCAATTGATCGCATCAAGTGCCGTAACCAAATAAAGGCGCCGGCGCAAGCTAATCGAAATTCGAATAGGTTTGAACTTCAAACTCTAGCTTTTGGTTAATTGTAAGCTTAGCCTGAAACAAAATACTTACCTAATCATAATGTGGGACAACATTTCAAACAATACAGTTGCTGAATTCTGTAAGCAAACAATGTTTTGTAATAGGTCAGTGACATAATATTTGTATTTTACGAAGAGTTAGGAATTGCTATTTAATAATTAATTGGTAATTTTCTTGAGTAGGCACTAAGATTCTCTTTCTTCGTTCCAATTTGTAATTCCAAGTCCTTATCAACATGGAACTCAGGGCGATTGAAGTAAACCTCATTCATAAAGGATATTGTTTTGTATGTTACGTTTGACTGGCCGTATAGTTCAGTTGGTAGTAACCTTCTGAACTGTAGATGATAGGTTCAATTCCCACCCAGAACAAACATTTGTTTGTTTGCTGGTGCTGTGTGTGCCTAGGTGTTATATATGTATGTATTTTCAAACAAAATAGTACATAAGTATTGTATCAGTTCAATGGTGTTTTTTTTTGTATTTTGGCTCCACACTTTTGTGTATTTAGCCAGTGTCAAGTAATTCATAATGTGTCAGGTCACAGTCGAAATCATCAAGTCAAGTCAGAGTCAAGTCATAGTCTAGTCTAGTCAAGTCATACTCCTAGTAAAGTGGTGGCAACTTTACCACAAGCTTCTATGGAGTTTTGGAAACAACACGAAAAAAAACGTTTCACCATCATTATACCACTTTCCCACACTCATGCTGTAATCCAGCACTTAACGAATAAAATGCCACCAATTTTATCCACTAACACTGAAAATAACACAAATTTTGGAAAATAATATAATGCGGTAACGTGATCTTTTTCGTTTTCCCGCCAAAACTCCAATGGTGGATTTACCAGCACTAAGTTTCTTATTTAATTTACGTTTACAGGTTCAGGTGCGATTACGAAGTCAGCTTTAGCAGCATTCTACAGATCCGTAATAGGACTGACAGCATCACGGGTTGAGGAAATTATAGACACTGCTTACGACAGGATGACCAGTGTACGTATTTTCAAATTTATTTCATTTATTTATTTATTATTACATGCCTTCATACAATGTCATTACTTAGGCTAACTAATACAGTACTTAGTTCCCAATATTACATTGTATGAGCCCTGTGAGGGCGTTGCACTTTAGAGCATACATTGCCTAACTCTCGTCACATTACAATAATTCAGGTCGAAGGAAATTATGATTACTGTCACTTACATTTTTAGGTTAATTGTAAAAATTTTATCATTATTAGTTTTAAATATTTATAGTATACCTATACATGATTTATGAGCCACGACAAATACATAAGTATACTTCCTTCTTGTTTCGTCTGGGTAAGTGCAATGGTTAAATTTTTAAGCCGCCTTAAGACTTTAACGTGACTTAACGTTTGTTGTCTTACTTAAATAGCCGGGACCGACGCGGCGGCTTAACGTGCCCTCCGAAGCACGTTACCTAGCGCTCTATTTAAAGTGTCGTGTTTTCACCCATCCAAACAATGACCGCAGCTAACTTTGCTTAACGTTAATGATCATATAAAAACTGCTATAGTCGAGCTTAAGAGCGCTACACAAGTTTTTTTTAAATTTTATCACATAACTAGTTGCGCCCCGCGGTTTCACTCGCGGATTAAAATTATTTTAATTATTTGCTCAAACTACGGGAAAATTTCACTTTTCCGGGATAAAATGTAGCCTATATATTAATCCAGTATATAAGCTATCTTAGTACCGAATTTCATCCAAATCCATTCAGCCGTTTGAGCGTGAAGGAGTAACAAACATACACACATACACCCAAACAAACTTTCGCCTTTATAATATTAGTATGATGTGATAGTGTGATAACTTCTTTACAACAGTCTAATATTATCTTCAATAAAGATGGTAACCAAGATAAATCCTCGCGAGAAGGAAACAGAGGGAAATATGGCATACCTAATAACGGTACGGTCAGCAACAAAAGTAGCATTAACTTAGGCTAAAATACTATTTCAACCACAAAATACATCTTCTAGTTTTTGAAGTAAATCTTCTGTACGCACGCTCGACTTGGGGAGTAAGCTGGTGAATGTGTTACCAGGCGAACGGAAGTTGAAAGTTCGTAGACGTAAATCTCCATTTGCAACATAGCAAAGTTAAAATTACTTAAAAATTGTATTGTTATGTTGGTATGTCCGGTCAATTTACAATTGTGAAGATGGCGACTTTAGCATTAAACAAAGCAAAAACAAAGTTATACCGGCCGATAGATGGAGCTAAGGAAGTTTTACTTTACTATTACTTACTACTTTTTACTACTAGTTTTTCTAAGTTTTTTTTTGTTTTTTATGGTGCATTGTTATGTATTAGTTGGCGTTTAATAAAGTATTATTGTATTGTATTGTATTTTACTTAAGTCGTGTCGTCTACTTGTTTTGCATTAGAACTTTTGCGTTTACAGGGTAAATCAGATTCATTGCAGTTAAGCAACGTTGGTAGCTAAGTGTACCTACTTTGTCTTATCGATAAAGCTTTCTACCGCGGCATTATAATGATGCCTTCAGGGACCTATTCATTTTATTTTCAAAGTATCTACAAATACTTAAAGATAATATTAGGACTAGGTGATACCTAGTCCTAATGTCCTAATGTCCTAGACCTAGTCCTAGTCCTAGTCCTAGTAGGCTGGGCGCCTTAAGCGAGGTGACGCTGTAAAGGTCGATAGAGACCAACAGCATTAGCTCTTTACGCAGTTCTATTGTTCACTAATAATCTCCAAACCGGAATGGGATAAATTAAATATTAATTGTTACTTTTTACCACATATATTGTCCTCGCGAACCGAACACACAATTAACAATATAAAATGAGCTAGCCCGGAGTATGTGAGGACACGCGTCTCCGAATGCTACTCTTACGCGACTCGCGTGCAACTCTAGTGCAACTCTACTTCTTACTGTTACGCGACTCCGCTTTAATTTAATCACGCGCCCCTTAAATAGGTCGGCGCTGGCGACGTCAACGTAAACAAACGTGTGTCCCTACAGCTCGTTCAAAAAAAAAAAAAAGACTAGGTGATAGGACTTTACTGCTAAGTTGGTCTAAGTAGGTACCAATGCCGCCAAGCAGTTGCGTGCAACCACTACTTTGTTCCGGTTTGAAGGGCACTGTAGCTAGTGAAATTACGGGGCTAACGAGACTTTATGATCTATTCTCACAATCTAGAAATCTTAGGTCCGTATTACAGAACGATGCTCAGTCATCGATCGGTGCTCAAGCAGAGATTTCTTTCACTAATTGATCACTTTATGAATGAAATCTCTACTTGACCACCGATCATTGACTGAGCATCGTTCTGTAATACGGACCTTAGTGTCTCAGGATGACGTGCGCAGTGCAGTGTCACGAGAAACTCTATACTTTAGAGTTTGATACTGCAATGCTGATATGGGCAGCCGTGTCGCTTAACATCAGGCGAACGACTAGCTCGTCATGTCATTTCATGAAGCTGTTGTTGCCTTATATTTCAGAAGTACTACTGAAACTAGATAAAATTATTGAGGGGGTAATAACCCTAATGAACGCACTTTAATTTGTTTTTTAAAGTCTTTATAGCGATACAACTAGAAACAAGAAAGGTACGCTTTCATGGCTTTTAATTAGGAAGCAAAATCTAGCTCGTAGTATTCAATAATAGCTCTTAAAATATGGGCTCTTTTAACGTTTTAATGAGCCGAAAATACGAAGCGAGGCCTGTAGGCCTGTAGGGTTCAAAACTACATGACATTCTCGGTTAATTAGGGCGCTATTTGTGTAACATAAAGTAGTTTTATTTGATATTCCATATAATTTAAACAAGATTTTAAAAACAGAACATAAAACTGTCAGTTTCCTCAATCTGTGAAATACATAAGAGTTTAGATTCTCTTAGAAGTGTCAAAGGCTAATAATACAACAAAATTATAATAGGCTTTAACTGCCTTACTTATAAAATGTGCTTATTAACCCTTATTGTATAGATATACAATATATATAGGCTAACGGGTTGTACATAGGTTGCAACCTATATTAGCTATAGGCCTTCAGCATGTCCACACCGCGCCGTGTCCGGAGTAAGAATCATCGTAGTACACCGAGCGCTCCATTTATATAGCCAGATGGGTGGGGCAGCCATGACAGTTGCCGGTGTTGCCACTGTAATAAATTTAAATGCTACACAGGGTAAATTAAGGTACTGCCCGCTGCGCATAGAGTTTATAACTGGGCGTTGCCGCCGGCATATATATTTATATCATACAATATAGTAATATATCCAATATAGTATTTAGGTAATCAAAAATACGCAATACAAACAAAATTAAAATTAAAACAATGTAGTACCTAAGTACAGAAAATCAGCGCCAGGTGTTGAGTACACCGGGCATGAATGCTAAGTTAAGCCCTTTTCAACACCATTGTTTTCATATTATCAGAATCAGAATATCGGAAATACTCTTTTATTTCTCTTATTAAACACTTACTTACACTCTTATTAGGTACTGTTTATATTTAATTGTATTCTCTTGTTGTATGTATATTCTTGTAAATTTATTTTTTATTTTGTGTTAAATAAACGTTTTTCTTTCTTTTCTCTTTCTTTAAGAAAACCTAATTTAAGAAGCGAAACGACGTGACCAAAATAGCGAATAAACAGAGTTATTAATAGATATTATTATTTTAACATTTTCTCAATCTTAATTTAATTTAAATTATTGCAATACTTTATGTTGGTAATAAAAACATATATCTAGACATTATTGAATCTTACTTTTTCCTAAATGACTTGATACTGACAATGACAAAGAAGTTAAGAACCAGCCAGGATTTTCATCAATTTTCATTATAACCTACTGCGATCACCAAACACCCTAAGTCAATCAAAATGCAAGACTGCTGTACAAAGTTTTCGACAATCTTTTCTACGACAGCCTCTGTGGTGTGGTGGTTGAGCAGGTCGGCTCATAGCCTGGAGGTGGCGGGTTCGATTCCCGCGACAGGACAAGTATTAGTGCACAGAAAAAAAGCGCAAATATGCTTGTTCTGTGTCTGGGTATTGTGGGACCATGGTCCTCGTAGTTCCTGGGTCCCTAGATACACGGAATCTTAGTCAGGGTCCAGGATTTACGCATGTGATTGTTGGGCGTTGTTTAATTTAATTTATTTTAAATATATTCTTTTCTCCACAGAACGGCTACCTAATCCTAGACTACGGAACCTACGTACACTGCTTCACCAACTGGCTGATGGGAAAAAACCCCAACGGCCCTGGGCAATGGGTTCTGGTACCCCCCAAAGACTCCTTACCACAACCTCCTTTCCCTGTGGACTACAGCGCGCTTAACACGGAGCCAGCCAAACTTGAACCGTATGTCCCTGATAAGAAGACCAACAGGCATTCGGTTATTGTTTAAATTTTAAACGCTCTCTCAAGAGCTGGATTGTCGGCGTCTTAAAATAGGCTCTATAATATGCGCCAAAAAAGAACAAATTCTAAAGATCGAGAAATCTAATTTATTCTCACTTTCATAACTCTTATTGAAAGTGGCCTCTCTTTATTGGTGCAAGTTATAGATGAACAAAACCTTGCGTGATGACTCACGGAAAGTTGACAACCTGATGATCTGCTTGAAAAACGAGTTCAGACACTGAAAGCTTGTAAATATCAAAATGAATACGGACCTTGTGCCTTCCTGTTTTTTTGTTTTGCGTTAACCTAAGCATACCCACCTACTTAGGTTAAAGCTAATCAAAAGAAAGAACAAAAGTTAATACTTTTGGGTAAGATTTTTTCCTACTGGGAAGACGTCTTTATGGTGGACTTGTCCATAAAAATCACTATCTGATTTTATGGGTTTTAGTGAAAGCTGTCAGGAAAAAGTTACTACTTACCTACTTCAACAGTAATGCCTACCTAAGATTAGCTAGGCCTTGTAGCTGCAATATCGAATAGCCGACTTAAATAATACCAAAGTCGTCAAAAATACTTAGTCGTAAACTTTATTTATTACTATTAAGGGTTTTTTTTATAATTTCACATTTACACCTTAATTAAAGAACCTTTCACTTGTACGTACTATATGGCTCTAAAAGAAACGCTTTATGTAGGTTAACTGTTTCAAGCAATTTGACCAAAATCTTATCAATACAGTGGTGTCGATTCTGTGCCGCATACTCTAAAGCTAAACGAAATTAACATATTTCCGTCTTTTTCATTTCCCCTTTATCAGAAGAGTATCGCCATACTTTAAGTTTACTTTAGCTTTAGAGAATGCGACACAGAATCGACACCAGTATCACCTTTAGTGATACTAAATTGTAAATAGTAAGGTTAATGCACCACACGGTATGCAAAACTGCCTTAACCTAAGTGTGAATCTTAAGTTTTAACCTATATACCTAGTTAAGTATTAATTCACATTTCACGGTAAAGCCTTATTTTTAACTTGAACTGTAGGGAATTAGTTTGTAAGGTCACTTTAATTCACTGAAATAAATTCTTGAATTAAAACACTTGTTTTATGAATTTGATACTTACTAAGTTCGGTATCTCTATTTATTCATTCGTACCAAGCGATTTGATTCCACGTTCTTAATTAGAACGGCTAAGGAATGGAATGCCAGCGTCTGTGTTTCCGGCGAAATTTGACCCGGGCGTGTTCGAGGCATAGTGAATAGGTATTTACTTGGCTAGCAAGCTACACCTTCGATCGTGTCGTCACTTCCCATCAGGTGAGAGCGTGGTCAAATGCTAGACAAGTTTGAAATGTAAAATAAAAACCTCTAATTTCTATTTGGTGATAAAACCCAGAGGAAAGACCAATAATGACAAACTAACTAGCTGCAACTTGATTGGTTTTGAATTAATACTTCTTTACGCACACTTTTCTCTCGATGTTTATGAAAGCAATTAATTCAAAGTCAATTTGTAAAACATCAAACAATACGTCAGACACGCAGCGGGGCCTGCCGAGCTGGGCGATTTGGATGCATGATTGATAACACTCCGAAAATGATTTTTCGTTTGTTACTGGATAAAATAAAAAGCGTTCTTTATACCGAAATATAAATAACTCAAATTGACTGACTGACATAGCGATCTATCAACGCACAGCCCAAACCACTGGACGGATCGAGCTGAAATTTGGCATGCAGGTAGATGTTATGGCGTAGACATCCGCTAAGAAAGGATTTTTCGAAATTCCACCCTTATGAGGGCGAAATGGGTGGTTGAATTATTTTCCCATAGGCCACGCCGCGGGCGAAGTTGCGGCAGAAGCTCGTTGATTATGTAGCAACTTTTCTATGCTATGATGGGCATTTATTTTAGAGCTCATGTATAGTATACAAGTATGTAAGTATTGGTCAAATTTTCATTTTAATACATGGATATTTTTTGTAACATTTAATTTCATTCATAAGTATTTAAGTCTTCATTGGTATTACTTTGTTTGCAAACTTTTATTAGGCATCAGACATATTTTTCTATCTTAAATTTTTTTTATTCTGGTCATAATATAATCGTGTTAGACCTGTCAACCCGGGCAAAGCTGGATGGGTAAGCTAGTTATCTAGATGTTGTTTTGACACCCACATGATGGATGGCGGGTTAAATAAAAAAGATTGCAAAGATGTCCTTTTACCGAGTATATTTTCTTTTTCTAATTCAGGCAATTTATCACCGAGTGGCAGACAAATCTTTTATGACCGTGCTTATTATGCGAACATTTTAAAATGAAAGATCACCTTATTTTGATAGAAGACTTGCGTACTAAGTAGCACTATAAGCGAAGCTTAGTATCTAGATAAAGTTTGGTTGATACGCTTGCTTGACCTCTGTACAATAAATGGTATAAGTATTTTTGAAGTAAAACTTCTTTACGCACGCTTAACTTGGGGAATTAGCTGGTGAATGCAAGGCGAACGGAAGATGAAATTGGTTCACGTAGATCTACATTGTCAACATATCAAAGTAAAAATTTGTATTATTATGTTGGCATTTCCGGTAAAATGACAATTTACAATTGAAGGGGTGAGAACAAAAAAGGTTTAACTGATTTTTATCACAAAATGACTTATGGGTATCGTTGGATTCAGCGTGAAATTATCTACAATAATACATTCTCAAAATACCGAAATGAGGCATAAATCTAGAGATTTTGAGTCTAAAAACGGTTTACCTGTCACAGTAATACAGTTCGCTTAGCGTAAAATCATTATCAAAATTATTTTATTATATTATATTTTTACAGTAATTGTATGAATTAATATTATATTTAGTATTTCAAAATAGAATTGAAACATTTTCAAGCAACTGAAACTTACATAAACCTTTTTTATTACCTTATAAGCACTGTACATTAAAATGACGCCGTTGAAGTTTAAAGTCAATTTTCTCGAAACTATCAATTTGACAGTTAAACCCTTTTTATTCTCAACCCTTCAATTGTCAAGAAGTTATACCGGTTGATAGATAGAGGTAAACTAAAGAAGTTTTACTTCAGTCGTGTGGTCTAAAGCACACTCGTTTTTCAGATAGGATAATCATTCTGAGCGCTGCGTAAGTACGTCGGTAACGTGGAGGCATGATATAAGAGATCCCGAAGCCTTTCTGTACCTAGTCCTTTGCCTATCGAGTAGAAGGATCGGATGAATATCCTCATAAAGGTATTTGGTTTCCAGTTAGGTAAATATCTATGTATACATATTCGGAGTTCAAGGAGAACCTGATCAGTGACGTGCATTATGAAATGCCGAAATTCCAACTCATCAGAACTTTTGGCTTCCATATTTAATTCTTACATACATAGTAGCTACATAGATGGTAAACAATATACCTGTCCACGGAAAAGTTGTTTGATGCTAAGTATAAGTTGCCAATGAAACAAAGTATTGCTGCTAGTTTAACTACTCATACCTAAATACAAATACAAATACAAAAATATTTATTGACATAAATATCATTACATTATATTAAATGAATCCATAGATTCCCGAACTAGTTTTTAAACTGTATTTCAGTATATTATATAAATATCAACTAGGTAGGTATAAGTTACTTAAGTATATGTAGAATCTATATAAGTAGGTAGCTAGACTGTCATATTGCGAAATGGACTACCGCAGTAGTAGTAGTAGTAGTACTACCTCCATTTCGCAATAAGACTTTTCGACTGTTTTAAGCGAGCCACACAAGTTTTTGACAATATTAACATTATCATCAATAATATTGCGTGTGTGCTTTAGTAAATACTAGCTGTGCCCTGCGGTTTCACCCGAGGTCGTCCTTTTCAACCCTTTTTTCGCATTAAAAAGTAGCCTGCGTCCTTTCTCAGGCTCTTGACTATTTGTGTACCAAATTTCATTTGAATAAATTCAGAAATTTTGCCGTGAAAGCGCGACAGATGGAGAGACAGACAGAGTTACCTTCGCATTTATAACATTAGTATCTAAGGATTGACATTATACAGACAAAACATTGTGCCTTTCATTGATCAATATTATTGTTAATGTTGGATTGTAAATATCTAATATTGCGTGTGTGAAAGCCTGATATAAAATAGATATTTATACTTAGGTCTTATAAACATGACTGTTAAGAAAACATTTAAAAGCAAGACAGGGTGGTTTCTCAAGGAATCTCTAATTTATCATGGTGGCAAATATATCGAAATAATCTCACGCTGTTAATACAGTTAAGACGCATACCTATCTAGGTGTAATATGATGCCAAGCCAAAATCGAAAATGTGTTAGACTCGCAGGCAAACTACAACATACGTTTTTATATTCATAAGGGCGACATCCGTTTACAATAAATAGGTGCGTCTATGCATTCAGCAGTCACCATCTGTAGCCGCACTTTACCGCACCAGCTACAAAAAGGTCGAGCGTTGCCTGAAAACATCAATAAATACCGCAAGTCGTATATCACAGAGGTTTTTACGCGAATGGCGTCGGTCGACGCTCGTTTAATGACGCCGGACGGTCGGACAATATCTGAATACCAAACGACATTGGATAGGTAGGTACTGATATTGCGGCCCAGAGGGTCAAGTCTGTAATCTATGTTACTTTTACACTCTCGATAGTATTTTTTTATGTTAATGAATGACGTGATGTTGTGAGAATAGGACCACCCAATCTCTTCCCGCGGGTGCGTAAAAGCCAACTAAGGCAGGGGTTGGCAACCTGCAGCTCGTGAGCCACATACGGCTCTTTGGATGTGAAGCACCATACACAAATATTATTTATATTATTTAATAAAAACACATTTAAGCAAGTACTTCATATAGTTAGCAAAACAAATATGTAGCTCATTAAAAACTTTGAAATCTTGTAATTTGTAATTTTTTTACTTTTCCCACTCAAAAAGTTTGACCGACCCCTGGGCTAAGGGAATAATATACATGGGAAGAGGTTTACGCAATTTTAATACATCGAGGATAATGCTGATTCTCCTTTATTAAAATCTGCGATCACCAACTCGCCACTTATCGCCGCCTACCAATAAACGTGATTATGCCAAACCAAACCCAATGATAAGCGTGCAAAGTGGCGTTTGTTTTGCCTGTGTTCAACTGAGTGGGTCTTCCGTACCTAGCTCATGAAGCTACTGCTCACTTTCCTATGATAACAATAAGATCGTACTGTCTGATATACCTCGAGGACTACGACTTGTATCCGGTAGGGGAGAGTGGGGATATTGCGGACACTTAAGGAAACTCTTCAATAAAACATAAAGTATTTAAGCTAATCAGTCTGTTTTTATTAACTTATAAACTTTGGTTCATACTTTACAAAATCAACATATAAATCTATTACTATAAAATAAACAAATATATTTTTTCTCAAAAAAACAAAACCCTTGCTGTCCGAATTTACCCGATGCCTACCGGGTAAATACGGACAGTGGGTGGGGTAATTGCGGTCAGTCTACTTCTCCATACATATATCAGAAATATACCCACAGCTTGTGCAATTGTCGTGTGCCCAATTCTGGCATACCATGCGCATTATCCAATCTTCGGTAGGGGGCGAATGACATTTTTCATTGCAAAATATACAGAAATATTCATTGCCATCTTCATTATTTTCAAAATTTCTTAGATTTTTTACACCTCTCTGCGTCTTATTCTTCTGTTCCGTTTTTTTTTATGTTCAGGTAGTATCGCTATTTCTTTTTTTATTGTAGCTTCTTTTTTCCTCTTGAGATTCATTAAAGATGGGTTCTTACCGCGTTTGGGATCCCTGATTTCTTCAGTAGGTTTTTTGACTTGATCTAACTATGTAGTTTTAGGTACGTTATATTTTTCTGCGGCTTTTCTAAAACTTAACTTATTTTTTTTGATCTCTCTTATAGCTATTTTTAAAGTTTCAAGCGTGTAAATTTTTTTCATCGAGGCATCTAAAACATTACACAACAATGATTAGTCACGTGTCCGTATTCTCCCCAACCCCGTTGGGTAAATACGGATGTCCGTATTTATCCCAAAAAAATGTCCGCAATCACCCCATCAGCTTTTAGATACTTTGTAGCAGAAAAATGTTAGGTTAGGTATTTACAGTGACAAGTCAATATTTTACATATGTAATGGTAAATAACACCCTAACGTATAACTAGCACAGTATTTACCTCAAGCTATTATCTTCACTTATACACGGTACTGAAAGTCATCAAAAATTATAAGGTAATACTTAAAAACGAACAAATGTTCTTACCTTGAAACGAGTGCACGGCCTCCCGTACTAACAATCTGCCGAAAACTAAAGATGGCGGAATGAATCTCGCAAGCCGAATTGCGGGGCGCGGGACGGGCTGTATCATCCGGTAACCTAGTGTCCGCAATTACCCGCTGTCCGTAATCACCCCACCCTCCCCTACTTAGGCTACGCTAGTTAGCAATTGGCTAGCATCACAAATAGCGAAATTCATTAAATAAATTATGCATTCGCCATCTGTACCACACCACAAGCCGCAACAAAAGGTCGCGGTTTCCTGAAAACGTCAATAAATACCGTAGGTCGTTTATCACCGAGGTTTTTACGGGAAAATGGCGACCCTCGCCTTTTAACGACGCTATTAGAGTCACGGGACGGGACACGATATTAACAAACAAAGACATACTTAGGTATCACATTCTATAAGGAAAAATCTGTAATAACAGTATTACTTATCTCAATTAGACAAGACGTTGACGGATTAGCTCGTAAAATTATAGGTAACCTTCACTGGTTTTCTTAAATAAAATCTAAGCAAATATATATGGTACTTATGGAACTTATGTAGAAAATTTAAATTTTTTTAAAAGAACCATAGCAGTGTCTACATTCAAATACATAAAGTAAGAACGAGTGATTGGTCTGATAAGGTTTTTAACAGGGTTTTTCGTGTAGTGTATGAACACGCCCGACCTATATCATTTAGCCGACGTAGCATATAAGTTAGTACTTAATTAGACTGTCATCATGTAGAAGCCGAGCAATACACTTGGTGCACAAGCAACACCATCTTTTATTAACGACATGGTGGACCATCAACCCCAAATATAAACCTATTATTACATTCGTAATCCTGCGCAGTGAATGTCGATCTAATTTTAGTAACCCTGATCTTTTTGGCAGTGGCAACCCAGTACCACCAATTATATAGTACAGACTTTGCGTGAAATAAAACGCAACAAGCTTTGTGCTACTTTACAATAATTACAACTAAAGAATATCTACTTTCTACGAACTAGCTAAGTGTTATATGCCGCAATAAAAATATTGTACACTTTATTACTTATATTCATTTTAGAATTTAGGAACTAAAAAAATAAACATTATTTTCGCTATGGTCATGTTTCCTACTTACGGTCCTTCCAAGTCTTCCAACAAGATAAAACGAGAGATATGATAGATACAGGTTATGCACTAACATAACTTTAATTATTCTTTTTTTCTCAATTTCGGCAACCTACATTCAATTTGCTTTTTATTTTTTAGGATGTATTTACTGTATCAAAAATATATATATACTATATGTCGTCGAAAAAGCTGGGTCTCAAAATACATGGAAAGTCGCCATCATTTTTGCATATAAATTTTATTTAATAACTATTATTTATGTACCTACTTACAATAGTGATTATAAATTCCGACTATGTACTAGAATCTGCTTCTCTCTTAACAATTTCACTAGCATTAACAACACCTTTTAAAACATCTTTCATTCTTTTTACAATGGTTTCGTCTGTGATAAATATCCTACAACTATCGCTAGTTCCCATTGTCAACCGCCTATCTATTTTAGGTAAAAGCCTTTCTATTTTACACGAACTATGCACTATTTTGCAGCCGATGTCAATGAAAGTTCTTGCATTTTTCGTATTCACGCCGGCACCTGGCATTATATCTATTTGGCTTCCATATGTGGCTAATAACGACCTTATTAAATGTACAGCGTCGATGTCATCGGCTGTTGATCTTTGACCGCTCGTCAATAATCTATCAAAGCCGAGTTTTATGATCATTTCTATTGCTGTTTTCGGGTTAGAGCATAAGTCGAATGCTCTGTGAAAAGTGACTGGCATCGGGCTTGATTTGGCGATAATTTTTATACACTTTGGCTCATCAACTTGTGTACCATTTAGGGCGCCAAAAACGAATCTGTCTGCGCCCAAACCTTTGAATATTTCAATGTCGGAGAGCATGGTATTTATTTCTGGTTCTGAGTAGATGAAGTCGTCTCCGCCACGACATCGCAGCATCACATTCACTTTGGCTCTCCGCTTCGCTGGTTGTGTTTTCACCTGTAAAGCACATTAAGATCATGTGAAAATCATCTTAAGAATTTCATGTTATGATGTGTGCATCTCAGGTAAATGTTTTTTCTTTCATTGATTCTGTAAAATACTGAAGAACATACAACTCCATAATTTTTAAAAATTATGGAGCTTTAGCACGATAAAATTCTCCTGCTGCTATTGATGGAACTGTTATGTAGAACAGCCACCACCAGCAGCTTTTCACACATAGACATAATTTACTATTGGGTTATTCCTTTTCCCCACCAGCTTTGTCCTACTAGTGAGGAGAAAGTAAAAAATAAAAAATGTATGGCCTTAATTACTCCCACTATGGAATATATCACTTGACAGTGGGGAGAGAGGGAACAACCAAATTTACTATAAAACTATAGTATAATGTCCTCTAGACTTGATATAAGCAAACATTATGTTCAGCAAGGGCAATGAAATAAAACCTTACCACTCTCAAAACTTCTTTCACCAGGCCAGGAGATGGGGTGAGTCCTCCATCATTGAGTGAACTACAAACTTCTAACTCATCGGCACCTCCACTAATTGCATTTACCGCTGATTCTAAGCTGTCCACACATACTTCTAGCATTTCCTGAATCAATATTTTAATTTTTAAAGTGAGTGAATCAATAAGTTAATCAAAACTGGAATTTAAGCAAATCAACTTACTTCAACGTTATTTACTGCAGTTTTCTAACACTGTTGTGTGCAACCTCTACTTCAATAATACTCTGTACATGGATAAACAAAGTGATTCCTCAAGTATCTGTAATTAGTTATGTTAGTAGTAAGTAGTTAATATTAAAATTCTCATGAGTGTGATTCATTTTAAATTAATATGTCTTGGATAGAATTATAAAAATAAAACTAATGTCCATTTATATTCCATGTATTTAGATAGTTTAAGATGAAGAAACCCAGTATAATTTCAGACCTAACAGGTAATGTATGTACAGATCCGTACTGTAGGTATATTTTGAAGCAGACCAGGTAAATGGGTGAAGGCATGAATGATGATCCAGTAGACACTTACATGAGTAACCCGGCCTACTACACTACCTAAGCCTGTAACCTGGTTGAATAGAGAAAGCGATATTACGTCGTACAGTAGTTTGTCGTACTTACCTACCTGTCTAAGCTTCCCAACCCATTCTTATCACAATTTGCCGTATTTATCTATTTTTTAGGTACATATATGTACCTGTTTTTTTTAAGGCAAATGTTATTTATTCTGCTTTCGTTGTATTGTATCCCGTATATTTTGTGGTGCACTCGTGGTGGCAGGGTGGCACAGAAAATAACATTCTATATTTAGAAACAAACGGCAATCACCACAGCTTGAACACGGCAATCACAATCACTTTACAATCAGCTGAAGTAGTTGGAGATTGAGTTATAATTTCAAATTTGAATTTTACAATTACATATTTAAGAATAAATAAAAGAACACGTAATACGTAAACAAAAGCGACATCGATAGGGAAGCAAATAAAGATGTATTGTAAAACCGATTATTCTCCTTGTGCGTCGATGAAAATTAAAAATCGATTTTTAATTTTTGCCTAATGGTAATACTAGTACTAATTGTTAAAGTAAGGGCTAGGCGGCAGAAGTATTTGGGATAGTGTGAATAACACAAAGAGCTTTAACAAAATATAATAGCAAAATATATTAACTTTTAGTACATAGATCGAATCGTAATTATAACAGATTAAACGTTACTATAGCAACATACCATAGCCTATATAATTATATGGATACATAAGGAGTATGTATTCCTAACATCCACCTCTGATAATGCCAGACATCTTCCTCAGCATTTCTACTCTGGGCCCATAAAGAGGTTTGGTAAGCATGTCAGCAACTTGTCTAGCTGCTGGTACATAGCAAATTGAAATGCTGCCATCTTGTATGCATTCTCTTATGAAAAAACGATCTTATCCGAATATGCTTGGTTTTCTGGTGAAACTCAGATGGATTTTTAGCTAACTTGATCGCACTCTCATTGTCGACGCATAAGGTCGCAGGACATTTTTCACCAGTAAGATCTTTCATTAGCTTTTGTAGCCAAATGATTTCTCTAGCAGTTTCACTGGCTGCCACAATTTCTGCTTCTGTAGAAGAAATGGCAACTGTGCTCTGCCGCTTGCTATTCCAGGCAATCGCCCCTCCAGCGTATAAGCATAGAATGCCTGAGGTTGACCGTGCAGTTTCCATGTCACCTCCATGGTCGGCATCACTGTAACATTCTAAGCTATGGACATTTTCTGGCCTATAAATAATGCCGTCATCGAATGTCCCTTTCAGGTAACGCATTATTCTCTTGACATTAACAATGTTTTCCTTTGTAGGTTTATCCAAATTGCGAGATGCTACACTCACTGCAAAGGCTATGTCGGGCCTTGTGCTCGTCATCAAGTAAGATAGGGCACCAACCGCTTCGCGGTACGGGAAGTTAATCGAAGTTCTTTCCTCAACTTGTTCATTAGTTGCCTTTAAAATTGGTGTTGTCACTGGCTTGCATTTATCCATGGCAAATCTTTTCAACAGGCGGGTGGTGTATGCTTTTTGATGCAACAAAATGGAACCATCGGAGTACCTTTTTATCTCCATTCCTAGAAAGTAGCTTGCGGGTTTCACTGTTATTTTGAAACGTGCTCTCATTTCATCCAGGAAGCAATTAGCCAGTTTCTCGTTGGTATATGCAATCAAACCGTCGTCGACATACAAGGCAAGAATAATCTTCTCCTTTCCTGTTGTTTTCACAAATAAACAGGGATCAGAATTACTTTGTTTGAATCCAATTTTTACGACATAGTCTGTGATGCATCTATTCCAGCAGAGTGGGGCTTGCTTTAATCCGTACAAGCTTTTCTTTAATTTGAAGACATACTTCTCATCAGCATAACCTTCAGGCGGTTTCATGTAAATTTCCTCGTCTAAAGTGCCATAAAGGAAGGCTGTAGACACATCAAACTGTGCTAGCTTCAGCTTCTCTCTAGCAGTAACGCTCAAGACAGCTCTTATCGTGCTGCTCCTAGCAACTGGACTAAAAGTTTCATGGAAATCTATATCTTTCTTCTGAGAGTAACCTTTTATGACTAACCGAGCTTTGTATTTGTCTACAGAGCCGTCTGGATTTGTTTTAATTTTAAATATCCATTTACATGGAATAGCTTTTCGACCTTTTGGTAGTTCGACTAGTTCCCACGTTTGATTCTCTCTAAGTGAGTTTATTTCGCTCTCAATAGCCTTATCCCATTTTTCTTTGTCCTTACATGACATGGCCTGCTTGAAGGTTTTAGGTTCAAACATCTGATTAGCTTCTAGAGCCATAATATGGTCATTGAACCTTACAGGAGGCCTAAGGTTTGCTCTATCTCTTAGGACCATCCGACCTCCTTCTCTTTCATCATCATCATCAGACAAATCAGGGTCATCATTTTCTTCACTTTCAGCTAGGTGTTCGTCCTCAACTTCAGAATGAACGGACTCGAAGTTTGATTCATTTAAATCATCTCCCATTTCTTCTTCGGCGTCCTGATGTGCCACTGATAAAGATGGTTCTAAAATCACTTCACCTTCATCTTCCGTAACATCTCGTTCTCCAATCTCCCTGTTGACATGCATTTCATGTTCACTCTGGAGACTCGGAAAATTATGACCATAGTTTTTCTGGACACTATGTGTTAGCTTTTCTGGCTCATCTACATCCTCTTTAGATTTTCCCATTAACGGTACCTCTTCAAATATCACGTCTCTGGACCTAATTAATTTAAGAGATTCTTTATCCCAGATTCTATAGCCTTCGTCTCCTTCGTAACCTATTAGGATTCCTTTTTGAGCTTTCTTTTGTAACTTCTTACGATTGGCTTTAGGAACGTGGGCATAACATTTGCAACCTAGAATTCTGAGATGTTTTATCGCAGGCTTCTTTCCGTACCACAGCTCATGTGGAGACTTGAATGACACGCTAGACGGCCCTGTGCGATTCAACACGTAGACAGTCGCATTCACTATCTCTGCCCATAAGCCATCCGGAATTTTATCATGAGCATGCATGATAGCACGTGCGGCTTCTACCACCGTTCTATTCTCACGCTCTACGCAGCCTGATTGCTCTGGAGTATGAGGCATCGTGAACCTTTGAATAATCCCGTTTTCAGTTAAGACATTTTTGAACTCCTTGCTGATAAATTCTCCACCGTTGTCACTTAACATTTCTTTGACAACGTGTCCTGCAACTTTTGTTTCTCTTAAGAAAATCTTAAGCTTTAAGGCTGCTTCAGACTTTTGACGGAGAAAATATATATGACGATAGCGAGTGAAGTCATCTTTGAACAAAATGTAATACCGTAACTTTGAAATAGAGTATGGAAACGGTCCGCATAAATCCGTGTGGATTAGCTCTCCAGGTTTAGTGGCTCTAACTCTTGTACCAAATGGATGCCTGTGAGCTTTTCCATACACGCAGCCTTCGCAAATGTCCGATTGCGTATTCTCCACTTTCAATCCTAGCTCTTTTTCGATCACCTGACGAACATGTCTCTTGTTCTGATGTGCTAGCCTTTCATGGTACACTTGTAATGGATTTGACAATAGCTGATTGACTTCCCGATTATTAGGCGCTAGACATTTAAGCTCCAATTTAAATAGTCCACCTTTGATCGTTCTGGTTCCAATTACTTTGACGTCTCCATTTACTTTCACTTTACATAGCATAGGCGTAGACTCGAACGTACTTGTGGATGAGTTGTCATGCACAGAAAGCACAGAGAATAAGTTTCTTTTAATTCTTGGTACATACCAAACGTTCTTCAGTAGTATCTGCTCAACTTTTCCATTGACGTTGGCTTCAGCTCGAATAGTCCCCATGCCGATGGCTTGAATGGTTTGCCCGTTCGCCGCAGTCACCGTATGTGAACTTTTGAAGTGCTCAAAGCTTTCAAAGAAATCGCTTCTATTAGTAACATGGCTGGTCGCTCCGTTATCTACGTACCAGTTATCTTTATCTATTGGCAATCCATCCTCTAAGGCTAACACTGTCAGGTTTACATTTGGGCTTTGACTGTTATTTGATGGCTTTGGTGGTCTTCCATCATTTATCCATTTTTGGCATTTACGTACCATATGTCCAGCTTCTCCACAATAATTACATTTGAAAACTTTATTCTTCTTCTGTGTCTTCACGGTTAATACTTCTTCAGTATTTTCCATTTCTGTTTTACTAGTCAATGCTTTTTCGTAGGCGCTTAGTTGTGAAGTTAGATTCTCTATTGTTCGATCCTTTTTTGTTATAAGTAGCCAACTTGACTTGAAAGCAAAGTAATCTTTCGGTAAAGTTCCAAGTATCTTACAAATCAGTAATATATCAGGTAGATTTGTTTCGATTTGGCTATTCAGCTCATGCCATATGTTCTTTAATGCAGATATGTGCTTTCTTATGTCATGTTCGGGTTCTTTTTTATAATCAAAAAATTTTAAACAGAGATCATAGCTTTTGTCTTCACTACTTCCACTATAGAGGCGTTCAAGTTCATCCCATACCTCTTTAGCGCTTTTGTATCGCATAACTTGATCCAGTATCTCATCTGTCATGTTTGTTGTCATCAGGGTCAATACTACACAATCAACATATCGGAATCGCTGTAAATCCGTCTCATATTTTGTTTTAGCGGCAGCATCGGCAGTCGCTGCAGGTTCATTGGGCTTGCAAATCTTCCCTTCTAATATTTCATCAGCATCGGGAATTGCCCTACACACTGTCTCAATCCTATACTTCCAATGCTTGTAGTTCTTTCCATCTAAGTGCATTATTTGTACCTTGGAAGCCTCTGCGATCGCCCTATCCATGGTGACGTTAGACCGGGTACAAATTTTTGCAAGAATTTTTTTTTTATTCTTTCTCAGAAGAAAAAACTTTTGTAGCATCCGCTTCTTAACTTTAAATCTCTGCTACCATGTTAAAGTAAGGGCTAGGCGGCAGAAGTATTTGGGATAGTGTGAATAACACAAAGAGCTTTAACAAAATATAATAGCAAAATATATTAACTTTTAGTACATAGATCGAATCGTAATTATAACAGATTAAACGTTACTATAGCAACATACCATAGCCTATATAATTATATGGATACATAAGGAGTATGTATTCCTAACACTAATTCGTTCAAATATTGCTAATTTTCATACGTACGAACTTCAGAGAACATTTTTACTGAGCTGCAGAAAATCTATCTCTCAGAGAAATTATTGACACATGCAAGAAAATTTTATGATAAATGTTCTACACGGAGTTTTGGCGGGAAAACGAAAAAGATCGCGTCGCCGCATTGTGTTATTTTCCAAAACTTGTGTTATTTTTAGTGTTAGTATATAAAATTGGGTTTGGTTTGATAGAATTTGGCATTTTATTTGTTGAGTGCTGGATTACAAGCATGAGTGTGGGAAAGTGGTATAATGATGGTGAAACGTTTATTTTCGTGTTGTTTCCAAAACTCCATAGAAGCTTCTGGTAAAGTTGCCACCACTTTACTAGGAGTATGACTTGACTTGATGACTTGGACTGTGACTTGACACATATCTAATACCTTTTAACTTGAAAAATTATCAATTACTTGACACTGGCTAAGTACACAAAAGTGTGGAGCCAAACCAAAAAAAAAATTCTACACTAACTGGAACACGCGCTTTGGACGGAAACGCGGTCTGTGAGAGATAGCGCCACAGGAGCTCTTTGTCCTTGTCAGTAGGTTGAGAATAAAATATGTCATTTTCATTATTTTTATTAGTATCGAGTTGTGAATCAGTTTAAAATGTGGTTCGTCATATAATAAACTAGCTGTGCAATATATCATTATACAACATAGCCGTCAACAACTCAACTCCCTCAAAAATAATCACATCGTTACATTTATCTGTTGCATCGTGGAAAAGACGAAAACAAACCAATAACGATGGTACTACTAAAACAACAACAAAAATACACTCTCACGTTTATAACAATAGTAGACATAGACAAAGCATCCCGATTTGTTGTGATAGATGTAAATATTGGACTCGCTCACAAAACAGAACGCATTTTCCCAGTTCTTAATAATTATCCTATGAACAGAAATTAAATCAATAGTTTTGGATGAATAACTTTAGGCGCTACGGTTGAACATGAGCCAAAACAATCACACACATAGACTGCTAAAGACGTATTTCTTCCCCCAGTAGAGCCTCTGGTTTTATTAAATCTCATTCAAATTAGTTGAATAATTACGAAGTAACGTGATAAAGCTATCCCACAGGAACTATTCCATTTCTGTGGTAGGAACTCTTTTGGTTGTTAGTACATCCTACATACACCCTCTAAATATTAATCGTAATAATAAGGTGACATACAAAAAAATACTTTTGCTTTTATTATATTAGTGTGTGTGACCATCGTTGCTATACCAACATAATTATAGGCTACTAAATAGATACTCTGACGACGTTCTCAGAGACCTCAGAGTATCTATACTATCTAGTAGGTAATGGTAAGTTTCCACAGTAACGAGTATTAGATGAGTTAACAAGCCTCTCCTTTACTATAGTGCAAAAAAAACTTTGGCGAAAACATGCTACAATCCATACAAATTTCTATTTCTGTTGGTGCAATCATAATCATATATCAGCTACGCCATCACGGAACTTGATTGCAATCTCCGTGAGAGAAAAACCGTGATGGCTTAGCTGATTTTAGCTGCTATTATTCCCTTTAGAACTGCTCAATAACATGGTTCTTAAGGAAATGACAGAAGGCTCCGAGGGTATTATCTCATTCGTGATGGATCTCTTATTCGATGTGGAAGACTCCATATTCCATTATATTAAACAAAACTATCATTTTCATTATAGCTCCAATATGATTCATATTGAAGTAAACGTTTTAATGAAACTTTGGATACAGTCACAGGCTAAGCAGACAATCACACTATCACACTCACACTAGAACAGTGTTTCTCCAAACATTGTAGTCTAAAATCGACTTTAAACTTTTATCTTTAAAATTTAGTTTTATATAATTTACGACACTAGGAGCTTGTTCCAGTTAGTATAGAATATACTTCCTTGTTAATTTGCTGCTAGCTTCGGAAAGGTTGTTCCTTTTGACATTTCGAGGTAAAAGGACACGCGAACGTCGGCCAAAGTTGGCCACGTTCGATTACTTTTATCAGGTATATCTTAATTTTTTATGCTTCTCAAAGCTGTTTAAATGCTAAACTAGTCATTTAAAATATTTTCCCTCACAATTTTTACCTGAAACTCGCACAACATATGATGGAAATTGAGGTTAGAATCTGTGCCACATATTGAATGTAAATTACTGGTATTTCTTTTTATATTTCTGCTAAAATTGTGTCTTAAACCAGTGCCTCTTTCTTCTACAGTTATGTCTCGAAATAAACACCATGAAGAGACTGATAAACTTACGCGTATTGCGATTGTGAACGCGGATAGATGCAAGCCGAAAAGATGTAGGCAAGAGTGCAAGAAAAGTTGCCCTGTGGTACGAATGGGCAAACTCTGCATCGAAGTGACACCCAACGATAAGATCGCTACGATCTCCGAAGAACTGTGCATCGGATGTGGTATTTGTGTCAAGGTAAGACAACTTTAGTGATAAATTATATATTTAGGATTTTGGTCAGGTTTATTTGGCTGGCCTACCTATAAAACATGTGCCATCCCATAACAAACCTACTAAAATGTTAGTTCCTTTCAAAAGCATTATTTTCAATCTTTATTATGTCTCAAATATTATATGAATAAAATTGTTATTGTTATGTTGTTTTGTATATACAGCTCACTAACATACAAATTAATTTAGTTCATGCAAATAAGCCTTTCTCACGTATTGTATGACTTGACACATTGTAAAGACTTATATGCAATTTCAATTACTTTGTTTATTTTATTTTAAAATATAGGCAACATCATAGTTACATACTCATCACTTTTTAGGTACCTATAACATTCATTCTAACTGGATCATGATAATTATAATAAATGTAATTAATTAGCTTTTACTATTTACTGTAGAGAGAGCAAAAATCTCTGTTCTTTTTATTTAATAATAGTGCCTATTTATGTATACAAATATGTACCTAATATTAACATGTGTATTGTTTGTCACTTTTTGTTCCTTTATGAAATTAAGACATTTAATTACTGTGTTCTGTGTCCAGTAAGGTAGGCAAACCTTACCAAGATGTCCCTTGTTTGCATATGGGACATGAACCTTTTTTACCTAACTAAATACCAATGTCTTCATCTTTGGTGTTTGGTATGATAAAAAAGGTGGTATGTGAATGTGATGATGAAGTACCACCTTTAGTTAGTTTATTTAATTTGTAAAAAATATGATTTAAATGAGTTTTTAATTATGCTATAATGCATCATATTATGGTCTTTCACCAAAAAAGTAAGATAAATGTCACAAATTGCTGAAAGTTTTAATGAACATTAATAAGTATGATGGTTTTGTATAAGTAGAAGTGTTTCATTGTATTCACTCTCAGGAAATCTCTTTTCTATTACCATCTTGTCTGATGGTAAGCTACAGTGTTGCCGAATATGGAGCATGTGAATCTAGAAGGTGCCTATTCACTCTGTTACCTATTTACCATACAATAGTCAGTAATTTTGACAATTTGATGTTGCCAACAATTCAATTCTTTATTTGCATGATTATGGGTACATATACCCTGCATATTGTATACATACCCTGCTCAAAAAAAAAGCAAACTCCTATAAATTTATATATCAAAAAATCTAATTTTTATTTCAGAAATGCCCCTTTGAGGCGATCACTATTATCAACATCCCATCGAACTTGGAGAAACACACTACTCATCGCTACTCCAAGAACTCGTTCAAGCTCCATCGGCTCCCAATTCCGCGTCCTGGTGAAGTACTGGGACTTGTTGGCCAGAATGGTATTGGCAAATCTACTGCACTGAAGATCCTTGCCGGCAAGCAGAAGCCCAACTTGGGACGCTTTTCTGTAAGATGTAATATTTGAATGTATTCTAGCATGACTTAAAAGGTTATGTATATGTTGCGGGAGTCGAACCTCTAGCCTCTGGGTTATGAGCCAACCTGCTAAACCACACCAGAGACACTGTCAAAACATAACATGTTGTTTGGATAAATAAAATTGGATTTTTCAAATAGCATTTGAAAACTACCTATGATAAAATGTTATAATCGATTTCATAATATGCATAATGAAATAAGTAAATTAAATGTCATAAGAATTCATTTGCATAGTAAATATGAAAATGTTGATCTCATTGGGACATTATTAAGTTGCAATGCAATGTCTACACAACCATAGGTAGTGACCCAATCTTTACTCATCTATTAATATATAAATGTGAAGTTTTGTTCGTTTCCTAAGCAAAATCAGAAAATAAAGGCTATTTTTATTTTATTTTACTATTACATAGATCATTAACTCTAACTAGGGTTCCTTGTGTCTAAGGCTCCACGAACTACGAAGACACAGATACTCGCAAAGTTGAGAATTAAACTTGCTCCCTCTATGTTATGAGTGGACCTACTCAACCACCACACAGCTGTCAAAGACTGTACAACCGTTTAATCATGTCGTATTTAATTTATATAATCCTCCGTTATCCATTCCAGTTAGCTATTTAAAAACAGCCGTTTTGTGTTACGGGCGGTTCAACAATAAGCCAGTTTGCTTTACGGCTGAATGAAAGTCCGATGCATTGCATACGACGCTTCACGTTCTTCAATACGGTTAGCCGTAATGTATATCAGCGTTTCACTAGTCGCCAATTCGACTTAAATGTTGATGAAACATCTTTTAATACTTTATTGGTGTCGATTCTGTGTCGCATTCTCTAAAACTCAAGTAAACTTAAAGTATGGTGGTACTCTTCTGATAAAGTGAAATGAAAAAGACGGAAAATGTTAATTTCGTTTAGCTTTAGAGTATGCGACAGAATCGACACCATTGTCTTAGCAATTTACTCACAAATTATTTACCTACGATTTTTTAGCTGCAGTTGGATTATACATATACATACTTTACCAAAAAATTGTTTGTTCAGGATCCCCCAGACTGGCAGGAGATCTTATCACATTTCCGTGGCTCTGAGCTGCAGAACTACTTTACCAAGATACTGGAGGATGATCTGAAGGCGTTAATCAAGCCGCAATATGTGGATCAAATCCCCAAGGCTGTGAAAGGAACGGTTGGCCAACTCCTCGATAAAAAAGATGAGATGAAAAATCAGAAGGAAATAAGTAGAATGTTGGGTGTGTATCGATATTTTTTCATTCTTGCAACATTGGAAGTATTACTTCACAACTTTTCAATAATGGCGCGCAAAGAGTATGTAACGCTAATGGCGCGTTTATAACCCAATAGGTTTTGCTGCTTGATAGTTTTTTTTTATAGTTACAAAACATAATTTTATTAGTAAGAGTAATATATCAATAACATTAAAAAAAAGTACATAATCTATCAATTTATTGATTTCACTTTGTACATTTCAAAAGGGTTATCATAATTTAAGCCCCATACTTTACGAATTATGAGCAGTAACCTAAATGTAAAAAATAATCACTATTGCTCAATATAAACATATTTCCATTTATTCGAATGTGCTGAAAAGCGAAAATCATATCGAAATCCTTACAAAAGCTCATTGTAAGAAATATCAGATTATCATATTCAGTATTTTAAAGTTATTAATAAAATAACCAATAGTAAATTATATACAATGACTGACATAAAAAATCTTCATTTAGCCACACAAAAGCCGTTAAATAACTTTTGAACAATTGAAATTATGGTTCAAAAATTTGAAATGTATATTATACTAATTATTTTCGGTACATCATCTGTTAACCATTTTAATCCTTTGTCTATGTATAGATCTCTCGCATATCCGCGACCGCGAGATATCAGCACTGTCCGGTGGGGAATTGCAACGGTTTGCAATTGCCATGGTGTGTATCCAGAACGGTGACATTTTCATGTTTGATGAGCCCTCTTCATACTTGGATGTGAAACAACGTTTGAATGCTGCTCGCACGATTAGGTCGCTTATACATCCTGACAAGTAAGTTGAAAGCAAATTCTGAATCAAAGTAATAAACTTGTCCCCCTTACCAATAAACATTGTGCAGCAGAGTAATTTTTATTTTGTGTTTTGTTTCTGCCTATCTAATTCGAAAAATCGAAAGCTAGAATAAGAGAAAACAGTGATTAACTATTCCATTGTTATGCAGTGTTTATTAGCAACAACCCATTAACCATGAGTGGTCATTTTCACGGCCCTATTCCTTGATCGATTTTGCTCATATTGTTTGAAATGTTTGTTTAGTAGAATTGACTACCGAATATTTCTGACAATATTATCAAAATCGCCCGATAAAAGGTCGCCGCAAACGTCAACTCTTTTTGGGGGAAATACAACTCTAAAAAAATCGACTGCGAAAAATTCGAGTAACAATACATCCAGACAGGTGAAAGCAAATTACTCGCTCGGGTCATTTACCGAGATATAGGATAAACTACTTTACTCCGGAAAAAGAGTTTTCGCGAGTAAATTGCGGAGAGTTGTGTGTAATTGTGCACAGTAGTTTGGTTCCTATTATATTACGTTTCGATTGTTTTTCCGATTTGGGTGAAGCACGGATTACTTAGTAGTAATTAATTGATAAAGTAATTTGTTTTATCCGAATCGGAGATCAACATGAAATTTTCATACTTAAAATTTCTTCCCAGGTTCATTATAGTGGTAGAACACGACTTGTCAGTGTTGGATTATTTGTCCGATTTCATCTGCTGCCTTTACGGAGTGCCTGGTGCTTATGGTGTTGTGACTATGCCTTTCTCTGTGAGAGAAGGTAAGTTCTTTGGTTTTAACTAGAAGTACTACTTTACTAAATTCAGAAAAGGGGACCTCTCTGTGCCCTTAGTCACAGGCATCATGAAAAAGTCCACTGAAGAGGATAAAAAGCCTTGAGTGCAGCAATAAAGCTATACAGCCTTATTAATAAACATGAACTAGCTTTAGACTAGTTACCATCCTTTCGATCCAGCTAAATATTCCAGTAGCAAAAAAAGGACAAAAGCTGAAGTAACTAATCCGAGACTAATACCCGTTTATTAATAAGGCTGATAGTGACTAGCTCCATGCAACAGCTTACTGCAGTGGATTTATCCTCATCTAGCGGGAGTCATCCTAAATCTCTTCCAGCCCAACAATATAATGAGACAGTAATTCTTTTTCAGGTATCAATATTTTCCTTGATGGTTTTGTGCCCACTGAAAACATGAGATTCAGAACTGAATCTTTGGTATTCAAAGTTGCAGAATCTGCAACTGAAGAAGAGGTAAACAAATTACATTTAAATTTTATGAATAAAGAGAATCTTTCAAAGCTGATTTTTCTAAACAAAGTTTTCTTATTTAAACTAATTCGGCCATTCCTTTTGGCTTCATTTTGATTTTTGCTGTTATTTCCCCACAACAGATAAAAAGGATGAACCATTATGAATATCCTGAGATGACCAAGAAAATGGGTGATTTTAGCTTACGTGTGAAGCCTGGAGAGTTCTCAGATTCTGAGATTCTAGTGCTGCTTGGTGAGAATGGTACTGGTAAAACTACATTCATCAGAATGTTAGCTGGCAACTTAGAACCTGATGATGGTAAGTTAAACAATATAAAATTTATTAAACAGGGTTCAGTAAATAAATTAAATGTAACATTTGTTACAGTGTAGAATTTTGTCTAATTGACTTATTACGCGACGAATTTTATTAATAAAATCGATTCTAAATTCTCCGATAATCGATTTAGTTCTCATCGAATAGGGCCGAACTAGAGCCATCTCTATTAGAACAATCTGGAAACAGTGGCAACACCGAATGTCTAATTGTCAAATCGGTGAAAGTTGTCAAATGGCTGCAATTTTATCGCAAAAGAGCGTTTTTCGCGAATATATTTCTCATAATTCCGCGTTCCTGTTGTTTTATTTTTGTAGACTGACTGCTTTGTGACAAAATACTGAAGTTATTTTATATGTGAATGATGTAGACGTATACCCAATATTGAGGTTATAGGTGTTATTTTAGGGTGCTTATTTTAGTGAAATAAACGTGTTAAAAGCCGATGGAATGGCTCGAAGTGAACTATTTGATCTGTTTTTCAACCCCGTATTCCAAAAATGTCTAAAGCATGCAGAGGCTTCTATTACACCTGAAGGTACTCTTAGATGTCAATACTGCATCTCAAAACCAAAGATACATTGTTTACATTCTAAAAATATGTTTATCAAACAGATCTATCTGAATAATAATATTTAACATTCAGAAAACTATACAAAGTATAAATGTATGATAATGGTAATAAGAAATTAATTATTTCTAATCTTTGGTGTGTCTTTTGTAGGTTCAGGTCAGCTGCCACAGCTTCACATTAGTTATAAGCCACAGAAGATATCGCCCAAGTCTCAGGGGCAGGTGCGAAATTTGCTACATGACAAGATAAGAGATGCATACATTCATCCACAGGTAAATATTTCACACTCACATTGCAATAGAACACACTTATATCAAGTTTTTGTGCTGTGTAGTCTATTTTCGATGAAATATGCTTTTTTGACATTCTATTTTGAGTTAGGTCTATTGCGTAATATTTATAAGTAGGTATTGCTATTGATGGATTAGTTGCTAATTTTGGATTGGTGCTATGATTCATTATTATACATACTTGTTGTTGTTGTTGATTTATTGTTATATAAACTTGTGTGGTAACTGTATTTTTTTCTAATTTTGACAGAATATTTAAAACTAAAATGCAGATCAAAATTAAATGTATAATTAGCAGTAAAATTTGTACATGTATACATTTTACTAGGTGGTAGGACTTTACTGCAAAGTTCGTCTAGGTAGGTACCACCTCTTTGCCAGTTATTCTGCCGCCAAGCAGTAGTGTGCAAGCACTGCTGTGTTCCGGTTTGAAGGGCACTGTATCTAGTGAAATTACTGGGCAAATGAGACTTTATGATCTGATCTCACAGTTTAGTAATCTTATTACTAGATTGTGCTGATGTCTCTGGATGAACCTCTATACTTTAAGAGTTCCGAGTGACACTGCAGCTGATATGGGCAGCCGTGTCGTTTAACATCAGGCGAACGGCTAGATCGTCACATCATACCTTAACATAAAAAAAAATGCATAATCAACAACACAATATTTAAATTTTGCATTATTTCCAGTTCATCACAGATGTGATGAAACCTATGAAAATAGAAGAGATCATGGACCAAGAGGTACAAAACCTGTCTGGAGGTGAGTTGCAGCGAGTGGCACTGGTGCTATGCCTTGGTAAGCCAGCCGATGTGTACCTGATCGATGAACCTTCAGCCTACCTGGACTCTGAGCAACGTTTGGTTGCAGCTAAAGTTATTAAACGGTAAGTTTATATCAGGTAATCAAATAATAACAAGGTGATTACGTAACTAGATAATCACCTCCAGGCCTCAATGGATTCTATTAAATGATCTCACTTCATATTCTTTGCCACTGATACCACAAAATTGTAACTTATTTGAAATTGAATGAAGTTATTTTGCCTGCTGCTATCAAAGTAATGTGAACAGTTGAGCATCTCCCAGCTCTTTTGGGCACAAAATGTGGATACAATTATGGTAGTTCTCCTAGTTCTTATCATGTAATATATATTTTACGTTAGGCATTATTTTGCAAAGCAAAAACTGTTTGGTTCTATATCACCAACAAAACTACAAAATTGAATATTACGAATGGCATTTCATATCCATGTCATTGTAGTCCATGAAATCGTTATGATTTTTTTATTAAATTCTGTCTGCATTCATCAGCATTTAATCACATAGTAAAGCGGTTCACAACTTGTAATGTACAGAGAATGAAATCCAGTACTTATGCAAGATTTCTGTACTTTTGCATTAGTAATAAATATGCAGTATTGAAGTTTCAAACAAATAACAATTTAACCCTTACCATTCCAGATTCATTCTCCACGCAAAGCGAACTGGGTTCGTGGTAGAGCACGATTTCATTATGGCGACGTACCTCGCCGATAGAGTGATAGTTTTCGAAGGCACGCCGTCGTCTGATGCGACGGCTCACGCTCCGCAGTCACTGCTCAATGGAATGAACAAGTTCTTGGAGCTATTAGGAATTACATTCAGGAGGGATCCAAACAATTTTAGACCGAGGATAAACAAACATTCTTCTGTAAAGGTAATTGATCAATAATCTTATTACATTAGACTATAAATCCTAGTCAAAATTTGCTGCTGTTATTACTTGGATGAGTCACTCTACAAACAGTAATATTTTCAACTGAGTATCGGTGGCCAATAATCTGGTTAAAATCACAGGGAGCCGATGTATGGAAGAGGCAAACGGTCAAAGTGACACTTTTTGGGGAGGCCTATGTTCGTTAGTGGACATAATGTGTTTAATAATAATAATAACGCCCCACGATCACATACTTAGATCCTGGACCCTAACTAGGGTTCCCTGTGTCTAGGGACCCAGGAACTATGAGGACCATGGTCCCACAACACCCAGACTCAGAACAAGTATTTGTACTTTTTTTTCTGTGCACAAATACTTGTCCTGCCGCGGGAATCGAACCCACCACCTCCGGGTTATGAGCCGACTTGTTCAACCACCACACCACAGAGGCTGTCTATGATGATAACAAATCATTTATTCATCAAACACAAAGATCCATGACACATTCAGTAAGACACTTGAGTAAATAAAATTTAATAACTAAATATACTAATTATTGTTAATTATGACAGCCTTGTTGTTATTCCAGGAGACTAAATTATCTTATGACAATAAATAATATGACATTTATATCTATTTTAAATACTAGTACCTACCCCTATTTAGTATGAGTTTATTAAATATACATTATTGGAGTCCCAATCGAGTAATGATACACAAATACTTGTCCTGCCACGGGAATCGAACCCGCCGCCTCCGGATTATGAGCCGACCTGCTCAACCACCACACCACAGAGGCTGTCTAATTAATAGCAGTGTATTTTCGAATTGAATAAATTCGAGCCGGATGGAAGTACAGATTTTTTAAAAATAATATGCCATTCTGATTAACTATTTTTGTTTTTTACAGGACATAGAACAAAAACGTGCTGGCCAATACTTCTTCCTCGAAGACTAAAAAATTTAGAAAATAATATTGTATTTATATATACTGTATGTCACAACTGCGGTCGGTGAGCTCGCCCGCTTGTGTATTTCCAATTAAATAATGTATTATTGTAATAAATCATTTTACACAAACACTACTTGTTATTTTAGCTTTATAATGTTAATTGCTGAAAAAGTAATAGCTCATTTTGTTATTGTCATATTATGAAGTTATTTTCTATGATATTCTATTAAATGCTTTTGGTATTTATTATGGACATACAGCGTTTGTTTAAACATAGACTGTGAGTATATCATTTTGATTGGTTATAATTGAATACAAGGAAAATTGACACAAGACTGAACCCATAATGACTACAAGTGCATTTTCATCTATGTGGTCGCTAAGTTCATTAAAAGATGCATAGATACATTTATGCCTCTGCACTAAACTTGAAATTGAACTTAACAGCTTCTAATTTCACTTGTTATATGACTTACCTACTGCATTTGGGTATGTTCTAAAGAGATAAGTATGAACATAAAAGCTGGCGAAATGTAATGCAAACGTATCAGATGATCTATTGAAAGTAGGACACGCCTTAACCGTCCGAGTCGAGAGCGCATCTTAAAAGTTTTTGTTACTCTGACATAGTATTTTCAAATGACTTCAAAAAAGGAGCAGGTTCTCAAATCGACTATTTTTTCAAATGTCTGTTACCTCAACTTTCGACTGAGTTAACCAATTTTGATGGTTCTTTTTTTATTTGAAAGCTGCTGCTTCCCTTGTGGTCCCATATCAATTTGATCAAGATCTAATGGGTAGTTTTTGAGTTATCTTTAATAATGTGTATGTCGACTTCAACTACAATGATGATGTTCTCATTTTTGTGATAAACAAATACGGTGGGATTGAAATAGATCGGGCTGTTTTTAAAATATATATTATAAAATCTCTACTCTTACTACTAATTTACGAGTCTATACATGTCTAAGAGTGACTTTGTCATTAAGAAACAAATTATAGTCACAGTAGGCATTAAACTTATCTTTTTGCGACACTAATTCCTCTTCTATGCTAATGATTGACAGATCCCAAGTTTGCTCTTAATTCCTCTGTAAGATACCCAAATTCATTACAGTATAGGTGTGTCATTTATTTGTGGTAAAAACGACAAAATCAATTACAATTACCACACAAAATATTTCATACATTGACAACGAACAAATCAGGGTTATTAAATAATAAAAGAATCCAAACTTTTTTTTAAATTTTGTGAATGATGTGTCGAGCTAGTCGTTCACCTGATGTTAAGCGACAAGGCCGCCCATAGCAAAACAGTGTCACTCGGATCTCCAAAATATACAGTGTCCTGTGACACTGCACTGCGCACATCATCCTGAGACATCAGCACAGTCTCGTAATAAGATTACTCGACTGTGGGATCAGATTATAAAGTCTCAATTGCCTATTAATTTCACTAGCTAAGTAGCTACAGTGCCCTTTAAACTGGAACACAGTAGTGCTTGCACACTACTGCTTGGCGGCAGAATAACTGGCAATGCGGTGGTACCTAACCTACCTAGACGAACTTTGCAGAAAAGTCCTACCTCCTAGTAAAATAGGCTATTACAGTAATTGTCAAATAAAATAAACTTATGTCAGAGTTAAACAGATTAAAAGAAAAATTATTCACTATCACTACAATCGGGATTACACGTATTGCTCAATTGATTACTTGTGATTTCACAATATGACAATACCGTGTCATAATTATGTCATGGAGGGATAAGTGCGAACTTAGGAGCTGTGAACAGTCGGGCATTATTGTCGCAAAAAAAGTTTAATACCTATTGTGAATATTTTTTTTTTGCGACATTGAATGTGCTTACTATTGATCTAGATAACCTTACATAGGTCAGTTGAAAACCGCACTAGCCGGAATCCGTTATACAATCGTACGAGACTATACCGTAGTTGCAAAATATCACGTTTTACTAGGAAGAAACGCGAGCTGCATTACGAAACTGTTCCGGGTTGTTGCCTTCTGTACGCAGACCATGCTACGTTATACTCTGCTGCACAAATTCATATAAATCTATTTGTTTATAAAATACCTACCCGCTTACGACTAAGCATATACACGTGGAATAGTTTCGTTTGATAAAAAATTGTATCTACACATTCCTTCCCCAGGGTTCAATAAACCATCTCCATACCTAACAAATTTAATTAAAGATCGGTTCAACCGTTTTAACATTAGAGAGCTAAGACATTTCGAAAGCTTATTTACTTATGTACGACTTTGTCTAATCTTATCTCTTGTATCTTCTTTAACTTGGATTGTTTACCTAAATAATTAATAAATGTTAAAGGCTTTCAATTCAAACCTGCACTACTTCTTCAACTTAACACATTACTCAGATTATTAATATGATTATGATAGGAGCTCAATTAAGATTTTTAATTATTAGAGCAATTATGAAAACATTTATCACGTAACTAGTTTGAAAATAACAGACTCAGAAAGTACTTTTAACGGCGAGGTCACCAATTTAATGGTGTTGTCACCGTTAAGGTCCTCGGGTTTAACGTTGGTACCAGTTTGGCGTTGTTGTAGGTTATTATAACGAGGACGTTAATAAAACTCGATTTGAAGTGTAACAGTAGAACTAGCGTAGCGGAATATTTTTATTAAAGAAAAATGCCTATATTTATACAAAGCTTAACCTAGGATTGTCCAATAAGAAAATAAGATTATAAAGTTACACCAATTGTTTCACGTGATTAATTGACCAATGAGATATCGTTCTTCTGTTTACAATGCGTGTGTTGTTAAATTCCCGGCGATTATGCTGTCCCGTTCCCTCCTGGGGCAGGTGAGCATGGCGCGCTGTTTCCCTTAAATCAGGTGTTAGGTGGCATCGAGCTCTCTCTTTCATAACGCCGGGGGCAACGAACTGTGCGGTCGTCTCTGTGTAACGTTATCGGTGCTCTGTACTGGTGCTGATTGATGGTGTTCGGAGCTGTGATGAGGTGCTGGTGATACGATTAATATTCGCTCTTTTCAGAGCGAATATTTCTCCCAATTGAAACCGCCCTTTTCAGGGCGATATCTTAGTTTCTCTGGCGATAGTCTTCATTGTTTCATGTGACAGATAAACAATCGGATTCAGGCTTCAATAAATGTTGAATTGAGTGTGTCTTGTTTCTTCTGGTTATCCTGGTAATCCTGGTAATGGTATTGAGGTAAATGTGGTTCTTTTGGTATCCTGGTAATCTGGTAATTGGTTTGAGGTATGGTATGTGCAGAAGGTAAGTTGGTAACTGTTGCGAGTTGCGACGCAGGCGCTACATGATTCACCCCCTAGCGAAAGCGTACCGGCAGTTTCACGGTGCGCCCCCGTCGTGTCTTCAGTATTGGCTTTGGTAAAACATCTTGTTGGTTCGGTGAGGTAATACTGTAGTCTGATGACGAGGTAACAGGTGGTGATGAGGTAATTTGCTTGTCCGGTACTGATGATGGTAAGTTAAATGAATTATCTTCGTCTTCGTTTATGATATAGGCAGGCTTGAGTCGGTCGATAGAAATAGTAGATGACCGTCGTTCTGGTAGCTGTAGTACAAAAGTCTTATTGTTTCGCTGTAGTACTTTGTAAGGACCATCGTAGGGAGGTTGAAGTGGCTTCTTTACTGCGTCATTTCGTAAAAAAACATATTCACACTTCTGAAGATCTTGATGCACGAACAAGGGTCGTTTGTTTCCGTGGCTTGATGTTTGGGTGGGCTTCAAAGTGTTTATGGTCTCACGCAGTTTGTTTACGTAATCATAACCGGAGTCACTGTTCGACTCAAGTGTGGCGTTGAAAAAATCTCCTGGGAGACGTAAACTTTGCCCGTAGGTAAGTTCGGCGGCACTTACGCCATTATCGGTGCGCACAGCTGCACGTAGGCCCATTAAGACGGTTGGTAGCTCGTCGATCCACGTTTTATGTTCCGATAGACGAGTTTTCAGTGCTGTCTTGAGCGATCGGTGCCATCTTTCAATCATGCCGTTCGATTGAGGGTGATACGGTGTCGTGTGAATGCGCTTGATTCCCATAGCATTGGTGAGTTTGGCAAATAGTTTACTCTCGAAAGTTCTGCCTTGGTCGGTTGTTAAGTATTTGCATATACCGAAGCGAGTAATCCAATGTTCATAGACTATCTTCGCGACGGCTTCAGCGGATATGTCGTCAGTAGGTATTGCTTCAGGCCATCTCGTTACTCGGTCGATCATGGTTACCAGATAGCGGTAACCTTGAGGAGTGGTGCTGAGAGGTCCAACCAAATCTAGGTGTAGGTGGCTGAATCTTTCCGAAGTAGGTGGAAAAGTTGATACGCTACTCATAGTATGTCGTTGAACTTTGCATTTTTGACAGCGTATGCAATGTTTTGCCCATTTTCCAACATCGGTATTCATTGACGGCCAGAAATACTTTTGAGTCATAAGCTTGCGTGTTGTGCGTACACCCGGGTGGCTTATGTTATGTACAGCGTCGAATGCGAGTCGTCGGAATTCTTCAGGTAGGTAGGGTCGCATGTGTGACGTCGATGTTTCGCAGTAGATTGAAGTATGTGCGTCGGGCATAGTAACTTTTTTTATTGTTAAGTTACTTTGTTGTGCAAGTTGCTGGATGATATTGCTGTCTCTTTCTTGCCCTTCAGCAATTTTTTGATAGTTGAGTGACGTTGGGCATGTAATACTGTCTACGTTTGTTCGGCTGAGGGCGTCGGCGACTTGATTTTGATCCCCAGAGATGTGACGAATATCCGTTGTGAATTCGCTTATGAAGATAAGTTGTCTTGCACGGCGAGGTGTTTCAGTCGCTGACGGTGGCTTTTGCAGCACATAGGTCAGTGGCTTGTGGTCAGTGAATACAATGAGGTGGCGTCCTTCAAATGTTTTCCGGAAGTACTTTATTGCCATGTAGATTGCGAGTAGCTCTCTGTCGAAAGTACTGTAGTTGCGTTGAGTGTCGGAAAACTTTTTTGAAAAATAGCCAAGTGGTTGCCATTTTCCATCGATGAATTGTTGTAGGACGGCTCCAGCACATATGTCTGATGCGTCAGTGAATACTGCGAGGGCAGCGTCATGTACAGGATGAGCGAGCAAAGCTGCATTTTGAATCGCAACTTTACAAGCTTCAAATGCTTCAAGTGCTTCGTCATTCCATTGAATTAATGTTTTATCCTTTTTTTTCGTGTTATGAAGAAATGAATGAAGAGGTGCTTGAATTTCGGCTGCTTTAGGTAGGTGGTCACGGTAGAAATTGATCATTCCGAGAAAACGTCTTAATTGTTCGATTGTCGTCGGTTTTGGAAAATTTTGAATTGCAGCGACTTTTTCAACAGGCGGCTTGATTCCGTCTTTACTAACGGTATAGCCGAGAAACTTGACTTCCGGTTGACCGAACACGCATTTGGCAGGGTTAATAGTGATGCCATTTTCTTCTAGTCTTCTTAGTACTTCACGAAGATGTTTTCTGTGTGAAGTTTCGCACGGGCTTGCGATCAAAATATCATCAATAAACGCGTAGGCGTAATCGAGACCACGCAGTACATCGTGAATAAATCGTTGGAATGTTTGTCCTGCGTTCATAAGTCCTGGGCACATTCGCGGAAATTCGAATAACCCCATCGGTGTTATGATTGCAGTTTTTTCTATATCTTCTTCTCGGATCTTCAGTTGTTGGTAAGCTCGGTTGAGATCGATTGTAGAGTAGATAGTCTTGTCTGATAATTGGAATGTAAAATCTTTGATTCTAGGTATTGGATAGCGGTCAGGTATCGTGACAGCGTTAAGTCGTCTGTAGTCGCCACATACTCGTAGATCTCCGTTTTTCTTTGGTACGACGTGCAGTGGAGATGACCAGGGACTTTTGCTTGGACGGCAGAGACCCTGTTCAATCATATTTTCAAAGTCCTTTTTTACGAGTTCGTATCGGTGTGGCGCTATTGGTCGAGCGCGGCAGTGTAGTGGTTGTCCGCTTGTCTCAATAAAATGTTCAACGTTGTGTTTCGGGTTCAATTGCATCGCAGTTAGTCGAGTGATTCCGGGAAATTCGGCTAGGATATCATGATATGAATTGCCGACGTCGATACTGCGGATTGTAGGTATGCTTGTGGCTTGCACGAATGAAGTTGACGTTAATTTCGTGATTCCGTCGATTAATCTTTTATTCTTAATGTCGACTATCAGCTGGTGATGTTTGAGAAAGTCGGCCCCGATTATAGGTTTGCTGACTTCCGCAACGATAAACTTCCACTTGAAAGGTCGACGGAGGTTCAAATCTAGCTCCAATGTTTTTTCACCGTAGGTCGGGATGATAGTATTATTAGCAGCGTAGAGTTGAAAGTTAAGTGGTTTCGGCGAGTCGCCTTTTTTCTTTGGTATGACAGATATGTTGGCGCCTGTATCGATGAGAAAAGTTAACTTCGATTTCTTGTCTGTGACAAATAGGCGGTATGAATGTTCTTTTACGCCAGACTCCGCCGCGGCCAGCGTAATTTTCAGTTTTCCGTCTTCTTATTCATGTTTTCATTTTTGTATGAACAAGGCGTCGTGCAGTGAATTGCTTCGGATCCGAATCGTCGGTGATAATAGCAGTACGGCGACGGCGTTTGGCTTCGTGAGCGATTGTTGTTATCTGTGTTTCGACGTAACGAACGGTTTCTTCTAAAGAATGGTCGCTGTTGTTGATACGGTTGACGCTGGTATTGTGGTTGTTCGTATTGATGTGAAGTCTTGAGAGCGGCAATTTCAAGCGACAAACGCCTTATTTCTTCAGCGAGAAATTGTGTTTCAAAATGTTGTGGCTGTTGAGGACGAGGCATTGTTGCAACAGCAGAGATTTCAGAACTGCTGTTCTCCAGCATCTTGTCAGCCAGAAGTGCTAATTCGTCCAATGCGGTTTGCGTTTTAAACGATTCGCTGACGGCAAGAACGGAGCGGATGTGAGACGGTAAGTGGTTCGTCCACATCAGGCGTAGAGTTGTATCCGGTACTTTATCACGTGCCAAACTGCGCATACGTCTGAGCAGCTGTGACGGCTTCTGGTCTCCAAGTTCCATGTCGGAGAGTAGCTTCTGGAACTGGCGGTTGTCAGATTCTTCATATACGGTGATGAGACGCTCTTTGAGTATTTTATACATGTCGGTCTCTGGCGGGTTGTATAGTAGATCACTGACTTGTTCGACGTCCGTTTTGTCTAGTTGTGCGATAACCATTTGCGCCAACTGGGCCTGGCTTCTCTTCTGGTCGCTGGTAGCGGCTTCAAAGCTGATAAACCATAAACGCGGCTTGTCGCGCCAGAATGGTGGTATGCGCATAGACAATGCGATACCGGCGAGTTCTTGCTGCGAGCTCTTGGTAGAAGTAGAGGCAGAGGTGTCCGTAGTCGAGGAATCTTGCATCTTCACGTGTTCTTTCTTCCTTGTAGTAAGGCTGGAGAGAGGGTCAGTCACCACTTTAACGGCGATGTAATCAATTTAATGGTGTTGTCACCGTTAAGGTCCTCGGGTTTAACGTTGGTACCAGTTTGGCGTTGTTGTAGGTTATTATAACGAGGACGTTAATAAAACTCGATTTGAAGTGTAACAGTAGAACTAGCGTAGCGGAATATTTTTATTAAAGAAAAATGCCTATATTTATACAAAGCTTAACCTAGGATTGTCCAATAAGAAAATAAGATTATAAAGTTACACCAATTGTTTCACGTGATTAATTGACCAATGAGATATCGTTCTTCTGTTTACAATGCGTGTGTTGTTAAATTCCCGGCGATTATGCTGTCCCGTTCCCTCCTGGGGCAGGTGAGCATGGCGCGCTGTTTCCCTTAAATCAGGTGTTAGGTGGCATCGAGCTCTCTCTTTCATAACGCCGGGGGCAACGAACTGTGCGGTCGTCTCTGTGTAACGTTATCGGTGCTCTGTACTGGTGCTGATTGATGGTGTTCGGAGCTGTGATGAGGTGCTGGTGATACGATTAATATTCGCTCTTTTCAGAGCGAATATTTCTCCCAATTGAAACCGCCCTTTTCAGGGCGATATCTTAGTTTCTCTGGCGATAGTCTTCATTGTTTCATGTGACAGATAAACAATCGGATTCAGGCTTCAATAAATGTTGAATTGAGTGTGTCTTGTTTCTTCTGGTTATCCTGGTAATCCTGGTAATGGTATTGAGGTAAATGTGGTTCTTTTGGTATCCTGGTAATCTGGTAATTGGTTTGAGGTATGGTATGTGCAGAAGGTAAGTTGGTAACTGTTGCGAGTTGCGACGCAGGCGCTACATACTCATACAAAAATCCAAAATCCAGGAACATTTCCTTATGTTTAGATGGATTCTAGACAGGAACACAAAGAAATTGAATTTCGTCTCAGCAACCACGACAGCTGCCAAATCGGCGGTATCCCCACATCCATAGCTCGCTCGCTTAACCTTAGTCATATTCACAAGGCATTAATCTCTTTGTTTACATAAAAACTTCGCCAGAGCACGTCATCAGTATCTTTCAAAAGTCCAATGTACCTACGTTGCACTATACACCGTGCATGACTCATAGTTCACAGTAGTTCCGTACAACAGTGGTGATCTCAATATTCATGAATAAGATCTGTGACGGCAAATTACGAGAAGCGAGTCGAGATACGCAATCCAACTTCCTCACGCATGCTATTTTTAGAGCTGATGCGTGCTCTTCGACTGTTAATTCAAACAACTCGATAAATATAAATAATTACCTACTCACTTGGTTTACGAAGATAATAGAGGATCTTCAAACGGTTTTGATAACTACTTAATCTCAGAAAAATCGTTATACTCTATAGAGACACTGACTGAAAATTTTCTCCAACAAAATAATCTAATAATCTCTGAATAGACGAAGTTACCAACCCCGTAAATGGTGAACGGCAAAATATTTGAGATCACTTCTCATGCTGCCCCGGCTTTTTATGCACGCATACTGCTTACTTAATCTACATACATACTTAATTTATATGCACGGTATGAGTATATGTGTTAGGTATGTGTGTCAACTTGTCATTAAGAAAAAAGACAGAGAATCAAGAATTCTCTCCCACTCAATGAACCAGAGTTGAAGATCAATAGGTATAGACTTAACGCTCTGAACTAGAAAGTGGTGCCAAAAGGAATACTTGTCACAATTGCAATATTCTCGAATTCTTGAGCAACTACCGAGGGACGCACGCATGGATAGGTAGTAATAACTTACGTAGATAACGCGCGTAACAAACACCGCTGCGTTGTTTCAAAATATGTAATAAATGCGAGTTAATAGAGTTTTTTATAACATGATTTTTTTACGATTTCGTATTCCTTAGCTTAGCTTCACTTTCTATAGAGCGCTCCGTCTATATTTTTCTTCTAGTGGGAACCCCACGACTTTTATAAGTGCAAGAATGTCGCGGATCGAGCCTCGACCGTTTAAGTTCCATGAACGCTTCAGGAATTTATGCAGTGTTTTTTGTAGGCTAAGCATTGTAAGTATGTTCTTTACCACTTCCCTACCTAACGTACTTACTTACTTACTTAACATAGTCAAAAAATATAGCATGGACTGAATATATACCACATTAAAGGAAAAGAACGAATTAAATTCCACCTTGTATATAGTTACCTAAATTATACTTAATTATCTTTTAATGGGGTCACTTCATCACTTGGAAATTCCATATGCTATGAATTAATGGGAACATGTATGTATTTTCATATACTTTAAAGTGGGATCAATGCACATTTCAATAAAGATGGTACTTATTGTTACTAAATTTTTTCATATCGGTGCAAATGGTTTAAAATATCATAATATCTATTTATGGACATATACAATTTTAACTTTGAAAACTTTAATTGAAACAGGACTACCCACAATAGAGTTTATGTACTTAAATAGGTTACAGAATAACTGAGGTACAGGAATAAATAAGGTTTTCTAACAATCACGGAGGAAAAAAGCTATGACATGTAGGTAAGTAATCATAGGAAAAAAGCTATGACATGTAGGTAAGTAATCATAGGAAAAAAGGATTGTTTTCGTCGAGGTTAGAATAGACATATTTTTATTAGCAAAGTAGGTAATTTACCAACTATATCCACATATCTAACTCTAACTAAAGGTGCCTGATGAAAATAAATGACAAAATAATGTGGATTTTTTTTTTGATGGAATGTTGGAACTGGCTGAACAACAGCAGATTTAGGAAAAATAAAGTAAGTTTGGCCGTGGTGATGTATAACTGTTCCACAAACCGGGCGACCCGCGGACGGGGCGGCGCGCGATGCCGGCGTCTCTCGGTCTCGATGATGTCATCGCCAGCCAACCTGTGTCGACCGATGGATGCTCAACATTTTACAATTAGGTACTACCTAAGTACGATAAAAATATGGAAAGCTAACTTATATTACGGTGCTGCATAAGTATAAGATATGTAACTTATTAGAAACAGGCTATTTTTTTCACTTTTACATTTCAAAATCAGAAACTGCAGATTGGATAAGGATGAAAGATCAAATTCCGTTCGTGCTTAAAAAATTTCCTTTACCTACATAAAAATAATCTTTTGGAAGATCAATGGATAGATCACTTTTAGCTGTCTCACCAATAATATTATACACAGTAGTTTCAGAGCCTATTCAATGCAAACAAACAATCAAATCTTTCCTTTCTATAATATTATTTTAGATATAGGAATAAAATGGGCTGCAGTATTTGGACTGTCAATAAGTGTAGCTAGTAGCAGTGTAGCTAGTAGCATTTATTAGTAGTTGTTCTATTGTTGTAGTAGTTAAAATAATAAAGGAAATTTTCCCGTTAAACAAAAATGAATAAAATAAATCTAACGTACTCGTAACATGTTCTTGTTTGTGCAATAATAATTGGTGTAGGTTACCTACGCTACATTGTATTTTACCGTCTAATATTTTTTTCTGGAATTCCAAACCCCAACCTCAATCATCGCCCAACATGAAATTTTTTTGAAATAAAAATTTACACTAATGGAGGCCGATGGCTTACTTTCTTTGGCATGACACCGGTATCGAAAGGATAATTTTGTCGTATATATTTACCTACATACATGCTTTTTTCTGTATCGCAACGAGATGCTTTATAAAAGATTAATAAAAATCGCGCCAAAGGTTGACAAGCAACGATAGAAAGAGAAGGAAAATAATATGCGTCGACTTCGACCGGTCTAACCGAGTAGCGTATATTTCGGAATTCAACCCGCAGTGGTTCGGTTGGGTGTGTCACATAAATTACAATAAAAGTACGTACCTTTTACTTTACATTACCAATTCATTGTGTTTAGACATATACATATTGTTAGCTAAATTTGTAGTAGCTAAACAGTGAGTATCAAAGTTTACAAATCTGTGGTAAAATGTGTAAATCATGAAATGCCGGCGCGGCGCTTGGTGTTTGTTAGTCCTCAAAGCCGGTCTGCGCTGATACGAAACTTATTTTTAGAATAACGTGAATTGTTTTCTAATATGTTTTTCGTTCTATAGGAATCTCAACATGAGCGGCCAGCAGTATTATCCGTACAAGGTTAGTTTCCAAGTTTCCACCTACATTTATGCATACCTACTATAACAAAATGTCTACCTATAGTTGATTCCATAGGCTCTCACGAGATGATGTCATCTTTTGGGGCAAGGTTGACTGTAGCTTGTAGGTGTTTGCATCCACGTATGATTTTTTGCTAATTGTTAAAGCATTGAGAAGTTTAAATCTTATCTTCAATTTATGCAAGAAGAAACTAAAAATATTAGAACCTTCGTAGAAAAAAACTGGCAAACAAAGTTAAGGAATTAAAAATATTTTGTATGACAGATTAGAGAAAAAAATGACTAATATAGAGAATCAAAGAGCATATAACCACTATGTAAAGGTACTCGTATATGTCTCTTGCTAAAGAGTATGAAAACTTCATACATTGTAAATGCGCTTTTCCCGGGCTTGGACTAAATTACAAGACTTGCTAAATTAGGTTTCCTTTAGGAGTGTGCCAATTGAAAATCACGCCCAGACCGGTCAATGGTCCCCATAAACGATGCCAAGGACACGTAAAACAGACTAACGAGGGGATAGAGAATCCATTAGTTCTTTACATGCCCTGCCTCTGTTAATGGATTGCAAGCACTTAACTTTATGAGAAAAGTAAATAAGTTTTGTAATGGCTAGAAAAGTAATAAAAAATGTGGGTAGAAAAAACTTTTTAAACAATACATAATACGCAATGTTCACGACATAGCGATGGCAGTTTTAGATAAAAATAAATAAAAACAAAACAAATCATTAAACCGGTAAAGGGATATTAGCAGAGTTTAATACAATTGCGATACAATTCATGTCATTAAAAATGTATATGATAATGAGTGGACGGAGGCAGACGCGATAAAACGCTTTACATCAGTATCATTTTTAACCTCTGTGTGTCCTATACAGCTTAGATACTCGCCTCTTTAAAAGGGGGGATTTCATTATTTAACCCCTCAATTTAATTCCAGTGCACCCCCACGGTGTACCCCGCTGACCCCTTTGACCCCGCTGCCGATGCGGAGACACTCCGCAAGGCTATGAAAGGATTCGGCACGGACGAGAAGGCTATCATCGACGTCCTCTGCCGCCGTGGCATCGTACAGAGACTCGAGATCGCCGAAACTTTTAAGACCAACTATGGCAAGGTAAGGAAACGCCATATTTTGGCTTCACGAAGAATAATATACGTAGGTGTACCTTCTTCATATTTACGATTTACAATGAGAAGGGCCAGCAGTTGCTCTATTATTAGGTATATTGAAATCTTAGATGAGGGACAAAATGGTCTGTTGAATTTTCTATTATCTACCACCAACCTACTCGATATTTACGTAGGGTCGATTTTTGCTACACCGGGCGGTGGTTATTGTGATATTTTATATTAGGGTTACTACCTACCACTTTTTTTTAATTTATTTGAAGGGCTTTGTCGCTTGGCGGCCACATCGCCCTGTGAGAATATACAGTTTTATTCGACTTACGTTCTAGTTCTTATCTAGGCCTAAACTTAACAATTTATACAAAATTTTTGCATGACCTACCACTTTGCCCTTAATCTTAAATGTCACATTGAAAGTCAACATCTCGTTCTATATCCTCTTATTATAAATCGATGAATGTTTTTCCTATAAGCTTCTGCTACGTATAAACTACGTTAACTTATTGAAGCACGCTTTACTTTTTAATATCCATTTTTGACACAACTTCGTGTTCAATGATTATTATGCAGTACTTATAAATCTTTAATTTTATGCGATATACGCACAATTATTTATAAAGTTATGAAACTAAATAAAACAACTTAAAAAAGTTGTTTGTTTACCTTATCTTCCAATGACAGAAAGTTCAAACAACTTACAAGAACACAGTTACAGTAAACAACTAACCTGTGATTGTAACCATGACGTAATTGACCAAATTACTATCATTATGAACATTTTAAAGTTTCAAGCCTTGTGCTTCGGTAATAAGCCTAAAAATTAACCGGTGAACCTTGGCAGTTATCGTGTGAACGGCTCAAACTGTTAGTATTGGCCTTGCTGACTTCAATCTATCTTCCGTCGAGTTAGTCATCGTTGATTCACTTGATTCAATTCGACAAGGAATCCTATTTTTCCTCCATGACGGTGGAAGTGAGCTGAATCATAGGCTAGATGATGATGATTTCAAAGTTAATAACCATAGATAAAAAAGAGTGCTTTAGATTAGACCACACGACTGAAGTAAAACTTCTTTAGCTCCATCTATCGGCCGGTATAACGTAGTTTGCTGTTAATGTCGCCATCTTGACCATTGAATTGTCATTTTAGCGGACATACCAACATAATAATACACATTTTTAACTTTGGATGGAGATCTACGTTAACCAACCACTTTCAAGTTACATTCGCTTCGTTACGCATTCACCATCTTACTCCCCAAGTCAAGCGTTACGTCACGTCAAGTTTTACTTCAGAAAGGTTATAAATAAAAGTGCATAGAACTAATTTACTACGAAATACAGTAAGATACAAGATTATTAAAAGCAAAATACTTTTTCCTTTTAATTATCTTGTACTGACTTCTATTTATTTGTTCTAACCAATAAAAACCAATGTTAAAAAATGTACAAATTCAAATGTTTATTGCGTTCCATAAGTAGCCATTGTGTAGATACAGTTATTAATGAGGATCATAATAGACCTTGTGTTGCGAACAACAATAAAATAATTAATTATATCAGAAGATATCATATAGTTACTCACAATCCCAAAACTATTAACTTATGGCAAAGTATCAAGGACGCGCTGTTTAACATTATGCCTCTATTATTAAACAGAAATAAGGTAATAAATACTTGGAGTTTCCAAGATATCTTATCAAATCACTTCATTGTTCACATTGTGCGGTGTATAATGATACTGAAACATTTACAACATAAGTATCAATTTCAAAATCGTGTCATATAACAGCCCATTTAGGAATGTTATAAATGATAATTTTTAATTTGCATGTATGTTGATAGAATGATTCAGCTCACAATTTTATATATCATCTTAATAAAAAAACGAGTGTACTTTAGACCACACTGAAGTAAAACTTCTTCAGCCTTATTCTACTCAGCTATCACTACTTCAGCTTTTGTCCTTTTTTTGCTACTGGAATATTTTGCTGGATCGAAAGAGACAAAAGATGGTGTAACTAGTCTAAAGTTAGTTCGTGTTTATTAATAAGGCTGCTTTAGCTTCATCTATCGACCGGTATAACTTTGTTTAATGTTAATGTCGCCATCTTGACAGTTGTAAATTGTCATTTTACCGGTAACACCAATATAATAATACAAATGTTTAGCTTTGTTATGTTGACAAAGGAGATCTAAGTGAACCAACTTCAACTTCCGTTCGCCTTGCACTCACCAGCTTACTCCCCAAGTTAAGCGTGCTTTAAAAAGTTTTACTTCAACAGTGTTATTAGTTTAACATGAGTAAGTAGACTTCAGTAGAAAAATAGTAGCTATAATATAAATGTTAAGTGATTGTAGTAGTTATTCAAACGTGAATAAAAAATGAAATCACTTAATGATGCATATTTGAAATCTGTGAAAACCATAGAGGAAAATAAGGTAAAATTCATACGGGAAAATTTTTAGCTGTTACCACGGAATTATATTTTTCCTTGGTCCTTTACACATAATGTTAATTAATGTAAACATTTTGTTATGGAACACAGCAATATAATAAGCTTTAATACACAGTTGATGTCCATGTTACCTTGGAAAATTTGAAATTAGGTATTAAGTTTTCGGCTGCACCGTTGCTATTAAAGATATACGATCACTACCAAATGTTCCCAAATTGCCCGTGACGCGACGACTGACCCAGCCAAACTTCAAATTGCTACCAATACATTTTGAACTTTTATTCCTATGTCTTAAAGCCTAGATTATAATTTTGTTACAGTGGTAACGTGTCGTAGCTCAATACTGAACAATGGGTTCGATGTTAGTCATTGTGTAGCAATTTAGAAATGGACAACGTACCTACACCTACAATAACAGCTAGGTTCATTTTTCCTAAAAATGGCACATGCGATTTGTATGTGCCATATTTAGCCATATTGTGCCATATTTTTTAGGTCTATCATCAATATTTATCACAAACCAATCACAATAATAACACGTACAGGTAAATAATTTTATCATGAGTTGACATGATAGTGTTAAAATCGGAACAATAAGGCTAAGCTGAAGTAACAACCGTGGTAAATTTTTGTAATCGCAATGGGGTCATTTGTAACCCATAAGTTTCAAATGACCCCACTACGATTAAAAAATGTCAGCTTCAGAAAGTTCGTAAGTTCGCTAAACCAGTAAACTACAGACTAAACCAAATAACAAGGGAACACGGCCATTTATGATGATTTTAGGTAATGACTTTAGATGAAGAATATTCAACCGTGACGTTTTTATCGCGCTTACTGCCAAGTTTAACAATGGATCGAAATATTTCGTTGCGCTATAGTACTAGGTACCTACTACGTAAGTACGATAAAATATCCATCATTGTTTCACCTTGCAGCCTCAAACGGCTCAATTTGCTTGAAAAAATTAAGTACTTATGCTGACGTTTTAGAAACCGTAACTTGCAGTAATATGTAGTATTTTTTAGAGAAATAGGAACAAAACCTTAGTTGTTAACTTGATATCTGCGTTCCGACAGTTTGGCTTGACCTTTGTTGGTCGTAAATTAGAATCCGTCTTATTACAAAACGTAGACTAAGTCGATTCAATCCTATTCAATTGTTTATTCTTCTTTAGACATATTGCATGTTCTTAGATAAGTCAGTTACAACATTGGTTTACTGTAAAATAATTACACAGAATATTCTTAGAGGAATTTGCCTCTGTGGTGTGGTGGTTGGCTCATACCCGGTGGCGGCAGGTTCGATTCCCGCGACAGGACAAGTACCTATTTGTGAACAGAAAATGCAAATACTTGTCTGGGTATTGTGGGACCAATTGGCCTTGTAGCTCTTGGGTCCCTTATAAATACTTCCACGACTCCACGGGATTAATCAATGCTTAGTTGTGTTGTGATTTTGTAACTCTCTAAAAAATCTGAACTTGTAGGTAGGTAATAAACAAAACAAAAAGCGACATAAAAACTTAACTAGCGTTAACTAACCAGGATCTGATCAGCGAACTGAAGAGCGAGCTGAGCGGCAACCTCGAGAACGTGATCATCGCGCTGATGACTCCTCTCCCACACTTCTACGCCAAAGAGCTTCATGACGCCGTCGCGGGGATAGGCACCGATGAGGAGGCCATCATTGAGATCCTCTGCACCCTCTCCAACTATGGCATCCGTACCATCTCAGCGTTTTACGAACAATGTAAGTAGCTTCTTGGTACTGACGCCTCTCTGTTTAGATTGTTCATCCACCATCACTGAATTCTGTTTACACTAGGGTTTTGGTTCAATTCCTTTATTTATCCCCCTTACCAATAAATATAGAAGCGAGGAGCAGTTATAAAGCTTTTAGTTTCTCTCGATTAAGTTTGAAAGACAAGAGAAAACACTGAGTAGATATTCCGCTATTATGCAGCGTTTATTAGTAAGGTGGCTATTGATTATTATTTGGATAAACTATAAATAGTCCTGCAAAAGGTTGCAATGACCATCGAAGACGGGAGTCTGCTGATGGCACAGAATAAATGGCAGTACAGGCGGGAGGGAGCAATAAGGAGTAAGCCCCCATAAATGTTTTCTTATATATCTGTTAACCACACCTTAACCATAACTTTGGTTTAAATTATATCGTCATCAATTAAAATAATATTTTAATCAGGATTCTGAGTGAGTCATACAGTTTCGACCATGAAACAGTGGGTCGAGATTAGCATTTAATAGCGACATTCGTGATATGAATAAAAGTTTTTACATTTTTACGTTTATGAAACCAAGTAACTTATACATGATTAGCTGCACCCCACGATTGCACCCGCGAATAAAAAGTATGCGTGCAGCCGTTTGAACATGAAAGAGTAACAAACATCCATACAAACTTTTGCGTTTATAATAAGTATTAATAGGATTGACTGAGACCCTATCTCAGGAAAGAACTCCGGTGTGCATGTATAAGAATATTACTTTAAATACGCAAGCTGCAAGTTTCCATCATTATTCAGTAGGTTGAAGATGATAAGTCCATGGTTAATCGACTTACTAATGAGTTTTTTTTAACGACAACATCGATTATATTACAATGTTTTCCGACTACTTACTTGGCCTAACTTACGCGCAAATGATAGGTTTTTAACTGTGTATTCGTAAAGCAAAAACCAAATTTGTCGTTAACTGAATCCCTTCTTACAGTGTACAACAAAAGCCTGGAATCAGATCTGAAAGGTGACACATCCGGTCACTTTAAACGGCTCTGCGTCTCCCTATGCATGGCCAACCGCGATGAGAACCAGGGGGTGGATGAAGGCGCCGCGAAGGCTGACGCTGAAGCACTGGCCGGCGCTGGTGAAGGCCAGTGGGGCACTGACGAGTCTGTCTTCAACTCCATCCTTATCACTAGGTCTTACCAGCAGCTGAGACAGGTAAGATGTCACCAGCCACAATATCTACTTATGTAAATAATAGTGCCTATTTTAAAAAGAGTATACATGGCACTGCATAAAAAGTACTAATTTAATATAGCTGTTTTTCTTGCAACTAGCCACAGGATTCGCCCTATTTACATAGGTCTCCCTAGGATGCTATTTATAGCATTTTCCCTCGCTGTAGTGAGATACAAAAACTGTGTTTCGCTCGGCAGCTAAGTTATTCTACGTCTTGTACCTTCAATCTCAATCCTACAATCCTTTACTTATTTTAATACAAGAAGAACATAGTGGTGCCATAAAACTAATACGAGATGGCACGGCTGCAAGAGGATATTTATTTATTTATTTTATATATTTGGTTCACCAACAATTGATACAGTTTCTAAGTTATTAAGCTTAATAATATATAATAGTTTTTGAGGCGTAACGGCTTGAAAAAAAAATAGGTACATATCCGTAGATAATCCTCTCATCAAATATAAGAACCGAATATATATACAAAATTTTAACACGAGATTTTCCTATATTGTACAAAAACTTAAAATAATTAACTCGTAATGTGAGTGGAAAACCATTGGCTCAATACCTGAAGCTTGCTTCACCACTTAACAATGTAGGCATGAGCACGTATGAATCACGATCTTATTGTGAACACCGTGCAAGTCTGCAGACGCCTTCCATCATCATTAATTATGTATGATCTGTGTAGTAGCTATACAATTAGTGTCGCGATATTAGTGACCTCGATCATTGGCAGGTCTTGATTTTATGATACGAGCTTCTGCCCGCAGCTTCGCCCGCAGCGTGGCCTATGGGAAAATAATTCAACCACCCATTTCACCCTCTTAAGGGTGGAATTTCGAAAAATCCTTTCTTAGGGGATGCCTACGTCATAACATCTACCTGCATGCCAAATCTCAGCCTGATCCGTCCAGTGGTTTGGGCTGTGCGATGATAGATCACTATATCAGTCAGTCAGTCAGTCAGTCACCTTTGAGTTATATAAATATATTTAATAGAGAAGATTATGCTTTCCGATGCCGTATGGTGTCAGTGTGTTAATAGGAATAGGCAGCAGCATTCTTCTCGGTACATTAAAATCTGCGATCACTAACACGCCTACCAAGCATAGCGATTATGGCAATTGGCAAAATCCCCCTTATTATAAGTGTCTAAAGTGGCGTTTTATTAGGGAGTCCTATGTTCATTTAGCAGTGCATGTCTTTTTGATGTCTTTCACTATATAAAATTAAAGAAGTGCAATAAAAAAAACAGACTTTGTTAGGTAAGAACGGTTCTGAGTCATATTCACGCCTTTTAAATTTTCAGATCTTCGCCGAGTTTGAAGCTTTAACTGGCAAGGACATTGAAGAGTCCATCAAAAAAGAATTCTCCGGAAGCATAGAGAAGGGCATGCTTGCTATTGGTATGTTTTTTAGATACTAGAAAATCATTCGAAATTTTAAAAAAATCATGTTAGCTTATTTTATGAAATTCGCTCCAGTTGGGGCTAACGGGAATATCTTTTCCTCCTCGGCCCCAGATTTGCCCAAACGGGAATATCTACTTTTTGTCCATCTAAATACCTACCTACCATAGAATTTAAGTCTTTAGATAATTTAAACTTTGCCTGCAATAGATACAAACGATTTCTGATACGTAGCGTGCGCAACCATTACGGCACATATCTTTAGGTTAATTCCTCTTGTAAAATCTAATATGTGACACACATCACGTTGTTCACTGTAATCTTATCTCAGCCCAGCCCTGCATAATTTGTTTACTATACGAATTTAATATACCTACTAACTCTTGTAGAGAAAGTCATGAATCTAGAAGCTTCTAAACATCGCGTCATTCAAGGCCATGGAACAGGAAACTGTGTTTAACCTCGTTCAGTCGTTCAACTGTACATGCATTAGTGTTATCACGATTATTGTATTTTAAACCGTCAAATTTACTACCTACTCAAAATTTTTTTTATATGGTTAATAATATATTTTCAATATAGGTACACATACTACCAATATCGTTAATAAACCCAGGCTCAGGGAATTTAACAATCATTAGATCTGATAAATTGATAATTAACTGTACTAATTATTATTATTATTCAATTATTCCAGTTAGAAAAACCGAAATACAAAATAAAATTATACAAAATAGATAGATTAAAAAAACTTTACCTACGTAAAATATGCATGTTGTGTCGTATATAAATTAAGTTTGCATGTTTATAACAAAGATTAAACATTGCATTTCTAAATATTTTCAGTAAAATGCGTAAAGAGCAAGGTCGGTTTCTTCGCGGAGCGTCTGTACTACTCCATGAAGGGAATGGGCACCACAGACAAAACTCTCATCAGAATTGTCGTTAGCCGCTCCGAAATCGACCTCGGGGACATTAAGGCTGCCTTCGCTGACAAATACGGCAAGCCTTTGGAAAGCTGGATCGCTGTAAGTACTTGTTGTTATCAAAAAATAATGTGGGATTGGGCTCTAATGGAACAGGTGACTTGAGAATGTGAGACCGAATAACTCATATTTAGTGGGGACAAACGGAACCCATATGGTAATGGTAAACATGTCATCATATTTGGGCTTGCTCTTTGAATGTTTATAATAATGTTTTATTTGATGTTGAACTAGACGTGTGGTAAAATATTTTTTGTGGGAGTTTTACCTATTTTGTAATGATGGATAAAGAAGTTGACCTTGTAGCATTTTGAATGATTGTTTTGATGAACAGTTTTACAAAAGATTTTGTTGGATGGTAGAATTTGAATTTAAATAGACCTGTGGATATGCACTATTGTATGGGAATGTTACCACTTTACTAAACATATTATAATATTTACTTACCACTTTAATTAATATTTGTATGTTGTCTGTAGATTACTAACATTTATGTCGCCTAACATCTTATTTTTTGCTAACAAATTAACATTTTTACTGTCAACCATTACTTTTGATTAATCAACCCAATACTTTAATATCACTAAAGTTTTAATAACCAATTAGAGGTGGTTTAGAACTTTCTATTATGACTTAATGCATGAAAATTAGACTATTTTATTTATGTGTATAAAATTCTAAACTGATCCATAATTTCAAAGTACTTGTACACACACGAATCTTGACTGAGCAAAATGCCAGCACTTAAACATTATCATCAATCATCGATTAATATGTAATTTTCTCATTAACATTTCAAAATTATACAGATCTATTTAATACAAAATGTGCATAAATTACATTGTAAGGAAATCTCGAGGGTGCGAGAAAAGTTGCAAAAATTCGCTTCGTGTAGTTTATAGACACAAAATGTGTTCGTTTCCTATCCTGGCTGTTAACACCGCGGGTCTGAGTGAAGTTACTAATTGGTACTTTTTCAATAGCCGTTGACAATTAATAATGTCTATCGGAGAAAAGAACAGTCTAAAATCCTACCTTATGTCTCAAAACTACATGTGCTTTGTTGATAAAAGTTGGTTTTTAACTGTTTCTTCTTTGTCAGACTCTGTTATTGGAACCGGTCTGAAATGACGCAGTCTAAAGAGAAGTGGTCCGTTTTGATTGCAGGGCGACACGTCGGGTGATTACAAGAAGGCTTTACTGACCCTTGTCGAATAAATAGGGGCACGAGGGGGACTCGAGACAATCTACATTTCCACCTAATTTCGAATATAAGTTTAATTTCTGTGTCAATTAGGACATAAGATCTTGATCGTGCACTGCTAATGCGGCCGTCCGAATCTCATTCCAAAATCTCAGTCAAAAGTCATATCGAATAAATCTAGATCTAATAACAGGCCGGTCTCGTCACCAGTGCACCGTATCTGTTAGGTTATCCGTGCCGGGTGTATATTTCTCGAAAGATCTGTATATTTTGCTTCTTATTTACGAATCTTACTTTAATCACGGCCATGCGTAGCACTCTAGTTAACCGCTTCTGTGTCGTGCATGTGGGACTCGGTGAAGTCACAAAGTAGTACTTAGTCTTACAAGTAGTTTGCAATTTTTTCAGGACGAAGTAGGAGGTACCATGGGCCATCTCCTCTCTACGTTGAGTTACTAAGCCACTGCTTTTATTTGCGAGCGCCGTACTGACCAATATAACAGTGTAACAATTACGTAATCAACTATCCAGTACAGTCGCACTTGATGTTTGCATCTTAAAGACATTTATCTGTCAGTTAGTTTAAGTTATCAAATGCACGTTGTGTGAACTCGTACAAGAAACTATGGGCCAGTTTATTTTATTTAACTTTTTTGGCTAACTTTGAACTTTGGCGTTTTCGGTATTGTTTACAGGAAGACCTAACGGGTGACTTCAGGAATGTGCTAGTCACACTATGTGCTTAAACCTGCAAAATATTTTTTAAAATTTTTATATTAGTAAAGTTTACGCTTGGCATGTTTAATTAGATGTAAAATTGAACAGTTGTTTGCAAATACAAAGTACAATGTAATGGTTTGCAGGACGATACGAAGGGCGACTACAAACGGGTGTTACTCACTCTAGTGTCGTAAGCATAATAAACTACGAAATTAATGATCTTATTTTAACTATTCCGATATTGAATGCCTTTACATTGTATAACTGTTGAATGTTGTAGAAGTCAAAGCTTGGATATTTTTGTGAAAATGAGATATTTATTGGTGCTGTAGTTTTGTTTACATTATACTACATACCTATTTACATTTAATTATAATTAATTAAACTACTATTCTATGTTCTGTGTTGGTTTTTATTCAATATCCCTAACTCCGTCTTTTGTAATCTGAAAAGGAAAACGGGTTTTAAAATTAAACGTATTAATTAGGCAATGCCTATTCCGTTTTCAATACTATTATACCTACGTAGGTATATATAATTATTATATAAATGTAACATGTATAACAAACAACAAATTATAAAGGCATTCTTAATGGCCCAACCATGGAAAAGGGAAAGTTTGATTAGTTTAATAAATAAATCTAGTGGGTATTAAGATTCTGTCAAAGTTAATTTAACATAGGTGACAATAGAATATATAAGAAGATTTTTTACTAGGGTTTATTTACTGGTCAGCATTCTTGGCATGATATCAAATACGGTGTACCTACTCTACTCACTATTACTATAAAACCTCGTAACTTCTGGCACACGTCCATTTTGCCAATCAAACTGTTAGGATAGCGGTATTGCACTGCTGAGGAAACTGATCGTTGTTTCCTGCCTTTTAACATTATTATGACATTTATGACCTATTTCGAATTGGATATTCATTTAGGATACTTTTAGATTTTATGTGTATAATAACGCCCAACGGCCCAACGCTCAACTATACATAGATCACGGACCCTAACTAGGATTCTGTGTAAATAAGGATCCAGGAACTACGAAGACCATGGTTCCACAACTCCCAGACATGCACACACCTGCCGCGGGAATCGAACCCGCCGCCCTGCTCACCACAAAGGCTGTTATTGTTTGCTGTTATTACGGGTTATTCCCGTTGGATCCCATTCTATGGGGCTAACGGGATTTTTACTTTTTGGACCCCAGGTGGGGCTTCTTCACTAATACATTATATCGTTATATTAACATTTTGAACTCCAACTAGGTGATAAGACTTCTACTTGTCTAGGTAGGTACGCCAAGCAGTAGGTTGTTGCAGCTATGACTAGACTAGACAAATGAGATTTAATGACCTGATCTCAGTCTGGCAATCTTATTACCTACTAGACTGTATGCATCTCAGGATGACGTGCGTAGTATCTATTATAAATTGAGATATAAACTATCTTATCTTTCAAGTTGAATTAAACTGCACACAGTGTGCAAAATGTTATTAAAATCGGTGCAGTAGTTGAGTCCATAGCGGAAAACAACGTGACGTAATTATTATTATTTGTTTTTTTTCGACTGGCCCGATAGCTCAGTTGGTAGTAACCCTGCCTTCTGAACTGTGGGTTGTGGGTTCGATTCCTACCAGGACAAACATTTGTGTGATGAACATAGGTGTTTGTTCTGTGTCTGGGTGTTATATTGTATTATATGTATGTATTTACAAACAAAAAGTATTTAAGTATTGTACCAGTTATCTGTTTCCCATAATACAAGCTTTGCTTAGTTTTGGGCTAGATAGCGTTGTGTGAGATGTCCACACATAATTATTATTAATATATATATTAAGATTTAAAAAAAAAACAAGATTATATCGTGTAATAACCTAGCCTGAAAGCGAACACCAACCTGAAACCTGGCGACAGTGCTAGGTGCGTTATTGCTTTTCATCATCAGCGCCAGCCGATGCCCATCTTGTGACGTCAGCAACAGGCGCTTGTTGCAGCGATGTGCCCAAGCGTCTCCTAGCGCGCCTACAGTGCACCCGCTGAGCAAGCCTAGTCGAGTGCTCATCTCATTTGTTAACACAACCTGGGTAAAGTTAAACGACAATTTAAATACAATTTAAACAAAAAAATTGTATATGTTCAATTGTTCTTGTTAATAATAAGATAAATTTATAAAAAGAAAATATTTGAACATAAAGAACGGACCCAGGTGTCTGTGGAAATGCAGATTAAAAAAAAACGACCATTTAAATAATATACTAATTAGTCAGCAATTGAATTGCCATTGCCATTCAACGTGGCAATGCTGCCAGCATATTGAGCACGTTGCCTACCGGTAGTGGTTTGTTAGATTAAGTTTTCTTTTTATTGTTTTCTGTTTTATTTATCTACGAGCTTCTGCCCGCAGCTTCGCCCGGGGCGTGGCTTATGGGAAAATAATTCACCCATTTCACCCTCTTAAGGGTGGAATTTCGAAAAATCCTTTCTTAGCGGATGCCTACGTCATAACATCTACCTGCATGCCAAATTTCAGCCCGATCCGTCCAGTGGTTTGGGCTGTGCGTTGATAGATCACTATGTCAGTCAGTCAATCAGTCAGTCACCTTTGAGTTATGTATATTTAGATTAATTTAGAACAAATGTAATATAGTGGAGTAGATTATTTACAACGTACTAATATTTGTTCTGTGTCTGGGTGTTGTGGGACCATGGTCCTCGTAATTTTTAGGGCCTTAGATACAGGGTATCCTAGTTAGGGTCTAGGATATATTTATGTGATCGTTGGGTGTTATTTTTTTTTAATGGGTTAAACCGATTTCCTGCCTTAATTTCATACTGAGAACATACTTGGATAATATAATAGATACATCATTTTTACAGTTGTTTTGTTTTAAAATCCAAAGTACTGAATCGATTTTGAAAAAAAATCCTATGGGACATATGTAGAAATTTTTGAAATCGGTTTATAAATGACGAAGAAATAAGGCCTTTTTAATTATGTTGTAAATAATAATAAAACTCAGTAAAATGCGAATTTCGGCAAATGGTGATTTGCCTGAAAGAGCATGTTAAGCCATTTGCCTCGGTCATGGTAGCTATGTTGTCGACAGCCGTTAAGCCATGTAAGAAGTCTTCGGGAGATGTAACAATTCTGGTACCGAAGCTAACCACTAAACTACAAGAGAAGAAACGATAGTGAATAAATAAATACTAAAGAATTAGACTAAGTTTTTTATTAGTACCACTATTATTACTCACAGCTATCTGACGATCAACAGCTATCCTCTGCAACTCTGCCATTTGTCGGAATAGCAAGCCAGTTCTCTGTTTTGCTGTTATGCCTTCTTTGAAAGGGAACACTATCGAGTCTATTACTACTAATCGTATCTGAAAGTAAATAAAATTAATAAACATGCTCAAGATCGCGGGGTCAGTTGGGATTAAAAAGGATATTAGAATCACGGGGTCAATTAAGAAGAGCAAATTAGAATCGCGGGGTGAATTGGGAAACGAGTCACACGAGTCTCGAGCCGATGAAAAGGGATCTTGGAACTCGGATCGTGAATTAGTAATTAACGTGTGATTACTAATTATTCCTCAATTAAATATGTACCATCAAAGTAATCTAGGTATTTATCTGCCACTGAATATTATTTCCAATCACACAAAGAATTACTGCATTAGCTGAGAAGAGATTTTTTTTTCAAGTATGCTAAATACCTAAAGTCTCTCACATTAGGATTATCGGCTATATATTTTGGTAGCATGTGCATGAAGGCGCAGTATTTCTCTAGTCCAAATGCATTAACATACATTAGTTTTTTGAGAGCTTCTTCTTCATTTAATTGTACACTTGACTGTATAAGTCTCTGACATTTCTGTAAGCTTGCATTGAGAATTTCTGAAACAAAAAATATTAAATCCTTCAGTCAAGTGTTTTACTTACATAATTTAAGATATAATTGTTAAACTTATGAAGCATCCATAAGCAATACTCAAATATTACTAAAAATTAAAATTTCCAAATATTTTTATATTGTCCTGTTCTTCCAGTAGCCTTCTACCATTACTATTACTTACAATTATTTTACTCTTGTATTAAATATTCTTTAAGAAGTAGTAACCCGACCAGTGAGGCCCGTCTAATGACATAAATAAATTACTTATATTATAATTCCCAACAGCCCCCAACCGGGCCCAGAGTGACAATAATAAAAAATTTGTAGGACCCACCATAAGTGAGGCCCATTGGGATTAAATCAGAAAAACCTGCTTAAGTATTTAACCATGTTGGTATATAAATTAAGGCTTTGATTTTATTTTTAGTTTCTTTGGTATTAATGATGCTACTACTTTTATTGTAGGTAGGTATCCAAGACATCTTTGTTATTTTTTCTATACTTATCATCATGTTTACTGCTTAGCTATTAGGAGATTTTTTTGTATGAAATTTGGTAAGTGCCTGTAAATAAATACATTATTGTCTCTATAGTGTGGTGGTTGGTTTGATTCCTACGGCAAGAGAAGTACATGTATGCAGCTACCACTAAACCTGCAAGTTCTTTGTCTGCATATTGTCGGCCTAAGTAGGGCTAAAAATTAAATGAATTTTGGGCGATCTTTATTTAGGCCCAAATAAGACATACAAATCAGATTCTGGAAAAAAAATGTTTTTCCAGGATATTATTTATGTGGCTGAGAGAAGGGCAGCTATTTATTTATTATTTAAACAATCATTACAAATAGGTACCTACCTCTGAACCTAGATAATGTGAAGTTAGTATTTGTGTCTATGAACAAAGCCTCTGAATTCAATCCTCCAAGAACTTTTGGTATCTGGACCGATGCACATAACTGCAAGCTGGAAACAGAAAACTTACTATTATTAAATGTGTAGATAGATAATCAAACTGAAATAGTAAAGAAATAAATAAAGAGCCATATCCAAGCAAGCACGAAAAGTTACTCTATGACCAACTATTTACATCTCAATAGAATTTTGGTTTCTCTAAAACAAGGATGCACCTTTTTATATCTATTACATTACTTCAGACACTGCTAAACTAAAACTGTTATGGATAAAGTTATAGAGAAAATAGCAGGTTAGATATCACCTAGGTACTTTCCAAGATTAAGGTACTTTTTGTTAATTATAATAACCATTGATTTCATACCACAATTGCGTTTTTCCTGTGCCTGGCAATCCTAGAAGTTCTGTAAGTGAGCCTAGCTGGATCCCGTCATTTCCTAAAACATTATCCAGGCTTTGACTGAATGTAGGGATAGAAGGTAGGCTGGTCTCTTTCTGGAAATATAAGTTCAAGTTGTTTTTTCTTATATATTCTAAGTATCTTTGTGGATGGATAAGTTATCGATCTTTCATACATTTAAGCTTAACTTACTTGCCATAACTCTGCAGAGTTGCATATTTTAAAACTTTTCATTTTCCCGCTACTTGCACATGCACACACAAAACCACAAACTACAAGAAAACCAAAGAGTATGTAACGCTAAGAAAACATAGAATTTTTTTTATGTTTTGGCTCCACACTTTTGTGTATTTAGCCAGTGTCAAGTAATTGATAATTTTTCAAGTTAATGATATTTACGCAAATATGTTTCAAGTCACAGTCGAAGTCATCAAGTCAAGTCATAGTCTAGTCAAAGTCATACTCCTAGTAAAGTGGTGGCAACTTTACTTGAAGCTTCTATGGAGTTTTGGAAACAACACGAAAAGAAACGTTTCACCATCATTATACAATTGTTCCACACTCACGTCTATAATCCAGCACTTAACAAATAGAATGCCACCAAATTTATGCACTAACACTGAAAATAACACAAGTTTTGGAAAATAATACAATGCGGAGTCGCAATCTTTTTCGCTTTCCCACCTTTTACTAGGAGTATGACTTTGACTAGACTGACTTGACATGATGACTTCGACTGTGACTTGACACATATCATTAACTTGATAAATTATCAATGACTTGACACTGGATAAATACACAAAAGTGTGGAGCTAAAACATAAAAAAAGACACACACACGCAAGTGTCAAAAATGACATCTGTGCCACAGCATAGCTCTTCTTTGGCGATAGTGCTGACATCTATTACCGAGTAGCTGATCTATACACCTGCATTTACTCTGGCTTAAGCTAATGTCATCATAAGATAATGCGTATTGATACATTCGACTGCTTATTATTTATATTTTCTACTATATTGACTAAAGTAAGTAGGCACGTATATAATACTAAAAATTGATTAGGTCACAGACCAAGAATATTTTTGATGCGAAAATCTGTAGACAGAACAAAAAATATTTAGGACGCGGTGCACAAGTCAAAGAGTATGTAAAGCTATGGCATAAGCCATACATGTAGACAAACCAAGTAGAACAAGACCTCAGTAAACGGGTAAAATATAGCTACCCGAAAATAGAAGTCGCTTCGCTTTTGATAGTGCTAAAAAAGAATTAGGCTGTGGAAGTTGTGGGATGTTTTAGTTTTTGCGTTGTCTTTTCTGACACTGAAATACTCTCTAACAATAATATTGCTCGAAGGTATTACTATTCTCAATTCTGATAAATTATCAATAACTTGACACTGGCTAAATACACAAAAGTGTGGAGCCAAATCTTAAAAAAAAAATACAATAACAAAATAAACAAACGACACATTTACTCAACTTGGTCTTAATAATTTAACAATTTCCATGATGAATCATAATCAAATTAATATGCACCTTCCTATAAACTCTGTCGGAGCAACATCAAACGTCGGGATGCAAATGCAGGTGCCCGGAACAATCATGCAGCAGCAATCACCACAGCAGATGCAACAACCAGCAATGCCACAGCAACCCCAGCAGGATAAAATGGATAATATCTCTAAGGTCAAGACTTTAATGGGGTCCCTGCGAGACTCGATACCTGTAAGTATACATTTACAGCAAAGTCTTCATTAGACCTCACATGACCTTTCATACCATCCACACCCAAGAATATTCAAGGAAATTCATGAATACATGAAACTTCTTAGTCTTATACATGAGGGTGTCCTGCACTGACATCCCGCTTGGGATGTAATATGCAATTCTCCCTGCCGGCATCTATCTGAGCCATCCCAACGTCTCGAAGTAATGGAGTGTGGCACAGCTGCTCCAGTGGCACTGATGTTGAGTGTTGATATTATGATGGGGCGTTTGAGATTTAAAGAGTGTAATGCTATGTATAGGGCTTTATCTGTGACTGCAGTATCTCAACAAATGTTCCAGTCTCATTTTCCTTCAAGCACACAAATACATAGAGGTCCATGAGAGATCCATGGTGTCAGTATTAATACATAGAGGTCCATGAGAGATCCATGGTGTCAGTATTAATACATAGAGGTCCATGAGAGATCCATGGTGTCAGTATTAATGGTAGTTAAATGGCAGTGGCCAGTTATGAGTCCTATTAAACTTTATCTTAAATTATTTAACTTTAACATGTTATTAGGGATTTTTCTGTTTATGATCGGAAAAATGAGTTTTGCATATTTGCAGTCCATGTTCTTATCCTATATGTTTCCTATGTGTTGTGTTGCTCGTTTTATAGTGTGTTGGAGTAGTAAGTCCCCTTCCATTGCTGATGGTTTGAATACATCAACCCTTTCTTCATCAATCTCTAAACTTTATACAATAACACTAATTCACCATGATAATTGAACAATCCAAACAACAGTACCAATTGATTTCGTCCATTTCAGATGACCTTAAAATCAGCAGCTCAAATTTTACACCAAAATCATACTATGGATTCCAATTCACAGTAAGTATCATAAAGTTTGTGGTATTTCCTTTAAAATAGAATGAAATACAAAAGTGTATGTTCTATTTGCTAATAATAACAAAACAAAGGTACACTTGCACATTAAAGATAAACTATGTTATTAGGTTTAGGTAAATGTGTATGAAAGGATCTTCCCAACAAAGATTTATTCTAAATAATATATTCTAAATAATATAGCTAAATGTAATAAGTTAAATTTGTTTTTAATAATGTATGTATACTAATATTAACAACTTATTAACTAGGACTTTTTGTAGAGACCCAGGAACTATAAAGACCATGGTTCCACAACACCCAGGCACAGAACATACTTGTCCTGTTGCGGGAATCGAACCCGCCACCTTCGGGTAATGAGTCAACCTGCTCAACTACCACACCACAGAGGATTTGAATCGGTAAATAAATAATATACTGCAAACAGAGCTATGAAATATTAATATTGTTGTAACTTAACTATCCAACCATAACTTAGTTAATTGAAAATTTATGCAAGTACCTTTGATATTGATAACTAGAGTACATATTAATTCATTTCAGAAAAAGCATTGACAATCCTGTGCCAAGATTTGACAAGAATTTAGAAGAATTCTTTTCTGTATGTGATCAAATGGAGCTGCATTTGGTAAGAGAATAATTACTGTCGTAATTTTTTTATTTGTACCTTTAACATTTATTTAGTACTTTATTCACTATCACAAAGACAAGTAGTCACAAAAGTGCCTTCATCTCGGCGCCTAAAGCAGCCACGCGAATTTGTGGATGTCCTGACATCCAGTAATTACGTGAGGCAAATTTACCGATTTTTGGACTCCCCCCCCCTCTTGTGATGTGAGATTTGGCTCGACACCGTTTCCCCCACCCTTCACATGAGGTTTTTTCGCTTTTGCGGGCCAGTTGTGGCTAAACGATCGAGGGGCTACTTTGCATCTCTGTGGCGTTCGCCTTACTGTGCTCTCCCCTCCCCCCTTCCCCCAACGGCCCTCGTAATTAATGTGACGGTCTAAGAAAAGCAAAACCGCGCCCTTGTGTCTGCTAGCAAAATACAATGTATGATAAAACAATATTGAGGCAACCTCGCTATGTTCTCATATCCACTATTTTTAATTACTTTAAAATGTACTATATGCGTGGTTGGTACCTTGGTTTGTTTTGTACTCGATTTTGAGGCAAGGTGGCGCTTATGCTAAGGCGATAAATGGACATCAACGTATTCATACACCTATTTTTCCTTATCCATTTATATGATTAAAGTAAATCGAAAATCTTATAATACAATTAGAACAATGTTATTTTATATTCTCAATTACTACTGACATTGCTATTATCACTATGCTGTTAATTTCTAGAACATTTTATCGAGTTGGAAACTGTAAATGAATTTGATATCAAATACATTGTATCAGTTGTTTGCGCGTCCCATGTAAATACTGAGTGGGTATCTGAGTGCAACGATTAATTTCTTGACCTGGCAACCGTTTCTAATCGGTAGTTTATTAGTATACCGCTATCTGATGCCTGTACGCGACATGATCATGGCGTCTATTATCGTTTGATCAATTATTACTTATTTAGATAATTTAACAAGTTTTACGAAAAGAAAACACGTTCCATTATCTACGTTAAATAGTAAATAAGTTACGTAATATCTTAGAATTGATATATTGATTAAATCTGATTTATATGTGCAATGGTTGCAAAATTTAATATCATAACGGTTTCTAGGAAACTAAAGCTATCCCTGAACTAAGATTGAAATATCTTATACTGTAGTCAATAAGATGACATTTTCATCATTTTCCTCGAATATTAAATACATTGGTCTTTCATTCAACTACCATACGGTATATTATGCCAATGACCTTATTGGCAGGTTAGTGTAGTGTAGTGTGTATCACAGAGATCACCACTGCTGAACACATCCTCCCCCATAAAACCCCACTATAGATGCTGATCATAGAGGGGTTTGCCATAATCATAAAGCTGGCTTATTAGTGATCGGAGAGGATTCTAATGTACCAAGGAAAACGATGCTGTCCATTCCCTGTATATTCCCTTAGCTGGCTCTCACGGCATCTGAGGGAAGGGGTGGTCGTATTCTCACACCGAGACCACACGCCGTTAAATCACACTAATCACACTGATATTAAAAAGGTGAATGTTTGTATGTGTGTTTGTGTGTATGTGTCTATGTTTGTTACTCCTTCACGCTCAAACGGCTGAATGGATTTGGATAAAATTCGGTACCAAGATAGCTTATACACTAGATTAACATATAGGCTACATTTTATCCCGGGAAAGTGAAATTTTCCCGTGGTATGAGTAAATAATTAAAATACTTTTTATCCGCGGGTGAAACCGCGGGGTGCAACTAGTGTATAATTAATAATAATAAAGCCTTTTTATTCGGACAACAGATATGCAATTAAGTTTACATTTACACTATAAATTATAATAAATAAATAAATATCTGTGGACATTTCACACACCGCCATCTAGTCCCAAACTAAGCAAAGCTTGTACTATGGGAACCAGATAACTGATACAATACTTAGATACTTTTTTTGTTTGTAAATATATACATAGAATACAATATAACACCCAGACACAGAACAAACATCGATGTTCATCACATGTTTCTCTTGGGTGGGGATCGAACCCACAACCCACAGTCCAGAAGGCAGGGTTACTACCAACGAGCTATCGGGCCACTATTTGGTGCTTCTTTACTTTCTGTAAGTCTGTTTGCCTGTTGGCAAAGGCCTCCTCCAAAAATGTATGGTAATAAGATCACTTTAATTCTTTTTATAGTTGCTAATTTTTTTCTTTGTGCACTTGTTTCTCCAATTATCCTGATCCAATTAACGTGATTCTATTATTTAAGGTTCAATAAGTGTCGCGTGTTGTGCGGAACTATCGGTGCCCCTGGCAGCTCACACTTAGCGTTTATTTTAGCCTTAATTAATTTAATGTTATTTCAGCATTCAATTAACTAATTGATTATGATATCTTATCAGTTAATCACTCTATCCGCAATACAATGTTTGGTTGTCCTCTTCTCATTGATAAAACTATAATATTTATTTATTTACACAAGATATACATAAGTAAATCAAGGTATAAAACTTTAATAAACAGATCAGTCAAATATTGTTTTACAACTTTATTACAATAATTTTCCATCGAGTTTGTTGACTGAGAAACAATGTAGTGGTACATTATCAGGGCAATAACATTGAACGATATGTAGCGTTATTTTTAATCTACCTAAACCTTTTAGGGCACAACTCATATCATTACAACAAACAAGTTTTGTTCAAACTTTTTCGAATCTTAATATTTACGAGTTGAAACTTTTCTTTAAAAAAACTGTGCTTTCCTCTTTTTTACGTGGTAGGCAATAATATAGGCTACCGAGCTTATGGTTGAGTTTTGGCGGGAAAGCGATAAAGATTGTGTCACCGCATTGTATTATTTTCCAAAACTTGTGTTATTTTCAGTGTTAGTGCATAAAATTGGTGGCATCCTATTCGTTAAGTGCTGGATTACAGGCGGGAGTGTGGGAAAATGGTACAGTGATGGTGAAACGTTTCTTTTCGTGTTGTGTCCAAAACTCCATAGAAGCTTCAAGTAAAGTTGCTACCACTTTACTAGGAGTATGACTTTAACTAGACTTTGACTAGACTATGACTTGACTATGACTTGACTTGATGACTTCGACTGTGACTTGACACATATTTGAGTAAAATATCATTAACTTGATAAATTATCAATTACTTGACACTGGCTAAATACACGGAGGTGTGGAGCAACATCAAAAAAAAAAAGCTTATGGTTTTGTTTCATTGGGTATTGACCCGTATTATGATTCCTTTTTTGGTAAATAAATTTTGGTAGATAATTCTAAGAGCTATATAGGTCGCTATGAGTTCTGCGGATCTCCCCTTTCGGATCTTATCTCGCAGGGACACAACGAGCGAGCTTCCATGGCTCGTTGCGCGTTTGAGCTTACTAATGAGTCCCAACAGTAAAGAGACCACGTCATAAGACATCACTGGTAACACACTGATTGAAAACCTTGGTTTTCAGGCTCTGCGCTATTTTGTATATAATGGTAGGTAAGAGAGAGATAGGCTTTCCAAAATATGTATTCGTCCGGATTTTCGTTTTAATGGAAACAAACATTTTAAGAAATTCCCGGAAGCTTTCGAATTCGGGTTCTCTTTTTCTAAAACTGAACGTTTTTAAATGTATGAGATTATTGTATGAAAAAAATTAAGACGTCTCTCGGGTCTCATTTAATTTAATTTTCAAATCTTTTAGTTTTTATGCATTACGTACCTATTCATATTTATAAGTAAAAAATTATCTCCTTAACTCAACACCAAGACAAATATCGACGAAATTAAGATTCTTACATAACTGATGTGATCAGTTTTAACACAAAATATATATATTATATTTATATCATAAATTTAAGAGTTTCTGTAGAAAACTGGTATATTAAAGTTTTTTCGCCGAGTTACAATATGAATCACTTCTTGTTAGATAAATAACGGCTAAACTCACTTCAATTAAAAGTCGAAATTACTCCGACGAAGTTTCGGACATACTCACGATAGTTTTCAAACTAAAAATGAATCACTAAAAAAGGCGGGTGAAGTCTTACAGCCCTATTAATAAACAGCTTTACACAGCTTTAGACTAGTTACACCATCTTTTGTCTCTTTCGATCCAGCTAAATATTCCAGTAGCAAAAAAAGGACAAAGCTGAAGTAACTAATCCGAGACTAATACCCGTTTATTAATAAGGCTGTAAAAGAGTAGGCCCCCTCAGTAGCGCCCCTGGTTCTGCATTAGGTGTCCATAGGCTATGGTAACGGGATGTTAGCTTGTTTGTCGACCACAGTTATAAAAAATGCATAATAAGTAATAATATTTGTATGAGTGCGATTCCCCTAAGTTTGTATGTTTTTTTTTAAATATTGTTTGATAGGTTTGCGTTTGACCACTATCTCACCTTGTTGTAGCGCACGGCCATCACTTGCATCCAGCAAGCGCAGTCAGCGGCGCATTATCTGCCGCTATCCGTGATACCGTCGCGACTCGACTCTGGACCTACCACACAGGTAACTACACACTTCCAAAACATTTTATAAGTATATTCGTACAGCCTGTTTTGTACCTTCTTTCTAGGCAAGTATTGAAAAAATGTCTTTCTATTCTGTCTGGCTCAATAACTCAGTTGGTAGTAACCCTGCCTTCTGAGCTGTAGGTGCGATTCCCACCCAGGACAAATATTTGTGTGTTGAACATGGATGTTTGTTCTGTGTTTGTGTCCAATGTTCTAATATTCTATGTGTGTATTTACAGACAAAGTATATATTATTATTATTAGTAGTATTGTGTCAGCTATCTAGTTTCCCATTTAGTACAAGCTTTGCTTAGTTTTTGGCTAGATGGCGCTCTGTGAAATGTCCACATATATTTTTATTTTTTTTCTATTAGACGTAAACATGGCATCCACCGCGGAGAGCTGTGGGATGCAAGCAAGCAGCTGCCTTATGGGGGAGGCCTATTTTCAACGGTGGAAGTCCTCAGGCTGATGATGATGATGGCATCCACACCCTAAAGTCCATTTCTCATCCTATCTTCATGTTACCGCATGAGACACATCTTGGGCGACCTTACGTCAACCAGGCGATATACCAAGCTGATACTACCGCTGATGCGATAGGGTCGTCAGTCCACTTCAGTCTTTCGCGCTTCGGAACCGTTTACAGCATTGGCATAAGGTACCATAACACAGCCACCGACCTCGCCAGAGAGGTCGACAGGACTTCCCGTTACGCGGACCCTATGGAAAGTCGCGACAGCAATCTTTTCTCGATTCACCAACAAATTGGGAAAAAGGGGTTTAAAACGCCAATACGTTCCCACTACGGGGAAATTTCACACGAGCCTTCTCCGACATGGAGAGAGTCTATGGCCAAGTGCGGGTTAGTGGATGACACAGCCATGTCCTTGAGTTTTGTAGTCTTGAACATGCTGGCTTCCCCACGAGGTTTCGTGTCACCGGTGTTCCGCATATAACTTGAAAAGTAATTGGTGCAGGGTTGGAATTTGATCAGGGTGCGACGGTTCTATAGTCGCGCAGGGCTACCGCTGAGCCACATTCGCTTTTAATAATAAATAACACGGCTTATTTTTGTTCTAGGATACTCTCAGCTACCCGCAATACCTAAACACGGTGCGCCTCCAAATCTCATATGCTAAAGACATTCACGATACGCTGGTCGCGGCCGCACAGAATATATCGCCCGCTGAATGAACGACGGACACAGTCTTATTATTAAGTTATTAAGTTAAGGTAAATAAATTTATATATTTAAACTTATGTTGTATTGATTTCTTAGTTTATTTCTGAACATCTTTTGTGACTTTATGGCCGGGTGTGGCGTCTGGCTGTAAGTATTGCTGGTCTCAATAACTTTTGCCCTAAAGTGTATAGTTTTCGAGATATCGGCCAAAAACTTTTTATCAAGATTGTGTTTGAAGCTGCACCTGGAGCTGTCAGCATTTTGCTCAGTAAGTAACCAAAATCCTTATATTAAAAAAATTGGATCGTAAATTTCGTGCGAGATTGACAAAAAAACGGCTATTTTACTGGATAATAATATAAGGAATAATCTCTACCCGCGGTTGTCATGATGTTACCTGGGCAAGCCATAAAAGTAAATAAACTGTTAATTATTACATCGAATCATCGCAGTACTATGGATTTATCACGATGTTCTCCTTCATCAAAAGCTCAAGGATTCGAACCAATGTCTCAAAGTACAATGTCACTACCAACTATATTTAACATTGCTTCAAAACTATATGCTATAGACATCCAGTAAAGATAAAAGTTTACGTAGATAACCAAAGAGATGATTTATTTGAACAGATGGAAAGTTTACTTAATAGCATTACTGATTGTATAAATCAGTCGTCAATATTAAATTATTGAAGTTAAATAAATAATAATAATAACGCCCAACAATGACGTACATAGATCCTGGAACTAGAAACCCCTGTATCTAGGGACTCCGGAACTACGAGGACTGCATGGTCCCACAACACCCATACACAGAACAAGTATTTGCGCTTTTTTGTGCACAAATACTTGCCCTGTCGCGGGAATCGAACCCGCCGCCTCCGGACTGTCAGCCGTCTTGCTCAACCACCACACCACGGATACGTCAATAATGTAGCATTATATTGTTTAAGGTAGGCTTATACGAAGCTGCCATTGGTCGGTTTTGTCCAAAGGCCTACTCCTGAAAATAGGGCTCCGTGATATACCTAGTGCCACTTTCAGCGAATGTTTGCCTTTTGCATCCATCGGCGCCAGTCGTCGGTCTACCTAGTGAACGGTGCTATTATATGCAAATGCCATATTTCAAAAATCATCCAATCATGGCTTAGAAATTCGACTCTGACGTTGATTGGTTGACCAATTACACCAGTGCGTTGGCCAATCACAAAAGTGCATTTTCCTGCGCCTTAGAACCATCATGAATTTTGGATACTTTGTGTAGTTTGTGTCAGATTTGTAAAGTTGTATAATATGTTTTTTTTTATCTAATTATTTTAGAGACTGAGTCGTCCAAAGACTATGTCAGCCCTAGCAATATGATTTGAAGAAACATCTTTCATGGTTTATCAAATTTTGTGGGTATAGTAAAAGAAAGATGTAATGTTATCAATAATTAAAATATAATATTCAAAGAAATCGACAAATAGATAGATCAATTAAATGAGACTCGGTACATTTTAACGTTAACAGATCTTTAACAAGTGATGGACTTAATATTACAAAGTACATATAATATTTCTCATAAATCTATAAACTCTTAACGCTAAGTAAACTGATAAATTGTATACATTTGTTTCTACTTTCGAGATCATAATACTCATCTAAAGATTAAAATTTAATTATAGCACTGATGTGTTTCATTTTCCAAATGATAATAATAAATCTTAAACTAGTTTTAATAAATATTTGAATTCGTATACTATTAACATATGGAAGTACAGAATTTCTTAAGGGCCAGCCTTAATGTAAGTAAGATAATAATATGGCCCACGTATTGTATGTCTAATTAATAAAAATCTTAATTTTATATCTATCACAAAATTTACAAGAATACTATCAGTCTTTACATCTGATGACAGCAGGAACATTTTATAAAAAAAATAATTTTATTTCCAGGACGTTTTGTACCTGAAACAAAAATGACAATATTAATGAAAAAGAAAAAAAGATGTTGACCAATCGTAAGTCGATCATTGATTTGGGCACATCAGTATATGCCTGGAGATTTCATGAGACGTCCAACTGTCATAATCACAAATAAGCAAAAATAAAAGTTGGTCGTTTCTTGGAATACTTAAGTCACTTCGTGAAATAGCCGAGCAGATGCTTATGACCTATCGTTGCCCGGCTATAATCGCCACGAGAGCACGCCAAAATATAGAACTAGGTTTTAAATCTAAAAAAGTTATTATAAATATTATTCCTCTAAAAACGCAATTTTATCAATACAACACTTTACCAACAATTAATATAATTTATGGGTCGAATAAACAAAAGTTATTATTTGACTTAACAAAATATTGCAAACCTTGAACAAGATCATTCACTTGTTCTATTAATGTAGATAAACTTAGGCCATATTCATACCTAATGCAATCGTCAGCCCGCCAACAGGCCCTGGGGGGCAATACACATAAAGGAAACACACATAAATCGCCCGCTATCTAAAATAAAGAGAAATACGGCCGTTCGTCAATGCCTGTTTGCGCCTGCCTGACCCCCGATAAACTTATTATGATGACATAAATAATGGATGAAGTGTCTTGGAACTGCATGGAATAATACAGGTTCCTAATATTCGGACGAAGGGCTATCTGCTGCAGTGCCTATAAATGGGACAAACAACACGATTGTTCAATAATATGATGCATGTATATACGGCTGTTAGAAAAGTCTAGCATTCTAGCTCTGTACACAGGTTTTAGGGGAGTTACTAAAGGAAAGATAGAAAAAAGAAAACATTTCTTCAACACTCACTTAGAAAAATAAATTACAAGAATAATAATTGTAATATAAACCACATTTAAAAATTATAAAACAATGTTTGCTGCATAATAGCTTGGTAGCTCGTTTTATTTATTTTCATAAGAATGACATAGGTGACATCAACAACATCGGTTGCTAGGTTGCATAGAGTAAAGACATTGTTAGATAGGATTGATTAAACCTCTTTGAGGTGTTATTACTACATTAGCCCCCAAAAACCAAAGCGAGCTGGTGGCTTTCTGTAGCGTTCCGAACGACGTAGAGTTGGGGACTGAGCCGCAGCTGCGCTCGTGGTAGGCTGCGGTTCTGAGCTTGTGCTCGGCTGCGGCTCCATGTTTGTTCTCGGTTGTTGCTCTGTGTTTGTATTCGGCGGCGTCTCTCGTGTCATTGGCACCGCATCTCCTGCGCAGGGCTCCGATATAGTTAAAGGTGTTTCGTAACTCGTATACTCCCTTGATCTCAATTGATCAGCATGCTTCCGCTTAATTTTACCATTTGTTTCGACCTGGTAAGAGTAAACTCCTGTTCTTTGCTTAATAGTTCCTGGCTCAGAACCTCTCTCGTTTGGTTTCTTGTTGACCCAAACTGTATCTCCAGGTTCAAACTCCGGGATTAAATTGTTTTTAATTTTGCCGTTCAATGCCTGATGTAGACGGGCTCTCTCTAAGTTCTCTTTTACATCGGGTTTCAGGAGATCAAAAGTTGTGCGTACGTTTCTCCCAAACATTAACTCAAAGGGAGTGCGATTTGTTGACTGTCGTTTTGTGTTGCGATAGGCCTTTAGAAATCTATTTAGTTTTTGATGTACGTTTTGATTTATATCAGCTGCTGACATTCGTTCTTTAAAAGTACGAACTGCGCGTTCTGCGAGCCCGTTTGACCTCGGATGGTAGGGTGTAGTTTTTATATGTACAATGCCAAGTTGTTTGCAGTAATTTCCGAATTCTTCGGCTATAAATTGGGGCCCGTTGTCTGTTACTATGTAACGAGGTACACCAAATGTTGTGAAAATGTAATCTAGTTTGTTTATAGTAGCTGTTGTTGTAGTTAATTTCATTGGCACAACCTCTAACCATTTAGTGTAAGCATCTATCACTATTAACCACATAAAACCAAACATAGGGCCAGCAAAATCAATATGTAACCGATGCCAAGGTTCTGGTGGTACTCCCCATGGGTACACCGGTGTTTGTTTGGTGTTTTTCCGAGACTTTTGGCAATGATTACAACGCCTCAAGAAATCAATAATATCCTTGTCTATGTTAGGCCAATAAACATGCAGTCTTGCTAAAGATTGCATAGCGTTAATTCCATTATGACCATCATGAAGCATTTCAAGAATATCCACTTTTAGTGTGTTTGGAATGCATAGTCTCCCATTCCATAGCAAAATTCCGTCTTCAAATGACATTTCTTTACGTTTTTCATAAAATGTATGAAGTTCATTTGGTAGTTCTTTTTTCTCTGGCCAATGACTAGTTACAAATGATTTTACTTTATTAAGAAGGCCATCTTTTGAAGTTTGTATTTTAAGATGTTTTTGTGTCACTGGAATATTTTTGAGCCTAAGATGCAATAAATGAGCAAACTTCGGAAAACCAGTTCTTTCTTCTAAAGCCATTTTTGTATCTGATAAAGGAAGACGGGACAAGGCATCTGCCGGAGTATTTTCTTTCGCTGGTTGATAACAAATTTCATATTCATAGCTATTTAATATCATAGCCCATCTAAGAAGCCTATTGCTAGCTACTTTTGGCGTTTCTCGATCCTGGTTAAAAATTCTCTCCAATGGCTTATGATCAGTTAGTAATGTGAATTTTCTTCCATAGAGATAATTGTGAAATTTCGTTACAGCGTATACAATTCCTAAAGCTTCTTTATCGATTGTTGAGTATCGGCGTTCTACTTCATTTAGAGTTCTAGAAGCGAAAGCTACAGGCTTCATCGCGTTATCTTGTTTGTGAAACAATACAGCACCAATACCTTTATCGGAGGCGTCACTGCTTACATAAATGGGTGACTCTGCATCGTAATGTACAAGTGTTTCTGATGACGTTAGTATGTTTTTTAAATCATTTACAATACGGGTATCTTCCTCGGTCCAGTTCCATCGTGTGCCCTTTTTCAATAGTCTATAAAGTGGTGTACATCGAACGTGTAACTTTTCGATGAATCGACCGTAATAAGTTATAGAACCCAAGAATGATCTTAATTCCGATACGCTTTTGGGCAATGGCATATCTTTTATAGCTTTGATTCTTTCATCTGTTGGGTGTATTCCCCTTTTATCTATTTTATGTCCCAAGAATGTAACGCTTTCTTGAAACCATGCACATTTAGACGCTTGACTCTTGACACCTGCTGCTGTTAATCGTTCCAGAACTGCTCTTACACGTCTAACGTGCTCTGACGTTGTTGGAGCTGTAATTAAAATATCATCTAAATAGCAAACTGTGCCATCTAATCCACTTAATATTTGATGCATTATTCGTTGAAAAACAGATGGCGCAAATGATATACCAAAGGGTAAACGTTTATATTGAAAATATCCCTTATGTGTCGAGATTGTTAAGTATTTTCTAGAGTCTGGATGTACAGACAATTGTAGGTAGGCGTCTTTAAGGTCGATTTTCGTAAATAATTGTCCTCCAGCTAATTTAGAGGTCACTTCTTCAAACCTTGGAAGTGGATAATCATCTGTTTGAACGTGTCGATTTATAGTTACTTTAAAATCTGCACAAATACGGATGTTTCCGTTTGATTTCATTGCCACAACTATTGGCGAAGCCCATTCGATGGGCGTTGTCATCGTGTCGATGGGTTCAATAATTTCTTCCCTGACTAGACGTTCTAATTCTTTTGTTACTTGATCTCTGAGTGCTAGCGGTACTGATCTAGGTCGAAAGGCTTTCGGTTTAACATCTTTTGAAATATGTATACGTGCGCAATGTCCATTAATCGTTCCTAGTTTTCCATCAAAAAATTTCTCAAAATCTTTAAGCAGTTTTTGTTTAACTTCCGTTTCAGTTCTTGAACTGACTGTTTGTTTTTCTTTAATAACTGTTTCTTTATCTTTTCTTTTGATATTGCATATTCTTGCTCCTTCTGGCATAGGCAAATCAAATTTAAGACACCAGTCTAATCCGAATAATGGTATGTCGTTTTGTTTCGTCACATACGCTTTTAAAGTTTTGGTTTTGTTAAAAGCTGTAACTGGTATTTTACATACACCCAGTGTTTTGACTTCTACGGCTGTATAAGCAACTAAGTTTCTACATTTCTGAAGTTTGGGTTGACCGATGCTTTTCCATAATTTGCATCCTATGACAGTATGTACCGCTCCGGGGTCATATAGCATTTCCACATTTTTGTTATTTAGTCTTGTTGGTATCATGACCTTTGTGGTATGCATTTGTGAATTGATTTGATAGGTATTAGTACTTTCATCGCTATCACTGGAATTCGTTTCAATATTATCTTCATTTACGTGTCTTGCTCGAGGTTGTTTAGTTGTCTTTGATAAACAAACAGATGAGAAATGGTTTTTCTTTCCGCAGTTATTGCAATTTTTTCCTCTTGCCGGACAATCAGATAAATGTGTGTGGTATTTATTACCACAAAAAATACACTTTTTGTCTCTTTTATTTCTAGGACTAATCTTAGGCCGATTTGATTTTCTCGTTATCTTGTTGGTCGTTGAAACTTCTAAATTGCTACATATTGTTTGTTGTTGCACTTGGTTCATACGTAAACTTTGGACTTCTGCTTGTTCCAGCTCACGCGCAGTTGCTAATACGTCAGCTAGTTTTGAATTGTTTGTTGGATGGCTTCGAATAATTTCTTGTTGCCATTTGGAGTTGTTTATTCCAATAACAAATTGGTCCCGAATTCGTTCTTCTAAATTTGCACCAAATTCACAATGCCCTGCTAGTGATCTCAGTTCTAAAACGAACTTTGCTATTGTTGTGTTCTCACTTCTGTGTTTGGAAGCAAACGTTACTCTTTCGGAAAGTACGTAGGTTCTTTTACCGTAAAATTCGTTTAAGAAATTTACAATTTCTTCATAAGATTTTTGTGTAATAAGTGTGGGACGGAAATGATCTACAAGCACCTTGAATGTTGTTGGCCCGACCCGGGAGAGCAGCAGTTGTTTACGTTTGTTGATGTTTTGTTCACTGCCATCACCAAGTTCGTGGAGTTCAAGTGCGATGTTAAATCTTTGAATATAATACTCCCACTCTTCTATTTCAACATCAAAACACTCAAAATTAAATTTTTGAGACATCCTCGTCGCCAATGTAATATAAACCACATTTAAAAATTATAAAACAATGTTTGCTGCATAATAGCTTGGTAGCTCGTTTTATTTATTTTCATAAGAATGACATAGGTGACATCAACAACATCGGTTGCTAGGTTGCATAGAGTAAAGACATTGTTAGATAGGATTGATTAAACCTCTTTGAGGTGTTATTACTACAATAATAAACGCTCAACGATCACATACATAGACCCTGGACCCTAACCAGGATTCCCTGAGGGACCTAGGAACTTCGAGGACCATGGTCCCACAACACCCAGACTCAAAACAAGTACCTATTTGTACTTTTTTTCTGTGCACAAATACTTGTCAGGCCGCGGGGGTCGAACCCGTTGTCTCTGGGTTATGAGCCGATCTGCTCAACCACCACACCACAGAGGCTGTCAAATTATATGTATTGTATTTTACTCTATGTATATATTCACAATCAAAAAGTATCTAAGTATTTTACCAGTTATCTGGTTCCCATGGTATGCAGCTTTAATTTTGCAGCCATAATTAAGCTTTGCTTAATATGGTGCTAAATGACGCTGAGTGAAATGTATACAAATATTTACTTTATATATTTATTATTTATTTTGCGATTCTTGAACCGGCAGGTTTCCTCACGTTTTCAACGATATAAGAGAGTGCAAATCTCGCGCATAATTTAAAGTCATTGCAAGGCCGAACGGGGTTTGAACCAGGGTGCGTCGGTTAGTTAGTAGTCGGACTACCGCTGATCCATACTCGTTCGTTTTCTCAATATATACTTTTCTTATACATATATAACCTTTATCGGAAAAGTTAAATTGTAAGTTTGACAGCCTCTGTGGCGTGGTCGTTGAACAGGCTGGCTCATAGCCCGGAGGTGACAGGTTCGATTCTCGAGGCAGGTATAGTATTTATTTAGTATTTTTTTATTAGTGCACATAAAAAAGCGCAAGTACTTGTTCTGTGTCTGGGTGTTGTGGGACCATGGTCCACGTAGCTTCTGGGTCAATAAGATACTGGAATCCTTAGGATACTGGGATTCTTCGGGGTCCAAGATCTATGTATGTGATCGTTGGGCGCTATAATTTATTTATTACTTTATTTAATTACTAGTTGCGCCCCACGGTTTCACCCGCGGATAAAAGGTATTTTAATTATTTGCTCATACGACGGGAATATTTCACTTTTACGGGATAAAATGTAGCCTATATGTTAATCCAGTGTATAAGCTATCTTGATACCGAATTTCATCCAAATCTATTCAGCCGTTTGAGCGTGAAGGAGTAACAAACATACACACATATAAAACTTATAATATTAGTGTGATAAAATTCCATTCCAAACAGAATGTTTGAATAAGCGGTCCCGACTGATTCCGCAGGCTCGATTAGTCATAGATCAACCCACAGTAGGTATTTTTACCCCCCGGTCACCAGTTAATGAAATTCAAAGCTAATTGTCAAGTTCCCTATATCACTGTTAGCAACAATAATTGATAAAGGTCGTTCACCCACGCCAGACATGTGGGCGCTTACATAACAATAAAAAAAGTAATTTAATATGTAACAATCGCCTCACTCAATTTTGCAAGCTGATAAATGTCTGTCGTGAAAAATTGACAGTTGTTTTTTAAATTAAAATAACCGTGGCCTGGTAAGATACGAGAAAGTGATAAACTAATTGTTGATATAAAAATAGAAGGACAAAGCCTTGATGTTGTTTGTTTGGGTCAGTTTTATCTGCGAGCGGAACTTTGGGGTATCTGCCGGCGGATACTTCACGTCTCCCTGTTCTATGACAAAACAAATGATATAATAGTTAGCGAATTATTATGTTATTACCATTTCACTTTGTTTTATTATTATCATCGATGTTTGTGTGTGTGAAAGTTTAATAAACAATGCTACTACATATATATCATTTATATTAACTTTCTGTTATATACTAGGCATCAGAACTCTAGAATGATTGATAGATTAGTAAAATTTCCTAATTAATTAATTATAGATTCCTAAAAAACCAATTCAATTCAGTATTATGAAAGTGGAAACGGCTTCAATTACTAGCTGTACCCTGCAGTTTCACTCGCGTCCAGTCATTTTTTTAAGAGAAAAAGTATCAAAATTTAAAAAACTCCAAAAATTCTTCCTGCTATAAAAACAATTGCCAGTCAATAACTTCAATAAGTTTCTTATATTTGTTCATTTTATCAATATTCATAAAATCAGATTGTTAAGCAATGTTGCTGGAACATGCAAACCGCTGCAGAAACTGTGCAGTTTTTGGACTTTTTGGTCGTCCATATTTTTACATCAGAAATAGCGGCGAGACATGTTTAAACGTACGTAGGTCTATTATTGCTACAAATTGATGAGTCTTGTCTATACTATTCCGTATTCTCATACTGATAAGATAAAATATATTTTATACCTATTCTACTTTTCGTATTTACGTGGGATATTTTTCTGCGAGTGTACCTGCGGGCCGCAGATATAGTAATAATAAAATAGATAAGGTAAGTGTAGAGAAACTTTAATTTAAGGCCAATATGCATTAGGTGCATGCAACGCACGCATGAATGCAAGTTAGTAGAAACTATACGAAGGAACGGAGTAACCTCGGTTAAGTGTAGCTTATTTTTCAATCTCAAACATAAAAGTGAAATCTTTGTTCGTTTGTTAGTTACGTATGTTCGTATGTGACGGCTGGAACCGATTTGGATTTGCGCTTTTTGTAGATTTGCGTACAGATTGCTTACACTATGCACTGTTAAGATACTAACGAAAGATACATTTACCTATAATTTATTTTTCTTCCGGAATTTTAGGAAATTCAACGGGAAAATGCGTAAAAAAAGACAACATTGGGACTGAATTCGAAATTCATTTCGAGATTATTCTATATTATTCTATAATAAAAGGATCATATAAAAAAAATCTGAATTGTATATTCAGCATTTCTCAAGTTATTAATAAAATGCAAAGTGAGGATTTATGATGTCGACGTGTGAAATCTAAATTACAATGACTATATGACAGTTATATGGCAATATTTTTTCTCTGAGTTCTAGCTAAAATCTTAATTTAGCCTTATTTAATCCAATATTTTGAAACAATCTACTACCCTAATGAATGCATTAAAAACTTGGTAAAAAATATCTCTGTTATTTATCAGCTAACTTTTAAAATCAATCAAATCTGAGGGTTAAAATTTTGAAATGTGGTCCATTTGCGTTACCCACAGCCACGTGGCACCTCTACTATAGATTAATAAAATATAGATAGGTAGGTACGTACTTAGCTATAATGTATACTTTAACCACAGATTGTATAATACGGTATTAACATTTAGTTAGGTACCTATCAAGTTATTGCACTGAATACAATCGCCTAATTATCTTTTGTCAGGGCTAGTTAACGAAGGGCAATACTCTTTTATTGTATGTAGAAATCATTGTGAAACGGTTTTATTATTGTTTTATATTATGATTCATTGACATCTAATAAATCATTGTAAGTATCCAAGATATCGTGCAACAACAAACTGAACTAAATGAAACTATAGATTTTATATTTACAAAGGGTAGGTACTTACTACCAGGGGTGTTATGGAGCTCTGTAACCGTAATTGAATCTTATCGGATATCCAAAATAAAACTATCTCCGTAACCGGATACGGATCCGTTTCACAAGTTTCGGATAATTTCGTATAAGGAGTCTAAATAAAACGACATTTTTGTCTTAATAGATAAAACTTAAAATTGAGAAGGTATATAATAACTACTTACCTATATGACCGATTATAATACTATATGATAACCTAGACTATATAAAACCCATAAATTAAACCAAATTATTACATACTGTTTGTGTTTATATTTTACTTCAATCTAATAACCGTAACCGAAACTATCCGAAATAATTACATATCCGTAAACGTATACGAAACCGCTATTTTTATTCTTATTATCCGTATCCAGATCCGAAATATCATATCCGTAAATAACATCCGTGCTTACTACCTACTACGACGGACGACCAATACTTAGGTATGAAACTTGTTGCCTTTGTTATTATTATTATTATTTTTATAATTAACTTTTACCACTTTTACTTTACCATGGGACGATGAAGATGGAATATTTATGCCTTTTACAAAAAAAAGGTTCTATCCGAAAATGTGGTGCCCATACCATGTGAAATAGGGATGTGACTTTTTTCTCTTACGCGTCTCTCGCCGTGGCTGCTGTGATTAATTTTTAATTGTATTTGTCTATTGAATAGTTTATTAAATAGGTCTATTCAAACGAAAGTAATGTCAAAAATATATTTATATATTTTTGACCGTCATAACGGTTTTTGGCGATTTCATGGCAAGTTTTTTTAAGTTAATTTTCTATATTCACCATCGTCTTTGGTATCTATCAGACTAGACAAGAAATATTTATTTATAGGCATCTAAAGAATCAAATATAACTGTTTGTCATAGCCATAGAAATATAGCGTAATTCCACTAAAGTCGTAGCGATAAGCATTATTTTTTTCAAGTCAAGGATCTGGAATTTGGTATCGAACCATACGATAACATTTTTAAACAAATATTCAAATTTTTATTTTTATGTTCAATGACATCGTTGTTTCTCAAAAATTTGATCTAAGTACCTATATTATAATAGTCAGTTTTTGGTGTAAATAATATGTTGGTTCTATGATTTAAATAAACGATTTAGAACTAGGTATGAAAAGTAAATAAAAAAAATATCTCGCAAAATCACACAGCTTTCCTATTTACCTATTCCAGCTGCAGTATTAAGCAAGGTAAGCAAGGATCGAGAGTGTAGGTACGTTACGAGTAATTTAGTAATTTTAGTAATTTATTTATTTGCCAATAAGTAAATAACAATCTTATGCTAGTGGCTTATAATTATTAGGTATAGTTTTCAACTAAATATCATATTTTTAAAAGGAAAACATCTTTAAAAAAAGCAGTTGGTAACTATTTAAACATAGGTAGGTAAGTTACAAACATAAGATATCTAAGCACTTTAGGTTACCCTGTGTTACGTTTGCTAAGCTTCCGAAAAATTTTTAGTAACTATATTATAACTGAGTATTAATAAAAACTAACTAACATCAAATTATTTATATAAACAAATTATTCATAGGAAGTAGGGAGTGATCACGGAACTTTGATTGCAAGGCACAAGAAGGAAGCGAGTACAAGCATATTTAAATTACTCTATATAAACTGAATACTATAAGTATAGGTGAAATATTTTTCATGTAATGTCATGAGATGCAGTGTGAAAATATATACGAGTATGTATACCTACCTAGGTAGTATATGAGTTAAGTAAGTACTCACGCGTGGTTCAACCGAAGACTTGCTGAGCTGCGTACGTGATGTGTAAGTAGCCATCCTCCGCGCGGAAATCCGAGTACGCCTGAGCCATTGTCATACTATGGCTTACTAGCACCTTGTCGTTTACCAGCAGATACAGCGCCTGCGGGGAAACCGCTCTATTATGGACAATATTCTATAGACATTCTTGTACAAACAAGTGAAGTGACTAGCTATGTAATAGTCCTGTAAGGGGCCCTACACGCGACCGGTGACGCTGTAAAGGTCGGTAGAGACGAACAGCATTAGACCGTTCAAAAAAGGGCTAAGCGGTTCGACAGTATTTGTCAAACGCCAAGACGACTCTAAGCAATTACGTTGTATTTTATCCGCGGGTAGGCACATACGATTCATTCGTCTATATATTGGTTTCAATTCTGTAACGCATTCCAGTCGCATTCTCTAAATCACAGATTACGATCTAAACTAAAAGTATAGCGTTATTTTATGATAAAAGGGAGAAGATAAAGATCTTCGGTATTATGCGCATTATAGCGACCAATTAGCTAACGATTACTATACAAACGGCCCACATTTTCTAAGGCAGCTTTAAAATGAATATTTAGGTATTGTTATAGTCTTATGTCAGGCCTTTGCGGAATCACTAAGATAGGTACACATAATTCAGTTTGTTCGTGTTTATTTATGTACGAGTTTTCGCGTAGTTAGTTTTTTTTTTTTTTTTTTTATTGTTAGATAGGCTTGCGTTTGACCACTATCGCACCTGATGGAAAGTAACGATGCGGTCTAGGATGTAGCACGCTTGCCTAGAAGATACCTGTTCACTCTCGATTTGAAGACTCCAAGGTTGTAGTTATCGGGAAATACGGACGCCGGTATTAGTATTAGTATTAGTACCAGTATTCAAAAATAGAGAAAAATATATTTTTGTGTTTTTCTAATAGACTTCTTAGGGCAAAGTTCATTGACACTGCACGGTTTTCAGCTTGAAGCTTTATCTACAGTCGCTATCATTAACGTTAGCAGAGTTGCGAAATAATATGTTCCCAATTTATGCAATGATGTTGTCAGGCGGGGTTTTATTATCCGAATCGGTTCGCATTTAGGTACCTACACGAGTAACAGTAGTATTAAATTTTTATTTCTAAAATACAAAATCTAAGCTTAATTGGTTCTTGCCTTGGGGGATCCCAGAGCTGGCACATACTTCGCTCAGAAGCCAAGGTCCGTATTACAGAACGATGCTCAGTCATCGATCAGTGCTCAAGCAGAGATTTCATTCTATAATTGATCACTTTATGAATGACATATCTGCCTGAGCACCGATCGAAGACTGAGCATCGTTCTATATTACAGAACAATGTTAGTTAGTTTCTATATTACAGAACAATGCTCAGTCTTCGATCGGTGCTCAGGCAGAGATTTCATTCATAAAGAGATCAATTATAGAATGAAATCTCTGCTTGAGCACCGATCGATGACTGAGCATTGTTCTGTAATTCGAACATAAGTCTTCTAATTGGTAATGCTGCCAGTATTCTGGGAACCTTACCACGCGGTGGTGAGTTGGATAGCATATTTATTTTGTAATGTTTTATTAGTTGTAACTTTTTATTTATAGAGTGCCTGTGCATATTAAAGTCTCTGTTGAATAAATTTTATTGACTTTTGAAAAAAGTCTAAGCTATTTTTACACATGGAAACGACATAATATGTACTTTAATATCCCACAGAAACGGCTATACGATAAATTTTGGTGTTAGCAAAAACAGTTTTTATCTAGATTTATAGGTATAAAAACTACTAATACTTATATGTGGAACTTTGTCTATTTGTTTACTATCGTGAATATGACACATATTGTAAGATACATAACGGCTAAACTCATGTCAATAAAAAAGTCGAAATTATTCTGGTTTCGGACATATTTGATGTCCTTCTTCTGTGAGCCAGTTACTAACGCTATTTGTTTATTGTTTGGGGTTGGGTTTAGGATTAATAAATAGATAAGTGCCCTTATACCAACTTTTATATATTTTACATATTTATTTTAAGGAGGATTTTTAATTGATAAAATAGGGTCTTACCTGTGAATCTCGTAGTTTCATTTTCGTTCGAATAATATAAAGGAACTGGGACATGGTAAGTTCTTGTGGGACCAGAAACTTGTTTCTTTCCAACGCTGGAACCTCGCGCTCTCTTGAATATCTTTCCACGAACAACTGCAAATAACACTATTATTGATTTATAAAACAATTTTCAAGTAAATCTCTTTATCCACGCTAGACTTGGGGAGTAAGCTGGTGAATGCGTGACGAGGCGAATGGAAGTTATATATAACAAAGTGAAAAATTAAGTAATAATAATGAATTATTGATTAATTAAGTAAAATGAAAATTTACAATAAAATTGTCAAGATGGCGAAATTAACATTAAACAAAGCAAAATTCAAATTTAAACCGGCCGATAGATGGAGCTAAAGAAGTTTTAGTTCAGTCGGGTGGTCTAAAGGACACTCGTTTTTTTTTTATTAGTGTAATTTTAAAAGCAATGTAAGAAATCGGCTTGAAATAAAACCCGAACCCAATGCTTTACGAAACCGTTCGACCATGATTCGAAGAACCAAAGTGCTTTATCATAATTACAGTATCAGTAATAAGTATATATAATGAGAAAAACAACCATTAAAAAAAACTAGTAATTAGGTATCTAATAAAATAGGGTCAATAAATAATTATGTCAATAAGAACGTGAAAGTAAATAAAGCTATCAGTGTACCGAGAAAAAAAACGAATCATCCAAATTTGGTCCTACCTACTACCTGCTAAGGTCCGTGTTACAGAACTGCGTTCATGTGAATCAGCACTAACAAGATAAACAATACCTATTCTATAAACATTTATTTGATTTTTATTCCCATGAGGACTTACCGGTACTTTATTTGGGAATCTGTGTCTAATCGCTTGCACTTCTTGTGAACTTTTCACTGTCATATCTGAAACGTAAGAATCAAGTTAGGAAACATAACACATTAGTAGTAGTCTAGTCTAAGTCATACTCCTAGTAAAGTGGTGGCAACTTCACCAGAAGCTTTTATGGAGTTTTGGAAACAACACGAAAATAAACATTGCACCATCATTATACCACTTTCCCACACTCATGCCTGTAATCCAGCACTTAAAGAATAAAAAGCTACCAATTTTATGCACTAACACTGAAAATAACACAATTTTTGGAAAATAATACAATGATAATACATGAGATAGGATCCTACGATCTTTTGCGTTTTCTCGCCAAATCTCCCAGTACGGTGTTTTTACACTTAATTTTTTTTATTCTATTCAGTGCATGAAAAACTATAAATGTTTCTAGTACTATGTGATACCGACTGCCGTTTTCTCGAATAATGCGACACCTCGGAAAGGGTATCAGCCAACCTCTCAATTTTTCAAACAGTTTTAAGCTAAGCTCTCTTGGGTGTTTCTGCTCTGCAGTTAGTGCATTATTGTTTTCTGCATCCATTTGGGTTTAGTAAATCCTAAAGAATTCACTGTTTATCTAAGGTGCTCTTCAATCATTACAGTTAACTAAAAAAGAAGCGGTAAAAAAACTTTGGTATACATTATAATGTTGTACATCATTTGTACAACATAAATTGGGTTGTCAGGAAGAGATCGATTTAGGCGATAAGACCGCCCATTGTGACACTTAATTTTTAAGTTTGTGCTTGCAAATTGTTCCTGTAATGTGGAGTTTCAATAAAGAGTTTTATCTATCTTTATCTATCTATCTATCTATAATTATTTATTCCTAGGCAAGCTATTTTCCTAATATAAGGCAGTGGTCAAATGCTTTACCTATAACCAATTTAAAAAATGTAAGGCTGACTTGAAAAGTACCGCTTTTTCGTACTGGCTAAAGCGTTATTTAAGGAAACTCACCATCTTGGTACCCAAAGACCTCTTGAGAGGCGTATGTGATGTAAAGGAACCCATCCTCGTCTCCGTAAGCCTCGTAGGCCTGTGCCATGGTGAGACTCATGCTCAGCATCGACCTGTTGTTTATTATCAGATACAAGGCCTGAAACATAATGTTTGCATTAGTATATTTTATGCCCATCGCTATTAAATAATAACAATAACGCCCAACGATCACATACATCTATTCTCAAACCTAACTAGGATTCCCTGTATCTAGAGACCCAGTAACTACGAGGACCATGGTCGCACAACACCCAGACGCAGAACAAGTATTAGCGCTTTTTTTAATCCGTGTTCGGCCGGTCAAATTTGCGTTGAGTAAAATTTAGTTACAAATAACTGATAATTTATTTGCTGTTTAAAATCCATTATGATCAAACGCAAAGTAAATTGTTTCAAGTAGCAAATATTTAAACAATATAAATGGATTTATTTTTTACATTTATTTCAACTTGTTCGTATCTACTACAAAAGCCTAATACTTGGGTGTTAACACGTATGAGCAAACTTACTTGGTTGGGTTTGATCTTGATCCTGTTTCTGATGATGACCAAAAACTGGGACATGGTGATATCTTCCGGTACCAAGAATTTTGATTTGTCCAACACTGAGAGGTTTCGTTCTTTGTGATACCTCTCTACTATCAACTAAAATACAATGTAAATCAGTAACAATTTCTAATTAAATGAAAAACAAAACACGTGCGGATAAGGAACGCTCAATTTTCTACTCACCGGTATTTTCGTGGGAAACTTGCTTTTAATGGCCATCACTTCCTCCTTTCTGCTCACTGTAACCAAACACATTATTTACTTCAAGACAAGAATGTTAGCACAAGCCCTCCGCCCTCTGTCGTAGCCCAATCTTATTTGAGTTGTGCACAAACGCTTGTTGACTGGTCCACATTGTTTGCCCTCGCGCGACCGGCCATTGGTCGGCTGAATGACTGCAGTCACGTATTCGTAGCGAACAAATTAGAACAATTAATTTACGCAAATTTGATAACGCTTAGGGCATCCAGTGCAACTATGCGTAAACAAAATCATGAGATGAACCTCATTGTGCATTAATTTGTTTTTATACAAAAAAAGATCCCCCAATGCATATCTTCGCTCAGCGGGAGCCAAAAATGTCGATGCGTTGCGTCGTGCTTGTTAAATTTACATAATATTTTTAGTTCAAACTCAAAATAGAAAGTAGCCCTAGCAACCTTTTGTACCTACATTACATATTAAGGTTGCGACCTAGGTTGTTATGTACTTACTAGTAACCAACTTGTAGGTAGGTAATCATTTGATATTAAATTTCTTTAATTTTTACACATTCCTATAAAAACTAAACAATATTTTTTATACTAGTCATTTAATTTCTAAAAGGGTGGCTATGGCAAATTGGCAATATAATGCAATTGATTTTGTCGTAATACGAGTACTTTTTTAATGTTTTGGTGTAGGTAAATTCGTATCGTAAGAACATAAATCTATATAATCATGTACGAGAGTTCTATTTATGTTTAAAATTAAAAAACACAACTCCGAGGTATCCAAGTTTCAGTTCAACAACGTTGTAAATTAACATACTAAACTTATTCTGCCTTTCTTCGGGAATTGGTCTCACTCGTTTGCAAATCATGGTAAAACCATGCACTGTCACGTAGCATTTATTATAATTCTTTCACAGCAGACGGTTCCCGAATAAAAACATTACTAGCTTTTAAATTGATGATAATAGAAGTGTCTATGAACGAAGATTCTGGATCAGTAGTATGACTAGTGTGACATTTGTCGGTGCCCACATTCGACCGATCTTTAAAACGTGAAAAAAATACCAAGTAAGGTAGGCAGGTTGCCAGGTAGACCCTTGTGTATCTTTGAAGCTACGAAAATTTAAAAACACACCTTACACTAAAAACTTACTGAATGGCTTTTTAGATTTGAAGCACTCTTTCACGTTGTGATTAACATCGTGTTTAATAAGGGTCGTAATTAAATTCAATTCCATTTTAAATGCCGGTATCACTCGGTTGGTTTTACATGCACTCGGTGCGGCAAACAGCCTGCGACTACCAATCACAATGTAAATAATAACCAGAATACGGAATAGTTTTCTCGGTCCACACAGGGTCGAAAGTTGTAATTGTAAACAACATCCGATCACTACCAGCTTTTTATCTGCTTGGGTGGAATCATTTGGAATCGACACTTTCACAGCAGACCGGCGTCTATTATCCTAGTCTATTAATTTCTACGATTTTCTGTTAATCATAAAACGTGGTGATAAATAGTTAGTCATTTTCTATTAGATATTTCAAATAGGTGTATCTTTTGTGAGCATTTTACTTTCCTTGTATATGGTACGGGAATATTTAGTCGAATAGCAGGTACTTAGCAGGTATTTCATGCATTTTTATTCGTAACTAGCTGCGCCCCGCAGATTTAGATTCTAGATATATTCATAAAACCTTCTGCTGGCAATAATAAACACAACAAAAAAGAATTAGCGTAAATGTTCCATCGGTTCACGATGCGATGACCAAGGGAAATGGAAATTCATTGTTATATAAATGTATACTATATTCATGAATTATTAGTTTACGAAAAAAGGCGACCTATAGATACACCTTAATTTTTCTATACTAATATTATAAAGAGGAAAGATTTGTATGTACTTATGTTTGTAACGAATTGGCTCAAAAAGTACTGGACCGATTTAAAAAATTCTTTCACCATTTGAATGCTACATTATCACTGATGAATATAGGCTTTTTTAATTCCAAGAAAAAAAATGAAAAAAAATATATCCCACCTGTATGGAGCCGGGACCGGGCGATAGTTTATATATATACATATACAGCCTTAATTAATAAACACGAACTAACTTTAGACTAGTTACACCATCTTTTGTCTCTTTCGATCCAGCTAAATATTCCAGTAGCAAAAAAGGACAAAAGCTGAAGTGACTAATCCGAGACTAATACCCGTTTATTAATAAGGCTGATACAGTTTGTTAAGACACCGTAGAAGCTCGCCATGCACCCTAGAAATCAAAGGTCGCCGCTGCAAAATAACTCGACTTGTAGAATAACACCAACATTAATTACCGTATTCAACGAAAAGTAAACCAAGAATGGTTTAGGAAATATCTTATTTGCCGCAGTCTAGCCTGGATTCTCAATAAAAAGATAAATAGTCCTGATCATACATCTCACATCATTGGGATACGAAATGAAACCTTGGCGCAGAATAAATAATAGTACAAATCGTTTGATAGCCCATCTATAGAAGTCCGTACCATTACAGAACTACACTCTGTCGTGAATTGGTGCTGAAGTCGAGATTTGATTCGCAAAATTGAATGTTTTACATCAACGGGTAATAGTTACGGGCCTAACCTTTTGAATATTTTCATTGTACCTATAATAATAATAATAATAAATAGTAACAATAATATGTGTGGACATCTCACATAATGCCATCTAGCCCCAAACTAAGCAAAGCGTGTACTATGGGAACAAGATAACTAATACAATACTTAGATACTTTTACTTTCTACTTTTTTTTTGTATATACATACACAGAATACAATATAACACTATAAACTGCGTGTTGAAACTGTCAAATCATACAATTTTGTGTTTCTACAGTTGCAATCAAGTTACGTGATCGCCAATTAGGTGTAACACGACGAGCCTTATAGAGATAGAGATAATAAAATCTTGGAGGGTTCCGTTGTTATATATTTTAGAGGTCAGAATTTTTTAAGAGCCCTTTGATATATTTTAGTACCTGGAACAGATTTTGACACACACAAATCTGTTCCAGGTACTAAAATATATCAAAGGGCTCTTAAAAAATTCTGACCTCTAAAATATATAACAACGGAACCCTCCAAGATTTTATTATCTCTATCTCTATAAGGCTCGTCGTGTTACACCTAATTGGCGATCACGTAACTTGATTGCAACTGTAGAAACACAAAATTGTATGATTTGACAGTATATATATATATATATATATATATATATATATATATATATATATATATATATATATATATATATGTATATATATATATATATAATAATAGGAATCGATCTTGTCTCTGAGTGGTAACACGATACCTACCCGTGTGCTGTTCTACCACATCTCCAGTAGAGCGATAACGTGACCACAGCCTGGATATTACATTTTGGCTTGTGCCCAGCCTCAGCATTGTATAGCACCATTTTCTAACATGCCAAGTGCTCGTAACATTTCATCTCGACTCAAATGACGGCGTGGCATAACGCTAAAGACTTAACACAATCAATGCACACAAGAAAAAAAAACAATTTAAACCGTTTATCGTAACTTAACACCCGAAAAAAATTCAATGTAACTTCCCTTAACTAAGGTAATAAGAAAATTGCGCTGTACTTTGTGTGTTTTCATTTGTTTCTCATTTTAATTTTTTAATTTTGAAAAAGGAATAAACAAGCTTTCATACTGTATATAAACTTTTTAAGGAAACTAAATAGGTTTTAAACAATAAAGCTATGTTTGATTTCAAAATAACGTATCCTTAGACTTTGTTGATATGTGTATATATAACTCAAAGGTGACTGACTGATTGTCTGACATAGTGATCTATCAACGCACAGCCTAAACCACTGGACGGCACGGGCTGAAATTTGGCATGCAGGTAGATGTTACGACGTAGACATTATCGAAAAAATTGAGCAAGTTTAAACGGCAGATGCACGTCCTCACTCTTAAAGTGCACCTCACAAATATTCGTGGGCTGCACTTAAATCTGCAAGCGGTCCATCATCATCTGGAGACCAACAAACCGCACTTGCTCTTCTTGACTGAGACGCAAATAGGATGTCCATCAGACACGGCATATCTGGACTATCCAGGATTCATCTTGGAAAACCGCTTCCTTCCACGCGCTGGTATCTGCGTTTACGTCCGTGATGACATATGCTGTTTGCGTCTCCGAAACCTTGAACATCCCCACTTTTCGGTGATTTGGGTGCTTGTGGACACCGGCATTGAGAAAATTATCTATGCTGGTGTGTACAGATCACATAGCGGTGACCGGGAGACAACTCTTCTAATGGAGTATCTCAGTGAAACGGCAGATGTGGCTCAGCAACGCTATCCTTCGGCTCAGCTTGTTGTTCTGGGGGACTTTAATGCTCACCACCAGGAGTGGTTAGTCCCACACCGGATCACGGACCACGCTGGGAGAGAGACGCGTAAGCTCGCTTTGGCGCTCAATTTAACGCAGATTGTTAAAGAGCCAACGCGAGTGCCTGATATTGATAGCCACACTGCTAACTGCCTCGACCTTCTGCTCACGACTGAACCAGACCGATACTCTGTGGCGGTATCCTCACCCATTGGTAGTTCCGATCACTGTCTGGTCAAGTCCGTTTCAGTATACTCCCCGCCTGACCCAAGCCCTAAGAGCAATCGGCGTGTCTGGAGATACAACTTAGCAGACTGGGACGAGATGCGACATTTCTTCGCTTCATATCCTTGGCGGCAAACGTGTTTTTCTTCTGGAGATCCCACGGTCTGCGCGAATGCGGTTACTGAGGTAGTATGTCGGGCTATGGAATATTTTATTCCATTTTCCGATAAACCCGTGACCAGCAAAGCCAGCCCATGGTTTGGAGCCGAATGTGCACGTGCTGAAGCGCAGAAGCATGCGGCATATCTGGCATGGGCTGACGCTCGAAAACGCAAGGCCTCGGACACTCGAGCTAAGAAGAAAGCCTTTAACGTTGCCGCCAAGGCCTGTAAGAAGGAATTAAGGAAGGCTCGTTTCAATCATATTGGTCGAATAGGGACTAAACTTGCTTCCTACCCAGCGGGTAGGAAGCAAGTTTAGTCCAATGCGGTGTTTTCATGCCGGAAATACGCATACGTCAGAAGGAAGTACTAAAAACATTACGCAGTCTAGACGTGAACAAAGCCAGTGGTCCCGATGGTATACCTGCAATTGTACTTAAGAGCTGTGCACCCGAGTTGTCTCCCATTCTAACACGCCTATTTCGCCTCTCTCTAGACACCGGAATAGTCCCTATGAGTTGGAAGCTAGCCAACGTACAACCTGTACCTAAGAAGGGCAGTCGTGCTGATCCTGCCAACTATCGACCCATCTCAATTACCTCCATTCTCTGTAAGAGTATGGAGCGTATAATTAACAACAAGCTCTTGGCATACCTTGAAGACAATGATCTCCTCAGTGACCGGCAATACGGATTTCGCCGAAACCGGTCCACTGGGGATCTTCTCGCGTATGCCACTCACATATTGAGCGAAGCCTTAGAGATGCATGGAGAGGCACTTGCTGTATCTCTAGACGTCTCTAAGGCATTTGATCGGGTCTGGCACGACGGTCTTCTGAATAAGCTTCCATCTTACGGACTACCTGCCTGGTTTGTGCACTTGGATATCAGACTTTTTGAGGGAACGATCGCTTAGAGTAGTTCTTGATGGCTGCTCTTCCGATCAATTAGCTATTAATGCTGGTGTACCTCAGGGGTCAGTTCTTTCAGCAACACTATTCTTACTCCACATCAATGATTTGCTAAAGCCCGGTACCTTTGGGTATGCAGATGATAGTACTGTTGTTGAAAGATACACATCCAGTGTCCGAGCCAGTGGTGACGATGTCCGGATTGAGAGAGAGGCTATGGTTGAGCGCATGAACCTGGCTTTGAAAGCCGTGTCCGATTGGGGCGATGCTAACTTGGTTAGGTTCAATGCTGCAAAAACACAGGCGTGTTTATTCACTGCTAAAAAGAGCCCACTCCATCTGGCTCCTTCATTCCGTGGTGTATCTGTAAGTTTAGGAAACCATCTTGAGCTTTTGGGTGTTGATCTCACGTCAAACCTAAACTTTGGATCCTACATCGAGTCCAAAGCCAAAGTAGCTTCAAAAAAACTCGGCATATTGTCCAAGGTAAGGCGGTACTTCACACCTGGACAGCTTCTAAATCTGTATCAAGCACAAGTCCGATCGTGTATGGAGTACTGCTGCCACCTGTGGGACGGGTCTGCCAAGTACCAAATTGAGGCTCTGGACTCGATTGAACGGCGTGCCAAAAGGCTCATTGACGACGACACTTTGGTTGGTGAAAGGCTCCAGAGCCTTGCACATCGACGTAAGGTGGCAAGTCTGTCAGTTTTTTACAGATTACACCACGGTGAATGCGCTCAAGAACTGCATGACCTAATTCTCCCATCACCATTCCACTACCGGACTACTAGACGCTCGGCTAAGCGCCATCCTTTTGTGGTCGAAATACCACCCATTCGTACCAAGCGATTTGACTCAACGTTCTTAATTAGAACGGCTAAGGAATGGAATGCCCTGCCAGCGTCTGTGTTTCCGGCGAAATATGACCCGGGCGTGTTCAAGAGAAGAGTGAATAGGTATTTACTTGGCTAGCATGCTACACCTTCGATCGCATCGTCACTTCCCATCAGGTGAGAGCGTGGTCAAATGCTAGACAAGTTTGAAGTAAAAAAAAAATAAAAAAATAAAAAAAAAGACATCCGCTAAGAAAAGATTTTTCGAAATTCCATCCTTAAGAGGATAAAATGGGTGGTTGAATTATTTTCCCATAGGCCACGCCGCTAGCGAAGCTGCGGGCAGAAGCTTGTATATTATGAAATGGTGTAGCTATAATAAGTATCGAGAAGAGTACCTTGTCCTGCAGGCTTAGCACGGCATGTGGAGAAATTGTCTTTCCCCCGGTTTTTTCCACCTGTCAGTTAAAATAATCCCCCTCTCCACCTTACGTAGCACGGCAACGAGGAGAGGAAAGAAATATTTCCCTTTGACATTATCGTAGACATTATATCCCGCTACTCCCTGCTTCAGAGCACGGACTCGGAAAAGGGTGGATAATAGTCTCTTGAATTGACACAAACTAGGGAATATTTATCTTCGACTCTTCGTGGTGGGTATAAGGAAGACAAATTTGTTTAATACGTACGAAAATGTCGCGTGCCTATTATAACTACGTATTATCGCGGGAACTCGAAATTATGGAGCGGAAATTACACCGGAGGAGCATTCGAGATGCAAGCAATCCCTTCGAAATCCCGGGAAATGAATTTCAATCCTTATTTCGTATGAGCAAAGACATGGCGAAATATTTGTGTGAGGAGCTTAGCGGCGCTTTACAGCCGAGAAATCTTCGGGATGGTTTGCCGGCGCACGTTAAGGTAGGTCTGTGTATCTACCTAGGTAACTTACGATAAGAGCACCGACCTAATATTAGGTGTATAAGTATAGCATACTTATCGATAATCTACAAAATACACTGCGAAAGGGATTACCCTCATTAGAGCGGCTGAATGGATACCATTTTTATGACGTTTCCCTTACCATAAGAGAAGATAGTTATGCCCGCTTTTCATTGCGAGCGGTATGGCAAAGTTCATAAGAGGTAGGTACTTCCACTAGAAGCGAGGGAAACTTCATATAAGTGACATCGCTCACTGTACCTCTACCACCTAATATTTATATTATACCCTAGTGGAAGGTGGGCTTAAAACACCGATTCTATAAATAAGGCAGGTTATTCGGAGTCTGCAGGCCTTCCAATGCAAGTGGTGATTAGTCATTGATTGTGTTATGTACCTACTACATACTTGGTTTCTGTGCATAGGTCCTCACATCTATTCGAATTATGGCAGTTGGGAGTTATCAAAGAGGCACTGGCCAAGACCATGGCTTATCTATTGCCCAGACCACGGTCAGTAAATATCTGACCCAAATTACTGATGCTATCATTAGAATGTAAGTACCAATTTTGGCATGTAACTACCTAGCCTACCTGGTAGGTAATATGGTTCTAAATATAATTAAGTATTACCTAGGTACTAGCTACTAGATACCTACTAAACTGCATATTTATTTTCCAGACTCATGCCAAAGTGGATTGTCTTCCCTGGGACGGAGGATGCAAGAAGGAATATATCAGCTGGGTTCCTACAAATATATGGTCTGCCGGATATTTTGGGGGCTATAGATTGCACACATGTTGATATATTCCCTCCCCCTTTCCCTATGGGAGTGCAATATAAAAATAGGAAAGGTCGTACATCAATGAATGTACAACTGGTAAATGACCATTTTTTTAAATTATAATTTATCTTTTTCACAGTATAATATTTGCATATCTACTCTAAAGGCGAAGAAACACCAAATGCAGTTTCAGTCCTGTCCGGTCCAGTGCAGTGCAGTTTCATTTTTCCAACTGCATCTGCCACTGGATTGCAACTAGGTAGAATTGGTGTGTCTTAGCCTTTAATGTTATTGTTTTACATGGGTTGTGGATTGCAATTGCCGAATTATAAATATGAACGCAAGATTTCCCGGGCGAGTCCATGACCAGTTCATATTTAATAATTCAAACCTTAAATTGGAATTGAGGAGGCTGTATGACAGAGGAATCGGCCAATATTATCTATTAGGTAAGTTCTTTTGTTTTTCATCCAAATACTAAATAAAACCAGCCAAGTGCAAGTTGGTGTCATGCAACAAAAAATCCATGTAAAAAATATTAATTCATTATAGACATAATATATCAATTCCTTCATGAATTTTTAGTATGGGCTAGACTTGCACTTGGCCAGGTTTGGTATTTTGTTTTTACACTATAGAATGCACTATAGTCATACCGAGTTTCAGGTGTGTGTGTAGATTTAGATAAGTATTAAAAAGAAAGAAAATGTCTATTACCATTAACACAAATTATAATAGAAAAGATGAACAATATGTAAGTTTCTTTTTCTTGTACTGGGGCAGGGGCAGAGGCAGGCATAGGAAAAATCCCTATGTTGAAAATCTCCGGGAAGAACTAGAAAGACAAGAAACATTTATATTAAACACAATTTTCAGGAGACTCTGGCTATGCATTGGAGCCATGGATGATGACTCCAGACTTAGAGGCTGCACCAAACAGTGCCACTGAAAGATACACTCAGTGGCATTGCCAAGCACGCAACTGCGTAGAAAGGGCCAATGGGTACCTCAAAGGCACATTCAGGTGCCTAGGCATTGATAGAGTCCTTCATTATGCCCCTGAGAAGGCATCAAAAATCATATATTGTTGTGCAACAATTTATAACATTATGCACCATTACAGGTGAGCTACATAACAGATTATAATATCAAAAACGCAAAACGTTCTTTTAGTTTAATAATAATAATGCTGTAATTAACATAACTTTTAATTGCAATATTTGTTTATTTATTTCAGAGTTCCAATGGAAAGCTTGGAGTCAGAGCCAAACTCTGATGGTGAGACACATGTTGCACCAGACATAGGAAATAATAATTTGCTTGAAGTGGCTCGAATTAAAAGAAGAGCAATTGTAAATAGATACTTTAATAATTAAAAATATTTTTCTGTTATATTACCTTTTTTTTTTTGCGATCTCATTCGCTTCCGTCATTAGGTCATTCTGCTCCCGCAAAAGTACATTTCGCTCGACCAACAACGATGCTATGTTCTAGAATAAGTATAAAAGTGTTGATGAGAAAATATATTGATAACCTTTTTTTCTTCTCATAAACCACAACCATATTAAATATTGGTATAGCACAAAATTCAATGTTAGTATTACATTAGCAGTAAATAAAAGCACAGTAAATATTACTTGCAAAATGGCATTATTGTCCTCTTGCAGCTGGACAAAATCATTGTGTGGCCGAGTGGCCCTTGCTGATCGAGCGGGTTGTGAGCGGGCAGGGGTTGGGGTTAAAGGAGGGGGTGTTTGGGGGGGCATATTTTCCTCATTCCCTACCATATGTCCCAAGGAATATAGCAATGGCTGAGGAGGATCCTTAGGATGGGAAAGAGGAAGTGTTGGTGATGGAATGAGAGCTGGGGGGTCATCGGGTATGATAATTTCCACATCACCCTGTTAAAGAAATTAGAAATTTTAAACCAACATGCTTATGCACATGATAACCAGAATATTGTAATTGTAACATACACCAATTGGGCCTATGGCGGACTCAGCAGGCCCAACACCAGTTGAGCTTTCGTGCCCTATAATATCCAATATTTTTTTTGTCATATCTGACACTGCGGGAACTGTTGTTATGTTCCCGGTGCTGATGAGTGCCCGAGAACATAACGCATTTTCATGCCGTGCGTTTTTTTTTAGATCCTTCCATGTCTGTAAAAAAAATTATATACTTTTGAACAATATTATGGTGTACTTGCAATTGTAATTGTTTATCAAATTTATCACATAAGATAATGCAAATTAGTAGTTAAGTAAATATATAGTATATGATAATATATTAGTACCTGCTTCCACTGCTCAATGGTCCTGTCTGTACCATAATTTTTTAATAAGTTTTTTAGTTTTAACCACTGGACCTCCGCCCGTCTGCTTCCTAGAGGCCCAGCGAATTCGCCTGTTGCCAAATGTTTATTAACAAACATGAAGTCTGTCAAAATTCTTAATTGTATTTTGTTGCTCCTAGATCTAAACATAAATAAAAATTAGTCCACTTTGTAAAATCTACGAAATTATCATCTTGGTAAGTAAACTGCCTTTTAAACAGAAATGTCGTACATACTTTTTTCCGCTCATAATATCTAATTATAATCAATATACCTATATCTCTTGGTTAATAACGTTTTAATATATTACAAATAACATACATAACCTCAAAAACTCCCCTTAAAAACTGTTTTTTCTTAAATTCTATATTTTGGCTTCAATCTCTCAGTATTTAGTCAAATGATTATCGAAGGTTTGATGGACTGAACAAAATATTGAAGCATGTAATGTCATTTTAGTTAAATTTTCTCGTACTGGCAACAATACGGTAGAGAAATCTAAAAACGCTACTCCCGCCGTTTATCCCCCGGATAAAGCTTTCCACTGTCGCGGCCATGCTCGCAGAGTGGAATAAAGTGACAGTGAGGATAAGTTTGTTATCTACTCCCTGGGGAGAAGTTGTCCATCGGCCGTGCTAGGCCTGCTGCAGGCTTAGCACGGCATGTGGAGAAATTGTCTTTCCCCCTGTTTTTTCCACCTGTCAGTTAAAATAATCCCCCTCTCCACCTTACGTAGCACGGCAACGAGGAGAGGAAAGAAATATTTCCCTTTGACATTATCGTAGACATTATATCCCGCTACTCCCAGCTTCAGAGCACGGACTCGGAAGAAAGTGGATAATATTCTCTTGAATTGACATAAAACAGAGAGTATTTATCTTCGACTCTTGTAGGTGGGTATAAGGAAGTCAAAGTGTTTTAATAGGCACAAAAATGTCGCGTGCATATTATAACTATGTTTAATCGCGGGAACTCGAATTTTGGAGCGAAAGTTACACCGGGAGAAGCATTCGGAATACAAGTAATCCCTTCTAAATCCCGGGAAATGAGTTTCAATACAAAAAAAAATACATAGCGAAATATTCGTGAAAATACAATTATTAGTTTAGTTTTAATAAGGAAATAATTTAATTTACGTAATTAACTTAAATGATGCATATATTTTTTGAGTATATATTATTATAAAATATATACATATAAAAATTTAAAATATAACTACTACACAACAATTAATCACGTTTTTCCGCTCATATTACAAACAAAATAAAATTTTAATTTAAACTACTCACTTACTCTCACTCATATACATAGTAGTCGTTACATACTCTTTGATTAACACAAGGACACAGACTCAAAAACCTTATATTTTCTTAATTTTTATATTTTGTCTTCAATCCCAGTATATTTAGCCGAACAATTATCGATGGTTTGATGGACTGAACAAAATATTGAAGCATGTAATGTCATTTTAGTTAAATTTTCTCGTACTGGCAACAATACGGTAGAGAAATCTAAAAACGCTACTCCCGCCGTTTATCCCCCGGATAAAGCTTTCCACTGTCGCGGCCGTGCTCGCAGAGTGGAATAAAGTGACAGTGCTAGGCCTGCTGTAATCCCATGAACCGTGCCGTGCTACGTAAGTATTGTACCTACTAGTGATGTAACGAATATTCGTATTCGCATTCGCGAATATTTGCACATTTCTTGACATTCGTATTCGCATTCGTACATTTTACGCGGATGTTTTGTAAATGTCGGAAAAAGTAAATGAGATGTCAATAACAAAAAAGTAAATCAAACAAGAAAATATTATTTTACTTATAATATTACAAAACCATAAACCTTCTAATTTACACAGTTGCGCAATTATAATTATATTTTTTTATTAAATTAAATTGTACTGATACTTCACTCTAATATTTGTTATTGGTTTAGTATTGTAAATAATAAACTTTTCATTAGAATTTACCAAAAAAAACAATATTTAATGTTTAACATTTATCAAACATAAATATATTCTTCTCTTATACTTTAATCAGTCTATACACAAATTGTGTATTTTGTAGTTAAAATAGTCTTCTCTTAACAAACTAGAATAACTATTAATAAACAAAACAAAAAAGATAACCTCTGTCCAACTTCTTTAGACAAAAACAAAAAATATTTGCTTGACATAATAATTATCAAGCATATTCTACTCTTACTCTTTACCTAGTTAGGTAACATTAAGTGTAGAATATGCTTATAGTTATAGTTCATACAAAAGTTTACTCTCATCTTGAACTGTAAAAATGATCATCTTCTTTTATTAATTGAAAATAATAATATCAAAAAGATTATAAACCACTATTCAACTTATTTGGGGCAAAATGATTAGATGCAAACAATGACAAATGTGTGCATGCGACTCGCGCGCTGAGGAAGATGACGCCAAATTCAAAAGTGAAATATTTCAAAGTGAAAATTCAAACGCATTCGCGAATATCGATGGGAGATGTTCCTTATAGTTACAGCTTTCTGCCTTCAAACAACTGAGAGCACTGGTTAAATAGCTTGTCCGCGTGAAGCCAATTGCTGAAAAATAAATTTTTACATTGACATATTTATCGAACATTTCTTTGTACGCAAACTTAATACAGTATAACATTCCAGTTCAAATGCGATTATTTATTTTAATTTTCACTAAGTTCTTGATTGATGTAAGTAGGTACTACCACGAAATAGTGCAATATATGGACCACGAAATAGTGCAATGTGGACAGTTTTATAAAGATTCGAACTTGGACATTTTGTGTCAATAATGGATCGCGTAAAACGGAGTGTAACGTTGGCGTAAATTGGAAGGAATTTCATTTTCTAGAATTGAATTTAATAAATTTCGTTTCGTTATATACATACAAATGTAGTACAGGGATTAATGTGGATTTTGTGACTGAAGAAGAAAAGACCGTTGCAATCTATTAATTGCTTTATATTTATTCAAATTTATTTGATAACATTTTCATTTACTGCACATGAACTTTAGAATCGATAACCCTATTCTGTTGCGACTTTTTGTTTAGCGAATCGAACACGATAATTGAAATGGCAGTCTAGATTTATACACTAATAAGTGCTCTAACTGAGTGCTCGTAAGTTTGTGACCATGCTATTCACACCAATATATATTGCAATGACTTTCATAAAAACTTGGCGCATTCGCTCTTTCCGAGCTCGTCTGCTTGAATTTCTGAACGGTAACACAAGCGTGGCGTTCTGTAAAGTACCTGAAAATGCTGCAGGTAATATAACCTCTGTAATAGTAATGATTCTGTAAATAATTTACCAACAAGTTTATATAACATCTCTCTATCTTATATTGCAGAAACACCAACACTGAGTTCTAAACTATGCACGAATCCAAAGAACGCATATTTATGCGACTTGCTGGACTACACGAATGCTACGAGAATATGCAGTATGAAGCCAACACAGTGTATTGAGATCAGCGACTGGGTTTCTTGCTCGGGTGGCTTACCATTAGGATACAGTGAATTATCTCCTGTCACTGACTTTGATGTTGATGTGCTATTTGAGTGTGAACTAGATCCTAATGACCACACCAATCAGGAGGTTGTAAGTGTAAGTACCTAGCTAACTTAATAAATTACAGTGTTCTTGGTGCCTCACCATGGCATACCTCGTTTATGCTTATGGCTCAATTTTTTTTCATATAAGCATGGTTTTCTTAATACAAGTCTATCTATTGTTTCTATAGAATCAGAGGTGCAGGCAAAGTACAACTTAATCAAATATTTAATATTGACATTAATATTTTAATATTGACTGGCCCGATAGCTCAGTTGGTAGTAGCCCTGCCTTCTGAACTGTGAGTTGTGGGTTCGATTCCCACTCAGGATAAACATTTGTGTGATGAACATAGGTGTTTGTTCTGTGTCTGGGTGTCATATTGTATTCTATGTATGTATTTACAAACAAAAAAGTATCTAAGTATTGTATCAGTTATCTGGTTCCCAAAGCACAAGCTTTGCTTAGTTTGGGGCTAGATGGCGTTGTGTGAGATGTTCACACATATTATATATATTAATATTTTCCAGTTGGAATCTATGGGCCAACCAGTTGCATGGAAAGCAGGCACTCACTTAGCAATAGTGTTGAAGACTAACATGGAGCACCTTAGTGTGATTGGTTTTAATTTTGTTGGAGGAGAATTTGTCATAGATCACAATTTACCAGTAGTAAGAGTACAGAGTATGTTATTACCTCACTTCACCTTACTTTAATTATAAAACTTTTTCTGATTTAAAATATCAACATTTGTACTTTTAGCTGTACAAATATCAGGAGAACCTAACACAGCCACGGATCCTTCAATGAGAAGTTTAAAAAGTGATATTCAACATAGTTTTAAAAATCATTTAGGAAATTTCCAATGGCCCATACATGCAGCACTGTTGAGAAAGCTATCCAAAGTGGTTGACATCAAATCTGACATAAGAAATACCACAGCCTATTTAAATGGGAGCAGTGACTTATTACTGGAACCTACACCGGTTAGAAGACATGTATCACTTGCTGATGTCAGTGTGAACACCACTAAGTCACTCACTGAAGATGACACAGATAAAGCAGAGGAGAATAAACAATTAGAAACTATACAGACTGAAATACTGCAAATAGCGCTGCCCAAAAGTCAAGAACATAATGAATCTCAAACTGCACCTCAAGATCACGAAGACAAGGAAGTGGTTCTTGAGAATGTCACAGTAGAAATACAGCACAATATCACACCAAAGAAATCTAGTTTAAAATTAGACCTGAAGAAAGGCACAAGCTCACTTTCTACTTCGCTGCTTAACATTTCGAGTCAGATCAAATCTGTCACTACTCATAAGAGGGTAGTGAGTACAACCGGGCCAAAGAGGCCACATTCTCAGATAGACTGTTACCCAACAGTGAAGGAAGAGCCACAAAAGGCGTCTACATCCCAACAAAGCACTCCAAAGTCTGTAAAAAGTTCCCGTCCATTAGTTAATACTAAATCACCAAATGTGTTGATATATTCAGACAGTGTAGCCGCTAGAGACAATCTGGAAGCTTCTCTTAGGAAAGTATTGGATTGCGATAGGTGAGTGCTAATAACTTTCATTTTTATAAATAAAATAGCTTATATCTACACTTTCACTATCACAACAACTTGCGCCTTATAGCTCTGTAAACTTACTTTTCAAAATTGGCCGGTTTTATAAACTATTTTTTTATTTTAAAGTCAGCAGACAGGCAGTCGGCCCGTCTGATGGTAAGTTGCTGTAGACTGCATCAAATGAGCTCACTTTTGATATTTGAATGCTCTATTATTACTGAACATTGCAAATTACTCACAGTCACAAGCTTTGCTGTCATTGATTCATATAAAAATCTTAGTGACAGAATTAGATTAAAACAGCTTGTAGATTAACCAGCTTTCTAAAACTAAAGGCGCTATGATTTTGGTACACATAACATTAACACATGGTATACACTAACTAATAATACAATTGTTTTCTTATGTACACCCCACTTGACACATTTAATTCATACTAAAAATTAAAACTGCTTTTAAGTTTGATTATGCGCTGCTTTTGCGTCTTTAGAAACAGTGGTTTCTTATTAAATTTTTAAGAAGAAAATGAAAGATGCAATTTTTCCTGATATAAAAATTATGAATATCTTTTATAAATGCAACCTGATTGTATATACATAAATGCCTGAGTCCAAATATGACCTAATTTGAAAACCAGTAAAATGAGCTTGGATTAGCAAGCTGTAATAATAAATTCTTGGAAAAAATATGATTACAATGCAACCAAATATTCAGTTCACAGTAACGCAATATAAGACCATAGTTCTTGCACAGAAATATTATATCGCGACATAAAAGGTATGGTTCCAGGTACACATTGTACAGCATCAGCCGCGAGGCCCTAGAAGCGGGGGCGTGGCGCGGTCGCGCGGCGCTTGTGGCGGTGGCAGGATGCGTCGGACGCGGCGCCCCACTTTTGTTAGCGCACCTGCTTGATGGAGGCCGGCTATTCGCGCTATGTTCCGATTTGCTGCATGCTGTACTGCCGTATTACAAGACTGCCGAGGTAACCAGTACACTAGTAGTAATAAAAACTCATTAAATAAAACTAAATAAACTAATTTAAAATTAAATAAACTAATTTAATAACGTCTGGAAGATACAGCGTAGAACGGCCCTTCAATAGGTGGACCAATGATCTGGACAAAACCGCAGGGAGCCATTGGATGTAAGAGACAAGTAGCCAATGAAAGTGGCGCTCTAGGAGGCTCTGGAGGAGCCTTATGCTCAGTGGATGTCTTCAAATTGATGATGTGGATGATGAATCTTAGAATTAAAACACTATCTGACTATTAAGCTTTAGTGCTACTATACCGCTAGACGTGAGGACCTTTAATTGGCTTCCAAATGTGTAACATGTTTCTACAATGTAAGAAAAGCTGTTGGTCTTCCCAAAAAAAATAAATAAAAAAACAAATTAAAAAATCGGTTCTCTGTATCATTATAGCGTTTGTTAGAAAATTGTGTATAAATTGTTTTTATTTCTGGCCAAGAAAAGCATACCTAGTGGCGCCCCGCGCTTTCACCCGCGGATAAAAAGTATTTTAATTATTTACTCATCCCACGGGAAAATTTCAATTTTCCGGGATAAAATTTAGCCTTTATGTTAATCTAGTGTATAAGCTATCTTGATACCGAATTTCATCCAAATCCATTTAGCCGTTTGAGCGTGAAGGAGTAACAAACATACACACAAACAAACTTTCGCCTTTATAATATTAGTGTGATAGTGTTGTCGATTCTGTGTCGCACACTAAAGCTAAACCAAATTAACATATTTCCGTAATTTTCATTTCCCTTTATCAGAAGAGTACCGCCATATTATTTTTTTTTAATGTTTTGGCTCCACACTTTTGTGTATTTAGCCAGCGTCAAGTAATTGATAATTTATCAAGTTAATGATATTTCACGCAAATATTTGTCAAGTCACAGTCGAAGTCATCAAGTCAAGTCAGACAAGTCATAGTCTAGTCAAAGTTATACTCTTAGTAAAGTGGTGGCAACTTTACTTGAAGCTTCTATGGAGTTTTGGAAACGACACGAAAAGAAACGTTTCACCATCATTATACCATTTCCCCACACTCACGCCTGTAATCCAGCACTTAACGAATATAATGCCACCAATTTTATGCACTAACACTGAAAATAACACAAGTTTTGGAAAATAATACAATGCGGTGACGCAATCTTTTTCGCTTTCCCGCCGAAACTCTTTTTGACTATTCACCGCCATACTTTGAGTTTACTTTAGGTTTAGAGAATGCGACACAGATTCGACACCACTGTGATATCATGATGTGGTTTATTCTATGGCTAACAAATGCAATTTTCACATTGCAGGTTCGCGAAAATGAGCTTGTACAATTCACATTTGACAAATGGAAGTCCGTTAAGATGAAGCACCACATCTTCTGCTACCAAGCTTCTCCTGCCAAGAAACAGTTCTCAACTGAAAGTGATAGACAGTAAGTTGATTTTGCTTTACCGGTTTTGTTTTTACCTTCTATTTCTTGTATGAATAACAAACTCAAATTCTATTCTGAACAAACAAGTACACCTTTCTCTCTGTGCCTATGGCTTAAGTCTTACATGTAAACAAGACCTAAATTTAAAAAAATCTTTAGGAGTATTTTTGTGTACTCTTTAATTTCTTGCCCTTCAATATCAAACTTAAACGTAACATCTGTATTGGCAAACAGTTAAATATAGTTATTAAGCAGCAACAGTTTTTGCGGGAAAACGAAAAAGATCGCATCGCCGCATTGTATTATTTTCCAAAACTTGTGTTATTTTCAGTGTTAGTGCATAAAATTGGTGGCATGAGTGTGGGAAAGTGGTATAATGATGGTGAAACGTTTCTTATCGTGTTGTTTCCAAAACTCCATAGAAGCTTCTAGTAAAGTTTCTACCACTTTACTAGGAGTATGACTTGACTAGACTAGACTATGACTTGGACTGTGACTTGACTTGACACATTATATGATATTAATTAACTTGAGATATTATCAATTACTTGACACTGGCTACATACACAAAAGTGTGGAGCCAATACAAAACAAAAAAAGCAGCAACATTTTGCTTTCGTTTTTAATATCTTTTATATCTGTGTAATACATGTGCTTACAATATTTTACGAATTTTGCAGAGCAAGTCAGGAAGCTAATATGTGTTGGTACGCGAAATATACATTCATTGTATGACAGACTATTTTCTTTTTTATTTGCAATACTACAAATCTTATTTCAAAGGCTGATGATTTTACTAGATTTTATTAATGTAGGTAGTTAGTGCCTTAATAATATTTGCAATTATTTTGCATAATATTTGCTACTGGTATATTTACGGTAATGCTTAATATGCATGAATCTAGAAAAAATAGCCACCGTTTTGAATAGATTCCATATTTCTAAATATTCACGATTTATCCATTTATAATAATTATTGTAGGTAATTATCCAATACCAAAGGAATTATTGAATAAATGCATCTGTAATTTCAACAGAGTACCTAATATTTTTTTCTCAAAGCTTTCACATTTTTTATTTATTTTTTATTTAGATTAATCTGCAAAAATAATTAACGTACTATGCCCAGAAGACATTGTAAATATTCATCAAACAAATAATCACTTTGTAAATAGGTACCTAAACCACAGTGAAAGATAAAATGTGTAAACCACTGTAAAATAGTCTATAAGTAGATCATAATTTTATTTAAGAAGTAGATAGTCAATGGACCTCATTTCATTTTTGTAAGGTACCAAAACACGAAAACCATTGCGAGATTATCCTATAAAGAGCTTATATAAAATATCTCAGATTTTTGCATTCAGTATTTCCAAAGTTATAAATAAAAAAACAAATTGAGGATTTACGATGTCGACGTGGGAAGCACAATTAATTTGTGAAATATGACAGTTGTTAAAAAAAGACTTCGACACCAAGGCGTTTAATTTATTTCTGGCTTCTACCTAAAACCTTAATATAACGTCACTTTATCCAAAATTTAAAAAATGCTCATTAAATCAAAATAAAAATACATAATACGTCTGTTATTATTTTTCAACTAACTTTTAATAAAAACTGGGGAGTCAAAAATTTGAAACGTTGTCCATTAATAAGGCAGGTTTTTGAATGAGTAACGCTTTTTAGTAACAAGCATGTTTTAGATATATTAATATCAGAACGGGTTATTAAATGTTTCAATGTGTGTATAGGCCGTCCAAATACACGGGACATCCAGGCCATGAGTTAGATATTCAAGTGTTGGCCTCGGAAGAGACGTGGCGTACGCCGTCGCTGTTGCAAGCCACCGATTTGACAAATAATGGTGTTGCAATATTTTCACAGGTGAGTGTAATATAAATAAAAAAATGATTCACGCAAACTTATGACATTTTAAAAAAAATCATACAATTGACTTTTGTTAGTCGTAACATAAAGGATAACAAGTGTCATTAATAATTTTATGGATTTCAGATTCATTTAGAAGCAGACCCAAGTGACTACCTCGGCGAAGAAGGCGTCAAATCCAACGAAGCTCGCTTAGAAATAATCCACAAAATATTAGGAGACATCCTCGGGCTCCACGTGAAGCCGCCCACGGAAGTACCACAGATTGATTTCACTAAGGCATTCTTTCTGGGCAACCATGTGGTAATAACTTTACTGAAACTTCATATTGCATCACCATTTACAGTAGAAAATTGCTAACATTTTCGTTTTGAGATCTTGGGTTATAAATAATGTAAGATTCTATTTTTTATCATGTTTAAATATTTATTTACAGCCAGTATAGTTTGGATTGAGTATGTGTAGGTAGGAATTAGGATGAGCTTTTTAGGAAACACCGTCATTTGGTTTCATTGTAACACAAGATTTTACCATTCCATATTGTACGCTGTGGCACTTTGTTTTTTAGTGACACTTATGTATTATCTGGTTTAGGTTCTCACATATAACATTTTAGTGTATTGTAAATTGTTGATTTTTTACATATTACAAATTAGGTCGATATTTATTGCTTTCTCAACGGTTGGCCGAAATTCTGTACTTGTCCATCACTTGGAGTCTAATATACTCTGAACGTTATGTTATTTTCACATTGTATGAGAAAATTGTACCATTTATAATTGTTTGATACATGACCCTTAAGAACAACCTAAATAAAAAATAAAAAAAAGAAAACAAATCTCCTGAAGGATTTATCTTCCAGCATGCAAAGAAGCATTCTTATATACACATCCTTGTATGTCTTATCTTTTACGTCATAAACCCTAAAAGTATCTTGGAATTAAAGCCACATTTGATTATCTGCGACTACGATATGGTTTTTTCCATCGTGGCGAGGCATTCAACTCTTTTGATTTGTTACCTGAATATAACCTTATCACCACTAACTTTCATGTATCCTTCACTAAACATGAAATTCATCCTTATAGCCATCTACTAGAATACAAAGTGCAGTGTCCATTGTAAGCGGTATGTTGGAGTAAAGAGTGACGTAGGGTGTTGTCCACTAGGGGGCGTGGCCGCCGTGCAGCGCCGGCCCCGGCCACGTGACGGTGTGATGGCCGGTGAGACGCGTCGCGCTTACACATGTGCTGTATTATGTTTTGTATGGCTTTGATGAAAGATTTCAATAGTGACGATGCAATGATAAATAAATAATACAATTAGTTTTTTAGAACGAAGTTCCTTATCGCGCGTCCCTTATCGCGCGTTGCAAAAGGGGGCTAGACAGAAAAAATTAAGACCGATAACGACACTTAAGACCAAAAGTTGTACGACACTTTTTGAAGCCGTGCGGTGTGCGCGTGTTTCTCTGTCTGTCTCTCTCTCTCTTATAGAAATCAAGCCAGTTATTTTCGTTTCGTCTTTCTATTTCGCATTCATATTATATTAATTTTCTTTCTATTTACATTATATTTGTTAATAATAAAAAAAAATATATTATAGTTAAAAAAAAAATATTACAATACCTTCACTAATTAATAGAAGGGAACTGCGTTCTATCCGGGTGTCCCTTGGCACCTCTCAAGTTTTTTATTTTTATTATTATTTTTTATTTACTTTAAACTTGTCAAACGTTTGACCACGCTCTCACCTGATGGGAAGTAACGATGCGATCGAAGGTGTAGCATGCTAGCCAAGAAAAATAAAAAATATATATGCATATAGCAAGGCCTTATGACCCGTTTTCGCTGTTAATTGTAAAATGTGTAATAATGCATACATTTTTGTCAAATGTGGACATAATCTTAGTCGTGATTTAAAATAGCTAGTTCAAAGGGAAACTAAATGTATGCATGTTGCTATTGAAATCTAACAACAAAAGCATTTAAACTGTACTTTTGTTTATTTATTATTGTTGTATTTATTATTATATTATACATTTATACACCAAATTCGCTTTAAATACTGTTGGCACGCAAATTCTTTCGCTTTGTGTGACATGAAAAGCATTAGCAAGCAGCATTATTATCTGAGCTTTAGGCTTTGTAAATACGCTTGCTTTTTGTCTAAAAGAAAACATTGATGAGTGAAATGATATTAGTAAAATTCCCGACTCTAAATTTAATTTTGCTAAAATAATTACGTGTTCTACCTAACACTATTTAAGTAGGTAATGTAATGATTTTATAAAAATGTGTGACTATGTAACTAGGTACGTATTTTTATATATCTCAATGTGGCATGCTGCATTATTTTCCAAATAAATTGCAAACATTAAGATCATGAAAGCGCAGGTAAAGTATCAAGACTATTTTTCCATCGTTCACAATAAAATATAGTAATTTATTGTAAAATATTAAACATGTGTTATATTTATGATTTTAATAGCAGTATCGCCTGCTTAGCGTAATCAGCAGATTAATCTGTAAAGGGTAAATTTGAATCACGAACGGGATTTGAACCCCCATCCGTCCATCCCTAAAGCCGGACAACCCTGAGTTGGTTGTAAAAGGTGAAGAATAAATTGGACATGAGATCACATAAGTAAAACATGTCCTGGCTTTAGGGACGGATCGATGCGGTTTCAAATCCCGTTCTTGATTCAACATTTTCCTTTACACACTAATATGTTTTATAGTGTTATCCCGTTCATCTTTTGGTAGAGTCCTAACCGTATAAACTACAAAAAACGTTCATTGAGACTTCGCATCGTTTTACTTAATTTCCCAGTAGTTATCATTAACAGCGCTTTCATCCTCGACCCAGCTTTTTTTAACACTTGTTCATATAGCTGCAATTGTTGGTCAATAGCACAAGCTCCAACTGCTAGAGCGATGGTGTGCAGGCGTGACGGAGGGCGCGCGCTTGCAGTCACTAGATGGCCTCACCGTGCAGTGGTGCTTGCGGGGTGAAATCCCAAAAGAACCGCCCTCCGAAACCTTTCTTCCGGTTTACATGTACGAATGCCCCGAACACTTCTCCACCGTCGAATACTTTGATGTGAGTGGATGAAATACTTCACTATTGTAGATCTGGTTTCGGGTTTTTAGTGAATTTTACTGTAACAGTTTTTATAGCATTGTTGAACTTTAACGTTAGTTCATAATATAATATTACAATTTGTTATAGCGACTGAGATTATTGTCGACAGAATTCTTATAAGTAAACTGTTTATATCACCGTAACAAGACTAATGTATGTTTTATATTATTAATGCTTTTCTTATATGGATGATATTATCATAGACAGTATGTACCATTAAGAGCTCCCTGCTCCGCGATTGCACATAAATCTGTAATCATTTCATAGATTTTTGTGTGTGCAACATTTAATTGTACAGCAAAATATATTGATCAGTGGCTGAAACATCGCGTGTCTCGGTGCGACTCATACGGTTTGTGTGCTGAGCAAATCGTGTTTCTCAGCCAAGGACTAAATTTAACTTTAAGTTCCGGCCATTACTAACTCTTTAGTGTCTGTTTGTCCGTTTGGTATGAGAATAGGACCACCCCATCTCTTCCCGTGGGCGGTAGGTATAGGAAGTTGAGGTTTGTGGGCAATAAAATAACGTGGTGTAATGATTTAAGAAGATATTGATGTATCCATTTCTTTATGACTAGGAAGCGATGCGACTGACTCCTACCACACAGAATGACGGAATGTAAAACTAAGATGGTGGTTCTCTTTAATATTGAAATCGATATTCAGTACATTAATTAACAGATTAATTTTTGCAAATCAAATGAAATAAATCAACAGTAGGTGCCCTAAGATAATATCTGGCTAAGAGAATATCTGGAGAATGGGCAGTAGCATTGTCCTCAGTACATTGTAAAAGTGCTAAAAAAAAGCCTATTTGCAATAAATCTTTTGACTTTGACTTTGACATTGAAATCTTCTGCGATTACTAAGCCGCCTCCCAAGCGTGGTGATTAGGGCAACTCCTCTTACGATAGGCGTCCAAATTGATGATGATATTAGGGAGGCCTATGTTCAGCAGAGGACTTCTGGCTGATGTGAGTGCCCGTGATCACTGGAAGCCCTTTACAGGTCTAATATTCTTATCTCCAGAATCTAACATCGACCTCTCTCGGTCGACTAGTGGTGTACTGTGACGTGGTATCGTCGACCATGGCCGTGTGCGGCGCCCCTCTGGCGCATGGCGTGGCGTGTGTGGCGCGACGGCAGGCGGCGGCGCGCGGCCGCGGGGGGAACCACTGGATCTCACCTCTCGGGCAGGCGTGTATATCGTTGCAAGTAGGTCCCGCAATCATTTATGAAGTATAACTTCTTTACGCACGCTTTGGAAGTAAGCTGGTGAATTTGAGTGTAAAAGTTGAAGTTAGTTCACGTAGATTTTTATTGTCAACATAACAAAGTAAAAAAATTGTATTATTATGTTGGTATGTCCGGTAAAATGACAATTTAAAATTGTCAAGATGGCGACATTACCATGGAGCATGGATGGAGCTAAACTAAAGCAGTTTTATTTCAGTTGTGTGATTTAAAGTACTCTCGTTTTTTGATGGATTGTATGTATGAATGAATGACGTGTTGCGCTAGTTGTTCACCTGATGTTACAACGTTGCTGCAGCCCATAACAGTTGTAGTGCCACTCGGAATTCTAAATAGTATAAAGTTTGCGTAACATTGCACTGTGCCCGTCATCCTGAGTCAGCACATCTCAGCATTTTTTTTTTATTCTGCATTTCCACAGACACGTGTCCGTGCTTTTTGTTAGATTATTTTTTATATTTATGAATTACATCTCGGCATTAAGATTACTAGACTATGGGATCAGATCATACACTCTCATTTGCCCAGTAATTTCACTAGCTACAGTGCCCTTTATGCTAGAACATAGTAGTGCTTGCACACTACTTAACGCATGGTGGTAGAATAACTGGCAACTGGCGGTGACACCTACCTAGACGAATTTTTAATTAAAATTTTAAGTACAGCTCAGATATTTTTCAGAAGTCTACACATGTCGGAAAAATCAACAATATTTTGGCTTTAGTTAAGTTTGGGTTAGAGAACCGACAGTGAAGTATTTTTTTAAACAGATATAAATCAATAAACCGTACCCTACAGAGCGGCAAATTAGCATAAGTGAAAAAGCTCTCAAAATAAAGAAAGAAAAATGTTTACACGTGATCTTACGTATTTATTTTAATGATTTTGTTTCAGGTTTGGCAGAAAATAACCCCGTCATTGCCGTTAGTACAACACGCGTCGGCATTGGCAGCCGTGCGTGCTATCCGCTCGCTGCCAGCGTATGAACACCTTGACATCAGGTAATAACGGTACTAATACAATATAAAATATATATTATAATAGTATATAATATAAAAATATGTTACATGGTAATTCCTTTTTTAAAATGGTCTTAATCTACTTCAAACGTCTCCGCGCTTTTTTTATAATGAGATATACTCTGATAACGTAATCATTAATTTTTTCCAGCTATTTTAATTTGAAAACCAAATTACGAACCGATTTTGTTACAGATTATTATGTAACCCGATCGTGTTTCGTATTATCCAAATTTTTCTTTTACAACTTATACTGCGATCTATAGCAGGCGATACTGCTATAAAAGTTATTTTCATTTTGACACAATATCTATGGGATCAATCTGAAAGCAAATACTTGTAAATGAAAAAACATTTTTTTTTCAAATCGGTTTATAAATGTTGGAGATATGAAGTGACAAACATAAAAAAAAGATAGATATACTCACAATTGAAAATCTCCTCTTTGAAGTCAATTGAATCGATTTTAAATTGTTCTTGCAGAATAAAGTGGCCTAACGACATATACTACGGGCGTGACGTTAAAATAGGCGGCATGATAACTACCGCCAACTGCATGAACGATGACGTCTACATAGTCATTGGTAAGTAATCAAACCATACAATTATTGAACAAATGAATAGGCTATTTGACTACAATTACATTTAATCTAAATATATATAACTCAAAGGTGACTGACTGACATAGTGATCTATCAACGCACAGCCCAAACCACTGGACGGATCGGGCTAAAATTTGGCATGCAGGTAGATGTTATGACGTAGGCATCCGCTAAGAATTTTTCGAAATTCCACCCTTAAGAGGGTGAAATGGATGGTTGAATTATTATCCCATAGGCCACGCCGCGGGCGAAGCTGCGGACAGAAGTTCGTACAATATAGAAGTTTAATAACAAATTGAAAAAAAAAAAGTAAAACCGGTAAAAAAACCATGGAGTAGTACGATTTTAAAGTTTAATCACCTTTCCCTTTTTCGTAAAACTGATATCGTGTGGAGCTTCCTCCCAGCTACTATGAAGGCATTTTTTGTGACGTCACATGCCAATCAGATATGTAGACTAGATATATAGTTGTATAGGACTTTTCTGCAAAGTTCGTCTAGATACGCACCACCGTTTTGCCAGTTAATCTGCCATCTAGCAGTAGTGTGCAAGCACTGCTGTATTCCTGTTGGAAAGGCACTGTAGCTAGTGAAATTACTGGGCAAATCAGACTTTATGAACTGATCTCACAGTCTAGTTATCTAATACCAGACTGTGACATGTCTCAGGATGACGTGCGCAGTGCAGTGGCACGCATAACTTATTATTTTAAAGTTCCGAGTGACACTGCAGCTGTTATGACTGGCCGTGTCGTTTAACATGAGGTGAACGACGTGCAAGAAAATACCGTGATTATCTTAATAAACATTACAAATAGAAACTGAAATTATTGATAGGAATAGGCAATAGGCAAAGTACCTAAGATTTCATACCATTAAGCTTGGGATATTAAACCAAGCTTTTTTGTCTGCAATGTAATGCAGTGTTTTTCAGTAAAAGTATTATTTTATGTTGTCTAGGTCTAGGCGTGAACATATCAAACAAGGTGCCGACGACGTGCCTCAACGACATAATATCCGCCCACAATGACACACACGGCACGAATCTCAGTCCCATATCAGTCGAGCGGTTCCTCGCGCGATACTGCTCACAGCTCGAGCGGATCCTTGAGTATATGTCGACGGACGGCGGCCTTGACGCCTTCCTCGAACAGTATTACCAGTACTGGCTGCACACGTGAGTCCATACTTGTAATTAATAACGGGTGAAATACTGTGCTAACGGTTCAACGATGATGAGATATCAAATCATTTGCCAATGATGAGTAGTGTAGCTAGGTAACCTGGCTCTGGGGTAAAAAATAAACTAGGGCCCCAACTAATAATGACCATTGGGCGTTATTATTATTATTATTATTGCATAGATCCTGGACCCTAACAAGGATTTCCTGTGTCTAGGGACCCAGGAACTACGAGGACCATGGTTCCACAACACCCAGACTGAACAAGTATTTGGGCTTTTTTTTCTTTGCTCAAATACTTGTCCTGTCGTGGGAATCGAACCCGCCGCCTGGCTATGCGCCAACCCGCTCAACCACCACAGGGGCTGTTAAACTATATAAAATTGTTTGTTCCGTAATCGACGTACTCCAGATTTGTCGTACCTGAGCCAGGCGATCACGTATCTTGTTTGCAACTAATAGAAACAGATATTTGTATGGATTTAACAGTTTCAACGCGCAGCTTATGTACATTATGTACATTACTATGCATTTTTTTCCTGTTGTATTGCAATCAAAGTTTTGTGATCACCCCGCAGATTTATTTTTATTCAGAATGTGGGAGAAAATTTCACTAGTGAACTAGTACACTATACTATTGACAATTTACACAATTACTTGGCCCGTCGCGGGAATCAAACCCGCCGCCTCCGGGTTATGAGCCGACCTTTTTTTTTCAAGAGGGGAATGGCCTCGCATTTCCCACATACTCCCACATACCCTTTGCCACCACGGGGGTGGTAGTAGGGGGTATGTGGGACTGAAACCCACTAAAACCCCTCCGTGATGGGACAAGATGGAGACGCACTGCATTAACCATCTTGGCCCTTCCGGGTAGAGACCTGGAACCGGTGGGGTTATGAGCCAACCTGGTCAACCACCACGCCACAGACGCAGTATCTTACACATGATTAACGTTGGTGATCTTAAATTCCTCTTCCTAGTGGTGAAGAAATCCGCGTGCTCACAAAAGGGGCTACGATTCCTGTGGAGGGAACGGTGAAGGGTGTGGATTCCGCGGGCTGGCTGCTCGTCTCCACTGCTGAGGGAGACTTACAGCTGACACCTGACGGCAACACGTTCGATATGATGAGTGGACTCATCGCGCCTAAACAGTAAGCAACAAACAAATAGTGTAGTATTAAGGAGCTAAGTGATCTGAGTTTAGTGGACAATTTTAGTGAAGTGGGCTAAAGCTAAGACATATTACAGTCCCAAGTCGCGGAGCCGCAAGTGGTATGGTCCATCCATATCCCACTTGCGGACCCCGCGATGTGGACGAAGTGGGGGACTTTGGGGGACATTGGCAAAGTAGTGTGTATGTTACCAATATGGACTGAGAAATTTTGGAACATTAACAGATAAAGTTACGACGCTCTTAGAGAAGTAAATAGAAAATTAGTATACTTTATATAAACTTGCTTATAATATTCATAGTTATTGAAAATACCCTGTCAGTTGCAAAAAAAAGTTCTAAACAAGTGATCAAACAACTACAGGAAATATAGCTAGTAAAACCAAATAATTCGCTTAAATAATAATGGGAAATGCAATAGAAATCAAAATACAATTCGTTAAAATATAATTGAATTTAAGAAAGTACTTAAGATTGTTAAGAAGTTTGATGGTAAGGTAGGTACTTGAATCAAGAAGTTATTGTGGTTGATTGTATTTATAAACAATGCCCATATCCTATACTAATGTTATAATCTATTCTATACTGTTATCCATTTGTGAAAAATGTTAAATCTTGTTTAATAATATGTTTCCTGCTATAATAATGATGCTGTTAAACTGTTGGCTTTACAAGTAATAAATAAATAAAAATACTGTAACGGCGACATTTTTGTACATTCAGACTTTTTTGTATAACTAACTGTGTTCTACTATTTAGAGTTTACAGAATCCAAATCCATTGTTTTTAGAAGTTTTGTTTGTTAATATACTTAGGTTTTTGCGCAGTGAGGTCGGAGTGCAGAAAAATTAGCTTAAAATCTAATTCTAATTAAACGTCTGGTTGAAGCTGCACGTGACCAAAATGTTGGCATCTACTTCGGCCAAAGATTGAGCATTGCCATTCAACGTGGCAATGCTGCCAGCATATTGGGCTCTGCCTACTGATAGTGGTTTGTTTGATTAAGTTCCCTTTTTATTGTTTTATGTAGAAAAGATAATTAAATGATTATTCGAGGTAATTATGAAAATGGTATGAAGATGTTCTGGCGTAATTATAATATGAGTTTAAACACTGTTTTTTTATTTATTTAAATACTGTACTAGTTTGGACAAGTTTGAGAACAAATTTACTTTGTGTCTTGTGAAAATGGTTTGACAAAATTTCTTGTGTATATAATACTTAAGAGAGTATACGCCGCCTCATGCCATATAAAAAGCGCCAACAGGACGGCCCTCTTCCTTGTGTATAAGTACCGTTAAGTACCGTTATCATTAACTTCTTTATCCAAATACGATTACAATCGATCGGGTTGTAAATGTAATCAATGTTGGTAGGTGTTCCTATAGAGTATTAGTAAGATATACATATTATATTGAAAAATGCTTATTTTAGTACGACAATGTGATTAATTTATAGTAATCAGTATTGGATTGGGCCGAGTCTTGGAGACTTCACGATCGTCTGCAATAAATCAGTGATATATTATAGCTAAATACAATATCTATAGCGAGATAAGCTTGACAAATTGCTGAACAACTCGACGTGTAAAACATTAACATAGATCTAATAAACTTTATCAAAAAAGTCTCTCAGTAATATACAGTATCTTGTAGTTAAGGAATTATACACATTAGATTTGTTATCCTATAAGCTACGTTATTATGAACGATTTTTCAATGGCTGGGTAAAGGTTATCCAACTAATTATATGTGTACTGGGCAAATCATAAAACACTACACAGCCTTATTAATAAACACGAACTAGCTTTAGGCTAGTTACACCATATTTTGTCTCTTTCGATCCAGCTAAATATTCTAGTAGCAAAAAAAGGACAAAAGCTGAAGTAACTAATCCGAGACTAATACCCGTTTATTAATGAAGCTGACAAAGTTTACCTTTAATTTTCACTGTGTTTCGTTTTATTCAATGTAAGCATAACTTTTGTCCGAAAATATGATCCTACTAATGTTATATTCTGATCAAAACAGGAAAAAAAAACTACAACATTTTGCTATTCATGAATAACGGTTTTGTTTGTTTTATCTAATGAATAGCTTTTATCTGGTTATTGAGAAAACGGCACCTAAATAAAATATTAGTAGGTTTAGGCACAAAAAAAACATTAGATTGATTATTGACTTATTGGAGGGTGGGTGCGTGGTGTGTTTAAAAGGGACAGTAAAAATATGGATTGTATATTTGTATCTAAGTATAAATTTAAAAATTATTGGACTTTGGATTTATTATACGTAATTACTTGCATACGTCTTTATTTATAAATTAGAGTACACGCGAACATCAATTCTAGACATATAATGTACACGAATAAAGTAAGTTTTTGCTTGTAATTTTACTTGTAAAAGCGATATTACAGAGGTAAATAATGCACACCGCGACACGGCCTGATAGAGCGTTGTCTTTGTCACTCACGGGGAGATAGTCTGCTATGTAGAGCGTCATATCTATAACTCGATGTGGGAGTTTTTTTTGGCGGGAACGTGAAAAAGATTGCGTCACCGCATTTTATTATTTTCCAAAACTAGTGTTATTTTCAGTGTTGTGCATAAAATTGGTGGCATTCTATTCGTTAAGTGCTGGATTACAGGCGTGAGTGTGGGAAAATGGTATAATGATAGTGAAACGTTTATTTTCGTGTTGTTTCCAAAACTCCATAAAAACTTCAAGTAAAGTTGCCACCACTTTACTAGGAGTATGACTTTGACTAGACTTGATGACTTCGACTGTGACTTGACACATATTTGCGTGAAATATCATTAACTTGATAAATTATCAATTACTTGACACTGGCTAAATACACGGGGGTGTGGAGCCAAAATAAATTAAAAAAAAGAACTCGATGTGCATTGTTTACAGCAGGTCCTGCAATTACTTATGTAAAGTGACCTAATATGGCCGCGGTATTTAACTATTAAACTTTGGCCCCTTCACTAAAAAATACTACAACAGAGGAACAGTTATTCAGTGTTTTCTCTTGTTTTATCTTTGCCCATTTCAAACTTGATAGAGTGAAACAAAACACAAAATAACTATTCTTCTGCTATACAATGGTTATTAGTAAGGGGTTGAAAAATATATCTTACTATTTTTAATCCAATATCACATAGTGTTAATCAGCCGCAACACTGCCAGTGCTCTTACGAATAGTAGAAGTTTAGAATGAATGTAGAATGAATCCGTTCATAGAAATAATCACGTATATTTTATTAGAACTTTATGTTTAGAATCAACGGATTTTATCCGACTGTTATGCAAATTGCAAATGAATAGTTTATTTTCAATATATTTATGTATTTGTATGTATTATGAGTCAATTATATCGGCATGATAATCTCTTTTGGCTCTCTAAGAATTTGGCATAGTTAGTTAGTTACCATACTTTGCTTAGTTTGGGGCTATATGGCGTTGTGTGAGATGTCCACAGATATTATTATTATTATACTTTCGGATTCGGAAATGACATATTAGTTCCTTTAATTTTAATTAATGCGGTGTGTTGAATACGGTGTTTCATTTGCAATAGTTTTAATTGCATTGGATACTTTACCAGATGTTATGAAACAATTTTGTATTGGTAATGCAGAAAATATTTCACATTAGCTTGCATTGTCTATTAATATCAACGATGTCGAGTGGTTTCCGTCTGTAAGCGAACTCTCTCTAATAATTTATAAGTCTTTATAATTATTAAGATTCTAAAAGTTATTAAATTATGGTAATTATTTATTGAAAATGATCGATAGCATTTTTTGTACAAGAAACAAAGTAACTGTTAAATTCTTGCTCTGAAAACTATTTTTTTTTTCAATTTAAGTAATGTGTTTGAATTGGAAATGCGTAATTAAGTACAAGGACTTGATAATTATTAAATTGAAATATTAATAAAGTTCAGTTAAGAACAGTCACTCAGGAAAATTCATATATTGACCTAAAACCAATCGGCAGACTGAAAACAAAAGCTAACCAATTTTGAATATCGCTAATTTCGGCCATCGGTCTTGCCATTTTCTAATAAATTAATGATTGGACTATGCAAGCTTAGCAAGTCGCACTGTTATTGATTGAACATCAAATATTTTATCGGAAAACGTGCCTAAAGATAATTATTGTGAACGATATGCAATTGTAAAAACAAAAGTCTTATTTATTAAATAGATTTAAGAAATCAAAAATCTTATCGTCGTTTTTTCAATACTATTTGTGTAATTCAATTTTAAGAATCTTTTCGATGTTGTTGAAGTTTTAATGTTGAAGCGACCGACGAGGTGAGCTCGTGTTGCCAGACAAAAAGTTTGTCGCAGATTTCTAGTTTTTTCGCTGTATTGTTGTGAAGTGATATTTTGTTATTTATTCCTAGTCTAAAACTAAAATGTTATACAATTTCTTGTTACTATTACTCTGGTTGTATTCATGTCCTCTAATAAATTGTTTCTTACTTAAAAATCGTGTTATCATTTATTGCTTAACATTGCTATTCATCATGGCAATGCTGCCAACATATTGGACTCGATGCCTACTGGTAGTGGGTTGTTAGATTATGTTTTCTTTTTATTGTTTTATTTCTCTACGAGCTTCTGCCCGCAGCTTCGCCTGCGGCGTGGCCTATGGGAAAATAATTCAACCACCAATTTCACCCTCTTAAAGGTGGAATTTCGAAAAATCCTTTCTTAGCCGATGCCTACGTCATAACATCTACCTGCTTGCCGAATATCAGCCCGATCCGTCCAGTGGTTTGGGCTGTGCGTTGATAGATCACTATGTCAGTCAGTCAGTCAGTCAGTCACCTTAGAGTTATATATATTTAGATTATAATTCTGGCTCTAAATCACGCCGCTAGAATTATTTTGGGTCCTTCTTAACCTTCTATTATAAAGTGGTGGTTACTTTGTTTTCGGTAAAGTGAATTTAATAGTGGATTTGGTTCATATTCCACATTTGACATTATAGTGACTGCACATGTAAAACCATAGACATAAAATTGAGAGTAGCGGAAATATTAGTTCAGCTAGAGATGTGATACCAAGAGATGGTTTTACCTATAAAAGAGTATATAATTATCGGAAAACATAAAACCCCAATAAAAAATCAGCACCACCACGTTTTATTAACAGTCCAGATATTTCAGTCAATAAGAATCGGCATTTTCAAACTTGAAGGCGTGAGGCGGTACCCCCCTGCTTCCGGTGCCTCGTATTGTGAAGATGGCGCCCCCTAGCGGTTCCAACTTTACGTTAAGTTTGTCTTGGGAGGTGGTGACGAACAACTCGTCTAGACTTGGACCTCCCCACTCGACTGACGTCACTCGAGAAACTGGCAATTTGTAGCCGAACACTACATGTCGCGTGTCCGGGTTTATGTGAAGGACCTATAAGAAAAAGGAAGCTATTATATTTATAATTGAAGGGGTGAGAACAAAAAAGGTTTAGCTGTCAAATTGATACTTTAGTTGACTTACTACTTTACTTTACTTGAGAAAATTTACTTTAAACTTCAACGGATTCATTTTAATGTTCCGCTTATAAGGTAATAGAAAAAGTTTATCTAAGTTACAGTTGCTTGAAAATTTATTAATTCTATTTTAAAATACACAATATAGTACTAATTTGTACAATTACTGTAAAAATATAATGTAATAAATATAATAATGTTATTATGCGAAGCGAACTGTATTCCTGTGTCAGATAAACCGTTTTTAGACCAAAAATCTCGAGTATTTTGAGAAAGTATTATTGTAGATAATTTCACGTTGAATCCAACGATAAGTCATTTTGTGAAAAAAATCAGTTAAACCTTTTTTGATCCAATCACTTCAATTAGTCTGCGATGTGCGCGGTGCAGTGTCACGCGAAACCCTGTACTATAGAATTCCGAGTGACACTGCAACTGTTATGGGCAGCCGTGTCGTCAACATCAAGCGAACGGATAGCTCGTCATGTCATTCTTCAACATAAAAAATAAACATTACAACAGTGATCATTTTTTCAAGCAGAGATTTCATTCATAAAGTGATCAATTAGTGAATGAAATCTCTGCTTGAGCACCGATCGATGACTGAGCATCGTTCTGTAATACGGACCTAAGAGTTCCGAGTGGCACTGTGCCTGTTATGGACAACCGTGACACTTGATATTAGGTTAATTACGAGCTCGTTATGACATTCATTAAAAAACAAGGTACTAATGAGAGTCATCTTAACTGCTGAACGTAGACCTCCACCACAAAGCGCCATCTGCTTGTATCCATAGGCTCCCTGCAGTTTTGACCAGTTCGTCAGTCCAACTATAGGGGGCTTCTTTCCCATCGGTTAGTCAGTTCTGCGAGCGATTTGGCCTGCCCATTGCCATTTCAATTAATAATTCTAAAATGCTAATGTTATTAGATAAGTATTCAATACTTACTACTCCTCCAAACATGAGCGCGACCCACAGATGGCCGTCGGCGTCGATCGTCATGCCGTCAGGTATGGCGTCGTCATAGCCGTAATTTGATACGTCAATTATCGTCCGTCGCGCACCTTAGAACCGGTACAAATAAAATATGAGAAACACACTTCATGTGTCTTAATTAGGTCGATTTCGCGCCCTTGGTGATCAGTAACACAGGCTAATTCACAATTTCAAGTCTTATCACTTGTACTAATTCTTAACGCAACTCAAGGCATATCTAAATTCTATTTCTTTGTTCATCTATGCTTATAATAAGTACTTTCACGCTCGGAATAATGTATTGCTGCTGTACCTATATCAGCAAATTAAATTAAAATGTACCTAATAAGATATCTACCATGGTGCTTCGCTAGGACTTGATGCCTATAATTCGCTCGATATCAGTCTAAAATAAATTCAATGGATAATCGTCATTTAAACTTACTCAACTCTCCCTGCTGTAAGTCGAAGTCAAAAGCTTCTATTTTCTGCGTGGGCGAGTCTATGTAGTATAACACAGAGTTGTTGTGCGAGAATACGATTCCGTTGGAGATGGAGACCGGGCGCAAGTGGACCCGTGGCTGCAGCGAGGCTTGCTCCACGCTGTAGAATGACCCCTTATCTGGTAGCACGTCGTCACCGGTTTGGGGACCTTTCGTACCTGGGGAACAGTTTACCATAACAACCAGTTTATTATTGAGATATGTCTGCCGTCTTTTCTTTTTGGCTGATACTCTGGTTTATGGCGTTTACTCGAGATAAGATGTCATTGTTATTTGTCGTAATTATCAAATTTGAATAAATCCCGTCCCTTCTTTTTAACTGAGTAACAATAGAGATGTATCTGAAACCTTCTGGGGAATTTCTCCCATCTCTCTAGATGGAAACAATGTTTATGAATGGAGTACAATTTTATCGACAATATTACTTGCCTCCTATACGTTGTTCATAATAATTATTATTTAGTAATGATTAAATAATAATTGTAACGCCCAACGATCACATACATAGATCCTGGACCGTGTAGGGACCCAGGAACGTCGGACCATGGTCTCAATACACCCAGACAGAATAATTAGTATATGCGCTTCTTTGTTCTTCTGTGCACAAGTACTTGTCCTGCCGCGGGAATCGAACCCGCCACGTCCGGGTTATGAGCTACCTACTCAACCACAACACCACAGAGGATGTCAAACCATAACCAAAAACCATACCTATCCAAAACCGTCCCTGCGCATCAGGTTTGCCCTCGTTAATGACGTTATCAGGCTGGCCGTGGTCGAGTGTTGTCAGAAGACGTATTGCTGAATCGCCTGCCACTCCCCAGTCCAACAGAAACAGTGCTGAGCGCACTGCCACGAGGAGACGGCGGCTGTCGGCCACCAGAGACACCACATTCACTTGTCCATAACCTATAGAAGGAATTGATTAGCACTTGAGGGTTGATCACACTTGATTAGTCTATTTAGTTAGTTCTTGAGTTTCGTTTCGATATAGATCCTATCGATCGCGCGTGTCGCCTCTTTTTAACCGACTTCCAAAAAGGAGGAGGTACTATGTTTTTTTTTGTGTATGATTATCGATATTTTCGACAATTGTGAAACGATTTTAAAAATTCTTTTTTAGTTCGGAATGGTCTCCCGAGGTGGTCCCATTATCATCAAGTCAGGATCTAATGATGGAATCTCAAGGAATACGAGGAAAAATAGACTTACTAACAGTGTAATAAAATATTTTAAGTCGATTTTGACCCGCTTCCCGGTTTCCAATTAAGCTGAAATTTTGCATACTTATTTAAGTTAAGTAACAATAAAAAAGAACAAAAATTAATAAAATTAAATTTTTTTCATTTTTTTAAAGTGCTCGGCGTATTAATAATTTTAGAACTGCTTAAAATAGAAAGATATAGCCTTAAAATATAATTATAGATCATTTTTATAATAAAGATCGTGACTAAGTATAAGTTATATATTTTAAGTATAAATGACTGGTTTTTTGTGTGCTGAGAGAAATCTGATTCAAATAGATATCAACATACACCTAATAAACATTTACGTAACTCATTAAGAATAATAAATGATGTTTAATTTTATGATTAATAGTCATGGAGACAGCCAAAGAAAACGTTGGAAAAAATTGCGTTACTACTACTACTACCGATGCTGAATTTAATATCTAATATCTCTACAAAACCTCCACTTACCAATATGTTTAGTGTAGATTTTCCCGGAGCTATAATCAAGCCGGTGGACGTTTTGTTGGTGGACATCCACAAAGTAAAGGGACTGAGTGTCGGGGTCCCACACGGGGCTCTCGCCGTGGACGAACAGCGCGGGGTGACCCGGATTCTCGTGAGACGATACCTGGTACATTTTGGTGGATAACGACGCAATTTAAGTTACCGCCCGGTGACGCTGTATAGGTCGGTAGAGATCAACAGCATTAGCTTGTCAAAAAAAAGGCTCAATTTAATATTTTTACGTCGTAATTAGATTTCATAATAGTAGTGTTTTCCGTAGAATTACAAATTTATTATAGCCTTTGTGGTGTGGTGGTTGAGCAGGTCGGCTCATAGTCCGGAGGTGGCGGGTTCGATTCCTGCGGCAGCACAGGTATTTGTGCACAGAAAATAGCGCAAATACTTGTTCTGTGCCTGGATGTTGTGGGACCATGGTCCTCGTAGTTTCTAGGTCCCTAGATACAGGGAATCCTAGTTAGGGTCCAGGATTTATGTATGTGATCGTTGGACGTTATTATTATTATTATATTTAAGGATATTTTAGATAGCACATATATCTACCTATATAAATAATTAAGTACTTTTAAACTAGTAGAAGATTACACCGTAGAAGTATTATTTACATTGTTAACTTTTATTTATTCGTGCTTTAAACGTCACGTTTTAAAAAATAATAGGTACATCAATAGATTTTCGAAGCATAGCTAAAACGACATGAAATGTATGGAAACCTATTTAACAACTAAGAAAAATTCTTCTAACTACAATTTTAATCAAAATTATATGAACTGTAAACTGCTATAACAAAATATGAAACAAGAGAAATGTAACGAATATTTTATATTAAATCTAAATTGATAACTCACCATTGATATTCTATAAGTATGTTCCGCTTCACTTGATGCATTTCCAAAGTAAACAATCGAAAATAAACAAATTATACCAAACATTGTGTTGGACATGATGTCCTTCATAAATGAAGTCGAGACCGTGATTGCAAATAGGAAAAATCAAAGCGAAAAAACAATCCTAAAAAAATGTAACCAAAGCAAGATTTTCAATCATATGCAAAGAAAGAACTGCGCTCGTAAACATACGATGAATGAGCCATTTCGCGTAAGAAAAATGACAATAAGTAACACAATGTAATTTCAAAACCTTTTTATTTAATAACTTGATAACCTACTGACAATTTAGTGATTACCTTATCATCAAAAATTGTCGGGATTCACTACGCTAATTACATTCTAGCCGCTAAACTTAATTTATAAACTTATCTTAGAATAATTCTTATTATAAAAATGTCATTTCATAAAATAAGTTTGCTTATACTGTTATTTCCTTCCACAATCAGCATACTAAATGCACGGCTATGCAATGTATGTCCGAGTTTAATTTTTCTACCGGGTCCAGCGCGGCTTTGCTAGAGATTTCTTCAACTGGGATAAGTCAATGCGTTCGAAAACTTTAAGAACCTTTCATGGCTCCAACATATTTTTTAAATTCAATCATCGAGAGACTTGAGTTTCAAGTTAACAAAGGTTGAATATCGGTGAATATTTTTTTTAATTACGAAGACTTTTTCCTCTGTAATACTGTAGACTGTTGAAAATAGGCCTATCCTTTTGAACGCTTCAGCTGGCGGAAGTTAGTAATATACATTTTAAACATTAGTTCCACATCTAAATATAATTTTAATTAATATTACAACGACTAATTAAAAAAATATATATGTTAATGTTTGATAAGCGTAAAGCTCGCTACACGCTTTCAGTTTTAAGTGTGGTATTAACCTGCATAGTTTAACTACAGTATTACAATCCTGACAGTATGGCAACGCCTTTGATATGGGGCGATGATGCCGTTCCACTAAATGACTTTAATCAATTTTAAACTTTATTAACATAGCTTAAAAACCAGTATCGCTTGAAAACCTGAAAAAGGTCGCGAGACTGCGAAGCGACGCGCCTCGAACCGTTTCATTATTTTTCTTCGATACGCTCTGAATTGAAGGGTTGAGAATAAAAAGGGTTTAACTGACAAATTGATAGTTTCGAGAAAATTTACTTTAAACTTCATTTTAATGTAGAATGCTTATAAGGTAATAGAAAAGGTTTATGTAAGTTTCAGTTGCTTGAAAATGTTTTAATTCTATTATAAAATACTAAATAGTATAATTAGTACAATTACTGTAAAAATATAATAATGTTTTTATGCTAAGCGAACTGTATTCCTGTGTCAGATAAACCGTTTTTAGACTGAAAATCTCGAGAATTAAGCCTCATTTCGGTATTTTGAGAATGTATTATTGTAGATAATTTCACGCTGAATCCAACGACACCCATAAGTCATTTTGTGAAAAAAATCAGCCTTTTTGTTCACACCCCTTCAATTAACTGTACAGATTATCTAATGCTATTTTGATCAGCCAAACTGTACAGATTGACCGATTGTTCCACACACCCAACGAAATGTCTGTACAGTCCGAATGCACAGTTGAAATTGAAAGCAGGCCTGTTTTTTCTGAACTAGCTAATGCTGTTGTTTTCTACGATCTTTACAGCATCACTGCGAGTGAAAGCAAGCTTGGGGCACTCCGCGTTTTAAGTACAAAGCTGCATAGAACCAGTCCGACCGGCGAGATCGGTACGGTACACAGTGAGAGATCATCTGTACAGTTTTACTAAAATAAAAAAAATATCTGTGGACATTTCACACAGCGCCATCTAGCCCCAAACTAAGCAAAGCTTATACTATGGGAACTAGTTAACTGATTCAATACTTAGATACTTTTTGTTTGTAAATACATACATAGAATACAATATAACATCCAGACACAGAACAAACATCGATGTTCATCACACAAATGTTTGTCCTGGGTGAGAATCGAACCCACAACCTGCAGTTCAGAAGGCAGGGATACTACCAACTGAGCTAACGGGCCAGTCAAATCATAATAGTTGTAACAAAATACTGTAACTGTGTACTGTGTGTAATGTATCTTTAACACGTAATAAATAATAGTATAATTATCACTATCAATTAGATGTTCAAGAGATTGTAATATTTGTAAAACTTAAATACATAAACAGTGTATTGAACTAAGTTTTCAGCAAATAAATCATTCAGATAAACTACAAATATGAGTGTACAATTAAAACTGAAGGTGTGTAGCGAGCTTAACTATTTATACCACTATTGTATGCAAATTTTATAAAACTCCGTTACTAATTTTGCTGCTAATTATAGTATATATATAAAATAACGCCCAACGATTACATACATGTAGTGTATAAATAAATAATAAAGTAATATTACTAAACTACTACTACTAAATGCTTCTAACCACACTTAGATGTAGTAGAAAAACATTTGGACTGTATTCTAGCCACACTGATATTGTTTTTTATTGATTTAACGTTTATGTGATTGTCACAGTTGGCGACGTAATCATTTTTTTTATATATTAAAGAATGACGTGACGAGCTAGCCGTTCGCCTGATGTTAAACGACACGGCTGCCTATATCAGCTGCAGTGTTACTCGGAACTCTAAAGTATAGAGTTTCGCGTGACACTGCACTGCGCACGTCATCCTGAGACATCAGCACAATCTAGTAACAAGATTACTAAACTGTGAGATCAGATCATAAAGTCAATACGACGAATCACATGTCTTACTTTTTTTTTATGTTACTGAATGATTTGACGAGCTAGCCTTTCACCTGATGTTAAGCGCCACGGCTGCCCATAACAGAACTGTCAATCGGAACCCCAAAATAAAATTTCGAGCGACACTGCACTGCGCACATCATCCTGAGACATCAGCACAGTCAGGTGATAAGATTACTCGACTGTGAGATCAGATCATAAAGTCTCAATTGCCCAGTAATTTCACTAGCTACAGTGCCCTTCAAACCGGAACACAGTACATTACGTCTTATATAATTACTTGAGACGTGCTTTAAGCTGTCGAGGGTCACTTTCAACTTATCAACCAAAGTGGTTTTGTTTGTTATTATATTTTATTAGCTGCGCTCAACGATTTTTCCATATATAGAATAAAAAGTTGTATTGTCACACAACCTATCTATGCAAATTTTCAAATCAATTACATAGCGAAAGAAAAATCTCTTGTATTTAAAATAGTAAGGAATAATCGTGTTTGATCGTTATAAAATATCCGCGTTGCTAGTGAATTTAAGCTGATAGACTCGACATAATTGCTTCAATCTACATTGATTTTGGGCGTCCCAAATTTTTTAAATAATTTTCGTGACTCTTTGACCTAATGTTAATCGTATGGCCATCCACAACAATCACATATAAATGATAACATTTCGTGACGATGCACTGCGTACGTCATCCTGAGACTTCAGGGCAGATGGCGTTGAAATTATAATTATTTTTGAATTCTGAAATAAAAAGTATTCTATTTTGATTTCGCAACGTACGCAATCTGTTATGTTCAATCTAAATAGCTTCAGCCGTTTTGAAATTAAAGGCCTGCAAACAGACAAACTTTCATTTTGATATATTAAAGTAGATTAGCAAAGCCGCGAGAAAGAGCCGTTCTTATCGTAAAATTACATAATTATACAATACGATAATGTTACATTTGCACATTAATTAGTGTCAATTCTGTATCGCATTCGATAAAATTAAACGACATTGGTGTCGATTCTATGTCGCATTCTGTAAAACTAAACTCAAAGTATGGCGGTACTCTTCTGATAAAGGGGAAATGAAAAAGACGGAAATATGTTCATTTCGTTTAGCTTTAGAGTGTGCGACACAGAATCGACACCATTAAATACATTAAAATAACCCCGTTATTTTCATTACCCTTTTATGAGAAGATAATAAGCACATAAGTTTTAAAGAGTAAGTAAGTCTTTAAAGAATGCGAGACAGGATCGATGTCATAACCTATTTAACTTAGGGACGATAATTTTAAAACCAAATACTGAAAAAAATAAAGTTTAATGTTAATAATTTTTTTGTCTTTTAATCCGGCCAATATGCATTATACAGTAAGATCTAATTCTATATGATTTGTATGATTTTTTTGTAACGTTTTGAGACTTCGTTATATCGAATAAGTTAAATCATCGAATTTAGCTATTGTGTCTATGAATCATTGTGCTTCCTAAATATTAGTACACATACCTATAATGATCTGAAAACGATTATATCCAGGTATCTTCAAAATTGATTTAGTAATTCAATAGATAAACTTGATATAAAATGATAAATGAACAGTTAGTTATTCATACTTATTGTAATTTTTAACCGACTTCCAAATGGAGAGGTACTATGTTCGTCTGTATGTTTTTTTACATGTAAAAAATGCTTACCTATTAAACTCAATAGCACTACACTTTCAACTGAGGAAATAAACCAGTGTTTTTCTTATTGAGTAGGTTTTATGCACCGTAATGTATAATGGGGGTGGTTTTAAGCGTGTGGGGGAGGAACAGGAGGCGCCGCGTCGGGCGCCGCCGGCGGCTCGGTCGCCGGGGCTGCGCCTCCGCTCTCTATCTGCATCCTGGAATTACGACACGCATGTGTAAATTGAAGGGGTGAGAACAAAAAGGGTTTAACTGATTTTTTTCACAAAATGACTTATGGGTATCGATGGATTTAGCGTGAAACTATCTACAATAATACATTCTCAAAATACCGAAATGAGGCTTGAATATCGAGATTTTGAGTCTCAAAACGGTTTATCTGTCACAGGAATACAGTTCGCTTAGCATAACAACATTATTATAATTATTTTATTGTATTATATTTTTACAGTAATTGTATGAAGTAGTACTATATGTAGTATTTTAAAATAGAATTAAAACATTTTCAAGCAACTGAAACTTTTCTATTACCTTATAAGCACTCTACATTAAAATGAAGCTGTTGAAGTTTAAAGTAAATTTTCTCGAAACTATCAATTTGACTGTTAAACCCTTTTTATTCTCAACCCTTCAATTATAAACTCAAAAAGATAATTCTCAATGATGATAATGAAAAATAATTACAATTATTTTGAATATTTTGATGAAGATTATTATAGATAAGATTTTGGATATGGTTATGTCTATAGTGTGGTGTGGTGGTTGAGCAGGTCGGCTCATAACCCTTAGGCGGCGGGTTCGATTCCCGCGGCAAGACAAGTATTTGTGCACAGAATAATAATAATATGTGTGGACATCTCACACAACGCCATCTAGCCCCAAACTAAGCAAAGCTTGTACTATGGGAACCAGATAACTGATACAATACTTGATACTTTTTGTTTGTAAATACATACATAGAATACAATATAACACCCAGACACAGAACAAACATCGATGTTCATCACACAAATGTTTGTCCTGGGTGGGAATCGAACCCACAACCCGCAGTTCAGAAGGCAGGGATACTACCAACTGAGCTATCGGGCCAGTCAATCATGGTCCTCCTAGTATCTGGATCCCTAGATACAGGGGATCCTAGTTAGGGTCCAGGATCTATGTATGTGATCGTTGAGCGTTATTAATTTTATTATAAAAAATTGTGGGCATACTACTATTGTAATCTATACAATAGTAGTATGCCCACAATTTTTTATAATATAAAAAACCTTACATCTGTAAGGTTTTTTTTTTGCTTTTGTACACGGTATCTAGAATAAAAGCGCAAATACTTGTTCTGTGTGTGGGACCATGGTCCTCGTAGTTCCTGGGTCCCTAGACACAGAGAATCCTCCAGGGTCCAGGATCTATGTATGTGATAGTTGGGCGTTATTATTATTATTATTACTATATATACTGTGATTGACAAATTGTAATATTTCACTTTTTGGTAATAAAAAATATCTCATCATATCTATCTTATAGTGCAATTATTTGGCGAGTGTTACCTTTGGTGAGCCTGATGCCTCGCTCGGAACTCTGCAGCCTTCAGCTGCTCGAGGTGGAACTGTTGCCGCTCTTGGATCAACTGCTGCCGCTGGTACTCTAGACCTGCAAACGTAAATAGTTTATAATGCGACCAGTTTTCTAGCTACAGATTTTACAGCTGCAGATTTCACCTACATGGATTTTATTTGATTTGTTAGGAACTAGCTGCGTCTCGCGGTTTCACCCGCAGATAAGTAGCCTATGTGTCAATCCGATCCGAAGACTGGCCTCAATGGCGTACCTTGGGAGAGACCTATGTCCAGCAGTGGACTAACACAGGCTGATGATGATGATGTGTTAATCCATTAGCTATCTATATTTCAAATTTCATCCAAATCCGTCCAGCTGTTTCAGCGTGAAAGAGTAACAAGTATACACACATACAAACTTTCGCCTTTATAATATTAGTGTGATATTGGTGTCGATTCTATGTCGCATACTCTAAAGCTAAACGAAATTAACATATTTCCGTTTTTTCATTTCCCCTTTATTAGAAGAGTACCGCCATACTTTATATTTACTTTTGTATATGGCTTGCAACTCCTCAAATACCGCATTTTGATATCGAGTTTTTTCATTCGAGTCTCGACTAGTAATGCAACAAAGCGACTAAAAAACACAAACAATTTCCACAACTTACTCTCCATTTCTCTTTACGGTTTCCAATTTTTCGAAGTGTCTCAGTTTGATCTCGTGTTTCTTTATCTGAGCCTCGATAACGCGACTAATCAAATTTTAAAAAATACAAAAGCAATTTTTTGTCTTACCCTCCCGTTCTCTCTCCATTGTGGCTTCCAACTCTTCGAAATGTCTCAGTTTGATCTCGAGTTTCTTCATCTGAGTCTCGACTAGTAACGCGACGAGTGACTTGATCTTCCTTTCCTCGACTCCAGCGAGGTGTTTCGCTTTTACAGCGGCCGAAGCTAGCGCGGCCGCCGCCGCTGATTGGAGCTTCGCATCTACAGTGCCGCTCTCTGTTAACCAATGAAAAATTTAACAATTATTGTTAAATTTGCAATGGCAAGGCACAGATTATCTAATATTAATAATAACGGCCAACGATCATATACATAGATCCTGGACCCTAACTAGGATTCCCTGTGTCTATGGACCCAGGAACGACGGCCATGCTTCCACAATATTCTGAGACAGACCAAATACATATTTCGAATTCTGGGTAGTAATGACATACGGCAAACTAAAGGAAACAGCTAATTTTTAACAAAACACTTGTAAATATAAATATGTATGGACATCTCACACAACGCCATCTAGCCCCGAACTAAGCAAAGCTTGTATAATGGGAACCAGATAACTGAGACAATACATAGATACTTTTTATTTGTAAATACATACATAGAATACAATATTAATAATTATATACAGGTCATAGGTATAATGCAGATTATGTTCTTTTATTTTCAAAAACAACGGGTTCGATTCCTGGCTAGGACTGCGACAAAATTGGACTCGAAACTTCTTTGAGTACCTACTTTTAGCTTCACTTTTAGGTTTACTCCTTCAGTTTCAGGTTTACTCCTTCAGTTTTAGGTTTACTCCTTCAGTTTTACTTTTAGGTTTACTCCTTCAGTTTTTCAGTTTCGGATTCGGACAGCACGTCTGCTTGAAAAATTCACCTGTTTACTGCAATACTACTTAAACTATGGTCTCTTACCGGGTGGCGGCAAAGATTCGTCTTTAGGCTCAGTCTTAGGTTCCGTCACAGAGGCATCAGACGGTACGGATGGTGCAGCCGCAGGGACGTCTACTGCCGACTCTTCCTTCACTTTCACACCTTCACTCTCTTCCACTTCCATTGCCTCGGACTTTATGTCGGCGCCGCCTTCTTTCTTTTCTGCTGGATGGACAATTTCAGTTTTACTATAAAATTTAAACAAGCCTTAGATAATTTTATTGTTAAACAACTACTTTGTGATATTTTATTAGGTGGTAGGACTTTTCTGCAAAGTTCATCTAGGTAGGTACCACCGCTTTGCCAGTTATTCTGCCGCCAATCAGTAGTGCGCAAGCACTGCTGTGTTCCGGTTTGAAGGGCACTGTAGCTAGTGAAATTACTGGGCAAATCAGACTTTATGACCGGATCTCACAGTCTATCTTATTACTAGATTGTGCTGATGTCTTAGGATGACATGTCACGCAAAATTCAATGTTTTAGTTCCGAGTGACACAGCATCTGATATGGGCAACCATATCGCTTAATATCAGACGAACGGTTATCTCGTCACGTCAATACATAACACAAAAAAAATTGCAATGGTAATAAAATTATTTTAAAAGACACTTGTATTTCTGATAAGGTAGAAAAATGCGCAATTTCAAAGTGGGTCATCAGTGCAGGAGTCAGCCCCGACTTAGAATAAGAAACTGCGTATCGTCGTCCTTGTCTGACCCCTGGTGTCCGAGGGAGAGGGGACCATAGTTACCGGCGTCGGGCGCGGTGCCGGCGATGCCGGTGGCGGCGAGCGCGGCGGCGGGCCCGTGGGCGCCGGCCGTATCGTCGTCCTTGTCTGACCCCTGGTGTCTGAGGGAGAGGGGACCATAGTTACCGGCGTCGGGCGCGGTGCCGGCGATGCCGGTGGCGGCGAGCGCGGCGGCGGGCCCGTGGGCGCCGGCCGTATCGTCGTCCTTGTCTGACCCCTGGTGTCTGAGGGAGAGGGGACCATAGTTACCGGCGTCGGGCGCGGTGCCGGCGATGCCGGTGGCGGCGAGCGCGGCGGCGGGCCCGTGGGCGCCGGCCGTATCGTCGTCCTTGTCTGACCCCTGGTGTCCGAGGGAGGGGGACCATAGTTACCGGCGTCGGGCGCGGTGCCGGCGATGCCGGTGGCGGCGAGCGCGGCGGCGGGCCCGTGGGCGCCGGCCGTATCGTCGTCCTTGTCTGACCCCTGGTGTCCGAGGGAGGGAGGACCATAGTTACCGGCGTCGGGCGCGGTGCCGGCGATGCCGGTGGCGGCGAGCGCGGCGGCGGGCCCGTGGGCGCCGGCCGTATCGTCGTCCTTGTCTGACCCCTGGTGTCCGAGGGAGGGGGACCATAGTTACCGGCGTCGGGCGCGGTGCCGGCGATGCCGGTGGCGGCGAGCGCGGCGGCGGGCCCGTGGGCGCCGGCCGTATCGTCGTCCTTGTCTGACCCCTGGTGTCCGAGGGAGGGGGACCATAGTTACCGGCGTCGGGCGCGGTGCCGGCGATGCCGGTGGCGGCGAGCGCGGCGGCGGGCCCGTGGGCGCCGGCCGTATCGTCGTCCTTGTCTGACCCCTGGTGTCCGAGGGAGGGGGACCATAGTTACCGGCGTCGGGCGCGGTGCCGGCGATGCCGGTGGCGGCGAGCGCGGCGGCGGGCCCGTGGGCGCCGGCCGTATCGTCGTCCTTGTCTGACCCCTGGTGTCCGAGGGAGGGGGACCATAGTTACCGGCGTCGGGCGCGGTGCCGGCGATGCCGGTGGCGGCGAGCGCGGCGGCGGGCCCGTGGGCGCCGGCCGTATCGTCGTCCTTGTCTGACCCCTGGTGTCCGAGGGAGGGAGGACCATAGTTACCGGCGTCGGGCGCGGTGCCGGCGATGCCGGTGGCGGCGAGCGCGGCGGCGGGCCCGTGGGCGCCGGCCGTATCGTCGTCCTTGTCTGACCCCTGGTGTCCGAGGGAGGGAGGACCATAGTTACCGGCGTCGGGCGCGGTGCCGGCGATGCCGGTGGCGGCGAGCGCGGCGGCGGGCCCGTGGGCGCCGGCCGTATCGTCGTCCTTGTCTGACCCCTGGTGTCCGAGGGAGGGAGGACCATAGTTACCGGCGTCGGGCGCGGTGCCGGCGATGCCGGTGGCGGCGAGCGCGGCGGCGGGCCCGTGGGCGCCGGCCGCCTTCACGTGCGCCTCCATCATAGCGGCCGGTACTTCATCCTACAATACAACGTATATGCCTATATAGTTATAATCTAAACATATATATATAACTTAAAGGTGACTGACAGTGATCTATCAACGCACAGCCCAAACCACTGGACGGATTGGGCTGAAATTTGGCATGCAGGTAGATGTTATAACGTAGGCATCCGATAAGAAAAGATTTTCCGAAATTCCTCCCTTAAGAGGGTGAAATGGGTGGTTGAATTATTTTCCCATAGGCCACGCCGCGGGCGCAGCTGCGGGCAGAAGCTCGTAGTACTGTATAGGCATATGAAGTCGTCAATGTCATTCAATTCGACTCACGGCTTGACAGCTTACAAATAATAATAATAATAACGAACTTTTGCCTATATGAAAAAAAGAAGAAAATTTTTCATTAATAATTCAACCACCCATTTCACCCTCTCAGGGGTGGAATTTCGAAAAACCCTTTCTTTGTTAAAAAAACACAAACACACCCTTCAAATTTCAAGTCTCTAGGACCAGCGGTTTAGGCTGTGTTGATATATAAGTCATTCAGTCAGCAGTCGGGACTTTGATTTTTATATGTATAAATTATTATAAATGTGTGGTCTTTTCACACAGCGCCATCTAGTTTCAAACTAAGCAAAGCTCGTACTATGGGAACCAGAAAACTGATACAATACTTATATACTTTTGTTTGTAAATACGTACATAGAATACGATATAACACCTACAATACAAAATTATACATAATTTAATATAAAAGTGATGAAACAAGAATATCTAGTGTAATTAAAAAAACTAAAGAAAGATTAAAAGAAACAGTAAGACAATAAGATTATCTATGTTGGGGCAGTTGCAGAGGATTGTTGTGGGATAAATAAGAAAATTTTTGTTACAACAATGATGCTAAAGGATGGTGATCAAAACTTTATATTAAATCTGAATGAGCGATTCACCAGCTCACAAATTTAAATGAACTATATCAGTGTCACATACATACATAAGCGTATGACTTGCCTGCTTTAGATCCTGAGTCCCACATACCTTAATAGCAGCAAACTCGTCCATAGCAGCTTGCGTGGCCTTGGAAGCGATTCGTGGATCTACCACAGAGGCTAAGAAGGCAACCGTACTCATTACTGGATTGCCAGCTTTGCTGAACGGGATCGGTTGGTAGGCTAGCGGACCCAACACGCCACCTGTATTAAAAATGAAAATTTAGGATTTACACCTCTTTTTTCGCATAGAAATGTTGGTGACTCAAAACTCAGAAAATAACTTCAGGACCCCAACAATTTATTTTTAATAGTTTTAAAAGTCATGAAATAAAAAACCAAAAAATACATAATTTATGATATTGTTCTAAGCTCATAAAATTACACGGTTTAACCACAAAAGATATAAACAAATGTTTGTAAAACTGGCCTCCACAACACAGGGAATCCTAGTGTGGAGCCCGGGGCTCGAATAATAATATCTACTGTCAACTAAAATCATGACCTTGTATTTGATTAATTCACATACCTACTTAAGTAAGGATGATATTGTTATTGTTGCTATTGTTTGCTGAAATAAATCTTATTCTTATTCTTAAGTCATGAAATAAAAAACCAAAAAATACATAATTTATGATATTGTTCTAAGCTCATAAAATTACACGGTTTAACCACAAAAGATTTAAACAAGTCTTAAACTAGTGCAAAGCTGCTGTTTTATATTGTCAAACACACATTTGACGTCTGTGTAAGCCTTGTTTATGTATTTGTGGTAACATGGACAGTGTTTCATATCAAATATAGTAAACATATTATAAAAATGAGTTTTAAAAAAATCCTTTCGCCCTACTGGTGTAAGCAATCCAGCACAATGCAGAACAGAAAATTCCGATCCGAAGCTACGTTTACACCGAGAGAGCAAGAGCGAGATACAATGCGATTAAAGTTGGCAATGCAGTGGAGTATATTTTGAGCAATGTTTCAATTCTGCACCTAACATTTTTTTTTTTACTTAAAACTTGTCTAGCATTTGACCACGCTCTCACCTGATGCTCTCAGTGACGATGCGATCGAAGATGTAGCATGCTAGCCAAGTAAATACCTATTCACTCTTCTCTTGAACACGCCCGGGTCATATTTCGCCGGAAACACAGACGCTGGCAAGGCATTCCATTCCTTAGCCTTAACATGGGATTACTAACACTGATCATGGGCCTCGCTCACGTTTCGAATCGAGATCAGCGGTAGCATTTTCAATTAATCCTACGACTTTAAAGTCGCACAATTTACCGCTATCACAATAGCTCTCTGAGGATAGAATCTGGACCAATATAAGTTGGACCCGTACGTTCCGGTTCATTTGGAGCGATCTTTTTTTACTAATTCTTTTGGTCTTATCTGTAAAGGTTTACAGCGTAACCAGGCGGGAGGGCAGGCGCTTAAGGCGCCCAGTCATGTGGGAAGCAAATGGCTCAAGGGCACCCTTGGGGTGTGAGCCTCGGCTTGGGTCGTTACCGAGATAAGACGATCGAGAAGACTACCTACGTCCACTGGAAGAGTGGACCCTAAGTTTTGGAGCGATCATGATGATAGGTATAGCTACCTGAGGCAGGATCATTAAGATATGGCTCCTCAATAGGCAGTCGCAGGAAGTGTAGGATGCACTCGTCGTGGGTCCGGGTGCCGACGTGAGCCGCGACGCGGTTCCAGTCGTCTCGGTGCAGCTCCAGCGCCTCCAGCAGAAGTAGCGTCTCTTGTTCCGACCACTCGCGGCCTCGGCAACCGCCGCGGTACTGGAGTAATCAAAGTGATTGATAATTGCGATAAGTTAAGGCTGACGGTTTTTGTAAATTACTAAGAAAAATTTATAAATATTAACAAAACAATATAAGCAAGAATTTGAAAAACCGCTCAGTGCACAGGTCTAAGGCTAGCGTTCTTTTTACGTGACGGGAGCTATACCAAGTGTTAGTTTTAAATTGTCATACAGTTAAAAAGTTTATAAGTATATGACGGGGGCAACGTCCAGTTATAAACTCTATGCGCAGCGGGCAGTACCGTAATTTACCCTGTGGTCGCATTTAAATTTATTACAGTGGCAACACCGGTAACTGTCATCGCTCCCCCACCCATCAGGCTATAAAAAGGGAGCGCTTGGTGTATTACGGATCATTCTTGCTCCGGACACAGCCCGGTGTGCATGCTCAATGCCTATAGTTTTATGGTTTGCCCGCCATGCCTAAACCCGTTTTCCTATATATACTAAAAAAATATGAAAAGATAACAAAAAACAAAGATCTGAACAGTCTTCAAATATCAAGTATTGATACATTGTAATACAGTTCTGAATAATGTTTATAGCTTTTCGGAAAATTAATATAAAACCGATGGCTTTATGCCGAAAGGACAGAAAAAACACTGAAAAAATTAAGTGAACATTTTCAGTCACCACAGTTTGCAATTCAACGGGGCAATGATAATAACAACGTCCCACGATCACATAAATAAATCCTGGGCTCTAACTAGGATTCCCTTTGTTTAGGGACCCAGGAACTACGAGGACCATGGTCCCACAACACCCGGACTCAGAACATGAATTTGCATTTTTTATATGCACATATGTGCTTGTTCTGCTGTAGGAATCGCACCCGCCGCCTCCGGGTTATGAGCCGGCCAGCTCAACCACCACACCACAGAGGCTATCACAATGTTGTCACAATGCTGTTATATGTTGGGTACGTCATCTACTGGAGGACTAGAGCATTTGGATTGAGGTATAAGTCAATGTGGCCAATAAATACCACGCCTTTTAATTCGATTCAGGACATAAAAGTTAGAAGTATGGCAACTTTTGAAGCAAAATAAATAATACTGTGGAAAAATGAGAGACCGATCAGTTCATTCAAACGAGTGAACTGATAAATCAGTCAGTCAGATTTATTGTTCTGAGTCTTTGACCAATGTCCTTTAGCATCATTGTTATATTGGAAAATCTCACGGGATGATATCTAATCTAGTACCCGTAAGATTTTCTGATGAGTCCGTAGATTATGATTAATCTACGCTAATACTATTAATCACGCTAGCCTGATATTTTAATACAATTTCATTGAATGATACACAGTATAATCGGAACTGTAGCCCACCATATTGGTCTAGGCGACGCAACAATGTTTCTTGCTTTGAAATTTGTTAGCTGTCAAGTCGTGAATCGAATTAAAAGTTGTGGTATAGTTCGTTCGTACGTTAGTTGGAGATTGATAATTATATCAACCTCCAATTACTCACTCACTCATTTGACTTATTTTTATTCAAATGTGGCGATCCACTGTCATGTCGTGAATTGAATTGTAAGTCGTTTATATATTCAGATTTCTTACTATTTTTGTTTTATTAGAACATACCTGATCCAGTTTGAGTCCAGGGTTGAGGCCGAGCTCCAGCGTCGGTTCCTGTTTGATCTGTGGAGCGGGCGCGGGAGGGGCGCCAGGCGCGACCGGGGGCGCCGCGCCCGGCGGTGGCGCCCCTGACTCGGCACCGTTCGGCAACCCTGGCTCCACCTTGGGAACGTTCTCCGCTGGAAATAAGTAATAAAACTAAGCAAAGCTTGTACTATGAGAACCAGACAACTAATAGAATACTTAGATAATTTTTGTTTGTGAGTACTTAAAAAATAATACACAAGGTGGCATTTAATTCACTCTTTTCCTTAAATGCATGTACCATGCTATAGAATATTAGTCCAAGATCCTATTTAAAAAAAAAACGATTTTATTTTAGTATTCAGTGCCTCTAAAAATAACTGCATGACAGCCGAAATGTCTATTTAACGGTACACACAGCGCGGGCACCAGCTGAGTGCTTTGTAAATGTTTCGTAGGCAATAAAACACCTACTTTGTTCAATGTCACACGGTTTTTCTTTAGAATTTAAATTTGATAATACCTAGATTTAAGTTTTATTTCATAAGTACATTTTTTATTTAGTTATATGGGAGCATTCTATAGCATGGACTGAATACATATATTAAAGGAAAAGAACGAATTAAATTCCACCTTGTATAATAAATATCTGAGTTTGAATTCTGAAAGTTTCTGACTGGATATATTAAAATACAATTTAGCTAAGCAACACTTTCCCTCGGGTCGGACATAGTTTTTTTTTAAATTCGTGTCAACTTGGCAAACCTTAACACTCATTGGTTGCCTGTTGATCATGGGCTGTCTTCAACCAATGAGTGTGCATACAGTATTTGGTGACACAAGTTTGACAAATGTACGAGAAACTGGGGGCTTGGGAGATAAGTGCGAACTTAGGATATGTCAATATTTAGTGCGTTTTAATATAGCTCGCGCAAAACTTTATGAGCTCTCGGAAGTTAGCGCGGATGGCTGCGCAGTACGCATATTATAGTTACTGTATGGCCGCTTTTACAATGCACTCTACTGTACCATGCGCAGTTTGGGACTCGGGCCTAACTTCCAAGAGCTCATAGTTTTGCACGAGCTATAATAACTGTAATCTAACTGTTATAATTAACAAATAAATAAAAAAGAATGTGCTTTAGACCACACAACTGAAGTAAAACTTCTTTAGTTTAGCTCCATCTATCGGCCGGTATAACTTTGTTTTTGCTTTATTTAATGTTAATGTCGCCATCTTGACAATTTTAAATTACGATTTCACCGGACATAATACTACAAATTTATAACTTTGTTTGGACTCAATGGAGATCTACGTGAACCAACTTAAACTTCTTTACTTGGCTAGCATGCTACACCTTCGATCGCATCGTCACTTCCCATCAGGTGAGTGTGATCAAATGTTAGACAAGTTTGAAGTAAAAAAAAAACTTCGTTTCGCCTCGCTTACTCCCCAAGTCAAGCGTGCGTAAATAAGTTTAACTTCAATAAATAGTCAATAGTAAATAAAGTAGTGTTTTGGCGGGAAAGCGTAAAAGATTGCGTCACCGCATTTTATTATTTTCCAAAACTTGTTTTATTTTCAGTGTTAGTGCATAAAATTAGTGGCATTCTATTCGTTAAGTGCTGGATTACAGGCGTGAGTGTGGGAAAATGGTATAATGATGGTGAAACGTTTCTTTTCGTGTTGTTTCCAAAACTCCATAGAAGCTGCAAGTAAAGTTGCCACCACTTTACTAGGAGTATGGCTTGACTTGATGACTTCGACTGTGACTTGACACACATTTGCGTGAAATATCATTAACTTGATAAATTATCAATTACTTGACACTGGCTAAATACACAAAAGTGTGGAGCCAAAACATATTAAAAAAATAATAATAATGTAGCATACCGGGGCGGGGCTGCGCGGGGCGCGGCACGAGCGGCTGCAGGCCGGACGGCGTGTCGGACAGCACGTGGAAGTGGGACGTGGGCGGCGGGCCCATGGCCGTGGGCCGGGACTCCGCCTCCAGCTGGAACATAACATTTACATTCAGAACAACGGTCAAAAATTCAATTCAACGGATGAGATCAAGAAGGGTTTTAACTGATATCTTTAACAAAATGACTTTTTTTTGTTTGGTTTTGGCTCCACACTTTTGTGTATTTAGCCAGTGTCAAGTAATTGATAATTTCTCGAGTTAATTACTATATAACTAGTGTTATATATAACAGTATTCCTCTGTCGTTTCTAGACTGACAATCTCGAGATTTAGGCATCATTTCGGTATTTTGAGAATGTATTATTGGAGATAATTTCACGCTGAATCCAACGATACCCATAAATCATTTTTTGATATTTTGGCGGGAAAATAAAAAAAAATCGTGTCGCCTCATGGTATTATTTTCCAAAACTTATGTTATTTTCAGTTGTAGTGCATAAAATTGGTGGCGTTTTATTCGTTAAGTGCTGGATTACAGGCATGAGTGTGGGAAAGTGGTATAATGATGGTGAAACGTTTCTTATCGTGTTGTTTCCAAAACTCCATAGAAGCTTCTGGTAAAGTTGCCACCACTTTGTTAGGAGTATGACTAGACTAGATTATGTATCATCTATAAAGTTTGTAATTGAATCATTGATATGGCGGCGCGTCAGTGAAATGTCAACAGAGAGAATTGATGTTGTCAAAGTCACTCTAACGGAGCGTCGTGTCTATGGTAGCGAGGCGGCCATCTTGATATACCACTTTGAAACGGGAGGCCGCCAGCACACCATGTTGCGACAAATCGCTATTCATTCTGTAAATCCTGCAAAATAAGCGTGTTAATAGATTTGATTTGCGTGAAGCAATTATCCCGTTAGTTTTTGTTTTTTATTTATTTTGATTAGAAGAAGTTAAATTAATCTCTGTGATTTGAAAAAGGAATCATTTTAATCCTTCGCCCGCATACCCACACCATCCGATATTAGTTCTGATGTAGGTCATCAAGTTCTTTCAGATCTTTTGTTTGTTGCTATACTGAGAAGCTGTTTATAAATATTGTATGGAATTATTTTGTTGTTTACTTAAAATCTAAATTATCTTGATGTCACGAAGCAATTATCCATCTGCCTGTTAGTTATCTGTTTTTTATTTATTGTGATTAGAAAAATAAAAATTTAAATTCAATTTAATAATTAAATTCTGTGATTTGAAAAAGGAATCATTTTAATCTTGCGCCCGCATACCCACACCATCCGATATGAGTTCTGATGTAGGCCATACCAGGCTAGACTGAGACTAGCAACAAACCAAATTTCTGAAAGAACTGAACTGAAAAGCTGTTTAAATATTGTACGGAATTATTTTGGTGTTTACTTAAAATCCAGATTATCTTGATAATAATAATAATAATATGTGTGGACATCTCACACAACGCCATCTAGCCCCAAACTAAGCAAAGCTTGTGCTATGGGAACCAGATAACTGATACAATACTTAGATACTTTTTTGTATGTAAATACATAGAATACAATATGACACCCAGACACAGAACAAACACCTATGTTCATCACACAAATGTTTGTCCTGAGTGGGAATCGAACCCACAACCCACAGTTCAGAAGGCAGCGCTACTACCAACTGAGCTATCGGGCCAGTCAATTTGATGTTGTGATTTTGTTGATGTCAGAGGACTGGGACGACATATACATATACTACGCGGAGTTCAGTAGCTGCGTTACCTGGTAGTTGATGAGGCCCCACTGCTCCAACAAGCCGTGCACGCGCATGATGGCGCACACGTCGCCCGCGAGGTTGCGGCGACACGCCGTGCTGGTTAGATACTCTGTGGGGTTCAGCCGGTACGTGTCGATCATGAAGTTCCTGGTAAAAACAATACGTGGACTTCATCAAGCGCTCGATAACGTACATACACTATTTGTAATAACATACTAAGCACATTTTTTGCGTCTGACCAATAAAAACTCTATGGTTTATGATGTGATCGTTTATTGGTCAACCGCATTCTCGAGAGCAGAGATAGATTTTTACAACTCATTCTAACCATGCTGGTTGGAGTAATATACAACTCAAATTGCATACTTTTTCTTATTAAATAATAATAACTTGACCTTTAACTTGAACTTCATAGACATAGCTCTAAGATATATATAATAATATTTATTTTAAGTTGTACAATGCGATGGCATTGGAAATTTGTCTGTAATGATGCTACAATTTTGTATATGTATAAATAAATAATAAATAAATAAATAATAATGCCCAACAATCACATACATAGATCGGGGAATTAGGACCCTAACTAAGACTCCCTGTATTTACGGTCCCAAGAACTACGAGGGCCATGACCCCACAACACCCAGACTCAAAACAAGTTATTACGCTTTTTTATTGCACAAATGCTTGTCCTGTCGAGGGAATCTAACTCGGCTACGAGCCGACCTGCTCAACCACAGAGGCTGTAGGCAATAGACTTGCTTTGGACCACATTTTGCCTGATGTTGATTTTGTGACAATGCGGTCAACAAAGTCACTTAAAATTTCTTCCTGTTCACTTTTCTCTTAATACTTCTAGAATATCTATTCGAAAACACAGGCCACACATAAAGACACAGATAGAATACACGTAAAGATAGAATAGCATAGAAGTAAAGGAGAAAGAAAACAAATATGTATGAATAAGTGTGAATTACCATGATGTTTCTCTCTGTTCTCTAAAAGACTATTTTGGAAAAATACTACCAAGTTTTAGTACGACGCATAAAAATGTCAAATCAAAAGATTTTTTTATAACAATATATCTCTGTACTTATTTTGTAAAGTGGGCGACACTATTGGAATATACCTATAAATATAAAATTCAGTCTTGACCGACTTATATATCAACGCACAGCCTAAACCGTTGGTCCTAGAGACTTGAAATTTGGAAGGTGTTCTTTGTAAAATGTAGATATCCACTAAGAAAGGGTTTTTCGAAATTCCATCCCTAAGAGGGTGAAATGGGTGGTTGAATTATTTATGAAAAATTTTCTTCTTTTTTTTCTATAGGCCACGCAGGCGTAGCCGCGGGCAGATGCTAGTATAGTATATATATATAAATGTATCTTACCTATACGCGAGGTATATTTCCGGAGTTTTGGACTTGTTTTTCCCGTTGAAAAACTCCGGCATGGCTCGCTTCTCGATAGTGTGTATGGAGTTGTAGTCGAACCACGCGGAATATGACGGCACCACGATATGGTGCGTCTGATCGGTCACGTTGTCTTCCAACTCGTCTTTCGGGATCATTTCCTATTCAAAACAGTTACATATATAAATAACTAGTTGCGCCCCGCGGTTTCATTCACGGAAAAAAAGTATTTTAATTATTTGCTCGTCCCACGGGAAAATTTCACTTTTCCGGGATAAAATGTAGCCTATATGTTAATCCAGTGTATAAGCTATCTTGGTACCGAATTTCATCCAAATCCATTTAGCCGTTTGAGCGTGAAGGAGTAACAAACATACACACATACAAATTTTCGCCTTTATAATATTAGTGTGATACATAAATATTTGGGGAAATTTCACACAGCGCCATGAGCCTAATCTAAGCAAAGCTTATAAATATACTGTGGGAACCAGGTAACTGATATAATACAAATAAACATTTTTTTTGTTAACAAATACTAAGGATAGAATATAATAACACCAGACACAACAAACATCGATGTCCATCACACAAATGTTTGTAATGGATGGGAATCGAACCCACAACCTTTAGTTCAGAAGTTACTACCACTGAGCTATCAAGCCAGTCAAACATGTACATGTATATGTTAACAATTAGAATAGATGAATTGTTTTTAAATTTCACGTTGTATGTAAGAATGTAATATTACACAACAATGTCCTGAATAAATGTGTTTTATTTATTTCTATAATTATATTTTAAGGTGTAATGAAATTAGAAATCACAAACTACCGTCAATTTTACCCAAACTATCTCTAGCCCGAGTTATATCAAGATAAGACTAAGGGCCAATCTTTCAATTGCAAGGTAAATGTAAACGGTTTGTTATTCTCTTACTGAAAACTCAGCCAGCCACGGCCGACCCATCGAATGTGTTTGTATTTATAGTGCGGAGTGTGCCAGCGCTAGACCAGGGAAACTTTGAATGCAATCAAACCGGAAAATATTCATTTGGAAGTAAAACTTCTTTACGTACGCTTGACTTGGGGAGTAAGCTGGTGAATGCGTAACGAGGCGAACGGAAGTTGGAAGTTGTTGGTTAACCATTGTCAACATAACAAAGTTAAAAATTACTTCAAATTTGTATTCGTTTCGCGTAGTATATATTAGTAAAGAAGGGATATACGAGTACCTGTGTGTTGGAGTCGCTATGCTTCCCCTGCGAGTCATCGTGCGTGTCTAGAGGCGGAGCGGGCGGCGTCGGGGCTTCCGCCGGCGGCGCGGGCTCCGGCAGCGGCGTCTCCGGCGCGCCTGTAGGTTCAACGGCAAACATCACCTCGGGGGAAATGGTTCTCCTTATTTTGATCCACAACTCTATACTAGTACTTTTCATTCGATTCACTGTGGTACATGTAACTGGTCTGTACCATGTACCATGGTACTGTGTCCGTGTCAAATTTGAAGAAAAACAAATAGTATTGTAAAAAAAATGACATACTAGAGCATAGGAAATGGGAAAAAATATGAAAATTAAAAGTTATATTATAAATCTGAACTGTCCGAGATCTATGATGGGAAATCCACACAAACAAACAGACAGCTTCTCAGTAATACAACAAAGGGTTATAAAAATATCCTTATTAACTAATGGAATATCAGCGCTAGACTTACATGTACGCTTGATCTATGTATGCAACTTGCTTATCGCTGTTTGCTAGCTGGGAACCCGTAACGAACAAAATCATAAACGTAAAATTAAAGAAGTTTGTTCAACTACCCTACGATTAAAAAATGAATTAATATATAAATAAATCTGTTTCATGCGACACCAGTAATTATATTGTTCATAATCTTCGTTAAACAATTCATAAGTAAAATATTTTCTTGTGAGAAATAGAGATATCTCTAACGTCAAAATTGAATTTTGTACAAAACTGTCTCGAGTTAAAAGATATTTATATATAAATATACATACTTTCAGCGGGCTTCTCTACAGCCTCTGGTGTTGGCGTGACATCGGTGTTATCTCTCGACGCGTTATCCTCTTCGTCTTCGGCGTCGTTGTCGCGCCGCTTCGTCACACGGCTGGAAAACACGATATAACAGATAGAGATATTAAAAATTATCCAAAAAATATTATAAACATTATATAATCAGCCTCTTTAATTTCCAATTTCTTAATAAATCATTTCCATGCTACAACGCCGTGCTTCAACCGTCGATATAACCTCCGGTTCGAAAGTATCGGAACCGAAGTCGAAGTTGGAGGTGTAATATCAATCGGAAGTACCGACTATAAAGAAGGTTTGTAACATCCCTAATGAGATTTACCTCTTCCGCTTATTCTTCTGCGGTGGCGGCGAAGGCGATCGCTTTCTCTTGCTGCCTTTCTTACCCTTGCTAGAGGTCTCACCGCCCGGAATCAAATCGTCCACCGACAGCCGCAGCTTGTGAACCTGTATAATACAATATTGCATTTATATTTTTTGTCAATATAAATATATATAACTCCAAGGTGACTGACATATTGATCTATCAACGCACAGCCCAAACCACTGGATGGATCGGGCTGAAATTTGGCATGCAGGTAGATGTTATGACGTAGGCATCCGCTAAGAAAAGATTTTTTGTAATTCCACCCTTAAGAGGGTGAAATGGGTGGTTGAATTATTTTCCCATAGGCCACGCCGCGGGCGAAGCTGCGGGCAGAAGCTCGTTAATATATATACATACTGTTGCGTTAATCTATGACTGGCCCGATAGCTCAGTTGGTAGTAGCCCTGCCTTCTGAACTGTGGGTCGTGGGTTCGATTCCCACTCAGGACAAACATTTAGTGTGATGAACATAGGTGTTTGTTCTGTGTCTGGGTGTCATATTGTATTCTATGTATGTATTTACAAACAAAAAAGTATCTAAGTATTGTATCAGTTATCTGGTTCCCATAGCACAAGCTTTGCTTAGTTTGGGGCTAGATGGCGTTGTGTGAGATGTGCACACATATTATTATTATTATTAATCTATGACTTTTAACTACTAAATTAGGTCACAAGCACAGAGGCAAACGGCACAGCTTACAATACTTTTACTGTCCGTTAAATCGGTACCTCACAAGCACAGGTACCATATTTTACCTATTTGAATGTATAACACAATAATTTTTGTAACAACTACTAAAAACGTGTATATACGCTCATTAACAGAAATGCGATTGAAATGCATTATTACTTATTACGTTTTGCATATACGCAAAACCTTAAATACGCTGCGTTTGATATCAATTCACATTTTTTTTAAATTTTGTTATAAAGTCCCATTTGTCTTTAAACCGAAACAAAATGCTGCAAACCGTCACCGGGTATCGAAGCCACGTATTGAGACACGAGAGATACCAAATTGCCCAGCTTCTTGTAATAGACAAAGTAGTAATAAGGAAAAGACGCGTTGAAAGAAGGAGTAAGGAGTTTACAGTTGTAATCGAAGCTTCGGATCAAAGTTTTCAATTCTGCATTGTGCCGGATTGCTTGCACCAGTAGTGAGAAAGAGAACTGCTTTTTTTCAAACTCATATATTGTAATGGGCTTGCTATATATTATTTGACAATAAGCACTTTGTAATTTTATATGCTTAGTGAAATAACTTTAATTTTAAGTACCTAATATAATTTTGACTTGTAAAAGTGCTAAAATTAGCCTATTTGCAATAAATCTTTTGACTTTGACTTTGGAAAATAATCTTGAAACATCCGGGAGTTGACTAATATTGCCAGTGTAGAAGATTGGTTTCGCTTGGCACAGAATCTAAATAGATTCGCATTGTTGACGGCCAATCTCTAGCAGTGGAATAAGAAGATATTATACTTTAGTTATGTAAACGAATGACGTGACGAGCTAGTCACGTGATTCGTCATGAGTCGGGCTTCAGTGTCTCGGAACTCTAAGTTAAAGTTTCGCGTGACACTGCGCCCTGCGCGCGTCATCCTGAGACACAGTCTAAAAAAGTTTTCTAGACTTACCTTCTTCTTCCCGTGCTGGTCGACCTCATAGTCCTCCTCGTTCATCCACTCGTTGTATTGCGGCAGGTCGAGCGCCCAAGTGGCCGTCACGCGCCACGGCTCTGCGCGGCCACACTCCCAGTTTACTGTCTCCGGGACATCCACCTAGAAGCAATGAACACTCACGTGTTAAGTATTTATTGTGCTGTATTTAAGAAGTAGTGATTATGGCATGATAAGTGTCCCAAGCTACTCTGTTCAGCAGTGGACGTTTTCCGGCTGATGAATTAAAAATGCTCCGTCGTGATCATTGCAAATTATGTAATTTTTTTCTCTCACGACTAAGCGTCTCATTCTGCAATATGAGCTTTAAGCCCGTGCCTTTCAAAGCCAGATTTGTACTAGGAGGTAACACTCATCGAAATGCCGCTTAAATCATCTCACATAGATATAATTCGGCCAATAATGATACACTGACCAAGCATGGTGTAATCACCATGCTTGGTCAATGTATTGCATAATGGCAAACATCCCTCTCTAATGGGGGAGACCTATATTCAGCAGTGGACGCACACAATCTGATGACGTAATCAAGTTGGTAAAGTATACTCACCGGTAGCTCAGTCTGCGCCCAGGTGTCATGGCTATCGGGGAAATAGTACCAGTGCACTAGAGAATGGTTTCCGCGACGGAACACAGGGCGCGCGTATTCCTCCTCTAACGGATCTACCGTCGGGTAAATGATGTGGGTTGCATCTTCTTCATCCTCTGATAAAGTAAATGGGTACTTATGTTAGCTTTATGGGCACAGAATTATTATACTTTCCGTCTTCGCCACCCTAGACACGTTTTGGGCGACACAGACGATCCTATAGCAGTCGTAGTATCTGCGTTAAGATCGTCAGACCAGCCTAGGCCAGGTACCGTTTTCGGCACCGATATAGGACAACACAGACATCGACCTCGCTGGCGAGGACGGCGTACGCCGATTTGCGTACGATTAGCTAAAATGATCGCGTCTTTCCGTTTATAACGTTGACTTTTCTAGTCTTCACGATCCCCGTCTTCCAGCAAGCCAGCCCAAACCGAGGCTCACACCCCAGGGATATATATGTACTTGGGCTAGTTTCCTTCCACTTTAATGCAATGTACAATAATGTAATGTAGAAAGATACAATTTGCAATAATGTAATGTACAATAATGCAATGTAATAATGTTCCGTAATGTAATGTAAACTATAATAACGCTTACAACGATGAAGGAAAACATCGTGAGAAAAACGACATGTTCAGGAATCACAAGATTTAAGAAAATGCCACCCACCAACCCGCACTTTCCCAGTGTGGTGGGTTATGTGAAAAGGCCCGTGTTTCAGCAGTGGGAAACTATTGGGCTCATTGGGCGATGGGCGATGACGATTGAGTGCTTCAACTATTACAGACATATATCTTACCACAAATCTCCCCTTGGTGGTTGCTAACGATGTCCTTCACTTTGTTAGCCGTCGCCTTATCCACCTCTGGACGTATGTATACGCAAGGAGTGCGAATTAGTTCAGCGCCGAGGAGTGACGACTCAATCTCAAGCATCATTTGCACGTTCAGATCTTTTCGAGATGGATTCTGGAAAGGCGTAAGTGGGGGGAAGGGGACAGAGAAAAGACGTGGTTAGAGTAGGATGTCTTATGTCACAGAAAACAAGAGAGAAAATATGTAAATATCGAAATAAGAACGAATGAAAAGTAACTTATGGAACTCGCGAAAAACCGCTGCTTTTTGCTCTTCTTTTAAACCAGAACCGTAAGAAAAAGAATCTTAAGAGCACCCAATGAAGGTTAATTTCGAAATGCAGTAACTACTTTGACATTGCTCAACATTTTTTAGACTGTGGCTTTGGTGAGGTTACATTTACGTTATCATGCGTCCTTATTTAAATAGATATCAGTTTTGACCTATTTGGTGCTACTTCTTGTGAAGGCAAGTGGTCAGCTCTAGTGTCTGAATTTTTAGGCCAACTTGGATTAACAACTATTGTCTTACGACAACACCTGGGACCGACGGTTCGATTAACGAAGCACTGTAATTCTCAGATGTAAATACCACTTTTTATAGTGGTCACCCATCAAAGTAGTGACCGCAACGAACGTTGCTTAACTTTACCAATCCTTTAGGAACGGCTAGTCCTGCTTTGCTATGAGCGCTACTGTAATTGGTACTGTTACTTACAAGATACTACGAAACATATCGAAAGGTATAAGTCAAATTATTTACAAAGTTATTTTAATTGTACAAATAAGTTTGGTGATATAGGTATGATAAAAAAGTAAATAAAGATAAATCTTCTACATAAGGAAAATATCAAGAATACCTCAGTTTTGATAAATATCATGCATTAAAATATATAAATACAACCTTTTAAGACCCAGCAGTATTATTATTAGTGACAAACAAAAAAGGTCAAGTTGATTATTATTTCACACAACACACAACTATATTGTTACGATTATTCCCACAGATTTGATAAACACAAACAATCCGAAAACCGCATTTAACCCAACAAAGATTCAGCATCATCATGACCCTTGCATGAAATGAAGGGAGAGAGGGGGAATGTCCTTGAATACTACGTTTTGGTTAACTAATAGGAATCATTTATTTGTATTTTTGTTTAAAGGGTTAATTTTTAGAAATGTTGAGTAAGTATGCCCACAAATTTGCCCAAAATATAACATTTTAAGTTCAGTAAAACAATATTATAATAATTGCCCGATAACAAAAAAACACCGTTATTCAAATAAAGTAGGTGCTTCACCCAATATCGTGTGAATGAATAGTCTCTACTCTACTATAAGATAGACTCAGGCTAATCTGTAGGCGATATTAGTAGAAGGATGATACCTGGTAATAATAATACTCTAAGTTCTTGTACACTTAATATAGAGCAGAAAATGTACAAAAAATCTTAATGTAATCTTTTATCAAAGAGTTTTTACATAATGTTATAATTAGTATATCATACCCTGTTTCGTGCATTTAGCCACAACACGCATCTGACATTTCATTTAAACAAAGAGCAGTTTTTCATATTTTTTTTTAAGTTTTGGCTCCACACTTTTGTGTATTTAGCCAGTGTCAAGTAATTGATAATTTATCAAATCAATGATATTTCACGCAAATATGTGTCAAGTCACAGTCGAAGTCATCAAGTCAAGTCATAGTCTAGTCAGTCATACTCCTAGTAAAGTGGTGGCAACTTTACTTGAAGCTTCTATGGAGTTTTGGAAACAACACGAAAAGAAACGTTTCACAATCATTATACCATTTTCCCACACTCACTCCTGTAATCCAGCACTTAACGAATAGAATGCCAACAATTTTATACACTAACACTGAAAATAACACAAGTTTTGGAAAATAATACAATGCGGTGACGCAATATTTTTCGCGTTCCCGCCAAAACTCTTTATTATTATTATTATGATGTGAATGTGAGATGCGTGTTGCACGTGATGTGTTATGCCGCGTGGTGCGTGGCGAGCCTGCGAGGGGCGGCGAGGGCGGGTGTGAGCGAGGCAGCGTGCGCGCCGGTGCATACCTTACCGACCTGGAAGTCGAACTTGCGCCACCGCTGCTCCGACTTGAAGCGGAACATGGTGGCGAGGGCCGTGCTCAGCGCACCGCCCGGCTTCATGTCCATGAACACTTTCATCTGGAAAGTAGAAAGGAAATTACATTTTTCTACTTATATAAACTTAACACACCCATACCTCAGCCTCTGTGGTTTGTTGTTTGAGCAGGTCGGCTCATAGCCCTGAGGTGGCGGGTTCAATTCCCGTGGCAAAGTATTTCTGAACAGAAAAAAAGCGCAAGTACTTGTTCTGTGTCTGGGTGTTGCGGTGATCGCCGTTATAGTTCCTGGGCAGAGAATTCACTATAAATGCTCGAAGATAGGGAATCCTAGTACCAGGATCTATGTATGTGATCGTTGGGCGTTATTAATTTAAATAGTAGCAAAAAGTACAGAATAAATAAAAGTACAAAATGGTAACCAATTAGGTAGGTACATGACGGATCGACCACGTCGTTTTGGCAGCAGCAGTATAATAGCTCTATTAGCTCTTTTAAGGAACCAAAATTGGCAATGATGACCTGATGTGCGTTATTGCTTATTGTTTTGTTAATGCGAAATATATTTATCATCATTGTCGCCATAAATTGCAAACATAACCTACGAGATAGCGTACCAAATGGAACTGATGGTATGGCTTCAAAATAAGCGTATAAGCGATTTAGTCCTGAATTATTCTAAATTGTTGTGGTAAAGCATTCATCAATCTTATTGGTTATTAAGGAAATACAAAAATCTTAGATGCAGCCAAAATTTTAAGTACTGTCACACTGCGACATTCCTTCCAATGTCGATGCAATTTTATTCCATGTAAGAACACTGAAGCTCACACTAAAGTCTCGGAATGCAGTGTATTTCCCTGTTCGACCCAGATCATCTCAATTTTTTGCGAGGTGATTGCACAGGATTTTTTCCGATGACATAGCCGCTCCAGTGAATGTTTGTAGAACCATTCCGTACTTGTTGTACATCTGTACAAGTTTGTACACTTCTTCTTACGCTCGTACATCGATTGATGTACGCGCAGAAGAAGAAATGTGCCATTGCCTTTGTTTTCTCTGTGGCTTTGTCATTCCAAAAGATGTTACATGTATCTTGCTTAGTTAGTACGTCAACAATATTGCACTTTCAAGTTCATCCTCTTCAACTCTTCGCTTAAGGAAGTTTATAACAAGCAATATAAAATAATGTCGATTTCCTGAACAATAACGTCGATAAGTGCTTACAATTAGTACGATGGAGACATGTTGCTTTACATATGCATAAAAGACCTTGCTACGCATAATAATAATGGGGTTAAATGATACCATGTGAAAGTATTGTCATTCTAATGACATGGTAAGTAATAAGCATGGGTGGTGTTTAATTAAGGAAGTAATCATTGTAGGCACCACAGAGATGGAGCTATTGTAGACACTTATATGCTTTGAAGTTACGGGGTTATTAAGAGCCGTGACCTAGTTTAAGAGATGAATAAAAGCTACATAATGTTTGGACCTAGTTGAAATAATATAAAGAGTTGTAAGTTGTACAGTTGTAAAGACCAGTGTTTGATAAATATATTGTTGCTAGCTTAAATATAGTAGTAGTAATATAGAGCAGAAAAACTATTAGGTAAAGGCGGCTACCGAACACATCGAAAATAGCTCTCGTTCTTTGACATCCTTTTCCGATAGCAATCAAGACAAAAATCGGCATTACATTTCCTAAGAAATGACATAATGAAAGACCTTGCTGGCCTAACTTCCGCGGATCCGCAATCTAGTCTCACGGACCGTAACCATGCGGGTAAAGAAAAAGCGTTTGCGACCTTCGAAAAACTAGACAACTAATGAGGTACCTACTATAATAAATCAGTATTTTTTACTAGTAATTTAGCGGTCTGTTTTGACTGTAGGTTTTGCTGGACGAGGTTGCTTTTTTCGATGAAGATCAATGGAAATATAAATAGCAAAATAAAATGGGTTAAAAAGCAATAATATAACCCAGAAAGGATATTTACTATGTAATTAAAAAGTCTTATCGCGATCCTTTTGTGAAAATTGTTTTGTATAGTATATACATAATTATACTAGTGTCGATTCTGTGTCGCATACTCTAAAGCTAAACGAAATTAACATATTTCCGTCTTTTTCATTTCCCCATTATCAGAAGAGAACCGCCATACTTTAAGTATTTTAGGTCGTATTTCTACCAAGAATGTTATTTTTACTGGTGACATCAACCTTGATATATTACCAGGCAACCTTGCTGCATCGTCTCAAGACTATTTAAACATAATGGCCATGCATGGACTCAGACAAGGAGTAAATCTTCCCACTAGGGTGGATACGTGCATTGACCACTTTATGTTGAAGACTCTAGGTACCTGGAAAACCATTGTTTTTGAACAACCACTTACAGATCACTCGCCCATAATGCTATATATTAACAATGCCCAAGTATCTAAAAACTACATAACCTACAAAAAAGTAACTGTTAATTATCAAGGAATTAATGAAGCATTGATTAAAGAAACCTGGTATGACTTGTTTAAGCTTAATGACGTTAATTTGGCTACAGAATTATTTACTACCAAACTTTTGAGTTTAATTAGAACTAACACACAAATAAAATTAGTCACAAAGAAAAATCAACCCATAAAGCCTTGGATAACTAAAGGCGTGGTAAAATGCATAAGAAAAAGGGACAGAATGCATTTAAAAGTCAAGAAGTCACCAAGTAATGAAAAACTTAAGCAAAAATATATAAAGTATAGGAACACATGTAACAATATTATTAGAAACCTAAAGAAACAGTACTATAAAAATAAATTAATAAAAAACAAAGGAAATATTAAAGAAACATGGAAGATAGTAAAGGAAGTATGCAATTTCAATCAAGCTAAGTTGCCATCTCGTGATTTACTATGGATAAAAGATAATCCCATCGATTCCCTTAATACAGTAAATATGTATTTTACTTCTATTGGTGGAACATTAGCCGATAAAATTTTAAATATTACTAATACTGCGGAAAAACAACTAGCCAGTCATGCAAAAACATTTGATTCACCAAGTAACTCCATGTCGCTCTTCCCTACGGATCCTACTGAGGTTAAAAACATTATTTTCAGTCTTAAGTCGCATAGCGCACCGGGTTGGGACAAAATTACCACAAACTTACTTAAATCATCCTTTCTATATTTAACAGAACCAATTTCATATATTTGTAACTTAAGTTTTGAGACTGGAAATTTTCCATGTCTATTTAAAAAAGCCATTGTGGTTCCGATTTTTAAAACCGGTGATAAAACTAGTCCCTCAAACTATCGACCCATTTCTCTTTTATCCACGCTTTCTAAAATTCTAGAAAAAATAGTAAAGAAAAGAGTTATGCGGTATTTAGAGAAAAATAACCTTTTAAGTAAAAATCAATATGGGTTCCGAGAGAATAGATCTACAGAAGATGCAGTCCTGAAGCTAACATCGCTTATAACATCCTACATGGACAAAGGAAGCAAGTGTATCGGAGTCTTTCTGGACCTTCAGAAAGCCTTTGACACCGTTTCGATACCCATTTTGCTAATGAGGATGGAGAATGTTGGCATCAGAGGGTTAGCATGGAATTGGTTTTCAGACTATCTTTCCGGTAGAACACAGAGTGTACGGGTTGAGGACCATGAAAGCGAGAGTGCTTCGTGTACATATGGCGTTCCTCAGGGTAGTACGCTAGGGCCTACGCTTTTTCTAATTTATATAAACGACCTATGCTGCACTACCCTGCCCGGTTTGGATTTATTAATGTTTGCGGATGACACGGTCTTGCTGCTTCATGATCGAACCTGGCAGAAGGCGACAGAACGGGCTGAGATGTGTCTCTCTGTGGTTACGAAATGGTTAGAGAATAGTCTTTTATCACTGAACACCGCCAAAACTAAATATATGTGCTTCAGCTTAACTAAAGCGGGCGGCCCTACATCAAATGATTTAAAAATACACACTTTTCCATGCAACCGTTGTACTTCTCGCCAGTCAGGGTGTACATGCGAGGTTCTTTCAAGAGTTGAGACTATTAAGTATCTTGGAGTACACATAGATGAACAACTGAACTGGAGAACCCATATTAATCAAGTAGCGTCAAGAGTAAGAAAACTCATTTATGTATTTAAATCACTTAGGACTGTAACGGATTCTGAACTAATTATTCAAATCTACAAAGCTCTATGTGAGTGCCTCATTAGGTACTGCATATGTGCATGGGGTCGTGCTGCAAAAACTCACATAATCACAGTGGAACGCGCTCAACGTGCGGTCTTAAAAGTGCTACTTTACCTACCGTTCCGACATCCTACTTCGGCAGTATATGAAAAAGCAAATGTGCTAACTGTACGGAAACTATTTATATACGAGGGACTTCGACGTTTTCATAAGACAATAGTACCAACTCTACCTATATCTTCCAAAAGAGTTGATCGAGTTCCCGTACAATGGGTGAAAACTAGATTTGCACAGAAGCAGTTTACTGTAGTTGTTCCACAGATCTACAATAAATTAATTAAAACACTTAATATACATAATATTAAAAAAACTAGTAATAACGAATTTAAAAAAACTATTGATGAATGGCTAAAAAATTATGATTATGATGGAATAGAAAACATGCTGGCAAATTTATATATTCAATAACTAATTAATTTATATATTAAATAAATAATTATTTTGTATAAATATACATGCACATACACATACACATATACGTACACATACACACATACATATACATACACGCATACATACACATACACACATACATACACATACACACACACATACACCAACACATCATACACATTCATACGATCTGACATAAATCAAATGTAACTAGATATTAAATAGGAGAAGCCACTGACTCCTGAAACACAGTGAACACTAGTTCAGGAGTCTATGGATTCACTACATAAACTGTTGTAAAATATTTATGTCAATAAATGATTTGTATTTTTTTTTTTTTTTTTTTAGTTTACTATAGTTTTAGAGAATGCAACTCAGAATCGACACCACTATAGTACTATACCACTACACTATCCTACTACTACTACTATACTATACTATACCATAGTAGTTACAAACTTTGGCGTTTGTATTTTATATATAAAACTTAGGCCGCGTAGAGATTAGGGAACATTTTTCTCTCTGAATTTGCGTAAATAAAATGAGCGCAAAGCACGCGACCAATTCGATTTCTAAAGTATATTTGCGCAACTCACAACCGTAAGCTCTCAAAAGTGCCACACGAACAACCAGAGTAGGGGTCACCAACACGATTTGTCAACAAATTGTATGTATCCATATTATAAGCAAAACACAGTCACCGGTCCGTGAGAGGTTGAGGTAGCATTGTTTGACCAGTTTCATTTCGCACGTCGCGTGTGATACAACCGTAACAAACCAAGCAATAAGAATTAATAAACGTCCGATATTAATTTTATTATTTTTAATTATTAAAAATGAACGTCTTTCACCATTTTGTGTTAATAGCTTTATTGGTGGCCAGTGTTAGTGCGTACAGGACAACAACGCCGCTTATTAAAAACGCAAGTATATCATTAAATTCGAAATTTATAATGCCATTATTATTTAATTTGAAGGACGCTTAAGGTTTAGTTTTTTTTACTGTGGCGTGCTAGCCCACGAAAAAGTTTACATATCAGTTTAATAGAGAACTTTTCCAGCTAGTTGCTAGGGGCAACGAATGTTGTTGATAGAGACTACATATTAGAGAAAATTTTATTTTCCGCATTTTGGTTTTTGTAAATATCTTTTTAATTAATATATCTTATACAAAGTCAATCGGCATATCATTAATTCAGCAAACCTATGGACCTCCTTCTATTACAACAAAAGTGTATCTAACTTCCTTTACTGGTGACCTGTTTTGAACCGAAAGTCCACGTTTGCAGTAAATGTGTGTGATTTTGATTTTGTTGCTGATTGCGATAATTCTGATACTGATTCACATAAAGATGTCGCTCTCAACCGATAAGAACGAAGATATTTGTCGTGTGGGCGTGCGCATTCCGCCGTTTTGGCCTGAAAAGCCGGCCATTTGGTTCGCGCAGATCGAGGGCCAATTCGCGATATCGAACATTACTACGGACAATACGAAGTTTTTCTACGTTATCGGCCAACTAGACCCGCAGTATGCTTCTGAGGTGGAAGATATAATCATCAACCCGCCCGACACCAACAGGTATGAAAAATTGAAGTCGGAACTTATCAAACGACTGTCCGCGTCACGAGAAAAGAAGGTCAAGCAATTACTTATGCACGCAGAACTTGGAGACCGTAAGCCATCTCAGTTTCTAAGACATTTGCAACATTTGGCTGGACCTGGAGTTCCCGAAGATTTTCTACGTACTATATGGACCAGTCGCCTACCAAGTAGCACGCAAACGATAATCGCTTCGCAGATGACGTCTTCACTGGAAGCGCTCGCAGATCTCGCTGACCGCATCCATGACGTTGTTTCGCCTACAGCGCACGTAGCATCAACATCAAGTGTCATACCAGGAAGCTCTTTAGAAGCCATGAACCAACAGATTGCTGAACTTACCAAACAAGTGCAAGCTCTAACTGCGCAGGTGAACCGGCATTCACGTGCACCGAATCGTTCAAACAAGAAAACGCGCGGTCGTTCTAGCTCCACACGATCACAGTCGAACTATAGAAAATTTCCTGTGTGCTGGTATCATAGTAAGTTCGGCAATGAAGCAAGTAAGTGCGTAAAACCATGCGACTACCATGCGGGAAACGCGAACAGCAGTCGGTAATGGCGACGACCGATTGCCAAACTTCCGGTCGCCTATTTGTCACGGACGGCGCTACGAAGATGCAGTTTCTCATCGATACTGGCAGTGACGTATGTGTCTTCCCCCGATCGGCACTCAAGGAACGTCGTGAGAAAACAAATTATGAGCTGTGTGCGGCAAACGGTACACCCATTTCTACTTACGGCTACGCTCATTTAGTGCTGAACCTAGGCTTGCGCCGCGACTTTACTTGGCGATTCATCGTAGCGGACGTTACAAAGGCCATAATAGGTGTAGATTTTTTATCATTTTACAACCTCATCGTGGATTGTCGAAATCAACGTTTAATCGACAACACCACAAGCCTTACGTCCCCAGCTTCACCTGCACAGTCAACTGGGAACATTTCATCGGTAAAAGTTATTTCTGGAAATTCCGTATATCATAACATACTAAGCGAATACCCTGAGATTACTCGACCTTCCGGTGTCCACCGTGTTCCGAAGCATAATACCATGCATCATATACAGACTACTGCAGGACCGCCAATAAGCAGCACACCACGAAGACTAGCACCGGATAAATTAAAAATCGCAAAAGACGAATTTGCAGATATGTTGAGGAACGGAACAGCCAGACCTTCAAAGTCACCATGGTCATCACCACTTCATCTTGCGCCTAAAAAAGATAACGGCTGGCGTCCATGCGGTGACTACAGAATGCTCAACGCTAGAACTGTACCAGACAGCTATCCCATTCGACACATACATGACTTTGCACATTGTCTCTCCGGCTGTCAAGTATACTCGGTTATCGATCTCGTAAAAGCTTATAATCAAATTCCTGTCTGCCCTGAGGATATTCCGAAGACCGCAATCACGACGCCGTTTGGTTTATACGAATTTCCGTTCATGACGTTCGGACTACGTAATGCCAGCCAAACGTTTCAACGATTTGTGGACGAGATGCTTAGGGGCCTTGAAGAGTTCTGCTTCCCGTTTCTGGACGATTTTTTGATCTTCTCACCTGATCAGGAATCACACAAGAAGCACCTTCATCTGCTCTTCAACAGACTAAAGGAATACGGCATGGTAATCAACACGAACAAGTGCATATTCGGTGTATCAGAGGTAACGTTTTTAGGACACAGCATCTCAGCAGCTGGCACTAAGCCGTTACCATCGAAGGTAGAAGCAGTTGCGAATTACCCTCCACCGAAAACCGTTAGAGAACTGCGAAGATTCCTAGGAATGGTGAACTTTTACAGAAGGTTTATTCCTGACGCAGCGCGGCATCAAGCGCCTCTGAATGCACTGCTCACAGGATCAGTTAAAGGTTCACATCCCGTGCATTTATCAGAAGAAGCTACTAAAGCATTCATCGCCTGCAAGGAAAGTCTCTGCCAAGCAGCACTACTTGCTCATCCAGACTGCCAAGCGAAGCTCGCTATAGTCACTGATGCTTCAGACACAGCAATGGGCGCAGCTTTACAACAGCATAAAGACGGCCTGTGGGAACCTTTAGCATTTTTCTCTCGAAAACTTTCGCCATGTCAACAGAAATACTCGCCTTATGACAGGGAACTTCTCGCCATCTACGAAGCAATAAAATACTTTCGTCACATGGTGGAGGCGAGAGCCTTTATTATTTACACTGACCATAAGCCCATAACTTTCGCATTTCATTCACGAAAAGAAAAGTGCTCACCAAGACAGTTCAGACATCTGGATTTTATTTCACAGTTTTCTACAGATATCAGGCATATTTCAGGAAAGGATAACGTTGTGGCTGACAGTTTATCACGCATCGAAGAGATTACTCAGCCCATCGATCTATCCAAGCTTGCTCAAGCACAAAGCACAGATCCTGAACTAGAACAACTTTTGGATAGCGATACTTCTCTACGCTTGACAAAAATCAAACTGCCTGGATCTCACACAGAAATCTATTGTGACAAGAGCAGCAATGTGGCCAGACCTTATGTGACCAAAGACATGCGACGGCAAGTGTTCGAAAACTTGCATTCTTTTAGCCACCCTGGCACAAATGCGACGACGAAACTAATATCGGAACGCTATGTATGGCCTAGTATGCGGAAAGATTGCAGAGAGTGGACTCGTTCCTGCCTAGCATGCCAACGATCAAAAATAACACGTCATGTCTCATCTCCATTAGCATCATTCAGCTTACCTCGAGCCAGATTCATGAAAATCCACATAGATTTGATCGGACCTTTACCTCTCTCACAGGGGTATCGTTACTGTCTCACATGTGTAGATCGCTTCACACGATGGCCCGAGGCTATACCATTACAGGAGATAACAGCTGAAACAGTGGCAAAAGCTTTAGTTCACGGATGGATATCCAGATTCGGCTGCCCTGAAGATATCGTCACTGATCGTGGTCGACAGTTTGAATCAGAACTTTTTAAGCATCTGTCCCACATCATCGGATTTCAACGCAGACGAACTACAGCCTACCATCCAGCATGCAATGGACTTGTCGAAAGATTCCACAGACAGCTTAAAGCCGCTATTACATGTCATGCGACCAGCAGCTGGCTTGAAACACTTCCACTTGTACTACTGGGAATCCGGGCGGCATTTAAGGAAGACTTACAAGCGACTCCAGCTGAACTCGTATATGGAGAGACACTACGACTCCCAGGTGACATTTTTTGTCAATCGGCTGATGGTACAGAGGACTTGACAGTATACACTGAAAGACTGCGCACATTCGCCAAAAATTTGTTGCCATTACCAACTTCTCACCATGGGAATAACCGCTCCATATTCATTTTCAAAGATTTAGCAACAGCATCCCACGTCTTTCTAAGAGATGACACCTCGCACCCATCTTTTCAAGCAGCTTATACAGGCCCGCATGAGGTGATAGAACGAGGGGATAAAGTTTTCAAGCTCCGCATAAAAGGCAAAGAAGTCACTGTCTCAGTGGACCGCATTAAACCTGCCTACATACTTCGTGAGTTGGACCATTCTCCCGTCGTGGCAGCACCTGAGACCCGAGACGCTCCAGTGACCACCACTCGATCAGGCCGAACAGTGCGTTTTCCAGAATATTATCGCCCGTAGGACGGTCTCTGGAGGGGGGTGATGTGGCGTGCTAGCCCACGAAAAAGTTTACATATCAGTTTAATAGAGAACTTTTCCAGCTAGTTGCTAGGGGCAACGAATGTTGTTGATAGAGACTACATATTAGAGAAAATTTTATTTTCCGCATTTTGGTTTTTGTAAATATCTTTTTAATTAATATATCTTATACAAAGTCAATCGGCATATCATTAATTCAGCAAACCTATGGACCTCCTTCTATTACAACAAAAGTGTATTTAACTAGGCTTTATTACTGATATATTGTTTATTATTTTTTTCACGTGTGTTATAGAGACTTTGTACCAACTAAAATTTGTTTGTTACAACATACTGTATCTAAATCGGACTTTGAAATTAAGAAAATTACTTTACTAATAATCAAAAAGTGTTATAGCACCATGAACCGCAAAAATATTTTTTAAGCATTTCGTCCCTACTTTGAAGAATACAGAGGGAAACGGTAGCAATTATATCTACCAACAATTTTGATTTTTTAAGTTAAAATTACGCTAATCGAAGGCGTAGTTCAGTGGGTAGCAATTATATCTACCAACAATTTTGACTTTTTAAGTTAAAATTACGCTAATCGAAGGCGTAGTTCAGTGGGTAGCAATTATATCTACCAACAATTTTGACTTTTAAAGTAAAAATTACGCCTAATCGAAGGCGTAGCTCAGTGGCGTTAGACTTCCCTATTGTTCTTTCGACGGTCTGGCTAACGACACTTTTATCGGCTCGTGGAGGTTAGAGACCAACAACCTTCTAATCTCGGCGTCTGATTATAAATAATTATTCATATTTATTGCAAAAATAACCAATTTTCCTCGATGCAGGTATACCGCGGCGGGACACATTTTGAAGGCCCTCACTGGGCCGGCGATGAGAACGCGCTTTACTGGGTCGATATACATGGACAGAAGGTGCTGCGCTACGACGTGAACAGCGGTAACATCACCACTAAAGAAATCGGTAAGGCAATCGCTTTTTTTAAAGCGAAACTGGAAAACTGTGTACGTACAATAGATATTTATATACAGGACATTCCAATATCATACGGTCCGTATTAGTCAGACTTGGTATGATATAAATAAATAAATAAGAGAGCTCGTTAGGCAAATAATAATAATAATACTGGCCCGATAGCTCAGTTGGTAGGAACCCTGCCTTCTGAACTACAGGTCGTAGGTTCAATTCCCACTCAGGACAAACATTTGTGTGATGAACATCGATGTTTGTTCTGTGTCTGGGTGTTTATATAGTATTCTATGTATGTATTTACAAACAAAAAGTATCTAAGTATTGTATCAGTTATCTGGTTTTCATAGTACAAGCTTTGCTTAGTTTGGGGCTAGATGGCGCTGTGTGAAATGTCCACACATATTTATTATTATTATTATTATTAATAACGCCCAACGATCACATACATGGATCCTGGACTCTGACACTGAACGGACTGAACTAGGATTCCCTGTAGGGACCCAGGAACTACGAGGACCATGATCCCACAAAATCCAAACACAAAACAAGTATTTTCTCGACAGGTTACGGACCCGTCACACTAGTGGTGACCGTCAAGGACAACCCAAGGCTGGTCCTCGTCACAGTACGCTCGGAAGTGTATCTCTTGTCTTGGGATGCGCCTGAAGGTGACAGCGCCTTGAGACTGCTGAGCGCGGTCGACTTGGGGCATCCGGACAACCGGTGCAATGATGGGAAGGTTGACGCTAAAGGGAGGCTTTGGTTTGGTAAGTAAGCGTTAAAATGCGACGATTTTTCAGTAATGACAAAGGTATAAATGATACTTGTTAGACTTGTTCGTTTTTTGCCACATAATTATGAGACAACTTTTATTGAACTGATAACATTAAACTGTATCCGAAGACCATTTCCACGAAGTCAATTCACAAACGAGAATTACTAAAGTATTTTGCATACATAAATACATATTATATGTTCAATATGTGTCCTTTGCGGAACGAAGATAATTAACGCTTATCTTTTATAAAAATTAGACTTCGATTCGATACGAAAAGTCAAACGACATTAAGACGAGTTCACTAATAAATAAGTAACAACCATTGTGTTTGTAAGTTTCCTTTTCACGACTAAACACAATAACTATAATAATCGAAATTGACGATCCACTTTAACCCCTCCGTTTTAAATGAGCTTTTTTCATATGATTCCGGTTCATCAGATTACAGCCAAATATCGCTTTAAGTTTAAAAAGAGCGCGTAATTTTGAAGTACGGATTTTCAAAATACGGAGGGCAATGACATCTGTAACACAGTTTTATTACTAGCTCAGATGCCATTAGTCTTAACTGCAATTTTTTAAAAGTCCAAGTTGTTTATTATATTTTAATTCATAAGTAATTTGTACCAGTATGTAACAAAGTTGTAACTGTGGCAAAAAAGAAAAACAAAATCTGTTTTATGTTTTTATGTCAATAAATTATATATTATTATTACTTAAATTTGAACGAACTGGGACACGACAGGTGGACCGAAAATCGATCCAAACCGCATGAGACAAGAAGGCAATTTAAGCAGCCGCTCAAAGTGACGCTCTGTGGGGAAGGCCTGTGTTCAGTAGTAGACGTATTCAGGCCGTTGGTGATGATGATGAAAAATAAATCATAAAAGTGCTCCATTATTTAGACTCATATTTACACAAGTCTTGGCGTACAAACTAGCGCCACTTTCTGCCACGTAACATACGTGATGTACGCAATGTGGTCGCAGGCTTGTCTATCTGATATGTGATAGGCCCCACAGCGCAGTTGGCAGTAGCTTTGTCTTCTGAACTTTAGGTGGTGGATTCCACACCCACCTACGATAGACATTATGTATTGTAAAAGTGTTAAAAATAGCCTATTAGCAATAAATCTTTTGACTTTGACTTTATGGATCGATGTTTATTCTGTGATTGATTGTATTCTGTATGTATTCATAAATTGTCTGGTTCCCATAGTACAAGTTTTGCTTAGTTTGGGGCTAGATAGCGCTGCGTGAAATGTGTACAAAACATTATTTTTTATTTTTTTTCATACAAACAGTACCGCATTAAAATTGTTGCTTAGAAATAATATACAATGAAGTAATCAATGTGATGCCAGCACCGTTTAATGCAGTGTTAAATCATTTTAAAATAGGTACATGATGCGGTAGGTGGCAGTGCTAAGTTTTTATTTTTGAAATAGCTGCACTAGCCTGATAATAATAAACGCAACAAAAAAAAGTTTGCGAAAATTTTCCATCCTTTCCTTCGCATTTGGGAAATAGAGATTCATTTTTATATGTAAAATATATAGATATGGTTGGGCGCTATTAACTAATATATAAAACAAATACGTTTTCAGGAACGATGGGCAAAGAAGTAGGCAATGAGGTGGACAGAGATCAAGCCACGCTATATATGCTGGACAAGGAGAACTACGTGAACCCCGAAGAGAAGGTGCGTCCTGTCTCCATCTCTAACGGAATAGCGTGGACTTCCGACAGCAAGTTCATGTTCTATATCGACACGCCGACGAGGAACATAGACGTGTTCGATTTCGACCTTGAGAAGGGAGCTATTCGTAAGTATACGACAAGTACTAAAACGTCTTGTACATTTCTATTTATTACTAGCTTCTGCCCGCGGATTCACCCGCGTGACCTATAGGAAACGAAGAAGAAAAATTTTCATAGATAATTCCACCACCCATTTCACCCTCTAGGACCAGTGGTTTCGGCTGTGTGTTGATATATAAGTCAGTCAGGGCTTTGAATTTTATATGTATAGATAAGATACAATGCCAATTACACTTATTACCGACTGCATTATAGCAACAAAAAGCAATTTATTTAAACTTGGAATCCATTATTATGAAAATCAATTATTCAATCATAAGTACTATGTATAATGTTAACTTTTTTATGTTAACCTCCTTACATTACGCTGCATAACAATGGAATATCTACTTAGTGTTCTCTTGTTTTGTCTTTGGCCATTTGAAACTTAATAGAGAGAGAGAGAGAGAGAAAGAGAGAAAGCGAGAGGGTATTAATTAGAGGGTAAATGTGCAATTCTACTTTCATTTTCAGGTAGCAGAAGAACTCTCTTCAGCTTCCAAGCTAACAATGTGACTGGATTCCCAGATGGCATGACTATAGACACAGATGGAAACTTGTGGGTGGCATGCTTCAATGGTGGAAAGGTGAATTGATCAAAGATGGATTAGGATGCATATTGTATTTATTAATGTAACTTCTACTTTAAATCAACTGAACTAATATGAATGAAATTTTAAATATATGAGAATATAATTTTATAGGAAATTATTAAATATAATTAACAAGACTATAGACAGCCTCTGTTGTATGTTGGTTGAGCAGGCCGGCTTATAGCTGGAGGTGGCAGGTTCCATTCACATGTTAAGACAAGCGTTCACACACAGGGGAAAAAACGCAAATAGTCATTGTTCCTGGTTCCCTAGATACAGGGAATCCTAGTTAGGGTCCAGGATTTATGTTATTGTAGAGCGTTATTCAAAAAAAATAACAGACTAAAAACAACTTTGTTACAAAATAATTTTAATTTCAGGTAATAAAGATAGATTCAAGAGCTGGCAAATTGCTTGAGCAGCACAAGTTGCCTGCTGACAAGGTGACATCAGTGATGTTTGGTGGTATTGACTTATCCACCCTGTTTGTCACAACAAGCCGAGTCGGATTGACTAGAGGACAGCTGGCGCTACAACCTGAGGCTGGGTCTTTGTTTGCTATAGATGGAACTGGCTCTAAGGGACTGCCGGAAAATAAATTTGACTTCCCTAATGCTGCTTATTATTGATTTAAGTTTATATGGTTAGTGTTTAATTTAAATGTAAATATAGGTAATGGTTTATTTTACATAATGTTTTTTTTTTATATTATAAGCAATGCAATGCCAACACACATAATGAATCTATACTAAATATAAGCTTCAAATACTGAAAGATGTATGGGTGTACAACATTTTTTTTATTATATAGCAACAAAAACTGGAACCATGAATAATCAATGAAGTAATAACATGTATAAAATAATTGAATAAAAGCCTTCAAGCTCCAAACTAAGCATAGCTTGTATTACAGGAACTGGATAATTGATAAAATACTTACATACTTTTTGTTTCAAAATAGATACATAGAATACAATATACATATGTAAAACCTATACACAGAACAAACATCATGTTCATCGTTTTTTTAATGCTTATGTAAATGTTTGTCTTGCATGGGAATCGAACCCACAACCCACAGCTCAGATGGTAGGATTACTACCAATTGTTTATCAGGCCAGTATATTCCTGTCCTGTTTAGATACAACTTCAATATGAGCTATGATGCCCTGCTTACATGTCAGGCTAAAAAAGGAGCCTTCAGCATGTGATGATGAAGTCTTTGCAGCAAGTATGACACAGCAGTACCTTGTGTGACTTTCAAGTGTATAATTTTAGAACCCTAGTTTGAACCTGTTAGACTACTTACTAATCACTGTAACAATAACAAATTAAAGAAAACATTTTGAGGAAACGTTAAGGAATAATCAAATTGAAGTATATGTGGCATCCATCCACTACATACCCTTGGCGATGGTGGTGGATTATGGCATACACCTACTGTGAGAAAAGCCTGTGTCCGAGTAGTAGGAATGTATGGGCTGATCATATTAATATCCAATACACAACAAAGTGATTCAGTGAACATTATTTAATTCTTACATTATAAACGCTTATTAAACTTAGTGGAGTCCAACAACATAAAAATGCTACTTATATGACTATTAAAATACTTATACAAACTTACCGGAAGCCTTAGAAATGGAGGATCTGATGCATTTTTCCCCAATTTATTCTCCTGATATTGGATCAGTTGAATCACCAGCTGGGCTAAGCCTTCCTTAGTCGGTGGATCAGTTTGCACATGCTGGAAATGACATATAGTAACAGTATTAAATAATTTTAGCCAGGAAGATGGAAATTGTTGTAACAAACTGGATAATTATGGCTATGAATGTTTTTATAACCTATTAAAATATCCGCTGTAATATAATACCTTCTCTATATGATGAAGGGTCACAAACCGAAAACCTTTTCTTCGCCTCACTCACCTTTTTGCAGTTTTTCTGCAGCCAAACGCGAATCTGGTCAAATTGGGCTAGACATTCCGGTGATTGAAAATATTCAATATTTGGTCCACCGTCCTTCTTTGGACTTAATGTAGTCATTGTAAATTACTTATTTGGCAAAATTCAGTGTAATTATAAGCAAATAACACACAGTACTGGAAAATACTTATTAAAAACAACTAAAATAAGCAAACACACGGCGACGCTCTCGCTTATTGACATTTGACAGTTGACTTGATACTTACACCACAGACAAGGTAAAACACTATTTGACACTGGCAGAGTAATTAGCATTATTGACAGCTATACACTTTTTTGTATGGCTTTACACTTTTGTGTATTTAGCCAGTGTCAAGTAATTGATAATTTGTCAAGTTAATTAATGTATATATGTGTCAAGTCACAGTCCAAGTCATCAAGTCAAGTCATAATCTAGTCTAGTCTAATCAAGTCATACTCCTTGTAAAGTGGTGGCAACTTTACCAGAAGCTTCTATGGAGTTTTGGAAACAACCCGAAAAGAAACGTTTCACCATCATTATACCACTTTATTTTGATTATATATATACCACGGAAATATATACCTACAGCCATAGGCCTTGCGATAATAAGGTCCTTGCCTACAGCTCTGTTTAAAGTATTACACCTTAGGGTACTTTTCTCTGCTACGTATTAAACGTATACTGAGATAGGATTTAGGATACACATCTGCGCACACGAACTACCCTACTTTTTTTAGAACGCTTTTCGTCGACATCATCCGGATCCGTAGCCAGATAGTTACATACTCTAAAGTCCTACGTTTCGATTAAGAAATACAGGCTTATTGTAATTTCTAGGATAGGTAAAGAATAGAATACGCACCAAAAACTGTACGAGTTTACTCGAATCTAGGTACATTACTCGCAAAGTAGGTAGGGACTCGCTATCAAGTTATTATTAGAAATATTATTATTAGACTGTGTGATGTCTCAGGATGACGTGTGTAGTGCAATGTATAGAATTTGTGGTTCAGTGTCACGCGAAATTAGATTTCCGAATAGCTTGCCACGTCATTGATTCAATTTTTTTTTAACGATCATTAAGAAACCAATGGATATGCCCTGCCATCAAAACCTGGGCCGATGGAGACCTCTTAGGCTCGTAAGGTTATATAATACTAGCCTATGGGCCCGTATATTACAAGTTCGGTACTGTCGTCGATTAACGCTCAAGTCGAGGCTTTATACACAAATTGGTCATTTCGTGTTTCACTTTACGGCTGAACGTATATATGGTGTCGATTCTGCGTCGCATACTCTAAAGCTAAACTAAATTAACATATTTCCGTCTTTTTCATTTCCCCTTTATCAGAAGAGTACCGCCATACTTTAAGTTTACTTTAGTTTTATAGAATGCGACACAGAATCGACACCAATTTCTGTATACGGACGTACTAATGTACAATCATATATAATATATGTATTAGGTCTTTACCTATGAAATTGCCGTTTTGTTTGAAAAAAGTTAAAGTATTTTTTTTTCGAACTTATTTATTTCTTTTATTCAAAGTAATCACTCCTGCAAACAATGCATCTTTGCCAACGCTGTGGCAGTTTATGGATGCCCTTCTTGAAAAAATCAGCAGGACGGGAGACAACAAACTCTTCAAAGGCGTTTTGTACTGCCTCTCGGGAATTGAATTTTTTTCTCGCTAAAAAGTTGTCCAAATTTTGGAAAAAGTAATAGTCGGTAGGCGCAAGATCTGGTGAGTATGGCGGATGAGGGAGAGCTTCCAAACCCAACTCATGCAGCTTAGAGACAATCTGTGGTGCAGTATGGGGTCGCGCGTTGTCGTGAAGTAGCAGTGGAGACGACCGATTGACCAAAGCTAGTTGCAGACGTGCGAGTTTCGCCATCATTGTGGTCAGTTCTTCAATGTACACATCTGCAGTAATGCTCTCGCCGTATTGTAAAAAGCTATGATGAATCACACCAGCACTAGACCACCAAACTGTGACCATCACCTTTCTAGGGGTCATTTTTCGTTTTGCACATTGCTTTAATACCGAACCAGGACCAACTTGCTGAGCGCTTTCGATTGTCAAAAAGAATCCATTTTTCGTCGCACGTAACAATTCGGTACAAAATTCCTTCATTTCTGTGCCTGTTAAGCAGCGCAAGGCAAGTCTCGACGCGTACGTTGCGCTGGCGATCGTTAAGTTCGTGGGGCACCCATCTATCAAGCTTTTTTATCTTGCCAATCTGTCGCAAATGGACCAATATTGTTTTGATGCTAACATCAAAAGCTGCTGCCAGCTCAGCTGTAGATTGAGATTCATCAGCTTCCACAATCGCCTTTAATTCATCATTGTTGACCAAAGTTTCTGAACGACCACGAGGTTCATTTTTCAAGTCAAAATTCCCAGAACGGAACCGAGCAAACCAATAACGGGTTGTACGTTCGTTTGTACAGTTCTCTCCGTAAACGTCGTTGATGTTACGTGTCGTTTGTGCCGCGTTGGTGCCACGACGGAACTCATATTCCATAATTACACGAAATTTCAAAGTATCCATTATGAGGAAAAATGTTGAAATGTAATGAAAATACAACGCTAATCAATAAACAAGACATATTGTAAATAGAATGTCATATTTTTAAAACAAAATTAATTTCAATTTAGAATTCATAGCCAATCAAAACTTTTTTTGTTTGAAAAAGTCTGTACTGCAATACGGCAATTTCATAGGTAAAGACCTATTATTAGGCAAGGCCACAACACAGACAATAGTATCTACTTGTGTACCAAGTGACATGGCCCGTAGTAACTAAAACGAAATATTTACTTGTGTAATATGATTTTATTTCTGTAACTTTAAATCTAACAAAGCTTTGCGAGTATTTCAACACACTTTATGTCGGGAATGTGCACGAAAACATGGACATGGTTTCAAAAACACTTGATTTTATTCGAGAGCGAACGGGGGGATCACGAAACTTTGATTGCAATGCAAATTGAGAAATTTCCATACTAACAACATAAACTGCGTATTGAAACAGTCAAATCGATACAAATTTGTGTTTCTATTGGTTGCAATCGAGTTGCGTGATCGCCCAGCTAGTATCATCTAAGCAAGCGTGTTACATCCTAGACCGCTTAGAGGAATAATTATTAATATTTCTATGCTAGACCGCATCGTCACTTACCATCAGGTGAGATAGTGGTCTTCCACCATCGTCACCATTCAATTTTTTTTATCAAGTTTCTTTCAATGCCAATTCCCGACTAATAATTGACTAAACATTGATACACACATAACACCCAATGCACGATTGATTATATGTAATAACGTACTATAACAATTTACATAATATTATTGTCATATACAGGGAGTAACAAAAACCCTGTTATATCCGCGAGCTGCGTATCCAGTGTCAACTCAAGGTTGTAGTAATACTAGTTCTATTTCAATACGAGACATACAAAACTTACGTGTGCTTTTTATTAAAACCTTTTATGCCGTTACTAAAAATGTTTACGACCTCAGATATTGACAACATAGGTACTTGCACCACCGACGCAGCCTGCTGCCTGCCCGCACCCCGCACCGCCCGCCATGGTACGCTAAGTCTATTCAACTTGCATACCTACTGCGACGGAACTAGAAGCTATTTATTCCACAGATTACTTTTTAAGCGTTTTTCATACGATTATGTGCCCTATACCACATACCACAACGTTGTAGGATTGCGAGACTGAACTTAATGACGTAAAAGATCTCTTTGACCAATAGTGGTAGGCACACAAGTGCTGCGCGCCTTTCTGCCACACTCTAAACAATCGAATTCACGTGTGATTTTGTATTGTCAAGAAACAAGATAAGTACGTAATTTTTAGCTCTTAAAAGAGCTTTCAAAAACACATCTGTCGGCAGGCGATTTTCATGTTCAGTCAATCAATCAAAATGCTGATTTGGCGGATTGGATTTTCCACAGCCCATACGTGCTCATTATGGCAGTTAAAAACGCCAGTTCGGACGAACGAGCATTCGTCGGTTAATAAAATACGACTCAAAAACTCTGCGTCATCTGCCACTCTGGGCTCATAATCACTGGGCAACAATGATTGCACTCGTTGATAATGAAACGGGTGCTGACCGTCTTCCTTCAATGCCCTCCATACACGCATGTGATTAATTCCAATTTCTCTTGCCATGCTGCGTGTGCTACGTGTTGGGTCTTGCACAAACATATCGAGCACCTGTTCTTCAGCATCATGTAATACTCGTGGTCTTCCAGCATCAAATCTTTGCTGATCACGGCCCGTTACACTACCGGTGTTGTAAACACGTAAGTGCAATCGCTGGAATGCCATTAATGACGGTAACTCAATTCCACGCGAAATAGAAAAATTATGCTCGTATTCTCTACGTGCTGCCGCATAATTATTGTGACTTCTACCAAGGCACATTAACATATTGTAGTATTCGTCGTTAGAATACGACATCACACTCGACACTAAATTCGCGACGGTCAAACTGGAAACGACTAAATTGCATGAGAGAGCACGTGCGACTGAGCGTAAGCCGCGGGCCGCGCCGCGCCTATGCCGCACCGCCCGCGCACCCCATTTCCCCGTAGGCACACAGGTGCAGGAGCGGCATCCTACAAAAGAGCCGACAAAGGCGGCCCCCGTTTGTCGGTTCCGCGTTTACTTTTACCTTAGTTACTTAGCTATTTAAAAATAGGCACGGCTTGTGGCACAAACATTTTTGGGAAATGGTATTGTTTTTTTGTATTTAGATACTGCCTGTAACTTCAGATACGTATAACTTAGGTATTGTTAGACATTTTTATATGACTACTTGTAATTATCTGTACACATACTTCATTTATTTAACAGGGTTTTTGTTACTCCCTGTATAAAACTGGATGAGTAACATCAAGAGAAAAAAGAAACTGCAGAAATTGCAGTCAACCAAAATATTGGCAAGTATTATTTTAGATCATGAAGAATACTTAGACAACGGCATACTCTAATAAAGAATGTGTCGAAACTTAACCCTTCTGAAGTTAAATGTTTCAACAAGTCGCGCGTGTAGGAACAATCATATGGCCCGTATTGCTGAACGATGCTAAATCCTCGAGTAGAGCTCCAGTCGATATTTCATTAAATAAACAATTACTTCATGAAATCTTGACTTGAGCACCAATCTACGGCTAAACATCGTCGTGATTACACAACGATGAATCAGTCTACGGACCATAAAAGGTTTTATTTATTTAATAGCATTATCACCAACTTCAGAGCGGCACAGTCTACATTTACAAAAACGTCAACTGCATTTTAATATTTCTTTCTACTTGTAGTGTAAATAAAATGTAAGTTTCTATAAGATTTCTTTTCATATACCTATATGAAGAAGGATGTTATTTTTGGGAGGATTTTACTGCAAAACATATAGCAGAATTATATCTATGTGGAAAGGACATTAATTACACATATAATTTTATCAAACAGATATTTTATGGAGTTAGGTGCTATTGTTAGTGTGAATAAAAATTAAGAATGTATTAATAAGCGTAAGGTTGAAAATACAAACGAGATAACAATCCTTTAAGGATTATGATTATATTACTCACAGCATTCATTTCATATTTTTGACTAGCGCTGCTAAATTTTAAAGAAAATACAAAATCATACTAAAACCAAATCAATTAATGTAACAGTTTTAGTTTAATTTGATTTTATTGTGTTGGCACAACATTGTTTTCTATTTTGAAATAAAGTATTTTAATTTCAATTTACTATACATCAGAAATCATACAATCATATCAATAATCTATACATCATATACTTATGTTTTGCTTGATAACAACTTTGTTATTATAGCGGCATGAAGCTACGGACTTTGAAAGAGATTTTATTTATTTTTCAAGATTTGCCTTTCATTCCTTCCGAATTTCATTAAAATTCTGAAGGAATGAATGACATTGCAAAGGCCGGTCAATTTTTTTTACATTACATTAATCAAAGGCAAATCTTGAAAAACAACTCAATTCAGAATTTCATTCAAATTCTGAACGACATTGCAGTCAGAACATTAAAGTTTTGCATAACAAAAAAAAAACTGCAATCGAGTAAGTTCTAATGACATTCCTTGAATTAATGTGTTTGTATCGCGTCTTACAATGCCTAGAAAATTGACGTTTTATTGACGAATAATTTTATAGATTACAATAATCATTCTTTATAACTAGGTTTCGCAAGGGATGCAATTATTGTCATTAATTGTTCACTACATATAAACTTTTATTAAAACTTTTACAATCAAGCTGCATCATAATAGGAAAATGTGATAAATTAAATGCGATGACAAATGGAAGACTTAATGACAGAGTATGAGAAGTATTCTTAAATAATATATAAATAATGAAGTTCCAACAACAAGCGCAATACTTAAAATACAACCACAAAAATATGGCAGCCACAATAAATTTAACAAAAAAAAAAATTATTTTAACAATGATTAATATCACTTCAAAATACTCCAACTTAATAGTGTACACTAAAATTAAATTGAGCTAATTGCGCACACAAATCATAACCGAAATATGAACCAGCTTTTAACAAGCATTTTCATATTCTTATTAGACGAAAAATAATTGTATAAACAAGTCTTAATTTCATTCTAAACAATATCATAATGTCATGATAAGATAATTTTCAGAATACAATAAATAAACTTGATCATGATTATAGCTTATTGAATAAATAATAAAAATACTTTACAACTTAATTGGTTAGTGTCACAAATTAAAATTGATATACTTAAAAAATGTTTAACAGGCTATTTGACTACTATTAAAAATAAACAAATAAATATTATACTCACAAAGTAGCTTAAAAATGAATGTAATAATTAAAAAAATAAGTATAATCGGTAAATAAATCACAAATTAGTACACCTTTCAAGTTTCTTGAAGGGGCATCGCCTGTCCCTTTCTTGCAAAACAGAGATCGCGTGGAGCTTCTCTTCTCTTCCTCATAGCTATTATGAAGATTTGCTAGTGTTGTCATATGCCAAAGAAATTATATGTATAACTACCATAGATGTACCACAGCTTAGTAATGAGTTACTATGAGGACTGCTAGCTGACGTCACTGCGCGTTTGAGCTATCTCTTTCTACTCCTGCATTTTAAAATACCTGTATTTTTTTGTCATATTTAATTTTTGTTTTCACGTCTATTTATTGAGGTATATTATTTATTTATGCAATAAAAATATAACAGTCAAATAGCCTATTGAAAGTTTGCTTTGTCAAGTAGCTGTAACAATTCCACCACAGTTTGTATAGCTCGCGCGCTATTGGTTAAGCTATGTATTCTGATGAAAGAAATAATATTTTCCCACTTCCACTATTATGTCAAACGTGTAGTGGGAATGAGATATCAATAGAAATAGCTGATCTTTTCTTTAGCTGCGCCTATTTTATGCTCAATGAGTACTAATATGGATTTAGAGACAAAAAATATTTTACAGCCTTATTAATAAACACAAACTAGCTTTACACTAGTTACACCATCTTTTGTCTCTTTCGATCCAGCTAAATAGAATAAATAATAAAAAAAGATGGTGTAACTAGTCTAAAGCTAGTTCGTGTTTATTAATAAGGCCGTAACAGACTTATTAATAAACGGGTATTAGTCTCGGATTAGTTACTTCAGCTTTTGTCCTTTTTTTGCTACTGGAATATTTAGCTGGATCGAAAGAGACAAAAGATGGTGTAACTAGTCTAAAGCTAGTTCGTGTTTATTAATAAGGCTGTAGGTGTTTAACATGGCATTAACGACGGACGGCCCAGCCGATAGTAAACGGTAACCGTCGCCTATGAACACCTGCAACATTACAGGCATTGCCAGGAAATTTTCTAATACCCTAAGGTTATTAGAGAACCCAATTATTATAAGATAATAAAAATTAATAATTTTACGTAATCATTAAATTTACAAGCGTGAGCTATCTATCCTATCCTCGTGTGATGGAACAAACGAAACAATTTAACTAACAACTCCGAAATGTCTAAAACTCATTCTAAAACACAGTAACTGATTCTTAGAATTTATAGACATTTATTTCTATTTCTATTTGTCTTTTGAGACCGTTATGTAGGATGTGTACCTACAGAATTGGCTGGTTTTGATTACTTGAGTCCGAGGAGATACTCAGCTATTCCGACGTAGTAAACGGCTTGTGCAATGCCGAATAGAGGCGCTATCACGATCATACGGCAAGCGCCGCCTTTGAAGAAAGCCGTTGGGCCTTCGTATTTCAACGTCTTACTGAAATAAGAGAAAATATTATTCACACAAAAAAAAAGCTCAAATCCTTGTTCTGAGTCCGGGTGTTGTGAGACCATGGTTTTCGTAGTTCCTGAGTCCGTAGACAGGTAAACCTGGTCAGGGTCCAGGATCGGTTGGGCGTTATTATTATTATAATAAATAAATAAATATTTGTGGACATTTCACATAGCGCCATCTAGCCCCGAACTAAGCAAAACTTGTATGTACTACGGGAACCAGATAAATGATAAAATACTTAGATACTTTTTATTTATAAATACAAACATAGAATACAATATATAACACCAAGGCACGGAACAAACATCGATTTCCGAAATTTGTCCTGGGTGGGAATCGAACCCACAACCCACAGTGCAGAAGGCAGGATTACTACCAACTGAGCTATCGGGCCAGTAATTTTTTTTGGTTTGGCTCCAAACTTTTGTGTATTTAGTCAGTGTCAAGTAATTGATAATTTTTCAAGTTAATTAATATATATGTACATATATATGTGTCAATTCACAATCCAAGTCAAGTCAAGTCATAATCTAATCTAGTCAAGTCATACTTCTAGTAAAGTGGTGGCAACTTTACCAGAAGCTTTTACGGAGTTTTGGAAAAAACACGAAATGAAACGTTACACCATCATACCACTTTCCCACACTCATGCATGTAATCCAGCACTTAACGAATAAAATGCCACCAATTTTATGCACTAACACTGAAAATAACACAAGGTTTGGAAAATAATACAATGCGGTGACGCGATCTTTTTCGTTTTTCCGGCCAGTCATTTATTATTATAGTATGTAGTAGTTGAAAGCCTACTCACGTGACACAGTCCATGATGGAGGTATACTGACGCTCGCCGCTGCCCTTGGTTAGTGTTTGCATGCGAGTCTTGACGACGTCCATCGGGTTGACAGCGAGCGCCGCCGTCGATCCAGCCGCGCACCCGGATACGAACGACCACCTGGACACAACAACTCCAGGGGTGAGATCAAAAAGGGTTTAACTGTCAAATTGATAGTTTCGAGAATATTTACTTTAAACTTCAACGGCTTCATTTTAATGTAGAATGCTTATTAAGTAATAGAAAAGGTTTATGTAAGTTTCAGTTGCTTGAACATTATCAAGTTACTTACTTTAAAATCCAAAATATAGTACTAATTCGTACAAATACTGTAAAAATATAATATAATAAATATGATAATGTTTTTATGCAAAGCGAATTGTATTCCTGTGTCAGATAAACCGTTTTTAGACTGACAATCTCAAGATTTAAGCATTATTTCGGTATTTTGAGAATGTATTATTGTAGATAATTTCACGCTGAATCCAATGATACCCATAAGTAATTTTGTGAAAAAAATAAGTTAAACCTTTCTTGATCTCATCTCTTCATTATTTTTACATCAATACTACAACTAGTAAACGGCTAACACTCACGAGATACAGTCGAATAACTCGACCGGTGTTCAGGCAATATAGATGCCCATCCTCAAGGAGTATAGCTCGCGCAAAACTTTATGAGCTCTCGGAAGTTAGGCCCGAGTACCAAACTGCGCATGGTACAGTTGAGGGCATTGTAAAAGCGGCCAACAATAACTATAATATGCGTACTGCGGAGCCATCGGAGCTAACTTCCGAGAGCTCATAAAGTTTTGCGCTAGCCATACGAGCGGCGGCGGAGGCGGCTCGGCGCTGACTCAGTCAGCTGATGAACACCGAACACCGGTCGAGTTATTCGACTGTATCTCGTGAGTGTTAGCCGTGTACTAATTGTAGTTATGAGTACTACTCACGTCAGTTTCTATAATATTATAATTTTTAAATCCTTTTAAAAATGGGTTGAACGACTTCAAATGGCTTTAATTTCATATAGTACTTGAATGACATATTTTTACCAGATATTTTGATTTAAAAACCAATATATTGAACCGATTTTGATGAGTTCTCAATTCGACTGTAATTATTCAAGTTTGATTTTATTGATTAAATTATTACCTCAGAACTTTCACCTGGGTGAACCGATTTTGATGATTCTATTTTTATTTGAAAGCTGGTGCTTCCCGTGTGTCCCATTTAAGTTGGTCCGGTTCTAACTGGCATCCATGAGAAAACCATATAAGTCTAAAGTATACAAATATACAATTTCATGAGCTATATGTACACACAGTATACATATAGCTCATGGAAAGCGTTCGGTAACGATGATGTAACCATGATTTTTGTTCACCCAAAAAGTGCTCAACGCGCCTAAAGAAGAATTTACTTTATAAAAAATGGTTATGTGGTGTCCTGATGATGACTAGGGCTGACTTAAGTCGCCACACAAGTTATAAGGCAGGACTTAAATTTTATCAGCTGTAGAATCGCGACTGTACATTTTATGATTTGACGAGCTAGCCGTTCACCTGATGTTAAGCGCCACGGCTGCCCATAACAGAACAGTGTCAATCGGAACTCCAAAATAGAGTTTCGAGCAACACTGCACTGCGCACATCATCCTGAGACATCAGCAGATTACTCGACTGTGAGATCAGATCATAAAGTCTCAATTGCCCAGTAATTTCACTAACTACAGTGCCCTTCAAACCGGAACACAGTAGTGCTGCTTGAATAACTGGCAAAGCAGTGGTACCTACCTAGACGAACTTTGCAACAAAGTCCTACCACCTAGTAAAACTTACCAGAAAGGTGGGGGTCCGCCTGGTTTCTCCTTGGGTCCGAGATCATTCAGTGTCGCAAACAGTGGGAAGTAAACGATACTGAAGGATACGTCGCGAGCGGCGGTCGCGGTGATTCCTTTATAGAGTCCGAAGATACCTCGCTCCTTTAACAACCGCTGTGTGAGCTGCAGCGCCGTAGTCCGTACGATCGTTTTGCCCTCTACAATAATAATAATATCATCATGTGTTAACGTGTCAAAGTCAAGGTCAAAGGATTTTATTGCAAATAGGCTAATTTTAGCACTTTTACAAAGTGAAAATTATATTAGGTACTTAAAATTACGTTATTGATTGGAATATCCAGACTTACATATAACATAATCTATTTTTTACCCCGCAAAATAGTATTTATTTCGGCAAAACCGATAAAATGGATTTAAAACAACCGCCTAGTCTTAAAACCAATCGGGCATTGTGTCAATCAATTGCATAACACTTGTCGTTTACACCGCAGGGTAATGAACCTTTATTGACAAGTTCAATGTCCCGTCAAAATTAACACATATTTTGAATATTTTTAGGTAAAACTCGGTTAACTTTAGCTGGGCAATCTCGGCCATGTGCCAAATTTTTACGACACCAACCAGATTATGCCATACAGTTTGCAGGTTGGTTTATTTTCGATTTTTGAAACGTTAAATCCGATTCAGAACTCCTGAAACGCACGGTTAAATAGCATAACATTGTCAGCCAATTCGTGAAACAATGCTTTCGTCAGGCTAGTTTCAATTTGGTATACTAGGTCAACTGACAATTGTCAATTTAATAACAGCATCGGTGTTGAATAGATAGAGCAGAAATAAGTACGGTACGTCACATATTGTGTATCTTACCACAGTGAAATAGTTTGAAGGCCATTTCTGATGAGCCCGAAGACTTTAATCTTTAAACTATTGAATTGAAGACGTCTTCGAATCACGAAGATAATAATAATTCGAAACATCTAGAGATAGGTTTTTGACATTTAGTGTACATATTATAAACAATTCTGTTTCTATGTTTGACAGCCTCTGTGGTGTGGTGGTTGAGCAGGTCAGCTCATAGCCCGGAGGCAGCGGGTTCGATTTCCGCGGTAAGCCAAGTAATTGTGCACAGAAAAAAAGCGCAAATACTTGTTCTGAATCTGGGTGTTGTGGTACCATGGTCCTCGTAGTTCCTGGGTCCCTAGACACAGGGATCCTAGTTAGGGTCCAGGATCTATGTATTTGATCGTTGGGCGTTATTATTATTATTATTTCAACAGCCTTAATAAAAAGCCAGTTCCAAATCTAACCACAACGTGGTGCAATCTTGTACCACATTGTCACACTTAGGTCCGTATTTCAGAATGATGCTTAGTCATCGATCGGTGCTCAAGAAGAGATTTCATTCATAAAGTGATCAATTAGTGAAAGAAATATCTGCTTGAGCACCGATCGATGACTGAGCGTCGTTCTGTAACACGGACCTTAATATTAGATGAAAGTTCCTCAGTCCTACCATTGGGTAGGTTTTACAGTGTAGGGTATTGAGCCTATACTGTAATATGTGAAATGCATAGTTCTTTCGCTTCAACAAGCCAAATCAAACTTGAAATTACCAAAAGAAACCTTATAAAGGTCACTCACCAGCTTTCGCCTGCGCGGCGACCCGGCCGGCGTCTTGCATTTGTATCTTGAGCAGTTCCATCGGAGTGGTAATGATGATTTGACACGCACCCGCCATTCCACCGGCAACCATTTGCCGGAAGATGGGTAACGATCTGGAAAAAATAAAGTCGTTAAGTCAACCACTTGCCACATGTAGAATCTTACAACCAAAGTTCTGACCAGCCATAATAGGAATTATTTAAGGTATATTGACAGAAAAGCTTGTTGAGCTGACAATACTGGCGTGAAATTCGGATTCAGATGACGTTTGTGTTCATATTGTATAAGATGAAACGGGTTTTTGTTTGCGAATAATCGCAAACAAAAACTATCAAAACATAATTTTGACTGACTTCGACGTTTACCCAGTTTACCCGTAGACCCCGTTTTATCATTACGAGTTCAAGTCGCGAAAATTTAAAAATATGTTTGTGTTGTTTCTCATTTCACTCAGAACTAGTGTTTGACCAGCCAATCAGCATTGGACAATGAGAGCAATGAGATTGATAGAAACTTTCACAGAGCTTACGGTTACAAAATCGTGAACAGCGTTCAGCTGTAGTTAAGTGATGACTTTTATTTTCTTTAAAGTAATACCGACATATATTTTACTAAATGTATACTTAGTTTGAAGAAATGTTAGTACTAGCAAAGAATATACATAATTTATTAACTATTGACGAAAATTACCTTTTTTTCTCAGTTATAAAGACCAGATTTAGAACAACTTATGCATTACAAAACGGGAAAAACCAGTTCGTGTAATTAATTTGATACGTACAGTTATTTTTATTTTGCATTTTCCAACATCGTACATGATGTTAAAAGGACATTACGGTAGGGTTAGACTATTGATCCTGTGAGTTTTGGAATAGTTCCAAGGAGCTCAGGGTACTATAGCGAAAGCTAGAATTGACAAAGCTATTATAGTTCCTAAAAAGGTATTAGGTACCTTTACCATTACACTTTAAAATTGATTCCATGCTATAAGTGTGACTTGTAGCTGTACTGTATCAACGGAAATCACCTAACTTCAAAATCACCCAAAAATTTAGATGAACATCTTGAAACGACAAATGACACATAATAATACTATAATATTATAAAAACGCCCAACGATCACATACAAAGATCGTGGACTAGGATTCCCTGTATCTATGGGCCCAGGAACTACGGGGACCAAGGTCCAACTACACGTAGACGCAGAACAAGTATTTGCCCTTTTTCTGTTCACAAATACTTGTTCTGTAGCGGGAATAGAACCCGCCGCCTCCGGGTTATAAGCTATAAGAAATCCTATTTTAAGGGGAGAAGCCGTGGCTCCTGAAATACGGTGTAAAACTAGTTCAGAAGTCTATAGTCTTACAACACATGTAAACCTTTTATGTCAAAAAATATTATTTGATTTGATCCTGGTGGAAGTCGAGAAATCGCTAGTCAGAAGAAGAATAGGCGGGCGCATGGGAAGGAAATACTTACCCATCTTTATGTGTGAGGTAATGACGGAACATGTCGTTAGCAGCGAGTTTGATCGCCTTCTCCGGCGTGATGAGGATGATGTTGACAGCCGAGCCGCGGTACATGCCGAAGTAACCTTCTGCTGCGTACGTTTTCTTGAAACAGTCCAACCTAAAATAACTCAACGTTATAAGCTTCCGGTATAACAGGAACAACATTGTAATTACCGCCGTTTTACAAAGGAATTTAATGCAATAGTCATTGATACTTTTTTAAAACTGTTTCGTGGGTTATCGATGGCGACAGATGAAAATTTGGTTGAAGAAGGCATCAGTTTATTAAACTATTTAGTCCTTTAAGGCGCGGTATAAGCTCAAAAGAAAAGAACTTTTTCAAACTAAAGAATTAAGTAAATCCTACTATTATTATAAACGTGAAAGTTTGTATATATGAATGTTTGTTACTTACGCTCAAACGGCTGGACGGATTTGGATGAAATTTGGAATATAGATAGCTTATAACAGTGGATTAGCACATATGCTACTTTTTATCCGCGGGTGAGTCCGCGGGGCGTAGCTAGTAGAAAATAAAACGAAAAACTGGAATGACTGAACAAAACTTAACTTAGTACTTTAGTTTTTCTAAAATAAAATCGTTCTAATGGCCCCAAAAAATATTATAGTAGTTCTCAAAATTTTCAGCTAAAAGAACACATTTTTATACACATGAAATAGCCAGACTGGTAATCTAATGTTATGACTAGATAAAATATTTATTTGATATCCATATTTCACGTAATCCACAAAAAAACCTGTAAAATTAACACATTTTCAAACGCAGACCCAGTTTGACATCAAATTATGATCTGCGATTTTCAACTTTAAACACAGCGCTACAGAGCCCCGTCACATAAACATGCTATAAAGCAGCCTTAAAGTACATTTCTGCTTTGAAGATTAAGTAAGTAGATTTGTATTACCTACAATATTTTTCATGTTTATATTCCACATAGATAAACATGCTGTTCTTAAAATAATATAGTGTGATTCATTTCATTAAGCTATTTAATCATTGATTACGTGTACATAAATAAACCCAGATATAATTTTCGTCACTTACATGTGTAAGATCAAGGATGAAGTTAGTCGACATTTTGTAAGTCTCTTGATAACGGTGTAGGTACCTAGTGATAAAATTGATTAAAATACCTAGTAAATATCCGTGTATTTACTAGATATTTTAATCAATTTTAAAACCGTTTGTAGGTGTTCAGTTACTCATAATTTTTTAATTTTTTAAGCCAATTAAAAAAAAAAACTATATATATATATAAATGAAAGTCGTGTTAGTTACACTATTTAAACTCAAGAACGGCTGGACCGATTTGGCTGAAAATTGGTGGGGAGGTAGCTTAGAACCAGAAGACGGACATACGAGTAGGTTAGGACTTTTTATCCCGTTCGACCGTGTTTTACTAATTCACCCGTGCAAAGCCGGGTCAACTAGTATTCTTATAAAAATATACTACATAAATACTATTTAAAAAACTTCACCTATAGTGCCGCCTGCAGCGGGGCCAGGCCCAAGCTACCGGTGGTCAGGAATGTTACTTATTATGATAAATTTACATAAACATTTTTTACATGCAAAAATAATGAAATAAAGGAGGGATCGAAGACATTTCTGGGTGTCTTTAAAATTATATAAACTGACTGTACCACAAGCACGGATCAATTCTCAAGACGAGATTTCATTTATAAAATGACCAATTATGATTGATACCTGAGATCTAACTGATCTTCTAGAAGCAATGTAATTTGTTATACAATAAAAAAGAATTGATAAACGTCCTTCTAGCATCAATCAATCTATAATACCTATATCCCTTCCCAAACTTTATAAGCAAAGTTAGGGAAAGCATAGAGCCTTTCAAAGTAATGAATAGAACTCACATGCTTTTATACTGTTTCTCGCCATTGGCTCCCACAGTTTGGTTCTGCAGCCGAGTCTTTACCAAGTCCAATGGGAACACCACAGACACGCCCACAATACCGGCGATACCACCGTTTATGATCTTTGGAACAAGGCTGAAACAAAATATATGCGTTATTATTTTAAGTAGGTAAAAATAACATCTATCAATAATATATATTGACTGGCCCGATAGCTCAGTTGGTAGTATCCGTGCCTTCTGAACTGTAGGTTGTGTGAGTTCGATTCCCACCCAGGAAAAAGATTTGTGTGGTGAACATCGATGTTTCTTCTGTGTCTGGGTGTTATATTGTATTCTATGTATGTATTTACGAACCAAAAGTATCTAAGGTCCGTATTACAGAACGATGCTCAGCCATCAATCGGTGCTCAAGCAGAGATTTCATTAACTAATTAATCATTGTATGAATGAAATCTCTGCTTGAGCACCGATCGATGGCTGAGCATCGTTCTGTAATACGGACCTTAGTATTGTATCAGTATCTGGTTCCCATAGCACAAGCTTTGCTTAGTTTGGGTCTCAATGGCGATGTGTGATATGTCCACACATATTTATTTATTTATTGATTGTAATCAAGGCAAATGTCTTGACCCTAACGAATAGCAGGAGCTAAAGAGAGCTGTAGTTCCCTCTATCGACAGTTTATATCCAAAGTTTACAGAAACGTTAAATGTATTGAAACACAAATACATCCCCGATAAATATCTTTCGACTGGATTTACCCGAAAAACATATCTTTGACGTTTTTATCTTACAAGTTGTGTGTACATTACAGGTATGGAACTCTAAACATATATGTTACAAGAACTATTGATAATATATATAATAGAAGAAAGAATATAAGCGATAAGACCGCCCATTGTAACACTAGTTTATAAGTTTTTCTTGATATTTTTATATTTCACTGGTAGAACAATAAAGAGTTCTCTATCTATCTAAAGAATACATTTTTTACATTACCTTTTTTACATTTGCACCAGAAGACTATAGTTATAGTAGGTCCATATTGTAGGTATATTATATACTAGTTGCGCCCCGCGGTTTCACCCGCGGATAAGAAGTATTTAAATTATTTGCTCATCCCAGGGGAACATTTCACTTTTCCGGGATAAAATGTAGCCTATATGTTAATCCAGTGTATAAGCTATCTTGGTACCGAATTTCATCTAAATCCATTCAGCCGTTTGAAGGAGTAACAAACATACACACATACAAACTTTCGCCTTTATAATATTAGTGTGATTGTAGATAGGTTTGCGTTTTCATAAACACTTGATAAACGGTCTAATGCAATATGTAATGTCTCGTTTTCACTCATTTTCATTGTCGTCAACCAGAATGGTCCAGAATTGGTCTGCACCAATCATTTAGCATAGATTAGTTTCTATAACGTTTACTAATAAGGTGAATTGCTACAACTGGATATAATATTATCCATTCACCATTGTATTACGTAAAGGTGTAGTAGGTAGGTACACTTTTGTCGATGTCATGATATATTAATAACCCGGTTCCTCAGAAGCTGTGCAATTTATCTATTTATATAAGAGTATAGATATTTGGCACTTAAAAGATAATGTTTATCGACATTGCTTTGCGTAATCAATGCTTGCATATTCAACATGTGGTTAGTAATACTTATCAGATGAACATAAATAAGAGAAAATAAGAGGATATAATATTTATTTATTCATTTATATATATAACTAGCAAACCCGGCGAACTCCGTTTCGTCACCAGATGGCTTCGTTTTATGTAACAGGAGCTGTCAAACAATGTATCACGCACCGGCGCCATCTACTTAAAATGTTGGTTTGTCCTGAATTTTTCCTGAATTTTCTTTGCTATAAACCTCACGGAGCCCGAGACCTTTCCAACGAATGCAAAACCGTGGAAATCGGTTCGTGCATTCTGGAGTTATAGAGTCAGGAAGGAAAACCCGACTTATTTTTATATAGTAGATATTAATTGTACTATTTTACTTCAAATATCATCAATTAATAATTATAATTACAACTTGAATTACAGAACTCAAAACAGATATCTATGTTGCTGGATTATCCATAGTCCAAATAGCCGTTAGTGTTAGTGAGTTTTTTAATGTTAGTGAATTATGTGACGAGCTAGTCGTTCACCTGATGTTAAACGACACGGCCGCCCATAACAGATGAAGTGTCACTAGGAACTCTAAAATATAAAGTTTCGCGTGACACTGCCCTGAGCAGCGCTTCGCAGTGCTTCGCTATTACTGGACTGAGCACATCATACTGATGTCTCAGGATGATGTGCTCAGTCCAGTAATAAGATTACTAAACTGTGAGATTAGTTCATAAAGTCTCATAAAGCCTCTACGCCAGAAATGGTTGTCTATTTACCCACGATCATTTAAAAAGGTTGTTTATCTACTAAAACTTGGCAAATGCTAATTGAAACTAGCTAACAATGTAGCAAATTCGTTTATCATCATGGTCATTTTCATTATGTTAGCCTGTAAGGTAAACGTTATCTAGCTAGTATACTATGCATATGTAAGCAATATTTACAGTGTCACTCATTCATAATATAAAATGACATATGGTTAAAAATATATCTAAATATATTTAACTCAACGGTGACTGACTGACATAGTGATCTATCAACGCACAGCCCAAACCACTGGACGGATCAGGCTGAAATTTTGCATGCAGGTATTAGGCATCCGCTAAGAAAGGATTTTTCGAAATTCTACCCTTAAGAGGGTGAAATGGGTGGTTGAATTATTTTCCCATAGGCCACGCCGCGGGCGAAGCTGCGGGCAGAAGCTCGTTAATACATAATATGCAAATGTCTGATATACGTTTGAGAATGGTATCACCCCATCTCCACCCGCGGATGCCATAAAAGCCGGCTAAAGGAGTATCCAGGAATCCAATTGTATATTAAAATCTGCGATCACCAAGATGCCTGCCAAGCATGGTGATAATGGCAACCCGCTCATAGCCCGGAGGCGGCGGCTTCGATTTTCGCGGCAGGACAAATATACAAAAATATAAAACGCAAATACATGTTCTGAATCTGGGTGTCGTGAGATCATGGTCCTCGTAGTCGAGGACTATTTTAGGACATAGCAAAATAACCATAGCACTTATAATTAATCTGGGTATTGATATCAAAATATTTTTTTACACACAGACTATAAAGATATCCCATTAACTGGTTGAATGCTGAAATTTTGTATGACATTATTTGACAATAAAATGTTGTATTGGTGTCCATACAACTGACATTCCTTGGATTAATGGGTCATATTGTATACTATTGTACACTATTGTTTAAATTAAGCGCTGACAAAAATAAATTAGTGGTCAACTGGGTACAACAGTTTTGTATCTTATTTCTAAGCAAGTATAGAATAAATGTCTTTCATTTCTATTCTGTTCTATATACCTTAGAATTCTGTTTAAACTCTTTTTTTAATATTCTGATTGTTATTATTGAATTATTATTTTTTTTCTTTAAACTATATACAATTGTACATGTTATTATATTAATAAATTGTGCAAATAAAGTGTTTATTTCTTTCTTTCTTTCTAGGTTTAAAGTATTTTCCAAAAATTGTATTGTGTGACCAGAGGCAGCCCACAATTTCACCCATATATTTTCATACAAACTTTAAAACCCAAAAGCGACTGTTATACACCCATATGCCATGTCAGGTTCAACCTCCAAAACGTAACCAAGTACCAATAATAATAGTAATAATAATAATAACACCTCGAGAGGCTCTCGTTAGATGGTTGGATCAAGGGTCAGATTCAGAAGGCAATACTCGTTGACACGGCACATATTATCAGGAGGTAATCCTCAGTCTGCAACCCTAACCAACGGTAGCTTGGGCCTTGCCCCGCTGCTAGCGGCACACTAGGTTTAGGTTTTTTATTATATTTATTATATATTTGTAATACTAATTTTATAAAAAACTTAAGATTTAAGATAAATAAATGAATAATAATAATAATAAATAACTAACATCAATCAACATTAAATAACAATAATCTACATATCTAGTTCTTCCAGTTTTAGCTTTAAATTCTGTTTGATGCACAAAGAAATCAATGTACACATTATTCAATTGTTTTATGATACCTACATCAAACAGTTTGGGCTGTATATTGACTGCAGTAAAGAGTACAATTTTATAGGTTTCTTGGTTAACTGTCAGTCAGTCAGTAACTTTAGACTAGTAATAAAAAAATGGTCTCATCAAAAGGAGCGTGAATACAGGCTAACCTGATTCTGATTATGGCAACCTCACATTTATATTTTTTATTTTACAATAACTTTTCCAAAACAGGATCAGCAGCTTTGTGTTTATGGAACAAAACAAGAGAAAAACAAAACATGGCACCTACTAAAAATGATACATAATTGTAATAATAGGTAGGTATTCACCTTAATATGAAAAAAAAAAAAAAACCAGACATATCAGAGATATGGAACTAGAAAAAAATCTAACTATAATATTTAGTGTATACTGAATCTCTGGTATCTATAGATTTTAATTTAGGTACCAGATATGACTAGGAGAAAATTTCTCAAGATTAGCATTATATGTTTAAGTCTATCTTACACTTACTCTAGATTGAAGTAAAGGTTCACTTACCTGAATTGTTGTGGTTTTGGTGCCTCTACCTTAGCTTGGCTCATATTGACTGCTTGGTTTTGTAACTGAATCAAAACAACTCACATTAACTAATTATTCTGCCTACATAGACAACATGTTTACAGTTTGCATGATATAGATTTTATTCAAAGTGTACATAAATATTGGATCAATAAAAATGTCGACAGTTGCCAAGAGCATTTAGTGCAACAGAACTGTGGTTTCCAAAGGCTAGTATCGTAGCCTGTCCAGTAGCTTATAAAACACTACCATTCAGGTAGACTGTTTGTAAAATTTCTGTGAATCGTTTCGGCTACAAAGGTGTATCTATTTAATTCGACTTTACAAGAAAAGTGTTAACAAAACAACGTTAATTTATGTAACAGAAAGCCTTAAATGATGTACCTGGCGATAATGTTGAATATAGAGCTGGAACTGGTTTTGTCCGTAGTCTACTTAATGAACTTTCTTGCCCTGCTGCCTGCTTAATTCCCCGCTAATCCACTTCAATCAGCTGGGACTTCAGCTCCACAGATCAGCACAGCAGCAGTTTTTCATCACAGAAACTCCTTTCTATCAGTCGTCTACTCGCTGCAAACGTCAAATTTGACTGTTTAATAAAAATAAAAATTGTAAATCTCGAATCAGCTGGCACCACAGAGCATAGATTTTTTATTACGTCTATGGCAAGCAAATTGATTAGTGTCAATGTCAATTATGTATTTTTTTTGGTTTTTGGCTCCACACTTTTGTGAATTTAGCCAGTGTCAAGTAATTGTCAATTTATTTTACTATCATTGTAACCAAGTGCACAGACTAAAAATAATAATAATCGTACTCTCATACTACTACTCTGTGACCAATCGATATAATTTGCCAGTGTTGGCCAAGGACTTTCTTGGTTCAGGCTACAGATTATATAATACTATAGAAACAACTGTAGCTTATGTAAGCCAAGACTGAGGTCCGTATTACAGAACGATGCTCAGTCATCGATCGGTCTTCAAGCAGAGATTTCATTCATAGAGTGATCAATTAGTGAATGAAATCTCTGCTTGAGGACCGATCGATGACTGAGCATCGTTCTGTAATACGGATCTGAGATAAGTGATATTGGTAACGTTTTTTGGTGGGTATTCACTGCAACAAATATTGCGCTTGAAGTTGATTTAGTTTACAGTGCTAAATATATGTGGTGTATTGTATTAGCCAAATACCAACCAGCGAGTGTTTGTTTGCAAACAATCACAAGTCAAAATATACTCAGTAAGCCGTACCAAACACAAAGTCAAAACGTATCTTCGTCCTCTTTCTCTGCAAAAAAAAATTTTCAAGGTAGGTCCATACGTATCCACATGGTATCCACTATCCATTCCACCTCTAGATGGAGTGCGGGCGAGCCTTTGACTTGACCGTGACTATATAATATTAAGGGCATGAAAAAGAGAATTGTAAAATTTTTCTTAGTACAATTTACTTCACACATCTCGTTTATTGCTAAGTCAAATGGTGTACATATAAATAAACATACGTTAATCTAGCGTATAAGCATTCCAAGTTTCATTAAAATCCATTCAGTAGTTTTTGCGTGAAAGAATAACAACTGAATGGATTTAAATGAAACTTAATTATACGTTGGATTAACACAGGATACTTTTCGCATGTATAATATTAGTAGGATTTTAATTGCTTGGGGGGCGAGTTGGCTGGACTGCAGTCGCGACCCCTTCTCGCCCCGGTACGGCGGACGAGGGCTCACGGGGGGTTTTAGTGGGTTCGAGTCCCACATACCCCCTGCCACCACCCCCGTGGTGGCAGGGAAGTGCGAGGGCATTTCCCCCCTCAAAAAAAAAAGAATACTTTTTATCTGCGGGTGAAACCGCGGAGCACAACTGTTCAATCTGTTTGCTCTTGGATGTCTAATATGGAATGCGTTCTCTTGCACAATTTTGGTATAGTTTAAAGAATAAACTAAATAAGTAGGTACCTATAAGTAACAGCACGAAACTCTAGCGCTGCGCGCCATTGCGCAGAAGCTAAAAATTTGGTATCACGGGGGGTAGAAGGACGAAAAGAGCGCGTACGTATGTAGCGCCGCGCGCCGGTTGGCTTGCCAGTCGTATTCCGTCCCCCGCCCCATACGACGCTCCGCGGACTTCTGACTGCACAGTCGCGTTCTAAGGTGTATTGTTATTGCCATTCATTGAAATTATTTTTTCGTTAAGTTTGAGTACGTTTGTTATTGTTGGTTTTTTATTAGTGTATTTTAGTAGATAGTGAATATGCCTAGAAGAAATACTGTTTTGAAAAGACTGGCACGAAAAATGGTGTATGACGTGCATTGTTTTGTTAAAAGAGGAACCAATGAATTGATTCTTTAAAGCAAGATTTAAATAAAAAGAGGTTTATCTTGTATAGTAAAACAACCTGTTACAAGTTATGCAAAACTTTAACATTAACTATTTATTAATGTTTGCGCGTGCGACAGTACCCATACGCAGTATCCCTTCCACATTTCGCTCAGCGCTAAACTTTCGTGCCGCTACCTATACCTACCTAATTATACATTTTGGTATGAGTATTACAATCAGAAGTCAGTTTCAGTTTTGTACCGATATTTATTTATTTTCTTTTTTTAAACTGGGTTATTATAATTTAATAATTAACAAAATAACTTTAAATCATATCTATAATCTGTCTCTACCACTGAATAATACATAGTCCGCGTAGAGAAACTTTTCTTCTTTTTTCACTAAACACTGAGAACAAGATATATCAAAAATTATTAAGTAGGTATAGGTAGTTACTACTTACTTATAACAAATTTACACTAAACATTTCGAATTATTTTCAGTCTTTTACGAAGTAGGTGATTAATGAAACCGCATCAAGGTTGGTGCTAATTTCAGATGCGACGCCTAAAATTTACTTGATTCCCAGGTAGTTTTCAGCGAGTCCAATGTAGTAAATTGATTGAGCTATTCCAAAGAGGGGCGCTATCACCATCATACGACAAGCGCCGCCCTTGAAGAAAGCCGTTGGACCTTCGTTCTTCATTGTTGTTCTGCAAAAAAAAAGCCACTAAGCGACTGATACAGCATTGATTTTAAAACTTTCCTTTTGGAAGTTGTTTTTGTTTTTTTGATGGCTCCACACTTTTGTGTATTTAGCTAGTGTCAAGTAATTGATAATTTTCAAGTTAAAAGATATTAGATATATGTGTCAAGTCAAGTCACAGTCCAAGTCATCAATTCAAGTCATAATCTAGTCTAGTCTAGTCAAGTCATACACCTAGTAAAGTGGTGGCATAGAGTTTTGGAAACAACACGAAAAGAAACGTTTCACCATCATTATACCATTTTCCCACACTCACGCCTGTGATCCAGCACTTAACGAATAAAATGCCACCAATTTTATGCACTAACACTGAAAATAACACAAGTTTTGGAGAATAATACAATGCGGTGACGCAATCTTTTTCGTTTTCCCGCCAAAACTCCCCAAAAAGTTTTATACAATGAGTTCTGTACAATGACCGCCAAAACGCGATGACAGCTTTAGAGTAAAGTAAAAATAAGAGTGGGTAGGTACTACATAAAACTACATAAAAGTACACAAAAGTGTACGACATTATTTTGGCGCCCAAAACCATATCTATACATGTAAAATTCAAAGTCCTGACTGACTGACTGGCTTATATATCAACGCACAGCCTAAACCGCTGGTCCTAGAGACTTGAAATTTAGAGTGTGTTCTTTGTAAAGTGTAGGTATCCACTAAGGGTTTTTCGATATTCTATCCCTAAGAGGGTGAAATGGGTGGCTGAATTATCTATGAAATTTTTTCTTCTTCATGCATCCTTTTATTTAAATTCCATTTTATTTCATTTTGAAATGCATTGAACTGTTGGTAACTTGAGCTGTAATTAATTTGACAGCCTGTATGTGTGGTGGTTGAACAGGTGGGCACATAACCAGCGGCGGCGAGTTCGATTCCCGTGACAAGACAAGTATTTGTGCACAGGAAAAATAACTCAAATACTAATTCTGTGTTTTTTCTGTGTCTGGGTGTTGTGGTGTTGTATATATGAATGTATTGTTTACCTACTACGAGTCTTTTACGTTAAAATAAATTATTTAGCTACTTGGAATGGTGCGTTGGACCATTTAATTTTAAAGCTAACAGTCGGGACTGTAGGGAATTTTTATTATCAAAAATTCTTTTAATTTTTTGAAGTAAAACTTCTTTACGCACGCTTGACTTTGAGAGTAAGCTGGTGAATGCGAGGCGAACCGAGGTTGAAGTTGGTTCACGTAGATCTCCATTATCAACATAACAATGATAAAAGAAATATTATTATGTTGTATGTCCGGTAAAATAACAATTTACAATTGTCAAGATGGCGACATACAACAAAGCAAAAACAAAGTTATACCGGCCGATAGATAGAGTTAAACTAAAGAAGTTTTACTTCAGTCGTGTGGTCTAAAGCACACTCGTTTTTTTATTATAATTATGAATGGACTGATATGTTATTCAATTATACACACAGTACCTACATATTTTACGACGTGTAAATTGGTTTTACTAAGCTAATTCTAAAAACATCACGATTGTGATTATTATGTAATCATTGGGCGTTAAAAATAGACTAAGAATTAATTAGTCTGGAGGTCTAGGCAACTGAGGATTTATAAGGTAAAGTTTACTAGGTGGTAGGACTTTTCTGCAGTTTGTCTAGGTAGGTACCACCGCTTTGCCAGTTATTCTGCCGCCAAGCAGTAGTGCTTGCAAGCCCTGCTGTGTTTCGATTTGAAGGGCACTGTAGCTGTTGAAATTACTGGGCAATTGAGACTTTACGATCTAATCTCACAGTCGAGTTATGTTATTACCAGACTGTGCTGATGTCTCAGGATGATGTGGGCAGTGCAGTGCCACGTGAAACTTTACATTTTAGAGTTCCGAGTGACACTGTTCTGTTATGGGCGGCCGTGTAGCTTAACATCAGGAAAAAGACTAGCTCGTCACATCATTCATAAACATACTAAAAAGGTCCTAAACCTTAAACTAACCTTATAAATCCTTATTGAGATAGATTTACTCACAGAACACAGTCCATGATGGAGGTGTACTGCCGAGAGCCACTGCCTTTACTGATCGTCTGCATGCGCGTCTTGACCACATCCATCGGGTTGACAGCAAGAGCAGCAGTCGATCCCGCTGCACAACCGCTTACAAACGACCACCTGAAAGGTATAACTCATTCCACAGTATTGGATGAAATGTAGTAGTGGTACCAATATAGCTTACACTGGATTAACATATGGCCTTCATTTTATCCTGGAAAAGTGAAATGTTCCCGTGCGATGAGCAAATAATTTAAATACTTTTTATCCGCGGGTGAAACCGCGGGGCGATACTAGTTATTTTTTTTTTTACATAAATAAATATTATTACACACAGCGCCATCTAACCCCAAACTAAGCAAAGCTGATAGAATACTTACATAACACGGAACAAACATCGATGTTCATGACATAAATGTTTGTCCTGGGTGGGAATTGAACCCACAACCTAAAGTTCAAAGCGAGCTATCAAGCCAGTCAAGTTTTAAAAGATATCCCATCAATATTGACATTTGTGTATAAGTACTACTACTTTGTATATAAGGACAAAATTCATAGATTGGCCTACATTTGCGCTTAGTCTGTGATGTAAGTGAGACGAGATCGGTCGAATGCTACAAAGAAAACATGGCTTGTGTGTTGTGATAGGTTGTACGAATTACTGCCAAAAGTGTAATAAAAAGAAAGGCAGCCTTTCTTACCTTAATTAAGTCAATGTTTTGAATAAGAGCAATGAAGATAGAGAAGATGGTAACGAATTTTTTCCCACCAGTTTCACAAAAAATGTTAGATCGTGCACAGAATATAAAACAGTACGTTTGGGAATATCCTGAGATATATATCAGATATCTATTCCCAACAGTAAAAAAAAACAGACCAACTTCTCGTGACACATTCGATTTATGATCAATTCACACTCATCCATTTTTCCGCTTCTTCTTACTACCTTTCGACTACGCATGAGGCGCGGTGTTCAGCTAGTGGTACAATGTGGTTGATAAGGACAGCTTACCAGAACGGTGGGGCATCACTATCTTTGTTTCTAGGTCCCAAATCATTCAGTGTCGCAAATAGTGGAAAATAAACTACACTGAAAGAGACATCACGAGCAGCGGTTGCACTTATGCCCTTGTAAAGCCCAACAATACCCCGTTCTTTTAGCAACTGTCGCGTGAGCTCCATTGCTGTGATCCTTTTGAACGGTTTGCCCTCTGTAATAAAGAAGTTAAAAATCGCGTGATATCTCTGATAGGGATCCCATTATTTAAGTTTAATTTGATTGTGTTTAGTGCATCATATGACGCCTACCTAATAATCTATGTAAATAAAATGGGGAGAAAAGAACTTTTTTCTATGGGATTTTTGTATAGGTTCAAGAAAATCGTTTTGACAGCATATATTTGCCAGATAACAGATACTATAATAGTTAAGACCTTTTTCAACCTTTTTTCGCCGCTGCGGCAAGTCGGCCCGCGTCCTGCATCTGGATTTTGAGCAGTTCCATCGGAGTTGTAATGACGATCTGACACGCCCCCGCACTCGCTCCGGCTATCATTTGCCGGAATAAAGGTAAAGATCTGTAAGTACGTACAATTAATGATATAATACGAGGAAGCAAAACCAGCCACGATTTGAGTTACTAGTTTGTAGGCTCATTCCGATTTCTTCGAAAAATGTTGCCGTCTCTGTCTGATCTATCTATCTAGTGTTCGCTTACCCATCTGGAAGCGTGAGATGATATCGGAACATATCGTTAGCAGCGAGTTTGATCGCCTTCTCCGGCGTGATGAGGATGATGTTGACAGCCGAGCCGCGGTACATGCCGAAGTAACCTTCTGCCGCGTAGGTCTGTTTGAAACAGTCCAGCCTAAAAACCAATCCTAATAAGTCCACCAGAGTCGAGAGAGATTGAGCGCTATTTTTACCTACTACTTAGAAACATTCCCAGTGACAATCTATGTCGCTATATAAAAAAGTGTATGTAAGTACCAGATAATTATATTAAACTCACATGTTTTTGTACTGTTTCTCGCCTTTGGGTCCCACAGTTTGGTTCTGCAGCCGAGTCTTTACCAAGTCCAATGGGAAAACCACTGACACGCCCACTATGCCAGCAATACCACCGTTTATGATCTTTGGAAGAAGACTGTAAACAATAAAGCACTGAGTACAAACGAGCTATGTGTAATGAGATTGTAATAAATAAATTTTTATGCACTGACTAAGTATTTCAGAGATTCCGCAATGCTCAGCACTTCGCTTTTAGAGTACCATGTAAACTTACTTGAATGATTGTGGTGGTGGTGGTCCATCTTTTTTGCTCATTCTGGCGGCACGTTATAAAAAAATTAAATTAATTAACGTAAAATAATAAGGCACAATTTATCCATGTGGATTAGAAAAAATAAATAAATAGTTGTAGACATTTTACACAGCGCCATCTAGCCCCAAACTAAGCAAAGCTTGTATATATGCTATGCAAAGCTATATTAACCAGATAACTGATGCAATACTTATATGCTTTTTGCTTGTATGTACATACATAGAATACAATATAACATCCAGACACAGAACAAACATCGGTGTTCATCACACAAATGTTTGCGCTGGGTGAGAATCGAACCCACATCCTACGGCTCAGAAGGCAGGGTTACTACCAACTGAGCTATAGGGCCAGGCAAAATATAGAAATATCTCAGACTGAATTCGGGGCTTTAGGTAACTCCACTTTGCAAAGCGCTCCATACTAATGGAACATTAAAAATGTATAGAACCAGTTGCAGGTATCGGTGCATTATATACGCATGCAACGTGCAATTCCCTTACGAAGTAGGTATTGCTGTTAAGCTATCTAACGACGTGGAGCCTATATACTGATAAAACGTCTAATTAATATTTATATTTTGACCGGCCCGATAGCTCATAGTTGGTAGTAGCCCTGCCTTCTGAACTGTGGGTTGTGGGTTCGATTCTCATCCAGGACTAACATTTGTGTGATGAACATAGGTGTTTGTTCTGTGTCTGGCTGTTATATTGTATTCTATGTATCTATTTACAAACAAAAAAGTAATTAAGTATTGTATCAGTTATCTGGTTTCCATAGCACAAGCTTTGCTTAGTTTGGGCTAGGTGGGGTTGTGTGAGATGTCCATAAATATATAAAAAAAAATGTTACAGTGTTTGTTACCATACTCCTCCGAAACAGCTGAAACGATTATTTTGATATTTTATATTATTAGGTATATTTATTGCTAAAAATTAAGTATATGTTTTTTTAATTATTGTTAATAGATTTCTTTTAAATTGTCATACACCACCGTCTACTCTTTTGCATTTAATACTGTCCATCCAAAGGTTGTCTGGAAGAGATCGCTTTCAGCGATAAGACCGCCCATTGTAACACTAGTTTATAAGTTTTTTTTGTTATTTTTATATTTCATTGGTGGAACAATAAAGAGTTCTCTATCTATCTATCTATCTATATTCACACTTTGGTATGTCTGAGAATAAGTTGTTATCTTCTTTTAATCATCATCATCATCACCGTTTTTCACCACCACGCGGGTAAAACCGCGGGGCGCAGTTAGTTACTGTACCTATATAATCATATTGCAATTTGCATGACGTAGTGGATTCGGAACGCTGATTGTTAGATCTACAGATTCGCTCGGGGCATGGAAACCCATGGTCGGAGGGTAGGATAGGGATGGACAAACAAACACAAATACATTTTGATTATCTATCTGTTAAATACATAGATATATAAAATTAATAAATATAGACGGACTATTTAGACGACTTGATTAACTATTATTGTTAAGATAAGACGGGTCTATTCGCGCACAAAAATTATCAAAACATTATTTAGACTAACTTCGACGTTTCAACCAAGTTAGGTACATTGGTCGTGGTCACGACACTGATAGACCCGTTTTATCTTTACAATATGAGTTCAAGTCGCGAAAGTTTAAAAAATTGATTAACTATTACTTAGACTGAAGAACAACTTACTTTGGATTTAAATGTTAACAGAAAACTCGCGAAATACAATTTTAGAAAATGACCATGTCGTTAGTAAAATTAATACAATTATATCAGTGATCCTATAACTGAAAATTTATATTTTTTGTCCTTATATATTTTACTTGGTCTTATAATGACTGATGACTGATTGACAGATTTTTGATATACTATTGTAATGATAGATTTATTGAACGTCTAAGTCAAAGAGTATTCTGAGAGAAATTTGGCATAAAATCGAGAAAAAAAGATCTCGTGGAGATTAGTCGATAAATCGATTGATACTGATAATACAGTACCTACACAATTTTAAAGTTAAATAGAGTATCTACGGTAGGTATGTATTATGTTTGCGTAGAATGCTAGCTTAGACCGATTACCTATAGAAATCAAAACCTTCCCTTTGTGTGTTTTTGTGATTAGATAGGTAGGTACTCCTATCAAAAGTTATCAATCTATTACGTAACGTTAACTATCGGCTGCTCTACAATTACCTCCTACGGGACTATCCCTTTCAAAACTATTGTTCTTCCGTATTCACTCATATAAAATGTCCAATTTCTGTGTATCCAGTATTATAACATTTTTGCCTTCCAACGAAAGACATCGTCCACTGAAATGAGTTTTAGGGTTTTGGTGAGTTAATCATTTTAAATTATTTAACTTTATGATTAAAAGTACCTATTAAAACCTATATATGTACCAACCTATTTCATTTGTTTTTTGAAGTAAACCTTTACGCTCGCTTGACATGGGGAGTAAGCTGGTGAATGCGTACGAGCCACTCCCAACATAGTACTCCTTTGCCAACATAACAAAGTAAATTGTTTATATTATTATGTTGGTATATCCGGTAAAACGACAATTTACCTTATCTGTCTACGCAATTTACAATTGTCAAGACGGCGACATTGTAATATTAAACAAAGCAAAAACAAAGTTATACCAGCCGATAGATGGAGCTAAACTAAAGAAGTTTTACTTCAGTCGTGTGGTCTAAAGCACACTCGTTCTTTGTATTAAGATGTTCGTTGCCCTCTTCGTCGCTGGGACTAATGCCAGTAGTAGCCAGCCAGACAAGAGGAGTCTCTCGGGTGGATGGGAACCCGTCGCATGGCCAGCACCATCTGCCTGGCCAGCACAACCGGCATGGCCTCAGCCACTGCATGGAAATGGTAAATATTTTCTTCCAAACCTCCCCTCAAACATAACCAAGTTTTAAAAACTATATCTTTTCTCTCATCAATCTGACTGGCTCGATAGCTCAGTTGGTAGTAACCCTGCCTTCTGAACTGCGGGTTGTGGGTTCGATTCCCAACCAGGACAAACATTTGTGTGATGAACATAGGTGTTTAGTCTGTGTCTGGGTGTTATTTACAACACACATTTCTATGTATGTATTTACAAATAAAAAGTACCTAAGTATTGTATCAATTATCTGGTTCCCATAATACAAGCTTTGCTTAGTTTGGGGCTAGATGGCGTTGTGTGAGATGTCCACACACACATAGGCATAAATATATATTAATCAAACTAGCAATAACTTGCATGCCATTAGTATGCATACAAGTGTTTGAACCAATAAACGTATCTTTATCATGTTTTTAGAAAATGAAGCTTCTAATTTCTATCCAGACTTAAGCAGCGATGTAGCTGGTGCAGTAGCGGCAGCCAAGGCCGCCGCTGCAGCAGTGATGTCAGCGCAGCACGAGGTGGCAGCGGCAAAGCAAGCAGCGCTTGAACAGCAGAGCGTTGCTAGTAGCAAGAGCGTGGCGGCTGCACAAGCTGCTCACAAAAGGTATAAAAGACTTGCAGTTTCTAAGAACTTGATCTGGAAAGCCTGCACCGAGCGGTCAGACACATCAGTATCATAATAAAAAGTTCGTTCGTAGAACCTTCAGAGAGTTCCAAACACATTTATCAAAAAGTGTAATTATGAATGTGTGAAACTGTGTCGCTGCAGCTATGTACTTACCTACCCACTTTAATGATAATATTTAGGTACTCAACGCGACTTCGCTTACCCCTATACCCTATGATTAGCTACCTAGGTAATCATAGCATTTTTATTAAAGTAAATAATGTAATTGTTTTACGCGAAATGGATCACATACAAGGTTTACGGTTATTTACAGTGAAGAGGCATCTCGGGTAGCCCGAGCGCACGCCTTGGAGGCAGCACAAGCGGCAGTCCAAGCTCAAGCTCAACTGGCATCAGCCCGCGCCCGGGTCTCTGTAGCACAGAAGGTAGCCGCTGCCAGAGAAGCTGCCGCAGCCAAGGCTATCCAACGCGCTGCACACAGCCAAGCTGCCAGGCTCCAGAACGCCGGTAAGATAAAGTCGAAGTCAAAAGATTTATTGCAAATAGGCTAATTTTAGCACTTTTACAAAACAAAATTATATTAGGTACTTAAAATTAAGTTATTTCACTAAGCATATAAAATTACAAAGTGCTTATTGTCAAATAATATATAGCAAGCCCATTACAATATATGAGTTTGAAAAAAAAGCAGTTCTCTTTCTCACTCTAATATCTATAGATTAGTTAAGTTATCTAATCTACTGTACTATAAAGTATAATATACTTGTGTGAGACGCATTGCTAGCGATGTAACTTTCAAATATAAACGTTCAAAAGTAAATCATATCTGAGAGAGTGAGAGCACGTCCCAGTAATTGTGTAGTATAAGTAACTAAAGTACTTAACCACGAAAATTCACGAAATGGGGAGAAAGGATTCTTTCACTAGAGAAAGGACAGCCGATCGAGCACTTTATGTCGTTGAAATATTATTAGATAATCATTTACAACACCGTGCACGTTATATGTAGGTACTTTTATAGTGTTTTTGTGTAAAAGCATTAATTTAATATCCTTAGGTATTCTGCAAATTGCCCTGAAGTGAAAGAAATCGACATCACTACAGTCGGTAGTATAGACTATTTTATGTCCTTTCTAGGATAACAGTTACCTTCCTATATTATTTTAAATTCGAAAAACTTCGGGACTGGGAGTTCTTCTCAAGGTTCTCAAATTGACATCAAACTGTTCCCTATAATTTTTCTACATATACTTCCTTCCAGACATAGAAGCCCAAAAGCTATCCGTTATCCAAAGCACCGGCGCCGCTGGGGCCGCCGGAGCGGCGCACCACGCTGCCACCGCAGCCGCCGCGGCACTTCGCCCCTCGCCCTTCGATTGGCCCAAGCACGCGCCTTGGGCCCCGGCTCCCGGACCTTGGGCCTGGGCTTAAATATTAGCAGCTTCGAATTTTGATTCTTTGTTGTACCTATGTGTCACAATTTTTGCGCTCGCGATCCATACCTATTTTAAAGATCTCGTTTTGTATTTTTATAGTTCGGTCAATGGTTTTCCCTGTGTTATATTTTTTGTAGATTTAACTATGTAGTTGTAATAAGGATTTATCTACTGAATAAATGGTCTCTATAAATGATTTTCCGTTTTTTATTTCCTGACACAAATTTCCCAATATTTCTGGCAGCATACTTTAATACCTACTCTGCGCTTCAATCCATCGATTTGTTGTAAAAGTCTAACGCCTGCGCGGTTGTCACGGTAACCCGAGATAGGTTCTATCTGAAGCTGTCTCCAGCATCTTTCATCTGTTTCTGTTATTACGTAAAATATTGCATAATTATTTGGTTACGATTAAACGATGAGTTAACTCGCGCGACCGTCATGATGTTAAAGGTGAGATCATGTGAAAATCTGGATAAGTGTGATGTGATACCAAGGAGATGTAATTATTTATTCCATTACAGTCAGAAGGGTGTGCCTAAATAATTCACATTTAATCAAAAGTTAGGCTATGATGGTAGGACGGTGTACTTCTAACTCGGATGGTAGATGTAAGTTTTGAAGAGATTTAGGTACCTAATTACGTGGTCATATTATAATAGAGTAGGTAAAGATAGAGTAGAAATAAAGTGATTTAAAAAGAAAATGATCATAATATATCGCAATGCAATTAAAACGCTACCTTTGGAACTTAAAAGTAGGTACCTACTTAACGGCTTATTTTTTTAGGGAAAGAAATGCTTTCTTCCCTTTCTGCTGCTCGCAATTCTATGTGGCAGAGGCCTAGCTAGAGCAGATGATGACAAAAATGGAGACAAACGCAGAAGGAACTTCTCCAACCCAACTTACTACAATGTGGGGGGAGTTCTCTCAAGCAACGAGTCTATCGCGTTCTTCAAAGACACTATATCGGTACTGTGAACTAAAAAATGGGGTTAACTATTAATAGGTACATAATTTAAGCCGTTCATTTTATTTTTACAGAGTCTAAATTTCAATTCCAATTATGTCCCTCGTGGAGTGACTTACCACGATTATTCTATCTTGATGGATCCAAATCCAATAAAAACCGCGCTCAACGTTTGCAAGGATCTGATAGCTCACAGGGTAAGTATTTTCATCAAAGAGAAAACCGATTTGTTTCCTCAAGAAAATAACATCTTTCAAAATTGCTTTTTAGGTGTACGCAGTAGTGGTCTCCCATCCTCTTACTGGAGATTTATCCCCAGCGGCTGTTTCTTACACATGTGGCTTCTATCACATCCCAGTCATTGGTATATCGTCGAGAGACTCTGCCTTCTCCGACAAAAACATTCACGTGTCTTTCCTGCGAACTGTTCCACCGTATTCCCACCAGGCGGACGTGTGGGTTGATGTGCTGAAACATTTTAACTATATGAAAGTCATCGTTATTCACAGTTCCGATACTGATGGAAGGGCAATCCTTGGACGGTAAATTTAAATTTCTACCAATAACCCTTGCTAGAAACCTCTAGGCTGCCTGCCATAATTGTTTGAATGTTTTTACAGCTTCCAAACAACATCTCAGAGCATTGACGAGGATGTAGACCGTAAAGTTGTAGTGGAGCAAGTGATCGAGTTCGAACCAGGTTTAGATTCCTTTAGTGATAGACTGATTGATGTAAAGAGTGCGCAGGCAAGAGTTTTTCTTATGTACGCAAGGTAAGCAAAATAATTTACACTGTTGGCTTCTAATAAATAGCAAGTATATTTTTTTTGTTTTCGATTCTAGTAAACAAGACGCCGAAATTATTTTCCGCGACGCCACGTTCTTAAATATGACGACAGCTGGCTACGTGTGGATGGTGACAGAACAAGCCCTAGATGCAGCTAACGCTCCCGAAGGCTTACTCGGTCTTCGGCTCGTCAATGCTACAAATGAGAGAGCTCATATCCAGGATTCAATGTATGTTACACTATATTGTACATTTTACATTGATTTGTAGCATTCAGAACTTAGCTTTTGAGTTCGCGTCTTTGATTCCAGCTACGTTCTAGCATCAGCGATCCGAGACATGAATACGTCAGAAGAGATCCACGCTCCTCCATCTGACTGCGATAATTCAGGATCGATTTGGACAACAGGGCGTCTACTATTTGACTACATCCGTAAGCAAAAACTGGAAAACGGTGAAACTGGATACGTGGCATTTGATGACCATGGCGATAGAGTGCACGCCGAATATGACATGGTTAATGTAAGGGCTCAAGGAGAACATGTGGCAGTTGGGAAATACTTTTACTCAAAGGTATCTAAATATGTTAATTATATTTCAAGTTTATCTTTTTATCAGGGTACAGGTTTAAATTATTATTTTGTGTATCAGGATATGCAAAAAATGCGATTGGAACTGAAAGAACAGGAAATTATCTGGATGGGTCGCAGTCCCTCTAAACCAGAAGGATTTATGATACCTACGCATCTGAAGGTATTGTAATAGTGTTAATTCTCTTTAAACCATTGGAAAATGTTTTAACGTTTACCTTTGTTTGTAGGTATTAACGATTGAAGAGAAACCATTCGTCTACGCTCGTCGTATTGACGATGGCAGTGAATGTTCACCAGAGGAAATTCCTTGTCCTCATTACAATGCTAGTGACGATACCGGTGAGCTAAGTTACTTTGATTACATTTTTGTATCCTTACTATTTGGCATGTTTCGGACTTATTAAAATTAATTTTACAGATCAACTTTTTTGCTGCAAAGGTTTCTGCATGGATTTACTGCGATACCTTTCGAAGTCGATCAATTTTACTTACTCTTTGGCTCTTTCTCCTGACGGACAATTTGGTCACTACATCATTAAGAACTACTCAGTACCTGGAGCTAAAAAGGAGTGGACTGGGCTGATTGGTATGTTCACATTTCACTTTTGCTGAATTTATAATAGGTCTTTACCTATGAAATTGCCGTATTGCATTACAGACTTTTTCAAACAAAAAAAAGTTTTGATTGGCTAGAATTCTAAATTCAAATTAATTTTGTTTTAAAAATATGACATTCTATTTACAATATAAGTCTTTTGTTTATTGATTAGCGTTGTATTTTCATTACATTTCAACATTTTTCCTCATAATGGATACTTTGAAATTTCGAGTAATTATGGAATATGAGTTCCGTCGTGGCACCAACGCGGCACAAACGACACGTAACATCAACGACGTTTACGGAGAGAACTGTACAAACGAACGCACAACCCGTTATTGGTTTGCTCGGTTCCGTTCTGGGAATTTTGACTTGAAAAATGAACCTCGTGGTCGTCCGGAACCTTTGGTCAACAATGATGAATTAAAGGCGATTGTGGAAGCTGATGAATCTCAATCTACAGCTGAGCTGGCAGCAGCTTTTGATGTTTGCATCAAAACAATATAGGTCCATTTGCGACAGATTGGCAAGATAAAAAAGGCTGGATAGATGGGTGCCCCACGAACTTAACGATCGCCAGCGCAACGTACGCGTCGAGACTTGCCTTGCGCTGCTTAACAGGCACAGAAATGAAGGAGTTTTGAACCGAATTGTTACGTGCGACGAAAAATGGATTCTTTTTGACAATCGAAAGCGCTCAGCAAGTTGGTTAGATCCTGGTTCGGTACCAAAGCAATGTGCAAAACGAAAAATGACCCTTAGAAAGGTGATGGTCACAGTTTGGTGGTCTAGTGCTGGTGTGATTCATCATAGCTTTTTACAAAACGGCGAGAGCATTACTGCAGATGTGTACATTGAAGAACTGACCACAATGATGGCGAAACTCGCACGTCTGCAACCAGCTTTGGTCAATCGGTCGTCTCCACTGCTACTTCACGACAACGCGCGACCCCATACTGCACAACAGACCGTCTCTAAGCTGCATGAGTTGGGTTTGGAAGCTCTCCCTCATCCGCCATACTCACCAGATCTTGCGCCTACCGACTATTACTTTTTCCAAAATTTGGACAACTTTTTAGCAGGAAAAAAATTCAATTCCCGAGAGGCAGTACAAAACGCCTTTGAAGAGTTTGTTGTCTCCCGTCCTGCTGATTTTTTCAAGAAGGGCATCCATGAACTGCCACAGCGTTGGCAAAGATGCATTGATTGCAGGGGTGATTACTTTGAATAAAAGAAATAAATAAGTTCGAAAAAAAATACTTTAACTTTTTTCAAACAAAACGGCAATTTCATAGGTAAAGACCTAATATCTACAAGATCACGAATAGAGGACAACTTACCTGCATAATTATATTTGCAGGAGAGCTAGTGTATGAAAGAGCTGATATGATCGTGGCTCCACTTACCATCAACCCTGAAAGAGCTGAATTCATTGAGTTTAGTAAACCATTCAAGTATCAGGGTATCACTATACTGGAGAAAAAGGTAACAAAAAATGAAATAAAGAAAGTTTAAATAACGTGCAAGAACTCCCTCCTATGACGTAATTTTTCAGCCATCTCGATCATCAACCCTGGTATCGTTCTTGCAACCCTTCTCAAACACGCTCTGGATTCTAGTGATGGTGTCGGTTCATGTGGTGGCACTGGTCCTGTACCTCCTCGATAGGTTCTCTCCGTTTGGAAGATTTAAGCTGGCTAACATTGATGGTACCGAAGAAGATGCTTTAAATCTTTCGAGTGCCATCTGGTTTGCTTGGGGTGTTCTGTTAAACAGTGGCATCGGTGAAGGTAATTTTTTCATTATTAATTTCTATTAAGCTCTGACTGGAAGATAGTTAGCATATGATAACGTAATTTTTTCAGGCACTCCTAGAAGTTTTTCTGCAAGAGTTCTTGGTATGGTCTGGGCAGGATTTGCGATGATCATTGTAGCCTCTTACACTGCAAACTTGGCCGCTTTCCTTGTGCTGGAGCGTCCTAAAACCAAGCTTACTGGAATTAACGATGCAAGAGTATGTAAAAGTTTTATTTTTTATTTTCTCCATTAAGCAAGAGCCCTGCTTCTAAGCTTCTGCGAATAGTTACTGATGACATTAATCCTTGGTTTATAGTTGAGAAATACCATGGAAAATCTGACCTGCGCTACAGTGAAAGGATCTGCAGTGGACATGTATTTCCGAAGACAAGTGGAACTGTCAAACATGTATAGAACCATGGAAGCAAATAATTACGACAGTGCTGAACTTGCTATTCAGGACGTTAAAAAGGGGTAATTGAATATAAACTTCCGTGTATTTTCAATAATAGGCAAAAGTCAGTGGTTAAAGAACTGCCTCTGTTTCCAGGAAACTGATGGCATTCATATGGGACTCCTCGCGGCTGGAGTTTGAAGCAGCTCAAGATTGCGAGCTCGTGACAGCCGGAGAACTTTTCGGGAGATCTGGATATGGAGTTGGCTTGCAAAAAGGATCTCCATGGGCTGACTTAGTTACTTTAGCCATATTGGACTTCCACGAAAGTAAGTTGGCTAAGGATGTTACGGTGACGATAAAAGTAAACTTTACTTGATGTTTTGATCTGCATTTTTTTTTATAAATTATAGGCGGTATAATGGAATCTCTGGATAACCAATGGATTCTGCGAAACAACATGCTGAATTGCGAAGAGAACGAAAAAACCCCAAACACTTTAGGGCTAAAGAACATGGCTGGAGTGTTCATACTCGTGTTAGCCGGCATCATCGGGGGAATAGTTTTGATAGTGATCGAAGTTGTGTACAAACGGCACCAGATAAAAAAACAGAAGAGGTTGGAGATCGCACGCCATGCGGCGGACAGGTGGAGAGGCGCAGTTGAGGTAAACAGAGCCAAGGCTGACGCCATGGATGTGGACCACTTCAACAACTACAAACACCACATTGAGAGCAAAATATGAACGACTTGTGTTGTAGATAGCCCTTTATATGACGACGCACACGCTTTAATGTAGGTCAGGGATAGCGAACCACATATCAATACGCCTACCCATATTTTATGAGCAATTTAAAATAGACATTAGGTTTTTAGGACCGAAGAGTCCGCAGAGTTTGCAGTTAGTAGTGTTCCAGACTGGTTCACTCAAGGTTCGCCATCCCCGACGTAGGCTTTAAACTATTGTTAAAGACCAATATTTAATAAAAATAAACAGTTTTCATGTTCATTTAGATTGTTAATTTCAATCACTAAGTTTTCCCCGCTGCTTTTGTTTCGTGGATCACCACTCATCTTGCTGGATGCGGTAGTAATATCGATGTCGTAAGTAGACTTATGTGGTTGTGTAGTTATTGTTTATGTTTAACACTTTAGCTCTTACAATGTTTGGAATGATGTTTCAGAAACGTAAGACGCTGCGAGCTTCGCTGCTGCCATCGCAGAGGCGTGCCAAGTCGAACGGAGTGAAAGAGGCTGGCAGTATCAGCTTAGCGGTTGAGAGAGGTGCGCGGCGCCGGGACGAGCCGCGGGTGCCGCGGTACTTGCCAGCTTACACTCCAGACGTCTCCCATTTGGTAGTTTAACTTGTACTACATTTGTTCTCGTATTTATATTTATAATTGATGATGTCACGTCATTTGAAAATGTAATATATTCATGATGTATGACGTAACCAGCGTGACGCCTAACAATTTCACGCGATCGTTACTTATAACCTACGGCCATTGTTAGGAGTACAGGGTAAGGTCACGAGAACCTACCTACTTTGGATAGTTTAACACCATTTTAGCTGTACTGTGCTGTGACTAACTTAAGAAAAAACGTGTAGGCACTAATTACTTATGATTACCTTGATAGATAGTTTTTGATGTTATTGGCTCAATCTTGACGTTAATAGCTAGTTAAGGAATGTGTCCTAAAATATTGTGAATATAAGGTCTAAATAAGTACTCCACTGAAATTTTCGAATTTAAATAGGTGTTTCCGTTCAAATTTGATATATAATATAATTAAATATATCGTTTATAGCATTCTACAGTGTATTCTCATGAGTTAGCAATATTTTTACATAAATATTTAAATTATTTGATAATATTACGTGTGCCAAATTATTTACAATTGTTACTTTTCTAATATTATTAATGAGTTGTGAGTTCAAGATGCAATAAATTCTGTTAAATTAAAATGGTTTATTACTAAGACAACACCAATTTATACGACCAACCTACCGGGATGATACTAATTAAACTAAAATGAAAGACTAATTTTAACACATCTATATATTTACACAAGAAATTTAACAGTGCCATACGGGAATTATACATTGTACCATAATTTATAAGAGCTATGGATTACACTGCAGAAGCAAGCATAATGGTTACATTGCCAGGATAAATACGGTAGACGGGGTAACATGGCTGCTAGATCTGAGAGTGACACCACACTGCGACCAGCCAAATCTTTGCATCGATTTGAGTGAGCATAGCGTGGGATGCTGCTGTCATTCGCAGATCTTGCAGTCTCGGACCGCGCCCGTTCTACAGGTAACGTCAACGATATACGAGAAAACATTTACCAAAAACATTGACAACAACAAGAATTACCTGAAATATACATAGAATTACATCGAGCTACGGCAAACGTGTGATACTTGTGCATAATACTGTGTACAGACGAAGGTGACGCGTGTACCCACGACCATGTCGAGGTTACGTATGACCTATCAAACTGGTAACATCTTAATTAAAGTTTCCAAAGCCTATAAACTACATCCACTAAAATACGAGTGCTAAGTGAATGAATTGTTATGATAAAATATTTTATAGCACTGTTGTTAACTTTATATTAGCGGCGAAACTAACGTACAGCTGAGGGTCAGGAATCAGAACACGATCGGAGTTTACATTTCTGGCGACTTTAACGGACCACCATGCACGCACTGAACAGCGACAAAATTGTACGATATAATTAATTAGGCAAAGGAAACACTTATGTTATATTAAATTCTACAATTATAAGGAGTTAAGATTATATTGTTAGTAGTAACAAGTGGTGCGGTGGTCGCATAGTTGTTTAGTCGAAGAATTTGCGATTGGGGTTTTGTCCAAAGAGCGCTGTACGGATCTCGGGAAGCAGCTGTTGAGCGATCAGCTCCAGCCGGGACTCCAGAGTGTTGCAGATCTGGAACCAAGTCCAGTGATCGTGTCATCATCGTAATGTATGCTTTGGAACAGGATCTTTTACAGTTTTTTTTTGTGGTAAATAAATAAGTACTTACTGAATTCTAATGTGTGTAGTTAAATATTTAAATATGAAGTGTAAGTAGGTGCTAATAGCATTTTTTGAAATCATGTATAAAGGCAGTTTCGATTTTGTTTTATGTATTTAATTACTTTTTACAATGACGACTAAATATTGGCGCAAAGTTACCAAAAATGCAAAGATGATAACAAAGAAAAATAATTATTTATTTATTTTTATGAGCTCATTTTATATTTTTAATAGGCCCTGCAAAATCTACACCAATTTTTACTAAAATATAATTCAATTATGAAAGTCGGCAAAAGATAAACAGTAATACGCTGCACTCTAGCTAGACTTAACTTGTAAAGTACTCTTCTGACAAAGGGTAATGGAAAAGGACGGAAATATTTTAATTTCGGCTATAAAGAGAGCGAGACAAAATCGCAGAATAGACACCATAGATTGCTTACACGACCGAAACAACCATAAGATTATTATAATTTTTCCCATTTCGTCGTAGGCCCGCATTTGACTAATATCTCAACCCGCCTGGTGACGTTAGAGATGTTGGTCTCTAGCGACCTTTACAGCGTCACCATTAGCCAGTTAAAAAAACCACTGTCTCACCTGATGGTGAATGACGATGCAGTCGTCGTTGGAACATGCGTACCTAGAAAAAGTTTTTTATCCCAGAAAGATTACTTTTATCCCAGTAAACTTTTATTTTACCTTGATGCGGCCACGGGCGGCAATCAGCTCGATCCCGCCGCAGGTGTCAGGCGGCAGATAGTTCTCGGTGTCGATCTTGAGCTGTATATCCTTCTTGAGTTTCTCCTTGTAATCGGCCTGCACGCGCCCCAGCAGCGATTGAACTAGCGCCTGGTCTTCTTTGCGCACGCGCAGCGTCACCGCCGGCTCTATCAGCTGCACAGGTAAATAAGTTTTGCGTGAGCTTCGCATTTCATCATATACTATAACGTAGAGACGTTACAATCGAAGAAAGGGATACGTAAAAGAAAATATGCTTTTAAAAACCGGGTTTATTTCATTCCACTAATCATCATCATCAATTCATCGGCTCCCCGCGGTTATACTAGATCATCGGTCCACCTAGTGGGGGGACTACGCCGCGTTCGTGGTCCTGGTTCCTGTTCGTGGTCCCCACTCGCGAACCTTCCCCATCGGTTGACAGTTCTATGAGCGATGTGGCCTGCCCATTGCCATTTCAATTTGCTAATTCTACGAGCTATTGGTCACCTTAATACTCCTGCTGAGATATTTATTATTTATGATATGAGAACATTTATTATTTACATATATTTTTTCCCGTTACTTTAATTTTAAAACCAAACAAATGAACCGATATTGATGATAATTCAATGAGGACAAATTAAAAAAATTAATGAAAAAGAATTTTCCAAATCGGTTTAAAAATGCTAAGTTTTGAGGTAAACCGAATGAAAAAAAAACATACGACTCGAACTTTTTTTTATGTTAGTGAATGATGTGATGAGCTAGTCGTTCACCTGATGTTAAGCGACACGGCCGCCCATAACAGAACAGCGTCATTCGGAACTCCAAAATATAAAGTTTTTTTTATAATGGAGAATCTCCTCCTTTTTTTGCATGTCTATGACAATAATGATGGCCATTACCTGGAAGAGAGCTTGCACAATGAGTGTGACCAGCAGATCGCTGTACAGCTTTGTGTCCTTGGGCACCACAGCCAGGCGCAGGCGAGCCTCGTCCAGTACACTACGCACGTGGTCTTCACGCACTTTCAGCACCTTCAGACGGGCTTGGTTCAGCATGTTCGAAGATTGGCTGTCGATAAACAGTTCACATGCTATATATCCGTGTATTATCTAGACTCAACATAATACATAAATAATGTATTTACTCTAGATTCTAGATTAAATAAATTACTTAAGAAAATACATAGCAATATTGGTTAAACTAGTACAATTTGTTGTGCAGTATGAGAGTTTAACAAAACCATACTATTGAGTAACGTTAACAGCCCAAAACTAGATAAAATAATCTATGTCAGTGTCTGTCTGTCCAACATATAAATGGCTGTATCTTTTGAACCATAATAACCAGCTTTAATTTTCATAGAATATGCGTTATTACGAATAGTAAAAATGTTAAAAGATATTAAGGGGGTTCCCATACAAAAAACTATGTATTTAAATAGGTTTTAGATTATTTTCATATCTCCAAGAATGGTAATACATAAAAGGCTCAAACTTGGTATGATTGTAGTGCATACTCTGTAGTATAACCACAAATACTACTCTCGACTCAAAAGTTCATGTGTGTAGAACCCACAATGTGCAAGTCCAACTCACACTTACCCGGTTTTATTATATTAAAGTTTAAGTAACATTAAACCTTTAATTCAACAAACTGTAGGTTTTATATATTATTGTACTATAACTTACTATGGTAGATATTTTAGTTGTACACGAAATTCCTGATTTCGTGTTCACTTATCTTATAAGATATCTTTTATGCAATCATTCTTATCATGTTCAGGCCGTGCTTGCCAAAGAACTAGGTTTATAATAAATACATTTCAACATTCTTCTCTATCCATACTGCCTAAAACAAGAATCATTTTATTGTTATTATTAATAAATAAGTGCCTTATATTTCTGTATTGTTCTTTGTCTAATGACAAATCATGCTTTTTTTTTAAATTACAAAATCATTTTTTTATTATAAAGCACCGCAATGTCTGTGTGTTCCATAAGCTTCAAAGATTAGTCATTTAGAAGACCACATCATATGAATCTTAGTAACTATTTGTTTCGTTTCATCTTTGAATGTTATCATTATTATTTATTTACTAAAAACAAACTAGGGCCTTCCGCAGTAAAATAAAATTTCATTTATCTGAGATGTGTGCCAATATTACTACATCTAAAATTACGCCTAATCTCTTTTGATGAATGAAAAGAGGAAGGCATGTATGCCACTAACTTATATAACAAATCTTAATGCCCATCAAAACATAATTTCGACTGACTACAGATATATGTTTGATATTGTAAATTAGCATCATATCACTGAATACCCTTGAAAATAAGTCACATGATTCATTCATTCTAAGTTCAGGTTATTTTTTTTATACTAAACTTCATCCACACTCAATAAACATTTCCTTATGTCCGTATTTTTCAACATTTTTACAGATAATATAATACTATAAGTACATACTAGATTTGACATAGACACATAGTGGCATTGATTCTGTCACAGTTAATTAAGGTAAAAGTATGGCAGTACTCTTCTGATAAAGGGAAAGTAAAAAAGATAGAGATATTTTAATTTCGTTCCTTCCTGTACCTTTATAAAATGCCAGTATTAGCTGGAGAAATTTGAGATGGGATTTTTTATATAAAAGCTTATTTTGCTCATGCTTCATGACAGTGGTATTCTAGAATATAGCCATAATTGCTAAGTTCTACAAAAAATTCACCATTAATATATAGCCTATCCCATGCCCTATCACCCATATTTCCTTCAAATATGTAAAACTTTTAAAACTTTTGCTGCACATGTGAACCTTTCTACTATTACCAGATATTATTTGACTGGTTTTAATGAACCTCCTTTTTAGAGGATATATTCCCGAACATACCTATTTAAATACAGAATCATTAAACTGCCACAGTTTATTAAAAAAGATTTTCAGAATAAAATGTGAATGAGAGCAGCATCGGAATAAAGCAAAACCTCTCGCTGAAGCAATGAGTAATTTACTACACAGCAGTTGATCCCTAAAATGCCATATTAATTATTATTATCTCTTCAGAGACTCGTGTGACATTTAACACTTGGGTTACCATAACAATGTTTAGTAAACCATCACACATGTGGTTACATTGGTTATGCATATGACGGCGGCTACGTCCAGTTATAAACTCTATGCACAGCGATCGAGCACCGTAATTTACCCTGTGGTGGCATTAAATGTATTACAGGGGCAGCACCGGCAACTGTCATGGCGGCCCTACCTGTCTGGCTATATAAAGGGATCGATTGGTGTGCTACGGATCATTCTTGTTCCAGACACAGCGCGGTGCGGACATGCTGAAGGCCTATAGTTATATAGGTTGCAACCTATCTACGCAGAAACCCGTTCCTGCCGATACATATATTACTACAGACAATATTATGTTCCATAGTAACAATGCTATGAAAAGTTGTAAATTCAACCTTGAATTATTAATCTGAGTTAAATCATAAGTAACAGATTAAAGTATTTTTTTAACTTGGAACAGCATTTTATGCCTTGAGTCTAGTAGAATTCAATTTTCTATTTGGGGTATATATTTCACATAGACATCCGATGTTTAATTAAACATGTTCCAGTGGTAAAAAAGTACTATGGTTTCAAAATTGCACCGAGTTAAGCCACATTAAAATCTGTATTAAAGGTAGATCTATTATCCTTTTAAATATATTGTATTCATCATAAGTATCCTGAAGAGATTGCAGAATCGAATGGTCGTGCAGATTCTCAATGATTATAATTTATAGATAGATAAAAAGTGACCTACATCTTTTTTTGGAGTTCAACCTGTTTTTCTTTTTTTTCATAGTATTCCATGATTTTAAGCCGTTGCTGCTGTACCAGGCGACCCTTCTCTATGTTGAACTCCTCCTCGGCCTTAGCATCGATTTCTTCAGCCTTTTCATTGGCCTCTTGTTCGATGAAGGCCATCATGTGCTTGATCTGTTACAATAAAACATAATACTTCGGTCATGAATCCTTTTTTTGGATTACTTAGCATATTCAAAGACATTTCATCCCAGCTCGAGCAATTAGGTCGCCCATCCAAGTGCTGACTTTTCGATCAATTATCCTGACAAGACCGCGTCGACAAGACTTACGCGTATCTCTCATTTTAATCTATTCCAGTAACTTACCTGTCTTTGAACATCTGCATCGCTGAGCGCCATGGCTGGTAGTTATTATTTAGCACCCCTAACACGAAAAACAACCGATAAAGAGCCAGAAAATTAAAAACTGGCCCGAAGAAGTAAGACGACGCCTATTCAGACGTGCTCCTTCATTGAACAATCATATGATCCCGGTGTTACCATCCATTTGAAAAGTCACATTAAGAATCAGAGACAATCAAGTTCTACATTCAAAATATTACTGTTTGATAGTTGAACTGTAGTTATAATGTTGATGATTCCTGATTTAATTTCAATAATGCTGTTCTCTCTAACGAAAGATACATATCATTCAAAATCAGTTAGCTGATTCTTGTTACAATTAGGAATTGCAATTTTCAAAGAATTTAGGTAGGTAATACACATTGAGATCAGCTGGTGTCGGCAATATAAACCGTCGGCGTCGTCTCCGTCGCTTAGAGCTTAGAGGAAGATTTGTCGTTGGCTTTGAGAATCGCCTCTGGCGGTCACTACATTATGTGACGTTTTGTCGCTATAGTAATAATTATTACAAAAACGACGGTCTTATAAGCCTTATTATTATCATTTATTTTATTTTGGTTTTAAATAGTTATGACATTTTATGACTTTTTTTTATATTTCATTTATATTTTTGTAAGTAAACAGGAAGCCTTTAACTGATAAATTCAGATCAAAGTTGTTAACTTGTAAAATTATCCTTATATAGTAGCGAAAGCAGATGAAATGAAATTAAGTTATGAATTTCTCATGCCATGTGATGTGTTTGTTTGCGTGTTTGGTTTTGATTTGAACCCCGCGTCCAGTAATACCATTTGTTTTTTTCTCTTGTCTGTAGGTAACGTTGATTAATGACGTTATTCACTGTTCATACGCATTTATAAGTCACGTGATAATTATGTAAATGAAATTTTTTAGTAATATTACAGTAAATAATAAAAAATATGTTCCTGCATGACATTTGTGAAATTGTGGTGAAATTGCCGCAAAAGTTACAAACTAAGATTCAGTTCAATACAAAACATTAACGATTTATAAATAATAATGATGAAATGTCTGAATGTTATATTTCTTCCTACACTTTACACACAAAATAGCATTCGATAATAATTTGACTATGGTGTAAGACCCTATTGGGAATTCGCATTGGGGGTAAATTTACTCGAACGCGTCAGCTTAAGATAGGCTGAAAAGTGTATAGTTGTGAAATCTGTTGATTTGAGCGTGACATAAGGGATCGAGAGGGCCACAAACATTGAAAAAAAAAATGACTCAGTTACCCACTTTATGTTCATCTTAATGAATCAAAAACATCTACTGAAAATTCGCAAAGAAACCGTACTAGAAAATATTTGTAATTTGGTTATTTGATTTTGGTAGTTGGTTTTATACATCTACCAGCCACCATATAAATCCGTGAATAAAATCTAGTAAGATATACTTGTATAGTCTGTACTTACTGTAAAGGGCATAGACATAACCATGTTTTTCTTCGCTCTATTCAGTAACCGATATTTTTTTAAGTGGCAATAATATTGATTACTGTCAAATTGTCAATTTAACTTTCATATGTACGCTTTGTTAACTTTAAATGAAATCTTATGTTTACGAAATTGCAGAAACATTTTATTCCATATTAATTTCTAGTTTTTATTTCGATTTTAAATTTCTTCGCATATAGTAGTAATTTTTAACATTTTAATATTAATGGAACCTTAACTTATGGTTGCTACCAATTTCCGCTCGCTGTTAACAATATGGCCGCCAGTTGTTTAGGGTAATGTGGCGTTCGACGAAACTGAGTGAAATTGTTAAAACATTTATTAGTGACTTAAAAATGTATCAAGTTTTCAGCGTTTTATAGCAGTGTTTCATGCATAGACACTTTCAGACACATTTTGAACTGGTGTATAAAATTTTGAATGCACATTCGTCGTCAAAATTGGACAGTCAACAAACTTTTGTTTATTTCAATTTAGTGGGTTTATTTATTTCTGGAGAGAATACTCGATTATGAGCCATCTATACCTGAACTGAAATTGTGGCACAAGGGCTGACGTCGACACATTAGGTAAATATTTGTATTTTAAAAAAGAACTTATTCCTAGGTCGCCAATCGCCATTGTTTGACAGAACACGAATTATCCATCGTTAAGTACTGATAAAGTTACTATATCTACTATATTTGTTGTTAATAACAATCGTTATCTCACGGAGCTATCAAGACTTTAAATGACTTAGCGCTTATGCTTATATACATGTATACATTTTTCATTTTCTGTCATGAGTTGGAAGTAAAGTCTGCAACATTCAAGATATTGCCAATATTGCTGCATTGTAAAAGCATTCACACTTGTTAGCTTATTTTGAAACAAGTGTAACAAAACTGTATTTAAAAAACAAAGTGTGAAGGCTTCTTTATCTGTACATTCTAAATATATGTTTTGCTTGAAGTGTTTGTAGGCATGTTTCATTAAACTACTAACTCTTATGTTTTTTGACCAGAGTGTGCAAATGCCTTGCAGTACTGAACACTTGTAATGTTCATTCAAGATATCAGAATTTTATCAAACATTGAAGTTGGAACTTATACGCAAACACATATATAATTTCCTGTGTGAAATGTTAGTACTATAACATATAATTTCTAATTTCAGCAACTCATACGTAGAAAAAAAACAGTTATTATGTTCAGTAACAATAGTTAATCCTTTTTGGGAAAGTAAATAAGTAGTAGTTCACATTTTATACTCAATAATAAATATCTTTTTGTAGTGTTGCTATGCGAATTTGAGAATTTCAGCTTATCCTTGCATTGACATATAGTTTTTATAAATCTCTAGTCATTAAGGTGTTAAAATTTCTGAAAAGAAGTAGATATCTACATATAATGCTAAACCTAATAAAATGAACTAGGTGTTTAAATAAACTTTTTTCTTAAGTAAAAATTAAAATAGAATAAAATGGAAAATAAATATTTATTTGATGGCTGAAAGTTGAACATACTTGCCATTGTGTTTTATTTATTTTTGTTAAGAAGTGGGTCTCTTTACCATGAAAACATGTTTTACCCTAAGACCCATTACTATAGTTTACAGATTAATGTTATTGTTTTCACAATATTTTTAAACAACTGTATAAATTGAAACCATGTGCAATATTTTCGTTGTATTGTTATGTTTAAAACTTCTATTATGTAGTCTGAAGATCTCAGGTGTAATGTTTACTTATCATCCCTACATATAACTGTTGGTAAAACAAAGTTCCATTTTAGTTAGTTTGCATGTTATTATATCTTACTTAGTGCTACCATACTTTTAAGTCTTCTGTGTTCATGGTCCTAAGGCACTATCATCAACTCTGTATGTTTGAAAACACCAAAACTTTTTTATAGTATTTCCACTGTTACACATTCTATTTACAATAATCATTGTGATGATAAATTGATTAATATAAATGGATTATTTCATTATCTGCATTTAGTTATAGTGCATGTACATGTAATAAGTAATGATGATATTGTTATTATCATTTTATTTGCAGTGATTATTTATGTGCATAAAAATGAAATTCTGTTAGTTGGTACACAAATCTCTTAGACTGGCAGGGCTGGACAAATAAAATATTTGAAATGTTCTTTATTGTCTCAGAATTTTGTAGAAAAAAAAAGAAATGGTATTCTGAAATTGAATGTTTATTTATTTATTTATAAATAGCACAGCAACATCAGCCACAAGTTTGTTATTCTTTGGGACTTTTGTAGGGCAATGGTGTCAGGTCAACTAGTAAAACAATAATAAATAACAAGTTACCCAACAATAATATAATTTTCTGGTAAATATATCATAATATGACTGTCTCGTTTACTTTGAACCAATAATAATGTCTATAAATAAAATATCTAACACTAAATCTATCGTACAGCCAGGAATGTTTGACTAAATAATGCACAGCCAGTATTGTATGACCTGTATTGCACATGCCAACATTTTGAAACCATATACATTGTACATGGATTCTTGGCTGTACATTATGAGCTGTGGACCAATTTTGCACAGTCAATATTGTACAACACAGTCAAATTTTTGATAAGCCCATACAATACTGGCTGTGCAAAACCATGGTTGTGCATTCCTGCCTTTAAAAATTTGGAATCGAGAGCAGGGTTCGAACCAGCATCCATCCATCCCTAAATCTGGGACATGCTTTAAAATTTATTTTGTGATTTAAATTCCTTATATTGAAAAATTTATCTGTTTAATACACTAAGCAGGCGATACTGCTATAAATCATTAATAAAATAAAATTGTAATTTTCCAGGTTATGGCAAACTTGAACTTTCAGCAAGCGCCGAGAAGCCTAGCGAGCGCTGGTGTGGGCGGCCGCGTGAGCTCAGGTCTGGTAGGCGGAGTCTCCGGCCATGTGACGCCCACGTTTGGCGGCGCGCTTTCCCCAAGCCGCAGCACCGCGGCCATGCCAAGTGCGCCGCCGTCCATGGCTTCTCGGGCCACGCTCTTCGGACAGCGAGCTTTCGCAGATAGGAGAGTGCCCATGCCGACCACCTTGTCGCAACCTAACGCTAATTCTATGGTGAGAACTTACCGCTAGCTTACCATTAATCAATAAATAAATAAATATCTGTGGACATATCACACAGTGCCATCTAGCCCCAAACTAAGCAAAGCTACTGTACTATGGGAACCAGATAACTGATACAATATAACACCCAGACACGGAACAAACATTGATGTTCATTAGACAAATGTTTGTCCTGGATGGGAATCGTACCCACAACCCACAGTTCAGTTATACTCACACAGCCTTATTAATAAACACGAACTAGCTTTAGACTAGTTACACCATCTTTTGTCTCTTTCGTTCCAGCTAAATATTCCAATAGCAAAAAAAGGACAAAAGCTGAAGTAACTAGTCCGAGACTAATACCCGTTTATTAATAAGGCTGAAGGTGTTTAGTACAGTCATAGTTTCTCTACTGTGGACCTTAACAATACAGTAGTACTTAATAATTGCACCTATAACTTTGATTTAATAAGCTTTGGTTTATGGATAGAAATTGTAGGTAGATAAAATTTTGGTAGTGTTGTTTATCCAGAACATTTATCAATTAAGGCAACTAATTTTGAATACCTATAACAGCACATAACAGTTTATATCCAATGATACTTTTTTAAATTCGGCGTCATTCTTCGCATTTTCGAACTCGCCGTCACGCCGAACGTGGAGAAACGAGGGCTATAATTGAAGGGTTGAGAATAAAAAGGGTTTAACTGTCAAATTGATAGTTTCGAGAAAATTGTCTCTAAACTTCAACGGCGCAATTTTAATGTAGAGTGCTTATAAGGTAATAGAAAAGGTTTATGTAGGTTTCAATTGCTTGAAAATGTATTAATTCTTTTTTAAAATACAATATATAGTACCTTTTCGTACAATTACTGTATAATATAATACAATAATGTTTTATGCTAAGCGAACTGTATTCCTGTGACAGATAAACCTTTTTTAGACTCAAAATCTCGAGATTTAAGCCTCATATCGGTATTTTGAGAATGTATTATTGTAGATAATTTCACCGCTGAATCCAACGATACCTATAAGTCATTTTGTGAAAAAAATCAGTTAAACCCTTTTTGTTCTCACCCCTTCAATTAGGTATAAGCCTATTTTCATACAGATGGTGGTGTTACTTGGGGGTGATCACTGCACGTAAATTTGAAATTAGTACAGCTGGCGAAGTCGTGATGTATAGTAGTAAATGTATTATCAATTTTAGTAAGTTGTTTTTGAGGCAGTATGAATTAGTATTTAAAAATGCCACACAATGCGAGCCTGCCCCTTTATATTTTGGTGGCTTTTATTTCCCACGAGTTCCTCATCTCACGCAATAAGGGCTGTTGTATGGTTTAGTCACAAAAAGAGCCTGCAGACCAAGTACCATGAGTTCCCCAATGGCTGATGCTGAGTAGGCCACTTTCAAATCAATTTCAATTTTAGTCAGGTAACACTTTAAAAATAAAAATTAATATTGATAAGTTGATAGTTCTGTGCATCTCGTTTGGTTTTCAAATAAACACTGAAATTCAGGTCAATCAAAATGGAAACATCTATTGAGTCCTTGTTGTTTTTGAATACATCATGATATCTAGATATCATATATTAAAAAAAAACAATGTTGTTTACTGTGTAATTGTGTATTCATTGTGGTGATCTAGTAAAAATATGTAATAAATAACATAAGGCTATTGATAAATTAAAAAGCACTTTAAACTGACTAATACTGTAAACAAGAAAACCGCATCTATTACCGTTTAGTTTATTAGCGTTTATGAATAAAAAACAGGTTTATTGTCTTATGTGGTTATTTCCACTGCAGTCGAGTATGGGCAACCTGTCTCGGTTCAACGCGGGCAGCAATTACCATTCTGTTTTCGGCGAGGGTGGCGACACCTCCACTCCGCCGCTCCTCGACCTCAGCGAGTTCCCCTCACTGACGGCGCGGGGCGCGGGCGACCAAGCGCCTGCTGCCGCGCCGCCACCGCCAGGCTCTAAACCTTACGGTCAGTGGCTGGATCATTTAGGCTGTGTCCTCACTAGCTGATGACCAAATTTCACCTGATGCTAGCTGATGATAATATGGCTAAGGGTGCAAAGCTATGCCTGGATTGGGCCCTGGTTTGTGAAGCTGCCACAGCAGCCAGCTGTGTCCTCACTAGGCGAACTATAGTTTGCTTTCTATGCTAAGTTCACTAGCGCTCAGCTGATTTGCTATACACGACATTGAGCTTACATGCTTCGCCACTCAGAGTCAATTAGCGGAAATTGGCCGCTTACTATACGTACCCCGTAAGACAACAGTCTTAAGCCTGATCAGAGCAAAAAAGAGCCTTTTCTATTATGGCAGCCTCACGAGAGCCAGTGCCCAATCGAAACGTAGCATGGCAACTTCAGTGATATTGTCACATAACATCAAGGGAAATGTGGTCATATGCTACACTGTCAAATACAATATGCTACCTTAATCTTTATATATATAGTATTTAGTGATATATTCCCTACGCAAGTGTTAGATAATTATTGAACACCACCATCATATATATTGTAAAAGTGTTAAAAATAGCCTATTTGCAGTAAATATTTTGACTTCGACTTTGACTATCTAGTTCCTCTATTTATTCCTCGCCATTCAACGGTGGTCCGTAAGACATCGCTATTAGCCATAAGACTGCCTATTATCGTTAACGTTTTGTATTTTTTCGTATACTTTATAGTATCTTTTGTGTGTGCAATAAAGTATGTATTCCTCTATTCTATTCTATTGTTGTTATTCAGTGGGTATGGTAAAGCAGCCGACCTCTGAGCAGTCCGAGTTCACGATGTCCTCAGAAGACTTCCCCGCGCTTCCCGGCACATCGACCGGCGGCGCGCCAGCTCCCGCGCCCGCGCCGCCTCACGACTACCAGCACCCGGACAAGCCGCGCAAGGGCATACAGACCGAGCCGGACGGTACTTACCATTATCCTTATTTACTAATCGGGTCTAACCATGGTCGATATGTACTAATCACGGGTACCCATGATCATTATTTACTAATCACGGCGAACCATGATCATTATTTACTAATTGGGGCTAACCATGAGTGATATTCATTAATTGGGGCTAACCATGAGTGATATTTATTAATTGGGGTTAACCCTGGTCGATATTTACTAGAGGCCCGAAAGGGCCTGCCGCCGGGGGCGAGTTGGCTGGACTGCAGTCGCGACCCCTTCTCGCCCCGGTACGGAGGACGAGGCCTCACGGAGAGGTTTTAGTGGGTTCGAGTCCCACATACCCCTTGCCACCACCCCCGTGGTGGCAGGGAAGTGCGAGGGCATTTCCCCCTTAAAAAAATGGTCGATATTTACTAATCGGGGATAAACATGATGGATGAACATGCTGGGCTAACAAGAATTGCTACTTGCCATGATTGGTATTTACTAATCGGGCTAATGTTTACTTATCATGATCGATATTTATTAATTGGGGCTAACATTTGCCCATAATTGACACTTGCTAATTAGGGTACTCGTTTGCTTCTTTCATACTAAGCTTCTTTCATCGAATCCAACGGGTTGTTTTGGTCATACTTTTTCTTACACTTACACGCTTTGTTTAATTTATAATTTTATTAACATGTCTACTTATTTCTAAATATATTAACATGATTTTACTCATATTCTGTACTTTTTGTCCCTAAGTCACTGCCCCTCCGAAGGAATACTTTGACGGTGGGTACATAATCAATAGAGATATATATAGATATATTAAAGTAGCTACACTGTTTTGTAATTAAATTGGCTTTTATTTGTTCGATAACAGCTAAACAAACTCAAAACGAAAAAAAACAACAATTGAATGGAAAACAATTGCTTTACGCCTATTATAGTGAATGAAACCACGATGAAATTATTAAGTTATAATGAAGTCTGATTAATTTATTTTCGCCACGTCTTACGGTTGGTTAAATTAGCTTTGGAACTAAATAAAATTTGAGCATAATAAACTTTTTTTTTGTAATAATATTAAGTTAATGCTAATCCGCCCACAGTGTCACTATTTTTAATCGGTGTGAATTAGTTAAATAGAAATAAAGACATTTCACATCATAAGCAGAGATTATTGTAAGTACCGTCACACTATAAGTAGCGATTATGGTAAATTTCATGATCGCTATTTAAAATATGATGTTACTTACCATGATCGCTACTTATAGTGTGACGGTACTTACAATGATCACTGCTTATGATGTGACGGTACTCAATGATCGCTACTTATAGTGTGACGGTACTTACAATGATCACTGCTTATGATGTGACGGTACTCAATGATCGCTACTTATAGTGTGACGGTGCTTACAATGATCACTGCTTATGATGTGACGGTACTCAATGATCGCTACTTATAGTGTGACGGTACTTACAATGATCACTGCTTATGATGTGACGGTACTCAATGATCGCTACTTATAGTGTGACGGTACTTACAATGATCACTGCTTATGATGTGACGGTACTCAATGATCGCTACTTATAGTGTGACGGTACTTCCAATGATCACTGCTTATGATGTGACGGTACTCAATGATCGCTACTTATAGTGTGACGGTACTTACAATGATCACTGCTTATGATGTGACGGTACTCAATGATCGCTACTTATAGTGTGACGGTACTTACAATGATCACTGCTTATGATGTGACGGTACTCAATGATCGCTACTTATAGTGTGACGGTACTTACAATGATCACTGCTTATGATGTTACTTACCATGATCGCTACTTATAGTGTGACGGTACTTCCAATGATCACTGCTTATGATGTGACGGTACTCAATGATCGCTACTTATAGTATGACGATACTTCCAATGATCACTGCTTATGATGTGACGGTACTCAATGATCGCTACTTATAGTATGACGATACTTCCAATGATCACTGCTTATGATGTGACGGTACTCAATGATCGCTACTTATAGTATGACGATACTTCCAATGATCACTGCTTATGATGTGATGGTACTCAATGATCGCTACTTATAGTATGACGATACTTCCAATGATCACTGCTTATGATGTGACGGTACTCAATGATCGCTACTCATAGTATGACGATACTTACAATCATCACTGCTTATGATGTGACGGTACTCAATGATCGCTACTTATAGTATGACGATACTTCCAATGATCACTGCTTATGATGTGACGGTACTCAATGATCGCTACTCATAGTATGACGGTACTTACAATCATCACTGCTTATGATGTGACGGTACTCCATGATCGCTACTTATAAATAATTACCAAGGAAAGGTGTTTCCATTTACAAAGGCGTAAAGCAAAAAAGCGCCTTTAATATACGCAACGCACCTTGAAAACCGAACCCAATTCTAACCGATACAATTTTGTAGGCAAAGTGACGAACATACCAGAGACAATGATACCTAACCAGTTCGGGATCGTTGGGCTGTTAACGTTTATCCGAGCGGCGGAGTCGGACCCTAGTCTCGTGTCGCTAGCACTGGGGCAGGACCTCACGGCGTTAGGACTCAACCTCAATTCGCCGGACAACTTGTACCTCACCTTCGCCGGACCTTGGGCGGACACGCCTTGTAGGTAAGAATTTGGTTACTGTGTTTGCTTGCTTCAACTACCTACATATTCTTGGTTTTTAGCTAATCTGCTGGGCGATCACTTAATTCGATTGCAACCGATAAAAACGCAAATTTGTATGGACAGTTTGAATACGCAGTTTATGTGCATAATTAGTATTTAATTTAGTTATTTAGTTTTACATAATTAGTAAGTTTACAAACTAAAATATCGTGCTTGAATTATATAGAAGATAAATAAAATATGAGTAAGGTTAGATGGTTAATAATATAAAAATAATAATATAAAGTAATAATAATGATGGTTATGGTAATAGTTATGGAAATGAAGGAACTATTGTGAAATACTATTGTATAATAATTTAATGACATGCCTAATATAACGTGATGTTATAATGTGGTCAATGAAATAAATGAAATGAAATGAAATGTATGGATATTTCTCCTGTTGCGTTGCAATCAGTTTCGTGATCACCCTTCTGGTTCCTATAATGCCATGCTTTGTTTTGATTGGTGCTAAATGGCGTTGAGATGTACAAAAATATATGTATTTATTCCTTTCGCTTTGTGATTCTCACTTTGCCCATTGATGCCCTCTTATTCTTGTCGGTTATGAACTTTGAATAATTTGCTTTGTAAACAGTTTTTGCAACAGCTGCATTAATGGCACTAAATTATCTTAATCTCATCACACTAATATTATAAAGGCGAAAGTTTGTATGTGTGTATGTGTGTTTGTGTGTATGTTTGTTTGTGTGTATGTTTGTTACTCTTTCATGCTCAAACGGCTAAATGGATTTGGATGAAATTCGGTATCAAGATAGCTTATACACTGGATTAACATAGGCTACATTTTATCCCGTAAAAGTGAAATTTTCCCGTGGGATGAGCAAATAATTAAAATACTTTTTATCCGTGGGTGTAACCGCGGGGCGCAACTAGTTGTCTATGATTCTGCACTATTTTTGCTTTAGTTATTCTTGATTAAATACAATGAAACTATATACACTTAAGCCCGTCTGTACTAAAGTTTGACAGCACCTAAGTTCGCATTTATCGCTCTATAGCATACCTACTGCAATGCATTTAGAAGAAATGTCAAACTTTGTGCTGAAAAGTGGTGAAATTGGACAACCTAATTTTATTTTTGTATAGTAAGCTATAACTTGGTCCGTAAAGTTCGAATCCTGCAATCCTTTTCGTATAGGAATACATAGTAATTATGTTGAACCACATTTCACGAAGATGTTCAACTATTTATTCGTAAGTGCCAAAAATTTAAGGTTGTGAGCGACAAACAAGCTTCGCGCGGGTATAAAATCTATAGCCTGTGTCATTCACTGAAAAAATGATTAAAATCGATCCTGTAGTTTTGATTTATTCGTTACTGCCCGTGGCCCGCACGCGTTAAATTTAGAATAAAACAATCGCTTCTTTCGAAGATAGCAGGAAATCTTCATAGTTTAGAAACTATGAAGATTTCCTGCTATCTTTGGAATATCTAAATTCATACACTACCTTTTTACTTATTCACATTTTATTATTTTACATGTTATTATACATATAAACCTTCCTCTACAATCACTCTATCTATTAAAAAAAACCGCTTCAAAATCCATTGCGTAGTTTTAAAAATTTAAGCATACATAGGGACAGAGAAAGCGACTTTGTTTTATACTATGTAATGATTTATCTATTGTGATGTTTTGATTTTGTATTGCAGGCCACACGATATGGACTACCACGTGCCTCCAGAATACCTGATCAACGGTTCGATAAGAGAAAAGCTGGCGCCGCTACGACTGAGTCGATATAAGGAAGACCTATTGTTTTATTTGTTTTACTGTTTCGTCGGTGACGTGCTACAGATTGCGGCGGCATCCGAGCTGTAAGTATAAACTGGACGAGCTGGCCGTTCACTTGATATTAAGCGACACGGCTGCCCATAACAGAACAGTGTCACTCGGAACTCTAAGGTCCGTATTACAGAACGATGCTCAGCCATCGATCGTTGCTCAAGCAGAGATTTCATTCATAAAGTCATCAAATAGTGAATGAAATCTCTGCTTGAGCACCGATCGATGACTGAGCATCGTTCTGTAATACAGATATAATATCGTTCTGTAATACAGACCTAAAATGCTAAGTTTCACGCGACACTGTGCACATCATCCTGAGACATAAGCACAGTCCGGTAATAAGATTACTCGACTGTGAGATCAGGCGGGTGATCACGAAAATTTGATTGCAAAGCAACAATAAATTTTCATACTAACTATGCATATAAACAGCGTATTGAAACTTTCAAATTCATACAAATTTATGTTTCTATCGGTTGCAATGGAGTTACGTGATCGCCCAGCAGATTTTAAAGTCTCACTTGCCTAGTAATTTCACTATCTACGATGCCCTTCAAACCGGAACACAGTACTGATTGGAGGGAAAATAACTGGCAAAGCGACCTACCTAGGCGAACTTTGCAGAAAAGTCCTACCACCTAGTCAGTGCAGTGAACTGGTGGAGTTAACTCTTAATTAAGTACTTGGCGAAACATTATTGATCTGATAGTATCAAACAAGCGTTCGAAACAATTGAAGGGTTGAGAATAAAAAGGGTTTAACTGTCAAATTGATAGTTTCGAGAAAATTGACTTTAAACTTCAACGGCTTCATTTTAATGTAGAGTGCTTATAAGGTAATAGAAAAGGTTTATGTAAGTTTCAGTTGCTTGAAAATGTATTAATTCTATTTTAAAATACTAAATATAGTACTAATTCATACAATTACTGTAAAAATATAATATAATAAAATAAATATAATAATGTTTTAATACTAAGCGAACTGTATTCCTGCGACAGATAAACCGTTTTTAGACTCAAAATCTCGAGATTCAAGCCTCATTTCGGTATTTTGAGAATGTATTATTGTAGATAATTTCACGCTGAATCCAACGATACCCATGTCCTTTTTGAAAAAAAAAAAACAGTTAAACCCTTTTTTCAGTCGTGTGGTCTAAAGCACACTCGTTTTTTTCACTTGCAGATATAACCGCGAGTGGCGGTATCACATGGAGGAGAAGGTGTGGATCTCTCAAGCGCCCGGCATGCCTATGGTGGAGAAAACGTCCACCTACGAGCGCGGCACCTACTATTTCTTTGATGCGCACAACTGGCGTAAGGTAACCACTGCATTATCACCGAACTATCAATAACTATATAACTAATTATAAACGAACTAGTTACGCCCCGAGGATATAAAGTATTTTAATTATTTGCACATCCCATGGGGGCATTTCACTTTTCCGGGATAAAATGTAGCCTATATGTTAATCCAGTGTATAAGCTGTCTTGGTACCGAATTTCATCCAAATCCATTCAACCGTTTGAGCGTGAAGGAGTAACAAACATACACATATACACACATACAAACTTTCGCCTTTATATTATTAGTGTGATAAAACGCAATCAATTTTGTGCACTAACACTGAAAATAACACAAGTTTTTTCAGTGTTAGTGCTTTAGTCGTTTTCCCGCCAAGACTCGATAACTATTGTTCGTATTTTATAATTATTATACCTCAGTATTTACAAACAAAAAGTATCTAAGTATTGTATTAGTTCATAGTAAAAGCTTTGTTTATTTTGGGGCTAGATGGCGTGTGAAAACGGGTATTAGTCTCGGATTAGTTACTTCAGCTTTTGTCCTTTTTTTGCTACTGAAATATTCCGTTGGATCGAAAGAGACAAAAGATGGTGTCTAAAGCTAGTTCGTGTTCATTAAAGCTGTATAGTAATAGTTGTGTTATATTGTTTCAGGTGGCGAAAGAGTTCCACCTGGATTACAGCAAGTTGGAGGGGCGGCCGCAGCTGCCGCCGCATGTGCTCTCGTAGCGCCCCCTCGCCGCCCTCTCTCACACTATTGTAGTTTTGTTATATAAAAAGTACAAGTATAACAAACTCTTTTATTTACCAAACCGTCAGAACTACTTTGGACGAATTAACCCAAAGAATACTTAATAGTACAGACGGAACATTTACCTCGCGAAGTCAAATAATATAAATGTCAAATAATAGCGACTTTGGCGATTCATAGCTGGCGTTTATTCGTTCGTTCGCTTCGTGACCACTTATTTATTATTTAGTGTAAGTACCTACTAGTCAGTGAGAAAGTTCTTTAATAAATGACTCGCTTTAAGGCGATAATTCTGCCAACGTCGGGTGAGGAATAATTTGTGGTTATGTAATGTTAAAGTACTATTTTGTCAAGTCGAAATACCACAGCAAAATGATGGATATTTATATTTAGATGGGGTGGATAATTATGTTCGACCAAGACCGAGAAATAATTCCAACCATTCATATTTGTATCAAACAAATAATAAAAAAAAAACATGTAATGGGAACTTACTCTATATTAAAAAATGTCAGGTAGACTTTGTTTACAAATTAGTTACACAAATTATTATTATTTTTACTTTTTAGAAGAATGTGTCATTTAAAAATAAATGCTAGATTGATAAACAAAATGCACTATGCCATAAAAGTATGAAGCTCCTTATATAAAATACATAATCTAAAATTCTGCATTGAAATTTTTTTTGACATGATGAATTTCAGCATACTGCGAGGGTCTATGCCTAAGGTGAAGCAGCAAGTCCTGATCATATTTCAGTCTACTTCATCGGTGGTGGTTGTTGGTGCGGGCGCAGCTTCTGTCGTGGCAGACTCTCCGACTGAGCCAGCGTTTTCCCTCATGGTTGGTTCATCATCGTTCTTCCCGGGGACCCATAGTCCTGAAGCCACGCATCTATTCATGTAGTAGATGGCGTCTTGCTCTGGCATCTTGGCGATTGTAGCTTGTAGCAATGGCACATCTTGCGCGTCGAAACATTTCTTCAGTTCCTGCAAGATTTTTAGATTTAATGTGGATTATCAAGTATGGTAAATATATTAGGCTTGAAATAAATTAAAATATGTACGTATTTCTGCTAAGGTAATAACATACTAGGTTGTGAACTAGGTATATTAAATTTTGGATACTAAATAGGAAATGTATTGGAACGGTTTTATAAAATTAAGCTGTAATTTATCCGCATATTAAATCCAAATTAGTGGTTTGCCGCACGCCACTAATTTTGGATTTTAGCTGTTTTGTTCCTGTTGAAAAAACCAACAACCAATATATTGTACAATTCTCTCTATTATAAACTGCATCCATTGCATAGAAACATAAAAGAACGAAAGTAACTCTTGTCTCTGTCCATTTCAGCTGAACAGTTCGTGAAATTTGGTAGGTATGGAAAAGCTTTGAGGAAGGATACAGAACAGAATAGTTTTTACATTACATACAGTAGCCAAAACATGCAAACCACAAGAAGCAGGTAGTTTAACATGTTGACTGTATTATTAATTCATTTTACAAAAGTGTGGTGTATGTAGGTAGATTTGAGACAAGTGACAGTGTGGGTAATCTTATGTGAGAATATGCACCTACCTACGAGTTCAGTTTGGAATGGCCAAGTGAGTATATAATAGTGGCGACGGGAATAAAATCGAGATTTAACGCGAAATATAGTGAAATTCAGTGAAATAAAGTGTGGGACAAAATGAGTGACATAAAATTTGAAACATTTGATGTGAATCATAGTGATTGGGAATCATATTCAGAAAGATTTTTGTTTTTCTTAGAAGCACATGGTGTGGTGGACATAACCAAACAAAAAGCCATATTTTTCGCATCTTGTGGAAATGACCTGTATCAGTTAGTTAAAACTTTAGTATTTCCACAGTCATTAAGCCAGGTTACACTAGCTCAAGTAGATGAAAAGTTAACAAACCACTTTCGGCCGCGACCTAATGAAATTGTGGAGTCATATAAATTCCATATGCGGAATCAAGGTAAAAACGAACCTATGCAGGATTACATTGCAGCACTGAGGAAACTGACAAGGTATTGTAATTTCGTGGATTTAGAAAGAACACTACGAGACAGACTAGTATGTGGAGTAAAAGATATAAAATTACAAGAAAAATTGCTTAACGTATCAAACCTTACATATGAGACTGCAGTAGAACTAGCATTACAAGCAGAAAAAAGGGTAGAAGATATGAGAATTATCAATACACCTGCCATTGGATCACACACTGGACAAGCGAGTTCAAGCAAAGAAGGTGAAGTGGAGCCAATGGAAGTGAATGCTATAACTGTCAACAATCAAAACCAAAAGAAATTTTACTGCTACAGATGCGGGGGTGCCCACTTATATCACAAATGTAGATTTATTAAAGCAAAGTGCAATACATGCAATAAACTTGGCCATTTAGCAAGAATGTGTCACCAAACTAAAGAAGTACATGGAAAAGTCCAAGAGATGAAGGAAGAAAAGGAAGATTACATGAATGGATTATACAGTATTGAAAGTGGATACCGTGAGCCAGCTCTGTGTACAACAATTAGTCTTAATAAAAAACCGGTGATATTTGAGGTTGACTCGGGTTGTTCATATTCAATAATGACAATAGAACAAGCTCAGAAAATATGGACTAATGGCTTACCAGAGATGGATAAAAGCAGATTAAATCTACAGACCTGGACTCATGATAAGGTACGGTTACATGGCACAATCCAAGTCTTTATAGAATATAAAATCTTTAAAGGATATCTGCCGCTATTAATTGGGGTAGGAAAAGGTAATCTTCTAGGAAGAAACTGGTTTAAACCTTTGGGTATCTCAGTGGAAGGAATAAACTCAGTTGACATAGACAGATCAATGCAATCACTCTCAGACTTAATCAATAGATATGAAGAAGTATTTAAAGAAGGACTAGGTGAATATAAAGGACCAGAAGTAGTAATTAAATGTAAACCAGAAGTTCAGCCAAAGTTTATGAGAAGTCGTCCTGTCCCCTTTGCCATAAGGGACAAGGTGTGTGAAGAAATAGACAGGTTAGTAAGCACAGGGGTGCTAGAACCAATACCATATTCTAACTGGGCTACTCCTGTGGTGCCAATACCAAAGCCAAATGGAAGCATAAGATTATGTGGAGATTATAGGTTGACTGTAAATTTAGCCACGGAAACAGATACATATCCCCAACCGACAATCAATGAATCATTGTCAGAAGTGGCAGGTGGCCAGATATTTACAAAATTAGATCTCAAAGAAGCATATACTCAAGTGAAAGTATCTGAAGAGACAGCTAACCTCCTGACCATAAATACACCTAAGGGTCTATACAAAATGAAGAGACTACCATATGGTTTAAAAGCATGCCCAGGAATATTTCAAAGACTGATGTCTGTAACCCTGGCAGGAATAAAAGGTGTAACAGTTCTGTTAGATGACATTTTAATAAGTGGTTGTGACCAGGCAGAGCATAATAATAGACTAGAGAAGGTACTCAGACGTCTTCAAGAGGTGGGGCTTCGATTAAACAAAAAGAAATGTGAGATAGCCACAGGCAAAGTAGAGTTTCTAGGGTATGTTGTAGATAATACCGGTATACACCCAAGTGAGAAAAAGGTGCTACTAATTGCAGCAGCCAAACAACCAAAGAATGTCAAGGAACTACAGGCATTTTTAGGCCTGTTCAATTTTTATGAGCGGTTTATTAAAGATAAAGCTACACTTTTGGAGCCATTACACAGACTGCTAGACAAGAATGCTGAATGGAAGTGGAATAAAGATACAGAAGAAGCCTTTGTGAAAGCAAAAAAGATGTTATCTAGTGAGCAAACTCTGATACATTTTGATAACCGTAGAAAGTTAACTCTCACCTGTGATGCATCTGAATATGGGGTAGGTGCGGTACTGGCGCACATTATGGACGACGGAGAGGAAAAACCTATTGCTATGGCGTCTAGAACATTATCAAAAGCAGAACGTAACTATGCCCAAATTGATAAAGAGGCTGCAGCGCTGATGTTTGGCTTGGATAAATTCCACCAGTACATATATGGCAGGCATGTACTAATATATACGGATCATAAGCCGTTGCTGGGGATATTAAGTCCCAATAAAGCCATACCTAAAGTGCTGTCACCGAGAATGATGAGGTGGGCTCTTAAGATCAATTCATATGATTATGAATTATGTTACAAAAGGGGTACCAGCATAGGCAATGCTGATGCACTCAGTAGATGGCCGATGGAAACAGAAAATGGGGAGTTAGAAAAAAATGACATTGAGGATATTCTGTTACTCTCAGAAACACCAAGTGCTCTGCAGTATTCACCAAAAGATATAGCAGACAAAACTGCTGAAGATGCAGTACTAGCAAAGATCAAATATTGGATATTGCATGGATGGCCAGAACGAGTTGAACAAGCCAATCTTAAAGTCTACTGGCTGAAAAGAAAAGAACTTTCAATTAGTAATGATTGTATTATTTGGGGAAGTAGAGTGGTCATACCTCCTCCGATGCGGGAATTTATGTTAACAGCGCTCCATGAGACACATGATGGTATTGTGATATCAAAAGCGATAGCACGTAGCTATTTTTGGTGGCCAGGATTAGATCATGAAATAGAAGCTCTGGTTGCTAGCTGTGAAGATTGTCAAGTAAACAGAAATATGCCATCAAGTACTGCACACTCCTGGGTCACCCCTTCTAATCCATGGCAACGACTACATGTAGATTTCGCCGGGCCTTTTCAACAGAGAATATTTTTTATTGTCATAGATCCACACTCTAAGTGGCCAGAAGTAAAGGTGGTCAGGTCGACGTCAAGTGAGTGTGCGATTAAAGAACTGAGAGATATATTTGCTGAGCAAGGGTTACCGGAGGTGTTAGTATCAGATAATGGGACTGCTTTCACATCCGAAGAGTTCAAGACTTTTATGAAATGTAATGGAATTCGTCACATACTAACACCGCCGTATAGCCCAGCATCAAATGGACAAGCTGAGAGGACAGTACAGTCAGTAAAAAATAAATTACGGAGTCTAGCGGGAACAGACGTAGAACTCAGGCTGCCTAGAATCTTATTTGGTTTGCGAACTGCACCCAGTACCGTGACTGGGAAATCTCCCGCTGAGATGCTCAACAGAAGGAGATTTCGAACACGATTTGACATGCTGCATCCCTTTTCAATGAAACCGGTATCTGACAGACAAATAGAGAGCAATAGACAAGTACCGGTGAGAGCATTTCGGGTCAAAGACAAAGTTTGGCTACGGAACTATTCAAGAGGGGAGAAGTGGGTGAAAGGTGAGGTGTTCAGAGTAAGGGGTCCTGTGCGGTTCTTCATTAAAATGGAGAATGGTCCTATAGTATCCAGACACGTGAACCAGCTGAGAAGACGAGATACTGAAGACTCCCCAGGCCCAAGTAATGAGATACGCGACCTGCTCGGAATACCACAAGAGGCTGTAGTAACAGTGGAAGGAGATAGGTTGCATAACGATAATTAGTGATCAGAAAATATATCTAATAGTTATAGGTTGATTTGTAAATAATAAATATAGTGTTATTTTGGACTTCTTATAATAATATATAAACTATGGGGGAAGGTATGTGGTGTATGTAGGTAGATTTGAGACAAGTGACAGTGTGGGTAATCTTATGTGAGAATATGCACCTACCTACGAGTTCAGTTTGGAATGGCCAAGTGAGTATATAATAAAAAGTTTGAAAGCTTACATCAGGCAGCTCTTCATAAACTTCAATAGGGTCCAGCCCCCCAGGTCCAAGCCTTGCTTCTCTTTCCTCATCCTCTTGTTCTTTGATGGCTTCCTGAATCTTCTCTGCAGCACGTTTTCTGATCCTTGCTTTGAACTGCTCCAGCTCTTCATCAAATGAGTCTTTGTAGGTTTTCTCAGCAACTTGGATTCTGTTGAAATCAGTTGAATGACTTGTAAATCATCTCAGTACAAAAATATTCATGAAGTATGGAAACAATGTGAACTAATGTATCGAGAGTTATATTGTGCTACAAAAATGAGTCGGCACTTCACATCAGGGGCTGAGGAAACACACTTGAATATTAGTTGAATTTCTGAGTAATTTAAGATTTATAAACAAATAATGAGTAATAATACTTAATTATGTAGTTGAAAACTAAATTATACTATTTATTGTAATGTATGATAATTACTTGGAGAAGAATGATCCGACACAGGCTCTGGGGTCCACATCAAGCTGTCTTGAGAGCTCCAGAATGTACTGCATGCAGATGGTTTGATGCGCCACATGTGCCATCAGGTCATGTTTCTAAAAATAAATGTAGCAATTAATATGTTTGGAGTTTGGACTATGTGCAAAGGTTAGTTAAAATGTGATTCAAACATATAGGCAGCTGTGAATCGGCACTAAACACTGTGTAGAAGCCAAGATAGCAGTTATTAACATTTTTTGTAACAATTACAACTTGATTTAACTTTTATTTTTAGAGAAAATAGAGTTTCTATTATATAATGAAGATAAAGAAAACTATCTATTTAACCAAAAAGTATAAAGTACAAAGCATGTATTTTAAATTATGCTAGCTTTTGGGACCAAGAAGTTATCATTTTGGTGTGGATTCATGATGAGATCTTTTAATGGGCAAAAGAAAAGAAATTGGTGTAAAACATGAAACTGCCAAACCATTTGAAAATATTACATGTACTTAAATGATTAGAGATATTTAGCTGTTTTGTAGAGAAATTATTCATTCCAACTAATTAATTTGCATCTTTTTATTTATTTTTATCCATATAAAGGTTATGTAATGGCAAATGATAAAGAAATGGCCTGATTACCACCCTTAAGAAAATCATTTTAGAAATAGCATGAAAAATATAGAGACTTGCCTCTTCCATTTCTAAATTAATGCACCAAATGACCAGGTAGTTAGCAGTTTCCTCAGACACCAACTGATTATGTTGCTGCAGGAACAGCTTTGAGTCATCATACTTCCGCAGCATACCAAACTGTTTCAATAACTTCTCATTCTCCTTGATAAATTTCTTCATTCTTGCCTCCTTTTCCTCCTCTGTCAAGTTCTCGTCCTTAGATCGAGCTGGTTTTGTGTTAATAACTGTTTTAGTAAAACCTGGTTCGCTGATTGTGTCGACATTCCATGGGGTCTGCTTTTCTTTCTTTTTGATCTCATCATCCTTCTGCAGAATTTTTTTCTCTTCTTCCTCTAATTCAGCCAGCGCTTTCTTCAGAGAATCAAGACTGGGACTGTCAGGTGGCGCCTCAGATATTTTCCTCCTAGTTTCTGCTAACAGTCTAAGATTTTCACTCTTTCTTTGTATGTGCTCTTCCCGCTCTCGGCGCCTTTCCTCCATGCGATCAACACGCGCCTGGTGCCGCCATCGAAACAAGGATGGGGTATCGATGTTAGGGTGCGTCTCATCTTCATCGTCTGATATCTACAAAACAACCAAGACACGCTTCGTTATAAATTCGAAAGGAAAAAATGCTGTATGCGTTATTTGGGCACAGGTTTTTCAGAAATTACCAACCTCTATATCTTTCCACTTGCTGTAGTCGACCATTGTTTATTTTCAGGAAGCTATTGAGTATCAACGTATTACTTAAAACAATGTATATGTATGTAACGAATGAAATAAATAATGTCGAGCACAGATCAGTAATATGTATGATGTCGAGTTCGAAAATCTGAAACACCGATAAAATCTGGAAAAATCTTTTTTGACTTTGACATTGACAAATAGATATTGAAAAGTTAACATTTAATAACTTTCGGGTTTTGGCGGGAAAACGAAAAAGATCGCGTCGTTATTTTCCAAAACTTGTGTTATTTTCAGTGTTAGTGCATAAAATTGGTGGCATTTTATTCGTTAAGTGCTGGATTATAGGCATGAGTGTGGGAGAGTGGTATAATGATGGTGAAACGTTTTTTTTTCGTGTTGTTTCCAAAACTCCATAGAAGCTCCAAGTTGCCACCACTTTACTAGGAGTATGACTTTGACTAGATTAGACTATGACGCAACTTGATGACTTGGACTGTGACTTGACTTGACACATTATATTATAGTAATTAACTTGAGAAATTATCAATTACTTGTTTATCAATTACTTTTGTGTATTTAGCCAGCTAAATACACAAAAGTGTGGAGCCAAAAGAAAAAACTAAAAAATGTATAGGTTAGCTTCACGCGATTCATTTATTTATCCAGGGACAATTTTACTCGAATTTACAAAGTTGAGGCAGAAAGTTAAGCGGTGGAGTATTTACTAAATGCTTGAGTTTTGGAGATAATAACTAAAGACACGTTTGTTATTTTTTTGTTACTTGCTTTTTATTTGTACAGTCATGTTCACGAGCACTTAACGCTTAATCCACCATTATTACGATTTAACACTCAAAATAACAGTTCTGGCAAATAAAACCAGCATGATTTCAGAACATTTTCACGTTGCAACCAAAATCCTTAGGCACGAACTGAATGCTACTACTAGTAATGCTATGACTTTCTTTTCTTCATCATTGACTGAGAGACCTCCGAAAAATATAGGTAGGACAGGTTCCATTCGCTATCTGATAAATAACATTTTAAAATGAGCAGTTCGATTGAATTATTTTTAATTTCTTTTTACCTTCGTGTTACAAACACCCTTCTTTCTTGGAATGTGTAGATGACTGATATGAATCAATAGTTATTTTACTTTAGCTAGTCCTATAGTACTCAATTAATGCAATGTAGTGAAACAATTAATAAAATCCAGTACTTTTATGACGATTAGGTTAGGTACATTTATAATAATATTATCAATGCACTTTAATAAAACAAGTCTTTAATTTTTCTTTTTCTTCTTTGCCAGCGTGGTGAGTATTGTAGTGACGACGGTGGTGAGTGTGGTAGGTGTAGTGGCAGCTTCCGTCGATGCAGCTGTCGCGTTAACGAACTCCTCTTCATACATTTGTGTGTTCTGGCTATCATCAGGAATACTGATTTGGAACTGGAGTAACACCACGAGATATGTCACCATTGTGGCTAGGAGCTGTAACGAAGACGGCACATAAATATAATCCATACTGTAATTTGCATGCGCTCTTCCTAAAAACAAAGTAATCATCATAATTTTTGAAGGAAAACTTCTTTACGTACGCTTGAATTGGGGAGTAAGCTGGCAGGGCGAACGGATATTGAAAATTGTTGGTTAACGTGGATCTCCATTGTCAACATAACAAAGTTAAAAATTTGTATTATTATGTTGGTATATCCGGTAAAATAATAATTTACAATTGTCAAGATGGCGACATTAACATTAAACAAAGTAAAAACAAAATTATACCGGCCGATAGATAGAGCTAAACTAAAGAAGTTTTACTTCAGTCGTGACTCGTGTGGTCTAAAGCACACTCGTTTTTTAGGCACTACTTATGTTAACTTTTTTCTAATGCCACAGAACAGTTAGAATTACTAAGACCTTACTCTATTTGCTGAACCTACCGATTTAAAAAGCGTGCGGTTGACGTCAAAGTTTTTCTAATACCACAGAACAGTTAGAATTACTTAGACCTTACTCTGTTTGCTGAACCTACTAATTTAAAAAGCGTGCGGTTGACGTTAAAGAAGTTTTTCTAATGCCACAGAACTGTTAGAATTACTTAGACCTTACTCTATCTGCTGAACCTACCGATTTAAAAAGCGTGCGGTTGACGTCAAAGTTTTTCTAATGCCACAGAACAGTTAGAATTACTTAGACCTTACTCTGTTTGCTGAACCTACTAATTTAAAAAGCGTGCGGTTGACGTTAAAGAAGTTTTTCTAATGCCACAGAACTTTTAGAATTACTTAGACCTTACTCTATCTGCTGAACCTACCGATTTAAAAAGCGTCCGGTTGACGTCGAAGAAGCCGTCCAGGCTTATCTGTGAGGGGTTCATCTCGGTGGCTCGCAGGAACATGTTCACTTCGGTCTGGGCATCTGTGTTCATCCAGGACAGCTCCACCATAAGCAGCTTCTTTTGAAAATTGGTTTGCACCTGATAAAATATTTTTTTGGTAAAATATATGCCAATAATGTTCCCAATGAATGTTATAAACGTGTTTTAATACCTAAGAAACATTGTATCGTGGAACCAATACCTATACAAAACCTGTAATTGTATAACTTTTTCGACTTTTTTATTTATTAAACTAGTCGTGCCCTGTGGTTTGATTATTCCACTATATAAGCAATACTTAAATAAATATAAAAAAAAATCTAATAAAAAAATCTCTGTTCCGCCTTAGAAGCATCAAGCAATAATTTTTTTAATTAGGTAATACAAATTAAAAACTTAAGTATTTTAATGATTGTTCTTGATTGTATCTTGGCGAAGAAAAAAAACAAAGGGATAAAAGGGAAGTGCGAGGACATTTACCCCCTCAAAATAAAGGCATGTGCATACCGACCGGTAGTACCTACCTACATTTCATGTTATAGCGCCAAGTTTGATACACTTTTTTCATTTGTTTTTCTTGATGTAGCCGGTAGAGTTTGATCATATTCAGTAACATATGGCCATAAGCGATGTAAGGGTGGATCGCACGTTTAAGATATCTATACATCACGCCTAGATTGAGACTGGATTAATACAACAGTATTTTTAGCGCGAATAAGCCGGCTGAAAATTACTAATTATGTGATTGGTAAGTAGGCAAGTACTTACATTATGAGACGCGTAATGTGCTTCGTCACAGATGAAGAACAGTAAGAAAATGCTACAAGTAGCTGTAAGCGCCAATCCTATGTCCTTAATCCCGAAGCCCTCAGATATCTGACTGAGTAGTCCGTAGATCGAGAGCGTGATGATCAGGAATAGGTACAGGTTCACGAATGCGAAGGTATAACAGTTGGCGATGCCAGTGTCGCGGGCAAGCTTGCTAAGCCGCAGCCATAGGGCTCGGTATTCAGCAACTTTACCGGCTGGCCCGATGTGCCGGAGAGCCTACAACGATGACACAGTAAATATTAACGAGACATGTTCCATCACAGAATAGACTGGGGCAAAAGTCGCTGAACGAAATCGAACTTTATTACTACACGTTAAGGTTTCATGACTGCTCATTTTTGTCACCGACCGGTTTATGTGCAGTGGCTGAAAATGAAGTAAGTTAGTATCGCTGATTATAAGTATGGATGTATAAGTTATGCCCACATCCCCAGCCCTTGAACAGACAAAGTGTCGGTTGCGGATAGATTACTTTTAGGTACTCCATTTGTACACTTACATGTACAATAAAGTTTGTGTAGGAGAAGGATTCACGAGGAGTGAATCCTTCTTCGTTCATAGGTATATGCTATACTTATTAGTTAAATGTTATATATGCTATACTTTCTGTGCTATGCTATACTTTATGCTTATTATGTACCTGTTGAAAGTCTTCAGCCAGAAAACTTGCGCAAATACCGAGCATCTCGCATAGAAGGTACCAATAACCTCCGAGAATGTACGTCAATATTTCCAAGAAAACATACGGAATCAGCTGCATAGCCTTGAAATGGACCATCGTAACGTGAGTTATGATGACTGAAGTCGTCGACAGAATAGGGATTAAGACAGCAATGAATAAAGCCTTCTTGTACAAGTAAACTGGAGCTGGGCGTCCAGATAAGTGCCTATAAGCAATCTGGAAAACGCAATATTATTTTCTTGTAAGAGTTGTAAGACAAAGATAATTTTATCGAAGTCGAACTCGTAGACCAGTTAGAAGTTTTTGTAACATACCTCAAAGTCCACCCATCCATTGAGCACTCCAGCAATCTTCGGCGTTTCGTACCACATTATCGGTATAACCAACAGAGGAAACAAGTAAACCGTAAAAAGGTACTCAATTACAGCTTCCTCAAACTTTCCTTCAGATGTTCGCAAGATCTGTACTTTGTGCAAAGAGAGGTAAAGAACATAGCTGATGAGAGAGACGAATACAAAGAGCGAGTACACCATAGAAGAAGATGCAATTTGAAATTTGTTTACTCCAGGCGACGGTCTTGTCAAAGGGAGAACTCCCATCAGGCGTAATACGTTAAACACCGGCTTGATGTTTTCATAAATGATGTCTCTATAAAAATCAGGATTTATGAGGTTGTTCCTCATGGGAGCAACAGCATTTGGAGACGGAATTTTCATGACAGGCGTGCGAGCTGGCGTCACGTCCAAGAAGATGGTTTTATTCTTCGGACTATCTTTCATTTGAGTAGCAAACCCATTCGAAATGGGTACAGAAGTATTTGGGAATAAACTGTTGCTCGTGTAAAATGTCATTTTTTTCGTGTTCCTTGAACTTTCCTACAACTAAGCAGTGTTGATGTTGAAAGTCGACTGAAGTTTTCCAGGAACAAACTTAACGACTACGCAAGTAATCATATTTCATGGGGTGACAAGTTGATTGCAGCTACGAAACAAGAAAGCGTTTTAGCGTCCTTGTTTAAAATTTCAGTGAGCACTTCACCTTGGGGAGAGTCTTCATAATTTTGATGTGTTAGCTTACGTGGACACAAAGTAACATTTAATTGTATGTTGATTTATTTGTAACTTAATATTATTTTCTTTAGTACTTTGTAACATTGTTGGTGATGGTAACGATCAAGACCTGTAAGGTAGCTAGGTATATATAAAGTTAATATAGATATAAAGATAATACATATATTATCCAAAAAGCCACAAAACACTACGACGAAGATGATGTGGAAATAAAATGATACTTATGACGTTTTCAGCATATTTATCAAATTATATTTATCACCTTGTGGACCATATATAAACTATGAAACCTTAGCAGCCTTATTAATAAATGGGTATTAATCTCGGACTAGTTACTTCAGCTTTTGTCCTTTTTTAACTACTGGAATATTTAGCTGGATCGAAAGAGACAAAAGATGGTGTAACTAGTCTAAAGCTAGTTCCTGTTTATTAATAAGGCTGTAGAGGAATAACGCTAACGTATGTCCGAAAATCTCGTAGACGCGGAAAAATTGGGAACTGTTTGTGTAACACGATATTCAAACATTCTATAGAGTTGGGAGAATAGCGATCTCGTTATCGGTGTCCGTTGCGTTTGCGGACATTAAATACTTGTACAAATAAACGCTGGGAAATTCCATTTTATGGTTCATAAAGCTTTAGGTGCGCATTAAATATAACTCAAAAGTGATTCCCTGTAGTGACCAGATGGAGAGCAGTAAACATGGCGTTATTGCGTATTTGTGTTAGGTAAGTAGACCACCTAACCTAATGTTTCAAACATAATTATTAATTACCTAACCCATTCCAGGTTGACTGGTAGATAACTTCCTTCCGATACGACAGTCAGCAAAGGAAACGTGTCGGAAGAGTGCATAATGGTGTTGGAAAGTTCGTCTAGGTAGGTACCACCGCTTTGCCAGTTATTCTGCCGCCAAGCAGTAGTGTGCAAGCACTACTGTATTCCGGTTTGAAGGGCACTGTAGCTAGTGAAATTACTGGGCAAATGAGACTTTTGATCTGATCTCACAGTCGGGTAATCTTATTACGACTGTGCTGATGTCTCAGGATGATGTGCGCAGTGCAGTGTCACGCGAAACTTTATATTTTGGAGCTCCGAGTGACAGTGTTCTTGAACTGTATTTAATCTACCATATATATGTTAAATATTGTAAAGCTACTGGCAGTAATAAACCAGTTACAGAGCGAGACGGTTGTTTCATTTCTAGTGTACAGAGCATTTTGGCGACGAGTCTGCGATCTACCCACAAAATAAAAATAAAAACCTGCAAAAATGTCGAATTTTATCGGGAATTTAAGTGTGTTTGATCACAAAATACACGAATGGGACGTGTTTTACGGGAGATTGACGCAATTCATCAAGTTGAACAACATTTCTAGTGGTAACAAAAGTGCAGTGTTGTTAACTAATCTGTCGGATGAATCCTACCGTCTGGTTCGGAACCTAGTGCATCCGAATAAGCTCGAAGAAATCGAATTTACGGAGCTAGTGAACGTACTCAACAAACATTTTACACCAAAGCGGTCTACGTTCGCCGATAGGGCGAAGTTCTACGAAGCGACCAAATCCGACGGTGAAAGCATCGAGGAGTGGGCTGCACGGCTGCGAGGGCTAGCCGTGTATTGTGATTTTGGCTCGGAGCTGGACACGCTGCTGCGTGACCGGTTCGTGCTAGGCTTCAGAACGGGACCGGAGCGTGATAGATTGTTTGAGAGCGACTCAAAGAGCCTGTCCTTCGGGCAGGCGCTAGAAGTTGCTCAGAAGGCAGCTTGTGCACGGCAGGCACGCGCTGAGGTCGTTATAAAGGAGGAACAGGTGTTTCATGTACAAGACGGCGCACGCCGCGACGTGCGCTGCGCCGGCACCGGTGCGGGCTGGAGCCGAGCGGCGGCCGGCAGCGGCGGTCGCAGATCCGACAACGGGGAGCAAGCTCGGTGCACAGTGTGTGGTTTAAAAAATCATAATGCGGTTCAGTGCAGGTTTAAAAACTACAAGTGTCTTATTTGTGGGCAAAAGGGCCATTTAAAAAAATTATGTTCGGCTAAGAAATCAAATATTCATAAAATTGGAACGGAGGAGGCGGAGACGTCTCAAGCTCAAGAAAATATTTGCAAGGAGTGCGAACTATATAACATGAGGTATGTGGACTATAACCCGATTAAAATTACTGTAAATGTAAACAAAGTAGATTTGTGTATGGAGTTAGATACTGGATCGGGAACTACTGTTATTTCTGAAAAATTGTTTTTACGACATTTTGCTAATTTAAGGTTGCATAAAAGTGATTTAAAAATGTGTCTTTACAATGGCCATAAAATCACGCCTCTTGGATATTTTTTAGCTAAAGTAACATATGCCAAATTAAGTAATGACATTAAAATGTATGTAATAGAAAACGGGGGCCCACCCTTACTGGGCCGTGATTTTATGACAAAATTTAGAATTTACTTTGCAACATCAAATAACAACTTGACCTGTACGAATAAAAATAGTGAAGAAGTGCAGCGGTTATTGAACCAATATCCAGACGTCTGGAAAGATGAGCTAGGTAGTTTCAATAAATTTGAGGTAGAACTGCAACTAAAAAACAATGCGTCACCTAAATTTTTTAAGCCACGGCCGGTGCCTTTCGCTCTAAAAGATAGACTCAGTGCGGAACTTGATAGATTAGTAAGCTTAGGTATTTTGACGCCAGTTAATTACTCGGAATATGCTACACCTATAGTACCCGTTTTTAAAGAAAACGGAAAGCTAAAGATTGCCGGTGACTTCTCATGTACCTTGAATAAAGATTTAAAAGTGGATAAATACCCCCTGCCACGAATAGAAGAGGTCTTTTCCAAGATAGGTGGGGGGGAAACTTATACGAAAATTGATTTAAGCAACGCTTATAATCAATTTAAATTATCGGAACCTTCACAAAAGTTGACTACCATAAATACGCACAAAGGTTTATTCTCGTACACCCGATTAGTTTACGGATTAGCTAATGCACCAGCTATTTTCCAAAAGGCAATGGAAACGTTACTATCCGGCATAGAGGGAATTAGTATCTGGCTCGACGATATATGCATAACAGGGCCAACAAAAGAAATTCATATGTCTAGATTAAGGGAGGTTTTAAGTAGGCTGCAAGATGCAGGATTGCGCCTGCAAAGAGATAAGTGTGTATTTTTTAGTAGTAGTGTGACTTATTTGGGATACGTAATTGACAAAAATGGATTAAAGACGTGTCCAAGTAAAGTCGAGGCCATTCTCAATGCACCTGCGCCCACCAACGTATTAGGAGTAAAACGGTTCCTAGGGGTAGTAAACTACTATAGGAATTTTATTCCGAGTGCATCAGCAATACTCAGCCCGTTACATGAACTATTACGCGCGGGCGCAGAGTGGCAGTGGAGCGAGCGACATCAAGCGGCGTTTGAGAGCGTGAAACGCGAGCTCGCCGGTGAGCGGGTGCTGGCGCATTTCGACCCGGAGGCACCGCTGGTGCTGACTGTGGATGCAGGCCCGTGCGGGCTCGGCGCCGTGCTTGCGCACCGGGACGCGGACGGCCGAGAACGACCGATTGCGTTTGCGTCGCGATCCTTGGCGCCTAGTGAGAAAAACTACAGTCAAATCCAGAAAGAGGCGACGGCTATTATCTTTGGCGTAAAACATTTTCATCAGTACCTGTATGGCCGTCAGGTACCCTTTATCTTGAAAACGGACCACAGGCCTTTGTTGTCAATATTCGGTAAAGAAAATGGTATATCGGTGACGACCGCCTTACGCCTACAAAGATATGCAATAATTTTAGCCGCATACAACTATATTGTACAGTACATAGACGGTAAAAACAATCATGTAGCAGATTATTTTTCTCGATCACCGTTATCGGTAGTTGACAGCGGTAAAGAGCAAGAGGAAGAGAATAGCAAATATTTCTTTTTCTTAGAGGCAAGCGTAGAACCGGTTTTGTTCGGAGACATTAAGCGGGCGACTGCCGCTGACAATGTATTGAAAACCGTAATTAAGTATATGAATAACGGTTGGCCTAGGAAAGTACAATGTAAATACATAATGCCATATTTTCAATGCAAAACTGATTTAGAAGTTATAGATGGGTGTTTGTTTCGCGGCCATAGAATAGTTATTCCAACTGTCTATAGAGACAGAATGTTAGGAGAATTACACTCGGCACACTTTGGCATCGTGAAGACGAAAAGTGCAGCTCGCAGTAGAATGTGGTGGCCGAACATAGACGCCGACATCGAGCGAAAGGTGGGCGCGTGCGCCGCGTGCGCCGGCGTGCGCAGCGCTCCGCCGCGCGCGGCGCCTGCGCCCTGGCCTCGCCCGCCGGGGCCGTGGCACCGCATTCACATTGACTACATGTCTATAGGGCAAGTTGTATACCTCATCGTTGTAGACGCGTTTTCCAAATGGCTGGAATGTGTTCACATGGACCGCGGTACTTCTACAAGTGCGCTTATTCAAAAATTGAAACAAATGTTTTCTAGATTCGGATTGCCTTATGTAATTGTGTCAGATAACGATGTGAAAATAAGTTCAGCAGAGTTCCATTCATTTTGTCTCATGAATGGGATTAAATACTTGAATTCACCTATTTACCACCCGGCTAGTAACGGGCAAGCAGAAAACTCTGTCAAAACTTGTAAAAAAATGATGAAATGCTTGTTCGCGGAAGTTAAATGTCATAAAGATGTGCATGACAAGTTACAGAGCTTCCTGTTTGAATTTAGGAATACCATACATTGCGCGACAGGAGTAACGCCAGCTATGCTGATGTTAGGCCGTAATTTAAGATGCAAGTTGGATTTAATTCTTCCGCAACAAAAAGGTATATTAAATGAACACACCGAACAATCTATATTGAAACCAAGCAGATGTTTTCAAGTAGGTGAAACTGTATGGGCTATGTGGTTTATCGCTAGGAAGACCGTGTGGAGTATAGGAATTGTCAAAAAAAAGATAGGTAATAGAATGTTAGAAATCTATTTTACGGATTATAGAACTAGCTGTAATCGACACTTAGACCAGGTTCGAAAATATACTGGTGATATCTATTGTGACACAGTATTAGATAATAGTGATCTGTCTGGCGTCAACAGCGGCAACCAGCCGCCAGGCACCCTGCTGCCGGCACCCTCGCAGCCCTCGCCCTCCAGGTCGCAGGCGCAACCTGATGCGCAGGCTTCCGCGACGGTGCAGCCACCGGCACTTCCACCTAGTCCGTTAGTCGCGGGGGAGGAGGTGTCGGGTGCGGTCAGTTGTGAAGATAATATTAACAATAGAACCGGTATTCGGGTAGGAGCGCAGAGGGGTGCGGATTGTGATGAATGGGCGGAAGCTAGCGAGGTGATGGACGTTGTGACCCAACCGGAGGAACAGTGTATCGATCCAAATGAGGATATTATTGGAAGTGATGTAAACACTGCTCCGGCTGGGCGTTCTAGGAGACAAAGAGAACCAGTTAATTATAGGAAGTATTTTTACTAAAGTCTTTATATTTTGTTATTGTTACAGATTTCCAAATTAATGTTGGAGGGATGAACTGTATTTAATCTACCATATATATGTTAAATATTGTAAAGCTACTGGCAGTAATAAACCAGTTACAGAGCGAGACGGTTGTTTCATTTCTAGTGTACAGAGCATTTCTGCTATGGGTAGCCGTGTTGCTTAACATCAGGTGAACGACTGGCACATCATTCACTAACATAAAGAAAAAAAAAGATAAGCAATAAAAAAATGTCTTAGATGCAGTTCAAAACAATCTTAACGACAAGCAGTTCTGATGTAAGTACCTACATTTTTGATTAGATAGACTAATGGCATAGAAAGAGCGCATTATTTTAGAAGAATAAATAAAGGAATAATTAAGTAAATAACTATAGGCCATATGGTCCCGGTGTGAAAGAGGATCACCCCATCTCTTCTGGGTGCCGTATATAAGAGCCGGCTATATCCAGGAAATGGGCAGGCATTCTTCACCAAGATTCCTGCCAAGAATAGTGATGATGGGGAAGGCCTATGTTCAGCAGTGGACGCCTTCCGGCTGTTGACGAAGTAGGTCGTTATTTCAAATATAGTAATAATACCTATGTTCTATTTGACATCAGGCTGATTCGCACGAGAGAACCGATATCGCCCATTACCACGCTACTCTAAACTAGCCATATTTAGCGTTTTGAACGCGCGTTCAACCCGCTTGATACAATTTATCATTTACGGTTCAAGCGACTGGCGGAATACGGGTCTACTGTTGGATCGAAGATCAGGAAACAAGCTCAACTTTTCCCCCTTTAGTGGGAAATTCGTTTAATGTCAATAGCGACGTGACATGAAAGAAAAGTTTGCTTTTAATAAATGCCATTTCCCGAATTGCCTTTACTTTTCCTAATGTTTTGTGTTAGTAAGTAGCTTATTAGGTCATAAGGCTTAGGCTTAGATAAAATACTATACTATATCAGGGTGTATAGCCTCTGTGGTTAGGTGGTTGAGTAGGTTGGCTCATAGCCCGAAGGTGGCGGGTACGATTCCCGCAGAAGGACAAGTTTTGCGCACAAAAAAAGCGCGAATTTGTTCTATACCTGAGTTCAATGTTCTTCGTGGTTTCTGGGTTCCTAGCCACATGGAATCCTAGTTAGCGTCCAGGATCTATGTATGTGATCGTTGGGCGTTATTATTATTATTAATTATTTTAGTTTCTGTGTTATGACCCGACTACTGCATTTATACAGGTCTAATACCTTGCAGCGTGTCATGGATGTACCTATGTACAACCAGTACTCCTACCGCGTAACCGTTCTGGGAATCGGCTTCGCCTGCCATCCTGCACGTGCAAATTAAAAAGTCCACGAGTGCGAGCAAGAGAGAACACGATTACGATCTCCACCAGGCTTACACGGTAAGGCCCCTGTTCCATTGCACCATAATGACAGATAAGTTTACTTCGCACATATTTGCGTAAGTAGGAACTGCGTACTACGTAGTAGGCAAAACCATTATATACCTTAACTCTATTGTAGTAGGTACAATTTGATATAGCTATCACTGATATGTGTGGTGGTGTGTTACTCTTGTACGATTTCCTTAGCAAGCTATCACGTTAACACCTGAAAAACCCGATTACCTGATAGAAAAATCTCTCACCTGCGATATTTACCGACTCACAGCTAATGAGTTTATAAGTGAATCGTGTCGCTGGGCGAGGTGGTCCCATCATCGGTGTAAGGGGGTAGCGTCCCTACCCTACTCCCTATAATCTAGAGACACAGTACTTCACCTTTGTATTTTCACTAAGACTCACCCTGAACTCTTCAGAAAGCGAAATGATGTCATTACTAGACAAAAAAGATCTAAGTTCGCGAACCTGCCGTACCAACCTCCTTGCCGTAAAGACATTTATAAGAAAAACGAGCTTCTGCCCGCAGCTTCACCCGCAGCGTCTATGGGAAAATAATTCTACCACCTATTTCACCCTCTTAAGGGTGAAATTTCGAAAAATTCTTTCTTAGCGGATGCCTACGTCATAACATCTACCTGCATGCCAAATTTCAGCCTGATCCGTCCAGTGGTTTGGGCTGTGCGTTGATAGATCACTATGTCAGTCAGTCAGTCACCTTTGAGTTATATATAATCTTTACCTATGAAATTGCCGTATTGCATTACTGACTTTTTCAAACAAAAAAAAGTTTTGATTGGCTATGAATTCTAAACTCAAATTAATTTTGTTTTAAAAATATGACATTCTATTTACAATATAAGTCTTTTGTTTATTGATTAGCGTTGTATTTACATTACATTTCAACATTTTTCCTCATAATGGATACTTTGAAATTTCGTGTAATTATGGAATATGAGTTCCGTCGTGGCACCAACGCGGCACAAACGACACGTAACATCAACGACTTTTACGGAGAGAACTGTACAAACGAACGTACAACCCGTTATTGGTTTGCCCGGTTCCGTTCTGGGAATTTTGACTTGAAAAATGAACCTCGTGGTCGTCCGGAAACTTTGGTCAACAATGATGAATTAAAGGCGATTGTGGAAGCTGATGAATCTCAATCTACAGCTGAGCTGGCAGCAGCTTTTGATGTTAGCATCAAAACAATATTGGTCCATTTGCGACAGAATGGCAAGATAAAAAAGCTTGATAGATGGGTGCCCCACGAACTTAACGATCGCCAGCGCAACGTACGCCTCGAGACTTGCCTTGCGCTGCTTAACAGGCACAGAAATGAAGGAATTTTGAACCGAATTGTTACGTACAACGAAAAATGGATTCTTTTTGACAATCGAAAGCGCTCAGCAAGTTGGTTAGATCCTGGTTCGGTACCAAAGCAATGTGCAAAACGAAAAATGACCCCTAGAAAGGTGATGGTCACAGTTTGGTGGTCTAGTGCTGGTGTGATTCATCAAAGCTTTTTACAAAACGGCTAGAGCATTACTGCAGATGTGTACATTGAAGAACTGACCACAATGATGGCGAAACTCGCACGTCTGCAACCAGCTTTGGTCAATCGGTCGTCTCCACTGCTACTTCACGACAACGCGCGACCCCATACTGCACAACAGACCGTCTCTAAGCTGCATGAGTTGGGTTTGGAAGCTCTCCCTCATCCGCCATACTCACCAGATCTTGCGCCTACCGACTACACCTTTTTCCAAAATTTGGACAACTTTTTAGCGGGAAAAAAATTCAATTCCCGGTAGGCAGTACAAAACGCCTCTGAAGAGTTTGTTGTCTCCCGTCCTGCTGATTTTTTCAAGAAGGGCATCCATAAACTGCCACAGCGTTGGCAAAGATGCATTGATTGCAGGGGTGATTACTTTGAATAAAAGAAATAAATAAGTTCGAAAAAAAAATACTTTAACTTTTTTCAAACAAAACGGCAATTTCATAGGTAAAGACCTAATATTTAGGTAAACGTATATACGAAACATATATATGTATAAATAGTTATGTTATATAACATAACTATTTTTAACGATTTGCCTAATGAAATTAAATCTTAGAAGGAAATATATTTACAAAACATTTGAGTGACTCGCTTTTAGGAAAATATTTCTGTGGTGTCAAGGAATATGTACCTAACATGTAATAACAAATGTTAATGTAGTAACAAAAATATTTTTTAATATACGCACGCTTGCTTGCAGTCTGAATGCACGTATCCACTACTTACTATGTGACCTTAATGAATAGTGTATTTTAGCAAATAAACAAATGATTTGACTCGATTTGATTCAACTGTCGACAAGCAGTATGTAAGAATCACTTAGAATGGGAGAAATCGACGTTCGCTCTATCTGTTTTTGGATAACGTGTTGGTAGTTGGGAGAAAGGGTATAACTACATGCCTATAGGTATCACTAGCGTTGTTGTGTTGTCATGGATAAATAATTGTTATGGTATGATCAATTAGTTGAGCCCAGAGACTTAGGGAGATGAGGTTCTCAAATCGGTTATAATTTTTTTTTCATTTTGTTTTATGTTTGCAACTTATTATCTCCATCATATATAAAACATTTCGAGTATTCTTTCTATTTGGAAGGATATGCTTTCAGATTGGTCACATATTTTTTTAAAATCATAATTGGTTGAATAAGTAGTTTGGTTTTTAAATCAAAATAACCGGAAAAGTATGTATTATGATATCATCCAAGGATGTTAAAAAAATAATAATTAATGCCTTTTTAATTTTTTGCTAAAATTTATAATCTACAGTTTACGGTTTATCTAATTTAGCATAGACCTCGTAGTTAAAAGAGTAGGGAAGAACACACACACTACTACATCTATACTATCTACACATCTACACTACTAGGTGCGGTTACACAAAAAGAGCCAAATCGATTAAACTATTTAAGCCTCGTGGTTAAACCTATCGAATTGAGCTATGGTGCGTGCGTACCTATGGAACGAGTCCATAGTTCGGTCTAGTACATACATACAATTAACCCTATAACTAGACAACATTCACATAGCAACAAAATAATTGTACTTTACAGAACTTTCGAGGCATTTTTTTCTACACAACTTTATCCATGCATCATCCCATCCTCAAGAAACATGCCAGTGCTGATACTGTGATGGAAATACTGTATTAAGGGGTTCAATTTACCTAATCCTCGATTAACCCGGCCGTAGTGCAGCTAAATTTGATTGGCTTAAGAAACCCCTGAGGCTAACCTTTCTTTTGAACTGGTCCCCGAAGGGCAGTTTAGATTATAGTGGGGATGATCAACTGTATGCTTGCTGTAGTGTTAGTCATTAGATAGCGACAAGGGCGTGACCTAATTAGACACATATCACACAGATATTTGGTAAATTTAGTAATTCGAAAAATTTTGCTGTCCCTTTCATAAAGGTTGGAATAACAAGGACCGCAATCGTTTTAGGACTGTCAAATTACGTTTAGGTTGTTACCTATGAGTGTTGACACTACTTTATACTAGTACTACTGGCGCCCTGCGGTTTCACCCGCGTATGAAAAGTCATGGCCAAACGCAAAAATAATGATCTTCATTCCAAGTTTCATTAAAATCCATTCAATCGTTTTTGCTTGAAAGAGTAACAAACGCGGAAGTTTGTATGTATGGTATGGTATGGTGGTTTGTATATATGCTTTAGACCACACGACTGACGTAGAACTTCTTTAGTTTAGATCCATCTATCGTCCGGTAGAACTTTGTTTAATATCGCCATCTTGACAATTGTAAATTATCATTTTACCGGACATACCAACATAATACTTTTTTTACTTTGTTATATTTTTTTTTTTTTTTTTTTTTTTTTTTACTTCAAACTTGTCTAGCATTTGACCACGCTCTCACCTGATGGGAAGTGACGATGCGATCGAAGGTGTAGCATGCTAGCCAAGTAAATACCTATTCACTCTTCTCTTGAACACGCCCGGGTCATATTTCGCCGGAAACACAGACGCTGGCAGGGCATTCCATTCCTTAGCCGTTCTAATTAAGAACGTTGAGTCAAATCGCTTGGTACGAATGGGTGGTATTTCGACCACAAAAGGATGGCGCTTAGCCGAGCGTCTAGTAGTCCGGTAGTGGAATGGTGATGGGAGAATTAGATCATGCAGTTCTTGAGCGCATTCACCGTGGTGTAATCTGTAAAAAACCGACAGACTTGCCACCTTACGTCGATGTGCAAGGCTCTGGAGCCTTTCACCAACCAAAGTGTCGTCGTCAATGAGCCTTTTGGCACGCCGTTCAATCGAATCCAGAGCCTCAAGCTGGTACTTGGCAGACCCGTCCCACAGGTGGCAGCAGTACTCCATACACGATCGGACTTGTGCTTGATACAGATTTAGAAGCTGTCCAGGTGTGAAGTACCGCCTTACCTTGGACAATATGCCGAGTTTTTTTGAAGCTACTTTGGCTTTGGACTCGATGTAGGATCCAAAGTTTAGGTTTGACGTGAGATCAACACCCAAAAGCTCAAGATGGTTTCCTAAACTTACAGATACACCACGGAATGAAGGAGCCAGATGGAGTGGGCTCTTTTTAGTAGTGAATAAACACGCCTGTGTTTTTGCAGTATTGAACCTAACCAAGTTAGCATCGCCCCAATCGGACACGGCTTTCAAAGCCAGGTTCATGCGCTCAACCATAGCCTCTCTCTCAATCCGGACGTCGTCACCACTGGCTCGGGCACTGGATGTGTATCTTTCAACAACAGTACTATCATCTGCATACCCAAAGGTACCGGGCTTTAGCAAATCATTGATGTGGAGTAAGAATAGTGTTGCTGAAAGAACTGACCCCTGAGGTACACCAGCATTAATAGCTAATTGATCGGAAGAGCAGCCATCAAGAACTACTCTAAGCGATCGTTCCCTCAAAAAGTCTGATATCCAAGTGCACAAACCAGCAGGTAGTCCGTAAGATGGAAGCTTATTCAGAAGACCGTCGTGCCAAACGTCTAGAGATACAGCAAGTGCCTCTCCATGCATCTCTAAGGCTTCGCTCAATATGTGAGTGGCATACGCGAGAAGATCCCCAGTGGACCGGTTTCGGCGAAATCCGTATTGCCGGTCACTGAGGAGATCATTGTCTTCAAGGTATGCCAAGAGCTTGTTGTTAATTATACGCTCCATACTCTTACAGAGAATGGAGGTAATTGAGATGGGTCGATAGTTGGCAGGATCAGCACGACTGCCCTTCTTAGGTACAGGTTGTACGTTGGCTAGCTTCCAACTCATAGGGACTATTCCGGTGTCTAGAGAGAGGCGAAATAGGCGTCAACTCGGGTGCACAGCTCTTAAGTACAATTGCAGGTATACCATCGGGACCACTGGCTTTGTTCACGTCTAGACTGCGTAATGTTTTTAGTACTTCCTTCTGACGTATGCGTATTTCCGGCATGAAAACACCGCATTGTGGAAGGCAGGGAGGTACCTCATTAGCAGTATCTAAACGCGAAGCTTCTGCAAAGAGAGTGGCAAACAAGTTTGCTTTTTCTTTTGTAGTGTGAGCCAGCGATCCGTCTGGTTTCAATAATGGAGGCAGTGAGGATCGACAGAAGTTCGCTTCAACCGATTTGGCTAGGGACCAAAAAGCCTTACTACCCGTTGGGTAGGAAGCAAGTTTAGTCCCTATTCGACCAATATGATTGAAACGAGCCTTCCTTAATTCCTTCTTACAGGCCTTGGCGGCAACGTTAAAGGCTTTCTTCTTAGCTCGAGTGTCCGAGGCCTTGCGTTTTCGAGCGTCAGCCCATGCCAGATATGCCGCATGCTTCTGCGCTTCAGCACGTGCACATTCGGCTCCAAACCATGGGCTGGCTTTGCTGGTCACGGGCTTATCGGAAAATGGAATAAAATATTCCATAGCCCGACATACTACCTCAGTAACCGCATTCGCGCAGACCGTCGGATCTCCAGAAGAAAAACACGTTTGCCGCCAAGGATATGAAGCGAAGAAATGTCGCATCTCGTCCCAGTCTGCTAAGTTGTATCTCCAGACACGCCGATTGCTCTTAGGGCTTGGGTCAGGCGGGGAGTATACTGAAACGGACTTGACCAGACAGTGATCGGAGCTACCAATGGGTGAGGATACCGCCACAGAGTATCGGTCTGGTTCAGTCGTGAGCAGAAGGTCGAGGCAGTTAGCAGTGTGGCTATCAATATCAGGCACTCGCGTTGGCTCTTTAACAATCTGCGTTAAATTGAGCGCCAAAGCGAGCTTACGCGTCTCTCTCCCAGCGTGGTCCGTGATCCGGTGTGGGACTAACCACTCCTGGTGGTGAGCATTAAAGTCCCCCAGAACAACAAGCTGAGCCGAAGGATAGCGTTGCTGAGCCACATCTGCCGTTTCACTGAGATACTCCATTAGAAGAGTTGTCTCCCGGTCACCGCTATGTGATCTGTACACACCAGCATAGAGAATTTTCTCAATGCCGGTGTCCACAAGCACCCAAATCACCGAAAAGTGGGGATGTTCAAGGTTTCGGAGACGCAAACAGCAAATGTCATCACGGACGTAAACGCAGATACCAGCGCGTGGAAGGAAGCGGTTTTCCAAGATGAATCCTGGATAGTCCAGATATGCCGTGTCTGATGGACATCCTATTTGCGTCTCAGTCAAGAAGAGCAAGTGCGGTTTGTTGGTCTCCAGATGATGATGGACCGCTTGCAGATTTGAGTGCAGCCCACGAATATTTGTGAGGTGCACTTTAAGAGTGAGGACGTGCATCTGCCGTTTAAACTTGCTCAATTTATTTGACTTTTTCATAGTTGGGTGAGTTAGGTAGACAAGTAGGAAGTGGACGAGATATTGGGATGCTAACCCTCAGTAATAGAGAAGCTCCTACGCCAATGGAGAACTTGCGCGGAGACTGCGGGGACGCCCGAACCCTCCTGAAATTACCCACAAGTTCCTCACTTCCAGTCGCCAACTGGCCCTGTGGACAACCTCAGGATTTTACACAAGCGGTGGGGCAGCCTTTCGTAGTTGGCTAGACTACTACTTGGGCCCCCTACAACTTGCGGTCGGCCAGCAGAGAGCACCGTGCTTCGGATCCCGCTACCCTCCGAAGCAAGGTCTCCGACGCGAAAGCATCTCCATCACCAATACCGGTCTGCATACCCAACACAACTGTCCACATCTACTCGTCAGATATTGCCAATGAGATCTACTTTAACCAATCACTTTCAACTTTCGTTCGCCTCGACAACTTACTCCCCCAGCCCGAGCGTGCGTAAAGTTACTTCATAAGGTAAAAAGTTGTGAAGCTTTGTTGCAACTTTTAACCATCTAAGGTTCCAATTGGATTCACTTCAACCTTTTTTTGCTTTAAGTTTAGTTAGGTATAAGTAACTATAATGTCTATGTCGTTGTAAAGTAAGTAGCCTATACCTTGGCTGGCACTACGTATATATTCAACCTCCTTTTTTTCAATCGAGTGGCTTCGACTTCAAGTAGTCTTGTCACCCGCATTCGCTCCTCGGATCCATTCCATACCTTACGATCATAGAAATCGCTTTCCATGAGATAGGTATACGAATTATTGCTTTTCTTGAACGAGCCAAACTTAAGTATTGTTGGGATTGAGATCATTGCAGATGCTTTTGCAAGCTTTTAGCACTAGAAAGTCGCTACCATTCTATGGATTCATCACGATGTTTTCCTTAACATAAAGTCATGGACGTATCTTCCATTTTGGTTTTGCACGGGCTAATGCTGTTGGTCTCTACCGACCTTTGCAGCGTCATCGAACGGGAATGTATTCTCCATAAATTTCATGATGATTATGGAATTGGAAAATACGACCCGACCCGGTACGATTCGTACTTTCGAAACTTTAATAGCGGATGATAAACAGTCGAAAAGTTTAAAAATCGGGTATGAGTATGACACAGTGCTTCTCTTATGAACCCATAGTTTCCTAACCTTTTTCAGTCATGGACCCATCGGAAATTAAGAATCTGTTAGATAAAAGAACAAGTGTGCTTTAAACCACACGACTGAAGAAAATCGTCATTAACACTTTTTAAACTTTCGCGACTTAACGTCGAGGTTAGTCAAAATAATGTTTTGATAATTTTTGTACGCAAATAGACCCGTTTTATCTTTACAATATGAAAACTTCTTTAGTTTAGCTCCATCTATCGGCCAGTTTATCTTTGTTTTTGCTTTGTTTAATGTTAATATTGCCATTTTGGCAAATTGTAACATTGTTATTTTACCGGACATACCATTATACCTAAAAAAAAATATTTTAACTTTTTAAAATTTTTTTTGACGTGAATACAACTTCCTTTCGCCTCGCATTCACCAAATTACTCCCTGAGTAAAGCATGCGTAAAAAACGCACACGCGTTGTGTTAGTTTATGATTTTGTGTTTTTGATTTATCTTTGTTCGGATTAGAATAATACATAACAAATTTGATTTAAAAAAAATCCTAAGCACGCACATTCATTCGTTCCGCCTAATAGTCAATACTGTTAGGAGGAACGAAGTTCCCCGGGTCAACTAGTAACTGATAAATAGTCCAGAGACTAGACTGCCGGACCAAGGGCTGTGGACCAAAGATTAAGAAACACTGCTCTAACCTATATCCACACAAGGAGCGACGGTAACTTTACCGAGCTATTCGCTTCTAAACCCATGTAGTGGAACCTAATAGAAGTCATATCCTCACCACAGACAGGTTTAATTGCCTATCTCAGCTAATAAGCCTAGGCGATAGAAGTGCGGCATTAGCAATCGGTTTGTCATGTTCTCGGCTTCAAACCAACGTCATTTCTAATCAACTCTATTTTCCTATGTGCATATATTAGTCTAACCCTCTGTATATTCGCGTGAGTTACTTAGGTACTTATAAATCCCTACCGTGAAACGTTGTGGATGTTCTCAGTATATTGCGTTGTTTGAATAGTCCGCCAGTGATGAACAAAAAATGGGGGATAACTAATAAAACATTGTTTGGATAATCTGCCAGTGGTGAACAATAAGTGGGGAATAATTTGTAAAACGTTATTTGGATAATCTGCCAGTGGTGAACAATAAGTGGGGGATAATTTGTAAAACGTTATTTGGATAATCTGCCAGTGGTGAACAATAAGTGGGGGATAATTTGTAAAACGTTATTTGGATAATCTGCCAGTGGTGAACAATAAGTGGGGGATAATTTGTAAAACCCTTTTTGTTCTCATCTCTTCAATTGTTACGCGAACTAACTATAAGACTCAAGTGGTACTCACAGGTGTTCTAATTTTTACAATGCCTAATGACTGGATACTCGTGTATTCCATATAGCGATCGTGCATGCCATACTATATAGGATCTATCAGTATTTCTACGCCACCGCCGTGCGGAACCACTAGTCTTTTATATAAGGCTTACCTAACTTATGCAAATCATAAACAGTTTATACTCATAACCATGAAAATTACAAATATAAACGGTAAAGAGCTTCGTAATAAGATAATAAGCTTGGGAAGCCTTAATTTGTATGCTAAATTTCAGAGAGCCTTGAGATTTCTGATTTCCCGGAAGAAATTAATAACATTGAAACAGATGCAGATATTTCGGGGGTGTCCTGACTGCATGGCTCGCTGTTAATGCTTAGGTAACTGTTGAAACGTTTATTCGTGCAAGAACTTAATAATAATAATATGTGTGGACATATTACACAGCGCCATCTAGCCCCAAACTAAGCAAAGCTTGTACCTACTATGGGTACCAGATAACGGATATAATACTTAGATAATTTTAGTTTGTAAATTCATACATAGAATACAATATAGCACCCAGACACAGGACAAACACCTATGTTCATCACACAAATGTTTGTCCTGAGTGGGAATCGAACCCACAACCCACAGTTCAGAAGGCAGGGTTACTACCAACTGAGCTATCGGGCCAGTCATATAAGGATACGTATAAGGATCTTTTATACTTATGCGACTTTTGAAAAGGAGACTGATCTCAATTCAGCAGTATGTCTTTTGTGTATGTTAGCTGATATAAATAATAAATAAATAACAGTGCCTAACGATCACATACATAGATACTGGACCCTAACTAGGATTTTCTGTGTCTAGGGGACCCAGGAACTACGAAGAACATAGAGTATTTGCGCTTTTTTTCTGTGCTCAAATACTTGTCCTACCGCGGAAATCGAACCCACCACCTCCGAGTTATGAGCCGATCTACTCAACTACCACACCGCAGAGTCTGTATATATCCACTAACTGTTTAACTAATTAAAGGGTTGAGAATAAAAAGGGTTTAACTGACAAATTGATAGTTTCGAGAAAATTGACTTTAAACTTCAACGGCGTTATTTTAAAGTAGAGTGCTTATAAGGCAATAGAAAAGGTTTACATAAGTTTCAGTTGCTTGAAAATGTTTTAATTCTATTTTAAAATACTAAATATAGTATTAATTCATACAATTACTGTAAAAATATAATATAATAAAATAAATATAGTAATGTTTTTATGCTAAGCGAACTGTATTCCTGTGACGGATAAACCGTTTTTAGACTCAAAATCTCGAGATTTAAGCCTCATTTCGGTATTTTGAGAATGTATTATTGTAGATAATTTCACGCTGAATCCAACGATACCCATAAGTCATATAGTGAAAAAAATCAGTTAAACCCTTTTTGTTCTCACCTCTTCAATTGTACTATAAGTTCGTAGCTGACTCCACGCAGCACCAGTATAGTTACTATGTATTTTTATGAAATATATTCGGTAGCACTAGTTTTTAGTAATTATTTCAGTATGGTCTCCTTTTTAGAAATGAAAATAATATATACTTTTTGATTTATTCCTCAAACGTATAATACAATCCCTTCAAAGCATCTTACGAGTTGCTTTAAAGTTTGAACCCATTGCAAAAACATGGCGACGTCACCCGTCAACAATAGCCTAAAACAAAGTTTATATCGGTCGGTTTCATTAACGGTGACAATGGGCGCTTTAGCCTTGATTGTCTTGCCCTCCCTTTTATCAAGAGTCACCATCACCGGTGCGGAATTAGGACTTAATATTTTTTTGTATATGTGCTGAAATATTTTTTTCATATTATAAAGATAAAACGGGTTTCGCGTACAAATATTTTCAAAACATTATTTTAACTAACGTCGACGTTTTGACTAAGCTACATTGGCCGTACCGTAAATAATTACGCATATAATTTTTAATTGGCGGCATTTCCATATCCCTTTCTCAATTATTTTATTAACTGAGAAATGAAAGGACGAGAATATTTAATAGAAAATCTTACGCCGTGGTCCCATGTAAATATCGTAAAGTTCGGATGAAAACCTTCGGAGATAGACAACGGAACCCCACTCCAAAAATTCCATATAAGTACCTACCTAGTTAGTTCTCAATATGAAACTAAGCCAATAGAAGCCGGTTTAACCCCCTTTTTAAAAAAGGTTATTATAGTAGTAAAATATTTACTGCGTGGCTTTAACGACTCCTGTACTAAAAAAACAAATGAAGGCGTTAATGTTTGTGTAAAAAAATGAAAACCAAGGGTAAATAAACATGTAAATGTTATTTTCAAAAGTAAGTTTAGAATTGAAGTTATGATAAAAAAATAAGTAAAATCGGTAAATAAATCACGGAGTAATATACTTTAAATGTCCGGCCAGATATCAGAGAACTGATAGGCACACTAGCTTGGGCTCTAATTGTGCGCAAAGATTGGAAACGAATAAGACGTCAGGTCTTCTTTAATCTTTGATAGCACCAAACTATGCGGATGATGAAGATAAGAAGAATTAATTAAGAGGCAATTCTGATAATTTTATTTCGTTATAGTCGCAATATAATTAGGTACATTCTAATTTCGTTTCTATCACCATGTCAGTATTTTCTTCTTTAATTCTATCCAATAGGCTTACGTGTCTCCAGCAGGGCTAGGATGACTTATAATAATTGACATATCTCTTCCATCAAGAAAGCGTTTGACCAATGAAAACGCAAGAAAAGGCTAATGACGTGATCCGCGTGATCGTGGATTGGTTAAACGCTTTCTCCAGAGAAAAACGATTTTTATAGCCCATGCTATCCCTACAGGGGCACTAAATCTGCCCCAAGCTTATTTTATCACTGTCCAAGCAAAAAGAAAACATTTAGTAGGCGTATACATAGATTTAGGTAAAACGTATTCGTAATGTAATACCCTGTCTACACCCGGACGAAAGGGTTAGAGGCCGAAATCAATTAAACTAGGCCGCCCAGAGAGGTTTCTCGGTAGGCACCTCTTGAATCATGCCTCACTTATAGGACGTGAGTACTAACCGATTAGGAAATAATATTTAAATCAAATAAGCTATTTTGACGATTTGAGAAATTAGAAGTTTAATATTATCTGCTCCCCACCTTCCTTAATTCCCCACCTGGTCAAAAGATTTCTACAGCCAATCCACTAAAAGTCCAGCTCGTCCCTGGACCTGCAATGGGCGAGCATATTCTATTCTTCAGCCATGGTCATAGCTGAAGAATAGTAAAAAAACGATTGTGCTTTAGACCAGAAGACTGAAGTAAAATTTCTTTACCTTAGTTTTTGCTTTGTTTGATGTTAATATCGCCATCTTGACAATTTTAAATATTACGGATAACCAACATATCCAAATACCAATAATACAAATTTTATGTAATTTTTAACTTTGTTATGTTGACAATGGAGATCTACGTTCCCTATATCTCCCTCTCAACTTCCGTTCGCCTTGTAACGCATGCATCAGCTTACTCGCCAAGTGCGTAAATAGTTTTACTTTAATAATTTATAAAAGCTAACAAGGATGTAAAAATTTACATAATTAAAAATAATTTCTCATAATGGAAGTTGAGAAGTTTTTCCATGTAACCGGAAACAAGAGTTTTGGAGAATACTTGTAATGCCTAGTGATACGGTTAAGATTACCACTTCTTCCAATACAAACCGTAGCATGACAGGCGTCTTGGCGATCGGTCTTGGAGTACACATGATTCCCTGGATATTCCTTTAGCTGGGTCTTACGAAACCCACGGAATCGGAATGAGATGAAGTTTGTGAGATTACGCGGCTAGCGATATCGCGGGACTGTCATTTCTATGAGATTCTTAACCATAATCGTTCGGGCGAATTATCTTTACTACTATTACTAAATCTACTATTTTTTGAAAAGAGAAAATTTATCTATTTTTTAAAATGGCTTTACACCAAAACAATCGCAGTGGCTTTTTTCCCCACGGAATTTTGCTTACAATAGAGAAACATATAGGCAACTATTCTAAATTCAAAAATATACGTTACGTAAATGTTAGGACATCCTTATTACTAATAAACATTGTATAGCGAAAGATCAGTTATTTTGTGTTTTTTGTTTCTGTAATATGCAAAACTGACTTGTTTCTTTTATCAACGGTTTTTATCCCCACGGAATTTTGCTTACACTATAGAAACATATAGGCAACTATTTGAAATTAGTATATTTATATAAAAACACACAAAAATATACGTTAGGACATCCTTCTTACTATCTTACTAATAAATATTGTATTGTGAGAGAAGACTTATTTTGTGTTTGTTTCTGAAATAAGCAAAGAAAAACCAAGACAAACTACTGAGTATCTATTCCACTGCTATTCAGTGTTTTTTAGTACTAATATACTGTGTCATACACTATGACAGTTGCGTGCAAAGATATGATGGACAGATCTGATAGGGTGTAAGTCGGCGTGGGGTGTTAGGGATTAGTTCCTGACGTAGGTGGGAGGTAAATCCACTTGAGCCTAGCCTCTTGAAGTCGAATCGATGCGGATCACGTCAGGTTGCTGTCGAGACGCGCGTGACAGAGACTTTGAGGTCACATAATAAAAATCAAACACAAATAGGGCCTCGGTGTCTATCCATAGCCTGAGGCCTTACCGCGTAAGTCTGGTGGAGATGGTAATCGTGTTCTCTCTTGCTCGCACTCGTGGACTTGTTTATTGTCGCGTGCAGGATGGCAAGCGAAGCCGATTCCCAGAACAGTTACGCGGTAGGGGTGCTGTCTGGTGAGATGTGAACTGAATACCTAAATCTTAGGTCTTACAATATTAGGTCACAGTTTAAGAAAATACCTACAGCTGCTTCCTACTCAATGATAATCTGCGCCTTCACACGTATGGTTTAGAGTTTATATTAGGTCGGGGAAATAATTTTATCGTGTTCTGTTCGAGAGCTTTCTATAGAATGTACGGAACTAACTGCATTTTTGACGTTGAATATTTTCGGACTGGATACGCTTGAAACAGCTTTGTTGTATCCTCATTGCACAGACAGGTTTAAACGGAATACATATTTTGTGTAACAATTGTATTTTTATTTATTGAATATAAAATAATCCCAACTGCTTTAGTTATTTTCACACACAAAAATTCAAATACCGTGAGAAACGATTTTTCTTTTTTAATATATTGTATTGCTGTCAATTGGTTTCTTCTAAAGATATTTGAACTAGCCAAATACAAGCAAAGATGTTCCCAATTTTAAATTTATACGTAAAAATACGAAATTTTTCCCCCGACCTATTATATATTATGAGGCATTATGTATATTAGTTTATTATTTATTATTATTATTATTTTTTTTTACATTAGTTTCCCCTATGCGTCTGAGTGGGCTCAATCTATTTCCATACTAAATGTATTAAGATTACTACAATACAATATATCATGTCCGAGGCGTCCAGATATTGTCATATCTATTTAACTTACCGACATATTATCTATCTGTTTGGTATCAAATATTTGATAAATGGTGGATATTTATATCTAGTGACTCAGATAATAAGGCCTATGTTCTAAATATATTGCCAAGAAAATCACAAACAAGGCTATATAGGAGACATTGACACTGAAATTTTCCGTTTGGCCGAGTGCCAAGAGATTCCACTCAGCAATATTTTTGGTAAAGGAATACTTAGACTTACTTTGATGCTCTCAAAACTTTATCCTAACACTTGTTTAGGTGATTGTGTACATAATTTCTTGAACATTTACAGCCTTATTAATAAACACGAACTAGCTAACTAGTTACACCATCTTTTGTCTCTTTCGATCCAGCTAAATATTCCAGTAGCAAAAAAGAGACAAAAGCTTAAGTAACTAATCCGAGACTAATACCCGTTTATTAATAAGGCTGCTAGTCTTTAAGCAGGTATTATTTTTTTGCATTTATCTACTTAGTCTTTTGTTTGTTCATATTGCGCACCGCTGACTTCTCCTATTGTGATCCATCCAAAGGTTGCCTGGAAGAGTTCACTTTAAGTGCTAAGGCCGCCCACTGTGCTACCTATTATAGTACTATAATGCCTGGTTTTTATTTATGTTGGTATACGCAATAAAGAGTTTTTCTATTCTATTCTACTTACCGTTGTGTATTATGCACATATTCTATTAAAGAACTCCACAAATGACATCTTTATTCCAATATCTCGTTCCAGTAAACATTCCAACTTTAGCTAAACTTCTTCTTGAGACTTAAATATCCTCAGACCACAAAATCAAAAGTCGGTACCGTGTAAAATTAAAAACGTATTCCGTAATTAGTATTATATTACAATGAATTTTTCTTTTACCGTAACTGGTTACGAACCTTTGGTTTCGTATGCGTGTGAAGGGGTGTAACGATATAAGTAAGTGATCTACTTCGATCGCAAATCAAACAGCAAGCCATTGTTGCGTAATCTAAAAATTAAGATCAAAAGAAAATGTCAAAGTTAATATATTGTACAACAGTAACATTCAGGTAGTATTGACTACTCAATTATTTTAAATACACCAAAAAATGTCACGTACGCCTAAATAATGCTGTAAAATTGTACACAGATATTAATGCCCGCTTGTAACACAGCTCCTAAATTAGCACTTATTCCTCTGTAACCCAAATGCATAGTCGTATGTCTTTGAAGGATAAGTACAAACAACATTCATTCCGTGACAGGGGAAGAAGAAAAAAAAAGTACAAACAGGAGTTGTGAAATTTTACTCCAGACGGGCATAACAAATTTTTTTTTTTTTTTTTTTTTTTTTATGTTAAGGAATGACATGACGAGCTAGCCGTTCGCCTGATGTTAAACGACACGGCTGCCCATACCAGCTGCAGTGTCACTCGGAACTCTAAAGTATAGAGGTTCGCGTGACACTGCACTGCGCACGTCATCCAGAGACATCAGCACAATCTAGTAATAAGATTACTAAACTGTGAGATCAGATCATAAAGTCTCATTTGCCCAGTAATTTCACTAGCTACAGTGCCCTTGACACAACCGGAACACAGCAGTGCTTGCGCACTACTGCTTGGCGGCAGAATAACTGGCAAAGCGGTGGTACCTACCTAGACGAACTTTGCAGTAAAGTCCTACCACCTAGTGGTCCTACCACCTATATATGAGTCACCAACCTCAATACGTCCACTGCTCAATATAGGCCTCCACCATAGAGCGCCACTTTGGGCGGCTGCTTGCATCCTGCAACCATGGGCTCCCCACGCCTCCACACATTTTTTATTATTATGTTATTGAATGACTTGAGGAGCTTACCGTTTGCCTGATGTTAAGCGACACGTCTGTCCATATCAGTTGCAGTGTCACTCCGAACTTTAAAGTATAGAATTTCGCGTGAAACTGTACTGCACACGTCATCCTGAGACATCAGCACAATCTAGTAAGATTACTAGGCTATGAGATCAGGTCATAAAGTCTGATTTGCCCAGTAATTTCACTAGCTACAGTGCCCTTCAAACCGGAACACAGCAGTGCTTGCGCACTATTGCTTGGCGGCAGAATAACTGGCAAAGCGGTGGTACCTACCTAGACGAACTTTGCAGAAAAGTCCTACCACCTAGTTGATCCATCCAATGATGGGCCAGCCTACGCTGGGTATTTAGGTTCGTGATGGCAGTGATCACAGAGTAACTACCTACCCCATAGAGACCCCGTTCTAACCCGTCTAACTATCCTGCCATCTCAGGTAAACTACCAAGTTTTCACAAACAAACACACACGTCATGATATCTCGTTGTAACCAAATACATGACGTGATCCCTTTATTCTCCCTTTGTGTGAAATCTTTAGTCTTGCCAACATTATTTGTTTTTTTATTATGCTTTGTCTTTATGTTATTCAGTACGTTGACACACATTTGTGTGGGTATTTTATGTCGTCTTGTATGCGGTATCATAAATAAGTTCCATGATATGAATGCCAGATACGCCACCACTCAGTAGTTAGCTATACAAAATAGTTCTTGCTTTGGTTATCTAAATATATGTATATAACTCAAAGGTGACTGACTGACATAGTGATCTATCAACGCACAGCCCAAACCACTTTTAAAGCTATTTATCTATCTATCTATAGACATATATATATATATATATATATATGTATATGACATGTATATGACATATATATATATATATGTATATGTATATGTATATGACATGTATATATATATGACATGTATATATATATATATATATATATATATATGTCATATACATGTCATATACATATACATATACATATATATTGTAATTATAGAAAAAATGTTATGTATATATACACATATTATATATATATATATATATATAAGTATATAAAACTCAAAGGTGACTGACTGACATAGTGATCTATCAACGCATAGCCCAAACCACTGGACGGATCGGGCTGAAATTTGGCATGCAGGTAGATGTTATGACGTAGGCATCCATTAAGAAAAGATTTTTCGAAATTCTACTGTTAAGGGGGTGAAATGGGTGGTTGAATTATTTTCCCATAGGCGACGCCGCGGGCGAAGCTGCAGGCAGAATCTCGTCTTTTATAAATTCACTGTCTTTTCTACTATTTACTATCAGTCTTCATTTCAAGGTTTCGTCCGTATTCATACAAATGAAATTGAGCCTATGTCCTATCATAAATGGGTCTAGATTTAGACCAGAGAATGTTGAGCAAACGTTTAACCATTACAAAGTTTTGTAATTTCAAGAATTCAGTCCCAAATATTCACATTTGTAATTTAACTAGAGGTGCTCCTAAAACTATACCATATGTTGATTTGTGTACCGTATGTGGATAAGTAGATAGAATCATTGTAACAAAAATAGGGTGATCCTTTGAAATAAGAAGCTACTCTAGGTTAGAAGGTAACAGGTGATCATGAAGGCAATATGAAACTGACATTCCTGAAACCCTCAAACACCAGTGAAAAGCCCAAATTCCAGTTTAAACTTCCCCAAAGATATTTAATTAAAGTGGCTCACATAAAAACTTATGCGACACTTGTAACACGGGTTGATTTGATGCTTAGGTATCCGATGTGAACGTTGGAATTCACAAATGCGGTATTTAAACCTCACTTTGTGCTTTGAACTGGAACGACGAAATTTATAAGGTAAATAAAGCCTTTATTATGACCGGATTGTGACATTTGGCCAGTGATATTACACAATTGTTTTTCCTATAACATACCTTAATTTTTTTTACTGTTTCTGCTGGTTTCAATCGAAGTCAAAAAAGAAGAGGTTCCTTCTCAATCTGGTTATTAATCTGAGGTAACCTAAAAAAATTTAGGTTACCTCAGATTCCTGCCGTTTATAAACCACTTTAGATATCTTTTTATTTGGAAACATAATACTTTCTGATTTGTTTTCATAGAAATTTAATCGAAACCAGTTCATTGGTTTGTTTTTTAAAGATAATATATAGAACAATATATAGATTATAAATGTAATTATTTCTCAGTAATTAAGGCGATTGACGTCGGTTTAATCACTTTTTTAAAAGGGCTATTAAGAGGTTTTTAAACACTGTTTGGCGTTTTTATGCTAATAACAGAGTTATCTGCAAGCAGGTACGTACCATTAGTTTAATACTCTCAAAAATCCTATATAATGTCTGACTCTCGGGAGTTCGACTTTTTATTCCTCATCGTTGAAATAGATTTTCTAAATGCGTGAAAAAGATGGATAACTGATAGAATACTTAAACACTTTTCTTTTGTAAATACCCAGACACAGAACAAACATCGATGTTCATCACACAACCTACAGCTTAGAAGGCTTACTAACTTATCGGGCAGGTCCTATCGACAAATATAGTTGTGGAGTGTTCCACACTATACTATATATAACCATAGCCAATTTCATTATCCTCTTGATTCTTAAAATTATAGTAAATGAACAAAAGCCCTCGTAACTATGAGAAATGATATTCAGATGGTATAACTGCTACGAGCAGTTTAAACCGAGTTCGGTTCTCAGATTGCATCTGCATTTTAGATTGCCAGCCGTGTCCAGGACTCGGTGCTCGGGCTTAACAAACGTACTGCTTTATTTTTATGTATTATTGTTTTTATAAGCGCTCTTTGATATAAAACTTTCCATTACAGATAGCGGCACGAACGTTTGTCCGTTATTTAATTAAAAGTTCTGGCGGAAAAGTTGTAGATACTGATGAAGTCCTTCTCTTTGTTGCGGCGTCGTCTATGTTTTTACTACGAAACAATATTCATATTAGAGGCACTTCAAGGATGCAGCATTTACAATCCTATTAATTACTAATATTATAAACGAGAAAGTTTGTAAAAATGTTTGTTACACTTTCACGCTTAAATAGCTGAACGGATTTGGATGAATTTTGAAATATAGAGCTTATATAGTGGATTAAAGCTACTTATTATTTTAGTAAACCGCAGGGCGTAACTAGTGTGTTTATAATTTTTTATCAAATTTGGTTTAGTTTTGGTTTGGTAAGTTTGACGTGAAAGCCTCAAGAACAAACACACCTATAAATGGAAGAGATACCGTTTTACTTTCATATAAATTCCCTACGGATTGTGAATAAAATCAACAGAAAGATATGCACTGCTGAATGTTCAAGAGCAAGATCCTTAAATGCTACGAAGAGTCGTTAGTCGTTGAATGCCATATCTAGCAAGCATTTGTTTTCTATTATCGGTCCATCAAAGTACTTAGATGAATAGGTCCACGCATCGCCATTACCATCAGGTGAGTTACCGGTCAAGCGCAAGGCTACCAAACAATTTAAAAAAAATTGAATGTGCTTTAAACCACACGACTGAAGTAAAACTTCTTTAGTTTAGCTCCATCTATCGGCTGGTTTAACTTTGCTTTGCTTAATGTCGTCAATCTTGGCAATTGTAAACTATCATTTTACCGGACATACCAATATAATAATACAAAATTTTAACTTTGTTCAGTTGACAATGGAGATCTACGTTAACCAACAACTTTCTACTTCCGTTCACCCCGCCAGCTTACTCCCCAAGTCAAGCGTGCGTAAAGAAGTTTCACTTCAAAAACGTCTGCAACGAGCAATTATAGCTTACCTATTGCCACTTCAGCTTGTTGACTCGCTAGAGTCAATAACTTTAGCTTTAAGATATCTTCAGTAAAATGGAGAGGCTAAATTATCTAATAACAAGAAATAGAACGAAAGATAGAGACAACTCTTAACTTCTTAACTCTTCTTTCTATTGAAACACCACATTACAGGAACAATTTACAGTTACAAACCAAGCGTCACAATAATAATATTGTATTCAATAATAATATAATAATAATATTTGTGGACATTTCAAACAGCGCCATCTAGCCCCAAACTAAGCAAAGCTTGTACTATAGGAACCAAATAACTGATACAACATGTAGATACTTTTTTTGTAAATACATACATAGAATATTATACAACACCCAGACACAGAACAAGCATCGATGTTCATCACACAAATGATCATCCTGGCCCAGGATAGGTTCCATTGACACCCAGGACTGAGTGACAATCGAACCCACAACCCACAGTTTAGACGACAGGGGTACTACCAACTGAGCTGTCGGGCCAGTCAAAGAATTGGCGGTTTCTTCCATACAACCCAGTCATCAACATCTCAAAATGTACCAAAACCCATCATACAGTCTCGCAATACATCAGTAAAGTTCTCATTCCACGATACGTTTATCAGATAGGCAGTTCAACGTATATCGTGAGTAAGTAAGGCGATTTGTCAGATTTCCGAAAAATAGGCGACTTCATTTGATCGTCTATAAACCGATTTATTCCGCAGAGCTGAAGTAATCTCAGGATTTTCCCGAAGAGCACGCACCTCTCTCGGTGTGATTGAATACCACACTTTCACTGGATTGCACCCTATTTTTCACACGCTCAGTTTAATCGGTTATTTGAATTATATTAAATAAATTATGACAATTATTTTTAAGTATTAATCAATCGTTTTTATTACTGTTAGAATATTAGAATTTTGACTATGTATTCCTAGTGTTTTATCAATTCTTTCAACAGCTGTTACTATAATTTACTCTTTTTTTATTATGCATGCAGTCTTTACCTAAAAAAACTAAAGAAGTTTAATTTCAGTCGTGTGGTCTAAAGAACACTCGTTTTTTTTAAATTACAGAGTTAGATGCAGTGTATCTAAGTAATTACAAAGTGTACCTACATAGTGTACACGTACGATAAGTTTCAATTATTTATGTACATCTATCATATTATCACTGAAAAATTAAAATAATTAAAATAGGTAGAACAAAAAGTAGGGAGGCAAAAAATAGGTAAATTATAAAATGTTAAGTACCTTTTTCTTCATCTGGGCTTGAATTAACTACTTCGGATAATCCTATAGAGTTTATTTTTGATTACTCAGTGGATTATACACGAATTTTTATTTGTTTAAGTGAAAAATAACACGAGCTATACCATACTAACTTTTGAATTTTATTTTGTAGCATAATGAAAATCTTATGTTTGTACTAAAATAGATGAATTTTAGCGGAATATATTATGTTAAGCTTAAACAGCTTAACTGTTTCAATGAAGACCAAAGAGTCGAAATAACTGAAGAGTCAAAGAAAAAAGTCAAATAATTGAAGAGTCAAAGAAAAAAGTCAAATAATTGAAGAGTCTTCATTATAACAGTTAAGTACCTAGCTGTGGTTTGATCATATTGTTTTAACTCTACTCTATCTTGATAAACCAACTCTAATTGATGCTCTCAAGTCACAAAGCCCGAGGGAATTCATTTCAATCTCGGGTCCATCTACTAAATATGCAGAATTAAAGTGCGACACAGCGGTGCACTTACTTTAGCCAATTTTACTTTAAGCTCGCGCACGAAGTTGAAGTCATCGCTGCTTGGAAGATTAGATCTAGATTTATGATTAACCTTAGCTATTTTTTTTAATATGTGTGCAAATTTCACATAGAGCCATCTAGCCCCAAACTAAACAAAGCTTGTACTATGAGAAACCAAATAACTGATACAATACTTATATACTTTTTGTTTGTAAATACATACATAGAATATAATATAACACCCAGACACAGAACATACCATTAATGTTGATCACACAAATGTTTGTGCCGGATGGGAATCGAACGAACAACCTGCAGTTCAGAAGGCAGGAATAATACCAACTGAGCTATCAGACCAGTCAAATCGATATTGAATACTAAAATTCTCTCTATTCTTTCCGTCTTTTTGTGTCGTTGTTTTGGATAGATTGCTTTTCATCACCTGCAATTATATTTCAGTGTTTATCATAAATTTTTCTGCATTACACTTTTACGATCAGAGACCGTAAATGCCTTTGTAATCTTTTCAGATGATTAAATAAAACCTACTTATCAAGCAATATTTTTTTTTAATGTTTTGGCTCCACACTTTTGTGTATTTAGCCAATGTCAAGTAATTGATAATTTATCAAGTTAATGATATTTCACGCAAATATGTGTCAAGTCATAGTCGAAGTAATCAAGTCAAGTCATAGTCTAGTCAAAGTCATACTCCTAGTAAAGTGGTGGCAACTTTACTTGAAGTTTCTATGGAGTTTTGGAAACAACACGAAAATAAAGTTTCACCATCATTATACCATTTTCCCACACTCACGCCTGTAATCCAGCACTTAACGAATAGAATGCCACCAATTTTATGCACTAAAACTGAAAATAACACAAGATTTGGAAGATAATACAAAGCTTTTTCGCTTTCCCGCCAAAACTCCAAAAAAGCAATATTTAACTATAGGATTTTTTACATGTCACTTGTCACAGTCAATTTCAATGTTTATTTTCTTGAATATTTTGTTACAAGTAACACTGCAGTAAATTAAATATATATTGGCACTTTTTCCTTCACTTTTCCTCTGTGTACCAATAAAGCACATAAGAAAAGGAAAATTAGAAGTTAAGTCCATTAAAAACCTCGGCTAATACCTACAAAGCAGGGTTCTCTATATACCTATACTACCCTTACAGGTCGTTAATTCTTTCCGGTCTCGATATCGGAAATCCGGTAAGCCATGTATAAAGATGTATCCTGGAATATTGATGGAGCAAACGTCAGGGTTCTTAACAGATGCCGCTTTTCACTTGCATACATTACTACCTGCAAGGAGGTCTTGGATATAATAACAAATTGTTTGTAGATTTAATACGTCGTTTTTTCGTCGATGTAACGAATTATAAGAAATATCGTTTACAATATTTTTTCAAGAAAAATGAGGAGAAGCGCAAGGCTACGGTGATATAGGCCTATAATAGTGATAAAGTTACCGATATAAGGCAGAGCAGCGAGATAAGAAGTATTGGGTCATTTGTTTTCCGTAACATTTACCTGGAATTGAACGGAAAAAGGTAAGATAAACTTTTACATAAAACACCTCTATTTTATATTTTTATTATTATTATGTACAAGCTTCTGCCCGCAGCTTCGCCCGCGGCGTGGCCTACGGGAAAATAATTCAACCACCCATTTCATCCTTTTCGAAAAATCCTTTCTTAGCGGATGCCTACGTCATAACATCTACCTGCATGCCAAATTTCAGCCCGATCCGTCCTGTGGTTTGGGCTGTGCGTTGATAAATCGCTATGTCAGTCCCTTTGAGTTATATATATTTAGATTGTGTGAACTTCCTCAACAAAATAATTTGAAGATGAAAATCTTATGGTAATTGTCGCCCGATGCCTCCACCAAACGTTTGGTGAAGGCATCAGGTGACCGCAGAATACTGGTTACTATTTTGTACAAAAAATAAGTATTGCCATTCATCGTGGTAATGCTGCCAGCATTCGTGGCACTTTCTTTCCAACAACGGGTTATTAGGTTATTTTTAGGTTATCTTTTTCAAATTTTTCAGCATAGTTTAGTGTTTTAGGTCTCATTTAGTTTAGTAGTGTGTTTATATGTAATTTAAAGTGAATAAATAATATACGTTGGTAATTGGCAATCGATATTTCGTTAACCCACTGCTCAGTTAATTAGGGAATCTAGTTGGGCAGTGGGAAAAATCGCATTTTAGCGATCACTTTCTATCGTCTTTTCTCCAAACCAAGTATAATTATGGCTTCCATTTTTATCTCTCAATCGTGGTACATTTTGCTGAATTTGATTTTTTGCAAGCGAATTGTTGTCAAAGTCCTAATTGAGCAGCGTAGTGCAGGTGATGATTAAGAGATGATTAAAAGTGCATAGAATAATTATTCCCAATTTTTTTTTTATGAATTAGTATGTGATTGTGCACAATCTCGCCTCACCAATAGGTAAGTAATGATGTGGCCTCGGGTCTATGATGGAACACGCTTCCCTAGAAATGTAGATCGAGACTTGCGACTATATAATAATAATAATAATAATGATAACGACCAATGATCACATACATAGATCTTGGACCCTAACTAAGATACCTTGTATCTAAGATCCCAGGAACTACGAGGACCATGGTCTCACAACGTCCAGAAACAAAACAATTTATGTCGCTTTTTTTTGTGCATAAATACTTGTGCTGAGGAAACGAACTCACTGTCTTCAGGTTATGAGGCGACCTGCTCAACAACGACGTCACAGAAGGTGTCAAATATAGAATACAAATTGGTTGTATACATCAGGTTATTAAAATTAATTCTATTCATAATAGTAGGCACAATAAACTTATATAACAAACATTGGTTGTCGCGTGCTACAACAAAGTTTTAATCATTCAAAATAATGTATAAATTTCACCTGCTACAATACATAACACAATGCACAATGGTTTGGTATTAAGTCGATTATATATAAGGGCATGATTCAGAAATGTATACGTCCATTCATCCATCTTGAAACAAAAGGCATCTCAATCACAGTGGTTGTACAGTCAGTACCTGATATCAGCTATAATACGAACTCGTAGATAAGATGGGATAATAGATAGGAAAATCGAAGACTTTGAGTTGTTATCCGAAGTTTTTAGAATCAAATATGTAAAATTTCGCATACAGTTTTATTTAGGGAGACGGTTTGAAATAGATTTTATTTATAAACTAGCTTCTGCCCGCGGCTTCGCCCGCGTGGCCTATAGGAGACGAAGAAGAAATTTTTCATAGATAATTCACCACCCCCGTGGTGGCAGGGAAGTGCGAGGACATTATCCCCCTAAAAAAAGGTAGCGCACGAACCAGTCGTGTGCAAGCACTACTGAGTTCCGATTTGAAGGGCACTGCAGCTAGAGAGATTACTGGGCAATTGAGACTTTATGATCTGATCTCACAGTCGAGTAATTTTATTACCAGTCTGTGCTGATGTCTCAGTAGAGAGTTTGCGTCTTTACAGATCATGTCACCCTCATAGGGGCACTCTAAATATCTATCTACGCTTAAAACCTAACTTAACTACACAGTACAGACATTTGGCTTCTTTTGACAAAGGTGCGGACAAAATGCTATTAAATACTCCAACATCGTTCAAATTGAAATTAAACTAGGTGGTAGGACTTTGTTGCAAAGTTCGTCTAGGTAGGTACCACCGCTTTGCCAGTTATTCTGCCAAGCAGTAGTGTGCAAGCACTACTGTGTTCCAGTTTGAAGGGCACTGTAGCTAGCGAAATTACTGGGCAAATGAGACTTTATGATCTGATCTCACAGTCGAGTAATCTTATTACCAGACTGTGCTGATGGCTCAGGATGATATGTGCAGTGCAGTGTCACGCGAAACTTTATATTTTGGAATTCGAAGTGGCTTGTTCTGTTATGGGTGGCCGTGTCGCTTAACATCAGGTGAGCGAGTAGCTTGTCACATCATTCACTAACATAAAATAAAAAATGTTTCAATATGCAGCTTTTGTCCTACTTGATGACTCGTATAATAGTTACAACCGTCTTTTGTAAAGATTGACAGCCTCTATGTACTTATACTTCAACGAGCTTCTGCCCGCAGCTTCGCCCGCGGCGTGGCCTATGGGAAAATAATTCATTCACCCATTTCACCCTCTTAAGGGTGGAATTTCGAAAAATCCTTTCTTAGCGGATGCCTACGTTATAACATCTACCCGCACGCCAAATTTCAGCCCGATCCTTCCAGTAGTTTGGGCTGTGCGTTGATAGATCACTATGTCAGTCAATCATCAGTCAGTCACCTTCAAGTTATATTGAGAAAATAATTGTTCCACCCATTTCACCCTCTTAAGGGTGGAATTTTGAAATATCCTTTCTTAGCGGATGCCTACGTCCTAACATCTACCTGCATGCCAAATTTCAGCCCGATCCGTACAGTGGTTTGGGCTGTGCGTTGATAGATCACTATGTCAGTCAGTCACCTTTGAATAGAATAGAATATAGAATGGAATATTTATATATTTGTGCAAAAATAATAAATTCAGTTTACAATCAACGAAATAAGTATATAAATGATTTAAGCTCATTCTCACAATTTCGCTGTTCAGCACAGTAGGATTCCCTGTGTTGTGCTGAACAGTACTCCTCCAATGAAATATAACAATAAACTTATCATAAAAACTATCAAGCATATTAAATAACTAACACAATACAATTACCAGGCACTAACAATACAATAATAAAGAAAGAATAACAAATTATTTTCAACAATTATAGCAACAATAGTTTCTTTACCCATTACTATTACTGAAAACTATTTAGAAATCATTTGTGCATGTATGAGTGATATGAGGTATGAGTGTATTTGGATGGTATTATGTGTATATAAATTTGAATCTGTGTGTTTTAAACGTAGGTTCTGACCGACAACAGAGGAATAATCGTCAACTGTGTGAATCTTTTGCATATATAATAGGTCTTTACCTATGAAATTGCCGTATTGCAGTACAGATTTTTTCAAACAAAAAAAAGTTTTGATTGGCTATGAATTCTAAATTCAAATTAATTTTGTTTTAAAAATATGACATTCTATTTACAATATAAGTCTTTTGTTTATTGATTAGCGTTGTATTTTCATTACATTTCAACATTTTTCCTCATAATGGATACTTTGAAATTTCGTGTAATTATGGAATATGAGTTCCGTCGTGGCACCAACGTGGCACAAACGACACGTAACATCAACGACGTTTACGGAGAGAACTGTACAAACGAACGTACAACCCGTTATTGGTTTGCTTGGTTCCATTCTGGGAATTTTGACTTGAAAAATGAACCTCGTGGTCGTCCGGAAACTTTGGTCAACAATGATGAATTAAAGGCGATTGTGGAAGCTGATGAATCTCAATCTACAGCTGAGCTGGCAGCAGCTTTTGATGTTAGCATCAAAACAATATTGGTCCATTTGCGACAGATTGGCAAGATAAAAAAGCTTGATAGATGGGTGCCCCACGAACTTAACGATCGCCAGCGCAACGTACGCGTCGAGACTTGCCTTGCGCTGCTTAACAGGCACAGAAATGAAGGAATTTTGAACCGAATTGTTACGTGCGACGAAAAATGGATTCTTTTTGACAATCGAAAGTGCTCAGCAAGTTGGTTTGATCCTGGTTCGGTACCAAAGCAATGTGCAAAACGAAAAATGACCCCTAGAAAGGTGATGGTCACAGTTTGGTGGTCTGGTGCTGGTGTGATTCATCATAGCTTTTTACAAAACGGCGAGAGCATTACTGCAGATGTGTACATTGAAAAACTGACCACAACGATGGTGAAACTCGCACGTCTGCAACCAGCTTTGGTCAATCGGTCGTCTCCACTGCTACTTCACGACAACGCGCGACCCCATACTGCACAACAGACCGTCTCTAAGCTGCATGAGTTGGGTTTGGAAGCTCTCCCTCATCCGCCATACTCACCAGATCTTGAGCCTACCGACTATTACTTTTTCCAAAATTTTGACAACTTTTTAGCGGGAAAAAAATTCAATTCCCGAGAGGCAGTACAAAACGCCTTTGAAGAGTTTGTTGTCTCCCGTCCGGCTGATTTTTTCAAGAAGGGCATCCATAAACTGCCGCAGCGTTGGCAAAGATGCATTGATTGCAGGGGTGATTACTTTGAATAAAAGAAATAAATAAGTTCGAAAAAAAAATACTTTAACTTTTTTCAAACAAAACGGCAATTTCATAGGTAAAGACCAATATATTTATTTTTGCATTTGCATTCAACATTTCTACATATATTATATACTAATAGATAACACGTAATATCTCTTCAGTGGCTTTGTGACTCAATCCAGATAGGTAATTGATTATTTTACGTTTGCAAACTTGCTTAGTGTCATTCCGGATACCAAGTATTTTATTCAGTTATTTTATTCAGTTTCCCGTAACCCGTACATTTGAGTTATATATATTTAGATCACATACCTACCGCAATGCTTTTGGGTATGGTAACTGTATACTACAGCTACACTCTGTATCTAAATTACCGTCGGAGTTGTATAATAGGTGATCCATATTCAAACGTCTACCCACAATTCTCCAGTAACAAATTACTTTGCAATGCGAAACGGGCTACGGGTTAATCTGTTTTAATTAATTAACCCATTGAATGCTTGAAAATTCATATAATTTCTAATTGATTAATAATTTCTATATTATATTGCAATGGGAGATAATATTCCCAATTCTGCCTGTAAATAATATTCTTTATAAAAGGTGTTAAACCGGCTTCGATTGATTGGCCTGATAGCTCAGTTGGCAGTACCTCTGCCATCTGAACTATAAGGTTATGGGTTTATTTCCCACCTAGGACAGATATTTGTGTGATTAATATAGGTGTTTGTTCTGTGTCTGCGTATTAGATTGTATTATATCTATAAAGTATCGAAGTATTCTATCAGCTATCTGGTTCCCATAGTACAACCTTTACTTAGATTGGGGCTAGATGGTACTGTTTGAAATATCCATAAATATTTATTTACTCAATATTTTATTATTGGCATTTCATATATATTAGGAGTTCCGTTGTCTATCTCCGAATATTTTCATCAGATCTTCGCCAAATTTACATAGGATCGCCGCGTAACGTTATTCTAGCAAACAAACAAAAAAAAAAACGTAAATCAGTTCCGAATTCTCGAAGAAAACGATGCAGGCCAATTTCACAAGCGTGACTATGGTAAACTAAAGGAATGTTAAACGTACGATATTCCTATACTTTTTAACCGATTATCTGTGGTTATGCAAATTAAAGTATTCCGTTCGACGAGTTATATGTACTACTACTAAAAGTAACTATAGCAGAAGAGCTACCATGCTTTGGTGGGCACGTTAAGCCATCCCAGAAGTCTTTAAGCCAAGTCAGCTTTAGGGCAGCTTTTCTTTAATCTGTGGGCGGCTTGAAAATTCTGACAGCAAGGCCAACCATTTACCTATACGAGAAGGAAGGAAAAACTAAATCTCCGACCAGTATCATACGCAACCTGATACGCGATTTACACTCGCAATTTGCTCGTTTTTCGTTTTCCCCGTGGAGCTACCTTTCCGGGATTTGTTGGTCTCAGTAGAGCAAAAATCAGTGAGCCGTGATGCCGTAAAAACCAAAATTATACAAATACGATTCAGTAGGAATTAGAGATTAGTATCTATATATACTATCTACTATATAAAAATAAGTCGGGTTTTCCTTCCTGACGCTATAACTCCAGAACGCACGAACCGATTTCCACGGTTTTGCATTCGTTGGAAAAGTCTCGGGCTCCGTGAGGTTTATAGCAAAGAAAATTCAGGAAAAATTCAGGAAAAACCAACATTTTAAGTAGATGGCGCCGGTGCGTGATACATTGTTTTTCGTATATTATAAAATGTTTGATAAATAAACGTCCACCCGAGCGAAGCCGGGACGGGCCGCTAGTCTTATCTATATATTGGTGTCGATTCTGTGTTGCATACTCTAAAGCTAAACGAAATTAACATATTTCCTTCTTTTTCATTTCCCCTTTATGAAAAGAGTACCGTTATACTTTAAGTTTAGTTTTAGAGATTGCGACACAGAATCGACGTAAAGATCTACATATAATGTAAAAAACTGTAACTGAGTAAAATCTGTGTATCGAGTATTATTTGATTGCGGTATACTTTTTTATTGATATAGAAATACAATTTTTTGTCTGTATGTTTCTCTGTCTTTTTGAACATGCATCACGCTGGAACTACTGGACGGATTTCAATGAAAATTCGTATGGTTATACCTTAACCTTTCAGAATAACTTTTAGGAAACATGGTATGGCGAGTATAGCTAACTTTTCAGAATAACATTAAGTGTGTTTAATGAATTCTAAAACGGCCACGTGCGGGTTGCACGAAGGAATAGGGGAGTAATTTTAATGCATGAGTTTTTATTTGTACTTATATCACATCACGTCACACTATCACACTTCACACTAATATCATAAAGGTGAAAATCTGTATGTGTGTTTGTGTGTATGTTTGTTACTCTTTCACGCTCAAACGGCTGAATGGATTTGAATGAAATTCAGTACTAAGATAGCTTACACTCTGGATTAACATATAGGCTCCATTTTATCCCGGAAATGTGAAATTTACCCGTGGGATGAGCAAATAATTAAAATACTTTTTAATTTAATTTTAGTTATTAAGTTTTAGAAACCGCGGAGCGCAACTATTCATTTATAAAACAGTGACAAACAATTAACAATGCATAATATAGAACAACGTCGTAACTTCGTTACGTAATAAATAACAAAACTATTCAATTTCATCCTTGCGTCATTTTCATGGTAATAATAAGGCTGGCCTTCACACAGTGCAGAGCTTATAGATCTAAATTGTTTGTAAATACACAATAACTTTACGGAAAACATATGTTACTACACTACAAGTTGATGTACCTCCCCCTTGCTACCTGTGTGAACTAATAAAGTTTTCATTTATCTAAATATATATAACTCAAAGGTGACTGACTGACATAGTGATCTATCAACGCACAGCCCAAACCACTGGATGGATCGGGCCGAAATTTGGCATGCAGGTAGATGTTATAACTTAGACATCCGCTAAGAAAGGATATTTCATAATTCTACCCTTAAGAGGGTGAAATGGGTGGTTGAATTATTTTCCCATAGGCCACGCCGCGGGCGAAGCTGCGGGCAGAAGCTCGTTTATTTATATGTACACTGTACACTATGTTAACTGACATAATCCATACGGTGCGATAAAACCTAGCTGGTAACGAAGATAATGCCACTACACTCATCCCGTAGAAGAGAAGAGAGAAAGAAAAGATAGAGGAAAAGGTCTTTTACTCATCATTTATATGGTTGGGATGGCAAGGAAGGGAGGCAGGCGGCACCCGTCTTTTTTCGTCTTCACCTTTTTTCCTCTCACTTTCCTCTAACCTTGAACAGGGTTAGGGAATTTAGCCGTGCAAATCCGGGGTAGCTAGTTTATGAATAAATTATTATGTTACCAAGAGCCCCTTTATTTCATTAGTATCAAACTATTCCCACAATAAATAGATCTAAAAAACATTGATTGGTAACTTTCGGAAAATAAGGGTTACAACGTATATTCTTTATTGTCCGTATCGGAAGGTCTGCTAAGAAAGACGATCAAGTAGGCGAATCCCCAAGTAGCAAAATATCAAACAACAAAATAGCAATTCGCACAAGTAGCATAATGTTAAAAGATCAGAATGTTCTTTATTAGTAAACGATACTTGTCTAAAATTAGGAAAATTAGATAATTACATTAACGCTCCATAAATTACTAATCAAAGACGATATGTCAAGTTTTCGCTGACGAGAAGTCATACGCATGAAAGTCAAAAGTAGTACCTATCACCAATTTATTGAACATAGTGAATCAGCTATGATTAATAGTCACCCCGCGTATAAATTAGTTATACGATAATTACAGTAATAGCATTGAAGGAAATTCAACAGAATACAGTAAAAGTTCTACAGGAAACGAAATGTTATTTCTGTAGGGCATTAATGTTATTTCTGGCTAGTACGTCTAATGAAGTGGTGGGCTCCACGGGGCTTAGTGAGTTATCTGCGGGACCGCATTTTGTTGGCCGCAGCCGGCCGCTTTGTATGACTTACGATTTATACCAAAGCCCACTGTGCTTGCGAAAGAGCACCTAGTCTAAAAGTTTAAAGAGATTTCATGTACAAAAAAAAACAGTTAGGTACCTTATATATACACAATAATAGATGTCCCACAATTTTTTATAATAATAATAACGCCCAACGATCACATACATAGATCCTGGACCCTAACTAGGATTCCCTGTATCTAGAGATCCAGATACTACGAGGATCATGGTCCCACAACACCCAGACACAGAACAAGTATTTTCGCTTTCTTTCTGTGCACAAATTCTTGACGCGGGAATCGAACCCACCACTCCTGACCTTTGAGCCGACCTGCTCAACTACTAAACTACAAAGGCTGTCATAATTAATTTCTGTTATTCTCTCACTGATTTTAATAATATAGGTGTCTACAAGTTCCAATAAGTGTCATGGAGCGGAGCATATTACTCATTCACACACACTTCCGTTGGAGGGCGTCTACTTCTGAACATAGTCCTCCCCCCATAAAACACGTCACTCTAGACGCTAATCGTGGAGGGGAGATATTCCCTGGATTTCCATTTAGCCGGGTCTTACAGCACCCGTGGGAAGATATGTGGTGGTAGATACTCGCACGTAGCTCACATAAATTCACCAGCAAGGTGAGGTTACTTGATGGCAACACCTTGGGTGTCAATAGTTAGCCGAATTGTGCTCGTATTAGCCTGGATGGTTTGCCTCAAGATTATTGAGATGCGTGCAAGGAAACGTGGGAGCAATGAGGCAAAAGAATATTAACAACAAAGGAAAAAAAAATCAAAATGTTTATTGACATAAATATTATAAAGTACTTTATTACACATGCAAAGCAGTAATTATTTTAATCGTTAATACAAAACTAAACTAGAACTAAAACACACACTGGGCGCATTCCCCTCCACCAACGGGCTATTTTAAATTTTTAGTTTTTTTTTAAATATTAGATAGATAGATAGACAAAACTTTTTTTTGAAACACCACATTACAGGAACAACTACAAGCACAAACTTAAAAATAAAGTATCAGAATGGGCTGTCTTATCGCTTAAAGCGATCTCTTCCAGACAACCTAATTATTATAATTACATTATTTTAATGAAAAATATTGCCGGTTGCGTTTGAGGTTTATGAATACTCTTAACGTTTCGTAGCGCAAACTTTTTAGGTCCTAAATAATTTCTTCATTATATTCTAATTTTCTTTTAAAGTTTTTTTGTTTTAATGTAGAAATGTATTTCGTATTTTAAACCAATATTATTTATGTATAAGAAATCGACCCCGGTGAGTTCTAACCCCCATGTGTGTTTTGCCGTGGGTAACAATGGATGGAGAGGCAGGGGGTGTATTAAGATAAGTTGTAGTAGTTAGTAATACGGGTGAGACGTACATTAGTGCTAAATGTGCCTTTTGAGACAAGGAACAAAGAAATGTTTTTTTTTATTTCAAAGGCAAGGAAAAGAGAAAATTTTAAAGACCATCTTGTATTTTTAAAATCAACGTTTATTATAGAGAGTTTGCGTCTTTACAGATCATGTCACCCTCATAGGGGCACTCTAAATATCTATCTACGCTTAAAACCTAACTTAACTACACAGTACAGACATTTGGCTTCTTTTGACAAAGGTGCGGACAAAATGCTATTAAATACTCCAACATCGTTCAAATTGAAATTAAACTAGGTGGTAGGACTTTGTTGCAAAGTTCGTCTAGGTAGGTACCACCGCCTTGCCAGTTATTCTGCCGCCAAGCAGTAGTGTGCAAGCACTACTGTGTTCCGGTTTGAAGGGCACTGTAGCTAGCGAAATTACTGGGCAAATGAGACTTTATGATCTGATCTCACAGTCGAGTAATTTTATTACCAGTCTGTGCTGATGTCTCAGGATGATGTGCGCAGTGCAGTGTCGCGTGAAACTCTATCTTTTGGAGTTCCGAGTGACACTGTTCTGTTATGGGCGGCCGTGTTGCTTAACATCAGGTAAACGACTAGCTAGTCACATCACTCACTCATATAAAAAAAAAAAAAAATTGAAATTAAATTTTGACATAAACAAAAATCTTTCAGCTGCAATCTTTCTACTCCGAATAGAAGACCTTCTTGATGATTTGATTTGATTTTTATGTTGGTGTGACTAAATAATAGGTAATATGGCCATAATCCACCACGATGTGTAAGTGCGGGTTGGGGGCTATGGAAAATGGCGACAGACTGACTAACCAGACGAGCACTAGAAAGTGTCTCACGCCATTCACGTTTCTTTTCTATCATTTCATTCTAACCTTAATAGATACAATGAGAAAAGTGTTATTGAACACATTCTTCGATAATTAAGTGTTAATATAGATAGTAGGTTAAATGTAAATTACTTATTACAGCCTCTGTAGTATGGTGGTTGAGCAGGGGCCTTACCGCGTAAGTCTGGTGGAGATCGTAATCGTGTTCTCTCTTGCTCGCACTCGTGGACTTGTTAACTGGCGCGTGCAGGATGACAGGTGAAGCCGATTCCCAGAACGGTTACGCGGTAGGGGTGCTGGCCGGCTCATAGTCCTGAGGTGGCGGGTTCGATTACCGCGGCAGGATAAACATTTATGCACAGAAAAAAAAGCGCAAATACTTGTAATGAGTCTGGGTGTTGTGGGACCATGGTCCTCGTAGTTCCTGGGTCCCTAGACACAGGGAATCCTAGTTAAGGTCCAGGATCTATGTATGTGATCGTTGGGCATTATTATTATTATCGTTATTATTATATTAGCCACATGGATGGCTAGATTGTAATATTAGTGGAGTGCTCAAAATGGGTATTCTAGAAAAAAAGGAAAGGAAAAAAAAACATGATTCACGATGTTTTTCTTCATAAAAATTCAAACTTACAGCAGGTTCATGACCTGTCACAAGTTGCTTCAAAAAAGTACCAGCCCTTTTTTTACACGTTAATTACAATCAATTTTTAAGCCCTCGATCAAACAGAGGGACGCATCACTTACGATTTTTCTTAGCTATGATTTATGGAAAATATTTATACCCACAGGTTAAAAACTGATACTGAATACTGAAGATTATCAGTTTTTTTAATTAAGGAATGTGAGCAACTTCCACAGCTCTCTAAAGATGTTAGCACACAAACTATTTTATCATATTTATTTAAAAAAATACTCTATCCTTCAAGAGCCGCCCTTTGAGGGCGTTGCACTTTAGAATAGAGCATATAATTATACATACTGACCCATATTACAAATCCTGAATAGCATCATTTTGTTGTTCATATCTTGTTATTATAAACAAAACTCTGTCGATAATGGAGCATTTCGAAAACATTTCATTTCTGCATACGTAAGTAATATCTTCTTGTTTATTTTTATGACTACGAGTGTAGGATGAGAACGTAATTATTGTCACCAAATGGCGTACTTGTAAGTAATCAATTCAGTAACTACCTGCTTTTAAACTTTTTAGTAAAATTCTTAGTATTATTATGATAATTGAACAATTAACTAAAAACGTAAGTATGGCATGTACAATTGTACATTCCATAGTGGTTACCTGATTAGCTGGTATCTTACCTTCTAACTTGCCTCGTCTCTGTATAAATTACCATTTCTTAAAGGTTCGGGTTGCGAATTATTCATTTATACCTATTATGGATAGAAGATAGATAATTGCTAGGATTAGATATTCTGTACTAGGTCAAAATTACTTTGATAAAAAAAAAATATATATATATATAAAATTAGGTAACCACAGATTATTAACAATAGAATTTAGTTATCTATTCTTTTTAAAGTAAAATATAAACTGTGTAGGTATACTTATCTATACTATGTATGCATTTAAACTGTGTAAATATCACTTTACGATAATCGAATTACTTCTTAGGACATAAACGTATGAAGTAACTTAGTAGTACGTAGAAATAATAATTATGTTAAAACTTAATGTAACTACCCTCGATTATGATTTAATGAGAACTTCAAATTTTTTACGTAGGTATTGTACTAAAAGTTTAAAAAGGCGGTCTTTAGCCTGTAAAACATTTTAATTTTAAGACAGTTATAGCTTAGATTCTAGCGCTAAGTTGTACGTTACATGTAATATTTATTAAAATAAAGAATTTTTGAAATGAAATGAAATGACTTTCTAATTCAAAGTATTATACATTCTCAAATTCTTATTTATATTTGCAAATTAAACCATAATTATAGTTTCGTTAATTTATATTACGTCACATTCCGATTAAGGTCAATTTATATTATAACCCATTTTACAAATTTCAGTAAAATATGATAATTGTCTGATTAATTAATAATTATTTAAATGAATGACCTGGTAAGGATTGGCCCTTCCCTTGCAGCAGTACTGTGATTGGGCTCATTTAATTATTCACAATAGGTTAGGTCACGGTAGGTTACAGATAATAGCTAGTAATCAAGATTGCTGGGGTTCTTTCACTCATGTTCCATTTCATGGGCAAGCGTGTTCCACCTTAGACAACTTCGTCACTTACCATCAGGTGAGTTGTTGTCAAAGTCATGCCTTTTTAGCATTTAAAAACATGTTACCACAAATACATAAACAAGGCTTAGACAGACGTCTAAAAGTGTTTACCAATACAAAACAGCAGTTTAACAATAGTATAAGGCTTGTTTAAATCTTTTGTGGTTTAATGTTCAATTTATGCTTGTAGGTACTTATACGATCTACGGCTACAAAGGTTATGAGATGGAAAGGATATTATAGAAGTTTTGCATTAAATTAAACAGGAATTTGATTAACTTGTGGCTAATAAAGAAACATGAAGCGAAGTTTCAGAAGAACGGAGTTACATTAATGCCGCGCTCCAGTATTTAATAAGTTACTATGGCGGGTAACTTTTAATTCGGAGCACGAAGTGTCCCAAGGAAGTGACACGATCAAGAGAGTTAACGATGAACTCTGCTCTCTCGGAAGTCGGAACACAAAGCAATTAATTCAATCGTATGACAATTTGCATGTTAATGTACTTATCAAAACGCAAACACAGCTTGTCTAAGCTTAGCTTAACGTGCATATCGTAAATATTTAAATAAGACCTCAGACTGCGCTTAATACAATTGTTCTCTTCTATCTTGACCTTCCTGAGAGCTCAGTTGGTAGTAACCCTGCCTTCTGAGCTGTAGGTTGTTGGTTCGATTCTCACTCAAGACAAACAGTTGTGAGATGAGCATCGATGGTTGTTCTGTGTCTGAGTTTTATATTGTATTCTATATATATATTTACAAACAAAAATCTAAGTATTCTATCAGTTACTTGGTTCTCACATTACAAGTTTTGCTTAGTTTGGGGCTAGATGGCGCTGTGTGCAATATCCACAAATATTTAGTTATATTTATTTATCAATCTATCTGCACTTTCAACGATATCTAAAACATCTTTCAAAAAACATGATAAGGATAAAATGGGTCTATTCGCGTAGAAAAAATATCCTTTCCTATAGGCCCCTCGTGACCACGACCAATGGACAAAACGTCGAGGTTAGTCAAAATTATGTTTTGATAAATTTTTGTACGCGAATAGACCCGTTTTATGATTATAAAATGAGTTCAAGTCTCGCAAATTTAAAAAATGTCATTGTTTTTTAAATGCTCTTGACAGTAAGAAAAAAAATACAGTGCTCTCTGTACTTACACTGTATTCAGTACATGGTTCACATCCACAGTCAAAATACAGTAAACTTATCTTTAAAATTATTCCTGGATACCCCGCAGCATTTTTTCACAGCAACTTTTTGTCTAACTAGGAAATTTGTATATTTTTGTATAACTGCTCTCTAGATATATAAGACAAATGAAGTCCTGTCTTCTTGTCGCGTGGACAATATATGTAGTGAAAACCAAAAAAAAAAAAAATTTATCCCATTTTGGCAGTGAACTCATTAATAAAATACGTTAAAGATCTAAAGTGACCATTAGATACTCGTATACCCTTAACAGATTGTTTGAACGTGAAATCACCTTCGAAATTTCATTACAGCTTTGGCTCGAAAGGAAAAAGGTTTAGATTTATTTGACATAACGACGAACCTAATCGGCTTTCCTTTTATTATTATAGTAGTAAAGTAATATTTTACAACAATAACACGCTGTTATTGGAAAAAGTAGATTTGTGGGAATAAAGGCGACACATTTACTATAGCACCACTATAAGTAATGAAAGGACTAGGTTCTTATTGTTAGATCTTTCGAAATCCGAAAATTAAAGAATAAGCAATAAATTGTATGTTCTGCGCTTAGATCTATACATATAAAATTCAAAGTCCTGACTGACTGACTCAATGACTGACTTATATATCAACGCACAGCCTAAACCGTTGGTTCTAGAGACTTGAAATTTGGCGGGCGTGTTCTTTGTAAAGTGTAGATATCCACTATGAAAAGGTTTTTCAAAGTCCCACCCCTAAGACGGTGACCAGATAACTGACACAAAAAGTATATTTGTATCAGTTATCTGGTTACCATAGTACAAGCTTTGCTTAGTTTGGGGCTAGATGGCGCTGTGTGAGATGTCCACATTAATTTATTTATTTACCTAACACGTTAGGTATGGAAGGAGTAGTATTATTATCGTACACAAAGTGACCTTATATAAGTCTGGCAATGGACTCCACACGGCCTGTATCTTCTATCTATAAATCCATCTTAATTTATCCTAGCCTTATTATAACATAAGCTTAATGGAAAATACGTCAATTTACGTCAATTTATGGGCTTTGTTTTTCACGGAATACTAACCCTTTGGAGTTACGCCAAAGAGACTACTATAAGCACTAGGCTTAGGCAACACTATGGTTACACAACATTCAGAAGGACACAACGCGTATTATTAATAATAATAATAACGCCCAACGATCACATACAATAGGTTCTTGTAATAGGTCTTTACCTATGAAATTGCCGTATTGCAGTACAGACTTTTTCAAACAAAAAAAAGTTTTGATTGGCTATGAATTCTAAAATCAAATTAATTTTGTTTTAAAAATATGACATTCTATTTACAATATAAGTCTTTTGTTTATTGATTAGCGTTGTATTTTCATTACATTTCAAAATTTTTCCTCATAATGGATACTTTGAAATTTCGTGTAATTATGGAATATGAGTTCCGTCGTGGCACCAACGCGGCACAAACGACACGTAACATCAACGACGTTTACGGAGAGAACTGTACAAACGAACGTACAACCCGTTATTGGTTTGCTCGGTTCCGTTCTGGGAATTTTGACTTGAAAAATGAACCTCGTGGTCGTCCGGAAACTTTGGTCAACAATGATGAATTAAAGGCGATTGTGGAAGCTGATGAATCTCAATCTACAGCTGAGCTGGCAGCAGCTTTTGACGTTAGCATCAAAACAATATTGGTCCATTTGCGACAGATTGGCAAGATAAAAAAGCTTGATAGATGGGTGCCGCACGAACTTAACGATCGCCAGCGCAACGTACGCGTCGAGACTTGCCTTGTGCTGCTTAACAGGCAAAGAAATGAAGGAATATTGAACCGAATTGTTACGTGCGACGAAAAATGGATTCTTTTTGACAATCGAAAGCGCTCAGCAAGTTGGTTAGATCCTGGTTCGGTACCAAAGCAATGTGCAAAACGAAAAATGACCCCTAGAAAGGTGATGGTCACAGTTTGGTGGTCTAGTGCTGGTGTGATTCATCATAGCTTTTTACAAAACGGCGAAAGCATTACTGCAGATGTGTACATTGAAGAATTGACCACAATGATGGTGAAACTCGCACGTCTGCAACCAGCTTTGGTCAATCGGTCGTCTCCACTGCTACTTCACGACAACGCGCGACCCCATACTGCACAACAGACCGTCTCTAAGCTGCATGAGTTGGGTTTGGAAGCTCTCCCTCATCCGCCATACTCACCAGATCTTGCGCCTACCGACTATTACTGTGTCCAAAATTTGGACAACTTTTTAGCGGGAAAAAAATTCAATTCCCGAGAGGCAGTACAAAACGCCTTTGAAGAGTTTGTTGTCTCCCGTCCTGCTGATTTTTTCAAGAAGGGCATCCATAAACTGCCACAGCGTTGGCAAAGATGCATTGATTGCAGGGGTGATTACTTTGAATAAAAGAAATAAATAAGTTCGAAAAAAAAATACTTTAACTTTTTTCAAACAAAACGGCAATTTCATAGGTAAAGAATATATAGGCACTAGTTTTTCAGAAGTGGCCGGTATAAGTTAAGTACAACGCAACATAATTTGCCGTGAAAGAAGCAGATAGAAATTGTACTGTAATATATATATATTACAATAATAATAATTATCTAAAGGAACGATTTCAATTCCAGCACCTCACTCACTCTCGACACCTACGCTCTACTGAAACTTACTAAAGAATCATTATATGACTAATATTTAACGCTGCTATATGTATGTGTATATATATATATATATATATATATATATATATACATATATATAAATAAATTTAAAAAATAAATATATATAATATATATATTTATTTATTTATTTTTTTAAATTTAGGTTTATCTAGAGTTTGCATATTATATTAGATATTAGTATAAGTAGATCTTCAAATGGTATTTTTAAGGAACTGTTTTTTTGTTTGCTTTTAATTTAAAAATATATTTTTGTTTTATTGCCTACTATGATTACGTAATTGGTGGTAAGATAAAATAAAAATATTTCATTGTTCACCACCGTCTGCTTCCATTATAGTCAAATACTGTCCATCCAAAGGTTGCCTGGAAGAGATCGCTTTTAGTGATAAGGCCGCCCATTGTATTACCAACTATAAGTTATTATGTAAAATTAATTTAAGCATGTGGTATGCAATAAAGAGTTTGTTTTGTATTGTATTGTAGTATATATATTATTGATAAGATCAGTACAACACACAGTACATACTATTACACACACAGTACAATATTTATTATTTAATTAATTAATAGGAAGTTGACCGACAGCTGGCTGAACTAAGTTCTAACTTCTAACATTGATGACGCTTTTAATAAAGCCACAAAATAAAAATTTACTAAATCTGTTTGATTGAGAATCTAATTCAAACGATACGTATAAAAAAAACGATAAGTATTAAAATTACGAACTTCTAAATCTTCTATATAACTAGAAAAGGGTTTTTTTTTGTAATGGCTAATGCTGGTTGTCTCTACCGACCTTTACAGCGTCACCGGTCTTAAGACACCCAAGTATGAAATAAAAAAATAGTTCACTACTAAGTGCTAATATTTTTACTATAAAGTCAAAGTCAAAAGATTTTTATTGCAAATAGGTTATATTTAGCACTTTTACAATATCATTTACTACTAGAAAGAAACTTTAACGAAAGCATAATAACTACACGCATAACAAAATTCCCTCGAACAAGGTAAACGGGTCTCAGAATACTTATCTCTAACATAAACTTCTTTGTAAAGACCCAAAGACGCTTTGTTTGTCGTATGTATACGTAACTTATTCATAGCTGCGACAGATGGGGGAAACAACTTTAAAGCTGTTATAAAGAATTTTCATTTTGAGATGCTCCCATTTTGTGTTTTATTAGCCACTTAAAAAGTTGAGGTCATTATTGCGATATTAGACAGTGGCTTTTGGTTATAATATTTTAAGGAAGAAAGTGAAATTGGCGATAAGCTTAACTAAAAGCTCTCTTTTAAATGGGAAGATTTCGGATCTTTTGGATTTCAAAATTCCACCCTTAAGAGGGTGAAATGGGTGGTTGAATTATTTTCCCATAGGCCACTCCGCGGGTGAAGCTGCGGGCAGAAGCTCGTGTATATATATATGTATGTGTGGACAATTCACACAGCGCCATCTAGCCCCAAACTAAGCAAAGCTTGTACTATGGAATCCCGATTACTAATAGAATACTTAGATACTTTTTTGTTTGTAAACACATACATAGAATACAATATACTCTCATCTTACAATTTACTCTAATATTCGTCACACAAATGTTTGCCCTGGGTGGGAATCGAACTCACAACGTACAGTTAAGAAGTAAGGGTAGTAACCAACTGAGCTATCAGGCTTCAACTTAAAAGCACTGTAACTTCGGACCTAGTCAATTGTTTCTCTAGAAATTTTAAGGACTATGTGCCAAGTGTGTGTGATACTTGTCTACCGGATCGTGAAAGCCATAGACGAATTGCTAAGCTACATGAATTTGATTTTGGACACTGTCTCATCATCATTATGAACGTATGTAGGTAATTAAGTCACAATATCATGTCGTAAAACCTAAACATCAAGTCATAAAATCAAAATATTTTTATGCTCAGCGTAATTTAATAATACAGTAGTAAAATAAATAATTTAATAATACGGCAGTACCATAATTGTGCTAGCATTTTTTTATTACAGTGGCAACACCGGCAACTGTCGTCGCTCCTCCACCCATCTGGCTATAAAAAGGGAGCGCTCGGTGTACGGATCATTCTTGCTCCGGACGCGGCCAGGTGCGCATGCTGAAGGCCTATTGTTTTATAGTTTGCCCACCATGCATAACCCGTCAGCCTATACATACTAAGCAGTGACTAAAAAAATACGTGTGACTACCTGTGTACCGTGATTTCACCCGCGTAGGTAATGATCACACATATATTACAATTCCATTAAATTGTATAGTTCCCATGGAATTGTGTGATAAAAAGTATGTTATATGTATATGTTACATCGATACTTAAAATATATATACGATATTCATCAAAATCTGTTAAGTCATTTCAGTGTCGAGCTAATAAACATACACCTAAATATAAATGTATTGTTGGAAATCCTAAGTGGTTTTAGTTTTAAAAAAGTAACCTTACAATCAACTTACAAATATTTATTAAGATTTACTAAGAACCGACAATAATTAACCGCGTGATTTTATAAAACGTCCGTCGCCTCTGAGCGCTGCCCGAAAAGTGAGCCCGTGCCTTCTCCGTCGCTCGTATATATACTACGCCGCTTGCATCAGCTCCCGAAGTGAAGTATTTTGTAACACGGCCGTTCCTGCTTGCGTGTTGTCCTCAACAGCTGCTTCATCTTCAAGCGGCACATTGTCGTCGACCTCGGCCGTTGTGTCTTCTTCTATAACACAATAAAACATGATTTTAGGACCCGATGTACAGGCATAACGTTGGTAACTGAAACCATTTCAAAATTAAAATGAAGCTGTTGCTCAATTCAAAGAAATTTCAATTTAGAGAAATTCAACAGGTACTTGTAATAAACATTGAAAACGGAGACTGCAAAACAACTGTGTTAGAAGCACAAGCGTGCACTCAAGTACAACCAACACAGGTCTCACATAATAATTTTATGAAAATTTGTAAGAACAAGTAATGGTTACAGGCGCATGTTCGCGTTGTAAATAAAGAAAAATAAATGTATTGCGAATTTCAGAATTCCGGACTTCTAAACTTCGCCACACATTGTAATAGAAAACGGCAATTGTATGATATGACACTCATTAACACGTCATACATTTCAACAACGGCAACTGTATGACATGGCACTCACAAACCACGTCACACGTTGCAAAAACGGCAACTGTACGACATGACACTCACAAATCACGTCATACATTGCAAAAACGGCAACTGTATTACATAGCAATCACAAACCACGTCATATATTGCAAAAACGGCAACTGTACGACATGACACTCACAAATCACGTCATACATTGCAAAAACGGCAACTGTATTACATAGCAATCACAAACCACGTCATATATTGCAAAAACGGCAACTATATGACATGGCAATCACAAGCCACGTCATACATTGCAAAAACGGCAACTATGTGGAGAGAATAATCTCGTCACATATTGCAAAAGGCAACTGCATGAAGAGGCATAGGCCACCTCACACATTGCAAATAGAGAGAAGGCAACTGTGCGAAATGATCACACATTGCAAACGACGCCACACAAAGTGCAGTCATCGCTGAGTCACATTGGTGAGACAGATATCCGCAGTGGAGAACGCAGAACAAGCCTCCAGCGTCCATTCGCCCCGCCAAAACACCATGTGATCGGCGGCCGCTTGCGTTGTCTTGCCATAAGACCCGCCGCGAAGTTTCGAGCTACAGCGGTGGGTGGCAGCACATGCAGGACCTTGTAGGGCCCCCGCATGCCAGAGTTCGGCTTTTCCGTAGATTGTGATGACCTGTTCACGAACACAAAATCGCCAACGGTGAAGGTTTGTGACTGCTGACGACCCTTGTTGACATAAGCGTCTTGGAGTTGCTGGTCAGCGTCAGGTAGTGTGGACGCAGTATTATTCGTCACCGCATCTTAACGGTACACCATTGCGAGTTTTGTTTTGAATGAATAACCGGGGATGTACCGTCTAAAGTAACAAAAACTAACTTAGTAGCATTAAAAATGTCTAACCTCTTCAGACATTGCTTGGCACTTACGTGTTAACAGAAGCTTCTACCTTATGCTCGCTCGGTCTCACCTGACCATTAGTAATCATTTGACCTTAGTAATATATTTCAGTTGTAATAAATTCACATTTCTCAACGCTGATGGAAAATCCTGCCTCAGTCAAAGTCTTTAGAATCACTATACTCGCGTTTTCGCTTGTTTTGTTGAACATAACCTTTGCGAAAACACCACGAGCTCGAACGGGTGTAATCTGATGAGGTTTCACATAAATGGGCAAAAAACTCACTAAATTCATAGCAGCTGCGCGAATTTGAGGATCAGTAACACCAGAGTGTAACTATCGCTACAATGAACTCATTCATCACTCAAATCGTTAACAATGCGTAACGTAACAACAAACGTTCAACAAATTCTGCATACGTGGGGTAGTTATCAGAATCAGTTTTCATAGCATCAAATAAAATGTTCGCGATATTTACTCGTATAGGGCACAATGCCTTAAATTCACTCTTGAAATTTGGCTAACTACGATCATTACTAACCCAATCGTATAGCCACGACCTCGCGTCACCTTCAGACAATTACCTATACGTGCTAAACACTCACTGTCGTCCCATCTATTTAGTTTGCGCACATGATCAATTTGACCACACAACGAATCAAAATCATGCAAAGACAGATCGAAATTTGACATAAATACATGGTTCGATCTTACCGGCATGGCATCATAGCATTAACGAGCTTTTCGGCTACTTATAACCATATCCGCGGTGGGCGGAGGCGTGCTTGTACACGGCACGGGCAGGTCCAGACTTGCAGGGTACGACTCGGCGCTCGACGGCGCAGTCAGCGGGCAGACAGCTCGCACGACGCGGCTGGCGCATCCGGTCCTGGCGCCGACATGGCGCGCGATGTACTCGCAACAACACTTGCACTGCGTGTCCTGGAATCTTCCAAAACACCTAAGCGGCTTATGAAAGTTTGAAGCTGGGCTTCTAAACCAGGAATAGACGTTCGATTTCGCTTACGACTTTTACGTTTACTAGTCTCAGACATAGCTCCAAAAATTTAAGCGGATATTCTTTAAAATCACAACAGCAAAAGCAAAGCAATATTTAAAATCAGAATAACCAAGTCAGTTTTGAGTTAGATCCCACTTCTGATGTTGGAAATCCTAAGTGGTTTTAGTTTTAAAAAAGTAACCTTACAATCAACTTACAAATATTTATTAAGATTTACTAAGAACCGACAATAATTAACCGCGTGATTTTATAAAACGTCCGTCGCCTCTGAGCGCTGCCCGAAAAGTGAGCCCGTGCCTTCTCCGTCGCTCGTATATATACTACGCCGCTTGCATCAGCTCCCGAAGTGAAGTATTTTGTAACAGTATATTATATTAGCGTTACGGCTATAGTAATGAATCATGTCCTTACATTTAAGCTTTAAACATTTTTGTATGAAGCCTAGTACTCGTACAATCCGTTATTTAAAAAAAAATGATTTCACGGCCAATGTTGAAACAAGGGTCAACCGATTAAAAAGTTACAGGAATCAGTATTCTGTGTTAAGTATTCTGTAAAATAATCACCTATGTGATATACTTACTGAGATATTTGAGTATAAAAAAATCCTTTTCCCTTTATTGTACACCATAAGATGGCTCAGTTTGAAACATCATCATCATCATCATCAATAGCCTGAAGACGTCCACTTCACAGTTCTGACTAGGAAGGTCGCCAGCAGTCGAAAAGTTTTTTCTCTCTCGGTTGTTGGTGACCATGTAGTCACCATTCATTCATTCTACTATTGTAATAAAAAGTCAAAACCTTGCTAAAAGTTTTTCATTGCTGATAAAGTTATCTACAACCATCGTTTTCCACAAAAAAAACCATATCTGCCGCATTAATTATGTAAATGAACAAAGTTTGTACCCCTTTTTGTGTTTAACCCAAAATGCCCAATGTGTAAAATACATTTCAAAAAGGTAATTTAGTAACTATGGTACCGATAATTTACCGATTAATTATTAAACTATGATAATTATGAAAGTTCTCTTACATATATAATTAAAGGGGGGAATGAAAACCAGCTACGTCTTCACATCGCTTTAACCACAGACCTAGAATATTTTCGCTACTTTCAAAAAGCGAGAAGTGCTAATCGAATAAACACTGGCCTTGAGGAAAAGAGAAAGAAAAAAGTTCCCGGTATATATAATTACCTTGGCTTGTAAAAGTAGAGCGCATTAGGGAATTCTGCTTAATCATATATTTTGCCAATTTATTATCTGAAGGAAAGACCTATTTAGATTGTAAATTGAGAATGAGGACATTCCTTCAGATATATTGTAATATCTCAGTATTTCTGTTATCTGAATGGTTAACCGGCCATTAATTTTCAGAACAATTAAAAGTGTACCTATATATAACTTTCGAGAGATTTTCTTTAATTTCACTTAAAAAACTTTGAAGGTTTACTGTAACTAAAATGTCCATTATTTTATTTTAAAATCTTCGACGAGACTGAATTAGGTAGATTTAATATTTAGAAAAAAATCATTGATTGTTCGCTAATTTTGTTGATCATAATCAACACTTTTCAGACACACAGTTTCTTAAACTTGTAATATTCTTAATCGACTACTACGAGGTTCTTAATTTAGGTTGTATTTTTTTTATGCTTTTTCCTCATATTACCGTGTTTTTGTATTTGAAAGAACATAGGTATACCTGCACACTTTCAGATTCAACCCATAGAAATTATATTAAACGAGCTTCTGCCCGCAGCTTCGCCCGCGGCGTGGCCTATAGGAAAATAATGCACCTATTCCACCTATTTCACCCTTTTAAGGGTGGAATTTCGAAAAATCCTTTCTTAGCGGATGCCTACGTCATAACATCTACCTGCATGCCAAATTTCAGCCGGATCCGTCTAGTGGTTTGGGCTGTGCGTTGATAGATCACTATGTCAGTCAGTCAATCAGTCAGTCACTTTTGAGTTACATATATTTAGATAGATAGAAGATAGATAATATATATATAAAAGAAAGTCGTGTTAGTTACACTATTTACAACTCAAGAACGGCTAAACCGATTTGGCCGAAAATTTGTGGGAAGGTAGCTTAGAACCAAGAGACGGTCATAGGTACTTTTTATCCCGTTCGACCGCGTTTTACTAATTCATCCGTGCGAGGCCGGGCGAGTCAACTAGTATGATATATACATGATAATATCATCCAGGGAGTTTGGCGGGAAAGCGAAAAAGATTGCGTCACCGCAATGTATTATTTTCCAAAACTTATGTTATTTTCAGTGTTAGTGCATAAAATTGGTGGCATTTTATTCGTTAAGTGCTGGATTACAGGCGTGAGTGTGGGAAAATGGTATAATGATGGTGAAACGTTTCTTTTCATGTTGTTTCCAAAACTCCATAGAAGCTTCAAGTAAAGTTGCCACCACTTTATTAGGAGTATGACTTTGACTAGACTTTGACTAGACTATGACTTGACTTGATGACTTCGACTGTGACTTGACACATATTTGAGTAAAATATCATTAACTATAAATTATATATAATTATAATAAATTATCAATTACTTGACACTGGCTAAATACACGGAGATGTGGAGCCAAAACATAAAAAAAAATCATTCAAGTATTTACCAGTATGAAATCAAGGCGTTTGAAATTGGTTTCAATTTTTTAACATCTTATTTACATCCACGATATCCTGCCAGCAATATTCAAGATAATAAATAATAAGAGAAAATTATTCCGCCTACGCGCGTTCTCATTCACAAATATTTACGATCTACGCACTCCTACGAATTACGAATATGGTGACGTGCTTTTATATAGACCACATGCTAAACGTAGGCGTAAATAACGCGTTAATGAAAGGGTTTTAACGCTCTCTATAAAGGTTAAAAGTACTTACTATAAAATAAATGTTGCAAAATTATAATGATTACTTAGGTTACAGTTTTAAGGTTAGTAGGGAGACCAATTGACTTTTCTATAACTATTTTTTAATATACTTATATTCAATATAACTATAATTATTTTATAATAAAACCATAGCAGATAATACAAGTGCAAAAGTCTCAATATGTTATTTTCCAGTAGAAAAAAATTTACTTCTTAAAAGTTGCTTAAAGGAAGTCGTTTTGATGTTTGTATATTAAAATGTTATTGCTTATAAATCACATATGTTTTAAAAGAAATCGGAAAAAATTTGTAACAAAGCACGGTATTAAATATAGATTTTTTCTAACGCTCGTCAGCTATAACTATTATTCTCGAGTTAGGAATTTGCATATGGTGAGCCACTAGACACACCCTCAGTTTTTCGCGCGGGCAAGACAAAAAGTATACCATGTTGAAGTCAGTGTATAAGCCATCTGTGCGCAAAATCTTCTCTAAGTTCATCCTTTCAGCGTGAAAGCCACACAAGACAACGCTTCGGTTTATATAATTATTAGTAGGGGTATTATTAGGGGTAAGGATATTATTAGGGGCAGGAGTATTAGCAAGGATAGGGGTATAAGTAGGCGTAAGGCTATTAATAGGGGCAGGAGTATTAGTAAGGTTAGGGGTATAAGTAGGGGTAAGGGTATTAATAGGGGCAGGGATAAGGAAGTAGGGGTGGTGCTTAGTAGGGATTGTAAAACGCAAAGTTGTACTGAAATAAATACAAATGTATTCTTAAAAAATGTTTGCGGTTGTTGTTGTAGTTGGCGCCAAAACTCCTAGCCATCCAGCAAACAAAACATTTCATAGTGATGTTATTTTTTTCATGTCACTGTTGAATAAATAAGTTCTCCAATAATATTCCACGCATAAGTTACATTTATTGCATTGTGGTTTAATAGGTGATTTCTATTCGTTGATCTATTCTCCCATAAAAATAGCCACATTTTCCTCTATTTGTGTCAGTTAATCTCGAAGGGAATCTAAAGATTAAATAGGCAGTAGCCACTTTGCGGTAAACAGGAAGTATCTCTGTAGGGTAGGGTGCGGATTAACCTCAAAACGCACAGGATTTTATGTGATTTCTGTTGTATTAGAGGTTTCTTAAAATATTTATCTATCTTAGAGTTTAAGTTCAGATTCAGAGGTCTATTCAAAAGTGAAAAGTGAAAGTGAAAGATTTAAAAAAAAGTTGAATTTTTGATTCTGATTTACATGGTGAAGTAGTTTTAATTGTTTAGATAACTAGTTCTGTTCACTGTATAGGAGTTTTAAGTAGTTTGTAATATTAGATTACGTAGTTTATTTTAATTTATTTTTATACCGTATTGATCCTATCAAAATTTTTTCTAAACATTTTCTGCAATACCAACAACTTAGTGCATTTCCAGCCTAAAACCGACCAACAATTTGTCATTTTAACCAGAGTGCTTAAGTAGGTTCAGCATAGAATAGTGAGCTAGTTAGTATTACAACTAAGCTTCATGGTACAGATTAAGCAATAGTTACTTACTCTATAACCTTAGTGAGAAGTGAGCTAGTAAAGGATGAAACTAAGTTTCATGGCACAGATTGGATTCTGTATGTTTTTTTTTACTGTCGATGGGTTTGCGTTTGACTACATCTCACCTTCGACCACTTTACATCACTTACCTGATATAATATAATATATTTTTTGAGATAAACCCAATTATGGTGATCAAATTGGTTCTGAATTTATCATCTTTATTCTATTTTCAAATTTAAATTCAAATATTTGTTGCATTCCTTAAAGTCACACTAGATGTAGGTTACATTTAATTAGGATCAGATGAAACCTATTAGACACATGCGCAGATAAAATATTATAATAGAAGTCAATTTCTAGACATGACCTTTACTATTTCCAGCGAGCTTTAACCTTATAAAGACTACGGTTGCGATTCCCGCCCACGATCAAACCCAAACATAGCCCTCATTTGTTATTTACGGAAGACTTCCAACAGCGTGGGCTGATGCACCCGGAGGACAAGCAACATGGATCCAAAATTGACCCGACTGGATTTATTAGAATTTATTACAATTTGGTTGGCGTCTGCAACATTGGAAACTTGCCAAATTATTGGCAACGTTGCAGTCTTAAATTTATGCTGTACTAGAAGCTCGGCGGTTTTACTCGTAATATACCATAGGGACCTCTCAATTTTGTGGAGTAAAAAGTATTTTATATGTTGGTCTCGATAGAGATATATAGAATGTATAGGTGTATGGAACACCATTCAATTTGTCAACTTAATCTGTCAAAGCATCGTGTGGAGGAGTATCGCGGCTCCCATCCACTAAATTGAGGTGACAAATTGAATGGTGTGTAGAAGCTTTGTAACCTGTAATTTTTTTCTCAAATCAGTTCGACCAATTTTTTGTGATAAACCGCAAACAGATAACGTTTCACTTTTGTTTATTAGTAGGGAGTAGAGATTACGAGTAGGACGTTTTATGGGACGTTTGGTGATTGTAAACAAAATATAGCAGTACTGGGAAAATAGCAAATTCATATCTATAAGTTGGTTTGTAGGTCTAGATTGATTACAAATCTTAGAAATCAACAGGGAGTATAATTAAAATAATACTAAGCGTATCGCGACAATAGTGTATTAAAATAAAAAATAAAAATTAATAACACCCAACGATCGCACATAATCCTGGAACTTAACTAGGATTAGTTGTGTTTGAGGACTCAGGTATTACGAGGACCATAATCCCACAGCACCCAGACTCAAAACAAGTATTTGCGCTTTTTTTCTGTACACAAATATTTGTCCTGCCGCAGGAATCGAAGCCGCCGCCTCCAGTTTACGAGCCGACCTGCTCAACCACCACACCTCACCACACCATATATTTGGATATAGTTTGTCATAAAAGTATTTAATATGTAGCTTTTACACTCAGCTACACTCTTTTACAAATCTCTCTCAAACACATCTACTCTTACGCTTATCTGTTCTACAACTAATATTATGAGTACCCTACTGCCTCTTCAGTTCGCTAACTTTATATCTAGATATATGTTTCTATAAATCCTTTCCATCAACGATACATTTAGTACCCTGTTCAAAAAGGCAATGTTTCACTTCTACACAATATGTGACAAGTACTTTGACCGCACGATATTATGCAAATAGGTATCCATTACACGAAGGGAGCCCTCTAATTTATAAACCTTTCGGGCAAGGGTCGACGGGCCACTGGGTCGGTATACTTCATATCAACCTCGGACTTACAACGTTTTTATTAAGTTTGTTTCCGTAGACAGCGATATATTCGCTGGAAGAATGGAAGGAAAACTCGGTGAAAAGGTCTTTATGGCAATGCCATTGTATTTTTAGTAGGATGTTTTGTAGAGCAGCAGTAAAATTGAAATCGGTGCGGTGATTACAGCTAACCCTGTTTTTAGTGAACAGGGAGATGAATCAGTAAGCTTTTTGAAGCTAGAAATATTAATGCAAATTTGTATTTTAGATGGCGTTGCGATGGTTGCGATAGACAATTAACCACATTATCTATAAGGTCTTCATCAGGTAATCATTTAAAACACAAAATTATATACATGCATGTGAACATTTCTAGCGTATAGCTAGTAATATATAATTAGCAACCTTATAGATAAGGTTGTTAATTATCTATCGCAACCATCGCAACGCCATCTAAAGACAAAATTATATACATGCATGAATATTTCTAGCGTATAGCTAGTAATTATTAACAAACTTATCTATAAGGTTGTTAATTATCTATAGCAACTGAATTTTGCAACTAGTCCAGCTTAACCAAAATCATAACCCTTCATTTTCGGCAACCCTTCACCACGGAAGTTGCAGTGTATGGAAGTACTTTTTGTTTGCTTTTAAAAGTTGTACGAAGAACATTAGTTTGACAAGAAGAATATGATGGTTTAGATTTTATGTAATTTTTTAAAGTTTTTGTTTAGATTTTTCACGTTACTCGCTTTTTTAATCTCGCACTTTACTATTTTCTACCATGGATACACCAAGTCGTCGTCAGCTACAGTCAGGTAGTAAATTTTATTTGCAATATACTTACCTACCATTGTACCCTACCTCTTTCCGTGGATGCCGATAGAGAAAGGTAAAGGAATATCCAAGTAATAGGTATTAGAAGCATTTTCGTTGGTCTACATTATATTCAACAGTGATCAACACACCAGACGCCTGCCAAGCGTGGTGATTATGGCAGCTTAAGATTTTTTTTATTGCTGCATTACCACAGACCCCTGGGTCCGTGCTCTTTTTTAATATACTACTTGCATATTGTTAGTTGTGTTATTATTATCACACTAATCCCACTAATATTATAGTGGTGAAAGTTTTGACGCATGTGCCAGCCATCGCCCTCCTCGACCTTTTTTGAGGGAAGAGGACGATCCGACACACGACGCCGCCGCAAGAAGAAGCTTTTTAGTGAGCGTGAATGCTTTAGGTGTACACACAATCAATAAAAATCTTGTAAAAATCTTAAGTTTTAAGATATTTATTTCACTTAAAGACTCATATTCACTTGCAAGTGACCTCCCTTTAGTGTTGGAGGCCTATGTTTAGTAGTGGACGTCTTCCGGATAATGATGTGATATGATATTTACCAAAACAAACGAGTGTGCTTTAGACCCCACGACTGAAGTAAAACTTCTTTAGTTTAGCTCCATCTATCGGCCGGTATAGCTTTTTTATGCTTTGTTTAATTTTAATGTCACCATCTTGAAAATTATAAATTGTCAATTTACCGGACATACCAACATAATAAAAAATATTGCTTTGTTATGATGACAATTGAGATTTACGTGAACCAACAATGTTTAACTTCCGTTCGCCTTTATTTCACCAGATTACACCCTAAGTCATGTGTGCTTAAAGAAGTTTTACTTAATTTTTTTTTGCAAATACTCTGTAGGCCCGTTCATACTTGTAATTTGTATAGGGTAGGTATTATTGTTGTTTTTATAAAAATCCATGCTTTTTTAAGTATTTCAGAATTTTTTATGTCAATATTATAGTTAAAATAGTCAAATTCCCCAAGATAGCAAACAACAGCCCTTGTCACAAGTTATCTTGCGTCAAATTAATCTATACTGAACCCAAGTGTAAGCTCGCAGAACAATTAATGGTTGCGGGTTAACTTTGACCCGGTTAGTGGGAACTACTGGCAATACTGGCAACCCTAATATTATGCTCCGTGAAGCGAATAAGTGTGCTATTTGGTCGGGCTTAAATATTTGCTCGGCGCTGGTAATTAGGGAGCGTAGAGTGATCCATCATTCTCATTTTTTAGAAGCAATTACTGTTTTCGCTTTTTAGAGACTAATGCCTTGCTCTATTTGTTTTAGTATAAATTTTGTAGAATACTTTAGTATTTCGTTATCAGATATAATCTTGGATTTGTAAGCCACGATTATTATTTAATTCAATATTAGCTCGGTTGAACTACATCATGGGTTTCCGGTGCAGGGAGCAACATCGAGATAGATCCCAAGTATTGGGGTCTCTGAAACTATAAAAATATGTTCCATATATATATATATATAAATATATATGGAACATATTTTTCCACTATATATATATATATATATTTTTTAAATATATATAACGCAAATGCGATTGACTGATGGACTGACTGACATAGCGATCTATCAACGCACAGCCCAAACCACTGGACGGATCGAGCTGAAAGTTTGCATGCAGGTAGATGTTATGACGTAGGCATTCGCTAAGAAAGGATTTTTCGAAGTCCACCCTTAAGAGGGTGAAATGGGTGGTTGAATTATTTTCCCATAGGCCACGCCACGGGCGAAGCTGCGGGCAGAAGCTAGTGTTCCATAAAACCAGTTCCAAGTTACCAAGTAAGTAAGTATTAACATTTACTCCTTAAAACTACTCCATCAATGTCGCTATAAAATAACGATACGGTTTCGTTATGAAAAACCTGCAAAATTGACACCTTTTCATGCGCAGACCCGCAGTGTTTGACATCAGATTATGATCTGGCATTTTAAATTTTGCATAGAGATTGCTTGCACCCATAGTGCACCTGGCGCAATGCAAGGAAAAAGTCTGCAATCCGAAGCTTTATTACATCTGTAAATAATAAGCCACAGCTACAACTATTACACGGCAAAAACTCACGAGATACAGTCGAATAACTCGACCGGTGTTCGGGCACACCGGAAAACACCGGCGAACACCGGTCGAGTTATTCGACTGTATCTCGTGAGTTTTTGCCGTGTAATAGTTGTAGTTATGAGTACTACTCACGTCAGTTTCTATAATATTAATAAGCCACAGTTTTAATAATCTTTGAAATCAATGATGTTGTTCTTAAAAATATATATGTTACTCTATATCTATAATATCTTATATTATATCTCTTATATTTTCGATTCTATACTGGCCTAATCTTGAAGGTATACTTACTTACTCATGGATATTGTAATATTATGTGATGTTCTTAATAACTTTTCTTTCTTCTTTCTAGAATACACGAGCTACAATTCTTACACGAAGACATTTCTTACTTTTGGTTTTCCCCGACAGAGTTGTAAGCCGCGCTCTATCCAGGCTTAGCTTGGATTTATGCACCAGGAACAAACATTACCAACCACACGCGCTAGCTCTTCAAGTCGCGACGAAGATTTGAGTGCTTCTACAAATTTATACAACGTACTATGCCTTTGTTGTACGATATTGTGCCTTATGGATGAAATACATATAATTCAAAATGGATTATCAAGTAACGGTTAGGATGTGGAAGTTACGGTTAGGATAATGTGAAGCTTATAATTATACTTGTTAGATAATAATGAAAACTGTTCTTGGAGTTAATGTTAAAAATTATTTAAGAGAGCTCGGTTGTCGCTATTGTATTATGTGTTCTCACACGAGTCTCATAAGGTAGAATATAGTAGTATAGTAGGTAGTAATATCTTCGTGTTATTTTTGTGTTCTGTTGCGTGTTGATTTTTAAATGTAAATAAAAACAGAACTAAAGCTAAATGTGTAAATATCGATGCTTGGTGAAAAAATTTACAATGGATCGACTATCTTATTTATTGGCCAAAATTTCTATTCGCAGTAGTTCAATTATTAGTTCCAGTGATTGAACTAGTAAGACTTTTGCACGTAGGTCCCATTAGAGGGATTAATAAAGATCAGGGGACTGATTTTCGACCTTCGCCTTGAATCCCTTGAGACCTCGAAAGATTATCCCTTCCCATCCTGCCAAATAGCCCAACGTTGAGCCACTGGCTGAGACAGCTGAAACGACATAGATTTGAATTAAGTGCCTACTTCAAATTTGACTTTGGGACACGTATTTTAACTTTTTGTCAAGTTTCTTAACAAACCACTGTAATAATTGGCTACGTAGGCAGTGGATGATGATTTGTAGATAAAATTCCATAAATACCTTCACATTGATGGGGAAAGTTAATGGGCATTTATGAACTGACCCGTAAGGTTGCGTTTTCTACATTCACGTCGTTTCAAGTTACCATATTGAAAATGATATTAAATAATCTGTGATTGAAAAAAAAAGCCCCCAGAAAAGCCAGCAGTAAGTAGGAAATTTATTTCGTGCACCTCAATTTCTCTGCGTTCTCTCAGTACTATTTGTATTTTTTTAAGTAGACGCCTCAGAAACAAAACAACTTTCTCGACGGGCTGCGTTAAAAGCCTTCACTTTGAGAGGCAAAGTTGGCTCTTATTTTTTTATTTGTCATCTCGTTCTTCATAATCGAGCGCTTCTAAAGTCAACCTGAAGACGGAGAACCTTGAATTCAAATTTTTCCGGACAATGCCTTTTTTCATGTAGTTTGTTTCAATTGTGGAGAGCAGCTTTCGAATTATTAACCTTGCTGAAAATTGCAATTAATAGCACATACACTACATAAACTATACCAGTTAGTTGCAATATACAACTATATCGATAAATTAGGTAATTATTCTTCTCACTTCCTTATGGAAATAAGTAAAATAGCTCTAATATTCTAGATGGGAATGGCCATTGTTTTTCAACTGACTTAAAAAGAATAGGTTTTCGAATCAGTTGTTTTTGTATGTTGGTTATATATATAAGGTTATAGATTCTATCAAAATTTTGGTGACCATTTTTACAATCTGTTTCTCTTTTTTAACCAGCACAACTTAAAAAAAAATAGATCATGGTCTATCCTAGTATTTTTCAGCATTATCATGGGAACCTTAACCGCGATACAACTTTATCCGCCACGAGAACGGGGGCTCCTAGCTTTAATGACTTTACCCACAAATTTAATTTGTTCTTGTTTTCTTTTTCTGTTAGTTTATTAGTTTTAAATAGGAAATAAATCTTGAATTACGTACGTTTAGGACTTGATTATATTAAACAATTTTATTATATTTTACTCAGAACAGTTCATGCCCATGCTCATGTTCATGCGTAAAAATATTTACGACTTTTTAATTTATTTAAGGTAATTTGCTGCCTTAAAGGCATAAATTCGTAGCCGACTCCATGCAGGAGCAGCAAGCGATGTGTTGCTGCGACATTACTGTTTCTATGTTTCTCTATGAAATACCTCCAGGCGGCGTATCGAAGGCGTTTCATTACATAAAAACCAGTACTGTCGTGCCAAGACCTCTCTTGTTGCTGCTGAATAGAGTCGGCTACAAACTGAATTGTACCTTTAGGCTTTGAATTTTAGGAATTAATTTAAAATAGATATTGCGTCCTATGCCGAGTCTTTCGTCCAACAATCTAAAAAAGGATTATATTCACAAATGGCGCGAAGTTACGAGAAGCCGTGTTCAGGCCCCTGAACTAATAGAGCTTAAAGATAAGGCTTTAGGATCTCGTAAAAAAGTTTTCAGTCCCTCTGAAGGTTACCTTTTACTGGCAGCACCGTTTCTAACTATAGTTTTACAGCTGAACTTAGATTGTAATATATTAGTTTTTTTTTACTTATTAGTACAAGAACGCCTTTTTAGCAGAAAACTTTTTGGTAACGTCATTCTATAAGTATATGTATAAGTAAGGTAACCACGACAAATTCTGACCTTTCCTGGAACTCGCGTACGTATCTGTTTAAGTGCGTACTATTTTAGTCACGTGCTTCTGAATCAATGGAGAGCTAATTGACTTATGGAGACTAGATGGTTACCACCTCAGAGTTTCTGGTCACGTGGCATACTTTAGAAATGCAAGATGCTGAAAAAGTACCATATATATCATTATAATTGCATATCAAATGACATAAAAATTTTAAAGGGCAAATTATTTAATAAAACTTTGTACTTTGACTGGTTGTTACAACACGCATTTTATGGTGTTAAAAAATTCAAAATGTACTGCGACAAAAATATTATTTAATATTTGCACACTTGCATGCAGTTTGAACACAAAATGTTAACATCTCTTGAAAATCGTGTTCTAGCAAATAAATATTTCATTTGATCTGATTTAATTACGATAGGTGTGCCATAGAGGGATAAATGCAAAGTTAGGAGCTGTCAAACGTTAATACAAAAAAGCAAAAGTATCTTCAAAAAAAATTTTTTTTCTAGTTGACCGTCAACTTGGTGAAGTAGAGTGGAATTTGGTGGTAATTTAGTTTATTTGCTAAGTGGCAAAACACCTTACTATACCACCATACTACACATACACCATACTATAGTTATATTAACTACTGCGTATCATGTAAAGGTGTATTTTATTTTGAAACTTCACTATTGAGTTATTTTCATTAATTTTAGCAGCGATGAGAGCACTGAAGGCAATTTGCGTTGGCCATTAAATACCGGGTGTCAACCGCACTATACGCTGGCATGCGAAACATTGCATGAATTGGATTATTTTAATAACGATCGCAGGTTGTGAATACACCACGTGTAGTCGATAGTATTGTTACGTAACTATTGTGGGCATTGTTGACCAAATCGGAGACATACACAGGCTTATTTTAATTTCCTGCAACATTACATTGATAGATAGATAGAGACCTCTTTATTGTTCTACCAATTAAATTTAAAAGTATCAAGGAAACCTTATAAACTAGAATTAAAATGGGCGGTCTTATTGCTGACAGGATCTCTTCCAGACAACCTTTGATTGATAATTTAAATAAAATTACAGTTGGCTTTACATATTTCATTGCCAATTACTTAAGAAACTTTGGAAAAAGTTAGATATATCGAAACCTTTTGTTATTTAAACTTTACTGTCTTAGCTTACTATTGAAGTATTGAAAAAATAAGCTCCATTTTTGTTAAAAAACAATAGTTAACAAACGTTATCTTATAAGGTGACGCATGCGACACATATCCTCTGTACGCTTTATCTATTTTTTTACATTTAATGAAACGTCAGTATCCTATGAAAGTTTTACTGACCCATTTCAGTGTAATGATGGTGTATTAATGGAGTAACCAGTAGCAAATAATATGCACAGCTCTTCAGCGGCGTTTTTTCAGAGTACAAATTGTAAAATTGAGCTATAATTTGCTTTAAAAATAGTTCTTCAATAAGCATTGTTGATTATGAATGAAAAATGAAAAAAGTGACAAAAATAACTAAACTAAAAGTATTTGCTTGCCTAATCTGCTAATCCACTAACATATCAGAGACTTATTCAGCCAATATCCGATCATCTACTTTGTATTGAGGCTAATATGACTCGGAGCGCGGTTAGAGCTAATTAAATCATGTAATGGATCACTATATTGCAGTGTGCAATTAATATGATGATTATTAGAGCACGGTTGCATAATCAATGGAATAGCTCACTTAATTTTAAGTTAATCTATTTGATTTATTTCTTTACTGAATCGTGAATTACATTTACATTATTTATGTTGATGAGGGTGTAGGAAAAGGTAAAGGATTTTTTTATCAGACCGTGCGGTTTTTGACCACACATTGATATGGGAGAAGACGTCAGTATATAGGTATATACTGACGTGTGATATGTAAATAAGGGGGGGGGGGGGGTAAAGGGTGAGAAAAAAAGGGTTTAACTAATTTTTTTCACAAAATGACTTATGGGTATCATTGGATTCAGCGTGAAATTATCTGCAATAATACATGTTCAAAATACCGAAATGAGGCTTAAATCTCGAGATTTTCAGTCTAAAACGGTTTATCTGACACAGGAATACAGTTCACTTAGCATACAAACATTATTATTATTATATTATATTTATTATATTAGATTATATTTTTTACAGTAATTGTAAGAATTAGTACTAATATATTTATTATAAGCACAGAAAAAATATTTACAGGCACTATAAATAAAAAGTTACAACTAATAAAACATTATTTACAAAATATAAACGCTATCCAACTCACCACCGCGCGGTAAGGTTCCCAGAATACTGGCAGCATTACCTCGCTGAATTATATAATGAGTACTCGTATTAGTGCTGTTGTAATATAAAAATAAGGTTTCTTATCTTAATAAAAAAGTCACAACATAAAACATTATTTACAAAATAAATAATTAGTAGTCATACAGTTGTATAGATAAAGTAGAAGTGAATACCATACTATACTAGATGCGCTATCATTAATCCTGAGATTTTCTTATTCCTACTCTGCTAAAGTACCTATCACGAGGAATCATTGTAAGAAAATAAACTTTTCCAATGTTGTCCCCAATAGGGTGCGTTGTCGAAATCAGGTTTCGTGAATTATTCAGGGGTCTGATTTACTTACCTCTCTGGAGAGAATACACTCCATGAAAAAGTCTTTGGCTTTTGGTTTAATACACGACTAGTGACGCTACACGTCTTTACTCACATCAGTCATAAAAAAATGTTAAAATTTATTTATATAATAACCACACAACGGGTACCACCAACAAATAAAGAGTTTTTGTATTGTATTGTACCTATTTTATGTCTGCTTCAGGTTTGAAACTTCTTGTCTTTCTTTGACTCTCTTCTTGTTCCGGTAACTTTTGGGTTTGATCACTATAGAAAAGTTTTTACCACTTACCATCTTTTCCATGTATATTCACGCGTATGTAATATGGATAACAAGTCTTAGGTACTCTTACGTCTAATCTGTTGAATTATCACATCAAATTTCATTTAATCTTAGCGAGTATTTTCGCTAACGAGTAAGATAGTATCACAATATACCCTAACATCAATCTATACTGGTATTATGAATTCGAAAGTAACTCTTTCTGTCTTTCTGCTTTTTGTTACGTTTTCGCGATCAAAAGGCTAAACTTATTTTGATTTAATTTGGTATGGCGAGAGTTTGAACCCTAGGGAAGGAAATAAGATGCGTTTATAGAAATAAACTGCAATTTACGCGTGCGGTAGCTAATCATCATTATCAGCATCATCAGGTGAAAGAACATCCACTGCTGAATAACAATAGTAATAGCTTGAGGTATTTACGGATTTTACCCACTACAAAAAATTGTTTGCCCTTAATATGACCTTTTTTATTGTCTATATTACTGCCTCTGACTGTGACAATGCAATCTATGATGCAGCATGCGTCCCAGAAGATACCTATTTAATTTTGACTTACTGTCTCCCAGATTATATTAAGGTGGAAACAAGAACGCCAGCAAGTTGTTCCACTCATTGCATTGAATTTTCACATTACAAAGTGCGTAGTAAAACGCTAAATGCGGGTTAATGGAATTTCAACCTTAAATGGGAGCCGTGTTTTTGTACGCCTTGATGTCCTGTGAAAAAATGGAAATATTATACTAGATAGGATTGTGTTTGACCACATTACTCCTGATGTTAAGCAACAATGCGGTCGGCGATGTAGCACGCTTGCTTCTAAGTAATTTATGTTCAGTTTCTTCATGTAAATAGGGTCCGGATTAAAACTACTAGAAAACACAGACGCTGGTAAAGAAAACGATGGCGGCTATAAGTGTGTATATCATTCCATACTCCAAGTTATTTCAATTAAAACCTAAAAAATTACATTTCATTCGAATTTCGTAGTCGAGTGTACACCCCTTATCTGAGTCTCACATCACACATCAGCCAAAGAAACCTTAATGTAGGAGTATCCCTTTATCAGATTGAACGAGGACCCCAGTTTTTGTCGGTCTCCTTTAGAGATCTAATGAACCTATATGCAGATATCTATTAATGTAGACAGAATACTAATGTAAATTAAAACATTATTATCGGCAGATGTTTTCGTAAAAGCGATGAAGAGTGTATTCGATGAAGCATTCTTACGGTGAAGGGTATTTCAGCACATCGCACGGAACTAGTTTTTTTCTCACATACTATGTGGAAGTGGCGGGTTGGATTCCCACGGCAGGATAAGTATTTGTGCACAGAAAATGTTGTGAAAATTGTTCTATCTCTGGGTGCTGTGGGACCATTGTCATCGTAGTTCCTGGATCCCTAGATACAGGGAATCCTATTTAGGGTCCAGGATCTTGTATGTGATCGCTGGGCTCTATTATTGTTATTATTATTATTATTTATACTGTTAGAAAGAAATGGTACTTTAAGTATCTGTTGCCAGCGCAGACGAATTATTTTTTCCAAGTTTTAACTTTTTAGGTATTTACTTGGCTAGCATGCTACATCTTCGATCGCATCGTCACTTCCCATCAGGTGAGAGCGCGGTCAAATGCAAGACAAGTGTGAATTAAAAAAAAAAAAAACTAACCAAAGTTTTAAATCTGTGCTATCCCACTTCTTTCCTTTCCTACTTTCTAAAAGATATCCTTCTAATAAATTATTCAAATGATAAATATTACAATATGTTACATGGTCTTTACTTAAAGTAAAAAGCATATAGCATAGGTTATATGGCATATTTTAAAAAATCAATTTCAGCGTGAGTCAAAACACGAGACGCAACTTGAAGTACATAAGTAGTATCAAAACTTGCAATATGAAGCGCAGTCGTTTTTACATCTTTCATCATCAGCCTTTAATCTCTCACCTGTGAGGCCTCTCTTTGATTTTGGCATTTTCCTCGATCTTTGTAAAGAAAATTAATAATGATTGTTAAGATCCGTTGCTGTAGCACGGTCGTAGATCTCGTAGCAACTGTAGCTCAGTCGTAGTACTGTAGCGCTACGTAGTTTCAAGGTACATTGCGGGGCATTGTATGGACACTTTATTAAGACATCCATTATTACACTTGAAGGCATTGGACGTTAATTTATGATAAAGCGTTAGCATAATCGTTATGAGTTATTATTTTATGAATAAAGTATACGTACTATTGAATTTAACGTGTACAAGTACGTTTGTACTACTTGTGTTTGTACTAGAGTAGACGAACGGAAAAATGGAACGAGGTCACTATATTATATGTAACCTAATTTTGAACGCTGACTTTTGCCTTCTGGGCTGTAGGTTGTGGGTTCAATTCCCACCCAAAACAAGCGTTTGTGTGATGATCATCGAGTTTGTTTTGTGTCTGGGTATTACATGTATTCTGTGTATATATTTGCAAACAAAAAGTATCTAAGTATTCTATCAGTTTTCTGGTTGGGTACAAGCTTTGCTTAGTTTGGGTCTAGATGGCATTGTGTGAAATGTCGACAAATGTTTATTAATTTATTTCGTAAAAAATGAAACAAGTTAATAGAAAAAATATATTTTTAATATAAATTGATACGACAACACATTTCACATGTAATAATTTTATACAATTTACGTAGGTACATAATATTATTATTTATTCACAATTTTGAAACTTACTTCTAGCTAATAGCGAAATGTAACCCAATAGTTAATTTTATTATAAAATACAAAATAAATGGCATAATGATTAACGAGTACATAGTGGGGAGTGAAACTATTATTATCATATTGTAAATCTTTTATAAAGACTGAAAGCTCTCAAAAAATGGATTTTAATGAAAACACAAAAAAATATCGTTAAAATAATGGTTTTAAATTTGAAAAATTGTATTGATATTTATAAAGTCTATCTCATGTTCATTGGTTTTAATATAATTACAGTAAGGGTATAAACTTTTTAATAACTTATTATAAACACCTAACTATCACTCATATACCTATAAATTGAAATGTTTTATTTATTTATTTATTTATACACAAAACCCATTACAACCGTAGAAAAATATGAAATCTAAGGTAACTTCGGTATTATCATCATAAATTTGAATGTAATTTTTTTTGTATTTTATTTATTGTTTAATCGACATAAAAAAGTTACACAATATTTGGTGATGCTCTCTGTAGTCAGCGCTGTGCAATTTTTTGTGAAGTAAAACTTCTTTACGCACGTTTGATTTGGGGAGTAAGCTGATGAATGCGAGGCAAACAGAAGTTGAAGTTGGTTCACGTAGATCCATCGTCAACATAACAAAGTTAAAAATTTGTATTATTATGTTGGTATGATCGGTTAAGGTTCAATTTATAATTGTCAAGATGGCGACATCAACTTAAAGCAACGCACAAACAAAGTCATAGCGGCCGATAGATGAAGCTAAACTAAAGAAGTTTTACTTCAGTCGTGTGGTCTAAAGCACACTCGTTTTTTTATGCACAATATAGGACAACAAAAGATGCACCCAGACCATTTTTTTGCTGAACAAGTTAGTTAATCATAAATAAAATAGGATTCAAATTAATAATTATGTGATATTTACATACAAAGAGTAGTATGAGTTGACCAGAAATATTTTAGCACAGTGTTTATTAAATATTCTAAAACACCCAAGTATTTTTTATAAACTGTGTAAAAATATTTTGTAAGATAAATAATGGCTAAACTCACGTCAATTAAAAAATCAAAATTACTCCGACCAGATTTTGGATATATTCAATGTCCTTCTTCTGGGAGCCAGTTACTAACGCAAGCCGCAGCGGCTTTTGCGAGGTTACGTGCTGACGGTTGGGAAAGCCGCCGCGGCTTGCGTTAGTAACAAGAAGGATATTGAATATGTCCGAAACCTGGTCGGAGTAACTTCGACTTTTTAATTGACGTGAGTTTAGCCGTTATTTACCTTGTAAAAATATTATATAAAACGATGTATTTTTTGTACAAAGAATTACCTTTGGTCAGGATCATAAGCAACCATATTTTATACTATTTTCCCAATACGCTCTTGGCCAGTTTTTTTCTTTATTTTTTCTTTCTTTCAGTATTACTACTATTACTTAATTTGTGCTACCGGTCTAGGTGCACCTCGAACAACATTTTCTACAACACGAGTAAAGACAGCAGGCACACTGGTAGATGTCATTGAAAAACTAACCTAATTTACATACAGATAACGATATTATTTACATACCTACTTCGCAAAAAATCAACTAAGAATGGGTCTAGATAATCATAATTATTTTTATAACTATCTATGTCATTAAAAATTAAACCTTATTTTATTAAAAACACAGTTGCTTATTTGTTTTTTCTACTAAAACAGGGTTAAGAGTATTCATTTATTACTTCATGATCTGAGATATATTGATCAACAAATGTGTTTGTCTAATGTTCAATCAGTCACGATAGTTACTTCGAGTGTTACAGTATGATTAAAAACTTAAATCATATTTTAATACTAGAAGTAATTTTAACATGTATTGAAATATTGATTAGTTTACGATATACTCGTACGATAATGTACACATTACACAAAGTTAACATCAAACATAGCTTAGTTAAGGAATTTACTCACAAAAAGTTTTATATACCTAAGAAGGTAATTAATTTCCTGGTGGTGTCGTATATAGGTGAAGATCCATAAGGATGTAACTTTACTAACAGTTGATGCACTTACAAAAAGTAACGAAAATTTAGTTTAATAATATTTTTGGAAATGTAAGTTATAAATTCATCTTGATATCAGACTTTTTACGTCCATTACACCTTTATTTCAGCTGGAAATAATTATTGAAATCTGTTAAATATTTCATCATGCGTATGCAACATAATTAAAAAGTTAAACACTAGATATTCTTTGTTTTCCAATTAACCATCGTAAAACTTTCTTCTTGTTCAAAAATATTAGTGTAAATAGTTACAGAACCTAATTTAAATACAATTTATTAATATGTTAACAATATTATCGAACACAATTATACCATCTATTTGCGATAAATGTAATGAAGAGTATTTACAATTTTGAAGCGCATTTCTTCCCTTTTATTTACATATCAGTAGACAGATCTAGAAAAGCATCTAATGCATCAATGTTATATACAACATATTCTATTATGTACACGCTACTTATAAATCACAGCTCCTGATTGAAATGTTATCATGAACATGACTAGAATTTGTATCTTCATGAGCAAGTCTATCGCAATGGTAATAAAAAAAAATGATAAATGTGGGATATTGTAAAAGTAACAAAAAAAAAGTGAAATTGTATTTCAATGGAATTAATTGCGATAAACTCATTCATTGAGAAGTAATTGTCTTAATATTTAATTTGAGATCACTTCCGCCTTGGTTTGATAAGTCACTTTCTTTTTGGCTTTAGGTTTTTGTTTAATGGAAGGGTTTCTGCTGCCGCTGTCCAAACTCACTTCACTGATTGATTCCGAGTCCTGACAGCAGAGATGTCTCTCAACACATGGGAGAGCGAGAGGCTCGTCAAAGGAAGTATGCTCTATGGTGCGCATACGGAAGGCATCTCGCTCACACACGCTTCGCTCGCCACTCGCCCCGGCTCGTCTCGAGCGGAGCGAGCGGCGCTCCTTGCATCAAGAGCAACGCCCGCGCGGGCCTCGAAAGCTGCCCGCGCGGGCCTGCTGTCACAACCGACACATCTCCTGCTGCGACACCGAAGAGTACATCATCGTTGACACTGGATACTGCAAAACAAAACCATGCATCATATTTACAAACTTCAAGTTTACCTTTTTTCTGTTTCACAAAACGATCGAAATTGAATCCAAATGGACAAGACTAATCCAAGAATTATAATGAAAGATTCAAAAACGGCAACCTAAATCAATACTACGAGAATTAAATCAAGGGCCAGATGGTTTCAATCTCGATTGCTTTTGGGAGCATTGATACCGATGGCGGACCTATTGGAAAATTAAAATTACCACAAATGGAATGGAAATTCACGCTTGGGCACCGAATATATCAAGAATTTCATTGAAACTTTTATTATTATTCAGAAATTCAAATAAGGTTTAAGTATTAAGTAAAAAGCAAAAGGTTGCGTGCATTTGGCTTGCGTGGTAGATCGTCAGACAAACAATGGAGATGAACATTTCACCGCATTTTTATATAATGAGCGCGGCACCCGAGTCATGCAAAAAGACGATTACACCTTATTACGTTATCTTTTCGATACGAATGAATTATTTCCTGTAAAGAAATAGAGTTAATAGAAGGAATAAAAGTAGAGACGGAACAACGAGGGTAGCTATAGCGAAGGTATGTGGAGCACGTGTTAATACATGCAGCGTTATTTTAGAGGAACAGGAAATAAAGCTTCACAGAGAGAATTATTTCCGTGCAGACAAGACTTGCAGTAGCTCACGGAACAGTGCAAGACGTGCCATGACGTTACACGTACCTCGCTGTAATTTATTTAACTCTGCATGAAGACGTTATGGTGGTTATTTTGTTGATATAATTTCATTAACATTTCGAATCCTTTGAATTAGATTTTATATAGATATTTTAAGATATATTTTGAGTTTGTGATACTGCGAAGGCACTTGGATATTAAACCAGTGTATAAAAAGTATCTGAATTGCTATATGTATGTCTGTTCGCAGGAATTTTGTCTGATCTGTTGTATGCCCTGCAGTTGAAGTTCACTCGCCGAGTAATAACGCCGTGTTGTACGCAACTGAAATTAAAAATATACAAAATCTATAAAAAGCTTTCAAATTCAAACGCAACTAAAACAACATTTCCTTTTTTAACAGGATTTTATTAAATAATTCTAACAACGCAGCTCTAAACGATACTGGTTTTTTTGACGATGTATTACGTTCATATATGCAGCGTAAACAAACAAAAATTAAATTAGTTGAGTTTCAACGTAAATTAAATAAGGAATGTAACATTCTGTCAAAAAAATATCGGTATTTGTTTATGGTTTCAAATTATTATTATTTTTGTTGTTAAATTGGCAATCTTGTTTTACATATTGGCGGGGGAGTTTGACTTGCATCTATTATTTAGATTAAATAGTGTGCTGACTTTAGTTGGATTATATCTAGTGTATATTATGAATTACAAAAAATTGAAAAGAGTTTGTCTTTTGATCGATTTTGGCGCGGCTTTCCGGTTTTGGTTTAGTTGGAAGGCGCCAAGCTTTTTGACTAGTTTACACGTAAACCCACGCCTCGTTACCAGTAATGAATTTAGAACAATAAACAAAACATCCATTCCCGATATTTTTTTGACAGAATATATATAACACTTGCCCAAGAGGGCAGAGCTACAGGTATATTTCAACGGAGTAACTTACTTGAGATTGTTTATTGAATCTAAGTTGTGGCTTATACTTCCTCCGCAGCTTCCTCGGGCAACATACGCACAGGATTCTCAGGAACGCCCTAAAACCATATTGGCAATATTGATATTGTATCTAAAGATATATAACTCAATTACTACGTGGAGTGAACACTTTTTTTGTCTCACAAAGAACGAACGACTGGTCGTCACGTAATTTATCTACCCTATACTACTAGGTGGTAGGACTTTTTTGCAAAGTTCGTCTAGGTAGGTACCACCGCTTTGCCAGTTATTCTGCCGCCAAGCAGTAGGGTGCAAGCACTGCTGTGTTCCGGTTTGAAGGGCAATGTAGCTAGTGAAATTACTGGGCAAATGAGACTTTATGATCTGATCTCACAGTCGAGTAATCTTACAAGACTGTGCTGATGTCTCAGGATGATGTGCGCAGTGCAGCAGTCACACGAAACTTTACATGTTGGAGTTCCGAGTGATACTGTTCTGTTATGGGCGGCCGTGTCACTTAACATCAGGTGAACGACTAGCTCGTCACATCATTCAATAACATTTAAAAAAAAAAAGTAAACGTCTTTAGGTTTTTTTTATTGTTTGATAGGCTTGCGTTTGACCACTATCACACCTGATAGTGACGATGCGGTCTAGGATGTAACCCGCTTGCCTAGAAAGTACCTGTTCACTCTCGATTTGAAGACTCCATGGTTGTAGTTTTCGGGAAATACGGACGTAGTTTATACGTAGGAGGATTATTATTTAGGGCTTAAAATAATGACGACATCTATATGTATCAAGTGGTTCACACTTTCATACAGAGCCATATAACTTGACTTAAGTTTACAGAGCTAAACCATTTTGACGTCATTTATCAAGTCACAATGTTAAAACTACACTATTCAAGGTTGCGCCAGTTGTATACACATCAAACTAGATGCGCTCTGTGGTTTTACCCGCAAATCATAAGTATCCTATATGTTAATTCTGTATATAAGCTACCTCAATTCCAAATTTCGTACAAATCGGTCCAGCCGTTATGGCATTAAGAGGTAACAAACACTTGCACATAAAACTTTCGAGTTTACTATTTTAGTAGGATAAATGTAGATGCCTCTGAATAATATGCTTCTTCAATACCTGAAAGGACGAGCAGAGCATATTTGACAAATATATCTCGCATTTTATTTCACCGCCGCCATAAATAGCCTATAGAGAGAATATTCATATCATTCTATAAAAAGTCTCATTTTGAGGAGATTTTCTCATTCATTCGTATGAGTGAATCCATAGAAGTTTTCTCACGAATAACGCGTTTAATAATGTGGTTTTTATTATTATAATAGTAATATATTTCGGGCTTATTGAATTAGTGTGTTCAAAAAATATAAATAACAAAAATATACATATAATATAAATTTGTCAATTTTATGTTTGATTAATTTAAGTATTTTTCATATTTTATTCAGACGTTTATTTTATTTTATTATACTTCATTTTCTAACTAAATATTTTTGTTCGGGCGTCGTGATTATGGCATACCCTCCACTATGATAAGCGTCTAAATTGGAGTTATATGGGAAAGATCTGTGTTCAGAGGTAGAAATCTTCCAGTGGAAGATTTCCATTTCTTGATGTGAGTTGACAATGGTAAAAGAATTAAATAGGAAAATTATAAAGTTATTTAAATTAATCCTCACGGTGATTTTATGGTATACGATAATACGGCTGGCCTTCACAGTGCTAGATATAGGTAATTAAGTGACACAATCTATACAAAGCGATAAAACATAGCCCGGAAACAAAAATAAAGTCACTATTATACTCATTCTGTAGAAAAGAAAGGGAGAGGGAAAAAGATTGAAGAAAAACGTTTCCTCTATCTTTTTCTCCACTTTTTTTTATATTAGACAGGGTTAGGACGTGAAACTAATTTACCCATACGGAACCAGGGCGGGTCAGCCAGTGTTTAAATAAAGTAATAATAGTAAAGGCTTACAGGTCAAATAATTTAAATTATACATAATGAAACAAGGTTTTTCCTAATGTCATTCTGATAAAGAAATCAACAGTTTTGAAGTAAATCTTCTTTACGCATACTTGACTTGGGGAGTAAGCTAGCGAGGCGAATGGAAGTTGAAAGTTGTTGGTTTACGTAGATCTCCATTGTCAACAGAACAAAGTTAAAATTTGTATTGTTATGTTGGTATGTCCGGTAAAATGACAATTTATAATTGTCAGGATGGCGACATTAACATGAAACAAAGCAAAAACAAAGTTATACCGACTGATAGATGGAGCTAAACTAAATAAGTTTTACTTTATCCGTATGGTCTAAAGCACACTAATTTTTTCACATTTTTTATTTAAGATGAACTTTAGCAAGGTCATGTTTGAGTCAATCAATTAATTTAAATTGTACTTACTGTCATAACCATTACGTTTGTGGATAACTGACATTGTGTGTGGTTAGGATTGCCCAGTGTTTGTCGGAATGGAGATTACATACGTTGTTTACAGATTTACAAAGCAAAGATTAGACGAGGGATTGTAACTAATAAGACAGAATGTTTGTCATATCAAATGTTAGTTGGCATGATTCTGAGGTATCAGGGGCGAAATAAGAGAGCGCCTGAGCTCTTATAGGGCATTTTTATTTCAAAGTTTTGTATGTTTTATTGTGCGGACAAAAAATTACCGAAACTTTGACACCTCGATACACATGATATTTTTTCGTTAGGTTCAAAATTCCAGATGGCAAGATTCGTGTAGTAGGTGTCCAGGATTACGTAATAAAGCGATTCAGAAATAATTATAATAATATTACCTATATATATTTAGAAATAATTATAATAATATTACTTTTATAAATATTACTTTTGAATTGCTCTCATACTTGTTCATATTTACTTGTCCAAGAGAAAGTATATCTTTATCGAGTTTTAGAAATTATCATCCAGATGAAAATCGACGTTGGTCGTCCGCTGCAAAGGGTTCATTAGCATTGTAATTTAGTTTCTGGAATGGCAAATAAATTAACAGACCGCGCCAATTTCATCGCAGCGATTATTCGTTGCTATAATAGGCATACTCTCTGATCTCATCTACTTCAACCCAGACATTCGACTCGATAACCTTTGTTACTGAAGTTGTGCTGAATAATAACGTTATTAAAAAAACTAATCATAGCCATGAAGTTTTGTTATCTCGTAATAGCTCAAAACGGTTGAGTGTTATTTTTGAGATAGAGAATTGCTTTTCAGTTCTCTACAGGCTTAGTGTTCCGTGGTTTCTCGCTTCAACAGCCTTCGGGTAACTCGATTAAAGCTCGCCGGCGGATTTCTTTAATGAGAGAAATATACAGTTTTAGCCTCAGACTAAGATAGAAAAGTTAGATGGCATATATAGAACTAAGGGATTAGGGAGTAAATAAAAAAGTACCAAATGGCAAAATTAAAACATTTATTATAGTATAAGAGCCGGCTAACGGAAAATCTGGAATGGGCAGCAGCATTCTCATGGGCACATTAAAATATTGCCCAATTATAAGCGGTCAAGGTAGAGTTTAATGGAAGAGGCCTATGTTCAACAGTGGATGTCTTCCGGCTGATCATGATGAGGCAGCGTACGATTTAACTTTTTTAGTCTATCTCCACGGTCCGTCTATTTTTTCTTTTAGTCTGAGCTTTAAACTTGTTCAGTTTTGTAAATTGTTTTTGTTGTGATTGGAAATTCCGGAATTTTGGAATTAGATGGTGTTTGTCGGTCAAAGTTGGTCGAGCACTTTTAAAGTGGTTACATTTTTAGCTACTAAGAAGAAAATCTTATGTTTTTTACAAAATTGTATAGAATATATCATTTACAAAAAAATATACTGTTACGAAATCAACATTTCATAATTAAATTGAGTTGACTGATTTTCCTTCCGGCTTCATTCCTCGAATAAGTAATTATTTAATACGAATTTTATTTAATTAGTTTTAATTTTATTTGATTTAATTTAAAGGAAGTTTATTATTTTTACTAAATTTTAATTTACTTCTGTATATCTACTTTAAGAATAAAAATTAATAAAAAGAAGATTTTTTTTCTCTATTTTATGTGGTGTATTGACACCACAGAGATATCGACATATAAAAAAATACTGTGAAAGTTCATTTCTTTGGATTGTTCTTGACAAATATGTTTTGAAAGAAATCGAAATGAGCCCCTACAATTTTTTTAAAATGCTTGCCAAATTTCCCGCCAGTAATTGTTCTTTTCTCTAATCTGTGTTGTAAAGTCTTATTTATTCTGTGCCACCGTTATTGCAAGCTGCAGTGAAATCACAGCTCAAGGCGCATCCTTTATTGAATTCCGGAGCTTTGCAAGACAACTGTGTACACTAACTACACTCGAATTGGAACGGTCTTTAATCAACTCCTTGGTGCGTGATAGGCTTAAGGCTGATGTCTGTGTAAATGAAAGTCCCAAACTATTGAAATCAGAGACTATGTGCCTACATATTTATTTATTAGATCAACATTAAATTTTAATAATTATTATTTCCCAAGAGGAAAATAAAGAGGAATATATATTTTTTCCATTGAGAATATTCATTTTCTGGGATAAATGGATTGAAAATTAGGTCCCGATCAAGATCATATCAAAAGGCCACCACTTTACCAACTTCTACCAAAAGTCGTCTAAATAATTCAGTTCCTGAATTCAGTAGAGTATGATCGCGTTTAGCTAGATAAATTCATAAACTTAGCAAAAAATGTGGATGCTAATTTGCTAAATCATTTAGTTGACTGTTTAGAAACGAATTTATAAAGGTATAATCGCATTTAGTCATCACTGCCATATACTAGTATTATACTGCGTATGGGCTTGTTATATTAATGCTGGTATCTTATATGTTTAACTAGCTTCTGCCCACGGCTTCGCTCGCGTGGCCTATAGGAAAATAATTCAACCACCCATTTAACCCAGGGGTGAAATTTAAAAAAACCCTTTCTTAGTGGATATCTACACTTTACAAAGAACACACCATGCAAATTTCAAGTCTCTAGGGCCAGCGGTTTAGGCTGTGCGTTGATATATAAGTCAGTCAGTCAGTCAGGACTTTGAATTTCATATGTATAGATTAATACTATATCAAACGATCTCGAATCTATTTGTAGGTAAATTCTAAGGTCCGATGGTTTTAAAACACTCATAATGTTTATAATTGCTAACTTCTCTCGCAGCGATACATATTTTTTGACCCATAACCTTCTTTTTGCTTTTTTATTTTTATTAAGTCAACGGCCAGGGCAATGCCAAGTTTTTGGTGTTTGGACAGTACTGGAGCCATTTAATTTGATTCAGTAACTGTATTTAGTAAAGTGTGAAAAAGCCTAATTATCTTACCTTTCTGAGTTCTAATTAGATGACTTAATTTAGTGGAATAGGCCTTTAAGGTTGGAACAGAGCAGAGTGTTTACAGCTTGTGTGAATATTGCCGCGGGCGCATAGGTCACCGCGGGCAGCGGCCAAAGAAATAGTACCAGGCAAAGATAATAAAGCCCGGATTTATAGTCTGGTACCAGGCTTACCACGCAATCTCCGGTGGCTGCATTGGACTCAGTGGAACGGTACGCAATCAAAATCATTAATGACGAGGCGCTATAGTTGGGAGAAAACAGCAAAACCTTAACGTATACAACAATATACGTAAGGTGGCATGTTTGGCTGTACTTTACAGAATTTATTTTGGAGAATCTGCCCAGGAGCTTCACAGTCTTATCCCACCGTCTCCATTCCACTACTGGACCTCACGGCGAGGACGGAGTTACCATCCCTACGTTGTTGATTTACCTTTTGTTCGTACGAAACGCTTTGCAGATTCTTTTATTGTGCGTACGGCTAGGGAATGTAACTCACTCCCGTCGTCGGTGTTTCCATCCACATACAACTTAGGTGTCTTTAAGTCAAGAGTAAATAAGTTATATCTGGGTAAGCGTGCTCCATCTTCGACCTCATCGTGACTTACCATCAGGTGAGATGTAGTCAAACGCAAACCCATCAAAGGTAAAAAAAAAACCATTGGTAGTGGGCCCGTAGGTTTCAAACTTTTACTTATCAGGCATGTATATAATAAGCAGTAAGGATGTTAATTTCCAATCAAATAAAAAAAATAGTTTTAACTTGTAAGCGGAATTGCTTTAGTATTTATTTATTTAGTCTTACTGATTAATTTAAGATTAAGTCGCTGATATAAAATTGTATTTTTAGAACTTTAGGCACTTCATTCCAGAAACAAAAGGAAGTACCGGAACAAAGCAGGTAATCATATTTCAATTGTTGAGGTTTCCCCTTTTGTAAGAACGATTTAATATTAAATTTGAGCCAGTTCAAGTTTTTTGTAGCAGTTATTTTTGTAATTTTAAGCAGATATAATAAATAGTGTAATGCACCTAATTAAATAATTCAATTACCTTGATAAAGTGATTTCAAGTGGTTTAATATTTGACTAACTTTTGGGGCTTTATTAACCAAATATAAGAATAAGTAATTATGGGAACACAATGTTTTAAAAATAATAAATATTTGGGATAATATAATATAATTTTATGTGAACCAGATATTAGTATTCTATCTGTTATCGTAGGTACAAGCTTAGGCGCTAAATATTTTGTTTATTATAATACAATGTTCACGAATATTTAGAGAAGCCGCATTTAAAATATTTTTTACGGATGAAACTCTAGAAAACTCGATGAGAAATGGAGAAGGCTCAAAAGTAACGTTTTAATTTTACGACGTAAATACTTTTTACTTAATCCAGAAAGTTCAGCCGGAAGTTGGATGAACAAAATACAAGGTAAAATTTTGCCTCCGTATCATTTTCCTTGAAAAAATGTGTTGTCCGTCTGAAAAATACTTAAATTTGGTACCGTTATATAAATTAATCCCCTAGAGTATTTCGTATAGCTCTTAGAAAAGTAAAATAGCCTTCTAAATAGATTTATTAATAAAATTCCTTTAGAAGGTTCAAGTAATTTACAGTGAAGTACTAATATAGTTCAAATTAATCTATTTCGACTGTCCTGATAGCTCAGTTGATAGTAACCCCCCAGGACAAACATTTGTGTGATGAGCATAAATGTTTGTTTTGTGTCTGAGTGTTATATAGAGTGAGTTATATGAGTGTTATTTGTATTTACAGACAAACATTATCTAAGTATTGCATCAGTTATCTGGTTCCCATAGTACAAGCTTTGCTTAGTTTGGGGCTAGATGGCGCTGTGTGAAATATCCACAGATATTTATTTATTCCTTAATTCAAACATTCTGCTATTTATAAGGCAAAGTTATCCAAGTCATTAAGTATTGAGAAACACTATTTTTCGCTCGACCGCTCTCCAGAGAAAATTGCTTGCTACAAAAGAAATAGCCGGAGTAAATACGAAAATTGCGCTTCTACTGCTAATTTATGTGTTGCAGCTGGGTTCCTTTTAAAACTTTCACTTAGCTTTGTCTTTGTACATTTTAAGTTCAACAAAAATTACTTTAAACTAGAAATGCCTGGCAACCCGCAACTTAATTAACAAATAAATAACGACCAACGATCACATGCATAAATCCTGGACCCTAACTAGGATTCCCTGTATCTAGGGGCCCAGGAAGTCCATGGTCTCAAAACAACCAGACAAAAGTATTTGCGCTGTTTTTCTGTGCACAAGTCTTAGACAAGTCTTGTCGTGGGAATCGAGCCCGCTGCTTCCTGGATATGAGCCGCCAGCTCAACCACCACACCAGAGGCTGACAATCAGCTTAATTTTTCCGTAGTAAAAAGTACAATATGTTGATTCTGGCTATGATTACCTTTAATTCTTACTTTAATTAATTACCTAGGATTCTGGTAATATAACTTTTCATCCAAATCGGTTCGCCATTTTGTTGTTAAGTCGTGGAGAGAAAACTGTTCGGCGCGATTTGTGGCAATGGTTTTGAACGCGTTCATACGCGGTAGTTCAATCGTTTTTGTCCGAAGCACAATCATTCTAAGATATATTTATAGGCAGGCACTGCGTTGCGTTGGATTTAAAATTTATCATTGTAAATTTGGTAAATTATGGCAAAAATATTGAACTTCTGAACTGTATTTAACAAAACAATCAATTGGAACATACCATATTATATTTATTTATCAAAAGCCAAAGTAAGTAACTTATGAAAATATTATTTTATAGATATTTTCCTACATGTAAAACATACATTAGCTATTTATATTTGAAAAAAAGTATAGATATTTACTTAATTTACGATAGAATATAATTTATTACCTAACATACGTTCGCAAACTTTTTTCCTGTTTATAATAATATGATATTTATTGAAGTTGTTTATAATTCATTACCTGTAGAAATTATGGGTTATTCCAGTATGCGTAGATGTATCTGCGTACGCTAGTATTTGTAACCACTCGGAAGCTTATAAACTAGAGAAATAATTCTTTTTGGTATACTTCCCTTGGATTCTCATATCTTTGGATCTTGGCTAGCATACTACACCTTCGATCACATCGTCACTTCCCATCAGGTGAGAGCGTGGTCAAATGCTAGACAAGTTTGAAGTAAAAAAAAATAAAAAATACTTCTATTGCCACAGAGTCACTGAAAGATACTTTTTAGTTTACTAGACTTTGCAAACTTAATACTTACGAACCTTACCGTAATTTACAATAGTAGTTTTTTTTTAATTTAAATCAACTGGTTCTTTCAATTATAATGTATTTTTTATGTTAATGCATGATGTTAGTGCACTTGATGTTAAGCGGCACGGCTGCCATATAAGTTGCAGTGTCACTCGGAATTCTAAAGTATAGAGTTTCGAGTGACAATGCACTACGCACGTCATCCTAAGACATCAGCCCAGTCTAGCAATCTTATTACTAATGTAAAGTCACAAAGTCTCATTTACCCAGAAATTTCACTAGTTACAGTGCCTTTCAAACCGGATTACAATAGTGCTTGCGCACTGCTTCTTGGCGGCAGAATAACTGGCAACCTAGACAAACTTTGCAGAAAAGTTCTGCCACCTAGTAATAAAACTACCCTTACTTTTAACCATGGTATAATATCTATCTCATAACTAAATCATAAGAATTCGTAGAGTGTATGGTATGACTTATGAATAAATTCAGTAGAAAATCGTTGCGGGCCGCAGTTTGAGTACACTGCACTATTTTGTTTTAGTATGCGTGACTGGGTACTTGATTTAATTAGCATGTTTGTTTGTTATGTTTCAGGTCATAAAGTCGCTCCATTTCTTGAATATAATTATTTATATTAATAGGGTTACTGAGTAATGGCGTATAGTTAAATGAAAATGAGAACAATTTATTATACGTGGTTAACAATAACAATAACTTTCAAAGTCAAACAATTTTATTGCAAATATGCTATTTTTAGCACTTTTACGTGTTATTCGGTGTTTAAAATTAAGTTAATTTACTATTCAAATAATAATTTCAACAATTTTAAATAGTCATAATATTTAATGTTTCATTTAGTTTTAAATAAGTAAATAATAATAACGCCCAACGATCACATACATAGATCCTGGACCCTAACTAGGATTCCCTGTGTCTAGGGACTCAGAAACTACGAAGAACATGGTGCCACAAAACCCAGACTCAGAACAGGTATTTGAGCTTTTTTTGTGCACAAATCCTTGCCCTGCTCCGGATTCGAACCCGCCGCCGCCAGGTTATGAGCCAACCCGCTCAACCACCACACCACAGAGGCTGTTATTATGACATAACTATTGAAAAAAGCTAGCACAAAATGCTTCTGTTTATTACCGCTCTTCCTAAACATTTAAACAAAATTTAGCCACGGTTTATTTAATTAAACATCACAAATTAAACTATTATGTAAACATATGAATACTAATTTATCAATAAACTCCATTGTGTACTCAACTAAACCAGAACAATGCTAACAAAAACCTTCTGTAACTTTGACAACAATGCACTTAATGTTGGCAGTACTGCGGCAAACTTGCCAGTTCCGGCATTCGTAGTTCACTTGCCAACCGGAACCGGAAGCTTGACTCGAATGTAGGCACTACATCATGTCTCTTTTCAGCCAGGATGCTTTATTGCCGTTTGGGTAAAATTGCTTGGAAATTAATACACAGTTTATACACTATAAGAACCGATCAGACTCAACGGTGTACCTTGAGAGAGGCCTATGTCTAACAATAGATTATTACAGGCAAATGTAAGACCATCTTGTAAATAGTACATCAGATGACTGTGTACGACCATTTTAATATGGCGGTACCTCGTGATACATTTATGTCGCACTTATATAAATCGTGGTAAATTATATTTAAACAAATAATGAGTTTTCATGCGAGTTGCTCATTTTTATACTTAATTAAAACGGAATTTGAATTGTAGAACTTCTAGACTGAAGCAGTACGTAAACCAAGCAATAATGGCGGTCGACAGATGGCGCCAGTGGAGGGAATACTGCTTGACTCTAGAAGTCGATAAGTCTACCCTATGTTTAACAATCGGTCAGTGTTGACCTAACCACCAAGCGATAAACAAGTCGTGTCCGCTCCTTGGTCTATGTTGATAAAGAGTGTTTAATATAAAGTTGTGAATATACAAGTGATTTGGACGTACAGTTTGTTTTCTTGGTCCGTAAGGGCTAACGCAAATGATTTTTTTAAACGGGGTTATTGGTATTTTTTCTGTTTACTGACCTTCAAGGTCCCGACAGGTACCACGGGAGTTTGTGAATGCAAAAGGCCAGTAGCCGGTCAAAGTGGCGCTCTTTGGGGGAGGCCTATCTACAGCAATGGACGTCTTCTGGTTGATGACCTTTACATAATCATATCGCATAAGGCACCCAGCCATTAATGTGTGAAGCAATTAACTCTAGGACACTTCTAGGGTGCGAGATTCAGCTTGAGACATTGTCGGGAGAAGAGAATCGAGAAGACTATGCCCACTGAAAGATTGGTCTCTTGGAGGTGATGATGATTATGAAGCGCTTAAGTATGAAACAGTTAGTTAAAAGGCGTTATATAGTTTGGGTATATAGCTCGCAGAGTCAGCAATCGGGAGAGAAAGGTCTATGGCAACCAAGAACAGACAATGGAGCATGCGACGTTACGTTACGTTAAATTCACGGATGACCGTCGCGGGAAGTCAAGGATGGAAACGGTTATACATTGGCATATTTAAGGAATGAGTGGAGCATGATATTTTTGAATATAGCAAAGGTAATGCGAAGTGAAGTGGTTTGATTGCCATTGCTGTGTACCATTTTGAAGCGATGACACCCTAATTGGTGTCGACCAACCAACATTTTTATATGTTTAGTTTTATTTTATTGTTTTCTATTTTTAAATAGATTTTTGGAGAGGGTTTTTGTTTTATCTGTCATAAAGATATATGAAGACAACTACTACTATGGAGAGTGCGTTCTAGGTTTTGGGTTTTAATAAATATACTGTATTTCTTTTAATGATGTTCTTATTGTGATTGTACGCGTGCTGTACTTCCAATTGGACCTGCTCATCCTCAGCATTGGTCGTTGGCAAGGATAACTTGTATGTTTATTGATCGTAGGTTTGAATCCTTGCAATAAGATTGGAGCTTTTAAAACCATATTTTAATGTAAAATGCACATCTCTATGCGGTCTTAGTATGTAAGTAGGTAACTTCTAAGTTACTTTTCCACCGACTTTAAATAAGGAGAGTTGAGAGAGGAGGTTCTCAATTCCTTTGTATATTTTTTTATTATCTATTATATATGTTTTCGTTGTGTGAGGTGTCCACACATAATATTATTATTATTTTAACTTTTTATTTATAAACCATCATAATTTTTTTTTTAATTTCACGCGATATACTTTAGATTGGCTCTATTAAATGACAACAAAATCGGTTAGGTTTTTAAATAAAAATAACTGGAAAATATATATTAGTAAATTAAAACATCAGCCAAGCATTTTCAGTAAGAAATTAAGGCTAATAAAGTTTTTAACCGCTTTTTTAAAATAGGTATTTTTATTTAGTCCTGGCCTAGCTACCTTCAACAACGAGTTTACGTGAAACCTTTTCATTAAGTAAGTAATTACAGAACATTAATAATGGTTTATGTTTGGTTGCAAAGGCCCATAAGTAAATAACTACAAGTGACGTAAAATATCGCAGTATGCATTTTCTATGTAGGTTACGATTTCAATTTTCAAAATGAAGAATTTAAATTAAAATAAAATGGTCTAAGAATACGCAAGTTTTAATTAACAGCAATATGATCAATGCCCCTGCCGACACCAACGTCGAATTAGTTTCATATCTTCTGTCAAAAAATAGCAACATTAATGCAATGCAATCACAATTTTGATAGTAGACTTGAGACCCAGGAGATCTACAGCACCTTTTAGCGCGATTGAAATGAAGACCTAAAATAAATTGTTACAAAGTGTATTGTAGCGATTCAATTTAGATCTTAAATATTGGTCTTTACCTATGAAATTGCCGTTTTGTTTGAAAAAAGTTAAAGTATTTTTTTTTCGAACTTATTTATTTCTTTTATTCAAAGTAATCACCCCTGCAATCAATGCATCTTTGCCAACGCTGTGGCAGTTTATGATGCCCTTCTTGAAAAAATCAGCAGGACGGGAGACAACAAACTCTTCAAAGGCGTTTTGTACTGCCTCTGGGGAATAAACTTTTTTTCCCGCTAAAAAGTTGTCAAAATTTTGGAAAAAGTAATAGTCGGTAGGCGCAAGATCTGGTGAGTATGGCGGATGAGGGAGAGCTTCCAAACCCAACTCATGCAGCTTAGAGACGGTCTGTTGTGCAGTATGGGGTCGCGCGTTGTCGTGAAGTAGCAGTGGAGACGACCAATTGACCAAAGCTGGTTGCAGACGTGCGAGTTTCGCCATCATTGTGGTCAGTTCTTCAATGTACACATCTGCAGTAATGCTCTCGCCGTTTTGTAAAAAGCTATGATGAATCACACCACCACTAGACCACCAAACTGTGACCATCACCTTTCTAGGGGTCATTTTTCGTTTTGCACATTGCTTTGGTACCGAACCAGGATCTAACCAACTTGCTGAGCGCTTTCGATTGTCAAAAAGAATCCATTTTTCGTCGCACGTAACAATTCGGTTCAAAATTCCTTCATTTCTGTGCCTGTTAAGCAGCGCAAGGCAAGTCTCGACGCGTAAGTTTTTTTTTTTTTTTTTTTTTTTTTTTTTTATTTATTTATTTATTTATCTATAAAACATAACATTACAGAATGTTCTAATGCGTTACATTTTATCACAATTTAAAAAGAGAAAATATTTATAACCTTATTATTCTACAATTATTATTTACACTTAAACTATGGAATCAATATAAATATAAAAACTTTAACCTATAGTATACATACATATGTATAAAACAAAACAAAACATAAAATATTAACAAAAACTTCTGAATAACAAAATACCTAACAGGTAACACTTATAATAATAATAACACTTATCCAATATCTATAAACTAATCAGTCCTATTCACAATAGCTAAGGCACATTGCTTCAACTGCCTTCCATTCATCCGCAAATATATCTAAGTATGGACGTTTTGCATTAAGGCCATTGAGATGGCGCTGTGCACGGCAGACGGGAGATTGTTGACGCGCTGCAGTGCGCGCTGGTGTAGGTGCAAATAGAGGGACACGCCCACTTCGGAACCGAGCACGCTGCTCCGGTATACACAGTCTGCTCACCTCACAAAGGAGCTCTGGGCTATCCAGCCTACCGCGTAGTATTTGTATTGCCGTGATAATTTGGTCGTACATCCTACGAGTTTGAAGCGACTGAAATCCTAGAGTCCCTTGTAGAAACTTTGTGGGATACATAAAAGGATAGTATACAAACATTTTCTGATACAAAAAGCGTAAGAAACGTTTTTGTACCTTTTCCAACATGAGGGTGTACGATGATTCGTATGGGTTCCATACACAGGCGCTTGTTTCCAGCTTCGACCTAACCAGTGCTGTATATAAAAGTTTGATTGCCTTAATATTGGTGAACTGTTTACAGTTACGTGTGACAAACCCTAGCTTTTGAAAACAATCAGCTGCAAGGGCTCGCATATGGTCATGAAATGTAAGGCTGGGATCGAACAGAACGCCTAAATCTTTTACAGACTGACATCTAGTAATTTGTTCACCGTTCAAATTATAATCGATATTTATCGGCTTGTTAGCACGAGTGAAACTCATTACTTGGCACTTGGACGTATTGAGTAATAACCTATTATTATTGCACCAAGTCAAAACTGCATTAAGATCTCTTTGAAGGACTTCGCCATCTTCAGGTGTTTTGATTTTAATAAAAAGTTTAAGGTCATCTGCATAAAGTAAACACTTGGCATACATCAGGCATTCGGGTAAGTCATTTATCATGATAGAAAAAAGTAATGGCCCTAAAGAAGATCCCTGACTGACTCCAGAGCGTGTGTGATAGAGTGCCGAATCAAAGCAACCTAGGCGTACAAACTGTGTTCGATCTCGTAGGTAGTTAGCAAATAGGTGTACTAATTTTGGGGCACACCCGATGAAAGCAAGTTTTGTAAGAAGAACATCATTATCAACTTGGTCAAATGCTTTTCGAAAATCAAGATAAATGACATCTACTTGGGTACCCTGGTCAAGACTTTTTGATACATAGTCCACGATTGTAAGTAAGTTGGTATTTACTGAACGTCTTTTCCGAAAAGCGTGTTGAGCGTTGTTTAGGAACGGCTCCAGTTGCCTGTAAATTCCATCATGCAATGTACTCTCAAAAACTTTAGCAAAACATGACAGTACTGCAATAGGCCTATAGTTTTCTGCCAGGGATTTATCACCTGTCTTGGGAATAGGTGTCACACGCGATTTTTTCCAAGCCTCAGGGTATTTTCCCGTGCTAATGGAAATGTTTATAATGTGCATTAATGGTACCACCAGTTGTGACTTAAAAGCTTTTACGACATATGGAGGAACATTGTCTGGGCCAGGTGAACTCTTTGCTTTTAATTTGCTTATACAGAGCTCAATCTGGTTCCTGTTACACTGTGATATATTAATTAGTCTATGGTTGCTAGTAGATGTTGTAGTTTGGGAAAGGTCAAGAGCAGGTGAGTGTGGTAGGAATACGCTGCTGAAGTAATCGGCAAAAGCTGCTGCCGCAGCTTGGCCCGAATGTTGTTGTCCATCATATTCAATAGTTGGTTGGAATCCTCCTTTAGTTTTCAGACTTGAGAAGTGGCTCCAAAAGGCACGTGGATTTTGTACCAGTTCGTTTTGTATATTTGCTATGTATAATTGGTATGCTAAAGAGGCTCTGTATTTGATACTAGCCCTAATTGCTTTAAAAAAACTATATACTAAGACGTCTTTGTTAGATTTGTATATTTTATGTAGTATAGATTTTAACTTAAGATCAGATATTATATCTTTGGTGAACCAGGTAGGATATCTTCTAGTAAATTTGGAAAAGCGCCTTTTTTTAGGAATGCACATATTGAATGACCTATATAATAAATCGTATAGACATTCTACAGCATTGTTTGGGTCAGATTTATTCAAAACATCGCTCCAGTCTATATTATTTACGTACTGAAATAATAAGGGAAAATCTGCCTTACCAAAGTTCCAATCGAAATCTTCGTCGATGTTGCTAGGTTCTAGCTGTGTATGTCTTGAATTGCGCTCAAGAGTTATTGAGATGTCCAAAGGAGGGTGGTATTTGTCTGGATGTTCTACAAGTCCCTCATCTGCCGCATATACGTTCACGTCTTTCACATTCTGACTGACCAGAACTACATCAAGCTTACTACCTAATTCATTAACAATATCATTACGTTCCATTAAATCACAGAAGTTACAAAAATAACAAAAGTAGTTATTAACGTTCACACTGGCACTCTTCAAATTTAAATCTCCTAAAACTATAATTATTGTCTCATTATTTAATACTGAAGACATAATATTTTGTTCTACTTTGCAGAACCATGCCATATAGTCCTCATCTTTAGCGCTTGGTTTAATGTAGACTACACACACATAATATACTCGTCCTTGACATGTAAACGATGCCCACAAATCTTCGCCATGTTCCGTCTCTAGGCCTTGATGGCGTTGCAGCTGCATACTTGATTTTGCAGTAAAAAGTACTCCTCCACCTCTCGAGCAACGGTCGCGGCGCAAAAGGTCCCAGCCAGGAGGTGCTACCTCAGCATCAGTTACTGACTGGTCAAGGTAAGTCTCTGTGGCCGCAATGAAGTCGGTGTTGATTATTGCAGTAGTTTGTCGCCAATATTGAAGTTTAGTTTTAAGGCCTCTAACATTTTGGTAGGTTAAATAGAGTAGAAATGTACTATTGTTGGTTATGGGTCGATTCTGTATTATCGACTTCGTTGCCCCTCTTGAAGATGTTCTGGCCGAGAGTGTGGGGTCTTCTGTGCTGTGGTTCACGCTCGGCGACTCTACGAAACCACTCTCTTATTTCTGTACCGGCTGGCCAGATTTCTGGTGCCATGAAATTAGTGAAGGCACGTTCAGGGACCGTAACTACAAAAGATGCATAGTAGTTGTGTTTTAATTTCATCTTTTCTACGTGAAAATTCACACTTTTGGATACTTTTTCTAAGTGAGTATGAAGCGCATTTGATGAGGTCTCAGGTTTGAAAAAGCAAGCGTGTATTTTTCTTGTCTTTTCTACAGCTTTGAGATCTTCGGGCTGTCCATTACCTTTTACTACCTGACTACGTGGGAACTTAAACTTTCGCCTCTGTACCTTTGTCCATGGTTCATCGGTGCTATCATCTTCCTGATCCTTGCTGTTTGTGGCTATTTGATCGATAGCTCTTTGAGGGATTGTACTTAATAATTTGCTATTTGTAGCAGCACAATGTGTATTTGTACTATTTTTCTCATTTTTTTCCTGTTTTTTCTTTACTTGCGCTTTGTTTGTGCTTTTTGGCAATATGCAACTGTTATTTTTCAGGTCATATTGTACATTAATAGCGCCTGGCAAAGATGTAAGAGATTCAGAGAATGTCGGATTATCCTCTTGTTCTAGACGTATACACGGTACCCCCACTTCAGTTTGGTTTGATGTGTGGTGTTGAACTTGTTGTTCTATAGATATTAATCTTCGATTTGCGGTAAAAAGCTCCTGTTCAATTTTTTCATTTTGCTTTACCATCTCTATGCACAGCTCATAATTTGAATCAACTGTAGTTTTTAATATGTGATGGTCGTCTGTAAAGCTTTCTGAGGATATCGTTATACCATCTACATCATTTCGTAAGGTGCTGTAATTATTGCTTAGAGTATTAAAGCTGGACTTTAACTCTTTTATCAATTCACAAGCTGTAACTATTCTTACTTCTTGGTTCTGGAATTCGCTTGAAACAAACTCACGCATTGCTTTAAGTTCGGATAAAATTAATTCATTGGAGACAACATTGCATCCGTTTTCTATTGTTTGTGCGGCAGAATGGATTTTGGAAGATCCATGCGTATTTGTACTGGACGTTGGGGGTGGGGGGCTATATTTCGGAGTGGCATATTTCGCACGATTAGCAGGTGGAGTATGCTTTACTAGGGCTATGTTTGCCATGAGACCGTCTTCACCCTCATTGCTCTTACTTCGCTGTTTCATAGGCGAATTACAGGTATTTTTGGTTTTTGTCTCTATGCATGGAACACATCGCCAGCTCACTTTCTTGGTTGGTGACATCAAGTAATATCGCTTAACTCCCACTCTTCCGCAGTCCAGATCGTAGGTTTTCTTGCATTCTGAACAGTTTAAATATTGCCTGGTTTTAATTGGATTAAGGCACAAAGTACATGAAAGCGCCATTTTTACGTATTGTTTTGAAAAGATCAATATTTTTGGGTTTCAGTTCTGCATGCAGTAGGTGGCGCTATATTAAAGTTCCAGTTGACTCTCTTACACGTATGCCAAGTAATGTTGTTTTGTTTATGTTTCTAGAATTCTTTAAATTCATAAGCACACACCAAACTGCTACAACGAGTATTTTACACACTTAATGACGTACTAACTACACCACTTAGTTGATATAATAAATACCAAAGCACGAATAATTCAAATATTTGAAAAATTTGTAACGGTCACTTTTATAATAACTGGTTTATTTTGATAATACCAGGCAGTCAATCATAGATAACACACATATAGTTCATTTATCACTTATTACCATTGATTATATGCTCATGGTGCAACGAAAAGCACAATAACTATTTATTTTCGAATTTATTCTCGGACCCGATACAAACACATTGTTTACAATACGCGCCCTCTGGCGGAACGATGTTGCGCTGGCGATCGTTAAGTTCGTGGGGCACCCATCTATCAAGCTTTTTTATCTTGCCAATCTGTCGCAAATGGACCAATATTGTTTTGATGCTAACATCAAAAGCTGCTGCCAGCTCAGCTGTAGATTGAGATTCATCAGCTTCCACAATCGCCTTTAATTCATCATTGTTGACCAAAGTTTCCGGACGACCACGAGGTTCATTTTTCAAGTCAAAATTTCCAGAACGGAACCGAGCAAACCAATAACGGGTTGTACGTTCGTTTGTACAGTTCTCTCCGTAAACATCGTTGATGTTACGTGTCGTTTGTGCCGCGTTGGTGCCACGACGGAACTCATATTCCATAATTACACGAAATTTCAAAGTATCCATTATGAAGAAAAATGTTGAAATGTAATGAAAATACAACGCTAATCAATAAACAAAAGACTTATATTGTAAATAGAATGTCATATTTTTAAAACAAAATTAATTTGAATTTAGAATTCGCAGCCAATCAAAACTTTTTTTTGTCTGAAAAAGTCTGTACTGCAATACGGCAATTTCATAGGTAAAGACCTATTATAAGCGTGCTAAGAGGTGATGGTAAGGCTCCATAAAAGCTTCTTTTAGTAAGAAACTGAAATAATAAAAATCTTTCTAGGCAGAAATGATTATTTATGAATAACGTCTAGATTTTGACTCACTATTTTATTGATGGTAATATTGATGGCATACATCATGCAAAACTGGAAAAACACTTTGATAAGACGATACATTTTCAGTTCAAACCCTACCATAATGCGGGAATTAAGATTGATTTAAATATTTAATATTATCAATAGTAAATAATGTTGATGTTTCTTAATAAGAAAAAAATAACATGCAACGATCACATTCATAGATCCTAGACTATAAATAGGATTCCCTTGTACCCAGGAACTAGGCTCCATAACTCGGAGACTCGGAACAAATATTTGCCTAATTTTTCCTGTTATTCCCACCGCCTCCGGGTTTCATATTGGCTCATGGCAAAAAAAGTTTTTGTAAATGGTTATGGTGGTTAGTGTAGTTAGCAAATAAATAAGCTTTGAGACATCTTACGTTCTATCACAGACGTCAGTAGAGTATAGTGAATTTGACTTTATTTTCTAGCCATTCTCTTCAAATAGATTTTCGCGATTTCCACACCCATTTGTCTGTGCCCACAATGGCTGCAGCGACTGCTACCTCACAATAGCCCCTATTGTAAGATACCGTGTCAAGCACAACCATCCCATTGTCTCAGAAAGCATCAGATGAAATCCGTCTCCATTCTACATGATTTGTTTCTGACCTTATTCAGATGGAGCAGGTTACCTTTACTATATTAATCCGTCGTTTATATTTGAGGTGCTCTGTAGTATTGGCAGCTACATTAATTTAGTTTAAACTTCTTTGCTTTTTGCATATAAACACAAACAAATGAACTTTAACTTTACACAAAAAAGAATGAAATAATTGAAGGGGTGAGAACAAAAAGGGTTTAACGGTCAAATTGATAGTTTCGAGAAAATTGGCTTTAAACTTCAACGGCTTTATTTTAGTGAAGAGTGCTTATAAGGTGATAGAAAAGGTTTATGTAAGTTTTAGTTGCTTGAAATGTATTAATTCTATTTTAAAATACAAAATATAGTACTCATTCGTACAATTAGTGTAAAAATATAATATGATAAAATAAATATAATAATGTTTTTATGCTAAGCGAACTGTATTCCTGTGTCAGATAAACCGTTTTTAGCTTTCGGCATTTTGAGAATGTATTATTGTAAATAATTTCACGCTAAATCCAACGATGCCCATAAGTCACTTTGTGAAAAAAAAATGAGTTAAACCATTTTTGATCTCACCCCTTCAATTGTGTTAGCTCCAAAAGAAAACTAAAACAACGAAAAAGCTAGCTATTTATTACACTGTCTAGTCTATATGTATAGTCTACAGGATATAGGTATCCTTTAATACTCCAGAGGGATTAATCAACGCCCGTGACCACATTGCAAACAAAAATTAAACAAAACACAACTCAAACAATGTTTTCCAGTTTATTTCATCAAAGGAACTTCGTCGTTGGTATTTTCAATACAGTATAATATGCGGCATCGTCCTTCCACCGAGTATTTTCAATTTGTTCGCGACGTGGCAATGTCAAATACAAGTCACACCTGTGCGATTGAAACAGTTTTGCGTGAAAAGAAGAATTGGGAGGGGTAGAAGAGGAAAAACTGAATAAGTATGAACGGTATTTCGAGCCTAGAAGGTCAATTTTTGTAATATTAACTAGACATAGATAGCATTCTAATTTCGTTCCAACCATGGTGAAATCAGTATATTTTTTCCTTTTTTTAAAGATAGGCAAGGGGGCCCGTCTAATATTAATATTTAGGCATTTAATTATTTTTATGCAAGCTCCGAAAACTCATAACTTGACGTTTGTGATTGAGGAGAATACTATTTGTGAGATTGAGACTATATCGATATTATAAAGATAAAACCGGTCTGTTCGCGTACAAAAAATATTATCAAAACATAATTTTGACTAACCTCGACGTTACGACCAAGTTTTTTTAAATTATTTAATTATTATATTTGACCAATTATGTTTTGATAATACTTTTGTACGTGAATAAACCCGTTTTATCTTTACAATATGTATTCAAGTCGTGAAAATTTAAAAAATATATCGATACTTAAAATTATTAACTACGAGAATTGGGCTTCAGATTTTAAAATTATGTAAAATATTTACTTAAAGCTTATTCATATTTATTGACGAAGCTTCTAATGGATGAAAAAAATCGATATTTTACGTGGACTTCGCAGTTCAAGAAGTGCCTGTTTTGCAGTCGCAGAAGTCGCGTTTGTTGTGATTACGCCAAACGTGCGCTCTCAGGTCTTTACTCTATATTACCTCTGTGTAAATAGGTTTGCTTTTGGGTATGGTGGAGTAAGCCTCTTTCATGTGGAAAATTTGGGTGCGAATAGCGTTTGTTCAAAGATGGTGGGTAACTAGTACCTATATAATTTTGACAGAAATCGAAATGCTTCTGGAGACTGTTTCATTTGCTCAGTTGAAAATAATGATATTCTTGAATCTTAGTGAATTTACCTTCTATTTTTGATCTGTAGTATTATGCTCAGAAAAACCAAAATGGGAAGTAGTATAGCTACAGTTTCTTCTCAAGGTACGTTCAGATATATAGATAGATAAACTCTTTATTGTACACACCAAATAACAAAAATTATAAAAAGTGTAACAATGGGCGACCTTATCGCTGAAAGCGATCTCTTCCAAGCAACCTGGTCAGCGTCAGGTCAGATTGAAGCGTCTAAAATATATAATGGTATAATGGTATAACGATCATCAGATTATTTTGGCTATTTTAGATCCTTCTGACGCTGACTGTACATAGATAGATAGATAAACTCCTTATTGTACACACCACATATTAACAAAATTAAAAAGAATACTACAAATTACAAGAAGTGGCGAACAATGGGCAACCTTATCGCTAAAAGCGATCTGTTCTAGTTACATACCGCATGAGTTGAATGAAATGTTCAGTATTTTAGATTTGTGTGTAGCATTGCATGTAGACTCTTACAGGGTCACAGGGGGTTGCTTACCCTCTTAAAGAAGTCTTCGTTTGGGTTCTTTGGCGGGAACGCGAAAAAGATTGCGTCACCGCATTGTATTATTTTCCAAAACTTGTGTTATTTTCAGTGTTAGTGCATAAAATTGGTGGCATTCTATTCGTTAAGTGGTGGATTACAGGCGTGAGTGTGGGAAAATGGTATAATGATGGTGAAACGTTTCTTTTCGTGTTGTTTCCAAAACTCCATAGAAGCTTCAAGTAAAGTTGCTACCACTTTAGTAGGAGTATGACTTTGACTAGACTATGACTTGACTATGACTTGATTTGATGACTTCGACTGTGGATTGACACATATTTGCGTGAAATATCTTTAACTTGATAAATTATCAATTACTTGACACTGCCTAAATACACAAAACTGTGGAGCCAAAACATAAAAAAGTCTTCGTTTGTAACTGGTTACGAAGCTCTGAATTCGTAGATAGCCGAAGCGAAAACATGGCAGACTATTTTCGGTACTAGCACCGGTGTAATGCCCTCGTTATATAGTCCAAGCCATCAAAGGTAACACATGTGGAAAACTTAAGTATTTCAGATATTAGTCGTGGCTTACCTGCCCAGTTTACCTAGGTGAGTTGAGGTGCACGGACGAGAAAGTACTCGTGGTCCACGTCAGATTACCAAGTAAAGTAAAGTAGTGTCCAAAAATATTTAAAAATCAAATCTATAAAAATTTCGTAGAAAAAAACCACGATGACAAGAAGCAGTCCAACTAAAAAAAAATTACGTAATAATAAAGATACATCAATGAGAAATAAATAAACCAATGCCAAGATTTAAATATAAAAATCACATAAATTCACAGCATCTCAATTATTGAAAATATAATATAAAACAAAGCTCAAATGTAGTAAGAGCTAAAGAAAAGGTTTTTCCGGGACACGCGACAATTTGTGGCTTTGCAAGATGACAAAACGGCGTCGTTTGCCTTTGGAACGCCTACGTTTTCCGGCGACCGGAGGGCGGTCGTCATTTTTTAAGGGTTAATACGCACAGTATATGAACTTTTTACAGATCTCTCGTCTCTCTTTACAGTAGATCCATGCTAAAGTATCGAAACAATGCGTTAGTTATTTTTTCTATTTCATTTATATGCTTCTAAATGCTGGACTTATTTGCATGGCGATAGGTGTACGTGACGGGTAATTAATAATTATGTTATTTTGATTGCAATGCAACAGCTCGGGTAGCATGAGCTATAGAGAAGGCGTTTGACCAATGAATGATCGCGCGGATCACGTCATAAAACTTTTGAGCTATAGAGAAAGCGTTTGACCAATGAATGAACGCGCGGATCACATCATAAAACTTTTGTTTTTTTTTCCTGTTCCTTAGTTCCTGGGTACCTAGATGCAGGGAATTTTGGTTATAATAATAATAATCATAATGATTAGTATATAATAATGATTATAATAATAGTTATTATTAATTATTATTCTGCGTCTAAAGAATCACAAAGTGGCGAAGAAGGCGTCATTTTCACATAGACTTTTTAGCACTCAATAGTAATTCGAGAAAAGTCTCGATCCTAATGCTTAATGGACAAACAAACATAATTTAATAAACAAACAATACAATGTTAATTATCTGTTTGTTACTGTTTCATTTCTATAATCTAGTTTACTCTGCAATGCTGCTAGCAAAGGTTTGCTACTTACAACTGGTAGTGGGCTGGCTGGAGCATTTGGACTGTCTATAAGTCAGCACGGCTAGTATATACACACTTCAAATGTTTTTGGTGTGTTCCTGATTAGCATCATTAAACGGACTAGCACACTCCGCACTTTATTATTCAAAAGGTACAAGTACATCGTCGTCAAAAACAACTTGGGTAATTTGGAGGTGATTATAATTTTAAGCTCGCAGCGCTTCGCAGCTATATTGCACTTTAATGTGAAGTACGAAAAGTAGCATTTCTATTGAATGTAGTTGAGGAGTGAATCATCTATATCTGTATTTTATATAAAACGAGCTTCTGCCCGCAGCTTCGCCCGCGGCGTGGCCTATGGGAAAATAATTCAACCACCCATTTCACCTTCTTAAGGGCGGAATTTCTAAAAATGCTTTCTTACCGGATGCCTACGTCACAACATCTACCTGCATGCCAAATTTCAGCCAGATCCGTCCAGTGGTTTAGGCTGTGCGTTGATAGATCACTATGTCAGTCAGTCACCTTTGAGTTATATATATTTAGATCGTTGTGATATTACTTTTCCAGAAGTCTCTAAAGTTTGAGTACTGTATTTGTTTTATATCTGGGATTTTTTTTATTTGTAGGCTTACGAGCCGAGTAAAAATGTAAAGTGACTCCTTTTTTGCCCTTGAGTCGACCCGCGGGGCCCGAAAATGTTTTCGCAGGATTTATGCATAGGATAATTTAATATCGCTGTTCCCGCCACCTGCCCTGCCATGTTTCGCACAATTTTGTTGACAGAAAAAGTTTGCTAAGTAAATCTTGTCTATTTTATGTTTATAAAATGTGATTTTTTCGTATACGCTGCTCTGTTGCTGTCACATTTTATGAAAAACACATGATTTCAACAATAAAATTCAAAAATAAAAATATAAAATGGTTCTTTAGAAAGTTTAGGACTACAAGTTGCACAGAAACACGGCATCCATATATGGTTGAAATTCCTTCAACCCACATGAAATGTTTCGCTGCTAACTTTATAGTGCGAACAGCTAATGAATGGAACAGCTTGCCGGCGTCCTTGTTTCCAGTTAACAATAACCTGGGAGTTTTCAAGTCAAGAGTGTAGATCTTCTAGGCTAGCATGCCGCATCTTAGACCACATCTTTGCTTCACATCAAGTAAGGCAGTGGTCAAATGATTTACTTATGACATAAAAAAAAAAATGAAATTTATTCGTGACTCTTGTAAAGTATTCTAAGTGAAATACTATTGCACCTAACATGATATTTATTTTTTGGATAATACTGTATCTGTTATTATATATTCAACGAGCTTCTGCCCGCAGCTTCGCCCGTGGCGTGGCCTAATGGAAAATAATTTAACCACCCATTTCACACTTTTAAGGGTGGAATTTCGAAAAATTATTTTTAGCGGATGCTTACGTCATAACATCTACCTGCATGCCAAATTTCAGCCCGATCCGTCCAATGGTTTGGGCTGTGCGTTGATAGATCACTATGTCAGTCAGTCACCTTTGAATTTTATATATATAGATTAGTATTTACTGTCTATTACTGTTTTATACGAAATATTCATAAAGCCATCCAATAAGTAAAAAGTACATAATGTATTATTGTATTTCCATTTCGTAATAATTTCCTGGGACATCCAGTCCTGGAGGCTAATTTTGAAAACAAGTTGGTGGCTTTAGTTCTCCTGCGGAACTCCACATTTTGGATTATACCACTCAAAGAAACCCCGAGCATATCTTTCTCCATAGCTCGTTAAGTGACAATACCTATAGCTGAAGGTGGCAACACGCTACGCTCGGATTAGAAACTAGCTCTAAAATGAGGCTGCTGGAAGACAGATTCTTAGCTTAAAGGTGATATTGTATATGGTCTTTGGCCGTAAGACTACAATTTTCATATTTTGGTGATATTTACTAGGTGGTAGGATTGTTCTGCAAAGTTCGTCCTAGGTAGGTACCACCACTTTGGCAGTTATACTGCCGCCAGCAGTAGTGCGCAAGCAATACTGTGTTCCGGTTTGAAGAGCATTGTAGCTAGTGAAATTAGGGCAATTGAGACTTTATGATCTGATCTCACAGTCGAGTTATCTTATTACCGGACTGTGCTGATGTCTCAGGATGACGTGTGCAATGCAGTATCATGCGAAACTTTATATTTTAGAGTTCCGAGTGGCACTGTTCTGTTATTGGCAGCCATGTCGTCTAACATCAGGTGAACGACTAGCTTGTCACATTATTAAATAACATAAAAATAAGATATCTATAGCTACCCAGATGAGCACTAAAAATGCCCACCTTTGTTTATACTTATTTTCAGCGTGATGCGGCTTCGATGCACATCAAAGAAAGTAGGCTGGCCTGGTACTTTTGACAAACAAAAGACGCAGTGTTCTTAATCTTTAGGTAGCACTTGTGGCACAAAAGATGAACAACATAGCCTTTGTGATATGAGCTTGCACTAAAAGAGCATGGAAGCTGTGTGAAATAGTTACGCTACCTTTTGAGGTGTTTTTCTTAATGGTGCACCTTTTAATGTGAGTTATGAAAATAGCTTTAGAGACCTGTCTCTAAAGCTATTTTCATATTCGAAATTTTATTAATTTAAAATTTATTACAGTGGCAACACCGGTAACTGTCATCGCTTCCCCACCCATCTGGCTATATAAAGGGAGCGCTCGGTGTACTACAGATCATTCTAGCTTCGGACACGGCTCAGTGCGCATGCTGAAGGCCTATAGTTACAATATATAGGTTGCAACCTACGCACAACCCGTTTAGCCTATAAATACTTATTTACTTCTTGTTTATAAATACAAAAGTAGACAGAAACTATATATGTTATATAAAATAATACAAAAACCCAGACACAGAACAAACACCTATGTTCATCACAGGACAAATGTTTGGCCTGGATGGGAAATCAACCTAAGACCTACAGTTCAGATGGCTGACTACCAACTGAGCTATCAGGCCAGTGAAATCAAAACAGAATATCTCCTTCCAGTTCTACCCACATAATATTATTTTTATATCTCGATGTAACATGACTTTTACGCAAAAATTCAATTATGCTCCACTGATCAGTATGCCCTTTAGAAATAAATATCAGATAAGCTCGCAATAAACCTACGCTTAATATAAATACGTTCTCATGTGATTTCATTATTTCACGTCCATTTGAATAATCCAGGATTGATACAATTTATTACTGGAGAAAATTAACTGTGTATTGCAGGAGATTATATTGAAACAAATTTAGTAATGTAATGTCTGTACTTGTTCCTCTGAGACTCGGATGAGTTTACAGTAGTTCTGACAAGCAGCGGGGGCGAGTTGGCTGGACTGCAGTCGCGTCCCCTTCTCGCCCCGGTACGGCGGACGAGGGCTCACGGGGGGCTTTAGTGGGTTCGAGTCCCACATACCCCCTGCCACCACCCCCGTGGTGGCAGGGAAGTGCGAGGGCTTTCCCCCTCTCAAAAAAAAAAAAGTTCACAAGCAGGCTCTTCTTTCCGAAACCTTCTTACTAGGCTATATTTTACAACAATCATTTGTATCGACATAATGCGAGCATTTCAAAAAAAGAACTCTCTTGGTGAGTTGTAGAACTGTGCAGGGGCATCCTGTGTGGTTCTATGGAGATCCCAGGTCCCTCTAAGCATTAAGGCGGAATTTTTCATGGATGAAAATCCCTCATAATCCAGTTGTACCCCATAGCAACCGGGCATCTTTTAAAGATTTCCGTAGAAACAAAATCTAATGTAATGTAGGGTATTTATAGAAATAGTTATATTTATATTGTACTAGCTGCGCCCCGCGGACAAAAACTAGCCTATGGGTTAATCCCTTATACAAGCTATTTATATTTCAAAATGTATCCAAATTTGTTTAGCGGTTTGAGCGTGAAAAAGTAACAAACATTTGTAGATACGAACTTTATATAATAATATTAGTAGGATGTGGGTAGGAGTTTTTGTGGGTAGGTGTCATATCGCAATAAAGCGCTATCGGAGTAACTGTGGTTTTTCTTTTGTTGCTTCCAGATCAAAATATTACACAAAAAAGGTAGGTATAATGTCGTATCTACGAAGGGCTTAAAGTTTATGAATCTTTCTAACTACCCCACTTTAGAACGTAATATTAGCTCTTTTGCCCCACATGACAGTAACAATATTATTTTGTACAGAGATACTTCACTGTCCCATAAAAATTTATTACGTATAACTTGACCCAGCTCCAGAAATACGACTGCTGAATTTGATAAATTAAATCTCGCCATTTTCACTGTGTAATACTGCCGTATATTATTGAGTCAAACAGTAACTGTTTTATTTGATTTGATTTACGATTTGATTGTAATTTCACAGTCTCGCTAATAAGTACTGTATAGAGAAATAGTTATTTTGTGTTTTGTTTCTTTCTATTGAGTTTGTAAATTCTAAACGGGTAAAACAAGAATAATTAGACTGTTTGCTTTTCCACTGTTAATGCAGTGTTTATTATTAAAAGGTAGTTATGTACCCATAACCGGCCTCCTCCGGCCGCTGCCTAGAGTCACGCCACGGTCCCAGACGCATGATCAGCGGAATGTTATCGCATCCGTCGCTGGAACGGTGGCCAGAGCCGATCGGAAGGCAGTCGTTCTTGTATCAAATTCTACAGACGGTCGCTTACTGTAAAACTCTATTAATATTAAATAAATTTCGTAAAATCCGAAATAATAGTTTTAAAAATCACCTCAAAGCGCTCCCGAAAGTTATCTGGCGCAGCCGGTACGATTGCTGGCCGTCGCCATCGCGAATAGTAGCGCTATATTTTTCGTGAAATTCGGAAAAGTGTGAAAAATCGCGTGTGGTGACTAACAGTGAGAGTGTTATAAAATATATATGTATGCCTAAAATCGGTATCGCGCTCTCCCCGGCAATCCATACGAACCAAATAAAATAAGATACTTAGTGGGACCTGGAACGTGATGACTATGGCGGTTGGACAGTGAGTAATAGAAGTAAAATCCTTCTACTTTCCTTCCCTGCCTAATTCCTAACTGGTGTTAATATTAAGTTATTTTTGGTTAGATATATTTTGTAGTTGGCTAAAATCGCACCATTTAACTAGACTAGTAAGACGCATAAATTCTCTTATATTATATTATATTATATAGTGTGTATTAAATAGTTTAAAATGGCTCAATCTCAAATGCAAGCTATGGCCGCGCCCTCACCTGCCTCGGTACCGCAAAAGCCTTCAGAACTGCAAGTACCACGGGATGTTTTAAGTTTAGTACCAGAGTATAATGGTGAAACTAAGACTCTAAGCTTGTTTTTAAGAAAATGCAAATATGTAATTGAACGGTACCAGGGCACAAGGGCACGTAATGAGTATTTGATGCAGTGCTTTACTAGTAAGTTAACTGGTAAAGCAGCGGCACTGATTAGCGAAAGAGGGGATTTTGAAACATTCGATGAGCTTCAATCACTGTTGATTCAGCATTTCGGAGACCCTAGGAGTGAAGAATGTGTTGCTATAGAGCTGGAGACCCTTAAAATTAAGCCTAGTGAATCTTACCTCGAGTTTTGTGGCCGGATCCAGGATATTCGCGCGATCCTTTTGTCCAAGGTAAATCAAAGCTCCTCACCCACATTACGAGAAGCGAAGCGAGTAATTTACAATAATACATCACTAAATGTATTTTTATACAATTTATCAGAACATATGGTTAGAACTGTTAGAATTAAAAATCCGAGCTCGTTAGAGGAAGCGTTACAACATGTCTTGGAGGAAGTTAATTTTCAAGAGCAATATAACATGCGTTCTAAAATGCTGCAAAGCAAACCAGTGCAAATTAACTTTAGGCCATCACTTCTGCCTCAAGGTCAATTTAAATTTGGTATACCAAATCAGGCAAACAATTTCGTGCGTCCTAATGTACCCAGCTTTTCATATCGTGCACCTATTCCAACACAATTCGGATATAGACCACAGTTCAATACCGCACCAGCTCAACCACAGTTTGGACAGCGACCACAATTTGGCTTCAGACCACAACCGCAGGTAGGTCAGACTGGCTTTAGACCGCAAGCAGGACAGTTCGGGTACAAGCCGCAAGCAGGTCAGTTTGGTTTCAAGCCACAACCAGGTCAGTTCGGATATAGGCACCCACAGCCACAAGGTTATCGTCCACCTCATCAATACTCAAACGACGTATCCATGCGAACAGCCCCAGCAAGACCCCAGCAGCTACCTGTAAATGAAACATATGCGTTGGAAGGTCAGTACCATGATTATTATTATCCCTACGAAACTTACGAGACCTACGATAATATGACTCCCGATGCCTATGACGGTATGTATGGTTATCACAAACCTTCAGTTGACCACCCCGCTGAAAATGATAGGAGCGAAAATAGTGAGCACGGTGTTACGACCTCAGCAACTAATGAGCAAGAGACAGTCAATGCTCTTGAAAATTTTCACGTAGGTGTATTTCCAATGACTACGAAATGATAGAAATAAATTATGACGCCTCATTAAAATTACCATATATATACGTACCGGATATAGACGGAAAGTTTATGCTGGACTCTGGAAGCACGCGATCGTTTTTAGGTTCTGCAAAAGCCAACGAACATTATGCGGCATTAAAATCCCATGAACCATTCATGGTAACAAGTACTCATGCCTCCAGTATCCATCATGAGGTGGTTAACATTCCACTTTTCTCCATTTTCCAAGAAGACGGTGAACATAAATTTTATGTCTATGACGTTGACAATCGTTACGATGGGGTGATAGGATGTGACCTGATATCACGGCTTCAAGCCAAAATAAATTTAAAAGATAAGATTTTAGAAACCCCACGAGCTAAAATACCGATCATTTATAATGATGACCACATTATCACAATTCAGCCTCGGTCAGAACATAGAGTAAAATTGCCAGTAAATTTAGAAAATGGCGACGCTATTTTAAATTTCAAACAGTTCTACGATGGCGTACGTATGCCAACGGCGATAGTTAAGTGTAAAAACTATTCTGCTACTACGGTAATACAAAACATCACCGAAAATTTGATCATACTAACAATAACGGCACCTTTTACAGTAACTGAATTTAACGATGACATAGCGTGCGATATAAACTATTCTGAGCTTACCGACGTAGAAGTGGATGACCTCTTGACCGATAATTTTACTAAGTTGAGATTAGACCATCTTAATGACGAAGAGACTAAAGCAATTCAACAATTGTGCCATGACTATAAGGACATATTTTATTGTGAGAGCTTACCTCTCACCTTTACGAACCAGGTGAAACATCGTATTAGAACGGTTAATGAGGACCCAATTTACATTAAACCCTATAGGCAGGCACCGGCTCAAGCCGAAGAAATCAAACAACAAGTCGAAAAGTTGCTCAAAGATAATGTGATTAAAGAATCGCATTCTCCTTGGAGTGCACCGGTCCACATAGTGCCCAAAAAGATGGATGCTTCGGGTCAGGTCAAGTATAGAATGGTCGTGGATTATCGTAGACTTAACGAAATCACAATTGATGATAGGTACCCCATCCCAAACATATGTGACTTGTTCGATAAACTGGGTAAAAGTAATTACTACACCACTCTCGATTTGGCATCAGGCTACCACCAAATCGAAATCGAGGAATCTGATAGAGAGAAGACCGGCTTCTCAACCCAAAATGGACATTACGAATTTCTCCGGATGCCATTTGGCTTAAAGACGGCTCCGGCAACCTTTCAAAGAACCATGAACAACGTTCTGAGGGGCCTGCAGGGCATTCATTGTCTCGTTTATTTAGATGACATCCTGGTCTATTCGAATGGTTTACAGGACCACCTTCAAAAACTACGAGCCGTATTTGACAGACTTAGACAAACAAACTTTAAAATACAACTTGACAAATCGGAATTCTTGCGCAAAGAAGTACAGTACCTAGGACATACTTTGACTAAAGATGGACTTCGACCAAATAACGACAAAATAGAAGCAGTTCTGAAATATCCCGTACCACAGACACAAACTGAAATAAAGCGGTTCTTAGGATTTGTCGGTTATTACCGCAGATTTGTTAAAGACTTTTCTAAAATCACCCAACCTTTGACAGCTTGTCTAAAAAAGGGCAAGAAAGTAGTGACAGATACCAAGTTCATAGAATCATTCGAAAAATGTAAGGAGCTATTGGTTAATGCTCCCATATTACAATACCCTGACATGACTAAACCGTTTATCTTAACGACTGACGCCTCCGAGGTAGCAATCGGTGCAGTACTATCGCAAGGGCCAGTAGGTTCGGATAAACCAGTTGCATATGCAAGCCGAACCCTAACAGAAACCGAAAGGAGATATAGTGCGATCGAACGCGAGCTATTAGCAATAGTCTGGGCGACGAAACACTTTAGGCCCTACTTATATGGCAATAAATTTACCGTGTACACCGATCACCAACCCCTTGCATGGTTAAATAAGTTCAAAGAGGTCAGTAGCAAATTAACACGTTGGCGATTACGTTTATTAGAATACGATTTTGATATTATACACAAAAACGGAAAACAAAATGCAAACGCGGATGCACTATCTCGCATACAACTAAACGCACTGGGAAACGACGACAACGCCTCCATGATTGTTAACATTGACGATAAAGAGCAACGACTCCAGGAACATTTGCAACAAGTGACGGAACAAAGCTCGACTTTAGCAAAACGACGTGATACCAATGACTCAGGGACTATAACGATATCTGACTCCGACAGGACGGCTACCGCTAGCCCTATGACTATACCAGACTCAGACATAGAAGAAACACAGGAGTATCCCATACGATCAGAATCTAGCACTACACAAACGATTCATTCAGCTAGAGATATGGAATCATTGGGCATTCCCATACTTCATGAAGCAGTAGACACCAAACCTAACCAGATTCTAGTGTTCAGCTGGTTCCGTAATAATATGCAAGTCCGCGACTTGTCTAGGAATAATCAGAAGGTAATCGAGGTCTTTTTACCCCTTCATAATGAGGAACTGATAAAAGAGTTTTTAAAGAAATACATTAGGCCGAAAGTCAAGTACTTTGTCTACTTTGAAGATCAAGAACATCGGAAAGATTTTAGCAGGGTTATTATAGCACTATTTAAGAGAGGGACAGTAAATTTCTATGAATGTACGGAAAGGGTTATTTATATAGAGGATGAAAAAGAACAAAAAGCGATAGTAGATAAAATGCATGACGGAAAAACGTGTCACCGTGGAATCACGGAGACCATTAAGAGAATTAGGCGTACTTACCACTGGCCTAACATGCAGGAAACGGTGGCGGCTATGCTTAACTCCTGTGAAAAATGCAAAACTTCTAAGTATGATCGTAACCCTATAAAACCGGTACTACAGCTTACACAGTCGCATGACTCTCCATTTCAAGAAATATTCATTGATATATTTTCAATAGAGTCTAAACACTATCTTACTCTCATAGACGCATTTAGTAAAATTGGACAGGCTATTGAAGTACCATCGAGATCGACCCCCGAAATAGTTAGGGCATTGTTAAAATACTTTTCATTTTATGGTATACCGCGAAAAATAAGCTGTGATCCGGGGACTGAATTTAATAATGAACTACTCAAAGAATTGACAAACCTTCACAAAATACAATTACACATAGGTACGCCCAATAACCCTAATTCCATGGGCATGATAGAGACATTCCACTCTACAATAATCGAAATATACCGCTTAGCTAAGTATGACAAGAAGTGTACAGACGCTGCGTCTGTAATGACATACGCTGTTATGGCCTACAATAACACTATACACAGTGCAACAGACTTAACGCCATTTGAGGTTGTATTCGGACACACAGATCTAAACTCTGCATTCGACATTGACTTTGACAAAGCGTACAGACAACAGCTGATAAAAGACCACAGAAAAAGAACACACGAACTGTACAAACACCTTTCTGACAAGATGGTTAACTTCAAAAATAAGGTAGTAACTAAACGTGGTGGTGAAACAGGACTAGATTTTAACTTAGGGCAAACAATATTCGCAAAGGCTGTAAACAAAAGGCAGTCCAAGGACAAACCTAAATTCCAAAAAGCCATAGTAACTGGTCAGGTCGAACGCAATGTTTTGCCAATTAAAATAAATGAGAGGCAGACCAAAGTCCCAATTAAAAATATTAAACGTCCTCCGCAGGTGGTGCAAACTCCTGGTATGGACGTCGATGATCAGGACCATCATTTGTCAAGTTGCCCCCAGCCAGAACCTTCAAGTGATAAAACTTGAACAAAATCCTGGCATATTACCGGTAAAGCAGGGTCGCGCTTTCCTGCAACACGATAAATGGTCGATTGTTAAAACTTACAGCCTCAAAGGCATTATAACCGATTTGAACTATAACATAGATAAATATTCGGAGTTTAATAAAATTATTAGCCAGAATAAGTCATACGTCAGTGAGATCCTGGAACTAAAGACTCAGGTAGATTACCTCCGTGACGAAACTACGAACAAGATTCAGCAATTAATTCCCTCCAAGAGATACAAGCGCGGTCTCATCAACCCCCTCGGATCTGTCATTAAAATTATAACCGGTAACCTTGACCACGATGACGCAATACGTTATGACAAACTTATTACAGGACTCAAGACTCGAGAACAGGGCATATCAAATAAAATTACTCTTGTATCCGAAATGTTGGACCACTTCCTGAACTCTACTCAAGTCATTGATGACAATATTAATGTAATGAATGAGCGTTTGCGACGCATTGAAACTATTGTAGCAGATTTGTCGAGAGAGAACATGTATATCTTTATATCATATTTGACTAATGTATTGAATATGTTTATTGTTAATTTCAGAACTCTATATATAAAACTTAATGAATTGGAAACTGCTATTGCACTCAGTAAGGTATCCATATTACATAAATCTGTGATCGATTCAAAGGAACTCTTAACCTTGCTGTCCGAAATCTCAAGATATGATAATTTGATGTATTCTGTCACTGAGCAAAGTCTAGTTAATATAGAAGAAACACTTTCAGTGAAAACTTGCCTTAAGAATGATGAAATAAGATTCATAATTGATGTTCCATTAGTTGCTAACAGTACGTATAATTATTTTAAATTGTACCCCTTACCCATATCACGTGACTCTCAAACCTACGTCATTGTTCCCGAATTCCCATTCCTATTAGTAGAAGGTACGAAATATCGTCCAACCGCTCGCCAATGCCGAGAAATAACGGCCGAAGAATACTTATGTTCCCAAGACGACCTCGTCCCATATGCTCCAGAGACCTGTATCGAGCAGCTGATGGAGTACCAGCGCAATTTATCCAGATGTTTCCCACGTAGAGTTCTTTCAGAGGACCTGAAATTGCAGAGAATAGCATCAACCCGTTGGATATTATACTCTAAATGTAATAAAATATTGACACAAACCTGTGGTCATGACGTAGTCCGTGAAGCCTTACAGGGAACATACATATTAACTACCCCGGAAGCATGCGATGTTTCTATCGATGGCGTTGTAATATACGGACGACGCTACCACCCACTGGATACCGGATATAAACCTGTTCCGCTTCTTACTCTACCTGAAGTACATGAACAAAAGCAGAACCACCTGGTGGAGAATACCGAACCTGTCGACCTCAAGGGAGTTGACCTAGAAGACGTGCAGCACCTAAACTACCTGTTGAAGAAAAGTGTAAAAAGTGTTGAAAGTGATAATGGGCAATATAATAGTGATCAAATCAACAGTGTCAGTGTCGCGACTATAGTACTTTATGTTATCGTCTTTATATGTGTTAGTTATTTAGTCTACCCTAGGCTTAAAAATATAGTTATAAGAAAGTGTGGAAGAGGACAGGTCCATGATGATCAGCAAGAGAACCAGCCTCAGCCACCCTTATTGTTAATTTCACGATAAATGTTAACGAAGTTATTGGAAAACTCTGTATTCCCAATAACTTCGAGCTAAGGGGGGCGGAGTTATGTACCCATAACCGGCCTCCTCCGGCCGCTGCCTAGAGTCACGCCACGGTCCCAGACGCATGATCAGCGGAATGTTATCGCATCCGTCGCTGGAACGGTGGCCAGAGCCGATCGGAAGGCAGTCGTTCTTGTATCAAATTCTACAGACGGTCGCTTACTGTAAAACTCTATTAATATTAAATAAATTTCGTAAAATCCGAAATAATAGTTTTAAAAATCACCTCAAAGCGCTCCCGAAAGTTATCTAGGTACATTACATCTATAGGTCATGTATCAATTTCATAGAAAACACAATATTTTTTTAAATCAAATTCTTACCAATATTATAAACGCGAAAGTTTGTATGGATGGATGTTTGGATACTCTTTCACACAAAATCTACTGAATAGCTATGTGCTAGAGCTAATTTTTCATTTTCATCAATGATGAAATCAAATATGGTAAATATTATGCCCAAATCTATGTTATTTTAAATAAATAGTTGAAACTAATTAATAATAAAGTCATTAAAAAATCTTTAAATAATACTTACTTTATTACTTACTTACATCGCGTCGTAATTGAGTGGCTGTAGAGAAAGTTGGATCATGGTTCAATAGAAATGTAAAAATAGAACTAGTTTTTTTTTATAATTTGACAGCTGTCAGTTGAAAACGATTCTCACTAGGGCCGAAAGTTTACTTTCAACCCGCTACTCAAGCAACTTCAGATCTACTGTCCGAGTATGAACAATGAAAAATATTTTGACAGGCGCGGCACTAACGTATTTCATAATTAATATAGCGCCGTCGTCTAGAATGCTTAAAATTTACGCTGTTAATAACCGAGAGAAACTTTACCAGTAAATTAAAAGGATGAACTAAATTCCAAACAGTAATATCCTAATTGCTTTAGAAGTAGAACATTAGTGGAATTATTGAGCAAAATTATATTAACCTGAACTTTTCAAATTGAAAATGTTCAACCACTGAAGGAGGAACAATATTTGAATCACACACGTTTTTTATATTTGCTGAATGATTACCATCTATCCCCTTGCTCTAGAACAAACGGCAATAAAATGTAGGGAACAGAAGATTTTTTTTTAAAGATATAAGAAATAATAATAATAACGCCCAACGATCACATACATAAAACCTGGACCCTAACTAGGATTCCCTGTGTCTAGAGCCAGGAACTACGAGGACCATGGTCCCACAACACCCAGACTCAGAACAAGTATTTGCGTTTTTTTTTTGTGCGCAAATGCTTGCTTGTCGCGGGAATTGAACCCGCCGCCTTCGGGTTTGAGCCGACCTTCTTAATCACCACACTACAAAGTCTGTAACATCTATATATAGTCAACATCGCTAGCCGAGGGTCAGATGGTAACTTTTTTCCCTTTTTTCCTGTTGCAGACTAATTGAACTCACTTTCCGTTGTCTTTATACGGATATATATAATTATATATATATCCGGAGTTTCATAACTAATTTCAAAGAAGAACATTTTTAAATTTTTTACGTGGCTTTTTATACCATCTTAACTTTTGCTGTCACAAATAAAATGAGATTAGCGTTGCTTCTGAAATGTAAAATAAGTCTGATAAGGTTCTGCTTTGAGGCTAGGTACAAAAGCTAGCTAATTCTCATTTATCTTGACAAAGGGGTAAGTCTAGAATCCTTCAAATCCATTAAACCTGCAAAGCCAGGGGCTACACATTTCACTTGACTCGTATAATAGTGTTAAAGGCAGTTAGTAAACTTGGCAGATTTAGAAGTATTCATAAGAAAGGAGAGATGCTGACAAATTTCGTAGAAAGATTAGTAAAATTTCATGCATCAACATGTTGCAGTGGCAGGTGGGTAGGCTCTCATCGCTCGCAAACCCAGACCACGGGGGCGATCACGAAACGTTGACTGCATTGCAATAGGAGAAATTTCCATACTAACTATATAACTATAAGCTGCGTTTTCAAACTGTCAAATCCATACAAATTTGTGTTTCTATTAGTTGCAATCAAGTTATGTGATCGCCCAGCTGATTGATGCGACTGAGAAAAATGTTTATAGAGTATTCCGTATTCGTTTTAAAAAGTGGATCTTTAAAACGTCATTGTTGTTATTATGGCCTAAAATTTGTTTTGGGATAGCCAGGATGCTTTATGTGCCCGAAGGCTTTATGGCGTTAAATTTATATGAAACTATATTTATATCTCTGTGAAAAATATTTTCTCAATATTCTTTATTTAAATATCTTTTATTTAAAGTCACAACACTGAATTCCACAGGCTGATGCGTTGCGAAGATTACGACGGCGTCGGAGACAGTTCAAGTTTAAATGGATTACACCGAGCAATGCTAAAACCGCTTTAGGCAGCCGCCCCTGTTTCTTTAGCAATATTAAATTAACTTGTTTGTTAAATTTAACATTAATTAAGATCTCATTATAATTTCGTTTAATTAAAACAACAGGCCACGGTAGAAATTATTCTCATAACCTGGTTTTGACTTCGAAAGTGTTTATTTTCAGTTCTAGTGGCTATAACGCTGTAAAGTTAATACCAAGTAACAACATTAAAAACGTGATTATCATGTAAGCTCCGATTCTTTAGAAGCTTCACTAGTTCTTCTCAATTAAAACGTATCAAGTATACTTATCCTCCTCAACTTATGAAGACTTCACTCATCTAAATATATATAACTCAAAGGTGACTGACTGACTGACTGACTGACATAGTGATCTATCATCGCACAGCCCAAACCACTGGACAGATTGGGTTGAAATTTGGCATGCAAGTTATGACGTAGTCAAGTAAATGTTATGACGTAGGCATCCGCTAAGAAAGGATTTTTTGAAATTCCACCCTTAAGAGGGTGAAATGGGTGGTTGAATTATTTTCTCATAGGCCACGCCTATATATATATTTGTGGGTTTGTTTCCTTTATCGTTATAGAAAGATATCGGAGTGGTCTGGGTAACAATTACATAGGTTACCTATTTTAGATGATCCGTCAGATTCTAAAAATTTGTCTCTGAAGACGCATCCTTTCTATCTTTTTGGTAATCTTGGTATAAATGAAGGGTTTATTATTATTTTGTGATGTGAGTGAGGAAAATTTTAGGCTTGTTGTTCACATGAAAGTTTCAAAGTGCTTACTGATTTCATAAACACTTGCAAACATTTACTAAGCTCCTAATCTTGTGTACAAAATTATCTTTACTAAGTAAATGAGCCCTCAAAGGCTAATTGGACGTAGTTGGATAAACTCTAATTTAATAGATAAATACGTTACTATATTCGTATATAGGTATGTTAAATTTATACCGATTATACTTTGAGCTGGGCCAATTCGTTTATTATTTTTTATTTTGAATGTATTTATAAAATAATAATAATAAATAATAACGCCAAACGAATACATACACAGATCCTTTTTTTTTTGTGGGGGGGAAATGCCCTTGCACATCCCTGCCACCACGGTGGTGGTGGCAGGGGGTATGTGGGACTCGAACCCACTAAAACCCTCCCCGTGAGCCCTCATCCGCCGTACCGGGGCGAGAAGGGGTCGCGACTGCAGTCCAGCCAACTCGCCCCCGGCGGCAAGCATACATAGATCCTGGACTAAGTAACCTAACTAGAATTTCCTGTGTCTAGGGACCCAGACTCAAAACAAGTATTTGCGCTTTTTTTTGTGCACAATTAATTGTACTGCCGCGGGAATCGAACCCTATGGAAGAAAATAACATCACACTAATATTATAAAGGCGATAGTTTGTATGTGTGTTTGTGTGTATGTTTGTTACTCATTCACGCTCACGGCTGAATGGATTTAAATAAAATTCAGTACCGAGATAGCTTATACACTGGATTAACATATAGGCTACATTTTATCCCGGAAAAGTGATTTTTTCTCGTGGGATGAGCAAATAATTAAAATAGTTTTTATCCGCGGGTGAAACCGCGAGGCGCAACTAGTCATCATATAAAGTTTTTTTTTTTTTTTTTTTTTTTTTTTAGATTTGGCTCCACATTTTTGTGTATTTAGCCAGTGTCAAGTTATTGATATTTTATCAAGTTATCGATATTTCACGCAAATATGTGTCAAGTCACAGTCGAAGTCACCAAGTCAATCCATAGTCAAGTCAGTCTAGTCAAAGTCATACTCCTAGTAAAGTGGTGGCAACTTTACTTGAAGCTTCTATGGAGTTTTGGAAACAACACGAAAAGAAACGTTTCACCATCATTATACCATTTTCCCACACTCACGCCTGTAATCCAGCACTTAACGAATAAAATGCCACCAATTTTATGCACTAACACTGAAAATAACATAAGTTTTGGAAAATAATACAATGCGGCGACGCGATCTTTTTCGTTTTCCCGCCAAAACTCCCATATAAAGTTAATTTGAAGTTTTTGTAGTAAGCCCATTTTAGAAAACTACCCAGTAAAATGCCTAACGCGTTTATTAGTTGTGTTATATTTATATGCGTTCACAACAGGCATGAACATACATTGATTTAAAATACATTTTGAAAAAACAATGTTTCACTACATTATTAATATAATTTCATAGATTTAATTTATAAAGGCAATATAAGAGGTAGTTCTCACATCACTAGCTCAAAAGCTGACTCTTCAACTACACGCACTCTTTACAGGTATATTGCAGTTTATTCAACAAAAAAGATAAAATAAAACAAAAGAGACGACCGGAATAACAATATTAGTAATACCACACTTATTGTATACCACTGGGATCCTTTCGGGTGACGAGTTTTGGCGAATTATCATGGAATCGTGCAAATGACGATTTATAAATAGTAAAAACTGATACAATTTTAAGGCTTATTATTTTCTTTTTTAAAGCTATTTGTGCACGATATAAATACAAAAAAATGTTATTAATACTTATCAAACTGTTATCTAAATATATATAACTCAAAGGTGACTGATTGACTGACTAATATAGTGATCTATCAACGCACAGCCTAAACCACTGAACGGATCGGGCTGATATTTGGAATGCAGTTAGATGTTATGACGTAGGCATCCGTTAAGAAAGGATTTTTCGAAATTCCATCCTTAAGAGGGTGAAATGGGTGGTTGAATTATTTTCCCATAGGCCACGCCGCGGGTGAAGCTGTGGGTAGAAGCTCGTGCACCATAAAAATACAAGAAAATGTTATTAACGCATATCAAGAAAACTGTTGTATATTATAAGTCGAATACGTGTTACACGAATGGTCGTAATGTTACTAACAACAATTGTGAGCTTTGGACCTAATATATGGGAACTACTGCAAAGCACTCGAGTATGTACGCTCGCGGTTTAAAAATGTTTACCACCTTAAGGTTGATAATTGCATACACTAGGTAAAATAAATTATGGTCGCCAACTCAATTTGTAATTATAGAAAATTTTTTAAGGTTTTGCGACAGTGACTTTTTAAATTTCTTCTGCTCCATTTTCAAAAATTAAATAATATTTTATGAAACATCTTTTATTCATGATTATTCTAATTATAAATAAAAACTTTTTGTTTTTGTAGGCTAGTTGGTAACAAACCAGAATTAAAAACAAAAAAGCTTTTATCTCCGCTCTGGTACGCTACAATAACGGACTTTTTGAGCCAGAAAAACATGTTTTTAATAAATCCATATGAACAATAGCAACGTTACAACCCAAGCACATTGACAATGTTAATATAATGATTATGTTAGCTCCCGTTACGTAACCGTGCTTTGAGGGAGACGCTCCTAATTTTTAAACCACAGTATTATATACCTTATATTATCACTGGAAAATCTTTGGTAAAAATAAAATACAGTTTTATTTACTTATTTTTATTTATGCTACAAAATTTAACCGAATAAACGGATATTTCCACGGCCCATTTGAGTTGCGCTTCACCCAATCAGTTGATGTCTATACGCAATGTAATTGTTGTAAAAACAGATCGGGTTAAAAAAAAAGTCCACTGGTGATCACACTAATATTATAAAGGCGAAAGATTGTATGTGAGTGTGTGTGTATGTTTGTTACTCTTTCACGCTCAAATGGCTGAATGGATTTGGATGAAATTCAGTACCAAGATAGCTTATACACTAGATTAATATATAGGCTACATTTTATCCCGGAAAAGTGAAATTTTCCCGTGGGATGAGCAAATAATTAAAATACTTTTTATCCGCGGGTAAAACCACGAGGCGCAACATAGTACAAGTAATGTCATAATTTTTTCTTGGTATGGAATGACCTTAAGTTACACGGCTTCAAGTTAAGTTGCAGTGTCAGTGCAACTATCATGGCCAGTTCATCATGTCCATCATGGCCATGGCTATAATGGCCAGTTCCAAGTCTTGGAACTCTAGATTTTCGCGTGACACTGCATTGCGCACGTCATCATGAGACATCGGCACAGTCTATCACTGTGAGTTTAGGTCATAAAGTCTCATTTGACCAGTAATTTCACTGACTACAGTGCTTTTTAAACTGGAACAAAGCAGTACGTAAGTACTCCTGCTCGGCAGCAGAATAACTACCAAAGCGGTGTTACCTACCTAGAGGAACTTAGCAAAAAAGTCCTACCACCTAGTGAATAAAATATAAAGTTTTGTTTGGATTCTACCTACTATATTATTGTGCACTGTGTCAACGGTTGGGTCTCGTAATCAAAAACAATTTTATTATCCCGTTTGAAGGTTTTTCTTGTCACTTTAGAGTAATTTCGTTAGGGTATAAAGTAGATTTTAGCGCCAAGGGAGGGTTCAATTGCGCCTTCAGACTTTTGGATTAACTTTTTTTACTTGCTTGGCAAATTATTATTTATTTAAAAAAGTTTTAATAGTATTCTTAGATGATCAGTTTGTTTTAATAATGTTCATGTTTTTGGTTTTTTGACAAAAAAATAAAATAAAATCTCACTTTGTTGGTAAATACCAAACATTTTACTATTTCAAAGCACAATGAAATGAAAACAAAATTAATATAATAATAATAACGACCAAACATCACATACATGGAACGTGGGTCCTAACGGCACTACGAGCACCATGGTCCCACAACACCCAGACTCAGAACAATTATTTACGTCTTTTTTCTGTACACAAATGCTGCCCTGTGTCGCGGGAATCTGGAATCTTTTAATTTATTTAATGGGCTTTGCTTTGCTGAGCGACCACATCGCCTAATTGGAAAAAATCACAATGTTGATTAAACACAAAAAACACAAAAAAAAACAATGTTATCTTAAATTTAAACCTAGTGGAATGAACATTAGAGTTAAATTTGTAAGTTATTATTTGTAAAGGAAACTTAATTCTACCATATTTAAAAAAAAAGGTGAATCATGTGAATAAAATAGTATTCATAAGTATTATTTCCTGCTGTGAAACACAATTCTAAATTATTAACAATTCATTAGGTCCCCTCTTAAGTAAAGCATGTACTGGCTTTAGGGACGAATGGGTGCGGTTTTAAATTCCGTCCATGATTACAATTATTACTCAACATTTTAATTAATAACATCATTTTTTTTTGTTAAGTTTTGGCTCCACACTTTTGTGTAATTAGCCAGTGTCAAGTAATTGATAATTTCTCAAGTTAATTAATATTAAATATACATATAAATAAATATATATAAATAGACACAATATATTAAATATATAAATTATGTGTCAAGTCAAGTAACAGTCCAAGTCATCAAGTCATAGTCTAGTCTAGTCAAGTCATACTCCTAGTAAAGTGGTGGCTACTTTACCAGAAGCTTCTATGGAGTTTTGGAAACAATACGAAAAGAAACGTTTAACAATCATTATACCACTTCATTTTCCCGCCAAAAACCTAATTACATCATTGTAGTATTTAGTTGAATGTATGGTTGTCAATGTCAGTAACAATATATATATAAATGATTTTTTTTAAATATATATTGTTTGATAGGCTTGCGTTTACGTACCTGATGGTAAATAACGATGACTGTGGTCTAGGAAGTAACACGCTTGCCTAGAAGATACTTCAAGGTTGTAAATTGATTAATTAATTTGTTTATCATGTTTATCATGTTTGCTACTATTCAGTGTTGAAACAGCTGTTGTTGCCGTTACAACGGGATTTCTCATAATTTAGTGTAACGACCTAGAACGTAAAAATACTTTTTTATTCAAAATAATGTATGCATATTGCAACCGGATTAAACTGCGGGCTACAAATTAACTATCAAACATTAAAGTAAGAAAAAAATGGGGAGTACGTTTCAAAAGCTTCTGAATTACAGGGAACGTTATGTTACCGCATTCTTCTTGTTAATAAATGTTTTAATAAATAAATACAACTTATTACGACAGTAGTTTTGTTTGTTTTTAAAACTGGTTTCTGTCTTTTTCTTTTTTATTCATGTCATTCACTCACACCCACAGGGCTCCCGCAAGCCCTTTCTCCTTAATAAAGGGCTTGCGGACCTTTGGACCCATTTATTGAGTTCTTTACAAATACACTCGTTAAAATAACTTTGAGGTCCTCACTGATCCTTTAAAAATCGACGTAATCCTTAAAGTCGCATTAGAACCCAATGAAACAAACTTTACAGAAATTTCATCAAACTGGAACAAAGTTGGACGAACACTGGAATAAACCCAATAACCACAGTTAAAGAGAACACAAACTTGAAACCAACGGTCCAATTTTCTCTCGTCGCTTTGTTTGTTTTTCAAATTTTAAACTCATTGTTTTGAAAATCAACCAAAGCAATATTGAAGTTCTTAAAATCTTTTTGACCATTGATTTCCTCATAACCTTTCACAAACTCTCACAGTAGTTAAGCACTTTCATTATTAAGTCGTTCATAGTCATGCTTCTTATTTACGAAAGCCAAAAAAAATTCGCTAACTCGATGCAGGGCATTAGTAAATGTCAAATATAATTTTAAATAGGAAACAACACCTTCAAATCTATAAACCCCTTTTTTCTTCTTCTTTTAGGTACTAATCAATAAACAAAATATAATGACTAAAACTAAAAATAAACTACAAATTTAAACTAAGTACCTAAATCAAATTTCCAGTTATTTAAGGTCTCCTTGCGCTAAATTTCGACATAAATTTAATTATTTGACGTAAGATTTGTGCTTAGTTAAATATATATAAACCAAGAAACCCAAATTTCATATTAAATGAAATTCTACTGTTTTCCGGTTTGAAGCTGTAGCTGGTGAAATTACTGGGCAAATTAGACTTTATGATCTGATAGGTCTCACAGTCGAGTAGATTGTGTTGATGTCTCAGGATGATGTGCGCAGTGCAGTGTCACGTGAAGCTTTATGTTTTGGAGTTTGAGTGACACTGTTCTGTTATGGGTGGTCATGTCACTGAACATCAGGCGAACGACAAGATTGTCGCATCATTTACTATATAAAAAAATTAGCCAAGCAAACCCCACCTGTCCTGTCGAAGAAAAGAGGGAGGTAAGATGGAAAGAGATAGGGAAAACGTCGAAAAAGAATGGAAATAATCCATTTATTTATTTATCCTTTTCGCCTATCTATTTCCACCTTTTTTCTCTCTTTTTAGGGTTAGAGGTTTAATTAATTAATCCATGCTAAGCTGTGGCGGGACAGCTACTAAGATAACAATTTTTTTTTTATAATATTAATAAATCATCGCAGATTTTTGTAGAGATAACTCTATATAAATAAATGTATAGCAGCGCCGCAGATAAGATACTTACATATACTAAGCATAAAATATAAGTTACCCCACTGACTAGCTCCGTCAAACGCTCTCAATCGACGATCTTGAAACTTCTCGAGTTTAAGTACTCATCAAGTTATTCCACTGTGGAATACAGGGTACCTCGGCAAACTTCGTTAATACTACGAATAAGAAGCAATGCAATCATAGCTGCCTGTTATTGTATAAATGTTGAACTGTTCGGTCGATGATTGCTTTAACTGTGGCTAAAATAGACGGGTTAAAACAGACTCTGGCAAATGCATAAGACGTGCGAAGCCATTTCTCCTCAAAGGAGGGGAAAAAAAATAGACGGGTATATGAGCACAGAATAAATGATAGTCGTAGCATAACTTCCTTCTTTAAGGCGACGTCATAGCATTCTATTTCAAGGGGGATGCTAAAGTGCTCTGGTTAAAGTTGAAAATCACAGATCATAATTTGATGTCAAACTGGGTCTGCGCTTGAGAATGTGCTAATTTTTGTCTTGTGTAGGAATCGAACCCACAACCATCTGCTTAGAAGGCAGGTGAACTGAGCTATCGGGTCAGTCAATTAATACCAGTCGCGCATCAATAATGTCTAAATATTTTGGGGATTGTTTATATTTTGGGTATTTGACGTGAAAATCAAGAGCTTTATGTTGGCTTATTTGCTACCTATTTTGAATATTTGTCCTCTCCACCAGGCTATTTAATTTTTTTTATTTATTTTAAGTTTTTAGGTTTAGTTTATTTTGTACTAATGATTATATTAATATGATGTAAAAAAAATTGTATTGGTTTTATTTGAATAATTCCAAAAAATGCGTTTAACGTTTATAATAACGTGACCAGAAGCTGAATTTGAATCGTAAATTTGGTTATTTAAGGTTATTTAGCTTAAAATTAAAGGTGTTAACCGATTATACATATTGAAAAATTTTAATTTAGCTTTTTAAAATGTTATCGCTTGCTGTCAATCGCAGTTGTACGCACGTCTTTGTCGACCTATTTCTGAAGTCTGAGGGTTGAACTTTTAAATGCAAATGTATTGAAACTGGGTCAAAAGGGTTAAGTACGCAGAGAAAAGGATTTACTGTTATTTGCATAATATATTTTTGGTTTCTCATTTCATGTCTTAATTTTATGAAAACATAAGTAAAAACAGAGTCCGATATCGCGCTATATTTGAATTGATATCATTGAAGACTTACGGCCGTTTGCACTAATATTTGACAGCTTCTAAGTTAGCACTTATCCCTCTGTGTCATACCTACTAAATGCTTTGGTGAATAAGTGCGAACTTAGGAGCTGCCTAACTTTAGTACAGATGACATTAATAGTGCATGTACTGTTACGGTTGTTGGGTGTAGTATTTTATGTATCTAAATTGCCCTAATATATGCCACAGACAGAACATTATAAGAATAAAAGGATTAAAAACTTTATTTTATCTATATTGCCCGAACACCGGTCGAATTTTTTGACTATATTTCGTGAGTGTTAGCCGTGTAATAGTTGTAGTGATGAGTACTACTCACGTCAGTTTCTATAAAATTATTTATTTTAGAGGTTCGAGTGACACTGCACTGTTAAGGGATGCCGTGTCATTTAACATCAGGCGAACTACTAGCTAGTCATATTCTTTATTAGTATATGCTCGCTAAATCAATATAATCATAATAAAATATAATAAAATAAATATGATAGCTAAATTAGTCAAAATATAGATAAGTATATACATATATTTTGACTAATTTAGCGATATCTGTTCGAGTTCGTATATGCGAAAAAATTTCCTCCTCAAAAAAGGTAACATTAGGTACTATAATTTATTCAGAATTTTAATTTTGCGAACGCAATAACCTCCAGTCAATCAATTAAGGTTAGATAGAGAAGTAAAACCTTTATTAATTTATGTAAAACCTTTTGATGCTTGGTTTAAAGGAGTTCTGTATTTTTGTGATTATTAAAAATGGGGTTTATATCTGTCTACTTTAGCGGTAGTTAATTTTGGATAACATTAATCTAGGGGGTTTGGCGGGAAAGCGAAAAAGATTGCGTCACCGCATTGTATTATTTTCCAAAACTTGTGTTATTTTCAGTGTTAGTGCATAAAATTGGTGGCATTTTATTCGTTAAGTGCTGGATTACAGGCGTGAGTGTAGGAAAGTGATATAATGATGGTGAAACGTTTCTTTTCGTGTTGTTTCCAAAACTCCATAGAAGCTTCAAGTAAAGTCGCCACCACATTACTAGGAGTATTACTTTGACTAGACTGACTTGATGACTTCGACTGTGACTTGACACATATATAGCTAGTCGAACTACTACGCATTTATAAAACTATAGTCAGCAGCATTATTTGAAGCGTTCGTCCTATCCACGTGCAGCCAAAAATCCATTACGTTTTTAAAGTAAAGTTTAACAAAATAAATGTAATTAAGTCAAACTTTCTGCCGCACAAAAAAAAGGATCAATCAAAGCAACATAATTCAAAATAATTCATAAACCCTCAAGTACAACAGATTTTATAAAAACAACGAAAAAAGGACCCTTGAAGCGCGATTAACTCCACCCCAAAAAACAGCTAACAATCAATCGTCCCGTTTTGCAAAACCGTCGCCGTCGTATTATCAACGGAAAAATCTTTTTTATCTGATTTATGGTGACGTTACCATTCCGGTCACGCTCCGACACACGGGACCGGGACGGGTCGGGACGTGAGCGGATCGCCCGGAGCTCCTCAATTGACAGCCTGTGGCCAACAATTTAACATCGCACGCTGTAGATATACAGGGATTAGAAAAGGCTTAATCAAATCCGGGCATAGTTTACTTGAAATAGTGATTGGATATACTTAACCACGTTGCTTTAGTTAATTAAACGAATTATTTTTTCAATACTGACTGACCTCGACTTCACGAGGCTGCCTCATGAGGAAATTGCTTGTATTTTACACAGCGCCATCTAGTCCCACACTAATCAAAGCCTGTACTATGGGAACCAGATAGCTGGTAGAATACTCATATACTTTTTTGTTTGTAAATACATAACTAGAATACAATAAAACACACAGACACAGAACAAACATCGATGTTCGTCACACAAATGTTTGTCTTGGGTGGGAATCGAACCCACAGCCTACAGTTCAGAAGGCAAGGTTACCCACTGAGCTATCGGGTCATTCAAGTCATTAGCCAGGTATTGACTGAACGAGAAGCCTCGCGAGGATGTCTCACGAGGATTCCTCGTGAGACTAATGCTCGGTCGATCATAGTACTGACCGAAGCGTTTGCCATAGTAGCCAACTTTTTTAGTTTGTCTACTATTTGATTAAATGCAACGTATAGGCTAACCCCTTACTAGGTGGACTGACGATGGATGCAGGAGGCAATCAGCCGGTCAAAGTAGCGCTCTTTGGGAGGCCTATGTTTAGCAGTGGACGTATTCAGGTTGTTGATGATGGTGGTGAATTTAACTGTAACACTGTTTTTTTTTTATGTTTTGGCTCCACACTGTTGTGTATTTAGCCAGTGTCAAGTAATTGATAATTTATCAAGTTAATGATATTTCACGCAAATATGTGTGAAGTCATAGTCGAAGTCATCAAGTCAAGTCATAGTCAAGTAATAGTCTAGTCAAAGTCATACTCTTAGTAAAGTGGTGACAACTTGAAGCTTCTATGGAGTTTTGGAAACAACACGAAAAGAAACGTTTCACCATCATTATACCATTTTCCCACACTCACGCCTGTAATCCAGCACTTAACAAATAGAATGCCACCAATTTTATGCACTAACACTGAAAACAACACAAGTTTTGGAAAATAATACAATGCGGTGACGCAATCTTTTTCGCTTTCCCGCCAAAACCCAAGTAACACTGTTGTTAGGCTACTTATTTGATAAAGTCTTATGACGTTATATTATTTGCGCATATTTAACTGTATGTCTATGAACAGATATTAGTTTTAAGAGCAATCTTCAGAATTATATTCAAACGAGCTTCTACCCGCAGCTTCGCCCGCGGCGTGGTCTATGGGAAAATAATTCAACCACCCATTTCACCCTCTTTAAGGGTGGAATTTCGAAAAATCCTTTCTAAGCGGATGCCTACGTCATAACATCTACCTGCATGCCAAATTTCAGCCCGATCCGTCCAGTGGTTTGGGCTGTGCGTTGATATATGACTATGTCGGTCAGTCACCTTTGAGTTATATATATTTAGATAGAATATAGATTAATAAACACAAATTTTATAAGAATTTTATAAATCCAATGACGTCTACTGCTGAACATAGGCTTCCCTCATAAAAGGCTACTTTCGACGCTTATAATAAGGGGATAAACTCTATAAGGTTCTCAAATTGTTTTGAAAAAATTCTAACTCGTTTAATAATAATTATGCTTCTTACACTAAAAGCTACATACATTAATTATTTTCATCTCAAGATTGCTGTCAGAATTAATATCGGTTTATAATTACTTACCGACCTATCCTATTACGATTCTTGGAAAGTTTGGACACGACGTAGAAACGTAATAGAGTTTATTTTCGAACGCAAAATGAAACACGAAGCTTCGGTAATTAGCGAAATATAGTAAACTGAGCATTATCAATGCGGTATCACGCAGACGTTTCAAAAGGCTCTGAAACAATTTCATGCAGGTGTTAAATGCCTGTCTGCACTTATTTATTGCTTTTAAGTTTGCACCTATCTTCTAGAACTTATCCGAATGCGTTGCAATAGGCATGTACATCATGGAAGGATAAGTGCGAACGTAGGAGGGCAAAGACAAAATAAGGAGGAAAAATAATATAATATTCAGTAGTAGTATCTTCTAGAACGTATCCGAATGCGTTCTAATAGGCATGTACATCATGGAAGAATAAGTGCGGACGTAGGAGAGCAAAGACAAAAAAAAGGAGGAAAAAGAATATTTATTATTCAGTAGAAGTATCTTCTAGAATGTATCCAAATGGGTTGTAATAGGTATGTATATCATGGAGGAATAAGTGCGGACATCTGCACATGTAGGAGAGCAAGGAAAAAAATAAAAATATTTATTATTCAGTAGTAGTATCTTCTAGAACGTATCCAAATGGGTTGTAATAGGTATGTATATCACGGAGGAATAAGTGCGGACATCCGCACATGTAGGAGAGCAAGGAAAAAAATAAAAATATTTATTATTCAGTAGTAGTATCTTCTAGAACGTATCCAAATGGGTTGTAATAGGTATGTATATCACGGAGGAATAAGTGCGGACATCCGCACATGTAGGAGAGCAAGGAAAAAAATAAAAATATTTATTATCAGTAGTAGTATCTTCTAGAACGTATCCAAATGCATTGCAATAGGTATGTGCAATTGTGCATCATGGAGGGATAAGTATGAACGTAGGAGAGCAAAGACAAAAAAAGGAGGAAAAAGAATATTTATTATTCAGTAGAAGTATCTTCTAGAACGTATCCAAATGGGTTGTAATAAGTATGTATATCATGGAGGGATAAGTGCGAACGTAGGAGACCGAAGCAAAAAAAGGGAGGAAAAAGAATATTTATTATTCAGTAGTAGTATATTTTAGAACGTATCCGAATGCGTTGCAATAGGTACGTATATCATGGAGGGATAAGTGCGAACGAACGTAGGAGAGCAAATACAAAAAAGGAGGAAAAAATATATTTATTATTCAGTAGTAGTATCTATCTGAATATATAACGTATCTGAATGCGTTGCAATAGGTACGTATATCATGGAGGGATAAGTGCGAACGTAGGAGAGCAAAGACAAAAAAAGGAGGTAAAAGAATATTTATTATTCAGTGGATAAGTGCGAACGTAGGAGAGCAAATTTATAAAAGGGAGGAAAAAGAATATTTAATATTCAGTGGTAGTGCTTCAACACGCCCGATGCGCTAACATCAATTAGCAGCACGCTTTCAGTATAATATTAGCAGCGTTTCAGTTTTATTCGAACCGTTTGTTTGCAGATTCTCTACTGCCATATTTAAACTAGGTAAATTTCAGTGTAAATTATGGAGACATGCCTCTGCCGGGCCGTAAACAACCTTCGTCCGCACACGTCGATCAAAGTGTCAGATTTTGAAGCTTTTATGTGGTTAACAAGGTGCTTCAAAACAACTTCAAAAACCGTTTCTTGTTAAAGGGACTTGTTTACGCATATGTTAATCAAAAGCTTTAATCGTTCTGGGAATGCGAAAGATGGAGAAGTGGAACGCTTTACCGGCGTCCGTATTACCCGATAACTACAACCTTGGAATCTTCAAATCGAGAGTGAACAGGTATCTTCTAGGCAAGCGTGTTACATCCTAGACCGCATCGTTACTTACTATCAGGTTCTTCGTTCTTTTGATACTTACTATCAGGAGATAGTAAGTATCAAACGCAAGCCTATCTAACAATAAAAAAAAAAAGTTTCTTCTTCCTTCGTTCCTTCAAAAAAAGAGTTCAAAGATATTTTGTTAAAATTAGCAGAAATTTATTTAAAGCCTTTTAAATCTTAAATCATATTACTTATCTGGTCGTGTCTATACATTTACTATTCTGCTACACTTTCGAATATACCATCGCTTTCCATCATCATTGATAAAAAATCTTATCCAAAAAACTTTTGAAAATAGATATAACTTTATTCTATTTCAGTTAAAATTTATTTTAGGTATGTATGACTCAACAAAATAAATAAGTAGGGTGATTTGTGTAATTATTAAAAATGTTTGTTTATTAAGCGATTACATTAATAAAAATGTTAAGTGAAAGAATTATTGTTAAGTTTGATTTGAATAAAAATTATGATATGAATTGGAACGTAAACTATTTTAGTCAATTGCAAATAATAACCCTCTATAAAAAGATAATAAAATTCAAGATACATTGCATGAACACTGTAGACCTAGTAAGTAGGTACTCAATGTAATAGCACAGAATAGATAAGTATTGTCCTTCTTAACCCTTACTCTAAGGACATCGACAAAGCAACCGCGCCTTTTCAAACCAAAAGTCACGTGCGAGCTATTCGCGTGTACTTAAGCCCGTACCTATTCGATTTTCTCGAAATATCGTATTCTAACATATCAAATGATGTACGTGAATAAATCAAATTAAAGACAGGTATATACTGGTAATACAATCTATACTCGCTTTCACTTTAAAAGCATTTTGTAAATATAATCAGAGCTACAATGAAAGCGAAATAGACAATTTGCACACTCGATGAAGGAACATTTCAAATAATATACGTAAGTTTTTTTTAAACAAATTCGCAATTTTAGACCTAACAATCTGTAGTGTCTAAAAATATGCGTGATGAATATAATTGAAGGGGTGGGAACAAATAGGGTTTAACTGATTTTTTTCACAAAATGACTTATGGGTATCGTTGGATTCAGCGTGAAATTATCTACAATAGTACATTCTCAAAATACCGAAATTAAGCTTAAATCTCGAGATTTTGAGTCTAAAAACGGTTTATCTGTCACAGGAATACAGTTCGCTTAGCATAAAAACATTATTATATTTATTTTATTATATGATATTTTTCTGTAATTGTTTGAATAAGTACTATATTTAGTATTTTAAAATAGAATTAATACGTTTTCAAGCAACTTAAACTTACATAAACCTTTTCTATTACCTTATAAGCACTCTACATTAAAATGACGCCGTTTAAGTTTAAAGTAAATTTTCTCGAAACTATCAATTTGAAAGTTAAGCCCTTTTTATTCTCAACCCTTCAATTTTGGTAATGCTGCCAGTTTGCAAGGTTTAGAACCTATATGGTACCTATTTGGTTTACATAATTTGTATTTGCGTTAAATGGTTATAAACGTGCACGTAATCTATTATATTACCTTCTAAAATCTCTGCTCCAACAGGCGTAAATTACAGGGTTCATGGAGGAGTTGACCCAGCCAAGCCACGTGACCACCACGTTCACGATCTCCTCGTGCGCTATGCACGCCGAGCAGATCCCGGACAGCAAGTTCACAACAAAAAAAGGCAGCCAACATACTATAAACACACCCATCACTATCCCTAAAGTCTTCGCCGCCTTCTTTTCTTTGGCAAACTTCGCCAGCTTGCGCGACAAAGAAAAGTTCTTGGGCAAGTTCTTGGCGTGCGCTACGTTCGTCAAACGAGTAGACGATCGTGACAAGCCATTGTTCTGCAGAGCCGTCAACGGCTCGTGGTCCGCCTCTTCCGGCGTACACACACCCTGACACACATCACTTCGCTGTCGCATCGTCCCCCCTCTATGTATCCTCAAAGTCAACTCCAACTCCCCACTCGGCCTCATCACTTGCTTAGTCCCTATCTTTAATGACCGCGTCTGTATAGTCGCTGCACGGTATATCCGATAATACGTGAACACCATCACAAAAAGTGGCAAATAAAAAGATATTGTCGATGAGAATATAATATACTCTAAGTTTTCCGTGAACGGACACTTGTAATCTGGCACTTCTTCGATGCGAACGGCTCGCCACCACGCGATCGCTGGAAACGATATCGTGCCAGAACACACCCACACCGCAGCGATGAGGAACGCGGCTTTACGCCCACTCATTCGCATCGGATATGTAATAGGGTCCGTAATAGCCCAGTATCGGTCTAAAGATATCACGCACAGATTTAATATTGATGCTGTACTGAAAAGGACGTCGAGTGACCGCCATACGTCACACCAGTCTACACCAAAGAACCACGTGTGCTCGAGGACTTCGTATAGCGCTGAGAATGGCATCACGACGAGACCAACCAGGCAGTCGGCTACCGCTAGTGACGTCACGAAGTAGTTTGTAGATGTGTGGAGGTAGCGTTCCCGGACTACTGCCAGTATGACCAACATGTTTCCGAATACGGTTGTCAGGGAAAAGAGAAGTAGAAAGGTAACTAGTAAAGCTCTATCTTGGAGAAGTTTGATGTATACATTCCAAGGTTCAGTGATGTCAGTGAAGTTGTAGGCGGAACTGTTATCGAATATGACATTGAATTCTGCGGAAGAGTTGTCGGTGGTGCCGGTGGGTTCCAGCGTATACTCTGGGCGTCTATAAGAGATGTCTAGCTGGCTCCTTGCCACCAGTAAGTCCAGTTCGGTCGCGTTCATATTTTTCTGATGATTATTCGCAAACTAGCGCCATGGTGAGTGTTTATGCTTTCCTTGTTTCGCCCGCAGCCATTTCGAAATAACGTTCTTGGCAGGCATTGTGTTCCAGTATTTGTATTGCTGGCACATGTTTTGTTGGCATACTTTTTCACGGCCTGCGGGCGTTTAGTACGAATCTGTAACAAGTGAAAATGCAATTTTAATTTCAAAATGGTAATACTATACTGAAATACTTTTAAAATTTTAAACGTTGAATGCAAAACCGGGAAAATTTATATTTTGCAGTTCGTACAATAAGTGAGTCAACCAGTTCGTACTCAAACTAATTATTGGATTGTTATTTGTTGGTTAATTTTTACATTTAGATTGCAACACAATTTATATAAAACTTCTTAGTGATTTTAAAATAAGGTACCAAGGCAGCAGAAATTATTAAGAGAGTATAATGTGCTGCCGCGCGTATGATGAGGTATAAAGTAAATTCAGAGTCTATATCTATAGACTCACATCCTTTTGATTTGTCTCTTCACGAGTTTCTTCAAAAGTTGATATCATATCGTCTATAATTACAGCCGATTTCATTACTGATAAGCTGTGATGCACGAAGACTCGTATGCGGGGGCGGGATGAAGGTGGAGAGGGGTCGACGCTGTCATGCGGACGGGCCGATCACGGCCCACAGCACACAATTCGTTTGATCTCGTATGCTCACTGCTATTTATACCGAAGGCCACCTGATGACGACCCCTTTCTTCCCTGGCAATGACATAGCTCGGAACAATTAGACCTGCATGAGGATTGAGTCGAAGATGATCATTGGTAGGTATATATTGTGTTCTTAGACTCAACAGCCTCTGTAGTGAGCTGGTTGAACAGGGCGGTGGCAGGGAGGCGGTGGCAGGGAGGCACTGGGTTCGATTCCCGTGGCAGGACGCATTACAGGTAAAAGCGCAAATACATGTTATGTCCAGGGTCTATATATGTGATCGTCGGGCGTTATCGTTTGTTATATTCACACAATTCTCCCTATTACATAGGTCCAGAACAGCAATCACCATGCAAAACCGTTTAAAAAGGTGAAGAAAATCATAATCTATGAACATAGAGCGCGAACTCTTTTAAATGTCAATTCAGCCTGAGTGACCGTCTAAGTGTACCATAAAAACAGTATTACCCGATTGAAATAAGACTAACCGGGAGTTTGGCGGGAAAGCGAAAAAGATGCGTCACCGCATTGTATTGTTTTCCTAAACTTGTGTTATTTTCAGTGTTAGTGCATAAAATTGGTGCTATTCTATTCGTTAAGTACTGGATTACAGGCTTGAGTGTGGGAAAATGGTATAATGATGGTGAAACAATTCTTTTCGTGTTGTTTCCAAAACTCCATAGAAGCGTCAAGTAAAGTTGCCACCACTTTACTAGGAGTATGACTTTGACTAGACTATGACTTGAAATGGTGGATATTTTACTGAAGGCTCTAGGAAGCCTTGAAGAGAAAACGAAAAGGCATAGTTTCAAACCTTGGAACCATTTGCCAACACTCGTGCACGTTTATACAAAAAAGAAACACTTACATTGTAATAATAATCCACCCTTATCACACATTAAAATTCAAAAATACACGGGTTATGGAAAATATTTCATAATTCACAACCGCCATTTTCGAATTCTTACAATTATTATTATTTTGATATGTCAATAATTAATTAATAATTCTTTGATCATGTTACCCTATAATGTGATGATGACGATTACATAAGCTTTATTAATCTTACAAAAGTGCTTTCTATAAGTACACACACCGCATTTATCATTCACCGTAGACAAACCGTGACAGATGACGTGTCTCCGGCTGTTTCACTGAACGTGTAAGTACTGCAATGACATTACATTGAGATTTATGTGAACAGTTCCTTAGTTCATATAAAACTTGCTTTTTATTCTTTGAACGTGTCTTTTTCTCTAGTGAGCTATAAATATCTCACATTACAGAAATAGGTAGGTAGGTAAAATACCTTTTTTGCTACTAAATATAGATGAGGTACATTATCAGATATAAATAAAATTATAAAAATAAAGGCTAGGGTATTAAATGTGGTCCGCACAAATTATGCGCAAAGCACACAATTTCACGCGTGTAGAAAGTACGTAGGTAACTTCAGAAAAATTATGTAATATTCTTTATAGCTTCTGTCATATATATCATATGTCATAAGTATATGTCATATGTCATATATCGCCCTAATATCATATTCGGAAGTAATACTTGGAATTGCTGTGTTGAGTTGTCTATCTACGAAGTTCCTCATCAGATCTTCATCAAAATTACAAGGGACCACTGAAAAGGCTATTCTACCAAACGAACACATTACGTAAATCGATCCATACCTACATATAACCTCCTTCTCTTCTTTGAAGTCGGTTAAAAAGTACATTTCTTAAGTTTTCCACTTGGCTCGATACCACGTCGCAATCTGGAGATCACGCTTACTCGCTATCAATCACGGAGACACGACACTACTTGAATAAGGAATTCCTCGGATAATTGGAGTTTTTGCTGGCACATTCTTTTTATTTGGATCATGTCATTCATTTTTGAAGCGTTTGCTGGAATATTCATATAACTATTATACTACTATTATACTAGCCTTAATTTAAACGGGCAAAATGACTTTATTTTTTTCACTACAACTACTACAATAATTAAAAAAAAACACTACTAAATACACTACTAGCTACAATACCTACTACAAAAAAACATTTGCCATGTTACTTCAAATACATAAACAAGGCTTAGACAGTACAAACAATACAAAACAGTAGTTTAAGGCTTGTTTCTTGTGGCTTGTTAATCTTTTGTGGTTATACCGGTAGACCATATACTAGCCGCGATGACCTATAGACAGTCCAAATGCTAAGTTAACGGAGCAATGTTGGGTATCCTACTGGTAGGATACCCAACATATATCACTGCGTATATATATATATATATATATATATATATATATATATATATATATATATATATAAGAAAGTCGTGTTACACTACTTACAACTCAAGAACGGCTATTTATTCCGGTCTACTGCATTTTACCAATTCACCCGTGCGAAGCCGGGGCGTGTCAACTAGTATATATAAATGAAAGTGCTAGTTACACTGTTTATAACTCAATAACGGCTGAACCGATTTGGCTGAAAATTGATGAGGAGGTAGCTTAAAACCAGGAGACGGGCATAGAATAATATATGCCCATTTTAAAAGTTTTTTTAAAATTTAGATTGCTATAGTGGATTGACACATAGGCTACTTTTTATCCGTGAGTGAAACCACGAGGCACGGCTAGTTTAACATAAATATTAAACACGGTTCTGAATAAAAACTACTTTTTCTTGCAATGGGCATTCAGGCATTCAGGCTTACTCTTAAGCCCGTAATTAGTCCACCATAGCTCCGAGGTTTCCGCTAATTTGTACACCCTTGAGTGGATCACAGCTCTTTTAACCTGAGCTTTTTATCCTTGTACTTGAAACCTTCCGGGTCTGCTTATTAATGGAACTCTAGTGGTACGATGTTTTATGGGCACATTATATGAGATTTCTATACCTCAGTTTAAATAAATGGAAACCTGAAAAAGGAAATAGTTGCTTTTTTGTGCTTTTGAATTCGTTTTTCTCGTAGGTTTGAAAACGTAACACGCTTAAAATAAATATCTAATTATATATTTTATTTTATAATAAAAACCTGGACCCTAACTAGGATTCCCTGGGTCTAGGTATTGTAGCCGACCTACATTACATTTATGAATTTATTTAATATATTTATTACACCACACATAACATATATATTATTACATATTTAAGTATATTACTAAACATAATAACACATAACATTCACACTTCATACATTCATCACACTAAACATTAATTTATATTTAATCGGCGAGCATAGTCGGACGATACGCGTAGTATCGCTGGGCCACTATATCTACGTATAGATATAGGCAGCGCGCGCGCACGGCCCGGCCGCTAGCTGGAATGTTACCGCCCGCCAGTCGAGATCCTACCTTTGCTGCGAAGCGCACGCATCTCGGCGCCCCGCTACCGCTCGCGAACTATTTGTTTTTGCTAACCGTTTTATGTTCTGTGTTTTTGCTAGTCCTAGCTTATCTCTTGTGCCTGTGAACTATTCGTCTGTGTTTCTATTGTGACTCTTTAACTTTCTATTCTTGAATACTCCTTCTATTCTTCTTGTGTGGGTTTGTGCAATAAACTGTTCCTTTTCTTTCTACCGTGTAATCGGAGTTATTATTTGAACACTCTAACCGTAAGTAGGCCTACTTACGGTGCACCAACGCACCCACCATAGGTATAGGGACCTAGGAACTACGAGGACCATGGTCCCACAACACCCAGACTCAGAACAAATATTTGCGCTTTTTTTTCTGTGCACAAACTTATCCTGGCGTGGGAATCGAACCCGCCGCCTCCGAGATATGAGCAGACCTGCACAACCACCACATCACAGAGGCTATCGAATTTGTTAGTTTGTGTAGCTGTCAAGCCATAACTGAACTGATTTGAATGAAATTTCGCATTTAATTTAGTCGTTCTATCGGAATACCATGCAATACTTTATATCCCGGAAAATTGAGACTTCTCGCAGGAAAAATGAGCAATTACAGATGAAACCGCGAGAGCCCCTTACTGATGATGATGATGGTGGTGGTAAGTGCTGGTAGTTGTAGTCAGCGGCTTATAAAATTGCCATTTTAAATTATACAAAACAATATAGGTAGCTATAGTCTTAAAAATAATTGTTTTAGTTTAAATTAGCGTTTTATGAGTAGACATAGATGTAATGTAATAAGTCTAAATGAATTTCAGAAAGGTGCAGTGAACCCAATAAAGCTAAGATGAACTAAAAATGGGTATACGTAAAACTGTTATTGTGCACACATGCACTAAATTTGACAGGTCCTAAGTTCGGACTTATTTCTCTAGCTCTCGGTTTCTCAACCATTTGTAAAACTCGTGTCAAATCAACAAAGCAAATACTGTTCGCTCATTGGTTGAAGACAACCGATGATCCACAGGCAACCAATGAGCATTTAGTATTTGGTCTGTCAATTTGACAAATTTGTATCAATTTGCGGGCAAAGTTTTGATAAGCTAAATTGTACTTAAACTAACTTTAGCGCAGAACAATTTTTTTAAATAAATAAATTACCTTTACAATACAAGTAGTACCATTCTGAAAAACCAATAATTTGTAGTAATAATGTAACTTTATTTTTATTTATTTTTTATTGTAATATTTTTTCGTATACCTAGTTGTAAATATTGTTTAAGTACTTGTATTACGTAAATCTATACCAATAACCATCCTATACAAAGCTCTGAATATTTATAGCCCTTTATTATCCTTCCAACGTTGTTCCAGATACTTAACTATCAGCAAACAAGAGACGGCTGCTATCCAGTAGATAATTAACTGTCATGCATGGCGAAACTGGCATAAATCAATGCTCCTTATGCTACGTTTAAACTGTTCCTGTTAGCGTACTAGTAAATACTACTAACTACTAACTTTTAATCTTAATAATGGCTATTTCCAACCAATTTCAAACAATTCAGGACTGAACGTTCTATTTTTAATTTCAACATTATCATGCCAATCCATCACCTATCCACCAAAGCTCATCAAAATCCTGTAGCTATTTTAACACAAGCGTTACCAACATATTGAAATTTTTTTTTAACGTTTTGGCTCCACACTTTTGTGTGTTTAGCCAGTGTCAAGTAATTGATAATTTATCAAGTTAATGATATTTCACGCAAATATGTGTTAAGTCATAGTTGAAGTCATCAAGTCAAGTCATAGTAAAGTCATAGTCTAGTCAAAGTCATATTCCTAGTAAAGTGATGGCAACTTTACCAGAAGCTTCTATGGAGTTTTGGAAACAACACGAAAACAAAAGTTTCACTATCATTATACCATTTTCCCACACTCATGCCTGTAATCCAGCACTAAATAAATGGAATGCCACCAATTTTATGCACTAACACTGAAAATAACATGAGTTTTGGAAAATAATACAATGCGGTGACGCAATCTTTTTCGCTTTCCCGCCAAAACTCCTACTGACATATTACTTACTTACATACACAAAAAAAATTGCATAGGTATCTAACATTAGTGGCATAGTAGGACGTAGGATGATAAAATTAGTACGATTATTTTCAACGAAAAAAAGAAGTTTCTAACAAACTGGCATCGAAACTAAACAAAGCTAACAGATTAGAAAAAAAAAACAATTGGTTACTCCGTGGCAAAATTCAGCAGTTTTGACAAAATAATTGCAGTCCTCTACAATCTGCAAAACATTGACTCACTATTTTCTACTTTCATTCAGAACTCTGAATATCCAATCAGCTTCCAGCTGGGACTGGTGCAAGTCAATGCTCCACTTATCCTTCGATATAGGTCAAGTACTCGATCCAGTTTCTTGAATTAATAAAGGTATGATTTTTGAAGTTCGCTCATCGTTATTTCACATTTAACTCCACCTCGGCTCATAATTGAAAAAAAAGTTGTGTAGGAAACAAAAGTGTCTTTTTGCTGACTTTCCAAAACTTTATGTAATTTTTAAGTGTGTGAATTTGACTGGATTTAACTAAAAGACATATGGGATATTATAGAATACACTATAACACAGATGTTGTTTCCTAAAATGCATATTATGGCGATTAAGGGAAAGATTGGAAAAACACACCGAGCATCCTGATTTAGATAGAATTTCATTCATAGGAACTGATAAGTAACTAATGAAAATTGGTAGTATCAGTTTATTTAGCTCTTGTGAAGAAACTGCACAAAAAATCCCAATAGCTACATCAAAGGAGCTGTCGAAAAAACTACCAAGAACAAATGATACTCGGAAAACTTCCGAACAACCAAGCCCTGTCAATTGAATTTAGGGAACCCTTCTCAAAACAATATTGAAACTGCATTATCATGACTTATTTTATAACCATTACTTCCTTACGCCGCTTCTTATCAACGTCTTTTCATTTACTAGTGACAGTAACAAATCTCATCGTTTCGGCGCAAAAGTTTAGTATACTCAGTTAACTAACTCAGATGGTTTCAAATAACTACACTTTTTACTCCCACTTCTTTTCGCGTCGTCCTCTTTACTGGTGAAGGCGGTGACCCCATCTCTGGATTACTTTTTCATGGTTGACGTTGCAACTAGGTCTGTAATCTTACCATCTTCTCTTAGCGCGATTCAATTAAAGAAGTTAATCTCTAGAATACAATTTATACTGTAATGATTCACTTTAGGTCTACATACGAAGATACAACAACCTGCCTCCCTTCGTTACTGTCCCTCCAATCATCCTTTTCCCTATCTTTTTATCCCTCCCTTTGGCAGGGTTTATGTGTAAAACTAATTAACCCATGCGAAGCCGGTGCATGTCAGCTAGTATAAAATAAAACTGTAAGCCTTACAAGTCCCAGATTTAAGAAAAAACAGTTGAAGTCCCAAGTCAAAACAAATGCCTATGAACCTTAGAATAGTCTAAAATGACTTGTATGCTTGGAAATTTATTTTGCAATTCCTCAAAGGATTTGCGTAGAATGAAAGTGATTCGTTAGTGGTTCGTTCGTTATTTTCGTGTTTCGTTTATAAATTTGGCAAAGGAATAAATAGCATTATATCGTATAATATCGCGGAGACTAATGATGTCAACTTTTGGGTAAAGAAAAGTGAATTATTTTTAACGAAATCATTTTAGGATTTCCTTCACATCTTCTCCTTCGTATTCCTATTCACCTAAAAAGATTTCAGAGAAAAATTGCAGTTTTATTTTGATATGATTAATGAGTTAGATGTTAAAATCTGTTTCATTATTTTTTATTTTCTAACTTTAAATATTCTTTGGTTTTTTGTTGCAGCTTGCAGCACATTCTTGTCAAACAATTAAGTAAAGCGCAGACTTTTGATATATTATTTGACAGCCTCTGTGGAGTGGTGGTTGACTAGGTCGGCTCATAATACGGTGATACTCATATTAGAGCACAATAGAGGGTATTTTTGAAGTATAAATCTATAAGCATACTAAGGGATATTATTTATCATATTGGGCATCCGTAGCTAGCGCCTACGAAATTTTATAGTTTCGTAATTAGCGTAGAAAGCGTAGCGAGTTCGTAGCTAACCTGTAGCGCACAGAACAAGCTCAAATCTAATCAATTCTGATCACCATTCATTTTTGATAGCCAGTTGAGACGGCGGGTACGATTCCCGCGACAAGACAAGTAATAATGTACACAGGAAAAAAAGCGCAAACAATTGTTCTGTGTATGGGTGTTGTGGGACCATGGCTTTCGTAGTTCCAGGGTCCCTAGATTCAAAACCCTAGTTAGGGTCCAGGATCTATGTATGTGACCGTTGGTTATTGTTCTTTTTTTACAGTGTCGACACTCGCTAAGTGCGGGTGGGTGGATTTTGTCTTAGAATTTTGCGATGATCGCATGTGTCCTGACAAAGTTGTCCTTCACCGTTATAAAAGCGAGTGCGAATTCCATTAACACAAAGAGTCAGTAATGCAGAGCTGGTGGGATCCAAATCGTTATGAGTAGAGTTGAAAAACCGCTGAGCCACACTCGCTCAAAAGCGTGAACGTCAAGTAAAAAGAAAATTTCAATTACATTTTAATTCAATCATTTTTTATTTTTTTATTTTAGTGAATGACGTGACGAGCTAGTCGTTCACCTGATGTTAAGCGCCACGGCCGCCCATAACAGAACAGTATCACTCGGAACTCTAAAACAGAGTTACGAGTGACACTGCACTGCGCACATCATCCTGAGACATCAGCACAGCCTGGTAAAAAGATTACTAGACTGTGAGATCAGATCATAAAGTCTCAATTGCCCAGTAATTTCACTAGCTACAGTGCCCTTCAAACCGGAACACAGTAGTGCTTGCACACTACTGCTTGGCGGCAGAATAACTGGCAAAGCGGTGGTACCTACCTAGACGAACTTTGCAGAAAAGTCCTACCACCTAGTAAAAATTAAAATCATTGTTGAGTCACAAATAATACGTTAGCCTTGAAAACTATAGCTGTATATTCTTTACCGTACTTACCCGGAATCAGGTCAATAATGATGAACGATACCGTCCATGCGTCCAACCCTATTAATTTATATACGTTTCTTAGAACCTCGGTAGCTTAATTGCGCATAAGCGATTAGTTGCGTTATTTATACTTTGTATAGTTTAGTGTTGCAGATTTATCGATAATCAAGTATTTAAAATTAAAATATTTGTGGACATTTCACACAGTGCTTCAAACTAAGTCTCAAACAAAGCAAAAATTACACCTTATAGAAACTAGATAACTGATAAAATACTTATATAATTTTTGTTTATAAATACATACAAAGAATACAATGTAACACCCAGCCATAGACAGACTAAACAAATGTTTGTCCTGTGTAGGGATCGAACCCATAACCTACAGTTCAGAAGTCAGAGCTACTACCAACTGAGCTAACAGGCCAGTCATATACAAACCTGGCAAATCTGGTACTATCAATAGCTTTTGATATTGTTTTTTCAATATTGATTATAAAAAAATAATTGTAAAATAAGCAATTATAATTTGGTAGGTACCCAATATTTTATTTAAAGATGCATTTTTTAAATTAAAAAATCTTTAAAAATTATGTATAAGACATTAATGAGACGATTGTGATCGATTTAAATTTTATGGAGCACGTAAATATCGATATCTCATCTCATCACTATTGAAATACCCTAGAGGTGAAAGAGCAAAGGGTTTTTCCACTGTTGTTTCGATGTCAACGAAAACATTTTCTTCGTCTGCACAATAGAAAAATGAGTACAGAAATATTTCAGGTCGTATTTACCCGTTCCAGTGTCTAAGAAATAATATAGGACAGTGAAATAATAGTTGCGAGTATTATTTTGGTACAAATTTTTAGTTTCTTGTATTGCGTGATTTTACATTTCATGTACAAAGATTTCTTCATTCTAGTGTTACTTATACTTATACTATTATATACATAATACTTAATACAGATTTTTTCTCATAATCAAGTTTGATTGATCATAAATAATGAATCAAAAAGCACATCAATTTTCATTACAGAAATTTTTGTACATAGATATATAAACAGATAAATAAATACAATTGTACACAAGATATAATAAACAATATAAAAACAATGATTCACAAAAATTTTAATAATGTGCTGATAAACGAGGTATTTCAAAAGAATATTTTAAGAGAAAAAAAAATTACAAGATTAAGCACTAGATTAGACTAGAGACTATTTTGTAATCTAGGTCGGGAAAAAAAAAATTTCGTAATTTGTACGTATAAATTTGAAATTGATCTTCTTTGGTTGTACTGTATGTACCTGACTGGTTTGAATATCATTAGAAGACGATTTAAAAAAATAGTTTCAATATAATAAAAAGTAATCAAACACCATACTTCCTTGAAAATGAGTGAATTTACTCGTACCTATTGTTGTTTTGTATTTCTAATATAAACAATATAAAAATAATAAAATAAAATGCCGCCAGCATTTTGGGCACGTTGCCTACTGGTAGCGGCTTCTTAGATTAAGTTTTGCTAATGCATAGTTTTTAATTTTCATTTAATCTATGTCAGATAATAATATGGTATAAATACCACGTAAATAATATATGTATCAATGAACAAAAGACTTACTGTCACAAAAATATGTCTCGTATACGGCCCATCTTTAGTGTAAATGAGCACATAACAACGTTGGTTCAAGCTAGTGTACTATAGAAATTTTAAATGTCAACAATGCAGCTATTTACGTACATTCTATAGAGCTCCCGAACAAAATACGAAGAAACTTTTTCCCCTTCCTAATATTATTCCCCTTATTTTGAAATGTATCTCTTACCACCCTAACCCCACGCATGATTATATTTTTAGGAAACTGGATTCATACCATCCAATATCTTCTACTAAATCGTTCCAATGAAACCCGTCTACCTGAAATTCATAACAAAGACTACGGCTAGACGCCCTAAATTAGCTCTAAAAGCCTAATGCCTAGGTATTCTGACAGTAATTGCGAGGGATGTTGAATAATGATCTCACTAGAAAATTTTATTACGTGTTCGGGGAAGTAGCGAAGATTTTTTAAAATTTGTCTGAGATTTTGGATTTTATTAAAGGAATTATTAAAAGCATATTATATAATAAAGCTTCAGCTGAAAATAACTAAGAAATAAAGTTAAGTAATTTAATTAGGCTTTAATTTATTATTAATTGAGCTATCATCATCAACAGGCCTTATGTTTCTGGGGAATAATAATAGACACCAACGTATTCAACTTTTGCAATATCTTATACACACTTAAATATAACTCAGTTGGTAGTAACTGTGCCTTTTGAACTTTTGAACTGGTTGTGGGTTCGATTCCCACCCAAGACAAACATTTGTGTGATTTACACCGATGTTTGTTCTGTGTCTGGATGTTATATTATATTGTATGTATATACAAAAAAATAGTAAGTATTGTATCAGTTATCTGGTTTCCATAGTACAAGGTTTGCTTAGTTTGGGGTTAGATGGTGCTGTGTGAAATGTGTATGCATATTTATTTATTTCTTTATCATATTATCATCACTCTGAATACATATTATAGGCGCTCTATGAGGAGTCTAGGAGTGAGAGCTATAGAGAAGGCTATGCTTGGAGTTTCTCTGAAGGATCGAATCAGAAATGAGGTGATCCGTCATAGAACTAAGGTCACCGACATAGCCTATCGAATTAGCAGACTGAAGTGGCAGTGGGCTAGTCATATTTGCCGCAGAACCGACAACCGTTGGGGAAAGTGTGTCCTTGAGTGGAGACCGTGACTTGGCAAACGTAGTATAGGACGCCCTAAGACGCCGACTAGGTGGAGCGACGCCTCATTCGCTTACGCCGAGTGGCTGGCAGTCATTGGATGAGAAAAGCCGAAGACCGGGCTCAATGGCGTACCTTGGGAGAGGCCTATGTCCAGCAGTGGACTAACACAGGCTGATGATGATGATGATGAAGATGAGGAGCCATAGAGCCCAACTTTGAGCGACTGCTTGCCTCTTGCATCAATCTGCTCTTTCGGTTTCAGCCAGGTCATCGGTCCAACCGATGGAGGGTCGACCTATTTATACTACGTCTTCCGGTTCGTGGCCGTCAGTCAAGAAACTAAAACTATACTAATTACCTAATAGTAGCTATATAGCGTATAACACTATCTAAATAGCGTATAACAGTAGCTAAAATAGCATAAAACATAGCGTCCACTTCATGAATTCAATTTGATAAAACGAAGTAGCTATTTATTAATCGCCTTTGAGCATTATATAAAGTTGAAGAAGCGTACATAATGCATACAATTTTATGAACAAATTGTTATAAAACTCGTGTAAGCGTAACCGCCGTTTTCCCGTGAACGAAATAAAGCCGCAATAAACGCAATGAGGCCGCAGTGAGCGGTTTAAACCTTTAACAAATAGGTACAGTAGGAGCAGTCACGCAGTAAAATACCTAATGCATAGTTTGTGTTAAGGTGTACTTTCAAAGATTAACTTTTTTATTTTGTTTTTTAAAAGCTATCATAAAGCGTCTGAAATTTTCTACAATAAGAGGCAATTATTTTCTAATTCAAAACAGATTATCATTATCCACAACCTTTATATCTTACTGCTGAACCTAGCCTTACTTGTACTATGAAATTTGCCTCGGTCCTGTAACTTTTCATAGTATTATCTGCAACCTTGACTGTGTCATCGTCATCTATAATGGTTGCTAGCAAAGGATCTAAAACATCAGATATTTATGTATAGTATTTTTCAAATTATGGTAAAAAAAAAACAAAATAACGATAAATAATTTGTGCTCAGTTAGTTTTTGCGGGAAAACGAAAAATATCGCGTTACAGCATTCTATTATTTTCCAAAACTTGTGTTATTTTCAGTGTTAGTGCATAAAATTGGTGGAATTTTATTCGTTAAGTGCTGGATTACAAGCATGAGTGTGGGAAAGTGGTATAATGATGGTGAAACGTTTCTTTTCGTGTTGTTTCCAAAACTCCATAGAAGTTACAGGTAAAGTTGCCACCACTTTACTAGGAGTATGACTTGACTAGACTAGAATAGATTATGAATTAACTTGACGCACATACGTATATTAAATAACTAGAAAAATTATCAACTCGACACTGGCTAAATACACAAAAGTGTGGAGCCAAGAACCAAAAAAAATGTATGGCTTTAAACTGCAATCTTTATTTACTTTACAATTTAATTTAACACAATGAATAGAATACATGTATGTTATCAAAAACTGTGAGTCAAACTGAAATGCTGTCCATTTATGAATGTCAAAGTGATTTTTAACTTGTCCTTACTGCTTCCAAGTTGTACTAAAAGCAGCCCAACCGCCGCCGACGTCGCCTGTCGCAAGGCAAACATTATGCAAAGTAGAAAATCCCATTTACCACGTGTACCACCATGTCGTCTCTCTTCTAACGCTTCAAACAACCTAATAGACTTGTTTGTAGAAGGGGAAGTCAATTCCCACCTCTCCGACAATGTTTTTTTGCTAAAATGTTTCGCCAAAAATCCATTCCTTTGTTTCGAAATACTCGCCACCCGAAACTTTATTACTTTTCTTTTCCAACTCCAGTTTACACTTTGGCTGGCTGAGTGAAAATGTTTGCAGATGCCAAAAATATGGAGTCGCGACGAAAAGATTACTAGAGTTTTGCCAAATTTTGCCGAGTTTTTACATTAAAAAGCTATTTTAACTTAGTTTTCTATAATACTAGTTTTATAACTTAAACTTTTCTTTTAAACTGATAATCGACTGATTTAAACACAGATTATTTGGAACAGCTAACGCTGAGTTGTGGAATAAGCTTCAACCGTTTTTGCTTGCGTAATCGCGTCGTAAATCTCACAGACAATCGTATTCGAATCAAAAGTTTTCACTTCCGTGATTTATTCTTTAGTTGAGGAAAAATAGTAGGGTACCTAATAACTTTGTTCCACTTCCATTGTCGGATGAAATATGGCGGTTGTACCTTCGCAGGACTAGTGAGGGCAAAGTTGAAATTAAATTTCGGCGGGTCGAGAACAGATGACGGTAAAAATGTTTCATAGAAATCCGATAAGATATTAGAGTCATACAATTAAGTTATGAAAGTTCATCCAAGAACATTAATCGCCGTCAAGCCGGCTGAAAGCAATGAAATTGTATTTGCTTAGCTTTGCTTTAGCATTTTTTTTAATAATCTCACATGCGACTTTCTCTACACTTTACACACGTGCAGCGTCTATTAGTAACGTTATGTATGAAGAGTTTAGTGGCAAAAGTTGCCACTAAAATGATTATGCTGTAATACCAACTGGATAGTTAGGTGTCGGGAAGGCTGACAACAGTCGCGTCGTCAGTCGCTGCTCGGGCGGGCTAGATTCCATGCGGTTGGAGTGTGTGAACGCTTGTTGGAGAATTTTTATCCGATATGGTATTATTATTACATTTTGTCGGTGTCAGCAGCCGCGGAACATCTGGTAAGGCTTTAAGTAGGCGATATTGCTATAAAAATCATAAACATTAAATTGCGCACTTACAGATAACGAGCTTCTGCCCGCAGCTTTGCCCGCGGCGTGCCCTATGGGAAAATAATTCAACCTCCCATTTCACCCTCTTAAGGGTAGAATTTTGAAAAATCCTTTCTTAGCGGATGCCTACGTCATAACATCTATCTCTTATTTCAGCCCGATCCGTCCAGTGGTTTGGGCTGTGCGTTGGTAGATCACTATGTCAGTCAGTCAATCAGTCAGTCACCTTTGAGTTATATATCTTTAGATGTATTCGTTATCCGTCCAAAAATGTACGCCATATGTTCTCAATTTTTAAAGCAAAACTTCTTCACGCATGCTTGGGGACTTGGGGAGTAGGCTGGTGAATGAGAAGCGAACAGAAATTGCAGTTGGTAGTATATTCCCGTTGTCAACATAACAAAGTAAAATTTTTTATTATTATGTAGGCATGTCCTGTAAAATGACAATTCACTATAATTGTCAACGTAGCGACATTAACATTAAAAAAAAGCAAAAGAAAAGTTATATCGGCCGATAGATGGAGCTGATCTAAAGAAATTTACTTCAACACTGCACACTCGTGTTTTTTGTAAATCTTGAACATGTTTTCTTATGATGTTTTCTTTCACTGTTGTAAGAGAGGATTTGAATCTAGGTGAACTGGTTTAAAAGTTACACTTGCTACCACTAAGATACACATACTCAGACAGCCTCTGTGGTGTGGTGGTTGAGCAGGTTAGCATCATCATAGCTTGGAAGCGGCGGGTTCGATTCCCGTGTCAGGAAGGAGCAAGTATTTGAGCACAGAAAAAAAGCGCAAATACTAGTTCTGCATCAGGGTCTTGTGGGACCATGGTCCTACTAGTTTTAGAGTCTCTAGATACAAGGGATCCTAGTTAAGGTCCAGCATCTATATATGTGATCGTTGGGCGTTATTATTATTATTAGGCTCGCTCCGGGTAGACACAGTAACAACTAAAAATAGCCACGCACTAATAGGATAATTATCTGTAATTGTATACTTTGGGAGCACTGGCCATGACTAAAAATTCTAGTTTGTCTGTGTATGCTCCTTAGGTGACGACCAATCTAGTTCTATTTATCCCCTCGTAAGCCACGATGGTGCTTATAACCGCACCAGTATTTTCTATAGCAAAATTAAAACCCTCAGAAACGTATAATGAAATTATTTCTGTCAGTTTATTTTTGTAGCTTAACTCTTTATTTGGGACCTCAAAATTCGTGGCACGGAGTTATTCCGCAATTTGTATGTTAATCATTCTCATTCACGGAAAGCTTTTATTTGAAAGAAACAAGTTAGGGCTTAAAAATTTAGTATTCTATGGAATAAAATATTATTCAAATAAATGGAAATAACGTTAAACTCAAAGCTTTGAAATCCAATTTTACTCTTGGCTTGTTACTACATGCATTCGCGATACCTCTATTTTGTTTTATATTTTATTCAAGTTATGAGTTTTAAATAAAGCAAATAATCCACCTGATGGTAAGGGAAATATGCAACATCATGTGATGATAAGTTCCAAATCAGAGGGATCACGGAACTAATTGCAATGCAACAGGAGTAATTTCATCCTTAATTTGAAAACTTATAGCAATCAATATCGCCTAGCAGATTTTGCAACTTGCTAGGCTTTCACGCAACAAATAGCAACACTCTATGTATAACAGTTTCACTACGCCGTTTATCTGTATAGTTATGGAAAGATTTTTGCCTTTCTAACAAGGTTACGTAATCTCCCTGGACGCCCGCTTAAAATACCCCGCTGTGGGGAAAGCCTGTGTATAGCAGTGGATATCTTAGACATCTTTTCGTAGTAAAGTAGTATACCAGAAAAAAGCATGCCAAATTTTCGCAATAAAAAGTTTTTAGTTTATCAGTGGTGGTTATTATTTATTGTTATTATTATAAATAGTATAAGTAATTCTAAGTTTGTTTACTGGCGGATACTAAACAGGTGGTTTGTCATATCTTACGTGGGTTTTTCGAGAATACAGCCAGGTCAATGCCACTTCAAATTTCTCAGTTCTAGATACAATGGTTGGACCTTGCAATCAAATTTGTGGTGAATTGGTATAAGCATATAGGTATAAACACTTATGATTAAAAAAAAAACTACTGTAATGCAACTATAGTATGCAACTGTAATATAAACCACGCAACTGAAGTAAAACTTCTTTAGTTGAGCTCCATCTATCAACCAGTATAACTTTGTTTCTGCTTTGTTTAATGTCGCCACATTGACAATTGTAAATTGTCATTTACCGGAAAGATTAACATAACAATACAATTTTTTTACTTTATTATTTTGACAATGGAGATCTTTTTTTTACGTGGAGTAAATGCTCATACGCACATCCGTAGCTGGGTCGGCCTACCTGTAGTGTCGGACTCAGTGCCAGAAGGGCACCCATATCGACTAACAACTCCACGATGTTCCACCATCTCAGCTGATAACAGGGCCTCGGGTCCGTTTGTGCATTCTCCGCTGCCCTGCTTGCGCTGTTGTCCGCTGTGTAAAGCAGCGGACCCTCCGCGGGAACAATGGAGATCTACGTAAACCAACTTCAACTTCCGTTAGCCTTAATTTTATTCACCAGCTAACTCCCAAGTCAAGCATGCGTAAAGAAGTTTCACTTGTTGTTAACCTAAGTCGATTGAATTAAAACTAAACAATCATCGAAGAAGCTCGATCTACATACAAATTTGTGCATACTGCAAAGAATTCAGATAATTAACAAAAGTAAGTCCTCCGATCGCACCATCAATGATGGTGATGTCAATCAGATCGATTCCAATTAAAGTTGTAATTTATTCGTGTGCAGTGCCACTGACAGTTCACTTAGAGCAGACACCCGATGGGAATAACTTGCGGGAACTTATTTATGAACTCGTCTAACTTATAGATTTATTTATCGACGCGTCGGCACTAAGGAGAGAGCTAAGTTGATGCAACTTGGTAAACACGCCTGACTAGAAGAACAATACAGATGGCACGAGAAGCACGAGAAAGTGAAGCCAAAAAAATATTACCGATCTAGACACGCGGCGGCGTTTCCAGCCAAGTTCAAGCTAACAGAATAGCGATCAGTACCATAGGATAACTACTTTTGACTTCGAACTAGCCAATCCAAGGCTTCTATATATAAAACTAAGTTATAAGAAGAAATTATATTTTAAGTTGTTATAAAATAATTGTTGTAAATAAATTTTAGGATTGACCATTGATCTTGGCACCCATTCAGATCTCACCCATTTTGTCGTTGTAGTCAACAACTAAGGCATATATCATAATATTGAACTTGGCTCTCATTTCACATTTATGTTTTTGATGGGATAGATATTCAAAATAGAAATGGTTCCTAATATTGAAACTACTACAAGCTTTTACTTTCGGTCTGCATGGGGTGTACATAGATAGCGTCTGTATAAAAGTACGCAGTTCTCTGATCACAACTCGAAAATAATGCTGATTGGTATTTTAAAATTTGTTATTCGCCTATTGGCTTCATTTTCTAGTTTTGTTGATCGTGTCATCTATCTTTTTTATAGTCTGAGATAAACACGCAGTATTTATGACAAGAAAACCAATAACTTTCTCTAAGGAAATTTATTTGAATGACATTCATACAAAGGAAAGAAAGCTGCAAATAGATTAGAAGAGTGGATTGGACGTGATAGCGCCCACTCCTTGTTTTTTCCATTCCCATCATGGATTATTTTGGGATAACCAACCGGAATAGACCGCTAATACATTGGTATTAGCAATGTATTAGCGGTCTATTCCAGTTGGTCAATCTAGGCCAGAGGTGGCAACCTTTTAAGTCGAAAGAGTACAAAAAAATTTACAAAATTTCAAATTTATAGGGAGCACCAAGTTTTCAAATTTTTTTTTAAAAATCAATTTTTGTTTTGGGACTTTGAGTAGTCCAACGTCTATTTCAGCCCCATAGTAAAAAAAAGGAATGATACACAGAGGTTTTTTTTTTGTTTTGGCTCCACACTTTTGTGTATTTAGCCAATGTCAAGTAATTAATTTGTCAAGTCACAGTCTAGTCAAGTCATACTCCTAGTAAAATGGTGGCAACTTTACCAGAAGCTTCTATGGAGTTTTAGAAACAACACGAAGAGAAACCTTTCACCATCATTATACCACTTTCCCACACCCATGCCTATGATCCAGCATTTAACGAATAAAATGCCACCGATTTTATCACTAACACTGAAAAATACGTAAGTTTTGGAAAATAATACAAAGCGGTGACGCGGTCTTTTTCGTTTTCCCGCCGAAACTCTCGAGAAGAAGGTTTATGTTACACTAGTTGCGCCCCGCGGGTAAAAAGTATTTTAATTATTTGCTCATCCCACGGGAAAATTTCACTTTTCCGGGATAAAATATAGCCTATATGTTAATCCAGTGTATAAGCTATCTTGGTAACGAATTTCATCCAAATCCATTCAGCCGTTTGAGCGTGAAGGAGTAACAAACATACACACATACACACAAACTTTCGCTTTTATATATTAGTGTGATTGTGTATCAGTCTGTACACAGACAGCAGAGTAGCCGCTTCGGATGTTTGCGCGGAGTATGTTTTGAAAAATACCCTCATCCAGGCGAACAAGTTAGAGCTGATTGAATAAATCGTTTCTTATGGGAGCACTCCGAACACACTCCATCAAAAAGTGATATAGATCGTCTTTGCCAACAATGAATAGTACTTGCATAAATGTGTTTTTTTTTAAATAAAATAAATAATAACTACAACTATTACACGGCTAACACTCACGAGATACAGTCGAATAACTCGACCGGTGTTCGGGCAATAAAGATGCCCATCCTCAAGGAGTACGCGCGGCGGCGGTGGTGGCGGCTCGGCGCTGACACCGGTCGAGTTATTCGACTGTATCTCGTGAGTGTTAGCCGTGTAATAGTTGTATTTATGAGTACTACTCACGTCAGTTTCTATAAAATAAATAATATTTGCTTATGGAACTATAAAGAGCCGCAGCTTCACATCCAAAGAGCCGCATGTAGCTCGTGATCCGCAGGTTGCCGATCCCTAATTTAGGCCATTATTCATATAAATGTAAAGAGGTCAGAGAGGGAGATATGTCATTATCGCGCTCTATGTTACACTGTAAAATTAAAGCATTAAAACGCATTTTTCCTTGTAGTCTTCACATAATCAGCGATAAGCCACGTGAAGTAGGGTCTACTCGTGTACTTTCCGTATCTTCTTTTATACATTGGCGTGCCTCAAGACAGGATCTATTAGATACAGTTCGCAACGCGTTTGAATTTTAAATGCCATATTGATTATACCTAACTATGGTTAATGAAATATCTTTGAATATAGTTATAAAACCTATGCACCCATTAATAATAATAATATCACCCAACGATCACATACATATAATCTGGACCCTAACTAGGATTCCCTGTGTCTACGGACCCAGGAACTACGAGGACCATGGTCCCACAACACCCAGACTCAGAACAAGTATTTGTGCTTATTTTTCTGTGCACAAGTATATACTTGTGCACAGAAAAAGCGCGGGTTCGATTCCCGCGGCAGGACAAGTATATATTTTTCCTGCCGCGGGAATTGAACCCGCTGCCTCCGAATTATGAGCTGATCTGCTCAACCAACACATCACAGAGGCTGTCAACTAACTGTTAATAGCACTAAAGAATATAGGTACTTATATGTAAGTCTTTAAATATACAGGAACCTTCTTCTAGACAAATTCGTGCGTCATCGTCGCTTATCAAGTAAAACATAATATAGTCTAGTTGAATGTAGGCTCGAAAGAAAGTTGATGTAGTCGTTTGCGAGAGGTAGCCTCGGGAGAGCAATTCAGGCCGCTTGACTTTATCTAGAATAGTTGCGACTTTGAGCGAAAGAAATTCGATGTTGTTATGGAGACTAGCCTATAGTATATTTCAGATAGGTGTGGAAAGAGAAATAAGCGCTACCTTTCTGGCATGAAGGCTTTCGTTATCATTAATGATAAAATAATATAATATGTGTTGGACATCTCACACAACGCCATCTAGCCCCAAGCTAAGCAAAGCTTGTATTATGGGAGCCAGATAACTGATACAATACTTAAATACTTTTTTGTTTGTAAATACATAAATATAATACAATATAACACACACAGAACAAACACGTATGTTCACACAAATGTTTGTCCTGGGTGGGAATCGAACCCACAACCCACAGTTCAGAAGGCAGGGTTACTACCAACTGAGCTATCGGGCCAGTATATAATAATAACGCCCAATAATCACATATCCTGGACCCTAACTAGGATTCTCTGTACCTAGGACCCAAGAAGTACGAGGACCGTGGGTCCCACAATACCCAGACACAGAAGTATATGGGGTTTTTTTTGTGTAAAAATACTTGTCCTGCCGCGGGATTTAAACCCGCTACTTCTGGCTTATGATGCAAACTGCTCAACTACCACACCATAAAGGCTTTAAACTACTTGCAAAAATAATGCGAAAATATTAGGTCTTTACCTATGAAATTGCCGTTTTGTTTGAAAAAAGTTAAAGTATTTTTTTTTCGAACTTATTTATTTCTTTTATTCAAAGTAATCACCCCTGCAATCAATGCATCTTTGCCAACGCTGTGGCAGTTTATGGATGCCCTTCTTGAAAAAATCAGCAGGACGAGAGACAACAAACTCTTCAAAGGCGTTTTGTACTGCCTCTCGGGAATTGAATTTTTTTCCCGCTAAAAAGTTGTCAAAATTTTGGAAAAAGTAATAGTCGGTAGGCGCAAGATCCGGTGAGTATGGCGGATGAGGGAGAGCTTCCAAACCCAACTCATGCAGCTAAGAGACGGTCTGTTGTGCAGTATGGGGTCGCGCGTTGTCGTGAAGTAGCAGTGGAGACGACCGATTGACCAAAGCTGGTTGCAGACGTGCGAGTTTCGCCATCATTGTGGTCAGTTCTTCAATGTACACATCTGCAGTAATGCTCTCGCCGTTTTGTAAAAAGCTATGATGAATCACACCAGCACTAGACCACCAAACTGTGACCATCACCTTTCTAGTGGTCATTTTTCGTTTTGCACATTGCTTTAGTACCGAACCAGGATCTAACCAACTTGCTGAGCGCTTTCGATTGTCAAAAAGAATCCATTTTTCGTCGCACGTAACAATTCGGTTCAAAATTCCTTCATTTTTGTGCCTGTTAAGCAGCGCAAGGCAAGTCTCGATGCGTACGTTGCGCTGGCGATCGTTGAGTTCGTGGGGCACCCATCTATCAAGCTTTTTTATCTTGCCAATCTGTCGCAAATGGACCAATATTGTTTTGATGCTAACATCAAAAGCTGCTGCCAGCTCAGCTGTAGATTGAGATTCATCAGCTTCCACAATCGCCTTTAATTCATCATTGATGACCAAAGTTTCCGGACGACCACGAGGTTCATTTTTCAAGGCAAAATTCCCAGAACGGAACCGAGCAAACCAATAACGGGTTGTACGTTCGTTTGTACAGTTCTCTCCGTAAACGTCGTTGATGTTACGTGTCGTTTGTGCCGCGTTGGTGCCACGACGGAACTCATATTCCATAATTACACGAAATTTCAAAGTATCTATTATGAGGAAAAATGTTAAAATGTAATGAAAATACAACGCTAATCAATAAACAAAAGACTTATATTGTAAATAGAATGTCATATTTTTAAAACAAAATTAATTTGAATTTAGAATTCATAGCCAATCAAAACTTTTTTTTGTTTGAAAAAGTCTGTACTGCAATACGGCAATTTCATAGGTAAAGACCTATTATATTCTCTACTTTTTGCAAATTAAAGTCAAAGGTTTAAGTAAGTCTTGAATAAGATCCATAGCCTAAAATTTTCACTGCATCAACTAAATGCCTATACACAATACACCGTGCCATAGTACACAAACAAAGGTAATTCGATTACACTTGATCGCAATAACTACATAGTGCGCTATAAAAGGTACGCTACGCTCTCGCTTGATGGGCGTTTCGGCGCTACGTAAATTGGTGACTAGCGTTGAAATAATATATCGCTGCACGTTATAGCTACATGACGTGAAGCGACGTTATATCGTTATTTGGCCTCTGTGATGTAGTGGTTGAGCAGGTCGGCTCACAACCCGGAGATGGGTTCGATTCCCGCGACAGGACAAGTATTTGAGCACAGAAAAAAAGCGCAAATACTTGTTCTTAGTCTGGGTGTTGTGTAATGGTCCTCGTAGTTCCTAGGTCCCTAGATACAGAAAATCCTAGTAAGGGTCCAGGATCTATATATGTGACCGTTGGGGGTTATTATTATTATTATTTTACTGATTTATCATGTTGTACTTATGCCTTTAAATGAGTAAAATTGTAAACAACAGGCGCGGGTTTTTTGTGAGGATATGAAGAAATAAGCAGCAGGATTGTGGAATTGAAGTTCCTTAAAAACACGTCCAAAATATGTGGGTAGGTAAGTATTTAGCAGCGTACTGTTTCGTGTTGGGTTTGTGACTGAGGCCCGACTGTACCTTTATCTGAGTGCGGCATTCAGACACACACGCAAACACACACATACATACATGTATACATGTACGTGCCTTCGCCACTGCCTGCATTGTTTTATTTAGAGTAAGTAAATTTTTGGCAATTACATAATATTATTTAACTTTTATATATTTGAACGAGCTTTTGCCCGCAGTTTCGCCCGCAGAGTGACCTATGGGAAAATAATTCAACCACCCATTTCACCCTCTTAAGGGTGGAATTTCAAAAAATCCTTTCTTAGCGGATGCCTACGTCATAACATCTACCTGCTTGCCAAATTTCAGCCCGATCCGTTCAGTGGTTTGGGCTGTGCGTTGATAGATCACTATATTAGTCAGTCTATCAGTCAGTCACCTTTGAGTTATATATATTTACATTCCATATTTTCTTTATGTTTCAGGTGCAGAGCTTTGCGTCGTCTTCAAACATGTATATCGGTAATGTACTGTAATGTAATTTGTTTATAATTAAAAAAATACGACTTTTCCTTTATTACTAGAAATGAGCTGATGATCTATGAATTACTAAATAGATTGTCTTGAATACTAAGAAAACTATTTATTTGTTTATTATAAGTATTTATTCTTGTTATGTATATAATCACTTTGTTTAATTTTTTTTTTTACAGATACTACTCATACAAATTTCGATGCACGCCTACATCCCTCTTTCTCAAACTATGAGTGGATGGTAGAAAATGCTTTAGCATTAAGTCCTCCGTTTGTACTGTTTTTAGTGCAATAAAGAATTATAATAATAATAATTAACTCTCGATCAAGTTACTTTTTCAAATATGAAACAAATGAATATTGGTTTGTCTGTTTGGGGGCTATAATGCTACAAACAGACTCGCAAATACACAAGTTTAACTTATAACAACTCTCTGATAACCGAGGGCTTTTTGGTCGGAGGTTATGAAATTAAACATTGTCGGTCCGCCAATAATGTACCATCACTGAATATTTTGTTACAAAACCTCGTGATCGAGCTCGAAATATTTAATGGTTCTATTGGAAAATACCACATGTTACTCAAAATTGTCATTGAGTCATTGTCAAAAAAACAAATATCAAATGGCCTTCGAAAAGGCTGAACTGATTTTGATGTAATTTTATATTCACACTTGGTAGGTCTGAGAATAGGTTGTTGTCTATTTTTCATCATCATCATCACCGTTTTTCATCACCTCGCATCGCATTATTTTTTATAAGATTGCTACCCGTGACATCAATTTTCTATTTGCCTGCCAATAAGTCCCAAATCCTAGATAAATAATTCCGGAATAGCAATAAACGTAGATAATTTTTACTTATTTTTTGCTATTCTATTACTATTTATTCAGGATAAATAAAAAGGCCGGCTAACTCTGCGTAGCAAAATGATTACGTAACGTTTTCCGGCGTTCACGGCTATGTTTGAGTAACACAAATACAATCTAAGCGCAATAGTATAAAATTCGCTTGACTTTTGTTTGCTTCGATATTCATTAAAGGTATAAAATATCGATGTATATACACAAAAAAAACATACTGACGATAGTACCTCTTCCTTTATGGAAGTCGAATAAAAAAATATAGAGCATAACTTAATGACAGTAAGAATTATAATTCAGAAGTACGTCCTGACTGATGACGTCCACTGCGTTACATAGACGTTGAACATAGTCATCCCCCATAGAGCGGCATTTTGAACGGCTGCTGGCTTCCTGCGGTTTCTGCGTCGGTCCATCCAGTCCACTTTCATGGTTGCAGCTCAAGAACCTTTCTTCCGTATCAGTTGTCGGTTCTGCGTGTGATAAGAGAGAATGCGAACATTATAACTATGAACGGAGATATCTATCAGCATCGGTCCACCTAGTGTCCACTTTCATGGTTGCAGCTCGAGAACCTCTCTTCCGTATCAGTTGTCGGTTCTGCGTGTGATAAGAGAAAATGCAAATATTATAATTATGAACGGAGATATCTATCAGCGTCGGTCCACCCAGTGTCCACATTCATGGTTGCAGCTCGAGAACCTTTCTTCCGTATCAGTTGTCGGTTCTGCGTGTGATAAGAGAAAATGCAAATATTATAATTATGAACGGAGATATCTATCAGCGTCGGTCCACCCAGTGTCCACTTTCATGGTTGCAGCTCGAGAACCTTTCTTCCGTATCAGTTGTCGGTTCTGCGTGTGATAAGAGAGAATGCAAATATTATAATTATGAACGGAGATATCTATCAGCGTCGGTCCACCCAGTGTCCACTTTCATGGTTGCAGCTCGAGAAACTTTCTTCCGTATCAGTTGTCGATTCTGCGAGTGATAAGAGAGGATGCGAGGATTACAATTATTAAAGGAGATATCTATCACACGTCACTTTAGTCAAACCTGAGGAGTGATCACGGAACTTTGATTGCAATGCAACAGAAAATATTTCATTCCTTGAAAATGTCCTTAGTAATTAAGCATATAAGCTATGTATTGAAATGGTTAAATACATGTAAATGTTTGTTTCTAGTTGCATTCAAGTTACGTGATTGCCTAGCTAATAGTATTGATTGAAACTTATAGCATTCGAGTGATGCTTGTGTATTACTGTTAAGCTTCATTCTACCCATTCGAAACTTCAAGGACTACGTCATACACTATCCAAATTTACGGCTATCATTGCGTGGATGAGCCTTTAAACGTGAGCTCTATCACTTAAATAATAAGACCATGACGTCCCAATGACTCCACCATATTGCAAAATTCCCAAAAACTGTATCCATAAAAATGTTCATGTCCAACCAATAAAATTTTTTGATCCAACCTGATCAAAAAATTTCACGAGGTTCGGTTGAGAAATGCGATCTGTAGACGAAAACAGCCGAACATCTGCCGGACATCTTCTAAATATATATAACTCAAAGGTTTGACTGACTGACTGATTGACTGACTGACATAGTGATCTATCAACGCACAGCCCAAACCACTGGACGGATCGGGCTAAGATTTGACATGCAGGTAGATGTTACGACGCAGGCATCCGCTAAGAAAGGATTTTTCGAAACTCCACCCTTAAAAGGGTGAAATGGGTGGTTGAATTATTTTCCCATTGGCCACGCATTGAAGCTGCGGGCTGAAGGTCGTATAAAATAATTTTGACCCAAACTGAAACAGAGATGTTGCGTTCGCACTTCGCATAGAAATACAAAAGCAACTTTCACGAGCTACAAGAAAAAAGTAACTGAATAACGGCAGTGAAACGTAAATCTTTCTAAGTAGTTTGATCCTGGCATTAGCTGCTGTTCTAACGTTACAGATCCGGTGATAAAGTAAAATCCCAACTAACTGCAAACGTGTGCGTGGGGATAATTTATAGTTTCTGCCAAGCAGTTAAAGGTAAATCTAGAAAAAACAGATGTCACGTTTTACCTATAGTAAGTATCTAAGTATTATTTATATCTGTTCCCATACTACAAGCTTTGTTTACTTTGGGAGCTAGGTGGCGCTCTGAAATATCCACAAATATGTCTGGCCTGACAGCTCAGTCGGTAGTTGCTCTGTGTGGTGTGGGTTCAATTCCTACCCGGGACAAACATTTGTGTGAAAAACATCGATGTTTGTTCTGTGTCTGGGCGTTGTATCGTATTCTATGTAATGTATTTACAAACAAAGAGTATCTAAGTATTGTATCAGTTATCTGGTTCCCATAGTACAAGCTTTGCTTAGTTTGGGGCTAGTGTGAGATGTACACACATTTTATTATTACTAGCTGAACCCCGCGTTCTTTGATAAAACTTTCTGTTATATTATAATATATCAAAAAAGAATTAGCGTAATTGTTCCATACGTTCGCAAGTAATGCGATAACCAAGGGAAATAGAGATTCATTTTTATAATATAGAAGATAGATTATTTTTTATTTATTAAATTATTGCCTCGATTATTGCTGGCAAAGCCGTGGAGCGCAGCTAGTGTTAAATAAAATATCGAATTCTACACGCCACATTTTGCCTTTACATGCTGGGGTACCCTCAGGAGCAATTCACTCGTCGAGCGCTCGAACGAGAGACGTCGTGTCGTAATTCAGATATTTTTGGAATTTCATACCTTACTTTTATCAGTAACTACTTTTTTATATACTCTTTATTTGATTTGGATCAATTAAACCGCACATAAAACAATCATCATTTCATATTCATATGTCATTCGTTTAATTACAGTCTGTTAAATTATAATTATAAGTTATTTCTTTTATGGTTTGCTGCTTGCATATCAATTTTGAATATTAAATTAATGACTGTACTAGATAGTCATCATCTATCGCCTCAGAACGTCTATTGCTGAGAAATGAAATGAAAATAAAAGAAATAAAATTCAAATTTATTCCTGAGGCACATTATCGCACAGGTAACATTAATACTAAGACAATCGAAACTTACATACACAATCACACACAATAATATGCGATACTGCACTACGTCAGGAATAGGTCCCGCCTCAGCATACAATTGAGGCTGCAAACAACAATCTCGATTTCTGATTTTCAGCCGGCACCCATTACATGACATCACGGACGCAACACACCTTAAAATACTAAAAAAAAACAAAGTTATAAACATAAAATAAAACAGGGCGCTACTTTAAGTGGTTGCGTGGCTCTTGCATCCATAGGCTCCCCGCGGTTTAGACCAGCTGGGCGATCACGTAGGTAACCCGAATACAACCGATAGAAACACAAATTTGTATGGATTTGACAGTTTTAATACGCAGTTTATGTGCATAGTTAGTATGGAAATTTTTCCTGTTGCATTGCAATCAATGTTTCGTGATCACCCCCCTGATCGTCGGTCCTTAGTGGGGGGTCGGCCTGCGCTGCGTATTCCGGTTTATGGTAGCCTCCTTACCCTGCCCATCATTGCCATTTCAACTTGCTAATTCTAAGAACTATATCACGTGTTATGTGCAATAAATGACCTAATTGGGCCACGCGTCGCCCAACCGAGCTAAGTAATGTTAATTTTACCACTGGACGTTCGTGATAGATACAAATCTGACTCGTTTGAAACTAGGTTTAAAATAACTAGTGAATATCATAGTGCAGCCTTTAATAATCAATTTTACTAGGTGGTAGGACTTTACTACAAAGTTCGTCTAGGTAGGTACCACCGCTTTGCCAGTTATTCTGCTGCCAAGCAGTAGTGTGCAAGCACTGCTGTGTTCCGGTTTGAAGGGCACTGTAGCTAGTGAAATTACTGGGCAAATGAGACTTTATGATCTGATCTCACAGTTTAGTAACCTTATTACTAGATTGTGCTGATGTCTCAGGATGACGTGCGCAATGCAGTGTCACGCGAACCTCTATACATTAGAGTTCCGAGTGACACTGCAGCTGGTATGGGCAGCCGTGTCGTTTAACATCAGGCGAACGGCTAGCTCGTCACGTCATTCCTTAACATAAAAAAAAAAATATATCCCGTCCGCATTGTCCACAAGTTCCATAGTAAGCAGTTTGTATCAAATGAACAGTATGATTGATGGATAGCGGGCCCCAACGATCTAAGCCAGGTTGATTAAATCCGATGTCACTTCGAACAAAGGATAACGCCGGCTTGTGCGATAGCGGACTTTGTATTGATGTTTTAATGTTGTTGTTTACAAAGTTTTAGGGTTCGAGTAAGCTATGGTTACAACATTTTGCATAAATAGGTTGTTATTAAACACCACTGGACAGAAATTTACTGAGTTTATTAAATGTTCCCACGGAAACAGGTTAGATTTCCGGAATAATAAATATGTGTTAATCCAAGCTATAAGCTTCAAATTTCATCCAAATCTATTCAGCCGTTTGATCGTGAAGGATTAACAAATACAAACTTTTTTTGTTTTGGCTCCATGCCTGTGATCCAGCATTTAACGAATAAAATGCCGGGCAGGCGGGAAAGCGAAATAGATCGCGTCACCGCATTGTATTATTTACCAAAACTTATGTTATTTTCAGTGTTACTGCATAAACTTGGTGGCGTTTATTCGTTCAGTGCTAGATTACAGGCATGAGTGTAGGAAAGTGGTATAATGATGGTGAAACGTTTCTCTTCATGTTGTTTCCAAAACTTCATAGAAGTTTCTAGTAAAGTTGCCACCACTTTACTAGGAGTATGACTTCTAGACTATGACTTGACTTGATGACTTGGACTGTGACTTGACACAGATATCATTAACTTGAGAGATCAATTACTTGATACTGACTTTGATACTAGCTACACAAAAGAGTGGAGCCAAAACATAAAAACATTTTTTTACTCTTAATTATTACGCGGAAACGGTCGTTGAAAAAAAAACCGAAAATGGCGGTTGTAAATTTTGATTTTTTTCTATAAATTGTGTATTTATTAATATTAATAATAAAAAATAATAATGATCAAAGTGATAAGGGTGTATTATTTATCCGTTGTACATGAATGTGCGAGTGTTGGCAAATAGTTCCAAGTTTTACAACTATGCCTTTTTGTTTTCTTCAAGGCTTTCTAGAGCCTTCAGTAAAATATCCACTATTTTACTGTGGCATTTTCACTTTGACATGACATAACCGTACAAAAATTTCGCACTTGTCACTGGCAGAATTATCGCTAAAACGCGATGGAAAGCCATTAAACGAAGAGAAGAAGAAGAGAAGAATTATGTGAGAACCACACAAGCCAGTTTCACGATATTGAAAAAAATTAAAATGTTTCAATATATACGTAAGTAAACTTTTACGTTTATACGAAACATCGTGTTCTTAATACACCAATAGAATTTCATTCGAACCATTTCATTTCACGAATCATTCAGTGAATCACAAAAGTAGCACTTCACCTTTCTTCCAAGGCTTTAAAGTGCAAAATAATCCGAAAACCCTCGCTGTACCTTTATTTTACCACTCCTGAACAACAATACCTGTAAAAGTGAGCATTCCCTCAGGAAATTATCCAGAGTTTTTGAAATGGGACGTAAAAACGTGTCACAAAAATGGAAAAATCCAGCGAATTATTTTTTAGTGCATAATGCTTCTAGAGTCGCAATTATTTGATAACGCTGTTGTTTAAAATGTACGTAGTATTTTTTTTTGTTTTTTTTTTGGCTCCACACTTTTGTGTATTTAGGCAGTGTCAAGTAACTGATATTTTTCAAGTTAAAAGGTATTAAATATATATGTCAAGTCAAGTTACAGTCCAAGTCATAATCTAGTCTAGTCTAGTCAAGTCATACTACTAGTAAAGTGGTGGCAACTTTATCAGAAGCTTTTATGAAGTTTTGAAAACCATACTCACGCCTGTAATCCAGCACTTAACGAATAAAATGCCACCAATTTTATGCACTAACACTGAAAATAACACAAGTTTTCGACAATAATACAATGCGGTGAAGCGAACTTTCTCATTTTCCTGCCAAAACTCAACTATGGAATTCTTAAAAACAGTTAAAAGATTTATTTGGTATTAGTTATCTTTATGCAGTAGTAGTACTGTAGCGCACTAATACTATATTTACGCAGGTACAATTTTCTCGTTATGTCAGTAGCACCATTGACTTGTACCATTGATTGTACAAGTACAACTTTGTATCATTAGAACCAACAAAAAAAGTAAAGATATTCCCTCGTATTTTTATGATGGAACTAGCGAATTTTTGCGACTATTTCTTAACAGCAAAAAATTCTTCTCAGTGAAAATTTCTTTTTTTGCTAGGTGGTAGGACTTTGTTGCAAAGTTCGTCTAGGTAGGTACCACCGCTTTGCCAGTTATTCTGCCGCCAAGCAGTAGTGTGCAAGCACTACTGTGTTCCGGTTTGAAGGGCACTGTAGCTAGTGAAATTACTGGGCAATTGAGACTGTGCTGATGTCTCAGGATGATGTGCGCAGTGCAGTGTCGCGCGAAACTCTGTGTTTTAGTTCCGAGTGACACTGTTCTGATATGGGCGGCCGTGGCGCTTAACACCAGGCGAACGACTAGCTCGTCACATCATTCACTAACATAAAAAAAAAAAAAAAAAGGTACTAAAGAATACGTCGTAATTTTTAGGTGATAGTAAATTTTTGGCAAATAACCTATCACTCTAATTCCAGCAATGTGAGGCGCATAGAACGCGGGCCTTGACCCGTTGGTCAGAACATTGTATCTACATTAGCTGACCAGCCATTAGGCCACTAATCTTTACATATTATGTAACCTTGAAAAGTTGAAAAGTGTGCAGTCACTTGGTTGTTCTTTGCAGAATTTTGACTGGGTTCGGGGTTCGATTACCACGACAAGACAAGTATTTGTGTACAGAAAAAAACATTAGTTAGCAAACATTCACATGAGCTTGACTGACCCGATAGCTCAGTTTGTAGTTACCCTGCCTTCTGAACTGTGGGTTGTGGGTTCGATTCCCACCCAGGACAAACGTTTGTGTGACGAACATGGGTCTTTGTTTTGTGTCTGGGTGTTATTATTCTACTCTATGTATGTATTTACAAACAAAAAGTATCTAAGTATTAATCAGTTATCTGGTATTCCCATAGGACAAGCTTTGCCTAGTTTGGGGCTAGATGGCGTTGTGTGAGATGTCCACACATTTTATTATTATTATTCACACATGCACACGCGCACGTGCAAAGGTTCACATGTCTGTGATAAGTTATGGCTTCCTGCAATACCTTTCGTGATATCTCCCGTGAGCCGTTCAGCTGATGAACGATTCCTGATTCGACATTGATTGATGTGTGTAACTCAATATACAGAAAATGAAGCACCTGTAATACGAGTCCACGTATTTGATATATCGCTTCCGGAGAATAGTTTTGGCCTCGGGATGGCTTAACCTACTTCCGGATTCTTTCTTTCTCTAGAACAGTCTAAATCCTAAAGTGGCAACGAGATAAAGGTCTTGTACGGATTAAAATTCAAAGTAACTGGAAACTTTCTTTTATCTTTGTTAGGCTGTGGTTTATTGCGAAAGGTAACGTACATGTGTGTGGTTGTGTTTACTAATATCTTACTATTATGTCCGGAAAATTAAAAAATACCTACTTTTTTACATGCCTCTGTTAATAAGACTATAATAAGCTCTGAAATTGTAAATATGACTCAGCGTCATAGATAGATAGATAAACTCTTTATTGACACCAAGATAAGATACAAACTGGAAAGATTATATGTAGGTTACAATCCGCGGTCTTGACCCTTCCAGACAACCTTAGGATGGACAGAGATAGATCAATGACCATCGGCGGTGGTGCTATAAAATAAAAGTTACTATATAAAAACTAAGATATTTAGTTATAGACTACTTCATATATACAATACATACTATTCTATACATACATAATGTCTGAGGCTATGCAACGCAATACGAAACAATATTGATCCAATAGTTAAATATCTACAGGCTCTGTGTTGTGGTGGTTGCGCAGGTGAACATGTCGGCTCATAGCCTGAAGGTGGCGAGTTCTATCCCCGTGGCAGGTTTTGTTATCGCGACAAGTATTTGTGTTAAAAGCGCAAATACTTGTTCTGTGTCTGGGTACTGTGGGATCACGGTCTTCGTAGTTCTTGGGTCCAAGATACATGGGGCATCCTAGTGAGGGTCTAGGATTTATGTATGTGTTTTTTGGGCGTTATTATTATTATTAAATATATATAACTCAAAGGTGACTGACTGACATAGTGATCTATCAACGCACAGCCCAAACCGCTGGACGGATCGGGCTGAAATTTGGCATGCAGGTAGATGTTATGACGTAGGCATCCGCTAAGAAAGGATTTTTCGAAATTTCACCCTTAAGAGGGTGCAATGGGTGGTTGAATTATTTTCTCATATGCCACGCCGCGGGCAAAGCTGCGGGCAGAAAGTCGTTATTAAATATAGTCACATTATAGAGGAATTAATTTTCATAAATTTATTTTTAATAAGACTATTACGTGTACGTTTTTTTATTGTATTGTGTCCGACGTTTGTATAAAGCAACTTATGGCGTTTTTGTTTCCATCTGACTACAATCTGGGAGTCTTAGGTCCGTATTACAGGACGATACTCAGTCATCGATCGTTGCTCAAGCAAAGATTTCATTCGCTAATGTATCACTTTATGAATGAAATCTTTGCTTGAGCACCGATCGATGACTGAGCGTCGTTCTGTAATACGGACCTTAAAGTCAAGAGTAAACCGGTATCTTCTAGGCAAACAAGTACCATCAGTAAGTATCATCGTAAGCTACGTTGTTTTTATCAGCTGTAACAATGCTAAAAAAATCTATAAACAATTAAAAAATATATTTAATTTCAGCGATAGATTATACAATTTAACAAAAAACATTTCAGTCTTAAAACAGCTACAGTATGTCTACAAAGGCAGCAGCTATTTTTGCAAGTAGGTAAATAGCTACCATCAATTTATCAGCGATTGCTATCATTCGGTTCATTGAATATGAGTATGTATCTTTGCCGTTTATCTTGCCAAGGGCTGTTTATTCTTTCTGAAGATACAAGTTCAAACAAATAACGTCTCAGTTATTATTAGTATTATGGGTTATCGTAGTTTTTTAAATAGCTCTATAGGTTTTTGGCGGGAATGCGAAAAAGATTGCGTCACCGCATTGTATTTTTTTTTTCATAACTTGTGTTATTTTCAGTGTTAGTGCATAAAATTGGTGGCATTCTATTCGTTAAGTGCTGGATTACAGGCGTGAGTGTGGGAAAATGGTATAATGATGGTGAAACGTTTTTTTTCGTGTTGTTTCCAAAACTCCATAGAAGCTTCAAGTAATGCCACCACACTACTAGGAGTATGACTTTGACTGGACTATGACTTAACTATGACTTGACTTGATGACTTCGACTGTGACACATATTTTCGTGAAATATTATTAACTTGATATATTATCTTGACACTGGCTAAATACACAAAAATGTGGAGCCAAAACATAAAAAATATAGCTCTATAGTGGGTTAAACTTTTGTTATGGAAAAAATTGGGATAAAAAATTATTCGATTAACAAATTGTGCTTTTTGGACACGCTCCCCGTTAAAAGTGATTTAAATTGACTCTTATTGAGCATGCAAAAGAAGTGAGCGAAGCGTCTTCATTTTAGCTTGGTCAACAATGATATGTCTATCCAGCTGTTCTCACAGGTCGCATATTTCAAGCGATTCTCTTAAAATTTTGTGAGCAGATTCGATAATCATGTGAAGTTTTTTTTATTCAGTTTTTTTTAAAGAGCTGTGCATGCTAAAAACGTAAATTTTCAGTTTTAAACTATGCCTTGCGGTGCAACTACTATCATATAAAACTACAATACACAAGCAACTGAGTGTACAAGACAAAGTCAAGGACCTTAAATATACCACATTTATTCTTGTCACTCAGATGTTTCCAATGAGACAGCAAAACTATTTAATCATTTCGCAGATAAAGCTCGAAGGATATAAAAGTAGAAGAGCCGAAAAAATAAAAACGATGAAAACAACGCAAAAATGAAGCAGACTATAACTATTAATCAGCTTAACTCGAAAAAAACATAACCTTATTTGTATGACAATTCTTTGACAAACTAACATTTAGGTTAAGCTCTCTATTTTCTTCAAAAGTAATTAAAGACTTTTATTGCATTACGATATTTTTGTGACTGCGAAAACGATCACTCTATAAATGAAACCTAGACTTAAGAATATAAATGTAAGCACCAAACTAATAACTATACGACATATATGGAGACACTTCGACAGCCTCTGTGGTGTGGTGATTGATTGAGTACGTCAGCTCATAACCCAAAAGCGGCGGGTTCGTGCAGTATGCAGTAGCACAGAAAAAAAGCGCAAATACTTGTTCTGTTCTAGGTGTTTTGGGACCATGGTCCTCGTAGTTCCGGGGTCTTAGACACAGGGAATCGTAGTTAAGGTCCAAGACCCATGTATGTGATCGTTGGGCGTTATTATTATTATTAATACTTCACTTTGCGTGTCAAAAATGATTCTAATTTCTTCGTTTGGAATAATAGAATTTGATATTTCGTACGCATCTAGGTTATTCCATCCCAATGCGAACAGTGTAGATGCACGTAAATATACACGGGTAGCATCCCACTTCAAAAGACATTGCAACTGGCAATAATATGCGCGTATTGTAGTAACACGTGGTTACGCCTGAGATGATACGAGAATACGCCTGTCTTCAGAAACAACCTTTGATCGTCTGCGGCTGCAATACTGGTGTCGTAACTTGGAGACGTTGACAAATTGGTTCTGAAATGGCGTATCATTGTTTACCGCTTGTTTTGTATAATATATTGTATACAACATCACTACCATTAGCACTCTAATCATCACTATGTTGCTGTCGTTGTATCAGTGACAATTATGATATATATAATTATGATTGAATTATTCATAATTATTATGCTATGCTATAACACATACATAATAATTATGATATATATAGTTATGATTGAAAGAGCTTCTGCCCGCAGCTTCGCCCGCGGCGTGGCCTATGGGAAAATAATTCAACCACCCATTTCACCCTCTTATAGGTGGGATTTCAAAAAATCCTTTCTTAGCGGATGCCTACGTCATAACATCTACCTGCATGTCAAATTTCAGCCCGATCCGTCCAGTGGTTTAGGCTGTGCCTTGATAGATCACTATGTCAGTCAGTCACCTTTGAGTTATGATATATATTTGGATTATTCATAATTATTATGCTATACACAACACATACAATACATGAGCCCCGTAGTTTCGCCCACGTGGTGAACATTATATAATTTTCCGCTCAACTTTCTTAATTTTTTCTTTAATAAGAACCTTCTCCTGACAATAATAAACACAATAAAAGAGAATTAGCGAAAATGTTTCAACCGTTCACCCGTGGTGGATTGACCAAGGGAAATAGAAATTCATTTTTATAAATATACATTTGTTTATGCAGAAGTTCTTGCGTGTATGTATGTTTGTCACCAATCAGTAAACGTCTGATTGGATTTGACGTTTGATGTGTAAAAGATACAAATCTTAATGAACATTAATAAATATTGGAAATTTACCATTATTACAAAACGTAATGGTTAATTTTTCGGTTTTAGATTTCACCCATAGCTTAAATACAAACACCAAAGCAGAAAGATGTTTGAAAATAAAAGCTTTCCAGATAACTTTTCAAAAAGTGAGCGTCTAACAATAGTTATATCTGACAATAACCAGGCGTTGGCATTCTAACAGCCGGGTATAGCTGTTACCACCGACTACCGTCATTTGACAATATGACTTGTTCAAAACCGGTTCCGATCAGAATTCGAATCGGTATATCACTGTTCATTGAAGCGTGTCGCACGACACATCACTCGTTTTTTGTACAGAGATATACTCACGGTAGGAGTTAGTATATCACACTTGAAAATAGACCCGTGGTGGTAGATGCTTCCTGGGATGAAAAGAGTCCTATGTTAGTTTCGGTGGAGTAATCAAAGCCTTACAGCGTGGTCCCAGTACAATAATATGACCACTTCATCTCTTCTCGAGAATGCCAAAAGAGTCGGATAACGAAATATCAACTTCAACTTTTTGTTATGGCTTCTGCGTAATGATCTGCGTATCAGGGAATGAGCAACAGCATCGTAGACTCCGTCATCATTTTCCATCAGGTGCAGTGGAAAATGCAATGCCTGTAAACAATTTTAAAAAAAGCATATTCATTTATTTTCGTTTCCTTGTTCACCATCACAATCTACTGCAATCGCCAAGACGCCTTCCATACGTTTCGTTATATACCCCTCCCCCCTGTATGAGATCAATCGTGGAAGCCTATGTTCAACGATGTCAAAAACGTCTTCCAGCTGTGGAATGCACTATCACACTCACCATATCATTAATATACCTATGATATATTAAATAAGATATCGGCTCCAGCTCAAACACTCCCGTCACTTGTTTCCGGCCGGTCCGTAGTGTTGCCACATTTCGTACCTCTCCCGCGGCCTGCGCAGTGTATCGTTTGAGACGACAAACCTAGTATCAATATCTAAATATAATACTTACTTATGAGCATGTCTATACACTACACCAGCCATGATGATGAAATATTCTATGAAACAATCTACGTCATACAATATAATACAATATATAGTACACCAGAAGAAAAAAGCAGTTACAAATGATGACAGTAACAGTCATAGATAAGACAACCTTAGTGACTTGGAGCCACTTTATACCGCATATTCTACCGCTATTCTGTATAAGGATAGGAAAGCAAGGAAATAAAGTGTAACGTTTACATAGAACAATAAACCGAATGTGAAAATGAAATTGATTTTTTAATATTCTCGACTGTACCCCCTTTCTGATTGTTCAAGCGGAAAGCATAAACCACATACAGTTTCCCGGTCAATCCATTTAGGTTTAAAATGAACGTTTCTGTTGAAGCAATGTCATTACAGGCCAACCATATACGGTGAGAGAGATTTATGAACTGTCATTACCACTGACCAAATACATGGATGGTAAATTTTTGTTAAAATGACAAAATTAAATAGTGCCTTTCTATTTGGAAAATGTACAACCCTTTGTGTTATGTCTTTAATATTGGTATGTTTTACTTATTGAAACATTGGAATCATTAATTAGCCGGATTAGGAAGCTATTTTTTTTTCATGTTAAGGAATGACGTGACGAGCTAGCCGTTCGCCTGATGTTAAACGACATGGCTGCCCATATCAGCTGCAGTGTCACTCGGAACTCTAAAGTATAGAGGTTCACGTGACACTGCACTGCGCACGTCATCCAGAGACATCAGCATAATCTAGTAATAAGATTACTAAACTGTGAGATCAGATCATAAAGTCTCATTTGCCCAGTAATTTCACTAGCTACAGTGCCCTTCAAACCGGAACACAGCAGTGCTTGCGCACTACTGCTTGGCGGCAGAATAACTGGCAAAGTGGTGGTACCTACCAAGACGAACTTTGCAGTAAAGTCCTGCCACCTAGTAAAAATTTGCCAACATGATGAAATACATTAACATTGAAATCACTACCTACCCTCATATAAATGCCTGATCAAAGACAAAAGACAATCGAATCCCGAATCCCACAGGAGAAACTCTGCACCGTTTGTAAAGCTTAGCGAAATAATGACCCAAACCGTATCTTCTAATGCCTTAACATTTGACTCCTTTGTATTCAAGTGGTGTACTGTAGTGTGGGATATAATAAGACGTACATTCAGATGGGTCTCCTTTTCTTATCTTGACTGTAATAAAAACAATTCCCCACTTCACAAATCCCCGGTTTAGTTAACGTACAGGTATAATAAAATGGGCATTAGGCAGCGTCTCGCCGCGATAATATAAACTATTCTGAAAGCCAACTCTATGTTTGATCCTATACGTTTTATCTTTCTATGCTTGTCTGTAATATAAAATTTATTATATCACATATGTATATTATGTTTTATTAACTAACTAACTAACTAGTTGCGCCCCGAGGTTTCATCCGCGGATTATAAGTATTTTAATTATTTACACATCCCACGGAAAAAAATCACTTTTCCGGAATAAAATGTAGCCTATATGATTGATGCTGATTTAAATAAAATAGGTGGTTGGTATTATTTCTAATAAGCTCATCACTACACGTCTTAGCTTACAGGATCGTAACTTTCTTAAATTTTAGTCAATGACGTGATAAACTAGTCGTGATTTGAAGAGACATGGCTGTCCCTAACAGTTGCTATATTACTCAGAACTCCTCTAATGTAAAATTTCACGTGACACTGCACTGCGCACGTCATCCTGAGATTCAGGTCGATGTAGTATTAAGGCTACTAGACTGTAAGATCAGGTCATAAGGTCTCATTACCCAGTAATTTCACTATCTACACTGCCCTTCAAACCAAAACGTAGTGTTTGCACACTATTGCTTGGTGGCAGAATTATTTATTGGCAAAGCGTTGGTACCTACCTAGACGAACTTTGCAGAAAAGTCCTGCCTTCTAGTAATTTAGAGTAATCCAATCAAGTCTTTTTCTCAAGTAACTTTTATAGAGTACAGATAATACTAAACGCAGTAAGACAAATCTTCCCGGTAATAAATGCAGCTAAACAATACAGCATTGATAAAGTTTAATGACACGTCATTGTGAGCTCTGATATCTTTTTACAGCTGGAAAGCGCAATATGTTACGCTTTATTTACTGCTAGCAATAAATTTACTTTTATGACTGTCTTATTTCCACAAGAAACGTGGTGGACTCTCAGCCATGGCGTTGGAATTTTCCTTTTTTTTATTTGCCGCCAGAGCCCTTCCAATAAACAATTTTATTGGTGTTTTGCCCCTACTTGACTACATTGTCCTGGAGGTTATTTATTGTTTATATAACTTTGTGCCATTTTACATAGTTTAGTCAGTCCGTTTAAGTGTTTGATGTCTGTAAAGTATTTCCACAAATAATAATAATGAAAATAATAATTATGTGTGGACATCTCACACAGCGCCATCTGGCCCCAAACTAAGCAAAGCTTGTGCTGTGGGAACCAGATAACTAATACAATACTTAGATACTTTTTGTTTGTAAATACATACATAGAATACTATATAACACCCAGACACAGAACAAACACCTGTGTTCATCACACAAATGTTTGTTCTGGGTGGGAATTGAACCCAGAACCGACAGTTCAGAAGGCAGGGTTACTACCAACTGAGCTGTTGGATCAGTCAAATTAAATTGTTCATGTATTCTTTAATCATATCAATACCTAAACATATCAATAGTTATGGCAATGGTGGCAATTATTTGGCACAACGAATCAGCATTGCAATTGGGCAATGCTGCCAGTATGTTAGGTACGCTACCTACTGATCTGGCTGGAGCATTTGGACTGTCGTATAGATCATTGCAGGTAAGTGTACAGTCCAAATGATTTTTGTAGTAGAAGTGTCGCTTATAAAAGTTTTCAGAATAAAAACCCTTCACCTGCTAAATAAATTGTTATGCAAAATGATGGCAGCGCAAATAAATTTGGTAACGAAAAATAATAATAATAATAATTTATTAACCTAAAACTAATTTGGTTTTTTAGCCGCAGAGTTACAATTTTTTGGTATGTACTATCGGGGCCTAAAAATATTTAACAGTTTTCAAATCACATTCTTTAGCACACTGTGTACAGTAAAGTCTAAAATGCTATATTTTAATGGTTGTAGCATCGATTCTAATATAAAGAGTAGTCATGAGACTTTTTTTTTTTGTTAAGATATGGCTCCACACTTTTGTGTATTTAGCCAGTGTCAAGTAATTGATAATTTCTCGAGTTAATCAATATATATGTATATATGCCAAGTCAAGTCAAGTCACAGTCCAAGTCATCAAGTCAAGTCTTAGTCTAGTCTAGTCAAGTCATACTCCTAGTAAAAAGGTGGCAACTTTACCAGAAGCTTCTACGGAGTTTTGAAAACAACACGAAAATAAACATTTCACCATCATTATACCACTTTTCCACACTCATGCCTGTAGTCCAGCACTTAACGAATAAAATGCCACCAATTTTATCCACTAACACTGAAAATAACACAAGTTTTGGAAAATAATATACTGCGGTGACGCGATCTTTTTCTTTTTCCCGCCAAAAACTTCGTCATGAGACTTTTTGATGATGAAACTCTTTTCTTAATTTAAAAGTTTACACATTAACATTAATGCATTTGTTACAATTACATTTATGAGGCCAAGTGGAAATATTCCCCCATGTCACCGAATATCCGCCCTAATTTATACCAAAAGAAATAAGTGCAAAATTCTAAACCAAAATTTTCGCTATTCCAAAAGCAAATTGAATTGTCTGAATTCACATTAATTGACGTTCAATCACATTTTAATCTGACTAATGGCGAACCTACCCATGTCATGTCGAGTCGGCTTCAAATAATCTCGCAACGGTTTTCTTGTACATGATTTACTCGAGCCGTTTTCGCTAAAATGTTTGTTACTAGATTGGAATCTACACTAACACACACAGACGACCTACTTACGTAGACTTATCTGAAACTAAAATCCTTTATAAAGTCTAGAATCCTAAAAATAAAAACACTTTCTAGACTCTATTTATATATCTAGAAAGTCTATTTGAAGTTTGATTTTGTTGATGCCCTGAAACTTGATAGTTTGATGTAAAGGTATAGCGGACTCTGAAACGGGGGCAAAATTGCAGCCATTTGCTTTTGTAGCTTGTACAGTAATGCCAGTATTTACTAAAGTTTACAACTCCTAAGTTTGCCCTTTTTATGTTTGGCTCCACACTTTTGTTTATTTAGCCAGTGTCAAGTAATAGGCTGTAGTTCCATGGCGTCAGCTGTTCATGAAGTAGAAACTCAGGCGGATAAAACATTCAATAGAATACACATATATTTCAACCAAATTTTTACGATTTAAATGGAAAACCCTTTATTGTGCCGACAATAAAAGTAGTCAGATAATGTCAAACGCCCGTGAATCTGTGAAAACATTTGCATTATATTGGAATATACTCAAATTTGCATTACAAAAGATATTGATGGGTAATCAATCAGTACAAACGTAAAGCGGAACTAAAACTCTAAGCTGATCTGAACTAATATTACAAAGAGAAGAGATTTGGTTGTTTTTTGCAATGAATAAGCTTTGAAACTACTGGACCGATTTGAACAATTTTTTCACCATAAAATCCTACATTATCCCTGATAAATATAAAGGCAATAGAATACATATCTAGTGAACCATTGTCTTGCAACACCTAGATGAGTAACATGATGACAAATATATGCGCTATTTTTTTCTGTGCGCAATTGTCCTGACGCGGGAATCAAACCCGAAGCTTTCGAGTTATGAGCTATCTGGTAAACCTCCATACAGAAACTGTTTTTTCAGAGATTAATCATGGATTAAAGTATCTGGATAAATCACAAATCAGAGAAAAGCAATTAACAGCCTGTCGAATAAATAAATGCTTACTTGATTAATCCAAAGTGATCACGCCAATATGTTACCGAATATCTTCGATCAAGAATTATAATAGTGGACTGTATAAAATGTATGGTACGCACAATCAAATAGGGCAAGGAGCAAGAGAAGACGGGACATGCAGCACATACCTCCAAGAGCACAGAGGAAGCTCCAGATCCTCCCGGGAACTACACGCACACACACGGAAAAGTCCTAGTGTCCAGAGTCCTCAAACACCATCAACGACACAGTATTCGATTGCACTCGCGGAAGCGCGATTATTTGTGGGGAAAATTACAAAAGCACAATGCTTGACTGCGGTACAACAATTTATCGAATCGTCAGCACAATTCGCGCGGATGCGTCTACGGCCATCTTTTTTCGCAAGACGTTCAAGACTGTATGCGTTTTCTGCAGTAGCCGCTAGAGGGCTACCCGGCGGTGCGGTAGTGTTTGCATGTTTGGGTGGGAAAATGGGATAAAGGAATGTACCATAATATCAATTTATTTATCGTTAATTAAAGTTAAATAACTTGGCGTTACCATTTCCACCCGCCCTTAAAGGGTCACCTTTAAAAGGACAACCATAAGGCGAGAAAATAATAGAACTATGACTCTAGGATAAAGCGCTCAATGCGCGCGGGGCGATATATATTGTCCGTAGAGTCACGGCGAAGCGGGAGTATATATTACAAATTTATAGATAAGCGGTGCGGTATAAATAAAATAATAATGATAATAATATAGCGGTAAATATATAAAACTAACAACTAATTTGCGGGGCGAATAATTTACTGTTTTGGGAGAGGGCATAAGCGAACGACTGGGCGGAGGTAAGTTCCCTTGGCGGTTCTCACAGTCGTGACGCGTACGATTCCATCTTTAGAGGGATGAACTTTCTCTACAAAGTGCTGGCCTTGCAGAGCGCGGAGCATTTTATATTCAGCGAGTTGAATATCATCGGCAGTCACTGCAGTAGTGCTGCGGCGGGGCAATAACTTAGCAAACTTACAAACGTACACAATTATACGAAAACGCTTATTCCGTGAGGAAGTGCGGAGAGCGAGTTCATGTAAAGCGCAATGCTTTACAGGCGTACACACGGGGTGCGCCAGTACCTTTTGCTCAGGTATGTCTGCAATAGACTGTCCGTCGAGGCTCTTAAGCGGCCACTCAGATGGACTTGAAGATGCCCACTGGGGCCCGTGGAGCCACAGAGGGTGCGAGATAAGCTTAAGTGGCGTAATGCCACGCGAAAGTATGTCAGCGGGGTTCTCAGTACCCGCGACATGATAAAAGTTGCCAGCTGGAATATTGTCCGTGACCTGAACAACGCGGTTTGCGACAAACGTTTGCCACCTGTGTGGCGAACTCTTAATCCAATATAGCGCGACTTTAGAGTCGATGAACGCGTAAATCTTGATTGGGAGGCTGCGAGAATAATTGTCGTGAACAGTACGAAGCAACTTTGACAATAAGACGGCTCCACAAAGCTCGAGACGAGCGATTGAAAGCGGCTTGGTAGGTGCGACTTTAGTCTTCGCGCACACCAGCTGGACCGTATTGCCAGTAGGGGCGCTCACGTGTAGGTACACTACAGCACCGTAAGCCTGGAGACTGGCATCAGAAAACCCCAATAGGGTGACGTCATAGTCTGCGGACACGCCTACGTGTCGTGGGATGCGTAAGTTATTAAGAGCCGGTAATTCAACGCAGAACTGGTGCCACATCTTAATGATGTGCAGTGGCGGTATATCGTCCCAATCGAGATTAAGCTGCCAAAGCTGTTTTATTAACATCTTGGCATACACAACTGTGGGGGCAACGAAACCCATTATATCCCACAAGCGGGCGACGGTGGACAAAATGGAGCGCTTAGTGCACTTCACTTCGGCGGGAGAAGTAATTTTAAAGTAGAATGTGTCATTATCTGTGGACCAGTGCAAGCCTAATATTTTATGTTGCACGGCCTTATCAAACTCCACCTCAGTAGGAAGTCTGTGAGAAGCGGGTAGATTATTTAAGACGGATCGACTGTTACTGTTCCATTTGACAAGTTCCCACTGTGCACCTTTAAATAGTTCAATCAGTTGCTGAGACGCTTGGACCGCTTCTCGTTCGCTAGGAAGCGAGAAGGCAAGGTCATCCATAAACAACGAAGTAGGCACAATGCTACTCGCGATCGGATAATTAGCGCCGTCATCGTCGACGAGCTGTCGAACCGTGCGCAGTGCATGGTATGGACTCGACGATAACCCAAAGCATACACGATTGAAGTGGTACAACACGAGAGGGTCTTGCGGGCGGAACCGGTACAAGAAGCACTGGTAGCGACGGTCAGATTCGCGAACAACAATTTGCAGGAACTGCTGGCGACAGTCAGCGGTCATTGCGACTGCGTGTAAGCGGAAGTTCAAAATAATTTGAAATAAATCACCTTGCAAGTTCGGTCCTGAATACAGGATGTCATTCAGCGAACGTCTGGAGCGGCTGCTAGTCTTACTGCTAGCATCCAGCACCATGCGAAGTCGAGTGGATGTCTTGTCCTCGCGGACGACTCCATGATGCGGTATTACGTATATAGGAACGGGGTCATGACAATCGTACGGAGGCGCGGGGGCAATATAATCTTTAGCGAGGTATTCATTAATGACGTCATCATATGCCGACCTAAGTTTAGGTGAAGCTTCTAGCTTTCTTTCGAGGCACATGAATCTTTTACGAGCGGTCTCGAAAGAATCTCCGAGAGAATAAACATCATCGTTAAATGGTAGGCCTACAACGTATCTACCAGTAACGGGATCGCGGGTCGTAGTCGATTTATAAAACTCTTCACATTCAACATCGGACGGATGATGAAAGGGCGGTGCGGAGGGAAGCTCTTCGAGCTCCCAGAATCGCCTGACTAATGAGTCAATAGCGGCAGGCTCTTGAGCGAGGCAACATGTCAAGGCCTGGTGGTTATGCAGTGTGGATATCGTGGGCACGGAACCCATAATAACGTACCCTAACACCGTGCGTAAAGCAGGGGGCGCCGACGAGTCGCGAAGATCACGAACTACGCCGGGGAGAAGAAGATGCGGGAAGAGAGCGGCTCCGATCAGCGCATCGATTTTATTAGGTAAACCGAAACGCTCATCCGCGAGCGGTATTCCTGATAAGTGTGATAAGACGGAGGTGTCTACCACTGCGGTAGGTAATAAATCAGTAATTTGATCAACAACTAGCGGCGAAATATTATAATTAATGTTGTTGTCAAAGCGCGAATAAAATTTTAAATCAATCGAGTTAGTTTTAATTATTTTCTCAGCTCCACCGAACCCCTTAACAATAGTACGTTCGGCATCCTGAAGCTGAATTCCTAACAAATCACAGCACTCCTTTGTAATGAAGTGGCTTTGCGAAGCGGAGTCTAATAGCACGCGAATAACATGTCGCTCGCCTTTAGCATCATAAGCGACAACTTGCGCGGTTGATAATAAAATAGTAGATTGTTTATTACGCGCGGGCGCATCAGGTGTGCTGCAGTTATCTATAGATGCATACGTAGCACATAACGCAACGTCCGAGCGCGCGCTCGGGCCGAGGGGAGGCTGCGGCGGCTGCGCGGGAGGCGCGCGGCCGGCGGTGCTATCGCGCTGCATTGGCGCAGGGGTAAGCGGCGCGGGTTGCGACGCGGCTAGCGGAGGTTCGCGCCCTGTCTCCATACGTTTGAAGTGTAACATTGTGTGATGCTTTTGTTTACAAACGCGGCAATTAGAATTAGATGAGCAATTAGAAACTCTGTGTTTTAAACTGAGACAATTCACACACGCATTGTTATCCTTCACACAATGAAAACGTTCGTTAGGAGTCATTCTATTAAAATCAGTACATTTAAATAAATGTTGATGCGTTATATTAGTGCAAAGGCATTTGCACTGCGGGTCAGCCGTGGTACTCAAGTAGGCTTGGTACTTCGGCGGCGGAGTGGTATTAGAACGGCGATTATTATTATTTTTACGAGTATTCAACGCGCCTGAGGTAGGCTGAGCTGGCTGAGTGCGTTCGAATACCTTGGCGCGGGCGGAAATAAAATCGACAAAATTGTCGAAAGTAGGTATTTTAGAACCACAACTCAACTCGATAGCGCGAACAGTATCTGAGTCTATCTTCTTGAGCGCGATATGAAGTATAATTAAGTCAATTAGATTATCTAATTTCAGATTCTTTAAAGCACGTACTGCACTAATAAAGTTATCTGTAAATAAATCAAAGTTTGTCGCGGAGGCAGATTGTAAAGGTTTAAACTCAAACATTTGATTTAAATACGCGGAGGCGAGCATTCGCTGATCTTCATATTTGTCAATCAGCGTTTGCAATAGAAGTTCATAATTCTCAGCGCAGGGAGATATACCTGCGCATGCAGACTGAGCCTTGCCTGTCAACTTGCCTAATAGGTAATACAACTTTTCGTCGTCTGAGAGCGATGGATTATCGTGTACAGTAGACTTAAAACTGGCATAAAATAACGGCCATGAGCGAGCCACAGCGGTGATTAAAGTAAGATGAGGGTAGAAAAATATTACAATGAATATTGCGATTTTAAAACTGATTATAGTATTAATTAGCGGGATAAATATATAATATAATTTATGTAATACGTAGATAAATATTATATCTAGGCGGGAATTCACGTAACTCAATGTTACGGGCGGTTTTTCCTAAGAATAAGGTGGGTGACGCAATGTCTACCCTACGCGGGTTATTATAGTAATATTCGCAATGAATACACTAAAAATCTCTTAATAGGGCCTATAAAAGTATCCTAATAAGGGCGGCTGGATGAATCTCGGTCGGAAAGAACCGAGAATTAAATCCGGTCGGAAGGACCACACACAATGATCACGCCAATATGTTACCGAATATCTTCGATCAAGAATTATAATAGTGGACTGTATAAAATGTATGGTACGCACAATCAAATAGGGCAAGGAGCAAGAGAAGACGGGACATGCAGCACATACCTCCAAGAGCACAGAGGAAGCTCCAGATCCTCCCGGGAACTACACGCACACACACGGAAAAGTCCTAGTGTCCAGAGTCCTCAAACACCATCAACGACACAGTATTCGATTGCACTCGCGGAAGCGCGATTATTTGTGGGGAAAATTACAAAAGCACAATGCTTGACTGCGGTACAACAATTTATCGAATCGTCAGCACAATTCGCGCGGATGCGTCTACGGCCATCTTTTTTCGCAAGACGTTCAAGACTGTATGCGTTTTCTGCAGTAGCCGCTAGAGGGCTACCCGGCGGTGCGGTAGTGTTTGCATGTTTGGGTGGGAAAATGGGATAAAGGAATGTACCATAATATCAATTTATTTATCGTTAATTAAAGTTAAATAAAAACTTATTCTAAAAAGCCGCCGCTAGTTGCCAGCAGGCAACGTGCCCAAAATTCTGGTGGCATTGCCCCGTTGAATGGCAATGCCTTTGAGCTAAATAGAAACCAGCATTTAGGCCACGTGTTTTAATTATCTGATATTCATTTTTTAAATCGAATAATAAATTCAATGATAAATATTATTCAGTAAGTAACTTTTGCTTAGGGTACTTCAGGAAACTTTTGAGATGTAGATTTATACTTTAATTCTCAAATCTTTCACCAGTAAATATCTCAACACCGCTTGTTCGGAACCACTCTTGGAAGTAAACAGAGTTCCGAGTGCCCATTACACTCTGTAGATACTTGACCAGCATTTAAGCGCGGATTAGAACGGTAGTCGACACTCACGTTATTGATATTGGATAGCAATGACTTTACCTCTGCTTTTAAGTAGGTACAAACGCTTGTGTAAGAGTTTCTAAAATATAATTTACTCGACCTTAAAATTTAACCAATGAATGAAAAAATGTTGCTTTCAGTTATTTTTTTTTTGTTTTGGTTTTGGCTCCACACTTTTGTGTATTTAGTCAGTGTCAAGCAATTGATAATTTATCAAGTCAATTAATACAATACATATATGAGTCAAGTCAAGTCACAGTCCAAGTCATCAAGTCAAGTCATACTCCTAGTAAACTGGTGGCCACTTTACCAGAAGCTTCTATAGAGTTTTGGAAACAACACGAAAAGAAACGTTTCACTATCATTATACCACTTTCCCATACTCATGCCTGTAATCCAGCACTTAACGAATAAAATGCCACCAATTTTATGCACTAACATTGAAAATAGCACAAGTTTTGGAAAATAATACAATGCAGTGACACGATCTTTTTCGTTTTCCCGCCAAAACTCCCTTTCAGTTATTTGGTTCCCATAGTACAAGCTTTGCTTAGTTTGGGGCTAGATGGCGCTGTGTGAAATGTCCACAGATATTTATTATTATTATTTATTTTAAAGTAGATTATAAATATGGTGACATTATTTTTTTGTTTCTCAAACTTAATAGCATTACTTATCTCATGCTAACTTCATTAGCTACTACAAGCTTTGTTGCCAGGTGTTTCCGAAAAAAAAAAGAAAATAAAGTGCGAGATATAAAAGAAGCGGGAAATTGGCGAAAAATATATTAAACATTTTACATAAGAAACTAAATAGACATATTCTCCCAGTCAAAAAAAAAGGTTCTTCAAAAATTTAAACTAACAACTAATCAAAAAGAGGTTTTACCCTTCAACCTCTGTGTCGTATACAAGCTTATTTCTGTATATTTTAATCAATGTTTTAATAGGTGAAAACTTGTAACTGGTGTAGTTTACTTTATTTTAAACTTACGTTTTTATGTGAATTCAGCTGTAAGCTTTCCTAATATGAATAAGTAAATAAATACACGTGGGACACGTCATGCTTAAAATAAAAAAAAAAGCGAAACAAAACTGAATTAAACCGTCTCCGATGCCGACAATTTGCATTAAAAAGCGCACAACTGTCGTACGAATAACATTCCTTGAGTTAGTCTTGATTCTTAGCTTAACTGTCTAATAGTTATTTGTTGGGAGATCACCAGAATTTTGAATACAATACAGCTCATGAAATCTGCCTAATTGAAGTGTCACGATTCTTCACCTTCCAGCTCGTCACCGAGCACCCTTCTTTCCTAACAGCTATCAGCTCTATGAGATTGTATTAAGGTCTAAGACTAATCAAAATAGCATCCGATGGAGACTTTAACACTCTTCTAGTCCATAAATGAGAGTTTACCAAATTTTGACTAAATTACTAGCAGTCGCTGATCTGCCTGTAGCTGTTACTTTTTATTTTCTTTGTACTGTTGATGGGGACTCCACATTTACTGAAGGGACTACAAGCTTCGTGGTTGTTTTTTTTTGGCTCTACACTTCAGTTTATTTAGCCATTCTCAAGTAACTGATAATATCTCAAGTTGATACTTCATCTGTATACTTATAATGAGTCAAGTCAAGTTACAGTCCAAGTCATCAAGTCATAACCTAGTCTAGTCAAGTCATACTCGTAGTAAAATTGTGGCAACCTTACCAGAAGCTTCTATGGAGTTTTGGAAACAACACGAAAAGAAACGTTTCAACGTCATTATACTACTTTCCCACACTCATGCCTATAATCCAGCACTTAACGAATAAAATGGCACCAATTTGATTCTCTAACGCTGAAAATAACACAAGTTTTGGAAAATAATACAATGCGGTGACGCAATATTTTTCATTTACCCGCCGAAAAACCAAGCTTCGTGGTTACACTGACCTCAGCCGACAGTGAGTCGAAGTTGCCTTGGCAACGCAAATAATATCAAGTTATTAGCGGAATTCCACGAATGTAATCGCTTCGTCTGAAACCACAGCGCGAATATAGAGTCAGGAATCACTAATCGATTTAATTCGGTCGGCAGTTTAGTCTGTCAACAATATGTCCATTGCTTTAATCAGGACCGAATCGATGAATATACATGATTGCATTGCAAGCAATGGATGCGATTCTGTTTACTGTTGGCTACGCACATAATACTGGATTTCGTTCGACAACACACACGAAGCATAATTAAATCGACCGCAATTAAATATTGCCGAAATTAGTAAAAATCAACTTTATGATACGCCAATGACAAAGCTTCGACTATTTTATTTAGGCAACTACGTACTACTTGCCGTAGTACTTAAAATTAGAGCAAACCGGCCACTCACTAAATACTTTTTAATAGTAAAATTTCGACATAATTTTTATGAATTTGGTGATTACTTTTATCAAAAAAACTGTTTTATCAAACCTAACAACTTGCACACTATATAACACAAATTTATTAAATTGAGTTACTTTAGTAACAATAATTATAAATTAATTACGCCCTACATTTATAAACAGACAGCCGCTGTGGTGTGGTGGTAAAGCCGGTTGGCTCATAACCCAGAGGCGGCGGGTTCAATTCCCGCGTCAGGACAAGTATTAAAAAAAGCGTAAATACTTGTTCTGAGTCTGGGTGTTGTGTGACCATGGTCCTCGTAGTACCTGGGTCACTAGGGAAACCTAGTTAGGGTCCAGGTCTATGTATGTGATTGTTGGGCGTTATTATTATTATTATTATAAACACATTCAACATTTACGGATAATTAATACTGTAACAATGCTGCAATTACCGTGAAAAGTGAATACTTGTAGTAAATAATTAGCCTTTCACATCGTGAGTGCACTCAGTATGAAATAGTTATTATTTTGCAGGGCATATTTAAATAGCTTTAAATATTTATGATACAGTGTGTTCTTCATCTTCAAGATAACTATCAAATCAATAATACGATCCCAATATCACCTTTTCATATTTATTGGGTAATTTGATATCGGACAGTGACAGCTGTGTGTTAGTTATTAATAAAGGTAACAGAATAATATTGATTTGCGAAATCAAACTGTCGGAAATCGCTTTCAAGCTTTCAATTATGAATGAAACTAATGTTTGTTTGTAAAGAAATCGAGTTATAAGTATACTTTGGCAATTAAACAAAGACAGCTTTTTAAGAGATTTTAATTTTTTAATCTACCCTACAACTTTTAATGTATCAAATTTCCATCAAAATTGTTTGTATAAGTTATCGTATCTCGGCTGCAGTAAAAAAATGCATAATAATCATTAAGCATGTGCAGGTTTTATTTTCAAACTACTTTTTTCTAGAGTACCAATTAAAGCACTTTATGTGAATTAAATTTTAGATAGCTATATGAAAAATAAGCCATGATTTATATAATATACACCTAAAATATTTTAAATAGTGTCAAATAATATTCTATACTATTTGACCAGGTACGCTCATTAGTGTGTTAGATTCAGTTGGAGCATTATTTAGATTGCCTTGTCGTATCGGTGATGATAGGGAAGCTAGCTGGGTGATTAATAGCATATATTTTAACAGTTTTACTATTTACTATTTTACACTAGGTGGTAGGACTTTACTGCAAAGTTCGTCTAGCTACGTACCACTGCTTTGCCAGTTATTCTGCCACCAAGCAGTAGTGCGCAAGCACTGCTGTGTTCCGGTTTGAAGGGCACTGTAGCTAGTGAAATTACTGGGCAAATGAGACTTTATGATCTGATCTGACAGTTTAGTAATCTTATTACTAGATTGTGCTGATGTCTCAGGATGACGTGCGCAGTGACACTATTACTATACACAATAAAGGTAACAGAATAATATTGATTTGCGAAATCAAACTGTCGGAAATCGCTTTCAAGCTTTCAATTATGAATGAAACTAATGTTTGTTTGTAAAGAAATCGAGTTATAAGTATACTTTGGCAATTAAACAAAGACAGCTTTTTAAGAGATTTTAATTTTTTAATCTACCCTACAACTTTTAATGTATCAAATTTCCATCAAAATTGTTTGTATAAGTTATCGTATCTCGGCTGCAGTAAAAAAATGCATAATAATCATTAAGCATGTGCAGGTTTTATTTTCAAACTACTTTTTTCTAGAGTACCAATTAAAGCACTTTATGTGAATTAAATTTTAGATAGCTATATGAAAAATAAGCCATGATTTATATAATATACACCTAAAATATTTTAAATAGTGTCAAATAATATTCTATACTATTTGACCAGGTACGCTCATTAGTGTGTTAGATTCAGTTGGAGCATTATTTAGATTGCCTTGTCGTATCGGTGATGATAGGGAAGCTAGCTGGGTGATTAATAGCATATATTTTAACAGTTTTACTATTTACTATTTTACACTAGGTGGTAGGACTTTACTGCAAAGTTCGTCTAGCTACGTACCACTGCTTTGCCAGTTATTCTGCCACCAAGCAGTAGTGCGCAAGCACTGCTGTGTTCCGGTTTGAAGGGCACTGTAGCTAGTGAAATTACTGGGCAAATGAGACTTTATGATCTGATCTGACAGTTTAGTAATCTTATTACTAGATTGTGCTGATGTCTCAGGATGACGTGCGCAGTGCAGTGTCATGCGAAACTCTATACTTTAAGTCCCTAAAAAAAATAGATTAAAAAAAAAAAAAAACTCTATACTTTAGAGTTCCGAGTAACACTGCAGCTGATATGGGCAGCCGTGTCGTTTAACATCAGGCGAACGGCCAGCTCGTCAAGTCATTCCTTAAAAAAATATATATATATATGTAATTTTCTAACGCATTTATTATTTTCCTTTTACAACAGTGAAAACAAAACATCCCGAGAAAACCAGCATGGTTAAAAATTACAACATTGGAGAACAAATGTTACCCAAACCGCACTTGGCCAGCAGTGATTTAAATATTAATAATTCAGCAAATACATAAAACTGAATTGAGACAATAAATTTTACAAATTCAGCCCAAAATAAAGGAGAATATGAAAAGATTCCTCGCTCAGTCACTCACAGACTCATAACTTCGTACAACGAATTCATTTGACCCGAAAACTTCCTAAGCAGTTGAATTAAACTGCCTAAGTTAGCAAGTAAAAACTTACTTGCTGAATATCGATATACCTACTTGTAGCATTTGTGTCATGTCGTCTTGGAACAAAGAACCGTTTTTAGCCCAATTTTACTTTTATAGCGATGTTTGTCACGGTTGATATGCTATAAAATACGAGTATAAAAACTATGTCAAACAAAGAAGCATAAGAATGTCTTATTTCTGATTGCCTATTATTTTGGATAGAACGCTTACAAAACGCAAACACAGCATGTATTGTAGTTTGCAGAGCGAGCACTTTATCGCGTACTTAATACAGTCAGTGCGATATTGTACGATATTGGTTTTAAGAGGAGAGATGATTTTTTTTAAAATTCAGTAATATAATTAGAATTAATAATTAATTATATGTTTTACTTATATTGTATGTTTTAGTTTGTAAACTAACGTGAGCATGACACATTTTGTAAGATAAATGACGGCTAAACTCACGTCAGTTAAAAATTTTAAATTACTCCGACCAGCTGTTGAATGATGTTGATGAATGTTCTGGTTTTAAGGGCACTGTATCTAGTGAAAATACTGGGCAATTGAGACTTTATGATCTTATCTCACAGTGGAGTAATCTTATTACCAGACTGTGCTGGTGTCTCAGGATGATGTGCGCAATGCAGTGTCACGCGAAACTTTATATTTTGGAGTTCTGAGTGACTTTGTTCTGTTATGGGCAGCCGTTTCGCTTAACGTCAGGTGAACGACTAGCTAGTCACATCATTCGCAAACATAAAAAAAAATAATATATTTATTTAATTTAGTTTACAATTTTGGTAAAACTGACAGGTAGTAACAAATAAATAAAGAAGATAAACACTTGACACTGGCTAAATACACAAAAGTGTGGAGCCAAATCATTAAAAAAAAAAGTAAATAAACAAATTACCGAAGGCCAATTAAAAGTTTTCACTGATCAAAATAAATTACATTACAATATAGAAGACTAAACAAAGTAACAGTGTAATGTTGTGTGATGTCATGACCTGAACCTCTACCGCGTAAACATTCTGGGAATCGGCTTCGCCTGCCATCCTATACGCGCAAATTAACAAGTCCACGAGTGCGAGCAAGAGAGAACACGATTACGATCTCCAACAGACATACGCGGTAAGTTCCCAAGTTTTGGGTATATTCGATGTCCTTCTACTGGGAGCTAGTTACTAACGCAAACCGCGCCGGCTTTCGCGAGCGTCAGCACGTAACGTAGTAAGTAGAATGTAGACGAAACCTGGTCGGAGTAATTTCGACTTTTTAACTGACGTGAGTTAAGCCGTTATTTATCTTACAATATATTATATGTTATTACAACGGACCTATATAATTTTAACCAATCTTCGCCTGTAAAATTATATTTGAATGTTTGTAATCCAAACTAAAATGAGCAGTTAAAGGGCAGCCGTTTTAGATCTTTCAATGAGATTACCCAAATAAATAAACGGATTCTCTTTGTGATTCCACTTTTGACGATAAAGGTGCAGACCCAGCTTTGCCTAATCTGAGAATCAGACTAGATTATCGGTAGTTTCCACGATCTCTTGAACCCGTTTTTATTGTAAGGGACAAAACATAATAGCGCGGCATGTCGGTTGTGACAAGGAAACACGTGAGTATATAAATATGTTATTTATTCTTTAAAAAAAACAAGTACAAAATAGGTAAAACTAAACATAGGTAAAACCAAAACTTAAGTAAAAATAAAACAAGTAAAAACATAACATAGGTAAATAAATAATAAATGGGTTGCCATGTATAAGATATCAGCAAGGACTACCTATGGCAGATTTTATGATAATACACCTGTAGTTTTTAAAAAAATTGCACAGGGTTGAACCCCAACAATTGATCCATATTGACGTTTGCGCCCGTTAACGCTGTAAAGGTCGTTAGGGACCAACATCATTAGTCCGTTCGAAACAAATAATGATCCTTATTGACCACACTGCTACACCAAAGCTACTTTTTTAAAACATTATTTTTACTTTTTACTGATTGGAAATTATTTATTAATATGTTTATCAAATATTTAAGTAACCAATGTTTTTATTTATTAGGCGTTGAAATAACGATCAAATTTATATAAGTACTACTACTACTACTACTACAAATTTATATATCCAATCCGGTGTTATGACAAAAAAGCGTTTGGTTTACATACTGCTTTTTGTTTATCTAAATATGTAAATACAGAAAGAATATCAAGGTCATTTATTAAAAACTACACCGATACTCAGATATTTGGTTTCAAATTCTCTAGTTGAATACTTATAGTAACAAAATGAAAAGTATGGCGCAAGCAGCAAATAAAGACTAGTTTGGATAGCTCAAAATTATTTTTCTGCGTTTCAGCACAATTCTAATAAACCAATTTAAATTATAATCTATGACGTAACGCCGCGCCAGCCCGACACCCGACCCGTAAAAAACACGCTCACGGTTGGATATGCAGTGACCTTTACTCCGAACTCCGTTTTAGTTTTAAGCCCCGTTTTCAGAAATTTACTGGTTGCCTAAATTGGATTCAATTTATCGTGAACCCATTGAGGGGAACATTCGATGTTTTTATTGTTAAAGTGGCGGCCTAAAGGCGGAGTTTAGCGGAAAAACAACGGGAAAGTTCGAGTGATTACATCATAGTCGCGTAAATTCACTAGAACTTTCATGTTGGCTGTTACCGAGAAAGCTATTTTCTATGTCATTATAGTTTAGTGCTATGACCTGAATATCATAAAATGTTATGCTATCGATCGCAGAGCCGATGACAGATGGAGAAGGAAGGTTCTCGAGTGGTGAACACGAACTGGAAAACACAGCGTAGTTCAGCTCCCCAGTAGGTGGACATAAGATCTGCTGGGAGATCACGTAACTCGGTTGTAACCAATAGAAACACAAATTTGTATGGAGTTGACAGTTTGAATACGCTAGCATGCTGCACCTTCGATCGCATCGTCACTTCCCATCAGGTGAGAGCGCGGTCAAATGATAGACAAGTTTGAAGTAAAAAAAAAGCTTATGTGCATGGTTAGCATGGAAATTTGGCCAAAACTGTGGGAAGTTGTTGCATGTAAGAGGCCGCTCAAAGTGACTCTCTATACAAGGTGGCATTTAATTCATTTTAATTCTTTTCCTTAAATGTATGTACAAATTGATTTTGTTTTAGTATTTAGTGCCTCTTAAAATAACTGCATGACAGCTGAAATGTATATTTAACGGTACCCACAGCGCGGGCAAAAGCTGTGTGCTTTGTAAATGTTTCGAAGGCAATAAAACAACTGCTTGGTTCAATGCCACAAGGCTTTTCTTTAGAATTTAAATTTGATAATACCTAGATTTAAGTTTTATTTCATAAGTACTTTTTTTATTTAGTTATATGGGAGCATTCTATAGCATGGACTGAATACATACATTAAAGAAAAAGAACGAATTAAATTCCACCTTGTATATGGTGGAGGCTTTATTCAGCAATGGACGTCTTCCAGTGTACAGCGTGAAGTTAAAATGATTATTGTATAAGCTTCAATGATATTTCAACTAATACAAATGTGAGTTACATACTTAACAATACATAATATAAATAAGGTGCAATGTGAAAAATTCTGCAAAAATTGATTTTTGCAGAATTTTTCGTTCTGATTTTAAAGTCAAATTAATGTTTTTTTCTCGACTATCCCATATCTTTTTGAAGCAGCTACATAAATTCTCTATAACGCGTGTCTGTCTGTTTTTGCCCCTTTGTCCCCTGTCGCCTTGACCAAAAGGGGATTACGTCCTGTCCCTTTTAACCACTAATGCCTGTATTGAATAGTTTTATTAGGTTACATAAAAACTGTGTGGTGGTTATAAGAATGAATTACAATATTATAGTGTTAAGTAGGAGGATGTTATTTATTTTTTATAATATGGGCATTCAGCGTCATCAAATTTTTTGGAATAGTAAATAACACAGAGTATGATATTATTTTTTGATCCAGCTAATATAGAATAGAATAGATTAGAAAGACATTTATTCAATACTTGCCTAAAATTAAGGATCAAAACAGGTTGTATTAATATACATAATATCGTTGGCCTGTCCTGGACTTCAACTTTAACTGTAGAGTGCAAACCTCTATCATAGATTTTCACTTTTTGTGGTTTAATCGATTTTTATCATCAAAAGTCACCTAAATCAGCTTAATTGATGCCAGTCTCATTTCAGGTTAACTTGGAGCAAAAAATCCATCTTTATCTTCCCCAATTTACTGATTAGCTCGTGAAGTATAATTAGCCACTTGGAATAAATTCTCCATTTGCTAAGGATACTCGCACAACGCCTACTTTACAATATAAAAACGAAAATGTTTAATTGATGAGACACGATTTTTATCCAAATTTGAATTATAATTAATGAATATTCATCAGTGTTTTAATAAAAATAAGAGCACAGCCTTTGATTACAGAAACAACCTAGTTTGGTATCCGTGACTTGCCTAATATGATTCTTGATCAGACAATTTTTTAACATTTAGTTTTTTTTATTTTACATTTATTTTTAATCTTCATGTTCCAATGGTGTATTCCAAAAAGTAACGATTTAATGAGCACAGGTGAAAAAACATGTAAAGTATTCACAAAAGAACAACAATCTTTTAATACAAAATGCATTGGTGACCTTCAAATTAGCAATAAGAAGTACTACTTTTTAATGGTTTTAGACAAAGTATTTAACCGCTGTCACCGCCTAATGTTAAGAAATGACGTGTTTAAGATAGGGTTTTTTTTTGAAGGGGCTAATGCCGTTGGTCTTTCCTGACCTTTGTAGCGTCACCAGGTGGGAGGGGAAGACGCTCAAGGCACCCAGCTGTCAAAAGTGGGAGACAACTAGCTCAAGAGGGTGTGAGCCTCGGCTTAGGCTGTTACCGGGATAAGAGGATCGAGAAGACTACGTCCACTGGAAGAATGGATGCTATGTATATTCGTGAATGTTCTAGCTAGCCTACGGGGGTACGTCGACCTCGCTGGCGGGGTCGGTGTCTGATTTTGTTACGGTTGTATCCCATGCCAGTGCCGAAAGCAGTACCTGAGCCAGAAGGAGTAAACTAGTCCGGTGATTCTAATACAACCGACCAGCTGCTATAGGATTATCCGGGCCAGGTATGATGTGTCTCGGGCGGCAGTGACGTAGTGTCTATGATGGGGCATGCTTGCCTAGAAATGCATTACCAAAACAGCTCCTACAATTTCCTATTATTTAGTTATATACTTCAGTATCAAAAAGGTCATTTTACCATTGCCCAAGCTCTATCCAATGTGAGTTGTAATTGCGACCTTGGTGCTAAGCTTCGCAGGGTTATAACAAGAAATTACGTTTCAACGACACATTACCTCCTATTAATGGTATTTATGATTGTAATAAATTTGGTTTCAACATTTAAGACTAACCAAAAGCATTCAGCGTCTCACTATAGCGCTATCGTTGCTGTATTTTAGGTTGAAACGGTAACTGTCTGGGCTCAAGAGTAAAATCAGGCATTTCATGATGAAATCGATTAATAAGAATATTTCTGTCTTTATAAAAATAACCACAGAGACAAAAGCGGGACGCTAACTTCGTTTCGTTTTAGCCTTCTATCACGGCCAACTTAGACTTAGGATAATCGCACTGAACAATAATTTCATATATAAATTATTGTTCTTCTTGAATTTATCTGCCTCATAGTGAATTACTAGGTAATTTAGATATTATACGGCATAAGAAAATATCAAGTATAATTCACAATATATATACTTCATATATTAGTCGTATTACCTTTCATAAAAGTGGTATCAAAATGCCGACTTCGGCGAAAAATGTACTAACCTATATTTCTAGAAGCAACCATTCGTATTAAAATAGAATGAGAGCACTGCAAAAAATTATTACGGCATGCTTTTAAATTAATTACCAATTAAATAACATTACAATTATATTATTTTATTTCTTCTAGTAAAATAGAGCTATATAATTTCTCAATAACCTTAACAGCGTAATCCATTTTAGTTTTAAATTTTTTATAAATATCATATACTATTTAAAATGATTTAATGATTTAGTATACACATAAAAACTTTTAACGTAATTTACATTCAAAAGTAATATTTTTTATAAAATTTGAAATTGAAAATAATTTCATGAACTCATTCGATTATCACTTAATTACTTTGCGTCTCCATATAAACGTCCCGCGGTTTCGCCTGCAATTTAGGCGTAATCTTTTTACTCAAGAGGCCTAACTTCAGCTCTTTGCGATGCAAATGAAGACCTAAAGTGAACTGATACCGTACATTTTTTATTATTGTGATTCATTTTCTTCGGCTGTATCACGTTAACAGGTGATTGATTGGTTCTTTAATGTTGAGAGCTCCCGCAGAACTTTCAATAAATTGTCTCTGTGGTTGTTCTCGGTAGGAATATATGTTTCTCGAAAACTTCATTTAAAACGGTTTACATTATTCCCATATGAAAACTATAAATAGACTATGGATGGAGTTTTGGCGGGAAAACGAAAAAGATCGTGTCACCGCATAGTATTGTTTTCCAAAACTTGTGTTATTTTCAGTGTCAGTGCATAAAATTGGTGGCATTTTATTCGTTAAGTGCTGGATTACAGGCATGAGTGTGGGAAAGTGGTATAGTGATGGTGAAACGTATCTTTTCATGTTGTTTCCAAAACTCCGTGGATAGCTTCTGGTAAAGTGGCCACCACTTTACTAGGAGTATGACTTGACTAGACTAGACTATGACTTGACTTGATGACTTGGACTGTGACTTGACTTGACTTGACAGACATATATATTACTTAACTCGAAAAATATCAATTACTTGACACTGACTAAATACACAAAAGTGTGGAGCCATACCAAAACAAAAAAAAATGGACTATGTATCATTCCTTACTTTTACATACTATTTAGAGGGTAGGAGTAAAAATAGAAATGTAAGGATTTGTGCCATAGGTAGAGAAATTTACAGCACTTTGATATGATAGATATTCCGCGGAGCGGGTGAGAGAGGAGGCCGCTCGAGCTGACCCGCTCCGGCGCAGACGAGTGGGAGGGAGGAGGAGGCGTTATGCGCACCTCCTCCCTCCCCCGTAGTGGGGCCACTGGTGGAGAGTCGGGGGACTCTCCGCCGGCTTGCACGGCCCCACACGTCTGGTGGGTGACCTTGGTGAGCAAGGTCACCCATCCTTTGGCGTGGAGAGGCCCGAAAGGGCCTGCCGCCGGGGGCGAGTTGGCTGGACTGCAGTCGCGACCCCTTCTCGCCCCGGTACGGCGGACGAGGGCTCACGGGGGGGTTTTAGTGGGTTCGAGTCCCACATACCCCCTGCCACCACCCCCGTGGTGGCAGGGAAGTGCGAGGGCATTTCCCCTCCTCAAAAAAAAAAGGTATGATAGATGTTCTTTAAGTAGGTTGGTCTTATCCGTAATTAGAATAACCAGTATCTCTCAGTCCGCTTTCACGGAATCCGTCGTAATATTATGTGGAAACTAGAATTGCCGAGGTGTGACTCTGAAGCATGCATTTCACTGAATGCTCACGACAGTGAAATATATTTGTTGTTAGAACGACTTCTGAACAATGTGAAACTATGAAATAAACTATACCAAAACAGCGTGGACTTAGTGCACGATTTGTTTTGTACTATATATAAGAAGAGTCCCTACACAATATAGTACAATAATAAATTGGTAGCCTAGGGATGAAAGTAAGTTCAGGCGTACGAGGGATTAAATCTCGGGTTAAAGACTTATTTTTAACTCGAGGTAAACACTGTGCTTTTCATTACGAATACAAGGAAAATAAAAATAAAAACATGAATTAGCTAAAGAAAAAATAAGTGAATACAAGATCTCTACGAGTTTTGGCGGGAAAACGAAAAACATCGCGTCGCCGCATTGTATTATTTTCCAAAACTTATGTTATTTTCAGTGTTAGTGCATAAAATTGGTGGCATTTTATTCGTTAAGTGCTGGATTACAGGCGTGAGTGTGGGAAAATGGTATTATGATGGTGAAACGTTTCTTTTCGTGTTGTTTCCAAAACTCCATAGAAGCTTCAAGTAAAGTTGCCACCACTTTACTAGGAGTATGACTTTGACTAGACTGACTTGACTATGGCTTGACTTGATGACTTCGACTGTGACTTGACACATAGTTGCGTGAAATATCGATAACTTGATAAATTATCAATAACTTGACACTGGCTAAATACACAAAAGTGTGGAGCCAAATCCTAAAAAAAAAAAAAAAAAAAAAAAGGTGAATACAAATCTCTACTATGCGGAAGTATAAACAAAACTCTACTACTCAAAATAACAAATGAAGATCGGATTACCGCTTGCCCGCCTATTTTGTTTTTTTTTTCTGTAGCCGGGCTACTCAGTCATTATTTTTCATATAGGGCGAATTATGTGTTTCATCATTGAAAAAATAGTAAATTTTTACTGAAATTTTTACATTTTACCTGAATCTATGTAATTTAAAATTCAATAAAAAAATCTTTAATGAATACTTAACTTTATGTTATTTTAATTATACGTTGCGCTGTAATTGAGTGGCTTTAGAGAAAGTTGGAACAGAAAGCTCTCAGTTGAAAACGATTGTCCCCAGGGCTAAAAAGTATTACTTTCAACACGCTCCTCAGGCAACTTAAGGCCTATTTACAGAGTACGAGTAAAGATTTTTTCTCAACATTATTAAGTAAACTCCCAAAAATAATTTCAGCAGACCCATATAAAACAAACGTATAAGGAAAATACACTTCGCGCTTACAACCTCTTTCCTTTTTAAGTCAGTTTTGAAAGCTGCCATAATTATATAAAGTCGTCTGTGTAGTAGCTATGTAACATTTTGTTACTCATCAATACGCAAGGCTTTTAGTATAAAATACTAGCTTCTGCCTGCGGCTTCACCCGCGTGACCTATACTGGCCTTTGACTGGCTCGATAGCTCAGTTCAGTTGATTCACACACAACTCTGCCTTCTGAACTATGGGTTGTGGGTTCGATTCCCACCCAGAACAAATATTTGTGTGATGAACATACGTGTTTGTTCTGTGTCTGGGTGTTATATTGTATTCTATGTATGTATTTACAAACAAAAAGTATCTAAGTAATTGTATCAGTTATCTGGTTCCCATAATACAAGCTATGCTTAGTTTGGGGCTAGATGGCGTTGTGTGAGATGTCCACACATATTATTATTATTATTACTATATATTAAAGGAAACGAAAAATATCATTTTTCATAGATAATTCAACCACGTATTTCACCCATTAAGGATGGAATTTCGAAAAATCCTTTCTTAGATGCCTACACCTTACAAAGAACACACTCTCCAAATTTCAAGTATATGTAGTAGGTAGGACCAGCGGTTTAGACTGTGCGCTGATATATAAGTCAGTCAGTCAGTCAGGAATTTATATGATATAATGATAATATACTTGTATACACCCGGTAGTTAAAATGGGCTAAGAATCCTATTACTTTTTTTTAATAACAATCCCTCATCAATTACATAGGTCTTGGATCATAACTAGGATCCCCTATATCCCTGTACCCAGTGTACTTGGTCTCACAACACCCAGACCCAGAACAAGTATTTATGATTTTTTCTATGCATCACAAATACATTTTCCGTCGCAGGATTCAAACCCCTAGGTTATGAGCCGACCTGCTTAACCACCACATCACAGAAGCTGTCGCAAACAAGCCAACAAGCGTAACAAGCCTTTACCCACTTTTTCATTTCAGTACAAGGATTTTTCTTCTAAATTAGCTTCCTGTAACCATACAGCCTCTTAGAAACTCGGGAGGAAATGTCGGAGAAACTCAACAAAATTTTACGGTGAGATGTTTGGAATTGTTGGAGGGTCTTGAAAGTGAATTTTTATTTATTTGAGGAGACAAGATTGGCTAACTTGGTTTTTGTGTACCGTTCTTTAGAATAATTTATAATTACAGCTCGAATATGGTTCTGTTGGGGTTTAAGTTACAACGAACTTCTGCCCGCAGCTTCGCCCGCGGCGTGACCTATGGGAAAATAATTCAACCACTCATTTCACCCTCTTAAGGGTGGAATTTCGAAAAATCCTTTCTTAGCGGATGCCTACGTCATAACATCTACCTGCATGCCCAATTTCAGCCCGATCCGTCCGGTGGTTTGAGCTGTGCGTTGATAGATCACTATATTAGTCAGTCAATCAGTCAGTCACCTTTGAGTTATAATATATTTATTTAGATTTATGAAGTTTTATATTAGTATATTTATACTACCGCTCTCTTTCTAATGATATTTTAAATATGGAAAATTACATACATGTATATTTGCTACCATTACTACTCACTATAATGCAACTGCTAAGAAAAATTCAATTTAGTCCTTGAACGTCTTATTAGTGTAAAAGAGCTAAAAATGGTTTAGCTTTAAAACTGAATATCATGACTAAGAAAGATCATTATTTCTTCAAACATTTAAGCCATGGTCCTTATCTTAAAATTTGGAAATGGTAGTTTTAACTAACTTAAACCTAACATTCCCCTAGTTTAATGGTGGTCTAAGATTTTTCACCAACATTTTTTCGTAAATCTTTGAGATCAGGTTTAATAAACACGTAAATTGGAGTAAGCTTCTCACATTTCCTAAGCAATCAACTTGTACCCAGCAGCAGAACGTTTTCATAATTGAACATACAGACGTCTGCAAACAAAAGAGTAAAATACCAATCGCATCTAGACAAAAAGTGCACAAACTATCGATTTTTCCCTTCAACACTCACGCTATCCAAGCCAATAAAGTTCTAGTGTTTCTGTAGACTATAAACTGAACGCTGACATTGGTTTTACAGCTTAGCTTCATGGATTTACGAGGAAAGGAGAGACCAATGAAGTTAATGTATGAATGTAAAGACAGTCTTGAAGTGAATGCACACCTATTTGTGCTAGACGATGCGGCTCGTTCCATGCAGCATGGGTAAGTGTGCGTCGCTGCATGTGATTCTGTTTGATTTAAAGGTACGGTATAATATGAAATTTGATAACTGCTACCACTCGTGTAGTTAGGTGCACAATCTTTGGGCTTAAAGAGTGTTAAAAATATTGATTATGAATGTTCAATGAATGATCTATTTTTTGACAGTCTCTGTGGTGTGGTGGTTGAGTAGGTCGGCTCGTAATGCAGAGGCAGCGGATTCAGCAAAAGTATTTGTGCACAGAAAGCGCAAATGACCATGGTCCTCATAGTTCCTGTGCCCTTACACACAAGGAATCCTTTAGTTAGAGTCCAGGGTATTTGTGATCGTTGGGCGTTATTAATATTATTATTTAGCTGTTTAGTTGAATTTGTAGAATGTAACCAGCAAGCCTTTAAAAAGCCAGACAAGCCAGGCAGCCAAGCAAGAATTTAAAAAATCTAGTATATGTTTTTGTCAAGTTTTTTTTCTTAATACTGACAAAAATGACAGTAATATGAATTGTATATAGGTTTGTTATAAGGTAGAATCATTTCACCATCATATCGTCGCCTCCAATAAAGGACTAGACATTATCATTATTTTGTATGCAGTAGTATGTATGCTATCTGAATTTTTTATCACCTAAGTTGTTAATTGCATACATGAGTTTCATCATCAAAAAGTGACGAATACTCTTTATGTCAAGACTAGTTGCGCCCCGCGGATTAAAAGTATTTTATTGATTTACTCATCCCACGGGAAAATTTCACTTTTCCGAGTTAAAATGTGGCCTATATATTAATCTAGTGTATAAGCTATCTTGATACCGAATTTCATCGAAATCCATTTAGCCATTTGAGCGTGAAGTAGTAACAAACATACACACACATTCAAACACACATACACACATACAAACTTTCGCTTTTAATTTATTCGCTTAGATTTTAATATTAGTGTAATCAATGCTACAACTATTTTAATTTCAATTTGAACGATGTTGGAGTATTTAATAGTATTTTGTCCGCACCTTTGTCAAAAGAAGCCAAATGTCTGTACAGTGTAGTTAAGTTAGGTATTAAACGTAGATAAATATTAGGGTGCCCCTATGAGAGTGACATGATCTGTAAAGACCCAAACCCTCTATAATAAACGTTGATTTAAAAAAAAACTATTAAAAGAAATATGTATGTAGTGCCTATATAAAGCATTTTAGACTTGATAAACATTTTTAGACTCTGATAGTACATAATCTGTTCAAAGCGTGAATTGTATACTTGACATCATTCATTTCATTTGCGTGCACTCTGTAAATGACACATAATAAACGAAAAACGTTTTTATTTTCACATTTGCAGTACCCCAAAACGCTTTTGAACGCTTTTATGCTAGTGTTGTAAGAACTGTTCATAAACGCAGTGTAGTAAAACAGCTCTAAAGTCTTAATGCCATAAACCTATCTGTTCGGTTGAAGTTTTTGCTGTTTCTTTCTTATAATGCACAGAAAGCATCAATAAAAAGACATGGCGCAGGATTTCACTGGATTCAAACCAACTGCCACTACACAGACGTGGAATTTATACGATTCACTTCGCAAGATAAAAGTTTTCGTTTTTAAGACTGTTTTTAGGTTTTCATACTGAAGAAAATACATGTAGACAGAACCTATAACAATGAACTACCTAACGTAACACCATTAAAGCCATAACATACCCGATAGACTAGCAAAATAGCTCAGTTGTAGTAGCCTTGCCTTCTGAGCTGTAGGATGTGGGTTCGATTCCCACCAAGGATCTGTCCTTGACACAAAACAAACATCGATATTCATCACAGGAATGCCTGCATTGCATGCATGCTGGGTGGATATTGTATTCTATATATGTATTTACAGAAAAATATAAGTAATCTGGTTCCCATTGTACAGTTTTCCTTAATTTGGGGCTAGATGACGCTGTGTGAAATGTACACAATTTATTATTATTAATTATTTATTACTATTTTATTTTTTTTTTTTTTTCTCCACTGGGGTGCTGGCAGGGGGTATGTGGGACTCGAACCCACTAAACCCCCCCCCCGTGAGCCCTCGTCCGCCGTACCGGGGCGAGAAGGGGTCGCGACTGCAGTCCAGCCAACTCGCCCTCGGCGGCAGGCCCTTTCGGGCCTCACCGCGCCAATGGATGGGTGACCTTGCTCACCAAGGTCACCCACCACACGTGTGGGCGGAAAGTCCCCCGACTCTCCACCAGTGGCCCCACTACGGGGGAGGGAGGAGGTGCGCGTAACGCCTCCTCCTCCCTCCCACTCGTCTGCACCGGAGCGGGTCAGCTCCAGCGGCCTCCTCTCTGACCCGCTCCGCGGTCTCCTTCTGCGCCATCACGTACTCGCAGAAGGAGACCACCGCCTGCCACGATCTCTCGCTGCCGAGCGTGGTGAGAGCCATGCTCGGCAGCGAGAGATCGTGGCCTACTGTCATGGAAAGTGTGTGCCGCTGCGGGTCCCAAGCGGCACAAACTTTTACAAGTTTTATACCCTAACCCTGTCCAAGAGAAAACTTCTTCTTTTCTCACCCTTTAAACCTTGGACTACGACAAATATTTCATAACCAAAATCAGCTAGATCGAGCCTGCCTTTCTCGAGTTTTAGCGAGACAAACGAACAGCAATTGATTTTTATGTATATAGATTTTATTCCGTCTGCAATAATTGAAGGGGTGAGAACAAAAAGGGTTTAGCTGATTTTTTTCATAAAAAGACTTATGGGTATCGTTGGATTCAACGTGAAGTTATCTACAATAATACACTCTTAAAATACCGAAATGAGGCTTCAACCTCGAGTATTTGAGCCTAAAAACGGTTTATCTGACACATGAATACAGTTCGCTTAGCATAAAAACATTATTATATTTATTTTATTATATTCTATTTTTACAGTAATTGTATGAATTAGTCCTATATTTAGTATTTTAAAATAGAATTAAAAAAATTTCAAGCAACTGAAACTTAAATAAACCTTATAAGCACTCTACATTAAAATGACGCCGTTGAAGTTTAAAGTAAATTTTCTCGAAACTATCAATTTGACAGTTAAACCCTTTTTATTCTCAACCCTTCAATTTACACGATCAGAAGTATTCGTCTAATACTCAGACTAAATAGACAGTGAGTATAGTGTAGATACATTTGATATCGTCTTCATAGTTAATCAAACCTAACTCTATATTTATTCAATAATAAGCTAGTATAGCATGCATAAAAAAATTCTGAAAGCATTTTGAGGTCATTTCAATTGTTAAGGTATCAAAATGATTAATGGATAGGTTGAAAGATCAATATATTGAACATAATAAATTAATAGTGAAAGTAACGTAAAGTATGGCTACTAATAACATTCTAATAACCTAATAATCATTAATAACCACAATAAAATGGACGTCAATAACAATGGTTTTATTACATAGTGGTAAAAAAGCACAAATACTTGTTCTGTGGCTGGGTGTTGTGGTACCATGGTCCGCGTAGTTACTGGGTCCCTAGATATAGTGAATCCTAGTCAGTGTCCAAGATCTATGTGTGTGATCGTTGGGCGTTATTATTGTGATGATCGATATTTGATAATTCATATGGTATACCTGTATAAGTCATATGTCATGCCATAGTCATTATTATAAGTCTATTTTAATACTTAATTCCATGATTGTCATACAAAAATCTCGCTAGATATTTTTTGTGGACAAAGCCATGTAAACCAGATAACTGACAGAATACTTATATACTTGTTTGTGAATACTTACCTACATAGAACACAATATAACACCCAGGCACAGAACAAACACCTATGATTATCACACAGATGTTTGTCCTGGGTGGGAATCGAACCCATAACCTAAAGTCAGAAGGCAGAGCTACTACCAACTGAACTATCAGGTCAATCAAATAAAATATCAAAGTAAAACGTTGTATGTGCGTCTGTTGGCTGTGGAAAATAATTAGGCGAATGATACACACTAATGAGACCAACATGAAAAGTTTACGCAGAAAACGATTAGGATCACGGGAGCGAACGCAGGTCTTGTTTAATATGGAGGTATAATTGAAAATCCGAAGCCATTAAAATTCATATCCTGGCCTGAAAACAATGAATGCTTATATAATATTTCAGGACCGCAGCTGATAAAGGCGCGAAGGCGCCGGAGCGAATCTGATACGCACAGAAAAGGACAGCTGCGATTAATTTTAAGCCGATATAAATCACCAGAAGCTCGCCAGCTATGAAATTAATTCAAAAGCTCCAATGCAACATTTATGGATGAAATTTTGACAGCGTCTGTAGTGTGGTGGTTGACTTACCGGCTCATAACTCTGAGGGTGTGAATTCGATCATGATAAGATCATAAATAATAGTATACCAAAATAAAAGCGTAATTACTTGGGCCTTACATAAAACAATATCTCTTTAAACAAATAGGGGTTAAACCGACTTCAATCGTTTTAACTTCATATTAATAATAATAAAAATAAATAATAATAAATAAATATGTGTGGACATTTCACACAGCGCCATCTAGCCCCAAGCTAAGCAAAGCTTGTACTATGGGAACCAGATAACTGATACAATACTTATATACTTTTTGTTTTGTAAATACATACATAGAATACTATATAAACACCCAGACACAGAACAAACATCGATGTTCATCACACAAATGTTTGTCTTGGGTGGGAATCGAACCCACGACCTGCAGTTCAGAAGGCAGGGATACTACCAACTGAGCTATCGGGCCAGTCAGATATTGAAAATTTTGATCGTGATTGACCTGTTACTAAAATAATACAGACCTATGTTAATTGTGATTTATGAATAAAATATAAAACATTTCGTAATTTACTTTTTATTTTTCATACCAGGGAATTATAATCCCTAATAAGTACCTTTAAAAATCAGTGAGATGTATAAAAAAGTTTTGAACAGTAAATAAACCAATTCTATTGTATTTGAAGCGTGAATAACGTTACCAAAGTCGTGTAGGTCAGACTATAAAATTAATTGTTTTCTTAAGGCCGTGACATACCACTTTTTAAATATACGGGGTTTCTATATCACTCCATTTAGAATTGAAGATCGCAAATCATAATTTAATATCAAACTGAGTCTGCGCAAAAAATTGTGTTAATTTTGCAGGTTTTATGGATTAAGTGAAATATGGATATGAAATAAATATAAATAAATGTATATATTATCTATGGTCATTCATTTGAATTATAGCTATTTAATTGGTCAAAAAAACATGTTGTTATTGCTGAAAATTTTGAGGATTACGTTGATAAAGTCTTTTTTGGGGTCTATATCACAATTTTATTTTAGAAAAACTAAGGTACTTAGTTGAATTATGTTCGGTCATTCCTGTTTTTTTTTTGTTTTTCTTATCCAAGTCTAAAAACTTGTACAATTTTTTCACATGATATTTTGATATTGAATGTTACATTAATGATGTCAAAAAAGTGCTTTTTGTTGATTTTGGGCTCACACCGCGCCTTAACGAATCTCATAACTCGCTTAAACATTTTACTAATTCTCAATTTAATTTGTTTCGAAAATTCAAGCAGTAAAACTAAGTAGTATTATAATTTTCATATTATGGAAATATTTTCCCCGATTTTGACTCGTTTTGTGTTTTGATATTTTTTACATTACATTAAAATTAATCTGTGGATTACGCAAGCAGGCGATACTTAGTCATAAATCTTCAATATGTATTTGTAAGTTTTACTATAGCTAACTGTTCATTCTACTGTTGTTATAAGTTATTATCTTCTATACAAGTATGAACTACCGTAGACCACGTCCTCGCTTACCATACGATGATACAGTAGTCATATATAAATTACAAAAAAATTAAGCTAAATCATTTTTGTTCTGAAATAATTCTAATTAATAAAATAATCATAATTAATTATCTAAGTTTTTTTAGAGTGCCTGTACATATTAATGTTTCTGTTGAATATTTTTTTATTAAAAATAATTATATTTTTGTTCTTATTCTACGCAAATGAAGTCGTGTTGCTAAGCTGGGATATAAGAAGAGATCGATTAAGATTTTTCATAGGTACCTAAATAGTTTGTATAAAGCTTACTTCTTAGGCATAATATAAAAACTAAGCTTTAGCAAACTCAAACTATGAATTGTTCATATTGAACAATGTATAACAAACCGTTACCAGTAGGCAAAGTGGCCAATACGCTGGAATTGAATGGTAATGCTCAACTTTTGACCCATGTGGCCAACATTTTTGGACGTTTTGTTTTCAACTCATATATATTAATGAGATATATATATATCTCATTAATCAAATGTTAGTATATAGAAGCCCAAGGTCATTTGTGCACAAATTGATATATTAACAACAAATAAATGTTCAGAAAATAACATAGTGATTTCAAGTAGGTACATCCTTTGCTCTCTAGAAAATATCCAACCGAGGTTTATGACCTATTTCCGCAAAACTGCAATATAAAATCGTCGATATCGGTTTAAAAGGTTTGAGAATAAATCACTTTAGCCGTTGAGAGCAGTCAAAGTCGCTTATCAAAGAGCAGCCAGGATGGCAGGAAACGAGTGTCGTCTACAAACCGGCACCGGGGACCGGTTCTTCGAACTCACAAGTTCTAAGCGGGAAAATAGAAAAATTCTAAGTGGTAAAATCGATAAAATGGCTGCCTTATACAATACATTCTTTGAAAGTTATGATTTACTATTGTTTTCAAGTCGATTGCAACAAACATAAAAATATAAAGCTAGTGTCCAAGTTGTCGATATGATAAGAATGATTTGCTTCACTAATAATTGAAGGGTTGAGAATAAAAAAGGTTTAACTGTCAAATTGATAGTTTCGAGAAAATTGACTTTAAACGTCAACGGTGTCATTTTAATGTAGAGTGCTTATAAGGTAATAGAAAAGGTTTATGTAAGTTTCAGTTGCTTGACAATGTTTTAATTCTATTTTAAAATACTAAATATGGTACTAATTCATACAATTACTGTAAAAATATTTTATAATAAAATGCATATAATAATGTTTTTTATGCTAAGTGAACTGTATTCCAGTGACAGATAAACCGTTTTTAGACTCAAAATCTCAAGATTTAAGCCTCATTTCGGTATTTTGAGAATGTATTATTGAAGATAACTTCACGCTGAATCCAACGATACCCATAAGTCATTTTGTAAAAAAAAATCACTTAAACCCTTTTTGTTCTCACCCCTTCAATTTTAATGCTAATTGCAGCATTTAGAACACTTGTGCATCGTCATCGTCGTTGCTTTGTTGTCACAGTTATATATATATAGTTTTTCAATTTACTATTTTTTTAATAAAGAACATGAACCATTTTTCTTCAGCTTAACCAGGTAAGTGGAAAATCGCTTGCTACAATAAAATGCATCCATTCTGGTGCACAACTGGATTCATTTGAGATGTTAAAAACTCCAAATGAATCTTGAGCTAGTTTTCTCTATACATCTATTGTAAAAAGAGCTCTGTATAATTTTGACTGTGAAATTTTTTGACTAGCAAAAATGCTTTTAATACTTACACCAAAAGGCTCAGTATAGCTGCAAACTTTGCAGTTTTACATTTGACCACTGTCTCACCTGATGATAAATGGCGACGCGTTCGATAATGGACCATGCTTGCCTAGAACCAGCTCTTCTTCCCTTAAATAATATAATGTAAATAATCGTAACTTTAATACTAATTTAACTCTATATATTTAATAAATAAATTATAAACAAATTAATATTTTATAATTATAACCCTATAAAATTTTACTATATACAAATTTGTTTTAACATTATAGGTCGCAAATTTACTTGCATGCAGTCTTCACCAATAATACACCATAAGTAACACTTAACGTGTTACCACAAATACATAAACAAGGCTTATACAGACGTCAAACGTGGGTTTAACAATACAAAAAGGTAGTTTAACATTTGTCTAAGTCTTGTTTAAATCTTTTGTGGTTACACCAACAGCGTTTACGTGATGTAATGTTTGTATTATTATTGTAATAGTGTACGCTACGCTAGTGTTCAATAAATAAATATATTCTTAAAAATTATAAAAAAGAATGAAAGAGGGAATTTGGTAACAAAATATAAAAAACGATGAAAACATGATCGCTTTAGTCATTAAAGAAAATGAAATTTTAAATTGCTGAGACGGTTATCTAAAATACTGTAAATCGATATCATGGCGTGAGAACGTCTCTGATGGTATATTTATGATCGGGCCAAGGCTTCACACATCCTGATAAGTTGTCTGATAAATACCTATACCCCCGTTATTGGCCTATCTTACAGAAACACAATGCTTTGCTATATTTGGGTCATAGGTTCTAATCCTATAAATTGAGATTGAACTTTCGGTAAACCTAGATATCGGGATGAAACCATGAAAATATTTTTAGTGATCACAATTCTCAAGTAAAGAACCAGTCGCAAATCACTACACAACATAATTTTTACGCAGCCTTTCTTAAAACATTATAGTTAAATTCTGAACGCAGAAGAAACGTGGCGCCACTTTCGACCTTATTGTCACATAAAAGCAGATAAAACATAGTCAAACGCGTCTCTGTCTAAAATAAGGAAATAGCCTTAAGTTCCGGATATCTTTATCTATAGTTTGTGAAGTGGGCCCTAAAAATTTCATCCCGGCCGCAGCCCCGTCACTTTATATAAGTAAAGTGGATTTCACCAGTCGATATTTATTTGATTGGCAATCCCGATTGGGCTCGCCCTTTGAAAATATCGTTAATACTCAGATCGGAATATTCGCTAAGAATTTGGCGATTGAAAATGGGATAAAAATTTGTTTGCCTTTCAATTTCTTGGAGACAGTTTGGGTGCCTGTTGGTGCCTAGTTTGTCATTCTGTCTGAACTTACGAAAGTTAAGGCTTAGTTCCAAAACTGTATATAATTATGTATGTTGGAATATTAAGTCTTAGTTTCCACTGAATCTAATATTATTTAGATAAAAAAGAAAAACTGACAATAACATTAATAATAATAATAACGATAATATATCATAATTTAGATGAAAAATAAAAGAGATCATTAATATTAATAAGGTTTTTTGGCGGGAAAACGAAAAAGATTGCGTCACCGCATTGTATTATTTTCCAAAACTTGTGTTATTTTCAGTGTTAGTGCATAAAATTGGTGGCATTTTATCGTTAAGATTACATGCATGAGTGTGGGAAAGTGGTATAATTATGGTGAAACGTTTCTTTTTGTGTTGTTTCCGAAACTAGGAGTATGACTTGACTAGACTAGACTATGACTTGATATACAGGGAGTAACAAAAACCCTGTTAAATAAATGAAGTATGTGTACAGATCATTACAAGTAGTCATATAAAAATGTCTAACAATACCTAAGTTATACGTATCTGAAGTTACACGCAGTATCTAAATACAAAAAAATAATACCATTTCCCAAAAATGTTTGTGCCACAAGCCGTGCCTATTTTTAAATAGCTAAGTAACTAAGGTAAAAGTAAACGCGGAACCGACAAACGGGGGCCGCCTTTGTCGGCTCTTTTGTAGGATGCCGCTCCTGCACCTGTGTGCCTACGGGGAAATGGGGTGCGCGGGCGGCGCGGTATCACTCGGCATAGGCGCGGCGCGGCCCGCGGCTTACACTCAGTCGCACGTGCTCTCTCATGCAATTTAGTCGTTTCCAGTTTGACCGTCGCGAATTTAGTGTCGAGTGTGATGTCGTATTCTAACGACGAATACTACAATATGTTAATGTGCCTTGGTAGAAGTCACAATAATTATGCGGCAGCACGTAGAGAATACGAGCATAATTTTTCTATTCCGCGTGGAATTGAGTTACCGTCATTAATGGCATTCCAGCGATTGCACTTACGTGTTTACAACACCGGTAGTGTAACGGGCCGTGATCAGCAAAGATTTGATGCTGGAAGACCACGAGTATTACATGACGCTGAAGAACAGGTGCTCGATATGTTTGTGCAAGACCCAACACGTAGCACACGCAGCATGGCAAGAGAAATTGGAATTAATCACATGCGTGTATGGAGGACATTGAAGGAAGACGGTCAGCATCCGTTTCATTATCAACGAGTGCAATCATTGTTGCCCAGTGATTATGAGCCCAGAGTGGCATTTTGTCAGTGGCTTCTCGACCGAGTGACAGATGACGCAGAGTTTTTGAGTCGTATTTTATTTACCGACGAATGCTCGTTCGTCAGAACTGGCGTTTTTAACTGCCATAATGAGCACGTATGGGCTGTGGAAAATCCCCTGGCAATAAGAGAGAGCCATTTTCAGCATCGTTGGCGAATAAACGTTTGGGCTGGCATACTCGGTGATAGGATTATTGGGCCTCATTTCTTGAACAATACCATGAATGGAGCTAATTATCTGCAGTTTTTACGCAACGAACTTAGTGACGAACTCGACGACCTAAACTTGTCTCTTATGAGAACGATGTGGTTCCAGCACGACGGCGCTCCACCGCATTTCGCTCGCAATGTTAGGGATTACCTCACTCAAGAATACGGAGAAAGATGGATCGGACGAGGCTCCACTACACCGTGGCCAGCGCGTTCGCCAGATCTCACGCCTCTTGATTTTTATCTCTGGGGTCACGTGAAAGAGTCGGTCTTTAAAAAGACCTGCGACAACGAAGGCGAAATGCGCTCACGCATAGTTGCTGCATTTGAAAGCATAAAATCGGACGCGTTGATACTGCAACGTGTACGCGGAAGTATTGTGACACGTTGTCAAAAATGTATCGAAGTCCAAGGTCGGCACATTGAACAACATCTTCGGGGCCGCCAAATCAGCATTTTGATTGATTGACTGAACATGAAAATCGCCTACCGGCAGATGTGTTTTTGAAAGCTCTTTTAAGAGCTAAAAATTACGTACCTATCTTGTTTCTTGACAATACAAAATCACACGTGAATTCGATTGTTTAGAGTGTGGCAGAAAGGCGCGCAGCACTTGTGTGCCTACCACTATTGGTCAAAGAGATCTTTTACGTCATTAAGTTACGGTCTCGCAATCCTACAACGTTGTGGTATGTGGTATAGGGCACATAATCGTATGAAAAACGCATAAAAAGTAATCTGTGGAATAGCTTCTAGTTCCGTCGCAGTAGGTATGCGGTTGAATAGACTTAGCGTACCATGGCGGGCGGTGCGGGGTGCGGGCAACAGGCAGCAGGCTGCGTCGGTGGTGCAAGTACCTATGTTGTCAATATCTGAGGTCGTAAACATTTTTAGTAACGGCATAAAAGGTTTTAATAAAAAGCACACGTAAGTTTTGTATGTCTCGTATTGAAATAGAACTAGTATTACTACAACCTTGAGTTGACACTGGATACGCAGCTCGCGGATATAACAGGGTTTTTGTTACTCCCTGTATATATATAAATCATCTTTCAATTACTTGACATTGGCTAAATAACAAAAATAACAATAATAATTGTAAAGGACGGCAAGCCTGCAAACATGCGGCCTGAACATGTGGCCCGCGAGCAAGGGCAATAATGGATAGAAATGGACGGGATGGACGCTGCCATTGTTCGCGGGCATAGCGATGCACGTGTTTGGGTTGCGGAGCGGCTTAGATCTAAGCTTTGTTATAGGAATAAGTTTATGTTATAGAGAACAATAGTCTATTTAGAACTAAATGTATAAGAACGAAACAATAAAGGGCAGTCAGCAGTCGCCAGTCAGCGTTGGCAGTCGTCAGTTGAGAGTCGAGCGTTGAGCATTGAACGAGAACGTGTTGTTTTATTTCATACAGTCCACTTATTTATTTGACCAGAATTGCGAGCACGATCGCCTCCGCAAAATCTGGTCCTTCGAGCCGGATCCCTGAACCATTGAACCGATCGTCATGGTATCGACAAGGAACCGGAAGAGCAAGAGCGACGCAGAAGAACGAAACGAACGACAACTGTGTCACGTGGAACAGGAACAACAACAAAGACTGTCAAAGGAGCCATCGGCTTCGCTTTTCACGACCGGGAGCGAAGATATGGCGGCCGGAACGTCGCGTGGTATTTTTGACACGGCCACAACGCAAGAACGAGCAGAACTGCGAGCACGATCGTCTCCGCAATCGCATCGAACAACGAATTCCACACTACAGCTGCGGCTAGTGGAATTAGAAGCGGCGGAGAAGCTCGCGGTAATTAAACGGCAAGAGCTTGCCATGGAAGCGGATCTCGTGAAGAAACGATTGGCTGCTCAAGTAGCTACGATCGAGGACAACAAAAGTCTGTGCGAGGTGCCAATCGCCGACGAACTCCAAAGAGTCGATGCCTGGCTCAAGAACACGTCCACAGTACGGGGGGAGCGCGACGAACCACCGCGCGCCATGAACCTAGGAGAACGGAAAGCGCACTTCGATCGACGCGGACGATCTCCAACTCCGGACAGATCCAGATGCATTGACACGCAGTTGGCGGAGGCGTTGGGTAAAATGGCACGACTACATCGCGGGTACAACTGTGATCTGCCCATTTTCAGCGGATCACCGAACGAGTGGCTTCCTTTCAAAGCCGCTGTGCGGGACTCTACGAGCATTTACAAAATCCCGCCGACGGAGAACCTACTACGCCTGAGAAATTGCCTGAAAGGTGAAGCGCGTGACGCCGTGGCCGCTCTATTATACACGGCCACCGACCCAGACGTCGTCATGCGCACTCTAGAGCAGAGTTTCGGAAGGCCGGAGGTGATTATCGACCGTATGTTAGAAGATCTGAAGAAAATGCCTAAGCCCGGTCCATCCGCTACAGATCTCAATAGCTTCGCGATAAAAGTCCAGAACGTGGTGTGTGTCCTGCAGAACATAGATCGTCGTGGATATCTGCACACGCCACAATTGTCACGAGAAGTCCTTGAAAAGCTAAGCCCGCATATCAAGAGCAAGTGGTGCGAATACGCGTATGAGCACTGCACGACGAACGAACCTGAGATAGTGATGTTGTCTCGCTTCCTACTGCGCGAGGCAGACATCGCGTTGCGTTTTACATACGCACCGACCACTAACGCGGTGGCAAATCGAGAAACTAAGAACGCGCCTGTAATACAAAGAAAAAAGGGTGCAGTGTACAACACGAACGAAGCGGAGGAAACGAACCGGTGTCCGAACTGCAACGACACGCACGTGTTATTTAAGTGCCCTAGTTACCGAGCGTTGAACGTGGACCAAAGATGGAGCGTGGTTCGCGATAAGGGCCTTTGTTTCAAGTGCGTGGAGAAGAAACATCGCCGTTTCCAATGTAAGGCGAAATTGTGCGGCGTGAACGGGTGTCGACGGCCTCACCATTCGTCACTACACGACGAGCAAAATGAGCGAAGCACTACCGAGCCAGCGAAGCAACAAGTGGAGTCGAAGACCGGCCACGACGCAGTTGTACTGGCGGTAGCATCTCACAACACTACCGGCAATCGTGAGATTATGCTGAAAGTGTGCCCTGTCGTCGTTTCCGGGCCCCGAGGAGAGGTAGCGACATATGCGTTGCTTGATGAAGGCGCAACGATTACTTTGATCGATGAAGATTTGGCGAGAAGCATCGGTGCAGATGGCCCCACTCAACATCTACACATGAGTGGCGTGAACATGTCCCAAGAAGAGGTGACTAGCAGACTCATCAAGGTAGGCATACGGGGCAAGAAGGAGAGCGCAATGTACGAGCTGAAAGCGCGCACCATACGCGACCTGAGGCTTCGAGAACAGTTGGTGTCACGATCGCTTTTACAACACCGACATCTAAGAGACCTACTAGAGAGCGAGGTGTGCTACGATCTGGCACGCCCGCGCATTCTAGTAGGTACTGATCATTGGGAGATGATCGTTTCCCGAGAGCTACGCATCGGTGGCCCCGAGCAACCGGCCGCATCGAGAACACAACTCGGCTGGGTGGTGCACGGAACCGCACCGCGCAGCGCGATTTACAAAAGCGAGAGCGTGCTCCACGTGTACGCTCCCGATCAACGTGTGTGCGAGAGCGAGACGCACGATCGACGGCCACATGATCTAGTCAAAGCGTATTTTCGGGTTGACGCACTGGGTGTCACGCCTAAGCCACGTGTGAGCGACGCCAATGAACGGGCGAAGAAAACGATTGACGGTGGCTATGAAGTCGGCCTGCCATGGCGACACGATGACGTCACCTTATCGCCGAGCTACGCTAAAGCCGCGAACCATCTCAAGAATAATGAGAAAAAGTTGGACGCCTGCCCCGAGTTCGCCAGCGAGTATTCGACCCAGAACGAGAACTTACTCGCTAAGGGCTATGCGTCACCGTGTAGCGGCACAAAAATACAAGAGCTACTAGAAGTTCACAAAGTCGCTGGCTTCACGCTACGCGATTGGAACGTGAACGAAACGAACGTGCTGAGCGACGTGCCGAGTAACTTGCGAGCGAACGAGCCTACTCAACTGGGGGGAGCGGGCCTAGAAAGCAAAATACTCGGGCTCTACTGGAACGCGAAAGAAGATGAACTATGTTTCAACACGACAATGCACCGTGTAACGAGCAACGTGCGCAATCCAAACCGAGCATCCATGAAACGGGAAGCGCTAAGTGCGGTCATATCCATTTATGACCATTGGGTCATAAATGGATATGACCCAATGGTCGTCCTAAGTTTGTACACGACCCGCGCGAAAATAATCTTGAAACGTTTATGGCACCTACAAATAAAATGGGACGATCCGATTCCTGGAAAAGAGGCAGAGCACTTCGCCGCGTGGTTTAAACAACTCAACGAGATTATCAGCTTACGTCTACGTCGGTGCTACGCGCTGGAACGAAACAAAGGCGTAGAACTTCACGTCGTGTGCGATGCGAGCGAGCAGGCATACGCGACCTTAGCCTACTGGAGGACTACGCATCGAGACGAACGAGCGACCGTCACTTTGGTCACTGCTAAGGCGAAAGTGGTACCGCGACGCATACAGATCATCCCGTGCCTCGAACTACAGGCATCGGTGATTAGAGCGAGACTCGCGGACACTGTAAAGAAGAAACATTCCATCGAAGTTGCGAGAACGATATATTGGACCGACTCAGCGACCGTCGTCCAATGTATCAAAATTGATGCGCGGTGTTATACGCCATTTGTCACGCATCGACCGGGCAAGATCGCGGAGCGCACTCATAGGGATGAGTGGCGGTGGCTATCGACGGAACACAACGTAGCCGGCGATGCGACTAGGCTCAACCGTATGCCAATCACTGCTGAGGACCGTTGCTTCTTACTGGATCCCGAAGAAGAGTGGCCGTTGCCACAAGTGCATATGGAAGGCCATGAAGTGCTGCATACGAACGAGCAGAACGAGCCAAGGCATCAATGGGTACCCGATCCGACCCGCTTATCGACGTTCGAGAGATTGGTTCGAGCAACAGCGTGTACGCTGGCATTTATCGACCTACGCCGGCGTCGAGCGACGCGCATAAAACTAGAACACATCGAGCGCGCTGAAAAGGTGATACAAGTGCGAGGTTGCATAAAATCATCGAACGCATCCAACGAGATGAAGTGGCCTGTGATCGTAGACGGACGTTATCCCGTTACCACACTCATCGTGCAAAAGGAGCACCGTGCCGCCGGTCACGTGAATCGAGAGCGTGTGTGCGCTCTATATAGAGTACGAAATGCAAAGCTAAGTACTGCGTCGACGGGTGACCTACCGCGAGATGCGATGTGTACGCGAGTACTTGCCCATGCTGACACCGTGAGGAGAACTAACAAACCACGGAAGAGGGCTGCGGTTCGTCGACGTCATAATCGTCGACAATATAAGTCCACGGAACGTCTGGCCGGTATGGGTTATCGAGCGGACCTATTCGTCCCAGATGGCGGCGTGCGAGTTGTCGACGTCAGAACAAGAACGGGCACATTCCGGCGGCCGACCAGCGAGCTAGCCGTCTTGGTGAAGGAGGAGGCTGCGCAAGCTACGCCGGGGGGAGAGCTGTAAAGGACGGCAAGCCTGCAAACATGCGGCCTGAACATGTGGCCCGCGAGCAAGGGCAATAATGGATAGAAATGGACGGGATGGACGCTGCCATTGTTCGCGGGCATAGCGATGCACGTGTTTGGGTTGCGGAGCGGCTTAGATCTAAGCTTTGTTATAGGAATAAGTTTATGTTATAGAGAACAATAGTCTATTTAGAACTAAATGTATAAGAACGAAACAATAAAGGGCAGTCAGCAGTCGCCAGTCAGCGTTGGCAGTCGTCAGTTGAGAGTCGAGCGTTGAGCATTGAACGAGAACGTGTTGTTTTATTTCATACAGTCCACTTATTTATTTGACCAGAATTGCGAGCACGATCGCCTCCGCAAAAATAATAATTATCTACTAGTTTTACTCCGTATCTAAATGATTAAAAATCTCAACTATTAGTATTGTGAGTAATGATAGGACTATACGCGGACAATTTGGTAGGTCCACAAGAAAACACTTTGTTATTATGCTTCTTCTAAAACGTAAGAAAAAAACCTGTAAGCATTATTTTAAGTACGGCACCCTACAAATCAAAAGTAAGAAGCAAATTTTTGGACGAATTTCAAATTCAAATTAAAATATATTTATTTCAAAAAAGAGTATATACTACACGATATTATACGAATCAATACACAATCGAATCAATGCACAACCGAACCGTAAACTAGAGAATATCTAGTTTATGGTTCGATTGTGTATGCGTGTGTATGTAAAAGTGCCCTGCAACAAAATTTCTCCTAAATTTGATATTGGCATTTATTTTACGGGTTATGGCTCCCGCAAGCTTCAAATATACATCTGTAATGATATCATGCACAGGCTTTCATATCATGAAAATTGCTCTGAGACACGCATCAATACACACGTAATGTTGTTTGCTTGGATGTTAGCAATATATAATATAAAGGCGAGCGCTTATTTGGTACAATGAGCCAGAATTGCAATTCAACGGGGCAATGCCGCCAGCATGTTGGGTACGCTACCTACTGGAAGTGAGCTAGGGCTATAGGACATCGAGGCTAGTATCCAAATGATTTTTTTTTGTAGAATGGCTGGCAGTGTCGCGCTAAATTCTATGTTATATATAGAGTTCCGAGTGACAATATTCTGTTATGGGCGGCCGTGGCGCTTAACATCAGGTGAACGACTAGCTCATCACATCATTCACTAACAAAAAAACACCCAAACCAGCATAGTTAAGTTACTCACTGCTTCTTTGTTTACTTTTAAACCTGATTTTATTTATTTAATTTATTAAAAAGAAACACCTTAGGTTAATGGAAGAAAATTCTTCGAACTAACCTAATTAACTAATTACCTAGGCACAGAGCTAAGTTGAATTTAAAAAAAAAACACTGGTCTAAGTCCACTTTGTCCTGTACTTGGCGTCTGGTCGTAAATCACTAACCTTGTACAAGAAAGAACGTCAGATTTTTCTTCACGGCACATTTACTAAGGCTGGGTTACACCATCTAAAATGATTAACTTTAAATTACATTCAAATCTGCAATAAAAATTTAGTTAGTCTTTGTTAAGTGACATCGTAAATTAACGGTTAAATATTGCCTCGCTAAAGTTAAGATTAGAAAGGATTATCATTGAAGAAAGATGTCAAACGTTAAAGAAAATGTGGAGAATTAACTATTACATGGTAGCGATGAATATGATAGTGAACCATCCACTATTTACGGTTAACGTTACAGAAACTTTTAAATGTAACTTCATGAAAAAAGAAAAGGTTAAAAATGAAAGTTGTACTGTAAAAATATCATAGCTAATGAGAATATTATGTTGTGGTAAAACAATAAATCAACGACGTCATGATGACGTGAATAATGTAAGAAATAAAATAATAAGCTTACAATTTAATGATAATATTATAGAAACTGACGTGAGTAGTACTCATAACTACAACTATTACACGGCTAACACTCACGAGATACAGTCGAATAACTCGACCGGTGTTCGGGCAATAAAGATGCCCATCCTCAAGGAGTACGCGCTGCGGCGGCGGCGGCTCGGCGCTGACCGAGTTATTCGACTGTATCTCGTGAGTGTTAGCCGTGTAATAGTTGTAATTTAATGATAGTTTTGAAATTGAATCAACAATATATACGACACTTTATTGTCAACTCACAGTGGAGTAATCTTATTACCAGACTATGCTGATGTCTCGGGATGATGTGCGCAGTGCAGTGTCGCGCGAAATTCTATGTTATATATAGAGTTCCGAGTGACACTGTTCTGTGTTCCCTGTGTTGTGTTTATTGTTTATGTTTGTGCTTGATGATGTCTCAACATACATGAGACGTAAGTAATAAAAACATGTATTTACAGCAAAACTACCAATGTAATAGGCAGTAAAAGGATTTACATAGCGTAATTTCTTTCCTATTCATGAAATGTCCTAAGGAATAAATAGTTTTTGATGACTTTGGTAGTTTGCCAATTGATTCCTTTTTTTTTATTTCCTACTCTGGGCTCGTCTCTTTCAGTGGTTCAACCAAATTCGTGTTTTTTTTATTAATGTCTCAAGGAGAACGCTGCAAAAATTAAATTGATTTTAAATATTACTATATACAGTAACGAATATCAAGTTTTACAACCATAGTACATACAGTACTTATATATTATCCAGTATTTATATGGATCGGGTATATTTAATTTATTGTTTATTTATTATACGTATCTATTAATCTATAATCTTTATTTATTGTTATTTTTATTAGTTTCATTCTTCTCAATTTCACTTAATTTGTTTACACCACCGACCTCTATCTCTCCAATAATTCTTTCCATCCAAAGGTTGACTGGAAGATATCGCTTTTAGCGATAAGGCGGCCCATTGTACTATAGCTTTAAGTTTCACCTTCTGTAAATGTTTATTTTTTCTGGTGTACAATAAAGAATTTTTATATTGTACAGGTCTAGGTACATACTAGAGTAGCTTTACTTATGTTGCTGGCACAACTAGTGTGTAAGCACGTCGCGTATCTTTAGTACTTACGCACTCCAATATTAAACAGCCGCGACATATCAATACAATTGCCACAAAATTTTTGCTCGTCCTATTGGCGCTGAGACAATACAAAAATACTGCCAAAAAGAAAAAAGACAATGTGGCTGAAAGAAAAATATTTTAGCAAAGTGACGGAGTGGCGGCTGGAAATTCAAGTTTCTGGATCAGTGGTCTCGATGTCTCGGAAAATTGATTTTTTACACTGAACGGTATAATATTTCCGCTTGACTATGTTTCAAATTTAACAGTTTTGCTGGATGTTGATTTTCATTTTTAACAACTTCAAGAAACATGTTTCTTTAGTAATTTTGAGTAGTGCTTGGTTCCAGTTTTGTCTGTTTCCTATACGGTAGCGGACTATATTTCACCCGACTACCGCGTCTTTCATCGTCCATTTTGGTCTATTAATTATTAATCTAACTTTATAAAGTACATAGTGTTTGTAAAACTTTGTACGTTAATCTTGAACACGAATGTGTGATAAACTTTTGTTTATATATAAATCATTTAATTTAAAAAAAAAAGTATTTTTTTTATATATATTGTTTATATAGTTTTATGTTGCAGAAGATAAGTAACGTTTAAAGTAATAATAATAACCCGCAACGATTACATATATTGATCCTGGATCCTAACTAGGATTCCCTGTGTCTAGGGACCCAGGAACTACGAGGACCATGGTCCCACAACACCCAGACTCAGGACAAGTATTTGCGCTTTTTTTTTTCTGTGCACAAATACTTGTCCTGCCGCGGGAACCGAACGCGCAGCCTCCGGGTTATGAGCCGACCTGCTCACCCACCACACCACGGAGGCTGTCAAGCGTAAAATTGGACGCTAGTTTCGATATTGACATACATCGACTTAAGATACGCAATTTTTCGCCACTAATTTATGTTACGGTTATAATCCCCGTCTTCGGACTAAGCAAAACTTGTATTTTTGAGAAGTTTGCAGTAGGTTAAAATAGTAGGTATATTTATTTTATGGTAAAATGGGCATGCGTTTGACAACTCACCTGATGGTAAGTGACGAAGTTGTCTAAGGTGCAGCACGCTTGACCATGAGATGCCCATTCACTCTTGACATGAGTCTTGATTGCAGTAGTGTGCAAGCACTACTGTGTTCCGGTTTGAAAGGCAATGTAGCTAGTGAAATTACTAGGCAAATGAGACTTTATGATCTGATCTCCCAGTCGAGTAATCTTATTACCAGATTGTGCTGATGTCTTAGGATGACGTGCGCAGTGTAGTGTCACGCGAAACTTTACATGTTGGAGTTTCGAGTGACACTGTTCTATTATGGGCGGCCGTGTCGCTTAACATCAGGTGAACGACTAGCTCGTCGCATCATTCGATAACATAAAAAAAAACTTTAAAAAGCCCAGGTTATACCCATGAGAAAACACTGTTGTTACACACATAGAAGTATGAATAAAAGAGGATAAAAGTAGAAAAAGAAATATTACCTTTCATAGAAAGATTTTTTTCAACGACAGCCGGCCAGCTACGACATAGTCCATTGTTCGAATTCCAGCGGTCTAATTGAAACTCATGCCATTGTCATCGGAGTTTTTTCCAATTTATTCCTCTACAGAATTTAAATTTTAGATTACTTTCGTATAAGATTTCAAGCTAATATACTCGCAATTGATTCTTGGCAAAATGCCAGGAGATATAAAGAAAATTGAATTTTGTTTCATTTACTCTACCTCAGAGTGGAATATTAACATAGACTGTACTCTCAACTCAAAACTAGAAAGTCAAGAAAGGAATACCGCTTCGCAAGAACATTTTATTTTGTCACTTTTATTCAAACCATTCTCCTTATATAAAAGTGAAACATTGTCTGTTTGTTTGTATTTTTACATTACGTTTGTGTAGCTTTAGTGCCAAAATAACCTGCCCTTTTGGGATGAAATTTTGCACACAGAATGCCTATTTTACAACGATAACATACACTTTCGTGTCTGAAAATAAACTGTTTCCAATAAAAAAACAGATAAATAACGGGTAAAAATGCAGGATATATTTAGCGGAATGGTATAGTATTCGAGTAGTATTGGTATTTCTTTTATGAACTCAACTTTTAGTTCTGAGCATACTGACTGTATTTTTCTTTTAGTCTGAGCTGCCTATACACGTTCGGTTCAAGAGGGTGGAATTTCAAAACTCTGACCTCGTTATTTAAATATTAATGGCATGAGCAGTTTTACTTTTGGTTCGAATTGAAACTCTACCTTAGATACTTGTTATGAGGCTTGCTTATTAAAGTATTTGTATTAATTTTATTACACTTAAGTACCTAAATGGTTTAGTATTCATAACTACCTACTAAATTATTTGTCTCACTCTAGCGACATATCGCTCTAGTACTCTTCCGTCCAAGTCTCCCAGCAGACAAGTTGTGCTCATTCAAATATCATGAAATAAATTATAAAATGTATGTAAATTGTGCAAAATAGTGATACAATAAATAGCAGTGATAAACTCTTTTACTTTAGATAAGGATGCTTAAATAGGGAAAATCCTAAACATAAATAACGGCGCTAATCGTGGTTTTTGATGAAAAGAACAATATTAGTGAGTAGACGGCACAAATCACATCATCAGCCTTTTTGCGTCCACTGCCAAACGTAGGCCTCTCCATTAGAGGGTAGTGCCGTAATCATCGCGTTTAGAACTATATTATATTTGAGTAGGCATATTACACGGCACATTGCTATTGAACTAGAAAAAAATTAGCTAAAAATTATGCCAAAACAAGAAATACGATATAAAATAAATCGCACTAATATTATAAAGGTGAACTGAGTGTGAAGGAATAACACACATACACACACGTTTGTGTGTAAACGTGTGTTATTCACACATACACACACGTTTGTGTGTAAATGTGTATTACTCCTTCACACTCAAACGGCTGAATGGATTTGGATGAAATTCGGTACCAAGATAGCTTATACACTGAATTAACATATAGGCTACATTTTATCCCAGCAAAGTGATATTTTCTCTTGAGATGAGTAAATAATTAAAATACTTTTTATCTGCGGGTGAAACCGCGGGGCGCAACTAGTATAAAATAAAACACATCCTTAATCCAAATGTCAAGAACTTATTTATCTTGTTTATTATTTGTGACTTTAGATGTCTTGTAGTTTCACCCATAGTTTACCCGTATATGTAGTGGGTAAGGGTGTATTGTGTGTAAAATTCTACGACTTTTCTATTTTATTGACGATTTTACGCCACGTCAACAAACAAAGAAGTAGACGTTACATTTTTATATCGATAAGCAGGGCCAAATATAATCTATGTCCAGTGTCCATTATTTACTAACTAATACATAAATAGAACATTCTCGAAGTTATTCAGAAACCCTACTTCGAAGATTAGCCATAAGTGTTGCCAACTTAAGTCATACCCAAAGCACTTTTCTAACAAAATGACCTATAAGATTCAGAATAGCGTGGCAGATTTATTCTAGGCTCTTCAGACTAAAAAAACAAGATTGAGCACTTGGAACTAAAATAAATCCATACTAAAATAAAAACAAGAAACAGAAATTTACACAAGCAGTATTTGCGAGACTTGAAGCGTGTTGCGGGATACTATTTTAACCATATACATAGGCCAAGGCCAGTAAAAAAAAAAACTAGGTAAAGACATTAAAAGATTATTTTGTAGGAAAACTATTTTAGTTTTCATTCCCGATTGAACTTGATATACTTTCTGTCCTTAATTTGAAGTACTGCGAGAATCATCTGCTTTATTATTTTAGCCCAAGGGTATAAAGCTACTAAAAATATGCTTTGCTCCCTTTACACCGGTAGGAGGGACATTAAACCAGTACTTTAAGTCTTGTCTAAAATTGGCTGCTCGTAAATTCTGCTTAATGTCTGTCGAACACAATAGAAGGATGTATCTTGAGAGCGGCTAGATGTTTCAGTGTTGCCAGAAGATAAATCATTTTTTTTGCTTGTTGTTTATAATATTAAAATAGCGCATTGTATAATTCTGTCAGAGTTTGATAATGTTAACTGATTCAAATAATAGTTAGGAAATGTTAATACTTTTTTAATATTACGTTACTGTATTTTTTATTTCAAATTGAGGCTGAGATAGGTAATAAAAGTTTAACAAAGAAAAATATTTCAGATCCATTTATTTATTTCTAAACATAACCTGGACTTGGTTGGACCTGGACTAAATTACTAGTTCAATTAAACGTATAATATTGTATCAAAATCTCAAAAAATGATCAACAGAATAATCAGTCTCAAGGAAAGTCTTTCATACTGGCAACATTGGCTTCCTCTTCCGATTAAATGCTCACAAAACTGAAAAGTTTATGGCTAGCAGGATGTTAACACCCTACAACTGGTAGTTGGAGACTCTGCGATTTTGTGACGATATTTTCTAGAGCTGGCTTTCTGCACCTCCATTATTAAATTTTAATCTGAACGGTTCTATTCGCGGACAAATGGGAAATTGAAAATATACCGATAACCACGTTGGAATTATAAAATCCCAACGCTCCACTATTGGGAAGGTTGATACCAGTGATGTGGATTTTTATTTCATCAAAGCTTAAGTGAGTCGTCATGTCATCATTTTTGCGAATTTTATAATTTGAGCTTATCTGAATGAGTTCAGTGTCAAACGAAAAATTTCCATCAGCACAGATTAACAAAATACGTTTGTAATATTAAAAAAATTCCGAAGTAATTTAATTCGTTTCTTTTCTTCCATCTTAAACAATAATGAAGACATTTGATATCCCTGTTCTAGTCAAAATAATGAGGGCTCAGAGGACAGATCTATATCGAAACAAGGCTTCAATTAGATTCAACAAGATGTTACAGACATCCTCAAAATTAGTCAAGAACTATCGCTCATTCATTTGTTTTGCGAGTACTTTTAGTTTACTAGGTGGTAGGACTTTACTGCAAAGTTCGTCTAGGTAGGTACCACCGCTTTGCCAGTTATTCTGCCGCCAATCAGTAGTGCGCAAGCCAAATGGCCAAATGAAACTTTATGATCTGATCTCACAGTTTAGTAATCTTATTACTAGATTGTGCTGATGTCTCTGGATGATGTGCGCAGTACAGTGTCACGCGAACCTCTATACTTTAGAGTTCCGAGTGACACTGCAGCTGATATGGGCAGCCGTGTCGTTTAACATCAGACGAACGGCAAGCTTGTCACGTCATTCCTTAACATAAAAAAAAACTTGATTTGGTTTGTATTACAGTTATCTCTTCTAATGATTAGGTGACTTATACTATAACGAGCTTCTGCCCGCAGCTTCGCCCACGGCGTGGCCTATGTGAAAATAACTCAACCACCCATTTCGCCCTCTTAAGGGTGGAATTTCGAAAAATCCTTTCTTAGCGGATGCCGTCATAACATCTACCTGCATGCAAAATTTCAGCCCGATCCGTCCATTGGTTTGGGCTGTGCGTTGATAGATCACTATGTGAGTCAGTCAATAAGTCAGCCACCTTTGAGTTATATATATTTAGATGGTAAGGGGCAAATAAGTGAAACCCTGACGAAGCACCACACGATCCGGTGGAACGATTTTTATTGATTGCTATTGTTAAGCACTATGGGGTTGAAGGGTTAATATTTGATAGAAAATAATATTGATTAAAAGAATATAGAAAGACAAGGACGGGACAAAATAGAAATCCTTAGAGGAGGCCTCTGAAGTTGGTACAAAGAGAGCTTAAATCGGTGCCAATGTACACGATGTGCCATGTATATTTATTTGTACACGATATGTACAAATAAATATAAAAATAACAAAAATTGTAGACATTTGTTGAACAAACAGCAATAAACTATTTAATTTCATTTTTAACTAGTTGCCACTCGATTTTTTTTATAAGTGTCTAATGCTTCGGGTCTCTACCGACCTTTACAGTATATAAGTTATCTATTCCAAAGAACGAGTATTTAGTACAGATGGGAATTAGTATAATAAAAACTAAGCAAAAAGTTGTTCAAAAGGAATGAACCTTAATTTAATGTTAATCAGGTGTTATCAATTACAAATTGGCTGACGTTTACTTGTATGACAAAAAGTTCTATACAGCATATAAATAAAACTGATATAAAATGTAATTAGTAATAATAAATGTAATTTACTTGGCTAGCATGCTACACCTTCGATCGCATCGTCACTTCCCACCAGGTGAGAGCGTGGTCAAATGCTAGACAAGTTTGAAGTAAAAAAAAAAAAAAAATTGTAATAATTACTAATATAGTATAAATAACTCCGTTACGTACTGACGCTCACGAAAGCCACCGCGGCTTGCGTTAGTAACTAGCTCCCAGAAGAAGGACATCGAATATTATGTCCGAAACCTGGTCGGAGTAATTTCGACTTTTTAATTGACGTGAGTTTAGCTGTTATTTATCCTACAAAAATGTGTTATACCAACTGTACGATGCAAGCATCGCACATTAAACGCGCGGTCAGCAAAAATGCTGGGGTAAAACCCATTCATACCATATTTCATACCGCGCATCACCAGTTCACGATCGGACACCAACCATTCCGTGTTTTCTCGCTACCATTTACATCTACCATTTAGACCTAGTTTTTTGATTAATAAACAGTTTTTTTAATTAATTAGGTCTTATCATTTTATGTACGGACTACACCGTACACTAACGATAGTTCTAAAACTAAAACTAATATAGAAGTTTATATTTCTGTTATAGTATATAATATACATACTAAACTATAATAGAAATATAAACTCCGCAATATAAATAGAGTTCATAGATCAATCTCTTTGATAATCTCGTAAAAAAAATGAGACTATATCTGCGTCAGCTGCTGTCGCATTTCGTAACTCATTTGACAACCCTACTAAGGCTATTTTGAACGAGCATATTGTACGGCTGAAGCGAGGTTTTGAGCTAGGGTTGTGGCATTTGTACAGGACGGCCTTGGATATTGGCATTACGAGACAAATGGCCGTGCTGGAGAAAAAACTCAGTGTGAGTGCAGATGGTGAGATGGATGAATGTAGCTCATAGATAAACTTTTTATCATATTATGAAAAATCTTAACTTTTCTTATTATAAATCGTTATACTTTATTTAAATACTAGTAGCTGCCCATGGATTTGTACGCGTGATGTGAACAAATAAAACGAAATCGTTTATTTTATTTGGGCAATACCCGTATATGTGCTATACAGTGACACAATTCGCACCACTGAAACCAAATCGACAAAAACTTAACTCTACAACTGGAGAGTTTTCCTGGTTTTTTTGCGAGTGATTTCGTGGATTTTGTACCGAAACGCGGAACTAAAACTTCATTGTTTTGTATCAAATGGGCTTTTGATAGTCGTAGATTACTGAAAACGTGATTTTTACTCTGTAACAAATTTATGTGCAGGTGACGCTTCTTAAATCAAAATTCCATAAATCCCCATTTATTAAGAAAGACAATGGAGGATTTATTAACTACCTCTTTCCAAATATAGTAGAAATTTAGAAATTTTATGAAACCTTAGTTAATTATGTTGCAACTCTAGAGACTAATAAATCATTTCACCCCAATTGTAATTAAATCACAAATTATACTAAAATACATTAAATTCTGAAACCCTAGACATTAAAGAATTTAATTTTCATATTTTAATGCTTTAAGTTTAGTCGAAGCTTTGTTCTAGTTATACACCTTTTCATTGTATAAATGACAATAAATCGTAGAATTGAAACTTGCCAACTGTATTATATTTTTTTTATTTAATATTTATTTTTATTTCAATAATCGTTAATACAAAACTAAACTAGAAAATAAAAAAATATAAATAGAAAATAAAATCTAAACTGTATTTAGATTTAAACATTTAGAATAATGATAATAATAATAACGCCCAACAATCACATATATAGATCCTGGCTCCTAACTAGGATTCCCTGGACCCTAATTAGGGACCCAGGAACTACCCATTGCAAACCATTTAGAAAATATTTTCAAAAACTGGCTCAAGCATAAAAATCCATGTAATTATCGAAACTGCTCACCAAAATTCACAAGTACCGGTTGAGAAATGTGACCTATAGTATACTCATAGCGAGTATAGCTGGACAGAACATCCACCAAATAGAAATTATTTTTATCTAAGCTGAAGGGGAAATGATTCGTTCGCGATTCACACTCGGTCATTTCTCAGAGATAAAAAAAAATAATGAGGTAGGCATTCTGTGATATCATCATACATTAGATCACATGATGTGACGATGCAATCTTGCCCTGTCTCATGTAAAGCAATCCATTCAAGTATTAATTTTCAAGAGGTACATCCCTGTTTCTTCAGCTACCACACTTCCTGATTTCATAACTTTCTATACTTAGCTATAACAATATTTCTCTTGCCACCCTAAATACGGTACATAATTAAAATCTAAACATAGCCTAAAACAGTGAAGAATTTGTTGCCCTAAAGCTGTTTGCACACTCATGGAATCACCGTCGTTAAGCATACACCGTGTATATCACGCCTTATAATAGCACAAGGAAATGTTAATAGGGGCGCAGTGAGTGTGCGTTATTCCTTATAGGTTGGGTGCTGCTGGATAAATTGAATGAAATGAAATGAACGAATGAATGAACGAATGAATGACATGAAATGATTGAAAATGAATGAATGAAATGAAGATTTATTACTCAAAAGATAATAAATTAATGACATACAAAAAAAATTGGGGGAGCTTTGATCAGCGGTCGCTCATGCTTATGTTTATGCATGAACAATGCACCATGGTTCTGGGGGTGATCATGGAACTTTGATTACAATGCAACAGGAGAAATTAATTCCTAATTTCAAAATTTCCATAGTAATAATGCACATAATCTGCGTATCGAATCTGTAATTTTTTTTTATGGTACAAGGAATGACGTTACTAGTTAACCCTTCGCCTGATGTTAAGCGACGCGGCTGCCCATATCAGTTACAATGTCACTTGGAACTCTAAGGTCTAGACTTTCGCGTGACACTGCACTACGCACGTCATTCTGAGACATCAGCACAATATAGTAATAAGATTACTAGACCGTAAGATCTACTGGGCGATCATGTAACTCGATTGCAACAGGTAGAAATACAAAATTGTATGAATTTGACACAGTTTATGTGCATGGTTAGTATGGAAATTTCTCCTGTTGCATTGTAATCAAAGTTCCGTGATCACTTCACAGGTCATAAAGTCCCATTTGCTCAGTAATTTCACTAGCTACAGTGCCCTTCGAACCGGAATACAGCAGTGCTTGCGCACTACTGCTTGGCGGCAGAATAACTGGCAAAGTGGTGGTACCTACCTAAACGAACTTTGCAGAAAAGTCCTACCACCTAGTATATCCATACAAATTTGTATTTCAATTTGTTGCAATCAAGTTACATGATCGCAAAGAATAATAATGAATGAATCGGCTTGTTTAAAAGTCGAATCCAGAATATGAACCAATCAGAAATCATTGACCAGCGTACTAGCACTTATATAGTTAGCTTGCACCAGTAGTGGGAAAAACTAATTTTTTCCAAATCATTTAATATAATAGGATTGTATAATCAGTCCGCTTTCCGCTGTCAGGCGCGACGCTCGCGTCATGGCTACGATGCATTCTCCTCCCGGCGCGCGAGCTACTAATGTCGCGTCAACACAGTGTTTGCAATGTAGTAAAATAGTTATCAACGAGTTACTAGCATTCATATGCAACAAGGTCGATACGTTGCCTGAACCGGGCATCATAAAAATATGTTTAAGTGCCTATAAGTCGGAAGAAATCGAAAACTCGAGAGCAATAGTGTATGCACAGCTCGCGCCTACGAAGAAGTTAATCCGGAGAAAAGAAGGTTCTGAACAGAAGAGCATACAAGAAATCATAAAGATTATTAAGGAATCCGAACCCGACTGCCTACCGACGTTTGTAGCAAAGGATATTAATAAACTTCCGCCTGTATCATTTGACTATATTGACATAACGACATTCCTTAAGGAATTGACCACACTTAAAAATGACGTCGAATGCATTAAGTCTAAGCCAACTTTGAGTAGTGACAATTCGGCTTCGAATACGGATGTAAGTCAATTAAAAAAAGAGATTTCCGATATTAAGCAATTAATAAAGGAGCTAGGGAAGCCTCGCAGTACCAGCGACAGACAATCAAACGACCTATTTCTTAGGCCTTATCGTGGCGATAAGGATACGAGAAATACGATAAATGAATTACAAAGCATCATAAAACCTGTCGCGGTTGCAAGTCAGCCTTGTATCCAAGAGGCTGGAACAAGTTTGGGGGCAAATACGGCGAGGGGGCCTGTGCGGCGGGGAGGGTCGCATGCGCACTCCCAGCTATTGAGTGCAAGCGCACCGCCTCCTGCCATCCCCGCGCGCGCTCCCTCACCGCGCGGCCCTGCAATGATTAAACAACAGCTGACGGCGGACACCGACACCGTTACCAACTCCACATACGTACCCACGTATAGAGATATCGCTAACACGGCTCGTAGCGAATCTCACATAAACAAAGATGACGAAGGGTTCTCATTAGTTACCCGGAAGAAACCGATGCCGTATAGATATAGGAATACGAGAGGAACCCTGCAGAATAATACTAAGCTGCAAGCTGCCGAGTCATGTGCTTATATTTACCTATCACGTACACAGAAGAGCATTAAGGAGGAAGATATAAAAGAGTATATACAGGAAATGAATGAACAATGCCTAGAAGTAGAAAAATTGCTGCAAACAAGAGAAACAAATTTTAATTCTTTTAAAATAAAAGTATTATCTACTAAATTGAGTACCTTATTAAAAAACGACTTTTGGCCGGAAGGTTTAGTTTTTAGAAGATTTAGACAACAGCGTTCCCTCGGGAACGACACTGCCATCCTTAACAAATAAATATGGATACACAACCAAAACATAAGAATAACTTAAGATTGGTTTCTTTTAATTGTCATGCAATTAAAAGCTGTATTCCTGCAGTACGTGATATGTGCAGATACGCTGATGTGATATGCATACAGGAGCACTGGCTAATGCCACATGACCTAGGCATGATTAATAATATTGACAGTGAGTTCAGTTGCTACAGTAAATCTTCGATGGATCCGACGGTGGTTCAGCGCGGGAGGCCCTACGGCGGGACGGCGCTCATGTGGCGAACCAACCTGTTCACACGAGCTGACGTCATACCGTGTGAGAGTGATCGCGTTATTGCCGTTCGTCTATCGCAGGATGATCGTAGCCTGTTAGTATTTTGCATATACATGCCGACCAATGACATGGACCACCTACTGGAGTTTACAGACTGCCTGGCGCAAGTGAGTGCGGTGATTGAGTGTGCGGATGTCGAGTGCGTCCTTGTATTGGGTGATTTTAATGCACATCCGGATACTCTTTTTGGCAAAGAGTTGACTGATTACTGCTGCGAGCAATCGCTAGTTTGCGTAGACCTAGACAGACTCGATGCGGACACCTTCACATATGTGAGCGGTGCGCATGGTACGTGCAGCTGGCTCGACCACTGTCTCGCGACGGAGGCCGCGGCCCGTCTTGTGACGTCGGTGTGTGTTGACCACGCTATTACAGGTTCCGATCACTTCCCTCTAGTCGTAGATTGTAATTTTAGTTTTATTAGTCGTAAGATTTACAACTGTGATGATAATGTAAGTAGCTATAACAAAAAAGAACATCTTTGGGGTAATAGGGACCGGGAACAAACGTTGCTTTATTCGGAATTATGTGATAAAAAATTATTTGATTTGATGGACAATTATGATAATATTTTGAATGAAATGGAATGTTCTACGACTAACTTATTATGTAATAATGACTCTCACTATAGATACATTGATAGTTTATATACAAATATTGTCGGTACGTTGCAGTCGGCTGCAGAGAAAACTTATAATATGGATGACCGTGGTGTTCAACATAAGTCTAAGAAAGTAATTGGCTGGAATTTTCACGTCAGACGCCACCATGCCAAAGCGAGGCAAATGTTTTCCTTGTGGGTGTTACATGGCAGGCCACGCTCGGGGTATCATTACAACAACATGACTGCCTCACGCAGAGAATTTAAAGCCGCTCATAAATATGTACTTAAAAACCAGAATAAAATAAAAATGGATATTTTGGCCAGACAACGGGCAAACTGTAATTTTGCGGAATTTTGGAAAGAGACAAAAAAATTAGATCACAAAAGTATTAAACCAGTAAGTGTAGAGGGGGAGAATAATCAGAAGGACATTGCCAATATATTTAGGAACCATTTTAATATTAACAATAATAATAGTAATAATAACAATAACGTGAATGCTAAATCATACAGCGCTAAGGTCAGTCGAGGCTCGGAGCCTCACCGCGTCATCATAACGCCGAAAAATATTGAAGACATTTTAAGGAGTATGAAGCGCGGGAAGTCTCCGGGTCACGACGGCCTTAGCATAGAACATTTACTATTTTCAGGGCAACACATTTGTCATATTCTAGCGCGGCTTTTTAATCTCTGCGTGAGGCATTGCTACTTACCTGATGAGCTTATGCGTACCTTAGTTGTACCTATACCGAAGAATAAAACGGGTGATAGTTCGAGCGTGTCCAATTATAGACCCATCTCTCTGGCGACGATTGTGGCCAAGGTACTTGAACGGGTTGTTCATTCTCACGTTACATCATTGGACATAGACGACGGCCAGTTCGGCTTTCGTCCGCAACTTTCAACGGACATGGCTGTTTTCTCACTTAAGGAGATAGTCAAATATTATAACAAGAATGCTACAACAGTATACGCCTGTTTTTTGGATCTGAGTCGTGCTTTTGATACGATTAATCATGACCTTTTGTGGACAAAAATGCACGGCTCAGCGGTCCCCTCTGAAGTGGTGGGTCTTCTGGGGTACTGGTATGCCAATCAGACCAATAATGTTAAGTGGAACTCTGAAGTCTCAGACAGTTACAGACTATCCTGCGGGGTCCGACAGGGTGGGGTTACCTCTCCCGACCTCTTCAATTATTATGTCAATGACCTGATTGTGGAGCTGAGCAGCACCCCTGTCGGTCTCAGGTTGGATGGCAGATATGTCAACAACCTGAGCTATGCTGACGATATGGTGCTGCTCAGCCCCTCGATCAAGGGGTTACGAAAACTACTCAGTATTTGTGAGCGATATGCGAGACAGCATGAGTTAACCTACAACAGCAAAAAGACTGAAATGGTGGTTTTCAGGTCGGGCAAGGGTCCTCAATGTGTGCCGGAGCTACGTCTGAATGGACAACTAATAAAGACGGTTGAGAGTTTCAGGTACCTTGGGCACATCGTGACGTCAAAGCTTACCGACGATGAAGACATAGAAAGACAGAGGCGTGCCTTGTGTGTCGTGGGTAATATGATCGCGAGGAGATTTTACAATGCAGCGCCTGACGTGAAAATTACGCTATTTCGATCATTTTGTCAGACTTTTTACACTTGTCAACTCTGGACTGAATATACGATAAAGGCGCATAACTCCATCAGAGTGGCGTACAATAACATCTTCAGGCAGCTGATGGTGTTATCGCGGAGCTGCAGTGCATCCGGAATGTTCTTTGACGCACGCGTTGATACGTTCAATGCCATTCAGCGAAAACGGATCGCTTCATTAATGTCCAGGGTTGACATGAGTAAAAACACCGTTATCAAGAGCCTGGCAGATCGCCTGCTGCGATCTGCAACGTACCGACAATGGTTGGCTATTGCCACCTAAGGTTTTTTATTCTTTTATTTAATTTTTATTTTTGTGTGTATTTTTTTTTTTTTTTATCATGGATCTTGAATCTGATATAATAAATATATTATTATTATTATTATTATAATTGACATTAAGAACTTAGATTTTACATGTTTACATTTTATATGCTTAGAACAATATCAGATATTAAGTATTCAGTTTTTACTTGCAAAAGTGCTATAAATACTGTGAGATTTATTATTTGAAAAAAAAAAAAAAAAAAAATTGTGGCTGGTGATTTGGGCTATGTATACACCAACGCGGATATTACAGTTCAAATTTTATTTGTAGTAGTTAGATAATGTACCCAGTTGCATTTAGTAGGAGTTAGTTTAAAAAACATAAATTTTACAGTCGTGATAAAATGGTTCGATGTCTTCTATACTAAATCATGAATAATGAAAGCGCAGCGATAAGCGTACACCTTGTAATAATACATGCACCATGCTGAGGAACGTTACACGTCAATTTGTTTGTCCATACGAGAATTCGATGTGTATTGATTTTGATATACAGAATATGAACTAATTAGATTTTATATGTGATCACGAAACTTTGATTGCAATGCAACAGGAGAAATTTCCATACTATGCACATAAGCTGCGTAATGAAACTGTCAAATCCATACAAATATTCGTTTTTATTTGTTGCAATCGAGATACGTGATCGCCCAGCTGATCTCACAGTCTAGTAGTCTTATTGCTAGACTTTGCTGATGTCTCAGGATAGATGAACTCTTTATTGTACACACCAAATAATAAAAATGACATAGAAAAAAAAAAGTGTAACAATAGGCAACCTTATCGCTAAAAGCGATCTCTTTCAGGCAACCTTTGGTTGGAGAGAATTTGATGAAGTGACAGGAACACACGCGCAGTGCAGTGTAACGTGAAAATATATATTTTAAAGTTCCGAGTGGCACTGCAACTGTTATGCGCGGCCGTATCGCTTAACAATCAAATGACGCTCATCCCGTCATACATTAACTTTTTTTTAATGTAACGGAAAAGATTTCGGCCTGTATCTTAAAATAATGATTAGTTGTGAGCCAGCACCCCTGAAAGAGTTACGGTGGTCCCATTTTTACGGCAGGACGTAATAATTAAAAATGTGGGAAATGAGTCCACAACACTTAGTATGAATAATGTATAATTAAAGCAGTTTCACCTGCTTATCGTAAAAACAGACAGAAAAAAACGTTCAATAAATTTCTACTCCAATTTTATCTTCACACTAAAATTAATCTGCTATTGTACATAATTGAAGGGTTAAGAATAAAAAGGGTTTAACTGTCAAATTGATAGTTTCGAGAAAATTGACTTTAAACTTCAACGGCTTCATTTTAATATAGAGTGCTTATAAGGTAATAGCAAAGGTTCATGTAAGTTTCAGTTGCTTGATAATATATTAATTCTATTTTAAAATACTAAATATAGTACTAATTCATACAATTACTGAAAAAAATATATAATAAAATAATTATAATAATGTTTTTATGCTAAGCAAACTGTGTTCCTGTGACCGATAAACCGTTTTTAGACTCAAAATCTCGAAACTTAAGCTTCATTTCGGTATTTTGAGAATGTATTATTGTGGATATTTTCACGCTGAATTCAACAATACCCATAAGTCGTTTTGTGAAAAAAATCAGTTTAACCCTTTTTGTTCTCACCCCTTTAATTATATTGGAGGTCTCGTAACTCTCATGCTACGTCGTGCTACGAACGCGTAGACCACGCGTAGCACTGTCAGTGCTACGTAACGATAAATTACAACGAGCCAGCAGCGTGTGTGAAGCCACAAATAAAAATTTATTAGGTCATCAGACAGTTTAATGCATTTGTGTTTAAGTCAAGCTTTTTGGAGGTTTTGTGTTGAAATTTGTCGCTATATCCAGTTTTGAAATGTGGCGGTGAAAAAGCTAATTTTAAAAATGAACATTTAAACATAGGTTGAGAAAAGTAATCTGAGAATTTTATACAAATTTTGTTTGAATTTAGCCTGAAACGAATGCTGAAACTGTAATAAAAAGTATGAATTGGTTTTCAGGGTACATATTTTGTAAAACGGATTCGTTCGTAAGGGAAATTTGTTACCTTACTTTTTAGTCACCACTAAAAATAGTAAGAGCTACGGTTTTTCACAGCAAAATTGTTAAATATAAAATTGCGCTAATAACTTTAATAAACTAGTTTTTTTTCGGATGAAGATACCCGCATCTCCAGTCCACTCGTAACAGCGGCCAATGCAACATGGTGGAAACGTCGAGGTAAATAATATGTTTAAGTGCAATTAAATACAGTAAGAAAAATAAGCATCGATATTAAATTACATAAGTCAGAACTAAATGACAGCCTCCGTGGTATTGTGGTTGAGCAGGTAGGCGCATAACCTACAGGCAGAGGGTTCGGTTCCTACGTCAGGACAAGTAATTGTGAACAGAAAAAAGCAAATATTTGTTCTGAATCTAGGTATTGTGGGACTATGATCCTTGTAGTTCCTGGGTCTCTAGATACAGGGAACCCTATTTAGGATCCAGGATCTCTGATTTGAGCGTTGGGCGTTTATTATTATTATTAACAGAGATAACATGTCGTTTAATATTACTTTATATTAAATAAATAAATAAATATTAGTGGACATTACACAACGCCATCTAGCCCCAAAGTAAGCAAAGCTTGTACTATGGGAACCAGATAACTTATACAACACTTAGATACTTTTTGTTTGTAAACACATACATAGAATACAATAACTCTACTAATCCTATATACTCTATTACTATTGTAAAGATAAAACGGGTCTATCCGCGTATACATATATATATCTTTACATGTGCGTATATATATATATCTTTACAATATGAGTTCAAGTCGCTAAAGTTAGAAAGTGTTACTCTATTAATACTCAAAAATTACGCATAACAATACATCTATCAACTTGTCACAAAAATACTACCATTATCCCGAAGCTCCACAACACAGTAACGTCACGAAGTCCAATACAACGCAACTCCCGGCGGTGTTCACCAGTAATGGAGTTACAGTTAACTACGATCCTCTCTCCTCTATATCCGTACTCTGCTGGGAAAGATTTCTTTTTACGACGAGAAGATGGGAAAATTAAACAACAGAACAATTTTGACGGTTTTCATTGTCTGTCTATTTTATTAGTCAACGCTTACACAACGCAATCAATGAAGACGTCTTTATATACTTTGTTCAACCAAATTAATATATCTTTTTATTAGGCTTTCATATAACTACATAAAATAATAAACGTAGTTCTTAGTCTTGCCAAAATGATTATGTTACCAGAACACTCCTGATATAATCAAAATCGAATTAAATAATCATTGACATATCATTTATATAATAAATACAAAAAAAAATATTGATACACCTAACAATATAGAAAACTAGTTGCGCCTCGCGGTTTCACCCGCGGATAAAAAGTATTTTAAGTAATTGCTCATCCCACGGGAAAATTTCGCTTTTCCGGGATAAAATGTAGCCTATATGTTAATCCAGTGCATAAGCTATCTTGGTACCGAATTTCATCCAAATATATTCAGCCGTTGGAGCGTGAAAGAGTAACAAACATACACACACACACACATACAAACTTTCGCCTCTATAATATGAGTGTGATAAACGAAAAATTTGCGTAAAAATTAAATTTCAATTAATACAACTTCGAATATTAATCTTTGATGTTTAGATATGTTGCAGTGATCCGAAATAAATTCACTAATATTTTTACATAGATTTGGCATAATATTATAATTTTTAAAGAATCATATTTTTTTTGTAAAGAATTGGGAAATTCTTTACAAAAAAAAAATGATTCTCTGAGATATTGGTATTGGCATTCTGATTTTGGTCACTATTTTGTTACAAACAAGGTTTACTCAACTCATACATTTTATTCATATTTTTATTTTATTACGGATGCAAAGGCATCTTTAGCGAGGTAACTATACCATAGCATATTAAATTTAAGTTACGTAATAAAGTCAAGGAAGGAAAGTCGAGCAACTTATTCTCAAGTTAGCTATCAATGTAGTACCACCACGACGTCAACTTTATAAGACATGCTCGGAAGTTTAAGTTATCTGTTATCAAGCTCATGCTATTTTAGTTTCTATTAGAACACAGTTTAAGAACTAAAACTCGTTGAACTTGAAGATCGATGATAATTTTTCGTTTCTATTTCTGTGTTTGGAGCTGTTGTAGTAAATATATATATATATATATATATATAATAAAATAAAATAGCATAATTTTGGACCACGTAAACTGGTAGTGTCTTCAAAATATTGTGCTTTTTCTAAAACACTTTGCTGCAGAAAGAAATTTCTCAACGAAGTCGAGTTCAATTCCCGCAGCCAGCTCCTTAATCCTGCTCTAATGGTTAGCTACGATAACTGCATTTTCCTCGTTGTGTTTAACTCCGCCTGACCTCTATTTGTAATCCTCTTTTTATCACATTTTATTTAACTGCTGCATTAACAAAAAGTTTCATTAAACATTAAAGATAAAATGATACTTTGCCAAATTTTAGAAATTTGGATATTTCGAATGTGGATAAAATTAAATGACTTGCAAGGTTTTCGTCTTTTTCCAACGGGCGACGGTGACAATAATAAATGAAAATGAGGATTATAACCAGCACCGCGTAACCGTTCTGGGAATCGGCTTCGCCTACCATCCTGCATGCGCCAATTAGCAAGTCCACTAGTGCGAGCAAGAGAGAGCACGATTACGATCTCCACCAGATGTACGCGGTAAGGCCCCAGGCTGCGTCTTTCTTTCTCTCTCTCTCTTTTACAAACACTCACTTGCACGGATTTAATATTGTGTAAAATTTCAAAATACAATAAAATAACCAGTGCGAACCAGCCTTGAAAAGCCAGCGACTGAGTTAATATGTACGCTTCGTAGTTTACAAAGCGTACATATTAACTCAGTCAGAGCTTACTTAACCGTCAGAATTTACTATACAAAACGCATTTAACTTCTTGCGATAAATTCGAATAACCAAACAGCTTATATATCAAATTACATTTTCATACATGAAATTTCCGCATTCACATTGCAAACCGGGAAACTGATAATTTGGACTCGTACCCGGCATCGTAATGAGGTCCCCGAGGACGAGATGGTTCTCAATTCTCAACCGTTGAGAAACAGAATTGTTTAGAATACGGGCTTCTTAAACCTCTCTTGGGATACGACAACTCGTAATGGTGAATTGTCGAGACTAATAGTGAGTTGTGGATTTTTAACATTTAGGATTTCAGAAGCTATTCCATATTTTATTGCAATTATTATACTGTGTGTCAATGTTTTGTAGCAGATCTAAATACAAGTATTGAATGACACGCAGTTAGCCCTTGAAAAGCTGCGTATCATGTGATCAATAGATTAATCTATATGGCTCAACTTATGTCCTGGCTGTTTATGTGTGTTTGTTTATTTGTGTAAACCAAACAATGCAAAACGCAACACATGAGTAGAGTTCTATGAAATATTTGTTTGTATTTGCCCTGTACTTTGGGACGAAAGCAACTCTTTAGATTGTAGGACTAATAAAATACGTAGATCTAAGATTTAAACGTTAATTATACATGTTTCTTAATCCTTTAGTAGGTGATATGAGGAAAAGTCCAATGGCACAGTAAAAAATATTTTTTTTTTCTAAATAATCATCCGCTGTATGCCAAGTCATTTATTCGACAAACTAAACACTAAGTACGCTAAAATGATCATTTTAATGCCTTCTAAATAAATTAGTTAGGATCTATTCACACGAGACGGGTTTAATACGGTTCTGTTTTCTAGTATAGCCGGCACCATGGCTGCAGTTTTTTCTTTTTTGAACGAGCTAATGCTGTTGGTCTCTGCCGACCTTTACGGTGTCACCAGGTGGGAGGGCAGGCGCTTAAGGCACCCAGCCGTCAAAAGTGCATCTAGCTCAAGGGCACCCCTGGGGTGCGAGCGTCGGCTTGGGCCATTGCCGGGATAAGAGGATCGAGAAGACTACGTCTACTGGAAGAGTGGACTCTATTGAAAGTCGCGACCGTTCTAACCTACGGGGGGTACGTCAACCTTGCCAGTGGGGTCGGTTTCTGATTGTGTTACGCTGGTATCCTATACCGGTGCCGGGCGCGGTACCTGAGCCAGAAGGGCTAGACTGGTCCGGTGATCCTAGCGCAGCCGATACTACGGCTGCTATAGGATCATCCGGGTCGTTCAAGACGTGTCTCGGGCGGCGACGACGGGGTGCGACCCCAGCAGTACATGCGCTCGGCATGCAGTAGAGTATGGAATGGCATTTATAAAATTAGTATCATATAATCATTGCCAGTTTTTATCCGGCGACCAGGAAACAGGAAAAAATTCATTCATAACCTAAAAATTTCCTTAGTAACTAGTACATAAACTACGTATTAAAATAAAACTGTCAAATCTATACAAATTACTGTTTCTACATGTGATCCATGATCACCTAGCTGATAGAAAGTGGACCGCACAGAAACCTTCTCGTGTGTACATTCTTTTTTTGTGGTTATCATCCAAGTACCATGAGCACAGTTTCCGTGAGATTAAGAAAATGTTTCTGCTTCCAACGAGCACCTTTCAAATCTTAGAAACGTTTGTCATCAAGGTGAAATGCTATTGTGACAGCGCATTTTGTTAACAGTTGTAAATCTCTTGTGAAGTGTGAGGACAAACGTTTGTCTTCTTTTTTATGATAAATGATGCGTTTTGTGAGTTTCGTTTGTTATTTTAATGCGAGTTGAGAATGTTTCATATAAAAACTGTCAAATGAATGACTTAAAGATGTGTTGTTGATTTCTAACAGTTTAAAATTACCATTAGCCTATTTAAAATTGTATAAAGGCTTTTGCTTATTTTAGAATAAGCCAGAAACCCTAAACGGGGGTTACCAAATATTACACAGCAGAAGTTAATGTAGATTTTCACCATTCTGTGATAAATAGAATAAATATTTAAAAGATGTAAGTTAACACCTTTAAAGTTAAATATATATAGGATCCAGGTTAGGCATAGCGGGCAAACTATAAAATTATAGGCCTTCAGCATGCGCACTGGGCCGCGTCCGGAGCAAGAATGATTCCGTAGTACACCGAGCGCTCACTTTATATGGGGATGGGGGGCGAAACGATGACAGTTGCCGGTGTTGCCACTGTAATAACACAGGGTAAATAACGGTACTGCCCGCTGCGCATAGAGTTTATAACTGGACGTTGCCGCCGTCACGTTTATGTGTGGGTGCGTCGAATATTACATTTTTAGGAAGTTCAATAACTGTTCTGTGTACGCTGTACATTACGTTCCCACATTATTTCACTGGGCCATTTGTTACAACGTGAAATTATTTTCGCGTCTCTTGAACGGAGATTATCCTTTAAATATTATTGCCGGAGCAAAATGTCCGTATTATTTTGGAGAACAAGAAAAAACACTGATTTACGTGCTACAATTTACAATGTTGTTTTACAGAGTAATAAGATAAAAGAGACTTATTATTGTATTCATTGGGAAATGTTCATTGTGTTGTGTTTTGGTTTTTGTACGTAGAATTTAATATTCTGACTGGCTTAGTTAAATTGGTTGTTAAAGGTGACCACCCACAACATTACGTAGGTGTTCAAAGAATATTCCATGATTATAAACAGAATGCTTAGCATACTTTATACATAATATTTTATTATGCCTTATCTTCATCCACAAAGCACATCATACATCAAACTACTAAATTTGTACAGACGCAAAAAAAATTAACATCTGGTAAATATTGAAAAAAAAAAACTAGGTATAAGACCTGCGTTTGAACACATTTCTCCTGATGTTTAGTGACAATGTCTTCAACGATGTACCACGTTTGTCTATACGACACGACGTTTGTTGTTTGTCTATACGACAAACGTGGTTTTTAGTTTTGTTAAAATTTGTTCAAAATCTGACCTGTACACGAGTACCAACATACAACCGGTTAGATGCAAGCAAATTTCGCGAGTTGAGACAAAGAATTCGCTCACTTCGCTCAATCGATCAATTATTCTAATTTTATAAATATTTGATAATAAACTTTTATTTATAATACACGGCTCTTACTTGGCACGAACTAGCTATCGCATGTTGTTTTATAAAAGTTAAAAGCAAATGGAGTGATTAAATTCCAGTTGGACCCTTACATATCGGAAACCAATAACAAAAATCCCAAGCAAAGGAACCTACATAAAAACGTCTACAAAAATGTTTCGTATTTTTTGTCAACAAAGGCCGAGGCAACCGTCCCGAGTGTTTATCGGTTCGACAGATGAAACTTATTTTCCGGAGGGTCATTAACCTTGATGGGGGGCAACGCTGGAGAAATAAGTCGTTTCCTGTAATACAGTGATTGGATTCCCCTCAAGAACCATAGGATGGGGACGCTTGTGAACTATCGGTATTGCACATTCTATAATAACTTTACTGGATAATAAATAAAACGAGTGCGCTTTAAACCACGTGACTGAAGTAAAACTTCTTTAGTTTGGCTCCATCCGGTATAACTTTGTTTTTACTTTATTTAATATTAATGTCGCTATCTTGACAGTTGTAAATGTCATTATCATGTCATTTTACCAGACATATCAACATAATATATATATTTTTTAATTATTATGTTGTTATATATTATATGTTTTTTTTTATTATATATACAAGGTGGCATTTAATTCACTATTTTCCTTAAATGTATGTACTCAGACCATGCTAAAGAATATTAGTACAAGGTCCAATTTAAAAAAAAAATTGTTTTAGTATTTAGTGCCTCTTAAAATAACTGCATGGAGTTTTGACGGGAAAGCGAAAAAGATTCCGTCACCGCATTGTATTGTTTTCCAAAACTTGTGTTATTTTCAGTGTTAGTGCATAAAATTGGTAGCATTCTATTCGTTAAGTGCTGGATTACAGGCGTTAGTGTGGGAAAATGGTATAATGATGGTAAAACGTTTCTTTTCGTGTTGTTTCCAAAACTCCATAGAAGCTTCAAGTAAAGTTGTCACCACTTTACTAGGAGTATGACTTGACTAGACTATTCTATGACTTAACTTGATGACTTGGACTGTGACTTGACTTGACACACTATATGATATTAATTAACTTGAGATATATCTATTACTTGACACTGGCTAAATACACAAAAGTGTGGAGCCAAAACCAAACAAAAAAAAACTGCATGACAGCCGTAATGTCACAAGTACTTTGTACACAAAGCGCGAACCTTGCCTGCCAGCTGAGTGCCTTGTACATGTTTCGTAGGCAATAAAACACCTGCTTTGTTCAATGTCACAAAGCTATTTTATTTAGAATTTAAATTTGATAATACCCAGATTTTACCCACTTTTATTTCATAAGTACTTTTTTTATATAGCTATGAGCATTCTATAGCATGGACTGAAACATACATTAAAAGAAAAGAACGAATTAAATTCCACATTCTGTATATATATAATATAAATATGTACATTTTATTATTATTTTTGCGTTTTTATGTTTTCAATAGAGATCTCAGTAATAAATAATTGAAGAATTGAGAATAAAAAGGGTTTAACTGTCAAATTGACAGTTTCAAGAAAATTGACTTTAAATGTCAACGGCGTCATTTTAATGTAGAGTGCTTATAAGGTAATAGAAAAGATTTATGTAAGTTTCAGTTGCTTGAAAATGTTTTAATTCTATTTAAAATTACTAAATATAGTACTAATTCATACAATTAATGTAAAAATATAATATAATAAAATAAACATAGTAATGGTTTTATGCTAAGCGAACTGTATTCCTGTGACAGATAAACCGTTTTTAGACTCAAAATCTCGAGATTTAAGCCTCATTTCGGTATTTTGAGAATGTATTATTGAAGATAATTTCACGCTGAATCCAACGACACCCATAAGTAATTTTGTCAAAAAAATCAGTTAAACCCTTTTTATTCTCACCCCTTCAATTATGAATTATCTATTTTGTATTTTTTTTAAGTTTCGAAGACTCATCAAATTGGAATAAATCGTTCGCTGCTCATGAGCGATGAAACAAATTAAAAAAAAAACAATTTGTAACAAAAGTGGTTGTTGTGCATTTGGTGACTTCTTTGACGCACCCAATAACCTACTTTGCATGGTCGCTATGGTTTGAAAGTAGCATGTTTGATCCAACTGCAAAAGGTGGCTTGTCATCCTCTTGTCGTTCTATAGAACAAGGGTCTTAGATCTTTAATTAAATGGAAACTACATAGGACGTATTCAAACAGGAAAATTAATAGTTTTGTGCAATATTGCTATTATATCGCCCAAAGTTACGCTATAATATTATTGTATATTCTGTGGCTATAAATAATCAGTGTATTTTAATGAAAAGTATCGATACTGTTATTATTATTTCGAAATCTAAATATATATAACTCAACGGTGACGGACTGATTGACTGACTGACATAGTGATCTATCAACGCACAGCCCAAACCACTGGACGGGTCGGGCTGAAATTTTTCATGCAGGTAGATGTTATGACGTAAGCATCCGCTAAGAAAGGATACTTCGAAATTCCACCCTTAAGAGGGTGAAATGGGTGGTTGAATTATTTTCCCATATGCCACGCCGCGGGCGAAGCTGCGGGCAGAAGCTCGTATTACATATTAGTAGTTAGTATACGCTTAGAAAGTTTCATAGAAATCTATCTGAGTAGCAGTTTCAGTCTGAAGCTTTTTCAAGGAGAGACAAGCAAAAAATATTTTTACTTATAGGTAAATTTCATAGCCAAAGACATAATATTGATAAAAAATGTACTACAGTTAAAATTTGTTAATTATAATGAATTATATGTAATAGATTTCACTAGTAAAATACACCCTACCTACTGCATAATAAGAGTTTTTTTTATAACGATTACATACATAGATCCTGGACCCTAACTAGGGTTCCGTGTCTAGGGACCCAGGAACTACGAGGATCATGGTCCCACCACACCCTGACTCAGAACAAGTATTTGCGCTTTTTTTCTGCTCACAAATACTTGTCCTGCCTCGGGTATCAAACCAGTCACCTCCGGGTTATAAGCTGACCTGCTCAACCACCACACAGTAAATCAAAGACAATGACTCGAATACTAAGAGAATTTCTATTTTTCTGCATTTTGTAAAATTTTAGTGTAGTATTGTAATATTTGTATAAAATTAACTACTTTCAGAGTGTATTAGGCTAAGTTTTTGGAAAAAAAAAATTAACACCATATAAGAACAGATGGTACTCAAACAGATGTCGCTTGACGGTTTAAATGGAGAACTAACTAACATCGTTACTTACCATCAGGTGCGATAGTGGTCAAACGCAAGCCTATCAAACAATAAAAAAAGTACTATTATTATTTACTATATATTATTCTATCTACAGAGATGTTACCTTTATTACATTTAATATATTTTATTGATGCCACGTTTCTTAATTAAGTTCAACTAAGAGTTTCGGTCGACCTTTCCGGGCCGTTTGTTTCATTTACGCGCAGCATTAAAGGGATGAGAATGTATCAGACTTTTATCTGTTTGACTGCTTTGAACGTTGACGAGATTTTTGAAAGCTGCTTCTGATCACTTTTGATGCTTCAGCCGATGGGATCGTCGTACTCTTTGATGTCACTTTTTTATTTTTTATTGGATGAGATCCATCGGAAGCTCTTTGTACTTACCTAAAGTTTAATTATGTCTTGTATATTTAAATAGGTTTGTAATGACAATGGATGATTTTTCCACATTTTTTTTGTAAGCAAGTATTTTCTTGCAAAAAAAATGCGCAAATACTTGTTCTGAATCTGGGTGTTATAGGACCGTGGTCCTCTAAGTTTCTGGGTCCCTAGACACAGGAATCCTTATAAAGATATCTATGTATGTGATCGTTAGGCCTTATTATTATAATTATTATTATTACTATTGCAAACATGGGAAAGTCTCATTGAAAGATATGTAGCTAGGAGGGCACAAATGACACCACCGCTTAGTTTTGCAACCGGTTTATTACTGCCGCTCCCGCACGGCAACGCGACCCGCAGAGCCGACGCAGCGGCATATATTCCACTCATACGATAATTTCCACTTTTTTCACCATATTTTCACATAATTTCTGCAAATGTTTGTCTCGTCTTTGAACTCTCATTGTTGGTCTTGTACATCTTAGGTCTATCCTAGATTATTACCTAGTCTATTACCTACTCTATAAATGATGTCTCATGGATCAAACAAAATGTATTACTTGCTAACGTAGCGTAGAACGTCTTTGGTGGCAAATGCCATTTAAAAGTCTGTATTTCATCAAAAATTATTGGGTCAAAGGTACACCGCGGAAGACGGCTGATGCCGAAATTTGGCTGCATACTCGTTTGGCACTGTGATCACCGTTTGAAGAGTTTATTTGATTTGTGGACGACGGAATGAAGTCAAACATCCACTGGAAATAAAACGCGAACTAACTACATAAAAATACTTCACTACAGGGCCTATCTTTCTATTTCGGAATAAATGTTAACAATTATTTATTCTTTATAATAAACTTATTGAACATAGATAGTAATATTATATTTACTGATTTTTCCGCCGAAATCAATTGAAAAGTTATTAAGGACTATAATAATATATTTTATATTGGCAAGAACATTTAAATTAGACCAGGGGGATAAGATAAGTAATGGAGCGGGACAAGAGCGGAATGGGAGCAAAATGGATTTGGAATAAAAGGAAGAAAATATCCTGATGAAATAAAGGTAGAAACTAGAGCTAAATTGATACCACGCACGGGATTGACACGCACGAACCGAATACTAAAACAAAGCGGATACTAAATTGACTCAGTTCGCAATGGAGCGCTGACTGAGTGAGTGCTACCCGATGCGTGAATCTCAGTTTCTAAAATATGACGTCTTAAAACTATGTAAAAACTGTTCCCACAAAACTAGACGTAAAGATAGAAATTATTTGGTTAGTTCAAGTATACTAATTGATTTTATTTTGCGTTCCGTGTGATATGTTTACAGTAGAAACATAAAACTTTCCTGATCTTACTTACCTATAACTTACTTATCTTAAAAGCGGTTAGTGTGGTATACTTAGAAATTATTTTATCAAGAGTTGTAATAAGTATTAATTTTATTTGCAGTTGAGACACTGGAGCCTTGGGGACTGAGTGCTCACCAAATTTTTAAAGACCTTTCGAAACGTCTGGTTGAAGCCACACGTGACCAAAATGTTGGCCTCTACTTCGGACAAAGATTGAGCATTGCCATTCAACGTGGCAATGCTGCCAGCATAATGGGCACGTTGCTTACTGGTAGTGGTTTGTTTGATTAAGTTCTCTTTTCATTGTTTTATGTTTATTAAATAATATTATGTTGTTTTTTCAAAATAAAAAACATTGTACCTTTTATCAAGATGTATAATGGTTAAATTGTAAGTTAATAAGGAATCATGCGTGTATAACCGTATAACATGTTTGCTATCTTTCTGTTTCGTTCACCACAACGAAACATTCTCAAATTATTATATATATTGATTGGCCCCACCCCTCTCCTTAGTTACGCCCACGTATCGTTGGCTCGAGTTTTCACAAATTACCTCGGCACCAATGCTTTGACAAAGTTTCCACCTTGCGGCCCCGTATGCCCGTAATTTTGTACAAATGCGAACGCAAATTCAACCAACACGTAGCAACCAGGTTTTTACGATTTCGTGGCGTGAGAACTGGGAATGGAATGGAAGGTAAATAAAGATTGCAAAATGTCACGTACATCGTGGTAGTTGAAAACGTGTTTTTCGAAGAGATAAATGCGTTGAAATGATGTTGCATTCTAATGTCTGCAGTTAGGAATGATCACTAATAAATAACGGCAATGCACGAGGTACGAGGTAAAAAAGAAGGAAAGTAAGAAAGAAGAAAGACATTATTTCAGGACATCACACAACATTCACTAGGTGGTAGGACTTTTCTGCAAAGTTCGTCTAGGTAGGTACCACCGCTTTGCCAGTTATTCTGCCGCCAAGCAATAATGTGCAAGCACTACTGTGTTCTGGTTTGAAGAGCACTGTAGCTAGTGAAATTACTGGGCAAATGAGACTTTATGATCTGATTTCACAGTTTAGTAATCTTATTACTAGATTGTGCTGATGTCTCTGGATGATGTGCGCAGTGCAGTGTCACGCGAAACTTTATATTTTGGAGTACCGAGTGACTTTGTTCTGTTATGGGCAGCCGTGTCGCTTAACATCAGGTGAACGACTAGCTAGTAACATCATTCGCAAATAAAAAAAAAAACAAAACATTGCTTTATTTTTATTTATTTTATTTTACAATTTTTGTAAAACTAACAGGTAGTAACAAAGTAAATAAACAAATTACCGAAGGCCAATTATAAGTTTTCACAAATAATCAAAATAAATTACATTACAATATAGAAGACTAAACAATATAATAGTGTAATGTGGTGTGATGTCCTGCACCCCTACCGCGTAACTATTCAGGACATCGGCTTCGCCTACCATCCTTCACGCGCCAATTAACAAGTCCACGAGTGCGAGCAAGAGAGAACACGATTACCATCTCCACCAGACTTACGCGGTAAGGCCTTAGGTCCCAATTCAGCATAATATTAAGGTACATACACTTCTCGCCGCCGCTTGAGATAGGTCTTGAGTGACCAATACGATCCTATCGCATCCGCGTATTGGCAGCAATAAGACCAATGACAACATTCTTAGGTATACCATTTTCAGCCCTTGTGCCACTTTTGCTAGCTACATACAAGGCATTTTTTCATGGCTAGAGAGATGAGTGCGAACTTAGGAGCTGTCAAAATTTCGTGCAGCCGTTTGCACTACCCTTAAAAATAGCTTAAGTGTCCTGATATACTAAATGTTATAACATTAAATATGATTGTGTAATTTATAATAAGTATACGAAGCCGTTCTATAGAGATTTCGCCCCAGCTCCCGCTCCAGTTCTAATTATAATAATCCGATATAACGGCGTACTCCAAGGATGATTTCGCGCCTCATTACACATCGATAGATTGTAATAGGTATATTGAAGCTGTTATTCTTGGTTGATAGTAATCAAACAAAAGTAGATACCAAAAATAGGAAAATAAAATAATAATAATAACGCCAACGATTACATACATAGATCCTGGACGCTAACTAATAGGATATAAGGACCCAGAAACTACTAGGACCGTGGTCTCACAACACCTATACTCAGAACATGTATTTGCGCTTTTTTTCTGTGCATAAATACTGGTCCTACCGCGGGAATCGAACCCGCCGCCTCCGGGTTATGAGCCGACCTGCTCAACCACTACATCACAAAGGCTCCCAAATAGTATTGAAACTAATGTTTTAATTAGTTGAAAGTGTAAGAAATGATTACTCATCAAATTATTTACTCATCCAATTGTACGTGCCTGTCTAGGAACTCTCTAGTTTTATTTTCTCAAAATCCGGTAGCTAGTAGGTGATAAGTTTATTTCATATATAAATTAATCAGAAAAAAGGAAAATAATGAATCACCATTATACGACTGAATTACTAAGTTGACTGGAAGTAATTCGAAAACAGTTTCCAAGAAATATACTGCAATTTTGTATGTATGGATGTTTGTTAGATTTTCACGCAAAGCTACTGATTTTAATGAATCATGGAATGTAAAAAGCTTAGTTATTGTCCGTGGGTAAAACCACGGGGCGCAACTAGTAAAAAATAAATTAACAAATTCTGTGTATTATTTGTAAGGCAAATAAAAATAGATGATAAATAAGCAATAAAGAGACCTCTTATTCCGAACAGGAAATAAAAACAAAATACCTATACTTGGAGATAATTCGAGGAAAATGTTTCGTTTGAAGTTAATAAAATCGTCTTGTTAATTGTTTTGAATTACATTTGGAATGTGATCGCTCAGCGAGAAAGTCCTTCTTTAATACCTACTTTATTAAGGTAAATCTGACAAAGTATATACCCAGAGAATAATTGAATTCAGTTGGGAGGAATAGCTATTATGAAGTTGATGAAAACATATTTTAACACCATTTAATATTTACTTGTCTATATAGGTAATAATAATAATAATATAATACAATAGCGCCCAACAATCACATACATCCTGGACCTCAACTAGTATACTAGAACTAGGGATCCAGGAACTACGAGGACCATGGACCCACAACACCCAGACTCAGAACAAGTATTTACGCTTAATGTGCACAAATACTTGTCCTGGCGCGGGAATCGAACCCGCCGCCTCCAGGTTATGAGCCGATCTGCTCAACCACCACACCACAGAGTCACTACACATCTCACCACACTACAGCCACCACCAGCCACACTATCTATCTATCTATCTATCTAAGTCCCTAAGCATATTTAAAAGTATGGTGCATAAATATTATATGTCATTATAATTGCTCCTATTTATTATTTACTACTACTTTGTATTCCATTCCATTTTAAAGTAGTATGTATTAGTTTATTTTTTATAAAATATATATGTATTAGCATGTAGGTATATATATTATATAAATATATCAGGTAATAGATTATAATTTATCTATATTTACTTTATCTATAAATTGTTTTACACCGCCGTATATTCTTCTCTACTGCTACTGTCCATCCAAAGGTTGTCTGGAATAGATCACTGTCAGCGATAAGACCGCCCATTGTTACACTAGTTCGTAAATATTATAGTTATTCCTGATTTTGTACTTCATTGGTGAGACAATAAAGAGTTCTCTATCTATCTATCTAAGCAACGCATTTTTGGCACTTTTAGTGTCACTGATGTCGGTAGGCTGCGATGAACTTTTCGCATCAGGAGTACCGTTATACGCTTGTTGAAGTAAAACTTCTTTACGCACGCTTGACTTGGGGAGTAAACTGGTGAATGCAAGGCGAACGGAAGTTGAATTTGGTTTACGTAGATAGTTGCCAACGTAACAAAGTTTTAAATTTGTATTATTATGTTAGTATGTCCGGTAAAATGGCAATATACAATGAAGGGGTAAGATCAAAAAGGGTTTAACTGATTTTTTTTACAAAATGACGTATGGGTATCTTTAGATTCAGCGTGAAATTATCTACATCAATACATTCTCAAAATACCGATATGAGACTTGAATCTCAAAATTTTCAGTCTAAAAACGGTTTATTTGACACAGGAATACAGTTCGCTTAGCATAAAAACATTATTATATTTATTATATTTTTACAGTAATTGTACGAATCAGTACTATATTTTTAATAGAATTAATACATTACAAGCAACTGAAACGTACATAAATAATTTCTATTACTACATAAGCACTCTACATTAAAATGAGGCCGTTAAAGTTTAAAGTAAACCCTTTTTATTCTCACCCCTTGAATTGTCAAGATGGAGACATCAACATTAAATAAAGTACAAAAGCAAAAGTTATATCGGCCGATAGATGGAGCTAAACTAAAGAAGTTTAACTTCAGTCGTGTGGTCTAAAGCACACTCATTTTTTTGGTACCTATTGCATAAAAAGCAATCTGAGTCTTAATTTTACCGGCAGCATGTCAATTTTTCATGTGTCACGCTAAGGGACCAAAAGGATCGGGTTAATTGCCATTGAGGGCGGGATTGAAACAAATGTGGCGTGAATCGAAACACGACAGGGTCGTTGCGGGCTACGGGTCAAGATGGGATACGGTTATGTGAAAAGTTGGTGTGGTTTTGAGTGGGGTGTTTACGATAGTGATATTGTGGGACGTAAATGATGCGAGAACTAACTTAAAATATAAATTAAAAGAAATTGTAGTTGAAAGTATAAAAAGAAAAATTAGTTGCGCAGTGCCATTCGGAACGGAATTCTAAAGTTTAGCATGGTACTGTACTGCGTATGTCATCTTGAGACATTTATTTATTTAATACTTTATGCACAAAAAAGGGAGGACTTAATGCAAACAGCATTTTCTACCAGTCAACCAAGGCGTGCAGAGAAACAATTTGATTAGGCGTGCATATAAGGAAATGAGCATAATTTTGAACATTAATTTTGATCATCATATGTATATCTGACAATAGCACAGTCTACTTATCGCTAGCTGTATTTTATTTAATGTAGCATCGTGCCACAGCTTGAATGTCCATAATTATGTGCAATACGGGTGAAATTGGCGTAATTTCATAACATGCGTGCTGGCCATGGCTTAGAAGGCATTTCCTAATATGGCTTTCGTAAAACCTAAAACCATAGTGTAGAAACTTTTTTACTTCATCTGTTTAAACTGGGCCAGTAAATTGTATCTTCTTTATTTGTTATTTGGTAAAAGACCCCCGCTCCGCATTGATGTCATACATCATAGAAATAAGTGCTGAAATGGAGTGTCGCGTGAGTGCTGCTCAGTTTTCCAGCTTATATTTTTTATTTGTGATTCGTTACTTACGACATTCTATTTACAGGAAATTTGGAAAATTATCGAACTCATAAAAGGGCATTAGTCCGACTTCTACCCATAGCATTTTTTCGTAATTTAGAATTCATTATTACGATATGAAATATAATAGTAACTTTTTCATGCATAGATTTATACCGTGGAGTTTGTATGTATATTTCGCCAGCGGTGGAACGTTCTCTTATTATCATTATATTTAGGTAGCTAGTTAAAATGTTTTTGCCATAAACATGAAATTTTATTATACTTATAAACAAAGTATACTATTTACATTATTCAATTAATATTAGTTCAACAGTTTATCGACTAACTTCAATATATTACTCCTTTGTCCAAAGTTACGGTAATCGACTATTTTTCTTATTAATAAGTTAGCAACATAGATAGCTCAAAATGTTCTCAGTATTAACTAAATAACTTTACGGATCTATCGCCACATCCATAACTTATACAAGGTGCAAGTTGTCCAAGACCAACTGAACAAAAGTAACTATGATTAATCAAGCCAAACTTTCGTAATTAACTTTACCTCTAGATCGTCGTCAGATATAATATATAATATATATAAGGCAAGATAAAATTATTCCTCTTCTCATTATACTTAGAACTTTGCACATACAATTATCTTAGCAGACTTTCTTCGTCTTAACCCTCGGATTATATCTTTAGAGTTGGTGACATACGTGTTTTTAAACCCGCAAACTTTAACGTTAGCATTTATTTAATAAAAAAATCTCTTATATTTTTTAATCTTATTTCAAACGAGATTATAATATATTTAGCACATAGTATTGAAGCTTGCGTCCAGGTTATATAACAAAAATAACATACTTTCACATAATTATTAAATCTATACGTATAAAATTCAAAGTCCTGACTGACTGACTTATGACTGGACAACGCACAACCTAAACCACTGGTCCTGGAAACTTGAAATTTGGAAGATATGTTCTTTGTAAAGTGAAGGTATCCACTAAGAAAGGATTTTTCGAAATTTCTCCCCTAAGAGGGTGAAATGAGTGCTTGAATTATCTATGAAAATTTTTATTCTTCGTTTCCTATAGGTCACGCGGGTGAAGCCGCGGACAGAGGATAGTTATACATAATAGTAGATGTACAGCATTGTATAATGACACACAAACAGTAAGACCCTGCCTTTTACAACACAGTTTAATTACTAAAGCAAAAGGCAGAGCTCACTTTACAATGTAACCTAAACTTTTCTTTATTGTATTGTAATTTTTAGGCGTACTATGGATCTCGTGTTTGCAATAAAGAATTATTATTATTATATTATAAATAGTGTTTTGCAATAAACTTTTTGTATTTGAATTAGTTATTTGTATATGTATTGTTAATCTTAACTCTAAAAACGTTTCTAATATTTATATAGCTTTAAGTTAATTAAATGGGTAAATATTTGTGATTTATAGCAGTTGCGTGGTCCAAATTTTTCGTTTCATTAAAATTAATTAGTTGCATGGGTACCTACTGTAGATAATTAATTTCATATCAATAACATTTACACTCGTAGCTATAAGCAAGTGGTTTGTCATTTATTAGAATAGCATTATGAGATATAGACTAGATGTAAATCTGAATTTCAAGGTCCTTTATTTTTACCTAACTTGCCGCGTTCAAGCGAGTTGCTTTAACCTAATTCCATTTGTTCGTTACAATAACCACGCGTCCGTCGTATAGCTTTCTTTACTTTGCCAACTTCAAAGGCTAAGTTTCATAGGCTTCATTTGAAGCTTATCGCGTATTCATTGCTTAAAACTAAATCTCTTGCAGTGCGACTTGCTCACTGGTAACTTTTTCAAAAGGATTTCTTTGGAATAAAATTACTGAGACTTCTGATAAAATGGAACAGATCTATTGGCAATTTCACGCTAACACAGCTATCAAAATGTTGTTGTATATCACTAATATTGCTGCAAAGTTCGTCTAGGTAGGTACCACCGCTTTGCCAGTTATTCTGCCGCCAAGCAGTAGTGCGCAAGCACTACTGTGTTCCGGTTTGAAGGGCACTGTAGCTAGTGAAATTACTGGGCAAATGAGACTTTATAACCTAATCTCACAGTTTTGTAATCTTATTACCAGACTGTGCTGTCTCAGAATGACGTGCGCAGTGCAGTGTCACGCGAAACTATAATTTAGTGTTTCAAGTGTCACTGCAACTGATATGGGCAGTCGTGTCGCTTAACATCAGGCGAGCGGCTTGCTCGTCATGTCATTTCGTAATATAAAAAAAAAAAAAAAAAAAAAACAAGATTTGGACACTCATTTGACCATGGTGTAATCAACCATTTAGTCTGATGGACGAGTATAAGCCATGCCGTATACATGTTGTTAATTTATACCTGTGTTGTTATTCAATATTCTAACGAAACGCTACGTTTATAGATAATTAAATGGTCTAATTATTGACAAAAGCCTTATTACAATACAAAGCTGAGTGGCTAACTATTCCACAGCTATTAAAACTTTTTCAGCCATTAGCATCAGTTAGTTTAACCCGATCTCTGCCATGTTGAAAATTTTAATGATATATTAAATATCCTAATCTAAGCTTATTACTTGATATTAAATGCTTGGTCATTAGAAGCGTAAAATAAATATATTTATGGTCGTTTTATACAGCGCCATCTAGTCCCAAAAATGCACATTACTGTGGAGCCAGTTAGATAGAATCTTCGAGCAATTTTTGCTCGAAAGATTAAATAAAAAGAACTGTAAAACAAAGCATGGCTTTAGTTATATTAAATTTGTCAATGAGAGACAGGCTTGTCCGAAAAGAGGAAGATAATGTTATAGGTAATTACGTATCAAAATATGTCCCAAGAATTTGTGTAAAGCGCGACACCAGAATCACCACCATGTATGTTTACAATGTTTCAGCTATAGAGTCTGCGGAAATTTTATAGTAATTTTAGTCACTAATTTTGTCCGTAATACTTACTTTGTTTTGTTTTTGATTTTGTTTGAGGTACCCTACCTATGTAGCTTAGGCTAGATCTATACTTATGTTTAGTGCATGTCGCAATAATGAAAACTAATAAAAACGAGTATGCTTTAGACCACACGACTGAGTTAAAACTTCTTTTGCTTTTTTTAAATGTTAATGTCGCCATCTTGACAATTATAAATTGTCATACCGGACATACCAACATAATAATACAAATGTTAAGTAATTTTTATAACTTTATGTTTTTTTTGTGTATCGGCTCTACACTTTTGTGGACTTAGCCAGTGTCAAGTAATTGATAATTTATCAAGATAATGATATTTCACGCAAATATGTGTCAAGTCACAGTCCAAGTCATTAAGTCACAAGTCAAGTCATAGTCTAGTCAAAGCCATACTCCTAGTAAAGTGGTGGCAACTTTAATAGAAGCTTCTATGGTGTTTTAGAAACAACATGAAAAGAAACGTTTCACCATCATTATACCACTTCCCCACACTCACCGGCCGGTAATCCAGCACTTATCGAATAAAATGCCACCAATTTTATGCACTAACACTGAAAATAACACAAGTTTTGGAAAATAATACAATGCAGTGACGAGATCTTTTTTGTTTTCCCGCCAAAACCCAAACTTCGTTATTGACAACGGAGATCTACATGAACCAACAACTTTCAACTTCCGTTCGCCCCGTTACGCATTCCCCAGTTTATTCCCCAAGTCAAGCGTGCGTAAATAAATTTTACTTCAAAAATCGGTTATCAAAATTGCAATTCACAAAATCCGACATAGTGGCAACAAGTTCTTACAAAGAAATATCATCACGTGAACGAATTCAGCGCCACCAGTCAATACTGAATGCACGGTATAGAATTCCGAGAAACGGCATTAGTCTTGCAGACGCCTTCAACGATCGATTTTGTACCAGCGTATAATCTTGTATAAAAAGTTTGTGGTCTTACTGTTCTTAGAATTTCTTAGAATTGGCTTTTACTTTGTGCTTAATTTTTTAGGTACCTACAAACTTCTATTTGAGGAAAGATGTAATTTTATTTATTTAATTGGCCATTCATCCTTTTTTTACGTACATTTAAGAATTCAAAACATTATGCTAAGGGTTTATGCATATTTTTAGGTTTTACTCCTTTACATCAAAAACGTTTGCAGTTAAGAAAATCGGAACGCTGTCAGACTATCTAAATATATATAACTCAAAGGTGACTGACTGACTGACTGACTGACTGACTGACATAGTGATCTATCAACGCACAGCCCAAACCAATAGACAGATCGGGCCGAAATTTGGCATGCAGACAGATGTTATGACGTAGGCATCCGCTAAGAAAGGATTTTTCGAAAGTCCACACTTAAGAGGGCGAAATGGGTGGTTGAATTATTTTCCCATAGGCCACGCCGCGGGCGAAGCTTCTGGCAGAAGCTCGTTTAAAATAAAACACATTTTTTCTTGTTTGTTTTGGCTCCACACTTTTGTGTATTTAGCCAGTGTCAAGTAATTGATAATTTCTCAAGTTAATTAATATTACATATATGTGTCAAGTCAAGTCACAGTCCAAGTCATCAAGTTGCGTCATAGTCTAGTCTAGTCTAATCAAGTCATACTCCTAGTAAAGCGGTGGCAACTTTACCAAGCTTCTGTGTAGTTATGGAAACAACACGAAAATAAACATTTCGCCATCATTATACCACTTTCCCACTCTCAGGCCTGTAGTCCAGCACTTAACGAATAAAATGCCACCAATTTTATGCACGAACACTGAAAATAATACAGGTTTTGGAAAAAATACAATGTGGAGACGCGATCTTTTTCGTTTTTCCGCCAAAAGTCCAAAATTACAATACATTGTTAAGTTGACATCCTGTCATCCATTGATTTTTACAATAGCTCATTGGGTCGTTGAACAGAATCTGAAAATGGCGGATGTGCATTTTGAATTTTTTTTCAGTAACCCGTGTATTTTTAAATTTTAACATGTGATGAGTATGGATTGTATTATCCGTTAAGTGTTCGTGAAGTGCATGAGTGTTAGCAAATGGTTCCAAGTTTTAAAACCATGAATTTTCGTTTTATTTTCAAGGCCTTTTAGAGCCTTCAGTAAAATATCCAAAGACCAAGTAGAAGATACTATAAAATATCTACAATTTTTCTGTGGCATTTTGATAATGACGAAATAAGACTGGGGGAAAAAAGATATTTCCTACCGCGCGGGATGCGGGGGGCTGGTTTGAATCCAAATTCTTTGATGGTGTGCGGATGACAGAGGTAAGCGTAAGAAATTCCCGGAAGACCTGACGAAGGATTGGTTCTCAATTTGGACACAAAAATCTAGGCAAATTGTACATACCAACACAGCGTCGTCCTGCAGAGATTCCAGAGTGCCTAGGTACAGTCCTTAACAAATATATACGCCGCGGTTGCGGCGGGGGCGCACAGTCTTTACACTTTCACTGCACTTATATTTCACAGCGGATTGTTTTGAGTAATGTCTTAAAAGAAAGCGGGTGTCGCGGTGCGGGGGAAGGGCTATATCAACCCTTAAATTCAAAGGTTTCCAACGTAACTTTTGAGGGAAACTCAGATGCGGTGCGAGCGCGGTGAAGTACAACGACCGACTCTTTTGACAGAGCGCGGTGCATGCGCATCTCATTCAAGACCGAACGTGAATTAGCATGCTTTTCAATTTACGTAGATTATGTATACAAAAAAAGAACCATCCCCCCGGCCTTCAGGAGATAAAGATGTCTCCTGAACCAACAAGAGACAAGGGAGAGCAAAGAGTTCCTAAATGCTATGCGGCGCGGTGCGGTGCGGTGAGAGAGCATCATGTATAAGACAGATGTCTCAAGAGATTACAAAATAAGAAATATTAAACTAATACTTAAACTAGGAAAACACCCTCGAAAAAAGGTGTGCGAAACTATAAAAATAAGTAACTTTATTGGGAAGGTAAAACACACAGTTTTACCACAGGTCTGACAAAGAGGCCAGTTTTAGTGCGTACCGTTACAACTCGAACTATACCATCTGATGAAGGGTGTATATTCTCAATAATGCCTAGAGGCCATTGTAACGGCGGCGAGTTTTCTGTTTTAATAAGAACTACGGTTCCTTTCGTTACAGGATTCGATTGAGTATTCCATTTAGCGCGGGTTTGCAATGTATTAAGATACTCACGTCTCCAGCGGTTCCAATATCTCTGAACTATTTGATCAATCATATGTTTATTGCGGATTAAATCTACAGACATTGGTCTAACGTGCGAATCCGAATGAAAGGAGTTTACCGGGCCTAAGGTCAAAAAATGTGCGGGCGTTAGAGCTACGGGCTCTGCGGGGTCGGAACTCAACACAGTTAACGGTCGAGAGTTGAGTACTGCCTCAACCTGAGTCAGAACGGTAAGTAGTTCTTCATAAGTGAGTAAAGTTTCACCTATGACGCGGCGAAGGTGATTTTTCACGAGATTAACCTTCGTCTCCCAAATTCCTCCGAAGTGCGGAGCGCTAGGCGGGTTTAAATGCCAGGATATACCTTGAGCTAGAGATTCCTCAGCAAAGGAATCGCAAAAGGACTTGGATTTTAGAAATCCATTCAACTCATCGAGTTGAGCTTTCGCTCCTATAAAATTTGTCCCGTTATCTGAAAATAACGAACTACAATTTCCTCTTCGGGATATGAAGCGTCGAAACGCGCGGAGAAACGAATCCGTACTTAGGTCGACGGCCAACTCTAAGTGAACGGCGCGGGTCACAAAACATGTGAAAAGACATATGTATGCTTTTTCTTTTCGGGCACCGCGGTACCTACTTATTAGTATATGTATGGGACCGGCATAGTCCACACCCGAGAAAAGAAAGGGTTTGGCTTCATTAACGCGGGGAGCGGGGAGAGCAGCCATGAAGGGCGCTTTAGGTCGCGGATGTGCTTTAAAGCAGCTATTACAAAGATGAAAGCGTCGCTTTACAGTACTACGTCCGGAAATTATCCAAAACTTTTGTCTTAGTAAAGACAACAATAATTGCGGACCACAATGTAAATATTTGCGGTGATAATAATCGATGATGAGATTGACAATGTGATCTTTTTTGGGGAGCAGTATTGGATGCTTACTATCAAAGTCTAGTGACGATTTTTCTAATCTGCCACCGACGCGGAGTAAATCATTTTTCAAAAACGGAGATAGCGGTACGAGCGGTTTAGAAACTTTGCGGTTTTTTGATAAGGCATTTATATCGTCCCGGAAGTAATGCTGCTGCAGAGCTTTTACTATAGAAGTTTCGGCAAACTGCAGATGCGAAAGTTCCATTTTATCAGAACGCGGAATTTTTCCTAAAAAGCGGTATAAATAAACTACGATGCGGAGTAGCTTGGACCAAGAAGACACTTTTTCTGCTAGCGTGCAAAGAAAAGGTCGCGGTGGTTCATCAGTACTGATGAAGACTTGTGTTTTGGTTTTTAGCTCTAACAATTTTTCATCTTGTTTCGAGTCAAAAGTGAATCTATTAATTGGCCAAGTATGTAATTCGTCACGAGCCCACGGCGGACCGTTGAGCCAAAGCGGGTGGTTTAATAACTGAGCGGGGCTAAGTCCTCTGCTCAAACAATCACTAGGATTTAGCGCGGTTTCAACATGAAAGAAATGTTTAGGATCGAGATTGTCCTGTATTTGAGAGATGCGGTTTGCTACGAACGTGTCGAAGCGATGCGGGGACGAATGAACCCAATGGAGGGCCACTGTCGAATCGGTAAACGCGAAAATGTCATCTATGTGACAGCGGGCGGAAACAGTTTCGATTACAAATCGAAAGAGCTTCGTCAACAACAAGAGCGCGCAGAGCTCCAAGCGGGCTAAGGATACAATCTTAAGTGGAGCTACCTTACTTTTGGCTCCGATTAAATTGACCTGATTAGGTTTAGAAGCGGTTTGTATACAAATGTATATCACGGCGCCCATTGCCTTTTCACTGGCATCGGCGAATCCTAATAAAATGACGCGGGAGTCGGGAACAATCCCTAAAAAACGCGGTATTTTAAAGCTTTGTAATGCGGGCAGTTCGCTTAGAAAGCGGTTCCAAGCAACACAAATATCGTGGGGCGGCTGATCGTCCCAATCAATCTTAGCTATCCATAACGCTTTTATCAAAAGTTTTGCATGTAATATAACAGGCGCACAGAACCCATTAATATCCCATAACCTTGCAATAGTCGAAAGCATTAGGCGTTTAGTGCATTTAGTTTGCGGGTTGAATTTAATTGCGATAGAAAATTCATCTTCAACTGGTGACCAGACTAAGCCTAACAGCTTTAAATGATCCTCTTTATCAAATTCTACATTTGAAGACAAGCGGTTGTCCGGCGGAATGGACTTCAATACTTCAGAAGAATTACTCATGAATTTAACTAAATCAAAACTTCCTCGTTTGAATAAATTAATTAAATCGCGGGCGAGCTGAACTCCTTCCTCGGTCGTGCGTACTGATGATCCTAGATCGTCCATGTATAAATCCTCAGACGCGACCTTGGACGCGACGGGAAGGTCAGTTTCATCTTGTGCGAGTTGTTTCACCGTTCGCATTGCAAGATACGGCGAACAACGAAGTCCAAAGCAGACGCGGTTAAAGCGGTACATCTTAACAGAATCGTCATCGTCAAATTTATATAAAATATTTAAAAACCGACGGTCTTCTTCTCGAATTCCAACATGTAAAAACATTTGTTTAATGTCAGCGGTTAAAGCTACAGGAAAAAGACGAAATTTTAAAATTATCGCGGTTAAATCGGCCTGTAAGTTCGGCCCAGAATGTAAACAATCATTCAAGGAAATGTTTGTATCGCTCGACTTCTCACTGACGTTCAAAACAATGCGGACCGGTTTGTCGGGGCGGCAGACACCATGGTGCGGGATTACATAATAATCATGATCAGCAGTTAAAGCGGGCGCGGGTGAAATAATATTATTTTTAAGGTAATCTCTCATTACGTTATCGTATTCGGTTTTTAATATATTATTTGTCTGGAATCTACGCTCAAGACAAGCAAAGCGGCGCGAAGCGGTAGTAAAAGAATTTCCTAACATAGACGTAGGTTTTGAAAAAGGTAATGCGGTGACATAACGTCCAGAATCATTATCGCGGTGCGTGCTAGACACAAAAATTCGCTCACATTCCTGGTCAGCATTAGACAAGTGCTTTTGAGTAGGTACGGACTCAAGCTGCCAGAACTTAGAGACTAAAGTTTCTATTGACTCATCACCTGATGAGAAAAAGGCGCGGTTGCCATTATTAATCTGTGAGCTATCAGTATGGCACGGTAGTGAGGTTATTGACCCCATAATTACATGTCCGAAAGCGGTTTCTAAAACATCGGGTTGTCCCGGAGGTCCTAGTAATTTACCAGATCGTAATATTTCAATAAACACGTCGGAGCCTAACAAAATGTCAATCGGTCCAGGAGTATTGAAATGCGGGTCAGCGAGCGGGACGTCACATAAGTAGGTCACTGACGCGGTATCAACTGCACAGCTGGGCAGGTCACTAGAAATTGATTTAAGAACAAGCGGTTGTATATGCAAACAAAAGTTAGAATCATATCTCGAAAATAAAGTTAAGTCTGCTATACCACAAATAGTTTGGGAGCTGTTGCCAATTCCCATTACGGATCTTTCTGAACAATCATTAAAGATACGAATGCCTAAGCGTTTGCAAGTCTGTCGCGTAATGAAATGGTTTTGAGATCCGTTATCAATTAAGATCCTAACCTGAGTGACAGATCCGTCCTTGCCTTTAACATCAGCTAGGGCTGTACCTAATAAAACCTTTTGGGTTTTTCGCGGGCGGTCAGAGTTCGCGGACATACTACAAAGTGAGACTACATTATCTCGGGGCTTATACGAAGCCGAGTTGGAAGTCACGGAAATATTATTACCAGAGGCTCCCTGACTATTTATGCGGTGGTCGTCATTATTACGTAATGTAAGCCTACTCGCATTCGTGGCGGCTTGATAAGAAGATTCTTTCTTCGTATCGGGGGGTGACGAGAAATGCAACATACTATGATGTTTGTTGTGACATTGTTTACATGTAGTTAGTGATTTGCATAAGTGTGCGGCGTGCTTCGTACTGAGACAGTTTATGCAACCGTTTAAATCTTTAATCGAGTTATAACGTTCGCGAGGTGACATCGATTGAAAACGGGAACACAAATACAAGTGATCATGATCTGACTTATCACACAGTAAACAATTAGAGCGGTTGTTGTTGTTTACAACAAATGAACGTACATTATTTTTTGTAGCGGTGTTATTTGACGTTTTAGGTTTAGTATTTAAAGCATTATAACCTGGGGAGGTATCCCCGGTGCGGGTGAGAACTTTAATGCGGTCGCGTACAAAACAAATCAAACTATCCAAAGTAGGTATTTCGGTGGATCTATTTTCCATTTCGAACAATCGAGCGGTATCTTTATCTAGCCGTTGCAGCGCGATGTAAGATATAATAAAGTCACATAAATCAGGTAACTTTAGGTTTTTTAACGCTAAATGAGCGTTTGCAAACTGTTCTATAAAAGACTCAAGGTTATTAGCGGTAGCGGAAACAATAGGCTTTAGCGAAAACATCTGATCTAGGTACGAAACGGCTATGCTGCGCTTATCATCATACTTTGCAATTAGCGCCTCGTAAATAGCATTATAGTTTTCACCACAGGGCACAATACCGGTGCAAATCGACCTTGCCTTTCCGGTTAATTTACCTAACAGATAATATATTCTTTCTGTATCAGATAGCGATGTATTTAAATGAACTGCATTGTGAAATGTTGCGTAAAATAGCGGCCAATCTTTTGGATTACCGTTAAACTCGGTAATCTCAATAGGTGCTAGCTTGACACCGTGTTTTGAACTAAAAGAGGAGGGTAGTGACTTATTATCACTACGCGGTTTATCAGAAAACAAAGAGTGTTTACGTTTAATGCGACAATAAAGATCTTCGAAAGCTAGCCATGCTTTAAAATCAGGTTTCGCTTCCTCATTCAATTTAATGGAAATAGTATTAATTTCTTTGATACATTGTTGAAAGTTTTCTCTAATTTCGTCTAAAGTTATAACAGAACAGAGAAAATCCTCTAAAATGTCGGGATCACTGAGATCGCGGCGCGAATTATCGTAAATCGATTGCAATCGTTGATAAAGTATCTCGCGATGACTTTCTAAAACTGTTAATTTTTGTTCGTTTGCGGAAGGAGCCATTGTGGCACGATGCGTTTAGGTAACCTATTATGAGTTATAGTTAAGAGATAAGGAAAGCGATGGAATGCGGTTTTAAAAATAGAAATGCGGGATTACGACAAATATGGATAATACGTATATCGTAGCGGTTATATAACGAAAGGATTATAAAAATATGCGAATATAAGTATTATTGTCAACAACTGCAATGGTAGGCACTAAGATGGCGGCTCAATGCACTGCGACAACGCACGTGCTTGAACATTAAAACACCGAATTTGGACACAAATCCGGGCTTTGAAGGACCAGAAATGGGGGAAAAAAGATATTTCCTACCGCGCGGGATGCGGGGGGCTGGTTTGAATCCAAATTCTTTGATGGTGTGCGGATGACAGAGGTAAGCGTAAGAAATTCCCGGAAGACCTGACGAAGGATTGGTTCTCAATTTGGACACAAAAATCTAGGCAAATTGTACATACCAACACAGCGTCGTCCTGCAGAGATTCCAGAGTGCCTAGGTACAGTCCTTAACAAATATATACGCCGCGGTTGCGGCGGGGGCGCACAGTCTTTACACTTTCACTGCACTTATATTTCACAGCGGATTGTTTTGAGTAATGTCTTAAAAGAAAGCGGGTGTCGCGGTGCGGGGGAAGGGCTATATCAACCCTTAAATTCAAAGGTTTCCAACGTAACTTTTGAGGGAAACTCAGATGCGGTGCGAGCGCGGTGAAGTACAACGACCGACTCTTTTGACAGAGCGCGGTGCATGCGCATCTCATTCAAGACCGAACGTGAATTAGCATGCTTTTCAATTTACGTAGATTATGTATACAAAAAAAGAACCAAAGACTTTGACATGACAGAACCATACAAGAAATTCCTCACTTGACATTGGCAGAATTATCGCTAAAAAGCCATAGAAAGCCACAAAATGAAGAAGAATCACAATAACTGCTTATTTAATGAATAAATCTCATGAATATGAAGGAATTTGTTCGAAATTGTTCCAATAGTTTTTGTATAATCAGTAAATTACCTAAAATTAATCAGTGTCAGTGTAATTGACACATAGTCTCTATAGTGAAGCAATAAGAGTTATATTTGTATGTATTTGAATGGACACTAACACAAATTGACTTTTCATGAAATAATGGCTCCAAAATCGATTGAAAAGACTTGTACCATACATACAAATAAAGTCGTTGTGAAGTATAATAAAAGCTTGTGATAAAATGGAATGGAATGGATTAGAATAGAATTAAACAAAAATAGAGTACCGCAGCAGCCCTTTTTAGTACGACCGCGCGTTCTGTATGGTACGCTTACCTAATAGAAGGACTTATCTTAAAATAGGATCTGCTGAAATTCCTCCGCTATGTTCTTTTCAAAATTTTAATTAAAAGTTGGACACCTCAAACTTTGTCACAGAAGAAGGGGTGACTTTTACTAAAGTCCTTTGTGATTTCGTCTCAAAAATTATACAACAAAAGGTCATGAGCAAACTAACTTAGTTAACTTTAGCGTTTATTTCTGGGTTAGCTATTAGTTTAGATTTATTGTATCATCATTTAGCGCAACGCTATAAATATGTGTTACTTCAAATGACGGGTAAAAAGCACAGCACATCGCTGGTGCTGCATTGTGCAGCGGTAACAGCTTACCATCTGGTGGGTCATCCGCTTGTTTCCCTGTATCTTAAATTTATCATTATGTTAATTTGTATTTTTTTTAAATAATAAACGCCCAACGGACTCATACATAGATCCTGGACCCTAACTAGGATTCCTGTTTTTAGAGACCCAGAAACTACAAACTACGAGGACCATGGTCCTACTACACCCAGTCACACAACCAGTATTTGCGCTTTTTTTCTGTGCACTAATACTTGTCCTGTCGCGGGAATCGAACCCGCCACCTCCAGGTTATGCCGACCTGCTCAGCCAACACACCACAGAGGCGGTCGTGTGACATGAGTGCGTCACAGTCTTCTTTAAATTCTGACAGCAAGGTCGGCAAGAAGGTCCAAGGTCCCTGAACGGTTGAGATAGCCCGTGCGAAGCCGGGGTGAGTTAGCAGGTGTTATATAAAAATAATAAGTCATATAAAATTGAAAGGGTGAGAACAAAAAGGGTTTATCTGATTTTTTTCACAAAATGTCTTATGGGTATCGGATTCAGCGTGAAATTATCCTCAATAATACATTCTCAAAATACCGAAATGAGGCTTAAATCTCGAGATATTGCGTCTAAAAACGGTTTATCTGTCACAGGAATACAGTTTGCTTAGCATAGAAACATTGTTATATTTATTTTATTATATTATATTCTTACAGTAATTGTATGAATTAGTACTATAATTAGTATTTTAAAATAGAATTAAAATATTTTCAAGCAACTTAATTTACATAAACCTTTTCTATTACCTTATAAGCACTCTACATTAAAATGACGCCGTTGACGTTTAAAGTTAATTTTCTCGTAACTGTCAATTTGACAGTTAAACCCTTTTTATTCTCAACCCTTCTAAATGTGTCATCGTATTTTGACCAAAAAACAATGAAACAGTAGAAAAACAGATTTGTTTCATTACTTTCCTTTGACGAGACAGACGGGTGACGGAGAGCAGCGACAGATTGGAGAACAACAATTGATGGGCTTAACTTAAAACGCTTTAATTATAATTAATTGTTCCTAATTAAGACTGATGAAGACAGATTTGACTCGGACAAAATGCAAATAGAAAACCAGTAAGGCCGAGAGTCTTGGAAAATTTGGCCATTTCGTTTATAACCGAAGGGAATAATTCACTTTAATGAACCTTCTTAGATAATAGGATTACCACGCGTTTAACATAGTTGTTTGATTTATAGGGCATTATTTATTTTTAACCTCTTACGTGTTTGCACACGGCGTGCACTCGATTGTGTACCTATATGTATGTCTTTTTGTGGTATCTTTTCCAAATTGTTTTTTTTAGTTTGCCATTTTTTATTTTTATTTTATGTATTTTTAGTATCAAAATCTCTTTAAATTTTAATTTGCCTTGTAGTATCAAGGCTACAATTTTTGTAAGTGCCAAATTTTATAGAAATTTTCGTACTGTAACCTGTTTAGTTCAAACTGTATTATATTATCCAGTATATATAAATCAGTTATATTTATTTTTATATTGTTTAATTATTTAATTATTATACGTATCTATAATAATTACTATTTTGTTTATATTAACTTTTATTTAACTCAATTTCACTTAATTTCATTACACCACGACCTCTAATCTCTTCAATATTTTTTCCATCCACTTACACTACACTTTTCAAATGTTAGGTTGTGTTTATATTGCTTACTACACAACTACCACATTGAGTTTTGGCGGGAAAACGAGAAAGTACGCGTCACCGCATTGTATTATTTTCCAAAACTTGTGTTATTTTCAGTGTTAGTGCATAAAGTTGGTGGCATTTTATTCGTTAACCGCTGGATTACAGGCATGAGTATGGGAAAGTGGTGGTGAAACGTTTCTTTTCGTGTTGTTCCATAGAAATTTCTAGTAAAGTTGCCACCACTTTACTAGGAGAATGACTAGACTTTGACTTGACTTGATGACTTGGACTGTGACTTGACACATATCTGCGTGAAATATTATTACATAACTTGATGAATTATCAATTACTTGTCACTGGCTAAATACACAAAAGTGTGGAGCCAATAAACAAATAACACTACCACATTTTACCAACATTATGATATTTTATAGACAAAAAATGAAGTTCACGCACTCTAAATCGGCTGAGTTTAGGGTAAACTGCTGATATACAGAAACTATTGGAACAACTCCAAGTTTTCAATGTGAAGACGCAAATCCTTTTCTATGAGTAAAACGCCGCATAATATTTTAAAACACTAAATGTATGTAAACAAACAAAGCTATAACAAAAAAAAATAGGATTGATGAATTATTAAATAAAACTAGATCTTAAGACAAATAAAAGATTGAACTTCATTTTTTCGGTTGTGATTCCGTTTTATGCTCTTAAAATATTTTATTTCTTTCAGTTTATAACAAATAAAAAAATATGACTATTATTAAAAGGGCGTTGCCGCCTTTTTGTAATTGGGTTCGTTGGTGTAGTGGCCATTGTAGAGTTGAATCAGTTCAAGATACACGCTCAGTCACGAGATAAATAAGTCTCATAAACGAGGTCACGTTCAATCAAATACTGAGAACGCAAAAAATACCAAACGACACGTCCACACCTCACTAGAGACAGATAAGACTGAAATTTGCTCGCAGTGTGCACGTACCTTGTGTTTGTTATCTGCGACCAATGACGTATATAGTCCTTGATTTCTCTATTACCTAGACATATTCAGTGGATAGAGTTATATAGGTATTATAGGATACCGAAAACTGAAACTTGAACATTAGTTTCCTTCAATTTAGTTTTTATGTATTTTTAATTAAGTAGAAATAATAATTGTCTATCAAATACAAGTAAAACAATACCACGCTTAAAAATTTACGAAAGAATTTTTTTTCGAGCCTGTTTTTCGGTAACAATAAGATGCTACGAAAGTCGAAAGTTTTCAAGATATTACACTGATATAAAGAGCTTTTTTTTCTCATTAAGTGCCGGACTTTCACGGAATGTCTTCTGAACGTTTCTTCAAGCCAATGAATAGATTTTTCTGGAAAGACAGTGATTAAATGCAAACCCATTAAAGCTATTTATTATTTAATTATTTATTGGTGGTATCCGATGCATTAAAAAAACGATTTTTTTAAACTTTCTTTTGTCAATTCCCGTCACAAGTAGCTCAGGCCCTAATACCAAAATAATTATGCTATCAACTCAGTTATGGCTTTATAGGACCGGTCCATCTGCGGTCTCTTTGCCAGTAACACTATGGTATTAGACATCAGAGTGATTATTATTTTAATTGACCATTACCCAATTATACAGGTAACGGAATCCTCGCAATAACTATTAGAAATGGGGAAATCTCCTAGCTTTTCCTTTATTGTATTAAGCTTTCTTTGATAAACCAGACACTCTTATCAGTCGTGTGTTTATTACCCAGGTATTAAAAGAAGCTTATGTACACTGGAATAACTGCGACAAGCCAAGGTTGCAATGCAACTCGCATAGGGTATATGGATGGTGCTTAAAAACATCATATTCGTTGATGCTTCCCTGGTATTTCGTTCCCAAAGTATATATATACCCTATCACTACTATATTTAGAAACAAGAAATTTTAAAATGTCAATGGAAATCTAAAATTTGAACATGATTTTTTATTTCCAAAGCACCGATCAATTTAGGGTGCGAGGGCCGTTGAAAAGAATCCGAAAATAGCGATTGTGAATTTAGAATTTTTTTTCTCAACCACCACACCACCGTGGCAATTTAAGTAATAGGCAAGAGAGTAATGATTTATTAAATTATTAATACCATGATTCAATAAAAATATTGAACAATAGTGAGCCTATTACATTCAAACGGGTTAGGAACCATTAGTACAATTTTTAATTTCCTGCTTATGTTTTACGATATCGCTCACTATATACTTGAGCTTTAGAGCATGTACGGTGTAATCGTAAGATAGTATAGCGCTCGCGATGACTCAGAATGCACTCTTACAGCCTTATTAATAAACGGGTATTAGTCTCGGATTAGTTACTTCAGCTTTTGTCCTTTTTTTGCTACTGGGATATTTAGCTGGATCGAAAGAGACAAAAGATAGTGTAACTAGTCTAAAGCTAGTTCGTGTTTATTAATAAGGCTGTTAGGTTTTAGCGGTCTCTCGGAAATACTTTGCAGTAAAGTCAAAATCAAAGTCAAAAGATTTATTGCAAATAGGCTAATTTTAGCACTTTTACAAGTCAAATTTATATTAGGTACTTAAAATTAAGTTATTTCACTAAGCATATAAAATTACAAAGTGCTTATTGTCAAATAATATATAGTAAATAAACAGACAGTATCGTAAACAGAAAGTAATGCCCCGCATCAGTTATATTTTTATACACATTGCCGCTAAATCATATACACAAGAGTATAAAGAGCGATATTGTGATTTTATGCAATCGCAATATTTGACCTCTCGCTTGATTTATCCCTCGCAACTCCTGCAAAAATTGGCAAAAAATAATTTGGAGTGATGCCAACGCTGATCCCGCACGCACAATGTAAGTGTACTGGCAGTGATTAAGCTGCATGCTTCACGCTACGGAATTAACACGGTTCATAAAACAGCGTCCATTTACTAGACAGAGATTGGAAGCGAAATTGCATGCGATGAGTTTTGTGTCGGTTTTTCTACTGTTGTATTTGACGGGATTCAATTGACTTCCCGAAATACGCTCGCGATATTATGTTTGTTTGGAAGATTTATGTTTATTGTTATTGCTTTTGTGAACTACCTATAAAACAAATGAAGGGGTGAGAACAAAAAGGATTTAACTGATTTTTTTCACAAAATGACTTATGCGTATCTTTGGATTCAGCGTGAAATTATCTTCAATAATACATTCTCAAAATACCAAAATGAGGCTTAAATCTCGAGATTTTGAGTCTAAAAACGGTTTATCTGTCACAGGAATACAGCTCGCTTAGCATATAAACATTATTATATTTATTTTATTATAATATATTTTTACAGTAATTGTATGAATTAGTACTATATTTAGTATTTAAAATAGAATTAAAACATTTTCAAGCTACTGAAACTTACATAAACCTTTTCTATTACCTTATAAGCACTCTACATTAAAATGACGCCGTTGACGATTAAAGTCAATTTTCTCGAAACTGTCAATTTGTCAGTTAAATCCTTTTTATTCTCAACCCTTCAAATATTGTCTTTCTAATTTAAACGGTGAAGTTTGTGTGATAATCTTTTCCATCAGTAAATACCTACTGTGACGTTATTTTATTATAAAACTCACCTGTCAAATTAAGTCATTTATGTTGAAGTCGCTAGAAGGAGTTTTGGGGGAAAAACGAAAAAGATCGCGTCGCCGCATTGTATTAATTCCCAAAACTTGTGTTACTTTCAGTGTTAGTGCATAAAATTAGTGTCATTTTCTTTGTTAAGTGCTGGACTACAGGCATGAGTGTGGGAAAGTGGTATAATGATGGTAAAACGTTTCGTTTCGTGTTTTTTCCAAAACTTCATAGAAGCTTCTGGTAAAGTTGCCACCACTTTACTAGGAATATGACTTGACTAGACTAAACTATGACTTGACTTGACACATATATATTACTTAACTCGAGAAATTATCAATTACTTGACACTGGCTCAATACACGAAAGTGTGGAGCCATACCAAAACAAAAAAAGTCGCTTGAATCAAGTTTAAGCGTGTACATGCTATTTAGTCACAGTGCAGTCGCATTTTTTTTAAGATACACAATGTAATTTGAATTTTCAACCCCGAGCGTAGTGGTGATTTTACTTTATTAGAAACGAGCTTCTGCCCGCAGCTTCGGCCGCGGCGTGGATTATGGGAAAATAATTCAACCACCCATTTCACCCTCTTAAGGGTGGAGTTTCGAAAAATCCTTTCTTAGCGGATGCCTACGTCATAACATCTACCTGCATGCCAAATTTAAGCCCGATCCGTACAGTAGTTTGGGCTGTGCGTTGATAGATCACCATGTCAGTCAGTCAGTCATCTTTGAGTTATATAATAGGTCTTTACCTATGAAATTGCCGTATTGCAGTACAGACTTTTTCAAACAAAAAAAAGTTTTGATTGGCTATGAATTCTAAGTTCAAATTAATTTTGTTTTAAAAATATGACATTCTATTTACAATATAAGTCTTTTGTTTATTGATTAGCGTTGTATTTTCATTACATTTCAACATTTTTCCTCATAATGGATACTTTGAAATTTCGTGTAATTATGGAATATGAGTTCCGTCGTGGCACCAACGCGGCACAAACGACACGTAACATCAACGACGTTTACGGAGAGAACTGTACAAACGAACGTACAACCCGTTATTGGTTTGCTCGGTTCCGTTCTGGGAATTTTGACTTGAAAAATGAACCTCGTGGTCGTCCGGAAACTTTGGTCAAAAATGATGAATTAAAGGCGATTGTGGAAGCTGATGAATCTCAATCTACAGCTGAGCTGGCAGCAGCTTTTGATGTTAGCATCAAAACAATATTGGTCCATTTGCGACAGATTGGCAAGATAAAAAAGCTTGATAGATGGGTGCCCCACGAACTTAACGATCGCCAGCGCAACGTACGCGTCGAGACTTGCCTTGCGCTGCTTAACAGGCACAGAAATGAAGGAATTTTGAACCGAATTGTTACGTGCGACGAAAAATGGATTCTTTTTGACAATCGAAAGCGCTCAGCAAGTTGGTTAGATCCTGGTTCAGTACCAAAGCAATGTGCAAAACGAAAAATGACCCCTAGAAAGGTGATGGTCACGGTTTGGTGGTCTAGTGCTGGTGTGATTCATCATAGATTTTTACAAAACGGCGAGAGCATTACTGCAGATGTGTACATTGAAGAACTGACCACAATGATGGCGAAACTCGCACGTCTGCAACCAGCTTTGGTCAATCGGTCGTCTCCACTGCTACTTCACGACAACGCGCGACCCCATACTGCACAACAGACCGTCTCTAAGCTGCATGAGTTGGGTTTGGAAGCTCTCCCTCATCCGCCATACTCATCAGATCTTGCGCCTACCGACTATTACTTTTTCCAAAATTTGGACAACTTTTTAGCGGGAAAAAAATTCAATTCCCGAGAGGCAGTACATAACGCCTTTGAAGAGTTCGTTGTCTCCCGTCCTGCTGATTTTTTCAAGAAGGACATCCATAAACTGCCACAGCGTTGGCAAAGATGCATTGATTGCAGGGGTGATTACTTTGAATAAAAGAAATAAATAAGTTCGAAAAAAAAATACTTTAACTTTTTTCAAACAAAACGGCAATTTCATAGGTAAAGATATATTTAGATTGTCTGACAGCGTTTGCGTTTTGCGTCAGCGCAAAAGTTTTTGATATAAAGGAGTAAAACCTAAAAATATGCATAAAACATAGCATAACATTTTGAATTCTTAAATGTACGTAAAAAAGGATGAATGACCAATAAAATAAATCAAATTATATCTTTCCTCAAATAGAAGTTTGTAGGTACCTAAAAAATTAAGCACAAAGTTAAATCTAATTCTAAGAAATTCTAAGAATAAGACCAAAAAGTTTTTATACAAGATTATACACTGGTACAAAATCGATCGTTGAAGGCGTCTGCAAGACTAATGCCGTTTCGCAGCATTCTATACCGCACATTCAGTATTGACTGGTGGTCATAACATCTTCCTGCATGCCAAGTTTCAGCCCGATCCGTCCAGTGGTTTGAGCTGTGCGTTGATAGATCACTATGTCAGTCAGTCACCTTTGAGTTATATATATTTAGATGTATGAAAACTTGATAACTGATTCACTGTTATACGGTGTCGGCATGCCTATATCAATGTCGGTAAATCTTGCTGTGACGGGCGTACAAAGAGATTTTCCTACGCCTCTATCGATAGAGATAAGATTAGATATTAAAGTGTGGATCAATGAGAATTTAGTAAACCCCTATCCCTGTTTACATTACATTACATATAATAATATTCTCGCCCTACGGAACATATACATTTACATTATAATAACAAACCTAATTTATCCAATAGGTTTTATTGTTAAAAAAATACCGATTTGTGGCTTCTTGCCTTTTTCCTTAAATTCCCCATCGAGGCACAGCGTCATCTAGGACTGTAATGTTCGTTTGTTCGTGCAGAATGTACTCCTAAACTACTGAACAGATGTTGATGCGTTAAAATAGGTTATGATTTAACTTAATTTATTCATTTTTTTTTAATTCAATTTGAGTTTTTTTTTTTTGTTTTGGTATGGCTCCACACTTTTATGTATTTAGCCAGTGTCAAGTAATTGATAATTTTTCGAGTTAAGTGACATATATATATGTTAAGCAAGTCAAGTCACAGTCCAAGTCATCAAGTCAAGTCATAGTCTAGTCAAGTCATACTCCTTGTAAAGTGGTGGCCACTTTACCAGAAGCTTCTACGGAGTTTTGGAAACAACACGAAAAGGAACGTTTCACCATCATTATACCACTTTCCCACACGCATGCCTATAATTCAGCACTTAAAGAATAAAATGCCACCAATTTTAACTAGCACTCACACTGAAAATAACACAAGTTTTGGAAAATAATACAATGCGGTGACGCCATCTTTTTCGTTTTCCCGCCAAAACTCCATTTAACTTTTGATATTCTTATTCGTTCATTCGTCATTTTTTAAGAAGTCAGCTTAAGCTGAACTTTTTTTTTAGTTTGGCTTCACGCTGTTTGCTTATTGGATTATATCAAGCGTGGCATAGAAAATTAATTTTATTTATTTCGATTTAGTCTCTAGAAAACTTGACCACCACCAGTGATGTCGTTTGGATGGTGTCTGTCGGAAATAACTTTGTATTTTAGTTAGTGTCAAGAAATCAAAAATGGTTAGAAACGGGGTATTTTTGCCACTACTTATGGCAAAAATTTGATAAGTTTGTATTACAAAGCAACGCTCAGTCTTGAATCGGTGCTTCAAGTCGATTTTTTTATAGGATGATAATTCTAGGAATGATATTTCTAATTGAGCTCCAAACATGTCCCAAAAGAAGAAGTTTTGGCGGGAAAGTAAATAGTTCCATTGTCGGCTTTTTCGATAAAACTTATTATGACCGTTCGTGAACGTGTAAAGTGATAATAAGCAAATAATCTAGGTAAAGACGAAAAACGTGACATTTTGTGTTCTCTCCAAAACTCCATAGTACGTTAAGTTATTGTATTGTTTTTACTTTGGCACAGTTTTATCTCGGAGTAGAATTCCATATACATTTTATGAGTATCTGGCACCTAATGGTCGAGTATACGTATGAGTATATACGAGTTTTTTTTTTTAATGTTAAGGAATGACGTGACGAGCTAGCCGTTCGCCTGATGTTAAACGACACGGCTGCCCATATCAACTGCAGTGTCACTCGGAACTCTAAAGTATAGAGGTTCGCGTGACACTGCACTGTGCACATCATCCAGAGACATCAGCACAATCTAGTAATAAGATTACTAAACTGTGAGATCAGATCATAAAGTCTCATTTGGCCAGTAATTTCACTAGCTACAGTGCCCTTCAAACCGGAACACAGCAGTGCTTGCGCACTAGTGCTTGGCGGCAGAATAACTGGCAAAGCGGTGGTACCTACCTAGACGAACTTTGCAGTAAAGTCCTACCACCTAGTGGAATGAGTAAAGGAAAAAAGTAAATGTTCTCAATGGATGTAGCTAATAATGCATCGGGAATGGTTTTTACATTGGAAATCGCTAGGAAATAGTGGTCACCTCACTGAATGGACTTCGAAGATATCCTACTCATATACCTTGTGAAGTTTAAGAACACAGATAATAACGATATATAAAAATTTATTCTACTAGCAAACCTATTTTGAAAAAAGTAGATGATTTTCGAGTACCTCGTACTCGTAAAAACCGGTTTTTACTGAAAGAATATAAGTACAAAGAATACATCAAAATATCTTACTTCTCGGTTTTGCAGCCTGTATAGTTCTTCTAAAGTTACTGAAAATACTTTTACTGAACGAAAGCCTTCTATCACACTATTTCTGAGTGACGAAATAGGTAAAAAAAGGAAAGAAAACTGTTTATTCCAGACATCACACAACATTACATTACAATATGAGACATACAGTATAATTTAGAGAATCGACAAAATAACTGTGTCCCGACTATGAGATTAAGGTCAACGCATGACCTTAAAAAATATTTTCAGGTGTAACCCGTAGTCATGACATAACGAACTTCAGAGAAGCTCCTTTATAGGAGCAGTACGATAGATAATAATAATACAGTTCAGTAAAAGCTCTTTATTCGCGGGGTATATGTTCCATAAATATGCCGCGAATACAGAAACCGTGAATACGGATTGGTAATTTATATGGGATTATAGGGGATATGTTCCTAGGTGACAAAACAAAAACAAATATATAAAATTATTTAATTAAAGTTTTGAAACATTTAAATTAATTATCTTAAGGTTTAGGCAATGGTTTGAAGAATTTTGTATATTTTTCTTGCTTGGCAGTTTTCAAAAGCTCCTTCAATTCAGACTGATACACAGCAGTCGCAATAGCAGCCGATCGCGGCGAAGGCGGCTTGTGTCAAAGGCCTCGGCGATATCATTTAACAACATACTTTAGGCAAACTTGTAATAAGATCTATTTTACTTTTTTATTACTCCATTTGACAAGGATATTGGGTTGGATATTGGAATAATTTTATTATTATATATGTACTTATTAGTACCGCGAATAAAAAAATTTTTAGTCGCGAATATAGAAATTGGGTCGCATTTTTTTAATCCGCGAATAGTGAAAACGCGAATAAAGGAAGCGCGAATAAGGAGCTTTTACTGTATATAGGATACGTATCAGGAAGGTTAACTAACTTATCACGGTAACGAAAACAAATAAAAAAATCTTAATTTTTCACACGATTGCACGCGTTTGTATTTGCTGCGGTCATAAGGCATGATTGTACCTACAATATTATGCAGTCATCGTCATCATACAGATAATTCGAACCCTGGAGAAGAAGATAGAAAGATAAATTTTACCGCGACAAACTGTAATCCATGCGTGCGACGCCGTGGGCAGTAGCTAGCTTGTAATAAGATAACGCACACTATATTCACCTATATTAGTGTAGCAAAGTGATCTCACGAATGGACAACTGTGGCATCAAACCTTCATCAGATAAACATGCCTATTCCCACAAGCTCAGTTGACTGAACTTAAGTGAGATTTTTCTCATTTGTTCAGTAGACCGATTTTTATGGTTTATTTTATGTATTTAGTACAAAATAACAGTAAACCAAAAATACGAAGGGAGTTAGAATTATGGGTCAGCCTTGTGGTCCTGGTTTGTAATTGCAGCTTGTATGCCGTAAAACCCGACTAAGGGAATATTCAGGTAATTTATTTGGTTCATTAAAATTTTCTGCGGTCGCGATGATGGTACTATCTAACCTACCCCTAGAAAACCAACTAGGAGGTACATTCTAGGTCCGTTTAAGCAATTACACCTACACGTCGTAGGTTAGCTAGAACCGTCGTGATTTTCCATAGGGTCCACTCTTCCAGTGGACGTAGTTCTCTCGATCCTATTATCCCAGCAACGGCCCAAGTCAAGGCTTGCACTCCAAAGGTGCCTTTGAACTAGTTGCTTCCACTTTTGACTGCTGGGCGCTTTAAGCGCCTGCCCGATGACGCTGTGAAGATCAGTAGAGACCAACAGCATTAGCCCGTTCAAATAAAAATAAAAGATAAATTTTTTCTTGGCAACACCGCTTCAAAAATCCTGCACACACAGTATTATTATATACCCACCTCTAGTTCGGACTCTACCACCTGATTGAACTGGTTCCTATTAAATGGCTCGTTACAATGCCGTTTTTCTAAAACTTACATATATTCATGAGACAAGTAATTTTTTTATGTTAATGTACGATGTTATGAACTAGTCATTCACCTGATGTTAAGTGACACGGCTGCCCATAACAGAACAGTGTCACTCGGAACTCCAAAATATAAAGTTTCGCGTGACACAGCACTGCGCACATCATCCTGAGATATCAGCACAGTCTGGTAATAAGATTACTTGACTGTGACATCAGATCATAAAGTCTCATTTGCCCAGTAATTTCACTACTGCTCTTCCAACCGAAACACAGTAGGGCTTGCACACTACTGCTGGGCAGCAGAATAACTGGCATAGCGGTGGTACCTACCTAGACAAACTTTGCAGAAAAGACCTACCACCTAATCTGTAATAAGTAAGTAAACTGTCTTCATCTTACAAACTGTAGCTACGAATATTTACTCCGCAGCGACAGGAAATTACGAAACTGAAAAGAGGAAACATACCTCTGGAAAGGTAATGGTGCGGGAATTCAATAACCCGTAGTCTAGGTCTGAGCAAGTCTAGGTCCTGTGAGCGAGCCTAGGTCTTATAACGAGTCTATATTCTACAGCGAATGGCTTAACGAGTTTCCAACTGCAGTAAATCTATCGTTTTGACTTAAGATATCTGCCACGTCTTATTGATTAAGGGGGAAAGTTGGACGAGAAATATTCGTTTTACTATAAATGTTCTATTGGAATTGATTACCTATAACTTTCATATAAATAAGTTGGCAGATATTATCTACTGCAAAACCACAACGAATCTTATGTCCGTCTGCACTAAGCTTTGACAGCTCCTAAGTTCGCACTTATCCCTCAATTACTATGACGTACCTACTTCAATGCATGTGCATTCTTAGAGGGTAAAAGCTGCCTAATCTTTGTCCTATTAGGTGACTAATAAATAATTACCGGACTAAATAAAAAAATACTATTTCTTTTCATTTTACTGAGCTGTATTTTAACCAATGAATTTTCTAAACAACTTTTATCTGATTATTGAGGGGCCGTGACTTAGATGGTTATTAATTAATAATATATGAAACCGTGCCATGACGACACCAAAACGACTCCAGCGGAAGGCTAGCGCCGGTTGTATGACCAGCAGTATACTGAGTTGGGACCGATTCGTGGGAACGGGCAAATATCAAATTTTTTTATATTACTCTCTCACTATTACACCATTACCGATTGTACCCTTTGTCATGAATAAATAGTTATTCTATTCCATTACAAAATAAACTCAATCATGAATCGATTCTGAAATCGTGATTATTTCCACGTAAAAAGATATTTTATTTAGTTTGATAATGTACTTAGTCAGTCTAAATATATATAACACAAAGATGACTGACTGATTCACTGACTGAGATAGTGATCTATCAACGCACAGCCCAAACCACTGGACGGTTCGGGCTGAAATTTGGCATGCAGGTAGATATTATGACATAGGCATTCGCTAAGAAAAGATTTTTCGAAATTCCACCCTTAAGAGGGTGAAATGGGTGGTTGAATTATTTTCCCATAGGCCACGCCGCGGGCGAAGCTGCGGGCAGAAGCTCGTTATTGTTATAAAAGGATCGCCGTTTATTCTTCTCTACTGTTACTATCCATCCAAGGTGTCTGGGAAAGATCGCTGTCAGTAATAAGATCGCCCATTGTTACACTAGTTCGTAAATATTATATTTATTCCTGTTTATGAAATTTATTTTAAAGATAATACTTTTTTTTTATAAATGATACTTTATAGGCCATAGTTTCAGGAACAATTGAATTTTATATCAATTTTTTTTTTCATTTCTTTTTTATTGTCTTGGGCAGCGTTTGACCACATCTCATCTAATGGTAAATGCAGATGAAGTGCGATAGAACACATATAAAGTAGTGTAGGTAGTTTCAATGACGTGTTCGTCCACGCCCAATTGTCGACTTTGCACAATTTCTTTTCACCAAGGTTCACCCTAGACTCTAGGGAGAATTTTAACCAACGATTCCACTAATCATCTCTAGGCCCTAGGTGATTAGTGGAAGTGGAGGTGGGATTACGTCGTAACGTTGGTAATAGATACTATTAGATGTACGTAAGCTTCGATCTACGTATAGTTATGGCTGCCACGCCTCCACACTTCCGCTACAATAACACCTGCCAGTATCAATTAGCAAGCGAGTAGTTGCCAAAGATAGTGATATCTAAATTTTGTTTCTTAATTGCGATATAATGGCATTCAAGTACCTACAATTCAAAACTGGAACTGGCAACTTAATCCATTAGTGCCACAAACGCCACTACTGAAAGGGGCATTAGTTCCTACAGAACAATGACTAACCGTTTAGTGTAGTCTATTGGTATACCTAGTCTATGGAATATTGGTAAATGTGGTTTTGTTTGGCTTTTATTCAGCTATTTTTATACCTAGGTACTTACTGAAATAATTTCATTGGTTGCTACATTTTATGATAAGCCAACGTTTTTATTGTATAGGTATTGTATCTCTTTTTAGTGGATTTGACAAATGAGGTTTTCATCGATTTCTTTTGTTGGATGGAATGATGGTTTGCTTAGTAAGTAAAATTTCTTTACGCACGCTTGACTTGGGGGTAAGGTGAGGCGAACGGAAGTTGAGAGGAAGATACTTATACATGGGGATACTTCTCTAAGTGAAGATAGAGAAAGAGTTATGTTTTGTTTAGGGGCCATAGAGATAGAGCTAAAGAAGTTTTATTTCAGTCATGTGGTCTAAAGCACACTCGTTTTTTATGTTATGCTGCCTGGTATAATCTATATATAACCAGATTGGAAAACTAACAAAATCTAGGTACATACACAAGATTAGAAGATTAGATGTGGTCAAAATCACAAATTTTAGAGATAAATGAGAAAACACGCTACGTAAAATAATGCAGTTGGTATTTTAAGACAGTATATACTCAAAAAAATCAATAAGTATATATTTTTTTCTATAAGTTTTTATGATCTTTTCTTGCTCCACACGATTAGTGTATAGGGCCAGTGTCAAATTAAGAGGACAGTACCAATAAAACGTATTGAACAGTACATAATTTTGAAAGATGAAATGTAAACAACTCACAAAAGTATAGGTATTACTGGTAGATACTTATTAAGGCTTAAACGAAATTGTAGTCTTAAACGTCTTATATGGTAATAAATTGTAGTTTAGTTTGTTACAAAAAAGTACAATTATGTACAATGATGGGTAAAAATCTTTAAGTAAGTATATGTCGTAATTTTGGGAAAAGCGTATGGATGAAACCTAGAAGCATTGACGTAAGTTATTGACGTGAAGGGGCAAGAAGTTTATCTTATTCAGGGTGCAATATTTTTGTGACGGGCAGAATTAGCGCTGCGGCAGAGCGGTTCTTTCCCAAAATTACGACAACTTTAGAGTTAGTACCCTATACTAAATTACAATTTTGAGGAAAACGAAAACGTGTAAAAATATTTCGTAATTACCCTAGGTACTTAAGTACTTACTTAATAGTTTAAGTGCAAGACATTCTATGAGTAGGTTCCTCGTGATTTATCGATTTTTCTTGAACAATGAGACGACAAACTTAAGCAATGAGGACGCACTTAATTTTTTAAATATTTTCTAATACACAAAATAATTTAAACTTAAACATTAAAATAATTACGCCAAATTGAAAACTTACCCAGTCGTCCTCGCAACGTCATTCAGTCAACGAACAATTTTCTATACACACAGTCTATCACCAACGTCTGTAACCATGAAAATACTAAAACTGTCATTTTACGAATCACGTTTCATCTTTGTTAATCCACATTTTAAGTAAATAACTATTTTGTTAACATAAAACAATGTTGTCTTGGCCTAACCCATAGTTAAAAAAAACATGAAATATCACCACATTTTTTTCACTTTTGGTTTAATTTTTTTTCTTATTTTCTGGCAATGATACCAGAGGAAGTTTTTCGCGGGAAACCGCGGAAATGGCGGCAAATACAGCGGCAGGGACACGGCACCCGCGCTTTCCTTAGCTCTACTAGTGTTGAGCGGGAGAATTACCCGCTTCGCTTATGCGCGTCGAATGATGCGCGAACTAGTTCTACATTTAAATGAATAATTTTGAATTTTGAAAATGTTAGACCGATAGACTAGGTTTGTTCTAGAGTATATAAGTAAATATATAGTATAAAAACGTACGGCATAATTATTTTGTTATGAGCAGTTATGTCTATACTAATATTATAAAGAGGAAAGATTTGTATCTAAGTATATTTGTAACGAATTGGCTCAAAAAATACTGGACCAATTTTAAAAATTCTTTCACCATTTCAATGCTACATCATTACTGATTAATATAGGCTATTTCAATTGCAAGAAAAAAATATTATGCCAAAATGTTTTAAAATAAATGTCCAGCCGTGTGAAGCCGGGGCGGGCCGCTAGTTCAAGAATAAAAACCATCACTTTGAATTTAATCACTCATATATATATCTACGACAGATAATAAAAGCCGATAAAACCGATGTTCATGCCTTTCAACTTAATGAAAACAATAAGAAAATACACTGAAAGCCAATTAGGTGCACCCCCATTTTTGTAGACGTGCTAGTACATAATAAGTAAGTAATAATAACTTATTAAATTGGATAGTTCAGTCATAGTTCAAAAGTATATATCGTTTTAAAAAAAGGGTTTTAACTGACTTCAATCTGAATGAAAACATCATCAATATTTTTTTTTGTTTTGGCTCGACACTTCCTTGTATTTAGCCAGTGTCAAGTAATTGATAATTATCAAGTTAATGATATTTTACGCAAATATGTGTCAAGTCACAATGGACGTCATCAAGTCAAGTCACAGTCAAGTCATAGTCTAGTCAAAGTCATACTCCTAGTAAAGTGGTGGCAACTTTACTTGAAGCTTCTATGGAGTTTTGGAAACAACACGAAAAGAAACGTTTCACCATCATTACCTATACATTTTCCCACACTCATGCCTGTAATCCAGCACTTAACGAATAGAATGCCACCAACTTTATGCACTAACACTGAAAATAACACAAGTTTTGGAAAATAATACAATGCGGTGACGCAATCTTTTTCGCGTTCCCGCCAAAACTCCTTTATTTTTTTTTTCTACTGCTTGATATTTTAGTTTTTTTTAGCAATATCCACTGGCTATCCACGAGGTGTTAGTAGAAATTTTTCTTCAAATCGTAAAAATACATACCTATAGGTTCGACTAGATTATAGCCAAGGGATCTAAATACTTACATAGAGATGATAAACTGTAATTTTGAATGTAACTACGTTAGCGAGTATGGCCTTAGCAAATTACTTGACAACGGAATTAGCTAAGACACTGTTCCCTTGAAGCAGCTGTATTTGCATAGTAAAGATGTTGTATCGACTAAGAACTTTATATTATCCTATCCGATATCGTATCTGTATCGAAAGCATTTTGTTTCTTTATATATTTTTTTTAGTTTTGTTTTGGCTCCACACTTTTGTGTATTTAGCCAGTGTCAAGTAATTAATATTTTCTCAAGTAAATTAATATAATATATATGTGTCAACTCAAATCACAGCCCAAGTCATCAAGTCATAGTGTGATCAAGTCATACTCCTAGTAAAGTGGTGGCAAATTTACCCGGGTTTTGTATGAGGTTTTTGAAACAACACGAAATGAAATGTTTCACCATCATTATACCACATTCCCACACTCATGCCTATAATCCAGCACTTAACAAATAAAATGCCACCAATTTTAAGCACTAACACTGAAAATAACACAAGTTTTAGAAAATAATACAATGCGCTGACGCGATCTTTTTCGTTTTCATGCCAAAACTCCTGAAAGCATTTTGTTTCTTTATAATAAAGGGAATCCAACCAAGAAGGTCAAAAATCTATGAGGTTGTGTTGGACTATATGATAAAATACATTGGAATAATCTCTACTCTCACAGATCACACATACACATCATCAGCTGGAAGACTACTGTGCTAAACAAAGGATTCCCCTATAGAATGCCACTTTGGACGCCTACCAAAGGGCATTGCCAACTCTGGTATATCTGCTAGGCGATCACGTAACTTGATTGCTACCTATAGAAACAGATATTAGTATGGATTTGACAGTTTCAATGCGCAGTTTATGTACATAGTTACTATTTAAATGTGTCCTGTTGCATTGCAATCAAAGTTACGTGATCACCCCGCTAGTATACGTGAATCACCCTATGATAGGCGTCTAAAGTGACGCTCTATGATTATCTTTGCCATAATCACCAAACTTGGCAAGCGAATCGATAATCGTTTTTATGTACCTATAAAATGTTGCTGCCCATTTCCTTGATATTCCCTTAGCCGGCTCTTACGCACGCACCACACAACAAACTGTAAGGTCCGTATTACAGAACGATGCTCAGTCATCGATCTGTGCTCAAGCAGAGATTTCATTCAATAATTGATCACTTTATGAATTAAATCTCTGCTCGAGCACCGATCAATGTCTGAGCATCGTTCTCTAATACGGACCAAAAACTCTACTATAGTACTTTACGATATTATACTATAGACAGTACTCTGTATGCATATAAATATATTATAAGTTTTTTTTTTTTATAGAAAATGGGCATGCGTTTGACAACAACTCACCTGATGGTAAGTGACGAAGTTGTCTAAGGTGGAGCACGCTTGCCCATCAAAACTTTATGTACCTCCCTTGCTACCTGTATGAACAATAAAGTTTTTATTTATATATTTAAAATTAAAGCGTTGTCTGTTTGTCACTTTGTGCGTCGTTGACACTGAAATAAATTTACCGATTTGTATAAAATTTTGCATATGGGTTGCTTATATTAATAACTAGAGTAATTTTATGACATAAAATACTTTTTATCTTGAAGAAAACAGTTTCCGAAGGAATATGGGTAAGTTGTGAATATAACTACAGGGAATCTATAGTTAATTAATACAGACCTGGGACGGCTTTATTCGAATAAATACATTACTTTACTCGATATCGACTTTGGTAAAGAACTAGTAGGTACAGTAAGGTACAGTGGTATTTCTCCTGGTTTCCTAAGTTAACTCCCGACATTGGTGGTAAAATTCTTCACCTGGCAATACATTGCAGTTCTATCCTGTACCTACAGACTTCTGAGTTCTATCGGTAGTTCTATTCCAAAACCAATGTTTACTTTCAATTTTGTAGTATTGCGGTGTTCCTCTCGTAACTATTTGGAATGTTTAGTTTTAAGCATAGTGGAGTTTGGAGCAATCTAACTTAACGGATGTAGTAATCAGAAGCCAAATTCTAGTAATTAATAACTGTTCATATTCTTGTCATCTTTGTCTCACTCGAAAAAGGCATTTTCCTAAATAAGCAACGTGAAGTTTTGAGTATAGTCTGGGCAGTGGTTAGAGAAAAAGCAATTTGAATATATTTGCCTGCAGAAAATAATGAAAAATGAAATTATGGGGAATTTTATGGACTGGCCCGATAGTGCAGACTCTGCCTTCTGAGCTGAAGGTTGGAGGTTCGATTCCCACCCAGGCGAGATGTGTGATGAACATCAACTGTTGTTCTTTGTTTGGGTATTATATAGTATTCTATGTATATGTTCACAAACAAAAGGTATTTAAGTATTCTATAAGTTATCTGGTTCCCATAGTACAAGCTTTGCTTAGTTTGGGGCTAGATGGCCCTGAGTGAAATGTCCACAATTTTTTTTTTCTGAGCTGAGGCGTTCATATTTTCCCCGCTACAACTTTCTTTCACCGTGCGACTCGCCACCGTCGAAAAGTTCATCCATCACATATTTTGCAAAAATGAAGGGGTGAGAACAACAAGGGTTTAACTGATTTTTTTTACAAAATGACTTATGGGTATCGTTGGATTCAGCGTGAAATTATCTACAATAATACATTCTCAAATATCGAAATGAGGCTTAAATCTCGAGATTTTTAGTTTAAAAACGGTTTATCCGTCACAGGAATACAGTTCGCTTAGCATAAAAACATTATAATAATTATTTTATTATATTATATTTTTACAGTAATTGTATGAATTAGTATTATATTTAGTATTTCAAAATAGAATTAATACATTTTCAAGCAACTGAAACTAACATAAACCTTTTCTATTACCTTATAAGCACTCTACATTAAAATGAAGCCGTTGAAGTTTAAAGTCATTTTCTCGAAACTATCAATTTGACAGTTAAACCCTTTTTATTCTCAACCCTTCAATTGGCAATCTCACACGATCCAACTTCATACGTACACCGCGCAATCGCAAGATGTGGAATCATTTTCCCCCTGAAGTATTCCCGCGATGCTTCAATATAGACTGCTTATTGAAGAAGCATTTGAAAAGGGTATCAATAAAAGCCTCATTGAGTAGGCAACGCATAGACAACGTCCCTAGTATTGCAGATATCGAAAATAGTGTAGGAATTTTGGCGGAACGCGAAAAAGATTGCGTCACCGCATTGTATTATTTTCCAAAACTTGTGTTATTTTCAGTGTTAGTGCATTAAACTGGTGGCATTCTATTCGTTAAGTGCTGGATTACAGGCGTGAGTGTGGGAAAATGGTATAATGATGGTAAAACGTTTCTTTTCGTGTTGTTTACAAAACTCCATAGAAGCTTCAAGTAAAGTTGCCACCACTTTACTAGGAGTATGACTTTGACTACACTATGACTGGACTATGACTTGACTTGATGACTTCGACTATGACTTGACACATATTTGCGTGAAATATCATTTACTTAATAAATTATCAATTACTTGACACTGGCTAAATACACAAAAGTGTGGAGCCGAAACAAAAAAAAAGTAGACAACGTCCCTAGTATTGCAGATATCCATAAGCCGCGGTTACGCTTTCTATCAGGAGGGTCTAATGTTCTTTATCGCTTATAACATAATACTTATGAAACATTACTGTGTTCCGGTTTGAAGGGCACTGTAGCTAATGAAATTACTGGGCAATTTGACAGCCTCTGTGGTGTGGTAATTGACCAGGTCGGCTCATAACCTGGAGGCGGCGGGTTCCGTTCCCGCGGTAGGACAAGTATTTGTACACAGAAAAAAGAAAGCGCAAATACTTGTTCTGAGTCCGGGTATTGACATGATCCTTGTAGTTCCCAAGGAACCCCTAGACACAGGGAATCCTAGTTTGAGTCCAGAATCTATGTACGCGATCATTGGGCGTTATTAAATGAAACTTTATAACCTGGGGGGTGTTCACGAAACTTTGATTGCAATGCAACAGGCGAAAATTCCATACTAACTATGCACATAAGCTGCGTATTGAAACTGTCAAATCTTTAAAAGTCCTATTGTTCACTAATAATCTCACTACCGGAATGGGATGAATAAAAGTTTAATTGTTGATTTTAACCACATATATTGTCCTCGCGAACCGAACACACAATTAACGATATAAAATGAGTAAGCCCGGAGTATGTGAGGACACGCGTCTCCGAATGCTACTCCAATGCAACTCTCATGCAACTCTACTTTAATTAAATCACGCGCCCCTTAAATAGGTCGGCGCTGGCGACGTCAACGTAAACAAACGTGTGTCCCTACAAATCCATACAAATTTGTGTTTCTATTCGTTGCAATCGAGTTACGTGATTGCCCAGCTGTTTTGTGACTATACTGATGTCTCATGATGACGTGGCAGTGCAGTGTCACACTGGAAATGTTATGGGCAGCCATGTCGGTTAACACCAAGTGAACGACTAGCTCGTTTCATTATTATTAACATTTTTAAAACAATTCGGCGTCAGTTTTATAGTGATATTAATTATATCTAGAAAAATAAATAGATTGTTTTTATAACAGAAATGGCCCCATTTGACCGCGGTCTCGCCTAATAGAAAGTGACGACGATGTCTGCTATGGTACATGCTTGCCTAGAAGATACATATTTTTTCCCATTTTCCCCAAGAAAATTGAAAGAAATTGATGTAAAATATCATATCTCTAAAGTTCAGATATTGTTCTTATAGACTTGTTGATACCTATACTTATCTGTCACTCAGAACGATGCCTTAATTTTGCCTTAATTTAGAAGCGTTTAGATAATTAAATATTGTAGTCTCATCATCACAATTGTTTTCTTCGGTTGTACTTTGGTAGTACCTAATAGTCATATTGTACTTAAATATATTCCTACCAACTATGTAAAAACAATATCTATAAGATTATTTCTGTTATTATCTGGTTATAGGTAAAACAATTTTACATAATCAGAATCTACCGTAGAGACTTTCATCAAACATGTCTACCGCTATATGACGTCACAAACTCATACGCTAAAGAGATGGTAATGACATGAAGCACCTGTAAAATATCTAATAGCAATTTTCGGCATTACGTACATCGGCTCGTTGGTCTAGGGGTATGATTTTCGCTTAGGGTGCGAGAGGTCCCGGGTTCAAATCCCGGACGAGCCCAATCATTTTTAGTTGCTTGTTTTACTTTTTAACAGTTCTTAAAATTGATATAGGTGTATTTATGTGTGCGGTTTTGTCAAAATTCACGAATTTTAAAAATTACATTTAAAACTATGACAGAGAGTATATGTGTGTGGGAAAGTGGTATAGTGATGGTGAAACCAAAACTCCAAAGAAGCTTCTGGTAAAGTCGCCACCACTTTACTAGGAGTATGACTTGACTAGACTAGACTATGACTTGGACTGTGATTTGACTTGACTTGACATACATATATATTACTTAACTCGAAAAATTATCAATTACTTGACACTGGCTGATACACAAAAGTGTGGAGCCATACCGAAACAAAAAAAATTGTTCTTGCCTTTCAATTAATGAATTTGGATGAAATTCGGTACCAAGATAGCTTATACACTGGATTAACATATAGGCTACAATTTATCCCGGAAAAGTGATTTTTTCCCGTGGGATGAGCAAATAATTAAAATACATTTTATCCGCGGGTGAAACCGCGGGGCGCAACTAGTCTACAATAAAGATACAGGTAAAGGTAATTCCATCTTAATGTCCTTATGATTTGAAGACAATAACGTTAAGTGGAATAAAATATCGTACAGGGAATTCTAGTTAGGTTCTAGGATCTATCTATGTGATCGTTAGGCGTTATTATCTGCGTCACAATTAACTGGCCCACACATTTGTAAAACCGTTTATGAAGCATTATTGGGTTCCAACAACAAGATTTGTTTGCCGAAGCGGCCTCAACGGAAGATCAGCGCTGGTCGTACGACCGGCACTATATGCTGAGTTGGGACCGGTTCGTGGCAACTGCCAATTATGTATTTTTTTTTTGTTTTGGTTTGCCTTAGCCAATGTCAAGTAATTGATAATATCTCAAGTGAATTAATATCATATAATACTTCAAGTCAAGTCAAGTCACAGTCCAAGTCATCAAGTTAAGTCATAGTCTAGTCTAGTCAAGTTATACTCCTAGTAAAGTGGTGGCAACTTTACCAGAAGCTGCTATGGAGTTTTGGAAACAACAGGAAATGAAACGTTTCACCATCATTATACCACATTCCCACACGCATGCCTGTAATTCAGCACTTAACGAATAAAATGCCACCAATTTTATGCACTAACACTGAAAATAACACAAGTTTTGGAAAATAATACAATGTGACGACGCGATCATTTTCGTTTTCTCGCCAAAACTCGCCAATTATGTTTGAATAGTTTATTGATTTATTTGTTGCCATGAATAAAAACATTTTTTTCCTCTCTTTTTTCTTTCTTTCTTTTTAAGTTAGTGACGTCATTAATGTTCGTATTCAGATAGAATCGGCGTGCTTTTATTTTTCGTGGGATGAAGATGTTAGACGAGAATCTCTTTTCGCAACCACTACTTAATATCAACTTCGAAGGGGAAAGAGAAAAAAAAATTTTTATTCAACAGGACATTATTCAATAAGCTAATACTACCAACTTACTACCTAACTTAGATGTAGTGCAGACTAGGCAGCATAAACAGGTACTCGTATAATACTTTGAATGATTGGTTATTATAATGGAAACCTTACACCCCCGCAAAAATAACTATGAAGGTCAACCTGCAAATATAATAAGGGTTATCTATAAATATGCCATGAGGGTCATAGAGGTTGAATTAGCATCAACTCGGGACGGGATCCCTACAGTGTCAATTACAGGACCATTACATGAATATGTTACGAAGAAGGAACCAAGTAAAATATTCTGGCCGAATATAGAGTTTAGGAATCACTGAAATAAAAATACAAAGCTTCATTCAGCTGCTCTTAGTTGCGGCTTATAAATATGGATAGAGAAATTCAAAATCAAATTCAAAAGATTTATTGCAAATAGGCTATTTTTATCACATGTCACACACAACACAAGTCAAAAAGTAATTGTACTAAGCGTATAGAATTACAAAGTGCTTATGGTCAAATATTAATAATTAAGTATATGAGTTTGAAAAAAAGTTCTCTTTCCTACTACTGGTGCTAGCAATCTGGCACAATGCAGAACAGAAAACTCCGATCCGAAGCTTCTATTATGAGATGATGTATAAGCACATATTGTCGGTTATAACTTGGCCCGAAAAATAACATAGTACATTGCTGCAAAAACAAAAGCGCCTGCTTATTTTCCGTAAGCAATATGACAACGCAAACACTTGCGGACGGGTAACTAGAAACTTTGTCAACGAAAATAACGTTGAGTAAGCTGTCAATAAAGGACTGTAAAACCAAAGTAACTTATTATGTAAATAAATAGAAATATGATGTTAATTACATCCGTAGTTTCCGGATTGTATGGTTGAGCAGCGCGTATAGAGCCATGCAATTGGGCCATTAACACAATTGATTTTTTGTAAATTTATAACATTCCAGTACTATGAGTTAATTTATTACTAAAATAATACCTAGACCTAGGATATTTAAAAAAAAAAACTAGGATTCCCTGTATCTAGAGACCCAGGAACTACGAGCATTATGGTCCCACAACACCCAGACATGTACAGGTATTTACGCTTTTATTTCTGAGCAAAAATACTCGTTTTGTCTCGGGAATTGAACCCGCCGCCTCCTGGTTATAAGCCAACCTGCTCAACCACCGCACTGCAGGGACTTTCTGTGAAATTGTTTAGAAGTAAGACCCGTTTCAGTAGTGTTATAATACTTATTTAATGATTGATTAATTTTTGTCAACCCCTATCCCATTTTAGTGCATCATTTTTTTTTTCGTGCTAATTACCATCTCATCTCTAACAATAAATAGATACTTTTATATTAATTCATTTAATACACTTAACTACAATAGTATTAATATTACGTTCATATATCACACCAACCAACACAACCTTATCTAAAGAAACGGAGGCTTCATAATTATCTTTCCAGTTTTTTATTTAGTTTTTACAACAATATGTTTATGAATAACATACGCGAAAAAAATGTTAATATTAAAAATATTAAGGAAGCTTCCTTGAATAGTAGAATTTTTTTTTTTTTCTTGGCTTTGGGCGCTCGGGGCTCCTCTAGTATATCTGCAGCGAGCGGCAACAAACTTTTTTATTCTTTCTCTATACATATACATATTCTACTATCAATAAGTAATAATCGTAACTCTACCTACATATCAAAGAAATTTTCATTAGTGGATTATCACTGATCTGTGGTCAGATTTTATTAGTACGGTATCACGCTTCTACCGTGTTTTGTGCTCTACCAGGAAATATTACTATGCTGACGAGACGAAATATCTGGAGAGGAAAAATAAATAATTAAATAAAAGCTAATAAAGGATGGGTCGAAGAATACGTAACATTTATTTACTAACATGCTCATCTGAAGTTATTAAGTTTTCGGCATCGGGGTGACAACTTATAAATATTCATGAAAAATATCTATTACGTTTGCTTGGAATTTTGTAGCTGCTCTTTTCATTACATGCTCTTAAAGTTATCGTTCTTTTGGGAATACCTCTCCATGCTAGGAGCAGACGTCACAAATAAAAATTGCAGTGTTTTTAGTAGAAGTTTAAGGTTGGTTACTCATTTCGTGGAATCATTTGCAATAGGCATTTACTGGAATCGGTTTTGTTGGGTTGTTTGGGAGCTACCCGCTTTGTCTGGATTTTTGGAAATATAAAACAAAACAAACAAAAAAGACATTCTGCATTTCACTAAATTTATTCACCTTAAAACTATTTAAAATAAATAAACTATTATTAAATGATACGTGAGCGAAACCTTCCGAAACTTTGATTCCAATACAACAAGAGATTTTTCCTTACTAACTATGCACATAAACTACGTATTGAAACTGTCTAATCCATACAAGTTTGTGTTTCTCGGTTGCAATCTAATTTCGTGATCGCCCAGCTGGAATTTTGAACATTTTCGTATTGCATCACAATAATTGGTTTTTCGCTTAAAGTAATTACAGTCATTTTATTTGAAATGTTTATTCCATTACTATTACAATTTATATTACACAATGAAAATGCACCGTGTAGTATTACTTATTCTGTGACTGCACTGCTTATAATAATGCAAAAACAAAGTGTTTCTCTTATTGTGTTTTTTTTTATTTACCTTTCAATAGGTATTTATATTAATTTTCTTATTTTTGTTAATAGAAATAAAATCCCACCCCATAACATTAAAAGGCATTCATTAAAAAAATTACATCATTATTGTACCTACCTACGTGCGTAGATATATACCTAGCTTTATTTATACGAAATGCAGTCTTGTACTTTCACAACTACCACAATCATATATTTTTTATAATCTTTTTTAATCTCAATTTCGAGTATTTTCAATCTTACAAAATTACCATCACATTTTTTTTAATTTTTTTAGTAGTAGTACCTATTATTACAATAAATTTAACTATAAATAATACCAAACATTGTCGAATTATGTTAGACAGTAACAAAACAGGACAATATTACCATTATAATAATAATAGCACCTAACGATCATATACATAGATCCTGGACCCTAACTAAGATTCCCTGTGTCTAGGGACCCAGGAACTACGAGAACCATGGTCCTGCAACACCCAGACACAGAACAAGTATTTGCACTATTTTTCATGTGCACAAATAAATGTCCTGCCACGGCATCGAACCCGTCGCCTCCGGGTTATGCGCCGACCTATTCAACCACCACACCAGAGAGGCTATCTAAGTGTCTAAATCTTATCAACTGAACAATATCGCTTGAATAGACAAGAATACATTTAATCAAATACTTCTTCATAGCTTTTATATTTTTTTCATTTCTAGGACGATGGGAATCTCAAATTTTTTCAAGATGAATAAAAATTACAATTTCTCAAGTTAAATGGAACCATTCCCATCATCTGATCAATAAACAGTTTGTATTAAACTATAGATTGTATCTAAAATTATGGCTCTAATACGTCTCAATGCAATGTCTACCACTTTTTCATCACAATACATATTATATGGTTTGCAAATGCGTTATTAATATATATATTCGTAACTATCAACGTTTTCAATCTAAGGCCGACTACAAGCTTGCGACAAATCAGGATTTGCATTCGGGGCGATCAGCGTTGATAGGCCAATCACAGACGTTCAATTTCACGTTGAAAATTGTGCCGGGTTGACACTTGAACTCCATTTCTTTGCCGTTAACGCAACGGTAGTACTGGAAAAAAACATCGATTTTATAAATCAACTTGTTTAACGTAAAAAGATACTTATTTATACTTTTGCACAAAATAATGTACAAGGAGGACTTAATGCTATGAAGCATTCTCTAAAAGTGAACATGGATGTGCAAGAAAAAAAAAAGGTAGTGGTGCAGTAAAATTGATATTAGAATAAAATACGTATATATAAGAATAAGGATTAAAATATTGCATATATGTAATATACTTGATTATAAAAATAACTTACTTACATAAACAAAATTTACTATACTTATATAACGTCGAGAATAAAACGTGTATATTATAATATTATAGTAATATTTCTTATAAAATTAGGTTTAATTCCTATAATTATTACCTTATCGCAGTATTTCGGATCGGCAATGTAGTCTGCATCCGAGTTGCAAATGTCAGAGCTATCGATTTCATTATCCTGAAAGGGAATGAAATTGTCAATGTCACACTATTGTCAAGGAACAGTATTAAAGTAGTAAAGGGGTTTTAGCGGGAAAAAGAAAAAGATCGCGTCGCCGCATCGTATTATTTTCCAAAACTTGTGTTATTGCATAAAATTGGTGGCATTTTATTCATTTAGTGCTGAATTACAGGCATGAGTGTGGGAAAGTGGTATAATGATGGTGAAACGTGTCTTTCGTGTTGTTCCCAAAACTCCATAAAAGCATCTGGTAAATTTGCCACCACTTTACTAGGAGTATGACTTTTACTAGACTATGACTTGAATCGATGACTTCGACTAGGACTTGACACATATTTGCTTGAAATATCATTAACTTGATAAATTATTAATTACTTGACACTGGCTAAATACACAAAATGTGGAGCCAAAACATTTAAAAAAAAAGTAAGAAGTAGTAAAGAAACAGTATTATACAGTCAAATTAAACAGTAAAGCGATCTTACAATCTGAGGTTTTTCATCAGGCTCCTGCGGCTGCTCAGGTTTTGGTTCTGGCTGGATGTCGTTCTCGATCTCCACAGTTGTCGTAGACGACGTCGTCGCCTTCTGCGTTGTCGGTGCGTTTGTGACTGGCTTTAGAGTAGTAGTGGTCGGTATAGGAGCTCCTTCCGACGGGTCCGAAGGCGTCGATGGAGGTCGCGCCCATTCCGGCTGTATCGTGAAGATAGCATCAACATGAGTAATGGATGGAACATTTGTTCGGCGGCGATTTATAGCGCATTTCCATATCTGTGTCGAACTCATTTTTGTTTGTCTCAGATTGGGGGGGAGCGTGATTTATTTTGTGATTTGGTCTTGATTTTATTAGTAAATCTTTGAGTAAAAATTAACTCTACCACCATTATATTTAAGTAATTTCTTAACCAAGATCTATCTGACCTTTTCATAATTTGGCCACCGTTTGGTTAGTTTTAGATCTGACTATCATGCAAATGACAATGCATTATAGTACCCCTTGTTTCGTAAGAAACTAAGCACCTTCAAAGGTAGTTATGTACTATAATACTAGGTGATAGGACTTTACTGCAAAGTTCGTCTAGGTAGGTACCACTGCTTTGCCAGTTATTCTGCCGCCAAGCAGTAGTGCGCAAGTACTGCTGTGTTCCGGTTTGAAGGGCACTGTAGCTAGTGAAATTACTGGGCAAATGAGACTTTATGATCTGATCTCACAGTTTAGTAATCTTATTACTAGATTGTGCTGATGTCTCAGGATGACGTGCGCAGTGCAGTGTCACGGGAAACTCTATACTTTAGAGTTCCGAGTGACACTGCAGCTGATATGGGCAGCCGTGTCGTTTAACATCAGGCGAACGGCTAGCTCGTCACGTCGTTCATTAACATAAAAAAAAATTACATAATAGTATGGGTTTGTTCTATTTATACGTATATACTTACGGTAGGTGTGGTAGTATCAGTACGAGGAGGTGGTACGACATAAGTACTCATATGCTTATGCAGCAGTTTTATCAAAGGGTTCTCTTCTCCACAAAGTCCTCTGAAGTCATCCATGTCAATGGCCCAAGTCATAGCTCCGAGATATCCCTTCTGCTTGATCCAGTTCATCTTGATCTCCACGCTCTTGGGGTCTTCGTAGCCAACCCACTGAGTGCCCTTGAAGGCGTACGGACACTTGCCATGGTCATCCCATTTTTTAGTCCAACCGGAGCCTTCTTTGTCTACATCCGTGCAGATCTAGAATATTTTTGCAAATGTTTAGAATAGAATAGAATAAATATTTATTTATGACAAAAAGCAAGGGTGTAAAATTAAGTGTAACAACAAAAAAGCGTTGTTTGCCCATTGCCACGAATCGGTCCCATGTATGCTGGTCATGCAACCAGCGCTGTCCGTTGGGACCGTGTCGGTAATTGTGCAACACATTTCATAGTAACTAATTAATAAATGTTATATTATTAGGTTATTGTTGAAATAAATGAGTCATTGAATATTTTTATATTTAGGTACAAAAGCGATTTAACGGAACATCGTATAAGTAATATTTATAGCTATATTTCTAATGAAATGAAAGAGATATAGATAGACAGACATGCTTAATAACAACAACACAAAAGCATGTCTATCTGCAAGAATACTCTTGCAAACATAGTTCTAGGGAATAAGGGAAAAAAAATATATAGCAAAAGACAGAAGATAATTATGTCTCTAAAATAATTCATGAATATTCAGTCATCTGGTTATTCTATTGCTTAATTCTGCCCTTTTTCTTTCTCTCTATTGTCCTCCCTTCAGCAACACACATGAAGAACTATAAACTCTAACAGCCTTATTAATAAACGGGTATTAGTCTCGGGTTGGTTACTTCAGCTTTTGTCCTTTTTTGCTACTGGAATATTTAGCTGGATCGAAAGAGATAAAAGATGGTGTAACTAATCTAAAGCTAGTTCGTGTTTATTAATAAGGCTGTAAGTGTTTCTAGAATGTAATGTGATATTAAGTGGTGTCTCATCAAAGTCTCTGTGTATCTTCTTCCACAGGTACTTATTGTGAAGCACCCTTTTGTTCTACTTTAATGTCTTTAATAGGCTTCAGCGCTTAAGTTGGAGGAATCCTGAAGTAACCATACCAGGACCGCTAGGGGACATTGTGGTAACAAAACTCCGATGTTTTCATATCGCGCTGGTTTCGTACAAGGACGCTAAAAAGTCTATGATTGCAACTGGTTACGAAGATCCGGTTTCGTAACCGACCAAAAATGGTTTTTATGGCTCAACTCAAAGCTATTTTTATGACTTAACGAACATTACCTCATAATAAGCCCAAAATCCAGTAGCGTTGGTATAAGGAGCAGGGTCGCCACCACCAGCCTCTTTGTTGATGTACGTCCCTAAGCCGTAGTTGTTGTTGCCAGCAGAAAGAGTGAAGGAACGCCCGTAAAACGGTATGCCAACTACCAGCTTGTTTGTAGGGCAGCCTTTTTCTTCCCAGAGCTTGAGGCCATCATTCTGGAAAAACACATAAGGTAAGTACAGTAAGTACGTAAGGTATGATGCAGTGCCACACGAAACTATATTTTACAATTCCGAGTGACGCTGCAACTGATATGGGCAGCCGTGTCTTTTAACATCAGGCAAAAGTTCGTCACGTCATTTCATAGCATAAAAAAAGGTAAAATGTGGTCAAACGCAGAAACTTTTTTAAATTTTTTATTGTATCTCATAGGATGAGTATAATACTCATCCTAGTGAGATACAATAAAAAATTAAAAATATATTTAAATAGCATTCATACTGCTGCGCCTTGAGCCTTCTGAGGGTGACAAGACTCAGGACTTTAATCTAAAATGCTCCGAATAGACTAAGTCCAGATAGTTAATTAAATTCCTTAAATTCCATTATACTTACCACATTAAGTTTTTCATAAGCCCACTGGTCGTGCGGCCGCTTGTACAATGGAGAGTGTACATCAGCAAAGCCAGCCCAGTTTCCACGGAGATCGTAGGACATGACGTGGATTGCATCCAACTCCCTGAAAATATTAAAATATTTATTAAATATGCCAGAGGCATTAGGTGTCTCGCGACAATTTATGCCCGTATTTCCCGAGTGGAAGAAAGCGACAATATATGTAATTCGTTTCCCGCAAAAAAGTAAACATTCAGGACGTTCAAGACACAATGACACCTGGACATTCGGCCACCTGTACTAATAATGACTAGGAGACTAACCTAGTCTTTCTATGTTAAGAAATAATCTAAGTTCTTAGGTATAGTTTGTTTTTTTAGGTCTAGTTTAGTTTTTTTTATGTTAGTGAATGATGTGACGAGCTAGTCGTTCACCTGATGTTAAGCGACACGACTGCCCATAACAGAACAGTGTCACTCGGAACTCTAAAATATAAAGTTTCGCGTGACACTGCACTGCGCACATCATCCTGAGACATCAGCACAGTCTGGTAATAAGATTACTCGACTGTGAGATCAGATGATAAAGTCTCATTTGCCCAGTATTTTCATTTTACAGTGCCTTTCAAATCGGAACACAGTAGTGCTTGCACACTACTGTGTCTAGTAGCTTGACGGCAGAATAACTGGCAAAGCGGTAGTACCTACCTAGATGAACTTTGCAGAAAAGCCCTACCACCTAGTATTAACGAACGTTGTATTAACGACAATGTTGACAATAATCGCTAAGAAAGCGTCAATTATATTTAGTATCCACTAGTTGGAAATAATCGCACTAATACTATAAAGGCGAAAGTTTGTATGTGTGTGTGTATGTTTGTTACTCCTTCACGCTCAAACGGCTAAATGGATTTGGATGAAATTCAGTACCAAGATAGCTTATACACTGGATTAACATATCGGCTACATTTTATCCCGGAAAAATTAAATGTTCCCGTGGGATTAGCCAATAATTAAAATACTTTTTATCCGCGGGTGAAACCGCGGGGCGCAACTAGTAATCAATATGTTTTGTACCTAATACACAAAGTATCATTTAACTTACAGCATGCCATGATTCTGAATTCATTGAAACGTTATTTTTATTTTCTTTCCTTTATTTCAAGGAGTGTCTTCGTATAAATTCATTTGGCAATAAAAATTCACAAAAGGAAATAAACTTACGTTCTTAGCGTCGGCGCCGATATACGCTTTCACATTTATGGTTCATAATAAAAATACTCGGTGCCATATGATTTGTACACGTACAAGTATAAGCACATGATTCGACATAATGTGCCACTGAAATGTGCTTTTTGCGCCTTTTTGTACGACATTTGCTGCAGATATTTTATGGTACTACTTAGTGTTACAATGTCGAGCTTTTGTAGTATTTATTTCTTATGCCCAACACGTCGTCGGCGCGATTATCGGTAATTGGGATTCCGAACTAGCTGATTTTGTTTTACATCAATGTTTAAAACAGGTGGTTTTTCATTACCCATACTCGGAAAATAGGTCTGAAGTTGCCTGAGGAGTTGAAAGTACCTAATACTTTGAAATGTATTGCGAGAATCGTTTTACCGGATAGCTGTCAAATTATATTTAAAAAAATTACATAAATAATATTTGTAATAGATTGAAATTGAAAGTAAAATTAAAAGCAATGCAGTAGCAAAACTTCATCTAGCAAACATGAAAATCTTTGAAATTCTTTTTGAAATTCTGATTGAAAAATCTAGTTCTATTTTCACATTTCTATTGAACCATGTTCCATGTATCTCTACAGCCACTCAATTACAGCGCGATGTAAAAATGAAACAACATAGTGTTAAGTATTAATTAAAGAATATATATTTTTTATTGACTTTATTATCATTTAGGTTCAACTATTTCTTTAAAATAATTATTATTTGGGAAAATATTTAATATTTTTTTAAATTATGAAAATGAAAAATAAATTAGGCTGAATTGACTTTAAAATTGACTGAATTTTTTTAAAATAAAATAGGCGGGAATCAATCCAATCTTCATTTGTTTTTTCGTGTTGTAGGGTTTTGTTTATACTTCTTCTGTATAGCATAGATTTGTATTCACCCTTTTTTTTTTTAACTAATTCATGTTTTTATTTTTACTTTCCTTGTATTCGTAATGAAAAGCTGTGTTTACCTCCGGTTAAAGACTTATTTAGTCCCTCGAACTATTCAGTACTAAATAAGTTACATTCATCCCTTTTTTTTGAAGGGGGGAAATGCCCTCGCACTTCCCTGCCAATACGGGGGTGGTGGCAGGGGGTATGTGGGACTCGAACCCACTAAAACCCCCCCGTGATCCGACCGCCGCCGGGATGAGGCGAGATGGAGACGCACTGCATTAACCATCTGGCCCCGGCGGTAGGCCCTTCCGGGCCTCTGCGCCAGTGGGTGGGCAACCTTCCAAAGTTACATTCATCCCTAGGCTACCTAGGCACCTTGTGGTGCCATTACATTGTTGTTTGAATCAAAAAATTCAAAAAGAGAAAATAAGACAATGGCACTTACTGACACAACTCAGGTACGTGATACCCCTCCATCAGTCTGAAGTTAGCCAGTGGCACGGCAGCAGTCAGTTCCCAGCCTTTTCCTTCCCGTAAGAAGGCCCTCCTTAACTCCTGAGTGAAGTACAGAAATTTATCCTTATCCGAGAAAGAACCGCCACGGTCAGCTGCCCCAGGGTACTCCCAATCAAGGTCGAGACCGTCGAAGTCGTACTTTTTGAGGAAATCTGTAAGAAATACAATGATTATAGAAAGGTTATAGAAAGTAAACTGATATATTCGTGAAGAGGCTTTGAAAAAATCCCCATGTCTACTGAATTAAATTGTAATCACCAGACATCACAAGGAATAACGTTGCGCGTTGATTTGTGATAGATGTGGAATTCTTATTGGTTCGTGAAATAATATGCTTCTAAGTAATTTTTTGGGTTTTTTTTTGCGGGAATACGAAAAAGATCTCGTCACCGCATTGTATTATTTTAAATGGATTACAGGCATGAGTGTGGGAAAGTGGTATAATGATGGTGAAACGTTTCTTTTCGTGTTGTTTCCGTAACTCCATAGAAGCTTCTGGTAAAGTTGCCACCACTTTACTAGGAGTATAACTTGACTAGACTATGACCTGACTTGATGACTTGGACTGTGACTTGACTTGACACATATATACAATATAATTATCTTGAGATATTACCAATTACTTGACACTGGCTAAATACACAAAAGTGTAGAGCCAAAACAAAACAAAAACAAAAAATACCCAATGCATAGGTACTAAGTGAGAGTTTGATGAAATGTGAGACCAATTTAAAAGTATAATATCGCTTCAATCCAATGGTAGCCCATAGTTACTAAACTATGCCTCATTTTACTTTTTCCTCATTATACTACTTTTTTACTTAAACAACCTCAGAACTGGCGTCAAAAGTCTTGGAGCTTTAATTCCACGACGAAAACCCTTTCAGCTTATTGCTGAATAAGCAACCGTCAACAACATATTCGTCTCAATATGGTCCATATTAAACGAGCCCACAAACCATTAAAGTGATTTATATCTTGGAAATATGGCAATCATTTGCAGATTCAAAACAAAGGGAGGTTCAAGGGTGAATATAAAAATTCCCGGTGGCTCAGCGAAATGCTTCGTATGCCTAACATTCCGAATTTCAGATGTTTCGGATAAACCTGCCTACCTCTAAGCCTAAGGAAATAACTTACACCTAAGAAAAAACTTTGTAAGATAATCTTAAATTATAAGAAAATTATAAAATTTCAGTTATATTGAGACAAATATCCGATTGATCTGGAGTCTGCACAAGCGATTCGACTTCAAATGAGGAGAATTAATTGGTTATAATGGTTTTTATAGTTTGTTATTCATAAACGGATTTAGAAAATTCTTTTTTTTTTCGATGATCGAGAGGAACTCTGAATTGATATTATTAGATTCTATTTCGCGTTACCTAGTGCTTTGTGTGACCACGTGTGACCTAAATGTCGAGTGACGATATGCAACCAGTAGCGCTCATTACTAAAATGTAAACAGTACCTAAGTATTAGAGAAAATAATGGTTCGCTGTATTCATTGTATAGGCTGATAAGCTATAACTTGTAATTCAGAAACTGTTCAAAAGATTTCCTAAAAGTATTTTCATGACGTTCTTAAAATTGTTTGCTCAAGTTACTTTCTCTTTGGAGTTGAAATTCTTGTAATAATTCGTTATTTTCTTGTGCAAATCATACGGAAACCATCTTTCTCTGTAATTTTACTATGCTTGGTTTTATGCTGAATTATGATGATTTTTTTTTCCAGCTTTATTTTAAGCTAGATAATCTATTTACCTAGATCTACGGATATTTATTTAGCTATGCAAGTATAAAATAAAGTTTATGTTATGGTTATGGGCCTTTATTTTTAACTAAATACTTTAATTTATGTTATTAAATGATGATACGAGCTAGTCGTTCACCTGATGTTAAGCGACAAGGCCGCCCATAACAGAACAGTATCACTCGAAACTCAAACATGTAAAGTTTCGCATGACTGCTGCACTACGCACATCATCCTGAGACATCAGCACAGTCTGGTAATAAGATTACTCGACTGTGAGATCAGATCATAAAGTCTCAATCGCCCAGTAATTTCATTAGCTACATTGCCCTTCAAACCGGATCACAGTAGTACTTGTACACAGTAGTGTACCACCGCTTTGCCAGTTATTCTGCCTTCCTGCCTGCCAGAATAACCTTCTTCTTAACTCTTCTAACTTCTTCATAACTCTTCTTCTTTAAGCGGTGGTACCTACCTAGACGAACTTTGCAGAAAAGTCCTACCACCTAGTAACTAAATACTACAATGATATAATAACTAATACTAAACATAAATTAAATTTAAAAAAATTGGACTATATACTGGCGGCGATGGACTAGTATTAGTCATATTATTACTTATTAAGTTTGAAACGAACACAGTAGTTTAATTTGTTCAAGGAGCTGGGATGACCCAGATTTTAGCATAATAATATATTGTAACCAAGAGAAAATAGGAAATAACCTACTTAAAGCATGTGAGGTTGCTTGATTATCCCACTATGGAAAATTAAATATAAAAATATTCTTTGGTAAAACAAAACACATTTTAAATTAACATTCAAATGGCACCTCTACGTTCATTAGAATACTGTTCACCCTAATTTAATTACATATACAACACACCTCACACACTCACAAACACAATCTCACAAACCCTTACACGCCATTTCTCACATTCGCAGAATTCCGTTAGATTAGTATTCTAGCATCCGAATATTAATCTAAAAATTAGTGTGTATTTAATTTTTATCATGCAGTTAATTTATCCTTAAATAATAATCCTTAATTTAAAAATATTCGTAATTTATTTATAAAAATTAAAATTTTTTGATTGTAGCCTAGCTGAAGCATTTCTCATATTATTTCCGGCAAAAGAGACCTGGACCGCATAATACAGACCCTGAGCTTAGTGTGGGGACCCAAGTTTTTCTGACCTAATGTACTTATTTGTCTTTGTCAAAATATATTTTTTTCATTTTTTTTTGTTCATATAATTATAAACATTATTAAGAAGAAATAAAATAAAGAGTCATAATTATATAGAGATTCGCATCACGTATTTTTCCACACGAATTATTATTTATAGTCACGTGTGCTGTGTAGGAAAAGAGAGTTAAAAAGCAGACAATTATCAGCTGCTCTTGTCTCTAATTATTTCTTTAACAGGAGTATTTTACGGTAAGGTAAAAAACGTAGCTCTATGGAAGTGTATAAAAGTACAAGCAGAGTGCTGAGATAGAGCAACCGACCTTTACAGGCTAAATAATAGTGTAATATACTAAAACATAGTAAGATAAAACACGCAACTCATGAAAATGTGTTTACTATTTTTATCTCGTGCTTAAAGATTCTAGATACTCTTTTTATCTCGTGCAAGAATCTGGTTACTTTTTTTATCTCGTGCTTAAAGAATCTAGTTACAGTTTTTAAATCTCGTAACACCGGTCTACTGGTAAATAAAATTACCAGACAAAAGTGAACAAGTAAGGCTCGGTGAAAAGATGGAGGCCAAGTTGATGATGACTGTATTTGAGAATAGTAATATTAACAATATAATAATAGTAACAACCAACGATCACATGCATAAATACTGGACCGTAACTAGGATTCCCTGTATCCATGGACCCAGCAACTACAAGGACCATGCTCCTACAACACACAGACTCAGAACATGTATTGTGTAATTCTATGTGAATAGGGATACAAGAAAATTAAATGTATGTTAGTGTTTTTATATGTTATCTAGACAATCTATATTTAAGCTACGTTGCACTACCCTGCAAAAATTTCCATGTTACACCCAGGTTAACTGGAAGATAATGCTCTCCAGCATTAATTTCGCCTTTGTACCTACATTTGTTATTTGTGCAATAAAGCATTTTCTATCTATCTATCTATCTATCTATCTAAGTATTTGCGCTTTTTTTTCAGTGCACAAATAGCCGTGGGAATCTGACCCGCCGCCTCCGGGTTTTAGCCGACCTGCTCAACTACCACACCATAGAGGCTGTCAAAATTGAATTGAGTTGATGATATTAGTAATAGCAGGTTCTTACCAACAACACTCCTAATGAAGGTCATTCTGGTTTGCTTCTGCGCCACCATACGGGAGTATTTGGAGCCGCCTTCCGCCCAGCCACCGACTGCCACCGTGAACTTCACGTTAGGGTGGGAGGCTCGTAGTGCGGTGAAGTTCTTGAAACCATTCTTATCTACGTCCAACTGGAAAATGAAAAAAGATTAATATATATTTTTATTTATAATAATAATAATTATAATAATAATATGTGTGGACATTTCACACAGCGCCATCTAGCCCCTAACTAAGCAAAACTTGTGCACTATGGGAACCAGATAACTGATACAATACTTATATACTTTTTGTTTGTGAATACATACATAGAATACAATATAACACCCAGACACAGAACAAACACCTATGTTCATCCCACAAATGTTTGTCCTGGGTGGGAATCGAACCCACAACCTGCAGAAGGCAGGGATACTACCAACTGAGCTATTGGGCCAGTCAAGCTTAGATATTTATAATCTCAGATTTAGATAATTTATTATTTCCATTTTTTTTTTGGTTTAAAATTTTAATATTCATTATTTTTATTATTTGGTATTAAAAATACATACAACCCGTACAAAATCGGGGCGGGTCAGCTAGTCTCTATATTCTCTTTCTTTTGAGTGCTTTAACAAAATTGACCTGTATAAATTATAGTCTTTAAGACCACTGAGCCCAAAATGACTTTCATATTTTCACAACCTGGCAAAATAAAGCAACATAAGGATTTTATGTACACTACAGTGGGCAAGTGTACACAGCGATATGGAGATTTCAAGTGCACTACGAGCTGGACATTGTCATATAACATTCTACATGCATGTTGATCTCACAGAATGGAAATTATTATTCAAAATTGTAGCATACTGACTTCTCCTATTGTGATACTATCCATCCAAAGGTTGCCGGAAGAGATCACGTTAATGCCTAGTTTTATTTCATGTTGGTATACGCAATAAAGTTTTCTATTCCATTCTATCCTATTTATATTCGTATAATGTGTACACGGTGTGAAAATGTAATCTTGGCATTATTTACATTCCAAAGACTACTTTTAACTATAACTAAAGATACTTTTAACTGTAATATTGACATGCGTTTTAGGTTATTTTAGTTTTGTGATTTGTTATTGACGTTTTAGCTTATTTTATCGAGTTTTATTTTTGTGACTGTAGTTTCATGCTGACAAGGGTCAGTATAAGATTTTCATGCTGTGATAGCAAAAAACATGTACGGAATACATTATTTAAGTACTTACCATCTGTATGAATCTTCGACAACCATGTTTTATTTCCAAATAAACGATTTGAAGTTTGAAGTGAAAGATGGAAGAATTACTGTTTTGTGTAGTAGCTTAACTAAAATTTTCATTATCAAATATTGCGTTGTGTTATTAGTTTATTAGATGTTTTTAAGATTTCATGCATTAATAATAATAATAATTCTCCTCCTGGACCCTAATGGATCCTAGACCCTAACTAGGATACCCTGTGTCTCGGGACCCAGGAACTAAAAGGACCATGGTCCCACAACACCCAGACTCAGAATAAAGTAATTGCGCTTTTTTTCTGTGTGTTCAAATACTTGTCCTGCCGCGGGAATCGCACCCGCTGCCTTCGGGTTATGAGCCGACCTGCTCAACCACCACACCACAGAGGCTGGACGAAGGACTGAGGGACCTTAAACGATCTATTCCTTTCTAATACCAACGGTATTTGTTTATTATCGTAAATAATAATCTACTCCGAAAACACCACTCATAAACGTATCCCAAAACAAGTTAAATGGTAGGATATAAAATGAAGCCAGTAATAAAAATGATTTTAAATATGATTTTTAAGTATTGTTTATTTTAATAAACACTACTTAAAAAAATAACATTTAATCACAAAATCAATCTTATCAAACAAATTAAAGTATGTTAGGAAAACGTTGGCATGTCTTTCGAGCAGTAATGTTCGTTAGTATATCTCGCAGTGAAGTTTATGAAATTCAGTCCAAAGAAATTTACCTCAGGGTCAATGATCAGCACTTCACTTGTCTTCTCCGTGACGCCGATGAAGGAGTATATGATATGAGTACATAGATCCACGGGGATGTCTTCGATTCCATATCGTCCCACGCCTGGGCGGTATACTGCCCAGTTACTGAAGTAACATACTATGCGCGCTCTGCTATCCGCTAGAACATAAGGAGATCAAAAGTAAATAACAAAAAAAATTAGTAAACATACCTAAATGGTAAAATAATATAATTGGCAATCCTAACTAACACTACTAAAAATATTTTGAAGTTTTTAATAATACAATTCTTCTGGCAGATATAGTAATCATTATTAATAAAAAAAAGAAAACTTAATCTAATTAACCACTACCAGTAGGCAACGTGCCCGATATGCTCGCAGCATTGCAACGTTGAATGGCAATGCTCAATCTTTAGCCGAAGTAGACTCTAGCATTTTGGTCACGTGTTGCTTTAACTAGACGTTTAGAAAGATTTTTGAAAACTTGGTGAGCACTCCCCAAGGCCCCAGTGTCTCAAATGCAAAAGGCGCAAATATAAAACCGCTATAAAGATCACTATATTTGCGCATTTTTAGTTGTTCAACACAATTCTAAATAGCAATTCTTGTCACAGAATATTCAACTGATGAAACCGTTTGGGTCGACAATACATTTCAAACCCTATGGATAAGGCCATAAACGGTGATAACTGGCTACCATCAGGCAGATAAGCTTGTGATCTTGTTCTATTACTTAAAAACTAAGAAAAATTATAAAAGTTTTCTGTTGGTATATAGGTTCTATGGAAAAACAGTACTCAACAAAATATATTGGATCAATATTTCTAGTTTGTCTAAACGCTCCATTACTATGTAAGTAAATGTAAATAAATAGAGCAGTAAAATATTCATGTAAATACTTGAATTTAATAATATTATCTAATGTAATAAACCTGGTATCCACTTTGATAACCGGTGACATGCGGAAACGTCATATATATACCGTTATTGACTCGTTACAAATACTAATCATGCACCGTAATCCCAGTTACTCCAGGTAATCAAGTTTTATCAGAATACACCAGTCTGTTTTCTTATTGATGGTGGTTTTCCGTTACCTAGGAATATACAATGTTTCAATAAAGATAAGTGGCTTCTTCTAAGATTGCAAGTTCATTTAATAGAGATAGTATTTCTCAAGTTATCTTTACGTGTTTTGCGAAGAATGTCATACCAAATCCTAGATATAATTTAAACCCCAAGGAAGTAGTAATACGGAACTTTAACTCTGAAGCAGGCCAACTCTATAATTAGTTTTACAGCTGCAGTGCCACTTAAAACTCTATAAATTAGCATAGCACTGCATTGGGCACGACATCCTTAGACATTAGCACAGTATAGTAAGTTAGAAATTACTGAGCAAATCAATAAGATTTCTGTGACTGTGAGATAGGCATACAGTCTAATTTGCTTTGTAATTTCACTATCTTTAGCGTTCTTTGAATCGGAATAGTTCAGCATAGTGCCTGTGCTAGGTAGTACTTTGGTGTTAGAATGTCTGGCAACTCAGACGAACTGTTGCAGAAAGGTCCTACTTTATATTAAAACTTTCAAAACGGCTTACTATGATCAATATAGAACTTTTTGTTAAAGTCACGCGTTTTATAGATTTTTATTACAGTTTCCTATGCTTATACCTATGCAGATTCTAGTTGGCAGGTTCACGTTACGACAGACTCCGGCAGATTCGTGATACGGAAGATATCATATTATAGTCACGCACAAAAGTATTAATGAAACGTGGGATAAAGTTCGATGCAAGAAGTTGCACCTGCAGCCGTAAACGTAGCACTGGATTGAAATATAAAGCGGTACTCACATGCAATAGCGGTGGTAGAGACCGCTAGGATGGCCAACGTCGCAAGTATCGCTCGCATGCTGCACCTGTGGAATAGTAAGCACTTAGTTTAGAATGCATGGAGTGTTTGCTTTTGCTTATAATTTATTCTATTGAGCTCATAGTTTGAGTTTTACTGCCGCGCTCGTGTTTTACGCGATTTGTGTATGGATAAATATACTTTTAGTTTTTAGGGTTGAGACTCTTCGCTTCACTCAAGCCCCACATGTCTGGTGGGTAACTGAGGTGGAAATTTACCCACCCACTGGCGCAGTGGCCCTACCTACAGCGGTTAATGCAACCACGACACCATCTCGCTCCATCCCGGCGGTGGACCGACCAAGGAGGAGATTTTAGGGGTATGTGGATTTAAAAAAAGGGTTGCAACTTCTCGCTAGGAGCTTAGTGCTTGTTTTTAAGGTTCCATACTCAGAAGGTAAAACGGGACCGTATTAATATGCCTCCTGTGTGTATCTGCCGGTCTGTCGGACCTATAAACGGCTGTCTGTCTTGAACCGTAATAAATGGATGGCTGAAATTCTTACAAAATATGATCGTTCGATCAATGGTGGACGAGCTTCTGACCGCAGCTTCACCCGCGGCGTGGTCTATGGGAAAATAATTCACCCTCTTATGGGTGGAATTTCGAAAAATCCTTTCTTAGCGGATGCCTACGTCATAACATCTACATGCCAAATTTCAGCCCGATCCGTCCAGTAGTTCAGGCTGTGCGTTGATAGATCACTATGTCAGTCAGTCAGTCAGTCACCTTTGAGTTATATATATTTAGATTATAATAAAAAGTATATAACAATAATACTTTCTAATTTAGTTAATTATTTTTACTCTAATCTGTGCAGCAAAGTGCGAAAATATTCTAGGTATGTGAGCAAAACGTAGGTACTTGCATATATTATTTTTTTACCATCTCGATTTCGTACCACTTTTAGCCATTCGTAGGTAAAGATCAGACATTACGTTCACCTAGGCCGACTCTCCTCGAATAAAATATGTCACTGCATGCAACTACATAATTTATAAATAAATAAATATTTGTGGACATTTCACACAGCGCCATCTAGCCCCAAACTAAGCAAAACTTGTACTATGGGAACCAGATAACTGATACAATACTTTATTTTTTAATACGATAATACGTATAATATGATATTTTTTGTTTGTAAATATATACAATGCAACACCCAGACAGACCTAACATCGATGTTCATCATAGAAATGTTTGTCCTGGGTGGAATTCGAATCCACAACTTACAGCTCAAAAGGCAGAGTTAACTACCAACTGAGCTATCGAGTCAGTCAAAAGCTATATTTTGTAAAAAAAACTGCTTTTACTAATAAGCGATGTGATTGATGTTTTCTTTTATCTTTTAATAAGAAACTATCATAAATTCAATGTATCACTCTCTGTTATATTTTTGCAAGCAAATAAACATAAATCTAAGCTTCGTAAACGAAGTAAACCAAGATTGCGTATTACATTCCTCATTCGCGATTTATAGTCGAAAAACATGATACTTTATGGCTCTGTTATGCATTTCTACTGAGCGCTACATTTAGAATAGCATCTCTATAATATGTACTTATTTATAAAAAAAAAAAACTTGTAACTTAAAATTATGTAATGTACCTTTCATTGATCCTTGAAAAAAAAATTAAAACTGAAAAAAAATGCGCCCTGCTGTTTCACCGGCGGATAAAAAGTACCCTGTGTTAATCTAGCGTATAAGCTAACCGCATTCCAATTTTCATCGAAATTGGTTCAGCATTTTTTTGGTAAAAGAGTAACAAACATCCATACATACAAACTTTCGCGTTTAGAATACTATTAGTAGGTTTCGCATTATATGGAAACGCATTGTCTATGAACTAATAATGGTTAAATTTGTTTTTATATAATAATTTCCAAATAGCCTTTCTCAATGAATAAATATAAAATTAATATTTTTTAAATTATAGTAAAACATTGGCTGGAATGTTTGATCTATTATTTGACTGGTCGTACCTTTTTTTAAACGGGCTAATGCTATTGGTTTCTGCATAACGCCAATTTAAACGATCACTTTCCTTCTGCACATTATCATAAAGGCTAAATAATAGCCCCATTGTAAATGTACCTACCTGTAATTACCCTTCTAAATTAACATTATTAAATTACCCTCAACTTTGTCAATGATAAGTGATGCTTGAAAGCCTTTTAATTCTACATAAACCAAACAACAAACACCAAAAATTTGTGTCGAGAATTCTCGCTGGAAAATTAAAAGTGGGAATTTTTCATTCGCCAAAATATACGGACTCAGACAATACACTGGGGCCCGCAGTCCGCACAAAGAATTCCGAAATATCAAACGCGTATAAAATAGATTTAGAAAGACTGGTTTTACTCGTTTTTAATTGTGATAGGATTGGATGTTTAAATTTAAATACTTAATGATATTCGTAATTAAGTTGACTGGCCCGATAGCTCAGTTGGTAGTATCCCTGCCTTCTGAACTGCAGGTTGTGGGTTCGATTCCCACCTGAGCCAAACATTTGTGTGATGAGCATCGATGTTTGTTTTGTGTCTGGGTGTTATATTTTATTCTATGTATGTATTTGCAAACAAAAAGTATCTAAGTATTGTATCAGTTATCTGGTTCCCATAGTACAAGCTTTGCTTAGTTTGGGGCTAGATGGCACTGTGTGATATGTCCACACATATTTATTATTATTATTAGTTTAAAAAAAATGTTTAGGTAAGTACTTAGTCCGAAATACACACAACACATCAAAGAAAATCAAATACAATTAATTTAAAAAAACTATAAATAACTGATTGAATCAAAACAGTTCAGTGATGTACCTACGTGACTTAGTTAAATAATTAAGTAAAAATAAAGTTTAAGTTTTTTTTTTTAAGTCCAGTTAAATGAGCTTTATTAAATCTAGTTACTTTATTCCGTAGTATTACGCTAGTGGGTACTATAAGTTATACCGTGGTAGTACGTCGGTACTTTTATTTATTATGTGGCTTATTACACTATTTAAACTATTATAGCTTCTACTATGTAATTTAGCAAAAGGCATCCTCTTAACTTTAAGATTGTACATCACAATTTTCTCCGGGTAAATATATGATAGGAGTTTTGGCGGGATAACGAAAAAGATCGCGTTGTATTATTTTTCAAAACTTGTGTTATTTTCAGTGTCAGTGCATAAAATTGGTGGCATTTTCTTCGTTAAGTGCTGAAATACAGGTTTGAGTGTGAGAAACTGGTATAATGATGGTGAAACGTTTCTTTTCATGTTGTTTCCAGAACTCCATAGAAGCTTCTGGTAAAGTTGCCACCGCTTTACTAGGAGTATGACTTGACTAGACTAGGACTTGACTTGATGACTTGGACTGTGACTTAACATAACACATAATTATATATATTACTTAACTCGAGAAATTATCAATTACTTGACACTGGCTAAATACACGAAAGCGTGGAGCCATACCAAAACAAAAAAGAAAAGAATATGATACTCTCTAAAAATCAGTATAAGTATAAATATTCAAAAAATCTTAATTTTTATCCATTCTTCTCACTTCTTTAACATAGCTTTCTCTCCGTGGCTCAAAGTCACATTACATTAACGATCCTGTCGACACGTACTTAATACACACTCGAGTTAAGTACTCATTGGAGCCAGTTCTGAATGGAGCAGATATGTAACGGCATTGGATAACGGGACCGGTGCTCTACATGTATCACTTCTTGTCCCCTATGTGTTCTTGCGACTTGCTTATATTGTCTTCTGTCGAAGGCGAAATGGGATCAAAATTAGCAGGTCATAGTGATTGGAAAGGAACATCGATCTTAGCAACATTCATTCAATGACCAATTCCGTTTGTGTTGTTCACGACACAACATTTCCGTGTTTAGCGGCTTAAATCGTTCATTTCTATAGAAGAATTCTACTAATAGGTGTGTTATTTTAATTTATTTGGACAACCAATAGCTTTTTCATTAATGTTATTAACAAATTAAAATAAAACTTAATTTATTTTTACTTAATTTATTTTACTTATGTCCAGGTTGAAATTGTTCATAAAGAATAATATTTTACATACCTAAATAAACACTAGAAATAAATCTAGTCACTTTATTCCGTAGTATTACTTAATGATTAAAGAAAACACATAAAAAAATGTACAAATATTTTATTATTAGAAAACTTTCTGATAAAGAAAGGAGAGCATATTATATGAGTAATCGTAGCTAAAATGATTCATTTTATCAAGTAGTTAGTCGGGATAGAATAAAGAATACCAAAGCAAAAAAAAAAACAATTACCAGTCTCCAGCATTACAATTTTATAATTATAGCCACAAATATTAACATAAGTCAACAAACCGTTTCTACAACTGAACGCGTCCTTAGCCTCATTCAAAACGTAACCAATAATCAAAATGAACTTTACATTTCGCTAAGCTGAACAATACCTTGGAGGGGCACGAACGTCACATTTACAAGACAGTCCTTAGAATTTAATTTGCAATTAAATGAAACGATTACGAAATGTCGAAATAAATTTAAGTGGATTGGAATTAGATAATGGTGTAAAACTGAAATTGATCTGAGGTCAACGAGGGTCGCCACTTATCATGAATGCAAGGGATCCATCTTGTAAGTAATTGGTATTATTTGATCAATGACTGCTACTGGAAGAAAATAAATTAACCTTATAAACTAAGGATGATTTTAGGTATTCGTTTGATAAATTACTTCCACTGGAAGTAATGAATTAAGCTTTATTAACTAATAAGGATGATTTTAGGTTTATAGCAATATCGCCCGCTTAATTTTTGTTTAGGTAAAGGAAATAACTGTATATTTTAGACTGACCCCATTCATAATCACTACAAAATCTAAAGGAATCACGATTTTTTTGTAATTTTTTTGACACATTTGAACAAAAAACGTTCCAAGAGGGCCGAAGGTGGCGCCACGGTTTACTTGGATTGGAAGCTTATGGTATTCCCTTAGGGGGTTATCTGTGTGGGATATATAAGGGCAAGGTGTCATATGGAACCATGAGACCATAAAGAGAGCAGATACTACATCCTTATTTAATCCTTAGTTTAAACAAAACGATTTATGAGTGGCACGGGTCTACAGGGTAGGTAAATAAAATTACCCGTCGACTCAAAGGTAAAGTTGACTCACCGGGACCACGGGTAAACGCTCATTTGTAGACTCTCTACATTTAAATACGAAAACATTCTTAACACACATTCAGTATTGTTTTTCTCTCGGAAGGATGCCGAAACCGGTTTAACATCTGCAGAAACGCTTTCCATCATGCAAATTTATTCGCAAATCCGCACCTTGACTCATTGGGGGACAATTTACGAACTCTGACAACGCTCGCAAATCAGTGTAAAAGAAAAAATAAAGTTTTTGTGACAAATAAAATAAAACAAATGAAAGTTTTTAAAATGTAAACAATATAAGACACGATTCTAAAATACTTGTTTTTTATTAGTTTTTTGTAAGTTGATGAACCTTGCTGACATTTTCATAATGTATGTAGGGCACGTATGGCATAATGGAATAAGGTTTATAATAAGATGTTAAGTATTATTTTAATCTAAAAACAACTGGGAGCTGTTGGATGCAAGAAGCAGCCGCTCAAAGTGGCGCTCAAAAGGGCAGATCTATGATCAGCAGTGGACTTCTTCAGGCTGATGTTGATAATAAATAACAGTGGAGTTAAAAAATTTGAGCGACTATCTATGATCGCACAAAAATTTAACTTTTGTTTTATGTTTATGAAAGAGAAAGTAAAAAATATATAAATAATATTTTCAATGCAATCACATCAAAGCAATTGAACAAAAGCTTTCAAAATATTTCATCAATATGAGGAATAGTTTTACATTTCGCAGCGAAAACTAGTACATTTTCATTGATGTGGTTGGAGTCGGAGTATTCAAAAACCAAATGGCTTATACGTTGTCAAATTGAATCTCTCCGATATTTCACCCATTCATGTAGGCACTGTTGAGGTATTGAGGAGGTGATTATAGGCACTATCTTTCTTTGAAAAGCTGGGTCATCATTTTTGTCGTAGAACAAAGAACATTAATATGCTCTGTAACTATGTCGATATATCGCTGTCTGCGATAAGACCGCCCATTGTTACACTAGTTCGTAAATATTATATTTATTTCTGATTTTATATCTATCTATGTCTCGTAGTAGGGCTTGTATCACAACAATCGTATAGTCAGCGGCATTCAAGTCTAAGAACTAACATAGCTTAGACGAGACTATTCTCCCTATTTACAACGCACGCCTTTTGTATAAAATATACGGTAGATTCCAATTTTACTGTCTACTTTATAGGAAATTTGTCGTATTTGTTATATTCGTATAGAGTCAGTTTAGCCTAGAGCCCAGCCTAGAGCGCAGTAATTAAAACATCCCTCCAAAAGATATCGCAAAAATATTTGAATGGAATTGAAATAGCGTTCGCCACAAAAAGCCCGTGCGTTTTATATCCGATGGGAGCACTCAAAACTCAAATGGCAAAGGTTGAAGAGCAGTTAAATGTTGGTTCTCTTTCGATTCGCACCCTCGTTAGAAACCATAAAACAGCTCCATTGCGATGCTTAAATAAAGCAAAGTTGGTTTATATACATTTTTCATTTTTTTTTAAGGTAAAATGGGCTTCCATTTGACAACCACTGACCTGATGGTAAGTAACGAAGTTGTCTAAGGTGGAGCACGCTTACCCATGAGATGCTCATTCGCTCTTGACTTTAAAAGACCCAGGTTATATACCATTATATACCATTTATATACCAAGGAGAAAACACTGTTGCTAGAAGAGCATTCCATTTATTGGAATTTAAAAAAAAAAGTCCTCATACAAAAAATTAGACAATACTTTTTCAATTCTTAAAAAACTCACAACGAATTGTGTTTAGATGCGTTATATGTTTGAGTATGCTTTATGGCCCTTGTTATTGATGCCGCAGAGCTGACTGCATGCACCTGGACAAACGGACAATCACACACCGCCTATTGCCAAAACGCTGATGGAATACCGATGAGGATGAGGTCACCGCTCCGTGAACTAAGGTCGCCGGCCGAAAGTGAAACCATTGTCAGGTGTAAATTAATGCTACTAATAACATTATAATTGATTTGTTCAAGTGGATGATAATGGATGAAATAGAAGATGATGATATAGATGATGACTGTATATCACCATCATTAACACACTAATAGCTTTATTAATAAACACGAACTAGCTTTAGACTAGTTACACCATCTTTTGTCTCTTTCGATCCAGCTAAATATTCCAGTAGCAAAAAAAGGACAAAAGCTGAAGTAACTAATCCGAGACTAATACCCGTATATTAAAACTGTAAGCAAAGTGTATTAAAACTGTAAAAAAATCCCACGTTATATGATTTCAGATCGCTCCAATTTCAGCCAATAAGCATAAGCCTATTTAATGAGACTTGAACTTTAATGAAACTCGCTTTTTGGTTGAAAAAGAGTGCTTCGAAATCGTATAACATGAGACTTTTTACAATTTTAATACACTTTTTACTGGACACAGTTTTCATTGATTATCGAACAGTTCGCATGTCATCTTCATATTCAATATTAAACATAATTATAATTACAAAATTACCACACGAATGGATGTTTTATTTAAACATAATTTCATTTATAATCGTTATACAAAACTAAACTATACCTAAGAAATTAAAAACATATAATGAACTGCTCAAATTTAAAAATCCAATGAAATTCAGTTTATAAAATTAAGTAAAATAACAATTTGAAACGAACGGGATTAATTATTTTTTTCCTTTATAAATTAATCTATAGACTTCTTTAAGCAGGGTACTACTACAAAAATCATATATATTTAAATAAAAATAGACAAATCTAAATAAGTCAGTGTATTAGGTAGCACTTAAAATTCACAGTGCTAATAACAAAAGCAAATAAGAGTATCCGAAAGTCAATAAATTATCATAAGTGGAAATTAACGCACGCTTTCACTGGCTATTCAAGATCAAACGGAAATTTATTATGCATGTTAGTTTTTGCTATAAATTTGCACTTCGTTAGCAAAACTGGATCTTGGCTTAGAACTTGATATGGAGTAATTGGATTAAAAATTTAATTACACTGCATTGACTGGACTGATAGCTCAGTTGGTAGTAGCCTTCTGAACTGTAGGTAGTGGGTTCGATTCTCACCTAGGACGTTTGTGTCATAAACGGTGATGTTTGTTCAGTGTCTGGGTGTTATATTGTATTCTATGTATGTATTTACAAACAAAAATTATCTAGTATTGTTTCAGTTATTTGGTTCCTATAGTACAAGCTTTGAATAGTTTGGAGCTAGATGGCACTGTGTGAAATGTCAACAAATCAGCGCCGAGCCGCCACCGCCGCCGCGCGTACTCCTTGAGGATGGGCATCTATATTGCCCGAACACCGGTCGAGTTATTCGACTATATTTCGTGAGTGTTAGCCGTGTAATAGTTGTAGTGATGAGTACTACTCACGTCAGTTTCTATAATATTAATGTCAACAAATGTTTATTTATTTATTGCATACTGAAAACACAAGATAGGTATCGAAATTTTCAATTTACAGTTGTATTTTTAAAAGTACTTACGGGCTCTTTACCGTGATTGGAATATTTTTTTAAGTTTCCGATATTTCCGCTCATACAGGTATCACGGCAACATGCTCTATATGTCCATGTATGTTAGGAATATATTGCTACGTTCACAGTAAAAATAGATTTATGATGATATGACGCTTTCGAGGATGTAGGCTTTCGATATCATTTTTTTTTAAACGATCCCTACCGCGTTTTTTTCTGTACACAAATACATGTCCAGCCGCGAAAATCGAACCCGCTGCTTCCGGGTTATAAGCCGACCTGCTCAACCACCACACCACAGAAGCTGTCAACGCCTATATGGCCTTGTAAAAATGGGCTTCGCTAAAATATCTTTCGATATCAAGTACGAAACCAAAAAATTTACATACTATCTTGTGTTTCTCGTTCTCATTTTATGTGTACGTTTTGTGGTTGAACCCACATTAATCAAGGCAAATTTTGATGTAGTCTCTTTACAAATGCCCTATTCTAGAGTCTAGACTATTTACTTACTACATTGAAATCCATTCAGATGTGAAGAGATGTCTTTCAAATTCAAACGCAATTTGAAAGAGCTTATTTTTCAACTGACAAATTTGGTATTTACTGATTGAGATCCTAAAAATCCCGATAAATTACTTAATCAAATGAAGCAATCAATCAATTTTATTTATTTTACCTAAGTTAATGTGATTAGTAACTTTGATATATTACTTGCTTATTTTTTTAAACGTATCCCTTTCCTCCCTATCACTAATAATTTAGGCAATACTCGTACTGGAGGCGCTGGGGCTATTTAAATTTCGCGCCATTAAATACGAAATGACAACGATTGATTTTAATTCGTAATAATATTTTTTTGAAGTAAAACTTCTTTACGCACGCTTGACTTGGGTGAGCTGGCGAGGCGAACGGAAGCTGAAAGTTGGTTCACATAGATCTCATTTGTAAACATAAAAAAGTTAAAATATGTATTACGAGATTCTGTCCGCAGCTTCGCCCGTGGTGTGGCCTATGGGAAAATAATTTAACCACCCATTTCACCCTCTTAAGGGTGGAATTTAGAAAAATCCTTTCTTAGCGGATGCCTACGTCATAACATGTCGTCATAACTGCATGCAAAATTTCAATCCGATTCGTCCAGTGGTTTGGGCTGTGCGTTGATAGATCACTATGTCAGGCAGTCAATCAGTCAGTCACCTTTGAGTTACATATATTTAGAAGAAGAAAAAGAAGAAATATTGTCAAGATGGCGACATTAACATTAAACAAAGCAAAAACAAAGTTATACCGGCTGATAGATGGAGCTTACCAAAGAAGTTTTACTTCAGTCGTGTGGTCTAAAACACACTCGTTTTTTTATACAAATAACTTAAGATAGGATCTTAGAGGAGCAACTATCAACCATAGAAAAAATTATATAAAGCTCTAAATTGTTAACTACTTTTGTCACTCTAACCAAATAAAAGGTGTATTTCCCTTAAAACTGGTAATATGACATTCTGTGATCACACTTTGCATTTGTTTACTTGTGCTAACTTTGTTGCATGATGGACCACAGTATTAAATTATGCATTCTATGTTCCATTTAAGGTTCGTGAAAAATGAAATGCAACGCAATAAAAATATATACAGCTATAAAATCTTTACGTGATTTTTACCAGTATCGCCCGCTCCAACAGATAAATTTGTAAAACTAAAAAAATGAGAAAAAAAAATTTTTTCTTTTGTTTTTACATTAAAAAAAAATAATTATTTATAATTTTTATTAATTATTATTTAATATATTTTTTTTTAAAAACATTTTTTATAAATTGTGTTGATGTAACTTGATTTAATTTTTAAGTTTGTGCTTATGAATTGTTCGTGAAATGTAGTGTTTCAATAAAGAGTTTTATCCATCTTGAACAGGCTGGTTGGGGTGATTCTCAAGAATCTCTCAATAAATGACGCTAAATGCCCGTAAATTGGTTGTAAAATATTGGTCCTATAAATTTGGACATGAAATCACTGGTCACGATTGCTTAAGTAAATCATATCCTGGCTTTGAGGACGGATGAATGAGGGTTCAAATCCCGTAGTGATTAAAATTTTTCCTTTAAAAATTACGTTTAATTTGTTTACTTATTCCACAGTTTCTTGTTTTACGTTTTGTTTTCATAGCACTTGTAATGTACTTGTATTGATGCAACAAATAAAGCTAATTCCACTACGACAACGCGATTAAATTACCTTATTATTTTACTATATATATAAATATATATATATATTAATACTCTATAGATAATACAAATTCAATTAAAATCCACGCACGTGTTAACATAAAAAACAGATATATTCCTACACTAATCATACATAATCATATTCTTGTTTATTTGCAAAGTTCTATATGTATATTTTGATTTTTATAATTGATGAAAACAATTATGCTGTCCTTTGTTTACATGCGCGTGTGTTTGTAATATAAACTGCGTACTTACGGTTTGTCTGCGCGTCGTCGACGACCAGCGTGCGACTGTGACGCGCCGGCGCTGCATCGCCGTTTTATGCGCACGCGCAGCCTGCACAGGGTGCGCGAATGTGACAAAAATGTGTGATCACTTTCCTGATCTTTTTCGTTTTTTGAACAAAGGACAATAAAATGGTATATGCAAACACTTCGACAAACATAATAACAACTGTTTATCTAAATATATATAACTCAAAGGTGACTGACTGGCTGACTGACATAGTGATCTATCAACGCACAGCCTAAACCACTTCACAGATCGGGCTGAAATTTGGCATGCAGGTAGATGTTATGACGCAGGCATCCGCTATACAGGATTTTTCAAAATTCCACCCTTAAGAGGGTGAAATAGGTGGTTGAATTATTTTCCTACAGGCCACGATGCGGGCGAAGCTGCGGGCAGAAACTGGTTTACTTATAAATGTGCAATTGATATGTAGGTATAGATGCCTCTTACAAGTCGGAGTTAGTGATGTCTCAAAAATTCTTCTACATCCACAATTTGGGAATTTTCTCCGCAATATTAGTCCGCATTACCAACCTAACAGACACCACCCTTATAATCTTTAAATTCATTTCTGGCTGTATTAAAAGCCGCTGCTGAAATCAATTCTGTATAATCTTTGAATCAAAGCTCAGTTCATTCAGTTCTAAATGTAGGTTAAACTTATAGTTTTATAACAATAAACACAAGATAAGTAAATAAAACTACATAAAAACCTTTTGTGATTGGCAAGTTAAATCCTATCTTCGTATATATTACAAAGCTCGAGCTTGAGTCATTGTAATGTCAGTGACCACAACAATGATAGGGCTTTCCTCATAGACTCATGCCTCATACACTTTACCTTCATACATCTCGGCTACGTATGTATACACCACCAGTGTTGTCTTGCCAATATCGTCGACCTGATAGCTCAGTTGGTGACCCTACCTTCAGAACAGTAGGCTGTAGGCTCCAAACATTTGCATGATGAACATCGATGTTTGTTTTGTGCCTGGATGTCATATTGTATTCTATGTATGTATTTACAAACAATAAGTATATAAGCAGTAATAAGTTATCTCGTTCACATAACAAGCTTTGCTTATTTTGGGACTAGGCGGCACTGTGTGAAATGTCCACAAAAAAAAGAGTGACCCTGCAAACCTAAGTCGTAATGATTTAGATACTTTTAAACAATAATCATTCTGATCGTTAGTATTTTTGTTTGATAAAAAGCCATCAAATACCAAGACAGTTCTGAGCAGCGTTGGAGAAACGGGACTTAAAACGTACTTACTTTACACTACTTTACCATCACCATGATCGCCATCACCAGCCCATTAAGTTCTCGCTGGTGAAGCATCAGCCTTCTATCCCAAAAAGACAGCTGCTTTTTTGTGATCCTCCAGTAAATCATCGTCAGATGCCAAGCCATTTTAAACCTTCTGGCGTCATTAGTAAGCTCAAAGTCGCTCAACGAGCTATGAAGCTATGCTCGTTGTTTCCCTGTGAGATAAGATCTGAAACGAGGAAATTCGCAAGAGAACTAGAGTAACCGATATAGCTCGTAGAATTAACACGTTGAAATGGCAATGCGCAGGCCACATCGCTCGTAGAACTGACAATCAATGGGGAAGAATGGTTCTCGAGTGGAAACAACGAACTGGAAGATGCAACATGCGGGCCAGCACTAGGTGGACTAACGACTTGGTCAATACTGTGGTATTTGAAGCGTTGAATGCAAGAAACAAGCAAAAAGGACTCTTATACTAAGAGGCCTATGTTCAGCAGTGGATTCAGGTTGATGATAGTTTGCCTTCAGTTTTGACTGGCACTAATAAATCAGTAACGATATGAAACAATATAGTCTATAAATTTCACACCCTGTACAAACGAGAGATGCCTCAATGCGAATCCCCAAAAAGTGCAATGTATCAAACAATGAGATCAGTAGTGGGCGCTGGGAGTTGGGACCGAGCAACGGTACAACCTGTATTGGTCGCGGGGTTGGATATAAGTGGGTACTGTGAATACAGTGGCACTGCGTTGATAAATTCAATGATAGCTTTAAAACGTAGTGTTTATATAGTGCTTATTATCTTATGATAGCTTAGAACCAAGCTCTTAAAATTTTTCGGATAGTTTGGCCTGAATATCCCAAGCTTAACGGTATGAAATCTTAGGTACTTTGCCTATTGCCTATTCCTATCTATAAATTCAGTTTCTATTTGTAATGTTTATTAAGATAATCACGGTATTTTTCTTGCATCGGTGTGACGTGGTGGTTACTTTTGTAACATATTCATTATCTCAACTGTAATGAATTATATACATTGTAAAAGACAGTAGAAAGAAAAAAAAATACATCACTGTAAAGTTTCTCGTAGCTTCTTCTTTACAGTTGTAATCAAAGCTTCGGATCAAAGTTTTCAATTCTGCATTGTGCCGGATTGCTTGCACCAGTAGTGAGAAAGAGAACTGCTTTTTTTTCAAACTCATATATTGTAATGGACTTGCTATATATTATTTGACAATAAACACTTTGTAATTTTATATGCTTAGTGAAATAACTTAATTTTAAGTACCTAATATAATTTTGACTTGTAAAGTGCTAAAATTTGCCTATTTGCAATAAATCTTTTGACTTTGACTTTGATTGACAAACAACGTAATTCTTCGGTATAATGAACAAGGACCTTGAGCTTTCAGTGATGAAAAGCATCGTTGGTTATGTTTTTCGATTCTGTTTTCTTTATAGGCTGATGATATAGTGCAGTAACACATGCAACATTAAAGAAAAGGTTCTATTGCTATTGCAGTGCACCTCCAATAATGGTGAAAATGGAAATACAATACTCCATTTTATATCCGAATCACTTTTATCGAATGACGTGCGATTGATACCACTTTATAAGCTGTGTTCTATAAAATCTTGGTGAATAAAATTTCTCAGAACGAAATATTGGTGTAATAATTAACTGCATTACCACTACCTATATCTTAATAATATATAAAAATGAATCTCTATTTCCCTTGGTCATCGCATCACGGGTGAATGGATAGAACATTTTCGCTGACAATTTTTTTATTGTGTTTATTGTGTTTATTTTTGGAGAAGGTTTTTATCAAAGAAAAAGTTAAGAAACTATGGAAATGACCACGCGGATGAAACCGTGAGGCACAGCCAGTCTAAAATAAATTGTACCAAAAAACCATGGGCAAATTAAAGAAATAATTAAAATTGTTTCCAGTATACATAATCCCCAATAAGTATATCTCGCAAAGTAGGGATCTATCTACATATTTAATTTTATGATCAGTGAAGAGTCCCCGGGTCGACCAACGGTACACCGGCACTCGGTGGGATTGAATCAGTATTTGTTATCGGAACTGGAATCAAACTGTTTACAGGAGCAAACATATACTGGTTTGTTATTGTAACCATCTTCCGATATCCTAGAACTAATGGCGACTGTTCTAGATTTAACTAAGAGGATTTCTCTCCAATCCAAACAGATAAACTCCGATTTCTTTCTTAAACAACAAAATATGCGTATTCTATCATAGAATAGATTGTAAAGTGTAAACCATAGCTTTGACTGGTCTGATAGCTCAGTTGGTAGTATCCCTGCGAACTGTAGGTTGTGGGTTTGATTCCCATCTAAGACAAACGTTCGTGTGATGGATATAGATGTGTGATCTGTGTCTGGGTGTATTTTAAGTATGTATTACAAAAAAATATTTTAAGTACTCTATTAATTACCTGGTTCCATAGTACAATATTTTTTTTTTTTTTTTACAGTATATTACATATACGATATTACAATTCAAAATTGATTGCAATCAGCGGGCCTTGAATCTACGCCTTCAAACTTAGTGACCATAGCTCAGTTGGGAGAGCTTCTAGACCAGTAAGTTTGAAGCCATGGGTCTGAACATGCGCTTTGCTAATTTTTAGGCTATAGATTCCTTATAAAAATATATGCGGCAAAATACAAGAAGAAATTTATCAATTATTTATTATATATTTATTTGACTGCCTCTGTTGTGTGGTGGTTCAGCAGGGCGGCTCATAGCTCGGAGGAGGCGGGTTCATTCCCGCGGCAGGACAAGTATTTGTGCACAGAAAAAAACATAAATACTTGTTCTGAGTTTGGGTGTTGAGGGATCATGGTCCTCGTAGTTCCTGGGTGCCTAGATACAGGGAATCCTAGTTAGGGCCCAGGATATATGTAATTATGTATGTGTAAGCTGGAACGGTTTGTGGGTAGGTTGCAACCTATATAACTATAGGCCTTCAGCATGTCCGCACCGCGCCGTGTCTGGAACAAGAATGATCCGCAGTACACCGAGCGATCCCTTTATATAGCCAGACAGGTAGGGGCGCCATGACAGTTGCCGGTGCTGCCACTGTAATAAATTTAATGCCACCACAGGGTAAATTACGGTGCTCGATCGCTGTGCATAGAGTTTATAACTGGACGTAGCCACCGTCACGGCCATACTGACGTGCGTACGTCCTCGTACGCTTAGCTTCACTTTGTACCTGGTGAGGGACATAAGTATCAGTGTAATTGCTCGTTCATCCTGGCAATTAAATTGTGTTAAACTTGAAGTCAAAGTCAAAGTCAAAACATTAGTTTTCAATTTGATTAGTCAAAAGTATTTTAACCTTCCAGTCATCGTCAGGGTTAACCCTTCAGGACCATTAGTATACCTTCATTTATAAAAAATGGACCGAATAATGCTAACCGGATAGATATCCCTATAGCAACCAAAAATCATCATTCCTACATTTTTTTAATGGACCAATTAGTGCTAGACCGGATAGATATCCCTTTAGCAACCAATATTTTTTTTTATGGACCATTAGTGCTAGTCCGGATAGATTATCCCTTTAGCATTCAGACACATTTTTCTTGTCATCATTTTTACATTATCTTTTTTTCTCGAAAAAAACGAATCGTTACTTTTTTTCCATTTTTTTTTTCACTGGTTTGGGTTAACCCTGCAACTAAATTTGATATTAGTGTCACCCGCCGTCACGTCATCATTCACATCACGTCTCGTCACGTTTCGCGTTGCTTGAAGAGTGATGTAGAAATGGGCAATCCCACTTCTGATGTGGGCAGGAACGTGTTGTGGGTAGATAGGTTGCAACCTATATAACTATAGGCCTTCAGCATGTCCGCACCGCGCCGTGTCTGGAACAAGAATGATCCGCAGTACACCGAGCGATCCCTTTATATAGCCAGACAGGTAGGGGCGCCATGACAGTTGCCGGTGCTGCCACTGTAATAAATTTAATGCCACCACAGGGTAAATTACGGTGCTCGATCGCTGTGCATAGAGTTTATAACTGGACGTAGCCACCGTCATATGTTATTATTGGGCGTTATTTATTATTATTCATTATAAAAGATTTCTCGTCTGTTTTTTGTTTTGATACGATATCTCAGGCAATTTCTTCTAACCCATTTTTTAATTTATAACTGTTTATTTAAAAAAACACGTTACCAACTTATATTCTGACTACTAGTAGCGCTCCGGTGCAGCGGATTTGGCGTGAATGTCATACATGCAACACACAAACAGATACTGTATAATTTTTTTATTTTCGTAGGGTTAAGGAATAAGGGGTAGGGATTGTTAAGCCATCTTACTAATCCCTACCCCTTATGATAGGATTTCTCAAATTCAAACAGAGTTCGTTATTAGACTTCATGGTATTTAGGATTGTTTAAACGACAACGGTAATAGGTGAGTCTACAATATTACAAGTCGAAAACGGCTTGAAATCGGCAATACAAGTTATCAGCGTTTTTACACTGTATTGGCTAAATTTATACCAATGATAAAACTGCCGGTTCGATAATATTATACTTCTGAATATAATCTTCCTGCAGTGACGTATAATGAGATGACATTAAAACGAATTTCGTTCTCAGTGCGGACTGTAATTTTTTATGTTACGAGAAATTTGGGTGCCAGAGAAATAAATTTTAATTATAAATTATCCAAATCCATTTCTATAGTGTCTTTCGATTCTTGTATTAAAGACTAATCATCTTTTAATCTGAGGCGTTGGTTATTATTTAATTTGTGAGATGGATTTAAATTTACTCCCCTTTCACCCTTAATTTCATGGTGAGAGGGAAGTAATATTAGGTATATAACTACCCAACGCTAACCACCATCTCGTTAGCGCATTCCTAAGGGAAACTTTGCAACAGTTACCAGGCATTTTGATAATTATAAAGCATCTAAATCACTATAACATCCACTTAGTTTGGAATAGGTAGATACAGCATATGAACTCGTAAAATTTGGATATTCATTATAACAATTACTTAAGCTCAACTTAATGGATTCTTTAATCTTTTATAAGTCAGATAAGTAATAGGTTCTACGACAGCAAAATTAAAGATTTTTTAGTTATAGTATTTGCGGTAGACAAGACTAGTAGACCAGACTAGACTAGGTGGTAGGACTTTACTGCAAATTTCGTCTAGGTAGGTACCACCGCTTTGCCAGTTATTCTGCTGCCAAGCAGTAGTGCGCAAGAACTGCTGTGTTGACCTAGTAAAATAGCTGGGCAAATGAGACTTTTAGACCTGATCTCTGAGTCTGAGTCTAGTAATAAATAAGTCTAGCTCATGATGTCTCAGGATGACGTGCGCAATGCCTCGCGAAACTATACTTTAGAATTCCGAGTGATACTGCAACTGATATAGGCAGCAGTGTCGCTTAACATCAGGCGAACGGTTAGCTCGTCACATCTTTCCTTAGCATAAAAAAGTGACAAGAAATCAACTTCAAAATACTAAATACCAATTACAACTCGCTTACCTGTACCTATCTAAATCTGAGAACTTATTCATTATTTCTAACAAATGTAAAACTTGGTTAAATATTAATTTAACCTCCAGAGATAAGACAGTTGGGTTATTAGGTGTAGGTTACATTGATAACTAGAAGCGGCCCTCACGCATGGTCATCCATTTACCTGCAGGTAGGTTTATTATTATTATCCAGAAAAAAGTTTTATATTTTAGTAAGTGTATGTGTAAGATTTCACATAAATCGGTTCAATCGTTTTACCGCGAAAGCCAAACGGTAATATTACGCTTATAGAATTTATAGCCACTAAAGTCACTTGCTTACTTCTTTTAATGCTTATGCGCATATATGAATAATAATAATAATAACGCCCATTGATCACATACATAGATCGTGGACCCTAACAAAGATTCCCCGTATCTAGAGACCCAGGAACTACGAGGACCATGTTCCTACAACGCCCAGACTAAGAACAAGTAATAGCACTTTTTTTCTGTGCACAAATACTTGTCCTGCCGCTGAAATCGAACCCACCGCCTCCGGGTTATGAGTCGACCTGCTCAACCACCACACCACAGAGGCTGACATAGGTATACACAGCTATTCATTCCTTCAAGATTTACGTGCTCCATCGTCAGTCACACAGTCCAGGCGAGTTGGTAGTCAAACGTAAATCTATAACGCCTAAGAAATATCAAAGAGAATATTTTTAGTTTCGTAGCTTTTTGTAAGATAGATAGATAAACACTTTATTGTACACCGTAAAAAAGAAAACAATTTACAAATGAAAAACTTACATAATAAACTAGTACTAGTACAACAGGCGGTCTTATCGCTTAGAGCGATCTCTTCCAGACAACCTTTGAATCGGAGGAATCTGTAGCTTCGAATTTTGGGCTTTGGTGTACAGGTAAAAACAAAATGAACTAAAACTATTTCAATAAGTTGTCCTACATTGTTAACTAAAATAAGTATATATACAAATAATATCTAAACATACAAACAAATATACATACTATATAATATTAATATATATAATTAAATATGTACATATATATATATATATATACCGATTGATTAACATATTTATATATAGGTACCTTCTTTAACAAAAAGTAAATAAAAAAATAAAAAAAAAAGAAGATTGGAGTTGTACCAACTACCAGTAAAATTACTTTACACCGACTTGCGACAAATAAAAGTTTTTAACTTTATCTTTAAAAATTTGCAGAGACTTAGAGTGCCGAATCGACACCGGCAAATTGTTCCAAAGGCGAACAGATTCTATGGTGAAAGAGGCATCATAAAAAGAAGATGTATGCAAAGGCATATGTAAAAGAAGGGTTTTGGTCGACCTCAAAGTGCGGGAGTGCTGAGAGTGAGCAAACCCGAATCTTTCTTTAAGATAGCGCGGGGACATAGGGTTGAAAAGTATATTGTACAGCAGTGAGAGAATATGAGAGAGACTGAGAGAATAAGATTAATAACTCACGTCAATTAAAGGTCGAAATTACTCCGACTATGTTTCGGATATATTTGGACGTGAGTTTAGCCGTTATTTATCTTACAAAATGTGTCATACTCACGATAGTTTTCAAACTTTTGTAGCTTTAACTATTTCAATCGGGATTTATTATATTATCCTAGATACAACTATCACACTGCAAGCTACGGTAAAAGCCAGTAGAGCGGTGGGCAGATCCATCGATCTCGAATTCCATTGATCCAGATCTAATGACATTTAAGATTGATGTCGTGACTTGCGAGTTCCCATACACCTATGTAACCTTCTTGCCTATGCATAATTTAGGGCAAAATGACACCAGGCTGTGCATCACACTAATCACACTAATATTATAAAAGCGAAATTTTGTATGGGTGTTTGTGTGTATGTGTGTATGTTTGTAACTCCATCACGCTCAAACGGCTGAATGGATATAGATGAAATTCGGTACCAAGATAGCTTATACACTAGATTAACATATAGGCTACATTATATGCCGGTAAAGTGAAATTTTCCCGTGAGATGACTAAATAATTTAAATACTTTTAATTCCGCGAGTGAAACCGCGGGGCGCAACTAGTACCTCAATAAAGATTAGTTATCTATAGGTATCAAAAGTGAAACGTTGACAATGTAAGTATAGTCTTTGAAATTAAAACGATGAAAGCCCTATATTGCAATTAGTACATTGTAAAAAAAAGACCAGCAACCGATAGGAACACGAATTTGTATGAATTTGACAGTTTCGAGATGCAGCTTATTACATAGTTAGTTGAATATTTTCAAATTGGGAATGAAATTTATCCTGTTCCATTGCAATCTAAGTTTCGTGATCAGTCCCAGAACATGTAGCTATCAATAAGCACCAGAAAATTAAACTGAAGCCTGCCTGGCCGTCACTCCACAAAATAACGGAAGGAAACGCGTTTGGCATTGAACTGGCCACGTAAAGAGGTGTGCGTCGCATCTCAATTGCTGCTATTTATCATTGTAAACAAAGAGTTTAGAAGCTACGATCTCTGAGGAACGAAACGTAATCGGTTGATACATTATCGATGAAGTTTTTTGTGAACTTTTCCTTAATTCTAAATTCACTGAGAATACCCCAATATACTTATGTGCTAATGATTTGGAGCAAGTTCCCAAACAATAACACATTAATGAGAACGTTGCACATTGTATTTCGGAAACTCATTAACCAAATGTATGTTTCACAACTAACTCAATTTAATTTTAACGGTACCTATCATACACTGGGCGAAATCAGAATATCAGGTCTTGTAACTATTAATACTTAAATAATTACCTATCCAAAAACTAGCCCGATAGCTCAGTTGGTAGTAACCCTGCCTTCTGAACTGTGGGTTGTGGGTTCGATTCCCACTCAGGACAAACATTTGTGTGATGAACATAGGTGTTTGTTCTGTGTCTGGGGGTCATATTGTATTCTATGTATGTATTTACAAACAAAAAAGTATGTAAGTATTGTATCAGTTATCTGGTTCCCATAGAGTTTCCCATAGAGCCCCCACAAGCTTTGCTCAGTTTGGGGCTAGATGGCGTTGTGTGAAATGACCACAAACAAAAAAATAAAAAAAGAACAGAATAATAGAATTCGGAATAGCTACATACAATAATAGGTATGTTTTATTCTAATAATCGATGATACCGTACAGTAATTAATGAGTTCTTCCCTGATGAACGATGGACGAAAAAACGAGTAGAAATGCGCAGCCAAAATGACCTTTTGAAGGATGAGTTGACAATATCGAAGCTCTACCAGGAAGACTTGGGTAAAATTAACTCATGGCAAAGAATATAATAATTATAGTGATAAGTTGAATTTGCTATTGTCTACCTAACGTACTAATTACACGTACTAGACCCAGGGAATCCTAGTTAGGGTCCAGGATCTATAGATGTGATCGTTGGACGTTATTATGATTATTATTAAGCACTTTGTTTTTTCACACTTTTTTGTTTCTTTTTTTTTTGTGGTAGGTAGTTTTTAGTATTAGTTATTAATTCATTGGTGTCGATTCTATGTCGCATTCTCTAAAACTAAAGTAAACTTAAAGTATGGCGGTACTCTTCTGATAAAGGGGAAATGAAAAAGACGGAAATATTTTAATTTCGTTTAGCTTTAGAGTTTGCGACACAGAATCGACACTAATGTAGTATTTAGAAAATAAAGGTAATTTGCCGTGTTAAAAAAAAGCACTTTGTAATTTTATATACTCAATACAATAACTTAATTTTAAGCACCTAATCTCATTTCAACTTGTCAAGCTGCTAAAAATAGCCTATTTGCAATATTACAATTCTTTGACTTAAAACCTCAAACGGAGGAAATATGAATCCCTCGGTGAGGGTTAGGTACATATTTGTTCCGTTTGGGTTGAAACAATTTGTCCCTGGGGCCCGCAGGCGCGGCTTCTCGTTAAGGAGGTTTCCAGACGCCTGGTTGAGCTGACGCGTGACCAAAAGGCTGGCACATACCTCAGCCAACGAATTAGCCTAGCTATTCAACGAGGGAATGTTGCCAGCTTTTTGGGTACGCTTCCCGCAGGTGTAATAAATGTAGGTGCAAGTGTGCAATCTAAATTTTATGTTTTATTTATGATTCCTTTTTACTTACAATATTACTTTTTCTCCAATAATTAAATATATAATATAGTTTATTTTTTATAGGAATTAATGTGTCAATATTGCTTAAATAAACTTGCTCCAACCGTGTAGCGAAAATAACCTCAATATTAAGATCTTCAAATTTCTATTTTCTATCAATTTATTATTCTCCGCATTTATTGATAAACAATTAATAACCATAACCAATTAGGTTTTACCAATTATGATTGGAAATGGGATATTTAACATTAATTTAATCTGTTTGTACTGCTGAATTCGAGAACTCAAAACTAATAAATTATACCTATAATAATATGAAATGAAATGAAATAGTTTATTAAATGTTTACAAACATCGGTTTAAACATAAAACAGTCTACGAAAAATACAAATAGTTTACTCCTGGTAGGAAACTGGTACCCAAACTAGGAAAACCTGTGTTTTGACATACCAATGCCCCTCCGCCGGACTACTAAGACTACGGATGATAAAATCCCGTTGACAAAAAGAAAGAAAATATTTAAGTATTTGCTGTACTTATTTTACTGTTACTAACCTGTAACCAATGCTGTCCTACCTCAAATTTGCGTCTAGCTACAGCGCTGGTGAAATATCATACTTTTAACTAGAGAGTTAAAAGTATGATATTACAATCAATCAATCAATCAAATTATACGAGCGCTGGTGAAATACAATCAATCAATCAAATTATATGAGCGCTGGTGAAATATCATACTTTTAACTAGAGAGTTAAAAGTATGATATTACAATCAATCAATCAATCAAATTATACGAGCGCTGGTGAAATATCATACTTTTAACTAGAGAGTTAAAAGTATGATATTACAATCAATCAATCAATCAAATTATACGAGCGCTGGTTAAATATCATACTTTTAACTAGAGAGTTAAAAGTATGATATTACAATCAATCAATCAATCAAATTATACGAGCGCTGGTGAAATATCACACTTTTAACTAGAGAGTTAAAAGTATGATATTACAATCAATCAATCAATCAAATTATACGAGCGCTGGTGAAATATCATACTTTTAACTAGAGAGTTAAAGGTATGATATTACAATCAATCAAATTATACGAGCGCTGGTGAAATATCATACTTTTAACTAGAGAGTTAAAGGTATGATATTACAATCAATCAAATTATACGAGCGCTGGTGAAATATCATACTTTTAACTAGAGAGTTAAAAGTATGATATTACAATCAATCAATCAATCAAATTATACGAGCGCTGGTTAAATATCATACTTTTAACTAGAGAGTTAAAAGTATGATATTACAATCAATCAATCAATCAAATTATACGAGCGCTGGTTAAATATCATACTTTTAACTAGAGAGTTAAAAGTATGATATTACAATCAATCAATCAATCAAATTATACGAGCGCTGGTGAAATATCACACTTTTAACTAGAGAGTTAAAAGTATGATATTACAATCAATTAATCAATCAAATTATACGAGCGCTGGTGAAATATCATACTTTTAACTAGAGAGTTAAAAGTATGATATTACAATCAATCAATCAATCAAATTATACGAGCGCTGGTTAAATATCATACTTTTAACTAGAGAGTTAAAAGTATGATATTACAATCAATCAATCAATCAAATTATACGAGCGCTGGTGAAATATCACACTTTTAACTAGAGAGTTAAAAGTATGATATTACAATCAATCAATCAATCAAATTATACGAGCGCTGGTGAAATATCATACTTTTAACTAGAGAGTTAAAGGTATGATATTACAATCAATCAAATTATACGAGCGCTGGCGAAATATCATACTTTTAACTAGAGAGTTAAAAGTATGATATTACAATCAATCAATCAATCAAATTATACGAGCGCTGGTTAAATATCATACTTTTAACTAGAGAGTTAAAAGTATGATATTACAATCAATCAATCAATCAAATTATACGAGCGCTGGTTAAATATCATACTTTTAACTAGAGAGTTAAAAGTATGATATTACAATCAATCAATCAATCAAATTATACGAGCGCTGGTGAAATATCACACTTTTAACTAGAGAGTTAAAAGTATGATATTACAATCAATCAATCAAATTATATGAGCGCTGGTGAAATATCATACTTTTAACTAGAGAGCTAAAAGTATGATATTACAATCAATCAATCAAATTCTATGAGCGCTGGTGACATATCATACTTTTAACTAGAGAGTTAAAAGTATGATATTACAATCAATCAATCAATCAAATTATACGAGCGCTGGTTAAATATCATACTTTTAACTAGAGAGTTAAAAGTATGATATTACAATCAATCAATCAATCAAATTATACGAGCGCTGGTTAAATATCATACTTTTAACTAGAGAGTTAAAAGTATGATATTTCACCAGCGCTGTAGCTAGAGTCAAGTTTGAGGTAGGGCAGCATTGGTTACAGGTAGGGTGAAAGTAAAAAAATATATCATAATATTCATAATGGATCTTCCCTACTTCAAATTTTACTCTAGCTACAGCCCTAAATCAATCACCATGTATATCACTGACCGCTTTCAATAGTAGCTATTCGTATACAAATAATTTGTTATAGAACATGAGCATGGATCTATATAATCTACCTTCCAGAATCGTCCAGCAAATTTGCAGGTGTGCGTTTTACCCTATTTGGTAAGACTTCGGTCGATGAAAGAGATAACGGGTTTGTTTTTTAATTGAAGTAAAACTTCTTTACGCACGCTTGACTTGGGGAGTAAGCTGGTGAATGCGAGGCGAACGGAAGTTGAAGTTGGTTCACGTAGATCTCCATTGTCAACATAGCAAAGTTAAAAATTTGCATAATTATGTTGGAAAGTCCGGTAATATGACAATTTACAATAATTGTCAAGATGGCGACATTAACATTAAACAAAGCAAAGACAAAGTTATACCGGCCAATAGATGGAGCTAAACTAAAGAAGATTTACTTCAGTCGAGTGGCCTGAAGAACACTCCTGAGTTTTGGCGGGAAAGCGAAAAAGATTGCGTCACCGCATTGTATTATTTTCCAAAACTTGTGTTATTTTCAGTGTTAGTGCATAAGATTGGTGGCATTCTATTCGTTAAGTGCTGGATTACAGGCGTGAGTGTGGGAAAATTGTATAATGATGGTGAAACGTTTCTTTTCGTGTTGTTCCCAAAACTCCATAGAAGCTTCAAGTAAAGTTACCACCACTTTACTAGGAGTATGACTTTGACTAGACTATGACTTGACACATATTTGCGTAAAATATCATTAACTTGATAAATAATCAATTACTTGACACTAGCTAAATACACAAAAGTGTGGAGCCAAAATATATAAAATAAAAAAAGATCACTCTTTTAAAAAAAAATTGATACTATCAATTTTTTAGATTTGTGTGAGTATATCACATCTACCAGATCACTCTTCTTTGTAACCTACATTTTAACAAAACTCTGGTAAACATGCTCATTAGCATTCAGCTATTTTTCCATTCAACATTCAATATCATTTTAAAATCCTGTTTGAATCCACTTTCTTCTTCGCTATCGAACAAAAACTTGATGGAGATATTTTTTCTGTTTGCAATCAATCAAGTGAGCTTGCATTGAATACGGAGCGATTCGATTTAACGGCCATTAGCGTAACAACCCCCGACCATCTCCTTGGTAATCTTTGAAGGCTGATTTTTATTTATATAGATATAGGTATGCCTTGTAAGGCTTTATGGAAGTTATCTAAGTGGAATTCTGAAGACGCTTTTTTAAGATAGGAAAAATTAGGTGGTAAAAACTAGGTTGTAGGACTTTGTTGCAAAGTTCGTCTAGGTAGGTACCACCGCTTTGCCAGTTATTCTGCCGCCAAGCGGTAGTGTGCAAGCACTACTGTGTTCCGGTTTGAAGGGCACTGTAGCTAGCGAAATTACTGGGCAAATGAGACTTTATGATCTGATCTCACAGTCGAGTAATTTTATTACCAGTCTGTGCTGATGTCTCAGGATGATGTGCGCAGTGCAGTGTCGCGTGAAACTCTATCTTTTGGGATTCCGAGTGACACTGTTCTGTTATGGGCGGCCCTGTTGCTTAACATCAGGGAAATGACTAGCTCGTCACATCATTCACTAATATAAAAAAAATGTAAATAAAAATATAAAAATAAAAATATTAATGAGATATAGATAAAAGAGATGGAGTCAGAATTTATATAGAAAGAAAAGGCATTATTTCAGGACATCACGAAAAATTACATTACAATATAGGAGACATACAATATAAATTAGAGAAGAGACAAAATAACAGTGTAACGTTGTGTGATGTCATGACCCTGGGGGGTGATCTTGGAACTTGGATTGCAATGCAACAGGAGTAATTATATACCTAATTTGAAATTTCCGTAGTAACTATACTTACCTAATAATAATCTACGCATATGATAAATTCGAAATCGTACACGCTTCAGAACGAATTCATTATGGAATATCGTACATGCTTCGGAACGAATTTATTATGGACTATAACCAGATTTTTACTTTATAGCACTCACAATACGGAAAATTCGCTACCGCGATTCAGACCTTTTTACGAACTACTTCAAATTCCATAGAAACTATGCATTATCATTGAAACACTAAACAGCGCCATCTAGAAAATTTTTGGAGCACTATATTTTTTCTCCGCTGATCTAACTCGGAGCTTTGTTACACCATCACGCAATAACCACCGGACCGACATTGGTAAACAATACTTACACTTTTTTATAAATACGTACACAAAATACAATGTAACACACACAGAACCAACGTTTGTGTTCACCACACAAATGTTTGGGAGTTCCTGGGTGGGAATCGAACTCACACTTGCAGTTCAGAAGGCAGGGTTGCTACCAACTATCGGGCTAGTCAAATATTTTGTATTTTAATGGTTTTCGATAAAATAATAGGCAAATTGAATTATTGGTGCTAGAAATTCAAACAACACGGTAAGTAGCATATTATTTATTTCCATATGATGTGAACAAGATACACGCTATCATTACAAGGATTGGTAAATACAGGAGAATACAAAACAATAACATGTCCCTGTGTACAACCAAGGCGCAAGTCCACGTTGGTTTGGATCTGCTGGGCTATCATGTAACTCGATTGCAACAAATTGAAACACAAATTTGTATGGATTTGACAGTTTCAATACGTAGTTTATGTGCATAGTTAGTGTGGATATTATTCCTGTTGCATTGCAATTAAAGTTTCGTGATCACCCGCCTTGGAAACTAAAGCTATGTTCCACGAGGCATTTGAAACATACAATTGTATAATTTTCAATTATTTATATTTGGACTTCGTTAGCTAACTTTAATAATGTTTATACAAGTGTTTGAGTTGAATTAAGTAATGTACGTTTGTGAAAGACAGCTCTACTTCAATGTTACACTTTGAGGACCACGTGTCATTTTACTCATATTTTTGCATATCATATTGGCTAACGCCGTAAGGGGCCATCCATAAATTAAGTAATGAATTTCATGATTATTTGATCCCTCCCCCGTCCTTATCACAGTAGGGGGTGATCACGAAACTTTGATTGCAATGCAACAGGAGAAATTTCCATACTAACTATACACATACACTGCGTCTTCAAACTGTCGAATCCATACAAATTTGTTTCTATCACTTGGTTACTGGACAAATGAGATTTTATGATCTGATCTCACAGTCGAGTAATATTATTACCAGACTTTGCTGATGTCTCAGGATGTTCGCGCAGCGCAGTGTCACGCGAAACTTTATATTTTGGAGTTCCGAGTGACAGTGTTCTGTTATGGGAAGCCGTGTCGCTTAACATCGGTTGAACGACTAGCTCGTCACATCATTCACTTACATAAATAAAAAAAATAAAAAACTTTCAATCGAATTACGTGATCGCTCAGCTGATCACAACTGTGAGACCTTCCCCCCTACCTAGTGTGATGTCATATATTTTACAATTTTACATTTACATATTTATGAAATTAAAGAATTAGTATTGTAATAATACGTAGATATAAAATATAATATTTTGAAAAAATGTCATGTCACTTTAGGACATTCCCCCCCCCCCCTTCACGCCTCTTGTCACACAATGTCACACTTCGTCGACCCCCTCCCTCGCACTTAACTTGTGACTTAATTTATGGATGGTCCGTCAATAAATATAACATAATCTTATCTGTCGACGTCATATAAAGAACTGGAAACAAGTGAACAATAATCTGCGATTGAATTAGCGACCGTCTTTATCAATGAATTGACCTATACATACAAAAACATATAAACATTTTTATAAAAGGTAGATACGTACATTCACATATATGACTTGTGATTGATTTAAATATGATTATCTATGGTTAAAAACGTGAGTTACATATTTTATATAAATTTTGGTTTCATTACAAAGATTCTGCAATCTTTGTAAAATTTATGTATACTTATTTGTAACAAGGGACTAACTTTTCTATTAGGTACTGAAAATTGGAAGAAACAACAGTTTTATAATGATGTATATAGTAATGTTTATATACTGGAAGTGTTATCAGACAGTCCGATATTTATTTATAAATATTTATCTAGTGTAATATTGAAATATAAAGATCAATATATAATAATTGACTATACAATAAAAATAATTCAATAATAAGTCAAATATGTGGAAATCTAAGGCAAACCTAAGTCAGTCTATATATTATTTTCTATTTTTTTATAATAATAATAATAACGCCCAACGATCACATAGATCCTGGACCCTAACTAGGATTCAGTGTCTAGGGACCCAGGAACTACGAGGACCATGTTCCCACAACACCCAGACTTAGAACAAGTATTTGCCCTTTTTTTGTGCACAAATAGGTACTTGTCCTGCCGCGGGAATCGAACTCGCCGGGCTATGAGCCGACCACCATACCACAGAGGTCATAAGTTTATATATTTGATAAATGTAGAACATAATTTTATATGACGGGAATCTAATCGATGACAATAAATTATTATAGTACCTATAAATGAAATAACTATGGCACATTTCAAATGAATTTAATATTAGATCACTATATATTAAAAATAAAAGTGAAATATATCTTTATATTTAATAAAACCATCTAAACATCATATGGTTTATCATTGAAAATAAAAGTCAACGTTAAAGAGTATATATTAAGTACCTACATGATATAAAATATGTTATTAAATATTTAGAGATATTATAATCAATATTTTAAGCTCTACGAAAGACAGTTAGTTACAGGTGAACAGCAGTTTATAAAGGGTATATAGGTATGTATAATGTATATAATTTTAAAGCTTTTTTATTTAGGCATACCTACCTAATATTCTATATAGGTACTATCAAATATGGCTATTCTATAATTTTTCTACGATACAAAGTCCATACATAAAACTTGGGGTACAATTTTTATATTATTTAAGCCTTTATCTAATACTAGCGCCCTGTTGTTTCATACGCCGATATAAAGTAGCTTTGTGTTAATCCAGTATATAAACTATGTTCCAAATTTCCAAATCCATCTAATTGCGACGGGAACAAACACTTTTACACACAAACTTTCAAATGTTAGTGTGATATATTCAACGTGTATTTTTGTGATAATTATTTATGTTATTTAATGACGAATTGTAGGCCTGCTATGGCATTAATTTATAACAATATCAAACACTAAGCAAACATTAATTTAAGACTATAATTCTTACCTATCATATTTTTTGTACTTTTTCCTAAGAAATAAATTAAACACTTCCGCGCAAAAATACTACAGATGATTTGAGTATAATGTACATTATAATTTATTTCAATAAGTACACCTACTGATCGCGTAAAACTTCGCATTACGAAGAAATTACATAGTTGATCTTTAAAATATTATCCTACATGTATAATTCTACATTCATAAGCTTTTGTTTTAAATTAATTGACCGAGAACGTGCAATTGAACTATATATTTAAGTATATGCCGACATAAAATTAATATTAATATATATAGTTGTACACATTACAATTATATATAAGTACAATTTAACGAAATAATACTAAAACGCATTGATATTCGTCTACAAAAATATAAACCTAGGACCAAGTGACATTATAAAAGCAGTAATGGGCTAATTAGTTATTTATTAATAAGTTTTCACGTGAAATTTCGACTTGAGCAGCAATAGATGACTGAGCATTGTTCAGTAATATGGGCCTAAGATCCGTATTACAGAACGATGCTCAGTCATCGATCGGTGCTCAAGCAGAGATTTCAATCACTAATTGATCACATTATGAAACTCAAGCAGGAGACACAGATATAGCGTGAATGAAAATAAAATTAACAAAGACACTAAGGTCCGTATTACAGAACGATGCTCAGTTATCGATCGGTGCTCAAGCAGAGATTTCAGTCATAATTTATTTATAGTGCTCAGCTCTTACTGCTTTTATTGTCACTGAACAATTAGATTAGAGATAATTATCTACAATAGCTAGTTATCTATTAACATGGCAATCTCAATTTATAATAAAACGTGTTTTATGTATTTGTAATAAAATAAAATTTGTATATACACAAACCGCAAAATATATAATGTGCAATTTTATAATTAGGTATAACTGGTCTATTACTAAATGACTACATTATCTACACATTACGATCTACAAAGAAATTAATTTACTTAAGGAATGTCGTCAAGATTGAGCAAAATAAAAACAATTAAATAGATATACAAGTATCTTAATGTCAGAATAAAATTATCGTCATCAATAATTAAAATTATAAACCTTGGTTATAATAGTATAATCCCGATTTTAGAATATTACGATCCGTAAATGATATACGTTATTATATCGTAATATTCAATAATATAATGATTATATTTAGCCATTGCATTTTAGCCTACGAGAAAGGCGCTCTATAGTGAGTTGACATATAAAGTTTTTCATTGGGCCGTTGAGCGGTGCTAGGCCGATATCGGTCAATAACACAATAGAATTCTTTGAAATCTACAAAGTCCCTGGAACCAGCCACTCGTCGAGTGAATTAAAAATAATTATACAAGGTGGAATTTAATACGCTCTTTTCCTTTAATGTATGTATTTAGTCCATGCTATAGAATGCTCCCATATGACTAAATAAAAAAGTACTTATGAAATAAAACTTAAATGTAGGTATTATCAAACTTAAATTTTAAAGAAAAGTCTTGTGACATTAAACAAAGCAGGTATTTGGCCTACGAAACATAAACACAAAGCACTCAGCTGATGCTCGCACTGTGTGTACCGTTAAATAGACATATCGGCTGTAATGCAGTTATTTTAAGAGGCACTAAATAGTAAAACATTTTTTTTATTGGATCTTGTACGCATATTCTATAGCATGGTCTGAGTACATACATTTAAGGAAAATACTGAGTTAAATTCCACCGTTTATAAGTAGTAATATTATAATATACATATAACAAAAGTTATAGCTGTTTTTGCCCTTAACAGTAGAATATTTTAAAACAACATCAATTTATTATTTGAATGATTTTGTTGTTTATAATAAAGTATAATAATAAATTGATTTTATTTTCATCTTTTTTGTTATAAATACAATATATATGTTGTTTTTGACGTCTTATTGAGTACCCCACTTTTCCATAAAACCACTGTTAGTACAGAAACTACATTCCACAGTCACTTAAACAAATACCAACTCTTGCTACAACGCAATAGATTACAGTTTAACTCGCATAGAGCTACAAGCCTACCTAACCCTAAACATGTGCTTCTCTTTCTGTCACACAGCTCTACTCTTCTGACGCGATACGCTTAATAAAGTGCGATATGCCAGGCTTGATAACATGGCATATTAAACAAATAGTACAGTAAGATACCTTAAGATAAACACGTCCAGGTTCTTTGATGATAGTCTGCTGGTTTTTTAATTAGTGAAGTTGGCTCAGCTAGTATCACATTATATTATGTGAAAAAATTGTCTCTTTGTTGGTATATAGGAAGTTCCACGTCCGGTGAACGATCGTCCCAATCTTCTGTATTCACGTTTTTAGGCAGCTCTTCTAACGCTTTAACTGTTTGAAAAATAATAACTTTACTTTTAGATACCTACATATTTTGGACGATGTGTCTTTTGACAATAGTGCATCTAAAACTGAACAACAATTGAAGGGCTCAGAATAAAAAGGGTTTAACTGTCAAATTGATAGTTTCGAGAAAATTGACTTTAAACTTCAACGGCGTCATTTTAATGTAGAGTGCTTATAATGTAATAGAAAAGGTTTATATAATTCTATTTTAAAATACTAAATATAGTACTCATTCATACAATTACTGTAAAAATATAATATAATCATGTTTTTATGCTAAGATAACTGTATTCCCGTGACAGATAAACCGTTTTTAGACTCAAAATCTCGAGATTTAAGCCTCATTTCGGTATGTTGAGAATGTATTATTGTAGATAATTTCACGCTGAATCCAACGATACCCATAAGTCAATTTGTGACAAAAATCAGTTAAACCCTTTTTGTTCTTACCCTTTCAATTCATAATCAAACATATTTTTGGCACCATTTCAAATATATTTGTAACACCTTTGAAAGATGCGAGAGATCAAATTAATATTAATAATGATATAGGTTTTAATAAAGTAGATTTTATAAAGATACACTATGTTCAAAAGACTGTGAAAAGCGATAATCTTTAAAACACTTTAACAATATTGTTAAGTCTCAAATGCAAAGTAACAAGGCAACTACGGAAGTTTTTAATAAAGGGACTACTCACAACATAACGCATAAAACGAAACCATGCTGCAACACACTGGATCTTCTTAGGACCGTCCTTTGCAGCCAATAGGGTTAGAATTTTCGGAGATAGTGTCTGATCAGAGAAGTGTCGTTTGGGTGTGAATAGTGTACAGTTTGGAAAAGAAGTAAGAAGAGGTGATGAAAGAGCAAACGTCACCGTGGTATCATAATGTAATTGCATTAATATCAAAGAATTAGAATTTTTCCTAAATATCATAGGTATTATCGGCAATAACAATTTAAGTACAACTGTCATTGTGTAAACCAAAATACTGGCAAATTATGGTGATCACGTCATTTCATGGCATCATGGTAACATTTACACGAAGTAGGTACTTATTTATAAAGTCAAGAAATATTATTTAGTGTAAAGATTAATTAAAATAAGATAGATCTTATGTGATATGTATGTGATGGTAACATGATATGTGACAGTGATTCAGTGGTTGGTGGCAGACGGTCCTTGGTCAGTGTTGGTTCCTGCAGAAACGGGACAAACGACATCAAGCATAATGTTGTTACATGCGTGGACACACGTGGTTAGATTAGTCACATCAAATCACGTTTAGAAAGGTCAGATTCGAAGTAATGCCATACCAGGATATCAATTATAAATACTCAGTTTTAGCTTTAAAATATATAATAAAACTGATTAGAGAATTATTTTTGTTTTAAAAATCTGACCATTCTGCAAAATAGTAATGGAAAACTAAATTGCAAATCAAATGTGCAACACTCAAATCATACAAAAAAAAATTAATAGAAAAAAATAATTAATTGAGTACGCTGCTTGTGAAGTTACTTAGCAAACGTAAAGGCATATTCAACAAAATTGAAAAAAAAAATGAAGAATAATAAAGAGACAGGTAAATACAGAAAAAAAGAAATAGCAAAAAAATGATGATCTCGACTATAATCAAAATTTTATCATGACAAAAGTCTATATAAACAAAAAATTACTTGGTTGAGATTTAGTAAGTTAGTATATAAAACCTTGAAGAAACAGAAATATGAAATCAATAAACAGATCTCAAGTAGGTAGATTCAAAGAGTCTTCAATATATTCAAAACGGTTGAACATGCCAAAAACAAACACAAAATTATTGAAACATCATTTGTAGAAAATTTGATCCAATATCTTAATTTCATGGCTGTTATAAATATTTTCTTTAAGGTTTTCCTCGTTGCTCAATTATAAAAATCCAACTCACACGATACAAAAATACACACAAGGAACTAAACCCCTAAGACCGAGCACACACATATGCTACGCTAGCTGAATTTTATATGCCCAATTCAAATGTTGCGAATGTGATTGATTTTTGTGACATTACAGAATACATGATCAGAACGCCCAAAACGACCTACGTAATGATCTTTAAATAATGGATCAAATATTCCACATCAATCAAACAAACGAAACATAGCAAAAAAAAAAACGGGAATCGTCTTACCCGCGATGATTTTGCTCATCTCCGTGACCTGTTTCGCCAATATTTGGTTCATTTGCAGCAGATGTTCCTTTTGTCGCCTCTCGTCAGCATCAGGACTCTAATAAGCATACACTGTTTGTACAGCCATTCGAATCTTTTCAATGTTTTTTCAGGATTTTTTTACAAACTTTATCACCTCATTGCTCATGAAATTTGGAGGAACCATGTCTTTATTGGCGTTGGTACCAACTGAGATTTTTGAAAATGTAATGTGGTGTTAAAGATTGCTATCAAGGTATAGACTATTTTGCTATATTCTCAAATGTTTTTCAGAGCACATTAGTAAATTATAGTTATTTTTTGCGATTTACATATTAATTGGTCATGCAAATTGAATACCATTCAAGACAACATGGAACGCTCAATAAAAATAAATTTGTAGTATCTATAATTAAGCTGTTTCAGATAGCATCATTCCATGTAATGCATGTCCAATAAAAAAAATTTGAAAGAAATAATACAATCGAATCTTCAGGAATCTTTCTCCTATTTCGGTAAACCAAGGCGTATTACAGAACTATCCTCAGTCGTCGAATGATGCTCAAGTAGAGATTTCATTCAATATTTCATAATTTTGTGAATGAAATCGCATGTCTTGAGCAGAGATTTACGACTAAGCGTAGTTTTATATACGGGCCTTAGTCGGAAAAGATTTAAGTAAAACTAAAAGCCATAAATAATGTTTTCATTGAAGCAAATGAACACGTTGGAATCAGAATTATTGTTTTATGCAACGTATTCGTGGGGTGCATAATAGAACAATACCACGCGATGCTAAGTCATACGTGTAATGAATTATTGCAACGGAAGTACAATGATTTATAAGGAGGTGAGGAATTGGAGTTCGTGTCAAATATTCGGGAAATACTGATATTTTGAATTATCAGAAGTTTTTTTTTTTTTGTTTTTTGTTTTTTTCTTATAAAGGTGGTAGGACTTTTCTGCAAAGTTCGTCTAGGTAGGTACCACCGCTTTGCCAGTTAATCTGCCGCCAAGCAGTAGTGCGCAAGCACTGCTGCGTTCCGGTTTGAAGGGCACTGTAGCTAGTGGAATTATTGGGCAAATGAGACTTATGACCTGATCTCACAGTCTAGTAATCTTATTACTAGATTGTGCTGATGTCTCAGAATGACGTGGACAGTGCAGTGTCACGCGAAACTCTGTACTTTAGAGTTTCGAGTGACACTGCAACTGATATGGGCAGCCGTGTCGCTTAACATCAGGCGAACTGTTAGCACGTCGCGTCATTCCTTACAATAAAAAAAATATTTCACTGCCATTATTATATATAACCAATATACGTTTAGAAACTCATATCTTTTTATAAATTCAACAGTACAATTTTATTACAGAACATTTTTTTATTAACAACCTAATTTTGTTGGTTTCTTTTCTACCTGCATTACCACAGCCACAGACACCTGAGCACGTGCTATTTATTAAAAAATATGTTAAATTTAATACTTAGCTTATTATAATTTTGTTGGTCGCTAGCCTCTACTTTATAGGATAGGAGTAAATATGGTCAAAGATCAAAGGTTAAAGAAATGTAAAGATTCTTTGGAATTAGTTTTGTTGATATTTATATACCTTGCTGTTGGGATCGGCCGAGGTACTTGTCAGCATCTTCTTTATGGACTCAACTTTCTCGAGACGCTTCTGTTGTTCCTCTGGGGACAGTTCTGGAGGCTGCAAATTAATTATTATTTAATATCATTTGTACAACTAGTTGCAGTTGCCAATATCTTTACAAATTCACTATTTTTAACTCCGATCAAACAGTCTGTCTGGTTTACTGTGGCACCATAGCTCTTGAATGGATGAATCTTTTTTTTTGAGAGATAATTTAATCGAGTGTTCTTTTATATTAAGCTATGGTTCGAGAAACTCTATTCAAATGTTGAAGATCATCAGCTCTGTTTCAGTATATAAATGGAACGTGATAGGGGTTTTAAATAGAAAATAAAATATTTTCAAATGATGTATTTATTATTATTACCTTCTCAGGGATATATCGTTCAGGAATCAGGATCTTCTGTGGCGCTGCTAACAGTTGGTCGATTGTGTTGTCCGCCAGTTTGTGCATCTGTGGCGGTAACGCTGAACGAACGACGTCGGGTGCGGGAGCCGAGCGGAGCGCGCGCTCCATGTCCGCATCGTCGAGGGAACGACCAAGTTTCTAAACATTAAAATGACGCGGAAAATGCCATGGTGAAAAAACAACAGAGACAATAAAAAATTTTGATCCCCAATTTTTATTGGATCTATAAAAAATAACACATGCGCATGTTTTATTGTATTTTTAATGATAGAATTGTTATTGTTTATATCAATTTAGAATACAGTAAGATTTTAGCTAGCTAGAAAAGAAAACGTCATAGTATAGAAGTATTTTTTAATAACTACAGGTATATTGTCGACGACTTCGACACCTTTCATAAGCGGTGGTCTGAGGTTGCGGGAGAGCAAAATATCTGGCAAAATATGGGGGGAGACCTTTCCCCAGCAGCTGGTAGTAAAGGTAAACAAAAAAAATGTCATTCTATAAATTAGGCTATAATGAAAAATCCAAGCAATTCATTTTTGTTTTTTCATTGTTTTGTTTTTTATTCATAACTTGAGAAGGACTGAATATTTAAAACTAATATTTTTTATATGAGCTCTTTAAAGGTAAATCTTGAAATTATTTTCAAGATTGAATTTCGCTGCCTTTCAAAAATTTAATGGTGTCTTTTACGAACGGAATTCGGTCGAATCAACCATGAACCCTTTTAAAGCTAGATAGTAATTAAATGTATGTACCTAAATAAGGTTAACTTACATCCTGATTGTATGCATCCTGAGGCATCTCATTCAAAGTTTTCGCGCTTAAATGATGTGGTGCAGTATAATGCCTCCTCTTTTCTTTCGGGATCTGCCTTCTATGCAATGATCCATTCTTGGGCTCTGACATTTCCGTTATAATCTGCTTCGCTGCTTCACTTTTAAATATAGGAGACAACTCAACGGACCTTGTCAAACTGACTATACTACTCGTCTTCGATAACGGATCGTTGGTTAAAGTTCTGGAACTTTCCGTAGGACTGTTCAAGTATTGGTTAGATATAGACATGTTCCTGTCATAGCCTCGTTCGTAGCTTTTGCTGTAACTACTATTCATGGAAACGCTTTGAGTGTAACTGCTGTTCATTGAATTGGTATAATCATAGTTAGACAAAGACGGGCTTGAGACATATTTCGGACTCAATTCCATATTTTGCTCAGTGATACTAAGATAGTTGGGAGGGTTTCTATAGTTGTAATCGTTTCTAGGTAATGATGATGCTCGCGTGTTATTCAGGGACTGGACTAACTCTTCTTCAATGAATTGGTCGAGGTTTGCAGTGATGGGGTGAGAAGGCCAGTCTGATAAAGGTTGCAAAGAGCGTTCGCGATCGCGTTGTCTTCGCTCGCTTTCTCGTTTTACTATGCGAACCGTTTTGATCTCTTGCTTTTCCACATTGGAGAGATTCGCTGGAATAAATAAAAACAGTTTTAAATTAGTTTTAATCTACATTGTCTCATCATGTTGTGTTGTGTTTTTACTAATAATCTTACGCGTAAGTTCTGGTTTTCTCTCTTTGTTTATATTTTATGCTTGCTTTAATGCGTTTGCGTACTTTTACATAGTTTTGCACTTTAATTTGTATGATTGTAAGAATATTAAAATCTTTATAGTCTATGCGTAGGGACCAAAGCATTTCTCTTAATTTTGGGTCGATAATGAACGGAAACGATCATGATGTGAATTTTCCTCAGTTAGTTCAGTGTAAAATAAGTCATTTTATTGTACGTAGTTGAAAAAATCCGTAGTATTATTGAACACACTCACCAAATCCACCCTGTTGTATATCTTCACTAGTAAGTGGGGATGTGACATCACCGGGTCCTCTAGTATCCACATACAGTGGTGTCTCCATACTGGTTGGGTCATAATGCCCCGGTGGGACCAAAGGCCGGTTGACTTCGAATTCGTAGTCGTTATTTCCGTGGTCGATGGTATGTCCCGTGTCTAGATTTGTCTCTTGCCAGGACGATGACAAGGGTCGGCGTTTGTCTGCGAATTGTATCATCATTATTTATTGATATTTTTCTTGCGTCGCTAAGAAGACAAGCATATCCATTTCGCAGCGTAATCAGACATAATTTAGGTTTGGACCTTACACCAAAAACATTGTTTAAATAAAGCCATCATGTAAACTTCTTTAAACTGCTGACTGTTTTATTGATACAATAGGTGAGTGGGATATATTTTAGAAAATATAATTACGCCATAACAAAAATTCATAGGTAATTTTTAACGACTGTCTCACTGCAACTTTTCACTAGGTGGTAGGACTTTGTTGCAAAGTTCGTCTAGGTAGGTACCACCGCTTTGCCAGTTATTCTGCCGCCAAGCGGTAGTGCGCAAGCACTACTGTGTTCCGGTTTGAAGGGCACTGTAGCTAGTGAAATTACTGGGCAATTGAGACTTTATGATCTGATCTCACAGTCGAGTAATATTATTACCAGACTGTGCTGATGTCTCAGGATGATGTGCGCAGTGTAGTGTTGCTCGAAACTCTATTTTGGGGTTCCGATTGACACTGTTCTGTTATGGGCAGCCGTGGCGCTTAACATCAGGTGAACGGCTAGCTCGTCAAATCATTCAGTAACATAAAAAAAAACTACCTGCAATTTCAAAATAGCGGTAGAAGTGAAAAATCAATATTTTCTCTGCTACAATGACGTACGCAGTAAAATTAAGTTGTGGTACGCATAGATGGTTGATATACAGTTATTACTAAGCTACGGTAGGTCATCATCATTGTCAGCAATACGTCCACTGCTGGCATAGGCATCACTCATTCATTATATTCTACACATAACACAAACACACCCTTCGTATTATTTCTGGTAAAACACACTTTTTATTTTATAATAGCAGTCAATTTGTGTAATCCAGTTTGTTCAGTTTATAATTATTTTCCTGTATCTATGTTGTATTATTCACGCTGTTGGATTACCTAAATAAATAAATGCAATTATTGTTAACATTTACTTATAGAGCACCTTTTTGAGCGGCTGATTGCCTCTTGCATACGACTCCGCGGTTTTGACCAGGGGAGTGATCACGAAACTTTGATTGCAATGCAACAAAAGAAAATTCCATACTAACTATGCACATAAGCTGCGTATTCGAACTGTCAAATCCATACAAATTTGTGTTTCTTTTGGTTGTAATCGAATTACGTGATCGCCCAGCAGATCATCGGTCCTCCGAGTGAGGGGCCGACTTACGCAGGGTCTTTTGGTTCGTAGTCGCCACACGGGAACCTTTCTTCTCCATCAGTTGACGGCTTAACTTACTACATAATTTCAAAACCATTCTAATTTAATCCATGATAGATACCTGGCATAGAATCCTGTGTTGTTTGCAGAGCATGCGATTGTTGAGTGAGATGTCTTACGGCACGGCTTAGCTCTTGACGCTGTTTTTGTAACGCTGATACTAATTGTTGGACCCGGGACACCTCTGTAACAACAATAAAGAAAGTGACAATGAGGGTAACTGTTAAATTTGCTGTAATAATGTTGAAAATCTGTTGTGAGAAGCCTCTTTTTCGACTTGATAAGATTGTACTTAGCTATGATTTTAGAAAAATTGTAGGTTTGAATGAACAGCCGTTTGAATATCATCAACACTTTTCTAGTTCATGTCAAAATTCGGTTTTTTTATGCGGTTATATTTAGGCTTGCTTCATGTTACGTTAGATTGTACCAAACAACTTAAGTTTTAAATTGGTATCGTGGGTACACACCAACGCTAAAAATAGCACGCACGCACACAGTGGGCACGCACAAAGTGCTAAAAATAGCCTATTTTCAATATATTTTTTTACTTTGAATTAGACACTTTCAGAATATTTGTAAAGTACACTGTAATATTAGATTACTCCTTTGTTATTACACTAGCCAGCGTGGTCACTCATCGTGAATTGTGAGTAAATGATGACATACCGTCTTCGAGCATAGCGGTGGGATGCGCGGGCGCAGACGCACGGCGCGCTTGTAGCGCCCGACGAAGTTGTTGCAATTCTCTCTCCAGCCTGGCGTTATCTGCTACGGTTTGTTCCAGTTTCTGCAAAATTTTAAAATTCCTTAGCACGTTATATGGGATTGTAAAGTCTTCTTCCATTCGTAAATAAAATTATGAAAGTTTACACAAATTGCACCTATTTTATTTTTCATCCATAGCTTAATAAATCAAAATAGGTACTAAAACTACCAATGTGTATCTTAATATAATAAACAATCTCCTACAAAACTAATAATCATAAAATAGGTAAATGTAATATGCAAAAAATATTGTAACCAACACCCCTATAAAACAACTATAAGTATCTACACATGTTGTAAGATAAATAACGGCTAAACTTACGTCAATTAAAAAAAGTCGAAGAAAAGATAAAGTAAAAAGAGTCGAAGGGAAAAGAAGTGGTTACGTGCTAACGCTCGCGAAAGCCGCCGCGGCTTGCGTTAGTATCTGGCTCTCAAAAGAAGGACATCGAATATGTCCCAAAACCTGGTCGGAGTAATTTCGACTTTTTAATTGACGTCAGTTTAGGCGTTATTTATTTTACAAAATATAAGTATCTAATTTTAAAGTACAAAAAATATAAACATATAATATAAACAACACCGAACCTTAAAATAATTTTTTCTCCTCCATCAGCAGTCTATTTTAAGCCCATCTAATATTAAAAATGTGCTATTAAATGTGTTCTTGTGAGAATGATAAAATAATTCTAAAACCATAACCATTCCTTTTCAGCTCGATTTATACTTGACGAACTGAATTTAAATCAATTTTTGTTACGCAGTATATGTACCGTACTTCTATTTTTTTAATAAAGGTAATATTCTACAGAAATCCTTTTGATGGGAACTTGTATTAACAAGCTGTCAGCCCTAAACACTATAACATACGACCAAATACATCGTAGATCATCATACGCTTTAAAGCGGACAAATTTTTTGTAAAAAATGCATAAATCGAACATTATAAAATGATAAATTATGATAAACTTACATATTAATAAAATAAAGTAAATAAACAAGTATAAAAAGTGCAGGGTGCATATAAAACCTTATAAACCTTAGAATTGTGCGCCAACATCGCGTGGACTCGCGCCAGCTCCGCTTCCAGGCCGGCTGAAGACTGCCGGCGAGGTTCTGAGAGCAAGTCAGTCTTGTGGACCGTGGCTAGCTTGCCACGAACGCCTGAGATAATAAAAAATGTTGATATAGGTATTAAAAAAACAGTTACAAGTTTCTCTAGAAAATGTGGATATACGCTGAAGAAAAAAAACAGGCAAAAAATTGTGAAAAAGTAAAGCTTGATTAGATAATTTAGGCCAGAGCCTAAACGCTCTGGTCAGTATTGTAGACTGTGACTAACTTGCCACTGGTCCTGCTTGCAGATGATATAGTGATAATATAAAGGTGAATTTAGTTTAACTTTACGTGTAACTGCTGACACCTACATATTTAAAGGATTTCATAATGCGTTAAGTAAGAGGCAGTTAAAAGGAAAATAATTGAAACAGGCCATTATATAAGGAACCTAAAAAAAAAAACAAAAACAAAACCCAAAAATATATAAGTGAGTTTTGGCGGGAAAACGAAAAAGATCGCGTCGCGGCTTATTTTCCAAAACTTGTGTTATTTTCAGTGTTAGTGCATAAAATTGGTGGCATTTTATTCGTTAAGTGCTGGATTACAAGCATGAGTGTGGGAAAGTGGTATAATGGTGAAACGTATCTTTTCATGTTGTTTCCAAAAGCCCATGGAAGCTTCTGGTAAAGTGGCCACCACTTTACTAGGAGTATGACTTGACTAGACTAGACTATGACTTGACTTGATGACTTGGACTGTGACTTGATTTAACTTGACATATATATAATATATTACTTAACTCGAAAAATTATCAATTACTTGACACTGGCTAAATACACAAAAGTGTGGAGCCATACCAAATAAAAAAATATATAAGTTTTAACACTAATGTTATAACAATCTTACCAGTCAACAGAGATTCAATAGTGTCTTTATCAGTCTTGAGTCCTTGTAGTATGGCGGCCTCGTCAGCCAGCTCCTGTTCCAAAGCCCACAGCTCCGCTACTCTTGCTCGTGCTGCTTCCGTTTCCAAGGGCTTACCTGCTGCTACACTTTCTAGCCACCTGAAATATTTAATGACCATCGTAAGAATACCTATCATTTTATTTCTTTACAAATTGTAATAATAATAACGTCCAATGATCACATACATAGTTACTGGACCCTAACTAAGGATCCAGGAATTACGAGGACCATGGTACCATAACACCAAGACTCAGAACAATTGTTTGCGTTTTTTTTTATCATATCGTATCAAGCCGACCTGCTCAACCATCACACCACATTAGAGGTAGATATTTAATTTTTTGGAAGAATTTGAAACGTATTTACTTGATGCGGTGGCTACAAAGGTGAAGAAAAACACCGTGAAGATGAATAATCACGAAAACACGAGAATATTTTTCATCCATCAACCCACACCAGCGTCGTGGATTATGGCATATATGGCACTCTCTTCCTTGAGAGAATTGTGCTAATTACGATGAAGATTATATTTTGTTTATTTATTTCACTGACAACGTTGCCCAAACTGAAAATTAGGTCAAAATGGTCAGTCACGTATCATCAGCGCCCTGGTGTCGCGGATGTTCATAGGTGGCGGCGACTTCTTACCCTTAACTGGGCCGTACTTATTGGTCATTTATATATAAAAAAATACTGTTTGGCAGCATGTATACAGTGTTTACCTCTGTTGCTCCAAAGCATGTTCAGCTAAGACTTTCTGTCTCAGCCTTTGGTTCCTCTCCAGTCTTTCCACGGTAGATCCTGGCCTGTTATACAACGAGCCAAGTTTCACCATATTATCCACTAGTTGAACGAGTGGCTTGCTCTTCTCGTACTGTTGTTCTAGTTCCATCAACTGCATTTTAAGCTGTTCCAATCTCTGGAGATTCTCTTCGCGTTCCATTGCTTTTAAAGAGCCAAGACAATCCTGAAACGTTGCAATAGTTGATTTGAAATTCTTGACTGTACTAGATTAGTATTTCTTTTATTAGGTTAGGTTAGTTATTGTAAGTGGGTTTAGAAATAAGCAAAATTTTTAAGTTGTTAGTTGTGTTATTGTAAATAGTCAAACATCAGAAAAAATTATTTTGTCTATCTAAGAAAATTCATTTGTGGTAAATTTTCAAACTCAACTCGTATGTTAATGTATATTAAGAATCATAATTTACATCCATAGAAACTAACAGTCAATCGATGATCAACATAATGCGTCCAAATGTATCAAAAAAAAAAGTAGTTTTGTAGGAAATTTTAGATTGTCGAAAATATTCTACGTCTGGAGAATTACATATTACTCTATTACTAGAAACTTTGTTCATCATTAATGAATTTAACCACTCCAATAGTAATTTTGGTCACAAATAAAAATGTAATCATTTTAAAATTCATGCAAGCCCAATTCATGCCAACTCGCCCAAAACAAAAGCTAAGCACCTCTACGCTATTGATCTGGGCACAGCACTGCTCAATAGCACGATGTGTCGCCTCATGTCTCCTCCTCAGTTGAATCAACAGCAGGACCAGTTCCTCATGAGTGTGACCCAGTAGTTCACCCGCGGTAGGTATATCTGACAACTCTTGCGGAGTTGGAGGTACCCTTTGCTATTGATCACAGAAAAGGCAACGTAACAGATGAAGCAAAACTATTAAATTACAACTCAATGACAAACTACAGGAACGTCAAGCATCAACTTGTTGCGTTATAACATATGCATTTGGGTATGTCACAGAGGATTAAGTGCGAACTTAGGTGCTATCAAACTTAAGTACAGATGGGCATTTAAGTGGGCGGAAGATTTATTTTACGCATAGTAGAACTGACACAACTTATTACTGCATGCTTTTGGTTCAAAGCATTCAATCAAACATTTAAATACCATCAGTGTAAAACAGAATAAGCTATACAATCGTTACGAGTACTACACTACTTTCTTCAAATATTTAAATCATAGTTATTTACCATATCGTCATTTTCAGTGTTTCTTCGAACTCTAGGACTGACAGCTCTAATTGGCTGTTGGGATGCCCTTGAAGGTGATCTGGCTGTAGCCCAAGAATCTTCTGTTGCTGTCATATTGTTTAGCTGAAAACATAAGCATAAACTGATACAGCAACACGGCTGGTGCCAAAGGTTAACAATAATTTTAAAAAAATCCTTAATGTACTATAAACTAGATACCGTTGCTAATTCTTACATTTTGTTGGGAAGTAGATAGCTGTTGTGAGCCGTAGTGTTCACTAGATGGTTTATCTTCCACCCATCGTACCCTTGGACTCACTGCTCTAACGGGTATATTGCCTTCCCTATTATTACCCCTTCCAATAGACGTATTACTCCCAAGAAAAGCTTTCTTAGACAACGTCTGCTGATTAGTCAAGTTGCTGTTTGCATTCGATTCCGGATTATTGCTTGCCATTGTCATAGAAGCTGTAAAAAAAATAGACCATCATAAATATATTTTGTCTTATAATAGATCAATAATATAATATTTAATAGTAAAACATGATAAAGTGTGTATCAATATGCATATTAGTAAATGCCGATAGTTATGTACAAATACATTTACATTCATTGTTAAAACGTGCATCTTTGATTTTTATATACACCTTATCGTGTTTGTACATGTATACTGCTCTCCGTTTGATTATAAGAAAACATAAAAATGCCAATTTATATACAAATTTTAATATAATGACTTTGCTTTGCAGAATAGTTTAAAGAAATATAACTTACATAGTGCACCTTACGGGACCATAGAATGTTAGAGGATACCTTCATTGCTTGCACTGACGGTTCCCGTATCCGTGCCACACACAGTGTCACCTAAGCCCGCACCTGCACCCACGCCCCGCACGCGTCCTGCTCCACCCTTCATCAACCCACTTGACATTAAGTCCCACTGCCTTAGCTTTTCCCTATCTATTTCAAACTTCTTTCTATTTCTACTTACAGATGAGTTGTTTTCTACATTAGTTATGGAATTTCCCGTTGCATCAATTGAAAGAGATTCGTAGACACCTTCGTCTGAATGCTCAAGTGACGGTCCAGCGCTCTCTGCTAGACTAACATAAACATCGTTTTCATCTAACCTTGGTTCTTCTTCCAAAAGGAAATCAGAGTTACTTTTTCGACACATAGCAACTCGCCCTTGAAAGTCACAATTTACGTATGTCACGTTTCTGCTGATTTTGTTGAGTGATATTTTTTTAACCCTCTTAATACTATTCATTCCGCAGGTCTCGAAACTTACTCTACGAGGTGTTGCTGGATCTACAGGCATCGCATCTAAATCATCCATCGATCGAGCATGTCTGTGAGAAATTTTTCTTAAGTTATCTCTCCACAAAGTATCGTTGTCCCAGATCCTTTCTCCGTGGCACATCACATTTTCGTAAGCACCGGCTTCAGCTTCTGCGTCATAATAAACTGTGTTGGAAGAATTTCCACTACAGTGCGACGACATACTTGCCGAAGACAGCTTTATTAGCGCACTAGCATTAAGAGAGCTGGAATCCAATGAAGAATTTTCTGTATTACTATTATTGATAGAATTTCGTTTGCAGCCAAGACCTGATAAGTTCATAGACTCTGGTATTTTGGAATGTCTCCCTCCTGATGATTCATAAATATTTTTAAGGTCAATTTCTGGATCCTTATCAGTAGCGCTTAAAAATTCTACTGATATGCTTCTGGCAGCAGCAAGATCAAAAGATTGATCAGGTACCATGACATGGTTATTTCTGATAGGGTTTTGAATATGAGAGATTTCATTTTTCTTATGTAATGGCCCCCTACGACGTTGATTGTTAAGTTTGCGGTGAAGGTTAGTGTTCTTTAAAAAGTGTGAAGTAGGTAGCACATTAATATGTTCTTGTGAAGAAAGATCAGAATAGTAATAAGGTGCACTGTGCTCAGTTGAACTTTCTCGACTGTGGAAGCCCGTTGAAGTGGAAGATGCATTTGTCTCTATGCCTGATTTCAAGATGAGTTTCTCATTTTCATATTCCTTTATTTTATCAGCAAGTGCGTCATTATTTAGATTCTTACGCAGTATTTTTTCTTCGTCGTTGTTTTTACAATAGTACGATATTGGTGATCTTGGCAAACCAGCTGAACTGCATGAACTCTGGGAACCATCGTATGAAGAAATTTGCTCTCTAATATTACGAAATTGTCCTCCAGAACTGTTACTGATATGAGTATGACCTCTACTATTAACTGGTGTACTCGAGCATCTTATGTGTGAAGTTGAGTGTGCAAGCGTTTGATTTAAATTATCTTTGTAGTTTGAAATATCAGCTGTAGATACGTTGAATCTACAGTTACTGTGAATATATCTGTTATTTTCATCACTTGTACCAGGTTGTAAATTATCCAGATAACTATCTAAATCAATATTGCCAGTTGATTCACTTGCTAGAAAAAAATCTGGTTCAGCTAATTCAAATATTGAATCATCAGACAGCGGTCTTCTTTTCATTATCATTTCTATATCTTTATAGTTCCCGCGAGGTCTAAAGTCTATAATAGCTGCCTCGCTTTCATTCAAACTAGTAACTTCTGAAGAAATGTTTGAAGGTACCATATCAAATTTACTACTGACGTCAGATTCTAGTGACAATCTAGAAGATCCTCTATCTGCATTATAGCTTCTGAGCGAATCTGTTTCAATGCTACTCGAGTTACATTGCTCAAGTGGACTATTGTTGAGAATATTTTGCGATGCATCTATCATTTTATTTCTTTCGTTTAAACTAGCTCTGCTGTTACGAATTTTCTCTCCTCTCGAAAGTGTATCATGTATAGATGTTTTACTTCCATATATCATTAGAGATGTAGTTTTCCTTTTTACTGTATTCATTTTTTGATTTTCGGTGGTCAGCATTTTCAATATAGAATTTTCATTAGACATATCTGATTTATCTAATTTATCCAAAATATATTTAGACAGTGCATCATCAGATAAATCATCACATGGTGGAGATGTGCTAGGAATAGGAGGTGGTAAAATATCGATGTCAGAGTCATCTTGCAAATCCAAAGTACTTTTAGATCCACTGAGATAATATGACGCGGGCCTAAATGTGTCCGAAATACTAAATCTACTAAATGGAGTGTCAAGTGAAATTTCTTTTGAAGCTTCATCGCCCGTATCAGAACATTCAGATTTATTTTTGTTCAGCTCATGCTCGTTTTTGGAAGCTCTTTTCAGGGTATGGTCTTTGGTATCTGCAAAATTCGAAGCAGTATCCGTGAGTGTTTTTGGTGTTGATATTTCCTCCAATGGTTCTTTTTCTGAGATATTATTAAGTTCCATGTAAACTGGTTCAATTTTCCCGTTATTGACACAAACTATTTCGTACGTCTGCATGTCTTCTTCTTCGTTGCCATTATTCATTTCTACGTAAGGATTATCTTCATAATGCTGGATAGTCTTATCAAAAACATGAAGATTTTTCATGATGACTTTGTGTGGTTGTTCTATAACGGAAACTTTTCGAGGACTCATAGGCAAATAGTGGCCTTCTCCTTGGCTACTGGTGGCTGTAGGTGTACTGGGTTCTTCATTGAGCTCTTCCAATTGGGGGCAAGACTCATTTTCGTTAGTAGTATTATTTATAGAGCTTTTAGCACAACCAGGGTCATTTTTTTTAACTTCTGCATCAGAGTCCAACAATACTTCATCCAAATCATTGTCTGTATATTCGATTTGTGTTTCCGACTCTGCTTCACTCTCGTGAGTTTCATAACCATCTTCAGGGGCGCTTAATTGGATGTTATCATGTTCATCTATTTCCTGATCACTATAAGTTTCTTCATAATCATCTTTATTATTGTCCAAAACGACTTTTGGTACAGATTTGGTACACGATATATTTTCATACGTGTTTTCAGTACTATTAGTCAATACTTCTGGATTATTATCATCATTTTCGCATTTGTTTATTTGATCTACAGAGGACGCGTGTGGGTTTGTAGGTCGCAAAATGATAGGACTTATAAGGTTCACTTTATGAGACCTTCCTGCCTGCATTTCTCTGGGTTTTTGCAGATCAGTGCCCGGTGTTTCCTCTGAGGTGCAAAAGTGAAACCGATAATCACTATTTGAATAGTAACTACTCAATATTTTAACATTTTTATCGTTACGATCAAGGGTTAGTAGACCTCAAATGTTAAAGTAATGCAAAACTACAAAGTATAACTATATTTAGTGTTGACACCCACCACCGTATTAAAACCGAATATGTATTTTGTTAGTGGCACAATATCCCCGCAGGCAGGAAGGTACCCCTCCGAAAAGCGAAGTCATCATAATGCTACTGCACATAAATAAAAAAATAAACACTAAATAAGTTATAATTACAACGATTTTTATATTATATGGCATTTTTATAAACATTAAAACTATTGCGAATTAATTAGAAAAGTATGATTAGAATAAAAATGACTGAAAATTAAAATTATTATGAAATTTTGTGTTGATATAATAAGTAGGTATTTCTGCCAAATATAGAAAGAGTTCCAAAAAAGTTGCGTATAAGGTTCTTGAAGAGCTATAGCGGCCTATATCAAATACACAGTACCTATTTTATACATCTATATATCTGCCTACCGAATTGTTTGTTTCATGCAACAAAATTATTTGAACATGCTTAACCGTAATCTATATTTTTACTAAATTAAATAAATGTAATAATGAAGTATGAATATTTTGACCGTATACAAAATTCAAACATGCTATCAAGAATCTACTTCAAAATTTCATACAAATATAATTTTTCACTAGTTAACATACCTTCATCATCGGAAGAGTAGCTATTATATGAAGCGTTTGCATATGTCTTGGGCTGTCTTGGATTGTACTGATCCGATCGCAATGATTGTCGACTTTGATTCAATGATCTTGCCAATGATATTGTAGCTGGAGTGCTTTTTCTAGTTAAAGGCGATTGTAACATCCTTTGCTTCCATTCTAATAATCTCTTCATTGATTCTTCGCGCTGAAAGTATGAGAATTATTAACCAGCTGCTAAGACTTTATATACCTGTTTTACTTTGTTATTTTATTGTATTTTACCTGTTGAATCTTTTTATCTCCTTCTTTATCAACAGAAGTAGATGGCAACCTAGCGCTAGCAGATCTCATAAAACCATCAGCATTAGGATCGTATCTACTCATGTCTTTCACTAAACCGCTCACATTAGACCCATCACTCATCACGCTACCGCTTCTATTCATATTACTATAATCTTTCTGGTGTTCAATGCCTTTCTCCTTTAATGTCCAATTGGAATTCAACCCTTCAATATCAGCATATTTTGAGCTAAGGCTAAGATTGTCTTTATTTCTATTAATCAGTTCCGTTTCAAAATTATTATTGGTAATCTGTGAGTAAGCTGAGCTCAATTGTTTTTGGGCTAAGCCACTGGCATACTTTGCCAGTGGAATATCTATAGTTTTCTGTCCCAAAGTCCCTTTTTGTTGCAAATAATGTGCAGACTGCCGCATTTTTTCGGCGTAACTTTCTTCTGAGTAATATCTGTCAGAGCTGGGATCGTAGTATGAATTTATGTCTAGACTGGATTTTGGCCGTTGCGGCTGTCTGGGCACGTCGCTAACATTCCTGGCTGGCACAGTTTTATTTAGAATTTCATTCTTAGATTCGTACTCAAGAAAATCTGCGCTATGCGGTCTAGGCATTGGAGGTTGAATGCCACTTGCTTGCATTTTTTTTCTCCGAAGAACTGAAGGACCACTGAACGTTTTTTCTTGGACCTGAAAAAATAATAAGTAATATTAATTATGATTCTTTTTATTATGAAGTTTTTCTACTACATTGTTTTTAATTTTAATTTTGTTTGTATTACATCTTTTTTGCTTACTGTATACTAAAGGATGAATAAATTTAGCCAAAAACCATTCATGCATGCCATAAGTTGTAGATAAGATTTCTTTTAAGCCATTATATGATATGACAGGAATGAATTGGCCGCTCAATTGCAAGGAACGGGCAGTCCTCAATTCTTCAGACTAAAGAGTTGGATTATTGTTCTATGAGAACATTGCCCGATACAATTTTTTTATGGGGCGTGTACTTATTATGCACATTAATTGACCGAGTAGACGAAGTGAGCAGTCTTTGCTTTAACTCACGAAATTTGCTTTCATCTGTCCAAATGTACGTAGTCGTAATAGAGGTCGTATTTTTCAACGACTCTTGACCAAATTTAGTTCTACAAGATACAGATATATAGATTCTACAAGTTTTTTTACCCAAAAAGGAAGAACGTTTGTTGCGGCGCTATTCACCAGCCAATACTGATGTTTGTCAGAAACATTGGGTACTCAATTTTAAACAAATGTGTCAAATATGAACCTAATCACCTAATCGGTCAAGCGATTGTCAAGATGGGTTGTCAAGAAAAGTTCATGAGTTTTGAGTTTTTTCAATTTTGATCATTTTGGTAGGAACATTCGGTAGGTAGATAGGTACTCAACTCTAAACAATACGATATGAAAAAAATATGAAACGTGGTGCAAAGCTGCTTTTGATTATGGATTGTCATAACGTATTACATAATTGCTTGCGAGGTGTACTTTTCGCAGACGAAAGTAGAAAATGTACCATTTATTATAACAACTTCAATAGCTGGAACTTACATGATTTCCTGTAGTTTCATTCTGCTGTTGTTGATGACTAGAAATACTAACAGCATCTCTTGCTTGTGGTGATTTAGCATATGTCTGACTATACTCTTTTTCTGGGGCATAACTTCCATACACATCTTCATAGTCTCCGATTTTGCCCTTGTATGGCGCCATTGTTGTTGATCTTCCATAAGCGTCAGGAGTACGTCTTTCACTCAACAACCTCTCATTGATAGCGCTGCCTGACCTACTGGGTCTAGCATTAAGTTCACCGTAAACATCTCTGTTGTAAGCATTCATATCATTTATATTACGTGATTCCGGATACTCATTAAGAACAGATTGTGATTTATCATGAGCTTTGTTTTGCACCTCAATCTCTTTCGGAGGAGTTTCTAATTGAAGAGATTCTTGCATGAACGGATTTCGTTGTGACTGACGCTCATATACCTGTTCTTGTTTATTCTCTTGAACATGTTGTCGATTCCTATCAAAGTAAGGTGACTGTGAATTATTTGGATACAAAGCTGAAGTACTTGGTTGGTTATCATTTGCTGAACTTGGTAATGTTAGCGAGAGGTTTTGTGCATCGTATGGTCTTTTGTATGGAGTTTGAGGTGGTGGTGACTGTGGACTGCGAGTGTACTCTTGATTAGGACTTCGAGTGTACTCTTGATTTGGGCTACGAGTGAACTCTTGATTTGGGCTACGAGTGTACTCTTGATTTGGGCTACGAGTGTACTCTTGGTTAGGACTAGTTGAGTAGTTTCCATGCTCTGCGTATCTGTTGTGTCCAGTGCCTTGACTGTAATGTGATGCTGGCTTTTTGAGTAAATCGTAGTTTGGATCGTACCTGTAATGTTATAAATTAAGCAATTATATTGTGTTGTGTTTATGCAGTGAAATATTGTGATATAAATATACTTATATTTATATATATGATACTTACATATCAGGACTGGGTGAATTATAACCCTCGTTAGAACGCCTTGGTTTTGGCGGAGCATTTGCGTAGGTTGGTATACCATCATCATCCTGTAAATATAACCGGTTTTAAATTATTCTATGAACGTCAGCGTTTATATCAAATTAAGTATAATACATTGAACAAATGATTATGTGGTTAGAATCTGCGTCCAACGAACGACATATCGTTAATGATAGAACTATCACTTGGCTGTCCTATTATTTTCAGTTATAATGGAGCGTAATTGCTGTCCTTGGTTCCGCTCTGGCAAACTAAACGCCGATCACCTGCAGGTCTGTACACGTCCGTGCACACAGTAATACCCACCTCTATTTTCGCAGCTGCTCGATCGGTCTGCTTCTGTGGCTGCTCACTGAAAATAAACAATTCAAAATTATTTTATGAATCAACTGCTATGTAAATATTGCGTGTTGGCACAGTTATTAGTTATAGTACAGTTTTTGCAATATTACGTTCACACAGACTATCAGCTTTAGCGATCAATTTTTAACTGTAGATTTTAAAGTGGCGTATCTTTGTCTAAAGACAGGTTAGATAATAATAGCAAAGATTTGATTAGGTACGACGAAAGTTTACAGTGAAGAATTTGACGTGAATTTATGTTCAGATCTTACTTGGGGCTCTGCATTAGTGCGGCCATGGTCATCGCTTTCACCCATTTTAACATGGCCTCTTGGTCTGGTGCTGCAAGTATATACGTCCTCATGTTCGCGTGTTCTAATTTGAAAGCGTACTTCCGCAGTACTTTGTCTTCAGCAGTACACGCTGATACTTTGTATGAAGGGAGAAGAACTGAACCTAGAAGCTTATGTTCATCTTGATCTGAAAATAAACAGTACATTTAGAAGTGTTGCATTTAATTTTTTCATTCATTATTTGATAGTAAAAAATGGTACTCACTTTTGTAATAAAATAGGCAGTACTCAGATAAAACGAACCATCTCTTCCTCCACACTTTTAAACCATCAGATCCTTGTTTATACAAAACCCCCGCCATAGCAACCGGAGCAGAAGGTATTCGTTCCGCTACGGGCGACCTTAGGGCCTGAGTGCCGCTGCTGCTTTTTCTACTATCAGAAGATGGGGATTTAATGCTAGGTGTACTTGAGTCACTAGACTTCATAGGTGAGGCCAAAACTACATTATTCCTTTGAGATTGAGTAGTGAAATCTGAAGGCGGAGATTGGCTCTTCTCATGATTTCCTGAGGATGAATCCTGTTGACGTCTACTACTAACATATTGTTTTTCTTGCTCCCGAATCTCAGCTGCTTGCTTAGACTGCCACTGTTGTTCAAGATATTGACGATTTTGCTTTTCCATTTCTCTGTATTCATTATTTTTTGCATAACGGTCCATATCTCCTTGGCTTAGCTGACTCTCCGGACTGAAGTCTTTATAATCATTTTTATTACTATATCGATCTAAGTCTCTATATGAACTATCAGAATATATGCTATTTTGTAAATTAGGGGGCGGTTGCACGCCATGAATTTGTTGTAGCAATAATTGTCGTTCAGCAAACTTCTGCTGTTGATGCATTTGAGCCTGGTTCTGATAGTGCATTTGTTGCTGCAATTTCATTTGCTGAATTTCGTTGTATTGCTTTCGTAACAACTCTGTATTACTCTGTGGTCCTATTCTATTAGAATATGGAAGATATGGTTTTGAACCGTACTGATTAACATTAGGCCTATACATAGGTTGATGATTTTGGTATATTTGATTGGTGTCTTTCGGTGGGTTGCGTTTTAAATAGTCTTGGTAGACTTCCGCGTTATATCCTTTAGGGATGTTGTGAAGAAGTTCATGGTTGACGTTATGATCTGTGTGAATTTCGGTCCTTTCCACTCTTGGTGGTGATTGAGGATAGTTGTAATTATCGTTAGCTCCATAATGCCTTGCGTAGTCGTGATTATGTCCAGTTCCGTACAGATCGTGTCTGTTTTCCAGGAGTGGGGACCGCGCATTCATGTTCGATTGATATTGACTTTGGAGTAACTGGTGCATGACGCCATTGGGTTGAATCTGCCCAGCTTGTGCGGAGGTTAGATGAGTTGTCATCTGAGGATGGTGCTGCGTATATATCTGGTCGGGATGAACATGGTGAGCCATCAGATGTTGCTGAGTGAGTGATGGCTGCTGTGTTGCAGGCACCGTCTTTTTATTCTCCATGTGGAATTGCGACTGCGCTACCGGTGGATCAATCCTGAAACAATACAAACTTAAGTTAGTAATGCGTCTACTATGCACCATGTCTTGGAGTTTGTTAGGAATACATTAGCTATTAACTTATGGTATCGTAAAATTTAATAGCTTCGCGTGCCTATAGCATGTAGACCGAAACAATTCAATTTGAGTCGGTTAGTCGAAGAAGCGTTATCGCCGTCGGTTTGATAAGGTGCGTGGAATAGTATGTAAAAGAAGGCACATTGCCTATCATCACGTAATACATTGTGAAGAACGATGTACAGCTATTTATTGTAACAAATGAAGTCATTGCTTACAGGTTCTAACAATAACATTGTTACTGCATCGTGCTATGTTATACCTAATAGCGTTTACGTAAGTTATTAGAACCTAGACGTGATCTAAAGTCTAGAAAGTTAAGAGGCAATCCTTATCAGTTGATATGCCTCATATCGCCTTATTTAAATATACTTAGATAAAGGCAATGTCCATGCTAAGTTAGCACGCAAACTAATGTTCCCACGCATATCGAATGAACATAATGAAGGGTTCGTGTGAAAATGTTTTTTTATAACATTGGTCACGTTAATCTACTACAAATAGTTGGAATGAAACGGTGAGCCGGTTTTCAAGAAGTTTATTTTACTATTTTAATTTAGGTAACTATAGATAGTCCCTTTTTTGTGTAGGCAAGTAGACTATAGTACCTAACTTTGGTATCAAATTTTTTTAAGCCGCCGTAACGCCATAATTTTGGCACGGTAGCATTCAGTAAATACCTACTACTTTTCGTAGCAGTCAACCAAGTAGTGCACACAGCAAACGTTGCTTAACTTTAACAATCGATTTACCGTCTGTTAAAAACGGCTAGTCGACTAGTTTTTTTCTAATACTTTATCCCTATTGACACATTATAAGTGGTACTACCAACAACCAACCTGATAACAATACATAAGAAATACGGAAACGTTGATGTCGTTTATTTGGACGTTTGTGTGTCATCGACCTAATTTGTTATCAATATAAGAAATCAACGCTTAAAGTACCACTTTAATTTTAGCGATAAACGCAATATTAGGTTACTGGGTAATGATAAATGTGCGATATTCAATTATAGCAGATAATATAATAAATAATTAATCCGGTGATTGCTATAAGAACTATAAATATTTATAGTTAATTAATAACGATTTGACAGCCTCTGTGGTGTGGTGGTTGAGTAGGTCGGTTCATGACCCGGAGGCAGTGGGTACGATTCCCGCGGCAGAACAAGTATTAGTGCACAGAAAAAAAAAGCGCGAATACTTATTCTGAGTCTGGGTGTTGCGGGACCATGGTCCTCGTAGTTCCTGGGTCCCTAGACACAGGGAATCCCTTTTAGGGCCCAGGATCTATGTATGCAATCGTTGGGTGTTGTTAAAAAATATATATGCAGTCTTAACCCCTGAACAAATAAAGAGGTACTATAAGTATATCTGCTTGTCTGACAGTAGCATCGTAGCCCCCAAGACGTTTATATAGCTCCCAAACAGATGACCCAATTTTTTTTTTTTATTGAATGGGCAAGAGGCGGTAGTCTACTTAACTATGGTTTAAAAGTAATCAGCCACATCTACTCTTTTCTAGTTGATGAAGTTGGTTCTAATTTTAAAATAAATTACTTTAATAAGTTAATCTTGTAAGCAGGCGATTTAAAAGAGTTCAATATTTCATGAACAGCACCACAGACTAAATAAGTATCTACTAAAGATAGAAAAATTTAAGGTATGGGTGTTTCCTCTTTCAAAATTTGTTGAAGAACAACTTCTTGGCACTCGCCGCCATTTCACCGAAACGATGAAACCGCATTGCGCACTTTATTGCACTTTCATCAGTTGGCACAGCACTCCAGAGTATAAAAATGAAACATGTTCAAAGCCTGCTGAAAATAGTCCTCGCAGCAAAAGTTTTAGCTCATTGAATATGCACAGAGTAATCCAGATTAAAAATCGATTGAAGCGTTGCAATATTCATGATAGAAAAAACTGGCTAGTGCAAGTCGGACTCGCGCACCGGTCGTTCTGTAGGCATGACATTGCGTCTTTTATCGCGAACCAATCTCGTACTGGGGCAGTTTTTAGTATGTACTATAATCATACTAGATTTGAGGATTACGTGTGTTACCGTTCTTGAGCTATAAAAAACAAGTGACAAACGCAAAGCAAAAAACACTAACTTCAGATTTACATGGTTTCCTGATGGATGCCAATTGGAACTGGACAAAATTGATCATCAAAATTGGTTCACCCAGTCGACAGTTATGGGGCAATAAACAAAAAAAATACAGAATCGAATCGAATCGAGAACCTATCCCACTTTTTGGAAGTCAGTTAAAAAACGTTTCTTTTATAGGGTTTGGGGCCCACATTCATTTCTAATTTTCTTTATTTAATTCTCATTATTTATTTGGTATTCTGTAAAAACTACCAGTCAAACTTTGTTCAAAGCACTTCGTTCATCTAATAATGAAATGGTAGAACAATTAATAATTTAAACGCAAATATAACTTTCTATTTAATATAGTTCCACCATAAAATTATAAATTAACGGGAAACTCACGATAATTACAGTAACGCTTTGTCTCTTCCGGAAACCTTAGCTGAAAATAATCTGACTGGGTTATTGATTGACATATGACTCATTTAACATCAGGAAACCGAGACCGACTGACGTACCGACAGCGCCTCAGTTCATCTTCCGGTCATTACACAGAGCTATTATTTCATTCTCACAAAATGCAGCGGATGTACTACTTGAAAGATCGATACTCGATAGGTAATTAGCTCGTGGTAATTGAATGCCAATGTTGGTACTCTAACAGATCAGTATCACACTAATATTATAAAGGCGAAAGTTTGTTACTCCTTCACGCTCAAACGGCTGAATGGATTTAGATGAAATTCGGTACCAAGATAGCTTATACACTGGATTAACATATAGGCTACATTTTATCCCGGAAAAGTGAAATTTTCCCGTGGGATGAGCAAATAATTAACACACTTTTATCCGCAGGTGAAACCGCGGGGCGCAACTAGTAGTTAATATACGTCACTGCGGTCAAAACTTGGATGGTCAGCCTATTATGCTCAATTTCGGGGTGAGCGGGTCCAAAACCAATTTGAAATCACGCTAAGTTTCCGTCTTTACCCAAGTCTGAAACATATAGTCGGCCTAAACATACACGAGAAAATAATTGAAGAAGTAAAACTTCTTTACGCACTCTTGACTTGGGGAGTAAGCTGGTGAACGCGTAACGAGAGCGATACGGAAATAGATCGGGCGAGGCGAACGGAAGTTGAGACAGAGATTTAAGTTAGTGAAGATAGAGAGAGAGTTACGAAAATTGATCGGGCAAGGCGAACGGAAGATGAGAAAGAGATATAAGTTAGTGAAGATATAGAGAGAGTTACGTTTCGTATAGAAGTTCTACTTCAGTCGTATGATCTAAAGCACACTCTTTTTTTTAAAATTATATCGTAACTGGGATATACTCTCAACTTTAGAAAACACCACAATAGAATATAAAAAGTAAGCCGTCTGATCATAAAGGAAATTATTTAATATTGAATAGCAAATGACAACGAGCTTACAGAAAATTTACTAACTTAGAGCTGTACAATGGACGGACTTATCGCTAAAAGCAATCTCTTCACATCCATTTTTTTTTAATTAATAGAGAGAGAGGTATGTGGTGTACACACTCCTTATTGTATTTGTGTACAGGCTAGTCCTATGACACAAGATGTTTTTAAATAAATAAACATTTGTCGACATTTCACACAGCGCCATCTAGCCCCAAACTAAGCAAAGCTTGAACTATGGGAACCACACAATAATTTTTGTTTTATAAATATACACATAGAAGACACAAAAACATCGATGTTCATCACACAAATGTATGTCCTGGGTGGGAATCGAACCCACCACGTACAGCTCAGAACGCAAGGCTACTACCAACTGAGTTATCGAACTAGTCAAAAAATTGTATGTCGGTCAGTTTAAAGTAGGGTTTAAAGTAGGATAGTGGGGTAGGGTTGTTTATGTTAATAATAAGCTAAATTTACAAATATAAAATAATTTAACAAAAAACACCCGGGTGTCTATGCAAATGCAGATAGAAAAAAAAAGTAGGATTATACACGGTGGAATTTAATTCAATCTTTTCCTTAAATGTATGTACTCAGACCTAGCTATAGAATACTCCGTGTGCCTCCTAAAATAACTGCATGACAGCCGAAATGTCTATTTAAAGGTACACACAGCGCGGGCACCAGCTGAGTGCTTTGTAAATGTTTCGTAGGAAATAAAACACCTGCTTTGTTCAGTGTCGCAAGGCTTTTCTTTAGAATTTAAATTTGATAATACCTAGATTTAAGTTTTTTTTTTCATAAGTACTTTTTATATTTAGTTATATCGAAGCATTCTATAGCATGGACTGAATACATACATTAAAAGAAAAGAACGAATTAAATTCCACCTTGTATATACATACCTATAAATATCTCTAAATGAACACACCCAATCGATGTCTTATCTTTATAGGCCTGAAACTGTCAAGCTCCCAAGGTTGTCTACTGTCGGTAAATAAAAAGCGCGTAATTAAAGCCACACCACAGATTAGATAATAGTTACAGTGTTTAGTCTAGTTTCGTGTGATCGTAGATATAGGTCATTAATAGTCGAATAGCATGTGTAACTACAAATTACAGAGTAGACATTCATATATGTCTTAGCTTAGGTTGAATTGTTCATTGTTTAAAATGAAAAATATTTCTATTTCGTTCTAGGTCTTTTTAGTATTAAAACTCCAAAATTATAATCGATGCACTATTCGTGAGTAACAGTTGGTAGCATTTTAATTAAATAACATTATTATACAATAATAGTGCACACCATGTGTGCAGCTTTTATCCAAAACTGTTGTTATATAGGTTGCTGTTCCATTGGCAATCTTGAGTAACAGCAAACACGAATGAATGTATAAATGCTATCTATTCTCTGGCAAAACAATAACTCGCATATTTACAATAGTCGCCTCTGTGGTGTGGTGGTTGAGCGGGGCGGCTCATAACCCGGAGACGGTGGGTTCGATTCCCGCAGCAGGACAAAAATTTGTGTACAAAAAAACGCAATTACTTGTTCTGAGTCTGGGTGTTGTGGAACCATGGTCCTCGTAGTCCCTGGGTCCCTAAACAGGGAATCCTAGTTAGGGTCCAAGATCTATGGATCTGATCGTTGGGTGTTATTATTACGGGAATCGAACCCGCCACCTCCTTGTTATGAGCCAACCTGCTCAACTACCACACAGAGGCTGTTATAAACACCAATGAAGTGCGTAATACCTACCTAGACCGTTGCTTTATGGAATTTTTATGCTGTCTCGACATAAATTTAGATATGGTCCACTTGGCCCACTGCCAACAATGCGTGCCCCGTTTTGACGCGACGACGACGGTCGGTCCCCTTTCAATGTCAATCCCACAGGCGACCTACATTATCACTCTATTTATCATTATAGCTCTTGAATAAACACCGGCTTTGATCAGACGTATAGGTTAATCGAACGTAACAGAGGTATCAACTGTTCCAGTTCACTAACCAGTCGAATGCAAGTATACAACGTAATTGGAACCTTACAGCCTTATTAATAAACGGGTATTAGTCTCAGATTAGTTACTTCAGCTTTTGTCCTTTTTTTGCTAATGGAATATTTAGCTGGATCGAAGGAGACAAAAGATGGTGTAACTAGTCTAAAACTAGTTCGTGTTTATTAATAAGGCTGTAAGGGTATATACGAAGGTATATTTTTCTTTACAGTTTCTGTTCATAGAAATCATTAGGTCTATTTTGAAGAAATAAAAATACCTTACCAGAAACACTTTTCAAGTGTAACTAAAGCGGGTATCACACTACACGTTATTCAGGGCCCGGTATTCAGGGTGGGCGTGGCCCCTAGTTAGGGCCTTGCTTATTACACTGCACTGAAAATTGGTCCCTCATTCAGTTTAAACGTTACCGCGGAGAGAATTGGACGTACCATGGCACCTATATTATCTAAACCAAACAAAGCAGCGATCGCCACGGCTTTAGTAGTAGCATCCATGACTATTAATTAAGATTTTTTTTATTTAGATGAATAACGTGACGAGCTAACCGTTCGCCTGATTTTAACGAGACGGCTGCCCATGTCTGTTGCAGTGTCCCTCGGAACTCTAAAGTATAGAGTTTCGCGTGACACTGCACTGCGCACGTCATCTTGAGACATCAGCACAATCTAGTAAGACTACTAGACTGTGAGATCAGGTCATAAAGTCTCATTTGCCCAGTAATTTCACTGGCTACATTGCTCAAACCGGAACACGACAGTGCTTGCGCACTACTATTTGGCGGTAGAATAACTGGCAAAGCGGTGGTACCTGCCTAGACCAATCTTGTAGAAAAGTCCTACCACCTAGTAATTAACACACACAACCGCTCTCCACCCTAACCATGTGACGACTGAGCGCCCTAACTGCTCTTTGTGTTATTACACTTCCCGATATTAAGTGCGCTTAGGGAGCAAGGCTACTGGGTCCGTCCGGTCGCCCTAATTAGGGACCCTTCCTCTCTTTCTCTTATTACACTAGCCTGATTTAGAGAAAGGGACCCTGAATAACGTGTAGTGTAGTGTAACTTTAGGTACCAAATCACGTAAGGTTTTGCAGAAACTCATAAAAATATAGTTCTTCCATTCCGTATGAAATTGTACCTACCCAATTTTTGCAACACAGTATCTTTTTAGTGTGTAGCAAAATGATTTCAAGATAGCTACGGTCCCTGTGACTTTTTTATTAATTTATGAATGAATTAGTGAATGATGTGACGAGCTAAGCAGTAATGGCTGGTAAAGCAGTAATGGCTGGCGAAATACAGGCTTTTTTTAATTTTTTTAATGGTTTTACTGTAACGTTTTATTTGTATGTCAGGGGGGTGTCACATTAAGTTTTTGGCTACGTGCAGTCGTGTTTTTTTTTATTTTCTTTAATATGTATTGTAAATATTGAAATATACAGTTTTTAATCTTTTTACACCATCGTACGCCTTTATTTCTTCACCCTTTTTGTTACACAGTCCATCGCTCGCTATCAATCCCATTACTTTGACACACCTCGTGTAGCAGTAACACAAAAGAGGTATGATGAAAAGTTCGGTCTTTCAAAGTTATGTCTGTACGAAATTCTGGAGAAACGAGCCTTATAAACCATGGAAGTAACGCAAAGTTGGACGTAAACATTACAAATAAACTTCAGTTTACTTAGTATTCATATTACGAGAACTCTGCTCACATATTAAATAATTTTTCAATGCACACCTATAGACATCAACTATTTATTAAAAGACTGCATGGTTATTAACAATTAAAATAAATGTTTTGATCCAAAGTGTTCCAACAAAGCGGTCAAACAATTACTACATAGCAGTAATAAATTGCAGCAAATAACTACACTGCGGCGCGGCGGGCGGTTTGCGTCCACTATTTGTTACCTCAAATATTGACAGTAAAATGCTAACGCTGTAACAATAATTGAGTAATATTATTAACCTACTAGTTACGCCCCGCGGTTTCGCCCGTGGATAAAAATTATTTGAATTATCTGCTCATCCTACGAGAACATGTCATATTCCGGGTTAAAATGTAGCCTATATGTTAATACAGTGTATAAGCTATCGTGGTACCGAATTTCATCCAAATCCATTCAGCCGTTTGAGCGTGAAGGAGTAACAAATATACACACATACAAACTTTCGCCATTATAATATTAGTGTGATTCGTAGATATTATTAACCTATTCGTAGTTGAGTATGAAATTCAAAGCGATTGGGCTCGACTCTGACAACTGATGCTTTATCAGATTGCCAATCAGTTACGTAAGTGACGGACAGAATAGAATTCTATTATGACACTATTTTTATTATCTCATTCAATTTTTAGTTTATTTTATTTGTGTGGTTTTCTGGCCATTCATCATGTATATATTTTAGAACTTTGTGAGTATAGTTAGGCTACCGAGACATAGACTTGAAGTCTGGGAAACGTACTAGGATAACTGGTGTCAAAATTTTTAGCGCTCTTCCAGACTCCATACACTGTGTTGAAACTGTTCAGATTTTTTAAAATAAAATAAATAGTTTTCTGATAGATAAGGCGCCATAATAGCGTCGAGGAATTCATACTAAAACTAGAGTGATCAATTTAATTTTATATACCTACTTGTCTATTTTAATAACATTATTTGTACAATAATTATGTTATTGCATTTATTATTTTATTTTTATTCTTATTTAATAAGAACTCAGACTTGTAATTCTTTATAATTATCAATAAATTTATCATTATCATTGTGTAGCGAAAATATTCTAAGATAAAACTGCAGGCCGCTTCTATAGTCACAAATTTTGTCCGGCGGAGGGCATTGGTACGCCAAAACACAGGTTTAGTTTTCCTAGTTTGGGTACCAAAGCTTTCCAACCAGTAGTAAGTATTTATTTATTTGTATTTTTCGTAGACTGTTTTATGTTAAAACCGATGTTTGTAAGCATTTAATTAACTATTTCATTTCATAGTACTTGTAAAATTCAGTTTCGCAAAAAGATCTTACCATATCCTAAATGACTCATAAGCTCATTGGTCATTATGCAAACAACAGCGTAAAAACCTAAGTGATTGTCACCTTACATCTACATAATTTACCAATTTTAATGAAAAAACGGTACGAGTAGATACTGGCACAGAAAAACTTTTCTATTCGTAGTAAGCTTTAATAAAGTAACAATTTCGCTATAGAAATGGTTCCATAGCTTCACAACCACTTCTGAAATTCACTATTGCTTACTGCGACATAGTTATAGCATCTCCAATTCAACATCACGACATAGGTTACAAATGACAACAAATTGGTACCACGTTTAACCAATTAAAACCTCATTTACGTGTTTTCTAGGCACGTTTTGATTTGCCGTACAAAATTGCTATGAGTCAGTTCATAACCATGTAGTAGAGTGAAAGTAAATAATATATGTAAGAGTATCTAGGTGAAATACTTGGTGTGTCATCAAAAATGAATTAGGTCTTGGATCAAGCTTTTATTCATGTACTAGTTGAAAAATTTTACTCGCTATTATGATGATAATAATAATGAATGTATGGCTTGATGGCACATTATATATGGCACGTGAGTTCTTTTTATATTTCTACACCTATTTTTATATTCACCTATATATAGGGTTACAGGATAAATCGTGCTAGATCCGTTAAAGACGTGGAGTCACCATCATTTCTGACTATATTCACCTAGCCTAAACTGAACCCTTTTCGAGATATTCGACTTTTAATTTTTCTTATTGTAAATTGCCGATTTTTAGGCTACAGAATTTAATTGTTTATTTTGTTTGGCGGCAAGTTGGCCGGGGGGCGAGTTGGCTGGATTGCAGTCGCGACCCCTTCTCGCCCCCGGTGCGGCGGACGAGGGCTCACGGGGGGTTTTAGTGGGTTCGAGTCCCACATACTCACTGCCACCACCCCGTGGTGCCAGGGAAGTGCAAGGGCATTTCCCCCCCTCAAAAAAAAAGTGTGTTTCATAGTGAAATAAGTCAGAAATTATGGGTACTCCACGACCTTAACGGATCTAGCACAATTTTTCCTGTAGCCCTGTATATACTAGATGCAATACAGATACGTTTGTTGCTTGAAACTGTAGGTAAGTTGCCTACTACTTACGGTTAATGCAACAGCTATTATAAATCAATAGCTTGGTATTAAATTGTAGCATTATTTTACCTGCACTATTAGATAAGATATTATAAAATACATATAACGAAGTAAGTCATTACTTTTTCTCCAATCACACTAATAAAGGCGAAAGTTTATATGTGTGTTTGTGTGTATGTGTGTATGTTTGTTACTTCTTCACGCTCAAACGGATAAATGGATTTGGATGAAATTAGGTATCAAGATAGCTTATCTGGATTAACATACAGGGAGTAACAAAAACCCTGTTATATCCGCGAGCTGCGTATCTAGTGTCAACTCAAGGTTGTAGTAATACTAGTTCTATTTAAATACGAGACATACAAAACTTACGTGTGCTTTTTATTAATACCTTTTATGCCGTCACTAAAAATGTTTACGACCTCAGATATTGACAACATAGGTACTTGCACCACCGACGCAGCCTGCTGCCTGTTGCCCGCACCCCGCACCGCCCGCCATGCTACGCTAAGTCTATTCACCGCGCATACCTACTGCGACGGAACTAGAGGCCATTCCACAGATTACTTCTTATGCGTTTTCCATACGTTTATGTGCCCTATACCACATACCACAACGTTGTAGGATTGCGAGACCGTAACTTAATGACGTAAAAGGTCTCTTTGACCAATAGTGGTAAGCACACAAGTGCTGCGCGCCGTTCTGCCGCACTGACATATTCTAATCATTTTACGTCAAGCAAAGGCTAAACAATCGAATTCACGTGTGATTTTGTATTGTTAAGAAACAAGATAGGTACATCATTTTTAGCTCTTAAAAGAGCTTTCAAAAACACATCACACAAATGCTTCTACCAAGGCACATTAACATATTGTAGTATTCGTCGTTAGAATACGACATCACACTCGACACTAAATTCGCGACGATCAAACTGGAAACGACTAAATTGCATGAGAGAGCACATGCGACTGAGTGTAAGCCGCGGGCCGCGCCGCGCCTATGCCGATTGCCGAGTGATGCCGCGCCGCCCGCGCACCCCATTTCCCCGTAGGCACACAGGTGCAGGAGCGGCATCCTACAAAAGAGCCGACAAAGGCGGCTCCCGTTTGTCGGTTCCGCGTTTGCTCTTCCCTTAGTTACTTAGCTATTTAAAAATAGGCACGGCTTGTGTCATAAACATTTTTGGGAAATGGTATTATTTTTTTGTGTTTAGATACTGCGTGTAACTTCAGATACGTATAACTTAGGTATTGTTAGACATTTTTATATGACTACTTGTAATGATCTGTACACATACTTCATTTATTTAACAGGGTTTTTGTTACTCCCTGTATAGGCTACATTTTATCCAGGTAAAGTGAAATTTTCCCGTGAGATGAGCAAATCATTTAAATACTTTTTATTCGCGGGTGAAACCGCGGGGCGCAACTTGTAATTAAATATATTTTAGTTCTTAAAAAAAATGTAAGTCGATAATCAATAGCAAAACAGCATTTTCTAATAATACGTTAGCAAGTCATCAAGCTTATCGAACATCAAAATAAGGATGTGCATCTGGACTGAGAGATCCCATTCTTAAATCCTTGTGATACAACCAAAACGAGGTTTATCAACAAAAAAAATTGTCTGTCTATGTCTTCCTATACCTACTATAGAGTCTTGTAGTTCTAGAACTAGCAAAACCAGTAATGGTTCGATGAGTTCGATGAAACGACCGCATCCTGAGCTGCGGTCACAAAACTGTCTCACAGGTATAACTCGTTCCATGGCTACTCCAAGTGAGTACTACCTAATACTTAATACTGGGAAAATATTTTCTAGCAGCCTGTGGAGATGAGAGAGCGTCTAGTTTTTATGGAGATATTGTAATATGACACGACCATCTTTTAAATAGTTGCTGGTTAGATATGTACTGGCTATTTTAGGAAACCTATAAAACTGGAAACAAATCTTAGATCTTAGCTTTAGATTTTAATAATAATAATAATATCCCCACCCCACACAAACATTTGTGTGATGAACATCAATGTTTGTTCCGTGTCTGGGTGTTATATTGTAGTCTATGTATTTATTTACAAACAAAAAGTATCTAAGTATTGTATCAGTTGTCTGGTTCCCCAATAGTACAAGCTTTGCTTAGTTTGTGGCTAGATGGCGCTGTATGAAATGTTCACAAATATTTTATTGATTTCTGTGTAAACATTTTTGTCTTTGTAAGTTCTGCTATGGACTCAACTCTACAGATACAATGTCGAGATACATAATAGATCTAATAGGGAAATGTTAACAACTTATAATAATAAAATATAACTAATTATGTAACAAAATTATTATCAGTCCGAGCAAGAGATGACTTGAAAGACAAAGTGCTGTTTTTTTTTTACTTCATAATTGTCTAGCATTTAACCACGCTCTCACCTAATGAGAAGTGACTATGTGATCCGATGTGATCGAAGGTGTAGCATGCTAGCCAAGTAAAGTGCTGTGTGCACATGAAAACGTACATGTGGTACAATGCTAACCCCTTTATATTCCGCTCTGACGTATGATCCTTGTTACTATTATATATTCTGTGATTATAGTAACACATATGAATTTAAAAAAGGCATTGAGTAAGTGATTTGTAAGGTATTTTATTTTATCTAAGCATATTTTTAAATAACTCAAATAGTAATCGGAGTTCAAATTACGTTCTGGTATTCATACCTAGAATAAATATCAATACAAATCAATAATGTATCTGATATCCATGCAGCGTTTGAAATTGATATCGTAATCATGACTGATACAATCTACATTGTATAATACTTTATTGTATGAACACACTTAAATATTTTCAGGTCGAAAGCCAATATCTCATACCAACTTCCTTTCAAAAGGTAAATAATATTCGGAAGTGTCACGTATGTAATCACATCACCTATACCAGCGTGGTATTCGCGACATAAGATACAACTTACGCAACCAATATAAATAATACTTTTGATAGTTATACAATCTCTCGTGAAAGCAGATAATGACAAGCAAGAGGTTATAATTTGTCAACCGAATAAAATAATGCCAAATTACAGGCTTGAGGAGACCCAAAGATGTTTTTTGTTGACTAAAAGCTTCCACCAAAGTATTAAATTCAGCTTTGCAGATCTATTAGCTCCTAGTGCACAGCTAAAAGCTTAGTGATGTCACTCCGTTCAGCCGTGGTACCGTGTTATTATTTCTTTAGCAACAACTGAAAGGCCAACGATTCTGGAAGGCATGCGCGATCCTATTGGGTTCCTACAGGCGTTTAAGAATTTCGCAAAAGTAGCAAAATTGAGGGATAAGATAAATGCAGAATTATAAAATCGAAAAAAGGTCACAATTTGTTGCTTTACCAGGGCTATACCTACTCTTTGCACCTGAACTAATATTGGAGATGTTCGGCGGTCGGCGAAAAATGCAAAGCGAAGCTGCGGCTGAACGAAAATCAAGAAATTGAGGGAGCAAGGGGGGAAGCAGTTATCAATAAAATTGCACTCTGTTTAGAAGATTGAAGTATAATTTTGACAGTTTACCTCAGTATTTTTTTTTTAATATGTTGGACCACACACAGCATCACACAGCGCCATCTAGCCTCAAACTAAGCAAAGCTTGTACTATGGGAACTAGATAACTGATACAATACCTAGATACTTTTTGTTTCTAAATACAATACATAGAATACAAGTAACACCCAGACACAGAACTAACACCTATGTTCATCACACAAATATTTGTCCTGGGTGGGAATCGAACCCACAACCCACAGTTCACACAGTTAGAATTGAAATATTTTACAGTGTGCAGTCGCCTCGCCATAAATAGGTACTTCATTACAAAATCCAAAGTTAAAAGATTACTAACTGACACCACTCAATCTATACTTACCGTTAAGAAACCTTGCAGATAAAGTATACAGCGATTCACCTCAGTGGAATGCAGAGTCTGATGCTGGGACCGGATTTGAGGCCCTACTGTCGATCTATTCAAAGGCTTTACGTAAACGTTCGTCTTTCTACAAATACCCTATGATTTCGTTCAAAAAACTGACCGAACTATTATACACATCGTTCAAAAATATTTACAATAATTACTTAACAAACTTTTTTATTACAGCTCAATTGGGTTAAAATATCGATCTAGGATACAAATCAAACTACCCCTCAGTTTATAATAACCATTGAATCTTCTCACAATGAACATGGTCTTGAAATAGAGACCTTGATTTGGGTATTACAAATGAATGGCGTTAGAGTTAACTCGATCGCCGGTCGTCATAGACCAACAGTAGGTCCCCAGGGCCGGTCCAAGAGCACAAGCTCGCATCCACGTTCCCGCGCCTTCTGCCCGTGCCAGAGGTGAACAACCGGCGCACACGTTGACGTCCTTGGATCCGCGTGCTCCTTTCTAAACAACCTTACTCGAGGGTTGACACTAAAAAGCCTATATAAAACACTGGATTGCGAACAACCTTTTTCTTATGCTTTTTTTAAGTTGATCTAGTTATCCTTAACATCAAGGCCACTTTTCCTTGCTTCGAAGCTTACTTGCAAATTTTAGACTAAGTAAAAAAAAACTAATATTACGTTTTAAAGATAGCCTAAAAGCCTTACCAGATGTTCCGTCGTTCTGATACCGACAAGATGTAATAATAATACCATGCAAGATGAAACTCATCGGACAAGCATACACACGCCCCAACCGCATGGATTCTAGCCCACCCGACCAATATTTAAATGTAGGTATATCAGCACCAACCGTCGTACACACGCTAAGTCACGGCTATCGTCAGCCTTCCCGACACCTATCCAGTAGGTATTTCAGACCAGTTTAAACATACTCTGCATACATTGAATATACCATACCAATGAATGCATTTTTCAATGTTTTATACATGTATATTATATTATTAAGCTTTACGATTGAAACATCCGGTGAGTACAAAACGTTCAGGGATCTAGAGTAACTTTTTGTACCATTCCATGGTGCAGCAGGGTGTGTGCGTAAATGTTTTTCGTTTAAAATATTCTTTGAAACATAAAAGACGCTCACTGTACCTAATTAAACAAGTTTATTTACAGTGAGATTGTAAGTGGCTTACTGTGATTTCGTCATGGAATTCAGATTCTATAGACTTGGTTAGACATGCCAAATAAGCTAGTGTGTGTTTAAATGAGATAATTACCTGTAAGTTAAGTTATTCAGGCAGATTTAAGTGTGAGCTACATAGGTATCGATATGTAGTGAGTATTATAGACTTTTTTGATTTATTTCACCTTGAGGCATCCCGCATTGGTTTATTCGCAGTTTATCAATTTTCCGTGAGTCCATATTACCACAAATACATAAACAAAACTTATACAGACCTCAAACGTGGATTTAACACTACGAAACATTAGTTTAACACTAAATTAAAGCACATGAGAACATTTTTTGGAACCTCAGTAATTAAGCAATAAGTACGCCAAATTTCATTTAATATTTGAATATATTTATATATTGAATTATTATTATATTATATATAGAAAAGTCCTACCACCTAGTTAATAATAGGTCTTTACCTATGAAACTGCCGTATTGCAGTACAGACTTTTTCAAACAAAAAAAGTTTTGATTGGCTATGAATTCTAAATTCAAATTAATTTTGTTTTAAAAATATGACATTCTATTTACAATATAAGTCTTTTGTTTATTGATTAGCGTTGTATTTTCATTACATTTCAACATTTTTCCTCATAATGGATACTTTGAAATTTCGTGTAATTATGGAATATGAGTTCCGTCGTGGCACCAACGCGGCACAAACGACACGTAACATCAACGACGTTTACGGAGAGAACTGTACAAACGAACGTACAACCCGTTATTGGTTTGCTCGGTTCCGTTCTGGGAATTTTGACTTGAAAAATGAACCTCGTGGTCGTTCGGAAACTTTGGTCAACAATGATGAATTAAAGGCGATTGTGGAAGCTGATGAATCTCAATCTACAGCTGAGCTGGCAGCAGCTTTTGATGTTAGCATCAAAACAATATTGGTCCATTTGCAACAGATTGGCAAGATAAAAAAGCTTGATAGATGGGTGCCCCACGAACTTAACGATCGCCAGCACAACGTACGCGTCGAGACTTGCCTTGCGCTGCTTAACAGGCACAGAAATGAGGGAATTTTGAACCGAATTGTTACGTGCGACGAAAAATGGATTCTTTTTGACAATCGAAAGCGCTCAGCAAGTTGGTTAGATCCTGGTTTGGTACCAAAGCAATGTGCAAAACGAAAAATGTCCCCTAGAAAGGTGATGGTCACAGTTTGGTGGTCTAGTGCTGGTGTGATTCATCATAGCTTTTTACAAAACGGCGAGAGCATTACTGCAGATGTGTACATTGAAGAACTGACCACAATGATGGCGAAACTCGCACGTCTGCAACCAGCTTTGGTCAATCGGTCGTCTCCACTGCTACTTCACGACAACGCGCGACCCCATACTGCACAACAGACCGTCTCTAAGCTGCATGAGTTGGGTTTGGAAGCTCTCCCTCATCCGCCATACTCACCAGATCTTGCGCCTACCGACTATTACTTTTTCCAAAATTTGGACAACTTTTTAGCGGGAAAAAAATTCAATTCCCGAGAGGCAGTACAAAACGCCTTTGAAGAGTTTGTTGTCTCCCGTCCTGCTGATTTTTTCAAGAAGGGCATCCATAAACTGCTACAGCGTTGGCAAAGATGCATTGATTGCAGGGGTGATTACTTTGAATAAAAGAAATAAATAAGTTCGAAAAAAAAATACTTTAACTTTTTTCAAACAAAACGGCAATTTCATAGGTAAAGACCTAATATATTTTATAAAATATATTTACTAGGTGGTAGGACTTTTCTGCAAAGTGCGTCTAGGTAGGTAACACCGCTTTGCCAGTTATTCTGCCGCCAAGCTGTAGTGCGCAAGCACTACTGTGTTCCGGTTTGAAGGGCACTGTAGCTAGTGAAATTACTGGGCAAATTAGACTTTATGACCTAATCTCACAGTTTAGTAATCTTATTGCCTAGACTGTGCTGATGTCTCAGAATGGCGTGAGCAGTGCAGTGTCACGCGAAACTATACTTTAGAGTTTCAAGTGTCACTGCAACTGATATGGGCAGTCGTGTTGCTTAACATCAGGCGAGCAGCTAGCTCGTTACGTCATTTCGTATCATAAAAAAAAATTGCATTTGAATATAGTATCGATTCGCTATCATAAAATTAATAGAACCAATCAATAAAAGTAGTGTTTGTAGTTAACGGGAATTTCCTGACTCAATATCCGTGTAGTATTCCATTCCATATTTCTATATCAAATAACAAAAAGTTAAGCCTGTTTTCCACTAGCAATTTGTACGGTGACAAGTCACGACCCAACAACCTGACAACCCTGACCGTAAACTGGACTCGGTTTGCGTCTTATGTACTGAGATAATTCACATGTCAGTAAACTGTAACAAAGTGGCGTGTGGCATGCGGCACTGGTGCGTGGGCACACGCGTATCACTGCGTAGTAAACGTAATTCGCAATGAAGACGTAGAAATGAAAGAGACTATCCCCCTCACTAATACAGATAATATTACAGTGGAATAGTTATTCAATGTTTTCTCTTGTTTTATCTTTGCCTATTTCAAAATTGATAGAGAGAAACAAAACACAAAATAAATACTCCTCTGCTGCTATACAATGTTTACTAGGTATTAGTGCAGTGCAGCTTCTTGTTTGTATCTAAATCTATAAGGCTTATTCTTGGGTGGATGGTCCAATGTACGTAGTGACTTGATTAATATACGCCCTACGCAAACGAAAGACTCAAAAATAACTAAACTAAAAAATATTTTAGAAAACTCAACCCCTAAAGGGATCAGCTATGCTGTTATGGTTTGTGTAAACGGAGGTTTAGTATTAAGTCCTGTTTTTAATGTTTGGGTTTGAAAACCTAAAAAGTCATGGAGAGAACCGAGGGTCTCCGGTCTAGTTACATATGAGCACTATATTTCAGAGACTGGTTCAAGGTGTTTCTATATATTTTTCTTTGCAAAGCTCTTCATTGCCTCACCCGCAGAGTTCTCTTCTTTTCTTTTCTATGCTTCTTTATGACTCTACCGTGCCCTAAACTAATATTATAAAGAGGAAAGATTTGATTGTTTTTTTGCATTGAATGGGCTATGAAATTACTGGACCAATTTGAAAAATTCTTTCATCATTAGAATCTTACATTATTCCTGATGAACATAGGTGATATAATATAAATATATAAAATACCCGTGCGAAGCCGGAGTGGGCCGTTAATTAAGTCTACACCAATCAATGTTGAGCGCAGTCTACGTAACTCAAACCGAGGAAACATGTGACTATCGTGTCCGCAATCATGTCTCACTTCGCTATAAGTACAAAACACATTATTACCGAGCATGGGTACATTTCAAGCTTCACAGTCATGGCTAAGGCTCGGGACAATGAACGGGCGGTGGTAGTGCGTAAACCGGGCCTCGGGCTGAATACGCTTCAATGAAACGCTGTTGGGTACTCTTCAAAACTAGTTAAGTCGTACAATAGCCGGAGCGAATGTAAATAGGCACATAGAAATGTTTATTCTGTTAAGTTTCCGTATGTTGAAGAAACGTTTTGTATCACATATTTTCTTTGACGTCATTACGACTATAATTACAGGCTTTATGAATTAACTTGGGATCAGTAGAATAGTCTTTTAACGTTCACAGTAAAGCTTGACAAGACACGTTGCAGTAATTAGGTGGCGACAGAACTTGGATGGTTGGAAACCAAAAAGTGCCATATAAGCCAAGAAGTCGGTTGTTGCTGTAAAACAATAGCCGTTAAGCCAAGTCTGGAGGTATAGACGTTCGGGTGGTGGAAGGAAGTAGAAATAAGACGTCAACATAATGCTCTCGTTTGTCAGAAGTAGATTCTACTAATGAGCTCTCAATTCAAATCACTGGAAAAACCATGGAACTTTTAAAGCCGTAGCCCGTAACAGATATTCCGGCGCTGCTGATACCGACCAAATGTAATAATAATACTATGCCGGATAAAAATCCTCCAACGAGCCTACACACACTTCAACCGCATGGATTCTAGCCCGTCCGTTAGTTCACAGTTGAGCTTCACACCTCAAGTAACAAAACTTCACGTAAGCCAACAAGCATTAAACTAAAACTAGAGAACATTTCTTTCAACATTTATTTACTGCACTATAAACTATCGCAAAGTTTAAAAAATAACAGTCTAGAGCTATTTTATGACGGGAGTATGCGACGCTACTTTCCGCAATGTTGTGGTTACCATATCTATTGCAGGATTTTGGGAAAAAAAATGGGGAGTGATCACGGAACTTTGGTAGCAATGATTGAATATTTTCAAAGTAACTATGCACATAAACTGTGTATTTGAAACTATCTAATCCACACATTCGTGATTTTTTTTAAATTACAATCAATTAAGCCTAGCCGACAGTAATAAATTATGCGATCAACTTTTTAGTACCAGAATCAACGTCATGTTATGCATTGATGTGTTGCAAATAGTGTGATTGCAAAAGTTATGTTTGGTTAATCTATTATTCGAATTCATAATCCATGCAGAAAGCAAAGCTAAAAGGCAGGCCAATACAGCCTCTGTGGTGTGGTGTTTGAGCAGGTCGGCTCATAACGCGGAGGCGGTGGGTTCGATTCCCGCGGCAGGGCAAGTATTTGTACACAGAAAAAAAAGCGCTAATATTTGTTCTGAGTCTGGATGTTGTGGGACCATGGTCTTCGTAGTTCCAGGGAAACAGGGAATCTTAGTTAGGGTCCAGGATATATGTGTGTGATCGTTGGGCATTATTATTATTTAAAAAAAAATATCCATATAGCTTTCTAGTGTTAAAAAAACTTTTTTCAAGGACCATACCAAAATCAAGATGGACATTAAAGGAATATTCCTTGGATACTAAACTCTCTCTCGAAAAATACTACAAACATTCCAAATTGGTACTTTAAGGTAAAATCTGGTAAAGCAGAACATGTTGCCAGCCTACACCACCCACCCAGCAATTAAGAACAGGAAGGGTGGCAGCCGCACCCCCGGCGATGTCACCTGTTTCATTACCGTTAACGCTCCGTTAGAGTGGTAATTAAATCCTAACTAACTGCGTAATTCTGGAGAAGATGGTGTATTAATAGCTTACAGAAGTATGGGTTGTTTTTGTTTGCCGTTGCACGTCTGTCCAACATACCTAATATATAAATCATAATGATTACGAGTTAATTACAATTAGGTACTGGCTAAATTCACGTTCAATTTTACTTTTGAAACATTCAAGAAGCTTATATGCTAGCTGCTATAGGTTACGTCCTAAGCTCGGGTACAAACAGCATTATTTACAAATCAAATAGAATACCCCGCCGAGGTCGACGTACCGCCGTAGGTTAGCTTGAACGGTCGCGACTTTCAATAGAGCCCATAGGCTCTTTCAGTGGACGTAGTCTTCTCAAGCCCAAGCCGAGACTGGCACCCCAAAAGTGCCCTTGAGCTAGTTGCCTCCCACTTTTGTCAGCTGGATGCCTTAAGCGCCTGCCCTCTCACCCAGTGACGCTGTAAAGGTCGGTAGGGACCAACAGCAATAGTCCGTAAAAAAAACCACATCAAATAGAAGGTGAAGTTAAGAAAAGGTAGTTATTTTTAAAGCGACATCACACGTCAGTTATCTCTGATATAAACAAACACAAATGCAGTGAATTATTTGCTTTGTAAAAACGTTAACTATAACGAACGATGCAGAGACTACTGAGACTAGCAATGTCACGGGCAAAGGCCAGGCATTTCATAAATGTTGAACAAGTTATGTATGTGAGTAGCATGCCGGCGTGGCGATCGGCAGACCATGAACACCTCGCTATATGAGAACAGACATTCTACAGTCATCTAAAAACTGCAATATTTAGATGAGAATGAACATCTATATTTCGGAAAGCATAGGAGTGCACCTTACCAGCGTCCTTCCTGACAGCTATAATCTGGGTCTAAAACAAGATTAAAAGTATTTAAACGTGTCCAAATCGAGGGTTATCAGTACGAGTTGCAGCACCCTCGTTCAGAAGAAGGTAGGAAGTTGCGCCACTGACGAAAAATATTTGAAATTTTTAGGCTACCGTATGCCTGAGCATGTTATGGGGAAGAATAATTGCCATGTTACGAAGTTTCCAGTTGACTTGAGTGTGGATGGAAAAACGATAAAGAACGATGAATCTGTAGTGCCCTGCATGTTGTTACTACTAATATTATATATATATTTATGTGATGTAAGACCAATATGCATATGTTGAAACAAAATAAATGAAAATGAATATGAATATGAAGTAAACCCAAAAATGATATTAATATACTGTGACAACGATGAAAGGCGAGATGAAAGTATTGAGATGATGCCTGACAAAGGAGACGATTACTTTTTTTATCTTTTTAGGACACTTTCAGATTTATCACATAGAAATAGTTTATAAGTTTGGTATTTAGATAAAAATTACAAATAAAATGATAATATCCAAGTATTAGTAGGAAGTACCTTGGGAGAGGCCTATGTCCAGCAGTGGACTAACACAGGCTGATGATGATGATGATTAGTAGGAAGTTAAAGCGATTGAAGATGGTTTAATCATTTTTTTTTAAGATAATTAATTATTATTAACTGAAACAGTAGGTACGTACTAGAGCACAGTTTCATAAGGTAAATTTACCTTATGAAACTGTGTGTGTGGTTTTGTTAATTTAGTTTAACACTGCACGTGACTTAACTTTGCAATTTCCAAGACTTCATTGATGGAGAACTACCTAAATGACAAGTTGAAATGCATACAAGGTTACCTTGTAACGATTTAGCGAAATAAATGGTCCATCACTAACTTGATACAAAATGTTAAGGTCTCTTATCTCAAATACATACTATTGTGGCTTTTCTTGAATGTTGTAAGACAAATTGTTGTAGTAAAGGTGAGCGATAAAATACAATGCTACCATCATAGCCGTAGTAAAATACCTATTTGTAGTTTCAATGTTGAATATCATAAACTATTTGCATAACCTTAAGCTTGTTTGTTTATTCCCACAATAGGTGAATGAATAGACGATATGAGAGTACCTATATCAGTACCTGTGTTTTTTATACCTAGATACTGTTACTGAAAATTTTATTTACTCTTAACTTTCTCGTTACAAATTGGTTTCAAATTAATTTTCATTTTAATCACTTATGTGGAATTACGATAATTGAAAATAATTAATGCTTGTTATGAGTAATATAGCAGGTCTACCTGACTTGGTTTCATTACAGGGCAATATCCTATGCTGCGAATATTATTAAACTTTTGACATTGTTAACATACCATAATGTGCATAATGTGGATTGTAAGGTTACATGCTACACCTTCGATCGCATTGGCACTTCCCATCACGTGAGAGCGTAGTCAAATGCTAGACAAAAAAAAAACTTTTTTGCTTTATGAAGTTCCTAATAATATCAGTGAATTCGACATGAGTCTATTGTGTAGCAAAAGAAAATATATATGCAAATAGTTGAGAGAGCACTAAAACAATTGACTATTCATGAAATCCCGGCTCCAATTTCGACAAGTTTTAAAATATGATAGAAAGGTTATGTCATCATCGAATATACAACTCCACGCCAAATTTTAACTCGACTGCTGGACATCGTCTTAAAATAATTTCCAAGATTTGTACCGTACAAATAAAACATAAAAAAGTAAATATAGTCATCGTTAAGTTACAGAATTCGCTCTATGCCAAAGATAAAGCCACTTAAGTGGAACCGGTGTGAACTTGGCAGCCAAAAGTTAGCAGCCAATAATCCGACCAAATTAAGACGGTCAATTTTTTAACTACTGAAATATTCATGTATTGATACTGAAACATCAAGATTTATGTGCAGGCTGTCACGCAAGCACTAATTATGATGCCGGATTAGAAGTGATTTACCCAACGAGCGTCGTGGAGAATATCTTCCATAATATTTAGTAAAAACTTATTGAAACGCTTTTCACCCCAGATACACCTGTAATCCCCTGAAATTTGAAAATGTTTTTATTGAATTGAAAAGCCAACAAAAGTACCTTTACTATGAGTATGGTGAAAACGTGGCTTTGAAACGATTTATGCATTCAATAATCGATCAAACTATAAAAAATCACAAATATCCCGAATTTTTTGGCTGCTGAACATTTTCAGTATGTAAAACGCTGAATTGTGAATATATAAATACTGAAACATCTAGACCTATGTTTAACCTATCATGTCGACACTATGTTATGCCGGCTTCGAAACGATTGAACCCACCAGCGTCTTCCATAACATTGAGAAACATTTTTTCAAACGCTTTTCGCCCTAGTACAACCTGTAATCCCCTGAAATTTGAAAATATTTTTATTGAATTGAAAAGCCTACAAAATTATCTTTACTATGAGTATAGTGAAAAGGTGGCTTTGAAACGATTTATGCATTCAATAATCGATCAAACTATGAAAAATCACAAATAACCCGAATTTTTTTGGCTGCTGAAGATTTTCAGTGTGTGAAACGCTGAATTTGGAGCATATAACTACTGAAACTTCTAGAATTATGTACAGGCTATCATACCAGAACTATGTTATGCCGGCTTTAAAACTATTAAACCCACCAGCGTCTTCCATAACTTTGAGAAACATTTTTTCAAACGCTTTTCGCCCTAGTACAACCTGTAATCCCCTAAAATTTGAAAATATTTTTATTGAATTGAAAAGCCTACAAAAGTACCTTTACTATGAGTATAGTGAAAAGGTGGCTTTGAAACGATTTATGCATTCAATAATCGATCAAACTATGAAAAATCACAAATAACCCGAATTTTTTTGGCTGCTGAAGATTTTCAGTTTGTGAAACGCTGAATTCGTAGCATATAACTACTGAAACATCTGGAACTATGTACAGACTATCATACCAGAACTATGTTATGCCGGCTTCGAAACGATTGAACCCACCAGCGTCTTCCATAACATTGAGAAACATTTTTTCAAACGCTTTTCGCCCTAGTACAACCTGTGATCCCCTGAAATTTGAAAATATTTTTATTGAATTTAAAAGCCTACAAAATTATCTTTACTATGAGTATAGTGAAAAGGTGGCTTTGAAACGATTTATGCATTCAATAATCGATCAAACTATGAAAAGTCAAAAATATCCCGAATTTTTTTGGCTGCTGAAGATTTTCAGTTTGTGAAACGCTGAATTGTGAATATATAAATACTGAAACATCTAGGACTATGTACAGGCTATCATACCAGAACTATTTTATGCCGGCTTCGAAACTATTAAACCCACCAGCGTCTTCCATAACTTTGAGAAACATTTTTTCAAACGCTTTTCGCCCTAGTACAACCTGTAATCCCCTGAAATTTGAAAATATTTTTATTGAATTGAAAAGCCTACAAAAGTACCTTTACTATGAGTATGGTGAAAACGTGGCTTTGAAACGATTTATGCATTCAATAATCGATCAAACTATGAAAAATCACAAAGAACCCGAATTTTTTTGGCTGCTGAAGATTTTCAGTGTGTGAAACGCTGAATTTGTAGCATATAACTAGTGAAACTTCTGCAACTATGTACAGGCTATCATACCAGAACTATGTTATGCCGGCTTTGAAACTATTAAACCCACCAGCGTCTTCCATAAAATCGAGAAACATTTTTTTCAAACACTTTTCGCCCCAGTACAACCTGTAATCCCCTGAAATTTGAAAATATTTTTATTGAATTGAAAAGCCTACAGAATTATCTTTACTATGAGTATAGTGAAAAGGTGGCTTTGAAACGATTTATGCATTCAATAATCGATCAAACTATGAAAAGTCAAAAATATCCCGAATTGTTTTGGCTGCTGAAGATTTTCAGTGTGTGAAACGCTGAATTTGTAGCATATAACTACTGAAACATCTGGAACTATGTACAGACTATCATACCAGAACTATGTTATGCCGGCTTCGAAACTATTAAACCCACCAGCGTCTTCCATAAAATTGAAAAAAAAATTTTTCAAACGCTTTTCGCCCCAGTACAACCTGTAATCCCCTGAAATTTGAAAATATTTTTATTGAATTGAAAAGCGTACAAAATTATCTTTACTATGAGTATAGTGAAAAGGTGGCTTTGAAACGATTTATGCATTCAATAATCGATCAAACTATGAAAAATCACAAATAACCCGAATTTTTTTGGCTGCTGAAGATTTTCAGTTTGTGAAACGCTGAATTCGTAGCATATAACTACTGAAACATCTGGAACTATGTACAGACTATCATACCAGAACTATGTTATGCCGGCTTCGAAACGATTGAACCCACCAGCGTCTTCCATAACTTTGAGAAACATTTTTTCAAACGCTTTTCGCCCTAGTACAACCTGTAATCCCCTGAAATTTGAAAATATTTTTATTGAATTGAAAAGCCTACAAAAGTACCTTTACTATGAGTATAGTGAAAACGTGGCTTTGAAACGATTTATGCATTCAATAATCGATCAAACTATGAATAATCACAAATAACCCGAATTTTTTTGGCTGCTGAAGATTTACAATGTGTGAAACGCTGAATTTGTAGCATATAACTACTGAAACTTCTGCAACTATGTACAGGCTATCATACCAGAACTATGTTATGCCGGCTTCGAAACTATTAAACCCACCAGCGTCTTCCATAACTTTAAAAAACATTTTTTCAAACACTTTTCGCCCTAGTACAACCTGTAATCCCCTGAAATTTGAATATATTTTTATTGAATTGAAAAGCCAACAAAAGTACCTTTACTTTGAGTATAGTGAAAACGTGGCTTTGAAACGATTTATGCATTCAATAATCGATCAAACTATGAAAAATCACAAAGAACCCGAAAGTTTTTGGCTGCTGAAGATTTTCAGTGTGTGAAACGCTGAATTGTGAATATATAAATACTGAAACATCTAGAACTATGTACAGGCTATCATACCAGAACTATTTTATGCCGGCTTCGAAACTATTAAACCCACCAGCGTCTTCCATAACTTTGAGAAACATTTTTTCAAACGCTTTTCGCCCTAGTTCAACCTGTAATCCCCTGAAATTTGAAAATATTTTTATTGAATTGAAAAGCCTACAAAAGTACCTTTACTATGAGTATGGTGAAAACGTGGCTTTGAAACGATTTATGCATTCAATAATCGATCAAACTATAAAAATCACAAATAACCCGAATTTTTTTGGCTGCTGAAGATTTTCAGTGTGTGAAACGCTGAATTGTGAATATATAAATACTGAAACATCTAGAACTATGTACAGGCTATCATATCAGAACTATTTTATGCCGGCTTCGAAACTATTAAACCCACCAGCGTCTTCCATAACTTTGAGAAACATTTTTTCAAACGCTTTTCGCCCTAGTACATCCTGTAATCCCCTGAAATTTGAAAATATTTTTATTGAATTGAAAAGCGTACAAAATTATCTTTACTATGAGTATAGTGGTGGCTTTGAAACGATTTATGCATTCAATAATCGATCAATCTATGAAAAATCATAAATAACCCGAATTTTTTTGGCTGCTGAAGATTTTCAGTGTGTGAAACGCTGAATTCGTAGCATATAACTACTGAAACATCTGGAACTATGTACAGACTATCATACCAGAACTATGTTATGCCGGCTTCGAAACTATTAAACCCACCAGCGTCTTCCATAACTTTGAGAAACATTTTTTCAAACGCTTTTCGCCCTAGTACAACCTGTAATCCCCTGAAATTTGAAAATATTTTTATTGAATTGAAAAGCCTACAAAATTATCTTTACTATGAGTATAGTGAAAAGGTGGCTTTGAAACGATTTATGCATTCAATAATCGATCAAACTATGAAAAGTCAAAAATATCCCGAATTGTTTTGGCTGCTGAAGATTTTCAGTGTGTGAAACGCTGAATTTGTAGCATATAACTACTGAAACATCTGGAACTATGTACAGGCTATCATACCAGAACTATGTTATGCCGGCTTCGAAACTATTAAACCCACCAGCGTCTTCCATAAAATTGAAAAAAAAATTTTTCAAACGCTTTACGCCCCAGTACAACCTGTAATCCCCTGAAATTTGAAAATATTTTTATTGAATTGAAAAGCGTACAAAATTATCTTTACTATGAGTATAGTGAAAAGGTGGCTTTGAAACGATTTATGCATTCAATAATCGATCAAACTATGAAAAATCACAAATAACCCGAATTTTTTTGGCTGCTGAAGATTTTCAGTTTGTGAAACGCTGAATTCGTAGCATATAACTACTGAAACATCTGGAACTATGTACAGACTATCATACCAGAACTATGTTATGCCGGCTTCGAAACGATTGAACCCACCAGCGTCTTCCATAACTTTGAGAAACATTTTTTCAAACGCTTTTCGCCCTAGTACAACCTGTAATCCCCTGAAATTTGAAAATATTTTTATTGAATTGAAAAGCCTACAAAAGTACCTTTACTATGAGTATAGTGAAAACGTGGCTTTGAAACGATTTATGCATTCGATAATCGATCAAACTATGAATAATCACAAATAACCCGAATTTTTTTGGCTGCTGAAGATTTACAATGTGTGAAACGCTGAATTTGTAGCATATAACTACTGAAACTTCTGCAACTATGTACAGGCTATCATACCAGAACTATGTTATGCCGGCTTCGAAACTATTAAACCCACCAGCGTCTTCCATAACTTTAAAAAACATTTTTTCAAACACTTTTCGCCCTAGTACAACCTGTAATCCCCTGAAATTTGAATATATTTTTATTGAATTGAAAAGCCAACAAAAGTACCTTTACTATGAGTATAGTGAAAAGGTGGCTTTGAAACGATTTATGCATTCAATAATCGATCAAACTATGAAAAATCACAAATAACCCGAATTTTTTTGGCTGCTGAAGATTTTCAGTTTGTGAAACGCTGAATTCGTAGCATATAACTACTGAAACATCTGGAACTATGTACAGACTATCATACCAGAACTATGTTATGCCGGCTTCGAAACGATTGAACCCACCAGCGTCTTCCATAACATTGAGAAACATTTTTTCAAACGCTTTTCGCCCTAGTACAACCTGTGATCCCCTGAAATTTGAAAATATTTTTATTGAATTTAAAAGCCTACAAAATTATCTTTACTATGAGTATAGTGAAAAGGTGGCTTTGAAACGATTTATGCATTCAATAATCGATCAAACTATGAAAAGTCAAAAATATCCCGAATTTTTTTGGCTGCTGAAGATTTTCAGTTTGTGAAACGCTGAATTGTGAATATATAAATACTGAAACATCTAGGACTATGTACAGGCTATCATACCAGAACTATTTTATGCCGGCTTCGAAACTATTAAACCCACCAGCGTCTTCCATAACTTTGAGAAACATTTTTTCAAACGCTTTTCGCCCTAGTACAACCTGTAATCCCCTGAAATTTGAAAATATTTTTATTGAATTGAAAAGCCTACAAAAGTACCTTTACTATGAGTATGGTGAAAACGTGGCTTTGAAACGATTTATGCATTCAATAATCGATCAAACTATGAAAAATCACAAAGAACCCGAATTTTTTTGGCTGCTGAAGATTTTCAGTGTGTGAAACGCTGAATTTGTAGCATATAACTAGTGAAACTTCTGCAACTATGTACAGGCTATCATACCAGAACTATGTTATGCCGGCTTCGAAACTATTAAACCCACCAGCGTCTTCCATAACTTTAAAAAACATTTTTTCAAACACTTTTCGCCCTAGTACAACCTGTAATCCCCTGAAATTTGAATATATTTTTATTGAATTGAAAAGCCAACAAAAGTACCTTTACTTTGAGTATAGTGAAAACGTGGCTTTGAAACGATTTATGCATTCAATAATCGATCAAACTATGAAAAATCACAAAGAACCCGAAAGTTTTTGGCTGCTGAAGATTTTCAGTGTGTGAAACGCTGAATTGTGAATATATAAATACTGAAACATCTAGAACTATGTACAGGCTATCATACCAGAACTATTTTATGCCGGCTTCGAAACTATTAAACCCACCAGCGTCTTCCATAACTTTGAGAAACATTTTTTCAAACGCTTTTCGCCCTAGTTCAACCTGTAATCCCCTGAAATTTGAAAATATTTTTATTGAATTGAAAAGCCTACAAAAGTACCTTTACTATGAGTATGGTGAAAACGTGGCTTTGAAACGATTTATGCATTCAATAATCGATCAAACTATAAAAATCACAAATAACCCGAATTTTTTTGGCTGCTGAAGATTTACAATGTGTGAAACGCTGAATTTGTAGCATATAACTACTGAAACTTCTGCAACTATGTACAGGCTATCATACCAGAACTATGTTATGCCGGCTTCGAAACTATTAAACCCACCAGCGTCTTCCATAACTTTAAAAAACATTTTTTCAAACACTTTTCGCCCTAGTACAACCTGTAATCCCCTGAAATTTGAAAATATTGTTATTGAATTGAAAAGCGTACAAAATTATCTTTACTATGAGTATAGTGGTGGCTTTGAAACGATTTATGCATTCAATAATCGATCAATCTATGAAAAATCATAAATAACCCGAATTTTTTTGGCTGCTGAAGATTTTCAGTGTGTGAAACGCTGAATTCGTAGCATATAACTACTGAAACATCTGGAACTATGTACAGACTATCATACCAGAACTATGTTATGCCGGCTTCGAAACTATTAAACCCACCAGCGTCTTCCATAACTTTGAGAAACATTTTTTCAAACGCTTTTCGCCCTAGTACAACCTGTAATCCCCTGAAATTTGAAAATATTTTTATTGAATTGAAAAGCCTACAAAATTATCTTTACTATGAGTATAGTGAAAAGGTGGCTTTGAAACGATTTATGCATTCAATAATCGATCAAACTATGAAAAGTCAAAAATATCCCGAATTGTTTTGGCTGCTGAAGATTTTCAGTGTGTGAAACGCTGAATTTGTAGCATATAACTACTGAAACATCTGGAACTATGTACAGGCTATCATACCAGAACTATGTTATGCCGGCTTCGAAACTATTAAACCCACCAGCGTCTTCCATAAAATTGAAAAAAAAATTTTTCAAACGCTTTACGCCCCAGTACAACCTGTAATCCCCTGAAATTTGAAAATATTTTTATTGAATTGAAAAGCGTACAAAGTTATCTTTACTATGAGTATAGTGAAAAGGTGGCTTTGAAACGATTTATGCATTCAATAATCGATCAAACTATGAAAAATCACAAATAACCCGAATTTTTTTGGCTGTTGAAGATTTTCAGTGTGTGAAACGCTGAATTTGTAGCATATAAATACTGAAACTTCTAGAATTATGTACAGGCTATCATATCAGAACTATGTTACGCCGGCTTCGAAACTATTAAACCCACCAGCGTCTTCCATAAGTTTGAGAAACATTTTTTCAAACGCTTTTCGCCCTAGTGCAACCTGTAATGCCCTGAAATTTGAAAATATTTTTATTGAATTGAAAAGCCTACAAAAGTACCTTTACTATGAGTATAGTGAAAAGGTGGCTTTGAAACGATTTATGCATTCAATAATCGATCAAACTATGAAAAATCACAAATAACCCGAATTTTTTTGGCTGCTGAAGATTTTCAGTGTGTTAAACGCTGAATTTGTAGCATATAACTACTGAAACTTCTGCAACTATGTACAGGCTATCATACCAGAACTATGTTATACCGGCTTCGAAACTATTAAACCCACCAGCGTCTTCCATAAAATAGAGAAACATTTTTTTCAAACACTTTTCGCCCCAGTACAACCTGTAATCCCCTGAAATTTGAAAATATTTTTATTGAATTGAAAAGCCTACAAAAGTACCTTTACTATGAGTATAGTGAAAACGTGGCTTTGAAACGATTTATGCATTCAATAATCGATCAAACTATGAAAAATCACAAAGAACCCGAAAGTTTTTGGCTGCTGAAGATTTTCAGTGTGTGAAACGCTGAATTGTGAATATATAAATACTGAAACATCTAGAACTATGTACAGGCTATCATACAAGAACTATGTTATGCCGGCTTTGAAACGATTAAACCCACCAGCGTCTTCCATAAAATTGAAAAAAATTTTTTTCAAACGCTTTTCGCCCCAGTACAACCTGTAATCCCCTGAAATTTGAAAATATTTTTATTGAATTGAAAAGCATACAAAAGTACCTTTACTATGAGTATAGTGAAAAGGTGGCTTTGAAACGATTTATGCATTCAATAATCGATCAAACTATGAAAAATCACAAATAACCCGAATTTTTTTGGCTGCTGAAGATTTTCAGTGTGTGAAACGCTGAATTTGTAGCATATAACTACTGAAACATCTGGAAACATGTACAGGCTATCATACCAGAACTATGTTATGCCGGCTTCAAAACGACTAAACCCACCAGCGTCTTCCATAAAATTGAGAAACAGTTTTTTCAAACACTTTTCGCCCCAGTACAACCTGTAATCCCCTGAAATTCGAAAATATTTTTATTTAATTGAAAAGCTTACAAAATTATCTTTACTATGAGTATAGTGAAAAGGTGGTTTTGAAACGATTTATGCATTCAATAATCGATCAAACTATGAAAAATCACAAATAACCCGAATTTTTTTGGCTGCTGAAGATTTTCAGTGTGTGAAACGCGGAATTGTTAACATATAGTTATCGAAACAGACAAATACAGAAACTAGATGTTTCAGTCAATATATGCTAACAATTCAACGTTTCACATAATGAAAATCTTCAGCAGCCAAAAATTTTCGGGATATTTTGGAAACTTCATAGTTTGATCGATTATTGAATGCATAAATCGTTTCAAAGCCACGTTTTCACCATACTCATAGTAAAGGTACTTTTGTAGGCTTTCCAATTCAATAAAAATATATTCAAAATTCAGGAGATTACAGGTGTATCTGGGGTGAAAAGCGTTTCAATAAGTTTTTACTTAATATTATGGAAGATATTCTCCACGACGCTCGTGGGGTAAATCACTTCTAATCCGGCATCATAATTAGTGCTTTCATGACAGCCTGCACATAAATCTTGGTGTTTCAGTATCAATACATGAATATTTCAGTAGTTAAAAAACTGACCTTCTTTATTTGGTCGGATTATTGGCTGCTAACTTTTGGCTGCTAAGTTCACACCGGTTTAAGTGGATTTATAGTCAATGCTCTATGCTAAGTCTATGCATGGAGTAAAATAAAAGCTTGCAAAAAGTAGGTAAGGTAGGTGATAACGCGAAGGAACATTCAAAAACTGTGAATGATCCTTATGCCTTTTTTGTAGCTATTCAACATCCTGGATACTCTGTGAAGCACTCACATAAGCCTTATCCAGTGTTGCTTCTTTTCCTCGTTGTCTCTACCTATCTGTTTGCCTATAATCATAGTCCTATAAACCATTTTTTGAGCTCCCAGTCACAGCCGTGTGACATAGTTCTAGCGATAAGTATTTATGATACAGATGCCTGCCATAATGATGTGGGTTTTAGTCATGCTATTAACATACCAGACAGGCTTATACCTACGTTTGGGAACTCGTTCACAAATGCAGTTATATCGGCTCTCGGCTGCTTCGTAAGGAATTTTAAAGCCAACAGATTGCTCGGGCAATGTTTCATATCAATACATAAATTAGAGTGCTATCAATAGAAACACTAATGGAAATTCCTAAAAATATAAATAGCGTTATAAATATAGTAATTAATATATCTAGATATATTTATGCGATAACTATGGAATAAATCGAAAATTTACATGAAGTATTTTAGATGGTTTTGAGCAAGCAATTCATACTCGTACGTTCAAATGAGTTTTGTATTGTATATCAATCAATATGTAGTACGTTGTGAATACTCTATTATTGTATATTCTAATTGTGGAAGCATGTTCATAGATCATGTGTACAAGAAGTTGAAGTTACTGTCAAAAGGCAAACAGTAGAGGATGACCCTCTTCAGTTTGCCTTTTGACAACGTCAAAGCTTTTATGGGGTGGCAACAATTTCACCAATGTCCTTTTGATAGTAATCATGTCATTACGCCTTTATTACGCCGACAACGCTTGCATATTAGATCTATGCAATGTTCTATACCAGAGGTCGGCAACATGTGGCTGGCTCTTTAAAATTTGAAAATTGTAATTTTTGAGTCTTCCGACTCAAAAGGTTGCCGACCCCTGTTCTTGTACTATCATTTTATTTATAAGATATACTATAGAAATTCCTTGACTTTCCCTGATTTACTTACCTAAATAAATCACTACTGTTTTTGGCAGACCAGTTTCTTCAGCGCCACCTAGCGACTTGAAGACAACTTCTTTTTTTACATAAAAATACTTGGTCAAATTGTCCGCAAACCATAAATTCGAATGAAAAGTTAGCGATGCAATGAAAGTTTGTGTAGTGGGTAAATCACACAGTGATATGGAAATCAGCCTTTCCGAGACGTCGGAAATTCTAGTCAACTCCGGCAAATATGCAAATTTGAGTCTATTGTTTATTCATCTTGCAGTATTGTGGCTAAGCAAATCGAATGTGGTTGTCTTGTGCTTATTTCCTGTAGAAACTATCAGGATTGGTTGCGAAGGGACACAAATATGTATATGGCAGGTATGTAGATGGCAGGCCAAACCAATTTAAAGTACATAAGTATGCATTATCAATAAAAATTAGCTAAAGTTATAAAAAAAGTATTAAACCTAATTGAATTAAGTACAATGAAAATAATAATAACAATAATCCAATAATATGATAATAGATAAAATTCACGTTAAAAATTAACAGGAAAAATGTATGTAGCTACGAACAAAACAGAACGCCAGAATAACAGTTTTATTCTGCTTTCTTTGCCCTATATTCATGTAATAGCCAACATGTGGTTGAGATTGCGTGAAAAGTTGTCGTGGGACCTAAATACCATTGTATTCATGGTGTGGCAGTCCCGCCCAGTGTCACATCACCATCACATGCCTATAAGCAACTCGTAGGTGTGGCTTAATTTATGATTGTAATTACTTAATATGTAAATCTCATTTTGCGTAAAAAATCACAAAAAGTTCACGCATGAACAATTTTTTAACTAATACTTCTTTACACACGCTTGAATTAGGAATAAGCTGGCGAGGCGAACGGAAGTCGAAAGTTGTTGCTTAACGTAGATCTCCATTGTCAGCATAACAAAGTTAAAAATGTGTATTATTCTGTTGGCATTTTCGGTAGAATGACAATTTACAATTGTCAAGATGACAACATTAAACAAAGCAAACACAAAGTTATACCGGCTGATAGATGGAGCTAAACTAAAAAAGTTTTAATTCAGACGTGTGGTATAAAGCAAAAAGTTAAGAGTAAAGTTTTTTTAAACTTTCAATAATTACTTGACCTAGAACAGAATACAACCTATCACCTTTAGGACGACTCACAAAGAAGACCTAAGTCGCTACAGTTTAGGTGACGATAAAGGCCCAGATCATCGCCATAATTATCATGTTTAAAACATCTGAGTAACGTTGTAAAAGACAATAGAAGCTGAAGTGACTTGAGAACCATTAAACAAAACAAATAAAAAAGGAACGAAACAAATGTGAAAAATTAACTACAGACCGTTGCTAATAAAGACACATTGTTATCTTATCACATTTGATGGCATAATTGTTTTTAGAAAGTTGCCACTTAAAAACTAACTACAAAAGAATAACTAAAGCTTACTATTTCTAGTGTCTGTACCACTATACAATTACATTCGGAGAAGGCTGTGATAGGCAATTTGTTATGATTACACTAATATCATAGGCACGCGCGTTTTCACGCTTACAGTAATATAAATTGTATAAGAGAAGTTATAGATGTTATATATCATAGATTGATAATTCACTTCCTAACTTTGCAGATAAATTAGATGAAGTCAATGTCAGAATACACCCAATACTATCTGAAAAGTTTTGATGAAATTTTATCATGAAATATGTATAATGTGAAAATTCACAATTTGTAAAATTAATAATGTGTACTTTAGTAATGCAGAAAATCCAGTACATAAAAAAAGTTTGGTAAAATTATAATTTGGACCATAAAAGAAGGAACTTGAAATTTAATAATTGGGAAGGAAACGCTGACACTTGAGCGCTACTCCTCTAAGAACATGGAATTATGTTTACTGATGGACTGAGGAACACCTTTTCCCTTTTACCTCATACATTTTTATTCTATACATATGCTGTATATTGTATCAATTACGACAATTTTAGCGAATTTCAAAAAATTTGAGAGAAGAAATGTTAGCTGATATGTTTTCGTAATATGTACGAGTATATACAGCATGTCCCAGTTGGCGCGTCGCCGTAAGATAATTATAATTAGTTCCTACCAGGCGGTGTCTTTGAGTTACCTACTTCTATTTTCCCCAGTTTGTAGGGCAATGATAATGAGATCTAATATGGGTCACGCTTATCATATATTATTATTTAGCAATATTCTTATCTCACATTTTTATAGCATTTTTATTGATTCGAAGCTGTCCGTCTTAATAGTGGTGATAACTTTTATGACAAACTATTGGAGCTTCCGCATGATATTATTACAAGACCACCAACCAAATACAATAATTGTCACAAACGAGCATAACGGATGCTCGTATAATATGGACAACAGATAGTTACTTCAAATTTTAGACCCAAATTTTGAATTGTTTTTATTAAAAGTTACCTAGTTAAAAAAATAACGGACACGTATTTTTTTTTAGTTTCTAATGCAATATTTAAAATTGTAGATGTTTTTTAAATGTTTTTGTGGTTTTTTTACCGGCAAATTATCTTCATTTTCAACTAAATACTACAATACGATACGATATGATATAATAACTTATACTAAACACATTACATTACCTATAAAAACATTTGGACTATTTACTGGCGACCTACTGATCTTTTGTGATGCTAAATGAAGGTTTTACACAGTCTACTGTTGAGTATTATAAAAAATAGAACAAAAGTTACGAAAAAGGAACTGGATTTATTTTGGAGGATTATTAAGGAACTAATCTAATCACCAATTACCTCTATTCTGATTTTTCCAATTTCTCTACACACAGCTGATTGGAATCATTCCATACACCTTATTTAACAGCGTTAACAGATTAACACCGTTAGGGCTTCTCTAATTGCTGACAATAGTAAGGACTTCGTGTGGCACGCCGATAATCCTAAGACTATTGTAATCTAGCGGCAGCACTGCGATTACCAAGCTACTTGACAAGGGTTGCGGTTATGGCAAACGCACCCGACAAGCGTTAAAAGTGGCGTATTACGAGTGAGGCTACTATGTTCATCAGTTGACGTATTAAATAAAGCTATCAGAGTACCTTAATCTTCTCATCATCAACTCAACTCAAATCGAGATTTCATTCACAAATAAAGTTGATTATTTTGTGTGTGAAGAACCGATCAACAACTGTATATTTTTGTAATACTGGCCAACGTTTGATAAGTCAATGTAACCTAATGGAGTAATATTATAGAAACTGACGTGAGTAGTACTCATAACTACAACTATTACACGGCTAACACTAACAAGATACAGGCGAATAACTCGACCGGTGTTCGGGCAATATAGATGCCCAGCCTCAAGGAATACGCGCGGCGGGCGGTGGCGGCTCGGCGCGGACTGCCCGAAGTCGAGTTATTCGACTGTATCTCGTGAGTTTTAGCCGTGTAATAGTTGTAGTCACCTAAAGAAGTAGTCATTTGTTCATTTTTAAATGCTAATAAAGTATATTAACATTATAATCAAAGGATTGTTAAATTAAAAAATCTAGAATTCAATTAAAATAACCCTTTAAGACATACCTAACTCATACGTTCTGCAAATAAAATATCTAATTAAAAAGCCAACGTTAGAAAGTTTAGCCCGTAAATATAAGCATTAAGCATGCAATAAAACAGTGTGAATCCAACAACAGTTCACGCTACCCTATAAACTTTAAAACAATGCTGTTGCGCGTAAACACGCTTATTTATACAGCAAATAAAGGTATTACGATATCCGTTAACCTACAAGATGAGAATTGGTGTAATCGTCGTGGATCGTCTTTAGAATTTGTTCAAGAAAAGATTTAATTTTATTCAACCACACCAAGACTCAATCAGCTGGCAACGCATCGTCAACGCCCCTAGAGTTGCAGATGTTCATCGTCTACAGTTACCGCTTTCCATTAGGCGGGCTGTAGACAACAATAACGCCCAACGATCACATACATAGATCCTGGACCCGAACTAGGATTCTATGTCAATTCAAGGGGTCCCTAGACCCAGGAACTACGAGGACCATGGTCCCACAACACCCAGACACAGAAAAAGTATTTGCGTTTTCTTTTTCTGTTCATAAATACTTGTCCTGCCGCGGGAATCGAAACCACCGCCTCTGGGCTATGAGCCGACCTGCTGAACCACCACACCACAGTAGCTGTCAAATGCTTGTTTGTTGCTCATAATAGAATAAAACACTTTAGCAATACTTCCTCTGATGTGTTGATGACCTCATACTAACTTCTAAAATCTAAAAAGTACCACAATTTATTTTATCGATGGCAAGATCTATTCTCCATCTTTAGCTACATCTTGTCGTCTCTCAACCAAGGAAACGTTGAGGTTCTTCAATACCATAAATCTAGTTTCTCCCGCACACAATTCCATAAATTTACACACTTAAAATTTTCAAGAAGCTTGTCACAAATACAGCACCATTATACCACTTATTGTCTCAGTGACAAAAAATGTAATTTATGGGGCGTTAAACTCAGCAACATTTGTGTAATGCCATACTAATATCTAGTCTCATTTAGTTCGTTGCCAGACGTCAAATTAGCTGATAACATCTCGCACGGCAGACATACTGAATGACTGACACACTCGTGAGAGAGGAAAGTTATTGTCACACTACGTACTTTTTGTATTGCTAGTGGGGTAGAGTACGTAGCTTGTAAGCTATAATAATACTGCCAGTGCATACGTAAATCATAGACTTAAGATGTGTAGCGAAAATAGTCTCTGACGAAATGTAGTAAAAATAAAAGTTAGTAATTTGCAATTACAAGTCTTTTGTGTTTTGTTAAACGGTGAGGCAATTCAAAATATGCATGAGAGCATGGCCAATGACGCACATTGCGCGGTATCAAATTTTCAGTAGCACATCAAACTGGAATTTAGAATCTGATTACAAGTACAGTATTCTAAGTTATTACATATCGAACTTTCCTATCAACATTCTAACATAACCAACGACACATACTGACGATTGAAAGATACGGTATACCTATGATTGATTATTACGATTTCTTATCAACGCGTTTTAAGATTAATTTCAAATTGAAATCACAAAAATGGTCAATTCTGCTGACATAAATACATGCACGAGTTTATATTTAATCTCTCCAGCAACAACTTTAATTAACAAGTTAAGGGAATAATTAACTTAGTTGAGAGCACGCACACGGGGATTATCTCTGCAAAATTATCTAAGACTCATAATATAACCATAAAGGTTGGAAGCTCAGCGCATTATTATACGTAACACGATCCTTGTCCCTTCTACGAAACATAACTCTTTTGAATTTGTAAGTACGAGTAAGTAGCTTAAGCTAACTGACCGCGATTGTCGTTCACTACGGTTACGAAAAATTAACCTGTTTGACGCATACACGTGGATCGTGACCTGAACACAGTTCAAATGTTTGTTCGTAAACAATGTCTTGTAGTGGGTGTGAAAGCACTGCGTACTTTTAGATAAGCGCTTGTAGATCCCTGGGAGGTGCAAGAGTTATGCAACGTCTTGCGTAGCCTGTACTTATCGACTGGCCGCCAAAAGGCGTTTTCCGTTCACATAACTTGAACAAAAATTCTCCGCAGTAATACCTACCTACTTTTCAGCAACATAAATCTCACTCCTGTTTATAACCTACGCTTTACAGATGCGTTTGCTTCAGATGAGAAACATGTTTAATCGATTATCTCAATTCAAAGCTCAGCATCTACTCAGTACTTCCTACGAGCATTGCTCGTTCATGCCTTAAAGATATAGGATCGGTTATAAGAGCACAGGGACGTCCGCTGCATTCCAATGTTCCTTTCACGCTTCGCAATGTTCTGCGCAATGTGCCAACGGTTAAATGTCGAGGAATTGATTGCTCCGATCTCATGAAAGATAAAACTAAACAGTGCTCGTCTGCAAACAAAAGTCAATATTGTGACGGCTTCAAAAGTTTAGAGTGAGCATATTCCACGGCAACACGGGCGTAACGAGTTTTTCCAATATCCGCTATGGACAGGGACCGTTACTATGACTGATTGAATGCCCGGGACAAATAGATTTGCAAATATCTAAATCAATGTTACAGTTAACAATGTTCACGAATTCAAAGTTGATATTTGAAATATGGCGTTCACGTTCGTTGTCATGGCAAGCACGATTTAAGATTGGGATAAGGAGAACAACGTTAAATAACATGACAACGGGCGCATTCCGAACATAACTAAAATGTCCTTATTGGACGGGCGGCGTTTCTAATCGTTTCAACCGTACTTTAGTACTAATCTTAAGAATTCCATTAAATTTGAAATCGCCCTCGGCAGGACTGAATCGAATGTGGAATTAAAACAAACCGAACTAAAGTTGAAAGGAGTTTTTGTTGTGTGGAACGATTGGTCTGCGTGCGGGCGCCGCCGGGCACTCACCCTGCGGGGTGGATCAAGGATGCGGGGGGATTGTACCTCAGCTACGGAAGTTCCTACTAATATCCCACTTTGATAAGGCAACACAGGTTTACTATATGGTACAAAATTAATAGAATAATCAAGTTGAATCTTAGAACGAATAAGAAGCATAGTGGAAAAATAGAAGTTCGCTCAGTCATCAATCTCTGCTCAAGATGAGATTTTATTCATAAAATGATCAAATAGTAAATGAAATCTCTACTTGACAATCAATCGACGACTGAGCATAGTTCTGTAATGCGAGCCTTAGTAGGTATTCTTATCAAATAAGTTATCAGACTAGAAAATAGAGATAGCTCACATATTACTTCAATTTAAATATCACTTTTGATAACACAGCGTTATTAGATCATAATAGTTTCATAGAAAGTAAATGCAAAATCTAAAACAGCATCTTAAAGAGAGCAACAAGTGCATAGCAAAGATACCTTCATAACTTTACTGCCACGCCATTCATGCCTCACAAAGGTACGGACAAAAAAATCTTGCGAAAGGTCTCGAACTACCTGCTTGAGACATCTGAAAAGGCCCGAGAGGCCCAGACTATGATGCCGATGTCGATGACACATCATCCCGCCATATTTGCTTTGACGACCCAAAAGATTTAGCGGTTTACCTACTACTTAATATTTGGCAGCTGATCCGTCTGACTCACAAGCACAACACAATAAACAAAATTCACAGGTAGGAGTTTTATCAAAAAATATACAATAGATATGACAGTATATTCATCAAGTTCTTGGACCTGTTAAATTAAATGGTTAATGAATACATTCCTCGAAGATCGTAGCAAAAACTTGAAAAAAAGTGCCTTTTTTGCTTCTTCGTGAACCTGGTTTTTATGAAGCCCGCCTATATCCCTGCTCGTAATTTTATGAAAACCTTCAAAACGAAAATCGATTGTATAATTATGTTATTACTGTTTCAAACAATATTATGCTTGTTCATTTTGAAACCTCGCGATTGTAAATGGAAATAATGAGACGCTTCTCGGAAGATATCCGGTTTATAACAATAGTGTGTCTCTCACTACTTTGACAACAATTTCTTATGTAGTCACGACTATTATAAATTATTGTACCACTAGAAATGTGCAAACTAATCTTTGTAAGTACTTTTACTACGCGTTGATGTCTCTCTAAGGGAACCTTATCTTTAGAAGAATCCGGTACAGTTGTAAACATTGCATTCTGACTGATCAAATTTTACTGTAATGTAAAGTTTAAAATCATTATGTAGCACCTGTTGACTCCACACCTGGCACAAGCGGCACACAAGTGCTTAGGGTGGCGTGCTCTAACGAAACCAGTGTTTATCTCGTCCATAAATATTTACACCACGCGTGAAGGAAACGGACACTTTTCGGATGCAGGTATTGTAATTATGTGATATTTTATACGCTGCGGTCCAACAATTTATAATATTCTCGGAATAATATATACGCAGTGACTAAGATACACTTGAAACTAGTCAGTCAACTGTTTTAGTACAATATCCGGTTTACCGTACCTTATTCGCTGGCATCAAATCCTCTCCAACTTTCCCAGAACCACTCGTGTCATTTATCTCAATATTGTTAAAACAACGCACTTCTAAGTTATCGAAACACTGATCACCACACTAATACTAATATTGGGTATACTAATTATAATTTTGGCACATGTAATATAATATTTTAAAAAATGATAGTTATATCCGATTTTATTTTAATTTTATGTTATGTTTTTCACTTATAATACTTATGTTCAGCGATTTTAAAATAATATTGCCGCTATGCACTAGGACACAAGCGGTCGTCCGCCGTACACTGTCGGAGCGGAGCAGTAGCGAGCGTCACAGCGAGCACTGTGTAGGAGGAGGGATAAGAGATAGATATACCCGCCACCCACATACTAGAATGAGATAGCTGCAACCGTCACTGCTGGTACACCTAAAAACCAGCCAAATACAAACAGTCCCCTGTAAACTTATAAACAACGATAACCAAAGGTTTTTATCCAGCTTTTGAATCTAGCCAGGTAATACCGGTTTTACCTGTGCTCGAATGCATGCCGATAAGGTAATTTGAATTCCTGCAGAGTGAAAAAGACGGAGGCTTTTGTGCTGTAGACACATAATATAGGAAAGGGTTACGCGCTACAAATAAAAAAAAAAATAATTTGAATAAGGCTTCGTTAACGGTCACAGCAAGGCTTTTGGACGAGATCATCAAATACAAACCACAGTGCGTTAGCAAACTGGTTTAGAGGAGAGTAGCTTAACGAACAAAAGATTGAATTGCATTGTACTTTGCGGACACTTTATTATTATTAAAATTATAATTATCAAATTAAATAATAAGTCAATTCTTTTCTCGTATTCTTACTCATTAGACTCGCTTTCCGTCCTTTCGTAAGTAATAATCAAGTTGACGACAATTGGGGCCCTAAATATCCAGTGTACCTACATTATGTTTATAAAATCGTTGAATTAAACCCCATTTGTTAATTTAGAGGAGTAAAACAATATTACAAGTGCTGTCACTTTTTTGCTATGTAAAAAGATACAGTTCACTGATTCATTTCAGTTTCGTGATCTATTAGTTCGTTTTATATACTAAATATTAGGTACAAAATCGTAATTTCTCCCTAATTTGTGATTTACATTAAGTAGTGGCCTGTGAAAAAATACAATATCACACTATCACACTAATATTATATAGGCGAAAGTTTGTATGTGTGTTTGTGTGTATGTGTGTATGTTTGTTATCCCTTCACGCTCAAACGGATGAATGGATTTAGATGAAATTCAGTGCCATGATAGCTTATACACTGGACATTTTATCTCGGAAAAGTGAAATTTTCCTGTGGGATGAGCAAATAATTAAAATACTTTTTATCCGCGAGTAAAACCGCGGGGCGCCCCGCCCCACCTATATGTTAATCCAGTGTATAAGCTATCATGGTACCGAATTTCATCTAAATCCATTCAGCCGTTTTAGCATGAAGGGGTAACAAACATACACACATACAAACTTTCGCCTTTATAATATTAGTATGATATAGTGTGATATTTTAATCAGTATCGGAAGAATCGTCTTCACTATTTAGCACCAAACCATAAAAAGGTTGTTAGCGACAGTAATTTAGAACTAAAAGAAGTGGCATTGTTGTAGTGGCAATTAATAGTTCCGCTCATTTCAGCTGTAGGAGCTGAATTAGATCCATCACTACGATTAACTCCGTAACATTAAAAAATGGGGTATAGTCCTAAATAATTCCTGCTAACAAAATATTTACTAATATACTAATTATAGGTTCGTATAGCAGAACCACGCACAGTCGTGAATCTGCTCAAGACTACATTTTATCCACAAAAAGATCAAATTGTTAATGAAATCTCTACTTGAGCATCAATCGACGACTGAGTATAGTTCTGTAATACGGGCCATGGTTTCTATAATATAGAAATATTTAAACTCTGGTCGTGACTGACAACTCACGCCGCTAAGTCAATAAAATAAGACCTAAAATTGATGTTTCAACATTATCAAGAAGCTAAAACCGGAAGTGAGCCAAATAACTTTCTAGTAACAAATTACACAACCAATGTTAATTAAGAAAATAACCAACAAAAATGTGAACCACGAAATCCGTTAATACTATGAACAGTTCGGTATGCTAAAACCATTGTGTAAGCCCTGTGCCAATTGCTACTTAACTTGTGTCACTAACTGTTCGTGATTCAGAAGGAAAAAAAAACTAAGTTTTCTATTTGCCTTTTTTATCGACGTGCACAAAGAAAAGCTTCACTCTCTTCACTTTTACCAATTAACTTGCCACAGCACGAACGAACGGCCACTGACAAGAGGCTTTGTTTCCTAAAACAAGTGAAAATCGACTCAATATCAACTCGACACAGTTTCGGTACACCTGTTGTGAAATGTGAGTTTCCATTGTTTACTCTACGCCTATGAAAATAGAGTGACCCAACGCACAGCCTCTATTCACGTTTTATTAGTCGATAACTTTGTTGATTAGTACTGCATATAGTCTGAGAGCATTAAATGTTGAAATCAGTTCAAGAATGTCCAAACTACATTGACTTATTTATCCCGCACATACCTAAGTAGTTTCCCTAAGTAAACTGACGATTAATAGTTTGTCCTACTTCTGAAGGAAAGTGAACCTTTTCAGTATGTACTGTACCGTAACAGATTCTTATACAATGTTTGAAGAAATCCAAAATTTTATTGAAAATTATATGTTCCGTCTAAATTTTACATTACCTAACCTAACCCGAGTCATAAAGATAGTAAGCATGGATTATAAATAAATGATTCAAACCAAGCCGTTGCCGTTTTAAACATTACAAATAAAAGCGAAAATGAATAACAAATTGGAAACACAGATTACAATCAAAGTGAAACAAAAAACTACGCTAAAATAGTATTCGGTATTCGCATGCTGAATTGTTTCTTTTGTATTTCCGGCTGTACCTTCATTATTAGCAAAAGCGTTACTTTAGTAACTCGACGAGCTTATTTTCATTGTTTTGGAATCAAAACTGCAAGAATTGCTAATTTAATCTTGAACAAAGATTTTTTTACTGCAAATTTTGTAGGAAAATTTATCCTTCCTCTCAGAACTGCAGTTATACCACTGCAATGGCCTTTGGCAGTATTTAAGTGTTAAAGCATAGAATAATAATAATAACGCCCAACGATCTCATAGATAGATCCTGGATACTAACTAGGATTCCCTGTGTCTAGGACCTAGACTCTAGGTACCCAGGAACTACGAGGACCATGGCCTTACAACACCCAGACTCACAACAAGTATATGCGCTTTTTTTCCTGTGCACAAATACTTGTCCTGCCGCAAGAATCGAACCCGTTGCCTCTGGGTTATGAGCCGACCTGCTCAACCACCGTACCAATGAAACTGTCAGAGGGTGTGGTAGAATATATGATGTGGTAGGTAAGTATCTATGGTTTAGTTAATTGATGTGAATTGTGATACTTAAATAGAATTTCCAATAGGTAATTTTGTTTTGTTTTGATTATTCTGAATAATTTTAATTAATAAACTAATCTAATACGAATAGAACAACATAGATAATAATAACGTAGACTTTGTTGAGGTATACTTCAACACATGCAGATATGCGCATGCACTCAAACTAAACTGTTCTAAAACATTCGTCAAATACCAGGCTACCAGGAAAGAAATCCGCCATTTTGGCCATTTGCCTTTACGTGCACAGAGTAGTCAAGACTGTAGAAATCACCGGTGACCCGATTGCACGATGAATAGTAATGACCCCACATGGATCATTGTTCACGGCTCCAGTCAACATACCAATTACAGGCGCATCTGCCTTTGTAGGTTACGTGCCGATAGATTCAACGTACAGCCATCAGCCGTGTTGAATAGGAGTTTTGGAGTTATCACTCAAATATTTTGAACTGATGCCAAATGGTTCCGTTTGGATATACTTACATATTGATTCATTGTTCTTATTCTGTGGTTAAGACATATAAGTTCTGTGGTTTCGTTGTTAAGTCATCGATCGGTGCTCAAGCAAAGATTTCATTCATAAAGTTATCAATTAGTGAATGAAATCTCTGCTTGAGCACCGATCGATGAGTTGAGATGAGTTCGTTCTGTAATAAGGAGTTAAGATTAAATAAAGCTTACATTAATGTTATTGATAATAGTAAATAATGTTTCATATATGTTATAGGTTCCAAAACTGCCAGATGGATTTTGATTAAACTTACAATATGATATTTTACAACGCGGAATTTCAAAACTCAACCGATGGTTAAGATTTGTGGGTGGGCAGGTTAGCCTGGGCGAGATGGTAGATTACAAATGCGACCCCACTTCTCTTACTCTCACAGCGGAAGACTGCTCACGGGTGGTTTTTAATGGTTTCAAGTCCCACATACGCCCTGTATAAGGTTAGCTGGTAAACAACTGCTCCGTAACAAATTAAAACTAATTACCAAAGTGTTACGTATACTATCTTGCTTACTAAAACGGAGCGTCCCGATCCGGGAGTCCAACACGGTGTTTCTCGACGTGGACTGTAAAGGCGGGCGTCGGACTCGTCACCGAACCGGGGGCTCGTTTTCTAAGGCTGGGATTGTTCGAAGAAAAGAGTTGTATGAAACTAAGAATCTGGTCAGCGGGGTCTCTTCGGGGCGGAGTCAGGCTTCTTCTATGAGAGTGTTTTACGTCTCGCTGCCAGCAGTGGAGTGTTCGTGTGGGCCTCGTCTCTCTATATTTATGCCATCTCCCCGTGGTCTATGTAGGCGACTAGTGGCGGCCGTATCGCTGTCGCCTAGCCAATCATAGATCGGCCCTGGTGAGGGAGATGGCAATAGTGTGCTAGAGAGAGACGGGGGGCTGAGCGAGAGATGTGGAGGCGGGAAAGGGACGAAACTAAGCTATTGTTTTAGCCTACCTAGTTTTTAATTGTTTGCCTAGATTCTACCTATTTCCCTTTCCCGCTCCTATTGCCTGTTATGAAGCCTTTGTTGCCCCGAATGAAACCCATTGGCCGGAAATATTTATTTGCCAAATAAATATTACAAACAAAATTATCTTAAACATGTAAACAATCAACTTAAATTTCTATGTACATTATGCGACTCTATTCGTTGTCCTTGGTGGCTCGGTCGTCCGGAACATCCTCCCGCCGTGTAACGCCCGCCGCGGCGTTGCATCCTGGCAGAAGGGTGGCCGAGCTTGTTGGGATGATTATCAACTTCTTCGTGGGTCTTCGGAGTACACCTCCCTCTGTCCTCACGTCGACCGCTCTGGTGATGCCGTCGGTTCCTGGGTACGTGGTGATCACTACCCCGCGCGGCCATGTGTTGCGGGGCAGTGTGTTATCGGCAATGAGGACGACGTCTCCGACGGTGATGGCAGGGCCTTGGCTAATAGGCTCCCGCCGGTGCTGTAGGTCAGGAAGGTACTCTCGGAGCCACCTGCTCCAGAAGATGTCGGCTAGGCGCTGAGAGGCGCGCCACTGGTTGCGCCCCATCAGATCGGTGTCGTCGAATGTGCCGGGCATTGGCACGCGCGCTGACCCACCGAGGATGAAGTGGTTCGGGGTGATGGCTTCGGGGTCGTCAGCGCTCATGGAGACGTGGGTGAGCGGCCGGCTGTTAACGGTGTATTCGGCCTCGGCGAGCAGTGTGGTGAGCACTTCGTCGGTCGGACGGCGGCTCTGCTGTGTTGCTGCGAGTGCTATCTTGGTGGCGCGAACCAATCGCTCCCACGCCCCTCCCATGAACGGGGCGCCAGGAGGGATGTAGCGCCAGTTGATCGTTCTTTTCGACGCCTCCTCTTGTGTGGCGTCGTCTATGGCTTTTCGGAGTTCTCGGTCGGCGCCGTGCAGGTTCGTCCCATTATCGGACCAGATTTCGGTGGGGGCGCCTCGCCTCGCTATCATTCTGCGAAGTGCCATCACGGCGGAATCGGTGCCCAGGGACGCTGCGAGTTCTAAGTGTATCGCGCGTGTCGTCAGGCAGGTGAAGATCGCCACGTATCTCTTCTGTGTGCTTCGGCCCACGGTCGTCAGGAGTGGGCCAAAGTAGTCTATTCCGCAGAAAGTGAAGGGGCGGCGATGGTGCGCTAGTCGACATCGTGGGTGATTTCCAGTTGACGGCTGCGGCGGTGTGTCTTTTCGGATGCGGCACGGGAGGCAGCGGTGGATCACCATTTTGGTGATTGGTCGGAGGCGAAGGATCCAGTAATGCTGCCGACACTCGTTGATGGTGGCTTCCGGTCCCGCGTGCAGCAGCTGTCTGTGGGTGTGTTCGATGATGAGCTTCACTTCCGGTCGGTTGCCGTCGAGTACTGGTGGCGTCTTCACGGCCTCGGTGATTCCACTTGCGTTTTCTATGCGGCTGTTAAGTCGAATCAGCCCATTTTCATATTTCGTCGATAGGGGGCGTAGCCTGCTACTTCTCGCGACTGGTCTGTCGTGTTTCAAGTTTTCGATTTCTTCTGCGAAAGCTTCCTGTTGACTATATCTCCAGATGAGTGTTTCGGCGCGACGTTGGGTGTCGGCGTTGATTTGTAAGAAGCGTCGCGGCGCCGGCGTGCTTGTCTTTTTTGCGGGTAACGTCGTTGTTTTTGTTGCATTCTGTTTTCTCCATGTTGGATCTTCCTCTCTATTCTTCTTGGTGCGTTTGTAGTGCACGCGATGACGGTTTGGCCGACAGAGATCTATGAACTGGAGTACTCGCGCTGTCGCTCGAAGATACCGCTCCCACTTTGAGAAGCGCTCCGGGTCAGGGACGGCTTCCCCCGTCTTGTTCTTTATTTTCACGACGTTGCACTTCTCTTCGCCGGTGGTAGCGCAGGGCGTGAGTTTCTCCGTAGGCCATGTTACTTCTTCGTCGCGCAGGAAGTCCGGGCCGTGGAACCAGCGATGTTGGTTGTTGAAGTCACGTGGTACGTCTCTGGTTGCGTCGTCTGCCACGTTCGTCTTGGTGGGTACCCATGCCCACTCTTGTAGGGTGCTATGCTCTTCTATGGCGGCGATGCGATGTGTGACGAATGGACGGTATGAACGCGCGCCGGTTTTCAGCCAAGTGAGCACCGTTCTGCTGTCAGTCCAGAAGTACTTGGCGTCGGGTTTTCGGTCGTGTTCGTTGATGACGGCCGTGGCCATGCGGCTTCCCATCACGGCGGCTTGCAGTTCGAGGCGGGGGATCGATGTGAGCTTCAGGGGTGCCACCCGTGATTTCGCCATGATGAGCGATGTAGAGATGCTTCCGTCCGGAGTGACCGCGCGCCAGTAAAGTGCGGCGGCGTACGCGGACTCGCTCGCGTCGGTAAATGTGTGCAGCTGGAGGGACACGGCGTTACTGTATTGCGGATAGCAGCGCGGTACAGAGACGTGTCGTAAATCGCGCAGATGTGCCATCCATTCTTGCCATTGTTCGGCGAGATCCGTGTCGATGCGTTGGTCCCAGTCGGTCCCACGGCGCCATAGCTCTTGTAGTAGTTGCTTGGCTCTTGATGTGACAGGTGACGCGAGGCCAAGTGGGTCGTAGAGGGACATCACGATCTTTAGTGCTTCTCTCTTCGTTGGCGCGTTGTTATCTAGTACCTCTTTAGGTACCCTGGCTAAGTCTAGATTGAAGGCTAGCTCATCCGTCGCCGGCTTCCAGACAAGACCTAGGACGCGCTCGGTGTTCCCGCCGTCGGTGATCGCGACTGCTGTTGTTGTGTCTTCTTCGCCGAGCTCGCGTACTACCTCTTCTGAGTTTGATGTCCATTTCCTCAAGTCGAAGTGGCCCCTTTTATGTATATTCTTAACTTCTTTGGCGATCCTGATAGCTTCCTCCGTTGTCTGGTAGCTGGCGAGATAGTCGTCGACATAATGGTTACGGACTATCGCGGCTGCCGCTTCGGGTTGTGTTTCCTCCCATTTTCTTGCGTTGGCGTCTTTTACGTATATCGCTGTTGACGGTGAGCATGTGGCGCCGAAGATGAGTGACGTCATCCTGAATTCCGTCGGTTCGTCGGTGACCTTTTCGCGCCACAAGTAGCGGAGTGCATCTCGGTCTTCAGGACGGATCTTCACTTGCATGAACATTTCTGCGATGTCAGCGGAGACGGCGATAGTGTGCTGCCTGAATCGCATCAGAACCCCCGGAAGTGACTGCAACAGGTCTGGCCCGGTGAGGAGGTGGTCGTTGAGGCTCTTTCCCTTCGTTTTCGCGGCGGCGTCGTGAACTATTCGCAGTTTCTCTGGTTTCATGGGGTTCACGACGGCAAAGTGAGGAAGGTACCAAGTTTTCCTCGGCGTCTTGTTTGGTGGAGCGCACTCGGCGTAGCCCTTCTCGACTAGGGCGTTCATGTGATCTCTGTACTTGGCGGCTAGTGCAGGCTCTTTGTTGATTTTTCTTTCTGTTGAGATCAATCTGTTGAGTGCAGCGTCATAGTTCTCTGGCATCTTCGCAGCGTCCTCTTTCCATAGAAGCGAAGTTTGGTAGTAGCCGCCTTCTATTTGTTTTGTCTCTTTCTTTAGTATGTCCAAGGCTCGGCGGTCGGGGTCGCATCGTGGTGACTTTGGGTTGATGGTCAGGTTTTCCAACGCAAAGTATTGTCGAAGCTGTTCATCCATGGTCTTCTCGTGTTCGGTGATGAAATTGACGCGCTGTCCCAGCGAGCGCGTGTGCGCCCCGTGTAGTACCCAGCCGAGTGGAGTGAGTGAGGCAACCGGTTGGTTCCGTCTTCCTCTTCTTGTCTGCTCGGCGAGGAGCAAGTGCCAGTTGTCCTGGCCGATGAGAAGCCTCGGCGTCGCGAAGTCGGTCTTCAATTGATCGTGCAAGTCCTGTAGGTGATTGCACGACTTCAGGTCTTCTTCGGTGACTTCTTGCGGTGAGAGCTTCAGTTGTTCTATCGTTCTGAACTGGATGCGGTGGCGCCCGCGAGTCTGCCCTTGTATGGTGAGAGAGACCCTGCGAGACCGCGATGAGCTCAGCTTCGTGTCGGCGATTGCTTCTATGGCCAGTGGGTCGACTGGTCCTTTCGCGCCGACCTCGTCTGCAATCGCCGAATCTATTAGTGTGACGGTGGATCCGTCATCCAAGAGTGCCCACGTGTTGACTTCTCCCGCCGGTCCAGAAACTGTGACTGGTGCTATCTTCAGGTAAGCGTGCCCCATCTTTTTTGTCCATGTTGACGTGACTGACTCTGGCTTTGGTGATGGTTGTTCTGGATTTTTCGTGTGATGCAGCAGTCTGTGATGGGTGTATGGGCATCCGTCGACTTCGCACTTCTTCGTTTTGCACGTATGGTTCTTCGTTCGGATTCGCAGGCAGCGGAAGCATAGGCGTGCTTTCTTTGCCATGTCCCAGCGCTCATTGACCTCGGTGTTCTTGAATTTTTCGCATTCGGTGACTCCGTGGCCGGTCTCCTGGCACGTCAGACACTTGCTGGTCGGACGGTCTTGTGTAGCGTGTGTCCGTTGCGACGGCGGCGGTCGGCGTTGCTGTTGCCGATTTTCGGTGCTTGACGTGGCGGTGACATGTTCCGGTTGCGCGAACGGGCTGTGATATTTGGCCTCTCGTTCGAGGAAGTGGGAAAACTTGAGCAGGTCTGGTTCTTCTTGGGGCTGGGCGGCAGCGAATTCAAACCATCTTGGTCGCAGCGAAGAGGGCAGTTTCTCTGATAGCATCTTCATCGCCTCCGGGTTGAAGAGGTAGTGTTCATTGTTAAGAGCTTGAAGAGCTGCGACACTGTTTGAAACTCTGTTCGCAAAGATACATATTTCCCTCGGTGAGTCGATTGGCCGCGGAAGCTGACGTAGTCGTTCCAGTTCTGTTGTTGCGATAGTGTCTGGACGTCCGAAGCGAGTTTCCAGAGATTCCATAATCTTCTGTGGGTGCGCGCAGTTGATGAGCATATTGTCTACGGATTCGCGTGCTCTTCCGCGCAGGTTGCGTCGTAGGCGTGCTGTGTTTTCGACGTCGCTGAAGAAGCCGGCGGTTTCCATGTATGCGGCCCTGAACGATAGCCAGTCTTGATGAGATCCATTGAAGATTGGAAGCTCGGTGTAAAAACGTGGCATACATGGGCGTGGCTGCGAGTTGGCCATCGCGAGGGCGGCTGCTAGGTCGGCTATCTCGATTTTCGGTTGTTGCGGTAAGGCGACGTCGTTGTTGCGTGGTGGTGCATGGGTGTTTTGTGGCTCGTAGAAACTCGGTGGCTGGTACTGTTGACGTTGTGCGGCAGGCGGAGGCGCGGCTCTGGTCTCCGGGGCGGCGGCGTGCGGTTCTTCGGGCAGTGCCAGGAAGTGGGTTTCATTGAGGTCCAGCCATGTGTCGACCCGCTGTGTTGCTTGCCGTTCCGTGGCTTCGGTGCGCGCGTCGACTTGTTCATCTTCGCACTCTTCTTCGGCTTCTATAGTTGCTATGCGGGCGGCGGCGAGTTCGACTTGCAATCGGAGATGCTCTTCTTTGGCTCGCGCTAAACGTAGTGAGCGCACGGAGTGGGTACTTCTATTCGAAGTGGTCTTCACTCTTCTTTCGATCGCGGTGTTGTTGGGCGTCGACGTTGCATGTGGCGTCGACGTGGTGAGCGTCGCAGTGGCAGGCGTCGTGACGGAGGCGGGTGTCGCTGCGGCGACTGTAGTCAGGACGTTGCGCATTGGTGTGGTCGCTGCGGCGTAATGCGTCGTGTCGTGTGGCGCATCCTCTTGAGGTGCCATGGCGTATGGCGGCTGTAGCGTTGCGTTCGCGGCGAGGTAGGCGGCGAGCGCGGGCGGTGGCGTGATGTGGGCACGTCGCTGCGGCACGGCGAATGAGGCGGCGGCTGCCTCTGTGTGGGCCGTCTCGGTGGCGGTGGACACCGTGGTGGCGGTTGGTGCAGCGCGATGCGTCGTGCTGGAGCCCCCTGTGCGCAGGGTGGCGTCGGTGGAAGACGTTTCCTCCGTTGTGGCGACATCCACCGCTGACTCGGCCTGACTCCGCATGTTCGGTCTTTTCCCGCTGGTCGATCGTGTTCTTGGCATTTCTTTTCACTTTTCCCCGACGATATCCGGCTGTGAAGGACCAATAAAACGGAGCGTCCCGATCCGGGAGTCCAACACGGTGTTTCTCGACGTGGACTGTAAAGGCGGGCGTCGGACTCGTCACCGAACCGGGGGCTCGGTTTCTAAGGCTGGGATTGTTCGAAGAAAAGAGTTGTATGAAACTAAGAATCTGGTCAGCGGGGTCTCTTCGGGGCGGAGTCAGGCTTCTTCTATGAGAGTGTTTTACGTCTCGCTGCCAGCAGTGGAGTGTTCGTGTGGTTTTTTTTTTTTTTTTTTTTTGAACGAGCTAATGCTGTTGGTCTCTATCGACCTTTACAGCGTCACCGGGCGGGAGGGCGGGCGCTTAGGGCGCCCAGCCGTCAAAAGTGGGAGGCAACTAGCTCAAGGGCACCCCTGGGGTGCGAGCCTCGGCTTGGGCCGTTGCCGGGATAAGAGGATCGAGAAGGCTACGTCCACTGGAAGAGTGGACCCTATTGAAAGTCGCGACCGTTCTAGCTAACCTACGGGGGGTACGTCGACCTCGCCGGCGGGGTCGGTGTCTGATTGTGTTACGCTGGTATCCTATACCGGTGGCGAAAGCGGTACCTGAGCCAGAAGGGCTAGACTGGTCCGGTGATCCTAGCGCAGCCGATACTACGGCTGCTATAGGATCATCCGTGTCGCTCAAGACGTGTCTCGGGCGGCGACGACGGGGTGGCGAGTCTGTCGTGTCTGTACAGTAGTTTGAAGCTCTGACTACGAGAGGGTTGGGGTGATGAGGTGCCGCATCAAAATAGCGGCGGGATGCATCCTTCATAAATTGACGGATGGATGGGAGTTCGAGATCGCAGTGGAGGTCGGAGTTTCGCTGGTACCAGCGAGCCCCGACCACCTTGCGGACAAAGCGGTTCTGGATCACCTGAAGTCGATCCAGATGTACTGAGGGAGTATGAGCAAACGCGACAGATGCGTAGGTCATAATGGGGCGAACGCAAGTTTTGTAAAGCGTCACCTTATTTCTAAGGGACAGCTTACTACGCTTGCAGATGAGAGGGTGGAGGCGGCCTAAGACAAAGGCAGCCCTATCGCGCACTCGCTTAATATGGTCCTTGAAGTTGAGTTTGGTGTCAAGGGTAACCCCCAGGTATTTGGTAGACGAAGCCCAGGGAATGGGCTTGTCGAACAAGGACAGTGGTTTCGCTGGCGGACCACGCTTGTAGTCAGAAAAGTACATCGCTGCACTTTTATCTGGGTTAACCGTGATCCGCCATTTCCTGAACCAAGCACCGATCTCGGTGAGGGCTCGTTGGAGGCGACCACGCATGTGAACTCTCTGCCATCCGGAGCAGTAGATAGCGGTGTCATCCGCAAAGAGTGCGAGCTGCACACTGGGATGAAATGACCGCGGGATATCGCTGGTGTACAGCGAGAAAAGCAAGGGGGAAAGCGCGGAGCCCTGGGGCACTCCGGCTCTGATAGGATGGGGAGACGATCGCTCCCCCTCGACGCGGTAGCGAAAGCTTCGATCCCTAAGGAAGTCTTGTATGATGTGCACAAGACGATCTGGCACGCCGATGTGGTACAGCTTGAAAATCAAGCCGTCGTGCCAGACTTTGTCGAAGGCTTTCGCCACGTCTAAGAAGACTGCGAGAGTCCCTTTCGGTTTTGGATTCGCGTTGAAGCCATCTAGAATGTGCTCCGTGATGCGGTGCACTTGTTGAACGCAAGAGTGTCTAGCTCTAAAGCCAAACTGCTCGTCGGGAAGGAGTTTATGTTCGTGGATATGGGACCAGAGACGCCTCCGAATGAGACGCTCGTAGATCTTCCCCAGAGTACTGAGGAGACTGATGGGCCGGTAGCTAGAGGGCTCGGTAGCCTTCTTGCCTGGCTTGTGGATGCCGATGACGTCGGCGGACTTCCACGCAACGGGGAAAGAGCAGTTGCTCATGGCCGCATTGAAGATGCTGACTAGGAGATAGATTAAGGGGACAGAAAAGTGTTTGACCACTTTGTTGCTGATACCATCAGCGCCGGAGGCTTTACGGATAGCGAGACCCTTGATGACAGACTCAACTTCGGCGGCCCTAATAAGCTCGAGCGGGGGGTCGGAAGGTGGTAGGGAGCTGCGACGTTCGACTTCACTGACCACCGTATGGAGGTGGGCAGGGTCAACGTGATCGGGGGAAAGGTTGCACTGGGCCTCGAGGCTCTCAGCCAAACACTCGGCTTTTTCCTCATCATCGAACGCGGGGACTTGGTTTGGCCTATCAAGAGGGGGCATCGTTCTAAGTGTGTCACTTTTCAGAGTTCGAGCCAGCCGCCAGTAAGCCTGGTGGGTTGGCTCGAGCCCTGAAAGTAGGTCTGTCCAGTTCTGGGCGCGAAGATCACTTATGCGTTTCTTAACAGCACGCTGTAAGAAATTCAAAGTGGATTTGTTATCACGGGAGGGAGCCGCGTCATATGCCCTAGTGGCGGCGTTCTTTGCTGTCAGCAGTCTCCTCACGTCCTCGGGCAAGTCCCAGCGGTGGTCCACCACCGGTACCTGCTTAGAAGACTCACCGATCACAGTGCGGAGGTGACTAGTGAGAGCATCGATCGCGGTGGAGACGTCATCTAGTGTCTGTATGTCGTCAGGTACCTTGTCTAAGTCTGGTGAACTGATAGCTTTCAGGGATTCCCCCAATCGCTTCCAGTCCACCACTGTCTTAGTCTGGGGTATCAGTTCAGTTGGATCCGAGCCTAGTCTCATGAGAACGGGGCGGTGGTCAGAGTCAAGTTCGTGGAGCACTTCTATCGAGCTTAACCTGAGGGCTACGCCTTTTAAAAGTGCTATGTCGAGTATGTCTGGTCGTTGGTCGAGGTTCCCGGGGAACCTGGTCGGAGTCATGGGTGCGATAATGTCAAAGGTGTGGTGGTCTGTGTCTGGTCGTGGGTCAGTTAGCTGTTCAAGTATCCTACCGTTGGTGTTGGAGGTGTGACAGTTCCACATGACGTGTTTGCTGTTGAAGTCTCCCGCCAGTATGACGGAGCTTCCCAGAGAAAGTAGCGCGTTGATATCACTACTGAGCAAACGTTTATCAGGGGGAAGGTAGCAAGACGCTAGTATGATCGGTTCGTGGCCGTTCATAGCTAGGCGACAGCAAGACGCTTCTAAGTTGATTAAAGATGAGGGAGTATCAATTGGGATGCAGTGAAGAGACCTTCGGTAATAGATAAGCGTACCGCCTCCGGCATTGGTAAGCCTATCATTACGAACCACTACGTAATTGGCGATCTTAGGATCCCGCTTACTAGGTTTCAGGAGGGTCTCCTGTACAAGCATCACATCGACCTGATGGGTCTTACAAAAGTTATGAACCAAGTCGCGTTGACGAGTGAGGCCGTTTGCGTTGAAAAACGCTAACGCTACGGAGCGAGGTTTAACCTTTTTTGGTGTACTATCCATATTAGATAGTACTAAAAGAAGGTAAGGGGCAGCGCATGATAGCGTCGAGAATGCCATCGTGCTGGACCAGGGCACAGAAACGGTCCTCGGGAGTGGCGGCTGAACGAAGTTTGTGTGCTAGCACACGTACTTCCTTCAGATCGATGGCTGATAGGCTCTGCTTAATCAGAGCCAGATCTTCCATCAGGGAAGTTGTAGCCTGGCCAGAGGGACCAGACTTAGAGGCGGGAGGGCTAGTGTGGGCTACAGGCAGCGCTTCAACAATAGCTGGAGCGCTGCTAGGTGTCGCTGGCGCGGCCTGCGCCCGGACCATGCTCGGGGGCTTGGACCAGGCGTTGACTACGGGAGGCGGTGCCTGAGAGGGCTGTGTGCTGCTTGCCGAGACAAGGGATAGCTTAGAGCTTATTCCTTGAGCGCCAGTGGTAGGTGGATTGGGGCGTGATGGCGCGCGCCCGCTAGTCCTGCGTGTGCTGCGCGGTGCCTTCGGGCAACCACGATAGTTCGCGGTATGCCCTGAGTTTCCGCACAGAACGCAGCTTGGCGGGTCTGGACTGTCCCGAGTGCGGGAACAGTCGGCGGTGCCATGATCCCCAAGGCACTTAACACAGCGGGGCCTGGCGTAACAAAAACGTGCCGCATGCCCATAGAGCTGGCAGCGATGGCACTGGGACGGAGTACCGTTTCGGTGTGGGGCCTCGACCGTGACCGCTGAAAGTTTGTCTACCTCCTTCAGATTGAAGATAGACTTCCCCTTTGCGGTGCGGTCGAGCACAACCAAGACAAGGTCGAAGGCAGTTTTGGTACGACCACTGTATAGGCGGTGAACTTCCCGAACCGGGAACTCCTGGGCTTTGAGGTCCTTGAGGACAACCTCTTCCTTCACCTCCTTCGGTATTCCGCGTAGGACTACACGAAGAACTTTCTCTTCCTCGAGAGCATAGGTATGAAAACCTATTTTCTCTTGGCGGAGAATACGGGTGAGGAGACGATGGTCGTCCGAGGTTGCCACTTGGACTTTAATGCCCGAGTTGGTCGGTCTGGCGGACGTGTAGTTCACCTTCCTGGTGGTAAGGAGAGATGAAACATTGCTCCATTTCTCCTTTTCCTGGACGTACAGAGGTGGAGGTCGCTCCGGTCTCGAGGCTGATGATCCCGAGGAGGGCACATCTACCTCAATGGCGGGTGATCCTCTGCGGTCGGAAGGGCCGCTTACTGCCCCAGGACTGGGGCAGGCTGCCTTGGACGGGGGAGGAGAGGAAGCTGTCGCGGGGCGCTTCCTTCCTTTAGTGACTGTGATGAAGCCATCATCATCAACAGGGTCAGGAGAGGCGGGACTTTCGCACTCCATCAGTGAGGAAATTACCTCTACCGACGGAGTGGTAAAAATAGGCGAGCGGGAGCGCGGTCGCTCGCGGGTTTCGCTGTCACAGCTTCGCGGTGACGGGGTCGGGGGGGGTCCGCGGATGGCGGGGGAACGGGAAGTGTTGCGGGAAGCAACCTTCTCCGTTTTGCGTGCGCGGGCAACGCTAACTGAGTCAGCGGGTGGCGGAGGCATCACCGGTGATGCGGGCTCACTGGTAGCCAGTGCGGATGGAGTAGGAGTCCTAGCAACGAACTTGGACCAAAGGTTTTTAAGATCGGGGTTGAACCGGATGGCCCAGTCGAAAAATTCGAACAGTTGCCTTGCGGCAACGTCCGACGGGATAGACTCCATCCCGGCGTGCTCCGGGATGGAGTGGGGAGTAAGCAGTAACGCCCCGCCTGTGAAGGCGGAGCGGTGTGTACCTAAAGTGTAGCCCTAATTAGCGTACCGTCTGCAATGCAGCACGGGTGAATACCTGAACGCGGATCCCTACGTCTTCTGCAGCTCCTGCTGCGCCGACGAGTGTACCCGGACGCGGCGGCAGCCAGTCACGCGCACGAGCGCGGAGGCTACGCGGCGACGACGACAACGCACTCGGGCCGCGGCACACGCTCGGACGTGGCGACGGCGAAACGCGCACAACACTTCACTCGCGGCACTGGTAGCGACGGCGCTAATTGTCTATAATGTCCAGCAAACAGTCTCTTCACTCACGGCACTCGCGAGACGGGTGGGGCCCGGGAGGGGCCGTCGGAGACGCGCGGGGCGCGCGGGGGCGGCCGCTCGGCGCGGCGGCGCCGGGCGGACTGCGGTTGCGGTGTGCTGAGCACAGCGCGGAGGCGGGGAGCGCGTAACGGAAGCGCTCAAAGACGACCGCTCGGGGCGGTGTCGAGAGTCGGACTCCGTGTTCGTGTGGGTTTTTTTTTTTTTTTTTTTTTTTTTGAACGAGCTAATGCTGTTGGTCTCTATCGACCTTTACAGCGTCACCGGGCGGGAGGGCGGGCGCTTAGGGCGCCCAGCCGTCAAAAGTGGGAGGCAACTAGCTCAAGGGCACCCCTGGGGTGCGAGCCTCGGCTTGGGCCGTTGCCGGGATAAGAGGATCGAGAAGGCTACGTCCACTGGAAGAGTGGACCCTATTGAAAGTCGCGACCGTTCTAGCTAACCTACGGGGGGTACGTCGACCTCGCCGGCGGGGTCGGTGTCTGATTGTGTTACGCTGGTATCCTATACCGGTGCCGAAAGCGGTACCTGAGCCAGAAGGGCTAGACTGGTCCGGTGATCCTAGCGCAGCCGATACTACGGCTGCTATAGGATCATCCGGGTCGCTCAAGACGTGTCTCGGGCGGCGACGACGGGGTGGCGAGTCTGTCGTGTCTGTACAGTAGTTTGAAGCTCTGACTACGAGAGGGTTGGGGTGATGAGGTGCCGCATCAAAATAGCGGCGGGATGCATCCTTCATAAATTGACGGATGGATGGGAGTTCGAGATCGCAGTGGAGGTCGGAGTTTCGCTGGTACCAGCGAGCCCCGACCACCTTGCGGACAAAGCGGTTCTGGATCACCTGAAGTCGATCCAGATGTACTGAGGGAGTATGAGCAAACGCGACAGATGCGTAGGTCATAATGGGGCGAACGCAAGTTTTGTAAAGCGTCACCTTATTTCTAAGGGACAGCTTACTACGCTTGCAGATGAGAGGGTGGAGGCGGCCTAAGACAAAGGCAGCCCTATCGCGCACTCGCTTAATATGGTCCTTGAAGTTGAGTTTGGTGTCAAGGGTAACCCCCAGGTATTTGGTAGACGAAGCCCAGGGAATGGGCTTGTCGAACAAGGACAGTGGTTTCGCTGGCGGACCACGCTTGTAGTCAGAAAAGTACATCGCTGCACTTTTATCTGGGTTAACCGTGATCCGCCATTTCCTGAACCAAGCACCGATCTCGGTGAGTGTGTTCGTGTGGGCCTCGTCTCTCTATATTTATGCCATCTCCCCGTGGTCTATGTAGGCGACTAGTGGCGGCCGTATCGCTGTCGCCTAGCCAATCATAGATCGGCCCTGGTGAGGGAGATGGCAATAGTGTGCTAGAGAGAGACGGGGGGCTGAGCGAGAGATGTGGAGGCGGGAAAGGGACGAAACTAAGCTATTGTTTTAGCCTACCTAGTTTTTAATTGTTTGCCTAGATTCTACCTATTTCCCTTTCCCGCTCCTATTGCCTGTTATGAAGCCTTTGTTGCCCCGAATGAAACCCATTGGCCGGAAATATTTATTTGCCAAATAAATATTACAAACAAAATTATCTTAAACATGTAAACAATCAGCTTAAATTTCTATGTACATTATGCGACTCTATTCGTTGTCCTTGGTGGCTCGGTCGTCCGGAACACTTACATACGACCATGAAATATTTTTTTATTAATTTATGTATTAATTAATGTAAGTATTTAACTAATTTGGAACGTAAAACAAATAAGGTAATCAATCATAACTAATTAACACTTGGTGAAATACACTAGCAGCCTTATTAATAAACGGGTATTAGTCTCGGATTAGTTACTTCAGCTTTTGTCCTTTTTTGCTACTGGAATATTTAGCTGGATCGAAAGAGACAAAAGATGGTGTAAGTGTAACTAGTTACTAGTCTAAAGCTAGTTCGTGTTTTTTTTTTTTTGAACAAGCTAAACCTGTTGGTCTCTGACGACCTTTACAGCGTCACCGGGCGGGGGGTTCGTGTTTATTAATAAGGCTGTAAGTGCTTACCTAATTATAATTGCGGTACGTGTAAAAGATAGACAGGGTACCTATATAAGGCGTAGATTAAAATTATTACATCTTTAGGGTGATCACGGAACTATGATTGAAATAAAACAAGATTAATTTAATTCCTAATTTGAAAATTCCCATAGTAACTATATAGATAAGCTACATAAAGTGATCAAAGAAGAGCATAATAATGAAGGAAAATTATGAAGTCGCACAGACTAAAATGAGTACGGGGAAGCATGGTGGTGTGAGAAAATAATGAAGTAGTAAATTAAGGTTAAAATAACTACTACTAAACACTACCTACTACAAAAAAACATTAGGATTAGTTATATACTAGCCACGATGACCTATAGACAGTCCAAATGCTCAGACCCAATATTAAAAACTAAATTAAGGTTAGTTTGGTGTGCTTCACATATACCAGTTTTTTTTTTTCAATATAAATTAAAATGATACAGTTCTTAATTGAAGGGGTGAGAATAAAAAGGGTTTCGCTGATCTTTTTCACAAAATGACTTATGGGTATCGTTGGATTCAGCGTGAAATTATCTACAATAATACATTCTCAAAATACCGAAATGAGGCTTAAATCTCGAGATTTTGAGTCTAAAAACGGTTTATCTGTCACAGGAATACAGTTCGCTTAGCATAAAAACATTATTATATTTATTATATTATGTTATAGTTTTACAGTAATTGTATGATTTAGTACTATATTTAGTATTTTAAAATAGAATTAATACATTTTCAAGCAACTGAAACTAACATAAACCTTCTATTACCTTATAAGCACTCTACATTAAAATGAAGCCGTTCAAGTTTAAAGTCAATTTTCTTGAAACTATCAATTTGACAGTTTGACCCTTTTTATTCTCAACCCTTCAATTATCTGTACATATAAAGATAGGTAATATCTCTATTCTCACACAAGTCTACGAGTATTTCATACAACCGAGGTCGAAGTTAGAACTAGGTATTTTCTGCAGAGAACGTGAGCACTTACATAAATAGCAAGGTCCCAGTAACGAGTGTTAGGTATAAGCCAATTATACTTGTTATATATCAGGTACCTAACATGGGTTATATAGCCATATTATAGCTGCAAACAGGACGGCATATACCTAACTCCCTGTATCAACCGAGATTCAGATTGTAAAATACCAAATACTAAATCCCTAAGTATATATTAATCACGCAATGACATCTTAATTACAAAGCTTTCCACTGTATCATCTCCACAGCCTTACTAAAACCGGTTGATATTTAAATTAAAACGTTTGTTATTTGGTCCATGAATATCTATTTCAGTGAAGCTGTCGAGAGGACCGACGTGATCGTTGACGCACTCAGCAACGTCCGGTTGGAAGCTAAACCGAAATTTACTTTCCCTGCCAAAATCTTCTCGTTTACCACTATAAGTTTAGATTTACCACGGTGACAAGCGATTTGCGACGTTTATGTAGTAATAATAGAGTATAAATCACTCTGACTCGCGTACGTATATCTGTCTGTTAAGCAAGGCATTTTATCTGTGAGACGGCTACAATATTTATATTAAATACCAAGGTCTATGCGGCCCCATAATCCTATAAAAAATTCAAGCTTCTAATACAATGCATAAAAATATTTATACCATGACTAAATAAGTCTTGAATTTTGGACCGTATTTGTTAGTAGGTAGTTACTTATATAAAGTAAGTACTTCCAGTTAACCTAAACAGCCTTATTAATAAACACGAACTAGCTTTAGACTAGTTACACCATCTTTTGTCTCTTTCGATTCAGCTAAATATTCCAGTAGCAAAAAAAGATAAAAGCTGAAGTAACTAGTCCGAGACTAATACCCGTTTATTAATAAGGCTGACAGAGCTTCGAAATTGGTCATAAAAGAAGTAAAGGACTCAAACACAAAGGCACAAAAGAAAAAAATACGAAATATTAAAAATGGTTTTAGGTGGAATCATTGCAAAAAGTCAAAAACATTGTCGATGGTAATTTCCTCACAACTTGTAGAAAAAATAGGTACATGGCTTTAGGAAAGGCTCGAGAAGTGCTTAGGAAACCTTGAAAAAAAGAATAAGATGCGGTTTTCACTCGCTACATAACGTTTATTTTGCAGCAATCAGAAAGGTAGTCTATTATGCGCGATGATATACGCGAGACAGCTTGCGGCCGCTCCCTACATTGCGTCTAGACTTTCCATTAAGCCATGTCTATCCAAGACTAGCCATAAAAGAGCCGGAAAATGAGTAAAGCAAAGTTGCATAGAGTATATACACACAGCCAATACATAGACAGAGCTCCGAGCCCTTTCGAAATTTACTATTTTTCAAAAATATCCTATGTTAAATTAAGCCATGTAAGAATCTGTGCAAAGAACCAAATCAGTTGCACAAATAAACATACAAAGAACCGTACAAAGTCTCACTTATATATGATTTAGTAGGATGATAGAAAACTGCTTTCGTGTATGATGATTATTAAATTAAATTTAAAGCTACCTTTAAAAAATGTGCTGGTATTTGAGTTCGATGACATAACGACGGGTGGCTTGCATGATTCTATAGCTAAATTATTTTCGTTTATTGGTTGCGTTGCGCATGAAACACACCGACTAGTCCTGCCTAAGATGAGATTGTTACATCCCAAATGATTGCGGAATAAAGAATCAGATCTGCCTATCTGTACCACTGTAGATAACGTAATACTATTCCAGAATAATATATTCCTTTTGTAGCTGAGTGAACCAAGGGGTGATGCTGACAGCGCGAGTGTTCTAGCTGAAATGTCTGTGGACGCTACGATATGAAATATTCAGAGCTCTTTGTTAGCCTACGTAAAGTAGAGCGGACCTTTGTTTACAGGGAAAGTTTTATTATAACAAAAAAGTGTAATATTTCAAGACTTTGTTTCTTGACACTTGCGAATATGAAGTTTTAGCTTTTTTATTTATTTAATGGCTTACTTTTGTTATTACCTTATTTATTTATTCATCAAACGACTAATAGGTACTGATTATTAGAAGGATGCACGCAGCCGTATGTATCGGTACTCACAGTACACGTTCGAGACTAAAAAATAGTAGAAGGGGAAGTATGGGATTGAATTTTGTAAACAACCTATAGACTGCCGATAAAATTAATGTATTATAAGTTAAACGGATCATAAAGTTAAGTCATGATGTTATAAATAAAGTTAGGGAGTTCTCACCGTAATGGTACGGGAATAAAATATTAGGAGCCAGTGCCTGAACTAGGTTTCGTGTTGCCATAATGTAGGTACAGTCATGCCCAACCACCCAACCTGCGGCCCGTCTATATCTTGTTGCCTTATAAACGGCGCACTCTGCTAATTGTGAAATCCAAATCATCAATTAGTAGACACAGTACAGTTGTCATATTTATTTTTGTGATTACATCTATTTGTTTAAATTGACTGGTATTGTTGTAGACAGAGATACGTGCGAGATAATGGGAGAATATTCTCTGAAAAGATTCCAGAATTAAAAAGGTTGCAACCACAAATTACTCTGAGTAATCTAGTTTATATCATTGATACGATTAATTAGAGAAATAAATGCCTATACACATAAAACATTATCTATTTTAGGTTTGCACGTACGAGTATATTCCTTATTCCAACGTAGAATAGGTATTAGTTTTAAGTCATAAACAACATGCTGTTTGTATAAGACTTCAAAATATACCAATATGAAAATCTCAGACATTTCCATAGGTACGGGCACGTCAATGAGGTCCATGAAGAAAGAGGCTTTATGCACAGTTGCGTCAGAACGACACATCCGCAGCGTAAATGTGGGAAATTAACGCTAATAGAAGTGAAAACGGCATAAAGTTGCAAGTTTATGGGAAAGAGCTGTTTCGTCTCAGTAGCTCAAATGTCTTGTCGATTTCTATTCCCAAGTAAAAATAGCTTCTTTTGAACTTTTTAACCACTGTCTTCGATTCGAATTGAAACGCAAACCAATGCGATACTTGTACTGTATTTTTTTAATGTTACAATTTTCTAAACTAGCATATGGCTCATGCATCTGATGGAAAGTGGTCACTCACTGTCCGTAACACTTGCAACACTGAAACAAATATTTCACCAAACTGTTTCGGTAATTTCATTTATAACAAAAATTTGGCAAGTTCCAACTACAGTTAAGTTGATTTGACAAAACTGGTTTAATATATAAGCCAACGATTTTTCAAGAGATACAACTGCTTTTGGTTAGGTATTACTCAAGTTATAAAGTCACTTTTTAAAGTTACAGGTAGACGAAAGTTAAGTTACATATAAGGAAGTTTTTTTTTTTTCAGTGAATGCTTACCTTATAGGACTCTTTTAAAGTGCGCCATGTAGCTTTCTATATACCTACTCCTGCCCTGTGATTACAGTTCATAAATAGGTTTGCTTTTTATTCAAATCAAGACAAGTATCATATCATTATCATCAGCCTAAAGACGTCCACTACTGAACATAAGCCTCCCCCGCAGAGTGCCACTTTGAGCGACTACTCGCCTTCTAAATCAATCGTCAGTTTTGACCAGGGGCGTGATCACGAAACCTTGATTGCAATGCAACCGGAGGAATTTCCATACTAACTATGCACATTAACTGCGTATTCAAACTGTCAAATCCATACAAATTTGTATTTCGATCACTTGCAATCGATGCGTTACGTGATCGGTCCACCTAGTAGGAGGCCAGCCTACGTACGAGTATCTAGATAGATACTCAAGCTAGATAGCTTGCTACATATTTATTTAGTAATCTAGTAGTAATCTAGCAATCTAGTAAGGCCGTAAGGCTATCTCATAAATATTTAAGTAATATGAGTTCAAATCGAAAGATTACGTCAGTATGGTGAGAAATATTTATCTCATCATCATTTGAGGTGTACTAGACAAGGAAATTCTCCATTAAATAGTTTCACAATTAGTTGCATATACTGCACGAATTCCAATATTGGACCAAATCATTACAGCCTATACAGAATATCGTACCCAGTGGGTAAATTCTTTCGAATGCGAAGAAACGGTCTATATTTAAGTACAAAGGTTTCACGTCCAATTGGAAAGGCAATTAGCGTCACAATTATCACGCTGGAAACATCTATTGGGTTTCCAGACAAATGGGTTTTTAACTTTATTCCAGAATTTATATAAATAAAGGGTCTTTTGTGTCGGTTCCTTGCGTAAGTTTCCAATTAGTTCGATTGATTTGTAAGATTTGGTTGAATTGAGAGTGATAGAATAAGATTACAATTTGGTTATTTTCAAAAATAAAATGTTAGGTGACGCTTTTTTTATATCTGGTAGGTTGGCCTGCGTTTGTCCACATTGCTCCTGATGAGAACTGACAACATGATTGACGATGTAGATAATGCTCGCCTAAAGACCTGTGTTATTTTTTTTTTTTTTATGTTAAGGAATGACTTGACGAGCTAACCGTTCCCTTGATGTTAAGCGACACAGCTGCCCATATCAGTTACAGTATCACTCGGAACTCCAAAGTACAGAGCCTCGCGACACTGCACTGCGCACGTCATCCTGAGACATCAGCACAATCTAGTAAGATTACTAGACTCGACTCTAGATCGGGTCTTAAAGTCTCATTTGTAGTAATTTCCCAGTAATTTCACTAGCTACAGTGCCCTTCAAACCGGAACACAGCAGTGCTTGGCGGCAGAATAAATGGCAAAGCGGTGGTACCTACCTAGACGAACTTTGCAGAAAAGTCCTACCACCTTGTAAAAGTAGTAAAATTCTACTTTTGACAACATCCAGATTACAGGAAGTATGAGGACACATCAGACGCTGGTAAACTATCTACTACTTTCACAAAATCATAATTATAACTTCACTAGTTGCGCCCGCGGTTTTACCCGCGATAAAAAGTATCCTATGTGTATATCCAGGCTATAAACTATATGTGTGCCAAATTCCATCCAAATGCATTTAGTAGTTTTTGCGTGAAAGAGTAACAAACAAACATCCATACTCACAAACTTTCGCATTAGTAGGATTAGTAGGAAGTAGGATGATTTCATGTGGATTTTTCATACATTGAAGTTGAAGCGTTACGAGTGCAGTGTATTGAACTCATTATTTCACCCATAACAATGTCAATGCAACGCATGTTAAACCTGATAAAGATTGGAAATAAGTAATAATATGTGTGGACATCTCACACAACGCCATCTAGCCCCAAACTAAGCAAAGCTTGTGCTATGGGAACCAGATAACTGATACAATACTTAGATACTTTTTTGTTTGTAAATACATACATAGAATACAATATAAACACCCAGACACAGAACAAACATCGATGTTCATCAGACAAATGTTTGTCCTGGGTGGGAATCGCACGACCTGCAGTTCAGAAGGCAGGGATACTACCAACTGAGCTATCGGGCCAGTCTAATTATTAGATATTGGAAGTCTGGTGCTTCTACGTCATATCAAAAAAGTCTTGATATAGATGTATGCTTTATTATATCTTATACTATTATCTCTTATTACTATTATGACTGGCCCGATAGCTCAGTTCTGCATCTGCCTTCTGTTAGTTTTCCCTTCTGAACTGTGGGTTGTGGGTTCGATTCTCAGGACACACATTTGTGTGATGAACATAGGTATTTGTTCTGTGTCTAGGTGTTATATTAATATATATATATAATATAATAACTGATACAATACTTAGATACTTTTTTGTTTGTAAATACATACATAAAATACAATATGACACCCAGACACAGAACAAACACCTATGTTCATCACACAAATGTTTGTACTGAGTGGGAATCGAACCCACAACCCACAGTACAGAAGGCAGGGCTACTACCAACTGAGCTATCGGGCCAGTCAAATATGAATATGATTTCAAAAGCTTCAAATGTTTATTCTGTGAACCTAACTTTTTGGTGCTCATAATAGTTACTATTTACTCCTTCATTCTGCTATAAAATATATGTAATCAATTCCTCAATTGATTGAGGCTATGGCTCTATTTCTTTGTAAAATGCTGATTTATAATACACTACCGGTTGGTTCTCTGGTTCTTGTTACTATTTAACGAAAACGGGCAGTTCAACCGTCAGGGGGATTAAAAGGGATTATATTTAATCACTCTCGGGTATTGCTTTAAGTGAAGTTTGTTGCTAGTAATTGTATTGTAGACCATAAATTAATGAAAACACTTAAGTATAAAAAGACAGAAAGAAAGAACTATTTGTAGACATTTCACACAGCGCCATGTAGTCTCAAATGTTTACTGGGTCATTATGTTAAGTCCTCTCACGCGTTTTAAAATTATAAATTAATCGCTAACCCACCCTACCTTGATAAACAGATAACCAAAATTTTATCTCGCACGTTCTGAAAATTTACAGAGATTAGGAAACCTCCAGTCTGTAGCCGAATCTATGAAACTTTGTGGTACATACGTACAGAGTAACCAATTGTTTTTCTCTAATCTGTGAGAACATAGCGAAATAAAAAAAGAATAGTTAATTCAAAAGTGATGCGGCGAAGTATATGAGATTACACAGTAATAATCACAGTAATAATAATAATATGTGTGTACATCTCACACAGCGCCATCTAGCCCCAAACTAAGCAAAGCTTGTACTATGGGAACCAGATAACTGATACAACACTTAGATACTTTTTTGTTTGTATATACAAACATAGAATATAATATAACACCCAATGATTTTGACATTGACAGCCTCTATGGTGTGGTTGTTGAGCAGGTCAGCTTATAACCCGGAGGGAGCGGGTTCGATTTCCGCGGCAGGACAAGTATTTATGCACAGAAAACAAAGCGCAAGAACTTGTTCTAAGTCTGGGTGTTGTGGGACCACGGTCCTCGTAGTTCCTGGGTCACTAGACAGGGGAACCCAAGTTAGAGTCAGGATCTATGTATGTGATCGTTTGGGCGTTATTATTATTATTATATGACATAATCAGATGCCTTTAAGTAACTCGTAGGTATGCGTTAATTATATTTTTTTTATGTTTTGGCTCCACACTTTTCTGTATTTAGCCAGTGTCAAGTAATTGATAATTTATCAAGTTAATGATATTTCACGCAAATATGTGTCAAGTCATAGTCGAAGTCATCAAGTCAAGTCATAGTCTAGTCTAGCAAAGTCATACTCCTAGTAAAGTGGTGGCAACTTTACTTGAAGCTTCTATGGAGTTTTGGAAACAACACGAAAAGAAACGTTTCACCATCATTATACCATTTTCCCACACTCACGCCTGTAATCCAGCACTTAACGAATAGAATGCCACCAATTTTATGCACTAACACTGAAAATAACACAAGTTTTGGAAAATAATACAATGCGATGACGCAATCTTTTTCGCTTTCCCACCAAAACTCGCGTTAATTTATGATTGTAATTAGTTGTTGAAGTAAAACTTCTTCACGCGCGCTTGACTTGGGGAGTAAGCTGGTGAATGCGAGGCGAACGGAAGTTGAAGATATAAGTATTTATAAATAAAAAAAGAAAAAAAGATAAACTTATTTTGGAAACGTTGTACGTAAAGACTGCTTTTGTGGTGTGTTTTATTGAGCAGATCAGCTCATAGCCTGGAGTAGACGTGTATAAAGACCCCTTGGGTTTCGTCCTAACTTCCCTTTCTTAACCAAAAGATAAAAGAAAAAAAATCTACTTACCATTCCCAAAGATGCACCAAGCAGTCAAACATGACACATCCGTGCTCCGTGCTCATGCACGAAGCAGCTGCTGGTGCCGCGGCCATCTTAAAACCGAGCACGTAGAGTCGGAGATCAAAGTCTTAATTTCACTTCACAAGCCGCGGCGATCACCAATTTTGTGAAGGCAATGTCTGAAAGGAGAAAAGTGCCAATTAGTTTTGATAAGGCCGTGAATGAAAGTGAAATTATACGTGTTACGACAGTTACGACAGATTGTATTACGGTTAATGTTTTAGTGAGATACGGCAAAAAGAAACGTTCTGTAAATAAACGAGTTATTAGTGTCGATTCTGTGTCTCATTCTCTAAAACTAGTAAACTTAAAGTATGGCGGTACTCTTCTGATAAAGGGAAAATGAAAAAGACGAAAATATGTTAATTTAGTTTAGCTTTAGAGTATGCGACACAGAATCGACACCATTATTTACATAACGTAAAACTAAAGCGAAGTTACTTTGGAAAAGTAATTAAATATTTTTTATGTAACGATAATTTAAGTCACGAATCGGATATCAAATATTTTATATTAAAAATGAATCAGTTGATTACGCTAAGCAGGCGATACTGCTATAAATCATAAATGGCACGAATTATTAATAACGAGGTAGACAATTAGAGTATTATCTCAGCGGCGTTGTACCTTTATTTTCTAACCTGTAATCTGGCCTTTGTCAGCCTTATTAATAAACACGAACTAGCTTTAGATTAGTTACACCATCTTTTGTCTCTTTCGATCCAGCTAAATATTCCAGAAGCAAAAAAAGGACAAAAGCTGAAGTAACTAACCCGAGAATAATACCCGTTTATTAAAAAGGTTGTATAAGTCTAAAATGAACAGGGATTGCATTGCAACAGGAGAAATTTAATCACTAATTGAAAATTGTCATATATTTATTGAAACTGTAAATCTATGGAAATTTGTGTTTCGATCGTCTAGCAGGTACCTATATATCTAAATTCTCTATGCAAGAATGTAAGCCACGTCATCACCCGTCACGTTAATCGTCTGTGATAGATTGAAAAAGTAATTTCTCAGTTTTTATCATTTTTATAGCTCCAATGATACTAAAGGTTTTCTTTTTTTTTAATGTTAAGGAATGACGTAACGAGCTAGCCGTTTGCCTGATGTTAAACGACACGGCTGCCCATATCAGCTGCAGTGTCACACGGAACTCTAAAGTATAGAGGTTCGCGTAACACTGCACTGCGCACGCCATCCAGAGACATCAGCACAATCTAGTAATAAGATTACTAAACTGTGAGATCAGATCATAAAGTCTCATTTGCCCAGTAATTTCACTAGCTACAGTGCGCTTCAAACCGGAACACAGCAGTGATTGCGCACTACTGCTTGGCGGCAGAATAACTGGCAAAGCGGTGGTACCTGCCTAGACGAACTTTGCAGAAAAGTCCAACCACCTAGTAACTAACTAAAGTAGTAACTAACTAGATGTAACAATATAACGATGTTAATGTGACAAAGTAATAGGTAGGTCCGTGGATCAATAAACGTTATGTTACCTATATAAATTAATGTATATGTCAAACAAATCTGACCTCTACGCGTCCAGGCAGTAAAGTCGATTCGGAAAGTCGTCCTAACGTATTATCTATTCATTGCTCGAGGCTAGGATCTGAAGTATAAGAGCTAGATAGAACTAGACTTACGAAAACTCAGTCAATGTTATATTTTATGTTTCATGAAGTTAGATATAAAGTCTTGAGTCCGGTTGCGTGTTATCTTTGATCTCTCAGAGGTTTATTTTTACGAGACAATAACAAAAGTGAATCGCTACAATACAATTTCTACTGTATACTAGTGTTCAAAATTCGAGAACAAAAATGTAAACAAAGGGGATAACAGCACAAAAGAATTGATATAAAATTGTGCAATCTATAATTTGATGATAGACATTATCCGTCTTATTACAAAACGCAGACCAAGCGTGGACTAAAGTTAGTACTGGGTCTAAACCTAGACTATTTAAAAACCTTATTACAAAAACGAGTTTATCGCTGATAAGGGGATCGTCCATGGTCTAAAGTTAGTCCTCCGACGACCCTAGTTTAACTATGGTACTAACTCGCTAAAGCAAAGAAACTAGCGCCACGGTGGTGGAAAAATGAAACTTTTAAGATTAAAAACTATTTACGCCCCTAACGCCAATGTTGGGTTATCAACCTTCTTTGTTACACGATTTTGAGGTTGTCTTGGTCTTTGATAAAATATATCTACTCGGTTCAATTTTTATATTTTGTTGGTTCATTTTTACGATATTTATTATAGTTACAGTTAGTTATAACAACAATAAACAGAAATATCAATTTTCGCGCGTTAAGCAATGCCATATTTACGTTCTGATTCTCGCAAGCCTCGTTGGTAACTATTAAAACTTAATAGTTTTATTAGTTGAAAATCATTGTGGCAAAGCTGACTTTTATGAATCTGATTATTTATTCATTAAAAAATATGCAAACAATAAGCTTTCCAAGGCCAATGCACGTATATTATAGACGAAAACAAAAAATCTAAATAACGTGAAACGTGAAAAAAGGATCGTGTGAATAAATGTAGTCCAAAGAACAAACTTTTTTCGTATATAGTCTATGGTCAATTGTTAAGCCATGGACTATCTCTGGTATCAGCTGAGCTTCGATTAGTCGGCGTTTTGTAATAAAGTCAAGGTCTAACTACTTAGTACCGTAACAAACTAGGACTAGTTAGTCCAGGCTTGTCTAACCTCTACTTAGTCCACGTTTTGTAATAAGACTGTATTAGTTTTACCTTTTTCGGAGCTTAATATGATACAACTGAATTTTTACATTATTTTAAAGCTTTTAGTTTTACATGATTATTATTTTAAGCGAATTTAGGTTTTGCTTTAAGATATTTTATTTAGACTAACCGAAAGTTTATCTCATGCAGCTATTTTTCTTAGACTGGGAACACTGCCGAGGTTCAAAACATTTCGTGCAGTTGCCGCTTTTATTATTCGATTCGTTCAATCCTCGAACTCGAATGTAGTTCACCTATTAGGTAGCTTATATAGGTACTATCGTATGTCAAGAAATTGAAAAGTGATGTGCATGAAATTCAGGGCGATCTTATAATCATTAATCAATGCGTATCACAAGTTAAATGCAATCATCATAAAAAATATTAGAAATATCCAATAAGCAACTATACCAGTACTAGTATAGTACCTATTATATAATCTGTGCCAGTACCTGATCGCGTTATCGCTTTGTATTATTTTCCAAAACTTGTGATATTTTAGTGTTAGTGCATAAATTTGGTGGCATTTTATTCGTTAAGTGCTGGATTATATGCATGAGTGTGGGAAAGTGGTATAATGATGATGAGACGTTTCTTTTCGTGTTGTTTCCAAAACTCCATAGAAGCTTCTGGTAAAGTTGCCACCAGTTTACTAGGAGTATTTCTTGACTAGATTATGACTTGACTTGATGACTTGTACTGTGATTTGACTTTACACACAAATATATTAATTAACTTGAAAAATTAACAATTTTTTGACACTGGCTAAATACATAAAAGTGTGGAGCCAAAAAAAAATCAAAAACATAATAATTCGCACGTACGTGTACTTATCCCTCTAGGATATATGTATCTACTGCAATGCATTGTATAATATGAAGCAAGACTAGCAATACTAAACCAAAATAATTAAATTTTAGCACAGTCTAAAATAAGTAGGTAAAATTGGTAGATACACTTAGCAAATTCCCATTTCTAGAATTCCATCAGTTTGCATAACCACAGAAATTGCAGAAACAGCTGCGTGGGGCGAAGGAATTGTTTGCGGTAACACAACGGTATTTTAGAACTTTAAAGTTATTTATTCTTAGGGTACTTATTTTTGATGGGAATGAACTTTATTTCTACGCAAGTTAATTATTTTAGGCTACACAATAATACGCTCTAACAACAGCCTCTGCTGTTGTTAGAGCGTATTTATTGTGTGCGTGTGTGATCTGCCACGTTATACGTCGATAAAAAGTATCCCGCTACTCCAGGTTTTAAACTATCACCATACATTTACCCCGTTCAATGGCCAAGCTTAGTATTAAATAAATAAATAATATAGACAAACGCAGAAGTCTCTTTTGTAGACTAAACTCGCGTAATAGTTTTACAGCCTGCAGCTGCCCATAGTTACATGACGTCACAAATATAATCGTCTATCGCCGGTGACGTTGTAAAGGTCGGTAGAGACCAACAGCATTAGTTCGTTCAAAAAAAACATATAGTCGTATTATATGTCCAAATCACATCACACTAATATTATAAAGGCGAAAGATTGTATGTGTGTATGTTTGTTACTCCTTCACGCTCAAACGGCTGAATGGATTTAGATGAAATTCGGTAACAAGATAGCATATATACTGGATGAATATAGGCTACATTTAATCCCGGAAAAGTGAAATGTTCCCGTGGGATGAGCAAATAATTAAAATACTTATTATCCGCGGGTGAAACCGCGGGGCGCAACTAGTACCTATATAAATTACTGAACTACTAACTAACTCTTCAAAATAAGCTACAAGCAGTTTGGAATAGAATCAGTTAGTATTAATTATGCGAAAACTTAGTTTCTTTGTGAGAAGTTCCATCATATTTCGGCTGCCTTTGGCCGTTACTAATAGCCTACTTTAATATTGACTCAACGAAATTGAGAAAATCTGATGCGACAATCAAGATACAGTATTTTTAGGGAAATATTTTAATTTGTTTTGAGTTCTAACTAAAAATAATAAAAAACTCCCTAACCAGTAATACGCTCAGTTGGAATCGGTGATCAGTACCTACGAGCGATAGAACTTACAAGATTTACCAACGATCAGCTTTAAATTTTTATTTTTTTAAAGATTATCTATCTATTTTCTATAATAAGCTAAGTCAGAAACCCTCCCAGGACTAACTTTTTGCCTACACGAGAAGGATGAATTGTTTATTCTGCACCATAACCTAAATTTAATCTACAGTTCAATACAATAAGCTTATAATGATCGAGCTTAAGAGTAAAAATGCCTTAATTTTTTTTACTCCAGCATATTTACAGTTTTTTAGAGGGTTCTATATGTCTTATTGTGGCCTTAAAGGGCATGCATAGATTAAAGTAAGAAAACAGTTTGCTTGCGACGTGGGCCAAATACCTATACGTAGTTAATTTCCCAGAAGACTTAGTGCAATTTAGCTTATGGCTGCTAATAAGCACTTACCATATAGCCTGTATAGGTTAGTACCTATATGTACATAGCTTAACTAACCTAAATCTACTTACGGTCGTAATTATTTTAGAAAAGATTTGTGTAGATAATTATGTCAACTTTCAGCATTACTCCTGTCTCGTAAGATTTTGCATCCGACCGAGCTCAGTGGCGTGCCTTAGGAGAGGCTTATGTCCAGCAGTGGACTGATATAGGCTGATGATGATGATGATTTTGGATGGCCATAAATCTCTAATCGTACCAAATCAAAGTGTGTTGTGTTGTATGTACCTCCACAGTTCAGAATTATTCTTTTTTTACTCGATTTCAAGAAAGTGATGCGTTCTCAATTTGTGTGTATTTTTTTTCTGGTAGGTAGCACGGCTTGCCTTCATTAGATGAAAGCAATGGTTGGTACAAGGGTGTATTCCAGAGAATTCTCGTCCCCAAATCAAAATTCCATAGTTTTCGACCTTTACTTTTTACCTTTGGGAGGCAACCAAGGGCACCCCTTGGGTGCAAGCCTCGGCTTGGGCCGTTGCCGGGATAACAGAGTCGAAAAGACTATGTCCACTGGAAGAGTGGACTCTGTGGAAAGTCGCGACCGTTCTAGCTAACCTACGAGGAGTACATCGACCTCGCCAGCGGGGTCGATGTCTGATTGTAGTTAGCACACAAGCGTACGTCTCTCCTGACTGGAAGAGGTCAGCGCAGCCTGTGGACATCTGTAATACTAGAATGCTTACCCTGTGATAATACTCTTTTGAACCTCCTTTTAAATTACTGCATGTTGTACCTCTGGGAAAGATCGCTGGTGGGAGCTCATTCCACATCTTACACATACAATAAGGAAACGTGCATAAATCGAGCTTTATTCTATGATTCAATAATATATGGGTGACCTATTTCATGGTGGCGAAAGCTTAAAAGTCTAGTCTTTTTTATCTACTGTCTTAAGGTTTAAAATGCCTATCCCTATTACGACAAAGGACAAAGGAAACCTCCATTAGCTCCTAACGCTTCACCGAAGTGATAAAATCTAAGACAATACAATCCAGTTCGAGTACTAATATAGGTAACCTCAACATTGACTACGGGCGTTCTTATCCACATTGCTGTTACATGAATCACGTACAAGAAAGCCAATTGTTTTTATCTGTCGCAATACAGAAGCAACGTGAAAATGAGGCGCTTTTGACACGGCTTCGGCACGGGTATATGGGAAACATATTCCGCTTTTTAGTGAAGTCGTTGAACTAATGACCATAAGCCGACGAAACTAATCCTGAAATTAACTTGAGATTTTAGCCTGACTGTGGGTAGTCCATTTTAGGGAAAACGAAAGAGTGGCTAAATTCTAAACAAGAAACAAGATGAGCTTTTCGATACAATATCCGTTTAATATCTGTGCCGGTTCTCAATTGCTATATAAACGTTGATACAATGGCCGAAGTAGCGGTTGTCATCGACCGTCGTGCTCCATTTCTTCTATGTTGACCATCGAGATTTTGCTAAGCTTATTACCGGTACATAGCTGATATTAATAATAATAATAATAAATAAATATGTGTGGACATTTCACAAAGCGCCATCTAGCCCCAAACTAAGCAAAGCTTGTATGGGAACCAGATACCTGATACAATACTTAGATACTTTTTTGTTTGTAAATACATACATAGAATACAATATAAACACCCAGACACAGAACAAACATCGATGTTCATCAGACAAATGTTTGTCCTGGGTGGGAATCGCACGACCTGCAGTTCAGAAGGCAGGGATACTACCAACTGAGCTATCGGGCCAGTCTAATTATTAGATATTGGAAGTCTGGTGCTTCTACGTCATATCAAAAAAGTCTTGATATAGATGTATGCTTTATTATATCTTATACTATTATCTCTTATTACTATTATGACTGGCCCGATAGCTCAGTTCTGCATCTGCCTTCTGTTAGTTTTCCCTTCTGAACTGTGGGTTGTGGGTTCGATTCCCAGGACACACATTTATGTGATGAACATAGGTATTTGTTCTGTGTCTAGGTGTTATATTGCATTATAATAGGTCTTTACCTATGAAATTGCCGTATTGCAATACAACTTTTTCAAACAAAAAAAAGTTTTGATTGGCTTTGAATTCTAAATTCAAATTAATTTTGTTTTAAAAATATGACATTCTATTTACAATATAAGTCTTTTGTTTATTGATTAGCGTTATATTTTCATTACATTTCTACATTTTTCCTCATAACGGATACTTTGAAATTTCGTGTAATTATGGAATATGAGTTCCGTCGTGGCACCAACGCGGCACAAACGACACGTAACATCAACGACGTTTACGGAGAGAACTGTACAAACGAACGTACAACCCGTTATTGGTTTGCTCGGTTCCGTTCTGGGAATTTTGACTTGAAAAATGAACCTCGTGGTCGTCCGGAAACTTTGGTCAACAATGATGAATTAAAGGCGATTGTGGAAGCTGATGAATCTCAATCTACTGCTGAGCTGGCAGCAGCTTTTGATGTTAGCATCAAAACAATATTGGTCCATTTGCGACAGATTGGCAAGATAAAAAAGCTTGATAGATGGGTGCCCCACGAACTTAACGATCGCCAGCGCAACGTACGCGTCGAGACTTGCCTTGCGCTGCTTAACAGGCACAGAAATGAAGGAATTTTGAACCGAATTGTTACGTGCGACGAAAAATGGATTCTTTTTGACAATCGAAAGCGCTCAGCAAGTTGGTTAGATCCTGGTTCGGTACCAAAGCAATGTGCAAAACGAAAAATGACCCGTAGAAAGGTGATAGTCACAGTTTGGTGGTCTAGTGCTGGTGTGATTCATCATAGCTTTTTACAAAACGGCGAGAGCATTACTGCAGATGTGTACATTGAAGAATTGACCACAATGATGGCGAAACTCACACGTCTGCAACCAGCTTTGGTCAATCGGTCGTCTCCACTGCTACTTCACGACAACGCGCGACCCCATACTGCACAACAGACCGTCTCTAAGCTGCATGAGTTGGGTTTGGAAGCTCTCCCTCATCCGCCATACTCACCAGATCTTGCGCCTACCGACTATTACTTTTTCCAAAATTTGGACAACTTTTTAGCGGGAAAAAAAATTCAATTCCCGAGAGGCAGTACAAAACGCCTTTGAAGAGTTTGTTGTCTCCCGTCCTGCTGATGTTTTCAAGAAGGGCATCCATAAACTGCCACAGCGTTGGCATAGATGCATTGATTGCAGGGGTGATTACTTTGAATAAAAGAAATAAATAAGTTCGAAAAAAAAATACTTTAACTTTTTTCAAACAAAACGGCAATTTCATAGGTAAAGACCTAATATGTATGTATTTACAAATAAAAAGTATTTAAGTATTGTATCAGTTATCTTGTTCCCATAATACAAGTTTTGCTTAGTTTGGGGCTAGATGGCGTTGTGTGAGATGTCCACACATATTATTATTATTATCATCTATATTTATACTAACCTTATTATGTATACTTGTATAAGCACAAATTTATACTGATATTGTAAATATGAAAGTAGCTCTGTCTGTGTTAAGAATAAACGACTGAAACATTCATGCTTAATTTGGTAAGAACCCTTTGAATCCTGCGGAAGGAGATAGAATACCAACTTCTTCAGGGTATAAACTGATGTCCATTAGGCATTTAATCCATCCCCCTTCTCCCACCCTCCCTAAAATTAAGAGCTGTTAACTGACTCAACTATATCACACTAATATTATAAAGGCGAAAGTTTGTATGTGTGTATGTTTGTTACTCCTTCACGCTCAAATGGCTGAACGGATTTGTATGAAATTCAGTATCAAGATAGCTTATACACTGGATTAACATATAAGCTAAATTTTATCCCGGAAAAGTGAAATTTTCTCGTGGGATGAGCAAATGATTAAAATACTTTTTTATCCGCGAGTGAAACCGCGGGGCGCAACTAGTAATAATAAACTAATATATATAGGTAACGCAATAAAAATACCGATGGCGATTATGCACCCTCCTTATGTCATTGAAGATCCCTTATTGAGGGGTGGTCTCCCTAAAGATAAATGCGCAATGTCTCGCACGTTCTGAACGCATTTCGATGTTGGAAATATTCTTTCTAAAGATCCGAGCATTACAACTCATCAAACGTTACGTATTAAGCACTTTCTAGGTAGTAGGACTTTTGTGCAAAGTTCGTCCAGGTAGGTACCACCGCTTTGCCAGTTATTCTGCCGCCAAGCAGTAGTGCGCTAGTACTGTTGTGTTCCGGTTTGAAGGGCACTGTAGCTAGTGAAATTACTGGGAAAATGAGACTTTATGACCTTACTAGATTGTGCTGATGTCAGGATGACGTGCGCGGTGCAGTGTCACGCGAAACTCTATACTTTAGAGTTCCCGAGTGACACTGCAACTGATATGGGCAGCCGTGTCGCTTAACATCAGGCGAACGGTTAGCTCGTCACGTCATTCATAAACATAAGAAAAAAACTTTCAAAACTAAAAATTCGAGCATTTAACTCGACGTTGTAGATCGTAGATTGTAGCTTATTACCTAGGTATCAGTTAGAATAGAAATAATTCATAATAAAAATGCCAGCATGAATAACTACTTGGATAGAAAATAAAATAATCTATACATATAGGTAAGATAATTTGAGATTATACGCGCTTTGAAACGAATATATTTTATGTTCGTACATTTTTGGCTTACATAGTTTAAATAAATATAAATATTTGTGGACATTTTACACAACGCCGTCTAGCCCCAAACTTAGCAAAGCTTGTACATGGAACCAGATAACTGATAGAATACTTAGGTCCGTATTACAGAACGATGCTCAGTCATCGATCGGCGCTCAAGCAGAGATTTCAGTCACTAATTGATCACTTTATGAATGAAATATCTGCTTGAGCACCGATCGATGACTGAGCATCGTTCTGTAATATGGACCTTAGATACTTATTATTTGTAAATACATAAATAGAATAACACCCAGACACAGAACAAACATCGATGTTCATCACACAAATGTTTGTCCTGGGGAATTGAACCCACAACCTAAAGTTCAGAAGGCAGAGCTACTACCAACTGAGTTATCAGGCCAATCATAGGCCACGGTCACGATATAGGTACATTAAAATCTTCTGTGATCACTTAGCCGGTGATCACTGCAAACCCCGTATGGTAAGCGTTCAAAATGGCGTTTTATGGGAGAGGCCTATGCTCATTGCAGTAGTGCATATCTTCCGACTGATGATGTGATTTGATAGAAAATATCATTTGTGCAATACAAGGCCCAAAGTCTACTAACAAAATTGCATTTCTTAACAATTGTCGATTTTTGACAGAATTTCTATAGAAAATGTGTCAAAAAGTAACAATTGTAGAACAATTCAATCGGAATTTTGTTAGTAGACTAGGGGCCCAGGACCGGTGCGACGGTCTGATTGGCTCCTAACTCCATAGAAAATTACCAAAATACATAAATCAAATGTAACTAGAACTTCGCACGTTCCACAAACACTTCGATAAATCAAAACATTAATATAACTGTTTGTATAATCTTTTATCCCAAGGTTCTCATACCCTTTAACACCTCATCAGCGAGCTAAGTCAACTTTGTATATAATAGTGAATAGAGAACGCAATCACATCGAATTTACACTACGAGGCATTGAAAGTTACACCTCGACATGAGGAAAAACTGCTCCTTAGAGAGAGACAAAGAGGTTATAATGTGCTAGGAAGATACACGAAAAAGATTTGTCTGCTGATCTAGCTTGTCTCAAGTGTGTAGAAATTTTCCAATTCACAATATTATCACAGTGCGAGCGAGCTTCCGCCGCGGAAAGAGCGAAATGACAAGGTTTCAAAGTTGTGTTTGTAAAATTACTGAAGTAAAACTTCTTTACGCACGCTTGACTTGGGGAGTAAGCTAGCGAGGTGAACGGAAGTTGAAAGTTGTTGGTTAACGTAGATCTCCATTGTCAACATAACACAGTTAAAAATTTGTATTATTATGTGGGTACTCGTATGTCCGTTAAAATGACATTTTACAATTGTCAAGATGGCGACATTGACATTAAACAAAGCAAAAACAATGTTATACCAGGCGATAGATGGAGCTAAATTAAAGAAGTTTTTTCAGCCGTGTGGTCTAAGGCACACTCGTTTTTTTTAAATATAATAATCTAGGCATACAATTTGTAGATTGCTTAAATGTTGGACTTGTGTTTTTATTTTCATTTCATTTAGAGCGCCCTAATTTAAACTTTTTGCAGCGTGTGTGTCCTACACCGTTCCTGCACTGTATAAAGTGGTATTATTATAAACCTATAAGCCAACAATGTGCTCTTATTTACTGAATGGTAATCACGTGTACAGTTATCGGATGATCAGGGCGTGTGCCGCGGCCAGACTACGGTGACGTCGGTAGTGAAAGTGTCCCTTCTGTGCAGTTACTTTAGAAGTACCTATGCAGATGTAGAGGGCCCATGTCTTCATAAGTTTCAACTACAAGTCTTACTAATACCAGTAGTGAGAAAGAGAACTTCATTTTTTGATTCATGATTCCCTTTTGGATTCTTTACAACGACCTATCGATGATAGGATTGTAAAAGTGCTAAAGATAGCCTATTTGCAATAAATCTTTTGACTTTAACTTTGATTAGTTGAATTTTTTACTAGGTGGTACTTTGTTGCAAAGTTCGTTTAGGTAGGTACCACCGCTTTGCCAGTTAATCTGCCGCCAAGCAGTAGTGTGCAAGCACTACTGTGTTCCGGTTTGAAGGGCACTGTAGCTAGTGAAATTACTGGGCAATTGAGACTTTATGATCTGATCTCACAGTTGAGTAATCTTATTACTAGACTGTGCTGATGTCTCAGAATGATGTGCGCAGTGCAGTGTCGCGCGAAACTCTGTGTTTTAGTTCCGAGTGACACTGTTCTGTTATGGGCGGCCGTGGCGCTTAACACCAGGCGAACGAATAGCTCGTCACATCATTCACTAATTTAAAAAAAAATTACTATAGTGCCCAACGATAGATGGCGATGCCTAACATAGGTCCTGGACCCTAACTAGGATTCCTTGTGTGTATAGGGGCACGGAACTACGAGGACCATGGTCCCATAACACCCAGACACCAAACAAATATTTGCGCTTTTTTTTCTATGCACAAACACTTGCCTGCCCCGGGAATCGAACCCGCCGTCACCGGGTTCTGAGCCTACCTGCTCAACCACCACACCACAGAGGCTGTCCAAATCCACTATCAATGGACTCATTAACATGTCTAAAACCCTTTTAAGTCAATAAATGATTATTTGATATGAAAATAATAAAAAAAGAGTTTAGTACTTTCTAGTCCTAAATACAGTCCAAAACAATGGCCACCACAAGAAGCTTTTCTCTCGCACCCGTCACACCGCTTCACTATCGGCGATCGTGTTGGCAAACAGTAAACAGCTTTCCACTCAAAAGGCTCCCTCATTGCCTTTTTCTTACAGCTTATTCTGTGGTCAACCAGTTTCGTATGCCAAACAAATTAACCATTTTCGTAAGAGTGAAAGCGTTCATTCACAATCATTCATAATTGCCGTTGGAGAATTTCGTGCACCGTATAATTATCGCAAATGCCAAATTTTGTGTCATAAGTTGTAAATAACTGGGCAATAGTAAGGTTTCACATATCACACTAATATTATAAAGGCGAAAGATTGTATGTGTGTATGTTTGTTACTCCTTCACGCTCAAACGGCTGAATGGATTTGGATGAAATTTGGTACCAAGATAGGTTATACACTGGATTAACATATAGACTACAGTTTATCCCAGAAAAAAGAAATGTTCCCGTGGGATGAGCAAATAATTAAAATACTTTTTATCCGCGAGTGAAACCGCAGGGCGCAATTAGTATTTTTATATTATGCAAACATTTTTCGACAGCTTCTGTGGTGTGGTGGTTGATTATGTTGGCTCATAACCCGGAGGCGACAAGTTCGATTCCCGCTGCAGGACAAGTATTCTTGCACAGAAAAAAAAGCTCAAATACTTGTTCTGAGTCTGGGTGTTGTGGGATCATGGTCTTCGTAGTTCCTGGGTCCCTGGAATCCTAGTTAGGGTCCAGGATCTATGTATGTGATCGTTGCGCGTTATTATTATGATTATTATTATTATTATTTGACAGCGTGTATCAATAAATACTTATATATAGATACCTAAATATTTAATATCCAATCTGTATTTTTTTCGTATTCAAACATATGTATTGAGTTGAGATTAGTCATACGAAAATTCCGAGACAATAATAATTATTGTAACTTTTAAAAACTTTCGTAGGTTTCTAAAATACTTTACTAAAATATTTCGTTAAAAGTGTACTGAATTTCTTTTCTTTACCTACCCACACTTCCATTTTTGTGAGAAATGTTATGCCTTTTGCGTGCTATGTTATGTGGGTTACATACATCCACGTCGTTTCCCGGGTGCTCTTTTCAGTATAATCCTGTTATAGCCCAGAAAGGACGACATTTTTGCCTACGCGTCGCGCGTCGGTGCCTCTAGCAAGATTTTAATGTATCAGAGGCTATTCTTTCTTTTTTATTGTTAGATAGGCTTGCGTTTGACCACTGTTTGACCATCAGGTGCAATACCTGATGGTAAGTAACGATGCGGTCTGGGACGTAAAACGCTTGCCTAGAAGAAATTCGATTTAGAGACTAACAATTACGAATTGGCCAGACGAACTAGCTTTAGGAGATTTACACTTCGAAACCCAACACCAAACAGACAAATAATAATAAATAAAGTAATAATATTAAAAGTTAGGTAGTGTTACATTTTTTTTGGTGTGAAAATCACTTCGGTTATCGTCGCGTCCACTTTTTTTTTCAATACATTTTATTCAATACATTTGAAAAGAAAAGTGGACGCGACGATAACCAAAGTGATTTTCACACCAAAAAAATGTTACACAACCTAACTTTTAATATTATTACTAAAGCACAATTGTGCGAAACTCATGTCTATTTGATGTCAAGTTACATGGAATAAAATAGTGTTCGCTGAGAAGAAAATAAACGTATATTCCGTCTCTACTTTGAAGGCGGATTTGGCAATGCGATAGCTAAGGGGTGCTGCCTCTCACGGTCAATGACACGAATGTGGATCCTATTCCGGGGTGATTTTGGGGTAGTTTCAAAGTTCGATACGGTTGAGGCATTGAAGTTGGAAGGATATAATTTATAAGCAACGTGGGGCCCCGAAAGCTTATCTCAGGTAAGTGTTATGAATTTTAACTAAGTGCGCTATTTCGTTTCGGTCGGCTTCAAACATCGGATAGGTTATACGCTAAAAAACACCACTTTTCAGATAACGCGTAGTCACAAAATTTTCAACCCACATTTTTTATGTTAAGCAATGACGAGCTAGTCGTTCGTCTGATGTTAAACGATACGCCTGCCCATATCAGTTGGAACTCTAAAGTATAGAGTTTTGCGTGACACTGCATTGTACACGTCATCCAGAGACATAAGCACAGTCTAGTAATAAAATTACTAGGCTGTAAAATTAGGTCATAAAGTCTCATTTGCTCAGTAATTTCACTAGCTACAGTGCCCTTCAAACCGGAACACAGCAGTGCTTGTACACTACTGCTTGGCAAAATAACTGCAAAGCCGTACCACCTATTAAAATTAAACCACCTGATTAAACTGATTCACAAAATGATAATTTTACGTATGAAGTCTCTAGTGTTGATCGACAACCGAGAATCGTTCTGTAATATTATTACGAAATCAATTTGAAGAGACTTCGTTTCGCGCTTGTATTGTGATATTAACTGATAACGGATAGGTAACAATACCATTACAAGGTATTATAGGTATGTAACATTATCAAGTGTACTAAGCTCCAAAAAAGGCCTTAACTCAAGAGTTAGCCCAAGGGCTTAGATGAGGAATACTAGGTAAGACTATAGAACAAAAATGATAAACGAAAAACTATAATTATCACACTCATTGACGCTCGATCGAACTGTTGTAAGTACTTATAATTTTTTGTCTCGTAGTCACTGGAGATAGTTGTATTTTTTGTCTCGTAGTCACTGGAGATAGTTGTATTTTTTGTCTCGTAGTCACTGGAGATAGTTGTATTTTTTGTCTCGTAGTCACTGGAGATAGTTGTATTTTTAACTTACGGAAATCGAAAAATCGAATTATTCCCAATTCTACAGATTGACTCCACTTTAACAGTTCTACAGGCTGCATTCTATAATAGTAGTTCTACAGTTTCCCAGTTTTACAGATTTCCCTTTCTAATCATTGTATACATATCTACAGATTAGAAAAATAGGGTTCGTTTTTGCACCATATATACTTGACAGCCTCTGTGGTCTGGTGGTTGAGCAGGTTGGCTATAACCTGGAAGCGGCGGGTTCGATTCCCGCGACTGGAAAATTGTTACAGACAACAAGTGTAAACAGGAAAAAAGTGCAGATACTAGTTCTGTGTAGAAGACGGGGAACCCTAGTTAGAGTCCAGAAACCATTTATGTGATCGTTGAGCATTATTATTATTATTATATGATTCAGGAAATTTGAAACAGCTTAAGGACTTGCCTAGTTATATGTTTTGCTGTAAGCCACTAATCTGTTATGTACAGAACACTAAAATCTGGGCGCATTTTAACTACTACCTACTATCTCTGTACTAAATTGGTTTTCACATTACAGTACTTAATAATTAGTGGCATGAATGCTTCCTAAGTCATCATTTTTGTTTGTGTCGTAAAAAAATAATCAAAAAGTCATTACGAACTAGTAAATACGTTGTCTACCTTCCATCTAGGAGCTATTAAAAACAGAAACAGCTCGGATCAAACCCTCCAATAATACTATAGCAACCAATAAACCAAAAACATATCTAACCCCGGTGATAACTGGGTCATTTCAACGTGCCAATAATTTGTTAGACACACTTACCTTCGGCCTTCGTCGATTTGCGACGCACTTGCTAGCTTAACTTAATTGAATCACTATTTACAGGTAATCTAGAGTTCAACGTCAGTGTTAGTACACATGGTGGATGGCTAGTGGTGTTTAAGCCATGGAGTCTGTATTTGGTTTAGTATAAAGCGGTGTATTGATTGAGCGGCGCGCGGCCGCGCGTTCCGACTACCGAATGAGCGAGCGGTCGCCACCCGGGGTGCGCGCGTTTTCCGCTTTTCGTTACATACATTTTCCCGCCACCACCGGCCAAGTCGGTGTCTACGCTGCACGCTGTTCAGCTGGGGGTGGCACGGAACTTGGTCCAAGTCACACTGTGATGCACGTTTTGTTTGCACCTAATCAAAACGCTACGGGTGCGTACGTACTGGTAGTGGGCAGGAGTATTCGAACTGTGTAAGGGTCATCGCGGCTAGTAGGTATATACCTAGTCCAAATTTTTTTGTAGGTAGTGTTTATTAGTAGTTTTTTAGTTTTTAGTTGAATCAAAACGTAGCGTACAAATCTTTTTCGTCAATATTTAAAATAGTCGTCTCGTATACCAAAATAAAAAGTGTGTGTGAAGCACTTATCCGATAAAATAACCCCTCATTTTATCGGATAAGTGCTTCGTGTATTATGAATGCAATTTCATGACAAATGATAATAGTAATTTTTGTATATTATGATAACTTTCTGTACTCTAGGAATAGCTCTACCATGAGTCTGCGTCCGGGAAATCCGGGAATACCATTTCTAGAAAAATATACACCTATTGATCTTTTGAATCTGTCTCTCTCTCTCTCTCTATATTTATGCACTTGAATGTATTTCTCTCGTATTTCCGTATAGGCATTGCCAAGAAAAGCATGGGGTTCGAGCTCGTTATGGTTGGGGTGGGTTAGGGAACGTCCCCCGCGCCGCGCGCCTTTCCCCGTTCTCGCCTGATGCGGAAAATAAGTGTTTTCATAACAACGCACGTTGCACTAACCTGGAGGCAAGAGCGTCCTTAAGCTGCACTCCGCGTTATAATCACTACTTGTGATTTTGCAGAGTGCAATTGTAGTGTGTTAGTTTTGAGTTTGGAAATTAGTTTAGGTGTAACAGTGAAATTTAAAAAGAATCCTTTTTGTAAATACTGAAATACCTACAGCTTACTTCATAAGTTACTGTTTGCTTTAACAAAAAATTGCAACACTCTTGTCAGAGTAAGTATATATTTTAGGTTACTTTAAGTGTATACTTAAATATATTTAAGCAATAAATAAATAAAGCATGTTATACTATTTTATTCTGTGACAGCAGTAGGAAAGGATGTCCTATGCATTACTATGTTAATTTTAATTCTTTCATATAGTTTGGTTTTTTGGTGCCACAACGTTCATTACCATTAAAATATATATATATAACAAAACTCATATCAAATATTTTCTTGCTTATCTATTGATTGCATTCTAATAATTTAAGAAAATATTTGATTCGTATTTTCACGGCTTTATTTTCATACTAGCCTTCCGCCCCAGCTTCGCACGGGCGAATTAGTAAAACGCGGTCGAACGGGACAAAAAGCATCCTATGTCCGTCTCCTAGTTTTAAGCTACCTTACCAATTTTCCGCCATATAAGTTCAGCCGTTATTGAATTATAAATATGTCTAGACTAATATTGATAAATCAACGGACATGTCAACTCAGTCAGTCAACAATGAAATCGGACTGAAAAAAGTTTCATAGCCATTTGCTTGACATAATAACAAAATTTAATAAAACGTTTCTCGACACAAACTTTAACACCACATTTCACCCCTTTAAGGGTTGATTTTTCAAAAACTGTGATGCACATGTAGTTTATTTTTTCTTATTCTTGATATATTTGCAAAGTTGCATAACAATAGCTTTACAAAAAAAATACAAACTTTACCAACCCTTCTCACCACTTTAAGGGATGATGTTTCAATTAGCTGCGTCTATTCAAAGCTCTACATTATTAAGTGAACAGTTAATGCCATCTATTGTCGAATGGCATAAAGTTTTATAGCGCCATCTGTCATCGAGCGGCAGTATATACCATATCGGCAGACAGTTCTATTAATAAAAGTAGCCTGGGATAATTAACGTATACCATAATAAGTTTCATCGAAATCGGTCCGGTAGTTTTTGCGCAGCCTAAATGTTGACCGGGATAATAAACATTAAGCATAATAAGTTTCATCAAATTCGGTCCGGTAATTTTTGCGTGATGGCGTTTCAAAGGGACAGACAGAAGTGTTTCAAAAATTTTCTAGATGGCGCTGTTTGGTGTTGTCAGTGATAATGCATATTTTCTATGGAATTTCAGGTAGTTTGTATGAGGTTCTGAATCGCGGTTACGATATTTTCCGTATGCTCAGCGCTATAAGGAAAAATCTATAATGAATTCGTTCCGAAGCGCGTACTACGATCTCAAATTTATTATATGTATAGAAGATAGAAATATAATCTACGATATTATTAAGCTAAATCAAATAACAAATTATTACAAGTTATTTCATTTGATAAGTAAGCTGTCTTATTAGCGCATGATAAATCTGTACACTATGAAGCTAAAATTAGTAGCAACATTTTATGGTCCGTAAATAGATCGATCTTTATCGGAATGCGCTTATTAAAAAATAAAAGTACCTAAGTTAATATGTAGATATTAATCACCTCCAAACTTTACCTTGTCATTACTTATTTCAAGCATATTATGGGTACACCCAGAAAACAAAGATATAAACTTCTTGACTTGATACCGATTTGCTAAATACTAAAAATGACCTTAAACTTTATCCTTTTATTTTGCCTACTTACTATCTACTTCAAATAACGCAATAAATACCCCTTTCTGTTATTTCTGAATTTGCTTTTAACTAACGTCTAGACGACAATAAGCAATGTTACCGGGTGTTATTCGAGAAAATCACACAATGCATTGCTAAGGCTATATCATAATATAATATGTATACAAGGTGGAATTGAATTCGTTCTTTTCCTTTAATGTATGTATTCAATGCATGCTATAGAATGCTTCCACATAATAATATAGAAACTGACGTGAGTAGTGCTCATAACTACAACTATTACACGGTCAGCGCCGAGCCGCCACCACCGCCGCCGCGCGTACTCCTTGAGGATGGGCATCTTTATTGCCCGAACACCGGTCGAGTTATTCGACTGTATCTCGTGAGTTTTAGCCGTGTAATAGTTGTAGTTATGCTTCCACATAACTAAATAAAAAAAGTACATATGAAATAAAACTTAATCCTAGGTATTATCAAATTTAAATTCTAAAGAAAAGCCTTGTGACATCGAACATAGCAGGTGTTTTATTGCCTACGCTACGAAACATTTACAAATCACTCAGCTGGTGCCCGCGCTGTGTTTACCGTTAAATTGACAATTCGGCTGTCATGCAGTTATTTTAGGAGGCACTAAATACTAAAACAAAACCTATTTTTTTTTTATTGAACCTTGTACGAGTATTCTATAGCATGGTCTGAGTACATACATTTAAGGAAAAGAGTGAATTAAATGCCACCATATAATATATATATAAACATATAATATTAATTTATAATACAAAATATTAATATATTTTAATTACATACATACATAATATACATATGCTATAATGTATATAATTTATTTAAACTATTTTCTAAAAACGAGATCATTTGTTTGTCTTTGTAACACAGATAAAGAAAATAGGTAGGTAATTATGATGCTAAGCATGGCACTGGCTAAATATACTGATGCGCGAAGCCAAACTCAAGAAACCTATTTTGGCATTGACACTAATAAATACGTATTTATCCTCATTGGTTAGAGCCACCGATTGTTTTTTTTTTCTGTGTGAGCAGTGTTGTCAGACCTACCAACTAATTAAAAACTAAATAGTATGTTTCTACAATATAAGAATAAGCTGTTGGTCTTCCTAAGAATAAATAAATAAACTATACATAAGGTACATTTAAGAAAGGTGAGCCACTATACACACTTAATGCTAATTACAATGATAACGAAAATAAATAAATATATTAATACATACATAAATATATACACAAATACATACATAAATAAAATATAACAAAAAAGCATTTACTACATATTTGAAAAAATAAATTTTTGTAGGAGACATTACAAAAGTGATAATAACCAACATTAAAACGTTTTCCTGCCAAAACTCCCGACTAAGGTGCACGTTTTTTTTTAATGTGTTGGCTTCACACTTTTGTGTATTTAGCCAGTGTCAAGTAATTGATATTTTATCAAGTTAATGATATCTCACGTAAATATGTGTCAAGTCACAGTCGAAGTCATCAAGTCAAGTCATAGTCTAGTCAAAGTCATACTCCTAGTAAAGTGGTAGCAACTTTATTTGAAGCTTCTATGGAGTTTTGGAAACAACACGAAAATAAACATTTCACCATCATTATACCATTTTCCCACTCTCACGCCTGTAATCCAGCACTTAATGAATAGAATGCCACCAATTTTATGCACTAATACTGAAAATAACACAAGTTTTGAAAATAATACAATGCGGTGACGCAATCTTTTTCGCTTTCCCGCCAAAACTCAAAGGTGCACGTTTGATATCTAAAAGAAACGTGACGAAATTCGAAACGTTACTGAAAATAGCGCGGGGAGGAAGGATGAACCAATAACAAAAGGGACAATATATGAGCATTCCGAGGAAGTCTTTTGGGAAGCTACTTGAGCCTAGTACGAAAAGCAGAGACACATTCGTATACAGTCCAAATATTTGTTATAGTAGGTAGTAAAGCTGCATTTAGTAGTCGTTTTTATTATTGTAGGAATTAATTAGATTAACTAAAGGCACATAGCCCGTGAAAAAAAAACTTAAGATAAATTATGCAACAAAATGGCCTAGTATTTTTTATTCTCAAAATTAGATTCTACCGTGTTTTGGATTAAGGCCCGTATCGCAGAACTCTTCCATTCATTATTTGATGATTTTGTGAATGTTATTTCGTCTATAATAGACTACTGCTAAAATATTATGGCAGAGATCCTTGACTAAACGTAGTTCAGTCGATACGGGCTTAAATCTACCAAAATAACATTTTTCTAAAATGTATGCTGGCAGCACTGTCAGTGAACTCTGAAATTGACAGCAAATATTTAAATTTCAAAATTTAGAATAAACGGTCTCTTCTTACATATAATTATTGATCAATTTTTGAATATTGTGTGATTGTTAAGTTCGTTAACGTAATAAAACATTGTAAAGTATGGAACGCGAAGTGTTAGAATTAGAAAATGCAATGAAGAATCATGAAGGTTATGGGAAGACGTGAGTACTTTGGCTTTTAGCTGTAAAAGATACCATAATTTTCGTCATAATCTAATATTCAACAAAGAAATGTTCTTGCAGGTACGAATGGTCAGCTAGAGACTTTGAACTCGGTTCTCAGCTCGGCCAAGGAAAGTTTGGACACGTAAATGTCGCTCGAGAGAAGAAAACTGGCTACCTAGTGGCGATCAAGACATTGTTTAAATCACAAATTACGAAGTCAAGATGTGAGCGACAAGTCATACGAGAAATCGAAATTCAGTCACATTTGAAGTAAGAATAAATAAAAATGAGAACATCGACCTACTTATTTTTATTCCAATTTTCTATTAGCTAATCATCATCTACGAGTAGCTTACCTATCTATTTGATGCCTAGTTTTGTTTTTCAGGCACCCTAACATACTGCGACTCCTGACATGGTTCCACGATGAGAAGCGCATATATTTGGTGATTGAGTTTGCAGGTCATGGGGAGTTGTATAAACATCTGACCAACTCACCCAATGGAAGGTTCCCAGAAGCTAAAGCTGCCAGATATATATATCAGGTAAGTTTACAAATAAAAACATAGATAACTTAAAGTTTTTAGTCTCTACTGCAACATCAATTTGTATGAGTCTCACCTTGTGCCGTTGTCACACAACTACAATGAAGGTTTTGAGCTGTAAGGGATAATGAATTTAGTTGCCATTCTCACTAGCTGGTAAGGCTGGGCCATTTTTTAACCTAGCTAGAATACTTGATAATGTCCTTCTCTCATACCATGGTACATGTTCAATGCCAAATCAAATTCCAGTAAACAAATGCTTATCAGCTTCCAAAAATTTAAAGAAATTATTGCATTTCAATTATCTCTTTGGATCCTCCTTACTTATCTCTCTATTCGTTATGTTGGATTACTAGCACCGAGTTGTGGTTGCAATGTTCTATGATAAACTACACTTTTCTGTGCAGTACCTTTGTACTTTTCTGTGCAAGTGCATGCCATTATACTATTCTGTGCAATGCCACTGTACTGTTCTGTGCAAAGCCATATGAATAAAATATTTTCCAGGTAGCAGATGCGGTAGAGTACTGCCATCAGCGCCATGTCATCCACCGAGATATTAAGCCAGAGAATATTCTAGTAGCAACCAACGGAGACCTCAAACTAGCCGACTTTGGCTGGTCCGTGCATGCCCCTTCAGAAAAGTATGAAGTTTTTTAATAAGTTTTCATAACATACCCAACAAGAATTTAAGGTTTAAAATCATCTATGGTAGTACACATACATAATCATCTATGGTAGTTAGGTAATCATATAACTTGATTGCAACCAATTTTAACTATAACCTGTATAGATTTAACGATTTCAATACACAGTTTATGTGCATAGTTACTTTTAAAAATTTTATTTAAGTAATTTTTAAAATATTTGCTGTGTTATTGCTATCAAAGTTATGTACATAATCATCGACTTGTAATCCTATTTTTCCAGACGTAAAACAATGTGTGGCACGCTAGACTATCTACCCCCAGAGATGATCAAGCGTGAAGTGTATGATGTGACAGTAGACACCTGGTGCCTAGGAGTATTATTGTACGAGTTCCTCGTTGGAAAGCCACCGTTTGAGAGTGAGGGACAGGACAAGACATATGAAAGGATCCTAGCCCTGGATATGGTTTATCCTGCCCACGTTCCTGAAGGTGCCAAAGATCTTATTTCGAAGGTAAGATCTGCGTTGAAGAGATAAGAGACACCAGTCTCAGAATATGTGTAAACAAATTTAATTAAAATGTTAGATGGGGTATTCTATTAAATGTAAAAGTTATTATTTTGGCATGGCTAAATGTTATCATATAAATAAAAATCAAAGGTAAATACTACAAAATAGATACAAAATGAAATAATAATATCTAGTGTAATTCCGCTGAATTACACTAGATATTATTATTTCATTTTGTATCTAAGATGAACTTCCGCGAAGTCACGCCTGATTCTATCAATTACTACAGAATACACACAAATCGTATTAAGAATTAATTTTCATTTTCTCAGCTTTATCGCATGTTTCATATTAAACTAAGTTATTGATGACTAGTTAGCAGTAGATATCCTATCTGTTCAACCAGAATATGCATTTTTTTCAATTGGTTATAGGGAAAGCATTAGACCACTGCCTCACCTGATGTTAAGCAATGACATGGTCTGCAATGGGGCATGCTGGCATATGACATGTTCACTCTTGACTTGAAAACCTCCTAGGTTAATCTATCTTCCAAATTTCATACAAATCTGTTTTTTGTGGCATTGTGAAGAAGTAAACTTTCACACATTTGTAATATTAGTGTGACATAATTTTTCTTCTTTTTTTCCAGCTTCTTCGACATCACAGCAAAGATCGCCTGTCTATAGATGCAGTAAAGAAGCACTATTGGGTGCAACAATTCCAAAATCCCAAGTAACGTAATTTCCATGCTTCAGGGAGCATGTTGGTCCCACCTAATCTTAATATGCAGTTGCTAAGCCAAGTTGGAAAGTTACAAACCGTTTAAAATATGGACACCAGTGCTATCAATTGTATGCAAGTGTGACATTAGTATATATTATCATCCGCCTGCATCAGTCCACTGCTGGACATAGGCATCTCCCAAGGTACACCACTGAGCATGGTCGTCGGATTTGTAGTATATATATGTATTAATTAATTATTATTTTTAACTAGCTGACACGACATAATTATATTGTTTTATGTATAACAATTTCATAGAAAAACGGGTCATTCAGTTATTCCTGAATTTGAAAATTTATCAGTTGTTCTGAACACACTACTTTTTACCTTGATGCAACATGCAATATACAATGCTATGTACTTTAAATCTAGATAAGTCTATAAGAAGTGCTCATTGTTTTTCCTGCTATTTCCTTATTTTCCAGGATTAAAAGTATCCTGCGCTGATCTTGATAGTATTAAAAATCTGTAAGCTATCCCAATCAACCGTTATTTTGGACTGAAATCTGTAATTTAAATATCAATAATAAGAAGTTCCCCTGGTTTAGCTCGCATGCGTTACTGTTTATCATATTAGTGTCGTATGTTCTTCCCCAGAGGACAAGATCGGGTCAGTCGTTATTTCGATTTTATAGTATCGGCGAGGATCTAACATATTTTTGAGTAAGCTAATCAGAGATTTTTCCCAGCAGTGGGACATACATACAATATGTAGTGTACTATCAATTTAAGGTAATTATAATTAGGTAGTACAAATTATTAGAATTATAATTTTTTATAATTATATACCTTGGACAGCCTCTCAGTGTGTGGTATTTGAGCAGCTCGGCTCATAACCCAGAGGCGGCGGATTCGATTCCCGCGGCAAGACAAGTATTTATACACAAAAAAGCGCAAATGCTTGTTCTGAGTCTGGGTGTTGTGGGACCATGGTTCTCGTAGTTCCTGGGTCCCTAGACACAGGGAATCCTAGTTAGGGTACAGGATCTATGTATGTGATCGTTGGGTGTTATTATTATCATATCTTAATTGTTGAAGTATTAAATGCCTATGTTTGTATTATATATTTTTATATTTCTTAAAACCACAAGTTGCTGAATACATTAATCACTCTCAAATGGTCCCAGTACTATAATTATTAACAATTAGCCATGTAACATTATAAATTGCCATGGTCACAAACATTTCTAACATAATCGTTTATTAACGGGAACCTTTACAAACAATAATTAAGACAAACAATTATTAATTTCTTTGTAAGTTCTTCAGTTTGCCCATGGTCATGGTGCTTGCAACAGCGCCGAAATATCGGCAAATAGACCCAAATAACATGGTACATAACGAAATATTTTAGAAACAGCCATCATTATAATCTACCTTTAATACTCACTAATCAGCAATATTTCCACCTGACCATAGTTTCAAAACCATGCACCTATTTTTAATGCTAGTTGAGTCTGACCACTACCAAAAAGGTCCCGGTGGTGCATCCACACAATGAAATTTTTAAGAAAAGATTTTTTTCATTACTACTTTTACAAGTTCACCGACTACAATGGCTTTTAAAAACTGTGTGTACCTTTAGTATGGAGGTTCCTTTGAACAAAATGATCTACAGTTGGTTAGGTGGATGCATTGATGCCAGCCTCTGAGGTGTGGTGGTTGAGCAGGTTGGCTCAAAACTAGGAGGTGGCGGGTTTGATTCCCGCCACACGACAAGTATTTGTGCACAGAAAAAGCGCAAATACTTGTTATGTGTCTGCGTGTTCTGGGACCATGGTTCTCGTCTTTCTCGTTCCTGGGTCCCTAGACTGGGAATCCTTGGTAGGGTCCGGGATCTATGTATATGTGATCGTTGGGCGTTATTATTATTGCGGATAGTACCTAAAGACATAAAGACACCCCTATTCACAACACATCGGAACAGTACCCATTTTAAATGTACACAATACAATATGTCTCTTTAATCCTAAATAATTATAGTGCGATAGAAAATGTAACTGAATCGGAACTCCCCTAATGGAAGTGTTATGAACTTGATATAATTAATCATCATAATATCATTGCTTATGATTTTAAATGGTATGTTTCGAGCTATCACAGGCTGTAACCAAAGCTATTGATCCAGCCAAGTCCGTCAGTTGTCCCAGCCTTGGGCTTGTACTCCAGTCCCACCCAATCATTGTACCCACTGTCTGCCAGGTGTTGTAGTACATACTGGTAGTTTATCTCGCCTGGAGTGTTCGGCTCGTTGCGATGAGGCACTTGTGCTATCTGGAAATAATTTATTAAAGTGTCCATTTTCTATTGTTAGCATTTGATATGTAATTTACCATTAATGGCGGCGGGTTTGATTCGCGCGGCAGGACAAGAAAAAAGCGCAATCGTTCTAAGTCTGGGTGTTCTGGAACCATGGTCCTCGTAGTAGTTCTTGTGTTCCTAGATGCAGGGAATCCTAGTTAGGGTCCAGGATCTATGTATGTGATCGTTGGGCATTATTATTGTTATTATTCATTTGAAAATAGCATTTCCATTTTTTTTTTACATTCACAGTGGAAGAGAAAAATTAGGTCGTCGCTGTTGCGCTGACAGCCTCATTAATAAACGGGTATTAGTCTCGGATTAGTTACTTCAGCTTGTGTCCTTTTTTTGCTACTGGAATATTTAGCTGAATCGAAAGAGACAAAAGATGGTGTAACTAGTCTAAAGCTAGTAGTAGTAGTACTGCCACTGCCTTTGTCATCCTTCACATATTGATGGGGGTTAAATTATACAATTTCTGAACCTAGATTCTTATTCTACGTCCAGATCTTGAATGTTTCGATACAAAACGGTATGTCAGCCCATTACATTCCTAGATCTAGAAATTTCGTTTAAAAATTAAAAAGAGCTTCACCTGCACATGTCCAACATAAGGCATGAATTTGGTGATGGCGTGTGACAGGTCACCGTCTATCTGTTGCAGGTGGAATATGTCCAACATCAGCCTCAGGTGGGGGCTGTCGATGCGCTTTATTATATCTACAGCTGTAATATAAATTTAGAGTTAAATGACGTGACTAGCCAGTTGTTTGCCTGATATTAAGCGTCACGGGTGCAATGGCATCGCAACTGTTATGGGCAATAGTTGCCTATAACAGTTGCAATACCACTGGGCTTTAACACAGGCTAATTACAGCCTTTGTTAATTATTTGATTACAAAGCTATTAATCCAGGCTAGTCCGTCAGTTGTCCCAACCTTGGGCTTGTACTCCAATCACACCCAATCAGAACTGGGGGGTGATCATGAAACTTTGATTGCAATGCATTACGAGAAATTTCTACAGTTACTATGCACATAAACTGCGTATTCAAACTGTCAAATCCATACAAATTTGTGTTTCTATTTGTTGCAATCGAGTTACGTGATCGCCCAGCTGATTACAACTGTGATGGGCAACAGTTGCCCATAACAGTTGCAATGCCACTGGCCTTTAAATTATAAAGTTCGCGTGACATTGCACTTCTGTCTGTACTGCGTCAACTTGCGTCATCATAAGGTGTCATCTAGTGATAAGGTTTCGAAACTAAGTCTTATTAGCCTAGTAATTTCACTAGCTACAGTGTCCTTCAAATCGAAACACAAGTAGTGCTTGCTGCTTCACAGGGCCTGATTAACCCTTAGGCTAATTAGGCTGCAGCCTAGGGCGCGAGGATCGAAGGGGCGCGCTGAAATCGTCTTTAGTATGCATTATTAATCTAGCATTATTGCATCTATCCTACATATTTCAACTAGACTGAGACAAAACACTAAAACGAATGCGCTGTGAACTGAAAAAGCTTGGCACTCCCTGATTTTAACAATAAATTTAGAAAATTTAAATATGCGCGCTTAACACACTGACTTGTCACTCGACTCGGTCGGTTTTGTTGGATTTTGATCGTATAATGCGTGAAGTGCCTTTATGTACGGTCAGCTATAAAACGGTTTGCCGCCCTAAGGTTGAATGTCGTGCAGATTAAAGGACAACTTTTTAGGCTGACCGTAACACATACACCTAGTCAGAACTCTTGATCAGTCGCTGGCTGCTTGGCAGTTATCTCGCACAGCGTTGGTACCTACCTAGAAGTCCTACCACCTATAGTAGAAAGAATGTCGTTTTAGCGCCTTATACCTTTCCCAAAATCGCTCAAAAAGTAACCAGGTACAGAGTAGTGGTTGATCGGTTCAATCAACCCCATCAAGTTCTCATTCCGTAGAACGTTCGCCGCGTATTTCAAATTATCTTCGTACGTTGTCCAATTGCTTTGCGAAGGCTTTTCTATTACTCCAGCCATGATGTGGATCTTCTTTGCGTTGACTGCTTTAGCGTATTGGATAGTTGTCTCAAAGGCAGATTTGAACTCTTTCTCTTTGCCGGGAATGGCTGTTACGATTGGAGTGACGTTGTCTGCAATTTAGGTAATTCATTTGTTTTAGGTACGAAATTATGAATGTATTGCTACTGATGTAATTTTGTCTCGTATATGCTTTCTTTAGATAAACATTATCAGCATTACTCGTAATCGTCTCTCAAAGTTAAATAATGACATTTACAAAAATTGCGCAACACCTACCTATATGTATTATTGTAATATACATTATACATAACTGAATAAGCAGTTTTTATGTAATGCCGTTAATATACCATTATCCCGCGATTATACCTGCTAAACCACATGACTGAAGTAAAACTTCTTTAGTTTAGCGCCATCTAGCGACCGTTGTTTAATGTTAATGTCGTTTTACCGGACATACCGACATAACAATACAAGTTTTGAGAGATTTGGCGGGAAAGCGAAAAAGATTGCGTCACCGCATTGTATTATTTTCCAAAACTTTTGTTATTTTCGGTGTTAGTGCATAAAATTGATGGCATTTTATACGTTAAGTGCTGGATTACAGGCTTGAGTGTGAGAAAATGGTATAATGATGGTGAAACGTTACTTTTCGTGTTGTTTCCAAAACTCCATAGAAGCTTCAAGTAAAGTTACCACCACTTTACTAGGAGTATTGAATTTCACTAGACTGACTTGACTATGACTTGACTTGATGACTTCGACTGTGACTTGACACATATTTGCGTGAAATATCGATAACATGATAAATTATCAATTACTTGACACTGGCTAAATACACAAAAGTGTGGAGCCAAAACTTAAAAAAAAAATACAAATTTTTAACTTTGTTATGATGAGATGTACTTGAACCAACTTCAATCCATTCGCCTCGCATTCACCAGCTTACTAAGTAAAAATAGCTTATAGTCGTACAAAACAACAGAAAATCTCATCAATAATATTAGACTTGTTTACCTGTTTTCAAATTCATTAACACTTGTTCAATACCGGCGCTTTCCTTCGCCTGTTTAACTTGCTCCAAAGTAAAGCCTGCAGGAAAAGCCGACTCCACTGCTTTGAACCCAGCGTTCTTGGCTAAAGCATACCTTTCTATGATAGACGAAGCTTCGCCGAACATAAAAGATATATTCACACAGAACTTCATCGTAAGAAGAGTAAATTACTAATATTTCAACAATAACCCAAGTTATCCAATAAAACAAAAGGTTAACAGCTCACAGCTGACTGTCGTATCAATCTGTCAAACACAAATAATAGAATAACGTTCCGTTACGACCATTTATTTCACCAAAAATGCTGAAATCTAATGTCAATTCATTGTTATCTTACCACAAAATAAACCTCTTAAACCTCAGCGCTTGTTTAGCTCATATTTCGCTGATATTTTAACCGCGCAACCACGTGAGAAATTATTGATAAATCAAAATTGCGCAATGATATTGTGTGATTCGGAACGGGGCTAAGTTCAAGGTCATTGATAAGACTGGTTATTTATAAAGTATTCTGGTATCACAATCTTATTTCTTATGATGTTCAAATGTATATGATTTCTATTCCCTACTCCTAAAACGATACAGAGAACTTGCGTAAGTGTGACTGCACCAATTCCGATTATAATTAGAAGTGAAATCGGAAACTTCGATGAGTAGGATCAAAAACACCCAACCAGTATGAAGTTAAATAAATAAAAACAAAAAATAAATAAATGTCCACAAAATATTTATTATTTTGTGGACATTTATTACACAGCGCCATCTAGCCCCAAACTAAGCAAACCTTGTAGATAACTTTCTATCCCTTGAATGGCTTATTTTCTAAATAAATTTCAATGCAGATGTAAATAAAGTAAAGCACATAGAAATTAATTTATATACATCTATTTAATTAATATATATATTTATCATTTAAATTAGTCTAAATAAGGTTTAATAAAACTGTAAATCATGATTTATTTTATTTAATAATCTTCTCAAGTATTATACTTTAATCCATTACAATAACGATTACTTAATCGATTTAATAATATATTTATAACAATATTACGTTTATCTTATGTGTAACAATAAGTAATTAAAAACGAGTAACTTTATGTTGTAATTAAAAAAGACACAATAAAGTATTGTGAGATTTATATGAAATGCACGTAAGGTCTGGTTGAATCTTTAAACAACATTTAATTAATATACAACTAAATACGTTATAATAATAAGAAATGGCCACTTCTTTATTATGTGTGTTAAATTTACAAGCCAACACATATATTGGCCAATAAATACATTTAAAAAAGCCCTTAAATTAATGTGGAATGATTTTTATAATCAAGCATTTATCTAAATATGAATTAGAACAAAACTAGGCCAGGGTTCAATGGCACTCTATATTTTATCCCTATGAAAACATTACTAACAAAATATAAATTACCATACACACCAACTCCATGTGGTTTGTTGCTTAAAATATTATACGCTATTTAAAAATATATGTATTTAATTTTATCTTCACTCTTATAGGGCGTGCAAACCATTCACCCTGTACAAAGGTCAAATTCAAATTCAAAAGATTTATTGCAAATAGGCTAATTTTAGAACTTTTACAAGGTGGTCAGCTGATTTAGAGCGGTCAAAATTTTTTTGTGTTTGCATACTCCAAAAGTTAAATAAATTATGCGCATGCGCTTTGGTTTGTAAACTTGCTGTTCTGCAAATGCAAAATTAGAATTTGTGTACAAACACTGATTTTAAGCCGTCTCTTTCCTGCAATGGAAGGAATGGCCTCAACAGAAAGAGATGGAGGAGGATATAACTGCACGGAGCCCCAAGTCTACTATTTAAATTTCGATAGCATTGCTTTACAATTATCCATTCAAGATCAAAATATAGAACAATGTAGATTTTGGGCCCTGATTAGTTGGTGACATTGTTATAACGCCATTAAAAGAATGTTTGTCCCGAAAGCTGTAAACACAGTTTCTTCATTTCCACCACTCTATACAAAATGTAGTGGAAGTAAGAAATCAATAGAAATGTTCGCTATTTGAAAACATTTGCTTAATGTCTTCAGTGTTAAGGACTTGTGAAATGTGACGATGATTTCTGTGAAACCCTTTTAAACATCACAGCCTAAAAACCTGAGCTCTGGTGAAGCATCGCGTGACTTGCGCAGGCGCAAAAATGCGTTTAATATGATAATGCGCAAGTTCGGTACCTCGTCAAGGCGCAACTTGTTTGCATATTACGTACCTACATTACAAAAATAAGAAATATTTAACCTTTTAATATTACATGTATATTTAAATCGCTGAGAAATGCAAATTTGCTGCATTGTGCAGTCTTCTTATAAAAAGAGGTATTTTCGGTTATAACGTTCATAAAAATATGTTTTTGATACTAACACAGCCATATTTCATATTCAATAAGAGTAGAAACTATTCTATAATATTTTAACAGCGGTTATATTCAGTACCCAAACTCTAACAAGAGGTGCGTTCGAACCTATGTACCATTTGTTTGGGAAGTAAAACTTTTCGCACGTTTGACTTGAGTGTAAGCTGGTGAGGCGAACTAAAGTTGAGAGGGAGAAGAGATATATTCCTCTCTACATGAAGATAAAAAGAAAGGGTTAAGCTTCGTAGGGGCAAGAGAGATGGAGTTAAAGAAGTTTTGCTTCAGTCGTGTGGTCTAAACACTCGTTTTTTACATATCGAAGTTTTTTAGATCACACCAAGCCTGGCGCACTCCACGCTTTAGGTTAAGCGTGCACTACGATAAATTGCTAGTCTGTAAACAACGGAAATATATTACAATCCGCGTAGTGCGAAACCAACCGTTTGCGATTTTTACTTCACAGTTTAAAAATAGCACCGAATAAAAAACCATAGTGCGCGCTTAGCTTTAGGTGTAAAGCATTTCACGGGACTGGCCCGACTTGCCGGGTCGATCAGAAAATCAGCGCTGTAGCGATAGAAAGAGAGGCAATTGTTTAGGGCAAGCCTCTAAGCACTCTCCACGCTGAATTACTTTTTATTGCGTTGTAGCCAGAATCGCTATTTATTTAAGTAACTCCGCGGAGTGAATCTTCTGTCACTGGTGTCGATTCTGGGTCGCATACTCTAAAGCTAAACTTAATTAACATATTTCCGTCTTTTTCATTTCCCCTTTATCAGAAGAGTAGGTACCGCCATAATTTAAGTTTACTTTAGTTTTAGAGAATGCGACACAGAATCGACACCACTGTACTATTAATAATACTGTAATATTAGTACATATTCTGCGGCCATACAGAACACCATACATTTAATCCCAGCTATAATTGCATGATTTTTTTTCATTTTCAATTTACATTATTTAACGTGTATTTTAGCTTAAACGGAAGCCAAAGATGTCTTTGGTCACTTCAAACCTAATTACCAATATAGGTTTACCTTTTAAATATCAGTTTTATCTTGGATACTTAATAAAACCGCTACATATTTGGAATCATACCATTAAAAAAACATTAGCGAAAATTGAAACTATACTTTTCTCATTTCCACCACTCTACCGAAAATGTAGTGGAAGTAAGAAAGCAATAGAAATCGTCGTCGAATTGCTCATGAAAGTTATATATGCGCCATGAAAGAAAAGGTGTGAAAAGCAGTAATTTTAGTGCTGTCCCACTCCCACTACACTTGTGTGAGCGAGAAAATAAAAATCCTCTAGCATACGTCAGAATAACTTTCTAATGGCGCGCTTTATATTAAGGTATATCATATCGGTTTTAAACTTCCAGGAAGCCTCTAACTGGCTGGCTGGTGGCTGGTTATCTCACGACAACGACTACTACTACTAGGGACTGACATACTAGGATAGGTGACCGCTAAGTGGTATTTACAAATGAAGACTAACGAGCAAAACCTGCTATTATTCATACAATGAATACCTTATTCAATTCTTTATAATAGCCTCGTTCGTCTCAATGTATACTAAAACTTAATAAACACTTTTTTAGAACTAGAAAGTATTTTTTATAAAAGTGAATATAAAAATACCCTGTCTTGAGGTTATTTTTATAGTTACAGTCTAAAGTCAAAACTGATAATTACCTGAACTAGGTACAATAATTCGTTTTGAATTCCAAAAAAATATTATGTAACGTAAACTACGAAGGAAAATGTTTTAGTTTTAACAAATATTAGAAGAGACTGACGTAAAATAACACTAAAACTAAATCAATAAAATTATTTTTTATAACAATAAAATAGCGAAGGAATACAATTAATCTTTAGTTTTTATAAAGCTATAGTTTACTGACGCTGGGAGTAAATTAAAAATTAACCTTTCTCATATTACAATTATTATTGAACAAAAGAAGAATTTTACTCTTAATTTAGATATCAATGGGAAAAATCAGTCAAGCTAAATATATCACAAAATGCGTTTATCCATAATTTTGAGCGATATTCACAATGATACAAGCGGTAAGGCATAGAATAGTTACTTAATAAAGTTATTCCAAAACCTGTAAATGTTCAACTACTTTTTATTGCGTATAGTAAAACGTTTTTGTAGATATCTCAATTTTGTAGGCGGGTAAAGTAAAAGCTGCTCAAAAACGTCACAGCATTTTAAATCATTTGGTTTATACCTTACATCCTTATTAATAAACACGAACTAGCTTTAGACTAGTTACACCATCTTTTGTCTCTTTCGATCCAGCAAAATATTACAGTAGCAAAAAAAGGACAAAAGCTGAAGTAACTAATCCGAGACTAATACCCGTTTATTAATAAGGCTGTTAGAGAAAGGTTTATTACTTCTGTTTGGTATGATATGGCAAAACATAATCTCCAAGCAAGATTTACAAGATCTTGCAAACTCACGTTGAAACATTTCGCCTAAGTCTCCACTGCTGCAAAACTGTAAGATCTCTGCAATTTACAGACCAGCTAGGTGATTGATTGCAACCAATTGAAAAACAAAATTGTGTGAATTTGACAGTTTCAATACGCAGTTTATGTGCATAGTTGCTGTGGAATTTTTCATATTTGGAATTAAATTTCTCCTGTTCCATTGCAATCAAAGTTCCGTTCAGTTCAAAATCACCCCACAGGTTGCCAATTTGAATGCAATTACATTTCGTAATTACATTTCGTATTTGTAGCTGTATTGCAGTGCAAAGTACAGTTTCACTGCAGTTCAATATAGGAATGTGTATAGGTGTAGGTTTTAAAAGTTTGTCTACCACTCGACAAGCCGCATTGAAACCGGAGATTTGGGGGACAGCAGAAAATCGAACTGGATATCCAATTCACCGTCGAACTCCACACGCCATCTTTGAATTATCTGTAAATAATGACAAACTCATCAATTTATTTGATTACTAGTTGGATAAAAAGTATTTTAATTATTTGCTCATCAATTTCACTTTTCCGGGATAAAATGTAGCCTATATGTTAATCCAGTGTATAAGCTATCTCGGTACCTAATTTCATCCAAATCCGTTTAGCCGTTTGAGCGCGAAGGAGTAACAAACATACGCACATACACACAAACTTTCGCCTTCATAATATTCGGTTCAGCTATTTAGGTATGCAACAGTATGGACCGGTCTCACAGTTCAGTCGATATTTCTAAACGCACTCCGTTGCAAGCGTCCTTACAGGCTTCATGTACCTAACTAAACTAGTTACACCTGACATCTATATTATATCTATATAAAAGAAAGTTTAGTTACCCTATTTGTAACTCAAGAACGGCTAAACCGATTTGGATGAAAATTGGTGGGCTGTAGCTTAGATCCATCAGACGGTCATGGGATACATTGTATCCCTATAAAGAATCATTAAAATAATTAAGTTTTTAATTTGTATTTCCTAATAAAAATATTAAACTTAACAAAATCAAAAATCTGATTATTTATTGCCTCTAAGGACGAACAGAGTTGGAAATATATATATATATATATATATTTTTTTTATATATAGCTTATATAGTGGAAGGTAAAAAAAATATATTTCTGCAGTTATTATTAAAAAAACAAAGTGAGAATTTATGATGTCGACGTTTGAAGACTAAATTTGTAAAATATTTAAACAAAACACTTCAACTCCGAAGCGTTTATTTTTTTTTTTTCTTTCTTTAATCTTAATTTAAGTTTACTTTCTCCTAAATACAATTCAAAAATTAAAAGCCTTCAATTTTTATAAATGCATTAAAATAAAGATTTCGAGTCGGGTTTTTTTTCTACTATTAATAAAACCAATAAAAACTGAGGGACAAAAATTTGAAACTTGTTATGTAAAAGCTGCAATTATATGAATCCTTTCCCGGGACCATACCCACTGGGTGATACATTAATACAGGCTGGCGAGAAGTGAACAAAAACTAACCTTAGCAAGCAATACATAAAGCTCCAACTCCACGAATCTCTTCCCGGGACACATCCTCTTGCCCCTCCCGAAGGGCGCGACCAGTGATGCCGTGTGAGGCTCCCTTATTTCCAACCACCTCTCGGGACAGTATTCTTGTGCTCGCCAGAAGTTCTCTTCTCTTCTACACGCTGCGCCTGTGTGGGCTAGGACGAAGGTCTGCAAGGAAAATTGAAATTAAGAACTAGGGAATTAAGGTTCAAATTTCTTTAGATTCCATTTAGGTAAATAATATAGAGATACATACAAAAAATCGTAAAACAATTTTTAACCCAGCGTGCGTAAGGTTTAAATTTGTAACTGATCTATTGGATTTATCATATTTTACTAATTTTTATAGAATAGTAAGTTACTGCCTGTGTTTATTTTGTCTGCGTTTTTTTATATTATATATATTGTAGTTACACAATGTAGAAATAAAACAAATAGGTACCTACTTGTCGTTATTTTGCATATTTTCATTGTTATCAACATTTTTGGTTCATATTTTACCATATTAGGTCTCTATCAATATAACCTAAGTAAATTTAAAAAAAAAATCTTCCCCTTTTTGTATGTGCTATCTGTATATTGAAACTGTAGTCTGAAGTTACAATCGAAAAAATTAAATGAAGGTAAAATGTATGTGATCAATATAGTAACACCAGCAGGCCTAGCACGGCCGGTGGACAACTTCTCCCCAGGGAGTAGATAACAAACTTATCCTCACTGTCACTTTATTCCACTCTGCGAGCACGGCCGCGACAGTGGAAAGCTTTATCCGGGGGATAAATGGCGGGAGTAGCGTTTTTAGATTTCTCTACCGTATTGTTGCCAGTACGAGAAAATTTAACTAAAATGACATTACATGCTTCAATATTTTGTTCAGTCCATCAAACCGTCGATAATTGTTCGGCTAAATATACTGGGATTGAAGACAAAATATAAAAATTAAGAAAATATAAGGTTTTTGAGTCTGTGTCCTTGTGTTAATCAAAGAGTATGTAACGACTACTATGTATATGAGTGAGAGTAAGTGAGTAGTTTAAATTAAAATGTTATTTTGTTTGTAATATGAGCGGAAAAACGTGATTAATTATTATGTAGTAGTTATATTTTAAATTTTTATATGTATATATTTTATAATAAAATATACTCAAAAAATATATGCATCATTTAAGTTAATTACGTAAACTAAATAATTTCCTTATTAAAACTAAACTAATAATTGTATTTTCACGAATATTTCGCTATGTATTTTTTTTTGTATTAAAACTCATTTCCCGGGATTTAGAAGGGATTACTTGTATTCCGAATGCTTCTCCCGGTGTAACTTTCGCTCCAAAATTCGAGTTCCCGCGATTAAACATAGTTATAATAGGCACGCGACATTTTTGTGCCTATTAAAACACTTTGACTTCCTTATACCCACCTACAAGAGTCGAAGATAAATACTCTCTGCTTTATGTCAATTCAAGAGAATATTATCCACTTTCTTCCGAGTCCGTGCTCTGAAGCGGGGAGTAGCGGGATATAATGTCTACGATAATGTCAAAGGGAAATATTTCTTTCCTCTCCTCGTTGCCGTGCTACGTAAGGTGGAGAGGGGGATTATTTTAACTGACAGGTGGAAAAAACCGGGGGAAAGACAATTTCTCCACATGCCGTGTTAAGCCTGCAGGTGGGTCAAACTCACCCGCCTACCACTTGGACGGTCTAACTTCCTTAGCGTGCGACAGCTGTCTAATGGTGTTGATGTACCTACATAATTATTATTAAATACTAGTCATGTGGGCTAGAATCCATGCGGTTAGATGTACCTACGCTTGTTAGAGAATTTTTATCCAGCATAAATTATTATTACATTTTGTCGGTGGAACGTCTGGTAATGTCTTAAGCGGTGTCACTCAACGCTTCCTTACTATTCCACCATATACCACGCCATGAATCTTTATTTCCCTTGGTCATTGATTCATGCGTGAACGGTTGGAACTTTTTCGCTATATTTTTTTTTTTGTTGTGTTTATTATGGTCAGGTGAAGGTTCTTAGGAAAGCTTAGAATTTTTTACCACGCGGTTAAGCCGCGGGGCGCAGCTAGTATAAATTATCGACGACCATCGTCAAATTACATGAAATTTTTTATTAGAGAAATCAATCGAATCATTTATAGATGAAGTTGTAGTCAATAGTGATGAATATTTGATGATGATTTGATTGATTCTTCACCGTAAACGATAAAACTTGCTCGCAGAAATCGTAGTTGAAGATGGTGAAATAGATGTAGACCTCGGGGTATTACACCCAACCCCACCTTATATACGTTCGCCGGGTTAAAAATGAAAATGATTCGTATAAATAAAGAAAACGGTGATTCTTTAAAAACATCAACGGATGAAAAAGGGAGATCGTAATAAGAAATACAAAGGAAAAGAAATTAATTAAAATCTAAAACAGCGGGCTGACTAAAGCAGTTTTAAAGTTCAGGATAAAATTATTGCTGAAACCCCTAAACGTAACGTAACGCAAAACGCGTACAGCAAAATGTTGGCACCAAAACGGTATCCAGCAAAAAGGTCATTGGCAACGCTTTGTGGAGACACGAAAATCAAAAAGATGGAAGAAATAAGAAAACATAGTGCATTTTAGACCACACGACTGAAATAAAATTTCTTTAGTTTAGCTCCATCTATCGGCTGGCATAACTATTTTTGCTCTGTTTAATGTTAATGTCGCCATCTTGACAATTGTAAATTGTCAGTTTACCTAACATACCAACATAATAATACAAATTTGTAACTTTGTTATGTTGACAATGGCCTTCACCAGGCCTTCAAGACAAGCGTGCGTAAAGAGGTTTTACTTAAAAAACGTAGGCTCACCCCAGCAGGCAATTTATGGCCATCAATCGTCATAGGAGTCTCCAATAGTCTCGCCAGGAAAGGTGCAGTGGGTAGTAGTCGGAACGCTTCGTTAGCAGCTGCTTTAACCGATGGTGTGGCGGCTAACTCTTCAGCAGTGAAACAAGCGCTCAATGGCAACTCATCGTGAATCCTTCGCTGCCAGTCCGGTCTACCACTTAGCAGGTACATGAGGAAGACTAGACTGTTTGCTAACTGTGGACAATGAAATGGGAAGGAAATTACATGGTGATGAAACCATTGACTATTTGATTGATATGTTTTTATTGTATAAATCAACTAACAAACTAATATTACGATGTATGGATCTATATGGAGTTATGGATGAATGTTTGTTACTCTTTCGCGAAAACTACTTACAAAATAATCTCTTTGGCATGTGACGTCAAAAACCATGCCTTTATGTGAAGAAACTCCACGTGAAACGTATCGTTGGCGATACCCATAAGTACTTTGTGAAAAAAATCAGTTAATCCCTTTTTGTTCTCACCCCTTCAATTATTACATTCATTTTAAGCTACTTTATGAAAATAATGTTTACTTGTTTTTTTTAACAGTACCTAGTGGAATAATCTATTCAAGCGTGGAGTTGTTTTCGGCCTCGTTGTCATCAGGTTAGTACCCTGTCTGTTAAAATACTTCATTACAGAAACATATATCACCGGCACCTACCGTTTCAATCCCAGCGGTGATGAAGTCGATGATTGCTGCCTTCTTGTCTCTCATGTCCAGTAACGGGTTATCCAGGATCTTTAGGAAGATCTCCCTCATGCCGTCATCCTGGGCAGAGCCTTTAGTCCGCGTTTTAGCCTCTTCGATGAGTTCTGATACTATCCTGCCGACAAACTTGCCGTCAATTATTTAAATTTTTTTTTTTTTTATTTTTTAATATTTGTGGACATTTCACACAGCGCCATCTAGCCCTAAACTAAGCAAAGCTTGTACTATGGGAACCAGATAACTGATACAATACTTAAATACTTTTTGTTTGTAAATACATACATAGAATACAATATAAAACCCAGACACAGAACAAACATCTATGTTCAGCACACAAACTTTTGTCCTTGGTGGGAATCAAACCCACTACCTACAGCAGACATTACTATTGTTATCTTACATCCCACTACACTTTCAATGGAGTGGTGCGAATGAGAAAACTACCTGAGAATATGTAGGTTTCTTCAGAACCGCTTCTTCAACTACTAGTGTGAACTTGTGAGGAGGACATAAGACAGAGTTTGTCTAATGCCTATTTTTTTTGTTTTTGTTTTGGCTCCACACTTTTGTGTATTTAGCCAGTGTGTACTTGATAATTTTTCTAGTTAATTAATGTATATACGTGTCAAGTGAAGTCACAGTCCAAGTCATCAAGTCAAGTCATAATCTAGTCTAGTCTATTCTAGTCAAGTCGTACTCCTATCGTAAAGTGGTGGCAACTTTACCAGAAGCTTCTATGGAGTTTTGGAAACAACACGAAAAGAAACGTTTCACCATATACTATTTTCCCACACTCATGCATGTAATTCGCACTTAACTAATAAAATGCCGCCAATTTTATGCACTAACACAAGTTTTGATAAATAATACAATGCGGTGACCCAATCACTTCCGTTTTCCCGCCAAAACTCCATACCCAATTTTATATCTACTATCTGGCATGTTTACGTCACACCGGAAGTAATATGCAATATTTAAAATGTCAGTAGATCAAAACTGACTTTATTTTATATATTACTTATTAGGTAGTTCACAAAGAGAAATTACAAACGTGAGCCATGGCTCATGTTTGTAATTTCTCTTTGTTGTAGTTTGTTTCTCTAAAGATTTTGAATGCCTTCTCGAATTAAGTAAAAGTTGTTATAAAAAGTGATATTTTTTTTTTTAATGGACCTTGACAGTTAATTCACAGTTAATACCGAAATATAATCTTAATAGAAGAATTTCCGGAAGTCCTTTTATGGAGGAATATTTCCCGAAAGGGTTTTGCCTTGTCAGCTTTCCCTGCCAGCGAACTTTACATAAATTCAATGTTACATCGTATTGAAGGCACATTATGTATACCTATTAGGTATATTCGTAAGTGCGTCACGTTTGCTGCCCCATAATCTTCAATGCCAAGGCCGAGGACTCGTCATTCGTACTTTACAAACACATTGCGAAATAATAAGAGTAACCACAACTTGTTTTCTCGGGTCAACAAGGAAAACCAAAAATGGTAGAACACGTAAAATAATTATTTAATATTCCAAAAGCCAAAAGATTTTTCATACAATTCGAAGTAAAATACCTTGGACAAATTTGTAAACTTTCTAAGGTCCGTACCGCTCAAGCAGAGATTTCATTCATTAATTGATCACTTTATGAATGAAATCTCTGCTTGACTACCGATCGATGACTGAGCATCGTTCTGTAATACGAGCATAAGTCTTTGAGAAATAAAATAGACAAGTTTCTTAAAAAAAACAGCAGCATAAGTTAATATTAAAATGAATAACACTCATAAGAATTTTTATATTAAAATTACATACGTGTGGATAGTTTCCTCGCTTCTAGAAAACGTCCTGTAAAGAGTGGTGGGCGCGAACTTCCACAGCGGCGCTCCATAGTAAGAATCCCTCTGTGCTCTGAAGTGGGCCTTCACCACAGCTGCCAGCGTGGCAGCCCTTCCAGACATCCATCGCTCTAGGAACCCAAGCCGGCTGCCAAGCATAAGACCGCACACTGCTGGAAATATAAAATTCCTGTGACGTCGTGAGGCACCTACTAATATTGTACCTACCTTCATTTACTACACTTATATTTGGGTTCTCTGGAAGAGATCGCTTTAAGCATTAAGACCGCCCATTGTGACACCTAATTTTTAAGTTTGTGCTTGTAAATTGTTCCTGTAATGTGGTGTATCTATCAATATTTTAATAAAGTCAAAGCCAAAGGTTTTTTGCTAAAGGGTTATTTTTTGCACTTTTACAAGTCAAAACTATTTTAGGTAGGTACTTAAATATTAAGTTATTTTACTAAGCATATAATACGTATTCGTAATAGATACATTACCTTGAAAATATTTGAAATGACGAAATCTATCTGAAGTTTAGGTAGGTAAACTATTGTTTCAGCAAAACATATTTAATGCATCATCAGACACATTATGCGTAGTAGAGGCGCTAACATACGTTTTGAAGATTTAAGTACATGCTCGCTAAAATGTTATAGGATACCTACAATACCTACTTTTAAAATAAAATCATTTTATTTTACAAAAACACAAATTACTAGGTGGTAGGACTTTTTTGCAAAGTTCGTCTAGGTAGGTACCACCGCTTTGCCAGTTATTCTGCCGCCAAGCAGTAGTGTGCAAGCACTACTGTGTTCCGGTTTGAAGGGCACTGTAGCTAGTGAAATTACTGGGCAAATGAGACTTTATGATCTAATCTCACAGTCGAGTAATATTATTACCAGACTGTGCTGATGTCTCAGGATGATGTGCGCAGTGCAGTGTCACGCGAAACTTTATATTTTGGAGTTCCGAGTGACACTGTTCTGTTATGGGCAGCCGTGTCGCTTAACATCAGGTGAACGACTAGCTCGTCACAACATTGACAAAAAAAAAATAAAAAAAAATTGTATAAACACAAGTTAAATCATAGTTTACACTTATAGAAACAGTCTAGTCACCGAATATATTAGTTTGTTAGGTAAGCCGAATGCCGAATATTTATATGCCAATTCCTGTATGTAGACATTCTTTCTAATTCTTTCTGATTTTTTTGTATAGGACGAAATAGAGTCGAATACCAGATAGTCAAACCATGTTTACGAGTTACGCTTTGGTACCACACTTCCCATCATATACCTAGTTAGGTAGGCACCTATAGCTGTTCTCTACCGAATCCATTAAAGCACCTACAATCGAAAACCTGCAAGCCCGAAGTCCCGAATGTTTTAAAGTGCGTACACTTTAAAACATTTGGGACTGTCAGTTTGCTCTAGTTTTTTTTTTGTCTTTTGGCTCCACACTTTTGTGTATTTAGCCAGTGTCAAGTAATTGATAATTTGCAAGTTAATGATATTTCACGTAAATAATGTGTCAGGTCACAGTCGAAGTCCTCAAGTCAAGTCATAGTCTAGTCAAGTCATACTCCTAGTAAAGTGGTGGCAACTTTACCAGAAGCTTCAATGGAGTTTTGGAAATAACACGAAAAAAAAACGTTTCACCATCATTATACCACTTTCCCACTTAACGAATAAAGTGCCACCAGTTTTATGCACTAACACTGAAAATGACACAAGTTTTGGAAAATAATATAATGCGATTACGTTATCTTTTTCGTTTTCCCGCCAAAACTCTTTGCTCTAGTTTGTAATTACGTATGTTTTTGAAAGAAAGAAAGAAAGAAAATACATTTATTCCAGGAACATAGATATCATAAAACTACTACACTTGCCTTGTTTTGCTACTACGCTTGCCGAGAAAAATGTAGAGTAGATAATACACCCCAAGTGAAACGTCACCTTACCACACAGAATAACAATTAAATCAAAGAGATAGCGCGTGTCGCCTCAATTTCTATAATAATCTATTGTGAAGTGTTGTTATTTGTTCTATGACCGAACCTGGCCCTATATTAGGTCGAAATACCATATACTACATATAGGGATATTTGTGAGCGATTAAAACTTCAATGCCTAGGCTGTGGTACAGCACAGTTGAACGGCATTATCATAATTATATTCCCCGCGTTATCCGGTAGTCGGTTATTTGATCTGTACACGCATTACTATGTAACCGACTATTTCATAATGCATTTCTAATGCTGCACATTCCTTTATGCACGCGCGCATGCGGCCTGCCGCCTAGCGCTATTCTACGATATCTGACCCACATTCTTTATCTACCCATCATCCGTCATTATCACATGTCGTGGTGTCGGTCTTCCAGTATTCTTGAATGTGATTAGGAACTATCAGCGGCGTCTACGTAAGTTATGTCCTTAACTGACAATCTTTGAACTGACATGCGACACGATACTATTCTAATAATTCTAACCGATGTAACTCCTTATCAACTAGGCGCGGTATTTTAATGTTTGCCGTGTGTTTGTTTTGTTTGTTGCGTACCTTTATAGCAATCGTTTTTAACCGTCATATTTATCAAAATGTATGTATATGTAGGTAAACTGAATTATTTTAAATGTTTGCTTCGAAAACAAATAATCTATTTAATTACTCGAAAGATAAGCCAACTGCTCAGTGGTTATGAGGAATTATCTTAATTACTTAACTCTGATGACTTTAGGTACGGAGCACCAAAATTGACTTTAACATGTAGATAAACTGTTTCAGTTCACCGCGTGTTATCGGCACTAAAATAATTCATTCACGTTCATGGCAAAATCATTTGAAGAAACATCTCCATAAACTTTTATTGAGGAAATAATAAAAATGAGTAATTTATCGTCCAAAATTCTTGAGACGAACGCTCTGGGAATACAAGATACTGTCGTAAAATTATAAACTCGCAATTTAAGCAAATAGCCGGTAACTAATGCGATAATGTTCGTACACGCGTATTTTTTAGAAGATAAAATTAGAAAAGTCTTATGAAAATGTTTGATAAGAACATAAGCTCGCAGTCTTTATGATACCCTTGTTTAACTTGTTTTTACAAATTTTTTTCCCAGTTCATATTTACAAAGCATTATCGTACATTGTTCCTTTCGTCTAACACCCATAATTATGTACTCATACAACTCACTATCTCACTATTTATCTAAAAAACTATTTCAGCGAAAAATAATTAAGAAATCTTATCATCAGATCTGTTATCAGGTGATCCTACTTAATGCAATCAACGTCTTGCATTACGCACTTTACTACTATACTCTAGAATACTCTTAAGGTACTTAATGAGACCTATCTCCCCAATACTATTGCGAACGCCCCAAAGATGTACCAACTGTCTCAAAGATATATGTTACTTCAACATTTTTTCCACTGGTAACAATCTGTTACGTCGAATTAGGTACTTACATTCAAGCCCCATTCGGTTAGTTAGCTGATCGAACCCATGGACAGCGCCGTCCGGTTGGCGGCACGACTGCAGTAAGTCGAGGAAGTCGTCGCAGATGCTGTTCAACTCGGGAAGGAACCCTTGCATCGTGTTGGGGCTGGTGAGATCCGCTGTAAGGTGGCGACGGAGGTGTTGCCATTTCTCACCCTGCCTGGAAACGAACGCAAATACAGTTATAAATATTATTGAATTATTATTTTCAGTGTAAAATGAAATATTGTGCAAAACAGTAGAGTAGTTCATGCCAAAAACGCACGAAGTAGCAAAGTAATGCCTAGTGTTATTATTTTCCATCTACCATAAAATTTATGATTTAAATAGAACTGGATATTTATAAACTGGATAAGTATAAATATTATTAGTTTTAAGAGGCGCCTTCAGCCTACGAAACTATTTACATTCTTGTAATAAATTTGTAGCTTAGACACTAACGCTAAGTCCTACAAAATAAAATGAATTATTATGTCAATAAAGATTTTAAAATCAAATCAATCAGTGTAACGGAATGGCGACCGAACATCCTTCTCTTAGGAATATTAGAAAGGTTACAGATCTCAAATAAGATCATCACTAATAGGGAACAGTAGGAACTTCCAAGGCTTATTGTAATTTATATTTTCTAACCACTTGTAAATTTTCTCCATTCTACCACTTTTATATCATTATGGTAAGTCCGGTTTGGTTTAAACAGAGAAACCTAAATTGAAATTCAGAGTTATCATTATAATCCGTCATATGGGAAATATAATGTTATGGAATACAATGCTTTGTTATTCAACATTTCAACCTATTATTGTAATATAATAGGTCTTTACCTATGAAATTGCCGTATTGCAGTACAGACTTTTTCAAACAAAAAAAAGTTTTGATTGGCTATGAATTCTAAATTCAAATTAATTTTGTTTTAAAAATATGACATTCTATTTACAATATAAGTCTTTTGTTTATTGATTAGCGTTGTATTTTCATTACATTTCAACATTTTTCCTCATAATGGATACTTTGAAATTTCGTGTAATTATGGAATATGAGTTCTGTCGTGGCACCAACGCGGCACAAACGACACGTAACATCAACGACGTTTACGGAGAGAACTGTACAAACGAACGTACAAACCGCTATTGGTTTGCTCGGTTCCGTTCTGGGAATTTTGACTTGAAAAATGAACCTCGTGGTCGTCCGGAAACTTTGGTCAACAATGATGAATTAAAGGCGATTGTGGAAGCTGATGAATCTCAATCTACAGCTGAGCTGGCAGCAGCTTTTGATGTTAGCATCAAAACAATATTGGTCCATTTGCGACAGATTGGCAAGATAAAAAAGCTTGATAGATGGGTGCCCCACGAACTTAACGATCGCCAGCGCAACGTACGCGTCGAGACTTGCCTTGCGCTGCTTAACAGGCACAGAAATGAAGGAATTTTGAACCGAATTGTTACGTGCGACGAAAAATGGATTGTTTTTGACAATCGAAAGCGCTCAGCAAGTTGGTTAGATCCTGGTTCGGTACCAAAGCAATGTGCAAAACGAAAAATGACCCCTAGAAAGGTGATGGTCACAGTTTGGTGGTCTAGTGCTGGTGTGATTCATCATAGCTTTTTACAAAACGGCGAGAGCATTACTGCAGATGTGTACATTGAAGAACTGACCACAATGATGGCGAAACTCGCACGTGTGCAACCAGCTTTGGTCAATCGGTCGTCTCCACTGCTACTTCACGACAACGCGCGACCCCATACTGCACAACAGACCGTCTCTAAGCTGCATGAGTTGGGTTTGGAAGCTCTCCCTCATCCGCCATACTCACCAGATCTTGCGCCTACCGACTATTACTTTTTCCAAAATTTGGACAACTTTTAGCGGGAAAAAAATTCAATTCCCGAGAGGCAGTACAAAACGCCTTTGAAGAGTTTGTTGTCTCCCGTCCTGCTGATTTTTTCAAGAAGGGCATCCATAAACTGCCACAGCGTTGCCAAATATGCATTGATTGCAGGGGTGATTACTTTGAATAAAAGAAATAAATAAGTTCGAAAAAAAAATACTTTAACTTTTTTCAAACAAAACGGCAATTTCATAGGTAAAGACCTAATATTTTTAGGACCATTTGGATGCCGGAAATAACACCTTGTAGGAAGTGAGTTGTGGTTTGTGGTGCATAAACTTCCTTTATTCATGGCTCACAACTAAAATTCAATAACAATCGAATTGAAACTTGATCATTGGTTTAGCACACGGCAGCGCATGCGCACCTGAATAAATTCGCTACGTAGATAAGGTACATACATCATTGTATTGCCGATTCTTATAGACTTGATAGTCCTTGAAAATCGGTCTGCAATTAAAATAATTCGAACCTTGTCGAATGCTCAATAAATGCAACTTCTATTATTGTAGCGGTAGGTTTGTACCGCTCGTAAAGGCTAGACAGGAAATCGTTTTACAATGATGCAAAAACTAGAAACGTCGATCTAGAACTACCAATTTATATGCCGATAGCTACGTGACCGGCAAAAGTAAAGACTTGTCAAAAATAATGACACGCACACAGCGACAGCAATTCAGGCCTAAATTTTGCTGATATGTGCGCCAATTCTTTACATTATTCTGTCGTAGATACAGTACAATAAATTTTCAGTTTTCTTTAGTCTCTTCGAACTTTTTTTTAATGTTACTGAATGACTAGTTGCGCCCCGCGGTTTCGCCCGCGGATAAAAAGTATTTTAATTATTTACTCATCCCACTGGAAAATTTCACTTATTCGGGATAAAATGTAGCCTATATGTTAATCTAGTGTATAAGCTATCTTGGTACCGAATTTCATTCAAATCCATTGAGCCGTTTGAGCGTGAAGGAGTAACAAAAATACACACATACACACATACAAACATTCGCCTTTATAATATTAGTGTGAAGTAGTGTGATAGTGTGATGTGACGAGCTAGTCGTTGCCTGATGTTAAGCGACACGGCCGCCCATAACAGAACAGTGTCAGTCGGAACTCCAAAATATAAAGTTTCGTAATAAAGTGCCACTGCACTCCTCCTGTGATCGTGATGAACAACTCTGATGTTTTGAAGTCCATACCTAACTACTTGCGTAATCGCCTACGTAGTTCCTATATTTAAAAAATGGGCATGTAACCTATAAATTGTTGATAAATATACCTCTACATACATCACCAATATGTATATAGAGGTATTTTTATTAAGATGCACTAGTATAGATTCTGTGAGTATGACTGTAATCATCTAATAAAGAGGAAAATTAAAATATGTAGAGATATTTCTACTAAGATTTTCATGGCTTTGTTTTTTTTTTTTTTCTTTTTATCATTGTTGTAGTAATGAGGTCTAAGTTGCGCCCATTTATTAATAGCTTATAGTATATACCTCAAGTTGTTTTTCAAGAATTTAAGCAATTTTTATATACATGCGAGGTTCTTGGTCCGTCTTTTAAAAAGCTCTCTCTAAACGCGGTCTTTTCAGTTTCAGTATACTTACATCAGACGTGATGTCAAAAATATAGTTTCACACCGAATCACCGAATTAATTCTAAGAGATAGCTCTCGCACACTCTCCACCACAAAATTATCTTTTTATATACTTATCTATAAATATAAAATTCAAAGTCCTGACTTACTGACTTATACAATATCAACGTACAGCCTAAATCGCTGGTCCTAGAGACTTGAAATTTGGAGGGTATGTTCTTTGTTAAGTGGAGGTATCCACTAAGAAATGGTTTTTCAAAATTCCACCCCTAAAAGGGTGAAATGGGTAGTTGAATTATCAATGAAAAATTTTCTTCTTCGTTTCCCATAAGCCTCGCGGGAGAAGCCGCGTGCAGAAGCTAGTAAGTAATAATGCAAGAAGTAGGTAAACCAAAGTAAAGCACCATGAGAAATGGTTATAGCTTACTCATTAACAAGTCCAGTGGACGCATATCGATCCGGCCTGCTTCTTCTGTACACCTGGACTATTTCCGTGGGGGGTCTGTAGGGCCTCCTTGAAGGCACCCTGAGGACAGCTTCTAGCGCCGCCCGGTCAGCGATAGACACCACCTTCGCCCCGCCCGGCATTATCTCCGCGAATACAGTCCCGTACCGCCTGAACATATCTGCGTGAAAATCTCTCATTGTGACTAAAGATTGATTGTGCAATAATGCTCCGAGACATGGAGATGAATGGTGAATTTATTTATTATCATATTTTGGGAGGATGTAGAATTTTCATTGATAGTAAGCAACAATATTCCTGATTGTGTTTAGACTGTTTTATTGTGAATTAAATTAGCTACCCGCCTGCGACCACGCTATCGTTATATTTGTTTCAATGGATATAGATTTTATTAATAGATCAAAAGTAAGACAGCTTTTAACTCTGATACCACATTTTCAAAGCCACAGGCAGAAGAATACTTATAAAGTACGTTGCATAGTACTTGCAGATGTCGTGATTGCGTAGCCAATATCAGCTCTCATAGCAGTACTTGAGAATTGGTGCTTCTTACCCGCGTACGCTTCGTGCAGCTTGTTCATTTTATAGCGACTCCAGAACAGCCACCTTGTCCCAATTAATGGCAGCGCCAGAGGTCCTGGTAGATGGTGTGGCTGCTTGCCATCAGGAACCCTCGTGGTCAGAGCGGTAGCAATGACGATCACGGCCATCACTGCCAGCAGGAGCGTCGGCACTCCTGACCAATCCACTAAGGGATGAGGGGTGTTCTATAAACAAAGAAAACGAACACATGTAAAAACTAAATGTCACACTCCCAACTAACCGTTATTAAGATCTGCAATTCACAAATATGAATATGATGAATTACGCTAAAGGTACGGTACAGAGCCCATTCCTTTTGATTGAAACCACGCACTGAGGCCATATTCTACCTGCCGATGGTTCAATAACCGACCGAAGTACAAAAGAAAGGTTGTTGACATTCTAAATAAAAATCAGTAGAGGTGTTTCACGGAATTGTGTATATTTTTATTATTTGAATAAGATGATATCAGTCGGATATGTGTACTTTTTAATATTTGTTTGGTATTGCGGTCGTCGACCCGCGGCGGTTGTAGCGGCGCGGGCGCAGCGAGGCGGGCGGCTGGCATCGGCAACGTGGTCGCGTGGTGAGCGCAGGTCGATGTTGACGCAGCGCTCTTGACATTGACTTGGGTTTGCGTAACTGTGGTTACGTCAGGCCCGGTACGCGCGACTGCCGGGTGCGCGGCGTCAATGTCCGATCACCTAACTGCGAGTGACAGCACAATATGCAAGACTATCTCTCAAGTATCGGCATGTTGACTGATACCAGTTTTTATTGCCGTTTAACGGCATCGCGTGTTTCAGCTCGCGTAACTAGTATGTGTTGCAACTTTGTCTTGATGGTAAGCTTGCGTGTTATCATTGAGTTCTTGTCATGTAGCGCTCAGAGCGTAGCTCGACTCGCAATTCTTTTCGATCTGTCAAGTTTTGCTGCTGTCAGTACCTTTACTTGGATGGATGACTGCTATGAAAGACTAGAGTAATCACTATAGACAGCAATAAACCATCAGCTAATTGTAGAAACCTGAGAATTTCTAAAGTAGGTAAGTATTTTGCTGAGGTATTAGTAAGTACGTACATAGACAATTATACAGCCAGAATTATGATGGTTTAGCTGAAGATCGGTATGGATTATTGATCTGCACTGTTAGTATAGTTAGGCTATCTCACTCATTACGTGTTAAGCCCGGATTAACTAAATGAATAACTAACCAAGGGCTCTTTTTAGTTCTCTATATTATTTTGCACGTTAAAACTGTATCCACTTATACCGTTATATTTTAAGGCTTTATTTGTTTTGTCGTGATATTTGGCTCCGGCAGACAATTATATAATAATAGGTCTTTACCTATGAAATTGCCGTATTGCAGTACAGACTTTTTCAAACAAAAAAAGTTTTGATTGGCTATGAATTCTAAATTAAAATTAATTTTGTTTTAAAAATATGACATTCTATTTACAATATAAGTCTTTTGTTTATTGATTAGCGTTGTATTTTCATTACATTTCAACATTTTTCCTCATAATGGATACTTTGAAATTTCGTGTAATTATGGAATATGAGTTCCGTCGTGGCACCAACGCGGCACAAACGACACGTAACATCAACGACGTTTACGGAGAGAACTGTACAAACGAACGTACAACCCGTTATTGGTTTGCTCGGTTCCGTTCTGGGAATTTTGACTTGAAAAATGAACCTCGTGGTCGTCCGGAAACTTTGGTCAACAATGATGAATTAAAGGCGATTGTGGAAGCTGATGAATCTCAATCTACAGCTGAGCTGGCAGCAGCTTTTGATGTTAGCATCAAAACAATATTGGTCCATTTGCGACAGATTGGCAAGATAAAAAAGCTTGATAGATGGGTGCCCCACGAACTTAACGATCGCCAGCGCAACGTACGCGTCGAGACTTGCCTTGCGCTGCTTAACAGGCACAGAAATGAAGGAATTTTGAACCGAATTGTTACGTGCGACGAAAAATGGATTCTTTTTGACAATCGAAAGCGCTCAGTAAGTTGGTTAGATCCTGGTTCGGTATCAAAGCAATGTGCAAAACGAAAAATGACCCCTAGAAAGGTGATGGTCACAGTTTGGTGGTCTAGTACTGGTGTGATTCATCATAGCTTTTTACAAAACGGCGAGAGCATTACTGCAGATGTGTACATTGAAGAACTGACAACAATGATGGCGAAACTCGCACGTCTGCAACCAGCTTTGGTCAATCGGTCGTCTCCACTGCTACTTCACGACAACGCGCGACCCCATACTGCACAACAGACCGTCTCTAAGCTGCATGAGTTGGGTTTGGAAGCTCTCCCTCATCCGCCATACTCACCAGATCTTGCGCCTACCGACTATTACTTTTTCCAAAATTTGGACAACTTTTTAGCGGGAAAAAAATTCAATTCCCGAGAGGCAGTACAAAACGCCTTTGAAGAGTTTGTTGTCTCCCGTCCTGCTGATTTTTTCAAGAAGGGCATCCATAAACTGCCACAGCGTTGGCAAAGATGCATTGATTGCAGGGGTGATTACTTTGAATAAAAGAAATAAATAAGTTCGAAAAAAAAATACTTTAACTTTTTTCAAACAAAACGGCAATTTCATAGGTAAAGACCTATTATTTATATACCCATGAAATTATTATTATTATATACTGGTAGTGGTTTATTTGATTAAGTTGCCTTTTTATTGTTTTATGTAGAAAAGATAATTAAATAGTTTATCCTCATTATTATATAATTATCTATATTTTATATATAATTTAATACTTTTCATCTTCAAATGCTTTTCATTTTAGTATACGTAGACTAAATTTAAAAACAAGGAAATGCGAAACACCTAAAAATAATTCAAATAAGTGTGACTGAGACGAGCATATATGACTGTGATCATTTAATCTCATATACTTCGCCGCATTACTATTGAATTAACTATTCTTTGGGAGTTTTGGCGGGAAAACGAAAAAGATGCGTATTTTCCTAAACTTGTATTATTTTCAGTGTTAGTGCATAAACTTGGTGGCATTTTATTCGTTAAGTGCTGGATTACAGGCATGAGTGTGGGAAAGTGGTATAATGATGGTGAAACGTTTTTTTTCGTGTTGTTTCCAAAACTCCATAGAAGCTTCTGGTAAAGTTGCAACCACTTTAGGATACTAGGAGTATGACTTGACTAGAATTGACTATGACTTGACTTGATGACTTGGACTGTGACTTGACACATATCTGCGTGAAATATCATTAACTTGATAAATTACCAATTACTTGACACTGGCTAAATACACAAAAGTGTGGAGCCAAAACACAAAAAAACTATTCTTTTTTATTTCGCTATGTTCTCACAGATTAGAGATAAACAGTTTGTTACTCTGTAAGTATGTACCACAAAGTTTCATACATTCGGCTACAGACTGGACGTTTCCTAATCTCTGTAAATTTTCAGAACGTGCGAGATAAAAGTTTGGTTATCTGTTTATCAACTTAATCCGAGCTAGTTAACTCTGGGTTAGCGATTAATTTATAATTTTAAAACACGTTAGAGGACTTAACATAATGACCCAGTAAACATATAATACAGTTTCAATATTATGTTATATTATCTACCTTTACCTATCCCATCATCAGCCTTCATGCGTCCACTGCTCAACAAAGACCTCCCCATTACCCATAATCACACGCTTGGCAGGGGTCTAGATATTAAAGCATGGCACCATACTTTTTGACTCACACACACTTGGACTACCTCTGTGGTGTGGTGGTTGAGCACGCCGGCTTGTAACCCGGAGGCGGTGGGTTCGATTGCCGCGACAGGACAAGTACTTGTGCACAGAAAAAAGTCCAAATATTAGTTCTGTGTCTGGGTGTTGTGGGACCGTAGTCCTCGTAGTTCCTGGGTCCCTAGACACAGAAAATTCTAGTTAGGGTCCAGGATATCTTTGTATATGATCGTTGGGAATTTTATAATAGTATGCTATTATTACCATTGTTAAGGCACCAAAAATGGGATCATCCTATTATTTTTACGCGTACGAGCCGGGCCTACACGGCACATAAATACCAATTTATATTTGCTTATGCATAATTATATTTCTTAATATTAATACCTACTAGTATGTACCTACATTCAATCGATTACAAAAGTTGGAAACAATTATTCTTACCTAGCACTATTCGCCATAGTAGGTATATAATCTGCGAAATTGGTATCAATTAAAATTGTGCAGTCAGCATTAGCAATTCATGAGTTGTATTAGAAAAGCCAGTACTCCAGAACATTACAACTGCGAGTCTGATTTTGCGAAAGAAATTATTGCAACAATGTCATCAATGAAACGGGGTAGAGGCATTAAATACTGGACCAATTTAGACCAGACTGAATCGCAGACGTCCTTTTATTTTTCTTAATTGGCCAGCGAACTGATTCTTTAATTTATTTTTACCGGAGCATTCGCGATTTGAATTACAAATTCCTTATTTATGTTGTGTGTGATTTTCATTAGTCTACTCAGGTGCAATCTGGCGAACAAACCGAGGTGAAGGCCAATTTCATAAACTTGCATTTGGACAAGTTTACAACTTCTATATAGTTATTATCTTTACCGGTTATATCATTTAGCTGTCGCGTAAAATTTTATAACTTTGCTCTATTATATTTTTTTGTAAATGATCACCTGTATTAAAACTATCAAAACCTGCCACTTTTGATTTGAATAACCGCCAAATATTGGCTATTAAATATTATACATAAATTACGACATTTAATTGGCAGTATTCGGCGGCACAAGAAATATATTAACCCACGAAAATAATATCTTTAATTCTGCAAAACTGTGGATGTACTGAAAAACAAAAGATGGAAAGTAATAGTTATCTTATGATTTATAATTGGTTTAACAACAAAAAATCTCTTAAACTAGTTATGCCTCGCGTTTACACCCGCAAATAAAAAGTAGGTTAAGTGCTAATCCAGTATTTAACCTAAAATTACAAATTTCATCCAAACCCGTCCAGCCGTTTGAGAACATAATCTTTCGCCGTAATTAGTGAAGTATAACCTTAACAAAAAAAATTACTACATAGGCCATCTGATGAGAAGTGATAAAGAAACATAAAATATTGTTTATCAGTGGGAACGGAGATAGTGGCGACAACTGGAAGTAAATTGACAAGACGACTCAGGTGCCATCAATTTAAAAGTAGCGGAACTTATCATACTCCCGCTACTGTCCAACAGATGGCATAGTTGACCTTTTTTGATGTAAGTAGTATTTTCGTTCCGTAGCGCATATTCCCAGTTTAAATGTATTAATAATATGTAGATAAACAGAGAACATCTGGCTCTAGTCTTGTTTTAGATAACCTTCTTAAAAGGCTCCGAGAATCGAATAAATTAGGTTGATGAGAAGAGTCACCTACTTACTCTATGTGTGCCTAGGACAATAGCGCAAGGACTCAGCAGAGATAAGATAAGGTCGTCTGGCCGCAGAATAAATATTAGTACTATGTACAGAAGGTTCATTCCGAAAAACATTTAAATAAATAATGACTCTTGCTCCGATACTATAAAGTTCAATTTAGATTGCACAGAGCTTATTACAAACTGTTATAATAGAAGGCAGGAAGGTACGACCAAAATATATCACAGTCCGTATTGCACGACCAGAAAACTACGGCCCAGAATTGGTGTACATGGCTTCCAGCAATCCGGCTATGCAGTACGGGTCGTACAATATTGTCTGTCCAATGTTGGTACAGGCAATAATGTGACCGTGGCCGGGGTGTACCAGGCCTGGTCTCGACATCTTCGCTCCCTGCTCTACATTAATTTTCACTCAAGGGCATGTGTGACCTCATCAGGGAATTAACTCATTCGCTTTAAAAGCGGGAAGCCTTGAGAGGTATGAGACGTCCCAGAGTTTAAAAAAAAAGTCTTATCGAAATGTACACAATTATTGTATGATCTCACTGTTACTATGGAAAACAGCTGCAATAATTATGGGCTTTGCCCTTAAAAACCAAGAGCCCAACTTAAAAACTTTTCATAATAAGTCGAGGAATGGAAAGCGCCGCACGTCTTGTGCATTTGCCAGCGTCATGTTCATATTACACACTTCTTTATCGATATAGAAGTACACACAATTTAGTATATTCTTTTTTTTTTGTTTGTCTTCTTCATGTACGAATAAGCCGTTTAACTGCAACTCACATAGTTTTAAGCGACGATGTAGTCGAAGGTGACACTTTGGCCTATGAGGAACCTATTTAGTCTAATGTAAAAGAGACCCAAGTTATATTTGTCAGGAAACAAAGAAGTGAGTTCCATTATTTGGCAGTATTTTTGTCTTAAAACCGTTTCACGCTTAATCCGTAATTTGCTATGGATATATTTTTGAACTTTCAGAATATCTGTAGTGATGTGTCCCTCATTCGTGAGTTGCTTCATTTGAGGTCCTCGTAGCAAATTGAAAAAGCTCCACATATTTTAATTCTGAAACACCTCCCTCGTTCTTCGCTCCTCATTCTCACTCGACCGCAAGTCGTACGCACGCGCAGTCGCGAGGTTGTGAGATGGGAGTAAAATGAAATGAATACATTAAGTGAGTAGAGTGAGGCAATTTATACACTACGTGAGTAGAGTGAGGCTGAGGAGGACGTGAGTCGCTAGTGTTGACGAGTGAGTGAGCGAACGAATCGATTATATACAATATTATATGCAGTAGTTAAATGAGTAATGAGTTGATGACATATAATATAATATTCATTGACGTCGATTTTAAGCTAGTTGATGCCCACGGCACCACGTGTTTGATTAAATATTGAGTACTTTTTTCTAAACAAAGTCCTTACTGTATAACTTTTATAAAAAACGATTTATGTTATGTTTGTAGTGCATTTAGTGTGATATTTGTTAGGAAATTATTCAGATGAGGGATATTATACAACGAAAATAAGTATCTACCTACATAGGTAGGTACTTATTTTCGTTATTATAGTTGTATACATTACAACTATAGGATTATAAATTATTAATAAAAGTGCGTAATTAGAACAATGCACCTAAAAGATCATAGGTAAACAAAAAATCAAATCAAATTCAAAAAATGAATCTTTAAAGTAAAAATATTATTATTTCCGATCGATTAGATTATGAGCTTAAGTAACTTTACATTTAAGGTTAACCAACTGTCGCTGTTTTAACACTCACATGCGAAAGAAAATAAGGTGTGCGAGAGAGATGACAATAATATCGTGGTGAGTCGCGCCAGACCTCGTGCCTTTCTGATTCTTACGACGCGAGTGAGTCCTCATTCTTCAATTCCTCACCTCATATGAGGGATACCTCATGAGTAGCTCGCGAAGTGAAAGGAAGTCTATCCTCATCCTTATGTAAAATTGACGAGTTACCCATTACTAATTGACGGACATTTTGAGCAAAGGACTGAAAAGTGGTACTTTTCTGCGAAGTTCGTCTAGGTAGGTACTACCGCTTTGCCAGCTATTCTGCCGCCAAGCAGTAGTGTGCAAGCACTACTGTGTTCCGGTTTGAACTGCCGTGCCGGTGGCACTGTAGCTAGTGAAATTACTGGGCAAATGAGATGAACTTTATGATCTGATCTCACAGTCGAGTAATCTTATTAACTGTGCCGATGTCTCAGGATGATGTGCGCAGTGCAGTGTCACACGAAACTTTCTATTTTGGAGTTCCGAGTGACAGTGTTCTGTTATGGGCAGCCGTGTTGCTTAACATCAGGTGAACGACTAGCTCGTCACATCATTCACTAAAACAAAAAAAAATAATAAAAAAAAACGAATTAATTAATAATTATTAGTTCTATATACGAAAACATTGTAACATCTAAATTTAACAAATCTATCACAGTTGAAGCGTTAACATAATTATGTTTATTAACTCTAATCGAACCGATATTTACTGTATAATTGGGTCTCGCAATAACAAACAAGTTATTAAACTTCTAATTAGACTATTTAACCTAGCACTAAATCTAGATGCAAGATAATATCGTTCATCTATCGTTGCGTATGACTTTGAAAATACGCTACAAAGTAGGTTAGATTAGAAGCTCGTAAAACATCAATTGGTTGTTTATCATTATTGTTGTGTTAGTTTATTTATAACTTGTTCTTGTACCATTTTGATTTTATATAAAGCAGTGATTACCTAATGGTCTCACTGCTAACTGACGACTGTCCACGTTGACTGAAAACCCACGTGGATAATTTTCCGGCGTAATATTAAGTAGGTGTACAATCTCCGACACAATTTTTAATGCAAAAAATAGTTACTTATGGATCAAGTGTGATTGTTTAATGTTATCTAGTAACCAATCAGCGATATAAACCATAGTTGATTGATAACTATAGAAAGTCGGAGAGCTAGTGCGGCTCAGCGGTAGACCGTGCAACATTCAAACCGACGCAACGCCCGGTTCAATCGCGCTCGGTCCTGCACCTTTTTAACTTATGTGACTTACAGGCATAGAAATATAACGCTAATTATTTATATTAAATAGGTTATTTCTGGGTAAGCGTGCTCCACCTTCGACCTCATCGTCACTTATCATCAGGTGAGATGTAGTCAAACGCAAACCCAACGACAGTAAAAAAAAATCCTCTAAGTGTACATGGTTAATTCAAGTTAAATGGCAAAGCCTAATCTAACAATGAAGCTGCGGCAGCCTGACGCCGAATGCACAGAAACATAAACGGCTTAACCACAAAAGATTTAAACAAGCCTTAAACTAGTGTTAAGTACCTCTGTTTTGTATTGTTTGACGTCTATTTAAGCCTTGTTTATGTATTTGTGGTAGTATCGAAAGGCTATGTTTTGCGCATGCCTTACCCTCTCACTACCTAATAAACATTAGCGGAAAAGAAATTATATCGTGTTTTGAATTGAATCTCTCTACAAAGTTTGAAATAAATATAAAACAAGAGAAAACTCGTGAGTATTAATATAGCTAGGTACGGGTATATAGCTATTCCGCTTTATTATTACGGAGGTTAACGTTTGGATCAAGGCAATAACGTTTATAGAATTTTGTTTTAGGATATTAGCTATCAAACTTTAGTACAAAAGGCATTGCTTGCCTAATTAATAATTGATTAGGAACCTGAAACCTTAGCGACGTGAAAAAATCTTCATTCATCCATTCATAAATCTTCAGTCACTTTTTTTTTCAATTTGATTTACAATTGTTTCGCCCGCTTCAACTCGGCTTTGCTGAATAAATAAAAATAAAAAAACGTTTAGTAACGTGACGCCCAGTTATACTTATACTTACTCTATAGAAGGTTATCAAAAATAACGAATTAAATAGTCACAATCTTTATGGGCCTATTATCTAATTTGTTTCTCGAACGGCCATTTCTCAGGGCAAAAACCTCGTAAAATTGTTTTGAAACGTTATCAGAATGATTAAATTATTTAAAAAATAAAATTCGAACATCAAATCGTACCTAAATACTTATATAATTATGATAGATTTAAAAGTGACTCTTCCATCTGCGTGTTAAAGCGCATGCTGTTATATGTAGCTTGCATGCATTCGTCAAATGACGCCAGCGGGGCTAGTGTGCCTTAGCTAATTTAGCCGTAGCCACAGTACCGTTTAAGGCAAAATCTGGGAATTCACTGAAAATTATAAGTTAATGCCCATAACTCTCATGCCCATCTGTACTAAAGTCTATTAAAATACAACTTAGCTAAGTAACGCTTTCTACGCGGTTCTCGTGCATTTGTTAGATTTGTGTCAACTTGGCAGATTCAACGAAACGGCGTCAAATTCGGTGTGACAGCTTGACCTGGCACCATGTGACTTTTTTATCGCGATAATTCTAAAACGATTGTCATTGCCAAAACAGGCTGTCGAGAGTTTGAAAACTCTCATACATATATGTGTTACAAAATACATATTACCCCAGTGGGGCGAGATGGTTAATGCAGTGCGTCTCCATCTCGCCCCATCCCGGCAGCGATCGGATCGCAGGGGGTTTTAGTGGGTTCGAGTCCCACATACACCCTGCCATCACCCCCGTGGTGGCAAGGAAGTGCGAGGGCATTTCCCCCTTCAAAAAAAAAAGGTACATATTACCCCGGGAGGCGAGTTGGCTGGACTGCAGTCGCGACCCCTTCTCGCCCCTGGTACGGCGGACGAGGGCTCAAGGGGGGGTTTTAGTGGGTTCGAGTCCCACCACCCCCGTGGTGGCAGGGAAGTGCGAGGGGCATTTCTCCCTCTCAAAAAAAAAAGGTCATCATAGGGTTAGATTAGGTACTTATTAAAGGATGACCTTCACTATCCACGATTATCATTACCGTATACAATGTACCTAAATTCAATATTATATTGCTGATATTAAAATTATTTATAAAGATGCCTTTTCGTGTATTTATAAATGTAGAATAATCCTATACTGATTATAATAATCTGTAGTATCCATTACTACTAATATTATGATGTAAGATCAATAAGCACATGTGGAAACAGATGATTATAAATCTGATATGCGTTTGTGGTGGTAGGTCAGTTATTATGTGCTATTATTGTTTAATGGGATAACATTGTATAATAAGGCAAAACATGCCCAAGGTTTCACTGGTGATAACACAGATACCTACATTGGTATTCAAGTACTACTCCATTATTAAACAGTAAAATTGTTGATATAATCTACCAATAACACGCTGCATACAGATAAAGATTGTATAAATAATGAAATAGTATGATTAAATTATTAAATGTAAGCACCGTAATAGATTTTATTAATGAACGGATAAACAATTACTAGTTCATAAAAATATTACAATCAAAAACTGCAATTAATGCAGGTAAGATATTAAAAACATTATACAAATGCTTTGTGAAATATTTGATAATTTTTAACTTAAAGATATTTTCATTGTTGAAACTTTTTTGTTTTATTGATACTATATATAAATGCCCACTCTAATAGATTTGTTTGGTTATTTCAATATATTTGATTCTGATTATAGGTAAACGAGCTTCTGCCCGCAGCTTCGCCCGCGGCGTGGCCTATGGGAAAATAATTCAAACACCCATTTCACCCTTTTAAGGGTGGAATTTCGAAAAATCCTTTCTTAGCGGATGCCTACGCCATAACATCTACCTACATGCCAAATTTCAGCCCGATCCGTCTAGTGGCTTGGGCTGTGCGTTGATAGATCACTATGTCAGTCAGTCAGTCACCTTTGAGTTATATATATTTAGATTCGTTGGGGAATCAACCAAATATGAATACAAATGTAGATACTTATAGTCAGAACTAATGCCTGTCTATACAAAAATTTGTCAGCTCCAAAGTCACACTTATCCCTCTATGGTAAAATAAGTGCGAACTTAGGAGCTGTGAAACACGGTATAGACGAGTGTTAGCATCAGTGCAGAGCCCTCGTTGTACTCGTATATAGGAATTCAAAACAATAACATATTATGCCTACCTACGTGCTCTCTCTCTCCAAGACTCTATCCGAGGTAAGCCTGCATCAAGGCAACATGGAATGAAAGCGTTAGACCCATCTAGGTGTCTTCGTCCCGCCCGAGTGAAAACTCCCTATTATTTGATATTTTCTGAGAGAAAGAGTTTTGTATTGACAGGCATAGATAGACGAACAACAAAAAAGCTATCTTTCGAAGTATGAAGGTTTCGTGTACGGATTTCTATTTAGACATTTTGCAAAAGAGAACAATAGCCTAATAATATAAATGTATAGATTTTTTATGTTAAGGAATGTCATTACGAGATAGTCGTTCGCCTGATGTTAAGTGGCACGGCTGCCCATATCAGTTGCAAAGCCACTCGGAACTCTAAAGTATAGAGTTTCGCGTGACACTACACTGCGGACGTCATCCTGAGACATCAGCACCTGTGAGAAGTAACTTCGCTAGCTATAATGCCCTTCAAACCGGAACATAGTAGTGCTTGCGCACTACTGCTTAACGACCTAGACAAACTTTGCAAAAAGTTCTACCACCTACTACTTTATGTACGTAGTGTGTAAATAAATTATGTAGATACTATTTACCTAAACAATCGTTATCTACCTACATAACCACGTATTCTAGCTATATAATATACACCTAGGTACTTGACATTGGATATTTTCTTATTTAATTTTTATTACTCAGATATGCATTTTATTGATTTCAATTAAACTCTTAAGTATCATAATCATAACAATAACGCCCTTGTCTTTTGTACGCGTAGTCTACATATCTATTTAAATTTTGTTGATTAAATAAACATTCAATAAATTTCTTTCATCACGAATATACCGGCTGCTTTTAGTAAATGATTTATAAATGGGTTATTCACTTTTTATTTACTAACTTGTCCCAGATACTTAACTGCGTTTAAGATCATAAACGCTCACTTAAAAAATGTAGACGTAGTAAAGTGGTGGCAACTTTACTTGAAGTTTCTATGGAGCTTTGGAAACAACACGAAAAGAAACGTTTCACCATTATTATACCATTTTCCCACACTCACGCCTGTAATCCAGCACTTAACGAATAGAATGCCACCAATTTTATGCACTAAAACCGAAAATAGCACAAGTTTAGGAAAATAATACAATGCGGTGCGCAATCTTTTTCGCTTTCCCGCCAAAACCACTTGATAAATTATCAATTACTTGACACTGGCTAAATACACAAAATGTGGAGCCAAAACATTTTAAAAAAAAGTATGTTACGTTGCAATGTTATCGTAGATATAAATACGTTCTCTAACCATTTTCATATTACACCCAGAGTTACCTACACCACTGCAATTCTTAAACCAGTAACAAAATACCAGATATTTATATCACGATAAACAAAACAAGGCTGAGCCAACGGCAACCCTCTAGTAAATATCTCAGCTTATTTTTATCTCACGATTTATATACCTCGTCCATTTCGGAAAAGATTTAACTGTATGTTAATACTCATTATTCTTGTGATATATCAGCAGTTGACCAATATATTATGTTGCTGTTGCTATGGTGCGTTGCGGTTGTGAAATTCTCCTTCCGCATTGATCAGTTCAACGCAAGTTCATCGTCTAGGATCGAATGCACTTTGATTTTCTCCCTTCCCTAGTAACGAGCTACTTAAACTGTTGCGAGGCGGGAGTAATGTACTGAGCAATTTGCATCAATAATTTCTACAGTATTACAAAGTTGTCTAGAAAATCCATAATCATATATGCTATTAGCTATTTATGTACTATTTCAGCGATCACGGCGATCGCTGTTTATAGTACCTACCTCCAAAAATACAGAACGCGTGTACTTAAATAGCTAATTCTTTATTATAATAACGTGCTTGCTCTCTACAATTTTAGAGGCAGAAAAACTGTTTGTTTATGTTTTTTATTTTATTTTAAGGAATGACGTGACGAGCTAGCCGTTCGCCTGATGTTAAACGACACGGCTGCCCATATCAGCTGCAGTGTCACTCGAAACTCTAAAGTGTAGAGGTTCGCGTGACACTGCACTGCGCACGTCAGCCAGAGACATCAGCACAATCTAGTAATAAGATTACTAAACTGTGAGATCAGATCATAAAGTCTCATTTGCCCAGTAATTTCACTAGCTACAGTGCCCTTCAAACCGGAACACAGCAGTGCTTGCGCACTACTGCTTGGCGGCAGAATAACTGGCAAAGCGGTGGTACCTACCTAGACGAACTTTGCAGTAAAGTCCTACCACCTAGTAAAATGTTCCTGTCATTATAATTTAGCAGCAGTGCACTTGAAACCTAATAGTACATTATGATACAAGTGTGCTAAGTTGAGCATAGCACACGAGGCGGCGAGGTGAACGCGATAAAGGAGCCGAGAGTGTAATGATCGATACACACGCGTTTCATAAGTCATTTTTCGTCACACTTGCGAGGAAAAAACAAACTTGTACAGTTATTAACTTTTGTGACAATGGCGCGCAGGTTTCTTTATTTTCACGCACTGTACCTAGTGAAGATTATAATTATGTATAATTTTTGGCGCCAGCAATGCAGGTGCAAGGCACGAACTACAGCACAGATTAGAGGAAAAAAACATGTTGGCGGCGCGAAGAAAATCGCCAATCGTGTATTGTATCAGCCGATATTAAAATTAAGTAGAAAATATAAAATTAAATAATAAATTGAATAAATAATACTTTCGTAAGTAATTAGAATTTAACTTATTGTGAACCATTTGATAAAATGAAACGTTTGCCAAAGAGACACAATTTATTCATTCAATAAAATGTGTATAATTTTAGTCGCATAAATAGTCTTTATTGGTAAAATACCTACTGAATCTATATAATCCGGGTAAATTAAAAATTATTCTTCTATATCCGTATAACTTGCACGTACAAACTTAACTGAATCGGGATATCATCATAAAACACTAGTGCGGTAAAGTAAAATAAAAAGCACGCGTGGGTAACATCTTGAATGATGAACCTAGAAGCGGTGTAATTAGAGCCACTTTACGAGCAAGTGTGACGAAAAATAAAAATGCTTCCCTACAAAATGTACTTATTTACTTAAACTATAGGTAATTATGCCTATATAATAATTGGATTTCTAACTAAGAGCATGTGCTGCGAGTGAAAATTTCTATAGTTGACTATAATGATATTGATTCTGGCGAAAAAGGCCTTACAATATGGGCCCAGTCTGGATCCAGGTTTTCTAACTAAATGTAAGTATTACCTAATCATAAAAACTAAACATATATCGTATTTATTTTTAATTATTATTTCAATGATTTTGACAGCCCACGCTAGTAGGTACTGCTTATTACTTCGTTATTCCGTGGCCTGGTCTTAGAATCGCCATGAAATAACTTTACGGAATAGGTTCCTGACATTTACAGTTAAGCAGCAGGTTTACAGTTTTGCTAACTGTCTGGCAAAACAGGACTTGGCAATAGGTTAGGGCCAACAGTCATCTTTAAAACTCATTGCTTTGTTCAGTTGTTCCGTTCCTTCCTTGGTTTAAAAGCCTGCTGTAACATTAAGATATCGGTAAGGCTTAAACGTGGTTGATTCTATGTTTATTTAGGTATAGATCACTCAACACTCCGTCAAGATAATATCCTCTGCTAAAGCCCAGAGCAACAAGACTGAATTGACAAACACTATAATAATATGTGTGGACATCTCACACAGCGCCATCTAGCCCCAAACTAAGCAAAGCTTGTACTATGGGAACCAGATAACTGATACAATACTTAGATAATTTTTGTTTGTAAATACATACATAGAATACAATATAACACCCAGACACAGAACAAACATCGATGTTCATCACACAAATGTTTGTCCTGGGTGGGAATCGAACCCACAACCCGCAGTTCAGAAGGCAGGGTCACTACCAACTGAGCTATCGGGCCAGTCAAAAGTCAAAAACACTACAATGACAACTTCCTACACAAAGTTAGAGTACCTGCGTAACATTCATTACATTAAGTTTCACAAACTCCAGCCGATCTCCGAAAGTTTCTTGGGACATTGAAACAAGTAAACATAGCCGTCAAAGTTTTATGCCTTACGCACATTACATACATAACTTTACAATGAAGTCATAATTTTTCTCGGTCCATTTCAATATACGATATATTTACGATAGTGTTCTGGGTTATACATCCACTCTCCAAACTCCATAAGTGATCCAACTTCACTGATGTATAGCATAAAGGCTTTTATAATGCAGTGCTTCTGTTCTGTAAAATCCAAGAAAGATATGTTTTTATTATAACTAGCCCGATAGCTCAGTTGGTAGTAACCCTGTCTTCTGAACTGTGGGTTGTGGGTTCAATTCTCACCCAGGAAAAACATTTGTGTGATGAACATCGATGTTTGTTCTGTGTCTGGGTGTTATATTGTATTCTATGTATGTATTTACAAACAAAAAATATCTAAGTATTGTATCAGTTATCTGGTTCCCATAGTACAAGCTTTGCTTAGTTTGGGGCTAGATGGCGTCGTGTGAGATGTCCACACATATTATTATTGTTATTATTCTTCAAATAGGTAAAATATAACTTGTGTAAAGTACCTATTTAAAAAAAATTAAATCTTAAATGGTAGCTAAGCTATTATGGTCGAGGAAATAAAAACACGTGCGTAAATGAAGGCAAACGAACTCTCGTTTATGATTAATGATCTTCCGCATATCATTAACACGAGTTATAAATATTTTTTCTTAATACTAATAACACTTCATAAGGACAGTAATACTTATGTTGGATTAATTATATCATTGATAACTATGGCCAATGTCACCGTAATATACATGACTAAATGGAAAAAAATAAGCGAAGCTTATCAACATTAATGTAAGTAGTCATACAATGGAATAAAGAATTGATCAGATTGATTAGACTTGGATCATGACGACTTAAGCCGAATGGCTGGCAATGATTGGCCGAAGACCGGGCTTAAATGCGTACCTAGACAGAAGCCTATGTCTAACAGTAGACTGACGCAGACTGATGATGATGATGATGATGATGATGATAGTACTGATGTATAAGATAGATGATCTTTTGATACTTTCCATCCAAAGGTTGTCTGGAAGAGATCGCTATTAGCGATAAGACCGCCCATTGTTACACTAGCACGTAAGATTTATTCATTCCTGTATTTTGTGAATTTCATTGGTGAGACAATAAAGAGTGATCTATCTATATGTATATATAGTGCTTAAATAATTCATGGCACAGACAACAGTCATAGAATAGATAAACCTAAAAGAAGAAGAAGTTAGCACTAAAGAAACTTAAACTCTTGTAGCTTCTATATTGTATATACCTCGAATGATATTGTGCGTACAAACTTGTACGAGAGCAGTACTTACAGTATAAATATTACGACCTTGAACTTGAAGCTCAGCGCTCAGACAAGATGGCAACAAGCCACAACATAGTTACACAAGAACAAAAACTGTTCAGTAAAAGCATAGGCGAGATTGTGCTTAGAAAAACTGAGCAAACACCTGGTAATCACCAGGCATGACTAATGAACCTGGCTACTGAATGACCGATGTGCTGAGTTGAATGGAACCTTAATGACGTCACAATGTGAAGAGCACCTAGGCCTTTACACTTCCAACCAAGTCTTACAGTTTACTTTCTATGTTTTCTGTAAATGCTTTTTTTGGGTATTGTCAGATCAATACGTTGGTATTAATTTTGCGCTGTTTTGTTATCGTTAAATTAGACATGAGAAATTTCACAAATAAAAAAACAGAATGGGCTTTACGGAAGCTGATGAAAAATATAAAAGCAACATTGAAAGAGAAATCAAACATAACATTGTTGCAGAAGTTGTAAAGCCACCAAAGGAAAATTTGGAAAAAAAATCTTTCTTACTTAAGTAACCAAGATAATTTGCCTTAGTGAATTCAACTTTTCTCCAAACGTGACAAAGGTAATAATTGTTCCTTTTTCATTCAGCAGATTCCACTGGTAGATAAATTTAATACAGTAGCTTTCGCATATATGTAGTGGTAGGTATAATGTAGATGCTACGCTTCCCCGCAGACCGGCGAGGGCCCGATTCGTTTTGCTCAGTGAAGGCCGCCCGGTCGCTGTACATCGGATATGTGTCACTATAACACTGTGTACGACTGCTTCCCTCACCACTTTCACACTAATACGTGTTAATAGCACCCAAATCGAGCTTCAGAAATAAGCTGAGTACGAATTTCAAAGTAACCAGCTTTACCCAATAAGTAGAGTCGTTAATTACTACCAAGTCAATGTACACCAAATGAATCCAAATCACTATCGCGGAACTGAACTATTCCGCGAGTATTAAGTATTGCGAACGCAGAACAAAATCTTGATAATATCCTGGAAATATCTACACTTTAGCCTTAAAGATTATGTCGCTATACATTGACTGATTTTCGTCTTCATCCATCTTCAAATCAAAGACATAGATCTGATATTACTAATTCAAGTTTTTCCGAACTGCGAATAACAAGTAAGTTCCTATTATTGACGCAAGTGAAACAAAAAGTTTGAGACCAACGCATCATGTTTGTGGTGCACGTACGCCCAGCGTGCCTGACCTGGGTTACGCCTGCAGAGATTTTACGACCACTTTGCGCCAATATTTCGAAGGTGATTTATTTATACTCCTCATATCAGTAACGATACCTTGCCTTCCCTTTACGTTCACTATTAATTATACATAAGACTTACACCACAGACCGTTACCAGTTCTCAATAGAATGTGCCTAGGAGTAGAATGGAGGTCCTGACGAAAGGCGATCACTTTCCCTATTAGACAGCCAAACTTGTCACATTTCCGAGATATGAAAACCGCGTGGTATGTTACAAGCACGGGCTATTTGACTTCCAGTCCAGCTGACTACACCTTAGCTTAGATTTAAACTTCATTCCTTCAAGTTTGTGCACCTTTTTTTTTATTACAGGATCAAACCGCAGATATCCAATAAATAAAAGTCGGTCTGTGGCTCGGACAAAAATGACTTCCCTCCGGCCCGATTAAAAATAGAAGAAAGGATTGAACGACATCAACGCGCGTAGGTAGGTATGCGAGCTTCTTTGGTAGAGAAGAGAAGGACATTCCAAACAGAAAAAAGTCACTAAGAAACGCTTTGTTTTGCGAGCAGCAGATATTTATGTATGTACACATTTAGGATCTAAGTTAAATTGTTGAAATTTTAATGTTGATCGATTTAATTCTTTGCTTGTGCAGCTCTATCATTGGCTAATTGGCGATGTATATCTCTTCATCACGTCATTTGTTTACTTTACATTAATAAAATTAAGTAATAGGCTATTTGACTACTATATTTTTATTACATACATGTATAAATAATATACCTCAAAAAATGACTAAGTTACAGGCATTTTAAAATACAGAAATAGAAAGAGACAACTCAAACACGCTGTGACGTCAGTTACCATTTCTCATAGTAACTCATTACTAAGCTGTGATAGCTCTACATACAATCTTTTTGGCATGTGACGTCACAAGCCATGCCTTCATAGTAGCTGTGAGGAAGCTCAACACGATCTCTGTTTTGCGAGAAACGGACAGGCGATGAAACTTTAAAAGCGTACTACTCCGTGATTAATTTACCGATTTTACTTATTTTTACAATGATTACATTCATTTTTAACCTACTTTATGAAAATAATATTTACTTGTTCATTTTTAATAGTAGTCAAATAGCCTATTCTCCTGTACTGAGTGTGTATATGATGTCCTGTACTGGAGGCTAACAACATACTACTGGCATTTTCTCTGCAAAAAAAACTCTTTTTATTTGGGTTTAAATAATTCAGAAATATTGCTCCACATTCATAATAAAATTGGTAAACCTAAGACAAGTCTATATTCTTATCACAGATTAGATATTAGTCACTGCGTAAAATGTAATATTACCTGCGTGCGCCAAAACTGCATGGCTACGTCTACTCGGAGGGAGCGCCGAATGCTATTTAATCTACGAGCTACGAGACAAAGCTACAAAAAATCATAGAGTAAACCTAAACAGAAAAAGAAAAATAGGGTAGACACATATTTTTGAGATTATGTATCTACCTAGGTACTAGATTTTTAGATAAGTTGTAGAATTAACGTTGTTTTGTTATTATATAGGTAAGTAGGTAAAGAACTTGCCCATAAGCGCTTGTTATATTATATACTAGCGGCTCGTCCCGACTTCGCACGGGTGGACATTTTTGTAAAATATTTTGGGATACATAAAGATAAGTTTAAATTATAAGTATACTAATGAAAACGTATTAAATATATATATTTTTTTAAATTGGGCTGACGATCACATCCTTAGATCCAAGACCCTAGTTAAGATTTCCTGTATCTAGGGACCCAGGAACTATAGGAGGTAATAAAAAATACTCGCCCAAAGTTATGCGAGAGCCGAAAAAGAAATCGGGAAAATTACAAAATGAGAAGACAAGGGAAGCATTTCGCACGTAGCGCGCAGCCGACTGAAGTTAATCCATTTTGAAGAACATCAGAAAATTTGCATTGATTTTTATTTAGGATTGCAATACGCATTCCAGATATCGGGAAGTCAACCTATTAGTTATAAGATATTTATACCAACTCGCTTACCAAGTTTTACGCTATTTCAAGGTGAATTTTCCTACGGATGATACTTTACGACATTTACGAGCGGGCTCGATCCATTACCATATTAATGGGATAGTTTTAACAAACTAACCAGTTACGAGAGGCCGACTCGATAAAAAAAAGTTATTATTGCTCACACGCACACTATGCCTTGTAAAAAGGTTAAAACTTTCAAAAAAGTGATAGTTTTAGTGCTCTTTACCATGTTTAAATTATTATTGTACGACAGAATAAACCACCTCCAAAACAGCACATTCTAAATTAGCAAACTATCAAAGTCAAAGTTTTTTTTTTAATGTTTTGGCTCCACACTTTTGTGTATTTAGCCAGTGTCAAGTAATTGATAATTTATCAAGTTAATGATATTTCACGCAAATATGTGTCAAGTCACAGTCGAAGTCATCAAGTCAAGTCATGGTCTAGTCAAAGTCATACTCCTGGTAAAGTGGTGGCAACTTTACTTGAAGCTTCCATGGAGTTTTGGAAACAACACGAAAAGACACGTTTTACCATCATTATACCACTTTCCCACACTCATGCCTGTAATGCAGCACTTAACAAATAAAATGCCACCAATTTTATGCACTAACACTGAAAATAACACAAGTTTTGGAAAATAATACAATGCGGTGACGCGATCTTTTTCGTTTTCCCGCCAAAACTCCCAAAGTCAAAGTTAAAAGATTTATTGCAAATAGGCTAATTTTAGCACTTTTATCTATCTTAAGGGTGGCAAGAATTGCTGATGGTGCATCCACATTGAAGTTATTTTTGGAGTAACATAATGGTCACTTGTTGCTATTTTTTGGATGTTATTCACCGCTTCTATATCGTTAATAACAAAAATAAAGAAAACGATACATTTTTGAACACCAAATGCGTACCTACGTAATTTTCTCTTTCAGTAACAAGCACGTAATTTTAGTTTAAATTACTAACTACTAACTGGCTTCAGTATAAAGACATCGAATATATCCGAAACTTGGTCGGAATAATTCCGACTTTTGAATTGACGTTAGTTTAGCTGTTATTTATCTTACAAAAAGCACGTGAGTTGTTCGTTTGTCCAATGTTAAATAACTTTTTTTTATGTTACTGAATGATTTGACGAGCTAGCCGTTCACCTGATGTTAAGCGCCACGGCTGCCCATAACAGAACAGTGTAAATCGGAACCCCAAAATAGAGTTTCGAGCAACACTGCACTGCGCACATCATCCTGAGACATCAGCACAGTCTGGTAATAAGATTACTCTACTGTGAGATCAGATCATAAAGTCTCAATTGCCCAGTAATTTCACTAGCTACAGTGCCCTTCAAACCGGAACACAGTTGCTTGCGCACTACTGCTTGGCGGCAGAATAACTGGCAAAGCGGTGGTACCTACCTAGACGAACTTTGCAACAAAGTCCTACCACCTAGTAAAACTTTTTGTTTTCCGTTGTGGCTCACTAAGGTCCGTATTACAGAACGATGCTCAGTCATCGATCGGTGCTCAAGCAGCGATATCATTCATAAAGTGATCAATTAGTGAATGAAATCTCTGCTTGAGCACCGATCGATGACAGCATCGTTCTGTAATACGGACCTAGCACTCGCAAACGTTGATCCACGAAAAGTAACCTCGGTAGGTAGTAACCTCGGTAAACCTGGATGCACCTTAAGACTGGTTTAATTTGGTAACATGCAATTTTGGTTTCTAAGAATTCAACCACAATAGGAGCCAGTTTTTAGTGCCGAAGATAAAGGCCGCCTATTAAACATTTCCGATATAGGTAGTTTAGTTAGTTTAGGCACAAAAAATCAGAATAATGATATCATAGACGAGGTCATCGGAACAAATGTTGCAGAAATCATAGAACTATTTAGGTGTGTGCAATATCCTAACAGGTGAGTGAACATGTATCACATCACATCACATCACACTTCACACTATCACACTAATATTATAAAGCCGAAAGTTTGTATGTGTGTATGTTTGTTACTCCTTCACGCTCAAACGGCTGAATGGATTTATATGAAATTCGGTACCAAGATAGCTTATACACTGGATTAACATATCGGCTACATTTTAAGTGAAAAAGTGAAATGCTCCCGTGGGATGAGCAAATAATTAAAATACTTTTTATCCGCGGGTGAAACCGCGGGGCGTAACTAGTTGTCTAATATTTCCGTGTAAATAGGAAACTAACATAATTAGAGCGTTATTTTCATTATTGTTTGGTGAAATGTAATATTGCTGTACTTACGTATATTTTCCCTATTTTCATTATAATAATAATAACGCCCAACGATCACATACATAGATCCTGGACCCTAACTAGGATTCCCTGTGTCTAGGGACCCAGGAACTACGAGGACCATGGTCCCACAACACCCAGACTCAGAACAAGTATTTGCACTTTTTTTTCTGTGCACAAATACTTGTCCTGCCGCGGGAATCGAACCCGCCACCGGGTTATGAGCCGACCTGCTCAACCACCACACCACAGAGGCTGTCTTAATATAATAACATGTAACAATAATTATGTATTAATATAATAACATTCCTGAAAATGTGTGAATAATATGTTTTCCAAAGTAGGTAGATTAATTTGACATTATAATATCTGACTATGAACTTTTTTTCTTAGTTTTTGTTAAATCATAACAAAAAGTAATAAGTAGATATCTACAAAGCATTTTTAGATATTAATAATAATTTCAAACGACTGAAATTGAAATATTAATCTTAAATAATATGCAAAACGTTGTCATATATAACTTTTAGTGTAACTTTCGAACGAGACTCTACCGTTCCTTTAAACCTTTTAAAGAAACGGTAGAGTTTAGTCTAGACTAAACACACTCACACTACAACAAGCCCTACCCGAGTTAGCGCTGTCTAGCCATAATAGGTATTATAAATACATACCTAGTACCTAGAGTAAGTAATCTGCAACGGACAATAAAACTATACAAAAGTACTACTACAAAATTCGAAAAAAAAACTGGAATGACATCTTTGGGAATGCAAATGACAACCACTGTGGTGCGGTGATTGAGCATGCCGACTCATAACCCGGAGGCGGCGGATTCGATTCCCGCGGCTGGACTAGTATTTGTTAATAGAAAAAAGCACACATACTTTCTAAATAGTTCTGAGGCTGGGTGTTATGGGACTGTGGTCCTCGTAGTTCCTGGGTCTCTAGACACAGAGAATCCTAGTTAGGGTCCAGGATCTATGTATGTGATCGTTGGGTGTTATTATTATTAAATAAATAGCTTCATTGTTAAATAGCAAACGATATATACTGTTAAAATTAAATGTGACCCGTTATAAAATACTCTATAGATATGTATAAAAGAAGCCTGACAAACCAGCCATACCATTACCATCAGGAATGGTGGTCAAACGTAGACCTATCCACTATATTATAAAAATCGCAATATACTTTTAGGAGATAATATTTAATACTTTTTTTAACAGTTCTTTATTCTTTTAACTAAATGTGTATTTACTACAACAATATAAAAACGACTACTAATTGTTACTAGCTACACCACCTAATAAAAAAACATTTGTACTACATAATATACTAGTTGCGCCCCGCGGTTTCCCCGCGGATAAAAAGTATTTTAACTATTTACTCATCCCACGGGAAAATTTCACTTTTCCGGGATAAAATGTAGCCTATATGTTAATCTAGTGTATAAGCCATCTTGGTACCGACTTTCATCCAAATCCATTCAGCCGTTTGAGCGTGAAGAAGTAACAAACATACACACATACAAACTTTCGCCTTTATAATATTAGTGTGAAGTGTGATGTGACTAGCCGCGATGACAGTCTAAATATTACACTTGATTTTTTATTTAGTAAGCGTACGTACGAACGTGGATAACTGGTAAATCTGTTGTTAAAGCATATGCATTCCACTGCACATCTAAAACTGTTCTAAGTACAACTGCGATATCGTTATAGCTTAATGGAACGTTACGGCCATAGTTGGCCCTGCAAGTGGATTGCAGACGCTATGCTTATAGTAGTGGTCTCGTAGTAGCACTGGCTGCATAACAAAACATTCAGATTTAACTTATACCCTTAGTTGGTACAACCGCGTTATTTTTATTTTTTATTTTTATTTATTTATTATGAAACACAAACAGTATATATATTTAATATTATCTATAGTAGATCTTAAACTAATAATTTTTTTTCTGATATATATACCCTTAACAGGTGCTTACAACATTAGCATATACATTGTGGTAAGACAAAAAAAAAAGTTAAACAAAAGATAAATACTACAACAGCATATACATCTATATAATGATAAATACATGAAAAAAAATACATACAATATAATTAATGGTAAGAAAATAATTCGTAATATAAATAAGCGTTTTCACCAAAGATCCCTAAATTATAAGGACCCTTAAATATATTAAAGTGACACCGGAAAGTAATTTCGTTTTCACCAAGGGAAGGTTTAGGGACGCCTAATGATATACCTACATAATAATTATTAAATACTGGTAGGGCGAGCTGGAATCCATGCTGTTGGAGTGTAGTACGGTTGTTAGGGGATTTTTATTCAGCATGGTGTTATTATTACATTTTGTCGGTGTCAGCAGCGGTGAAAAGTCGGGTAGGGCTTTTAAAGCTTTAAGTAATTTCGGTAAGGGTTCAATTTTAAGGGGCCCATAGTTTAAGGGATTGCTATTTAGGGTGTAGATATCAATCTACTACGAAAATTCATTATTGAGTAAATCGACGTACACATAGTGCATAATCTTATATTTTCTTGCGTACCTAACCGTAGGTACCTGAGGAGTCATATCGCTGAATAAAGTCATCCGGTCATTAGCAGATACGCTTAGCAAACAACTTGCTTTGCTTTTAACGACTGTCTAGGAACGATAAAAGAATATTTGTTTTTACATCTCCAATATAAATCCATCACAAATATCAGTGTAACAGAGAAGGTAAATGATCTCTTATTATATTCTGCAGACATGGGATGATGATGCTTTACGTACTTTGATTGACATAACAAAATAAAAAATATTTTTGTTATTTATCGAACTTCATGGTTTTCTATCTTTTATCGAATTTACCAAAAAGAAACCCATAAATTTTAAATATAGTAGGTATTGAGTATAATTTACTCTGTGGTATTTTCAAAGCAATACGGGCATTATATACACAAAACGAGCTTCTGCCGGCAGCTTCGCCCGCGGCGTGGCCTATGGGAAAATAATTCAACCACCCATTTCACCTTCTTAAGGGTGGAATTTCGAAAAATCCTTACTTAGCGGATGCCTACGTCATAACATCTACCTGAATGCCAAATTTCAGCCCGATCCGTCCAGCGGTTTGGGCTGTGCGTTGATAGATCACTATGTCAGTCAGTCACCTTTGAGTTATATATATTTCGATGTCTAACTTAAAAATGATATATGTATTCGGTGCATACCTATAAGCATCTGTTTTATACAACAAAACCATATATGCATAACTAGATGTCTATACAGCTCTGCAGTCTAGACATATCTTGTGTCTGGATTGAAATGGTTCTCTATTAAGTACCTACTTTTACAAAATAGTAATGGATATATTATTTTTGTTGCCTAGTTTAAACATTATACACCTAAGTAATTAGTGCATTACGATTAACTTTAGTTTATTTTAACATACGAGGAGTGATCATGGACCTTTACAATGCAACAGGAGAAATTTTATAATTGAAAATTTACTAGTAACTATGTACACAAGCTACGTATTGTAACTGTTAAATCCATACATTTTTATGTTTCTATTCGTTGCAATCAAGTTACATGATCGCCTAGACGGTCTAACCTTTGTAGATAATTTAGAAATCACACCCAAATTCCGAAAACCATTAATACAATAATACTTGACATTTGCATTCTTTACAGCTTAATTAACTTCATAACCTACAATCACACTAATATTATAAAGGCGAAAGTTTGTATGTTTGTTACTCCTTCACGCTCAAACGGCTGAATTGATTTGGATGAAATTCAGTACCAAGATAGCATATACACTGGATTAACATATAGGCTACATTTTATCCCGGAAACATGAAACGTTCCCGTGGGATTATCAAATAATTAATTTACTTTTTATCCGCGGGTGAAACCGCGGGGCGCAACTAGTAACTTCATTTATATCTTCTTTCTTTTTTTTACCTGTACTAAAGAATATAATATCTTTGAACTACTTAGCTTTAACCGCTAGAAATGCAGCAATGCAAAATATTAACCTTGAATCGAGTAGAAGTAAGCGACCGATCGCTATGAATACATCGAGCGAGTGAATATGCAACGATCCGCTCAGGCAAACTCACGCATCTCCTGAAAACTGTGCGTGTTGAGAGAAAAATATAAGCTTATTCCTTGTTACAAATAAAACTGAAAAATACAACCGATGAGATTTATATCGAACGTTAAGTATTTTTTTATGCTATAATGGGCATACGTTTTAATATCTCACCTGCGTTGTGTGGAGCACGTTTGCACATGAGATGTCCATTTACTCTTGACTTGAAGATACCTATGTTATTGTTATAAATGGAGATTGTTTATAGATATAGTCAGCATGTTTCTTTTACCAATGAATAATTAACGGGTAGTAGATAGATAGATAAAACTCTTTATTGAAACACCATATTGTAGTAACAATTTACAGGCACAAACTTAAGAATTAAGTGTCACAATGGGCGGTCTTATCGCTTAAAGCGATCTCTGGAAGAGACAACCCAAAACATACATAGGTAGTACATCTTAGGTGTCCAGTGATGAACATAGACCTCTCCCATAAAACGTTACTTTGGACTCTTATCATCTTATAAAAGGGGGGTTTTCCATTATCACCATTTGATGAATGATGCTGCCAACTATCTGGATGCTTCCTTAATCGGCTCTTCGACTTCCACTCATGGGAAAAGATGGGGTGTTCTTAATCTCACAGTGCCGAGATCGAACGGCCAAGATAGAGCAATCGGCCAAAAGACCTTTGCAAAATGTGGAATTAGTTTTCTATTAAGTAAATACTGACAGGCCCGATAGCTCAGTTTGTAGTAATCCTGCCTTCTGAACTGTGGGTTGTGGGTTCGATTCCCACCCGGGACCAACATTTTGTGTGATGACCATCGATATTTGTTTCATGTCTGGGTGTTATATTGTAATCTATGTATTTACAAAAAAAAAGCATCTAAGTATTGTATCAGTTATCTGATTCCCATAGTACATACCATAGCTTTGTTGCTTAGTTTGGGGCTAGATGGCGCTGTGTGAAATGTCCGCACATATTTATTTATTAATTATTAAAATATTGGTTAATTCTAGTATATACATATTTAAAAAATATTTTTATAATACCTACTTACATAATGTTGAGTGGAAAAAGTAGATAAAGGCACGGTGCAAAAATATTAAGTTTTATCGTATACGCGTTCAAATATTTTTTATATTTACTTCTTTAATAATAGAAAAATGAAAGACGCAAAAGGTCACAACGTGAAAAAAAATTGTCAGCGAGCACGAAGGAAGTTGTGAACTTTAGGAAACTGCTCAGCCATTAACCAGTCATGGATGAACTGTTAAGTTTACTTATTTCATAGCAAACACATCACATAACATATAGAGGATATCGAAACTAACGATATCGATGCAGTTTTAACGCGTCGGGGGAAAAGCTTCTTCGTATTTTATTCGCGGGAGCGCTAAAGAATGTAGAGCCGTAGAAGCATTTTTGACGTTAAAAAATTCTGAACTGGAAATACATACTTAAATCAACTTTGTGTTATGCGCATTTACATTACAGATGATCCGTAAAAGAACACATAAATATTTTTGTGTAACAATTGTGTTTATATTTAAAAAAAAAACAATGTTACCAATATTTTTAGTTATGTTATATGACGGAATGTGTGTAAACCGGGGGTTTGTTTATTTTTATTTTTAATATATTGTATTGCATTAAATTACCTTCTAAATATATTCAAACCAGTCAGGTGCAAACAGTACAACCTACGAAATTCGATTTCAAATCATACGTACAAAATACGATAACACTTTTCCCCCACCTATTACTATTATATACAAGCGTTATTAATGAAAGCATCAGAAGCTGAAGCATTTTCTCGTTACTACTTTGGCGAGATAGATACAGTGTAGAGACTAATATAATGCCAGTGTACCTGTACCTATAAGTGCATTATAGTTATTTTTATGTTTATAAATGATGTGACGAGTTAGTCGTTCACCTCATATTAAGCGACACGGCCGCTCATTAAAGAACAGTGTCACTCGGAACTCTATAAAGTTTCGCACATCACATCACATGCACATCAGCACAGTCTGGTAATAAGATTACTCGACTCTCTCAATTGCCTAATTTCACTAGCTACAGTGCCCTTCAAACCGGAACACAGTAGTGCTTGCGCACTACTGCTTGGCGACAGAATAACTGGCAAAGCTGTGGTACCTACCAGTTATTCTGCCTACCTAGACGAACTTTGCAGGAAAGTCCTACCATCTAGTTGACTAGTAGTTGTCAGTAGACTGTTATAATGCCAGTGTACCTGTACGCATTAATAGTGATTTTCAAACGGTTTTCATTGGTTATATGCAAAGCGTTTGACCACTGTCTCACTTGATGTTAAGCAATGACATGTTCTAAGATGCTGCATGCTGGCAAACTAGATCTGCTACTTTGTAATTGAATCGTAACACACTTGACAGGTTATAACACGATGGCACTGAGATTTACAGCAATTGCATGCATTCAATATGAAACTTGTAGATATAGTTACTAATTTAACTTTGCAATAAGTAACTTTCTTCTTCTTCTATCTTCTAAATATATATAACTCAAAGGTGACTGACTGATTGACTGACTGACATAGTGATCTATCAACGCACAGCCCAAACCACTGGACGGATCGGGCTGAAATTTGGCATGCAGGTAGATGTTATGACGTAGGCATCCGCTAAGAAAGGATTTTTCGAAATTCCACCCTTAAGAGGGTGAAATGAGTGGTTGAATTATTTTCCCATAGGCCACGCCGTGGGCGAAGCTGCGGGCAGAAGCTCGTTAATACATAATTGATCTTGAACATCACCGTACGGGTTCTGAAGATGTCTGCTAATTGTTTAGAGCTCCGAACTGAAACGGTACAACGGAACTCTGGTGAGACTTCGATGTATATCTGTTTGTGCAAGAGTAACGACGTTTTTCTCAAAAATACTTTATACTATATTATTATTTTCAATATGTCATTTAGCATTTAGTGCATGACAAGAAAGGGTATTAAAAAGATTATTTGTTTTGATTGCGTCTGAAAATGGGGAATTTGAGTAGGTTGGGATTACTATATTAGGATATTAAAAAAAAAAAACACCCTATTTTAAAAGAAACACTGACTGAATAAAAATGAAATTAAAACACAGCACTTGAAACTTTTCCGAAGCAATGAAATCGGAACCCTCGACTCGCAAGTTCACCAACTCACACTTAGCCTATTTTATTTATTTCACTCGCAACGAATAGGCCAGCTTTAACTTCGCATAATTTTGTATCTAAGTAAAGAAACTAATTAACGATTTAAGATTAACTTTCCAGTTTCTCCAAACCACGGGAGCTGAACAATGCTTCATAATTCGCAAGAAAAATTACTTAATAATTTATTGCTCCTACCGCCGCCGCCGTAACTCCTTACAGTTTATACTTCGTGTCCGGAATTCTCCAACATCATGAATCACACAACCTTCACTAAATTAAACCGTGTAAGTAAATAGATCGGTTTTATAAATACAATTCTATTTATAAAACTTGTTTTCTCCAGCGTCACGTAAGTTCAATCTTGAACAGGTAACCATTTCAGGCAATCTATGAATTACATACGTGTGTGCAAAAAATAATAATAACATACCACGCTTTATACACTCACTACAAAAAAAAACGATTATTTAATACATCTATTACGCGAATTACACTTCATATTTTTAGTTTACAAAAAATAAATAAACCGCAATTTTAAATTAAAACTTACCCAAAAGCTTTCGACGTAGTTTGAAAAAAGAAAAACTCCCGGAAAAGACATGTTAACGAAATTAGGTTCACCGGCGTACTGAGAGCGGGAACTCGCGACGGTTTTTATTTATACACTTTTTGTTTACTAACATTACACAGGGATCGTTTATCTGGTGCGGAGGGTGCCAGCCACCGGCCGGAGACGTCCGAGCGCAGGGTTCCTCGCTGACTGAGTGCCGAGTACCACGTTGCGCCCCTATATACCTACTTACTTTTTTCTTGCCTGAATGCTTTATTTCACGCTCTACATCCACGAATTAATAATACAACTATTAACTATGAATCGTGGTTATCGAGTAGTCTTCAACGTTTGCTGCGTTGAACGAGAATATATGTCCGCCTTTCTTCATCGGTACATTAGTTTAATTGACCTAATAAACTCATCGATAAGCATAGAGGCATATGGTTATGGAAAAAATTAGTTCAAGGCTTCGTGTCTTCACCGGTGGCCCTTGAAAGGGCGCTCTGTTAACTGCGCTCAATTTAAATGGTTGACTATTCAGTTTATCAACTATGCAGAACTTAATAAACAATATTAAAATTAAATGATTGTGGTACATAACAGGTAAGCGTTCGTCTTTTATTTTCTGCTGCAATTGTTTTGAAAGATAGAGCACCTTTTTCTTTTCAACTAGGATATTTTATTTTATTTATCTTTTGCACGTCCAACAATGTGCGATTATGATAGGGACTAAAATTTAAAAAAAACTTCAACTGCACTATAAGATCACAGATTTTAACGTGATTTAATTTTTGAACAAATAGGTACAATATGATTTCTCAATAACTATTTCTTGGGTATATTGGCCCCGGACATTATGTAGGTCTTGGTAGGCTTTGTTTTAGTTTGGCGTCAAGTTACTATTATGTGATCCAGTAGTCTACTTATTCTATCGAGTAACCAAGTGTAAAACGCACGTGCGTGTGCGCGCGTTGTCATTTTCAGGGGGACTGATTCTCGGAAATATATCGAGTTCGTAATAATATCAACATTTGACGACATAATATTTTGGCCTCCACTTTTTCGGTGTCACATCACACAAAACTGCAAAAACTGTAGTTTAATAAATCGCGCGTTCTTTTTATATATATAAGTAGTTATTTTAGAACCCACTTTTTTAATTACTGGCCCGATAGCTCAGTTGGTTGGTGGCCTTCTGAACTGTATAGGTTCGATTCCCAGCTAGGACAAACATTTGTGCGATGAACATCGAACACGCAAAAACTAATTGATAGATTTTAATGCCGTTTGCTGTTATTTAAGTACCTATTCTTTTCAGTTTTGAGCAGAATTTACGTTCGTTTCATCAAAATCGTTATAGGCATTTTTAGAAAAATTTGCCTTCACCATACCACAGAAAAGTTGAATAACTATTACTTACTTATTAACCCCCTTACTAATAAACATAATAGCGAACGAATAATTAAGTAGTGTTTTGTTACTTTCTGTGAAGCTTGAAATATACAAAGATCCAGCAAGAGAAAACACTAAGGACGAAAGGAGAAGAGAAGGAAGAGATGGGGAACAGTGTAGAGAAAGAGTTGAAAGGGACGGACGGAAAATTAATTTACCAGTACCTACGAAGTCGAGATGGGTCTGATAGCTTATAATTTATTATAGTATGGATTGTAAAACAGACAATACTTCTCAAATTGGTAGTGCCGCAGCGTATAATTATTATTATATTATAAATAAATATCTATGGACATTTCACACAGCGCCATCTAGTCCCAAACTAAGCAAAGCTTGTACTATGGGAACCAGATAACTGATGCAATACTTAGATACTTTTTGTTTGTAAATACATACATAGAATACAATATAATACCCAATAATTATAATTATATTATAGCAGTGTTATATTGTATTCTGTGTATATGTACAAACAAAAAGTATCTAAGTATTGTATTGGTTATCTGGTTCCCATAGTACACGCTTTGCATATTTTGGGCTAGATGGCGTTGTGTGTGGCACATATTATTATTATTATTAGTGTTACTATAATTTATGCTTATATGGAAATGGAAGTAAAGAGAGGTAAAAGACGAAATCTTATTGACAGAAGGTGTTCGTTCAGTAAATGCTTACCCTTTCATCTAATTTGAAGTGAAAACCCAATGACATATTTTATTCCAGCGCTGGATAAATAGGTTGCAAACGCGACAACATTATCATAATGTTAAATTAATATCTTAATTTAAGTACCTAATATAATTTTCACTTGTCAAACTGCTAAAAATGGTATATTTGCAATAAATCCTTTGACTTTGACTATAACAAAAACAAATTATTCTTAAATTAAAAACTCCTTTTACAAAGTTTATTTTAAGTACATTGTACTTATACATAATATCTACCAGACATATTATACTATAGTAAGTGGAATAGGGCTGTTTCTGTGGACATGACTAGTCCTTGAGTGGACATTGGGCAACAAATATTCTGATCTTGGGGGTCTGCCCCCAATAACGGCCGTCCGCCGAAGTTACGGGTTTAGTCTACAGCATCTGACTTCCACAGCACAGGACTTGACAGTTGAAACGATCGGAAGACGACGACGACGATGGTAAATCGCATGTCCAGAAACTAACAAAATTTAAGAACGACGTATAATAATAATAACGTACCTTCAACGATCGCGTACATAGGTAGATCCTGGACCCTAGCTAGGACTCCCTGTATCTGAGAACCCAGGAACTACGAGGACCATGGTCCCGCAGCATCCAGATAAAGGACAAGTATTTTCGCTATATTTTTTTGTGCCCAAATACTTGTCCTACTGCGGGAACCCGCCGCCTCCAGGCTATAAGCTGACCTGCTGAACCACCACACCACGGAAGCTGTCAAGTATATAGAAGATTTAGAATAGAAGATTTATTTTACAATAACCACAAATCAAAGGAAAAAAAAAAGAGAAACTAATTTATTATTTTAACATAAACTAATTTTTTTTTATATTACGAAATGACATGACGAGCTAGTCGCTCACCCGATGTTAAGTGACACGACTGCTCATATCAATTGCAGTGACACTTGAAACTCAAGTGTAGTTTCGCGTGACACTGCACTGCGCACGTCATTCTGAGACATCGGCACAGTCTAGCAATAAGATTACTAGACTGTGAGATTAGGTGCCCTTCAAACCGAAACACAGTACTGCTTGGCGGCAGAATAACTGGCAAAGCGGTGGTACCTACCTAGACGAACTTTGCAGAAAAGTCTTACCACCTAGTAAAATAATAATAATACATATTGTGGATATTTCACATAACGCCCTCTAGTTTTAAACTATGCAATGCTTGTACTACGGGAATCAGATAACAGATACAATACTTAGATACTTTGTGTTTGTAAATACATACATAGATATATACATATTGTATTATTATTCAAAGTTATAAATAATACTGAATTACGTAAAAAGCTTTGCATTTAAAAGCGATTACAACACCTATAAGAACAATTTGTGGAGCGCTTATAGTTACGAGCGTCGAAAATAAATGAGTTCACTTCCTTTCAAAGGCATCGCGAATATGAGAAAAACTTAACCTCGGACATTTTAGTGCATATTAGGGTAGGTAGTGAAACAAGGGCGTTTAGGTTACAGGAGAGTCACATTGGAACTGTAGACAGCCGCCGTCTGGACCCCTTGGCACGGATGTAGGTATATGCAGGTATAGGGAGAATGCGCCCTCTTTTTTTGCCGCATGCAATCTATACAATACCGAGACAGAATAAAAGCAAAAACTGTGTAGAATGCTTCCTTTATTTCGGGCGTCAGGTTTCTTCTTCGCAACCAAATAATAAGATTTTGACTATAATATAGGCTTGACTTCTCTGAGGGGTTAAAATATTGTACCTGCATAAACGTTGACAGCATCTGTGGTACAGGAGGTGGCTTTAACTTTCAGACACAGTGATTTGCACTCATATAACACCCCTAGTGCGGGTAAACTTGTAGGTATTTGCAGGAAGCTCACAAAATCGTACAAATTGACACATGTCATGGGCCCGACCGTATGTAATAAACTGCCCAACGAAGTCACCGCAGCGCCCAGTATAGCGTGTTTTAAGCTGCGCCTAAAACGTTGGCTTGTCGAGCAGGCATTCTATATATACGACGAGTTTTTGACGTATTAAGTAAATTAATTAATTATGAATTTGATCAATTAATTGTTACTTTATCTGACTGTAATTTTATTTTCAATCATATTTTATTTGTTAATTTTTTACATATTATTTACTATAATTGTGATGTGACTATTATTACTAGATACTATTCAATTGTACTTATGATGATGATTATGATTATATTTGTCATGGCGGGTTCGATTCCCGTGGCAGGACAAGTATTTGTGCACGGGAAAAAAAACGCAACGCAGTATCTTATCTGCGAACGTAAGTCATATCTGACTTTATATTTTATCTTTATATATAAAAAAGAATCACTAATTCCCTTGGTCATCACATCACGCGTGAACGGATGGAACATTTTCGCTAATTCTTTTTTTTGTGTTTATTATTGTCAGGAGAAGGTTCTTATGGAAGAAAAAACTAAGAAAGTTAGAAATTTTTCACCACGCGGGTCAAGGTCCACCATAACAACACTTATACTTTTATATTTACAACTCATATAGGTTTTGGCGGGAAAGCGAAAAAGATTGTGTCACCGCATTGTATTATTTTCCATAACTTGTGTTATTTTCAGTGTTAGTGCATAAAATTGGTGGCATTCTATTCGTTAAGTGCTGGATTACAGGCGTGAGTGTGGGAAAATGGTATAATGATAGTGAAACGTTTCTTTTCGTGTTGTTTCCAAAACTCCATAGAAGCTTCAAGTAAAGTTGCCACCACTTTACTAGGAGTATGATTTTGACTAGACTTTGACTAGACTATGACTTGACTTGATGACTTCGACTGTGACTTGACACATATTTGAGTAAAATATCATTAACTTGATAAAATATCAATTACTTGACACTGGCTAAATACACGGAGGTGTGGAGCCAAAACATGAAAAAAAAAAGTCTCACATAGGTACTCATCTTTAATATCTTACTAATATTATAAATGCGAAAGTTTGTAAGTATGGATGTATGTTTGTTACTCTTTCACGCAAAAACTACTGAACGGATTTAAATGAAATTTGTAACATAGATAGTTTATAACCTGAATTAACTTATAGGATACTTTTTATCCCGATAGTATGTTCCCGTGGGACAATTAACGAACACCACGAGGGCGACATCCCGGGCTATTTACGCAAAAACTACTGAACGGATTTGGATGAAATTTAGAATACAGATAGCTTATAGCCTGGAATTACCATATAGAATACTTTTTATTTGCGGGTGAAACCGCGGGGCGAAGCTAGTATAAAAATTAATCTCTATTTCTTCTGGTCATCGCATCACGGGTGAAGGGACACAACATTTTGGCTAATTGTATTTTTATTGTGTTTATTACTTTCAGGAGAAGGTTCTTATGAAAGAAAAAGTTAAGAAAGTATGGAAAATTTTCACCACGCGGGTGAAACCGTGGGGCACAGCTAGTATTAATTAATTTTAAAAAATTGATCAGCATTTAAATTAATTACTTCATCGTACTTATTCAAAGAATGAATTATGTTGTTATATATTCCAACCACTTTCACATATTTGAAACAACAAAACATGTAACATTCTAAACATAAGATTCCTTGATTGTGAGGATCCGTATTTCAGCACTCACGCAGATTCAGTGTAGTGAGATCGCATTTAGTCAGTTAGATTTCTTTTAGCAAAATGTATGGTTGCTAACTTGCTATAAATAATTTAGTTCACTAATTAGAAACGGATTTAGAAAGATATAATCACATTTATGCTCGTATTACAGAACGATGCTCAGTGATCGATCGGTGCTCAAGCAGAGATTTCATTCACTAATTGATCACTTTATGAATGAAATCTGCTTGAGCACCGATCAAGTTTTGGAAAATAATACAATGCGGCGACGCGATCTTTTTCGTTTTCCCGCCAAAACTGATTAAGTAACTTATTGCTGCAATAAATGTTAGTAAAACTGTTTAAAACCATTAGACTTTAGAAATTATCTACGAATGGATTCGAGATCGTTTGATATACCTAGGTAGCATATATTACGGAACAATAGGGTAATAAGAATAAATAAAACACGTCGATACGCAGCATAATACCAGTATATGGCAGATGACTAAAGTCTGTATTACAGAATAATGCTCGGTCATCGATTGGTGCTCAAGCAGAGATTTCATTCATAAAGTGATCAATTAGTGAATGAAATCTCTGCTTGAAAAAATAAGGTGTAAAATATTTTATCCGACAATGATTATAAAATGATTTATTGTTCTGTATTGGAACGACAGTAAATAAATAAATAAATGTGAACATTTCACACAGCTCCATCTAGTCTCAAACTAAGCAAAGCGTACTATAGGAACCAGATAACTGATTAAAATACTTAGATTTTTTTGTAAATACGTACATATAACACCCAGACACAGAACAAACATCGATGTTGATCACACAAATATTTGTCTTGGGTGGGGATCGAATCCACAACCTGCAGTTCAGAAGCCAGGGTTACTACCAAGTTAATACCAACTGAGCTATCGGGCCAGTCAATGACAGATGGAACATGATACATGAGATATTTCAATGTCAACTAGTGACTGTCAATGTCATTTTACTTTTTCGGTGTTTCCAACCCCAATTCTCAATATGCCTCACTCTTCAAAAAATTTATTCTGAGAAGTATGATAAATAAAAAACCGTCAGCGTATTGAAGAATACGACAAAGACCGACAGAAGACTCGAAGTTAAATAAATATTATAAAGAAGAGGACTTAAAACTGAACCTTCGGGGAAACCCGCGCCAAATAATAGCTCTGCTAGAAAAAAATTAAAAGGTCGTTACAACAAAAATATACGCGAAACTGGCAATAATGAAATATCAACAAAAAAGCCTTAGCGAAGCGTTACAAACCCTGACTCAATGTATTATTTCCCCCATATATATTATGTATGTACCTATACCCTATTATAGATTTCTGCTATCACTCTTATATGTATATGTGTGTGTATGTCACTCAACCGAAGTCCAAAATTTAGTAATAATATAGGTACTGTCACCAAAATCTAGTAATAGTGTACATAGGTCTGGTTTTAATATAAGTACCTATGTATAAACATAGTACCCATGTCATATAGTAGTGTCATGTAGTATTATTATTATTTCACTATGATTTTCTTGTAATTATGTAGTGTAGTTTGCCGTATTTTTTGTTTCTCATTTGACAAGACGCTGGCAATGAGGTAAAAAAATGCCATTAAAAAAAATTATTTATTCTTTAGTTCAAACTTACGACGGTATACCCAGTAAACAACAACAGAGAGGCCATAATAGTTACTTCAAAAAGACCATGGCGTGATATAGAACTACAGGAAAGAGAAAATAAAAGATTTTTTGTACCGTCGCGCGCCGGGCCCTATTTTTAATTTGTCACAACCACCGAATTCGCCCTAATTACAAACATCAAATTACGACATACGCTAAACGTATGCCTCAGTATATCTTTTCTTCTAAAATTCTAATGATTTCAGGATTCGTTTGAGCTATTAAAATAAAATCACGTGCTTTGTGCGATGGTGGGATGCAGTGTTCTTCCACTGTATAAGTATAGTAAAAGTTAAGTACAGTGCAGGATAAGTGCGAACATAGGATCTGTAAAACTGTATGTAAACAAACGCTTTTTATATGATTTAGTGCAGACGGGCATATGCCTCTTGGTCACACGTACACGTGGCGACAAGAAATTCACCACATTGGGGATTTTTTTTCTTCACAGGTAAGCACTCTTTTAAATATGTATGTCTCATGTGTGGCCACAGCACAGGATAAATATATCCTGGAGTTTTGGCGGGAAAACAAAAAAGATCACGTTACCGCATTATAATTAGGTCTTTACCTATGAAATTGCCGTTTTGTTTGAAAAAAGTTAAAGTATTTTTTTTTTCGAACTTATTTATTTTTTTTATTCAAAGTAATCACCCCTGCAATCAATGCATCTTTGCCAACGCTGTGGCAGTTTATGGATGCCCTTCTTGAAAAAATCAGCAGGACGGGAGACAACAAACTCTTCAAAGGCGTTTTGTACTGCCTCTCGGGAATTGAATTTTTTTCCCGCTAAAAAGTTGTCCAAATTTTGGAAAAAGTAATAGTCGGTAGGCGCAAGATCTGGTGAGTATGGCGGATGAGGGAGAGCTTCCAAACCCAACTCATGCAGCTTAGAGACGGTCTGTTGTGCAGTATGGGGTCGCGCGTTGTCGTGAAGTAGCAGTGGAGACGACCGATTGACCAAAGCTGGTTGCAGACGTGCGAGTTTCGCCATCATTGTTGTCAGTTCTTCAATGTACACATCTGCAGTAATGCTCTCGCAGTTTTTTAAAAAGCTATGATGAATCACACCAGCACTAGACCACCAAACTGTGACCATCACCTTTCTAGGGGTCATTTTTCGTTTTGCACATTGCTTTGGTACCGAACCAGGATCTAACTAACTTTCTGAGCGCTTTCGATTGTCAAAATGAATCCATTTTTCGTCGCACGTAACAATTCGGTTCAAAATTCCTTCATTTCTGTGCCTGTTAAGCAGCGCAAGGCAAGTCTCGACGCGTACGTTGCGCTGGCGATCGTTAAGTTCGTGGGGCACCCATCTATCAAGCTTTTTTATCTTGTCAATCTGTCGCAAATGGACCAATATTGTTTTGATGCTAACATCAAAAGCTGCTGCCAGCTCAGCTGTAGATTGAGATTCATCAGCTTCCACAATCGCCTTTAATTCATCATTGTTGACCAAAGTTTCCGGACGACCACGAGGTTCATTTTTCAAGTCAAAATTCCCAAAACGGAACCGAGCAAACCAATAACGGGTTGTACGTTCGTTTGTACAGTTCTCTCCGTAAACTTCGTTGATGTTACGTGTCGTTTGTGCCGCGTTGGTGCCACGACGGAACTCATATTCCATAATTACACGAAATTTCAAAGTATCCATTATGAGGAAAAATGTTGAAATGTAATGAAAATACAACGCTAATCAATAAACAAAAGACTTATATTGTAAATAGAATGTCATATTTTTAAAACTAAATTAATTTGAATTTAGAATTCATAGCCAATCAAAACTTTTTTTGTTTGAAAAAGTCTGTACTGCAATACGGCAATTTCATAGGTAAAGACCTATTATTATTTTCCAAAACTTGTGTTATTTTCAATGTTAGTGCATAAAATTGGTGGCATTTTATTCGTTAAGTGCTGGATTAAAAACATGAGTGTGGGAAAGTGGTATAATGATGGTGAAACGTTTTTTTTCGTGTTGTTTCCAAAACTCCATAGAAGCTTCTGGTAAAGTTGCCACCACTTTACTAGGAGTATGACTTGACTAGACTAGACTAGACTATGACTTGACTCTGACTTGACTTGATGACTTTGACTGTGACCTACCACATTATTTACGTGAAATATCATTAACTTGCTAAATTATCAATTACTTGACACTGGCTAAATACACAAAAGGGTGGAGTCAAAACACAAAAAAAAATCAAAGGTGAAACTGCCGCCAAAGCCACTAAATTTCAAAATATTCTAAGATTTCTAAGCTACAAAATCAACATAAATTAGAAACTATACAACTTACCAATATCGACTTTTACTGAAAGTATGAAGTTCAATAAAGTTACCCATGTGCTATTTGATCTAGACGGATTATTGTTGGGTGAGTATTCATTTTGAAACATGTGTCACGATATTGCGTAATTTTAACACAAGATTTTACAGAATTTATGTTAGCCTACTTATAAATTTCCATTATAGATTCTGAAGGGCTCTACACGGAAGCATTTTCATCCGTAAGCGCTAGGTACGGGAAAGAATTTACATGGGAACTAAAGTCTACTTTACTTGGCTTCCAAGGGCGCGAGTGTGCGGATAAGATAATAAAAACATTGGACCTACCTTTAACAGTTGAAGAATTTATGAGGCAATGTCTCGAAATATATGAGGTATCGTTTCCTAATGTGCAGCTAATGCCAGGTAAAAAACATTAAACTGAAAGATGCAACCTTCATAATAATATGACAAAAAAAGTGAAAGTTCAGTAAGTAAATTTAGGCTGTAAAGTAGATAAAGATATAAGATAAAAACTCCACTTTCAGGTGCACAAAAACTAGTTGAACATCTACACAACAAGGGTATACCAATAGCCCTTGCCACAAGTTCCAGCAAAGATAGTGTTGATATGAAAATGCATAACCACCAAGATGTCTTCAAACTGTTCAGTCATCTCACCATGGGTTCAAGTGATCCTGAAGTGACAAAGGGTAAACCTGATCCTGCAATTTTCATAGTCTGCGCATCTAGATTTCCTGATAAACCTAAGCCTGAAGATGTAAGTTTTTAAGTATGAGAACATGGTAGAAACTTAATTAGTTCTTAAAGTTACCTATTACCAAGTTCATTCCCAATTTATTCTACAAATGAGCACATGTTTTAGATATTGTTACTTCAGTGCCAGGTGGGCTTAATGCATACAGAGGTTATTATTACATTGTGCTTAAATAAAATAATGACACAAAAGTCTGCAAGCTCCTTAGTTTGCGCTTATTCCTCTGTGGCATACTTAAATACACTACAGTAAATGTGTCATAGAGGGATAAGTATGAACTTAGGAGTTATCAAACTTTAGACAGATGGGCATAATTTTTTTACCAAGTATCCATTTGTGTCAGTAAGTAATAATTTTTGTTACAGTGTCTAGTATTTGAAGATGCTGTTAATGGTTTGAAAGCTGGCATAGCAGCTAAGATGCAGGTAGTTTTGGTTCCAGACCAGCGGATAGATCCAGCACAATTCAGCGGAGCCACTCTTGTACTCAACTCACTTGAAGAGTTTCAACCTGAACTCTTTGGACTGCCACCTTTTGAATGAAGGATAAGAACCACATAGGAAATGAAACAATGATTAATAACGAAACCTCTTAAGATTTCCGTAATGCACATTCATCTTCATAGATAAGAAAAATTTTATTGCCAAAAAATTAAATGTTACAATTTGTTAATTACAGTGCAAGAATAAACATTTCCTTCAAACTATGCTTTGCGAAAGAAGCAAATTAACAAAACAGGATTCCAATATTTATATTTTACCTATGAAATTGCACGGACACTGCTAGTTGTAATGAGCCTTAAATAGAAACTTATAGAAGTGCATTGGTTAAAATTGCGCACTTTATTTTTTATTGTGTAGAATTAATGCATTGGCATTATTAAATTGAATCTGAGTTTATATGTAAATGTACAGCCTACAAATTTAGCATGGTCATCGATACTGGAAAAAAGTGTGTGTGAATGGCTATAGTAGTATGTACCTATAGACAAAAGTAGATGATGAAGTATTGTTCAGGGTACAGGACAATAATAATAATGATAACGCCCAATGATCACATACATAGATCCTGGACCCTAACTAGTATTCCCTGTATCTAGGGACCCAGGAACTACAATACAATACTTACTTACAGTATTAAATAAATAAATATAATACTTAATAGTAATAGCGCAAATACTATTGTGTCTGGGTGTTGTAGGACCATGGTACTCGTAGTTCCTGGATCCTAGATACAGGGAATCCTAGTTAGAGTCTGGGATCTATGTATTTATTTATTGTGTTAAAAACAACAAAAACAATTACAGTTACACACAAAGAGTTAGTTAATTAGATTAAAAGAAAAAATATTCACTAACACTACTGGATTACCAGTATGCTTTCACATTATGTCAATGTATGGGATCATTATGGTTGAGTTATTTATTTACGTCATAAAATCACACTAATATTATAAAATGTTAATGTTTGTGTGTTGTGTTTGTTCTTTCTATTCAAAAGCTGAACGGATTGAAACGAAATTTGGAATGGTGATAGCTTACGCAGGAGAAACCGCAGGGCGTAGCTAGTATATCAAAAGCTTTATTTCTTTGCACTCTTACTTGACAACTGACAACTTACTTGACATAGTCTGATTTAAGAACGCTCTAAGCAAAAATCCTATTAAGGTTATCTAGTCATATCTTTAGATTTAAGTATGATGTACTTAATGTTAAGGTTTAACATTAATAATAAATTGTTGATAAAATATACAGATTTGTTTTATTGTCATTAGATTTAGGTATATTAATATATTATAGCATGTAAACCCATCACATACATTACATAACTTAACTACAGTTAAAAGAATAAGTAGTATTTCTTACACATTAAAAATAAGTATTTATAATTCATTATTTAATTATACTGTTGGTATAAGGCCACAGATCTGTAAATAGTTTATAACTAAATCCAACAGTGAATTCCACAGAATAAATAATTAGACTAGTATATGGAAGATTATTATAATAATTACAATATAGTGGCTATTTCTACCACGTAACAAAATGCAATTTACCACTGCGCACTGCCCATAGCGCTGCAACTGCTGTAAGGCTAAAATATTCGTCGTCTTTCTTTTCATCTCATAATACAATATAAAAAGAAAGAAGAAAACATTTATTCAACTGTTGCCAAGCCAAGGCAGCCATTTCCATCCTCAATAGGAACATACCAAACGACCTATTAAAGCTAACACGGCATGAACTTAGCCTACTCTTAGGCCTTATTATCATGGTCACTGGAATTTAAATTATCATTTGCATGAATGGAGCGAAGAACAGTTTACTCTGTCGGGGTTACCTGCGAACGAGCACGAGCCTGGGACATGTCATGTATCAGTCTCACTCGGCCATAAAAGAGACGCACACCCATCATCTGCGACACCGGCACTGGAACAGCTGTGCCAACAACTCAGAGCCACTCTAAACTGGGCTGGCTTGTTAATTAGATGCTAGTAGGTGAATACGAAAAAAAACACACTAAACGATGCGGTACGTCAGTGTGGGCATAGAATACACAAATACTGAAATAGTACCTACCAGGGTATCCACGCCCATAATTAAGATTAGTAATTATTCTTGAAAATAAGTTACAAGAACATTACTACAAACAAAATGCAGAAGTATGGAAAATACCTAAAAATAAAAGAATATAGTATAAACAGAACGCTATTAATAGTAGAACCCGTCAAAAAATTACTTATACTATATGACGCGGCCTCAATACATACCTATTCTGTGGCTCTCTTGATTGCTCACGTCACGGTTATAATGTACATTCACTAATTTATAAGGATGGTTTAATTAAATTATACTAACATTCATTGCATTCGTCACATCATTATTAAAATAAATTAGTCACACGATAATAATAATAAAAATAAATAGGTAATTCGTTAGTTAGATTAATATTTGTACGGTGGTAATCCAAACATTTCTGGTTGGAAATGTTCCACAGAATCTATGATGAGAGTAGCATCCGGGGCCAGAGAGCGGTCCAGCCTTGGGTCCGGGACCATTACAACCTGCATACCAGCCGCGCGAGCCGCTCGCACACCGTTGATCGAGTCTTCGAATACTAGGCACTGGAATAATTACATCATCCGATAAGTGCAGTCCACGACTGGAAATAAGCTTTATAAGTATTTTCACCCGTGGATAAAAAGTATTTCAATTATTTGCTCATCCCACGGAAAAAAATCACTTTTCCGGGATAAAATGTAGCCTATATGTTAATCCAGTGAATAAGCAATTTTGGTACCGAATTTCATCCAAATCCATTCAGTCGTTTGAGCGTGAAGGAGTAACAACATACACACAAACACACATACAAACTTTCGCCTTTATAATATTAGTGTGTAAAGTCCTCTATAAAAGTACCCATATCGCAATGCATTGATAATGTTTTATGTTAGAGTATGGATCGCGTAGATATATCCACTGCAGAGTGACATATAATATACATATGCATATAATATGTCATAGCTCTGCACTGTAGAGGCCGGCCGTATAGTCTGACGCCATGAAATCACGGAGAATTAGATTAAATAAGTCATTTTCGAAATATTGAAATAATTCATAATACACTTGTACAAATAAATAATTGTTGCACTAAAATTATGCATTGCGCAACCCGCTCATAGTCGTTTTTGAAAGCATAAAGTATCCTAAATGTTATTCTGAAACAGCTATAACCATATTAAGTTACATCGAATTCCGTCCAATAGTTACAGCGCCACAGACAGATTTTTTTTTTACTTCAATATAGACTAAAAACGGTATCCCAATTAAAATTTAATTTATGTTCGGATTTATCACAGCTACAGTTTTATAACTGTATAGATCGGGTGTACATCGGGCCATCGGGCAAAAGTAACTTTAAAATAAAGAAGAGTCATATCATACCTGACCCGGAGAAGGTTTGCCAGGGAACTTATTAGCCGCGACGATGAATATATCTGGGTAGGGTTTGCCCCTCTTCACTTCAGGGTCAGAAGATCCCCAGGTCTTATATTCCAGCAGGTCGAACATCTCCAAGTGGTTCTGAGCCTTCAACGCGTATGATTCTTTACTGCTGCTTGTTGCCAGACCCATTGGAATGTCATTCTCGTATAGGTGCTGAATAAGTTTTTTCACCCCTAAAAATAAATTAAGGTTGGCCTAATCATCATTCTCCAGGTTTTTTTACTTCGAAAATAAAAACAGAGGTACATAGTAAACAGGAGTTAAATATTCCTTCACCAAAGAACCATTGGTAATATCTAACATAATTAAATGAAAGACTGATCTACTTTTTCATTATTTCTAACTTTAAAGGTCTAGTCACTTACAGACAGTATAGAAAGATATCTTGTTTATCTTTCTGTACTGTATTATAAATATTCCTTCCATAGTGCCCAGGGCTTTACTGAACTAGCCTAGGTACTGTAAGGTTCTGAAAACATTAAATTATGTACTTATACAAGAATTACCTGTTAATTATTAATATCTTCATTATATTAATATATTCATGAGTTTAATAATAAATAATAATAATAATTATTGTTATTATAATAGTATTGTTATTGTAATAGTATTATTATTATTTATGTATTATTAATTGATTTAATATCTTCATTTTTTTTATTTGTTTGTAATGCCTAGTTTTATTTCATGTTGATATGCGCAATAAAGAGTTTTTCTATTCTATTCTATCTACAAGAACAAACTAAGTGATTGACAACTGGATCCGATCGAATAAACTATCACTATTAACATTAGAAATTAATTTAATACTGTGAATATCATCATCAGTGATGCTGCTCGTCTGTCAACCAATAATTATAATAAAATAATTGATATGAGACAAAATTGGTAGTTATTTCATAAATCATCTTATTCTATAATCCATCAAACTTCACCACGATATCGATAGCCCAAATTTTTAAACCTTTATAATATTCGAAATAGTCAAAATATGCTATACCCTACCAAAACTCCGGGCTTTATAGATACGAGAATTTAAATAGATAAAATAATGATGTAAGATAAATAACGGCCAAACTCACGTCAATTAAAAAGTCGAAATTACTCCGACCATGTTATTTAAAAATTACACGATCTAATTCCTCCATCTCCCTTCTTTAACCAGACATCAGTGCATAAAAATATACATGATTGAACTTCCATCAACACGCGTTTTTCCCACCCACTTTATAGTGCGAACAACCTATGAGCGGAAATACGATGCATCTTGCATGCTGGCGTCTTTGTTTCCAGCTAACTATACCTGGAAGTTTTCAAGTGAAGAGTGAACAACTGAACACGTATCTTCTAGGCAAGTTGCACCGTTGTAGATTTCGTTACCAGTTTCCATCAAGTTTTTACTAGGTGGTAGAGGTAGAACTTTTCTGCAAAGTTCGTCTAGGTAGGTACCACCACTTTGCCAGTTATTCTGCCGCCAAGCAGTAGTGTGCAAGCACTACTGTGTTCCGGTTTGAAGGGCACTGTAGCTAGTGAAATTACTGGGCAAAGACTTTATTATCTGATCTCACAGTCGAATAATCTTATTACCAGACTGCGCTGATGTCTCGGGATGATGTGCGCAGTGCAGTGTTACACGAAACTTCATATTTTAGACTCCGAGTGACTGTTCCGTTATGGGCGGCCGTGTCGCTTAACATCAGGTGAACGAATAGCTCGTCACATCATTCATTAACATAAAAAAGTGGGACGAATGTGATCAAATGATTTGTCACAGTAAAAATATATAGATATACAGCTAGCACAAGAAGAGCTAATAAGGAAGAGACTAATTAGTGTATTGTAGCAAAAATATAATCACCAGGCATAATTTGGCACTCCGGGAACAGTTCATCGAATATCTCCCTTGTTTCGCTCATGAACTCTTCAACCGAAATCGGCAGCTCCAAGTCGTCTACGATGGTCTGCGAAAATTCGCGGCTATGCTGACCCATTATCTTGCATTTTAGCGCGAAAGTAAACTCTTTGCCGTAACGAGATGCTACTCTTTGAAATCCTATTGAGTAAAGATCCTCTGTGTCTGAAACACAAGTTACAATTGCTACGTAAATAAAAGTAGGTACTAATAATGGAATATTTTCGAAGCATAACTGCTTTTGTACGGGGTGGAGTTTGCAAGTCAGCCTGGCCTAGCACGGGATGTGGAATGAAATAATCTTCCCTGTTTAACCGCTAAAGTGGACCACAATAATTTAGAGGTAGGTTGCTTCTTTTTTTTCAATAATCAGATAAACGTTATTCATTCTTTAAATCAAATACTGAAAATAACACCGACATAATATACCCCAATGGCCATCACACCATACCACAACCTCCAGTTGAGCATATTGGCTCATACCTGGAGGTGCGGGTTCGATTCCCGCGACAGTACAAGTACGTGTGCACAGAAAAAAAGCGAAAGTACTTATTCTGAGTCTGGGTGCTGTGGGACCATGGTCCTCGTAGTTCCTGGGTACTTAGATACAAGGAATCCTAGTTAAGGTTCAGGATCTATGTAGGTATGTGATCGTTGGGCGTTATTATTATTATTATTTACAGGGAAATCATGAATTTTTATTATATATGAATTTCTAAGGTTTAGGAAGAAATCTTTGGCAATAAATATCGTCTTCAAAAGCCAACTTCAATGTACACTACAGCTACTAAAATCTTTCCACAAAAAGGAACTTACTCAACAATAGTCCATCCATGTCAAATAAAACATGCGTCACGGTTTTGAACTCCATTTTATTCACTTTTTTATCATCACAGTCAGTATTACTATTAAATTAAGTACAACACGCATATATCATAGACTACAGATGAACAGGTTGTAGTGCAAATGATATATAACTATATTAGCAACTTGCTTATTTCCTCGCAAGGACGGAACGTTAGGTAGTACATCGTTACATTGGATAATATTTACTCTACTATTGCCATGGACGTAGGCGCGGATCCTAAAAGGTTGTGCACATGTGCGATTCGAACTAAACTACGTACCTGCCACGTTTACGAAATGTACGGTCAAGACCTTCAGTCCAAAGAAATAAAAATCCATACGGACAAACAAAAAAAAAATTTTTCATTAATAGGCTATTTGACTACTATTAAAAATGAACAAGTAAATATTATTTTCACAAAGTAGGTTAAAAATGAATGTAATCATTGTAAAAATAAGTAAAACCGGTAAATTAATCACGGAGTAGTACGCTTTTAAAGTTTTATCGCCTGTCCCTTTCTCGCAAAACAGAGATCGTGTTGAGCTTCCTCACAGTTACTATGAAGGCATGGCTTGTGACGTCACATGCCAAAAAGATTGTATGTAGAGCTACCACAGCTTAGTAATGAGTTACTGTGAGGACTGGTAACTGACGTCACTGCGTGTTTGAGTTGTCTCTTTCTATTTCTGTATTTTAAAATGCCTGTAACTTAGTCATTTTTTGAGATATTCAAATTTTGTTTTCACAGTTATCTATTTTTTGAGGTATATTATTTATGTATGTAATAAAAATATAGTAGTCAAATAGCCTATTTTAGCATACAGTTGATTGGCTACAACCCGGTTGTAGGCATGCCCATTGTACCCGCGATAGTGAATCCACGCCTGGCAGTATCATTGTATAATCCACCGTATTACATACAGTACATACAGTCGCAATAAAACTTCAACAAAAGCTGCAACTAAATATTTCTTTTTCTGCAAAATTTCTATCGGTATTGCCATATCCTATGAAATTGATAAAATGTACGTAAATTGATTTTAATAGAAAATAAAACATTTCTTAGAAACAATAACAACATAAACACACAAAACACACAACAAAACACGAAACACTGAAACATTGTATTTTACTCATTTTTGCATATAATTTCATTTGTAAATGGATTTTTCTAATAAATAATTTTATATTATAGCATATTATATTATATATTATAGTCCTGTCTACCCTATCTAAAATCAAATATAATAATACTTTATTGCACACGGAAATACACACAGATATATATAACAACACGAAACCTACTACTAAATGATATTTTTTCATATTTGTTTATCAAAAAATGCACTATTATAAAATGTACGTTGAATATTTTTCACACTGTTTTACACATAGCTTGTGATATACCTAACTTACAGTGTAGGTACAGAATCAGAAGAAATATTGATGAAATGGTACCGACGTAATAGATAGATAGATACTCTTTATTGAAACGCCAAATCTTAAATAATTAAAAACAAAATGAACAAACTTAACAAAAGTGTAACAATGGGCGGTCTTATCGCCCAGAGCGATCTCTTCCAGACAACCTTGCACGGAAAGGAATAACGCAGTAATATAAGGACGGTGGTTTTCATTTAAAACACAGTAATAGCATAAATAAGTTGTTCTCGGTACCTTAATAAAAAATCGTTGATAGGCTTACCCTATCTATACCAACTGTATAAATAAACTTAACTCATATCACAAAAATCACTATGAAAAATGACAAAACATATAAATGACTTGGTGATAGGAAGAAAGTATGTTTCAAATACAATACACATAGCATGAACAAATATAGGTACTTAACTATATACCACTAATCCAGTCAATGACGACAAAAAACAAGGTGAAAAGGTGGGGTAGATTTTTATATTTTAATTGAAAGGCTTACAGAATATGTATACACGAAAAATATCTTGTGAAAATTGTTTTTTACTTTAAACTTCCCTCCGACACTTTTAGCCTAAGGCTTCAGACATACCTGGGCGACAGTGAAGCGGTAGCGAAAGCGAAGCGGGAGCGTCCAATCGCGATGGTTTAATCTGCGCCTATGACACCAGAACCAGTTGCCATATTCAAAACAGCAAATTTGCCAAAACTTCGATGAAGAAGCCTAAATTTTCATAATTATATTTTACTTTAAAGTAGCGTAATATCGCCTCATTTTAAGCCAGGTAGCATAAAAGGCCGATTTTTATGTGGTATATTTAAAGCTTAATTTGTTTATGCTATAGGTAGCAAATAAGCATACAACCCTACCTGATAGTCGCCGCAGCTTATGTACATCTGTAATACTACTACTAATGCAATACTTACCCTGTGGTAAGACTCTTTTGACCCAAAAATTTGATACAAACTCTAATCTATACAATTATACATAATATTGGTTTAGCGTTTGATGTTAAATACGCAAACAATGTTTCACTTACACTATTTATTGTATATTTAAGACATACTCTGGGTTTGGCATGTTTTTGACCAAATAAAGATTATTCATCAAAAGGTGGCAAACCAAACAGTTCAGGTTTGAATTCCTCCAAACTATTAATTACTTGGGTAGCTTCTGTGGTCAAAGCCTGTGGCATCCGAGGATCTGGCACCATCACAACTTGCATTCCCGCTGCCCTTGCTGCCTTCACACCATTGACTGCATCTTCAAACACTAAGCACTGAAAAAAATAAAGTAGGCTTATTTGGATTTGTTCAACTATGCAAGTTTATCAGTAATCTGAATTCCATTATTTCCAATGGGTTCCGTAATTTCCATAGCACAATCTTTACTTAGGGGCTAGATGGTGCTGTGTGAAATATCTGAAGAATAAATATTTATAACTATTAGGCGCCCCGCGGTTTCACCCGCAACTCACACGTATCACACGGGAACTCAAAAATTTTCAGGATAAAGAAACTTTTATGATCCTGGTGACATAAGCAAATGTTTCAGCAAAATCAGTTCAGATTTGACACACAAACAAAAAGACAATGTTTCAGGCTTATTTATTAAACCTTTTTGCCTAAAATAAAAATAGGAACCCCTGTTGGTTCTTTGTCCATCTGTGTCCGTCAAGATCCTTTTTTTCATGAATGAAATAGAATAAAAGAAAGGTATTAAGTTAAAATTGGTAACCATGGCAAAATAATTCAAGTTTCTTAATCAATGCAATAAAAAAACAGCAACTTAATGTTTGTTTATTTCATGCATCAAAACTGTATTAAGTATGCATTTATTTCCTTTAAAACTAGGATTTTTTAATTTGGTAAAACATATATTCCAAAAGGTATCTCAAAAACAATAAAATAATAGTTCTTTATGATATTATAAATAAAACCCTGAGAGAGGGTCTGGGTTAGTGTACTAGTGCAGTCTTTCATGCAGCACACTTGTTTCTACTTTCTGCAAAGTTGCAGTTGCATTGCATTTGTATGAGTTGATAATGTACTAGTGCTGTGCCCTGATATTTATTACCTTATCTAACTGAGGTTTATCAGGAAACCTACTAGCAGCTACTATGAATATATCAGGTGATGGCTTCCCTTTTTCCACCTCAGGGTCCGAAGACCCAAACACTTTGACAGGGAACAATGAGAACAGTTTCTGGTGATGCTTATTTGTCTTTGTTTCATAGCCTTCCTTAGTAGAACTTGTTGCTAAGGCAATAGGTACATTGTGCTTGTGTAAATGTTCTATTAATCTTATTGCACCTGAAAAATAGCAATAAATGATTGATATATAGTTGTTTAACACTATTAAATGTTTAAACACCTGTTGAGTGGTGTTAGGCTTATATTATTAATCAATATCACAAATGGTTTCATTACAATCTATAGAATTCCAGGAACTTGCTGTTAAAAGTAACTAAGAGGCTAGTTCCTGAAAATCTGTGGAATGGCATTGAACCACTAATCAATTAATTTTCTATTTCTGTAAATCATATTTCCATTCGGACAAAACCATTTTCTGCATATTATAGAGAAATATAATTTTTTTTATAGACATTGTATGTTAGAAATGCCCATCAATGTTTTCAAAATTCTAATGAATGCTATCTAAGTAAATGAATATGCATTTTACTTACCAGGTAATACCTCAGAATCTGGGAATAGCACCTCATATTGCTTCTTAAACTCTGTCAAAAACTCTTCAACACTCAAGGGCAACTCTAACTTCTCTATTAAAATGTTTGCTGCCTCAGTCAGTTGAGTTCCCATTAATGTCAACTTGATCTCGTAGGTGAATTCTTTACCGAATCTCGAGACTACATTTTGGAACGCTACCGTGTATAAATCCTCTGTATCTATGAATTTAGTAAAACATATCATGTAATAGACATCTTGTGTCTAAGCAGCAACTTCTTTGTTTTTGGAATCATTTGAAAATATTTCATTTATCTGAAGTTGAGTCTCTATCAGTCACGGTGGTATAACTTGGAAGCAAATAATGTGATATTCAACTATTTTGCAGAGCTAATGTTTCCCTTATTTTTTCTTTCTTTATATAAACAATTTGAATTTTTCAAGTGAATATGGTAGGCCAAATCTGAAACTATGAGGAATAGCGAAAAGTACTCAATGAAGTAATTTTTGCCCTTGATAGGATTGCAATTGACCAGTCTCACCTGATATTAATAAAAATGAAAACTGCATCAATAGATTTTCGTAAAATCAATAGTAACACAAAAAGCATCACATGCTTTTGATAGGGTCACTAACAAAGATAAACTACTAGGAAGAAATACATATGGCAATTTTAGGGACATGGTGGATTTTAAAAAAACTGCTTCTCATATTTTAACATAATTGTCTTTATTACTTACATTACTTGTATGTACCTTTTCCAAAATTATGATTTTTTTTTCAACTAGAACCTCTAGGGCTATCATTTTCACAACATTATATTCCTGACTTTGATTTAGAACAATTATCTGTTTTAGGTATTAAGTAGGTAACATAAGAAAAGTAAAAGTGATTTGTTAAAAATTTGCTCTTTACTTCTGTTTGCTATATGTAATTATTATACTTTTATTTATTATAATTATCATTACTTCCCAGAATTAGATCCTTATTAGCGACATTATCATACAATGTATATTATATAGATTTTTAAAATAAATAGTTTCTTTTTCAGTCTATTAATATTAATTCAAAGATCCAATGATTCAGTTTTAGTTTTCATCAAAAACATGCCCGAGACTCCTTTGAGTACTTTACTTTGACCTATTTCCTCATAGTTTCAGATATGGCAAACCACGCCCACTGGAAAAATTCAGCCTGTGTACTATTGCATTTCAGCACCAAAAGTTTACCATTATCCCAGATTAACCCTATCTTACTTTTAAATATACAAGTGATGCATACAAATGTTCCCTATTAAAACTATTATTTTATACTAACCATTCGTGTAAATTTTGATTATCGTTTCATTTTATAACGTAAATGAGAGTAAGAAATGTTTGTAAAGCTGGTATTTTAGGTTAAATATATGTTTCATTCAACTTACTTAGAATTAAGCCGTCCATATCGAATAACACATGGGTTACAGGGGTAAAAGCCATTATTTATACAATTAATTTAGGTGTTAAAGGTAAATATTATTCTATAGACTACCACACAACATGAATTTAGCCTATTTTTGAAAAATATTTCACAAGGTGATTTCAAGCACAGACTAGAGTAATCACAGAATACTATTACTTCTCCCGAGAGAGAGAGTAATAGTCATGGAATGGACATTGTTATTGTATCAAGATGGTTATATACTCTTTGAGACGTAGTATTATGTCCTCTGTGGATGGTAAATTCGTTACTACACTCTTTGGTAAATTCGTATTACACAGACTAAATAGAGGATGTTCCAAAGAGTGAAAGAGCATAGATTGTTCGTATTATTTGTTTTCCTTTTAACGTGTCGTCTACCTTAGAATCATTTGACACCGAATTTTATGTTTTTTAATGAGCTTAGCACAATCGGTCTATTTGATTATCAATCTTTTACAAACATCTACCTACTAAGACACCTTAACATTCGTTGTAATATTTAAGAATGGAAGGCCCTGGGATGAGTTTATTTCAAGGAGCTGCCAGCATCCACATTAACAACAGTGCACAAGACAGACTTGAGGAACAGGAGGAGCTCGAAGACCAGAAGAGACGTAATGAAGAGGTAATATTTAACTAAAAGTTTCATAGTGTTAGGTTAAGACTTCATGACTACAACCACAGAAGATACTGTTATTATAACAGTTACAGAAGCAGTCTTGTTTATGTAAATATTATAGTGGAGTGTGGAGTGCACCAGACCTTGCTACAACTAACTGTAAAGCTTTCATCTCATATGATAATTTTCAAAATTATGCTTTCATACATACATTGTTTATTCTATTAACAAATAGCAATATATAACCTTTGCAGCACTTTTTGAACTCAATTTTAACAAACTACAACTTGAGCCATTAACATACTTATTGTGTTGTTATTGTTATTTTAAGTTGAAACACAAACTGGCAAATGGGTTTGATGACTTGTTGGATGATGATGAAGCCAGTTCCGTAAACAGCAGTGGTAACTTCACTTTGGATGCAGCTCAGAGTAATGGTAAGTTAAAGATAATTATCTCACAGGTGAATTCTTCCATAACAAGGACTCCTCTGCAACAGATATCAACATCTCTCTCCCTAGTGTCCTATTTGCCATGGCATTGTTATCATCCACAAAGGCCACAATACTACTAGATAGTCATTCCACCGGTCATACACCAAATTATTTGGCTGGCATCCTACTAGGATATTAGGGTAGTTGATAATTATGGCTGGTTAAAGGAATGCAGCCTATGTGAGATTGGAACAGTTATTCCTTTCTCTGTAAGTTCTCTCTCTCTCTCTCTCTCTCTCTCTCTCTCACTCACTCACTCACTCTCTTTTTTGAGAATGTTACCATTTCTGTACAACTTCAGGTTCACAACCTCGATCAGGGCTGCCCCCTACATACATAGAATCCCTAAACCATTTGAAGGAACAAGCATCTGAATCACCGAAGCAGTACTGTGAAACTCCCAAGAACCACTTACCTCACATGCGGCTCCAGGAAGAACCGGTCAAACTACAGTTTAGCCCTTATGGAGCAGGGGATGGCCAGAATAATTACTTTCAACAGGAGCTTAGAGGTATTTGAAGTGTCAGCATTTAGAGTGATATAGCATTAGATCATAGATATGGTGCCACCAACTTATCTGTAGAATGTAGCGATGGCGCCACGATCGAAAAGTAAAGCGATTAAACAGCACAGACATCATCGACTAACAACAACAATATGACGTTTTCAAAATGGCGTCAGTAGTTCCGCTTTTGGCCGTTCTACAGATAAGTTGGTGGCACTGTACCTGTAGTTCTAGTATTTTCATGTCTATTAATAGTATTTGAAAGTTTCATTGAGAACATTCATATTTAAATTAAAAAATTTGTTTATATACTTTTTTGATGTTTTTGTTTTGGCTTTACTATTTTGTGTATTTAGCCAGTGTCAAGTAATTGATAACTTCTCAAGTTATTTAAAATTATATATATATGTGTGTCAAGTCAAGTCACAGTCCAAGTCATCAAGTCAAGTCATACTCCTAGTAAAGTGGTGGCAACTTTACCAGAAGCTTCTATGGAGCTTTCTCTCATAATCCAGCACTTAACGAATAAAATGACACCAATTTTATGCACTAACACTGAAAATAACACAAGTTTTTGAAAATAATACAATGCGGTGACGCGATCTTTGCCGTTTCCCCGCCCAAACTCCGTTTATATACTTTTTGGCGGGCTTAGGTCTTGGTGATTGCAGAAGTTTTTAATGTAGGTACCACGGAGTATGCTGCCGCCAATTCCCTGGATGATACTTTAGCCGGTCCTCATGGCACCCATCGGCGGATAGTGGATCGGCAACATCGTCATGATTGCAGAGCCGTTGGACGCAAGAGACAAGCAACCGCTCAAAGTGGCGCTTTGTGAGGAACGCCTATGTTCAGTAGAGGACCTCTTTAGACTGATCATGATTATCCTCAACTTCCTTCGAGCATTAATAATAATAACATAATAATAATAACACCCAACGATCACATACATAGATCCTGGACCCTAACTAGGATTCCCTGTGTCTAGGAACCCAGGAGCTACGAGGACCATGGTCCCACAACACCCAGACGCAGGACAAGTATTTGCACTTTTTTTTTTGTGCACAAATACTTGTCCTGCCGCGGGAATCAAACCCGCCGCCTCCGGATTATGAGCCGACTTGCTCAACCACCACACCACAGAGGCCGTCATGGCATTATTCTCTAAGTCAACTTCACAACAAACCAAACAGGGTCTTAAGTTTTCTAACAAAATTCACAAGATATCTAGGTACAGGTAGATTAATATTTACTTTTTTAAGGTCACGTTAATGGCACGAACAACTACGAGTATGACGCCAGGCAAGAGTACATGAACAATGAGCAGCTGAAAGTCATGTACGAGGTAAATAATATAATCATTATGTGATCAGAAATTAGCTCTTTATTCATATACATTACACTGGACACTGGTTTATGTATCTTAAAGCACTATTTCCACTTCAATCTTAATGCATTATTTTCCTGTAAAAATTAATATATACGGACCGACGTATTACTCTCAACCACACAATAAGTAATAGTACAACCTCAACTTGCACGTTTTCCCGCGCGTACTTCGAGTTAAAAAGTATTTTGAGAAAATATAATTAATTTAGAAAATATAATTAATTTAGAAAATTTATGTTACATTTTATATATATAAAAGAAAGTCGTGTTAGTTACACTGTTTATAACTCTCGAACGGCTGAAATGATTTGGCTGAAAATTTGTGGGGAGGTATCTTAGGACCAGGAGACGGACTTTATATCCCGTTCAACCGCGTTTTACTAATTCGCCCGTGCGAAGCCGGGGCGGGTCAACTAGTTGTGTATAAAATACATAATAAAAAAAACTTTTTGGCAACTTCGTGATAATTTCGTATCAAGGATTGTTTTATTATTTTTTATTATTTACAAAGTCCACACAACTTTGAGTCTATAAAATATAAATATTATATAGTGGATTATTTTTAGCTTATTCCCGATCCGTATTTAGCACTAAAAACCTTTCAACACATTCCAGATGCGAGTAAAGGAGTGTCAACAACTGGCCTCACAGATGCAGAAGCTCGACATGGAGGTCGATAGCCTCCGGACGAGGCTTGCAGCTTCAATGAACGACCGGGATAAGGCTGAGCTGTCCCTGCAGGAAGCTCATCATTTGCTCGGTAAAAGCTTTAATTTCCGGGAGTGACGTCACAGTTGTCATCACATGGTGATCACGTAATCTAAAGAAACTCCAGTAAACCAATCATTTATTGAGCAACAATAATTCTACTTGATTGATACACTGTTTGATCGGGAGTTCCGAATAGTGACGGCTGAAGATTGCTTTTATTCTTTCAAAATGCCTCGTATTTATTCCAAAACTCAGGCTTTTGAAGTTTCATAAATATTTGCATAAACACCGCTTGCAAATGTTTTAGTTCAAGTATTAGCCACGAACAACAGGCTTAAAGAATTTTAACAATAACGTTTGATTTATACATTTATAAATACGATGAATTATTGATAATATGTACATCCATGAAGAGTTAACTCTTCAACACCTCTGCGCCGACAAGTATTTTTTATAATCACTCTAATATTATAAAGGCGAAAGTTTGTATGTGTGTTTGTGTGTATGTTTGTTACTCCTTATCGCTCAAACGGCTGAATGGATTTGGATGAAATTCGGTACCAAGATAGCTTGTACAGTAGATTAACGTATAGGCTACATTTTATCCCGAAAACGTGAAATTTTCCCGTGGGATGAGTAAATAATTAAAATACTTTTTATCCGCGTTTGAAACCGCGAGGCGCAACTAGTATACTATATTATAATGTGAAATATAGTAAGAAGGGGTAAAATGCTGACCGCGCGTTTGTTGTGCGATGCTTATATCGTACCCTTTTGACTTCTCAATAAAAATTTTATCACCATTAATATATGATATTTGCTATAGTATTTAAATAAAATAAACGTTTCAGCTTCAAGCAAGCATAAACTGATTGAGCTCGAGCAACAAGTACAAAATCTTGCACAAAAACTCGTGGAGAGTGATCAACAAAAGGAACAGATGAAAATGGAACTCCGGGCGTCTAACATCAGCCTACAAGACGTTCAGCAGAGGCTTCATACATTGCAGGTATTATTCGCGATGTTCATGAAAAGAGAACGAGTATTTTTATTATTGTTTCTCTCACATTATCAAGCAAAGAGTACCGCTATGTCGTCGCCTAGTTGCGGAAAGGAACCTTTGCACCAATATCTAGTAAGTCACTCCCACTATACTTTCGAGAGAATCATTAGTGGGAGAAAATCAAATTTTCTAAATTGTTTATTTTCAGTAGCAAATGGGTTTTTATTTATGCACTGTATAATTTCAAGAATTATGTATTTAGAGTTTATACTCACTGCATAAATATGATGTGATCTAGTATTTAAAAGCTAGTTATATTAAATTATTAGACTGGGGTCAAAAACCAATAGAAAGCCGCAAATTAAAACTGATCTAAATAGGCCTGGGAAAAAAAGTCAAAAGTGTTTTCGTATTTCGTACGACTTAGACTTCTATGTAATGATATCCAAATCTGTAGGATAGCGCGACGTTCGTTCAAGTGTATCTAGTCCGGAAATGATAATGTCGCAAATACGGATAGTTTCGTATATTTTAGAGCTCTTGTACAAAATACGAAGAAACTTCCCCCGACCTAATATCCAGTGTATTGTTTTGCAGGTTGCACACACACATGACACTGATGCGTTGTTCAGAGAACAACAAGACAGGTAAATATGCAATTGCACATTTTTACCAGCTTCTGCCCGCGACTTTGCTATAGCTTTGGTATGTAGACATACCTAGACAATAAATAATTAAATACAAATTTGTATGGATTTGACAGTTTGAATACGCAGTTTATGTCTCAGAAATTTCTCCTGTTGCACTGCAATAAAAGTTTCGTGATCACCCCTTGATCATCGACCTATGTCAGCAGTGGACGTCTTCAGGCTTTTGATGATGAATGATCAAACTAAAAAAATACAATCGGGCGCAAAATAATAGAAGAATATTTAAAGTATCCTCTCCGCTAAAATGTGATTTGATTATCAATAATTGGTTTCAGACACAGAGAAGAAATTGAGAGAATACAAAACGACCTGATGAAGGCCAAAAACCGGCTTGATGAGAAAGTAAGTAAGACCTGTAGGAAAATGACCTTCACTCACTTCACTTTCACAGACACACACAGATCCTGAGAGCTATATCTACACTAGTGGTGGTTAATATAGCATATAGCAACATAAAGCAACGTGCTTATTATACATATCATATAGCAAATGCTATCGTGGCTCTTACTTGTTGCTATTTGCTTTATTTCGCACTCTGTATAATCTGTTCATCGCGCATCGCAAGTCGCAACGCAAAGCATGTAGCAAAGAAATAGCAAGTAGCACCACAAAGCATGTAGCACGCCGGGGCGGCGCGCGGCGGCCAGCCAGTCGTCGCATGCTAGCGATTGGTATCGGTCGCATGCGTCATCGTATAACGCACCGCGTGCGAATTTGCGATCTCAGGCGGCTCACGTACCCAATAATACTTGTGAACGAATATTTTCTAAGTCGGGGTATCTCATCAGTGATCGAAGGACATGATTGTCTAGTGCAAAAGTAGTACATATAACGTTTCTAAATGTAAATTACGTGTACAAAAGTTTATAATAGGTCTTTACCTATGAAATTGCCGTATTGCAGTACAGACTTTTTCAAACAAAAAAAAGTTTTGATTGGCTATGAATTCTAAATTCAAATTAAATTTGTTTTAAAAATATGACATTCTATTTACAATATAAGTCTTTTGTTTATTAATAAGCGTTGTATTTTCATTACATTTCAACATTTTTCCAAATAATGGATACTTTGAAATTTCGTGTAATTATGGAATATGAGTTCCGTCGTGGCACCAACGCGGCACAAACGACACGTAACATCAACGACGTTTACGGAGAGAACTGTACAAACGAACGTACAACCCGTTATTAGTTTGCTCGGTTCCGTTCTGGGAATTTTGACTTGAAAAATGAACCTCGTGGTCGTCCGGAAACTTTGGTCAACAATGATGAATTAAAGGCGATTGTGGAAGCTGATGAATCTCAATCTACAGCTGAGCTGGCAGCAGCTTTTGATGTTAGCATCAAAACAATATTGGTCCATTTGCGACAGATTGGCAAGATAAAAAAGCTTGATAGATGGGTGCCCCACGAACTTAACGATCGCCAGCGCAACGTACGCGTCGAGACTTGAATTGCGCTGCTTAACAGGCACACAAATGAAGGAATTTTGAACCGAATTGTTACGTGCGAGGAAAAATGGATTCTTTTTGATAATCGAAAGCGCTCAGCATACTGCACAACAGACCGTCTCTAAGCTGCATGAGTTGGGTTTGGAAGCTCTCCCTCATCCGCCATACTCACCAGATCTTGCGCCTACCGACTATTACTTTTTCCAAAATTTGGACAACTTTTTAGCGGGAAAAAAATTCAATTCCCGAGAGGCAGTACAAAACTCCTTTGAAGAGTTTGTTGTCTCCCGTCCTGCTGATTTTTTCAAGAAGGGCATTCATAAACTGCCACAGCGTTGGCAAAGATGCATTGATTGCAGGGGTGATTACTTTGAATAAAAGAAATAAATAAGTTCGAAAAAAAAAATACTTTAACTTTTTTCAAACAAAACGGCAATTTCATAGGTAAAGACCTAATATATAATGTAAATAGTGTATAAAAATGTTTAAAAAAATAATATGTACATAGTTGATTGTTTGTACATACATGATACTTAAATAAACTTTTAAATACGCCTATTATTGCTTTACATACTAACATACTTTATTTAATAATAACACTTAATCAATTATAGACAGTCCTAAGCCTGGATAGTATGAGGAAAGTTCATTGTTCTTTTTTACTGCTCCATTTTATCGTAATAAATTCATAAACGCGATGTACTTAATATTAATAAAAAGCATGCTGTCGGTCCGACGAGTCCAACGATAAGGTAGGAGCTGCGAGTTAACAGTCACCTCGCATGCTTTTTTCGCGCCCGCCCGTTTTGGCGTAACAAAATATTATATGCTTATACAAAAAGCATGCTATAAAAATAGCATGCTTTTTAAATAAAGCAAATAGCATTTAGCAAGATATTGCCATAAAGCAACATTGAACACTACTAATCTACACAATACGGTCTGTAATGATTGAATCGATTCCCACTCAGTTCAAACATTTGTGTGACGATGAAATGAACAATATAACATACAGACACAACAATCACTATTGTTCTGTGTGTATAGAATTGATTTGTTTTATAAATTGAAAGGATGAGATCAAAAAGGGTTCAACTGATTTTTTTCACAAAATGACATGTGTATTGTTGTATTCAGCGTGAAATTATCTACAATAATACATTTAAAATACCGAAATGAGGCTTAAATCTCGAGATTTTCAGTCTAAAATGATTTATCTCAGACAGATATTTCTGTCTTAGATAAATCGTTTAATAAATATTTATTATATTATATAATATTTTTAAAGTAATTGTATGAGTTAGTACTATATCTTGTATTTTAAAATAGAATTAATACATTTTCAAGCAACTGAAACTTACATAACCTTTTCTATTACCTAATACGCACTCTACGTTAAAATGAGGGCGTTGAAGTTTGAGGTCAATTTTCTCGAAACTGTCAATTTGACAGTTAAACCCTTTTTATTCTCACCCCTTGAATTATTATAAAGCTTTACTTAGTTGAAGACTAGATGGCGCTGTGTGAAATTTTCACAGCTATTTATTTATTTATTATCATAAACAGGACAACGAAATAAAGACCCTAGAAAGGCGGTGCAAAGAAAGAGATAGAGAGAAGGAAGAGTTGCTGATAGAAAAGGGAGCTACCATCAACCGGCTGGCCGGCGAGCTGGAACAGGCGCAGACGCGGCTGGTTAACGGCGAAGGGGCGAGGCTGAAGGAGCGAGTGCAACAACTGACAGCTGAAAGGAATGCTGCTAAGGAACAAGTCAAGGAACTGGGCGTGAGTTATTTGAGAGTTTTATTAATAATTTTTTTTTTTTTATAAAGGAATGACGTGACGAGCTAGCCGTTCACCTGATGTTAAACGACACGGCTACCCATATCAGCTGCAGTGTCACTCGGAACTCTAAAGTATAGAGGTTCGCGTGACACTGCACTGCACACGTCATACTGAGACATCAGCACAATCTAGTAATAAGATTACTAAACTGTGTGATCAGATCATAAAGTCTCATTTGCTCAGTAATTTCACTAGCTACAGTGCCCTTCAAACTGGAACACAGCAGTGCTTGCGCACTACTGCTTGGCGGCAGAATAACTGGCAAAGCGGTGGTACCTACCTAGACGAACTTTGCAGTAAAGTCCTACCACCTAGTGAATGGTGATGAAGTGAAAGTTTTATAAATATATATATTTTTTTAAGGAATGACGTGACGAGCTAGCCGTTCACCTGATGTTAAACGACACGGCTACCCATATCAGCTGCAGTGTCACTCGGAACTCTAAAGTACAGAGGTTCGCGTGACACTGCACTGCGCACGTCATACTGAGACATCAGCACAATCTAGTAATAAGATTACTAAACTGTGATCAGATCATAAAGTCTCATTTGCCCAGTAATTTCACTAGCTGCAGTGCCCTTCAAACTGGAACACAGCAGTGCTTGCTCACTACTGCTGGGCGGCAGAATAACTGGCAAAGCGGTGGTACCTACCTAGACGAAATTTGCAGTAAAATCCTACCACCTACTAAATATCCCATTTTTATAGACCTGCTGTCAGCGATCACGTAATTTGATTACAACTAATAGAACCACAAATTTGTATGGATTTGATAGTTTCAATGCGCAGTTTATATGCATAGTTACTATATGAACATTCCAAATTAGAAATGAAATTTCTCTTGTTGTATTGCAACCAAAGTTTCGTAATCACATCCCTTCAAATGTAACGCGTTAGAACTACAGACCTAGAATATTTTCGCTACTCTCAAAAGAGTGACGAAGCGTGTGAGCGAGAAGTCTTAATAAAACGTCTAATAAAATAATAATAACGCCCAACGATCACATACATAAATTCTGGACCCAACTAAGATTCCCTGTGCCTAGGGAACCAGAAACTACGAGGACCATGGTCCCGCAACACCCAGACTCAGAACAAGTATTTGCGCTTTTTTCTGTGTACAAATACTTATCCTGTCGCGGGAATTGAACCCGCCGCCTCCGGGTTTACGTTTCACATTAAATTTACCCACAAATTTGATAGTATTTTTGCTAATACGAACATCGTCCGAGTTTTGTAATTTTTATTTTACTTAAAACTTATATAGGATTTGACCACGCTCTCACCTGATGGGAAGTAACGATGGGGAGTTTTGGCGGGAAAACGAAAAAGATTGCGTCGCCGCATTGTATTATTTTCCAAAACTTGTGTTATTTTCAGTGTTAGTGCATAAAATTGGTGGCATTTTATTTGTTAAGTGCTGAATTACAGGCATGAGTGTGGGAAAGTGTATAATGATGGTGAAACGTTTCTTTTCATGTTGTTTCCAAAACTCCATAGAAGCTTCTGGTAAAGTTGCCACCACTTTACTAGGAGTATGACTTGACTAGACTAGACTATGACTTAACTTGATGACTTGGACTGTGACTTGACTTGACACTGTAAATAATTGAATGAAACGCGATTAGCGGTAAACTCAGACTGGTTTATTTGTCTTAAGTAGGTAGGCATGACAATTTAATTTATAGCATACCCACAATACATTACACTTCCCTTCTTAATCGACAGTGCAACATGGTAACATAAGTAAAAAAAAAGTGAAAGAAAACAACATAAATCTATAGAATGCCAACGCCTGTGGGTTATGACTGAATAGGTAAACAAGAAGATACACTGTTTATAGTAGATATATATATGTTTGTGGTAGATATTGTACGTATAAGTATCCCAGACATTATAATATACAGTTTCCGGTTGTAAAATGTTTTCATAAGCGTATGTAGGTATTATATACTTATTTAGTTTACTATTATTAACCATAGGTAACTTAGTGCAAAAAGTATATAGCTACAAACCCACCGTACTGAACATAAGAGGATAATAATGATTTAAAAAAAGAAAAATAACATATTTAGGTAAATAATACGTTCACTAAAGTAAAGATTGAACATTGTATTTGTTTATCATAATTGTCTACGCAATAATACATAAAAAAAGGTTTATATTTTAAAATTAAATATTATAACTTAATGTTCAACTTTACCTTATAACTCGTCGGTAAGTACAGTATACAAATGAAAAGTTTAAAGTTAGTAAACACGTAAGTAAAGTATACACATGAAAAGTTTAAAGATAGGTGTAGGTACAAACTAGTGCTCATTTATCACCATAAACAAAAAAAAACGAATGTTTTGTATCCGTAACCTTATTCATCTAAAAAAAAATTTTGGCTTGGCTGTAGGCCGTGGGCGAAGTACGGGCACTCGACACTGAGGCTGAGGCGCGCGCGCCTGGTCGTGGATGGCAATAGTTGGCGTCATTGGCGTCGCCGGTGAGGTTGGCTGCGATGAGTCCGGCGAGGTCTCTGCGATGTCATCATACTCACTAGAGGACGAGCCGACAGTAGACCGTGGTGTACTCGTCACTTGAGTGTCGTCCTTTTCCTGATCACCCTGATCACTACTACCTAACGCCCACGAGTAGCGTTTTGATTTACGTGGTATCAGCTGATCTATGTGCTTAGTGCTCATGACATTACCCTTTGTAGTAACTTTGTATGTTACTGAACCAGTTCGTTCCGCCACCGTTCCCTCGTTCCACTTGGGCCCGTGTTTCGAGTAGTTTCTCACTAGGACCGGATCCCCCGGCGTGAAGTCGCGCTGCGTGCCGCCGGCGTGCGCCACCTGTGCCCGCTGCGCCGCCACTGCCCGCCCCACGCACTGCGCGGTGCTGGGCGCGCGCAACCGGTCCAAGCGCGTGCGCAGCCGTCGACCAAACATAGCCACCGCAGGTTCCTTCTGCGTACTGGTATGTGAACTATTGCGATACTGCAATAAAAACTTATTCAAAGCGGTATCAATATTCTCCCCGTCTGTTGTGGCTTTTTTCATTGCTTTTTTAATAGTTTTAACGGCATTTTCAGCTGCGCCATTACTTGCAGGGTGATATGGCGCGGTTAAAACGTGTTGAATGCCATTATTTTTTAGGAACGATTTCAATTCGGACGAAGTAAAGGGTGGTCCCCCGTCACTCACCAATACCGTAGGGACCCCAAATCTAGCAAAGAGATCTCTTAGTTTACCTATAGCCAAAGCGCCAATAAACTGCGCCACTTGTAAATAATTGAATGAAACGCGATTAGCGGTAAACTCAGACTGGTTTATTTGTCTTAAGTAGGTAGGCATGACAATTTAATTTATAGCATACCCACAATACATTACAGACACATTATATGATATTAATTAACTTGAGATATTGTCAATTACTTGACACTGGCTAAATACATAAAAGTGTGGAGCCAAAACCAATCAAAAAAAAAAAAAAAGTAACGATGCGATCGAAGGTGTAGCATGCTAGCCAAGTAAATTAATAGTAAGTTTTGTTATTTTGATTCTAGTCAAAGTTAGAAGTGACGGCGCACGAGTTGGTGTTATATCGCAATAAGCTGTCGGCCAGTCAAAAGGAATACGAGCAATGGCGCTCCGCTCTACACCAGATATTAATGGAATGTATGCCGGACAATGCTTATGGTAAGAAATTTGACTGACTTATTATTATAATTTCACTGGCCCGATAGCTCAGTTGGTAGTGACCCTGCCTTCTAAACTGCGGGCTGTGGGTTCGATTCCCACCCAGGACAAACATTTGTGTGATGAACATCGATGTTTGTTCTGTGTCTTGGTGTTATATTGTATTCTATGTATGTATTTACAAACAAAAAGTATATAAGTATTATATCAGTTATCTGGTTCCCATAGTACAAGCTTTGCTTAGTTTGGGGCTAGATGGCGCTATGTGAGATGTCCACACATATTATTATTATTATTATTTATACCACTAAAATTTGACTCTATAATTTACTAGGTGGTAGTACTTTTCTGCAAAGTTTGTCAAGGTATAGGTTGGTACTTATAGCGGTGGTCTGCTTTGCCAGTTATTCTGCCGCCAAGCAGTAGTGCGCTACTGTGTTCTGGTTTGAAGGGCATTGTAGCTAGTTTAATTACTGGGCAATCATTTACCCAGTAATTAATCTAGCACAGGTAGTAAAGTCTCATGACTTAATGACCTAATCTCACAGACTAGTAATCATATTGCTAGACTGTGCTGAAGTCTCAGAATGGCGTGCGCGGTGCAGTGTCACGCGAAACTCTTCTTTAGTGTTACAAGTTTCACTGCAACTGATATGGGCAGTCGTGTCGCTTAACATCAGGCGATCGACTAGCTCGTCATGTCATTTGGTAACATAAAAAAAAATCTCATAAGTTCGCACTTGTCTCTAGTCCGGTTTCTCGTACGTTTGTCTAACTCTACGCTCATTGGCTAAAGACAGTCGATGATCAACAGGTAACCAATGAGCGTTCAGTATTTGGTTTGCCAAGTTGACGCGAATTTAACAAACGTATTGCCCGGGAGAAAGTGCTACTTAGCTAAGTTGTATTTTTATAGTGCATCATAATGATCTTAGTTTTGCTACTTGTTTTGTAGGTGAACCACCATCTCCAGGTAAATTGACAACATTAAAGGAGGTTTTAAGCAGATACAAATTGCAGTTGCAAAAGTTGCCTTCACTTCAAGAGGAGATAAGCAAACGGTAAGTACACAACTAAGTATTCCTCAATCTAATAACACCAATGTTTTACAAAAGTTCTTTCGTCTGTGCGGTTAGAATTTAAAACCACCTATCTCCACAGTCAAAATCTCTCAGTGGTAACCGATTTAAACATGAACTCAAAGAATGGTTAATCGGTAAGGTTCACTATACCTAATTTAAATGAATTCTTTGATAGTGAGTATAAGTAAAACAAGAAAATAAAACTTTTGAAAAACACAAATTTCATACTTAGATATTTTTAAGTCCCTATAGTTACTATAAGTGCTGTATACCCAACTATATTGTACGTCCGGAATGGATTAATGATGGTCTGTTTGGGACTATTTTTATAGCTTAAGACCTTTGCATGTACACAGTTTTTATACAATAAAGTAAATTCTAATTCTAATTCAGGCGGCAGCAAGGTAGCTACCACGTGATCAGTGGTGTAGTAATAATGAACAAGAATAGGGGCACAATTTATCTGTTTTCCACGGAAAATCTTAATTTTCCAGAATAAAGAGCCTCTTACACTGATCACGGTCGTGTAGGCAATAAAGTGTGCAAAATTTTATCCAAATCAGTCCCTCCGTTTTGGCGTGAAATGTTAAATACATGCTTGAATGCGAAATGGTTCCATAAAATGTTTTTTTAATCTCTTGTATTAGTTTCCGGTTTCCCCATTTAACTGTAAATTCGTTAAAAGGAGTTTTTGCGGGAAAGCGTAAAAGATTGTGTCACCGCATTGTATTATTTTCCAAAACTTGTGTTATTTTCAGTGTTAGTGCATAAAATTGGTGGCATTCTATTCGTTAAGTGCTGGATTACAGGCGTGAGTGTGGGAAAATGGTATAATGATGGTGAAACGTTTATTTTCGTGTTGTTTCCAAAACTCCATAGAAGCTTCAAGTAAAGTTGCCACCACTTCACTAGGAGTATGACTTTGACTAGACTATGACTTGACTTGATGACTTCGACTGTGACTTGACACATATTTGAGTAAAATATCATTAACTTGATAAATTATCAATTACTTGACACTGGCTAAATACACGGAAGTGTGGAGCCAAAACAGCAAAAAAAAATTCGTTAAAACGCATCTATAAGAAAAGAACATTGAATCACTGGTCCTACTAGAACTGGATGATGTCTTTCTCATACGCACAACTCTTGTGTAGTAGGAGTGAGATAACAGTAGGTGCCTCCACCTCCAATCTTTTCAAAATTTAGTATTACCAGGAGGGTGATCACGAAACTTTGATTGCAATGCAACAGGGGAAATTGCCATACTAACTATATGCACATAAACTGTGTATTAAAACGGTCAAATCCATACAAATTTTGTGTTTTTATCGGTTACTATCGAGTTACGTGATCGCCCAGCTGGTGTTACCAAAACATTCACAGTTCTGTTCAATGTTTTAGCGACAAAAAACTCGAACAACAACGCAAACAAGAATCCGAACTGCGAACAAAATTGGAAGAACAAAAAGGCATAGAGATGCAACTAAACTCGCGGCTCGCGGTGCTTCAGAACAAACTCGATCTTTTGGGGAGCAACTCCGATAGTGAACTTTTGGAGAGCTATAAGCAACAGAATGACCAGCTTAGAAGTGAGATGGAAGATGTTAGAGCCGAATTAAAAGACGTAAGTGTTTACTAGTGTTTTTAAATGGATAAAAATATTTTTTATGGATTCTCTTTCAAACTTTGAAATAAAAGAGTCTATAATGCGTTACAAAGGTTTTATTTATAATACCATCTTTAATTCGATTCACGATTTGAATGCTAACAAAAACACGAAACAATTTTGTCATACTTAAACCAAACCTAAAGTCATGATAGTGTGAAATGTGTCAATTATTTAAAATATTCCAACTTTATTAAGCTGTTGTGAGGCATGGTACTAGTATAGTATTTTATAATCTATGGGCCTTAAATGAAGGAAAAATAAAGAAGCTCAAAAATAATTTTACATAAGTTCACTCATTTGAATGAACTGTTAAAAGTGTCTCATTTATTCACGTGTCATGTCGTGAATTATTTAATATTCTAAGAATGAATGAATATTCATGTCTAACTTACGAGTATATCGCATGGAGATAGGTAATTAGTTATATTTTTAGGCATAGGCCATTAAAAAAACATTGTTTATTTATCAAAGGTTTGAGCAAATTTCACATTTTTTAAATATATTTTTTTTTTCTCTCTCCAGCTGGATTTAAAATACACAGAGTTAGAATTAGAGCACGAAAAATTAAAATCCGAGAAGGGGAGCCGCGCGTCTATAGTACAGGAGGCGAACGCAGATTTGTTGCGGGAGCTTGAACGGTACAGTGGACAACTGAAGGAAACTCTCAAGGAAAATGGAGAGCTCAAGAACTTGTACCTACAGGTAAAATATCAATATTATTATAAAACAATAACTGCTCATATTATAATAGCCTTAAATACAAACGTCAGTTAAATTTAAAATGCCCTGTCTCGTTTTCGCTCGTGACATTTCACGTCAGCGAAAAGATGACAGGACATTTCGAGCAATTAGTAAACTTGTGGTTTTATGTTTATACCAATTTCTCGCATCATGCTCCATTGGAGCAATGGTTTTAGTTTTCTGAAGAGACATGAAACTGAGACTTGTAGTAAAAAAAGATTCAATTGAGGTTAATAACAAATATTTGTAATACTGAAAACAAGCGCCACGTGTCATCTACCGTGTTACCATAAAAATAAAAATAGATCTTGGTTCACGTTCATTGTCAACATCGCAAAGTTAAGAAATGTTTATTATGTTGGTATGTCCGGTAACCACAAAAATAAACTTCGTGTTTATATTAACAAGTTTATTTTTTATTTTTGTTAACAAGTGTTTAATAAATTGTTTTTCTTTCTATATTATAATTTTTACTGACATAATTCTAAATATATAACTCAAAGGTGACTGACTGATTGCCTGACTAATATAGTGATCTATCAATGCACAGCTCAAACCACTGGACGGATCGGGCTGAAATTTGGAATGCAGTTAGATGTTATGTATCGTAGGCATCCGCTAGACCGCATAGACCAAGGCGCGGGCGAAGCTGCGGGCAGAAGCTCGTCTTCTTATAAAATACATGTTTCCTAAGATGGTTACAGACAGCCACATGCAAACCATACTACTAAATGAAATTGTTCTATGTTTTCAGGCTTGTAGCTCTCGAGACTCTGTAACCAGGGAACTAAAGGACGTTCAATCGAAGATTCAAAAAGAACGAGAACTATTCAAATCCCAAGAAAAAGATTACGTCGAAAGAATACAAAAGCAGAAACAAAACGTTGAGAAATTAACTACAGATCTTACTACCTCTAAAGTGGAATTAGACAGTGCTAATAAAAGGATATCGGAGTTGCAACGCGAATTCACTAATAAGCAGAAAGAGTTTGCGGAAAAACTGGATAAATATCTTCATGGTAATTTGCACGCTAACCTTTTTTATTTAAAGTAGATTTTAGGGTGAAGTCATGTTAACACTTTTTAATTTTTTAATATCAGATGAAAAGAGCGCGATGCGGAAAGAGATGGAAGCTTGTGCTCAGTGCGAAAAATACTCGAAACATATCAAGTATCTAGACGATCAGCTTAGCAAAAGTACTGTTAAATTAGGTAAGTACCATTGCAGACTTTTTGAATTAAAACTACTTTACGCACGCTTGACTTTGGGAGTAAGCAAATGAATGCATAACGAGGCGAACAGAAGTTGAAAGTTGTTAATTAACGTAGATCTAAATTTTCAACATAACAAAGTAAAAAAAATGTATTATTATGTTGGTGAGTCCGGTAAAATGACAATTGACAATAAAAATTGTCAAGATGGCGACATTAACCTTAAAAAAACAAAGCAAAAATAAAGTTATACCGGCGGATAGATGGAGCTAGACTAAAGAAGTTTTATTTCTAAAGCACACTCTTTTTTTATTTTCATATGTGTGAATTTAGCTGACCTATATCTAATTAATATATTTTTTATATTTGACTGGCCCAGTAGCTCAGTGGGGTAGTAACCCTTCTGAACAGTGGGTTGTGGGTTTGATTCCCACCCAGGACAAACATTTGTGTGATGAACATCGATGTTTGTTCTGTGTCTGGGTTTTATATTGTATTCTATGTATGTATTTACAAACAAAAAGTATCTAATTATTGCATCAGTTGTCTGGTTCCCATAGTACAAGCTTTGCTTAGTTTGGGGCTAGATGGCGCTGTGTGAAATGTTCACAAATATTTCTAGCTACACAAGAAAGCAACGATGCTCTAATGAAAGAGCTAAAAAGCAAGGCAGAGTTTTTCCAACAGTATATAATGGATCGTTTTAAGAAGTTGAACGAACAGAAATCTGTTGGTACGAACACAGAAGAGGTGGCGTCCTTGCCACCGGCTGATAGTATTGAAAATATGGTGCAAGATTGTGAAGATGCGATCGCTGCTAAGGTAATGATTTTATAGAGACGGTATTTTATTGGTATAGGTTTTAGGCTAACTGCCTTGCCTGTGTTTATGGTTCCGTAGATTTGTTTGTATATTTTTACCGACTTCCTTAACAAATCAAGTTCTGTGTGTGTGTTGGTGTGTGTGCGCGCGTGCGTGCGAGCTTGCTTGCGTGAGAGCGTGCGTTCGTTCGTGCGTGCGTGAGTGCGTTCGTTCGTGCGTGCGTGAGTGCGTTCATTCGTGCGTGCGTGAGTGCGTTCGTTCGTGCGTGCGTGAGTGCGTGTGTGTGTGTGTGCGTGTGTGTGTGTGTGTGTGTGTGTTAGTGAGGGAGTTATAATTAGGTTTCCTAAAACTGCTTCAACTGTTATTGGCGGACGTGTCGCTTAACATCAGGCGAACAACTAGCTCGTCACATAAAGAACCTAAATTTAATAGAAATATTACTTATAACCTTTCAGACTGCTCTCATGATGAAAGAGAAAGCAATACGAGATCAAATCGCCGAAAAGTTTACACTAGAAATGAAGACAATGGAAATGAACTGCACAAGAAAAATCAAAGAGATCGAAAACGAACAGCACGAAGTCATCAATAAACTAAAACAACTATTGGAGAGAAAGGCTCAAGAAGTTGAAACGTTAAAAGAGTTTATTCTCTCTGAAAGAGCGAAAGTGACAAAGATATTGGATTCGAAAGAGAGCGAGATATCGGTGCTTATAAAGGAGCATAACGAATTACAAGCAGAGTGTCATAAAACAAAAGACTGTCTACAAGAATGGAAAGTAAAGGCTGAAAAATATAAGGAAAGGGCTTCAAGGTTAGGTTCTTTAGAGGAGGTATTGAAAAGCGAAAGATCTTCATGCGCTAAGGAATGCCAAGTGATGAAAGCAAAGGTAACCGAACTTCAAGCGAGTTTGTCCAAAATAGAAAAAATGTACGAGAAGCTGCAAATGGAACATCAAATGATTCAAGACAAGTATAAGAATGCTAAGAAGACTATTTTTACATACAAGGTACGTGCATTTTGTTAAACTTCAAGCCCGCGTCCCATAAGTAGAATTGTATAGAATATTAACAGATATATTTCAAACTCCACAGGATTATATAACGAAAAAGGATAATCACGTGAACAACGAAATGAACCGGATACAGGATGAATACAGGAAGATATTTGTGAAATTGCAGAACCAGATCAACTACCAAGTGCATTGTAGGATACAGGAGGAACGGAACAAAGGGAAGTCATCTAAGGAACCGCCGATGCAACAGGCCGAGGTATAAATATATGTGTTTTACAAAGATTTATGTGATGACTTTTATGGCATTTCGAATAAGATTCAAAATCAAATGATTTATTGGCCTAATTGAATTGGAATAATTGTAAAATGTATTCTATGACTACCCTCATAATTCAGTAGTAGCCCAGCGTTCTATGCTGTAGTAGTGTTTTATTCCCACCGAAGATAAACATTTGTAATGAACATAGAGTTTGTTTTGTGTCTGGGTGTTATCTAAATATATATAACTCAACGGTGACTGACTGATTGACTGACTAATATAGTGATCTATCAACGCATAGCCCAAACCACTGGACGGTTCGGGCTGAAATTTAGAATGCAGTTAGATGTTATGACGTAGGCATCCGCTAAGAAAGGATTTTTGAAATTCCACCCTCAAGAGGGTGAAATGGGTGGTTCAATTATTTTCCCATAGGCCACGACGCGGGCGAAGCTGCGGGCAGAAGCTCGTATTTCTATATTCTACAAAAAGAAGAATAGTAAATTGATTTTAATATAAAGGAAAATAATTAAAACACTATTGATTAAAATTAATCTGTTGATACTCCAAGCAGGCGATACTGCTATACAAATCATAACTGTTAAGAAGAAACAAAAAAAAAGAAAAGTAGTTTTGCGTTTGAATTAGAAACTGGCTCTAAAGTGAGGCTACGGGAACCAAGAATTCAATTACCTGCAGGAATTGTGGAGTCTCGTGACTCCTGTACATCGGTTAATTTCAAACTTCATTATCGCTACCTATGGCATAAAATATATAATAGTACTACGTACAGAAAGTTCGCCCCGCAAAATCGTATAAATAAATAGCGACTCTTGCTCCGACACAGAAAGTGCAATTCAGGTTGACTGCTTTACCTACCTATATGTTCACTTGGAAGTTGCTTCTCTTTCTATCTCGTAACTTTTATCTCTTCTAACGACGATAGGGTTGCCTTCTTACCTGTGTATCTCTTTGATGAATTATTGGTGATTTTTTTTTCGGTACACATTTAGTTCCTATTTTAAATTCTAATTTCAGGTGTCAGAAAGGTTAAGTCAGCTCAACGATGATATCGCCCGCCTTGCGCAATCCAACTTCAAAGAAGGATCGGACCTTAATGGGAAATGACCTCGCTTAACGGACTCCGGTGAGTCCAGCGACTTGATCTCTCTGCTGTCCAACCTTGGGCTAGTTTTTAAATTAACGGTGTAACTCGTACCAACATGGAAGTAACACGGAGTTAAATAGTTCAGCCCTGGCAAGACCTCACGGTTGATATGCACTTAGCTAATGCCCCAGAAGACTTAATAGTATAGCTACAGAAAATTTACTCCGTAAAGACATTCTAAATAAGCAGCTCTTGCTACGACGTAATAAAGTTCAATTTTGCACCCACAGTTTCGCAAGCGCAGATTTATATTGAGATCCTATTCGCCGCTCTTTTTTCCGCATATATCTTATCTCTTCTGGCGCGTTACGTTTTAACCTTTGTGCCTAAAGCGCAGAATGTGCCAGTTCTGGTACTGTTTAGGAAACGTGGTTCTTCCAGAGATGCCAACTTGCTCGCCCCCGCGTTATATTAATAACTGTGCGACATTGGAAAAGTCGTTCTGTTAAAAGCTTTTGACATTGGGTTTTCTCACTCCCTTCAGGTATGTCTGAGGTGTAGTGGAAGAGAGACAAAAAGAGAAATGTCCGCTTTTTTCAGAACTTTTCTTTAATGGCGCTTTTGTTAAGAGAAAGAGGATCGTAGACTTTGCACTGGATGTGATTTAGTAACAAAAATATATGCATATAAGTTTTGTAGTTGAATCCTGCAGACTGGGCCACTTGTGTTTTGTAATGTGCGTAACATCTGAAAGTACAATTAAACTAAACTCGATAAAAAAAAATCTGACATTCAGCATTTTTTTTAATGTAAGATTTAAAAAATCATTCCTACATTAATCCAACAAATAGGCTACTATATTCGGCACCAGATGAGATGATTGATTTTTAAAGTAGAAGTCTACAGGATAAGCTGCTGATGGCAGCTGACGGAACGTAGTTCTACAGCCAATGTTAGATGGCGCTGGAGAGACATTGTTCTCTTTTTCTTCTCGGAGACATTTCCTAACACGGCTCGGCAAGGCGCACTTAGTAATTTGTGTTGTGGAAGAATAAAAGCATTTGAAATACTATAGCCAAGTAATTTATTACACAAATAATAAACACAAAAAGCATGACAGAACTGATATTAATGAAACAAGTAGTATTTTTTTAATCTTTTTGACCTAGCTTCGTTCATTTAAAATCTTTAGAACCACATACTAGGTAGTGATACTATTTGGAACCATGTCTCGTCAACGCCACCAAACGGATTTTTATATTATCTGTTAGAAAATCTCCCATTAATACAGCCTATTGATTTAATATTATGGCCTAATTTTTTATTTATTTTAATGGATGTTGCGACGAGCTAGTGGTTCACCTGATGCTAAGCGACATGGCCGCCTATAAGAGAACAGTGTCACTCCAAAATAAAAAGTTTCGCGTGACACTGCACTACGCACATCATGTCATGTACAATACAACAAGATGCTCCAGTCGTATCCGCGCCGAAATATCAAAACCTATATGTTGCATCCATAATTAGTGCATTTACTTTCGGCATCGCAACGCTACAATCTCCTTTGTCTATTCGGCTCTCAATGTACTTAATTGTAATATAATCCAGTGATGAAATGTACAAATTCCTATTGCAATTGAAATTGCTCAAAAGTTCAAGTTTTGTCGATTTTTTACACTTTAGTGATATAGTAATGTAATTTAGATTAGTGAAGTGAAGTATTAATCGCGAAAGCCCCATAAATTAGGACAATAACAATGTCATTGTAGACTGATGAGATAACTAATGACAATCATTCCAGAACACCCAAGTGGTGGAACACCTGTGATAGTCGGGATACAGTGTCTTGCATAAATATGACACCTATAATCCATAACCTAGTACTTAAGATTTCCAGACTGAAAGATATCACCTCTTGTCTAATATGCTATACAGACTTCTCAAAAACAAATTTTATATTTTCTTTTTTCTTGTGTGTCATATTTCTTGCTAGGTACTGTTCATAGTATAGTGAAATAGTATTACCATTTTTCCAAGATGCAGTGCAAATGTAATTTTACATTCCTTTCCGATTTCATTTACTTTTATTTGATTCGCAGGCGTATATGTATATAACTTTATCTTGTTTTACTTTGACAATTGTTAAATAATATGTCTAAAATTTACAAATTATTATTATTATGTTAATTAGTCTTTAAAACGTTACTTTCGAACCAGCGACTCAAGTCGCATTTCTTTCCTGTTAGAATTAGTTATATTTTAAATAAAATGCTAATTTTGAATACAACTTTTATTCCTTAATGTAGTATTTCGCAGGCACGAATGGCATTTTGGCGACGGTGCAGGGAACATCTTTACCTCTAATATTAACTAAGAGCTCGCTGCCAGGTTTCTTTAGCGCTTCAGAAACGTACCCCATCGCGACGTTACCGCCTAACGACGGGGCAGGACAACCGCTAGTCACTTTACCTATTATCTCCGAGGTAGCAGGATTTTTAATTACAGCGTCTTTCCTAGCCGGCGGGCCAGATGCCAGCCTGATGCCGACGCGTCTCTTGGTTACACCCTCTTTTATTTGCCGCAAGATTATCTCCGCACCTGGAAAGTTCGCGTCCGCTCGCCTCCGCTTGGCGATCAACCACGTAAGGGCAGCTTCCACGGGAGTCACACTCTCATCGATGTCGTTTCCGTAAAGACACAATCCGGCTTCCAAACGCAGAGAGTCTCGTGCACCTAAACCAGCTAGTTTTACGTCGCTCAGCTGTAGTAAAGCCTCTGTGACTGTTTCTGCTTTGTCAGCTGGGATTGATATTTCCACTCCATCTTCTCCTGTGTAACCGCATCGAGTGACGCGACAGTCCACACTCGCTACGGTCCCCAACCGTGAAGTCATAAAACTCAAGTCGTCCAAGACTATGTTAGTTAGGGACTGCAGAGCTGATGCTGCTTTAGGACCTTGAACAGCTATGAGCGCCCTTTGACTCACATCCCAAAAGTCAACGTTCACGTCGTTACCTTTCTTCCTGAATATTTCCGATGTTTCTTTCATGTGTTCCTTATCCACTTCCAATCTTCCAGCGTTGGAAACAATGTATAAAGTCTCCTCGTTTACTTTCGTAACGATCAAGTCATCGATTATGCCACCTTTATCATTCAAGAACACTGTGAGAGAGCTGGATCCATTCGGCATGCCTTTCAAGTCTACTGGACAGATAGACTCGAACCAGGCTAAGCAGTCTTTTCCTCGCACATTTGTTTGCAGCATATGCGACACGTCGAAGATGGATGAACATTTTCTTGTAAACAAATGTGAAGCCGATACACTCATATCTGAGTATTGTACTGGGAGCAGGAACCCGGCGAAATTTACCACTTTACCCCCGTACTTTTTGTGCAAACTGTACAGCGGTGTTTTCTTTGCATTACTGTCATCACTGTATAACCGAACCTTGGATATTGTGGGAACTATGTTGTTTGTGCTTTTGAGTTTATCACTGACATGTTTTAATAAACTGCGGGAGTACATTTTCGACTTGAACAATTTCGTATTTCTGAGATCTGGGGGACAACTAAATAGCACTTATCAGCCGCTCGTAAGAGCAGGTCAGGAGTCAGTTGTAAACAAAGATAAGGTAATGATATACAAGCATTACATCAGCTGGGCTATCGGTGAAACAATGGCTGGGTTCTTTTGTTTTTATTTTCTCTAAAACTTCCATAGTAATTAAGTTACGGCTTGAAAATAAGTTGCATATTTGATTAAAGCCCGTCTACACTAAAGTTTGACAGCTCCTAAGTTCGCAATCTATCTAGATTGTACCCAAATGCATTGCAGTAAGTACGTCGTAGAGGGAAATGGGTATGAGACCCAAAATATGCATTCGACTTAGTAATGCATATTTTGGCTAGGCTATTATTATAATGATACAAGTGATTTCATAAAAGATGCGATAGCAGAAAAAGGGATTCAATTTTATAATTTTGGCTCTAAAATGACCAACCGATTTGGATGACTTGTATCTTCTGAATTAATTATGACCGAAACACGCAGTATTATTTTTATACTAGCTGTGCCTCGCGGTTTCATCCGCGTTGTGTAAATTTTCCATACTTTCTTAACTTTTTCTTTCATAAGAACCTTCTGAAAATAATAAACACAATAAAAAAGGAATAAGCAAAAATATTCTATCCATTCACCCGTGATGCGATGACCAAGGGCAATAGAGATTCATTTTATTAAGATTCTGGGCGCAAACCAACCTGAGCAGAATTTCATCAAGAAAATTGTTAGTTCCCGCGGGATACCGGGCAATCTGCACGGCTAAAATAATCTGGGTCTTCAAGTCAAACGTAAATGGACAACTCATGGGTAAATGTGTTCCCCCTTAGACGTTAAGAATACAGGATAGCATTAAAAAAAGATCCTCGGAGACCTTGGCCGCGTCTTTAGTTCATAAAATCAAAAATTTTAAATTGAAATGTGACTTGTTTTTTCTTATTATGTGGCTTTCACACTAAAACCAGATTGATTCAAATTAAATTTTTCATACCAATTACTAATGCTCCCAAGATCAATTAAAAATGTATGCAAAAAGTAATATACCAAGTTTGCCACTAATTGGTAATAAGGTAGCCGCAGCTCATTAGTATATTTATAAAACTATAGTAATTGACCACTTTAACTATGGTTCTTTTCCAATCTTTTGACTTTATTAAACTTCTACAAGTTTAGTCACTGATTATACAATACTAAAGGAGTTAAATCATCTTGATTTAACATCCTGATTTCTTCATAAAAGTAATTACCTCCTAGTTAAATAAAGGAAAAGATGCATTAAAAATATATTTATTTATTCACTGCTTCTTTATTAATGTTAGCATCTTGCTTAACTGATTCTTCTTTAATCATTGTGTCTTCTTTAATGGCTTCATCTTTATTGGCTGAATCTTCTTTACTGTCCATATCATCATTATTGACAGCTTCAGAACTATTTAAACTATTCAAATAATCTTCTGTAGTCATCATTTCCTTCCTATTTGTATCCGATATTTCTATACTGGATAAAATGACAGCAATGAATCCATCAGCATCAGGCATTTCTCGTAAGAGTTCAGGATTTTCTACAAGTCCTTCATTAACTTCTATCAGTTTACCTTTTATACAGCAGGGCACATTAAAGCTAGTCCCATCTTTGTATTCAACCTTGCACACAATAGAGTTTGGCATCAACATCTGCCCTCCATTTTTCCCTTTGCCTTTTACAGTGTTGTTCCTTCTATCAACTTTGCCATTATTAAAATTGATAGTATACTCTTCTTTCTTAGTGAAGAAGTGGTGACTTGGTGCAAGGCACAAAAGAGCTATCCTGTTTGAATGAAACATAATCATGATGTCATTGTTCTTGATTCCATTTACATTAGTTACATATCTTTTGGTAAAGTATCTTTCAGTGTATGACTTGTAGGTGGATGCGTCTGGTATAGAATCAAAAATGCCAAACTCTGTGCTTAGGTCTGAAGGGTCCACAATGTCGAAATCTTCCATTTTATTAACTAATAAATGTGGTTAGTTATTAGCTTGTTCTTGGTTAAGTATTCGTGCGCGGATCTCTGCGTGGCGTCTTCTAGAATCGTCTAAGTTGGCTTTCTGTCGTCTTAGTCGCTCTCCTTTGAGACACTTTCTCATATCACGGTCGAAGTCGTTGCAATAGCCAACAAACTTCAGGAATGAATGCTGTAAAATATAAATAGCGTTGAATTCATAAAATTATGGGTCGAAATCCAGATTCGTTGTAATTTAAAAAAATCAGGTTTTAAAGGTCCTGAGTATATGTATATACTGGTTAATTTACAGCGTTTTTAGATTGGTAATTAATGCGAAAACCTAAATATGTAAAGGGTCTGGCTAACCACAACACAAACTTAATTTTAGGTAATCTAATTTTATTACGCAATGAAGTACCTCTGAATGGCAGTCCATCAATTTCTTTATCAAAATATTGCACTCATCGGTGTGTAAATGTGCTGACAAGTCCGTGTGCATCACTCAGGTGTTTTAATTCGTAAATAAATAAAAACAGCAACTATTAATAATTACTTTAGGTAAATAATATTTTTCTTTGCGCAACGCAAGTTTTAGGTTAAGTATAATTTTTTTTTAGTTTTGGCTCCACACTTTTTTATATTTAGCCACTGTCAAGTAATTGATAATTTATCAAGTTATCGATATTTCACGCAAATATGTGTCAAGTCACAGTCGAAGTCATCAAGTCAAGTCAGTTTAGTCAAAGTCATACTCCTAGCAAAGTGGTGGCAACTTTACCAGAAGCTTCTATGGAGTTTTGGAAACAACACGAAAAGAAACGTTTCACCATCATTATACCATTTTCCTACACTCACGCCTGTAATCCAGCACTTAACGAATAAAATGCCACCAATTTTATGCACTAACACTGAAAATAACATAAGTTTTGGAAAATAATACGATGCGGTGACGCAATCTTTTTCACTTTCCCGCCAAACATCGGAGGCAAACTTGACGATTACTTTGACGGTTTGTCTTAAATTGACATTGACAATGATATTATTTCATATTCATAGCATGATAATGACATTACAACTTCTTAATAGTTAGCTCAATGCGATTACGTAGTCAGTGCCAAAGTTACATTTTATTCATAACACAGATTAGGTAGAGATACATTCATAACATGAACGTAGAATTTACTATAAACTAAGGATTATCATAATATTTTGAATTAGGTAATGTATGCTCCACTTTAAAAATCAACACACTCACGCTACATAGGTCTGGGTCTAGGCACTATTTAAAACTAGAAAACAGAACAAGAAATATATTTTTTAAAAAATCACGAAATTTTACATAACTTGAAATAATTAAGTTGCACCTACTAAGCTGACACTTATTTAGCACAAAACCATTTTAAATCACCCCGTATATTTAGATATTTAGTTTGCATGATAATTGATAACGTAAAATAAATAAGCTCCTAAATGCAAAAAGACATCGGAAAAGGCAAAGAACTATTACATAGGTAACTAATAGGTCTTTACCTATGAAATTGCCGTATTGCAGTACAGACTTTTTCAAACAAAAAAAAGTTTTGATTGGCTATGAATTCTAAATTCAAATTAATTTTGTTTTAAAAATATGACATTCTATTTACAATATAAGTCTTTTGTTTATTGATTAGCGTTGTATTTTCATTACATTTCAACATTTTTCCTCATAATGGATACTTTGAAATTTCGTGTAATTATGGAATATGAGTTCCGTCGTGGCACCAACGCGGCACAAACGACACGTAACATCAACGACGTTTACGGAGAGAACTGTACAAACGAACGTACTACCCGTTATTGGTTTGCTCGGTTCCGTTCTGGGAATTTTGACTTGAAAAATGAACCTCGTGGTCGTCCGGAAACTTTGGTCAACAATGATGAATTAAAGGCGAATGTGGAAGCTGATGAATCTCAATCTACAGCTGAGCTGGCAGCAGCTTTTGATGTTAGCACCAAAACAATATTGGTCCATTTGCGATAGATTGGCAAGATAAAAAAGCTTGATAGATGGGTGCCCCACGAACTTAACGATCGCCAGCGCAACGTACGCGTCGAGACTTGCCTTGCGCTGCTTAACAGGTACAGAAATGAAGGAAATTTGAACCGAATTGTTACGTGCGACGAAAAATGGATTCTTTTTGACAATCGAAAGCGCTCAGCAAGTTGGTTAGATCCTGGTTCGGTACCAAAGCAATGTGCAAAACGAAAAATGACCCCTAGAAAGGTGATGGTCACAGTTTGGTGGTCTAGTGCTGGTGTGATTCATCATAGCTTTTTACAAAACGGCGAGAGCATTACTGCAGATGTGTACATTGAAGAACTGACCACAATGATGGCGAAACTCGCACGTCTTCAACCAGCTTTGGTCAATCGGTCGTCTCCACTGCTACTTCACGACAACGCGCGACCCCATACTGCACAACAGACCGTCTCTAAGCTGCATGAGTTGGGTTCGGAAGCTCTCCGTCATCCGCCATACTCACCAGATCTTGCGCCTACCGACTATTACTTTTTCCAAAATTTGGACAACTTTTTAGCGGGAAAAAAATTCAATTCCCGAGAGGCAGTACAAAACGCCTTTGAAGAGTTTGTTGTCTCCCGTCCTGCTGATTTTTTCAAGAAGGGCATCCATAAACTGCCACAGCGTTGGCAAAGATGCATTGATTGCAGGGGTGATTACTTTGAATAAAAGAAATAAATAAGTTCGAAAAAAAAATACTTTAACTTTTTTCAAACAAAACGGCAATTTCATAGGTAAAGACCTAATATATACTACCAACGCACATAATAAATGCAGTAAAGGTACCAATCTATCTATATAGAAAAAACGATTAGCGACATATAAATAAAACACAACTAAAATATTTTATTATTTTTATTCTTACTTATATAATTCACATAGTCTCAATAAATATGTATCTAATAAAAAATTAAGGAAGAGACCACAAGGGATTAGTCCTATTTGCAGGAACACCTATTTCACTCATTGTAATTAAAATAATTTAAAAAATAAATAATGACTAGAGCATACTGTCTTATACAAAATATAATGTTAATAATGGGAAATTGGAACTATCACTTCATATAATTTCCATCACCATTAAGAAAAGAAAAATCACATACGACTTCATTCACCCCAAAACAGGAACAAGCGAGATTAAGCAAAACAATATAAAAATGCGATAACAAAAAAGTTTTGACGCCCGATTAGATAAATATAGAAAGAAATGCAAAATGTGCCCGAAAAAGAAAGTGTCAAATTCGTTTGGCTAATGTTAATAAGCGGGTGTTAAGTGTGGCGTGTGGTCGTTCGTTCGCATCAACTCTTGGGCATGCCCTGCGGCGTGGAGGTCTCGACCATCTTCTTGTATTTGCCGACGAGCTCGGGCAGGTCGTAGGCGATGGCGACGTCGAGCCGCGTGATGGGGCAGCCACGGAAGTACGTGCACGTCGCCGACAGCTGCTGGAACTCGTACAGCGGATTCAGCCGGAAGAAGTCGCGGTACGTCTCCGGATCCGGCAGGTCGTACCTGTAAATGGATGCAGTCTTTTAAAGCAGCTGGTGTAACAACTGAGTGACCATTTGACTACTGGGAAAGATATAAACAAGAGCTGTAAAAGGTCTTTTTAACTACAACTTATAGTGGAAAAAAATTAAAACCTGGAAATGTTAGTGAGCGTGCTGAGCCCCTCATAGATGTGATAGCTCTGCGGGTTTTCGATGATAGCGTCGGCGATCAACTTCCTGTTGCCGAAGATCGTCTTGTGGTTGTAGTACGTGGTCAGGTAACAGTCCACCATCTTCGCGTGGTTCCTCACACGAACCTACAAATACAAATAGTTGGATATTTATTGTCTACCTGTGCTATTGAAAGTGTTATATTTAAGTAGGTATTTTAAAGCCAATATTATATAATACTAGCTGCGCCCCGCGGTTTCACCCGCATGGTGAAAATTTTCCATACTTTCTTAACTTGCAGCAAATAAAGCAAATAAAGAATTGAATTGAAATGAATTGAACTTTTTATTTCATCAGGACCTTCTCCTGAAAATAAAAAATACAATAAAAAAAGAATCAGCCAAAATGTTCCACCCGTTGACCCGTTTACCCGAGATGCGATGACCAAAGGAAATTGCTAAGATTCATTTTTATATATTAACATTTTTCTTCAGTTTCCAACCTCTGCGCTTATTTACACATAATCTTATTTTTCTCCGTTATATACCTTTATAAATTTAAAGGAATGATTTTTTTCTGGGCAGTTAATTTCTGTCCTGCAACCACCCTGGGCCCCAAGTCTACTAACAAAATTGCGATTGAATTATTCTATAATTGTTACTTTTTGACAGATTTTCCATACAAATTCTGTCAAAAATCGGCAATTGTTAAACTATGTAATCGCAATTTTACTACTAATAAAATTGCGATTACATAGTATAACAATTGCCGACTTGGGCCCCTGAATCCGCGGCTTATTTACTATTGTCTAATCTATGCCGCAGCCTTATTAGCTGTAGATAAAACAAAAAACAATTGGCCTTAGCTTTTACCATAGAATACGAACACGATGGTACTGCTTTTACAGATAAAAGACTTACAGCGAATCTTCTAGCGCTGGAGATCTTGTTCTCAATGCGCTTGTCGATGGCGTGTCGCAGGTCCCGCAGCAGCTCGCGCTCCTGGGCCTGCAGCAGGCGCACTGGCGCGCCCGCCTCGAACGGCATCGACCACAGCGACACCGTGTACATCACCGGTGGCTGCGCTGAACTCATCAGCGGAGATATGTTCCAGATCAATGCACTTTGCACGCGCATCAGCTCCTCCGGCTTCACGGTGTCCGCTTTATTTAGGACGATGCGAGTCTGGTGACAGCAGGGGATAAGGGTTTATTACATTACTAGCTGTATTTACATAGTACATAGGTACTTGCGAAGCCTTGGGCAGCTCTTTTATTGACAAGGACATCACAAAAAAATCTAAGCAACATTTTTAAATATCGGTCTAATCGTGAAAAGATAAAACATAGACAGACCGCTGGTTTAGAAAGCGTGATTAACAGTAACACAAACACTCTTCAAATACGGAGACGTTTTTCAAGTAAAAGAGTTGTGACCGACAGCGCAGTTTGCTCCGTTTCGGAACGGGTTGCTTCCTTTGTTGAGGAGGCGACGATTGCTCGGACTCAAGCCGCTCAATGGCAGGGGGCGCTGCACCTCTCATCGATTCAGTGATCGAATGTTCTGGAGACCGGGAACGGGTAGCACTCCGCTACTGGGCGAGCGGGGGGACCCCCCCGCTTCCTCAACCCCGTCTACCATCCGCTCTCTCTGCGGCGCGACAGTGAATCGGTCTGACGTGTATATACGAAATTGTCTATTTAAGTAATAAATAGGTAGTATTCCGTGTCGAAGTGTTAAGTGGATAAATATAGTTTCGTTGATTATTATTCGGAGTTTAGTTTTCTTTCTACTTGATTTTCGTCCCGTAGCGTAGGCGCGAGTTCACATACCTGCTATTATTTCTGAGTTGTCGTTAACAAGAGCTATTTTCGTTTTTATAATAATTATCTATAGCTTGGATTGTATTTACATAATGACTTATCTATGTTCTTCCGAGTTATTTATGTGAATCTCAGAATTTGAATAAAGGTCTACCAAAGGTACTAATAAAGGACTATCACTAGTATTACTGAGGCACTTGAAAATCTTATCTAATCTAATTATGAGAGCAAAGAAAATAGGTTTCCTTACTGCTTAACTCTTTCACAATAAAGGAAATCACACTACTTTTTTCCGGGTAGTAAAGTATACCTTTTTATGTTATTTTTTTCTTTCATATCTATATCAAAATTCTACTAGCAGCGCGCTGCAGCGTGCAGTTTCAACGAAGCATAGATACTTATATACTATCTACATTGACGCACCTATTTATTCCTTCAGATTTTGTCTTATTTTTTATAATAACGCCCAACGATCACATGTATCTAGGGACCCAAGAACTACGAGGATCATGGTCCCACAACACCCAGACTCAGACCAAGTATTTGCGCTTTTTTTTTCTGTGCACAAATACTTGTCCTGCCGCGGGAATCGAACCCACCGCCCCCGCATTATGAGCCGACCTGCGCAACCACCACACCACAGAGGCTGTCAAAATATGATGAAGGATTACCTTATTTAACATGAATCGAAAATGCATCTCACCTGACTCTCCCTGCCCTTGAGTTGGTCGAGGATGGCTTCGGTCTCGGGACCGACGTCCAGCTTGGAAGGATCGTACACGAGGAAGATGATGTCGGCGCGGTCGATGAACCACTGGCACGCGTCGTTAAACGGAAACACTCGAGACACCTGCTTGCGGACTTCCAGGATGCCAGGAATTTCTACGATGTTCACCTGTATGTAAAGCAATTTTCTTTATGATTGTGTATTAAAAATCCGTGCAGGTTGTGTTTATTGCCAGAGGCCCTAGTGTGACATGGGCTGCCTGAAATGGAAAATAACCAACAACATGGAAAAGCTTTTCGTTTACATTTACAGTTTTATCTTCTATCTATGGTTTATTTTTACGGTTTTATCTTCTATCTATGGTTTATTTTTACATATATATACCTTTTCTAAAATTTTGCTGGGATATCGAAGCCCTCTAAGACGCTCTTCCAAGCCTTGACCGAATTTCTGTAGTCCCGAGAAGGTCCAATCAGCGGCCAGCTGCGTACCATCCAAAACTTGAGGTTCTTCGCCGTGCATGAGAATGTTAAAGTACGCTGGCGAAGGCTCTGCACCTAGAAACATGAAAATTGTTCAAGGCTTGTATTCTGAAGTAAAATTATAAATACCAAGGTTTTTAATGAATTTTACCTGTTCTTAGAGACCATTTAGTGAATTCAAGGCCCGTTAAGTAGTTAAGGATGCTAGATTTGCCACCACTCCAAGGTCCCATGAATAGCACCAATGGCTTAGAGAAAATTTCGGGGTCGCCAAAATGCCTGTTACTCAAATCTCTGTATTTGTAGAGGCCTTCCAGTGGCTTGATAGAGTTCTCGTAAGTCCTCTTTAAGTCTCTGAGAATGATGTCTGCGGATTTTTCTACTGTTAATTCTGCCTCACTTGCTTCTTCATCTAATCTTAGGATTTGGGCGATGTGGTCACGAGATCTTAAATTTTCGGGAATTTCTTCAACCTGTAAAAAGTATAATATAACATCTCCATTATTTTCTTTTTTAGATAGTTATTAAATTTAACAAAATCGTTAGCATTTCAACTTAATTTGATTAGATTATGCAAAATAAAGTCTTGTAAATTAAAGCCTTTCGATTTAATAGAGTTTTTCACACAGTTTTTACAGTTTTTGAACGAGTTTACTTTTATTATTTCAAAGTATCCTTACCAGTAATAAATCTTCCTCGGGTACACCTTCTTCATCTTCTTTTGAAGAGTCTTCTGCAGGCTCTTCTGAATCTTCAGAACCCGCCTTTTCGGCTCCTTCTTCCTCTTTAGCTTCTGCTTTTGAGGCTTCTTCTTCAGATTTATCTTCGACCCCTCCTTCAGCTTCAGTAATTTGGTCAGCAGATTCTGAATCTCCCTGTTCTTCCGGTTTGTCTTTATCCTCTTTCGATGCATCTTTATCTTCAACCGACTCTGTCGTATCTTCTTCTGACTGTTTTTTATCTTCATCGGATTCAGTTTGTTCTTCGACAGACTTGTCTTCATCTTCTTCTGCTTCGTCTTCTTTTGTTTCTTTTGAGTCGTCTTTTTCTTCAGCAGATTCATCTTTTTCTTCAGCAGACTCAGCTGTTTCTCCAGACTGCCCGTCTGATTCGTCTACTTTTGAATCTATATCTGCTACTTCTTGTGAGTCATCTTCTTTACTTTGTTCTTTGTCTTCCTGAGATTCATCAGCCTTTTCTTGAGATCCATCGCCGTCCTCCTTTACATCATCATCTTTAGTTTCTTCAGATGCGTTTTCTGTTTCTTCCGAAGCGTCTTTGTCTTCTTCTGAAGCTTCTACAGCTTCTTCGGATTTGCTGTCATCATCTGGTTCTTTGCTTGCATCATCGTCTTCTTGAGTTGCTTCCTCTTGGCTGTCATCCCCGCTTTCTTTAGAATCATCACTGCCCTCGTTTTCGGCCTCTTCAGTTGGTATTTGATCTTCCGTACTATCTGAAAATAAATTAAGAATTAGAAAAATGTGTTGATTTAGAACTACAGAACATGTACATTTTATTTCCTGAGAAATGTTCACAGTATCACCACCACAATGGGTGACCGCTACAAAAAGTGGTATTTACAACTTTTGCTTCCGAGCTTTGTAGGTCACGTTACACACTTAAGTCTAAAGGATTGGTTGTTATCATTAGTCTATTGTCGTTAAGCAGAAGCATTCACGGTCTAAAAATACTAGCACCAGAGTAGCTAACCACTTAGCTACTCTGGTGCTAACCACTTAGCTACTCTGGTGCTAGTATTTTTAGACCGTGAATGCTTCTGCTTAACGACAATAGACTAATGATAACAACCAATCCTTTAGACTTAAGTGTGTAACGTGACCTACAAAGTAGCAAAAAATATATTATAATTACATAACAAGTTAAATATTTAACAAATATTACATTGAGGATGGTAGATTTTTTTTAGTATTAATCATCCGTCTGTACTCTCTGTATCTTTTAGTGGAATATTCAATTTCAGAAGAAAGTTCCAAAACGAGTACCTTGTTCAGCTGTTTGTTCTTCAGCGGATGCCGTCTCTTCTTTGCTGTCTCCGTCGTCCTGTATGCTATCTGCATCATCCTGTTTGCTGTCGTCATCCTTTTCCGCACTGTCTCCGTCATCTTTGTCAGCTTCCTTTGAGTCGTTGTCATCAGCAACTTCTAGCTCTTCTACTGACGCATGTGGTATGTACGGCTCGTCCGCTACTTCTATTGATGGTGCGTCATCCTCTTTACTGTCGTTGCCATCCGTTATTTCACCTCCATCTTCTGCTGAACTTACTTCTTTCGTTTCATCGTGTGCACTTACTTCACTACTGTCGTTTTTTTCCGTGGAATCTGCAAATGTGTACAAAGTTACTTTTATTAAATTTCGTTCACTTGAGAATATAATGTTTCTTAATTGGTGAGGTATAGGCGTTGCTTTACATTTGTTTTATGGCAAAATTCGGCCTTTTCGGGGGAAACACCCCAACAATCAAAAATCGCCGACGACATAAAAAATTCACGAAATTGTAGAACCTCTTGGATTACCTACCTAATAAGTAACGACGGAACTACTTCCGTAGTAGGTATTATTTATTATTCTGTGGTACTAATTATCTATAGCAATACAGGGAAATAAATGGAGACATTAAGTATGTATAATAGTTACGGTGAGAATGGCACATTGCATGACTCATACTTAATAATCTAAATACTATAATGAGACATCTGCGATGATCTGCAATAAATAATCAGTGAAATCCAGGCGAGTCTTCACGTCTTTCACACTTTCACATCATCGCGGTAGGCCTATAAATATAGCGTTAATTTTAGACGACCAACATTGTAGAGGACAGCATTATCACAGACGTCTGCGATTTCATTCAAGTGGCTTATAATTTAGCTTTGACTGGGAAATAAATATTAAACAAACCTATTTTGAAACGAGCAGTCGCACTCCATCGCTCCGTATGTTTATGCAGTTCTGACAATGTTCATTCATATAAACAGATTTACATTAGCAAATGTTCTAATTCAAAGCTTTGCCATGATTCATATTATTGCCTCAGCCTGAACGTTTAGCGTCTAAAGTTACAAAAGTTTTCTTTAACGTGGGAAAATTATAATTTACAATAACTTTTTTAATACTAATATCGTATTAAACAGTAAGTACTAATAAATGTAGGTATGTTATACATTTCCGAATTTACGGTCAACAAGGTCAAGGTCAATATTAAACCAATATATTATCATCTAGCTAGCACGCTGTATTTGCGTCCAAGACCAAACTGCTGATTAGGTACCTGATGACTATTATCTAGCTACGTAATAAATCTGTGACGTGAACAGTCTCTGGGCAGTTAAATTAAAATAGATTCCAACATCTCGGTAAGCCCGTGTCAATCCTGGCATTCCTGGTTACCGTGAATTCTGTGTGGTTAGATTTAATGGCGAATCTTTTCTACGCTCCAGGCGTTTATTTGAAACGGAAATGTGCCTTGACGCGTTAGAAAACGGGATTTAAAGACAATAAAGTTTTATTTTTGCAGTCAGCTCATAGCCTTCAATCAAATTCGGATGTTTGAACTAGTTTCAGAATGATTAATTGTTGTGATATTGGATGGCTAGTATTTAAATCTGTTGGTAGTCGATGTTGTTACGTGATTTGGTAGGTAAGTCAACGATGTTCAATTCCAAGAATCAGTTTTGCTTTTTGACGTTGATGAGAAAGCTAAAATAAGTAAAAGGGATGCCTATGCCATTTACTTTTTTTTTAAATGTTTTGGCTCCACACTTTTGTGTATTTAGCCAGTGTCAAGTAATTGATAATTCATCAAGTTAATGATATTTCACGCAAATACGTGTAAAGTCACAGTCGAAGTCATCAAGTCAAGTCATAATCAAATCATAGTCTAGTCAAAGTCATACTCCTAGTAAAGTGGTGGCAACTTTACTTGAAGCTTCTATGGAGTTTTGGAAACAACACGAAAAGAAACGTTTCACCATCATTATACCATTTTCCCACACTCACGCCTGTAATCCAGCACTTAACGAATGGAATGCCACCAATTTTATGCACTAACACTGAAAATAACACAAGTTTTGGAAAGGGGGGGGGCAGGGGGTATGTGGGACTCGAACCCACTAAAACCCCCCCGTGATCCGACCGCCGCCGGGATGGGGCGAGATAGAGACGCAGACTGCATTAACCATCTCGCCCCGGAGAAGATTCCTACCTACCGTATGTGTCTACAAACAGTAGTCTTTTTTTGTATTTTCATGTCTGGCGTACAATAAAGAATTTTCGTATTGTACCTACCTCTATTGTTCCTTTCTATTGTACTGTAAGTCAAGACAGCCGACATAAGGTACGTTTTTTAAATTATTACAATGAATTTGACGGCATCACGTTGCTCACTTCTTACGTTTCCTATATGTTTTAATTTATTTTATTATTAGCCTCGGAGGACGATATAGGTACAGCGCGCAGCAGGATGAACAGAATCCATTTGAAACGCTTTAATTCAAATCTGCACTCTTCGTCTCCTTCTCCTTCATCATTGAATATAGTTTTTTTTCTTTCCTTATTCCTAGAGTACCTTCAAGGTAGGCACTCTAATCGAATTACAATCTAGCCATATTTGGCTAATAAGCAATTTTACTTTAACTTAAACTTCTAAAAACATAAATTCTAAGATTGTGTCCATTAACACTAATCTTATTGTCTCTATTAAGGCGAAGACACTTTGTTCATGTGTTCTTTTTGAATATAGATGAAAGGGAAGTTGTGAGTAGATTTGAGACTTCGAAGTGGAACCTTTCCCATAGATTCAGAACAAGGGTTGGCCGTTGGCAGAAAAGTGTAAAGAAAAAGTCGTGTATATATTGTAAGTACCTAATGATTTTTAATCAAATTTCTATGTCTTGTCGGAAGTTAGCTACGCGAAACACTCCCTGCAGCTTAATTAGCTTAGGCTGTGGCTTAGGTTACGTAAGTACTATTATTTATTCTTTGGCTTGGGTAAAATCAAGCTCTAAAAGTGTAGGTAAAAGGATCGGGGGTATAGGCACCCAATAACTTCATATAAATACAGACCTGCATCCACATCCCCTGACTCGAGCTCTTTAAGAGCTTTTTCGATATATGGACGGCATTGTGATTCTGAAGGTATGTCATCGTCACCTGAAAAAAAATTAATTAAACAATTTTACCAACAAATCCAGTGACACTTTGGCCTATAGGAAACGAAAAAGAAATTTTTTCATAAATAATTTAAGCACCCATTTCACCCTCTTAGGGGTGGAATTTCGAAAACCCTTTCTTAATGGGTACCTACACTTTACAAAGAACACACCCTCCAAGTTTCAAGTCTCTAGGACCAGCAGTTTAGGCTGTGCGTTGATATATGTCAGTCAGCCAGTAAGGACTTTGAATTTTTTATATGTATAGATTGTGAAAAACATAGGAAAAGAACTAGAAGAGAGTAGAAGATAAAGAAAATTCTTTATCTTCTACTCTCGAATATTATATTATTATTATTATTGATATGGCATAGCGTTTTTGTAAGAATAGAGGTCATCGTCGGCCTGAAGACAACTACTGCTGATATAGGCTTCCTCTTTAGTATGAAGCGGCTTATCAAAGTGTCGCTTTTGATAAGCTGCTTCATGCTTGCATCTTGTATCCAACAACAGAATTATTATACCTCAATACATCTAACGTATCCCCGTGGTTTGGTTTTGACAAACAAGGTAGGCTGAAGCTTCACGAACACTGTTACGCTGTCCAGCCGAATTGGATTTGGGTGCGTGACGAATACGTTAGGGGAGCCCTAAATGCTCGACATAACGGTATAAACTCTGTTTCTATGTATAGGTACTTTGTTTGATTACATTTTGAGTTGTGTTTGATCTTGAAATACTTACTTACCTACCTGTTTGATTTTTTTTTTTATTGTTTGATAGGCTTGCGTTTGACCACTATCGCCCCTGATGGTAAGTAACGATGCGGTCTAGGATGTAACACGCTTGCCTAGAAGATACCTGTTCACTCTCGATTTGAAGACTCCCAGGTTGTAGTTATCGGGAAATATGGACGCCGGTAAAGCGTTCCATTCTTTGGCTGTTCGCATGATAAATGTCGAACCAAATCGCTTGGTAAGTGGTGAAATTGTTTTTCGCGTTACAATGGAGCATTTACATTTATAGTAAAGTAGTATTTTATAGTAAGGTATTACTTTAAATTATAGCTACCAATTAATTTGTAAAGGAAACATCTGAACCATGAACGGCATCTGAGGTGAGATCTACAAAGACTGTTTAGTACCTAGGTGGCAGGACTTTTCTGCAAATTTTGTCCATATAGGTAGGCACCACCGCTTTGCCAGTTATTCCACCGCCTAGCATTAGTGTGGAATTACTACTGTGCTCCGGTGTGAATGGCACTGTAGCTAGTGAAACTATTGGGCTAATGAGACTTTGTGATCTTATCTCACAGCCTAGAAATCTTACTGCTAGACTGTGTGATGTGTCAGGATGTCGTTCCCAGTGCAGTGTCACACTTGTGAAACTTTAATTTTCCTAGAGTTTCGAGTGACACTGTAAAGTTAAACTCATTTACGCCCGCTTGACTTAGAAGTAAGCTGGCAAAGCGAACGGAAGTTGATAGTTGTTGGTTAACGTAGATCTCCATTGCCAACGTAACAAAGTTAAAAATTTGTACTACTATGTTGGTATGTCCGGTAAAATGACAATTTATAATAATCAATATAATATAGAATCTTTACATGTTGGAGTTCCGAGTGACACTGTTCTGTTATGGGCGGCCGTGTCGCTTAACATCAGGTGAACGACAAGCTCGTCACAACATTCAGTAACATAAAAAAAAAAAACGTCAAAATGGCGATATTAACATTAAACAAACCAAAAACAAAGTTATACCGGCCAATAGATGAAGCTTAACTTAAGATCTTTTACTTCAGTCGTGTGGTCTAAATCACACTCTTTTTTATAAATCTTATAATCATTTTTAACATATTTTATGAAAATAATATTTACTCCTTCATTTTCAATAATAGTCAAAAGCATTTTTATTTTACTACTTTTTCTATAAATATGAAAACAGTACTTATTCGGAAGTCATTTTCACTTGAATGACGAGGGAGCATTTTGTATCAGCCACTCTTACCAAGTAGGAAATTAGATAGATAAGTACCTAATATAAGTAACGATGGAAGAAATCAATTTTTTTTATGGATGGAACTGAACCCTTTCGTTTTACACTATACCTATTTCTGTTCTGTACGAATTAAATGAAATAGTGTACCGTTCACTATTTCATTTAATTCGTTTGAAATAATATAAATAGACGTAGTAACTTATAACTTTTTGCAACATCATCTCTACTTTGGAAGACGTTGAATCCTCCTCTATACTTATACCGAATATCAAACGTTCAAGACGGGATATGATACGATTGGAGTCCATGGATTGTTTCTGTGCATCGCGTCTTTAATCGTAAATTTATATTAAGTACCTACTTTACCTACCTTGTATGTAAAAACTGTATACATCCTCATGGTTCGAGTGTGGATGAGCTTTTCAATTAACCATAATAATGAATATATCACCTATCGATCACATCATTTATGAGAATTTGTATTATGATATTCGCAAGTTCGCTTTTTGTTTCTACTTGTTTCTCTATTTTATTAATGCATTTTCTATGAATTATACAGACCCTATACGTTTTCTTTGTTTTCATGTGTGTGTCATATTGTTTTCATATAGGTAATAATGCCCGTATTTTTTATTTACATACATAGATCCTGGAACCTAACTAGGGCTCCCTGTGTCAGGAACCCAGGAACTACGAGGACCGTGGTCCCACAACACCCAGACTCAGAACAAGTATTTGCGGCTTTTTTTCTGTACACAAATACTTGTCCTGCCGCGGAAATCGAACCCGCCGCCTCTGGGTTATGAGCCTACCTGCTCAACCACCACACCGCAGAGGCTGACAGGATTTTGACAGCTCCTAAGTTCGCACTTATCCCTCTATGTCATAGAGGCTATGACATGCCTACTGCAATGCATTTGAGTATATCACAGAGGAATAGCTGTCAAACTTTAGTATTTAGACGTTCATTAGTGTACGAACCAAATTATTAGTCACAAGGATTGCAGATTCACTTAGATCTTCTGCGCTTCTCTGGTCTTGACAATGCTGGTATCGTATGTATTGATATTATCGTTTGTTTGGTTGGCTTGTAAATAGTATGTAGTGTTTATTGCATGTTTTAAATAACTCACAAAAACATGTACATACTCACTGTTGTTCGCGTCTATCAGAAGTTACAGTATTTTGGTCTAACCTTCAACAAGTTCGGCCTTGATGCGTTATTTATAATGACGGTTTTTGAGACTTATGTGCGTTTAGTGCATATAATTATAATGAAATGAAAGTAGTGCGGGAAACAAGGTGCATATCGTAATGTACGTCGTAGGTACACGTGGATGTGAGAGCTTATACATTTTCAAGTTTCAAGTCGTGAGTGTGACGATTCCTCTTTTGAAAGTGACGAATATACGGAAACTGAAAGCTAAAACTGTTTAAGTATAACGGAATTTAGAATAGAGTGTCTATACGTGTATTAGAACTACAAAAGCGACATCAAAGTCATCAAACTGGGTAAAACAAATATTTCTTTATAATTATTATAAAGAATTACACAGAGTAAAAAAACTGGGTTGATGAAAATAGACAATGTTTAACCTAGCAGAGACCCAAAAATGTACAGGACCTGCACCTGCACAACTTTGATTAATGACCATTGTACAAAAAATATGATTGTGACCCACTTTCTCCTCACATTTTATATGATTGTCGTCACAGCGATCCTATCGTTTTTCACAAGATGGCGACGCCAAACGACAAATCCCTGTATTTCTATTTATGTATCTAGCATTGCGAGAAATCAAGGCGCTAGTGCTCTACGCTCGAACCACGCCAACCTAGCGATAAACTCTATAGGGCTGTGCCTGGTCAGCCCTATATTTGGGTCACCAGATCACTTTGTCATACAAAACTTCACCTAAGGTTACTGCCAGAAATAGAGCACATACGTGAGCTTTTTACATAATTTCAGCGCAAGTTACGCCGAAAATAGAAACGATGTAGTGACGCAGAGAGCGAACGAAGATGTGAGCTCGGGCCCGAGACGGCACAGCCGCGCGCGGGACTCACCTCGGGTCGCGGCCGCCAGTGCCGTGACGACCAGAAGCGTGCACAACATCCACCTCCATAACGTAAATCCTTTGGTCCACATGTTGATAAGGTTCGGCCCGCTACACCGGGCTATCAGTCATTTGCACTCACACTCGCGCACCCGGTCGGATCTATGGACGTTACACACATCTACACTGAGCCACCGGTCCACCAGATGTTCCGACTGACGCGAGCTGCATTCCCGAGGGAATGCAACTCGGGTCGAGTTCGAAGCCGTCAAATCGCGATGGGCAATGAAAATGTTGAACGCGTTAACGTGGGCTCTAATAATAACCGCGATTTGACGGCTTTGAAATCGGTTGCAGCGGCCGTGGTAGTACGCGACACTGCACGTAGAGATGGCGGACGTACTCTATTTCCGGAGACAGCACAGCATCGCTGGTCGGAGGGGTACTGGCGCGCTCGCGAGGCGGGCGCAGCTCTCGCGATATTCAGCGCGGTGCGCGTGCCAACAGCCCACGGCCGGTGCCGACGCTCGCTCCACCATGGAATCATATCCGCATCTTCATCGCCTGGAGTTGCTTCTGCTGTATCCTGCCCACTCCATAGTTCTTATTCATGACAAAAAAAAGTTTATTATTACACTAACTGACTCGCCCCGATTTCTGGCGGTTATATTAGTTTTATGCCCTAGCCGTGTCCAAGGGAAGCGGAGGTGAGAGGGAAAAGATAGGAGAAAATGATGAATGGATGGGACGGCAATAGCAGGCGCCGCCTGCTTCCCTTCGCCATCACCATTTCCAAATCCTTATCCAATCTTTTCCCTTTCCCCGTTTACAGGATGAGTATAGTAGCTTTATCTTCGTTGCCGGCTATGTTTTATCCCACCGCATGGATCTCGTCATTTAATTATCTACCTTTATCTACATAGCTCTGCACTGTGGCGACAAGACGAAGTTCAAGTGCGTTCGATTATCTTATTCCATGAAATCGCCACAAGGACTAAGTTGAATAATTTGCTATTTTTCAAGATATCGAAATACCATTTTTAAATCATACACAAATCAAAATTTCATGCATAAAAATTACTTTCTTATTGCTTCATGCAACCCGCATGGCCGTTTTAGAAAACATCAAGCTTACCTATCTTAAATGTGATTCTGAAAAATTATAGCTATAACCGTACCAAGTTTCATCCAAATCCGTTTAGTGGTTTCAGCATGATGGGTCTTCAAAGAGACAGTCCGACAAAAAGATAGAAAATTTTTTTACATCGATAAATGGAACGCAATAAAAATGCTCAAAAAATATTCTGTTTATAATCAGCCGTCGGCGTCGCAACCATGAGCGTTCAGTACTTTTTGGCACGTTGACACTACACCGAAAAGCCGGGGGCTAGGGAGTGCGAACTCAGCCGTAGCTAGGGGGGGCATTGTGGGGCAACGCCCTACCTTGAAATTACAATGCCCTACCTTAAAAATACCAAAAACTAAGATATTTTTTTATAATTAAATTATTTTTCCTAGTTAGAGATTTAAAAAATCTTAGATGCTCACGTTCTGTCACAGAAATTATTTGTCTGCGAATAGCTATTGAATGTATAGTCTCTAGTCAGTCTTCCGCCATAACTGTAACCAATACTCCTCAAGTACGACTCTAGCTACAGCCCTGTTAGGAGCTGTCAAGGTTTAGTAATGACTGGCAACGATTTATACCATAACTACCTACAATTTCATATAAATACTACAACGTATATATCATTAGATTTATACCATGATAAAATAGGTAGATAGTAGTCTCAAACGCATCGTTTTTTATTCCGTTTACCGCTTACCTTAGGTAGATACTTACCTACACATTTCACTCAGCAGAGGTCATTATCGAATAATTTATTAATAGTTGTAGGTAGACTGTAGTAAAGAAAATTTGTGTGGGATAGGTCTAGGAAAGTAGGTAGTTGCCTACCTACTTAATAAGAATTTACGGTTAATACATAAACAAACGTATAATCGTATGTAAACGTAGGAGCGACCGTGGTTAAGCGGTAGCCCGTCAGACTTTCAAACCAACGCACCCTGGTTCAAATCCCGCGTAGCCTTGCACCAATGTGTGTTTGAGAGAGTCACTATAAATCTTTGTTAAAATTTGAAAATCGCAATTTATTTTGATCTCAAAATGGTTCTGCGCATGATTTTGCGTTAATTTTCTGGGGTTTTGTGGATTACGTGACATAAGGATATTAAATAAATCTTATTAAAACTGAATAGACCTATAAAACACACTGGCTTTTATACTACTTCCTACTAATAAGCTACTAATATTATATACGTGAAAGTTTGTATGGATGTTTGTTACTCTTTCACGCTTAAACTGATGGACGGATTTGTATGAAATTATGAATATAGATAGCTTTTATAGTGGATTAACACATAGGCTACATTTTATACGTGGGTGAAGCCGCGGGGTGCAGCTAGCGTACAAATAAATGTGTTGTTATCGCTGAAAATTTGAATTTGAGAATATTACGTTGATAAATAATTTTCGGGGAATCATTTGAACGGTTTTATTTTAAGAACACCAAAGTACTACCCGTTTATTCCTTTTTCTCGTTTTTTTCTATTTACACAATTTTTTCATGTGATTGTTGTGAATCATACGTCGCACTTTTGCTTTTTTTTTTGAAAGTCCACTTTCAAAAATTAGGTACACTACCTACAAAAATCTACATTACATTAGGTATATAGAATTAAGTCTAGAAATATTTATAGACGGTGCTTAACTACATGCAATATAGATAAAATCAAGTTCAAGAGAAGAGTGAAGAACGAAGAAGTGAGTGTAGAACGGAAGGCCTTCTCTGCGTCTTCCGGTTCGTGGTCACCACTTGAGAACCTTTCTTCCCCATTTGATATGCCTGCCCACTGCCACATCGCTCGCAAAATCGACATCCAGTTATATACAATTATAGAATTAGCAATAGTTGACGTGCAAACTTGCTAGCTCTATAAGGTCCGTATTACAGAACGATGCTCAGTCATCGATCGGTGCTCAAGCAGAAATTTCATACAATAATTTATCACTTTATGAATGAAATCTCTGCTTAAGCACCGATCGATGACTGAGCATCGTTCTGAAATACGGACCTAAGACCTATAAATAAATACATATGGGTGGACATTTTACACAGCGCCATCTAGCCCCAAACTAAACAAAGCTTTTACTATGGGGACCTTTTTGTTTATAAATACATAAATAGAATACAATATAACAACTAGACACAGAACAAACATTGATCTTCATCACACAAATGATAGTTCTAGGCGGGAATCGAACCCACAACCCACAGCTCAAAAGGCAGGGTTACTACCAACTGAGCTATGTGACAAGTTCCCGTGCGGATCTCCTTATTCATTTCGCATCTTATCTCGCAGGGAAACTGATATAAAATACGCGAGCCAAATAGTGGGCGTCAGCTATTATTCCCACATAATTGTGTCGATAACACGAACTGTTTACGCCAAGTATTTAAAGAAAGAAAGAAAATAAATTTATTCTCATAATACATCACACAACATTACTACAAATAGGCTCACAAGACAAATCGAAAAAAAGAGAGAGACTAAAAATATAATGTTGCGTGACGTCATGATATAGGTCCCGACTCAGCATGCAATTAAAGTCGTAAGACCTTAATGACTGATTTTCAGTCGGAACCCACATTCATGATATTTGATTAATCAATGTATGATTTTTTTTTTCGTTCGCCTAATGTCACGCCACGCGTCACATTGGCCCATAGCAGTTGCAGTAGCGGGTGCCATGGCACTCAGAGCTCGTGTAGGTATGTACTGTAGCAAGGATCCAATGTTTTATTACATATCCAAATATTTTCGTTATCCTTTCCGTGCAAGGTTGGTTGGAAAAGATTGCTCTGAGCGATAAGAACGCCTATTTTACACATTTTGAAAAAAAATAGTTTTGATAATTTTGTTAGTTTCCATAAAGTATTTAACCTGTCGTCGTTTGGAAAATAATAGTAAATATATAAATAAAACCGAAAAAAATTATATCTTTACATGATACCGCAAATGCAATGCCTCTTTCCCACACAAGTTCGCATTCTCGTGTATTTGCGGATGACCCTCGTACCGGAATAATTTGCTGACGTCGACAGGTGTAACTACAATATATTGACTATCTCTTAAGCATCTACATTTATATGGTTAGATCGCCAACTAAAATGTTGAAATAAGTTACGTTTAATTTCGATGATGGTTAAAGGCTTCTATGGGGAACTAAGCCGGGACCTTTTTTGTACAGTAGTGCAATTTGCAATGGTGCTAAGTTGTGGATGGACCTTGATAGAGGTAATAAATTAATTTTGATTGCAATGCAATACATGAATGCACTTCCTAATTTTAAAATTTCTATAGTATCAAGGTTGTAATCCTCAATTGGTAGGTATGCACATAGCAATTTTCTTATTTATTAACTGCTTATTTCACAGACCAAGGAGAGCTCTCGGTAGAGTATATGATTATGTTCCTTAAAGAAGAGGTAGGTACTTGTAAAATAAATTTTTAACTATGGAAAATTACAAAATCGCTAGTATACAATAATTACAATTAACTAATAAGCAATGCCATCCAAAATGAGATCTGTAGTAGTCAACGATACAGATCACATAAGAGTAACAGCTCTTTGGAAATTGAAGCAATAATGAGCAGGCCACATTGCTCCCAGAACAGCTTGCCAATGCTTGCTGCAATGCAATGTTTGTATGCAAGAGGCAGGTAGCTGGTCCATGTGGCACTCTATGAGGGTGGCCTATGTCCAGCAGTGGGTGTCTTCTTGCTGATGATAATGATAGTATTATATTATCGGTGGTATATGAAAGATAAAACTTTGTCAAAATATCTTAATTTATTCACTTAACAACTTAAAACTATATACTTATTATATTTATTGTATCTTTTCTAATTGGTTTCTATGGCCAATGAATGTTTTTGATAACTGGCCATTTATTTATTTCTATCTGGGTCTATCATCTCTATGCATCAAGAAGAGGCTTATGGCAGTAAACCATTCAGACACAGACTTCATAATTTTTGTTTAGTCATTGAAGGCAAAGCCCTTTTCAAACAACATCAAAAACCTTAGCAATTAATAGAATTTCATGTTTCTTTACAGTGGTTAACTATTTATTAACCTTGTATATTACCAGCCATACTATGAATTGCTTACCTATTATTCACAATACGATAAAAAATCTCTTACACCTGTTAATGAAACATGCAGTTTGCCAACATCATAAGGTGTTTCACGAACTATTTATCTATCCAGTAATGGATTAATTCCAAGTTAATAATGATTGTGTCACCATGATATACCTATACAATCACAACTACTTATTCAAACTACTGGTCTATCATTATGAGTTCATCAATGCTCCAGTCTTCATAGGAATGATCAGGGAGGTATCTTCGGATGATGATGGGTATTTTCCCATGTTTTAGCTCTTTCATGGCTATCTGTAGCGGATCAGTTTCTCCCTCTAGCTCCACCATCACTGGCGCGCACATGGCTATTTGCAAGGCTCTTGTTCCTGAAACATATTTTATCATTAGTTTAGATTTATCAACATTGAAATTATACATAGATGACACTCCAATTCCTAATATATCTGCATTGCCGTTTAACACATCATGATACTGAAAAGAATAATAAAAGCTTATTTTCGTAGGTACAACTATTGATGTAATAGTACAGGTAATAACCTCACCTAGCACTCTTGCGCGCTCGTATTTGGTCATGTATTTAGTAGTGATTCGTTTGCTCTTTTCAACGCCACCACCTGCCTGTCCAGGCTGCAGACACTGCACGGCGTAACCATCTTCTTCTTGTTCTTCCGTCTCCTCGATGTTATCGTCTTCTTCTGCGATATCGTCGTAGTCGGCTCCCGCATCTTCTTGCTCGAATTCCTCATCAGCCATGGTAATATAGACACAAGACACCGCACAAAATGATCTGTTTTTCAAAAATATTTCTGAAACTCATATACAATTTACACAACAAACACTACACACATAACCTCTACTCAGTGTTTTTTTTTTCTTTTATGGCCATGACACGGTTTGTGTATTGTGCCAGTTTTCAAGTTGCTTTTCTTTTCTTCGTTTCTTATTGACTCTTGTATCTTGTTTTTGTGTTCGGTATTTAGTTAACTTATTTTTGTGATTTGTTATTTATAATTAATTTTTACTTTCGTTAAACTCGTTATCAAAAAAAATACGTCGGTACGATGATTCATGATTTCATGACTTCTTGATGACTTCCCTCAAATCCAAGTTTTTCTTTTACCTGTGGTTTCCTTATTTTCACATCCAAGTTTAGAACGCAATTTTTTTCTCTACTTAGTCTGTGATTTTTCTTCCTTGTCTTTGTGAGACAATCCGTGTCTGTGGTACATTGGCGATCTTTCCTTTTCCGGTTCTGCATCAAAGCTGTAACCATGCCGGTGTGTATTTTTATTCGTGAAAGGAATAATATCAGCAGTGTTCTGCCACAGTGCTAAACTCCTGTGTTTGATATTATTTTGCTGTAATTTTTTGCGATCCAGTACAGTGCTAAAGTCTTTGTGAGGGAAACTGAAACTGACCCAAACAAGCATACACATGGCAGTTTCAGACATGTCAAACTATTTCTGGACAAAAAATTCAGTTTACGCGAATAAGTCAATACAAAAGTGCTGTTCAGCTATGTCCTTTACGAATCAGGATATTTTTTTTATTAATTGGAATCGCGAGAAGTTAGATTTTACGTAGTGGCGATATAACCTAAATGTGTCGTGCATTTCAGCTCGCAATTGACTTATTGCACCCTTCGCCCGTTTCGGAGAAGAGGAAACACAAGCTGAAGAGGCTGGTGCCGCATCCAAACTCTTACTTCATGGATGTGAAATGCCCTGGCTGCTACAAAATCACTACCGTATTCAGTCACGCACAGAGGGTGGTCGTATGCGCGGGTTGCTCAACGATCCTTTGCCAGCCCACTGGTGGACGTGCTAGATTAACGGAAGGTGAGATTATCCATTAACTTCTTACATCGACCAAAAATTGCATGGGAGGCAAATGGCAGTGCTGGTTAGTAAATAATATTCCAATGTAAAGTTGAAGCCAAATACATATATTGATATAGTGTGGACACAGTGATATTCATGTCTACTACGAACACTAATAATTAAAGTAGAAACAATATTATTTTTAGAGCTAAATCTCTTTGGTAAGTGTATATCATAAAATATGATTAGAGGTGCATTGTTGCACCATTGAGATTTGGAGCATTGTTTATAGACATTTGGTATTTATGATATCATAATGAAACTTTAATGCATTGGTGTTGTATGGATTCTAAAATACTTCACACATAACTGTTTGTATTTACTTTACCTAGAAAATTATGTCCCTCACTGGTAATTGGGAAGAAAGGTATGATGTTTGCCAGTGGAGCACAATTCTGCAGTATTTTTTCCTTTAGTTTCTGGGTGATATGGGTAAAAAATAAAATGCTTTGTGCCTACTTAATGATAATGTTAAGCCATTGCAATTATTACAATCCTTATTCATACTAGATTTATTGTTCACATTATGTTTGTGTGGTCTATTTCGATTATTAGTGTATATTATTCTTACAGTTTATGTATTCCTTTATCATGTTTATGTGTTAAATGAAAAAACAGCTTGCTTCCCTCAATGACTGTGTGCATACTTATAAGTCAACCTAAGAGGTAATGCTGGTAATTTGAACTCGATACAATTTTATTCCAATTACCATGTCAGTATCCTATCCCATAATCTTCAATATTATGTGTATCAGTATCAATGTATTCAATATTATCTGTATCAGTTGCCTGATACATTAGTCTTATTTTCCTGCAGGCTAAGGATATTTAGAATTTGATTTTAAGAGAATACCTTTTCTAAAATTGAGTCTAACTACGGAGACATGAGCTTCATATTTAGTATATTTACAAAACACGTAAAATGTGGCTTCGTGTTATTGATATCCGTATTTCACGCAATCCACAAAAAGCCAGTCAAACTAACACATGTTCATGTGCAGACCCAGTTAGACATCAAATTATGATCTGCAATTTTCAACTTTAACAGTGAAAGTAAGTGCTATGGCACTTATTTGGTCTTTCAGCTAAAATGTTAAGGCTGCATCATAATGCAGCCTTAACATTTATCCTTAGGATATAGCGAACCCACTACCAAGATAGAAACTATCTCTAATGGTAAAACTTTGTTTCAGGATGTTCGTTTAGGAGAAAACAACATTAATATAATTATCCTGGAGAGAGAGCCCTACCTAATTTTAAGATAATGTGTTTAATTTCCGACTGTATGAAGAAGTAAGTTTCCAGATTTGTTATCATATTACAGTGAAGAATTACAAATAAAGGCTTTTTCAAAGGGCTTGGTGTTTTAATATTATATTTTGTAACCTACATTTTATAAAAAATATATTTAGTTATAATAACAATTTAATTTCACTTTATAAAAATATCACAAATGGAATAACATGTTTTAAATATTCAGTATAATATTGTTATTATTTAGTGCTAAAGAATAACAATATAAAAAATCAAACAATAACATTGTATATATTCCTAGCAATATACTAGAACATAACTCAGAATCACAATGAAATATATACATTTTAGCATACAGGTAACAAGATGAATATCTCTATGGTTTAGATTTAAGCAGAGGACAATTACATATTGACAAGTACATGAAATACATCTCTAATATTATGAAAAATTTAGATGTTTATAGGAAATTAAGTTTGTTGAAAATCAATCTGCTTGAATTTATTAAATAATTTACTATAATGTCCATGTACATTAACATTTGTCTTTCACAGAAAAATATATATTGTCTTTTATTTTTTTTGCATCAGCTGATTCTAGTCTTTCTTCTGCATTGTGTATATCTTGTTTGATAGCTTCTATAAGTTCATCTAGTGAGCTGAAGTTCTTTTCGCCTCTCAAGTACCCAACTAAAGAAATTTTCATGATAGAGCCATAGAAGTCATCATTAAATTTGTGCATTATGTGAGTTTCCTGAAACAATTTAAATTGATAAACATTAATATAGGAATAATTATATAACTACACCATTTCTTATTACAAGCTTACAACCTGTCCTACATTTTCATATGCTTGCAATTATTATACAATAGATATATAGATAGCTTAGAAAAACAATAGCCAAATATAGGAAATTCAAAAGTTTACTATAATTTAATAATTATACTTATTATAAAATCTCATCTGATATGAATAGCTATTTCTGTATAAACAACGGGAGTTTTATCTGGTTGTTATGGGTATGTTTAATGTAAGCAAGCTGTTCAGGCAACACCTGTAATATGATAGAATAATGAAATTGTATGGGTACACTAGGTAAGATAATTATAGTTCTATTTGTTTATGTCAAACATCTTTTTGTAGATTAATAAGCTTTGCAAACAATAAAGTCCTTGGCACACCACTTATTTACAAGAAATTTATGCCATAGAATTGTTTCAAGTATGTAGATCCACTTTGTGATAGCAAAAATGTTGGTAATTGTTTATCAGATTATCTATGCAGCTTAAAAATTAAACTTGGAACATTCTCCAGGTTTGTGTTACAAATTTTACAACTATCAAACTTGAGTTGATAAACATCTATGATAAGCCAGTTTAAATCTGATGTATAATTCACCTTGGCTAATCCCTACACTTCTCAATGTCTATAAATATATTGTTACAAGGACAAAACAGAATAAAGTACTTATGGATAATTTAATCACAAAATGCAGAATATATGTGTGACGTAGTACAATAATAGGAACATATGTAGCGCTATTGAAAAAAATTGCTGCCATTATAAAAATAGTAGTAAAATCGGTAATTATACAAAGTTCTTCTACTCACAATATGGGACAATCAGTGAGATAGAACTCAAATTGGTTCAAACAATTTTAAGTCAAATCTTTTTAATGCAATAAGTTGAAGGGTTAAATTCTTCAAATGGATTATGATTTAATAACCTTCAAGTGTACAAAAGAAAAAGAGATGGACAACAAAATAATCCAGTAAGGTTTCCACATTATTTTAATGGAAAACCCCTCAAAATGCCTGTGAACTCTACCATCAAAAGGACCTCCATAATTTGTGACCAATTTATCTAAGTATTATATGAATTGTTTCTTGATGGCATTACTAGGCATGAAATAACATACTACTACTATTAGAAAATTAACAATCTCTGCAGCTATGGACTAACTATGTATCATTAATAATTTAATACTTGTTATCTTACCACAGACATTTGCTTATTCTGGTAGAATGGGCACCAACCAACATTTGCAACCATTTTGTTAACTGGCCCACTGTCGACTTGAGCCCAGCCATAATACACTCCAGGCTCCAAATCCTTGGGTAATGACTTCACTACTTCTAGTGAATAATTTGCTGCAATAATAACAAATTAGTAATGGATTTGCTACCACAGGCCAGTTTTTTTTTCTATTTGATATGTTTGCATTTGACCACTGAATTTCACCTGATGGAAAGTGATACAGTTGACAACGGAACATGCCTAGAAGGTACAGGTTCACTTTTGCCTTGAAAACTCCCACATCACATTTTTAGAAAATTAAGGTCCTTATTACAGAAAAATGCTCAGTGCGATTGGCGCTCAAGCAGATATTTCATCCATAAAATGATCAATTGGTGAATGAAATCTCTGCTTGACGACTGAGCATCGTTCTGTAATATGGACTGGATATGATATATATAATACATATGATGCTGGTAATTTGTTCCATTCCTTTGTCCTCACAATAAATGTTGAAAGTGAAACTCTGCAGATTGAAGATTACATTACTACCACATTAGAATTTGTTCTTTTAATTATTTTTTAACTAACTAGAAACAAAATAAATAAACATTTTAAAGATAACTTTTTCAATAAGCTAAATAATTAAAATTTTATTGTCACGTAGGTATCAAACTTAGTTTGCTTGAAAACTTTTCTTTACACTTATTTTACGTTACCTGTAGGACAGCCTAAATCTTTTGACCCTCTCCCAAAGCCTTTCACTACCTCTCCCTGGAGAAACAAAGGCAGCACTGAGGTGGACATACTTTTAATGAAATAAAAAGTAGTTTGTACAATAACGATATTCTTCTGAATGTCGAAATAACGAAAAAATTATTGACTTCGTGATAGTGATAATCTTAATTCGGTTGGTTGCAAGAAAATTTACTGTATGTACAACTGTGTGGTCTGTCGCAGGGCTGGGACCAATACTATTCGTAATAGCTTCACCAATTTACTTTTATAGTTCCAGGCTCTGGAATTTAATTAATAAAGTTATCTTCGCAAAACTTTATCAAATTTAATTTCATGTAGAGTTGTGTAACTCATGAACGAGAACAGCTCTCAAGAACTGTTCAGCTGTGGTGAACGATAAGAAGTCGTTCACCTCCACGGACTGTTTTCGTTCAGTCGTTCGTAGTTCTAACTCGGTAAACTCAATAGTCAAGAGGTTGCCAGCCGCAACCCCTATATTTCTAGGAGTGATTTTGTTCAGTAGTTCATAGTTGGGATTGAGAACTACGTACAGGATTTGGTGTGGGTGATCGTTTTAATCATCTCTTAGCGAAGTAAGTTAAGGCAACTTAACCAAAAAAAACTTATTAAAAGAATACCAAAACCGGCTTAAGGCTAAAGCTGGTTTTGGTATTCTTTAAGAAAATAAAATATATAAGAATACATTCCTTTTTGGGATTTGGTAAGGTAGGTTGATAAACGAGACAAGTTGAATAGGATTTGATAAAGTTTAGGGTGCTCAAACTAAAATCAATTTATTTAGTTTCAATTCATTCATAACTAGGTTAGGAGTAACTGCGAACGAAAACTTTTGGGTGACGAAGGCGCAAGATGCTTGGTCTCCAATAAAATCTGGTGTTCGGTGTAAAGGGTATATTTTGGAGACTACAATCTGCTCTTCGAGCCACCACAAAGTATACCAGTTAAAATATTATAATAAAGGCATCGAACAACACTTGCTCGCGTGACGGTCGGAAACAGAAATGAGAAATGGGTTGAGTGAAATGGTGAATGAACATTATGTGTGAATGATAATAGATACAATTAAGACATAGATAGAAACACAAGAGACACAGACAACAAGAAAACAGATAAATATAACAAATTTTAATTCTAAATATGTACATAGATAGCGCCACATTCAAGCCATAAATGTGGCGCGTTTATCGATGCCACAAACTCATTAGGTAAATAATTATATTAAATCAAATCACACTGATATAGATTGCATTATTGTATATGCAATCGGTAATCGCAGTAGGAATTATATCTGTTTCATATTTCGCACCTATACGGTAGTATACTGCTGAAGACTGACGGACGAGATCATCATAACTCTAGAACTCACTTTTCGCACTGTCGTGCACATTAATAAGCTCCATAGAACTACTTGCAACAAATCGTTCCGCACTTCAGCGGTCCAGTGAGATCCACACCAAGTCGCATCTATGAAATGGATTCACTGAACGAAAAGAAAGTTCCTTTTGATGAACAAGTTCGTCGAGGTGAACGATTTTGCTCAAGCCTTGTTTCATATGTTTGATTGATGTCATGTTTTGACGTTGCAATTTAAAAGTCACTAATCAAAAGCAAAACTTCAACTCTTGGTTAATGGCCTTTGTAGAGAGAATGCCACAATACTGTCAATATTACGTAGACAAAACATCAAACGAAGATTTTTCAATGTGTATTGGCGGAAAAACGAAAAAGATCGCGTCACCGTATTGTATTATTTTCCAAACCTTATGTTATTATTGTTAGGTTAAGCGTCTTGGTAGCTGAGTATGGCAGTGGGTTTTATGGGAATATGAAGCAAACCATTTTATATTAGGCAATAGTTCATTTATTTGCGACCGGCACGTCCGCCGTATTTTCCGAGACACATTTGACAATTAGACAAAGAGAATTATAGAGGTTGCCACAGACAATAGAAACTTTATTGCAAACCTACATATGAAAACTCTTACACGCCCCCTCAATAAAGTTTCTCGAAACTTTTAAAATAAACTAAACATTAAACGACCCTTCTGATATTGTTGTGTGACAACCCTGACATCTAGCAATCTCTATAACACTAGAAACTAAATAATATACTTTCCAACAAATCCCTAATTCCCTACTCTATGACACTAACATATATACCAAGAGTCCTCCATTTTGTAAACACACACAACCAAAACTTCTTTAAAATTGAACACCCCATAAAAATAATTACAAACTTATACAAATCAGTCAAACACTAAACTTTACCTAAAATTATTAACATATCATTTCAGTTTCATTTTCACAATTGTGCTTCTGACGTATTTCAATACGGTTTTAACAGCTTCATACAAATTCTCATCAACACAATTTAATTGGAACTTATTCTCCATTGGGCACAGTTTCTTTTTAAATTTCATATTCCAGTTTTTAAGCGATTTTTCTTTATCAATTTTACCATTCAGAAAATCACTACGAACAACCATGTGATGTACTGGTACATTTAATTTTATCGCCAATACACTCAACTCTTTCTCCATAGCTTTCTTCCATTTTTCCGAGTTCTTACTATTTATGCCCTTGTCGTAAGTTGCTGGTTTTATCATCATACATAAGAAATTTGTATCATAATCACTATGCCATACCGGCCTTCTTATTTCTCGCTTTTCCTTCTCTCTACTCGCACTAACCACTTTTCCAACATCTTTCTGATCTTTAGTGACAATTTCTTCTTCTGGTACTTCATATTCATCATCTGAACATTTTTCTAATTCTTTCACTTCGAAACATTCTCTGTAACACTCTCGTAATAAGTTTGATGAATTTCCTTGTTCTTTCTTTTCCTCTTTAAAAAGTACATCTCGCTTTACATCGACTCTTATGGTTCCCGGTGTAAAAATCCTATATCCTTTGCTTTCAGTTGCACCTGAATCTCCATATCCCACAAATAAACCTTTTTCACATTTTGAATCCCATTTCTTTCTTCTTACATCAGGTACGTGTACATACACTTCTGTACCAAACACTTTCAATTGGTTTATGTTGTATGACTTTTGAAACCATATTTCATAAGGTGTCTTCTCGGGTACACAACTTTTTCCTGTTCTGTTTATTATGTATGTAGCAGTATTGACAGCTTCTGCCCATAATCTCTTACTCAGGCCTTTTGCCATCAACATTGTCCTTGCTGACTCCACAATAGTACGATTATCTCTTTCAACCTTACCGTTTTGTTCTGGTGTGTATGCCACTGATGTTTGATGTCTTATTCCTTTTTCTTCTAAAAACTTCTTTACATTTTTGTTTATAAATTCTGTTCCGTTATCTGTCCTTATTATTTTAACCTTGTTTCCGGTATCCTTTTCTGCCTTTGTCACAAACATTTTAATTTTCTCCAATACTTCATCCTTCTTTTGCAGAAAATATACATGTCTATACCTTGAGAAATCATCTTTCATCAATAAGAAATACTTTGAACCTCCCAAGGAAGTATTTTCCATAGGTCCACACACCTCCATATGTATCAACTCGCATGTTTGGGTAGTTCTCGTCGTACTCTCTGGTAACGGAAATTTATGCATCTTGCCTTCAAGACACGCTTCACACTGTTCCTTTTCGTCTTCATATTTTATATTATTTTTATCCAATACTGACTTCACATATTTATAATTCTGGTGGCCTAATTTCTGATGCCAAATGTCTAAACTTTCTTTTTCCATACTCACCGCAGCCACATCTTTTACTGCAAACTTCATCAGATATAATTTGCCTTTTTGTATACCCACCGCTTTAACATTATTTTCTTTCAAAATCTCGCAATTTTCACTATTGAATCGCATTTGGTAACCTTTATCTATGACACTTCTTACCGAAAACAAATTTACTGTCAGTTTCGGTACAAACAATACATTTGACAAAGAGGTATTAATCCATTTCCTTCCATCATGCGATAATAACTCTATAGTGCCTTCTCCTTCGACGCTCAATTCTTTGCCATTACCAATCACTATACTGTGTGAATGTTTTATTTCTTTGTACTCGGTAAAGAGCTCCTTCTGAAAGCACATGTGTTCACTGGCACCTGTGTCTACCACCCATTGGTCATTCTCACACATCGACGCCACAAAAGCATTTGACTGACTTTCTGTATTTTTATTACCTCTTTCTTTATTCAAACGCACTCTGCACTCCTTAATTAAGTGCCCTGCCTTTTTGCAGTAGTGGCATGTTATATTACTTTTGCAGTTATTTTTGAAATGACCCACCTTTCCACATGCGAAACACTTCTTATCATTCGGCGTAGTTTTAGCAGCCAGCGCAACCGAAGAACTTTGCGCTGCGCCTGTCACTCTCTCTTCTTCCACCAATAAACGTGCAGTTAATTCATCCAAAGTCTGCTTATCCTCTGGGACTGACTCCCACGCTGCAACGAAATGCTTATATTTTTCAGGTAGTGACAATAACACTTTCGTAACCAACATTTTATCAGAAATAATTTCGCCCAATTGTCCAATCCGGCCTCGTAACTCTTCTAGTTTTGATAAAAATTTAATTATATCATCACCGTCACATGTGAGCAAGAAAAACTTTTGCTGTTCATTATGAAGAGATGTGCTAGACTTTTTCTCATAAATCGAATGCAACTTATCCCACATTTCTTTAGCCGTTTTTTTATTCAACAAATGCACCAGGACTGATTCCTCTGTATTCATAACTAGGAGGCATTGGGCTTTCTGGTCCTTTTTGACCCACTGACCGTCATTTATTTTATTTGTTTCCAACACGTCATACAAATCCATTGCTTGGAACATAATTTTTACTTGAAATTTCCAGACATTCCAGTTACTAGCGCCTGCTAGCTTTACTCCTGTATTTACTTTATCCATTCTGGCTGGTCTCCTTTTTCTCGACTTGCCTTCTCAACCAAACTTTCTAGTTCCCTCGTGGTTCACTTTTTTTTACTTCATATACCTAATTCCTCATAAAACACACGATGCCTGGGCCCATAACCTGTTAGGTTAAGCGTCTTGGTAGCTGAGTATGGCAGTGGGTTTTATGGGAATATGAAGCAAACCATTTTATATTAGGCAATAGTTCATTTATTTGCGACCGGCACGTCCGCCGTATTTTCCGAGACACATTTGACAATTAGACAAAGAGAATTATAGAGGTTGCCACAGACAATAGAAACTTTATTGCAAACCTACATATGAAAACTCTTACAATTATCAGTGCTAGTGCATCAAATTAGTGGCACTTTACTCGTTATGTGCTGGATCAGCATGAGTGTAGGAATCTGGTATAATGGTGGTGAAACGTTTCTTTTCGTGTTGTTTCCAAAATTCCATAGAAGCTTCTGGTAAAGTTGCCACCACTTTTCTAGGTGTATGACTGTTACATATTAAAGAAAACCAATAACAGAATATTTGGTTTTATTCCGCTTAGAATTTAATATAAGTTGACGTACATCGGATGCCAAAATGTAAACAATCATAGAGTACTAAAGTAGGTAGGCAAATAACAAATAGGTTCTAAAGAATAGAAAATAGTTTGTACACCACATTCACCCCTCCTGTAAATTAGTCCGTGACATAATCTACTAGGTACCCAGGTGCTCGTTTATTGCGTGAAGATCGACGTAGCTCTGAGTCTGGAGCCGGTACTGATACAACATCTTGGTCTGCAGGTGTAGTAGGTTGATCTATTTCCAATGACGGGCTCACATCAGTTTCTGGCTCATTTAAAGCATCCTCGAAGTGATCATCTTCTACCGGTAACGGTGCCAAATGTCGATTCGAAACGGTAGTTTCTCTTCCATTTTGGAGTCTTATGTGAGAGTATAGAGGATTTGCTTCTATTAACTCCGCCTCCTCTACTAGTGGTTCAAATTTGGAACTCCTTACATTCTTTTTTAATAGCACTGGTCCTGGAGTCAAAAGCCAGGAAGGTACAGATTCCCCATTAGGAGAACGTCGTGGATGGTTAAACATTCGTTCATGCGGTGTTGCATTTGTGCTCGTACACAGTAAGGAGCGGATAGAGTGTAGTGCCAAAGGTAATACTCGTTCCCATTCATGAATTAATAAATTCTTAGAGCGTAAAAGCAATTGTATCGTCTTCCACAAGGTCCCATTCAAACGTTCCACTTGCCCGTTACATTGTGGATTATATGGCGTTGTTCTGCTGCACGCTACACCCAGTGAAACAAGATAATTTCGAAGTTCGTTTGACATGAATGATGTTCCCCTATCCGAATGAATATAATGTGGAGTACCAAACGTCATGAAGATTTCTGTTAAGCGTTTTATGACTGTATTTGTGCTCGTATCTTTACAAGAAAATGCGAAGGGAAATCTTGAAAACTCATCTATAACTGTCAGAATGTACTTGCTTTGCGTATTAGATGTAATGGTCCTTTAAAATCAATATTTAATCTTTCAAAAGGTGCTGTAGCTTTAATTAAGTGACCTTTTGTTGTTGCAAAACGAGGTTTGATTTCAGAGCATATTCTACAATTTTCTGTCATGGCTTTAATTTCATGTGTTGTGTAGGGGAGATTTTTCGCCCTAATCCAGTGAGCCATCCTTACTATTCCTGGATGCCCGAGAGCGTTATGTAGTTCATAAAGTTTATTAGGATGTATGTGTGCACATACACGAGAAAGAGTATCCGCCACTGTATTTTCTCGACCGGGTCTGTATATAACATCATATTTATAGCAAGAGAGTTCCAGACGCCATCTTTCAATTTTCTCATTTTTGATTTTGCTAGTATGCCTTTGATTAAACATGAAGGAAACCGATTGTTGATCAGTGATAAGAATGAAATGTCTCCCGAGTAAGAAATGGCGCCATTTACGTAATGCTTCAACGATCGCAGCAGCCTCTTTTTCGATTGATGGGTGACGACGTTCAGGATTTGTTAACGATCGTGAAAAGAACTCCACGGGTTTCCCATTTTGTGATAATACAGCAGCTAAGGCATGGTCAGAAGCATCTGTTTCAACTGTAAACGTGACATTTTCAAGGATTGATGAAAGGACTGCTTTTGAAATGTCAGACTTTAGTGCTTCAAAACACGTGATAATATCATTGCTCATAGGAAAACTAGTAACAGTAGTTAACGGGTGTATCTTTTCCGAAAAGTTCTTTATCCATTTTGAGTAGTGTGCAAACATACCTAATGCTCTCTTTAAAGAAGACATGTCAGTTGGTATCGAAAGTTTCATTAGAAGGCTCAAGCGCTCTTTGTCTGGTTTTACAGTGTTATTTTCAATAGTGTATCCTAAAAGATTGATTGAGTCTTTACCAAAAACACACTTATTTTCATTTAACGTCAATTTATATTTCTGTACGGCCTGCATGAACTTTTTTAAGTTTAAATCGTGGTCGTCTTTATCTTTGCCACACACTGTGACGTCATCAAGATAAGCATAAGTGCCAGTTAAATTTTCTTTTAAAATGATGTGCTGTAAAGTCCTTTGAAACGCAGCTACGCCGTTGGTTACGCCGAAAGGTATACGCGTGAATTGATATAAATTTCCACATGCTTCGAATGCCGTGTAGACTTTATTTGGTGGTAAGCACTTTTGAGATCAATTTGACTAAATATTCGGTACTTAGCTACTTTCGTTACGATTGATTCGATATTTGGTAAAGGATAAGCATCCAATTGAGTAAATTTATTAATAGTCAGTGAATAATCTATCACCATCCGTTTGCGATGTTGTCCTCCCCTAGCAACTAAAACCTGAGCTCTCCATGGCGATATGCTGGGTTCTACGACTCCGTCTTTTAACAGTTTATCTACCTCCTCTTTGATATGAAAACTTCATCAGCATTGCCGTACCGCCTTGATTTTATTGCAATCGGTCTAATATCTGGTGATAGGTGATGGAATATAGATGCAGGTGGTACGCCAGCAGCTAATACATTGCATATTTTGAGAGGTTCTTGACTGCCACCGAATTTCATCTCAATAGAGGAATGGTTTTTCAATAAATCATGCCCAATAATGATGTCAGCGCAAAGATTTTCTACTATTAGAAGTGGTACTTGCTTATAAATGTGACCTTCTATCTCAATCGTAGCGAAGCTAACGCCATCTACAACAGAAGTATGGCTAAGTGATGCTAGGCTTATCATTTGCCGACATTGTTTTTGCTTAAGTTTTAATGTTTGAGCAATATTTTTGTTTATAAAACTTACGGAACTTCCTGTATCGATTAAAGCATCGGCGTGTGTCTGGTTTATTACTACAGGGACAGTTGCTTGTTTTAAGCTTGAAGGTGACGCAGCGCATATATCAGAAATATCACCAATTAAATCCACGGCATTGCTTACGGATGTACCGCTGCTACGACAGACCCTGGCAAAGTGGCCTTTTTTTCCACACAGTTGGCAGCTAGTGCGAAATGCAGGACATTTGATGCGTTGGTGAATATTTCCTCCGCAGAACCAACACTTCTTACGTAGTGGTGATATTGGTGTCGCTGCAGATACATCTTTATTTAAGAGTTGTGGTGGCACTGCGGCTTGTGGCGTTTGAGCGGCGTTTAGAGACAAAGCCATTTGGTAGTTATAGGTGTTAGCGTTATTTTTAGCCGTTTCAAAAGAAATCGCTTGATTAAGAGCTTCATCGAGTGTAAGAGAAATGTTTTCTAATAGCCTTTGGCGGATTTCTTGTGATTCAAGTCCAGATATAAATGAATTTCGGATAAATTGTTTTTTATGTTCCTCAGCAGTGACAGATTCAAAATTACAGTTATAAGAAAGTTGTTTCAATGCTTGGATGTATTCAGCAATCGTCTCTTCGGGTCTTTGCCGCCTTGTTGATAAAACATATCGAGCGTGAATTTCGTTTTTACGTTTAATATAAATTTTGTCTAGGCCTTCAATTGCTTCTAAATATGAGCTACATTCCTGAATTTGCATATATACATCAGCATCCAGATGGTTAGATAAAAGCATTAATTTAATGTGATCAGATGTAGATTTACCTAGTTCGGCGTTGAGGAAATTTGTAAATAACATTTTCCATTGGTTCCATTTGTTCTCCGAATTAGGAGCGCCCGGTGTGACATCGAAACGGTCAGGGCGTAAGTATTTCGCAATAGTATTACTCACATTACTATTCATCGCAGTCGATGATATCTTTTCTTATTCTAAGCGGAATAAATTGTTACATATTAAAGAAAACCAATAACAGAATATTTGGTTTTATTCCGCTTAGAATTTAATATACATTGACGTACATCGGATGCCAAAATGTAAACAATCATAGAGTACTAAAGTAGGTAGGCAAATAACAAATAGGTTCTAAAGAATAGAAAATAGTTTGTACACCACAATGACTTTGACTGGACTATGACTTGACTTGAAGACTTCGACTTGCGTGAAATATCATTAACTTGATAAATTATCACTGGCTTTATACACAAAAGTGTGGAGTCAAAACATAAAAAAGCGGATTCGCTGTCAAATTGGCAGCATTAATTGTGTGTCACTGTCAGTGTCAGTCAGTATGTTTCGTTTCTTTAGAAATTCTCGTTTTTGGTTCGTCGCCATCACGATCATTCTTGTTTCTGTTGTTTTTTAGGCATAATAATGGTTAAATCTTCTTAATTTTAGATTACAAGACGCCTGCTTGTCATTTAAAAGATGATATTTTGGTATCTGTTTCTACCAACGGAAAGTAAGCCAAGTAAATAAACATATAATGTGAAAGCTACCGTGGCTTCTTTTTAGCCACTATCTGGCTCGAATCTGGAAGAAAGTGCGTACACTATCAAAATGACGGAAAAGGGGCACGAAGGAGACAATCCAATGTCTCCCTGGGATGCGCCGGGGCCTTCTTCTCTGGGTGCCATTCTAGATACCGCTTTTGCAGCATCGTCGTCGACGTCGGATACTCAGCATAAAAGTGGTAAATATTATCTGAAAATTATCTCGTGCCACCTTGTGCCCATGTTGTGAATACAGTGCAGGTGATGACCTTTCCCTACTTTCAAGACTAGTTGTATTTTCACAGCTGATTCATATATTTTTTAAATGTAGAATTGTATAATTTTCTTGTAATATATTTGTTAGTTAGATATATTCATATTTATAAGTCTTAATTTCATATATTACAGAAGATATGGAGTGTGATGCAAGTGAATTATTTGCAGATAATGGTGATTTATTTGCTAGTAGTGATGATGAAATAGAGGTGATGCATATGCAGCCTACAGTATCATCTTCCAATGAGTCCATGCCCAAACCAGTGTCATCAAACATTGCAAACTCAACTGCACAAAATCAGCATTATGATGTAAATGTCAGTCCTCTCCATCAGCCTTCATCGTCACATACGCCAGTCCCTGAAGAATATCAGCCCTTACCGGATAGTTCTAGTACATTTGATTATTCTATGGGTCAAGTGAATACAGATAATTCAAAACTGAATGAACCAAGATGTTTGCCAGACATAAACATCCGTTATCAACCTAAACCACGATTGTGGGTCTGTCCTGCCGTTGGATGGAATAGCTCAAATCATGGTCTATGCAACAATAACATGATCCTTCAAAGCCTCATCAACCGGCCAAGCTCTTTCAATCACCCACCCTACATGATGACATCCAGTCAAGTTCAAATACATGAGGATGAAAATCCGCTTATTGATCCTGAAATAGATGTCAATTTGCCAGGACAATCAAATGTAGCAAATACTAGTGGGCTTGGCATTACCAATCAAGCAAATGATAATTCAATGCCAATTAACTTGGAAAGACCAAGCCGGAAACTAAATATCTCTCCACGCAGGAGGCAATCTAAAGAGGCTGAAGTATCTAATTTAATTGAACTTAGTTCAGAAGAAGAAGATAATGCACCAAGAAAAAAGCAATGTGAAAATGGAGCTCAACAATCAAGCACTGTGAGAGCTGAAACACAGCAAGGGGAACCTAGTGGCAGTTTTTCCCGACCTTCCACATTCAATGTTAAAGGTGAACCACATGATCTCAGTACATCTTCAAGGCACAATGAGGCTCCAAGATCAAACAATGAACACTTTAGTGAAGGTACTGTAACATTTGCAAATGGTGATAATCCAAGGCCAGCTCCTGCACATTTGCCAGAAACAATATATGAACAACCTGAATCACTCCAAGGACCAAGAACAGGGTTCAATCCAGCAGGACAGCAGATGCCAAATAATGACTTTGGACACTCAAGGGTAAAGCAAGAAAATAAAGGACCTCATGCTGACAATGTTTGGTTGCCTACTCAATTACATCACCATGGCATGGGGCATGTGCTTCCAACAGAGTTGCACAGGCACAACCCTCCTCAAATGAACTTCAATAATGTGCCTCACAGACACCATTATCACCATAGCCATCACCATCACATGCGACCACACTATCACAACATACCCCCAAGAGTTAATCCATGTCCTGTACACAGCAGCAGCAGTGGGACATCACTTATAAACACCCGGCCTCCAGTTAAAGATGAACCGGGCACCAGAAGCTGGCAACCTGTGAAACAGGAATCTACTAGTGAAGATGTTCAGGCAACACCATTGATTACTGCAAATGTGAAGGTTGAAAGAAATGCATCAAGGCCCACAACATGCAAAACGGAAGCGCAGAGTCCTGTTTGTAAAGTAGAAGCAGCTGAGAATGTGACTGTCAAAGCTGAGGGTGGGTCACAGAATTGTTGCAACATTAATGATACTGGAGACAGGAGGGAGGTGTCTCCTCAGCCTGGGCCCAGCATGGCTAACATAAAGACTGAAGTTAGGACATCAGACAATAATTCTAATCAGGTAATGGTATAATTCTTTAAATTGTTAAAAATGTCATTCATGAATTTTGTATGTTACCTGCCTTTTCAGACTTGCTAATTTAATGTGTGCATTGTATGAATTTTTAAATAATAAGTGTCACATTGGTGTCACATTTGATTTTGAAAGTATATTACTCTTTTGTTGATGAACATTTCAACCGGGTGAGAGATTATGATTTATGTTGATTTATTAATATGAAATGAACCATATACTTTATTAGAGCAGGTATGTACACTGTTCAGTGTCATGCAATGTCAGTAATGTAATGCAAATTGCACATATCAAAAACATGGGAAAATAGCTTACTAACACAACTGTCTAATTTTAAAACATTTCAACATACATTTTTCAAAAGCAATTGCAATTGGTTTTCAATTCTCAAAACCAATTGTGATTTGATTGCAATTAGCAAAACCTGTTCTAATGGGTTTGCAATTGTTTTTCTCATTGTAATCATTGTGATAGCAAACATCAGTTAAATATTGACAATACACTATATATTACTAGGTGGTAGGACTTTTCTGCAAAGTCTAGGTATGTACCATCACTTTACCGTTTTATTCTGTCGCTAAGCAGTAGTGTGCAAGCACTACCGAGTTTAAGAGCACTAATAGGAAAATTACTGGGCAAATGAGACTATGACCTCATCTCACAGTCTAATAATTTATACTATACTGTGCTGATGTCTCAGAATGACGTCCGCAGTGCAATGTCACGCCAAACTACGTTTTAGAGTTCTGAATGACATTGCGTCTGTTTCGTTAACATCAGGCGAAGCATTCATTAACCTAAAAGAAACAATTTTTACCAGGCAATAAGTAGGTATGCCAAAACTTATGCGAATAATAATCAAGAAACAATCTATTTATCTTTGGGTAAACTATAATAAATAAAATAATAATAATATAGCCGAACTAGGGACCCAGGAACTACGAAGACTATGGTCTCACAACACCCATCAGAACAAGTATTTGCGCTTTCTTTCTGTGCACAAATACTTGTCCTGCCACGGGAATCGAACCCGCCGCCTCCAGGTTATGAGCCGACCTAGTCAACCACCACATCACAGAGGCTGTCAAACAATAACGTCCAACGATCACATATATAGAAAAAATCATATAGACAAAATATAATAATAATAATAATGTGTAACGGAATAGAACCAGCCCATCTCTTCCCGCGGGTGTCGTAACAGCCGGGTAAGGGAATATACAGCTGGGCAGCAGTATTTTCCTTGGTTCATTAAAATATGCGTTATTTCACTTGCCAAGTGTGGTGATTATGGCAACCCTATGATAAGCGTGCAAAGTGGTGATTGGCTTGTGTTTCGTAATGAACGTATTCCGGCTGATGTGTGTTGCGTAAAACTATGATATCTTTGCTTTCTATGTATGTATTTACAAACAAAAAGTAGTTAAGTTTTTTTTTTGTTTGGGTTTAGCTCCACGCTTGTGTATTTAGCCAGTGTCAAGTAATTGATAATATCTCAAGTTAATTAATACCATATAATGTGTCAAATCAAGTCACAGTCCAAGTCATCAAGTTAAGTCATAGTCTAGTCCAGTCAAGTCATACTCCTAGTAAAGTGATGGCAACTTTACCAGAAGCTTCTATGGAGTTTTGGAAACAACACGAAAAGAAATGTTTCACCATCATTATAGCATTTTCCCACACTCATGCTTGTAATTCAGCTCTTAACGAATAAAATGCCACCAATTTTATGCACTAACACTGAAAATAACACAAGTTTTGGAAAATAATACAATGCGGTGACGCGATCTTTTCCGTTTTCCCGCCAAAACTCCAATATTTAAGTATTGTATCAGATATCTGGTTCCCATAATACAAGCTTTGCTTAGTTTTGGGCTAGATGGCGTTGTGTGAGATGTCCATACGTATTATTATTATTATATAACTAGTGTGGTTACACTTTAAAAATCCACATAATGAAAATCTTGATGCCTTATGTACGATCTTGGTTGTAGGATCCTCAGCCTGGCGGGTCCTCTTCGAGCGCTGCATCCTTGTCAGGAGCGACGGGAGTTTTGTCAGCGCCAGATCTGCAACTAGACTGGATGTCGGACAGTTCTGATGATGTACAACTTCTTGGAGACGAACAGGTGACATAGATGCCGAAAGCTGGGCTGTTTTTCCATTTATTCTATTAAACCAAAATAAATAAGAATATATTGTTCCAAATTATTGATCAATTTAAACAAAAGTGAGGTATTTTCCAAATATTGTAAATCAAAATATTCCAAATTGGGGGTTCTTACCACACATTTATATGAAACTAAATAAAAGTGGGATATTTCATCTCATATTTAGCACACTAAACAAAAGTGGAATGACACATGCTTTTATTTTCAATGTATTTGCTGTGTGTTTATGATTTTTGCTGTAATCGCAAAGTAAATTTTGATCCACGCCTACAACTCTTTCTCAAACTATGAGTGGATGGTAGAAAATGCTTTAGCATTAAGTCCTCCGTTTGTGCTGTTTTTAGTGCGATCAAGAATCATAATAATAAACGAGCTTCTGCACGCAGCTTCGCCACCACCAGCTTTTCCACCCATTTCACCCTCTCAAGGAATTTCGAAAAATCCTTTCTTAGCGGATGCCTAGTTGTTGTTTTGTTGATTTTACGAGTAGTGCCCTAAGAACGCGCTATGCGTTTCCAGCGTGAAGTGATAGACCTGACGGAGGAAGAGTCGCCGGGCGTATGGGCCGTGTCCCCAGGACTGCGCCCTCCGCCCCCGCCGCCCGTGCCCCCGCCGCCCCGTGCCGCGCCCCCGCCGCAACCACTGCTCTATCTCAACGACGGGAATGCCGCGTTACGGCAGGCTGCGTAAGTAAATAAACAAGTAAATATTTGACCAATTTTTTTTGCAGACATTTTCACATTCAGATTCTAGTTGATGTTAAGAAGCGACTTGAAATTTGGAGGGTGTGTTCTTTGTCAAGTGTAGGTATCCACTAAATAAGGGTTTTTTGAAATTCTATCCCTAAGAGGGTGAAATGAGTGGTTGAGTTATTGATGAAAAATTTTCTTCTTCGTTTCCTATAGGCCAAGCGGACGAAGAGGGTAAAATGAGTGGTTGAGTTATTGATGAAAAATTTTCTTCTTCGTTTCCTATAGGCCAAGCGGACGAAGCCGTGGGCAGAAACTAGTTGATTGATATTCATAGGCTACGGTGAAATAGACCGATCAGGAGGGCCGTATGTTTCTTTACTGCCTATAGCATAACATCGCCACTTTGGATGCTTACCATGGGGAGAGAGGGGGTTTTTAGTGGTTGCAGAAGATTTTAATGTACCAAGGAGAAGGCTGCTGCCCAATGATCATACCCTGGATATTGCCTTAGCCGGCTCTTACAACACCCACGGGAAGATATGGGCTATCCTATAAGCTATCCTTATACCCGGAACCAAACCTAATATTGCATAATTAAAAAACATACCTCGAAAATTAAGCAGTGAAAACAAAAACTAATTTATGGCACCCACGGGATACTAATCTCACACCGGGACCACAAAGGCCTTCATGCAGAGTTTTCTTTTCTTAATTTACGAATCCGAAACTAACAGTTTATCTCTCGTTTTTAACCGACTTCCAAAAAGGAGGAGGTACTATGTTCGTGTGTATGTTTTTTGTGTATTCAATATTTACAGCCAGTGTATGTGTGTGTTTTACAGACGGTACCGCGCCGCCGGGTTATTCCAGTGCCGTAACTGTTGTTGCGTACCGCACGCGCATCAAAACTCGGCCCATTCGGTGAACGCACCGCCAGCGCACAGTAAGTACCTATAATTGACTGGCCCGTTTGCTCAGTTGGTAGTATCCCTGCTTTCTGAACTGCAGGTTGTGGGTTCGATTCTCACCCAGCGCAAACATTTGTGTGATAAACATCGATGTTTGTTCTGTGTCTGGGTGTTATATTGTATTCTATGTATGTATTTACAAACAACAAGTATCTAAGTATTGTATCAGTTATCTGGTTCCCATAGTACAAGATTTGCTTAGTTTGAGGCTAGACGGCGCTGTGTGAAATGAAAAAAAAAATGCATGAATTAGTACAATGCACATAACTTATACTTGTAACGTACTCGCATTGTCAAATAAAATGTGCCTTGTTTTAAATTGACCTTTATTTAATGAAACGTAAAGACGTATTTTATTTGTTTACGTCACTGTCCATTTGCATCACAGAAATTGAGACACATTTTACTAGGTGGTAGGACTTTACTGCAAAGTTCGTCTAGGTAGGTACCACCGCATTGCCAGTTATTCTGCCGCCAAGCAGTAGTGCGCAAGCACTGCTGTGTTCCGGTTTGAAGGGCACTGTAGCTAGTGAAATTACTGGGCAAATGAGACTTTATGAGATCTGATCTCACAGTTTAGTAATCTTATTACTAGATTGTGCTGATGTCTCTGGATGACGTGCGCACTGCAGTGTCACGCGAACCTCTATACTTTAGAGTTCCAAGTGACACTGCAGCTGTTATGGGCAGCCGTGTCGTTTAACATCAGGCGAACGGCTAGCTCGTCACGTCATTCCTTTACATAAAAAAAAAAAAAAAAAAAAAAAAAAAACATTACACAACTCTGTTGATAATCTATGAAATTAAGTAAGCGACCATTTTAATGTTTTATATAATTGCTCCCTTTATTTTATCTGCTCAAGTGAAACGATTCAAATTAAATATTGTTTTGATCAATACCACATGATGGACGATAACATAGAAGGAAACATAGAGTCAATGACCTCTACCTCGCTTGCGCATTGTGACATTTTTGACAATTTTAAATGATTAAATTTGTCTAGATAAGCAATCATGCCACATCTTACACCACGGCATTAGTTAACATTGGGTCAGACGGTGGCCAAATACTTTGCCTATAACCAATAAAATATAAACGAAAAAAATCGGTTTTTGAGGGTCTAGTCCAAATTTGTAGTAATTAATTTAGAATCAGTTATTTAATATCTTTGAAAATGTCACAAATCACAATGCGCGAGCAAGATAGAGGATCCACGTGACATGGACCCTTATTTGGGGAGTGTAGTACTTGATCGAGTACAATAATACTACCTTCACGCGCACATTATCTCTAAATTAAGACCTCGCTAAACTAGTCTGTTGTTTAATAAATTCCTTTCTGCCTTTACGCGTCACAGTTGTAGGCTACAAAATTATCAATGAGCATTGTTCATTTTTAAAATAAGGTTATAATACGTCACGCCCAGTTTCAACAAATAGTATTACAAATCTTAAGAGATTATCAAACTGGCATACCGTTGTTGTTGTACATATTTTCATTATCTACGGTCTAAGGTTAGCGCATAATATAAATGAGATAAATGAGGTTATTTATTTTTAGTCAAGGATTTCTATTAGTTTATATTGAGACGAGATAAAAAGACAATGAACTTAGAATCACGTTACTTAACATTATTTTTAATTTAATATACATCATCATCTACAATTTTCATAAATTATCTTACTTTAAAATCCGTTTATAAATAAATTTCGTAACCCCATATTCACGAACGCTTGATACGCTAACGCTTTACTTTAGGCATAAATTAATTGTCTGTTTCGTTCTGTGTCGTTGTGATACCTGTTATTTTAGTAACTTACTTCATGTCCAACTGTATTACCTGTTATTCTTGTAACTTACTTCATGTCTAACTGTAATTTTGGTAGCACACTTCATGTCTAAATATAATACCTGTTATTTTAGTAGCATACTTCATGTCTAATTGAAATATCTATTATTTTGGTAACTTAATTAATGTCTCACTGTAATATCTGTTATTTTAGTAGCATACTTCACGTCTAACTATAATACCTGTTATTTTAGTAGCATATTTCATGTCTAACTGTAATATCTATTATTTTGGTAACTTAATTCATGTCTATCTGTAATACCTGTTATTTTGGTAGCATACTTCATGTCTAACTGTAATACCTCTAATTCTAGTAAATTACTTCATGTCTAACTGTATTACCTGTTATTCTGGTAACATACTTCAGGTCCAACTGTATTACCTGTTATTTTGGTAGCATACTTCATGTCTAACTGTAATACCTCTAATTCTAGTAAATTACTTCATGTCTAACTGTATTACCTGTTATTCTGGTAACTTACTTCATGTCCAACTGTATTACCTGTTATTTTGGTAGCATACTTCATGTCTAACTGTATTACCTGTTATTGAGGTAATTACCTTCATGTTCTAATTGTATTACCCGTTCTGGTAACTAGGGATTTTGTGTCCGTCAGTGGGCGAGCGCCGACGGGACATGTCTGCGGCGCCGCCGTACTTGGTTCACGAGCGGCTGTGGCAACGGCAGCATCACATGATGGTAAGCTCCCATCGAACCATATTAATTCAATTCTTTATTTGCATGATTATGGGTACATATATAGATGATAACAATAATAATCATTATTATAATTAACTATTGAAGATTTATGAGTTATAGCATTATAGCTTACTTAGCGTAATCATCGAATCAAAATGGCGGATGGTTTTAACGAATATAATCTCTAGCGTAGAACCATTATGACATCCTCTTGTTTGTTGGTTGAGCAAGTTGGCTCATAACCTGAAGGTGGTGGTTTCGATTTCCGCGACAGGGCAAGTATTTGCGCACAGAAAAAAAGCGCAAGTACTTGTTGTGTGCCTGGGTGTTGTGGGAACATTTTCCTAGTAGTTCCTGGATTCCTAAACAAAGGAATTCTAGTTAGGGTCAAGGGTCTATGTATGTGAGCGTTGGGCGTTTATTATTATTATTATGACATGAAAATGATCTTCAATTTTCACCTTTTAACAAAGCCCATTAGCGACCACTTCAAATACACAAACCTTGTGGTTGGACCCGGTCTTAATTGAAGGGATGAAAATAAAAAGGGTTTAACTGATTTTTTTCACAAAATGACTTATGGGTATCGCCAACGATACCCATAAGTCTTCAGCGTGAAATTATCTACAGTAATAAATTCTCAATATACCGAAATGAGGCATAAACCTCGAGATTTTGAGTCTAAAAACGGTTTATTTGTCACAGGAATACAGTTCGCTTAACATAAAAACATTATTATAATTATTTATTATATTATATTTTCATAGTAATTGTATGAATAAGTACTATATTTAGTATTTTAAAATAGAATTAATACATTTTCAAGTAACTGAAACTTACATAAACCTTTTCTATTACCTTATAAGAAGTCATGAAGCCGTTGAAGTTTAAAGTCAATTTTCTCAAAACTATCAATTTGACAGTTAAACCCTTTTTATTCTCAACCCTTCAATTGGCTCTACGATTCTTGTTGTGATAGGAGGTGCAACGTCGCAACATGATGAGCGATCTCCCGCTGCATAATGATCTGAGGCTTGAGGATGACATGCTGATCGGAACCCCCCTGCCGCACCGTCTACCGCCCGTCGCATAGTGAGTACCTCTACTCTTTAATGATCACTCCCATAAAATATAATTCTTGTAACTACACAATAAAGCTCTATTCAGCTCGCACATTTTGCAAGCGTAAAATTATATTCAACAAGGCGCCTCTATTAGAGCTAGAAAGATAGCGGATAATTATCGTGTATAGTAGCTGTGCCACGCGGTTTCACTCGCGTGGTGAAAATTTTCTATACTTTCATAAGAAATTCTCCTGAAAATAATTAACACGATAAAAAAAGAATTATCGAAAATGTTCTGTCCGTTCACCCGTGTTGCGATAACCAAGGGAAATAGAGATTCTTTTTTATATATAAGAAGATGAGCCGCGTTGATTTTTGCGGCAATATCTGATTTTTAATTGAATTCGAGAAATAAAGGTTTACAAATCGACTTTATTTTTTGTATGTACTCGTATGTTACGCGATATCTTTGTTATATCGGTTGTAATTCTTTATATGATCCTATTTAAATTTGAAGAAAAATTTACCTCAAATATTATTTTCTTTTTTTTGTAGGTCATATAAAAGTATAAAATAAACAATATATTACTAACTAGCTGGTGCAAGTAGAATAACACGCGCGGCCTTCAGTTTATTAAAGTTTTTTCTGGCTTCAAACTATGTACATACCAAATTATACCAAGATCTGTTTAGCCGTTTAGTCATATACAAACACTGAGATAGACTGACTTACTTTCAAATATTAGTATTGAATGGTTAAGTATTACGTATCTATACATATAAAAAAAGTCCTGACTGACTGACTGAATGACTGACATATATATTAACGCACAGTCTAAACCTCTGGTCCTATTTGAAATTTGGAGGGTGTGTTCTTCGTAAAGTGTAGGTATCCATTAAGAAAGGGTTTTTCGAAATTCCATCCCTAAGAGTGTGAAATGGGTGGTTGAATTATTTTACTATAGAACACGCGGGTGAAGCCGCGGGCAGAAGCTAGTCTATAATAAGTGTAATAATATGTGTAATTTTCGTTTCAGCGACGGTCCGTACGTCCACCACCACATGCACCATTTCATGCAGATGTACCCGCCGCAGCTTCACATCTCCATACAACCTGTAAGCATGTCTTTTTTATCATCATCCACAGCCTAGAGACGCCTACTACTGAACATAGGCCTCCGAGCGCTACTCAGGGCTGTAGCTAGTCTAATTTGAGGTAAGGCAACATTGGTTACAGGTAGGGCGGAAGTTTTTTTTTTTATTGTTTGATAGGCTCGCGTTTGACCACTATCGCACCTGATGGTAAGTAACGATGCGGTCTAGGATGTAACACGCTTGCCTAGAAGATACCTGTTCACTCTCGATTTGAAGACTCCAAGGTTGTAGTTTTCGGGAAATACGGATGCCGGTAAAGCGTTCCACTCTTTGGCTGTTCGCATGATAAATGTGGAGCCAATTCTTAAAAAAGAAATTATCTTATCAAGTAAAAAAAAAAACATAATAATTGATCTATCATGATGATAGAACATGAGTATGGATATAAGATTTTTTTTATCTTAAACTATGAACATACAAAGAGCTACTACTAGGGAGCTACGGCCGTGGCGTCACTCGATGACTGCTTTATTTTTGCATCCATCGGATTCCCGCGGTTTTGATCGGCTAGGCGATCACGTGATTTTATTGCAACCGAGAGAAACACAAATTTGTATGGATTTTACAGTCTCAATACGCAGTTTGGGAAACATACCCATACTAAGTGACTCATTAAAAATAATATATATACACCCCCACACCTCCCCCCCCATTATGTGCTAAGACCCCTAGTATTAGTACTCTAGTAATATATAAATATCGTTTTAATAGTTTTAAATCATTTTTAGCCCACAGAACGTACTTATATGAAAAAACCGTTTGGGTCATATTTGCCTGTATTAATACAGCGCTGTCACTAACTCTTAGTTCTCATTCAGCTGATGTCATATGAGAGTTTAAAAAGCGCCAAACGCCGCGCGCCATCTTCTATCTAAACATATATGACTCAAAGGTGACTGACTGACTGACATAGTGATCTATCAACGCACAGTCCAAACCACTGGACGGATCAAGCTGAAATTTGGCATGCAGGTAGATGTTATGACGTAGGCATCCCCTAAGAAAGGATTTTTCGAAATTCTACCCTTAAGAGGGTGAAATGGGTGGTTGAATTATTTTCCCATAGGCCACGCCGCGGGCGAAGCTGCGGGCAGAAGCTCGTATTTAAATATAGCTAAAAAAAGCACGAGATTTTCCTAGAAGATATTGATTACGTGACGAAAACCTAAGCCCCTCAGGTCACGTAGAATAGGTACGTTCTCTTATGTGCTGTTACTATGGGTATTTTGATTTCTCCTGTTGCATTGCAATGAAAATTCCATGACCAACCCAGGTCGCTCTCGACTTAAAGACTCCCAGGTTACAGTCAGCTGGAAACGGTATGTATAGTGAATTCATTTCAATTGTACTCTTTTTTAAATAACGCCTATCTGTAAGGACCTTTAATTAGCTTACTTTTTACTTGTACATCAAATCTATATTATTACTAGCTTTTGCCCGCGGCTTCACCCGCGTGGCCTATAGGAAGCCAAGTTTTTTTAATCGACTATTCAATCACCTATTTCACCCTCTTAGGGATGGAATTTCGAAAAACCCTTTTTTAGTGGATACCTACACTTTACAAAGAACACACCCTCCAAATTTCAAGTCTTTAGGACCAGCGGTTTAGGCTGTGCGATGATATATAAGTCAGTCATTCAGGACTTTGAATTTTATATGTATAGATAACAGCTGTTGATCTTCCAAACTGAAATAAATAAATGTGTGTAACAGGGTTCGTCGGTGCTAGCGGACGCGATGGTCCGCGCGGCGGCGCGCGACCGATGGCGGCCGCCGCGCGGCGCCTCGCGCGCCACCATAGAGCGCAACACGCACCGACACGCGTACGCTCCCACCCGACGCGACGACGAGAAGTGCACCATCTGTCTCTCTGTCTTCGAGCCTGCTGCCGACTGCAGGTAATATAATAATAATAACGCGCAACGATCACATACATAGATCGTACATACCTGGACCCTAACTAGGATTTTGTAAGATAAATAACGCCTAAACTCACGTCAATTAAAAAGTCGAAATTACTCCGACCAGGAACGGAAGTTGGAGTTGGTTCATGTTGATCTTCATTATCAACGTAAAAAAAGTTAAAAATTTGTATTATTATGTTATGTCCGGTAAAATGACAATTTATAATTGTCAAGATGGCGACATTAACATTAAAGCAAAAACAAAGTTATACTGGCCGATAGATGGAGCTAAACTAAAGAAGTTTTATTTCGTATTGTGGTTTAAAGCACACTCGTTTTATTATTATTTGACAGCCTGTGGTTTGGTGGTTGACCAAGACAACTCATAACGGAGGCGGCGGGTTCGATTCCCGCGGCATGACAAGTATATGTGCATATAAAAAAACGCACAATTGCTTGTTGGGTGTTGTGGGACCAGGGTCCTCATAGTTCCTAGTTAGGGTCCAGTATCTATGTATGTGATCGTTGAGCGCTATTATTATTATTATTTTTCTTTTTTTTTATTTTGGCTCCACACTTTCTTGTATTTAGCCAGTGTCAAGTAATTATTTTTTCCTCTTATTCGTCTTTGCTTCCTTTCCCAGACGGTTGCCGTGTATGCACCTGTTTCACATGGAGTGCGTAGATCAGTGGCTCAGCACCAACAAGCACTGCCCCATTTGCCGCGTCGACATCGAGACGCATCTCAACAAGGACGCCTCTTTCTAAGGTGAGTTAGTAATATCTCATTCCCAACAGACGGGGGGTTGTTAGCACAATAATTAAGAATAAGTATCAACCGCCCCCCAATGGGGACCGTTGGGAATAATCCTTTTAGAAGCATGAACACTCAGCCGTGCTTGTTTGCCATGTGGTTCCGGGGATGTTAGAATAGTAGTATCACATCTATTCCTGTGGGTGTCGTCAGAGCTGGCAATGCAATATCCAGAGACTGGGCCTCGGAACATTAATCTTTTGCGATCACCAAGCCACCTGACTAGGGTCACTACCTTAGTAACTAACGTAAAGTAACTAGTAATAATCACTGATTATAGCAACCCTGGGGGTTCTATGGTACATCCCCAGTGACGTTTTATGGGGGAATTCTGTATTCAGCAGCGGATGTCCTCTGGCTGTATTTTCGTTTAAAATGAGCAACTTAGACATAATTATCTTAACACACAAACTTTTTTCTGACTTTGTAGTAATTGGTAGAGAATATTTTCTTTTGACATACATTATTATTATTCTTTATTATGCTAAAAGTAGTATTAACGGAGGAATTAATGCTAAAGCATTTTCTACCAGTCATCCATATATAGTTTGAAGAAGGGGGATGTGCATGAAAATTGTGAAAAAATAACACTAAAAGTGCTTAAAAAAATTACTAAAAAAATACTACACTATAGTGTTACATACATGAGAAAAATAGATACATAAAATAAATGGTTAAACCGGTTAGGAAGGATTATTGTACTAGTGCTCCTGAATCCTGTACTATCTTTTTGAATGCCTCTTTAGATATTGTTTTGCTTATTTTTGTGGTCTTAATGGTTGCAAAATCAACTTTAATGAAACAAAGTTTGGCTTTGGTCAAATTCTGTAATTTTATTGCTGCCTCACTCTAGCACTTTCATATTTACAGAAGATAATGTTTGCAGATTTTTTTATTACCTTGCGTTACATTTACTACCCAAATATAATTACATCATTTCATGTTTTGGCCTTTGGCTTGTCTTTGGAATCGGAATCTTCTTGTTTCAGTTTATCTTCTAATTGTGGAGAGGTGATGATGGCTTTCTGTTGTATCTCTAAGCTCTCCTGCTGAAGGTGGTGTGTTAACTGCTTCTGGGTGTTACAAGTCCTGGGAACAACATTAATTTTAAATATGGCATTGCCAAGGTCTCGGTGCATTTGTGTTGGTTGTTATGATGTTTAGACCCAAATTGTATATAGATGTGTGTAGGCAGAAAATTACAAATTTTGAAAGGTATAAAACATATTTTCCTTAATATTTAGTGTCTGGTCTGCTCACTTTCTACTCTTAGAATTGTCATATCAATGGTTTTCTCTTAGGTACTTTTAAAAGCACAAGTGTAATAAATATATGGGATCATGGTTTTCTAGAAAGTATGTTTATCAAAGATAAATAAAACTATGTTCATTAGTGTACTCATCTGAAAATGTAGTGTTAATATAATTTCTAATATTTTCCCAATAATTTTCAATTATTTGTAATGACTAATACAAGTGCATTATTTTGTATATAAATTTTATTATTTTAGGATGTAAGATTTAAAATGTTTTGTATACATACTTTATCATATTGTTTATCACTATTATTTTATATTATTACAATGTTATGAGTCAATAGAGTGTGGCTATTGTTATTTTGTTTTTCAATGTTATGTAAGAAATTATAAAGTATATCAAATTGCTGTATACTCAGAATGTGTAACTGTGGAAATTTGTAAAGTAAGTTAAAGATATCTTTTTAACTTTTCAGCATACATTTAGGTTATTAGGTTCTAAAAAGTACATCAGAATTTTTGAATAATAAAACATTTTTTTTTCTATTTCACCACAACTAACAAGTTATTACAGTTTAAAAAGATATCTTTAAACATTTTTATTCTGGATACCTAATTCCCTGATAAAATTTGTGACATTCTTTAAACTTTAAAAATACACTTTTTTATCTTGATAACTGTATACTGTATGATGTTGTTTTATTTTACCTGCAAGCGTGGTCTATCCTTTCGCAGATTGCATCTGAAGCTGCAACGTTCCCTGACAGGTATGATATCTCAGCTGCCACAGTTGCCAGTTTTTCAGCATAATCCATGTAACCTAACAAAACAAACTATTTTGTCTGATTTTTTTATGTGTTGGATGTAAATTCACCACTTAAGTAAAGTAGATAGATTGCTATATAGTCTCATAGACAAAAATCATTAACAAGTTGGTTTTGGGTTGAAGATAAAATGAACTTACTAAAGAGGTTCCTAAGGTTGTGTTTTAAGTCGCACAATGCACCCCTCACGGCTACCAATTGGTCCCAGTGTTGTGGAGGTGTGCTGTCCTCACCCCATTCAAGAGCTTGCTGGACAAGACAAATTTCTTTTGTCAATGCATCTCGCAACCTGAAAAGAAAAATTTGGGCACAGTTCGAGCAAACTTAGGTATTTTAATATAAATTGAGATGGACTGTAAGGAAAAAAGCAATCTAAGAAACAAAGTTAGACAGAAATTCTACAAACCGTTCGCTCGTATCTTGAATGGCAACCAGGGTAACAGTAAGGAGTTGAGTAGCAGCGTTTACACTGACAGTTGCTGCTTGGCGTATCAGGAAATCGTGCTCCAGACTATCTTCCTCTATCGATGGTTTAAAATCGTTCTTCTTGTTCTCGCAAACGACGGTAATTAGACCTATAGTTGCTGGCGCGAAGTGCCGGATCTTCGAAACAACAGCTCGTTTGTGCACACGACATGCTAATCTTAAAATTGCAAACAGTCTATTTTTAAACATCTCTTTGCTGTATTATGTTCATAGCCCAATGAATTACCGGCATTAGGCGTCGAAATCGCAGTAATTCTACAAAATAATTTTTCAAGAAGAAGGAAATATTTAGATAAACAAAATAATTTACAAATTTAGGTTATATTCACCGTTAAGTCAATGTCAAGCTCAGTGACATTTTTGACGTTTGCCGGATAAAAAGAGCATAGAAAGTTATAAAACGAGTTTTGGCGGGAATGCGAAAAAGATTGCGTCACCGCATTGAATTATTTTCCAAAACTTGTGTTATTTTCAGTGTCAGTGCATAAAATTGGTGGCATTCTATTCGTTAAGTGCGGGATTACAGGCGTGAGTGTGGGAAAATGGTATAATGATGGTGAAACGTTTATTTTCGTGTAGTTTCCAAAACTCCATAGGAGCTTCAAGTAAAGTTGCCACCACTTTACTAAGAGTATGACTTTACTTGATGACTTCGACTGTGACTTGACACATATTTGCGTGAAATATCATTAACTTGATAAATTATTAATTACTTGACACTGGCTAAATACACAAAAGTGTGGAGCCGAACATAAAAAAGTTATAAAACGAGTTTTGGCGGGAAAACGAAAAAGATCGCGTCGCCGCATTGTATTATTTTCATTTTTCAGTGTTAGTGCATAAAACTGGTCGCATTTTATTCGTTAAGTGCTGAAGTACAGGCATGAATGAATGTGGGAAAGTGGTATAATGATGGTGAAACGTTACTTTTCGTGTTGTTTCCAAAACTCCATAGAACCTTCTGGTAAAGTTGCCACCACTTTACTAGGAGTATGACTTAACTAGACTAGACTATGACTTGACTTGATGACTTGGACTGTGACTTGACACATTATACAATGTTAATAATTAACTTGAGAAATTATCAATTACTTGACACTGGCTAAATACACAAAAGTGTCGAGTCAAAACAAAACGAAAAAAATTCCTAACAAATACTTGGCTTGGAGACTCTCCAACCAAGGCTATTGGAGAGTTCGTTATTCCAAGACCAAATCTACCCAAGGCGTATTATTGCCAATCACTACAGTTCCTAGCTATTACAGTCATTAGAAATTGTCACATTGCTCATTCTCAAGTGGAGTAGTCTTACCTTTTACGATCATTTTTAATGTACACAAAAGCAATAAAAGGTATTTGTATTGTAAAAAGTATGTATTACTATTTTCCACCTGTTCAACATATATTTTCAGCATGTATACACCAGTAAAAATAAACTCGTACTGTTAATTCCATCATGAAACGATTGCGTACATGAGTTTTGCGCTCTTTTTTGGTGCCAAAATGAGCGTAAACTATACAATATTTCAACATATCACGATAGAAACCGACAGCCATCTGTTAAGCAAGGTACATAATTATTATATACTCTCTACCTAGAGCTGTTTACAGAGCCTAAAGTTTTGTAAAATACTTTAAATCGGAACAATGGAATCCCTATTAATAGCTATTTAATTAAAAAATGAAACATTTTCTTTTTGAGTTGCTTTAAAACGGCTAAACAATTTGGATGAAACTGTGCTGAATTGAATACACTGATCAAGTTGGATCAATGCTTTAAATGGAACTTTTGGACAAATTATTCGACAACCTCGCTTAAAAATAACGGCAACCCATACGGCTCTTTCCAGTTTTCCCGTCAATGCCCGTGTGCCTGTAAAAATAAGACAGTACTCGTTTACTTTAAATTTATATTAGCAGAGACCAACTATATCAATTTATATCGACCGAAAAATTAATTCATATAGGTTTTATCAGTTGCTGCTATTTAAAAAAATAGCGAAAATTAAGTTTACCAGGCTTCATACCATAATATTCAAACCCTTTCGAACATAAAGTTCTATATAAAAGTCAACATTTATGGATTTAAATTAAAATCGCTCTAGGCCGAGCAGTACCGCTGCTTGGGGCATCAAATCAACTTTCTAGTAGGATTACTATATCTCGAGATGCCGCGCTTTAACTATCAGATCGTTTGAAAAAGAAAAGTTGGCTATTCACGTACATTTAGGTAAATCTAACAACAAGATTTGTATGGACGGTAAACAGTGCACATCGAGCTAAAGCGAGAGAGATAAATGTCTAATTGCGGCTTCGTAGAGCGTCATCTCTGTCGCACGGAGTACTGAGAGTCCGGTACATAGATATAGCTGTTATGAAGTTGTATAGGTTATCAAAAAAATCTAAAAAATTTCATAAATGTTATTTGTAAGCCGAACTCACCTAAATATTGAACGATGTTTATAGGTTTAGGTAGACGTGGGAGTAATCTCGCGCTGCGGTATAAGAGGGTACGTTAAAGTTTAAAGCTGCTACTCCCCGGTCCACTGCTGCTATTAGTTTGGTTGAGTCGAAGTCCAGACTGTATACGGGAGTAGATTTTCTTTTTTCTTGAGTGAAATAGAGCTGCAATAATAAATAAATTAAAAAACCCGATATTCCTTTCAACAACCAGAAAAGAGCTGATGATGATCATCAAACGGCGCAATAGATTTTCTTAAGTAACACCTAAGAATGAACTCACACACACACACATTATCACCTGGAAGACATCCACTGAACATAGACCTCTCCCGTAAACGCCACTTTAGACGCTTCCTATGGGGAGGGGTTTGCCATAATCGCCACACTTAGTGATCGCAGGTGATTTTAATGTACCAAGGAGAATACTGCTGCCCTCCCTTCCCTTTATTCCCTTAGCGCAGGGGTCGGCAACCTTTTGAGTTGGGAGAATCAAAAATTACAATATACAAAATTTCAAAAAACAAATAAATCTTGCCTTGAATAAATAGTACTTGCATAACTGTATTTTTATTTAAATTAAATAAATAATATATGCGTATGTAACTAAAGAGCCGCATCTGGCTCACGAGCCGCAGATTGCCGACCCCTGCCTTAGCGGGCTCTTAGCAGGCGGCACACACAGGAAACGATGAAACACTCCATCAAGTCAAATTGGTGGAAAAGAAAACTTTTAGTCTCCTGTTCTGGTTGCTATATATTGGCATTATGCACTTCATAATTTTATAAATGCAAAACAATGACTTTCAATTGAATAATAATAATAACGCCCAACGATCACATACATAGATCCTGGACCCTAACTAGGATTCCCTGTCTAGGGACCCAGGAACTACGAGGACCATGGTTCTACAACACCCAGACTCGGAATAAGTATTTGCGCCATTTTTTCTGTGCACAAATACTTGTCCTGCCGCGGGGATCGAACCCGCCACTTCCGGGTTATAAGCCGACCTGCTCAACCACCACACCACAGAGGAATATTTTAAATATTGTGATTTTGAGTTAAGGTGTACCTGCGTGTGCTGAGGTTTCCGAGTATCATAAAGCACGCAGCGTGAATGCTGACTGGTGCCGGCTACAATGGCGCGGTGGCCGTCAGTTTTCACGCAGTAAAATGCCGCTTGAAATGGATCTTCTGTATCATACACCTGGAACATTGTGTACATTTAAGATAAAATAATGAGTTTATCAATCTATCTAAACAATAGAATAAATTGCTGTACAGGGTTCAATCATTATATCTAGTTAGAGCACATAATGTAATTGATTAATATTTTTGGTTGCAATACAGAAGTGGTTCTTAACCGGTGGTCCGTGGACCACTGGACCTGGAAGCACTCGAGGTGGTCCGCCAAGCCATCGGAAAAATATTTAAAAAATGTAATGTGACGAGTCGACACAACGACGCGTGGCGCGACATGCGTTTGGTTTGAGTAGCGTTACATACTCTTTGGCTTTGAGTATCACTGAACCAAGGGTTGTTAGAAATTGGTAAAAATAATGCAGTAGCAAAAATCGCATTAAAATATACCTAAACTATCTGTATAATGTCCGTGTAAAATTAAAATAGTAATTGGCTTTAAACAGTTGTTTGCATGATTTATTTATATAGAACAATCAAACCACAATTAATTGATTTTTATTGACTGTATTTACCTCCAAACGGTAAGTGGTCCACGGCAAGACAAAAAATTTGCATTATGGTCCCTCATCACTGAAAGGTTAAGAACCACTGCAATCAAGCATAAAGCGTTTTCATTAAGAAAATTAGTGATGAAAAGAGCAGACATTTCTATTGCTATCCCACTTCCTCTGCATTTAGTCCTAATAGTGGAAGTGGGGAAACAATATTTAATTGTTTTTACTTCATGAGGTTCCATACCATAATGTACTACTATATTATATACTAAGCGTTTGGTATCTGTCTGTTCAACAATAAGCAGCTGTATATCTAGAAATGTTACAAGTACCAGCTCAACATTCACAGAATATGTGTTATTATAGTCATAATAATAATAAAAATACCACTTGATGTGTCCTAATGTCCATCATTTGTAGCCATCCAGAATGTGTCACATAACAGATTGTGTTCTCATCATGCCATTGAATGTCTTGGACAATTTGATTCACATTTGCAGATTCATCTGACTTTATCACAAATTCTGCTCTGAAAAATACAGTAAATGTATGACATTCGGAGTTTTACCCAGTAGTCCTGTGTCACAGAAAACATTATATCCTGTAGGGAAAACTGAGTGGGATTTAGAACTTTTTTCCAATCTCACATATTGTACTATGGTTGTTATATTTGACATTAAGCACTTGGTAATTTTATGTTTATAACAATAATTAACAAAAATTAAGTGTTTTATGTAATATCTATTGAATTTGTATAAGTGCTAAAGATTTGCAATAAAATTATTTGACTTTGGCTCTGAAGTATATATATTTGCTGGCTGGTTTATGATATCAGTATGCATTACATAATTTTGTTATATCTATGAATGATGTGATGAGCTAGCCGTTCACCTGATGTTAAGCGAGACGACCGCCCATAACAGAACAGTGTCACTCAGAAATTCAAAATATAAAGTATCATGTGACACTGCACTGCACACATCATCCTGAGACATCAGCACAGTCTGGTAATAAGATTACCTGGCTGTGGGATCAGATCATAAAGTCTTAATTGCCCAGTAATTGCATTAGCTACATTGCCCTTCAAACCGGAACACAGTGGTGCTTGCACACTACTGCTTGGTGGCAGAATAACTGGCAAAGTGGTGGAACCTACCTAGACAAACTTTGCAGAAATGTCCTACCAACTAATATTACAATGAAAAATTAAAACTATGAAACAATAAAAATAATATTTACCTACATATTGAGATCTATCAAAAGGGGTTTACTATTGCCATCAGGGCCTACTGCCAGTTTGTCTCCATTTTCATTTAGAGCTACACATTTGGCACCAAAGTATGAAGCATCTTCACCATTAAGGTCTAATCCAAAACTAACTGTAACAATAAAAAGTCCATCATAAAAACCAAACCATCACAACACAAAACAAAAATCTCATAAGCAAGCTGCTGAGAATATTTTGATCAAGTCGCCTTTCAAACAGAAAATTTAAATCAGTTTGTCCATTTTGGAGTTAAGATAATGATCTTAGAGGAATGCCTCTGTTGAAAATGTTTTAGTAGCTGTCAAACATTTTCTCTGAGGTCAGGTTGGGGGTGAATAATATCCATTAAATATATAAGTTAAATCAACTTCGATTGTTTTAATTTCATACTGAGAAATACTTGGATGTTATATTTGTATATTTTTACTATAATTAATTTGATATAAAAACCAATAAACCAAATTGAATAAAATTTGTATGGGACCAATGTGAGAGTATGTCCTCTCAAGTCAAAAAAGAACATTCCAAATTTGGATGATAAATGATGGACATGTGAGGTTTTTTAATGTAACAAGTTAGATGTTCACCGGGTGTTAAGCGATACAGCCACCATACCAGTAGCATGTAATAAAGATCCTTCTTTGAAGTTGGTTGAAAAGTAAGAGTTACCTGCAAAATCACTGCCACTGCTACTTATATTTGTATGGCTACGATCCGCATCCCAACTCCAGAAAAGAACAATTGGACTACCGGTAGAAACTGTCACAATATATGTATTATCTTTGTTGTTGATAATATCCACAGCAGAAACTTCCACAGTGCCATTCTGAAGACAGTCTTTTTCATATTGAATTAACTGTGGTTTTACAAGAAGATTGTCTACTTTGTATACAGCTGTAGAACCATTCCTGAAAAATTTATTAGGAGTGTTATTGTAAATTAAAATTACATTGGATTTACATATATAAAGAACAGTACTCACCTGTTTCCGCAAACAAGTAAATTGTCTTTCAAAACAAATCTAGATATATCATCAGTTCTTTTATCATATCTTTTGATTTTAGGCATACTCAAGTGCCATTGAACATGCCGGCCATTAGGAAAACCATTTTTATCTACGTGGTGACAGTAAACATCTGATCCCACAGTTAAGAGTAGCACTTCAGAGTTATGAAACTTAACCCATGGCATATAATTTGTTTTGTGATATATTATACCCTAAAATAAAATATATTGATTATATATAGTTAGTATAAAGCTTTAAAACGATTATCTCCTAATAACTCATATTATTTTTTATTACTTGATAATAACTCACATTGTTTTTGTAAATAGCTTTGCACCAATTGTGTGATATTCTACAGCGATTATACCAAGACAGACTGGTATAGCTGAAAAAAAATTATTCTATATTTCTACTTGCTGCACTGAACTAGTTGCATTATAATTTTTTCTAAATACATCTCAAATACTATAGGTTAGTCAGGCTTGTAATAAATTTATGGTATCTAGTAGTGTCCCTGGTCTGTAATTATATTGAAAGTTTCATTAGAGTGCAATTGAAGCAATTTACCAGTATTTTCCAGTATTGATGAATCTCCTTCGGCTAATTGGTCTCCAGATTGCATTATTGTTGATAATTAAGTTTTTTAGAACTTTGCAGGTTAGCATTAAATTAAATATATCATTTAGAGTCAATTTTTGAATAATAAGAATTAATATGTCCACAGGTAGCTGGTTAAGTTTTTTTGCAGGCATGTTATTAATCAACTCTGACGATTGAAATCTTATTTACTTTTTTATGCTCTCATAATATTATTATTTCTAATATGCTTTTTTTTGTGTGTTCGCTGTAGTGGTGGTTAATATAGCAACATAAAGCAACGTGCTTATTATACATATCATATAGCAAATGCTATCGTGGCTCTTACTTGTTGCTATTTGCTATTTGCTTTATTTCGCACTCTGTATAATCTGTTCATCGCGCATCGCAAGTCACAACGCAAAGCATGTAGCAAAGTAATAGCAAGTAGCACCACAAAGCAAGTAGCACGCCGGGGCGGCGCGCGGAGGCCAGTCGTCGCATGCTAGCGATTGCTATCGGTCGCATGCGTCATCGTATAACGCACCGCGTGCGAATTTGCGATCTCAGGCGGCTCACGTACCCAATAATACTTGTGAACGAATATTTTCTAAGTCGGGGTATCTCATCAGTGATCGAAGAACACGATTGTCTAGTGCAAAAGTAGCACAGATAACGTTTCTAAATGTAAATTATGTGTACAAAAGTGTATATATAATGTAAATAGTGTATAAAAATGTTTAAAAAAATAATATGTACATAGTTGATTGTTTGTACATACATGATACTTCAATAAACTTTGAAATACGCCTATAATTGCTTTACATACTAACATACTTTATTTAATAATAACACTTAATCAATTATAGACAGTCCTAAGCCTGGAAAGTATCATATAAAGTTCATTGTTCTTTTTTACTGCTCCATTTTATCGTAATAAATTCATAAACGCGATGTACTTAATATTTATAAAAAGCATGCTGTCGGTCCGACGAGTCCAACGATAAGGTAGGAGCTGCGAGTTAACAGTCACCTCGCATGCTTTTTTCGCGCACCCGTTTTGGCGTAACAAAATATTATATGCTTATAAAAAAAGCATGCTATAAAAATAGCACGTATATAGCATGCTTTTTAAATAAAGCAAATAGCATTTAGCAAGATATTGACATAAAGCAACATTGAACACTACTAGTTCGCTGTTCGCCCCATTTAGCAGGCTAAAGCCGTGAAACCATACCGCCTAGTCAAACGTAGTGGTTATATGCTCTTTGGCCTAGTCCACAGATCAGTAATATGTAGCTAGCTAGCCTAGTCTTCAGTAGAATTTTTAAATTGCTCGAGGCACTGAAAACTGTAAACAAATGCAATAATCCAGTGCTGCAAGTTCGGTTTTGTCAAAAGTTGCCTGAGACTGATAAAAAGTAACCTTATAATATGAACTTACTTAGTCTGTGGTTGACATTACATTAATCAAAAAGAAGAAAAAACTGAAAACCCAGTTTAATTTTTTTTATAATTTTGTTCACAAAATATTTCCATTTTTCTTTTTCCACGTTTACACGGAACCTTTAGAAAATTCATTACAAGTTGGTGGAAGCAACGCACAGTCTTTTATTACGTAAAATTGCAGTAAGCAGGTGTACGCCGTATACGTTGTGAGGAAAATATATTACAAACAAAAACACGGGTTTGTTGGTGCATTGGAAGCAACGGAAGTAAGAAACTAGCGACGAGATGGATTTATTTTTACAAGGTGATTATACTCTTGTTTGCGACGTGATCTATATTCTCTTTAGATAAGAACATGTTGCAGAATCATTACTATATGAAAACAAAAGTAATTAACCCTTTGTGATTATGTCGAACTCTATCAATCAAGGCCGTGCGGTCCAGTACCTGGCACCACACTACACGATACTGGCGCAAAGCGAGCGGGTTACCGCGGCGCCGCCTGCTGCGTGTCGTCAGTGGGTGGATCTCGATATCATAATATCATTATCGCCTAGCACGACATATCGCCGCCACACGCAGTCGTTACAAGTTCCAACCGTCCCGCCCGTCAGTTGGACATAGTATTCTGCATTACACGCGCGCGCCGTGTACTTGTTTCCACGCAATCTTTGTTCACGGCGCTCCTCACGCGCAAATAGGAACCTTGCCATTGACAACAGTTATGTGATAGTGTAGTGTTCCTGCTACAACCTTTTTCTATAACTCAAGTAAGTGTCCACTCTCTTGACACATTATATCTGCAACTGTATAATGATAGATAGTGTGGAAGTGAGTCATTATCAACAGTTTCTCTTATGTAAAATTAATTAGCATTATGTTCAAGTAAATTAATCTTATTGAAGTCTACTGACTTTAAAGGATTTTAGATTTTATACTTTAATTTAAATTTTTTTTCTGTTGTTTATATGTATATGTACCATGCACCTACATCATATCTGTATGTTTGTTAGGATTTGTAGTTTATTTGATTTTCCCTTAGAGTATCAGTCTAACAGTAGCGCTGTTTATGTTAAAGAAAAATTATTAATTCTGTAAATACAGAAATATTAATTTTGTCTTCTGTTTCTACAATAGTGCTTGTATTGCCTGCAGGTATGAAAGGCCCAACAAGGCCAGCTCCATCAGTGCCCGGAATGGGAGTAAATCATTATTCACCAGTTACAAACTGGGACAATGACCCATTTGGGGCAGATGTCTTTGAACCCACACCACATGCTCAGAAGAAAAAACCACCTCCACGACCTCCTCCACCAAAAATTAACATGCAACAACCAGATATTCCTGCAAAACCTTCTCATTTCATAAGGAAGCCTACTGTGCTTTCTTCACTTCTGTCACGTAAATCTAAAACAATAATATCCGTTCAAAATGTTAATTATAATCAAACAGTGCACCCAGATCTTAATGAGCTGGACACTAATAGAATGTTTCCTAAGTGTGAGCCAAAGAATATACAAACAGGTGCTTTGATTGACCTTTCTTCTCCCCCAAGCTCTCCAACATTCACTACTAGATCTAGCAGTGATGGACTTAGTGTGGACAGCTTTGGATCTGATGCTACAACTTCGACAAATCATCACAACAACCACAATGGAAACGCATCACAAGCCGAAAGTGGTTTTGAAGATGACTTTGATCTATTTCTGAGCTGTAGAAAAATTACTAAAGATGATACCATAGATAATTTTACTGCCATAGACCCGTTCTCACCACAGCCAATGAGCAAACCTCCTATAATGAAAAAACCTGCGATAGGTAAGGATCTGTTTGTGTCAAGTACACATATCAACCACGGGCAGGCTCCTTCCCTAAAAGGGCCAACGATAATAAGGGCAAAACCAGCAAGACCAAAACCTCCGGATAACTCTGCATTATTAAAGACCACATTTGGAGGCAGTTTTCCAGTGACACCCATGACTGTGAACACCACAACACCAATTCACAAAGTCAGCAATGGCTTTGGAGATATTTTTGTAAGTAGCCTTTATTTTCTATTTTAGAACAAAGATAATTAAAGATATTATAGTTCTTAATAGCTATAGAAACCAGAGGGATTTGAAACTGCACCCGTGTCTGTTTTAGTTACTATGATTAAGAAATGTACCTAAAGTTTTGTTGACTTTCAAATCTAGTGCTAAAACACAATATCCTACTTAAAATGGGTTAACTCTTGTATTCTAGAACAATGCCCAGCCATGAATCGGTAATATAATTTACTTTTAGAACAAAATATTCACTTGAGCATTGGTAAAAAAAAGGTGTTATTTGTTTGAATATGAGCCTTAGACAGTATTTGTCTTGGATTTCAAGAGCTGATAACCTTTTTTCATTATTCTGTTAAAAACATAAGTTATCATTTCAACCACTTAGCAAAATGATAAGACAAAAACAAATAACAATAATAAAATAATAACGCCCAACGACCTAGACCTATAGATCCTAGACCTTAACTAGGATTCCCTGTATCTGGGGACCCAAGAACTACGAGGACGATACACAGACTCGAGCAAGTTTTTGCGCTTTTTATTGTGCATAAATACTTGTCCTGTCGCGGGAATTGAACGCGCTGCCTCTAGGCATGAGCCGACCGACTTAACGACCACACCATGGACGCTGTCAACGGCAATGTTTTCTAATTGTAGGCTGATCATATACATATTACATTGACTGGGTATTTAAAATTTACACATTTGTGTTTGTAATTTAATTATTATGGCTAATTTATCTAAATTGGATCATAAGCAGTAAACTAAAATTACCTTATTTTGCACAAACTGCTTAGGAAAATAATGTAAACCTTTTTTTACGATAATATACTGTTAAATTTTATATTATGAATGGAGCTTTGCGAAGGTGGAAATAATCCATTTTGAAAGAAAAACCAACTACTTCATGACTATAGTATTCGATAGATTAGGAAAAATTATATAGAATAAAACTTATATTGGACAGTGCAAAATATATGTTGAATGATCATTTCAAACTAGTTTGGGGTCCACCTCCAACTCCACAACAATGGATTATGTGAATGTCTGATTGTTTCCATTCAGGAAAATGCATTATCAACAATGTTACATCAGATATTTCAGTTTCATTTTCTCCACTGTGTTGTTGTTTTTTTTTTAACGTGAATGATTGACGTGACGACGTGTTAAGCGATACGGCTGCTCATAACAGTGACACTCTTAATTCTAAAATAAAGAGCTTCGCGTCAAACTGCACTGCGCACGACTTCCTGATACATCAGCACAGTCTAGCAATAACATTACTAGACTGCGAGATCAGGGGGTGATCACGAAACTTTGATTGCAATGCAACAGGAGAAATTTCCATACTAACTATGCGCATATACTGCGTATTGAAACTGTCAAATCCATACAAAGTGTTTATAATGGTTGCAATCGAGTTACGTTATCGCCCAGCAGATTTGCCCGGTAATTTCACTAACTACACTGCCCTTCAAACCGGAATACAGTAGTGCTTGCATACTAGAAGCTACATGCTTGGCGGCAGAATAACTGACAAAGCGGACCACCCTTCTGGCGCAGATACCGTTTTGGGCACCTGTATAGGATACCAGCGTAACGAAATCACACACCGACCCCGCCGGAGAGGTCGACGTACTATAGGTTAGCTAGAATGGTCGCGACTTTCCATAGGATCCACTCTTCCAGTGGACGTAGTTTTCTCGATCCAGTTCTCTTGGCAACGGTCCAAGCCGAGGCTCGTATCCCAGGTGTGTCCTTGAGCTAGTGGCCTCCCACTTTTGACGGCTGGCATTCAGGTTAAGCGACCGCCCAGCCGCTGTAAAAAAAGAAACTCGTAAAACGGTGGTGCTTACCTAGACGAACTTTGGTGAAAAGTTTTACCACCTAGTAACTAAGGGTATATTATAGATAGATAGAAAATTCTTTATTGCACAAACAACAACAATTGAAGGTACATAGGCGAACTTAATGCTATCTAGCATTATATTCCAGTTAACCCTGGTGTACGGTGGAAGGCTTGATGCGGTAGTACAATAATGATGGGACAGAAAAGAAAACAACAACTTAACTATATGTCTATACTACGTAAAGATATTATTTTTCACATTTTGTTTATTGAATAGCCTTATAATAAAAGTAGTGCGTGGACGGCGTCTGCAATTCCATTAGCAGTTTACATATTTTATTCATTACATGGAAATTTTACATATTTTTCGAATAATATTAGTATCGGTTCCCCACCTAGCTATTTGAGGTTGTGAAAGATTTTGTTTAAACGACGACTAAAGTAGCTCCAAGGATTATAAACGATAAACCCACAAATTCTTTTCCATTTGTATACAATATAAAATGCGAAAATAAGTATTATACAATATACATGCATCATCACATTACATTTCCATTCCTGAGTGAGGTCACGTAAGCTTTCCCTTGCAGAGAGAGAGAGTATCTCAATCATTAGGCTAACAGACTCAACAGCTGGAAGACGTCCGATGCTGAACACAGGTCTCCCCATAAAATGCCACTTCGAACGCTACGCTATCACTTGAGGAGTTTATCATAGGATTATCGAAATAAAATAAAATAAAAAATAAAAATTATCACCACGCGCTTAGCAGGCGACTTAGCCTAACGGAACCCACGGGAAGAAATGGGGTGGTCCCAATTTCACACCGCCGCTGGGCCACACTCTTCCAACGCGGCCGTGTGGGTAACCTATTAATATGAATAAATAAGGCCAGACGCAAATTGCTTAAATCCATACCGGACATGCAAAGGTTTGACGAAGACTAGCACAGGCATTGATGAAAAAAATAATAATAATATGGTTCACATTACGTAACGAAGAGAACAGTTCCATCTGTCTGTATACATTATTAATTTTTATTCTAAATTCAAATGAGTGTAAATGGCCACAGTCATACAAGGTCTTTCTCATTGGTGTCACTGCAATGAAGACTAATTGGCTATCGAGCCAATGATGAGGTATTCCTATTCTATTATAGATCATGCTCTATTCTATTCCATCCCAAAGCAATCGGGAATAAAAGTTACGGACTAAATATAATTACTTAGAATACTGTACCATTTTCCTTGCCTGTGGTTTTGATGATTTAATTTAGTAGTAATACTTTGTATATCTATATAAATGTAAGTAGTTATTTGCATAGGTATACTTACGCATTTTGGTTTTTGCTGTTGTCGAATGTCGGCAAATCCGCCTACCAAGTATGTAGATAGACAGCCTCTGTGGTGTGGTGGTTGAGCAGGTCGGCTCATAATCCGGAGGGTTCGATTCCCGCGGTAGGACAAGTAATTGTGCACAAAAAAATAACCGCAAATACTTGATCTGGGTCTGGGTGTTGTGGGACCATGGTCCTCGTAGTTTTGCGTGACACTGCACTGCGTACATCCTGAGACATCAGCAGTCTAGTAATAACATTACTCGACTGTACAGTCAGATAAAGTCTCATTTTCCCAGTAAGTTCACTAGCTACAGTGCCCTTCAAACCGGAAGTAGTGCTTACACACTACTGCTTGGGCCTCCAAGGTTTAGGTAGGTACAATTGCTTTGCCAGTTAGTCTGCCTAGACTAACTGGCAAAGCAATTGTACCTACCTAAACGCACTTTGCATAAAAAGCCACATTCATAAAGTATTTTTTGGGGTCATTCTGATTTTATTTTAGAAAAAAATAAAGTATTTTGTTAAGTTTTGTTCGGTCATTCTTGTTTTTCGTTTTATTTTCTATTTACAAAATTTTTTCATATGATTATTTTGACACATTACATTAGTAACACCAAAAAAGTGATTGATTATGGACTTAGGCCGCGCCGTAATAGTGGAAGGGCCCGGCCCCATGTGATGATTGCTTGGCTTAGTATTTTAACCGCTAGTATTTTTGTTGTGTACTATTTGTTGATAAAATATAAAAAAAAAACCGCGGAGTGCGTTAGGCCTGGTGAAGCATAGCCCTCAAACAAAACCAATCGTCTGTACCACAGTTACTACACCCTAGTCCTAAGCGTAGTCTTCAGTGAACCCAAAAGAAATAATTAGCAAGCTTACAAAAAATATTTTTCCAGGATTCAAAGCCATTCTGGGATGGTGACAGTTCACCAGAGCGGGAGTCGTCGCCTCCGATGCCTAGCATACCCCCTCCGCCACCCCCCGAAATCATCGACGAAGAAGTTCCGGAGACATGGTCGAGCGACACTGTAGATAACTCCGAGATCCTGGCTGATGACGATGAGCCGTATGCCATTGCCCTCTTTGATTACTTCACGGGCCATCCGGATGATCTCTGCTTTTCGGTGAGTCTACTTTCTCAACGATTTAAAAGAAACATCATTTTATAATCTGCTGTTATATTATGCAGGTTGTATGCATTTATTATACTTTCGCTTTGTTTTCGTTTCTCCGGTCTTTCTGATACCCGCCAGTTACTGCATTCGAATGTAATTGATTGACTTAAATGTAACTTTTGGATTTTCGGATAAGATTCATAGAAAATAAACGAAAATAATTTTAAAATAAATTGAATCGATAAGCTGATAAAATCAAAAGGATAATTTTCTAAACTAATGTAGGCGTAGGTACTGTGGGTGGATCATTCCGGGCTGGATTTAGAGATGATAACACATTAATTACTATTCTATTATGACCTTATACATCGACCGTAACATTCCCAAATTTCCAAACCGGTTAATGGTTTCACCTATCTAATAAAATGTTGATGTTGAAAATTCCCAGTTTTAAAACAGATAACATACTATTTGTACAAAACCTTAATCAAAGTGTTACAATACACTACAAAATCTACGCGCAACGTCACAATGTCGCGCAAAGTCGATGGAACGGTAACCTCTTCAAACCAGTTCTTGTTCTAAAACTACATACATTTTTATGTATTGTTAGATTCGTTAGCTTTGGCGCGGTAGCATGATTTTTCATATAAAAAGATGAGTTTTAATTTACGGTTATTGTAAAATTTGAAACATGTATTTATTATTTTAGAAAATAATGTGTCGTATCTAGAAACACTGTTTCCCACACGGGTTATTGAACCCAGATTGGAATGTTTTGATTTAACAGCACATTGTGCAATCACAAATGCTTAACAACTCACAAAAAACTAACTTAACCACTATTTGATTGTGATTTACTGTCATTTTGTATATAAGTATATATAACTCAAAGGTGGCTGACTGACTGACTGACATAGTGATCTATCAACGCACAGCCCAAACCACTGGACGGATCGGGCTGAAATTTAGCATGCAGGTAGATGTTATAACGTAGGCATCCGCTAAAAAAGGATTTTTCGAAATTCCACCCTTAAAAGGGTGAAATGGTTGGTTGAATTATTTTCCTATAGGCCACGCCGCGGGCGAAGCTGCGGGCAGAAGCTCGTTTTGTATATAAGTATTCTTCATTATTAAATATTGCTGATCTATCCGTTACTTCTCTGAAAACACGCTGCAAAGCCTGGTTTTCTACAGGTTGCTCCCAGTTACTGTTATCACATCTTATTTCATTTTCATTATACGTTCTTGCACCGCGGCATTAGTTTGCCAACTCGCTGTTTTCTTTCAAGAATACGTCGCACTTATCGTCTCTGCGGCAAATATAAACATAAAACAGCCTTGAGCGTATTCAGTAAATAAAAATAATTTTGCTATATTGGTATCACCCCTTGGAGTACATACAAGAATAGCTTACTTATGTATACTCTAAATATCACCCATATTATCACCTGGTTGTATGACGCACGCGATATTTTTGGTCTAATACCTTTACTTCACTACAACTTGGAATTCAGATCTAGAATTTTCTATGATTCCGTTGCGTTAAATTCTTGAGCTTTTTGAGATTTCGCTTTCAGTTCATAAAGATTTTTACAAACTGTTTGTTTACATGATCGTGGATTATTGCCAAACATTCGTCTATAAATATAGTGTGTGCGATAGGTGTTTGCTTTCTTTGTTATAAGCAGGTGTTAGCTTCGTGTTCGCCAAGTTTAAGGTCGTTCTTGTTACGTTTTTCCATCTAAAAAGTGTCAGAGTCTGGTCCGCATCATGAAATTTAATGGCGTTTTAATGGTAATAATATAGTGTTGCTTCCATACGGTACTCCCGATTACCCATAAACAAACAGCTTTATTATATTTTTTAATCAGAAGTCTCCCAATTTCTTCTTCGGCCATAAATGGCCAAAATAATAATTTAAAAAAAATGCCTGTTCTGTTTTTATTTTAATTTAATTAAAATTTAAATTATTTTTTGTGTATGCAGATTTGTTAAAAAGCACGTTTTGAGTGGATTAATTTTTCATTTATTCTAAGATATGACTGCCTACATTTCCCTGTGTGTAGCTGTGTCGTACGTAAAATGTAGTTATGCAAGCGAATATTTCATGGTCATTTAACGTATAATTTTAACGGAAATAGAGCAGCACTGTAATTAATTTTATGACTAAAGTAAAACGCGCTTGCTATTAGTTTAATCAGCTCTACTATTAGTCTGCATAAAATTTAAAACTAAAAAGAGTTAATTGGAGCGCAACAATTCTACAGTTGCTGCAAAAGTATTGGCCAATTCGTGTCATGCTTATATTCCGCTTGAGTTAGAGTATGGCACCATAGCCCGGTATATATAATAGTAAGTACCAAGGTACTAGTTCTTAAGTTTTTGATAGTAAGTAGAGCATTAAATGTAAATGTACTCGTATGGGACAAACGCAACTATTATTGTTTATTATAGCTTTATATAGCGAAATAAGGAGGAAATAATGTAAGAGATATCAAACATGTGAAATGTATAAAAGATGAGCGAGGAAAAGTATTGGCAAATAATGAGAAGATGAAGATGGAAAGGTTCTTTTGAAAAAAATATGAATGAAGAGAATGCGTGGAATGGAATATTAGAATGTGTATCAGTAAATATGAGATGGAGAGGGTTAGTGAAAGAAGTGGCGATAGATGAAGTAATAAAAGCTGTGCAAAGTATGTAAAATGGAAAATCTACGGGAATGGATACCAGCAGAGGTTTTAAAGCTAGATGGAAGGTGTGGTTGACTCGATTCTATAACAAATTGTTGTATGAAGACCAGATACCAGGTTAATGGTGCTACTGTGCCCATATACAAGAATAAGGGTTGATACAACCCTGCACAATTATCGGGGAATTAAGCTCATGTTTTAAGTACTTATTTAGCGTAAATATGATTTTTTTAAATTTTAGTCCTAAAGTTTGTTTTTATTGTTGCCATTCACAAAATTATCTTTAGATTACTGTGTTTCTCCATATTTATGTTAGGATAATTTACACCAGAGTCCCAAGATACAGGCTTCGTGCTTAGTTACATATTGTAACATTTAATTTTTTGGCAATATAATTATCTTATCTTATGCCGCGTAGTATTAAGATATAGGAAAAGGTAAACAGCTCGTATGCACCTAATTGTGGCAGAGTAAGAAACAACATGTTTGAACACAGTAGATCAAAATAAAAATGATGTGTGATTTTTGAGCTATATTGTTTGTGTATGATGTTATTCAGTGTTAATTTTTATCGGTATATCCGCTTGCGCTCGAAGGTCACCGGTCATTGAAGCATCCTCAGAGTTAGAGATAAGTTTTAGTATACGGAACTTTTGTTGTATAATGTGCGATACATTCAGATATTTGTATAAAGAGGTCAGTTTCCATGTATGTGTGGTGTAGTTTTTTATATGACTGTACATGTTGACTATTATAAGCTGAGCGTGTGTCGTGTATAAAGACATGAAGAAAGAAGAGTATATGTAACTTAGGTGTATCAGAAATGTTTGTGATTTTATTTAATTAAATTGTAGTAATTATGATCATCATATTGGAAAGTAGGTACTAATACCTACGTATGGTTATAGAAGACGTTATGAATATATGTAGAAGCTCGAAGTAATACATAAGTGAACTATACTCTATTATATCTACTTTATTAAATTAAAATAGTAGTTAGTAATTATGACCATCATATTGGAAAGTAGTCAAAGTCAACATCAAAAAATTTATTACAAATAGGCAAATTTTAGCACTTTTACAAGTCAAAATTATACTAGGTACATAAAATTAAGTTATTTCACTAAGCATATAAAATTACAAAGTGCTTATTGTCAAATAATACATAGCGAGTCCATTACAATATATGAGTTTGAAAAAAAAAGCAGTTCTCTTTCTCACTACTGGTGCAAGCAATCCGGCACAATGCAGAGCAGAAAACTCGGATCCGAAGCTTCAATTACAACTGTAAAGAAGAAGCTACAAGAAACTTTACAGTGATGTATTTTTTTTTTCTTCTTTCTACTGTCTTTTACATTGTATATAATTTATTACAGTTGAGATAATGAATATGTTACAAAAGTAACCACCACGTCACACCGGTGCAAGAAAAATACCGTGATTATCTTAATAAACATTGCAAATAGAAACTGAAATTATAGATAGGAACAGGCATTAGGCAAAGTACCTAAGATTTCATACCGTTAAGCTTGGGATATTCAGACCAAGCTTTTTTGTCTGACACATAATCATTCATTGTGTAATAAGCTTTTTTCATTAAGTTTGACTTTATGAATAATTTAAATTTACGCATTGACAATTGTTCGATACCGTAGGTAATAGTACCCACTACTTTCGAAGTAATACATAAGTGAAATATACTATATTATATCTACCATTGCCAACCTATGATACTGCCTATGATAACCTATTATATCTACTATTGACCAACCTTCGTCCAGTACGCAAGGACTACGACCAATAAATAGCTACTCACATCACATCACCCGTAATATTATAGATGCGGAAGTTTGTGTGTGTTCTCTCTTCACGCCAGAAACAGTTGAATGGATTTCAATAAAATTTTTAGCTTTGAATACTTAGGTACACTTAATTTCCGCCATCTTGTTAAATAGCGGCCACTCACAAACCTTATATGAATCGATAGCTAACATTAATAGAAATATTGTTTTATTGTCATCCAAATCAATTTTAGCCTTACAAAAGGTGATTATAGCCTACAAAACAATATACAATTTGTTATAATCAGCTATAGAAGCCCATTCCCCTACTGCTTGTTGACCTGACGCTTATTATAGACTTGGTGACGTAAAACAATATTTTCTGAGCCCATTCATCTCATCATCACCTTCAATTTAGTTCTAAGTCAACTTGCAACTTTGAAAGCGTATACCGTGTAAACGTGACCATAGATAGGATTTATTTTGATACAACACTGTTTGTATGAGGAAAACCTTCTCTATGTGTAGTATAGTGCATAGTGTCAGCTATCGATTCAAGTACGTTTTATGAGTGGCCGCTATTATAAAGAAAAAAACAAAATGATGGAATGTAGGTTTACCAAACTCATACTCAAAGCCCTTTGGAATAGAAATAGCTTTTAAGTTACACATATAATAGAGAACACAAGCAAATCTCATTCCGTATACTAGCGTTGCGTGGTTTGTTGACCGTTTGTCATCTATTCAACAAATTGATTGATATGGCTGCAGTTGCATAAGCGGAGGGGCGGCTGATAATTGATATACTATTTCATTGACTCATATTTACTATGTCTCGGGAATGCCATTTTAAACAATACCAGGAAAAACATACAAGTCACAACAATTAAAGTTTAACAATAGCAAATTGAATATGTGTGACGTGGCCAAAAATGGCCATCGAGACGACGACTAAAATGGTACACATGGATTGGGAATCATTTTACTAAGAGATATCGCGTTTTACCTTCTACGCACTCTACATCCAGAAAAAAATGCGTTAGCACCTATAAGTGATCCCTGAAGACTGGCTGAGTTCATCATTCCATTATAACAAACAGTCGCCATATACAATAGCTGGTGCAAGTAGTAACGTATATAAAATTGGAACAGATGCCTCCAACCATACATGCTCTAGAGATAGTGGCGAGAATGTTATGTTGACAAAATGCCTGCGACGTCATCAAAGTATTAAAGCCAGATGGCGAGTGACGTACCAGGAATTCACTGCCATTATTGTGTACGGGGCGTTTACGCAGTTTTCCGAAACGTTTGTTTTCCCAACCAACGCAACATGAGAAACGACAACACAGATAGATGAGACATTTCGCATGCACTGCTGCGTTATCGGGTTGACAGGAACTTGTTATCAAATGAACACTTCCACTGTGACCCATTATTCCATTCAAAAGATTATGTAGTTTGTAATAATTTAGGTAGTTACTCAGTTTCTCACATAATCGTCACAGTACAGGTTTCAAATGTTTATACAATAAAAAATCTCATGGCTTCTCTTGAGTTTGTTTTTGCGGAAAATCCACATTTTATAAATCTATTTTTGGCAGCACGGTTTTATAAAAAGAGTTGGCAGTTTTTATGCACAATTAGCGTTTGGGAAGCGTTTAAGTATGCTTTGGGAGTTCAAAATTCTTCTGGTTTCCATTAGATCTTTTGGTAAACATTGCGAATTGAACGAGCGAATCTATAGAGAACAAAAAATCTTGAAAACAAAAGAATTGTTAAGGTTAGGAAAATAAGGGTACAGAGTGACTATCAGACAAACTGATAAATAGAACCAAATAATATTGCGGACTGAAAGGTTAAGCTACAAGAAAATTTTTCTTGTTCCTTTCCCCTTTCAATCCGCAAGAAAATTGGTGCGGTACGTTCATTAACGAAACTTTCTATGTTAAGGAATAATATGAGATCCGCCGTTGTTCTACGATCACGACGATTTATTTGCATTCCACAATGTTGTTTACAGGTGAACATTTTTAAAATGAACACCGTGGGCTTTGAATTTGTGGCTGGGCTTTTGTGGAGTTGAATTAGTCAACATGCAGTTAAAAATATTACAAATCATACCCAATCACAGCCTCTTTAGTATGGTGATTGAGCAGGTCGGCTCATAGCCCGGAGGTGGCGGGTTCGATTCCTACGGCATGACCAGTATTTGTGCACAAAAAAAAGCGCAAATACTTGTTCTGAGTCTGGATGTTGTGGGACCGTGGTCCTCGACACGTGGGTCTCTAGACACAGGGAATTCTAGTTAGGGTCCAGATCTATGTATGTAATCGTATGGCGTTATTATTATTATTAATTATAAATAATTTACTCCTACTTTTATTAAAGTCAAACTTTATGTCGAATTTATTTCTTCGCAATAAAGTAATTAGGTACATAAGTAGCTACATAAAGTCATGTCATTTATATTATTTTTTAATTGAGTCATAGTGTAACTAAAGAACAATGAGAAATTGATGAAGTTAATTACTTTGATCTATTAAGACATACTATTAATCGATTATTATTCTTACTATTATAATAAGGCAGGTATTCGATATTATTATAAATAAATAAATATGGACATTTCACACAGCGCCATCTAGCCCCAAACTAAGCAAAGCTTGTACTATGGGAACCAGATAACTGATACAATACTTAGATACTTTTTGTTTGTAAATACATACATAGAATACAATATAAACACCCAGACACAGAACAAACATCGATGTGTATCACACAAATGTTTGTCCTGGGTGGGAATCGAACCCACGACCTGCAGTTCAGAAGGCAGGGATACTACCAACTGAGCTATCGGGCCAGTCAATTATTAATGTGTACAAATATTAATGCCCCTATACACATTACATAGGTAACATTTCCTACTGCTTGCACAATTACTATTATTCGTAGTGTATGTAGGTCAAACTTCGTCAGCAATAAATCTTTCACTAACCTGTGGCACTGCTGATTCCGTGCACGGTAAAAAGGTCATTATAATTAGCGGGGTCAGCATCCTTGATTCTCATAACTTCAAGTAGGGCACGGTGCGCCTATAATAAGAGATAAATTTAAATTGTACTTACGTCGATCTAAGCTGAAGGGATGAGGAACTTAACCAGTAATGTTATTTTTTTTAAATCAGTACTTTTTTTATCCCTTGCGATGGCGCTTACGGTCTATCTGATTGCAGTTGCACTGTAGTATATTATATACTAGTTGCGCCCCGCGGTTACACCCGCGGATAAAAAGTATTTTAATTATTTGCTCATCCCACGGGTAAATTTCACTTTTCCGGGATAAAATGTAGCCTATATGTTAATCCAGTGTATACACTATCTTGGTACCGAATTTCATCCAAACACATTCAGCCGTTTGCGCGTGAAGGAGTAACAAACATACACACACACACATATACGCACATACAAACTTTCGACTTTATAATATTAAGAATTTATATTATTATTATAAAATGAAATTTTCCCGTGGGATGAGCAAATAATTAAAATACTTTTATCCGCGGGTGAAACCGCGGGGTGCAACTAGTCAACTATAATTGCTGGTTTTGCAAGGATGTGTAAAACTGAATGCGTTTTTTCATATATAAAGAAAGGAAATATATTTATGTAGCCCTTAGTTATGCTACGCCGCGCACTATTCTCTATATTAATAACGCCGTTAATCAGTCACTCATGCTCTGATAGAACCTAGCAGCCTTATCAATAAACTGGTATTAGTCTCGGATTAGTTACTTATTAGTCAGCTTTTGTCCTTTTTTTGCTACTGGAATATTTAGCTGGATCGAAAGAGACAAAAGATGGTGTAACTAGTCTAAAGCTAGTTCGTGTTTATTAATAAGGCTGTATATGTTTCATCCGTGTTTTATCGACGACTCGGTGAATTGCATTACTATAATATCATCATAATTTAACATTGCACAATTTATCGTTTATTTAGGTATCTATATTCTCAGCCAAATGACAGTTGAAGCAAATGTATATAAATACGATACCATCAAGATTCTTTATTTTAACAAAATACTTATGCGTATTCTTAAAATAAATAAACATAATGTAATGTTGATTGTTTCGTTTCAGGCAAACACGAGGATCAAATTAATAAGGCGAGTCGACAACGAGTGGTTATTCGGTGGCCTCAGAAGCGGGTCTCAGGGGTTGTTCCCAACCAACTATGTAGAGATCAAAGTGCCGCTGCCCAATGAGAAGCTGCCGTCTCCGCCTTTACTCGGAACCGCAGTAGCCATGTACGACTTCGTTCCAGACCAGCCCGGAGACTTGAGGTTTGCCGTTGGAGACACCATATCGATCCAGTACAAGTTAAACGATGAGTGGTACTTCGGTGTGTGCAATGGGATGAAAGGACAATTCCCCATTAACTACGTTAAAATGAGTTAGTCACGCATCCTATGGGTCACCTTCAGAACTCGGTGCCTTTACTATACGAATGTAAGTGATCATTATGTCAGTGTTAAAAAATATTGTTGCAAAGGTTTCTGCAAGGTTTCCTTTTGATCCAACTAAAAGATCCCGGTGGTTTATGTGTGATGTGAATTTTTTTTGATTGAACAGTTCATCGATTCAATATAATATGCATCTTCCAATACTTGTATGATACTGGGCCTTATCCATAGATTTAGAAACGAGTGTGTAACTTAGGTTCGTATTACAGAACGATGCTCAGTCATCGATCGGTGCTCAAGCAGAGATTTCATTCATAAAGTGATCAATTAGTGAATGAAATCTCTGCTTGAGCACCGATCGATGACTGAGCATCGTTCTGTAATACGGATCTTAGACTGCTTTCTGTACCTATGTTAGTTATGACATGATAACGGAATGGGTATGAACTATTTTTGTATTAATAATCATTTAATAACAAATTATAATAACGCCCAATAACCACGTACATATATTCTAATCTCTAGCTAAGAGTCCTTGTATCTAGATCTAGGATACGCAGAGGTCAGGATGTAACTAAAAAAACAAAATTACCACGTTAAACTTTTTTGTGTCAACTATGTTATAGTTTATAAAAAAAATTAGCAGTGAAATTATTAGCAGCGCTATTGAGATTTTTATGCCCGTCTGTAAAGACTAAAGTTAGACGGCACCTAAGTTTGTTCATTTATAACATACCTACTGCAATGCATTTGGGTGTCACAGAGGAATAAATGTAAAGGAGCTGTCAAACAGACGGGCACTCTGCACTGTTGAAGTGATTGTAGATAAATTATATAGCGCGCATTAAACACAGTGCAATATTTTAGTGAATGCTTTGAAAATAATGTAAAAGTGAAGTCTGATCAGTAAATGATATTAAACAATTATAAAAATTAAACCAATGTTTACCTTGTGAAGTGTATGAATAGCCATTGATTTTGTACAATTTACAAACGAAATGTTTTGCGTATTCGCACTAGTGTTGCCATAATACAAGATAAGTGCCGGCTTTACCGCTTCTAATGGATTTTGTAACCATGTATTGTAATAAAATTAGTGATTGAACGACTGAATGTAAATATTGGAGCTTGTATATTACGTCCCTGATGTAGAATTAAGTATATAGTATTAATATATTTTGTATTTTAGTTTCTACGGTTGTGTAAGTTTTAATACGATCTGAATATTAGTTAGTTTTTAGTTTATTAAGTTTTGTATTGTCTCATCAGTGTATCCATATTCTTTGTCATACAAAGTGTGGCTTACTCAACTATATGGTCCATATTGATACTAATTGAATGGTGTAATGATATCGTTCGATAAGTCCCTGAAACTAAACAACTTGTTTCATGTGAATAGTATTCTCAGTTACCATTATAAGCTGTTTTTAGACATCTTTTAGCTCATCAATTGCCTTGACTGCTCACTTGGTAGTAACCCAGCCTTCTAAACTGTAGGTTGTCGGTTCGAATCCCACCCAGAACAAACATTTGTGTGACATACACCGATGTTTATTCTGTGTCTGGGCATTAAATTGTGTTTGGTAACAAAAAGTATCTAAGTATTGTATTGTTATGTGGTTCCCATAGTACAAGCTTTGCTTAGTTAAGGGCTAGATGGCGGTGTGTGAAATGTTCTCAAATATTTTTTTATACCCTTGCGATTTTTTTATATTTACTTGCTTTATTTTCTACATTTAAAAACAAACGATTGATGCAATCTACAGTTTTTATTGTACCCAATGCTCTTTAGTATCTTGATGTCAATGTAGTCAACACGGACAAGGGCCTAGCATTGTCACCATACCCAGTGCATACACAGGACGTGAAATTTATCGCCTCATTAGCGATTCTACACATTCGCTGCCGGGCACAACGACCTTTCGCGAAAATTGGTAAACATGTCTCAGATATTTGTTCTCAACTTAGGTAAAAGTGTTCAAGGATTTTTCAACACTATCACAGAATTAATAGTACAGTGATTTAGCGGCCGTGTAAACAACCCGTTATCTCGACATTAGTAATTCACACGGAATGTAAATAAAGACAAATATAATCATTTATTCCTATCGCTTTAACCCGATAAAATTAGTCGCAATTTATTTTATGATATGATAGTGTCACAAGTAAACAAAGATTAAAAAATACGTAGTGTGATATTGATACGCTATTGTAAAGTATAAACATGTTTAACCTTTTACTTTTATCTCATGACTAAATGGTGATTTTTGTATACACCAAGATTGGGTGGAGGCTACTGAAGGTACATAGAAACTTCCAGACGCGTAAAATTTACGTTGTTCACGTAAATTTTACGCGTCTGGAAGTTTCTTTAGTTTCGGCAAGAATTTAAAGAATGTGGTAATAGCCATTATTTAAATTCTTGTAATTTCTCTATAACTCTCTGTAATAATCTTTAAATTCTTTCTTAAATAATGGTTAGTGCAGAATTGAACTTGTATCAATATGTTACGGTAAATCGAGTCACGTTATACGGTCAGAAGAAACTGATCGAAACATCTTCAAGTCTTCTTTTCGGCAGTATTTGTGTACAGAAAAATTCACTGCGGCACTTTCTTCTGTCCCACTGAACGTGATATCGTAAAACAAGTTGTTAAATTTCAAGCATTGATTACGAACATTTCTTGTCCACATCGTAAGTGCAATAAATATGCATAATTTTATGAATTAGTTTTTAAACTGTTATTTTTTAATATTTCTGTTATAGTTTGATCTGTGTCATATTGTATTGTATTATTTTGTGAAGGGACCATAATGTTAAGTGCCTTGAGTATTTAGTTAGTATCTGTAACTGTATATTAATAACTTATTTATAAATTGAAATAAACGATTTAATTACTATAATTTAATATTTTTTTATAAGTACATCTCCTTTCGATTATTTCTCATTAATTTCTTAACTCTGTAGTCTCATTTATCCCTATAAAAGTAAAAGATGTCTAATTTAATCACATACAGTGAATGTTTATTTGAACAAAAATAATAATCTATATAGGTTCTTAAAATATTTACAATTACCTAAAACAAAATCTTAGTGTCAACATACCCTGCTCGCTTTTCAACCGTTGCTTTCTTAAAACAGTTTGTATCTAAAGATTTGGATGGCAAGACGATAGAGCTCTAATTATGAGACATTATTGTTTTTTTTTTTACAAGTTTATAGTAGTACTATCAACGAAGTTTGGGTTTACGACCCGAAATTCTCATGCACAACATGTTGAAAAGAGAAAAAAGGGCAAGCGTTTCACAACGGGACAATTTTTTAGTTGGCGAAGCATTGACGTTTCTTTTTAACTTGTGTGAAATCTTAATACATAAAAATGAATCTCGATTTCTCTTGGTCATCGCATCACGGGTGAACGGATACATTTCGATAATTATTTTTTATTGTGTTCATTATTTTCAGGAGAAGGTTCTTATGAAAGAATAAGTTAAGAATATTAGTATGGAAAATTTTCACTATGTCCTTAAATTACGCTTCAGCCAACTTCTGTTAAAACTGTCTCATTAAAGAGTACTTACCGCTTAGAGATTTATATAAGTAAGCTAAAATCTAACGCAGTCCCGAACGTTCTCTTAGCACTCCACGGTATAATAAGGCTCGGTTACATAATGGCTTAGATTAGGTATATTTTTTAAATCATCTTGACTTCATAAAATCATACATAAGGGAAAAAAATATGAATTTACAAAAGATGCTAGTCATATTTTTATTTACTGTACTTAATACCAAAATATAACTAAGCCTTTAGACGTTCTAACTCCTTAAACTAAATAGCCATTTACAAGAGCCAACTTAATTGAGGACAATATAGTTGTAGTTTACAAAGCACAAAGCTGTCTGGACTAAAGTTGGGCAGCTCTTAAGTTCGCATTTATCTCTCTAGGAAATACTCCAAAAGCGTTGCAGTAGTTACATCATAAATGCGAACTTAGAAGCTGTCAAACTTCACTGCAGATGAGTAAAAGTCACCTAAACTTTGCCCCAGAGTAACTGGGTTACAGTTATTGCTTGTTGATGATTGAACGCACCATCACTGGACTCGTATTAATATATCCTCATGTAAATGGTGTACAATTTTGACATTCAGGTACCATCTTAAAATTTCTCAAGCCGCGCAAGAGCCATTTGAAAAAGTAGCGAAATCCTGAGCAGTAAGCGAATTTCAAAATAAAAATCGTTACTCCGCAAGATTTCAAATTGCAATTCTCAACAACATACATGATCAAACGTGAAAACTTCAGTCGAAAGCAAAACTGCCGTATATCTCTAAAGGTTTATACAAAAATGCTGTATAAATCTTAGAATATGCGGTAGATTTGCTAACGACGCATGAATACATTTTCTCGAAGTGACAAAAAAATTATACTATGATAATCGTCCATTCCCAGTAGTTCAATTAATACTTCCATTGATTGTACTAGAGGGAATTTTTAATAATCTAGCATGACCAATTCTCAGTAAGCGTTTAGAGTACATTTTTATTTAAGTAAATAGATGGAATACGATTTGAGTCTAATAAAATTGTGCTAAACAAAATCATAATGCCATCCACCCACACCGTCTGTAATAGAGTGCCTAACATACACAAGTGTCCTGCATAATAATGTAAAACGTTCAAATTATTCATAAACATACATTTTTATTTATGAGCAATAACAGCTAGGGATATGTTATCTTACTCTCATTCCTAGAACTAGTTATATAAAATTAAAAGTGAGATTATGTTTTATTTGTAGCGGTTTGCCAATGTTTGAATTAATACTAGTTGCGCATCGCGGTTAAAAGCTATCTTATGTGTTAATACAGCATATAAGGCTAACTGTAATCCAAATTTCATCAAAATTGGTTCAGTAGTTAAGGAAATAATGGTAACAACAATTACATTCACACACACACAAATTCGCATGTAAATATTAGTAGAATTTTAATTGCTTGGGGGGCGAGCTAGCTGGACTGCAGTCGCGACCCCTTCTCGCCCCCGGTACGGCGAACGAGGTACTCACGTGGGTTTTAGTGGGTTCGAGTCCCACATACCCAGGTATGGTGGCAGGGAAGTGCGAGGGCATTTCCCACCCTCAAAAAAAAAGGATTTTAATTGCTTCGGGATTTGGGCGCCAAATATACCAAATTAGTCGAAAATACAGTCGACACAAGCTACGGCTTTTGGCATACACTATTTGAAAGCTAGCTGTATTTATAACTTGATAAGATAATAAATGGACTTTCTTTGTATCAATTATCTTAAAACACAAAGATAAAGGCTAATGTGTTAGTCATGCAGATTATGATTATTTGAAAGCTAGCTGTATTTATAACTTGATAAGATAATAAATGGACTTTCTTTGTATCAATTATCTTAAAACACAAAGATAAAGGCTAATGTGTTAGTCATGCAGATTATGATTGTAAATAATAGTTTCATCATTTCTTGTGATAGTACATTTTAACTTACAGGAAACTTTTGTTTTTTACTACAAAATTATAATTGTCACAATGTAATATGCCCATTTTGACAATTAGCAGACAATAGAAATAACTATAGTCTAATATTTCTATCATCTGTGGAAATAACGTAAAATTTAAAACAATCTATATCAGACACGGTTATCTTTTTAATTTCTTTTGACTGGTGTCATTCCGTGTCTTCCGAGAAAATGTTATTGTGCAAGCATACAAGCCGCGTTTTGTACCACTATACACTTAAAATACTTATTTATTCCCACTACGCTATTACATTGTAACAAGTGTGGTGTGATTATTCTCTCAATGTACAAAAACGCACAATAATCGCCATAACAATGTGTATAGGTGTAGATTTTGTAGATATAGTCGATAGCTACAATAGAATGCACCAGACATGCAACATGCATGCACTTCAGTATTGAACCTGTATTCAATCTTAAATTAAAATGTATAGCGCCAATTGAAACTAATATGACGTAGATAACGAGCGAAATAAGTACTTGTCAAGTCTTCTACAATTTCATTACAAATCATATTTACATATTAATTTTGTTTATAATACAACTTAATGGAAGAACTTTAAGGAAAGCGTAACATAAACTTTAGATAAGATGTATCTGAAGTAATGTTAGCTGGAACAATACAATTCCAAATAGTAGGTACTTTTATGTACATTCGAACTTGCACTTCCATTATAATCTTTAATATTGTAACACTAATAACAATATAAATACAGAAAATAACCTACATTCTTATATAGGTATTTCACGCAAAGCTACAAAAAATAATTTATAACTTTTAAGTTAAACATGTTAAACTTGCAATGCACCAATTTGATTTTGCAAAATGGTAGTCAATGTATTGGAATTACAAGAATCCTTTGTTAGTGAAACTAATTTAAACATAAGTGAAGAGATTGCTTGTGTGCGTGAGACGTTTTCGACATAGATTATCCTCTGATGTATACAATTTTACGATTGTAGATTTTAATCCACTGTACTTTATAATTAACCATTCCAGTATAAATATAACCTATATACAGATTGCGATATAATTGCACTCGAAGCTTGCAATTTAAAACATCGATATACAAGAAAAGCAAGTTTTCTAAAATAACAATTGTCCACTTATTTATTTACATTTATCATACAGCGCAACTACATAATAAGACCGTTGCGGTCGTGTCGCGTAAATGTCAGGTTTAACTCCACACGTTTCGTTGATTCCGATTTCCGACGTTAAAAAACTTATTTTTAGCTTAATAATAATACATTCTTAAGTTATCACAATGTAATATGCCCGTTTTGACAGCTAAGAAAGCCGATGTAACATTCAATTCGATGGAAAACAGTCAGCTGTCAAAACGGGCATATCACATTGTGACAACTATAACACAGATTCAATGGCTTGGCCATGCAATGTGGGTGTTATTCTCGAGATGCAATGACGTTTTATTATCATAATATAGTTTACGTAAATATGTATATGTACAGTTAGGTTATTTGTAGCACTGGTGTTTGGAGTGGAAACTTTTAATCGGGTCTGTATATTGGTATCCTCGGTATGAACTCTATAAGTAGTACGTATTCCATCATGGAAGACGAGTCGCAGTGTTGTTTGGTGAGCCGCCAGCGGAGCCCTAGCTTGTTATACAGCCGGCTGTTCTCCCATTCCAGGAGTTTGTTCAGAGAATGTTGCGTCTGGAAAATACAATTTTATTTAAGAGATCTATCTACGCCAATTTGCGTCAAGATTAATCGTTTAATCGTGGGAACTTAAATAGACAGGGTTAATGAGTTTCATTGCAAAATATGCGTTATTGTAATTGACTCTGACGTCAGAAAAGTTAATCTTACTAATGGGTCAGGAAGTCAATGTATTGGATAATTATATTCATATCACGAATCAATTTATGCTTATTTCACTACTAAGTACCAGAGTAGGATCACGGTTTCACCCGTAAATTAACCGTTTTCCCACGGAAACTGTTATCCGGGACAAAAAGTATATCCTGTGTTGATCCTAGTAATATAAATCTTACTAATAAAGACTGTATAGCAGTTGAATAGGTCAGTGTTTTCTCTTAGACTACTTTAAATTGGATAGGGAGAAACAAGGCACAAAATAACTTGAGGGACATGTGTGTCAAATTTCGTCCAAATGGTTCAAGTTCAGAGGCTGCAAATTAATATTATTATTTATTACATTATATTATAATTATTATCCCTGATAATTAAGCGTTCCCTTTCGAAAACAAATGAACCTCTAGAACGTTATTATTGTTTTTATGACACCCATCATCAGTATATATCATATCAGTAACACTTACGTCGGAAGTCGGTAAGTACCTACCACAATTACTTTTATTTAATTATATGCATTGTAAAATTTTATATCAAGCAATAAAATAATCTACCTACCTATTTTTTATTAATTACGCAACAGCACATATGTAATTGTTTTCCTGTCTTTGATAAATGGCAAATAAATACCAACCACGATCCAGCTTGTTTGGATAATTTTAATGAACCAAGGAAAATACTGCTTCCCATTCCCTGGATATTCCCTTAGACGGCTCTAAGAGATGGGGTGGTCCCTATTCGCAAACTACACGGCAGCTCGCATAAAAAACTCGAATGCTAGATGATGGTCTGGATTTAGGGTTGCCAACCGTACTATAATATAAATAGTATAGTACTATAGTTCGGATCGGCGTACTATATACCTTTGAAGAAATATATAGTACGCAAAAATACTATATTTTCAACACCGAACGAAATCTAACAAACTATATTAAAAATAATTAACGGCCATTACATTAACTTTTGAGTGAGGCGAGTTCATGTAACCGAATTCCGGGCTCCAAAACGCATCTACAATCTTTTGTCAATATCAAACTATGTTTTTTAGAATTGTACTATATTTCTCTGAAAAAGTGTTGGCAACCCCATCTGGATTTCAAATTTTCTGGCACTTTACGGACCGGCCGGTAGTTAGGACCGGTCCAAAAAAACACTTGTCTTGTGTTTCAACATTTAAAGTGTGTGGAGTGCGGTAGGAAGCAATTATGTAGTATGCATTTTCCTTATATGCACCATATATGGTCACGTGGTGCATTGCCGAGGCTTAACTCCGCTGATAAATACTCAAGCTTTTTGACCATTCTGTTAATGGTGAGAGGTATTTATTCAATATTAGCAAACTATAGGCTCATTATAGTAATATCAAATACTCACCCGAGAGTTTTGGCGGGAACGCGAAAAAGATTGCGTCGCCGCATTGTATTATTTTCCAATTTTTAGTGTTAGTGCATAAAATTGGTGGCATTCTATTCGTTAATTAAATAAAAATTACAGGCGTGAGTGTGGGAAAATGGTATAATGATGGTGAAACGTTTCTTTTCGTGTTGTTTCCAAAACTCCATAGAAGCTTCAAGTAAAGTTGCCACCACTTTACTAGGAGTGTGACTTTTACTAGACTATGACTTGACTTGATGACTTCGACTGTGACTTGACACATATTTGCGTGAAATATCATTAACTTGATAAATTATCTATTACTTGACTCTGGCTAAATACACGGTGGTGTGGAGCCAAAACATAAAAAAAAATATATACTCACCCGTTTACTAAGACAAATGACAGGCCATAGAGAGCATCCCAAGGTGCAGCAGCAGCAAACACAGCCGCAGAACAGCCACTTGACATTGACAGGCAAGGTTTTCTTCAGCACACTGTTAATCCTGCTCACTGTTGCTTGGTACTCTTCAGGCGCTACTCGAGACTGCAATCCGGAGGGGAACTCGCCGTTGAATTTGTTGCTTAAACCAAAACTGGAATTGGGAATATATAGGTCAGGTATGTTGAGCATTATCCTGGGCAGAAACAAAATAATAATAATAATAACGCCTAACGATCACATACATAGGTATGATATATATTATTATTAGACAGGGAATCTTAGGGTCTAGGATATAGATCCTGGACCCGAACTAGGATTCCCTGTCTAGGGACCCAGGAACTACGAGGACCATGCTCCCACAGTACCCAGACTCAGAACAAGTATATGCGCCTTTTTTCTGTGCACAAATACTTGTCCTGTCGCGGGAATCGAACCCGCTGCCTCCGTTTTATGAGACAGATAAACAACAAACAATAATTTTAGTTTTATGTATATTGGAAGGGATACTGTCCATGTACGATATATGTCCATAAATATCTTAACTAATCTGATAAAAATGATACATTGATGATTTGTTTGTTTGTGTGGCTTTCAAGCTAAAATATCCAATGCCATTTAGATGAAATTTTACACAGCCTGGTGCATTCTACATTTTAGGTACGAAGCTAGCAGTACACGTTATAAAGCCTGCCGCGTCGGAAGCGGATATTCATAGCGATAGATTGAGGAAAAATATAAGAGAAGGCTTGTAGCGCTGTGCAACTTCTTTTTTTTACTTCAAACTTTTCTAGCATTTGACCACGCTCTCACCTGAGAGGAGAGAGAAGAAGAGTTCCCATCAGGTGATGGGAAGTGACGACAATTTGTATTTAAATAATTTTAATAATAGCATTTTTTTGCGTTATAGCAAGGTTCGCTAATTATTTAGGTGTATTTGCGTAGTTATGCTTCTTTACCTGTACTTAAGTTTTCTGTGATAACAGCAATAATACACCATAAATATACTTTTTATCCCGTAAAATGTTCCTACAAAAAATTGGGTAATTTACATGTGAAACGCAGGGTGTGCAATATTATTGTATAACTTGAAATGTACATTACATTTTTTATGCAATGGGGTGACAATCAAAGACTCGCCAGCTCGACAGCTGTTACCGTCGTCTATAAACACCCTATCATCTGTGGATATTGTCGACCCTGACATTCCAAGTACATAGTTTTACAAATTATCACAAATGTTGCACAACGTGTTTCAATGCATTTTGTAGTTTGTTAATTCGTTTTCTTATCATTGTTATTAATGAAAATTATTAAACCAGTTCTATATATTGACTGGCCCGATAGCTCAGTTGGTAGTAACCCTGCGTTCTGAACTTTGATTCCCACCTAGGACAAACATCTGTGTGATGAATATAGGTGTTTGTTCTGTGTCTGGGTGTTATATTGTATTATATGTATGTATTTACAAACAAAAATGTATTTAAGTATTTTATCAGTTATCTGGTTCCCCTAATACAAGCTTTGCTTAGTTTGGGGATAGATGGTGTTGTGTGAGATATCCATACACATAATATTATTTATTATTATTATACAAGGTGGAATTTAATTTGTTCTTTTCCTTTAATGTATGTATTTAGTCCATGCTATAGAATGCTCCCATATAACTAAATAAAAAAGTACTTATGAAATAAAACTTAAATGCTTGCGACATTGAACAAAGCAGGTGTTTTGTTGCCTACGAAACATTTATGAAGCACTCAGCTGTGTGTACCGTTAAATAGACATTTAACTGTCTTACCCTAGATATTATACCTTATCATACCTAAAGAGTAATAAACACTTTAAAATCCTTTCCATGAAACATTTCCTAAGTAAACAGTTAACAGACATGACTTACAGAGGCCATAACATTACAAGGTGAAGCAAACAAATATAACTAAAGACAAGTTATAATAATTGGACAACATGAGACATTAATGCCATTGGCCTACATTTTTTAAATATCATGTCATTTCTGTGTTGATTGGGTCCACCTTACCAGGTGTCGTTAAAACACCATTTGCTTGCTTGCTAATGACTAATATTACTTTAGCAAATATGATTAAAATAAAGTAATGGCACAGAATAATAACCAGTATGGAATTTAAAACTCAGTTACTAGGTGGTAGGAATTTTCTGCAAAGTTTGTCTAGGTAAGTACTAATGCTTTGCCAGTTATTCTGCCACCAAGCAGTAGTGTGCAAGCACTGGTTTGAAGGGCACTGTAGTTAGTGAAATTACTGGGCCAATGAAACTATGACCTGATATCACAGTCTAGTAATCTTATTACTAGATTGTGCTTATGTCTCAGGATGATGTGAGCAATGCAGTGTCACACATAACTCTATACTTTAGAGTTCCTAGTGACACTGCAACTTATATGGGTAGTTGTGTTGCTTAAAATCAGCCGAGTAGTTAGCTCATCAAGTCATTCCTTAAAAAAAGACAAATTATCAAAGACATTCTTAAAGAGGATAGCATTCAGAGGAACTATTATTAAAAAATCTGTTTTAATATGTCTTTGTAAATTACAATTGCTTTAGCTGCTAGAGACTCCAGCTCAACTGTAAACTACAACAATATGATCTAATTGATAGAATCAGGCGTGACTTCGCGGAAGTTCATGTTAGATACAAAATGAAATAATAATATCTAGTGTAATTCCGCTGAATTCAAGTACTTAGATTATCTATATTGGGTTAAAGGATTATTGAAGGTAAATTAATGAAAACACCCTAAAAATCATGAAAATATTATAACAAATTTAAAAAATATTATAATTATTATGAAATTTATATTAATTATTATTATTTTTATTGATATAAAAATAATTATTACTATTATTATAATAAATAAAACTAAAATTTAAAATATAAAATTATATAAATATTTTACAATTAATTATTATTATTACAATTTTTTTTTTTTTTTTAATTTAAAAAATTATTATTATTATTATTAAATTTATATTAATTATTATTACTATTAATATTATAATAAATAAAACTGAAATTTCAAATATAAATTTATATAAATATTATACAATTAATTATTATTATTACAAATAAACACCAATACAGATAACCCTCGACACGTGTTTCGCCTCTTCACGAGGCATCCTCAGGACCGATGTTGACTCGCCGAAGGCTCGCTCGAAAGTGACTGGGCGTTGCAAGTCAGTCGCTTTATATACCATTTCGTACCCTACCCCCACTAATAATGCGAAGTAATGGTGACGAAACAATATTAGTTTGGTCATTCAACAGTGTATAAGATGGGTTATTATATTTTAAGATTTCTAATTGTTCTAACACACATAATCTGAAACTTTTATCACACACGTGTAAAACATCAAATTTATTATTGTCACCTAAAGAATGGCCTGTATCAATTAGATGCTTCGCGAAATGTGACCTGTCTGGGTGGTTATTCCTATAAGCAGAAATGTGTTCTTTATATCTAGTTTCAAAGTTACGGCCAGTTTGCCCTACATAAACTCCGTTACAATCGTTACAAACTAACCTGTAAACACCGGATTTTTTAGACTTATTTAACCTATCTTTACCGTTACATAGTTGACGTACATTTTGTGTTGTACGAAAAGCAACGTGTACATGGTTTTTCCTAAGCACTCTAGCTATTTTATCTGAGATTGGACCTATGTAACTTAAACTACCCACATATTTTTTAGTATTGTTTGATGGGCATGCACATAGTAGTGAACGAACCCTATTCTTTTGTTTATTTTTAATAAGATTATCTATCATTTGTTTATTGTAACCATTAGAAACCGCAATTTGATATATTATATTAAGTTCTTTTATGTAGTTTGCTGGAGAAAGTGGTATTGTTACTAATCTATGTACATAACTACGGAACGCTGCTAGTTTATGCTGAAAAGGGTGACATGAAGAAGATGGTATAGTTATGTCAGTATGCGTGGGCTTATGGTAAATTTGGAAATCTAAACTGTTATTAACCCTAGTTATGGACAAATCTAAAAAGTTAAGGGTCTTATTATCCTCTATTTCTAACTCAAACTGTATTTTGGGGTGTACGTTATTTATTTTATTAAGAAATACATCAATTTGTCGTCGCGTACCTGTCCAACATATTATGACATCATCAACGTATCTGTAATAAAACAAGATTTTGGGTTCGTTCACTATATGTTTACACTCAAAATTGTCCATAAAAATTTCTGCCATGAATGGGCTTAATGGTGATCCCATCGCTAATCCTGATTTCTGACGGTAAAACTGATTATTAAAACTAAAATAATTTTGTTCCATACAAATTTTAGTTAAGTCTAAAAGCTCATTTATCTCGCCAGGTTGTAAACGACGTCTTTCAAAATGATCACCTAAAATTTGCAAGGACTCCTCATAAGGAACATTAGTGAATAAGCTTTTTACGTCTAAAGACATTAACCTGGCAGTGGGAGGAATATGAACATTTTTAACTTTATCGATTAAATCTAAACTGTTTTTTAAACTGTACTGAGGAATAAAAGATGACTTAGTCTTAAGCAAAATATTTAAATGTTTAGCTAGGTTATAAGCAGGGGCACCAACGTGTGAAACCACGGGGCGTATGGGAACATTTTCTTTATGAATTTTAGGCAACCCATATAAAAAAGGTGGACGTGGATTCATTGGAACTATACGCTTACAAGTGTCTAGGGAGACAAAAGATGTAGTTTTAATTGCATTTTTTAAATCTAATGTGTATTTAGCTGTAGGATCATAATTTAAGGGCTCAAAATCTTCCCCTTGTATAACATCATTAATTTTTTGATTATAAGTACCTTTATCTAAAATTACAATAGAATTGCCTTTGTCTACTTTTGAAAGTACTAAATCATTTTGATTTAAACGGTCACTCAATGATCTACAAATTTGTGATTCTATGTATGGGGAATTATGTGAGGTATTTAATACATCTTTTATTTGAGATGCAATTTGATGTTTTACGGACACATCCTGTTTACCCTTTACGCAAGCTATTTCAGAGTCAACCGCTAGCGACTCAAGGGATTTTTGTGATAATCCGGGATTAATATTATATTTTAACCCTTTCTCTAAGAGAGAAATTTCTGAAGGTGGAAATTGAACATTGGTCAAGTTTTTAACACGTGGGAAAAATAAATGGGTATTATTAGAATTCTGATCATCTAAGTTGGTATCATTATTAGTACTATGAGTCTGTCTGTTTGTTAATCGCTCTAATTTCTTAGTCTGGGTTGTAAATTTGTCGTGAGCTAACCTGGAAGCTAAATCCCTGGCTTTGCTATCCAATAAATCAAATTCAACATTATGTAAGCTGTAACTTAATTGTGTATAGTACTTTAAGATGAAGTTTAAGATTATCTCTAACTGAAAACCAATGTCTAGACTCCTCATCTAACCATATCGCTTTTGCTTTAGCTAACGCAACCTTGCTAGCTCGGCTATGTGTGTTGGTACGAATATTAATGTAATTTGGTATGACATTTAATCTTTTACACTGTTGATTAAACCAAACATTCTGAGCAGCTAAACGATGAAGTTTAGTCAACCTAATGTAAAGTTTAGCCTGTTCAGCTATACTTGCTGACTTAAGATAATTGATAGAATCAGGCGTGACTTCGCGGAAGTTCATGTTAGATACAAAATGAAATAATAATATCTAGTGTAATTCCGCTGAATTCAAGTACTTAGATTATCTATATTGGGTTAAAGGATTATTGAAGGTAAATTAATGAAAACACCCTAAAAATCATGAAAATATTATAACAAATTTAAAAAATATTATAATTATTATGAAATTTATATTAATTATTATTATTTTTATTGATATAAAAATAATTATTACTATTATTATAATAAATAAAACTGAAATTTAAAATATAAAATTATATAAATATTTTACAATTAATTATTATTATTACAATATTTTTTTTTTAACAAATTTAAAAAATTATTATTATTATTATTAAATTTATATTAATTATTATTACTATTAATATTATAATAAATAAAACTGAAATTTCAAATATAAATTTATATAAATATTATACAATTAATTATTATTATTACAAATAAACACCAATACAGATAACCCTCGACACGTGTTTCGCCTCTTCACGAGGCATCCTCAGGACCGATGTTGACTCGCCGAAGGCTCGCTCGAAAGTGACTGGGCGTTGCAAGTCAGTCGCTTTATATACCATTTCGTACCCTACCCCCACTAATAATGCGAAGTAATGGTGACGAAACAATATTAGTTTGGTCATTCAACAGTGTATAAGATGGGTTATTATATTTTAAGATTTCTAATTGTTCTAACACACATAATCTGAAACTTTTATCACACACGTGTAAAACATCAAATTTATTATTGTCACCTAAAGAATGGCCTGTATCAATTAGATGCTTCGCGAAATGTGACCTGTCTGGGTGGTTATCCCTATAAGCAGAAATGTGTTCTTTATATCTAGTTTCAAAGTTACGGCCAGTTTGCCCTACATAAACTCCGTTACAATCGTTACAAACTAACCTGTAAACACCGGATTTTTTAGACTTATTTAACCTATCTTTACCGTTACATAGTTGACGTACATTTTGTGTTGTACGAAAAGCAACGTGTACATGGTTTTTCCTAAGCACTCTAGCTATTTTATCTGAGATTGGACCTATGTAACTTAAACTACCCACATATTTTTTAGTATTGTTTGATGGGCATGCACATAGTAGATAAAGTTAAAAATGTTCATATTCCTCCCACTGCCAGGTTAATGTCTTTAGACGTAAAAAGCTTATTCACTAATGTTCCTTATGAGGAGTCCTTGCAAATTTTAGGTGATCATTTTGAAAGACGTCGTTTACAACCTGGCGAGATAAATGAGCTTTTAGACTTAACTAAAATTTGTATGGAACAAAATTATTTTAGTTTTAATAATCAGTTTTACCGTCAGAAATCAGGATTAGCGATGGGATCACCATTAAGCCCATTCATGGCAGAAATTTTTATGGACAATTTTGAGTGTAAACATATAGTGAACGAACCCAAAATCTTGTTTTATTACAGATACGTTGATGATGTCATAATATGTTGGACAGGTACGCGACGACAAATTGGTGTATTTCTTAATAAAATAAATAACGTACACCCCAAAATACAGTTTGAGTTAGAAATAGAGGATAATAAGACCCTTAACTTTTTAGATTTGTCCATAACTAGGGTTAATAACAGTTTAGATTTCCAAATTTACCATAAGCCCACGCATACTGACATAACTATACCATCTTCTTCATGTCACCCTTTTCAGCATAAACTAGCAGCGTTCCGTAGTTATGTACATAGATTAGTAACAATACCACTTTCTCCAGCAAACTACATCAAAGAACTTAATATAATATATCAAATTGCGGTTTCTAATGGTTACAATAAACAAATGATAGATAATCTTATTAAAAATAAACAAAAGAATAGGGTTCGTTCACTACTATGTGCATGCCCATCAAACAATACTAAAAAATATGTGGGTAGTTTAAGTTACATAGGTCCAATCTCAGATAAAATAGCTAGAGTGCTTAGGAAAAACCATGTACACGTTGCTTTTCGTACAACACAAAATGTACGTCAACTATGTAACGGTAAAGATAGGTTAAATAAGTCTAAAAAATCCGGTGTTTACAGGTTAGTTTGTAACGATTGTAACGGAGTTTATGTAGGGCAAACTGGCCGTAACTTTGAAACTAGATATAAAGAACACATTTCTGCTTATAGGAATAACCACCCAGACAGGTCACATTTCGCGAAGCATCTAATTGATACAGGCCATTCTTTAGGTGACAATAATAAATTTGATGTTTTACACGTGTGTGATAAAAGTTTCAGATTATGTGTGTTAGAACAATTAGAAATCTTAAAATATAATAACCCATCTTATACACTGTTGAATGACCAAACTAATATTGTTTCGTCACCATTACTTCGCATTATTAGTGGGGGTAGGGTACGAAATGGTATATAAAGCGACTGACTTGCAACGCCCAGTCACTTTCGAGCGAGCCTTCGGCGAGTCAACATTGGTCCTGAGGATGCCTCGTGAAGAGGCGAAACACGTGTCGAGGGTTATCTGTATTGGTGTTTATTTGTAATAATAATAATTAATTGTATAATATTTATATAAATTTATATTTGAAATTTCAGTTTTATTTATCATAATATTAATAGTAATAATAATTAATATAAATTTAATAATAATAATAATAATTTTTTAAATTTAAAAAAAAAAAAATTGTAATAATAATAATTAATTGTAAAATATTTATATAATTTTATATTTTAAATTTCAGTTTTATTTATTATAATAATAGTAATAATTATTTTTATATCAATAAAAATAATAATAATTAATATAAATTTCATAATAATTATAATATTTTTTAAATTTGTTATAATATTTTCATGATTTTTAGGGTGTTTTCATTAATTTACCTTCAATAATCCTTTAACCCAATATAGATAATCTAAGTACTTGAATTCAGCGGAATTACACTAGATATTATTATTTCATTTTGTATCTAACAATATGATCTGTTTTTTATTTTAAGTGATATTAATATTTAATGCAATGGGTGCATTGTATTTTACTTTACTCATTTTGTAAGCTAGAATTGTATTATAAAGGTGCACAATAATATAATATTTAGAATATTTTACTTAATGTGGTCAGTTAACTAAATTTGCACACTTTAGTTTAGTGAAATATGGAACTTGGTTTAAAATTACTACTAAATACATATGACAATTTTCTTCATTCTATGTAGCCAGGTATTTAGGTACAATAAAAGAAGACATAATATATTCTGTGTTTATTGATTATAGAGTAATGCATTTGAATTCACTAGGTGGTAGTACTTTCCTGCAGTATACTTATACACTTATCTAAGTTCATGTAATATGTCTAAAGATAAATAAATAATTGAATTGAATTGAGTAGATTATCTACTGCTACCAAGCAGTAGTATGCAAGCACTACCTGAGTTCTGGTTTGAACTAGCTAGTGCCTTCCAAGCCGCACAGTAGTACAACCAAAGTAATATTTCACAAAATTACTGCAGGATGATGTCCACAGTGGAGTTGAACATGAAACTATAATTTAGCAGGCACTGCAACTGTTATGGGCGGCCTTGACACTTAACATCTGTCGAATGACTGGCTCTTTATGTTACACATATACATAAAAAATAGAAATTAGGTTGTTGTTAATTTTTGCATATTAATTAATTATTTGCTGGTCATTGGAAGAAGATTTTGCTTTAGATTTGAACTAAGAAACAAAGCAAAGCAAGACTACAAGTTTACACAATCAAAATAAAGATCAGTAATAACAAATTTCAGTGCATTAAAATGTCGACTTGCATTCATAATTAAATACTTCCACGATGCACTCGTTATTTTAGTTCTTGGTTTCAGGAATTTTCGTAATAATTACAAGTAAAGGTGAACAATTGGCGTTAGGTCAAATCCTATCTAAAGAAAATAGTCCTTGAATGATATTGAGAAATGCGACTGAGATACAAGAATAACTTTGTATTGTAAATAAAGTAAATATCTGTGGAAGTATCTAACAAAACTCATGGCAAATTGTACAGAAATGTAAACAGCTGATGCTAATAAATAGAGATTGGAAATGAAACCTTACACTGTCATATTACCAGCTCCGCGAACAACTATTGGATCTGGCACTAATGTTACATGAGTCTCCTCTATATGCTCCTCGGGATCCTCTGTGTCTGGGTATATTGCATCAAAATCAGCCATTTTTAACTAAATCACTAACTAAAAATACTGTTCTTTGTATTATAAACACATCACAAAGCACTGTTTGTTGGATCATCGAAAAAGAACACGGAAAAGTAAAAGTCAAGTCAATCAAAAGTGACGTTTTACTTTTGACAGCAACAATTGATGTTGCTGCTACATAAAATAATAAGATTATAAACTGCTTCTTTTCGGATATATAAATTAAGATACACTTTTTATATTAAGTACATAATGTACACTTCAATTTTTTTGTTTAGAGATTAAAGACTTACAGAGACACGAACGTAAGAACATTTACAATATGGTCAAAAAATGTAAACAAAGAAATATCACTGTCAAATTGACGGGCTCCACTTTTTTTAATGTTTTGGCTCCACACTATTGTGTATTTATCCAGTGTCAAGTAATTAATAATTTATCAAGTTAATGATATTTCACGCAAATATGTGTCAAGTCACAGTCGAAGTCATCAAGTCAAGTCATAGTCAAGTCAAAGTCATACTCCTAGTAAAGTGGTGGCAACTTTACTTGAAGCTTCTATGGAGTTTTGGAAACAACACGAAAAGAAACGTTTCACCATCATTATACCATTTTCCCACACTCACGCCTGTAATCCAGCACTTAACGACTAGAATGCCACCAATTTTATGCACTAACACTGAAAATAACACAAGTTTTGGAAAATAATACAATGCGGTGACGTAATCTTTTTGCATTTCCGCCAAAACTCTCCGGGCTACACTTACGAAACATTTTTTTAATATTATTTAATAAAAGGACTGTCTATGTGTAGCAAAGAGTATAATAACTGTCTTAAAGGTCTATATAGGTCATCGAGGCCAATATGTAGTAGTCCAGTTAGGCGGTCATGATACTTGATTGCAACAAAAAGAAACACTAATTCGTTTGGATTTGACAGTTTCATTGCATAGGTTATGTGCATAGCATAGTTACTTGTAAATTTTCAAATTAGGAATGTTTATTTCCGGCTGCATTGCATTAAAAGCTACGCGATCACCCCACAGATGTTTTTTTAGTAGTAATAGTAAGTAGGTAGGTATATAGTTTTAGTTGTTTATATTATTATTGTAGTGGTTAATAATTAGGCGAAATATACTAAACTGCTACTTGTAAGGAGTTTTTTTAGTAAGGGTAGTCTTTATTACATTTTTGGCCTACAATTTAAAAATCAGAGTATACGTCTAACGTGTTTTATATAAGCTTCTTGGATATAATACAATATTATACAGGTAGGTAAAAAATATTTGCACTTTGTACGAGCCAATACAGCACGTACAGCAATTTTGTATACGCTTAGGTAAACTATAAATGTCCGTACATTCTTTACTAAAGCGAGTCGTCACTTAACCACCGTCGCGCGCTAATGTGTCCATTCTAACTAGTGCGGCTCAGACACCGAATTGCGCGTAGACTTTCTTTTAACAAATACAACAACTATTAGAACAGTGCAGTGGTTTGGATTTACAACTACCACCGGGCCGCAGTCTACGACGAAAGGCCCGAACATCCTTTTGGTCCTTCGAGCCATTATTTACAACTACGACCAAAAGCATCCTTTTGGTCCTTCGAGGTTTTTAATGACAGTGCTTAGTGTGGTATATATCTCAATTACGTTAGCAAATCGGTGCTGTTGGCCTCCCACAAGCGGGTCTCACCAGCAGCATTGAGAAGGTGCACATAACGTAAGGAGAGAGTGCCGCACTGAGTGCCATCCAACAACGAACCAGAGCGGAGACAACGTCTACTGCATCTACCTACAACTGCAAAACTATTAACGAACGAGCAGGGACAACGTCCACTGTTTTAACAATTTAATTACCGGCGAGGATTACATATTCCGCCACAACATTAACTTACCAGCGGGGATAACGTCTACTGCTGCAACAAATACTTAACGATCCAAATCTCACACTGTTCTATTAACAATGTCTACAGAAGACTACATGTTCCACGAACTAATAAAGGAACAACAAACGGCCTACGATAAAATCAAAACACTTCAAACAAACTACAAAAAGGATTCTGTGACTAGAAAATCCATAGAATACCTCAACACTCGTATCGAAGCTTTACAATCGCACTGGGAGGAGTTTCGAGCGAATCACGAAATCCTGAAGAAGTATGAGTCAACGAAAAAAGACCATGACTACTTTAAGGAGAACACATACAACACAACGAAAAGAATTCTCGACGAAATGATGACTTCGATGACTCAACTAAAAGATGAGTTGACAAACAAACCGGGATTTTCGGGAATAACTAATCCGAAAATACCGGAAACCCGCGGACCACCGCGACTACAATCACTTGGTACAACTGAAGTACTCCAGCCTACGGCAGATGGGACGGATCACTTATCAGTCCTTTTCCGAAATCAGATGTGTAACTTCAACGCCTTGATGCGAGCAGTCTCCAAAATAAATCAAGATGACCTGAAGGAGAAGTGGCACCTTCAAGATCAACTTAACATCCTACAATCAAAGTGGGAATCAATCGACAAGATCCACTGGGAACTAAGCTACTTACTAAAAGGTAGTGACAGGAATTACGAAGAAAAGTTCGAGCATTGGGAGCAAGTCTACGACGGCCTCAAAAAAGATTTGAACAGAAGAATCTTCGAAACATCTCATTACGAAAAAACAACACCAAGAATAGAGTTACCAGAGTTCAATGGAGCTTACAACAACTGGATCTCTTTTAGAGATTTATTCTTCGAGATGATTCATAATAATCCAACGTTGAACAAAACACAGAAAATGAAATTTCTGAAATCGAAATTGAGGGGTGAAGCGGAAAAGCTGATTAAACATCTTCCAGTGAGCGCTGAAAACTATGACTCATGTCTGGACATAATTCAGCATCGCTACGATAACAAGCGATTGCTTTTCACCTCGTACATAGAAAATCTTCTCAATCAACCGTCGATTGATAAACTGAACTCAGCGAATTTAAAAAGAATGCACGACACTACAAAAGAGTATTTAAACGCATTGGAAAACATCAAGATCGACGTCCCTGTATGGGGTCCTATCATTGTGCATTTACTATCATCAAAACTGGATGACATCACCTACGGAGAATACATACAACACTTGAAACATCCACGAGAACTACCAGACTTAGACGAGTTTTTAAAATTCCTGGAACTAAAGTTTATAGCATCAGAAACAGCGAGAAGCAAAAAGGGCGGTCAGAAACAAAATCTTCCAACAAATAACAATGTTCAATACAAGAATCAGAGGTCAACGAACTATAACAACGCAGAAAAGTGGACAAAAACCTACCATGCTGCAATCCGAATCTGCCCGCATTGCAAAAATAATCATGCGCTAATGCAATGTACATCATTTTTAAACATGGATGTCGCAACGCGAAACTTAACAGTAAATAAAATGAATATTTGCAAAAACTGCTTATACAGCCATGGCGAAAGCAAATGCTACTCTAAGAAACGGTGTCACACGTGTAACCTACAACATCATTCTCTTCTTCATGATGACAACTTGAAGAAAGGACAACAATCAAGACCATCTTTCTCAACAGCGGCTGAGCGAACCGCTAATCACATCAACGGTGAACGAGAGATACTCCTCACAACTCTTCAACTTAGAGTCGAAAACAAAGAAGGGGACTACGTCATCCTTCGGGCGCTTCTGGATCAGGGATCTCAAATAACTTTGATATCAGAAAACGCAGCTCAAAGATTAAACTTACCACGAAACAAGACGAACGCAGCGGTTACTGGAGTTGGCACCATAATGGGCACAAGTAAAGGGATGATTAAACTGAAATGTAAATCGATTCACTCTGATTATACATTCAAAACGGAAGCATTAGTTATGCGTAAATTAGTTAACAACTTGCCTAACTCCACGATTAACACCGAAAGCTGGACGCATCTCGAAAACATCAAGCTAGCTGATCCAGACTTTAACATCTCCGGGCCCATTGATCTCCTGCTAGGAGCGGACATTTATTCCGAAGTGATTCTAGAAGGAATACTTAAACCCAACAACAACTTCCCAGTAGCACAACAGACAAAACTTGGCTGGATACTGTGCGGCGCTACAAAACACTTTAACTGTCTAGTCACCGTAACGGACCTAGACAACTTATCAAAGTTCTGGGAGACAGAAGAAATCCCTAAGGAACCCGAATGTACTGCAAACGATGTATACTGCGAAAAATATTACACAGAAACAACTCAACGCCTAGATAACGGGCGTTATATGGTGAAGATGCCAATGAAAGAGAACTACCATAAAAATCTTGGCAATTCGAAGCCTCAAGCCATCGCACAATTTCTTCATTTAGAAAAGAAAATGTCGAGACAAGAACACTTCGGTAAACTATACAAACAATTTATACGTGACTACATCGACTTAGGCCACATGAAACCAGTGACAGAAGCCGAGCGTCAAGTACAAGCCTACCTACCACACCATGGCGTGTTAAGAGAAAGCTCATCAACCACCAAACTGAGAGCTGTTTTTAATGCGTCAATGAAAATACAGACAACCGGGTTCAGCCTTAACGACCTGATGGAAAAAGGACCTAACCTACAAAAGGATATTTTCTCGCTGATAATTAAATGGCGGAGCTATAAATATGTTCTTACGGCGGATATCGAGAAAATGTATCGACAAATCTTAATCCATCAAGATCAACAACATCTTCAAAGAATCATTTGGAGAGAATCCGTGAGAGAACCTCTCCGGGAAATGCAGCTATGCACACTGACCTACGGTACCAAGTGCGCACCATTCCTCGCTATACGCACGCTCCATAAACTAGCTAAGGATGAAGGTAACGCTTTTCCGCTAGCGCAGAAAGCTCTACAAAACGAGTGTTATATGGATGACGTCATAACAGGCCACCATACTATTGAGACAACGAAACAACTGCAAAAGCAGCTCTACAAATTACTCAAGAAGGGTGGATTTCACTTACGAAAATGGGCATCTAACGAGCCATTAATTCTTCAAGAACTGCATGAGAAAGAGAAAAGCCACACTAACGACTTCAACTTCAAGCAGCAAGAATTTAGCAAAACACTCGGCCTCGCATGGGATGACACAAGTGACACATTCCATTTCACTTGCGCGTCATCCACCTGCAACAACGACGCACCATACACTAAACGCAGACTGTTATCTGAGATAAGCAAGTTATATGATCCTCTTGGTTGGCTGTCTCCTATAATCCTCCAAACGAAACTTATCTTCCAAAAACTATAGAATGAAAACTACCAATACATTGGTTGGGACGAAACTGTTCCCGAAAATATAGCAGAAGAGTGGATTAAAATAAAATCCGATCTCCCTAACATAAACAATATTAGGTTACCACGATGGTTAAAAAACACAAACAATGAAACGATCGAGTTACAAGCCTTCTGTGACGCGAGTCAACAAGCCTACGCATGCGTCATCTACAGTAGGACTACGTCACTGACCGGCGCTTACGACACAACTTTACTCGCTGCAAAAACTAAGGTGGCACCGCTAAAAAATAAAACTACAATACCGAGGTTGGAACTGAGCGCAGCCGTTCTGCTAGCCAAGGTCCTTGAAAGGATAATTAAGGTCCTTGCAGAGTACAACCTACGGATATCCTGTTGGACAGACTCGAAAGTAGTCTTAGCATGGCTTCAGGGAAGTCAAACAAAATATGAAACGTACATAACAAATAGGACTAAACAAATAACAAAAATCGTGCCTGCGATAAACTGGGGTTACATAAAGAGCAATGAAAACCCGGCCGACTGTGCTTCAAGAGGACTTTCACCATCCAAACTCGTAAACTTCTCTTTGTGGTGGGAAGGACCTCAGTGGCTCAAGGAACTGGGAAAACAAGATCTAACAACAACCGAAACTTATACTACAAACGAGGGCATTCAAACAAACTGCTACACGATTAACACGACGGAACCTCGGTCGAACAAAAATGAATTAATTGAATCATTACTTGAACGACATAGCGACATAGCTCATATTACAAGAATACTCGCCTGGGTTTTACGTTTCACCGATTTATCACGAAACAAAAGTAGGTCAAGTGAAGGCAATGAACTCACTTTGATTGAAATTAAAAATGCATCGCGACAGATTATAAAATCTATACAAGGGAATTATTTTGAAAGCGAGGTAAAATCCCTCAACTTAAGAAGAGGGCTACCCAACGGGAGCACTATTTTGAAACTCAACCCCTTTTTGGACTCGGATGGGATTCTACGCGTCGGAGGGCGATTAAAAAATGCGTACCTACCAGAAGAAACTAAACACCCCATTCTAGTCCCAAAAGAGGGAAGGCTGACCCAATTAATCATTGAAAACTCGCACAAAAGCACACTACATGGTGGAGCAAGACTAACGCTAGCTCACACTAGAAACAACTACTGGATCGTCAGCGGCAATCGAACCGTCAAAAGGATACTTCGGCAATGCATACAATGCCGCCGTTACGCATCAACACGCACTGAACAACTGATGGGAAACCTTCCCAAAGAAAGAATCACTCCATGCAGACCATTCCTGCACACAGGAGTTGATTTTACGGGTCACGTTGAAGTTAAAATAAACAAAGGCCGTGGGATAAAAACATGCAAAGGCTATATAGCTATATTCATATGTATGAGCACTAAGGCAGTACATATTGAACTTGTTTCGGACTTGTCAACGCAAACTTTTATCGCAGCATTAAAGCGAATGAGCGCTAGAAGAGGAACACCTAAACATATCTATTCTGACAACGGAACTAACTTTGTGGGGGCTGAGAGATTATTAAAAGAAGAGTTCGAACAATACAAAACAATGCTATCTTCAGAATTCTTCAAGGAGATCAACAACCTGCAAATTGAGTGGCATTTTAACGCCCCTTCCTGGCCCTCAGCAGGAGGCTTATGGGAAGCAGCCGTGCGATCGATGAAAAACCATCTGAAACGAGTAATCGGACAACAGAAACTAACTTACGAGCAATTTTCAACGCTTCTTACTCAGATCGAAGCGTGCATGAACAGTAGGCCACTGAGTCCGCTATCAGAAGATGTGGAAGACCTGGATTACCTTACGCCTGGTCACTTCCTCACGGGAAGTCCGACGCTCTCACTACCACTCAATGACCCTGATAACCTAAAATCTATAGATCTCAGGAACAACTGGAAACTCATTGAACTCATGCGCCGACACTACTGGGACCGCTGGTCAAAAGAGTATCTTCATTTACTACAAAACCGAAACAAGTGGCAACAAACTAAAGAAAACATACGAAAAGGGCAATTGGTACTCATAAAAGAAAATAGTTTACCCCCTGGCAAGTGGGCTATGGGCCGGGTAGTAGAGTTACACCCCGGCAGCGACAACTTAGTTCGAGTAGTCTCACTAAAGACACAGAACGGAGTACTAAAAAGACCCATAATTAAGATAACGCCGCTACCTATCATCGACACATGCGAGAGTACTGATTCATCAAAACGAAGTCCTGAAACTCAGACTCCCCAGAACAACACAAAACTAATTAAAACAAAGAAGATTAACGCTCCCTATTAAAAACAATGAAGGAGCAAACATTCAAAACATATACAAACTTATTTATGTTAAAGCCCGGCTAACCGAACAATACCTACTCTTCGAATTACATATACCGCTACTGAGCGATGACGAATATGCATTGTATCAAACTATACCTATACTTCAACAGCACGTGCCCAACCAGTGTCAGATGATCGTAACTACTACTAAGTATATAGGAGTGAACTTCGTAAAGAATACCTACATACAGATGGAAGAAGCTGATCTGCAACAATGCACTCTGATAGAAAACGGCTACATTTGCCACGCCTACACTCCGATCAACAACTTACATGGAGCTACAGCATCTTGCGAGGCAAAAATGCTGAGTCAAAATACAAACATAACTTGTGATTGGAGACAACACCAATGTAACAACCAATGGCTAAAACTACAGAGACCAAACATATGGCTGTATAACTGCATCGACGAATGCTCGACTCGTATTATATGCGAGAGTCAAATTACAACTACAAAAATAACTATGGCGGGTCTTCTTGCCCTAGGTCAGGGCTGTGTAATGAAACACAAGGACGCTACGTTGTATGCACATAACATCTTCAGTAGTAAAACCAACATTGGAATAATACTGGAAGTACCTTCCATTGAATCACCAAATGACATGGTGAATGCCTACAAACCAACGAAAATAGAGCTATCTGAACTGGACCTATCTAAAGAACACGGAATGTTAGATCACCAGATAGCTCAACAAAAAGGACTTGAGAACCTGCCTAACACTATAACGACACACAACATCGGCAACTACGCACTAAGCAGTTTGCTGGTGGGAGGAATTGTTGTCACAATCATCGTGTGGAGACTAAAAAGATATCTTCCTGAATGCAAACGGAGCAATACAACTAATAAAACGTCACCAAAGAATCGAGAAAGAACTGAAAACATAGAAATAGAAGAAATCGCTGCCCATACGTATGCTGAAATCGAAGACCGACAGTCGGAGAACATTCCTCAGCCGAAACCAGCATCAGAACACGGAACAAGATTTAACCTTTGATTTATTTTTATATATTTTAGAAACGAGTTTTTATAACTTTGTATTTTGCTTATTGTGGTTGCTTTTTACTTACTTTTATATTTTAACTTGTAACGCAAATTTGGTGATCTTTGCACGCACTTTTCCCTCGGGAGTATGTACGAGCCAATACAGCACGTACAGCAATTTTGTATACGCTTAGGTAAACTATAAATGTCCGTACATTCTTTACTAAAGCGAGTCGTCACTTAACCACCGTCGCGCGCTAATGTGTCCATTCTAACTAGTGCGGCTCAGACACCGAATTGCGCGTAGACTTTCTTTTAACAAATACAACAACTATTAGAACAGTGCAGTGGTTTGGATTTACAACTACCACCGGGCCGCAGTCTACGACGAAAGGCCCGAACACACTTCAATATATAAAATATTTGAACTTTAATGCTCAAAGAATTAAATAACGCTGATGGTTTATTATACAGCATACAAAACCTATTTCTTCCAGATCCTAGATACTACATAAGCTCCATTTTATGTTTGTGGCCAAACAGCATACCTTACATGTACATGATTCGATAAACGGTAGCGTTCGAGGCATGTTCAAAGTAAAAATGTGTTGAAATAGGTACACGACAAGTAACTAGATGGCGCTATCTTATAGAAGAATGGCGCTAACTCAACACATGCACGAATGAAATAGTATATATAATGAATAGTATATAATAGTAGTAGGTCATGTCATACATGTTCAGTAGGGTATATTTGATGCAGTGCGTCTCCATCTCGCCCCATCCCGGCAGCGGTCGGATCACGGGGGGGTTTTAGTAGGTTCGAGTCCCACATACCCCCGTGGTGGCAGGGAAGTGCGACGGCATTTCCCCCCCAAAAAAGGGTATACTTATCTCCGCGGTAGAGTGCGTCAGCGTGGCCGTTGCCTCGATGAACTGCGCTGGGTAGGAGCACCCCGGGTTTTGAGTGGATATGCCGTCCACTCTGGACGGAGACTCCCACATACCCTCCAGCTGCCCCTTCCATTTCCTTAGTGTTCCAATTTCCCCGGGCTAAAAAAGGATATAGTCCCCTAAATGGTAGTTAGCTTGACTTGCGACCCTACATAGTACTATTATTGACAGCCTCTATGGCGTGGTAGTGGAGCTGTCGGCTCAAAACCCGGAGGCGGCGGGTTGGATTTCAAATGTTAATAGGTAAGAAACATAAAAGTATTTTCTTAAAAATGAGCTTTACTGCACTTCCCAGGATTCGATCCTTATTAGCGACACTATTGAATGGTGTAATAATTAGGAGTGTTTTTTTTTTTCAAATCATTGGGATCGATTGCAGACTAGGAATATTGATTTTTCAAAAATCCAATTATGTACAATAGCTATAAATTTTATCAAAAAAATTAGACCCGTGAATGACCGAAGTTTTTGCCCGAACTTTGAACTTTGAGTACATTTTGGATTTAGGATTTAACTTTCCACGCACACTTGAAAATTCACCTGCTTATTTTTTTTTTGTGTACATTACAATATTTCTATACAATATAATATAAAAATATATAAAATTGTTTACAATACAATATAAAATTCAGGCAGAACCAACATCGATGTTAATCATACAAATATTTGTCTTGGGTGAGAATCGAACCCATATGTCGAAAGCTGCTGGTAATTCAGCCGAAGATTAAGTATTTTAGTATTAAAATTCTCATGAGTGTGATTCATTTTAAATTAATATATTCCCGACTGTTACTTCGAAAGAAATCGACATACTACTCGTGAGTAACAGTCGGGAATATAGCAAATTAAGAAGATTGAGTATCATCAGTTTCCAAAATCGTCTTTAATTCGTCTTTGTCGACCAAAGTTTACGGACGACCACGCGGTTTGTTTTGTACCTTCTAGCGAGGATTGATAAATGATTTTCAAATATTAAATGTTTCTCTGAATGTTTGCTACATTTTCACTTACAGTAAACGACTATATCCGGTTTACCTTATTCAGATACTATCCTGAATCAATCTTGATGAAATTCGAGAGAAATGGCAGAGATATAACTAGGACCTAAAATGGCATTTTATTGTTATATGTAATATCTAAGCTTACGAAGCCGCGGGTTACAGCTAGTGGTAAAAAATAACACAATTTTAACCGGTGCTTTATGCATACCTCCTAATTGAATGCGAGATCTAGACTGCTCAAGACCCGCCTTAAAAGGCTCGACCATTATGTTTTATGTATTATCAACGTAAGTAGTGTACCTACACGTCATGTGTGTAGGTTGTGATAAGCGCAGCTGTGACCTAAAAACGTCTTGTTATACAGAATACAGCCTCCCAGTGCAAGTCTTACGGAATGCCGCATGGGCCAGAGAAGGCGCCGCCTGTGAGGGCTTTAGAGTTACTGGGGCAGACCATCATGGTCAAATCGTGTGGCGAAAATTATATAGGCATATTTTACCGACTTCAAGACACGGAGAGCTTATTTTAGATTAAACTATCGTCATCAGCTCAAAACGTTCACACTGCTGACTATTAATATTAATAGCTGACTTGTACTTGTCGCTAATCCGTCGAATGCCTATAATTTTCATAGGGTTTACTAGGTGGTAGGACTTTTCTGCCAAGTTCATCTAGGTAGGTACCACCGCTATGTCAGATATTCTGCCACCAAGTAGTAGTGCGCAAGCACTACGGTTTGGGCATTGTAGCTAGTAAAATTACTGGGGTCAATTGAGACCTTATGACCTTCCTATATATTTTTATTGTTTGATAGGTTTGCGTTTCACCGCTATCACACCTGATGGGAAGTAACGATGTGGTCTAGGATTTAACACGCTTGCCTACCTGAGACACCTGTTCACTCTCGATTTGAAGATTCCAAATGGTTTGATGGTACCCTATTGTACTCAGCAATATCTGCCTATTGTATTTGGTTTTGGAGATCACAAGAAATTTTAAAATAAAAAAATGTAAATTAAAATTGTTAAGCGTTATGGATCATACTAGGTGCTTTGGGGTTAATCTACGGAACACCTCAATGAAAAACCGCTTAAAATGTACGCAGGTAGGTATTTTATTGGAGACCATAATTATTAGCTGGAAACTGTTTTATATCACTACTAATAAACATTATGCCCAGCATATTATATAGTTAGGTACCCTAACCTACCCTAGGTATTATTGACCGTTAAAAAAGCAGATGCTACAGAGAGCTTCAAAATTCAAGATCCAGGAAAATGTAAGCGCTAACAACAGGTTTGTTACACAACAACGCTAGTTGTTTGTAACAGCTAGTACATATAGAAGATTGTAGTTGATGCGGTGTGATATGTTGTGTATATAGTACCTATTATTGACAACTCAACTATCACACCACAGATCATATATATAGTATCAGTTTCGTTCACGCCATTAAATAATAATGCCCAACGATGACATATATACCCTGTACCCTAATTAGGATTTCCTGTATCTAGGGACCCAGGAACTACGAGAAATATGATCCCACTACATGCAAACACGGAATAAGTATTTGCGCTTTTTTTCCTGTGCACAAATACTTGTGCTGTCGCGAGAATCGAACCTGCCGCCTCTAAGTTATGAGCCGTCTTGCTCAACCATACTACAGAGGCTGTCGACAAGGCAGACAGTTTCCAATTTCCAGTCTCCTAGCGGTCCAGCTTAACGATTTCGCCCGTGGGCGATTTTTTGATCGGGCGAGATGTACCCTATCCTGTACGATATCTGTCAGTCAGTCAGTCTGACAAAGCTTTTTATTAATATAGTTTCTAACCTATATTAGTACCTACTAGCTTAAAATATTTTGATATTAACATTATTTCATCAGCCGAATTGGCCTCGTGCCCTTTAGTGTGAAACATATGTACCTAAATCAAAATCTAGTATCTAATGCATAAAGTAACCAGTATTGTAAGGGTACCTAGGTACTACACATAGGGCAGTGACGTATGTTACATTTTTGTGATGCATATGTGCGTGCATGCGTATAAAAGGAGCGCGAGTGCAACCCTTGGCATTCACACCAAGCGAGTCCAGCGAGGTACCAACGCAAACATGAAGGTATGGAATTTTGATACTGTTAAATGCTACAAATAATTGGGACAAATTACTTAATTTTTGTTCAGTTTAGTAATATTTTTTGTTGCTTCTAGCCTACCGCATAAATTTATAGAGAGATAGATAAACTTTTTGTTGTATATTAAAATATGAAAAACTAAGGGAACCAAATTTCACTTAAAGTGTAACAGTGGGTGGTCTTATCGCTCAGAGTCATACAATTTTTTCTGCAATTTTGTCTATACGATGTCTTAAAGAAAACTTACAATAATATAAAAATTCGTGCTTATGCGCCATAAAAAGAACAATGATTGAAGATATTTTTCATTTCATTCTCATCTGTGCACCAGAAGAAATTGAATGGGTATTTTTCAAAATAAAACAGAAAATAGTTTCTCAAATGGTTTTTCAATATTTTGTTATGGCTTAAAAATTTAACACCTACTCGTAGTAAAATTTGGCGTTATGTTAATTATCTCTGAGTTAGAATAAGATGACTTCAGAGATATTTGCACAAATTTTCTCTCGCCTTTTAGAGACCGTTAACTGATTATATACCTATATCTGAATGAAAATAATAAAAGTCATGTTCAAAATGAAATCTCATAGGTATTTCTTAAGTTATTGTGCTAAGCATATAAAATTGCAAAGTACTTAATCTCAAATATTATATAACAAGCCAATATGTGAGTTTATAAAAAACGGGTTCTCTTTCCCGCTGGTGCTGCAAGCATTCCGGCACAATTTAGAAACAAAAACTTCATCGCCATCAGTCAGAAGTCACGCGTCTACTGCTGAATACAGACCTGTCTTCTGGAATCCCACTTTAAACGATTACATGTTTCTTGAGTAGAATGCATGTAAACTTGATGAAAATGATTTCGGATTTATGGCCTTTTTACAAATATGTTCGTTTTCCAGGTCGTATTTGTAGCAGTCGTCCTGGCGGTGTGCAGAGGAGCAGTAGGTGGCGTGGTGCCAGTAGCTGCACCTTACTCCTACGGTCATCCGTACGGCCTCGCTGCACCTCTAGTGGCAAGACCAGCCCTCGCGTCGCCTTACCTCGCCCGTCCCGCCCTGGCCGCGCCGCTGGTCGCCCATAGGGCGGTCGCTGCCCCTGTCGACGAATATGACCCCAACCCGCAATATTCCTACGCCTACGATATTCAGGATGCCATTACTGGTGAGTGCTATTTCTCAAATATATGATAAATATGAAATCGGTTTGAAATTCTTTCATGTTGTTGCACTAGACAATTCATTTATTCAATAACAATTTCTACATTGTGTTTGAAAAGCATCACCTAAAACCTTAATCACCTATAAATATATAAATCAACAGCATAATTCCATAATAATAATTATTATTTAATAATACAGCTTTGATTTTTATTAATCTACACAAATAAAAATAATTGTATAATATGTAATTTTATGTACATAATGGCTGGACTGTTATATTTTAAAATGGAATGGGTTTCAAATTCGGGAAAATTTGAACGTTCCTTTTTATTGAACAAAAGTTACTTAGCAAATGACTTGGGAATGTTGGTTAACAACAAAATTATGCTGCAGTATTTAGCAATCTTTGGATAAGTTTTACGAAACCTATTGTATATTGTATTGGCGATAAGTTTCATAATATGGTTTTCCGCATATTATATTTTACAATTTATTAGTAACTAGCTACGTGTCATGGCTTCACCCGTCGATAAAAAGTAACCTAGGTGTTAATCCACTATATAAGCTTATATTTCAAATATCATTCAAATCCGTCCAGCCGTTTGAACGTGAAACAGCAACAAACATCTATACACACAAACTTAAGCGTTTATAACATTAGTAAGATATTCAATCTTATAGATCTTGTCAAGTATGAATGCAGGATTAGAGTTTACAATAAATAATAATCATAATAATAAATCAATCCCGCAGAGGTCCATGTCAGGGTATCCAAGTGATCGGGGATCGAATCTCTAGTCTGGAATTTTCAGTGTCTCTAAATTAGTATTGTAGCTGATAGTTTATAATAATATAATAATAATAATAATATGAGTGGACATCTCACACAACGCCATCTAGCCCCAAACTAAGCAAAGCTTGTGCTATGGGAACCAGATAACTGATAAAATACTTAGATACTTTTTTGTTTGTAAATACATACATAGAATACAATATGACACCCAGACACAGAACAAGCACCTATGTTCATCACACAAATGTTTGTCCTGAGTGGGAATCGAACCCACAACCCACAGTTCAGAAGGCAGTGCTACTACCAACTGAGCTATCGGGCCAGTCAATCAGTCAGTCGGGTTTATAGTTAGTCAAATTGGCATTCAATCTCATATCTAAACCCTTTGGTTGCAGGTGACTCAAAGAACCAGCAAGAGTCCCGATCAGGAGACGTTGTCCAGGGCTCCTACTCGCTAACTGAGCCCGACGGCTCACGGCGCGTCGTGGAATACACTGCCGATCCCCAAAACGGATTTAACGCAGTTGTGCACAAGGAACCTGTGGGTGCTGCCATTGTCAAGGCCGTGGCTCCAGTCCACGCCGCCCCTGCCTTCTATCACTAGTCTCCACACCTACATGGATCTATCTAGTCTTGAATACTTACGGTTTGCTATCTATTACATATTTGAGTTTGGAAAGGAGAGCTTAAAAGTCTCAATTTTGTTAGCGTTTGTACTGCAGCCGGATGTTGAGTGATAGGTAAATACAACCAGAAGAAACACCATCAAGCCAAAGTACTTCTACTAAGCATAGTTCGTATAGGTGTATCTTTTTTACCCTCTTTCAAGTTCTAATACAGAACTGTAAACATCACGAAAGCTAAGAAAAATATGGTAGCAAAGTTATATGAGCGTGCATTGCTTGGTAGAAGCATTTAAGCCTGTATTCTATTCACCGCAGCCTTTCCAACTATCTTTAAAGCGTTGGCTGGAGGTTGAACAGGATTTTGAAAGTAATCTGGACTAGATCCGTCTAGAGCTTGAACTACGAAATTACCTGAATCGTATTGCGTTAATGTTATTTATGATTTTGTAAAGTATTGTTAGTTAAGTGTTATAGCTGAGGTAATAAATAAGAGGAATCAATTGCTTTGTTTTATTAATATAAAAAAAATTCGGTTTAATTTAAATATCGACAATAATTATAGGTACTTACTTTTATTTTCTAGCCAGAATCTCGCCTATACGAGTAATAATAAAATAAAAGTTATCTTTCACTGCAAAGTAAAAAATCCGATACCTAATTATATTTGTATCTGTCACGTCTTTTATGTGCCCAAAGGGATGAACTATCAAGTATCTAGTTTTACTTAAATTACTTATAAAGAAATTATTTTTGCTATATAATGTGTAGATCTTTATAAATGGCTATAACAATATACTTAGTCGTTTTAAAGTTAGTCATTTTGGTTTATTTTCAACTAAAAGTAAATGAAACTCATTAATTTATTTCACGTTATTATGTTATATTTGGGAGTGATAGAGTAATCATTGTGTTTATTATCATAAAATATGTTTAAACATTTCAAATCAAGTAAACGAGATTATTTTACTTGTACACTTTCTGATTTCTTAGCATAGCAACCACACTGCTCGTCGACAGCTGACCTACTGTTTAAACTAAACAAAAGTCTTTGCAAACGGTATGCTATTTGTTCTACAAAATATCTTTAAAAGGACATACACAACTACATAGTATTAAAGAGCACAAAAAGCGGTCAGTACATATAAATAATTTATTAGTCTATGATTTGGCATTGTAAGTTGTATTTCTTATAAGTTAACTGGTATGTAGTATTGCTTTAATAATAGCACATGTGAACGTGTGCCAACCACGCCCAGCTATTATCTACCACCTTTGCTAGCACCACTTCATTATAAAATCTACTTTTAATTTACTAACCTAGTTACTCAGTAACGGGAGCTGGTCTGCTCGTAATGTATACGCAAATAGAAATAAAGTAATTGATATTCCCGATATTTTTATAGTGTCCAAAAAAAATTTAAGGTATAAGGATTTTTTTTTAATATATACACATACATATATAATACATGAGGGATTATATATTATAATACAATAATATATAATCCCTCATGTATTAATTTTGTTTAAAAAAATACAAGTAACAAATATGTAAGTAGTATATTAAAAACAGCACGGATCAGGCGTCTGTGGTAAAGAAGCATAGTAAAAAAAAACCTAGTTACTTTGTAAAATCTCCTAATTAAACGACCTACGAATCACATTAAGTTATCTTTTGACCACTGCTAGCTAGCAAATATTGTACTCCTCATTCTAGCTTCATAACTCCATTGCATAGTGCCAAATCTATTTTATAGTCATTTCAGAAATGTAGCAATAAATATTATACATCTAATATTGTGTGGGTGAGTTGACACTAAATAAATCAAAGCTTGCCAAATGCTACAATCATGTTGCCTTGCTTTAATTGAACTATTGCTATAAATTAAACATTTTTATTTCGGCTAAGTACTAATCGAGATATCCTTCTACACGCATAACGCAATGCTTGTTTCCTAATCTAGATCAGTGCCAAAAATTAGCGGTGACCTGAAGCTATCACTAACCGGTTCATGTAAATGTCAATTGTACTTGTATTAAAAGCAAGGATTACGAGTACTGTGAGTGCAATATGTCGTGACTTTAAGGCTCGTATTTTAACCGATGTTTATTAGATGTGTCCTAGAATTTCACCCACGTAGACAATAAATAATAATAATAATATATGTGGACGTCTCACACAGCGCCATCTAGCCCCAAACTAAGCAAAGCTTGTATTATGGGAACCAGATAACTGATACAATTACTTAGATACTTTTTGTTTGTAAATACATACATAGAATACAATATAACACCCAGACACAGAACAAACACCTATGTTCATCACACAAATGTTTGTCCTGGGTGGGAATCGAACCCACAACCCACAGTTCAGAAGGCAGGGTTACTACCAACTGAGCTATCGGGCCATATACGCAGGAACCCCTCAATTTGTTGTACATGCTACTCCAGTTAATAAATATTCTTAAAATTTTATTATAATACATGCAACCATCGTGAATACAAACCCAACTTCGTGGTAACAAACGTAAATACATAAACACAAAATTTAACCTTTTTTTTATGTTATTGAATGATGTGACGAGCTAGTCGTTCACCAGATGTTAAGCGCCACGATCGCCCATAACAGAACAGTGTCACTCGGAACCCTAAAACATAGAGTTACAAGCAACACTGCACTGCGCACATCATCCTGAGACATCAGCACAGTCTAGTAATAAGATTACTCGACTGTGAGATCAGATCATAAAGTCTCAATTGCCCAGTAATTTCGCTAGCTACAGTGCCCTTCAAACTGGAACACAGTAGTGCTTGTATACTACTGCTTGGTGGAAGAATAACTGGCAAAGCAGTGGTACCTACCTCAACGGACTTTGCAACAAAGTCCTACCACCTAGTAAATACAATAATGGTAGGGATGGTACGATAGTGAGTTACCTTTGATAGATTTGATTCTGTATCGCATTAACAAGCATAAAGCTAAATAAAGAAATTAGAATGTACGTCATTTTCACTTTTCCTTTATCCAAAGAGGACATTATACACACTAACTATTGTGGGACGAGCGAGCGCGTTGAACTCTTTTATAAGGCAGTAGGGCACGTGTATCTATCTATTTATATTAAGAAAGTTGTGTTAGTTACACTATTTATAACTCAAGAACGGCTAAACCGATTTGGCTGAAAATTGGTGAGGAGGTTGCTTGGAACCAGGAGGCGGATATAGGACTTTTTATTCCGTATTTATCTTTTTTTCACAAACCTATGCACCAAAATATACGAACAAGAAAGAATCATTAAAATACGTAATTCAAAATCCAAAATCTGATTATTTATTGCCTCTAAGGCGGAACAGACTTTCTTTTTCGTTTTTTTTTTTAGGTTATTTATATAGTGGATTAAAACATAGGCTACTTTTTTTCGCGGGTGAAACCACGGTTAGTTTAGTATAAATAAAAAAATATTGTGCCGTTTTATAGAAGAATATATGCAGGGCATAGATACGTATAAATTAATACTAGTAATACTACTACAACCTTGAATCACTGCAAAAGTAATTAAGTAATCCTTCCACACAGTATGAAAGACCTCGAGTCTGATATGTTGTAACAGGTGGGTTTGTTATAAAAATCAATTGACTCGCGTTTTGTAGCACATTCGAAGATATATCGCTTTGACTATTAACGGAATCGACTCTTAAAAATCAACAAAAGACGATCTATTTGTAGTTGAATACGTTATTATGCACGTGTCATGTTTCGCGAAGATGCTCGCGCACTATGAAGTGTGGTTTAGCGTCTCACGTTGCCATTCATACAACGTGGACATGATGAATGAACGGTTATCAGTGGATGAGTAAATGAGTCATTGGCATTGACTTTTATTGATATTAACGACATGCTGTAGTATAAATGATGTTTTGGTTCGATGTTAAACATGAATATCGGTTTGTATTTAAATATTGCGATGGTTTGCAATTATATATTTATCGTATATTTTTACAATACTTTCAATTGTACAAATTGAAATTATATTATTGTAATTCTGTCTCACATTAATGAGTTAGCTTACTTTATTAATATTGGATGTAAATAAACTAAACGTAAGCTTTAAAATATGAAGTCTGTATTTAAAATAGTATGATTCTGTATATTAATGAAATTAGGTATCTACGAATTGTTTGTAATAGCACCAAGACCAGGCATGATGCCCAGAAACCCGAAAAATCTTTTCGTCATATTATTTAGGGTTGCCATTTTATCGAATAAAAAACAGGAGTTCAATGACCAACCAATATAACCATTACGGGTCCAATATGGCAACAAAGCTAGTGAGCAAGCGAAGTAAGTGACTATTTTGATATAACTGCTACTTAGCTGGTTGCAGTAAGCCTTCGAATGAATCTCAAAGTTTGCAACGTACCACCTTGTCGTAGTAAGTAAAACGACTCCCTTTTTAGCATCCAAGCACAACACAAGCTGTAATGTAAAACGTAGGTACATTAATGTTTGTATTAGGTACCTATACCTAAAATGTTCTAGTGAATGCAAGCTCTATAAATACAAGCTACCGCTGTTGCGTGGCTTTTACGGCCAGCTACTGTTGAGAGCTAACATCAAAACTATGCTATGTAGATAGGCACATTAATTTTGTAATTATTTTACTGTTATGATTTCTGTAATGCTTTATTGAATTGCATTGCAAAAATCTATTTGTGCTTTTTCAGTATTGTTTTGTTTTGACTGTTTTGGCTCTGAAACTCATTAATAAAATGCATGAAAGAACTATCTACCTAGGTTAAGGTGAAATAGGAACATTGTTAAGAACAGATGTTCAAACTATTCCTGCGTCAAGATATTAACGAGATCGTAACAACTTTGAACTTTATGAGAAGAGCGCGTTGAAGTCGTTTATTTGAGATTCGATTCGAGGCAGCTTTATTAAGATTGCAAATCAACATGGTTATAATATATATTTTAAATCAACAATTAACAAAGCTTTTGTGCATTTATATGAGTAAGGCTGATAATTGTAAGTACGTCAAGGAGCGAAAGAACATTCTAGTGAACGCAGCCCGCTCAAATCTCTATATATAGAGTTCACAAGCACTGCATTCACTGTTTTCTGTGTCCCCTTTGTTGCTGAGCTGACGACATGTTTAGGGTAATTACATTTTTTATTGATTTTTCATTATTACTTTATTATGTCTCATTCAAATTTGATACGTGGCGCATAATAGCAATTTAAAATAATGTATGCTTATACATATTAATCAGGTTTTTTAAATCTTTTACTCCAGTATATATTCTTATGAAATATAATCGTTTCGCGTTGCAAATTATTTAAATAGTGTGGCAAATGTACGTAGGTATTTTTTACAAGATATGGGTGAAACTCATCTAAATAATTGATACAATTTCCGCTTTTAAAGTCTTTCATAGTAATTTTCCCACTTTTCATCGCTACTGCAATTGTTCTTAACCGGCCCCAGCGTCACATGGTTAATGGATTTTCCATATTTTTTTTAATCTATTAGAGCTAAGAAAACTCAAAAACTAATAAAATCAGTTAAGCCGTTTTTAAGTTTTAGCGAAACTAACGAACAGCAATTGATTGTTAATATTTAAAAGTACTCATTGAAGAACTGTTCTTGTATACTTGTTTCAAAATATTAAGCTGTCGATATTGTTTTCTAAATAGCGAGTATCGATAAATGATTTTCTTCCTTTTTAGGCTTCTTTTCAGGGGATTTTTTTTCTGTGATAATCAATCGGAGTGGACTGTCAATGTCAATTTAATTCGTCTGTAAACCTTATAAGAAGTTTTTGGCGGGAAAACGAAAAAGTTCACGTTACCGCATTGTATTATTTTCCCACTTTACTCGGAGTATGACTTTACTAGACTAGACTATGACTTGACTCTGACTTCGACTGTGACCTGACACATATTTGCGTAAAATATCATTAACTTGATAATTATCAATTACTTGACACTGGCTAAATACACAAAAGTGTGGAGCCAAAACATAAAAAATCCTTATAAGGAGTTTTGGCGGGAAAACGAAAAAGATCGCGTCATTGCGTTGTATTATTTTCCAAAACTTGTGTTATTTTCAGTGTTAGTGCATAAAATTGGTGGTAATTTATTTTTTAAGTGCTGGATTACAGGCACGAGTGTGGGAAAGTGGTATAATGATGGTGAAACGTTTCTTTTCGTATTGTTTCCAAAACCCCATAGAAGCTTCTGGTAAAGTTGCCACCACTTTAATAGGAGTATGACTTGACTTGATGACACATAATATATATTAATTAACTTGAGAAATTATCAATTACTTGACACTGATTAAATACACAAAAGTGTGGAGCCAAAACAAAAATAAAAAAAACCTTATGAATCTCACAATCTAGATCCATTAAATCTAAATTGTTAGCGAATGCTCCGATAAAGTAATTGTGTTAAATTACTAGCTTGTTACTCGTTGTTAGTTAGTTATTTTTAGCATTAGTCAGCTTTAAGTGGCTGGTTCAATGCTGTGTTGCTCAGGAATGATTTTTACTGAGGTCCTACACTAATTTTTTTAACAGTCACCTAGTCATAGACTGATAGTGAAATAGAGATAAACAGAGACTTTTACCTAAATAGAATGATTTTTTCACAATCATAAATGTTATTAATACATACATTTATCTAAACCCACTTGAACTTTGCGCATTGCAAAATGCATTTGTCAATATGCATATGTCATCTGTAATTAGTTAATTAGAAAGAAGTGAATGTAAACTGCAAAGGAGGACTTAATACTAACAGCATTTTCTACTAGTCAACCATGGCGTGCAGAGAAACAATTACATTAGGCGTGCATATAAGGAAATCAGCATAGTTTTGAACATTGATTTTTTCAATAATGTTCATGGCTGTAAAAATAAAATCGTCGTTAAATATAATTAAAGCTATTGAAAATCAACGTTAGCCCAAATTGCTAGCTTTTAAATTGTTTATCTTTTCACCCTTTCTAAAGTATTTCTAAGATGTTAATGTTCATTCTTATTAATTTCAGACCGCACTACTTCTATGTTCTGTGCCAGTAGTCTTTAGTATTATTGTGACAGACCCGCCACCTTCAGATACTGACTACAAATACTCGTACAATATTGAAGACCCTTCTACAGGAGACAGTAAGAGCCAACATGAGGTCAGGTTAGGAGACGTGGTTACTGGCGCTTACTCCGTGCTCGGGCCTGACGGCACAAAACGGATTGTGGAGTATACTGCTGACTCGAAGCATGGATTCAAAGCTGTCTTACGGGAAGAACCTGCTCAAGAACAAATTCACCAATCACCAGTACAGGATTCCCAACAGTACTATAAACACAGGCAACCCCAAAAACCTGCAGCCTATACTTTAGTAAAGCCCAATCTGTCAATTTCGTATGCTGTAGAAAATAATGATATTGCTTTATTTACCCCATCGAATGAAATAAAATCAGATAGAATAATGACCGTTGATCAAGGGAAATATTTTGAGCCCAGTAACAAATAAATGTTTGCTAGTAATTATTTGTGTAAAGAATTGAAGATTATTAGATAATTTATAGCCACGGTTTTGAAATTTAGTCGAAGTGAAAAAAAAATTGGTAGTGAAAACTACAAGCCTAAAGTGTGATATTAATTTAAGTGTAGAATAGCTATGAATTAAGATCAATTTTATACGTAATTCAAAATAGCGCTTTTTTCATTATATTTCAAAGCCATGTATTACATAGATAAATATCTAATTTAACTCTTCTAAAGTAATACAATAATAGTGTAATAATAATAATAATAATAACGCCCAACGATCACATACATAGATCCTGGACCATGACTAGGATTCTACGACCTACACACAGGAATTACACACACTGCTCCAGGAATTATTGATAATTCATTTTTTAGAATGGTATGGAATTTTGTATATTTTATTCAAGTACCTATCTATATTGTTTATAACATCTTATAATTGAGATATACTAATAAATAAAATTATTAGTTCATAAGGAAATAAGTGCTACTTTTTGTTTCCGCTTAAAGTGTATTTTAGTAATTTGTTCTTGAAAAACTTGTTTTTTACTTGTTGCTTATTAATAGTCCATAAAACTATAAATACATTTGAGTAATAATAAATAACACAATAATTATTTTACTTATTAATGTTCAAGTTGTCAATAAAGTTAATAAGGTATAGAGTTCCGGGGATCTGTCGATCAGATTATCTGGTCCAAGGTCAAGAGAATTGGGGCAACGAGTTCTCTGCATGACCTAGAGGTGACTTACACTTACTGTTAAGTGAATCCAGTTTAGCAAGAACCGGCACAATGCTCATGATCGTTAAGATGTTGGCAAGTTTGGTGGGTCTTGCTATTTCGGTCACATGTGGGATATGAAAAGATTTGGTTCCTTGTAGTAGGTAGGTAATACTGTCAGTCTATGCTTAGCATCTGTAATATTGAGTACAATAAAGAGATATAGAGATAAGAGATAAAGAGTTTTGAGAGAAAAATTGTAAATATAGAGTACATAAGTGGTAATAAGAGCCACGGTCTTATCTTTTTATAAGGTTACATAATCTCTTCTATTGTCAAAATGAAATATTTACTATAATACTACATTATACACGTATATATGGTCCGGAGACAATAAGCCTCTATCAGTTGTACCATCAATGGTACTAGTGGGACAATTTGGTTCTATTTGTACCATCAAATACATCTCAATGGTACATCTGGGACTGCGGGGCCCCGTGTTTTCACTCACAGTTTACTTTCGTTTCCGTACCTGCTTTCCTGCTAAAATTTAGGAATTTTCTAAGATAAAAGTGCCATGTGTTGAATATAGTAGTATAAGCAATCTGTGCACAATTTTATGAATATCAGTTCAGTCGTTATGGCGTGAAATACAAACAAACATACCAACAAAAATAGACAACGTTTCAATTTTAGTTATTAGCTGAGTAGGTACGGAGTATTGGTTTCAATTTATAACAAAATTGTAAACTTATAGTATATATTTCTATTTATGTAGTAGTAGCTTTTTATTGGCATTTAATATTTTGACACAACAGAGCACTTCCGCACTTCAGCGGGCGCGTTAAGTCATCGATTACAATTGCAAAAGACAACGAAGTCATGCCAAGACACAAGCTTTAGAATGGCTTAAAATTTGTTAGCAAGTGGTTAGCCCTGGCGTCATAATTTAAAATTATTATTACTTGGGAAATCGTGACTTATCTCAGAAAAACAGTACGAGTAGGTCATGTTAGAATAATGAAAAAAATAAGTTTGCTTTAAGTATAGAACTCTATTTCAATTTAATTACGGTGCCTACAGTTTATAATGGCGCAACCGGGCACAGCTCGAACCAGTATCCACAGCCACAGCGTTTCGGTTCGTTGCAATGAAGGACCATGTACTCACAGTGATTGTCAAGAGGGTGGCAGTGACAGCCAACTATGCGGAACGGGTTGGAACTGGGAATGAGGTTGGGACGCTCACGGGTGCCAGGACCTGAGAAAGATATTCTAGTCATATAAAAGGTGGAATTTAATTCACTATTTTCCTTAAATGTATGTACTCAGACCATGCTACAGAATATTCGTATAAGGTCCAATAAAAAAAGGGCTTGTTTTAGTATTCAGTGCCTCCTAAAATAACTTCATGACAGGCGAAATGTCTATTTAACGATACACACAGCGCGGGCAATAGCTGAGTGTTTTGGAAATGCTTTGTAGGCAATAAAACGCCTGCGCCTGCGCCTTCTAAAGAAAAGCCTTGCTACATTGAACAAATTCAATGTCGCAAGGCTTTTCTTTAGAATTTAAATTTGATACCTAGATTTAAATATTGTGGCCATCTGAGGTATTCCCCCACTGAGCTACAACATGGGGCACTTCAAACGTCGGGTAAATAGAGTCTTGAAAGGTAGGCAACGCACTGGCAGCGCCCCCGGTGTTGCAGGTGTCTATAGGCGACGGTAACTGCTTACCATCAGGCGGGCCGTATGCTTGTTTGTCTATGTTATAAAAAAAAAAAATTTCATAAGTACTTTTATTTTTTTAGTTATGTGAGAGCGTTCTATAGCATGGACTGAATACATACTGACTGGCCCGATAGCTCAGTTGGTAGTAACCCTGCCTTCTGAACTATGGGTTGTGGGTTCGATTCCCACCCAGGACAAACATTCGTGTGATGACCATAGGTGTTTGTTCTGTGTCTGGGTGTTATATTGTATTATATACAAACAAAAAGTATCTAAGTATTGTATCAGTTATCTGGTTCCTATAGTACAAGCTTTTTTTAGTTTGGGGCAAGACGGCGCTGTGTGAAATGTCCACAGATATTTATTTATTTTATCCATGTCAGAAATAACAATGCTCTTGCTTCATCTATATACCAATATTAATGAAAATTCTGATCCCTTTTTATCCGTCTGTTTTAATAAAACGGGATCAAAATTTAGGAGTATTACATGTCAGCCTTTTTTACGTCCAGTGCTAAGCAAAGGTCTCCATTAAGTGGGTAGGGTGAAGGAGTTTTCTATATAATGACCACAGTGAAAGGCAACTTGGTGACTACAGTTAGATTATAATGCACGGTGAGAATGCTGTTGCCTATTCCCCGGATATTTTATTAGTAGGCGCTTCCAGCATCCGCAGAAAAAACCTCTGCCAACGCTCGGGGACCACACGGAAAATTCTACGTACGCAGTACACAATATGCATGCAAATACTTTATTTGTTTATTGATTTGCGGACACCTATGTACTACTACATTACCTATGTACTACTATTACGTACTATTTCATTAAATGATCATTCAATTAACATTCTATATTCCACCGTGTATCATTTTTATCTTTTGATACTTTCCATCCAAATATTGTCTAGAAGAGATTGCTATTAGCGATAAGACCGCCCATCGTTACACTAGTACGTAAGATTTATTCATTCCCGCACTATGTGAATTTCATTGTAGAGATTATAAAGAGTTATCTATCTATCTATCTATTCTATGTAAATACCTTTCTTAATAGCCAGCATGCGGAAAGGATCACAGTCGCCAGCCAAATGGGCGAGCAGCTCTTTCTTCTCTAGGCCAGTGACTAGATCCAGTGGGTTATGCATGGAACCGTACACTCGAGCTCCTGCTCGGTACAGCTTAGATAGCGCACGCAAGCCAAACATTGCAACCTTTAATGAAGGCAATTGAATAATTGAAGGTCTAGTTACGCCCATTTCAGTGTGCAGGGGTGTACAATAATCACCATGCTTAGCCGGCGTCTTTTTTATCACAGAAGATTATTTAGTTTAATGTACTGAGGAGAATGCTGCTGCAAACCCCCTGGATATCTTAGCCGGCTTTTACGGCAACCGGGAGAAGAGAAGGTAGTAAATTATTTTGTACAAAAGTACCACAAGGTAGACACACAGTATAATATTGAATGCAGGCGATTTTAAATTACCAATTCACCAGCGGCTCAAATTGTTAAGGTCTAATTAGGTTGCTTTTTACGCTGATGCTGATCACCCAGCGTGACATCTCAAGCCAGACGAAAAATATCCTACTCCAAGATTACTGAGCAGGTTCACGATTGTGATCCGATTGATAATGGTAATCTTCAAACCATTATTTTCGTCAAATCATGAAAATCACAATCCAACCAGGATGAAGACTAGGACGCGATTTGACTCATAGTGAGTTGAACGAATATGGTTTTTAAATGGCTTTTTATTATGAGGTATCGAAATCCTAGGATGCATTTGTTCAAATCACGTTAAGTCAAGGTGAACGCAATCTTAGCCAAAAGTTCCGTCCATTTAAATGCGCATTACCATTATTTATTTTACCAATGACTATAATAAGAAACGTCCAATTACGATCCAATGCAAAAAAGTCTATTCTTATATTTAGTTTGCGTTACTTCAATTTAGGGCTCCTAAAATAATTTAATTTGCAAGTTAGACATCACTTAAAGGCATTTTGCTTTAAAGACATTTTATTTTTCGGGCCGTCTGATCATAAAGGTACTAGAAGATTTTTTTCCCGCTGGAACTTCTAATTTTCTGGAATCAAATAATAAGCAATCCACATGGATCATTCTTGTATTATGTCAACTTCATTGGTGAGACAGTAAAGAGTTATCTATCTATCTATTCTATGTAAATACCTTTCTGTAAGTATTTATTAATAAATACTAACAATATTAATATAAATACTTCTATGGCCGTTTTTCAAGGTATAGTAAACACATGATATTGACTTATCCAAATATTTACCATTAATATTGCCGTTCTGCAGTACTGGCCATCTCATATCAAAATAATTTTGGTTACGAATTCTCATATCAATTTGAAAATATGGATTTTTTTCAAAATGAGCATTTGTTTATTGATTAGCGTTTTCATAGCATTTGAATCTTTTTCGTCATCACGGTTACGTAGATAAAGTAATATTGGAATATGAGTACCGTCGTCGCAACAACGCGACACAAGCGGCACGCAAAATCAACCACGTTATCGGAGCCAATATTCTACAAACTAACGCACCACACGTTGTTGGTAATTACTTACAGTTTCAAAGTCCCGGGACACGAGACTGCCTACAATCAATGTTCCGGGAATTCCCGGGACTTCGTGACTTTAAAGATAATTTTTTTTTATTAGGACGGATAAGCCTTTTTGTAAAGAATTTTATTTGTGTTAATTTCAGGTGAAACGTATTAAAAAAGGCATTGTAAAAATCAAGATGATTTTTATGATATCAGTCTCGTTCTTAGGTATTTTATATCCTCGCTGGGTAAAACTCTCAGGAATGAATTTAATCTTTATGGTTGCCCTTATAGTCAGTCCATCCTTTGTTGTGTGCTCAATAATTACGTAGTAGACCAAGTAATTATTCATTAAACTAACAGATGGCGCCAAGCTTAAATTATTTTATCTCTTTTATCTTGTCGCGTCTCGAGTCTCGACCCGTAAGTCCCAGGACTCAATACAGCTAAAATTATGAAAATTCCGGGACTTCAAGGCACGAGACGTCTCGGGACCTAAACCCTAGTTATTGGTTTGCCCACTTTCATTCTGAATATTTCTACCTGAAAAATTAACTTAGGTCGACAATGACGATTTAAAAGTGATAGTGGAAGCTAATGGTACTCAATCTTCGACTGAATTAGCAGCAGCTTTTACGTAAGAGTTAAAGTAATATTGGTCTATTTGCGTTCAATTAGAATGAAGAATGACATGGTTACTTATGTCACCATAATCCTAATTAGCTGGAAGTCTGATAAATCCTACCACATAGAATGCCTACAGTGCCACTTTGAACAGCTATTACATCCACCCATGTATTGATGTAGTGATATTAAAGATAAATGATACCTAATGATACAAACCAGATTTGCTGAATGTAGCTCCTGTGCTCAAACAAATGGTTGAAATGGATATTAAATTATAAATTACTATCTATTGGAAAAAATAAGTAATTAATCTCTTGAGCTTTCAAACTTTTAATCTCGGTAGTGCTTTTAAACCAATTTTAAACAACGCACAGACCAAGTAGAGGATACTAAACAACGTAATAAAACAGAGTAATCAAAATGATGTCATTATTGACAAACTAAATGTCAATAAAACAAATAAGTTGAAGGTTAAATATATAAAAAATGTTTAAACCTCTTAACATAAATTAACTGCAATAATTTTCACCTAGGTTCAAAAAAAAAAACATCTAGGTACAATTTGTAGATCTTTAGGTACTGTAACAGATAGCTGGCTGAATTTTTCACTTAATATACGTTATTACGGCAAATCAACAAAAAGTAATAAAAATTACAAGAAACGACGAGCTAGTCATTCACCTGATGTTAAGCGACACGGCCGCCCATAACAGAACAGTGTCATTCGGAACTCTAAAATATAAAGTTTCGCGCGACACTGCACTGCGGACATCATCCTGAGACATCAGTACAGTCTGGTATCACTCGACTGTGAGATTAGATTATAAAGTCTCATTTGCCCAGTAATTTCACTAGCTACAGTGCCCTTCAAACCGGAACACGGTAGTGCTTGCACACTACTGCTTGGCGGCAGAATAACTGGCAAAGCGGTGGTAGGTACCACCGCTTTGCCAGTTATTCTAAGTATTTCAGTTATTCTAGGTAGGTACCTAGACGAACTTTGCAGAACATTCATACTACCTAGTAATACATACCGACTAGTACAAGCCTCAAAGTTAATGGTTTCAGTGCAACTAATACTACAAACCGGCAACTACAAGTTGGTCTTGTGTTAAATATTTTCAACTACTATTCAATTTAGAGAGCTATTTTAATTGGTCTTATTACATATGTATTATGTATTTATATGGAACCCTCGGTGTCATTTGCACTTACCTGGTTTTTATTTTGAGCAGTCTTCTGTAGGGCTAATTGGTCTCAATAGTAGGCTAAGGTACCTACTTCTACAACGCCACCGAAAATCGTTTAAAATTTTGCCATTTAAAAAAAAGCAAAAATACGTGTTCTGAGTCTGGGTGGGACCGTGGTCCTCGTAGTTCCTGGGTCCTTAGACACAGGGAATCATAGTTAGGGTGCAGGATCTATGTATGTGATCGTTGGGCGCTAATATTATTTTTTATTTGGTCACTAAAATTTTATTGTTCAATGTGTTATTTACAGACAAGGTTTTTTTTTTTTTTTTTTTTTTTTTTTTGTATGTGTGTATGGGTATGTGGGACTCGAACCCACTAAAACCCCCCCGTGAGCCCTCGTCCGCCGTACCGGAGCGAGAAGGGGTCGCGACTGCAGTCCAGCCAGCTCGCCCCCAGCGGCAGGCCCTTTCGGGCCTCTCCGCGCCAAAGGATGGGTGAAGACAAGGTTTACCTATCCCCTGTTAACATCCCTACTAATTCATAAGAGAAATGAAGGTTTGTCAAAAATTCAATCCAAAGCAACTGAACCGATTTGGGCGATATTTTACAAACGGTTTGCAATATAATAGGTCTTTACCTATGAAATTGCCGTATTGCAGTACAGACTTTTTCAAACAAAAAAAAGTTTTGATTGGCTATGAATTCTAAATTCAAATTAATTTTGTTTTAAAAATATGACATTCTATTTACAATATAAGTCTTTTGTTTATTGATTAGCGTTGTATTTTCATTACATTTCAACATTTTTCCTCATAATGGATACTTTGAAATTTCGTGTAATTATGGAATATGAGTTCCGTCGTGGCACCAACGCGGCACAAACGACACGTAACATCAACGACGTTTACGGAGAGAACTGTACAAACGAACGTACAACCCGTTATTGGTTTGCTCGGTTCCGTTCTGGGAATTTTGATTTAAATATACCTCGTGGTCGTCCGGAAACTTTGGTCAAAAATGATGAATTAAAGGCGATTGTGGAAGCTGATGAATCTCAATCTACAGCTGAGCTGGCAGCAGCTTTTGATGTTAGCATCAAAACAATATTGGTCCATTTGCGACAGATTGGCAAGATAAAAAAGCTTGATAGATGGGTGCCCCACGAACTTAACGATCGCCAGCGCAACGTACGCGTCGAGACTTGCCTTGCGCTGCTTGACAGGCACAGAAATGAAGGAATTTTGAACCGAATTGTTACGTGCGACGAAAAATGGATTCTTTTTGACAATCGAAAGCGCTCAGCAAGTTGGTTAGATCCTGGTTCGGTACCAAAGCAATGTGCAAAACGAAAAATGACCCCTAGAAAGGTGATGGTCACAGTTTGGTGGTCTAGTGCTGGTGTGATTCATCATAGCTTTTTACAAAACGGCGAGAGCATTACTGCAGATGTGTACATTGAAGAACTGACCACAATGATGGCGAAACTCGCACGTCTGCAACCAGCTTTGGTCAATCGGTCGTCTCCACTGCTACTTCACGACAACGCGCGACCCCATACTGCACAACAGACCGTCTCTAAGCTGCATGAGTTGGGTTTGGAAGCTCTCCCTCATCCGCCCTACTCACCAGATCAAGCGCCTACCGACTATTACTTTTTCCAAAATTTGGACAACTTTTAGCGGGAAAAAAATTCAATTCCCGAGAGGCAGTACAAAACGCCTTTGAAGAGTTTGTTGTCTCCCGTCCTGCTGATTTTTTCAAGAAGGGCATCAAAGATAGGTCTTTACCTATGAAATTGCCGATTTGTTTGAAAAAAGTTAAAGTATTTTTTTTTCGAACTTATTTATTTCTTTTATTCAAAGTAATCACCCCTGCAATCAATGCATCTTTGCCAACGCTGTGGCAGTTTATGGATGCCCTTCTTGAAAAAATCAGCAGGACGGGAGACAACAAACTCTTCAAAGGCGTTTTGTACTGCCTCTCGGGAATTGAATTTTATTAGGATATTACCGGTGTCAACATAGTATACTTTTAACTCAGAAAAATTTGGAAAACAGGTAAGTTGCAATGCAAATGAAACCTCGTTGCATCTCTAGTAATAAATAAAGCAACCTCCGAAATGCAATTTAACCAAACAGCCAGATTAATATTCACAATGCGTACTTGCATGTTTGATTAAACTTAATTTATACTATACTATTTAAGGTGACCTAGTTTATTGAATTGGTTAAACAAGCACAGCCAAAACAAAAAGAAATTACAACAGCAGAATATAATGAGACGTCACAAGGACGCGCAGTCCCAAAAAGTCGTCGGCCGTATAATGCAAGTGATCTTTGGGCTGGAGATCAATCATAGCCTACATGCTCTTATTACCACATAACACGGACCAATTTAGTATACGTCTAACTCTTAAGCTTGAGATTTAAAGATGCAACATCTAAATTCAATGGGTTTATAGATCACGATCAGACAAACGCGATTCGCACATTGAATGCAATGCTCGAGGCAAGTTGGAGGTGTATAAAAACTCAGGCACACACGGTTACAGCACATTCAACTTTGAGGTCTTCTCGTAGTTTGGTCACTGTCATTGATCCAACAATGGCTTTTAAGGTAGGAAAATTGAATCCATTTTACTTATATTAAATGTCTACATGGTAAATCTGCATCATAGCCCTAATACATTATCTCTATCCCAAAAACTCATACAGTAGGATTTCTTTAGGTACTTCAAAATTGTATCATCTGACGACACGTTATTTAATTATAATTTTGTTTACAGCTGGTAGTGCTCGTATGTGCGATCGCCACTGCGCAGGCGGGATTAATTGCCCCTGCAGCGTACGCGGCGCATCCGGCGCCGGTCGCATATGCTGCGGCACCCGTGGTGCACGCCGCTCCGGCCGCGCTCCACGCTGCGCCAGTAGCCTACTCCAGCCCCGTCGCCTACGCCGCTCCTGTTGCTAAAGTCGTCGCTCCCGTCGCAAAGGTTGCTGTAGAGGAGTACGACGCACACCCGCAGTACACTTTCGCGTATGACGTGCAGGACGGTCTCACCGGTGACTCCAAGTCCCAGCACGAGAGCCGCGACGGTGATGTTGTCCACGGATCCTACTCGGTTGTCGACCCCGATGGCACCAAGCGCACCGTAGACTATACGGCTGACGACCACAATGGATTCAACGCTGTCGTGCGTAAGGAGGCTCTTGGTCACGTCGCTAAGGTCGCCGCGGTCGCCCCTGTCGTTGCCAAGGTTGCTGCCCCCGTTGCCTACGCCGCTGCCCCCGTCGTCCACGCCGCTCCTGTCACCTACTCCGCTGCTCCCGTGGTTCACGCCGCTAAGATCGCCGCTCCTCTGGCCTACGCTGCTTCCCCCATCGTCCACGCCGCTCCCGTGGCCAAGCTCGCCACTCCAGTCGTCCATGCCGCCCCTGTAGCTTACGCTGCTCCCGTTTACCATCACTAAAAGCCGCAACTAGTCAATTTCATACAATGATCATGTTATTTTTTATACTTAGCTTATCATGAATTTAATGTTACAAATAAGTATAAAATAAATAGATTTTGTACTGAGTTCACTTTTTTATATTGACATGCCTGTTTTATAGTAGGTCATATTATATCCACTAAAAGTGCTAAAATTAGCCTATTTGGAATAAATCTTTTGACTTTGACTTTGATCTATCTCAAAACTTCATACATACAAGCATCACGTCACGTTTAGAACAAATTAATGTTTGCGCTCGGCGCCTACTGCTCGGCACGAATATTGTTATTAGTTTCGCCTCTATCAGAGTGCGAACGTCATTTAGAAGTTAATAAAAATGTCAATTTTTAGATCTCGTGTACCAGAAATATTTTGGGATAATACAGCTGCATGCCGTCCTCCTGGGGTTTTTCGTAGCGGCAACACATTTTTTCCGTAATGCGATGTGTTTTGCTACGGCAAAACACATCGCATTACGGAAAAAATGTATTCATAATAAGCGCAGGCGCCGTTACCTTGTAGCCTTGCGGAGTGTCTCATTATATTCTCTACGTGTTCCTATAGCAAAAGTATCACCGGCACTTCAAAAAATGTAAAGCTCTCGTTGAGCTTGGATGGAGCCAATAATGATTCTTCCTCGAACTAGAACTTAAGATTTCTTCTATGGAGTCTTCCGAATGTCTCCTTAAAGCATTGTTTTTCTTTTTTCGTTTGAGAAAGGGATTGCGCTAAACATATCATAATACACATAGTCAGTGAGAAAGTAAGTTTTCAAACTTGTATTGTAAAGACCTAAATTCTTAATTTGGTACCTATGTAAATTGTAACATTGTTGAAACTGCAAAACACATAACATCAACAGCCTTTGAAAATTGCTCTACTGCTGACACAGGCCTCCCCCAATCCCGCCCGGTGACGCTGTAAACCTGCCCGGTGACGCTGTGAAAGTAGATAGAGAACAACAGCGTTAGCGGCCTCCCCCATAAAACACCACTTTGGACGCTTATCATGTGTTGCCTTAGCCGGCCCTTATCCACGGGAAGAGATGGCGTGGTCCTACTCTCACACGTCCGGGACTACATGGACTGGAAAACGCTTAGGGTTATCTATCTTATCTTCAAAAGATCCAGATATGGAAGGGAAACTATAATATTACGTGACCTGACACTTGACTGACTGACCTGACTTTGGATGTACAAGACCTACGATGGCAGTTCAAAGACGACACAACAAATTTTAGAAGTTGTATGTTTGAAGAATATTATGATTATGATCTACAAAAAATGCGATGAATTTTTTGAATAATAATATTATTATTATATTTTTTGATATAATAATCTTTGTAATTAATTTTTATACATTTTTCCCTTAGTGTGGGATGCTATTTGCGTTTTCACCCTGCAGCCCTAACGACCAGTAGCTTGGGCCCTGCCATGCTTTAGACGGCACTTTAGGCTAAGGTTTTTTAAAATATTTTATATTATTATACAAAAATTGGAAAAACTTAAAAATCACACTTCACACCAATATTATAAGGCGAAAGTTTGTATGGGTGTGTTTGTTATTCTTTCACGCTCAAACGGCTGAATGGGTTTGGATGAAATTTGGTACCAAGATAGCTTTTACACTGGCTTAACATGTAGGCTACATTTTATCCCGGAAAATTGAAATATTCCCGTGGGACGAGCAAATAATTAAAATGCTTTTTATCCGCGGGTGAAACCGCGGGGCGCAACTAGTATGTTAATAAATGAATGAATTCTCTTCCTTTGTACTTCCCTTGTAGAGTTAAGGCGTAAAACTAATAAACAGGGGCGAAGCCGGGGTAGGTCAGCTAGTCAGCAAAAGGTTTTCCAGTCAGATAATACACCAAAATTAACAGAATGTTTTTTATTAATAACCATTACGCAGACGCACCCTGGTTCACATCCCGCTCGGCCCCGCGTCTACGCACGTGAAGGAAACACGGTGAGAAAACCGTATACAAAAAATTCGAAATCACGTTTATGTAATCTACCAACCTGCACTTGGCCTACAATCTCTCCCTTTGATAGAAGGTCCATGAGACTACATCTTAAACGGAATGTAAATCTTAAATTATTATTAACTACCTGCGCCCCGCGGTTTCACCCTAACATTTTCTAACTTTCTTACTTTTTTTCTTTCATACGATGACCAAGGGAAATAGAGATTCATTTTCATAAATAAAGATAATTTACACAATTCTATATCTACATCTCCATTGTATAAAATCAATTGCACTTTTTGACGATGCTCTTGGAGACATCAATAATTGTTTTATTTTATCGTATTACTAGTATGCACTCCTATATGTAATTTATTTATAGTAAAACATTTTTTTTACTGATTTATCTAAGTACTAAGCACTTCATCTTATTACTGGCCCGATAGCTCAGTTGGTAGTAGCCCTGCCTTCTGAACTAATACAAATACAAATTTATTTATTGACACATTTGGTTACAAAGTTATAATGAATCCATAGACTCCCGAACTAGTGGAAACTGTGTTTCAGGAGTCAGTGGCTTCTCCCATTATTAATTTTATCTAAGCTATGTCACTCTAATTAGTTTTACAGAACATCATAAAAATAAGCAATATCTAAGAATAAGGCAAATTGTGTGTGTGTGTGTGTGTGTGGGTGTGTGGGTGCGTGTGTGTGTGTGTGTGTGTGAAAGTGTGTGTGTGTGTGTGTGTGTGTGTGTGTGTGTATTGGAGTGTGCGTGCGTGAGTGTGAATCTTATAAATGTTAATACTATAAATAAATATAAATAATTTAATATTATAAATAATACTATGTAGATACAATATAATATGTGTTTGTTAAATATAAATATAATAATATAGTAATTCTAATATTTTAAAATTAAAACTTAAAAATAATAACTTGCTAACATAGTTTCAATACCTTCATAATCAAAATCTTTTAACCATTCCAAAATAATCTTCTTAAATTCATTATTACTGTATTTTTTTACATTATATTTTTTATTCAAACTATTGTAAAGGTGCGGAACCATTACTTCGTATTCCTTTTGTGCGAATCTAGTTTTAACTCGCTTAATGGGTACATGATCTATCCTTTTAGTACAGTCAGGTAGGTTTGGTATAACATGTTTATGAAAGCGACGTAAGCTCTCATATATAAACATTTTAGGTTGTGGGTTTTGGGTTCGATTCCCACCCAGGACAAATATTTGTGTGATGAATATAGGTGTTTGTTCTGTGTCTAGGTGTTATGTTGTATTATATGTATGAATTTACAAACAAAAAGTATTTAAGTATTGTATCAGTTATCTGGTTCCCATAATACAAGCTTTGGGACTAGAAGGCATTGTGTGAGATGTCCACACATGTGATTATTATTATTATTACTTATTTTTCAAAAAGTACATTTCTGTACATAAGTGGCTAACATCCTAACTTTATCTTAGGTCCGTATTACAGAACGATGCTCTGTCATCGATCCGTGCTCAAGCAATTCCATTCATAATGTGTTCAATTACTGAATGAAATCTCTGTTTAAGCACCGATCTATGACTGAGCATCCTTCTGTAATACGGACCTTATTGTTATTAACATTTGTAGGGAACGATTATAAGCTGCACGATCCGCTCCGATTAGTTCAAAAATTACCTTTTTTTTGAAAATTTCTTTTTATACTCACTTCAGTTGCCGGAATACGTCCACTACTATACACTGGGATCCTCCGTAAAACGCCACTTTGAACGCTTATCATGGCTTGCAATAATCACCACGCTTGGAGACGGCTTGATGATCGCAGAAGATTTTAATGTACCGAGGAGATGCTGCTGCCCATCTGATGTATATACCCTTAGCTCTTACCGACACCCACGGGAAGAGATGGAGTCCTTTTCTTAGTGTCACACCGCCGGGACCACATGGCTTTATACAATACTTAGGTCCGTATTACAGAACGATGCTCAGTCATTGATAGATAGATAGATAGATAAACTCTTTATTGACACCAAGGCAACAAATACAAAAACAGGAAATAACTAATGAGTAGGTAACAATGGGCGGTCTTATCGCTAAAAAAGCGATCTCTTCCAGACAACCTTTGGATGGACAGAGATAGATCAACGAGCAAGGACGGTGGTGCTAAAAAGTTACTGTGTACATACATACTAAGACATACTAAGTCATTGATCGCTGCTCAAGCAGAGATTTCATTCATAAAGTGATCAATTAGTGAATGAAATCTCTGCTTGAGCAGCGATCGATGACTGAGCATCGTTCTGTAATACGAGCCTTAGTAGGCAATAAAGGTTTTTAATTCTTATATTTCTGTGGGATTTATTTCAGAGCCTATAATTTGGATTTCCATGTGGTTAAGTGATCTTCATACTTGAACGTAGATTAGATGTCAATGAACACAATTCAACTCATATTGAACTATTGATTGAAACCTGCCATTTAAAGGCAGGTCGCTTAGTAGCGCGAGCGCAGCCGCAGGCGTTTCTCGCTGATATATAAACTCGAGTGTTGATATTTTTTATCATACAACCTTATTAACTCACTCGCAACACCCAATCTGCAGCAATGGCATTCAAGGTAAAACCAAATAAAATTAGTTCAATTAATATAACTTATTATTTTAAACTGCAGGGTACGTTTTGCACTGCAATATTTGCGCCCCATTGTATTACACGCTATTGATGCGTTTACGCTGGGTACTGCTTACTAAACTCATTTTCTAAGATAAAATTGTTTTGTGTATACTAAGCAATAAGTGTGCAAAATTTCGTCAAAATAGTTTCTAACGTTTTAACGTCAAAGCTACATAAACAAATAAATAAATAAACGAACAATGTTTCACTAATTTTAGTATAGTTATACGTAATAGTATGGTACAGAGTAAAGATTCTGTACTACCTCTACATACACATACTAAGTCCAGGTATCTTGAAGGCTGAGATGATTTTTTTAAATGTTTTGAAGATATCTACTAAATTAAATTAATATGAATTGCAGTTTGTGGTATTCGCCGGTCTGTTGGCTTGCGCCAGCGCTGGACTCCTGCCCGCCGCCCCCGTGGCGTACCACAGCGCGCCCGTGGCCTACTCAGCGTACGCGCCTGTCGCCAAGGTCGCCGTGGCACCTGTCGCCAAGATCGTGGAAGAGTACGACGCACACCCGCAGTACAGCTTCGCGTACGACGTGCAGGACGGTCTCACCGGCGACTCCAAGTCCCAGCACGAGAGCCGCGACGGTGACGTCGTTCAGGGCTCCTACTCCGTCGTCGACCCCGATGGCACCAAGCGCACCGTAGACTACACCGCCGACCCCCACAATGGATTTAACGCCGTCGTGCGCAAGGAGGCCCTCGGTCACGTCGCCAAGGTCGCCGCGGTCGCCCCCGTAGTTGCTAAGGTCGCCGCTCCGGTTACCTACGCCGCGGCCCCCGTCTACCACTCCGCCCCCGTAGCCAAAATCGCTGCTCCTGTAGCTTACTCCGCTCCGGTCTACCACTCCGCCCCCGCGGTCTACCACTCCGCTCCCGCCGTCTACCAGTCCGCCCCCGTCTACCACTCTGCTCCCGTCTACCACCACTAAGCTGATGCTCAAGTCAGACTTACTAGAAAAACTCTAAGTAATGATAATGATTTGTAAATATCTAGATTAGGAAAAATAAATTATTATTACGCTTATATACTTGTAATTTTTTTCTTTCGTATGACCTATAATAATATTCATTACATTATGAAAATCTAAAGCATTTTTTTATTATGATGAAAATGCTACAGTTTTAGGCCATAATTACCTACAACTACAATTGGATCAAAGATGACGATACTAGAGACTAGAGTCTAAAAGAGACGTTACCGTATCTAGTAAGTATAGCCACTAAATCATGCGCTTTGGTTTTGATCCTTCTTAAAAAGCATCTCATACAACTTCGATAATTAGCAACCTCCGAATTAAGTATATCAAGACCTGACGTTTTCTCTAAGCTGTTGCATAATATTAGAAATTCATGCTTTTAAGGGTTCTGTAGTACTATAGTACAAGAAAAAAAGAGTTCGTCCATCCGTCCATCTGAATCTTTTACAGCCTTATTATTTCTAAAGTTATGAACGTATTGCATGAAATGTTGCATGAATTATAATTTAAATAGAGATCTCCAGTTTAATAAGTATAAATAATCTTTTTATGTTTTGTAAATGTAGCTCAAATACATATTGTTTTAAATTGTAATTTTATTCCCTTCAAAAAATCAGTATTATCTTATGGTTTTTTTTTGTTTGTTTTGGGTCCACACTTTTGTATATTTAGCCAGTTTCAAGTAATTGATCAAGTTAATGATATTTCATGTGTCAAGTCACAGTCGAAGTCATCAAGTCAAGTCATAATCTAGTCAAAGTCATACTCCTAGTAAAGTGTTGGCAACTTTACTTGAAGCTTCTATGAAATTTTGGAAACAATACGAAAAGAAACGTTTCACCATCATTATACCATTTTCCCACACTCACGCCTGTAATCCAGCACTTAATCGGATTTTGTAGTAGTGCGCCGCGTTGTGGTTCACGCGCCTGTCCGCGCGGATGGATTTAACCATTATTTTTCTAACTGTAATAAGTCCTTCTCCCACAATGTTCTGCGCGGTTACGCAGCACCCCGTGTGTGAAGCGCCGCTCCTCCGGCCCCGCCGGCTGTAGGGGCGGTGGCGGCGAGAGCACCGCTCGAACGCGTGCTCGGGCGGTGTACGTGTGTTAAGCATTAACGGATTACTAATAGACCAGTGCAACGTGAAATCCAACTCACCACCTGCCGCGGCGTTGCACGGTGTCGTGTGATAAGCGCCTTAGAGTACGCTACTGAACGCTAAGTATCGCGGTCAACGGTCGAAAAAGTGCATTCACGAGTCCAGAGTTGTTTGTCATTTAAACAGCCTTTCTTTCAGATAAAAAGCGCAAATAAAAAGAAGAAAGAAAAAAGAAAATACATTTATTCAACAATCACTTACAAAAATATACATACAACAAGAGAATACAATTAAATATAAACAATACCTAGTTAAGAGTATATAATAAGAGAAAGCAGTTGGTGTTGAAAAGGGCTTAACTCGGCATTCATGACGGTGTACTCAACACCTGGCGCTGATTTTCAGTTAAGCCCTAATTACTGGGTCTGGTGTTGTGAGACCATGGTCATCTTAGTTCCTGGGCCTGGGGACAGAGAATCCTAGTTAGGGTTCAGGATCTATGTATGTGGTCGTTAGGCATTGTATTTGTATATTAAATTCATTATATTTGTCGGCGACATACTTAGTTTCACTTAATTCCGTTTCAAATTGAAAAAAATAATAGAATTCCTGGTGGACCTGGTGGTATACATCTAGTAAAACTGTATTGGGGCTAAATCTATATTGAATATTTATTGAAAATGTTGATATCTTTACTCTTATTTATCGACACAGAAATAAAATCATTTAAAAAACTTTCTGAGCCTTTAAAAATGCATCACGCTGAAACAATTGGACGAATTTTAATAAAATTTGTATTTCATTTAAATCCATTTAATTTAGTTATGAAAACTGCCAAGTACGGATTATACTAATTAGTATAGGAGTAATTATTAAGCAAATCTTTTAGATGTGGGGGGAAATATTTCCATACTTTGCTATTATATTTAGTTATTATTCAATATAACTCTTGCGTCATTTTCATTATAAGATGACAGAGCCTGCCTCCACAGTGCAGAGCTAAGTAAATATACGTAATTGTCACGTGACATGAACCATACACTGCGGTAAAACAACCGGCAACGAAGATAAAGTTGCTATACTCATCCTGTCGAATGGAGAGGGGAAAAGATAGGGAAAAAGTATAAATGGAAGGGACGGCAATAGAAGCGATCGCCGTCCGCCACCCATCCATTCATCCTTTTCACGTTTCTTTTTCTTCATCGCTACCATCAACTCTCATGAACAGGATGAGGGCGTAAAACTAAGTAGTCCATTATTAAATGCGAAGCTAGGGCGGGTCAGCTAGTACAATAATATTAATTCTGCTACACGAAGCTACTTTTCTTTAAGGCGTTAAGTAGAATATCTTCAAAGTTAATGATTAGGTCAGTTAATCACTAAAAATTAACTATGACTTTACTACTGGACCGCTAGATAGCAAAATCCTCAATAAATATATATGGAAGCTACCTGGAAGTACTCCATCATGTTATTGGCAACGTCATACCAAAGAAACTAATTATAAGTACGTTTAGGTAATAATAATTTATTTTTCCTTATCAAGATATTTACAAAATCATTATCATTACTGTGACTTTATATCTAGTAAGTTCGACTTTGGCATCTGTTTAGTGGTGGTAGACGGGAGCAGAGTGGTAGACGGGAGCGGAGTGGTAGACCGCGGGGGCAGAGTGGTAGACTGGAGCAGAGTAAGCGACGGGAGCAGCGATCTTGGCCACGGGGGTGGAATGGTAGATGGGGGCCGCGGCGTAGGCAACTGGAGCTGCGACCTTGGCAACCACGGGAGTGACCGCGGCGACCTTGGCGACGTGACCGAGGGCCTCCTTGCGTACGACCGCGTTGAATCCGTTGTGGGGGTCGGCGGTGTAGTCTACGGTGCGCTTGGTGCCATCGGGGTCGACGACGGAGTAGGAGCCCTGAACGACGTCACCGTCGCGGCTCTCGTGCTGGGACTTGGAGTCGCCGGTGAGACCGTCCTGCACGTCGTACGCGAAGCTGTACTGCGGGTGTGCGTCGTACTCTTCCACGATCTTGGCGACGGGTGCCACGGCGACCTTGGCGACAGGCGCGTACGCTGAGTAGGCCACGGGCGCGCTGTGGTAAGCCACGGGGGCGGTGGGCAGGAGTCCAGCGCTGGCGCAAGCCAACAAACCGGCGAATACCACAAACTGAAAAGTAAAGTAACATATTTAAGCATAAATTTAATAATTGATAAAGGTTTCTATAAATCTGTATTGAATTTAAAAATGTTAAAAAAATAATAATAATAATAGCAGCTGCTTTAAGTTTATCTTGAGCAATTAATCAACCTTGAAAGCCATTGCTAGTGATGCCTGCTAGAGGGATGAAGAACGTGTAATTTAAATTCAGAACATTGGTCGATTATATATTGGCTGTTCGAAGCCCCCAGGCAAAACTTGTTACGCGATACAAGCGAGCGCTTACTGTCCTTTGATAACATGTTTTGAACAAAAGTTCAACAGAGGTCATTATCTTTTCGACAGATACCTTATATTTATTATTGTGCTCCTTTTAGTAAGAACTGCTTTCACGATTTAAAAAAATAGCATATTACCTTAAGAAACCAAAGTAACTAAAGCAATCTGAAAACTAAATTTTTCAAATCATAATATGTCGATTATCGGCCCATAGCTCCTTAATATAATACAATAAAGGTTGAAACAAACCCGTGTGGCCTCAAACGCGATGTATATGACAGCTACTTATGGAGCGAGCTCTACATTAGGCCACACAGGCTACTGACTATTTTATTATAAAAAAACCATTAATTACAGAAAAAAATTATAAGCTTTTAAATAAAGATAGGGCCATATTCAGACTATAAGCATTGTGAATGAATATATAGCATACATAGTTTTAGTATAATTAATAACTTGAAATACCTAAGTGGAAAAATATCAAGAGCTATTTAAGGGAGACTAATTAAATATAAGATATATATTAATTACACATAAATTGCTTGGGTATCTGTACCCGTGAGTGCTGTAAAAGCTAGCTAAGGGTATATGTATCCAGAGAATGGGCAAGGGCATTCTCTTCGGTTCAATAAGATCTTCTGAGATTACTTTCTGAGAGTACAACGTATTTGAAGCGGCCTACCAAACGTGGTGATTATGGCAAACCTATAAATGATAAGCATCCAAAGTCTTTCGGCTTTAGATGTGTGTGTGTGTGTGTGTGTAAATTAGGTTCCCTAACCTACGATGTGACTGGCATACCAGAATGGGTAAAAGCCACTAAATTAATAAGGAAAAAAAAATATCCGTCGTAGCACACGCAGCTCATTGCGTAGCCCGTAGCTCATAATTATATAGCTCGTAGCCCTGTACGCCTAGCCATTTTGATTGCAAAGAAGATACTCGTAGTTTTTTTTAAATTAAACGATCGCATACATAATGGTTCTTAACTAGGATTTCCTGTGTCTAGGAACCCAAGAACTACAAGTATAAATCAAAATATTCAAGCAGCTAAAATGTCGTGCTTAATGCCATTATATAGCAAGCTTATCATCACATTCTTTTAGTATTTACATACTTTTATGTTGCAAATCATAGATTTTAGATTTTTATGATGTTTGTATGCATAAAAATTCTTAACACAATAACTATTTGATGAATTAGTTTGCCGTTTTGTATTCTTTACAGTTTTCTCGAAAATCTATTTATCCATATAAAGTTGTTGGCATTTTTTATAAGGACCTTTACACAATACCACCACCGGATTGATGACCGTAGAGTTAATCTAAAAGGGGGAAAAAAAGAAGTAAGCATGAAGGATAGTGGAAAGAAGAGATGGAAAAAACTGCAAAAAACGGAAAAAATAGAGAGGGACGTTGAAGAGGAGCGGAGGGTAAAATAAAGTAAAATCACGTATAAAATTTACTAACCTGTGCAAAGCAGGACTGGGTCAATTAATAATACTCATCAATCATTTTCTTTCTATTCAATTAATAATCATCTGTCTGAGATGTATTAACTTATGCCTTAAAACCAAGTATTTGTAAATTAATTATTTATGTCTAAACTATTGTTTTTTAGTCTGATCAAAATGTACGAAATTTAGACCAGTATTGTTTGTTTTTTGGTAAGTACAATAATTACTATGCTATATCATCTAGTTATATGTCAAAGTCCTTGCTTTATTATGCGGCAATGTTAGCCTCTACAATTGATTTATTGGTTGGCTATATCAGTTTTAGTGACAGGACAGCCCACGCCTCAGGCATTTAGTGGTAATATATAACTGAAGTATTACTCGAAGCTTTATGACACGCTCTCTATCACTCAAGTAAGCACAACTAACTGATAGCGATGGCATTCAAGGTAAGAAAACATATCGGCTAATAAAACTTCATAGGTGCTGAAAAAACTACAACTTAAAAAAAACGAGTGTGCTTACCACACGACTGAAGTAAAATTTCTCTATAGCTATATCTAGATATATAGATAGATATAGAGAGATAGATAGCTCCATCTATCGGCCGGTATAACTTTGTTTTACTTTGTTAATGTTGATGTTGCCATTTTGACACTTGTAAAATTGTAAAATGTCATTTACCGGGCATACCAAACATAATAATACAAATTATAAGTAATTTTTAACATTGTTATGTTGACAATGGAGATCTAAGTTAACCAACTACTTTCAACTTCCGATCGCATTGTCACGCATTTTTAATAATAATTAGATTTACCAGCGTACTCCTCAAGTCAAGCGTGCGTAAAGAAGTTTTACTTCAAAAATATCAATTAATCACATATCCAGAAATCTCTCTATTGAAGCATTTCATAGTTACATAAACGATCATAACTACTGCTAAACTGTGCGAGATCTTAAGCTTGAGAAATAGCGTGATTTGGATATGAATGATATTTATTTGATCCACTTAGTTTTAAATGTGTTGATTTTAATGATAGCGTCGCGATCGCGTTTTTGTGATTCATATACAAGCAACGGAAATTCACCACAAAAAGAAAACACTGCCTCTTTTATTAAAATCGGAATAATGTTTGTTTTTTATAAATCTATGAATATTTTGTAAGGTGCCACTACATTAAATTAATGTAAATTGCAGTTTGTGGTATTCGCCGGATGAATTGCTCAAGATAAATTTAGGCAGCTGCTATTCATTTTTAATTATTTTTTAACATTTTATATTTAATACGGATTTATGGAGACCTTTATCAATCATTAAATATGTGATTAAATATGATACTTTACTTTTCAGTTTGTGGTATTCGCCGGTCTGTTGGCTTGCGCCAGCGCTGGACTACTCCCCGCCGCCCCCCTGGCGTATCACAGCGCACCCGTGGCCTACTCAGCGTACGCGCCTGTCGCCAAGGTCGCCGTGGCACCCGTCGCCAAGATCGTGGAGACTACGACGCGCGCCCTCAGTACAGCTTCGCGTACGACGTGCAAGATGGTCTCACCGGCGACTCCAAGTCCCAGCACGAGAGCCGCGACGGTGACGTCGTTCAGGGCTCCTACTCCGTCGTCGACCCCGATGGCACCAAGCGCACCGTAGACTACACCGCCGACCCCCACAATGGATTCAATGCCGTCGTGCGCAAGGAGGCCCTAGGTCACGTCGCCAAAGTCGCCGCAGTTGCCCCCGTGGTCGCTAAGGTCGCCGCTCCCGTTTACCACTCCGCCCCCGTGGCTAAAATTGCTGCTCCCGTCGCTTACTCCGCTCCGGTCTTCCACCCCGCACCCGCGGTCTACCACTCTGCTCCAGTTTACCACCACTAAACTGGCGTAAATGTTACCTGACTTGTATTTAGTTGATGCACTTTAAATTAGGAAAATAAATTATTTCTAGCCTAAAATTGTTATTTGTTTTAAGATAAGAAATGGGCTTTACTTTAAACAAGGTGCGCCTCGATAGTTCATTCGCGCAGATAATGGCAATTTTCCGGGAAGTACACACACTATTCAAGGAAGTGATTATTTCGTCCAAGGCATCTTTTATGATACCAATTTCCAAAGGCTGTTCATTCGTTGTGCTGAGTATCTACTTAATAAAAAACCGATATGGTTGAAATTTTGTGTAGTGTATGTGGGTAGCCATCTTGTGGAGTTTTCTGTCTAATCTCCAATGGTCTGGCGTGTTCCTATAGATGGTGCAGAGGACTCTAAGGAAAACGACGGCTAAACAAATAAATGTATACATTAATGGTTAAACTAATGAGTAAGTATGTCATGACGCGTTACTGGTGGAGAGACGACTGAGGAGGCCAAAGCGACGCGGTCGCCGCGTGCATTGATTTCTGTCGCGTTAGCATTCTGTGCCGCCATACCTCTAATAAATATTTTTGATTACTCATACTCGGGAAGTAAGTCTGAAGTTGCCTGAGGAGCTAGTTGAAAGTAATACTTTTCAGTCCTAAGGAGAATCAGTTTCTAATGACTGCTGTCAAATTATTATGAAAAACTAGTAACTTTTCTATTGAATCATGTTCCACAGCCACACAATTACAGCGCGATGTAAAATTGAAATAACATAAATTTAAGTATTAAGTTTGTAAGATATATATATAGCTGGCTGGAAAAAAAAGACAATCCGATCTTCATTTTTTTTTCGAGTTGTAGAGTTTTGTTTATATTTCCGTATAGCAGAAATTTGTAGGTATTTATTTACCTATTCACTCATTTGTTCTATAGCTGATTCATGTTTTTATTTTACTTTCCTTGTATTTCTAATGAAAAGCGCAATATATACGTTGGTTTAAGACTTTCATCCCTAGGTATCCCAACAATGTACTATTACATTAAGGTAGCTCGATTAATTTTTGAGGGTAGTTCCGATATACACCTGTGTTCCCTGATCCACGCTTTTGTTAATGCGCCCCCTATTATTCAGTAATTCCATATAGTTTGTTGAGTCTACCGAAACTAATCCATTTATATCAGAACGAGCTTCTGCCCGCAGCTTCGCCCGCGGCGTGGCCTATGGGAAAATAATTCAACCACCCATTTCACCCTCTTAAGGGTGGAATTTCGAAAAATCCTATCTTAGCGGATGCCTACGTCATAACATTAAAAATTAGCTTGATGGAATAAGGATCGACTTTTTTGGCTTTACTCAATGAGTTTGGATTTCATTGAGTAGAAATTCAAATAAATATAGGTAGGTAACTTATATATAGCTGACAAGCTTCTGCCCGCAGCTTCGCCCGCGGCGTGGCTTATGGGAAAATAATTCAACCACCCATTTCACCGCCTTAAGGGTGGAATTTCGAAAAATGCTTTCTTAGCGGATGCCTACATCTACCTGCATGCCAAATTTCAGCCCGATCCGTCCAGTGGTTTGGGCTGTGCGTTGATAGATCACTATGTCAGTCAGTCAATCAGTCAGTCACCTTTGAGTTATATATATTTAGAAGAAATACCATTGATCGATACTCGACCGACTTGACTTGATCGATAATCCATCCATCGATACCAATGATGGTACTGAGCAGTGATGGTACTATTGACACCCCTTTACGTCACTGTGTCATTAATTAAATATTCCATTGAATAAACAGTATGTAACGCTATACGCTATAGACTATTTAACTAAAAATTTGTTTAAAAGTACATTTAATACTACCAATGATGGTACTACTGACACCCCTTTATGTCACTGTACCATTCATGTAATATACCATTAAATAAATTAGCGATGCAGAATTGTACCTTTGTGTGATGTATACCATTAATAATAGTAATCATTGTTAAATAATTAATAAACACGATTGCATTACATAATCCATTTATTTTCTCAATGTGACATATTTGTTATTCTCTTTTTTTTTAATAGTTACTCCAAACAGTTTGTATATGGCATATGTATATGACATATGTATATGACAATAATAATAATAATGCACAACGATCACATACATAGATTCTGGACCCTAACTAGGTTCAGGAACATTAGTGCTTGCGCACTACTGCTTGGCTGCAGAATACTTGGCAAACCAGTGTTACCTACCTAGACAAACAGAAAAGTACTACCACCTAGAGTGTGAAATCAATATAAAGTAATTAAGTATATCCATAATCCAATAAAAAAATAATTTTCCAAATTGGTTTATAAATGACGAAGAAAAAATAAAAAAAAATTGTAGATAAATCGAATGTGAAAGAGATAGAGGGAGAGATTTTTTTAACGAGTTAAAGAAAAAAAACTTATTACTTAACTATCAATTATTTATACATCCATCCTATATTATAATCTATTATAGAAGCGCCCACGGCCAACTATGACAGTATACTGATCTTCGACTGTGTACTGATCAATGTTCATTACCCGGAGGCGGCAGATTCGATTCCCGCAGCAGGCCAAGTATTTGAGCATAAAAAAAACGCAAAATACTTGTTCTGAGTCTGAGTGTTGTGGGACTACGGTCCTCGTAGTTCCTGGGTTCCTAGATACAAGGAATCCTAGTTAGGGTCCAGGATATCTATATGTGATCGTTGGGCGTTATTATTATTACATTTATCCTGTAAAGTGATAGATTTAATATAATATGTCTTGTGTGAAGTGCGTTAATTTCTCCAAATGAGCATATTCAAGCTTCACTAACATGTACATATGAAATGAACACTAAAAACAGTTCTGAAGTAGTTACTTTCAGTACACTTGCTGTCCTATTTGAAAAGATACCTACTGCCCGATGTTGAAGAGATTGGCCACACTTTTATACATTCCGAAAAATTTCATAACAATTGGCCAAAAGTCAAGTACGCGTTTGAATTTTCCGCCATTGACAAACTCCACCTACCTCATTTCCAATTGCATGCACATCCTTAGTGACGTGCAAGTACAATACAAAACGCGAACTTGGGGCTATGTGTCACAACGAGATGCTGGTATATATACCCCGGCGGGCGACACAGGAGCATAGTCTCATCTGACTTCATACAACAAACCATCCCAAGCACCAAAAATGGCCTTTAAGGTAATTTGAATCTCTACTTCGATATCATAGAGCTAATTTTCGAATTTTCTTTTTTTTTTGGCTTTTTTTTACAAATTATTACCTTAAAAATATTAGTTTAATATAATGGTTATAATATTATAAATAATAAAAAACCTATATTTTAAATTTTTTCTAATGTGTTTCTTGTAACGAAGATCTTATAATTTTGAAAATCGTGGTAATTATAGCTTTGTGCAGCAATATTTATGGTATCGCCATATTTTTCACAACTCTCCCTTTTTTTAAATAACAGTATTTCTATTATTTTATCTACTTACATATTGCATCAATATATAGATATTTTTTATATCTATTGGCTCTAAATATCTTTTAACTTCTTTGTAATTTATTTTAATAACACTTTCAGGGACTAATTTAATATGCTAAAAGCCAACTATTCAAATTCATCGGCTATGTTTTCTAAGCACCGAATTATATTATTTTTATTTTTACATTAAAACAATTTCATAATATGCATACTTAAATCCTTACTAACTTCTACAAATTTTTAATAATTCATATAACATACACGTAGCGTCCGTGTAACTGCTTTTTAACGACTGTCACAACTATTACTAAATCATTAAAATTCTGAAGTAAAATTAGCATTCGCACGGACATCCGTTACAAATCCATTATTCTCTCTTATTCGGCGCTCTACTTTCGACCGCATCTTCGTGAAATATGATCACAATACACGCACAGTGGCGCACTGTTCTCTAAGCTCATTCAGATGCGGCAGACGACACCTTGCGTGTCCTTGACGAACGGGCTACCCTCGGCTTGTTAGTAATTTCTTAGCGCATGTGCTTGCGCAACTGCTCTAGTCCTGCCCTCGCTAAACCGTGTCACTGTTTCAAGTACAACTGTCATATGTGATGCTCATAAATTATAGCCACAATATAATCGTTTCGGTGTTTGTTTCAGTTCGTCATCATCTCTTGCCTTGTGGCGCTCGTGCGCGCTGGTAACATCCCTGTAGTGGTGGAACCAGCACCAGCAGTGGTGGCGGCGCCGGCGCTCGCGAGGCTCGAAGAATTTTCAGACCCGAACGCTGAGTACAGTTTCGGGTACAACGTATTTGATGCGACCACCGGTGATATCAAGAGCCAGAACGAAGTGCGAAGCGGCAATCTGGTGCAGGGTCAGTACTCTCTGGTGAACCCCGATGGTTCGACACGCGTGGTGAAGTATGCTGACTATGGCGATGGCTTCAGAGCAGACGTGACTAATGTCGCTCCACAGGCCGTCGTTGAGCCTGCCGTAGTAGAACCTGTTGCTCCTGTAGTGACCGCGGCGCGCTATGCCCCTGCCGTGCCCGCTCCCGTGGCTGCTCCCGTGTCCGCTGCCGCACCCGTGTTCGCTCCGGTAGCGCCCTACACTGCCTTGCCCTCGGCCTTCAACCCCTTGGCCCGATACACCTTCCCTGGCTTCCAGCCCTTCGCGAGGTTAGCCGCCGCACCCTTCCCGTACCCTGCCCCCGCTGCGCAGGTTGTAGCTGTTTAACATCTGTGCGCACACAAGGACTGATAACGAATATTAAATGGCTAACATTTTTTTACCTGATACTTACTTTTATTTAATTACCTATTTATAAAATTTTCGTGAACGACTGTGGCTCAGTGGTAGCCTATGTCACTTTTAAGCTGATTCAAACTGGTTCAAATGCCACACGTTATGTTGATGTTATGTGTGGAATTTGCACTCGCTCTCAAGGGTAAATGAAAATATAATAAGAAGATCAACAAGTTCAAGAATCATATAAAATTATAGGACATATGTCATCTACCAACTTGGCCCTGCACTTGGCCTACAGTCTACAATCTCTCTCTGTGCTAAAGAAAATAATATAGCGGGCTGATGATGCATATAAACAATTAGCGAGTAAAATATATGCTATTGTTTGTATTGAAAATATTCATAGAAATCAATACTCTATCATTTCAATCATAAATATTATTAATAATTATTTTTATACATACAGCTGGATACAAATAACATACATTAAAAAACAATATTTTAATCTATAGAACTGAACTAGCGAATGTAACAAATATTAATAGCTCCACACTATACAAATATATACATGAAAATCCTAATGGACTCTAGTGAAACTGATTAGTGGAACTAATACTCCGAAAGGTAATACTTACGAATTCGCCCTATTTACATACATATATCATCTGTACATAAAAAAGACTAGTGGCTCGAAGAAGTGTAAACCTCTCGCGAGTGTCTTTGCCAAAGAAGTTCTATTGTATATTCTATACTATTTGGAACAAGCGCTTTGGACGGAAACGTGTCCCAGAGGGAGAGCACTAAAGGAGCCCTTTGTCCTTGTCAGTAGGGTGACAATAAAATAAAAGTTTTATCATATAGCAAACAAACTTTCATTCCCTATCGTTATTTTACACTCTAGAGGGTAAAACTTAAATATCATATTTAATTATATCGATAATTAATAATGATAATTATATCGAATCAACAGCCTAAAAATAAGTTTCAAGCTTCTGGCTCTAAAAATGACGACACTTCCATACAACTTTTCATCCCCTCATGAAAGCGGTTTCAACTTTTTTTCGCATTAAAAAGTAGTTTATGTCCTTTCTTGGGCTCTAGGATATCTGTGTACCAATTTTCATTTAAATCGGTTCTGTAGAGTTGGCGTGAAACAGCTACATACAGACAGATATAGTTACTTTCGCATTTATAATATTAAGGGCTTCGTTCTCTATATTCGAGTAAAGTTCCGAGTTGCTTAATCACCGCGTAAAGTTCCCTGTAACTGTAGCAACGAATTTCACTATGTCGGAATAGCGCTAACCGACCTGTAACCTAGGCCGTAACTTACAGGCCACATCAGCTACCGATTAGTACGTTTAATCGACGGGTAACGCAGCATAAGCTCGTGCGTGGAGTATTGTTTATTTGCAGATTTTTATGAAAATAAAAATGGACTTATTTGATTTCATTGATCATCAAATTGACGAACTAGAGTATTTTTTTCGGCCGAGAATCCCGAGGAATCGTGTGTTTAAGATACGTGTTGATTATTTTTCTGACTTGGATGATTATGACTTTTTTGCAAGGTTTCGCCTATCTAAAAATGCAGGGAACCAAAACGAAAACAAATCACACAAATTCAAATACCCAACAACTCTACACAATCTGAATCAAATACATGAAAATTTACAAAATGACGTTTGACGTAACTGACAGTACTGACGTGGAATTGAACGAATACAATGCACAATTTACCTTGTCACAGATGACTACAAATTGTTAGTCAACGAGTAGTTAATCGAAACTCCGTTTTCGTTTGTGAAACGCGCGCAAGTTACTTGCCACGTCTACTCGCCGGCTAGTGTTATGTGGACAGTAGTAAATCGAGACTTTACTCGGATATAGAGAACGAAGCCCTAAGTATAGCTATACTATACCCAATATTATAAACGCGAAAGTACTTATATAGTAAAATAGTATAGCACGGATTGTCTCTGTAAGATAGATAAAACTTTTTATTGAAACACCACATTGTAGGAACAATTTACAGGCAAAAAATTAAGAATTAAATGTCACAATGGGCGGTCTTATCGCTTAAAGCGATCTCTTCCAGACAACCCAAAAATGTAGGGGGGGGGGGGGGGAAAGCAATAAAAAAGTGTTAGGTTAAGCGTCTTGGTAGCTGAGTATGGCAGTGGGTTTTATGGGAATATGAAGCAAACCATTTAATGTTAGGCAATAGTTAATTTATTTGCGACCGGCACGTCCGCCGTATTTTCTGAGACACATTAGACATTAGACAATTGCTAATCAAAGAGAATTATAGAGGTTGCCACAGACAATAGAAACTTTATTGCAAACCTACATATGAAAACTCTTACACGCCCCCTCAATAAAGTTTCTCGAAACTTTTAAGTTAAACTAAACATTAAACAACCCTTCTGATATTGTTGTGTGACAACCCTGACACCTAGCAATCTCTATAACACTAGAAACTAAATAATATACTTTCCAACAAATCCCTAATTCCCTACTCTATGACATAACGCTATCATATATACCAAGAGTCCTTCATTTTGTAAACACACACAACCGAAAAATCTTTAAAATTGAACACCCCATAAAAATAATTACAAACTTATACAAATCAGTCAAACACTAAACTTTTCCTAAAATTATTAACATATCATTTCAGTTTCATTTTCACAATTGTGCTTCTGACGTATCTCAATACGGTTTTAACAGCTTCACACAAATTCTCATCAGCACAATTTAATTGAAACTTATTCTCCATTGGGCACAGTTTCTTTTTAAATTTCATATTCCAGTATTTAAGCGATTTTTCTTTATCAATTTTACTATTCAGAAAATCACTACGAACAACCATGTGATGTACTGGTACATTTAATTTTATCGCTAATACACTCAACTCTTTCTCCATAGCTTTCTTCCATTTTTCCGAGTTCTTACTATTTATGCCCTTCTCGTAAGTTGCTGGTTCTATCATCATACATAAGAAATTTGTATCATAATCACTATGCCATACCGGCCTTCTTATTTCTCTCTTTTCCTTCTCTCTACTCGCACTAACCACTTTTCCAACATCTTTCTGATCTTTAGTGATAATTTCTTCTTCTGGTACTTCATATTCATCTGATGATTTTTCTGAACATTTTTCTAATTCTTTCACTTCGAAACATTCTCTGTAACACTCTCGTAATAAGTTTGATGAATTTCCTTGTTTTTTCTTTTCCTCTTTAAAAACTACATCTCGCTTTACATCGACTCTTATGGTTCCCGGTGTAAAAATCCTATATCCTTTGCTTTCAGTTGCACCTGAATCTCCATATCCCACAAATAAACCTTTTTCACATTTTGAATCCCATTTCTTTCTTCTTACATCAGGTACGTGTACATACACTTCTGTACCAAACACTTTCAACTGGTTTATGTTGTATGACTTTTGAAACCATATTTCATAAGGTGTCTTCTCCGGTACACAACTTTTTCCTGTTCTGTTTATTATGTATGTAGCAGTATTGACAGCTTCTGCCCATAATCTCTTACTCAGGCCTTTTGCCATCAACATTGTTCTTGCTGACTCCACAATAGTACGATTATCTCTTTCAACCTTACCGTTTTGTTCTGGTGTGTATGCCACTGATGTTTGATGTCTTATTCCTTTTTCTTCTAAAAACTTCTTTATATTTTTGTTTATAAATTCTGTTCCGTTATCTGTCCTTATCATTTTAACCTTGTTTCCGGTATCCTTTTCTGCCATTTTCACAAACATTTTAATTTTATCAAATACTTCATCCTTCTTTTGCAGAAAATATACATGTCTATACCTTGAGAAATCATCTTTCATCAATAAGAAATACTTTGAACCTCCCAACGAAGTATTTTCCATAGGTCCACACACATCCATATGTATCAACTCGCATGTTTGGGTAGTTCTCGTCGTACTCTCTGGTAACGGAAATTTATGCATCTTGCCTTCAAGACACGCTTCACACTGTTCCTTTTCGTCTTCATATTTTATATTATTTTTATCCAATACTGACTTCACATATTTATAATTCTGGTGGCCTAATTTCTGATGCCAAATGTCTAAACTTTCTTTTTCCATACTCACCGCAGCCACATCTTTTACTGCAAACTTCATCAGATATAATTTGCCTTTTCGTATACCCACCGCTTTAATATTATTTCCTTTCATAATCTCGCAATTTTCACTATTGAATCGCATTTGGTAACCTTTATCTATGACACTTCTTACCGAAAACAAATTTACTGTCAGTTTCGGTACAAACAATACATTTGACAAAGAGGTATTAATCCATTTCCTTCCATCATGTGATAATAACTCTATGGTGCCTTCTCCTTCGACGCTCAATTCATTGCCATCACCAATCACTATACTGCGTGAATGTTTTATCTCTTTGTACTCGGTAAAGAGCTCCTTCTGAAAGCACATGTGTTCACTGGCACCTGTGTCTACCACCCATTGGTCATTCTCACACATCGACGCCACAAAAGCATTTGACTGACTTTCTGTATTTTTATTACCTCTTTCTTTGTTCAAACGCACTCTGCACTCCTTAATTAAGTGCCCTGCCTTTTTGCAGTAATGGCATGTTATATTACTTTTGCAGTTATTTTTGAAATGACCCACCTTTCCACATGCAAAACACTTCTTATCTTTCGGCATTGTTTTAGCAGCCAGCGCAACCGAAGAACTTTGCGCTGCGCCTGTCACTCTCTCTTCTTCCACCAATAAACGTGCAGTTAATTCATCCAAAGTCTGCTTATCCTCTGGGACTGACTCCCAAGCTGCAACGAAATGCTTATATTTTTCAGGTAGTGACAATAACACTTTCGTAACCAACATCTTATCAGAAATAATTTCGCCCATTTGTCCTATCCGGCCTCGTAACTCTTCCAGTTTTGATAAAAATGTAATTATATCATCACCGTCACATGTGAGCAAGAAAAACTTTTGCTGTTCGTTATGAAGAGATGTGCTAGACTTTTTCTTATAAATCGAATGCAACTTATCCCACATTTCTTTAGCCGTCTTTTTATTCAACAAATGCACCAGGACTGATTCCTCTGTATTCATAACTAGGAGGCATTGGGCTTTCTGGTCCTTTTTGACCCACTGATCGTCATTTATTTTATTTGTTTCCAACACGTCATACAAATCCATTGCTTGGAACATAATTTTTACTTGAAATTTCCAGACATTCCAGTTACTAGCGCCTGCTAGCTTTACTCCTGTATTTACTTTATCCATTCTGGCTGGTCTCCTTCTTCTCGACTTGCCTTCTCAACCGAACTTTCTAGTTCCCTCGTGGTTCACTTTTTTTTACTTCATATACCTAATTCCTCATAAAACACACGATGCCTCTGGGCCCATAACCTGTTAGGTTAAGCGTCTTGGTAGCTGAGTATGGCAGTGGGTTTTATGGGAATATGAAGCAAACCATTTAATGTTAGGCAATAGTTAATTTATTTGCGACCGGCACGTCCGCCGTATTTTCTGAGACACATTAGACATTAGACAATTGCTAATCAAAGAGAATTATAGAGGTTGCCACAGACAATAGAAACTTTATTGCAAACCTACATATGAAAACTCTTACAAAAAGTAAGTAAGTCAGATTTTGTCATTTGCTAACTAGCAAAGAGAATATAATCACTTTTTTGAGCATTTTTCCTTGGTCTGTGCTAATGACTTGAATAATAAATATGTGATTAGAGTTTTTAAATTATTCAATCGGATTTATATATTTTATTATTTGTAGAGGTTTATTTTACAGTTAAAACTAATATGGAAGAAAAGCAACTTTACGGAGCACTGACTGTGTACCGTGAGCGAGGCGCTTACTTGCGACGACTAGAACAGTTTGAAAAATCCAAAGCATCGTACGATGAAGCGTTCAAGAGCACTCCTGATGATGTGCGGATGCTCACTGGCAGGAGTCGGGTGTGTGCTGACGCCGTGCAACCCGTGCAGGCATACGCTGACGCTGAGATCGCGCTCAAGCTGGCGCCCGGCAATATGATAGCGCGCAACATGCAGGCGCGCGCCATGTACACCATGTCTGACTTTGAGCGCTCCGTAGTGATGAACTACCGCGGCTTACGAGTGCGCAAGCAGCCGCCCTACTTCATGGAAGGCATCAACCAAGGACTGGAGACGATACAAGACTGTATTGGAATAAACGCCGGCAGCGTCATGTTGAACTTCCTCTCACTGATCAAACAAACTGAAGCAGCGCGACTCGATGAAGATGAACCGCAAAAAGCCTTACATGTCTCTCGAATTCCTAAGCCAGAACGTAAGCGCAAATTGACTCAAATGGAAGCTAAAAAACACTTAACTCTGGCGAGAGTGATGGCTATGAAGTACCTGGGGCCTATGGCTTATGACAAATTTTTTCTTCAGGAGCTCCTGGAGGACCCCCGTATGCAATCTGCAAATTCTAGTGGCAGTGCAGAGTTAATGTTTAATGTTAAAGAAGCCTTAAGATCATTGAGTGAAAGACAAGATATGTTAAGATCGCAACGACCGTACTATACCATAAAACTTGCTGAAAAAGCAGAATCAAAACATCAGAGTAAATATAAGGAAGCTGTGCTTATCAAGGAGCGAGAGATCGGTGTGCGTACTTCTGAACGTTTGTTGAAGCAAATTGAAAAAAGTTTGCGTGACAATCGTATAATGGATCTGATAGCTCAAGCGGAACGAATGCAGCTGTTTCTCGATAGTAAGACGCCTAGAACGTTGCCTGACAAGGAAGTTTATACGGATCGGTTATACAGAGCTGTTGGGGAAGGTTACTTATCACAACACCGTCTTTCTTATACCCTTAGTGAGCGTGGAAATAGACGGCGTATCGCTTTTCTCATGGGATTACCCGTGGGTCGCCCGCAATCCTTTGACTCAGTTATGGCAAACTATCCTTTCAAGTTCATAGACATCAAACAAGCTACGGAAAAGGTAGTCGCGACTTTAGAAATGTGTGAAAATGCTACAATGAAATGTTGGCTCATGTACGAATTAGCTCGGCTACTATGTACTCAAAAGAATTATGCACTTGCCAAATTTTATGCAAAGCGCTGCCAGAGAGAGGCTCAAGAATTAGGTAATGTAACATGGTGGCTCAACGGGTGTTTCGTGTTGATGAGCGGCGATATGCAGCAAGGAAATGCAAATGAGGTGCGAATACAAGTAGAAGAAGCATATGAGTTTTCTAAAAAGCTGCAAGATCCTGAACGCGTACAAGCTTTCCTCGGAAAGTGCGCTGATATGGCATCTGAAACGGTCAGCGCTGACGAACGTAAGGCAATCGTACAGCGCGAGAAGCAGATTATAAGCGTGATGAACGATGAACAAAAGGTCGAGACTCAGGTACTATTCAAGAGGATGTCGACAGTGCCGACAGGGCGGCGCTTCTCGGTGCTACCCGGAAAGACGACGGGTGACGAAGTCTCAGAGCGCCGCAAACGTCGGCAGCGCGGTTTGTCCGTTATCCCGGGTCCTGAACAGGCGCTAGCACCACCACCGCGCTCAGGCACGCTTGGCTTCCAGATATTTGATGTCTGATACCCTTCATCTTAATAGAGATTGTAGTATTTCTCTATACACATATTAATCACTTAAATTTAACAGGTCTTCTAATGTAATAAAAAGTACGTTGAAATAAAATTGTACATCTCAGACTAAGCTTTTAAAATATAAATCTATGTTATGGAGAACAAAATATTAAAATATGTATTTACGTTTGAATAAATAGTTTATTTACAGTAATGGCATTCACAGATTGTCATGATATTTCTATCTTTAGTGGTGGTACACGGGGGCTGAGTGGTAGACAGGGGCGGATTGGTATACTGCGGGAGCAGAATGGTAGACCGCGGGGGCGGATTGGTAGACCGGAGCGGAGTAAGCGACGGGAGCAGCGATCTTGGCCACGGGGGCGGAGTGGTAGACGGGAGCCGCGGCGTAGGTAACCGGAGCGGCGACCTTAGCGACCACGGGGGCAACTGCGGCGACCTTGGCGACGTGACCGAGAGCTTCCTTGCGCACGACAGCGTTGAATCCGTTGTGAGGGTCAGCGGTGTAGTCTACGGTACGTCTGGTGCCGTCAGCATCGACGAGGGAGTAAGATCCGTGGACAACATCACCATCGCGGGTCTCGTGTTGGGACTTGGAGTCTCCGGTGTGTCCGTCTTGAACGTCATAAGAGAAGCTGTACTGAGGGCGCGCGTCGTACTCCTCAACAACCTTGGCAACGGGTGCCACGGCGACCTTAGCGACAGGGGCGGCGTATGCTGAGTAGGCCACAGGGGCGGCGTATTTGGCTACAGGAGCGGAATAGGCGAGAGGAGCAGCGTGCACGGCGTGGCTGCTGTAGGAAAGAGGTGCGGAGTACGCCACGGGTGTAGCCGGGAGCAAGCCAGCACTGACTGCAGCCACCAGGGCGCTGAACACGACAAACTGAAAAAAAACAGTGATATATAAGTATCTACAAAATATTCCCACTCAATATAAATTATTTGAATATCATATTAATTTTGTCTGTACCTTGAATGCCATTTTAGGTTCGATTAAGTTCGACTGTGAGATTGAACTGCCGAATGTAGAGTACGCTCTCGTTTTATATCCGTCGTGTGTTCACTCGTGACATTCGGTTTTGCACGACGTCACACGTGGTCCAGTAATCTAATCCGCACCTACGAGGAGCTTATTGAAACTTTCGCTTTTAATTGAAGCGTTTAACGAAGGCAAGGTCACGATCTTCGGCGGAATGTGTCCGCACGGCATGGTGCGCAACGGTTTGCCGAGCCGGTCGACAGCGCGCCGCCCGCGTTTGTTCATATCACATTACCTTACTATAGCAAGGCCATCTATATAACTTCCAGGTATCAAATTTTTATTCGCAAGATACTAAATCAATCAATGTGACCTTTGAAGTTAAAAACTAATCTGCAAGAGAAGTTGAAAGAGGTCAATACTCGTATTATTATGTTGAATAATTATGGTTGTTTATCAATATAGGTACTTAACAAATTGATTAATTAACGTATGGCGAGAACAGATTACAAGTATTTAGTTTGTTTCAAAACTATGCAAGATATAGTACTTCTACTTAGATTCCTGATATTTTTATGTAATAAGTAGAACCACACATGCGGCCCACATGATAGTAAGTGTTTTCTGTCGCCTATAGACATCTACAACACTGAGGGCATTGCCAGTGAATTGTCTATCCTTAGGACGACTGTTTTTTCAACACTTTTCTTGAAACATATTGTAATTATGCGGAAAAACTTCAGGAGAGATAATTTCGCATCTTGCAGTTATGTGGAAGAAACGAGCGCATGAATCGCGTCCTATGAGACTTCCGCGTATCTGCAATTATATGTAAATGCCCATTTTTACTTTACCGAAAAATTCAATGATAAAATCGAGAAGATAGCTTGAGGTTATATATTTCTTCAGAGCATTCCTCATGATGATAACGGTAGAGAAGAAAGAACCAATAACATGAAAATTTAAGAAGAAAATAAAAATTTACCTACGCTACCATAGAGTACCCTACTTACTACACCTAAGATTACTTTTACTGAATATACAAATAAAAAGATTCGTAATTATTACCTAATTATTTACTACAGTCCATTTTTTTAGATTTTTTTTTACCGTGAGTTTAAGTTTTAACCCCTGGGTTAAACTTAATCTCCTTGGATATACTCACACGGCGCTAGTGCCCCAGCCGGCTATATCCCGCTGCCAGTCGTGTCATGTACTGATGTACGAATATCTTTTCACATGAGGGTTGCTTAAAAGTTTGATTTTAGCGAGGTAAAGAAAAATATTATTTACTAATATTTTATAATAAAAATTATATAATAATACCTATTTTTTTTATTTTATTGGTTTTTTTAGAAGTTCTTTCTCCATTATGATCCTTAATCACGCACGAGAATCTCAAAAATATTAATTAATAAATAAATATATTATTAATAACCTTTTAGAATAGTATAATATTAGTCTGAGAATTTTTCATTTAAAGGAATAAAACCTCAGCAAAATTCAATTTCATTCATTTAATACCATAAATAACAGTCATAAAAAATCCTATAAATGTACAAAGCAACAACAAAATTGTAATAATTCATCTAAAAGTAGTAGGGTAGTCTTGGAGCTAAGAGGGGCGCTGGTGCGGGGGCAAAGATAGGAGCTCGCGCTACGATGGGGGCTGGGGCAGGGGCAAGGACGGGAGCGGGGGCCACAACTCGTGCAGGGGCGACGACCAGCGGCTCACGGCGCACGACCGCGTTGAAACCGTTAATGGGATCAGCGGCGTAGTCCACAATCCTCCTCGTGCCGTCGGGGTCGACGACCGAGTACGAGCCGGTCACGAGGTCGCCGTTCCTGTTCTCCTGGTGGCCTTTGTAGTCTCCTGTCAGAGCGTCCTGCACATCGTAGCCGTATGAGTACTGTGGCAGGGCGTCACGAGCGACGGGGAGGGGAGCGACAACGCTAGCGGCAGCAGCGCCCACCACGCAGATGAATACTACAATCTGAAACGGTTGAAAGATACTCATTAGTCTTACAGGAATCCCGTGTAATCGCGCTTTGCTAATCTTCGAATAGGTCACCAGTAATTGCACGACGTTTTTGGGTTTTGTTTGGTCAATACAAATTTTGAGGTAAGCAAACCTGTTTTCTACTTGACTATTTTATGCTAAAAGTGGTACATTCCTCAAATTCTCACGTCATAGTCAATGCTCAAGCTTCTAATCATGCAACGGTGCGCGTGGCCCATATGCGGTCACCCCGATTATCGATTAATATTGCAAGTTTCAACATCATTGTATTACCCAATGTGACGTCTAGCTAAGCATTCAAAGTACTCGATTTTAAGCCTTTGTAGTAGAGGCTAAATTCGAAAAGAGATTTCTTCATGGTGGATTGTATTCATACGAACTGCACATTTATATGCACCGATTGTAAGCTTGCGACATGCTCTCATTTAAACCCTTTGTAATTCTATGCACCGAGAATCTTAAGCGAATCTATGGCTACTTAGTACAGTTGAGATACTTAGCGGAAAGCTAATTTAATTGATTTAAAGTAGGGTTTTCCACGGAAATAGATTTAAAGTTAGTTTAAGCCATAGTCAATTTATTTCTTTATTTTAGTAATTTGATATTATTATAAGTACTGAGTTAAACGTGGAAAAGTACATTTAATGTTATATATTTGATAGCTGTATGTTAAGTAAAGGCTATTTTCGGATGAGTTCCTTGACGATATTATTTCCTCATTTGGCTGTAGTGTAGCTTAAAAATTTAATATTTTATGCTAAAATCTCTATAATTTTGAGCCTTATAAAGCGTACAATATTTTGCATAAAGGAGGAAATTATGTAAAGAGCTCGCGTTGATATCTTTTATATGGTTAATATCTTTATATTATTTACCTTTGCATAAATTAAGTCAAAGCTTTTTTGTAGATTGTTTTAATTAGAATATTACTTTGAAATCCTTATGGAATACCAATTAATAAATAGAAAGTAATATTTATCAACAGAATATATTCGAAGGAGCAACTGTCTAATTTATAAATATGAGAGTGAGTGGGCGCGGTATTTACATACAATGACTTGTTTACACCTGACATTAATAAGGAACGTTGCGAAAATTGGAACAATTTTTAATTTGATGGACCTGAGTGAACGAAAATACGAACCGTTATCGTTCGTTTGGTTTTATCAAAAGCCGTAATTTTTATGATAAAATAATATCCAACCCCTGCACATATCAATCAAACCGACTGTTTGGCTGTAAAAGAAAACAAAAAGACAAAAGCAAATAGATGAACAAGTTTTATTGTTATGGTCAGTTGAAAGCCTATAGGAGGCGGTGTCGCAAAGCATCTGATATAGATCGCGTTGGTCAACACTTGCGCACGCGCCGTGATTCCACAGCGATGTCACACTAATTTTATGTAATGCAGTACTTGAACTTGTGTAGAATTTTACTCCATAAAACATAAATTATTTCAAAGAAGAGAGAGAGAGAGTAAAATAAAAAAGTTTTAAGTACTGTCTAACTACAACCCTTTTTTGTAGCGTCTTTTTTATAGGCTCTACTTTTTAAGGAGCGTTTCAAATAGCAATTGCATTATCGATTTAATCAATTTGTGGTGTTAAAATTCGTAAATATTGTTACAATTTGAAACAAATAAAGCCCCGCATAGCAATCCCCAGGTACTGTCGTAAGCAAGTTCAACTGAAGTAGATGCTATCAGACATTGTCCCAAAAGCTGTTTCACGCTAGCGACCAGTCCGAGAACTTCTCAATAGAATTTAACGGTAATAAATTTGAATTTATCGTGTTGTGAAATCGAACGCTGTATCAGTTTAGTACCGAATCGGCAATGACATTGATGCTATTGAACAAAAGGATTCTTTTTAGAACAAATTACATACATCTCGTTATAATAAAATTGTATTAAACTTCAATGTAATTCATTGAAATAAAATTCTTTACGCACGCTTGACTTGGGGAGTAAGCTGGTGAATGCGTAACGAGGCGAACGGAAGTTGAAAGTTGTTGGTTTACGTAGATCTCCATTATCAACATAACAAAGTTAAAGTTTTGTATTATATGTTGGTATATCCGTCAAATGACAATTTACAATTATTGTCCAGATGGCAACATTAATTAAACCAAAACAAAAACAATGTTGTACCAGCTGATAGATGGCGCTGAAAAAGTTTTACTTAAGTAGTGTGAAAAGCACACTCTTTTTTAATTCTAAGCCAACGAGACATATCTAAACTTTAACTTATGTAACTACATAAATTATTTTAATACCTTATAAATGATTTACTAAAAAATTATTAGCATTATTTGTTACGACATAAAACTAATATTAAAAAAATACCGAATCATTTTTCACTTTTATCAAATTGCATATTCTTACCTTGGAGTCCATGTTTGTTGGCTTGGGATAGGATGTTCACAGTCCTCGAGTTGGAATGTGCCTGCTGCTCGCCCCCGTAGCGTTTTATATCCTACAATACTCATCCAATACGTAACCCAGGACGTGAGTGCAATACATTACAGCTCATTGAAGAAAGTGCGCGAATTACGCGACTATGTCGATGTGATTCTTGCAATACACGTTACGTTTATCGAATATGCTTTCTTTGGTGGAGCGGAGTGACGACGATTGTGGTCCCCTGGTGGACTCCTTTACTAATAAGCTGTTCCTCTGTAGTGTGGAGGTTGAGCAGGTCGGCTCATAGCCCGGAGGTGGCGGGTTCGATTCCGCAGGCAGGACAAGTATTTGTTTAAAAAGCGCAAATACTTGTTCTTGAGTCTGGGTGTTATGGGACCATGGCCCACGTAGTTCCTCAGTCCCTAGACCTAAAAGAAGACTTAGCTTCTGAGCGAAGTAGGTATGCGCCAGCTCTGGAATCCCCCGAGGCGAGAACAAATCGAGTCGAATAAATTTTTTTACACAGGGAATCCTAGCTAGGGTCCAAGATCTATGTATGTGATTTGGGCGTTATTATTATTATTACTTTGTAACACTAAAATTATTGATATTCAATGTTTTCTCTTGTTTCAGTTTTGCCTTTTTCAAAATCAGTACATAGAAACAAAACACTGTATATGTTTATTATAGATTTTTCTAAACTATTTCCGAATAGCAAACGTAGAGCCACATCCAATTTTTTTTTTAATCTTTTCGTTGAACAATTTTCATCGTTATCATCAGCTAGAATAAAACTCTAATTACTGAACATCAGCAATCTTTATCCATTAAGCATCATGCAGATGAATGCTTGCTTAACTATTGCAATCAGCTACACCCTAAGATTCCAAAGTAACAATTTCTGACTCTATAGCTGTTTATTACCTTGTGAGATCCACAAACTGAATATAATTCAAAGCCAAAGTAAAAGGTTTTTATTGCAAATAGGCTCTTTTTAGCACTTTTAAGTACTTAAAATGAAGTACCAACAATATAAAATTAAAAAGTGCTTAATGTATTATATAGCAAGGAACAATATTTGAGTATGAAAATCCAAAATGTGATGTGACTTGATTGTAGAGATAGTTTCAATCCAGGAATGTCGGATCGTTTTTCTTGTAATAATAATAATAATAACGCCCAACGATCACATACATAGATCCTGGACCCTTGCTAGGATTCCCTGTGTAAAAAAATTTATTCGACTCGATTTGTTCTCGCCTCGGGGGATTCCAGAGCTGGCGCATACCTACTTCGCTCAGAAGCTAAGTCTTCTTAATCAGCGAGGTAATGCTGCCAATATTCTGGGAACCTTACCACGGTGGTGAGTTGGATAGCATATTTATTTTGTAAATAATGTTTTATTAGTTGTAACTTTTAATTGATAGAGTGCCTGTACATAATAATAAACAGCTGCAATTAAATATCTGTTAATAGTTAACTTAAAAAACTTTTATATCTTCTTTTACTATTTTTACCAATGAAGTGTTGTGTATCGCAAATGGGACGCAACATTTTTGAAAACTTCTTCGTAGATTAAGTTCAATATTTGACATGATAGTTAATACATACAGTATATGGTATATATGTAGTAATTTGCTGTGAACATTTCCCTCCACCACTACCGCATACATACGATCACATACATGCAGAGTATGGAGGGAATTGTTCACAGCGAGCACATCCGAATATTTACATCGTGAATTATCATGTCCGTCGCCACAAATGTTTATAATTTTCCCCTTCATTTAAAATTGGCGATTAACAGCGATTATTTTCAGCAATATATAATGCTTACTTACTCTTAGTTTAGAATCTGTCTGAAGAAATAAATTCATAATATACTTTTTAAAAAAGTGTTAAAGACCTGGACGTATATTTTTTCAAATTATTTTGATAATAACCCAATTACTGAACCGATTTTGATGAAATTTCTAGGGGGCAAATATAACAGTATACGTCCAGTTAAGACGATGCTCACAAATTGATCACAGGTAATCCTTTTAGGGTTCCGTACCCATAGGGTAAAAACCAGACCCTATAACTTAGCCTCCAGCATCGGTCTGTTTGTCTGTCATAGGTAGGCAGCTGAAATATTCACACACTATGCTTTAATAATGCAGAACACTATGCTAAATATTAAATATAATAATAAAAATTACTTACAAGGGGTTACATACCATAAAAAAACCTTGTTTTTCAAACAATTTACTTTTTTATTTCCTATCCTAAATACGGTGATATGTGGGCAAAAGCTTTATAATTTTAAGCTTGGTATGATTATATTGCATCTGTAGCAACAAGTACTAAAAAACTGGCCAAACAATCAAAGAAATGTTCATACTAACTATGCACATCAACTGCGTATTCAAACTGTTAAATCCATACAAATTAGTGTTTCTATCGGTTCCAACGAGTTACGTGATCGCCCAGCTGATAAAATCCAGAGGTGTAACGTCAAGGATAATTTCTAAGGCCAGGTAAAAGAACATTTGCTTAAAAAACCTTAAAAGTCTCAAAACTTTTCTTTTACTAGGTGGTAGTACTTTTTTGCAAAGGTTCTAGGATCTGCAATTTCAATTTCAAAAGCAAGGACTTTCGTATAGGTCGGTACCACCGCTTTGCCAGTTATTCTGCCACCAAACAGTAGTGTGCAAGCACTACATGTTCCGGTTCGAAGGGCACTGTAGCTAGTGAAATAACTGGGCAATTGAGACTTTATGACCTGATCTCACAGTCTAGTAATCTCATTACCAGGCTGTGCTGATGTCTCAGGATGATGTGCGCAGTGCAGTGTCACTCGTAACTCAGTTTTGGGGTTCTGAATGACACTGTTCTTACAGTATTTAGTACAATATGTACATAGGTATGGCCCTACGGGCCCCAGGCATGGCCTGTAGTATCTTTGGGACTTTTCACAGAGATGTTTAACCGAGAATCTGTGCATTATTTAGGTAGCAGGTATATGTAACCTATACTTGCGAAAGTTGTCAATTATTGGCATTTTGATAGTTACATTTTAATCTTTTATTTGCATATCAAATTTTATGCATCTTTGTTTATAAATCAAGAATAGTCATCACCTCTTCTCACAGCATCATAATTTTTTTTGACATCTTTTTATTGCATTTTTTTAAATTAGAAAGGATATGCCAGTTATTCTGCTGCCAAACAGTAGTGCGCCAGTTTGAAGGGCACTGTAGCTAGTGAAATTATCGGGCAAGTGAGACTTTCTTACCTTACCTCAGAGTTTAATAATCTTATTTTCTCAGGACGACGTGCGCAAAAGAGTGTCACGCGAAACTCTATACTTTAGAGTTCCGAGTGACACTGAAAATGATATGGGCACATTATAAGTAAGTCAGGTGCCTATGTATATATTATCATAGCGTATTCATATTTCTTACTTTTTTGGAATGTCTTTTAGATTATTTACGTTTCAGGGTTAAGTTAAAAATGCGTTTAAAATTTACTGTTGTATTTCATTTCATTTCAAGTAAAAAATAAAGAAACATTTAAAATATGTACAAATCAAGTCTTTAAGGTAAAAAATGAGCCATCAAGTTGGAGGTATTCTTCAAACGTATCTGTAGCCAGCATTGACGAGTTTAGCGGGAGCAGCCACGGGCACGGGTGCCCTAACAGCAGCAGCTACAGGTGCCCTGATAGCGGCAGCGATGGGTGCCCTGTAGGCAGCAGCCACTGGAGCAGCAGCGTATGCAGCAGGGTAAGTGGCGGGGTAGGTTGTGGAGTACGCAGCAGGGTATTGAGTATAGGCTGAAACTGGACCAGTGGCATATTGAGTGACGGCGGCACTAGAGAACGGAGCAGCGTACGCGGTGGCGTAGGGGGAGGCGTACGCAGCGGTATAGGGTGCGTAGGCGAACGAAGGAGCGGCGGCGTAACGGGCAGGTAGGACTGGAGTTGCAGCTGCATAGCGAGCTGGAGCCACGGCAGCTACAGGACCGGCGGCATAGTTGGTGACGACAGGAGCGGCGGGGGCGACCGCGGTGGCATAGCGAGCGGGAGCTACAGCGGCCACGGGAGCGGCGGCGTAGCTGGTCACGATGGGAGCGGCGGCAGGTGCGACGACAGGAGCGGTGGCGTAGCGAGCGGGAGCCACGGCGACTTGCTCCGTCACCAGTGGCTCATTTTTCACTACCGCGTTGAATCCGTTCACGGAGTCGGCAACGTAGTCAACCGTGCGCAATGAGCCATCGGCTTCAGCCAGAGAGTATTGACCCCGCACTACGTCACCATTGCGCTCCTCGTTCTGACTCTTATAGTCACCGGTGAGCGCATCAGCTACTTTGTATCCGAACTGGTATTGAATAAAGGGGTCTAACTCTTCTAGTCGCGCCGCTGCGTACACAGGTGCTGCTGGCGCCACGCTACCACAGGCAACGGCCAGGAGGCAAGAGAAGACCACCAACTGTAGGGACAAAAAGATTTTTGTTTAGTCACCATAACATATTTGCACAGTGGAGTACAGTCACAACAAGTAATGATGTCCTCGCTATTCACAATTTTATGATCTAAATCCTAGCAGGTGTTTATGATTTTATAGATGCAATACTTCAATATTATATGGCACATAAATTTAAAATTCCATTGTATATCATTATCTATAATGAGGGTTTTCACTTCACTTTATCACGAACACTTGACTGGTCACTTTTGCACTGAATCCTTTGGTTCCATACCTTGAAAGCCATTTCTAATGGTTTGAGGAGTTGTGTTCGGGGTTGCTTGGAGCGGTGAACTGTACCCCTTGTTGGATACTATCAGCATTTATAGTAGTTGGAGTGAAGCGCTTGCCTCATCCTGTAGCATCTCCAAATTTAAATATATTCAAGTACGCACGTACGAGCCCGGCCGATGGGACGGCTGGACAATGCCACGTGAACAAAGCGGCTACTTGCAACATAGCTGGCCTATGAAACTTGGCGGTCACACCGATTCTTCTATATCATGAATAAATATGTTTTCAGGACTGTTTGAACGGATTTCACGGATCGAATACCGTTGAAAACTCATTGAGGAAATACGACTCGCTTTTTATCTCGAGTACATTCCAATTCTAATACAATCGTGCATGATTATAGAATTGACATCTCCATAGCGCAAACATAAACTTTTACGTACTTATACATTTACAAGTCATATTAAACAAGGTTAATTAATTCCAATTTCTAAAATGTTTAAGTTAATCAACGATTAAAATTCATTACCTTACCTCAATCAAATCGAATAGCAAACGTTTCGATAACATACATAAGATCACTTCAATCTAGTGAAACAACTAATCTAGAGCGAACCTAATGATTTTTATTTTGTTTTCTTAATCACTCATTCCAATTTTTCATACAAAAATATACTTAAATGAAAAATATACTTCTCGCGACATACCTACTGCTGTTCCCGTCACTACAAAATTGTCATTTGGGAATCGTTTTTATAAAACTTGTATTTTCATAATTGAACAAAAGGTGATCGGGCGCGTGATTGCTACGTCAATACGTAAAACAGTTTTCTACTAAGTTAGGTACTATATTTATCTTCATATTTTACGGTTGACTACTTATCTTTAGATAACTATGTGCAAAATTTAATTCGAAATAATTCAGCCATTTTAAAATAAGGACAAAGTTTTAAGTTATTTTAGATCAGTAGGATAATATGAGGCTAGGGAGAAAAATTGGGAAGAACATTACCATGAATAGGTACGCATCAACTAACCTACCTAGAGCGTGTCATTAAATCATCAAGTTAGCAAAATTTTTGTGATACTAGTAAAAAAAAAACTAAAAACGAGTGTGCTATGGACCACACGACTGAAGTAAAACTTCTTTAGCTTAGATCCATCTATCGGCCGGTATAACTTTGTTTTTGCTTTGTTTAATGTTAAAGTCGCCATCTTGACAATAAACATTAAAAATCAGTAACTCTTTATTTCTTTCAACATCAACCCCTTGTATTATAGGTCCAGAAGTTCATTACATTGACACAATTAATTGAGTTGCCATTAGCGTGTACGTGCACTTTCAATCGAGCCGTTTTTGAAGAATAATTTATTGATTCATTTCAAATTCAAGTCACTTGCAACTATCGTAATTGTTCACTTTTGCGACTACGCTTACCAAAACTGACTACTGAGTCATTTAAGTTTCCTAGACTTTTGCATTTGAATAGATGCAGTGTAGTCCATGTACAATGTAGATAGTATGCAACGCTGTCGCAAAATAGGATAGACGCAGGTAATTTGAGTATTAGTAAACCTTGGTTTTTATTTAATTTATATTTTTTGAAATTATTGTAAAGTCTTACTAGGTGGTAGGACTTTACTGCAGAGTTCGTCTAGATAGGTACCACCGCTTTACCAGTTCTTCTGCCACCTAACAATATTGTGCAAGCACTACTCTGTTCCAGTTTGAAGAGTATTGTAGCTAGTGAAATTATCAATCAAACTTAATGATATGTTGATGCTGATGCCTCAGGATGACGTGGACAGGATGTCACGCGAAACTTTACATTAGAGTTCCAGAGACACTGTAACTGTTTATGGGTGACCGTGTCGCTTAACATCAGGTGAACGACTAGCTCGTCGCGTAATTCATTAACATAAAAAAGGCCAGCACAATCACTTAAGCAATTTATTGTGAGTAGAAATACAACAAAAGCCCATTAAGTTTACCTGTTCACTTACCTCTTATATACGCAAAATAAACTTTTGTTAAAATATTGTCAGAAAAATTAGTCTTATAATTATTTAACGGAGAGAACCCGTGGTTTTACATTAGCCTGTTTGTAGAACGTATAATTAAAAACAGGATAAAAAATACCCTGAGCTGGCATTAGCTATCAGGGCGCTACATTTCATCCTAATTTTTTCATTGAGTTTTGGCGGGAAAACGAAAAAGATCGCGTCGCCGCATTGTATTATTTTCCAAAACTTGTGTTATTTTCAGTGTTAGTGCATAAAATTGGTGGCATTCTATTTGTTAAGTGCTGGATTACAGGCGTGAGTGTGGGAAAATGGTATAATGATACTGAAACGTTTCTTTTCGTGTTGTTTCCAAAACTCCATAGAAGCTTCAAGTAAAGTTGCCACCACTTTACTAGGAGTATGACTTTGACTAAACTATGACTTGACTTGATGACTTCGACTGTGACTTGACACATATTTGCGTAAATATCATTAACTTGAAAAATTATCAATTACTTGACACTGGCTAAATACACAAAAGTGTGGAGCCAAAACATAAAAAAAAATCTTTTCATTTGTTTGAAATACACACAAAATACTTTTTCGATTCATATACACAGGGAGGTACCTATAACCTATAAACCTTCATACCTATACATACCTAAGTACGTTACATCTAGTAACTACTTACTTTCAAATTTCAGGGTTTAAAATGCGTCTTATTTTCTAAGTGGCTTTTGGTTTGCGACAAACTAGGTTAGATATATGGTATTCCCATCATACACATTACTTTCATTTCGTGAAATATAGCGTTGTACTTTTGTTTCTTTGTTTCTCGTTCTCGCAGACTAATAGCCTCTTAGTTTCATACAAAGTTTTACATACTGTCTCAAAGTCTTTGACAACCACAAGACAAGCTAGTAGTAACCAATAATAACTGGACAACACCCGTTATAGGTATTTTCATCTATTATGTCACATAAAATAGCAAAGAAATATTTAAAAAATACGTCACAAATTGATTAAAAATCGTGGTGATTACGCCAAACAATATGATAGCGTCCAAAGTGGCGTTTTTTGAAGGCCTTTATATATTCAGCAGTAGACGTTTTCCGGTTGATGACGTATGTGATTATAAACGAAACATCGGAATAATTATAATAATGTTTAATAGAAAAAATCTGGGACACATCTACTAAATATCATATCCAAACCACCCGCTGCAAGATTATACACTGATTCGGACCTTCAGTTCAAAAAATAGGGCATCACAAACATTTGGACTGGCCCGATAGCTCAGTTGGTAGCATTCCTGCGTTCTGAACTGCAGGTTGTGGGTTCGTTTCCCACCCAGGACAATCATTTGTGTAATGAACATCGATGTTTGTTCTGTGGCTGGGTGTTATATTGTATTCTATTTATATAATTACAAACAAAAAAGTATATAAGTATTGTATCTGTTGTCTGGTTCCCATACTACAAGCTTTGCTTAGTTTGGGGCTAGATGGCGCCGTGTGAAATTTCCACACGTATTTATTATTTTTATTATAAAAAACAAAAAAACGAATGTGCTTTAAACCACACGACTGAAGTAAAACTTCTTTAGCTCCATCTCTCTTGCCCTTACAGTATACAATATACCAAACGTAACTCTCTCTCTTTCTTTGTTCAAGTTGAAGGGAGATATAAGTATATCTCCCTCTCAACTTCCATTCCCCTCGCCCGATCAATTTCCGTTACACATTCACCAGCTTAGCGTGCGTAAAGATGTTTAATGTTTTCCTTCAATTAGTGCGTAGCTCTAGTGATGAAAATGCGTAAAGCGTCTGCGGGAGGGGAGTATTTTCCCAGCGCACGCGCGTCCTTCACAAGGTTGCCAACTGTTGCGTAACTTTACGGCGGCTGGTCATGGCAACTACTGTACGACGGGCCCTGCGGATGACTCATTCTAATTCTTGTAGTGAAGTGATGCCTGCCTGCCTGCCAAAGTGCATTTTATCCACTAGCGCTATAAGACTTTTTTAAATTCGAACTTATAACCTATTCAATAATTTTCACTGAAAATGCATTAAAAATTATTTCATATCAGTGCGCCAACCTCATTTTTAGAATGGTTCAAATAACCAGGACGGCAACTACATGAAAAATACTAATTTAATATTATAATACTATATAAACTGTTCTTCTTGCAAGTAGCTTATCCTCGCTGCCTGTAATGAGGTGAAAAGTTGTGTGTTGCACTCGGCAGCAAAGTTATTCTGCGTCTCGTACCTTTGAAATCTTCTCTGCGCTCAGGATTCTATAGACAGCCTCTGTGGTGTGGTGGTTGAGCAGGTCAACTCATAACCCGGTGGCGGGTTTGATTCCAGCGACAGGACAAGTATTTGTACACAGAAAAAAAGCGCAAATACTTGTTCTGAGTCTGGGTGTTGCGGGACCATGGTCCTCGTAGTTCCTGGATCCCTAGACACAGGGAATCCTAGTTAGGGTCCAGGATCTATATAATTATGTGATCGTTGGGCGTTATTATTATTATTATAGATTGGGTGGTCCTATTCATACACCGGGACCACATTGTTTAGTATAGGGCTTGCGTAGCCAGCCATAGTAGGGCTTGATTTAATTCGTCCAAGGGCTTGATCAAAACTGACCTTAACAACTAACATTGTCATTAGAGAGAGAACAGGCCCCTCTTTTTAAAATCGGTTAAAGATCAGTGAACGCGTTGATGTCTTTTTACTAAGCAATATTTATCATAATATAAATACCTACTGGTAGTGGGCTGGAGCATTTGGACTGTCTATAGGTCATCGCCAGTATATAGTCAATTTTTTTTTTAGTTTTAGGTAGTGTTTTGTATTAGTTATTATATGATTGTAGTATTTAGTTTGAAAATAAACGAATCATAATGTAATATTCTTATTTGGTAATTCTTTATAGTATTAGTTAGGTGCTGACGCCGCAAAAACCGCCGTGACTGTTAGTAACTGACTCCCAGAAGAAGGATATCGAATATGTCCGAAACCTGGTCCAAGTAGTTACGATTTTAAACTGATATTAGTTTAGCCGTTATTAATCTCCAAAACGAATCATACAATTTCATAACATTATAGTTTCAAATATCAATTATTACGTCATCTTCCGCCCATCGCATCGCTGATCTGATCGGTCTCACCCTTTGAATCCTGTCTAAGTCCCTTTATGTTTGACAGGTTTTTTGTCCACTATGTGGATAGCGGTCAATGGTGAGTAACATTATGTTACTTTAATGTGTTATCCTGTTTATCGAGTGTTACCTTGATTAAACAATATTGACCTCGTTTTCAGGAATGTTTACTTGCGTCAAGTGAGCTGGCATCGTCCCGCCTGATTGTTATTCCAGTCTCAGACGCAGGCAGCCTAAACGCTTTCCTTAGCAAATATTTCTTAGAACGCCTGCGGTTAAAAGGCTAAAAACTAGAACGATATTATATCTACCTACAAGGATATGAAACATTACATGCTACAGTGCAAAACAGTACACAAGCTTTCATTAATTTATGAATAAAATGACACAATTTTTCTTTAGATGTTATTAATGTTAATGAAAATAGCTAATTAACTAAGGCCATAATTCCGGTCAAATTACTGTTATGAGTAGTTCAAAATATCAGTTAAACAATATTTAAATTAAACTTGGACCATGGAGTTTAACCAGGAATCCAACACATTGAACATCATATTTGTTATTACTAGGTATACAACATGTACCCAGTTGTTTTATTTATTTGTTTGGAACAAAAATTATCTGACTAACCAGCTGATTCGATTAGACCATCTGTAACTAGTTGGTTTTTTCAGTGTGCTAAGCAAGTCGCCGTCGCGCGCGCGCACTCACCTTGAGGAAGGCTGCCAAATGCAGTTGAAACTATAGTCGGATAGTCCGGCCAATTTTAAACGTGAGTAAATCCCGTACAAATAATACAAAATAGTTGGTTTTTTTTTTTGAACAAGCTAATGCTCTATACCTGTTGGTCTCTACCGACCTTTACAGCGTTACCGGGCGGGAGGGCAGGCGCTTAAGGCGCCCAGCCGTCAAAAGTGGGAGGCCTCTTTTACTTCGCGAGCCAAGGCTTCGGCCGTTGCCGGGATAAGAGGATAAAGAAGACTACGTCCACTGGAAGAGTGGACCCTATTGGAAATCGCGGGACCGTTCTAGCTAACGGGCTAGCTACGGGGGGTACGAAAGTAACTAGTAGGTCTGTTCATTTGTTCGCAGGGGAATGACAGACTTAAATGCTACTTCAATGTTTGATAGCTGTGTAATTTATAACCATAAACTTTAACCGGCAAATCTAGCGTAATTACAATATATATTCAATTATAACTTTATTTTAAAGATAGTTTAATAGTGCTTACACAATATTTATATATACATATTATACACAATTTAAATTTTGTATTCTGGAAGTTAGTTGGTACTTAGATAATGATTAAAAGCCAAGCGATTCGTTTATTTAATATAAGGACACGTAGGTTAATAAAAAAAAAATCAAATGTAAATAATTTTTTAAGTAAACAAAAATCTAACAACTTCTGAAGATAATATAGAATGGCATAATTAAATCTATAATATTAATAAATATATTTATGTAACTGTATTTATATAGCCTACTGTTTCCTTTTTCTAACGGCCTAAATTCCTCTATTCTTACGAATTACTAGGTACTAAATTATAATAAGCATACTAAAAAAATGGCTGGAGCGTTTGGACTGTTTATAAGGTCAGGGTGGCCAGTATGCAGTCCATTTGTATTTTGTAGTAGGTTATTAAGCTGGTAGCATTTAGTAATACTAACTGATATTACCGTTTCCTTGATTATAGGAGCAATAAGACAGCAATGTATGTGATGGTGAAGAAGCTACAAAATTAGGCTTCGAACTACATAATGAAATCCGTCATACAGACACTACTTTTATATAAATACTTAATATGAAAAACAGCTGTAAATTAATCATAAAATTTACGTCTGCCATCTAAGGAGCCAGTGGAGACTACTATTACATTGGCAACACACAACAATCGCAATCTATTCACTAGTATAAAAAGCGTAACTTTAGTTACTGTTTAGTTGTGTATGTCACCTGACATTACCATACAGCTAAGGTCGTACTTGTACGTAACTCGGCTGCCTACGTGCGACGACGTGACAAAGAAAGCTAAAACTGTCTATAACTGGAGCAGCCGAAATATTAGCAATTTAGCTGTCATTTAAGTTTTATTCTTTGATAAGTAAATACAATAATTTCGAAATACTCGAGTCTATGTCTTGAAAACAAGAGACATCATTTCATACAATTGATTAGCATTGTTGTATATTTACTATGTGGGTATATGTAAAATTAATAATAAAATACAGTCTCTGTGTTCACTATCTTGTCGTTTCATTTCATGGTGACCGAACCTGGTGCTGTGCTAATAAAATTTAAATTTTTACTTCTAAAAGCTGTTTTTTGTACTGAAAAGTATAAAATATCGTTTTATTCTTAGATTCTCTAATATTGTATTAATGTAAAAAAAAATAAGAGTTTTCTTAAGATGAGACCTTTTTTTACACACAGCTTATCTTGTATTTGATCATGCTCTCACTTTTACTCTCTGTCTCTCTCTCTCTCTCACACAAACATTTTTTTGTAAGTTTGCCATATAGCACTGTTTCTCAGAATTTGATCCTTATAAATGATCCTATGGCGCAATTCAATCAATACAAGATATGTTTGTTTTTTCTTTCAAAATCAGTGGATTAAATTCCCGGGTAAGAAAATTTGTAAGCTTACTTTTAAACATCATTAAAACTTACAGCTAAATAAACAGATAAAAGCATCATGATATAAACTATGCCAGTTATAAATTTCTACTTATACAGGTTTAATTTTTGTTAAAATCAGCCCGTAGACTCTTGAGCATTTTTCGCTATTCCCTATACGTTATTCGCTATTTCGCTATTCGCTACCTATTGGTTTTTTCCATCCACGCTAAATGAAAGATTCACTATGTATACTAGTTGCATTCATGTATTTAGACTCATTGATGCATGAGGTTAGATTACAGAGGATCGCTTCCTATTTTCGTGTAGGTACTGAATGAGAAAATAATTCATACAAAACCCAACCAAAAAATTGATTTTTCCTTAACACAATCATTAAGTGTGAACAACTAGTAAATCCTATGAATCACATTGTAAAAACACCGCATGGCTTAAATTGCACCATTTAAGTCGTGTTTAAACTACGTAAGCATCAAACTGTAATGTACAAGAAATATAACAATACCGGCACATGTCCAAGTCGCAAGAAATTGTGACATTTGGCTGCGATATGTATCGATGAATAGACCACGAGAATACAAAGTTTGCTTTTAAATGTAAATTTAAACAGGTAAGATTATTTGATACCATTGAGAATTGAGCGTGTTAAATTCATGTTTTTTTTTTATGTTAATGAATGACGTGATGAGCTAGCCGTTCGCCTGATGTTAAACAACACGGCTGCCCATATCAGCTGCAGTGTTACTCGGAACTCTAAAGTATAGAGTTTCGCGTGACACTGCTCTGCGCACGTCATCCTGAGACATCAACACAATCTAGTAATAAGATTACTAAACTGTGAGATCAAATCATAAAGTCTCATTTGCCCAGTAATTTCACTAGCTACATTGCCCTCCAAACCGGAACACAGCAGTGCTTGTGCACTACTGCTTGGCGGCAGAATAACTGGCAAAGCGGTATATATATACCTACAAAAGTTATTCATGAAAGTTACAATTGTTTAAATTAGCTAAACGTCATCAGGATGTTAAGCGACACGGCCGCCCATAACAGTTGTAGTGTCACTCAGAATTCTATAAAGTTTCGCGTAACATTGCACTGGGCACGTTATTATGAGACATCAACACAGTTTAGTCATCTTAAAAGTCAGAAAAATTCAGATCATAAAGTCTCATTGCCCAGCAATTTCACTAGCTACAGCTATTAAATTAGGATTTTCGTACCGGAAAACTGTACCTTTATGTCATCATTAACAGCCTAAAGACGTCCACTGCACTGGTACTTATTCTAAATTATTTTATCTATAGTATTAAAAATACGTTTAGAAAAACCACTCTAAATTCTCTACGACAGATTTATATCAACTTTAGTAATATTATAGTAGGTAGGTAGGTGAGTGACGAAAAAGCTTTGTGGTTTATTTCCTACGAGCTTCTGTCCGCAGCTTCGCCCGCGGCGTGGCCTATAGGAAAATAATTCAACCACCCATTTCACCCTCTTAAGGGTGAAGTTTCGAAAAATCCTTTCTTAGCGGACGCCTACGTCATAACATCTACCTGCATGCCAAATTTCAGCTCGATCCGTCCAGTGGTTTGGGCTGTGCGTTGATAGATCACTATGTCAGTCAGTCACCTTTCAGTTATATATATTTAGATTTGTAATAATTTACCAACTCTCCGACCTAATTCAATTTTATGAAGAAATATAATCATTATTAAGTAATAAATAAATAAAACAGAATACTATAAAATGAAAACATAATCTAACAAACTGGCAAACTTGCCAGATTGAGCAATGCCACGTTGAATGGCAATGCTCAATCTTTGGACGAAGTAGAGGCTAGCATTTTGGTCACGTGTTGCTTCGACCAGATGTTTAGAAAGATCTTTGAATATTTGGTGAGTACCTGGTCCCTAAGGTGAGTAACTAGAGTTCTGTTTTCAAATTTAAAACTGATAGGTCAGAGTCACTCAGTAGAAAAGTCACTCAATAATCACCATTCTCACAATCGAACCTTATAATCTTTTCAGACAATGCAATCAAAATAGAAAAACAAACATTTGACCTCAATATGTGGCCAGTATCAAATCACTCACGGATAGATTAGGCTGAATCACTAGATCGGACCTTGCGCAACTTCGGCTGCTTTAATTTATTATGTACTTACATATACCAACTTTCAAGTAAGTAGTTATGAAGGAGCACGCCAGTCGTACCTACCGCAGTTCTGACTGATGGAAAACCGCTTTGGCTGTTTATGTTGCAATTATGTATTCAATAGATAGTAGGTAGAATAATTAGTAGTTTCATTATTATTATGTAATTTTATTGACGTTTTTATTCCGATATATTAAATAGTTGACACGTATTAAATTAAAGTAAATTATTATATTTAGAATTATTAATTTATTTATAATTGAACATAAAGCTGAAACACAATTTTTTAATTTTTTTTGTACTCTTGTCTGCCGTCCATAGTCCGTGCAATGGCAAAGAACGGAACGTTCTTGCACTAGTACTTTATTTGTAGAGAAAAAATAGGTAATTCTAAAATATCGAATTATCCTGGGGAACTCCGCAGGGTTAATAGTTATGATGCTATCGTTTTCTCCTATATGATGTGGTGAAAACAATTATTACTTACTTGCAATAATAAACCATTCATCGCCGACTTTTTTGTTTATTTTTTATTAAGAAACGAAAATAAATTACTTTTAATATACGTTTCATTTATTTATGATTCAACATGTGTTCTGAGTTGCCATATACCGCATACTCTGCTGCCCATTCTACCTACAAATTAGGAAAGTCTCTGGCAATAAAATTATCACACGTGCATCAGCCGGGCTACTGGGTACGACCGTCGTGGTTGCAGTCGGAGTCAGTATCACAGAGCACATTATGTCAGTATCAAAAACTTTATAACTATAGCAGTTTCTGTCTCTCATAAAAATGAACATAATTTTGATGCGCGTGGATTGGTATAGTATCGTAGCGTAACCAATACGATTAGGTAGAAGAAGGTCAAACCAAATCTGGATGTAGGTCTCCAATTTAATTGGACTTTTTTATTCATATTTCATATTTTATGTTTGTAGACTTATATAGGGGTTGTACTTACTAGTATTAATAATAGCAATGTGCAATACCCTTATGGATGCCAACCCGGAATGTGATGTGTTTGCTGACGAATCGAAGGTGATTGAAAAGAAAGAAAGTTTGTTAGAAACTAAAACATACAAGCAAAGACTTGGTCTAAAAATCGACATGTATAATAATTTGCCCATTGAAGTAACTAAATTACTTGTATTAGAATATAAACTCAGAACTAAAGATTTTTTTGAAATACATCCATTTTATACACTAAACGAATTTATGACAAAATGCTGGAATGCAAATATGTTCATTTTCTGATTGTAAATAAGTAAGATTGCAAACTAAAATATCGTGATGGAATTATATAAGATAAATAAAATATGAGTAAGATTAGATGGTTAATATAATGAACTGAAGGAACTATTGTGAAATGCTATTGTGTAATAATATAATGACATGCCTAATATTATAACGTGATGTTATAATGTGGTCAGTGAAATAAATGAAATGAAATGAAATGATTTTGTGGGATTGTCTGGAATATTGTGAGGCGAATGCATGATTGAATTTAATAATAAGTGTAATTGGCATTGCCGTTCTTATTATAATATAATAAATAAATAAATTATGTCTATTACTAGTTTTCGATTTTACTTATATGCTGTAACTTTAAAGGGAGCTTTCAGTTATGTGCCGTTTTACGACGGTCGACATATTGACTCTATGACCTTTGTAATTTCATTGAACTTATCATTTCTCGTTCGAGTTACAATAAAAATAATAAGACGTAAGTATAAACAAAATTGTTGGACGATAATTGCTGACATTTGCTGTTCTCGGTTATCGCGTAATATTTAAGATGTCAACTTGTTTTAATGTGGGGCAAGGCCGTGCGCGATTTTGCGCACTGTTTTATGGTTGCGGGCACCCGACATGTCGTTGGTTTGGTTTCTCACGGCTAAAATTAACAGGTTTTTGCCCGTATTAAAGAACGCTCAATTGTCGTTTTTGTCGTACAAGTGAGATTTCATTCACAAATTAACCAATTTATGAATGTAATCTCGACTTGAGTCAACTGATTAACAACTGAGAATTGTTATGTTATCGATTTCGGCTCAAATTACTATGTAAAAAAGAGATAAATACATACTATAATGTTTACCGGGATTGGTGTCATTTCTGAATTTCCGATATTTCGGTGCGGTTTTAAATGCACCATGCGCGCATAGAAGTCTCTGAAATGCGTCATATATCTTTATAATGCTATCTAGAATGGGTTTTTAAAGCCTATGGGCAAGCTCAGGAATTAGAGAGAGGTAAGCAACCTCGTGAGGTCTATGGACCACGACCGATTTTTGATTGGACCGAATCACCCCATTCACGTTTTGCAATTTTTCATAGTTTACATAAGCTACGAAACCATTCAATCATTTTCATTAAAGCCTTCCCTCTTTTCCCTAAACATTAATGTCACTACAGTTGTGGACTACTATTTGACACTGATTCCTGGGACAACCTGTACGTTGAGTTGGAGTCCTGTATAAGTGCGTGGTGCGTTTACCAGAAAATAGCAATTCACGCGTGATGCAAAATCATCGTAAGTATAATTAGATCTCTAATCGAAATAATTTTTGATCAGGCGATTTTATGTATGCGTTAGTAATAGCAAGAATTTCAGATGAGAAACCCAAGATTACATAGGTAGGGAGGGGATATCCATTGTAGGAAGATAATTTCGTAGTGTATATTATGTAGGCAGGTACTTTTATCAATCGGTCGTTGTGTCTTAATGAGAAGCCTAAACTAAAACTAAACTAAAATTGTGAACGTCTTTGTTTGATAATGAAGAATGAATAGTACTAAGCTATACTTCCTAATACAAGTACCTTAGAGTTTAGCTTAGAGTCCGGAGCACTCACGCTCACTAAAAAGCTTCTTCTTGCGGCGGCGTCGTGGGTCGGGTCGTCCTCTTCCCTCAAAATGATCGAGGAGGGCGATGGCTGGCACATGCGTCAAGCTCGTGAACGGGTGCTGCTTGCGGAAGCTGGTTTGCTCGGTGGTGTACGGACAATTAGAAATAAGTACTTATGTTTTTGTTATTCGCTGTATTGTCCTTCCTGTATTGTATATGTGTTTATTATATATTCATGTTAATAATAAGCTAAATTTATAAATATAAAAATAATTTAACAAAAAGCACGGATCCAGGTGTATGTGGAAATGCAGATTTAAAAAAAAGTTAAAAGCTGATGGCGTTTAAACAATCGTTGTGTTAAAATTATTAGTATATTGAACTCAATCCATAGACTGTGTCAGTGCTACAAAGTGTTAAAAAAAAAAAAAAAAACTAGACTGTGATCTATGCTGTTTCCGCTCTCTCTCTTCCGTCAACCATTGTCGGGCTGTCCATGTTTCTTTTTACCTATCAATTAAAATATCCCTTGTTTGTCCGATCAATCCTGGCTGTTTTATTAGTAGTTTTCACCCATAACCCTTCAGGTTTTGGGCCCAGCCTACGCGAGTTTTTATTTTTTATCCTTTCAGCGTATTTTACAAAAATATATTTCGTGCAAGCCATCATGGCATCGTACATGCAACAAATTGAAAAATTACATGGTCGTGACAACTATCAAGAATGGAAATTTGCTGTAAAGTCTCTGCTACAGCTAGAGGACTTATGGGACGCAGTGGAAGGAAGTTCCACCGTTGATTCAAAGAAAAATGTGAAGGCACGCAGCCGAATCATTCTTTTGATAGATTCCGTAAATTTTGTTCATGTGGAAGATGCAACTACAGCAAGGGAGGTATGGACGAATCTTGAAAAGGCTTTTGACGACAATGGATTGACCCGTAAGCAAAGCGGGCAAGAATACCAATAATAAAAACTGTAAGGACACAAGGGATAGGAAGGGGCCTAGATGCTATAATTGCAATAACATTTTCAGCTACTGAGACAGAAATAGACAGTACAGAATGGTATGTGGACTCGGGAGCTTCAAGGCACATGACCAAGCACAAGATATATGATGCTCAGCCACCACCAGTGAGTCATGTGCGTGTTGCTAACAGCGGATTACTACGAGTAGAAGCATGTGGAAAAATAGACATAACTGTTACAAATGGCAATGGATCACAAAGCAAAATACAAGTAAGTGAAGTCCTGTATATACCTGAGCTTTCCACTAATTTACTGTCTGTCTGCAAAATAATAAAAAGTGGCTATGATGTTAAATTTGATAGAAATGGATGTCAAATAAATGATAAAAATAATAAATTAATAGCAACAGCCACATGTATCAATGACACATACAGATTAAATACCCCGAACAGCCAAGCATTAGCAGCTGTTGAGGAAGAGAGTAGTTATTTATGGCATCAAAGAATGGGTCACCTAAATTTTAATGATGTACAAAAATTAGTTGAATGTACCGAAGGGGTAAGGCTTTTGTCAAATGAACAAAACGGTATCTGCAAGCCATGTTTAGAAGGAAAACAAACAAGACTGCCGTTTCCTAAAGAAGGTCACAGAGCCAGTGAGCTTCTTGAAATGATCCACACCGATGTATGTGGTCCAATGGAAAACAAGTCTCTGGGAAATGCAAGGTATTTTGTTACATTCATAGATGATGTTTCTAGAAAAGTCTTTGTATATTTTGTCACTCAGAAATCAGATGTATTTGAAAAATTTAAAGAGTTTAAAAATCAAGTTGAGAATCAATTAAATAAAAAAATAAAAACTATCCGATCAGATAATGGAAAGGAATATATAAATGGTACTTTTGAAAAATACTTGAAGTCTTGTGGCATAGTACATCAAACAAGTACTCCGTACACACCAGAACATAATGGCCTCGCTGAGAGGATGAATAGAACACTAGTAGAACGTGCTAAATGTATGTTACTGAATTCTAATTTACAGAAGCAGTTCTGGGCTGAAGCTATAGCAACAGCTGCATATATTGTCAACAGATCACCTACCAAGGCTTTGTCATACAAAACTCCAGAAGAACTGTGGACTTACAAGAAACCCAACATCAGTCACATGAAAGTGTTTGGATGCAAAGCTATGGTTCATGTTCCAAAAGAAAAAAGACAAAAATGGGATCCTAAGGCACGTGAGTTAATCTTTGTTGGATATAGTGAAACATGCAAAGGCTATAGATTTTTTGATCCTCAATCGAAGCGCATTCTTATGAGCAGAGATGTCACTTTTCTTGAAGATTCTGTAAAGAAAAATAATGTTAATATTCCATTACCTGAAAATAGTACTGAAATAAAATGTAACTTACCTGATGATGTGACACCGATGTCCCCCTGTACTCCGAGCTCAGAAAGTACACTAAATGAAACAATAGATACTAGTTATGAAGACCCTTATGATAGTTCTTACAGACCTGATGCCACTGATGAAAGCCCCGATAGACCAGAGTTTGTCAACCTCCGACCACGCAAGAAGCTGCAATTAGAGAGCCCCACCACATTCTTATGCATCAATGAGTCAGCTACGAGCCTCCTGGATAGAGACCCGCAAACTACTGAGGATGCCTTGTCAGGAGAGAACAGCGAGTCTTGGAAAGAAGCCATGAACGATGAGTATAAATCACTACTTCAGAATAACACATGGACTTTGACCGACTTACCTCCAAACAAGAAGGCTATACCATGTAAATGGGTTTATAAGACTAAGCGCGATGCAACTGGGCAAATTGTACGCTACAAAGCCAGACTGGTGATAAAAGGCTATGAACAAAGGCATGGCATTGATTACCATGATGTATATGCACCAGTCGTCCGACATACATCTATAAGATACTTAATAGCTCTAGCTGTAAGATACAATCTTGAAATTTATCAAATGGACGCTATTACCGCATTTTTACAAGGAGATTTGGAAGAAGAAATATTTATGAGTCAACCACCATTGTTTGAGAATGATAACAAAGTATGTAAATTAAACAAATCAATTTATGGTTTAAAACAAGCCAGCCGTCAGTGGAATATAAAGTTAAACAATTGTTTGATTGAAATTGGTTTAATACGGTCAAAGGTTGACCCATGCATTTATTATCAAATATCTGGAATAGAAGACATGTTTTTAATTGCAGTATATGTAGACGATATAATGTATTTTTACAATAATACAAGCACAGCAAATAATATAATTAAAAAACTGGAAAGTAAATTTAATATGAAGAAATTGGGAAAAGCAGTTTTTTGCCTTGGATTAAAAATTACTAGACATGTCAATAACAAAGAAATAACTGTAGATCAATCACATTACATAGAAAAAATATTAAACAAATTCAATATGAATGACTGTAATCCAGTGAGTACTCCATGGGAAACAGGAACCCAATTAAAGTCTGCCAAAAATGAACAAGAAATATTAAATAATGTTCCATACCATGAAGCAGTGGGATGCTTGTTGTACTTGTCACAATGTACAAGGCCTGATATAACATATGCAGTCAACACATTGAGTCAATTCAATAACAAACCAACTTCACAACATTGGATAGCATTAAAAAGAGTACTGCGATATCTCAAAGGAACTCAACAAATGAAACTGAAATTTAAACAAAATATTAATAATGATAATTTAGTTGCATTCTGTGATGCAGATTGGGCATCCAACACCGAAACAAGAAAATCTGTTACAGGTTACATCTTTCTTTTTCAGGGTGCAAGTATAAGTTGGAATTCTAAAAAACAACCAACTGTGGCACTTTCTACAGCAGAAGCTGAATTTATGTCCCTTGCAAGTTGTGTGCAGGAGGCATTATGGCTGAAACAGCTTGATGCTGAACTCAGGCCTTCAGTCAAGGGTAAACAAATATGTATATACTGTGATAATCGAAGTGCTATTAGTATTTCAGGTACTGATGCCTATCATGCTCGAAGTAAACACATAGACATCCGGTACCACTTTGTCAAGGAGAGAGTTGCATCGAAGGAAATCAATATCCATTACAAACCAACGGAAGACATGGTTGCTGATGTGCTGACCAAAGGGCTGCCTAAAGACAAGCATACCAGTTGTACCCGAGGAATGGGATTGTGTTCAGGAGGGAATGATGGCGTTTAAACAATCGTTGTGTTAAAATTATTAGTATATTGAACTCAATCCATAGACTGTGTCAGTGCTACAAAGTGTTAAAAAAAAAAAAAAAAACTAGACTGTGATCTATGCTGTTTCCGCTCTCTCTCTTCCGTCAACCATTGTCGGGCTGTCCATGTTTCTTTTTACCTATCAATTAAAATATCCCTTGTTTGTCCGATCAATCCTGGCTGTTTTATTAGTAGTTTTCACCCATAACCCTTCAAAAGCTTACACTTTTAATTCTTAAAAGAGCACCAAAATAGTGTCTATTGAATTATTATATTAACTTCGATAGATACTTTTTGGTGTTCTTTTGGTAATAGGTACCTACCTCATTCAGTCCCCTAGTGTTTTATTGCAAAACGAAGGACATTTGTTCAATATATTAATCACTTATTTTAATCTATTTCTAGGATCGACAGCCGATGAATCGAAGCTCATTATTTATTACAAACGGTTTATCGTATGCACGTTCATTGAAACAATAGTAGGCATCACCTTGACATTAAAGTATTGAGAATTACTACTATGGTATTTTGTCATAATAAGAATGAATAATTTCCAGTGCTTTGTTTGGTATAATTGGTTTTATTATTGTGACAAGATACTTAAGAAGAGACCTTGTCTTCACGGGTATAATCGATGCCAATAACAGTCCGTTAGCGTTTGTCCAGTTAAAATCGTAATAATTACAATTAGTTTTTAATTAGAATCCACAGTTACCTTTTTATCAGATATATTTTTATCAGACAGATTTTTATATATAAAAATTATGTAATAAATTATAACTATAGGCACCATGCTGTGTCATCCGCAGTTAAACCATTTTCTTGGGGGAACTTTTAATTTTTCTCCTTAGAAAGTGTTTACCTACTTACAAATTCTCTGACTGTGAGCCTTATAGATGGGCATAGAGGATGCCACTAATAGGCAAACGTAACATTGGTAAAGGATAAAAAAAACCTTGAAAAACTCTGTAGATATCAAGAAGCCCTTCTTATTTTTGGTATCTAGTCATTGTAGTAAATCCACTTGAATTCAAAGTTTCAGAAGAATCGAATAAGTTTCATTTCAAAGAGTAATTCTTTTACTTGTACTTAGAACTACTCCGAACGCCTTAAAAAAGTAAGTATACCTAAGTAGCAGTTTCCGCTCTTTGTGTTATTTTTTTACAGTGAATTTTAATTTTAAAAATGTAAAGCAAGCGTATAGATTGAGCCATGAGCTTGTAATTATTATGAACTGAACATTTGCGGCAGCCCTGTGAAGAGTTCATTAAATTTGCCACACCCGTCACACCACTTTTGTTTTCATCGGCAGACCTCGCGGTCGCGGCCACAAGACCTCAGCTAATTAATCATTTTTAGCGCCTGCTTCACAACTTGATTGTGTTTGACTCGTAATTCCACATACCTGAAATTAAAGCCTGTTTGTTAACTAAAAACAAAATATAAAATTAAGTTCTTCAATAAATATAGCGATTTCAAAGGACTAATGCCGATTCTCCGAATTCCAACTCTGTTTTTTGCACATTCTTTTTAATCCAGTCTTTTAAATATCATGTAATAATAGATAGAGTTCATTCCGCTTTCTTCGAGTGTTGCTTCAACCAGCCCCTTTCTTAAATGCTTAAATAAACTGGCGATTTCTCTATTAAAATGTAAGACGAAGTGTGTTGTGAAGATCTTAAATTAGTTAATATTATAATACACCTTGACGCACTGTCGTAAGATTGTGTTATGTAGGTATGTACTAGTATAATACAGGTGTTGACATAAAATGATCTTCTTTCTTTATAATGTAAAAAATTAGCACCATCACTTGTTAATTGGACATGCTCTTAAAACTTTAATACTTTATACAAGATTATACTTGTTTGGCGCGTATAAGTCAAGGCGACTTTTCGGTCCTTAACATTAAAGTTTGAGGTGCTTTTGGTAGAGATAACCAATAAAATGTCGCATTGCGGGAAATTTCCCTGTGTTTTTAAATTAAATATGGACAAATATTTAAAGAGCTGTGCTGCTGGACATCCTTGAGGCGGCTGGGTGCGATCTTTGATAATAATGTAATGAGAGCACGCCGACTAAAAACCTCTAAAGACAAATATAAAAATGAATAAAAGACGCTCTGATAAGCCGTAAAGACTACTCACCAATATCCAATGTGTAAAATTACATAGGTAATGTGGATAAATAAAGATGGATAAAAAAAACTTTATACTCACATGAGTGCTGCAGAAGCTAATAATAATTCTTCCTGTAGGAAATAAATCTCAGATCGGCGCCTCTTTGTGTTTTTTGTATAATTATAAGTATTAATAATTAATTTAATTCAGGCAACCGATGAAATGAAATCCTAAAAAAGTAAAAGATATAACTCGAAGTAGATACTGTTACTTACATCCATGTCGTGAATTTATGAGTTTTATCCTATTTTTCTAAATTCAACTGGGTAGACATTTCCGTTTAGCAACAGCACTGGTTCGTGCGTGATGGATGAGTGATGTGAGTCAGACGGTAGAGCAAAAAAATTCGAGAAGAAAATGATCAATTTTTTCAGTCTTTTAATATGCTAGGGGTAAAGCTTCGGTGAACGAGTATATTGAAGAATTAAGAACAACCAGAAATTTAATAGATGCTCCTGTTTTTATATCCATCATAGATACTGGACTATAACTAGGATTCTGTGTCTAGGGACCCAGGAACTACAAGGACCATAGTCCCACAACACCCAGACTCAGAAGAAGTATTTGCGCTTTTTTTCTGTGCTCAAATACTTGTCCTGCCACGGGAATCGAACCCGCCGCCTCCGGTTTATGAGCCGACCTGCTCAACTACCACAGTACAGAGACGCTGTCACCGCGCTGTCATGTTTTTTTTTAAATGTTAGTGAATGATGTAACGAGCTAGTCGTTCACCTGATGTTAAACGACACGAACACCCATAACAGAACAGTGTCACTCGGAACTCCAAAGTATAATGTTTCGCGTGACACTGCACTGCGCACATCATCCTGAGACATCGGCACAGTCTTGTATTAAATGCAATTGTTATGCTATCTACTAAAGCAAACAAAAGCGTTGATATATAGGACATTTACTATGATTTTATATTAGAATTCATGCATTGTCTTTTAGTTAGTTTTAGTTTAGTTAATATATTGTAGGTATCATACATTTTTATCAAAAATGAAATGCTTTAAAAATGTATTAAATATAATTGTAGTCATATCTAGGATTGATTAATGTACACTAGATTATGTACTTAGGATTTATTCATGAAAAAATATATATATATATTATATATATAATATATATATATATAATATTTTTGAAATTGAATTGAATCGACTGTGAGATCAGATAATAAAGTCTCAAATGCCCAGTAATTTCACTAGCTACAAAAAGGAGAAGAGTTTAAAAATAAATATCGCTCAGGAACAGCATATACAACGCTATGAGGCAAACACTATAATTATTGTCACACCACCAAAACCCACAATTCACAATATTGGATACCAAGCATCTATTTTTTGTAGTTTGCCTACTATATTAGGAGTACCTAAAATTGGCATTTTGAGACATATACTATCATTTAGTTAAAAAAGCTCTAAAATAATAACTAGCTATTATCGCGTAACTCTACAACAGTAAACCTAAACCTAAAATTCTGAAAGTAACTTTACTGACGCAAGCGCAAACGCAATAAAACTAAGTGCCTACTTAAATCTAGATTTTTAGTTTTATTGCTCTTTTAAAAACTTGTCACGATTCACTCCAAAAATGTCATTCAGAATCTTTGTTGTCCGCAAGGTACACATATACGTTTTAAGATATGTGCGTGTATAAATTAATTAGTGGTTATCATTGTGTAACATCTGCGACACAGATTATTCACACACAAATACGTCATAGGTATCACTACATAAACTGTGCAATGAAGCTTGTAAAGAGATTGTATTTGATCAATTGACTTGATAAACTATAACTTTTTTGAGTTTTGGTGGGAAAACGAAAAAGATCACGTTACCGCATTGTATTATTTTCCAAAACTTGTGTTGTTTTCAGTGAGTTATAGAGGGGCTGCAGCGGGAGTATTAAAGTGAGACGATAATTATACTAAAGTTATTTATTTAAACTAAGTTCGTCCTTAAAACTACTTATAACTAATATGTACAAGTGACAGGTCTCGGCGATCGAGAACGAGTAACGTAGGAGGGGTCATGACAGACAGGCTAAGAGGGGAACGCGGGACGCGGGCGATGCGCGGACGGCGGTCGCGATCCCATTCTCACGCAGGCGCTGGTCAGCATTTTCTTTATGTGTTAGTGCCTTGTGGATGTGTGTAAATCCAGCTGACGCGGTGACGACGACGTCTAGACGGTGCGATATGCGGCGCGTCCGGTGCACTTTGCATGCTATGTAACACCTCCCATCGCAGATCAGCAACTATTTCAGTACTTTCAGTCTAAATGTTGCTGAATGATCTGGATTTATGCAGCTGTGTGCTAAATTCTCATCATCGGCTTTTCTTAGTGGTTGAACGTTAGTCGTGGCAGGCGTGTCAGTCGTTAGGCAGCGTTTTTGATCGTTCTTCGATTTTATAAAGATGACCATTACTCCTGTACTGGTGATAAGATGTAAAAGGGCATAGTTGTGTGATAAACTGAGTTTGATTGATTTTCAAGAGTAAGGATAGACTGAGCTGCCATCTTTTCTTGAATTTTGTAGAGTCCGTTGAAATTTATCGAGTTAAGTTTCATAGCAGGATATGTTTCATGTCCAGGTTCTGTATATTCGAGGATAATAATGGTCTTCATTGGCTGTCCTTTGATTTCATTGTTAATATTCATAACTGTTAGTTCGTCGGTGTGCAGTATACAGTTTTACGGGATTGTAACAAAGTAGCTTCCGTGAAGGTAGTGATGTCTTCTCTTTTGAAATGCATCGTCACTTTGGTGGCTTTTCGGGAATATGATGATGAAGTGCTGAACGACCAATCTTTCCATTATTTCTTTAAAAAAATGTTATAAGTGTTCTTGTGCATGAGCTTCCAATTGTATGTGCTAGTAATAAATCTCGAATGCAGGTTTTGTTCGAATTTGATGTTTGATATTCGCTTCGCATATGAACCGGTATTCTAACTTCGGGCATTCAGCCTCCATGTACACATAGAATTTCTCGTTAGTTGCTATATTACTGATAAGGGGGTAAGATGACCAAGTTATATTCGTTAGATATAATGGTGAGTCGTTAAAGTTCGTATATACTAGAGGAACAAATAGGAATTTTAAAAACTACAGCTAACTTATTTTCATAGAAATATGATCTAGACCTTATAATACTATAATATTCTCTAAGTTCTACACCTAAAATTTGATTCTTATCATATAAAATATAAAGTTTTTGAATCATCTTACGCAATGTATCTAATCCTAACATAAAATGATGAGTGCGAGAGGCACGTGTGAATACTAACATATCTTCTAGTCTATGGAATTCATTTGCAATTTGTTCTATATTACCATTTATAATATTTAATAAGTGTGCTATTTTATTCTGATTATTATTGATAGCTGCTATGGCATCGTTCTTTTTAAGAGCATCTGTAGTCCAGTTAGAATTTTTACGACCAAACCAATACCATCTATAAGACCTCGTTTCACATGACTTGGCTCTAAACTTTTTATTTAAATTGAAGCTTTAGACAAAACTTGCTGATCAAATGATCGAATTGCGTTTCGTAGAATGAAATGAAAGTACTATTTATCATATAGGATCTTGCTTGTAAAATCTGGTTTTTAATTATCTTAATTTTGTGTTCAATATTAGTCAGTTTAATGTAATGGATTAAAAAGTGGTAGTGGGATACTTATCGTCAATGGTTTTTTCATGAAATTTACTGAAGTCTACTACAAGGCGCCATTTTTGTCGACCGGAAGCATCAGCCTTCTTTGCTTCTTCCCAAATAGGCGAGCTCCATGCAGAGTCGTATGGTTTTATAATACCTTGCTCTAACATATTCCCAAATTGTTCACTCACCTCTTTTTTGTGAACAAAAGGATATCTGTAGCACTTCGTGTATGCAGGGTTGTCATCGGTAGTTCATTAGTACTTTAGTTTATTAGTAAAGGTCAAAGGTTCTGCCCTTTACGCTCCGAAACGCAATCACTTCTTTGTCGCAAGTATATTACATTGATTTACTCCTGTACATAATCCAAAGCATTATCTGTACTAGCAGGTCTCATCCATCTACTACGAGAACCAAGTGGCTCTTTTACTTACTTGGCATTAATCCAGAAACAAAATCCTGCAAGGTTTTTTTTTATATTAGTCACGTTTTGCTTCGATTGTCGTATTAATACTTTCATGTAAAGTAACATACGTCATTATAGTAGAGAAAAGGCTCTGGCAGTGATCAAAGGTGCTACTTCCCTGTGTGCTCAGGGAGAGGTCATTGTAGAGGGCTGTTTCATCTCGTTGGTCTGTGAAATTATTAATTAACACATTCTTGATGCCAGAGTAGCTCTCATAAAATAAAATTTAATATAAAATACAAGTTGATCACAAATTTTTATAAGCCTGGTTAAAATATTCGGGTTTCCGTCAAATTCAGGAACGAAGCGAAACGCTTTAAATATTGGGTCTGGATCTGATTACGTCATATCAATCGTGCAATATGTCTACGGTGTTTTACGATATTTATTTTAACTTCCGCAATTTTTGAAAAAAAAATTTTTTTTGTGTATTAACGAATTTTTTTTTTTTACTTATTTTTATTAATATAATTGAATTCGTATTAATCAATTAAATTTTCTTTATATTTATTTTTTCAGTTTATTAATGTTACATAAAATTTTTAAATTTATTTAATTATTTATTTTCATAAAATTAAATTTTACCAGCAATTAATTGTATTTCAATTAAAACTTATCAAATTTACTCACTGCATTTATTCTGAAATTAATTAAAAATTTAATTAAATATACAATGAATAAATTTTTCAATACAAGATAATATTTAAATTTATTTTATAAATTTAAATTGTTATTTTTTTCATTTTTATTTTTTAAATAAAAACAAATGTATTTATTTAATTTTATTAATTTAATTCTATTTCAGTTAATTTTTTTTTTGTTTACTCTATATTAATTTTTTGAGTTTAATAATTTTACATAAAAATTTAAAATTTATTTTATTTTTTTATTAATTGTATTTTAATTAAAATTTATTTTAATTATTCGCTGCATTTATTCTGAAATCAATTAAGTTTAATTAAATATACCACGAATAAATTTTTCAATATTAGATTTTATTTTAATTTAATTTATAATTGTGAATTATTAATATTTTTTATAATTTTTTGAAAATATTACATAAAAACAAATATTTCTTAATTAATTTCATTTAATTCAAAACTTTTCATTTTTTTTTATTTCTTTACCCTATTTATTTAGTTTATTAATTTATAGAATTCGTTTAATTTTATTTAATTATATTTATTTTAATTAAATTTAATTCTACTACCAAAATAATTTTGTTTAAATTAAAATGTATTAAATTTAATCAATGCATTTTTTATGAAATCAATTAAGTCATTAATTCAATATGCATTTAATTAATTTTCATATATTATAACATTTTTCAAATTAACTTATTTAATTTTATTTCAAAATGTTAAATTTATAAATTTATTAATTATCTCTTTACCTACACTTAATTTGTCGTAATCATTAAAATTCCATTTTAAATTCATTTAACATGAATTAATTATCATAATTAAATTTACTTGACACCTTACCAGTACGATACTGAAAAAGGAATGGTCAGGTAAAATTAGTTTTTACAAATTAATTCATTCAATTTTTTTTAAATGTTATATTTATAAATTTATTAATTATCTCTTTACCTAAACTAATTTATCGTAATAATTAAAATTCCTTTTGAAATTAATTTAACATAATAATCTATAATATTAACGAATTATTAAAATTAAAATTACTTGGTACCTTACCAGTACGATACTGGAAAAGGTATGGTCGGGTAAAATCCTGACAGAATTACAACTAAAAGGGGGAAGCAACACCAGAGAAAATTCTAGCGTACTTACTGTATATTCATCATCTTTGGTTCACTTTAATATCCTTCGATTTCTTGAAAGCTCCAGCCGCAGTCCTTCAGAGATGTCCGAATCCTTGGTCAAGGCTCAATAGCCAGTCACGTACGCGCACAGTTCAAAGTTCACTGAGTTCACAGGGTTCCCAGAGTTCCACTCAGAAGTCCAAAAAGATGTCAAAATTTCCCGAGGGTCGTAAGCGCACTTGACCCAAAGATCATACCGTCTGCGCCAGTTATAGAGGGGCTGCAGCGGGAGTATTAAAGTGAGACGATAATTATACTAAAGTTATTTATTTAAACTAAGTTCGTCCTTAAAACTACTTATAACTAATATGTACAAGTGACAGGTCTCGGCGATCGAGAACGAGTAACGTAGGAGGGGTCATGACAGACAGGCTAAGAGGGGAACGCGGGACGCGGGCGATGCGCGGACGGCGGTCGCGATCCCATTCTCACGCAGGCGCTGGTCAGCATTTTCTTTATGTGTTAGTGCCTTGTGGATGTGTGTAAATCCAGCTGACGCGGTGACGACGACGTCTAGACGGTGCGATATGCGGCGCGTCCGGTGCACTTTGCATGCTATGTAACAAGTGTTAGTGTTTTTTAGTGTTTGTTGTTTCCAAAACTTCATTAGCTTCTGGCAAAATTGCCACCACTTTATTGGGAGTATGACTTGACTAGACTAGACTATGAATTGACTCTGACTTGACTTGATGACTTCGACTGTGACCTGACCTGACACATTATTTACGTGAAATATCATAACTTGATAAATTATCAATTACTTGACACTGGCTAAATACACAAAAGTGTGGAGCCAAAATAAAAAAAAAACTTTAACTTTAATTCCCGTCTGTACTAGTCTATTCAAATATAACTTAACTAAGCAACACTTTCCCCCGGGCTCTCGTATACGTTTGGTAAATTCGTGCCAACTTGGCAAACCAAATACTGAAGGCTCATTGGTTGCCTGTTGATCATCGGTTGTCTCAACCAATGAGCGTACAGTATTTGGCATGTTGACTTGACACAAGTTTGACAAACGTACGAGAAGCCTGGGGCTAGGGATATAAATGCGAATTTAGGAGCTGTTAAACTTTAGTACAAACGGGCGTAATAATATCTAATTCTAAATGCCAAAAAGGTAAAAAAGCCTCGGACGTATGACTAGGTAGCTATATAAGCTATATCTGTAATACTAATAGATATGTAGGTAACTAAGTGCTGGTCAGCACCACTCAGCTGCCACAGCCTTACGAACAGCTCACATACTTAGCATCCATCCTTCCATACTTCCAATATCACTCTATGCACAAAACATAGCTTCGTTGAACAGTTCCCCACGAATGCTAAGAGAAGATACTCGGAGATAGATGAACTCTTTATTGTAGGTAGTAGTTATAAGGCATATTATGTGAATTTCAAATGAATTGACTTTGATGTAGGTAGTGTAGTAGTATGGTGAGGTGATATAAAATTAGCTAAGATGTTGTTATGATTCTTCCTGTCTTTTTTTTTACAGAGCTGTGGTCGTTTTGCGACAAAGCTCTTTTAAATACAATTTTGAATTTTAACGAATTGGTTTTCCATGATTGCGCTCAACCGGTCAGTTTTCGTCTTGACGGCTGTTTAATTTTATGAAAGTTTGATAGATCAACATTTTTAGTTTAAATCTTTTCTTCCTTCTCCTTTTAGGAACTGTATCCTGCTGGAATTCGACGAGGGAAGGTTACCAACAGGATATATTATGTCAGTAATATATACTGATTCCTGTTGCGTAACTTTACCTCATACCTTAATCTTAGCTAAGATTTTCATTCATTTTGTCAAAATGTATTATGACAACACGACTTGGTCAATTGATTGTTTAGTGTATAACAGCTTACAGCGTACCATATCCATAAATTATGGGTCCAACGACGACGCCCTAAGCTGCAAGTTTAATTTTTGTAATGGTTCCAAAAATATTTTTCTTATGAAACGCGTTGATGTCTGATTTGTAGGCCCGTACGAATAGTTGAAATTTTTATTTTCGTAAAACCACGGACCCAAAACAAGGTGCCCACCTTCTATTAGGACTTTTTACACGCATTATTGTCAAAATAGTTTGGGTTTAAACAGTATCATGTCAATTCAGTGATGTAAGGGGATCGTGTCAATTTCATGCCTAATCACTCAATAAGCTATTTATTAAAGTAAAACTTCTATACGCACGCTTGATTTGGGGAGTGACCTGGTGAATACGAGGCGAACGGAAGTTGAAGTTAGTTCACGTAGATCACCATTGTCAACATAACGAAGTTAAATATTTGTATTGTTATGTTGGTATGTCTGGTAAAATGACAATTAACAACTGTCAAGATGGCGACATTAACATTACACAAAGCGAAAACAATGTTTTACCGGACGATAGATGGAGCTAAACTAAAGAAATTTTACAGTCGTGTGGGTTAAAGCGCACTCGTTTTTTTATTCATGTTGGTACCTTATAGTGTCGTAAGTTCTCAGTTTTCGCAAACGTTATAACTTCAAAGCGGTGTAAGTAACGCCAACGGGCTTTGCCGCCCGCTCATTAGAGACCTTGATCCGTGTCTTGGTTCCGTTCCGGCCAGCCAAGGGCCACCGGAATTTGTTGGCAATAACTCAATAGTTACCTACCTACACATATTTAGTTTTATCAATTACAATTATAGTAAAATAACATTAAATACATTATTTTTAATTTTAATTTATGTTTTGGTAGTTATCTTAATGTGAATCACACTAATATTATGAAGGCGAAAGTTTGTATATGTGTATGTGCGTTTGTGTGTATGTTTGTTACTCTTTCACGCTCTAACGGCTGAATGAATTTTGAAGAAATTCGGTACCAAGATAGCGTATACACTGGATTAGCATATAGGCTACATTTTATCCCTGAAAAGTGAAATTTTCCCGTGGGATGAACAATAATTACAATACTTTTTATCCGCGGGTGAAACCGCGTAATATTACTGTTTATTATGATGTGGCGTTTGCCAATAAGAGTTTTCTTATGGAAATAAATCGATTGCTAAGGTGTGAACAGTAACAAGATAGGTGGGTACATTATAAGGTTTCAAGATCGAACCCGCAATAATGAAATCGGACACCGTAATATGAGTTTAAGGATCGAGAGAATTATGACAGGTCTAGTGAAGTTACACAGGATACTTGACCGGATGTGGCGATGGTAGGTGGTGCATGGCAACAGCTGGCTTGTCAAAAGTCGCAAAATTTTAAAACGTAGACAACAAGTTTATAATTGAACTATAGAACGGAATCATATTTTCGGAAAGTTTTCCTTTAGGAAGAGCTTTCAGAAAATATGCCATTGTTATCTATAACTTGACAGTGCGGCAAGCGGCTTTTTGACGTTGTCTGTTTGCCTTTACATTAATAAATGCAGATTACTTTAAGGCAATAAAATTCAAATGTCAAAGGTAATTAAGGTCTGAAGTTCCTGAGTGAACTTTACCGTAATATGCGAACACGGTGACCTGAATTAGGAGTATCTATATGCGTGATTTCGCACTGGAACCATCATTATGAATACGAGATTCTAATAAAATGTAGCTTACAGACTTAGAATAACATTCTAACTAATAGCCTTTTCAGGACAAGCTTGACTTGTTAGTCTCTTAACTGATGAATTAAACCTACCGCGCATCTTATGACTACAAAAATCATGTTAAGCTTGTGATTATTCCAGAAACCTAAGATAAACAATAAAAAATAGCTTAAGTAACTTAACTTTTTTTTATTGTTTGATAGCCTCGCGTTTGACCACTATCACACCTGATGGTAAGTGACGATGCGGTCTAGGATGTAACACGATTGCCTAGAAGATAAATTAATTATTAATTATGAATTAATTAATTAATGATAAATTAATTACTGAACCAAAAGACTATGACGAGATTATTTTTTATCCAAGTTCTTTTTTATTGCAATAACAGCAGCATACAATATTTATATAAATGTCCATTATGGCTATATAACTGTGCCGTTGACGACCAAGTGAATATATCATTTTTTTAAAGGGGTTAGTTAACGCGACTTCGGTCGCCTTCATTTCAAACTGGAAAGTACTAAGCCGAAATTTTGTTACCTTGGTGATACTTTCCAGTTATTTTGATTTTAATACCAAACAACCGATACAATTTTGTTAAAATTTCTATGGATTTGTTTATGTTTTTTTCTATTTTTATTTTTACCTAAGTATAAAAATTTCGTCAATATCGGTCAGAAAAACAATCGTTTCAAATACATAAAAAATCTAAACCGGTTTATAAATGACGGAGTTCTGGGGTGACAACCATTAAAAAATACAACCGAAATGAGAAACTCCTCCTTTCTTTGAAGTCAACTAAAAAGTAATTACGCCTTATTTAAGCCTAAGCCTTATTTACTTGGACAGCAAAAATAAAAGACTCATTTAGTTTTATGATAACTCTAAGACTTTCAATATTTGCAATCTGAGCTTCCGAACAGGGAGCTTTGCCGGAGCCCCGGGGCTCTCTTCACGGCCGCGTGACGTCGCCGCGACTCCGATGAGTGAAAGGGTGCGCCCCCGTTATTCATATAAAAGCTCACAGTACTCCTCTACTGACATCATTCAACATCCACCAACAACTCACTCACTACACAATGGCATTCAAGGTACAAAAACGATTGTGACGTATGATCTAGTGACGAAGTGAATCAAACGTGATAAGTGACTGAAATGCTCAACAAATGTGCTCTAATGTTTCTTTGTTATTGTTCACAGTTTGTGGTTCTCGCCTGCTTGGTGGCTGCTGCCAGCGCTGGATTAGTAGCTCCCCTTAGCTACGCCGCTGCTCCGGCCCACTATGTCCACTCTGCCCCAGTGGCCTACGCTGCTGCTGCTCCAGTGGCTAAAGTAGAAGAGTACGACGCGCACCCTCAGTACAGCTTCGCGTACGACGTGCAGGACGGTCTCACCGGCGACTCCAAGTCCCAGCACGAGAGCCGCGACGGTGACGTCGTTCAGGGCTCCTACTCCGTCGTCGACCCCGATGGCACCAAGCGCACCGTAGACTACACCGCCGACCCCCACAACGGGTTCAACGCGGTCGTACGCAAGGAAGCCCTCGGTCACGTCGCTAAGGTCGCCGCTGTCGCTCCCGTGGTCGCTAAGGTCGCCGCTCCCGTCGCTTACGCCGCTGCCCCCGTCTACCACTCCGCTCCGGTCGCCAAGATCGCCGCTCCTCTGGCTTACTCCGCTTCTCCCATCTACCACTCCGCCCCCGTGGCCAAGATCGCCGCTCCCGTCGCTTACTCCGCTCCGGTCTACCAGTCCGCCCCCGCGGTCTACCACTCTGCCCCCGCCGTCTACCACTCCGCTCCCGTCTACCACCACTAAATTGATGCCAAAAGCTAGTAAAATAATTAAATAATGCAGTTATCGCATTTTCAATATGGTAACTGCATTTTATATTTATGCTCGTATTTCTAGATGGAATAAATTATTTTTTGTAGGAACATGATTTAAGTTGTATTTTTTACTTTTCCATAAGAAGTTCTTTGATCATCGTAGTTAATCATAGTATGCAATGCATATTTAAATAAACAGTAAGGTACAGCAGCACCATCCACATTATGTACTTGGTCTGTGACTCTATGCTACCAACCACTTCAATTCATGGGAATATATGTAAGGGCAATAACAAAAATTGGAATAGGGAGAAGTTGGACTTAGTAAATAACCTACCCAGCTATATAATAAAATAGAAGTAATTTTAATACTAAGTAAGTTTCATACATACTTCATTATTTAATAAACTACTGGAATAGAAGTATGTAGTATTTAACCTACTCTGCGAATAAAGTAGCAACTGAGTAAGTACCTACAGTTGGGACTAGTTAGGAAGAAAAAAAAAGGAATAAATGAAAAACTTTCATTGTGTCATTTATACTAGCGTTATTGTAAATATTTGAAAACCATGCATTACGTAATAACATTACGTTTTCACATAATGTAGGTAAACTTCATGATACCCAAAAAGTGTCTCAATTTGTACCTGCTTATCGCAAATGATAATCCAAATTGAGAGTTTTTTGTATTCAACATTGTAATTTTCGTTAATTACAATGTCGAATACAATGCTCCTAAAAGATGTCTTTTAAGTATGTAGGTACATTATGCGACCACAGATCCTATATTTATAGGATCTGTGTGTGCGACATACCAACTCGCTGAATAAACTGCACGACGTCATATATTATTATTAGGCAGTCCCAAAAGGTTATCGGGTTCATTTTAAAAGGTCTGAGAATGCCCTATTGACATTTTGAAACCTCAAGGATGCCCCAAGACCAAAAGACATAAGGCGCTATAATCAGAAGCTAGTTTCATAATGGGTACTTATGTAATTTATTTAATCTATAACAAATATCTTCTATCCATTTAATAGATACCATAAAAAACTGTATCTAGCTTTTATTTTATAATTGTTTCATAGGTTTGCGTTTGACCATTATACGATGCGGTTTAAGATGGAGCACGCCACGCTTGCTTAGAATATACCTTGATACCTTTCGGATACTCCAAGGTTATAGTTTTCGGGCAATACGGACACATAATTATTGTTATGCTATGTTATGTATTTTTTTATTTAAAACGGTTTTCGAATTTTTATTCCATTTTAATATTTATCTTCCAAAAATTAAATTATACATAATATACAGTGTTAAAAACTACCCATAAAGCCGAAAGGAGGTTAAATGGGGCCTTATAACAAATCCATTCACAAATATTTCAGTAGGAACGCTGATAACATTCCCCAAAATATAAAAAAATATATTTTCACTGATGTGTAAACCCTATTTCAGTAAAATGAATGATTAAACTGCAGCAGTAAAACGCAGAATGTACATTTCTACCTAAATCGTGGAACGACAAAACACCTAACCCAAAGAATATAATTACTCTCTGACTACCTAAACGAACACTTAGGCTGGGTTGCACCATCTACCTACAGTTAAGTTTAAACTACAGTCATAACTGCAGTTAAAACACCCGTTAAGTAGAAATGCGTTACACCATTTAACTGTGGTCAAAATGACGTCATAACTTAACGGTAACATTAACTACGCAAGATTGGCTGGTTAAAGTAAACGTTATAGTTAAAAGCTGTCAAACAATCTTAACTCAAAATCACTTTACCATCTTACCATTTCCTTGTAGAACTTGTAATCTGTAATCATCTCTACTTTACTTTACATTGTTTTGACAATAAGCACTTTGTAATTTTATATGCTTAGTGAAATAACTTAATTTTAAGTACCTGATATAATTTTGACTTGTAAAAGTGCTAAAATTAGCCTATTTGCAATAAATCTTTTGAATTTGAATTTGAATTTAGTTTTTTTTTTAGTTAGAAAGCATCGTTATTTTGATTAGAAGATTTGAAATTGACAATTTTTTTTCTAATTTGACATTTTTTGTATTCAGTACTTGAGTACATCCTTGTATTGAGGTAGCAAACATTTATGAATGAAAATGCACTAACACTGAAAATAGCACTAGTTTTGGAAAATAATACAATGCGGTGACATGATCTTTTTCGTTTTCCCGCGAAAACTCATTGTTAGAGTATCTATTTAGTAGGTAATATTATGTTGCCGTGGTATATAAAAAATATATGCTAATATGTAATATAAAATTGGTGGCGTTTTATTCGTTAAGTGCTGGATTATAGGCTCATGTGTGGGAAAGTGGTATAATGATAATGATAATGAAACGTTTCTTTTTCTGTTGTTTCCAAAACTTCTGAGAAAGAAGAAGCTTCTGGTTAAGTTGCCACCACTTTACTAGGAATATGACTGGACTAGACAAAAGTATGACTTGACTTGATGACTTGGACTGTGACTTGACATGACACATAAATGTATGCAATAATAATAATTGAAAATAACTTGAAAATTATCAATTACTAGACACTGGCTAAATACACAAAGTGTGGAGCAAAAAAAAAGCATCTCTACCTAGTCTGTGGTCGGTTACCAATTTTGTCAATTTTGACATTAAGGAGAATCAAAACAAATTACAAAACAAACAGGAGCCGGCCGACGCCTAAACAAAATAATATTTTGTGAAACGGGCGTAAATCGAGACTTGGAACAGCTGTTTATACTGCTGCCGTATCCTGCGATGTTATCCCAGTAACCGGTTCATTGAATATACTTAATTAATCATTCGGTTTAAATTGATTTAGCTTTCATAATTTTGGGCTTCACTTTCCATTATCTTTATAAATTCTGCATTTTAAGTTAGTAAATATAACATAACTTAGCCGTAAATGTCATTTAACTAAACTGCTATACCCAGAATTAAGAGCTGTAAAAATGGTTTCTACGCGGGGTGTGCGATATAAGTTCACCGAGGGCGAGCGGGTTTTATGTTACGAACCGGATCCTACAAAGGCCAAAGTGTTGTATGATTCTAAGGTAAGTGCCCGAATACCGTTTGTTCAATTCTAAACTCAGTATGGCTTTCTCTTGGTTCTATAAACGGTACAGTCATAACCTAAAAAGAATAAGTTTTGAAGCAAAACTTGGAATAACAACATGGGTGTTGATTATAAATTATGCTCATAATTGGCATCTGATCAGATTTGGCGTTTGTACAGGAGCATATGATTGGTTACAATTAAAACAACATTTTCAACTTCCTCACATCCATATCCATCAAGATATGTCAGGAAAGAATGAAAATTATAAAATTGTCAGGGTGTGGTTGTCATTCAATCTTTTTTAAGTTAATTAGTAGATATTGGTATAGTATTATATTATCAGTCCTATAGAAATGTAAGCAAATCTTTTTTTTCATCTATTAAAATTATTTCTGCGTTTTCGTTCAGATCTCGCTTGAGTGAGTATAATATGTTCCTTGGTTATGTTTATCTGACTTATCTCACCATTATTACCAAATACATATGTATCCATTTTCTTCTGTGGGTCATTTGCTAATATGAAATATTAAAGCACTTTTTTGACATATATATGTCCATACATATCATTTATTAATTATTTAGTCTTTTTTAATCTCCTTATTAATATATTGTTAATTGTTAAATTATTGTCATGTACTGAATAAAAAAACAAAAATTGTATGTCTCAATTTATGTTTCTTACCAATGAGGGTTTAATGAATTACAGCTTTGTCATATATCTATTTTGGCAAATGTCTTGCTATCCCATATTCTTAAGTTTTTATTCTAGTGGCAATTGATATTCATAGGTGCTAGAAGTAATAGAAAGCAAGGACAGGCGCGGTCGTAGAACTATTGAGTACCTCATCCACTTCCAAGGATGGAATTCTTCCTGGGACCGCTGTGTTAGCGAGGGTTTTGTACTTAAAGACACTGAAGAAAACAGACAACTGCAACGGGACCTTGCTGAAAAATCTCAACTTCAGCTGTAAGTCAATTGTAGCTTGGTTGATATATAAAGTTTTATTTAGAACTAGCTGATCCGACCTGGCTTCACAAAGATTTTTTATTATGCTGCTTTCCACATACTGCCGGGGTCTGTGCTCTTTTTTAATATACTAGTTACATATTTGCTAGTTGCGTTATTTTTTTTTTACAAAATCAATACAGGAGGGACTTATATAATATTTATATTCAGACACTATTTATTACTTTATTTCTATTTGCGTATACACCACAAGCAGACCAGCTGCCACACTTCACACAGATTTATTTGAATTGAATTGAATCTTAGGTAGTGGCTTCTGCGGCAACTTCACCACAATTACGCCAATGTCATGTACTAAAATAGACCATAAAACGAAGGAGATTGGTAATTTAAAGAATTTGGCCGGTGAAAATGAGTGTTATGATGAATTTTATCCTGAAACTAATCTGAAACAAATACACAATTAAAAAACTAAATTAATTCATATCTACCAACATGTATTAACTAAACAATACAAAAATCTACATGTATTTACAACCTAATTTTGTTTACTTAGTATATCTACACAAAATACTTATAAAAGGAGAAAAAACCAAGGAGAGGAGACACTTAAATGAGACAGGACGAAGGATTTCAGAAGGTATAACATCATAAAGAGACAACTGCATTTTAGGACAATTGAAAAAAATGTGGTCTACGTTTCCTAAATCTAGACCGCACTCGCAAATCGAGGTATCCCTAATCCGTAATTTATTCGAAAGACGGGGGTGCACGAATGATTTAGCCGTAAGCGACAAACAGTTGATGTGGTGGATTTATCCGCCTTTTGGAATTTGCAAAACCATGGCTTATCAGATTTATTTGAACTTGAACAGCTGTTTATATTATATAGACTTACCTTTTTTAAATTAATGAATGACAGGACAAGCTAATTGTTCATCTGATGTTAATCGACATGGCTGCCCATAACAGTTGCAGTGTCACTTGGATCTCTAAGTTGTAAAGTTTCCCATGACACTGCACTGTGAGACAGGTCGTAAAGTCTCATTTGGCCAGTAATTTCGTTAGCTACAGTGTCCTTCAACCTGGAAAACAAGAGTGCATGCAAACAAAAAAAATTTTTTTTTATCTCATTTAGGGGAGCATATCTCTACCGACGAGAACGCAAAAAAGGGAGCACCTCTAGCGCCGGTGCCGGGCCGGCAAAGCGGTCGCGACAGGGCTTCAGCGATGATGGCTCGTCCAGCAGCACTCAACCTGATGGTTCGTTTTAAAGAGTTTTCATTTTGGTGGTTAATTTTCCCACAATCATAACATAACTTAGGTCCGTATTACAGAACGATGCCTAGTCATCGATCGGTGCTCAAGCAGAGGTTTCATTCACTTTCATTCATTCAATTGATCACTTATGAATGAATCGATGAATGAGCATCGTTCTGTAATACGGACCTTAGTGTGCTAGGGCCTTACCGTCATTTCCGCAATTAGGCCACAAAGCGGTCCTATTTACAACCGACTTTAAAAAAAGAGATGGTTCTCAATTCTTTTTTTTTATGTTTGATACCTCAAGATCAAGATCTGATGGGTAGTTTTTGAGTTATCCATAATAATTTGTATTGCGACTTAAACTACATTGATGATGTTCTCATTTTTGTTGTGTGTTTTAAACAAATGCGGTGGGATCGAAGTCGGTTGCACTCTTTTTTTAGAGGAATTAATTCATTACACATCTGCACCTCTTACAATACAATTGAAGGGTTCAGAATAAAAAGGGTTTAACTGTCAAATTGATAGTTTCGAGAAAATTGACTGTAAACTTCAACGGGTTCATTTTAATGCACTCTATTATTAGGTAATAGAAAAGGTTTATGTAAGTTTCAGATGCTTGAAAATGTTTTAATTCTATTTTAAAATACTAAATATAGTACTAATTCATACAATTACTGTAAAAACATAATATGATAAAATAAACATAATAATGTTTTTATGCTAAGCAAACTGTATTCCTGTGACAGTTAAGCCGTTTTTAGACTCAAAATCTCGAGATTTAAGCTCATTTCGGTAGTTTGAGAATGTATTATTGTAGATAATTTCACGCTGAATCCAACGATACCCATAAGTCAATTTGTGACAAAAATCAGTTGAACCGTTTTTGTTCTCACCCCTTCAATTGGTATTCTTTGCTTCTTCGCTAACTTCGCTTCTTCGCTAACTTTAGGACTTCATTTGAATCGCGCTAAGAAATGACGATTAGATGACCCTGATATCTGAGCTTAGCTCATGTAAAAACCTTTTTGTAATGCTATAAATAGGTAATATATTATTACCTGCTGCCTGCGGCTTCACACGAGTAGACTAAGTATCCCATGTCCTTCCCCAGGGATCAAACTATCTCCGTGACAAATTTCACCAAGATTAGTTGTTTTTGTTTTGGTTTGTCTCCACACTATGTGTATTTAGCCAGTGTCAAGTAATTGATAATTTTTCTAGTTAATTCATATACATATGTGTCAAGTCACAGTCCAAGTCATCAAGTCAAGTCATACTCCTAGTAAAGTGGTGGCAACTTTACCAGAAGCTTCAATGAAGTTATGGAAACAACACGAAAAGAAACGTTTCACCATCATTATACCCTTTTCCCACACTCATGCCTGTAATCCAGCAATTAACGAATGAAACGCCACCAAATTTATGCACTAACACTGAACACAAGTTTTGTAAAATAATACAATGCGGTGACGCTATCTTTTTCGTTTTCTCGCCAAAACTCCGATTAGTTTTTGTTTCAGTCTTTTTTTTCGTGAAATGGTTTAAAGGTGTTGTGTTTGTTAGAGTCGGAAGGCGGGGCAGGCGCGCGGCGCTCGGACACGGAGTCGTCGGGCTCGGGCTCCAGCTCGGCGCCGCGCTCGCCGCCGCCGCTCACGCCGCTTGGCCGCGCGCACATCGCGCTTCCCGCTGCTCTGCGGTCAGTCATCTATACATATAAAATTCACAATCCTGACTAACTTATATATCAACGCACAGCCTAAACAGTTGGTCCTAGAGACTTGAAATTTGGAGGGTGTGTTCTTTGTAAATTGTAGGTATCCACTAAGAAAGGGTTCTTCGAAATTCCACCTCTTAGAGGGTGAAATGGGTGGTTGAATTATCTATGAATTTTTTCTTCTCTGGATCAATTGACTCGAAAATTGACACACATGTTCTTCAATTAAAATTGTGAGATACGTGTATCACAGTTTTAACAAACTCATCCCCCAACAGAGGCAAAAAGTGAGTGATATTTCGGCAGAAAAATATGCCATTCGTTTCTTATAGGCCACGCGGGCGAAGCCGCTAGCAGAAGCTAGTACTTTGTACATTTTCAACTATTATACTCTTTCAGCCTTATTAATAAACGGGTATTAGTCGGGTGATTATCAAAAGACGCAATTGAGGTGCGTCCAAGCCTGAGAATCCATAAAAACATTAGATTTCCATATGGATGTATTTTTTTTTTCGAAAATGTATCGTACATGTGTTTCAATGAATTTGTAATAAGCCGTGTAATATATAAAAGAAACCGATTTTTTTTTTTGTTTCTGAGTGATGTGACGAGCTAGTTGTTCAACTGATGTTAAGCGCCACGACCACACATAACAGAACAGTGTCATTTGGAACCCCAAAACAGAGACATCAGCATAGCCTGGTAATAAGATTACTAGACTGTGAGATCAGGTCATAAAGTCTCAATTGCCCAGTAATTTCACTAGCCACAATGCCCTTCAAACCCGAACACAGTAGTGCTTGCACACTACTGCTTGGTGGCAGAATAACTGGCAAAGCGGTGGTACCTATACGAACTTTGTAACAAAGTACTACCATCTAGTAAAACTTAGTGTACTTCAAAAATGAAATGAAATATGTTTATTCTAGACACACACAATGTAACACAATAATATAAATACAAATGGAAACAATACAATAAGAGAGAAGAACATAATTAAGTGTCACACTATGTGATGTCAGGAATACGTTCCGGCTCAGAATACAACTGAGGTTGAAAATGACAACCTCAGTGTGTCACCAAAAATGGTGTTATTCCCGCAGCGATCGACTAACGTTCGACTACCACTTGGTGGTGAAGCGCGGGCGCCTGTCGCGGCTGCCGGCGAGTCCGTGCGCGGCGCTCATCCTCGAGTCGTTCGTGAAGTGGTTCGCGCGCGCCGGCGCCTGGCAGTCCGCGCGGGGGCGCACCGACCCGCCGCAGAGGCCGGACTTACTCGACGTCGCTTGCAGGTACACGCAATGGTGATAAGTGAGACTTTGAGTTTAGCGGGAAAACGAAACAGATCGCGTCACCGCAAACTTGTGTTATTTTCAGTGTTAGGTCCGTATTACAGAACAACGCTCAGTCACCGATCGGTGCTCAAGCAGAGATTTCATTCATAAAGTGGTCAATTAGTGAATGAAAACTCTGCTTGAGCACCTATCGATGTCTAAGCATCGTTCTGTAATATGAATAAAAGTGGTGGCATTTTATGCCCACTATTATTAATATTATATTCACTAAGTGCTGGATGCATGAGTGTGGGAAAATGGTATAATGGTGAAACGTTTCTTTCGTGTTGTTTCCAAAACTCCGTAGAAGCTTCTGGTAAAGTTGCCACCACTTTACTAGGAGTTTGACTTTTGAGTTTTACTTGACTTGACTTAATGACTTGGTCTGTGACCTGGCTAAATACACAAAAGTGTGAAGCCAAATCTAAAACAAAATAAAAAGTGAGACTTTACGATCAGGTGATCACGAAACTTTGATTGCAATGCAACACGAGAAATTTCCGTACTAACTATGCACATAAACTGCGTATTACACAGAATAGAGTAAAAATTTGTGGTACCTACAAACACATATATCTGAATTTACAGCCTCTGTGGTTTGGTGGTTTTTACATTAGTGTATTTTTAGTAAATAGTGAAAATGTCTAGAATAAATACCGTTTTGAAAAGACAGGCACGAAAAATTGTGTATGACGTGCATTGTTTTGTTAAAAGAGAAACCAATGAATTGATTGATTCCTTAAAGCATGATTTAAATAAATAGACGTTAATCTCACAGCCTCTGTGGTGTGGTGGTTGAGCAGGTCGGCTCTTAACCCAGAGGCGGCGGGTTCGATTCCCGCGACACGACAAGTATATGCACAGAAAAAAAAGCGCAAATACTTGTTCTGAGTCTGGGTGTTGTGGGACTGCATCGTCCTATTAGTTCCTGGGTCCTTAGACACAGGGAATCCTAGTTAGGGTTCAAGATAATAATAGGTCTTTACCTATGAAATTGCCGTATTGCAGTACAGACTTTTTCAAACAAAAAAAAGTTTTGATTGGCTATGAATTCTAAATTCAAATTAATTTAGTTTTAAAAATATGACATTCTATTTACGATATAAGTCTTTTGTTTATTGATTAGCATTGTATTTTCATTACATTTCAACATTTTTCCTGATAATGGATACTTTGAAATTTCGTGTAATTATGGAATATGAGTTCCGTCGTGGCACCAACGCGGCACAAACGACACGTAACATCAACGACGTTTACGGAGAGAACTGTACAAACGAACGTACAACCCGTTATTGGTTTACTCGGTTCCGTTCTGGGAATTTTGACTTGAAAAATGAACCTCGTGGTCGTCCGGAAACTTTGGTCAACAATGATGAATTAAAGGCGATTGTGGAAGCTGATGAATCTCAATCTACAGCTGAGCTGGCAGCAGCTTTTGATGTTAGCATCAAAACAATATTGGTCCATTTGCGACAGATTGGCAAGATAAAAAAGCTTGATAGATGGGTGCCACACGAACTTAACGATCGCCAGCGCAACGTACGCGTCGAGACTTGCCTTGCGCTGCTTAACAGGCACAGAAATGAAGGAATTTTGAACCAAATTGTTACGTGCGACGAAAAATGGATTCTTTTTGACAATCGAAAGCGCTCAGCAAGTTGGTTAGATCCTGGTTCGGTACCAAAGCAATGTGCAAAACGAAAAATGACCCCTAGAAAGGTGATGGTCACAGTTTGGTGGTCTAGTGCTGGTGTGATTCATCATAGATTTTTACAAAACGGCGAGAGCATTACTGCAGATGTGAAGAACTGACCACAATGATGGCGAAACTTGCACGTCTGCAACCAGCTTTGGTCAATCGGTCGTCTCCACTGCTACTTCACGACAACGCGCGACCCCATACTGCACAACAGACCGTCTCTAAGCTGCATGAGTTGGGTTTGGAAACTCTCCCTCATCCGCCATACTCACCAGATCTTGCGCCTACCGACTATTACTTTTTCCAAAATTTGGACAACTTTTTAGCGGGAAAAAAATTCAATTCCCGAGGGGCAGTACAAAACGCCTTTGAAGTGTTTGTTGTCTCCCGTCCTGCTGATTTTTTCAAGAAGGGCATCCATAAACTGCCACAGCGTTGGCAAAGATGCATTGATTGCAGGGGTGATTACTTTGAATAAAAGAAATAAATAAGTTCGAAAAAAAAATACTTTAACTTTTTTCAAACAAAACGGCAATTTCATAGGTAAAGACCTATTATATGAATAATAATAACGCCCAACGATCACATACATAGACCCTGGACCCTAACTAGGATTCCCTGTGTCTAGGGACCAACAGCTACGAGGATCATGATTCCACCACACCCAAACGCAGAACAAGTATTTGCGCTTTTTTTTCAAATACTTGTCCTACCGCGGGAATCGAACCCCCGACCTGCTCAACCACCACACCACAGAGGCCGTAAATTCAGATATATGTGTTTGTAGGTACCGCAAATTTGTATTCTATTCTGTGTCCAGTGTCCAAGTATACAGCATAGGAGTTTTGGCGGGAACACGAAGAAGATTGCGTCTCTGCATTGTATTATTTTCCAAAACTTGTGTTATTTTCAGTGTTAGTGCATAAAATTGGTGGCATTCTATTAAGTGCTGGATTACAGGCGTGTGTGGGAAAATGGTATAATGACGGTGAAACGTTTCTTTTCGTGTTGTTTTTATAACTCCATAGAAGCTTCAAGTAAAGTTGCCACCACTTTTCTAGGAGTATGATTTTGACTAGACTTCACTTGATGACTTCGACTGTGACTTGACACATATTTGCGTGAAATATCATTAACTCGATAAATGATCTGTTCCTTGACACTGGCTAAATACACAAAAGTGTGGAGCCAAAATTAAAAAAAAAAGTATACAGCATTTAAATCTAATAAACTGTATAGCTCGGTATGTGTGCGCAGGTTGAACCTAGTACGTGAAGTAGCGGATGGTCTCCGCGTATACTTCGACTTCATCCTCCGCGGACATCTTCTGTACAAGCAGGAGCTACACCAGTACCATCACATCTGCGGGCAGTTTATTGACGGGTGAGTACTGAGTAGTGGTGGGTCGTTGACGCCTTTACAGTCGACGCAACGAGACCGTTTATCGTCATAGACTAGTTGATAAACCAGTTCAATATTCGACTAGTTTATGTCGTATACGCTTAGGCAGGACGTCTAAGCGTCTACGACGGTTTATGCGACGGACGAGCGAACCAATAGATATGCCGTTCATGCGTAAACATGTTTATCACTGAACTATAAACTAGTCTATTCGTTCACGGCAGAGAAACAGTTGAAAAAGCTGTTCGTTTATTCAACGACCACTACTAGTACTGAGTATTGATGTCAGAGTATTTGTACTCAATACCAAACCATCAATAAGTGAATTAACGAACAGAGAAGTGCGCATGCTCCTCACTACTATGGTCATATATTTACTACGTAGTCATTCCATCAATCAATCATCATTCCAAGGGTATGGTAATAATTGAAGGGTTGAGAATAAAAAGGGTTTAACTGACAAATTGATAGTTTCGAGAAAATTGACTTTAATGTAGAGTGCTTATAAGGTAATAGAAAAGGTTTATGTTAGTTTCAGTTGCTTGAAAATGTATTAATTCTATTTTAAAATACTAAATAAAGTCGTAGTTCGTACAATTACAGTAAAAATATAATAATGTTTTTATGCTAAGCGAACTGTATTCCTGTCGTATACCTAAACCGTTTTTAGACTGACAATCTCGAGATTTAAGCCTCATTTCGGTATTTTGAAGATGTATTATTGTAGATAATTTCACGCTGAATCCAACGATACCAATAAGTCATTTTGTGAAAAAAATCATTTAAACCGTTTTTATTCTCATCCCTTCAATTATGAGGTGTAGATATATCAAAACTACATTGTTTCACACAAATACTATTGTTGGAAATCCTAAGTGGTTTTAGTTTTAAAAAAATAAGTTTACAATCAAGCTAAGAATATTTATTAAGATTTACTAAGAACCGACAATAATTAATAGCGTGATTTTATAAAACGTCCGTCGCCTCTGAGCGCTGCCCGAAAAGTGAGCCCGAGCCTTCTCCGTCGCTCTTATATATACTACGCCGCTTGCATCAGCTCCCGAAGTGAAGTATTTTGTAACACGGCCGTTCCTGCTTGCGTGTTGTCCTCAACAGCTGCTTCATCTTCAAGCGGCACATTGTCGTCGACCTCGGCCGTTGTGTCTTCTTCTATAACACAACAAAACATGATTTTAGGACCCGATGTACAGGCATAACGTTGGTAACTGAAACCATTTCAAAATTAAAATGAAGCTGTTGCTCAATTCAAAGAAATTTCAATTTAGAGAAATTCAACAGGTACTTGTAATAAACATTGAAAACGGAGACTGCAAAACAACTGTGTTAGAAGCACAAGCGTGCACTCAAGTACAACCAACACAGGTCTCACATAATAATTTTATGAAAATTTGTAAGAACAAGTAATGGTTACAGGCGCATGTTCGCGTTGTAAATAAAGAAAAATAAATGTATTGCGAATTTCAGAATTCCGGACTTCTAAACTTCGCCACACATTGTAATAGAAAACGGCAACTGTATGATATGACACTCATTAACACGTCATACATTTCAACAACGGTAACTGTATGACATGGCACTCACAAACCACGTCACACATTGCAAAAATGGCAACTGTATGACGTGACACTCACAAATCACGTCATACATTGCAAAAACGGAAACTGTATGACATAACACTCACAAATAACGTAATACATTGAAAAAAAGGGCAACTGTATGACATGGCACTCACAAACCACGTCACACATTGCAAAAACGGCAACTGTATAATGTAATACTCACAAATCACGTCATAAATAGCATAAACGGCAACTGTATGACATGGCACTCACAAACCACGTCACACATTGCAAAAACGGTAACTGTATAATGTAATACTCACAAATCACGTCATAAATAGCATAAACGGCAACTGTATAATGTAATACTCACAAATCACGTCATAAATAGCATAAACGGCAACTGTATAATGTAATACTCACAAATCACGTCATAAATAGCATAAACGGCAACTGTATGACATGGCACTCACAAACCACGTCACACATTGCAAAAACGGTAACTGTATAATGTAATACTCACAAATCACGTCATAAATAGCATAAACGGCAACTGTATGACATGGCACTCACAAACCACGTCACACATTGCAAAAACGGTAACTGTATAATGTAATACTCACAAATCACGTCATAAATAGCATAAACGGCAACTGTATGACATGGCACTCACAAACCACGTCACACATTGCAAAAACGGTAACTGTATAAGATAACATTCATAAATAACGTCATACTTTGCAAAAACGGCAACTGTATGACATGGCACTCACAAACCACGTCACACATTGCAAAAACGGCAACTATGTGGAGAGAATAATCTCGTCACATATTGCAAAAGGCAACTGCATGAAGAGGCATAGGCCACCTCACACATTGCAAATAGAGAGAAGGCAACTGTGCGAAATGATCACACATTGCAAACGACGCCACACAAAGTGCAGTCATCGCTGAGTCACATTGGTGAGACAGATATCCGCAGTGGAGAACGCAGAACAAGCCTCCAGCGTCCATTCGCCCCGCCAAAACACCATGTGATCGGCGGCCGCTTGCGTTGTCTTGCCATAAGACCCGCCGCGAAGTTTCGAGCTACAGCGGTGGGTGGCAGCACATGCAGGACCTTGTAGGGCCCCCGCATGCCAGAGTCCAGCTTTCCCGTAGATTGTGACGACCTGTTCACGAACACAAAATCGCCAACGGTGAAGGTTCGTGACTGCTGACGACCCTTGTTGACATAAGCGTCTTTGAGTTGCTGGTCAGCGTCTGGTAGTGTGGACGCAGTATTATTCATCACCGCATCTTAACGGTACCATTGCGAGTTCTGTTTTGAATGAATAACCGGGGATGTACCGTCTAAAGTAACAAAAACTAACTTAGTAGCATTAAAAATGACTAACCTCTTTAGACATTGCTTGGCACTTACGTGTTAACAGAAGCTTCTACCTTATGCTCGCTCGGTCTCACCTGACCATTAGTAATCATTTGACCTATTTCAGTTTTAAGAAATTCACATTTCTTAACGTTGATGGAAAATCCTGCCTCAGTCAAAGTCTTTAGAATCACTATACTCGCGTTTTCGCTTGTTTTGTTGAACATAACCTTTGCGAAAAACACCACGAGCTCGAACGGGTGTAATCTGATGAGGTTTCACATAAATGGACAGAAAACTCGCTAAATTCATAGCAGGTGCGCGAATTTGAGGATCAGTAACACCAGCGTGTAACTATCGCTACAATGAACTCATCACTCAAATCGTTAACAATGCGTAATGTAACAATAAACGTCTAGCGTATTCTGCATACGTGGGGTAGTTATCGGAATTAGTTTTCATAACATCAAATAAAATGTTCGCGATATCTACTCGTATAGGGCACAATGCTTGAATTTGCGCTTGAAATTTGACCAACTACGGTCGTTACTATCCCACTCGTATAGTCACGACCTCGCGTCACCTTTTAGACAATTACCTATACGCGCTAAACACTCACTGTCGTCCCATCTATTTAGTTTGCGCACATGATCAATATGACCACACAACGAATCAAAATCATGCAAAGACAGATCGAAATTCGACATAAATACATGGTTCGATCTTACCACCATGGCATCATAGCATTAACGAGTTTTTCGGTTACTTCATTTATAACCATATCCGCGGTGGGCGGAGGCGTGCTTGAACATGGCACGGACAGGTCCAGACTTGCAGGGTACGACTCGGCGCTCGACAGCGCAGTCAGCGGGCAGACGGCTCGCACGACGCGGCTGTCGCATCCGGTGCTGGCGCCGACATGGCGCGCGATGTACTCGCAACAACACTTGCACTGCGTGTCCTGGAATCTTCCAAAACACCTAAGCGGCTTATGAAAGTTTGAAGCTGGGCTTCGAAACCAGGAATAGACGTTCGATTTCGCTTACGACTTTTACGTTTACTAGTCTCAGATATAGCTCCAAAAATTAAAGCGGATATTCTTTAAAATCACAACAGCAAAAGCAAAGCAATATTTAAAATCAGAATAACCAAGTCAGAATTGAGTTAGATCCCACTTCTGATGTTGGAAATCCTAAGTGGTTTTAGTTTTAAAAAAATAAGTTTACAATCAAGCTAAGAATATTTATTAAGATTTACTAAGAACCGACAATAATTAATAGCGTGATTTTATAAAACGTCCGTCGCCTCTGAGCGCTGCCCGAAAAGTGAGCCCGAGCCTTCTCCGTCGCTCGTATATATACTACGCCGCTTGCATCAGCTCCCGAAGTGAAGTATTTTGTAACACTATTTATAATGTACCGAACGTATGTATTTGAGACGAAATAAGTAATTTATTATCATATTTGATTGATCAGTTTCAGCTTGATTCCACACCCTGGTTGGTATAATAAGAATTACTGCCAGGTAAATGAACAAGCAATATCTATTCAAATAGGATAAAAAACGTTTATTAACGTGAATTTTAACAGTTGTGGGCTATAAATTATAACAAGTAGGTACTTGTAAGCGACACGGAGGTTGCTGTGTAAGGCCTCTTTTTGGTTGGTTTTTAGATTTAGTTTAAGAACGTTAGTTTTGACAAGAAGAATGTCTGTTTGGTATGTAATTTTTTTAATTTTGATGTATGTAAAACATATGTTTTTCGCCACGTTTCCCGCTTCTTTTATAAATACTTTTTTACGGAAACACCTAGTCGTCGTCTGCAACAGTACTTATGGCTATAAAAAGGTCACAGCTCAGCATAATGCGCCGCAAACGCAGCGGCATTTCAATTAATTTATAACAGAAAATTAATTCGGTCATGAGGCGTAACGTTCTAACTCGGCACTGATTTTATTATTATATCATCCGAAGTTGAGTTGAACGGAGAAGTTCGAGAAATCCTAAATTAGTCCATCCCGTTGGGTTCGCGCGTGTTTAATATCTGTCCGGAAGATCCATATCTCTTTTGTGTTATTCTTCTTTCTAAAACACTACTAACAGTAGAATTACTCCTCGTAGCATACTCAAAAACTTTTATTCCTGATGGTAAGGTTTTTTTAAATCTTGACAATGTCATCGTGGAAACCAACCGTTCTCACTCCAAACTATATTACAGACAAGAACAACGCATCAAAGAAGAGCTTGATGATGATGACCACATGTCGCATGACGAAGAATACCCTGATGTCCACTCAGCTGAAGAAGACCTCAAGAGTCCTAAGATACCAGAGTACTCGCATTTGCCACCTGACCCCGTCGACAGAGAAAAGACAGGTAATAAGTGTATTAAGTGTGTATAGTGTGTGTGTTACATTATTCCTGATAAAAAGTAATACAAAATATTGCTATTTTATAACCTAAGAACTACCGTATGAACACAACTATTTTTCTAAGTATTATTAAAATTTATTTGCAAAAAGCATTTTGATTACAGAACATAATGGCGAAGAACCGAACAGTTGCACAGTAATAAAGATGGAGATTAAAGAAGAACCGATGGAAGAGCCACAAGAAGATTTTCAAGAAGAGCTTGATCTCCAAATTGATATCAAAGAGGAAATAGAGGATGAAATGGATGCGGATGAATATCAAGACGATGACAATGAAGGAGATGACAGTCAAGATTACGACGATCAAGAAGATGACAATTTAGAATATGACGACTTAGAAGATGAAATGTTAGAAGAAGAGGAGCAAGAACAAACAGAAATCGAGAATGAGAAACAAGAAGACGAAACGATACATGAGATAGCAGTAGCTGAAAAACAAAACAACGACAAACAGACAGAGTTGTTACAGGAAGATGGAAAACAGTTAATTGTGGCGCAAGACGATGGGAAACACGTAGATATAATCCCACAAACTGGTAAACATATGATGAACTTGAGACATGGAAGCAAACAGACAGCTGTAAAGCAAGGGACTGGAAAACAAGTCGATATTAAACAAGGTGGTGGAAAACAAATTGATAGTAAACATAGAACTTGTAAACAGGTGGGTGGAAAACAGACAGATGCTAACCAAGAGGGTAGTAAACAAATGGACGTAGAAGAACAGATATGTGGAAAACAAATAGATGTCAAACAGGGGGGTGGAAAACATACAGCCGTCAAACGTGGAGGTGGAAAAGGAAAATCAATAGATGTGAAACATGAAGACGAAAAACAGATGGATTTGAAACAATTTGGTGGAAAAGGAAAACAGATAAATGACAAACAAGGAGCTGAAAAACAAATCGAAGTGAAACAGGGTGGTGGTAAAGGAAAACAGATAAGTGAGAAACAGGTAACTGAAAAGCAACTTGAAGTGAAACAAGGAGGTGGTAAAGGAAAACACTTAAGCGAGAAACAGGGAACTGAAAAACAACTTGAAGTAAAACAAGGAGGTGGTAAAGGAAAACAGATAAGTGAGAATCAAGGAGCAGAAAAACAAGTTGAAGATAAACATGGGGGTAGTAAAGGAAAACCGTTTAACCTGAAGAAGGTAGGTGAAAAACAGATTGATGCAAAAAATGGAGGGGGAAAAGGAAAACAGATAAATGAAAAACAGGAAGTTGAAAAACAAATCGATGTGAAACACCAAGTTGGAAAAGAAAAACAGATTGATACTAAACAAGGAGGAAAACAACTAATGGATGTAAAATACGAAATCGGTAGAGGAAAACAGACGGATGAAAACCCGGTAGTTGAAAAACAGACCGAAGTAAAGCATGGCAGTGGTAAAGGAAAACAAATGTATGAAAAACAGGAAGCTGGAAAAGTGATAGAAGTGAAACGTGGCAGTGGTAAAGGAAAACAGATGGATGAGAATCCAGAAGTTGAAAAACCAGTGGAAATTCAACAAGGCAGTGGAAAAGGAAAACCGGTGGATGAGAGACAGGAAATTGAACATCAGATAGACTTAAAACAAGTAAATAAAAAAGATGAAAAACATATTGAAGTGAAACATGGAGCTGAGAGAGGAAAGCATATAGATGAGCGACAGGAAGATGATAAACAAATATCTATTGTACACGGAGGTGGCAAAGGAAAACAGTTGAATGTAAAGCAAGGCAGTGAAAAACAGGTTGAAGCAAAACAAGTAGAAGAAAAACAAATAGACCCAAAATCGCGAAGTGTCAAACAGACTAATGTGAAACAAGGGAGCGGAAAACAGATAGACATGAAACAAGCAGATGAAATAGATTTAGAACAAGAAAGGGAAAAAGAAGTCAACGTTAGTCTAGAAGGTGGGAAACAGGTGGCTATAGCACAAGAAGATAATACTCAAGAGGGAAAAAAGCAGAGTGAAAAACATTTAGAGCCAAAAAAAGGAGGGGAGAAAGAAAGAGTAGGAAAACAAATGGAATTAAAACAAGGAGGTGGAAAGCAAGTGCATATGACACGAGGAAGTGGAAAACAAATTGATATGGAAAAAGAAAGTGGTAAACATATAGATTTAAAACATGGTGCAGGCAAACAGATGGATATGAAACATATAACTGTAAAACAGATAGTTGGGAAAAGGGTAGGCGGAAAGCAAATCGATGTGAAACATGCGGATGAAAAACAAATAGATGCTAAACAGCGAAGTGGAAAGCATATCGATATAAAGCAGAGTGGCGGAAAACAGTTGGACATAAAACAGTGTGAAGAAAAACATGAAACTGAAGCAGAAAGACAGGGAGTTAAGAAACTTGTAGAAGAAAGCAAGGAACATGGAGAACAGCTTGTTAAACAAGAATATGGTGAACAGCTTGTTAAACAAGAAGATGATACGCAAAAAGACGAAAAAGTTGATACACACAAGAGACAGGAGAGTGGAAAGATGGATTTAGCACAACAAGAAAAAGAGGTTACTATAAAAGTAGAAGATGATAAACGTGAGGATGATGAAGAAAATGGAAATGGGAAACAAAGTGACAAACGTGCAGAAAAACAGCGTGTAGATATGAAACAAGAGAGCGGTAGACACAGAGCTGTTAAAAAGAGATACGAGAAACAATTAGATGACAGACAAGAGAGTGAGAAACGTGGAAAGAAAAGGCTTGAGAGAAAGGTTGACGAGAAGAAAGAAGATACAGTGGTTATTAAGGAAGAAATACCGGAGGACATTAAACCCATCATCAAGGTATGAAATGTGAATGATTAACTAACGTTGATGAACATTTTCGAGCTTCTTTACTGTATTGCAGTTTGTTTTTGCTCAGCTCAAAACTTTATGAGTTCTCGAAAGTTCGAGTACCAAACTGCGCATGGTACAGTTGAGTGCATTGTAAAAGTGGCCATATAATAACTATAATATGCGTACTGCGCAGCCATCCGCGCTAACTTCTGAGAGCTCATAAAGTTTTGCGAGAACTATACTTTCGTAAAATACCATTTGTATGCATTAACGTCCACTTAACAAAGGCTTCGCCCATAAACACCAATTTGGACGCTTATCATAGGGGTATTGCCATAATCACCACGCTTGGTAAGCGTCTTGGTGATCGCTGAAGGTTTTAACGTACCGAGAATACCACTGCCTTGGATATTCCCTTAACCGGCTTTTATAGCACCGTCGGGAAGAGGTGGAGTGGCAGCTGCATACATTAATACTTTTTGTGATCACCAAAACGCATGCCAAGCTTGGATTATGGCAAACACATCCTGTGATAAGCGTTCATAGAGACTATAATGAAGATAGTGGGGAGGATAATGAGGGAGGCCTATGTTTAGAAGTGACGTGTTGTGACTTATGACATCTACTTTGCAATAAGTCTTTAAAGTTTGGAGTGTGATTCGATGAAACGCCCACAACAGGTCGACATCAAAGAGGAGCGAGAGGACTCGAACGAAGCGGGGGCTCAGCGCCTGTCTCCAGTCGATGAGGGCTACGATTTCGTTGGTGATCTCCGCAAGAGAAAGAACACGCCTACACCCCGTTGGAACCTTCACCGAAGGTAGTTTATTTCTTTTTTTTTTGCTTATTATGGCTCCACGCGTTAAGTGTTTTGAAGCGTGTTGAAGAAAAACTTCTTTACCCACGTTTGACTTGGGGAGTAAGCTGTTGAATGTGAAGCGAACGGAAGTTGAAGTTGGTTCTCCACTGTCAAATATCAAAGTTAAAAATTTGTAATATTAACTAATATTACAAATTTTTATGTGGTATGTCCGGTAAAATGACACCTTACAATTGACCAATTGTCAAGAAGGCGACATTAACATTAAACTAAACAAAAACAAAGTTATACCGGCCGATAGATGAAGATGAATATGACGGCGGCAACGTCCAGTTATAAACTCTATGCGAAGCGGGCAGTACCGTAATTTACCCCGTGGTAGTATTTAAATTTATTACAGTGGCAACACCGGCAACTGTAATCGCTCTTCCACCCATCTGGCTATAAAAAGGGAGCGCTCGGTGTACTACAAATCATTCTAGCTCCGGACACGGCCCGGTGCGCATGCTGAAGGCCTATAGTTTTATAGTTTGCCTGCCATGCCTTTGTGGTGTACCTAATAAGTAATTCGTCGACTTAGACCACAAATAAATTGCCGCGGAGTTTGCGCTTGGGCCAGCCCCTAAGACGACCGGTTCTCCGCGGCCGCGAGGAGCGCGGTATGCTGCCGGCACACGGATGGGAGTTGAGATCTCGCGCCTACCGCACGCGCTTTATAATTGTTATTATTTTTGATTTTATATGTTTTTGTTTCTTTTGCTAAATTAAATAGTTTTCTCTAAATTCAAAAACATTATTCATTTCAATCGGCCTATCTTTCTTTAATTTCATTATTCTCTTCGTTCAACTCACGCCCACATTCAACCTTCTGATCTGGAGATTAGTTTTGTGGTACTGTGTACGAGAAGGAGACGCCGTGCCATACTGGTGACCATAGAAATTGGACAAAACGCGCCGTTGTTGGATTGTCTTTCAATAACAACATACCGGAGAAACGAATTACGTGTGGTATAAGTTGGGGTGTGGTACAAGTGCAGAGGTGAGCGAATTATTTTTTAATATTAAAATATGGAACCTCCGAACCCCGAAGCGTTTCAGGATGCTTTACCGATTAGTAGTCCTGAGGTACTTAGAGTTGGAGTCAGAGTACCTCCATTTTGGCCTGAAGAGCCAGCTTTGTGGTTTGCTCAGGTTGAGAGCCAATTTTTTTTGTCTAAGATAACAACTGATGATACAAAATTTTGCTACCTGGTTGCTCAACTGGACCATCAATATGCTGCTGAGGTAAAGGACATCATCACAAATCCACCTCCTACGGATAAATATTTAAAATTAAAAACTGAATTAATAAAACGTCTGTCTGCTTCCCAGGAGAAGCGTGTGAAGCAGCTTCTCATGCACGAAGAGCTTGGTGATAGGAAGCCCTCGCAGTTTCTCCGCCACCTTCAGGGTCTTGCAGGTCCATCTGTGCCCGAGCAGTTCCTGATCACCATCTGGTCAAGCCGCCTACCTTCAAATATTCAGACGGTAATCGCTTCGCAGGTAGACTTACCCTTAGATAAGCTGGCTGATTTAGCAGATAAGGTGCACGAGATAGCCCCTTCAACTCCACAGGTGGCAAGCACATCCAGACCCGTAGCTACTTTTCCAGCGCCATCGTCACATTACGATGATTTGACCCGGCAGGTGTGCGAACTTACAAGGCAAGTAGCGAAGCTAGCTGATCAGGTAGCCAACGGAGGACGTGCACGCTCACATAGCCGAAACCGGCAGAACAATCGTTCTCGCTCACGCTCTCGACCCAGACAACCTCCCCCTAATCACCCACACTGTTTTTATCACTTCACCTACGGATGCAAAGCGATGAAATGCAAGCAGCCATGCAGTTTCTCCTCGGAAAACTTCCAAGGCAGTCGCAAGTAGCGGCCAACGACTGCCCCTCATCAACAGGCCGTCTCTTCGTCACAGATCGCGCCACGAAAATGCAGTTCCTTGTGGACACTGGTTCAGACTTGTGCGTTTTCCCGCGATCAGCTGTTAAGACGCCCTGCACCAAGTCGAAGTTCGCCCTCACCGCTGCAAACAATACGGTAATTAATACTTACGGCCTTACACAGCTGCAGTTGGACTTAGGCCTTCGACGTGTCTTCACTTGGAGTTTCACGATCGCTGATGTATCCAGACCCATCATCGGGATAGACTTCCTCAGCCACTATGAGTTGCTCGTAGACTGCAGAAATCAACGCCTAGTTGATGGACTTACCTCTCTCACCGTGAACGCATTCCGAACTGGTCCGCCTGACGACATATCGTCCATTAAAGTTGTCACAGGCGAGTCGGACTTTCATGACCTTCTGCGTGAGTTCCCGGAAATCACGAGACCTGCAGGCTTACCTTAAATTCCGAAGCATAACACGCTCCACTACATTAGAACCACTCCCGGACCTCCAGTGTCAAGTAAGCCTAGACGTCTAGATCCCACCCGTTTGCAAGCAGCGAAGAAAGAGTTTGAAGATATGCTGGCCAGCGGTGTGGCTAGACGCTCTGAGAGTCCTTGGTCTTCAGCCCTACACCTGGTTAGGAAGAAAGATGACGGATGGAGACCATGTGGCGACTACCGTGCACTTAATGCCAGGACAATACCAGATAGGTACCCCATCCGCCATATACAGGACTTCTCCCACCAACTCTCAGGATGCTCCATCTTCTCCACAATCGACCTCGTGAAAGCTTACAACCAACTGCGCGTAAATCCAGACGATGTACCTAAGACCGCACTGACTACCCCGTTTGGATTGTTCGAGTTCGAGTTTATGACCTTTGGTCTAAGGAATGCGGCTCAAACCTTCCAAAGGTTCATAGATGAGGTTCTTCTAGGCCTTGATTTCGCCTACGGATATATCGACGATATATTGGTCTTTTCGTCCTCAAAAGAAGACCATAAGAACCACCTGCGTCAGCTATTCGACCGTCTCAAGCAGTATGGAGTGCTGATCAACACCTCCAAGTGTATTTTAGGCAAGTCAGAGGTAGACTTCTTAGGATACCGCGTTTCAGCTGCTGGTACTCAACCATTGGAAACAAAAGTTGAAGCTATCCAGGGGTACCCAGTTCCCAAGACCGTGAAGGAGCTCCGGCGTTTTCTAGGAATGCTAAATTTCTACCGCCGCTTTATCCCCGACGCAGCTCAGCTACAAGCACCATTAAACGCCATCCTATCCGGCCCGAAGGTGAAAGGTTCTCACCCTATAGAGATGACTCCAGATCTGCTTCGTGCGTTCGAAGACTGTAAGACTTCGCTTTCCAAGGCTACCTTACTTGCTCATCCAGATGCGTCTGCTGTTTTGGCGATTGTGACCGACGCATCCGAATCTGCTATCGGTGCTGTATTGCAACAACGCAAAGGTGAAGACTGGGAACCACTAGCTTTTTACTCGCATAAGCTCTCTAGTGCACAAGCTAAGTACAGCCCTTATGATCGGGAACTTCTAGCTGTATATGAAGCCATCAAATACTTTAGACATATGGTGGAAGCCAGGACCTTTGCAGTGTACACCGACCATAAGCCGTTGACGTTTGCTTTCTCAATGAGCAAAGAGAAGTGTTCCCCAAGGCAGTTTCGGCACTTAGATTTTATCGCCCAATTTACCACCGAAATACGCTATTTGCCCGGGAAGAAAAATGTCGTCGCAGATGCTTTATCTCGCGTAGAAGAAATTACAGCAATCGACTACCAAGCACTTGCACGTTATCAGGAATCAGATCCAGAACTGCAAGACTTGTTGCTGCGAGGTTCCAGCTTGAAACTAAAAAAAATTAAATCCATCGACAGCGACATACCTATATACTGCGACACTTCTATTGGACAACCTCGACCGTTTGTCGCTCCACAACTCCGAAAACAAGTCTTCGACACCCTTCACCAGCTTCATCATCCAGGATGTGCAGCTACAGTACGACTGGTAACACAAAGATTTGTGTGGCCGGGAATCCGCAAAAACTGTAGAGAGTGGGCCAGGCAATGCCTGAAATGCCAGCGATCCAAGATTTCCCGACACACCAAATCCCCCCTTTCCTCTTTCCTTACCCCTTCTTCGAGGTTCTCCCACATAAACCTCGACATCGTAGGACCATTACCTTTGTCATCTGATTACAGGTACTGCCTCACTGTCATCGATAGGTTCACGCGATGGCCTGAGGCAATTCCACTCAAAGACATAACTGCGGAGACCTGCGCTGCTGCCCTTGTATCTGGATGGATATCCAGATTCGGTTGCTTTTCTCGAGTAACCACCGATCGCGGACGCCAATTCACAAGCCAGCTGTTCCAGTCCCTCACTGCTATGGTTGGTGCTCGCCACTTCTGCACCACTGCTTACCACCCGGCAGCTAATGGAATGATCGAGCGTCTGCATCGACAACTCAAGGCAGCCATCATGTGCCACACTACTTCGCAATGGACTGAAGCCCTTCCCCTAGTTCTCCTGGGTATGCGAAGCGCGTGGAAGGAAGACCTACAAACGTCCGCTGCAGAGTTGGTCTACGGTGAGCCCCTGCGCTTACCTGGTCAGTTCCTGTCCCCTACAGATGAATACAGCTCTGATGACATCACGCAGTATGGAACTCGCCTCCGTGCTCATATCCGAAAACTGACTCCCAGACCTACAGCTTGGCACACTTCATCACCATTTTACTTTCCACGCGATTTACAAAACTCATCGCACGTATTCCTGCGTCAAGATCACGTGCGCAGCTCACTGGAACCACCGTACGCCGGCCCCTACTTAGTCATCGAGAGACAGCCGAAGTTCTTCACACTTGACGTTAAAGGAAAAAAGACCAGCGTCACTGTCGACAGGCTGAAACCGGCGTACATGGCTAAGGAAGCACAGACCCCTGTGGCCACTACACTATCGGAGAGCAAGACGATTCCGACACCCGCTTCCACACCACTAGAAAGAAGTGCCAGAAGCGGGAGAAGAGTCCGGTTCCCTGATTTTTATCGACCGTAGTCACGGTCTGGCCAGGGGGAATATGTGGTGTACCTAATAAGTAATTCGTCGACTTAGACCACAAATAAATTGCCGCGGAGTTTGCGCTTGGGCCAGCCCCTAAGACGACCGGTTCTCCGCGGCCGCGAGGAGCGCGGTATGCTGCCGGCACACGGATGGGAGTTGAGATCTCGCGCCTACCGCACGCGCTTTATAATTGTTATTATTTTTGTTTTTATATGTTTTTGTTTCTTTTGCTAAATTAAATAGTTTTCTCTAAATTCAAAAACATTATTCATTTCAATCGGCCTATCTTTCTTTAATTTCATTATTCTCTTCGTTCAACTCACGCCCACATTCAACCTTCTGATCTGGAGATTAGTTTTGTGGTACTGTGTACGAGAAGGAGACGCCGTGCCATACCTTCAAGCCTATAAATATACTAATATTTTCTTTTTACTGTCCCAACAGGCTCCGGTCTCGTAAATCAGCGGTTTCTCAATCTGAAAATGAGGAACCCATACCGTCGACATCAACGACCGAGCCCCGCGCTTTCGAGGCAGTATCTTCCAGGTAACTCCAATTAAACATAATGCATCCTACTCGGTAGTAGGACTGTTCTGTAAAGTTCGTCTAGGTAGATACCACCGCTTTGCCAGTTATTCTGCCGCCAGGCAGTGTGCAAGCACTACTGCGTCCCGTTTTAAGGGCACCGCAGCTAGTGAAATTACTCGGCAAATTAATCTATGACCTGATTTCACAATCTAGTAATCTTATTGTTAGACTGTGCTGATGTCTCATAAAAACGTGCGCAGTGCAGTGTCAAACAAAACTTTATATTATTTAGATTTCCGAGTATCACTGCAACTGTTATGGGTGGGCGTGCCGTTTAACTTCAGGCGAAAGACGAGCTCGTCACGCCATTCATTAATATTAAAAAAAAAAACATCCGCCCTAGTACATCATCACTTCTAATTTTAACATTAATAAAAACTTAAGCCTGGTTTATATATTTGTGGTAATGGATTTAAAGTGTTTCTTTTATCTCTACGGCTAAACTGATTGCTATGAAGAAATATGACACAGACATCAGACAACCTAAGGCCAAAGAAAATGCATAAGCCATATGCTCTTGACCTTGACCTTAGACCTGTGTAAGAGCTGCGAGTGCAATCGCGGAGCACAGCAGCATGTGAAGTATAAAATAAAGAGGTTCTGTAGAATCTAAGATAACCACCCGCCGCCATTTTGATATTTTTCATTGAAAACTTTTTCCTAGTGTACTTACATTATGGTTACTATTACAATTTAGCATTATATTTGGCTAATAAGAATTTTTTTATACAGTAATAGGAAAGCTTGAAAAAAAAAATGGCGGCGACTATATATGCCATTAACAATTTAAGATGAAAGGAGAACATTTGTGAAAAATTAATAATTAAATATAAATTAACAATTTATTGTTTTTGTTCACGCTTTCCCAAGATTGTAAGTATGAAACTGTTTTATGTAAAGTAAATATGAACCTACATTTCAGCGGGTTCGATTCCTACGTCGGCACAAGTATTTGTGCACAGGGAAAAAAGCTCAAATACTTTTTCTGTGACTGGATGTTGTGGGAACATGGTCCTCGTAATTTCTGGGTCCCTAGATACAAGGAATCCTAATTAGAGTCCTAGAACTACATAATATATATATATGTATGTAATCGTTGGATGTTTATATAATACGAGCTTCTGCCCGCAGCGCGGCCTATGGGAAAATAATTCAACCACCCATTCCACCCTCTTAAGGGTGGAATTTCGAAAAATCCTTTCTTAGCGGATGCCTACGTCATAACATCTACCTGCATGCCAAATTTCAGCCCAATCCGTCCAGTGGTTTGGGCTGTGCGTTGATAGATCACTATGTCAGTCAGTCACCTTTGAGTTATATATATTTAGATTTATTCTGTGTGTGTACATATTTTACCATAGTCTGACGTGCAAACATTTTATGTTGTGTATCTGTAGCGTGGGCAGTAGTGGGTCGTCCATGAGCGAGGGGTGGTCGCGAACGGCGCCGCCGCCCGCCCCCGCGCCCGCGCCCCCCACTAGGACTCCGCTCTCGCTGCTATTGGACAAGGTAACTGGCTGACAGGGAATCGACTAACCATGTGATAGGTAACTAATTAATCTACTATGTGACAGGTAATCAACTAACCAAGTGATAAACAATCCTATTGACGGGTTACTAGGTGGTAGGACATTTCTGCAAAGTTCGTCTAGGTAGGTACCACCGCACTGCCAGTTATTCTGCCGCCAAGCAGTAGTGCGCAAGCACTACTGTGTTCCGGTTTGAATGGCACTGTATCTAGTGAAATTACTGGGCAAATGAGACCTGATCTCAGTCTAGTAATCTTACTAGATTGTGCTGATGTCTCAGGATAACGTACGCAGTGCAGTGTTACGCGAAACTATACTTTAGAGTTCCGAGTGACACTGCAACTGATATGGGCAGCCGTGTAGCTTAACATCAGGCGAACGGTTAGCTTGTCACGTCATTCAATAACAACAAAAAAAAATATCTAACCAAGTGACAGGTGATCACCTATCCAATTGACAGGTAACCAACTAACCAAGTGACAGGTAATCCTCTGTGGTGTGATAGTTGAGCAGGCTGGCTCATAACCCGGAGGCGGCGGGTTTGATTCTCGCGGCAGAACAATTATTTATGCACCGGAAAAAATCGCAAATACTTGTTCTGTGCCTGGGTGTTGTAGGACCATGGTCCTCGTAGTTCCTGGGTCGTTAGATACAGGGAATCCTAGTTAGTGTCCAGGATCTATGTATGTGATTGTTGGGCGTTACGGTTATTATTATTAATTGTAATTGCACCGTTTTTTCCAGGTTGCCAAGTGGCACATAATCCCTCGTGAAGGCACCGAGCATCTGCCGTGTCGCATGTATGGCGCCATTCATCTTGCCAGGCTATTCGGTATAAAGTTAACATTATTATTTGCTTCACTAGGTATTCTAAACTAATTAATCGTGCTGGTCCCGTCGGTTTGAGAATATGACTGTCGCATCTCTTCCCGTGGGTGTGAATATGCGGAGAAGCATTCTTCTCTCTCCCTCTCCCCTCCCCTCCCCCCTTGACAGATGGAAAAAACCATGCACTAACATCCGCGAATTTGCGGTCAACAATGAGTTTTTCCCATGTAGGTAATTACTAGATGTTTTTAATGAATTTATTTATAATTCATGCGCGAGTTATTGTTATTGTATATATTTTTTTTTATTACAGTGAAGTTGCCCGACTTCTTGAATGCAACGCAGATGCCAGATTTTAAGCTGAAACTCATCGTTAAACATATTGATATGTTCGTTCAGTAAGTAACCAATAATTTAAATATCCTAGTTTTTCGTTTTATTTCCTACTAATTGCGCCCCGCGGTTTGATCCGCGGATAAAAAGTATTTCTATTATTTTCTCACCCCACGGGAAAATTTCACTTTTCCAGGATAAAATGTAGATTATATGTTAATCCAGTATATAAGCTAAGCTATCTTGGTACCAAATTTCATCCAAATCCATTCAGCCGTTTGAGCATGAAGGAGTAACAAACATACACACATACAAACTTTCGCCTTTATAATATTAGTGTGATAAGTGTGATGTGATTTACACAGCTTTTTCATATTATGATTATTTCGATACGTCACATCGCACTAGGCTTTCAAAAAAGGGCGTTTAGATTTTGTGCTTAGACTGCGCCTTGACAGTGTTTCGTTTATTGCAGATACTTGAATGAGCACAGCGAGTGGTTCGGCGAACATTATTATTTCGCCGACAACTTGTCTCGGCCCACCTAACTAGTGCAGAGCATGAGGAACTTGACGATATCCTCACAGGACTCGTAAAACATTGGCAAGTGGTTTTAAAACGAAACTTGGTCTAAAGAGTTTCTGACTTTTTTAAATATTTCTTTTTTGTGTAGAGCCTAAATAGCAACCAAGGATCAAATTTTTTGGCCATAGAATGTTTTCTTTAGCAAAAACAAAGATATTTTCAAAATGGCGGATAGATTAGACTTCTAATTCAAAAATAAAAAATCCTTTGTACATTCCTAATAATGAGCCAAATATTGAGGATTATAATACTTATGGCTATTGTAAATGTTATTGCCATCGATTCGTTCTGGTAAATATTCCTTATTACTAGTCTGTGGTGATGTCTCAGGATGACGTGCGCAGCGCAAGTGCAGCTTCACATTATTTTATAATTTGAGTTCAGTTCAGAGTAACTGTTCACTGCCACTGTTATAGGTGACCGTGATCCTTAACATCACGCGAACGTCTAGCTCGTCTCGTACATTGTCTATAATAATCGTAGCCATTATTTAAATGTTTACAAAACTGGGAATATACAAGCTGTGGTTTTAAACAGGTTGTTTTTACTTGACAGCCTCTGTGGTGTGGTGATTGAGTAGGTCGGCTCATAACCCGGAGGTGGTGGGTTCGATTCCCGCGTCAGGACAAATATTTGTGCACAGAAAAAAAGCGCAAAAACTTGTTGTGGGACCATCTTCGTAGTTCCTGGATCCCTAGACACAGGGAATCCTAGTTAGGGTGCAGGATCTATGTATGTGATCATTGGGCGTTATTATTATTATAGACGTAAGTATACTGATTATATTGAACTGGAATCAACAAAAAATCAAAGGCAATTGCGCGGCCATCTCGCCCGCACGCTCGTTCAATAGGCTATTTGGCTACTATTAAAATTGAACAAGTAAATATTATTTTCATAAAGTCTGTTAAAAATGAATGTAATAATTCAAATAACATCGGTAAATGAATCACGGAGTAGTACGATTTTAAAGTTTCATCGCTACATACAAACTGGCGTATGACGTCACAAATTATACTATTATAGCAGTTGTGAGGAAGCTCCACACGATCTCTGTTTTGCGAGAAAGGGACAGTCCCTTTCTCGCTTGCTATAATGGTATAATTTATGACGTCATACGCCAGTTTGTATGTAGAGCTACTATAGAGGTCCCACAGCTTAGTAATGAGGTACTATGGAGGACTGGTGACTGACGTCACTGCGTGTTTGAGCTGTCTCTTTCTATTCCTGTATTTTAAAATGCCTGTAACTTTGTCATTTTTTGAGATAGGTATTTAATTTTTGTTTTCACGTCTGTCTATTTACTAGTTGCGCTGTGCGGTTTTACCCGTGGATTAAAAGTATTTTAATTATTTGCTCATCCCACGGGAACATTTCACTTTTCCGGCATAAAATGTAGCCTATATGTTAATCCAGTGCTGCAATAAGCTATCTTGATACCGAATTTCATCCAAATCCATTCAGCCGTTTGAGCGTGAAGGAGTAACAAACATACACACAAACAGACATACAAACTTTCGCTTTATAATATTAGTGTGATATATAGTGTGATTCATGCAATAAATATTTAGCAGTCAATTTGACAGGCCCGATGAACATAGGTGTTTGTTCTGTGTCTGGGTGTTATAATGTATTTGTAGGCAAAACGGGTTGTGCGTAGGTTGCAACCTATAAAACTGTAGGCCTTCAGCAAGTGCACCGGGCCGTGTCTGGAACAAGAATGATCCGTAGTACACCGAACGCTCCCTTTATATAGCCAGATGGGTGGAGAAGCGATGACAATTGCCGATGTTGCCAGTGTAATAAATTTAAATGCCACCACAGGGTAAATGACGGTACTGCCCGCTGCGCATAGAGTTTATAACTGGACGTTGCCGCCGTCATATTCTATGTATGTATTTACAAACAAAAAGTATCTAAGTATTGTATCAGTTATCTGGTTCCCATAATACAAGCTTTGCTTAGTTTGGGGCTAGATGGCGTTGTGTGACATGTCCACACATATTATTATTTATTTAATTAGCCTATTTTCGGTAACCTACCGCGGGCAGGTTAACCTCGCCGATTTCGGTCAGTGTGGTGTGCTTTTGTTTATTCTGTAACTAGGGAGCATATAGCTGTACATTGAAAAATCAATACTTAAGTATTTAATTATTATTTACCCTAACATTCTAGTATGGGTAAGCAACCTGTTTATAACCACGCCTTGTATAACATGTATATAAGGACCTACTAAAATATATGTGTTAATATAAATAAGTGAAAAAAAAACTTCACGAAGGATCCTTTCATGTTAGATAAGAACGAAAAATGTTATATTTGTTATATATGTGTATTGTATATTATTGTATACTTGAAATAAGTTCAAGTCCTAAAGTATCAGTATTAGGTAGTGGTTTTCAAATAGTCGTTTCGACAAGGACCGTACCCAACTAGTTTAATGTTATTTCGGTACCAAACTAAGTGTATCGTAGCAACTTTAAATGAAATAATAATGGCCGTCTGTGCTAAAGTTGACACTCATCTCCGTAGCCCCAGGTCTCTCGTACGTTCATCAAATTCGTGTCAAGTCAACATGCCAAATACTGTTCGCTTATTGGTTGAGATAGCCGATGACCAACAGCAACCAATTAGCGTTCAGTATTCGGTCTACCACGTTGACACGGATTTAAAAAACGTATACGAGAACCCGCTAGAAAGTTGCTTAGCTAAGTTGTATTTGAATAGACTTTAGTACAGACAGGCAAAGTATATTTTGTTATAACTTTTTTTACGTGTAGATATGTTATGATTATTAATCTTAGAATTCGACTTTCTTATTTTTCAAAACGAAGGAAGCAAGACCGTAGCTGCTGTAACAGTACATAAGTTGTACACAATCATGTTTTTTTTTTATTTATCGGTTTGATCCCAGTTTTTAATGAGCATTTTAGTATAATTATAGCTAGTTTTGTAAATATAGTATTTAATTATTAACAAGCAGGGATGATATGCTATGCTCGGTGATTTCCTGCGAAATACGATCCGAAATGAGAATATCCGCAGGAGAACTGAAGTGACCAATATAGCGCTTAGAATTATCAAATGAAATGCCAATAGGCAGGCCACATCACTCGTAGATACTGACAAACGATGGGGATGAAAGGTTCTCGAGTGGCGACCGAGAACCGGAAGACGCGGCGTAGGCCGGCTCCCGGCTAGTTGGACCGCGGGAAACCGATGGATGCAAGATGCACAAAGCCACTCAAAATAGCGCTCTGTGGGGAAGGCCTATTCAGCAATGGAGGTCTTCAGGCTTATGATTTTTTTATGTTCAAACAACCTTACGGCCCACCTGATGGGAAATGGTCACCGTAGCCTATGGGAACGAAATCATGAAATGCTGATGTTGAGGGGTAATCTGATTACTTGTACTTTTTACGGTTTAGTCAAAAAATCGTAAAACGCCGTCGGCCGTCGTTGTAGTATTGCACTATATTCCTAGAATCAAGACAGCGAATTGGCGGCTATAATTCCTATAACCCTAAATGATTAATAAGATGTTGTATAAAAGTTTTTGTCTCTCTTCCACGTGTGACACCTCTCGGTAGCAAGAAGTTGACAAATCATTTTATAATGGCTTTTAAAGGGTCGTACGTAGGTAATACGTTAACTATAAATTTAGTCCAAGCCTTTCCAAACTAGGAGCATTGTAGTTTCTTTGGTTGCTAGTCACCTGTATCATAAAGCTGTTCTTGGTTCTTGAGATTTTAGGAATCTTAACTATAATTATTAAATTATATACACCTACTGATATTTGATTTTAAATACGCTCTATATTAATGATAACAACGCACATATCATCGTTTCAAACGACCGCTAAATAGTACATTAACATTTGAAGATCGTTCTCGGAACCTAGTATAGTATTATCTGTGTCAGAACTATGTGATCCGTAAGTCCAGATGCACATTGTGTATCCAAGTCACGAGTAATTTGTATGCAATAAGATTGTAACATAATTTTTCTTGATATTCAATAAAAACAAAATAAAGAGTTTAGTTGAAAACATTGTTTTATTTCCAAATCACATTCACACCAACAGCCGTAACGTGAACAAATCAGTTTTAAACAACTGATTAATTTCACACAACATACACACATTTCTGTATTACAGTTTAAAACATTTTTATTGTAGCATTAAATGTAAAATTACTTAGAAAATTATATTGAGTATCACTTTTGCGGACTTCACAAAGAGAATTAAGAAGCAAATTTACTATTATTTAAAAAGTATTTGTCTTAAAATACTCATTGACTAATGAATTGAGATTTAAATGTCAGTTAAAAATGGCATAGTTCTTTAATCCACATTTTAATTTAATTTAAATCAAATATCTATTTTTTAAATTCAAATATTTGGACTTCGTTAAAGAACAAAAACTTAATGGCATCTCTTATAGAAATAGTACTTTTAATTTTTATTTGAACTGGAATATCACCATTATTTTCTGTCATTATAAACATACATACACAGAATAGAAAAAAATTAAATCATGAGCTAATATTACAAACTAAAACATCTTCCTGAGTTATGCTATTATTGCTATTTCGCCTGCGAAATGCGAGCTAAAGAAATTTCTACAACCTTTCAAATACACATGACCATTTTGGATCAGTAAATGAAGAATCCAAAGCACAACCAATGAGGGCCACATTTTCCATTTTTTCTACTAAGTGGCTCATTTTTACTGGTTATTTTCACGTACATAGAGGACACAAGAACCACCATATAGAAGTTTTAGCTCCACTTTTACAATAGGTACTGCTTCATGCTAGTGCCTCCACATTTTGTATCACTTTTTGTAAAGATTCGAACTGTATTTCAAGCATGCATACAGTTCAAATGTTACTTAGAGGTCTTGTTCCATCCGATGGATGACTCTTCTATATTCGTCTTCTAGTACTAGATACTGGCTGGCGAGGCGGCCGTGAGTCTCGGTGAGGCCTGTAGAATTAATAGTCGCCGCGTATTCTTCAGGCTTCAAGACTTTCTGGAGCTTTTTCATTTCTAACTTCTTTTTCTGTTGGTGCACAAATTAAACAACTTATTGGTATTTGATGTGAAGACACCTGGTTATTCCATAGTCAAAGCGAAATCTAAGGTTTTCAATGAAAGTGTTCATTAGCGTGACAAAATGAAAATCTTTTAAAATACATGTTTATAATGTTATTAGGCTTGAGTATATGCGGACATTCTTTTTGGACTTTGTATTCCATTCTAGCTAAAATTTTAGAAGTAGTTTTGAGCGCCGAATCTATTGTTCCTCTAGTCTAAACAACCATCGTTTTTCGACTTTAAGGTCCGTATTACAGAACGCTCTGCTCAAGCAGGGATTTCATTCATAAAGCGATCAATTAGTGAATGAAATCTCTGCTTGAGCACTAATCGATGACTGAGCATCGATCTGTAATATGGACCTAAGGGTCGGAGATTTAACAACAGCACTGATAATAAATACTAATGTACTAGACAACACAACTACTCAGACACCCATATTACAGAACAACGCTCAATCGTGAATCTTTGTTCAACACAAGATTTCATTCACAAAATGATGGAATAGTGAATGAAATCTCTATTTGAGCATCAATCTTTTTTTTTTTATTGATTGATAGGCTTGCGTTTGACCACTATCGCACCTGATGGTAAGTAACGATGCGGTCTAGGATGTAACACGCTTGCCTAGAAGATACCTGTTCACTCTCGATTTGAAGACTCCCAGGTTGTAGTTATCGGGAAATATGGATAATCGGAAAATATACGGTTACGGGTTTTATCGTTCTGTAATACGAGCCATGAAGGGTTTAAATAAGCAAGTTACCTGGTGAGGTGCATTCAGCCTGTTCTTGACGTCGAGCCGGTAGTTGAGATAGGCGGTCTTATCGGAGGTGTTGGTATGCTTCAGCCGCAGCACCTCGTAAACGCGCCGCGCCTGTTTCTTGTTGATTTTGAACTTGTCGCACGCTTGATTTGCCATTTCTTGTGTGAATCTGTTGATTACCAATCTCTTATTAAATACTTGTTCCATTACGAAGTTTAGTGGAGTGATTTGCGATGTTTAGTACAACGCTAAACAGACATTTTTATATAACTGGCAACACTGTCATGATTAAAAAGCATTCCAATTTACGCGTTTACTTACAAAAGGTTAACCGTTATTTAAAAAGTAAAGGGAAACTTAAGGAAATAAAATAAAGTATCCATCAACACCATCAATGTTTATCCTGTATGTCTATTATAACTACTTGAATCCCCGGTTTCTCGTACGGTTCTTGACCATCAACTGACGACCAATGAGCATACGATATTTGGTGTGTTTAGTTGACATAAGTTTGACCAACATAATAATATTTGGTAATGGTTACCCCTATTTCACGTATGTTGATATAATATGAGTATTAAATGTTTTTATAATATATTTACCCTTGCATTAGTTTGGCAGGTTGAAAAGCTGGCAAGGTTTCACAGTTTTTGGCATCAACATAATCTCTGATCCTCTGGAAGTCTTGTGATGGGTCTTCCACTGTCATATCCACGACGTCTGGCATTATTATGAAGTGTGCATAGATTGCCTGAAAAAGGTAACATTACATTTATTTACACATGTATTATTGTATATTAAAGTTTGAAACATGATGCTATTGACGATGAATACGCTTATGTGGATAATTGAGTCGGAGCGGCGAAAGCTGCTATTTGAGACGGCGCAAGCCTACATACACAGAGGATTTACGCCTTTGAGGTAAAATGATTATTGTTATTGTATCATCTGATATATTATATATGTTATGAAAATAAGTTCTGTAGTTTGGTTATTTAATCAAAATAATTGGATCAAGGTGATTGAAATGGGTTCAAATCTTTTTGAAGTAAAACTTATTTACGCACGCTTAACTTGGGGAGTAAGCTGGTGAATGCGTGACAAGAGCGTTACAGAAATTGATCGGGCTAGGCGAACGGAAGTTGAGGAGATATGTGTTAGTGAAGATAGAAAGAGAGTTACGTTAAGTTTTACTTCAGTCGTGTGATCTAAACTTTAGATTTTTAGAGTCTAAAGTTTAGATCACACGACTGAAGTAGCACTCATTTTTTTTAAGTATATTGTTTTCAATCTCAGTAAACTCGCAGAGTAGAAAAAAAATTTACGCTTCCGTAATTTTTCTGCTGCTCTGTGTACTGTACACAGTGGCTTACCTGTATGAGATGAGCACAGATGCCGAGTTTCCTGAACGGCGGCAGCGTGAGGACCTGAGAGATGCGCGGCCGCGAGTGCTGAGGGTACGCGTAGTACCGGTACACTGTAGCGTAGCCAGCCGCCGCGAAACGAGCGTCGCCCGTGTGAGATTGGTACTTCTCGAATCTGGAATAACGGAAATGATTCAATTTCAATTTTTTTTTGTAATGGTACATTGAATAGTACAATACTTGAATAGTATAGTAGTACATCATTAAAATTTTGATCTAGCCATTACTAAGGCTAATATGTAATTCAAATTTGACTTAAACTGTTAAAGTAATAATAAGAATGTATCCATTAACACTTTTCTTAATGTCTCTATTAAGGGGAAGACACTTTGTTCATGAGTCTTTTGTGAACTTTCTAAATGATTACATAGAAAAAAACGGGTGTTCTTTAGACCATACGACTGAAGTAAAACTTCTTTAGTTTAGCTCCATCTATCGGCCCGGTGTAACTTTGTTTTTGCTTTGTTTAATGTTAATGTCGCCATCTTGACAATTGTAAATTGTCATTTTACCGGACATACCAACATAATCATACAATTTTTTTACCTTGTTACGTTGACTCCCAATGTCAAACGTGTAATGTAAAAAGTTCTACTTCAAAAATTTAAAATTTTCAACTAAGGTATATTTAAGTTTTGTTATATATGTTCTCGAGTGGTGACCACGAACTGTAAGTCGCAGCGTAGGCCGACTCCCCGCTAGGTGGTCCGATGATCGGGTAAACTACACTACACTAATTGATCACTTTATGAATGAAATCTCTGCTTGAGCACCGATCGATGACTGAGCATCGTTCTGTAATACGCACCAAGTGGCGCTCTATGGGGGAGACCTATGTTGAGTAGATGTCTTCATGCTGTTTTTTTTTAATAAAGGGCTTTATCGCCATTTGCGATTATGCCGTCCTGGTTATTTTAACTAACTTCAGGCTGTTAATGATGATGATAATAATAATGAACCTTGAAACTTTTTGGTCGCTGTGAAGTGTGAATGTGCTCAACTCATATCAGAAGCAAGCCAGTGTATAGTGCGCACATTTGGCATGCGGAACAATGTGCGCCTCTCAACTCTAACGATAACGCCATCTCTGTCATAAAAAGTTATTTCACAGAATCTCGCTGCTAACTTCACAATAGCTTTTTTTTTGTTTAACTGGTAGAACATCTTTACATACTAAGAATAATTTATTTTAAAAAATTGGTTTACTTACACTGTAAAGAATGACCACTGATCATCATCCACATCTATGAAGGAGGCTGCATCCACATACCAAAGTAGGAAGGTTTGCAATCTCTCATGAAATGATAGAAAGCCAGGAGTAGAGGTCTCACTAAAATACACTTCAAATGTGCGCTTGTCCCCACCATCATCTAAAATCACAAATATTCTGTGTAATTGTTCCTTGTAGCTTGAACTTGTACCATCATTTTTTTAGTATTTCATTTCATCATTGTTATGTACCTATGTGAGGGTACATTGATAAACGGTTGTCGGGAGCTGTCAACCTGGCCAGTGTCATTGTGCACATTCGATTAATGTATCCTTGTGAGTATTTAATAATCATCATGATCTATTTGTTGGACTAACATTTGGCTATGGCATATACAATACGGTGAAATAAATATGCTATAAAGATAACTTACACGGAGTAACAGTAAAAGCATGCAATAGGTTTCCATGTGGGACAAAAGAACCATCTTTCTCTAACTTTGACACGAAATGATCTAGATTGGTGACATATCCTGGTGCTAAAACTTTCTTCAGGGCACCCTCTACATCATCAGCTTTCATGCCATCTGATTTACTAGGTTCAATCTGAAAAAAAAAACAAATATCAATTTTAATAAATATATAATATATAAAAATTTAATTGAACCCACAACCTTCAAATCAGAAGGCAGTCAATGAGAAAAAATATAATGAGTGAGCGCTGAAGTGCTAAAGTGTAGAAATTGAATGCAATGTTCTTATTCTAAATAGTGATGTATTGTTCTACTATTCTACCAGCCATCCTAGCTCTTTGAAATGATGGAGTGTGGCCTTGGGTTGGGGGCATAACTGCTGTAGCAGTTAATTTGGTGGCACTGATGTTGGGTGTGAGGATGGTGACGATGAGACATTTGAGATTCCTAGAGTAAGATATGTATGTCTTCTTACTTCTGTGTGTCTTGCAAGCATGTGCTGTGATATTGCATACAGTATCACAGCACATGCTTGCAAGCTAAACATTGATAAGTGTACAATCACAGTCAGAAAGTGTCATTCTGAGTGTACTACAGGGAAGCATCCAAGGCCCCTTGTTATTTTTTATTTATATCAATGAACTACCAGCATTACTGTATTTTTATTTTAAGTTGCATTGTCCCTATCACTTTTCTTCATCTTGAATTAGCATACAACATTAGAATTATTAAGATTAGTACTCTTACCACAGAATGCTTAATTGCTGTTATCTATATACTATCAGTATTCAAAACTTACAAAAGTTAACATGACTTAAAACATACCAATACTTTAGTAGTAGCAAGTATTTGCCACCAGCTAGGCAACTACATATCACTAAAATAACATTTGTTAGGAATAAAATTTCTCATACATTGCAATCATATTTCCTCCCTGATCATTGCATTCTATATAGAAATGTACATTATGCATATACTAATATTCCTTCCTAGCTAAAACTGACCCATATATTATCAAACAAAGGATAATCTAGATAGTTCAAAACAGTTTCTAGGTACCTTCTCTGAGTATTCAATGCCAAGATATGTCTGAAGGCTTGCTGCACTGTAGTACAGTCTGATGTGCAAGTCTGTGTAACCAAATATGTTTTCATTTTCTCCAAACACCTGATGACACATGTCCGGGCCAAAGCTAGTCTCATCATTCTCAAGATCATCTGTTGTTCTCACTGAAATAATAATATAAAACAACATTTTTTCATAAAATTAATGCAAAAATACAAACACATTTTCAAAATGTTGAAACTAATGCAATTTTATTTATTATATGAACTGTGACTAAAAAATGTAGAACTCTACACCCTGACAGAAGGACTATATTGTAAAAGCTCTTTTTTCTCTTTTAGGTATGTTATATTGCAGTTGCATATTATATGTACTGAATTTATTAGCCTGTGTAAACATAGATGGGACATAACAGGCAAACAAGTAATAAATAAACTTAATTTAAGTACCTATGCTATTAATGTTGCACAATGTTAAAATAATAAGTGACACATTAAGACTGTTCTAGTTTCAATGTGTCATACTAAGTTTCAAGATGAATTACGACTACAAGTAAACTAGATAATTTAAGGAATTATTTTGCTGTACCTGTAACAGAACAGCTGAATGTAAAGAGCCTAATTATCTAAAATTAGAGGGTACCTAAAAATATTTACATGGTCAAAATGTTGTTAGGTTTACAGTAAAACAATTTTTTTTTTAAATATAAAATGCACTGTGCAAACAAACAAGTAGCAAGCAAACTAACCTTTTCTACTGGAAAGGTCGACAACCTCTGTTGAACTAAAGTGCATACACAGTACATTCAATTCAACCTAAGTTTTAAAAGTTAGCCATAGGGGTACACTTACCTAGCTTTAGCTCCAACACCTCGTTTCCATCTACAACCAAATGGCACAATGCATCCGTCATTTTGATTAATGTTTTGAGATCCCAAAGGGAAGACCCACTATTCCCGCCTAAAGTACAGGACGGTCACTAAATGCCCTCTTAAATTTTTATTTAGCACTCAATAAAACGATAAATGATCTTTAGTTTTGGCGTTAGTCAACCATTTAAAAGAAGAGTACCATTGGAAGAGGTTTATTCCGCAAAAAAATCAAATAATTGAACAGTTACATATGTACAAGACAACGAATTTTGTAGAGATAAAAATGTCAAATTATTAATCAGTCAATATTGTCAATGTCAAAACGTCAAGATTTTTTATTATCTATCAACGTCAAAAGCTTCCATATAACCTATAATAGGAATCCAAATATGATAACCATAAACGTATGGGCGTATTACAGAACTACGCTCAGTTTTGAATCTCTACTCAAAAGGACATTTCATTCCCATAATGATAAAATAATGAATGAAATCTCTACTTGAGCATCAATCGATGACTGAGAATAGTTCTGTAATACGAGCCTTTGTGTAAATAGGACGAATTTTATATTAACAACCCACAGAATTCAATAAAATCATGATCACGGAAAGCTATATAGAAAACCAGACCACATCCTCTACTTCACCTGTGAAAAATTAAAACTATCAATGTTGGCATGGAGACATAATAATTTAGCTATTTTATTTTTGTATGGCATTTATCGTCATGGTAGTCATGAATTATTGATTTAAACTTTCAGTTATTTTTTATTCGTCAAATAGTTATATTTTTGATCTACTTTTGCTGAGAATTGTTCAGCTGGCTGCATAGTGATGATTGCCTTTGCCAATTTCAAGTTACAAAAGTAGGTTGCGAACAAAGCGACATCTGTAGTTTCATTTATGTGACGTCATTATGGCCTGGTTGGGTTAGGATTGCTTGGAAATTTTTGTTAATTATCTTGTATTTTAGTGTAATATATGTTGTGCTACATAATTTAGTATAGTAATATAAATACCTCATAGAGTACCGGTAATTCTGGTGCCAAAAAGTGATTGTTTCGACGACATTCTCTGGCGAAAATGAATCGCCATGAAGGTGGGTAATGATAATCAAAATTTGTACGATGCTATTGTCACTGCGAATTTCATCGCGAAAAACACTGAAACCGTGACATCACATCGTAATATTGGCTTGGATTCAATTAACTTTAATATTTGTGAACGCTGGACAAAGGGATCGATAAAAATAATAATTCACCATAAATATTGACATCATTTCAGGAGTCAGCTGTGATTCTTGTTTGAAAAATAATTTTAGAGGACGACGTTACAAATGTTTGATCTGCATCGACTACGACTTGTGCGCAGCCTGCTATGAGTCTGGCGCTACCACAAACCAGCACACTACAGAGCATCCTATGCAATGCATTCTATCTAGGAGTGACTTTGGTAAGAACTGCTGACACACATTCATCACTTCTAACAATAGATTGGTACACCCTTTATTGCTGTTTACAAAAAACGTATTAATTCACACATTTTGTCTGAATGTGAGTGTCAATGACCCTTGAAAGTCTTCTGAAAAAGTTATGTGATGTATGAAATAAATTAATTACTTACTTGGTACTATATTTTTAGGTATCATTAAAAACAATGTATAGTTTTTATTTCATCTCCATAGTATTAATTTGATTGTTATGGTCAAGTATAAAAAAGACAAAAAAACACTAGAGTATGGTATATTACATATATCACAATTTGATCACCCCACATCTGTCAAATAGATAAATAAATAAAATCATATGTTAAATACAAAATAATACATACTTATGGTCAATAAAGACAAATTAATTTAAAATATAGAATTTAGTTTTGAATACTTAATTCTCTGTCTATCCTAATTATATAAAGTTCATATAAGATTGATATCTAAAGGAGATATTTAAATACCTATTTCTAACTTATGGACTAACTAGTTGCACTCTGCGGTTTCACCCGTGGATAAAAAGTATTTTTATTATTTGCTCATCCCAAATTTCATTTAAATCCATTCAGCCGTGTGTGAAGGAGTAACAAACATACACACACGCATATACACATACAAACGTCCAAGTTCCAAGTATTAGTGTGATATAGGATGATGATAATAATCCGTTGGTATTCATACACAGATCAAGTGTGTAAAGTAACTAGTTTATATGTGTAATGAAATATAAGGACCTTATTTGTACATTTTAATTAATGCTTACACTGTCCTGTCAACTTGTTGAAATGAAACATAATGAGTGAAAATGAGATACGGCATTTTAAGCATTGATTAAAAAGTTATGTTTCTAAGGTCTATTGTATAAATTGATTATGTAAATTAAGCTGAGGCCTATATGTGATGCATTGAAGCTAGGACACAAAATTAGTTATGTGGGCTATTTGGTAAGTAGACTATCTATCTATTAATAGGATTCTTTGTTAGCTCCTTTGTCAAAATGTCTTTACTTTGCTGTCCTGTAACATAGTGTCATTAAAAGATAGAAAATACTTAATTCTACAAGAGTAAAGCAAACTTAATACTAAGTAAAACTCTTTTCATACAATATTTAATGAGTCATAAGGCTTTTCGCCTACCTTGTGTACAATGCTATAATGAATACCTATTTTTATCTCTAGGTGAGTGTATGTGCTTAGTTTTGTAACAAATTGCTCATCTGCACTAAAATTTGACAGCTCCTAAGTCTGCTCTTAACAGGCTATGGCATACCAACTGCAACATAATTGAAGGGGTGAGAACAAAAATGGTTCAACTGATTTTTTTCACAAAATGACTTATGGGTATCGTTGGATTCAGCGTGAAATTATCTACAATAATACATTCTCAAAATACCGAAATGAAGCTTAAATCTCGAGATTTCGAGTCTAAAAACGGTTTATCTGTCACAGCAATACAGTTTGCTTAGCATACATACATTATTATATTTATTTTATTATATTATATTTTTAAAATAATTGTATGAATTAGTGTTATATTTAGTATTTTAAAATAGAATTAAAACATTATCAAGCAACTGAAACTTACATTAACCTTTTCTATTACGTTATAAGCACTCTACATTAAAATGACGCCGTTAAAGTTTATAGCCAATTTTCTCGAAACTATCAATTTGATAGTTAAACCCTTTTTATTCTCAACCCTTCAATTGGGTACACCCTAGAGAGATAAGTGCAAATTTTAGATCTGTCAAATTGTTGCTTGGGGATGGGGATAACTTCCTTCCTTTATTTTTTTTCTTTGTATCATATTATTTCTTTTTTCTTTATATTGTATCATTACAGATTTATATTATGGAGGTGAAGCACTGACGCTAGAACAGCCACAAGCATACACATGTCCATTCTGCAATCGGATGGGCTTTACGGACACAGCTCTTATGGAGCACGTTACTGCCGAACATGCTGACACAACATTGGCAGTAAGTGTTCCACCACCATCATCAACATCACCTTACCTATGTTCATCATGTGAGGATTTTTAAGTCCAATTCTATGATCATGAGATTTGATTGATAAAAAAATGTATATTAATTATACATGATAAAATGTATATAGAGGAGATCCTCCGATAATCTGTATATATGTAATGCTAATGTATCAAGAAATGATAAGAACCGTGTTGTTTAGTGAACATCACATCAATCATGAATTATCACATCATGCATGGTCTTATAGGACTATAAGACCATGCATGATGTGACAAATTAAATTAGTCTTCAGACCCCGAGTAATATTTTAACTGGTTAAATACAATTCTTAAGTAGTTGCGTGATCATGACCTTCCGCTAAAAATTATTCCATGAAAAAGACATAAAACCACGTAATTTATTCCCTCGCTATCAGTGCCTGGCACCGTCGCTTTGGTAGGAACCCCACCTTACAAATGCTAAGGGTTGACTTGTACTTGCAATTACTTACATATTATTGTACCAATGAAAATGTTACTTTTTACTAGTAAAAAGTAACATTTTAATAGGCATTTTCCTAGGCTAGGCTACACGCTATGTATAACTAATTTTGAAAGCTAGTCATTTTGAATGTTTCCATTTTGAGAAATTGATATTTTGGTACATACAGGCGTTTTGCGAAGGTACGACACGGAAAACTTAATAGCGCTGGGACAAAAACTTTACTCGGCAAAGACATGTAAATAAATAGTAACTTGCTACAATGCGATAAAGTCCAATTCGAGCAATTTGACTATGAAGGTATAGAAAACCTTTTAAAAGGTTTTTATTTTTAATGTGGCAACATAATATAATTAATATAATACAGACGCACACACATACACACGCACGCACACACACATACACACGCACGCACAAACACACACACACACACGCGCGCGCGCGCGCGCACGCACATATTTATGCACATGAGCACTTATAATTATTTTATTCTTTATTCTTGTTTAAAGTTTACATTAATATTAAATTAAACACTGACATAATTATATAAGTCATAGGATGGGAGAAGCCTTGGCTCCTGAAATACAGTGTACTCACTAGTTCGGTAGTCTATGGACTCATTAACATGTATGAAACCCTTTTATGTCAATAAATGATTATTTGATTTGATTTGAGCTAGCACATAGCTCTAAGCCTAAAACTAGTCTGTATATCTCATATCTCTACTAATGCAATCTCTTACTATTCAAATATTGGTCGCCTCTTTTTCTAAGTTATATCTCTTCAAAGTAAAAGACAAAGGATTATTGCAAATAGGCTATTTTTAGCACTTTTACAAGTTCTCTGATGCACTCGCCGCGCCATCGTACTCGTAGCTTTGTCTATACTAATATTATAAAGGGGAAAGATTTGTATGTAAGTTGGCTCAAAAAGTACTGGACCGATTTTAAAAATCCTTTCACCACTTGAATGCTACATTATCATTGATTAATATAGACTATATTTACTGTATGATTATGCCAAAATATTTAAAAAATAAATGTCCACCCGGGCGAAGCCGGGACAGGCCGCTAGTACCTTATATGTGTAGAGTGCGCCAGGCTGTTGCTAAACGGAAAGAAAAATTGCATAAATCTATTTATTGTTGTTTCATCAGCAGGTGGTATGTCCGGTTTGCGCGTCGATGCCGGGCGGCGAACCTAATTTTGTGACCGAAGACTTTGCGGGACACCTCACCTTGGAGCACCGGACGGGGCCCAGAGATCTCATCTCTTTTCTCATATCCTTTTCAAATAGACAACCACTTAACGATAAACCAAAACTGTGCCTTTTTTTTTATTTAAAAATACACATTTATAAAATATCGATTTCAAATCGAAATGTATCAGCAGATTTTGATCTTTAAAATTTTCAAAACATAGCAATTTTGGTAGTTACGTCATTGTAATATAAATTGACTTTAACCCGGGCTTGTGTATGCGTATTCTAAGTTGCATGCAAAGTTGATCCTTAAAAAAAACAATAAAATTAGCAAACAATAAAATCAGGGAATTCTAGTTAGAGTCCAGGCCCTAACTAGAATTCCCTGAGTCTAGGGACCCAAATGTAAAATTTCAAAGCTTTTCTGTAGCGTCGTTATCGCTTTAAAAATGATCTAAATTTTATTGTTTTTTTTAAGGGTTAAGTTTTTTTTAGAGCCTGATCTATGTATGTGATTGTTGGGTGTTATTATTATTAAATGTAAAGAAATCACTGTTGTAAGGTTAATGAAAATTCTGAATCTGCCACCAGTAGTAAATACGAGACATTATTATTATCCTTAACCCCCTTGCACGATGAGCCAAGCGGCATCAGGCACGGCGGCGTGCGGCGCGTCCCTCACTCGGCGCGCGGCGTCAGTCGCGCTCGAAGGACCAATATGCAGTTCAGGTAAATATTGCATATGTCACACACACTTTGCTATGGTCTACACACTAATGGCCGTCTGCACTAAAGTTTGACAGTTACTAATAAGTTCGCACTTATCCCTCTATGACGTACCTACTGCAACGCATTCGGGTACGTCCTAGAGAGATAAGTAGAGTATAACCCGCTTACTAGTCAACATTGTTTAGCAGAGGAACAGTTATTTTGTGTTTTACCTTTCTCTATTGAGTGTGAAACGGGCAAAGATAATGATAAAACAGAACAAAAAATTACTTTTAATGTGTAGGAAAAGTTTAAATCATGGGTGGGACCAAAAAGTGTTTTACGGGGATATTTTTTAAACAAGTGAAAACCCTATGTTGCCATATCTACAATATTCTTCTGTTATGCAATGTTCACATGTAGTTAAACAAGAAAGACAGAGGGTTTTTCTACTAATTTAAACAGAGTTGAACATTTATGTTTTGCCATGGGCAAATTTTGATTAAATAGTTATGTCATCATAAACATATTATTGATAAAGTTCAAGGAGTGTTTTATAAAGATTTTTAAATATTACAAGAATACTATAAACTAACAGATTGTGCTTGTGATATACAAGCTTGTGCTTACATGTAGACAAAAGCTGAATCTATTTATTAACATTGTTTTATCAGCGGCTTTTTAATTGTAACTGGCTGACAATTTTAAAAATAAAACCACATTTTGTTTTTAAATTTAATGCATTCGTAGTTACTTGTTAAAGGAAATGGCAACATTACAATTAGTGCATTGTACCGTTTCCTATTTCGAAAAAAGTTTTGTGTGAAACAAAATGGGTCTAAACATACAGGCGAATCGCGGTGCAAGTTATACCAACCTAACGCATTCGGCACGGAGTTACACCGGTACACCGTCATTACTAAAAAGTTCTGATAACGCGGAGATTATTATTGTTATCTCCCTCCCACTACATTTTCAATAATGGGAGGGAGAAAACAATACTCTTCAGCTTTCATTAAAACTGATTTTTAATGACGCGTGTTTATAAAAGTATAGTTTTCTCATTCCAACTTGTTGAAATTGAGAGAGCGATAGCTAGTTTCAGAAGTTTTAACTCGAGATATAACGCCGTTGCGTCAGGGTCGCACCTCGTTCCGCTCGCATGCGCCGACTCTAACTTAAAATAAAGGTCTTACATTTTCAGCACCGGCGGTGGTATATCGTCGCTGTCGCCGTCGTCGCGCGACGCGGTCGTCGACCCGATCACTGAGCTACTGTCGCAGCTGTCGGGCGTGCGTCGGGCCGGCCAGCCCGGCACGCCAAGCCAGTTGCAACAGTTGCAGATGCAGTTGCAACTGGAAAGGCAACAGGCGACGGTGAGTAAACTCCCATGGAAGTCACATTTCGGTAGATTTTTATATCAGGGTATGCCGAACGAGCAAACATAATTATCGTTAATATCGAGGATTTATTTTTTTTTATGTTAAGGAATGACGCGACGAGCTAGCCGTTCGCCTGATGTTAAACGACACGGCTACCCATATCAGCTGCAGTGTCACTCGGCTTGCGCACTACTGCTTGGCGGCAGAATAACTGGCAAAGCGGTGGTACCTACCTAGTCGAACTTTGTAAAGTCCTACCACCTAGTATAAAGTCCTACCACCTAGTAATTTTAACACTACCTTTCAGTATTCTCATGAACTACATTGAAATGAAAATGAAAAGATACATATCTTAATCAAAACACACACAATGTAACGCAATATAAATATCATAAAACATAGAAGAACATACATACGTGTGACATTATGTAATGTCAGGAATAGGTCCCAACTCAGCTTACAACTGAGATTGAAAATTACTACATCAGTTACTGATTGTCAGCCGAAACGTTGAGTTGGAAACACGTTGCCCAAGCAACGCCACCATGACGGTCTGTCAACAAAAACGAAAATAATATTTAAAGCATTGGCTATATGCTAACAGAGCATTTATTTTTATAGCTATAGGGAATATAGAATTCACACATCTTTCACAGCACAACTGAGCACGTTTTCTTTGTCAACCAATCTTCTCTGAGTTACTCGTACATTACAAACTTGGTCAAATAAAGGTGAATATGTGGATTTGGCTCACCATCTGAAGCGATGTTTTACCCCATTATTAGGCCTGTCCTATAAGAAGAGGTGATATGTAATATGTCAAAGCGTAAAAAGGATTTTTTTTTACTTCAAACTTGTCTAGCATTTGACCACGCTCTCACCTATGGGAAGTGACGATGCGATCGAAGGTGTAGCATGCTAGCCAAGTAAACTTCACCCTTCTATTGAACACGCCCGGGTCATATTTCGCCGGTAACACAGACGCTGGCAGGGCAATCCATTTCTTAGGCGTTCTAATTAATTAAATTATGATTACTGTTATACAAGGTGGAGTTTAATTCGTTCTTTTCCTTTAGTGTATGTATTCAGTCCATGCTATAGAACACTCCCATATAACTAAATAAAAAAAGTACTTATGAAATAAAACTTAAATCTAAGTATTTATCAAATTAAATTCTAAAGAAAGCCTTGCGGTATTTACCAAAGCAGGTGTTTTATTGCCTATGAAACATTTACAAAGCACTCGGCTGGTGCCCGTGCTGTTTAGAATAGAATAGGCATTTCGGCTGTCATGAAGTTGTTTTAAGAGGTACTAAACACTAAAACAAAACCATTTTTTTTTTAATTTGACCTTGTACGAATATTCTATAGCATGGTATGAGTACATACATTTAAGGAAAAGAACGAATTAAATTCCACCGTGTATATATCTATAAATGAATCACTATTTCCCTTGGTCATCGTATCATGCGTGAACGGATGGAACATATTCGCTAATTCTTTTTTGGTTGTGTTTATTATTGTCAGGAGAAGGTTTTTATGAGATAAAAAAATTTAAGAAAGTTGAGCCGAAAATTAGGATATTTTTACCGCGCGGGTGAAACTGCAAGGCGCAGCTAGTGATTAATAAATATGTGTGTTTTCCGTCGGGCCAGGCGGCGCGGCAGCAGCTGGAGCGCCTGCCGAGGCGCGGCGGCGCGGGCGCGGCGCCGGCGCCCGCCCCCGCGCCCGCGCCCGCGCAGCCGCAGCCGCCCCCCGAGCCCGCGGACTCGCAGTACCTGCTCGCCGGCTTCCTCGGTAACTACTGCACTACCATCTAGGGCGGCGATCAGATAGTTTCGGCTCTTCTGTCATTCCACAATGTTCGTTTGACAACCTCTGTGATGTGGTGGTTTCGCAGGTTGGCTTATAACCCGGAGGCGGTGGGTTCGATTCCCGCTACAGGACAAGTATTTCTGCACTGATAAAAGAACCCGAATACTTGTTCTGTGTTTGGGTGTTGTGAGACCATGGTCCTCGTAGTTCCTGGGTCCCTAGATAGGGTCCAGGATCTATGTATGTGATTGTTGAGCGTTCATTATTATTATATTCAGAACTCTTGATGATGTTGCTTTAATTGTAAATTTGTAACACTATTCCGTTTGTTAAAAAACGCTAAACCTTCCGTACGGTACCGCAGGCGGCACAGAAGAGCCGTCTACATCGGAGACGGCGAGCCGCGCGGCGTTGCTCCGCGCACTGATGCTGGCGTCTCTCGGGCGCGCGCCCCCCGCCCGCGCGCCGCCCCCCGCGCCGCCCGCGCCCGCGCGCGCCCCGCGGGCCGCCGCGCCGCCGCCGCACGCCGTGCTGCGGGTCAAGCCGCAGCCGCGGACCAAGGTGAGCGAGCCGCGCCCGCCCACTGCATGACCGCGCACCAGCTGGCAACACGCGCTGAGGTGAGTGACCCGCGCCCCATACACCAGCTGACAACACCGCGCTGAGGTGAGTGACCCGCGTCCGCATGCACCAGCTGACAACGTCGCTAAAGTAAGCTCGTCTCTAACAGCTGAACATTATGATGAGGACGGTTGAATCCATTCGCCAGAAATATTGAGTGAGGTACTTGTTTTTGTATTGCATAAATATTTAGCGATAAAATATAAGCGATTGTGCGTCATATTGCAATGTAGACGAAATGTAAATTCCATTGACGAATCAAGTGACCGTGAGACTATGTAAATAAGGGGGTGCTCCAAGCAATTGTACATCCTAATACAAGTGTAGTAAAGTGTATAATTGTGTGCATTCCAGGAGGGCGGTGGCGTGGCGCGCGGCGCGATGGGCCGCGGCGTGGCGGAGGGCAGGTAGGGGCGGGGGCGCTCGCCGCCCGCACGCACCCCACCACACGGTCTAGTGGACGCTTGCGTTTGTTTTGTTGCCTCCCCAAATATCGGTGTGATTTCGTTTATCGTAGACAAAAATGATAGTGATGGAATGTTTTAATCGATTAACTGCGAGGCCGGCGCCGGCCGAGGCGGGAGGACGCGACTTAACCGTCACAACCGCGATTCGACACTCAATTCCTTTTTCTTTTCGTTTGCAATAAGATATACTCTTAACGGGAGGTTCGAAACGGTTAATTTATTTACAGGTAAACGCATGAAATGTATTCACGTAACCTCCCGGTTAGACCGCGGTGTAGGTTCGCAGTCGGAAGTACCGCCTCCGCCTCGGCGGCGTGCCCGGTGACGTCACGCCCGGTTGTCACCCGAGAGCAGCGACGCCGCAGAGCCGCACGTTTGCCTTCAGTTCGCACCGCAGCGGCCCACGCTCGCGCCCCGAATGTTAACGAAGTTTTTCATTAATAAAGATATATTTTTGTTACTATAGGGAAACTGTATATATTACGTCGCGTTCTCCTCTCTAAAATTGTTTTATTTTAATATATTACAGCTATAGAAATACCTACTTACCACAAATTTTCACTAGCTACTTGAAGAAGTGCTTATTAGTTTGATTATTATACTCCAACATTACAAAATGTTTGTATGTACCCTAATTAAATTCTATAATATTAAAGTGCATTTTATTATTTACAAATAAACCTTTAATTATTATTAATATAGTGAAAAAACTATGTGTGGATGTTTGTCTTTTTATTTATGTTACCCTCATTTTTTTAACATGTAACATTCATTCAGTATAATTTTACAGAGTACAAGACTAACCTACAGATGAGAGTACAGACTCATTCTTGAGGTCTGGAAGTGTTTTTAAGATTTTTTCAAGACTAATAAAATAAGTACAAATTTAACTGACGTGTATATTTCATTTATAAAATTTTCTTTCTATCCTTAGGCTAGGTATCCACGTAATTACTGATTTATTAGAAATTTTATTCGGTACATACATTATTTCCTTTTGTCCAAATTACTAGTCACAGTTAATAGTATCTACCCAATTCCAACATTGATATTTTGTAGATTTGTATAATTTTTCCGTTTCTTATACCGAATTTAATGTTGAAAAGGGGGGAGAACTGTGGGTTCTAATCTTAAATTTTATAAGTTAAGTCATGTCGGTAATGCTATTGATGGCAAAAGCGACATGAATTTGTAATCTCAGGACCATTATAGAAGGTAACATGAAAAATATTTTAGTCCCACGGCGTAAAAAAAACAAAGTCCACATTAAGGTAATTGATAGAATCAGGTGTGACTTTGCGGAAGTTCATCTTAGATACAAAATGAAATAATAATAATCTAGTGTAATTCCGCTAAATTCAGGTTATATTGGGGCAGTCGCAAAGGATTATTGTAGGTAAATTAATGAAAAAAACCTGAACTTACAATAACAAATTTAAATTATTATTATGATATTTAAATTAATTACACACTAGATATTATTATTTCATTTTGTATCTAAAATCTACATGATGTTTTACAGAAATGACATCTTACTTTGAAAGTGGCTTCACTAGACGACAAAAATATAAAGAACTAGCTATGCCTCGCGGTTTCCCCAGGCATGGTGAACATTTTCCATGCTTGCCTAACCTTCTCTTTCATAAGAACCTCCTGACAATAATAAACACTAAGTACGAAAAAAGAACTAACGAAAATGTTCCATCCGTACAAACGTACGCTTGCGCGTAACCAAGGGAAATGGAGATTAATTTTTATATATCAAGATACCTAAATATTATAATTAGGTATATTATTATTTTCAACAGCAGGTTGAAGTAAAAATAGCAGCAAACTAAGCGCTAAATTATAGAAATGGGCAAAAATACTTTTATAATGACTAATTTCGTTAGCTAACATGAATTTATGCTAAAGTCGTAGAATCAAAACCTAGGTATTTATAAGTTTACTCATCGAAGATTTGCGTAAGTTAAGATTGATCCAATGAGATGGTTGATATGATACCTACTCACTCGGTTTTTATTCGAAAATCGACATCGTAGATCGAAACATAAAAAAGTTTAAAGCCTGCTTATTACTTATTTAATAATAAAAGGTTTTTATCATAAAACTGTTAGATACATTTAAAGACCCTTCTTTGGGTAAAGGCCTCCGCCATTTCACACCATACGAAGTATCTCTACCTAATCTGTGTTTCACACCCACCATGTATGTAATATCCACCCTACTTCACCGGTAACTAGGTGGTTAAAATAAAAGTATAAAAAACAGGCTAAAAATCGACGGAAACAGCAAATGCTATCTCAATATAAAGATTCCAGTAAGTATTTTATTTCAGGTAAAACACTTCAAATAAGAAAAATCCTTCAATGTATATATTACATAAGTACGTAGAATATATATATTATGATATGAAATATCATTACTTATTGGGTTATTGGGTTAGTTCCGCCAGAGGGCGCGTATTGTAAACAATGTGTTTGTATCGGGTCCGAGAATAAATTCGAAAATAAATAGTTATTGTGCTTTTCGTTGCACCATGAGCATATAATCAATGGTAATAAGTGATAAATGAACTATATGTGTGTTATCTATGATTGACTGCCTGGTATTATCAAAATAAACCAGTTATTATAAAAGTGACCGTTACAAATTTTTCAAATATTTGAATTATTCGTGCTTTGGTATTTATTATATCAACTAAGTGGTGTAGTTAGTACGTCATTAAGTGTGTAAAATACTCGTTGTAGCAGTTTGGTGTGTGCTTATGAATTTAAAGAATTCTAGAAACATAAACAAAACAACATTACTTGGCATACGTGTAAGAGAGTCAACTGGAACTTTAATATAGCGCCACCTACTGCATGCAGAACTGAAACCCAAAAATATTGATCTTTTCAAAACAATACGTAAAAATGGCGCTTTCATGTACTTTGTGCCTTAATCCAATTAAAACCAGGCAATATTTAAACTGTTCAGAATGCAAGAAAACCTACGATCTGGACTGCGGAAGAGTGGGAGTTAAGCGATATTACTTGATGTCACCAACCAAGAAAGTGAGCTGGCGATGTGTTCCATGCATAGAGACAAAAACCAAAAATACCTGTAATTCGCCTATGAAACAGCGAAGTAAGAGCAATGAGGGTGAAGACGGTCTCATGGCAAACATAGCCCTAGTAAAGCATACTCCACCTGCTAATCGTGCGAAATATGCCACTCCGAAATATAGCCCCCCACCCCCAACGTCCAGTACAAATACGCATGGATCTTCCAAAATCCATTCTGCCGCACAAACAATAGAAAACGGATGCAATGTTGTCTCCAATGAATTAATTTTATCCGAACTTAAAGCAATGCGTGAGTTTGTTTCAAGCGAATTCCAGAACCAAGAAGTAAGAATAGTTACAGCTTGTGAATTGATAAAAGAGTTAAAGTCCAGCTTTAATACTCTAAGCAATAATTACAGCACCTTACGAAATGATGTAGATGGTATAACGATATCCTCAGAAAGCTTTACAGACGACCATCACATATTAAAAACTACAGTTGATTCAAATTATGAGCTGTGCATAGAGATGGTAAAGCAAAATGAAAAAATTGAACAGGAGCTTTTTACCGCAAATCGAAGATTAATATCTATAGAACAACAAGTTCAACACCACACATCAAACCAAACTGAAGTGGGGGTACCGTGTATACGTCTAGAACAAGAGGATAATCCGACATTCTCTGAATCTCTTACATCTTTGCCAGGCGCTATTAATGTACAATATGACCTGAAAAATAACAGTTGCATATTGCCAAAAAGCACAAACAAAGCGCAAGTAAAGAAAAAACAGGAAAAAAATGAGAAAAATAGTACAAATACACATTGTGCTGCTACAAATAGCAAATTATTAAGTACAATCCCTCAAAGAGCTATCGATCAAATAGCCACAAACAGCAAGGATCAGGAAGATGATAGCACCGATGAACCATGGACAAAGGTACAGAGGCGAAAGTTTAAGTTCCCACGTAGTCAGGTAGTAAAAGGTAATGGACAGCCCGAAGATCTCAAAGCTGTAGAAAAGACAAGAAAAATACACGCTTGCTTTTTCAAACCTGAGACCTCATCAAATGCGCTTCATACTCACTTAGAAAAAGTATCCAAAAGTGTGAATTTTCACGTAGAAAAGATGAAATTAAAACACAACTACTATGCATCTTTTGTAGTTACGGTCCCTGAACGTGCCTTCACTAATTTCATGGCACCAGAAATCTGGCCAGCCGGTACAGAAATAAGAGAGTGGTTTCGTAGAGTCGCCGAGCGTGAACCACAGCACAGAAGACCCCACACTCTCGGCCAGAACATCTTCAAGAGGGGCAACGAAGTCGATAATACAGAATCGACCCATAACCAACAATAGTACATTTCTACTCTATTTAACCTACCAAAATGTTAGAGGCCTTAAAACTAAACTTCAATATTGGCGACAAACTACTGCAATAATCAACACCGACTTCATTGCGGCCACAGAGACTTACCTTGACCAGTCAGTAACTGATGCTGAGGTAGCACCTCCTGGCTTGGACCTTTTGCGCCGCGACCGTTGCTCGAGAGGTGGAGGAGTACTTTTTACTGCAAAATCAAGTATGCAGCTGCAACGCCATCAAGGCCTAGAGACGGAACATGGCGAAGATTTGTGGGCATCGTTTACATGTCAAGGACGAGTATATTATGTGTGTGTAGTCTACATTAAACCAAGCGCTAAAGATGAGGACTATATGGCATGGTTCTGCAAAGTAGAACAAAATATTATGTCTTCAGTATTAAATAATGAGACAATAATTATAGTTTTAGGAGATTTAAATTTGAAGAGTGCCAGTGTGAACGTTAATAACTACTTTTGTTATTTTTGTAACTTCTGTGATTTAATGGAACGTAATGATATTGTTAATGAATTAGGTAGTAAGCTTGATGTAGTTCTGGTCAGTCAGAATGTGAAAGACGTGAACGTATATGCGGCAGATGAGGGACTTGTAGAACATCCAGACAAATACCACCCTCCTTTGGACATCTCAATAACTCTTGAGCGCAATTCAAGACATACACAGCTAGAACCTAGCAACATCGACGAAGATTTCGATTGGAACTTTGGTAAGGCAGATTTTCCCTTATTATTTCAGTACGTAAATAATATAGACTGGAGCGATGTTTTGAATAAATCTGACCCAAACAATGCTGTAGAATGTCTATACGATTTATTATATAGGTCATTCAATATGTGCATTCCTAAAAAAAGGCGCTTTTCCAAATTTACTAGAAGATATCCTACCTGGTTCACCAAAGATATAATATCTGATCTTAAGTTAAAATCTATACTACATAAAATATACAAATCTAACAAAGACGTCTTAGTATATAGTTTTTTTAAAGCAATTAGGGCTAGTATCAAATACAGAGCCTCTTTAGCATACCAATTATACATAGCAAATATACAAAACGAACTGGTACAAAATCCACGTGCCTTTTGGAGCCACATCTCAAGTCTGAAAACTAAAGGAGGATTCCAACCAACTATTGAATATGATGGACAACAACATTCGGGCCAAGCTGCGGCAGCAGCTTTTGCCGATTACTTCAGCAGCGTATTCCTACCACACTCACCTGCTCTTGACCTTTCCCAAACTACAACATCTACTAGCAACCATAGACTAATTAATATATCACAGTGTAACAGGAACCAGATTGAGCTCTGTATAAGCAAATTAAAAGCAAAGAGTTCACCTGGCCCAGACAATGTTCCTCCATATGTCGTAAAAGCTTTTAAGTCACAACTGGTGGTACCATTAATGCACATTATAAACATTTCCATTAGCACGGGAAAATACCCTGAGGCTTGGAAAAAATCGCGTGTGACACCTATTCCCAAGACAGGTGATAAATCCCTGGCAGAAAACTATAGGCCTATTGCAGTACTGTCATGTTTTGCTAAAGTTTTTGAGAGTACATTGCATGATGGAATTTACAGGCAACTGGAGCCGTTCCTAAACAACGCTCAACACGCTTTTCGGAAAAGACGTTCAGTAAATACCAACTTACTTACAATCGTGGACTATGTATCAAAAAGTCTTGACCAGGGTACCCAAGTAGATGTCATTTATCTTGATTTTCGAAAAGCATTTGACCAAGTTGATAATGATGTTCTTCTTACAAAACTTGCTTTCATCGGGTGTGCCCCAAAATTAGTACACCTATTTGCTAACTACCTACGAGATCGAACACAGTTTGTACGCCTAGGTTGCTTTGATTCGGCACTCTATCACACACGCTCTGGAGTCAGTCAGGGATCTTCTTTAGGGCCATTACTTTTTTCTATCATGATAAATGACTTACCCGAATGCCTGATGTATGCCAAGTGTTTACTTTATGCAGATGACCTTAAACTTTTTATTAAAATCAAAACACCTGAAGATGGCGAAGTCCTTCAAAGAGATCTTAATGCAGTTTTGACTTGGTGCAATAATAATAGGTTATTACTCAATACGTCCAAGTGCCAAGTAATGAGTTTCACTCGTGCTAACAAGCCGATAAATATCGATTATAATTTGAACGGTGAACAAATTACTAGATGTCAGTCTGTAAAAGATTTAGGCGTTCAGTTCGATCCCAGCCTTACATTTCATGACCATATGCGAGCCCTTGCAGCTGATTGTTTTCAAAAGCTAGGGTTTGTCACACGTAACTGTAAACAGTTCACCAATATTAAGGCAATCAAACTTTTATATACAGCACTGGTTAGGTCGAAGCTGGAAACAAGCGCCTGTGTATGGAACCCATACGAATCATCGTACACCCTCATGTTGGAAAAGGTACAAAAACGTTTCTTACGCTTTTTGTATCAGAAAATGTTTGTATACTATCCTTTTATGTATCCCACAAAGTTTCTACAAGGGACTCTAGGATTTCAGTCGCTTCAAACTCGTAGGATGTACGACCAAATTATCACGGCAATACAAATACTACGCGGTAGGCTGGATAGCCCAGAGCTCCTTTGTGAGGTGAGCAGACTGTGTATACCGGAGCAGCGTGCTCGGTTCCGAAGTGGGCGTGTCCCTCTATTTGCACCTACACCAGCGCGCACTGCAGCGCGTCAACAATCTCCCGTCTGCCGTGCACAGCGCCATCTCAATGGCCTTAATGCAAAACGTCCATACTTAGATATATTTGCGGATGAATGGAAGGCAGTTGAAGCAATGTGCCTTAGCTATTGTGAATAGGACTGATTAGTTTATAGATATTGGATAAGTGTTATTATTATTATAAGTGTTACCTGTTAGGTATTTTGTTATTCAGAAGTTTTTGTTAATATTTTATGTTTTGTTTTGTTTTATACATATGTATGTATACTATAGGTTAAAGTTTTTATATTTATATTGATTCCATAGTTTAAGTGTAAATAATAATTGTAGAATAATAAGGTTATAAATATTTTCTCTTTTTAAATTGTGATAAAATGTAACGCATTAGAACATTCTGTAATGTTATGTTTTATAGATAAATAAATAAATAAATAAATAAATAAAATAAATTACATAACTTGAGAAATTATCGATTACTTGATACTGGCTAAACACACTAATGTGGAGCCAAAAAAAATTATTCCCATCCCATAGAGTATGATTAATGTACCACAGATTGGTAGAGATACTTTGTATCAAAGATCAAAGTACATTGAATAATACGATTACGAGAGGTTGTTTGTCCCACGCCACGGTATCCCACGACCGTTGTCAAAGTGTTGTTGCGTGCGCACAGTTTAAGCTTTATAATTCCTTTATAATTTATTTTTTTAATTGCGCTCAATGGCTGACGCTACAGTGTCAGATTTAAGTAAACTGAAGGTAGTTGAACTTCGGAAAGAGTTAAAATCGCGTGGATTGCCGATAACCGGAGATAAATCAGAACTCATAACTCGACTACAATCGGCAATGTCTCAAGACGATCACGGTGACATCAACCTGGACTCTGACGAAATAGACTCTGATGGTGTTCTTGAAGATGAAGACGATAAAAGTCAGACTGATATTCTTGAAGACACCGCTGCTGACACGTTAAACGAGGAAATGGCACTTTCTGATCAGCCTTTGAAACCTGCCACCGAGGAAACGAAACCTCCAAGAACATTCAAGCGTAAGTTAACTTCTGAATCTGTAAAAGCAAAAACTGACGAAAAATCGGGAGAAAAAGAGCCTACATCAAAAAAAATCGTACTAAATCGAGCAACATCAATAACAGCCCCAACTAAACCAGCTGAGGATGAAGGAACTGAAGTAAAACAGAGGCCAACTATAGAAGCGCCAACCGAAAGTAATAAAGTTAAAATAACGGCTGATATAGATCCCAAGACAAGGCTCGAATTGAGGGCTAAACGATTTGGATTACCTGTTAAGGTGAGTGATAATGAGAGAAAAGAGGCCCGTGTGAAACGTTTTGGACAGGAATCTGGCAACAGTGTCAACAACAGTGGAATTCTTGGAGATAACATTGATAAATTAAAACAACGAGCTGAGAGGTTTGGCCAATCTGTGTCTAAGATTATGACAGTTATTGAAAATAAAGAGAAGTTGGAAAAACGTAAAGCCAAATTTGGAACCGCTTAAATACCATTGATAAAATCATTCTATGTGATGGTTATCATCACTGATTTAATTGATAGTGTAAATCAACAATGGTTTTTATTTTATAAGTCTAAACATAAGAAATAAATACAATTTTGGAAAAGGTTACATTTCTTACAATATTATCCCCCTTATGGTTTATAAGATTTTATTGTGTGTATTTTGTGAGTTATATGACAATATTATAACTTTGGGTAAGTATTGATTGTAACTATTAGCTTTTCTAAAATCTTCAGCTTCACTCATAAATGATAATTTATAATATATGACCCAGACTTACTAGGTGGTAGGACTTTACTGCAAAGTTCGTCTAGGTAGGTACCACCGCTTTGCCAGTTATTCTGCCGCCAAGCAGTAGTGCACAAGCACTGCTGTGTTCCGGTTTGAAGGGCAATGTAGCTAGTGAAATTACTGGGCAAATGAGACTTTATGATCTGATCTCACAGTTTAGTAATCTTATTACTAGATTGTGCTGATGTCTCAGGATGATGTGCGCAGTGCAGTGTCATTCGAAACTCTACACTAGTTCCGAGTGACACTGCAGCTGATAAGGGCAGCCGTGTCGTTTAACATCAGGGGAACGGCTAGCTCTTCAAGTCATTCCTTAACATAAAAGAAAAGACAAGAAACATTCATCACACAAATGTTTTACCTATGTGAGAACCACTTAACAGTATTAGGCAGAGATACTACCTACTGACTGTGAAGTCAGTCACTAAATTACCCAGACTCACAAGAATATAGAGCTATTATTACAGAATGAAATATGTCTTTACCTACAATTCCTATCAAAAGCCAAATAATGACAAATGTTGCATAAATATTTTTAATACAAGTATATAATTTAAAAAGTTTATTCAGAACTATCCCAAAATGGCATTTCTTCAAAATCAGCAAGACTTGATAGGGATTCATGAGGTTTATCTATCTCTTCATTTTTACAGGTGTTGAAATCCTGAGGGATATGTATTGCATATTCCATATATGGCTCTTTATGTAAAACTGCCCATCGCAAAGCCACTTCCTTAATTAAAGACTTCCTAAATGCCATGCAGTGAATGAATTTGTACTTATTATACTGTATCCTACTAAAGCCAAGCTGAGCTAAAGTGTATCGCCAGCACTTCATAAGTTTGGCATTAGCTCCAACATGTTTTGAATCTGGAGTACAAATAATCAATAACCCTCCAGGTTTCAATAAACAGTAGGCTTTCAAACAAGCAGATATTCGAAGTTCTGAAGTTGGAATATATTCCAATAGAAAACTGAATACAAGAGCTTCAAAGGATTCCTGCTGTAGTTGATTAACTTTATTATTTTGGACTATGGTTTGTGGTCCAATGGGCACATGTAGTATGTCACACTGTAGTACAGAATCATTTGCAGGATACAGATCTATTGCTGTCACATCAAATGCCTCATATTCTTTGAATGGGTTGAAACAGCTCCCAACATCTAGCAATTTTATTTTAATATCAAAGTTTTCTTCAACCTCTATTTTAGCATTAATTTTTGCAGCAATAACTTGTTCCTTTTCATGATATCTCACATACTCTTTGTTGGTGAAATAATCTATGCATAAATTTGATGTCCAAGATATTCTAGATGGCCCTTCATTGTTTTCAATCCAATGTTCAGTAGCTAGTTTCTCCATAAACTTAGCATATTTTGATAAAATTTCCTTATTTTGACAATGCTCATGCCATGCTTTCTCTGCTCCAAGTTTTAAGGCTGTTTTTCTTAAAGATAAATGAACATCTTTAAGGTAGCTGGACAGCATCTGATGCTCCATATTGCTAGAAATAAAATTGTTTATTTTGGTTCCCATGGTCCATGCTCCCGAGTCCTGTGTCATCCGTTTGATCAGCACCTACATAATCATAACATAAGGTTCAATTTAATTGTTCTAAATCAAGTACCTGAAATAAATGAAATATTTGAATTTGGAAATTAGAATAAGAAAAATATCAACAACAAACTACACTACATAACACAAGAAAATCATTATGAAATAATTATATTCATGACTTACGTATATTGCCACAATTTCGCCAATATCGTGTACATACTAAAAAGATAGAAGGATGAATTTATTTAGGTTAAGATTAATTTGATTTTTGGTAAGCCTTATTTGCACGCAGTATCCTGGCCAATACTTATACTACTCTATGCCTGTCACAATAATTTCAGCTAATATTTAACCTTATATCAGTATCAGTGCTGCCAGCTAGATTGAACTTTATAATATGTGGTTAGATTTAGTCAAAAGGTACATCAAATAGATAAAAAAAACAAGTGTGCCCTAGACCGCACAGCACCTGTCAGCACTACTGAAGTAAAACTTCTTTGGCTCCATCTATCGGCCGGAATAACTTTGTTTTGCTTTGTTTAATGTTAATATCTTTTATATGAAAACCACCGTCCATATATTACTGCGTTATTCCTTTCCGTGCAAGGTTGTCTGGAAGAGATCGCTCTGAGCGATAAGACCGCCCATTGTTACACTTTGGTTAAGTTTGTTCACTTTTTTTAAATTATTTAAGATGTGGTGTTTCAATAAAGAGTTTATCTATCTATCTATCTTGATAATTTTGTAAATTGTCATTTTACCGGACATACCAACATAAAAATACAAATTTTTTACTTTGTTATGTTGAAAATGGAAATCTACGTGAGCCAACAACTTTCAACTTCCGTTTGCCTCTCCAGCTTACTCCTCAAGTCAAGCGTGCGTAAAGAAGTTTTACTTCAAAACGCGTAACAAGAATACTTCTATTAGGTATCTTCAAAGTCCATAGTTTGACCAAACAGGCCTGATAGCTCAGTTAGTAATATCTCTGCCTTCTGAGCTGTACGTTGTGGGTTCGATTCCCACCTGGGACAAACATTTGTGTGATGAACATCGATGTTTGTTCTGTGGTATTATATTGTATTCTATGTATGCATTTAGAAAAAAAAGTATCTAAGTATTGTATCAGTTATCTGTTCCCCATAGTACAAGCTATGCTTAGTTTGGGGCTAGATGGCGTTGTGTGAAATGTCCACACATATTTATATAAACTGACAACTAACAAGTACATTGACTTTTGAATTTCAAACACAATAGGTACTTATTTTAATTCCACTACTAAATGACGTTCAAAAAACACACGAGGATTTTGTTATGGCTGACTAAAAGTTTTTTATCTAGAACTACATCAGCAGATTCTCACTAGATTTTTATGGAATATGCCTAAAAATTATACCTACTTGATAGAATAAAAAAATAATGTTCATAATCGGTTTTCGAATGGCGAAGTTATTACAAAACAAAAATGATTGACTTGAGAAGGGCTCCTTTTACTGACATTTGTATTCTACAGCATCTGCGGTGTGTTGGCTGAGCTGGTCAGCTCATAACCCGGAGGTGGCGAGTTCGATTCCCATGGCTGGCATTGCTCGAAGGCGGCAGGACACGTATTACACTGTTGTAAATGGTGTAAACGTATTGAAAAATGAGACAGATTTTGGCAGATTGAGAGTATGTAATGTTTTTAAGTAAAATTCAGTAATATTGTTGTGAAACATAAACTCGTTATTTGGTAAGAACCATTGTAACTAGACTGACAACTCCTGTCAAAATGTACAAATATTATAATAATATGTGCATAATACGCTTAAAATAGTATTCCGTATTCACGCCTAGGAATGAGGACTACAGCAACTTACTTATTCAGGGGTTGTTTCGTTTTCATTGAGCTCGACAAAGTAAAGTATACAATACATGCTATTTTTTTTATTACCTAGTCACAAACCATTTAATAACATAATTAGAAGAAATGTGAACATAAAATCTATGATATGTACCTGTGATGAAAAAATGAGTACACTATTATAAATTTAAATAATTATAAATAATTTTTTTATACTTCTTATTAATTTCTAGATCTTTTAAATGCATGTCAGAATCTGCAATTTATAAATGGTCACACTGACCGGCGGATAGAAAATGTTTACTGCCGTGTTTTTCTATTGTTTTTATTTGTTGTTCATATTTGTTTAATTATAAATGACTCCTAAATTAAAACATTAATCTCATTACTAGATAATACACATTTAATATGTTTGCCGCTAAACAACGCTTTACATAGTCGTGTAAATAAATACAAGTTTTGAAGAAACTAGGCACGCATTGTCCGTGCAACAAACCCAAATAATGAATATAAACAGTAAATGGGATTCGGAAATAGATGTAGACCAATTAATTAGTGAATATGATGAAACATTTATGCCATTACCGGACATTGAGTTTGAACCGCATCTTCTCATATCTAAAGTAAGTACTTACAAAATGTAAATAAAAATTAAGTTCACGTTTATACCATAGAAAACAATAATTCCTAGTCCACACACTATCTAGACAGTTTATCTTGGGTTAAGGTGGTTGGATATCAGAGTAAAAATAAATGTAAACAGAAGAAGTGGTAAAGGAAGAAAGAAAGGTGGAAGGGTGGGTATGTCTTTTTCTGAGTGATAATTTTATTTGGTAAATGTAAGTGCATCTATATGGAATAGGTGTGCCATTCTGACTCAGACTGGAACAGTTTTATATGTCTCTTTTACTTCCATTTTAGGTGCGCAAGCATTATATGGACTATATGATAAAACTGTTATCAGCAAATTATGAGAAAAATCAAAGGCTAGTGAACAAGAACATATACTTGCCTAGTGCCATTTGGAAATGTGCCAAAAAGTTAGAAATGAAAGCTGCCCAGACTTGCATGGTTGTGCAACTCTACAGGAAATGCATTGTGACTATGGTGAGACAATAGATATTTATTACCTAAGTACCCACATCTGTAACTAAAATTAAGAATAGTTCACATTATCAGACTTAATTACAGCTGAAATCGATTGGTAGTCTCAGGGCAATGTGGAGGGCCAACTCAGTTGTAAAAAGTTACATATTTTGTACTTGTGTAGTTATACCAATTAATATTTTTTAAGATAACAACATTGCAGGAATCATAGGTTTGGGGCCGTTGAAGTATTACGTAAGCACTATTTTTTTGCTTTGCTTATTTTGGATGACATGGGGGTAGGGGAGTCTAAATGATGATTACGTCATCGGTAGTTATTTACCTTTTTACACAAATAGCAACCCTCACATTGTCTTTGCTTGAAACATTAAACATTATAATCATAATATTTAAAAAAAAACAGTACCTTAATTGAAAAATTTGTATGTAAGCATGGGTGGAGGGGTAAGTTTTTTGCTTACTTTTGCTGACAAGGGGGATGGGGGGGTAAATAATTGTAATAAATCTGCTTACGTTATATTTGAACAGAACACAGCCCCTTTTCCATAATATATAATACTATGCTAATGTTCTCAACTGATAAACCATTTCAACAATTTTTATATTCTCGCTTCAGAGTGGACCATTTATATTTGTTAGCCTTAAGGCAATAATCCTCAAGTAACTTATAAATATTTTATATATTTCTACTTTATAAATTCCAGATAAATGAAGTCAAAACTGACACCAAGAGAGGCCGCCTTAACAAAAAACTGTATGAAAGCCTTCATGTAGGACCCACAAATGAAAAGAGAACACAGACTGTGGTTACAGGTGAAAACTGTCAATGTAATTGCAATGACAAAAAGCGGCGACGAAAAAGGTCCAGCCCCTCAAATGTTCCTCTAATAGAGGATCAACCAAAAAAGGAAAACTTTGCCCAAAGAGTTGAAGATCTAGCACTTCTATTGCAAGATAATAATAACTGTAATAACTTTGCACAAAAGATTCCTGTTGTGACCAACATGCAAATTGATCCAGTACCTATTAATATTCCACCTGAAGCAGTAGATATAGACCAACCTCAGAATGACCCCAAAGCTATGATGGTTGTACCAGCAATGACTCCAAAGAACACAGAACAGGAGTCAGATGATCTAATGCAGCAATTAGAAAAGCTATTCCAAAGCGATAAGGATGATGATGACTTGTTCACAAGTAACCTACTGGAAGATAATGGAAAAATACCTAATGGTGTATCAAACAATACTCAAAATGTTGCTGGCATGCTAAATAATACCCAAGATACTATTATTGAAAATCATGCAGCTCAAATCAGATCTCTCGATGCAAGACTTGCCACATTAACAGGATTGTTAGTTAACAATGAACCACCCCCTGTGGTACAACAACAACCACAACAACTACAAATTGCTATTCAAAAGAAACAAAAACAGCACACCAGTAAATGGCATTGTGAGGAATATTTTTTGAAAAAGGGTCTGTTTGAAATGTTGTACCAAATTGGCGATACCAACAGAAGGAAACTAGCTAGAGTAATTATCTTCAATTATTTCAGATCTTACCTACATATATAACATTTTTTTTAAAGCATTGCATCTCTTACCAACAATCTAAATCATTCATGCAGAAAGTATCGTTTTTGATATATCAACTATTCAGACAATGGTGTTATTTATGTATCCCATTTTCTAAAACTAAAAATGAAAATATCTCCATCTTTATCATTCCCTCTTTTATAAGAATAGAACTGCTATAATTTTTAGAGAATGTGACACAGAATCAATATTAATTGCTCCAAAATAAAGGAAATAAATATTTTTTATCGATAGTTACCTACAACTGTTTTCTACTCATATTCCAGATAAAAGAGATGTATAAACATCTATTTGGTGAAGACAGTGATGATGAAGAAGACATAGTGTCTCCAGACGAGAGTCCAGAGTTGGTTGCCAGTTGCAAGTCTCGCATTGACAGCTGGGTGATGGCAATACTAGCACCCTACTACGCCAAGGGCCGAATCCAGGGCAAAGTGCTTTACAAGTCTGTGGCCAGGCATCTCATTGAGCTTATTTATAAATGCAAACAATATCCAAGTGAGTATTTGTGTCCTGTTTTAAATCACCGACTTCGGCAACAAGGAGTCTCGTTTCTAAATGTAGTACTCTGGTTCTGGTGGGAGAATGGCGGGGTCGCCACTAGACCGTGGAAGCCGGGCGAGTCGCCCGTGTTAGTAGAGACTCCGTGAAACTTGGTAGGCCCAACAAATCGAGTCGGCGGTAACACGTCGGGCATATCTATGCGCTCGGCAGACACTTACCTACAATTGCAAATTTGACAGCCTCTGTGGTGTGGTGGTTGAGCAGGTCGGCTCATAACCCGGAGGCGGCGGAGTTCGATTCCCGCGCCAGTACCAGTATTTGTGCATAGAAAAAAAAGCGCAAATACTTGTTTCGAGTCTGGGTGTTGTGGGACCATGGTCCTCGTAGTTCCTGGGTTCCTAGACAGGAAATCCTTCTTAGGGTCCAGGATCTATGTATGTGATTGTTGAACGTTATTATTTAAAATTATCGGTTTCAATAATCTGGTCTCATCCAAACAATTCTACTTTATTTGTCTACTGAATTGGATGTCGCAAGTTCAAACCGCGCACAATAAACTTAAAATACACACGTACATTCATCCATACCATATCATCTAAAACTTGACTAAAGATTTTTTTGTTTGGTGTGTGTATTTAGCCAGTATCAGACAATTTATAATTTCTCAAGTTAATGATATTCATCATGATCATAATATCACGCAGATATGTATCAAGTCACAGTCCAAGTCATCACTCATAGTAAAGTGGTGGCAACATTATTAGAAGCTTCTATGGACTTTTGGAAACAACCTGTAATTCAGCACTTAACGAATAAAAAACCACCAAATATACGCACTGACACTGAAAATAACACAAGTTTTGGAAAAAATACAATGCGGTGAAGAGATCTCGTTTTCCCGCCAAAAAACCAAAAGATAATGTTATTAGGGACATTTTACATACATTTTGTGGAGTACCAATGTTTTTTTTATTCACAGGTAGACATGAAGTTACAAGTTTCGTGTTGGACTTCTTGGAAAACCGCGGCAAGATAAGGTGCGAAGCTGACTTCAAAGAGTTTAGAATCGATAACGTACATGTTGTACCTAACTATTATATAATTTAGTTTTTTTTGTTCGCTTTGATAAGCGATAGGTGCGTAGCGCCTTTACCTTGTTTTCTTTCTAAATGTTGGCAGCTAATCCTAAGATTGGCCCAATCGTACAGAATTGGTTATATTATTGTAGGTACTTTGCCATCCGCCCAAGTTATTTGGACATATCAAATCAAGTACCTATGCCAAGCTATGTAGAGTTTGAAACATATAAAGATTACAAAAGTTTTTGGACACTGCATAAATCTGTTGGGCACATTAATGGACTAACGTACCATTTTTTTAATTACCCTTATTCCTTAATTTAAAATATTCCAGAAGTTATTTTGCGGCATCTTTTTAGTTCGAACAGAAGATTCAACGTTATTCTTAAGTGCCTAGAGTGAACCTTCTGGCTAAACAATGCCATAACTATTATATCTTTTTCTGTTTTGCGTGTGTTCCATAGAACTGGATCTTTTCCCTTATAATGGCTAAAAGTAAAATAGCAACGGTCGTTAATAAATGCTCTAAAACTATTTTAAGATATTTTATAAAGTATGGTTTTTAGACACTAGATGTAGTTGCAACGATAATTGAAGGGTTGAGAATAAAAATGGTTTAACTGACAAATTGACAGTTTCGAGAAAATTGACTTTAAACGTCAACGGCGTCATTTTAATGTAGAGTGCTTATAAGGTAATAGAAAAGGTTTATGTAAAATTCAGTTGCTTGAAAATGTTTTAGTTATATTTAAAATTACTAAATATAGTACTAATTTATACAATTACTGTAAAAATATAATATAATCGCAAGCACAGGTCCGATCGTGTATGGAGTACTGCTGCCACCTGTGGGACGTGTCTGCCAAGTACCAGCTTGAGGCTCTGGACTCGATTGAACGGCGTGCCAAAAGGCTCATTGACGACGACACTTTGGTTGGTAAAAGGCTCCTGAGCCTTGCACATCGACGTAAGGTGGCAAGTCTGTCGGTCTTTTACAGAATACACCACGGTGAATGCGCTCAAGAACTGCATGATCGCATTCTCCCATTACCATTCCACTACCGGACTACTAGACGCTCGGCTAAGCGCCATCCTTTCGTGGTCGAAATACCACCCATTCGTACCAAGCGATTCGACTCAACTTTCTTAATTAGAACGGCTAAGGAATGGAATGCCCTGCCAGCGTCTGTGTTTCCGGCGAAATATGACCCGGGCGTGTTCAAGAGAAGAGTGAATAGGTATTTACTTGGCTAGCATGCTACATCTTCGATCGCATCGTCACTTCCCATCAGGTGAGAGCGTGGTCAAATGCTAGACAAGTTTGAAGTAAAAAAAAAAAAAAAATATATATATATAATAAAATAAATATAGCAATGTTTTTATGCTAAGCGAACTGTATTCCTGTGACAGATAAACCGTTTTTAGACTCAAAATCTCGAGATTTAAGCCTCATTTCGGTATTTTGAGAATGTATTATTGAAGATAATTTCACGCTGAATCCAACGATACCCATAAGTCATTTTGTAAAAAAAATCAGTTAAACCCTTTTTATTCTCACCCCTTCAATTGTGTTTCACACTAAGCTAGTTGCATGATAAGTTTAGTATAATAGTTATGCCCGTCGTACTAAAGTTTGACAGGGATAAGTACGAACTTAGGAGCTGTAAAACTTTGGTACAGACAGCATTATGCTACTTATACTTGATTAACCTATATATCACTGTGATAATAAAACTACCGCCATAGGGCATGGAAAAGTAGTATCCTTTGTCAGTACTCCTAATATTTGGCATTAAATTCAATATACATTCTGTCAAAAAAGTATCGGGAACTGGATGATTTTGTTTTTCCATTTTGTGGAGTTTGAGTTGCATCTGTTATTTAGATTAAATATGTAGTGTTTTTTGTTGGATTATAATATCTACATAGTGCGTATTGCGAATTTCATAATGGACAAAAACATCGAACTTCGAGTTTGTCTTAAATTTTGCATCGCCAATGGAATTTCGTGTTCGGAGTCACTGTTACAGAAGGCTTATGGTGAATCGAATTTACCAAAAACATGTGCTTTTGAGTGGTACAAAGCGTTCAAAAGCGGATGTGATGGAAGATATGTCTCGCTCTGGTAGGCCATCGACATCTTCAACTGAAGTTAACTTGCTGTGTCTACTGTCACGACCCGATCCGTACCATTTTAAATTTCACTTGGGTATCAAACATGTTGCCGCTCGGCTAATCCCAAAGGACCTGAATTTTCTCCAAAAACGAATTGCATAAGTCACTGAAGACATTCTAGATTGAGTCGATTCCGACCCAACATTCATGCAACGCATTGTTACTGGTGACGAGACGTGGGTATACGAGTTAGACATGCAAACTAGTCGACAAGCTTCGGAGTGGCCTTTAAACTGAACAAACCGAAAAAACCAAAGTCGATCAAAAGTCAGTCATGCATGTTGACTCTTTTCTTTGAGAATCGCGATGTTGTGCTCTCGGAATTCGAAAGTTCAAACGGTAAATAAAGAATATTATTTGCGGCGTTTAAGAGAGCAAGTTCGACGAAAAAGGCCCGATTTGTGGAAAGAAAATTCTTGGATTTTGCACCACGTAATGTACCTTCGCACAAGATCATCATTGTGAATGAATTTTCGACTAAAAACTTAATATGAAGCAATTACCCGTTTCACCAGACATGGATCCGGCCGATTTTTTCTTTTTATCTAAACTCAATTTACTACTTCGTGGCACCCGTTTTCATTCGGTAGAAGGCATGAAGGAGAATCCGCGACAAGAACTGAACAAATTCGGAAAAATACGTTTAAAAAATGTTTTGTTGATTGGATTATCCGTTGGCGTAACTGTATCGTTTCTGAAGGAGCTTACTTTGAAGGCGATAAAATAAATTTGGATGAATAACTAACATTTTGTGTATTATTAACCTTTTCCCGGTACTTTCTTGACAGAGTAGTATTTCGCAAAGGAAAAAACCTTTTGTGTTGACAATAAGGGTAAAAGGAGCGTATTTTTAACCGACTTCCGAAAAGGAAAGGTATACTATCTTCGTCTGTTTTTATTTTTTTTACATCGACTGAAGCTATAGAGTTTAAAGCTCAAGAAATTATTCTTATTGATAATCCCCGCCTCTGTGATCAGCTAGGCGATCATGGAACTTGACTGCAACCAATATAAACATAAATTCGTATGGATGTGAGTTTCAACACGTAGTTTATGTACATAGTAACCATGGAGTTTTTCAAATTAGGTATGAATGATTTTCTCTTGTTGTATTGCAATCAAACTTCCGTGTTCACCCCGCTGATCAGAATCACTAATCACTTGCAGTGTTTAGTGCTATTATTGCCCTATACATAGACATAGCACATGCTATTATGGCGAACTCTGTAACCGAACCATTGTACCTGCAGCGAATGTAACTGGTAGGTAGTCCACAAAATAATCAAGTTCGCTACATTATACTTATAAAATTGGTTAAATTGACCTATTTTGCAATATATTCGATTTTATAATGTTAGGTTACAGAGCTTGAATGTATAAACACACGTTATATACCTACACAACATGCAGTTTATACATAGTATATTATTTTAAAATTCCTTAGCAGCGTTCGTGCATAATTATATCACAAAAAATTAAATTGATAATAACGAAAAGTTCAAATAATATTAGACTGATAAACAGCATGTATTTCAGATTACATCAGAGGGCCAAGTCAAGATACTATTTTATAGTTGGTACTGTATATAACTTTATAATCATTGTATAACCCGTATCTACCTAACAGTTTCAATTGTTCCATGTGATCAGCATTGCTATAAATACTTGAGTCAATCCCACATTTCAGCTGATTATATTATCATGTTTGTATTTTTGGATCAGTCATATCAACATAAATTGTATGTTCACCTTAAGTTTTGTTCAAGTTGGTTAAAATTAGTAAGTGTAATAAGTAAGTTACTTTATATTTGTTAATTGATTAAAACTAGTTATATATTGACATACTCTTTTATTGTCTGTATTAGAATCTGTAACTGACTTCCGCTTATTAGTTTGTGTGAACCATGTGTTTAAAGTTCTTTGTTTGCAATTTTTCTTTTCTAGTATAACTTTTTTATTACAATCCTCTGATTTTTTTCTGGAATTGTTAACAGCAGTTGAAACTGCGTGCCAGTGTAGAAGTTGGACTGGTTTTAGATATGATAGAGCCATATCTGCGTTAACATTGTCAATGTCCAACCATGCCTGGAAAATTAAAATATTTTTTATTTATAGCTATAATTACAGATTACCTATTAATATTGCACTATTTACATACATAGTTTAGCTAAGCAATGTATATAGATACTAATTAAAATGCAGCCTTAAACATAATAGCTAAATTACAAGCCTTTTTTTCCCAAAGTTAGGCTAAGTTAGGTTTAGGCTTTTTTTGCAAGGGACCAATAATGGCATGATTGGTGATTTTCATCAGTGGTTAAGCATAGGTACTTATATGCAATTAATATGGAAAAGAGTTGCAAACATGAATCTAGGCAACCTCCAGTTTCCAAAAGGTTTCCTAGATTAATGGTTGCAAAATTACTTGTATTTGCTCCTCTTTATCAAGAATGGCTGGCATCCTGTGGTGCAACCAACTCAAAGTGTCATTAGACTCCATTGTGATGACACAGTAGGAGTATATGACATTGCCCTCGCCATCTCGCCACATGTTGTAGAGACCAGCCATGTACAGGAGATTTATGCCACTCCAGCCGTTGTCTTCATCATAACTGTTGTTCCAGGTGTGTGGGTTTGCTATCTAAGAGAAACAAAGTACCTACTCATAATACTAATAATGTTTGATAGTGATTAATTGAGTGTATTATAGGGTTGGCATACCAAAAAAAAACCTAAATTTTGATTAAAAAAAAATGATGATGACCTTAAATAATATTAACAAATCATAGTGGTTGTAGAAGTTTTTTATATGTAAACAGAAAAGTAAAATAGGTAAGTACTTATATTAATATTATGCCACCATATTCACACACATGGATGTCAATCACTAATTTAAACATTTATATGATTATTTATCCATGATATTTTAAATACTCACCTCTACATTTTCATTTTGCTGTGAATAAATAAAATATGGTTGTTTAACTTTTGCTGGTTTAATAGTTGTCTGCCATTCGTAGAATCCTTCTGCTATTATAACACATCTGCCTCCATCATTTAATATTGGATTGTAGAGTTTTGAGTCCTTAACATTTTCAATGCGACAGTTGTTTGTGCTCATTTTGTGGTTCTTGTAATCACCCTGAAACAAACATGGGAATCAAAAGTGAGGAACTTATTTATGTAGGAAAATGTCCACTGCTGAACAGAAGCCATATAGATTCATAAAACAATACTTTAGAAGCTTATCATAAGGGGATAGGATATAGGATATCAAATCCTCCCGGATGTGCTAAAATCACCATGCTTAGCAGGCGGCTTATTGATTGCACAAGATTTAAATGTACGGAGAGTGCTGCTGCTAATTCCCTGGATATTTCCTAAGCTTAATCTTACCGCACCGACGGTAAGAGATGGGTGGTCTCAACCCCACAAAGCCAAGCAAAACTGCTATAATACATAAATCTATAATTGGGTACCTACTGATAACATCCATAAATCGTTACCTTATGCCATGGCGGTATTACCCCCCACATCATCGGTTTGAGTACTCTGTCGTGTGTTGAAGCATTGCGATATTTACTAGAGGACACAAGCACTGGAGTCACATTGGTCGGAGCTATATTGTGCGAGGGCGCATACTCTTTCCCAGCATTGTGTTCAGGCAACCATTCCGGTCTGATAAATTTATTACCCCCCTTTGGCTTATAGCTGCAAGCACACTGTACTTGATCCTTCTGCAGTGATCTAGAAATGTATGTATAAATTCAGGAAAATGATTTAGAGTCTTATTAGTATTAATAAAATATAGTAAAGTAGGTACTTACAAACATGTTCTCCCACACATTAGCACAACACGTTAGTAGCACAACCGTATATTGAACATAAATAATTATGATGTGGGTAGCTAAAAGAAATACGAAAATACGTTAACAACACAGATTAGTAATATACACAGAGTACATTATATATTAATACGGGTAATATATAACAATGGCACAGGAGTTTTGGCGGGAAAACGAAAAAGATCACGTCGCCGCATTGTATTATTTTCTAAAACTTGTGTAATTTTCAGTGTTAGTGCATAAAATTGACGGCATTTTATTCGTTTAGTGCTGGATTACAGGCATGAGTGTGGGAAAGTGAAATGTTTCTTTTCGTGTTGTTTCAAAAACTACATAGAAGCTTCTGGTAAAGTAGCCGTCACTTTTTTTTTTTTTTTTTTTTTTTTATGGCAATTGTTTTCACATTTTTGCCAGCATCATGTCAAAAGAGAATCAAATACGGAATTTTGAATTTTGATTATCTGAAACAAAAGAAAAATATCCTATAACTACAAACTACGCTACATTACATTATATTACATACATTACATGAGAAAAACATAGGTAATTAAATAATACTAATCATAACATAAGAATGAACATTATTAAATAAATGTGTTAAATGATAAGGACTAAAGTTTAATATTATTTTCAGTAATAAAAGATGATAATATATCAATGGAAATAGAGTCTATATTACACAAAATATTGTCTATGTGAACTGGGAATGGAAATTTATAATGAAGTAACAAGTTGAATAATGAACTATGATCAAATTTGGGACAAGAAAAGAAAATGTGATTCAGATCAGCTTCATCCATACCACACTCACAGATAGATGAATCTCTTATTCTAAGCTTCTTCAGGTGAACACCAGAACAACAATGGCCAAATCTCAGTCTAGATATTATGGAACTGATTTTCTTATTGCATTTAAACTTAAAGAACCAGGGTTTAGTTTGAATGTCAGGTTGATATTTAGCAAAATTTGATCCTGTCCGTCTACTAGTTACCGACCACCTTTTCAGCCATCTAGATTTTAAGTCATGGATAGGAAGAAGCAAAAGATCTTGGGGGTAATTTTTAAAAGGAACTTTATCACCACAGACAATTGCTTGTTTGGCAATCTTGTCTGCCTTTTCATTGCCAGAAATATTGCTATGACTAGGAATCCAAGCTAAGTGTACAGAATAACCTAAATCGAAGCATCTCAACAGAAGTTCTTTACATTTAAATATAATCCAGTTCTTGGAGCCTGCTTTAAAAGGGTTACTGTTGAAAGCTTGAAGTGCACTCAGTGAATCCGAGAATATTACCGTTTTATTTAATTTCAACAACAAAATATAGTTGATGGCTTCCATAATGCCCCTGCACTCACCAACAAAAACTGATGTTTCAGGGGGGCACTTGATCTTTTGAACTATATTATAATTTTGGTGAAACAAACCAACGCCAACACATCCATTTTGAGATACCTTAGAAGCATCCGTGAAAATGTTATGCCAGCCAAGCCAAGAATTATCTCTAATCCTAAGAAAATGTTTGTTTGCAAAGGTGTCCCCTTTCAACAAATCTAAATTAAGGTGTAAAGAGGGTTGACATAATATTGTTTGGAAGTTAAATTCAAATACAGGAAGCTTAGGAGTTCTATGGGTAGTGTATCTAAAGTTTATAATTTTTGAGTAACTAATAACTAAACAAGGAGTTTTTTTATGAATCCAATAGGGTAACGACATATAATTAAACAAAAGCTGTAATTTTGGGAAAAGAGGATGTGAAGAAAACTGAAACAAACGGAATAAAAACATATCTGATAAATATTGACGTCTTAAATCCAAAGGAGGATCATCACACTCTACTTGCATAGCATTTTTAGGGGTAGACTTCATTGCTCCTATGATAATTCGTAACGCTCTTGCTTGAATCAAGTCCAATGTATTAAGACTTCTTTTAGAAGCAGGTTCATAAAGGAAAGATGCATAATCTATAACACCACGAATAATGGCATTGTAAAGAAGTTTTAGATAATAGGGGTGAGCACCCCACCAAACACCAGCCAAACATCTTAAAATATTGAGATTTTTTTCGCATTTAACTGAAATATAGTTAATATGCGAAGTAAAGTTCAATTTACTGTCTAAAATAAGGCCTAAAAATTTTTTTTCATTTTCAATAGGAATCCTAGTATTATTAAGAAATATGTTAAGTCTCGGTTTCAACCGTTTTCTTGTAAAGACAACAATGGAACTCTTTGATGGAGCTATATCCAGGCCATTATGACCTAGCCAAACATTTAATGAGTCAAGAGCTTGAGATAAATTGTGTGCAGCACTTACTATATTACAATCTGCCATATATAAAACGAGATCATCTGCATATTGAAGTAATCTACAATAGGGTGAGACAGACTTGTTTAAGTCATAAGTATAAAGATTAAAGAGAAGAGGGCTTAATACAGACCCTTGCGGCAGACCCTTATTTACCGATCTGGAACATTTTATCTCACCATTAATTCTAAGTTGAGCAGTACGATCCAAAAAAAGATTAATTATGAAGTTAATCATTTTCCTTGGAAGACACAGTTGTTCCATTTTATTTTTGAGGATTGAAAGAATGACGTTATCATAGGCAGAGCATATATCAAGGAATGCAGCTACAATGGACTCATTTCTAGAAAAAGAGAGTCTAATGTCAGTGACAAAAATGGATAAACTATCCAAAGTACCTCTACCTTTTCGAAAACCATATTGTGATTCAGGTAAAATATTATTAAATTCAATTAACCATTCAAGTCGATTTTTTATGAGATGTTCTACAATCTTTATTAGAACAGAAGACATGGCTATTGGGCGATAGCTATCAGATTTTTCAGGGTCTTTTCCAGGCTTTAAAATTGGAACAATTATTTGAGTTTTCATTTCAGCTGGAACAAATCCTAAATCTAACATCATATTTACCATTTCCAGGTAATAACTCAAAATTTTTTCTCCAGCGTTAACCAAAAAAGAATATGGGATTCCATCTGGACCAGGAGAAGAGTCTTTAAGAGAAGATAGAACAAGGCGTAATTCGCGCATCGAGAAAGGACTAAAACTTGGATCATTTACAGAAGAACTAGAAGTCATAGTATTGATAAAATTAGGGACAAAGGGAGGAGCCAATCTATCCATAAATTGTTCAAACCAACTCTCACAACTAGGGAATGGAGGGGATGGTTCTCTATATGAACCACGGAACTTTCGGATTGAATTCCACACAAAAGAGGAGCAGACATTAGGAGAAATGGTAGAGCAGAAACTTTGCCACCCCTCTGACTTTTTGGAGTGAAGAATTTGTTTAGTGTTAGACATAGTTATGATTAAATTGTCATAATTATCAATTGTCATGTTCTGACAATATATGTTTTCAGCACTTAATCTATCTGCGACAGCAGCCCTACACTCTTGATCCCACCATGGAGGAGATCTGTGCTTTAAATTTTGTACCTTTGCAGGAAATGAGTGTTTAGCAGCAGAATGAATACAATTTATTAATGCTCTAAGACAATTGCTTAAAAAATCAGGAAAAATTACAGGAAGTTCAGAAGCAGATTGTTCAAGGAATGATGAAAATTTTGACCATTCATCAGAATGAGTATTACTTTTAAGATTATATTCTAATAACGGTTTGAATGGAGGTGGCTGTATTTTAGAAAAAGGAAGGTCAAATAGAATTGGGAAATGATCACTACCAAAGGAAGAAGATAAAGTTTTCCAGGACATTGATGGAGCTAGACTCGCTGACACCATGGTCAGGTCAATGGCACTAACCCGTTCATTCGGCTTTGTACGACGCGTGGGAGAACCAGTATTCAGTAAACACAACCCTAAACTATCCATAATATTAAATACGTAACTAGCAAGAGGATCTGAAGCCTGACACCCCCAGGCAGGATGATGAATATTAAAATCACCCATTATGATAAATGGACCTTGCATTTGCGATAAGATATGAAGAATTTTATTTAATATATCAAATGAAGGTCTGGGGATATATAGTGAAATAAATGTTATGTTTTTTAGTCTAACTGCAACTATCGAAAGATTGTCAACAGCGGAGGCAGAAGGGATATTTACAAGATGATTATTTACAGAGTTTCTGACAAGTATGGCAGAGCCACCATACCCATCAGCTTTGTCATCTCTGAAACAAAGATACCGAGGGACCTTAAAAAAGGAACCAGGTTTAAGCCAAGTCTCAGAGATGGCAATAATAGATGGATCATATTTATTAATGATATACAATAGGTCAGATTTTTTACTGTTAAGACTTTGACAATTCCATTGCAGCCCTAGAGAGGGCGCCATCATGGAGGGATTGTAATATAGAAGTGGAAGGATTATGGGCAGCGTTGGACGGTACAAAAGCAGGAGAGTTAAGTAGCCTAGTGAGAGCTTGAATAAGCTCCAAAATGCTACTAGAGGATGGAGAAGGGTCAGTATTGGGATGATTAAAAGCAACACCATTATTACTAGGCATAGCTGGATTATTAATTATAGCCTGATGAGCAGAACGATCATAGCCTTGTCTTTGTAATTGGGGAGCTCTAGGTTTGAGGAAGATTGTTTTTCTATAAGACTGAGAGGCTGAACTAGGAGATTTATTGGAAGAGGATAAAGGAACAGCAGTAGCATTGGCATAGGATGTTTTAGCTGCGTCACTATAACTTTTGCCTCTTATGGGTGAATGCAATTTAGAGGCTTCAGGATAGGACATATTTTTTTCTGCCATTGTGATCTTTATTTGCTTTTGCCTACTGAATTCAGGACAATTCTTACTTGTGGAGTAGTGAAGACCTGAACAAGATAAACAGGGGGAAGTGCCTTCTTCAACATCACAGGAGTCACCAGTGTGGCCTTCTCCACACTTATAGCAACGTGGCTTTGACCTACAGCTGTTTTTTGTGTGACCAAATCGGCAGCACTGGAAACACTGAACAGTAGGGTAATAGTATCGCTCAACAACAAGAGAATTGAAACACATAAATACCCGTGGAGGAAGAATTTGACCATCAAAAGAAAGAACACACGACTGAGATGGTTTGAAAACAGGAACCCCATCAATGACTACTTTATAGTTTAATCGGCGTACTTTTATTATTGGGCAACCATCAATAGGAACATTAATGCTTTCTATAATTTCATCTTCTGACCATTCAATTGGGATACCTTTAACAAGGCCCAAACGAATGGTGCTAAATGAAGGGATGAATGCTTTGTAATCATTGTCCTTAATGATATCATTTGCCACAAAATTGTTGGCAGAGTTTGCATCAGTGAATGTCAAAGAAATTCTATTGCGCCCAATTCTCTGAACGCTACCATCTATTATATTACGGATCTGATTTTTTGCTAGGAACCGACCAAAATTTACTGGATGTAAGACAGTGCCAGAAGTTGGAGAGGGCTCAATTTTTTGGACATGCACGACAAAAGGACCTTTATCTGTAGACTTATAAATCTGCCTACCTGAAGGGACGTAAGGAGGTATAGCTGGCGTCTGCGATACCGTAGCAGACGGAGAGGCAAGAGAATCAGTAAGTTGTGAATCATGATTAGAGTTCAATGATGACACAACCTGACCCAAGGGTATGGTAGAATCCTGCGATGGTTTTTCATCTTTGCTCTTTTTTAAATGTTTTTTCGAATGTTTTTTTCGTTTAATAGTAGTGAAGGAACCCTGCTGGAGGGAACGTTCCACAACATCTGAAGAGTCCGACGCGATAGAAACAAATTCTACCGGCGAGGGAATAGAACATCTATCTGCGAAGATGATATCATGTTGAGTTGGTTGACTATTATCAGGGGGCCAACCGCCCCTAGAATCCGTTTCCATCAACCCCAAAAGGAAACAGGATAAAACAAATGAAGACTATGTAAAAGAAATGAAAATATGCGAATTTACAAGAACTTACCAATAAATAATGTAACAAACTTTATCTACATACGTTTTACACTAATATTTTACACAAAATACACTATAAATAAGATATTTTTCAATTAAAAGATTGCCAAAGCGACCGCCCTCTTTGACAAGATTTTGACCCACCAACAATCTAGCCGTCACTTTACTAGGAGTATGACTTGACTAGACTAGACTATGACTTAACTTGATGATTTGGGCTGTGACTTGACTTGACATATTATATACATCTAATATTAATTATTGTTTTATGTTTATGAAATTATATTATATTATGTTAATTAACTTGAGAAACTATAAAATACTTGACACTGGCTAAATACACAAAAGTGTGGAGCCAAAACAAGCAAAAAAAAAAATGGCACAGAATACATACCACAGAACACTAATTATTACTCAGGCAATGTACACTACAAATTATATAGTGTTATATATTATGTACCTTCGAGCAATAACAAGCATATGTATTCTCACTTTATGTCGAGTCGAGAACTGCACTAAACTTAGATTCTTCTCTGTTTACGGAACTAAACGACCACATACTTTATAATTTGTGAACGACCGCCTAGGACGATGAATCAGAATCCTAGGACCACACTGTAGCTATCTATCTCGAAATTCTCGAAGAGAAATATTGTTAATATATTCTGTGATTAGTCTTTTTTTTTGTTTTGGCTACTATGATTAGTTGTTGAAACTCAAAAATGACATTGACTACCTATTGACAGTTCATAAATATCTTTTTATTATTTTGGTTGGTGTTTTTGTGGTGTTTTTCGTGGTATATTTGTTATATTTGTTCACTCCCCAATGTCATGTATGGGAGCAAATTAACTTAACTATTTTAAAACATGTGGAAATATGTGACACGCCGCTTTCGAGATACGTTCGAGCGAAGTGCTAACCACTTCGACAAACGCCCCACTACAAACGTTGTCAATTCTGCTGGAAATATAAACGACGAACTGAAGAAACCATGCCCGGGTGGTGAACCTCCACCGTGCCCCTTGCAGGCATGGTTCCGTCCCGGAGGTAGCCCAAAAAGGAACTACAGAAATAACCCTAATACAAACAACAACAGATGGAACTTCGAACAATTGAACCGATCTTGGATTGGTGCCATCACATGGGTATGGTTTATTTAGGTCTACGTAACTTTCTTTAGATAGCTTCCTGCTTGCTACTATTAAAATCATTCAACTATTACTCAATATGAAAGTCACAACGGAACTAGAATCATATTATTCATTATTATTTTTTTGAATTATTACTTAATTATTAAACTGTTGGGTGGTGCACAGCCCTGGAAATGAGAGAATACCAAGGAACAGCTGCTTACTGAGTTTGGGATGCCTTGCCTGTTTATAAATAAATATAGTTAATATAAAATGGTTATGCCTCAATGAAATGCCTCTATTACAAATATTTCTATAATATATATTAATCTATGACAGCTTCTGTAGTGTGGTGGTTGAGCAGGTCAGCTCATAAACTGGAGGCGATGGGTGCAGCAGGATAAGTATAAAAAGCACAAAAAAGTTTTCTAAGTCTGGGTGTTGTGGGACCATAGTCCTCGTAGTTCCTGGGTCCCTAGAAACAGGGAATCTAGGTTCCAGGATCTATTTATGTGATTATTGGGCATTATTATTAAAATTATTCCATTGAACAACTGCTCCATAGCTTTCCAGAATTAAATTAAATTACATGAAAGTTGATGATGTTGACCATGCACCACTCAATCAGTATATTTTAAAAACAGATATCTAAGATAAGAATATTTTTATTTTACAGAGTAGTGCACTTGCTCTGGGTTGGTACACCAGCCAGTTATTACATTTAAAGATTAAACACCACCTGAAGGATGAGCGGCGATGTATCAATGTTAATAATGTCATAGCTACATTAAAACCTTATGTGAACTCTATCAACAACAGATCACTATTTGGCAATTCTACAACTAAACTTGAGAAAATTCTGGAAGAGTTTACTCCTACAGTACATTTGATAGCAAATGAACATGGTGGAGTGAAGGATGCCACAAGCACTAGCAGTGCCACTACACCTGCATCTACTGACAGCGACTTGGGAGATGTGCTCAACTCTATTGAGAACAGGCTTGGCTTGGCAGCTATTGAAAGTGGGCAGCATCAAGTTGGCCTTAACTTATTGAGGTGATAAACTATTAGATATTTCTGGAGTGAACTGAGTTATTTTATAAAACTGATTTACAATTGATTATTTTTACTTTCAAGGTCTGCTGCAAATCGTCATCATGCACCTGCTATTTTTAATTTGGGGCTGTGTTATGAAATGGGTTTAGGTGTCACAACAAATGAGAAAACGGTAATAACAATCTGTAATAATTTATAAATAACAATTAATAGCAATGGTGATAAAATTAAGTTGTCAGTTTATGAATAAAGTATGTTTTTACTTTGGTAACAGATAACATAAAATTTATTTTTCACAGGCAATGGAGCTGTATAAGTCAGCAGCTGCATTGCAACACCCTGGAGCACTTTACAATCTTGGCATTTATTATGGGCAAGGAAGAGGTGGCCTCTCTCGTGATCTCGAAACTGCAACTCGTTTGCTGCGTCTTGCTGCAGTGCAGGGCCAACAGGACGCCATTGAAGCCCTTAAGGCACTTGAAGTTGAAACAGAGCCTCCAAGAGTAGAGATCAATGATTCCTGGCATAGTCCTCATAATCCACTGTTAATACATGACAGTAAAATACCAACACCGACTACACTTTTTGTTGAAAATGTTCTTTTTGCTCCCATTCATGAGTCCAAAGCTGTATATTGAGTTTTTCTTTAAACTGAAATGGTGGTGGGTTTTTTTTGTCAAAAATATTATAGTGATGTCATTGCAGTATTAACAAATATACACCTAAGCAGTAAATATTATATTAACTGCTTTCATTGCATCAATCACTAACAAAATATGAGTAAATATAATCCTGTGTGTAAACTTTTATAAAAATCAAAATAATTTACAAAGTGACTTAATTTTTTCAAATACTTTACTAACATTCATATAGTTGACATGAGCTGGATATGATTATGAAAGACTCGTATTTCAAATTAAAATTTATATCAAATTTTTTAAAAATATTGATGGAGATCTTTGATTTGACAATATTGTTTATTTCCTTGTGCAAGCTAGCTCCAAGAGAGGTACTTATATGACTTACAAATGCAGCCTCTTCATAATGCTATATTTAAATAAATTTTATTTCGCTTTTATGATTAACAGAAGTCGGGTTGTCTTTAAAATGCAAACAGTGCCAGATTAAGTAAGTGCGGGGTATATGTAAACCCACTCATCTCTTACTGAGCGTAATTTTTTGAGTGAAACTTATTAAGATGTGGTATATTAAATTATTTGATGTCACAAAAACGTGAAAAAATTGTAACGGCAAATAAACATTGAGTATTGAATTGTTTTTTTACCACTTTATACTTAAGAACCCATAGTAGATCATGAGTTCTATGAAAGAATTTTGCTACGGGCCCCGCACTTGCTTAATCTGACATTGATAGCAAACATGCTTTGGTTTGACATAATTTTATATTAGTTTTAAATAATGTGTAGTGATTCCTAAAAAAATCCAAAATAAAATTTTGGTGTAGATATAAGTTTCACATTATTCTTGTTAACTTTAACTATAATCAATATTTAATTATCTATAATTATAGATAACTAAGGCTTTTTATTGAGTTTTGTGTCACAATATCTGTAGTATTAGAACTTATTTTGAACAAATATGCTGTATTACGAGTTTCTTTGCCCATCTGTACTAAAGTTCATCAGCTCCTAAGTTCGCACTTATCCCTCTATCTATAAAATACCTATTGCAATGCATTTGGGTAGAGGACGAACTAAGGAACTGTCAAACTTTTGTACAAATGGGTACAAGGCACATAAGTTTATATGTCGGGTCGGCGGCGGTCGTATCGAATATAAGTTTTTTTTATAAATGTTTTTTAACGTAATTCACTGTTTTCTTTGGAAACTTGTTCGATGTAATGAGTTATCAACAGCAGATAGAAGTTAATAAACCTCGTCGTTTTTTAAATAAAGTTAATAGACTTGTCTCGTGTGTTTATTTTCGTGACTGTGTATTATGATATTTACGTATCAGTCCTATATATATAGATTCTAGTCCGCAAAACATGATTAGCGACTTTGGTTAGCTTACAGCGACGTTAAAAATCTCTTCAGTAAAAGTATCATAATAATATACTACATAGTACTAATATATATTGTGGTATTACTAAATAAATTTGGGGGTTTATGTTTGCTCGCGTCCGTAGGCTTTAACCCTAGTTTCCCTACACGTGACCCCTGGGTGGTGCCATAAGAGCAACCAAATAACTGGTGGAAGGCCTTAGCCGCCGGCTTAGTTACCACCCATTAGACAAAACCACGATGCCAAGCGACTCGTCGTGTTCCATCGTGATGTCTAATGAAGCCGTTCTGACGAGTAGATGTGGACAGTTGTGTTGGGTATGCAGACCGGTATTGGTGATGGAGATGCTTTCGCGTCGGAGACCTTGCTTCGGAGGGTAGCGGGATCCGAAGCACGGTGCTCTCTGCTGGCCGACCGCAAGTTGTAGGGGGCCCAAGTAGTAGTCTAGCCAACTACAAAAGGCTGCCCCACCGCTTGTGTAAAATCCTGAGGTTGTCCACAGGGCCAGTTGGCGACTGGAAGTGAGGAACTTGTGGGCAATCTCAGGGGGGTTCGGGCGTCCCCGCAGTCTCCGCGCAAGTTCTCCATTGGCGTAGGAGCTTCTCTATTACTGAGGGTTAGCATCCCAATATCTCGTCCACTTCCTACTTGTCTACCTAACTCACCCAATTATGAAAAAGTCGAATAAATTGAGCAAGTTTAAACGGCAGATGCACGTCCTCACTATTAAAGTGCACCTCACAAATATTCGTGGGCTGCACTCAAATCTGCAAGCGGTCCATCATCATCTGGAGACCAACAAACCGCACTTGCTCTTCTTGACTGAGACGCAAATAGGATGTCCATCAGACACGGCATATCTGGACTATCCAGGATTCATCTTGGAAAACCGCTTCCTTCCACGCGCTGGTATCTGCGTTTACGTCCGTGATGACATTTGCTGTTTGCGTCTCCGAAACCTTGAACATCCCCACTTTTCGGTGATTTGGGTGCTTGTGGACACCGGCATTGAGAAAATTCTCTATGCCGGTGTGTACAGATCACATAGCGGTGACCGGGAGACAACTCTTCTAATGGAGTATCTCAGTGAAACGGCAGATGTGGCTCAGCAACGCTATCCTTCGGCTCAGCTTGTTGTTCTGGGGGACTTTAATGCTCACCACCAGGAGTGGTTAGTCCCACACCGGATCACGGACCACGCTGGGAGAGAGACGCGTAAGCTCGCTTTGGCGCTCAATTTAACGCAGATTGTTAAAGAGCCAACGCGAGTGCCTGATATTGATAGCCACACTGCTAACTGCCTCGACCTTCTGCTCACGACTGAACCAGACCGATACTCTGTGGCGGTATCCTCACCCATTGGTAGTTCCGATCACTGTCTGGTCAAGTCCGTTTCAGTATACTCCCCGCCTGACCCAAGCCCTAAGAGCAATCGGCGTGTCTGGAGATACAACTTAGCAGACTGGGACGAGATGCGACATTTCTTCGCTTCATATCCTTGGCGGCAAACGTGTTTTTCTTCTGGAGATCCGACGGTCTGCGTGAATGCGGTTACTGAGGTAGTATGTCGGGCTATGGAATATTTTATTCCATTTTCCGATAAGCCCGTGACCAGCAAAGCCAGCCCATGGTTTGGAGCCGAATGTGCACGTGCTGAAGCGCAGAAGCATGCGGCATATCTGGCATGGGCTGACGCTCGAAAACGCAAGGCCTCGGACACTCGAGCTAAGAAGAAAGCCTTTAACGTTGCCGCCAAGGCCTGTAAGAAGGAATTAAGGAAGGCTCGTTTCAATCATATTGGTCGAATAGGGACTAAACTTGCTTCCTACCCAGCGGGTAGTAAGGCTTTTTGGTCCCTAGCCAAATCGGTTGAAGCGAACTTCTGTCGATCCTCACTGCCTCCATTATTGAAACCAGATGGATCGCTGGCTCACACTGCAAAAGAAAAAGCAAACTTGTTTGCCACTCTCTTTGCAGAAGCTTCGCGTTTAGATACTGCTAATGAGGTACCTCCCTGCCTTCCACAATGCGGTGTTTTCATGCCGGAAATACGCATACGTCAGAAGGAAGTACTAAAAACATTACGCAGTCTAGACGTGAACAAAGCCAGTGGTCCCGATGGTATACCTGCAATTGTACTTAAGAGCTGTGCACCCGAGTTGTCTCCCATTCTAACACGCCTATTTCGCCTCTCTCTAGACACCGGAATAGTCCCTATGAGTTGGAAGCTAGCCAACGTACAACCTGTACCTAAGAAGGGCAGTCGTGCTGATCCTGCCAACTATCGACCCATCTCAATTACCTCCATTCTCTGTAAGAGTATGGAGCGTATAATTAAGGACGATGAATGCACCTGCTATTTTTAATTTGGGGCTGTGTTATGAAATGGGTTTAGGTGTCACAACAAATGAGAAAACGGTAATAACAATCTGTAATAATTTATAAATAACAATTAATAGCAATGGTGATAAAATTAAGTTGTCAGTTTATGAATAAAGTATGTTTTTACTTTGGTAACAGATAACATAAAATTTATTTTTCACAGGCAATGGAGCTGTATAAGTCAGCAGCTGCATTGCAACACCCTGGAGCACTTTACAATCTTGGCATTTATTATGGGCAAGGAAGAGGTGGCCTCTCTCGTGATCTCGAAACTGCAACTCGTTTGCTGCGTCTTGCTGCAGTGCAGGGCCAACAGGACGCCATTGAAGCCCTTAAGGCACTTGAAGTTGAAACAGAGCCTCCAAGAGTAGAGATCAATGATTCCTGGCATAGTCCTCATAATCCACTGTTAATACATGACAGTAAAATACCAACACCGACTACACTTTTTGTTGAAAATGTTCTTTTTGCTCCCATTCATGAGTCCAAAGCTGTATATTGAGTTTTTCTTTAAACTGAAATGGTGGTGGGTTTTTTTTGTCAAAAATATTATAGTTAAAGCGAAGTTCGATACACTTTTGTTGTAATAGAAGGAGGTCCATGGGTTTGCTGAATTAATGATATGCCGATTGACTTTGTATACGATATATTAATTAAAAAGATATATACAAAAACCAAATGCGGAAAATAAAATTTTCTCTAATGTGAAGTCTATATCAACAACATTCGTTGCCCCTAGCAACTAGCTGGAAAAGTTCTCTATTAAACTGGTATGTAAACTTTTTCGTGGGCTAGCACACCACATCACCCCCCTCCAGAGACCGTCCTACGGGCGATAATATTCTGGAAAACGCACTGTTCGTCCTGATCGAGTGGTGGTCACTGGAGCGTCTCGGGTCTCAGGTGCTGCCACGGCGGGAGAATGGTCCAACTCACGAAGTATGTAGGCAGGTTTAATGCGGTCGACTGATACCGTGACTTCTTTGCCTTTTATGCGGAGCTTGAAAACTTTATCCCCTCGTTCTATCACCTCATGCGGGCCTGTGTAAGCTGCTTGAAAAGATGGATGCGAGGTGTCATCTCTTAGAAAGACGTGGGATGCTGTTGCTAAATCTTTGAAAATGAATATGGAGCGGTTATTCCCATGGTGAGAAGTTGGTAATGGCAACAAATTTTTGGCGAATGTGCGCAGTCTTTCAGTGTATACTGTCAAGTCCTCTGTGCCATCAGCCGATTGACAAAAAATGTCACCTGGAAGTCGTAGTGTCTCTCCATATACGAGCTCAGCTGGAGTCGCTTGTAAGTCTTCCTTAAATGCCGCCCGGATTCCCAGTAGTACAAGTGGAAGTGTTTCAAGCCAGCTGCTCGTCGCATGACATGTAATGGCGGCTTTAAGCTGTCTGTGGAATCTTTCGACGAGTCCATTGCATGCTGGATGGTAGGCTGTAGTTCGTCTGCGTTGAAATCCGATGATGTGGGACAGATGCTTAAAAAGTTCTGATTCAAACTGTCGACCACGATCAGTGACGATATCTTCAGGGCAGCCGAATCTGGATATCCATCCGTGAACTAAAGCTTTTGCCACTGTTTCAGCTGTTATCTCCTGTAATGGTATAGCCTCGGGCCATCGTGTGAAGCGATCTACACATGTGAGACAGTAACGATACCCCTGTGAAAGAGGTAAAGGTCCGATCAAATCTATGTGGATTTTCATGAATCTGGCTCGAGGTAAGTTGAATGATGCTAATGGAGATGAGACATGACGTGTTATTTTTGATCGTTGGCATGCTAGGCAGGAACGAGTCCACTCTCTACAATCTTTTCGCATACTAGGCCATACATAGCGTTCCGATATCAGTTTCGTCGTCGCATTTATGCCAGGGTGGCTAAAAGAATGCAAGTTTTCGAACACTTGCCGTCGCATGTCTTTGGTCACATAAGGTCTGGCCACATTGCTGCTCTTGTCACAATAGATTTCTGTGTGAGATCCAGGCAGTTTGATTTTTGTCAAGCGTAGAGAAGTATCGCTATCCAAAAGTTGTTCTAGTTCAGGATCTGTGCTTTGTGCTTGAGCAAGCTTGGATAGATCGATGGGCTGAGTAATCTCTTCGATGCGTGATAAACTGTCAGCCACAACGTTATCCTTTCCTGAAATATGCCTGATATCTGTAGAAAACTGTGAAATAAAATCCAGATGTCTGAACTGTCTTGGTGAGCACTTTTCTTTTCGTGAATGAAATGCGAAAGTTATGGGCTTATGGTCAGTGTAAATAATGAAATCTCTCGCCTCCACCATGTGACGAAAGTATTTTATTGCTTCGTAGATGGCGAGAAGTTCCCTGTCGTAAGGCGAGTATTTCTGTTGACATGGCGAAAGTTTTCGAGAGAAAAATGCTAAAGGTTCCCACAGGCCGTCTCTATGCTGTTGTAAAGCTGCGCCCATTGCTGTGTCTGAAGCATCAGTGACTATAGCGAGCTTCGCTTGGCAGTCTGGATGAGCAAGTAGTGCTGCTTGGCAGAGACTTTCCTTGCAGGCGATGAATGCTTTAGTAGCTTCTTCTGATAAATGCACGGGATGTGAACCTTTAACTGATCCTGTGAGCAGTGCATTCAGAGGCGCTTGATGCCGCGCTGCGTCAGGAATAAACCTTCTGTAAAAGTTCACCATTCCTAGGAATCTTCGCAGTTCTCTGACGGTTTTCGGTGGTGGGTAATTCGCAACCGCTTCTACCTTTGATGGTAACGGCTTAGTGCCAGCTGCTGAGATGCTGTGTCCTAAAAACGTTACCTCTGATACACCGAATATGCACTTGTTCGTGTTGATTACCATGCCGTATTCCTTTAGTCTGTTGAAGAGTAGATGAAGGTGCTTCTTGTGTGATTCCTGATCAGGTGAGAAGATCAAAAAATCGTCCAGAAACGGGAAGCAGAACTCCTCGAGGCCTCTAAGCATCTCGTCCACAAATCGTTGAAACGTTTGGCCAGCATTACGTAGTCCGAACGTCATGAACGGAAATTCGTATAAACCAAACGGCGTTGTGATTGCGGTCTTCGGAATATCCTCAGGGCAGACAGGAATTTGATTATAAGCTTTTACGAGATCGATAACCGAGTATACTTGACAGCCGGAGAGACAATGTGCAAAGTCATGTATGTGCCGAATGGGATAGCTGTCTGGTACGGTTCTAGCGTTGAGCATTCTGTAGTCACCGCATGGACGCCAGCCGTTATCTTTTTTAGGCGCAAGATGAAGTGGTGATGACCATGGTGACTTTGAAGGTCTGGCTGTTCCGTTCCTCAACATATCTGCAAACTCGTCTTTTGCAATTTTTAATTTATCCGGTGCTAGTCTTCGTGGTGTGCTGCTTATTGGCGGTCCTGCAGTAGTCTGTATATGGTGCATGGTATTATGCTTCGGAACACGGTGGACACCGGAAGGTCGAGTAATCTCAGGGTATTCGCTTAGTATGTTATGATATACGGAATTTCCAGAAATAACTTTTACCGATGAAATGTTCCCAGTTGACTGTGCAGGTGAAGCTGGGGACGTAAGGCTTGTAGTGTTGTCGATTAAACGTTGATTTCGACAATCCACGATGAGGTTGTAAAATGATAAAAAATCTACACCTATTATGGCCTTTGTAACGTCCGCTACGATGAATCGCCAAGTAAAGTCACGACGCAAGCCTAGGTTCAGCACTAAATGAGCGTAGCCGTAAGTAGAAATGGGTGTACCGTTTGCCGCACACAGCTCATAATTTGTTTTCTCACGACGTTCCTTGAGTGCCGATCGGGGGAAGACACATACGTCACTGCCAGTATCGATGAGAAACTGCATCTTCGTAGCGCCGTCCGTGACAAATAGGCGACCGGAAGTTTGGCAATCGGTCGTCGCCATTACCGACTGCTGTTCGCGTTTCCCGCATGGTAGTCGCATGGTTTTACGCACTTACTTGCTTCATTGCCGAACTTACTATGATACCAGCACACAGGAAATTTTCTATAGTTCGACTGTGATCGTGTGGAGCTAGAACGACCGCGCGTTTTCTTGTTTGAACGATTCGGTGCACGTGAATGCCGGTTCACCTGCGCAGTTAGAGCTTGCACTTGTTTGGTAAGTTCAGCAATCTGTTGGTTCATGGCTTCTAAAGAGCTTCCTGGTATGGCACTTGATGTTGATGCTACGTGCGCTGTAGGCGACACAACGTCATGGATGCGGTCAGCGAGATCTGCGAGCGCTTCCAGCGAAGACGTCATCTGCGAAGCGATTATCGTTTGCGTGCTACTTGGTAAGCGACTGGTCCAGATAGTACGTAGAAAATCTTCGGGAACTCCAGGTCCAGCCAAATGTTGCAAATGTCTTAGAAACTGAGATGGCTTACGGTCTCCAAGTTCTGCGTGCATAAGTAATTGCTTGACCTTCTTTTCTCGTGACGCGGACAGTCGTTTGATAAGTTCCGACTTCAATTTTTCATACCTGTTGGTGTCGGGCGGGTTGATGATTATATCTTCCACCTCAGAAGCATACTGTGGGTCTAGTTGGCCGATAACGTAGAAAAACTTCGTATTGTCCGTAGTAATGTTCGATATCGCGAATTGGCCCTCGATCTGCGCGAACCAAATGGCTGGCTTTTCAGGCCAAAACGGCGGAATGCGCACGCCAACACGACAAACATCTTCGTTCTTATCGGTTGAGAGCGACATCTTAATGCGAATCAGTATCAGAATTATCGCAATCAGCAACAAAATCAAAATCACACACATTTACTGCAAACGTGGACTTTCGGTTCAAAACAGGTCACCAGTAAAGCTAAGTTAAATACACTTTTGTTGTAATAGAAGGAGGTCCATGGGTTTGCTGAATTAATGATATGCCGATTGACTTTGTATACGATATATTAATTAAAAAGATATATACAAAAACCAAATGCGGAAAATAAAATTTTCTCTAATGTGAAGTCTATATCAACAACATTCGTTGCCCCTAGCAACTAGCTGGAAAAGTTCTCTATTAAACTGGTATGTAAACTTTTTCGTGGGCTAGCACACCACATAGTGATGTCATTGCAGTATTAACAAATATACACCTAAGCAGTAAATATTATATTAACTGCTTTCATTGCATCAATCACTAACAAAATATGAGTAAATATAATCCTGTGTGTAAACTTTTATAAAAATCAAAATAATTTACAAAGTGACTTAATTTTTTCAAATACTTTACTAACATTCATATAGTTGACATGAGCTGGATATGATTATGAAAGACTCGTATTTCAAATTAAAATTTATATCAAATTTTTTAAAAATATTGATGGAGATCTTTGATTTGACAATATTGTTTATTTCCTTGTGCAAGCTAGCTCCAAGAGAGGTACTTATATGACTTACAAATGCAGCCTCTTCATAATGCTATATTTAAATAAATTTTATTTCGCTTTTATGATTAACAGAAGTCGGGTTGTCTTTAAAATGCAAACAGTGCCAGATTAAGTAAGTGCGGGGTATATGTAAACCCACTCATCTCTTACTGAGCGTAATTTTTTGAGTGAAACTTATTAAGATGTGGTATATTAAATTATTTGATGTCACAAAAACGTGAAAAAATTGTAACGGCAAATAAACATTGAGTATTGAATTGTTTTTTTACCACTTTATACTTAAGAACCCATAGTAGATCATGAGTTCTATGAAAGAATTTTGCTACGGGCCCCGCACTTGCTTAATCTGACATTGATAGCAAACATGCTTTGGTTTGACATAATTTTATATTAGTTTTAAATAATGTGTAGTGATTCCTAAAAAAATCCAAAATAAAATTTTGGTGTAGATATAAGTTTCACATTATTCTTGTTAACTTTAACTATAATCAATATTTAATTATCTATAATTATAGATAACTAAGGCTTTTTATTGAGTTTTGTGTCACAATATCTGTAGTATTAGAACTTATTTTGAACAAATATGCTGTATTACGAGTTTCTTTGCCCATCTGTACTAAAGTTCATCAGCTCCTAAGTTCGCACTTATCCCTCTATCTATAAAATACCTATTGCAATGCATTTGGGTAGAGGACGAACTAAGGAACTGTCAAACTTTTGTACAAATGGGTACAAGGCACATAAGTTTATATGTCGGGTCGGCGGCGGTCGTATCGAATATAAGTTTTTTTTATAAATGTTTTTTAACGTAATTCACTGTTTTCTTTGGAAACTTGTTCGATGTAATGAGTTATCAACAGCAGATAGAAGTTAATAAACCTCGTCGTTTTTTAAATAAAGTTAATAGACTTGTCTCGTGTGTTTATTTTCGTGACTGTGTATTATGATATTTACGTATCAGTCCTATATATATAGATTCTAGTCCGCAAAACATGATTAGCGACTTTGGTTAGCTTACAGCGACGTTAAAAATCTCTTCAGTAAAAGTATCATAATAATATACTACATAGTACTAATATATATTGTGGTATTACTAAATAAATTTGGGGGTTTATGTTTGCTCGCGTCCGTAGGCTTTAACCCTAGTTTCCCTACACGTGACCCCTGGGTGGTGCCAAAAGAGCAACCAAATAACTGGTGGAAGGCCTTAGCCGCCGGCTTAGTTACCACCCATTAGACAAAACCACGATGCCAAGCGACTCGTCGTGTTCCATCGTGATGTCTAATGAAGCCGTTCTGACGAGTAGATGTGGACAGTTGTGTTGGGTATGCAGACCGGTATTGGTGATGGAGATGCTTTCGCGTCGGAGACCTTGCTTCGGAGGGTAGCGGGATCCGAAGCACGGTGCTCTCTGCTGGCCGACCGCAAGTTGTAGGGGGCCCAAGTAGTAGTCTAGCCAACTACAAAAGGCTGCCCCACCGCTTGTGTAAAATCCTGAGGTTGTCCACAGGGCCAGTTGGCGACTGGAAGTGAGGAACTTGTGGGCAATCTCAGGGGGGTTCGGGCGTCCCCGCAGTCTCCGCGCAAGTTCTCCATTGGCGTAGGAGCTTCTCTATTACTGAGGGTTAGCATCCCAATATCTCGTCCACTTCCTACTTGTCTACCTAACTCACCCAATTATGAAAAAGTCGAATAAATTGAGCAAGTTTAAACGGCAGATGCACGTCCTCACTATTAAAGTGCACCTCACAAATATTCGTGGGCTGCACTCAAATCTGCAAGCGGTCCATCATCATCTGGAGACCAACAAACCGCACTTGCTCTTCTTGACTGAGACGCAAATAGGATGTCCATCAGACACGGCATATCTGGACTATCCAGGATTCATCTTGGAAAACCGCTTCCTTCCACGCGCTGGTATCTGCGTTTACGTCCGTGATGACATTTGCTGTTTGCGTCTCCGAAACCTTGAACATCCCCACTTTTCGGTGATTTGGGTGCTTGTGGACACCGGCATTGAGAAAATTCTCTATGCCGGTGTGTACAGATCACATAGCGGTGACCGGGAGACAACTCTTCTAATGGAGTATTTCAGTGAAACGGCAGATGTGGCTCAGCAACGCTATCCTTCGGCTCAGCTTGTTGTTCTGGGGGACTTTAATGCTCACCACCAGGAGTGGTTAGTCCCACACCGGATCACGGACCACGCTGGGAGAGAGACGCGTAAGCTCGGTTTGGCGCTCAATTTAACGCAGATTGTTAAAGAGCCAACGCGAGTGCCTGATATTGATAGCCACACTGCTAACTGCCTCGACCTTCTGCTCACGACTGAACCAGACCGATACTCTGTGGCGGTATCCTCACCCATTGGTAGTTCCGATCACTGTCTGGTCAAGTCCGTTTCAGTATACTCCCCGCCTGACCCAAGCCCTAAGAGCAATCGGCGTGTCTGGAGATACAACTTAGCAGACTGGGACGAGATGCGACATTTCTTCGCTTCATATCCTTGGCGGCAAACGTGTTTTTCTTCTGGAGATCCGACGGTCTGCGTGAATGCGGTTACTGAGGTAGTATGTCGGGCTATGGAATATTTTATTCCATTTTCCGATAAGCCCGTGACCAGCAAAGCCAGCCCATGGTTTGGAGCCGAATGTGCACGTGCTGAAGCGCAGAAGCATGCGGCATATCTGGCATGGGCTGACGCTCGAAAACGCAAGGCCTCGGACACTCGAGCTAAGAAGAAAGCCTTTAACGTTGCCGCCAAGGCCTGTAAGAAGGAATTAAGGAAGGCTCGTTTCAATCATATTGGTCGAATAGGGACTAAACTTGCTTCCTACCCAGCGGGTAGTAAGGCTTTTTGGTCCCTAGCCAAATCGGTTGAAGCGAACTTCTGTCGATCCTCACTGCCTCCATTATTGAAACCAGATGGATCGCTGGCTCACACTGCAAAAGAAAAAGCAAACTTGTTTGCCACTCTCTTTGCAGAAGCTTCGCGTTTAGATACTGCTAATGAGGTACCTCCCTGCCTTCCACAATGCGGTGTTTTCATGCCGGAAATACGCATACGTCAGAAGGAAGTACTAAAAACATTACGCAGTCTAGACGTGAACAAAGCCAGTGGTCCCGATGGTATACCTGCAATTGTACTTAAGAGCTGTGCACCCGAGTTGTCTCCCATTCTAACACGCCTATTTCGCCTCTCTCTAGACACCGGAATAGTCCCTATGAGTTGGAAGCTAGCCAACGTACAACCTGTACCTAAGAAGGGCAGTCGTGCTGATCCTGCCAACTATCGACCCATCTCAATTACCTCCATTCTCTGTAAGAGTATGGAGCGTATAATTAAGGACGATGAATGCACCTGCTATTTTTAATTTGGGGCTGTGTTATGAAATGGGTTTAGGTGTCACAACAAATGAGAAAACGGTAATAACAATCTGTAATAATTTATAAATAACAATTAATAGCAATGGTGATAAAATTAAGTTGTCAGTTTATGAATAAAGTATGTTTTTACTTTGGTAACAGATAACATAAAATTTATTTTTCACAGGCAATGGAGCTGTATAAGTCAGCAGCTGCATTGCAACACCCTGGAGCACTTTACAATCTTGGCATTTATTATGGGCAAGGAAGAGGTGGCCTCTCTCGTGATCTCGAAACTGCAACTCGTTTGCTGCGTCTTGCTGCAGTGCAGGGCCAACAGGACGCCATTGAAGCCCTTAAGGCACTTGAAGTTGAAACAGAGCCTCCAAGAGTAGAGATCAATGATTCCTGGCATAGTCCTCATAATCCACTGTTAATACATGACAGTAAAATACCAACACCGACTACACTTTTTGTTGAAAATGTTCTTTTTGCTCCCATTCATGAGTCCAAAGCTGTATATTGAGTTTTTCTTTAAACTGAAATGGTGGTGGGTTTTTTTTGTCAAAAATATTATAGTGATGTCATTGCAGTATTAACAAATATACACCTAAGCAGTAAATATTATATTAACTGCTTTCATTGCATCAATCACTAACAAAATATGAGTAAATATAATCCTGTGTGTAAACTTTTATAAAAATCAAAATAATTTACAAAGTGACTTAATTTTTTCAAATACTTTACTAACATTCATATAGTTGACATGAGCTGGATATGATTATGAAAGACTCGTATTTCAAATTAAAATTTATATCAAATTTTTTAAAAATATTGATGGAGATCTTTGATTTGACAATATTGTTTATTTCCTTGTGCAAGCTAGCTCCAAGAGAGGTACTTATATGACTTACAAATGCAGCCTCTTCATAATGCTATATTTAAATAAATTTTATTTCGCTTTTATGATTAACAGAAGTCGGGTTGTCTTTAAAATGCAAACAGTGCCAGATTAAGTAAGTGCGGGGTATATGTAAACCCACTCATCTCTTACTGAGCGTAATTTTTTGAGTGAAACTTATTAAGATGTGGTATATTAAATTATTTGATGTCACAAAAACGTGAAAAAATTGTAACGGCAAATAAACATTGAGTATTGAATTGTTTTTTTACCACTTTATACTTAAGAACCCATAGTAGATCATGAGTTCTATGAAAGAATTTTGCTACGGGCCCCGCACTTGCTTAATCTGACATTGATAGCAAACATGCTTTGGTTTGACATAATTTTATATTAGTTTTAAATAATGTGTAGTGATTCCTAAAAAAATCCAAAATAAAATTTTGGTGTAGATATAAGTTTCACATTATTCTTGTTAACTTTAACTATAATCAATATTTAATTATCTATAATTATAGATAACTAAGGCTTTTTATTGAGTTTTGTGTCACAATATCTGTAGTATTAGAACTTATTTTGAACAAATATGCTGTATTACGAGTTTCTTTGCCCATCTGTACTAAAGTTCATCAGCTCCTAAGTTCGCACTTATCCCTCTATCTATAAAATACCTATTGCAATGCATTTGGGTAGAGGACGAACTAAGGAACTGTCAAACTTTTGTACAAATGGGTACAAGGCACATAAGTTTATATGTCGGGTCGGCGGCGGTCGTATCGAATATAAGTTTTTTTTATAAATGTTTTTTAACGTAATTCACTGTTTTCTTTGGAAACTTGTTCGATGTAATGAGTTATCAACAGCAGATAGAAGTTAATAAACCTCGTCGTTTTTTAAATAAAGTTAATAGACTTGTCTCGTGTGTTTATTTTCGTGACTGTGTATTATGATATTTACGTATCAGTCCTATATATATAGATTCTAGTCCGCAAAACATGATTAGCGACTTTGGTTAGCTTACAGCGACGTTAAAAATCTCTTCAGTAAAAGTATCATAATAATATACTACATAGTACTAATATATATTGTGGTATTACTAAATAAATTTGGGGGTTTATGTTTGCTCGCGTCCGTAGGCTTTAACCCTAGTTTCCCTACACGTGACCCCTGGGTGGTGCCAAAAGAGCAACCAAATAACTGGTGGAAGGCCTTAGCCGCCGGCTTAGTTACCACCCATTAGACAAAACCACGATGCCAAGCGACTCGTCGTGTTCCATCGTGATGTCTAATGAAGCCGTTCTGACGAGTAGATGTGGACAGTTGTGTTGGGTATGCAGACCGGTATTGGTGATGGAGATGCTTTCGCGTCGGAGACCTTGCTTCGGAGGGTAGCGGGATCCGAAGCACGGTGCTCTCTGCTGGCCGACCGCAAGTTGTAGGGGGCCCAAGTAGTAGTCTAGCCAACTACAAAAGGCTGCCCCACCGCTTGTGTAAAATCCTGAGGTTGTCCACAGGGCCAGTTGGCGACTGGAAGTGAGGAACTTGTGGGCAATCTCAGGGGGGTTCGGGCGTCCCCGCAGTCTCCGCGCAAGTTCTCCATTGGCGTAGGAGCTTCTCTATTACTGAGGGTTAGCATCCCAATATCTCGTCCACTTCCTACTTGTCTACCTAACTCACCCAATTATGAAAAAGTCGAATAAATTGAGCAAGTTTAAACGGCAGATGCACGTCCTCACTATTAAAGTGCACCTCACAAATATTCGTGGGCTGCACTCAAATCTGCAAGCGGTCCATCATCATCTGGAGACCAACAAACCGCACTTGCTCTTCTTGACTGAGACGCAAATAGGATGTCCATCAGACACGGCATATCTGGACTATCCAGGATTCATCTTGGAAAACCGCTTCCTTCCACGCGCTGGTATCTGCGTTTACGTCCGTGATGACATTTGCTGTTTGCGTCTCCGAAACCTTGAACATCCCCACTTTTCGGTGATTTGGGTGCTTGTGGACACCGGCATTGAGAAAATTCTCTATGCCGGTGTGTACAGATCACATAGCGGTGACCGGGAGACAACTCTTCTAATGGAGTATCTCAGTGAAACGGCAGATGTGGCTCAGCAACGCTATCCTTCGGCTCAGCTTGTTGTTCTGGGGGACTTTAATGCTCACCACCAGGAGTGGTTAGTCCCACACCGGATCACGGACCACGCTGGGAGAGAGACGCGTAAGCTCGCTTTGGCGCTCAATTTAACGCAGATTGTTAAAGAGCCAACGCGAGTGCCTGATATTGATAGCCACACTGCTAACTGCCTCGACCTTCTGCTCACGACTGAACCAGACCGATACTCTGTGGCGATATCCTCACCCATTGGTAGTTCCGATCACTGTCTGGTCAAGTCCGTTTCAGTATACTCCCCGCCTGACCCAAGCCCTAAGAGCAATCGGCGTGTCTGGAGATACAGCTTAGCAGACTGGGACGAGATGCGACATTTCTTCGCTTCATATCCTTGGCGGCAAACGTGTTTTTCTTCTGGAGATCCGACGGTCTGCGTGAATGCGGTTACTGAGGTAGTATGTCGGGCTATGGAATATTTTATTCCATTTTCCGATAAGCCCGTGACCAGCAAAGCCAGCCCATGGTTTGGAGCCGAATGTGCACGTGCTGAAGCGCAGAAGCATGCGGCATATCTGGCATGGGCTGACGCTCGAAAACGCAAGGCCTCGGACACTCGAGCTAAGAAGAAAGCCTTTAACGTTGCCGCCAAGGCCTGTAAGAAGGAATTAAGGAAGGCTCGTTTCAATCATATTGGTCGAATAGGGACTAAACTTGCTTCCTACCCAGCGGGTAGTAAGGCTTTTTGGTCCCTAGCCAAATCGGTTGAAGCGAACTTCTGTCGATCCTCACTGCCTCCATTATTGAAACCAGATGGATCGCTGGCTCACACTGCAAAAGAAAAAGCAAACTTGTTTGCCACTCTCTTTGCAGAAGCTTCGCGTTTAGATACTGCTAATGAGGTACCTCCCTGCCTTCCACAATGCGGTGTTTTCATGCCGGAAATACGTATACGTCAGAAGGAAGTACTAAAAACATTACGCAGTCTAGACGTGAACAAAGCCAGTGGTCCCGATGGTATACCTGCAATTGTACTTAAGAGCTGTGCACCCGAGTTGTCTCCCATTCTAACACGCCTATTTCGCCTCTCTCTAGACACCGGAATAGTCCCTATGAGTTGGAAGCTAGCCAACGTACAACCTGTACCTAAGAAGGGCAGTCGTGCTGATCCTGCCAACTATCGACCCATCTCAATTACCTCCATTCTCTGTAAGAGTATGGAGCGTATAATTAACAACAAGCTCTTGGCATACCTTGAAGACAATGATCTCCTCAGTGACCGGCAATATGGATTTCGCCGAAACCGGTCCACTGGGGATCTTCTCGCGTATGCCACTCACATATTGAGCGAAGCCTTAGAGATGCATGGAGAGGCACTTGCTGTATCTCTAGACGTCTCTAAGGCATTTGATCGGGTCTGGCACGACGGTCTTCTGAATAAGCTTCCATCTTACGGACTACCTGCTGGTTTGTGCACTTGGATATCAGACTTTTTGAGGGAACGATCGTTTAGAGTAGTTCTTGATGGCTGCTCTTCCGATCAATTAGCTATTAATGCTGGTGTACCTCAGGGGTCAGTTCTTTCAGCAACACTATTCTTACTCCACATCAATGATCTGCTAAAGCCCGGTACCTTTGGGTATGCAGATGATAGTACTGTTGTTGAAAGATACACATCCAGTGCCCGAGCCAGTGGTGACGACGTCCGGATTGAGAGAGAGGCTATGGTTGAGCGCATGAACCTGGCTTTGAAAGCCGTGTCCGATTGGGGCGATGCTAACTTGGTTAGGTTCAATGCTGCAAAAACACAGGCGTGTTTATTCACTGCTAAAAAGAGCCCACTCCATCTGGCTCCTTCATTCCGTGGTGTATCTGTAAGTTTAGGAAACCATCTTGAGCTTTTGGGTGTTGATCTTACGTCAAACCTAAACTTTGGATCCTACATCGAGTCCAAAGCCAAAGTAGCTTCAAAAAAACTCGGCATATTGTCCAAGGTAAGGCGGTACTTCACACCTGGACAGCTTCTAAATCTGTATCAAGCACAAGTCCGATCGTGTATGGAGTACTGCTGCCACCTGTGGGACGGGTCTGCCAAGTACCAGCTTGAGGCTCTGGACTCGATCGAACGGCGTGCCAAAAGGCTCATTGACGACGACACTTTGGTTGGTGAAAGGCTCCAGAGCCTTGCACATCGACGTAAGGTGGCAAGTCTGTCGGTTTTTTACAGATTACACCACGGTGAATGCGCTCAAGAACTGCATGATCTAATTCTCCCATCACCATTCCACTACCGGACTACTAGACGCTCGGCTAAGCGCCATCCTTTTGTGGTCGAAATACCACCCATTCGTACCAAGCGATTTGACTCAACGATCTTAATTAGAACGGCTAAGGAATGGAATGCCCTGCCAGCGTCTGTGTTTCCGGCGAAATATGACCCGGGCGTGTTCAAGAGAAGAGTGAATAGGTATTTACTTGGCTAGCATGCTACACCTTCGATCGCATCGTCACTTCCCATCAGGTGAGAGCGTGGTCAAATGCTAGACAAGTTTGAAGTAAAAAAAAAAAAAAAAAAAAAATTGTCTCGGTGTAAGTCGAATGGAATAATTCGAAATCGCTCTGAATCCTTTAGTTTAGGAGTTGCAAGAATTGCTATTTATGTAGAATGGCTTCTCTGTATCGTCGCATCTAAACGGACGATCCCATCATAGCAGTAGTATAAATTGCGCTAGGGTCGTCAAAACAATCTACATAGTTCTTCTAGCTCAGGTGTTGTTTTCTGATATAAAAAAGAAAAAAAGGGATTTTGTCTATTATATCTGCTGTGTAAATAAACAACGTATATTTTATGAGGGTTGAATTTTATCCCTAATTTGGTGCTATCAACATTACCCAACGTCTGATGTCAAGCTAAAATAAAATAAAGCTCTAAAATAAACTTAAAATAAAGCTATAAGTATGGCGGTACTTTAGATTAAGGAGAAATGGAAAAGATACCAGATATTTTAATTTCCTGAAGCTAATACAAAATGTGACATAATCGAGGTCTTTTTATATATAAATTTGAATTAAACTACATACACAATATTTTCTAACCCGACACCCGCACATAGCACAATATAAATAATAGTAAAGCAAAGATAGGCAAAGTACACTACATTATTTTCATGGCTGATATGTGATAGTAACTTAGATAGGGTTCCTGTGATAAGATACTAACTTGATTTATAAAATAAAACAAAATCTCTTACATATTATTTGTATTTCGTTACGTTTACCAACATGTTTAGATACAAAATATACTTACACACACACCTCGCAAAACCGTTTTGAGAACAAACACAACACATCAAATTAAGATAAAAGAATATGATTAAACATACAATTTAATTAACATAATGTTATAAAAACAAATCCCAAAACTAAGGGAATGCTTGTTGTAAGTCCTAAGTATTCACAAAACTCAAATTCATCTATGTTTCTTGGAGATAGATGCTATCTCTCGGTATAATACAAAAACTACGCGTGTACTAATTTGGAACTTGCAGTCAAAGTCAAGAAGGTTGTTCACAGTTCAGGACCAAACTCATACATCAACGTTCAGCTAAACCTGAAACAAAATCATAATATTATTATGGACTTAAAAACACAAAGACAGTAAGTAGTATGGTATAACTTTTATGTACCACACATATGACATAATATGCCCAGTACCAGATTAACACAGACAACTAAACTTTGCCATTCTCAAACTGTTTCAATCGCTTTAGACTAGAATCTATACAATTGACAAGTTTTCTATACCTAAGCAGCGGCTTAAGGACGTGAATTCCTGCCTGCGACTTTCAGAGAAAAAAATGGTTTTTTTTTCGAATAAAGCTTCGGTAATCTTGTTTCATGACACTGAAACTTGCAGTTACGTCTTTTTAGAATAAGTTACCTTTTAATAATTAGTTTCTCGGAATATATTATAGCTTAGATTGGAAAAATCAAAAATATTTGAAGTTAATTGTGGTTGCCCTGCCAGCGTCTGTTTCCGGCGAAATATGACCCGGGCGTGTTCAAGAGAAGAGTGAATAGGTATTTACTTGGCTAGCATGCTACACCTTCGATCGGTTCGTCACTTCCCATCAGGTGAGTGTGGTCAAATGCTAGACAAGTTTGAAGTTAAAAAAAAAGGTTAGCCTTCGTGTTTGCTATTGTAAAGATGTAAAATACGATGATATAACCAATTTGCACCAACATAAACATAATATATTGCACAACTTGTTATGAGACAGTCAGCCTAAAATATATGAATGACTCAGATTTTGTCTCGTGAATTTAGTCGATGCCAAAAATTGTACATATTTCACTTTCAGATGTAATTACTAGGCTAATTCATTTGTTCAGGAATTTGATCCTTATCGTTTTATTAAGGGGTTGTATAGATTAATTTGTAATGGTTGTTCTTGAGGGCAGATGTTGACCAAATTTTTCATAAGCAAATGTTTGTTTATTTTGTTTATATACTCCTATTTCATTCTTTGTGGTACTACGGAATCCTAACAAAAACAGTATCATTATTTTAATTCTATCTTCTTTTTATCACTGGAAGTTTCACTTTCACTCAATGTGTTGCTTTTTCAACATTCAAAAAAAGAGGAGGTACTCAATTTGGTTGTTGTTTGTTACCTCACATCTCCGTTATTAAACCGATTTAGATAACTCTTTTTTATTTAGAGGATTTATTTTCAGATTGGTCCCATAAATATTTATGCATGTATTCAGTGTAAAATTAATGCGACGGAAGTCAGTGTAGCCCCTTTTTGTAAAAGGTTATTATTTTAAACACTTATCTAGGTCAATCAAGTAAGTTTTGTAAGGCAAAAACGATACTAATATTTTTCAATTAAATTAGTTTTATACATGTACATAATATAAATTAACCTTTTCCACTAATGACTCAAATATTCGAATAAATAGATAGATAAACTTTACTGTACACCAAATAAATCTAAATATATATAACTCAAAGGTGACCGACTGATTGACTGACTGACATAGTGATCTATCAACTCACAGCCTAAATCACTGGATGGATCGTGATGAAATTTGGCATGCAGGTAGACGTTATGACGTAAGCATCCGCTAAGAAAGGATTTTAAAAAATTACACCTTTAAGAGGGTGAAATGGGTGCTTGAATTATTTTCCCATAGGCCACGCCGCGGGCGAAGCTGCGGGCAAAAGCTCATATAATATACAAAGAAACTTAATTGACTTATTATGCTAGTACAATGTCTTATCGCTTAAAGCGATCTCTTCCAGAGAACCTTAACAAACAACTGAAGAAAACGAAAAATGAAGTTGATTGACCTATATAAAGCACGTGTGTATTGTAGACGACCTGCAGGCGCAGTGTGTGGTACCAACCTGCTAGTACTTCCGGGGGTAGTCCCTCGCGGGCGGCGCGTACCGGTCGGGGTAGGCGGCGCCGGGCGGCGGCGGCTGGTACTGCGGCGCGTACCGCGGCTCGTAGCTCGTGTACCGGGACTCGGCGCCGCCGGACCACGCCTCGCTGCCGCCGCCGCCGCTGCCTGAGGGAGGGAATACAACTACGATATCATACCATCATTCGCAATTACTTGTTCCGACTCTGGGTATTGTCGGACCATGGTCCTCGTAGTCCTCACAGGTAATCCTAGTTAGGGTTCAGGATCTATGTATGTGATCGTTATTTATGTTATTATAATTATGATACAAGTGAAGCGACCTAAAATATAGGACCACCTGGAATGGGTTCTTTTTGTATTGTTTAGAACTGGTTCCAAATATACTCCGATTATTTGATTGAAAGGGGCGAGTGATGACGGAGTAAATTACTATTTATATGCTGTTAATTACCCCTAGCACAGATTAGTGGTATTGTTCCACTCACCCTTGGAAGGCGCGGCGGTGTCGGGGTACCGGCTGGAAGTGTACTCACCCTTGGAAGGCGCGGCGGTGTCGGGGTACCGGCTGGAAGTGTACTCACCCTTGGAAGGCGCGGCGGTGTCGGGGTACCGGCTGGAAGTGTACTCACCCTTGGAAGGCGCGGCGGTATCGGGGTACCGGCTGGAAGTGTACTCACCCTTGGAAGGCGCGGCGGTATCGGGGTACCGGCTGGAAGTGTACTCACCCTTGGAAGGCGCGGCGGTGTCGGGGTACCGGCTGGAAGTGTACTCACCCTTGGAAGGCGCGGCGGTGTCGGGGTGCCGGCTGGAAGTGTACTCACCCTTGGAAGGCGCGGCGGTGTCGGGGTACCGGCTGGAAGTGTACTCACCCTTGGAAGGCGCGGCGGTGTCGGGGTACCGGCTGGAAGTGTACTCACCCTTGGAAGGCGCGGCGGTGTCGGGGTACCGGCTGGAAGTGTACTCACCCTTGGAAGGCGCGGCGGTGTCGGGGTACCGGCTGGAAGTGTACTCACCCTTGGAAGGCGCGGCGGTGTCGGGGTACCGGCTGGAAGTGTACTCACCCTTGGAAGGCGCGGCGGTGTCGGGGTACCGGCTGGAAGTGTACTCACCCTTGGAAGGCGCGGCGGTGTCGGGGTACCGGCTGGAAGTGTACTCACCCTTGGAAGGTGCGGCGGTGTCGGGGTACCGGCTGGAAGTGTACTCACCCTTGGAAGGCGCGGCGGTGTCGGGGTACCGGCTGGAAGTGTACTCACCCTTGGAAGGCGCGGCGGTGTCGGGGTACCGGCTGGAAGTGTACTCACCCTTGGAAGGCGCGGCGGTGTCGGGGTGCCGGCTGGAAGTGTACTCACCCTTGGAAGGCGCGGCGGTGTCGGGGTACCGGCTGGAAGTGTACTCACCCTTGGAAGGCGCGGCGGTGTCGGGGTGCCGGCTGGAAGTGTACTCACCCTTGGAAGGCGCGGCGGTGTCGGGGTACCGGCTGGAAGTGTACTCACCCTTGGAAGGCGCGGCGGTGTCGGGGTACCGGCTGGAAGTGTACTCACCCTTGGAAGGCGCGGCGGTGTCGGGGTACCGGCTGGAAGTGTACTCACCCTTGGAAGGCGCGGCGGTGTCGGGGTACCGGCTGGAAGTGTACTCACCCTTGGAAGGCGCGGCGGTGTCGGGGTACCGGCTGGAAGTGTACTCACCCTTGGAAGGCGCGGCGGTGTCGGGGTACCGGCTGGAAGTGTACTCACCCTTGGAAGGCGCGGCGGTGTCGGGGTACCGGCTGGAAGTGTACTCACCCTTGGAAGGCGCGGCGGTGTCGGGGTACCGGCTGGAAGTGTACTCACCCTTGGAAGGCGCGGCGGTGTCGGGGTACCGGCTGGAAGTGTACTCACCCTTGGAAGGCGCGGCGGTGTCGGGGTACCGGCTGGAAGTGCTCCAGCTGCGCGGCTCGGGCTTGCCGGGAGGTGACGCGCGGTACGAGCGGCTGTCGCGGGACTCGTACGTTGAACGGCTGCAATGTACGTCACGCATTACATCGCTACTTTTTCAGTAAACACTGTCTCCTTTCACGGGCGGCAGAATAAAAATTAACTTTCTCCGGTTTTACTCCACTTGTAACTGGTAAAATTGGTAAATAGAAAATAAAATAGCAGAAAGACAATTTTGCAAAATTTTGTTGGCAGTCTCTTGAAATATAAATCCAATGACTCATAAACATGTTCATGCATTTACATGTTATTTATAAATCTTTTCCGAAAGATAGTGTTAAATTAGATTAATTTTTTTTTATTTTGCGTACCCAGGCTCCTTAGGTCTGGTGCCCGGCGGCATTGGCTGCCTCGTGTCATCGCTTGCGCCACCGTTGCTCGAGTACTTCATGTTAGTGGCTGGAAGAACGGAAAAAAGGATAGTTAAAAGATTTTCCAAAGGTACATTTAAATTTCGATTATTGAATAAAAATTTTATGTTTAATGTTCATAAATAACTACTATGTACCAGAATGGAATAGATAAAAATAACGATTGTAGGTTTAGGGCACACGACAGTAAAACTTCTTTATTTTAGCTCCATCTATCGGCTGGTATAAATTCTATTAAAATCTTGATAATTGTAAGTTGTCATTTTATCGGACATACCAACATAACAATACAAATTTATAACTTTGTTATGTTGACAATGGAGATCTACGTGGACGAACTTCAATTTCTGTTCGCCTCGCATTCACCATCTTACTACCCAAGTCAAACGTAGTTTTACTTCAAAAACTTATAAACTTAATAAATCCGGGGTATGTGTAGGCACGCGTCTCAAAGGCTATGGAGAAACAAAAAAGTATCTATGTATTGTATCAGCTATCTGGCTCCCACAGTATAGGTAGCGGCACGAAAGTTTAGCGCTGAGCGAAATGTGGAGGGGATAGCTGCGCATGGGTACTGTCGCGCGCGCAAACATTAATAAATGGTTAATGTTAAAGTTTTGCATAGCTTGTAACAGGTTGTTTTACTATACAAGATTAACCTCTTTTTATTTAAATCATGCTTTAAAGGATCAATCAATTAATTGGTGTCTTTTTTAACAAAACAATGCACGTCATACACCATTTTTCGTGCCTCTTTTCAAAACAGTATTTCTTCCAGGCATATTCACTATATACTAAAAATACACTAATAAAAAAACCAACAATAACAAATGAACTTAAACTTAACAAGAAACAATAACAATTAATGGCAACATCAATACACTTTAGAACGCGACTGTACAATCAGAAGTCCGCGGAGCGTCGTATGGGGCGGGGGACGGAATACGACAGGTTAGCCAACTGACGCTACGTATGCGCACTTTTCGTCCCTCTAGCCCCCTGTGATATCTATTTTTTTACTTTTGCGCAATGACGGTCAGCGCTAGAGTTTCGTGCCGCTACTTATAAAAGCTTTGCTTAGTTTTCAAATCAGATAATATTTGATATTGACAGTTTGGGGTTAGATGGGTTGTGTGAATTGTCCACACATATTAATTTAAGTATTTAGCTTCAGCTTATTTGTAATTTTTGTATGCCGTTGCGGCTGATCGCAGTATGGACTTCATATTATTATTGTAACATCTGTTTTATGACCTGTGTATCACAAAATAAATGATTTGATTTGATATTTATTTTATACTAGCGGTACTAGCTAGCCCCGCGGTTTCACCCGCAGATATAAAGTAGCCTATGTGTTAATTTTCTTACCTTTTAAACCTTCTCTAGACTACGACAAACATTTCAAAACCTAAATCAGCTAAATCGGCCCAGCCGTTCTCAAATTTTAGCGAGACAAACGAACAGCATTTGATATGTATTAGATGATTGTTACTCACAGGAGACGTGTCTGGGCGGGTAGTCGCGCTTGTAGTCGCGGTCGCGGTCGGCGCGCTTGTCGGCGCCGCGCTCGTAGCTCGCGGGAAGCTCGAACCGAGGCGGCGGCGGCGCTTCGAACTGGGCGCGGCTCGACGCCTGCGCAATCATTTATTTGATTTTACAAGATTTGCAAAACATCTAGGTAACAATACAAGTAAATAAACAAATTGTAACGCCTTAATAATAACGCTCAATGTTCAGATACATAGATCCTGGACCCTAACTAGGAGCCCATGTCTACCAGGAACAACGAGGACCATGGTCTCAGAACTCCCAGACCCAACAAATATTTGCGCCTTTTTATCTGTGCACAAATACTTGTCCTGCCGCGGGAATCGACCACCCACCACACCACAGAGGCTGACAAATATTAATAATTTGTTAATTTGGGTCTCTGGTAATAACATTGAAATGCTGATTCTGTCTATTGGTAAGCAGATGGAAATATTACAATTAGCAATCTTTTTTTATAGTCTGAAATAGGTATAAATGGAAAGAAAAATTGGAAAATGCGTGTGTAATGGCGCGGCCGAAAGCACAGCCTGCTCTTACGCACAAAATATTGCGGCCAAAAGCTAGTTTAGTAATTTAAGCATGAGGAACTTTTTTTGTTTTTGTTTTGGCTTCAACCTTTTGTGTATTTAGCTAGTGTCAAGTCATTAAAAAAGTAAAAACTTAATATCATGCATATTTGTGTCAAGTCAAGTCACAGTCCAAGTTGTCTAGTCATAGTTTAGTCTAGTCAAGTCATACTCCTAGTAAAGTGGTGGCAACTTTACCAGAAGCTTCTATGGAGTTTTGGAAACAACACGAAAAGAAACGTTTTACCATCATTATACCACTTTCTCACACTCATGCCTGTAGTCCAGCACTTAACGAATAAAATGCCACCAATATTATGCACTAACACTGAAAATAACACAAGTTTTGGAAAAAAAAAATACAATATGGTGACGCAATCTTTTTCGTTTTCCCGTCAAGACTCCATGACGAACTTATAGGTTCCGTTTAATACTATGGGTGTGGTACATACGATAGCCGGCGGCGGCGCTCGCTTGTGTCTTGCGTCTCGCTCATACGCAGGGTCGGGCGCTGGACTCGCCGCCTTACGGTACCCGCCTTCATATCCACGCTTGCGCCGCTCCTCCTCCAATCTATATTCATTTATTTGCATTCATGTACAATTTATATATTATGTCAGGTCTTAACAACTAGTTTAGTAGGTACATGAACCCTGTAAGGGCGCTTGCAACTGAGTGCGATTAAAAATAAATTTATTGATTTCAATTACATAATAGATATATCGTCAATATAATATAATATAATATAATATTTTCAAGCATTTCATTACTTAATTATTTGATTATTCTATATATATAAAAGAAAGCTGTGTTAGTTACAGTATTTATAACTTACTAACTGCCGATTTGGCTGAAAATTGGTGGGGACGTAGCTTAGGACTATGACACGGACATAAGATATTTTTTGATTAGTTTTTTTTATTTTAAATATAGATAGCTCATATAGTGGATTAACACATAGGCTACTTTTTATCAGCGGGTGAAACCGCGGGACGTATATATAAAAGAAAGTCGTGTTAGTTAAACTATTTATAACTCAAGAACTGCTGAACCGATTTGGCTGAATTTTTTTTTTTTTTTTTTTTTTTTTACGCTTATGTATAACAGTTTATTAGCACATAACACCACGGAAATATACTTCACATTGCCAACTTTCTTGCGCCCACGTGACCCATTTCGGCAGCCTGTGCAGCTTAGAGGCTAGCAAATTGGTGGGGAGGTAGCTTAGAACCAGCAGGCCTAGCACGGCCGGTGGACAACTTCTCCCCAGGGAGTAGATAACAAACTTATCCTCACTGTCACTTTATTCCACTCTGCGAGCACGGTCGCGACAGTGGAAAGCTTTATCCGGGGGATAAACGGCGGGAGTAGCGTTTTTAGATTTCTCTACCGTATTGTTGCCAGTACGAGAAAATTTAACTAAAATGACATTACACTATATTTACATTACACATTACTTCAATATTTTGTTCAGTCCATCAAACCATCGATAATTGTTCGGCTAAATATACTGGGATTGAAGACAAAATATAAAAATTAAGAAAATATAAGGTTTTTGAGTCTGTGTCCCTGTGTTAATCAAAGAGTATGTAACGACTACTATGTATATGAGTGAGAGTAAGTGAGTAGTTTAAATTAAAATTTTATTTTGTTTGTAATATGAGCGGAAAAACGTGATTAATTATTGTGTAGTAGTTATATTTTAAATTTTTATATGTATATAATAGGTCTTTACCTATGAAATTGCCGTTTTGCAGTACAGACTTTTTCAAACAAAAAAAAGTTTTGATTGGCTATGAATTCTAAATTCAAATTAATTTTGTTTTAAAAATATGACATTCTATTTACAATATACGTCTTTTGTTTATTGATTAGCGTTGTATTTTCATTACATTTCAACATTTTTCCTCATAATGGATACTTTGAAATTTCGTGTAATTATGGAATATGAGTTCCGTCGTGGCACCAACGCGGCACAAACGACACGTAACATCAACGACGTTTACGGAGAGAACTGTACAAACGAACGTACAAACCGTTATTGGTTTGCTCGGTTCCGTTCTGGGAATTTTGACTTGAAAAATGAACCTCGTGGTCGTCCGGAAACTTTGGTCAACAATGATGAATTAAAGGCGATTGTGGAAGCTGATGAATCTCAATCTACAGCTGAGCTAGCAGCAGCTTTTGATGTTAGCATCAACACAATATTGGTCCATTTGCGACAGATTGGCAAGATAAAAAAGCTTGATAGATGGGTGCCCCACGAACTTAACGATCGCCAGCGCAACGTACGCGTCGAGACTTGCCTTGCGCTGCTTAACAGGCACAGAAATGAAGGAATTTTGAACCGAATTGTTACGTGCGACGAAAAATGGATTCTTTTTGACAATCGAAAGCGCTCAGCCAGTTGGTTAGATCCTGGTTCTGTACCAAAACAATGTGCAAAACGAAAAATGACCCCTAGAAAGGTGATGGTCACAGTTTGGTGGTCTAGTGCTGGTGTGATTCATCATAGCTTTTTACAAAACGGCGAGAGAATTACTGCAGATATGTACATTGAAGAACTGACCACAATGATGGCGAAACTCGCACGTCTGCAACCAGCTTTGGTCAATCGGTCGTCTCCACTGCTACTTCACGACAACGCGCGACCCCATACTGCACAACAGACCGTCTCTAAGCTGCATGAGTTGGGTTTGAAAGCTCTCCCTCATCCACCATACTCACCAGATCTTGCGCCTACCGACTATTACTTTTTCCAAAATTTGGACAACTTTTTAGCGGGAAAAAAATTCAATTCCCGAGAGGCAGTACAAAACGCCTTTGAAGAGTTTGTTGTCTCCCGTCCTGCTGAATTTTTCAAGAAGGGCATCCATAAACTGCCACAGCGTTGGTAAAGATGCATTGATTGCAGGGGTGATTACTTTGAATAAAAGAAATAAATAAGTTCGAAAAAAAAATACTTTAACTTTTTTCAAACAAAACGGCAATTTCATAGGTAAAGACCTAATATTTTATAATAAAATATACTCAAAAAATATATTCATCATTTAAGTTAATTACGTAAATTAAATAATTTCCTTATTAAAACTAAACTAATAATTGTATTTTCACGAATATTTCGCTATGTATTTTTTTTTGTATTGAAACTCATTTCCCGGGATTTAGAAGGGATTACTTGTATTCCGAATGCTTCTCCCGGTGTAACTTTCGCTCCAAAATTCGAGTTCCCGCGATTAAACATAGTTATAATAGGCACGCGACATTTTTGCGCCTATTAAAACACTTTGACTTCTTTATACCCACCTACAAGAGTCGAAGATAAATACTCTCTGCTTTATGTCAATTCAAGAGAATATTATCCACTTTCTTCCGAGTCCGTGGTCTGAAGCGGGGAGTAGCGGGATATAATGTCTACGATAATGTCAAAGGGAAATATTTCTTTCCTCTCCTCGTTGCTGTGCTACGTAAGGTGGAGAGGGGGATTATTTTAACTGACAGGTGGAAAAAACCGGGGGAAAGACAATTTCTCCACATGCCGTGCTAAGCCTGCAGGAGACGGACATAGGATAAATTTTATCTCCCCTTTTTTTTCACAAACTTATGCACCACAATACATAAACAATAAAAAATCATTAAAATACTTAAGTTATTAATTTGTTGTATTTCCTAATAAAAAATTTAACTTAATAAAATCCAAAATCTGATTATTTGATGCCTCTAAGGCGGAACAGAGTTAGAACTTATGGTGTGGAGCCTTTTACCACTTCTTCTTTCATCCTATTTTAATCCCTATTTATTGGAGGCTTTTTGTTGGTGGATTTATTTATTGCGCTATAGCTTTAATATTTAGAGCAATCACACTATCCACCAATATTATAAAGGTGAAAGTTTGTATGTGTGTTAGTGTTAGTGTGTATGTGTTTGTTACTCCCTCACGCTCAAACGGCTGAATGGATTTGGAGGAAATTCGGTACCAAGATAGCTTATACTCTGGATTAACATATAGGCTACATTTAATCCCGGAAAAGTGAAATTGTCCCGTGGGATGAGCAAACACTTAAAATACTTTTTATTCGCGGGTGAAACCGCGGCGCGCAAATAGTATCCAATAAAAAGATGAAAATTAAAAAAAAATGCAGTTCAGCCACTTTGGGTCTCAAGTTCAAGCTCTCAGTTCGCCAAGCTAAAGCTATAGATCACCATTACCATAATCAGGACAGTTTGATGAAATTACCTCAATTGCGCCCTCTTCAGTTCCAACCGCTCCAGTTCCAACTTCTCTCGTTCCAGACGATGCCTCTCGCGCTCCAGACGAAGCAACTCATTCTTTTCCCGCTCGATCTTCTCTCTGAAACATTTGCAACGCTATTCAGAAACGGTAGCTATATTTTGCTGTAAGATTGAATGCATTTCACTGTATGCATAGTTAACTAACATTAACCCCTTATCCCGTTTTATCTTTTTTTTTATGTTAGTGAATGATGTGACGAGCTAGTCGTTCACCTGATGTTAAGCGCCACCGCCCATAACAAACTAAAGCTAAACTAACTAATCTAAAGCTAGTTCGTGTTTATTAATAAGGCTGTTATTGTATATATCTAGATTGAAATAGGTTACTAAGGGGTAGGACTTTATTGCAAAGTTTGTCTAGGTAAGTACCACCGCTTTGCCAGTTATTCTGCCGCCAAGCAGTAGTGTGCAAGCACTAGTGTGTTCCCGTTTGAAGGTCAATGTAGCTAGTGAAATTACTGGGCAAATGAAACTTTATGATCTGATCTCACAGTCGAGTAATCTTATTAACAGACTGTGTTGATGTCTCAGGATGATGTGCGCAGTGCAGCAGTCATGCGAAACTTTACATGTTTGAGTTCCGAGTGACACTGTTCTGTTTTGGGCGGCCGTGTCGCTTAACATCAGGTGAACGACTAGCTCGTCACATAATTCAATAACATAAAAAAAACTAGGAATATTTTTTTTTATTATTATTTGATAGGCTTGCGTATGACCACTATCGCACCTGATGGTAAGTAACGATGAGGTCTAGGATGTAACACGCTTGCCTAGAAGATACCTGTTCACTCTCGATTTGAAGACTCCAAGGTTGTAGTTATCGGGAAATACGGACGCCGGTAAAGCGTTCCACTTGGCTGTTCGCATGATAAATGTCGAACCAAATCGCTTTGTCCGCACATGTGGGGTATTAACCATGTAACGGTGGCGTTTTTTCGTACATGTGGTTGACATTTTTTTTTATGTTAAGGAATGACGTGACGATCTAGCCGTTGGCCTGATGTTAAACGACACGGCTGCCCACATCAGCTGCAGTGTCACTCTAAAGTATAGAGGTTCGCGTGACACTGCACTGCGCACGTCATCCTGAGACATCAGCACAATCTAGTAATAAGATTACTAAACTGTGAGATCAGATCATAAAGTCTCATTTGCCCAGTAATTTCACTAGCTACAGTGCCCTTCAAACCGGAAGACAGCAGTGCTTGCGCACTACTGCTTGGCGGCAGAATAACTGGCAAAGCGGTGGTACCTACCTAGACGAACTTTGCAGTAAAGTCCTACCACCTAGTAAAAATTAGGGACCGAAGCTACTTAACTCAACATCCTTGGTGTGGTACATAGAGTCCAGTGTGCGTACCTCTCAGCGCGTAGTTTCTCCCGCTCTAGCACGAGGCGGTGTTTCTCCTGGCGCTGTCTCCGCTCTCGCTCCCGCATCGCCTCCTCGGCCGCGCGGCGCCGCCGCTCCTCCTCGCGAGCGATGCGCGTCCGCTCGCGGATCCGCGCGACGTCACGCTCCTTCTGCGAGAGGATTCGATACGCAATGATACCCAAATCCTCCATCTCAGTCATACATTTTGTAATTTTTTAAAAATATTCGGATACCACTAATTTGGTTAATCTATATATATAAAACAAAGCCGTGTTAGTTACACCACTTGTAACTCAAGAACGGCTGAACCAACTTTTACGATTTTTATGTTTTTGGAATAATCTTCGTCGAGAATAAATGAAATGAATTAGTTTATTAAATGTTTACATTACAAACATCGGTTTAAACATAAAACACTCTTAATAGACTAAATTGTAATTGTAGTTTTTTTTATTAGTTTATGGAATAGGATAATAAGTAATTAAATTGAAATCGGGCAATAAAAAATCTAAAATCCTAAACATAGACATTCTTTGATTGTTAAGTGGAACTAAGTTCGCCGGCTCAGCTAGTAATAGATAACAATTAAAAGCGCACCATTGGTGTGCGAATAAAAGTCGAGCGCAATAATTTGCATAACGATAAATTAACAATTAAAAAGCGTACGACGGTCTATCTTACGAGTTGTTATTCGTTAAATAGGCCTTGCGTATGTACACTAACAGCCTTATTAATAAACACGAACTAGCTTTAGACTAGTTACACCATGTTTTGTCTTTTTCAATCCAGCTAAATATTCCAGTAGCAAAAAAAGGACAAAAGCTGAAGTAACTAATCCGAAACTAATACCCGTTTATTAATTAATTATGCAAGACCTAATAAAGTACTGTAAAAAAAGTGTATTATTGCAAAATGTTACCACACAGACTATTTAACTAGTTTAAACATTTTGGTAGGTACAAAGGCAAACTTATTGGTATACTATAACATCATCTTTCAATCACCCTGGCAGGTATAATAATTAAAATTATAAACTCACTATAAAACACTGTTTTATGACAGCCTCTGTGGTGTGGTGGTTGAGCAGGTCAGCTCATAACCCGGAGGTAGCGGGTTCGATTCCCGCGGCAGGACAAGTATTTGTGCACAGAAAAAAAAAGGGCAAAAACTTGTTCTTAGTCTGGGTGTTGTGGGACCATGGTCCTCGTAGTTCCTGAGTCCCTAGACACAGGGAATCATAGTTAGGGTCCAGGATCTATGTATGTGATCGTTGGGCGTTATTATTATTATTATATATTATATTATTATGACAATGATTGTTTACCCAAATTTTGTTGAATGAAAGAACTTCTCTCGGCGACCTTCTACGTTCGCGGCTTCGGGTGCTACGGCGAACTCGATCCTACAGATAATAGAAGCTCTATTACAAAAATAAATGTCTACAGATTCTTATTATTTTTTTAAATGTTTTGGCTCCTCACTTTTGTGTATTCAGCCAGTGTCAAGTAATTGATAATTTATCAGGTTAATGATATTTAACGCAAATATGTGTCAAGTCACAGTCGAAGTCATCAAGTCAAGTCAAAGTCATACTCCTAGTAAAGTGGTGGCAACTTTACTTGAAGCTTCTATGGAGTTTTGGAAACAACACGAAAAGAAACGTTTCACCATCATTATACCATTTTCCCACACACGCCTGTAATCCAGCACTTAACGAATAGAATGCCACCAATATTATGCACTAACACTGAAAATAACACAAGTTTTGGAAAATAATGCAATGTGGTGACGCAACCTTTTTCGCTTTCCCGCCAAAAACCATCATTCTTATTCTTATAACCCAGAAAACAAACTACAGTGGAACTGAAATTTTACAAAACCACATTCAATAGACTAGAATTTAAAACATGTCTCTCATAAATTAAACCTTAATCAGTATTTATGTTCCACTTGTTGTTGATCATGAAAAAGAAGGAAACAAACCTTATCAGATCGATCTGACTTTTCACGCGTCCGCGACGTGGACCGCGTACTTTCTTCGCCCGATAAATCTCCTTCCTTTTTAGATTTAGTTTCCCCGCTTTTGTCAGCCGACTCTTTACACTAGAAAAAGAAATGGAAATAAAAATAATTACAAAGTCATAGTAGGGTAAAACTTGGTGTAACTGGCCGCTATTTACTACATTTGCATGAAATAAGACTTACATTCACGTAATGCCACCTGTGATCATGGTTTAACATTACTTTATCTATAAGCTTTCATATTAGTTTACAATTTTTACCGTATGGAAACTAGCACGAACTAAAACGAACTGGCCAGTTCACTAAAATGGCCAGTTATTAGATGGTTTACCCTACTATACTACTTTTACTCGTTGCGGACTCGATCGTGAATCGTAGTAAGGCCAGGGTGTTTAGGGCATTAAGCATGCAGCGCCGATATCGATCTACTATCGTTTTAAAACGAGTAATTCATGTTACTAGGTGGTAGGACTTTGTTGCAAAGTTCGTCTAGGTAGGTACCACCGCTTTGCCAGTTATTCTGCCGCCAAGCAGTAGTGTGCAAGCACTACTGTGTTCCGGTTTGAAGGGCACTGTAGCTAGTGAAATTACTGGGCAATTGAGACTTTATGATCTGATCTCACAGTCGAGTAATCTTATTACCAGACTGTGCTGATGTCTCAGGATGATGTGCGCAGTGCAGTGTCGCTTGTAACTCTATGTTTAAGGGTTCCGAGTGATACTGTTCTGTTATGGGCGGCCGTGGCACTTAACATCAGGTGAACGACTAGCTCGTCACATCATTCAATAACATAAAAAAAAAGATGATGATGACTTTGACGATTCAGATATAAAATTGCAGTGTAGTTTTAAATTATATTTTATATACACGGTGGAATTTAATTCGCTCTTTTCCTTAAATGTATGTACTCAGACCATGCTATAGAATATTCTTACAAGGTCCAATTTAAAAAATAAAAATATTGTTTTAGTATTTAGTGCCTCCTAACATAACTGCATGACAACCGAAATGTCTATTTAACGGTACACATACCGCGGGCACCAAGTGCGGGCAGAATGATTGCTTTGTAAATGTTTCGTAGGGAATAAAACACCTGCTTTGTTCAATGTCGCAAGGCTATTCTGTAAAATTTAAATTCGCATTAATTCAATAATACCTAGATTTAAGTTTTATTTCGTAAGTACATTTGGTATTTAGTTATATAGGAGTGTTCTATAGCATGGACTGAGTACATACATGCATCTCTCCATACCTCATTACCCAACTCTGAGTTTACAAATTCGGCCAACAATAAGAGAACACTTAGGGCTATAAGTTTTGACAACATGCTATTTTTTAATTTTACATCTTATAATTCTTGTTTTATTAAGTATATTGTTTTCTACTCATTTGTTTGATTTTAGTACTTACTCTAATAAATTACTACATTATAATAACACTATCGATATCGCTCATCGATAGCAATAATGCGCCTGCGTCTGTTCGTATAGTCGTCCAGTGAGTGAGAGAAAGAGAGAATTCATGCACCACTTTCACTTTTTATGACCGAGTTTGCAGTAAGTTTCTTTTTTTAATTTTATCGTTTGTCAGAATAAATAAATATTGGTGTCAAGTCTTACATCTTTGTCCTTGTTTTCATCTTTCCCATCTTTGCTTGACCGGCGTTCAGAACGCGACGGTTGTCGCCGAGACGCTGATTCGGACTCTGATTTTGCCTTTTCTACAGATATCATGCGGCCATGTAGCTCTGGGAAAACATACCAAGTAATGAGAAATCCCTTAAAATTTAAAAGTTAAATTTTACAAGAGTGTGTGGTTAACCAACTCCGGAGGAAAAATATGATGAGATCTAAAACTGCATGATTTTAATAAAAAATAAATGAACCTTGGTGATTTGTAAAAAAGAAATGGTATATGTTATTGCACCATCCGAATTATGATGGTTTTTGAAGTAAAACTTCTTTACGTACACTTGACTTAGGGAGTAAAATGGCGAGGAGAACGGAAGTAGAAATTTGTTGGTTAACATAGATCTCCACTGTCAACAAATTGTATAATTGTTGGTATGTCCGGTAAAATGACAATTTACAATTGTATATTTTCCGATAGATGGAGCTAAACTAAAGAAGTTTTACTTCAGTTGTGTGGTCTAAAGCACACTAATTTTTTTATGTGCCTTGAAGCTAAGTTAGGTTTGTTCAGATATATAGTTCTCGACAACATAACTAAGGGCAGTATTACACAACGATGTTCAGTCATCGATTGGTGCTCAAGCAGAGATTTTATTCACTAATTAATCACTTTATGAATGAAATCTCTGCTTAGGCACTGATCGATGACTGAGCATCATTCTGTAATACGGACCTAAGTATCTGATTTGAGTACCAGTCTTACAATACATACAAGATGAATAAAAAAATAAAAACATTGATTATATTGATTAGGCTGCTAAACCTTTGCACGATAGCATGATAAAAATCAAATTAAAAAAAAACAATGTCTTGCACATAACTAACGAAAATATAAAACAAGAACAATAAATAATGAGGATATCTTTTTAAATTATTAATGTAACTACACTAATAATAATAAAATGTGAATATTTGCAATTTAGTCAGGGATAAATTTGATTATGTTTATGGGAATAAAGTGATTATTTTCATTAGCCTTACCAGTTCTATGTAGGTTCTTGATACAATTCTCAGCATCCTGTGCAGTGGCCATGGTGACATAGCCGTAGCAGCGGGAGCCTGGCGTGCGAGCATTGGTCACAACCTTAGCTCCAATGACCTGCCAACAAATTCACCTTAAGGCTGCGCTAGCAGTGTGCGTAATAAAAGCAAAAAATACCTAAACATTTCTAGTACAAGTCTACTACAAAAATTTGGAAAATGTGCATTCAATGTTTTCTTTTCAGGCTATTATACTATATAAAATCTATCTATATATATAAAAGAAAGTCGTGTCAGTTACACTATTTATAACTCAAGAATGGCTGAACCGATTTGGCTGAAAATTGCTGAGGTCGTAGCTTAGAACCAGGAGATGGACATAGGATTTTTTTCCATTTTATCCATTTTTGTTTGTTTTTTTCACATACCTATGCACCACAATAACAATAAAGAATCATTAAAATACGTAAGTTTTTAATTTGTATTTCCTAATAAAAAATTAAACTTGATAAAATCCAAAATCTGATTATTTGTTGCCTCTAAGGCACAACAGAGTTAGATTTGAAAAATTTTTTTCTCTTTTTTTTTTAAAATATAGATAGCTTTTATAGTGGATAAACACATAGGCACTTTTAATCCGCGGGTGAAACCCGACTAGACACTACTAGTACAGACATAATAACAACAACAATAATAATAAAACGCGCAGTGTTGAAAGAATAGAGGTTTATGTACCTTCCCATGCTTGCTGCAAAGCTGCTTCAAGTCTTTAGCGCGAGTGTCGCCCGATAGACCACTGACCCAGAGGTTGCGAGCGCCACCTTCCTTACTTTCATCCTTCTTTTCCTTCTTCTCACCATCACCATCTTTGTCTTTCTCATCTGAAAAATATAAGGCATGTACAAAATGTTTACTCACAACAAAACACATATAAAAACCAAAATAAATTGTTCATGGATATTACCTTTTTGTTCACTGTCATTTTTCTCCGTTTCATTGCTGAAAAAATAAATAATTCATTTTATTTTTCATTCATTACAAATAGTTGAATTAGGTGGATAAATAATTATTTTAAACATTTTTATATGATGATCACTTATTGCCTTTGGAGACCTTTAAATATTACTCTGTCGATTTAACGTCGCACAAATCGTCTACAAAGTTTTGCACCGCTACTCCAGTGGGTAGATCACGCAGTCGGAGGAAGCTCGATGCCGGCGCTCGATGCACGCAGACTAGCAGCCACAGCGTCCGCAGCGCATAGCCAGCACACACGTAGATCCAACGTGTTGCACGACGAATCTCGGAGACAATGCAGCGCCATTTCAATCACCACGCAGCTCCAGAAGCAGTGTGGTTCCCACGATTACCAGCGGCAGCGATGCGAAGTCGACGATCCGAGCGAAGTCATCAGCTTGGGTGCAAAACTTTGTAGCGATAACGAGAATGAAAATATCGATGAATAAGGCGGAGAGGGTAGTAGGCGCGTGGACGGGCGTCGCGACAGCCGTGCGGCGTTCACCAACCTAGTGGCGGCGGCTTCGGAGTTAGCTTGCTGGTCGTCCTGAGGCACGGCGTCGTCGGCAGCCGTCGAGTCGTCGGCGGCCTTCTCCTCGGCCTCCTCGGTGGTTTCCTCGCCGGCTGCCTCATCTACGCCAATATCATTTGTCAGCCGAGTCAGCGCAGGTCGCTCACACATTGGGAGCGGCCCACTCTGTGTCTCGCACCATTATCTTGCTACAATGCGAGTCACCAGCTATCTTGTATTTTTTCTTACTTGAAGGTTGAACACTTATAAATTCCTGACCTGAAAACTTGATTGGACATTAGCACCGCTGCTTGCGTATGGAGCCCCATAGTGGCTTGGGGCTACTAGGTCCTGGCACATTCAATAAATAATACCGAAGAGGAGTATCTGGAGAGCAGCCACTTACGTTACTAACATCATAACTGCGAATTGTGCGTAAACTTGTAAATGCTTTGTGTAAGTTTACTCTCAAAGAGCTGCAATATTGAAATCCCCATTTTTGATGCAAAGTTGCTGCAGCAGTAATAGCTACATCAGCAAGGTGCTTACAATTTGTACTGTCATAGTTTTCTTCTCAATTCCTGTGCCGCGCCAAATGTCTTCCAGTAGCTTGCACTTCTAATTAAGTTGCTGATGTAGAGTTCATCATCAAATGATGATAATTTGCCACGAGTAGCAATGTTACAGATATTCAGAGTAACATGAGTTTCCTTTTTGATCCATTTATAATAATTAAGTGCACCACTTTTAATTTTACCTAAAATTGTAGAAAAAAAATGGAAGCTTACCTTTTTCGGTGGGTTTAGTAGTATTGTCCGTCTGGAAGAGAAAACAGTAAATATTTATTGTTACTATTGCACCTTTGGCATGCATCCAGAAAATCAACTGCGGGCACTTTAAATTAGCTGCAATATTGGCCATCTGTGCAGCTTTCAGTTTAATATTCATTTGATACACAAACAGAAACTTCTGCCAAACTTTTGATGTCTCAGATTTGTGTTAGAAATAATAGACAATTAGAAGAAAAATAAAAGTTATGATATCATAAATATATTATTTCAAAATACAAATCCCACTGCCAAGAATCTAGTTTATTTACAAAAACATAGCTACAGCCAAATATTTTACATTTTAATCAACTTCCATCATGTATCCATTAGAATATCCATTTGGCACTTTATCACTGTGAGAAGACAGTTTTACTGTGACACTGAAGAAATAAAAACGTACCTCTTCATTAAGCAGTTCATCATCGCCTATGTCTAAATTGATGCTATCCTCAGCATCTGTGTTGTTCTCAACTTTGTCTTCCTTTTCTAGACAAGCCTTTTTGGCTTGAGTTGCCTCAGTTTCCTCTTTCAATTCCCGCTTTCTGTTGGCCTTATCATTTTCATCAACTTCCATCATGGCTTTTGCGGTATTTTCTGCGTTAGAATGCTCCTGATTGTCTGCTTGTTCAGTATCTTCTTCTTCGCCAGCGTCGTCCTGCACTATCATATCTTCCATAGCAGGAGTCTCATCGGACTCTGGCTCCACTGCGCTTTCAACTCTCCGAGTTCTTTTAGTAGGAGTCTTCGTATCAGGCAGATCAAATGTAAAGGTATCAATATCGTGACCCTCCTCTTCCAAGTGCTACAAAAACAACGTCGTTATTATTTACTACTGCCAACATGCAAGTTATAATTATCTATAAATCCCACGCTATTTTTTAATATACCTTTGAGAGGCGTTGAATAAGCACACCACGGACCCCGCTTTTATCGAGGTTACGTTTTTCCAATTCTGCTCGTAAGTCAATTACCCTAAGATCAGCAAGACGCTTTTTGCTCGACATATCCAGATGTTATTTTAAGAACGCGACTATTAATATCTGGTGCGCGATTTTGTGTTAATTTTAATAATACACCAACCACAAACCACATGAAATAAGGAAATTGTCACGACAAAATGGCGGATGGATTATTCACAAACCAATTAGACTTTTTTTGTTAGTTTTGGCTCGACCCTTTTGTTTATTTAGCCAGTGTCAATTGATAATATTCTAATTTTTATTCTTCTTCTTCTTCGTTCTTGAAAATCGATGGAAAGCCATTAGGCTTTCCATCGATTTTTAGCGCTAATTCTGCCAATGTTAAGTGAGGAATTTTTGTATGGTTATGTCATGTCAAAGTCTTATTTAGTCTAGTCTAGTCCTAGGTCAAATGCTACAGTAAAATGGTGAATATTTTACTGCAGGCTCTAGGAAGCTTTGAAGAGAAAACGAAAAGGTTAAAATTCAAAAATACACGGACAACCCAACAACAATAATCAATAATTTCTCAAGATAATGATATTTCACGCGGATATGTGTCAAGTCATAGTCCAAGTCATCAAGTCAAGTCATAGTCTAAGGTCCGTATTACAGAACGATGCTCAGTCATCGATCTGTGCTCAAGCTGAGATTTCATTCATACAGAGATCAATTAGTGAATGAAATTTAACCAATTAATGACTGAGCATCGTTCTGTAATACGGACCTGTTTTTTTTTGAGTGGAGGAAATGCCGTCGCACTAGCCATGCCACCACCCCCGTGGTGGCAGGGGGTATGTGGGACTCGAACCCACTAAAACCCCCCCGTGAGCTCTCGTCCGCCGTACCGGGGCGAGAAGGGGTCGCGACTGCAGTCCAGCCAACTCGCCAATTCAGTCGTCAGCCCCCGCTGTAATACTACAGCGGGGGCTGACGACTGAATTGACTTAGGTCCATTATGGACCTAAGTCAATTCAGTCTAGTCAGTTGTTGTTTCCATAACTCCATAGAAGCTTCTGGTAAAGTTGTCATCACTTTACCAGTGGTATCACTAGACTATGACTTGACTTGATGACATGGACGACTTGGACTTGACTTGACACATATCTGCGTGAAATATCATTAATTTGATTAATTATCAATTACTTGACACTGGCTAAATACACAAAAGTGTGGAGCCAACACCTAAAAAAGACAAGTATTTTATCAAAAGTCATGTGATATCGTGATATCTCACTGTCAGAGAGGGCTGTTGATACAAAGTGTTGCTAAGTTAGGTGACTTTTCGCTTTTTAAGCTTTCTTAGAAGGTTTCGGGACGACCAAAAAGAGCAAATGGCTGGTGCCTGGTAGCCACTTCGGCAATGTTTTAAAACGCGAAATCGCCAATCGGAGCAAACTTACTTGTATTAGTTATTATGACTCTGACAAACCACTTGATAAAACTATAGGTATAGTTTCCGTGACGTAAGAAGAACGCTGGTCTTTGATCTATGCATTAAGCTATTTCACTATGCTAAATAATTTAGCACGCTTCATTTGGGGAGTAAGCTGACTATGCGAACGGAAGTTGAAAGTTGTTGGTTTACGTAGATCTCCATTGTCAACATAACAAAGTTAAAAATTACTTACAATTTGTATTATTATGTTGGTAAAATTACAATATACAATTGTCAAGATGGGGACATTAACATTAAACAGACGGCCTATAGATGGAGCTAAAGAAGTTTTACTTCAGTCGTGTGGTCTAAAGTCGTTTTTTGGGCATAAGATTTATCTAACATTTGACCACGCTCTACATATATATAATCTGTGGTGGTGGGAAGTAAACTTGTTAACTATTTATTTATTACGTTCGTGTCGCTTACTAACTTTGATTTTTATCCTGCTCTTAAAAGGCTTTTAGGCTTATAAGCTTATGCGAATGCGAAATAAGGATCAAGTTAAGTTTTTGGCGGGAAAACAACGAAGGTTACGTCGCCCCATCGTATTATTTTCCAAAACTTGTAATATTTTCAGTGTTCGTGCATAAAATTGGTGGAATTTTATTCGTTAACTGCTGGATTATTGAGTGTGGAAAAGTGGTATAATGATGGTGAAATGTTTCTTTTCGTGTTGTTTCCGAAACTCCATAGAAGCTTCTTCTTATTATTATTATTATTGTATATATATATATATTAACTTGAAAAATTATCAATCACTTGACACTGGCTAAATACACAAAAGTGTGGAGCCAAACAAAAAAAGATCAAGTTTTTTAGCGAATTGGAACGGTTTAGAGTAGGCAGCACTGGCAATATTTCCTAATATTCTTTTTTGAATAATTTTTTTCTCATTCGTAAAGGAAAAGGAAGCTTTAAATTACCTATTTTCTTTTAAGTTGCTGTTGATTTATGAGAAAATAAAATAATTTATATAAACCAAAAGTATTCAGTGCAATAATCCGTTTTATACGATAAGAGTGAATTCTGTGCATTATATTCCATTTAAAAAGAATTTTCTGTAAAATTCGGCTATGGCTCAAGGTATTGCGAAAACAAACTTTTTCAAAAGTTAATAAACTACTATATATAATAAAACGCTTACTCTGCTTAATCTGCTAAAAATATGTAACATGTAACATGTTAAGTATGTAACATAACATGTAAAAATGTAAATAACATGTATTATTTTTCAGAAAACATAAACTGCGATCTGCACACGACGTGTAAGTTACTGGATAAGCTTTTGATTAAGCAGTTACATCTAATGGAAGATAAGATACAGTGTGAACTTAATATTGAGCATAATATAAATGATGGAACCATTCAACTGGCTAAAGCTCGGTATATTATGGGCCATAGCTCTGTGAGCACAACTAGACTCCCAACAGAGTACAGTCCAGATTTTTCTGCATCTACTCTTTGTAAAACTGTTGAGGAAGATGAAGTTAAGCAATTGAAATTGGTAGATAACAATGGAGAGAACAAAGTGAACCCATTACGCTGGTTTGGGGTGTTGGTTCCCCAGAACTTGCATAGGGCACAGGCTATCTTTCAAAATACCATTAACTTTGTAGTTGAATGTGTTAATATTCAGCTTCAGATCCAAAAGAATATGAAAGATATAGAAACATTAAAAAAATATAAATCTTTAATTCAGTCTTCATAATATCTCTCTTGCTGCAAAATGAGGCATTTTTATTTAATAATTCATATCAACGATACGCTGATATTGTTCAAGATTGATTATTATGTTCCATTAAGATAATAATTACATAAACCTTAATTTATTTGAAAGTCCACCTGCTGGGACAATGTGTCAGCTATAGTAATATTGTAATGACCTGAATTGAAATGTTTAGGTACTTATATATTTATCTAAAGGTGGTATAAACAGCTACCGGATAAAAATGAGTAACAGTGATTAGAATATACAAACCCAGCTTTTGACTCTCAGTGGCCAGACTGTAGTGTCATTTCAAGGCATTAGGATAGAGTTTGTGCAAGCTAGCTATTGGTATATATAACTTGGCTATTGGTATTATAACCAGTTGAATACTGAAACTTTGCACAACGATTTGTTCACAGTTAAAAGCTGCACATGCATGCCGTTTGTCCTCCATTCCTTGAATTTTATTATTATACTGTTATTTGGCTTCCATGGGCTGGTTCAGTACTTCCAGATAGCGAGAATAAAATTACTGGCTACAAACATCTACTTGTGGGATAAGGAATGATTGTTTTAGTTTGACATGTAAAAGAAAAACATGTATAGTTCATATTGATTTATTACAATTTATTAACATTAAGTGATCACTAAGTGAAATAAATAAAATGGTAACAGCTGTACTGCAAAGCCTTGTTTCATTAACTGAAAACAATGTTTAATAATATGTAGGTAGCTATAGTAAATTTCACATTTAATTTAATTTATATAATTACAGTTTTATATAATATACATAAGTATAGATTATATTATGTACAATAATTCCATCTATACTCATTGGTGTTTTGTTTTCACTTTAATGGTAGTTTATTAATGTTAAAGCAGAGACAACATTAGTTAACTTATTCACTTCCAAAATGACCCCAAATCAATGTAAAATCCACTGTTATAGTGACTAGTAGACAGTGAAAGGGTTAAGTATACATGTAATATCTACTTAGAAAAATAATTCGCTTGGATGGTATTGTATGAAAATTATGTATTAAACTGATTTCATTAAATTCAGAAATTGTGTCATCCTATTTATTCTACCTGTATGATCCCAATAAATTTGACACAAAACAAAAATTTACAGGGGCGTGTTGTGTGTACAGTTACTTAGGAGAATTAGAAAATAAATGTATATAATATCACTGACTTTAAAACCTGCTAAAAATTAAAAATTATTTTCACACGAACATTTTTGTACCAAAAGTACCTAATAAAAGTTTTTTTTTTTTACGAATAATGGATCATATTATTAACACAATCCTTTCGCTATTTAAGCTAGAGTGTAATTTGGATAATCTCTTACATATGTTTCGTATTGTTGGTTGTTAAAGATGCGACACCCAGTTTACAACTCTACAAGCTTGTATGTGGTGAATACACAAATAAATATATTAGAAAAACGGTAAATAGTACCTTATAGGAAAATGTAACTGATTATTGCAACGTTGTTAACAACTAAATGTTTTTTTTTTACATTTATTTAGCACATAAATAACGTTTAAACACTACAAAATGATCGTAAATAAACTATTTTAACATTAATAATGACTTTCCTATTTAATAATAATCGGTTATTTCATGTCTTTTTGGTGAATTAATTCAGTCATTTGAACATGGTCTAAAAACACAGCGAGGCTTGATTTCTTATAAATTAATAAGTTAATGAATACCCTGATATAGAAACAATAAACTTAACACAAATAACTGTTTCTTTCAGATTATGTAAGTACGTAAAACAAACTATTAAATACTTATATATTTTATACTTAATCAAATTTTAACAACAATTTAAATTAAGTAGGTAGGTACTACTTACACTTAATAAACACAAGTAAGTACAGTACCTAACTAGTAACGTATCTTACCGAGAAACTAAAGAATAGGTACTTAAGCGGGTATATGCAGAAATAAAAAAAACTTCTCAGAAGTTTTCATCTTTCATTGGAATAAATAAATGCGTGTGAGCCTTTTAATCGTTAAACATTATAACTATAAATGTTGTGCGTTAGCTTTGTGCCTAAATATACCTACCTAATAATAATTAGGTGGGTAGGTTAGGCCTACCGCAAAAGTTGTGCAATTGACGCCTTGACTAGACTCAGCTTTGAGCTTAACTTAGACTATATTATTTTTTTATTTTATTATTATAGGTGTAAAAATGTAGGTAGTCGCCATATCATTGAAAAATGTTGTGATGAGCTAGTCGTTTGCCGGATGTTAAGGGTTAACGTATAAAATAGGAGAAATTGGTGAATTTGTGAAGGTCCCTATAAAGGAGACATACGCACTGCGATACATTTGGGTAGGTATGACATAAAGGAATAAGTGCGAACTTAGGAGCTGTAAACTAAGTATAGACGGGCTATATTATATTTAATATAAGGTACTTAACGAGGCATAGGTACATAAACTGTACTAAAAAAGCTGAAGATAATTGTGATAAATTTAAATTTTCGCAGACGCGACGCCGCGGCGATCACAGACAACAAGCGTTCATCGTACTCGATATAACATTGATTTAATGGTCAGTACCAAGGCGAGCATTGACTGCCTACTGGGTGTAGGTACGTTTATATTAATAAAAAACTAAATATGTTAATAATTGTGAAAATAATAAGTTGGTAATACTCTGAGCAACGGAATGCTAAAAAATAATAATAAAAGTATCATATTAACTTACTGCAGTATAGCCTCCTAGTTACCTACAATCAAATAGTGTAATCGAATCCAGTAGGTAGGTACTTCTAGAGATTAGGTACCCTCTTATACATAGGTAGGTACTAAGTGTACATAAAATATTATATTTTAAACATTATATAATAAAACCGATACGTTTAAAACGCTGATTTCGATTTATTAGCATCCCCAAGGAAGTCGAAGAAAATTGACGTTACATAACCAAAATAGATCGATTTAAGTACCACGACAACAGCATATATTCTTTATAATACAGTACACTACTATCTAATCGGTCTATAATTTAAATGCAAAAGCCTAATATGCCTTTGTTAAGTATACTTGTAGTGTAAACCAGTCAGTGGGAGATCATTAAAACCTCTGACACACATTACTCCCGTTAACAGCCAAACTATAGAAAATTCATTGTTATGGTGATCGATGGCACTCAAAGCACTGTGTATCGAAACATGCCCCACGGTGGGCGCCAAAACATTAAATAATCATAATTCATTGTTTGGTGACCGACGGCACTTGAAGCCTTTACTATGTATCGATCGACATGCTCCACTGTGGGCGCCAAAACAATCCATTTCTTTAAAATTCTAAATGTGCGGCTCTGACATGCTTACTTATATATATTAATATATTATTCAATATATACAAAAATATTGTAGAATATGTATCATGAACACGACAAGCGAACGGCAATCTATGAACTTGTACATACTAAGCTAATATCGATAATAATGATGTATCTAAGACAACCTGTGGACGCACATTGAATTTAACGGCACACTAAGTACGACGCGCGACGTGAGACAGTAACGGTATGTATGTATTCGTTTTTATATTCGCTAGTAATTTCTTAAAGCTGCTGTTCTGTCACAATCGTTTCTTTACGTATACAACTAAGTATTAATGCATTCTCATAGCAACTTTTTAATTTTAACTCTTACGCTGCTTGTCCACCGCACCGTCACGCAGCGTCAATGACGGGCGGGTAGTGGACAAGCGGTCACACTAAATGTACAATTGTACATGCTTATTGCAATTTCGGCGTTCTCATTCATATTGCTCTCGGACTCGGATGATGTCTCGGTGATGGTGCGGTGTTCTAGCTATAAAGTTCAAATTCGAAGTGGTTGTGAACGAAATCTCGTGAGCACCGAGCGACGATTGAGCATCGTTCTTTACAACGGCTGATGATCATGATGACTGAATCGCCGCTATCATAAAATGAAAATATAAGTACCTACCTACTAATAAATCACGTCCAATTGTGCGAGGCAACAAGGAAACCTAAAGAAACTTGTAGTTTTGAACTGGGTATCAGTGGATATCTTGCCAGTATTGATAAAGTTGATAAAGTATTATGGATTTGATAAATAAAGGGGACGGCTTCTGAGAAAATGATACAGTGGAGAAAGCACACTTGACAATTTACAAGTCTACGATATGTTTCCTAATGGAAACAGCGCAAGTCGGGATGGCAGACCAGGCAACCATAAGTAGGTACTCGTGGAGGAGGTACTACACACTTCACAGTTTACGAGTCAAATGGTATTTTTCCTTGTAGGCAGCGCTAACCCGGATAGTGGACCAGGCAATCCCACTCGAGGAGAAGGCACACACTACACAATTTACAAGTCTATGGTATGTTTCATGTTGGGAAGAAAGCGCCAGCAGTGGTGGCGAACCAAGCGGACAACCATACTTGTGGAGGAGGTGCACTTCACGCTACAAGTCTATGGTATGTTTAGAAGAGTCAGCGCTAATCGGGATGGTTGACCAAGCAACCATACTCGTCGAGGAGCTAATACAGTTCACAGTTTACAAGTCTATGGTATACTTTCTTGTGGGAAGAGGCAGCGCTAACCAGAATAGCGGACCAGGCAATCATACTCGTGGAGGAGGTAATACACTTCACACTACAAGTCTATGGAATGTTTTCTTGTGGGAAGGGGACAGCGCTAGCCAGGGTCGCGCTGCTCGCGCCACTCGGAGCGCGTGCACGCGCCGTCCCGCCACCACGCTTGCACGTCGCTGTAGTGCACCGAACGCTGCCGCCGCGCACTAGCGTGCACCATCGCGCAGACGCGGCAGAAAAAGTACGTGTTTATGAACTCGCCTTTACCCTGCAATTGGAACAATAATTTATTAAAAATAGTATTAATGTTAAATACTTATATTGACAGTTGGGTAGAGATGCCTCTACGAAGAAGAGTTCTTTCTAAGTATATGGTAGACTGAAAATCTGGAAAACAAAGATGCCTCTTCAGATATTCTCATTATCGGAGTAGGAAAGTGGGCAAAAGACATGGAGGCGTAAGGCGTAACTTGAGCCTTTTTTCGTCTGCTTGATCAAAAGCTAACCTGTACGACAAAAAAACCTACTTACCTTCCACTTAAAGTAGGAGTTGTAAAGGTTGTCATCCTCGTCCAGCCTTTTCAGGTAGCTGGCGAGTTCCTCGGGCCCGGCGAACTCTTCCACATGAACGTACGAGTTGTGCGGCGCTGCCGCCGCATACTCTGACGCGCGAGCACCCATTACTATGGGGAGGGAGTTGTGTCTGGAATATACAAGAAAAAAACAGTTAGAAAATACTATTTGAATTCAGAAAGAAAAAAACCAGAATGATAATAATAATAATAACGCTCTACGATCACATACATAGATCCTGGACCCTAGCTAGGATTCCCTGTGACCCAGGAACTACGAGGACCATGGTCCCACAACACCCAGACTCAGAACATGTAAATGCGCTTTTTTTTTCTGTGCACAAATATTTGTCCTGCCGCGGGAATCGAGCCTGCCGCCACCAGGTCATGAGCTTTCCTGCTCAACCACCACACCACAGAGGTTGTCAATGAAAATGAAGTCTGCCTGTGCTTCAGTCACGAGGAAGCCATCAGTTATCTATCCTAGCAAAATAGGAGAGGCAAATAGAGCCATTGGGTATTCTACTGTACCTACATACTCAAAGTTGGAAAAGATTCTTCTAATAAACAGATGTAAAGAGCCAGTAATATCATCAATTCCTATCACGAATATTTCTATCAGAATGAAATCTACCATGATGTCGATAATGGAAGCAGGTATAATCAGTAAATACTCACTGCAATCCGTTAACGAAGAACTTCTCAGTGATATAGTCTCTACAGTTTGAGTTCTCAAATGCTAGATAGAACTTGTAGTCTTTGTCAAGCATTTCTAAACAGTTGGGATCTGTCCGAGGGCAATGGTGCGATCCGCAGGCTCCGTAAATATCCACTTGGATGAATTTGCCGAGGCGCCGCGCGAACTGCAAACGACGGTTCCTTGCGTGACAGTTTGATACGAACCACGCCACCTAAAAATATAAATAAAAACAAGTTCTACAAATACGGATTATCATTATAAGGCTGGTTAGAATTTGTCGTTTTAAGTACATCTAAATAATATAACTCAAAGGTGACTGACTGATTGACTGACTGACATAGTGATCTATCAACGCACAGTGGGCACCCTTAAGAGGGTGAAATGGGTGGTTGAATTATTTTCCCATAGGCCACGCCGCGGGTGAAGCTGCCGGCAGAAGCTCGTTTGTGATAAAGTTGCTATAGGTAGTAGAAATATATAAAATATAATATATAAAAATATATAGGTATTTATCAATCGTACAAAATCGATAAGAGTCTACCTACAAAATGTTGGGTTTGTCATAATCCTATAAGTCCTTATCTATTTATCCGTAGAAGATATCAGCAGATTAGATCTACATGAAATCCGGTGCATAACTACAGATGATAATTAATTAGTATCTAATCCTAATTTTATGTTTTAAGGCCTGCACCACCTCCCATTTGGCATGTTTTGTGCACTTCGCCCTGTGAGTATAGCTATATCGAAGCCAACCCAGCTTCTTAACATATCGGAGCGCGGCTCTAGAATTGCTGCTTCAAAGTGTGTGAGAGATTCATCGCAATTCGTCGATCATTATCCTATTTATTATGAAATTGTTACGTTACCTTTTTTGTTTTATTCGCAGCGTAGTTCCGTTCAATTTTGTTCTCTGTTTGGAGCGGGTCGTGGTACACCCATCGCTCGTAGGGTGCTACGATGTCCGAGTCGCGACGGTAGGTCGACGTCCAGTTGAAGACGTCTAGCGACGAAGACCGTAATGAGGCAGTGTGGTAGGGGCACTCTAAGTAATAAAGGATCCAGATCTGAAAAAGCAAACATATCATTAGGTTTTAGCGTCACGCTTATTATTTTATTTTGTGATTAATTGTTGGGCAATTAATTAATTAATTGCCTATGTGGGTTAGGAACTAAAATATATTTTATTTTTTGTTATTAAAATTTATAACGAAATATATCTATGAAATAACGTGTTCGGTAGGTGCCTCCTCTCAGAGAAGGTAAGGTTAGGTAAGCAATAAAAATTGCAATATGTGATTGCTAATAATTGACCGTAACTGAGTATTCGTTACACTGTGTCGACATCTCGTCAAAGATGGTTATTGGATTTTTTCTTCAGTAATGCAGCAAGTATGTAACCGTCAAGGTTCTAGATTTGCATTATCTCGGTATTCTCGGTAAACTATCTACATATGAATGGAACGGGTGAATAGCGCTATTTCAATGCCAATATCGTGACGGACAGTTTGTCTAATCTAAGAGTAAGGAATGCCTTGTTATACTTGTATAGGTACCTTATTCATTTTCCGTTATTGTTTAACGTTTACCTAATTAGCAATTCTACTTAGGATCTGAAGTGCGATGACGAATGAGATGTACATGTTTTCATGATGGTCTCATTATAGAGTTAAGTAATTCATTTGTCAAATAAAGATTTTGACGGTAGTTCCGTTAGACACGCACTATCCACTATCGGTTCATTACGCTTAATGGGACGGAATGCTGCCGCTAGGACGGGTATACATATAAAATTCAAAGTCCTGATTGACTGACTGACTTATATATCATCACAGCCTAAACCTCTGGTCCTAAGACTTGAAATTTGGAGGGCGAGTTCTTTGTAAGGTTATACACTAAGAAAGGTTTTTTATTTTTGGGTTTAAGAAAGGGTGGTTGAATTATCTATGAAAATAAATTCTTCTGCGTTTGCTCATTTAGGCTTTATAGGCCACGCGGGCGAAGCCGCGGGCAGAAGCTAGTATATAAGATAATACTTATTTACCAGCGTCCCTGTAGCGACCGCGTCATTTACTGTGCTGCCTTAGCACTTAGTAGTCAAAAGACAAAGAAAGCTATCGAGAAAAATGTTTCAAATGTTAATATTGGATCTGTGAGCTGTCTTTGCGTGGTTTAAAACAGAACCATATTTTTTTACGTTCACAACACAATAAACTAGATCTCAAAAAGTGCGGGGCTAACTTATTAATCTCACCTGATTCATGGGCCGTTTAACGTTAAATGGCGTGTGATGATCTTTGTATAGGATGGCGTCTGCAGTGGCTGCGTCTCTTGAGTCTGCTGTAAGGTAGCACCGGTCTACTGGACACTTGTTTCGATAGAACTCTGTCCGACCCTGCGCCACTCCCCAGGTGCTGAGACCATTCGCAAGAAGAATCTTTTTTATGGGCACGTGGTCTTCATCTTTTGGTAGTGTGTACATCAACTGCTGCACGATTCTGTAATTTAGAAAATTACAAAGATTGACGATATGAGTTTTTGCATTTGAAATGTTTTGTACGGCTCTCTTTACATAACCACGATTGGAGTGGTACGAGATTGTGTTACTATGTGGTATTTTAACTACCAAGCGTGCTTCCAAGGATTCGATTTACTCATTTAGCCCGTTCACTGTTAATAATAATAAATAAAATAATATGTGTGGACATTTCACACAGCGCCATCTAGCCCCAAACTAAGCAAAGCTTGTACTATGGGAACCAGACAACTGATACAATACTTATATACCTACTTTTTTTATTTGTAAATACATACATAGAATACATATTACCCAGACACAGAACAAATATCGATGTTTGTCCTGGGTGGGAATCGAACCCACAACCTGCAGTTCAGAAGGATACTACCAACTGAGCTAACGGGCCAGTCAAGTCAGTTTAGCTAGCTGATTTACTGATGTAGGTTGCCTGAAAAAGATTGTGTAATATTAAGAACTGTATCCCTGTAACATGTATCAGGCTGTACGCTTGTGGAATGAACTACCTCTCAATATTAAACGGGCTCAATCACTCACTGCTTTTAAGACTCAAATTAAGCACTTCTATCTAGAGAGATTGTGTTGAGTTTGACTTCGAAATAAACCTTCATTGTTTCCTTAGTATTTGTATATTATGTATTATTTGTGTATGTTTGTGTATAGTAGTATTGTATTTTAAGTAGTATATAATTTTATATTTGTCTTAGTATGTATGTACACAGTAACTTTTTAGCACCACCGTCCTTGCTCGTTGATCTATCTCTATCCATCCAAAGGTTGTCTAGAAGAGATCGCTTTTTACCGATAAGACTGCCCATTGTTACCTACTCATTATTTTATTTCCTGTTTTTGAATTTTTTTTTGTATTTTGGCTCCACACTTTTGTGTATTTAGCCAGTGTCAAGTAATTGTTTTTGTATTTGTTGCCTTGGTGTCAATAAAGAGTTTATCTATCTATCTATCATGTAATACCTGTCATCTCCCGGCGCATCTTCCGGAAACAGAGCAGCGTGTTTATCGTGTTTGAGAGGGCGCTGTTCGCCGCCACGCATGAACCACGGCCGGCGTGACACTTCATTCTCCTCGGCTTGCACCACTGACTCGGCCTTGTCTGTGATTGCGTTCTGAAAACGTCACTTTGGATTATCGATTGAAGTCTAACATCGCCTTGACAAGTTGACTAGCAAAATAAATATAAGTGACTAAACTAGCTACTACGTTCAAAGCCTTTGAACTCGCCCATCACTCTGGTAAGCTTTAAGAAGGCCCAACTTATTAGGCTTAGGCATAGATAATATAATACTATACTCAGGTAACGCCACCTTTTAACCTTTTGTAAGGAATTTAACGCCCCCGACCTGTCGATATCAATAAAAAAGGGCGGGTCATCATTATACCTAATAACCCTCATTAGCTCATACTAATTGACTAATTGATATAAGACTCTCCTATAAGTCTCATCAGTCACCACACCACAGAACTCGGCCTTCGGATTTTTCGGGATCTTTCTTCATAAACATCTAAAAACTTAGTTATTTCTTCGACATCTAGTTAAGACATGTAAATTTAGTATTTAGTGTGTGTTTACTTTACAAATAGTTATAGCTGGTACCTAAAGCCGGCTGAGAGATTTAAACTAAATCCAACGCAAGCAATCTACAAAAGGTTCTTTCGAGGCACTGAAACAGAGAGAAAGCGAGAGAGAGAGAGAGAGAGAGAGAGAGAGAGAGAGAGAGAGAGAAATTTTGCGAGAACACCATAGAAGCAAACAACATATTACAGGAACAATCGGTAAACAATAGCGCGTCTTATCGTTTAAAGCAATCTCAACCGACCTAACTAAGCTTTAAAGTTATATATAATAGACAAGATGCCTATTTGTTAAAACATTCTGAATTACACAAGTACGAGTGTTTGTGTGGAAAAATGAAAGAAGTCGAACAGGCCTTACCTGTACTTGCGGTTCTTCCCTAGGCAGCGGTGGCGGCGAGGGCGCGCTGGGCGCAGGGGTGGCTGGCACCGGCGCAAGCACAGGCGGGCGCGGAAGCAGCAGCAGCGCCAGAGCTGTCAGCGCCAGCGGCAGCAGCAGCGCCGCGCGCCGCAGCGTCCGCGCCACGTGCACTGCCCGCACCCGCATCGCGACTCTACCCGCCCGTGCTTGACCCTGCTTCGCACGCTGCCATTATCAACGCGGGGCGCCTGGCATCTGTAAAAAAATATTCTTTATGGATATCAGACAGCATAAGTATTGATATCTTACGCTAAGTTAATATTATAATTATTTAAGCTTTGTGCTCTGTGTAAAAAGAGGCGCCTTGCAGTTTCACCCTATTTCCCCTTTTCTCCGTGGAAACTCTTAGTTTTCCGGGATTAAGGAACTCTATGTTGATCTTACACATCTAATCATTCTGTTTGCATTATTTTATCGTAGACGGTTCAGCCGTTTTGAAGTGAAAAACATACAAACGAACTAAGTTTCAACTTTATAAAGATAAAATCGACTCTTACTCTGCTTGCTTCACTTGTGAGTCTCCGCAACTTAATATGGACATGCCAAAATGATTCGGATGTTATCAAACCCCGTAGATCTATGGGACCAGCCTAGTACCTTCATACTATGTAATAATAATCTTAAAGCGATGCTGTGTAAGCACCCAGTACGTAACCGGTAATTAGGTAATTCAATTGAATTTACTTAGTATGGGTAAGGTATATCTAAAACCATGGATTTTTGAAGGAACATGAACAAATTTTTCATTATTTTATGCTATATAATCAAAATGAATATAATAAAAACACGGGAAAAACCCTCCAAAAGTAAATGACGTATCCATTCAGACTCAGACGTTTATTTTCTGTGACTTTGACAACATAACTATAGTAGGTATATTGTCTTTGGTATTAGGCTTGGTACTAGGTATGTCATCTAAGGTGCCTATAGACTATGATGAAGGAAACTAACAGCTAACACCATTGCCTATATTCCCTTTAGGATGTAACCGTAAAATGATAAAACCGAATTAATTAGAAAAACTGTTTATTTATACCCAATAACTGAATTTAAAATGAAATGTGGCATGAATGGGTAAAATTCTGACCGCGCGTTTCGTGTGCGTTGCTTGCATAGTAGCTGTTGGTAGTATCCCTGCCTTCTGAACTGTAGGTTGTGGGTTCGATTTCCACCGAGCACAAACATTTGTGTAATGAACATCGATATTTGTTTTGTGTCTGGATGTTCTATTGTATTCTATGTAGGTATGTCTTTACAAAAAAAAAGTATATAAGTATTGTATCAGTTATCTGGTTCCCATAGTACAAGCTTCGCTTAGTTTGGGGCTAGATGGCGCTGTGTGAAATGTCCACACATATTTATTATTGAAGTAAAACTTCTTTACGCACGCCTGACTTGGGAGTAAGCTGGTGAATGCGAGGCGAACGGAAGTTGAAGCTGGTTTACGTATATTTCCATTGTCAACATAACATACCAAGGTTAAAAATTTGTATTATCATGTTGGATTGTCCGGGAAAATGACAATTTATTGTCAAGATGGCGACATTAACATTTGTAACGGCTTGTTTTTCATTCTTATGATAATTTAATTGAGATTGGTTCGATTCATTTTTCTTAACCAGTGGCTGGCTAAATAAAGCTCCGGCACAAGTCAGTCTCAAAAACTCAACAACAACCATAACTTTCCGACACGAAATGTCAATGTCACGTTTGGTTGTCACATCAACGACGTCAAAATTAAAGTTGACATATGACGTTATCGTTGGGTGACCCTAACCGAAGAGAAATGTGCAAATTTTGATAATAATAATTTATTCTGTATCCTAATTTCAAGTTAAAACCATAACAAGCGAATCGTTTTCTTTAGGAAATAATAATAGAAAAGACTGGAATAAACAACCTTCGTAGCGAGAGCTCGTGTGGAAAAGTGCAGTCCCTGGTTCACTAGTTTGAGTCTCGCTTTTGGTGATACGCGAAGTAGCAACTTTTGTGGTCAGGGATGCAGGCAACCACTTTTCGAGAGAATTCTGCATTGGCTGGGAGGGGGATCTCGTGACGAAAATCCGCCCAGTCAGAACGACGGTTACGACTTTAAAAGTCGGAGGCCGCTCCCTTTGTTTGTTTGATTTCGGCGAGGGCGTAGCTGCAAACGGCCAATTCAACCTCTTCTTTTGCTGCAGGTGAGTTTTCCATGAGATTTTATAACAATTGAGGGCCGGGTTCCATCCCCGTGCCGTGTTCAGAATCCGGTAGCTTCACCCGGTTCCATCTTTCCGCAGACAGCTGCGCCCTGCGTCTGAGTTGTTGGGTCGTAGCAAGTCGCTGCCTCCATTTGGCCGCTGCTGCGTCACCCTCGTGGTAGGAGTGAGCTGACCTCCACCACGCTCAGCGTGAGCCTGTAGCTCACGCTCTCTATTGAAAGAAAAACCCCTCTACAGGGTAAGTTTCCCCATCTTTAAATATAAATGCGCATCAAGTCGTAGACTTCATGGTAAAAGTGCCAATAAAACTAATTCTTTCCTGTTCTTCAACAGGGTTTTTTTTTTATATCTTAAAATCAAATTTAACGCTCCCCCTTCGGGAGGTCGCCAACGGTCTGCGCTGAGAGACTAGGCTCCAGGAGGCGACGATATAAAGTTTTTTGTGACACTGCATTGCCCACATCATCCTGAGACATCAGCACAGTCTAGTAATAAGATTACAGTTCCCTTCAAACCGGAACACAGTAGTGCTTGCAGACTACTGCTTAGCGACAGAATAACTGGCAAAACAGTGGTACCTAGCTAGACGAACTTTGCAGAAAAGTCCTACCAGTGGTAGGACTAGGTGGTAGGCTACCACCTAGTTAAGTTATTTATGTATTGCAATAAGCCACTAGCGAAGTTGCGTTAGAAACAAATACACAGTTGTGTTTTATTTAGAACACCATTTTACCGCTTTATTATTATTACGATCAACCTTTAGAGAGTCACCGTTAGGGTTTGTTAAACTTGACTCTATTTATGAGTTTGGACACAATAACAAGAGTGCTAATTCGGTACCGTTCCCTCACAATGTGGTTTAGTTGTCCGATTGCGCTTGTAGATATTTATAATATACCATCATACCTCGGTTGTGCTAATCAGATAAGTAATGCTTTATGATCTAAAAAATGTTCATAACCGTTGGATGTATGAATATGCCTTCGTGAAATCTACGCAATATACAACTGAAAAATACTAAAATGTGAATGTAATATGTAATAATCGTCGCCTCTGTGGTTTGGTGGTTGAGCAGGTCGGCTTATAACATGGAGGTGGCGGGTTCGATTCCCGGTGCTGGACAAGTGTTTGTGCACAGAAAAAAGCCGCAAATATAGTACTTGTTCTGTGTGTTGTGACACCATGGTACTCGTGGTTCCTGGAGGTATTAGAGTTTTTTTTTTCATTCCCTGTATCCAGGGACCCAGGAAATACGAGAACCATGTCCCCACAACCAACCAGACACAGAACAAGTATTTGCGCTTTTGTTTTCGGTACACAAATACTTGTCCTGCCGCGGAGAAAGTCCACGTTGTTACGTGGATTTTCAAGCGAAATATAACTGGGTATTTCAGTTCGGTACTTTTCGATTACTGCATATAGAGAGTTAATTAAAAGTGTGTTTGAACGATCGACACGGTAGGTTTGCGATTTAAATGATGTAGGTGTGAGCGATAACATACTGCATTTGTGGTTTATTATAGTATTTGTAATATTATCTGGATAACACATTTACAGTATAGGTAGGTACCTTGTTTTCACACATAGTAACTTGTAGAATGGAGTTCTAGAACAATTTCATTGGCAAAATAAAGATTAACTTATATCGCGCTATACTTATTAGGGATCCATATATCTCTAAATATATATAACTTAAAGGTGACTGACTGACTGATTGACCACATCCTACAACTCAGAAGGCAGGGTACCTTAGGGTATTGAGCTATCGGGCCAGACAACTTTAGAAGCATTGTTTACTGTATTTTCCGCGGGTAAGAGTAAGCTACCTATCTATAAGCTGTATACACGGTGGCATTTAATTCACTCTTTTCCTTAAATGTATGTACTCAGACCATGCTATAGAATATTCGTACAAGGACCAATTAAAACAAAAAATAGATTTTGTTATGGTATTTAGTGCCACCTAAAATAACTGCATGACAGCCGAAATGTCTATTTAACGCTACACACAGCGCGGGCACCAGCTGAGTGCTTTGTAAATGTTTCGTAGGCAATAAAAAACCTGCTTTCTTCAATGTTACAAGACTTTTCTTTAGAATTTAAATTTGACAATACCTTGATTTAAGTTTTATTTCATAAGTACTTTTTATTTAGTTATATGGGAGCATTCTATAGCATGGACTGAATGCATATATTAAAGGAAAAGAATGAATTAAATTCCATCTTATATACTAGTAGAATTAGGTCTAAAATTATAGCTATTATGATTTTTCTTAATAGGGCGATGAGGTCGCTCAGCGACAAAGCCCAGTAAATAAATAAAAAAAACAACGTGAGAACCAACCATACTATACGAAAGAAAGAGCTAAGCTAACTGCCACATCTGATTGTTATGGGATGTGTTACGACAATGCGTTTGAAAAATATTTAAATATCTGCAACATTAGATTCATAAGACTCGTCCATATATTTCAGAGAACAAAGGCACTATAATTTTATACTAAGTACCTATATACCTAATATATCTTCACTCTGTCGTTTCTTTTCAGGAAGGAAAATTGCTTTCATCAGCACGATTATAGAAAGTCGCTCTGCTTTTTTTGCTAACACATTATTAGTTTCATTCTTCTAGTTAGAAAGAAGGACTTAAGGACCCGTTTGGGAATAAACTGTATTATGTGAAGTGAAGCTCGGCTTATGTAAGTAGGTATTGTAAATGTAATGTAAATAAAAAGTATTTTATTTATTTACTCATCCCACGGGAAAATTTTATTTTTCCAGGATAAACTGTAGCCTATATGTTAATCTAGTGTATAAGCTATCTTGGTACCGAATTTCATCCAAATCCATTCAGCCGTTTGAGCGTGAAGGAGTAACAAACATACACACATACAAACTTTCGCCTTTATAATATTAGTGTGATGCTGTAGGGCAAGAATCAGTGTGTTTATCTTTTAGAACGGTTCAGGAATATCGAAAATAATGACACTGATCTCTATACCGCTACATTGAGATAATAATCTCTACCTCTCTAACACCACAACATGAAATGGGCGCCCGCCACATTTACATATGCGTCTGTTTTGTGTCATCAATGGCTTACGTAGATATTTTTTGCGATATAAACAGGGTTGTCAAGCTACTGCATTTTTGTCTTTTTTGAACTTTTCACTGCCATGAGCGATGTCATCTACGGCTAACTATACGTCCCACCCGGTGACGCTGTAGAGGTCGGTAGAGATCAACAGCATTACCCCTTTAAAAAGGTTAACTATACGACATGAAAGGCATCATATAACCTACGACTCAATACGACACTAGATTTACTTAAAAAAAGGTTTGGTCCCTTATTTTTATTGATGATTATACTTTATTTTTTATGTTAAGGAATGACGTGACGAGCTAGCCGTTCGCCTGATGTTAAACGACACGGCTGCCCATACCAGCTGCAGTGTCACTCGGAACTCTAAAATATAGAGGTTCGCGTGACACTGCACTGCGCACGTCATTCAGAGACATCAGCACAATCTAGTAATAAGATTACTAAACTGTGAGATCAGATCATAAAGTCTCATTTGTCCAGTAATTTCACTAGCTACAGTGCCATTCAAACCGGAACACAGCAGTGCTTGCGCACTACTGCTTGGCGGCAGAATAACTGGCAAAGCGGTGGTACCTACCTAGACGAACTTTGCAGTAAAGTCCTACCACCTAGTAAAACCTATATCTAAATATATATAACTCAAAGGTGACTGACTGACATAGTGATCTATCAACGCAAAGCCCAAACCACTGGACGAATCGGGCTGGCATGCAGGTAGATGTTATGACGTAGGCATCCGTTAAGGATTTTTCGAAATTCCACCCTTAAGAGGGTGAAATGTGGTGGTGAGGGTGGTTAAATTATTTTCCCATGGGCCACGCCGCGGGCGAAGCTGCGGGCAGAAGCTCGTTACAAATATACCTACACATGGTCCAGTCGCACTTATCTCAACATACAGATAACACTCAATAACTTTATCTACACATTACATTACAAACACGTGTAGGTATTTTATGACGATTGTGTTTAAAAAGTTAAGCTTGTGGATTCTGACAATTACCGGATAAGCCTGTTGATATTTAGTCATTGCATATCACGAATTACGATTTTATTACAGAGATGTACCTACATGGGGTTTTTGGATGGGTTTTATAATGGGTTCAATATACTTTACTATCAGCAAATAGCACTGTAGTAAAGATATAAATACGTTTGCATTTTCATACAATATAACACTGTTCTTAAAATTGTATGCTATCTGATGAGACTTTCACCAAATTTCGCAGACCTTGCAGTTTCAATAAATATTGTACATATGTGTATATTATATTGTGTGTATGATAACAAATCGAAAACAAGAATCTCAGATATAATATAACTCAAAGGTGACTGACTGATTGACTGACTGACAGTGTCTAGTATCTATCAACGCACAGCCCAAACCACTGGACAGGTCGGGCTGCAATTTTGCATGCAGGTAGATGTTATGAAGTATGCATCCGCTAAGAAAAGATTTTTCGAAATTCCACCCTTAAGAGGGTGAAATGGGTGGTTGAATTATTTTCCCATAGGCCACGCCGCGGGCGAAGCTGCAGGCAGAAGCTCATCTCAGATATAGAGGGTTGCTACGTCCCACTAACAAAGGTAATTCAGTGCCAAAGTGTTGGGACTTCAGTATGAGTTCCAACAATGGAGCTTTCTCACTAATCCAGGTCCCACTTAACTAAGTTTCACTGTAGTAGTTAAATACCAATTTAATTCGATTGATTGATCTCGCAGTGTATTCTTTTTACAATCAATGAATCTAAATATTATGTTTGACGAGACACACTGGATGAATAGAATCTCTAGAGAATCTTCATACTCTACCTTATAATTTAACATGTTTAATATCTAATAATTTCTTGTTAGGTATTGTAGAAGTATATATTAATGGGAAAGTTTATACTTATCAATTATGGTTATTTCTTTTTTTTAATTAACCCCGTCGTCGCCGCCCGAGACACGTCTTGAGCGACCCGGATGATCCTATAGCAGCCGTAGTATCGGCTGCGCTAGGATCACCGGACCAGTCTAGCCCTTCTGGCTCAGGTACCGCGTCTGGCACCGGTATAGGATACCAGCATAACACAACACCGACCCCGCCGGCGAGGTCGACGTACCCCCCGTAGGCTAGCTAGAACGGTCGCGACTTTCAATAGGGTCCTCTATTCCAGTGGACGTAGTCTTCTCAATCCTCTTATCCCGGCAACGGCCCAAGCCGAGGCTCGCACCCCAGGGGTGCCCTTGAGCTAGTTGCCTCCCACTTTTGACGGCTGGGCGCCTTAAGCAAAGTGACGCTGTAAAGGTCGGTAGAGAACAGATGCATTAGCTCGTTCAAAAAAAAATTCTTTTTTTAATATCTTAAAATCGTACATGCTGTTTTTGCCTATAATTGGTTGCGCACATACTATTTTTAAGCTTAATAACTATTATAGAAATTGTGTGTCAACTGTTGGTGAACGAAATATATACATAAATCATTAGATATAATTATATGTAGTTACCTACTTACTTTACGCATGACTTATACAATACTTATGAGTAGATACCTAAAGCAAAGAAAATGTAAAATAAGTCATAAAAAAAAAACATTTTTAAATAGGTAAAGTATCTACAGATTATATGCTTATAATGTTTTATCTCCGTTTATAGGCAAGTAATAAGATATCTTATCTTGTTCGATAACTACATGATAATATGTAAGTGTAGCTGCAATAAGTACCTACTACGGATTTTAATTCAACGGATTAAACTGACGCATTGAAATAAAGTCACACACAACAACAACCAAGCTTCCTCCCAAAAAAACATACGCAACGCTCGTGTAAAGCCAGAGCTGATCAGCTGTTTAGTATACGTAATACGGGTTTCACCCGCGGATAAAATGTGTTTTAATTATTCTCATCCCACGGGAGCATTTCACTTTTCCGGGATAAAATGTAGCCTATATGTTAATCCAGTGCATAAGCTATTTTGGTACCGAGTTTCATCCATATCCATTCAGCCGTTTGAGCGTGAAGGAATAACAAACATACACACATATAAACTTTCGCCTTTATAGTATTTGTGTGATAATAATATTAATAATATTTCTATAAACATAATGACACAACATAATATTTCTTTATTTCGTACATGAGATCCATAGTACAGCTAAAATTACAACAATTGAACAGTTTACGGTTAACGATTTGGCTGCTTCACATCCTGATAGACGAATAGCTTGGTAGGTATTGTAATTTAAAATTTCACGTAATATTTTATACGTTCGCAGTCAATTGTGTTGATTTAACGAAGTGTGATGGTTGTAAATTGCTGTATGTAAATGATTAGAATGGAAAACGTGATCTAAATTTTTTTGAGTAATACGTGATAAGTATTGTTGTCGAAATTGTTACATATATCTAGTTGGATTGGTAAAGAGAGGCTAGAATCTGTAGATAGGGGTATACCTGTACTGAAAAACTTATACTCCTCGGTGATCACCCGTAACTACAAAACTAGAATTAAAACTAGAGCGGGAGGGATGTCCAGTTTTCACGTAGGTAGTAATTTATAAATACGGTTTTGCTATTTTTTGCCGACAGAGAGATAAAAAAGCTATGGCTCATATTTGTCTTTATTAATACAGCGCTGTAACTGACTGTTAGTTCTCAATCAGCTGACATCCCGGCATAGCTCGAAAACGTACGAGATTTCTCTAAAGGATAGACTACGTGAAGAAAAAGCTATCTCTATTCTCTGTAGTGGGGTCGGCGTTAGAGAGTCGGGGGACTCCGCCGCGCTTACACTGCCCCACACGTCTGGTCTGGTGGGTGGGGACAGAGTGCAGAGGTTAACCCACCAACTGCGCGAGGAGGCAAGTTTACCCACTCACTGGTGCAGTGGCCCGAGGGACTACCACTGGGGCGAGATGGTGAATGCCATTGCAGCGATACTCTATGTGGTAGGTAAGTTTTGCAGCCGCTGCACCGCAACTTCCTGTGTTATAGGGTTGTTACATAAAATTATTACGTAGTACCTACTATTATAAGATAGCCTCTGTGGTGTGGTGGTTGAGCAGGTAGGCTCATTAACCGGAGGTGGCGGGTTCGATTCCCGCAACAGGACCACTATTTGCGCACATAAAAAAAACGCAAATACTTGCTCTAAGTCTGAGTGTTGGTTGTATGATCGCGGTTCCCGAAGTTACAGAGCATCCTAGTTGTTAATAATAATAATTAGCCTAACTAAAATTCCCTGTGTCTATGGAGGGACCTAGTAACTACGAGGACCATAATCCCACATGATCCCGTGGTTAGGTTCCAGGATCTACGTATGTGATCGTTGGGCTATATTATTATTCCAAGGTATTTGTATATTGTACATACATTTCTTATTGTATATGACGGCAGCAACGTCCAGTTGTAAATGTAAACTCTATGCGCAGCGGGCAGCGATCGAGCACCGTAATTTACCCTGTGGTGGCATTAAATCTATTACAGTGGCAACACCGGCAACTGTCATGGCGCCCCTACCCGTCTGGCTATAAAAAAGGAGCGCTCGGTGTACTGCGGATCATTCTTGTTCCAGACACGGCCCGGTGCACTTGCTGAAGGCCTATAGTTATATAGGTTGCAACCTGCGCACAACCCGTTTTGCCGATATATATATATATTTCTTGCAAAACTGCGACTTTGTTAACGTATTCATGTTGTCTACACCGTTGCATGTAATTTATGCTACAGTATCTAGCTGTCTACCTACCCATATTCAGTTTAGTGATAAATGCGATTGTCAAGGCAAGTGCTTCATGGGGGCTTGTTTTTACGATGTCACTGAAGTCTGTCTACATAGGTAATGCTAAGTGGAAACGATACATAAAATACATAAATAAATACATATAAATATATGTGGACATTTCACACAGCGCCATCTAGCCCCAAACTAAGCAAAGCTTGTACTATGGGAACCACATGACTGATACAATACTTATATATTTTTTGTTTGTAAATACATACATAGAATACAATATAACACCCAGACTCGGAACAAACATCGATGTTCATCACACAAATGTTTGTCCTGTGTGGGAATCGAACCCACAACCCACAGTTCAGAAGGCAGGGTTTCTACCAACTGAGCTATCAGGCCAGTCATACAGACGAAAATAGTACCTCCTCCTTTTTAACCAACTTCAAAAAAAAAGAAGGAGTTTCTCAATTCACCTGTATTTTTTTAAATATTTGCTACCTCTGAACTTTTGACTGGGTGGAGCGATTTTGATGATATTTTTTTATTTGAAAGCTGGTGCTTCTCGTGTAGTCTAATTTTGGTCCAGTTATGACAATGGCATCCATGAGAAAACCATATAAGTCTGAAGTTGGTTTTTTTACGCCTTGCGTTTGTATTGGAAGTCAGTTAGAAACTCTTAATTGAAACACAACATTGCAGGAACATTGACAATCACAAAATTAAAAACTATAAGTGTCAAAATGGGTGGTTTTATCGCTTAAAGCGATCTCTTCCAGACAACCAAAAAAAATAGGGAAACGAACAACAAAAAATAAGGACGGTGGTTTCCAGTTACATGGGGTGTACCTACCTAAGAAAGGTGAGCAACTATAAACAAAAGAAAACAAAAATACAACAAACAAATATGTAAGTAGATATTAAAAAAGAGCACGGACCCAGGAGCCTGTAAAAAAATAATATTTAAAAAAAACTATAAATTTAAACTAAACATGTGAAGTAAAATGAAATAAATGACGACAATTTATATGATGACCGATGATATTGTGGCGATGATAATCATGTAATGATACATTCCTTCCTTCCTACACCAGCCTTCTCCTGAAATTACATTTTGTAGTTTTTAGAGAGTTAGCACCGTATTAAACAATACTTTTGGGGTTAGTACAAAGGCTATTGAGCAAACCTAGACTTACTTAGGTTATAGAGATGTCCTTAAGTTTTAAGTAGGCATTGTGTGATAAATAGGTACCTACTTAGCTAGCTAGGAACAATCGCTGTGCGTCCTCTGTCTGTTTAGAAGTTAGTTCGTAAACGAATGATCTGTTTTCCATAACATTCCGACATATTTTCGCCTGAGAGAAATGCAAACAGACGATGGATGGAAATGAAATCTTGTGTTGTAATAGTTTTATGCTTACGCAGAAAACTTTAGGGCTGTCTATAAAACGCCTAATTTTCAAGATAATAAAAAAAAAACACTTGTATTTAGGTATAGGGACATAATACGTACGTTTGTATCTATCTATTTCTTATGATCATTAGGAACCAAAAATGAGGGAATGCATGACTCCTGCACTGCGCACATCATCCTGAGACATCAGCACAGTCTCGTAATAAGATTACTCGACTGTGAGATCAGATCATAAAGTCTCAATTGCCCAGTAATTTCACTAGCTACATTGCCCTTCAAACCGAAACACAGTAGTGCTTGCGCACTACTGCTTGGCGGCAGAATAACTGGCAAAGCGGTGGTACCTACCTAGACGAACTTTGCAGAAAAGTCCTACCACCTAGTAAACCTAGTGTTTTATTTATAACCCCTTTTTACCTACAATTTTGCTTTTTTTCCAATAATAAAATATAGTTAAGTATCAATTAAAATATTGTATGTACAGTTTACTTGTGAAACCAAAAAAAAGAAACAAAAAACAATAGAGAATCGATGACACCTGGTACGAGACTGTGTCGCAGACGCCAACGCCCTCTTCCGTAAATGGAACAGTAAAGTTCCAAACTAAAAACAATGTAAAAACATTATAAAGTTTTAACCAAAGATAACATTTACGAGAGAATTTAAAGTAACAAATGCTACGTAGGAATATAAAAAAATAGCTGTAATTCCCTTAAATCATACTTTTTTTGTTTGTTTTGGCAAGTAAGTGATAATTTATCAAGTTAATGATATTTCACGCAGATATGTGTTAAGTTGCAGTCCAAGTCATCAAGTCAAGTCATTGCCTAGTCTAAGTTATACTCCTAGTAAAGTGATGGCAACTTAACTAGAAGCTTATATTGGATTATATGGAATTTTGAAAACACGATCATTATACCACTTTCCCACAGTCATGCCTGTAATCCAGCACTTAACGAATAAAACACCACCAATTGTATGCACTAACAATGAAAATAACACAAGTTTTGGAAAATAATACAATGCGGTGAAACGATCTTCCTCGTTTTCCCGCCAAAAACACCAATCATACTTTTAATCTGAACTTATAAAACTAAATCTGAATCTGCAGAGCCTAATGTTTATTGTAAAGGTCGCAAGTTGCAACAGACGGCCATTGGGCCTGCGTCAATTTACAAGCTTCATCTGCGCGTTGAAAATACGGCGAGTGCACCTCTGCACAAATTCTATTCTATTATAATTAGGGCCTACCCTAAGGCTTTAGTTACGCTATTCTATTCCCAAGGAAATCAAATATGAAATATACGTAAATTTTTGTATTTAGAACAATCAAGTATACTTAGGTAATGCTCAGGTCAACGAGTAACTAAGTAGATAGATATGAGGTGTGGCATGACGCCACCTCATCGAGCCAACAAGCCTTAGTTGGTTTTTAATTAATTAGCTATAGGTAAAAAGCGCAATTCTAGATAGTGGTACGACAAAAGAACAATATGTATACCTAGCATGTAGGTAACACATGTCGTATATCTAGACACAGAAGGTATATCTAGTTACCTATACATATTTATAGTAAAACTAGGTAGGTATGTAAGTGATAAATTATAAAACATAATTTTAACATAATTAAGTAATACGTTATAATAATATTTAGACACACTTACACTTACATAGAAAAACTGCAATGGTACTTCAGAAATTTATTTGATTCTGTGAGATGTTTGGCAATTTATTCAAATAAGGGGTAACTTTAAATTTTTAAGGCCTCATTCTCAATCAAATAGATTGGACGAACAACAGAATCAGTGTTGGCTTAGACTGGCGAAATAGATTGTTCGTAAAAGAATAATTGTTAATTAAGTTTACAGTTATAGATTTGTCCATGCATACTTTTGGGTTTTGGGTCCAGTTTTACTCACCATAAGATTTCAAAGGTTTTTCGCAGCTAATAAAGCTTGTGCCTATTATAATAACAATAGTATCATAGAAAAAACTTACACACATACACACACAACTTAACGTTTGGTCACTGGAATTTACTGAAAACAAAAAAAGGTAGTTAGCAACCATAAAATGGCCTATTTTTCAAACGGCCATTTTAAACTTCACGTTATACAAATAAGCCTTAATTTACCATATTAATTGAGTAATTATACTATTCAAAATTATAGGCATGCCAAAAACAATATACATAGAATATGATAATAGGCTGAATAGGTTCTGCTTATCTTAAGTTTTATTTAAATTATTCAAACAAGAAATTGCAATACCTTTATCGACCAAATGTTATTATTACCTACTTGTGATAAGCAATTGTAAAATAGAAAATACCAAGTGCAATGCAAGTGCGAATAATTTAATTAACAAAATAAGGTAGATGATGGATTCAGGGAGATTGTTGCCGTTGCCATTGGTCCTAATTTAGTCTTTATTTATTGGTCTCTTTGGTTTATATTTTTTTTTGTCAACAATCGATGAGACGGACTGTAGGACTAGTTGTTCACCTGTGTCACACAGGTCAAAGAAAGTATAAAATGGGAATTTTCTATCGAGTAATTAAAAAGAAAAAATTGTTTATAAAAAAACGTAACCGAACTACCTTCTACTTTTCCTTCTATGATGTTTAATGAAGTTGTTATGTCGTATTAAATGGCCAACAGTTTTCTTCTTCTATTGTCGTATGTATTTACGTGTATGACTGATCCAACTTCAGACGCAGCAAAGGAGTTGTTCAGATCTGTGAGTCACTTCAGGTGACCTCCTATTCTGTAAGCTTGTTGCGAATACGATGGGACTGACATGTAAATTAATTATAAAGGTCCCTCATAATAATACTGATTTAAAAAAAAATATTATGTGGTCCATAATATACCTAGTATGCCTTTCCCAAGGTGTGACACTGATCTCAGTTTTTGGCTGTTCTCTCTCATCCTACTACTGCTAGCCACTCTACTCGGAAGGCGTCTTATGAAACGTTAAGTAATTCATGGTCGCCACTCAAGAACACACGACTGGATTAAATTGAACACAATCGGATCTGTGGCTAACGTTACCCTATAATAATAAAGGCTATATATAATAAAACCTTCACTTTCATCGTACATTGCAGTGTTGTTAGTAAGGTATAGCTAAAAATGAAGGAATACTTAAATACTTAAAATGAATGTTAGTATTGTTTATGGCATATGGACCCCTGTTTGGGTAAAGGCCTCCTCCATCATTTCCCATGACTCCCTGTCCTTGCCTGATTTTATCCAGTACGTATAATGTGACCCTGAACTGACGCTTATTTTTTTAGGCACAAACGACTGATGGAAATCACGGTGCGGCTGATAGAGCATGTAAATCTACATCTAGAAGGTACCTATTCACTCTGGCCTTGAAGACGTCCATCAGTTTGCTAGTTCTGTAAGCTTATGATAACAGAGTAAATGAAATAAATAATTAAGGCAGATAAATCGTCATGGCTTAGGCATCTCATGCTAACGATTTTCCTTATTTTTTATTAAAATTTGAACCCTAATGATTACAACTAAACCTAGGATTTTCCAGCGTACAAGCGTAAGTAATACAGGCACTTAATAAACGTATTTTATTGATTTCTTATCGTCTTGCTTGTTTATTTTTGATTGATAAGTTTCAGGTAGTTTAAATTGGTTTTTGTTGATTCATACACTTATTAAGCATCAACATTCAGTGACAATGAAATAATGTGTTCGAGCGAAGATGAACGATACTTTTTACAATTTGTTTACAATCACCATAACCTGCGAAAGATCGCTAACAGACAAGTGTGTGGGTGGGGGTTTAGGTTTAAGTTGTTTATTAGGTTTAGTTGGGTTTATTGATAGGTTTGGGTATGTAGTCAAAGTTTAAACTATAAAATATTAGGTACCTGCGATATCTGCTTGTTTGAGAATTCATCAAAAATAAACTACCTACTGGATGAATTTAGCGATACCTACTCCATGGACCATTACGTAAAAATTAAAAAATGTAGAGACTATTAATACTATAAATGCTCGAACTAGGTAATGTATAAATAGATGCGACATTCATCTATTTATATTTTCCTCTCTCCATCAGTTCCCTCAAACAGGGTTAGGGCGTAAAGCTAATTAATCCGTGCGAAGCCGGGGCGGGCAATAGCAGCAATATTTTCAGATGGATGCAGACAAGTATATAGCCTAAACAATGTTTACTTTTAGCAAGTAGGTATACTTATTCAGAGTTATTGTTTATCAGTCGCAGCACCTAATTATAACAAGCGCCTTAAGAGAAGCGAGGACTACCAAAATATACTATGTATGTTCTTGCTATATTTTCATTCCCACCATTAGCAGGCCTAGATGGTAGGACTTCTCTGAAAAATTCATCATTGTTGAAATGAAATCCTAATCTGAACCTAAAATCACCAACCGCGCGTTCTGTAATGCGGGGTAAACTAAACAGGTTAGTAACAATGCAACAACGCCCAAAGTCTTTTTGAAATAATTTAGACTTGCTGGCACCACAGCGATTAGAGAACGATCAAGCTATAGATATATGTACTCAGTGGCTTGTACTTCTTTTTCAATGCCATAGAATTCAAGAAGAAAGAGCTATATAAGTGCTTTACGTTAAGTAGTAACCTCATTGTAATTATATTTTCACGTGTGATGATTGTTGTTTTTTGCAAGGCCACGTTATGCCGTTACTATTAGTTGTTCTGTGGCCATACTCCCTAGTTAAAGCCCGTATATTTCGTGAAGCACCTAATTAATACAGCTACCTGACGCCATCGCCATCATAGGTACTCACTACCTACATTATAATAGCATGGCCCGCCTGACCTCAGTTCCGCTGATAGTGAAATCAATTGAAAAATTCTGTAGTACGTTGGTACTACTAACTTGGTAGTACTATTATTATTGAGTTAAATAAAAGGGCAGGTAACTAGAAATCTCGCTCTCTGAAGGTTCCAGCAGATTTAGATACCTCAAACAATATATTTCCTTTGTAAGTAAGTAAGTAAAATTGTCAAACAAAATTAAAATAATAACTGATATTGACTAGCTGTGCCCCCGTCCAGCGTATAAGCTGTTTCTGTTCCGAATTTCATTCAAATCCGTTAAGTTATTGTGGTGTGAATAGGGAACAAACACACACACAAACTTTTTTTTCTGTTGTTTTATATTTGATACCTATCATAAAATTAAATATTTTATGGAGTCTATATAGTCGTATAATATTACCTTTGACCTATGTAGATAGTGCAAACTCTGTGCCTCTACATCACAGTTATGGACAACAAAGTGATCTTTTATGTGCTCTTTTCGTAAAAACAAGCAGTGACTTTTTGTTAGTAAATATTTGGGTTAGATGTATGTATTATTTAATAGGTGCATGTATTATTAAATATAGTGTATTTAAGCGTTGTTTAAGAATGTGGACTTTATTGTAGGTATATTAGGTATCTATTTTTTTATGTTAATGAATGATTTGACGAGCTATTCGTTCACCTGGTGTGATTTAGTACCTATAATAAATAGAGTAACTTGAACACAAAAATGATTAGAGCAAATTCAAAGATTACATTACATATCAGTACCAACATTAAGTAAAAACAACATTTAAGTTTATTAATAACCTTATACTTAATTTCTAGTTTATTTAGATATATATTATATCCCCATTTTCAGATGACTGAATTTATTATTAACTGTTACTTACTCTACTGCAAGGCACTTTTAGTATATAAAATCATTATCATAAATAGAGGTAGGCCCGTATTACAGACCGACGCTCAGTCATGCATACAGATGCATGACTGAGCGTCGAGATTTTATTTCATGACCTATCAATTTGTGAATGGAATCTACGTTATAGAACCTTTCGCGACTTGACGTTAGTAATACCGGCTGGTACACAACATTCAATCCATTGGCTTTTTTTTGAACGAGCTAATACTGTTGGTCTCTATCGACCTTTACAGCGTCACCTTCGCTTAAGGCGCCCAGCCGTCAAAAGTGGGAGGCAACTAGCTCAAGGGCACCCCTGGGGTGCGAACCTCGGCTTGGGCCGTTACCGGAATAAGAGGATCAAGAAGACTACGTCCACTGGAAGAGTGGACCCTATTGAAAGTCGCGACCGTTCTAGCTAACCTACGGGGGGTACGTCGACCTCGCCGGCGGGGTCGGTGCCTGATTGTGTTATGCTGGTATCTTATACCGGTGCCGAAAGCGGTACCTGAGCCAGAAGGGCTAGACTGGTCCGGTGATCCTAGCGCAGCCGATACTATGGCTGCCATAGGATCATCCGGGTCGCTCAAGACGTGTCTCGGGCGGCGACAACGGGGCGCCATCCGGGTCGCTCAAGACGTGTCTCGTCCATTGGCTTAGGTGTACAAGACATTGTTGATGTGACAAGAATAAGACTTTGTGAGAGGTGAGGTACCTAGAGAATAATACTGATAATATGGCGAAAAATCATGGCGCTAGCCTTTGGGGCTAGGACATTCGGCGACAGGTGAAGATAATCTCTATTTATAAAAATGAACCTCTAGTTTATCTTGGTATTCCCATAGCATCACTCGTGAATGGATAGAAGATTTTGATAATTCTTTTTTTGTTGTATTTGTTATTGTCAGGAAAAGGTTCTTATGTAAGAAAAAATTAAGAAAAATGAACGGAAGATTTTCTCCACGTGGGTGAAGCCGGAGGGCGCAGTTAGTATTATATAGGGATCTAAAGCCAAGTTCTGATGGAACAAAACGATATTGTGCCTGTTATGCTTATTACAGGTTTTCCGAGAATGTCGCCCTAAATACATGTACATAGAGAGCAAAATGAATTTTGAGGTAGAAGAAAGCTTTTGCTTTAGGAGCGGAAAATGCTTTTTCGTTTCCCTGGCACCACGAGGATGGCGGCAGGGGATATGTGGGACTCAAACACACTAAAAACCCCCGTGAGCAGTCTTCCACCATGGTGGGGCGAGATGAGGTCACCTTTGTATTATACAATACTAGAGCACCTACTTCAAGGGCTACCAAAATGACACGTATAATTGTAATATAAACCCTATGAATAGCTTCGAATGGAAAAACTAATATAAATTTGATCGAACTTCACTTTGGTAAGATGGATTGATCATCAATTATATTTTCCCTCGTTTATATTCTACGATACGTACCCCTGTGATTTTTAGCTCTACGTTTACCACTTTATTAAACGCGTTAGTTCTTGGTGTTATATACCTACTCGGTTAAACTCGGTAACTCGGTAATGCAGGAGCCGGGGTATGTATTATAACGGGGCATATAGTTTAAGTTTCACAGTATACACAAGTGTATTCACAGTTGTGTAGACCTTTGAAAACCGCAATTTGTCGCAAAACTAAACTAACGAACTTAAAATTTAATCTTATGAAAATCTGTTTCGATGTAGCTACGTATTCTAAGTAATAGTTATGTCCATGTTCAGAGGATGACAGGTACCTTAGTAGGAAGGTGTATTGGTCAAATACAAATGGTGCATTTATTTATTTAGAGATATATCTCTAACAACAACATGATAACGTTCGAGACCCCAATAAACTCAATATTTATGTCTGTCAGATATCATGATGTTATTCTGTGCGTACCTATATATACCTACCTACCTACTTATCTAGTTGAACTTGCGCACCAGTGGTAACACTTTTTTAAACCCTCTTATCGATGATATGAACGTAACTGGTTTAGATAAAAAATAATGTTTATAGATTTTAGTTATAGTAAATAATCGATTCCGGGCTCACTCAATTTATTCTTATCGTATAGCTGTATTATTTATTTAAATAAGTATTAACATTCATTTTATTTGAAGGATTTCATGGAATATACAATAAATAATATTTTTAACACTTACATGAAATTTCTGCACTTTTACGCCGAATTATCACTGAACGGATTATATTTTTATTGTATTGTTTTTATTATATTGAGTGGATAGCACAGGGAAGTTCCGATTATGACACAGTTTTCGGTGATTCGAGCGGGCGTATGGTTTGCGCGTCGATATGCGCGGCAGCGCGTCCGGTTGCGTCTGGCGTATTGGCGACGCGACGTGCGCCGATTGCGCGCGCAAGTGCCGCCCTGGCACGGCGCGCCCGTCGCCCGTGGTGCCGCGGTGGGTGCCGCACTCAGCCCGCATTGATGGACGAGACTTGTGCCAGACGCACTCTCACCACTCACCTCAATAACGCGCATTTAGCCTGCTGGCCTCCCGCCGCAGCCGGATCTAGGATTACCTAGTGGGGGCCCTACGTGAAGTTTAGCGTGGGCCTCTCAGTGTGGCTATTTAATTTGTATATACCTATGTGAGCGAAATTTTATTTTATTTAATTATATTTGTTTGTATATGTAAACAAAGATGCAAATTAAAAAAGAACATTATCTCTGTAAGGTTTGAATCAAATGCTCTGTTTTGATTTATATGAATTTCAGTTAAATATCAAATCAAATCAAATAATCATTTATTGACATAAAAGGGTTCTATACATGTTAAAGAGTCCATCTCCCGAACTAGTGAGAACACTGTATTTCAGGAGCCAAGGCTTCTCTCATCCTTTGATTCCAACGATTAAATGTCGCATAATCTACGTGACACCCGCTGCAAACAAAAAGTAAGTAAGTAGCTAGGACTAAAATTCTAATAACAATTTGGTTTTGATGAACTCAAGATGCCATTACATCCCAGATATCCATCCCGATCCAAGTTGATTTCAAAAATATCTTCAATGTTCTTTACAGAATTGGCTCTGCTCTGTTACAGTCTTGTAATAACAGTCAGATCTTTTAACAATAGCGTTGAGCTATTCACTCTCAACGTCATCGTCGAGACTTTAGCGAACGAAACCAATTATACAAACAACCTGTCACGTAAAATCGTTATGAATTTGCGTAAAAGTAAAATCTCGTTACATAATTCCAATCTAATTTTAAATTTGGAATTTGGCCAGCAATGTTTGAAATTACGATTTGATATTTTTATAATAATTTACACATACAGCCTCTTTGGTTTGGTGGCTGAGCAGGTCAGCTCATAGCCTGGAAGCGGCGGGTTCGATTCCCGCAGCAGGACCAGTATTTGTGCACAGAAAAAAAAACAAATACTTTTTCTGAGTCTGGGTGTTGTGGGACCATAGTCCTCGTAGTTCCTGGGTCCCTAGACACAAGGCATCCTAGTTAGGGTCCAGGATCTAAGTACCTAATGTGATCGTTGGGCGTTATTATTATTATTATATTGTATGGTTCTTCAGTGGATGTTCTCATTCCATTCGAACCTAGTCTATTGATAATGGGTACAAATAAGATACCAACAAAATATCGAATAGACCTATATACCTACCTAAATAATAAATAAGTTAATAACGCCCAACGATCATATGTACATGATCATAGATTATGGACCCTTACTAGGATTCCTTTTACCTAGGGACCCAGGAAGTACGAGGACTATGGTCCTACAACACCCAAACATAGAACAAGTATTTTCGTTTTTTCTGTGCACTAATTATTTTCCTGTCACTGGAATCGAACCCGCCACCTCCGGGTTATAAGCCGACCTGCTCAACAACCACATCACAGAGGCTAATATTTAGAGAGCTCGTATCAATGTAATTATTACCTACTAGTTGAGCCCCGTGGTTTCATCCGCGGATAAAAAGTGTTTTAATTATTTGCTGATCCCACGGAAATATTTCACTTTTCCGGGATAAACAGTAGCCTATAAGTTAATCTAGTGTATAAGCTATCTTGGCACCGAATTTCATCCAAATCCATTCAGCCGTTTGAGCGTGAAGGAGTAACAAACATACACCATACACACATACAAACTTTCGCCTTTATCATATTACTAGTTGCGCCCCGCGGTTTCACCCGCGGATAAAAAGTATTTTAGTTATTTACTCTACCCACGGGAATATTTCACTTTTCCGGGATAAAATGTAGCCTATATGTTAATCTAGTGTATAAGCTATCTTGGTACCGAATTTCATCCAAATCCATTCAGTCGTTTGAGCGTGAAGGAGTAACAAACATGCACACATACAAACTTTCGCCTTTGTAATATTAGTGTGATTTATTCCGAGTCATAAGTTCAGCATATAGAGGCCCACGCGAGGTCCTACGGTCCTGGGTGGGTCCGGTTATGGCCCTGCTTGACAGGTTATATATTCAGTGACCAACGTTACTAATGCCGATGCTCCCTCCCTTAACGTGCATGATAGAATAGTACCTACATCTATACATATAAAATTCAAAGTCCTGACTGACTTATATATCAACACACAGCCTAAACCGCTGCTCCTAGAGACTTGAAATTTGGAGGGTGTGTTCTTTGTAAAGTGTAGGTATCCACTAAGAAAGGGTTTTTCGAAATTCCACCCCTAAGAGGGCGAAATGGGTGGTTGAATTATAAATAATTCAAATGGCCTATAGGAAACGAAGAAAATTTTTTAATAGATTAAAAATGCCTGTTAAATATTTAAAAACTCTTCTTCGTTTCCTATAGGCCAGATAAGGGCATCACTATAGGCAGATTTTTTAATCTATTAAAAAATCTTCTTCGTTTCCTATAGGCCAGATAAGGGCATCACTATAGGCAGTTTTTTTAATCTATTAAAAAATCTTCTTCGTTTCCTATAGGCCGAACGAAGCTGCGGGCAGATGCTAGTTAATTATAATGTAAGAGGACCGTTGCTGTCTGAATATGTATATGTGGGTCAACGTATTGCTGTCGTCGTAGACAGACTGGCACAAAGCACATTGGTTCAACTTATTTGGCATGCTTAAGTAGTGTTACCTAGATTAGGATCAGTGACGCGGTTTTGTTTGCACTTTCCATAGGGTCTACTCCTCCAGTGGATGTAGTCTTCTTGATCCTCTCGAAGCTCATACTACAGAGGTGCCCTTGACCTAGTTGCGTCCTATTTTTGACAGCTACCCAGCTGTCAGCTGTCACCGGGTGGGAGGTCTTAGGACCTTAAGCGCCTTCCCTCCCACCCGATGACGCTGTAAAACTCGGTAAAGATCAACAGCATTAGCCCGTTAAAAACGGGATTGTTTGCAGAAATAAGCTAAAAGGTGATTCTACTGCGGTTAGTATTGGGGAGAGCGAAGAGCTATTGTGAACTTTCAAATAGCATGAAGTGTATTAGTTGATGTTGATACTATGAAATGAATAGGTAGGTTTTACGTAAAACCCCTTTTTTACGGAATTAAACCACGGTTATGTCATCATAATCGCCTTAATTTAATACTGAGAAATACCTAGATGGTATTATCTTCCATATACATAGTATTTTTTCCTATTATTTTGATTTAATAATCTATAAATAAAAATAGTTACATTATTTTGATTATTAAATTTATTATTATTATTATTATTGATTATATTTTTTTTAATTATTATTAAATTTATTATTATTATTGATCATAAATTTTTTTGATTATTAAATCAAAATAATGTAACATTTTTGATTATTTAATTATTTGAAAAAATTAAATATTTTTCATCTCGGTTCCTTTATAAATTACGGAGATCTGAAATAACAAAAAAGCTTGAGCAGAGAACTTGCTTTTTCTTAATCGGTTGTAAATAAAGATAGTTTTCTGTATAGATACTCGTAGTTTAATGATATGTGTAGGGAAGTTAGGTAAGTACCTACCTACGTGCTTCATGGCAGAGTAATGTCCTTTGATAATACTCACCACAGCTCTACGTGTCTCTACCACAGAATAAATAATTGGCTATACACTAAACAATTGACAATGGCACGTAGTAAGTAAATAAAATGAAAATATATAAACAGATATGTAGGTAGGTAGATAGATAAAACTTTTTGTTGAAACACCACATTAGATGCATAAACTTAATTAGTGTCACAATGGGCGGTCTTATATCTTTCCAGACAACCCAATGTGTACTTACAATGTGTGTGTATATACTTATTATATTATGTCTATACCTAATTGAATTTAATGATCAATATGTACCCGCAGCCACGCAAATTGATAATAATTTAATGTGCCGCTGGTTACCAGCTGTGTCTACAATATGAAACATCATCAATGATATATAAGGTGGCATGAGGGAATGTATTTATTATGTTATATTTATAATATCATTATAGGTAAGTATAGTATATAATATGCTCCTAAGCCTAAAGTTAGTCTAGCTAGGTACCACCGCTTTGCCAGTTATTCTGCCGCCAAGCAGTAGTGCGCAACACTACTGTTTTCCGGTTTGAAGTACACTGTAGTAGTAAAATTACTGGGCAAGTGAGACTTTATGACCTGATCTCACAGTCTAGTGATCTAATTACTAGTCTGTGCTGATGTGTCAGGATGACGTGCGCAAGTGCAGCGTCACGCGAAACCTTATACTTTAGAGTTCCGAGTGACACTGAACTGTTATGGACAGCCATGTCGTTTAACATCAGGTGAACGACTAGCTCAAGTCATTCTTTAACATGAAAAAAGACTCATCTTTGGTTTGTCTGCCCTAAAGTTAGTACCTGCACAGGGGAAAATAATTGTGCACGCATTGTGTAAATTAAAGACCCCTCTATGAATAGATTTATACCTACCTAGATGTGTGTGAACCTAATCTACCTATCTATATAGCTTCATCTGTGTCAAGGCTAAATAACCAAGTACCTACCACACAACCCACTAAAACAAGAAACAACTAATACATAAACGTTCTCTTATTTTTGGAGCTATGGTTCCAGTAGTAAATGTAAACAGGAACAAACATAAATATGGCGACCGTTAATTTAAAACTGGCAAGAGCTAAATCGAAATATCTTGTGGATTGCACAATATCGGCGGCGGATGGGCCACATAAACGAAGCTTCAGCTTGTTTTTAATATACCTAACTAGTTATTTTTAGCACAAAGGGTATCGAATGAAGAATGCGACGTACTGTCAATTAGAGAGACCAACGGCAACAACAGAACGGAGCGTTTCTTGTCATTAATTTCTGTAGCCGAGTTCCCATTTGAGATAAAATTAATCACTAGGGACAGACCTACCTAGGTTTTGTCTAGTCTCTACAAAGAATGTAAAATATTGAATGAGTATTAAGGACTATCTCTACCTACTTAAAATACATAGATCCTTGATCCTAAATAGGATTCCCTGTCTCTAGGAACCCAACTTCGAGGACCACGGTACCATCCCACGAGTATTTGCGTTTTATTTGTGCATAAGTAGGCACTTGTCCTGTCGTGGCGTAGACTTGGAAAACAAGTATATAATTATAACATTCATGCACCTAGTGTCGCGGGAATCCAACCCGCCGGCCGCGGCGCGGCGCTGCGCTGCCAGATACGGGCTATGAGCCAACCACAGATCCTATAAGAGCCTACCTGCTGCTTAACATCACATATGCGTATACCGTTGTCGATAAAATGTTAAAAACAATAATGAAAAAAGTTATGAAACATAACATTTGATGGGCTCTTTTGTGCACACTACTGCCTCTAAGTAGATTAAATCATACAAACGACCTTTACAGGATCATCCGGGTCGCTCAAGACGTGTCTCGGGCGGCAACGACGGGGTGGATTCCTCCTCCTGGTGGGTGGACTCCTTTTAAACGTATTTTATTAAATTTGTATAGACTTATTTAGTAGGTTAAGAACACTTATAAGGAACCAAGATACTTAAGAATGTGTACTAAGTGTTCAATAGTTATATACTACAAGATAGTTCAAATAAAAACAAAGAAAGACATAATAATATTTTATTCCCCAAATAACATCAAATTACAAAACTTTAAACCTTACTTCAATAATAGCTTGACAAAGACGAGAATAAAGAAATTCGTGTACCCATGTGGTATGCCCAGAAAATAAACAAAATATCAAGGCATGATGCTAAGGGCTAATTCACATTACCTAACTTAGTACATAATGTGATCAAATAATTTAATTACACTAGAAGTATGTTGTAATTGGTAATGGAGTAAAAGCAGCAGAATAGAATTTTAACATTATTTGATTCTATTTCACTAAATACTTACCTACTTAGTGTATTCTAATATGTATTTCTAATTCAGTTTAGAATAATGTAGTATTTTTTAACAAGTGAATAATCCAGATTAACATTACATGTGCAGATTTTCTTTGGCACAAACTAATATTTGAAAATGTGACAAACAACTTTTTCTAGAATAATCATAATTTAATTTTTAACTACCCATTATGATTTAAATTAAATCCGTGAAAGAATCGCTACTATGAATGAGCTTAAAAATAGTGCAATTAGAATTCAGATTTTTTATTTATTTTATTTATGTAGATGGCCAGATTGCAATCAATGGAAAAAAATCAATCCATTGCATGGCAATTTGAGAACATACTTATAAATTTTAAATGTACATAATCCAGATTTAATTACTTGAACATTAGTAACTAGTAACTACCCATTAACATTTTTTACCATTATACCATTTCAAAAATGTTATTGTAAAGTGGGAAGGGGACTGTTATTCAGTTTATGTACTGCTAAACACTTCATAAATGTTTGCACCAAGCAATTTGAGCTTATCATTAAGAGTAAGCTGCTGCGTTATCAAATCTGGAATGTTGGTGTTGCCCTTACAATTGTTCTTGGTAATAAGCTCATTTATAACTGGCAGGAGTTTAACAAAATGCATCTCCACTTTGTTCACATCTACAAAAGCTGAAGATGCTCCGGCATTCAGAGCCCCATTCGTAATAATATGGTCCTCAACCTCCAAGTGGTTTTTGGTGATCGGTGTAGATTTATTCACAAACAAGTTGGCCACCTCATCAATGACCAGCGAGAAGCTACGGCTCACTGAAGATGTTGCAATGGCTATCACCTCATCACTCTCTAGAATATCCATTGTCTCTTTCACAATAGTATCCAGCTTGGCTTCATTAATTTCAGTGTGACCAACCAAATAATGAACCATCTTTCTAACAGGGTCGCCTGCTGATGTATCTGTACAAAGGATAGTTTGTATTGACCAGAACATCTGTTCTACATCCTGAAGTGTGATTTTGGATTTCAATGATACTGTTTCCACAACTTTCTTAACTGACTTTTGAATTTGATTGACTAAGTCTTCAACGCCATTGCCCACAAAGTGGTGGCAGAGAGACAGGTATTTCGATTGCAGCTCACTGTCTACAAGGGGGTCATGTTCGTGAACTGAATCCCGGTATAAGTAGCCACCAATTATATTGAGCTGAACTCTCAGGGTTACTTGTAAAACGCATAAAGCATACACAAGCACACAGAGCCGAGTGAATATCATAATCTTTAGTTGCTCCCATAGTGCCAATTTATCTTCAGGATTCTCTCGCAACTTTTGTACTATTTCTTCTGTGTTAATTACATTTAAAATGCTTTCTGACACAATTTTGGAGAGTGACAATATGGTTTGGTTGCAAGTCCTCTCTGTGCTTTCAAAATGCTGCTTTTTCCGTGTCATTTCAAAGAATTTTTTTGCTTCTTTTTCTTGCCATTCCCGTAACTTCTTTTGCGCATAGCTGGACAGTAAATAAAGACCTCCAAATACAGCACCAGTAATAACAAACTTCCTCCGATGACGATGCAAAAAGTTTCTGATAGTGGAGAACATCTTGTGTGTTCAATAACTTTATTTACTGAAATTCTAGTGGCGCTTCAGATCGGTACTTAGTGGTGGTCATAAGACGTTTGGTGATGAATGTGGTGGCATCAATAAACCTTTCTACACAGTTCATAATGCACACCTCAGTCTTGGAGTCCAGCCGCGTGGACGGCCGCCCCACGCATGTCTCCCAACAAGTGTCTGTGAGTCCGTGTACAAGCACCTGAAATACAGAACAATAAAATGTTTACTATTATGACATTTACATTCTTGGTTTCAGCGTAGCATTAAGGTCAAATCGGTATGCAAAAAGTGTGATTTTTATTTACTTTTTATCAATGCTACATTAGTTCAAAGGTCGCAATTCAATATGCTAAGTAAACAAGCACACAAGCGTCATTGATAATACCATTTTGTCTGGAATTGCCTTGAAATAAAGATTAACTTCAATAACCAGGTTAAATACCTATAAGGATAAAATTTTATTAACTTTTACCTGAAAACGTTGTTTCTGCGTTTCGGCTAGAATGAAGTTCTCCAACTGTGGATCAACACTTTCGTTTTCAGTCATAATCCGATAAAATTGTAGTATAAAATGTTTTTCTACGGGAATCAATGAATCTGCCACTAATTACTCGGTTTATGTCGTCAATTTGTCGTTGGAATTTTCAAGAAAAATCAATGGAGAATATTGGAGTTAGACAAGAATTGGAAAATCACAGATCAGTAAGAGTAAAATGAAAGCTGAAAGCTGTATTTTGAGCGTAGCGCTATATATACTCTTTGGTATTTTGTTTGACATTGATCACAGATTAAATATGTTTAATAGTTTTTTTTTAATTTGGATTAGCTTCACGTGATTCTTGTGTTAACTTTTCAATCAAAGAGTTTATGAACACTAGCGTTCTATTTTGAATGTCAGTATTTTTTATAAAGGGTATGTTCAATACATGGTATTACAAACTCACCACTCCTACATGATACCGTGTAGGAGTGGTGAGTTTGTAATACCATGTATGTACCATGTAAGAGGGGTGAGTTTGTGATATTGGAGTTCAACACGAACTGGGCACGGAAGTATTGGATCATTGACTCCACCTTTTTCTTATGTTACAACTTGACTACGAATATGACTTAACTTGATGACTTGGACTGTGAATTAACTTAACTTGACACATAATGTTTATGAAATATCATTAATTTGATAAATTATCAATTACTTGACACTGGCTAAATACACAAAAGTGTGGAGTTAAAATATTTAAAAAAAAATGTTGATGTCATGGTCATCATTGTCATTTTGTCATAGTCACGTCAAACACGAGAATCGAAAACACGAAATTCGAAAAAGAGGAGTCATTGCTAAGTTAGAATTTGATTTTAGCGAAATTTTTGAATTATTATTGTAAAACAACATGTCTCCACATATTTGGAAGTTTTTAAATGACTGTGACTTAAGTGACTATACGCTTATCATGCCCAGTGTCGCTGTGGGCAACGTCGGGCAGTTAGTTTGCGATCTACTAATATCATCTTTGAACATGATTAAGACAGCCTCAGTTCACAGCCCGGCTTTTATTCCTGTACTTGGTTACGATCCATACGACATAAAGTCCACATCCCTCTCTGGAAGCTGCGACTTATATCGGTGCAGTGAGAAGAAACTACTTGTGTTGCAGTTGAGAGCACCACTTATTTACAAATATGCTAAAACGTTTCTAACAGAAGTTATCGAGCAGTTCAGAGGGAAGAATATAAAAGACATTATTGTTCTTACGAGTAGTTTTGCTCATGAAAAGAAGCACATCCTAACCTCACCTTTTAGATATCTAGCGAATGATGTGTGTCCTTACAGCAGTAGGGTGTCAGATTTGAAGTTGCAAGAACATGAATCACTTGGAAATGGACTCCGTATCCCTGGAGGTGGTTTCAGTACGATGATGTATGAGCTTTGTGTAGAGAAATCTGTACCATGCCTGCTGCTGTATAAGTACTGTTCAGAAGGTGATAATATCCCTGATGCATATGAAATGATTCATTACTTGAACAGTATTCTGCATTTATTTGGAGATAATGCAGATCTTTTATCAGTACTTATCCAACCGGTTTCATGGAAGCTTCTGTTTGGCAGACCTCCACCACAAGATATTTATTAATTAAAATAATATGATGTATTTTGTACAAAATAATTTGTGAATGTTTATTACTATTTTGTATGTAAATTTAGAAACTGGCTGTTTCTTTTTATGAAAAACCTAAGACTTCAGAAGTACCTAAACTTGTCAAACTGCGTGTATTGTGATGTGACCATGCTTCCAAAACATGAAGCACATAATGATGTTGTTTAACTCGAGGAGTGGCTATTGCCTGAAATTCTGTAGATTTTCAAGATATCAGTTGTGTTATTGGATAAATTCAACAGCATGTTGCACACCAAAATAACTGCATATTTTACAGAGAATTAACTTGCAGTATATAATTTTAATGCAACCAAGGTTATACATTTTCAGTATTGCAATACCCACAGAAATACTCTTATGAATTACATTGATAAAAATCAAAGTCTTCTAACATATTTTTGCGAAACCTTGATATTCTCTGTTTGTCTATATATATATAGGGTTATAAGGCAAATCTTATTATTTAATATTTTAGATCTGTACTTCCATAAAATATTATGATAATTAAAAAAACCATTATAATCATAGAAATTAAAAAAATTTCACATACTTTGATAGAGTGCTCTGATAGGTCTATGAGTATGTGGACCAGTGTTTGATTTGAATCATTCAGTGGATGTACAAGATTTTTAAAAACCCAGTGGCTTTGATGTTAATTTACAAGGTCTTTCAATGAATTTACTTATAAGTGATTGTTTTTCACATATTCTTTAAAAAAACATGTTTTTCATTGTTAGTCCAGAGACAGAAGACTAAAGAATGTTGTTACAAGATTTTGATCTTTATCAACTCAACATAATCTTTGTATTCCTCTAGCGATTAAAAAGTATGTGTATGCAATTATGCATTAACTATGTACCTATAATATATAGAGCCAGAAGAATAGATTATAATGGTCACTACCCGTGGTCCACCTACATAGTTCACCTGGCAGTACCAGGGGTAGTTTTTTCTTCCCTCCACCTCAAGATAACTTACCAGGTTTTCATTTTTTTTCATGGTCCACCTAAGTTCACCTGGCTGGCCCAAGGGCAGTTAATTGGAATCTAAAAATATGAAGACTGCAGTTATACATATATAACATGAACATAATGCCATCAATAAAAAATATTAACTGTTTTCTGTATTTGTGCATTTAATTTTACACCATTGTTAAAAACCCTCGTAAAAATGGGAGAAATAATGTCAGTAGATAAGTAAGTAGACAGATAATCTACTCTTTATTGTACACACCACATATTAAAATATTTAAAAAAATGCAACAAATTACAAGAAGTGGGGAACAACGGGCGACCTTATCGCTAAAAGCGATCTCTTCCAGGCAACCATCTAACCAGGTAAGTATGTACTTAAAACATAAAACTCCCGTAAGAAAATGTACTAGTACTTACTTCCTGTTAGCAAGGGGTTGTCGTACATGTCGCAAATGCTCTAAAGAAAAAATAGTTGTGGATGGGCACATGGTAGCTCTCAGAGATCTGAGATCTTTCTCAACATTATTAGTGTCAACCCTTGTTATGAAGGTCTCTTAAATTCTGCTACCTATTGCCTGGTCACAAAAAATATTTTGAAGATGGTAGTTTAGTGGAGGGAAACATTACATAACTGGTTCTGTGTTAACCACGTATTAACTCTACAGAGTTTCCATAGATGGCGCTGCTTGTGCCTAAGTATAAATCTTCCTAATTTTTTATTTAGTAGCCTTTTCGTATAGCTGCATGCAGATAGGTCGCACAGGGCACAGGCTGTAATGGTTGTTTGTCTATACTCTTTTTACGGAACGTAGCACATTCTAAAAACTCGGCGTTTTAGCATAATCAAGCTAGGGCAACATCAAATTCTAGTTCAATTTGAAGTAAATATCGATGTCAAATGTCTCAATCTTAAAAATGATATTCTTCCGAGGACCTATACGACAACCGTCAAGTTGAGTGTGATAGGCCTGCAGAAAATGTATAAAATAATTGTATTAGGACACTAACACATTGGTCCTAGTTTCCCCGAAAAATTCCACTTCTAGAAAAATTATAAAATGAAATAGACAATGATTGAAATCAGATTAGAATGCGATTGAATCCAGTTAAAGTTAGCAAAATTTCCCATTTGACATCAAAAGTGGAGGGCAATGGAAATGCATATAGGTAGATATATATGGTAATATTTGCGTTTGTTATAGCCATTAAACTGGCTATAATAAACGCAAAACTTAAAAACCGACTTCAGACTTGTATAGTTTCTTGTAGTGATGGGACTACACAGGAAGCACCAGCTTTCAAACACAAAAATAATTATCAAAATCGGTTCACCCAGTCGAGAGTTCTGAGGTAACTAACATAAAAAAGTCAAATTAAAAACCTCCTTTCTTGAATTCGGTTAAAATTGTTACATTTTTCGTTTTTAATTAAGGCATAAATAAGCACTACCCATGCTTCTACGGGATCCTCCCTAACTAGGATCCCTGTAGGGACCCATCAGAAACTACCAGGACCACCTACAACAACCAGACAACAAGTATTTGCGCTTTTTTTGTGAACAAATACTTGCCCTTTCGCGGGAATCGAACCCGCCTACTCCGGCCTCCGCCCCGCTTGTCATGACGTGTCTCAGGGGGCGACGATGGTGAGCCCATAGTTAGTGGAATCATAACCATCATAATCAAGGCCCTACACCAAAAAATCGATCCTCACATGCGCGTATGGCAATGCAAAGCACGTTAATAACGAACTTAGAAGTTTACCCAAACTGCTGTTGGCTTTAGTTTTGGCAAAAGACGCAAGTTTGCGTCATGAATGCTGCGACTGCTGCGTTTGATTGGCGGCGCCGGGCAGCGGCGGCCGACGGGAACTAACCGCTGCGCGAAATCCGCATAGTAATTTTAGGTTGCTAAGTACAAAGTAATATTGCACTTACCACTTTTACAAGTAGTTAAAACTGTTAGTTATTGCTACTAGTAATTTTGCAGACAGAAGACCTCGCGAGCAGGAACCTGCCTCCATCCCCACCACCACCACTTCATCGATTTGGCTCATATTTTAGACTAGCTTCTGCCCGTGGCTTCGCCCGCGTAGCCTATAGGAAACGACAAAGTTTTTTTTATAGACTCTATCACCCATTTTACTCTCTTAGGGGTGGAATTACGAAAAATCCTTTCTTAGTGGATACCTACACTTTACAAAGAACACACTCTCCAAATTTCAAGTCTCTAGGACCAGCGGTTTAGGCTGTGCGTTGATATATACCTAAGTCAGTCATTCAGTTAGGACTTTGAATTTTATATGTATAGATTTGAGTACCCAATGTTTCTGCTATAGTACTTATAGAGCACACCGACGTATGTGGGTTTAATTGCGTTTCCCATATTTACAATACCAACATCAATTCCGTTTATCTCTTCAATGACCCGTGCCTGTAGCCATGTAATATACCAAATTTATGCCATTGTCATATCTTCCTATAACAAGCTGTTGTATGTAACAATTTCAATTACGTTTGGGATTGCACCGGAACCGCGCGAACGGAACCGGAACCGTTACAATTAACCGCCACATGTATGGCGATATGAATGCAAAGTGGTGTTAAAATGGGATGTTATCGTGGACACGTTTTGCCGCATTAATGCAATTATATACGATCTTATTTTTATAGAAATTTTGGTCATTCAATTGTTCACGAAAATTACCTAAATCCATTTTTATTTTATTTAGTACAACCAAATTTATATTATATTCATATCCATTTATTTGGTACATAAAAGTACAGGTCAAAAATTGTACGTATAATATGTATTATAAATCTATTTTTTTACATTCATTTTAATTATTAAATAACATTCCATTATTAGCGTAACTTATCTGAAACTATTAGTAAGATCTACGCTAATTATCTGTAACGTAATAATAAAACAAATGAGTTAAATAATATATGTGTGGTATAGCAGCTACCTAATAATTCACATATACTGAAAAACCAACATTTAACACGTTTAAGAAATATAAAAAAAACTATTTATATTTTTCACAAATCGCCCATCTGTCCATTTCGCAGCTGCTATGAGCTCATATTTCCTACAACGATTCATATTTACGTCGGCACACCGCAATGAAATTTTACTTTACGACCGTCCCAGCTTTCACAATTATTATGCTGGTGCCAGTATTTCATGCTTTTGTCGGTAAAAGTCGCTGGAAATAATTAGGATAAACTATAGCCTGGCATCGTTAGCACTACAAACATTTGTTTTTATGACAGGCTCTGAAAAGTACACTTAATATAGTAGAAGGTCAGACAAGAAACCTAATTAAGTAGGTAAGCACCTACGACTATATAGAGGCTGAAAACATAGATGTACCTAGAGTTCTTTCTTACGCACGTCAGTCATCGCATTTTAATTAAGTCACCAACGAAAGAGACAGTACATCATCAACAAGAAATCTTGGCTCAGCTTAATTAGCCTTTGCCATTTTTTTCTACTGTGCCTTTGTACTAAAATTATATAAATTGCATTAAAATGTATAACTGGTACTTAACTCTATACCCAAATTTAACGAATAACTTCGAATATAGTGTTAATTTAAAACAGAAACCAAATTAAGCCACATTCTAATTAAATTTTACACGTTTCGACCTTGATTCCGGTCTTACATTTCCTTCTAATTTGGCACCCTAACTTTTCACGGAGGGTTGCGAACCCTTCTTGTTACCATGTACATACACCTACGTTATACATATTTACCTAAGTATATGAAAACGTCGGCACAGGTAATATTATTATATTCAATGGGTTCTCCTTTCCATATAAGGTAACCATCAAATCAATTTTTTTTATGTTAGTGAATGATGTGTCGAGCTAGTCGTTCACCTGATGTTAAGTGCCATGGCCGCCCATAACATAATAGTGTCACTTGGAACCCGAAAACGTAGAGTTTCGAGCGACACTGCACAGCGAACATCATCCTGAGACATCAGCACAGTCTAGTAATAAGATTACTCGACTGTGAGATCAGATCATAAGTATCAATTGCTCAGTAATTTCACTAGCTACAGTGCCCTTCAAACCGGAACACAGTAGTGCTTGCATACTACTGCTTGGCGGCAGAATAACTGACAAAGCGGTGGTACCTACCTAGACGAACTTTGCAACAAAGTCCTACCACCTAGTACAAAGTCCTACCACAAAATAACGGGCGATGGTGATAATGGTAGTTAGAGATTTATATTTTGACTATTTTAAGTTGCTTATAATCATGCATGACATTGTGGTGCAATTGATATAAGTTACTTAATTTACAAATTGGTTTAGTCCTGCATAATCTATGTCAATACTCACAAAATTTAACTGTCAAAAAATATTCCCAAAAAGATGGGGCTAGCATCGCCCGCAGAAAATTCGACCGTGATATATTTTGTAATCCCATAAGATTTCCTATTACGACCTTTTTTCGCAACGCGATAAAAAATAGCGGGCTTTTTAAACGTGGTAAAATAAAGTGTAGGTATGTCGAGTGAACATGAGTGCTTACGGAGCCTGCGAATGGACCACGCATTGCGAGCTAAAGTGTTATAAATCGCATGTTATCGCGTCCCGGCAATAACTACTTTATGACGCTATAAAGACAACGTAACGTTATCTATCACGGTATACAGTGGAGCGGAGGTTTTATATGCGATCGCAAAATATGCTCCCTTTCGATGTTGAGAATATAGGACCTTTTATGACGTTGTAGTGAAAAGTCTCACTTGTCCTCATTTTCGAAGCTATTTACAGCCTAATAAATATTGAATGTTCTAAGTCTCAAGAGTACTCGCAAATGACACGGAAAGGTTAGCCTTCCGATTTTACGATTTTTATACACATATCTATGCGCACCTAGGTATGAATTTAATTCAGAATTTGATTTATTTATTAATTTCTGCGAGTGAAATACCTAAGTACTATAAAAGTTTGTTTATTTATGTGCTGGCTTTCACGGCAAAACGGCCGACTCAATTTGTATGAAAATTTGCGCACATCATGTTGCTAATATTATTATGAACAGGGGTCTTTTGTAAGCTTTTTTAAACTAAATTTTTAAGATTAGGTAAATAGCGCGTAAAAGCCTCTAGTTTGATATAAAAGTCACTCATGTACCTACTTATGTGCTCTAATAAAATCAAGCGTTAAATTTAATGAATTCATTTTGTATAAATATAATAAATAACGAGAACTCACCAAAACAACCGAAGATCGAGTTACCGCTTTCCCGCGTTTTCATGTTTTTTTTTTAAATTGGCATTCTACCAGCCAGAATATTTATCACTGAATATGGTATAATTATTAAATATTTTAGCTCAAATTAATGAAAATGAATCAAAGAATTAGTCAAAAGTAAATTATAAGTATAAAGTCATGGTACAAAATTGTTAATGATATTTTGTAATTACAATTTTACGCCACGATTTAACAGAGTGGCTGTATAATAAGTAAGACATGGCTTGCATAGTTTTCAAATAGACTGTATAACGTCAGTGTTTATATACTCTTTGATTTGACATCAGGGAAAACCATTTCCAATGGAGGAAACTTCGAGCAATAATATTTCATTTCCTATGTACCTACTTGCCCTCTGATCAGGAAACTTAAAGCGTATTATAAAATAAAAAAATTACGCTAATTCTAAATTTTGCTGGAATATGGGTAATTTCACAATAGTTGTTAAGTTATACATGCAAATGTTATTAGGATTAGAGGAGGACGACACGGCTTAAATCAAAGAGCTTAATATTGTTATGAATGGGTCACAGAAGTCACCCTTTACACATTGTTATAAAACTCTATTAAAAATATTGGAAAATCGATTAAATAGGCTAAATAAACATTTTTATTTTAAATTTGTATAAATTTTTGTAACCTAGCCTAGACATTTCCCATATTATTTCCAGCGAAAGAGGCTTGGACCTCATACAATACAATACAATACAATAATACTTTATTGAACACCAACTAATACATAACAACTTAAAAAAAATACAAAAAATGGTAGAACAAAGGGCGGCCTTAAGCGATTTCTTCCAGGCTACCTTAGGATGGACAGGAATCAAAGGAGCAAAATTGATTGAAATACGGACCCTGCGCCTAGTGTGGGGACCCAGGTTTTTCTAACTTAATGTAAAGTTATTACTTATATGCCTTTATCCCAAATAAATGTATTTTTCATTAAAAATGTATTTCCATAGTTTATTGGTATATATGATAATAATAATAATATAAAAATAGGTGTAGGGCATTAATACCTTTATAAAGATACATGTTATCTTTCTTTTATGTTTATAAAAGCCACCATTTGGTACTGTGAATCTATACAAAAAGGTACTTATATAATCTTTTTAGAAGCTTACGTGTTTGTTTCCATAGTCTCTCACATTTCCTGATTTTCTCAAAGGAATTGAGGAAAAGCGCGTCCACAGTGTGAGTTATATGAACTCATTCCTCTTTTATAACGGTGAATCCAACCATAGGATTTGTAAGAGAAAAATCCCTTATGCATTTGCAGAGGCAGTTTCCCAATACACGGCGATTAGTATTCATCTTGCTTGCCTCAATCCGGAATTCTCGGCTCGATTAGATTGCTATCTCGCTCGGCAAAACTTAATATCTATTTTGATATGGTTTCAGATCAGATTTAAGGTTCGGTGGGCTGGGTTGAATATAAGTGGAAAATCAAGAAATACTCTTGCATGGATTTAAATAAATAGTCAAGATATATGTTTACAAGCTTGGCATATCTTCCTCCATACTAATACTAATAAATTCAAGGTAACTCTCTCTGTCTCTGTCTATTACCTGTCACAATGAAAAGGCTTTTATGAACTTGATTAAATTTGTAATGGTGATAGTTTGAACCCCGGGGACATGGGATACCTTACCTTATCACGATAAAACTGTAGTAAACCCGTGTGAACCCGCGGACAGCAGCTTAGTTAAGTACTTTCGGTAAATAGAGTTAGGTAATGTTGGTTCTGTATCTATGATTTATTGAAATGTATACACGGTGAATACACGGTGGCATTTAATTCACTCTTTTCCTTAAATGTATGTCCTCAGACCATGCTATAGAATATTCGTACAGGTACAATTAAAAAAAAGATTTTGTTTTAGTATTTAGTGCGTCTTAAAATAACTGCACGACAGCCGAAATGTCTATTTAACGGTACACACAGCGCGGGCACCAGCTGAGTGCTTTGTAAATGTTTCGTAGGCAATAAAACACCTGCTTTGTTCAATGTCACAAGGCTTTTCTTTAGAATTTAAATTTGATAATACCTAGATTTAAGTTTTATTTCATGAGTACTTTTTTTATTTAGTTATATGGGAGCATTCTATAGCATGGGCTGAATACGTACATGAAAGGAAAAGAACGAATTAAATTCCACTTTGTAAATTCAAATGAAAATTATGCAGACTTAGAACATGTATTTACTTCTCCTGCCGCGGTAAAACGCTCCCTCCGGCTTATGAGCGGACCTGCACCCCTACCACGTAACCGTTCTGGGAATCGGCTTCGCCTGCCATCCCGCTCGCGCCATTTGACAAGTCCACCAGTGCGAGCAAGAGAGAACACGATTACGATCTCCACCAGACTTACGCGGTAAGGCCCCTGCTCAACCACCACACCACAGAGGCTGTCCATGCATGAACCTGGCATAGGATGTAAGATAAATCGAATCGCGCCTTTTTATATCGAACGAACAACACACAACCCGAACGTTCGCCAATTTATTTTCGTAATATCCGCCTGCTAAAAATATTCACAACATTACTAAAGGGTTTATTGCAGGGAAAAAGGGTCGCTTGTTTACCGAGTTTGGGGAGTCCGGGGAGTCTGGGTGAAGTCTTCATTTTTAAAAAAAGGGTTAAAATCGCGCTTATCTCGCGCCGGCGGGCAATCTCTCGTCGAATCAATTAATAGGTCGCCCATTTTGCATTCGCTCACGTCCCGGGTCGGTCCCGTGCCGCCCGTCCGTTCTGGATCAGTGATCTGCCCGAAATGTATCACGTTGCTTCGTTACCTCACCTTGTATCTGTTTATAATTGCTTTATTATATGCACGTACCTTATGATATTACAATTAGCTAACTGACGCATATTTTGTATTTACCGACTTCAAAAAAGGAAGCAGTTCTATGTTCGGCTGTATGTCTTGTTTACTTATGTCCTCCGATTTGACAGTCTCTGTGTTGTGGTGGTTGAGCAGGTCAGCTCATAACCCGGAGGCGGCGGGTTCGATTCCCGCGACAGGACAAGTAATTTGAGCACAGAAAAAAAAGCGCAAATACAGTGTATATCCTAATTAGGGTCCAGGATCTATGTATGTGATCTTTGGGTGCTATAATTATTATTATTCCGAGATGTCTAGACAGCTTTAGGTGATGTTTTTGTTTTGATTGGTGGAAGAACCGTGCGCGGTGGTCCCAAGGAAAGGCGAAGATCTGATGAAAATGGACAACGAAACTCCCCAATTGAATCAGGATTGGAATCAGGTTGAGACCTTAAGTCCGTGATAACAGGGAGCTCATCGCGTTTTTAAAGTTTCCACAGTGTTTTAAGTGATCACAACGAATGAAAAATAGATGATGTATTTTTCATGTTTAATATTTGGTATACAAAATGATATTAGAACGTCTTTTTTTAGACATATTCAATGACAGAAAATGTCAATACATTCAACCCAACGAACCTACTGGAAAGAAACCAAAAATATCTAAAGTGATAAAAATATCGCTTGATTTTCTTTTAACAGGCAAATTGCCGGTATTATTTCAACTAAATAATACAATGATACAATAACTAACACTAAACACTTACTACTAAAAATAACATTTTGACTAATTATATACTGGCTGCGATGACCTATTGATGATTTTATTATTTATTGATGACTTATCGATTGATTTGATTTATTTTATAACTCAAAGAAAGGATCAATCATTAAAAAAGATGACCGTTTAGATATTTTACTGCTGTTGGAAAATTAAAATGATCATATAATTACAAGTTCATGAATAATCTGAAATCTCACTCTCATTTGAGTGTGTACGTGAGATCAAGCGCAAACAAGAGGAAGTTAAGAAAATACTTGTTTATTTTTCTTATACTACTACAGCCTTATTAATAAACGGGTATTAGTCTTGGATTAGTTACTTCAGCTTTTGTTCTTTTTTTGCTACTGGAATATTTAGCTGGATCGAAAGAGACAAAAGATGGTGTAACTAGTCTAAAGCTAGTTCGTGTTTATTAATAAGGCTGTTATTGTTTAGTGTATGAAAATCAAGCGTAACTAATAGCTTGTAGTCATCAATATTAGATTTTTGACGTCCTCCAATAAATTAACAGCACAAATTGCACGTTTTGCTCGCCTGTCGTTTATTGCAAAGACAAACAAACTTGATAATGGTTAAAGTTCTAGTTAATTTTGTCCCTTTCTCTCACATAGAATTCAAAGGCAAACTTATATATTGCAATAGAATACTTAGGTATATTTGTTGGATATTTGCTTTTCTGTCATAATGTTAGCTATAATGACCAGTACCATAGACCGGAAAGCATAAAAAGAAGTAAGTAGCCATAAGATCCTGCTATTATTTATAATAATAGTATACAACGTAGAAAATAAAACTTATTTGAGAATAATTATGAGGGTCTCCAATAATGCCGAAAATCAATTGTTTTTAAATCCTATCCTACTAATATACTATATACTAATATCCTACTAATAATAATTATTATAAATGCGAAAGTTTGTGAGTATGGATGTATGGATGAATGTATGTTACTCTTTCACCCAAAAACAACTGAACGGATTTGGATGAAACTTTGAACGCAGATAGTTAATAATCTGGATTAAGACTTATGTACTACCTACCTGCTACTGACCTATTACCTACCTGCTACCTACCTACTACCTACCTACTACCTACCACCTACTACCTACCTACTACCATTCACCTACCTACCACCTACCGACCACCTACCTACCTACCACCTACCTACCACCTACCTACCACCTACCTACCACCTACCTACCACCTACCTACCACCTACCTACCACCTACCTACCACCTACCTACCACCTACCTACCACCTACCTACCACCTACCTACTACCTGTAGGAACCTACTATACAGGGTTTTCGGCAGAACGTTGATATACGAAAATGGCAGCAGATAGGTGGAGTCGACTATGTATAACTACTGTTTCCTGCTGCTAGTATTCTTTAAATTTAAATTGAACCAGTAAACCGTCAGCGCGCTGAATCTCAATGGATTCATGTCGTTCAAGCACACTACGCGTCTCGAAATAAAACTTGCGAAAACGAGCAAAGTCGTCAGGGAAATGCTAGTTCCGGAATAATGAAGACGACAGCCAGTAAATAATTAACTTTGGGCCCGTACTCTCGTTTGTTTGCACTTCCAAACTTTAATAAATCAATGCTTGGTAATTGGTCTGTTGGCATCAGCGTTGTCGACGTCGCGCTTTGCCGATATAAATGAATAACTGTGGTTGGATTTTCTAATTGGCTATTCTGTGCTTTCACGACATCACAAAAAGAACCTGTTAAAATGCAACATAACTCATGTATATAATTTTTTTCAACGATATTTTCTTCCAACTTGAGGTCCGATTTAGATTTGGATGATTATTTTTATTATTCTGTAGAGTATACTATAAATATATAAACCATAATCAAGATTTAAATCAAAACAGTAAAAAATTATAAAACAAAGTATATAAAAGATACACACGCACAAACACACACGCACGCACGCACATTCAGAATCCTAGTAGTAGTAGTACCTAGATTCTAATATGCATCATCGTCACCAAAATTTTTATTTAAAGTCGCGTTAAAATCTTGATGACTATTTTGCATTCATGAACATTTTACTATTGTTTCAGGCTCCTTATAAAAACACTAAATTAATACCCGCGGAGGATTTTCCAGTGATGTGTTTATAATACATGTTGATAACACGCAACAAATTAGTATCTGAAACTAACGGTATCCGATCCCTAAATATTTTTTGAGGGGCAATGACTTATGGTAGTGATCATCTCACTCCTTGACAAGACCTTTTTAGCGGGCGATCTGCAATGGTACGGTGCGAAGCTTTTTATGTGCGGCCAAGCCGAATTAGTCTGCTATATGGAAGACCCTTGTGGCTAAGTGACTGATGAAGGCGTCGCTGAGTATCTCCATCCGAGATCTGATGGTGTAGTTTCTGACATATCTTGGCTTAGAACCCTTCATGATTTTGCGTGTCATCCTTGCGCAGGGGCCATGCTAATCTTCTTTGTAACGTTCCAATTTTAATGTAGTACTGCCGATCCAAGGACGCAATGACGTGTAGATACGGTAGAATCCGATCTAATATTTGGTTTATGTCAGAAGGAGGCCTATATTTAATTGGACGTGGATGGGTGGCATAGCATCTACAAAAAGAAGCAATTGGATCATGCATGCATGAAAATTCACGAGCGATATCATAATCTGCATCTTATACATCCCGGCCAAGGTTACAGCGTCACAACCCAAGGGACGCAGCTATATTACCAATATATTTTGTGACTTTCTGGTGATCGATAGGTGGTAGGGGTGCGCTGAGTGCGATTTGGCGATCAGTTGGGTGATATATTCGGGCAATTTATTGCGAAACTGCTTGATATGGCAACGTTAACTGTGTGATTTTTCTTTTTTGTTTAAAAAGTGATTTTGATCGAAGGTGTTCTTAGCTATGATTCATAAAAATATGTTCACACGTTTCAATTCAAACTGTATGTACCTGTAACGTTCGAAGTGTGCAAATAAATCTTACGTCTATGATGCCCACACATCTTCAGTTTTATGATTTAACTAGGTAGTAGAATTTTTCTGACAAGTTCGTCTCGGTAGGTACTAACGCTTTGCCAGTTATTCTGGTAACAAGCAGTAGTGTGCAAGCACTACTGTGTTCCAGTTTGAAAGGCACTGTAGCTAGTGAAATGACTGGGTTTAGTAATTGCCGTTCTATATTTATTCCAACTCAATGAATTAAAAAGTATTCGGTTCATTCACAATAACCAGCCCCAGTAAAAGTTATCATAATGTTTTCCTTTATTACAGCTTTTATTACGTACTTTTTACGATGAACGCCAAATAAGTCGACCGTGGTTGGTTTTTTCATTTAAATTGGGGACAATTTCCTACAGAAAAAAACAAATACTCAGAAGATAATAAAAGGATACATTTTTCACGAAGGTAAATAAAACCCAAACGCCTTCAAACCGTTTGCAAGTGAATAAGTTGAGAAGGCTTATTCACATTAATTTTTGGGCACATTGCCTACTGGTAGTAGCTTCTTAGATTAAGTTTTGCTACTCTGCATTTTTTTTGACAGCCTCTGTGGTGTGGTAGTTGAGCAAGTCGGCTCATAGCCCGGAGGCGGCAGGTTTGATTCCCGCAGAAGGACGGCACAGAAACAAAGCGCAAATACTTGTTCTGTGGTCCTCGTAGTTCCTGAGTCCCAAGACAGGGAATCTTAATTAGAGTCCAGGATCTATGTGTGTGATCGTTGGGCATTATTATTATTATTATTTTAAGCAAAGTCAAACCGCGCTGCTCACACCACATTCGAGCCGATAAGCGTCCGATATTTCTCCGCCTACTAAAAACTGTTGATCTGGTGCGCATACTAAAGCTGGAACGTGCTTATGAGCTCCCTCAGTAGCTTTGTGCTCTCCATCAAAGCATACCTAAATCAGCAAAATTGCTCCCCTGTGCGTCTACAAACCCTACTAGCATGGATGTGCTTCAAAGAATATCGGGCCATGTATTAGTAGGCATGGAAGTATCAGGAAGGTTTGAACTTTTTAAATCTTCTTTATAGTATCTATTACGTCTAGTTGACTTAATAGTGGGGACGTCGACCGCTTGCAGATTTGGCTGAGAGCGCACTATCTTGGACTATAAAGTGACCAAATGGCTGTAGAGCTGTAAAAGTAAACGTTGACTGTCTCGCCGCGGAACAGACGAATCATTGTTAACTGATTTTTTTTATATTGAAATTTAAATTGGTAAATTAAATTCCAATACAAAAAAAAAATTGTTTACTGGTTATGCTTTATTATTTAAAAAAAATCATGACAATATCAGGCGCAAGTGTATAGTAGCAAAATTGCCATATTTTTTTTAAAATGTTAATGGAAGACATGGCGAGCTAGTCGTGCGCCTGTGCGTGTGCCCATATCAAATGCAGTGTCGACGACTGAAATTAGTTTGTTGGTTGATGTTTGGATGAAATTTTGCCTACAATATCTTAAGTATTTACCGTAATCAAAATGTATAAGGTATAGGATACCTTTATCCCTCAAAATGGAAAACTCCCATGGGAAAAACGTGGGCCGTTTTGATATAAAATTATATTTATATTATTTAATATCGCATTTTATGAAGAAAAAGACTAATCTTAAGAAATACAAATTTGAAGAACGTAGGCTTGATTATTATACCTACCTATTCCCAATAACAAATATTTTAACGTAAACAAATGACGTGACGTGCTAGTCGCCTGCCTAATGTTAAGTGTTACGGCAGCCAATAGCTATTGCAGTGCCACTCGGAACTTTAAACAATTATAAAAATTGCGTGACTCTGTATTACACACGTCATCCTGAGACATCAGTACATCAGCACAGGCCTATAGTAATACCATTTGCGCACTATCATATCAGGTCATTAGCTCTGTTATTTAACTTGCTGCCGTTCAAACCGGAACACAGTAGTATTTGCAAGCTACTGGTAGGTAGGTACCTAGCGTGCTCTTGCAGAAACGTTTTCTTTTGGTGGTAAGAGATTTCCTACCTAGTGAAGAGAACTTTCAAAGAATCACGTCTCTGGCTTGTCACGACGAATTACTAATATATTTGCAAACTGCAAGCGCGGCAAAGAGAAACTAGGTTAAATTTAGCCAGCGAATCGAGGTTAAACGGTTAATACAATTCTTGCCGTATATAGCGGACGTCTCATATACGACAGTACCACCACAGTTGAGTGACAAATTGTTGCAAATAATTTAGAAACACAAATTTTTAAATTGGTGAGAAACTTGGAATTCTATAAATTTCCAATAATTTAATTGTGCTATTGGCTTAATTGGATCCAACTGATATGCGATTGATTACTGAAATTAATAGGCGCAGATATTGATTGTAAAATACTTGAACTCTTAGAAGTTTCTTACGCTCAGGGGGTAGATTATTTTTCAGATTATTTTCAGATGCAGGAAGAAAAACCATTTATTATTATCTATCTTCTATAAATTGGGAGTTTAGTGGGAATGAAAAAAACTAAAACGTAGACGCCCAATTTAAGAGTAGGTATTTTTCTATATAGTAGGTACTTACATGATGCCTACTACTTTATGTAATCATAAAAATGTTCGTATTTAGTCTGTAGCTCTATGTTTAGGTACCTTTTTTACTCATAGCATTGCGTCAACCAGTGCTTACAAAATGTATTGACTGGTAATTGTTTTTTACAATAACTTTTATCCAAACTTGGTTTAGTCTTCATACCTAACTATGACATAATGGAAGTTTAACAAGTAAAGAGTCGTTGTAAACCATAATCATCATCTAAGTAGTCAAAAGCTCTAACCATAAGCAATAAAAGCACATAGCTCTACCTAACTTCATGCCAGTTATCTAAATACATTATAACTCAAAGGTGACTGACTGATTGACTGACTAATATAGTGATCTATCAACTCACAGGGGGGTGATCGCGAAACTTTGCAATGCAACAGGAGTAATTTCCATACAAACTATGCACATAAACTGCGTATTCAAACTGTCAAATCCATACAAATTTGTGTTTCTATCTGTTACAATCGAGTTACGTAATCGCCCAGCAGCCCAAACCAGTGGACGGATCGGGCTGAAATTTGGAATACAGTTAGATGTTATGACGGAAGCATCCGCTAAGAAAGGTTTTCGAAATTCCACCCTTAAGAGGGTGAAATGGGTGGTTCAATTATTTTCCCATAGGCCACGCCGCGGGCGAAGCTGCGAGCAGAAGCTCGTTAATGTATAAAACATTACGAATTTAAGCACAAGTAATAAAGCTATAAAATAATGACATTTGTAATATGAATGAGTTCGTTAAAGTTCTAAGTTTACTGGTAAAAATTACCTTCTGTGTTTTTTAAACTACACTGCGTTTGTTGGCAACGACGTCTCTACCTCTCCACTGATTAAATCGTTGGCGCTGATTACGACTTTAGTACGTATTTAACCTGCTTTTACCACTTTCAAGTTTCTAACACAATGGTACAAGGCGGTTAAGTTTAAATTTAACCTAACAACATGGTCGATGCTTTGTCTTTGCTAAGGCGCCTTTATAATTAGGTTAGAGGACTTAATGCGGTATATGCTATCTTATAAGACGAAAACCAAAACTTATTAATTCCACCAGAAACGCCTGTAGATGGTATAAGGTGGTTAAGTTTAAATTTAACCTAACAACATGGTCGATGCTTTGTCTTTGCTAAGGCGCCTTTATAATTAGGTTAGAAGACTTAATGCGGTATATGCTATCTTATAAGACGAAAACCAAAACTTATTAATTCCACCAGAAACGCCTGTAGATGGTATAAGGTGGTTAAGTTTAAATTTAACCTAACAACATGGTCGATGCTTTGTCTTTGCTAAGGCGCCTTTATAATTAGGTTAGAAGACTTAACGAGGTATATGCTTATTAGACAAAAATGAAAAACTTATTAATTCCACCAGAAACGCCTGTAGATGCTATAAGGTGGTTAAGTTTAAATTTAACCTAACAACATGGTCGATGCTTTGTCTTTGCTAAGGCGCCTTTATAATTAGGTTAGAGGACTTAATGCGGTATATGCTATCTTATAAGACGAAAACCAAAACTTATTAATTCCACCAGAAACGCCTGTAGATGGTATAAGGTGGTTAAGTTTAAATTTAACCTAACAACATGGTCGATGCTTTGTCTTTGCTAAGGCGCCTTTATAATTAGGTTAGAAGACTTAATGCGGTATATGCTATCTTATAAGACGAAAACCAAAACTTATTAATTCCACCAGAAACGCCTGTAGATGGTATAAGGTGGTTAAGTTTAAATTTAACCTAACAACATGGTCGATGCTTTGTCTTTGCTAAGGCGCCTTTATAATTAGGTTAGAAGACTTAACGAGGTATATGCTTATTAGACAAAAATGAAAAACTTATTAATTCCACCAGAAACGCCTGTAGATGCTATAAGGTGGTTAAGTTTAAATTTAACCTAACAACATGGTCGATGCTTTGTCTTTGCTAAGGCGCCTTTATAATTAGGTTAGAGGACTTAATGCGGTATATACTATCTTATAAGACCAAAACCAAAAACTTATTAATTCCACCAGAAACGCCTGTAGATGGTATAAGGTGGTTAAGTTTAAATTTAACCTAACAACATGGTCGATGCTTTGTCTTTGCTATGGCGCCTTTATAATTAGGTTAGAGGACTTAATGAGGTATATGCTTATTAGACGAAAACGAAAAACTTATTAATTCCACCAGAAACGCCTGTAGATGTAGAACTATCTTTCTGATCGTTTCTTTTACTAAAAGTCTGCTTATAAAATACGTATAAATATATTTATTTTTACCAAAGTAAGTTTCTGTTAACAAGTTCTTTGCTAATAATGTTAAATTAGCTCGATTATAGCGTTTAATGAACTCCATAGAGCTTTGAGTGGCACAAAGTAAACAGCATCTTGCCTTATTGGTTCTCCAATGATTGGATAGGGATAGCAAGAGTTCTACACGTATTCGTCCGATGGTTAAAATTGGGCATATTATTATTTAACATAAGTTTAATTCGCATCGCACATACATAATTCGCTATAAAAACTACTAAGTGAGAAAAAGAAAAAATGAGAAAAGGAGGAAAATATTAGGAAAATGGTAAAACAACATGGAGAAACATAATGAGTTTTCTAGTGAAAAAATGTAATCCAATCTTCGTGCAGTATCTTCACTGCGTACAATAATGGAACTTACTCTTTGCACGTGTGTTCTCGCTGTGATGTGATGTTCACAAAGATCTCAGAATTAAAATGTAAATATCTTTAGTAATGATGGAATCAAAGGGTCTGTGGATAGAATGAAGCTCAACCTGCTTTTGTTTAAAAACTTCTCAGGGGCTAAGTAAAATCACCGATACTCAAAAGAACAAAGCCATGGGCGACAACAAAGGAAATCTCGTAAACTTTGACACGTAATCATCATCATGGCAGGAGTTTCGTCGTTTTGTAACAAGTCTGCTCGCTATCGAATAATTTTACATGATTCGATCGCTCCGATTGTGCACCGACTCAACGACTAAGACGACCCTAAACATTTACTACCTAATAAACTAAGATCAGTTATTTTTCGGGCTTAGCGCCAGTTTGTGTTCATATTGGATAATTAAACTAGATAGCCTTTAAAATTCAAATTTCACTCGCCAAACGCAAAATTGAGTCATTTTATTAAAAAGGTTAATTTATAATTTTCCAAAAGCCCCCCGAGCTCCTGATCACTCTCGAGACTATTACTCCGACGTACAATTTCATATAAAACCGCAGTTAGCAATCACAGTTTCTCGAGTGTCGTGCCGGGCCATGTGAGGGGCACCAGTCGAAGGCCTGGACAAGGCGCGCCGGCCGGGGCGTGAGTGACACCAGTAATTATGCGGCGCTCCGTCACGGCCAGCCCAGGCCAAACTTTTAATTGAACCGATGAAACTGTTTTTAGCTTTCCATTCTGTTAAATCTCTGATAGGACCGACGTTTTTATGATATCAACAAAATGAGATATCGCTAGATACTGCGGCTTACGTAGTAATTTATTCAATCTGTGACGCAGCTTGATTCCTTTTTGTTTTTTAGTTTTAACATTATAATTATATTATGTCTTTACTCTGAAGATAATGTTTTGAGAAAGTTAAAGCTAATCGAATTATTGTCCCATCTTAACAAGAGGTAATTTTTGCTCTGACGTTTTCTTGATTAGGTGGCTCTATTATAAATATAGTATAAATAATTATGTATAACGTCAAAGCTATCATTTGACACGTATTTTAGCGCTAGCCAGAAGAACCGTGTACATATTTAGCCATTATTTATGTCGCCTCACGACATAAACCGCGCCTTACCGAAGCACGTTAACGCTCATTTTAATACTTTTTGTAGCGGTACACATCCGATGGATGACCGCAGTGAATGTCAACGGATAGTCGGACTTTGCTAATAGCGGTATAAATGGCTTAAATGTCGTTACGTACTTACGGCAAAACAGTTCAGCAAAGTTAAACATACTTTTCAATGTAACTATAGTATTGATAAGTTTGAATCATTCTGGCTTAAAATGTAATTCTAAGTTCTAAAGTATGATATAAAACGTTTTACTACAGGGCGTTTACCGTGCGAGCAACAATGTCACGTACCATTTGCGAAAGTAGCGTCGCTCGCTCGTGAGCAATTCTGAAGTGTTCCCAGAAAATATTAGTTGAGAACACTCACTGTTATATTTTTAAACTTTAACCAATTTTCTAGAATCTTGCTTTATCATAGTCAACGCGGCTAAACGTTTTGGAAACGTTCCAGTAAGATAAATTGAATAAGTACTTCTATTGGCTTCCAACATTGTTTTCTTCGTTCTTAATTGGTTTTATATTAAAGTTAATAAAAAATTTATATAAAACGACATATTAACAATATTTATTTTATTTGACTTTGTGGTCTATTTGCGGTCGTTGCAAGTGTATTTTTCGAATGACTCTACCCACCAACAGCATAACTCTGATGAACACTGGAACCACACAACACACACGGAGATTCGACATTAGTTTATGTACCTAAACTTATTGGTTTTTCAAAGGCATTTTGTACTTGATACTCGGGTATTGGATATTTTCCCGCTAAATTCTGGAAAAAGTAGAAGTCTGTAGGTGCAAGGACTGGTGAGTATGGCGCAACTTGGAGATCATCTGCTGTGCAGTATGAGGTCGCGCAAGAGCAGCGGAGAGGTGCGATTATAGACGTGTGAGCTTCTTCATTGTTGTGTTCATTTTTTCACAGTACACATGTGCACTAGTGCTCATCCCGTTTGGTATGAAACTGTGATGAATCACACTGGCGCTAGACCATCAAACAGTGACCATCACTTTTCTAGGAATAAGTTTTCGTTTATGGCATTGTTTAGGTGCTTTGCCAGGATCCAACCAACTCACTTGTCATTGTCGACCAAAGTTTTCGATTGACCACAAGGTCCATTTTCAGATCGAAATTTTCAAAATGTAAGCGGGCAAACCAACAACAGCTGGTGCGTTCATTTGTAGTGTTCGCTCCGTAAACGACGTCGATGTTGCGTTCCGCTTCTGGCACGTTGCTGCTACGACCATACTAATATTCCATAATTACACGAATTTATAAGGTATCCATGATGAAGAAAAATATTCAAATGCGATGAAAACATAACGCTAATAAAAATAAACAAGTAACAGATTTTGATACAAAGATTAATTAAAATAAAATTTAATTGAACTGCAGAATGGCAATTTCATAGGTAGAGACATATAAAAACCTAATTATTTAAGCAGATTTCTAAACTTTAATAAGCATTTTTAGATTTATAAACAGGATTTATATCTCATATGCCTGAACTGACATTTTTGTCTAAATGGTGGCAAAATATACAACGCTATCTTTCAGATTTCCCATGAGCTACGTTGAGTTGGAAACACGTTGCCAAGGTGACGCCGCCATGACGACTTATCATTGTTTATGTTCACAATGATTTTACGAATAGAAATTATTTCGTTACTAAACGAAATATTGTATTCAAAATATTGATTTAATTATGATGATAAATACTGCCTTTCATTTTATTACACTTTTGGGAGTAGTTCGTACAACGTTTCATAGCACAACTATACATGTTTTCTTTCTAGCACTGAACCGATCTCGTCAGACTAAGCGTTAATGTAGGCTAGTCTATGAATCTCGTCTGACATCGCAGACTAAACGTAAATGTAGGCTAATCTGTGAATTCAGCACATAATATGAAGCGACTTTTTTTTTGTTTTTGTTTTGGTTTTGACTCCACACTTTTGTGTATTTAGCAAGTAATTAATTTTTCAAGTTAATTTATATTATACATATGTATGTTGTATGTGTCAAGTCAAGTCACAGTCTAAGTCATCAAGTCAAGTCATAGTCTAGTCTAGTCAAGTCATACTCCTAGTAAAGTGGTGGCAACTTTACCAGAAGCTTCTATGGAGTTTTGGAAATAACACGAAAAGAAACGTTTCACCGTCATTATACCACTTTCCCACACTCATGCCTGTAATCCAGTACTTAACGAATAGAATGCCACCAGTTTTATGCAGTAACACTGAAAATAACACAAGTTTTGGAAAATAATACAATGCGGTGACACGATCTTTTTCGTTTTCCCGCCAAAACTCATTGAAGCGACTTTGTACCCTGTCATCAGCGGGGCGATCACGTAACTCTATAATCTATCTATATCTAATTAAAAACAAAAAAAAAGTATGGATTTGACAGTTTGAATTGAAAGACACAGTTTATGTGCATAGTTAGTATGAAAATTTCTCCTTTTGCATTGTAATCAAAGTTTCGTGATCACCCTCCAGGCCTGTTCTTACAAAGTAATACATATGTGTCAGTGTTTATAGACAAAAAATAACACAATTGTACATAGTCAGTATATGAACATATAGTAACTTATCTAATCTGTGATGCAGACAGATCATATTTGACCACACGCAATCCCTAATTTAGCAGTTATCAGCAGCAGCTACTAATGAACATCATTACTCGATATTTGTGCAGATGGATAATGCATCGGGGACAGTAGCGGGCCGGGGAAATTGCCAATTAATGTATCCGCCGGCGGAATTCCCCCTCCTCCTAGCCCCCTATAACATAGTGTACTACTTCCACTGGAAACGAAGCTAGTCTAACTAAGTAACTTTGTTTACAACCTATAATTTAGATTTTTAACTATTTCATAATAATAATGTTAATAATGTTTTCATTAGTTGTAACTTTTTTTTTATAGAGTGCCTGTAAATATTAATGTTTCTGTTGAATAAAAAACTATTTCATAATGTTTTTAGTTGTTGTTTAATTATGGTTATATAGAAACTTTCGTAATAACTCCGATTACAAATTCTAGACTTTATTAAAATCATCATCTATTATAGAGGGTTTTGTCTTTACAGAGCATGTCATCCTCAAAGGTGAATTTATCCTTGGGTGATCACAGAACTTTGGGTGCAATGCAACAAGAAGAATTTAATTCATAATTCGAAAATTTCTTTAAAAGTAAAAAATCAAAACATTCATTGCAACTAGGCTATTTTTAGCACTTTTACAAGTCAATATTACATTAGGTACTTAAAATCAAGTTATTTTACTAAGCATATAGAATTACAAAGTGCTTATTATCAAATATTATAGAGCAAGCCGATTACAATATATGAGTTTGAAAAAAAAAGAAGTATAGCAACTATGTACAAAAACTACGTGTTAAAACTGTCCAACCCATACAAAATTTCGGTATTTATTGTTTGCAATCGAGTTATATGATAGCTTAGCACATTTATGAACAAAATAATACCCATGTTTGAAGTTCTGCTACACGTAATGCAAGACGAATTAATTACCTTTATTTTCCTATTGGTACATATTTTTTCCTATTGGTCGTATTCACACACCGGGATCACATGATCAAATAAGATTAGATTGAAACACTGGAATAATAATAGACATTATTAACTTACGACTGAACTAACCTGCCCGATACACCCTTAGTGCTCACATATGTGAATGCTTCACATGTTTTAGGGGCGCTACATATTAATTGGGCCGGTATTAATCGGCAGAGTCGAACGGCAAAATCAAATATCAATATTATGTAAATTAACGGAAAAAAAGCCATCCGATCCAATCGGAGTACCCGAACGGCACTAACCGAATAAAATAGAACGGTATTAATACTACACATTGGTAATTGCTTTAAGCCGGCCTTGCTGTTCAACGAATACTGCCGAACCGAATGACCCGGTTATATATGTATCGCCCCTCAGAGCCTTAACAGTGAGGAAATGAACTTTCCACGAAGTCTGTGCGCATCTCACGCCGTGCTACGTTAACTAAGCAAGACGTAGCTTTGTTGCGCTCCCAGTGGACCTTCAGCTTCCTCGGATCGCCTTGGATTAGGTTCGGGGCATACGCTGCTTGTAGGTTGTTTATATAGCTTATACCGTCTCAACTAGACTTTCTACTACTCAACTCGGACTTGAGGATATGCTATAGCGGTGCGGAATATACAGTAATAGCGTTTCGCGTAATGTTTTGCTTGTTAATTCTGCGAATCACTGTAATCAGATTGTTGGTTGTTTAGTTTAGTAGTATGTGTACCTAGGTAGTCTTGCAGAAATGTATACCATGTTCATAACATAATGATTATTATATTACTGTGCTCATATCTTCTACGCAGTAATTTTCTAACAAATGACTTGTTTAAGATTGTCGGCTTTTTTGCTATATACATTTCCTTAATCTTGCGCTTTAGCTAATTGTCTCAAAATATCATCTTTTTTTACCGGCAAAGCGTCTTTATTCTTTTAACTCCATACTACAATGATATAATACTAACTACTACTAAACACTACCTACTATAAAAAAAATATATTTTAACTATATACTAGCCGCGATGACCTATACATAGTCCAAATGCTCCAGCCCACTACCAGTAGGTAGCATACCCAACATGCTAGTAGCATTGCCCCGTTTAATTGCAATGCTCATTCGTTGTGCCAAATAAGCGCAATATATAATAACCATTTTTTTGTTGTTTGGGTAACACATTGAGAAAAGACTTGAAAAAAAAACAAACATTCCAACTTTTATATTCCAATATTAATGAGACGTGTTTTGTCTTGTCCTTTTCGTTGTGTTCTCAGCCTTAAGAAATCTCTGGGCACCTTCGTCTTAGATAAGATTTATTCCATTCTTTCCTCTTCTCTGAATACATTATTCTTATTTGTAAATAATTATTTCTTTTGCCGTTCCATCCCTATGAGATAAGGGTCGTGACTGGTTTATTTCTTGTGCGAGCATTTTGTATGCTTCAGATCTAGAATAAATGGTATTGTATTTATTTTAACTATATATATACTACACTACTATTTTTTATGTTAATTATAATTGATCAATGTATTGACAACATATATTATAACGTCAAAATTTATTTATTTATTAATTTCGTATACCTACGAACGATGTAAAAAATGTTTTATTTAAATCACAGCATTTATTACTATTTACATAGGTCTCTATGATTTAAATGCACTTGATAACAATGTAGGCTATTTTAAATTGTAAGAATTATTTTGACTTGTAAATTGACATTTTATGAATAAATTGATTATGATTATGATTATAAGTGAGTACAGTAAAATGAGAAGGTTAGTTTTTACAGGTAAATGTGAAGTCTAGGTAAGATAACAAAGGTTAAATTTACTCAGATCAAATTTGTTTGATATTTTTCTTATCAAAGTCTCATTTTTTGTCTTGTTATTAACTTGTTGATTTGACAAGGATCGTTTTGGATAGGTACCTAATTGTCAGTTTTGTAACATTTACATTTTGTGTTTTTATTAATATTTAGCTGTTTAAGCAAAAGCTACAAAACAAGAACAAGCACACAATTTTGCTTTTATCTATACAAGGATAGGGATAATAGAGTTCTCAGGTGCAGGATAACTACCCCTAATAAAGGGATGAGTGAATATGAATGGGCTGCGTTAGCGAACCGATGGAACATTAATCTAGAGGCAAGTAATCCACTGGCAGAACAGAAACTAGCTATTGTTCACTTAGTATCGTGTTTCTTAATTAACAATGGACTTTGTATCTCTAAATTGGTCTTTAAAGGAACCTCTTGGTCAGTATAGACTTTTTCGTATTTTATTCGAGAGTTCTATAGAATTTACAGTACTAGCTGCATTTTTGACGTTAAAATTTCTGAACTGGAAATGCTTGAACTAACGTTGCGCTATCCTCACTTACAGATAGTTCAACGGAACACATTATTATTTTTTATTGGAAAAAGCACTCAGAAATAATTTTTTTTACGAATTTTCTCTAATTTTCAAAGACAAAAATAATAGAATAGAACGTGTAATATTATTTATCTTATTAATATATTGTATTGTTTTAAATTGCCTTCTTCTAATAATATCCATTTTTTAAAGTAACTTACGCATTCTAATAAAAACAGGATCCTTACATGCCCATTGTTGTCCATCTGTCAAGACCGTTCTTCTTAAAGATGGCCGAAGGCATTCAGTTAGAATTAATATCATATTGAAATTTATGGCCTTATAATCCTGGAAAAATTGAAGCTTCTAACTCAATTTACTAAAAAGATGTAAACTAAAAATCGTGATTGTTGACCTAATTCTTTCCAATTTCCAATTTTGAACATCTTGAATACCGGGGGCACTTCCCATTACTTTTATATCACAAGTAAAAAAATAAATCGAAAGATTATGAATTTGTATTCCTTTATTCCCTATTTATTCCTGAGTGGAAGTCTCACTTTAGTGAGTCATTTTGACACGATGTAAATGAAAAAAAAATACCGTAAATTCTTAGAAAATGCATACCACTGTGGCTCTTTTCGCCACTGAAACTGTCCTGTGACACATTATGCATTGGTTCTCAATTGCCCTAAAATAATAGCGTAACGCCCAATTGGAAGCTTTCAAGTCGAATATTCGTCCAAAAATTGCCGCAAAAGAGCTTAAATATGAGATAAACAAAACCGGTCTCCAAACTTAATTTTAAAAAATCAATGATGTCAATAAAAAAATCACAGTTTCAGCTCCACTGATTTTGCAGCAGCCGGGAGATGCGCGAAAATCTCGCGCTACGGTGTCTACGGCAGTTAGCTACAGGCCGTAGCAGCAGTGCTACGCCGTAGCCGCGTTAGTACATATACTCGCGGTTGGGTAAACACGTGCGCGAACTCGTGATTTAGCCGTATTGGATTTTAACATTATCGTTATTAGGTTTAAAACAGCATACTTCTTTTCATATTGAAACATAAAAAACTTTGTTCATGATAAATATTTTTTTCAAACACAGTTCATGCAATTTTAACAATTTTTTTTAACCATTGATTATATGAAAAAAATGGTTTAATTGATTAGTTACACGTCGATTTTTATTATTTGTTTATGAGTGTGTTTTAATGCTTATATTAATTAGTAAATTGTTCATATATACTAATCATTTAATTAAAACACCATACCTAACTTCTATTAAATTAAATTAAATTTTTGTTCATTTCAATAAGTAACTGTAATCAGTAATAACGTTCAACATAACGCATAAATAATTTTTAATAGATAAATAAAATCTAATATTAAGCATACAGTTTCGTAACTAATATAAAAATTAATTTTAAAATCAGGATACCAATTAATTTTAAGTTCACACGCATAGTTTTTAGCACCAAACTAATAAAATTTGTAATAAGTAATTAAATTTGAAACGCGTAATAAAAATATAATATATACTATAATGGAATAATCAAATAAAAATCTCATAACTAAATATCCTATGTTAAAATAAATACAATGACATATGTTTGATCAAAACGAATCCTACAATGAGTCAGGCTTTTGTGTCACACAATAGGTACGAGTAAATGTGTACAATCAACTTCATAATTTACAACTATTTTTATGGTTACTTAACACTTTGATTTTGTTTGAATTTTCTTATATGTATAATTTTTATGAAATCTATCATTTTATTTGGGACTTGGAGTCGTCAAAAGACTATGTCATACCCATAGTGATTTTTACACACACACTGTAAGAATACATAAAAAGTCTTATATCTCTATACACAGACCGATACAACAGGCTACGCTGAATAGGATGTTTATAAATACACCTACATCTAGCCGGCTAGCTTTATACTGATTAAATAAATCATTTCTCATAGAAAGGCTGCGGACACACTCCATGAAAAGGTGGTATAGATATAGGCCATGTTTTATTGTGTTTCTTTTTGTGGCGACGAGCTAAAATTTAAGGTCCACGTTGGAAGTGATAAAATGCCCAAAACCGCGATTAGCGTCCAGCAAAAGTGCAAAATATCTCCCGAAACCCTAAGCTACCTACATCAATAAGTCAGAGTCAAAGGCAAAGGATTTTATTGCAAATAGTCTATTTTAGCACTTTGAAAAGTCAAAATGATAATAGATTTCTTTATTTTACTTCAAACTTGTCTAGCATTTGGCCACACTGTCATCTGATGGGAAGTGACGATGCGATGGAAGGTGTAGCATGCTAGCCATGTAAATACCAATACACTCTTTTCTTGAACACGCCCGGGTTATATTTCGACGCTGGCAGGGCTGTTGTCGTTGTGTGTTGTGTGTGTTGTGACCGTGTGTGACGTTGTCTCTGTCACACACGTCACTTTGTCTCTGGATCTCGTTGGAGTGTGATGACATCTACGCCAGGTCCACGGATAGTGTGGGCCGTGTTATGGTTATTTTATATTCACATTTTATTTAACAGGGCCTCTCGGTAGTAGCTTCGATCCCACCAGTACTACCCAAGTGCCCGGGCTAGACTCGAGAATATTAACAAACAGGAAAATTTTATTAATTATTGTATAGAACTTATCCGTACTTCTAGCATGTTATTAGTTTTGGAAGTCTTAAACAAAGAAAAATATCGAAAAATGAACGCAATTTTAATTAGGTTAGATAATATCTAACCTAATTAAAATTGCGTTCATTTTTCAATTCACAATTGTGGAACCATCTCGCGTCTACTTCTTACTACGGATTTACTAAGCTATTGACGTAAAAACGTCTTAACAAATACACAATTTGAGAATTTCTCTTTTCAAAAGTTGCTTAGTAGAGGCAATAAATATTTGTGCCATATTCTTTACAGCCTTGGATTCTGAATTCAAATATAATATGTACTTGTAAATAAATATCAGCAGTTTCAGTTTTGTGTTTTTATGTAAATATAATTTTAACTAAATTTATTATATCAAAATATAGGTGTTTCATGCTGACTGTACAAACAAGTCTTATAAAATAACTCTTTTATATTGTGTTGTAAAGAAAGCTCCCTTTGGAACATGATCGAGTACTGTTAACACGTTTTCTTTGAACGAAGGATCATAAGAGACTTCTTTGTCAGGAGAAACGGGGTAGGGTTTAAGTAAAAGTTACTCCATTTGCAGAGCGATGTTTTTTACGGTATACCGTATTCATTTAACGCATTAGGAGATCTATTGTTATTATGCAATAAACTTCACTTTAATTCACATGGCTGCAAGTCTAAAAAAAAATCACAAGTCACCTCTATCACATATCTCTTACCTCTTCTGGTTTCAAGGGAAATTCTCACATTCTAGAAATTATATTACTAGAATGAGTTGATTTCTCAGAACGACGAGCGCAGCGCATTGTCACGTAAGAGTTTAGAGTTCTGAGCTGAAGGTAATGCAACTCTTATGGGCAGCCATGACGATTAACATCAGACGGATGGCTCGGTTTTATTGACATAAAATTAACTTTTTAGCAGATTATCAAGAATGACATATAAGGACTCTTTATTGCGTCGTCGTAATTAATTAGATGGCTTCCAAGAACCCCTAAGAAAACCGTCGTTTTCTTAACATCAAAACATACTTATGTACTGGTAGGTCGTAAATAATGAGCGACTTCCTGTATTTCTTTGGAACTTATATTCCCTTCTATCATTACGCAGAAATATGTATGACCCATTCCTTGTAATATACACCTATTGAAAGCTTTGGAAATGGTAGTCTTTATGTTGTAGGTATATTGTATAGTTTCTTGTTGCTTCTTCTTTACAGCTGTAATCGAAGCTTAGGATTGGAATTTTCTGTTTTGCTTTTTTGCTTGCACTCCGTACAGTGGGAAAGATTTATTTATTTAATATATAATGTTCTGATTGCTATATTTGCTATATTGACATTAAGCACTTTCTATTTTTTTATGCTTAAAACAATCACTTAAATTAAGGATTCTGTTTTTGATTTGTAAAAGTGCTAAAATTAGCATATTTGCAATAGATTATACGAGTTGAGCTATAAATAAAATCAGAAGCATCTCTTAAATTTCTGTTTATTCTTCACTCTTCAAAATACATCCTAGCTTTCATTATTAGTAACTCAATAACTAAGAGAATGATACTTTTTATTTTCTCCAATTACGCACTAGTCAGGGTTGCCAACTGGAAAAAATATTTCAACCAATTTAATTACAAAATATAAGAACAAATTAATACATTCGTGATAGGAATGTAAAATGAAACACTCCCAGAAAAAAACGTATTTACCCAATCGAGTCTGAAACTGTATCCGTGCAAGTATTCTGAGTATTTAGCGGAAGTACTGATGAATCAGTACTAGTTCTCAAATTGTAACTATGTGCATGGCAATAAGGTAAAGGTGAACGAATATTTTAGTAAACTAGAAAAAATCACATACAAAGAAAATAAGATGTATTCTCAAACGTGGTTCATGAGCATTATTGCTTTACTTGTAATGGACGTAAGAACTGGAGCACTGGAGCAGGGTAAGTTGTATTTACATTAGCACTTGTGTTTTTCTCTTGACATTTTGTTTCACCAGTATGGCTACAAATTTATTATAACAATTGTTTATTATTATTACTCGTATTTTGTTCATATAAAGTTCAAATCAGATATATGAAAAATGGGATCGTCTTGGTGGAATTCATTGAAAGCTACCTATATTAAGGATATTTAAAAATATGCAACGTATACTATTTTTCGCCGGTTTCCGGTTATTTCTCGTAATTTTGTGATGAAGAAAATTAAAATATAATCATTATCATCATCATCATATTGTTACGACTGTTAATTATTTTTATTTTTATACTGGTACAATTGACTTTTGATCAATTATTTATTGTTAAATGATTTTTTACACTTTTTACTAATGTCTGAAATATTTAAATTATTACTTTTTTATGTTTTATCATGCATGCGCTTGACATTATTGAATTTAATAATAAGTGTAATTGGCATAGCCGTTCTTATTATAATAAATAAATATATATACCTTTATCATCCCACTGCTAGATGTCTCTTATCAAGTCATCATCAAGTCAAGTCATCATCAACCATCAGCCATCTTGAAATAATGTTTAGCTGGCCTTGTTTGGTGGCTCTTTAGTCATCTGCTCATCTGGCAATATATACCGCGCCTAGTTCAATTTTATTTGCATTTTAGTAACCATTTACCATTAAGAAAATCTCTCTACAAAACCGTATTAATAGTACATTTACAAAGTTACAAGCACATAAATAGCAAAAGCAATTCGGTTAGCCAAATTTAATCTTTTAGGGTACATAAATAAATTTAGGAGAGCGATCACGATTTTCAATTAGAATTTCCCACATCTATTTCCATTTGCGTGAAGTGTATGAATAAGTTATTTGTTTTCTATTTAAAAACTCATATAAAATTCACGCGGCAACTTTAGCAGAACAATACAGATAGAGAGCTGCGGTCGAGTGGACCAAACCACATCAAAGGGCGAACTTGAACGCAAATTTATTAAACTTTTGTTTGTGATTTCTAAAAGGAAATTAACGTAAAAAAGCTTTTCAATGCGCTCGCTAACTTTCGATCTAGTTTGAAAGTTGTTATTTTATTGAAATTGAATAAAATATGACGGCTTTTCATATTAAAATTTCTTAATTTCTGACGGAGCTAAATGCCAGCAACAGAGCAACAGTTTTCAAGTCTTAAACCGGTTTAAGCTAGAAAGAGAAAGTTTTTCAATAATTACCAGAGTTTAGATATACTCTATTGACAGCCTCTGTGGTATGGTGGTTGAGCAGGTCAGCTCATAACCCGGAGGCAGTGGATTTGATTCTAGCAATAGGATAAGTATTTGTGCACAGAAAAAAAAGCGCAAATACTTGTTTTGAGTCTTGGTGTTGTGGGACCATGGTCCTTGCGTCTCTAGACACAGGGAATCCTAGTTAAGGTCTATGTATGTGATCGTTGGGCGTCATTATTATTTTTATCAAACTGCATAAAAATATTGTGACTTATATTGTCACTTTACTATTGTAACAATTTTTTTTGTAAAAATAACTAATGATTATTGATTATTATCGAATGATATTGATTATTAATTTAATTCTAATATGTAACTACTTAAGATCACATAGTTTCTAGATCTTAACTAGGACTCCCTGTATCCCTGTGTCCCAGGAACTACGAGAACAATGGTTCTACAACACCAAGACACAGAACAAGTACTTGCGCTTTTTCCAGTGCATGACTTGTCTTGTCTCGGGAATCGAACCCACCGCGTCCGGGTCATGAGCCGACCTGTTCAAGCACCGCACCACAGAGGCTGCCAAAGTCTACTAAACTTGATTTTAGCTTGCTAGAAAGCTAATAGAAGGTATCTATCACACTAATATTATAAAGGCGAAAGTTTGTATGTGTGTGTGTATGTTTGTTACTCCTTCACGCTCAAACGGCTGAATGGATTTGGATGAAATTCGGTAATAAGATAGCTTCTACACTAGATTAACACATAGGCTACATTTTATGCCGGAATAGTGACATTTTCCCGTGGGTTGAGCAAATAATTAACATACTTTTTATCCGCGGGGCGCAACTAATTTCTAATAAATACTAGCCAATATTTATCATTGTACAAAAAACTCAATATGTTATCGTTTATTTTGTGTCCGTAGTTGAGTTATGGAAAGCAATATACAATGTAACCATTTAATCTAACAAACAATTTCCATTAGCGTTTATGTATCTCTCATAACTCAGAAGAGACCAGCGGCCATCGGCTACATTAGTGGGAGGCCTCTGCCAAGCCTTGGAATATTTATATCCTTGCCATATATAACGTAGATAATGTACCCAAATGTAGCTATAGCATAAGTAGCTATTATTCTCTATGAGATCTTTTTTTTTTAATGTTTTGGCTCCACACTTTTGTGTATTTAGCCAGTGTCAAGTAATTTATAATTCATCAAGTTTATGATATTTCATGCAAATATGTGTCAAGTCACAGTCGAAGTCATCAAGTCAAGTCATAGTCAAGTCAAAGTCTAGTCAAAGTCATACTCCTAGTAAAGTAGTGGCAACTTTACTTGAAGCTTCTATGGAGCTTTGGAAATGACACGAAAATAAACGTTTCACCATCATTATAGCATTTTCCCACACTCACGCCTGTAATCCAGCACTTAACGAATAGAATGCCACCAATTTTATGCACTAACACTGAAAATAACACAGTTTAGGAAAATAATACATTGCGGTGACGCAATCTTTTTCGCTTTCTCGCCAAAAAAAAACCTCTATGACATCTAAATACGCGTATTATAATGGGGTAAGTAAGTACCAAAGCTGATGTTGATTTTAGAAAAATATGTTTGCTTGTAATCACCATTTAAATATTTTATAATTACCGTTTCTTTCTAAATTATTAATTCCGCAGTTCTATTATTGTCCACATCCACATTATTAAATTTACAAAATCTCTCCATTATTGTCTAGATTCTTCAAATCACTTAATTTCCATAATTCAACTTTACGAATTCCTAGTTTTCAAAATTATGAATTTTCCACGTGGAGTCATAAAAACATTTCATACAATTTTTTAACCGCGACTAATAGAATACTAATCGGTTATTATATTCACATAAGTTCTATGAAATGACCCATTTCAAATCATGTTTTCATATTATAGACGATGCAATTAAATTAAATTTTATTTAATTAAAATTTTACTTTTTAGAAAGAAAAAAAGGTAATGTAACTAGTAGTATATTATAGTAGTTGTTATATTATTGTAGTAAATAGTTTGTTATTTAAAGAAAGAAAGAAAGAAAAATTTTTATTCATGGCAAAGAGTGCGCATAAGATAAAAAATACATAAAAGATATAAAAAACATAGTAATTGTCAGTTGCCATGGATCGGTCCCAACTCAGCATAGTGCTGGCGATACAGCCAGCGCTGGTCTTCCGTTGGGACCGTTTCAGTGTCGTCACGGAACAGTTTACAATCTTAAAAATATACTACCAATAAACTAACAATGCTTAACTAGAGATTAACTAACTTACTTGCAGAAAATATATTTTATACAATAAATAAGAAATAGTTTATGTTGTAACCAAATGAAAACAATAAAATAAAATAAAACGTAAAAAGAGTAATTAAAAGATGTTTACATTAAAGCACAAAACTACAAGCGAAAACATTAACAGCTTTATTATGACTATTTTTAATTGATATTGAGAATGAGTTGTGAGGGGTGTATTTTAGGGTGGTTAGATTGCACTTGTGTCATGTCGGAGAGCTTCCTCCGCTTTCTGGTGGTCAAAAAGAAATTTCTTTAATTTGAACCTGAAGCTTGTGATGCTTTTTTGGTTCCTTATAGGTGGTGGTATGTTATTCCAACATTTGGAGGCTGAGTAGCGGAAGCTCCCTCTAAAAGCTACCGATCTATGACGTTGCGTCATGAGCTGCGCTGCACATTGCCGGGATCCTAGGGATCTTCGACTAGATGTCCAAGACAGTTTCTCGAAAAGATACCTAGGTTTTTTATTTTTTATAACGCCGAAAAGAAGGCAGGCCAAATGTAACTTGCGGCGATGCTTCATTTTTAGTAAAGAGTGTTTGTTTAAAAATGGCGTCACATGGGCCCTTAACGGAATATCGAAGCAGAAACGAGCACACGCATTTCGAACTCTCTGTAAAAGTTTTTGCGTTTTGGCTAACAATAACTATTATTAAACTAGCTATTTAAAAGAATAAAGGCGTTTTATTTAAAAAACAATTATGTGTTGTGTCAAAATACATACATATATAAATAAGTTAGTCATAAAATAATAGGTAACGCAATAAATCAATCTTAATATTCAAAACCTAAGCACTACAGAATACAAAAACATTTTTGTAAATGAATGAATAGGTTAGGTACCTTTATTTCTTGATATTTTATTTTACCTATCGTTTTATTATCATACCATAGGTGGTCTGTTTATTAGTTTTAGTAAAGCCTTGTATATATATAAAAATCCACCGTTATGAAAACGTATAAAAAAATAAAATGAGGTATCTTTCGTGACGACGTCGTTTGGCAGGTTTAATTAAAACTATAGTTTGTAAGAGCCTACGATAGTATAGTATAGTGGTGTGAATTGTGTTCTTGGCACGATTCATGCTCAAAGTTAGGTGTGGGTAGAGTTTGCACCACAACCTTTGCCTTGCGCTGTTGTGCCCGAGATTGTCGTTCCGACTTCTGACTTCAGGGAGTTATGATACGACCGCCGGAAACAATTATACACAATTATATTTATTTGTGTTATGAAGTGTACTGTAAAATTATATCAGTACACTTTATTGCTACCAATCGAAGAAGTTTTGTAACAACATGCCAATTACTACAAACTTGAATGCCAAGTTGTAATAGAAGTGCTATTTTAAGTGTTCGTAGTCATTATTCTACGTAGCACTTCGTAGCTTCCCAGCACAATTTTTCCAATATTACGCATTTGACTTTTAAATAAGCACATTTAAATGGAAAATATAGTAATAATCTGTATATCTCCCAACGGCATACGGTAGGTGTGGAGTCTGTAGGATATAGGAATTCACTGAAACAGAGATGCAAAGTCTGTTTTAGAATTTAGAATGTACGCTTTTGCAGGTCGAGAGAAAATCTGTCTGCTATATGCCGTATACAACCTAGAGAGGCGTTTGGAGCATTTCGACGTAGTTCGTTCACAGATATTTGCTGGAATTGTTAAACCAATAATGTCTAACAACTTCCAATGTACTACATACGATTACACTTGATACTGTGCCAAGCACAAGCTTGGCACACTTAAAAGTGTCCCTCACTGCTGCTTATGTTTTTGCTTTGCATTTTGGCTCTTTTCAACCGACTTCAAAAAGGTCCGGCATTCCGACTGATAGACAGTTTTTTTAAAATGTTTTTTACTTCAGTACTTTCAACTGGGCGAACCGATTTAATTATTCATTTTATTTGAAAGCTGGTGCTTCCTATGTGGTCTCATTTAAATTTGATAAAGATCTGACAAATAGTTTTGAAGTAGTTTTTAAGTTATCCGTAAATTACTACGGATCAACATTTTTAATCATCAATACACATTAGCGTATTGATGATGTTCTCATTAGGATTGCAGTTGGGTTAAACCTTTTTATTTTATTAGGTTTTTACTTACTAGTATATTTTTCTAATTATAATATACTTAAGAGTGTAAGTTTTCACTTTAAAACACATTCTACTATAGCTAGCAAGCGCGCCGTTTCTCGTCATTCAGTAGTATTGTAATTACAGTTTTAATAAAGATTCTGTAAATGTCGCTTCAGCTGCTTAGTCGGTACAAAAATATTATCGTAAAGATCTTTGCAGCCATTGGGCATGCAACCATAGCTTAGTTGACATAGCATCTAATCTGATGAATGAAGGGCTTGGGTTCAAATCCCGCTGGTTTCAAAGATTTTGAGTAACTATAATATCTTTGTAGTGTTCATTCTGTACAGCATTCAGCAAAACTAAACATTCCGCCTTTTTCATTTCCCCTTTATCGGAAGAGTGGCGCCATATTTCAAGTGTAGTTACTAGTTATGTTGTTTGTGATTTATTTGAGCTTTAGAGATGCGACGACAGACGGACTGCTTAGGATACATTTAGCTCCCAGATGAGTATAGGATTTTTTTAAATCTGCATTTCCGCTGACACCTGTGACCGTGCTTTTTGTTAAATTATTTTTATATATATGAATTAAGCCTATTATTAACATGAACATATATATAATACAGGAAGGACAATACAGCCAATAACAAAAACATACATAAACATAAGTAGTTATATCTAATTGTGCATATACCACCGAGCAAACCAGCTTCCGCAAGCAGCGTATAGGCTGATATATAATATGATATATAAGCTGAGTATAGGATTGGAAATAGTTGAACTTCGGCGAGGATCTGCATGTTCCGTGCACACGACAGAAATTAATAAATTTCTGTCGTTGCTCATCTCATAAAGTTCTCGGTACATCACAATCCACGAATGTGTTGCAATCTTATACATAAAAATGAATCTCTATTTCCCTTGGTCATCGCATCTCGCGTAAACGGATGGAATATTTCTGCTTATTCTTTTTTGTTGTATTTATTATCGTCAGGAGAAGGTTCTCATGAAAGAAAAAATTGAGAGTTTTGAGCGGAAAATTAGAAAACTTTCACCACGCGGTGAAACCGCGGGGCGCAGCTAGTCTTATATAAAAACAACGCATCTATTTACTTGGTCACAACGTAAAGCCGTCTCCAAATTATTTTTACTATCTGCAGATATCAATCCTCACCGGTGTCACCAGTGCTCGCCCACCAACGGCACGGCGTGCGATCTGGCGCATGGATGGTTGACAGCCACGTGTCCCGGAGCTAGGCCTTATTGCGCCACTGTTGCTGCTGCACCAGGTTGGTGATATCATTATCATTATCATTATCCTGTGTGGTGAGGGGTTTTGAGCAGGTCGGCTCATAACGGGAAGGCGGCGGGTTCAATTCCCGCGGCAGGACAAGTATTTGTGCACAGAAAAAAAACGCAATTACTTGTGCTGAGTCTGTGTGTTATGGGACTATAGTCCTCGTATTTCCTGCGTCCCTAGACCTAGGAATCCTAGTTAGGGTCAAGAATCTATGTATGTGATCGTTGGGTGTTATTATTTTATATCATCTCAAAATTATCGTCATAATATTACTAACGTCATATCATCGTCATAGTCATCATTTCTTCACTGTACGAGTGTCATCATCATCAAATTATTCGTCAAATCATTGTTTAATTTTAGTTTGAAATCTGAGTATGACACATTTTGTAAGATAAATAACGGCTAATCTCGCGTCAATTAAAAAGACAAAATTAACATACGTGAGTTACGTGCTGACGCTCGCGAAAGCCGCCGCGGCTTGCGTTAGTAACTGGCTCTCAGAAGAAGGACATCGTATATGTCCGATGTTGGAGTAATTGCGACTGCGACGACTAAGATAAATAACGGCTAAACTCATATCAATTAACATGATGTGAGTTTAGCCGTTATTTATCTTAGAAAATTGTTTAATTTTGTTTGATACGCATGCGCTTGGCCACTATCTCACTTGAGGGTATGTGACGATGTGGTCTAAGACGTAACACTCTTGCTTATACTACTCACTCTCACTTCCTTCCAAGACCTCAAGATTGTATTTTAAGGAAAACACAGACACCATCAAAGCTTTTGATTCTCTGGCTGTTCTTATAACAAAAGTGGAAACAAATCGTTTTCCGCACGATTATGTTGATGTATACACATCAACATAATCGTCGTCATCGACACTTCCGCTGGGTATACTGAGAAGATATGAGGCTTTGGGATCATTAGATATAGGGACGGTGGTCCCAACCAAATGGAATTGTACTAAAAGTTTAAAAAAGCGGTCTTTAGCCTGTAAAACATTTTGATTTTAAGAAAAATATAGCTTAGATTCTAGCGCTAAAATGTACGTAACATGTAATATTAATTAAAATAGAGAATTTTTGAAATGAATGAATGGTCCCAACCAACCAATAGAGTTTTTAATTCAGTTGACTAGGACCACAAACTAAATGACAAAAAACTACGGTTGCCAGAATAACCAGTAAGCGTGGTTTGTTTTACGTACCGTGCAAAATGATTTAAACAAAATGTTGACTTCACAAAAGTAAAAATAATTAATCAGAAAGAGAGTAGATACATATAATTATTAATTACCCCCTAATGGCTACATTGGGCTGTTCATTTAATAACGAAAATTTTGCTTATAAATTTGCGCGCACATTACTTACCATATATGACACGACATGATTGATAAATAGCTTTGTTCTAATAAATGAAAGTACTAGGTATGTTTGAAACATTGTTTCATTCTAAGCCATCAGAAATGAGCTACACACGGCACTAAAACAATTGAGATTGCTCTTCCGATAGAATTTCAGAAAGAAAAACAAATTATTTGTTATTTAACTATGATATAAACACAATTCGTGTTACCACAAATACATGAGCAAGGCTTAGACAGACGTCAAACGTGTGTTCAACACTACACAAAGTAGTTTAACACTAGATTATAGATAACACTAGATTTAAATCTTTTGTGGTTATCGCAACTTTTTTTCTTGTTTTATCTTTGTCAAATTCAAACTCGATAGAGAAACAAAAAAAAAATTCTTCCACTACACAATGTTCAGTAAGGGGTATAGAGAAATGCTCAAGACCATCGGCAATGAAATCACTTAAATTTATGACAAAAGACGACTTTATATATGTCATCTAAACCCTTTTATCGCCGACCAACTATAGACCCATATGAGAAAAAAACCATGTGTCAATTTGTGTCCTTACACACAGATTATATAATTCAGTTTAATTTATTAAGTTACTGAGTGAATCCTATAGATATAAAATAGATTTAATTTTCAAATGATTAAAAATGTATGATCCCTCAAATGAAGCCTCAAATCTAATATTAATTGTGATAGGTACTCCTGCTTGATATGAATAGTGATTAGGCAGTAGGCGAAAGCGTAATAGTCCGCCAGCGTTTTATGTACCACAGTAATTACATACATTCATTAACAAGAATTCCGGGCTTTATTAATAACAAGTAATATGAAATGGAAGCAATTTTTTCTACAAGATAAATCACGTTATTAATATCATGTTTTCTCGCCATTTGTACTGAATGGCAGCCGTTACTAAACAGAGATATGCAAATGTTTGTTATTTGTTTTCAGATTTCGCGACAACACTCGGGTGCTCGGCTGGAGCAGAAACCGCTTGTTCATTAACGCTCTCGCCAAAACAAACACTGGAGCTGACCTGTGTTTGCGCCGGCCAACTCTGCAATGCGCCCTTCTCACGTAAACTGCGAAACGAACTGCTCAATTTTTCATCTCCGAACGTGAACGGCAGCGCGCTCACCGAAGCGTTCTTTAAACTATCCAACTTTGCTAACATCTCGGAAAGTGCTCTTTATAAAGCGATAACCGTTGATGCGACGGCGACTACGATGCCTGTGAGAAACTCTTCTGAAGTTACGACTTTGTCGTCTGTTACGGAGCTCAATTTACAGCGGCATGTGGGAGTGATGCCTCGTGCTGAAGCACTGAAGCAGCAGGCGACTGTTCCTTCCGATGATGATGAAGACGAGAGTGAAGGTAGTGGAGCTTATGAAGACTCCAGATCGCATGTTCAAAGTAACCCCGCGTCCCCACCGGCCGCTCCCAGCTCTTACTTGCCGGCCGACGAAAACAAAGCTATTCATCTTTTCCCAAACTTGCTCCTTCCACCTTTATTATTCTTTTACATTATAGTCTAAAGATTTAGTATTACGAAAGAACATTTAACTATAGAGTACCCTAGGTCCCATTTTATCTAATAATAAGATATATTGATTACCCAGAGAATTTAATTAGCGTCGACCTATTGGGAACAAATAAGTACGTACCTACATCATAATATGATAGATACGAGCTTTGATTTTATCGGTTTATGAAATTCCAATTTCTTTCTTAATATATCGTTCTTGGAAGCAAAAATGCCTTGAGCTATCTATAGATGTTTTTGATGTTACGATTAATAATGAAATAGAATTCCCAAGTGTTCATATTATTACGTAATTTGTGATACCTTCAGTAGAATCTGTACGTGCCAAAGTAAACAATCTTCGTACTCGTAAATAAGGACTGTAATTGAAGACACGACAGTGTTATTTGAATTAAAAAATATTTTAAGAAATGACATGACGAGCTAAGTCATTTGCCTGATTTTAAGCGACGCGACTACCCATATCAGTTGCAGTATCACTCGGAACTCTAACCGAAGTATAGAGTTTCGTGTGACACTGCACTGGGCACGTTATCTTGAGACATCAGCACAGTCTAGTAATAAGATTAATAGACTGTGAGATTAGTTCATAGTTTCATTTGCAAGTAATTTCACTAGTTATAGTGTCTTTCAAACCTAAACACTGCTTGGCGGCAGAGTATCTGGCAAAGCAGTGGTACTTAGACGAACTTTGCAGAAAAGTCCTACCATCTAGGATAATACAAGTCTTGTATAAATTAGATCGTTAGAATATCAAATCAGATTTTATATTAACTCTAATTAAGTCAGTTAACTTTCACTAATTAAAACCCTGACTTTATTAAATATGTACTTTCATATATTCAAAATATTTAAGATTGTGTTGTGTAGGTATACAGTAGATATAATGTACGCTAAACCTCTAGATAATACCAAATTGATTGTGCAGTTTTCACATCGTGGTAATCGTTTTGATTACTTTCAATAAATACATAGATAGATAAATCTTTATGGTCTCACCAATGAAATTCACATAATACAGGAATGAATAAATCTTACGTACTAGTGTAACGATGGGCGGTCTTATCGCTAATAGCGATCTCTTCCAGACAACCTTTGTATGGAAAGTATGAACCAAGTATCAAGTATTTCAATGTCTTTAAACTAAGGTTAAACATGTAATTTTGACAATCCTTCTGGCACCATAAGAGGTTTTTAAGAATATCACTTTCCGCATGTCCGTATTTAGTAATATAATTACTTAGATTTAAGAGTCAATTAATTATAGTATCACCACAGGTTACACATCAGGGTGAACATATAATATCGTTTGATTATCAAACGATATTATATGTTAATGTGATTGAATAAATAAACAATTAACAATCCATATAAATATTCGTTTATTTTGCTAATCCATTGAACCTTATAATAGTTACCTAATGACATATTTTTTTTACTAAAACTGCTAAAATTTACTATCACTTTTATCACTGCTGTCCCGTGATTATATACAAGATCCACTTGGACCATGTATTCCAGAGCCTAGTGGTAGTGGTAAAAAGGCAACCTGCGTATTTCATTCGCATTTCTTCATACAACTTTGACTCCCTATTTCTTAAAACACTTAGTTGTACCCCAATACTACAAAAAAGTAACTAGCGAAAAAGATTGCGTCACCGCATTGTGTTATTTTCCAAAACTTGTGTTATTTTCAGTGTTAGTGCATAAAATTGGTGGCATTCAATTCGTTAAGAGCTGGATTACAGGCGTGAGTGTGGGAAAATGGTATAATGATGGTTAAACGTTTCTTTTCGTGTTGTTTCCAAAACTCCATAAAAGCTTCATGTAAAGTTGCCACCACTTTACTAGGAGTATGACTTTGACTAGACTATGACTTGACTATGACTTGACTTGATGACTTCGACTGTGACTTGACACCTATTTGAGTGAAATATCATTAACTTGATAAATTATCAATTAGTTGACACTGGCTAAATACACCAAAGTGTGGAGCCAAAACATAAAAAAAAATTGTTAGACAAAAACAACGTTTTACTTCTTTCGGCCTAGCATTGTCGTGTTACGAACTCTTTCATATTTGTCTATGCTAACATACTACAAATTTTATCGTATTAAAGCTTATATTATGGTTATTTGTTTCGTTTCTTATCATATAAAAAATATAACATACAGCTTTAGCCTTAATAATGTCTATCATTCTAAATATGAAGGCCAATAATTCATATTGTGATTTCACACGAATTTTTAACATTTTACCAAAAACTGATAGCAGTCTCAAATTCTAAATACATGAAGAGAGAGTAGATTTCGTTTCAAAAACAACAACTCTCTGAAATATTTAGTTTTGTTATTCGTTTGGAACAGAAAATCCTTCAACAAACGGGACCGAATCGGCTGGATAAATCCAATATATTAAATTCCAGAGACCATTAACAATTCTTGTAGTGCTTTAGGCATATTCGTTTGTCTCTATAGAAGGCGGATCTGTAGAGCTTCGTATTGCATTCCATTTCTTTTTTGTTCCAAAATTTTTTACAACTCCGAGGGATTGGAACGTACATCGACAGCTTCAAAGAGAACTAATTTAAACTCCATGATTAAAATGTTCATTCTGTTTTGAGCTCGTCATCCGTACCGGGGTCATTCGGTTGTCTGGCTCGTAATGTAAAACGAGCTATTGTAAGTTGTCTATTGTAGAAGGGACATATTTTGATGTCTGCTGCGCGAAGACAGGACAATAAAGCCCGGGGAGCATTTCATTTTCTGAAGGCCCACTCAGGAGCCTGTCTATTAATTTTGCGAATAAGCCGGATGAGTGTAATGAAATTCTTCGTAACGGGCAAGACTGCTGTTTATTTTTGCTTATATTCATGGTAATAAAAGGAAAAATATTCGGGAAAACATTATTAAAGATGGCATTCTTTAGGGAACCGTACGCCGATTAATCAGAGACGCTATTTTAATTAGAAGACTAAATAAAATATAAAGACTCATGAGGTACTAAACTGTAGAAGACTGAGTATTAGCTTTCTTCAGTGAATGTATTCTTATTTTAGTTTATTTTATTTTATTTTATTTTATGATTATATGTATGTCATATAATCATAAAATAAAATACTACTAGTTGCGCCCCGCGGATAAAAAGTATTTTAGTTATTTGCTCATCCCACGGGAAAATTTCACTTTTCCGGGATAAAATGTAGCCTATATGTTAATCCAGTATATAAGCTATCTTGGTACCGAATATCATTCAAATCAATGCAGCCGTTTGGGCGTGAAGGAGTAACAAACATACACACATACACACAAACACACATACAAACTTTCGCCTTTATAATATTAGTGTTATGTGATTATAAATGTTATACAGCGTGTTAAAGAATTATGCTCGAAGATAGCGTGTTATTGAGTTTGTTAGCCATAAACCCTATAAGCAATATCTATTACACCTAACCATGTTGCCTGCATAAACACGTTTATTGTTCCATTCTAATACAATTGATTACGAGCCCGTCTATTAATTTAAGATGATTATCCCGCTCTGCTGGCAAGTACTGTAATACAGTGAAGGGTTCCAAGCATTGGCATAATGAAGACAATCGAGACAATGCATGGATTATAGCGTCAACACACAACAGCCAGCTGCCTTATCCGGTTATCTAAAGTTCATGAAGCGTTTGCTTCACAGAATCACACTAATATTATAAAGGCGAAAGTTTGTATGTGTGTTTGTGTGTATGTGTGTATGTTTGTTACTCCTTCACGCTCAAACGGCTGAAAGGATTTGGATGATATTCAGTACCAAGATAGCTTATACACTAGATTAACATATAGGCTACATTTTATCCCGGTAAAGTGAAATTTTCCTGTGGGATGAGTAAATAATTAAAATACTTTTATCAGCGGGTGAAACCGCGGGGCGCAACTAGTAAGTAATATTAAGAGTATATAAAACCTATTAGGCTTATTCAAGGCAAGTTTCCCTTAGCTTGTACCATAGTTACTTAGTATCTTTAAAATGCTTATAAACGCTTTGAAATTTGTTTTCTTTCGGCCTGTGTTTTAAGGAATACAGTTTATTTATACAGTAACAATAAACTGTTGAAATACTTTATTGTGTGGAGGATTCACCCTACCAATTTAAAGTGAATGTTGTGTTCAAACGAATCTGGAATTCAAAACAGCCAAACCGATATTGATGAAATTTTGCACATAGATTTGCTTACACGACAAAATTTAAGTGAACGACAGAATTTTATTTTATTTTGAAGCATACAACATATAAATAACTAAACTAAACTAGACCTAAAAAAATAAGTTATACCTAAGAACTTAAAATAAATAAAAACTAAAAATTTAAAATAACCCATTGGATAAAAAAAAATAGTATACTTCGGCGACTTACCTAACCATGTTCAACCATATTTTCCTTACACGAGAAGAAAAGAAGGCCAATACAAAAGAACTAAGTAACGAGCTAGTGAACTTTAGTTAGGTTGCGGAAAAACAAGAAGTGTTTGTCGTGAACCCATTAATATGTTCCTATTTCTCGAAATTAAGTTGATAGAGTTATTTCCTGATTGGCAACACTGACTGTGCGATTGGACGAGAGACAAAGACGGACGAGGTTGAGCAGAAAAAGCAATCAGTCTTTTCTTATAATTTTGGCTTATTAGTAAGAATATTTACAACAGATTGCACTTTAAGTAATTACTTGATTTTTTTCATTACACACCATGACACATCTATCAAAATCAATATAAAAATCAGAGCATTCTTTTCATTTAGCGTTGGATAATTTTCACGGAGTTTTGGCGGGAAAGCAAAAAAGATGCGTCACCGCATTGTATTATTTTCGAAAACTTGTGTTATTTTCAGTGTTAGTGCATGGTGGCATTTTATTCGTTAAGTGCTGAATTACAGGCGTGAGTGGGGTAAATGGTATAAAGATGGTGAAACGTTTCTTTTCGTGTTGTTTCCAAAACTCCATAGAAGCTTGTTGCCACCACTTTACTAGGAGTATGACTTTGACTAGACTATGACTTGACTTGATGACTTAGACTATGACTTGACACATTTTTGCGTGAAATATCATTAACTTGATAAATTATCAATTACTTGACACTGGCTAAATACACAAAAGAGTGGAGCTAAAACATTAAAAAAATCCACGTCGAGGCTTCCTGTCATTCTGCTGTCAAATTTGCTGTCAAAAGTAAGGTAATTCACGAATTATTAATGAAAAATCAAATCCTATTATCAAGTTCGGGAAACGGCGACAAGCTGATTTGGAATTCAGGGTAGACATTGTTTTCTCGAATTTTCGCAGTAGATATTCGAATTTATCTGGTTATGATTTAGAGCATTAAGTGTTAGACAAACTGACGCGACCGGCGTGACATCAAGCAACGGGACTATCATGGCGTATCGCTCAGGCAGACGCAGACACAGCCCAAACACTGTTTTAAATTTTCACGGTTGTTAAACTAGGTTTTACTAGGTTGGGCGAGTTGGCTGGACTGCAGTCGCGACCTTTTCTCGCCCCGGTACGGCGGACGAGGGCTCACGAGGGGGTTTTAGTGGGTTCGAGTCCCACATACCCCACGGGGGTGATGGCAGGGAAGTGCGAGGGCATTTCCTAGGTAGGCACCACCGCTTTGCCAGTTATTCTGCCGCCAAGCAGTAGTGCCCAAGCACTATTGTGTTCCGGTTTGAAGGGCACTGTAGCTAGTTCAATTACTGGGCAAATGAGACTTTACGACCTAATCTTACAGTCTAGTAATCTTATTGCTAGACTGTGGTGATGTCTCAGAATGGCGTGCGCAGTACAGTGTCACGCGAAACTATTCTTTTAGAATTTTGAAGTGTCACTGCAACTGATATGGGCAGTCGTGTCGCTTAGCATCAGGCGAGCGACTAGCTCGTCATGTCATTAGGTAACATTTAAAAAAAATACATTTTATTATTTACGGAATTTCCTTCCGGAGTTCTTTATTATGCCGTGATTAGAATCATTTCTGAATTTACAATATTTTGCCATGCTATGGCGCATACACCATGTTCACAATACTATAATAAAAAAGTACAATTTTTTCAGTGCTTTATAAGTACAAAGTATGTGTTTCGTTATGACCTTCTTAGAGAAATCATGTACAAGGCGGCTATTAGGTGTATAATTCTCTTTGTATTGTGTAACGTACCTACACGACAGATCCAGAAAAATAAACATGTGAATTGATAGAAAATAAGGAATATAAATTTAATCCATATTTATTTTTATTTCATAACTAGCTGTGCTCCGCAGTTTCACCCACGTAGAGGATGACAACTTTCTTAATTTTTTCTCTATCATAAGAACCTTCTCCTGACAATAATGAACAAAACAAAAAAAAAATTAGCGTAAACGTTTCATTAGTCACGCGTGGAACCAAGTTCACCAAGGGAAACAGAGATTCATTTTTATATATAAGACACGTTACCTACACGACAGATCCAGAAAAATATACATGTAAATTCTTAGAAAATTAGAAATATTAATTCAATCCATTTTTATTATTATTACAAAATTTAAACACCCATTTCATAGTTATTTGGACACGACACGCATGCGCAACACAATTTTGCTTATTGTGATGTCAGCTTTGTCTTAACATGATTACATTCCGAAACGATACAGCATTCGTCCATGGTCGCTTAGGTTAGACGAGAACTTCAGAGCATTACCCAGCGGTCGGAAGGAACAATGCCGGGGAACTTCTTTCACCGCATCGCTGAGCACTTTATACCACGTCTGTTCGCGCTCTTATATTTTTAAGCTCAGCCATTGAAATTCGCTGTTATTTTTCGTAAATACGTTGAATTGAGTGGGCTTATAAATCTATGTGAAATATTATGGTTGGTATTTTTGTATCATACACAAAAACCGCTGTACTAAAGTATAAATAAATAAATAAAAATGTCAGCTATAATGTCGAAAGTTTTGGTAATTGTAAGTAGGTATTATACCCGGTCGCGCAACTTTTTTTTTAATTTTAATATTATATGTGTAGACACTTCACACAGCGCCATCTAGCCCCAAACTAAGCAAAGCTTGTACTGTGGGAACCAAATAACTGATACAATACTTATATACTTTTTGTTTGTAAATACATACATAGAATACATATAAACACCCAGACACAGAACAAACATCGATGCGCAGCACGCAAGTGTTTGTTCTGGGTGTGAATCGAACTCACAACCTACAGTTCAGAAGGCAGTGATACTACCAACTGCGCTATCGGGCCGGTCAACTTGTAAGTTATGACTGGTTATAACATCGTAAAACCGTAGACGAACTAATTTATTAATACTTTAGTGAAATGTGACAACTATCTGACCTAAACACAGCTGAAATAAAGTTACAAGAAATAATTTGGGTTCTATTATGAAAGCAAGGTTTGCTTAATTTGTAAACAGACTCAACTAAAAGCCTCCTTAATAATCAGAAGTCATTTTAATTTGTATCTATAATTGAGAAAAAAAAGACAAGCGATTCCGATGTATGACTTCCGACTTTTTGCTTATATTATAAAAGAAACTTTACTGGGTGGTAGGACTTTACTGCAAAGTTCGTCTAGGTAGGTACCACCGCTTTGCCAGTTATTCTGCCGCCAAGCAGTAGTGCGCAAGCACTGCTGTGTTCCGGTTTGAAGGGCATTGTAGCTAGTGAAATTACTGGGCAAATGAGACTTTATGATCTGATCTCACAGTTTTGTAATCTTAATCTAGATTGTGCTGATGTCTCTGGATGACGTGCGCAGTGCAGGTCACGCGAAGCTCTATACTTTAGAGTTCCGAGTGACACTGCAGCTGATATGGGCAGCCGTGTCGTTTAACATCAGGCGAACGGCTAGCTCGTCACGTCATTCCTTAACATAAAAAAACTGTTATACTGCAAAGGGGTCTTAGGTTTCCATCACAAAGCATTCTCTTGTAAACTGTCTGTAAAACGGCAATGCAATAAAATTATTGTCAGAACCATTTCGCAGTGGCAGCCGTTCGAGGGTAGCCAACCCCAGGGTGGAAGGGGGCGTTTGTTTGCTTCCCGTCTGTAATAAAACCAGTATACGATGCTTGTGCACTTACTACGTTTCCAATTTGCAAATTATACTCGTGAAATGGATTGTGGCATTCTGGCATAGAACAAGGTGTGACTTTAATGTTTAATTTGCTTAAAGTGCACTTCTCTATCCTCTTAAATATACGTCTAGTCCTTCGGCTGGGTCCAAAGGCATAGATCGGCATATTCATACCAAAATTTCCCGTCGCCAATAATGAACCAAATTAAGTCACGTCCAAAAAAATGCTTGTCGTGCTCTGTACTTGTCGTAGCCCAATTACTTTGGCATGTGCAGAAAGCTAATTAAATAAGCTACATTCAATCAAGAACTATTAGCCGCAATATTCTAGAGCGTGATCGTAATTATATCCGTCTAACTTAGCTTAATGAATACCAGTGCGTGTAGATGTACCTACGCAATAAAACATCACTCGAGAAGTCCGAGGTCCGTCCAACATATTTTGATATACTCATAGCAGGTCTACGTAATCTGACTTCATTTTCTTTACCTTAAGTCTTATCTCAGTGTTTTAGTCTAAGACTCGTCCTAATACTGCTGCCTACTCTCGCCCGCGGCCCTTGGGAAGCTGACTGATGCAATAATTCCCTCGCAAAATTAACTGATGCTGTGAAGTCGACAGTGCCCGCGGCGCTGCCTGAGGATTCTTGGAAAAATAGCTTGTATAGGTACTTATTCGTCGTAAATGGAAATGATTTAGATTGGAATGCTAGATAGATTTGGTATTATTAGGTATATATATATATATGACGACGGCAACGTCCAGTTATAACCTCTATGCGCAGCGGGCAGTAGCGTAAATTACCCTGTGGCAGCATTTAAATTTATTACAGTGGCAACATCGGCAACTATCATTGCTCCCCCAACCATCTGGCTATAAAAAGGGACCGCTCGGTGTACTACGGATCATTCTTGTTCCAAACACGGCGCGGTGTGGACATGCCGAAGGCCTATAGCTCTATAGGTTGCAACCTACGCACAACCCGTTCCTATCTACACATATATATATATTTATATATATATATATATATATATATATATATATATATATAGGTATGTGCCAACCTAGCAACGGTGTAGACAACAACGATGTAAAGTTTTAATACGAAACGTGTTTTATGTAATTACCAAAAGGTGTAAATATATTAGTTAAATACGTGTATACACCAACTATTCCAGAGTTGATTTGCGAGTTTTTTTTAGCTGCTGAAGTCTTTTGTAGACGCTCTGCACCTGAAAAAAATACAGTGCTAGTTAAATATATGATATTATGTACATTATGTAATTAATTGTGAAGGTCCTACATAGGTAGGTAGGTAAATATTTGATAATTTATGTGCAAATACTAAAAAGTATTGTGTATGTAAAAACTATTTTCTTGGTATTGGAGGAAACAGTGTGATATATAAAAATATCATTCATATATTTTCAAGGGTATCGTACGGCAACAAAAATTACTGGAGCAAGCTATTTACGTCTCAGTTAGTTTCAACTTTAAATATGAAACAAAGTCGCTTAGACCTCTTTTGTAAAAGGATGTTAGGTATCTTATTAACATCATTTGGTAGTGGATCACATCATTAATCTAACATGTCAGTTGCATTGTGTCCCATGTCCTCACCTATTTTGCTACATTATCGATACCTAATGCATTGTTGTTATAAACCCAACCGGCTATTGTTTCAAAGGAACACAAGTACCGATAAACCCATTAGATGAGGATCACTAGATATTCGATACACAGAAATACATCGAACTTTGGGTCCAGAGATTGTGGATAAGAAACGAGTAGGATTCGGGAACGTTGATTTGTATTCCATGCTAGTTTGTTTTTGTGTACTCTGACCGTTTTGGATGTAATCCGCAGAGACGTTTTCCTATACAATTTTTTTTTAACCATTGGTGTCCCGATGCTTTGCAAAGGTCTCCCCTTTCACGTGGCTATGTTTTGAGCCAGATCATTCGTTGACCTATGTCTTTACCTATGAAATTACCATTTTTTATGAAATATGTTAGTGTATTTTTTAAAACTTTTATTTCTATTAATCAATGTAATTATACAATCAATGCATCCATGCCTTTTTAAGTAATCAGAATTATTGCAAGCAATAAATACTTCAATGGAAATATTGGCTTGAGGATCGATTAACAAGGCCACGATCTGTATGAAGAATTGGTGGATGTCTAAACTGAGTATGGTAGAAATAAGCTGTAGCGTTCTAATAAAGCGACAACAAAATCAACACTCTCACATTACAAAAGCTGGCCAAAGCATTTTCAAATTGTCCCACTGGGTCAGAGATAAACACGACCTTATTGTAAAATTACACTGCACTAAGTTCTCTCGGGAAAATGCAAATGTAAGTTTTAGTCTGTTACCTTCGCCTTTTTATTTCATTTGCAGTGAGTCTCGCCCGCGTATTTTTTCTGTTTTCAGGGTTACCACCATCACAAACATTTTGTGTTTTGCACAAATTGTTGTAATATTGCGCACGAGTAGAATGGGGGATGAGCTTCCAGCTCAGGTCTCCAAGGAATGGTGCGCTTCAAGAGGTGGGTAAAAAGAATATGAATAATGTGTAGGCAACGCAGCAGTAGCGTCTCTAGTGCGGTGTCCATATATAACTGCTTACCTACAGGTGGACCGTTAGCTTGTTTGTCCATACTTGTCTCAGAACAATTACTATAATTGCTCCATGTTATAACATAAACAATTTTTTTTTTCAGTTTTTCGTATAGTGCATTAGTTTCTCTACTCTCTGGATCTAGGTTGAAAATCAGCGCTAGATGCCTCTGACGACCAGCAATATGCTGAGCCGACGCCCCTTCGGTACTTATCTCTTTATTTATTCGCTATGTACATATTATGTATCGTATGACCTGTTTTTGTATTTTAGACAAGTATAAAAGTAATGTCTTTCTATTCTATTCTATTCTATTCGATGTTATAAAAAAACAGCGTTTACAGCTCCAGTGTCCAAAGCTTAGGCTGTCACACAGCCCACAGTCACGCAGCGGTCAACCCTACGCAGAGATCTGCGATTGTTAGCTGAACTCACATGCTTCCGAGTAAAATATTCACGCCAAAACTCGGTTACCTAGCTAGTCCACAAAGTCCTACAAAGTTTTGTAAAATTCACTGTCACAGTGTTTTCGTTGCAGGTATGAGCCGGATTAGGCCGCTCCATGATAAAATGCAATGTAACTACTATTTTATAAGTTTAATTTTAGCTTGAGTTTATAGAGATATGATTCAATTTTATTAATATTTAATGTTGAAAATTCTTTGTTTTTATGATTTTCTATTCGCGATAGCTGAATTGATTGAAATGAAATGCATAGATTTGCGTACACAAGCGTAGAGCAGCATATACGGTTTTTATTTCAAAAATGGTACGTCAATAATTTTGTATGTTTGTATTATTTATCTTTCCGTGATAGGTACACAATCCTCACTTGTCTTGGCTTGGACTATAATCATAGACTAAATAGGGTGAATTCTGTGACTAATGTTTCTGGGCATTTGGCACAGCGAGAGCGAAGTCGGTGTCAACATAAAGATATAGTTTTTGCTTATCATATTTTGTACACAGTGTTCATATGTGAGTAGTTGTTAGGTTTCTTTTTTTATGTAAACGAATGAGCTAGTCACCTGACGTTAAGTATCACGACACGTGCAGCAGTTGCAGTGCCACTTGAAATTCTAAATTATAAAGATTCGCATTCCTGATGTGTCGTATGACGCTGCACTGCGCACGTCATCCTGAGACATTACAGCACAGTCTATAGTTATTAACTAGACTAACATCGGATCATTTGCCCAGTATTTTCGCTAGCTTCAAACCGGAACGTAGTAGTGTTTGCACCCTACTGCTTGGTGGCAGAATATCTACCGCGTGTGCTTAAGTAAGACAGATTTTGTAAGATAAATAACGGCTAAAACTTACGTCAATTAAAAGTCGAAATTACTCCGACCAGGTTTCGGACATATTCGATGTCTTTCTTCTGGGAGCCAGTTACTGACGCAAGCCGCGGTGGCTTTTGCGAGCGTCAGCACGTAACTCAACTAAAATAAACTAAACTTCAAACAAAAAAAGTAAGACAGCTCCTAAGATCGCACTTATTGCTCTGTGACATTCACTTTACTACAGAAGGGCATGAGTTTACTAGAATTTTAATCAAGTTAATGGCTAATCTAAAGACGAGGATAAAGTACGAAAACAAAACACTAACTTAACGCTGTTTCAGTCATGATTTGGCTCTATAATGACACTTCTAATTGCTTAAGCAACCTCTGTGGCTAATTACAGCTCTTTCACGATCTTCGGTTAGTCGGCTCTGGTTCGAAAAAAGTTCGTGAATAACAGATGAAATTGAATAATTCTGGTTCCTGTGAATATCAATGCTTAGGTTTTTTTTTAAATGTTAGTTCACTTTTATTTAGTCTTTCTACCGTTAGCGGTATGTGTACTTTGATACAAAGTGAGCAACGAAGCAGAATAACTGGCTCCATAAGCCAAACCCATGCCCATATGGAGCCAATTATTCTTCGCCATTCGTGTTATTATTATTTTTTTGAAGTTTTTGTAGCTCTGTTTAAAGTTGGAAATCGCAGATCATAATTTGATGTCAAACTGTGTTTGCCCATGAAAATGCTGGTTTTTTGTGAATTACGTAAAATATGAATATGAAAGAAATATTTTATCGAGTAATTACATTGGAATACAAGTCTGGTTGTTAAATTTGTTGTTGAAAACTTTAGAACGTATAAAATATTTTTTTGGGAAACTTCTAGAAATACCGAAACTTAAATTAATAAAAAACTTAAATTAAATTTAAATTTAATTTAAACTTAAAAAACTTAAATTAAATTTTACGGTCATTAGTTAAATTTTATTCGGTCATTCCTGTTTTTCGTTTTATTGTCTAATCTTAAAAAAAACATTACATTGACACGTCACATTAGAGACGTCAAAAAAACGAGTGTGTTAAGACCACACGGGAGTTTTTGGCGGGAAAGCGAAAAAGATTGCGTCACCGCATTGTATTATTTTCCAAAACAAAATCGTTATTTTCAGTGTTAGTGCATAAAATTGGTGGCATTTTATTCGTTAAGTGCTGGATTACAGGCGTGAGTGTGGGAAATTGGTATAATGATGGTGAAACGTTATACGTACGTATAGTGATGGTTTTCGTGTTGTTTCCAAAACTCCATAGAAGCTTCAAGTAAAGTTGCCACCACTTTACTAGGAGTATGACTTTGACTAGACTGACTTGAATATGACTTGACTTGATGACTTCGACTGTGCCTTGACACATATTTGCGTGAAATATCGATAAATTGATAAATTATTAATTACTTGACACTGGCTAAATACACAAAAGTGTGGAACCAAAACTAAAATAAAAAAAAGACCACATGGAAGTAAAACTTCTACACGAAACGTAACTCTCTCTCTCTCTCTCTTTTTATCTTCACTAGCTTATATTTTCCTCTCAATTTCCGTTCACCTGGCGTGCCTTAAACCTATTTATGAAGCTTCAAATTAGGTGTTCTTGTCTATCCGTCTTTATTTATTTGCTTGTTATGCCTATATTTACACTACTAACCAATGCTACACAGATCTTGTTTAAAACTTAACCGTAATAATAGCAGACTTTTATTTAAAACAAATTACTAAATATATAAATACAACTAAATAGTTTTATAGATGTGATTATAAAGCATATATTTGGATATATGTGTGTGTGTGTGTGTGTGTGGATATGTGTATCAATCCATAGACAATCAATTTCTGTATACCAGTTACCTACTATTAACGGAGTCTGAAGATTTAAGTTTTCCAACTCGAACTGCAGTTCATTCACAAAGAGTGATTCGTTCGTTTTGGATTAGTCAGTCCAAAGTTAGCGCAAGTTTGCTAAAAGAGTATCCTGCACCAACTATTATTCTGTCTCCGCCACCTAAATACTGAGCGGACTTTAGCTGCAACTCTTCATTAACTCTAATGTGGAGATTGAGAGAAAGACAAATGTACATAACATAACCATATGCGAAAAAAAATCCAAATAATTGTTACTCATATATTGCATACGCTGCGAAAAGTATTGACAACTAGCTGCGTTCCTCGGTTTCACTCGTGGATAAAAAGTATCCTATGTGTAAATCCAGATTATAAACTGTGTATTTTTTATTTAAGTTAAATATCCCTGCGAAGCCGGGACTGGCCGCTAGTTTAATAATAAAATGCTACACGTATGCAATGCAACCCATACAATATTTGCAATATACCAACTTTAAAACAACACTACCAATTATTTCTATAATTTATCATGATAATGTGAAATCAAAATTCAGTTTCATAATGTAAAACCTTTGTTCTACCATTTTTTTTTATGATGTTTTTGTATGTAGTTGGTGTTCAATAAAGTATTATTGTGTTGTATTGTATTGTATAAAACCTAAACATGAAATACATCTTAAATTCAATTGCCTACAAACATACCCACCTATTTGACACAAATGCGTATTTAATAAATACCGTAAGTTCCAATTAGGACCCTCTTGTAATTAAAATCTCTAATGAAGGAAGATAATACGATTGCGATTACGATTTTTGCTTAAAAAATAATTGTGATCTTTGTGATGTTCATTAATGTTTAAAAAATTTTGCAACGTTCGTCTAGGTAGGTACCACCGCCTTGCCAGTTATTCTGCCGCCAAGCAGTAGTGTGCAAGCACTACTGTGTTCCGGTTTGAAGGGCACTGTAGCTAGTGAAATTACTGGGCAATTGAGACTTTATGATCTGATCTCACAGTCGAGTAATCTTATTGCCAGACTGTGCTGATGTCTCAGGATGATGTGCGCAGTGCAGTGTCGCTTGAAACTCAATGTTGTAGGGTTCCGAGTGACACTGTTCTGTTATGGGCGGCCATGGTGCTTAACATCAGGTGAACGACTAGCTCGTCACATTATTCAATAACATAAAAAAAAGGCAATAAAATATTTTTTTTTACTTTTTATTTATTACGATATTTTTCACTTGTATATAAATGGCTTATTTATTTACCTTTTCTGAGGACATTAGAATTAAAAGGCACATTTATATTTAATTTATCTGTCTCTAATATATATTATAACCATCACCAATTTTTTTATTATGTTAAGGAATGACGTGACGAGCTGGCCGTTCGCCTGATGTTAAACGACACAGCTGCCCATATCAGCTGCAGTGTCACTCGAAACTCTAAAGTATAGAGCTTCGCGTGACACTGCACTGCGCACGTCATCCTGAGACATCAGCACAATCTAGTAATAAGATTACTATACTGTGATATCAGATCATAAAGTCTCATTTGCCCAGTAATTTCACTAGCTACAGTGCCCTTCAAACCGGAATACAGCAGTGCTTGCGCACTACTGCTTGGCGGCAGAATAACTGGCAAAGCGGTGATACCTACCTAGACGAACTTTGCAGTAAAGTCCTACCACCTAGTAGGTAAAGTTAAAGGTAAAGTTGAGCTCTGGCTGAGGCACCGCGTGGAAATAATAATAATATGTGTGGACATCTCACACAACGCCATCTAGCCCCAAACTAAGCAAAGCTTGTATTATGGGAACCAGATAACTGATACAATACTTAAATACTTTTTGGGTGACGAAGGCGCAGGTCTTCAATGAAATCCGGTGTTCGGTGTAAAGAGTGTATATTCCTGCTCTTCGAGCCACCACAAGTTTTACAAAATAATTATATTATAATAGAGGCGTCGAGCAACGCTTGCTCGCGCGACGGACGGAAACAGAGAGAGAGAATGCGGTGAGTGAAGAGAGTGAATGAATATTGTGTGAATGATTATAGATACACATGAGAAACAGAGACACAGATACAGATAATAATAAATCTTAAGTCTAAACAATAAATGTGGCGCGTTTATCACCGCCACAACTTTTTGTTTGTAAATACATACATATAATACCATATAACACCCAGACACAGAACAAACACCTATGTTCATCGCACAAATGTTTGTTCTGGGTGGGAATCGAACCCACAACCCACAGCTCAGAAGTCAGGGTTACTACCAACTGAGCTATCGGGCCAGTCAAATACACGATTTATTTATATTTTTGCTACTCGCAGGTCACATGCGCACTTGCCATGGCTCAACATATTTGCCAAAAACTAATTGCTTATCTATCGCAGCGAGGAGCAACTAATTGTTGCCGACAAATCGAACTTATATGATGCGACCACACAAATGCTGCGACACATAGATATAATAAAACACTATAAAAATAAATAGATTTTAAAATATGCTGAAATCAAGCAGACAGAGATGGCGTGTAATGTTAATACAGTGATTAATAAAACACATTATCATCACATCACACTATCACACTTCACACTAATATTATAAAGGCGAAAGTTTGTATGTGTTTTTGTGTGTATGTTTGTTACTTCTTCACGCTCAAACGGCTGAATGGATTTGGACGAAATTCGGTACCAAGATAGCTTATACACTGTATTAACATATAGGCTCCATTTCATCCCGGAAAAGTAAAACTTTTCCGTGGGATGAGCAAATAATTAAAATACTTTTTATCCGCTGGTGAAACCGCGGGGCGCAACTAGTATCTAATATCTTTGACTGGCCCGATAGCTCAGTTGGTATAGTAGCTCTGCCTTCGGAACTGTGGTCTGTGGGTTTGATTCCCAGGAGAAACATTTGTTTGATGAACACAGGTCTTTTTTCTGTGTCTGGGCGTTATATTCTATTCTATGTATATACAAACAAAAGTATCTAAGTATTGTATCAGTTATCTGGTTTTCCCATAGTACAAGCTTTGCTTTGGGGCCAGGTAGCGTTGTGTGAGATATCCACACATATTATTATTATCTTTATATCGCATAAAACCGTCTATTGTACCTCCTACTTTGACGGTAGCGCCACGCTTTTGTATTTGTACGACTCTGTTGGAGCGAGAGTATCTACATCTCGCCCACTGCACATCGTGCCCTAAGGGTGAAATGCCCACTTTCTGAAATGTTTATGGGCAAATTCACCCAAAGCAGATTACACAAAGCCAGTCGTCCCTTCTTAAAATCTAAAGGAGATTTTTGGCACGAGAGTACTGAGTAATTGCACTGGGAATTTATTTTTCTATAGCTCGTTACGTCCTTTTGAAAACATGTACACTATTGTACAGCTTTATTAATAAACACGAACTAGCTTTAGACTAGTTACACCATCTTTTGTCTCTTTCGATCCAGCTAAATATTCCAGTACCAAAAAAAGGACAAAAGCTGAAGTAACTAATCCGAGACTAATACCCGTTTATTAATAAGGCTGAAGGTGTCGAATACCAATAGATCTAAATACTATCTAGTTCGGAATTCTGAAATTCTTATTTTTAAGAGCCATCGTACAATTGATTGGCCCGATAGCTCAGTGGGTAGTAACCCTGCCTTCTGAACTGTGGGTTGTGGGTTCGATTCACACCCAGGACAAACATTTGCTTGATGAACATAGGTGTTTGTTCTGTGTCTGGGTGTTATAATGTAATTATATATATGTATTTACAAACAAAGAGTATCTAAGTATTGTATCAGTTACTTGGTTCCCATAATACAAGCTTTGCTTAGTTTGGGGCTAGATGGCATTGTGTAAGATGTCTACATATTATTATTATTAATTAGTTTTATAATTTACCTAAGTACAGTCTATATAAACTCTTGACTATCGTACGATATCGCATCGTACGCTTTAAAAGTGACATCTTCCTAGAACGTCCTCTGATGAAGATGAGTGTTTACTTCCTCGGAGGGTAGTGTAAGCAAATAAACGTCAACTCATTACGAGTGTTCTTAGGTTCCTTGTCTCATTTTGACTTAATGTGACAGTATGAGTACTCCCAAAAGAGCATAAATTTTATGAGCACCGTAGAAAAGAACACTTCAATTACTATTCCCACAAAAGCACGGAATATTGGAGCTTACAATCTTTTTGGGCTTCTAAACTTTATGGCAAAGTGAGTAACCACAGTTTATTGCGTTAAAAAATACGTCGCTAAGTATTCAGGACGCAAACTTATGTATATAAACCTTCAAATATAAAACCATACTATATAAATTTCATTAAGATGATTTCTTTATTTTTTATTAATACTCTAAGCAGGGCGCTAGTGCAGCTCAGAACCCCATGGGTTTTTTATTTAATACATGGGTGTTTTAACAAGTTCCGAGCCATAATATTATAGAAACTGACGTGAGTAGTATTCATAACTACAACTAGTACACGGCTAACACTCACGAGATACAGTCGAATAACTCGACCGGTGTTCGGGCAATATAGATGCCCATCCTCAAGGAGTACGCGCGGCGGCGGTGGTGGCTCGGCGCTGACCCGACTAGTACTACTAGTACTAGTAGTAGTCTGGCGAGTTATTCGACTGTATCTCGTGAGTGTTAACCGTGTGCTAGCTGTAGTCAGTTCTGAGCCAGTTATTTTTTTCCTCTAATTTACTTTATCAATGACTGTACAAAAGTATCAATATAGTAAAAAGCCATGTAAAAAAAATGTTGTGTCTAGGAAAGTGTCTAATTAGCGAAAACAGCGAATTGATTAAAGCAACCAATTAGGCAAAAAGGCCAAACCCTTTCTCGAACTGTCTGTTTTATCAATGAACAATCGAATATTTTGAAATAAGGATCCCGAGAAACGGCCGCACATGGAGTTAATTAAAACGTAAAATAACTGTTCACGCAGCGCGAGTTTTCCATACCTGCCGATATTTATATTGGACAATTTGTATTGAGCATTCTGCCCAGTTTATTTTTTATTTACACATGGTTCACTGAGTCTTAGTATATTAAAATATGCAGATGAATTTACCGTACCCAAAACCGAACGCTCAAACATGTATGCCAGTGACAGAAATTCATTTACAAAGTTATTTATCCCAATAAAAGCTTGCAAGACGATAACCACAAAACAGGAAAAAATCAATAGTTTTTTTTATAGTGACGTTTTTTATCTCGCATTAAACAAAGGTAATTGTAGACAAAAAAACCTTTTAATTATTACTAGCAACTAGGTTCTTAAAATACTCCGAATATCATCTGAGGCCAATATAACAAATCATTATTTTATTTACATTCATTTTAATAACATGTTATTTGTATCAGTGCAATTTGTTTTACACAACGGATGTGATTTGACGAAACATTCGCAGAGTTAAAATCAAAGATACAACTGTCAAATATAAATCATCCAACCACCAGTTATCGGTGCTCCGTAAATAAGTAAATCTGTTATAGAGTTTTATGCGGGAAAACGAAAAAGATCGCGTCACCGCATTGTATTATTTTCCAAAACTTGTGTTATTTTCAGTGTTAGTGCATAAATTTGGTGGCATTTTATTTGTTAAGTGCTGGATTACATGCATAAGTGTGGGAAAGTGGTATAACGATGGTGAAACGTTTCTTTTCGTGTTGTTTCCAAAACTCCATAGAAGCTTCTGGTAAAGTTGCCACCATTTTACTAGGAGTATGACTTGACTAGACTAGACTAGATTATGACTTGGACTGTGACTTGACACATATATATCACATTAATATTATAAAGGCAATAGTTTGTGTGTATGTTTGTTACTCCTTCACGCTCAAACGGCTGAATGGATTTGATGATGGCTGAAATTCGGTACCAAGATAGCTTATACACTGGATTAACATATAGGCTACATTTTATCCCGGAAACGTGAATTTTCCCGTGGGATGAGCAAATACTTTTTGTCCGCGGATGAAACCGCGGGGCGCAACTAGTATTAAATAACTTAAAAAATTATCATTACTTAACACTGGCTAAATGAACAAAAGTGTGGAGCCAAACCAAAAACAAAAAAATCTTTTATACGTTCGTGATATCGCATCCACAGGATTCCTCCAGGCAATCGCCAGTTTCCCCTTCTGATTGCCTTTTTTATTGTCAGCAATCTGTGGCACATTTTAATTTTCTGCCTCGCCTTTTCGTGGTAATTTTTAATTTAAACCAGTTATTAAGGTGTTGGCACTTCGGCATACTGGTAAGGTACATAAATCTTGGGGGAAACTGATTAAACTTTTAATGGTGTCGACGAGCCAAGCGGCAAGCAGTCGAACGTGAGAAAACTATTTGGTTAAACATCACGTAACAAATTAGGGACCTTACACCTACCATAGATTCTAATGTAACTTTTTTTTAATGTTTTGGCTCCCCACTTTTATGTATTTAGCCAGTGTCAAGTAATTGATAATTTATCAAGCTAATGATATTTCATGCAAATATGTGTCAAGTCACAGTCGAAGTTATCAAATCAAGTCATAGTCTAGTCTAGTCTAAGTCATACTCCTAGTAAAGTGGTGGCAACTTTACTAGAAGCTTCTCTGGAGTTATGGAAACAACACGAAAAGAAACGTTTCACCATCATTATACCACTTTCCCGCACTCATGCCTGTAATTCAGCACTTAACGAATAAAATACCACCAATTTTATCAAGTTTTGGAAAATAATACAATGCGGTGACGCGATCTTTTTCGTTTTCCCGCCAAAACTCCACTCCTAATGTAATTCTAATGTATACATTATAAGCTCATTGACACATCAAAATATGAGAAAAGGTGAGTTAGTACTGAAACCTGTATAAAACAAAAGAAAAAACCTATTCCGATTTGCGAAAGAGTTGGGCTTGTATGTAAATAAATTTAGTTATATATACCAGGTTTATTTAACCATGATGCTTTCAAGAAACCGGCTCTCTACAATTAGATTCTACATTGGCTGCCATGAGCCGACCTTTGCAAAAATATCAAAGTCATAAACTCAAGTCAAAACCATTATTTTGCCTTAAATAATTACGGACGTCGTTGAAATTAAAAGTAATCGAATGAATATAGGCCTGTATTCCCAGTTTCATAAGCAGACTTATTTGTATTGATTGAAACTCGACATTTTTGCTCGAATATGCTTCTTGGATGGTGAAATTCAACCTATAACTAATTTAAACATGAAGTGACTTCACTGACTTCTTAAAGATTAAATAATAAAATATCTGTGGACATTTCACACAGCGCCATCTAGCCCCAAACTAAGCAAAGCTTGTACTATGGGAACCAGATAACTGATACAATACTTAGATACTTTTTGTTTGTAAATACATACATAGAATACAAAATAACACCCAGAAACAGAACAAACAACGATGTTTATCACACAAATGTTTGTCCTGGGTGGGAATCGAACCCACAACCTGCAGTTCAGGAGGCAGGGATACTACCAACTGAGCTAACGGGCCAGTCAAATGAATTTATCAAATGAATTTGGTAGGATTACTTAAAATCAAAAAAATAAAGTAGAGTACATACCTATATTATAGGCACTTTACTTACTTTACTTTGTATTGGTAAATAAAAAAAATAAAGTAGAGTACATACCTATATTATAGGCACTTTACTTACTTTACTTTGTATTGGTAATTGGTATACGTATATGGGTCTTTATATAGATCCTTTTCTTTTGATCGGACTAATGCTGTTGGTCTCTTCCGACGTTAACAGCGTCACCGGGCGGGATGGCATAGGTTTTATACCATACCATACGTACCTATACCAATCTTGTAAAATTGTGTAAAATTAAAAATCGTCCAAAATACTATTTCATTTTTCAACATGTATTAGTGATCACATTCACTTGTAAAAAAAAAACAACTGATAAAACAAACGGATTCTCTAGAAACAGTGATTAATGAGAAAACAATTGAAGGAAAAATCTTCTTTGTGATTCCGTGAAACGAAGCGTGGAACTGCCCAACTTGCAGCATTACCGAAGGACCAGCTTGCTTCTCTCTGTGTGTCGACTCCTAGAACGTGTACGAGATAGTTTCGTGGTTAGAAAACTTAAATTAAATACTAATTAAGAAACTTTCTTTTGTCTTATAAATTGTGTTTGTTTTTATCTCCATGTAATGCTTTCCACTGGGAAATATATACTTTACATAAATCTGTAAAAAACGGCTGTTAACAGAAATATAAAAGAGAGTCGTAAAACTCACCAGACTCGATCATAAACCTCGAAAATATACTGTAAAGAAATTTAATATCGACAAAAATTTTATGAATCTTTGATGTATACATGTATATATAAGTTGCAGGTTAGGCATGTCTATAAAACTATAGGCCTTCAGCATGCGCACCGAGCCGTGTCCGGAGCAAGAATGATCCGTAGTACACCGAGCGCTCCTTTTATAGAGCCAGATGGGTGGGGAAGCGATGACAGTTGCCAGTGTTGCCACTGTAATAAATTTAAATGTTACCACAGGGTAAATAACAGTATTGCCCGCTACGCGTAGAGTTTATAACTGGACGTTGCCACCGTCATATATATTATAAGTATGAGATCAACACTATATGCAGGACCTTCAACTGAGGAACTATCTACATTTCACAACAACAACTATCTATTTATTTATATATTACTTGTCCTGATGTTCGTGATGTCATCATGATGGGTTCCAACTGCAAATCAGTTATTAAGGTCATATGACCTTGATTACATGCTGAGTTGGGACATATATCATGACGTCACATAACATCACATTCTGTACAATCTATATATATTATTAGTTATTCAACGAGGGAAAGTTGCCTTTTTGGTACGCTTCCCGCAGAAGGTCTGTGTTTTATTTATGACCCCTTTTTACCTGCAATATTACACTTTTTCAAATGATTAAATATAATTTAGTATTATGTTTATATGTAAATAGAATATTTAATTTAGTGAGTATATACGAATACAATAAAACTCATTGTCTATTATTTGTCCTATTATTGTTTTATTTTTATGTTGTATTGTAGGAATATAATGTTTTGTGTATTTTCTTTCTTTCTTTACATGTTATTAGTGCATTTATGTTTCGAGTTGGGATATATTCTTGCGGCCAAGAATGATGAACAATATGAATGCTGTCAACGATACCATAGTTATTAAATGTCTATAGGTCCAAATGTTATAATTCGTCCAAGGTCCTAGGACCAAAATTAGTCAGTAGTCAAGTAGTAGAAGCTAAAACCCTAAAAAAAATTATTTATTTTACAGCAAGAAATAAGAGGGTTAAGACTCATAAATCACAAAGTATTACATGTAGAGAGTATTATTAGCCAAGATTATACTTGTGAGCTGGCCTGAAGTGTATAACTACATTCATAACATGAAAGCAAATCTCAGAGGAATGAGAACAGGTGCGGGCTTTTTCCATCTGCCGAGAGATCTTACAAATGGGTACATATTACCACGGAATAAATAATAGTAAGTGATGGCATTACATCCCACTCTAGATCCTGCGAATAATACTAGCTTATATCCTATACTGGCATCCTTCACCGCTCATATTTCATTTATATATAATACTGCATTATTCGTTTTAACATTTGATATTTACGTAGTGAGTACTACCACTTTTCAGGGCTTAAAATACGGTAAGAGTTATAGAACCGGTCATAGTTTCCAAATTGAAAAACGTTTCTTCTCAACGAAAAAGGTGTTGATTCTTTTTTTACAGGCTAATGTGGCTTAGCCAGAATTTGTCATAAACTGGTCATTAGACCTTAATAAAAATAAAAATAATGCGTATAAACATAGTAAAACGAATCGTGTCGCGATCAGTGTAATATTTGAGAGCCGTGATAATTGAAGGGGTGAGAATAAAAAGGATTTAACTGATTTTTTTGACCAAATGACTTATGGGTATCGTTGGATTCAGCGTGAAATTATCTTCAATAATACATTCTCAAAATACCGAAATGAGGCTTAACTCTCGAGATTTTGAGTCTAAAAATGGTTTATCTGTCACAGGAATACAGTACGCTTAGCATAAAAACATTACTATATTTATTTTATTATATTATATTTTTACAGTAATTGTATGAATTAGTACTATATTTAGTAATTTTAAATAGAATTAAAACATTTTCAAGCAACTGAAACTTACATAAACCTTTTCTATTACGTTATTAGCACTCTACATTAAAATGACGCCGTTGACGTTTAAAGTCAATTTTCTCGAAACTGTCAATTTGTCAGTTAAATCCTTTTTATTCTCAACCCTTCAATTGTGTAACGTTAGCTATATTAGATACCTACACCAATATTATAAAGAGGAAAGATTTGATTGTTTGTTTGAATTGAATTTGACTCTGAAACTACTGGACCGATTTGAAATACTCTTTTACTATTAGAATCCTACATCATCTCTGATGAACATGGTGATAGAATATTTTCAAAAAGAATTCGTATGAAATCTTCGATAATGTCACCTAACGTAAATATATCATATCCGTGCGAAGCCGCGACGGACCACTAGTCTCACTAATCTCACTTCTCATCTCACCAATATTAAAAAGGCGAAAGTTTGTATGTGTGTTTGTGTGTATGTTTGTTACTCCTTCACGCTCAAACGGCTGTATGTATTTAGATGAAATTCGGTACCAAGATAGCTTATACACTAGATTAACATATAAGCTACATTTTATCCCGGAAAAGTGGAGTTTTCTCGTGGGATGAGTAAATAATTAAAATAATTTTTATGCGCGGGTGAAACCGCGGGGCGCAACTAGTAAGTAATATTAATGGTATATAAAACCTACTAGGCTTATTCAAGGAAAGTTTCCCTTAGCTTGTACCATAGTTACTTAGTATCTTTAAAATGATTATAAACGCTTTGAAATTTGTTTTCTTTCTGGCCTGTGTTTTGAGGAATACAGTTTATTTATACAGTAACAATAAACTGTTCAAATACCTTATTGTGTGGAGGATTCACCCTACTTTTTATGCGCGGGTGAAACCGCGGGGTGCAACTAGTTATGTAATATTTTGGTCTGCTCTGTGACACCCATAGAATATTCATTTAGCGAACAAATATGGCTCCCCTCGGGCGTTCATAACGAAATCAATGTAAAATTAATTCTGTGGGCAGACAACAACGACAAATCGGTGAACATTTCCCTTCTCATTAAATCGCCATGCCGCCGTCGTCCGATTGCTTTTACGGTATCGATTTCAATGAAATTGATACTGTTATCTCGCAAATAAACACAATAAAAGAAAATTTGGTTGCCAACGTAGCGATTTTACTGGAAATATTTTTTGCTATAAAGCTAGAGGAGAATTTTTTAAACGAAACAAGAGATAAATAATTTGTTTCTTGTAAAATATATCTTTGAAGGAAAAATTAAAATATTGTTGCTTAGGCGATTGACTGTAGGTATAGAATTAACGTTTTTGACAAAAAGCGTAATTAGTTTGTGTTAGGTTTTTGCTTTAGGGTCCAGGGTCTGCGACTCCAAATGACTAAAAAAAAAACAATATTTTTATTAGCAGTTCACAGCATCTATACCTGGTAACCGTCCCAAATGACATGGTCAAACGAAAATTAATACACATAAAAAAAATAAAAATTACGGGTGTAGTTTAGGCCCGGCGAACCGTTCAGCATTATAAGATTAATAACTTGCAAGAAACGAGTTTAATATATGTAATACATGAATATGTGAACGTAAAGTCATCATAATTCACCATCAATCACTTCTCAAGCACCACCACTGCGCCGCCCATCGTGCTCGCGCGTCATCCGCACTTTTGATCGCATATTAAATGGTGCCTATCGACGAAAATTTCATTATGAAACACTGGCGATTTAAGATAATTGACTGGCGTGACTTCGCGGAAGTTCATCTTAGATACAAATGAAATAATAATATCTAGTGTAATTCCGCTGAATTCAAGTACTTAGTAAGTATATTGGGGCAGTCGTAAAGGCTTATTGTAGGTAAATTAATGAAAAAACCTGAAATAACCTAAAAACCTAAAATTACAATAACAAATTTAGAGATTATTATTATTATTATGAAATTTAAATTAATTATTATTATTTTTAATGATATAAAATTAATTATTTTAAAACCTGAACTTAAAATAATAAATTTTAAAATATTGTGATTATTAAATTAATTATTATTATTATTATAAATAAAACTGAAATTTAAAATGTAAAATTATATAAATATTATAAAATTAATTATTATATTATATATAAATATAATATTATATACAAATAAACACCAATACAGATAACCCTCGACACGTGTTTCGCCTCTTCACGAGGCATCCTCAGGACCGTGTTAACTCGACGAAGGCTCGTGCGAAAGACTTTCTCATTTATTGCTTAAAGGAGAAATCTATTTTAGACAGTGTTGTTTGCTTTTACATAGAATTGAGTTTCAAGAATTGAATTTGATGTACGAGAGCCCAAACTAAAATCATGCGTTATAGTTTTCCAAATAGTCTCAGGTACGCACTACGCTGCTGGCGTCTGAAAAATGTGTTGGCGGTATACTACATCTACCATCGTCTATCACGTCGGGGATCGAAAATGGGAACCATCAACTCTAGAATCCGTTTTTGGCGGGAAAGCGAAAAAGATTGCTTCACCGCATTATATTATTTTCCTAAACTTGTGTTATTTTCAGTGTTAGTGCATAAAATTGGTGGCATTCTATTCGTTAAGTGCTGGATTACAGGCGTGAGTGTGGGAAAATGGTATAATGATGGTGAAACGTTTCTTTTCGTGGTGTTTCCAAAACTCCATAGAAGCTTCAAGTAAAGTTGCCACCACTTTACTAGGAGTATGACTTTGACTAGACTATGACTTGACTGACTTGACTTGATGACTTCGACTGTGACTTGACACATATTTGCGTGAAATATCATTAAATTGATAAATTATCAATTACTTGACACTGGCTAAATACACAAAAGTGTGGAGCCAAAACATACAAAAAAAAAACTCTACAATCTCTATTATACAATAAAGTTTATTTTTCACAAGCAAGCTTTATTTTTTTAAAACAGTTTCTATTACGCTCCCAACATTAACAACCGTAATGTATCAGATCCTCGGGAAATCGTTGATATACCGTTCCTATTTCCCAATGCTTTGACCTTTTTGCGAGCATTCCCCATGCGTTACCCTTTTTTACTCCGTCCCGACAGATTAGGTAATACTTAGTAAGCCGATGCCCTCATCAGGGAGGGTGACAGCCCGGAGCCGAAACAATTCTCCGACTGAGCTCACCATTACATGGAGCCAGATAACGGTCCGAACCTTATTGATGGTTGGAAATATCGACAAATAAAGTTCGTGTTAGCTATTTGTTTTTTTGTTGGATGTATTTCGGGCTTTAATCTATACTCATGAGCAAAGAATCCGCGTCGGTACCACAATACTTAATATCTCCAGAAGTTTTTTTCTTATTTACACTAGATATTTCGATTCGCAAAAATTCGGTGCGCACAGCACGCGGAATTAATACTACTAAGTACCAAAATGGTTAAAAATTACATTTCTGAATCAAAAATACTTATTTTCCATTAATTTTATTTTGGCACGAAAATAACTTTGATGTATTTAAAAAAAATCACTGCTTTGAACCTTTTAAGAATTTCATTTATTTGTATTTTCACTGTTTATTCCAATATAATATGCTAATAGCGGTCCCGTCTATACTAAAGTTTGATAGCTTTTAAGTTCGCACTCTATGACACACTGCAATGCATTTAGGTATGTCACAGAGGAATAAGTGCAAACTTATGAGTGGTCAAACATTAGTAAAGACGGACATTAGGTTCGCGAATTTATGTCCCAAGGTACCTACTAACGAAAACCATGTCCTCTAGCATTTAACTGATTACGTTGTCAGTTATATTTTCTACTACGGACTACCGTAGTCCGTTTCTACTACATTTCTTATCATTATTATATCCTTTCAAAATTTTTTTTTGTTTTTGTTTTGGCTCTACACTTTTGTGTATTTAGCCAGTGTCAAGTAATTGGTAATTTATCAAGCTATCGATATTTCACGCAAATATGTGTCAAGTCACAGTCGAAGTCATCAAGTCAAGTCATAGTCAAGTCAGTCTAGTCACAGCCATACTCCTAGTAAAGTGGTGGCAACTTTACTTCAAGCTATTATGGAATATGCACGAAAAGAAACGTTTCACCATCGTTATACCACTTTCCCACACTCATGCTTGTAATCCAGCACTTAACGAATAAAATGCCACCAATTTTATGCACTAACACTGAAAATAACACAAGTTTTGGAAAATAATACAATGCGGTGACGCAATCTTTTTCGCTTTCCCGCCAAAACTCCACAACCTTCTTGTATATCGGTAGATACTGTACATCGAGTTTTTATACATCGACCATAAAGTAAAATTTTGATCAAATATTCCGTAGACAATGACGTAAGGCGCTTCTGTCATAAGCTCCACGTGATCAAAGAAATCTGCATGAAAACGTAACGAGTCGGAAAACTGTCTTCCCCAAGTTAAATGTTTAACAAACTAAGGACAAAAAGTATTTCAATATCTCGTCGGCCTTTGGAAGAAAAATCTCGTAATATTTTTTGTTTACCGCCCGCTCAACTTTCGCTTTTCCTTTTGGTAAAATTCAAGTCATCGTTATTTCCGTAAAGAAACGCAATTTGGCGTAAAAAAAATCATTTTACCAACTTTGTTTGTTTACTTCACTTAACATGGGGCCTGAAGACCTGAATATATAAATAAACATTACTCATAAAAGAATAGAATTTTGTTTTATGAACTCAATTTGATTCTGAACAAACCTAATAAAAGAAGTTTGAGTATATTCTTGTTCAAAATAACTTGCAGGTATAACAAATAAGTATAAATGATGAAGAAAATAACGATACAAAGATAAAGTAAGTATTAAAGTGTTTGTGTCATTTTGATTTGCCTGTACACCGAAGCCAAAAATTCTAAGCTACAGATTCTTCCAATACAAAGGTTGTCTGGAATAGATCGTTCTAAACGATAAGACCGCCTATTGACTAGATTTGGTGAATTAAGTACGTTTTTCTTTTTTTTATTATTTTCTTTGCGGTGTATAATATAGTGTTGATAGTTGATGATAGTTAGAAGTTGAGATTTTACATTAAAAAGCTTCGGGCCTTCAAAGGGATCCTTGGTTATGCCTGAAAGATTTTGTTTAATCCAACCGTGTGCATATATTAAATGTACTCTGTGATTTAAATTCACGAAATTATTTATTATTTTATTAGTGCTTGTCCATCTTGATCGATGTTTTTTTTTTATTTTTATGTTATGGCTCCACACTTTTGTGTATTTAGCCAGTGTCAAGTAATTGATAATTTACCAAATTAATGATATTTCACGTAAATAATGTGTCAGGTCACAGTCGAAGTCATCAAGTCAAGTCAGAGTCAAGTCATAGTCTAGTCTAGTCAAGTCATACTCCTAGTAAAGTGGTGGCAACTTTACTTGAAGCTTCTATGGAGTTTTGGAAACAACACGAAAAAAAACGTTTCACCATCATTATAATACCACTTTCCTACACTCATGCCTGTAATCCAGCACGTAACGAATAAAATGCCACCAATTTTATGCACTAACACTGAAAATAACACGAGTTTAGGAAAATAATACAATGCGGTGACGCAATCTTTTTCGCTTTCCCGCCATACCAAGATATTTTATCAAGTTAATGATATCTCACGTAAATATGTGTCAAGTCACAGTCGAAGTCATCAAGTCAAGTCATAGTCTAGTCAAAGTCATACTCCTAGTAAAGTGGTGGCAACTTTACTTGAAGCTTCTATCACTAACACTGAAAATAACACAAGTTTTGAAAATAATACAATGCGGTGACGCAATCTTTTTCGCTTTCCCGCCAAAACTCCTCCATCGATGTTTTTTATGCAAAAATCCCAAACAGTTTAAACATGTGCGCATATAAACTTTTACCTCTTTAAACAAATTACTTTTTAAATTAATCAACTGCATTCAATGTTTTTCAAAAACTCGCTTGCCACACTCGTGAATCGAACCGGCTAAAATCCAAAAAATAGTATTTTTACCTGTATTTTTATGACATTTAAACATTCCAACGTGAATGGCAGTAGCTCCACAAAATTACACCAAATTACAAAATACTTTTTGAACCAATCATATTTCTCTGGTCGTTGAAAAGAATCCGAAAATGGCGGTTGTGAAATTTGAAATATTTTTCTTAACTCGTGTATTTTTGAATTTTAATGTGTAATAATGGTGGATTATTATCCGTTAAGTGTTCGTGAACGTGCACGAGTGTTGGAAAATGGTTCCAAGTTTTAAAACCATAATAAAACATATAATGAAAATAATAAAACCTTTTCGTTTTCTCTTCGAGGCTTCCTAGAGCCTTCAGTAAAATATCCTCCATTTTACTGTGGCATTTTTTTTATGTTTTGGCTCCACACTTTTGTGTATTTAGCCAGTGTCAAGTAATTGATAATTTATCAAGTTAATGCTATTTCACGCAAATATGTGTCAAGTCATAATCGAAGTCATAGTCTAGTCAAAGTCATACTCCTAGTAAAGTGGTGGCAACTTTACTTGAAGCTGCTATGGAGTTTTGGAAACAACACGAAAAGAAACGTTTCACCATCATTATACCATTTTCCCACACTCACGCCTGTAATCCAGCACTTAACGAATAGAATGCCACTGTGGCATTTTGACTGACAAATTAAGACTTTGACATGACATAACCGTACAAAATTCCTGACTTGACATTGGCCGAATGATCGATTAAGCGAAGAGAAGAAGAATCATATTTCTGAGAGAGCGTTAAGGTTTCATAGCAAATTTATAAATACATATTCAATTTTGTAAACGTCATGTACACTTAACTGCTGATATGATGAATAAGCCAAAACATGTCTTAAGCAACATAGAATTTTCCACACTTCTAATCTTAGGTTAAATATCTACTTTATCTTGCAACGTGGTTATGCTGGACTCTTTTATAGTTCAGACAGAATAACGTGCAATATTGGTTATTCCCACGTCGATCATTATTTGCGACAGTGTTTATTCGTATTATATAGCCGGCTTAGTGATACTGATGGTGAATGCAGTGCCATTATTGAGTGTTGCACTCATAATCCGTGCGTAGAGAGCGATGTCATGTGCTCTATTTTGTCGTCATAATATCATCTCTGATTATTTCTCTATTTTTCGTAAGGCATTACCTCTTTTATCAGTACGACATTTAAATATAGATATTCCTATATTTTAATACAATTTTTATAGTACTTAAATGTTTACTGTATATTTGCGCCTGGGACGCTATAATTGTAAAAACGATACATATGTTTCATTCAAAACTCATATAACTGCGGTCAAAAGTAATATTAATGGAAAAAATCCATCATTGCTAGATTTTGACTGAAACGACTGTCAAAGCCAATTTTGACTGATTTTCTCAATCAATATTGATCCGAGCCCTTCGCCAATGGGTAACTGGTATTGTTTATTAACTTTTTAATATTCTATGGTACTCTATAGGGCAATGTGTGGTTTGGATGTCACAGGTTGCCTTCGTTTCGCTCCCGCTTACCTAAGTCTTGTATTTATGTACTAAGAAAAATCAAAGTATATTTTGACAGCAACTGTCTGATTTGTGTGTAAATACGTGAATACCTACTAATTTTGATAGGTTGTGAGTTTTTTTTTTTTTTTGGCGCCACACTTCTGTGTATTTAGCCAGTGTCAAGTAATTGATAATTTTTCAAGTTAATGGTATTTACGCAAATATGTGTCAAGTCACAGTCGAAGTCATCAAGTCAAGTCATAGTCAAGTCATAATCAAGTCATAGTCTAGTCAAAGTCATACTCCTAGTAAAGTGGTGGCAACTTTAAGCTTCTTTGGAGTTTTGGAAGCAACACGAAAAGAAACGTTTCACCATCATTATACCATTTTCCCACACTCACGCCTGCACTCCAACACTTAACGAATATAATGCCACCAATTTTATGCACTAACACTGAAAATAACACAAGCTTAGGAAAATAATACAATGCGGTGACGCAATCTTTTTCGCCTTGCCGCCAAAACTCCCACAGGTTACCTTCGTTTCGCTCCCGCTTAAGTCTTGTATTTATGTACCTACTAAGAAAAATCAAAGTATATTTTGACAGCAACTGTCTGATTTGTGCAGTCAATACGTGAATACCTACTAATTTTGATAGGCTGTGAGTTTTATGAAACTGTTTGGGCGATTTATTTAAATCTAGGCATAGCGATATGTTATTCCAAAACGTTAGATGTGTCTGATTGATGGACTCTTTACGCTGGAGTGAAGTGCATAAATTTTCACAAGATACAAACACCGCAAGGGCGCGAGCTTTATGCTCTACTTCTTATTTAAATTGTTGACGATATTAAAGATAGACATAACTTTGTGTAATATAGACCCTACTTCAATTGATATATTTCATCATCTTTTATTACTGAAAATAATATTTAAATGTATGTAGTCGTTATCATTTAACACATTTATTTAAAAACTAGTTGCGCCCCGCGGTGTCACCTGTGGATAAAAAGGTATTTTAATTATTTAATTATTTACTCATCCCACGGGAAAATGTCGCTTATACGGGTTAAAATGTAACCTACTTGTTAATCTAGTGTATAAGCTATCTTGGTACCGAATTTAATCCAAATCCATTCAGCCGTTTGAGACACACACAAACACACATAAAAATTTTTTCCTTTATAATATTAGTGTGATAGTGTGATGTACGTTCTTATGTTATGATTAGTATTATTTCATTACTTTACCTATGATTATCTTATTATTTAAAATATATATTTTTTAAATTAAAATATATATGTGGGCAGAAACGGGTTGTGGGTAGGTAGGTTGCAACCTATAGAACTATAGGCCTTCAGCATGTCCGCACCGCGCCGTGTCTGGAACAAGAATGATCCGTAGCACACCAATCGATCCCTTTATATAGCCAGACAGGTAGGGGCGCCATGACAGTTGCCGGTGCTGCCAATGTAATAAATTTAATGCCACCACAGGGTAAATTACGGTGCTCGATGGCTGTGCATAGAGTTTATAACTGGACGTAGCCGCCGTCACGGCCATACTGACGTGCGTACGTCCTCGTACGCTTAGCTTCACTTTGTACCTGGTGGGGACATAAGTATCAGTGTAATTGCTCGTTCATCCTGACAATTAAATGGAGTTAAACTTGGAGTCTAAGTCAAAGTCAAAACATTAGTTTTCAATTTGATTAGTCAAAAGTATTTTAACCTTCCAGTCATCGTCAGGGTTAACCCTTCAGGACCATTAGTATACCTTCATTTATAAAAAATGGACCGAATAATGCTAACCGGATAGATATCCCTATAGCAACCAAAAATCATCATTCCTACATTTTTTTAATGGACCAATTAGTGCTAGACCGGATAGATATCCCTTTAGCAACCAACATTTTTTTTTATGGACCATTAGTGCTAGTCCGGATAGATTATCCCTTTAGCATTCAGACACATTTTTCTTGTCATAATTTTTACATTCTCTTTTTTTCTCGAAAAAAACGAATCGTTACTATTTTTCATTTTTTTTTTCCACTGGTTTGGGTTAGCCCTGCAACTAAATTTGATATTAGTGTCACCCGCCGTTACGTCATCATTCACATCACGTCTCGTCACGTTTCGCGTTGCTTGAAGAGTGATGCAGAAATGGGCATTGGGCAATCCCACTTCTGATGTGGGCAGAAACGGGTTGTGGGTAGGTAGGTTGCAACCTATAGAACTATAGGCCTTCAGCATGTCCGCACCGCGCCGTGTCTGGAACAAGAATGATCCGTAGCACACCAATCGATCCCTTTATATAGCCAGACAGGTAGGGGCGCCATGACAGTTGCCGGTGCTGCCAATGTAATAAATTTAATGCCACCACAGGGTAAATTACGGTGCTCGATCGCTGTGCATAGAGTTTATAACTGGACGTAGCCGCCGTCATATATATAATTTAATTTAATTATGTAGTGTAGTTATATGATATTTTTCTTTTATTTCTATTGAATTTTGAATTTAGAGTATCTAGTCTAAATTCAAAATTCCGTATTTTATTGTTTCTCTTTTGACATGACGCTGGCAAAATGTGAAAACAATTGCCATAAAAAAGCCCATAATGCCGTCTTTAGCACCCACCTAAGCCCACTGCAATCCTTTAAAGTTTCTTCTAAGATCTATTAAAACAACTCTGTACTAAAATCAGTTGAAGAGAAAACAAAGCGTGGCATCTTTTAATTTGCACATTTTGGAAAGTAGGTACCTATCTAATATAATTTCATAATGCACTCTATTTTCTTTATGCACTATAATCAAAATGCATCTTTCGTTCACAGCTTTTGAATGCATCTGTGCAGTCACGCTTGGCCAGAGCTGACGTTATCCCGCAGCAATTCCACAAAAAGCCTGGCTGAATAAGTGAACGCCTTTTGCCGCTCTCGGTGGAGCGTAAAATATAGCTTTGCATTCTATTACGTCAGGTGGTTAAGCTTTTTGTATGGAGTTGCTCAGCCACGCAGACCAGAAACACGCTGCGGTGCGTCACATCAAATTAATTAAAATCAAGTGTTCTATTTAGTGATTTTATTGACCTTGCTGTCAAAGACGGTTCCCACAGAACTACTGACTGAGTACGGGTAAATCTTGAACTTGTTAACGTGTTACATCCTAAACCGCATCATCACTTACCATCAGGTGTGATAGTGGTCAAACGCGAGCCTATCAATAAAAAAAAAAAAAAAAAAAAAAACTTGAGCTTCTTGCTGATTTTTATAATTTTTTTTATGTTACGATATGACGTGACGAGCTAACCGTTCGCCTGATGTTAAGCAACACGGCTGCCCATATCAGTTGCAGTGTCACTCGAAACTTTAAAGTATAGTTTCGTGTGACATTGCACTGAGCACGTCATCCTGAGACATCAACACAATCTAGAAACAAGATTTCTAGACTGTGAGACCAGGTCATAAAGTCTCATGTGCCCAGTAATTTCACTAGCTACAGTGTTCTTAACAGTAGTGCTTGCGCACTACTGCTTGCCGGTAGAATATTTGGCAAAGCGGTGGTACTTACCTAGACAAATTGTAGAAAAGTCCTACCACCTAGTAGTACGAGAACCGTTTTGCGCGAGAACGTAAATAACCATTTTTCATAATGCTTTCTGAGAATCACCGCGCAAAATCATTAATAAATTAAATTAAATTTATAAATTAAATTAAATTATATTAAATTAAATTAAATCATAAATCATTTCTCCATTTCAACTTTATAGTTTCTTATTCACCGAAAAACACTTCTGCTTGTATAGATTAAGCCCATATACGTTTTAATGAATATATAATCGCGGATACCGTGGTCTGCAAAACCAAATTGCAAAGGTTATGTGCTTATCACAGGATTCACAGGCGTGGGTGTTTTTAAATAAATAGTTATTATCTCTAGTTACATTATTTATGAGTAAGAATGGTTGGAGCCATCAGACCACCCGGCAGGTGTCCTGCGCATTAATCTGGGAAACAATACCCCTCCAGAGCCAGACGGAACGACGCATTCAATCGCACATAATTGTGTTTGCGATTGGAAATCGCTCAGATCAATTTGTAGGGGAGTTGACGCGGACGGAATACGTTTAGTGTCGCGTCTTGTTGAGCTGAATATTTTCAATTTCGCCACTATTTCATATTCCTTACAAGTATTTTGTTCGATATTACGTTTATATTAGAGCTGACGAATATCTATAAAAACTATGCGTGAGCACGCACTCATGTGAAACAACTTGCCGATATAATAGTTGACGGGTCCGATAGCTCAGTTGGTAGTAACCCTGCCTTTTGTACTGTGGGTTGTGGGTTCGATTCCCACCCAAGACAAACATTTGTGTGATAAACATCGATGTTTGTTCTGTGTCTAGGTGTTGTATTATATGCATGTGTTTACAAACAAATGTATTTAAGTATTGTATCAGTTATCTGGTTCCCATAGTACAAGCTTTGCTTAGTTTGGGGCTAGATGGCACTGTGTGAAATGTCCATAGATATTTATTATTTAATAACTAGCTTCTGCCCGTGGCTTCTATAAGAAATAAAGAAGACATTTTTTCATAGATAAAACAACAATTTTCACGCTCTTAGGGATAGAATTTCGAAAAACCCTTTCTTAGTGGATACCTACACTTTACAAAGAACACACCCTACAAATTTCAAATCTCTAGGACTATCGGTTTAGGCTGTGCGTTGATATATAAGTAAGTCAGGACTTTGAATTGTATATGTATAGATACAAATAAAAGTACCTTGTCTACAACCTTGATTAGGTGTGAATTTCAGAACTAATGACATGCACGTGTCAATATACCGCATAGCTATTTGGCACATTGTGTACGGTATTATCCGAGATGGTGAGTTGTAGCTTCGAGTTATGGAGCAATTGTGAGGCAGCAGCGCGCAGCTGTTTGCGGCTGCCACGTCTCGTCCTTATTAACTTTGACCCCCGTTGTACATTAACCGCATCGGTGGGACGCAAACACCCTTAATTTAACGGCTCGCCTCGAAGCCTCCCTCTAATCCTGCATAACATATTAGCTGAAACATTTCCCAGATTTATTAACCGGGCCTCTTCACTCATGAATTACTTGACGCCGACAACGGAGCGACAAGAGCCGCTCATATTTCATTGTTATTAATAAAGTTTAAACGTGTACTTGCCGAATCTTATATTACAATACAATACAAAAATTCTTTATTGTACACCAGAAAAAAAAACAGTTACAGATGATGAAACTTAAAGCTATAGTACAATTGGCAGATTTATCGCTAAATGCGATCTCTTCCATTCAACCTTTTGTATATTTTAATACTTATTTTAATGTGGTAGGACTTTTCTGCAATATTCATCTAGGTAGGTACCACCGCTTTGCCAGTTATTTTGCCGCCAAGCAGTTGTGTGAAAGCAATACCGTGTTCTGGTTTGAAGGGCATTATAGCCAGTCAAGTTACTGAGGCAAAGAGCCTTTATATCTATAGTCTAGAAATCTTATTAATAGATTGTGTGATTTCTCAGGATGACTTGCGCATTTAGTGCAGTGTCACGCGAATCTTTATAATTTATAGTTTTTAGTGAATCTGTAATGAGGGGCTTAATGAATTGATGCTTAAAACCAGACAAACAACGAGCTCGTTTACGTCATTCGTTTACTTTAAAAAAATATTTTGTGAAATACCGCAATCCAACATATTGCGGTTGCAGCGCAGAAAACGTCGACCAAACGTTGGACGGTTTTATATGATAAATGTCCTGAATTTGCGGAGAGCGGCGCGCCGAGCCGGACTCGATTGACGAACATACCGCGATGCTATGTCGATTTATTTATGTTTCTCTCTGGCAACATTTATTGTAGCGTTCTCAATTTATTTTGTTGCCAGGGGACCTTTTTGAATAGGCAATGTGGCGTATAAATTCGCTCGCCCCCTCGAGGACCGTAGGCTCGGGTGTCTCAGTTAAAAGGTGCTACGAATTAATTTTACCTGACATCAAGGCCGTCGCCGACGGAATACGTTAGCTCATAATGAGATGGCTCTGTAAACATGTTCGGCGCTGAACAAAGTGAGCACCTGTTTCATTATGCATATTGTGCCGTCTATCAAGTGTGAGCGTTTCACGTGCTCGAGCGTCGCGACGCTCTTTGGCTATGAAATTGGAACATGCATCCAATAGACGTTTATCTAGAAATGTGGAATTGTACCTGTTTGTAAATAGTTTGCTACCTATAACCTCACTTCTCTTTTTAGATGAATCGTCACTAAACATATCCATTCTAATGTATTTGACACCCTCTGTGGTGTGGTGGTTGAGCAGGTCGGCTTGCAACCCGGAGGTGGCGGGTTCGATTCCCGCGGCAGAACAAGTATTTGTGCAAAAAAAGTGCAAATATTTGGAATCCTACTTAGGGTCCAAGATGTGATCGTTGGGCGTTATTATTATTATTATAATTTTTCTAATAAAGGGCTTGGAAATTATATCTGCTAGGCGATCACGTAACTTTATTGCAACAAATAGAAACACAAGCAAAGGCAAATACTTGTTCTGAATCTGGGTGTTGTGGGATCATGGTCCTCGTAGTTCTTAGGTCCCTAGACACAGGGAACCCTAGTTAGGGTCCGGGATCTACCAAGTACGTGATCGATGGGCGTCAAAAATATTTTTTCTATGATAGCGAATGATCTGAAGAGCTAGTCGTTCACCTGACGTTAAGCGATACGGCCGCCCATAACCGAACAGTGTCACTCGGAACGCCAAAATATAAAATTAAGCACAGTCTGGTAATAATATTACTCGACTGTCATCATATCATATCATATCATAAAGTCTCATTTGCCCTGTGATTTCACTAGATACAGTGTCAAAAAGCAGTAGTGTGCAAGCACTACTTTGTTCAAAACGGAACACAGTAGTGTTCTACTGCTTGGCGGCAGAATAACTGGCAAAGCCATGGTACCTACATGGACGAACTTTGCAGAAAAGTCCTACCACCTAGTTAAATGTAAAGGAAATATTTGAATCAAGAAAGGGATTTGAACCCGCATCCATCCGTCCTTAAAGCCGGGACATGACCGTGATAAGTGTAATTTATCTTCAACCAACTTACAAGGTTGGCAGTGTCATCTATCAAGAGATTCTTTAGAATCACACAGAGGCTCTAAAGACAAACGCCTCCCAAATAAAGTTTTTTTTATTGGTTGATAGGCTCGCGTTTGACCACTATCACACCTGATGGTAAGTGATGATGCGGTCTAGGATGTAACACGCTTGCCTAGAAGATACCTGTTCACTCTCGATTTAAAGACTCCAAGGTTGTAGGTTTCGGGAAGGCAAGCGGGTTTTTTTTAAGTAATCTAAACTACTTAAGACACACTTTTATCCATCGAAGGTTACAAAGATATTTTAACTGGTATTCTGTATAAAGACTAGAGATCTCGCTGTGTGAAATGTCCAAAAATATTTAGTTATTTATATTTACTACTAGCCCGCCCTAGTTGACCCGCCCCGTCTTCGTACGGGGGAATTGAAAAACGTGGCCGAACGGAATAAAAAGTCCTATGTTCGTCTCCTGGTTCTAAGCTACCTCCCCACCAATTTTCAGCCAAATGGATTCAGATGTTCTTGAGTTACAAATAGTGTAATTAACATGACTTTCTTTTATATACATAGATAGTATATCATTGATCATTAGAATTTTAAGAAATTACATTTATTGATTTTCTTCATTAATTTATTCTAACATTAACTCAAATCAAAATATAGCTTTGGACTCTTACTGTAATTTGATGATTCCAAATTATGTACTTACCTACGTACGTGGTTTGTTCTCTAAAGAGAAACGTGAGAGTACCGATGATTACGTTTGCTTGGACCAATTCAGCTTTTATGGACTACTAGCTTCTGCCCGGGGTTAGCCCGCGTGGCCTATAAGGAAACGAAGAAGAATTTTTTTCATAGATAATTCAACCACACATTTCACCCTCTTAGGGGTAGACTTTCAAAAAACCCTTTCTCTCTCCAAATCTCAAGTCTAGGACCAGTGGTTTAGGCTGTGCGTTGATAGATAAGTCATTCAGTCAGTCAGTCAAGACTTTGAAATTTATATGTATAGATTGTTTTACCCAGCAATAGGTAACGTAGGTAGTGGGTACACAGTAAGGTGGGTCACACTTGCGACGCGACAAAATTTAATTATGAAGCACGTTGCGCTGTCTGCGGTCTTACGCCACAATAAGACGTTTTTACGGATCCACAAGAAATACTGTGTTTATCAAAGTTACGTGAAATAATTGCCTAAAGTAATTTTATCATATTAATTTTCTAAAACGGAGTTTACATCAACGAGGTCTATAGAATACTTAACTTACACAGAAGATTCACTCAGTAAAGCCATTTACATAAATATATAATTTGTGATATGTAATTATTTAGGATTATCCATTCGTTTCAGATAGTTTCACTTACGGATATTAGATTGAAGTAAAACACAAATAGTATGTAATAATTTGGTTCTATTTATAGGTTTTATCTAGTCTAGATTATCATTTGGTATTATAATCAGTCATATAGTAAACAAGCTTCTGCCCGTAGCTTTGCCCGCGGCGTGGCCTATGGGAAAATAATTGAACCACCCATTTCACCCTCTTAAGGGTGGAATTTCGAAAAATCCTTTCTTAGCGGATGCCTACGTCATAACATCTAACTGCATTCCAAATTTCAGCCCTATCCGTCCGATGGTTTGGGCTGTGCGTTGATAGATCACTATATTAGTCAGTCAATCAGTCAGTCACCGTTGAGTCATATATATTTAGATGAGGAAGTTAGGTTGGGATCCAATAGCAGCCCAGCAAAGCTTGTACAATGGGAATCTTATGTATATACAACCCTTTATTTAAAACATAGAATACAATATAACTACACCCAAACAGAACAAACACACAAATGTTTGTCGTGGGCGGGAATCGAACCCACAATCTACAGATCAAAAGGCAGGGTTACTACCAACTTCGACGTGTCTGTATACCAAGTCTGACGTAGTGATATGGCTAATTTATGGTAGTAGTGTAGTATCCGTGGTTATGGTGAAGTACCTACTGCAACGCATTTAAGTACGTCCTCACTTTAGTGCAGACGGGCATTAGTTAGGTTACAGTTTAGAAATTGCAATACCTAAATGTGCTCTGATACAAAGGGGACATACAAAATGTAATATAAGGTAGAAACATTTAATTAATTTCTAATTTTTACGTTTTATAAAGTGTTAATGCATTGACAGCCACCCTGCGGTGGTTGAGCAGGTTGGCTCATAGCCCGGAGGTGGCGGGTTCGATTCCTGTATATAGTATTTGTGCACAGAAAAAAAGCGCAAATACTTGTTTTGTGTTTGAGCGTTGTGGGACCGCGGGAGGGATGGGTCATGGTCCTCGTAGTTCTGGGGCCTTAGACACGGAAAATCCTAATTAGGGTCCAGGATCTATGTATGTGACCGTTAGGCGTTATTATTATATTAAAATAGTTTTTTTTGTTTAAAATTTTAATAAAGAAGCTTTTAGTCTGCAAGTGACTTTATTAAATTTTTAAGTAAATATTAAATATTTAATTGTCTCTTGTAGTTATTACGTAATTACTATAAATATTGATTAAATAAAGATATTTTGAAAACAACAGACAGAAACAAACAAACAGAATAGATTAGTACTTACTTAGCTAGGCCTAAATCAAGTTGGAACGAAAATAAAAATGGTTACCTCACTCCTTCCTCTGAAATAAATTATTAAATAACCTTCACAATTTCTTTGTGCCCGATATTCTGGCAGGCGAGAGGCGTTTCATGAAACATTCAGGGGTCTGTCACTCAGCCTGAGATTCCTCTGAATAATTGATTCCTACTACTCAAGATTATTGTTTATTGTCAACTTGCAAGGAGCATGACTTTCATCTTGGAATGATGGGGGTCTTATCTATACATACAAAATGTAAAAAATTAAAAATCTTAACTGACTGACTTAACTGACTGAATGACTGGCTTATATATCAACGCATAGCCTAAACCTAGCCTAGGACCAGCGGTTAGGTCTGTGTTCTTTGTAAAATGTAGGTGGATACCTAACCTAACTAAGAAAGGGTTTTTCGAAATTCCACCCCTAAAAGGGTGAAATGGGTGGTTGAATTATTTTACTATAGGCCACGCGGACGAATTCGCGGGCAGAAGCTAGTAGCAGTGTACAATGGTAAAAATTTTAACGCTCTTCCAAACCCCATATGCAATAACGAAAATGTTCAGATTTTTTAAAATAAATTAAAAACTTTGTTGTGGTGCCGTTGGCTACTGTTCGACTGCTGTAATATTACATATAATACTACGCACATATCTAGATCTTTATTAAATACTGTCTTAAAGCTAAGTCAAAGTAAAAAGTATATAAAAGTAAAAGTATTAACAAATACGTCGAATGCCGCAGTCGGCGTCCATATAAATATACGGTGGAGCTGCGTGCCCTCAGAATGCAGCGCGCCGCCAGCCGATGCACACGTCCGTTGCATGCCGCCACAACTTTATTATAGTTATAGCGTCCATATAGCGTCGAGGAACTCATACCAAAACTGGTGTGATTATTTAATTTTGTATACTTGTATATTTTAATAAAAATATTTTCACAATATTGAGTTATTGATTTAATTATTATTTCTTTTTTATATTTGTTTAATACTCAGACTTGTAATTCTTTATAATTATCAATAAATTTATCATTATCATAAGTATACAAAGATCTTGTATTTAATCACCACCAAGTGAAAAGAGGTTTGCAATAAATTTTACTTTTAACAAAATTTGGCTTCACACAATTGATTTACTCAGCGTATACAAAAGGTACTTATAAAGCAATTACTAATTTACGCACAGTTTAAATACAAACCTGTACACACATCAGCTCATTTGATACAATACAATACAATACAATACAAAAATTCTTTATTGTACACCAGAAGAAAAAACAGTTACAGATGATGAAACTTAAAGCTATAGTACAATAGGCGGACTTATCGCTAAAAGCGATCTCTTCCAGTCAACCTTTGGATGGAAAGAATTGTTAGAGAGATAGAGGTCGGTTGATGTATACTGTGTTTAATTATCTTGTATACATTGAACTACGTGGCATTTCTAACTACCTTTGTATAGATTTATTTCTCAGAATTTTGTCGGTCTTTGGATTATTTTTGCATATAAACAATGAACAATATTTCAGGTAGGTATATTTGTAGGTACATATTCTAAGTTATTTGGGCTTAACCGCGCGAAAACAACCCTAATATCCTCTTCACAGAACGACACTACACTCAAGGATTGTACGTAAAGCGGTTGAAGTTAAGAAGCACAAACATTTTAACATGGAGGATGGTTTTAGGTTAGTTTCGTCCAGTAACCCAGTGCTAGGCAAGTGTTTGCATCGCGGTTTACGTCCGGACAAATCAGATACTGTTAGGATTATGTGCCGTGACAACTCACCTGTATTTACAAAGTAAAGTTCTTTTTTTTTATTAATCTGCATTTCCACAGACACCTGGGTCCGTGCTTTTTGTTAGATATTTTTTTATATTTATGAATTAAGCCTATTATTAACATGAACTTACATATAATACAGGAAGGATAATACAGCCAATAACAAAAAGATACATAAACATAAGCATTTAAGTTCTTATTTCTAATTTTTAATTGTGCGTACACCACCGAGCAAACCAGCTTCCGCAAGCAGCACCCGTTCACGAGCTTGACGCATGTTCCAGCCATCGCCCTCCGCGACCATATTTGAGGGAAGAGGACGACCAAACATAGTTACCATACAAAGTTAAGTTCAAGTGCGGGTAGTTTAGTAAAAAGGACTCGTTCTTCCTGGCACGGATACGCGTATCTTCAGTCTACTCGTGACCATGGCCAACGCGACTTCGTTGAAACGTCGAAGTAAATAAAAATGGTTTTTAGTAAATCCTGTGTAAATAAATAACATTTTTTTTTATGTTACGAAATGACATGACGAGCTAGTCGCTCGCCTGATGTTAAGCGACACGACTGCCCATATCAGTTGCAGTGACACGTGACACTGCACTGCGCATATCATCCTGTGACATCAGCACAGTCTAGCAATAAGATTAACACACTGTGAGATCAGGTCATAAAGTCTCATACGCCCAGTAATTTCACTAGCTACAGTGCCGTTCGAACCGGAACACAGTAGTGCTAGCACACTACTGCTTGGCGGCAGAATAACTGGCAAAGCGGTGGTATCTACCTAGACGAACTTTGCAGAAAAGTCCTACCACCTAGTAAAAATAATTGAATATAAGAAATACTGCACACTACTTACTTAAAATTAATGCAAATATAGCATTAAACTATGATATAAATACTTGGACGTCAGTGAGTTGATTTCCCCACCGGCTCCGGCGCCAGCTCATAAATATCTTAGCATTCATCATACTCACTTTAACTCAGTTTAAACTTAGCTCAACTAAGCAATTTTAAATTGAGCTACAGGTACAGTACTCGGCTTGAATAATTCAATGAATAATATCTACCTACCCCGAAACCGAATGCAATCAAAACTTTGTCGAGGTGGGATACACTGTACATAGATTCTAAGTTCTAGCTCGGGTTAGATTGCGATGAAGTTGTTCGGGATATCATGGCTATAGTTAATTACGTGAGAATTAAGTTTGTTCGTTGTTGTTCGTCGTAAGCCACACGCGGGCGCGACTGACACACACACTGACTGTTGACTGGCCTGATAGCTCAGTTGGTAGTAGCCTGCCTTCTGAACTATAGGTTGTGGGTTCATTCCGGGCTATCCCAGGACAACTACTACTGACAGGACAAATACTGTGTCTATACCAATGTAGTATATGCAAACAAATGTATGTCGGTGACATTTTATCTATATCACTAACAAAAGCGCGTTTAACACACGATAAAGTAAAACATCCCTCAGTTTTGTACAAGTTAAAAGCCTTGTCAGGGCTTGTCGACTTGTCATAGCTACAATAGGATGAGACAAAACAGGGTCATCCGAATAATGTCGGCACTCAACCGAACATCGGGTTTAAATGGGTATTTTAGATACTTTCACAGTTGTTAAACGTACCTAATAATTACTTCATCTAGGTTCTAATAGTAATATAAAGACGTGTTTTTAATTGCACTAGGTGGTAGGACTTTGTTGCAAAGTTCGTCTAGGTAGGTACCACCGCTTTGCCAGTTATTCTGCCGCCAAGCAGTAGTGTGCAAGCACTACTGTGTTCCGGTTTAAAGGGCACTGTAGCTAGTGAAATTACAGGGCAATTGAGACTTTATGATCTGATCTCACAGTCGAGTAATTTTATTACCAGACTGTGCTGATGTCTCAGGATGATGTGCGCAGTGCAGTGTCGCTTGTAACTCTATGTTTTAGGGTTCCGAGTGGCACTGTTCTGTTATGGGCGACCGTGGCGAAGAGTCCCAATTATAACATATAGCAAAAAGACTACTAGTATTAGGATGAATATTGCTTTACTAAATTAATTCAGTATTTACGCATTTACGAACAACGATTTGGTTCGTTTCAATACTTTTATCTTTTTATGATGTATCATTAGTTAGCTTTGAAATGAATTGCTAGTGCTAAGCACTGTGGTACGCTGTCTGAGACTATGAAAGTTTTAAAGCACGAATAGTATTCAATATGATGGCAAAACTTTAACTTATTACTATAGAAATTAGAATTACCATAGAACTAAAGATTAATTAGGTAGGAATAATCATAATCATAATCAAAATCAATCATTTATTTACTAGGATACACGCATCAAACACATTTCAGATTTCAGGTAACGTCACAGTCACTGTACCCGGCCCGCAAGCAGGCGTGCAAATATTTAAATAAATTAACGGAAATTCAAATTACTACTATTATTATTATTATTACATGTCAATTATCTTAATTAAAATTAGCACTGTTATAATTCATTACCTACTTAAAATTTAAAAACTCTTGCAAGCTGTAAAAACACTTGTCGATCAGCCAACTATACAAACATCTTTTAAATATGTTTCCCTGCAGTATCTTAATATTATTCGGCAACTTATTATACGCTAATATACTCATATTAACTACGTTTTACGGTATTTACTATAGCATGCTATACCTTCGATCGCATCGTCACTGCCCATTAGGTGAGAGCTAGTCAACTACTAGACAAGTTTGATGTAAAAACACTACTCTACAAGCCCATCTTGAGATGAAGTGGTGACCACGGCCAACAGCGATAACTTAAATTAAATTCAATCACTTTCTCGGTATTTTCTATAGTCTACTTTGCAAGGCATCCTGGTTAAATGATTGATCGGTTTTTTTTCTTTTTGGACACACTAAATATATAAATGCGACTGAAAGAGACAACCAAAGATGACAATGCCAACAATAATATTTCTGGCCATATTTATAGAAATTGGAATATTACTGATATAATATACAAAAGTCAAAATGTTTATTTGCACTTAATATGTTATGATTAATGATATAATCTTAATTAATGATAGTAACATTATTCCTATTATGAAAAAATGTATAAGATAAGATTAAGACCTAACAAACTTAATAGATTAATTTCAATGTAAATGAAAGAATTTGTCTTAAGAAATCGTAGCTGTTTAAAGTTGACATTTCAACCTTTGCAATACAAAAACAGTAGGGACTTTTCTAGGACTATTACACCTCAAAGAAGAATGATGAAACTCTAGCAAACTCCGAAGATTACGCGGCTAATTCGCAAATTGATCGCGCGACCAATTACCGACGGCAAAGTTGCGAGCGAAAAAAGTGAGGTTAGATATACGTACCATTTTCTTATTAAAACACAAGTGAGTTTAGACATACGTGCCATTTTCTTATTAAGAGCAAAGAAAACATTTGTATTGTTTTTGCCGTTCAATGTGAGTTTTTGATGAGAGTATTATAAAAAATTCTATAAATCTTTTTATACTCGTACCATTCATTCCCTACTTTATATACTAATCCACATCCAAAAGCATAAGGTTCTTCACGAAGGAGATTCTTAAAAGACAGAAATCGTTCCACGGCGTTTTATTTTCCTAGAAAGAATCTGTTATTATATAATAACAGATTCTTTCTAGGAAAATAAATATCTGAATGGACATTTTATTATTTTCTCGTGATTACTTTTACCGGGAAATTCGTGGCAGGTGTCAGTTTGGCTAAGCCGGTGATTGTGAACAGCAAATGGTTTTTTACATGGATTTGCTGTGAATAAACTGTGTTCAATAGTGCGAGCTTATTCGCGACGCGCTTGTCTTGGCAGCTTTGCGGATCGATTCAAAGATCGTGATATATATTATTTTTCTCTAAATCCGTGGGTCGAATCTGTGTGTAGGCGAAAAGATACGGTTTTATTTTTGAAGTAAAACTTATTTACGCACGCTTGACTTGGGGAGTAAGCTAAAGAATGCGAGGCGTACTGAAGTTGAATTTGATTCATCAAAGTTAAAAATTAGTTTTTGTGGATGTTGGTGTGCCCGGTCAAATGAAAATTTACAATTGTCAAGATGGTGATATTAAAATTAAACAATGCAAAAATAAAATTATACTGGCCGATAGATGGAGCTAAACTAAAGAAGTTTTACTTCAGTCGTGTGGTCTAAAGCATACTCATTTTTTTCGTGAAGACTCACGATCTCGCTGTAAACAGAACGTCTATATGTAAAAACCGGCCACTTTTTCCAATTTTAATAGCGCCTGCGCTTTACTAAAAAACGAAATTCAAAACGAAGAAAAACACAACCTATAACCTACCCGTATTTACGCAGCCAAGTAGACCCTCATTCATTTAATATGAGACAGCCCGTGTCTTTCCACAGCCAAAGTTTAGGGTGAATAATTCCACTGAAATTTGACACCAGACCAACCTCTTACTTTTTTCACTCGCCCTCCGCGACGATACCCGCGCGAGCGTAGCGTCGGATAAAATTCACTCACACATAAAATATTGATACAATTCAGGAAAGTTTTTATTAAAATTCAGAAAGGGACCTAGTCCCATGCGATGTGACGGATGTCCACGAAACTCGTATAAAATTTATAACCAAGTTTTTGAAGGTAATTGATCGGAAAACCAGCCTCGCGTTAGGGTCGTGTGACCTTGTAGGTTTATTTATTTTCTCCAGTAAAACCAGTATATTTGGAAAGGTTATGATAAATATTATATACTTACAAGGTGAGTTGAATAACATATATACAATTAATGGATGTTAGATATGGGTCTCTAGGGTTGTAGGATTCCCTCTTTATCTAATTGCCTCCTAATTATTTGGAGCTCCAACCATTCAACCGCAATTTTCCGCGAAATTCTTGAGTGGGCATGTTTTCGTGCCGGTGAGTAGGTACATAACTATAACAACATTTATGGTCTTGGAACTTTGTTAACTACGAAAACTAATAATAGGCAGGGTTTAAGCAATGCGTTAGTGACACCTCTTGTGCTGCAAATGTCTATGCTACGATAACGATGTCATCCTATTTCACCATCACTCTAGCATTCCACCTGCTTATATCACGAATACTGGCCATTTCCATGTGCAACCAATATCAATATTTAAATTCAAAAATTTTGAAAATATTCTATACTTTTTTATTTACTTTTTTCATACATTTCTCATTCTACTTTGAACGATGCAGTGCCACCGCTCTGCCCGTACCTCCCCAATTATTGTGCTCTATCCAAGTGTACATAATTTTTATCAGCGTACATTTTTATTTCAACACCACTGCAAAATTGTTATAAATGACACTTTTATAGTTTTGCTTTCTAATAAATATCATTTTTACGGAAAATGGAAACTGACACGGACCAGGGAAAAAAAATATTTTAGTTATTTGCTCATCTCACGGGAAAATTTCACTTTTCCGGGATAAAATGTAGCCTATATGTTAATCCAGTGTATAAGCTATCTTGGTACCGATTTTCATCCAAATCCATTCACCCGTTTGAGCGTGAAGGAGTAACAAACATACACACATACAATTTTCGCCTTTATAATATTAGTGTGGTGATAGTATGATTATTGTAGGTCCATCGTTTTACGACAACAAAAGTTTCCGGAATAAAAACATTAATGGTAAAAAAATGAATTTATTGTTTTTCAAAATATTCTCTAATAGCGGTAAATGCACTTTACAAATAAACTTTTTTTACAAATAAACCAATTTTTAAAACATTTATGCTACTCCTGCGTGGTTACTTCAGAAACATGTTTTTCATACTGTTCGACAGCCTCTTCTGGTGATGGTGATGACAGATTTTTTATTTTATTTTAGGGAACAAAATAAGCTTTTGAGCCTCACTCAAATTGTGTGGTATCCATCGAGAGCACAGCTTTTTCACGTTCAAATGTTTGTGTAGGATTGATTGTATTTGACTTATGCCTAAAACCCGAATCTCATTGTAGCTCGCATGCCTGATAGATGTCAGTTTCGATCATATGGAGCAGCATCGATGTTTTTCTTATTCCAGTGGTGGATGGATGTCTATCACGAAATTCTTCACTGAAATTGACACGACTGCGTTTGAATTCTGCAAACCATGGCATGGTGCTTCATTGCCAAAAGCAAAACCTTCAAATTGAAGCCAAGCAAAGCTGTCAAATTATACTTCAAATCGTAGAATATCATACCACGAACATGTTTTTTTATGTTGATTAATACCGTGGCGAGCTAACCTTCTGCCTGATGTTAAGCGACACGGCTGCCCATATCAGTTGCAGTGTCACTCGGAACTCTAAAGTGTAGTTTCGTGTGACACTGCACTGCGCACGTCATCCTGAGACATTAGCACAATCCAGTAAGATTACTAGACTGTGAGATCGGGTCATACAGTCTCATACAGTCAGTTTGTGTGAGTGGCCATTTCTGGAAACATAAAATCAAAGTTAAAGGATTTTATTGCAAATAGGCCATTAAATTAGCACTTTTACAAGTCAAAATAAGATTAGGTACTTAAAATTAAATTATACATATAATGCGACCTATGTGAATAACATTACTTAACGACGACCTTTTATTTTTGTTTCTGAAGTTTCTGAATTCCCATTTACTCCACATCACCATGATCCAGTCAGCTCCTACCCTTAAAAGCTAGCTGGGAATAAGAGAGAACTTCCGAGACAGTGTCGCCCAAAATGGGGCACACATTAGTCCTCTCATGGAGATCTAAGATCGTACCTATATATTATATCTATTATCATAGTCTCTACCACCAGCTTCAATTATATCCTGAATGATAGCAAAATAAATGTGCGTCACGTTTGATGTAAGGACGTCTAAGTAAAATTATTACCACAATGATACGATAAATAAACCGTGTTTTCGGAGGTTTTCCTCGTCGGTCTGAGGAGAGTTTTCCTTCGAGGAACATCACTTTTGGCGAGGTTATTCAATTTCATTATTCATTTACATTACATGCGTGAATTTGGGATGGAAGTATATACCTACGTATGTCTATAAACGATGAAGAATGATTGTACCTCGCTACGCCTACATTAATCTCTGCTTCTCAGGTAATTTCTGTATGTAATGAGAACCTGTATTAAGGTTATCTGTATTTAAAAATATTTTCAATTAAATCAAAAAGGAGATTTAAGATTTTGATAGTGTATTATATTAAATAGGTAATTGTTTTTGGCGGGAAAAGAAAGATCGCTTCATCGCATTGTATTATTTTCTAAAACTTGTATTATTTTCAGTGTTGTGCATAAAATTAAATATGTACGGCGCTTTTTTTATAAATACCTATATGTAATTTTTTGTGTCAAAGGAAAGGTTTTTGTGAGTACATTTTGAAGAAGTATTTAATTTCTTATCTGAGTAATTTACTTATAGCCTTCATTTCTGTGGCTTTGGACCATTCAGTACCTAGATTTTGGTATGAGAGGGTTGGAAACCTATCTATTCCTCATTATTCTTTGCAGTCTTGAACCTAACTCTCGCATTATCTTTTCAAAGATTCGAAAGGCCAAGTTTATGCAGCTTATCGGTGTCTCTCAGTATTTTCAAAGGCTCGCAACTTGGATCGGATGAGTTGTTTCCAGTTATCGCTGTAATCCTTCTGCCTGTCGCCAAAAGGATTACGGTATCGGGTATCTGTCTGTAGTGAAGCTTACAGTAATTATAGTGGAAATAGGGATTAATTGCGTGGATGACCAACGGTGACAGATGTCAAAAATCTATATAAGTAATTATGAATTTAGATAACAGTTATCAAAGGATAATATCTTATTTCATCCATACTTATCTACTTCTAATAACTCTAAAACCGAATGCAAAAGAAAATAATTAAATCAGTTTAAATTATTAATCAATTTCATTCGAAGTTTGTACACGCATCCGTCCTTCTTTTTAACCGACATACTTTTTTGACGGTTGGCTTTGAATCCCGCTCGTCGTTAAAGTTCCGATACAGTTTAAATTAAGATACTGCTAGAAATTATACATTTAATTAGCTATTAATTGTGAAAGATTTTACGAATCTTGTCTTCAATTGTGTACAACGAATTCGTAAAAGCTTATGTTAGTTATTTTACAGTTGGTGTATGAATCCTGTACTTAATAGTTTTAAAAACATACTTATTAGTAGCACGTTGCTTGTTCTTTTCTTCGGAGAAATCAGATTACTATAACTTCGTAGAAAAAATGCAGGATCGAGACTCCTAAGACAATGTTTAAAGTAAGGAATATCAGAAGCCTTCAGTCAAGCGGATTAAAATGTCTTGATAATATGTTGCTCTATTAGCGATTCTGCAACATGTCATACCATAGATAACTTTTTTTAAATTTTTTATGTTAAGTGATGATGTGACGAGCTAACCGTTGAACCAGATGTTAAGCGACACGGCTGTCCATATCACTTGCAGTGTCACTCGGAACTCTAATGTATAGAGTTTCACGTAACACTGCAGTGCGCACGTCATCCTGAGACAAAAGCACAATCTAGTAATAAGATTACTAGACTATGTGATCAGGTCATACAGTCTCATTTGCCCAGTAATTACACTAGCTACAGTGCCCTTCAAACCGAAACACAGCAGTGCTTGCACTCTACTGCTTGGCGGCAGAATAACTGGCAAAGCGGTGGTACCTACCTAGACGAACTTTGCAGAAAAGTCCTACCACCTAGTAAGAACTTAACAGTACAGTTTGTTATACAAGGAGGAAATAATGGTATTCTACCATTTCTACCACAGTCTGAAGGAAGAAGAAAAATACGATTTATCACACTATCATACTAATATTATAAAGGCGAAAGTTTGTATGTGTGTATGTTTGTTACTCCTTCACGCTCAAACGGCTGAACGGATTTGGATGAAATTCGAAATTTGGATGAAACATTTAATCCCAGAAATCTGAAAAGTGAAATCTTCCCCTGGGAAGAGCAAATAATTGAAATACTTTCTATCCGCGGGTGAAACCGCGGGGCGCAACTAGTAAATAAATAACGCCTAACGATCACATAAATAGATCCTGGACCATCGTCCTGCAGCACCCAGAACAAGTGTTTGCACTTTTTTCTATACACAATTACATGTCGCGGGAATCGAACCCGCCGCCTCAGGGCTATGAGCCTATCTGCTAAACCACCACACCACAGAGGCTGTCGAATATGATTGTCTATGTCCATATTATTATTGTGTGCAATAATTAGGTTTTGGAGTAGATTTTTTTTATCTCTGGGTATAATTCTATAAAACGTAGGTACAGCAAGAAAATATTTAATGCGAAACGTTTCGGGCTGGAATATGGGTAAGCGAAGTCTTTGCCAAGATGCATTTAAAATTAATTAGTTTTACATCGGCGGCTGTTAGCACAATCTGATTTTCCGTGGGATTATAATGAAGCAAGGTATTAAGTGAATTATCGTCTTGTTATTGTTTTAAGCAAATGATAACGATCGTGTATATAGGTACGATGGATAAATATAACCAAATAAATAAAAAATAATTTAGCGTTGTGTTTTAATAGGTACCTATTTATTATATTATTTTACTAGGTGGTAGGACTTTGTTGCAAAGTTCGTCTAGGTAGGTACCACCGCTTTGCCAGTTATTCTGCCGCCAAGCAGTAGTGTGCAAGCACTACTGTGTTCCGGTTTGAAGGGCACTGTAGCTAGTAAAAGTACTGGGCAATTGAGACATTATGATCTGATCTCACAGTTGAGTAATCTTATTACTAGACTGTGCTGATGTCTCAGAATGATGTGCGCAGTGCAGTGTCGCGAAACTGTGTTTTAGTTCCGAGTGACACTGTTCTGTTATGGGCGGCCGTGGCGTTTAACACCAGGCGAACGACTAGCTCGTCACATCATACACTAACATAAAAAAAATATATATATATTTTCCCAAACTGTTGATTATGATTGTCTATCAACGTGCCCTGGGATTGATAGGTTCAGTGGAAGAAGAGCAGAGGTAGAGCATCGTTTGGGATTTATTTATTAATTGTATGTTACGAAGAACACTATTTTTTAGGACAACCTTTATCATTAATGTTATAAACATCTCGTACAAATGTTATATTTCAGGCACAAAAATGTTACATTGTATTTATAGGCAAACGGGTTGTGCGTAGGTTGCAACCTATATAACTATAGGCCTTCAGCAAGTGCACCGGGCCGTGTCTGGAACAAGAATGATCCGTAGTACACCGAGCGGTCCCTTTTTATAGCCAGATGGTTGGGGGAGCAATGATAGTTGCCGATGTTGCCACTGTAATAAATTTAAATGCCACCATAGGGTAAATTACGGTACTGCCCGCTGCGCATAGAGTTTATAACTGGACGTAGCCGCCGTCATATTCTGTGTATGTATTTACAAACAAAAATTATCTAAGTATTGTATCAGTTATCTGGTTCCCATAGTACGGAGCTTTGCTTAGTTTGGGGCTAGATGGCGCTGTGTAAAATGTTCTGTAATATATGTAATAAAAAATGTAAAGTAATGTAATATTTATTTATTTATTTGCAAAAGTGTGTCGCTTTTTGTTCTGTTTAGTTAAGTTTATCTAACAGAATAGCACCCATTGTCGCAATATTTAAGTAGGTACTAATCTAATCTCAAGTAATTTCGAGGGCACTTAAAAGTAATTTTCTTACCTTCTAAGACATCTACATTACTACCCAGCCTTATCACATTGTCCAAGGACTGCGCGAAAGATACAGTTCATACACTAAAGTAAGCTTCATCAGGGTGAGTGTGTAGTCCTCTAAACATCCATACGTACCTATAAATATATACCTTGCCTTAGTAAACAACAAAAACCTGCAAAAGAGAAACGGGTCACAGTGAAAGGGCACTCTTACGTAGAGTAAGGACCGTAGCTGGAGACCGATTCTTGGAAAACGCCCAGTAAAAAATGACTGATATCGAATGACGCCCACCACCATATCCACCAGATTACACATATTCCCATATTTCAAATACGAAATTCATGAGCATAATAAAAAATAATTACAAAAAAAAATGTATGTATGTCGACAAAATCCATTCTAGCGGTTGTGATCCAAATCATAAAACTATATTTTTCGATAAATCATAAATATACTCAATGTGTTTCCTCTTCATCAGTAAAATTGTACAGGTTAGTATTGTTAAAATTAAATTTAAATAATGATATATTTACAGAAGTGAAAATATGCTAGTAATCTTAATTCAAATTGCTCTTAATGGTAATTTCTGTATTCAATTAGTAAAGTAAATTTGTAAAGATCGATTGGAATCCAAACAATAAAAGGACCATATAATTTTAAAATTGGGATAACCTAAAAATCATATATTAGGAAATTACAGTGTGAATGTGTGTGTGTAAGTGGAAAAGATAATTTTTGTAATTCTTGATGATACAGGGTATGACAAACATGACCAGAATATATAAATTAAATATATAAATAAAGATTTTTATACATTACAGTGTTGTATTAAGACCTTTCTCCCTAGGACGTTTTAATATGCTAATGATGCAAGTTGTGAGGCAGGAAGATAATATGTAAGTATGTAATGAAAAACATAGAACGTTAAATAACATCTTGCATATCTAGACCCCTAGTTCCGAGGAACGAGCTACACAGACAAGGTCTCGGTATGTCGGATATCCTGTAGTACTGCAGAACGGAAGCTCTATGACGTGTTGAACCATTACTCATTGTCCTGGCATTGAATAGCTTGACGTGTAAGTATAAATCATGAGAGGGATTTGTGATCCGGCAGAAAAACTCGAGTATGATGTTAACAACAAGAAAAATATACAAAAGATATTTTGGTAAAGAAGAAGGTATTTCAATACTTACTATCTAATTAATTACAAGATTGCTCTTTCTAAAGCTTTCCTGGAAGAAAACTCTTTATAGGGTTAAGCCCCCTGTAATAGTTTTCTGCCAAATTACTTTAATGGAAAATATACATAAGAAAATTATAGCTAACTATTTGAACATATGTAAATTACAAACATAAGATATCTAAGTACTTTATCATCCGTACTAGGTTACTCTGTGCTTTAATACATAATTGTTTTGACTAATTTCTACAAAGAAAATGCTAATAAAGAATGTGAAGTGTATAACAATCTAATAATACGTCTACAGCTTTATTAATAAACGGGTATTAGTCTCGGATTAGTTACTTCAGCTTTTGTCCTTTTTTTGCTACTGGAATATTTAGCTGGGTCGAAAAAGACAAAAGATGGTGTAACTAGTCTAAAGCTAGTTCGTGTTTATTAATAAGGCTGTTAGTGTTTACAAGACTGAGGCAAACTCTAGCTATATTCTTAACGTTTTACGACCGATCTATCAATTATTCAGTTATGGTAAATTAGTATGACGTTAAGCGATGAGTTTTTAGGAGCTATTCAGTATGTGATGTCGTCAACATGCGAGGAATACGTTTTCCTAGAATAGGCATTATTAAGAGACGTGATCTCGTTGATAACAAGTTTTTGTTATTCCAAGAATCGACCCCTACTTTTGTGAAAATTGTGCTAAAATTTTGGAAGCTAAAAGAAACTGGTGGTAGTACTTTGTTGCAAAGTTCGTCTAGGTAGGTACCACCGCTTTGCCAGTTATTCTGCCGCCAAGCATTAGTGTGCAAGCACAACTGTGTTCCGGTTTGAAGGGCACTGTAGCTAGTGAAATTACTGGGCAATTGAGACTTTATGACCTGATCTCACAGTCTAGTAATCTTATTACCAGGCTGTGCTGATGTCTCAGGATGATGTGCGCAGTGCAGTGTCACTCGTAACTCTGTTTTGGGGTTCCGAGTGACACTGTTCTGTTATGGGCGGCCGTGGCGCTTAACATCAGGTGAATGACTAGCTCGTCACATCACTCAGTAGCATAAAAAAAAAACGGTATATGATTCCAACTTACTCAGGTACTTTATTATTTCCACATTAGAATATGTATATAAATTGATCAACTTTAGAATGGCCTATTGAGCAAATCTAATGCTAATTTTGCCACCCGAATTCATCAAAAATGCTCCATTTTCCAAATCTAACTAACTACCAACAGGTAATTAAACACGCAATTTATTATAGTAACTAGTTTCCGAAAGGACTGAGCCGACAGGATTTAACTCTAAATTAAAGTCGTGGGCTTATTGTAGATTCCTAGCAGGTATGTTTGGTAGGCCAGGCGGCGACACACAAATCAGCCTGACACTAGAGACTTGTACCCTGAATGTACTTACAGTTGGCGCCCGGAACGGATAAGGGACAGTTTTGGGTATTGTATGACCTCGGGATACACAAGTTACGAGAACTCTCATAATATAAGGTTTTAAAGGGAAATGATATGACTTTGAGTTGCCTTGTGAGCCAATGTGTGAATTTGTAGAAATCTTGGCTGTCTTGGGCTTAAATCCCTCATGGTTCACCGAAAGTAATTAGGGGAAGGTCGGGGGAAACCAGATAGCGGGTCAGAGCAGATAGTTGCTATTTTATTATTCCGCATATCGCTCTTTCGTTCTACTCCGTGGAAAGATATTAATATTCGCAAAGCGAACGCATGTTCAGTGTAGATCCAAATGATGGACGTAATATCAAATCATAGCTGGCATTAATTGAAAAAAAAAGTAATTTATCTGAATAATAAATAAATAAATATCTGTGGACATTTAAAACAGCGCCATCTAGTCCCAAACTAAGCAAAGCTTGTACTATGGGAACCAGATAATTGATACAATACTTAGATACTTTTTGTTTGTAAATACATACAAAGAATATGACGACATAAACTCTATGCGCAGAATGAAGAATTGCAGGTGGAAGAGAAGGAAAAGAAAAAAGGAATTATTTTTAATCGGTTGCCATCAAAGTCAGAAAGTATCCTACCTATTTAAATACCTCGAAAGGTTTATGAAGTGGAGGACAGAAAAAAGAATGGACTCGCTGACGGAAGGAGATTTTCTTTCGTATTTCGATAAACTTTCCAAAAAATATCAATGTTTCGGCGTAGCGGTTTACATGCTCTATGGAACAACTACCTATACTACAAGGACAAGACATTTATATAGTATACAAAACAAAGACGTGTAAGTTACACCACTTATAATTCAAAAACGGCTGGACCAATTTTCCTGATTTTGTGTTTTTGGAGTTATCATCGTCCAGAATAGGGTAATCTAAATATATATAACTCAAAGGTGACTGACTGACTGACACAGTGATCTATCAACGCACAGCCCAAACCACTGGACAGATCGGACTGAAGTTTGGCATGCAGGTAGATGTTATGACGTAGGCATCTGCTAAGAAAGGATTTTTCGAAATTCCACCTTTAAGAGTGTGAAATGGGTGGATGAATTATTTTCCCATAGGCCACGCCGCGGTCGAAGCTGCGGGCAAAGCTCGTACGTAATATGATTGATGCCAAAGAAAAAAAATCTTAACGTGCACATTCATTGGATGTTAGGCGGAACGAAGATCGTCGTGTCAGTTATTGTTTTATACCTATTTATTTTTGATATAATAAACTAGGTACATATTTGATATTGCATTGGATTAATTTATTTTCACGCAATCGTAGTGAAAAGTCAAAGTCAAAATAATTATTGCAAATAGGCTAATTTTAGCACTTTTATAAGTCAAAATTATATTAGGTACTTAAAATTAAGTTATTTCACTAAGCATATAAAATTACAAAGTGCTTATTGTGTGTGCAAGCCCATTACAATATATGAGTTTGAAAAAAAAGCAGTTCTCTTTCTCACTACTGGTGCAAGCAATCCGGCACAATGCAGAATAGAAAACTTTGATCCGAAGCTTCGATTACAACTGTAAAGAAGAAGCTACAAGAAACTTTACAGTGATGTATTTTTTTTTCTTCTTTCTACTGTCTTTTACAATTTATATAATTCATTACAGTTGAGATAATGAATATGTTACAAAAGTAACCACCACATCACACCGTAGTGTGTCACAAAGTAGTGACACACGGCGCTGAAGACCCATTATAGCTTGTTTTCTATTTTGCCAGTTATTCTGCCGCCAAGCAGTAGTGCGCAAGCACTACTGTGTTCCGGTTTGAAGGGCACTGTAGCTAGTGAAATTACTGGGCAAATGAGACTTTATGACCTAATCTCACAGTTATGTAATCTTATTACCAGACTGTGATGTCTCAGAATGACATGCGCAGTGCAGTGTCACGCGAAACTATAATTTAGTGTTTCAAGTGTCACTGCAACTGATATGGGCAGTCGTGTCGCTTAACATCAGGCGAGCGGCTTGCTCGTCATGTCATTTCGTACCATAAAAAAAAAAAAAAAAAAAACTCCCTCGTATATGATGGGTCCTATAACAGACGGAGTGAAACCAGGTATCCCGTTTCATGTGTGGTGCAAGTTTGGATTAAGGGCTTTTAAAGTGTTTTTAGATCGAAATTTATAATATAAAATGAAAGGTAAAAGGCTATGCGCAAAGGTAAAGGGGTATGCGCAAAAACAGTATTTAAAAGCAGATAAGGAATTTTTAGTTTGTGGCCAAAATTATAACCAAACCACCGATGAATGTATACACAGATTATTTTAAATGTACTCACGAAGGCTGCATTGGAGGTTCTGGACCTGAATTATTGTTTTATTTACCTAATAAATCCTTAACAGCTTAAAAGTATGTCAAGGATATCGTTGCATACATAATTTATAAGAAGTCATTACAATGGCAGTAAAAAAATTACGTTATAGGTGTAGAAGAAGATATAAAAAGTAAAATGGAGGAGGCGTAACCTTAATAAAGCTGAAAGGACAACAATTTGCCTAAAAATTTATTTAGGTATGTACGTACCGTTACTTTTATAACGGTTGGGATCTTATCTAAGAACAGTCGACAGAGTGATTTACGACCCGCCTTAACGAAATTTATAACCTAACATAACCTACATAAAGACTCCTAATATAGAACCTATAAATCAATTGCACATCGAGAGCAAGTGTGGCTCAGCGGTATCTCGTGCCACTTTCAAACAGATCCTGGTTCGAATCCCACTCGGCCCTGCACCAATGACTTTTCAAGTTATGTGCGGCATTTGCACTTGCAAGGGAAATATCGTGAGGAAATCGGCATTTGAGAACATTCGAGGATGTGTCATCCGTCATGGCCGAGTGTGGGTCAGCGTGACAGACCAGCCTGCATTCTCTCCTTGCGAGAAAAGCTCGTGTTTCAGCAGTGGAATCGTGTAATTAGATCACTTGACACAGTAGTTTCGGAAAGGCATATCCTGGTTATACGGACTAGGTAAAAAAGAAATGTATTTCTATGACCGATACATTCACGGAACCTAAAAATCGTGAGGTGCACTTGAAACTATTATGATATTAAATGTCATGCAGGTTTCTAGTTCTTGGTATAATATGTTATTTTTATGTGATAGCATATTATTATGCTCTTGGAAATGTTGGAATGGAGCCGAGCCCACTATTCACTGTTCTGTACACTGGATGCCTAATTCTCTTTCTTTGTTCAGTCCCTAATGATTGCTAATGACCAACCAATTTTTTACATTCTTATGGCATTTTTTCCTAAAGGATTAAAATAGTTTTGTCCCAGTAACACGTACGTACCGGTACGTAATATTATTATCAGTTCTATGGTACTGGTTTCGTAGCATCTCGTAGCTAAAAGACTGTGTTACAAAAGTATTGTATATAGATAGGCTATAGGTACCTAAAAAGACCTACAATTATTTATTTATTATTATTATTATTTAAAATTGCAGTGAGATACAAACTTAACTGAATCGGCATATCATCATAAAACACGAGTGCCGTAATGTAGGTACGCGAGCACGCGAGCGTAGGTAATTTCTTGGATTATGAGCCTAAAAGCGGTGTAATAAAAGCTAATTAACCAAGAAAGTGTCATGAAAAAAAAGATTCAACAAAATTTCTTCTAGATTAATTTCGGTTTGCAAACAATATTTTTTATTTAAATTAGTTGATTAAGTTTTACATTGGTGTCGATTCTGTGTCGCATTCTCTAAAACTAAAGTAAACTTAAAGTATGGCGGTACTCTTCTGATAAAGGGGAAATGAAGAAGTCGGAAATATGTTAATACACAGAATCGACACCAGTACTTGACTAAAAAAATTGAAGTCAAACAAAACACAATTTTTAAAAGTGAATTGAAATTTTCACCTTTAGCCTGAAATGCTGTATCCATTAGAAATCGTACTCCCAAGAGTCCAGGCTTAGAGAGCTTTGTGAAACCAGCAAGAAGGATGGATGTCAGCGAGTTTTGAGAATAAATAAAGTGAATTTAGAAAAATTATTTGCTCATTACCAGAAGTAACTCTATGGTGTGGTGGTTAAGCAGATTGGCTCATACCCTGGAGGTGGCGGGTTCGTTTCCCGTGACAGCACAAGTATTTGTACACAGAAAAAAAACCTAAGTACTTGATATGGTGTCTGGGTGTTGTGGGAGCATGGCCTCGTAGTTCCTCGGTCCCTAGATACAGGGAATCCTAGTTGGGGTCCTTCTACAAGTAAAAGAAAAATATATGAGACAAACACTACCTACTCATAGCGGAGATGACCCAATCTGCATCCGATCATATGATTCGATCTTAACCTTGAAGACCCCGACGCGCTCCATCAAGTGTTATTTATAGTGCTTGGACGTAGGGTCAGCTGAGGGGAATAAATGGGCCGCTGCAATCACGCACGCTTGCTCACTGGAAGTTCACGGCCATATATATAGGGACGCAATCTGCTGCGCACAACGCAACCCTTCTGCCGTTTATATGTAGATATTGGACTGGCCTGATAGTTAGATAACCCTGCCTTCTGAACTGTGGGTTGTGGGTTCGATTCCTAACCAGGACAAACAATTGTGTGATGAACATAGGTGTTTGTTCTGTGTCTGGGTGTTATATGTTATTATATATTTACAAACAAAATCTATCTAAGTATTGTATCAGTTATCTGGTTCCCATAGTACAAGCTTTGCTTAGTTTGGGGCTAGATGGCGTTGTGTGAGATATCCACACATATTATTATTATTATACTAACTATAGGTAGTCATTGCTGGCGGTAACAGATTTAGGGCTGTCACTGTCACTAAGCTTCAAAGATAAATTAAAAATTATTATTCTTGGGGGGTCGTTGAAAAGAATCCGAAAATGGCGTTGGTGAATTTTGTATCTTTTCCATAACCCGTGTATTTTAATGTGTGATAATGGTGGATTATTATCCGTTAAGTGTTCGTGCACGAGTGTTGGCAAATGATTCCAAGTTTTATGCCTTATTCGTTTTCTTTTCAAGGCTTCCTAGAGTCCTCAGTCAAATATCTATCATTTTACTGTGGCATTGGCATGTGGCTGACAAAATAAGACTGACATGACATAACCGTACAATAATTCCTTACATAACACTGGCAGAATTATCGCTGAAAAGCGATAGCATGCCATTAAATGAAGAGAAGAAGTATGATTATTATTATTATTTAGCTCATTATAATTCAACCATACTAGGTATTAATTTATAAATCGTCCTAGTAAAATTATAAAATAAGTATAGTATACTATTATAATATGCTACTTAAACGCTATAGGTTTTATTTTAGATAGTGTGAAAATCTTTTACTGAAAATACTTGGGCGATTTATTCGTCAGGTTTGTAAGTCGGTGCTCCATCTTCATTGTAGGCGGGCGCTGTCAGCGGTGGAGTCTGGATAAATGACTCTATTTGTATAGATTTGTGACCCGGGAGTTGCACTCAGATTAAAAGGGTTAGTTATGGTAAATGAGGAAATTTTATTTATGAATGTTAACAACGGGTCAATAAAAAGAGCTATTTAATTTCATAATCGTGTATCAATATGAGCTTTAAGTATCACATGAGTATCATATAAACTGATGTAGTCAGCAGCCAAGAGGTTTTGTACTCGGAAATAGGTCGCATCATGGCCTGCAATGCGGTGCGGCTGCTCGTCATAGCCAGAGGCGCAGTTCACCGGTAGCTTAGAAATAGCTTACATTATACCACAGAGAACTAAATGTTTTGCAATTTTTTAAATATTAACGTCACAGAATATGTAATAGTACTAGTTCACATGTATTTTGTGCTGTGAACACAAATATTAAATTAGTAATTAGTTCTCTTCTTCTGCAAGTGTAACTTTGGCGCTCAAAATGTTGCTAATATTCGTCGAGCCGTAGGTACATAAAAGTTAGTTCTTAATATTGGTAATGCTGTTTGAGTATACACCATAAGCAATGACCGGTAAACTGGGTTTATTTATTAAACAAAATATTTTTTTTCTTCACATTTGATACCCTAAATGTGTATCTAATATGGGCGCCAAAAATAACCAAATTTCAACTATCATAAAAATATAATTATGTGTATGTATAAGTTCGAAATACATTTATAGACCTTAGACTGCAATTTAATCGAAAACAAAAATATGTGTATGATTGATGATCTGATCATCAATCATACACATATTTTTGAAAGGTGTAGTATTTATTAACTTTTGCCTAATTTTTTTTCGGGTGTTATTTATTTATTTATTACAATTAAAACGGATTATGTACCAATTACTGTAATCATATCATATCAATTACTCTACTATTCATGTAGTATGCATATTATATACCTAACCAAATTTATTTTATTTTAGGTCGTTTCTGCAACTAACACTTGATCCAGCACTGCTCTTATGTGCCGAATTGTATCTTTTATGTGACAGGTAGGCGTATGATGAAAGAGGAGGTAATATCATTGCTGCTGTTGAATAGGTACTGAATTACGATCAATTACTATTATAAATATCCATAGCCTCTAACCATAGGTACTGTTTGCCAATAGCTGTGAACCAAATTCAGTACAATAACGACCTTATCGTTCAATATATTTGGATAGAGATAATTTGTCAGTCCGTTTGACGTTTATAAATACGATTTTTTTAACATATACCATGTTACCACAAATACAAAAACCAGGCTTAGTCAGCCTGCGTCAAACAGTGTTTAACAATACAAAACAGTAGTTCAACACTTGTTTAAGGATTGTTTAAATCTTTTGTGGTTAAGCCGTTAAACTTTATTTTTTATAATTGACATTATTCCCTGTTTTATTTTATCTGCAGAACTAGGTGGTAAGTTTTAACTAGGTGGTAGAACTTTACTGCAAAGTTCGTCTAGGTAGGTACCACCGCTTTGCCAGTTATTCTGCCGCCAAGCAGTAGTGCGCAAGCACTGTTGTGTTCCGGTTTGAAGGGCACTGTAGCTAGTGAAATTACTGGGCAATTGAGACTTTATGATCTGATCTCACAGTTTAGTAATCTTATTACTAGATTGTGCTGATGTCTCTGGATGACGTGCGCAGTGCAGTGTCACGCGAACCTCTATACTTTAGAGTTCCGAGTGACACTGCAGCTGGTATGGGCAGCCGTGGGCTAGCTCGTCACGTCATTCCTTAACATAAAAAAAAAAAAAAAAAAAAAAGAACTTGTCTTTCTAGAACTCGGAAAGTTACGTTAACTAAATTAAAATTAGTGTTACATTGTTATGTTTACTTGCGTAACGAATGTTCCATACGTTCAGATATGACATAAATCAATGAAATCACACTTAAATTCAGCATAATAAATATGTGAAAACAAAGCACCATGCACCGTCGTATGAGGTTAGGGTTGGCTGCTGTACGAGAATGCCTTTGGGGATTTCTATATGGAATATATGGTTGTCAGATCTTTCAAAACAGTCTTTATAACTGCGCGCTCACAGCCAATCTGTGTTGAGCAAATTCATTACTGGACGATATCATCGACAAAGGAATTAAAACAGCTGTGATTAGCATAACACAACTTAACCAATAACTTTATAAACTTTTATAAAATAATAAACTTTTAACTGGGACAGTATGGGCAAATCAAAACCATAGCAGATACGGGAAAATTTTCTTAGGAACGCTTTACTCTTTGTAAGGAAACAATTTGGCGTAGTTATTTCTTGGTCAACCGTGGGCTCTTCATAACGGCTAATGGCTTTGATGAAAAAAAAATGCAGATAGACTCAGTGTCATAGTATTGGAAAAAAAATTGGAGGAGAGTATAAGTTGGTCAAATTGTAATAAAAACTTTAAATGCGCAGTCAATAAAAAAAAATTGTGGATATTTCACACAGCGCCATCTATTTTTTTTTATGTTATTGAATGATGTGACTAGCTAGTCGTTCACCTAATGTTAAGTGACACGGCCGCCCATAACAGAACAGTGTCACTCGGAACTCCAACATGTAAAGTTTCGCATGACTGCTGCACTGCGCACATCATCCTGAGACATCAACACGGTCTGGTAATGATTACTCGACTGTGAGATCAGATCATTAAGTCTCATTTGCCCAGTAATTTCACTAGCTACATTACCCTTCAAACTGGAATATAGTAGAGCTTGCACACTACTGCTTGGCGGCAGAATAACTGGCAAAGCGGTGGTACCTACCTAGACGAACTTTGCAGAAAAGTCCTGCCACCTAGTAAACTGTAGTAGTCCCAAACTAAGCATAGCTATCATCTAGTTCCCATAGTACAAGGGAACTAGATGACTAATTCTTCTTACCTTAAATAGAATTGTTAAATACACACATACGAGTAGAATACAATATAACATCTAGATAAAGAACAATCAAAGAGTATATAACCGCTAAGCTATCAGACACGATCTCAAAAAATCCTAATCTGACATCAAACCAAAAAGAGTTTAAAACTTCTTCTTGTAAAGGTCTCACCTGTACAAGTGTACAGCGTAGGTGGACAACCCTACGGTACGCCGCTAGGTAATCTATTTCCTTGAGTGTTTATTCATGCTCCAATTTATTGTCGCTATACGATCGTATTTTACAAAGCGACCTTATTTTCTTAGTAACGTGTTTTATGTGCGGGACAAATAGGAAAATTGCAAAATGGTAAAATGGCTGTCTTCGCGTAAACTAAGGTCTTTATGGCAACACATTAAATATGGATAGGCAATTGACGCAAAAACCGACCATTTTAACTTGTTGGCTGTGATTTTGAATTTAAACTAATTTGATCTTTTCCGATGTATCCTACGATGGACAACTTTCAATGACTTTATTCACATTAGAATACAAATGAGATTGCGAAACCAGTGGCAAGTAAGGTAATCAGATCTTTTATGCCTCAATTGCAAACTAAATATATGCTTAAGATTCGTATTAATTTGTTATCAATAATCGATGTAAGGACAAAGTGTCAACTGCTGAACATAGGCCTCGACCATACAACGCCAGTAGACGCTAATCATATGCGGATTTGCCATAATCATCACATTTGGCAGGTAGCTTGGTGATCGCAGGAGATTTTATTGTACCGAGTAAAATGCTGCTGCCTATAGGATATTGCCTTAGCATAGCTACCATGGGTGATGGGTGGTCTTATTCGCAACCCGAAACATTTAATTTGTGAATTCCTTCAATTGATTTATAGCCTGGCTTAAACACCGATGAACAAGTTTGTGACGTAGGTACTTCTTAGCCGTGTAACTCAATTGACCTAAATGCAAGTGATACATAATTAAGCACCCTGTTTTGGTCCAACTAGGTCGCGTATTGATGTGCCCACAAATTGCTTCATTCAATATGCATTAAATTTATGTTCTGTCGCATAGTAGACGACAAATGATGTAGAATATATTAGTGATGTTCCGGATATCCGTATCCGCATCCGCGGATATCCGCGGGAGAAATAAGGTGTCCGTGTCTGGTTAAAATTAAGTAGTTGCGACCCGCGGAAAAAAAGTATTTTAATTATTTGCGAAAATTAAACACACGGGAAAATTTCACTTTTCCGGGATAAAATGTAGCCTTTATGTTAATCCAGTGTATATGCTATCTTGGTACCGAATTTCATCCAAATCCATTCAGCCGTTTGAGCGCAAAGGAGTAACAAACATACACACATACACACAAACACATACAAACCCTCGCCTTTATAATATTAGTGTGATTAGTGTGATAGTATGATGACATAAAAATGACTCAATTACACATAAGCATATTATGATTAAAATATATAGGCAGGCGTCTTATACATATACATTTTTAACGGGCTAAGTGCTTTATACTTTAAGTAAGCTAATACAATCATACAAACTATAATCCAAAACATACATAAACATACTACGATATGATATCCCAAGATACAAGTTTTTTTTTAGCGGGGAAATGCCCTCGCACTTCCCTGCCACCACGGGGGTATGTGGGACTCGAACCCACTAAAACCCCCCCGTGATCCGTCCGCCGCCGGGATGAGGCGAGATGGTGTCGCGAGTCCCCGACTCTCCGCCACTAGCCCCACTACGTGGGATGGAGAAAAATACAAGATACCCCAAGTCCGCACTAAGCGTTTTACTGGGTCATTTATAGTCCGAACGGCCATGGAATGGAATGTCCTTCCAGCAACAGTGTTCCTTCCTGAGTACAACCTGGGTCTTTTTCAGTCAAGAGTGAATGGGCATCTCATGGGCAAGCGTGCTCCATCTTAGACAACTTCATCACTTAATCCACATACAACTTGGGTGTCTTTAAGTCAAAAGTAAATAGGTTACTTCTGGGTAAGCGTGCTCCACCTTCGACCTCATCGTCACTTACCATCAGGTGAGATGTAGTCAAACGCAAACCAACCGACAGTAAAAAAAAAAAACCTTCAGAAAAAAATCAGGAAAAAACTACCTATATAGTAACTAACTGCACAACAGCCTACCAAAATATATGTAGGTACTGGCGCTGACCTAATGGTCAGTGTAGCCAGTACCTAGTCGGTTATCTAAATTGTAATCTCTCATTATGTAATTTGATTTGATTACTTTTATAGCCTATAATATCTGTACTCATGTATCTGATGACACAAAGTAAATTGAAATAGGTACAAATTATTTCTGATCATACAACCGATGTATTACTAATTCATGTTTTTAATTTAATGATTGACCTACGACCAAAATAACGAAAAGTATGTACTCCTCATATTTTCTTTCCGTAGTAGGGGATAAAATAAAGATTACTAAGCTTCACGATTTTTACTAGCCAGGAGGCTGCTGCCTTAGTTAATGTGAATGAAGGCATGCGCTATCCGTCAGTACCGACGTGACATTGACAGCTCGCTGCGGCCAGCCATAGCTAATTCGGTTTTAACTGCGAAATCATCTGTAGTTCTAAGTCTAGATGGTGTAGCCCAGACTAAGACTGGGTTGCACCATAATACCAGTTAAAGTTACAGTTCTATTTTAAATTAACTATGACTTTAACCTTAACCATGAAGTTCAGCCAGCTTTAATTAGATGTAAACGTTACAATGGATCCTACAAATTCTCCATCTGTGATTGGGTTACTCCAGGTGCAGAGCTAACGCTCTAGCTATTGTTTTGTATACTCGGAATCTCGCTAAAACGAGTCATCGCCCCCTCTTGGCGAAGCGATCAATTCTAGGAAGATGCAATTTTTTCTTTTTAATCTCCACATACTCTTCATCATTTTCACTGTCGGAGGAACTTTCCCACTAAATTTCTCGCAGTAGAGACATGATTGATTACAAGTTTTACAAGGAAATGGTAAGTTGGTAAAGTTATTTTGAGATTGGAGGCTCTGTTTGACAGCTTTTAACTATAACGTTTACTTTAACCAGCCAATCTTGCGTAGATAATATTACCGTTAAGTTATGACGTCATTTTGACCATAGTTAAATGGTGCAACGCATTTCTGCTTAACGGGTATTTTAACTGCAGTTATGACTCTAGTTTAAACTTAACTACAGATGGTGCAACCCAGCCTTAGACTTGATAACCAAAATGGAAGAGAAGAGACCAAACATGTCTTTCAAACTTCCTTTATCTAACAATGTTACTGACTGATTCGATCATGTAATAAAGAAACAGTTTTACAAGTGGATAAAGCGATGAATATGTAAGAGAACGTGCAGCCCAGCCATCGGATTAGACAGTGAATAGAGTATTTAGGTACTTAGGCAAGCATCCTCCTTTAATTCAATAAATAAATTCTTAACCACATCATCGCTAGATATTAGCTATACGCTAGTTCCGATGATAATAAAAATATCTATTTTAATTAGTTCCTCTCATGATATTCAGTACCTACTTAAGTTAATAGTAGTAATTAGTAGTAGTAGTAATTATCTTGAAGTAAGTACAATTTTGGAAATATTTATAAATAGAGCAACATTTTCAAGGCAGGTCACTATCATTATTCATAACACACGTCATAACCAAGTGTGCGCAGTGCTTTATACCTGTATGTGTATACATAGAATAAGAACGGTCTTCAAACGTCCGGCGTTCGTCCGACATCCACGGAACGGAGTAGCTGGCGCGTAAACGCCGCAACTCGCGCCCGTTCATCTCATTCTTTTATCATACAATAAAAAAAACCCAAATAAAGTATCATAAAATAGTAAACAAATACAAACACCGATGTAAAATACTAAACTTGTGCGATTAAGATGGCTTCAAGATTAACAAAGTTGAGCTCGAGGATTGCGGTATTCATTTTCCTAAGTGGTAAGTAGAAGTGCCGTTCTGACTAACTTCGGCAGACTTTCACGTGTCTACGAACTAAGTTTAGTGATAAATGTTCCCTGAGAGTTGAGACTTAATTTTTTGATGCGATGTTATTACAAAACTTTGTTAAAGAAATATGAAAAATTGGATTTGTAGCGCTTATTCAAAGCTTATTTGCATGCCTTTTAATAAAATAATACGAATGAAAAAGTTGTTCGATGTTATGTAATACTGGGGAAGGTAGGTAAAAGCAAAATTTAATTTTACTCATCAAAAATAAACCCAATAACAATATTGATAATATTGTTGTGATAATGTTGTTTATTCTTCGTGCACGGTAACTTTGAGTTAATCATTACTGTTACTACCAAATATTTAGTTAGTATACTTACAGCATTTTTAGTTTTTAGTTTCAGTGTGACACATAAACTACGATTTCTCAACCCATGTCAGTTTGCAATATTCCTTGTTTATTCACCGTTTGCATAGTAGAAGTTTGCGAACTGGGAACTTATTTCATAAAGTTTGATAACCAAAATAAAGGATCCTTAACAAGAAATGGCGTATACCTTTTTCTTAGGTACCTAATAATTGCAGCAATCAAAATGCAGGATGCTAATCATTATATTGACTGCATTAAAAAGTTATTTTTAGGAAAAATCAATGCATACTGCAGCCTCTGTGTAGTGGTGGTTGAGCAGGTCGGCTCCTGACACGGAGGTGGTGGGTTCGATTCCCGCGGCATGACAATTATAATAATAATAATAATAACATGTGCGGACACTTATTTGTGCACAGAAAAAAAAGAAAGCGCAAAAACATGTTCTGAGTCGTGAGTGTTGTGGGACCATGGTCTTCGTAGTTCTTGGATCCCTAGACTCGGGGAATCCTAGTTAGCGTTCAAGATCTATGAATATGATGGTTGGGCGTTATATACAATGCGAATTTTTTAAAAGTGGTTTTTAGTCAAAGCTTTTGACCGATATGTCGCCTGATGTTAAGCAATGACGTGGTCAAAGATGGGGCATAATAATGGCTTGACCGACAAACCCCATTATTTCTAACTAAAAAGTAAAAAAGTAGTTTGATTAATAATGCATCAGGGGCGCGCGGTTGTAACCAGGGAAATAGTACAGGGCATAAGCAAACTTATGTTGTTTTTATACTGCGACATGATTGAAATTTAATATTCCAATACACCAGTGGTGCGCTAATATGAAAAATGATATTTTCCTTTCTTACACATATTGTCAGTGATATCAGCGATCTACGCCGTAGCCAAATTATCTACGGCGTAGAGCCACGTACCGTAGATACTTTGGTTTACTATTTCTATTATGAGTCATAACGTAATTCCCATATTACGCCCAGCACGGTATATAAACGTCCAACTATTGTCATTACAACTAAGTAGTAAGAGAACTAAAAAAAATCCTTAATTTTTTCCTTTCCAAAAACAATTATCAATCTGTACAACAGATGAAAATATGTTAAAATATTGCTCAACAGTGAAACTAATTAAGTGCACATATTGTAAAGATAAAACGGGTCTATTCGCGCACAAAAATAATAGGTCTTTACCTATGAAATTGCCGTATTGCAGTACAGACTTTTTCAAACAAAAAAAAGTTTTGATTGGCTATGAATTCTAAATTCAAATTAATTTTGTTTTAAAAATATGACATTCTATTTACAATATAAGTCTTTTGTTTATTGATTAGCGTTGTATTTTCATTACATTTCAACATTTTTCCTCATAATGGATACTTTGAAATTTCGTGTAATTATGGAATATGAGTTCCGTCGTGGCACCAACGCGGCACAAACGACACGTAACATCAACGACGTTTACGAAGAGAACTGTACAAACGAACGTACAACCCGTTATTGGTTTGCTCGGTTCCGTTCTGGGAATTTTGACTTGAAAAATGAACCTCGTGGTCGTCCGGAAACTTTGGTCAACAATGATGAATTAAAGGCGATTGTGGAAGCTGATGAATCTCAATCTACAGCTGAGCTGGCAGCAGCTTTTGATGTTAGCATCAAAACAATATTGGTCCATTTGCGACAGATTGGCAAGATAAAAAAGCTTGATAGATGGGTGCCCCACGAACTTAACGATCGCCAGCGCAACGTACGCGTCGAGACTTGCCTTGCGCTGCTTAACAGGCACAGAAATGAAGGAATTTTGAACCGAATTGTTACGTGCGACGAAAAATGGATTCTTTTTGACAATCGAAAGCGCTCAGCAAGTTGGTTAGATCCTGGTTCGGTACCAAAGCAATGTGCAAAACGAAAATGACCCCTAGAAAGGTGATGGTCACAGTTTGGTGGTCTAGTGCTGGTGTGATTCATCATAGCTTTTTACAAAACGGCGAGAGCATTACTGCAGATGTGTACATTGAAGAACTGACCACAATGATGGCGAAACTCGCAGGTCTGCAACCAGCTTTGGTCAATCGGTCGTCTCCACTGCTACTTCACGACAACGCGCGACCCCATACTGCACAACAGACCGTCTCTAAGCTGCATGAGTTGGGTTTGGAAGCTCTCCCTCATCCGCCATACTCACCAGATCTTGCGCCTACCGACTATTACTTTTTCCAAAATTTGGACAACTTTTTAGCGGGAAAAAAATTCAATTCCCGAGAGGCAGTACAAAACGCCTTTGAAGAGTTTGTTGTCTCCCGTCCTGCTGATATTTTCAAGAAGGGCATCCATAAACTGCCACAGCGTTGGCAAAGATGCATTGATTGCAGGGGTGATTACTTTGAATAAAAGAAATAAATAAGTTCGAAAAAAAAATACTTTAACTTTTTTCAAACAAAACGGCAATTTCATAGGTAAAGACCTAATATTATTTATATTTATAATTTTTGTGCGCGAATAGACCCGTTTTATCTTTACAATATGAGTTCAAGTCGCGAAAATTTAAAAAGTGTTAATTAAGTGCATGCATAAAAATCTGGTTAAAAGGAGGTATAGCCCCCGAATAGCCTCGCTCTTGACTACGTCCTAGCTAGCTGCCGTTTCTAGGTGAACCTATCATCAAGTATTCAGAGTAATTTACAGCGACCTTCCTCACAGATGCTCGCTCCCATGGAACAGTCCATATTCTCCTACTGTTTACCTTTAGTTAATTCGCTTTGTATCCCACATCACAATATAAATTGATTAAGGAAGAAAATCGTAGTAAGTCACACGCTAGCCATGTGGGTACTTGGGTAGACCCAAAAGGTAAAAAAGAGTAAGGCCCCAAGAAAGAAGCCGACGTGGATGCTAAAGTGGCGAGCCAAAAAATGGCTTGCAGTAGCTAAAAACAGAAAAGCGTGGCTTGAAATGGATAAAGCTTTTACCCAAAGAGGGGTCCTTAATTACAAATTCTTTAAAATGTTTTTTATAGTTTAAGGTTAAGATACCTTTTACTATCAATTAACAAATACTTTGCTTTAGGCTTTTTTTTATTTACTATTTGCTTTCTAAACTTTCTTAATTTTTTTTTTCATTAGAATCATCTCCTTACATAAATAAATACAACAAAAAGAATTAGCGAAAAAGTTGACCGTGACCGTTGAGCGTGATGCGATGACCAAGGGAAATAGAGATTCATTTTTATAAGTAAAAATATAGATATAAGATTATTATTCCTCGCAGATGCTCGCTACCATGGAACAGTCCACATTATTACTGTTTATCTTTTTTTTTATGTTAAGGAATGACGTGACGAGCTAGCCGTTCGCCTGATGTTAAACGACACGGCTGCCCACACCAGCTGCAGTGTCACTCGGAACTCTAAAGTATAGAGGTTCGCGTGACACTGCACTGCGCACGTCATCCTGAGACATCAGCACAATCTAGTAATAAGATTACTAAACTGTAAGATCAGATCATAAAGTCTCATTTGCCCAGTAATTTCACTAGCTACAGTGCCCTTCAAACCGGAACACAGCAGTGCTTGCACACTACTGCTTGGCGGCAGAATAACTGGCAAAGCGGTGGTACCTACCTAGACAAACTTTGCAGTAAAGTCCTACCACCTAGTAAATTATCTTTCTTTAATTCGCTTTGCGCTCGATATCAATACACCTTAATTGGGAAAGAGAGTCGTAAGATTCAGGTCACAGAAATATGACCCCATTATTGGATAACATATCTTCAGGAAAATTACTTTAACTAGAAGGAAACAGCTGTTCATGGTTTTCTTATTACCTACTTGTTTTTTCTGTAAACTGTCGTTTACCTGATGTTAAGCGTAACGGCCTCATATAAAAGTTACAGTGTCACTTGGAACTAAAATGTAAAGTTTCGAGTGACACTGCACTACGTACGTCATCCTGAGACATCTTGCACACTACTGCTTGGCGGCAGAATAACTGGAAAAGCGGTGTTACCTATCTAGACGAACTTTGAAAAGTCCTAGTAGATACTTACTACCATCTAGTAGATACTTAGGTAATTGTGTTGTTATATGCACTCCGCGTTAACGGATTATGATATTTGATGTGTTCGCTTTGAAGTCATTTTCTCTGCTATTTGAATTATTTAATGCCTACCCTGTATTTCTCAGATAAATTAATAGTTTCTTTTGAAAAGTAAAAATCTTAAACCAGATCTTTCGCGGCGTTCGTTCATATCTGTATGTGTGTGTCCATAGCTGTGTTCCAGTTCGAAGGGCACTGTAGCTAGTGAAATTACTGGGCAAATGAGACTTTATGATCTGATCTCACAGTCGAGTAATGTTATTACCAGACTGTGCTGATGTCTCAGGATGATGTGCGCAGTGCAGTATCACGCTAAACCTTATATTTTGGAGTTCTGAGTGACGCTGCTCTGTTATGGGCGGCCGTGTTGCTTAACGTCAGGTGAACGACTAGCTCGTTACATCACTAACATAAAAATAAAAAATAATCATGTCTCAAAATTGATACGAAGACTATTCAAAATTCAAAGAAGCGTTTGAACATGAATTTACCACATAGCTATCACTGGATGCCGAAGATTGGCACCACGCTCTATGAATCCCACATACTTTGTGTTATTACAATATGCTAGCCTTATTGCCTTTGCCAGCAGAAACCTTTGTAATTCCATGAATGGCCTATATTCCCTCGCCTCGTGTGTACCCGGTCCACCCAGCGAGAGCAATCAGCGCGCCCGTCGGTACCGCTCCACGGTTGAATAAATCATACCGCGCCCCAGCGTTCATTGCGACTGAATTACTCACGAGTTTTCGGTAACTGATGTCGGTGAATGCAATATGAGTTGCCAAATATATTGGCTTGAACTTATATCTTTTTATATAAAAATGAATCTCTATTTCCCTTGGTCATTGCATCACGCGTGAAGGGATGGAACGCAAATTATTTTTTGTTTATTATTGTCACAAGGTTCTTATGAAAGAAAAAACTAAGAAAGTTAGAAAAATCTCACCACGCCGATGAAACCGCGGGGCGCAGCTAGCCTACTATATATGAATGTTATTCTTTGATTTTTCCAACGGCAAGAAAGAATCGTAGTGCCTAATTCTGCTATTCCAAAATGTGTTAGATTTTGTACGTAGCAAATTTCTCATCCCATTTGCACATTTTAGAATTTACAGAAGACCCACATGTTGTCCTGGCCTGTAAAAACACAACGTGTTTTGTCGCGGGAATCGAACCCGCCATTTCTGGCTTATGAGCCAACCTGCTCAACCACCACACCACAGAGGCTGTCAAAGTGTGAGGAATAACCTCACCTCTATCACATACTTAAAACTAAGTAGGGTCACAAGGTATAAGTAGGTTATTGCTTAAAGCAATCTTTTCCTGATAACCTAGAAATATTAACAAAATGGACAACAAAAAAGCTCATTATATGGCTGCTTGCTGATGAGTATTTCACGTATTATTTTACCAGTTGCAGCATCCTCGGAAGAGCCTCCGCGCTGCTACTGGTGTGGCCCTCTCTCGGAGCAAGTCCACCGCAGCCAGCGAGCGCCATCCTGCACCATCTTCGACCTCGAGCGGCATGAGACCGTCTGTGATAAGGGATACACGCACTGCGCCATCGTAGTTACTTCACCACGTGAGTTTTGATCAATAAATCGTTTGGGCTGTATTATAATTAAAACACTGATTTTGTTAGTAAAATTAAAAATCTATTCTACGATAACTACTTACGTAATAATGTACGTAGCTCGTACACACTCCATGTACCTACCGGTTTACGTATACATGTTTACACATGATGGTCTATTATTTAAGGCTTTTAGCACAAAATAAATGAAGTTTCGGATCGGAGTTTTTCTGCATTGTGAAGGATTGCTTGCACTAACACGGGAAAAGAGTACTTCTTTTTTTTAAAATAAATTTAGGCTTGCTATTACAGCAATTACAGACATTAAGCAATTTTATGTGTGTAGAACAAAATCATAATCATAAATTAATTATTATGATTAGATGAGTTTGAATTTGCATACTTAGTACATGTACGTATTTGCACTGTTGGGTATTATAAGCAAGATGTACCTACTTCCACATATGTACACGTACAAGGTTCCAATATCACAACAGTAAACACGCACTGATAAATAGTCCTTCACCTAATTGGTTTTTTACAGCGTACGCAGAGTCGAGACTATGTGTGAAGTTCTACCAAGACGAATGTTATTCCCTGTACTGCAACTCAACCAAAACGTGGCGCATGGTGTGCGCCTGCCAAGGCGACCTCTGCAATGGACCCAACACCGACCGCGAGATCAAAGCCTTCTCAACCGTGCCCAAGTACCTAGGCAAAACTAACGCGCGCAACAAACGATCGCTTAAATCTGGCTTCTTCAGCGTTAAAACTAAGGCACAATCTGACAACAACACTATTATTATAACCAACGTAGATGCAGCTGTGAATGATGTGCCTAAAACTGTTGAAGACAACATTATAATAGAACATGGAACTTTTAAGCATGTTGAAAGAAGCACCACTCCCACTTCTGACAAAGCTGAAACCGTCAGCGAAGGTGAAATGGACAATGCTTCTCCTATAATCGCGACTATGGAAAACAAACTAGACAATGATAGTAAAATGCACAATGCGGTAGAAGAATCTACAATGACGACTCTGGGTAAACTTGACAATCTTGATAAACCTACCCATATTTCCGAGGTTTCGACGACAGCAGAATTTGTTAATGATTCTGATACTATTGGGATTACATCTATGAAACCAACTAGTATTGGCATAGAGGTAGCAGTTGTTCACATTAAAGCTACGCCTGGAAAGCTACCACCAGCGGAGGCTTTGCAACAAAACGTCACTCCAACTAAAGCTATGGAACTTACAACCATGTTGCCAACTGTAGCCATGGCTATGGCCACCGACAATATAGAAACAACAACGCAGTCTAATGAATTAAGTAATCTAAAAGAGAAGAACAGTGGAGCACAGAACTTGGCCTACTTAATCATATTTCTTATTATTTTTCTAGTACACTATTGCTTGTAAGTGATATGTATGTAGATAACGTTACAGCTACTAATTGGCATTGATCTCTAAAATAAAGCTTTAATATTTTTATTAATGTTGAAATCTTAGGAGTTATTTTCGACATTGTAATTGTGATATTAGTGTGTAGATGTAAATAGATTAGCTTAGTTTTTTCATGTAATTGGCCTTTGACACGAAAATTAAAAACAGCACAAATAACTTTCATATTTTTATTAAATAAATTACTTTAATCAAACATGAAATCATAATCCTTAGATATATGTCTGCATTCCGGTTTAGCTTCTAAACTCTTAGTTCCCTGTGCATACGCTTCTCTCATATCAGATTCAAAAGGCTTTGCAATTCTTTGTTTTTTTGGTACTGGTCCATAATAATCGTAAGTTGGAGGAGGCGCGACTTCATTACCACCGAGCTGATTTATTCTCTCCTCAGGCAAGTTTCTTTCTGTTTCATATTCACTGTCATTTAACTCGTTGACAATAGGAACTGGCTCTTGAAAAAAACGCGGGTAGGCGTTGAACTATCAACACCTAAAAAATTGAGCTCTCCTAAATTAACTAAATTTTAATTGTTTTACTAAAGTAAATTATAGTTTGGCTAATTAATGCTGTAGTGTACATCTGTGCTTACCTGCTGGCTATTCACCTGTGTTAACTGTGCTGCATAATAAACAACCATGGCCAATGTTCAACAAGTGCTAGACAACCAAAGGCGCATTGAAGAATCCCTGGCCTTAAGGATGAGTGAAATTGAGAAGAGTTTAACATCAACTTCATTGGTCGGTGAGCCTAACATTGATAAATTAAATCAGGAGTACAGGGCCTTCAAGGACATTGTGCTGACCACCCTGCAATTATTGCGGGCTCAAGTCCAATCACTCACTAACCAGGTTGATGCTTTGGACACCTATAATAGGCGTAATGCTCTTCTATTCGGTGGCATTAAGGAGAAAGATGGAGAGGATAGCTGTGCAGTCATCCTTGGCATTATCAATTCCACTATGAACTTTCCTGATGTCAGCTCAACCTCATTTTACCTCTGTCATCGCTTGGGCGTTCGTAATAGTAGTCGAACTCGACCTATTTTAGTACGTTTTGTTGACATTAATATTCGCAACCTCATATGGAAAGAGAAGAAACGGCTAAAGTCCACTCCAGCAGTCCTCTGCGAGTTCTTAACTAAACCTCGTCAAAACATCTTTGCCACAGCGCGAAAGCACTTCGGAATAAACCGTTGTTGGACCCGAGATGGAGTTATTATGATCAAGCTACCGAACAATGACCTTAAACGCGTTGCTACGGAATATGAACTAGATAAGTTGATGGCGAAATTTCCTTCAACAAGTCATATTGCTGTTTCGAATGAGGCGGCCAGCAATCTACAACCTAAGAGTGGATCTTCACCGGCATCAGTAGCCGTAACTGAGCCTTCAGTAATTCGCAAGAAAGAACTTCGCCCTTCGACAAAAAGCAAATCCACCAAGCAGCCGTCACATACATTGTAACGCTCTCGCACGGAAAGCGGATCTTCAACTTTCGTAAACATGATCTTTGGACTTTCGGCTATCGGGCTGTAGCTGTGTCTGTAGCTATACTTAATGTTTTATATCACAAATCATAACGGCACCAGAACAATTTCCAATCCACCCGTTTTCTTGTTGATATTTTGTTTGTTGCAGTTAGTCTACAATCAAAGAGAATATAATGCACAGACTGGTTAGCTCACAGACTATGTGCGATGTTGCGTAATGTACACTGTACAGCCCATAGATCAGTACAAAGAGTATAGTCAGTATCAGTACCAGTATCAGTATATGAGTAGAGATATAATTACTACGTATCAGTGATTTGTAGCTAGCTACAATATTATATTACTCTAAGGGCTTACAGTCATCAGTCACTTTGTTTTGTTTCTTTAAAAAAGTTTTGTTCCTTTGTAAAATGACTAGCTATAGTCAATTGTTTTAATTTCACTGTTCTGTGGTAATGGTACAAGTTCAATATTTCTAGAATTCTTTTGCTTTCTTTTTGTTTTTTTTTTTTTTATCATCTGCATCTTAGCATTGTGCGTATTATGCCACATATTATAAGGTATTATGTACGTTCAGTTTTGTGATACAGCACATTTTTCGTAGAACCTCAATATGCAATGACTGCAAAATTCAGTATATTTGTCAACTGTATTTATCTTATTATTATTGTACTTTTTTGAGTTTTTATACTTTATAATTTTTTTATTTTTATTGTTACTCTTTTTTTTTTTACTAGCCAGCAGGGAGTGCGAGATTTTTTTTTTTTTTGTTTTATTTAGATTTAAGTGATCTTTTAACTTTATTTAAGTACTTTACTATAATATTTTTAGGTATAGTATTTATATTTATTTATTGTTATTATTATTTATTTATACATTATCTATGTTCTCTAATGATGAAGATTCATTCGTAACAGCAAATTCCGACAGCTCTTTCGTTAGTGCAAGTGACAGTGAATTAACCCTCAACGAACTGCTTGATTCTCAATTTTCAGTGTGCTCAAACCTTTTTAATGCGTGTCACATTAATGCGCAAAGCATCCCTGCGCATTTTTCGGACTTGCATGATACTTTTAATTTAAAAAGTAATTCCTTACATGCCATTCTGGTGTCTGAAAGTTGGCTTAAACCTTCCCTTCCCTCCACCTCTTATCCCCTACCTGGGTTTGTGCTGATCAGAAATGATCGCACTGGCAAGGGGGGTGGTGGTGTAGCGATTTACCTGAAGAGCCATCTAACCTACAAAATAGTGTCACAGTCATCTTCGTCTTACTGTGCCTCTCCTGAGTTTATTTTTATTGAAGTAGACGTAGGTTTAAAAGTTATTCTCGGTGTTGTCTATTGCCCACCAAATATAGACTATTTTTTAAAGCTTGAGCATGTTTTGGAAGACATTATGTCAGAATATACACACATTCTTGTTATGGGTGATTTCAATACATGCTTACTAAGTCCGAACCAGCGATCTCTAAAACTGCGCAGTATCATAGAGTCACTTAACCTGAACTTGCTTGACTTACATCCAACTCACCATACACACACAACTAGCACTCTCCTTGATCTTATTATAACATCAGACGTAAGTTTAGTAAAGAATCATGGTCAGTATTCTGCTCCGGGCTTCTCTCATCACGACCTTATTTTCTCCTCAGTTAAATTCAAGGTACCAAAACCAAAGCCAGTTATTCTAAAGCAGCGACTTTTTTCAACACTTAATGTTCCTGAACTAGTAAATGATGCCTCTAACGTCAACTGGTCGCAGATTGAACTCGTAGCATCAATAGATGATAAAGTAAAGGTTTTCAATTCTAATATCACCAATCTCTTTGATCGACATGCTCCAGTTCGCTCTATTAAAATAAAACGTCCTCCCTCCCCATGGTTCTGTGACACCATTCGTAAAGCCATAGCCAGACGAGACCGTGCGTTCCGTAAGTTTAAAAAAGACCGGTCTGACGAAAATTGGTCTCATTACAAAATTATGAGGAATCGCTGTAATTTGTTGGTCCGAAATGCAAAGAGACGCCACATTGCTGAACAAATAGAGCTTTTAACTCCTGCAGGTATCTGGAAATTTCTACGGTCTTTGGGTCTAGGTAAAGTAAGACATACCGATACCAAAATCACTATGGATCTTAATGCTATGAATTCCCACTTCACTTCATGTTCGAAATTAAGCCCCACAGTTAAACAGGATACTATTCGCAAAATTGATAGTATTCCTTTGCCAGATATTAAGTCCTTTGATTTTGAACCTGTTACTCAGGATTCCATACTAAAAATATTGGGGTCTCTTAAATCTAAAGCTATTGGGAGTGATAATATTGGTCAGATCATGATTAGTCACATAAAAGTTCAAATTATTCCAGCCCTTACACATATTATAAACTGTTCTTTAACATCTGCTCAATACCCAGACGAATGGCGTAAGGCATATGTTCTCCCCCTCCCTAAAGTTCCAAACCCTTCTCTTCCAAATGAATTCCGACCCATCTCTATCCTTCCATTTCTATCCAAAGTTATAGAGTCTGTTGTTCACAAACAGGTTACGGATTTCCTAGCCAACAATAATCTCCTGCACCCTTTCCAATCTGGCTTTAGAGTTGGCCATAGTACCACAACAGCTCTCTTGAAAGTTACTGAGGATATCAGAAGCGGTATGGAAAACTCACAGGTGACCGTTCTGGTTTTGATTGACTTCAGTAACGCATTTAACGCCGTTGACCATGACCTCCTCTTAGCTCTTCTCCCGAAACTCAAATTTTCTCCCACAGCTATAGATTGGTTCTCTTCTTACCTGAAATGTCGTAGGCAAGCCATACGGTCGGGACAGGAACTATCTGGGTGGAATATTTTGGATGCAGGTGTGCCACAAGGTGGAATTTTATCTCCACTACTATTCTCATTATTTATAAACTTGCTCTCCCCACATCTGCAGAATAGGTTCCACATGTACGCGGATGATCTCCAGATATATTGTTCTTCTCCCATTCACAATATTACTCACGCGATTAAAGCCGTTAACGACGACTTGTCACGTTTATCTACCTGGTCGGTAAGCTATGGTATAAAGGTAAACCCTGACAAATGCCAAGCTATCATAGTGGGTAGCTCTCGTCTACTGTGTAAAATCAACCCTTCCAATCTTCTCCCCCTCTCATTCAATTCTATTAATATCCCTTTCTCTTCAACAGTGAAAAATCTAGGTATTTTAATTGACTCGAATCTGAATTGGACTCCTTATGTCAAAGAAATCTCTCGTAAATTTTATGCATCATTCCATTCTATTATTCGTCTCAAAAACTTTCTCCCCACCCAAACAAAAATTTCATTAGTTAACTCCCTCCTTATTCCGATTCTCGATTACGCTGATGTTTGTTCCTTGGATCTAACTGAAGACCAGCTTAACAAACTCGACCGCTTACTTAATAACTGCATTCGTTTCATTTATGGCCTCAGGAAGTATGATCACGTCTCTAAATTCCGAGCTGAGCTCAAATGGCTCCCAATCCGCGAGCGACGTAACCTACGAATTCTCTGTCTCCTTTTTTCTGTTCTAAAAGACCCTAATTCTCCGACTTACCTTAAAAACATGTTTACCTACTTATCTGACACACACCAAAGACAACTCCGCTCTTCAAACACACTTGTGCTTGCAACTCCACGACATACTACATCTTTCTTAGACAACTCTTTCCAAGTCACAGCGGTTCATCTCTGGAACTCGTTACCAGATAAGATCCAGAGGTGCAACGTCAAGGACAATTTTAAACGCCAGGTAAAGGAGCATTTGCTCAAAAGTCTCTAAACTTGAACTAGCAGAACATAGAATTATTTATTATTATGTAGTTTGTATTTTATTTAATTATGTATATATTATCTATATTGTAGTATTCATTAATATTTGTCAAATATGTATTTTTATACCTTAATAGTTGTATCGTTGTTATAGTTTTATTTTAATTTATTTGATGGTCAAAATGAATGTTCAAAATTATGCTCATTTCCTTATATGCACGCCTAATCAAATTGTTTCTCTGCACGCCTTGGTTGACTGGTAGAAAATGCTGTTAGCATTAAGTCCTCCTTTGTACTTTTTATGTGCATAAAGGTGGTAGGGTTTTACTAGGTGGTAGGACTTTATTGCAAAGTTCGTCTAGGTAGGTACCACCGCTTTGCCAGTTATTCTGCCGCCAAGCAGTAGTGCGCAATCACTGCTGTGTTCCGGTTTGAAGGGCACTGTAGCTAGTGAAATTACTGGGCAAATGAGACTTTATGATCTGATCTCACAGTTTAGTAATCTTATTACTAGATTGTGCTGATGTCTCTGGATGACGTGCGCAGTGCAGTGTCACGCGAACCTCTATACTTTAGAGTTCTGAGTGACACTGCAGCTGATATGGGCAGCCGTGTCGTTTAACATCAGGCGAACGGCTAGCTCGTCACGTCATTCCTTAACATAAAAAAAAAAAAAAAAAAAAAAAAAAATAAAGTATTAAATAAATAAATAAATAAATAAATCTTAGGAGTTATTTTCGACATTGTAATTGTGATATTAGTGTGTAGATGTAAATAGATTAGCTTAGTTTTTTCATGTAATTGGCCTTTGACACGAAAATTAAAAACAGCACAAATAACTTTCATATTTTTATTAAATAAATTACTTTAATCAAACATGAAATCATAATCCTTAGATATATGTCTGCATTCCGGTTTAGCTTCTAAACTCTTAGTTCCCTGTGCATACGCTTCTCTCATATCAGATTCAAAAGGCTTTGCAATTCTTTGTTTTTTTGGTACTGGTCCATAATAATCGTAAGTTGGAGGAGGCGCGACTTCATTACCACCGAGCTGATTTATTCTCTCCTCAGGCAAGTTTCTTTCTGTTTCATATTCACTGTCATTTAACTCGTTGACAATAGGAACTGGCTCTTGAGCTTTGACAAAATAATTCCTATATTTAAATCCCACATTACTTATTTTGGGAGATGGATGTGTAGAGGCGAGTCTTTCGGGATCTGCTGTTGAACTAGATGCAACACTTTGTTTTTTTGAAGTAAAGTAAAGGCCTTTCGGTTCATTCAGATCGCCTATTTCTGGCGGTGGCGGTGTCACAGTCTTGGGCCTGACATCCGACCAACTCTTCGCATCCAACATTTTTCCATGATCATCAAACATGTTGCTAGATTTACTACTAGAGGATACTTTAGGGGGTGCAAATTCTTTGATTCTTTTATCCCTTTGCTGTTCCACATATTCTTCTTGAGTCATTTCTCTGAACTTCTTGATTTTACCATCAACTCCTTCCTTACCAAGATCCCACTCCCTGATATAGGCTTCGCGTAACTTTTGTCTCTCTTTTTCAAGTTCTTCCTTCTTTTTCTTCTCTTCTTCTTTAGCCTTTGAATCTGCTTCGTTCCTTTGCTGGGTCAAAAATTCAAGAAGATGTGCTGTGAAATCCTTTGTAGTATCTAGAAAAATACAATAAAATAAATGAACTAACGATTTATGATGAATTAACGAACGAGATACAAATATTCAATTACACCTTGTTCTATATAAAAGTAGAACATTATCTGTTTATTTGTAAACTGGTATAGACAAAATTGTGCAATTACACTACTGAGGCTTTTACACTACCGAGATCAGCATAGGGTACTTTTTATCCCGGAAAATATAAATTTTCCGCTAAAATACAAATACCGGTAAGTTACGGGTGAAAACGAGGACGCCTCTAGCATTATAATAACAAACAGAAAATGCATGCTCAGAAGATCTTTACCATCATCAGTAAATATGATGAGAAAATTCTCTTTTAATTTTCAATGTCTCTTAAATCTGCTGCTATTGAATATTACTTGGAGCTTTCTGTTTTCAAACGCGCTATTTACCTACTTCTACAAGCCCTTCTCACTACAGTACTTTACTACAGTGGTTAAGTAGATCCGCCCATGACCTGGAGACGGCGGGTTCGATTCCCGCTACAAGACAAGTATTTGTGCACAGGAAAAAAATCGCTTGTTCTGCGTGTGGGTGTGGTAGCAAAAAACTCTAAAGTTTAGCTTCAACAATTGGGGCTTTAAATTGGCTCCATAGAATTTATACATGCTCATAAGCTGTTTTGTAACTGTGTCATCGCATCACGCGTGAACGGATGGAACATTTTCGCTAATTCTTTTTTTGATATATTTATAATTGTCAGAAGGTTCTTATGAAAGAAAAAATTAAGTTTAGAAAAATTATACCACGCGGGTAAAGCCGCGGGGCGCAGCTATTGAACATATATACAAGCCAAATCAAGATTTTCTTTTCACATACTCTCTTTTATAGACAAATATCCAAACTGCTTGTAAGCTGCTGGAAAGAGATAAACACATAATTTCAAAAGATTACCTTCAGGTTCTTCAGGCGGCAAGCCCGCTCTCATCCTCTGTCTCGCTCGCGCCGCTTTGACTCTAGCCGCCATGATCTCATCTCGTTTCTTCCGTTGTTCCTCAGCGACCTTCTGAGCTTGTAACGTGGCTTCTCTCTGTTTGATGAGCTCATCCATTTGCTTCTGACGTTCCGCTTCGTCGGTGCTGAAGGCGTAGTAGCCGACGCCATGGATTCTTGCCTCTGTAAGAATAGGTAATATTTGTGGAGTTTTCACACAGCGCGACCTAACCCCAAACTAAGTGAAGCTCCATATAATATATAAATATAAAGCTATATATAGACTGGCCCAATAGCTCAGTTGGTAGTAGCCCTGCCTTCTAAACTGTGGGTTGTGGGTTCGATTCCCACTCAGGACAAACATTTGTGTGATGAACATAGGTGTTTGTTCTGTGTCTAGGTGTCATATTGTATTCTATGTATGTATTTACAAATAATAAAATATCTAAGTATTGTATCAGTTATCTGGTTCCCATAGCACAAGCTTTGCTTAGTTTGGGGCTAGATGGCGTTGTGTGAGATGTCCACACATATTATTATATTATTATTATAATATATATATATATATATTTATATAATTATAATTTATTGATCTTTATATCAGCTGGGCAATAGGATAGATGGAAGTTTTAGAATCTAAACGCTTTTCTATGATCAACCAGGCCTGGTGCACTTCGTTATGTACAAACCAGGGATGTTATGGAGCTCCGTAGCCACAACCGAAACTATTGGATATCCAAAATAAAAATATATCCATAACCATATTCATTTAACAAGATTCGGATAGTTAATCATACATTGGACTTAATAATTCTTATTATTGTATTACTTAATAATTAATCATAATCTAAATATATATAACTCAAAGGTGACTGACTGACATAGTGATCTATCAATGCACAGCCCAAACTACTACACGGACCTGGCTGAAATTTGGCATGCAGGTAGATGTTATGACGTAGGCATCCGCTAAGAAAGGATTTTTCGAAACGCCACCCTTAAGAGGGTGAAATGGGTGGTTGAATTATTTTCCCATATGCCACGCCGCAGGCGAAGCTATAGGCAGAAGCTTGTTTACTATATGACTGATTATAATACCAAATGATAATCTAGACTAGATAAAACCTATAAATAGAACCAAATTATTACATACTATTTGTGTTTTACTTCAATCTAATATCCATAAGTGAAACTATCTGAAACTAACGAATAATCCTAAATAATTACATATCACAAATTATATATTTATGTAAATGACTTTACTGAGTGAATCTTCTGTGTAAGTTAAGTATTCTATAGACCAACACTAAATGTTTGTATTGGATGGAAATCAAACCCTCAACCTACAAAGCAGATGGCAGAAATACTGACCAGGGAGACCAGTCAGTAATTATAAGATACAAACCATCAAACAATAAATCCTGGTAATGTATGTCCTTGTCTTTAGCAAGCAACTCCCTTTCCTTCTCTTCCCATTTCTGTCTCAATGTTTGCAGGTAGTCATTAGTAGTTCGAACTAAAAGTGTTTTCTCAGTCTGTGGCTCCTGGAAAAGAAAGAAAATATGTAAAGAAAATTTGTTTAGCAAGTGATACACTTCATATAAATCTACAATAATGATGTTTACATGTTTCATTTTTTCATATAAATTATATTTTTTAGTATTCAATGCTTTTATTTAGCCAGTGTCAACTTCTCAGCCACTTTTACATAACAAGGCAATGTAGTGTAAGATGCTCTCTTATTATGTGGAGTTATCTATACATATAATATTCTAAGTCCTGACTGACTGACTTATATATCAACACACAGCCTAAACCGCTGGCCCTAGAGACTTGAAATTTGGAGGGTGAGTTCATTCCATTCCACCCCTAAGAGTGAAATCGGTGGTTGAATTATCTATGAAAAATTTTGTTCTTCGTTTCCTATAGGCCACCCAGGCGCAGCCGCGGGCAGAAACTAGTGATAGTATACAAGACAGGCCTATATCCAGCATTGGCCTAACACAAGTTGATGATGATGAAGTGAAAAATACTAACCCTTTTTATCACAGATATAATGATGATATGATATGACTAACCTAAACTTTGTCAGCCTTATTAATAAACGGGTATTAGTCTCGGGTTAGTTACTTCAGCTTTTGGCCTTTTTTTGCTACTGGAATATTTAGCTGGATCGAAAGAGGCAAAAGATGGTGTAACTAATCCAAAGCTATTTCGTGTTTATGCTAAAAGTTTGTATGTCTAGGACTAATTTACACTAGAATGTACAAAACGAATATTGTCATCAAGTTGAATAAAGATATTTAGAAATTGAAATAAAAAAATTATTTAGTGTTTATTAATAAGGCTGTGTAGGTACTGCTAAATAGTATATGTGTGAGAGGGGGAATACATACTAAATAAAAAAAAATGATTTTACCTGATTTTCAGCTTCTCCATTGACTGTGCTGGGTCCGGGATCATTGAACAAGACTCTATTTAGGTCTTTATCCCTTTGTTTAAACATGTCCAAATCTGATTTGTGGCATTTTCTTGTTCTCCCAAGGCAGTCTGTGAACTCAATCCTGCACAGAAAACAAGTCTATTAGGCTGTGTACTCACTATGCAAACAGTGACTAGCCACAGCCACATTTTACCCCATTGTTGCTGCCCGAGACACATCTTGAGCGACCCGGATGATCCTATAGCAGCCATAGTATCGGCTGCGCTAGGATCACCAGACCAGTCTAGTTCAGGCCCTTCTGGCTCAGGTACCGCTTTCGGCACCGGTATAGGATACCAGCGTAACACAATCAGACACCGACCCCGCCGGCGAGGTCGACGTACCCCCCGTGGGTTAGCTAGAACAGTCGCGACTTTCAATAGGGTCCACTCTTCCAGTAGACGTAGTCTTCTCGATCCTCTTATCCTGGCAACGGCCCAAGCCGAAGCTCCCAGGGGTGCCCTTATGCTAGTTGCCTCCCACTTTGACGGCTGGGTGCCTTAAGCGCCTGCCCTCCCGGCCGGTGAGGCTGTAAAGGTCGGTAAAGACCAACAGCATTAGCCCATTCAAAAAAAAACAGCCACATTCATGAAGAGCTTAAAACCTAAAAGAATGACAAACTAAGCTTAAGTGTTACCATTCATCACTATCATTCTCAATGTGTCCAAGGTCTTCATTATCTTCATTTTCTTCAACATCTGGTAAATTCTTGATTAACTCCTTGACTTCATCATTTTTCTTAGTCTTAAAGTCTACTAGAAACTTCCCAGCGAGCTGTGAATCGCCTGTACTGTCCGCTAAATGTTCATAAAGCGCTGCTTTTTTTTCTAATGCTAATCTGAAACCAAGTTAGTAAATACTACAGAATTACAGAACCAGAACTTAGTAGTGAAATTGGGGTATTGTGATTGTACCCATTTCAATAAAACAAATTTGAATGAATTCTGGCACACCGGTTGCTTACATTACCAAGATTGGCATAGTAATTTTTTATACTGAAAAACTAAGATTTTCTACAGTAATAGATTAATGATTTGAAAGGTATAAATATTTTCATCTCATTGCTTCAATGTTTTGAATTAATATTTGCCTACTTGGATTTCCTGCATGCTTCAAGTTCCTCAGTGTCTACTGCTTTGAGTCCATCTTTAAAACTTTTCTTGTATTCTTTGTTTCCTTTGGTCTCACTTTCACTAACTTTAGCAGGTGGAGGTTTAAAGTTTTCTATCCGATTTTGAGGCAGTTGCTTCTGTTCAAGCACCTCTTCCTGCTTTTTCAGAAGCTCAGCCTTCAAGCTTAATAGCTGAAAATATATTATGGAATTATTTTTTAAAGTAAAATTAAATTACTTCTACCCTATATCTTAACCCACTATGCAGATTGTATGAATATGACTATGGGGCATGCAGTGCTATACTAAACTGCTCAGAGCACGCCAAACACACAAAAAACATGAACAACAGAAGTTTCGATTATCTTATCATATTCTTCTTCACTTCGTTTAACCAATCTCACCCAACATTTGTCACTGGAGCAGCTGTCCTATCCTATCAGCCCAGAACCAGACTCCATTTTTTGAAACACAAGTGTGATATCAGTACAGACTCTAGAATAAAACTATGGAATACGAAATAACAACAGGTACAATTACTTACAGAGGACTTGCTAAATAGAATTTTCTTGGATTGCACATTCATCTTTACACCTATTTATTTATATGGTACCTAATTACCTATGGACAAAGATAATTAAATTGAAATCACAAACTAGATAGAGATACTACTACTACTACTACTGCGGATTACGGCACAGACTAACAGACTATTTAGTTTTTTTTTATTTGGTTTTGGCTTTAGCCAGTGTCAAGTAATTGATAATATCTCAAGTTAATTAATATCATATAATGTGTCAAGTCAAGTCAAGTCACAGTCCAAGTCATCAAGTCAAGTCATAATCTAGTCAAGTCATACTCCTAGTAAAGTGGTGGCAGCTTTATCAGAAGCTTCTATTCTATGGAGTTTTGGAAACAACACGAAAAGAAACGTTTCACCATCATTATACCACTTTCCCACACTCATGCCTGTAATCCAGCACTTAACAAATAAAATGCCACCAATTTAATGCACTAACACTGAAAACAACACAAGTTTTGGAAAATAATACAATGCGGCGACGCTTTTTCGTTTTCCCGCCAAAAAAAAAAGCATTTAGCATTATGGAACTATATGCGTACAATATTTTTTTTTTGTTTTTGTTATGGGTCCACACTTTTGTGTATTTAGCCAGTGGCAAGTAATTGATATTGGTCTTTACCTATGAAATTGCCGTTTTGTTTGAAAAAAGTTAAAGTATTTTTTTTTTCGAACTTATTTATTTCTTTTATTCAAAATAATCACCCCTGCAATCAATGCATCTTTGCCAACGCTGTGGCAGTTTATGGATGCCCTTCTTGAAAAAATCAGCAGGACGGGAGACAACAAACTCTTCAAAGGCATTTTGTACTGCCTCTCGGGAATTGAATTTTTTTCCCGCTAAAAAGTTGTCCAAATTTTGGAAAAAGTAATAGTCGGTAGGCGCAAGATCTGGTGAGTATGGCGGATGAGGGAGAACTTCCAAACCCAACTCATGCAGCTTAGAGACGGTCTGTTGTGCAGTATGGGGTCGCGCGTTGTCGTGAAGTAGCAGTGGAGACGACCGATTGACCAAAGCTGGTTGCAGACGTGCGAGTTTCGCCATCATTGTGGTCAGTTCTTCAATGTACACATCTGCAGTAATGCTCTCGCCGTTTTGTAAAAAGCTATGATGAATCACACCAGCACTAGACCACCAAACTGTGACCATCACCTTTCTAGGGGTCATTTTTCGTTTTGCACATTGCTTTGGTACCGAACCAGGATCTAACCAACTTGCTGAGCGCTTTCGATTGTCAAAAAGAATCCATTTTTCGTCGCACGTAACAATTCGGTTCAAAATTCCTTCATTTCTGTGCCTGTTAAGCAGCGCAAGGCAAGTCTCGACGCGTACGTTGCGCTGGCGATCGTTAAGTTCGTGGGGCACCCATCTATCAAGCTTTTTTATCTTGCCAATCTGTCGCAAATGGACCAATATTGTTTTGATGCTAACATCAAAAGCTGCTGCCAGCTTAGCTGTAGATTGAGATTCATCAGCTTCCACAATCGCCTTTAATTCATCATTGTTGACCAAAGTTTCCGGACGACCACGAGGTTCATTTTTCAAGTCAAAATTCCCAGAACGGAACCGAGCAAACTAATAACGGGTTGTACGTTCATTTGTACAGTTCTCTCCGTAAACGTCGTTGATGTTACGTGTCGTTTGTGCCGCGTTGGTGCCACGACGGAACTCATATTCCATAATTACACGAAATTTCGAAGTATCCATTATGAGGAAAAATGTTGAAATGTAATGAAAATACAACGCTAATCAATAAACAAAAGACTTATATTGTAAATAGAATGTCATATTTTTAAAACACAATTAATTTGAATTTAGAATTCATAGCCAATCAAAATTTTTGTTTGTTTGAAAAAGTCTGTACTGCAATACGGCAATTTCATAGGTAAAGACCTATAATTGTTCAAGTTAAAAGGTATTAGATATATGTGTCAAGTCACAGTCCAAGTCATCAAATCAAGTCATAATCTAGTCTAGTCTAGAATAGTCAAGTCATACTCCTAGTAAAGTGGTGGCAACTTTACCTAAAGCTTCTATGGAGTTTTTTAAAATAATACAATGCGGTGACGCGATCTTTTTCGTTTTCCCGCCAAAACTCTCTCGAAAAATATTATTACCTGTGGTAAACTGAAGATATTTAGCCAGGGTTAGCCAACATTAGACATTTTAAAAGTAATCTTTTTGTTTATGGGCTACGTGGAACTTGTTGCCAATTTCATGTCCATCTGCAGAATCATCTCACGGGTGACGGGCTGTGACGACAAAAATTTTTATACAACTACAAAAGCACGAATCTTTTGTGTACAAGCAAACTGGTCTAAAGCTAACGGTTAACCATAATAAACCTAAAATTTACCAGCGCCGTACTGCGGGTTACGAGAACATCCATAGTGAAATAAGTGCGTGAAATCAAAATGTCAACTCCTGCCAGAAGACGCCTGATGAGAGATTTTAAACGGTACCCATGTATTTATTTCTAGAAATCCACCTAATACCTAACACAAAGCACGTCATCCACATATTCCTTGAAAACCATTTATTTCAAAATTAGATACCATTGTTCAGGCCCGTCGTGCTGAATCATCAAATTACATCACTATCCTTAAAATCGATTTCTATTCTGTTCTATATTTCTAATGGTTATAGAAATCATTTAAAAAACCAGATGTAAAATACGTCTTATAAACATAGAACCACAACTTACTAGCTGCGTCATTAGATAAAAGTTGTTGTAGCTATTCAGATCTAGGTTATCCAAATAGTTAACAAAAGAAATGTTCTCCCACCGCCCCAGACTATCGTATCGTGATAGTCTGGGGCGGCAGCCTTTAAAATAGTATAAATGATTGCACAGTTCACATTCAGTGTATGCTAATGATCATGACCTTGATGTTAGAAGTTTTTAGATAATTAATAATAATAATTGTATGTATTGTGGAGTGATTTTACCATTATAATATTATAATGTTCTGATATTTAAAAAATGCATTATAAACTTAACTGTGATATTTTTTCTGCAGCTTACAAGAAGACCCACCTACTGGTGTGTCAGGTGCCCCTACTGACAACAATATTATGATCTGGAATGCTGTGATATTTGGACCTCATGACACCCCATTTGAGGATGGTACATTCAAACTAACAATAGAATTTACAGAGGAATACCCCAACAAACCCCCTACAGTGAGATTTGTCTCTAAAATGTTCCACCCTAATGTTTATGCAGATGGTGGAATTTGTTTAGACATCCTTCAGAATAGATGGAGCCCCACATATGATGTTTCTGCTATTTTAACTTCTATACAGGTAAAATAGTAATTCATACTACATTTTTTAGACACATTTATTCAAAGTCAAATCATTTTTTGTATATAGGCTAATTTTAGCACATACAGGTTAAAATTAGTAGTGATAATTTTATTTTTATTAAATTAATAAATATGAATAGAAATTTATGGCAAAATAAGGCACTATAACAATGTGTTTGAAATTAAATCTAGTTTGATTTTTTTTTGTTGTAATCAAGTCTTGCATTAGGTACATGATGAATATTCATATTACATATTGCTTCCTACTTATACTAATAATATTTTTTTTATTATTTCAGTCATTATTAAGTGATCCCAACCCCAATTCCCCAGCAAACTCAATGGCAGCGCAACTTTATAAGGAAAACCGGCGAGAATATGAGAAACGTGTTAAAGCATGTGTAGAACAATCATTTATTGACTAGCAAAGTATAGCCGGGACTTCACACAGTGATGTATGCACTTGCGCTGCAGACTACAACAGAGAATACCTCCTTAATGATTCATTGGGACAATTGTGTTTTACGTATTACATGCACTGTGTTGATACTGTAAACATAAATTGGAACTGTGTGGTATTCAAAAAGATAGTTTTACTAACATACAAACAGAATGTTTCTTGGCATCTATAAATAATGAAGCTTTTATAGCAATTCCACCATCATAAACAATATGAAATCATTGCCCTCAATTTATGATATATTGTAAAAATAAAATCAAGAGATGAAATAGTGGTTACTTTATTGTATAATCATTCACTTGAAAGTAACCTGAAGGGGTTAATTTATTTAGCGAAGTTTGTAGTCGAACACCTTAATTTTGTTTAATAGATGATAAAACCTTTGGATTGAACACTTATGGCAATATTTTTACTTATAAAATTAATGTAGATACTAACCTAAAAATATATTTTTCATAGTGAAAGTGTCTTTCTCATTAACTACATAGTCTAGTTGTTTGAGATAATATCTGTTTTCACATTTTGCCTATGCTTGATTAATTAAAATATTTCATCAGTTCTACAGCCAGATTGTACACATTTTTTAACAAAATAATTGGGATACGTTAATGCAACACTAATGGTAGTTGGTGTGGGTTATGAATAAAATTTTCTAATTTAGAACCTAATTATTCAACACATGGACAATGAGATCACTTGTCACGGTAGCTTAAGTAGAGCGTATGCCTTAGGAATGGATAGATGCAGGTTCGAATCCTATTTGTGATTCAAATTTGTCCTCTGAAAATTAATCTATGCATTACACTAAGCAGCCGATACTGCTATAAAAAATCATAAATAGGTACTGAATATAAAAATTCTCTTGTCAGCCCCAAAAAAATCCTTTGTTCTATTTGTATCTTTCTGCTTTCACTACATAAATTGGTTTTATAATTTATTTTTCTTTTGGTAGTGTAGTATATGTATAATAGTGTTTATAATACCAACAAAGCTTAAACAGGTAGGGATGTTCTTACATAAATGTAGTACCTACCTATGTATTATTTTATAAGTAAGGAATCCAGGATCTGTTTTGCTTATTCACCATTTTGTATTACTTACCATAATAATGACATTTAAGTATCAACATCTAATCTGCTGCACAAGTGCACAATATTGTTTTGAAATATCCACATTTTGGCAAATTTTACTATAAGCATAGTCCCAATGAACATTTGAAATGTGTAGCAGTTTCCTTTCCTCCGTTTTTTAAACAATTAACTAATACTGAGAAATGTCAATGTGCTCCAAGACATTTTACATAAATGTATAATATTTTGTCTTCTAGTAAATATTATTTTTGGTTTTATAAAAGTGTTTTCATTTATCCTGTAGGACTGTAGTTTAAACATAATAATTAAAGAACCATTGAACTATTCAGATGAGTAAGTAATCTTATAATTTATTAGAAAATATAACTTTACATTCACCACTAAAAATGTATTGCTTTAATAACATCAAAATTAAATATTACACAGTAGTAAAAAGAGTACATACACAAATGATTACTTAGCAATAATTAAACCATAACTTAGATCATTCTTATCATGACATACACAAAAGGCTATAAAAAATCTCAAATACTACAAATAAACATAAATATACTTTTTTAAGTATCACATAAACAAATCTATAACACAATGAGTAGTTCGGTCATCTGGTTTTTAAGTCTTCTTTTAACTTGTAGTGTAAAAGTTCCATGCACACCATTGCATCCTCAGCACTGTCATGTCCATCTACAGAGTTTTGAATTATTTTTTTCAAATGTTCTGAAGATAAATTTCTCAAAGCTCTCTTATAGGGTGGACCCATTTTGTGAGGGAATAAGACACTAGTGTCTACTACAGTATCATGAATCAGTTTCAAGGCCTTGAAATCTGACTCTAAACTGTGTCCTACTAGTATCGTCTTATTATTAAACATTGTTAAAAGTGTTGCCTGAACATCTAATAAGGTAGTCCTGACATTGGCCATTTGTTCTTCGGTAATACCTGAGTACCTTGTGTTGTAGTCAATAATAGGATGCAAAGGCCTTATTAAAGTTTCATAAACAACCTTACAGGAAGAGTTTATAATGGTAACTCTGGTAAGGTCAAGACCTTGTGTGGTGTAACACATTTCACAGTCTAGTGAATAAACACCATAATCATCCATTACTCTCTCTGGAGGCAATGTTCTAACATAGCCCTTCAAGTTTTCATAGTCTACATATTCGTAAACATGACTTGGGGCTATGCAACATCCATCAGAAGTAGCATCCTGGCTGCAGCATTGATATTTAGCTTCACCTCGTACTCTGTATAGCCGGTTAGGATGGTAGATACATTCTTCCTCCACAGCTGGGAAGCCTTTCTTAGTAACCGTATATTCTTTTTTACATCTACAACAAGTTCTGATATACCCTTTCGGTGGCATTTGTTTGTTCTGACCATAAATAATTGCTCGTCCTCTTTCTCCACTAGAATGCGGTCTAGGAAACCCATTACTTTGTAATTGCTCTTCAGTAAGCACCCATTTAGAAATATTATTGTACAGTTTAGCTCCAACAAACTCTTGGGAATTATCATAGGATTTTCTATTTTTGTTTACTATACTCCAGGAACCTCCACTTGACTTGCTGGATGAACTGTCTGTGCCTAGCACTGGGCAAGAAGAAGCTGCTTTTTTGACACCATTACATTCTGATAACTCTTTTCTTAATCTGCTCACTGCCAGAACAGCTGAGTTTTTATAGATTTGTACTGTACAACATTTCTTACTGGTATTGAGCTCCTCATGTTGTGCCCTAGCATAAGCATCCGTTGCACTAATATATAATTTTAAGCATTCATCTATCATCATATTTAAATAAATAGATCTTATATTAGCTGCAATTTTTGATGCAAGTGGTTCTAATACTCCTGGCCTGTCTATGAATTTTTCGCTAGGAACATGAGCCACTCTTTGTACACCTTTTTTAACAGTCTGACAGGTAGTAGAGCTTGTGGATGGTTGACTTAAGGCTTTAGACTGGACAGGTATTATTGTTTTCTTGGCATTTAATAATGTAGATGCATAGGGTACATGAGCAATCCTAATCTTTGAAGTACTAGTGGTTGCAGGACTTATAGTATTTTTAGGTATATCTATTTTAGTATTTGGATTTTCATTCATCACTGGAGTTGTTGGGGGTGGTTGGGGTTGTCTTGAACTATGGAATTCTCTTACTTTAGCTAATCTGTCTGCCATAGCTTGAGCTGCACTTTTTTTGAAATCTGGTTTAATGGGAGCTTTAGGTACCACTTTAATATTTTGTGTTCTAGAAACTCTCTTTTTGCTTGGAATATATTCTACTTCTACAGTATCTTCTGATTTGTGTTCTTCTGGGTTGTTGGGTTGGACTATAGGCACATATTCTTCAAAAATCTTTTTACACTCCAAAGCAATTGTTTCTTCATCTGCATCAGACAAATCAAAATCTTCATCATCATGGCCATTTTCTTCAGTATTTAAATCATTTTCATTATCTGAATCACTTTTAGGTGGTTTTTTAGTTTTATGTTTATGTTTATCATGTTTAGAACTTTTGTGACTTTTTTCTTTACTCTTTTTCTCTTTATTTCTTGAATCACTTCTAGTACTTTTTGATTCATTTTTTGTACTTTTTGAATCACTTTTAGATTTTTTTGAATCATGTTTAGAACTTTTAAAATCACTTTTTGAACTTTTTGGATCATTCCTAGAACTGTTTGAAACAGGATGTTTTTCAGATTTTTTTGATGAGCTTTGTTTAGAGTACTTGTGGTTATCATGTGAGCTTTTGGAACTATGTTTATCTTTATCATTAGAATTAGTAGAGTGTTTTTCTTTACCATCTTTTCTATCTTTACTTGAGCTTTTATGACTTGATTTTTTATCATTATGTTTATTATCTTTTTTGCTTTTTTCGTCTAGTAACAGTTTTTCTTGTTTATCTGATTTACTTTTGTGATGTGATTTATCAGATTTTTCTTTTTCACTTTTTGATGCATCACCATTCTCTTCTTTGCTGTCTATTTCAGAATGACTAGAATGTGAGTTGGTTGCAACATCCTGCTTCACTTTAGTTTTACTTTCATCTACCGTTTTCTCTTCATCTAATATTTGATCCAAAATATCAAATTCTGGTCCAAGGTCATCTAGATCACTAGATAGTTTTCTTTTTTTTGTGTCAGGTTCCTCTTCATCACTTGAGAAGCATGGAGCTAAAGAACGAGGAGTCGGCTGATATGTGACTGAAGGATTATTACGTGTTTGTGCTGATAGTTTAGTGGGTTTATATTCCAAAATCTTCTTTTTATTTACACTTTTTTCAGTAGATGGAACATAATTCCGTTTATTTGATGCTTCTTGCGTGGTTGGATCTGGTGTATATTCTTGTAATTCTTTTTCTGTTCCTGGTAAATATTTCTCCTTTGACTCAACAGTACCAGGTGGTGTGTATTTATCATTCGGAACATTTTCGCTTGAACCCGGGGTATACTTTAGAGGTGGAGGTATATAAACGAAAGGTTTAGTAGATCCATTTGCATCCACTGGCCTCTTTATGGGTACACTGGCCGGTTTTCTAGGAGTGTAAGGAACTGGTATGTGTCTTTTCCTTTGCTCATTGATGTCTTCATTATTTTCAGTGTCCGAATTGTTGATTTTGTTAAGTTCTGCTATTGGAGTAGGATTGTATGTGGCTTTGGTGGTGGATGAGATAGCACTCGAATTAGTGGTTCGGGCTGTGGTGTCAATCGCCGCAGGTTGAGCCGATGTCGCCGCTACAGATACCTCTTTTTGCTGAAGTACTTTTTGAACTGCTGCGGACACTAATTTCTGCAGGATCGCCCCACTTTCGATACCTTCATTTGCAGTATTTTGCAAATCTCTTTTGGCGTGTCGAAAATGACAATAAGGTCTATCACATGGTCCGTTCTCATAAAATGGGCAGTTTATTCCATTGAAGTAACCTGTCGATGGAAGCATTTTCTACAAATACACTACAGCTTTACAACTAAAATAAAATTACAAAACAAATTCAATGGTCCGAAAGAATAGAATTACAGACTATGAAAAGATACTTTGTACGAATACCATGGACCTAGTATCAGAATGGACAGAGCGTATTCAAAACAAAAATGCCAGTCCATTTTGTTAGTGTGAGTATCTAAGCACAGACCAAGTAGAGGATACTATGCATAGCTTAAGCCACTAAGTTAAGGGAATATGCCGAGCTCAAAAACAATAGCCAGCAGGCATATAATAAATTTTGAGTTTTTCCCAGTGGTCAGATTGGTAGTTAATCTTACCAACGGGAGTGACTAGTTTAACCACAAATCTGACCCCTGCAGGCTTAGCACGGCATGTGGAGAAATTGTCTTTCCTCCGGTTTTTTCCACCTGTCAGTGAAAATAATCCCCCTCTCCACCTTAAGTAGCACGACAACGAGAAGAGGAAAGAAATATTTCCCTTTGACATTACCGTAGACATTATATCCCGCTACTCCCAGCTTCAGAGCACGGACTCGGAAAAAAGTGGATAATATTATCTTGAATTGACACAAAGCAGAGAGTATTTATCTTCGACTCTTGTAGGTGGGTATAAGGAAGACAAAGTGTTTTAATAGGCACAAAAATGTCGCGTGCCTATTATAACTACGTTTAATCGCGGGAACTCGAATTTTGGAGCGAAAGTTACACCGGGAGGAGCATTCGGAATGCAAGTAATCACTTCAAATCCCAGGAAATTAATTTCAGTACAAAAAAAATTAAATAGCGAAATATTCGTGAAAATACAATTATTAGTTTAGTTTTTAATAAGGAAATTATTTAATTTACGTAATTAACTTAAATGATGCATATATTTTTTGAGTATATTTTATTATAAAATATATACATATAAAAATTTAAAATATAACTACTACACAATAATTAATCACGTTTTTCCGCTCATATTACAAACAAAATAAAATTTAATATAAACTATTCACTTACTCTCACTCATATACATAGTATTCGTTACATACTCTTTGATTAACACGGGGAAACAGACTCAAAAACCTTATTTCTTCTTAATTTTTTATATTTTGTCTTCAATCTCAGTATATTTAGCCGAACAATCATCGATGGTTTGATGGACTGAACAAAATATTGAAGCATGAAATGTCATTTTAGTTAAATTTTCTCATATTGGCAACAATACGGTAGAGAAAACTAAAAACGCTACTCCCCTCATTTATCCCCCGGATAAAGCTTTCAACTGCCGCGGCCGTGCTCGCAGAGTGGAATAAAGTGACAACGAGGATTGTTATAAACCTCATTGTACGTCAGTGCCTACAAACCTCTCTCATCAAACATAGACTAATTTTTTAATAGTTGTCATTGTTGTCACGCTTGTAAAATAAATAATTTTTCAATATGTTCATACAATTAAATATGCTTTTAATTTACTAAATTGGCGACGAGGATGAACACTGAACAATTTTCGCAGTTTCTGAGGGTCCAACAGACTCAGCAGGAACAAATTCTTAAAGTTCTATTCTGTGGTTCTGGTGTTTTGCACAGATTAGGTAGAGATACGTGTTTTGTACGCACGCACGCGACCTTGAAGAGGCATATTGGCAATTGTAAAAGAACTTTCAAAAGAAATTACACAATAATTGGAAGGTAATGGCTAGGTGCCTCAGTAAAACAGCACAATCTACATGCAGCTAGAATTTTTAGTGTAGTGAACTTAGAACATGGAGATATTTGTTTTGCGTGTGTGTCCTCGAACGTTTAGGGATTTATCAAAAGTTATTACAGATTATTTCGATAGATTGATAAGCATATTTCAATATTTATATCCAGATTTCGATGCTGATTAACCCCCAAGATGTTGGAACAAGTAGTGGATGATTATGCTGCGTATTTCAAACTGGATGTGCTTGATGGATTCCAAACTGTTCAAGATGTAGTTGATAACATGCTAACAAGGCTAGAAGAGTTGACTAGTGTATTGCAGATGATTAAGTTAAAAAACAGCGATTGTGCATTGGCTGTCTCAGAAGACATTAGCAAATATCGAAGTGAAATTACAACTCTATCTAGAAAAATTGCCACGCTGAATTATGTTATAACTAAACTGCAGCACAATATGGACTTATTAGAAAGACAAGTTGAAAAAGCAGAAAGTGATTTTGGAGTGAATAATGATAATAAAATTAAAAATTTACTAAAGCCATTCCTGAAACGGAATAGTAGTATGCCCATAACTAGTGTTGAACAGTTTGAAAGATTGCATTTTGGCAGTGTAATGGACAATTTTGAAAACAACACATAAGCTAGCTAAGATTCAAGAAGAAATAAGTTCTAATACTATACTAAGGGTTTGAGGAAATTGTGTTGGGCTCATTTTAATGTATTGGTGAACTAATGGGCCTCATGGTTTACCAATATTATAGATTATAAGTATAGCTGGCTGCTAAATTATTAAAATTGTCCAAAGTATGAGATATTATGAAACCTTTAGATGACTGAATTCCTGTAGTCTAGCAATTTGATATGGCTCTGAGTTTCACTTTGTTTTAAGTTGTATCTTATAAATACTACAATGATATAATAACTAATACTAAACACTACCTATGACAACTAAAAAAAACATTTGGACTATATACTGGCCGCGATGACTTAGTTGTATCTTAATTCTTAAAACACCCATATTGTTAGCACAGATTTGTATTTAAGACCTTCATATCTAGTTAATATTTTTTATTTAGTGTCACTACTACTAGTACCTACTACTACAACATTACATTCCACTTGTGCCTTAACACTTGGGTTATGATAATAAAATAACAATATTATAACTTAATATTATGACTTTTATTTTAAGGAACTTTGTTATGTTACCTAATAACCAGATTAGAATGAGATTTCAGAGGTACCTCATTGATCATTTTCCACAGATTGTTGTACAAAACAATTCTTATTGAACTTTTTTCTAATGAATGAACATTTTTGTAAAAGTAGTTAAAAGTTATTAAAAGTGCAAAATTGGAAATTTCCACACTGTTATTTTAAGGAATACTATTATGTACCTAGTATTCATAACAAGATTTAAATGAGATTTCACAGGTACTTCGTTGATCATTTTCCATAGATTGTATTACAAAAGACAAAACTGAACTTTTTTCTAATAATATAATAAAAAAGTAGTTATAAGTTATTGAAAGTACAAAATCGGTAATTTACTTAAGTAAAGCCTTATTCCAATTTCTTAAAGTAAAACTGAATCAATTAATGGGTAAGAGTGCATAGTGGAAGATTTCCATAGGAAAAGCACCCTTATACCAACACTAAAATCACAACAGCAAAATATTAATTGCTAATAAATGATAATGCTGTGTATTATTACTCTGTTCCCGTTGATCCAAAACCACCCTCTGCCCTTTTGGTTTCCGATAAGTTGGTCACTTCTTGCAAAACTGGATAGTAGATTTTCTCACAGATTAGTTGAGCAATCCTATCACCTTTTTTTACTTGAAAGTCTGTATCGGAATGATTAAACAGAACTACACCAACATTGCCTCTGTAGTCTTCATCTATAACCCCAGCTGTAATAAAATAAATCAATATTATACCATCTTAAGCTCTATTATACAGTCCTGCTGAACTTTCAAATCTATCATATACTAGCTTATTAATATTTAGATATAATAAGATATTTTCAGTATCTACCCTTAATGGTGTCTCAGTAAATAATATGCATTATAAGGTAGCTGATGAGTGTGCAATTGTCTCATCAATGGACACCTATGTATATAAAAATCTATAACTAATTTTTGAATGAACTGATTTTGTTGAAAGTAATACATAAACCTGCTCAAGACTCCAAAGAACACAGAAAATAGTATAAAACCATTCAGTACCTATTCTAGTTATTGTGAGATGAATTTTCATGCAGTACACTTATAAATATTGCCATGTTGTACTGCATGAAAATTAAAATTTACTATTATTATTCTTACATAGAAAATAGAATGTATTCTGTGAGTACACCTTTCCTGGGTACCTGTTTATTTATAAAGTTGTCAGAAAAGTTTCACAATGGTGTCATCATGAATTATTTCTTCTCTCAGATCACACATTCACCCTTTTCATGGAATAAAATGAAACAATTTAATGGTAAGAACATGGGTACAGATAAAGGGTGTAGAATATATAATTATATTCTACCTTGAAGGGTCTACATGTGCCTCAATAACCTGCATTGCATAAGGCATTAGATACTTTTCTTTTGAGATTAAAAAGCTCTTTCCCGGTCTATGTAATCACCCCATATTATTAATCTGTATCGCAACACAGATCCTACATAGCCATAATAAGTGGAGAGGGCAGCCTCAAGAGAGAATACCTCACATACAATGTAAGGTGAATATGAACCTATTTATTTTAGAAAAGGTTTGTCTATTTTAAGTTTCCAGGAGCAGTGTTCGTCAAGTGTTACACCTAAGAAAACAAAGTGTTCACTTTTTCTATATACATACTGGTTATTGATATTTCTTAGGATTTGATGGTTTGAAAACATAATGTGGGTGAATGTTTTGTCGCAAAAAATTATGCCGTTCCTGTATGATAGATACCTGTCAAACGTAATCCATGCGATTAAAGCCTAAGATGCAGATAAATAAAGTCGTACACGGTATGTAGGTAGTACACAACTGGTTATTTCTTTAACTTTGACTAACCTCCAACATCAATAAAGTTTTTCACAGCCAACCCAGAGCGTGGGGCCACTCTGCCGTAGCAACCAGTAGGCAACTCGATTTGCAAATCGGTTTTCACCAATTCTTTACCCCGAGCTGGGACTATGTAATCATAGGCACTGCAAATTCAAACAATATTTAATTAAATATTCTCTCGTATTTACTTCGTAGATAGCTTGTAAGTACCTTACCTCTTCAAATCAAATCCAGCAGCCTTCTCAGAACCCTTTAAAGGTGGGAATGCATTTTCACTCAGACGTGTGAATTTTAAAGCTGCCGTTGCTGAAGTCATCTTGAATAGTTTTGATATTGAGTACAAATGTGTGCTGAAAATCTTGAAGCAAAAATATTACGCTAAGATTAAGAAAAAAATCAAAATTACAAATAATCCAATTCTCAACGTGATGAAACAATGTCCAAACAACATCCAAGAAAATTGGCGCGAACGAAACCAAAGAGCATATAACCAGTACGTTGAACGAAACTCGAAATGACTTTTTTTTTCCTTGTTCGTTTTTTTTTTGTTTTGACTCCACACTTTTGTGTATTTAGCCAGTGATAATTTCTCATGTTAATTAATATTATATAATGTGTCAAGTCAAGTCACAGTCCAAGTCATCAAGTTAAGTCATAGTCTAGTCTAGTCAAGTCATACTCCTAGTAAAGTGGTGGCAACCAGAAGCTTCTACAACACGAAAAGAAACGTTTCACCATCATTATACCACTTTCCCACACTCATGCCTGCAATCCAGCACTTAAATAATAAAATGCCACCAATTTTACGCACTAACACTGAAAATAACACAAGTTTTGAAAAATGATATAATGCGGCAACGCGATCTTTTACGTTTTCCCGCCAACCCCTCCCAACCGCCAACCCCTCCCAACCGCCAACCCTCTTTACTTCAACTATTTCTTCCCGTTAATAATTAATTTTAAGGGTTTCAGTGATCATATAAAACGCAAGATTTGTCATTTCACTGTAACTACCTTCTGTCTCTTCGACTCGAAAGATTATAACATTTTTCTTCATTATTTCTCTTTCTAATAGGCATGACGACAGTATCAAAATATGGTCGATTTAATGTGTTTAGGGTAAAATTTATGTTAAATAACGTTGAAACACTGGTTTAGTTTTATTAAAATTTCGGTACAAAAAGCACCTACTAGTACAAATAATATTTTTCCGCTTAGTAAAAACTTAAAACCTGATAACTCACCAAGTGAATGTGTATGTATTTGTTCTAATTAAATTCAAATATTTCAGGTCTTCAAGGCCATCATAAGGGGATAATGTAATCAGTTATGTGCAACTAAAACGGGACGGAAACATTTTGTAAAGTAAAATGTAAGATTTGCCCAGAGCATAAAGAAATATTATTATATATCATATTATATCATATAATATATTATTCTTGTATGGAACATGTACAAACACTTTGTTGGCCACTTTTTGATGTGGTTTTACACTGCAGTACTGCACACCACTTGTAAACTTTAGCATTCATTTTAATCACACGAATTAATTTAACATTTTGTTTACTTTCTTCGCTACGCGTAGACACAATGACATGTTTACCTAGGCGTGACGTCAGAGCCGACGCCATGACACCTGCGAGCTGTTTTCGCGCCGCATTTAAAAAATATTATGAAAATGGCTTTAATCTTGGTTAAAATTAAGTTTATTACCGAAATAAAGGTTTTTTCGTAAATAGTAAATGTATACCCACATTACGGAAGAGGATTTCAAAATCTTTCGTCATGCCTATTGCTCTAGCACTTCTTGCTGTTGGTCTATTTTTCTTTCAAGTTCCTCTGTTTTTTCCTCAATCTGCGCAAATTTTCCATTTATATTTTTATTTATTGATTCTTCTATATTGTTCATATAATTTTTTTTGTTCCTTTAAATCGTTTTGAATTTGTTTTAAAATATCCATTATAGCGTCCATTGTTGTATTTTATATAACCGCCCTCTAGCGTCAAATAGTAGTACTATGTGAAAAGTATATCAATCTTGAACCCAATCTCTACGGTCGATAATTTGCTACTCAACAATAGATGTCAAAACTATTCAATAAAACTTTGTATGAGTGGTTGTTACAACACGCATTTTATAGTGTTAAGGAATTCCAAATGTACTGTAACAAAAATATTATTTAATATTTGGACACTTGCAAATGTCTAATTATTTAAATTTTAATTATTTAAATTCTTTTTAAGGAAGTTATGTTAACATCTCTCGAAAATTGTGTTCTAGCAAATAAATATTTGATTTGATTTGATTTGTATACACTTCACTGGTTAATTTCAGTTCTTATAGATCAACACTGAGAGAAGAGTTATTTTTTTATGTGATATAGTGCAGTTTTTGTACATTTTTCACTGAGTCTTAACACTTTTTGATTGCTTTTTGCCTTAATGTATGTTTATTTAAAAACTGTGACGCTTGATATACCATAAATTATTTATTCAGCAAATTCATGCGCAGCTAGACGATGTTAACCGTGGCACAGTGGCGTCGCCACGCTCCTTCCAGTTACCATAATAAGTTTCATCAAAATCGGTCCGGTTTTTTTTGCGTAGCCTATATGTTGATCGGGATAATAAACATTCACTATAATAAATTTCATCAAAATCGGTCCGGTAGTTTTTGCGTGATGGAGTTACAAAGGAACACTTCCAAAAAAATTCTAGATGGCGCTGTTTGGTTTTGTCAACGATAATGCATAGTTTCCTTCTATGATTGAGGTAGTTATGAAGTTCTGGATCGCGGTTACGATATTTTCCGAATGCTGAAAAATCTAATTGATCCTATCCCTAATTAATTCATTCCGAAGCGCGTACGAACTCTACTGTGTTATTTGTATAGATATAGATAGATAGATATAGATTGTATAGATATAGATTACATTATATCATATTAAATATTAAATTATGTACATATATTTGTGAAAAATTCATTCTGTAATATTATTCAGTACCTATATTAACTTTTATACCTACTAGCTTTTATATATGCGTGTTCGCCCGCGTGGTTTTTGAAAATGTTTTTATCCTAATTGTGTAAATTAATTAGTATAATGAGAATATAATATATAGACTAAATCTTAATTGCAGTAGACTTCTTTTAATCGATGAAACAGCCAAATGCGAGTTGCACAAAGCAATAAGGACGCAACTTTAAACCTAAGAATTTTTGAAAGAATTATTTCTACTACTATCTTAAAAATTGACAAAGTATATAATAGGTCTTTACCTATGAAATTGCCGTATTGCAGTACAGACTTTTTCAAACAAAAAAAAGTTTTGATTGGCTATGAATTCTAAATTCAAATTAATTTTGTTTTAAAAATATGACATTCTATTTACAATATAAGTCTTTTGTTTATTGATTAGCGTTGTATTTTCATTACATTTCAACATTTTTCCTCATAATGGATACTTTGTAATTTCGTGTAATTATGGAATATGAGTTCCGTCGTGGCACCAACGCGGCACAAACGACACGTAACATCAACGACGTTTACGGAGAGAACTGTACAAACGAATGTACAACCCGTTATTGGTTTGCTCGGTTTCGTTCTGGGAATTTTGACTTGAAAAATGAACCTCGTGGTCGTCCGGAAACTTTGGTCAACAATGATGAATTAAAGGCGATTGTGGAAGCTGATGAATCTCAATCTACAGCTGAGCTGGCAGCAGCTTTTGATGTTAGCTTCAAAACAATATTGGTCCATTTGCGACAGATTGGCAAGATAAAAAAGCTTGATAGATGGGTGCCCTACGAACTTAACGATCGCCAGCGCAACGTACGCGTCGAGACTTGCCTTGCGCTGCTTAACAGGCACAGAAATGAAGGAATTTTGAACCGAATTGTTACGTGCGACGAAAAATGGATTCTTTTTGACAATTGAAAGCGCTCAGCAAGTTGGTTAGATCCTGGTTCGGTACCAAAGCAATGTGCAAAACGAAAAATGACCCCTAGAAAGGTGATGGTCACAGTTTGGTGGTCTAGTGCTGGTGTGATTCATCATAGCCTTTTACAAAACGGCGAGAGCATTACTGCAGATGTGTACATTGAAGAACTGACCACAATGATGGCGAAACTCGCACGTCTGCAACCAGCTTTGGTCAATCGGTCGTCTCCACTGCTACTTCACGACAACGCGCGACCCCATACTGCACAACAGACCGTCTCTAAGCTGCATGAGTTGGGTTTGGAAGCTCTCCCTCATCCGCCATACTCACCAGATCTTGCGCCTACCGACTATTACTTTTTCCAAAATTTGGACAACTTTTTAGCGGGAAAAAAATTCAATTCCCGAGAGGCAGTACAAAACGCCTTTGAAGAGTTTGTTGTCTTCCGTCCTGCTGATTTTTTCAAGAAGGGCATCCATAAACTGCCACAGCGTTGGCAAAGATGCATTGAATGCAGGGGTGATTACTTTGAATAAAAGAAATAAATAAGTTCGAAAAAAAAATACTTTAACTTTTTTCAAACAAAACGGCAATTTCATAGGTAAAGACCTAATAATATATTTAATTTAATCTTCGATATGATTTCATGGCGGTGCGGGCGCTGCGCTGGCGTTCACAGTGCAGAGCTAATCTACCTTATGTAACGTGTCCGAGAAGGTGACTATAGTATAGCGTCGCGCATCGTTGTTGTTTTTGTTGTTAATGTATGATGTTGCATTTGCAGCCTGCCGCCCTTCACCGTCCGATCCATAATCCCTAGTCAGGGAAAACCCTCACTTTTTCCTATTCCTTTAGACAGTATAAGTAGTGGCCTCGTATGCTTTGCCACATATGCAGCGTGTTTTAGTGGGTTCGAGTCCCACATACTTCGCGATTCGGAAGTACGACCCCCCCTATTTTGTAATGTTTTTTTCATTAGAAAAGTTTATTTATTATAATTTTTTATTAATTTTTTGGTAAAAAAAGAGGTTATAAATAAAAAAGGGTACCCTTTAGAGCATTATCTAAAATATTAAATAAATAATAATAAATAGGATTTCCTGTATCTAAAACCCAGGAACTACGAAGACCATGGTCCCACAACACCCAGACTCAAAACAAGTATTTGCTTTTTTTATTATTCACAATTCACAAATGATTTGTCCTGTCGCGGAAATCGAACCCGTCGCCTCCGCGCTATGAGCCGACCTCACAGCCCACATCACAGAGGCTGTCAGTCTACGTAGAGGCTTAGGTGATAATACCTACGCTAAATTATTGGTCTATATTTTAGATGAATGAGAAAAATTGAATGAATGAATAAATTATTGGTATACTAGTTGACCCGCCCCGGCTTCGCACGGGTGATTTAGTAAAACGCGGTCGATCGGGATAAAAAGTATATATCTCCGTCTCCTGGTTTTAAGCTACCTCCCCACCAATTTTTAGCCAAATTGGTTCGGCCGTTCTTGAGTAAATAGTGCAACTAACACGACTTTCTTTTATATAAACATAGATGTAAGATAGATATATTATTATTTTTAGGCACTTTCGAAACCCTTTAGTTTGATCCTTTATACTCTAAAGAGCAAGGCTTTTAGATCTAGTTACCGCATTAATTTGAATAGCTTGAATTTATTACAAGATTATGTATTCGTGGTTATTTTAATAGGTACCTGTTACCTATGTTATATCAATTTCAAGTTTTGTTGAAGCTGAAAAAAGGGCCTTGAGAGACAGACGCACTCTAAAGTAGGTAATTATATAATGGTTACATTTTTCTAAATCGACTACGAAATTTTAAAATATGTATCTTTAAATTACAGGAGTAATGACTTTATTACAGTTGAAAATACCCAGATAAGTATAGAAATAATATAATAAAGTAGCTCCCTACCTAAGTTCGTCAATTTGTTACCTTTTCAATGTTGTGGTTTCCGAATTCCGTCCCATCCAATGCACAAAAAAATCTACCTGCACTGCGGCAAAAGGTTACGAAGATTTGGACACAATATGGATTGCAAACGGTTGATCGAGACTGTAAAAGGTTGATATCTACCACTAAAAATACAAAAAAAGATCCAAACAACGTGATAGGCAGGTACTTGGCGATCAATATAAATAAAACGTTACGGAAGTTGACACCAAAATATACTTACCATTTTGCAAGCTAAAATCAAATCGAGCTATTCCACTCATGCAGATTACTACACATGTGGCAAAGGTCTTTGCCCAATAAAAAACTTCCAAATGTGAGTCGCTTCGTGCATTACTGTGATTCATACGGGTGAGCCCCTAAGAAGGGGAGTTTGTCCATTTTTATATTTACATCGAGTCCCTCGCGACATGCGCGGCGTCTCTCCGCCAGTCTCGCTACTACAGTCTCACGCACGTACACCAGCGCAATCAAACTCATGTAAATATTACTACTACGGTGATATTTACGCGCGAATTGTTATTTTTAAACGTTCAACATGCAGTGTGTGTGTCAAACATGTGAATTTGTACGATAAATATCATGTTTTAAGTGAAAATTTGTGAGAAAAGTGTCTGAGTTGTTTCGCTTCGATCCAAGTCTGAGGAAATGCCACCCGTACTCAATGTGCCTATTTCAGGAAGCGTTTCAGCAAGGAAGTATTCGTTCTTATAACTTACACTAGAGGTCAGTATGGACTTATGAGCAACTTTTATATATTAAAGTGTTTGTGTTAAATTTACAAAAATGTATGCATATCAAAAGTTCAATCACCGACAAGCTTCCCTTTATCATCCCTTCTCCGCCCTTTACGCATGATCGACCGGAGTTTTGGGGTTCCCTTTGTAGGGTAGGGTGCGATAAAATACGTGTAGATATACATGTATAGATAGCTACTTCTATAGCCTATAGCTAGTGTGAGTGTACTTACCTATAGCTCACCCGCTGTACTGTATATATACGGGCGAGTGTAGAGTAGGACGACTAGCAGACTAGTCTGATTGATACACTTTTACAAATACACACACTTATCGGAGGTTTACAAATCAATTAGCAACGCACGAGTTTTATAATAATAGAGGCAGTGTGGAGTGTATAATTCATAATCTGCCATGTCGACAAAATAAAAATAGTTTAAGAAAGTAGGTCTGTAATAAGTTATTGCATTTTGTCTTGAAGCTTTTCTTTGTCAAATACCTAATTTAGGTACTTATCTACTGTTTTCGTTTAAAAAAACGTAACTCTTATTAGGCTCATATTGTTCGTCCGTATCTATCTGCAAGACCCTCAACTTGTCAAGAGCATGTCGGGCCATGCGTAGAACTTAGGGTTCCGTAGTCGCACAAGTATTATACGAAAAACCGAAAAAGGTAGCCTACTATTTTTTAAATCATCTTGACTGTTGGTTATTGAATTAGTGTAAAAAGGTCAATAAGCTTTGAAGTAGTAGGGCGTCCTCAGTCTATTATAAAAAGGTTTTGTCCCCCGACTGACTGACACACAAGTTCTGTTCATCCACACACGTTGTTGTGTCCACGTAGAGACTTGTAATTTAGAAGGTAGCTTCCTTTTATAACGTAGGCGTGTACTAAGATTCTTGAAAACTCTACCCTTAAAAGGGTGAACAGGCTAAAAACCTTTTTCAAAAAATCCCTCATTTTATGACGTATCATTTTGAAACTTGGCATACACAAAATTGTATAAAAATAAATGATAATGGTGTATTTTAGTTTTACGAAATTCAACCCTTAAGTGGGTGAAATGCGTAATTAAAGTGTGTAAAAAAACTTAAAAGTATCACATTGAAACTGGACATGTATAAATAACTAGTTGCGCCCCGCGGTTTCACTCGCGGATAAAAAATGTTTTAATTATTTGCTCATCCCACGGGAAAATTTCACTTTTCAGGGATAAAATGTAGCCTATATGTTAATCCAGGGCTATCTTGGTACCGAATTTCATCCAAATCCATTCAGCCGTTTGAGCGTGAAGAAGTACCAAACATACACACATACAAACTTTCGCCTTTATAATATTGATAAGTGATGAATGTGATAGTGTGATATGCAGCAAATAAATAGATAAGTCTCGGGTGTCAAAAATTAGGGGTAAAAATTACTGAACAAGGTCTCGTCCTGATACGAACGCACAACCAAGCCCGCTAAAGCTAGAATCACGAAATTACGAAGATACATTTTATGTAGCGTAGGGATGCGCTAAGACGGAATTAATGAAAATACAACCCCGAAGGTTGAGGTTTTTTGAGTTTTAACCCTTAAGGGGCAAAAGGGGCAGTTGTTTGTAAATTTAAATAAAAAATGATCTTAACTTATTCGTTTAAAAAAAAAATTCACTGATAATAAGTAGGTAGGTACCTGGAGGGGGTCAAACGAAAAAATATTAAGATATGATTTGTGATTACTATTATTAATATCATTACGCAGCCGCCCCTTAAATACAAAATTAGGAAGGTTTATAGTGTTTTTGAAATTGACAATTTTAAATTACCCGTTCAACGAAACGACACCTTTTATACCTAAGACGCACGTCTAACTCGCACTTCGCCTGTTAATAGAGATTAGAGAGACATCTGTGGTGTGGTGGTTGAGCAGGTCGGCTCATAACCTGGAGGCGGCGGGTTCGATTCCCGCGGTCGGTCAAGTATTTGTGCACAAAAAAAGCGCAAATACTTGTTCTGAGTCTGGGTGTTAAGGGCCCTTAGGCCCTTAGGTCCGTATTACAGAACGATACTCGGTCATCGATCGGTGCTCAAGCAGAGATTTCATTCATAAAGTTATCAATTAGTGAATGAAATCTCTGCTTGAGCACCGATTGATGACTGAGCATCGTTCTGTAATACGGACCTTAGTTTGCTGCAGGATCATAAGCTTTAAATGTATAGGACCGTTACGAATAATGTTATGGGCTACGCTTAACGTCAGGCGAACGATCAGCTCAGTACGAAATTTATGGAGATAAAATAAAACCTTTTTGTAGATCTATTGTGCTCATATATTGCTACATAGTATACTATTCATATCTATTTCCTTAGCAAATCATATTCTATATTCATTAAGGTAAGGTATTTCAGCAGTTTATAGTACTGCTGTATGTACAATGGATGTAACTTTCTTCATGAGATCGCTTGTCACGGTAGCCTAAGGACGGACGTATGCGGGTTCAAATCCCGTTCGTAATACAAATTTTTCCTATACAAATCAATCTGTCCAATACCTATTTATTTTCATTATAAAAGATTTTTTGATACCTATTTAAGACAGACTTACTTAATGAAATCATCATAGGTTAATCAATATACAATAATTAAGGACTGTCATCATACAGGTTATTCTCTGCTTATAGTGCTTATATTATATTCACATATCTAGTTATTTAATAAGCGCTATACCCAGACTTGAGAAAAATTTCTGTATAGCATAATAAAAATTACTAACACTACTACCTATATACTCGTAGGTACCTAATTTATTGTTTGATCTATACTAGTTTGTGACATTTTGTTTTCGTAGGCACCTATCCTATTATTTATAGTTTATACATATAAATCGAAACCTATTATGCCGAACGACCGGTCCGAATTATTCGTCGCGATTGGTTCAAAATCCATAACTGGCCCCCGAGAGCCAGGTGTCGTTCACACCGCGCGGCCTCGCGCCTCGTCTCGTTAATCACTCGTGCTCGTGTTCGTTACTATTGTTATATTATAATGTTGTAGTAGGTACGGCACAGTACATACAGCGCGCCGAACAGCCATCTTTGTCAAATTATAGCAACTCAAACTCAAATCTTTAAAATTCGTGTTTTATACAATAAAGTGTATGTATACAAAATCGTCGCAAGACTGACGCGATGTGCGAAGGAATCGAGTGCATCGTTACGTTCTCTTTTGTTTCACGATTAGTTGACTCGAGCTAGCTATGTTCGGTCGTTGAATGGAAGCGTAACACGATTACGGGCTACGGCGCCGCGCTAACAACCAGTCGACCATTAAAATGATGGATGATGTCGTCTTCTTTTGCAGAAACAGTGCAAAGTGTTAGATTTAGTGATTTGTGTGAAAGGTGTTGTTAGTGTTTATGTTTGGGAGTAAATACAATGAAACCTGCGCCATATTCAGCCAAATACATTGCATAAATGAGTGAAATGGCGATGCGGAGCGCGCGGGCCCGAGCATGCGCGCCAGTTTCCCCACAATCGCTCGGAAAGCACTGAGTGTTCTACGTTTACCGTGCATATCAAAATGGGAAGGTCGAGATTCCCAGGGAAACCACTCAAGTTTCAAAACAGAAAGCGTATCAGTGTTCTATCGGGAACTGTTTACCATGAGACTGCTCCAGAGAGTCATCCGCCTGGCCGTGGCAATGCTTCTAATGCTTTTGCTGGGGAACAAGAGGTACACCTTGTTTTCTCCTAATGTGCGCCCTTTGTAGATACATTTTATGTGAAAATAATAGTGAACATACGGAAATGTTTTGTTTACGTAATAACTACATGCATTACGAGGCGCTAATCGCTGTAGCATCTCGTATGTCGTATCATCTCGTATCTGCGTACTAAACGTAATATGACATTTCTGTGTTCCATTTTGCTGTCAACAAAATTTTCTTTGTGAGATTTATAGTGTATAGATTGGATATTTTGCCAGGCTAGGCTTATCATTTTACCCAATGTACTTGCAGTATAGTAAACAGAACTGTTAAACACTTCTTTCATTTGCCAACATAACCTATATGACTGTATTCTTTTGTCTTTCATTGAGAAATCTCAAGGTAATGATTTGTTACTAGTTACTGATTATAGACTGTCTTATCAACTTGATAGCCTTTTAGATATAATATAATGCCCAAACATTGCTATAAACTAGCATGTAAGAGACTTATGGGACTTGGACAATTTACAATGCCCTGTTGGTAATAGTGCTCAAATTAAGATTTTATTTGCAAAGTGAAAATTATAAAATTTTGGAGCAGTGATTGACAAATTAGTGTTGTTCTGTGATGTATAAATGTTTAGTATGTTTAGTACCTACTGTGTAGCTCCTTACCTATAGGTAAGTATTTAGCGTACTTGACAAATCTAAACCTCCGCACTAATATTATAAAGAGGTAAAATGGTTTGTATAGGCAAGTTTATATATATGTATTTTTGTATGAGGATGGCTAATATTTTCTTGGTCCTAGAAAGCTACTATTCTTTAATAGGTTTTATTGTGATAATAGCATCTATCTGCATGCATTATTTTAGAGTCTATAAAAACCATACCATATACTCATACATAACTATTGAACAAACTGTGATGCAATTAAAAATAATAATAAAACCCCACAACCACATAGATTTTGGACCCTAATTAGGATTCCCTGTAAATAGGGATCCATGAACTATGAGAGCCATCATCTAGATACAGAACAAATACTTTTCTCTGTGCACAAATACTTGTCCTGCCCCGAGAATCAAACCCTCTGGGTAATCAGTTGACCTGCTCAGCCACCTCTTTGGTGTCAAAGAGGCTGTCAAAAAACTCCTGAACAAAATATGCTTTTTATTAAGTAAACTTGGACAAGAATCTTAAAAATTCTGCTAAAGCCATTACAAATGTACTATGATGTTTATGCAACAGTGAACTATATTATGATATACTAAAAAAAAAATTGGTTCACAATATCTGTATATTGCGAGTATTTTTGAAATCATGTAATTATATTAAATTGTTTTAATACTGTTTGTTTCTGATCAAAATAACTTTGTTTGTATTGTTTAGTAAGTATGGACCTCACCAAGACTTAGTTCCGCATCTACTAACACAAGATAACACACAATCTACTACTTACTTTTTTTCATAATACACTCTTGTCATTGTAACTCATGCAAGCCACTGTAATCAGTTGGTCAAAACTACATAATTTCCTTGACTTCCTGGCACAACTATGACAACCATCTTCTAGGATAACAGTACCTTTTATTTAATTTTTGTATTTAATATTATATATATTAGAATTTCATTTTACTAATAAAGATATTTCAGGGTAAAATAATACATAAAACTAATTATGATTAAGCACATGGAAGAAGATTGTTTCAGTTGTGTATTAACCAGAACCTCATGTCTGGATATATTTGCATTCAATGCCAATACATCCTGACATTGCAGTGCATCAATTTAGTAGGATAGCTGTGAAACACTGGTAGGTACTTCTTGTCATAATGAACATAAAGTTTATATTGAAATATAATTGTTTACAGGAGGAAGAGAAAAAAGAAAATAATAATGAAAATGAGACTAACAAGAACAGTGAAAACAAATTCTCAGATGCTATAAACAATAATCCAGACAACTTGGACAAAACCACAAGTGATTTATCAAAATCTCCAGTGAGAACAAGATCACAGAACAAAATGGAACCAACCAAAGGTGACAAACCCAAACCAGTGAAGAAAACCGTTACATTTGGCACGGTTGAGAGCTGTGAAGATATCTTTTTTCCTCTGAAGAAGATACCAATCAAACACCATGCTCCACTTGTGCCTATCATTAAAAAGAAGTCAGCATTAAAACAGACTGAATACTCTACTTTCAATAGTATACTTAAACCTGCAAAGCTAACAGATTTAAGCTCAAAATCTTCATCAGAATACCAAGAAGGGTACCAAAGGAAGAATTTGAATCCTCTATCTAAACCTATGAACAAGTTCTCTCAGTTCACTGAAAGCAGATGCATTTCTCCACCTCCAAGGAATGTGTCACCTGTAGAGAAAGAAAGTGGAGGTTCTGCAAAGTTTGTTTTGCCTATGAGAAGTGCACACTCATCGCGAGTTATTAAGCCAAACAAAAAATTTATTGATGGGGAAGAGCAAACTACAGCAAGCAGCTTAGCTACAGGAAAGGTTCTAAAGAAACCAAAACTAAAAAGAGTAATCTTTAATAACCTACATGATGATGATGAAACACCTGATGAGGAAGATCTTGACAAATACATAATTGAGAAAGATAAGGAGAAACAATTGATAAAATCATCAAATTTATTCAAGGATAAGACCACAACAAATTCATTTTCTGGGCTCACTGCAGGACCAAAAAAGCCTGTGCATGATTTGTTTTCTTTTGAAAAAGAGTCTGATTATCCTCAGGATGAAAATTCTAACCGGGAGAGTGCAGAAAATGCCAAGAGTGAAGCAAGCAAAGAAGATAGGACAGGGCATGCAATGCGTAAGCTGATGGATATATCAGATGCTAGCAGTTCTAGCAGCACAAGTAGTGGATCAGAATCTGAAGAGAGTTGGGACAGTGATAGCCCTGAAGGTACTGGTGATGATGAGGAGAAACCGCCTCTTCCAAGTCCAGAGAAAGATAAGTCCACAGCATCACAACTACTAAGAGGCAAAGTAATCATTAGAGAAGCAAGGTTGCAGCTAGCTACACCCACTGCCCCAACCGGTTTGGATGGTCCATTTACAGCTACTGCATCTTCACGTAAGTTTATCTGATTTAAAATATAATTTTTTACGAAATGTTTTTCTTTACTTGTTGTCAAATTTTAATATGCTTATAATTGTTTACTTTTCAGCAACAAATACACCACCAACAACAGTCACATGTGGTGTCTGTGGTGCTGTAAGGTTCTACAGATTCGTAAAACAAGCTCGCAAGTTCGGAATATACTCTTGTGAGTCGTGTCGCAAGTTCATTTCCAAGATGTTAAAGAAAGAAAAGCTGTCCCACAAATCTGGCATTGTCCAAATGGAATGCTTGAAGGGAGAAGGTACATGAAAATTTACGATTTTTCTTCTAAATTTATAATTCGGAGATTAATGTAACCTAATATATTTATTTTTTACAGGCAACTGTAATGTGCCGCCAATAGTGAGATCCCAGCAGTGGAAATTGCTGCGATGTACGAATAAAACTCGGTGTCCCGCTTGTTGGCTAAAGATGTGCCTCAAGGCATTCCAAGTACCACCAAATATAAGGGCTGGGCTAACAGCCATGTTGCCTCCATACATGCGGTCAGGTCTAAAGTCAGCATGCTCCTTAACACCAGCTAACCCATTGAGGATAACCAGTCAACCAACAACACCCCAACCAGTATTTGCTGTACCTACAACTAATGATAATGAGAATAAAATATTCGGAGCATTGAAACCTACTAAGAAACCTGAAAAAGCTGAGGAGATTGAAAAGGTTGAGGTAGGAATGTTATAGTTGTATTTTATATTTTAGATAAACATAATCACCCAATAATAATTATTGTGTCTTTTTAGGAGAAGGCATCGAAACCTACTCCTGTTGCTGCAGTTGATGAACCTAAAGAAGACTTCAGTGCAAATAGAAAGCGTCAGTTGGCAAGACCCAAAGTGCGTAAAAAAGATAAGAGTGAAAAGATTGAAAAGGTCGAAAAGGTCGAAAAGGTTGAAAAGGTTGAAAAAGTTGAAAAGATTGAAAAGACTGAAGTCAAGCCAGTGGAAGATCCAAAACGTCAAAAAGTGGAGCTCAAAGGCCCCAGAGTCAAACATGTATGCAGAAGCGCATCTATCGTCTTGGGACAACCAATTGCTACATTCCCTACCCAAGAAGAGAAGGAGAAACAAGACAAGCCTGTTCTTTTGGAAGACGAAAGCATTTCCGTCCCTAACGTGGTTAAGGATGTAGCTACTCCTGATTTGCCGGTTGAACCAGAGCTTGAAAACAAGCCTCAAATCGTGCCAGAGCCTCTAGTCGTGAAGGAGCCAGAAGTAGAGACTCCCGTGGAAGTCAAGAAGAGGAAGATAGAGTCCCTGGTACCTGTCAAAGTTTTAAACAAGGCAGAGTCAAGCGAAGACGAAACCATTATGGATCTTGTTCCTAGGAAGACAGTCTTCAAACCATTTACCAACATTACTAATGTGAGTGTTGCTCATTAGTTTTTTGTTAGTTCCGCAAATGGTAGACCTCATAAGCACAAACGTTTTTACAACAATTGTGTTCACATCAACACTTATCAACAGCCAGAAAACGTCCACTGCTGAACATAGACCTCCTGACTTTAGCGCCCAAGCAAGCTTCCCCCTTTTGGAAGAAATACACCTACAAGCAAAAATCGCTGATGACAACAAACTGTCACTGTTCGCTCGGTCAATTAATTAATTATGTTGTTTTTAGGTTCGCGGCCGATCCCAGAAATGTGGACAGAATCGTCCAGAGCTGATCTGCGTCGACTTTTGGGAGAGCTACGATCCTGATGAAGTGTGCAGCTCAGGGTTTGGACTGATCGGAGCAGGACCATTTACCGTCGCGAAACTATGTTTTCTATGTGGTAGCGCCGGTAGAGAGAAGGTACTAATCTATATCTCTGTATATTTGTTGCTGCAAGATTACAATGTGTTATTTTCTGTATAACTTACATTGATTTTTCGTTTTTCTGTATCTATTAAATAAATATCTGACGGTCGGACGCGGTAAAAGGGTCACGAGGTTATCACACATCAGTAACGCCAGATAAATGTATTAAATTCAATGTTATTTTGTGGGAACTATCTAAAAGAAGCATGCATAGTCTTATTTTAGTTTTGTCAGTGTTCCCACAAACTAACAATTAATAAAGGTAGGTATCTATTTTATTGAAGTAAAATTATGCTTCAGCCATTGTACTTGGTAAAACAGATTTTGGTAGAAAACAAGACCGTCAGCGCGATTTTGCATAATTTTCCTACATCAACAGCCGGAAGACATCCATTGCTGAACATAGGCATCATACATACTCTTTGGGCCTCACAAATGCCACTATCGACGTTTATCAAAAGGGAAAAGGGAAAAATGCCATAATCATCACACTTGGCAGAAGTCTTTGACAACAGGTTTTAATGCACTTAGGAGAATGCTGCTTGACCCCGGACAATTTTCTCTTTTTCATGTTGTCATGTCTCACCAATTCGTTGAAACACTTGCTAGCTCTGAATAGTTATGTTAATAAATGACGGAACGAGCTAGTCGTTCGCCTGTTGTTAAGCGCATTGCCGTCTATAACAGTTGTGATGCCACTCGGAATTACAAAATATAAAGTTTAACGCGTCACCACATTACGCTCGTTATCCTGAGACATCAGCACAATCTAGTAATTACTAAACTGTGAGATCTATGTCAGTCCAATAATGACGATAATTTAAATGCGATCTTTTATTGATTAAACGCTTTTTAGAAAGAAGAGAAATGTCGATTTTTATAGCTTGTGGTAGCCCTGCTGGTGCATTCTTATACCGGAAGCATACGGCAAACTTACATAAATGAATGAACATCCAGATGCTGTCGTGCAGCAGCTGCTGCGAGTGGTACCACGCGTGGTGCGCCGAGGAGGCGGCGGGCGGCGGCGCGTGGACGTGCGCGCGCTGCGTGTCGTGCGCCGCTTGCTCGCGCGCCGCTGCCCGCCTGCGCTGCCGCGCCTGCGCCAGGCACTACCACGCCGCCTGCCTGCCGGCCGCGCCGCCCGACCACCGCAGCGACTGGCCCCAGGTACGAGTACGCTACCTACCACACTTTTGCCCGTCTGTACTAAAATTGGACACTATCTATAGCCCGATTTTTCGTATATTTACTCAAACTCGTGTCAAGTCAGCATGCCAAAACTGTACTGCGCGCTCATTGGTCGGACAGCCGATGATCAACAGGCAACCAATGAGCGTTCAGTAATTGGTCTGCCAAGTTGACACAATCAATTCTTGTCAACTTGGCAGAGATATATGAGAACCTGAGGGAAAGTGTTGCTTACCTTAGTTGCAATTTATTACACTTTGCGCCTCCTGGCCACCGCAGCGATTGCCTGCGGGTACTCTACCTACCACATTTTATGTAAAAAGCCTGTATTACAGAATTGCATACTGCAAGCTTTTACTCACGGTTTCTCATACGTTTGGCAACTTAACACCAAACACTGTACGCTAATCGGCTAATAATTTAGAGATTAGCATTAAAATGCCAGTGGGGCAGGCCAGATCGCCCGCAGATACCGACAACCGATGGAGAAGGAAGGTTCTCGATTGGCGATCACGAACTAGAAAACGCGGCGTAGACTGAGGGCTATGTTACACCACCTCTGCAGGTAGAATGGTCGGAACTTTCCATAGATTCCACTCTTCTAGTGGACATAGTTTTCTCTCGACCCTGGCGTAGATTCTATTATCAGTGACTTACTGCCCGCCGAAGCTTACTACAGTATTTGTCAATAGCTTATGAAATTTTTCAAATGTGTAAATTGCATTCATCTTACAAAACGCTGACTACTGACTTCCAGATCTGCAGCTCGTGCCTGAAATGCAAGAGTTGCGACAGCAGCCGAGTCAGCAAGTTCGTCGGAAGCTTGCCGTTCTGCGGCCCTTGCTTCAAGCTGCGACAGAAGGGCAACTACTGTCCACTCTGTCAAGCCTGCTACAGGGACAATGACTTTGATAGCAAGGTAACTTACTGCAGTAGATTTCTTCCTACAAAACAAAAATGCATGCTGACTTTTGACACAAGCTAGTATCATTTATAAATGTAAGTTGAGATAGGAACACTTACAAACCTTAGTATAGAAGTTTAGAAATAATGTAATGGCTTTGACGTTTCACATACTGTGTCTGAGCCTGTATAAATATGTTCTTGTTAAATATTTCCAGATGATGGAGTGCGGCTGGTGCGGTAGATGGGTGCATGCTAGTTGCGAAGGCCTATCTGGCGAAGGATATCAGTTACTCTCGGCTTTACCGCCATCCATTGAGTACATATGCTGTAAATGCATGCCCAATGATCCCCCGTGGCGGAAAATGCTAACTGATCATCTGAAAGGGAGACTACTGCATCTACTCAAGTTACTGGCTAAGAACAAGAAAGCTTGCGCACTATTGAAACTGACTCCTCATAAGAATACTCCAGTGCCGAACAAGCCGTACCGGCTGATGTCGCCGCAGGCGATAAGAAAACTGCATTTCGATGTTTCGGATGATTCCATGAAGAATACGAGTGAAACCAAAGTCTACAGGAATACGGCGAGAGGGCGGCGCAATGGCCCTAACAAATTAGAAGATGCAAGTACCTCAAATGTATGGCATTGCTCATCTCTTTTGAATGACGTCGAAATGCAAAAAGAAATGCCGCATACATCTCATAAAGTTGTAAACCTCCAAGAGCCATTAATGCAAAACAAGGAGATATGCTTCTCAACGGGGCTCTACGATACTAAGACGGAATTATTCGACACACCATGCGTCGAAGTTCATGAAAATAATCCGCCGCAAAGCAAGAACGAGAAAGCTACAACAATGTTGCCTACATCTGTTCATGTGGACAAGTACGAGCCCATATCTGACGATGATGAGCCCATGAACAGTTTCCCACAAGCTCGGAGCGAGCAAGAGCTGAGTCCAGCCCTGGTGAGACAACAAGGCACACCCGAAATGGAAAATGATGATGACATAAGCAGATTAGTGTCGCCATCACTACTTGATATCAAGAAACGAGTAAACAGTGATGAATATGTGTCATTGAAAGACTTTAATCATGATATGAAAGAGGTTGTTGAAAGGACATCTAATTTTGATCTCAAATCAATATACAAGGACTTATTCTCAGAAACATTCCCATGGTTTGACTGTGTCAACAACTGTCTGCAACCCAACCTAGAAGTGGAAGGTGAAAATGACGATGCAGAATCTCTTAAAGATGTTGACATGACTGACGATAAAAGTGTTAAAAATGATGTCGAATCAGTCGAAAGACCATTCGACCAAATTGTACCAAAACTGGAAATGGATAGTGAGAAATTAGAAGAGGAGTTATTAGAGTTCTACCCAGTTGTTGACTCACGAATTTGCATCCTTTGTAAATCTGTTGGGGATGGATCTCCAGCAATGGAAGGTCGCCTCCTCTACTGCGGCCAAAATGACTGGATCCACGCAAATTGCGCACTGTGGTCGGCCGAAGTCTTTGAAGAAATAGATGGATCATTACAGAATGTTCACTCAGCAATTTCAAGAGGGAAAATGATCAAGTGTGCTACTTGCGAAATGAAAGGCGCTAGCGTGGGGTGCTGCGCTAAAAATTGTAGTGAAACCTATCATTACGCATGTGCCAGGAAAGTCAGCTGTGCGTTCATGGATGACAAGAGAGTGTTTTGTCCTACACACGGAAAAGATATCCCAAAGAAAAGCCTTCAAAAAGATGCTGACTTTGAATTAACAAGACCAGTCTATGTAGAGCTGGATAAAAAGAAAAAGCGTTACAGTGAAATCAATAAAGTGCAGTTCATTTTGGGTTCACTAACAGTACATAGTCTCGGAAAAATTGTGCCATCAGTATCGGACTATGAAGATTTCTTAATGCCTGTTGACTTTTCGTGCACACGACTATTTTGGTCCTGTAAGAAACCTTCAAAAATCGTGAGATACACAATAAAGACTAAGCTAATATTAGCAGAGCCCATGCCTGGGTTTGACTTTGGAGTGAACATAACAGTGGATCATAGCATGGACATACATGTTGTGGATAGAGTTATGGCTGAAATTGGAGCCTGGCATGAAGGTATTGTGACTGGTATGGGAAAATCGGCTTTCAATTTACTAAAATGCGACAAATCACCCGTAAAGTTTGGCAATGCAGTGACTTTGGAAGAGCTTGCTGTAAAACAAGTAGTTGAACATTTACTTGAAAATGTGTGCAAACAAGAACAAGACGAGGAAGAACCTCAGAATACAGCTGATCTGTTACCACCAGAAGTGAAAGATGCAATTTTCGAAGACCTTAATCACGATCTTCTAGATGGGATATCCATGCAAGACATCTTCCAAGATTTGAAAAATGAATTCTACTGCGCCATGGGTCAAAGTGACGACAAAAGCAATGAAAAGGCGGAATTCAGATCCACAGATTTCATTGATGAACTATTAAATGCTAGATTTGAATCTGGAAACAAAGAGCTGAAAAGGAGCAAGTCTGAAATGCTTCTGCAAAGCCATAGCTTGAAAACACTAACCACGGGACGTGGACAGCAAAGGTCTAGCAGTTGGAACAACAAATTTGACTCAAGTTTACTGTCTTCAACAATAAAGAGGTGCAAAATGGGAAAAACATCTGCTGTGTCTGACAAACTCAGCCCAATTCCGAAACTACCATTGGCTGAAAATTCTCTTGATTCTATCAAAGAAGAACCCGTGATTAAAGATAAAGAAGTAAAAGAGGAAACTGGTAACAGCAGTACCTTATGTGATGAAGCACCACACACTTCGGGACTCAATTACCGAACCACGTCACCAAAACAAAAAGAGGATGGAGGAGGTGAGAAAACAGATAAAACAGAAGTTTACTACACTGATGTCATTGATTTCTACACCAAGATCCAATGTAGTCCTATATCACAGCTGGATGGAGCGGCAGATTGGTCCAGCTCCGAAAGTAATTGTAGTTCACGCCCAGACAGCCCTCGCAATGATGATGATTTTACTCCTATTCAGCAATTGGATGGTGCAGAAGATAACCACCATTCCGGAAACGACAACAATCCTGGTCAAACTAACCAATTCATGTACCGAGCCAGTGGAACTGAAAGCTACACTGTGACATTTACCGGAAACTCCATGGGTGGCCAGCCAGAGCTTGTGATGAGACCTTTGGGCGACAATTCTGGAACTCAAAACATAGAGCAACCAGTGCGATGTGATCGGTGCCAGTGCACTTATCGCAATAAAGAATCTTACGATAGACACGTTCCGTCATGTGACATGATATCCACTAGTGAAAGTGAGAGCGAAAATCCAAAATCACCAGAAAACAGAACTTTAACGACATTACAAAATGCATTCGGAAATGCTTTCGCTCAGCCAATGATCATTCACGCAGGAGTTGTCAGTGGTACGGACAATTCTGTGAAAGCCGAAGGGATCTCAGCACGAAGGACGTCAATAAATACGAGACAGATTACGATAAATGGAACAATTGTCGAAACGCCATCTCCAGGCCCTTCCAGTGAAGTGACTATGACTATTACAGAGCAGATGAAATCGGGAACCGTCATCTTTGATCAGAGTAAGACAAATAATATTCAAGTGTCAGCAAATCAGCAAGTCATGTCGTCACCGCAAATCGTTGTCACACCACAGATGTTACTGCCTCCCAAAACGAGTACTGCAGGACAGAAAATTATGGCTCCACAGTTAATAACACAATCAGGGCTCCTTCCTTACAATATTTGTGTAAAACCAGGGAATGGTGGGCCAAATATACAACAGGTCCAAGGAAGTGATATGGCACAACTACTGACAGGCCCTGGTGGTATTCAAGTTATTTCCTCAAACTCAAATCAAGTGCTGACTTTACCATCAAATCAACAGGGAAATATTACCCACATGATTCAGGGAAAAAATCAAGTTACAAATTTCCCTAATATGGCTAGTGCTTCTTCTATTGCGCTTCCAGTGAATTCTATTCAAGGAATGCCCAACACTTCTATAATACAAAATATTCAGCCTATGATTCGCCCACAGCTTCAAGGCAATCCAACCATAGTAGTTCCTGCTATGACCACACAAAGATTGACGTCACCCAATATGCACAAGCAGCAGATAATTATGTCGGGTACTCATCAGAAATCGCCGAAAAAGCAACCTCAGCCAGTTCAACCTAAACCAATATTCCAAGCTGCAAACAGAGTTAGAGCGCGTCCGATGTCAAAACCTACTACAATTAAGCGACACACAAAGATGGAAAAGACATACACAACAATTAACCAGCCTCTTGGGCCCGGAAACACTGTTATTCAGCTACAAACTAACAACCAAACTGGACAGCCATCAATAATAGTGCAGCCAGTAGCTAATCAAAATATAATGTCTTATGTGGAGGCCTTGTCACAGCAACAAAATCAAAACATGCAATACATTGCGACTATTGCACCACAAGGAGACTACAAAACAGGGCCTACACAGTTTATTTCGCAAAGCGGCCTCATGCCTCAGACATTCCAAATACAACAAACAGAATCTGGCGGCTTGGTTGCTGTACCAAGTGGTGGAATTCCTGTACTACTACCACAAGGAAACGTCAGCATTTTGCCGCAAGCTATTCAGCAAGGAGCAACAATATTACCTCAAGGTGCCATCCAGACTCAAGGAATAATATCTCAGGGTCCTAATGGTCATACAATTATACCGCAAACACTTCAGAACGGAGCTACCATAATACCTCAAGGATCGACTCTTTTGCCCAATAACACTCTGCAAACGGGAGCAACAGTTGTACCGCAAAGCGGTATCGGCAATGGACAGACAACCATAATTCCAAATACATTACAAACTCAAGGCAACACGCTTATTGCCTCTGGTCCTGGTGGCACTACCATTCTGCCTCAAGGAGCTTTGTTACCACAGTTTTGCAATGACCAAGTTCTGTTGGGATCGACGCCGACGTTAGAAATGGTCACAGATCAGTCTGGTTGTATGTACTTGACAACTCAACCAGTATATTACGGATTGGAAACCATTGTGCAGAATACAGTGATGTCGTCCCAACAATTTGTTTCGACTGCAATGCAGGGCGTTCTTGCCCAAAATAGTAGTTTTTCTGCTACCACTACTCAAGTGTTCCAAGCTAGCAAGATTGAACCAATTGTGGAAGTGCCGACGGGATACGTAGTCGTTAACAACGTTGGGGATACTGTTGCGGCATCGACTCCAAATGTGGTCACAGCTCAGACGGTACAGTCATCACCTCCGTCCATGAAGACCGTAAAGACTACTGTACCAAATTTGACATTACAACCATTACCTGACAAACCTAATAATAGCAGGCAGACGCCTAAAGTGATGCAGATGAGCCAATCACAAATAGTGGGAACGCAATCCGGGCCAGCAATAATCACTGGCAGGCAGAGTATACACCCCATTACATCTCAGATACACGGCATGACGCTTTCGAGTGGATCGCAAACTATGCATAGGAATATATCGAAACCAAGTATCGTATCCATGTCGCCGAACGTAACTCTCGTATCATCTACTGGACAACCTATCATGGCGATCTCTCAATCCATTCCCAATTCAGTGAACTCGTTTTCGATGCAATCAATACCTTTGTCGCAACCAATAGTGTCAAGTTCGATTGCTCCCTCGACCAATAAGAATAACATAAAAATGGAAAACTCTCACGTAATTGAAATAAGTGGCAACTTACAAGATCCATCAAACGCTTCGAGTGTACCGACAATAAGTGTCACTCAGAGCATAAAATCCCCTACACCTTGGAGGCAAGTTCATACGCCAATAAATACAGTAAGTACCGAAAATAAAATGGAACTGCAAAATATACAACAAATGAAGTCGAATAATATGAACAGTTCGATGAATATCCAAAACAACACCACGCAAATGAGGACTTTAACACATAATGAGCAAGATAAAACCAATCAGAATTGTTTGATATCAGTTTCCAACAATGGCAATACAATGCCTGGAATTAATTTGCATTCACATCAGTTTGAATCCAATTTAAATGTTAGCCATCACTCCACGTCACTCTCAAACAATGTTATTCAGATACAATCTGGAAATATTTATCCACCTTCCTCAGTTATAAATAGTAACTTTGATGCAGACACAACATTAAAGCTAAGTAAAATCAATGCTCTTTCGAAAGCTGAAGGCGGACACTTGAACTTCTCTCAAGAAATAATGGCATCACATTCTCAACAACATGTCAACAACGACAAGACTTTCCAGAATATGGGAAATACGGATAGTAAGCATTCAGACAACCTGAATAATCAAATGAATATTCACAAACTTAATAGTTGCCAAATGGCTAGCAACATAGCTAACTCGCCAGCTATCAGCATTGGCCCACACGGTGTGATGCGCCCTCCGATGCAAAACACTCCAAATACGATGCCAGTAACAAATAATCAAAATCAAATGTGTTCAATTCCAAACAGTGCAAATCATGGTCAAATACAAATATTGAATTCTGGTAATAACTCAATGCAAAACATGAATGTGTCTTGTCAAGAGACAACCAACAACAGACTAAATATAACTGTTACTAGTGATAATAATATGCAATTAAACCAACCGCATGAGATGACTAACTCTACGATGAATTCTACAAATATGCCTCATGGAAATATGCAGATAGTCTCGCAAGATAATAATCATTTATCGACATCTAATCAGATTCACATAATGAATGGCCAGATTCAGCACAATCGCCAAGTCGACAACAGTAACCAAATGTCGCAAATGAATCAGGGTCCACCTGGAAGATCTTTCCACGATAACATAATTGGTGTACAGCAAAATCATAACCAAAATATGCTTTCGAACCGAAGCACTCCCGATAGTACAAATCTTATGAATCAGTCGATGAATATGCACAATATGCAAAGTAATAATCTGAACATCAACAGACCCGATTTGAGTGATCTTAATCACATGCATATGCAGCAATCTATGTCTAACACAAATCTGCAGAACAACCGCATGATGATGGATAGTCTGCAGTCTCATAGTATGAACAACATGAGTCATACAATGCATTCTAACAGATCCATGGACAACATGCATAACACACAGCTTCACAGCATGCAGCAAATGAACCACCATATGAGCAATAATAATCGCAATCAGATCGAAAACAACATGCATATGAACCAACAAATGTCGATGCAGCAAAATAGGCAACTAGACAATCTCGGTATGCATCATCAACATCAAATGCCCAACGTTATGCAGATGCAAAATAATCGCCAGCACATCGACAGCAACGTCATAGGAATGCACCAGCATGCGCCTAATCAAATGCATAATCGTCAACAAATGGAAAATAGTATGCACATGCATCATATGCCAAGCAACACTGCAACTATGAGCTTAGGAAACCAAATGGATAACCCGGGCACGATGCCAAATATTCACGGTAATAGATACGATAATAACTCAATGTCAATGCAAAATATGAACAGTATAAATCAACTGCAAAACAATAGGAATTCAATGGAGCATAATTCAATGATGCAACACCAGATGAACAACTTAGCGTCAATGAATAATATGGCAATGCACAACAACCTGAATAGTTCGATGCAAATGGGAAATGCTAGCCATCAAGCAATGAACAACACAATCATGCATAATATTCCTGATATCAAAAACGAAATTCAAAACTCTTGCAGTGGAAGTTGCTCTAATAATAGCGCGCAATTTTCAAATAGTCAAAATGCCATGGAACTGTGTTCTAATATGAATATGACAAGCAACATGGCTATGGGAGCGGGGAATATGATGCATGGAATGAATGTAAACAATACAAACATGTCTAATAACATGATGATGAACTCTGTCAGTAACAGCAGCATGTACGGCACTAACTCCCAAAACAATTTGAACAGCCATGATATGCTAATGAGTTGCAACAACTCTGCAGATCACAGTGTCAACAATCTCATGAACAGCAATTCTCACATGATAATGAACAATTCGCAGACTCATGGAACAAATAATCAAAATCAAATTTTAAGCAATCAAGTTCCCACCAACACTCAAATTAATATCAATAGCTGCAGCATGAACAACAACTCATCACAAAATCATAATATTACTAATCTAGATAACCAGGTAAACAGAAATATGCCTGTAAGTGATCCACCAAAGTTCCCACAAGAACCGATGAGGGGCAAAAATATCATGGGACCACCCCCAAATACAAATATACCATTGACAAATACACCAAGCAACGATTGCGCTAAAAGCAATGTGAATGAAAAACATGCTGTATCACTCAACAACCAACTTGGTTATATACAAATGAATCCATCTACTAACAACAGAGTGATAAATTTACCTGAGAGAAACAGAATGACTGCTGCTAATCTGGATAGCAACATAAACCAGCATGTACCACAACAACATAATATTCGGGTAGTTACCAACAATAGCAATAGTAATGTGAGTGGCATGACCACAGAGTCACTCACATTCCAACAAAAAAGTGAAAATAGCGGTACTATGATAAATGTGCCTTTCCAGGCCATACCTAATAGCGCCCCTATGAATATCAATGTCAACTCAAGCAACAACACTGTCAATATTACGGTTCAAAATAACTTGGTTGATCCGAAGATAGCTTCGAAAGCAGCTACTGATCTAAACTTCCCAATTCAAACAAATACAATACTGCAGCCACAAAACTTGCAGCCACAGAGTAACACAAACTTAATCCCAAACCAAAGTAACAATAGCAGTATGATTTGCCTACCTGTTCCACAAAATAATACAATCAATTTACCGACGCAAAACAGCTCCAGCATCTCGCTACCAAAAGCACCGCCTACCCAGCAGTCTGGCATCCCCACCAATGTTGTCAACCCCTTGTCAATGAGGCCTACGAATAGAGTATTACCGCTGCATAGGGATGGTCAAAGCAAGTCATCAAAGTCACCCGGAACATCTAAAACTACTCCAGCAGCAGCAGCAGCAGCAGCACCGAAAACCAGACCTGTAAGTCATGATATGCCCGATCTAAACATAAAAGATGAAACCGTCGACAGTGACTTAGAAAAGGCCATAGAAGAATCTAAAAGAATTATGGAATTGGAGAGAGCAAAAAGGGAGAAGGAAGAAAGAGATGCAGCACAGGCTATTCAACTGTCAGCAGAAATTCAACAGGCAAATACTAGTACTTCTCCAAGCACTGAAACAATAAGAACCAGTGAATCTGTTCACACATCCCCTAAAATGACTTCTCTGCCCAGTTTGGATGCTGAAATAATAGACATCGAACCACCAAAAGTATTGGTGGAGAAAGACCATAACAGAACTCCAGTTTCTACGAAAACATCAAATGCTCCTTCGAAAGTTATGAAGAGACCTCTATCAGATAAAAAGTCCGACAGTGAAGGGGTAGTAACCAAAAAGCAGAGTAAAATGACTAAAGGACAGGAGAACAAACCACTGGCTCCCAAACCGGCACCGGAACCACCGAAAGATGACGGACCTAAGTTAATATATGAAGTGACTTCTGAAGATGGCTTCAACTACACTTCGTCATCTCTGACTGACTTATGGGCTAAAGTTGTAGAGGCCGTTCAAAATGCGCGAAAAGCGTCTGGCCTTCCGTTGATTCAATACAACCTACCATCAAGTTTATCTGGAGCGCATTTGTTGGGGCTTAACAACAATGCACTAAGATACCTCATTGAGCAACTGCCTGGGGTAGGTGGACTAGATTTTGTAACTATATTTTTTATCGTTCAAAATGAAGTTGTGTGTATAAATTATTCTTTCGTTTTCAGGCAAGTCGTTGCACTAAATACAAAATACGTCAAGGTCGTCAGCTAAATAGTTGGGACAACGACTTGGATCTGAGTGAAGGCTTCAAGGAAAGTCCTTGGGGCAGCGCGCGCACAGGACCAGTTGTAAGGAAACCGAACCATGACATGTTCAGCTGGATGGCCTCGCCTTTCAGAGAGGAGCCGCCACCATTTGGAGGACAAGAAGGAGAAAGCTCCATCTCAAGGTTAAACTGTAAATTAAACTGCAAAATGATCCATTGGAGTACTTCAAATATTTATTTTCTCTATTGATATTATATTCTAATTTTCTTTATAACTTTTGCAGAAGATTGGCAACTTTACCACCAGCTATGAGATTCAGGCAGCTAAAAGAGACATCTAAAGCGTCAGTTGGCGTATACAGATCACACATACACGGACGAGGACTGTTTTGTAAACGAGAAATTGAAGAAGGTAAGAGTTTAGCTTTCCTTAGCATTCATTCTTTGCCTCTCCAAGCAATGTAAGAGAGGCATATAGTTATTTGTTGATGTCTACTATCATCCTGTACTCAAAATGAGCAAAACAAACATTCACTAACATACTTGTTTTATTTTTATTGAGGCCAGTTTAGTAGTTTACATAATTGGTATACCGATAAACTTGGGAATTAGGATTAATAATTTTATAAATTAGTTTTTACGTGCAGACAAACTGTTCAGCAGTTTGGCAGAATGTTAGTTGTTATGAAGCAATAAGTGCTGTACTGGTTTCGTGTGTATAATAAGTAAGTAATCACCCACTCATTTAGGAGGTGGTGATCTTAACAAGCAGCTCTTTCAATTAAACTATTACTCCGAACGTATTTCATAGAACTTAGACAAAAGCAGCTAATAAATAATTGTTCTAAAAATTTATATCCTGACCAAAACTGGGTTTTTGTCGCAATGAAAGTTTTTTTTCCATTCGGCATCAGTGTTGCCTCGGACAAAGTCGAAGGAGATAAGTCAAAGTGTCAATCAATCTTCCAGGTGACATGGTGATAGAGTACGCTGGTGAAGTGATCCGCGCAGTTCTAGCGGACCAGCGAGAGAAGAGATACGAGGCGATGAGCGGGCGACGCGGCGTCGGCGGCTGCTACATGTTCCGGATAGACGATAACCTGGTCGTCGACGCAACGCTCAAGGGCAACGCAGCCAGGTTCATCAACCACTCGTGCGACGTGAGTTGCTTGATTTTTTTAAAAGTTTTTATTGTTTGTCAAAGGATACTGGAAAAAAATCCAACCTGCCATTATACATTTTTTATAGGCATGTATGTATCTACTACCTACCTATACCATGTCAGTTATAAACATAATGTAAAATTTGTAAATTCTAAATATCTAAATATTACCCTATATTTAGATTTAGACCTACCTTTTATATTGAAGATGTCAGTGTTTTAAGATGTCCTTAACTGGTTTAGCAGTGCGCGGTCAATATCGGCAAATAACTCAACAATGGGTGTAACCAACATCCAAACACTTGTAAAGGTCTAAACTGGATAACAAGCAAAAATGGTTTTGTCGTAACGTTATTTATTTTGACAGCCCAACTGTTACTCTCGAGTGGTCGACATTCACGGACACAAACACATCCTGATCTTCGCCCTCCGCCGGATAACGGTCGGCGAAGAGCTCACGTACGACTACAAGTTTCCTTTCGAAGAGGTCAAAATACCCTGCACTTGTGGCGCGAAGAAATGCCGCAAGTACCTGAACTGAACAACCATTACGTGAGTGATCTGTGTGTCAATTATGCTAAAACGGGAAGTAACCACGTGAAATACGACTTCTTAAACTTTAGGATTTTACAACGGTTATGTAAAGAATTTTCTTCGTAGCATAATTAATAGAAGTACATTTGATTTAGATAAGACATTAGACTATTTTAGACATGTGACACGGCTTTGAAAATAGCAAAGTATATCGGAAGCGCACTGGTTTTGGCAATCGATGGATCTCCTGTGAATTCTAATTGAGCGTTTAGAATTTATGTGTGGGGGAATGAATGATTAGAATGAAATACTGGGTCGAACACAGTTACGTGTACATAATTATTTATCTAGATGACAATATGTCAAATTCACATATCGTGTTACTCCCACCTTGTATTGAAATGTTCCGTTCCACTGGAGGGTACTTGCGCTGAAATGGACGCGTATTTTGTCGGCCTACTAGGGATGCGCTTACCGACTCGGAAAGTGCATGGACACATTGAGAAGTTTACATGAATCTTGTTATGATCTCTTTCTTGAATCTGCCCAGTGTTAGCGTTGTTGGATTGTATAATAATTTTGAATTAATTTTACTTAAAAATCTTATTTTGATATAGATTTATACTATTTTTGTAAATAAATATATTTAGATTACGTTGTTTTTGTGGAATGGTTAGTAAGATGGTTCGCGAACGGCTTAGGCGTTCTGCTGGGACGGATAATGTGCAGGTAGCGTATATTTGTTCCTCATTACGTTCTTACTTCTCTTCACTTGTGATCAGGTAAGTCTCGACTAGTTTAGCGCGTACGTGTACATAAAGGGGGTAAGACGTTAATTAATTGAAATATTAGTACATTCGAAAAAAGGGTAGCAAAGTTACGAGTACAATGTTACTTTTGGTAATTTTAATGTGTATTGTATAGTGAAATTGTAAATAAGAGGAATTATCTGTCATAATAATTGAGTTTAAACGACAAATCGTTTTATTGTAGTCATAGTGGTAGGTTGTACTTTATAGAGTATATTTTACTGTGTATATAATAAGTTATTGAGATGTGCGTAGCGAGGGATGTTGGACGCGTGAGAAAAGGGGGAACACAAAATACCAATAGTATGGAATTCATATCCCATGGATATCACAAGATGCAAGCACAATGAAAAATCGTCTTTATTGGATATTTATGTATAGGCGTAAATTACGTGTGCAAGAATGGAAACGTCATGCATTTTTTATCCTTACTATTTGTGTATTGTGGGCAGAAAGCCAAGCAGCTTAGTACATGTGAACGACTCCCAGTAAAAATGTATGTTTTAACATAAAAATGCACATTATTAGCTTTAATACAAACAGCACAGATTGGGTTTTAATTGAAAATACTTTTAGATTAATCTTATCGTTGCCCGTTATTTTATTTGGAGAAGTATAATTTTATAGCATTTTATCCCATTGAGCAGCATTTTATAGACTGAGTTATATGCATCACAGACTAAAGCCATCACATAATCAGCTAATTATCCATTTATAATGACAACCTGTACAATATTCACAATTTTATATGTTAGTAATAGATAGTTTAGATGCAGAAACAATAGTTAACTCTGATGAAATTATTGTAATTTGTTAATGTGTCTATTTAATGCAGTATTAAATTATATTAATATGTGTCCCAAGTATTTCGTAGATAATTTCAATAGACAGGTTTAAATAGTTCATAACAATTAAGTATTATGTACTTTGTATGACAGAACATGATGCATTAGATTTTCGGTAGTCTATTAATTTAACCAGGTCATGTTGACATCATTTGTAATAACATATCATTGAATATTAGTTGCACCAATAATATTATATGCTATCTCTAAAATATATCTACAGCGTTGTATCTAGATTTATCACAATATAGTTGTGTACAATTACATTTTACTATTACAATATATTGCTGTCCATTACAATACTTGTATGTAATAAGTCTTATTTTAATTCAGTGGAACATTCAAGTGCAACTTATGGAAACTGTAAAAGACAATGGCAGAATAGAGTTGGCCGTTTGTCGAATTTAGGTAACATTTACGCATATTTTTATATACAGCAATGTTCAAACTCTTGGCGAGATTTAGGCCCGTATTACACAACAATTCTCAAGTTCAAATTTCGTTCATAAAATGACGTTTTTGTAAATTAAATCTCGACTTGACCGCCATCAACTCACGGCTGAGCGTTGTTATGTAATACGTGCGATAATGGTTTGGCACATGTAGGATACAAAAACGGTTTATGAAGTTACATAAATACTATGCCTTTACGTAGGTTTTTCTTTCTGGCATACTACATGTCTTGCCAGGTTAAGCAATTTCTCTTACTCCAAGGTAGAAAACGAGCGAGACAAACATATGCATCTGTGTCTAATATACATTGATAGAGCGGGACAAACGGCCTAACTTAGGTTAATGTACGAGAATATAGCATAATGTGATATTATGTTGTATCGCTGTGATGACTGCGTTCCCATCAATTTTGTATTTAGAATGACGTCGTTCAGAAACCTGGAGGAGTCTGTAGACTAGTCTAATCGGTTTTAGTGCTACTTACTGGTTACGTAGAGGTGACGTCACGATAATCGAATCCCTCTTATTATGTCGACAGCAAAATAAAAATGCCGCAATATTATATGGAATGACGTAAATTGTAAAAAAACAAATGTGGCTCAACCCTCGGCGTCCAATTCTCTAAATAGAGTTGGTTACACAAAGTTTTGAAGAAAAAACCAGCAGATTCACGTCTCGTGGTGTTACCAATACTCACTTTACACTGAGACGGAGTGCCGAATCACCCTCGGATGTCTTCTCAGTGTGAATTGAGCCTTACTACCTGTGTAATAATGATGTGAACTTAGCCTTAACAGGACAAGCCATTCTTTTTTAATGAATAAAAGGTTGTTATATTGTTTACATTTGATACGAGAGTTAGTTGGAGTTATAGTTTACATCGAGTTACGATAATAAATACAAAGTACAGGTAATTTTAATCAATATCGATTAATTATTAACATCTATTTTTTAAAGTTAGTTTAACGTCGTCATATAAGATTAACACGAGTTTCCTTTTCCTCCTCATAGTTTCTCGTGTACATTATTTTCGTAGTCCGCTACCAGTTTCAAATCAGTAAAAATAACACGCAATATAATGTAAAATGTTTCTTATATCCGCTGGCTACAAGAGTTACAATTAATTGTGAATTCGATTGTTTTTAAAGGTTATAATGGCGCTCGTTGAATCTTTTCGTAAACGTGAATAATGATTATGCTTTAAAATTATGTGTACAATTACATGTGCATTTTGTTAGTCCTGTATTGGAAATATTGAGTTATTTAGAAAATGAAATCAAAAGACCAAATCACAAAGTGATGAATCAATTCGAGTTACATTTTTATTTAAGTGTATGCATCTGCTCTTGATATTATTTGTGTTAAAATAATAATGCTTTTATTTTAATGTACACAATGCCATTTTGCCTAATGTTATTATAAATTATATGAAAATGCTTTAAAAGCACCAATTTTACAATGCATAGTTCTACGACCTGTCTTATACATTTTATTACTTTATTTATTTCTATTATTATTTTGTATTGTGGTAAATTTTACCAAAAATAAAAATACTAAAATGTGCTTTATGTATTGTTTCATTTAGACGACTCTATATTAATAGAACTCACGACATCGACCGACCCGGCTTATGAAAAATATTGAACAGACATTATTATGACAGTTGAAGAGTCTAAACTACAGAATACAAGCTCAGTAGAGAATAAAATCACAAATGTACTAACTACGTAAGCATACGTGTATTAATAACCTAAGTAAGTTATATCTGTAGCGCTAGCGCCCAGATGTTAACAATGCAGTACATGTACTTGTTTTCCCAACGAACAGTGCAAGCGCCATCGGTGGCGGTGTCCCAGAAGTATGACGCCGCCGTGTGCAGGCCGGAGCCGTTCTTCTGGGTTACTGTCATGCGCACTGAGAAACGAGTGAACACATGATCGGCAATCGTTCGACCATTCCCATTATAATAATAATGCCCAACAATCACACACATATCCTGGACTCTAAGGTCTGTATTACAGAACCATGCTCAGTCATTGATTGGTGCTCAAGCAGAGATTTCATTCACTTATGACCACTTTATGAATGAAATCTCTGAGCATAGTCTTGTAATTCGGACCTAAGATTCCCTGTATCTAGGGACCCAAGAACTGCAAGGACCATGTCCCACAACACCCAGACTCAGAACAAGTACTAGCGTTTTTTTTGTGCACAAATACTTGTCCTGCCGTGGGAATCGAACCCGCCGCCTCCGAGCTATGAGCCGATCTGCTCAACCACCACACCACAGAAGCTGTTGTAAATTGAAGGGTTGAGAATAAAAAGGGTTTAACTGTCAAATTGATAGTTTCGAGAAAATTGACTTTAAACTTCAACGGCGTCATTTTAATGTAGAGTGCTTATAAGGTAATAGAAAAGACTAGCCCGACAGCTCAGTTGGTAGTATCCCTGCCTTCCTTGCGAAACTGCAGGTTGTGGGTTCGATTCCCACCCAGGACTTACTTGGCTAGCATGCTACACCTTCGATCGCATCGTCACTTCCCATCAGGTGAGAGCGTGGTCAAATGCTAGACAAGTTTGAAGTAAAAAAATGGACAAACAATTGTGTGATCAGCATCGATGGGGGCGATTTGGGGCTAGATGGCGGTGTGTGAAATGTCCACACATATTTATTATTATGTTATTTATTTATAAAAGGTTTATGTAAGTTTCAGTTGCTTGAAAATGTTTTAATTCTATTTTAAAATACTAAATATAGTACTAATTCATACAATTACTGTAAAAATACAATATGATAAAATAAATATTAGGTCTTTACCTATGAAATTGCCGTTTTGTTTGAAAAAAGTTAAAGTATTTTTTTTTTCGAACTTATTTATTTCTTTTATTCAAAGTAATCACCCCTGCAATCAATGCATCTTTGCCAACGCTGTGGCCGTTTATGGATGCCCTTCTTGAAAAATTCAGCAGGACGGGAGACAACAAACTCTTCAAAGGCGTTTTGTACTGCCTCTCGGGAATTGAATTTTTTTCCCGCTAAAAAGTTGTCCAAATTTTGGAAAAAGTAATAGTCGGTAGGCGCAAGATCTGGTGAGTATGGCGGATGAGGGAGAGCTTCCAAACCCAACTCATGCAGCTTAGAGACGGTCTGTTGTGCAGTATGGGGTCGCGCGTTGTCGTGAAGTAGCAGTGGAGACGACCGATTGACCAAAGCTGGTTGCAGACGTGCGAGTTTCGCCATCATTGTGGTCAGTTCTTCAATGTACACATCTGCAGTAATGCTCTCGTCGTTTTGTAAAAAGCTATGATGAATCACACCAGCACTAGACCACCAAACTGTGACCATCACCTTTCTAGGGGTAATTTTTCGTTTTGCACATTGCTTTGGTACCGAACCAGGATCTAACCAACTTGCTGAGCGCTTTCGATTGTCAAAAAGAATCCATTTTTCGTCGCACGTAACAATTCGGTTCAAAATTCCTTCATTTCTGTGCCTGTTAAGCAGCGCAAGGCAAGTCTCGACGCGTACGTTGCGCTGGCGATCGTTAAGTTCGTGGGGCACCCATCTATCAAGCTTTTTTATCTTGCCAATCTGTCGCAAATGGACCAATATTGTTTTGATGCTAACATCAAAAGCTGCTGCCAGCTCAGCTGTAGATTGAGATTCATCAGCTTCCACAATCGCCTTTAATTCATCATTGTTGACCAAAGTTTCCGGACGACCACGAGGTTCATTTTTCAAGTCAAAATTCCCAGAACGGAACCGAGCAAACCAATAACGAGTTGTACGTTCGTTTGTACAGTTCTCTCCGTAAACGTCGTTGATGTTACGTGTCGTTTGTGCCGCGTTGGTGCCACGACGGAACTCATATTCCATAATTACACGAAATTTCAAAGTATCCATTATGAGGAAAAATGTTGAAATGTAATGAAAATACAACGCTAATCAATAAACAAAAGACTTATATTGTAAATAGAATGTCATATTTTTAAAACAAAAATAATTTGAATTTAGAATTCATCAAGCCAATCAAAACTTTTTTTTGTTTGAAAAAGTCTGTACTGCAATACGGCAATTTCATAGGTAAAGACCTATTATAATAATGTTTTTATGCTAAGCGATCGGTATTCCTGTGACAGATAAACCGTTTTTAGACTCACTACTCGGACATGTGTAACGCGGGAACGGGCCCCGCGTAGCCATAGCAACCGATCGTCCCTCCTCCAACCGCGCCGCGCCCGCCAACTCCGCTCGCGCGCATTCTTTAGTCGGCCGCTAGAAATTTGTTTGCGTGCACGTCTGCGCCGCACACGCACCCTCCGCAAATCGCGTCACCCCGATACGTTACTTTTTTCCGTGATTGACTGTTGTTTGTATGTTATTGTGTTTATTTCAAGTAAAGTTTTATTATTTAACTCTACGCGGTGTTTTCATCGAATCCCAGAGTTAAAGTGGCGCTCCAACTAGAGGCCGAACACGTACCGATGTGCTCGAAGAAGATACCTACTACCTGCCGACGCTGAGGTAGCACGGAAGAACAAGGGATGCCAATGACGACGCGAAAAGGAGCACTTCGTCTTCAGAAGCTCGACGAGAACGAGGATGACGAAGCGATGATGGCGGAAGACGATGATGGCACCTCAAACGGCAACTGCGACCGCGCCGCCGCCGACGTAACCATGGTCAGCGGCACGAGCGCGAGGCCGACGCAGTCACCGCAGGTACCGACGGAGCAGTTTCTCGCTTCGTTGATGGAAACCATCACCCGCGCGCAAGCAGAAGCAAACCGGAACCTCCTTAGCTCGCTTTTCAACCCGACCGCGGCCGGCGGCGCGAGCGGAAACTTCCGGAAATCGAGCCCTATCAACATGCCATCGACCAGCATGGCCAGCAACAGCACCGCGGCCGGCGGCAACTTCAGTAGGTGTACAGCACGGTTCAACGGAGCGGCGCACGACGGCGAGGTTTTGGAGGCGTTTTTAGATTCCGTAGAAATCTTTAAAGAATGCACCGCCGTCAGTGACGATCACGCACTACGTGGTCTGCCGATGCTACTGGAAGGAGAGGCAGCGATATGGTGGAGAGGCGTCAAGGCGTCCGTGACGTCATGGACGGACGCGATCACCCGGCTCCGCGCAGTTTACGGCGTGACGCAGCCGGCGCACAAAATATTTCGACAAATCTTCGCCGCGGAGCAAAAGTGATGATGAACGTGGTGAAGTGTTTATATGTCGTGTGAGGGCCTTAATGGCAAAGTTACCGTATAAGTTACCCGAAATCGCGCTTATCGATATTGTATACGGCTTATTGCACCGTCGCGTAAAAAAACGAGTGCAACGGGAGTGCGTAACTAGTTTAGATGAGTTATTGTATAAAGTGCGGATTGCGGAGGATGCGGTAAAGGAAACAGAGGTACTGAAACCTATCCAGGCAAGTGCAAAAAACATTTTCAAACCCGATTCTAAAATGTCCCCTACCACGAGTGCGGTTAAGTGTTCGAGTTCGACCGCGAACTCGAATACGACTGGTTCGAACGATCATTCGAATAATAGTTCAAGTTTTGGTCGCGGTAAAAATCGCACTCGTTGTAGCTTTTGTCGAATTTTCGGTCATAACGCTAACGAATGCAGGAATCGTGAGAGGACGGAGGTCACTGAACCGAGAACGAGTAAATCGAACGGGGACAGTAGTAGTGGCCCGCATCGCGGTATTCGTTGTTATGGTTGCGGGAAAGCGGGAGTCGTGAGGTCGAAATGTGATATTTGCAATTCGGTTAAATCCGCAGATTTTAATACTATGACTATAGATAATGTTGTACCGTCGCGATCGAAAGTGCCCAACATCGATGGTACTATGTCCGATGTTGATCGCAGATCCGACGTCAAAATTAAGCGCGATGTCGATGGCAGGTCCGACATCAATAGCGACTCGGACGTCGACGGTGAATCCGACGTCGATAGTAAAAAGGACGTCAACGGTGAAACTGACGTCGATAGAAAAAAAGACGTCAATGGTGAATCTGACATCAGTAAATCCGATGTCGAGTATAACTTCGATACAGGGAGTATGTTCGTAGTCAAATCTTCACCCACGTGTAGTACAGTCACGCACGAAAGTGCTTCGCATCCTTTAGTTAATGTTAACATCATGGGTCGTAGCGGCGTGGCAATAATTGATACGGGAGCCACACACTGTATTGCCAGTCCGACGTTATACAGGATTTTGGTGGATTCGGGTGTAGAATTTATTGATAAGCAACGTAACATACGATTGGCGGATGGTTCCTGCATTTCGAGGAAAATATTATCTGCTCAGGTACCAGTATGCATAGAAGGACGTGAGTTGCCAGCTGAGTTTTTGGTACTTCCTGGTGACGAAACGAAGACTCTTCTGGGTATTGAGTTCTTGACCCGAGCCGGTATGGTAGTTGACATCGCATGTGGTAAGTGGACGTTTGCAGACGCCCCCGACCAAGCGTATAGTTTCGTTCGTAAATACCAACTGAACTCGACGGTGGAAGTGATGCGAGCAGAAACTGTGGATCTCTCCTTGCGTGACGATGAAGGTACTAAGTTAACGGCGGAGCAGAGATACACGCTCAATGATTTCATTGACCTCAGATCTGCACAGTTTGCGCACGACGGGCCGCCCACGGGATTCGTTACGCACCGATCAAGATCAATCGAGAAACGCCATTTCGCACGGGATTCCGTCAAGTTTCTCGCCCACGTCATTGTTCCGGGAGGTATCCAGGTGGACCCCGACAAGACAGCGGCAGTAGCAGGTATGGCTATTCCACAAAACATTAAACACCTTAAGTGTTTTCTACAGACGTCGAGTTGGTTCCGACGTTTTATCCCTAACTACGCGGAAGTTGCGAGACCGCTTACGCAACTTCTAAAAAAGGAAAGTGTATGGCAGTGGCAAAGTGAGCAGCAGGAGGCGTTCGAACGGATAAAAGCTCTCCTCATATCCGCCCCTATACTGCGCCAAGCGGACGAAACGAAGCCGTTCGTTCTCCGTACGGACAGCAGCGGATATTGCCTTGGGGCCGTTCTAATGCAGGGGGAGGGCCCCGACGAGAGGCCAATTGAATACGCGAGTCGGCTACTCACCAGTGCCGAAAGAAATTATTCGACGACGGAGCGAGAGGCCCTCGCCGTAGTTTGGGCCGTAGGTAAGTTTCGCGGGTACATAGAAGGAGCCAAGGTGGTGGTGAGGACAGACCACCAACCCTTGAGGTGGCTCATGAGCCAAAGGTCTCCGAGCGGTCGGTTAGCTCGATGGGCCCTTACAATACAGGAATTTGACCTTAGCATCGAGTACACCCCAGGGCGCTCTAATGTGGTTGCAGACACTATGTCTAGACCCGTTTGCTCACAGGATCCGGATTGTGACATATGTTTCACAGTCGTCGACATGCCTAAGAGGAGCAGCGGCGATATACGAGAGAACCAGCGGAAAGACCCCGAGGTATGTGAGGTCATTGATGATTTGGAATCCGACGAACCATCTAGGGGGAGGCCGTGGTCCGACCGAGGTATTACTCCATATCTCAAGGGGCTGGCGGCTACCCTGGACGATGCTAGAGACACCCATGAGAAAGCGCAGGAGGTCCAAAAGTCGAGAGCCGACAAGGGAAGAAGAGAACCTCCGGTGTACAAGGTAGGTGACCTTGTCCTCCTCAAGACACAAGGTCCGAACGACGCAGGTCGAGGCCAAACCGCGAAGTTCATTCCACGCCGCGACAGCCCATATAAAATAGGAGCGATCGTAAGCCCTACGACCTATAGGTTAGTGACCGTACAAGATGAAAGCAAGGACATAGGCAAATATCATGTTTCGCACCTCACGCCTTTCGCCGGGACTGTGGAGCCACCAGTCAGGGAAAAGCGTAAGCGTGGCAGGCCCCGCAGATACGCAGATTTCGTAGATTGCTAGCCCAACTGCGAGGGCGCTTGTGTAGGGCTAGAGGGGGAGGTTGTAACGCGGGAACGGGCCCCGCGTAGCCATAGCAACCGATCGTCCCTCCTCCAACCGCGCCGCGCCCGCCAACTCCGCTCGCGCGCATTCTTTAGTCGGCCGCTAGAAATTTGTTTGCGTGCACGTCTGCGCCGCACACGCACCCTCCGCAAATCGCGTCACCCCGATACGTTACTTTTTTCCGTGATTGACTGTTGTTTGTATGTTATTGTGTTTATTTCAAGTAAAGTTTTATTATTTAACTCTACGCGGTGTTTTCATCGAATCCCAGAGTTAAACATGTCCTTACTTAAAATGTATTCATGTCTACGGAGTTATATTCGCTAACGAGTTTCTGCCCGCAGCTACGCCCGCGGCGTGGCCTATGGGAAATAATTCAACCACCCATTTCACCCTCTTCAGGGTGGAATTTCGAAAAATCCTTTCTTAGCGGATGCCTACGTCATAACATCTACCTGCATGCCAAATTTCAGCCCGATCCGTCCAGTAGTTTGGGCTGTGCGTTGATAGATCACTACGTCAGTCAGTCCCTTTGAGTTAGGTATATATATTTAGATACGAGCCCAGATTCCGTCGATTCGATAGTACCCATAACAAATATATCTGTCGATATCTTGACACTGACTGACCTAATAATCGATTATCATTCTTATAGCATTTTTATCTATCTATTCAACTGTGGATTTTACGTTACCAACCAACAAAGCCGTTTCTAACTTACTGATGTATTTGAAAGGCTTGTTCAGTTTGTTCAGCCGCGATAATGTCTTCTCTGTGATGATGGAGATCCACTGCGGACAACGCGAGTGGCTGTACGTGTTGCCGCCTAGACACAGCTCGATGTTGTCTCTCACTATCTTCTGCACCTCTTCGACATTAAATACTAAATCCTATAAATGAATTTACTTATGTAGGTACTTAGGTCTATATGTATATGTCTACAAATTTTTATGTACCTAAGTAGGTGCTAGGTACCTATAAAAAAAACAAACCTCTTCATCCTCTTCTTGCGCCATAGGAATTAATGAGTTTCGATGTTATAAAAATTTAAAGAAATAATTCTGAAAATACGAAAATATTGCACGGTTATTTTAAAATGACTTTAATACCAATGTGACGTATCGATTGGGAAAAAGGTTAAAAAATATTTTTTTTTAAAAGTGTTCATAAGAAAAAAAAATGTGATCTAATGTTGTACGGAGAATAGAAAAAGTACCTACTGTGAGTATACGATATGCGTGGACATGGACGAGTGATATCTACACCTTCTATTTATAGTCACAAACCTCTAATTTGAACGAGTATCTCTAGCTAGTAAGGGCGGAGACTTGCAAACCAACTCTCCACCCCTACGAAATGCTTACGAACTAAGAGCTGGCTAAATACGTTGATTGCATGAAGTTTTTAGCAAGGTCGTAGAGTAAAACAAAAAAAAAAACTACGGTAGACGGTATGGTCTCACGACTAGCTTGCCCAATGGGCGAACAAAAAAAAGGAAGTAGGATGCGTAAGTCTGTGGAAGTAGGTAGCTAGCCACTAACAGCCTTATTAAAAAACACGAACTAGAGACTAGTTACACTATCTTTTGTCTCTTTCGATCTAGCTAAATATTCTAATAGCAAAAAGAAGACAAATGCAAAAGTAACTAACCCGAGACTAATACCCGTTTATTAATAAGGGTGAAAGAGTATAGGTAATACTGGCTAGCTACATATTATTAATCTGTGGTAGGTAGCTACTACTCTGTGTGTGTGTGTGTGTGTGTGTGTGTGTGTGTGTGTGTGTGTGTATGTGTTACTAATCTGTGATATAATTATTTGAATCTGTGGAGTGAATTGTTCGCACTCGGAATCGTTCGCTTTATTTTCTTTTTATATTTTAATTTTTATTGTGGATTGGTATGATTGTGTCGTATTTGGTTTGGTCGAGTATCTCTATAAAATATAGTTTCGGATGAACTGAGTGTTCGTAAAATATTATGTCATAGACCGATCGATTGAGTATTGTGCATTGTGGATTTTCAAAATTAATGGAGCTGAAGGTCTGGGTCGAAGGAATACAAAGGATAGTTTGTGGGGTCACAGAGACTACCACTTGCCAGGTCAGTGTCTAAAATGTTTTTGCTAGGCCTTCAGGATCTTCCCGATCCTTATCCGTACAAAATTGGTATTGTTGGAAGCTATGTGTATAATATTTTACGTTCGTATCGTAATCGTGTTTTATTTTTATACTATAGGATGTAGTCTTTGCCCTGGCTCATGCCACGGGGAAAGTGGGCAGATTCACACTCATTGAGAGATGGAGGAATAATGAAAGACTTTTGGCACCACAGGAATATCCACTGAAGGTAATATTGTTTTTTAATTTTTTGATAAAATATTTTTTAAACCTGAAAGACTGCTTTTTATTAATATTTTGTGTAATTTTTAGATACTAATGAAATGGGGCGAGTATTCAAATGACATACAGTTTATCCTGAGGCGGTCAGACCCCAGTAACAGCCAGAAACCCATGCCATCTGCCAATAATTCCAAATCACCTGTTGGAAATGGGTTAGTAACAATATTAAATTCACTCATAGCTTGAACACCTTACTAAAATGTGTAGATTAAATCATAAAAATTAAGTCCTTTTAGATGTGTTTTTGAAAGCAATGTTGACAGTCTTGCTTATGGTGGATCAATGTGCCAGTAACTTACTACGTTGTAAAAAATATATTTATTTTAAGAATCTAGAGTAAATGTTTGTTTGGGTGAAATGTCAGCTAATGAGTGAAATGACATCAATAACTTTTGGAGAATAAAAAACAAGATTTGTCTAAAATAATTAGTTTCGCAATCTCGTGAGCCAGTTCTTAGATTTCCAATCTAAATAATGAGAATTCAATTATGTATGTACTAGTATTATTTTATTAGTATTAGTAGTATACATATATAGTATTTTACTAACCATGCACTACAGAATCAGTTACACTCTCACATTAACTGTGTTTAACATGGTATGGGTTGAAGTACTTTAAGAATTAGCTTGCAAATATTACATTTACATTAAAATTAACATATTGTATGTTGAATTTGAATCTTTTATGTCCAATGTCTTGTTGATTTCAAATGGTCGCTATAATTTTTTTAACAACCTTTAACCTGGTTAATCTTGTTTTCCATTTTTTTACATTGAAAATAAAAATTTACTAGTGAGCCTGTATATGAGTCATATTCTGAGTAACCAGAAATATTAATGAAAGTAAAACTAGTTTTTATGTATGTACTACCTCAATAACAGTGGATCAGCTATGACTAATGACAGACCAGTATGGCTCATAAATGTGGTGATGGTTTTGGGTTTTACATTTGTTGCTGAATTAATCACTATATATGTTATTGCATGATGTCATTTGCTTCATCAGGTGACATGGTTGTGAATTTTGCATACCTCACATTTCTTATGCATAAATAAATCTGATTTTGTTATTTAATATCAAAATAAATAATTACTAAACAGTTAAGTTAAATTACCAATGTGCTGCCTTTAAACTAGTTGATTAATAATTGAGTACCACCAGTAAAAATATAACAATCTGATATTGAATTTTATTGATTGGGTTTGAGTCAAGATATCTCTCATGTCTCTTGTTCCAGGACATTCGGGGATGCACCCCAAATGTCCATAAAATTATTATGATGTTACATTATGTTTACAAAAAGTCCTAATAATCTTTATGTGCATCAGCACTAGTTTTACAGCACAATTGCACTTATTTCTCTAGGACATACCCAAATGTTTTCCAGTAGGTACATCGTGTAGGTATGAGTGTGGACTTAAGAACTGTCAAATAATACTTATAATAGAGAGTTGAATTAATTTAGGGTTTTAATTGAAGCATCTGGTATTTCCCGGAACTTTAATCCTGACCTGGTTCTTACTCTGGAACTTTGAAAATGTCGAGACTTTCTAAAACTTATAATTATAAATGAATTAATGTGTGTGCTGTCCTAAATGTTATCCTATTAATTGTTTTTCATTACCTTCTCTCTTCTTTTAGGAGCCATAACAACTCAAACCCCAACATTCTAGAGCAGAGTTCCCCTCACCGTATGAATAATACCCCCCCTTATAACAATAATAACGTAAATACATCCCCTGGAAACCCTGTGGGGGTGGTGAAGGGTGTGCAGCAAGGGAAGGCACCTGATTCGGATAGTCCTGTCATGAAAGATGTTCCACCTTACAGGTATGCTAAGTTCCGTATTACAGAACGATGCTCAGTCATCAATTGGTACTCAAGCAGAGATAACATACATTAATTGATCACTTTATTAATGAAATCTCTGCTTGAGCAGCTATCAATGACTGAGCTTTGTTCTGTAATAATAGGTCTTTACCTATGAAATTGCCGTATTGCAGTACAGACTTTTTCAAACAAAAAAAAGTTTTGATTGGGTATGAATTCTAAATTCAAATTAATTTTGTTTTAAAAATATGACATTCTATTTACAATATAAGTCTTTTGTTTATTGATTAGCGTTGTATTCTCATTACATTTCAACATTTTTCCTCATAATGGATACTTTGAAATTTCGTGTAATTATGGAATATGAGTTCCGTCGTGGCACCAACGCGGCACAAACGACACGTAACATCAACGACGTTTACGGAGAGAACTGTACAAACGAACGTACCACCCGTTATTGGTTTGCTCGGTTCCGTTCTGGGAATTTTGACTTGAAAAATGAACCTCGTGGTCGGCCGGAAACTTTGGTCAACAATGATGAATTAAAGGCGATTGTGAAAGCTGATGAATCTCAATCTACAGCTGAGCTGGCAGCAGCTTTTGATGTTAGCATCAAAACAATATTGGTCCATTTGCGACAGATTGGCAAGATAAAAAAGCTAGATCGATGGGTGCCCCACGAACTTAACGATCGCCAGCGCAACGTACGCGTCGAAACTTGCCTTGCGCTGCTTAACAGGCACAGAAATGAAGGAATTTTGAACCGAATTGTTACGTGCGACGAAAAATGGATTCTTTTTGACAATCGAAAGCGCTCAGCAAGTTGGTTAGATCCTGGTTCGGTACCAAAGCAATGTGCAAAACGAAAAATGACCCCTAGAAAGGTCACAGTTTGGTGGTCTAGTGCTGGTGTGATTCATCATAGCTTTTTACAAAACGGCGAGAGCATTACTGCAGATGTGTACATTGAAGAACTGACCACAATGATGGCGAAACTCGCACGTCTGCAACCAGCTTTGGTCAATCGGTCGTCTCCACTGCTACTTCACGACAACGCGCGACCCCATACTGCACAACAGACCGTCTCTAAGCTGCATGAGTTGGGTTTGGAAGCTCTTCCTCATCCGCCATACTCACCAGATCTTGCGCCTACCGACTATTACTTTTTCCAAAATTTGGACAACTTTTTAGCGGGAAAAAAATTCAATTCACGAGAGGCAGTACAAAACGCCTTTGAAGAGTTTGTTGTCTCCCGTCCTGCTGATTTTTTCAAGAAGGGCATCCATAAACTGCCACAGCGTTGGCAAAGATGCATTGATTGCAGGGGTGATTACTTTGAATAAAAGAAATAAATAAGTTCGAAAAAAAAATACTTTAACTTTTTTCAAACAATACGGCAATTTCATAGGTAAAGACCTAATACAAGCATAAGGGTACCTAGAATAATGTTAAAATTCTAGGGTATTAGGTGGCGTTTGCTAAGAATGAATGTTATGAAACCACAGAATACAGAATAGTTGATGAAACTATCAAATTAAGGGATAGGAAAAAAAGGATAAAAGATCACATGAAAAAACTCGCGGGTAAAAGAGGCATAGTTTTGTCTGCATCTGTTTATTGGTTATTTTCTCATGACTAAATGGCTGAACTGATCGTGATTAAATCTGGTATGAAGATAGTGTCTACTGTCAACTGAGCGGTAGGGCATAGTATACTTTTATCGCGTTGATAGTCCAACCCCAAACTAAGCAAAGATCGTACTATGGGAACCAGATAACCGAAACAATACTTAGATACGTTTTTTTGTAAATACATACATACAGATTTCAATATAAGACCCAGACACAGAAGAAACATGGATATTCATCACACAAATATTTGTCCTGGGTGGGAATCGAACCCACAACCTACAGCTCAGAAAGCAGCGTTACTAACAACTGAGCTATCGGCCCAGTCAATTAAGCACAACTTTTCAAATGTATTAATATCTGTAGGTAATATAGTTTTCTGTGACATGATGTAGAATGGCTATTGAGGATGACTCAATTATACAGGATGTAATTGTAATTGGCATTTAGAATGGTGTTAAAACGTTGATTATTTATTAATGGCACAACACTTTCAACCTTCAAATGAAACAAAATTATTACATTTCATACATAAAATTATCGTGTTGTGAATAAAATGTTGACCTCACCATTAATTCAGACACATCTGAGCATAGTTCTCTTTAATATGGGCCTTAAACCCGGACATATATTTTAATTTTTCAGTTTATATCAGATTTATTTGGATCTTATCGAATTAACCATGGTTTTTTTTTCATATAAAAGTATGAAATTTTTTTCTAATTTTTCTATGTTTTATGTTATTTTATGTGTGTTGTTGTGTTTTTATGTTCCTTGCTCGTCCATGCTTTTACTTCCACTTAGGTCCATATTACAGAACGATGATCAGTCATCGTTCGTTGCTCGTAGAGATTTTATTCACTAATTGATCACTTTATGAATGTAGAGATTTCATTCAGTAATTTATCACTTTATGAATGAAATCTCTGCTTGAACACCGATCAACCGAACATCGTTATGTAATACGGACCTTGGATTCCTATTTGAAGTGGTGAGTAGGGAGGGGCAGGTGGAGAGTTCTGCACTTGCAGTTTTCAGTTAACTATAAGTCTCCAGTTTTCCACCCTATTCATATACCTTTGGTTTCTATATTGGGATAGTTTATGAAATAATAAATAAATAACAATAATAATTATTTTTTATTTATTCATTAATATTCTACAGTTTGTATTTTTTTATTACCCACGCATCACCCACAGTTACAGTTTAAAATTATAAATAAATTAAGAGTAAACTGCCAAAACTACAAAAAGGGTGATATATAACCCATTTAAATCAGCCATGCGTTACTTTATCGATTATATGCATTTGTGGGCAGGAACGGTTTGTGGGTAGATTGGTTGCAACCTATATAACTATAGGCCTTCAGCATGTCCGCACCGCGAACAAGAATGCCCCGTAGCACACCAATCGATCCCTTTATATAGCCAGACAGGTAGGGGCGCCATGACAGTTGTCGGTGCTGCCACTGTAATAAATTTAATGCCACCACAGGGTAAATTACGGTGCTCGATCGCTGTGCATAGAGTTTATAACTGGACGTTGCCGCCGTCACGGCCATACTGACGTGCGTACGTCCTCGTACGCTTAGCTGGTGAGGGACATAAGTATCAGTGTCATTGCTCGTTCATCCTGACAATTAAATTGAGTTAAACTTGGAGTCAATGTCAAAAGATTAGTTTTCAATTTCATTAGACGAAAGCATATTAACCTCCCAGTCATCGTCAGGGTTAACCCTTCAGGACCATCAGTATCCCTTCTTTTACGAAAAATGGACCGGATGTTGCTAGACCGGATAGATATCCTTTTAGCAACCAAAAATCATCATTCCAACATTACCTTATCCCTTCATTTATGAAAAATGGACCGGATAGTGCTAGACCGGATAGATATCCCTTTAGCAAACAATAATCATTATTCCAACTCATATCAATTAGTGCTAGACCGGATAGATTATCCCTTTAGCATTCAGACACATTTTTTTGTCATCATTTTAACATTCTCTTTTCTTACTTTCTTTTTCTCTTTTCTTACTTTCACGAATCATTACTTTTTTCCATTTTTTTTTCACTGGTCCGGGTTAACCCTGCAACTAAATTTGATATTAGTGTCACCCGCCGTCACGTCATCATTCACGTCACGTCACATTTCGCGTTGCTTAATGCGATGTAGAAATGGGCAATCCCACTTCTGATGTGGGCAGAAACGGTTTGTGGGTAGGTTGGTTGCAACCTATATAACTATAGGGCTTCAGCATGTCCACACAGCGCCGTGTCTGGAACAAGAATGCTCCGTAGCACACCAATCGATCCCTTTATATAGCCAGACAGGTAGGGGCGCAATGACAGTTGCCGGTGCTGCCACTGTAATAAATTTAATGCCACCACAGGGTAAATTACGGTGCTCGATCGCTGTGCATAGAGTTTATAACTGGACGTAGCCGCCGTCACGGCCATACTGACGTGCGTACGCCCTCGTACGCTTAGCTTCACTTTGTACCTGGTGAGGGACATCAGTGTTATTGCTCGTTCATCCTGACAATTAAATTGAGTTAAACTTGGAGTCAAAGTCAAAAGATCAGGTTTCAATTTGATTAGACAAAAGCATTTTAACCTGCCAGTCATCGTCAGGGTTAACCCTTCAGGACCAACAGTAACCCTTCATATATAAAAATGGACTGAACAGTGCTAACCGGAGAGATATCCCTTTAACACCCAAAAATCACCATTACTACTTTTTTTATGGACCAATTCGTGCTAGACCGGATAGATATCCCTTTAGCAACCTACATTTTTTATGGACCAATTAGTGCTAGACCGGATAGATATCCCTTTAGCAACCAAAATACATCATTCCTACATTTTTTTTTCTCCTCTAACGAATCATTAGTTTTTCCCCATAACTTTTATTATCATTATTTTTTCACTGGTCCGGGTTAACCCTGCAAATAAATTTGATATTAGTGTCACCCGCCGCCACGTTACCATACTTTTGGCGTTACTTGAAGAGTGATGTGTAAATGGGTAATTCCACTTCTGATGTGGGCAGAAACGGGTTCTGCGTAGGTTGCAACCTATATAACTATAGGCCTTCAGCATGTCCACACCGCGCCGTGTCTGGAACAAGAATGCTCCGTAGCACACCAATCGATCCCTTTATATAGCCAGACAGGTAGGGGCGCCATGACAGTTGTCGGTGCTGCCACTGTAATAAATTTAATGCCACCACAGGGTAAATTACGGTGCTCGATCGCTGTGCATAGAGTTTATTACTGGACGTTGCCGCCGTCACATTCATTGTTTCCGTAATAAAATCACGTATTCGAAAATTTACAAGAAAAACAAAGGAAGCCATATGAAACAATAACACAAATAATCGTAACAGATTATGAAAATCGTGATACCTAAACTCTTACTTTCTCTCTCTTCTGTCTCACGTAAGCCAGCGCTATGTTGTATAAATACCTTTTTTTGTAGCGATCTTCCATCCAAGTAGTAACCGAAGCTTAACATTACCGATCAGTTAAGAACTAGTTAAAAGGTATAATCTACTACACCCCGTCCATACGAAAATATGAATCCTCTCCGTCCAAAGGTTACCTGGAAGAGATCGCGATAAGGCCTCCCATTGTTCCCCACTACTTGTGATTCATTGTAATATTTGAAATTTTTGTTATGTTGTGTGTACAATAAAGAGTTTCTCAATCTATCTACACTACAGAATATGTACTTTTACTATCTATACTGTATGTAAACTGTTCCAATTTGAGTTCAAACATTCTAACGTTCGTGTAGAGAACCCCCGCCCCCGTATCGATCGCCTCCGCCCCCGTCGCAGGCGCTCCGAAAGTCTCCAAACCGCACGCGCGGTCGCTCCAACATGTCGCCTGTCAACCTAACCGATGAAAACCCCGAGAATCGAAACCCTGAAGCGGTCAGCTACAACACCCAGTATCGAGAACTTGTGTCTCTGGTGAATTACCAGCGAGAGAAATTGTCGAGTCAGCAGGTGGACCTAATAAAGGTAAAAAATGCTCTTTTCTTAGTATGTAACAAAGTCAGAATACTATCTTACTTTACTTAGTAAAGTAAGATAGTATTCTGCTGACTTAGCTTAGAAGAAAACTTGAATCTGCAACTTATACGACTTTATTACTATTTACTCAGATATGAAATATGAAAAAATACCCTTCGGTTTGTCAGCCCAAGGACTTGCCGGGAGAGGAAATATCATTTTGACTTTTAAAGTGTACTTTTAATATAGCTGAACTGGCGTACTTTGCGCTTTAGGTACATGGAACCAGCCAGTCTTTTCGGATCGGTACGTTACGCAGAGCGCGACGGAAGGGCAGCTCCATAGCGACAGAAAGAGAGGCAGCTGCTTGTAGAGCTGTGCAAGTCGAACTACGCTTTATTGCGTTGTAGCAAGAGTCGCTTTTTATTTAAGTGACTTCGTGGAGTGAATTTTCTGTATCTATTAAGTAATAATAATAACGCCCAACGATCACATGCATAGATCCTGGAGCCTAACTGGGATTCCCTTTCCCCGGAACTACGAGGGCTATGGTCCCACAACACACACATGTAACAAGTATTTGCGCTTTTTTTCTCTAAATACTTGTCATATCGTGGGAATTGAATCCGCCGCCTCCGGATTATAAGCTGACCTGCTCAACCACCACACCACAGGAGGCTGTCAAAAGTTAAGTATACTGTGATGTAAGTTACGTGCGTTCACAGTATGATGCTGAGATTGGCTACTGGGAGAACAAAGGTCGAGAGCAGGAGCGCCAAGTAGAAGTGTTGCAGCAACAGATCAATTCGGCAGATAACCAGCTGCGGATTAGCACTGAACAGGTGAGGATCGCTTTACACTCGCTCTAACAACGGTGAAGAAGGAATGTCGTGAAGAAATTGTCATGTTCAACAATCACAAATTTATACTGCCTTTGAAGCGCAGTATAAATTTGCATTAAGTTTAAGCAAGGACCAGGTCCAGTTATGGAACTGGAGCTGTAGAGCTGGAGCATGGATGGTGTGTATGGAAAGAACAAATTTATAATGCACTTCCATATACACTCCATGAATAGGGTATATAAGAGCAGAATATAGTTGCATAAAATTTAAGCAATCACCAGCTCCAGTTCTACAACCGGAGCTGGTCATTGCAATTAGACAGAATTATGGTTTATAGTTGTTTCAAAAAAACAGTTATTAAAACAGAAAAACAAATAAATAAACTAACAAAGAAAAAAAAATGCACAACCTTGCTGTTTCAGATTTGTTTTGTCATTGTAGATAATTATTTATACTGTATCCCACATTTATTATTAAGTCCTATAGATTAGTGTTAGGAAATAATTATATTCAAAGTCTTGTTCCCAGGTGCAAGCACTTAACTACATAGAAGAAGAGAGCGAGATCGTAAAGCAGAACGAGAAAACATTAAAATCTGAGATAGTATTAGTGCGCTCGAAGTTAGCAAACTGTGAGACTGAGTTGCTGCAGTGCAAGAACAAAATACGGAAGCTCATGGAAGATATACACAATGAACAGAGGATAATCAGTAGTCGACAGCAAGAGAACAGGTTAATATTCTTATTCACACACTAATACTATTGCTATTACTATTCTACTATTACTATTCATTTACTACTATAGCACTACAGTATAAGGCAGTAACTCACCGATCCCTAGGCTATGTTATAGCCTATAGCATATAGATTATTAAATGAATGGTTTAACAGCGGTCCAAAAGATATTTTTACAATTAAATTACACCATTTTCGTGAGTATTTACTCAAGAAAGTACCAAATTAAAATCTTCAAAATTATAATTCCTCCTTTTAATTTGTTTTTTTTTTTCATTAACGTGCTGACTTCTCCTTTCGAGAAGTACTTCGTACTTAACTACTTAGTAGAAGTATATTTAATAATTTTATCACTTTTTTTAAAATTAAGTGTTATTCTTTTAAAATATTTTAGCATGCAGTGTTTTCCTGTAATTAATTATATATTTAGTTTTATTATGGTCATGTTTGTTATGTTAGTTTTAATGATATAATTGTTGCTAAACCTATTAAATAAAATAAAATTTAAAAGTTTACAAGTTAATATAAAACTATGTAAAATAACAGATGTCACATCATTTACTTAATAAGTTCATCATAACTGTAGAAAGACCGCTCGACAAGCCATAGTTTCATTCCGTATAGACTATAAACATTGCAAAGTTGTAGCCGATGAAATAACAGGACTGCGTGATCGATCGTGGTATGGCCGCTAGCTTATCCCTATTTCCAGTGCAGTATGAGTGCCCATGTCTAGAGTGTTGTTCATTTGTTATGTTATTCTTGTTCTGAGATAGCTCACTAATTCTATCTCTCATTATTTTTACTAATAATGTTTTTTGCCACACCCACACCTCAGCAAAGCACTGCCAAGCATTGGAAGCAATTGTTTTTACGTTAATTAAAACTATTTTGGGTTGGCGTCGAAAATATGTACCTACTGGCCTAAATAAAGAGCTATAATTATAAAAATTTGCGCAGCGTTTATTATGAAGACTATAGGATTTAAATATATATTTTTAATTGGCTTATAGCTGAGATTTACTAGGTGGTAGGACTTTATTGCAAAGTTCGTCTAGGTAGGTACCACCGCTTTGCCAGTTATTCTGCCGCCAAGCAGTAGTGCGCAAGCACTGCTGTGTTCCGGTTTGAAGGGCACTGTAGCCAGTGAAATTACTGGGCAAATGAGACTTTATGATCTGATCTCACAGTTTAGTAATCTTATTACTAGATTGTGCTGATGTCTCTGGATGACGTGCGCAGTGCAGTGTCACGCGAACCTCTATACTTTAGAGTTCCGAGTGACACTGCAGCTGATATGGGCAGCCGTGTCGTTTAACATCAGGCGAACGGCTAGCTAGTCACGTCATTCCTTAACATAAAAAAAAAAAAAAGATAACGATTCTTAATTGCCTCTTATTTGGCTGTTTATTTGATTACCTTTGAGCGGTTTATAATGGTGAGAACAAAGTTGTTAAATTTAAATACATATTCATAATTTTATCATGTAGTCGGAAGGCAAAGGTCGGTAAATGCTTTAGCATTAAGTCCTCCGTTTGTATTGTTTTTTAGTGCAATAAAGAACTATAATAATAATATTAAAATGTGGCAACAAAAAAAATATTTCATTTTATGTATATTTATTGACAACCTCTTTGGTTTGGTGGTTGGTTTGGTTTTACTTACAAGTATTTGTGCACAGAAAAAAAGCGCAAATACTTGTTCTGAGTCGGGTGTTATGGGACCATGGTCCTTGTAGTTCCTAGAAACAGGGAATCCTAGTTAGGATCCAGGATCTATGTATGTGATCGTTGGGCGTTATTATTGTTATTATTAGAAGTAGTAAATAAAACTACAGTATTCAATATGAATTCATTAGCCATCAACAACATTAAGTGAAAATTACATAGCTGTCTGAACATTGATAAGCTAAAAACCACGCATTGTAGATTATAAAAGCATGTGAAATATTCGTTCTTGTGGGAATTGAGTTTAGAATGGAATCGTTTGTTGAAGAGATCGGGCTGATTAGAAATGTCTCACGCTTTACTAGATCTGCTTAGATCTCAACTTTTTTGTGGTAATAGAAATGTGAGGAACTATGAATGCTGGTGGTTTGTCTTGAATTTCTGCATAATTAATGCAAGTAAGTTTGTTATGGTAAAACTGATCGCGGATATAAAGTTTGGGCCAATACACGTGAACTGCTTATTTTATGATTTATAAGCATACTAGTTGACTCGCCCCGGCTCCGCACGGATGAATTAGTTAAACGCGTTCGAACGGGATAAAAAGTATCCTATGTACGTCTCCTGGTTCTAAGCTACCTCCCCACCAATTTTCAGGCAAATCGGTTCAGCCGTTCTTGAGTTATAAATAGTGTAACTAACACGACTTTCTATTATATGGCCCATACATACATGCTATGTTATAGGTACAGTATTTTACTAATAAATATAGCAAGGGGATTATTACTGCAGCACATTATATACGCGTAGTTATGAAAAGTCTTAAAAATAGCGGACCTCTCGCTCTGCTGAACCTTTGATATAATGGTGCGACTGAAAAAAACAATACCCTGTAGCTTACACCAGAGCCGCATTTCTAATGACACGCGCAATAACATAATGAATATGTTGCTTACAGACAAGCTTTGGAGCGGTCCATGCTCGCCGAAGTGGATACGTTACAAAGTCAGATTCAACAAGCGAAGCACGCCACCGAAATCAACCATTTAACGGCTGAGAATTTGAAACGAGAGGTAAAATAAAACGTGAAAGTAAAATAAAAATACATAAAAGTTAAGTCATTAATTTCGACTACTGTTAATAACATTCCATTTATAAATATATCTAAAACACAGAGAAAGAAAAATTTGAATTAGTTCGATTAAAATAAAATAGATTTTAAGGTACCATCCGTCGCTTATCTACTGAATCATAAAAGTGAAATGTGAATTCGCCAAAATGGCTTTACTGATTTGGATGGATTTTGCTCACACTACTGAGATAAATCAAGGATACTTTTTCCCGAAAAATTACGACTTATTATATAATTATAATAAGTCGCGTCTTTTTTCAGGTCGGCGTTTTAGAAAATGCAATAATGGAGAAGAAGCGACAAGTCGAAAGATTGGTTCAAGAGATGAAGGAAGCTAACTTACAGAGCTTGACGGGTAGCGTGGACGAATTACGGCATCCCTTGGATGGTATGTGTTTGATAATGTACTCTATAAGTATTGATATATGGTTTGATATCTCAAAAAACATGGTTGAATTTTTTCCAAATGGTGGATTTTTAAATACTTTCGAAATGGTCGTTACAGCAGGTTTTTCTGGCATTAACATTCGTATTTAAAACTCTCTTGTTGCATCGATTTCATCTCGCCGCATGATATGAAATGAATAAAGATCATCTGTCAAGACGGCCACACTGGTACGGCTTTTGAACCGACACACACTGGTTCGAATCCCGCTCGCACCTGGCTTTTCAAATTATGTGCGAAACTCTGAGTAAATCATTTAAACTCGAGAGATGTCTTCTTCGTTGATTAATCCTTTCTATTAATTATGTAATGTGCCACTCACGTTCCGATCACGAAACTTTCACATGTCTCGAGTAATTCACTTTCCACTGTGTTCGGTGAAAGCTCATCTCGGATAGACGATTGTTTTGTTGGGGTTTTATAAAACAATCACCATAATCGCAACGTCACCAGCCCAGTAAGATTCCGCTGGTGGGACACGGGTCTTCTATCACAGGAAGAGGGCCATGATGACCACCACGGTGGCCAAGTGCGGGTTGGTGCATGTCATCGAATTTTGTTATATTTTAACATGCCCGTTTCCTCGGGGTTTTTTCGTCACCGTTGTAAGAACGAGTGCAAACTCGGCACATAACTTGAAAAGTCGGGTGCAGAGCCGAGCGGGATTAGAACAATTCGGCATCTGTCAGAAATCTATATAAGTGTGGAGTCGGTTTTTTACGCTTTACGTTTGTTAATTATCGTGTATTTATTAATGGATACCTGTAATGTATGTATATGTACCACACATCAGCACATCACACACTACACGCCAATTACACGTTCACATTCCTCTCATTTGTTTGCCTATTTCCCATACTACAATCGTAATTTTTCTTTTTTCATATCCCTACGTAGCATTTGTTATATTAAATTTTCTCAAATGTTATCTTTTGTTTAAAACTCTATCATAATTGTTTCATTGTTTTTAGTTTGGAACTTTACTGTCCCATATTCTTCTTCTCTTCATTTAATGGCCTGCTTATTAGCTACAGCTAGTCTGCGAATGTCAAGTGAGGAAATTTTGTACGGTTATGTCATGTCAAAGTCTTATTTTGTCAGTCAAAATGCCACAGTGAAATGGTGGATATTTTACTGAAGGCTCTAGGAAGCCTTGAAGAGAAAACGAAAAGGCATGGTTTTAAAACTTGGAACCATTTGCCAACACTCGTGCACGTTCACGAACACTTAACGAATAATAATCCACCCTTATTACACATTAAAATTCAAAAATACACGTGGAATGGAAAAAAGTTCAAAATTCACAACCGTCATTTTCGGATTCTTTTCAACTAACCTAACTACCGTCTCATTTACGGAGGGCGTTGACATCTGCGACACAGTGTCTTAGGTGTCATCGATTCTCATTTGCTTTTAAGTGAAATTGTTTTTGGTTCCTAATAAATACTTTAATCACACATTGAATTCCTAAATACACTAAACAAAAAAAAACTTGATGGCGTCTTCTAACACGGACATGACTAGACACGTATTTTTTTTCTAGAAATATCATAAAACTGTTGAACTCACGTTACTTAATCGACAACGACATGACTTCTCCGCATTTTATTATCGATATAAATTGTACTCGTGATAATTTACAACACGTAAGCAATATGTTAAAATGACGTGATAATAACAGTACCAATCTATCTAAATATATATAACTCAAAGGTGACTGACTGATTGACTTACTGACATAGTGATCTACCAACGCACAGCCCAAACCACTGGACGGATCAAGCTGAAATTTTGCATGCAGGTAGATGTTACGACGTAGGCATCCGCTAAGAATGGATAGTTCGTAATTCCACCCTTAAGAGGGTGAAATCGGTGGTTGAATTATTTTCCCATAGGCCACGCCGCGGGCGAAGCTGCGGGCAGAAGCTTGTAAACTTATAATTATAAAATTATAATACATATATTGACAAACTAAATTAAATCTAAAGCTTAGCTATTTTAATTTAAAAAACCAAATTGTAGGTAAAAAAGGGTTATAAATAAAACACAATTTAGATCACCTTCTGCGGGAAGCGTATCCATAAAACTGGCAACATTCCCTCGTTTTTAAGCAAAACCACAATCTAAATTCTTATTCTAAAACTGTAACTGTCCTTGTCATTTAGAGATATATTAACGGGACTGCGAACTGTCTAGATTTGGATATATTTTGTAAGATAAATAACGGCTAAAACTCACGTCAATTTAAAGTTGAAATTACTCCGACCAGATTTCGGACATATTCGATGTCCTTCTTCTGGGAGCCAGTTACTAACGCAAGCCGCGGTGGCTTTCGCGAGCGTCAGCACGTAACTGATATATATTGTTTATGGTTTGGTATCATACAATTATGTGCTTATTTCCAGGGTTATGCAAAGCGGGTAGCGCACGACGGATCATAGGCTCACCCCGGCAGTTGGAAAACGCAGCGCCTACGAACAAAAATCCTCACGGAGTTTGGGTATGAAAAATAACGGCACTATGTACCTATATAAATTAAACACACCCAACGACGTTAAATTTACAAACAAGGAAAAGATTATTGCTATCTCGCTCTTTCGATGTGATAGTGAAAAAAAGCGCAGTAAGTGCGACTGAGATACTATCACTCTTCAGCTTACGTCAGAATCGCTTTTCAGTGGCGTTTTACACCTTGAGTCATTAGTCAAGGGATTTTGACGCAAATTGAAGTATGTTGTTATCTCATTCGCACGAGTATGTTGAATGGTTACTGGTGTGAGATAGCATTAGAAAATAGATATGTCCGCTCTTTTCAACTAGTCTTTAAATGGTTGAATATATAATAACAGTTTGTGCACAAGCCCCTAGCCGGATTCGCACTAGTAGGTACCGAATAGAAAGAGACAAGCATATGTGTGAACGAGACGGGCATAGTTTTAAATAGAGTTGTATGAACCCTGCACGCTGATGCCCGAATAGATCGCTCGCAATCCTAAGGTCGGTATATAATGACCAAGAAATACCATCAAATATAATGATTGATTATTTACCACCAAGTAGTACATAGCAGTAATTTAAATACACGCATATTTCGTTAAAAATATACTCTTGATGAAATGTTTATTACAAACTTTTGTAATGTGCACGCGTTTTAGCTGCGTTCCATTAATAAGCTTCGGCGAAGTCACGTTTGAGTCAATGCTGAAAAATTAAAAATATCAGCTACTTCGTAGTTGTGTACTAGGACTAGTTGTACTTGGGATCGTCCATTGATCACGTGATGTTTTTATCCAACTTCCTTTTTGGACGAGGTTTTCAATTAGACTAATTTTTCAATTAGTTTTCAATTTGTATTTTCTTAAATTTCTTTTATGTTTGTTATCTCAGAATTTTTGACTGGGTGTACCGATTTTGATGATTATTTTTTCTTTTCATAGCTGGTGCTTCCCGTATCGTAATTTCAATTTGGTAAAGTTCCGACAATGTCATGTCTGAGTCTAAAGTCGGTTTTTTGCACTTTGCGTTTGTTATTTAGAAATGTTTTTAACCCTTCATTGACACGTGATGTGAATTTCGAGTTACCCCCTTCCCCCATCCAAAAAAAAGTGTATTTTTATTTGGCATCATAAGTTTAAATAAGTTCAAAATTATTTTTTTTTACTTCAAACTTGTCTAGCATTAGACCACGCTCTCACCTGATGGGAATCGACGATGTGATCGAAGGATGCATGAAGAATGATCGAAGGATGATGCTTGGCTAGCATGCCAAGCATGCTAGCCAAGTATTTTAAATACGAATATGATCAAATTTGATTCCGGAAAATGAAGGCGAGGAAATCGTTGCCTGACCATGGCGCACCATTTTTGGTTGAAATCACGCGATCAACGAAAACGAAATTAACACGTAATATCCCACCACCACGTAATATCTACACCCCCTCCCCTCTTGCGAAGTGTCATAATATTTTCTGAACCCTCTTCAAGTCTCACGTAATTAATGGACGATCCCCTTTATTACACATCACAGAGCACAGGTAAGAAATATGCTCGCGCCCGATAGAGACGCTTTTGACACTTCACACAATTCAACTGTGTTCCGTTTTTTAAATAAAATCTTACGGTTTAGGTGCACAGATGACATAAAATGTAACCAATCTTGTCATTAGTGTTTGCGCTCGGCGCCTATTGCTTGGCACGAGTACTGTTATTTCGAATCTGATTTGTTTTCCCGCTTTGTTTTAGATATAGCTCGTGCAAAACTTTATGAGCTCTCGGAAGTTAGGTCCGAGTACCAAATCGCGCATTGTACAGTTGAGTGCATTATGAATATTGTATGGCTCGCGCAAAACTTTATCAGCCTTATTAATAAACGGGTATTAGTCTCGGATTAGTTACTTCAGCTTTTGTACCTTTTTTTTGCTGCTGGAATATTTAGCTGAATCGAAAGAGACAAAAGATGGTGTAACTAGCCTAAAGCTAGTTCGTGTTTATTAATAAGGCTGCTTGAGTTTTATTAGGAAGTTAGCGCGGATGGCTGCGCAGTACGAATATTATAGTTATTGCATAGTTATAAAAGCGGCCATACAGCAACTATAATATGCGTACTGCGCAGCCATCCGCGCTAACTTCCGAGAGCTCATAAAGTTTTGCGCGAGCTTTATGTTATCGTATTGACAATGTGTAACGGGCACAAATCACAATTTTTAAATAATAATAAATTTCTTGTAAATTAAGTGTTTTTAAATGCTGCTGCATCTACATATAGCATACCGTGAAGTCTTATGTGCATATTTAAATATAATAACTTATGAAGGTCCACCTTTACAACTTGAATATTTTTATTAGTTAAACATTTTATAGACTTTGATCAACGTAATCTTTTTTGAAGATTGTATTCATTACTCGCGCCATGAAAGAAGATTTGACAAGCATTTAAATTATCGTTTCTCACTCCCGCTACTTTTGACAGAGTTGTGTTGTGGGAGTAAGAAAGCACTATATTTCTGCTTTCCACAGAAACGTTTCTTCAATGACGCAAGTAATATTTTATAAAAATAGACCATTAGCATGTATTTGTGTTCAATTTAGTGTCATATTTAAATTTTAACCTCACAAATTATGGTGTTATAAAATTAAATCTTATTTTATGAAAAGATTAGTGTACTTAAAAGTATTGGCCTGATATTTTTATTTGACACTTAAGTATTATTTATCTTGCCGTGTAGTTGTTTATATAAAACAGTTTTTTTAGTTAGTAATTTTGATTTTAGAAATATCTTTAAACGAGCTAATTTGGCGCCAGGCATTCCACGAACACCGAACAAAATGAAGGAAAATGTCATATATGTAAACATACTACCACACCATGCTATAATAATGTTTATTAGTAAGAGGGAAAATGTATGCTTATACTTTCCTTAACATTAGCATGTTCTATCGACATCATGAATAACCGAACAAGTTTTAAATGCGACGAAATATATATTTGATTTTATTTTGTTATTATTTGAGAATATCTGGCGCCAGTGTATTTTATCAAAAGTAAGAAAAAAAATGTTTGATTTTATAATTGTTTGTGTGACAAAAATGCATTTTTATGTTTATAATTAATTTTGTTTGATACTTACAACAATATGATATTGCGGGAATAAATATTGTGAAACGTAAGGATACTATTATTACGAGATCTTACCCGAGTGCTACAATGTATACTTTACTAGGTTTAATTTAATTAAAATATCAAACGAGTGTTACTTTACTCGAAGATTAAATAAAACCATGTTATTAAAATTAATAAATACAACATTAATTCAGTTTTAAACTTTCACGGTTGTTCAACTTACTAATAAAACCTGGTATAGCGGAGGAATAGTTATTTTGTTTCTCTCTGTTGAGTTTGAAATGATAAAATAAGACAATATACTGAGTATTTGATTGTTATGCAGTGTTTATTAGTACGGCCATACATTTATAATACTGCCTAAGGAATCTAGACCTTGATTGGTATAGTTTCTAAGTTCCCGATGTTACTAATCACGGTAAAGATCCCGTAAGCATCATTAAAAATGTGCACAATTAATTTTATTTAATAAGTACAAAAAATGAGGTTTCGTTTATTTTTTAAGTGTAATGGTGCATTTACGTCAGTTACTTATTGCGGAGTAACATTTTGCAATATTATATAACATAAAAGTTTCTACAACTGTTGCGCCCACTTGTTGCTATGGATTTGTAACAAGTAAGCAATATGAAACTTAAGATTTTTTAAAATAACGAATAGTAACTTTAAGTAACAAGTAAGTTGTTTGTCCGTTTAACAGACATTGTAAATGTTGTGACGGGTCAAAGCGGCGCCTCTTATCGGACGCCAATACTCATTCTGAGTCACTGCGCCATCTTAGCTAGTTAGTTTTAATTATAAATGTCATGGCGAACCCAATTTTTTTAATACATGTTGCTGTGTTGAGGTTACGTTTAGTAACATTCCGTGACAATGTTACTGCAAATTATCGTCATATTGTTGACTGTTTTTACAATTTGGGCAATTTTATAAGTAACAAATCTTTTGGTTTTACCTTATGGCGCACTAGCACTTGCAAATTGTTGCTCCACAAAAAGTAACTTGGTGTGGATTCACCTTAACGCTCTACATTTCTCTACCATTTCTGAATCTCGGTACCGAGTACCATTTTATAACAATAATATCCATAACTTATTGTCCTATATAATTCGCAATGTAGATGTAATTTATAATAATAATGTTCTAGTCGAAAATATAAGCCATTGCAATATTTTATAAACCATTATATTAAAATGAAGTTCTAACATTTCAGATGACTTGGCATTTATATAATTCAAATGATGTGCTATCAAGTAGACTTGTATGGATTGTTTATTTTAAAATTAAGATAATGTATTTAAACTCGTAGTATAATGAAATTATTACTTCACATGGTTACTAATAGTATATAGAATTGTGTGTATTATAAATCATTCATATTGGATTAAAGCCATATAAACATTAAACATGTTTTATTTAATTACTTAGCTCTATGATTTTCCTGTTTACAAGTATACTGTAGTTTACGGGATATTTTTTTAGAAATGAAATATAAGAACCTGTTAAAAATAAAAACTTTATTTTATTTGTTCATCATATTATGGTATCTCACTCCTTGAAACGTAAACGCAGATGCAGAAATTTGCAGCTAACCACTGTGTAACTGTTGGCCGCATTAGTAAGCTCGAACGTTGCGCAGCGAGCTATGTTATCGCCCATTGTTACACTTTATATAATTGATTGTTTTTTTTCTTTGTATTTTTTATTATTTGGTGTGTACAATAAAGAGTTCATCTATCTATCTATCTATGGAAAGAGCTTGGGGTGCCCTTACGATATGAGGAGAATAAAATTGCCAATATAACTAACAATTACCATGTCCAAAAGACAATGGGCTGGCCACATCCAACAACTGATGGTGGAGAATGGTTATCGTTATCAAGTGGCGACCATGAACTGGAAGACGCAGCGATGCCTCACACTAGGTGGAGCTCTTGGACTAGGCGCTATATAGTGGAGAATGGTCTCCCAACGATCACGTATGAGTTTTAATTTTAATTCAGTTGTTGGATGTGGCCAGCCCATCTTTTGGACATGGTAATCAGATCCTGGACCATGACTAGGATTATCTGTATCTAGGAACCCAGGAACTACGAGGACCATAGTCCTCCAACACCCAGACACACAACACTTGTTGTGTTGTTCGCTTTATTTTTTCTATGTACTGCCGCGGGAATCAAACACACCTAATTGTTCTTGTTTAATTTATTACTAACATTTACATTTATTGTATTAGTAACATATTTTATGAAAATAAAATCCAATTTTATTAATGAATCCTTATATTCAATATAACTTACTCAAATAGTACGAAATTATATATTTTAAACAACTATCATAAAGAATACTCTCTATACAATAGATGCCGTAAATGCGTATGACTACGCTGTACTTCTATCGTTTTGACTATCAAAAAAATATATTTACACCTTTCTTACAAGTTACAACCTGAAAACATAAAAATCATCTTCCGAGCAGGAGATTCTTCTTAAAAAATTGTTTTATTACTTTATTGTGGACATAAAGTTCACGTTAAATCAAATAGTCATTTTCTATAAAATTGTAATCACATTTCAATACTCGAAAGTGTGCGGGAAATGTTTCCCGCTCGACTGAAATGAGTGGATATCACTTAACCTAATGTGTTTTTATTACGCAGGAATTGGCTTTTATTAGAAAGAGACAAAGAGCGACTTGTTGCTTCACAGATTAAACAAAATGTTAAATGCCGAACAGCACAGGTAATGAATACTGTACAGAAAATTAGCTAATTATATCTTTGCGAATGATGTGCGTGTCTTAGGTATATATGACGAATCTGCGATGCGTGTTTCCTAATCAGATATATTTAGTCCTGACGAATGACTTGGTACTTTATTAAATAAAAATAAACTGGGAAGAAAGTTAACAATAATTTTCGCTTATATTGTTTTGATGACAGTCTGATAAGTCACTACTTGTACTCACAGACCAAGTAGAGGATACTATGTACCTTGTACTTGGTAGGCTAATTATTATGCCTGCCTGGACTAAGGTTTGACATATCCTAAGTTCGCATTTATCCCTCTATGACTGTTAAACTTTTGAATCTAGTGCAGATGGAGATAAGATATTGTTACAAATGTCCAGGATTATATTCATCATGATATGAATAAGCCAGATTTGATTCGATTGTTACAAAAAAATAAGAGAGAAGTGCTGTCTGTGACAAAAACTTCTGCTGCTTTTATTAAGATCGTTTAGATCAATATCATAGTCCAGTGTTTACATAAATGTACTAAACAATTGCAAGTTATTTGGTTTGATAATATCTCCTCAGGCCAGTCACCATAGGCACAAAGACAGCGTTAGCTCGCAAAAAAATCGCCCTACTCAGTTATGGGAAGATAAATAAATACCAATTGTTGTAAAACCAAGTTTGGAACTTCGAAGTTGTGGTAATTGCGTATTGCTTGTAAACTGCAACTATTTGCGATATACTACGTTTTTATAAAATTACTGGCCTTATTTGACACTTACTTTACCTTTGTGATTCTTATGACGCACATAAACGTGGTCATTCATGATAAGTAACCATTGCACCTGGCTTTTCAGAGATTGTTAACTGAGAGACCGATTCTATATATTTTTATAATGTTAAATCAAATGTTACCTGACTACACTGAAAAGAGGGTTATTTATATGTATATTTATTGAAGTATGATGACGTCCAAAATAAGGGCCTGTGGTGTATAGTTCCCAAAATGATGGCCCTATTTCAGTGCGGTTTTTAACTTAAAATCTGCTAGTTTAGTTTATTACCCATATCACCATCAGCCATTGACTTTTACTGTACTAAATATCTTATAGTTCATGAAGACTGGTTAAATTGGAATTATTAATTATTTTTCATCACATTGAGAGTTATTAGTAGTTAATATCCACTCATTTACAGCCTCTTCTTAATAATCAAATACTATGCCTTCTCCTCCTTTTCTCTGTTGTACCGTTCTAGTTCTTTCAGGAACTGTCCTTTAGGCTTCATGACGTTAGGCCTGTCACCGCGGCATTTTGGACAGAACCATTTCCCCTTGGGCTTTGTTGATAGTGATACACAAGAGAAATGGAACCATTCTATAGGACAGAGGTCATTGTCACACAGTATCATCTCTCCGAATGATATCTGGTCGCACAGACAGTATCTCGGTTCGTCAGGGTCGATGGCGTCGGTCTCTTCTTGCGGGGTTTCTGAGCGTTGCGCCGTTTTTGTTTTGCGTTTTTTCTTCTTGCCTATACCTGAGAAATTAACATGGATTTGTTAGCTACTTAGTATGTTCTTATGTAGTGTGTTTGTTAATTTGTTTTACTTACCTTTGTCTATTTGAGCACGATTTGATTCAATACATATAAAATTAATTGCTAAAACTGATTGAAAACTTGTCAATGAGGTATCTTAGCTATAAGAAAATAAGGTACGTAAAGCAAACGGTAAAATCGTAGGTATTGAACGAATACTCAAATATATAAATAAATAAATATGCAAAATCTAAAAATAAATGGTTAACACATTTAAAAAGGCGTTTTTGGCGACATCTAAACATTATTGTTATCTCATTCCCTCTTCTATGTTCAATGGCAATAGAAGTATACATTTCTAGAATATCATTTCAATAGCAAGTGGTTACCTTTCTTGTGAGTAGTGTTGTGCGTATGCCTCTCACTGTCTCGTTCGCTTGAGTCGGCGCCGTCGGTCGCTCCGCCCGTCGTCGCTCGCGCACGGCGGGGTCGCTTCGACCACCGTTCACCTGGAATAATGAACCACAACTTCAGAAATGCCATCATCATCATCATTTCAAGACATCAGGGCAGTTCACGACGCAGGGCGGTGAACAGGTCTGTGCCAGCAGCCTTGAGACACACCCCGTTACTTCAAGGACCTTGGAAGGCTTGGATTGATGTTGGCAGAGGGAAATGCACTATACATCCCAATCAGGATGTTAATGCACTTATCACCCTCATGTAGAATATGAATAATTGATAAAAAAAAAATGTGTTTAATAATGCTTGGATCTTACAGTGATCAAAAAAAATCTTTACCGATTTGTGCCTGTATATACAAATCTACAGTTGTTTTTAATATACTTGTAGGAAAAAATCCTGCCAAGTGTGAGTCGGGCCCCCGCGCTGAGGGTTCTGTATACCAGTACATATGCAATAAGACCAAATAAAATAGCTAGGGAGCTATAGGGAATTATACTATAAAACTTTTATCTCAAGTCTGACACACATTTGTAGGTTTCTAGTATTTTTCTGATACAAGTGTCTGCACTATGATCATACCAAGTTTGTGTCTGTATAACCGTTTTTAAAAACATTAAAAACACTGTATGGAAACCACTTAATTTTAAATATTTGTTTTAAGTAATACCCCATAAAAACGTAAAGCCTCTGATATAGTTATAGTAGATACATTACACTAGAGACTTGGTTATAGGGCTCTGTTTTTACCCTTTGGATATGGAACCCTAATTAGGTCTAACTTACTAGGTGGTAGGACTTTACTGCAAAGTTCGTCTAGGTAGTTACCACCGCTTTGCCAGTTATTCTGCCGCCAAGCAGTAGTGCGCAAGCACTGCTGTGTTCCGGTTTGAAGGGCACTGTAGCTAGTGAAATAACTAGGCAAATGAGACTTTATGATCTGATCTCACAGTTTAGTAATCTTATTACTAGATTGTGCTGATGTCTCACGCGAACCTCTATACTTTAGAGTTCCGAGTGACACTGCAGCTGGTATGGGCAACCGTGTCGTTTAACATCAGGCGAACGGCTAGCTCGTCACGTCATTCCTTAAAATAAAAAAAAAAAAAAAACAAATTCCTTACCTCCAGACTTTTCTCTTTCAACTTTCTCCTTCTCTTTTTCATTGTTCCGTTCTGGTAGTGGTGGTGGGGCAGTATGTTGTGGTGGTGGCGGTACTACCACTGGCTCCTTTTCACGTTCTCTCTCTCTAACAGGCTCGGGCACTGGGGCTGGCTCTTCTTTCACTGTACCATTAGTTGTTACTTCTAGGCAAGATACTGAAAAATATATATAAAACATTATGTATGAGAAGATCTGCATGAGAACTAAGGTGACCAATAAAGCTCTAAAAGTTAGCAAGATGAAATAGCAATTGGCAGGCCACATGGCTCTCGGAACCGACAACCGATGGGTGGATAAAAGGCACAATTGATGAAGGAGGCAAGAAACCGCTCAAAGTGATGCTCTATGGGGGAGGCCTATGTTCAGCAGTGGATGTCTTCAGGCTGTTGATGATAATACAAACAATTATCTGCTGGGCAAATATGTAACTTAATTAAAACCAATTGAAACAACATATTGTATGGATTTGAGTTTCAATATTTACTACTGACAAGCTGAACTGTTTTATAATTACACTAGCTTCTACCCGCGGCTTCGCCCGCGTGGCCTATAGGAAATGAAGAAGAAATTTTGTCATGGATAATTCAATCACCCATTTTCCATTTCACCCTTTTAGGGGTGGAATTTCAAAAAACCCTTTCTTAGTGGATACCTGCACTTTACAAAGGACACACCCTCCAAATTTCAAGTCTCTAGAACTAGCGGTTTAGGCTGTGCGTTGATATATAAGTCAGCCAGTCAGTCAGCACTTTGTATTTTATATGTATAGATAAAAAAAAGTGATGCTAAGATGGCAGGCAAAAGGGTTGTAGCAATCTAAATCTAAACTCACATAATTTCTTATGATCACCGTCAAGTGACCGCTGCTTGTTGTCTATAAGGTCTTGTAATATCTGCACCACTTGGAGTTTCTCATCTCCGATTTCTTGAGCAGCAACTAGTACTGTTTGCAGACGAAGAGCTGCACGGCTGCGGCGGCGTTCTTCTATGTTTGTGCCGATGCATACTGCTAGATGCTTCTCTGCTTCTCGGAGACAATCTATGGATAATTAGTTAGACATCAACAGTCAGTGCCGATTTGAATCTTTGTAGGTTATCTTTAATAATGATACATAATTAGCATCCAAAGTTATGGCTTTATTAAGAATTGTAAATTCACAGTTCTTAAATTTACTACTACCACAGAACACTTTACTACTTTAGTAGATTTGGTCACATGACTTATGAAACTAAAAATGGGTTAATTTGGTAGCAGTGACACTTTTTAATAGAAGCGACGAAGAAGCAGCGAAGTAGCAACGGCTAACAACTGGATACATGTTATTTTGGTCTTCAATTTATAAAGAATCGTTGACTATACATAGGTATGTGTACGCAATGAAGTCGAAACGCAAACGTCAACACAAGACTTTCCAAGATGTTTTGCAAAATATTTCTCACTCAGATGAGAGACAAAGCTTCGGAAAAGCGATTTTTGTGGTATTTTCAAGGTGATATAAAGAAATTACCTCTGTAAGTTACGTCAAGCTCTCGCATACGCGATAAATGTCGCTGCAGATCGTTCGGAAGGTTTTCTACACAATCTAAGTAGTTCTCAACGTAAGTCGCTGAGAGCAACGCCTCAGTCGACGTCTGATTCAACATGGTTAATAATTAAACACAGTTTTCATAATGGTAGTAAGAGAAAACTTTAAAAAGAAAGATCACTTTGAAAGCAAACAACAACTTCCCTGGATTCAACAACCCGTCAAACAAACTCAAAGCGTCAAATCAAAGCACAATGATATGACAGACATGACCACAGATTAGGTAGATTAGAACATAGAAAATGCGTATTATTCCACTGACTTTGACATTCTATATATTTTTTTTTTTGGTATGACTCCACACTATTGTGTTTTTAGCCAGTGTCAAGTAATTGATAATTTCTCGAGTTAATTAATATATAATGTATATAGTAAGTCAGGTCACAGTCCAAGTCATCAAGTCAAGTCATAGTCTAGTCTAGGCAAGTCATACTCCTAGTGAAGTGGAGGCAACTTTACCAGAAGCTTCTATGGAGTTATGGAAATAACACGAAAATAAACGTTTTACCATCATTATACCACTTCCCCACACTCATGCATGTAATCCAGCACTTAACGAATAAAATGCCACCAATTTTATGCACTAATACTGAATATAACACAAGATTTGGAAAATAATACAATGCGGTGACACTTTTTTTCCTTTTCCCGCCAAAAAACCTTTTTTGAGGGTTATGAAATCAGATGGCTGATGTAATTTATATATATAAAGGAAAGTCGTGTTAGTTACACTATTTATAACTCAAGAACGGCTGAACCGATTTGGCTGAAAATTGGTGGGGAGGTAGCTTAGAACCAGGAGACGGACATAGGATACTCTTTAACCCGTTCGACCGCTGACACACACATATATATATATTATATTCTTCCTCCCTCTTCTTAAATGTATCCACCGCGTTTTACTAATTCAGCCGTGCGAAGCCGGGGTGGGTCAACTAGTCCTAAATAAAATAACTATGGATATACATCACTGTTCATTCAAATAATTATTTTAGCGGAGCTTTGGCGGGAAAATGAAACAAAAAATAATAAAAATGTCGCCTAATGACTTTTATTTTATTGTCACCCTACTGACTAGTACAAAGGGCTCTTGAGGCGCTATCTCCCTCGGACCACATTTCCTTCCAAAGTGCTTGTTCCAGTTAGCATAGAATATACTATAATGCTTCCTTGGTTTTGTATGAATACCTAGACACATACACGAAATAGAGAGTAGGTAAATGTTTTAAAATGATTGTAATTTGTGATTCTTTAACACGCCATTAAATTTAATTTCTTCACAATGATTTCCGTAAGAGCGAGTGAAATCTCCGCACTTTATATGTCCGGTGCAGGGCTTAGGGTGCAGGGCCGACTGGGATTTGAACTAGGGCGCGTTAGTTTGAAAGTCGCACGGGTGCTGCTGAGCCACACTCGCTCGCAGCTACACAAAGTAGTCAAGTAGATAAATATTACGTATTATCCATCTGTTGTGTGCATGAGATTAACCTCTGCCCTTTTGTTGTGTGTGGTTAGTGGTTAATTTCAACTTTAAATAGCGCACTGAAGCATAAATCCATGGACATAGATCGACTGTAATAATAACTAAGTGATCCTACAAACAGGAAGTGATATATTAAAATTTCTATCTCTCATATCGACTAAAACAAAGGAACTTATGACCATTATAATAATAAGCAAATTGTGGCCCACAAGCCAAACACCTACGATTTTCTCCCACGCCCGTTCTGTGTCATAAAATAACGCAGTGTGCCATATAAACTCAACCATACTGGCTACTTTAATATTTTTCCTTTACAATTGACACCTTTCATTCGACTTGAAACATTTGATAGTTCGTCTCGGTAAAAGATTCTGCAACCGCGCGAATCTTCAAAATTCTTGTGTTTTTGTTCGTGTTTTGTGTAGTGCCTACCAGATGTCTTCCACGCTAATTTTTGTGGGGTTGCCAGAGGATTCGAAAAGCTCGATAACAAAGTGAGTAAGTATGATTTTGAATATGTTACATTTTTACTGAAATATGCGTTACAATGAGGCAGGCACGAGGAATAGATGGATGCAATTGCCCCCCAAATCTGAAAGATCAATCAGGTGCAATGAGCTAAGATCCCTAAACCAAGTTCTGGTTCATAAGTTCTCAGATAATTTAACAAGAGCTACGAGGGCCATGGTACCACAACAACACCTAAAACTGATATTTTTTCCTGTGCTCTAACTTATATTGTTATAACAACAATTTATATTGTTAAATTTATATTGTTGCGGGAATCGAACCTGCAGCTTCCACGTCGTGTCGGCAGGAGCCGAGTATTCGAATATTCCGAGTCTAAGCCAACTGCAGTGGCAATAGACACTGCTAAAGGTGTCTACATACTGTTTCCTCCCTTTTACTAAATAATATTCTCAAAGTTTATTTTCAAAGCTCCAAGTTTTGCAGATACCTATCTTAATTTAAATGTAGATTGATAAATCAAAACGTCCAGTTTTATATGAGTGCCAGATGTGTAGAGATTTCAAAATTCCTTTGTCTGCTCTTTTTTTATTCTTGTGGTTTTTGCTAAAACTAAACGGAAACTTCACATGTTTGGTCCATGGTACTTCAAAAGCCTCGTGATTTAAGTCATCCCCATTTAATCCGTTGGATTACGCGGATTACGCCAATAAAGCCTGATTATACCTGCTCCAAATGTAATTAAGTAGGTACTTAAATCATATGTCACGCGCCATACGTTGGATTATTAATTTAATATCTGAGGGAGTGGACATTTTCAACTGCAGCCTGTCGAACTTCATAGAAGTAGCTCTAAGATATATAGAAATTAATAGTATATCTTAACTATAAATACATATCGTAATAATAATACTTATTATAAGTTGTAACATCGCATTGGATATTTGTCTGTAATGATGCTACAATTCTATTGATGAATAAATAAAATAAATAAAAAATAAAACATTGTATGATAGAAAGGTAATCTGTATGAGATCGTTTAAAGCGACAAGCCCATATATTGCACTGGCATAACAGATTTTTTAATTTCATATCGTTTCATTTTGTAATTTAACTCTTAGAGTATATTAGTGACTTGATAATATTTGCAGTGTTTTTTATTTATGACTTTTTTAAATCTATAATTTTGGGAGCTTTCGTCGCATAGCGATTATGTCAGCTCCATTATTAACAATCATAAAATTTTAATCAAATATGTCTTTTATCCTGATGAAACCTTGAACCACTCCTACATCCGAAAAATTAAACCCGAACTGTGCTAGCATATGTGCTCTCACAGCCTTTCAAGGTGTTCCAATACGCGTACCATGGTTCAATTTACCTATACATATAAAATTCAAAGTCCTGACTGATTCAATGACTGACTTATATATCAACGCATAGCCTAAACCACTGGTCCTAGGGACTTGAAATTTTGAGGGTGTGTTTTTTCTAAAGTGTAAGTGTCCACTAAGAAAGGGTTTTTCAAAATTCCACCCCTAAGAGGGTGAAATAGGTGGTTGAATTATTTTCCTATAGGCCACGTGGGAGAAGCCGCAGGCAGGAGCTAGTGTTGTATAAGCACCAATGAGTGTTTTAAAGTTTTGACAGAGAATTTTTGAAAATACAAAAAATGTGGTATATGAATGAAGCATGCGAATCCATCAATGTTTCCTCATAAATATTTAGCTGCGCGATTCACAGCATTTAGTAGGAACTGGTCCAGATTTGTTCTGAACTGTGTTGTGGGTGGCTCGCATTCGCCTTGAGATTCCAATTAGGGACGCGGACAGCCTTGTTTATGCCTCAGTGGTTTCTTTGCTCAAATTAGGAGTTATTGTCGTGCAATGTATTAAGCTGCATTTTCATTAAGCCTTCAGAAACTGTTAACGGGTATTAGTAGGTAGACACTAGGTAGGTGGTAGGTACGTACAATTAAGTAAATTTATTTTTACCGGAGTGTATTAGGCTTATGGAAATTTTATGTCCATGGAATTGAGCTAAAAGCTTTTTGTCTCCGGGTTATGGGCGAACTTGCTCAACGAGTACAGACTACAGAGGCTGATTGTGATGAAGCCGATGTATTTGAAAGATTATCTGTGTTACCACAAATACATAAACAAGGCTTAGATAGACGTCAAACGTTTGTTTAATAATACAAATAGCAGTCTGGGAGTTTTGGCGGAAAAGCGAAAAAGACTGCGTCTCCGCATTGTATTATTTTCCAAAACTTGTGTTATTTTCAGTGTTAGTACATAAAATTGGTGGCATTCTATTCGTTAAGTGCGGTTATACAGGCGTGAGTGTGGGAAAATGGTATAATGATGATGAAACGTTTCTTTTCGTGTTGTTTCCAAAACTAAAGTTGCCACCACTTTACTAGGAGTATGACTTTGACTAGACTATGACTTGACTTAATGACTTCGACTGTGACACGACACATATCTGCGTAAATATCAATAACTTGAAAAATTATCAATTACTTGACACTGGCTAAATACACAAAAGTGTGGAGCCAAAACATAAAAAAAACTTTTGTGGTTAGGTACATAATATATAGGTAGGTACTATAGGTACTAATGAATTCATATGAGGATCCAGCTATATTCAGAAATATTTCCACGGCATTGAGGATTAATGCGCTCCTAATTCAGCAGTGCATTTTACGACAGCAATCACTTTGTGTCTGTTTTGGTCTGAATGAAGAGCAGATTGCTGGCTGATGAGTCATTATTATTTTGTCTCTGTTTTCAAATTAACAAAGGAGCGTAAGGTTAACTTTAGATTAATGCACATTATTTGCAGAGTGTACATATTACTTATGTTTACATTTGCATTTTTTGACAGCCTTTGGCTCATAACCCGGAGACGGTGGGTTCGATTCCTGTGCCAGGACAAGTATTTGTGCACAGAAAAAGCATACTTATGTTCTGAGCCCGGTAGTCATGGTTCTCGTAGTTCCTGGGTCCCTAGATACAGGGAATCCTAGTTAATGTCCAGGATCTATGTATGTGATCGTCGGGCGTCATTATTATTAATATTATTATTTTTTACTTGAAACTTGTCTACCACCTGACCACGCTCCCACCTGATGGGAAGTGACGATGCGATCGAAGGTGTAGCATGCTAGCCAAGTAAATACCTATTCACCCTTCTCTTGAACACGCCCGGGTCATATTTCGCCGGAAACACAGACGCTGGCAGGGCATTCCATTCCTTAGCCGTTATTTTAGGTATGGATATACGTAGGTACCTAAAATAAATGTAGTTGAAAATCGATCAAATGCTGCCTTCCCTCTTTCAGATTTATCTGTAAAAATATAAGGGCTATGAGTAATGAGAACCCAGACAGTTGACAACTAGTAGTAGTGCGAACAGCATGTAGGTAGACCTTGCAAGCACAAACGAACTCACCACTTTATATCTTAACAACCTATCTTGTATTGACCGATTTTGCTTATATTCGAAACGAGCTTCTGCCCGCAGCTTCGCCCGCAGCGTGGCCTATGGGAAAATAATTCAACCACCCATTTCACCTTCTTAAGGGTGGAATTTCGAAAAATCCCTAGTGGATGCCTACGTCATAACGTCTACCTGTATGCCAAATTTCAGCCCGATCCGTCCAGTGGTTTGGGCTGTGCGTTGATAGATCACTAAGTCAGTCACCTTTGAGTTATATATATATTTAAGATAGAAGATTCTTGTTTAAAAATTGAGCACCGCGAATATTTCTGCCAAACATTACCAAAAGCGGCAAGCGTTAAATAGCGCCGCAGCAAACTTCCTCTCTTTTAGGAGAAACACACACATAAAATTTTAAAACCTGTATCAATGCCAAGTTTAGTCAGGTCACAATTAATAATGCGTAAATCTAAGCAAGCCAAATTTTGAATTTTATTTTTTATTAAGTAGATATTTTAATAATACGTATTAGAGTCATCCATTAATTAGATGATGTTTTTAGCAGCTTTTTAACTCTGCTCCCGAGGGGTCTGGTGATAATAGCCCTAGTGATGTTTCGTAATTTTTACCTCTCTCGCCCCTTTAAAACCTCGTGATTAATGGACAATGCCTTAGATAAACGTTGTGGACAGCAAATTTATGTTGATTATGGAAGAAATTGTAAGTCTTATAATTGATTCAACACACCCAAACATTTTCAAGCATCCTTATTTACCAATCGATTTTGTTACAAGGAAACATGAGCAATGTATCATTTTTAAATATAAAAGCCACAATGGCTTTCAATTCCCTTGCTAATAGGATTAGGGGCTCAGACAGGAGTGCGGTAATGGGACACCGAAGCCTTGCATCACCAGGATTTGAAATGCAATGCACTTGGGCGAGCGCATGTAGTGCACTTTTATGATGCGTGTTGGATATAAGTAACGGTAGAAACAGGTTAGTACTTATGAAATTTCGTACGAGAAACGTGTTGTCTGGAAAATGTATCAAGCTTCCAATGGAAATTGAACATTTTTGAAGTAAAACTTCATTACGCACGCTTCACTTGGGAAGTAAGCTGGTGAATGCGAGGCGAACTGAAGTTGAAGTTGGTTCACGTAGATCTCCAATGTTACACAGTTAAAAGTTTGTATTATTATGTTGGTATGTCCAAAAATGACAATTTACAACAATTCAAAATGGCGACATTAACATAACAAACCAAAAACAAAATTATACCGGCCGATAGAAGGAGCTAAAATTAAGAAGTTTTATTTCGGTCGTGTGGTCTAAAGCACACTCGTTTTTATTGTCTCATAAAAAAAAAAAAAAAAAAAATCAGCATAAAATAAGATGAGTCTTGAAATGATCAAAATGTATTTTAAGCAAGATAAAATTGGTTAAATAATGTACAATGTCTTACCAGCATGCCTAAATAGGGTAGGGTAGGTACCAACTTGTAAAGTCCACCGTCGACGTCTGGTAGACAGTCACGCGCGAGCGGAGTCTGCTCCGGCACAATGGCTGCCTACGCCCTCGCGGAAGCTGCCAACTATTACACGCTTCATGGAGACTGGATTATACTCTTCGCGATACATGTTATACTGGTACCTAGACCTGTAGATAAACAAATCTTTAATGTTTCTTTTACTTAGTTTCTCTATTAGTATAGAATAAATAATAGTATGGTAAGTTTAAATATCACCTACTTTCCACTAAAAACCAACAGGTCATGTCATTAACTACATAATATATGGAATATATAGCTTATATTGTGGATTAACACATAGGCTACTTTTTATCCGCGGGTATGGCGGCGGAATACACGGACGCAGCTAGAGAACTTACAAAAAATATCAGTTTGATTAGGCACATTTACCAGTTATCGATTCTAAAAAACCCCTGCAAGATTGTGCATTTACCTTTCTTACGAGGTAAGTGCCTATATTATATTCCTAGTTTATCAAGAAATTCTTTTTTTTTTCCACCCCGTCGTCGCCGCCCGAGACACGTCTTGAGCGACCCAGATGATCCTATAGCAGCCGTAGTATCGGCTGCGCTAGGATCACCAGAACAGTGTAGCCCTTCTGGCTCAGGTACCGCTTTCGGCACCGGTATAGGATACCAGCTTAACACATTCAGACACCGACCCCGCCGGCGAGGTCGACGTACCCCCCGTAGGTTAGCTAGAACGGTCGCGACTTTCAATAGGGTCCACTCTTCCAGTGGACGTAGTCTTCTCGATTCTCTTATCCCGGCAACGGCCCAAGCCTAGGCTCGTACCCCAGGGGTGCCCTTGAGCTATTTGCCTCCCACTTTTGACAACTGGGCGCCTTAAGCACCCGCCCTTCCGCCCGGTGACGCTGTAAAGGTCGATAGAGACCAACAGCATAAGATCGTTCAAAAAAAAAAAACAAGAAATTCTTAGTACCTACGATTAAGAAATTCCATCCTTCATCTATCCAGTATCTATCTATCAACTTCCTGCCACTCAAACTAACAATTGTTATGAAACAATAGTAAAGCGCATCGCCTGTTCCGTTGAATGTTCTTTTGATTGTCCGATATTTGTTCCGTCTCGGTTACGATATCTGTTAATTAGGGGTTTAATACACAATGGATATAAAGACAGATAGTGTCAATTAGTGGGCCCGAGCCGACACGATAAAGACACGCCACGTATACGGTGGCGACGGTAGCGAAGGTCACTGGTTTTTGATGGCTCTACAATGTCTGCACTAAGTGTCGATGCCATTGTTTTTATTTTCACCCATTATTGAAGTAAAACCTCTTTACGCACGCTTGACTTGGGAAGTAAGCTGGTGAATGCGAGGTGAACGGAAGTTGATTCACGTAGATCTCCATAATAAGTTTAAAAGAATTATTATTATGTTGGTATGTCCGGTAAAATGACAATTTACAGTTATCAAGATGGCGACATTAACATTAAACAACGGCCGATAAATGGAGCTAAACTAATGAAGTTTTGCTTCAGTCTAGTGGTCTAAACAGCCTCTGTGGTGTGGTGGTTGAGCAAGTCGGCTCATAGCCGGTGGCGGGTTCGATTCTCGCGACAGGACAAGTATTTGTGCGCAGAAAAAAAGCGCAAATACTTGTTTTGAGTCTGGGTGTTGTGGGACCATGGTCCTCGTAGTGCCTGGGTCCTTAGACACATGAAATCCAGTTAGGGTCCAGGATCTATGTATGTGATCGTTGGGCGTTATTATTGTTATTATAAAGCATACTCGTTTTTTGGGTTTCATGACTACCGTGATACCGCCTTGTCTTACTTGCCATTGTCAGTGGCTTAACTAGGTGATAGTGTTATGTTATCTGTCCATAGCAAAAGAAATAGGAAATTGGCACACAACCATAATTAAAACCGAGATAGTAGTGTTTAATCAAACGCACCCATTCTGTAATAATAAGTAATTTCGCTTCAACGGCAGATTGAACATGCCTGACACAATAATGATACTATTAATATTATTATAATGATTATTTATTATTATTATTATAATGATACGAAACTTAATAAAACAGTAGGCATGGAAGTACGAATGAGATTTGAAATATATTTTTCGGACTTTGACATTGATTGATGACTATACTTAGTCGTTTATTCGTGAAGCTAGATTACTGTATCTTGAGTATACAGCGATGAAGGGCCAGTGTTTATTTCAGCCCGTAGCGTAGGGAACAAATTGGTGTGTGGAGCTATCAAATTAAGAAAAGGTTTATAGTGTACAAATTGTTTGTTATTTTTATTGTCTATCGACATGTACCTAATGTTTGTTTTGAAAGTTATAGTGATGAAATGTTTACATTATTTATGTTTTCTTTCCAGTGATAAATGAACGATCTTTCCTATGTAGCATTTTAAGAATCTCATTGAATTAATTAATGAAAAAAAAAATTGATTATCTATTATATAAAAATGAATCTCTATTTCCCTTGGTCATAGCATCACGCGTGAACGGATAGAACATTTTCGCTAATTCTTTTTTGTTGTGTTAATTATTATCAGAAGGTTCTTATGAAAGAAAAAAATAGATGGTAGGAAAATATTCAGCACGCTGGTGTAGCCTCGGGCGCCGCTAGTAAACACAATAAATACAATACCTACTACCTATATCAACTTATTCGGTACTTACACATAGCTAACATACTAGTGCCTAATTATTAATTTACAAGTACATACTATAGTTTATAATTACTATATCATTAGGTCGTATATTTACGTACCTACGTATCAAACAAGCTATCGCACATTTGATGAAAATTATATAAAATCAAGTTCTAGAAGAACTTTTATTAAATAACAAAAAGCGTAATTTTTTTGTACACATTTAACACAGCGCCATCTAGCCTCAAGCTAAGCAAAGCTTGTACTATGGGCACAAAATAACTGATACTATACTTAAATCCTTTTTGTTTTTGTAAATATATACATAGAATGCAATAGAACACCCAGACACAGAACAAAAATTGATGTAAATCACACAAATGTTTGTCCTGGGTAGGAATCGAACTCACAAGCCTAAGTTCAAAAGGCAGGGTTACTACCAACTGAGCTATCGGGCCAGTCAGATTATAGCAAACCAGTGGTAAATAAGTGTCTAAAGTGTCGTTTAATGGGGGAAGCTTATGTTCAGCAGTGGCCGTCTTCCGGTATGATGTGAAATGTCAAATTGATGTGGAAGTTACGGTTTACTTTGACCACGAAAGCGTCAAATTAGGTGAGTTTACCACCTAGTTTGACGCTTTCCTGGGTCTTACAATGTGGTCAAACAATCATCCGCTTGTCTTGATAGCAACGGGACCGATTAAAGTGAGATGTGAAGCGTGTGTGTGTGTGTGTGTGTGTGTGTGTGTGTGTGTGTGTGTGTGTGTGTGTGTGTGTGTATTATAAAACTGCATTAAAATAGTGTTATTAAAATGTCTCAATAAAGCCTGATCTTTTATCTAAGGTTTTTAGAGAAAATTGAGATATGCCAGCCACATGACTGTTTATTCCAAAATATCTAAACTAATATTATAAAGAGGAAAGATTTGATTGTTTGTTTGCATTGAATAGGCTCTGAAATTACTGGACCGATTTGAAAAATCATTTCGCCATTTGAATTCTACATTATTCCTGATGAACATAGGCGATAGAATATATAAAATAAAATACACCTATAAGAAGCCGAGGCGGGCCGCTAGTGCACGTATATAGTTGCAGCAGAATCAATCGAAGGTTCAATTTGTGTGGGTAGAAAAATGTACCTGCTATTTTGTGTTGATAAAAGGGACTAAAACAGTCCAATCAATGACGATAAAGCCACTAGAAGTACGTATTCTGCTTTCTCTTACCCGAAAATACTGCTGAAATAGCCATATTTTTAATCATTTATTTATAGAGTATAGAGCCATATACTAAAGAAAGAAAGAAATATACTAAAGAAAGAAAGAAATATACTACAGGATAAGCAAAGAATCGGAGATACCTGCTCCCGTCTAGTGACGCTATAGAAGTCGGCAGAAACCAACATTAGTCCATTCGAAAACAAGAATACCTCCAGTGTTACATACCGATGTCCATAGGCTATGATGACCAATTCCCAATCAGGTGGGCTCGCTGCTTTAGCGGAGGTTCTTCGATAGGACACTGACACAAATTATACATCCCATGGGATACAATTTTATGATCTACTTTCCAAAAAGGGTGTCTAAAATTTATATTAATTCATGCAGATCCTATAGTAAGTCTAGGATGCTGGGCCCGATTTTAAAGGCTTTAGTTTAAGCTTTGGAACTCTTTTAAAAACGGAAAACTAAGTAATCGGTATAGGGTCTTAAAACGAATTTTCAACTTTGAAACTCAATGTAGATGAATGTGCTAATTTAAAGGTGAATTTTAAATGGGTCATAACTTTTAAAATTGTCATTAATAATTTTTTTTGTAATGTATTTAACAAGAATCACTTTGGATGATGATATATATAGTAATTATACTTATGTAGTTGAAAAAAGAACACACACTTTCTCTTCTTTTTCTTAGCCGCATTCATTTGTTTTTCACAGCATCCCTTTGTTCCGAAAACACGGAACTGTCATATCATCGTTATTATAAAGAGATATCATGCACAAAATGGATAAATAATGACCGTATGAAATAACTGGCGCTTTCACGTGAAGCACCTGATTATTAGATTTGACACGCCATCAAATGATGAGACGTAATTTGTGAGTGGCACTTGCGTTCTGCTTCCTTCTAGCTGTTAAATTGATGATCACTCAACAATGGTGAAGACTTTTCGAAAAAAAAAAATTGTTTGAAAACCGTAATTAGATGAATTTTTTGAATGATAAATAAATAAATAATAAATACATTTGTGGACATTTCAATGTCCACAGCGCCATCTAGCCCCAAACTTAGCAAAGCTTGTACAATGGGAACCAGATAACTGGTAGACTACTTATATACTTTTAGTTTGTAAATATATACATAGAATACAATATAACACTCAAAGGCAGGAGGACATCGATGTTCATCACAAAAATATTTGTCCTGGGTGGGAATCGAACCCATAATCTACTGTTCAAATACATATTTGACTGGCCCGATAGCTCAGTTGGTAGTAGCCCTGCCTTCTGAACTGTGGGTCATGGGTTCGATTCCCACTCAGGACAAACATTTAGTGTGATGAAAATAGGTGTTTGTTCTGTGTCTGAGTGTCATATTGTATTCTATGTATGTATTTACAAACAAAAAAGTATTTAAGTATTGTATCAGTTATCTGGTTCCCATAGCACAAGCTTTGATAAGTTTGGGGCTACATGGCGTTGTGTGAGATGTCCACACATATTATATATTATATTATATTATATTATATATTATATATCGTACTATAAATCAAATAAAGCAATAATGAAACTTGTCCCAAAAACTCAAAAGTACTTTTTTCTAATAAATGCTTGGAAATTTATTTTCTGATGGCCCAGAACAATTTTTTTAAATAAAATCTCGTCTGATTCACGACTAAGCCAAAGATTAAATAATAGTACAGACAGAGCGTCGTTCTGTGATACGGGTCTAAAAATAAAAGCCATAATGGATCTTGTGCACGGCTAGTTTGTATATTTTAGTTTAACCAACACCACCGTTTTGATTAGGTCACAGGTCATCGACCTTTTTGCATCCACTGCTGAACATATTCCCTTACCCGTCTCTAATGGCACCCAGGGAAAGAGATGGGGCAGTCATACGCTTACGCTGCGACCACTAATACTGTACTGTACACACGGTACAGGTATTGCAAGTTCAAAATTTATCTCAGGTCGCGTTTTCCGGTTTCCTAGCTTTAATTTGCTAGCAACACACCTTAAGAAGCAAAAAACACGTAAAGCAACAGTGAGTCCACGGCCGGACAGGTACGGTAATAGCAAAGTTTCGCGTCTAATGAGCCATAATGCCAAAGCGTCCGCGGTTGCCGTAGGCTCAAGTGGCTGAATGCCGACTTCGACAGTTGCCAGCTCACCGTGCCGCTAATACCTGATTATTTCGTTCTCTTCAAAATTGATTCAAAGTACCGCCTTCGCGTTCGATGTACCTACTATTGCGGTATTGTGGGTTTGTTTTGATGGTAATATTCTGAATTCGAAATGAATGAAATGAAAAAAAATGAATGGAAAGCGAAAAAGATCACGTCACCGCATTGTATTATTTTCCTAAACTTGTGTTATTTTCAGTGTTAGTGAATAAAATTGGTGGCATTCTATTCGTTAAGTGCTGGATCACAGGCGTGAGTGTGGGAAAATGGTATAATGATGATGATGAAACGTTTCTTTTCGTGTTGTTTCCTAAACTCCATAGAAGCTTCAAGTAAAGTTGCCACCACTTTACTAGGAGTATGACTTTGACTAGACTATGACTTGACTGACGTGACTTGATGACTTTGCCTCTGACTTCACACATATTTGCGTGAAATAGCATTAACTTGATAAATTATCTCACTTGACTCTAACTTGACACTGGCTAAATACACAAAAGTGTGGAGCCAAAACATACAAAAAAAAACCACGACTATGTGACATTGACATATCTGAACATAACTACAACTATAGATAAACTAAAATGTACGTTTATAATCTCTACAAACACCTTGCATGATTGCACTCTCTTCATTGTTTACACGTTGATTTCGTCTTCTGTATCATATTGACCCTTTGATTTGCATTCCCAGAACTCTCTCCGAAATGGAGTCTGTCGGTGGCGTGTACTACGCCGAGAGTTCCACAGTCAACACCTATAGAAGTGAAGAGACTAAGACGTGGTGAGCAGTGTAGTGTGCTTAACGTAGATATTTGTTTTAAATTAAAGTAGTACGTAGTACAATCGGGGGCGTGTTGGCTGGACTGCAGTCGCGACCCCTTCTCGTCCCGGTACGGCGGACGAGGGCTCACGGGGGGGTTTTAGTGGGTTCGAATCCCACATCACACCAATAGGGTGGTGGCAGAGAAGTGCGAGGGCATTTCCCCCCACAAAGTAAAGTATGTAGTACAATAATGAGTGTTTCTTTATACTTATTTATTTATTCATGATAATGCAATAGGTATAATTATGCATCCATTATAGGTACAAAAAATTCAGCATATATTCTGAGCTTTGCAATTCATGCAAAGCCCAATTTTACAGGGTAAGTTATGTACAATCGTGCTTGGTGCTTACATTTTTTTATGTAAACCAATGTAGTGACGAGCAAGTCGTTCGCCTGATGATAAGCAACACGGCTGCCCACATTAAACATTAACTTGTTTTACAAAACATGTGTGATGCAGCTTATTACAATATCAAAATTATAGAATTCAGTTTTCGAAACGCATGAAAATTCTAAAATTAAACTTGATTTTAGTTAGCGACTGAACGTTTATATATACCTATATTTCCTCCTTTCTCTAGGCCACCTAAACGCTTCTGACTTTGCGTCTTACGTACGACAACAGTCGGGCAGTGCTCACTTGTAAATATCACTTCATGTAGCGGTCATCTACTACAAAAAGTGCGGGTCATCCGAGTAGTGAGTAGTGATCGCAGCCAACACCCGTAAAGAACCACTAGTCAAGATTCACTATGACACTAATAAATAGTTCTTAGACTAATATCATTCGTAATCATGTAAAATACAAAACTGAATGCAGTGTTTAAATGCGTAAACCCACTGCATATCCAGTAGTTAGACCATATTTTTATTGTTATGGTGGGACAGTAAAACAGAAAGCTTTTACTGTTTTGGTTTATCAACACGCCTCCACAGTCCTATGCTAAGATATTAAATCTATTTATTGGCGTAATATAGTAATGTTACTAGGAAATAGGGTGCTAAAATTGCCAGGTTGTAAAATAGGTCCAGTATCAGCAGATCGTGATTGAGGAATTCCTTAATTTACCCCTTTATTGGGCTTCAATTAAATTGGCCAAGCACTCAGCGGTTTCTACTAGTTTTCTCTTTTTAGCATCCATTCTAATTATCATTCGTTAAAGTTGTTTTGAACTGCTAAAGTGTAATTTATTAGTGGCCTGTTGTAAAATTTTTGTAGGGCAACATAATATGGTAAAATTGGTACATAACGATATACCGTGTGCCCCAACGAAAGAAACTGATACGGTTTGTAAAATTATGTCAAAACCTTTTTAATTCACACTTTGGTATATCTGATTTTTTTGTAGGTACATAGTTATGTATAGCGGCCAAATGTAAAGAAGTCGTTTGGCGGGAACGCAAAAAAGATCGCGTCGCCGCATTGTATTATTTTCCAAAACTTGTGTTATTTTCAGTGTTAGTGCATAAAATTGGTGGCATTCTATTCGTTAAGTGCTCGATTATAGGCGCGAGTGTGGGAAAATGGTATAATAATGGTGAAACGTTTCTTTTCGTGTTGTTTCCAAAACTCTATAGAAGCTTCAAGTAAATTTGCCACCACTTTACTAGGAGTATGACTTTGACTAGACTATGACTTGACTTGATGACTTCGACTGTGACTTGACACGATTTACGTGAAATATCATTTACTTGATAGATAATCAATTACTTGACACTGGCTAAATACACAAAAGTGTGGAGCCAAAACATGAAATAAAAAAAAAACGAGCTAGTCGTTCACCTGATGTTAAGCGCCACGGTCGCCCATATAATTAAATAACATAACGATATACCGTGTGCCCCAACGAAAGAAACTGATTCGGTTTGTAAAATTTTGTCAAAACCTTTTTAATTCACACTTTGGTATATCTGATTTTTTTGTAGGTACATAGTTATGTATAGCGGCCAAATCTAAAGAAGTCACTGGTAGAGTGAGTACCCGTAAGCAGAATTGGCATTCCATTTTTAGTAGCTACCCTCTTCGGTGTTAGCTTCTTGTGATGGTGTGTATTGATGATGGTACATGCGCCATTATGTGATCACAGTTATGTACATGGATTAAATATTGCTTTGTAATAGCGGTGGGTCGTTGACGCCTTTACAGTCGACGCAACGAGACCGTTTATCGTCAACCATAGACTAGTTGATAAAACAGTTCAATATTCGACTAGTTTATGTCGTAGACGCTTAGACAGGACGTCTAAGCGTCTACGACGGTTTATGCGACGGACGAGCGAACCAATAGATATGCCGTTCATGCGTAAACATGTTTATCAGTGAACTATAAACTAGTCTATTCGTTCACGGCAGAGAAACAATTGAAAAAAACTGTTTGTTTATTCAACGACCACTACTACTTTGTAATAACTAAGGTAGTGTCGCCGAAGATGGCCCGGCTCCTAAGATAGCCCACTTTTAAAAAAATACAGTTATGATTAAACGAAACATTTTAAATTTCGCGGGTTTATGCTACTAGTACCATAGACAATAATGCAAGTGTGTTTTAATTATTATTATTACAACTTCCATTATGTTTTTTCTATACTTTATTTATCTGCAAGATTTCACGAGGTTTTGAAATTAAGTGGGCCTTCATTGGCTCCTGTACCTTATTACTTATGAGTCAGTGAAGAAAAATATTCTTTCATAGCTATAGTTATGAAAACTTGTTATTTAAATGGATCAAAGGGACATAACCTATATTGTAGAGTACCTAATCAATCCTTGAAGTAGGTTGCAATTAACTACCAGCAAATCGTTCAACGTTCTAATGTATGTGACATTGTTTGAAGTACAATGATGACCGGGCTCCGCCTGGCACGGCGCTTCAGTCTGCTGAGCTGATTTCGATGCGATCGATAAAACAAATAATATAATGTGCGTGATTGATGGTCCGCACACAAAACGCAAAGTTGTTTATTGTTGCAAATGGGTACAATAGATGCCAGATATTTGAGCCTTTTCGGTAGAGCATGACCTTATTTGCTTTTATTGGGGTTAGTTTGAGGTTAGTGGAGCTGTTTTGCATAACTTTTGTATTAAGAAGATTAGGTACTTATTACGTAATGCACAAAAACGCCAGACTAGTTTTGACTTATAAATAATATTTAATTCTGAATTAATTCATAATTAATTCAGAATTAAATATTCTGATAAAAATTAATTAATAAAAATTAATTAATAATATTTAATTCTGAATTAAATATTATTTATAAATCATTTATCACATCACATCACACTAATATTATAGAGGCGAAAGTTTGTATGTGTGTATGTTTGTATGTTTGTTACTCCTTCACGCTCGAACGACTGAATGGATGTAGATGACATTCGGTACCAAGATAGCTTATACACTGGATTAACATATACGCTACATTTTATCCCGGAAAAGTGAAATTTTCCCGTGGGGCGCAACTAGTTTATTATAAAACTTTTGGTTCAATTAGAAGCATTGCCTATTTTGTAGGTATTAAAAATACAAGAAACGTAGGGGGTAAACATACATACATAACCGATTTAAATGAAAATTTCATCAACCAAGAAGAAGATTCATGTGTACTCAAAACAGTGATGTAGATAATAATGAGCCCATTGAAAATTATTAATAATAAACTGCTTCGAATGGAACGCTTTCATATTATTTGTAATCGAACCTCACTTAGTGGGTTCGTTTGATTATCAGTTTTGTAAGCAATCTACATACAAGCTCTGTGGTTGATTGCCCTTATGTGACGTCATTACGCATACATATATAATACCTATATTTTTATATACTGATCCTATGTGGTAATCTAAAGTTAAACGAGAGTTTTGGCGGGAATGCGAAAAAGATTGCGTCACCCCATTGTATTATTTTCCAAAACTTGTGTTATTTTCAGTGTTAGTGTAGTTATTCGTTAAGTGCTGGATTACAGGCATGAGTGTGGGAAAGTGGTATAATGATGGCGAAACGTTTTTTTTCGTGTTGTTTCCTAAACTCCATAGAAGCTTCTGGTAAAGTTGCCACCACTTTACTAGGAGTATGACTTTGACTGGACTATGACTTGACTTGATGACTTCGACTGTGACTTGACACATATTTGCGTGAAATATCATTAACTTGATAAATTATTAATTACTTGACACTGGCTAAATACACAAAAGTGTGGAGCCAAAACATAAAAAAAAAGTTAAACGATAAGTCAAACGATCTTTCTAATTGCATCACCGCAGCGGAGATAGCTAATAAAACCGTTTGTAAGATCTACTAGAAGCAAGCTTTGCTATAGGGCTGAGAAACGTAATGAAACAGGTTACGTACAGTGTAAAAATAACAGTGGGAGGTTTTTTATCTTTCGGTTTGTCTTTCAGTTTCCATCAAAATCGAAGAATACTCTGTAAGTACAAAATTATACTTAGCACTAGTAAATCCAAAACTATATGAACGTTTTCAAACGCCTATTAATTTTGAATTTAGTCATATAATTCCACTCGAAAATAAGTCTAACATCAGTACCAAAACGTTACGCTTTCTAAGTTTATTAAAGCCTGATCATTTTTGACAAAGTTTGCCATTATACTATTCTTCACTCGAGAACTTCCTTTACTATTTTTTAAACCTAACTCGTTCACAATAAACATAAATAAGGTTATACATTTTGTTAATTGTTTATTCAGTTGTAGGTAATATTTATACCGTTTTTGTAGAGCTTTCGGTCCCTATAATACCACGGCTGACCCTTTGCAGTAATTGAATAATTCCTTCCTGCATTAAAAAGTAGATGTTAATTCATGGAGGAGTTGATTAAACGGTGATCAGTGCGGTATCTCAAGCTAAGATTGAAGTGTGATTGGGCGCGTTCTTGCGGTACGCTAAGAACTTTTTATATCAAGCCTAGATATGCGGTTACTACTGCGGATGTTTTATGTAGCTTTATCTTGTAGGTGGTAGGACTTTGTTGCAAAGTTCGTCTAGGTAGGTACCATCGCTTTGCCAGTTATTCTGCCGCCAAGCAGTAGTACGCAAGGACTACTGTGTTCCGGTTTGAAGGCCACTGTAGCTAGTGAAATTACTGGGCAATTGAGACTTTATGATCTGATCTCACAGTCGAGTAATCTTATTACCAAACTGTGCTGATGTCTCAGGATGATGTGCGCAGTGCAGTGTTGCTCGAAACTCTATTTTGGGGTTCCGATTGACACTGTTCTGTTATGGGCAGCCGTGGCGCTTAACATCAGGTGAACGGCTAGCGCGTCAAATCATTCAGTAACATAAAAAAAAATTGTTTATATTTATAGGTACATTATACTATACGCAATAGTAAACTGTGAAAGGTAATCCCATCGGCGCCAGTTGCAAAAATGTTCATAGACTAGATGCATCAACAAAACTAAAGATGAGTTTTTGGTGGTAAAACGAAAAAGACCGCGTCACCGCATTGTATTATTTTCCAAAACTTGTGTTATTTTCAGTGCTAGTGCATAAAATGGTTGGCATTTTATTTGTTAAGTGCTGGATTACAGGCATGAGTGTGGGATAGTTGTATAATAACGGTGAAACGTTTCGTTTCGTGTTGTTTCTAAAACTACATAGAAGCTTCTAGTAAAGTTGCCACCACTTTACTAGGAGTATGACTTGACTAGACTAGACTATGACTCGACTTGACACATATATGTATATAAATAATATTAATTAACTTGATAAATTATTAATTACTTGACACTGACTAAATATACAAAAGTGTGGAGCCAAAAAAAAAGATGAGCGATTATTTTCTTCTACAAATTCCCTACCTTAATGTAGGACAGTCTCAACAAGACGTTGTCGTGTTGTGCTCAGTGCTATCTGCTTTCTAGTACCTACTTAGTGATTTATTGGCCACTTTTATCTAAGCGTAGTGAATCACTAATAAATAACAGGAGTCTGGGAGCTTCATGTCAGTAGCTGTCGATGTAAACTAATGGGCAGGTTGTGATAGGAAGATTGGTGAAAGAGTACTATTAATACTTATGGTAAAATTGCGTAGTGAATGTGTAGTAGTAAAAACAACAGCAATATTGCGTAGTGGAGAATACTTATCTTTCAGATATATTCTGTGCTAAGTATTTAGTATATTTTTAAGAAGTCTGAAGAAAAAGCTTAATATTACAACCAGTTATCTATGAAATTCAAACTCTAAAAGTTCAAAGCTACTATAAGCTTGAAGCACTATTTCAGTGCAACAAGGCCCAGGATTCTCAGTAGGTCTATTAAGGGTATTTTATTTTATTCTGTGGTCTCAGTGATGGTGGGCGGTGACCGTGCATATCTCACGGGAAATGCGCAGGCGCAGTCAATGCATCAGTTGCAAAAGTTTTATTTTTTAATTTTAATTGGCTAATGCAGTTGGTCTCTACCGACCTATACAGCGTAACCGGGCTGGAGAGCAGGCGCTTAAGACGCCCAGCCATCAAAAGTGGGAGACAACTAGCTCAAGGGCACCCCTGGGGTGCGAGAATCAATAGGGCTGCTTCATTCTCACCCTTGGCCCATTGCCGGGATAAGAGGATCGAGAAGACTACGTCCACTGGAAGAGTGGACCCTATCAAAAGTCGCAACTGTTCTAGCTAACCTACAGGGGATATGTTGACCTCGCTGGCGGGGTCGGTGATCATAATTTAATCAAGGAAGATCTAGTAATGTAATACCGTAGTCCCTCTGATATTTTATCATCCATCGATTCAGTAGCCGATGATCAATGATCATATATACTTGCTTCATCGATTAAACGTACATTCATCAATCAATAGGGCTGCTTCATTCTACTTACTGCTAACTTGTGGTGAGGTGTGTATTTTGCAAAATTTCACCCAGCTATAGTTCAACACTATAGCTACATCTTGTAGAGGAGGCCTAGTAAAATTATATAAAGTTTATAAACCTTACACAGTAGTAATAACTTGTAGAGTGTGGTACAAACTCAGCGGCAGCTGTGAAGTCAGCGCAAAATGCTGCGCAGTAACAAACATTAGATATATCGGAGGAAAGCGGTAATCGGGGCTTGCAGCGCACTTTACAACCGTCATTAAGTTTGAATCACACTCTACTCAAAGCATACAACGGTTCTCATCCGCCCCTTATCATAAAACAATTCAGCAGCGCGCAAATTCTAATGATGTCGCCTCATTTCAACCCAACCAACCAACACTAACTCTTAGTCTTCAGGCTGTTATTACTACTACCAAGAGTGTCAGCTATTCATCTCCAGTCGTGACGCCACGAACTCTGCGTGAAGCAAGTGCACCGGACAACACAATTTGTAAATCATTGCTCCTGGCCAGTGAATAAACAGAAATGTTGCCGTAGTATCGCCAGGTTTTATCCATTGCGTCTCTGTGTTATGACTTCTGTCAAATATAGAAAACCTACCTGTGCTACAACAGTTACAGCGGATTCATGTTCCTAAATCTGTCTAATAAGGTAATCGATGCTTTTCACGCCGAAAACTTGCCTACGTCATCTAATTATTCTGTATATATAATATTTTTTCTTTACAATCCTTCATTTTTTCCTTTTGTCTAGCTAAAATTTCGAAGAGAAAGTCGTCCGTACACATGGTTGGGGGCCAGCCTACGCCTCGTCTTCTGGTTTTTGGACAGTGGTCAGCGATTGAGAACCTCTCTTTCTCTTCAGTTGTCAGTTCTGCGAGTGAGTGAGTTCTGAGAGTAGTCTGCCCATTTGATATTTTCACTTGCTAACTTTAAAAGTTCGGTTCTTTAGGTTTAAGTCTTCAGGTCATCCGCCCACTTATTATGGGTAGCAATTCTAAATTCACTCCATCTTCTTCCAGTCGTAGCGTGGAGTCAATTATCTAAATAGTTTGTTCTTCGTCGTTATTTTTTGCAGTGTAATGTTTGAACAAGCAATGTACGCCAAACGTTTAGGGTAGTCGCATGGCAGCAAAGGTCCACTGACAAGAGATTGGGCGAGCCCGGAGCGATGGTCTGCGTTGACCAGCACGTGCGCCCGGTCACGACGCGGGATGCTTGACGAGAATCAGCGTTAGATGCGGCTGATGATTTATTAGTATCTAACACCTGATTTGTTAAAATTTGGCATAAAAACAAGAAAATAATTGATTCAACAAATAAGCTGTATATTGCTGCTTAATCGTTAGAGAAGAGCTCGACTTTGGCTATATGAAAAACAGCTACAATAAATGTATCACATTTTCTCATGAATTAAATGACTAAGACACATGAAACGCTGTTTTTTTATATCTAGCTTGTTCAGAAATATTGTTCAAAACGATGGTGTACCTGTATACTATGAAATTAATTTTAACAATGGTTTCCTAAGAATTAACCACAACCTTATATGAACTATGTCAATCATCATAAGTATAACGTACTACGAGTACCGCATATCCTTATTGACACGTAGATAGACTAGGCTAGGTCTTTACACAGATTGACTATACAGACTACACGGACAGTGATACTATTAAACGGTGCTTCAGCTTTATTAAGCCTAAGGGCTCGTCAGGGCAATAAACTGAAGTATCAGATTTGCCGACCAGATGGCAGATTAGATAATAAATTGACAGATTGCTCTGGCTGAACTAATGCGATGAGCTATTGCCTCAGGTTATAGTGTACGAGGAGTTAGTTTGGTGAGGATGTGGCTTAAAATATCAACGATTCTGCAATATTCGTCTTGACCTCTCCACCAGTACGTAATAGAGATTTTTTGATCTGCCGTTTCGGATTAGATCAGGCAGAATATAAACCTAAGAATCATAATTTCGCAATATACTCGGTGCAAATGGAAGATGGCGGTAACAGCCATTTAATAAAAACAAAACTTAGGAAACATTAAAGATCATCTTTAGATATAGGTTACTTATGCACATAACAGGAATACATTAACATAAGGTCTTTTTACAGTCATATTCATTGCGAAGTGATGTGGAGACATAAACGGACCCAGGAATACTTACAGGTCTGGAAATTCTTGCACATTTTATTTCCATGTAAAATATTATATGAAACACGATTACTGCTTGAATTAATTTGTAATTGAACGTAAGCCGATGATCTCCCGGTTTCCGCTACGGTTGATTTAATTGGCAACACTCGGTCATATTAGCATGCCTTTAGGTGTCTTTCTTTCTTTGTGATAAATGGATGAATCATATTCATACCTCGTGATTTTCTTATAAGAAAATCAGGTTATGTTAGATTTTTGTTCATATAATAATTGTTAAATAATAATAATAGCGCCCAACAATCACATATATAGATCCAGAACCCTAACCAGGATTCCCTGTATCTAGAGACTCAGAAAATGTTAAAATTGGGGAAAGCCTGAATTATTTTTAAAGGATTTTTGTATGGACACGGATAGGATAATATCTGGCGCTTAGTACTAAGAAGTAATAAGTAATGGTTAGGTAAGGGCAATAATACGTCCAATAAAATTAGTAGGGACATACTCTACAATAAGCGTGCCATCTTTGTTGTATTTATGAGTACCTGGTAATAAAGATGTTTATATGGTAATGCCAGTAATAACTAACTTTTCGCGGTTCACCTTTGATGTCCCGTTATTTGCATTCCCATTATCTTCACCACGATCACTCCTATACATAATAAGCTTATAGCAGATCGTAAACAGTCGTTATCGGATAATTTAAAACCTCGCTAAGTGCCATTCACATGAAAATAGTAGATTACTAATATGTACTTGGTTTAAAATTTCACTACGATTTTAATATTATCGACATCCGGATTTTAATAAATTACCGCTACCGGTACCGCCGGTAACGCCGGTAGAGGAATTTACAACGGTACCACGTTACTTTAAAAAACCTTACAGGAATTGCAAAATTGAAGAGAGCTGATCTATTTTTGTACAAAGATAATTATACCGCTACTGGTACAGAAAGTATAGTGGAGGTATTTTCAAAATAGCACTTTAAAGAAAAATGAAAAACTTTAATGTCCTACAAAATGGGAGGGAACTGACCTTTTCTACAGTTAAAAGGTTAAATGTTTATATCTCTAAGTAATTTATTTAAAAAAAAGAATAAATATTCTTATGTATGTCATAACACATATTCTATAAATGATATGTATATAATGTATATCTATGTTCGTGATCAAATTTTGAATTGAGTTTGGTGTGATACTTTAGGTTTGGGAATGACACAAAGGAAACTTTAAGTTCCAAAATTTTGGCCACTCAGATATCGTTGGGAATAATTTTTAATTATTAATATTACTTAAATTCTAACTTAGTACTGACATCTAAATTAACATAGGTCTCTTCCAGCTTCTTTTTGACTTGAGACACAAAACAGCTGGAAAGCGAGTCCCTATTTTAGGCAATCAGTGACATTTTAAAATTGGGTAGATTTATACCTGTTATATTGCTTCTATTAATAAAAAGGCTTTGTTGTGATCCGAGTGACTGACTAACTGACAGGCAATGTACACTCCACTGGTCTATATAGAGGGTTGATTTTTGGAGGGTGTCTTAAAGAAAATTGCTAAGACAGTGTCTTCCGTTTGTGGCGTCGAGGTGTGCTGAGATGGGGCCTTTGAAAATTTTGTATAAAACTAAGCTACGGTGCCAGTGTTAAAGATTTTGTGAAGCAACGCGGGCGCGTGTTTCAAAAATAAATGATAAATAATTGTCAATATCAATGGCAAATAGAAAAACATGTGCGCGGCAGTCCTTAGGGACTGCCGATGGAAGTGAAAACTAAGTAGCTTGTGACATTATATACACATACGCAGGAAGCGTGCGGTGACGATAACGCGAGATTCAGGCTTTTTGTTCACTCAAAAAGTACACATAAACGTAGTATACATATAGCTAAAACAAACTTAGCTTATAACTCTCCTCTGCTAAGAATATGCCGTACGTACAATGAATTAAATGCATCCGTGAGTGATCTTGATATCTTTCACGACACGTTGAGCGCATTCGAGAATAATGTAGCAAAGTTCTTGAATGTAAACAACGTGTCATGTAAATAAACATTAATGTTTATTTTTTTTTAGTTTTTTAGTTGTAAGCACCTGTTAAGGGTATATACATCAGAAAAAAATGTATTAGTTTAAGATCTACTATAGATAATATTAAATATATTTATACTGTTGGTGTTTCATAATAAATAAATAGCTCATGGAAAGCGTTCGGTGACAATGACGCGAGTTCCATGATTTTTGTTCAGCCAAAAAAGTGCTATTTAGTTGCAACTAAAGAAGTTTTCACTTCAAAAAAACTAAAATTTTCCCTACTGTAACTTAAATATATTTACACCACATTACACAGTAAAAACAGCCGGGCCGTAGGAATGCAATGGGCCTACGGTGAAATAATGAAAGCTTGTCATTCGGTAATAACACACTGCACAAATTGTAGGGCTATTCAGAAAAGTATCTACATGTAACAGGAAACAACACGATGGGAATAAAAAGTGTGCATGCTTTGGTAATGGTTTAGGAAATAGTTAAAATTAATTTTCATGTTTGTGACTGGCCCGATAGCTCAGTTGGTAGTAACCCTGCCTTCTGAACTGTGGGTTGTGGGTTCGATTCCCACCCAGGACAAACATTTGTGTGATGAACATAGGTGTTTGTTCTGTGTCTGGGTGTTATATTGTATTCTATGTATGTATTTACAAACAAAAAGTATCGTAAGTATTGTATCAGTTATCTGGTTCCTATAGTACCTAAAAGCTTTGCTTAGTTTGGGGCTAGATGACGCTGTGTGAAATCTCCATACATATTATTATGTTCTGGTGTCGGTACTGGAATAATTTTAAGCTTCAAACCAACTAGCATAATTTTACAATAGTTACAATGTTTTTCCTAGGATTGATACTTTTTTCAGCTTCTGGGGATTCACTTATCTACCTAGGTATCATATCTATAACCTTGTTTATGTTAAGGAAGTACACAACGAGCTAGTTGTTCACCTGATGCTAAGCGACACGGCCGCCCACAACAGTCACAGTATCACTTGGAACTCTAATAGAGTTTCGCGTAACACTGCACTGCGCACGGCATTCTGAGACATCAGCACAGTCTATGTCATAAAGTCTCATTTGCCCTGTAATTTCACTAGCTACAGTGCCTTTCAAACTGAAGGAACTGGCGGAATAACATAAGAACATAGAAGCTGTGTGTGTGTGCTTACTACAGACGGGAATTAGAGGCAATATTTTTGGGTCACAACAACATGATGAATTTATAAAAATATCATAGACCGTAACGAACGAAGTAGAAGAAAAGACAGGCCGATAAGAAAGTTTGTTGATCAACTTAAGAAAAGACTAATGTCAGGTAGTACCAAGAGCTTTAAAAAAAGGCTGAGGACCGTGAAGAATGAGAAACTCCATAAACAAGAGTTTAACTCTGAAACGATGAATAAGAAGAAGACATTTTAAGGGGACACGTGAAATTTAATTCAGAGCTTTTTAAATATGATTTATTGCTAGTAGAAATAAACCTATAAAATATAAATAAATAAGCAATAAATCTCTCTGATATAAATAGCTCTGAATTAATTGAACATTATAACGGCCGAGTAGTTAAAACCTTTACAACTTATTTAATAACCACAGTTCCTCTGAACAACGATGCTACTTGTAAACTTAAACAACAGCTTGGCGTAACTTGCACCAATGCACAATGAAAAAGAGCGTAACTAAAAGGAAACTTAACAATTGTTTAACGAGACCCATTTTAGAACAAGCACTTTCTCAACAGTTAAATGCAGTGTTTCAGTGGTCAAGGAACAATGCTCGATTGTATTTGTTTAAGCGGTAGCTGCAGTTTTACACATCGCGAATGGATAGGCGAGAGCACATTTTCTAATGTGTTATGGCTAATATTACCGCTGCACAAAGTTTCTCTATTTTTTTCACACATAGGTATTTAGACAAAGATAACGCTGTCATGTTTATCAACATGCTTCATGTAAAAGGGAGTGTTTGTGGTAAAGGGAAAATGCTCGAGTGTATGTGGTCGTTCTAAACGGTAGGTATACATTATGGCCGCTTTTTACATATCGCGAATGGACAAGTGAAAGCGCCCTTGTATTGTTTGTGGCAAAGATACTTTTGGTGGATAAAGGTTTATCTATCATGTTCACAGAGACAGAGATAACGCTATCATATTTACAAAAATGTTCCATTTAAATCACCAGATCTAGGGATGTCCGCGGGGTCAGTGACCCGGTCCGGTGCGCATGCGCATTGTTCCGCGAATGCATCCGCGGACAGCGGGCCCTGCGGGGCGCGGGGCGAAGGGAGGGCGGAACAGATGACGGACGGATTATCTATTTTTGAAATGTTGAGAAACAACCAGGAAGACTGTGGCGCCCTCGATTTTGCAATAGTTTGTTACGGACTAATAGCCATCATCGATTCATATTCATCGGCCGATGTGCAATGATAGGATTTATAAAGCTTCCCGTTTTTTATGCCATTTGGTTCAGTAGGTATGTACTTACCTCAATTATTGATTAATTGATCGAAACTTTATAGCTTTCTATTTTATATAATCCATGAGAAAATTAGCAGCGAAAATAAAATGCTTAAAAGGAGCAAAATATAAAATAAGTATAGATATTTGTGTCACAGTTCTGCAATGAATGATTTTTAGTAATCATGTATTTTATTATATTGCGACCCTATAAAATCACTCTAAAAATAAAGTAAAATTACATTGATTTGGCAAATCCATTATTCAGTAAAGGATTTTTTTTTGTTTCCAGATATAATTTTTCTGGTAGTTTTCTTTCATAGTGATAGAGAAATAAATTGTATTTCCTTTTCTATGATTAGGGTAAGGCTGCTTTAGTCGTACCACAAACTAGCATTATAAAATGGTAGGTTTTTTAACGTTTTGTCAGTAGTTTGGATTTGAAACTTTGGATGTCTCACCGCGTAAGTCGAGCTTGTGGAAAATTCCTTATTAGTACGACTTAATTATTGATAGAAATTATACACTAAATCATATATTATTTAGCTGATTAATATATGTAACGATGTTAATTTTATAATATCTACCTTTTTATGTTAAGGAATGACGTGACGACTAGCGACTAGCCGTTTTCTAGACTAGCCGACTAAACGTATCTGCACTAGTAGTAGTAATATTTTTTATATGACGTCTTGTTATGTTATAATAATAATAATAATATCAATGGACATCTCACACAATTACACTGTTATTGTATAGATTTAAGACGTCTGATTCTAAGTACGACTTAGTGTGGTACGAGTTAGGCAACCAATTCTACCAAAATTACTTTTTTTTTAAATAATCATTGATATACTTATTTTAATATTTTTACTAAAACCGATTAATAGCTTTATTAATAAAAAATCCATGCGCACAAAAGTTTATCTATAATTTAAATTATTTTTAAAATTATTTCGTCTTTTCCTTTCCGACTTGAGCAACCCTACTTCATTTAAAAACAATTTAGTACTTACTTATCTAACTTGAATGCGTGTCTAAACCGCTATGGTACATTATAAATGATACATTATAATTATAAATGATAATTACACACACGTTAAGGCCGCGTCATAGAACAATTTTTTGCTGGGTCTTCATTGCGCTCTGTTCAAAAATGAAAATCCTATGTCACAATTTGATGTCAAACTGGGTCTGCGCATGATAATTTTGCGGGGTTTAGTGGATGACGAGAAATTTGGATATCAAATAAGTATTTTCTCTAGTTATACCTCTAGATCGCTATTTAATTTGTAAAAAAAGTGTTCATTTTCGTTTAAAATTTAGAGAACTACGTTCATTAGGTATTTTTTGGGGTCATTAGAACGATTTTTATTTTAGAAAAACTAAAATGCAGTTACCGAACCTTGATTTAACTTTTAACCTGAATTATAGAATAGAATAGAAAAACTCTTTGTGGCGTATACCAACATCTAATAAAAGTAGGCATTACAGTACTAAAATAGGTAGCATAATGGGCGGCCTTATCACTAAAAGTGATCTCTTCCAGGCAACCTTTGGATGAATAGTATCACAATTGGGACATAAGCACAAGTAAATGGCACAACAATTCAGGCACAAGACCAGTTATACCTCTTATATTACCTGTTTTTTTGTATTTTTTGGCTCCACACTTTTGTGTATTTAGCCAGTGTCAAGTAAATGATAATTTATCAAGTTAATGATATTTAACGCAGATATGTGTCACGTCATAGTCCAAGTCATCAAGTTATGACTTGTTTTAGAATATGTTCTAGTCTAAGTCATACTCCTAATAAAGTGGTGGCAACTTTACTAGAAGCTTCTATGGAGTTTTGGAAACAACACGAAAAGAAACATTTCACCATCATTATACCACTTTTCCACACTCATACCTGTAATCCAGCACTTAACGAATAAAACACCACTAATTTTATGCACTAACACTGAAAATAACCCAAGTTTTGGTGCGGTGAATGCGGTGAAGCGATCTTTCTCGTTTTCCCGCCAAAACTCCATTACCTGTTTTACATATCACCATTCAGTACATGAAATATGTAACATACAATCACGTAATAGTACAATCGAAAATACCTTTGGTATTACAAAAGTAGTAACACGCATGTCTATTTGCCCATTACAGTTAGTTCGATCGGCGTGCGTTCTTGAAACATTTGTAAAACACTTTATTACCTTGTCGTTGTAAGGTAACTTAAAAAGACATCTTTCAATCGGTGTTACAAGAAATGCTTAATGCGACAAGGTATTAGAATGTTTAAATTGGTTCCATATGCAGGCGAGGCGGTGATCAATCATTCGGTACTCGAGTTTCGACACCACATCCAATAGTTAATGGGAAGTTCCTAAATATTGAGAAGTAAGTAGTATAGGATTACAGAATGTTTGTAATTTTGTTTCATAATTGAAGGGGTGAGATCAAAAAGGGTTTAACTGATTTTTTTTCACAAAATGACTTATCGTTGGATTCAGCGTGAATTATCTACAATAATACATTCTCAAAATACCGAAATGAGGCTTAAATCTCAAGATTTGTCAACCTAAAAACGGTTTATCTGACACAGGAATACAGTTCGCTTAGCAAATAAACATTATTATTGGTCTTTACCTATGAAATTGCCGTTTTTTTTGAAAAAAGTTAAAGTATTTTTTTTTCGAACTTATTTATTTCTTTTATTCAAAGTAATCACCCCTGCAATCAATGCATCTTTGCCAACGCTGTGGCAGTTTATGGATGCCCTTCTTGAAAAAATCAGCAGGACGGGAGACAACAAACTCTTCAAAGGCGTTTTGTACTGTCTCTCGGGAATTGAATTTTTTTCCCGCTAAAAAGTTGTCCAAATTTTGGAAAAAGTAATAGTCGGTAGGCGCAAGATCTGGTGAGTATGGCGGATGAGGGAGAGCTTCCAAACCCAACTCATGCAGCTTAGAGACGGTCTGTTGTGCAGTATGGGGTCGCGCGTTGTCGTGAAGTAGCAGTGGAGACGACCGATTGACCAAAGCTGGTTGCAGACGTGCGAGTTTCGCCATCATTGTGGTCAGTTCTTCAATGTACACATCTGCAGTAATGCTCTCGCCGTTTTGTAAAAAGCTATGATGAATCACACCAGCACTAGACCACCAAACTGTGACCATCACCTTTCTAGGGGTCATTTTTCGTTTTGCACATTGCTTTGGTACCGAACCAGGATCTAACCAACTTGCTGAGCGCTTTCGATTGTCAAAAGGAATCCATTTTTCGTCGCACGTAACAATTCGGTTCAAAATTCCTTCATTTCTGTGCCTGTTAAGCAGCGCAAGGCAAGTCTCGACGCGTACGTTGCGCTGGCGATCGTTAAGTTCGTGGGGCACCCATCTATCAAGCTTTTTTATCTTGCCAATCTGTCGCAAATGGACCAATATTGTTTTGATGCTAACATCAAAAACTGCTGCCAGCTCAGCTGTAGATTGAGATTCATCAGCTTCCACAATCGCCTTTAATTCATCATTGTTGACCAAAGTTTCCGGACGACCACGAGGTTCATTTTTCAAGTCAAAATTCCCAGAACGGAACCGAGCAAACCAATAACGGGTTGTACGTTCGTTTGTACAGTTCTATCCGTAAACGTCGTTGATGTTACGTGTCGTTTGTGCCGCGTTGGTGCCACGACGGAACTCATATTCCATAATTACACGAAATTTCAAAGTATCCATTATGAGGAAAAATGTTGAAATGTAATGAAAATACAATGCTAATCAATAAACAAAAGACTTATATTGTAAATAGAATGTCATATTTTTAAAACAAAATTAATTTGAATTTAGAATTCATAGCCAATCAAAACTTTTTTTGTTTGAAAAAGTCTGTACTGCAATACGGCAATTTCATAGGTAAAGACCTATTATATAGTTACGAATCAGTAAAGAAAAAAAATCTTTCATAGCGAATTATGTAAAAAGTTGCGCCCCGCGGTTTCACCCGCGGATATAAAGTATCCTATGTATAATCCAGCGTATAAGTTTCATTGAATTGTTTAGTTTTTGCGTGAAAGTGTAAGAAACATCTGAAAACTGAGAGTTCATTGAAACTGCGGATGCATTTTATCTAATCGTAAACTCAACCTATATTATAGCATAGAGTTTATAAATCAATAAGATTCGTTACGGAAGGAATCAGCCGCTGGCGATCCTTAGCGAAGACACAGAGTATAGATTATGAGGCTTTACAGTAAACCTTATCATCCTTCAAGAGCTTAGTTGACAGCGGGATTAAATTACATCATAGCAGAAGTCTAGCTATAATTTATGAAAAGATTTAAATTCAAACATAAACTTTAAAAAGTCACAAACTTGATAATAATTTTACATGATAATAATTGAAGGGGTGAGAACAAAAAGGGGTTAACTGTCAAATTGATAGTTTCGAGAAAATTTACTTTAAACTTCAACGGCTTCATTTTAATATAGAGTGCTTATAAGGTAATAGAAAAGGTTTATATAAGTTTCAGTTACTTGAAAATGTATTAATTCTATTTTAAAATACAAAGTATAGTACTTATTCGTACAATTACTGTAAAAATATAATATAATATAATAAATAATAGGTCTTTACCTATGAAATTGCCGTATTGCAGTACAGACTTTTTCAAACAAAAAAAGTTTTGATTGGCTATGAATTCTAAATTCAAATTAATTTTGTTTTAAAAATATGACATTCTATTTACTATATAAGTCTTTTGTTTATTGATTAGCATTGTATTTTCATTACATTTCAACATTTTTCCTCATAATGGATACTTTGAAATTTCGTGTAATTATGGAATATGAGTTCCGTCGTGGCACCAACGCGGCACAAACGACACGTAACATCAACGACGTTTACGGATAGAACTGTACAAACGAACGTACAACCCGTTATTGGTTTGCTCGGTTCCGTTCTGGGAATTTTGACTTGAAAAATGAACCTCGTGGTCGTCCGGAAACTTTGGTCAACAATGATGAATTAAAGGCGATTGTGGAAGCTGATGAATCTCAATCTACAGCTGAGCTGGCAGCAGTTTTTGATGTTAGCATCAAAACAATATTGGTCCATTTGCGACAGATTGGCAAGATAAAAAAGCTTGATAGATGGGTGCCCCACGAACTTAACGATCGCCAGCGCAACGTACGCGTCGAGACTTGCCTTGCGCTGCTTAACAGGCACAGAAATGAAGGAATTTTGAACCGAATTGTTACGTGCGACGAAAAATGGATTCTTTTTGACAATCGAAAGCGCTCAGCAAGTTGGTTAGATCCTGGTTCGGTACCAAAGCAATGTGCAAAACGAAAAATGACCCCTAGAAAGGTGATGGTCACAGTTTGGTGGTCTAGTGCTGGTGTGATTCATCATAGCTTTTTACAAAACGGCGAGAGCATTACTGCAGATGTGTACATTGAAGAACTGACCACAATGATGGCGAAACTCGCACGTCTGCAACCAGCTTTGGTCAATCGGTCGTCTCCACTGCTACTTCACGACAACGCGCGACCCCATACTGCACAACAGACCGTCTCTAAGCTGCATGAGTTGGGTTTGGAAGCTCTCCCTCATCCGCCATACTCACCAGATCTTGCGCCTACCGACTATTACTTTTTCCAAAATTTGGACAACTTTTTAGCGGGAAAAAAATTCAATTCCCGAGAGGCAGTACAAAACGCCTTTGAAGAGTTTGTTGTCTCCCGTCCTGCTGATTTTTTCAAGAAGGGCATCCATAAACTGCCACAGCGTTGGCAAAGATGCATTGATTGCAGGGGTGATTACTTTGAATAAAAGAAATAAAAAAGTTCGAAAAAAAAATACTTTAACTTTTTTCAAACAAAACGGCAATTTCATAGGTAAAGACCAATATTTAAATGTTGAATCCATGTACATATTAAACGTGAAATGGGTGGGGTATGAGATTTTTAAATTCAGTTGTAAATATTATCATCTCTTAATTCTGTTTATTCTTCATTATTCAATATACATTGTAATTTTTCACAAGCAAGTGCCAAGCTAAAACGATAAGCCTTCCTTTTACTCAACCGCCTGACTCTCTTAGTACAATCGCGCGCCAGTTTTACCAACTTAATTTCGAAAAATAGACACAACTCACGACACATTTACCTTTCACACCTTTATTAATAATAATAATACGTGTGGACATCTCACACAACACCACCTAGCCCCAAACTAAGTAAAGCTTGTGCTATGGGAACCAGATAACTGATACAATACTTAGATACTTTTTGTTTGTAAATACATACATAGAATACAATATAACACCCAGACACAGAACAAAGACCTATGTTCATCACACAAATGTTTGCCCTGGGTGGGAATCGAACCCACAACCCACAGTTCAGAAGGCAGAGTTACTACCAACTGAGCTATCGGGCCAGTCATTAATTCAAAGTCAAAGTCAAAGTCAAAAGATTTATTGCAAATAGGCTAATTTTAGCACTTTTACAAGTCAAAATTATACTAGGTACTTAAAATTAAGTTATTTCACTAAGCATATAAAATTACAAAGTGCTTATTGTCAAATAATATAGCAAGCCCATTACAATATATGAGTTTGAAAAAAAAGCAGTTCTCTTTCTCACTACTGGTGCAAGCAATCCGGCACAATGCAGAATTGAAAACTTTGATCCGAAGCTTCGATTACAACTGTAAAGAAGAAGCTACAAGAAACTTTACAGTGATGTATTTTTTTTTGTCTTCTTTCTACTGTCTTTTACAATGTATATAATTCATTACAATTGAGATAATGAATATGTTACAAAAATAACCACCACGTCACACCGGTGCAAGAAAAATACCGTGATTATCTTATTATAAACATTACAAATAGAAACTGAATTTATAGATAGGAATAGGCAATAGGCAAAGTACCTAAGCTTTCATACCGTTAAGCTTGGGATATTCAGGCCAAGCTTTTTTGTCCGACACATAATCATTTATTGTGTAATAGGCTTTTTTCATTAAGTTTGACTTTATGAATAATTTAAATTTACGCATTGACAATTGTTCGATACCCTCGGGCAACTTGTTATAAAAGCGTATACAGTTTCCCATAAATGAACCATTAACTTTCTGCAGTCTGAATCTTGGAACTTTCAATTTATTTTTGTTCCTAGTATTAAAGTTATGAATGTCGCAATATCTGGGAAAAGAGCTAATGTTTTTGCGAGTGTACATCAAATTGTCGTAAATGTATTGACAAGCCACTGTAAGAATATTTATCTCCTTAAATCGTTCCCTGAGAGAGTCGCGGGATTTCATGTTATAAATGGAACGAATTGCTCTTTTCTGTAAGACAAAAATTGATTGTATGTCCGCGGCTTTACCCCACAGTAAGATGCCGTATGACATAATACTGTGGAAGTAACTAAAGTATACTAATCTTGCAGTGGCTTCATCAGTAAACTGTCTGATTTTACGCACAGCATATGCAGCAGAGCTCAATCTACCAGCAATGTTTGATATGTGAGGACCCCACTGTAATTTAAAGTCTATAGTTATGCCAAGGAACGTGACAGATTGTACCAAATCTAATGCCTCACCATTCAGTAATAAATTTGTAGGAGACCCCCTAACATTAGGTAACGAAAACTTAATACATTTAGTTTTCTTACTATTTAACAGTAGATTGTTTTTAGTAAACCAGTTCAAAACCAGTGAAATTGCCTTGTTACCGTCGTCAAAATCATTAGTAGATCGGTCAACCTTGAAAATAAGAGACGTATCATCTGCGAACAAAACAATATAACATAGGTTCTTTACAAAAAATGGAAGATCGTTAATATAGGCCAAAAATAAGAATGGTCCTAGTATTGAACCCTGCGGGACCCCCATTTTAGTGATAGAACCAGATGATCTTGCTCCATTAACTTCAACTGTCTGAATTCTATTACCAAGATAAGAAGAGACAAGATCAAGAGCTTTCCCACAAACCCCGTAATGCTTTAATTTAAAAATTAGGGTTTCGTGACATACGCAATCAAATGCTTTGGATAAGTCACAAAAAATACCTATGGCATCCTGTGACTTCTCCCAAGCACCAAGTATATGTATAAAGAGTTCTACGTCTGCATCTGTAGTTGATCGTCCTTTTGTAAATCCAAACTGTTGACTGTGAAACAGTCCGTTAAGGTTAAAAAATGTTAACAACTGATTAAGAATTTCTTTTTCAAAAATTTTACTTATTGCAGGTAACACAGAAATTGGCCTATAGTTCGATGGATCATTCTTATTTCCAGACTTAAATAATGGAATCAATTTACTATTTTTCATTACGTTGGGAAAAACTCCTTCGTCTACACATTTATTAAATACTTCTGCTAAATATGGTGCGATTAATGTGACAATGCCACTTAAAACCCTGGTAGACATTCCCCAAAGATCCTCAGTATTCTTTATTTTAAGTGACCTAAAGGTCTTAACAATTATAGCCGAATTAATATGTCTAAATCTAAAAACTACTTCACATTTATCAACACACTCTGCAAGAATTGCACAAGACTCACTAGTCGATGAATTTAATGACTGAGTGGTAACTACAGGTATATTTACGAAAAAATCCTCAAATGCACCAGCAACTTCACTGTCTTTAGATATTAATCTGTTATTAATACTAAGAGTGAGTTTTCGGTGCCGAGGTTTAGTTTTGCCGGTCTCGGTATTAATTATTTTCCAGGTTGCTTTAATTTTGTCGTCCGCTCTATTGATTTTCTTACTCAAGTACAGAGACTTAGCTGTCTGGCAAACGCGTTTAAAAATTTTTGAATAAGATTTTAAATACTCAGTAAATTTACTGTCATAAATATTATCTGATTTCTGAGAATATAAATCATACAGCCTGTTTCTACTTTTATAAATGCCAGGTGAAGCCCAGTCACTCAATTCTGCTTTAACACCTCCTCTACACGTCTTTAACTTGAATATCTTGTTAAACTCTTTATCCATAACATCAAACAACACATTACAAAGATCATTAGGGTCATCAGTGAGTGGTAATAACACAAGTTTGTCATCTAGATTTTGAGCAAACTGTTCCAAGCGGTTGGTTGTAATAGGTCTGTAAGTAAACTCATAAGAATTTTTTTTCAGTATGCATGGAAATACAGCACTTTGACCACAATGATCTGAGCTAAGTTTATCAATAACTGACTTGCTTTGTGGTTCACAGTCACAGAATATATTGTCTAAGCAAGTAGCAGATGAGCTAGTAATTCTGGTTGGCTGATTGTAAAGATTTTTCAAGTTGAAGCACATAAACAAATTTAGTAAACTGTCAGTTAGCGAAGATTGGTCAAGAATATTCACACTAAAATCGCCACATACAATGAGATGTTTTGAGCTGTTTGAGATTTTTGTTAAAACTTCTTCCATAATAGACTCGAACACCTTAAAATCAGCCGAGGGAGGCCTGTATACGCAAACAATTATATGTTGCTCCAACTCTACACACGATAGTTCAACAACACGTTCAACAGATAATGCAACAATATCTTTCCTTTCTTTAAATTTATAATTATTAGATATACATATTAAAGAGCCACCGTGATTGGCTTTTTGCCTTTTGAATGAACTGGCCAATGCATAATTTTTAAATACAGGAAACAACATATCCTTCTTACACCAATGCTCAGTTAGGCACAATACATCAGCTTTTTCAAATTCTAAAAAAAGCTCTAATTCTAAAGCTTTGCTGGAAAGGCCCTGAATATTTTGATGTACAATATTTAGTTTACCAGGCCTCTCCATTGTCGTAGGATTCTTTATGAATTACTTATTTTATTTTATTTTAGAGTAAAAGATAGAGAAAGAAATCATTTTTCTAACGCCACTTATGTTTTCAGCGTCGCATATGGTAGTTACTTAAAATTCACTCACTCGTCGTTTAGTTTTATTGCTCCGGTCGGAAAGGTGAATCATCATCGATGCACATCAATGCGTTTTGATCTTTTTATGCCAGCATAGGATATAGGAACTTTTTATATGTAACTAGGTCAAGTGTGGTTAAATATGGTTTCACGTAACGTTGATTAATCGTGATCAATAATGGTAAATATGAAATGAGCGAGATGGTTGATGAGTGAGTGAGTTTGATGCTCTGATCGGTCTAAAGGTGATAGAGATGTGGTGTTCTTTACGCGGAGCTGGGAGATTGGAAATATTGATATGATTAGAAAAGATAAGAATAATAATAATAATATGTGTGGACATCTTACACAACGCCATCTAGCCCCAAACAAAGCAAAGCTTGTATTATGGGAACCAGATAACTGATACAATACTTAGATACTTTCTGTTTGTGAATACATACATATAATACAATATAACACCCAGACACAGAACAAACACCTATGTTCATCACACAAATGTTTGTCCTGTGTGGAAATCGAACCTACAACCCACAGTTCAGAAGGCAGGGTTACTACCAACTGAGCTATCGGGCCAGTCAAATAGATTATAATTACTTTGGTCATTGGAATATAATTGGCTTTTCTATAGATAGTTATATACCCTAGTTTGTGCCGAGTCTCAGTGTCACGTGAAATTGTATACTTTGGAGTTCAGAGTGATACTGCAGCTGATATGGGCAGCCGTATCGTTTAACATCAAGCGAACGACTCACGTCATTCCTTAACGTAAAAAAATACATATTTAGATTGCTAGTGGAGTGGTTATTTTGAACAGGATAGATTTAAATATCTTTTATTTACGTAGTAAATTATCCATTTAATAATTTTATAATAAAAATGCTATTGATAATAATGATTTAAATAATTGTATTTTAACGTTATTTAAATAAAAACAATTTCGTAAAAACCTAGTTTAATAGGGTAAATAAATTAGGGAATAATAATGCTATGTAACATTTTCTTAGCGGCTTTCCGGCTGGTTGTTTTGTTCCCGTAGCTATTAATATGTGTAATAAATTATATTATTTACGATATCGTTTCTTTTTACAGGTAAGTGCTATCTACAAAAGGGTATTGCAGTATCTGGAGTTACTGTGAGTGATCGTTTCTATAAATCAATCGTTAATACGTTACGCCAAGTCAGAAGTTATTGGGCGATTTAAAAATTCTGATATTATTCTGGTCAGTAATAATAAATTCTTATTACTTGAACTAGGGATATTACTAGGGATGATTACTTACCTACGTGAAAGGAAAGAAAATATAAAAGTGAAGAAGAAAAAATACGCTGCTATAGAAAAAGAAACTACGCACTGAAAACAGAAAGTCATCAAAAGGTATGTAAAATAATACCTGAAACATATTTCACAAGTATATATTTTTTTGTTTTTTCTCCACACTTTGTGTATCTAGCCAGTGTCAAGTAATTGACAATTTCTCAAGTTAATTGTGTAGGTATATTTGTGTCAAGTCCAAGTCCAAGTCATCAAGTCAAGTCATAGTCTAGTCAAGTCTTACTCCTAGTGTGGTGGCAACTTTACCAGAAGCTTTTTTGGAGTTTTGGAAACAACACTAAAAGAAACGTTTCACCATAATTACACCACTTTCCCACACTCATGCTTGTAATCCAGCACTTACGAGCACGAATAAAATGACACCCATTTTATGCACTAACACTGAAAATAACACAAGTTTTGGAAAATAATACAATGCGGCGACGCAATCTTTTCATTTTCCCGTCAAAACTCTCTGCAAGTATTTATCTACACTGACATCTTGCAATAAAAGGGGGACTGTTTCGCCGTAAACATAACACTTGGTTTCTTGCAGATGCATCCGAACGCGAATTTCCATGTTCTGGGGTTAATGGTACGGTGCCTGCTTTAAGTGTTCCAGCTGCTTGCTTGATTCAGTAATTGCCTGCAAAAAAACTGAAAGTAAAATTAAATTCCTGGGTTAGTAGATAATAAAAAATATATCATATCGTTTTTTATGTGGACAAACACTTATGTAAATAACTCTCCTACAAAAAAACAACGCTAAGCTAATCTATCAATCAAACAATAAAAAGAAGCAAGTATTAATTTTGTGTTTGCATAAAAAAACTGGTTATGATTGAGTAAAACTTGCTTTTTTATCACTGAAAGAGAAAATTCAAATATTTGGCAGGCCCGATAGCTCAGTTGGTTGTAACCCTGCCTTTTGAACTGTGGGTTGTGGGTTCGGTTCCCACCCAAGACAAACATTTGTGTGATAAACATATAGGCGTTTGTTCTGTGGGTGTTATATTGTATTCTATGTATGTATTTATAAACAAAAAGTATCTAAGTATTGTATCAGTTATGTGGTTCCCATAATACAAGCTTTGCTTAATTTGGAACTAGATGGCGCTGTGTGAGATTGTCCAGACATATTTTTATAATAATAATTATTATTATTCACTAGTTGCGCCCCGCGGTTTCACCCGCAGATAAAAAGCATTTTAATTATTTGCTCATCCCACGGGAAAATTTCAGGATAAAATGTAGCCTATATCCAGTGTATATAAGCTATCTTGGTACCGAACTTATACATATACACAAACGCACATACAAACTTTCACCTTTATAATATTAGTGTGATAGTGTGACAATAGAGCGTTTCATATTTCGTTTTAAAGCGTACACTGCACTGCACCTGTCTACTGGAACAGTTCAAAGCAACCTATTTCCAGGGCCCGTTCTCGGATCCACTAGGAAGTATTCCGTCCTATTTATGCTGGTTCTATTCTCGCCCTTTGTTGCTGAGATTATTTCTGTTTACGTCCAGTTTCGAAACTTTACGACCACAACCGAGATGCGTCTGCATTGCAACAGCTACTCACAGATTATAGAAAAGTTACTACCACCTTTACCAAGATTAGGAATCAGTTTGTATGATATAAACGTAGATTAGGTACTGGTATCTATAGTTCTAGTTATTAACGGACGCCCGGGGCGATGCCACAGATTAATATTATGTTATTATGAACCAGAAATACTGTTTGGGATTGTAATTTATCACGTGAGATTGGGGTTATGCCGGTCTGTCTATTAGGTAGTGCATCGTGAAATAGGTACTACTGTAAGATTTTAATGGGTATTTAGATGAGTTTGGAGATTTCAAGGCAAGATTGAACCGGTATCTTCTAGGCAAGCGTGTTCCATCATCGACTGCGTCATCACTTACCATCTGGTGAAACAGAGACTTTATGACCATAAACTGCTGGGCGATCACGTAAATCGATTGCAACCAATAGAAATACAAATTTGTATGGATTTGACAGTTTCAATACGCAGATTATGTGCATAGTTAGTATGGAAGTTTCTCCTGTTGCATTGCAATTAAAGTTTGTGTGATCACCCTGATCTCACAGTCTAGTAATCTTATTACTAGACTGTGCTTAGTGTTTCAGGATGACATGCGCAGTGCAGTGTCACTCGGAACTCTATATAGAGTTCCTGACACTGCAACTGATACTCTACAATTGAAGTCATGTCATTCCTTAACACAAAAATGATACATCAAGTGTCCAAATATATAAATGTTACTTCCTTTGATATCACTATCTGCTATTAAAATAATTATATGTTACTAGTTGCGCCCCGCGGTTTCACCCGCGGGTAAAAAGTATTTTAATTATTTTCTCATCCCACGGGAAAATTTCACTTTTCCGGGATAAAATGTAGCCTATATGTTAATCCAGGGTATAAGCTATTTTGATACCGAATTTCATCCAAATCCATTCATCCGTTTGAGCGTGAAAGAGTAACAAACATACACACATACACACAAACACACATCCAAACTTTCGCATTTATAATATTAGTGTGATGTGATAGTGTGATTATACAGTATGAACGCCACGAGCAAAATGTATGCTAAACTGATTCCCATCGAACACAATAGTAGTTATTTCAATAATCGGTTTGTTCAACAATCACGAAGCAAAAACTTATTTGAGTAATGTGTTCGATTAATGAATATTTATAGTGGCTAATAAAATTTACAGGCGCATTTGTTACTTGCGTTGTCTTCATTTGTTTTAAATAGGGTTGTCAACAATACACGATGGAAATAAATGTATAATAATACTTACATACCTTTGAAAATAATTGGTTGAGCGACGCAAGGTTAATATCGGCCGTAGCATGATAAAAAAATATTGTGTCTACGAACTGGCCTGCAATAGGTTATGTTTATATGTTTTGATGACTGTATCCTATCGATGTGTTATCAATTTAATTAACTAAGTTTTCGTCGGTGAGTTCTGTACATAAGCTGTCAATGTAATCGAATATATGCGATCTCATGCTAAAACTAGCCGTAACTTTAGAACTTTTCGCATAACGAATATGGTTTAGTAGCACTATATATTATGTGGCTACAAGTTGTGATTCTATAAGCTTAGTACACAATAACTTAATTTTAAAAACCTTATATAATTTTGACTTTACTATTTGCAATAAAATCTTTTGAGTTTGACTACCTAATGCTAAAAGAAGATTTTATATTAAAGATTCTATCTAATGATCTATAATGATATAATGATTCTATAATGAGTATAGACGATATATCACGAAACTTCGCAATACAACAAATATCATATAAAAGAGACCAGACGAATTACCCTAAATATCTAGTCACATATTCACGTAGTCTTCGTGACCGGGATTCCCCGCGTGACATCCTTGCTCGCTAATGGCTATACATCAATGAGATTAGGGTTGCGCCTCGCACGGGAGCAAACGTCTGACCCCTGACTTGTTCCCACATCTGAGCTTAGAGAGGCGTTAGAAAGCTAACGCCTAACTCTTATCGAAGGTTGTTAGGATGGGAGCACCTTAGTATTTTGTTTACTTATGTCACGGCGCCGGCGTGGCGGCGTGCTGAGTCTCGCATTTTCACACATATGTAGGCTGACTATAGTCAAAATATAATGACAATACGTTGATCCTTGTAACACTTCGGAGAATACGCACAAGAACTGTATGAGATGATTCCGTGATCTCTATTTCGACATAGAACTACAAGGCGCGGGGTCGTTCCATCCCTATTGCACTAGATTTGCGCCGCACTAAGCATTTCCCTGACCTTTTTATCATGCGATCTGCTATGAAATGGAACTTACTCTCGGCTTCCTTGTTTTTTGACAAATATAACTTGGTCTCTTTAAAACTAGAGTAAATAAGCCCCTCATAGGTCAACTAGCTACATCTTTGACTGCATTGTTTCTTAACATCATGTGAGTTGCAGTTAAACGTTGGCCTATTCAGGTCGGCTCATAACCCGGAGGCGACGGGTTCGATTCCCGAGGCTGGACAAGTATTTGTTCACACTTGTTCTGAGTCCGGGTGTTGTGAGACCTTGGTCCTCGTAGTTCCCGGGTCCCTAGACACAGGAATCTTAGTTAGGGTCCAGGATCTATGTATGTGATCGTTGGGCGTTATTATTTTTATTATTATTCATTCATTAAAAAAACACTTCATATTACATAAATATAAATCTCCGTGACTGTGAAATGATGACAATAATTAAGTACTGTAATGTTTCAGCGTAACTAATCGTATTAACGCTACAAGAGTGTTCACTTTATTATTAATTTTTTTGCCAAAGATATAAAATACGTGCGATTATAAAAGCTTCGGTTATGTTTAACTATTCGGTTACTTTCCCCATCTCGTAACAAAATAAAACAAGAGTGCTTACACTACAAAACTGCAATTGCTTGCTACTCTAAATGAAGTGTCGTGATTTTTATCGATAACGTCCACGGTTTGATTAATCGTTGCGCCGTATTTCGATATCGCGATGTCGAGTTGAGGAGCAACACTATTCATTAGAAGGCTCTGCGAAGTTTTCAGTTATGAGCTGTGCTTACAGTGTTTATCAGCATACCTATTTTTATTGAGTAATACAATTTTGAAAACTCAAGATTTCAATGTGAATCATTATTTCATTTTATATGGATCACTGCTAAGATTCCGATTTTCACCAAAGATTTTTCAAAATGTCAGTTTTTCAAAGGATTCATGATCATAGGTGTTCTAATTGTTTTTTTTTCAATTGAGTTTGGCTTTGAAATATTTGGTTTCAGTTCAGTTTCTTCCTAAAATCCTTTTGTTATCCAAACATCCAAGCATACATGACAAAGTAATGACGACGAGAGATGCGGTGGAGGATTTCACTTTTAAATATGTAAGTAGTAAATTGATCAGTGATTAAATTAATAATGAAAGCTGTCAAGCAGCACTGGCAGCGTTTACTTTAAAATAAAAATAAAAAACGGCGTCTCGTCAGTCGTGAGAGGAAGAAAAAAATGTAACACCAATGTAAACCTTTTCGAGATTATTATCTCCGTAAATATTAGTAGTTATCTCAATCTATTATTCTTTTATGTAAATACCGGCTGACTTTCGTTCTTGCGAAATTGCTTCAACCATGTTTCGTAACTGCGATTATAGCTCGATGAATTGAAACGAGAATCGAATCAATGTTCATATTATCATATTTCCGTATTATAGTGTTGCTTGGTACTGGTGCGTTCTGCGGCACGTCATTGCGGATTTCATTACCTTTCTATTCTCATGCAATTGGTAGTAGATGAAAGGCGGCTGTTTATCAGCGAGCTTGAGAAGAGCAATAACCGTAAACTAATTTTCCGTACATTTGCTAAAGACAACATTCACGAAACTGGATATACAAAAAAAAAACTTAAAATAATGTAATAGGACACGTGCGAACACAGCATGATTAAAAATAATTTTGCGTACTCTTTAAAGATGGTGAAAATAAATTTGTACTTATATACTATTATTGCAATGATGGTTTGATCATTAGTTCAGAATTAGTACAGTGTGTGTGTGTTGTTTAGTACCTTCAAAGGACCTACCGTTCTACAAACAAAGACTTTTTACACAGATGATGGGTACTAGTTTTGGTATAAGCTATCTGTTTAAAAAAAAATTATAAAAAAATAAACAAAATAAATTTAAATATCTGACTCTGCTCCGCTTTTGAGGCAATATAAATCAGATTTTGGATTTTATTAAGTTAAATTCTTTATTAGGTAATACAAATTGAAAAATTAAATGGTTTAATGATTCTTTACTGTTCCTTACTTTACTGTTAGGTTTGTGAAAAAAAAAAAAGAATTATGAATAAATTACACACGGACTAATTTTGGAATCATTTTGACACAGCTGAACTGCAAAGGAGCTGACTACTACTACTGAGTACTACCAACTAAGCTATCGGGTCAGACAACATTTCAAATGTTGTACTTAAAGCCTCTGTTAGCTAAGATTGAGGTTGGTAGTTTCGTCTCCCGGGGTTGGTGGCGAATGCTGGCGCGACCTCATCTTGCCCCATTTTGGCGGACGGATCGCGGGGGGTTTTCGATTGACAGCGTCTGTGGTGTGATGGTTGCGCAGGTTGGCCCATAGCCTGGAGGTAGCGGGTTTGATGCCTGCGAAAGAACAAGTATTATTGCACAGAAAAAATGCGCAAAATCTTTATCTGTGTCTGGTTTTTGTGGGACCATGGTCCTCGTATTTCCCGGATCCCTAGATAATCCTAGTTAGGGTCCAGGATTTACGTATGTGATCGCTAGGTATTATTATTATACTAGTTGCGCCCCGCGATTTCACCCGTGGAAAAAAAGTATTTTAATTATTTGCTCATCCCACGGGAAAAATTTACTTTATCGGGATAACATGTAGCCTATATGTTAATCCAATGTATAAGCTATCTTCATTCAAATCCATTCAGCCGTTTGAGCGTGAAGGAGTAACAAACATACACACAAACACACATACAAACTTTCACCTTTATAATATTAGTATGATTATTATTAGTGGTTTCGAGTCTTATATACCCCCCTGCCATCACGCCCGTGGCTACAGGAAGTGCGAAAGCATTTTCCCCCTGAAAAAGGTACATTCTTCTCCGATATGAATTTAGATTAGATAAGTAAGTTTTTTGCATCTAAATATTGGAAACTGTAAAATGTAATAATTGATGTACCGCACTTGCATTAGCCATAGCTGTTTTCAGATTATAGGCGTCATCTCCGTTACTCTACAACACCAAACTATCTTATGGTTTGAATACACGGGGCGAAGTACAGAAGTGAGGCGATCTAGTAGATATGTCCTACTAATATAAACGTGAAAGTTTGTATGTCTGGATGATTGTTATTATTTCACGATCAAACGGCTCGACAGATTTGAATAGACAAAAAAAATAGATAGCTTATAACATAATATATAGCTTATAGCACATAGGCCACTTTTTATCCGCGGGTGAAATCGCGAGGTACAGCTAGTAATCTATCTATATATATAAATGAATCTCTATTTCCCTTGATCATTGCGTCACGCGTGAACGGATGGAACATTTTCGTTATAATTCTTTTTTTGCGTTTATTGTTGTCAGGAGAAGGTTCTTATGTAAGAAAATATTAAGAAAGCTCAGCGGAAAATTAGAAAATTTTCACTGCGTGGGTGAAACCGTGGACACAGCTAGTAATACATAAATAGTATTAAATATCAAAAATACTCAATAACGCGTAACCTCAAATTAAAATGGCGTATATCATGTAGATATATTAAGCTGAGAATGCAAAAAGAAATTATTTATGAAATAAAACTTCTTTACGCACGCTTGACTTGGGGAGTAAGCTCATGTATGCGTAATGAGGCGAAGGGAAGTTGAAAGTTGTTGGGTAACGTAGATCTCCATTGTCAACACAACAAAGTTAAAAATCACTTAAAATTTGTATTATTATGTACCAATATATACTAGTACCTATGTCCGGTAAAATGACAATTATCAATTGTAAACATGGCGACATTAACATTAAACAAAGTGAAAATAAAGTTATACCGGCCGATAGATGCAGCTAAAGAAGTTTTATTTCAGTCGTGTGGTCTAAAGCACACTCGTTATTTTTCTATGATATAAGTTATGTGAATGCACCATTAAAGCTCTACCGTAGAACATGTAACAGCGAAATTGCTTACAGAATAGAATATAAAATAACGTTATTTGCATAGCAGCACATCCAACGTTACCTGTGCAAACTTAACGATTCGATATGCTATCAAGCCAAACGCCATGCTATTCATGTATGCAGCTAGCGATTTTCAACATTATAACGTAAACTAATAAAGGTTAATATTGCGTGCGGTGGTTATAAATACCATAACGTTTTAGTTTTAATCGTTGTCTATTCGTTTTTTTCACACCGTAATCATCTGCAAAATCAAAATATTGTATAAAGAGTTGCTTTGTTTAATTTCAAAACCGCTTTGTTTTTTTGGTGGATGGTTTATTATGATTGGCGTCGTAACTAAGAAAATATCAGTGGATTAGGGTTGTCACCGGTTTTAAAATTACTTATGATTTCGTTGAAACATAACTCATACACTCACTTAGCATTGCTTGCTAAGCATTTTGCAAATTTGTTTATGAATAGGTACGACTAACCTAAACTATGGTATAGTATTTCTCGTCAAAAACAATGACTCGGGAATTAACACATAAATCAGTTCCTTAATACGAGTAAGCATCTGTTAAAGTACCATTTTTTATGTTATCTTTCTGGCCAACCAAGGAAGATTATCTTTTATATAAAAAATTAATGTTTACATATTTCTCTCGGTCATCGCATCACGCTTGAACGCATGGAACGTTTTCGCTAATTATTTTTTTGTTGTGTTTTTTATTAGCAGGAGAACGTTCTTATAAAAGAAAAAATTAAGAAAGTTGAGCGGAAATTAGAAAATGTTCGCCACGCGGGTGAAACCGCGGGGCGCAGTTAGTACCTACTAAACAAAAAAGCATTCACCAGCTCACTCCGCAAGTCAAGCGTGCGTAAAGAAAGTATACTTCAAAAACTACTAAGTTAACGTTCTGGCAACCCTGCCGTCAAAATAGAAAGATTTAAATGGAACGTTGCAGCAACGCTTCGACTAAGATATTTTCTTTATGATTCTGAAAGTAATTATCACACGGCCGTCGCTGTTGGATTATAATAAAAAATAATATTAATTGTGAAAGTAATTTAGGTGCTTACGTAAATACAGTTTGATAAAACGCTTTTGCATTTATCTTTTTTTTTTGTTTGGTTTTGGCTCCACACTTTTGTGTATTTAGTCAGTGTCAAGTAATTGATAATATCTCAAGTTAATTAATATCATATAATGTGTCACAGTCCAAGTCATCAAGTTAAGTCATAGTCTAATCTAGTCAAGTCAGCTTCTATGGAGTTTTGGAAACAACACGAAAAGGATCGTTTCACCATCATCATACCACTTTCCCACACTCATGCCTGTAATTCAGCACTTAACGAATAAAATGCCACCAATTTTATGCACTAACACTGAAAATAACACAAGTTTTGGAAAATTATACAATGCGGCGACGCGATCTTTTTCGTTTTCCCGCCAAAACGCCCATTTATCTTTGTTGATGAGGTGAAGATAAAAATTTGATGTAGAAAAAAAATGAGTATGGTATAGACCATAGGACTGTAGTGAAACTTCTTTAGTTTAACTCCATGTATAGGCTGGTATAATTTTGTTTTGGCTATGTTTAATGTCGCCATCTTGACAATTTAAAATTGTCATTTTACCGGACACACCCAAAATAATATAGGAATCAATAGGAAGCCGAATTAAATAAATAAATAAATAAATACAAATTTTCAACTTTGTTGACAATGTTGATCTACGTTAACCAATAACTTTCAACTTCCGTTCGCCTCGCCAGGTTATTCCCCAAATCAAGCGTGCTTAAAGAAATTTTACTTCAATGATCCCACCTATAGAATTTTATTTTGGAAATTTTACTGCCGATGTCGGCGTCACTCAGTCTACAAATAATCAGGAACCTTACCCGTGCTTACAATAATAATACAGAAAGTTGGATGATATCAACTGATATCAGTTTAGATGATCTTTGGATTACCTCTAGAGATAAGTGGGATCTTTTTTTTAAGTAAAACATCATACATAAATCATTAACCTTTATACGTGCACTGCTGAACATAGTTCATCTCCATTAGACATGATAACCTCTGTGGCGTGGTGGTTGAGAATGGTCGGCTCATAGCCCGGAGGCCGCGGGTTCGATTCCCGGACAAGTATTTTAGCACAGAATAAAAGCGCTTATACTTGTTCTGAGTCTGGGTCTGGGTAATTTATATATGTAAACTAGCTGAACCACGTGAATTCACCCGCGTGGTGATTAAAAACGGTGATGACGATGATGCAAAATCGGTTCAGCCGTTTCGGAAGTACAAACACTGTGACACCAAATTTATATATATATAGATATATGTTTTATCGCCTATGTGCATAGGGATAATGTAGGATTTTTTTATCGCCTATGTACATAGGGATAATGTAGGAATATGTATTTTCGGGGAGCGAGTTGGCTAGACTGCAGTCGCAAACCCTTCTTGCCCCCGGTACGGCGGACGAGGGCTCACGTTTAGTGGGTTCGAGCCTCACATACCCCCTGCCACCACCCCCGTGGAGCGAGAGCATTTCCCCCCTCAAAAAAAAAGGAATATATATTTTATCGCCTGTGTGCATAGGGATAATGTAGAAATATATGTTTTACCGCCTATGTGTATCAGGGATAATGCAGGATTCTAATGGTGAAAGAATTTTTCAAATCGGTCCAGTATAGGCACTGAAACGCCTATTCAATGCAAACAAACAATGAAACCTTTCCTCTTTATAGTATTAGTTTATATAAGTGAATAAACGTGCTTATTCTGTAGATACTTGTACCAATCTGCGATCGATTGATCGCGGATCGCGGCCAACCGCCTTATCGATACCATCTCTGTGCGTAAACATTTGGACGTACGACCGCGTGCCTGGGATAGGGTTGTCGCTTCAGTTTCCTTGATTATTTATTGAACTGCGATTGTCAGTTAACATTGCTATGCTAATTTTTTGGCTAGCCCGTTAGCTCAGTTGGTTTGGTAGTATTCCTGCCTTCTGAACTGCAGGTTGTGGGTTCGATTTCCACCCAGGACAAACATTTGTGTGATGAACAACGATGTTTGTTCTGTGTCTGTTATATTGTATTCTATGGATGTATTTACATAATTTACAAATAAAAAAAGTATGTGAGTATTGTATCAGTTATCTGGTTCCCATAGTACAAGCTTTGCTTAGTTTGGGGCTTGATGGCGATGTGTGAAATGTCCACAGATATTTATATTTATTTATTTAGAAAATAAACAAAAAAAAAATTCATTGTTTATGTACAACTTTCGGCAATTTCTTCCTTTTAGTTCTTCACTATAATTAAAGCTATGTGAAAAAAAGCTAGAAAATATGCAACATGGCAACACTAACAAAAACTTTGTTCCTAAATTCCTGTCCATCCAAACGTTGCCTGAAATCGCTTGATTCGATAAAGCCACCCATTTTTCTACCATTATTTTGTTTTATGTTCTTTTTTATTTGTTGGTGTTCAATAAAGTATTATTGTATGTATGGTTAACCATTACGTAACAAAAGTACCTACATATTTGTTTTTTTTTAAATTACATTACATAAGTTTTTGGTAACCGTTTCTTCTTGGCATATATATGAGAATGATATTTATTATTTATATTAGGTTATTTATTTTCTAATAACACTTTCTAAAATAGAGTAAATGGGTTTGCTTGCCTCGTAATCTTCGAAATTATGGGAATTCTGCCAAGCAGCACCCCTACGTCATCACAACATCTTATTGTGTAGCATTTCACGCCGGGCGCTGCGCCTGCGCCGCTTTTCGTTGCGTCCCACCGGGCGCGTTCGAAAGTTTCGGCACTTGGTTTAAAAAAAAAAATAACAGTAAACAATTACGCTTTTGAAACATCTCGATCAAATTGCAACAATACTTGATTTTGAATCCGGAAATAAGATTATTTTATTACTTGATTGAATGGAAACTTTTTGTGTATCATTCGTGAATGCATCCAAATAATTAATAATAATTCTGTTATAGAAATTTAACGTCTAATTTGTACTTTTATTATTATTATTTTTTATATTTTTTTTTATTATTTTGCATTCCTTATATATTTACAAACACAATTTGTTTTGTTTCCTAGTAGTTGGTGTCTTGTACATAATCATCAACTATTTTTTATGCAATTATTAATTATTAATAATAATGCAATTAATTATTACCTGTCATCAATACCTAAAATAATATAATTATGGTTTTGCTATACCTACCTACTGAAGAATTTGAGGTCTTAAATTAACTGCTTTGACAGCCTCTGTGGTGTGGTGGTTGAGCAGGTCGGCTCATAACCCGGAGGCGGCGGGTTTGGTTCCCGCGGCAAGACAAGTATTTGTGCAAAAAAAGCGCAAATACTTGGAATTCTAGTTAGGGTCTAAGATCTATGCATATGATCGTTGGGCGTTATTATTATTATTATTATTATAATTTGTCTAATAAAGGGCTTGGAAAGTATATCTGCTAGGCGATCACGTAACTTTATTGCAACAAATAGAAACACAAGTTTGTATGAATTTCACAGTTTTAATATGCAGTTTATGTGCATAGTTCCTATGGAAATTTTCAAATTAGAAATAAAATTTCTCCTTTTGGATTACAATTAGGTAATGTTTCGTCATCAACCCCCGTAACTTGATTGCAACAAATGGAAACACAAATTTGTATGGATTTTTAAATACGCAGTTTATGTGCATAGTTACTATGGATATTTTCAAATTAGGAATTCTCCTTTTAATTTGAAAACTATCGTGAGTATGGCCTTTTGAACTTTTGTAAGATAAATAACGGCTAAACTCACGTCAATTAAAAGTCGAAATTATTCCGACCAGGTTTTATGTTACTGAATGATTTGGCGAGCTAGCCGTTCACCTGATGTTAAGCGCCACGGCTGCCCATAACAGAACAGTGTCAATCGGAACCCCAAAATAGAGTTTAGAGCAACACTGCACTGCGCAAAACCTCCTGAGACATCAGCACAGTTTGGTAAAAAGATTACTCGACTGTGAGATCAGATCATAAAGTCTCAATTGCCCAGTAATTTTACTAGCTACAGTGCCCTTCAAACCGGAACACAGTAGTGCTTGCGCACTACTGCTTGGCGGTAGAATTACTGGCAAAGCGGTGGTACCTACCTAGACGAACTTTGCAACAAAGTCCTACCACCTAGTAAAAGGTTTCGGACATATTCGATGTCCTTCTTCTGGGAGCCAGTAACTGGCATTTATCTTACAAAAAAATTCTCCTGACGGATTGTGTAGTGTATCAATAAATGTAGTGTCACCGGCACTTCCAACCTGCCATAGGTCGCGGGCGGACGCCACAATCAATATTTTATGATCACCCCCCAGATAGCTGTAAGTATGTCAACTATGTATTGGTTTTAACCAACTGTGTCATCACCTTTCGCTATCCTATGACACCTTTCACTATCCGCCTCATCATCTCTCCCGTCTCTTGTCCGTCTTTGTTGATTAATGCACGGTACACACTGGCACCTCATTGACAAGTGGTCTACCAGTTTTACAGCTCGTATTGTTTTGGAACGTCAAACGTATTGAGGCTCGCACGCTTTGTTGTGTAAGGTTGGGTTCGATTGCGAGAGAGCAGCGTTTTTTCTAAAACTGTACTAAGCTAGCATTTGTTCTCTTGTGGTGTTTCAGTAAAAGTTTAATCTATCTTTATCTATTTAGTATTGCATTACAATTTTGATTTATCCTAACTTTTTTCAAGAGTCCCTTAAAATATTTTTTTGAATATGTGAATGAACTTGAAATCTGTATTGTGTATCTGTAGTGTATCTATTTTGGACATAAACACTTTCTAGTATATAACATGGATTTGGTCTCTAACTCCTACCCCTATATACAAATAACGTAGTCTGTTTGGTTGTGTGACTTTAATGCCAAAACAGCTGAACAGAGTTTTTCTGAAGTTTGGCACACAGATTGCCAACAGTAGCGATGTCAAAATAGAATACTTTTTGTCCCGGCAAATTTTGAGTTCCCGTAATTAGCTCGTCCTTTGGTGTAAAGATACATGCGACCCAATCACATAACATGGATTCAAAAACGCTAATTAGAAACATTATTCGTCGCTTTGTTCTTGGAAATAGATGGTCATAGAGAAAATTGAATTTTGAGTTCTCACAAAATCTTAAGACACTTGAGAAAAAGTGTTCATAGTAAAAAAATACGGTCGATTGAGACCAACTGGTTTTTAGACAAATGTTTGTTTTTAGGTCGACTGTTACATATTCATAATTCCAATGGTGCAGTAATTTTTTTCCTAGCCACCCATAATTTTGACACACTTTGTATAATATTATAGAAACAGACGTGAGTAGTATTCATAACTACAACTAGTACACGGCTAGCACTCACGAGATACAGTCGAATAACTAGACCGGTGTTCGGGCAATATCGATGCCCATCCTCAAGGAATACGTGCGGCGGCGGTGGCGGCTCGGCGCTGACTCACTTTGTATAATCGCCAACACTCTGTACACAAGCGATAGTATTTCATCGCGTGTTCATTGTTCAATCTGTCAATCTTGATGCAAGTAAATGATGTGACAGGATTGTACTCAATACCTGAACTGAACAGAAATTAATTAATATTTGTAGTAGAGCAAATCCACTCTAATATTCATACTTAATCATGTAATTTTTTTTACTTCAAACTTGTCTAGCATTTGACCGCGCTCTCACCTGATGGGAAGTGACGATGCGATCGAAGGTGTAGCATGCTAGCCAAGTGAACACCTATTCACTCTTTTCTTGAACACGCCCGGGTCATATTTCGCCGGAAACACAGATGCTGGCAGAGCATTCCATTCCTTAGCCGTTCTAATTATGAACATGGAATCAAATCGCATGGTACGAATGTAAGTAATACAGAGTTCAGTTATCTTTACTAAGTTAAGTGTCGTATGAGCCTACCTGTATGTTTAGACCAATATTGAATGGTATTACGTTTAATGTTTTATGGAACTTTTACTTTATATTGACAGCCTTTGTGGTGTGGTGGTTGAGCAGGTCGGCTCATAGCCTGGAGGCAGCGGGTTTGATTCCCTCGACAGAAGAAGTATAGAAAAAAAGCGCAAATACTTGTCCTAAGCCTGGGTGTTGCGGGACCATGGTCCTCATAGTGTCTGGGTCCCTATATACAGGGAATCCTCGTTAGGGTTCAGGATCTATGTATGTGATCGTTGGGCGTTATTATTATTGTTATTTTATCAGTGAACTACGAGGGCCATAGTACCACAACACTCAGACACAGAACATGTATTTGTACTTTTTTGTGTGCACAATGACTTGCCCTGTGAATCGAACCCGCCGCCTCCGGGTTATTACCCGAGCTGCTAAACCACCACACCCAGAGGCTGTCTAAATTTAATTAAATTGCAATCGAAAAATATGAAATACAAGAAAAATAAACAATAGAAACACTAGGATCGTGGTCGCAAGAACAAAAAAATTTTTAGACAAATTTCTGCGAGATTAGTCCTAGCCTCGGGGCATCCCAGGGCCGGCACATGTTTCGCTCAGAAGCTTAGTCTTCTGATTGAGCGAGGTATTGCTGCCAGTATTTTTGGGAACCTTACCAAGCGATGGTGAGTTAAATGGCATATTTATTTTGTAAATAATGTTTGTTTTTAGTTGTACACATTCAGCTTTTTATTTATTGTAAAGTTTTTCATGTAAAACAAATAATAATATTATCTAAAAAATAACTACAATCGTATAACATATAAAATCTAAAATAGCTTCGTAATAAACGTCTACATTCATCATTTCCTACAGTTAGTTTTAATGCAATAATATATACATCTGTATAATGGAGTAATTGCAAATTATAATTCAATATTCTATCAATAAATTATAACAAACGAAAGTTATTTTTATCAATTACTTTCATCTTCATATTTATGATCAACTGAATGCAAAAATATGTTATTAAGAGTAATTGTGATTTATTATTAGCCTGCAGTTATTTGTAGCGTAAATTTCTCAAGGCAATAATAAAGTATGTAACTGTCTGACATACTTATTTATAATTTTATTTATTGAAAAATCTTATTGACTGGCCCGATAGCTCAGTTGGTAGTAGCCCTGCCTTCTGACCTGCAGGTTGTGGGTTCGATTCCCATTCGATAATAATTTGTGTGATATATATTGTTTGCTATATATAATAGGTCTTTACCTATGAAATTGCCGTATTGCAGTACAGACTTTTTCAAACAAAAAAAGTTTTGATTGGCTATGAATTCTAAATTCAAATTAATTTTGTTTTAAAAATATGACATTCTATTTACAATATAAGTCTTTTGTTTATTGATTAGCGTTGTATTTTCATTACGTTTCAACATTTTTCCTCATAATGGATACTTTGAAATTTCGTGTAATTATGGAATATGAGTTCCGTCGTGGCACCAACGCGGCACAAACGACACGTAACATCAACGACGTTTACGGAGAGAACTGTACAAACGAACGTACAACCCGTTATTGGTTTGCTCGGTTCCGTTCTGGGAATTTTGACTTGAAAAATGAACCTCGTGGTCGTCCGGAAACTTTGGTCAACAATGATGAATTAAAGGCGATTGTGGAAGCTGATGAATCTCAATCTACAGCTGAGCTGGCAGCAGCTTTTGATGTTAGCATCAAAACAATATTGGTCCATTTGCGACAGATTGGCAAGATAAAAAAGCTTGATAGATGGGTGCCCCACGAACTTAACGATCGCCAGCGCAACGTACGCGTCGAGACTTGCCTTGCGCTGCTTAACAGGCACAGAAATGAAGGAATTTTGAACCGAATTGTTACGTGCGACGAAAAATGGATTCTTTTTGACAATCGAAAGCGCTTAGCAAGTTGGTTAGATCCTGGTTCGGTACCAAAGCAATGTGCAAAACGAAAAATGACCCCTAGAAAGGTGATGGTCACAGTTTGGTGGTCTAGTGCTGGTGTGATTCATCATAGCTTTTTACAAAACGGCGAGAGCATTACTGCAGATGTGTACATTGAAGAACTGACCACAATGATGGCGAAACTCGCACGTCTGCAACCAGCTTTGGTCAATCGGTCGTCTCCACTGCTACTTCACGACAACGCGCGACCCCATACTGCACAACAGACCGTCTCTAAGCTGCATGAGTTGGGTTTGGAAGCTCTCCCTCATCCGCCATACTCACCAGATCTTGCGCCTACCGACTAATACTTTTTCCAAAATTTGGACACTTTTTAGCGGGAAAAAAATTCAATTCCCGAGAGGCAGTACAAAACGCCTTTGAAGAGTTTGTTGTCTCCCGTCCTGCTGATTTTTTCAAGAAGGGCATCCATAGACTGCCACATCATTGGCAAAGATGCATTGACTGCAGGGGTGAGTACTTTGAATAAAAGAAATAAATAAGTTCGAAAAAAAAATACTTTAACTTTTTTCAAACAAAACGGCAATTTCATAGGTAAAGACCTAATATTTACAAACAAAAAGTATCTAAGTATTGTATCAGTTATCTGGTTCCCATATTACAAGCTTTGCTTAGTTTGGAGTTAGACGGCGCTGTGTGAAATGTTCTCAAATATTTATTTATTATCTCCCATAATTCCTGCTTTATAATAGTAGTAATTAACAATCTATCTATACATTTAAAATTAAAAGTCCTGACTGACTGACTTATATATCAACGCACAGCCTAAACCGCTGGTCCTAGAGACTTGAAATTTAGAGGGTGTATTCTTTGTAAAATGTAGGTATCCACTAAGAAAGGGTTTTTTCGAAATTCCAACCCTAAGAGGGTGAAATGGGTGGTTGAATTATTTTCCTATAGGCCACGCGAGAAGCTAGTATATCATACTATAGTACATATTAATACCGTATGGTCAATAGTCTGTCTATATTTACTTTTTGTTCTTGGTAACTTAGTCGCAACTTTGATGACTCCAGAAGCTCATAACGGAATCAAAACATGGTATAATCTAGTCATAGGTAATTTAAATCTTAACGATTATTACGTTACGTATCTTAAGTAGGATCATTGCTACCACATTAAAGTTAAGTGATGTTAATACATTGGTACCTAGTGCGGCAATATAAGAAATGCAACGGTCTAAGTTATTTTATAGGTTATTTATGTGTAAATTTATATAGGTGGCACCAATAACTTAATGATTCGAATTACTTTTTTTTTTATTTTTAAATACTTTATGCACATAAAAAGTACAATGGAGGACTTAATGCTAACAGCATTTTCTACCAGTCAACCAAGGCGTCCAGAGAAACAATTTGATTAGGCATGCATATAAGGAAATGAGCATAATTTTGAACATTTATTTATACTTTTACTTTATAAGTGGCAAAATAATAAAATGAAACGGTCACTTTTAAGAGACAAACTGACGTCGCTTTTCATGTAACCTTTAAATGCTCTACTGTTGTTTTTAGTGACGTCTTATTTAATCGTCTAAAATAAAATTTGTCATTAGGTATATCTAGCTTGCAGGATACATTTATATTTTTTTGTTTAGCTCTCTGATAAAGTTACAATTTCCGTGGTTGCATTTCTTTATAAATCTATTGTGCAAGAGCATCGTTAAAGTTGTCGTAATCGGTACATTTGTTTCAGCTCTTTTCTACCTGATATTTATTCGAAGCTCGACCCAAAGTGCTGAACTTTTTCAGACTCGGTTTTCTTTGTCAAGTTTTGCAATAATTTGTAGCTACGGCTTTGACTTTGACTTTGAACATCAATAATAACAAATTGTATATCTAAACGCCATTAACATGGATTAGTCGGCGCGTCGGCAAAGTTTTCTGTACCTATCTTTTACATGAACTCGACGGATTGAAATATGACGACGATGCATTTTAGTGGTTTCCGTGACGTGGAAAATATTAACTAGATTCAAGCCTTTCTACTATTTCATATTACTTATGCTTTTCTTTCCGGTTCATGCGTTTGTTATTTCTTGGTGTTAAATTATTGGTGAAGTTTGCATCAAATATGACGCAACATAATAACATCATTTGAAATGCACGATTAAATCAAAATTAAGCAAACTTTTAATTGAAGAAGATCTTAGTGTTGTGTCTTGCATATTATTTTTTCATGCATAATATTACGTAGAGTTAGAAATAGTAAAATTTATTCGACAGATAAATAAAAAACTGTATTCACTTCACGTATCATTTACAACAGCACCAATGGTTAAAGGAACCTTTCTCAAATAAACTAAATACTATCAAATAACCGTTATCTGAGACGACAGTGTTCGCAAGAAGAATGAACGATCACCTAGATGCTTATCACAAGTTTTATTGAGCCCAGCCTCTCGACTGATGTTTTCACTTAATCCATTTAGATTAATATCTAATAGAACAATTCGTTTAATGCCTTTCGAAAAGTCGATTAAATAAATATTGCGTTATCTCAATAAATAATTGAAGATGGAAATTTATGGGGTTTGGTTCTTTGGGTCATTGCTGAAATATATACTCATAGTGCTTAATAAATAACAAAATGTTGTGAAAGAAATGGTACAGAATACTAAAAAAACAAATTATAAGATTCTTTATCAGGTTACACGGGAGTGTCTGTTGGATTACCGCACAAATTAATGGCAAGAGGTTAGTAAGTACCTCTACGATCATTTAAATAAGGCATAGGTGACGGCGATAGTTAAAAATCTTGTTTTTTGACAGCTTCTGTGCTGCGGTTGAGCAGGTTGGCTGGCGGCGGGTTCGATTTACGACAGGCAAGAATTTCTACACTGAAGAAAAAAAAAAAGAGAAAATACTTGTTCTGGGTGTTGTGGGCCCATGGTCTTCGTAGTTCTTGGGTACAGACACAAGGAATCCTAGTTAGGGTCCAGGATCTGTGTATATGGTCGTTAATAACTTATTACTATTATTTTGTATCTTCTCTGATAATTTCAGTAAACTTTCTCTTCCAATGTTTTTTATTCTGATGTTACATCCTTTTCTGATGTTATCACCTTTGATACTCTTTCCTTTAATGTAAATTCTCTTTCTTGTACATTCTCTTCTGATTTTATTTCCTCTGATATTCTTATCTGATTACTAATATTCTCTCCTTTGGTATTCTATCCTCTGATGTTATATCTCTTTTGTCATTTTTTTTTCTGGTGTTCTTTCCTCTCATGCTATGTCCTCCTCAGATTTTATCTTCTGTGATATTATTTCCTCTAGTGTTATGCCTTCATCTGATTCTGTCTGCTCTGATGTTCCTCTGTTGATATTATTTGAGTTCCTTGTATTGTTGAAAACGATTATTGGCGACTTCCATTAAGTCTAGTTAATGCCTTAAAAACTTACAACATAATACAACAACTTTGTTCTCTAGCAATCAATGTTACGAAAAGGAAATCAATTGGCCACTACGCAGTTACGTTTTCTATTACCAATGCAGGTCGCTGGTAACTAAAGGGCACGCTGCGTGCAGAGATGACGAGGTATTATTTTGATAAGACAGATAGAAACAGACGAAAACAAAATGTTGAAAGGAAGTGGAAAGCTGGTTGGTTTTAAGAAAGTCAATATGGCCAACACTTTTTAAAGGTTCTGCTCGTGACAATAAAATAATACTAGAAAAATATTTTGAATATAATACTAATTTTTAAAGTTGATGACTAAGCTTTATTTTTATTTACTTATATATTTTATGAACGAGCTATTGTTGTTGGCCTCTACCGACCATTATAATAGGTCTTTACCTATGAAATTGCCGTATTGCAGTACAGACTTTTTCAAACAAAAAAGTTTTGATTGGCTATGAATTTTAAATTCAAATTAATTTTGTTTTAAAAATATGACATTCTATTTACAATATAAGTCTTTTGTTTATTGATTAGCGTTGTATTTTCATTACATTTCAACATTTTTCCTCATAATGGATACTTTGAAATTTCGTGTAATTATGGAATATGAGTTCCGTCGTGGCACCAACGCGGCACAAACGACACGTAACATCAACGACGTTTACGGAGAGAACTGTACAAACGAACGTACAACCCGTTATTGGTTTGCTCGGTTCCGTTCTGGGAATTTTGACTTGAAAAATGAACCTCGTGGTCGTCCGGAAACTTTGGTCAACAATGATGAATTAAAGGCGATTGTGAAAGCTGATGAATCTCAATCTACAGCTGAGCTGGCAGCAGCGTTTGATGTTAGCATCCAAACAATATTGGTCCATTTGCGACAGATTGGCAAGATAAAAAGCTTGATAGATGGGTGCCCCACGAACTTAACGATCGCCAGGGCAACGTACGCGTCGAGACTTGCCTTGCGCTGCTTAACAGGCACAGAAATGAAGGAATTTTGAACCGAATTGTTACGTGCGACGAAAAATGGATTCTTTTTGACAATCGAAAGCGCTCAGCAAGTTGGTTAGATCCTGGTTCGGTACCAAAGCAATGTGCAAAACGAAAAATGACCCCTAGAAAGGTGATGGTCACAGTTTGGTGGTCTAGTGCTGGTGTGATTCATCATAGCTTTTTACAAAACGGCGAGAGCATTACTGCAGATGTGTACATTGAAGAACTGACCACAATGATGGCGAAACTAGTACGTCTGCAACCAGCTTTGGTCAATCGGTAGTGGAGACCCACTGCTACTTCACGACAACGCGCGACCCCATACTGCACAACAGACCGTCTCTAAGCTGCATGAGTTGGGTTTGGAAGCTCTCCCTCATCCGCCATACTCACCAGATCTTGCGCCTACCGACTAATACTTTTTCCAAAATTTGGACACTTTTTAGCGGGAAAAAAATTCAATTCCCGAGAGGCAGTACAAAACGCCTTTGAAGAGTTTGTTGTCTCCCGTCCTGCTGATTTTTTCAAGAAGGGCATCCATAGACTGCCACATCATTGGCAAAGATGCATTGACTGCAGGGGTGAGTACTTTGAATAAAAGAAATAAATAAGTTCGAAAAAAAAAATACTTTAACTTTTTTCAATCAAAACGGCAATTTCATAGGTAAAGACCTAATAGCATCATTGGGCATGATTACAAATATTTGATTTGCGAATTTGTTTTTGTATGTAAATCACAAATCGCCTATTTTATGGGTATACTTATGGTATAAAACCACCACAGATGCTCACACGTTGATAAAGATAGACTGCAAAAGAATTCTTTGTGGCCGTAGATCGTTTTTTTTAATCCGTAAGACTATACATATAGCTTATTTTTCTTGCGTAAGCTTTAGTACATTTCTGGCATGAAAAGATCTGTTTATAAAGTTTTGTATGTTTATAAAGATTGATACGCGTTTTTAAGGAAATAGCAGCTTCTGTGGAGTGGTGGTTGAGCAGGTTTGCTCATAACCCGGAGGTGGCGAGTTCTGTGTCTGGGTGTTGTGGGACCGTGGTCCTCGTAGTTCCTCGGTCCCTAGACAAAAAATCCTAGTCAGGATCTATGTATGTGATCGAAAAATATACTTTTTTTTAAAATAGATTGTGTGTGATACTCATACGCTTGCGTTTGACCACGTTTCAACTGACGTTAAGTGATAAATAGTGTAATTACTTATATATATTTTCAGAAATTACGGATACACTAATCCGAAAGCTCCACAGAGTAAAATAGTGTGTGAACTCACTGAATATAAATCACTGAACACTTTCCTCTTCAACAGAATGCAATTAATTAAGTCTCGTGGGGCAAATGTAAATTGCAATTGCAGTTCCCAATGCCATCGCCTGATATACGGCGAGTGATTTAGGTAAGCTCATTACTACAATGCGGGAGAATATTCACATGTCGGTAATAAGCAATTCGTTTCACGTTTAAGGTTGCTGCTATAGTAACTGTTGTTTTATCTGTGGTTTAGGTATTTATTTCTATTCCTTTTGAAACTTCCTTCGCATGAGTTAGTTAATAATAATAATAAACGCCCAACGATCACATACATAGATCCTGGACCTTAACTAGGATTCCCTGTGTTTAGGGTCCCAGGAACTACGAGGACCATGGTCCCAAAACACCCAGACACAGAACAAGTATTTAGGCTTTTTCTCTGTACACAAATACTTGTCCTGCCACGGGAATCGAACCCACGGCCTTCGGGTTATGAGCCGACCTGCTCAACTACTACACCACTGAGGCTGTCAAGGCTGTTAAGTTCGTACATTTATATTTATATATATATACATATTACTCACACAAGAAGAAAGTTTCACTTAAGTCGTGTGGTCTAAAGCACTCGTTTTTTCATATATATAAACTAAGTCGAAGTGAAATGAATCTAAATATATATAACTCAAAGGTGACTGACTGACTGGCTGACATAGTGATCTATCAACGCACAGCTCAAACCACTGGACGGATCGGGCTGAAATTTTGCATGCAGGTAGGTGTTATGACGTAGGCATCAGCTAAGAAAGGATTTTTTGAAATTCCACCCTTAAGATGGTGAAATGGGTGGTTGAATTATATTCCCATAGGCCACACCGCGGGTGAAACTGCAGGCAGAAGCTAGTATTTATATAAATTAAATTGTACGTAAAATAATCTTGCACAAAATTTTTTTGTTCGCAGTAGGCACCGTCCATTATCTACGTGCGGAAAGAAATGCATTGTGTAACTCCTCCGGACTAATATTTGAAAACAAAAAGAATGCATAGGCATTAGCCGTGGTTCTATGGAACCATGAAATGCAGTGATCAATGTTCTAATCTAACGATTAAGTTTATCACCTAGGCATCTATATGATTTCCACTCACGCAAAATTCTGATGAAACAGTTTACTTAGTAACTTTATTACCAGTTTGTTTGTTTTTTTGTATGATTAAAAACTGTGTGTAAATTATATGACAGTGCCGGTAAAAATTATTGACTGTAACTAAGGAATAGTGTGTTGAATGCTCTACCTAAAGTCTAATTCTCGTAATAAATAAGAAAAATTTAAATAAAGACAGAAAAATAATAAAATAAATGTCTCAGGCATCTAACACCTCGAATCCAGTTTCAGAGCGATCACAATTATTTATAAGAAAAAAAAATGCAATTTAAATTTAGTATCATCATTTTCATATATAATGAGGGTAGAAAATTACCAATCACAATAATCACATCACACCAATATTATAAAGGCGAAAGTGAGGAGAAGAAAGTGAGAGCGTGAAGGAGTAACAAACATACACACATACATGTATGTGTGTATGTTTGTTACTCCTTCACGCTCAAACGGCTGAATAGATTTGGATGAAATTCGGTACCAAGATAGCTTATACACTAGATTAACATATATGCTACATTTTATCCCGGAAAAGTGAAATTTTCCCCTGGCATGAGCAAATAATTCAAAAAAATTTTATCAGCGGGTGAAACCGCGGGGCGCAACTAGTTACTCATAAGGGGCGCTGCACACTCAGGCGCGGGCTGGCAACTTTGGCTGGGCAGTAGTTTTGAGCGTCAAGGCCACGCTTTACCTAAGTGTGTAGTCACCTCTTTTCAGTCAGGTTTTAGTACTGCTCTATCTTAGCCTTGTGTAGGTCGCGAACGACCTAGTTCAGAAGAGCGCTCCTTTGTTCGAACTACGCAAACTAGGTATCGGTTGCGTCTGATTTTAGTTCGTTCGTTCTTTGACCGACCGACTTGCGGCGAGCGGCGAGAGCCGCGCTCCGATGCGCGTGTCGTGACTCACGAGCGGGAGAGAGAGCGATGATCATACATATCATTCTTACTTAGAATATATTAAATATCGATTACATAAATGCTGGTTAATTTTAAAGGCTTTTTTCACTTTAACAAACTTTAAGAATACCTACATAGTTTTAATAAATACTTACTTAATATGTTCATCGAAACTAAGTACCTATATCATATTTTTAGTAGGTACTTACCTAGTCTAATATTTTTATATAATTACCTAAGTAGATTGAGTACCTATAGGTACTAATAAAAAACGTTTTTTCTTAAATACCATGCAATGCCATTAAATTAATAAATAAATATGCAAATGTACCTAGTTAGTAGTTATTACAACAGAAGCTATAACAATTTATAAACAAAATGGAGCATAGTAGTAGATATAACTACAGCTCTTTGGCTGTTGCGAATCAAGTAGGTCGCTCTTGCAGGACCAGGTAAGAGATCGCTGAGAGCAATCCTCTTACCCGCTCTCGGTCCTGCCGCGAACTAGTGAACTAGAAGAACGACCTAGTTCACTAACGACCTGCGAACTAAAAGGAGCGCTCCCTGTCGCGAACTAAAATGCGCAAGGCTACTCTATCTACTATATTGTAACAGCCATTCACTTATTCCCGAATGCTATCTATCGCGGTATCGAACGAATAGAAAATTATATAAATTGCTTCTTGTAATACGCGACTGGGCAGCTCACAGCCGCCTCTCGACTCTCCGTTATGGTTTATTCGTGAACAATTATACGAAAATACGGTTTTTATTATGATCAAAGTGCATTTTGAGATTGAGATTATGAGATTTTTGTGTAAAAGGTCTAAAGGTTTTTGGAACAGCAATAGTACGCTTTCTAAAATGCGTAAATTAGAAACGTCGTAGCAAAAACATGTAGATTATTTTAGTTTTGGATTCAAATAAAATATCCGTTAAGTAATAACTGGACTGACCTGATAGCTCAGGTGGTAGCAGCCCTGCCTTCTGAACTATGGGTTGTGGGTTCAATTCCTACCCAGGACAAACATTTGTGTGATGAAAATAGGTGTTTGTTCTGTGTCTGGGTGTTATATTGTATCATACGTATGTATTTACAAATAAAAAGTATTTAAGTATTGTATCAGTTATCTGGTTCCCATAATACAAGCTTTGTTTAGTTTGGGGCTAGATGGCGTTGTGTGAGATGTCCACACATATTATTCTATCTACACATACTATTCTATTATTCTATAGGATTTGACGTTTCCACGCGAGATAACGCGACTACAAAATTATCTCACGACGTCCGTTTCAGCACAGTAGCCTGAGTTACAAAAATCGACATATCTCTTCTCTCAAGAAATCGTTTGACTAATGAACGAGCATGCGGATCACGTCATAAACTTTTGTTGCTTTTTCATTGGTCAGGCAATTTCTCGAGAGAAGAGATATGTCGATTTGTTTTTGTAGCTCATGCAACTGCATGCATTATCTTCTATATGTCACCACTGCTAACACCCAATAAATAATACATCACAACTAGCTAGTTGTGATGTATTATTTAATGTTCTACCTAGCTAGGTAAATAGTTAATTGTTATTAGCAATGCTTACGTAAATTGTGCCTGCGTGTGAAAATCTCATTATCAGCCCATATGTGAGTTGGCTAAAACATGTTTAGAATAAATCCGTATGCTTTTGAACAGGCTTGTATCGATCATAGTAAATGTGACAAAGGGACGTATTCTGTATCTTCTACGATTCTGGTTCGATTGATATTAAGTTGTATATAAGCAAATCTTATTTATATCACATTTAAAAGTAAAACTTCTTTACGCACGCTTAACTTGTGGAGTAAGCTAGTAAATACGTAACGAGGCGAACGGAGGTGAAAGTTGTTGGTTCACGTAGATCTCCATTGTCAATATAACGTTAAAATTACTTAAAATTTGTATTATTATGTTGGTATCTCCGGTGAAATGATAATTTAAAATTATCAAGATGGCGACATTAACATTAAACAAAGCAAAAACAAAGTTATACCGGCCGATAGATGGAGCTAAAGAAGTTTTACTTCAATCGTGTAGTCTAAAGCTCGTTTTTTTTTTTTAATTTTTACCTGGTGGAAAATCACGCAATATTTAAACCTGGATTAGGTTTTTCGTATTATAAGTAAAAAAAAACAATAATAAATCAACGAATGTTTGACAGGTGTCATGGTACTCCTGGATATTCCAGGCTCCAGCTGGAAGAGATGGGTATAGTCTTATTCTCACACAGGGACCATACGGTGAAAAATCTTGAATCACAGTTGAAATAAGGATTTCTTATGATCGATATAAGGGAGTACAACCTGGGTGGTTATCAGGGTGGTGATCACGAAACTTTCATTGCAATGATATTTCCATACTAACTATGCACATAAACTGCATATTAAAACTGTCAAATCTATACAAATTTGTGTTTCTATTGGTTGCAATCGAGTTACGTGATCGCCCTGCAGGAAAATTTGATTGCAATGCAACAGTAGAAATTTCCATACTAATTATGCACTTAAACTTTCAAATCCACAAATGTGTGTTTCTTTTGGGTGTAATCAAGTTACGTGATCGCCCAGCTGAATTATTTAAGGCGTGTTGCTTAAAATGTCAGTTAAATCGAAAGCCAAAAGAAGGTACACCTAACTTTTGGAATATGGCTATCAGCAGCAGCCCTCACTGCGGCTGCGCGTACGCACATTAATAAGCGACAGAAGGGCCGTGTTACAGGCTATTAATGTTCAATATCTCATCGAACACTAGGCCATAATTTACACTTGCTATTTGCTATTGGTGAGGGCCTATACACTAGAGTTTGTAGCGTATGGCAAGCTTGGCTTAAGCCGAAGATTATAAAATTTAAGGAAAAGATAGCAGCTATGTAGCGGGCCACTAAATTGCAAAAATGCAAATCTAATATTTTGAACGCAAATTTACAACAAAATTACTGAACTAACTATATCCATGACACTTCTAGCATTACCTCTTAAATAGAAACTACATGATCATTTGCACCTAATGTAATAAGCAATTAAGGGTCACTTTCAAACCTTCTCTATGTCCTTGGTTAAGGCGGCGTCTAAGTACATCTTTTATATTTGCCTTATGTCAAGTATATTAAATTAGATGATAATGACAACAACGCTTTAATTTCATAAAACAATATTAGATACTATTATCCAACCATTTATTTGTATACTACTATTATTACCCTTCATTATTATTTCTATTACTAAAATAATAATAACATGTGTGGACATCTCACACAGCGCCATCTAGCCCCAAACAAAGCAAAGCTTGTATTATGGGAACCAGATAACTGATACAATACTTAGATACTTTCTGTTTGTGAATACATACATAGAATACAATATAACACCCAGACACAGAACAAACACCTATGTTCATCACACAAATGTTTGTCCTGGGTGGGAGTCGAACCCACAACCCACAGTTCAGAAGGCAGGGTTACTACCAATTGAGCTATCGGGCCAGTCAACTATTACTATTACTTACTTATTATTATTACTTGTTACCTTACTTAGTATTGTAAATACGTTACATAAGTAAGTACATAATTATATAGCTTAGTTCATAAGTTACCGTTACCTTTGCCTTAAACAACAATTGCAACACTCTTGTCTACTATATAAAAATAAGTCGGGTTTTCCTTCCTGACGCTATAACTCCAGAACGCACGAACCGATTTCCACGGTTTTGCATTCGTTGCAAAGGTCTCGGGCTCCGTGAGGTTTATAGCAAAGAAAATTCAGGACAAACCAACATTTTAAGTAGATGGCGCCGGTGCGTGATACATTGCTTTTCGTATATTATAAAATGTTTAATGAATAAACGTCCACCCGAGTGAAGCCGGGACGGGCCGCTAGTTGGATATATTTTAGGTTACTTTAAGTATATCTTTAGTAGGTTATTGAAAACGGCCGTTAATTACAACAAATCTAAAGTTTCTTTTTAATTTTTTTTTTAGTTTTATCTATTTTAAATTTTTTAGGTATAGTTTAATTTTTAGGTCTAGTTTAGTTAAGTATTATGTTTACATGCAAATTGTATTCTTAATGTTGTGAATAAATGCCCTTATTTGTAAATCAAAGTCTTCATCGCTAAATATTCATAGCCATTACTATTTATTTACTAGATTCACATGTGAATTCGAAAGTACGGTTTATTGAGATTTGTAGAAATTAGAGCAGCTTGGTGAATACCAATAATGTATAAATCACACATTTATTTGTTGTATATCATTATATGCTTGGCTACAATTACATAAAGTCATGTATTTTTACCTTTCTTATGTATCTACACTTTTTTAAACGGCCTCTACCTAATCTCTAAGTAAAAGCCTTAATCGCAACATCAGGTTAATTTGTGGCACTTTTACAAATAAAAATTAAAATAATTTAAAAAAAAATTATTGACCGGTCTGATAGCGCAGTTGGTAGTTGCTCTGCCTTCAGAATTGTAGGTTGTGAGTTCGATTCCCGCCAAGACAAACATTTGTGCAATGAACATAGGTGCTTGTTCTGTGTCTGGGTGTTATATTGTATTTTATATATGTATTTACAAATAAAAAGTATTCTATCAGTTATCTGGTTCCCATAGTACAAGTTTTGCTTTGTTTGGGACTAGATGGTGCTGTGTAAAAAGTCCATAAATAGATATTTATTTATTTATGATTTATTTATAAAGTGTTTAAAACCACCGACCTTATTTTTATTGTTGTTTTCCTAAATTTTTGGGTTGTCTGGAAGAGATCGCTTTAAGCGGTAAGACCGCCCATTGTGACACTTAATTCTTAAGTTTGTGCTTGTCAGTTGTTCCTGTAATGTGGCGTTTCAATAAAGAGTTTTATCTATGTATCTTTATTAGCAAGTCTATAATAATGAGTTAGAGAATTATGCCTACTGCACATTCATAAAGTGTCGAATGCACTGGACTTCAATTCTCGATCTCACACGATACAGAAATATCGATATTCAACAAGCGCAGATAACGAGCACCAACCAGTTAATAAAGTAGTAAAACAATATTGTAAAAGTCTTGCTTTTATTTTTATATTTAGTAGCGAAATATGAACATATTTTTTTTATACCGATTGAAAGTAAATATCATTATAGCATAAACAACTTTCCAATTAGTTAATTAATTAGCTTTGGGTTGATTGCGCATAAAAAAAAGCTCAATTCTTAATTAAGATATATTTTAAGCAAATTATAAAAAGGTTGCTACTATAAATGAAAAAAAAAAGACAGCCACTCAAAAGCTAGACAGCGACGCTTAAAAATGGAATACGAAATCATATAAATAACTGTTTTGTTGGAGTTTTGGCGGGAAAACGAAAAGATTGCGTCACCGCTTTGTATTATTTTCCAAAACTTGTGTTATTTTCAGTGTTAGTGCATAAAATTGGTGGCATTCAAGTAAAGTTGTCACCACTTTACTAGGAGTATGACTTTGACAAGACTATGACTTGACTTGATGACTTCGACTATGACTTGGCACATATTTGCGTGAAATATCATTAACTTGATAAGTTATCAATTACTTGACACTGGCTAAATACACAAGAGTCTGGAGCCAAAACATAAAAAAAAACTGTTTTGTTTGTTTTTGTCATAAACAACGATCAGAAGCGACATCTAATACTTTTAATATGAGTGCTGTATTAAGTTTAAAGTTTCGAAAGTTGTTTTACGTTCCGATCCGTACTTCTGAATAATGTGCACGGAAAATAATTGATTTTGTGATTCCGTTTTTCTTTTTTCGACTTAGCTTTGAAAGCTTTAAGTGCATCGTCTATTTTTTTTAGTCTGATGGTCAAATAAATGAAGGGAACGAAGTCCATATTTTTTAAATATATAAAAAATATTATTACTCGACTGCCTTGACAGCATATTTTTTATTGGACGATAATAATAATTGAAGAATGCTCTAGCGATTGCATAAGCGATTTCTCCCGTACCAAAATTAACCGTAAATCCGATTACGAGCAAAAGTGTGCAACTAATAATGTACATAAAGGCTATTGAGAGCTTTATTTAGATTAATTCAAGTTGATTAATGAAGAGTGCGGTGAAAGTTTACTGCGGAAATGCCGTCTTTGTTTAACTCGTTGATTTCTTTGGCATTAGTGCTATGCTTTCAGTTTTAATATTTTATAGAGGCATTTTTAATTAATGCTCTCTCATCGCGGGTTGATATGCTTTTATGGGGAAAGTTTGATTTTGGAACAAGTCGTTTATTGTATCGCTTGTTTAAATGTTTTGGAGCATATTTTAATGCTGGTCATAATTTTTAAATATTGTGTTTGTTTCATGCTTTTATATAAAACATTTACAATGACCTGAAACTTTTTTCCTGGGTTATTTTATGCTACATTCGTTTTAGTACAATTTGAAGCTGAGTTCAAATAAGAGTTTTAGCTTAATATTTTGTTGACTAAATCCAATTAAATATTCCAAGGGAATTCATAATTATCTGCCTTTTATAAGAATGCACATAAGTCTTTCTGTTACACTCTCCAATACTATGGACTGAAAATAACTCTCCTTGGAATTTATATAAGAGTATACATTAATTAATTATTAATTAAATGCGAAAGTTTGTACGAGTATGTATATATTTTCAGCGTTGAAATGGCTGAACGGATTTTGTCACTGAAGGTCCTCGAGTCCGCGGCATGTAGCATATAACAAAAACTCAATACCTGTCAATTTTATCGTTTACTACAGAAATAACCTTCAAACCATGTCATAACACGAGAAATCTGACATTATCTCTAAGTACAAGCTACTCTACGTTTTCTTTTGATCCAGTCCCGTTTTGGTCCGATTAGACGCACAACAATAGCAATGGTGGATTGAAAACGGCTCATCTGAACGGTATAATAAAATGTGTAATTTATACTTGCAATGGAAAGTGGAGGCGATTTGTGGCAAGTAGGTCAGTGTACCGCACATTATGGTGCCGTTTATGAAAACTGTCTTTTTTATGCTGCGGAAAAGTGGGAGCTGCTCTCTTAGATTGGGTTCGGTACCAGATAGGCGATCACGTAACTTGATTGCAACTATTAGAAATACAAATTTGTATGAATTTGACAGTTTCAATACGCAGTTTACGTGCATAGGTACTAAGGAAATTTTAAAAATAGAAATGTAGTTTCTCTTGTTGTAATGCAACCAAAGTTCCGTGATCATCCCCTGTTCTATCCACGATGTCAAAGTTCTTTGATAGGTTTGCATTTGATACGCAATCTTACTAACACTGTCTAACATGACGGTAAGTGATGACATGGTCGACCTTGAAGTATGCTTGCCTAAAAGTTACCGGTTCATTCTTGCCTTGAAAACTCACTGATTATATTTTTGAGGAAAGCAAGACGCTGGTAAATTTTTGATGCGAAACGCTTTATACAGATTGGAGGAATACCTACGATTAACGTATGTCGTGTTTCCGCGTGTCGTGTTGCTTGGTCGTAAAAAAAGATATGGGGAATAATTATGTTGTGCAATTCCATCGCGCACTCTCTGAAGTGAAGGTACTAAAACTGTCGTGGTAGATGACAAAATGCGCTTTGGGTTGAGGAATGGATAGTTTTAAAATATACCAGCTTCTTGAGGAGACGACATCTAACATGCTGATTAAATATATTAACTGACAAGTTGCACCCCTCGGTTACACCCGCGGATAAAAGCTGTTTTAATTATTTGTTCAGGAAAGAGAAAATTTCACTTTACCTGGATAAAATGTAGCCTATATGTTATTCCAGTGTATAAGCTATCTTGGTACCGAATTTCATCCAAATCCATTCAGCCGTTTGTGCGTGAAGGAGTAAAAAACATACATACATACACATAAACACACATACATACAAACTTTCGCCTTTATAATATTAGTGTGATAGTGTGATTAAGGTAAAGGCAAGGCACTTAATTTAACTTATATGGATCATGTTGTCCGAAATAAAATATATTTGATTTGATTTGATTTGAATACGGAAATAAAAAAATTAAATAAATATGTGTGGACATTTCACACAGCGCCATCTTACCCCAAACTAAGCAATGATTGTACTATGGGAACCGGGAATAACTGATACAATACTAATATACTTTTTGTTTGTACATACATACATAGAATACAATATAACACCCAGACACAGAACAAACATCGATGTTTATCACACAAACATTTGTCCAGGGTGGAAACCGAATCCACGAACCGCAGTTCAGAAGGCATGGATAGGCCAAATGAGGTAACGAGCCACTAAAAAAATAATGAAAACTGCGGAAAAACTGGTATAATGAATGCAGGAAAGTTTCATTTCCCGACGATTTTTTTTTAAATTTATGCCTATCGTATATATTTGCTTGGGTTCTTGAAAAATATTCTACAGATCCCTAAAAAGCGATAGGTGTCGTTAAATGCATGACAATAGGCAACGTCCGCGATCATTACTGCCGTGGCGTCGCGACGGCCAATTTTATCATTATGTTACAATCCAAACCTATCCGTCATTAGCCCGCATTTTGGGACATTTCACGAACCGTTAGATGTCCAAACCCTATTGTCACCATGACAAATACGCTTTCATACATTGTTTGTTTATGAAATGTGGTGACATGTCAACAATAACCACATCCTTACAGAAGATTTGTGTTATGATATAAGTAGGTAGCTTATGTATTTATTAATAACTAGCTTCTGCCCGCGTGGCCCATAGGAAAAAAAAGATTTTTTTTCATAAATAATTCAACCACCCATTTGGGGAAACCACCCTCTTAGGGGTGGAATTTCGAAAAACACTTTCTTAGTACCTACATTTTACAAAAAACACACCCTCCAAATCCCAAGTCTCTAGGACGAGCGGTTTAGGCTGTGCGTTGATATATAAGTCAGTCAGTCAGTCAGGATTTTGAATTTTATATGTATAAATGACAGTTTTGGTGTAATTCTTCGCATTGCAGACCTATGTAGATATAGGTAGGTATTTACGTGATGTGATCTAAACGCTATGATTAAGTATCGTCAGCAACGAAGATAAAGCCACTTCCTATCCTGTACTAGAGAAGATAGAAGAGAGAGGGAAAAGATAAAGGAAAGGCGAATGGCGGTCCGTCATCCATTCATCCTTTCCCTTATCTTTTTTGCTTTTCTTTGAATGTTAGGGTTAAAACTAACTCACGTGAAGTGGTGGGTCAGCTATATTATTAAAGCTTGATAGTGTAAATATGAAAAAAAAAAAATGGAAACTATTTATAACTTTCGAATTCATTTGTTATTACGTTCGTGTTTCGTTCGACCTAAAAACAATCTAGACCAGTCTTGAATCGATTACACGAGCGCCATTGTTTGAGCAGATGACAGATGCAACTTTTCCCGCTCAAATTGCTGCCATTGTCAACGTTACAATTTGGGTGTCATGGCCGCCGGTTGTCCCCAATGAACGATGCTCCTGATGAATCTGCGCAATTAGAGTAAAACGGAGCTAAAATGTAATTTGAGTGAATTTCCCGTGTTTAACGCACCATGTTACTTTCTTTTCGACGGTGAAGAGGTTAAACAGAGTGTAAATGCTGAGGCTAATTATGAGAGGAACAGAAGATAATTAAGTATTTTTCGATTTTCACGAACTTACAATGACTACAAAAAAGACACCAAATACTTGAAGTCTACGAGCGCTCAGACTAATTGCTCGTCTCTCAAATGATGGCTATTAATTTATTTGGGTCCTTTTTTGTAGAAATAAAATATCTAAGTGCTTTTATTACATACTAGTTGCGCCCCGTGGATAGAAAGTATTTTAATTATTTGCTCGCCCCACGGGAAAATTTCACTTTTCCGGGATAAAATGTAGCCTATATGTTAATCCAGTGTATAAGTTATCTTGATACCGAATTTCATCCAAATCCATTCAGCCGTTTGAGCGTGAAGGAGTAACAAACATACACACATACACACATATACACATACACACATATACACATACACACATATACACATACATGTTAGTAAAGCCTTTTTCGTATAGTATTTAAATTCAAATAATTTATGTTCTATGTCCTTTTGATACCTGCCTTTTGTATGTCACTTGAATATAAAACTTTACAGCATATACCAGGTTGTTTTATATTTTATCTTTTATTCTCTAATATTACATATTATATTATTCTCGCCACTTCCACATTCTCTCACGAGAAACGTAACCCTAATAATGGTTATGGGCCCAGAACGGAAGGCGAAAAATATAATATTGTAGTGAGTGTCATTGCTGAAAAATAATTTTCTATATAAAGATTGTGCTGAAGGAAACATTGAGAGCTGAGGTAATTTTATTGAATAGTTAAAATGGCTACAACAAGAATGATTGAAGTTTTAACCAGAGAAAATTACGAGAGCTGGCGAGTACAAGCAGAGGCTTTACTGATCAAGAATGATGCGTTTGGGTATGTGGATGGTAGTAAACAAAAACCAATGGAGGAAAGAGCAGCGCAGGCGTGGATTGTTGGAGATTCCAAGGCAAGAGCTGACTTAATCCTGAGTATGTCTCCTGGTGAGTTACGGCATGTAAGAGGGTGCAAAACGTCTAGAGAGGTATGGTTAAAGCTAGAATCCATATATGCATCAAAAGGACCAGCGAAAAAGGCTACTTTGTTGAAAAGGTTGACGATGATGAGATTCACCGAGCCTGGCGACTTTTATGAACATATTTCAACATTTTTTGATATAAAGGATAAACTGAGTGCAATGGATGTGGAGATTCATGATGACCTATTTTCGATAATGTTGCTCTATAGTCTTCCTACAGAGTTTGACAATTTCCGATGTGCAATAGAGTCTCGAGACGAAATTCCGAATCCTGAAACTCTAAAGATCAAAATCGTTGAAGAATACTGTTCGAGGCACAATTCTGAAGAAAAAGCAATGATCGCAAAAGAGAATTTGAGAAAAAAGAAGTTTAACAAACAACGGGAAACATTCAAGTTTAAATGTTTCAAATGCCATAAAGTTGGACATAAAGCATCAGAATGCACGGAAAACAAAGAAAAAGATTCTGCAAAGTACGTTGTCGATAGTGATACATGTAAAACACCTTTTGATACCAGTTTTGATTCTTTTAATTGTGTTACAGATCAATGTAATGATGTGTACAACGGAAACGGAAACTGGATCTTAGATAGCGGGTGTACATCACATCTATGTAAGGACGTAAACAAGTTTGTGGAGGGTTTGTTACCGTCATCGAGTCAATTAAATTTAGCTTCCAACTTGACCACAAAAGTTGAAGGTAAAGGTATGGTCACACTGTCTGCATGTAAAGGTGAATCCAAAACAAATGTTCAGTTGCCAGACACATTGTACGTTCCCGATCTGCGATGTAACCTAATTTCAGTGGCAAGGATTACAGATAAAGGTTATACTGTAATGTTTACTAAGGATGAGGCCATAGTGAAAAATTGCCATGGGGAAATTGTCGTAGTTGCGGATCGTAAGAGTAATTTATATTACGTTAGGGAACAGAATGAATCTGCATCAGTAGTATTAGAGGATAATGTATGGTTGTGGCATGAACGAATGGGACACTTGAATGCAAGGGATTTATTGAGAGTTTTGACCAAAGTTGGTATAAAAACTCAGAGGATAAATGAGCGTGAGCTGTATGATTGTGACGTGTGTGCAAGAGGGAAAATGAGTGCGTTACCATTTTCAAAATCAAACGGACCCTGTAATGAGGTTTTGAGAATTGTATATTCAGATGTGGTCGGACCTTTTAATACGCAGGCGATAGGTGGCGCAAAATATTTTGTTACTTTTATCGACGATAGTACACGTTGGTGTGAAGTGTACCTATTGAAACAAAAGAGTTCCGTTTTTACTGTTTTTAAAATTTATAAAAATTATGTTGAAAACGTAACGGGTAAAAAGATAAAATATTTGCAATCCGACAACGGAGGTGAATATTGCAATCGAGAGTTTGATGAGTATTTGAAGAACGAAGGTATTGGTAGAAGATTGACAGCTCCTCGGACTCCTCAGCAAAACGGAGTTGCTGAGAGGATGAATAGGACATTAGTCGAAATGGCGAGATGTATGCTTATATCTTCAGGTCTTTCGGCGGGTTTTTGGGCAGATGCTGTGGTGACGGCTTGCCATGTCAGAAATCGATGTCCATCGAGTGCACTTGGAGGAGATATACCATATGAGAAATGGTATGGCAGACCTGTTAAACTGCATTACCTACAGAAGTTCGGAACCAAGGTACATGTTTTAAATAAAGAACCCAACCAAAGTAATTTGGCAGAAAGGAGTCAAGAAGGTGTTTTTGTTGGTTATCCAAGAGATGTCAAGGGATATAGAGTTTGGATTCCTACCGACAAGAAAATCATAGTATCGAGAGATGTTAGATTTCATCAGAGCGGAGATCGTTTGCAGGATAATTTAGAAGAAGATCCGCTTAACATTGGAAAATGTGTTTCTCCTTTGAAAATGCAACCTACATATGCGGAGATAGAGATTACTTCGGCAGAAGTTTCTGATCGTAAGTTAGATGAAGTAGGACCCGATGGTGAGCATACTTGCGTTGATTCTTATATTGAACCAACGATGTCATCAATGCCAAATATCGAATCACACTGCGATGTACTTCAAAGTGGTGATATGGGACCGGATATAAGGCATGAAGAATCAGAAAAGATATACAAGAGAGCTCCAGGGAGACCACGCTTAGATAAAAGTGGTACGGGTCGTCCGAAGAAAATATACAAATTGGTTGAAGTGACATCAGAAAGAGAAGAAACGTTACCACAATATTCGTGTGAGGGCGAAGGTGTATCGTCAGACCCGGATGAGTTTACTGACTGTCAAGATTTTGCAGGTGTTACAGAAATAACATTAAAACAAGCTCTTTCTAGTAATGAGAAGTATGGATGGGAACAAGCTATCTTATCTGAAATCAAAAGTTTGCTGAAGAATAGAACTTGGGATATTGTTAAGAAACCGGCAAATCGTGACGTAGTGGGATGTCGCTATGTTTTAACTACGAAGTTAAATCCAGATAAAACTGAAAAGAAGAAAGCTAGATTAGTAGCGCAAGGTTTTAGCCAGAGGTATGGTATTGATTTCCATAGTACATTTGCTCCTGTGGCGAGACTTGAGTCTGTGAGACTGTTAGTGGCTCTTTCAGTGGAAATGGACATGGAAATTCATCAGTTGGACATCAATACAGCGTATTTAAATGGAATTTTGGAAGAAGAAATTTACATGAAAATTCCTCAATTGCTTAAGGATTGTCTTTTGACCATTTCAAGAAATCAGAGTGAAGATTTAGGTATTAGAGGCAAAGCTGAAAAGATGTTAAAGGATCTTGAAGCCGGAGGAGATGTTTGCCGATTAAATAAGGCATTGTATGGTTTGAAACAGGCGGGACGGCAATGGAACATAATGCTGGATCAAAAACTTATTAAAATGAAATTCAAGGCTTCCAGAAATGAACCTTGTTTGTATTTTAAGGAGGAGAATGGAACAAAACTTTTTGTTTTGGTCTACGTTGATGATATTTTGATAGCATGTAACAAAAGAGTTCACATTGACGACTTTAAGAAAGAACTATCCAAAGAGTTTGAACTAAAAGACTTTGGACAGGCCAAATATATTCTAGGTATTGACATTGTCAGAGACAAAGGTGTCATTACGTTGTCACAAACGAAATATATTTGGAAATTATTACAAGATTTTGGAATGGAAAAATGTAAAGAATCTGTTGCAATTCCATTGTGTCCGAATGAAAAATTAATATACTCTAAAAGTGAAATTAATGTGCCTGTTGTGAATGATACACATGGATACAGGGAGCTCATAGGAAGCTTGATGTACTTGGCAACAGGAAGTCGACCAGATATAATGAATTGTGTGGTAAAGTTAGCACAATTCAATGAAAATCCGAATGAAATGAGTTGGAATTTCGCAAAGCGTGTGTTGCGATATTTGAAAAGAACACAGAATTACGGTCTTTCGTTTAAAAAGACTGGTGAGTCAATGGTAGGATACTCGGATTCGGACTGGGGAAGTTGTGAACTAGATCGACGTTCATATTCCGGGTATGCTTTCATTTTAGGTGGTGCGTGCGTTTCGTGGAAATCACAGAAACAAAGGTGTGTTTCTACTTCGTCTTGTGAGTCAGAATACGTGAGCCTATCACAATGTATGAAAGAAGCGGTTTATCTGAATAGTCTGCTTACCGAAATTGGGTTACTCAGGTATGCTAAAATTACTTTATATGCAGACAATCAGGGTGCTATTGCGCTAGCTAAGGATCCAGTTCTCCATTCTCGTTGTAAGCACATAGATATAAGATACCATTTTATTAGAGATGTGTTAAAGAATAATAAGGACATTTCTTTACGATACATTTCTACAAATGATATGACGGCTGATATATTAACGAAAGCCTTGCCTAGATGTAAACATTATAAATGCATGATAGGATTAGGGCTTCAAGATAATATATGTATAACTTAAGGGGGTATGTTGACTAGGCCTTGAGAACATAAATTAAGGGGGCGTGTTAGTAAAGCCTTTTTCGTATAGTATTTAAATTCAAATAATTTATGTTCTATGTCCTTTTGATACCTGCCTTTTGTATGTCACTTGAATATAAAACTTTACAGCATATACCAGGTTGTTTTATATTTTATCTTTTATTCTCTAATATTACATATTATATTATTCTCGCCACTTCCACATTCTCTCACGAGAAACGTAACCCTAATAATACACACATACAATTATAATATTAGTGTGAAGAGTGATGGAAAGTATTCAATGTCGACTGAACGTCTAGTCTTTTATTGAACATCTAAGTTTTTCGTAAAGAAATTTGCGTGTCACTTTCATCAGTTAACAAGCAGAACCAAATGTTGACTCATCACGGCTTTATGTCATTAGTTAGTTTGACTACTGCCAGGAAGCTCCTTCAAACGGTTTCAAACTTTATTACTTAAGTCTTAAAATCAATGGTTGACTGAGTTTAGTTGATTTAATTAATCCAATTGTACACCTATGCATCCGAGCTGTAGTTTGTACATTCAATGTCTTTTAATTTCACTTATTAATTAATTAGTCTTGACTTTCTGCTCTAGTAGCTTTGCAGCGGTCTGACGAACGGATATATTAAGATAATGCTTAGATAAATCATAAAATATACATATTACAACGTTATTACATGATGGTTATTTTACATTTATGACGTACAAAGTCGTGTTCTGCTGCTTGTTACTCTGCACATAGCCTTCCGTAACGCTTGAAATTTGAAACATGTATACTTACACTCTTTTTTGGCTCCACACTTTTGTGTATTTGCCAGTGTCAAGTAATTGATAATTTCTCAAGTTAATAAATATTATATATATATGTGTCAAGTCAAGTCATCAAGTTAAGTCATAGTCTAGTCAAGTCAAGTCATAGTCCTAGTAAAGTGGTGGCAACTTTACCAGACGCTTCTATGGAGTGGTGGAAACAACACCACAAGAAACGTTTCATCATCATTACACCATTTTCCCACACTCACGCTTGTAATCCAGCACTTAACGAATAAAATGCCACCAATTTTATGCACTAACACTGAAAATAACACAATATTTGGAAAATAATAGAATGCGGTGACGCGATCTTTTTCATTTTCCCGCCAAAACTCTATTATCACGTTTTTTTGTCTGTGTTTGATGATTCACATGATTCAACTTGCAATCAAAGAGTATATAAACACTACGTACAAAGTCTATGGTCTCTTCAGTGCTCACAGTCATCATAATTGATTGAATTCGAACGAATCAACACAGTCACAGCGAGCTAATGAAAGCGACGGATCTGACGGCATGTTGCGATTTTCGCTCAAAGATGACAACGATGACTTGCGGTAGTATTGTCTGAAGTAAAAGTTTAGTTTTCGCACTTATATCTGAACTTTAATATATGCTATTAACGTTATTAACTTTTGATCGTAGGCGGAATTAGCCACAGATGTTATTTTACAATATTGTGAAATAGATTGTAGAAATTTTTATTATAGATATTCGCAGTTGTTAATTTTGGAAAATATTTTCTATTTAATAAAACATTTTGCTTAGACTTTTTGTTCAGTTCTGTGTCAGCACTTGAGTCTAGTGTTTGGTTCATAAATTTCTGCAGCTAAATAAGTATACCAATTCGCGTGTGCTTGGTCCATTCGTTGTGGTTATGTTCCACGCGCTATCTCGAGCGGCTGTAGCCTCGTATAGCCGCGGACATAACTCATTTTGAGCAGTAATTTAATAATGCATCGATAGTTTGTACACTACGGTTAATTAGTTAGATTTTATAAACTTATTAGCTAACCCGGCAAACTTCGTTCCGCCTAACAGTCAATGAATGTGTACGTTTAGGATTTTTTTTATTGATATTATCAATTTTATTACTAATTATCCTATTCTATACGAAGATAAATCTAAAAACACGAAGAATCATAATTCCAGCTTTATTACAGCATTGTCCAGCTGTTACTAAGTTTCTGAGTCCGTCAAGCCGGAAACAGATGATGGACCATGTCATTATAAATATTTAAAACAATTTAAATAATTCTAAGTTAATATATTTGTGAAAAAATACGCATTTAAAAAAAACTTTAGTAAATACGTGTGATGATCTTTTAAGTCTCGTTACTACAAATCTTTATTTATTTTCAATTTTATTTTTGTTATGTACCTGAATAATGCTTCTGTAAATTGTTGCCTAAAATGTAAAGCATACCGCTCCAACTTGGCAGAAACTTTTTTTTCCCGAGAAACTTTATTTTTGCCATATTTAAACGGGCAATACCGAACAAAAAGTACTACGGCCAGTAACTTGAAAAAGTTGGCAAATTTGATAAGGATTCCAAAATAGTATGACAATTTCTAGACAGTTGGACTTAGGCAATTTTTTTTGAACAATCAATTAATTAGCGATTGGGTAAATCATCCTTATTTAATAATTTTAAATTCATTCTAGATTAAACAGTTATGGATGGAAATGAATGACACGAAGTCGCTCGAAAAAAGATAACGAGGATGCATCAACTTAATGGGTATTTTAAGTGTAGCCTCCATAGAATAAATCTTCGCGAACATTTAGTAAATTTTTTGTTTCTGAAAGAAAGAAAGAAAGAAAATTTATTTATTTGCAACAGAATAAAAAAAATAGAAAAAAAAATACATAAGAACGATTATTATTATTATTATTATTATTATTATTATTATTATTATTGGTTGATAGGCTCGCGTTATTTATATTATTATTATTTTTTTATTATTATTATTTATATTATTTTTATTATTATCGATACTTTCAATATTTTGTCACAAACCGGCCCCAGCTCAGCGTAGTGCTACGGCACTGGTTTTCCGTTAGGACCGTTTAGCCGAACCCACGGAGCAGACATACACCGATATCTAAATGAAAAAAAAAAAGAAATTCTTTAAAAAAAAGGTAGTAATAATTAAGAAACACAAAGTTAAAAATAAAACGAATAAAATAAAAACGAATTATACAAACCAGTAAATAAAAGTATCACACTAATATTATAAAGGCGAAAATTTGTATGTGTGTATGTTTGTTACCCTTTCACGCTTAAACGGCTGAATGGATTTAGATGAAATTAACCAAGATAGCTTATACACTGGATTAACATATAGGCTACATTTTATCCCGGAAAAATTAAATTTTCCCGTGGGATGAGCAAATAATTAAAATACCTTTTATCCGCGGGTGAAACCGTGAGGTGCAACTAGTTTTAGAATAAAGTGATGGAAGTTGAATACATTTATGCTATACATTATAGGTGGTAATAAGTAGACATTCCTAATCTCTGAAATATAGTTAAAATAACTAAATTAAGATTATATTTATATACATTATACATTATAATACATTGCCTGCAATTATATGCAATACAGTTTCTCTTTAATCGACGACTGTACATCAGCCCGACGCCGAAGTTTGCTGTTGTGGTTGGTGCTATCGATTATTGTTGTTAATTTGTATCGCCTCTGTGCATCGGGTGTAAGAACCTATCATTGATCTTAGAATATACCAGGCGAACTGTCTGAGCACAAAATTGTTTCTCGAGTGAATCCACATTTAATAACTCCTTTCTTTTGGTCTATTTAGATAAATATTTTTGAAGTATAACTTAAGCACGCTTGACTTGACAAATGCGAGGCGAACGGAAGTTGATGTTGGTTCACGTAGATCTCCATTGTCAACATAATAAAGTTAAATATGTTGGTATGTCCGGTAAAATGACAATTTACAATTGTCAACATGGCGACATTAACATTAAACAAAGCAAAAAATATGCTATACCGGCCGATAGATGAAGCTAAACTAAAGCAGCCTTATTAATAAACGGGTATTAGTCTCGGATTAGTTACTTCAGCTTTTGTCCTTTTTTTGCTAATGGAATATTTAGCTGGATCGAAAGAGACAAAAGATGGTGTAACTAGTCTAAAGCTAGTACGTGTTTATTAATAAAGCTGAAGAAGTTTTATTTCAGACGTGTGGTCTAAAGCACACTCGTTTTTTTATAACTAGCTATGAGAGAGATTTAGTTTCATCACTGATTCCTAACTAGTTATTAAAAAGTAATATTTAATCCATGTACATAGCTGTGTTTTATGACTAGCTATAAAAACGCATGAACGCATTATTTGAGTAACCAAAAACGAAAAAGGTTTATTTCTACTTTTTGGTAATTTTACGAAAATTTATTATTAATTTATCTATTCTTATCATTATGCAACGCGACTTGCGGCTCTATCTTACATCTTTTTAGCCGGTTCTTATTACTTGAATTTACAAAATGACGTAACATCCAAAATTCAAGCTGCTCCAAGCTACTCATTTGATATTAGTTACCTCAGTTTGTCCCGCATGAACTACTTCGGGTTTCTCAAAGAAGCTACACTTTTAAAGTTGATATTGCTTACCTCAGTTTGTCCCGCATAGACTATTTCTGATTTGCTCTTAACTCTGTTGTAGTATTTAAACGAGTATAGATACTTTACGTTCTCCAATTCTCTCCGTAGCTCTTACAGATTAGTTAATGGGGTTGTACTGATAGTGTTACAAGCTGGTCCCGCCCCATCTCGATTGTAGCACTAATTTATCTATATTACTTCCATTATTGCTTGCTATTTGGTTCGGTTTAAATGAACATAGTGTTTTTATTGTATACGAGCTTTTGACCGCAGCTTCGCCCGCGGCGTGGCCTATGGGAAAATAATTCAACCACCCATTTCACCCTCTTATCTATAGGGTGGAATTTCGAAAAATCCTTTCTTAGCGGATGCCTAAGTCATAACATCTACCTGCATGCCAAATTTCAGCCCAATCCGTCCAGTGGTTTGGGCTGTGCGTTGATAGATCACTATGTCAATCAGTCAGTCAGTCAGTCACCTTTGAGTTATATATATATTTAGATTTTTTTTATTTTTTTTTATGGCCAAATGGGCATGCGTTTGACAACAACTCACCTGATGGTAAGTGACGAAGTTGTCTAAGGTGGAGCACGCTTGCCCATGAGATGCCCATTCACTCTTGACTTAAAAAGACCCAGGTTGTACTCAGGAAAAAACACTGTTGTTGGAAGAGCATTCCATTCCTTGGCCGTTCGGACTATAAATGACCCAGCAAAACGCTTAGTGCGGACTTGGGGTATACTAACGACGTAAGGATGTGAAGAATCACCAAGTCTTGTAGTTCTATGATGGAAAGGGGATGACAGAATTAGTTGATGAAGGGCATGCGCACACTCTCCAAAATGTAGCCGATAGAAAACCGACAGACCGGCGACCTTGCGTCTGTGTTCCAGGCTTTGGATTCTCCCTTTAAGATACGTTGCTTGAAACAATATAATAAAAATTCGTTAAACTTGGAGTCCAAGTCTTGGACAGTTGCTTAAATACCTAATTCCCGTCCGCACTAAAGCATATTTAAATCAAATCATATAATCATTTAGTGACATAAAAGGGGTTTTATACATTTTAATAAGTTCTCTCTTAGGACTGTGTCTGTTAAGGACTCTTGAACTAGTGAGAATTTAAAATGCAACTTCGCTTACGCAACACTTAAACCAAGTCAGACTTATGCGCTGACTTCCACTGAACCAACCAATTAACATTAAGTCTCTTCTTAAACGTAAAACAAAAATAATCTTATTTTTATTTGGAAAATATTTTTTAGTTTTTGCTCCATACTTTTGTGTATTTAGCCAGTGTCAAGTAATTGATAATTTCATAAGATATTGATAAGTATTTCACGCAGATATCTGCTAAGTCACAGTCCAAGTCATCAAGTCAAGTCATAGTCTAGTCTGTCATACTCCTAGTAAAGTGGTGGCAACTTTAATAGAAGCTTCTATGGAGTTTTGGACAACACGAAAAGAAACGTTTCACCATCATTATACCACTTTTCCACACTCATGCCTGTAATACAGCACTTAACGAATAAAACGCCACCAAGTTTGTGCACTAACACTGAAAATAACACAAGTGTTGGAAAATAATACAATGCGGTGACGCGATCTTTTTCGTTTTCCCGCCAAAACTCCGGAAATTTGTTGTAAACAATAACATGATGTCAGCGTCATCTTGGCAATGTGTTTCCAAAGTTGTAGTTCACGAAAAATCAGAAGGATGGCGTTGATTTTTAATTCACCACTCTGACAACAAAAAAACTTAGTTTCCTGACATGCAAATCTATGGTAAAGCCTCTAATTGTCGGTATACAACCTTAAGGTTTCTAATAACAGAGTTAGATTGAAATATAGCACTGCTATTATTTCAATGTAACGTAGATGCATTGAATTCTGCGTCCATTTAAAAAGTATCTAATCGCTGGAAAATAATAGCGGTAATAAATTGTGAAATTGATAATTATCTGAGAAATAATTACAAGGGCCCTGTAAGTATAAAGTTAGACACGTAATGCGTGCGTGCGGTGCGCTTGCGCAGCATAGGGCTTTTATTGTTCACCAACGCGGAAACTGTGGTGGAGTGGAGCGGAGATGTAGATAGAGGACAGGAAAAATTTTGTATGCGGCAAAATGGAGACTGGAAAATGAAACAAAATCGTATTGGTGGTTTACACCTAGTCATTAGATACATCTCTCCGCTTAAGTTGTAGTGGGTAACGACCATAATAATTGCAACTTCAATTGATTGCCTGTTAAAGTATGTTTATTGTGTAATAGTTATCAGCGATTAAAAAAAGATTAAAATAAAATGGAATGTTTTAATTTTTTTGTTTAGTTATTATTTGTTTTTATACAAAGAAAAGATTTCAACGCGTGCTTAATTGTCTAACAGTTTCTGATTGTTTGTGTTTTTTTTTATTAGTTTCAAGTCGCACGGGCGACCATTTGGGTGACCATTATTTATGTCTTAAGTGTACCTTGTGACAAATAATACAATCCTGTTTAACTTATTAGATAGGTAATTTAAGATGTGGACTATTCAACATATTAAGAAGGTAGTAAATACAAAATTATGAACGACGTGTGGTAAATTGTGATCAATAGTTTCGACTTTAATAAGCTAGCGTTAAAACTTGCTCATTGCCTTCTGAACTGCAGGTTGTGGGTTCGCTTCCCACCCAGCACAAACATTTGTTTATCTGGGTGTTTATATTGTATTCTATGTATGTATTTACAAACAAAAAGTATATAAGTACTGTATCAGTTATCTGGTTCGCATAGTACAAGTTTTGCTTAGTTTGGTGCTAGATGGCGCTGAGTGAAATGTCCATACATATATTTATTTACATTTATTTATTGACGGTTTAACCACAAAAGATTTAAACAAGCTTTAAACTAGTGTTTACTGCTGTTAAGCATTATAAAACAAACGTTTGACGTCTGTCTAAGCCTTGTTTATGTATTTGTGGTAGTACGGTTAGAGTTTGCTTGAAATCTAGATTTAGTCTATATATTTCACCAAAAAACACTAGTTAAACTAGCATTCGAAAGCATATTCTAACGTGAAAGTGATAACTGTAAGACGGTGTTGTTTATAATCAGAAATCTCTCGCACATCCGATTGCTGTTTACATCCGACCGCAGCCGTCATTGTTAGGTGGTTGCCACTAGTTTTTGCAGTCTGCCAGTCGTTAGCGGTTTCGCGGCTCGCCGGGTCCGATGGCGGAAAATGATGTAGGGTCTACGCAGATTTGCAATCTAAAGAAATTAATTTTCTTTGAATAATATTGGCTTTTTTTTTGCACCGTTTGAATAAACTTAGTATTTGTTGTAAAACGCGATGTACGTAAATCTTCTATATATATAATTTAGCTACTGCCTGCGGGGCCTATATGAAAATAATTCGATCACCCATTTCACCCTCTTAGGGTTGGAATTTCGGAAAACCCTTGCTCAGTAGACACCTACATTTTACAAAAAATACACCCTCCAAATTTCAAGTCTCTAGAATAGAACCAGCGGTTTAGGCTGTGCATTGATGAAGTCATAGATAATATATAAGTCAGTCATTCAGTCAATCAGTCAGGACTTTGAATTTTATATGTATATAGAAGAAAGTCGTCTTAGTTACACTATTTATAACTCAAGAACGGCTAAACCGATTTTGCTGAAAATCGGTGAAAAGCAAGTCTATCACAACTCACAACAAAACATCAGCCGGAAGATGTCTGCTGTTGAACGCAGGCATGCCTCATAAAACGCGACTTTGGGCGCTTATCACAGGAGGGATTTGCCGTTATCAGCACACTTGGCAAACGGCTTGGCTTTGTACTATAGAAATCATGGGATTACGCGGTACACGGAACCCATGTGAACCCAATGCATACACACTAAACAACGCACTGCAGTAGTTTATTATTTCCTCAGCCATAGTACTTATTTGTACCCCATCTCTTCCCACGGTGCCGTAAAAGCCGGCTAAAGGAATACATCCAGGAAATGAGCAGCAGTATTCTCCTCGATCTTAATTATAAAGGCGACTCCCATGCATGGTTATTATGGCAAACCAATTAGAAAATTTAAAAGTCAATACAACAATGTGCAGTGTCCTTTACAAAGATGCGAATTTCAAGACAAGCGGAGAGCAAATTGAATATGAACTTTCATTTGTGGTGAAATGTACCAGTAATCTAAGCTTAGGTTCGAAAGCGGTGGGAAACTGCCTTATCGCAGGTCGATAGCTTCGCTTCCATTGTGGCCGAGCATATTGGAGGATGCAATATGGAATTACCAACAGATTGAATTAGCTCTATTCTCCGGTCTTAATCTCTATTTATATCAGTGTAGAATTCATATTAGTATAGTGGTCGTTTCTCTATTTATATCAGTGATACGTACTGAGACAACAATAACGTAAACGCAGACATTACTTTTTCACTGGCCAGCTAAGTCTCACGATAATTTTTATATGGCAGTGTGACATCGCATTTACTCTACATATTTAAAAAGTTTATTTCCGGTTTAATAAAATATGTAATGTTATATTGAACCAGGGTATTTTAAAAGCAGCGTTGTACTTGTGTTAAGCGTAACTTATTCTAAAGAAAAACCTACTTTAAATTTTGGCTTCCTTTTTTTAAGACAGAGGCTTGCGTTTCACAACATTAAGTATGTCTGCGCAGCCGCCTCCATCCAGTGCCGGCGAGCATCTCCTTGTTGAAGTGACTATTAATCACTCTAAGGTATTACTCGGTGTATACTACTGTCCTTCGTTGCGTATTAACTATTTTTCATCTTTTGAACAGCTTTTAATTGATTACTCGACTTCTTACGATCACACCATAATTATGGGTGATTTTAATACCTGTCTTCTTAAGCATGACTCCCGATCTTTTAATTTTGAATCCATTATCAGGGCTAGCAATCTGACCATACTTCCTTTAAATGCCACTCACAATTTACCTAATTGCGCACCTTCCCTTTTAGACGTAATACTAGTGTCATCTTTATCCCATGTCAGTAAACACGGTCAGTGTGCGGCGGATGCATTTTCTTATCATGACATGATTTACCTCTCTTACAAAATCCGTCCGCCTAAAGCTAAGCCCAAAGTTCTTCTGCAGCGTAGTTTTGGTGGTATTGATATTGATATGTTGCGTAGGGATGCAGTTGAGTTGGACTGGTCTGATGTAGCGAACGCGGTGTCCATTGATGAGAAGGTCGATAATTTTAATAAGATCCTTACGCAGTTATACGACGTCCATGCTCCTTTACGACCGATCAAACTGAAGCACTTGCCCGCGCCCTGGATCACGCCAGAAATCCGAAGCGTGATGAGTAAAAAACTGTCGGCCAAGGCAAGATTTAAATGTAGACCAACTGACATTAACAAGGAGAAATACGCAAAATATCGAAATCACTGCAATAAGGTGTGTAGGGACGCGCAGCGCCGGCACATTCACAGTTCTCTTGAAAATGAGGACCCTGCTAAGGTTTGGAAATTTCTTAGGTCTCTAGGAGTTGGAAGATCACGACAGGATAATATACCTAAAGATTTAAATATTAATGCACTTAACCAACATTTTTCCTCTTCTGCCAACTTTGATGGGTCTACAAAAGCTGTTACATTGCAATATCTTTCTACACTTCCAACTTCGGACCATTCCCCTTTTGTCTTTCAACAATTTACTGGTTGTGATGTTAAGAAAGGTATAGAGTCCATTACATCAAATGCGATCGGTAGTGACTGCATCAGCCGCAGAATGCTACTTCCCATAATCGATGAAGTACTGCCAGTCATACAACACATCCTTAACACGTCCATTTCCTGTGGTGAGTTTCCTTCCATATGGAAAGAAGCTCATATAATTCCTCTACCTAAGAAAAACCATCCCTCAACCTTTTCTGATTATCGTCCTATTTCAATCCTTCCTTTTCTTTCAAAACTTCTTGAGCGACTCGTTCACCAACAACTTACTTCCTTCCTTATCCGAAATAACCTTTTGAATCCTTTCCAATCCGGTTTCCGTCCTGGCCATAGTACAGTCTCCGCGCTAGTTAAAATCACTGATGATGTTCGACTTGGCATGGAAAATAAGCAGCTTACTGTTCTCACGCTTCTTGATTTCAGCAACGCGTTTAACAATGTTGACTTCGATGTTTTACTAGGACTTCTACGCCTGCTTAACATATCTCCAACAGTTATTGAGTGGTTTCGCAGTTACCTGCATGGTCGCCGGCAACGTGTACGCATCGATGAGTCTTTCTCTTCATGGTGTTACACGAGTGCAGGTGTACCCCAGGGCGGCGTTCTATCACCCCTTCTCTTTTCAATTTTTATCAACTCAATTTCTCATGGTCTTTCTTCTTCCTACCACCTTTATGCAGATGATTTGCAGATTTACACACAAGCTCCTCTACAGCAACTTCCAGCGGCTATAGAGATTATCAATAGTGATCTTGGGAGAATCTCGGAATGGAGCTATTCGTATGGTCTCCAAGTTAACCCTGCGAAAACACAAGCTATTGTCATTGGCAGCTCGCGGATGATTTCTAAAATAGACTGGTTTCGCATGCCTCAAGTAATTTTTGATGGAACTATAATCCCAATTAGTGACGTCGTGAAGAACCTTGGGATACTTATTGATAGGCAACTGTCATGGGTACCCCAAGTTGCAGAAACCAGTCGTAAAATTTTTGCCTCTGCTGGTTCCCTTAGGAGATTGCGTAATTTTCTGCCTACTACCACCAAAATTGCTCTAGCACATTCTCTGTTACTTCCGATTCTTGACTATGCGGACTCCTCATATCTAGATTTAACCGAAGAACAGCTAAATAAGCTCGAACGCTTACAAAATTTCTGTATTAGATTCATATATGGCCTACGCAAATATGATCATGTCTCCGAATTTCGTAAAAAGCTGAAGTGGTTACCTATTCGTTCTCGCCGGAATGCTCGTATCCTATCCCTCCTCTATGCTATTTTATTCATCCCATCCACCCCACCCTATCTCAAAGAACGCTTCAAGTTCCTATGCCAGACCCACTCCCTGTCCCTGCGTTCTTCCGAAACTCTCCAGCTCAAGCCTCCCGTCCATACTTCCCAGTTCTACGACAAATCCTTTACAGTGCAAGCTGTTCGTCTGTGGAATGCTCTTCCTACAGAAATCAGACACGCCAAGTCCCAGGCCATATTTAAAGATATGGTGCACAAATATTATCTGTCATGTTAACTGCTGCTATCTAGTATTATATTATAACTTTTTCTTGCTTTTGTAATAAATATGTATTAGTTTATTTTATTATAAAATATGTAAGTATTAGGATGTATTTATATATATTTTTACCAAGTTATAGGTAATAGTTTATTTTCATCTGTATTTCTTTTTATTCTAAATTGTTTTAGACCGCCATGTTTTATCTTTTGATACTTTCCATCCAAAGGTTGTCTGGAAGAGATCGCTATTAGCGATAAGACCGCCCATTGTTGCACTAGTATGTAAGATTTAATAATTCCTGTATTGTTTGAATTTCGTTGGTGAGACAATAAAGAGTTATCTATCTATCTATCTAACATTTTTTTTTACTTCAAACTTGTCTAGCATTTGAACACGCTCTCACCTGATGGGAAGTGACGATGCGATTGAAGGTGTAGCATGCTAGCCAAGTAAAGCATTAGCATTTTTCCTGATGTTTAGTGACAATATGGCCGAAAATATAGCTATTAGCTACTTTCTGAGTCTGGGTGTTGTGGGACTATGGTCCTCATAGTTCCCGGGTCCCTAGATACAGATAATCCTAGTGAGGGTCCAGCATATAAGTATGTGATTGTTGGGAAAGAAAAATATATATTATTAGGTCACCACGATTGTCTCCTTCCCCTGTGGTGCACTTCTGATCCTTTTGAGTCGACAGCGTAAACACAAAAAAGTTTGCTCTTCACCTAGACACCAACACTTCCCATCAAGGCTCCAAGATTGCTATTAAAATTGCTTTTGTATCGTTTTTCTGACAAATTAGCAATGGAAAAACTGTCAATAATCCATGATTGTAGACCTCTAGAGTAACTATATTCTTTGTTCTAGACTTAGAAAAGAGCAATGCAACATGCGGCCCAGATGATATGCTGTCAAACGTATGTCTATTTTTGGCGTTCAAAAATATTGATTGCTATTTGTTTAGCTTATTTTTGTACCTGTTCTAAATTGTAAATCAAATAGTACATCATGACATCAAAAGCTCTCAAAGCGAGACAATTGCTGCAATAACGCCGGTTTATTTTGACGATCCGTTTTCACCGTTGAATAACCTCAGACAATGCTCACGCTATAAACACGCTAGATTCTAAGGCATTGATCTAAAAAGTACAATAAATACCTACATTATTTGAATAGTACTTTTATAATTGCGTAGTTAAATAACAACTATATTTATAATTCAATTATTGCGCGCAACGTAAGTAGAAATGCAAAGAAAAATTTCTACTATCGTATTAACTGTTTTTTTTTATATTCAAATAGTCTATTGCATCTGTGGCTATCAATATAGTGACCCGATAACAAAGTGCTTTCTCGAGTTTTTTGGCGGGAAAACGAAAAAGATCGCGTCACCGCATTGTATTATTTTCCAAAACTTGTGTTATTTTCAGTGTTATTGCATAAAATTGGTGATGTTTTATTCGTTAAGTGCTGGATTACAAGCATGAGTGTGGAAAAGTGGTATTATGATGGTGACACGTTTCGTTTCGTGTTGTTTCCAAAACTACGTAGAAGCTTCTAGTAAAGTTGCCACCACACTACTAGGAGTATGACTTGACTAGACTGGACTATGACTCGACTTGACACATATATGTTAATTTGTTGGTAATATTAATTAACTTGAGAAATTATAAATTACTTGACACTGGCTAAATACACAAAAGTGTGGAGCCAAAACATAATTTAAAAAAAGTGTCTACTCTCAAATACAAAAGTTCCAACTGTCGTGTACTTTTCCTGTCATAAGTGCTCATGATCAGTCTTGCCAGGAGATGAAAAGACCTTTTCTTTATTTATCCATCAAACTGTCTTAGCTTTCACGAGGTCCGACGACAGGCCTCAACCATTTTTGACATCTTCCCAGCGCAGCGGCGGTGATGTATATTTTTTAAAGCGATTTAAAACCTTTGTAGATTGAATCAGAGAGAGAGTCCTATTCAAACAACGTTATTGTTCCTCACTCGCTTAAAAAAAGAATTCATTTCATCGCAACCGCTCTGCGGCTGCTAGCTGTCATGGGAAACGTCAGCCAAGCTGTCAAGTTGACAGAGTGCGTTAGCTCAACATTAGAAAACTAACGTAGGCTTAAGGATATTATCAAAATATTTTTATTTCACACGCTAAGTTACCTACCAATTGAATCTATGGATAACATTATATTTTTTTATGTGGACATAATAGCGTTTAATCTCATTTACATAAAACTATCATGTTTGAGATTTGAAAGTACCTAATTAGGTTACTTACTTATGGTACGGAATTTCAAACTACGAAAATTCTAAAAATTGAAAATACGCATTGATGATGAAGTAGAAATATTATAATTAAACGTATTTATGTAGAAGTCAAAGCTATGTAAAATACAACGTATGTGTAAGCAGCTGCAGTTGATTTTTACATAAAATATTATGCAAAAGCACGACTGCAACTACGAAACCAAACAACGCTAAAAGTTCTATAAAATTTACGTTTTCCATTTCATAACCACGCTCTTACTGTCTAAGTACCTCATTGTATACTTATTCCATTCATGGTATTCACAAACAATTGTTTTTCTCTCTTAAATACGTAAATTATATGCGTTGAAACGGTGAGTGAGAGTCGCACGCGCATACGCATGTTCCGAAATGACAAGATAATGATGGTTGTAGTGCGGTGGACAAAATGCTTTTTGTCTAATAGTACGGTTAAAAACTCATTTTGTTTGAGGTTTTGTAGGGGCTAATTTATAAAAGAGTGCTCTTTGTGATGTTAATGTGTATTTATTATTGACAGCCTCTGTGGCATGGTGGCAGGTCGGCTCATAGCCCGGAGGCGGTGGGTTTGATTCCTGCAACAGGACAAGTATTTATGCATGAAATAAAGCGCAAATACTTGTTCTGTGTCTGGGTGTTGTGGGATCATGGTTTTCATAGTTTCTGGGTCCCTAGATACAGGGAACCCTAGTTAGGTTCCAGGATATATGTAAGTGATATTTTAGGCGTTATTATTATTATTACTTCTATGTAAAGACGGGTTAAGCCAAGCCCAAACCACTTACCATAGTGAGCAGTAAACATTAAGTTGCATCGTGCGCACGCGCTTGCGATAACGTCACGCTTGCAAGCTCGCAAGCCCTCTGGAACACGTGGCACCGCTCGAGATTTATTATGTGTTGAAATGTCCCGCTAAAAGCATGTGCGTAGTATATTTCACGTAACTGTTTTTAATACTATCTACCTTTTTGTTTATATAGGTACCAACTTGGTTATCGTTTGGCGGTGTTCGTTTGAATGTAAATATGACGGTTTAGCGAGTGTGAAGGCGCGGTCGCAGCTCTAGGTTGCATTTAGAAGATTTATGCCCGTCTCCATTAAAGTTTGACAGCTCTAAGCACTTATCTCTCTATGAGGTACCTACTGCAACACATTTGAGAATGTCTTAGAGAGAAAAATGCGAACCGTATTTGAAACTTTTCAGCCGTAAGTCGAGACTCAACTCAAGACTTTTCTCGACAAAAAACTTGGCTTGTTATATACACACCGGCACAATTTGCGGAACACAAAAAAAGCAGTAGAACATCGTCATTGGGATTTGAACGAATGGCAGCAGGTTCTCTTTACTGATGAGTGCAGAGTTCTTTTAGAACAGATCGATGGGAGACAGCGAATATGGAGACGCAAAGGAGAACGCCACATACAGTCTAATTTTGAACACACAGTGGCTCATAAGCCACTGGCGGCTCGATTATGGTTTGGGGAGGGATATGTTTGGGAGCTCGCACGGAGTTAGTGATAGTCACAGGAGGGACCATGACAGCAGATCGATACATCAGAGACATTTTAGAAGAACATGTTGTACCATTTGCCCCATTTATTGGTGACGATTTTATTCTAATGCAAAATAATGCTCGTGCTCATAGTGCACAATCGGTACAGGCATATCTGGGCCACGTAGGTATACCGGTGATGCAGTGGCCAGCAAATTCCCCCGATATGAATCCGATAGAGCATGTCTGGGACTTGCTAAAAAGAAGGGTTAAATCCAGAATGCCACCCCCCAACAATCTGAATGAACTTGGAAACGCATTACTTGAGGAGTGGGAGCGGTTGCCTCAAGAAATCATCGATAACATAATCTGTAGCATGCCCAGACGAATGGAAACCGTAATCAGAGCAAGAGGGGGAAACACTCGTTATTAATTTTGCTTCAATTTTATTGTTAAATCATTTAATGCTTACTTTTTTATTTTTTGTGATGGTTCATAATCATATAAAAATTTCACTTATTTCAAATTTCTTTATATTTCAATAAAAAATAACGAAGACTTTTCAAAGTAGTTGTTAAAAGATGTTAATCAATTTGTTATTTTGTGTCTAATTAGATTTTCGTCAAATATATGCGTTATTATCTCATAGTCTCACTTTTTTTTCTGTTCCGCTAATTGTGCCGGTGTGTATATAAATATGCGCGGACCTAACGATCTGGTCATCTTTCATATGAAATGCTTTACAATTTTACAGAGTGAGATTATTTTAATGTTGCATTATTATAACCAAGTAGTGTTTTGTTTATATTATTTCAGTATAGAACATACCGCGTGCATTGCATATGTTATGACTTACGGTCTTGTTATGCGTACTGACCCTAATTGTAGCGTCTTTCTCGTACCACACGCTGGTATATTTGATACCTTTGACAGCGTCTGTTTTAATTTTTTGACGGAAGCATCGGAGGCGGCACGCGCAGGTCTTGCTTACAGCTGCCATGTTATCTATATAAACGGAAACAGAAGGTAAATGTACGGCTTTGTGTAAGCTGAGGTACCGTGTGCAACAGTGCTGAATGTCCTACAATTGAGAGAGACTTATTAATTGAAATAATGTAATATGTTCCCTTTCACTAAAAATTATATTATAGTAATTAATATTGAAGCTATATACAATTTTTGATAAACCATAATCAAATTGAAGTAATTAGAAAACAGCAATAAGACGTTTAGACAATTGTTGGATACTGTATATAAGAACGATTATTATTTACTTTAAACTAGAAACTCCAAAGAATGGTTGTTCTTGTCTAATAAATCCTAGAAAGTTTAGTCATAGATATGGTCAGTTTGTCTTAGAATAAATCTCGTAGGCGTCTATCAAATTGTAATTATTAAAACTAGTAAAAAAAAGCAAATGAAAATATTATTATTTATATATTAAAAAATGCAAATATTTCTAAGTGATTGTTATAACAAGCGGCATCGAACAATTTTCAATGGGTAAAATTAAATTATTCATCAAGTCAAACCTGATGAAAAGAGCCTATTACACAATAAATGATTGTGTCAGCCAAAAAAGCTTGGCCTGAATATCCTAAGCTCAATGTTATGAAATCTTAGGTACCTTGCTAATATGCTATATAATTTCAGTTTCTATTTGTAATGTTTATTAAGAAAATCATTAGTTGGCTATCTTTATGTGGAAATAGATAGCAACCCCAAAAAAATATCCCAGCTATACAAAACACAAGAGCTCATGTTCTGTATAAAAATTACACTGACACGTTTGAGTGAAAGCGGTGTACGTTGAAAGGGCGTTTTCAGTTGTTTATAAACGTCGCAAGTAACGCTGAAACTGCCTTCCTGCACCAAAATAGGCTTGTTTAGTGCGATGCAATACGGTGGGGCTGATCAAAGATGTAATGTAGATGGTAGAAAGGTGAGAGAATTGTAATCATTAACGTAGAAGATAGCAACCAGGCGAGACTATTTTTGTTTCAGACAGAGTACCACATTTCACCTGTTAGGTGATTATGTAAGTCGATTGTAACCTTTTAATAGGTTAACGATCTCAATATGCAAGTTCCGTACATAGTTGCTATGGAAAACACTGAATGAAGTCAATAACTACGCAGTTTCCGTTAATAGTTTTTACGGAGAAGTCAATTGGGTACACGAGTTGCAGTCAAAGTTACGTAATAACTCAATTTATTTTATTTTTTAATAATACAGCCGTCATTTGTCTGGATTTATTTATTATATGTTAGTCGTGTACACTCTGATAAATCTACGCTCAATCATACATTGCGGGTTAAAATATTTATGAATAGAATAGAATTTACTTTATTGTATAAAACTGTGTACATGCAAAGTTCTGAAGCTATAACAATGGTCACAGGCTGTATTATCCATTCCAGACGTACAATATAATTGGGTATACAGTACTTATAGTAACTAAATGGGCATATAACCAAGTATATTATATAATAAAATAATCTAACAAAAAGTACGGACCCAGGTGTTTGTGGATATGCAGAATATAAAAAAAACAAGTATATTTACTTACAATGATAAATGCTATAAAAGGGAGCTTTACAATGTCTAGGTATAAAATTTATGTTCTTCGAAAATTTTATTTTGTTTTTTTATTTATACGCACCATCAAGGAATTCATTTATATTATAGTGAACCTTATCTACCTATTAGCCATTCTTTGAGATAAACCTTAAACTTTATACGATACGATTACTTGCTCTGAATGAATACTTTCCATTGAATCAACTTTAATTAAAAATAAATGTTCATGACAGTAATAAATTATTAACTAAAAAGTAACAATTATCAAAGGGTCTTAATAATAAATGCGTATAAGTAAAAAATAGAGTATAAGCTCTATTCCACTCATTCTTCCACTTAAATCATCATCATCATCATCAGCCTATATTAGTCCACTGCTGGACATAGGCCTCTCCCAAGGCACGCCACTGAGCCCGGTCTTCGGCTCTACTCTTCCAGTTGCTACCAGCTACCTTGCGTATGTCATCGCTCCATCTTGCCGCAGGGCGTCCTACACTACGTCTGCCGATTCGCGGTCTCCACTCAAGAACACGTCTACCGCAACGGTTATCAGTTCTTCGGCAGATATGACCACCACTTAAATAATCCTGCACAATCAATATCATTTTAATCTAACTTTGGAACTTGTATATTTAATGACTTAACTTGAGCAAGACAGTTTGCTTAGAGATCATAAATAGATTTCAATTCTAAACGACGTAAACAAAACAAGGCTAACAAAGAATTTTGTATGAATTCGACTTCCACATCAATCGCATCTTCACCAACACTCACCGATACTGTCCAGTCGAGTGGACCGTAAACTTGATTTATGTTCAAAGGTAATCCACCATCCATCTTGTTTGCGGCATGCGTCAGTTGTCTTTGAGTGCTACTTAACTAAGTGTTACGTGATAAGTTGCAACTTGCTATTATCGCTATTTCTATACACATTGCATTGTACTTTCATCACAATTGTCTCAGTAGTTTGGTACCTAAATTTAAATAACTGGAAAAATATATGCATGTTATGGAAACTTGTAATTTAGTTTAAACACTATATCTGCATATTTAATCGCGTATATACCTGTATAAAAACTTTTCCTGAAAGTTCTAAATAGAATAAATGATATAAGTCGATGAAAACTCCTATCCAAAACCTGTCCAGCTATGTATGTAACTATCTAGGTATAGGCACAGACTTCTAGATTTGACACCTCAAATCTGAATACTTTCTCTATAGCATGATTTAACAGGATGACAATCAAAAATTGATAGTTATTTTTAAATCTGCTACACGTACACCCAACACCTGTTTGTGCATTCATCGTATTTTATATAATTATTTCTTCAACAGTATCTATATAATAATAATAATAATAACGCTTAACGATCACATATATAGATCCTGGACCCTAACTAGGATTCCCTGTGTCTAGAGACCCAAGAACTACGAGGACCATGGTCCCACAACACCCAGACTCAGAACAAGTGTTTGCGCTTTTTTTCCCATGCACAATCACTTGTCCTGCCATGGGAATCGAACCCATCGCCTCCGGGCTATGAGCCGAACTGCTCAATCACCATACCACAGAGGCTGTATCTGTTGAATTGTTGGTTAATGTAAAAATTTGGCGTATAGTGCCGGCGGCGCAAGAATAGGACCATCTCTTTCCGTTGATGCCATAAGAACCGTTAAAGGAGTATCCAGGCAGCAAAATTCTCCTTGGTCTTTATCTACTCTGATCACCAATACGACTGCCAAACGTGGTAATTATGGCAAACAACCGTTCAAAGCGGCATCGCTTTTCTATTGAACAAAAACTTCAATGTACACGATGAAAAACTAAAGCACAAAGATAAAATAAAATAAAATTATTTGTGGACATTGGACACAACGCTATCTAGTCCCAAACTAAGCTGATTGATTGACTTTTTTCAGGTCGTCTTGGAACAATACTCATTGCTGTCATTTTCATGAAATATAAGTACTATCTAGTGCTTAATCTTGTTAAGGGTGATTCACACGGTCCCGTTATGGCACACTTTTAGGACTGGTATTGTATCTGTGAGGAGTTGAGGACTGACCTTTATGAAGACGAGTTTGGGGAAGCGGTTTTTTGTTTGTTTTTTCCTTGTTGTAATCAGTGATTGGATAGGGTCTAGATTGCAATGACAGAAAAATATGGTATAATACTTTCAACTTTTTTAAAGGTTTATTGGTTATTTGATAGTTTACTAAAGTGAACAATGATAATGAAGCAAAACTTGCTTTGACAGCGTAATAAGACTAACTTATTAAACTGTCAAAGCAAATCTTATCTCTATCTACATGAAAGTAAGTAGTTTCTTCACTGCTGTTTAAAAGAAACCTTTTTAATCAAGTTGGTGATTTCTATTGTGTTATTATCATACTTTAAACTCTTTTATTTAAAAATTTACCTTAAACAACTATACAAACAATTAACATAGTATTGAAATTAAATTAATTATTTAATTAATTAAGTATTTGTGGACATTTCACACAGCGCCATCTAGCCCGCAACTAAGCAAAGGGAACCAGATAGCTGATAGAATACTTATATACTTTTTGTTTGTAAATATATACTTAGCATACAATATAACACCAAGACACAAAACAAACATCGGTATTCTTCACTCAAATGTTTGTCCTGGGTGGGAATCGAACCCACAGCCTACAGTTCAAAAGGTAAATAACCAACTGCGCTGTCAGTTTAATAATCACTAGCAAAATCAAGCAAATCAAGTTCTGTCAGTCGTTAACATTTGTCCCTAAAAAGAACGCACGAGCTTTTGTTATCAAGTATACGTAACCTGTTTTTACCCCATCTGCCGGCGCCACATGTGTCTCGATATGACACGCGTGAGCATATGGCACGAGTGGTCAGATATGCCGTTAAGTGGGGTCCTAAATAAGTTATAGGGTTTCTGATCATATAGAGTTTTTAAGGGGTTATTTGATATCATGAACAATTCGTTTAAATTATTCGTTGTTGTCATAATGTGAGGTCACCGTCTATACAGTGTTTTGGTAGCATTAGCAAACCTATGTAATTAGATAGACTGGCCCGATAGCTCAGTTGACTGGCCCAATAGCTCAGTTGGTAGTAACCCTGCCTTCTGAACTATAGATTGTGGGTTCGATTCCCACCCAGGACAAACATTTGTGTGATGAATATAGGTGTTTGTTCTGTGTCTGGGTGTTATATTGTATTCTATGTATGTATTAACAAACAAAAAAAGTATCTAAGTATTGTATCAGTTATCTGGTTCCCATAGCACAAGCTTTGCTTAGTTTGGGGCTAGATGGCGTTGTGTGAGATGTCCACACATATTATTATTATTATTTAAATCATAAAATAGTTACTCAATTTAAAAGTGTAAACTAACCACACGAGCTCCAACTCACTGGACTAATTAGCACTCTGTAAATAGTTGTCGCAACACTAAAACACGCTCGCATTTCGAGCTTCTAATCCTTTGTGTCAAAGGGCTCGGGTTCCAGCATCCAATCCCTGAAAAAAGTCGTTTCCGCAGCTGCCTCGCAGCGCATGCGCGGGCGGAGGGTGCTAGCCGGCATCGACTTGGACTTAAACCAGGGTGATTCGAATCGCGCGACAGTCAGCTGACGGCATCCACACCGACCGCACGCCTCTCCACTCACTCTCCGCGAACCGAACCGTGCAGTGACCGCGACTTGTGATTACATTTTTTGAAAGAAAAGTTTGAAAAAAGAAAATGGCCACCTACGCCCAGTTCAAGCACGTCGAGCTGTACAAGATCGGTCATGGAAAGAACAGGTGAGTGGGTTCAGGAATCGGGAGGCTGCGATCTTTGTTTTGAAAAAGGTCAAGGGTTGTATGCGCAGAAAATTAGGGATGAATTTTTGTTCTAGGTATTTAATATTTTTGATTTAATCCAATTTTTTATTGAAATATTTTATCAAAACATAAGAAGATCGTTATGATTTTAATCTTCATAATGCACATGCGCTCTAAGATATCCGATAACAGGAAGTTTAAACGTGTTAAATTTTAATGGTAGTAAATCTATTTCACAATATTAGTACTAGATAAACTAAATTTTTATAGTGGTCGTTAAATATTAGTTTCGGTCAGCAGTGCATTGAACTCTGCTGAAGTCTGAAGTCTAAGCAAACCCAACACGCACGCCTTCGATAAAATCTCTATGAGTTTCGGCTGAAACTTGAAGGTCTTTGATTTTTATTAAAACATTACAGTACGTAGTGGTGTAGAACATTTACATTTACAATTTACACATGAAATTTTGGAAAATATTCGTAAAAGCCCTCTGCGCTGAAAGAGCCGTTTAGAAAAGTGGTGTGATTAATGTCATGAAATCGTTACGAGTTGGGTTTTGTTGTTTGTGTGTACAACTGTTCTACGTTAGTGTTTTCTGAGATATTTAAAAAAAACATAATTTGAAATATATTTCAAGGAGGATATACGAGATATTGGAGAAAATATTTTTTCATTATTACAATGAACTAGCTATTTTATCCTTTGACTACGATTTCCTCTGATAGGAAGCGGCGATGCTGTTGAATTAAAATGCTAAATACGCTAAACAACGTTTATTAAAGCAGGTATACTTTTACTTTTCAACGATATCTTTATATTCATTTAATTTACATTTTATATTAAAAGTCTTGCAATAATATCATACAATCACCGATAGTAAACATAATGCAAATGTAGAGAAAACTGTAACATAAATAAGGATATAAGATACAGTGAAAAAGTATCTAATAAAAGCTGATCTAAATTGAGTTCATTATAATTTGAATAATATAATTAACGATTAATTATCGGCTATAATGGCGTTGTTAATGTATTTATCTGACATTTATTGTATCAGGAAGGAACCGACACATTAATGTAGTCATAAAGCCCTCGAAGAAAAGACATAAAAGACATGCAAAATGTGACCGAGATATTTTTTGGACAGTCGGACGTTGTTCTATGCCCCAGTTTATTTTAAAAATTTCGTAGATACCGCTCGGTTTGCTTGATTTTCTATAATGAAATGATATTAGTCCGAAATTCCAAAGAGGAAAGAAAATGTGGTTTAAGAGGAAGTATAATATGTGAAAAATACTATTTGTAATGCTTTTATGTCGCGCATGTCACAGACAGGCCAATAAGTGGTCGATTGCTTGTTTTTTTTTTTAAATGTTTTGTCTCCACACTTTTGTGTATTTAGCCAGTGTCAAGTAATTAATAATTTATCAAGTTAATGACATTTCACGCAAATATGTGTCAAGTCACAGTCAAAGTCATCAAGTCAAGTCATAGTCTAACAAAGTCATACTCCTAGTATACAGGTGGCAACTTGAACCTTATATGGAGTTTTGGAAACAACACGAAAAGTAACGTTTCACCATCATTATACCATTTTCCCACACTCACGCCTGTAATCCAGCACTTAACGAATAAAATTCCACCAATTTTATGTACTAGCACTGAAAATAACACAAGTTTCGGAAAATAATACAACGCGGTGACGCAATCTTTTTCGCTTTCCCGCCAAAAACTTGTTATTCGCACTACAGTGGTGCGTTTCTCATTATTTACCTAGGATTTAATGCACATTGGTGGCATCCAAATTGAATTAATACTACATAATTATTTACGTTACAAAGCTATTGCTAAGAAACAATAGTCTTTCAAATTGAAATGAATTAATTTATCATAAGGTTGCCATTTTCAAAAAGATGCTAAAGTTTTTGCTTGTTTTACTATGACATAAGCAGAAGTCGTGAACAATACGTGCGTGCCGAAAACCGAAATGTAGGTAAGCAGATACTTTGGGTATGAAATATGCAAAACGAAACTCACTAGTCAGTATATGAGAATGAAATTCCGTATTCTATTCGCAATAAAGCGAACCATCGCCATGTATTCGTAATAAAATCATGTCATGCTACCGTTACGTTAGCAAGTTACATTTTCGGGCGTGCACTGCTAAAATTTTATAACAATATCGAAACATTTTCGGTGATAAAACTGTGTGTAAATCCAAGCATGCGAGGCGGGGAACATGAAAAATCACGCAAGCTTAACTCGCACTGGCCTTATTACCGACTTTGTAATTTATACAACCCTTTGCTTGAGTAAATTTGTTTGAGTTGTAGTTATGAGGAATACAATATCAACGAAAATTATATCTAACCTCAATTTTCGATGATAGCTTTATTTACAGGAGTTCAAAACATGGAATAGAATACAAAAAAGGTTTGATCCATTACAAAATACACAAAATCATAATGATGGTAATATTACGAGAAATATAAAACTATGATGCAACTCCGAAAACAAATTAACAATAATATGTGATAAGTATAATAAAGAACCCTAGAGTTTAAGTTTCGAAATCACAGAGGGTTTTTATCCGCTGCTAGGATTAATACTTGTAAAAAATATGATTAATTGTCAGAAACATACATTTAAATTTTAATTGATAAATAATATTAATAATAATAACGCCCAACGATGATCACATACATAGATCCCGGACCCTAACAAGGATTCCCTGTATCTAGAGACCGAAACATTACGAGGACCATGGTCCCACAACACCCAGACTTAAAACAAGTATTTGCGCTTTTTTTTTCTGTGCACTAATACTTGTCCTGTCGCGGGAATCAAACCCGGAATTTATGGAAAATAGATATGATATAAAACCGATTGGATCATTACAATAAAGTTCTAGTTACCAAAGATAAAATTTTTACATTTAAACGCTAATACGGTTTATTATGCGTCTGATAAAAGTTTCTAAGACGCGTTAACGTATACAATTAGCATTATCAATTAGTTAAATCACTCTAATTAATTTATGAATTAATTGCGTGCAGAACTTCCAAAAAGATTTTTTTAATTGTTTGTAATTTAGTTGAAATTGTTCTACATGGGCTTTGAAAATGTTTTAGTTTAAATTTGTCTTGGGCCCATATAAATTCTTTTGACGGAACTAATCTTTCGTGGCTTTTTCTTGCTTATGAGCATCTTGTCCGATCTCTACAAATTCTATTACCGGCTATTTCGATTAATAAAATCTTTTAAAAGATGTTGCCATTTATAACATTGCTGAAGAGCATTCGGTGCACATGAATTTAAACTGACTTCCTGTTCTATTTTTGAAATATATATTTTCTACCTCTACATTACATAAGCAAAGGTTACTCGGCGGTCAGTAGGGTTACCTCGCGTGTCGAATATCCTCATTTGCATACCCTCAGGAAGTTTGCGATTCCCTTGGCAAGCAGACGCAGTCAGACACCTTGCCTACTTCAGTAAGGGGCTTAGCCTATCAATTGACCTTGGGACAACCCTATTTATGAATCTAAGAGGTCTTTTGATGATGGACTCTTTAACGGAAGTCCGGAAATTATAACCTTGCTTTTTGTTATAATGGGGGTGGTACGAGGCCTGAAATTTGATTAATTATATACCAAACACATGGTTACTGTTAACTTGGTGACTGATTCTATAGTAAATACACCTCCATAGTTATAATAACGCCCAACGATCACGTACATATATCCTGGGCCCTAATTAGGATTCCCTGTATCTAGGGACCCAGGAACTACGAAGACCATGGCCTCACATTAGTCGGACAGAACAAGAATTTGTGCTTTTTTTGCCTGTGAAAAATATGTGTCCTTTCGCGGGAATCGAACACGTCACCTCCGAATATGAAGCGGTCTGCTCAACCACCACACCACAGAGGCTGTCAAAATTGTATCTTTTTTTTTTTATGTTAAGGAATGACGTGACGAGCTAGCCGTTCGCCTGATGTTAAACGACACGGCTGCCCATATCAGCTGCAGTGTCACTCGGAACTCTAAAGTATAGAGGTTCGCGTGACACTGCACTGCGCACGTCATCCAGAGACATCAGCACAATCTAGTTATAAGATTACTAAACTGTGAGATCAGATCATAGTCTCATTTGCCCAGTAATTTCACTAGCTACAGTGCCCTTCAAACCGGAACACAGCAGTGCTTGCGCACTACTGCTTGGCGGCAGAATAACTGGCAAAGCGGTGGTACCTACCTAGACGAACTTTGCACTAAAGTCCTACCACCTAGTAAAATCTAGGTACAATGATGTCACTATTTGGCTAATCTCTCACGGTAGGTATTAGTTCAGAGTTAGGTACGAGTATAGTAGTAGAGTACTTTAATTAGTACTTCATATCCGTAGAACCAGGTCCGTAGTAACCAGGTTGTAATGATAAGTGTCAGGTTGTTATGTCTTTGGCATAATCTGTAGGCATGAACTGGTTTCTGAGGTTTCTTCAAATTCATAAATATCTTTTTAACGTGGCCTGCTTGCATAATTTTTACTTATATATCGAATGTCTAAAATAACTAGCATCAAGTTAATGAAAATTTAGCACCTTCTACAAACACGCCAGGTTTTCCTTTCAGTTTCCTTTGAATTTGCTTGCAAATTGAAATCTATTGCTTCGGCCGAGTGGATAAATAGAAGTGTAGAGTGTCTTTCTCACCTCAGAATAAATGGCTGCCTGTCATATAGTCATATATTGTGGTGCTGTTTATAGACTTTTTTATGAGGGTTTGGAGTCTATAAGTGGATACAGAGATCCACTGTTTGGTGAAGGGTGGTCGACAGTTATTAATAGGGAATAATAAAAGGCTTACATTAGCTTTGTTTACTATAATTTGAGTAAAAAATGGTTTTGGTCCGTATTCCATAATAAAGAAGAAATAAGAAGAAAAAAAAAACTGTAAATATATTTTGTTTTATTTATTTGACAAAATTTAATCAAATATTCTATACTATGTAATTAAATTTTCACATGTAATAGGTCTAGTTTATTGCTACTGGCTAAGCGTCACACTATTATGGTCGAAATATCTCTAATACCTACTAACCGTTTCAATTCTACTGTTTTAATAAGAACTGCAAGTGTGGACTGCCCAGGCCTGGTCGATGTTTCCAGAGAAATACAATCCAGGATTGTTCAAGTCAAGAGTGACTACACCTTCGATCCATGTCATCGCCAGGTGAGATTGTGGTCAAACGCTGGCCTAGTCATTGATTAAAAAAATGTGTAGGTAGGTATGTATTTTAATTATGATAAAGGTAAAGCCGGTCTCAGTTTGTTGTGACCAGCAATTAGTGAGACGATTTGTAAACCCACAGATTTTGCGATTTTAACATGATCGTGGGAAAATTAAAATGATTCTTAAAAATCTTAGGTCGAGAACCAACATGCTGTGATAAAATAGACTCGGCTGCAGTTATTAATGTGGAAGTAGATGACAGCGCGGTCGCAGGCAGTAGCTAGGGCCTTATCAATAACACTTATGTTTACTGTGGCCGGCTCTACAGTGTTGCTAACGTCCCTTTAATGGGCCCTAAGGTGCCGTATATTTATCGAGCTGCAGTGTTAGACGATATATCGTTTGTCAATGTGAAGAGTAGCCGTCGTAAAAGGTACTGAGTTGTAGTCGAGCGTAGATATATAACTGTTGGGTTGCGTTTTCTTGATAAGATTTGCTGCTTTAACTGATAGTTAGACCAATTTTATGCTTGGTCGTTTTGCTTAGTAGGCATTTTTATAGTCATTCTGAGTCATTCGAATTATGCCACTTCGGTGATTTCTATTTAGATGTTTGACATTTGCTGCTTGGTCGATTTGCCTATATGTCATTACGATACTGATAGAGATTATCGTTTAAAGTAAGTTTTAGTAACAACACATTTCATAATGAAGGTAATTGACTTATCAGTTTGTTCGATAGAATGCTATATATTTTTTAAATCTAAAATAAAAAAGGCCACAAAATTTTAGACATACCCCATTATTCATTTGTTTTGATGTGGCGAAAGCAATAAACCTAATAACCTTAAGAAAAACTGTCAGTTAAAGTAATAGAGATGATAATTCTTCCTCCGCAAATGGTGAGGTCTACTTTGTTGCAAAGCGTGCCTTAATAGCGTCAATAAAGTTAAGTATATCTAGTTGGGTGATACGTCAATCCTAAATGGTCATGGAATTATTTTATGTGTATATGTATGTATTATCTTATATTTATGTATGTATCAGACCTTAGGTTTACACCTAAGGTCTGATTTGAATTTATAAAAGTTATGTAAATTTAATGGGTCATATAAGAATTAATAAGCATTACGGTTTAAACAAAAAGGTGAGAGTGCAATAAAATTGACAAGTGATTGAAGTCAAGCATGAATACTGTACCGTAAAATGTCACAAAATGAAGCCAGTAACATAATAAAGCTTTACCGAACGATGAAACCACAAAGCCTGTTGCTAAGAAGTCTCCAACCAACATGCGACATGTAGATGCGTTAAATCGATAACGCCAGTTTTTGTATTTGTCTCTAGTGATGGCAGTGCTTAAACATCGATGTAATCGCTGCAAAAACTAGAGCCGCATGACCGCATTCGTGCTATAATCGATCGATTGATAAAAACAAACCGTCGATTCTGTACCATTGGGAACGTTGTAGACACGCGTTTTGATGTCATTGTTGATGAGATAAAAACTATTTTTAACGTTTAATCGACACTCGATTTATAATCTCTACGTGGCCTTTTTTCAGCATCTGTTTTCGAACTGATTGTATCTGGAAAGTTGTGAGATGAAAGACAAAACAATTACTACCCATGATCATTCTATTTTATCAGGCGCTCGAGTTAAATGTCGATAAAAAACTTACTTAAAAGGTACCACCTTTTTACTATCTGCAAATGCAACGATCTCAAAAGTAACTGTACCATTGCGTTTATGCACCGAGCAAATAAAGTAATTAACACGGTACTTTTCTAACGTGATTTTACGCTAACGTGTTTATCGCAACATCGTTTGCTGAATATTTATTACATTACCATGCCTTTTTTAGTATGAAAAAAATGCGCATTTAGAAACAAGGTCACTCATTGCGTGTGTTCGCTAAATTGGCTCGGAAGCGGGTAGATTTGAGTTACCGAATCGGTTTAATGCCGTGACATTCGTGATGTTACCCCAAATTAATGGGAAAAAGACGGACTTTGATTTACGACGTTTAGATTAGGCTGGAGTAAATAGCAACGATGAAGGTTGTTAATTTTATTAGCACAGTATTAAAGTCAATGAAGACCTTGTTAAACATACTTATAGATGAAGCTAATCGGAAAATCCACTTCAACGTGAATGTAGAGCTAAAATTGTAATGGTACAATACAAAATATATCTCATTATTGAAACAAATGAAATGTTCAAATCTACCGTGTCCTATTAACTACAACTACAAAATCTTAGATTTTCTACGTTTTTAGATTAAAACTCTGTTCACTTGATCTACTAATCTCTAACTACCTGCATTAAATTTTTTCTCGCTACTTCGTTCGATTTCTTATTTTTTTATAGCCACCACTTATGAAGATGATGAGGCATGAAATGCCGACGGATTCTTTGGAAATATAGGTGTTAGATGATTAATTCAATTGCTTTGACACTCGAGAATGTCGTGATCATAAATGGCGTTAAAGAATTCCATGGCAATGGTTACGACCTGGACTTTCTCCCGACATCCATCATGAAACGTGAAACTGGTACAAAGGGCCTTTTATGATTTTACTCATAAAGAAGCGATGGGACTTAAGTAGCTAACCTCTCAGCGAACGCCTCAAAATGATCAACGATTTTATATACTGTTCCATTAGGGATATACTTGCGTAGCTGTATTTGATAGGATGGTTGGTAAGTAAGTCTTTACCAAATAATAATTAAATCTAAGAATTCATTAAGCTCCCAGATACGTTAAAATTTGCATATTTCCCATAAATATAGAATTATTAAATATTGTATAGTGACACAATTATGTTTATTTACAATTTCTAAGCGTTGTAAAATAACTAATGCTTAGGTAAATTAAAGTTACTACTTCACAGTAACATCTGGCAGCATTAAAAACTTTATCGACTCGATTAGCATAAATATCGTCATTTAAACTTACCTACCGCATCGATATCGATATTTTTCTATATAGGCATGCCTTCTATTACAGTTCCGACAAAATTGAGATATTTTCATCGTAGAGAAAGCGCTAATAGAACCGTTCTCAGGGATAATAGTGGTCTATAACAGGTATCGGCGCTTGATCTAATAGCAGATAACTTTGTTTATGTTAATTTCTAGGCTAAGCTAAACGATGATTTAATTGTTACAATAAATTTTGACGTATATTTTATTTATGCTAAAAGTGAAAACATGAATGTTCTCATATACATATTCCAATAAAATAGAGTTAAAAGTATAATAATAATATGTATCTAGATATTAGTATGCCTTTGACAATATATTTAAAATACTTATCTAAAACTCTTTGACTTTCATAATGGGATAGTAGATAGGAAAGTTGATATATATCTACTACATCATCGAAATAATGAAAACCTTGAATTTTGAAAAAAAGAAATTTTATATTGGATTATGAAAACTTGGTTAACATTGTACACCTAGATGGATGAATACGAAAACAATAATCAGAGCATAAATACTCTCGTTTTCATTTAGTTACCTACTTTCTTATATTGAAAACTAAGTTTCTTACTTAACACAGTGTATTCTTGTCTTCCAATAATAAAAGACGCTATTTCGGTAAGTCCTACGTTATCTCCTTACCAGTCCTCCACTTGGAGCTCGGACAAGTCCTTCGTGACTTTTTCAAGCTAGCGGTTTTTAGGTTTGGTTGTCGACCAATCAATCGGTCGTCACATAAACGCTCGCCCCGCACGGCTAAATCTTCTCCCATTCATTCGAGGTGACCGACCCACCAAAATTTGTGTGCTACTGGTCAATGATATTCTTCTCTCCCACCAGTTCTTCTTTTTCTCAATTCAATATTTAAAATGAATTCTATATAATGCCTATTTATATCATCATTATAATCACCAGCGCCCACAACTAGACATAGGCCGGTCTTTGGTTTTGCTCTTCTCAACCAGCTGCTGACAGCCAATCAGCCTAACTATTCGTTCCATCTAGTCAAAAGGCATCCTAGACTAATACGTTTGCTACCGCTTGCCAAGTCGCGGTCTTCACTCAAGGATACTGTATACCCATTGCCACTTTTTGTGGATTCGGATTCTATTTAACATTTCATTTTCATTTGTTTTTGTTCTTTTCTCCAAACTAAACAGCCAAGTAAAGAAAGAAAAAAACTTAGCAGGCGCCAACAACATGATGAGAGATCGGATGACGCGAAGCGATGCGCATCGCTTATCCGTTATACTTTGCGTCAGGTTTTAGAGATCCTTCCTATAAAAACGACAAAGATATTATTTACTCCGTTGTTGTTTTTGTTCAGGAAAATGTAGAATAGCAAGTTATTGAAATATTTAGGATGAATTTGAATATATCGTGTTATATTTCACCTTAAGGTTTAAACCGTATTAAACCGCGTTTTAGGACTAATTTTTTAAAATGGGTTATGCGTCTTAACGATATATTTTTATGGTTATTCATTTATCAGAAGTAAAAAAGCATTACTTTTTAGAATATCTGCCATCGGGCAAATTGTTCCAACAAATCTCACATTAGATTTAAGTCAAGTAAGATACCTATTAGCACCAAACCTCATTTAGTTTTTGAGGTCTTGTTATAAAGAATCCTTACTAATATATAAACGCGAAAGTTTGTATGGATGGATGTTTGTTACTCTTTCACGCAAAAGCTATTGAATGGATTTTAATGATACTTGGAATGCAGATAGCTTATACTCTGGACATAGAATACTTTTTATCTGCGGCTGAAAAAGCTAGACTCAACTAGTACAGAATATTCCTAAATATGAATAACCAACTTTTCCAAATTAAACCCTATAAACTCAGAGAGAAGGTTTGAATATCAATACACAGGAAAGGATCGGAATATCAGTCGTGTCGTATCCATCTAAATATTACCACAACGCAAAGGGATGAGAGGCCGATTTACTACATTGAAACAACTGAACCTTAGAATACAGAATACAGTTTAATGTCCAACCTGCTAAAATATAGATAGGAACCTAACCTTTACAGCTTAACCCGTGCTTACCAAGTTTAATTTTTTATCGCGTTACGATTACTGTCGGCCCGTTAGGCCGCGCACGCGCTCTTACCCGGTGGAAATCACTGGAATCTATCCATGATAAATTACCTTCTGCGACTGAGATGTACAAAAACAAACATCAATCTTAATAGCGAGCAATAAAGCATAAATTACCGTAACAACAGTACACAGTTGATTGCAGGAGTGCGATTATGTACAAGCAATTAAACTTAGCGTAACTATCTGTACATTGTTTACGGTCTCGTATTTAATGTCATATCTTAAAGGTAATTTAGTGGAGAAAACTTTGAGTTCTATTATATTGTTTTTCGTGATGGAGGTAGTTTAATTACACAATAATAAGACGCGTTAGAAAAAATCTGCTTTCTCACTTCCGCATATGGAATGCTTACGTGTAAAAGTGAGAGAAATTTATTTTTTCAGCTTATAAGCACCGAAATATCATCTTGCATTTGATCATCTCATTTCGTCATATCGTCATCTCCTTTGTATTAATGTCCATTGAAATTATGTATCAGTTATCTGATTCCATTAGTACAAGCTTTGCTTAGTTTGGGGCTAGATGGCACTGTATGATACTAGATAACTGATACAATACTTATATTGTTTTTATTTGTTAACACATTATGTTTATGACTCAAATTTTTGTCCTGGGTGAGAATCGAACCCACAACCTATAGTACAGTAGACCGAGCTATTACGAACTGTATCTGTATAGCAATGTCAAACAGGGAGTTTTGGCGGGAAAACGAAAAAGATCGCGTCGCCGCATATATTATTTTCCAAAACTTGTGTTATTTTCAGTGTTAGTGCATAAAATTTGTGGCATTTTATTCGTTAAGTGCTAAAACAGGCGTGAGTGTGGGAAAGTGGTACAATGATGGTGAAACGTTTTTTTTTTTCTTCTTGTTTCCAAAACTCCATAGAAGCTTCAAGTAAAGTTGCCACCACTTTACTAGGAGTATGACTTTGACTAGACTATGACTTGACTTGATGACTTCGACTGTGACTTGACACATATTTGCGTAAATATCATTATCTTGAAAAATTATCAATTAATACACATACACGCACATGTACACTATATATCACGCACTCAAAAAATTTTTAACAGACAAAAATAAATATATATATATATGCAAAACATTCACACAGCTGACGATTATTCCTCTGTTGTCGGTCAAAACCTACGTTTAAAACGCACAGATTCAAATTTATATACACATAATACCATCCAAATACACTCATACCTCATATCACTCATACCTCATATCACTCATACATGCAACTCATGCATACAAATGAATTTTCCAGTAATAGTAATGGGTAAAGAAACTATTGTTGCTATAATTGTTGAAAATAATTTGTTATTCTTTCATTATTATTGTATTGTTATATATTGTAATATGCTTGATAGTTTATGATAAGTTTATTGTTATGTTTCATTGGAGGAGTACTGTTCAGCACAACACAGGGAATCCTACTGTGCTGAACAGCGAAATTGTGAGAATCAGCTTAAATCATTTATATACTTATTTTGTTGATTGTAAACTGAATGTATTATTTTTGCACAAATAAATAAATATTCTATTCTATTCTATATACACAATATACATAGAATAAATGAAATGAATTGCTAAATACACTGGCTAAATACACAAAAGTGTGGAGCCAAAACATAAAAATAAGAATGTCAAACAGATATGGAAAAACCGAATATAATTACACGTGTTTACCCCAAAACAAGGTTAATACAATTTATCTCAGTTTAGGTTTAACGTATCACAGTACTAACCAAGGTTTATTCATGCTTGGACATTAAACATTATGTATTGGCGAATTGAAATCGGCTAACAATTGTTTGGCGTGACATTTTTTTCTCTACACGGTGTTGCAAGCTTATTAATAAAACTGCATTTTTCGATATTATTTTCCGCAATTTTCCTACACAATGACACGTTGGAGCATGCGTGCAATAATTACAATGTTACAGATTCTTATTTAGATGCAAGCATTGTTGTCGGCACGCTGTCGTTTGTCGTTTAAACGCTGCCTATTATTTTGTCGCTGTTTCACTTTACCGTTGTAATAATATAGTTGTACGTTTATTAGTTCAATAGAAAGTATTTTTGATAAACTTTACAGTTAATCATCTATGTAACTTTTAAACTAACTATAACTTTTACTAGGTGATAGGATTTTTCTACCATGTTCGTCTAGGTAGGTGCCACCGCTTTGCCAGCTATTCTGCCACCAAGCAGTAGTGTGCAAGCACTACTGTGTTCCAGTCTAAAGGTCACTGTATCTAGTGAAATTATTGGGCAATTGGGACTTTATGATCTGATCTCACACTTTAAAGATTAAAAAGGTCTGTTCGCCCACAAAAACTCACACACCATGATCTCACAGTCGAGTGATGTTATTACCAGACTGTGCTGATGTCTCAGGATGATGTGCGCAGTGCAGTGTCACGCAAAACTCTATATTTTGAGCACCGAAGGACACTGTTATGGGCGGTCGTGTCGCTTAACATCAGGTGAACGACTAGCTCGTTACATTATGCAATAGAATAAATAAATGCGATCTGATGAACCACGCAGTTATTGAGAAAATAATGACATTTAGCAAATTGAGTATTCCACGAACATGAAACTAATCCATTGTACGCTGATTTTTCAAAACTCAGTTTAAAATCATTCATTAAATAACACAAAACACCGTGAAAATTAAAAAATATAAAGAATTTTGTACAACGAACATTTTTATTTTGATCTGTTCATTTCGAATTAGTCGTATATTAGTAGTTTTTGTCGATGAATACTATTCAAACATTGAAAATCGCACCTAAATATAACAGATTATAATTTTCGAGTTAACTAATGGAATCTTACAGGTTAAGTTTAAGCATGTCGTAACATCAACATCCAATCCCATTTTATCCGGTGGCCTATTATATCAGTACTCTCTGAGAGTACTCGCTTGATTTGTGAGCGTTATAAAGTGATATTAAATATCAAAGGGCTTCGGTAGTGGAGCATCGAGTAACTCGATGATTTAATGCCAACGATTGTTGTAAATCTTACGAAGAAAGTTATTACGAAACGACGACGTCGTGATACTATTTCTTTATCTCATTTTTTTTATTTATGCTCCGAACTTACTTGAATCTACGAACAGCCTTGCTTATAAACGTTACTTAAATTTAATCAGTGAATGAGAATCTTATTATTATTTAAACGTACTTATTAAACTATCTACATATATTAATATTTGGCTGTTAAGAGGCTGGTCCTGAGTGTGTAACCGACTGATGGACAATAACGTTTGTCTTCCTTTTATGGCGTAACGTTTCCTATTGAAAATGTTTTTGAAAATTTAAAGTAAGTAACTAGGTAGGTTTACTAGGTGGTAGGACTTTTCTGCAAAGTTCGTCTAGGTAGGTACCACTTATTTGCCAGTTACTCTGCCGCCAAGCAGTAGTGTGCAAGCACTACTTTGTTCCGGTTTGAAGGGCACTGTAGCTAGTGAAATTACTGGGTATTGAGACTTTATGATCTGATCTCACAGTCGAGTAATCTTATTACCAGACTGTTCTGATGGCTCAGGATGATGTGCGCAGTGCAGTGTCACGCGAAACTTCATATTTTGGAGTTGCGAGTGACACTATTCTGTTATGGGCGGCCGTGCTGCTTAGCATCAGGTGAACGACTAGCTCGTCACATCATTCACTAACACAAAAAATAAACGTAAAATGGGCTATTAAAGTAAAGTAACGCTAACTTTATAGTTACCTATATAAAAAACGCAAGGTATAAATATATTCATGTTTGTGTGTACTAGCATAAACAGGTATGTTAGTGTGAAATTTAATCTTGGAATAACACATTGAAAAACATCACGGAAAATTGTGTGAAGATTTATGTGGAAGTAAATATGTAAAAAAGCAGCTTTTAATCGCCTTTCTCAACCTTAACGACTCGACAGCTGCGCCTGCGCAGGTGAACTACGATCAGTGCGTAGATAAACTGCGCTTATTACTGCTGAGCTATGTACTTCTGTCACGTACATCACTCGCGACATCTAGATCGATGGTCTTGATGCTTTCGCTAGATGATTCTAGTACTACTACACTACTATAATTGTATATTCTGTGGTGCTACATCGAGTCCAGGGAGAAATGTATGCTAATCCAATGGTGCCGATAAACAAAGACTTAATGGTACAAATAAAGAAAACAACTCGATGGAAACTATATAAACTACAACATTTGATAGACCCATCTGCACTAAGGTTTCTTAAGTATGCGCTTATTTCTTTAGGACGTACGACGTACCCAAATGAGTTGCAGTCCGTACGTCATAGAGGGTCATGAGTGCGAACGTAGGAGCTTTCGAAATAAATGCAGACAGGCGTAAATTTATTAGGTAAAACAAAAAACTTTGTAATCATTGAATAGAAACTGTTAGCATAATAGAAAATAAACTAAAATAAAAACAAGACGAAAAAAATTAAGATTTTGTAGCGGAACTCATCACGACAATTAGGAGATAAACGCGATGAAGATTTATGGCCAATCAAACCAATACCATTTTCAATTAAACATAATACAGAGGTTTTGACCACTGTTATAATTACGGCATTTAAGATTATGTGTGATCCGCAAGGTCTCCTAAAACGGTGCCAATCTTTGGTTGGCAAAAAATGGTAAATTGTTTAATCGTCTCCAATTTAACAATTGACCAACTTCCTACTCCAAATTGTATGTCATTTTAGAGGAATTGCCTTGAGTAACCCTACTGACTAACAATAAAGTTATACATTGGTTCTTATAAAAAACTAGTTACGCCCCGCGGTTTTACCCGTGGATATAAAGTATTTTGATTTGCTCATCCCACGGGAAAATTTTACTTTTTAAGGATAAAATGTATGCCTTTATGTTAAACCAGTGTATAAGCTATCTTGGTACCGAATTTCAGCCAAATCCATTCAGTAGTTTGAACGTGAAGGAGTAACAAACGTACACACATACACACAAACACACATACAAACTTTCGCCTTTATAGTATTAGTGTGATAGTGTGATGTGATAGTGTGATGTGATAGTGTGATAGATACTGAAAAGAAAGCTACAACTGACTAAGTTACTTACAACCTTCATTTGTCGAGACTGTGTAACTGTAAAGACAAGCGTAGACAGCAAACCTTTTTGTACTTTCAAAATGTTATGAAAGATCATTGTCGGAAGCTGTGTGGTTTATCTTTTTAGATTAGAATCAGTTGAACTCTTATGTTTTACGATGCACGACGGGTTTTTGCCTTTTTCCTTTGACTATAAACATTTTTGTCATATTTTCTTTGTTTATGTTGAAACTTCCTGTGAGTTTTTGATTTATTGCTTATAGACAGTGTCAATGTTTGTTTAGAAATGCGCAATGGCGATTTGTAAGATTAACTTTGTCTAGGGTCCCAGGAACTACGAGGACCATGGTCCTACAACACCCAGACACAAAACAAGTATTTGTGCTTTTTTTCTGTGCACAAATACTTGTCCTGCCGTTGGAATCGAACCCGCCGCCACTAGGTTATGAGCCAACCTGCTCATCCACCACACCACAGAGGCTGTCAACGATGTTATATCACTGTGAATGGATTGACTAACTTATCATCCTTCTAATATTTGTTATGTTCGTAACATGTTCGTAAATTGCAACACCAATAATTTTGTACCTTAGGACTACATAAAATCTAATAATAGTAAGCCATTCATCAGATTCCATCAAGAACTGCTAAGATATTTTTCAGTCTCGCCAAATCATACCACATATCAGCGAACATAGAGTTTCTGTCTACATAAATATTTACGAGGCTAGATCACCGACATTCGAGAACATTCCAATATCTAAAGTGCTAAATATATAAGAGAGTAATGTATATGTATCATTCAATGGATTCTTAGTTCCAGACCACTGGACGGAACGGATATGACAACATGTATGAATACATAGTATCTAGACTTGTTTGTTCAGATGTATGTGTCGTCTCTTTTCTGGTCGTTATTAATTATTTCGTGATGAATATAAATTTTGTTTACATTAAAAACTGAGGTGTTGGTTTACAAACTTTATTGGTAATAAGTTCATTAAATGTCTTGTATGTATGTACCTCAGTTTTATAATAAAGAGCCGTGAATATTAATCTCTTAGGTATTGCCATTACTTTCTTTACTAGTTCAGGAACTGACCCCTCTAGTTCATTTGCCAGTATGTTTTATGATTTTTTCCATAGCATGGCTTCTTTGTACAAAAACAGTTATGAGAGAGAGAGATACGAGCGATCTGCCCTGCCCATTTCAACTTGCCAATTCTAAGTATGGTATCGGTCAATTCAAATCTCTTGCGGATTTCCCTAAAATTTGTACATTTTTATCATATTCCATCTTTACCACTATTTGCGTCGATACTAAAGTACTGTATTCTTTTTACTTTTTCTCTCTCGTCGTTTCAACTCCAACTTTTAATCCTTTTTTGGCCATGTCATCTTTCACAAAATCGAGGCATACTTTCTTCGGCCTTTCTCTTCTTGTGGCATAATCGTAATGATTTTATTTTTTAAGTTTACGAGGATAATTAATTTACTGTAACTCAATGATAAATGTAATAATTTATGCAAAAATAGCTTTAATATTAATGAACCTAAATATCAGTCTGATTGAGAAGAGGATGTACGCCACTCCCCTTTCGATGAATGTAAATTTATCTCATAGGATTGGAAAGGTCGTCATTGTCTGCAACCTCGGCTCATTGGGCATCTAATGACCCTTGAAGTATTCTAATATCCTTCTTTGTTTTCAGTAGGTACCTTTAGTAAACAAATGTGCTAATACATATAATATATTTGATAAATTTATGATTAAGGTTTGGTTTTCTCATAGGAAAACAATTTTGCAAAATAATGATGTTAGTAAACAAAAGACTGTAGGGATGAGAATCGAAAATCAGGTTTATGATGGTTTAAAAAAAATGTATAATCAATTACATTTACTAAAAAATGATTACGCACTAACTAAAAACACAACTGCCATTTGGCATATTTTTTGAGTATTCTATATTTATAGAATACTCAAAAAATAATCAAATTTCTATTTCTAATTACATAGAAAGGCTTGTATTGTTTCGAAGAGTGATTGACCATAAAACCAAATTTCCCAGAAACACAAAACAATTGCTGATTAATAATAATAGATATCGTTTTTTATTTATACGGTTGTAATCATCTGTAGATTTCCAATGCCATAAGAATTAGATACATAATATAACAGTATCCGCAAATACTCGTAACACGATGTTGATTCGCTTTCGTTGAAACTGGATACAATATCAATGCGTCGCTCGACCCACGTCTGTAACACAATCCAGTTGTAATTGGACCCTCATATAGAAGTGAACATGCTTAGGGTATCTTAAACTAAATATTTAGTACGTGAGAGTAATATTATTGAGTAAATTAATAAAATTATGATAATTTTAGATACGTATTTCAAAGGTGTCGCCCACAGAACATGTTAATATCTATTTAGTTGAGGGTCTTATACGAACTTTCCTTTTTCATACATATAATAACGCCCAACTATCACATACATAGATCCTGGACTCTAGGATTCCCTGTATCTAGGGACCCAGGAACTACGAGGACCATGGTCCCACGACACCCAGACTCGGCACAAGTATTTGTGCTTATTTTTCGCCTCCAGGTTATGAGCCAACCTTTTTTTTTGAGGGGGGAAATGCCCTCGCATTTCGCAGGAGGTATGTAGGACTTGAACCCACTAAAACCCCCCGTGCTCCGACCGCCGCCGGGATGGGGCGAGTTGGAGACGCACTGCATTAACCATCTCGCCCCGGCGGTAGGGTCATGAGCCAACCTGCTCGACCACCACACCACAGAGGCTGTAAAACTCTAGATAATACTCATTTTGGTAAACATACCTATAATTGAAAATAAAACGTATTTTTATTCAGAATGCAATAATATTCTTACTTTCCTGTATGAAAAGCTTACAAAGCTCCTACTACATTTTATCTCCTCCTACTCAGAACAGGACTATCTATTTTTCATCATCATCATCACCACCATCATCACCGTTATTCATTCCCACACGGGTTAAACCGCGCGGCGCAGCTAGTATTTGTATATAAATACGTATAATGTTTTCTTTATCAATGCAATACCATCCTCAACTAAGAAAGGCTTTCAAGTGAAATCCTGAGCGTGTGCCGCAAGAATTATCAAATGTCAGATAAAATACGCCATGTAGCGCTCAGCTAAATACCGCGCTTAATGTCCAGCTGTCTACTCATTTCCATACCGTATCGAATGCTAATTATAATATCAGCACATGTTCTCGTTTCCATTACATCGCACACTGCAGTTAGAAATCAATGTGAAAATATGATCGAGAACCGGAACGATGATCCACTAGACAGCGATAATGTATGCGATTGCGACTCGATAAAATGTAATATTGTGTGTTCTACTTTTAAGGTTAATGTATCTAATGCTTATAAGAATAGTGGTTATTGAAAAGGCATTTCAATATTTTTTATATTGTTTCTTTTTGGAGCATAGTCTGATGTAAAAAATGTTTTTATCAAAAGGATTCAATGTCCTAACAAACAGTAGTTTTAATGAGTTTTAATGTGTTAGTTTGAGGTCTTCGTAAACAAATATTATAACGACATAAGGATGAGGTAATATCAGCCAGGATGTCAAATTGTCTTATAGACATGTCTTCTGCCCGCAGCTTCGCCCGCGGCGTGACCTATGGGAAAATAATTCAACCACCCATTTCACCCTCTTAAGGGTGGAATTTCGAAAAATCCTTTCTTAGCGGATGCCTACGTCATAACATCTACCTGCATGCCAAATTTCAGCCCGATCCATCCGGTGGTTTGGGCTGTGCGTTGATAGATAACTATATTAGTCAGTCAATCAGTCAGTCACCTTTGAGTTATGTATATTTAGATTGTCATACAGGCAATTTGACGGCCTGACTGTCCATGCTAATAAAAATAGCTGTTATCCTTACTAATATTATAAACGTGAAATTTTGTATGTATAGTTGTATGAATGTTTGTTACGTTTTCACGAAAAAACTACTGAATGCATTTTAATGAAACTTGGAATGCAGATAGATTATTTATATGCTAGATTAACACAGGATACTTTTTAACCGCGGGTGAAACCGCGGAGCGCAACTAGTATACTGTTGTATTTTTTGTATTTATTGTATTGTTGTATAGTGAAAGATGTAGTAAATTTTTAATTTATTATATTGTTATTATTGTAGAATGTACCAGTACAGAATTGCTTTTATTGATTGACAATTAAAGACTAACTTAATCAGAAGTGATTGCATTTATTCATAACCATAACACTCCAAATGTGCAAAGTCAGGTTTACACGAAGTGTTTTATACTACTTTCTTTCATAAAATAGTTCTTTGATAAATAAAATGTCGAATATATTAAGTGCGTCACTTAAAAATAAAAAATAAAAAATACGGTAAAAAAGGCAAATAAGAAAATAACCAATGCAGCCTGTATTTAATTCGTATATCGCTTCGCCATGAATTGAATGGAAATGTTTAATTTATATTATAGTTTTCGTGACTATATATATGTGAAGATGCATCCGCGGTATCACTTCCAAATCACCCGTTTTTTTCCGATTTTTGGGAAAATGTACGTTCGTCTCTGTATAGTGTAAGCAATGATGTGCAAAATTTTGTGCGCGCTATTTCCATATTTTTTTGTATATGTATCAATGAGTTTAACAATAAATTGGTTTCAAACTGTATGCAAACCATAACAAAGCGTGTGTGTACGTTTTCAATTTTAGTAAGTATTGATATAACTTTATAATAAACGTCACCCTTTCTCCATCATTTTTAAAAGTGAATTCAATTTAGATAATGCTATAGGTAGATTGATGATAACTCTTTATTGTCTCACCAATAAAATTTACAATACATTGTATGTTATTATCTCGGCACCTACGCATCAATTTGCTCTAAGGCAATTAATTTAAATGGAAATGGTTATGTTTATTTTGGTGTTTATAAAAAGCCAAAATATTTAATAATAAATCAAAATTAAATTACCTTTGGTTTCAACGAATTTGTTTTTAGTTGACAGTCCGTAACATACTAAAAATATAGTGGTCTTTTATTTTGCTGTCTATTTGACAAGAACAGCATCAGTTCTGGGGGGTTTTAGATCAGTTAACTAAATAAAAAACCTTCAAAAATTGGTTTTTATTGATTGTATTTTTAAGAATTTGCAACTAATATTTCTATGATTATTTCCTGTTTGTTTAATGAATAAAAATCCTTTTAAATTCACGCAAATAGACCAGACAGAAACCAAATTCAAAGCTCAGAAACACAGACACGGACAATAATACCCCAGACCCCCACTGCTTCACTCAGCACGCAACTCTTTCTTGAACAATATGTTCAGCGGGCGGTATTGCAATTTGCTTTATAGCCCCATTCAGCAGAGCATGAATGGCCCGCCTCCCCCTGGCCTTACGCCACTTCTGTTACACCTTGCTTAACATAATGGGGTGAATGGAGTCTAGAGTTTATAATTTTAATATTCAAGTGCTTAAGCATACTAAGCCATAATGGTTTGGTCTGGGTTGTAGGCGGTTAAGTGGGCATACAAATATGGAAAGAATAGAACACCTATCTATCTATACTTACTAAGTAAAATATAATACCTAATTATGTATAGGTATTAGGTATATTGTAAGAACAGTTTATTGCGATTGTTTTATACTCCTCTCCAGGGTATATTATTATATACATTTTTATGCTAAAGATAGCGTTTAAGTAATTTGTTTTCCAAAAAAATTTAAATAAAATAATAAAAAAGACTTCATTATCAGTTCAGTACTGTAAAAAAGCAACAAATAGCCAGAAAGATGAAGAGAAAGATGTTACTTTGCTTATAAAATTTGTACATATATAAAAAAATGAAATGATATCAGATATACATCGGATTTTTTGCATGACAAAAGAGCAATAAACAAACATCTACATTAATTTTGTACTTCTACGTAAATTCGGCTCTTAGAATAGACTTTAATTAAGGTCCATTTATTAATAGTATACTTAAGGGATCCCTAATTGAATTCAGAAACCACAAGGGTCTTAGTCTTTGTGAGTGAAGAAGTCTTAATAAAGTCTCTAAAGACTACTTCACTTATTACATGGGAAGAAAGGGTTAGGAAGCTAATATTTATAAGCTATTTATATAATGTTAGGGCCAACGTTGGCCATATAGAGTATTAGTATCAACAGCCGATGATTTAAAGACGCGTATTTTGTTAAAACTATATTTGCATTGCATATTTCTAAACGTCATTAAAAAGATGTATTGAGTTGGTGATCTTCCTTCTTCTTCAAAGGTTTTCCCGTTTTACGTTTCGTGTGTTTCCATAAGTAATCATTAATTCTCGTATTAAATATATTTTACAAAATTAATTGTTATAGCTACTTTGATTACGTTATTGATCAAATGATATATGTTTCATTCAACATCGTTCATAAAAGCAATGACTATATTTTTCAATTTGTTATTCACTTTACAATTATCAGTAGTCATGCCCTTAATTCTAAAAACAATAAGCTTTATTTGGGCATGTGTGCATGCGAATTTTATTCATCACAATGAAGTCGAACAAAGGCATCATGATAATTCGTTTTGTTTTTAGGTCATATTCGGCCTTTGTTTTAATTTAGCTCAAAAAATTATTAAGCGCTATGAATAATCACTAAGGTACATCACATATAATTATGTACCTACTGTACTTTTAATGCTGGTAAACTTATAACGTTAATTGGATTTATGCAGGTCTTTATAGCGTTACAGGGCCAGATCAAATGTGGTAATTCATTTGCCATTCTAGAACTTTTACGTCATGATAATCATCATCAGCTTACATTAGTCAACATCTGGATTAAACCTCTCCAGAGGCACGCAACGGAACTCGGTCTTCAATTCTCTTCCATTTGCATCTCCAGCTACGAGTATCTTGCGTACATATGCATTGCTCCATTTCCTCATAAGGCGATTTTTTTTTCTTCATATTTTATTATTATGCTGGTATTTTGTGATTTTTCCTGTCCATTATTTTTACGTGCATATACAACGAAGCATTTGTCGGTCAGTCATAATATGCTAACAGTCAATTTGTGTTCGCCGGCCGATGAACCACCATATAACACGGTCTGTTGATCTCGAAGGGCCGAAAATAAATCAAAATTCTATTTTTTATACCGTGATCTTTATCACGATGCAACAAAGCTTAACATAGTTTTAGAAATTTGGAGCTCGGTTTCATGGTATCCGTCATAATATAATGAAAATCACCACAACGGAAGAGGCCTATTACACTAAGAATATATTTTGTATAATATATCCATATTGTGACGAAACACGCCAATCTTTCATCTATTGTCTTGTGGTTCTATATAATCCATTGGTAATTGGTATAACAAAATCTCTATAGGTAGGTACTATTAAATTGAAAATCCAACCTTAATTTGTGATATTTATGTAATATATGTTTAATAATTGTTTTAGGTTAAATGATATTAAATTTTAATACGTTTTAATTTAGAACGTCTATTTTCATTTAATCATAAATCTTTTTATATGCGTCAGTGAAATTCGTCAAATTGTTTTATTATAGGAATTTATCAATTATTTATTCATTTCTCTTCAGCAATTTCCCATGCCAAACTTTTAAAACATGTCGTCTCTGTGATATTAGCATTTAAAATCTTATTTATGACGACATTATAGTGAAAGGGTTCTCTTATCTTTAACTGTATAACCTTTGACCGGATTTAACACTCGAGGAGAGAATAATTTTTAAGCATACCTACTATTAATTATGTTTACGATTTTTCATTTTTATTAATGGTCTGTTTTCTCTTTACAGGTAAGCATTCATCAATACCGGAAATATTTAAGTTAATGAATGCAGATTAGGTAAGATTTATAACCAAATAATGATTAGTAAATTTTTTACTCGCTTCGATATCATAAACTTGAAAATAAGCTGGAAAATAAATACTATCTTAATTTATTAATTAATAATCACTTTATTTTAAAAAAGAAACGTAATTTAGATTTATAGCTAAAGCAATATTTTTCATAGCTATAAAAACTATATTTGATTACCTGCAGCTAATGGTACAAGTTTTCATACAAAGTAATGCTTTCAAATTGCCATATGCGTGGGAGTGGGTTCACTTAATTTATTCTTTGAGACTCCTGATATTATACCGACGTAAAATATCTTACGTAATAGAGATAGGTTATATTATCTATGCAAAATGTTCATTTTCTTTAAATATAAAAATGAAGCTAAATCGTAATGATCAATGTTATGTATATAGTAACTAATGTTTATAAGCCTGTCGCAGGGTGCTCAACTTGGTCCATTTTTGTTTGTTCATTTACTCAATACTTGTACTACATAGATACTTAACTATGTATGTATATATTATGAAAAGCTATAGATTCTTAGCAAAAAAACTTAATGTTCATCATCATCATCATCATCAATAGCCTAAAGACGTCCACTGCTGAACATAGACCTCCACCACAGAGTGCCACTTTGAGCACCTGCTTGCCTCCTTCATCCATCTGCTCCCCGTGGTTTGACCAGATCGTCGGTCCACCTAGTCGGGGCCGGCCTTCGCTGCGTTTTCTAGTTCGTGGTCACCTTTCTTCCCTGTCGGTAGTCAGTTAAACTAACGATGTAGCCTATCCATTGCCATTTCAACTTTGCTAATTCTAAGATGTATATCGGTCTCTTGTGATCTCGGGATTGGGATCTCAGAAAATAATGTTACTTGTTTATTTTTACATGTAGCATAAACAGTATAAACTCATGCTTAACTAATAATTTTATTGTATTCCTTGCACAGGCAAGGTACTTTATGTAAAAATTTAAAGGGGTTAACATAACCAGATGTGTACCAGAAGATGATATCAGCAAAGAGATTTGCATATATCAACATATTATGCATATATAATGTGGGTTAATGCAGTATACGCCTCGGAACGGATTGACGCACGATCAGATATGGTGTTATGATACGTGATGCATTGATTTCGTACGCCTTATTAAGGTGTTTTGTACTCGATTGTCACGGGTACTAGTATATTTTGCGCTTTTACCATTGCAACGGATTATGATGATTCATGTGAAAGTTAAGTCCTTATTGTGCTTCTTTGAAGAGCTTTAGGTACGTTGAAAGTGAGATGACATTTGCAGTTTACTCTTGACTTGAATGGTCTTTTGAATATTTATGCCATTATAATTCATAACTCAAAGAGATTAAATGATCATTATTTATTGCAAATAAAAATAAATACATCATTTATTCCGTTTAAAAGATGTGAGTATAATGATCATTACAATCATAGAGAACATTTCAGTTATATTATACTAATATCGTTTAGGAAATAAATGCAGTTATAGTAAACATATGTTAATGTGACACTGTAGAGTTATGAATGCATAATGTATGAAATCAAATACTATAAATATTGCATTTTTTTTCTTCCTGGAGCAATATGTAGTTCTGCAAAACTCGTGAATTAATCAAATGGTAAAATCATAATTGAATTTTTTCGGTTCATGTTTCAGTTCGATACTGATTCATCTTTATCTTTTTTTGATTTATACAGGATTCCGATTACTGTACTCATATCAGTATTTCGATTACCGTGTCAACTGAAGCTTGACGTTATTAAAGAAAATCATTTGCTTTCAGCTACACATTTTCATTACTAACAGTAACGTTTGACGATCACCCGCAGTCTGAGTGGTACCCATTTGAATGGGTCCCTATAGAAAGTCTTAATAAAGCTAGTTTTATTAAGACTTAATGAAAGCGATGTTAAAATATTCTTATGCGTTTACCAATATACTGGTCTATTCGAAATTCTTACTCGATACCTCTGCAAATGGTTTAGTCATGATACAAGCGATCTGCATCATAATATAATATTGGTTTTTTTCAGGTAAAATATGACTAGAAATAAATAATACTAAAATATACTAGATCCAATTTATGTTTACAATTTCATAACGAAAATATATTACAGCTATTTATTAACTCAGGGGTATAGATAATTTATCTATGCTGGTAATGACGTGGGAAACTAATTAATCAGAAATAGTATATAAAGGATGGTGATAAAACCAAAGAACACGATGTTAATTTCAAACAAAAAGTTTTCAGAGAATTATTTTAGGATTTTTTAACATGGTTGGATCCCCTTTAAAAGTTCCACCACAGAGTAGATTGTTATATTAAGATGAATAATGAAGTATTTATGTCTAGCAGTTTGCGCTGTAGGTACGTTTTCTGTCAGTTATTTAGTCACTCAGGATAAATCCTTTAGATTATAGACGAATCTTTCCTCCAAGAGATAGATAGATTACAACTAACAACAGCTAACAGGTACCTATGAATACTTTTCCACTAATGGTTTCCTCCATTAAGAACCATCCCGTATCACCTACATAGAAATATTTGCATCGCCTGCGCTTTCCAACGGCGAAGTACCTCACCTATTGGGAATATCAATCTAATGCATACAATAGGCGTTTTTATTATTGAATTCTAATATGTAATTTGATCACGTTTATATTGCATCCTTTACAACGAACTAACGGGTTTATTAAACTATTTTAGTATGGTATTAAGGTCGATAATATTTTGACGTCCTTTCTCCTATTGTTCGTTTTTAGTTCAGTAGGTTCTTCTTTTGAAAAGATAATTGAGTATCTTTTCATGTTTATTTAGCGGAGGTTTCCGTGTAATCTATTGTGGTATTAATAGAGTTTTGAACGAGAATGAAATTGCGTCTTTTATCGTGAAATTTAACAGCTTATAACTTTCATGTTTATGGGTAGTTTAAGTAACATTAATTGTTGTTAAATCAAGTTCAAATGAAATTCCACGTTGTGTGTGTTTTATCCCAATGATGTGGTTTAATTAAGACCATATTTATTTTAACTATAATTAGGTATATATGATTTACCCGCACTATTATATATAACCCATATTTAATCGCATTGACACTCTAATAGGTACAGTTAAGAAGAAGATTTTTGCACTTGTTTATTCAAGTATTCAGTAAAATAGTCTTGGTAGAATATATTTGAAGATAAAAATAAATACTTGATTGTATCCATGGAAATGACGTAGAGGAATATTCCAGCAGTAGATAAGTATGTGTTAAATTAATAAAAGAACTGTGGCTTCTGTCTATGTTTTCTTCTGTATGTCTCCTCAATTTTGCTATAATAATAATAATAACGCCCAACGATCACATACATAGATCCTGGACCCTAACTAGGATTCCCTGTGTCTAGGGACCCAGGAACTACGAGGACCATGGTCCCATAACACCCAGACTCAGAACAAGTATTTGCACTTTTTTTTTCTGTATAAAAATACTTGTCCTGCTCGGGAATCGAACCCGCTACCTCCAGGTTATGAGCCGACTTGCTCAACCACCACACCACAGAGGCTGTGTATAATAATAATAATAACAATATCAAACCAAAACTTATAACATTACCTTAGAGTTTAATGGCACATACTAAAAATAGAATGACAGGAAATATTTTAAAATAAACAGGAACACTTTATCATATACATGGAAAAGACGTAGAGGCTTATGCTGACCAGTGGACCAGTCTGTGTAAAATTAATAAAAACAAACAATAAATTTAATAACAACTCTTATTTAGTGGCTTCTGCGACAACTTCACTACAATTTAGCCCTAATAAATATCAACCTAAAAGTTTTTTTTTGTGTTTTGGCTTCACACTTTTGTATTTAGCCAGTATCAAGTAATTGATAATTTTTTCAAGTTAATGATATTTCACGCAAATATGTGTCAAGTCATAGTCGAAGTCATCAAGTCAAGTCATAGTCTAGTCAAGTCATACACCCAGTAAAGTGGTGGCAACCTTACCAGAAGCTTCTATGTAGTTTTGGAAACAACACGAAAAGAAACGTTTCACCATCATTATACCATTTTCCCACACTCACGCCTGTAATCCAGCACTTAACTAATAGAATGCCACCAATTTTATGCACTAACACTGAAAATAACACTAGTTTTGGAAAATAATACAATGCGGTGACGCAATATTTTTCGCTTTCCCGCCAAAACTCAACCTAAAAGTTGTAAATATAATATTAGATACGTTAGAGTTCAATGACACACTATAGTATTGACAATGACATTTCGATAGCATCCAATATTCAATAGTATTAATGGATCGTGACGTAACTGCACGTTAACCTCTGGTATATTGTCATTGATCCACGCTTTTGTTCTCACCCGGCACTACTATTGACCTAGAATTCATACCAATCAATTTGTACCTTCAAAAGATTGTCATCATAATCATTAAAGCGTGTAGCTGATTGTTAAATAGGAGCAGCGTAGTGAAAAATTTCAACATCTGCTGAATGCCGCTATGGTTCAATTTCAACTGGACCTTTAAGAGATTCTAAAATGGTGACTATAAAGGAAGAAAGATCATTTATTATGAATTACGAATTCTTTTTATAAAATGTTGTGTTTATGAATCTATGTGTAATATGACATGTATGTAATACGACAGTACAGAACGTTTGATGAAAAGAAATGAGTGTGGTTTCACCTTTCCTTTTCCAATGATAACTAGAGTAAGTACTAAAGACATACTGGAATTTTGATGAATGAAAATGTAGAGGAATCGCTAAACTAATAGTAGTAATCCATCAGTTAACACTCGTCATTTCATTTGAAAAATTTCGTGTAATCACAGCTTTTTAGAAATCCCCTCTTCCATGTTAAAGATAAGAACTCATATCAAACTATTAGTAGGTATTAAGGCCCTCCCACTAAGTCGACCGACGATCTGGTCAAAACCGTGGGGAGCCGATGGATGCAGGAGGCAAGCAGCTGTTGGTGATGATGATGATGATGATGATGATGATGAGGTATTAACAATACTTGGAATGATTTAACCACTTATTCGATGCATAACCTTCTTCCTGCTTCGATAATTCTAGATTTATCTTATTTACGTGATTTTATGTTTTATGCATCAAACTATTATATGATTTTCTATTATCTTCCCCTCTCTAATTTAGATCAACAACGGCTTGTTAACAGCTGCTATCTATACGTGGCACAAACTTGTTACACGCCTTTACTTGTTGGTAAACTAGTAATTTTAACATTATCGCGTAAACTGTTTAATGCCATGTTCTGCATTTTATCAGAGGAGTCAGTCACACTGCGTTTAAGGAACGCTAGTGATGGTTTCGGGCGTCGTCTGACATCGATACATAAATCGATCACACGATTCGATTTAATTCGATCACTGTTATTACACCGCAAGACGATCGCGCACTTAATACCACTTCCGACAATTATCGATGTACCGCCACTTGTTATTAAGGAAAATTGATTTCATTGAGATATAGTCTGCAATCAGACATGCCGTTTTCTAATGGCGCACCGCGGTTATATGGATCGGCTGCAATAATGCCTGCATCATTACAGAAATTATAGTTGTATGCTTCAGTGCTTTCAGGGCTATTATGCGCTCAAGTGGAATCGAATGATTGCAATGTCCAACGAGATTCAGTTTCTTATTACAGCGATAGGTTTCTGGCCCTTTCTAATTGGATGATTTAGGTAGCAAGTTAACAAGTAGTAGGTACGTTAATCGAATAAATTAATCGTGTATGGTATATACTCGTTTCTTACAATTACATAGGTTCGATTTCACGCAATCGCACAATCTGTGGAGCTGCCAATCGCCGCGGCGCCGCTCATCCCATTACTCGTATTGATTGCACGTTCTATCCTTACAACTGTTACGTCTGCGGTACAATGATAAACAACCAGCCGTGATGAAGCTCGTCGCTAACGGGCCGCTGACAACGGACGTCACGTCCGCAGACGATATCGGCCGACGACGACGGCGGTAAGTCTGCGGCTATCACGATTGGACTCCGGCTCGCTTATTGCCAATCACGGGTCCACCATTAGCTGTGCTTCTAATAAAGATATAAATTACGAAAAGTTAATTAAAACGCTTATCTTCCCGCGGACGTGATGTAGGGCCGGTTGCTGGTCGATTATTTAGAAAATTGAACGATTTATTGGTGAAACGAGGGAGAACATCTGTTAGCAGCTGATTGATTTAGTAGACGCTCCATAGCAGCGTCTTTTCCGATTGTTAATTATCTATTGGGATCGGTGATCTCACAATGTCGGTTCCCTACAGCTTCGGTTAATTTATGAACAATCCTTCTCCCACTATTGATCGCTATTATGAAGACAAATACATAATATATACACAGATAAACATAAATACAGTAATATAATACAATTGTACAGTCACTTATTGCGGTTGTTTAATAAACATCTCGCAGATTTGTTTTCGGTGTTCCAATCATTCACACGCATCCGGAAGAGACATGGCTGTTAAGTTGTCAACATCGTCAGTCCTCGCAATATGACGCGGATGCGAACGGTGAGGTGTTGCGTGTGATTCTCATGGGGCTACAGGCAATAAGCAGTCTAGACAACACAGTCAACGCTTAGGGAGTATAAAAGGAAATCACGCAATATTTTCACTCCTATAAAACTGAATAGATAATGAAGACTTAAGAACAAGCTTAGAGTTAAGGCAGTTTTATGTAAACGAAAAGCTATAAACCCGAACGGGTTACACCTAGTAATCATAAATGTTAAGGCAAATTTGCTTAGATGGCTTAAGAAAACACACCAAAAACATTTGATCTACACAATGATGACATTAGTAAAAATACTTTGACACCAGTTCTCATAGTTAAAAATCGCGAAAACTAGGTTTGTTATTAGATATTGTCCGGCAATGGCTTTAGCACGTTTATATGCTTCGAATATTGCAAGAATTGATTATTACAACTCATTACAGTTCACACAAAGTTTATCACGTTGAAGATAATGTCTAGAGTACTCCGTGGTGCAACAATCAAATACAATCCAAATAAGGCTTTACCCAGCTTGGTGCAATGACTAGTGCATCATATAACTCAATCGCGCCATAATCATCCGTGCTAAGAACATTACTTAGCACGTAATGTGCGAATCGTGACGCCTCACGTCATCTTGACCAGCAACGAGTTAATGAATAACCCCATGGGATTGCCATACTGCAATGATCATGAAGCAACGGTGAAAGGCAAGAGACCCCTTGTACAATGGCGCATCGATGCTATAATTAAATCGTTTCGCTGTGGAATTGTGATTTTGATGTTACGACACCAGACAGTGCTATAGCAGCTACATTGTTCGCCCTTTTAGAATTTGCATTGAAACTTGGACCGCGGTTGGATGCTGGCAACACTGAGATTACACCAGTGCTTTTATGAGATTTCAACGATACTATCGTTTTAGAATGTAAGTACCAGTGTTGTAATAATGCAAAGGAATTTAAAAGCATGCGTTCACGGCATTTAAATTTGATGGATTTGTGATGCGCACGAAAATTCATTCAGACGCCATAATGGAATAGAGTTATGCATTAGATGCATGCATAGAACCAACACGGAACAGAAACACTTGTAATCTATGCAGGTTTATCCAATTTAAAATCTATGGCTTCATTTTCTTGCGTATGAGTTCCGCAAATAGCTTCATGTAAACTATCTAAGCTACGACATGTCGGTATTTATTCTCCAGCACTTACATTAGCATTGATAATTAGGTACGAGTATAGGTCGTAGCATCTGGTGGAAACGTGTCTCTTTTACGGGTTCCAGAAAGTTCCATCTTATCTGGAATTAAGCTGAAGGGCTTGTTGTTTTACTCTTGTAAAGTGAACACTTCCGCTGCAAAATGGTCTCTAGAGCATCTTTGAAGTCGTGGAGATTGGAAATTAGAACCCAAACTCAATAGCGCGCAGTTATGGCGGAAATATGGAAATATGGATTTAATGAAGAACTAGATATCAATGCGTGAAATAATTGACGCATCATTAGCGTCAGTAATTATTAATTATGTTTCAGTCTTAACATAACCGGATTCGGTAGAGATGGCATGTCAGTTTATTTATCTTTACGAGTATCATTCATTTTTCATTCGACAGTTTAAAATATTTCAAAGACCAGCTTGCATTAATATTTACATAACATTTTAATTAACATCTAAATTTGTCACGTCAGCTTATCTTGAGGGAAGCTTTTAATCATTTAATAATTATATTTTACTAGATACTTACCGGCTAGAAGTTTTTTTCCTTAGAATCCATTAAGCCTAAGATGCATTAAATCAGATGCATTACAGCGTTGTTTACATAATTCTATGCGTCTTGCTATAATTAGTCTAACAACAATTAATACAGCTCTATCGACTCCTGTTTCTATGGAAATAAAGTCTAATTTTCTTTGCATGTCTTATGTCTAGAGTTTCGTCTAGTTCTAGTCTATTTCTGAAAGTGTTGTCGACCCCTGCACAGCACATATGACGGTCCTTCCGCCACAAAACATTTACGGTGTTTGAATAAAACTAAAATTGGAAATGTAAACAAATTGTGATGGTAAGGTTCTTAGATAATAAGGGTTAGTTTATTAAAATTTATTCCAAGTATTATTGTTGTAATTATTAACTTCATTATATGTTTATATCTTGTTTGTAGCCCGACTGAAGAGCCTCGACGATAGACGCAAAGTTGCCAGTTTATCGGTCTTTTAACGAGTGCGCATTGGAGTTGCATAATCTGATTCCACCATTCCCGTTCTGCTATCGGACAACCAAATTCAAGAAAAAACGCTATCGTTTCATGTGCGAACAAAACGATTAGCTTCCACTTTTATCATGCGAACAGCCAAAGAGTGGAACGCGTCCGGCGTCCGTATTTGCTGAAAACTATAATCTTGGAGTCTTCAAATCGAGAGTGTGTTCACTTCTAGTCAAGTGTGTTACATTTAAGACCGCATCTCCATTTACCATCTGGTGAGATGTAATCAAACGCAAGCCTAACTGACAATAAAAAAAAATCACTGAACTAATAGTATTGTTCTAAAAATTCTATAAAATCGATTGTGGTTTTACACTAGTGAAAAGCACCATGTTCACGGTTAATTCTAATAAAATAATTACATGACACATAATAATTAATACTTTGTATTATACGCACAACTTAAAAAACAAAATGAAATTAACGTTATGGGGCACACGATCATGCAATGTCATCTTTTCATTGGTTGATTGCTTATTACATCCATTAATACTTTTCATTTTAACCTTTTATATATAAAATACAATTGCCTATTCAATTCATCTCTAATAACGAAATAGCTACACTTAATTAAAAGCTCACAATGTTTTCTACATCATAATTAAGGTAAACATGCCCGGTACTTTCTACTCTAATACAAACAGAACTGTCGATTCATCAAAGTAACAAAAAGACGAGAATAAAATCCCAAAACTGACAGGCACCTAACCTACGTCGACCTCACGTAGGCAAAACTTTCACGTGCTTACATTTTTTACATTAAACCCGGAATTAGACCTCTTACTTTGAGAAAATCACTCAAGTGACTCTCAGATCGTGATTCGTGCATAATTTCTTGACAGTAAATTGAATTCCAAAGTGGGCCAATCAGTTTCGTTGATGTGAGAAGTATCTATATTCCAAATTGTTACATAACCATTCAATGATCGATTTATTGAAGTAAAACTTCTTTACGCACGCTTGACTGAAGTTTTACTTAAGCACACTCGTTTTTCTACGTTATTAAGTAATGAGAATAAATTGGATTGTGTGGGATAAAGACTCTTATAAAGTGTGTTATTTTATCGTCAAGTTTTGAAAAAAAAAATGTTAAGTCAATCATAAGGTTTAATAAATAAAATGTTTTTTTTATAAGCATATCTATCACCGAAGGTTAAGTTCGAGTTAATTAAGATTGTGTTTCAATTATTAAATGTAATATTAATATTTTAATTTAATTTCTTATCTAGCTTGTTTGTCAGTCTCTCATAATAAAATCTTATTGGAAAAGATCAAAAGTGGTAGCAGCACTGTAAGTTCTTGACTTAGTGCTTTTTTATTTTATATCAATATTTTCACGAGAAAAGAAAAACAGGGGATATCGAGAACATTTTTTGGAATTAAGCGCCATGCAAAAGGTCTCTTAAAAGCTTTGGTTTTGCCAGTCATCCTTGCTCGAAATTAGCAATGGATTCGTCAATTCGTCGTTCTCCGATACGTCAAGATACCAAGACAGCATCATTAATTTAAGATGCGAGAAGTGACTTTATTTTAATTTCTTATTAGATATCGTATCTCGTACAAAACACATGTTTCACCGTTCACCGTTTGATTACTCTGCTGTTTGTGGCCGCCGAGGCGGAACAAATCCTCTTTTTCAACGGCTATCACTAACGGTGTGATAGGCGGCGTTGGGTATTGGATTACTGGTGTCGATGGACACATTATTTCATTAGAAAATGCAATTACGATTAACTGCTGCAATTATGGCGGACGGCGTGATCGATGTGTGATTTACGCCTTTTGCTTGTAATGATTTATAGAAAGATACCGTGATTGGAGTGCAGCTGTGAAGCCAACAAATACTGTTTTATTTAATTCTATAGCACCAGTTGCCTTAATTACAACATAGTTGTTGGAAACATAATTTGTTCGATTAGCTTGGATCGTTGTTTTTAATCGTAGATAAGATATTTCTGCCAATATGTTCAATAGTTGACAAAAGGTTGAATGCACAGAATCCTATAAATCAAACTGTTTTGTTTGATGCGAGTAAAAGTGAATTGGTTAACACTTAATATTTTCTTGTGAAGACAAAGACAAACACTGTCAATCAACTTCCACAAAGAATAAAAATATCTAAAGCAAAACATATGAGTCCTGACACGAAATTAGCTTGTCAACAACCCGAGACGATCCAACCCTCTCAAGCGTCAAGAGATTTCAGACCATCCATCTATTCCAAATAAAGTGTTGATGCAAGCTGTGGACTCGGGAACATGAAGAGCTTTATTATTGGAGATTTGGGATCTTGACAGTTTCAAGGCAAAAAGAGCGCGCAGACAGATTTATTAACAAAAATGTTAGTACGTCATCTGATATAAGAAGGGGAGTACCTACTTACTATTTCACAACTATTTTTGAAATGTTATAAAATAAACTAACTACCTATATAAGTATAAGTAGTTCTTGTTCTATAATAGTTACCGTTGGGCCAACATGATGATAGTAAGTATGACATAAGCGAAAAATAGTTTTTAACAATCATGTCCGCTCCAGTGGTCATAGCGAAGTCTTTTTATGATAAACACAACTCTTACTTACGTAACTGATGGCAAAAAGTAGACATTCGATGAATAAGAGCAATAAGTTTGAGCTCTACGGCATTTCATAGTTGATTGTTTTGATCTGAAACTGAAAAATCATATACAACTATTGCTAGAGTTATATTTAACCTACCCGTATTTGTGATAGAACTTAAAGCTCGACTCTCGTCAACTCTGACAGTCAAAATTTTAGCGTAAACAAACGTTTAGCGTTTCGGATTTTAAAAACAAAATCTTTAGATGTTATCGTTCTAACCTTGAGTGACATTATCAATATAAACAAGGACAGCTTTAGCCTTAATCGTTTTAAAAGTAAATTGTTTATTTTTATTGTGGTCGTTTATGCACCGATCGGCTGACGGGACCACATTTATCGACAAAACGCGTGTATCCACGGCTCCGGAGGTTCCGTACCTGGCATTGTGATCACCGTTGCTGAAAAATCACTGTGTAAAAATCACGAACCCTTTGCATGTTGGGAAAGAGATATTGGACGTCGGAACGTCAAATGTACAAGCTTATTGGATGAGAAATGAGCATGATGGTTTTAGCACAGAATACTTCAGAGATAGTTTTAGTTGTGAAGGTTTTTGTTTGCATAGTCATTTAAACATAGGCAGAGTTCTTATTAGAAATTTTAGTTGCAATCGAAGTTGTGACGAAACACACGGAAGAGCAAACGTTTTAGCAAGTCATTTCAGAACTGGTGTACAGAATTAAAATTATTACCCTAATATCATAACTCTTTCATCTTGCCTGCTCGCTGAGTCAAAAGCATTTAAAGGTCAAGTAAAGTAAGTCACTCAAAAGTTTCAGTAAAGTGATCAATCAATTTTCTTGGTGTGCTTGGGTCAACAGTGAACGCTGTCGATTGATTTATGCCTGAATAATAAGCCGCCATAATATAATTGACTCATTTTGACTAAGAAAGGCATCATAATATTATATTAATGTAATTAATTGCAATTAACAAAACAGTTAGCTGTCAAAAGACTATATTTATAGTGACTACTAAAGTCTCGCATAAGCCTCTTATGAAACTTGCTCAAAAGTATCGTAAGATCGTCACAAAGCATGTCAAATTTATAAACAAAAAACTATTTCCATAGAAAGGAACCAGACGCTTTACGTAATTGGTATTTATCTAATTAGTGGATCTATTCACTAATGTATCTGACATGAGTGACGGACATCCTTACGACTTGCTCCACTTCTACTTGTTAAATTTATTTAGATGTACAATCGGACTATATTTTGTAATAATCACCTGAGTAAATATTCACCGTAAATTAATAATACTTGTGAATAAATCTTACAATAGCTACAGCGTATATTCGTCAAAGAGTGTTTTAACAGTTGCCGTTTAAAAGTGATAGTTTGTATACATTTCACAACAAATTAGCCATTTGTAGTTACTGAAGCGTGACTTTTGCGTAACCGCGGACTCTGTTTATTTTGTATTAAACTGTTTTTGACACGGTTACGATATTTAAGTATGGGAGGGATCGATGAAACCATATATGCATCATAGTAGGTAGGAAATATATTTTGTAGTATCTAAAAGGACTTTCTCATTAACAAGTCAAGTCTCCTCATAAATAGGCCGATGGATTTCAAATTAATAGAGTCTAATTTGCATAGGTATACCTACCTTACCATCGAAGACCTTAAGATGAAATTCCAGATTTACATTTTTTTGAAGCTTCTACGCTTTGGCTTTCGTTTGCTTTCTCGTTGCTGTAGCGTCTTTTTAGTACCTATGTATTCTCTTATTGTTTGATGTTATTGGTTTACTAAAAGACACCTTTTACCTCCCTAATAAGTTTACAGTAAATTCCTTTATACAAATCACTGTGACACTAACTGTCTGATTGATAATCCATTGCCTTGGAGCTTTGAATGTTTAATATCAAGTACATTGAGCTGGACACTGTTTTGAATCTGAACAGCACTGGTCAGTGCCAAATGATCCATCACTGGCATACTTAGAATATCACCGTAGTAGAGCTTCTAGCGTAACAATATCAAAAGTAACTCTATAATAATCCAGAGCTTGGATGATATGATAAATTTTGACTACTGTCTCTTTTAAATACGAGAAGATTATCAAGCTCTTCAGCTACTGCTGGAAAACCTTCATAGATTCTTGGCTACACATGAGGGTAGTAATATAATTTTTTAATAAAGTCAATAGCATGCTTAAGCGAGTGCGCTTAAATGGGACTGGGATAATAAGTTTTATGCTTGATATCACTATATCAGGCATAAAACTTATTATCCCAGTTATGTAATATAATGTAAAATATTAGATAGACTAGGTCTAAAGACTAGGACAACACACACACCACGCCCTAGAGAATACAAAACCACTCCGAACTCTCATAAGCCCAAATACTAAACAACCGGCGGTAATGTAAACGAAAGTTGTATTAGTGGCAGCACTAACTTTGACGTTCTAAAAGGTCGTGCTCGAATAGAATATCGTAACGAAAGGTTACTTTATTAATTTTAATCTTACATCTTTATACGCGTTTTATTTGGTTTATACGCGTTTTTGAGATTAAGTCGTGTTAATTCACAAGAGCACAATCAATATGAGTCTGTTTAGAAACTGCCACTTTGCAAATAATAGTTGTAATATCTTCTAAGTTTTGTTTAGCTAACATCTCATGGATATTGAAACAAATAACAAATGTTTAGTGACCCTAATTTCAAATGTCGACTAGTGCATTTATTTTTCTCCAATAACGCTTTGTCTATACACTCATGAGGTCTTTGTCCATCATAATCTAATAAAGGCCTACTTTGTATTAAAGCTCTATAGTTTCTTCTTCGGAAATCATATCTAGAAATAGCAAGCCTACGTACTGCAATATACAATCGACTATCACAGAACACTTACGATGTAGATACATGAAGTAAGTGTAAGTTAGTCGGAATTATTTTGGGCCGTGATCAAAAGTTTCTATAGTTTACTGGCGCGGTCACTTCGCAGTTGACCCACTTCGGGAAATGAGGAAATAGAGTTGTGACGGACGGATGCGATTAGAACAAGATTGTATGGGATAGGAAGCGAGGGAATTTTTCCATTTTGATGTCTTTTGGGTACTGTTACGACGTTTGAATGACGCTGTGATCATCATAGAGCTTACGTATGACATTATGACAGCCTCTGCGGTTGAGTAGGTCGGCTCATCGGCAGGACGTATTTGTGCACAGAAAAAAATAGTGCAAATACTTGTTCTGAGTCTGGATGTTGTGAGACCATGGTCCTCGTAGTTCATAGGTCTCTAGACACAGGAAATCCTAGTTAGGGTCCAGGATCTATGAATGTGATCGCTGTTTAAAATAAAAAATGCTATTAAAAGATTTTCTCATTACATTTTTAACCTACTTGTTTTCTATTTTCCTATTATAATTTATCGATAAAATTAACTATTATGCGGGTGATGAATGAACATTGCTAAAAAAACATGCCAAATCCTTCACCGTGCAAGAAAAATACGCTCAATCACGCTCACCATTGTCCATCTACGTTATTATGATTTCACACTTTCCAATCTAAAAAAAATAAGAGCGTCGTAATCGATGATTGTCTAGACCCGCTTCCGTTCGATACTATCGAGATATTATTCGATTTTTTTCGCAACTACCGCAATTGAATATGAGTACATTGAACAATGGGTCTTTGTATTGCAATCCGATTTCGTTTGCATCTCAGAATTAGGGCTGCTACTGGTACAGGTGCTGCCTACATTAAACTTTCTTATTCATAAACGCAGTAACTTATCTGTGCCATAAATAAATAAATATTTGTGGACATTTCATATAGCGCCATCTAGCCCCAAACTAAGCAAAGCTATGGGAACCTGATAACTGATAGAATACTTATATACTTTTTGTTTGCAAATTATAGAATACATACCCAGACACAGAACAAACTTCGATGTTCATCACACAAATGTTTGTCTTGGGTGGGAGTCGAACGGAAACGGCAAGGAATTACAACCTACAGTTCAAAAGGCAGGGTTACTACTAACTGAAATTTGGGATCAGTTAAAAAGCTATATAAGTAAAAGCTATCAGAAAAAAAGAACAAATACTTGTTCTGAGTTTGGGTGTTGTAGGACCATGGTCCTCATAGTTCCTGCATGGGTCTAGATATAGACATAGGGAATCCTAGTTAGAGTAAAGGGTCTATGTTTTGTTTGGGCGTTATTATTATTATTATTTATCTGTTCAAACGCGACACCCCTATCCGCAATGGTCGATATGGAGAGATCTGTGATTCTGTTAACGTATCTAAGTCGGATCTCGACAATAAGCGACCGGGAAATGTAGCATCACTCATGAATCAAACCACGACAGACGTCTTGTATTGTGTACAGTGTATATAAAAGTATACAAACATATACCTACATGCACCAGCACTTACAAATGTGTACAATGGGTTTGTTTGCTTAGCTACTGGAATACGTTTTGTTGTTGAAATCCGAGCATTGCCAAAGCAAACCATATTCGTAATCTCTGAAATCACACTTACTTGTTGGCAGCTACTATGTGTTTTTGACCTATTGTTCTTGGTAGTTGAAAGATGTACTATGAATGGTTTTCATTATCTTAAGAGGTTTTGTTCAATGTTCATCAAGTTTACGGTCCTACGCCGCGTTTTATCATCATCATTATCAGCCTGACCGCCAAATTAGATCACCACTTCGAGCTTTTTGCCTCTTGCATCCAACAGCGGGTGATCACGGAACTTTGATTGTAATGCAAAAGGAGAAATTACATTCCTAATTTAACTTTGTAACTATGCACATAAGGGGCCGTTCAAGTATTACGTAAGCAGATTCATTACAATTATTACCCCCCCATCCCCCTTGTCAGCATAAGTAAGCAAAGCTCTTACCCCCTCCCCCCATGCTTACGTAAACATTTTTCAATTAATGTAATGTTTTTTTAATATTATAATTATATCTAATGTTTAGTGTTTCAAGAAAAGACAATGTGAGGGTTGCTATTCGTATAAAAAGGTAAATAGCCACCGATGACGTAATCATCATCTAGACTCCCCTACCCCCATGTCATCCAAAATGAGCAAAGCAAAGATCCCCCCCCCATGGTGCTTACGTAATACTTGAACGGCCCCTAATCTACGTATTGAATCTGTCAAATCCATACATATTTCTATTGGTTGCAATCCAGTTCCGTGATCGCCTAGCCGGTGTTCGATCTACCTGCGTCTTCAGCTAGGCGATCAAGTAACTTGATTGTAACCGATAGAAAAACAAACTTGTATGGTATTGACAGATTCAATACGCAGTTTATGTGCATATAGGCAGAACGGGTTTCTGCGTAGGTTGCAACCAATATAATATAACTATAGGTCTTCCGCATGTCCACACCGCGCCGTGTCTGGAACGAGAATGATCCGTAGTACACCGAGCGGTCCCTTTTTATAGCCAGATTGTTGGGGAGCAATGATAGTTGCCGATGTTGCCACTGTAATAAATTTAAATGCCACCACAGGGTAAATTACGATACTGCCCGTTGCGCATAGAGTTTATAACTAGACGTTGCCGCCGACTTGCATAATTACTATGGAAATTTTCAAGTTTACAACGAAATTTCTCTTGTTGCATTGCAACCATAGTTCTGTGATCACTCCCCAGGTTCATGGTCGCCACTCGAAAACGTTTCTTTCGTTAGTTTTATAGTTACCGCGAAATTTTCGCCTCGATTCATTTATCTTTTCGTTTTCGATTCGTTCGTATTTTGATTATGTACTCTAACTTTTTGATTTCATGGTCTAGTATTACACTTTCACTGGTTTCAGTTTGTTTGAGTTTATATATACAAACAAGCTGCGCCCTGCGGTTTCACCCGCAGATAAAAAGTATTTTAATTATTTGCAAAATTTTCAATTTTCCCGTAGGATGAGATGAAATGTAACCTATATATTAATCCAGTGTATAAACTATCTTGGTATGGAATTTCAACCAAATTCATTCAGCCGTTTGAGCGTGAAGAAGTAACAAACATACATACATACACACAATCACACATCCACACATACAAACTTTCGCCTTTACAATATTAGTGTGATAGTGTGATGTTTGTTGTGTTGTTCATGTTTTTGTCTCGTTGTGCTATTTTGCCTATATTTATTATATACATATGATATAATAACTGTATTTATTTTGTTTTATGTAATTTTGATACCTAACCTTAACTAAATCAGTATGTATACCCTATGTAATTGCAGAAACGTCCTACCAAGGACTTCATTGTGATTTCAAACTCTTCGTAGCACTGTATTTTATTACTAAAGCACTAGTCATATTATATTTATCTCGCCATCTTGCTGGTTTTTATTAGTTTTTTAATGATTTTGGGTCATTCTGATTTGATCTTTTTCTATATTTTCATTCAGATAACGGCATTACTTTGTCTTTAAGTTCGAGACAAAATCTTTTTCCGGTCATCGGCTTGTGCGTCTTTTTTTTCGTTGTCCGGTTGGTAATCAGAGCGAAACGGTGGTGTACCGTTTCTTGCTATGCTCAGTGGCTGCTTACCTGGTGATTAGATGGTGACCATCCGAGCGGGACGGGGCATAGGTAATTAGCTTACTAATTATTTATTTATTTTTTTTGTTAAGGAATGACGTGACGAGCTAGCCGTTCGCCTGATGTTAAACGACACGGCTGCCCATATCAGGTGCAGTGTCACTCGGAACTCTAAAGTATAGAGTTTCGCGTGACACTGCAGTGTGCACGTCATCCTGAGACATCAGCACAATCTAGTAATAAGATTACTAAACTGTGAGATCAGATCATAAAGTCTAATTTGCCCAGTAATTTCACTAGCTACAGTGCCCTTCAAACCGGAACACAGCAGTGCTTGCGCACTACTGCTTGGCGGCAGAATGACTGGCAAAGCGGTGGTACCTACCTAGACGAACTTTGTAGTAAAGTCCTACCACGTAGTAATTATGAGCAATCGTGAGATACTTATAATTTGATTACAAGCGGGGTGTTGAAATGAAGGATGTATAGGAACAGAATTACTAGTAGTATTCAAAGTAGGTGGCAGCTTTCAATGAGTATAGTTCAATATTTTAGCTATTGCTTAACCTATATGAACCTTAAATTTTTTAAAGTAAAACTTCTTTACGCATTCTAGGCTTGGGGAGTAAGCTGGCGAGACAAACGGAAGTTGAAAGTTGTTGGTAGATCTCCATTGTCTACATAACAAAGTAAACAATATGTATTATTATGTTGGTATGTCTGGTAAAATGGCGACATTAAAATGAAACAAAGCAAAAACGAAGTGCACTCTCTTTTATCACACTAATATTATAAAGGCGAGGGTTTGTATGTGTGTATGTTTGTTACCCTTTCACGCTCAAACGGCTGAATGGATTTGGATGAAATTCGGTACCAAGATAGCTTATACACTGGATTAACATATAGGCGACATTTTATCCCGGAAAAGTGAAATGCTCCCGTGGGATGAGCAAATAATTAAAATATTATTTATCCGCAGGTGAAACCGCGGGGCGCAACTAGTTTGTATATAAATATGTTACTTTAGCATATCTACATTAATTACAGTAGTGAGAAAGAGACCTCTTTCTTTTCAATCTCATATATTGTAAAGGGCTTGCTATATAATATTTGACAATAAGCACTTTGTAATTCTATATGCTTAGTACAATAACTTAATTTTAAGTACCTTATATAATTTTGACTTTTAAAAGTGCTAAAAATAGCCTGGTTGCAATAAAATCATTTATGTTACTTCTTTTTAGATTGACTTACCATATCTATTTATGGAAAACAATACTTATCATAATTACTCCCCATACAAAAATGTATGCATGAAGTAAATGCTATTTTGATCTCTACAAAATAACTTTTTTTTATGTTAAGGAATGACGTAACGAGCTAGTCGTTCGCCTGATGTTAAACGACACGGCTGCCCATATCAGCTGCAGTGTCATTCGTAACTCTAAAGTATAGAGCTTCGCGTGACACTGCACTGCGCACGTCATCCAGAGACATCAGCACAATCTAGTAATAAGATTACTAAACTGTGAGATCAGATCATAAAGTCTCATTTGCCCAGTAATTTCACTAGCTATAGTGCCCTTCAAACCGGAATACAGCAGTGCTTGCGCACTACTGCTTGGCGGCAGAATAACTGGCAAAGCGGTGGTACCTACCTAGACGAACTTTGCAGTAAAGTCCTACCACCTAGAACTTCCTCTAGAATAGAAAGGCCTAACATTCATATGAAAGTGTGATAAAATGTTGCTGTATCTAACGTAATTTTTTTTTCTGTTCCAGGTATGTAACACGTGCGAGCAGTGTGTGGAAAACTATTTTAATGCGTATGTATGTAGAAACTTAGAAAGCAAGGACCGACAACGTTAGAAAACGGTATATAAAGTGTTGGTTATATAACGTATTATCTTCTATCTACAGATATATCAAAGTCCTCAAAGTCCTGACTGACTGACTTATATATCAACACACAGCCTAAACCGCTGGTGCTAGAGACTTGAAATTTTAAAGATGCGTTCTTTGTAAAGTGAAAGTATCCAATAAGAAAGGGGTTTTCGAAATTCCATTCCTAAGAGGATGAAATGGGTGGTTGAATTATCTATGAAAAATTTTCTTCTTCGTTTCCTATAGGCCACGCGGGCGAAGCCGCAGGCAGATACTAGTTAGTACATTATACACATATTTATAGATATAGAAGAAATACATCAGCCCTGCATGAAATAAATAAAACATTGGCGGGCTCTATTGTTTAACTTTGTGATATGACAATTTTTATGTAAGTACCGCAATTTTAAGTTATTCCGTCCTGTCGCGAGCTGTTATTTAAACTATTTTGATATGTAGAAAGTGACACTACTGTCACACTGTTCCATAAAAATGTTGGATCTGTACCGTGGGAGAGGCAGAGATTATAAATCACACGTTAGGCAACAGTTATATCAAACAGTTTTTATGTCAAAAAATCAACAGAATCAATGTAAACAAGCTGAAATTTATTGTTTACATTGTAAAAACCTACCGATGAAATTTTTATTTATTAGATAAAAGGTGAAAATTTCAAAACGTCCACAACATTGATTTGGTGCTAGAAAGCGGTAGTGCGTTGATTTGTGTCAAAAAACAAAAGCGGCTTATTCAAATGTGTATAACGACTAAAAGCGATAATTTTGTTGTAATAAATGACTAAGGCGTTTAATTTGCGATAACACAGCGGGTAGCCCTCATTTCAACCCATAAATAAGCCAAAGACCCTGTATCTACGGTCACAGAGCTCACAAATTGGTTTGTAAAGATGGCTATTGGACAATTATTGCTGTAGATAAAGCGTAGGAAGTAATCTTGTCTCTATATCTTGGCCTAAATCGATCGTCATGAAAAACCGTATGTGATCTACTTTATTTGAAGCCTATTTCTAATTTTCGTGCCTACGTAGGGATTGTAATGAAAATGGAGTTGGTTAGGATAATTCGACAAATTATAAAACTTACGATAATTCTATAGGTACGTAATACCTATCTATTATCCATACTAATAATATAAACGCGAAAGTTTGTATGTATGGATGTACATACACGTACGTACGTATACGCGTGTGAAAGATTATGCAAAAACTACTCAATGGATTTTAATGAAACTTGGAATGCAGATAGCTTATACGCTGGATTAACACATACGATACTTTTTATCCGTGGGTGAAACCGCGGGGCGCAACTAGTAAGTTAATAATTCACGCAGAAAGGGAGACATAACACTATTTTACTCGTATCATTCTGTAAGTAATAAAATGGAACAGTACGTGACAGTGATAATAATTTAGAAATAATTTATAGATCACTGAAGCATTTATTGTCTATATACATCACTGTAAAGTTTCTTGTAGCTTCTTCTTTACAGTTGTAATCGAAGCTTCGGATCAAAGTTTTCAATTCTGCATTGTGCCGGATTGCTTGCACCAGTAGTGAGAAAGAGAACTGCTTTTTTTTTCAAACTCATATATTGTAATGGGCTTGCTATATTATTTGACAATAAGCACTTTGTAATTTTATATGCTTAGTGAAATAACTTAATTTTAAGTACCTAGTATAATTTTGACTTGTAAAAGTGCTAAAATTAGCCTATTTGCAATAAATCTTTTGACTTTGACTTTGACTTTGACTTTGACTTTATATACATAAAATAAATTGGATTCATACATTTAGCGCTATGTAATTTAGTTTTACTTTCACTTCGTGAAATTGCTGTAAATTAATTAACTGGTTAGCTTAATTAATGTGAGAGTACTTGTGCAATTTGTGCTGCTGAAAAAAAAATGTTAATATAATACCACAGTATACTTAATTTTTACAGATTCGCCGAATATTCGGTAGTTGTTAGTATTTGGTATGATATTATTTACTTATTATAAGAAACGAGCTTCTGCCCGCAGCTTCGCCCGCGGCGGGGCCTATGGGAAAATAATTTAACCACCCATTTCACCCTCTTAAGGGTGGAATTTCGAAAAATCCTTTCTTAGCGGATGCCTACGTCATAACATCTACCTGCATACTAAATTTCAGCCCGATCCATCTAGTGGTTTGGGCTGTGCGTTGATAGATCACTATGTCAGTCAGTCAGTCAGCCAGTTATATCTATGCCAGCCTTTGAGTTATATCTATTTAGATATATATATATTTAGATGTTCTTATCAATAGAAATTTTTATTGCTACTGAATGTACAGCAGAGTTTACGTAAATGAACCGAATAGTTCAGCCGAATATTCCATTCGATTCAAAAACTTATCTTCGCCATATCACTAGTTTTAAATATTATTTTTAAAAATTATTATGGTAGGTATGTACATACTTAGGTAACTCTTTCACCTAGGATTCTAGGCCTTTCTCAGACTCTCACGGACTAAATTTTTACCAGCGATATAATCATTCGAACATTAAGGCTCCTTATTGATTGATGATGGCTGCATTAAGATGATAATCGTATCATTTATCTCTCTTAATTCCGACGACGCACTTATTGCTGATGTTCCCACGTTCGCCTTACGAACTTTACATCTACTCACTGATGTGTCCTGATAGTAATCTTAAAATGACTCATTGATCACTATAATCACTAAAACATAGTTTAAAAAATGATTTTCAGAATAAACTGGGTAAATATACTCTTTAATGTTAACATTGAAGTGTTTGCAAATTTACGTAAACTTAGATACCTACCTACTGTCCAACGGCAATGAAATGACAACGAAAACCCATATAAACAACTTTTTATTTTAAACTTCTTTTTGTTCAATATAAAATGAAACAAGAATATTTTTTTCTTTCATTTGGTGTTTAAGATGAACTTCCGCGAAGTCACGTCTGAGTCAATCAATTTTCTTTCTGTTCGTACACTTTCTGTTCCATCAGTTATCACACAATTCATAGACTCAACTTTACTAGTTTTACGGTCAGCTTCGGCTATAAATTCTAGCGTGCGCTGTTGTTTTTCTAGACTTGCTTCATCATTCATACAATTTTCTCAAGCTTACGCAACTGGGTTTCGTCTAACACGTAGGCACAGGTCATCACAGCGTGCACCCGCATACCCGCAAATTCATCGAGCATGCACTTATCATGCAATTTGTAGACAATTTTAACGGACACGTCTAACGTTCCCACGTTTTTACATTAGCACAAGCTTACTATGTATTACCACAGTAATCCTTATTTAAAACTGTGGTATTACGTTGCGTATGAATAGATAACATGCATACGTACATCTACTGTATTGAAGGAAAATGGTGTTTGGTTGTTTGTCTGGCTTAAAAAAGTTAAAATTTTTCATGAAATTTTGCATGTAAATTATATTACCAAAACTTTTTACTTTTGGTAATAAATGCGCAACGTTCTTTTATTTTATTTTTTGTACGCATAGCTCAACGTTTAACTTAATGAGCCTCCTAAGCTAAGCTACGATGCAGTCCCAACCAAGCAAAACGATCTAGAATTGGAAAATTATGAGTTCGAAAGATCATACAGTTTATTTATTTAATAAAGCTTAAGGCGCCCAGCCGTCAAATGTTAGAGTGAACTAGTGTCTGATTGTGTTACGTATCCTATACCGGTGCCGATTGTGGTACTTGAGCAGAAGGGTGATAATGGTCTGATGATCTTAGCGCCGCCGATACTAAAGCTGCTATAGGATCATCCGGGTCGCTCAAGACGTGTCCCGTTCGACAACGGCGTGGTAGGGTGATTCGTCTAATTCCTAGGAATTGTAACACACATAACGTGTAATTCAAAAGTGTCAGCAACTTGGCACGTCCGTCGTTCACCTTTGCTCTTAGTGAAATTAACATGTTGCGGGGTAGAAACTAAAAAGCTCGATGCACTGAAACCGTGGGATATAATGTAAAGGCCATTCAGTCTTCAATCTACTATCTATTTTTGTGGTTATTTTATTTTCTCCGGAAGAAGCAACATGTTTTTTTTTATCTGTGCTTTACGTGACTAATTTATTTTGACTTAAAACTTGATTAAGGAATTGATAAACACCAAGCTTTTCAATCATCTTCTGAATATAAATATGCACTCAACTATGTATTTACATAGTTAATTTTTGTATTTACAAAAAAATCAATCATCAGGGGTTGAAATAACCGCGGCCAAGAAAAACAGATTGTAATTATTTTGACCGGTATGATTTACTTGTAGGCATGTACCTATGCAAAGATATCCGACTCGACGCAGAAATGAAATCTCCGAGCCAAAGCTTCGGAGATCAGTAAATATTATGAAATATAGATTCTGATAAATAAATACGAACATTATATATTTTACGGTTATTACTTATACACGATTGTATAATGAAACGGTTATAAATTATTATAATTAATCATTAAGTTATAGTTATTTAATATGCATAATCGAAACATGGCATAACGATTATTAAATCGATTTATCTCTAAAATATAGGGCTATTTAATTGGTTATGACAAATTAAATGAGCTTACATAAATGTAACTTATTAAGAAAGCTACAAACAAGTTAACGTTTTTGGATATTAATATTAAAATTTATTGCATATAAATGTCTCTGATAATTGTCAATTTTTAAATATGATGCATGATTGTAAGACCACACACATGCAAATTCCAAACTCATTTAACTCATTAGCAACAATCAAACATACGCTTTTGCCACGAACGCTTTCAAAATTACGAAAGCAAACAACATTAGGAAGTGATTAATCAACCACAAGAGATCAAATACGAATTCAGGTTAATTAGAGATGTTAATGAAGATGTTCAATCATCTCCGATAGCTTATTAAATGTAGCTGTCTGTTAAAATAAATGATAATTATCATAACTACATACAAATAACAATTTGAGTCTAAACTTTACCCTTACGTTTTGAGTTGGATCTGTACCTCTAGCACGAACATTTCAATAAATCGTATCGTAAACGTATCGACTTTACCGTACACTTACGCAGTGCGACGCTAGGTGGTAGCACGAAGCATATTTTACAACTATCGAGACCTTACGTTTTCGATGACACTACGATAGCCAGCCTTCGAGTTTACGTTAACGCGAAGTTCGTGCTCGCGTTTTCATACAAATTGTCTAACGTAAACGTTACGCGGCGATACGAAGGCGATACGATAGTAACCAAAACCATTCGTGCTACCGATTTTTGATTCGTTTTACGCCCGGTAGGGGCGCTGATCAAATGCCATACAAATGACTTACGTTAACGATACACTTACTTTCTCGTAAGGATTCGTGCTAGTGGCACAGGTTCAGAAAGTGTTATGTAAGTCCGACACGTCATGTACCTACCTAAAGCTTATCCTCATTGTACAAGCATCTTATATACATATCATTTATGGTATATTGTTGTGACTAAGGCATAAGCTTGTCTGCACAAACAATTGACATTAGTCTAGGACGTACCCAAATGCGTTGCAGCACAGCTCAAAGAGGAGTAACTTAAAAGCTATCAAACTTACGGCATACAAGCATTTTTTTGTTTTTGTTTTGGCTCCACGCATTTGTGTATTTAGACAGTGTCAAATAATTGATAATTTCTCAAGTTAATTAATGTTATATATACATGTGTGTCAAGTCAAGTGACAGTCCAAGTCATCAAGTCAAGTCATACTCCTGGTAAAGTGGTGGCAACTTTACCAGAAACGTCTATGGAGTACAACACAAAATGAAACGTTTCACCATCATTATACCATTTTCCCACACTCACGCTTGTAATGCAGCACTTAACGAATAAAATGCCACCAATTTTATGCACTAACACTGAAAATAACACAAGTTTTGGAAAATAATACAATGCGGCGACGCGATCTTTTTCGCTTTCCCGAGCATTAGACATATCAGTTATGATTAGTAGGTAAGATTTGTACTCACTCCTATTTTATAAAAGAAATCTCGAGTTGGGCCAACAAATTAAATGGCAGTGTACAACTACTTCAGCGCCGACTGACACTGAGCGTGATAAAAAAATAATAAAAAAGACTTTCACATCCTGCGGGCTGTTTATGACTGCACCAAGAGTAAAAAAAAGGTTTTAACATTTTTTTACTTCATTTGTTTTTTTTTTTAAGTGTTATTTGCGTTGTCAAGATTTCATGTCAATTGATTATTGATAGCGGAAATAATCAATAAATTGTAATCAGCTCAATTAAATTATGGCATGATGATACACCTCGGGCTATCTTTTATAGCTTTTTTCATATATCTACCTCTTTTTACACGTATCGGAAGCGATTTAATTTAATTAAAGGCGATATAAACCCACAACTGTATCAATTAGTGTCACAATCGAGACGCATTGAAATAAAATCGATTCTCGATGACTAGACTTGGACGTATCTCGAATGATCTCGATTATTCAGCTGCCTACGCGATTGTTGTACGGACAGTAAAGTAAGTAATTACCGACCGTTATTTAGGTACGCTTCACTAACCACATGTGAGCAGGCTGCAGGCAACCTTTACACAATAGAATATTATATGAGTTTTTCAAAACGTCTAAAGAAAATGGTAGAATCTTTATTACGAAAAGGATTTGAGTGTGCGTGTACTAATTTGGAGTAATAGGAATTGAGTTAGAGTTTAAAGGTATTGGCGGTTAAGGAAATAATCCTTGGCCTCGATTTCAGTGACCGAATTGCGAAGATTTACAACTGCTACAAGTTCAGTGTTGATTTTGTTTGCCAATTAATCTATTGAGAATAATGTCCTTTTAGTTGAGCTTAAATTGTTAATAGATGGTAGCACTTTCCTGCAAAGTTCGTCGAGGTAGATACCGCTGCTTTGCCAGTTATTCTGCCGCCAAGCAGTAATGTGCAGGCACCGCGGCCGTGTCGCTTAACATCAGTGAACGACTTACTGGTCACGATTATTCATTATCATAAAAAAATACTCAGTTTTATACCTAATGTTTTATATTTCTCTTTACGTTATTTTTTACACTTATTTTCTTTCAATCTCTGGCACGTGTCAACATCCAAGATCAAAAGCTCTTAGAAATTAATCAAACATAGCCAGTGTATTTGTGTGACAGATTTAAAAGCAACAGCTAAATAGAAACGCAAAAATGTTTCTGATATAAATCCCCTTTTAAAATCTGCTATTTCCGTAAAAGAGCTGCTCTACCACTTGTGAACTAGGTCAATTTTCCGGCTAGGATGTCAACGTGTACTTATCCGGCTATGATTTTTATCTTGTTTGTAAGTTTTAAGTTTTATTATTTACTATTGCTAGGGCTGTAAAACTCGAATGTTTTTGCCCTAATTTTGTAAGAGCTTAAGACCATTTAATGATCTACTTTATGTCTAGATGTTACAAGATCAAAACCAGTTTTAAGAATAATAATAATAAATAAATATTCACATTGAACATTTCACACTGCGCCATCTAGATCCAAACTAAGCAAAGCTTGTACTATGGGAACCAGATAACCGATACAATACTTATGTACTTTTTGTTTGCAAATACATACATAGAATACTATATAACACCCAGACACAGAACAAACATCCATGTTCATCACACAAATGTTTGTCTTGGGTGGGAGTTGAAACCACAACCTACAGTTCAGAAGGCAGAGCTACTACCAGTAGTAGCTGATGGCCAGTCATGATTAAAGATCAAAGAGAAAGGGTAAAGGGCTGGCTTTTAAGTGAGATTTTCCCAAAAGCATAAGTTACTAAATATGTCACCACTTTAACAAAAGGCTTGGAACTCGAAGCAAATTAAACTGTTTATCGACTACAGTGAGAAACAGAGATGAAAAGAAATGAGTAAGAGACGGGAAAATAAACAGATTTGATTTGATTTTTAAGATAAGTCCTACTGTTAAAAACAGAAGTCCTGGTCCTGACCTCTGTTTTTAAGAGTAACAACTTTTTTCAAGAAGTCTTAAAAATCAAAGCTTACTCTTGTCTCTGTTGTCTCGCTTCTTACTCATCTCTTTTCATCTCTGTCTCTTATTATAGTCGATAAAAAGTTCAATTCTAACTGTCTAAGACTACACATGTAGTGTCTACTGCGGCAGCGACGTCTCGACACTTTAAAGGACCGGGTTAGAAGTTTTCTATTAATTATATTAGAAGTTTTCGCGAATTATAAAATGTGAGGACAAATGTTTGTGCCATAAGCGAGAAGCTGGCAAGAGTTCCGCGGGCCGAGAAAGACCTCTCGAACCCGTTTTCATCGGCACTCGCGCACGCATTACACCAGCCGCATACATACTTATATAAATATTGCTGTTCCTATATACTGTCAAAATATAAGTTGAAAGTTAATATAAGTATCTTTCGAAGGCGGGATCTAAAGTTTTGTTGGATCTTCGTTGTAATCTTCTCTAAAAATTACATTCTACTAATGCTACTCGTTAATAAATTAATTCATTTTTTTTATATTACGAAATGATGTGACGATCTAGTCGCTCGCCTGATGTTAAGAAACACGACCGCCCGTTAGTTGCAATGACACTTGAAACTCTAAAGCTAAAGTTTCGCGTGACACTGCACTGCGCACGTTATTCTGAGACATCAGCACAGTCTAGCAGTAAGATTACTAGACTGTGATTAGGTCATAAAGTCTCATTTACTCAGTAATTTCACTAGCTACAAACCCTTCAAATCGGAACACAGTAGTGCTTGCGCACTACTGCTTGGCGGCAGAATAACTGGCAAAGCGGTGGTACCTACCTAGACGAACTTTGTAGAAAAGTTCTACCACCTTGTGGTAGCCTACTCACATCTACTTAATTAACTGCCCGGTACTTTTTCATTTTCCGAGCACTAATCTTGACTTAAATAAATGAAGCTCGGATATTAATAAACGATGCAAGCCTAATATACTATATGCCTATAATATTCCCGAAGCACTCATGAAAATTGTATGAAAATGTATCAATTAATTTTCGAGATAAACGCGTACAAACAAACAGGCATTGCGGAGGTACTTCAGTTTATCATGTGATGATGTATATAGGATTGTAACCCTCGAGGGCTCGCTTGACAGAGTTGGCGAGCCGCCAACACACGCCAGCGGGTTTTATGCGGAATATTGATTGATGGCCGTCCAGAGTGAATACAGCTGTCGACGGAACTAGATTAACATAGTTACTGAGTTCTGTGACAGAGATTACAGCTAATATAATGTACCATAGGAATCCTTTCCTTGCTTGTGTCGCCTCTTTACAGCGTCACGGGGTATTCCAGGTTTATGCTACATCTAAACCAGTTTTTGGCAACAGCGGCATCTGTTTTTTTTTTCCGTTTTGTACGCTATAATTTTGTTTGCCAATTACATATTTCCATAGTTACATATTGATGACTTTATTTCGTTGGTGATTAAGTGCGATTAAGTTTAATAGCTTGTAAAAATGGAAAGCAGAAAAAGTTGTATTTACATATATATTTTGTGTTACATTGAATTGACCTCTATTACGCATTTTAATGGAAATCTCACGTTATTTCAATGCATAAATAAATACAAATATTAGTTTTTTAAAGTCACAGATGTGCTCTGTGGTGTGTTGGTTGAGCAGGTTGACTCACAGCCCGGAGGCGGCGGGTTCGATTCCCGCGACAGGACAAGTATTTGTGTACAGAAGAAAAGAAAAAGCGCATACACTTGTTTTGGGTCTGGGTGTTGTGGGACCATGGCCCTCGTAGTTCCTGGGTACTAGTTAGGTTTCAGAATCTATGTATGTGATCGTTGGGCTTTATTATTATTATCATAATCTTGTCGAGCTCCATAAATTGTTTTATTTTAGATACAGTATAAAAAACATTAGCTCCTAAAATTTATATAGTTTTCATTGCTGTTTGGTTGGTGTTTTTGATTAACTTCAAAATATTTTTATTGCTTTCACATTTTTGTTGCTTGCAATGAGATTGAATATTTTATGGTTTGGAATGAATAATCCAGAGTTTAACACCATTTTTATAGTGTCCATGGCATTCCCTATGAGATTGAATTTGAAAGATTTAAAATTGAAATAATTAAACTGTATCGAATTTAACAGTTATCTACATTTCTAGTTGGAGTTACGAATTATTATTTATCCATAACGTCGGTCGCCACCTACACACCAATTAAAAATGAAATTGCACGTTCTCTTATCGATGCTATTTGATCGGTGACCATCTCACTATAAACTACACCATACTGCACAAAATAAACAATGCCTATTACCTATTAAGCCCGCCTACCCTCATTCAGACTCCTACGCGAACTTACCGATATTACTGCAATGTTCTTTCTACAATACTCGCTCTGTTACGAATTTATCGTCATCAATGTATGTGAACATCAATGACATATCCGATGTTCATTGACTGCCAAAACGGCAGTCAATGAACATCGGATATGTCGTAGTTTTAAAATGTTGGTGAGGGTTGCTCGTAGACACCTACCAGACGTTTATTGGTGTAGAGGTCAACGAACCTTTTCGTGCTAGATTTTTTTATTAGATTTGAATTGAGGGTTTTAAACAATAAGCTTACAGCTTTGTTCGAGAAAAATGGTCAATGAAAGCACGATTATACGCTTTTAGAGTCTAAATGATTTTAAAAAAAGAGATGATTTACAGTTTAACAGACGTCATGATAAATGCCAAGTGGTAGAAATGGACCAGTTGTTAATGACTGTGTGTGATCATAATTTCTATTTACCTTTACTTTCCAAAAAAAACACAATAATATTTATTTAGAATTAGGTACATTTAGCACATTATTCTTACATATATTAACTTTACAATTTTTTCAAGTTACATTTCATAATGCAGTTTTTCCAATGAAAAAATATACATTTATTATATTAGATGATCGCGCTTATCGAAGCGCGATCATCTAGGTAAGTATTCACTTAAATCAAAACCTAATACACTTTTAAAAACAGATATTTAAGATTAAATTTAAATAAACCTATCTTTCTAATTATCCACGACAAATTCTTTCTAACGACCCCTGCATAAGCTTAGCCAAAAATACATCAAAGAAATATGATTTTCCTATTTACGGGGTGGGAATTAAGTTGGGGTCCTTGAACCCGCCCCTAACCGCCCTAACCTACGTCGGGTATGAAATGGTTACCTCACCCAAGGTGACTTGAGAATGTTGCTATACAGTTTAGAAGCAGTATGGATGTTAACGAGTGTATCATAATGTTGTCATTAAAATAAACTTTTTAACATCGTGAAGTATTGAGATACATCAATACATCACATGAACAGCTAGAAGATGACCGCTGCGAAAAATATCCCTTTCCCATAAAACACCACTTTATATGGTTATCACAGGGGGCGAGAATTGTCATAATCGCCACGCTTCGCAGGCATTTTGGTGATCGCAGAAGATTTCGATGTACCTGGTACTCATCCCTGATAGATATTCCCTCCGCCAGTTCTTCGGCTGGTGCCGATCTAAAGAACTCAGTACATGTCAACAACGTATTTGTTTAGTTGAAAATCAAAGTCGAATAACATATTCTAAATAAGCTATTTTACCATTTTAAATGTCAAATTGGCCGTGCGGTGTCAGAACAGAACCATTTTCTTCCCCAGGGTGCTGTAACAGCCGGTAACAGTAACATTGGAGTATTGGCGGGAACGCGAAAAAGATTGCGTCATTGCATTGTATTATTTTCCAAAATATGTGTTATTTTCAGTGTTAGTGCATAAAATTGGTGGCATTCTATTCGTTAAGTGCTAGATTACAGGCGTGAGTGTGGGAAAATTGTATAATGATGGTGAAACGTTTCTTTTCGTGTTGTTTCCAAAACTCCATAAAAGCTTCAAGTAAAGTTGTCACCACTTTACTAGGAGTATGACTTTAACTAGACTATGACTTGACTTGATGACTTCGACTGTGACTTGACACATATTTGCGTGAAATATCATTAACTTGATAAATTATCAATTACTTGACGCTGGCTAAATACAAGGAGGTGTGGAGCATAAATTTAAAAAAAAAAAAACAAAAAAAAAACAGTAACATTTTCTTCGGTACAGGAAAATCTTCTGCGATCACCAAACCGCTTGCCACATGTGGTGATATTAGTAGGATAACAAAGTGGCGCTTTATAGAGGAGGCCTGAGTTCGCACGTCATCAACAGCCAGTAGACGTCACGTACGTCTACTGGCTGTTGATGGGAAATGTCAGAATTGGTACCTTTTATCTATTTTACTACTGGTGCAAACAATCCAGCACATTAAAGAAATTCGCCATCTTTTTACTTTTTCAATAATTCAGAGAAAGACATTATAAAAGGACTGCGGTGGACCGAGCTGCATAGATAATGCCATTGGAAAATTTGTTTATAAAATACATTCATGTTCAAACCATAGGTTTTATGTACTCTCCATACTGTTTAGTAATGAAATGCTATAGTGTGTCGTAAGCCATTTAAGTTCGTTTGTAATTGAGTAGGTAACACATGGTTTACACGTGTTTAGAAATTGCCGCACGATACCGCTATTTATGGCTTTCACTATAAGAGTCAGTTCTTTTAGAACTAGTTTATACCCGCGGCTCTACGTAGAGAACACCTTATATCGCTTTTATAACAAAACAGCGAATTCCTACTTAGCTAAGTAGTTACTCATTGTACAAAAATCTGCGCCAAACTAATATTAAAGTATAGTTGAAGATACAGCGGGAATTTTTTCTAAAACACGCTATGCAGCTGTGCGCACAGGCATTCAGAGTTAGATTGAGCAATACGTTAATATATAAAAATGAATCTTTGTTTCCTTTGGTCATCGCATCACGCATGAACGGATAGAACATTTTTGGTAATTCTTTTTTTATTGTGTTTTTTTATTTTCAGGAGCAGGTTCTTATGAATGAAAAAGTTAAGAAAGTATGGAAAATTTTCACCACGCGGGTGAAACCGCGGGGCACAGCTAGTAAAACATAAAATTATATTACGATTACTTTAAAAGTATAAGATCTAGGCGCTATGTAAATATGACGTCTTCTCAGCCGTATCATATAATAAATTATAGTGGAAACCACGCTGCAAATATTCAGAAGATCGAGAGCCTCGCCAAACGGATAGAGCAAAAACTCCAGGTTAGATTTAAAACGTCTACCGTATTGTAAATAAATTAAAAACTGAGAAGAAATTAATGTGCATATTTTACGTAAGCGTATTTATTTTATTTTACTGTAAATTAAAACTTAATAAATAATATTAATATGAGCTGAAAAAGTGTAAGTTTTGAGTTGCCAATTCGAAGATTGGTAGTTTCTAATGTACCTAAATAAAATATTTCCTTATTACTAATAGCATCCAGTCTTAAAATGATGACTCGATCACGTCTACTTTAAAAATAATAATATCTAAATGTACCTACCATGATCAATTTATCACGGACAAAACACAAAACACAGAGTTTGTGGTTAAATGTTTCAGTAGTCCTGACTCACTCTTTAATACCTAGTAAGGTAGTAGGTAGGCTTCCAGCTACTGTGAGTCACCACCTATACAATAAGAACCTAAATTCATGTTATTTCAGACTACAAGGTACATTGCCTCTTAGCATTCATTACTACAAAGAGATTTGTCTTTATCGACCAGAATTATCCAATTATGTAAATTCTAATTTCTATTATATGTAAATCAAAGGCCGTGTTTAGATTTATATCGAGTTGATTACATTAACATCTCATGTTTACAATTATTTGGCTTTCGTTTTATTGTTTGTATTAATAGTTTCAATTAACGAATGTATGATATCCGAAACAAAGGTTCGTTGTGATGGAATTCCCAACACAATAAGCAACTCTGCCGTAAATCTTGCTCCAAACTATACCTTACTGCTTATCAATATAGAGTCTGAGTACTCCAAATTCAACAACAGTTGCTGAGTTTGTGATATGCCGAAGCAGGTGCAAAATAAGAGAAGTACAAAGGAACACGACGGCTACAAAGAATACGGTAGCCGCTTACTTAACACCTGGTTGGCTCTATGAGAAGGGTAAACTCCTAGTCGTGTGTTTTAACTGACATTGTTTTTTTTTAGAGCAAGACAAAAAGCTTTCTTTTGTGGCTAGAGGTTAAAAGATTTACTTTTATCATTCAGGTAAACATACTTGAGTATTCGGCTGCGAGAGACTATTAGCCCAACAAACGAAGACAAAGCTTGTTAAATTGGCTTTTTGAGTTATTTCCATTATTAGGTCTAGAAAAAAAGGAAGAGATGAAAATTTTCAAAAACGACTAATAATGTGGCGAAAGGTGTTTAAGGCGTAAAACGAATCAACCCATGAGAAGCCGGGGCGGGCCAGATAGTATCAACAATGGTAATATCGGATTATATACTTTAATTACCGATGGATTCGTATGTGACTATTAAATACAATTTCTCCTGGGTTGACCTTATTTATAATCTACAAACTAAGTTCCCGCAACGTTTTGACTTTGAGCTGATTTACAACGTGTCACGAAACACCTATTTTTGGGGTCCATGAATCACTAATCGCCGCCCCGACCACCTCTTACTTTGGGGTGTCAAGAATTGAGTAACACCCTTGAGCTGCCCAATCGATTCAAGTAGGTCCAGGATAGGTTGGTGGTACAAATACTTAATATTGGCAATAATTTTCCCATGGTATACCTAAGTACCAACTCTAGTAATAATAATCACACTATTCACACTAATATTATAAAAGCGAAAGTTTGTATGTGTGTTTGTGTGTATGTGTGTTTGTGTGTATGTGTGTATGTTTGTTACTCTTTCACGCTCAAACGGATGAATGGATTGATGAAATTCGGTACCAAGATAGTTTAAAGCTCTTGATCTTGTCTCTTCTTATCTTGGTAATAGAATTCAGACAGTTGAAGTTAATGGAGCAAGATCATCTGGTTCTATCACTAAAATGGGGGTCCCGCAGGGTTCAATACTAGGACCATTCTTATTTTTGGCCTATATTAACGATCTTCCATTTTTTGTAAAGAACCTATGTGATATTGTTTTGTTCGCAGATGATACGTCTCTTATTTTTAAGGTTGACCGATCTATTAATGATTTTGACGACGTTAACAAGGCAATTTCACTGGTTTTGAACTGGTTTACTAAAAACAATCTACTGTTAAATAGTAAGAAAACTAAATGTATTAAGTTTTCGTTACCTAATGTTAGGGGGTCTCCTACAAATTTATTACTGAATGGTGAGCCATTAGATTTAGTACAATCTGTCACGTTCCTTGGCATAACTATAGACTCTAAATTACAGTGGGGTCCTCACATATCAAACATTGCTGGTAGATTGAGCTCTGCTGCATATGCTGTGCGTAAAATCAGACAGTTTACTGATGAAGCCACTGCAAGATTAGTATACTTTAGTTACTTCCACAGTATTATGTCATACGGCATCTTACTGTGGGGTAAAGCCGCGGACATACAATCAATTTTTGTCTTACAGAAAAGAGCAATTCGTTCCATTTATAACATGAAATCCCGCGACTCTCTCAGGGAACGATTTAAGGAGATAAATATTCTTACAGTGGCTTGTCAATACATTTACGACAATTTGATGTACACTCGCAAAAACATTAGCTCTTTTCCCAGATATTGCGATATTCATAACTTTAATACTAGGAACAAAAATAAATTGAAAGTTCCAAGATTCAGACTGCAGAAAGTTAATGGTTCATTTATGGGAAACTGTATACGCTTTTATAACAAGTTGCCCGACGGTATCGAACAATTGTCAATGCGTAAATTTAAATTATTCATAAAGTCAAACTTAATGAAAAAAGCCTATTACACAATAAATGATTATGTGTCGGACAAAAAAGCTTGGCCTGAATATCCCAAGCTTAACGGTATGAAATCTTAGGTACTTTGCCTATTGCCTATTCCTATCTATAAATTCAGTTTCTATTTGTAATGTTTATAATAAGATAATCACGGTATTTTTCTTGCACCGGTGTGACGTGGTGGTTATTTTTGTAACATATTCATTATCTCAACTGTAATGAATTATATACATTGTAAAAGACAGTAGAAAGAAGACAAAAAAAAATACATCACTGTAAAGTTTCTTGTAGCTTCTTCTTTACAGTTGTAATCGAAGCTTCGGATCAAAGTTTTCAATTCTGCATTGTGCCGGATTGCTTGCACCAGTAGTGAGAAAGAGAACTGCTTTTTTTTTTCAAACTCATATATTGTAATGGGCTTGCTATATTATTTGACAATAAGCACTTTGTAATTTTATATGCTTAGTGAAATAACTTAATTTTAAGTACCTAGTATAATTTTGACTTGTAAAAGTGCTAAAATTAGCCTATTTGCAATAAATCTTTTGACTTTGACTTTGACTTTGACTATACACTGATTTAACATATAGGCTACATTTTATCCCGGAAAAGTGAAATTTTCCCGTGGGATGAGCAAATAATTAAAATACTTTTTATCCGCGGGTGAAACCGCAACTAGTTATACGTAATAACGATCACATACATAGATCCTGAACCCTAACTAGGATTATTTGTATCTAGGGACCTAAAAACTATGAGAACTATAGTTTCACAACACCCAGACACAGGACAAGTATTTGCGCTTATTTTTTTCCTGTGCACAAATACCTATCCTGCCGCGGAAATCGAACCCACCGCCTCCGGGATATGAGCCGAACTGCTCAACAAAAAGCAGCATTAAGGTCCGTATTACAGAACGATGCTCAGTCGTCAATCGGTGCTCAAGCAGAGATTTCATTCACTAATTGATCACTTTATGAATGAAATCTCTGCTTGAGCACCGATCGATGACTGAGCATCCTTTTGTAATACGGACCTAAGTGTATATTTCTTACCCTATATGGTGTATCGAAAGGAAAAGCTAGTAGAGTAGACTCTCTGCTTTTTCGTCAACAAACAACCCGTTATTCCATTGAGATATTATATTTTCAATGTAAAAGTATACGATGTACGTATCTCTATGTCTACGTTGTTTTAGATAATGTTAGCAATTTGTGTGCAATATTTCATCCATACAGATTCAGCCGTGATGCGGTAAAAGCCACACAGACAAACACATAGATAGTGGTGTCGATTGACGATTCTATGTCGCATACTCTAAAGCTAAACTAAATTAACATAATATTTCCGTCTTTTTCATTTCCCCTTTATCAGAAGAGTACCGCCATACTTTAAGTTTACTTTAGTTTTAGAGAATGCGACACAGAATCGACACCAATATGTACTTAAGCTTAATCGCGCATTGTTAGTACCTAGCAGGGGTCGTAAAAAACTTTAGAGGTCGTTGACCTGCAGCAACATTAATAATAGCCTCGATAACAACAGCTTGACTGCTGACGCCCAAATGAAAGTTCCAAATGGAAAGGTGAAAGAAAATAAGAATAGATGTAATTTTATCTTCGTAGGAATGTGTAATTTCATCCAATTGCTTTTTTTTAATGCTGGCTGCTGTTGCTACTCTATAAAAAGACACAGTAACGCAACTTTCTAAAAATTAAACAAATTTAGTGACGCCATATAGCATACATAATGTTTTACGTAGATGCACACAACGCCTTACACAAATATATACCAATATAAAAGAAATAACAAAGCAAAATTCAGTTTCTAAATATTTGATAAAACATTTCTTGTAGGTTTAATACACTGTAATCGAGTAACACTGATTCTAAACGCCTTCAATGATATTTTTTCTAAAGTTGATAATACAATTTTAATGAAAGTAGATTAATGAAAGACACGCAAATCTGAACAATGAACTGAAATATTATTTATGATATTGAAACTTATATATGACAAAATATTGTACCAGTGTCTGATCTTGTGCCTATGTTGACAGTTATACTACTGTTTCAGTATGTAATGTAGACAAGTTGGGAAGGCCTTTTTCGACAACAATCAAAACGCAAGGTGATGATTGTTTGAAATTGGTCAATTATTACAAAACCTCTATTTAATTTAAGTTTCAATTTCGGTTTATGAAAGTGAGAGGAGCTATTATGATGATTTTGACAAAAGAGTTGCGCAATCGTTACACTGTTCCTAATAGTAACAGAAGGGGAACAGTGTTAGTGACGTGAATAGTCTAGGTTAGTATTTGCTACGGAGATTTTAATTTTAGGTTAAGTTGAAATAATGAATTTCTGCACACAATTAATGAACGCTAACCCTAAATATAAGTAGCGTCACAGAATAAACAATAGTACAAGTAAGCGAAACTTGACTTCCTTTCGTAATCGCAACGTTCGCTGCGGTCATCACTTGGATAGGTGACCGCTACAAAATTTTCATCGAAATACCGTCAGATATATATAAACGCATTTTTGTTTGGCTCCTAAGAGTTCTTACACGAACGCTTGCCTATACTTACGAAATGGAAAAAAGAAATAGATAACCGTGGATACATTGAAAATCATTTCTAAATCTGGCTTAGTACGGAAATTAATGTTCCAGGAGAACGACTACCAACTACGAGAGCCACATGCTCCAATGACACATTCAACCAGCTTGTAATTCCGCAGCGTCGAGATAAGAAACAGACGTAAATCTACACGGTACACGTCTACTAATATCACTTGGATTGTACACACAAAGTAGATTTACTTGTTCCCATTGAAATAAACCGTGGCCACAAGCAATCAGCGTCAAAGGAAACCTCGTAGGAAATCAATAACCACGCGCATTTTATCTGACCGCAATTCTTTCTACAAATCAAACATGCAAATTGGTTGATTTTTTATTCAAACTGTGAAAGGGTAAGCGCCGATAACTAATGCATGCTCAGCTGTAGTCAAAAGAAAAACAACTGGAGGGACATATTGGAGATATTTGTACTTGAAATTTAAATTATAACACCCACAAGAGTTATTCCATGTCAAAATTGTTACTAGCAAACTAGAATTTTCTGCAAATTTCGTTTAGATAGTTACCACCGTTTTGCCGGTTATTCTATCGCCAAGCAGTTGTGCGCAAACACTAGTATGTTTCGGTTTGTAAGTAGTAAAACTATTGGGCAATCGAGACATTATGATCTGATCTCACAGTCTACAAATCTTATCACTAGACTGTGTGATGTCACAGGATGACGTGCACAGTGCAGTGTCACGTGAAATTTTAGTTTACAGTTCCGAGTGACACTGCAACCTGTTGTGGGCGACCGAGACGCTTAACACCAGGCAAACGACTAGCTCATCACTCTCGTATACATAAAATACACAGCTAATTACACCTAAAGAGGACACAGTGCAGGAGTTTGTCATTAACGCTGTTAAATTTAAATCTGACGAGAAAGTAGTTGATTGCTGCTCTGCATTACAACTTAATGTATTGCCTTTCGTTTGAAAACGAAGAGCGGTTTTCTCCTGTCGTTCCGCGTATGATAAAGTTACGCGCCGCGGTCTCCCATTACGCGGATATCGTTACAGCCCTATTGACCCAGCATTTAACGCTTGTGGAGTCATCATGCAAACGCGTATCTTTTATTAGTAGCCAGTTTACTAAATCGAGACCCAAAAAAACAATAATAACTTTAAAAATAATATTAGTGTTCCTTAAAAACATTACACTTATTAATCCGTATTACAGTATGATGTGGTGGAAAAGGTAGAAATTTCACTTATGAATTGATCATTATGTAAATGAAATCTCGTCTTGAGTACAGATTCACGTCTGAGCGTAAGTAGTAATGTAATATGGACCTTAAGAGTAGAAGACATACGTCAGCTAATAGAATTGGTTGAATTTACAATATATATGTTTGCTTTGTAGCTGTGAGTGGTGATTTTTCTTAGCAATTTTCTTTTGTTTTTTCCCAGGACTTTTGAACTTTCCGATAGTATGCAGCAGGTCAAAAGCAACAAACACAATTATGACTGCTCTACTTTTGACTAGTCTAATCGATATTATCAAACTGCTTAAACTTACTGCATCAGTCACTGGCCATTATCCGGCTAACTGGTCCACTATTTATGATATCACCGAGTAATTTCCACGGCAAACTACTTATGGTGCTCCATTTAACCAACCATGCTATATTACTGGTTAAATAGAGCTGGTTAAAAGGTGTCTCCGTAGCCGTCTCGATCAATGTCGCATATTTATAACAAGCTCTGCGAATAATTACTCGCGATTACGCCTACGCAGATTGAAATCGGCGACCGCTGTATGGGTAAGGATGAGTAGGTAAGGGTAACGACTTAATAGTAGGATTAAATGACAAATAAAGAATATTTACTAAGTGGTAGGAATTTTTTGCAAATTTCGTCTAAGTAGGTACCACCACTTTGCCAGTTATTCTGCCGCCAAGCAGTGGTGTGCAAGCACTACTGCGTTCCGGGTTGAAGGGCACTGTAGCTAGTGAAATTACTGGGCAATTGAGACTTTATGATCTGATCTCACAGTCGAGTAATCTTATTACCAGACTATGCTGATGTCTCAGGATGATGTGCGCAGTGCGGTGTCACGCGAAACTTTATATTTTGGAGTTCCGAGTGACACTGCTCTGTTATGGGCGGCCATGTCGCTTAACATCAGGTGAACGGCTAGCTCGTCACATCGTTCACTAACATAATATAAAAAAATATATTTAAGATTTGTACCTAACAGAGTACGACCACAGCTTTGTACAACCTATTTAATGTAAACCTGCGTTTTGATTTTATGACTTCCTATGGGAATGACAAAGACCTAAAAATTAAATTTAAAAAAATTGATACCTTCATTATTTTAAGTAATGAAACACAACCTTCTTTGTATACAATGTTATTTCAATTTTCAACGTTTTTGTGGGACGGTTGGGAATATAAACGCTAGGCCTGAAAATTTTAATTCCTAATAGCCCCACTGGTGAAACACAATACGCCTATAATGTAGATTAATGTTTCGTTTATTGAAAGAGTAAGTTATTCCCGCTTCATTATTTCCTTTGATATTATGTAAATAACTGCCTTCCGGTTGTTTTAAACCCGGACAGTTGTTTATTTTGGTCACAGACTAACAGTGCCCTGTCGGTTGCGCGCCGTGTTTGTTAGGAGTTGCGTGCGGCGCAAGCGCAGCATCTGGGACGTAAGTATATTACAATTAAACAATTTACTCTCACGCACTTTCCTCGGAACTAATTATAGGATAGAAGGCGTAATGTTAGGTTCGTTTCAAATATTTATAATTAGGCTCGTTTACGTTGCGTTTGTAAAGCACGTGTGTTTCCTATATAGGTTGGTAGGTACATTTAATGGAAGCAGTGTCTTTCTAATTCAGAATTTCTTTGGAAACATTTTTAATTTCTAGGTGGGAGATGATTCACAATTTTGTATCGTTATTTTCACATAAAAGACCGACTATTACTATCGATTGATTCGACTAGAGTGTTGGTGAAATGTCAGAACATAAAACTCGATGGATAAAAAGTGCATTGGTTAATTTTGATTACAGGAAAAATATAATCACTTACGCGCGTAAAAAAACCTTTATATTAACATTACCCTGATGATAACGCTAAGCAGATTCTGCTATATCATAATTTTTCATTCGACGAGCCTCTGGTTTGTTTACAAATAGTCCTCAAATATTAACTTCAAGACTGACCGTGCGTCTCGCTCTAACTGGTAGTTAAGCGCATTGCTATCTCCTTTAGCACTGCAAGTTGTATGTGCGCCTAATTTAAGCGGACCACTTTAGAGCTCTCATCTACCCTCATTTACTTACATTGAATGTGTAATTTCCGTTAAGCACAACTAATATGGTGTACAGGATGTATTGTGGGCCCACGGTATCGCCCGGAGTGGATTGCGTAGCCGACGCGTAGTGGTGACGTAAAATTGACGTGTGTTTCACGCAATTTGCTGTCAGCCCTTGAGGGGCGTCGCTCACACGATCAAGAGAAGAGGCAGGCAGCGTTGAGACGCGGAAGCATGAGCGACGCGCCGCATCTATGTTCTCTTAATAAATAAATGGCAGTGCACTCATAGAGTCGTGGTACGGGCAAAGGCGCAGCGGGGTCGAGGTGGAGGCGAGGCGGGGGCGCCAAGTGAGCAATGTTTGTTCTACTCGTCTTCATCTTCTGACCATGACATATTGAATGTATTAAGGAAGCATAGTCACCCTCGCCTCGACTCCACATAAAGACCACGCCTCGACTTACCAGTGAGCGACGCGCCTAAGGGAAACAAGCACGGCATACGCGTATTCCTCAGGCATAGAGTACAATAGAAGTTCGACCCTGCATAAGGCTGGCTAAGATGGGCAAGTGTAAGATGTCTAGTCGTATACCTACTACCTAATGATATAGGGTAACATCCTTACAAAGCCTTGTATAGAAAAATTTCGTTATATGCGACTAAACTTTCGTCTATCTGTAACTTAAAAAGTGACTACATAACTTGAGTAATACCTAACCAAAAGCAGCTGGGCTAGTTTTCTACACATGTGTAGCGGAATAGTAGTAATTATGTTTTTTTCGCCACCTCTGGGTTATGAGCTTATGAGTCGATCCGCTCAACTACCACACCACAGGGGCTGACAATAAACAAACAATAAAATATCGATGCAATCATTCTCAACGCCCACATTTATTAAACGTAGCAAATTAAACTGCTCGGAACTATATTAAAACACAAATAAACAATATAAAGTCATAAAAACAAACATAACAGTTTGGTTTAAAACAAAAAAAGTAAAAGTTGAAAGCTCAGATCAATTGTTGAAAGTTGAAAATTACGACTATTGATTACAACGGTTTATGTCATAGAGAAAAAAACGTTGGAAACAAACACGCCTGTATTTTTTAAACCTTTGATAATAGTTTATTTGACCAAAGAAAATAATACAACAGCTAAAATACATCGAAGGTTGTTACAGAGAGGATATTATGATAATGTAAATTATGTAATGAAACTTAATTCCACTTTGGGCAGCCTGTAACGTGGAATTGGACAGCCTCTCTGGTGTGGTGGTTGAGCAGGTCGGCTCATAACCCGGTGGCGGTGGGTTCGATTCCGCGGCTGGACAAGTATTTGGGCATAGGAAAAAAAGCCCTAATACTTGTTCTGAGTCTGGGTGTTGTGGGACCATGGTCCTTGTAGTTTCTGGGTCCCTAGACACAGGGAATCTTAGTTAGGCTCCAGGGTTTATGTATGTGATCGTTGGGCGTTATTATTATTATTTAGTCTTACGATTTAAATGGATTTTAAATAAAAAATATAACATATTATGGCTAAGTAGGTAGCTAATTAAATACATTTTGTGAAATAAAGTAACAGTAAATCTAAATATCAAACATACAACAAACATCTCAGTTTTACGTGTGGTTGTGTGTGTTATGTCTGTGCGGAACGAAAGTTAGTACCTAGTTGTGGGAGATAATAATGTATTATTAAGTAAACTTTGTGTTCCTATTCTTTTTTTGGAGATGATATTTAAATAATTATACTGGACTAAGTTGATTTTTAAATTGTTTAATTAAAGTTCCAATAATCGAGATTTTTCTCCATTCCATCTTTATGGATGCACCTAATATTCTTTGTCTCTTTCTTTCTATTGTGTCTATTTCGGGGAAAAATATAATCAAGATAAAAACGTTATCGCGGGTCCAATTGGAACTAAATCTATGACTTATCTATAAACCATCACACAATCAGTGAAGTTTAGTACTTAGCCCATCACGTCTACCAATTTTTTACTCCTCTCATTTACAAATATCACGATTATATTAAAAGAGAATATTGTGATATTGAAATTTTATTATTTTCACATTCTACAAACAAACGCAAATGGTTCGTTCCGCAGCTAGCTTTATTTTTTTGTTATTATTATTGGTCAAGCCCAACCACTCTATTGATTCGTGGTCAGCAATATCCAGGGGAAATGACCTGTTCCCCTGTCCCCCAAACCGGAAGTCAGCCCCTGCCAGGTATAATGATGTCCATGCGTGTCCGTCTATTAGGGAATAGTGCAATGATGATTAATCCGCTAGACTGCGCTTACCACTTTCTATAAGTTGCTTTAACAGTCATATTTTAACATTTCGTTAGTGATAACTTTGAATGGCCAAAGATCATGGACAATTACTTCAATTGATGTAAATGACTTAAACTTATTTTCTCGGAGATCTCGCATAGATCGCTTAAGTGTTATTGTACCTAGTTAGGGTCCAGGATCTATGTATGTGATCGTTGGGCGTTATTAATATTATTATTGTATTTGTACTATAATCAAAAATTCAAGGTTAATTACTTGCTGCCCAGTGAAGGAAATTCGCAGATCAATCATAGCATTATTTGCCTTCGCCCCATCACGAAATTATTTTTGAACGTTTCTCAGAAATATACGCTTACCTAGCAGTAGATATAGGTACTCCAATGGTTTTTTACTTTGTGGCATTTTGGGATAGTATTACTCATCGGTATTAAAATAATAATATAATGCGTTTGATGCTTTCTTCTTGTATCATATTTTATTTGATAGGAAGTTAGCGTTGGTAGTTAAGCTGTGTTTTTTATTTTTATAACCCCGGTGCCACCCCGGTTAAGGGGTGTTATGAAAAATTATCTAATACGGACGACGGAAACTTGATTTGAAAGCGTGATATTTAATTTACTTAGGAATTAGACATTTATTTTTTCAATATATTTTGGTCGAATTAGGTGATTTTTTTCGACTTATTGTATTGGTATTCATTTTCTTCCCCCATTCCATTCCCTCGAATCTCGAGCGAATCGCTAGGGTATCTTTGGAAAGTACGAGAATCGCCTTCTCAAGAATTGAGGATATATTATACCTTTTTGGTCACCCTTGTGACAGAAATGAGTATTCATGATTGTCATATTGTCACCTCATTTTAATAACATTTTTTTGACATTGAGTTATGTCGTCTAATTTTTTATGGACGTCATAATAATTTAAATATGTAATAATAATTGACATTTTGGAAAATGTTCCCAACTAATTTAAATTTTCTCCTTTTTTCAGGGTACCAAATGCCCCAAAGAGCTCGATTGCTGAAATCTTCAACTCCGACGCAACTGATGGCGGCAGCCCTATGAAAAACGGCGCATCTCGTCCGCGTGCCGTCCGTGATACTCCAACACGCCCGCGTGACACACACTCCCGGCTTTTCGGCCAGGTACGGGTACGTTACTACCCTGGAATCTTCCAGACATTTTTTATTTGGAGATGGGAACACAATATATTCACTAATTCTAATTATATTGCACTTATTTGCACTAAATGCAAACATTGAAGTGTGTGAACTATTAACCCCATAATAGCTGTAGTTGATTATGATACAAAAATTCCGTAGGTAATGTATTTACGCAAAATTTTCGTATTATATTTAAATGTGTCCTACAACTTCTAATCCTATACATAAACTCATTAGCTGGTTACACAGAGCAGGGAATTATTTTGGTTATAAAGAGAACCTTTTATAACAATCAATGCTATGTGGTGGAAGAAAGGAATAGATAAATAGAAAATACGTAATAGGTAAGAAATGGCATACATCACTAAGTGGTAGGACTTTTCTGCAAAGTTCATCTAGGTCTACCGATTTGCCAGTTATTCTGCTGCAAAGCAGTAGTGTGCAACCCGGTTGGTAGGACACTGTAGTTAGTAAAATTACTGGGCAAATGAGACTTTATGACCAGATCTACTCTATCTATTATAGAGAGTAGAGAGAGTCTATTTATCTTATTACCAGACTATGCTGCTGTCTCAGGATGACGTTCGCAGTGCAGTGTCACGATACTGCAACTGATGTGAGCATATCAGGGGAACGACTAGCTCGTCGTGTAATCCATTAACATTAAAAAACCTTTTTTAAATTTACCTTTCTCCATTCTCCACCTCCTTTACGTTGTAACAATAATGGTATCGAGCAACAGATAACACATTCATCACACCTTACGAAACGTTCGTTACAACAGCCCTTGTTTCTTGCTAACTTTAATCAATAAACTGCCATTCATTAGCATTACGAGGCATTTGACTACAACAACCAAAAATAATATTGCATTAGGTGGCAACACCATTAGTACCATTACTCGTCAAGTACTCAATTGCTAGCAAAGCTTAATCGTCTGCAGACACGAAAGTCTAGAAACTAGCAGGTTCTATTCTAGAAGTATGAAATTATGTGCTTAAATTAAAGACATGCTCGTTTCCTTTCTAAGTGGGAATTATTAATTACGTAGCATTCTGTCTGTAAGGTAGGTTACGTATCTATCTATTTCACGGGTCTGCAATGCAGACGAAATAGCGCGAGTGTTGCCAACTATTATGCCTACTTATAAGTAACTTGATGGGCAGGTTGACTGACAATGTAGATAATCTAAAAATAAGAAAGATTTGGTCGTTGTTCGCATTGAATAAATAGGCTCTGAAACTACTGAACAGATTTGAAAAAGTCTTGCGATTCGCGGTCTATGTTGGATGCATTTGCATTATTACGTAAACACAGGTGTCGCATCTGTGTCGCATACTCTACAGCTAAACCAAATTAACATATTTCCGTCTTTTTCATTTCCCCTTTATCAGAACAGTACCGCCACACTTTAAGTTTACTTTAGTTTTAGAGAATACGACACAGAATCGACACCACTATACTACTTATGCCCGTCTTTACTGTAGGAGCTGTCAAACTTTGGTACAGACAGGCATTAGAATAGTTTATTTGGCTTTGGTTTGTATAATACTTTCTTGTAATTTCTTGGAGTCAAACTAAATTGATGAAAGAGTAAGTAGAAAAGTCCGACTTCCAAATTCCTAAATTTATCCCATAACTCCTATATAATGTGTATAGCAACCACTCCAAACACAAATCCTCTGCATCCATTAGATCGAACGTGAGCCCATTCCTCAAGGAAATGGAAAGCTCATATGTTAAAAGGAAAACCAGGCCACGGGAAAACAAACTATTTGTAGTCAACAAATCAAGGAGAGGCAGTTGGTTATTGCTCCTCGAAATAAGCATAATAATAATTTTTGGATTTTCTTTTGCGTAGTTGCGCAATGCGTGATTTGTTTTATGTTTTTGTGGAAAAAGCAAAACAGCCCGGGGCCCCGAGTCTACTAACAAAATTGCAATTAAGTTCTTCTAAAATTGTTACTTTTTGACAGAATTTCCATAAAACTTCTGTCAAAAATCTACAAATGTGAAGCAATGCGATCGTAATTTTGCTAGTAGACTTGGGACCCATTACTAACTTTGACTCACCACTGTTTCACCATAACCCTTGGACGCCTACAATGCTGCGAACTTGCTTAGAAGATATCTATTCAGTTGTCATTCTTAACTTGAAAACCCTCAAGCAACATATGAATGTAATGTAACCAATTTCTTTCCACAATTCCAGGGTGGAAATTCAGCCGTGGCTCCCATGGTAACCGACACAATCCGCAGCCACATCCAGTTCGGTGAAGGAGAGACCAACGGACACTCGCCCAAGATGAACGGGAGCGCGCATTCCACGCCCAGCAGAGGTGAGACGGACGCCGCGGACCACTGTGAGTCGATATGTTGTTGGCACGGTAATTGCACGGACTCAAAGGGTAGACGCAGTGGCGTGAGTGGAATGGACAGAGACTTACTTGAGATATACTTTAGTTAATAGATATGTGTTTAGGTGATGAGATGTGGTTGGATAGTGAGACGACCTGGGGCCTTACCGCGTAAGTCTGGTGGAGATTGTAATCGTGTTCTCTCTTGTTCGCTCGTGGACTTGTTAATTGGCGCGTGCAGGATGGTAGGCGAAGCCGATGTCCAGAACAGTTACGCGGTAGGGGTGCTGGTTAGGTAGAATCAATAGGTACGATAAGAGATTTAGGTCCGTATTACAGAGCGATGCTCAGTCATCGGTCAATGGTAAAGCAGAGATTTCATTCACTAATTGATCACTATATAAATGAAATCTCTGCTTGAGCACTGATCGATGACTGAGCATCGTTCTGTAATATGGACATTAAAGACACTTTAGTTAATAGATATGTGGTTAGGTGATGTGACGTGGTTGGGTAGTGAGACGACCTGTTTAGATCGAAATAATACGAAAAAAGGCATCGATAAGAAAACTTGTTTAGGTGAAGGTGAGATATGATAAAATGAAAGTAATAAATAAACGTAGTTTACGCTTACAATATTATTATGTTTAGATAATAAATACTCATAATTTGCAGTTTTGAAATATATAGGATTATAGGCACTAGTTTTAATGAGTTGATAAGGAATGCTGTAATGAACATTTCCTGTTATGTCATAAACATATTGAGAATACCATAATTTGTTCAGTTAGAATCTAAAGTAGGTAGGTAGCTATTAAACAAAATTTAGGAAGGGAATAAAGCTACTTAATCAGTATTTACTTGTTGCGCCACCGTTACTTAGGTCCATATTACAGAACGATGCTCAGTCATCGATCGGTGCTCAAGCAGAGATTTCATTCATAAAGTGATCAACATCGCCATCGTTCCAATTTGTATAGACATAAAACATAACCTAGAAAAGTGTATTTTCAACAAAAAGAGTGGTTTACAAATTTAAACAGAACCTATCAAGAATATGACGACCAACATCTTGTAACTTGATATCTTACGCACGATCTCGCGAAAGTCAACACTTCATTAGGCAATATCATCACTCATTCAAACGGATTACCGTTCCAATCTGTCACCGCGTTAATGATCAAGACATCTTAATAGAGCGTTAGAAAGTAAAACTTCTAAGTTCTAACTTCTAAGTCTTGTAAAGCTAGAATCTGATTAATTTGTAGAGGTCTGAGGGGTTTTTAAAGAGCTGACAGTTTATTGCCATGTCAAAATCACAACCGAGTATATGATAATTTCGCCTGGCAGAATCAACATACTAAATTGACAAGGAAACTTGACATGAGCAAGGTCATGATGTGAAGTTAATCATACTTTATATTGAGGATTCATATAGCATTATTGGCGAGAGATGTAGTTTGAAGTTTGAAACCATCGTTGACTCTGAATTTGTCTATCTCTAAGCCTTTACTGTCCATTCCACTCTACGTTCTAGATTCATCGCACTGAATTGTGAATTTTGCAGTTTCGTGTGTGAATTCAACTGTGTTCTACCCAAATATCTGGCACACGTGCACGCTATAATCGACGCTTAATAATCTCAATCTTACAAATAATCATTCGAGTGTAAACGATATGTCGTTCCGTTTCAAAATTCCAGTTACACTCTATCTTGTTACATACGCTACTATCTTTCTAATAAAATAATACCTACTACCTTACACATTAAAAACTAGATTGATAACAGCGCTACGAACATTTCTAAACAAACCGTGCTTTGCTTAAAATAAAGCATGATTACAAACACTTATCAAACGTAACTAAACATTTATGTAACGATGGATGCATAAAAACCTAGAATTTAACGAACCCATGAATGTTTTGCACGAGAAATTAAATAACTTGAATGATACAATAATAATAATAATGATGATACTTACGACGTGTAAAAAGTCACGATTATAATGTAGGTAACTTGATCGGGCCAAAGATTCACAATTTAGAAATCATAAAACCTAAGCAAATGAAATTAACCCTATTAAACATTTGATTTGTTGGCTATTGCAAGAAATGCACATTGGCAAGTTTCTCAATTTCTCCATTTTCTTAAAGATATTCCCGAATCTTTGGCTCTTAAATAGCGTAGTTCGAATGAAAACCGTTTGTTCTGTGAATGGTCAGCATCGTACTCGCCTCCGAAGCGGAATCCGGTGACAGGCGACGGAGTGTGCGTGCCACCACCGCGCCGGCGCCACCCGGCCGCCAGCCTGCGAGGTGCCGACTCCCCTGACCCTTATGAAGAAGACCTCATCAGCCCACAACCGACCCACAGATATTTCACACGCGACTGGCCCCCGCAACCCGCTAACTACTACGTCGAATCCACGACGAAACCATCTCCCAATATCCGACACACTCCTTACACGCTTCTCGGTCTTAAAACCGACAACCCAGAAATGTGCCACCCAGTAATCGATCCAAACTCAATGTCTCCACAATTAGTGCTTGACAAACATTGGCCTCCATTTCCTGCTCAGCATTACCTTGAACCTTCCGAGCATAAGATACCGTATCATCCTTTGCCGCCGTATGCTTTTGTTGGCATGACTTCTGCTCTTGGCGAAAGACCTAAGCTTGACTATAAGTACGATCCAATTCCAGCTTTGGGGGGACCGATAGACCCTTTTCTTATAGCTAATGCTGATCCTCCACCGACTTTGTTCAAATACGAAAGAGACGGGCCTATTCCCGATCTGACTCCATTGGAGACACCTCTAGCCCCAGGGCCTCATACACTGACTGGATTCCCTCCAATCTTCCATAAACACGTCCCAGGCTACTTGTTTAATCCAAACCGGCATGCTGAAGACTTCAACCAAAAGACGTACTATGTAGATTATGTTCGTCGCAGAGAGATGGGTGGGTGTTCAATTTAGACTGAAGGAATACCGCACCAGAAAGTCCAACGAGCTTGTTGCAATTTTTGATTTGCTGACGAAAGAACTGTACAACGATTCCTTCATGTCATTGAATTAAGCACTCACAAAGTTTTATTATTTGCCGCAGTGTATTGAAGATCAGTATTAGATTCGTTCTAGAATGATTTGGTACATATTAACCTATTGAATACGAGCTTGTTTATATTATATTCCGCTTCATGTACTGTTGTTATTGTATCGTATATTGTATCTTTGGTGTAAATTGTTTCATCTTTCTTCGCACGACACTTCTCTATTTCTATAAATCTTTGTAGGTAGCTTTAACTTGTAGAACAGTTGATGTAAATTAACAAAGCTATACTTGTTTCCCGTTGAACGATAATTTTGTCATTCTTTCTCTCTTTTAGATAGATTAGCATTTAATTGTAATCGTGATTTATTTTAGGTAAAGTTTAGCCTTTTGCATGATTCTTTTCATCATCGATTAGAACGGGTTTCGAAAGCCTTTCCTAAATTTGAATTAAGAGATGTTAAAAACTATGGTAGTTATTTTGTTGTAGGTCGTTCGAAAATTATTTTGGCTAAACTACACAATTATTATCATGCTATGGATTTATTAAATAGTTTTTGGCAGATCATTTCATCCCTTTGCTCTCATAGAAAGGTCAATTTGAAATCATTCAATACCACGCAACTGTAGATCCCATTAAGTTTAGTATATTTAGAATCATTTCCCATTAATATAAACATAAATCACCGTGATATTTTACGTTTGTTTTTTTGTACATTTCAGAAGGCAATCCGATCACCGGTGATGGGTACAAGTCGATGAACGGGCAGATCAACACGGTTACTTCGATAAACGGTAGCAGCCTGATCAACAACCGCGTGCCGCCCGGCGGGTATTCATCCGGACTCTGGTAGACTAACCCCTCCACCACGCTCTTCCCCACCACACCACCGCGCTATATAAACCGCGACAGCCACGACATCACGTCAATCGCCGTCTGACCTCCGGCACGCGCGGACAGACAATACTTTGGGCGAACAAATTTCTAAGCGCGAAGTATTGTCAGTTCGATTATTTAATGCATTTATTTCCTATAATTTCGTAAAAAAACGCGTAGCATTCGGTAATATTTCCTTAACGTGCACATTTGCAACGTCCATAAAATTCTGAATGGTATATGTTGTTATTCAAATCCTTAGCCTTTCTCAGTAACAGTTTCATTCGTATAATTTTTAGGAATAGTAATTATAGATATTTTTGTAATAGTAATTATTCGATAATTGTAAAGACGTCAGTGTGCTGATTTGAAATCATGAGTGGACGCTAAAAATAAATAAATTAAATTTTTAGTGATGATTTCAAATGAATGTACTGATTTAATTATAAGATCTTGAAAATGTACTCTTTCACACTTGTACGAATATGTTAACCCATTGATATTGTGAATTAGGAGTGAGGAAACGTATCAGCAATATACCAAAACGAATAGTGCCTTTATCGGTGTTGAGATTGAAATTCTTAAAGAATCGGGTATGAATTGAAGATAGGCATTTTATGTAGATACATAAACGTAAAGGTAAAAGTGATTATATTATCTATATTTCACGGTATAGAAATAGTAATCATGCGGCACTCGGGCTAAATGATACAAAAATTAATGAAACATTTTAATATATAACAATTTAACATTAATATTTCGACGTTAAGTAATCTAAAATCGTTTGTTGAATTTCATTTAATATATATCGTAATATTTAAATAGAGGGTTTATAGATTGCATTTATTTTGTCTTTTTGAACAAGTTTATTTCTTGTTTATTTTCTACAATTTTAGTATTAGGTTGTGTTTTGTTAGACAGATCGGATGAGTAATTGTATCGAAAAATGTCATCCGAGTTGCCCAATAAAGTACAGCCCTAAAGACGGATTTGAACTTCTGGTCCATTATCTGTTATCATTATATACCTACTATAACTATTAGACCTTAGCGATGTATAATCTCTAAACTTAGTTTTAGGCATATCATCTTTGTAAAAACGTTTTAATAATTCTAACGAGTATTCGCATAATCACAGGCCTAACTGTAACAAATGTTAATAGATAATAACCATTATTTCAAAATAAAGTTTTTTATTATTTACTTATGTTTTAATTTATTTCAAGCGCGTTTATTGCGTATCCGACCTATAGTAAAATCACATACGAGTACACGAAATAACCGGCTTGGCTTGGTGATCTCTGTCACTCACAGAGAGATAATCGACTTGGCTTGGTGATCTATGTCTCTCACAGAGAGATAGTCGGCTTGGTGAAGCGTCGTCTCTGTCACTCACATCGAAATAATCGGCTTGGCTTGGTGATCTCTGTCACTCACGGAGAGATAATCGGCTTGGTAAAGCGTCGTCTCTGTCACTCGCATCGAAATAATCGGCTTGGCTTGGTGATCTCTCACTCACAGAGATAATTGGCTGGGTTGAACGTCGCGCTTCGTCTCTATAATATATATAATATTATACATATCGCGTATCTAAAAAGGGTTTATTAATTTTCGGAAGGCATCTTCAGCTTTTTGCTCCTATTGGATAATACGACCTCTACACAATTAAACAACCTATTTAACTTCAACCATTTAATGGCACATCAGCACAGCAATAAATTAATAAAATTATTTACATTTAATACATATTATAAATCAATCTATTTCACTTACAAAGACTTCACTTCACTCTGTCCATTGGAAATATCTTTTTTGTCACCTTTTCTTGTCTTATCTTGGAGCGTGCTCGGAGATTCTATTTCGAAGGTGACGGGCCCATCGTTTTGTATACTGACTTGCATGTAGGCACCAAACTCACCATCTGAAAATAGATATGGCAAAGTTACAACTTGGTTGTACCAGTGACCCAAGGGCCTTACTCCGCTATATAAAGGAGCTGGACTGGCTTGGATAAGCACTGGCAGGGGGAAATACACCATATTTTATTTTATTTATAGGTGTACATAACAGATCATAGAAAATACATGAATAAACAACAATATTTAAAAATTGCATAATGAACAATTCTATAATCCAATCACACATGCACTCTGCCTGATTCAAAACAGTGATAATCCTATCATAAAAACGAAAAAAGATAAAAATATGCAGGATGTCAGTGCATGCCTTACCATACCCCCGAATAGAATACCGGTATATGCTCCTTAGAATAGAATAAAAATAAGAAAAGACAGATTACTAAAGATATTAATATCATAAGGCAGCCATAGGCCAGGCGAATGACTAGCACAACATTCATGAGATATATCTCTTATGGGCAGAAGCGGTAAGAAACTACACAAAACTCCTAGAATGTATAGATACACCAAAAGTACAGTCAATGTAGCTAATTACTGAACTACAGGGAATAGATAACAAAATCAACACCATGGCATTCTTATTATTATCCCGCTTGGGGTGTTCTGTGCATTTTCCCCTGCCAACTCAGTTACGTGAATAATATGAAAGGTGTTGCACTATGCATTTCACTTTACATGAGCAGAAAATATAAGTAATGTAAGTAATTTTAGTTCCAATGTCACCTTTAACTTTTACGGGAATGTATGCTTCCCTCAGCATTTGTAGAAAATTCTCATAGAACTGTTTGGATTGTTCACCTGGCATGGACTTGTGGAAATCTGGCTTGTTGCCCTGGAACCAATTAAACATTGGTAACATGAATATTAGCAAAGTATCCAAGGGAAAGAGACAGAAAGAGAAAAATAATTTAAAAGGATTAGGGTCATGTAATCTGGGTGGGTAAAACTTATGTATTCAAATTAGTTTCTTAGTTGCAGAATCATTACATAGTGATTGAGTTATGAATGACTGAGATAGGCTATAGATAAAAAAATAAATAAGTATTTGCCATTTGACATACATATTAAATATGGTATAAATAAATAACCTCCTTGTTTCTAGAAGTTGGTTAAAATTAAAACCATGGAAATTTTTGGTAACTTCATCATAAGAATTCTTTAAATTGAGTTATAGCTTTTTTGCTTTTAGGCCGTGAGTTGAGTAGAATACTCATTGCCAATTCACTGATAGTTTTCGCTTTTAGTTTTACTCATGGTTTACCATGAGTGATGAAAAGGTAGGAAACCTTATTATCTATTTTTTTTTCATCTATAGCCTATCTTATTCATAACTCAATCACTATGTAGTGATTCTGCAACTAAGACATTTTGAATACATATGTTTTACCCACCCAGATTACATGAACCTAATGAAGGTAAACCCTAACCCTGGTTAAAAATTTTAGGCCACACTAAAGCAATTGCATACTCTACATATAAGTTTCAAAAAATCCCTTCTGTACCTAGAAAAGAGCCCACTAAATCATTAATTTGTTTGATAATGAATAGCATTCTTATTGTAGAAAACAAACACTTTTTTCTTTTTACTTATAGAACAGCCAGTTCCTAGTATTCTGTAGATTTCCAATAATCAAATTGTATTATTGACCAACCTTGCACTGCTCAACTGGTCAAAATTTGGTACAAAATATTATTAAAAGGTATCCTTACTTTCCAAGTGTTGTACAGAGTAAATTGACTAACACACAAAACTTCAAATTGTTTTTCTACCACACTGTTCTTCCATCGCTTACTGTTTTCATCATCAAATAGCTTGATGCTTAATATTTTTTTAACTCTGAAACAAATGTACTTATTTAATAATATTAATAATTAAGGTTAGTAAATTGGAAAGGCTTGTTTTAAGTGTATATAAATACACAAGCCAATAAACTTGTAGCCTATGTTGCTGTTTATCAGAGGAATGTTATGCAACATTCCAGAAAATAATGAAATATTTCGAAAACTTACATATATTCCATATCTTTCTTGGTATCACTACTAGAAATGCCGACTAGAACACAGACACCTCGTTCAATGCTGCTTATGACTTCACCATTCACTGAAAAGATTGAATTTGTACCTACTTAGGTGCTTAGTACTAACAAATTTTTACTACTAGACTCTTCACTAACTCTATCAGTAGTAACAGGAATAGAAGAAACCTCAGTACCAAAGGTTTGATAATATATACTCGACTATAACGTTGAGTAATGACATAATAATTATTTACATGATAGCAAATAAAGTAACCAATTAAGTTAAAAACTTATGAGTTGCTACTTAAGACTTTTTAACTTAAAGAATCGATAATTGTGACTTACCAGCAACATTAGCATTCATAACTCGTTGAATTAGTGCTTTCATTGTGTTTCTGATACGAATTATTATTTTATTAGTCTTAGAATTAAGCTATATTTATAATATATTTTAACCTGCTGTTTTGTTTACGTTTTCAGGTTTTTAAATACTTCTACCTCTGTGATGTATTTGATTGATGGTATAAATTGACATTGACAGAATTAAAGAAATGACAGTGATTTTCATGCTAAAAATCTAAAGTTACCTCAAACATATTGAAACAAAACTTAGTTTTGCTACTCGATACAAGATGGCAGTGGTAAACAGCAGTTTGGCTAATCACCAGTAGATGGCTAAAGCAGACTAAGTATATATAAAAACCCAATTAAGTTATTTTTTAAGCCTACCTAACCCTATAAATTTGTCTAATTTATAAATGTATTTCTTTGGTAAACATTAGAGTAATAAATAGGGAAGGCGTGTTTGTCGATTTCTGATGACCTAACTAAAAGATAGGCACACCACGGCCTATATACACGTACCAACCTACCACCTATGATAAGGTAGAAATCACAGACTGTGTTTTGTGCTATTTATGTAAATAATTTGACTTATCTTTTATTTTCACGCAAGAATTTAAAGCTAGATTTCTATAAGTGGTATTTTTATAAGTACTGTATAATTTTTGTATAGGTATTGTATGTTTTGTGTATTGTTTTGTAATTTTTTGTATATTGTTATAATTTGGTTTTTATAAGTCTGATACAAGTAACTTTTGTTTTATGACGTGGATGGACATAAGCTGAAGCTGCGCGTCTGTTGGTAAGCCCGTAAGCCGTCACTGTGGCACCAAGGGCCCAAGGGCGCTACTGACGCTTCACCTACCCTTTAGGACGATACTTTTTTCATTCACCTCTTGAAGTGCCCAACAAAATAGTACCTACCTAATAGAATTTAATACACACTAATAAGTAAATCTATATCAAAGTCCTGACTGACTCATGTATCAACGCACAGCCTAAACCACTGATCCTAGAGACTTGAAATTTGGAGGGTGTGTTCTTTGTAATGTGTAGATATCCACTAAGAAAGGGTTTTTCGAAATTCCACCCCTAAGAGGGTGAAATGGGTGGTCGAATTATCTATGAAAAAAAATCTTTGTTTCCTATAAGCCAAGTGGATGAAGCCACGGGCAGAAGCTAGTACTACAATATTTCAATGAATTTCTGCCATGCTCGCTGACCTCATTGTTGTGTGGTGTAGGTACAACCAGGTCATTCCCCTGAGAACACAGATACCTGAACAATCTGGGTTAAAGATAAGCACCCAATTATCATTTCTATAATAATACTAGTCCTTCCCCGGCTTCGCCTATAATAGTAACATATGAGGGAGACGAGCGCAGGGCAGTAACATGCTATATATTGTAACTGCCTCGCGTTCCTTGCCCTGGGTAGTCATTTTTTTTTAAGTAACCCTTTACTTACTTTTGACTTAGGGGTAAGCTGGTGAGGCGAACAGAAGTTGAGAGAGAGATTTATATCTCCCTCTATATGTGAAGATAGAAAGAAAGAGTTACATTTTGTATATTACTGTAGGGGCAAGAGAGATGGAGCTAAAGAAATCTTACTTCAGTCGTTTGGTCTAAAGCACACTCGTTTTTATTTAACGCTCAACGATCACATACTTAGATCCTGGACCCTAACTAGGTTTCCCTGTATCTAGGGACCCAGGAACTACGAATGGTCCCACAACACCCGCAACGCAAACACTTGTTCTGTGTCCAAAGAGAAGTATTTGCGTTTTTTTCTGTGCGCAAATACTTGTGCTATCGCGGGAATCGAAGCCGACACCTCTAGGCTATGAGCCAACCTGCTCAACCACCACACAGGCTGTCAACAATGATCTAGATACATGAGCATCCATCAGCGATGATGTTATGATTGGTAGAAGGCTTGGCAGAGTTAAACATCGTTAGATATTGTTCAAACAAAGGTGTTATGTTAGATATTTATCTACTCATACTCACTAGTGTTTTTGAAGTATAACTTCTTTACGCACGCTTGACTTGGGGAGTAAAGCTGGTGAATGCGAGGCGAACGGATGTCAAAGTTGGTTCACGTAGATCTCCATTGTCAACATAACAAAGTAAAAAAATTGTATTATTGTGTTGGTACGTCCAGTAACATGACAATAATTTACAATTGAAGGGGTGAGAATAAAAAGGGTTTATCTGATTTTTTTCGAGAAATGACTTATGGGTATCGTTGGATTTAGCGTGAAATTATCTACAATAATACATTCTCAAAATACCGAAATATGGCTTAAATCTCGAGATTTTGAGTCCAGTTGAATACAGTTCGCTTAGCATAAAAAAAATATTATATTTATTTTATTATATTATATTTTTACAGTAATTGTATGAATTAGCACTATATTTAGTATTTTAAAATAGAATTAAAACATTTTCAAGCAACTGAAACTTACATAAACCTTTTCTATTTTACCTTATAAGCACTCTACATTAAAATGAAGCCATTGAAGTTTAAAGTCAATTTTCTCGAAACTATCAATTTGTCAGTTAAACCCTTTTTATTCTCAACCCTTCAATTGTCAAGATGGCGACATTAACATTAAACAAAACAAAAACAAAGTTATACCGGCCGATAGATAGAGCTAAACTAAAGAAGTTTTACTTCAGTCGCGTGGTCTAATGCACACTCGTTTTTTTACATTTACGGTCTTATTCATAAAAAGTTATGGAGGCTTTATAAGCTTGCAATAGTAAGATTTCCGAAAAGTGTTATTCATAAACATTTGATACCGCTAAAACGTTCGATAACTGTATAGACATTTTCAGGTATTTTTTTTTCAATATAGGTATTTTGCGAACTACATAGGTACTATCTACCTACATACTATAATTTTTCATCCGACATCGTTTATACATTACAGCACAAATTATATAGCATTATAAAAATTAATGAAGTCTAATTTCCTTGGTCACTGCATCACGCTTAGACTGATGGAACATTTACTCTAATTCTTTTTTTTGTATTTATTATTGTCAGGAAAAGGTTCTTATGAAAGAAAAAATTAAGAAAGTTAAAAAATATAATAGGTCTTTACCTATGAAATTGCCGTATTGCAGTACCGACTTTTTCAAACAAAAAAAAGTTTTGATTGGCTATGAATTCTAAATTCAAATTAATTTTGTTTTAAAAATATGACATTCTATTTACAATATAAGTCTTTTGTTTATTGATTAGCGTTGTATTTTCATTACATTTCAACATTTTTCCTCATAATGGATACTTTGAAATTTCGTGTAATTATGGAATATGAGTTCCGTCGTGGCACCAACGCGGCACAAACGACACGTAACATCAACGACGTTTACGGAGAGAACTGTACAAACGAACGTACAACCCGTTATTGGTTTGCTCGGTTCCGTTCTGGGAATTTTGACTTGAAAAATGAACCTCGTGGTCGTCCGGAAACTTTGGTCAACAATGATGAATTAAAGGCGATTGTGGAAGCTGATGAATCTCAATCTACAGCTGAGCTGGCAGCAGCTTTTGATGTTAGCATCAAAACAATATTGGTCCATTTGCGACAGATTGACAAGATAAGAAAGCTTGATAGATGGGTGCCCTACGAACTTAACGATCGCCAGCGCAACGTACGCGTCGAGACTTGCCTTGCGCTGCTTAACAGGCACAGAAATGAAGGAATTTTGAACCGAATTGTTACGTGCGACGAAAAATGGATTCTTTTTGACAATCGAAAGCGCTCAGCAAGTTGGTTAGATCCTGGTTCGGTACCAAAGCAATGTGCAAAACGAAAAATGACCCCTAGAAAGGTGATGGTCACAGTTTGGTGGTCTAGTGCTGGTGTGATTCACCATAGCTTTTTACAAAACGGCGAGAGCATTACTGCAGATGTGTACATTGAAGAACTGACCACAATGATGGCGAAATTCACACGTCTGCAACCAGCTTTGGTCAATCGGTCGTCTCCACTGCTACTTCACGACAACGCGCGACCCCATACTGCACAACAGACCGTCTCTAAGCTGCATGAGTTGGGTTTGGAAGCTCTCCCTCATCCGCCATACTCACCAGATCTTGCGCCTACCGACTATTACTTTTTCCAAAATTTGGACAACTTTTTAGCGGGAAAAAAATTCAATTCCCGAGAGGCAGTACAAAACGCCTTTGAAGAGTTTGTTGTCTCCCGTCCTGCTGATTTTTTCAAGAAGGGCATCCATAAACTGCCACAGCGTTGGCAAAGATGCATTGATTGCAGGGGTGATTACTTTGAATAAAAGAAATAAATAAGTTCGAAAAAAAAATACTTTAACTTTTTTCAAACAAAACGGCAATTTCATAGGTAAAGACCTAATATATATTTTCACCACGCGGGTGTAACTGCAGAGCGCAGCTAGTTATACATAATTATGCATTACAGCGCATATGCAACAATACCTATACAGAAGAGTATTAAAATTCCCGAACAAACAAGCTGCGTATGCGCATCCACGTCACGTGCGCAAAACACGTGCTGACTTCCCGAAATGTCTGGTCACATGGCCGCATATAACTATGTTTAAGGTTGTTTATCTGTGGCTTGAGTACTGACAGCGTAGCGTGACAACAGACTAACAAAATTTGTTAGTCTGTTGTTAGTTAGTCTAGTTATTTGTTAGTTAGCCTGTTGTCAGATTAATCTGGAACGTCACTTAAGTAAATTGTATGCAACGCCATTTCTTCTCAAAGGAGTAAAAAAAAAAGTAAATTGTAATAATAGTAAGTTTTGGCAGTTTAGTAGTGAGTTTTGGCGGCAAAAAGATCACGTCACTGCATTGTATTATTTTCCAAAACTTGTGTTATTTTCAGTGTTAGTGCAAAAAATTGGTGGCATTTTATTCGTTATGTGCTGGATTACAGGCATGAGTGTGGGAAAGTGGTATAATGATGGTGAAACGTTTCTTTGCGTGTTGTTTCCAAAACTATATAGAAGCTTCTAGTAAAGTCGCCACCACTTTACTAGGTATGTATTGACTAGACTAGACTATGACTTGACTTGACACATAACAATATATATATAAATATTAATTAACTTCGTAAATTATCAATTACTTGACACTGGCTACATACACAAAAGTCAAAATAAAAACAAAAAAAAATCTATCTGCTAGGATGTGTTTATGGTTTCTTTATAATAATATAATGATATTTCACGCAGATATGTGTCAATTCAAGTCACAGTCCAAATCATCAAGTCAAGTCATAGTCTATTCTAGTCAAGTCATACTCCTAGTAAAGTGGTGGCAACTTTACCAGAAGCTTCTATGGAGTTTTGGAAACAACATGAAAAGAAACGTTTCACCATCATTATACCACTTTCCCACACTCATGCCTGTAATCCAGCGCATAACGAATAAAATGCCACCAATTTTATGCACTAATACTGAAGATAACATGCCCGAAGTTTCTATTCACCAAAAGGATGTACTAAAAATCTTGAGAAGCCTGGACGTAAATAAGGCCAGTGGTCCTGACGGTATACCTGCAGTTGTACTCAAAATGTGTGCGCCAGAACTGGCTCCTGTCCTGACTCGGCTATATCGACTATCTCTCAAGTCAGGTTCTGTACCAAAAAACTGGAAGCTAGCCAATGTCCAACCAGTTCCCAAAAAGGGATCTCGTGCCAACCCCAGCAATTACAGACCAATTGCCATCACTTCCATATTCTGCAAAGTTATGGAACGTGTCATCAACTCTAGGCTGCTTGACTACCTAGAAAAGTACGACCTGCTCAGTGACCGGCAATATGGCTTCCGCCAGCACCGGTCTACTGGAGACCTTCTAGTTTATGTCACTCATTTTTGGGGTGAGGCTATCGAGCGGCATGGTGAAGCTCTCGCTGTGTCGCTTGATATCTCGAAGGCATTTGATAGAGTCTGGCATGCTAGTCTGCTAAATAAGCTTCCTAGCTACGGAGTTGCACCTAATCTCTGTAAATGGATTACCGATTTTCTACAAAACAGATCCATACGCGTAGTCGTTGACGGCTGCTCTTCTATTCAAATGGATATTAATGCCGGAGTACCGCAGGGATCTGTTCTCTCCGCGACTTTATTTCTTCTGCATATCAACGATCTGCTTACGCCCGATATTGTTGGGTATGCAGACGATAGTACGGTCGTTGAGAGATATATTCCCCCTCCGAGGGCCAAGGGATCGGAAATCCAGTCGTTAAGATCAGCCATGATTGAACGAACAGATGCAACACTTAAAACAGTGTCTGATTGGGGTGCAGCAAATTTGGTCACCTTTAACACCAAAAAGACACAGGCTTGTCTTTTTACGACCAAACGGGATCCCATAGTCGATTTCCCTTCATTTCAGGATGTGTTGGTACCATTCCAGGACAGAATCGATCTTTTCGGCATGCCCATAACTCCCAACCTCAACTATGGACTTTCCATTGAATCTAAAGCCAAGTATGCAGCCAAAAAGCTTGGTATATTAAACAAGGTCAAACGGTATTTTACATCTTCGCAACTATTGGACCTATACCAAGCTCAGGTAAGGTCTTGCATGGAATACTGCAGCCACTTATGGGATGGCTCTGCCAAATACCAGTTGGCTGCATTGGACTCAGTGGAACGGCGCGCAATAAAAATCATTAATGACGAAGCGCTAGTTGGGAGTAAACTGCAAAACCTTAAACATAGACGTAAGGTGGCATGTTTGGCCGTATTTTACAGAATTTATTTTGGAGAATGTGCCCAGGAGCTTCACAATCTTATCCCACCGTCTCCATTCCACTACAGGACCTCACGGCGAGGTCAGAGTTACCATCCTTACGTTGTTGATTTACCTTTTGTTCGTACGAAACGCTTTGCAGATTCTTTTATTGTGCGTACGGCTAGGGAATGGAACTCACTCCCGTCGTCGGTGTTTCCATCAACATACAACTTGGGAGTCTTTAAGTCAAGAGTAAATAGGTTATTTCTGGGTAAGCGTGCTCCACCTTCGACCTCATCGTCACTTACCATCAGGTGCGATGTAGTCAAACGCAAACCCATCGAAAGTAAAAAAAAAAAAAAAAAAAAAAAAAAAAACACAAGTTTTGGAAAATAATACAATGCGGTGTCTTTTTCGTTTTCCCGCCAAAAACTCCAGCAGGTAGTTTGTACCGTTTGTAAATCAAATACTTTACGTTTTGGTGAAAAAAAAAAAAACAAAAGGTGGAAGTCCGACTCGACGATTTTAGGGTACACAACCACAACAACACAAACCTTCATTTTTTTTTGGGGTCCACAACCTTTTTGGAGAACTGGATCCACACCTGTATGAGCACAAAGCAAACCTGCTTAGTTCTGTCATAGCATGTTTTTTTTCGAGGAGGTTTTAGGGTCGTGCGTCTTGTGCATCTGCCAGTACCAACTTTTATTATTCCTTCCAATATCTGCTGGAAAGCTCTATCTATCTTCTATCTTAAAAGATATTTTATTCTACTTAAAAAGTAAGGAAACGTGTCCGCAAATAATCATTTATAATGAATATTGAAATAATATTTTTAAAGTAAAACTTCTTTACGCACGCTTGACTTGGGTAGTAAGCTGGTAAATGCGAGGCGAACGGAAGTTCAAAGGGGTTGGTTCACGTAGATCTCCATTGACAACATAACAAAGTTAAACATTTGTGTTATTATGTCCGGTAAAATGACAATTTACAATTATCAAGATTGCGAGATTAACATTAAACAAAGCAAAAACAAAGTTATACCGTCCGATAGATGGAGCTAAAGAAGTTTTACTACATTCGTGTGGTCTAAAGCACATTCATTTTTTTTATTGAGAAAAGGGTCAGGAGAAGGAAATTTGGTGGAGACAAGGTATTCCATTATAATCTATTTACAAAACAATATCGTCTTTCGGCATCGATCAATACCGCGATTGCGACATTCATACAATTTTACAGGAGACGAAAAACTTTGTACATTATACTATAAATCTATACCACTCTACGGAATTGGAGAACTCGAAAAACAATAGGATCGTAGTAAATTTTGAACAAACTTTATATGTAGGTAGGATCGCATAATTGAACGTTTAGAATAAAATCAAATAAATCTGCTTTTCGTAAAAAACCTTACATTTATACGGTTACGGGTGCCAAACTTATATACATATACTAGAACTATATATACTTAAACAAATTATATAGAATAGAATATTTACTATTTAGTTTTATTTTACTTACAAAAAATCAGATAATAAGTATGTAAAAGTATATTTACATGTTAATATTAATAGTACAAATAAACTTGGATAATTATCATAGAATGTTCCGATGCAAATTTAGCATTTGATGATACAAAGCAGCGCTTTATGGGTTTATATTCATTCAGCAATAACCGTCTTCCAGCTTATGCGTGTGATGTGATAATATACCTGATTTTAGATCTGATTCAATAAGTACTTGGAGTTTTAAATAAATAAATGATGAACACGTGCCACACGTAACAATATAAATAGCTTACTATTTAAAGCATCAAGATGCAAGACGCAATCCAATCTATTCGCAATAAACGCATCCGGATATAATGCAGAGGTCAGCGCTCCAACACTTCCGACATCTGCACGTTTATACAAAACGTGACTCAAGCGCTTGTGGCGCTGAGCAATCATGTTTGCTTAAATTGGTAGTTGGTACCACAGACCAAGTAGAGGATACTATGTATGTTGGTACGTTACTTAAATAGCATAGAGTCAATGACACAGATTAAGATGATAACTGAATTATATTTAAATAGATAGCAATAATGGCATCAAAGCCGTGTCATGGCAGATCTTTATTTATAATATTTTTATTTTTTATAATATATTATTGATCATCTATGTCATCTGTTTAATCTGTGCATAAGGTACGGATATCTATCTGCCTTAATGAAGACGTCTGTAGAGTTTTGGCGGGAAAACGAAAAGATTGCGTCGCCGCATTGTATTATTTTCCAAAACTTGTGTTATTTTCAGTGTTGGTGCATAAAATTGGTAGCATTTTATTCGTTAAGTGCTAGATTACAGGCGTGAGTGAGGGAAAGTAGTATAATGATGGTGAAACGTTTCTTTTCGTGTTGTTTCCAAAACTACACAGAAGCTTCTGGTAAAGTAGCCACCACCTTACTAGGAGTATGACTTAACTAGACTAGACTCTGACTTAACTTGATGACTTGGACTGTGACTTGACTTGACACATAATATATATCTAATGTTAATTAACTTGAGAAATTATCAATTACTTGACACTGGCTAAATACACAAAAGTGTGGAGCCAAAACAAACCAAAAAAAAAGACGTCTGTAGCACCCAAGGTCCTAGGACCATTCTGATTCATAGTCCTAGGTAGTACCTATTATTAAAAATAAGACAGGTAATCTTAGTGACTCATCCAACTACCGCCCTATATCCTTGGGTACAATAGTAGGTAAAACTTTAGAAAGGCTCATTCACCCTGCTTAAAATATTGAGATTGATGATGCGCAGTTTAGTTTTCATGCCAGTCTCTCAACAGATGCTGCCGTCAGCCTAAAAAGTACCGTTAAGTATTACACGTCACGTGACACTAACATCTATGCTTGCTTTTTTTCGTATCAGCCGTGCATTTGACCTAGTCAATTATGAGATTCTCTGCTAGCGTCCCTAGGCGGTCAATCTGTTGAGATACTGGTACGGACACTAAACAAATAATGTGAAATGGGGCGACACAACATCTAGTAATTATAGACTTGAATGTGGCGTTCGTCAAGGGGGCTAACCTCTCCGGACCTGTTTAACCTGTACGTCAATGGACTGATCGGGGAACTGAGAAGTATCAAGGTCGGCTGTCATTTAGGAAATGTGTGTGTAAACAACCTGAGCTATGCAGACGACATGGTACTTCTCAGTCCCTCGATCAAGGGGTTGTGAACATTTATGCTGATGATCACGGACTGAAATAAAATGTTACTAAAACGGAAATGATGGTGTTTCGATCTGGTAGAGGTCCAGACAGGGTACCTGCGGTTTATTTGAATGGTACAACGATTAATGTTGTGAAGCAGTTCAGGTATTTAGGACACATGTTAACAGAGCGGCTGCATGACGACGTTGATATTGAACGCGAGCGGAGAGCCCTCGCGGTCAGAAGTAACATGATTGTACGCAGATTTGCTAACTGCAGCGCAGACGTAAAGACCACTCTATTCAAAGCGTATTGTCTTTGCTATATACGTATCAACTGTGGATAACGTTTATTCAGAAAGCGATTAACTCGATAAGGGTCCAGTACAATGACGCGTATCGGGTCCTTATGAAGCTGCCAAGATGCTGCAGTGCGTCGAACATGTTTGCTGAAGCGAGGGTTCCCGACTTTTTCGCGGTAATTAGCGCGGGTGGCGTCATTCTGGGGCCGACTGCGCCGCTCTGGTAACAAAATACACGAGGCTGTCTCTGACAGTATCTAGAGTTCAATATTTGCTTAATGGATGTCTGCACATGAATGACAACAAAAAATTACGCAGCACGACAGTGTGTAGCCGTCGTCGTACGTCTTTTTTTTTGTATCTCCTTATTCGTTATACTTGTGTTTTCCTATTATTTGTGAATAGTAATTTTCCTGATCCTTTGATATTTTATTTTATTTTTTATGGGTCTATTGATTGAATTAAATCATTTTTATTTATTTTTTGACGGGGTCTTTATAGCGCTCTGTTTAAGCTGAAAATCGCAGATCATAGTTTTATGTCAAAACTGTCTAAAACGTATTAATTTTGCGAGTTTTTTGTGGATTACGTGTAATATGGATATCAAATAAATATTTTATCTGTTCATTCCATTAGCACATCCATCTGGTTATTCAATATGTAAAAAAATGTGTTGGTATCGCTGAAAATTCGGAGAACTACGTTACTACTACGTATCTATGGTAGTAGGTACGTGCAGAAAAACTGAAGTACTTAGTCAAAGATTGTTCGGTCATTCCTGTCTTTTGTTTTATTCTCTATTTACACGTTTATTTCATATCATTATTTTGACACCAAACATTTTGTCGCCAAACGCACTATTTTTAGTGTCTACGTTTGTATATCTATTTTCTACCCGTAACTTCAGTTTTGAGTGTGAAAGCAGCCGTTAACACATGGGACTCACTACGAAATAAATAGTATTGATAATAGGTATTATTGAAGTAAAACTTCTTTACGCACGCTTGTCATGGGGTTGGCGAGGCGAACGGAAGTCGAAAGTTTTGGTTAACGTAGATCTCCATTGTCAAGATAACAAAGATAAAAACTTGTATTATTATGTTGGTATGTCCGGCAAAATGACAGTTTATTGTCAAGATGGCGACATTAACATTAAACGAAGCAAAAACAAAGTTATACCGGCCGATAGATGGAGCTAAACTAAAGAAGTTTTACTTCAGTCGTGTGGTCTAAAGCACACTAGTTTTTTTAGTATTAGGTTATTGGAGTAGGTTTATTATTCTTGAATTCATGAAAATCCAGCTACTAGTGGTACTCCATTTAGTAGCTAGCTACTTACTGCATAAATTCATGAAAATGGAAGGCGTTACTTAGTCTCTTATGCAACTGCACAAAGTAGTCGGTAGAGGTCAATAGTGTCAGGGCTCATTCATTTGCAATTCAACACGCCACACGTTGTGTCTAAACGTGATAAACGCGGCTGGGGCACGAATGAAGTCGAAACATTGCTGAAAATTATTGTTTTAGAGTTTCATTAGAATTACACAAAACTAAACAGGCGAGTGGTCATAGAACTTTGGTTGCAATACAACAGGAGAAATTCCTTTTTCCTTTTACTATGCACATAAATTACGTATAACTGAAACTGTCAAATCCATACTAATATATGTTTCTGTTAGTTGCAATCAAATTCCGTGATCACCTAGCTGATTAGAGCGAGTGTAGCCGTCCGACTTTCAAACCGATGCACACAATTACACAGTGGTAGGTAGGTTACAGCGGTGAATGAAAACCGGCATAAATCAAGAATCATAAACTTCGAGAAGTGCTGCATTCGAAAATAGCAGTTGTGAATTTTGAATTTTTTCCATAACCCGTGCATTTTTTAAAATTTTAATGTGGGTCATTGAAAAGAATCCTAAATGCCGGTTATGAATATTGAATACTAGTTGCGCCCCGCTATTTGACCCGCGCATCAAAAGTATTTTAATTTTTTACTCATCTCACGGGAAGATTCCACTTTTCCGGAATAAAATGTAGCTTATATGTTAATCCAATGTATAAGCTATCTTGGTACCGAATTTCATCCAAATCCATTCAGCCGTTTGAGAATGAAGGAGTAACAAACATACACACATACAAACTTTCGCCTTTATAATATTAGTGTGATAGTGTGATTGAATTTTTTCCGTGTATTTTTGAATTTCAATGTGTGGATTGAGTGATTTCTTTTTGAGGCTCTAGGAAGCCTCAAAGAGAAAACGAAAAAGCATGGCTTAAAAACTTGGAACAATTTACCAACGCTCATGCACGTTCACGAACACTTAACGGATAATAATTCACCCTTATCACACATTAGAATTCAAAAATATACAAGTTATGAAAAAAAAAAATTCAAATATTACATTCGGATTTTTTCCAACGACCCCCTTTTCTCCTTTGTATAACCGTGAAAAATTCCTTTCTTGGCATTGGCAGAACTATCACTAAAAGCCATTAAACAAAGAGAAGAAGAATTGTTAAAAAGCGATAGAAAGTCATTAAAGAGTTTTGGCGGGAAAACGAAAAAAGATCGCGTCACCGCATTGTATTATTTTCCAAAACTTGTGTTATTTTCAGTGTTAGTGTATAAATTTGGTGGCATTTTATTCGTTAAATGCTGGACTATATGCATGAGTGTAGGAAAGTGGTACAATGGTGGTGAAGCGTTTCTTTTCGTGTTGTTTCCAAAACTGCATAGAAGCTTCTGGTAAAGTTGCCACCACTTTACTAGGAGTATGACTTGACTAGACTAGACTATGACTTAACTTGATGACTTGGACAAGTCACAGACTTGACACACTATATGACATTAATTAACTTGAGATATATCAATTACTTGACACTGGCTAAATACACAAAAGTGTGGAGCCAAAACCAAACAAAAAAAAAAGAAATTTGGCAGCATTATTTTGACAAGTGATATTTTGAACTGTAATTTTTCTGCAATTAATAAAAAAATGGTACTATTTGAATGCATTTTAACCACTTATGTAAATGAAGCTTTCCACGGGCAGCTGCCATATTAGATCGTTCTGCGGGGTTCCAATCCAACCTTCAGTATGTTTAATACAGTGAGAAATACGGATTACCATTAAGTATTACCTATATTACATAAATATTATTACATCAGCTTGCTACATCAGAGACAAACAAGCTTGGATTTGCAATGAATGTCGATACTTATCACTTGCGATTGCGGCGCAAATTCAATAACCTTAACTTTTTCATCAATAATATTTTTTCTAAGACAACCCTATATCATTTTTATTTTTATCAGGGGCAGCCCTATTAATATGCAGAGCCACAGATTCAATAACAGTGGCCTTTGTTTGCGTGCTTTACGAGGCCGCGTGACTACACTAGGGTCGATGCTTCCTCGCGCGGTGCGGTGTACTATGACGGCGAACGAGACGAGGCCGCGGACCACGCGCCTCACGCTCGCGAAAACGCGCGCTCTACATTGTTGCAGTAATCTGTGGCATGATCTTGGGTTGACAGCAGGTGTAGTAACGTGAGCCGAGGAAATAGGACTCGTTTTGTCAACATAAGCAGTTGAAATCTCTTGAAGTAAAACATCCTACGCACGTTTGATTGGGGAGTGAGCTGGTGAACGCGAGGCGAACGGAAGTTGAAGTTGGGTCACGTAGATCTCCATTGACTGCCGCCGGGGCCGAGATGGCTGGACTGCAAACGCGACTCCTTCTCGCCCCAGTTCGGCGGAAGACAGCTCACGAGGGGGTTTTAGTGGGTTCGAGTCCCATATACCCCTCCACCACTAAAAAAAAGTTCTCCATTGACAACATTACCAAGTTAAAAATTTGTTGTTGGTATGTTCGGTAAAATGACAATTTGCAATTGTCAAGATGGCGACATTAACATTCAACAAAGCAAAAACAAAGTTATACCGGCCGATAGATGGAGCTAAACAAAAGAAGTTTTACGTCAGTCGTGTGGGCTAAAGCACACTCGTTTTTTTTTGTCGGCGGTAGGTATAAAGGACTCTATATACCATACAATCAGCCACACGATTTGACAACTCAATCAGTCAAATCACGACGCGTGGAGGGGCTGGATTGACCGCGATTCCAGCAGATCGCATGGCAGATAAGATGGTGTGGAGCCTCCTTGACCATCCGTAAAACGCAACTTCTCAAATTATATGTGGAATGTGCAGTTTATCTTACAACGGTGTAGGAAAAGTCGCAAGGGAACATGTTTAAGAATTGCAATCACAATTCGAGGATATTATGTGTCATCCACCAGCCTGCGCTTGGCCAATGTGTTGGCTTATGGCCCAGGCCTACACTCTCCCTGTGACAGAAGGTCTGTGATCTTAGCTGTGTGAACTTATAATTGGGCTAATGTCGGATATCGGGACCTATTGATGCATTTATTTTTTATGACTGGCCCGATAGCTCAGTTGGTAGTAACCCTGTCCTTTAATCTGTGGGTTGTGGGTTCGATTCCCACCCAAGACAAACATTTGTGTGATGAACATAGGTGTTTTTATTGTATTCTATGTATGTATTTAAAAACAAAAAGTATCTAAGTACAATCACGACATCAGCACAAATCAGGACCAGGACCAGAATCAGGACTACGGGAACTAGATAACTGATTTGTATCAGTCCTAGGTGGTAGGACTTTACTGCAAAGTTCGTCTAGGTAGGTACCACCGCTCTGCCAGTTATTCTGCCGCCAAGCAGTAGTGCGCAAGCACTGCTGTGTTCCGGTTTGAAGGGCACTGTAGCTAGTGAAATTACTGGGCACATGAGACTTTATGATCTGATCTCACAGTTTAGTAATCTTATTACTAGATTGTGCTGATGTCTCTGGATGACGTGCGCAGTGCAGTGTCACGCGAACCTCTATACTTTAGAGTACCGAGTGACACTGCAGCTGATATGGGCAGTCGTATCGTTTAACATCAGGCGAACGGCTAGCTCGTCACGTCATTCCTTAACATAAAAAAAACAAGCTTTGCTTAGTTTGAGGCTAGATGGCGCTGTGTGAAATATCCACACATATTATTATTATTAATATATAATATTATATTATTATTTATGAAACAGTTCAAATTCTTTTTTCATTAATTGTTAACGGGTCCTTTAATCGAAAAGATGCCTTTTTTATATCGATCATCGATTTAAAAAACAAGTTATTAACTGAATTGTATTTAACTCTGACTAGTTTCCTCACTGTAAAGTTTTTTGTAGCTTCTTTACAGATGCAATCGAAGCTTTAGATCGGAGTTTTCTGTTCTGCATTGTGCCGGATTGTTTGCACCTGTAGTGGGAGAGAGAACTTTTTTCAAACTCACATATATATTTGACATTAAGCACTTTGTAATTTTATTTACATACTAGCTTCTACCTGTGGCACCTGCGAGGCCTATAGGAAACGAAGAAAAAAAATCATAGATTCAATCACCCATTTCACCCTCTTAGGAGTGGAATTTCGAAAAACCCTTTCTTAGTGAGTACCCACACTTTACAAAGAATACACCCTCTGAATTTCAAGTCTCTAAATTCAGCGGTTTAAGCTGTGAGTTGATATGTACTAGTCAGTCAGTTAAATAATTTTGAGTACATAATGTAATTATTTCCAACAACACTAAATTAAAGATTCAATTTTCATATAAACATAATCCTCAACTATATTTAATTATTTGAAATAGTAATATTGTAGGTAAAAAGGATTCATAAATAAAACACAGAATTTAGATCACCCTCTGCAGGAATAATAATATTTTTTTTATATGTGAGGACATCTCACACAACGCCATCTAGCCCCAAACTAAGCAAAGCTTGTGCTATGGGAACCAGACTACTGATACAATACGTAGATACTTTTTTGTTTGTAAATACATACATAGAATACAATATGACATCCAGACACAGAACAAACACCTATGTTCATCACACAAATGTTTGTCCTGAGTGGGAATCGAACCTACAACCCACAGTTCAGAAGACAGGGCTACTACCAACTGAACTATCGGGCCAGTCAAATAATGTATTATTTTGATTTGTAAACGTGCTAAAAATAGCCTGTTGGGAATAAAATCCTTTGACTTAGTTAACTGCAACATTGTAATGAAAATAACATTTAGCTCCAACAGTGGATTGTTATCTTGATCACATCCTGTCCTCTTTATAAATGTACAGACTGCAGACACGTTACAGCACACACTTTTGACATATAGGTATTAACAGTATGAACCCCACCTACTATTATATTAACTTCATAGACATTTGCAGCACAATTAATAAACAACCTCCAAATATGTTTCCCGTTTCACAGTATATCGGCAATAGTTTCGTGATATTCACTCCGCTGCCGAAGACCAACTGAACCCCACTGAACAACGTTCTGCCCTTTTTAAAGAGGCGACGGAACAAGTTTCGGCCATGACAGTCGACAACGGCGCCACCAAGTGGCAAGTCAACAAACCAGAGTTTTGGCAGGAACGTGAAAAAGATTGCGTCACCGCACTGTATTATTTTCCAAAACTTGTGTTATTTTCAGTGTTAGTGCATAAAATTGGTGGCATTCTATTCGTTAAGTGCTGGATTACAGGCGTGAGTGTGGGAAAATGGTATAATGATGGTGACACGTTTATTTTCGTGTTGTTTCCAAAACTCCATAGAAGCTTCAAGTAAAGTTGCCACCACTTTACTAGGAGTATGAGTTGACTAGACTATGACTTGATGACTTCGACTGTGACTTGACACATATTTGCGTGAAATATCATTAACTTGATAAATTATCAATTACTTGACACTGGCTAAATACACAGAGGTGTGGAGCCAAAAGATAAAAAAAAGTCAACAAACCGTCCACAAGTCAATCACACTATTCAATACTACTTTTGACGATAAGTATTGTAAATAACTTGAATAACTATAGTAACTCTTTTACATTTCATGTGTGTAATGTGTAAATAATCCTATATTGTTAACACTACTTTGTAGGAATTAGCGAGTTACGTAAGAAATGATTTGGAAAGTTTTATACTATTTAATCAGTTTTCCTACTATTTAAATAATTCTTTTAAAAAAAGTATCCAACTGACTTCAATCCCACCGCATTTGTTTATCACAAAAATGAGAACATTATCAATGTATTTGATATTTTGATATACACGTCGAAACGTCGAACACATTATTAAAGATAACTCAAAAACTACCTATCAGATCTTGATTAAATTATAATCACAATTCAAATAATAAATCTAAATATATATATAACTCAAAGGTGACTGACTGACATAGTGATCTATCAACGCACAGCCCAAACTACTGGACGGATCGGGCTGAAATTTGGCATGCAGGTAGATGTTATGACGTAAGCATCCGCTAAGAAAGGATTTTTCGAAATTCCACACTTAAGAGGGTGAAATGGGTGGTTGAATTATTTTCCCATAGGCCACGCCGCGGGCGAAGCGGGCATAAGTTCTTGTTTCATAATCAGCTTTCAAATAAATAAAATATGATAAACATTCAGGTTCATCCAGTCGAAAGTTCTGAGGTGAAAAACATAAAAAAGTAAGTAAGTTAGGTAGTAGGTACCTCCATTTTTGAAGTTGCTTGAAAATAGCGACAGTTCTAATGATCTAGTAAATAGGTAATAATGTAATTAACTGTGATTCAATTATCATTAGTGTGCCAAACTTAGCAGCCTATCAGACAATTTATTGTAGTTTGTAACATTAATTATTGTTGCTATTTGTAATGCAATAAATATTTGACTATGCCAACAGAATACCTACTTAATGACATATTGATAATCATAAGTTTATATATATAAACTATATCTGAAATGTAGCCACATTCAGCCAGTTTTCAATACGGTAGATATTAGATAGGTACTTAATACATAAATAAATAATTGTATTGCTTTATGAGAAATGCATTATTAGGTATCTATGTAAAGAGTTTGCTTAACTTTTTGATTGCTTTTCTAGATTCATCATGATGTGTGAGTTTCAATTTAAAGACATTTTTGGAATCATCCTTACTGAGTTGAAGTGTACGTTATTTTTGATGACACATGACGGCATGCTTCTGCGCACGTGAGCTGCCAGTATAAGGCTTAACTTTCTATTTGCCTAATGACTAATAAAGAATAGAAAGACGTAGTCATAATTATACCTAGTCATTGTGCCAAAATTAGTTTTAAAATAATTGGATATTTTTTGTGTAAATCGATATATAAGATCTCATTGAGATCCAGACTTCTGTTGATCCACTTAACAATTTAATATTAATTTAATATAATTATATCAAGTAAGTAGGTACCCTGCAACTATTTTGGGTATTACTATGCATATTAGTTCTTTGAAGGTACGACACAAATGTACTGGATGTACTTGAATAATAAATGGTAGATAGAGCACATCATCAAAAACTAATAATTATAAGACTTGCACAACATGTTTCAGTATAAGGTAGGTCACGTTTAAGCACGTATAACATTATTAGTACGTTAATAATGATTAAAAGTTCTTAATTTGAAATATTGGCAATATGTTTGTTTGTTGCTTCATTGTGTAGGATTCTTTTTTTCCGGTGAATTTAGAATAATCGTAGAAATTTGGCATTTATAAAATATTTCTAATCCTCGACGCCTAATGAAATTGCTTTTTATTTAAACGCAATGAAGTGACGAGCTAGTTGTTCGCCTGATATTAAGCTGCTTATAACAGCTACAGTGCCACATCTAGAGGGAAATTTAAAAATTTAAAAAAAAAATACTGTAATTTTTGAAGTAAAACTTCCTTACGCACTCTTAACTTGGGGAGTAAGCTGGCTGCTTGGTTCACGTAGATCTCTATTAAAATAATAAATAAATAAATTATTATGTTGGTATGTCTGGCAAAATGATCATATAATTATCAAGATTTCGAAATTAAAATTAAACAACGGCTGATAGATGGAGCTGAACTAAGGAAGTTTTACTTCAGTCATATGGTCTAAAGCACTCGTTTTTTTCTCAGTCTCTGGTGGTTTAAGTAACTCCAAAACCAGCATCAGTTTGCGCGATAGCCTGTACATAGGTCTTGATGTTTCAGTAACCAAATTAAATATCCACGTTTCAGCGTCTGACATACTGAAATTCAGTAGCAGACAAAAAAGATCATATTATTTTTTTATCGATGGCCAAATGTCTTAATCATTTCACTGTGTTCATTTTACTATTGTAGGCTCAATCAGTCACAAAATGTTCATATTTCAGGGTCCAGGTCCATCTTTTGAAAAAGTTTTTACTCAACTTTCTTGAAGACTTTGGTGCGCTAAATTGCTTCAAAGCCGGTATCATTATTATAGTCATATTATTCCTCTATTATAGTGTTTGCTGTTTACGTGATAACCTGGATAATGATCACGAAACTTTGATTGCAACTGGAGAACTTTCCTTACTAACTATGCACATAAACTGCGTATTGAAACTTTCAAATTCATACAAATTTGTGTTTCAATGTGTTGCAATCAAGTTACCTGATCGTCCAGCTTTACATAAGTAGTGATGTTGTAGTAAAGGTTTTTACACAAGTGGAAGTGTTACCAAGAACTCTAAATTGTATAAAAAGCTTTGCGTGTCAATGACACTGCACTACGCAGATCATACTCCTGGACATTTACTGAGTAAAAATATGTCTAGCCCGTTCTCTTAGTATCATAAAATGTACAGTAATTTCACTGGCTTATAATTAAAAGAACAGCCAGTGAACTTATTGGCTACTGAGTTTTATGTTATCTAGCACAACTTTAAAATGGTCGTAACCACGGTGACCACGAAATTTTGATTGCAATGCAACAGGAGAAATTTTTATACTAATCATGCACATAAACTGATTATTGAACTGTCAAATCCATACAAAATTCGTGTTTCTATTTGTTGCAATTGACTTACGTAACCGCCTAGCAGAGATCGTTAAGGCTATTATTGGATATTATTAATGGTGTTTTAATGGCAAAATCTTTGGGCAAAGCGGTATGCCACTACATAACGATAAACTGGCTCAAAGGTGGTAAGTAATGTACCGAACAAAAACACACGCCAATCGATTGTTTGTGTTTTTTTTTTATCTAAATCCCTTCTCTACTATGTACTAAATATAATAAACCTTATCATTTTGTTTTTATTTATGTTTTTTATTACCCACAGTTTATGTAGAGTAATGTTCTACACTGACTGTCCGTAAACGGAACGTAACATTATTGTGTGACAATACACTGCTTATTTTTAGAAAAACAAAATAATTGAACTGTTGTTTTAAGTATTTTAAAAGACTGAAAAATTGGAAAGAGGTTGGCAATTTCTTTTCTTTTTTTGTTAAAATCAATACAGTATATTTACTGCTTTAAATTGCCTTCCAATGTTATCCAGTTCAATCAGGTTCAAACAGTACGACCAAAGAAATTAAATTTCAAATTTATACGTACAAAATACGAAAACATTTTTTCCCGACCTAATTAATATAAAACCGGAAAGAAAATCTACGGAAAATCGAGGATAAAACCACGGTGCGAGTCTAGTTAAACATCTAAATGAACTGTTTTTTTGTAGGTATATTTTGAGACGCGTCATATCTTTTCCTAGGCTATAAACGCGTGTTTCCAAACGTGATCTAAGTATAAATCTGCGTAGGTATGAGGAAATATTCTGGGGCTTTGTTATTTTATTATTATGTTTGAGTATTTATTGTTAAGAGGTGAATGGTCTATTCTATTTTGGGATAAGAAGCAAAAAGTTGTAATTATTAGTTTAGTGATGTGACTTTTTATTCTAACTGAAACTTTAACAAAAATATGTATAAGGTAACTCAATTTTTTTTATCTCGGACTGTACATCGACTTTTTTATGCCAATATAACAAGAAATTGTTGTGGAGTATTTGATATTATTATTCGGGCCAAGTGGGGACTGAGATTATAATCTCAGTCCCTAATCTCAGTCCGTCAATCTCAGTCCACACAGTAGTGATATTTATACGGCTACCCCTACTATGCACAGGATATCCCTATATGGACAGTGGTAATAAAAGAATAGCATCTTTTTTATCTATTTTTAATTTATGTAGGTACCTATAATTCATAACTCTCATAACTATATTCTATTCGTTCACAATAACATACAATCACACACAAAAATATATTCATACACACACTAACAAACACCTTCCTATACATAATTACACACACACACACACACACACACACACACACACACACACACACAAACACACACACACACACACACACACACATACATACACACACACACACCCATACACGATAGGGATAGTGAGACTATAGAAATCAGTGATAATAAACATTAACGATAGTAGAGATAACAAGAATATTAGGGATAAAAAGGATAATAGGGATAATAGCGCTATATCTATGGCTTGTTAAGGTACCTAACTCATTGACATTTTGACAAATCAACATCAAGTACTGAAAGGAAAAAAAAATTATATGCTGCCAGCATTTTGGGTACGCTACCTACTGGTAGTGGGCTGGAGCATTTGGACTGTCTATAAGTTATCGCAGCTAGTATACAGTTAATTTTTTTTGTAGTAGGTAGTATTTTAGTATTAGTTATTATATCGTTGTTGTATTTAGTATTGACACCATTTCATCCATGTGCCTCTATTATCTCGCCTGTCTATTATAATTGAGATCCACGTGATTTTTATTATAATACCAGATAAAATGTATGGTTAAGCGATAACATAGTTAGAGGGCGTGTGTAACCGATAACTCCTAACGCTTTGTGATCATGACGACAAAATGCAAATAAAAACACGTGTACATTGGAAGGCTACACGCGTGTATCGTCAAAAATAAGGAAGTCTAGTTCAAATTTACAACGTGCCCGCTGCTATAAAATTAGAATATCTGGTAGGAAATAATTGACGAAAGTAATGTTATATATTCATAATATATTAGCTTCGCCACGCGTTTTCACCGCGGGTAAAAAGTAGTCTATATGTTAATTCACTGTATAAGCTATCTACTTGCCAAATCTCATGCAAATCTGTCCAGCCGTTTGAGGATGAAAGAGTTACAAACATAATATTTGTAGGCTTCACACCTTTCTCGCGAGTCTTGAGATCGTAGGTCGAAGTATAATTTTTACTTTGGCATACGTTTTTTTTCACTTACAATAAGGGCGAGGTACTATTATGTTTGTCTGTATTTATCTTTTTAATTTTTTTGTGTATGTTCATCGATATTTTTTCCAAATGATAACCGATAAACAACATTTTTTTTATTGCGCTAGGATAATCGGACCAGTCTAGCCCTTCTGACCCGGTATCTTTTTCGGCACCACTGTAGGATACCAGCGAAACACAATCAGACACCGACCCCGCCGGCGAGGTCGACGTACGTCCCATAGATTAGCTAGAACGGTCGTGACTTTCCATAGGGTTCACTCTTTCATTTTCTTCATCTTTTTGATCCTTTTCTTTTCTTAAGCTAAGTTGCGGCTTGCGGTATCGAATCTACTTTTTCTTGAATGACTTGTATATGACGGCGGCAACGTCCGGTTGAAAACTCTATGCGCAGCGGGCAGTACCGTAATTTACCCTGTGGCAGCATTTAAATTTATTACAGTGGCAACACCGGCAACTGTCGTCGCTGCCCCACCCATCTGGCTATATAAAAGGATCGCTCGGTGTACTGCGATCATTCTAGCTCCGGACATGGCGCGGTGTGGACATGCTGAAGGCCTATAGTCATATAGGTTGCAACCTACGCACAACCCGTTCTACCTACATATATATAAAGCTGGTAATTTTGTCTTGTAGGGTACCACAGTTAAAGTACCTTACCTCACGATACTGACATCACTCGTAAACCATAACACGTTGTAAATATTGACAACGCAGCCCTGACACAGAAATAAACAACAACACTCAAACTACACTGAAGTTTTTTACTTTGTCGCAATAAAACAGTTGGTTATTTACTCCAGTAATTGAAGCTTTTATATCTTTGTCTATATATGACAGAGAACTGTTATATGTAGCTGCTTCCATGCACGTGCTCAGTAAGCTTTAGCACGGTTAATTCATTTCAATGTAAATGTGAGAATGTATCCAATTTGAATACTTACACCGTGGAAATAGAGTTCGAATATAATAAGCATCATTGGTGATGATCACACTAATATTATAAAGGCGAAAGTTTGTATGTGTGTTTGTGTGTATGTGTGTATGTTTGTTACTCTTTGTTATTTATATATTAATATATTTATTATTATAAATTTATTTTTAGAGAGGGTGTTTGTTTTATCTTTCAAAAAGATATTTGAAGACAACTACTATGTATGGAGTGTGTTCGAGTTTTGGGTTTTGATAAATATGTATTTCTTTTAATGGTGATCTTATTGTGATTTTACGCGTGCACAATTCCAATTGGACCTGCTCATTCTCAACAACTCTTGACTTGAAGACAGATTGTAGTTAGGTGGAAACAAGACGTCGGCAAGTTGTTCCACTCATTGGTTGTTTGCACTATAAAGTGCGTAGCAGAACGCTTAGTGAGAGAAAAGGTGAAAGGCAATTTGCCCGTTAAAAATAGGCTATTTATATAAACGTACCCACTGCTGGAATAGGTCTCTGACAAGAAGAGAATATAGGCCATTATTCATATTGACCTATCATATCAAGTTGCTGATGATACATAATTATGTCCTCAAATGTTGTGATTCTGAAACCTGCTAACTTACTTTTTTTAATCCGGCAAATTGCCTTTATTTTCAACTAAATACTACAATTATATAATAACTAATACTAGACGCTACCTACTACAAGAAAAAAATTGGGCTATATACTGGCCGCGATGACCTATAGACAGTCCATTGCTCCAGCCCACTACCAGTAGGTAACGTACCCAGTATGCTGACAAATGTGCACAGGAAATAAAAAAGCACGAATACTTTTTCTGCGTCTGGGTATTGTAAGAGCATGACTGCATGATCTTCGTGGTTCCTGAGTCCCAAGATACAGGGAATACTTAAATATTTTATGATGTTTTTCTCTTGTAAGAATAAGCACAAATTCCGCACACAGTACATAGGTGTGACGCCGAGTGGCTATTGAACGGAGGTGCAGGCGGTTTCAGTTGCACAGGCTACCGTAGTGCAACACCCGTTCTAATCTAAGGTCCATATTACAGCGTTCTGTAATACGGAGCATCGTTGTGCTCAGTCATCGATCGGTGCTCAAGCAGAGATTTCATTCACAAAGTGATCAATTAGTGAATGAAATCTCTGCTTGAGCACCAATCGATGACTGAGCATCGTTCTGTAATACGGACCTTAAAGTACAAAATTCAGGAAGTTCTAAACACGGCAAATTGCCTTTATTTTCTAAATACTACAATGATTTAATAAGTAATACTAAAAACTACCTACTAGTACTACTAAAAAAAAAAATTTGTACTATATACTGGCCGCGATGACCTATAGACAGTCCAAATGCTCCAGTCCACTACTAGTGGGTAGCGTACGCAACAAGCTGGCAGCATTGCCCCGTTGAATTGCAATGAAAGGGTACAGGAGCCAATGAAGGCCCACTTAATTTCAAAACCTCGTGAAATCTTGCAGATAAATAAAGTATAGAAAAAACATAATGGAAGTTGTAATAATAATAATTAAAACACACTTGCATTATTGTCTATGGTACTAGTAGCATAAACCCGCGAAATTTAAAATGTTTCGTTTAATCATAACTGTATTTTTTTTAAAGTGGGCTATCTTAGGAGCCGGGCCATCTTCGGCGACACTACCTTAGATATATAGTTATTGAACTTAAGCTATAAGTCAGGGCTGTGCACTGGTGCATAGCGTGGAGTATTTTGGTGTCATGGCTGCCTTACACGTGAGCTGCTAACGCACGTGTTTTACGACCTACATACACTACACTCACGCGGTCACCATGTGCAGCCTAAGAAGTGGAAGCAAAAAAATTATCTATTCTTGCTGATGCGATTTGTTTCAGGACAAACTCTGGATTAGGGGGTGATCACGTTTGATTGCAAAGCAACAGGAGAATTTTCCATACTAACTATGCACATAAACTGCATATTGAAACTGTCAAATCCATACAAATTTCTGTTTCTATTTGTTGCAATTGAGTTACGTGATCGCCCAGCAGATCTTAGTGATCTTCTAGGCAAGCATGTTCCATCGTGAACCGCGTTGTCTCTTACACACATGTGAGGCAGTGGTCAAATGCAACCATATTAAATGTTAAAAATTATGTCTATTAGATACCGCTTAACAGCAAACTAATTTGTTTGTGCATACCGAATCCATGCGCATATTACAACATGCTAGACTGGGTAAAACTGTGCTGTGCTGTTGTGATCATTTGAATTACGCCATTTTGGCGCTGATTGTTAAAAAGTGAAGGAGTGAGTGTACTCGGAACTAATAATTAAACCAAACGATCAATGCGATGTATTTGAAAATTATCTTTATTGAGGATGTAAGCAGTGGCATAGTTAAATAATTAATGAAAATTTAAAAAAAAAAATTGGTATTTTTTTCTTCTCTCAAATAAACAAATGATTGATTGATTGATTGATTGATTGATTCATATTATTCAGCTATCCAAATCCATTTCTATCCAAACAAATCCTAGATACATAAAAAAATGTAGCCCACGTCTTTTTCAGGTTCAAGATGTGTTTTGAGTGCTTGTAACTGATTTGCAAGTATTTACATGGCTGGAGCCGTGCAGCGACTAGCGAGAGTTGCATTGGCCAGGGCGGCGACCCGAGAAACTAGGGCGCAGCCTCGGAGCCACGTGAGCCGTTCACTCACGTTGCGCTGGCACCTACCTACTATAAAGTAACTATGATATTTTCTGTGGTACCTACTGAACTGAAGGGCCAGTGACCTTCTGTCTGAGGAAGACACGTGACGTGGTAAGAGTACAACGCAGTGTTGTAACACCATTGTTTTAATGATCAATTCCGCTTGCACTTCAGTTTGGCGGTTACGGCAAAAAAGAGCAACGATTCCGTATCTGAGTGTTTTTAAATTTTTGTATCGCTTTCATGTATTTAAAACCAAAATGCAGTCGCATTTTTCCGTAATAAGTATCTTTCGTAATAGTTTGCGTATTTTTTCATCATGTTATACTTATTAGAATGTTGATTTAATATCGAATATTTGTTAATAGTTCACTAAAGAACCAATATTTTATGTTTTTAAAACGTGTTTGAACCCCATAAAGCAATTTTTATATAATTTTGCTTGATCATTTTTCACTTTTAACAAAATAATTTCAGCAAACTCTTCTTTTCCTCTTATTTACCTACATCATTTTTTAGATTCCACATCAAAAAAAGTAACAATTCTAAATTCGTGGGAAAAAGTAAGTATCTTTCCATTTCATGTTCTGTTCATGATAATGTGGCGTGCTAGCCCACGAAAAAGTTTACATATCAGTTTAATAGAGAACTTTTCCAGCTAGTTGCTAGGGGCAACGAATGTTGTTGATAGAGACTTCACATTAGAGAAAATTTTATTTTCCGCATTTGGTTTTTGTAAATATCTTTTTAATTAATATATCGTATACAAAGTCAATCGGCATATCATTAATTCAGCAAACCCATGGACCTCCTTCTATTACAACAAAAGTGTATCTAACTTCGCTTTACTGGTGACCTGTTTTGAACCGAAAGTCCACGTTTGCAGTAAATGTGTGTGATTTTGATTTTGTTGCTGATTGCGATAATTCTGATACTGATTCACATAAAGATGTCGCTCTCAACCGATAAGAACGAAGATATTTGTCGTGTGGGCGTGCGCATTCCGCCGTTTTGGCCTGAAAAGCCGGCCATTTGGTTCGCGCAGATTGAGGGCCAATTCGCGATATCGAACATTACTACGGACAATACGAAGTTTTTCTACGTTATCGGCCAACTAGACCCGCAGTATGCTTCTGAGGTGGAAGATATAATCATCAACCCGCCCGACACCAACAGGTATGAAAAATTGAAGTCGGAACTTATCAAACGACTGTCCGCGTCACGAGAAAAGAAGGTCAAGCAATTACTTATGCACGCAGAACTTGGAGACCGTAAGCCATCTCAGTTTCTAAGACATTTGCAACATTTGGCTGGACCTGGAGTTCCCGAAGATTTTCTACGTACTATATGGACCAGTCGCCTACCAAGTAGCACGCAAACGATAATCGCTTCGCAGATGATGTCTTCACTGGAAGCGCTCGCAGATCTCGCTGACCGCATCCATGACGTTGTTTCGCCTACAGCGCACGTAGCATCAACATCAAGTGTCATGCCAGGAAGCTCTTTAGACGCCATGAACCAACAGATTGCTGAACTTACCAAACAAGTGCAAGCTCTAACTGCGCAGGTGAACCGGCATTCACGTGCACCGAATCGTTCAAACAAGAAAACGCGCGGACGTTCTAGCTCCACACGATCACAGTCGAACTATAGAAAATTTCCTGTGTGCTGGTATCATAGTAAGTTCGGCAATGAAGCAAGTAAGTGCGTAAAACCATGCGACTACCATGCGGGAAACGCGAACAGCAGTCGGTAATGGCGACGACCGATTGCCAAACTTCCGGTCGCCTATTTGTCACGGACGGCGCTACGAAGATGCAGTTTCTCATCGATACTGGCAGTGACGTATGTGTCTTCCCCCGATCGGCACTCAAGGAACGTCGTGAGAAAACAAATTATGAGCTGTGTGCGGCAAACGGTACACCCATTTCTACTTACGGCTACGCTCATTTAGTGCTGAACCTAGGCTTGCGCCGTGACTTCACTTGGCGATTCATCGTAGCGGACGTTACAAAGGCCATAATAGGTGTAGATTTTTTATCATTTTACAACCTCATCGTGGATTGTCGAAATCAACGTTTAATCGACAACACCACAAGCCTTACGTCCCCAGCTTCACCTGCACAGTCAACTGGGAACATTTCATCGGTAAAAGTTATTTCTGGAAATTCCGTATATCATAACATACTAAGCGAATACCCTGAGATTACTCGACCTTCCGGTGTCCACCGTGTTCCGAAGCATAATACCATGCATCATATACAGACTACTGCAGGACCGCCAATAAGCAGCACACCACGAAGACTAGCACCGGATAAATTAAAAATTGCAAAAGACGAGTTTGCAGATATGTTGAGGAACGGAACAGCCAGACCTTCAAAGTCACCATGGTCATCACCACTTCATCTTGCGCCTAAAAAAGATAACGGCTGGCGTCCATGCGGTGACTACAGAATGCTCAACGCTAGAACCGTACCAGACAGCTATCCCATTCGGCACATACATGACTTTGCACATTGTCTCTCCGGCTGTCAAGTATACTCGGTTATCGATCTCGTAAAAGCTTATAATCAAATTCCTGTCTGCCCTGAGGATATTCCGAAGACCGCAATCACGACGCCGTTTGGTTTATACGAATTTCCGTTCATGACGTTCGGACTACGTAATGCCAGCCAAACGTTTCAACGATTTGTGGACGAGATGCTTAGGGGCCTTGAAGAGTTCTGCTTCCCGTTTCTGGACGATTTTTTGATCTTCTCACCTGATCAGGAATCACACAAGAAGCACCTTCATCTGCTCTTCAACAGACTCAAGGAATACGGCATGGTAATCAACACGAACAAGTGCATATTCGGTGTATCAGAGGTAACGTTTTTAGGACACAGCATCTCAGCAGCTGGGACTAAACCATTACCATCGAAGGTAGAAGCGGTTGCGAATTACCCACCACCGAAAACCGTCAGAGAACTGCGAAGATTCCTAGGAATGGTGAACTTTTACAGAAGGTTTATTCCTGATGCAGCGCGGCATCAAGCGCCTCTGAATGCACTGCTCACAGGATCAGTTAAAGGTTCACATCCCGTGCATTTATCAGAAGAAGCTAATAAAGCATTCATCGCCTGCAAGGAAAGTCTCTGCCAAGCAGCACTACTCGCTCATCCAGACTGCCAAGCGAAGCTCGCTATAGTCACCGATGCTTCAGACACAGCAATGGGCGCAGCTTTACAACAGCATAGAGACGGCCTGTGGGAACCTTTAGCATTTTTCTCTCGAAAACTTTCGCCATGTCAACAGAAATACTCGCCTTACGATAGGGAACTTCTCGCCATCTACGAAGCAATAAAATACTTTCGTCACATGGTGGAGGCGAGAGACTTTATTATTTACACTGACCATAAGCCCATAACTTTCGCATTTCATTCACGAAAAGAAAAGTGCTCACCAAGACAGTTCAGACATCTGGATTTTATTTCACAGTTTTCTACAGATATCAGGCATATTTCAGGAAAGGATAACGTTGTGGCTGACAGTTTATCACGCATCGAAGAGATTACTCAGCCCATCGATCTATCCAAGCTTGCTCAAGCACAAAGCACAGATCCTGAACTAGAACAACTTTTGGATAGCGATACTTCTCTGCGCTTGACAAAAATCAAACTGCCTGGATCTCACACAGAAATCTATTGTGACAAGAGCAGCAATGTGGCCAGACCTTATGTGACCAAAGACATGCGACGGCAAGTGTTCGAAAACTTGCATTCTTTTAGCCACCCTGGCATAAATGCGACGACGAAACTGATATCGGAACGCTATGTATGGCCTAGTATGCGAAAAGATTGTAGAGAGTGGACTCGTTCCTGCCTAGCATGCCAACGATCAAAAATAACACGTCATGTCTCATCTCCATTAGCATCATTCAGCTTACCTCGAGCCAGATTCATGAAAATCCACATAGATTTGATCGGACCTTTACCTCTTTCACAAGGGTATCGTTACTGTCTCACATGTGTAGATCGCTTCACACGATGGCCCGAAGCTATACCATTACAGGAGATAACAGCTGAAACAGTGGCAAAAGCTTTAGTTCACGGATGGATATCCAGATTCGGCTGCCCTGAAGATATCGTCACTGATCGTGGTCGACAGTTTGAATCAGAACTTTTTAAGCATTTGTCCCACATCATCGGATTTCAACGCAGACGAACTACAGCCTACCATCCAGCATGCAATGGACTCGTCGAAAGATTCCACAGACAGCTTAAAGCCGCCATTACATGTCATGCGACCAGCAGCTGGCTTGAAACACTTCCACTTGTACTACTGGGAATCCGGGCGGCATTTAAGGAAGACTTACAAGCGACTCCAGCTGAACTCGTATATGGAGAGACACTACGACTCCCAGGTGACATTTTTTGTCAATCGGCTGATGGCACAGAGGACTTGACAGTATACACTGAAAGACTGCGCACATTCGCCAAAAATTTGTTGCCATTACCAACTTCTCACCATGGGAATAACCGCTCCATATTCATTTTCAAAGATTTAGCAACAGCATCCCACGTCTTTCTAAGAGATGACACCTCGCACCCATCTTTTCAAGCAGCTTACACAGGGCCGCATGAGGTGATAGAACGAGGGGATAAAGTTTTCAAGCTCCGCATAAAAGGCAAAGAAGTCACTGTCTCAGTGGACCGCATTAAACCTGCCTACATACTTCGTGAGTTGGACCATTCTCCCGTCGTGGCAGCACCTGAGACCCGAGACGCTCCAGTGACCACCACTCGATCAGGACGAACAGTGCGTTTTCCAGAATATTATCGCCCGTAGGACGGTCTCTGGAGGGGGGTGATGTGGCGTGCTAGCCCACGAAAAAGTTTACATATCAGTTTAATAGAGAACTTTTCCAGCTAGTTGCTAGGGGCAACGAATGTTGTTGATAGAGACTTCACATTAGAGAAAATTTTATTTTCCGCATTTGGTTTTTGTAAATATCTTTTTAATTAATATATCGTATACAAAGTCAATCGGCATATCATTAATTCAGCAAACCCATGGACCTCCTTCTATTACAACAAAAGTGTATCTAACTTCGCTTTAATAACTTTTGACGAGTAAATAATAATCTCTGAATCTGTGAATAATCTGAAATCTGAATGAAAGGGTCTAGGCTGAAAATCAATCAATCATCAATCGCTGGATGTCTCTGATGACCAGCAATATGCTGAGCCGACGCCCATTCGATACTTGTTTTTTTTTCTATTCATTATGTACATATTATGTGTATAAATTTAACCTGTTTTTGTATTTTAATTTTAGACAAGTATTGAATAAATGTTTTTCTATTCTATTCTATTCTATTCTATTAAATCATGTGAGCTTGATATATATAAATTAGTATGTACTTACTAATACTTACTAATTGAATTTTACAGAAATGGTACACACATACGTTATCACGCGCGTGTCATTCCAAAAATAATTTACTGGGGAATAATTTGCATGCTTTTAAATTTAATCGTAGGCATATCGTATATTTACATAGTAGAGAATCCGACACATAAATAGATTAATTATAATTGTGATCGAAAAATGTGTTATCGTTCATTATTTCTTTTTCAGTGGGACATAATTATTGATAATTTTTTGAACTTTAATATTTTCCGTAACACCGCCAAGTTAATAGAGTAATCTCCCTACAATTTTTAGCAACTAAAATATAAATTAATAGATCATAGACAGTTAATTTGGTATTTTTCTTCTCTACCGCGCCTATGCCGTCGTCACGTTGACTAACTGTCACATAATCTGGGTTCTCAATTTGGCTGCGCATCCACGTGATACTTATTGCGTCATGAACTTATTTATTATATCCGGGAAATTAAAACCGGTGTGAAGTTGGCAGCCAAAAGTTAGCACCGTATAATCGCACCTTTAAAAATAAAGTGAATCAACTCAAAATTCATGATTGTTGGGAAATCACGTTTAAAGTTTCACAAGTCTACCGCTGACTATGTTTCAGCGAATATTTCGATTTTTGGAGCACTTTAAAAAGTAAAATGTCTTTAAAGTTTTGTCAAAATGATGGTGGGACATAAATGGACTTCAAAATAATTAGAATTATTAATATTTACTAAAATATTGAGGTTTGAAATAAAAATTAAACATTTTTTGTGATGCAGATCTTTTTTTGATTAAAAACTTCGTCAAGTTTTAATCATACTTCATGACACAATACTTATTAGTACAGTCTTTATGTAAAAAAATATTGCAACAAATGCATCACTAGTATTTGATGCATTTTGTTAGTAAAAACATAGTATGAAACAAGGTGTTTTAATATATAATGCTGTTTACCATTAAATGAAAATTTTAGAAAAAAAAAGAAAAATTGATAAAATGATTTATTTTGAATTATTCCACTCAAGCATACGTCTCAGTTTGATCACTGCTGGAGCATTTCTAATTGGTTCGTTTTGTGATTTCGGAAGGGATCGACGAGTCAATCAAAAAGAGACGAACGTTCCTTTATTTCGCTCGTATAGCCGTGAATGCAGCGGCTGTTAAACTGTACCTATTCTTTAGGAGCATAGAAATCGTTTTACTACAAAATCGACGAATCCCAATTTTTTGACTTAATTCACTTTATTATTAAAGGTGCGTAATGTGGAGTGAAGCTTCTATACTGTACGAACTTCTGCCCGCAGCTTCGCCTGCGGCATGGCTTATAAGAAAATAATTCAACCACCCATTTACTCTCTTAAGGGTGGAATTTCGAAAAATCCTTTCTTAGCGGATGCCTACGTCATAACATCTACCTGCATGCCAAATTTCAGCCCGATCCGTCCAGTGGTTTGGGCTGTGCATTGATAGATCACTATGTCAGTCAGTCAGTCAGTCAATCATCTTTGAGTTATATATCTATAATAATAAAATAAATACTGTATGTACCTACTGATCTGTTGGGCATTATTATGTAGATTTTTTGTTTAGTGGTATAATTATTATAAATAAGGCTGATAAAGTTTCTACATATTTATAAATAAAGTTGCCACCACTTTACTAGGAGTACGACTTGACAAGACTAGACCATGACTTGACTTGATGACTTGGATCGTGACTTAACTTGACACATTATATATTAACTAACTAACAAATACAAAAAAGTATGGAGCCATAACAAAAGCAAAAAAAAGTGTTTGGTCTCTCTCGGTACCTTAATTCAAGGCCCTTCAAATTAAATAAGATAAAGCAGAGAATAAGATAAAGCGTAATTTACTATTTTTTTTAACAAATTATGTATAACACGTTTCAAGGAGTAGTTAGATCCAACGTGTTCCTATGTTTACAATATTTCGGCAGCCGGCAAGCGGCGTGATATTCGATCCGATAGCACGTTGTGATAGTTGCACCCAACGTGATATGCCCGGTGCGGGCAGGTGCGGCTAAATGTGGATTTTTAATGTGGCCAGAGGTTAAAAAGAGACTATGTTTTTATTTGTCTTTACATTTATTAATTTTTTTGGGGGTTTTTTGGCTCCACACTTTTGTGTATTTAGCCAGTGTCAAGTAATTGATAATTTATCAAGTTAATGATATTTCACGCAAATATGTGTCAAGTCATAGTCGAAGTCATCAAGTCAAGTCAGTCAAGTCATAGTCTAGTCAAAGTCATACTCCTAGTAAAGTGGTGGCAACTTTACTTGAAGCTTCTATGGAGTTTGGAAACAACACGAAAAGAAACGATTCACCATCATTATACCACTTTCCCACACTCATGCCTGTAATCCAGCACTTACCGAATAAAACACCATCAATTTTATGCACTAGCACTGAAAATAGCACAAGTTTTGGAAAACAATACAATGCGGTGACGCGATCTTTTCGTTTTCCCGCCAAAACTCCTGTACATTTAATTTAAAAGCAATCTGATCCTAATAAATAAAATGCAAGGCCGTTTAGCACGTTCTGTTTTAAGCCTGGATTAACTAAATAAATAACTAACTCAGGGTTTCTCTATTTTATACTGCACGTTAACAAATTAGACACTTTTCAGTTGTGTTTTTAACACGGGCTTAATTTGTGAAAAAAAGTATAGTACATAGTATAGATCAGGCTTTGACATGTGATATTTGTTAGGCATTTTGGACACTGCTGGAAAATTTTAATTGATACCTTTCATCTTCAAATACTATTATAAATTTGGTATACTTACGTAAACTAATTTAAAAACAAAAACAAAGAAATGTGAATCACCTAAACATATATTAAATAAGTGCGGCTGAGACGAGCATATATTGCCTTCGCCGCATTTAACTTCGCCATATTATTATACTATCGCATGAACTAAGATAATTCATCTTTTATTTATGTAAAATTTCACTTGATACCCACACATTAGAGAAAAAGAATTGGTTACTCTATGTATAATGTACCACAAAGTTTTATAGAATGGTTCACCGGCAGTAGGTTTACCAATCGCTGTCAATTTTCCGAACGTGCGAGATAAAATTTTGGGTTTATCATCCATGTTAGCTAACTCTGGGTTAGCTATTCATTTATAAATTTAATCCCGTCAACGCGCAAAAGGGCTTAAAGGTTTATGTATTATAATGTACCTACCCTACGTATATTTGTTTTACTACTCGTACTTTGATATAATATAGTTATATAGAATAGATTAAGTATTATATGTTTTGTTGTTCCATTCGGAATTGATTGAATTTTTTTATAAGTCAGACGAAACTTTGTTGTTTGGAAAAAAAACGAGTGTGTTTTAGACCTCACTTTAGCTCCATCTCTCTTGCCTCTACAGTAACATGCGAAACGTTATTCTTTCTTTCTGTATTAACGTATATCGCCCTCTCAACTTCCGTTCGCCTCACCAGCTTAATCCCAAGTCAAGCGTGCCTAAAGAAATTTTACTTTAAAAGTTTTATCTGTTCCATCTCACCATTGCGCATAAAGGGTAGAATGACAAGTGTATGCCATTTTATCTAATTTAAGCAATTTATCTCTTGGTCTCGTATATCTCGCCAGAGCAAAATCCACTACATACTCACGGCTTATGGATAATTCTTTGTCGAGTACAACAGAAGGTTAACTCCATCCCCGCATCGTTACGCGAGCATGCGCATGCGCTAGGCAGCTGGACGTTTGTTAAATTGATATATGCTCCCCGCACGCCTCCTCAAGGAAACAGCTACGTAAACAAAAGCTACGGTTTTGTGAGTGCCTACTCTACTTACGTCTAGTAATAGGAGTAGTAGGAGTCCTACAGGGTAAGCAATGCATTGGTGACACCTCCTCCGGTGTTACAGATGTCCATAGGCTACGGTGACCACTTCCCATCAGGTGGGTCGTATGCTTGTTTGCTCCCTTTAACATAAAAAAAGTAATTTTAGTATACACGGAAAATGTATGCGCAGGTTATCAGATAGCCTAAGTCAGCACATCTATTCATTGGTGTTATGCAGTGCTATTAGTGCTATGTGGTTATGCCTATAGAGCTGATACAGTGGGAATATTAGGTATTCGTATAATTTATCTATGAATCTTGAGACTTTTTTTTTTAAACGAGCTAATGCTGTTGGTCTCTATCAACCTTTACAGTGTCACCGGGCCGAGGGGCGGGCGCTTAAGCCGCCCAGCCGTCAAAAGTGGAAGGCAACTAGCTCAAGGGCACCTCTGGGGTGCGAGCCTCGGCTTGGGCCGTTGCCGGGATAAGAGGATCGAGAAGACTACGTCCACTGGAAGAGTGAACCCTATTGAATGTCGCGACCGTTCTAGCTAACCTACGGGGGTACGTCGACCTCGCCGGAGGGGTCGGTGTCTGATTCTGTTACTATCAGACACCGACCCCGCCGTATCTATTGTGTATCCTATACCGATGCCGAAAGCGGTACCTGAGCCAGAAGGGCTAGACTGGTCCGGTGATCCTAGCGCAGCCGATACTACGGCTGCTATAGGATCATCCGGGTCGCTCAAGACGTGTCTCGGGCGGCGACGACGGGGTGAGGAATCTTGCGTCATGCGAATCCTCTCTTTTAAGACAAATTCACTAATTATTATAAGCTTTTAAACACAATGATACCATTAAAATTTGGTGCTGACTTAATAGTTATTGGTTTTCACTCCCCCATCATACTAAATGAATATCCTATTTAAAATTGATTGTTTAAACTGATTCCTTAGCATGAAAGTAATGTCACGTTCTTTGAGGAAGTTTATAATATAATAATAATAATAATATGTGTGGACATCTCACACAACGCCATCTAGCCCCAAACTAAGCAAAGCTTGTGCTATGGGAACCAGATAAATGACACAATACTTAGATACTTTTTTGTTTGTAAATACATGCATAGAATACAATATGACACCCAGACACAGAACAAACACCCATGTTCATCACACAAATGTTTGTCCTGAGTGGGAATCGAACCCACAACCCACAGTTCAGAAGGCAGGGCTACTACCAACTGAGCTATCGGGCCAGTCAGTTTATTATTAAGTAGATCCTACCGACTGAGCCAACACCAAGCGCAGCGTATTCATCTGCTTTAGACACTAGCTGCTGTCTATAGCTTTGCGCTTAGGTTTACTGCAATACAAAAAAGGTATCTTTTGTCCAATCAAAAAAAAAAAAACAAACCATCTCCATATAAAATTTTGCTGATTAGTTGTGATAAGGTTCCAAAAAAACAGACAGAGCGAAAGTCTTATTGTTGTTTTTATTGTTTTTAAGCTTTTGGGACGCCCAAAGGATTTTTACTTAGTTTTGGGACTATTATTGTATGTCAACAGCCAAGATCGGTGGCTTCACATTCCCAACGAAACGCCGACGCACGGTACCGTCCAGTTGGAAATAGCACTTTTTTTTAGCGGCCACCCATCTAAGTGGTAACCGCAGCGAACATCGCTTAACTTTACCTATGAGTTAAAAATGGCAAATAGAGCTTTGATAGAGCAGCTTCAAAAATAAAAGCAGATCGATGAATATTTTGGGTAAAACGTGCCTATTTCCAACCAGTTAAGTAACCGCCATCGTACATTTCTAGAATTTTCTGATGATGAGACTGCCCATGCAGGTTGGCGCGTGACTTCCCACGTGACAAATGCTATGTCTTGCCCTACCCCAACCTCGTGTTATTATTTTAGAACAAGTCCGATTCTACTATGAACTATTAATAGTCGTTACTTACCTCTATAGACCCACGGAACTTTACTAAACTAAATAAATAAAGTAAAGCGTTTCTCGAAATCAATTTTTCTCGCTCGCGCATTCAATTTTTCATGCAAAAAAGTAAACCAAATACTAGGCTTTAGTGAAAAATGTACAGCGCTTAAAAAAAGAGCAGATTCCATGTCCACCACTATGTATTTTTATGTATTTATGTTCAGCAAAATTCTCTTTCATTAAAAACTGATTTTGAAGATGTTTTTTTGTTTGTATACATTTGTTACCATATGAATTTGGTGAGCAACTTTGATATCTTCAAAGGTTGACAGAAAATTGATGGGGAATTTGGTATTTCATTGAGAAATGCTAGGGAATACATATTTAATTTTTTTTTCACTGTTTGTTTTGTTTATTTATTCAACAAACACATTAATATGTTCAGGCACTCCATAAAGAAAAATAAAAATTAATAAAACATTATTTACCAAACAAAATATGCTATCCAAATTAATATTTAATAGGACCCTTACCAGTAGTAAATTTGATTCTTACCTGTGGGTAAGAAGTGAATTTCTTCTTCAGGTGTGTAGTACAGTTAACCAGACATATATTAATTCTGGTTAACCAAGTAACACTTAGCTGACATAACCTGCCTATAGTTTTAAGATAAGATACGAAACTATTCAAGATAATAACAATTCAAATAAAAGCGATTGAACTTGCAATATTAAAAAAGAATATATTATGTCAGCTTGGGGCTTATTGGATAATTCACTGGTGTGGTGTGAATTATCTATTAAGCCCCTACCTACTGGACCAGAAGATAACTCACTTTAATACCTACATACCAAGATATATAAAAATAAGAATAAATAATAATAATAATAACGCCCAACGATCACATACCTACATAGATTCTGGACCCTAACTAGGATTTCCTAGGGACCCAGGAACTACGAGGATCATGGTCCCACAACACCCAGACTCAGAACAAGTATTTGCGCTTTTTTTTTGTGTGTACTTGTCCTGCCGCGGGAATCGAACCCGCCGCCTCCGGGTTTGAGCCGACCTGCTCAACCACCACACCACAGAGGCTGTCGTTAAAAAATAAAACGTTGTAATTGGCTGCTACACGTTGTTTGACAGACAAGATCTACGAATCAGTGTCTAATTGGTTCAATTTGTTCAAATCACGTTACCATTCTAGCTTCTTTATTGCAATTGTAGTCAACCTTTACTTAACCTCATCAAGACATTGGATACGAAGTTAATACTAGGAACAAAAATAAATTGAAAGTTCCAAGATTCAGACTGCAGAAAGTTAATGGTTCATTTATGGGAAACTGTATACGCTTTTATAACAAGTTGCCCGACGGTATCGAACAATTGTCAATGCGTAAATTTAAATTATTCATAAAGTCAAACTTAATGAAAAAAGCCTATTACACAATAAATGATTATGTGTCGGACAAAAAAGCTTGGCCTGAATATCCCAAGCTTAACGGTATGAAAGCTTAGGTACTTTGCCTATTGCCTATTCCTATCTATAAATTCAGTTTCTATTTGTAATGTTTATAATAAGATAATCACGGTATTTTTCTTGCACCGGTGTGACGTGGTGGTTATTTTTGTAACATATTCATTATCTCAATTGTAATGAATTATATACATTGTAAAAGACAGTAGAAAGAAGACAAAAAAAAATACATCACTGTAAAGTTTCTTGTAGCTTCTTCTTTACAGTTGTAATCGAAGCTTCGGATCAAAGTTTTCAATTCTGCATTGTGCCGGATTGCTTGCACCAGTAGTGAGAAAGAGAACTGCTTTTTTTCAAACTCATATATTGTAATGGGCTTGCTATATTATTTGACAATAAGCACTTTGTAATTTTATATGCTTAGTGAAATAACTTAATTTTAAGTACCTAGTATAATTTTGACTTGTAAAAGTGCTAAAATTAGCCTATTTGCAATAAATCTTTTGACTTTGACTTTGACTTTGATGCGATGGGCTATATATTCTAGTCATTAAACTACTTCGTGGAAACCGTTTTATTTGTTGTCCATCGGATGTTTTATTTTCCAACAATACCCGCTCGTAGCTCAAGCATGGCTGGTGGGGAATTATGGAAGATTTTTTTTATCCTTAAATACCCAATAATATCTCGTAGCATGTTTGGTAGGATATGATATCAAAAAGTGCCGAACAGTCGGGTTTCTAAGTGGAGATTTTTGGAATAATTGAGTAAGTATACGTGCTTGTTGACTAACTGTGACCTACCTTTTTTATGTATATTATTTTAAATCAAGCTTGGCATCCATACGTTACCTTTAAACAATAACAGCCTTATTAATAAACACGAACTAGCTTTAGACTAGTTACACCATCTTTTGTCTCTTTCGATCCAGCTAAATATTCCAGTAGCAAAAAAGGACAAAAGCTGAAGTAACTAATCCGAGACTAATACCCGTTTATTAATAAGGCTGTAACAGTTTGCAATATTTTCGACTGACGTACGGCGCCTCGTAATATTAATTTATTATTTTCTTTTATTGCCCTTCTCTTTCCGCCTCTTCGTTACCGCATCCTCATTGCATCATCTACAGTGTCATTTAATAACTTATCAAGCTGTCTCACTAAAATATACTTGGCTTTTAGGGTACCATTTTATAAGATATCTGTGTTCCGTCTGTCTGTCCTAAAATACCAAAACTAGCGGCGCCCTTCAGTTTCAGCCGCAATTTACCCGTGTTCCCGTGGAAGCTTAGTTTTCCGGGATTAAAAGTAATATATGTTTGTCTTGGTAGTGTAAATAATATGGGTACACAATTTCAATCAAATTAATTACTTAATGTACTACACCTTGGACTGTATAATCGCTTAACATCAGGTGAGTTGCATTTTAACATGCCAATGTTAGACTGCAACTCACCTGATGTTCAGCGAATATGCCAATATTCATACATAAAAACGAGTGTACTTTAGACCACACGACTGAAGTAAAACTTCTTTATTTTAGCTTCATCTATCGGCCGGTATGACTCTGTTTTTGCTTTGTTTAATGTTAATGTCGCCATCTTGATAACTGTAACATTTTATATTATCGGACATACCTACCAACACTATAGTAAAAAAATTTACTTTGTTATGTTGACAATGAAGATCTACGTGAACCAACTTCATCTTTCGTTCACCTCGCATTCACTCAGATCTCAAGTAAAGCGTAAGCAAATAAGTTTTACTTCAAAAAACTTCTGTGGATTTGACTTAAAATAAACTAGGCAACGTTTCACATTTATACGTGATGTTAATTTACTATCTTGTAGAGATATGGATTTACGAAATTGATGACATCATTTTTATTTCAATAAGCATTTTTTTTGTACTTAGCAAGAGCCGGAGTATTTCAAACCCATTCAACATAAAACGTCATTTAAAAAAAGGAAACACTAAATGCACTTGCACGTTTTTTACGTAAGCTCTATCACAGAATAGTTATCAGTATCGACACGCACACAAGTTACGTAGCAGACTGTATGTATCACTTGCGCAGATTAGTCATTAGTTAGTACGCCCTAAGATCATAGATTGTTAACCAGTTAGTAAAGAAATTTATGTGTGAAGGAACGTGCATGAGTCACGGACCACGTTGTGGTGGGCGAACGTCACACAACGTGCGCTGACGACGAGCTACGAAGCGCTACAAGCCGCGAGCGTAGATGCGGCGCGAGCAATATATTACGCAAATTAAAACACACACATTAAAAATTATAGAAAAAGAACGAGTGTACATGACTGAAGTAAAACTTCCTTAGTTTAGCTCCATCTATCGCCGGTAAAACTTTGTTTTTGCTTTGTTTAATGTTTTCTTTTATTTATTTTTTATACTGCATTTCCACAGACACCTGGGTCCGTGCTTTTTGTTAGATTATTTTTTATATTTATTAATTAAGCCCATTTGTTTAATGGTCCACCATTGACCATTGTAAATTGTCATATTACCGGACATACCAATATAATAATACAAAATTTAACTTTGTTACAATGTCTACGTCAATCAACTTCAACTTCCGTTTGCCTCGCATTCAACAGCTTACTCCCCAAGTCAAGCGAGCGTAAGGGACTTTTACTTCAAAAATCAGTCATCGCGTTTCTAAGCATGTCTAATAATATTACCGCGTTTACCATTCGTAGCGCGATGGCGAACAGATAGTGCGCGCCTGAACAATTGCCAGCGTCAACACGTGACCCGACATGCGTGGTGCGCGCTATCAACAACTAAGTGGGGCTGCCAGCAGTGGGGAGTATTTGCCGAAATATTTGGATAGATTTTTTATTTATCTTAAGTAATTATGTCGGTATAGCTATCTCGATTGAGCTTGTTTCCGTAGTACAGTAGTAATACAAATACGAATAATTTACACGTAACTAAGTAATTTTTTTTTTTACCAAAAAAACCTAACACCTCCCACTCCGAACCGCTGTGCCGGTCGGAGTACAACAACCCAAGGAGTATACAACCCGCCTTTAGGTGGCATTGGTTGTATTGGAAAACTACCGTAATCAGCTGTTTGTGAGAAAGTATATAGGTGTATAGGTATTTATCATCTATGTACAACAGTGAATATCTGTACTCGTATAATTTGTGTAAATAACTATAATTGCATAAGTTGATAAAAAATGCTATGCAATAGCTTCACCGCGGCAGTCTCCGAGTGCCACACGTCTTTTTTATGTTAAGGTAAGGTATACTTGACGAGCTAACTGTTCACCCGATGTTAAGCGACACGGCTGCCCATATCAGTTACAGTGCTACTCGGAACTCTAAAGTATACAGTTTCGCGCGACACTGCACTGCGCACGCCATCCTGAGACATCTGCACAATCTAGTAATAAGATTACTAGAGTGCGAGATTAGGTCATAAAGTCTCATTTGCCACGTAATTTCACTAGCACAAATGACACATATATTATATTCTGTACCTCTTTTAATTCTTATGCTTTGAATGATTTCCAATTTTGGAACGCTTATTAGCGTTTTTTTGTCACTAACGACTTGTCGACTAATTAATGAACTTACGGCTGACGTGATCGTAAGCAGTAACCATCGCTTAGGAGCAGTGCAGTGTTAGAGGATTGCCAACCTCTATAAAAAAGGATAAATTATTTGAACGGTTGCATACACTTTCCTTTTTGCATCCAAAGAACTCTAAAGAGATAAAATTTAATTATCAATCTAGTCTCTTTCATTTGTTTATGGGTAAACCTAGCTGTGATAATTTAGGCCACAGTAGAATAAATAAATAAATAGATAGCGTCCAACGATCACATACATAGTTCCTAAACTCTATAAAAGATTCCCTATGTCTAGGTACCCAGGAACTTAATGGACCATGGTCCCACAACAGCCAGACGCAGAACAAGTATTTGCGCTTTTTTCATGCTTGTACTTGTCCTGCCATGGGAATTGAACCCACCACAGGGGCTGTCAAGAATAACTATACTAAATAGTACTACATTAGATGCTATACTTAAGATACCTTTATTCTAAATTATGCATTGTTAAAAAAGCGCTCTAACAATTAGCACCAGCATTGATACGTGTTTCATGTTATCGGGATATAAATTTGGGCTATCATTAATAGAAACAAAAGATGTCCGACACTAACTTTAGAAGTATGAAGCACCAATCGTAACGTATATTCAAATTCTCTGTTTAAAACAAGCATGTCAAATACATGTTAGGAAAAAATGTGTTAACACATGTTCGACAATGTGACGTTAATACGCAGTTTAAACTGATGTGGTCCCGTACTCGTACAAGTGGAACGTGTCTGGGTCCCTGCAAGCACCCGCAGATATTATGTAGTAGTTAGATCTATATACCTACAGTGTGATAGAACATCCGAAAATGTGACACCCATTAGCATCATCACGCGGTCTGCCACGCGTTTTTGTGGAAGTAAAACGTGCTGGGGCTACCATCACATAAGGGGTAAATTTCCCAGATAAATTGGAAAATTATGTACATAAAATATCAGAAGTAATATAATTTTTTCTCCTTAATAATAATCACACTAATATTATAAATGCGAAAGTTTGTATGTGTGTTTGTGTGTATGTGTGTATGTTTGTTACTCCTTCACGCTCAAACAGCTGAATGGATTTGGATAAAATTCGGTACCAAGATTATATACTGGATTAACATAATCAAAAGTAATTTTGGCCCGTGGTATGAGCAAATATATAGAATACTTTTTATCCGCGGGTCAAACCGATAAAATAAATAATTTATTGGCCACATGGTCCCGGCAATTTGAGAATAGGACCACCCCGTCTCTTGGCGTGAGAGCTGTAAGAGCCGGTTCGGGCAATATCCAGGGAATGAGCAGCAGCATTTCTCATCGGTACATTAAAATCTTCTGCGAATGAGTCGCCTGCGAAGCGCGATGAGTATGATGATCACGCTTCGACCACTACACCACAGAGGCTGTCTAAATAGGAGGATATGCTTGTGTTCACTTGAACACAGGCATCCCCGATAAAAGGCCATTTTGGATATTTATTATCCTCCTATTTAGACAGCCTCTGTGGTGTGGTGTTGAGTAGATAGCATAGGCGGATCCAGGATTTTTTTCTGGGAGCGGCACAAGGGGGCAGACTGGCAAAAAAATCAACAAGAGCTGTTAGAAATAAACTTGAAGTATACTTAAACAACTTATAAATACTTCAAGTCAAGTTTGTTTCTACAAGTTCAAGTATTTGCTTCTAAGTATGTACAGTGATGGTAGAACCTCCACAGTTGACAAAAATGCCGTCTGGGGGGGGGCATGGGGGCACGTGCCCTCCCCCCCATCACTCACTCAAATCCACCCTTGGCAGGTAGACACATAGCCCGGAGGCGGTGGGTTCGATTAGATTAGATTGTGCTGATGTCTCAGGATGACGTGCGCAGTTCAGTGTCACGCGAAACTCTATACTTTAGAGTTCCGAGTTACACTGCAACCGATATGGACAGCCATGTCGCTTAGCATTAGGCGAACGGTTAGCTCGTCACGTCATTCCTTAACATAAAAAAAAAAAACTTAATTTCCCATTGAAATGAGTATACCTAATTTGGCACTATACAAACTTATTAAGAGATTCACAAGAACGCGTTTTTAGAAATATGGTTTCTAAAAATATATGTATTGTGTTAGTAGAAACTTAGGGTAACTAGTTTACAACACAGTGGTAACACCACTTTCTGTCTCAGTGCGCAAGGCGCTACGACCAGCGCTACGAGAACTTCGTTAGTCGTGCATTCGATATTCAAGCGAGCCAGCCACTCCTCGTCTTGTATTCAAGATATACGCACGCACCAATCAAACGCGCGGAAAACTATTCGAAATTAGAACACTTGAATAAAAAGTTTTCTTAGCTGTGCTCGTGACTTTTGTGATTCTAAATTCAAACATGTGTGAGAAAAGGATCAGGAAAATTCTTAAGAAAGGTGAGAAAGCATCTCTTTTTTTACTTTACTTTTACGCTTTTAATTATAAATTTAGCTTGCATAATTTTTTTTGTTATTATCCTTCAATTTCAATAAAGCTTTAAAAAAGTACCGATTCTAGTAATATTGCAGAAGCTTAAATATATTTTATGATTCTAAAGTTACTTTATAAAATCATTTATAATATTATTTAATTGTAATAATTACAATGCAATCATAATTGAAGGGGTGAGAATAAAAAGGGTTTAACTGATTTTTTTCACAAAACGACTTATGGGTATCGTTGGATTCAGCGTGAAATTATCTACAATAATACATCCTCAAAATACCGAAATTAAGCTTAAATCTCGAGATTTTTCTAAAAACGGTTTATCTTTCACAGGAATACAGTTCACTTAGCATAAAAACATTATTATATTTATTTTATTATATTATATTTTTACAGTAATTGTATGAATTAGTACTATATTTAGTATTTTAAAATAGAATTAAAACATTTTCAAGCAACTGAAACTTACATAAACCTTTTCTATTACCTTATAAGCACTCTAAATTAAAATGACGCCGTTGACGTTTTAAGTCAATTTTCTCGAAACTGTCAATTTGTCAGTTAAATCCTTTTTATTCTCAAGCCTTCAATTGTATCACTTAGTTAAAAAGTAGGTCTGTCTATGCCTACAGAGTGTTTGTTTTGCTATTTATAAATATGATAGACACAAATATGTCAGCGCAAGCGCATCTAACACCAGTATCAGCAGTCGGCACTGACCTACCTCACCCCGAGCATAATTAAGTGTAATTTGCGACGCGTCAAGTTTCTATGTTCTAGGTGTCCATACAAACGATATAACGCTTTATTCACTACACTATAATAGAAAATATAATATTTATTGATTGTACCTACTAATTATAATTTGAATTACTTGACACTGGCTAAATACGCAAGTGTGGAGCCAATACATATAAAAAAAGAATTATAATTCGTGTTACCAATTGCCTGCAGGTATTTGTCTGGCAACAATTTTTTTAAGTTTCCCTACATTATTTTCTGTATTATTTATTTATTTTATGTATTGTGTACTTAGTTTTACTTTTAAATAGACACATATTATTATTACTTACATAATTATAACATTATATACACAAATATTATTATTACTTACATAATTATAACATTATATACACAAATATTATTATTACTTACATAATTATAACATTATATACACAAATATTATTATTACTTACATAATTATAACATTATATACACAAATATTCGATTAGCTCGTCACATCATTCACTAACATAAAAACAAAAATCATTTTTTTTGTATTACATTAATCAACAAATAGTACAGCAAATATTAAAGCGCTTGTAATTAAATGTTTCTTAAAAAAATATTTGAAAGGAAATGAAGTTATCTTGATTTTAATTTAGAATCTATGACGATATTATAAAGATGACTATCCATTAACTAAGCAAGTATATCGCGCGCCATTGAAAAAGCAATCCTGACAAAAACAAGGAAATATTTTTCCCTCTTCCACCAATAACTAAGAAAGCGTAGGAGTTTTGGCGGGAACACGAAAAAGATTGCGTCACTGCATTGTATTATTTTCCAAAACTTGTGTTATTTTCAGTGTTAGTTCATAAAATTGGTGGCATTCTATTCGTTAAGTGCTGGATTACAGGCGTGAGTGTGGGAAAATGGTATAATGTTGGTGAAACGTTTCTTTTCGTGTTGTTTTCATAACTCCATAGAAGCTTCAAGTAAAGTTGCCACCACTTTACTAGGAGTATGACTTGACACATATTTGCGTGAAATATCATTAACTCGATAAATGATCAATTATAACTGGCTAAATACACAAAAGTGTGGAGCTAAAACTAAAAAAAAGCGTAGGAGTGAGACAGCACTAGAAACTCTAGAAAGTGCTTGTCTCATTCTTCAACGCCTTTCCTGCTAAAACAGTAAATCGGACATGACTAATTTTACTCGTAGTACAGTCTGCCAAAGCCTTATAATATATAGTTATGTAGAAATTGAATCAATTGAATGTTTCTTCAATCCACGATTCGTCCCACATTATACGTATCAGAAGGTTGAAGCGTGAAGTCCATTCACCCTGATTACGTCACTTTATTTTTACACCGTTACAAAAACCATTATTTTTATATTCCATTACCAACTATAAGGCATTGGAGATAGGACTCAATATAGTTAGTTATCTTATATGTGCAATGCCATGTTGGTTTTACTAGAGATATAATTAAGTAGGTACCAAAGACAATTTGTTATGGTATTGTACTACGTTGTACTGTTATATATTGTGGCTTAGCCTTGATGCGTATAAGTCAGTATAACTGCAATATTATTTAAATTTAGATCTAAAAAAAATATTTTGAATGTAGCACTAACAAATGCTTAATTAAACTGTATTAAAAATTATAAATGTCTTATTTAATATCAGAAGTTAGGACAAAGCCATAAATTAGAAAAAAATACATTACAAAATAATGTAATCACACGTATATATATTGGAGTTTAGGCGGGAAAGCGAAAAAGATTCCGTCACCGTATTGTATTATTTTCCTATACTTTTGTTATTTTCAGTGTTAGTGCATAAAATTGGTGGCATTCTATTCGTTAATAATATAAACTCTTTAATTTACGTGAAGTTTCACATATGTTTTTTTTTTTTGTTTATATAAGTTCGAGATTAATAGGAATCTGTGAAGAACATAGAGTTAATTGGTTTATTTCCTGAGATGAATTTATTGAAATAAGCGATTGATGGTGAACAATGATGATCGCGAATCCCAGCGAACAATACAGTCTGTTTACTAACAGAATTATCAAAGCAGCAACCACTCAGCACGTGAGACACGCGACAGCTGCATCGATGCGCAGGTCTGCAACGAACGGCCAGGAAAATACACCCCTTATCCACCCCCAGTCGCGCGCCACCCTTGCCGCCTGACGGTCGCTCCACGCAAACGCGCTTCTTCAAAAATCTAATTATCTGGTTAGTAACAAACCTATTTAAAACTCTAGAATTCGAATTTCAAAATCGTGCGATATTATGATTCGGGAATAAAGCTGTCAATAGCTCGGTATAGTCAATTGTTTGTTCTTTATAATCTGTGGTCAGAAGTAAGTATCTGCGTTGTGACGTATTCATTTCTCGAAGTGTGTTGCATAGCCTCCGGAATAAGCAAAGACAATATAAATTTCGCTGTGAGTGAAAACCACATTGTTCTCGTGTGATGAGAAGCATTATCGATTATATCTCTCCTGAGAGTAGCAAACAAAGCTCGTTAGATATTTCACATTATCATGGACATGTTTTCAGATAAAACTAAAGTTCTTGGATGTACATAGGTAATCATAGGTTCTTAGGTTTTTTTTTTTTTCTTTTTTTTTACTTTTTTACCTTCTCCAACCAAACAAGGAAATACTTCAATTATTAACTAAATGCGTTGTCCGTAGTTCTCGTTTGTAGTAACCAGCCTGATAGGTCAGTTGGTAGTAGCTCTGCCTTCCGGATTATAGGTTGTGGGAGCATTTCCCACCAAGGACAAACATTTGTGAAATGAGCATCGATGTTTGTTTTGTGTCTAGGTGTTATGTTGTATTCTATATATGTTTACAAACAAAAAGTATCGTGAGTATTCTATCAGTTAACTGGTTCCCATAGTACAAAGTTTGCTTAGTTTGGGGTTAGATGGCGTTATGTGAAGTTTCCAAAAGTATTTATTTATTTGCTTATACCAAATTAAATATAGACTTGGACGGCACTAAAGGCCATCAGGTAAAGTACAGGTAGTGGTGAAAAGAAAGTTCTCAATATTCCCAGCACCATTTAGGATCTAAAGAGAAAAAAAACCCACTAGATTATTATGATTTTATTAGATCTAACTACTACGATTTCACTACCTATTAGCGAAAGCGACAAACTTTTCCTTTCACCCTATTTGCCACCATCATGTCTAGACTATAAAAATAGTTATAGTTATGTAGGCTTTATTGACACGTATTTTTTTCATTTCTGAATGGAATAGGTTTGCGTGGGATGAAGCGGTTGGTCCCCGAATATCGGCGCTATAAAGGGACTATGTTAATCTTCGACGTTAAAGTCGCGCCTTTTCCTATAGAACTAAGTGCGAAAATGGCTCAGAAATAATGTTATAAAATCTTTTATTGTGTCGATATTATTTATTTGTTGAAATTGTAGTTTTTTATTCGAATTAAACAGTGTTTTATGTTTCGCTCTAAGGCATGACAAAAGTATCACAACAACCATTTAGTCAGTTTATGTTTTATTGTAAGCAGAGGTTAGATAACTAGATAAAAGACAGCCTACTGTTAACCCGCGTTTCTTTATATAATTTTGACACCCCATTTCACCTCCTTTAGGAGCATTTACAAAGGTACATTCAAGACACCCTCCAAATACCAAGTCTTAATCTCCAGTGGTTTGGGCTGTAAATGGTCTGTCAGTTACTCAGATCAAAGACTTTCAAAAGCTTCTAAATTCGGTTAAAACTGTTTTTAAGTTTTTATAAACCGAACTGTGGCCGAAATGGGACCTCATATTGTAAGTAAAACCGTTTATACTGGGTTTTTCTTAATTTTTCAATCTGTATTGTTACTTTAACTAGCAAGCCAAAGACAAAAGTTAAATGACAGGTAGCTCTTTTTTGCTCATCCACATGACACCTCTCGTCCAATCGCGCGATACTCAGTGTTGCAAACTAGAAAAAAAAAATCACCAAACTTAATTTCGATTTTCGAGAAGAGGAATATATCTATAAATTCACGACATTCTTGTAAATCAATACTAACTGCCTCAGCATGATTCAGAACTGAGTAAATTGGGCAATGAATGGGCGTTTAATTAATTGCAGAAATGTAATTTACAAGCAGTCAACAATATATGAAGGAATGTTAATTTGGCAGCGGTAATACCAGCACCAAGTCTTCTGTGCCAACATATCGAAAACAATTGAACAATATCCGTTGGTACATTTCTACCTTACAAACGCGATACCAATATATTGAACACGTGTTTGTACACGGGAAAAATCAAAATTGATTAGTCACTAATTACGTATCACGCGTCGTACAATATTACATAAATCCTTTCAATTGTAATACAAAATGTGTGTTCAATTGAACACACATTTGTGACGTGAAATGACACGTGTTCTTTTAATAACACTTAATCAATCTAAAAATATTAATTAGCTTGGATAATTAATATTTGGATTATTTAGTTGTAAACTTTATGATAATTAAAAATATCCAGGTAACAAAATATTTTTTACAAGGGGAAATAGATAGATAATATAACTCTTTATTGTCTCACCAACGAAATTCATACAATACAGGAATTATTAAATCTTACATACTAGTGCAACAATTGGCGGTCTTATCGCTAATAGCTATCTCTTCCAGACAACCTTTGGATGGAAAGTATCAAAAGATAAAACAGGGGAAATGTTATTGATCACTGGAAAGGAACTACGTGATTGCAATCCTAAGTAAAACTACTTAGTTAAACTGTATTTGGTCACCGTTCTTCTTCGTTTTAGCTCCTATAATTACACTATTTTTTCATTTGATTATTTTGTTTTGTCTAGTCACATACTGAACTTTCAAACATAGTACGGTACTTTTTGTTTATTTTGTGATCAGACTCCGCCTTAAGTGTTGTGTCATCAGTGTGTCATGGTCTATGGTCTCACAACACCCAGACTGGAGTTTTGGCGGGAAAGCGAAAAAGATTGCGTCACCGCATTACATTATTTTCCAAAACTTGTGTTATTTTCAGTGTTAGTGCATAAAATTGGTGGCGTTTTATTCGTTAAGTGCTGGATTACAGGCGTGAGTGTGGGAAAATGGTATAATGATGGTGAAACGTTTCTTTTCGTGTTGTTTCCAAAACTCCATAAAAGCTTCAAGGAAAGTTGCCACCACTTTACTAGGAGTATGACTTTGACTAGACTATGACTTGACTTGATGACTTCGACTATGACTTGACACATATTTGCGTGAACTATCATTAACTAGATAAATTACTAATTACTTGACACTGGCTAAATACACAAAAGTGTGGAGCCAAAACATTAAAAAAAAAAAAAAAAAAAAAAAACACCCAGACTCAGAATAAGTATTTACGCGAGTTTTGGCGGGAAAGTGAAAAAGATTGCGTCGCCGCATCGTATTATTTTCCAAAACTTGTGTTATTTTCAGTGTTAGTGTATAAAATTGGTGGCATTTTATTCGTTAAGTGCTGGATTACAGGCATGAGTGTGGGAAAATAGTATAATGATGGTGAAACGTTTCTTTTCGTGTTGTTTCCAAAACTCCATAGAAGCTTCAAGTAAAGTGGCCACCACTTTACTAGGAGTATGGTTTTGACTAGACTGACTTGACTGTGACTTGACTTGATGACTTCGACTGTGACTTGACACATATTTGCGTGAAATATAGATAACTTGATAAATTATCAATTACTTGACACTGGCTAAATACACAAAGGTGTGGAGCCAAATCCTAAAAAAAAAAGTAAGTATTTGCGCTTTTTTTTCTGTGCACAAATACTTGTACTGCGCGGGAATCAAATCCGCCGCCTCCGGGCTATGAGCCGACTTGCTCAACAACCACATCACAGAGGCTCTCTACCTCCCTACATCTCTTTCCTTCGCTTCTAAATATGAATGGATATATATAAATGAGCCAAACTTTAAACAAAAACAATTACCGAGTAGGTAAGTAACTACCCAGCCTGCACGTCACTTTTCAGAGACAAATAAATTGCGATTTAAAATGTTATTCAAACTGCAATTTAAATATTCGCAAATACATCACGTGGCTAATTGTATTATGGTGTAGGTACATTTTGTATCTATATACCTACTTTGTTTTGGCTCTACAGTTTTATATATTTAGCACTTAATATTCATATCACAGAGTAGGTAAATATTACTCTTTAAGCAGTTGAATAGAACCAAGTAAGTCATTGTCATTTTACAATGACAATGACTTGGCAATTAATTGGCTTGCAAATAGTCCGGTAGTAAACCCTATATTTTTGGGTCGTAATGTAAAATTATTAGAATCGTTAATTTTTATACAGATCGAAATTTAAAAAAATTAGACCTTCGCATCGGCATTATGTTATAAATTTGCAATCATCATTGTCATTTAAAAGTTAAAATAATTACTCATTTAATATAAATTATTGCAATGCCTTTCGCAAAATTTTATGCTTAATAAACAACGTCTACTGCATATAAAAACAAGTAAAAATATACGTGTAAAATACTTAAATCCTGGAACCAAATTAAATGGAAAACAACACTATTTGTAAAATTATTACTTTTTTTTGTTTTGTTTTGGCTCCACACTTACATGTATTTATCCAGTGTCAAGTAATTGTTATTTCTAAAGTTAATTAATATTATGTGTCAAGTCAAGTCACAGCCCAAATCATCAAGTTAAGTCATAGTCTAGTCTAGTTAAGTCATACTCCTAGTAAAGTAGTGGCAACTTTACCAGAAGCTTCTATGGAGTTTTGGAAACAACACGAATAAAAACGTTTCACCATCATTATATCACTTTCCCACACTCATGCCTGTAATCCAGCACTTAACGAATAAAGAACACCACCAATTTTATGCACTAATACTGAAAATAACACAAGTTTTGGAAAATATTACAATGCGGTGAAGCGATCTTCATTTTCCCGCCAAAAAATCCCACCTATTTATTACTTATCCTAAACAATGAGTTATTAAAATGGATTTTAAAATTAGAACATGCAAATGCAGACACTTTCAGGCTTACGTAAAGCTGCATTTCAAAGTGTGTGTTAAGCGGGTATCACACTACACGTTATTCAGGGCCCGGTATTCAGGGTGGGCGTGGCCCCTAGTTAGGGCCTTGCTTATTACACTGCACTGAAAATTGGTCCCTCATTCAGTTTAAACGTTACCGCGGAGAGAATTGGACGTACCATGGCACCTATATTATCTAAACCAAACAAAGCAGCGATCGCCACGGCTTTAGTAGTAGCATCCATGACTATTAATTAAGATTTTTTTTATTTAGATGAATAACGTGACGAGCTAACCGTTCGCCTGATTTTAACGACACGGCTGCCCATGTCTGTTGCAGTGTCACTCGGAACTCTAAAGTTTAGAGTTTCGCGTGACACTGCACTGCGCACGTCATCTTGAGACATCAGCACAATCTAGTAAGACTACTAGACTGTGAGATCAGGTCATAAAGTCTCATTTGCCCAGCAATTTCACTGGCTACATTGCTCTTCAAACCGGAACACGACAGTGCTTGCGCACTACTATTTGGCGGTAGAATAAGCAAAGCGGTGGTACCTGCCTAGACCAATCTTGTAGAAAAGTCCTACCACCTAGTAATTAACACACACAACCGCTCTCCACCCTAACCATGTGACGACTGAGCGCCCTAACTGCTCTTTGTGTTATTACACTTCCCGATATTAAGTGCGCTTAGGGAGCAAGGCTACTGGGTCCGTCCGGTCGCCCTAATTAGGGACCCTTCCTCTCTTTCTCTTATTACACTAGCCTGATTTAGAGAAAGGGACCCTGAATAACGTGTAGTGTGATGCCCGCTTTAGCACAGTGTGGGCGCCACGCCACCACGTGGCACAGCCACGCGCATCGCAGTTTTGTTGGCTGGGTTTTGAACGCACGCCATGCAGTAACGTGACCGGCTGACTGTCTTTTTATACGAGGCACGCCTGAGTTTGGGACAAATTTCAGAAAACAGCCCAAGTGTTTGTCCTTTAAGACTTTACCTTTTTATATAGAGGTATAAAGCAACAGCTATAGCTCGCGCAAAGCTTTATTATCTCTCGGAAGTCAGCGCGGATGGCTGCGCAGTACGCATATTATATATTAGTTACTGTATGGCCGCTTTTACAATTCAATCAACTGTACCATGCGCAGTTTGGTACTCGGGCCTAACTTCCGAGAGCTCATAAAGTTTTGTATGAGCTATAACAAGCCATGATTTGTATTGTCTATGACTTCTACTATTTACATAAAGTTTTAGAACGAGTGGCTTTTTTGTTTCTTTACGAACAAGTCAGGACTGATTGCTTACGTATATCATACATACATAACTACTCTAGGTACCTTTATAATCTGACATGATTGAAAAAGAGAAAATAAAAAAGTTTATTAATAGCCTATATACGTATTTATTTCAGAACTTTATATTCCTAAGTGTTTTTTGTTTTGGTATGGCACCACACTTTTGTGTATTTAGCCAGTGTCAAGTAATTGATAATTTTTCGAGTTAAGTAACATATATGTATGTCAAGTCAAGTCACAGTCCAAGTCATCAAGTCAAGTCATAGTCTAGTCTAGTCTAGTCAAGTCATACTCCTAGTAAAGTGGTGGCAACTTTACCAGAAGCTTCTACGGAGTTTTGGAAACAACACGAAAAGATACGTTTCACCATCACTATACCACACTCATGCCTGTAATCCAGCACTTAACGAATAAAATGCCACCAATTTTATGCACTAACACTGAAAATAACACAAGTTTTGGAAAATATTACAATACGGTGACACGATCTTTTTCGTTTTCCTGCTAAAACTCCTATTCCTAAGTTATAAAATAAGCTTTATATATAGTACCACTTATACCGGTTGAGATTCGAATTCGTTCGTGATCAAATTTTTATTTCATTTCATACTTCTCTTGATTTTTTTTTATCAAGGTGTCTAAGTTATATTTTATTGTCATTAATTCAAAACAAATTTCGAATAACGTACCTGTCACTCGATATTTTACATTAAGTAAGAAAAAGAGGGTAGTTTTCAAGCATTCGCTCCATCCAATTTAAGCAAACTGTTCTCTTGCTTCATCATCGACCGCGTCATCAATAACCATCATAGATAGGCTAATTTTAGACCAAACTCTCATATTCGCATTATAAGAAAACATAAAATTCAAATTGACTGATGTATTATATTTACTGAAGCAAACGGTATTTTTAAATAGGTCAAGCTCGTGCCATTTCTGCTTCTATTTCCATAGACAATATGAATAATGGAGCCACAGTCACATCACCGTATTCAAAATCAGCCGCTTTATTGATTTTTCGGTTTTTCATGTTGGTATTGAAACTTTCTTAACTAGGAATTATCTACCTAATCTGTGATTAGGCAGCTTTTTTTTTATAAACTGCATTTCCACAGACACCTGGGTCCGTGCTTATTGTTAGATTATTTTTTATATTTATTAATTAAGCCTATATTTTAGGCAGCTTTAATACGGTGTTTGATTTGTGAGTACACATTTCTGCGTGTGCCCCTTTTGTTTGGCTCCACACTTTTGTGTATTTAGCTAGTGTCAAGTAATTGATAATTGATTAATACATATAAGTGTCAAGTCAAGTCATAATGTAGTCTAGTCAAGTCAAGGCATACTCCTAGTAAAGTGTTGGCAACTGTACCAGAAGCTTCTATGAAGTTTTGGAAACAACACGAAAAGAAACGTTTCACCATCATTATACCACTTCCCCACACTCATGTTTGTAATCCGGCACTTATCGAATAAAATGCCACTAATTGCATGCACTAACACTGAAAATAACACAAGTTTAAGAAAATAATACAATGCAGTGACGCGATCTTTTTCGTTTTTCCGCCAAAACTCCGTGTGCCTTCTTTATTGACTTAAAGTTCTAATATGAGCACGAATTAGATAACTCCGTGGTATCAGTCTATAAAGCCTCTTTCCACTTTTAACCCACTCCCATCCGTCCTTCAACGTCGCACAGTGGTCCCATTTTGAAAAAAGGTGGACTTAGGACCGAAAGTCGGAATTTCGGGCTGTTTTTTTTTTATAGAATAGGTCTTAACTATCCTAACAACATCTATTCTATAAAGAAAATCCGTAGGATGCATAGTTTTCGAGAAAAAAAATAATCTTTTTTTTCTTGTATGGAGAAAAACATACTTTATTATTTTTCTCAAGTTGGGTGAAATAGTGACGGCTTTTGTTGATATTTTATAAAAGCCCTAGTGGTATTGTATACAGAAAAAAATAAAACCAATGCGGTCACCTGCAGCCGCGGGAATAATCAGATGTCAAAAATTGATTAATTTTTTTTGCGTATTTTGCAAACATTGTTCGTTTCTGGCCAATTATTTATGTATTTTAGGTTAGCGCTCCATACTTTAATTCGAACTATTATATAACATTTCAAAAAAGTTAATCAAAATCGAGTAATTTTTTTTTATAATTGCTGTTTTACTCATGAAATTGCACGCATACATGGTTAGTTCAAAATGCAAATCCTATATTACTCAGTATAATGTACAAAATAAACATGCACGTACCTAAAACGTAAAAAAAAAAAAAAAAATTTTAGTTTTTCGTTTATGCTTACTAAAAGTCACCGGTAATGGTTACCGACATTACTTACCTACCACTGGCGGGCATTATCTGCATAATCGATTTCTTGCTTTGTATTTTCAAAACTGGTTTTGCGACAGCATTTTCACAACCGCGGTTGTTGAATGCGAGGCAGGATATAAACAAACGAGTCACATCTGATACTAGCTGTGACTGGTCGCTAGCTGGTCGCTTTGTTCCTGACAAATCCTGACAACAGGATAACTCGTATATGCATGCAAGTAACTACCCCCTAAAAATAAAAGTGATATAGCTACATCAATAATAATTGGCGTATGTTATACACCAATAATGTTTGTTATTGGTGTGTTTTAATCTTTCTGTCATCTGTATACGTATGATTTTCTACCAGAAAAAATGACTCATTTGTTTGTGCAGATTCCTGATTACTTATTACACGTTACTTAGCTCCCATTGGCGGACTTTATCTATACAAACAAATGAGTCATTTTTGATAAATGGCTGTGATTGGTCGTTTACTATTACCTTGCTCTTGCACATAGTGACTAATGACCTATCTGTTATGGCGTATTAAATACAGAGCAATGTTAATTTAAATTGATTCATCGCTAACTGTGAAGTACTAAAAATTACTATTTTGAATTTGCAATGGCTGGCTTAGGCACATATTTTGATATGTTCTTGATTCTTAAAGATAGTGGAAATCTTAAGGATTACAATAAATTGTGTGAATTTATAGTTTCCAAAATACCATGTGAAATATCTGAAGATGACCATCAAACAATTAAGGAGTTTTGTCGGCTATTCACCAATCTTGTAACTAAGAAGTGGAAAGATGCAAGCAGAAACTTGAAGACATTTATGAATCGGGAAAACAACCGCAAGTGGTTAGAGACCAATATTAATTGGCCTACTTGCAATACGGTTGATCTTGTTACTACAATGAGAATGCCAGAGGACTTAGTTGAAGAGCCGGAATTACTGCCGGTTGCTATTCCATCTGTCTGCACTGCGGAAGCAGGTACCTCTACTGTAAAAGAAGTTAGAGTGCCCTTTGCCGATTTGGGCAACAAACAGAAGAAAAGACGTTCCAGTGTCTTTGTTAACGATAACTCTGAAGAAGAACTACAGTATTATTTTATTTCCAAGTTAAAAGAAAATGGAAAATATGCTTTAGCGAAGATTGTGGAATATCTGTGCGAGACTCCCGAAGTTGTATCAGATGTAACAAAACTCCTTTTCAAGGAAGAAAAAGTAGTCAGTATAGCAGAGGATACATCTTTGGCTTTGTACACAGCCCTTAGCCTATCCAAATGGCAATACTTATCCTTGAGAATGTTTCTGAAGGATGAAAATTGTTCAGCTGCCTTTCCGTCTTATCACAAGTTACTTGACGCTAAAAAGAGATGTTACCCATCTGAAGAACACGTGGAAGTAACGGAAATGGGAGCTCGCATAAGGTATTTATAAAATTATACTATATGTTGTTTTAAAATTTTTAAGCTTCATTAGCTTACTTTTATTAATTTATTTTATTTTTCAGGTTGCAAGGACTTCTTAACCACACAGTGGAAAGAATTTTGCTAGACTTAAGACCAATCACAAGTTCAACCAAAGAAGGACTGAAGTTGATATGGAAATGGGGCCTTGACGGAGCATCGTCACAGAGTAATTACAAACAAGTCTCAGCTCCTGAGTTTGACGATTCCTCTGTTGTATTGATCAGCATCGTCCCACTCCGACTAGTTGATGGGGGAGAAATGATTATTTGGGAAAACCCAAATCCTTGCTCACCACATTACTGTCGGCCAGTGAAATTCACGTTTACTTCAGAGACTGCGGAGTTCATAAAAGGGGAACACTTAGAAATGCAGCGCGAAATTACAAAATTGGTACCAACAAATTGTGGTGATGTGGAGATAGCCCACGAACTGCACATGACTATGATCGATGGGAAAGTGGCGAATATTATTGCAGATGTACCTTCATCAGCAACGTGCCCCATTTGCTTGGCGAAACCAAGTGAAATGAATAACTTGGAGCTTTTGGCCACGAGACCGCTTCGACAGGATTTGTACCAATATGGAATTTCATCGTTACATATGAAGATAAGATGTATGGAGTGTCTACTTCATATATCTTATAATATGGACTTCCAGCGCTGGAGTGCTCGTGGCGATCACAAGGAATTGAAGCAAGCAAAGAAAAATGCCACACAACAAGAGTTTCGGGAACAGACTGGAATACTCATCGATATTGTAAAACAGGTAATTTTTCCTTTAATTTGCTTCCTTTATATTATATACTCGTCTGTTTTTGTATGCCCTACTAACTTAATTTCTTCTTTGCAGGGCTTTGGAACAACTAACGATGGAAACACTGCAAGACGTTTTTTCCGAGATTATAAAAGATCATCGAGAATCACTGGAGTTGATGAAGATTTGTTACTCCGATTTTCTGTCATTCTGCAAGTTATATCTTCAGGAAAGAACGTCAATATTGCGAACTTCAGACGTTATTGCAAAGAAACAGCAGAACTGTATGTGCATCTCTATCCGTGGTACTACATGCCTGTTAGTGTCCACAAACTTCTGATGCACGGAGCAGATATTTGCAGTCATTTTTCAGTTCTGCCTATTGGTAAGTAATAATAGATCAAGACAAATGAAATATAAAGCAGTTAACTAACTGTAAATCTATAAACACTAAAATAATAGTTTCAATGTCAACTTCAACGTATAATTATAGCATATTTTTTATTATTTTTAGGGTCCTTGTCGGAGGAAGCTTCCGAGGCTCGTAATAAAGACTTCCGGAACGTAAGAGAGAAGAACACGAGAAAGACAGGAAGGATCCAAACAAACGAGGACATACTACACGGGCTTTTAATAAGTTCAGACCCCCACATATCATGGCTTAGACCAAAATTTTCAAAGCCTAATCATCTAGAGATGCTTCCTGAGGCAATTCAGTTGCTCGAAATAGACTCGGAGTGCGTATACGTGGAAGAAGAGTAGAAAATGAAAATATACCAGATCCAATGCTATAATTTTTTATTTATTTTATCCTTTAAAAAACTACATATAAAACAGCCCTTTTCAAGGCTACACATTTATCTTATGTTTCTGGTAGAAAATCATACGTACACAACTACATAAGATTAAAACACACACCAATAACAAACATTATTGGTGTATAACATACGCCAATTATTATTGATGAGCTATATCACTTTTATGTTTAGGGGGTAGTTACTTGCATGCATATACGAGTTATCCTGTTTTCAGGATTTGTCAGGAACAAAGCGACCAGCTAGCGACCAGTCATAGCTAGTATCAGATGTGACTCGTTTGTTTATATCCTGCCTCGCATTCAACAACCGCGGTTGTGAAAATGCTGTCGCAAAACCAGTTTTGAAAATACAAAGCAAGAAATCGATTATGCAGATAATGCCCGCCAGTGGTAGGTAAGTAATGTCGGTAACCATTACCGGTGACTTTTAGTAAGCATAAACGAAAAACTAAATTTTTTTTTTTTCGTTTTAGGTACGTGCATGTTTATTTTGTACATTATACTGAGTAATATAGGATTTGCATTTTGAATTAACCATGTATGCGTGCATTTTCATGAATGAAACAGCAATTATAAAAAAAAAACTCGATTTTGATTAATTTTTTTGAAATGTTATATAATAGTTCGAATTAAAGTATGGAGCGCTAACCTAAAATACATAAATAATTGGCCAGAAACGAACAATGTTTGCAAAATACGCAAAAAAAATTAATCAATTTTTGACATCTGATTATTCCCGCGGCCGCAGGTGACCGCATTGGTTTTATTTTTTTCTGGATACAATACCACTAGGGCTTTTATAAAATATCAACAAAAGCCGTCACTATTTCACCCAACTTGAGAAAAATAATAAAGTATGTTTTTCTCCATACAAGAAAAAAAAGATTATTTTTTTTCTCGAAAACTATGCATCCTACGGATTTTCTTTATAGAATAGATGTTGTTAGGATAGTTAAGACCTATTCTATAAAAAAAAAACAGCCCGAAATTCCGACTTTCGGTCCTAAGTCCACCTTTTTTCAAAATGGGACCACTGTGCGTCGCGTCGGCGTCGTTTTGTCGCGTCGCGTCTACCGCCTACATTGCGTCAACTGTTTGAGTAGGTAAACATAAAACAAAAACGAACGTCTGATTCCTTTGTTTTTTTTTTGGATTTGAAGATTTCTTTATTGTAATATATAGAGATTATAATAATAGTGTTTCTCTCTCTTGCTAAGTAAATGTTTTTCCACAGTGTTGCCAGCCTCATCATACCCTACCTGAATTAGACTGTGATATAAAAAAATAATAATAATGAAAGGCTAAAGAACCTAACATTATAAAAACATGGTCATACATTACGTAATATTAACAGCTTCTATTGACTATAAAATAGTGTAGGAGAGCAATAAGGTTTAGGTTTTTAAGTAGTCACCTACTCTTCTATTCTTTAGCTCTAAAATGCAATAAAGTATATAGGTAAATAAATACCAACATAGTGTTGTGCTTGTAAAAAAAGGCTTTGGTAGATTCGACGTTCAAACTTTTGAGTAGTCACCTAAAACGGTTAAAAAAGTCTACTTTCTTACTAGTTAAAAGTCACCTACAAAGACGCCAATATTTCCAAATATATCCTATTTATTAAAATTTCCGTTTCTTTTTTGTTAACAATCAATGACTCCAATTTTGGAAAATTTTTAATAATGTTCGCGTGGGACTTACGACTTTATATATTTGTCGTCAATAAATTTCTTGTTATGTGACAATATGATCGAAAGTAGCGCCACGCTATGCCTGCATGGGGAACTGGCTCTCAAGACGTGAGCTTGCTAGAGAACACACCGCTAAGTGCTTGCAGCGAGAGAATCTAATTTCTGATAGGTAATTTGAAGGACCACCTTATCTATTACAAATTAGATTCTAGTAGCTAGCCAGATGGGAAATATGGCAAGTTGGTAACACCATGCTATGGTTCACCATTGTAAACCATTATATGGTTTGTGAACCACTTGTTTTTCCTCGAGCTTATTGTAGGATTTGTAGCCCACGACCTAAGCCTTGCAAGTTGACTTCACTACCAAGTACCAAAGAAGCAGTCTCTTCAAAAATACCCATGTATTGTACCTAACGGCAACATTTCTGTCTTTCCAGGTTCTGAAATCACCCGGCAGCGAGAGGTGAGACGCCTCCATCGCATTCAAAACATGACTCCATCGCCAGCAGCTAACGAAGATGCCCACCGGCCTCGTCTCCCCAAAATTATGCCCGTCATTGACAAGAATGCTCAAAACAAGTTCATCCTGGAACTGGCTTTGAAAACCGTCATGCTCATGCAAAGGAACAAATTGATTCAACAAAAAATCATAGATCTACAAAAAGAAACCTCTGAATTTGTAGCAAACATCATGAATAATCCAGAAAACCGATTGCGGTATATAAGTCACATGAGATCTCAAGCAAACGCTGAAGCCGTGGCTCAAGATATGAGCGTCGAGAATAAGGAAAACAACAACATCATTTTCAAAACAGAACCAGAAGATTGAATTGGAGAACGAATGAGTGAATGTATTAACGACTGTCAAGTGTCAAATTTTGAATTAATCAATGAAGATTTGGTTGATTGATTTCGGTCACACTTTTTGTGATATTTTGTGGAGTTACTTATTGTAAGCTATTTTGACGAAGAAGCTTATGATACTATTAGATCTCAACTTATCAATTTAGTGTATCAACGTTAAGTTTACTGTAATAAAAAAGCGCATTCAAAAGTTTTTCTAGAAGCTTTAAATAATTGTTCCTTTCAATGTTGAATGCCTTTTTTTCATTGTCTGCTATGTTATGACGTCATTTTAGAATACACTCTAATCTTATATGTTTTCTCTGTGGATATCGAAACATGAGCTAAAATATGTCTATGAAAATATCTACTGCTATTCCAGAATGATGTCGTAAGTAGGTAACTATTAATTATGTGAAAATGACTTCTATCGCGGGATGTATGTTTTTTGTTAATTAGACTCAAGTGCTATTAGTACATTGGCGTTAAATTATTAGCAATTTAAGTTTTTATGGGTGTTCTTGTAGTAATTTTTCATATTAAAACATAAATATTTTAATCCCTTTGTATGTATGTGAAATACTTAGATGAGTCAATATTTTGCTGTCGTATATTATTCATGCGTTCATTATGTCAATAAGATAACTACGTATTCCATGTTTGTAAAATCCTTGTTGTATTAACCTATCGGTGGCCTTAACTTTCATTTTTTTCTCTCTCCTGCAATAATTTAATAATACAGTGTCTTAAATATAACGTTGCGGTAGTGTCTTCTTGTAATTTAGAGATAAGGATTCAAGGTTGTTTTACCAAGAGGCTGTTAGCGAATCTTCGTAACATTGTTTTTTGGCGGAGTCGATGAATATGAAGTTGCGAAACTGTGGTTGCTCGTGACTTCATTATACAGTAGAGTTGCACACAGTAGCCCCATAAGCAGTAAATCATTTATTGATTGATTGGAATGTTTTTTATGACAGCTGTCACGCGTAAATTCAGGATAGTGCCGACAGTGACAGCTGACAGCTGTCATGAATACGCTTGCACGACGTACCTATTTGAACGCGTAAGCAGCGCGTGCGGCGATTCAGGAGTTATTCAGATGTATATGATTTACTGTTTATCTTCCTATAAGTGTGGTAGAAAGTATTTTACAACTCGTGATGTGAAATGTGCATTATGTACGTGTGTGTATGTGAGGTAGATTACCTCACATACACACACGTACATAATCAGTCAGTAGTGCAACTTTTTAAAATTATTATAAGTTGTTTTTTGGTGTTTTGAACCTATCAAAATTATCATCATTAATAGTTGAAATTATCACAAACTTTTTAAGCGACACCTGCTAAAATATCTGTAGTCTCTTTATACATTTCACACTGAATATGTAGCACCTTGAATGTAAAGAAGATTTATTGAGGAGAGGTTAATAAATCTATTTTAAGCACCGTTTTTACATAGTTAAAGATTAATAATACTAAATTTCAAAAAAACTTATTTTGTGTTCATTAAATAATCTCAATCTTGGAAGTGTTATACCTGCAATAATATTATATATTGATAATAATATTAAGACCGAAAAATATGTCTACGAATGGAAATTTTTCATAGAATATAATAAATTATAATTGAGCGTTATAGCCTCTTAGAAGTATCTAATTTACTGTAGTCAGTTCAGCCCTTTATGTAAGGATACTATAAGAATGTAAACTTCTTCATTGAAGGATTAATTAATGTCATATGTAGGTACATATGACAATACGCTCTATATTTGAATTTGCCCAAAATGTGTACACTTCAAATATAGAACGTAGGTACAGGTAGGCGTGTCGCAAACAGTTTTTATTCCATTTTAGATATGCGTGCACGTCGGCGCGGCGGCGCGGCTAAATGTATACAAAACCTTTTTACAACCATTTTTTTTAACCTCCTTAGAACTACAAGAAGGTTATGTATGAAACTTCATGTAGGTATAGATACAAGTAAATTATTATTTTCTCATTTTAAATTTTGCATTTATTAGGATAAAAATTGCACAGATCTACCTAACACTGTGTTCATTTTAATTGTACGTAGTTATTATTTCATTTATTTTTCATAAATCGCATTGTGGGTAAGTTTATTTTGTATAGCCTTCCTACTTTTAAATGTTTAACCTTTTTTGTTTAACCTTACAATTAAAGTTCGTCCCGCACTAATTCATTATATTTTGAGCCTGAGCCCGAGCCGCTGTATTACATTTCACTTCCTCTCATTGGTTATTTTATATAATTTTGTCAACGGTCTACCAATGAAAACGTGTGAAAATTATTTCTACGACCACTATTGGTCAAGGTGTAAATGATTTTTCCTATCGATTTTTTTGCTTGTTGTGTATAATCTATTAAGTGGTAACAGTTTTGTAATGATGTTCAAAAATAAGTGCATAGAATATAATAATTAATGTATAAGTTTTAATAATGTGTACGAATATTACTTACTTTGTACGATATTATTTAAGATGTATTTTGTGTATTAAAGCACAATTATTGTGAGCTTGGTGTCGTCCACGCCTGGATTTCTCGGCTTTGGTTGTTGTCACTAAGTTAGATATTACTTATATGACTTTTTGAAAAATAAACTAGTCTTTCCCGAATGTGATTTAGTTTTATTGGAACTAAATTAGCCCGTAATTTTCCAGAGCCGGATAAAAATAATCACATTTTGTTGATCTTGGTAGAATAAATAACCTGATTCTAAAAATTCATCCAATCAAACTGTTTTGTCGAAAAAGCCACACAAATAAAATATCAACAAATGCTTAAGTCCTGGGTAAACAAATTATTATAAACAAACGCATCCTTTTATACATTAGTAGGGGATAGGGTTGGGTCGGGAAAGTTGTATTTTTGTGGCAATAAATATACCCAAATAATAGGTATTGTACTGCCTAGCACCGCAGGTAACCATTACCTATATTACATTAATAAGATTACACTTTAATGTCATGTAGGTATGTTGGCATCACAGAGCAAGCTAAAATAATAGCAGTCCCTGGGCGCGACCGTAATTTTTTTCCTGCTCTGTGGTTACTGTTGTAGTCATAAGTTTTCCCATTAATCACCAATGTCGAACGGGCTCCAGAAACGGATTAACACTTACCCTTATTGGCTACTTTAGTTAATTCGACACATTCCTTACTTATGATGCATTAATTGAATAATCGAGAGTTAGAGGTGCCGCTACCCATTAGGTGGTGCCCACAGATTTAAACTACTGGGAACTGAGTTCCTTTACTAATCGGGAGCATGCACGTTAGGCACTTCCCTATTAAGTTAAGTTTTCTTTATTATGCGATATTTTATGCGCTACAATATTGTAATCTCGAATATTGTGACTCGGAAAAACTAACCGTAACAATAGTTAAATTCTCTATGCAAAATATTGGTATACAATTATTTGACATTGAAGACGAGAGAGAGAGGAGCTTGAAGCGCCATCTATCGTCAAGTAGATGTACTAATGTTATATCGGGTCTTCTTTTTAACCCATTCGCTGCGGCAATTTTTTAAAATCTTTTCATTATGACCCACTACTTTTTATTGTATTTTTGGGTTTTAAATAAATGTTATTTATTGTATAATTACTCAAATAATTGACAAATACACTCTAAATACAGAAAAAAGCACACATTTCTGACAGTGACATTTCTCTATGGTTTTTAGTTAAATATATTCGATTATTTCTGTGCGCACCAAAAAAAAACAACATTTTAGGAGAAAATAGCCACAACGCATAAGGCGCGTTGCTGGCACACAGCAAAAAATGTGTAAAACGCGAGGGGTGCGTTGCCGGAGCTGAATGGGTTAAAGAAATAAAATTATCACAAGTGCACCTTCGTATGTAATAGCACCAGCTCCAGCCCAATAGAACAATTATCTGAAAAAATTATGATGATAATAATTTATATTTTCCTTCTAAATTACTTATTAAATTTTCCCTTTTTATAGCTACTGACATCTGTTAGTGAGTAGCAGAACTTCATTAAGGTAAAGTAGTTCCAATAGTCCATTCTAAAACTGCTAGATGGCATAAGCGAATTCAATGAACGGATAAAATCCAAACAAAGTAACACTTGTACTAGGAGTTTTGGCGGGAAAACGAAAAAGATCGCGTCACCGCATTGTATTTTTTTCCAAAACTTGTGTTATTTTCTGTGTTAGTGCATAAAATTGGTGGCATTTTATTTGTTAAGTGCTGAATTACAGGCACGAGTGTGGGAAAGTGGTATAATGATGGTGAAACGTTTCTTTTCGTGTTGTTTCCAAAACTCAACAGAAGCTTCTGGTAAAGTTGCCACCACTTTACTAGGAGTATAACTTGACTAGACTATGACTTAACTTGATGATTTGGACTGTGACTTGACACATTATATGATATTAATTAACTCGATAAATGATCAATTACTTGACACTGGCTAAATACACAAAAGTGTGGAGCTAAAACTTAAAAAAAAACACTTGTACTGCTACACATTTATTGTATATGGGTAGAATTTTGTGAATTAGGTGTCGAGGTTTGACATAATTTTGTAATCGAATAAAAAATATAATACCGTAGTTCTTCCCTCCAACAACAAGAGTTATGGAATAAAGACGGGCCACGACAGCGTGGCCCGTCTTTACAGATAGAAAGTACCTAAGCAACTATGCAAATTTGTTGTAGTAGTGTGTAGTTATAGAAATGTAACGCTAAGCTGCAGTTACTGTGTGTAGGTACATACTTAAGTGTCAGAATTAGCTGTGTGTGATTCCTAGTAACTAAAACGCTACTCTGCATGACGCGAACTGACCCTTTTTTGGTTTTGTTTTGGCTCCACACTTTTGTGTATTTAGCCAGTGTCAAGTAATTAATGTCACAGTCCAAGTCATCAAGTCAAGTCATAATCTAGTCTAGTCTAGTCTAGTCAAGTCATACTTCTAGTAAAGTGGTGGCAACTTTACCAGAAGCTTCTATGTAGGTAGTTTTGGAAACAACACGAAAAGAAACGTTTCACCATCATTACACCACTTTCCCACACTCATGCCTGTGATCCAGCACTTAACGAATAAAATACCACCAATTTTATGCACTGAAACTAACACAAGTTTTGGAAAATAATACAATACGGTGACGAGATCGTTTTTGTTTTCCGCCCCGAACTGAACCTTATACACAACAGTGTATCTACCTATATTTGTAGACTAACAAGTCTATATATACATACATACATAATCTCAATTATTTTTAAAATGACCACTTCATAAATATCTGGGGGCACGGCAGAAGGAAGTGTTATATATATGTAACCATAAATGTTGAAGACCTAAAAAATGCAGCTGAACAAGTATTCAAAATAAGTAACAGAAAGCTTTAAACAACTCAAATAATAAAACAAGAATAATGAATATAGAAACGTTAAAAAGTCTATATATCCACTTATATAAAATAAGTTACCTTTTTTATGTTATTGAATGATGTGACGAGCTAGTCGTTCACCTGATGTTAAGTGACACGGCCGCCCATAACAGAACAGTGTCACTCGGAACTCCAACATGTAAAGTTTCGTATGACTGCTGCAATGCGCACATCATCCTGAGACATCAGCACAGTCTGGTAATAAGATTACTCGACTGTGAGATCAGATCATAGTCTCATTTGCCCAGTAATTTCACTAGCCACATTGCCCTTCAAACTGGAACACGGTACTACTTGCACACTACTGCTTGGCGGCAGAATAACTGGCAAAGCGGTGGTACCTACCTAGACGAACTTTGCAGAAAAGTCCTACCACCTAGCTATTTTAACTGAAATAAACCGACTATTATTAAATCCTAGGTGATATTGTTAGGTGGTATGTAAGAACGTCGTAAGTCGCTTCGACTTTAACTATTAAGTAAATGTATTTATAAGTCTGGAATCATTTTTACACAAAAGTAAGCAATACGGTAGCAAGTTTCAAAATTAATAGTCTACTTCTCCTAATTATCATTAAGTCTACTTGGTGATGATAATTATTTAAATAACACAAACCATTTCATTAATTTTATGACGGGCAATTGACATGCCGCATGCGTAATCTTCTATTGGTCATACAAAGTATTTACCAAATAAGAACTAGCTAATTTAATACGGATTTACTATAAATCATGTAATAAAACGACAGATATAAAGCTATAATCCTACTTTAAAGTAAATGTCCGAAAGTGTGTGAGTATGTTTGTTTTATCACAAAAAAAACCGTTCTGAAATTATATTGATATACTTATTTTGATGTGTGGATCATAAGTCTTGAAGTAATTGTATTTATTTGCGACAGCCTCTGTGGTGTGTTGCATGAGCAGATCGGCTCATAAACCGGAGGCTGGGGGTTCGATTCTCGCGGCAGGACAAGTATTTGTGCACAGAATAAATGCGCCAATACTTGTTCTGAGTCTGGGTGTTGTGGGACCGAACCTTCGTAGTAGGGTCCCTAGACACAGGGAATCCTAGTTAGGGTTCAGGATCTATGTATGTAATCGTTGGGCGTTATTATTATTATTATCAGGATACTTTAACCTCGGAATTTACGAGTTTATGACAATAAAATAATAATAATAACAAATTTAAATCATAATTTATAATATATACCATTCTCTAATGTAATTAATTTTATTAAAACAACTTTCATATTTTATGTTATTTTTCAATTTATATAACTCAAAGTAGGTACTTATAGTTATTCGTTTTTATACACTGTATACGATATTTTTTATACTGTGTACCTAATGACTTGTAAACTTCGTTTACCAATAAATGAGTATTTGAGTATTTGAATTATGAGATGAATAGATAAGTAATTAATATTTGTGAAATTTAGACACAGCGCCATCTAGTGAAAAACTAAGCAAAACTTTGTACTGTGTTCTAGGATATCTAGGTCTGTTATGGTGCGACCAGTTATTACTGTAGAATATTGACATTCATATATTTTTACAAGATGTAAGTGGAATCGATATTTGTCCAGAATCGTGGTCCACGCGGGTAAAACAGCAAGACGCAGGTAATAAATAAGTTACACGGGTTATATTATATGATACTTAATAAAGGAATACATTAACTCTAAGTAGGTGTCGGTTTAGAATCATTAACATTTATTTATACAAAATTTGATCTGAGAAATATTTTAGTAGAGTACCTTTATTTTAATGAAGCAGATATTTAAAACAGTCATTTGTCATTAAATATATTGAAATATAAAATTATTCATTTATAAAATATTCACACCACTTTTTAATCTTCAAATTTCTCTGCGCATTTATTTAATACATTTCAAGCACATAATAAAATCATGATTGATGAATCTTGACAGGCACGATAGCTCAGTTGGTACCCTGCCTTCTGAACTGTGGATTGTGGGTTCGATTCCCACCCAGGACAAACATTTGTGTGATGAACATAGGTGTTTGTTCTGTATCTGGGTGTTATATTGTATTATATGCATGTATTTACAAACAAAAAGTATTTAAGTATTGTATCAGTTATCTGGTTCCCATAATACGAGCTTTGCTTAGTTTGGGGCTAGATGGCGTTGTGTGAGGTGTCCGCACATATTATTATTATATTTATATTATGATTACGAAAAAATTACATAAGAACCAGAAATTCATATCTTTCAATAACAACTATCACATTTAACACACCTATATATGTATTATACAAGGTGGAATTTAATTCGTTCTTTTCCTTTAATGTATGTCTTCAATACATGCTATAGAACGCTCCCATATAGGTAAATAAAAAAGTGCTAATGAAATTAAACTCAAATCTAGGTATTATCAAAGCAGGTGTTTTATTGCCTACGAAACATTTACAAAGCACTCAGCTGGTGCCAGCGATATTTGTACCGTTAAATAGACATTTCAGCTGTTATTTTAGTAGGCACTAAATACTAAAACAAAAACATTTTTTTATTGTTTTTTTTTTCGAATGTTCTATACTAGCATGGTCTGAGTACATAAATTTAAGGAAAAGAGCGAATTAAATTCCACCGTGTATATTAAGATAAAGAGGAAAAATATTTGATTATTTCTTAGCATTGAATAAGCTCTGAAACTATAGCGGACTGATTTGAGAAATTCTTTCACCATTAGAAATCTACATTATCCCTGATGGACATAGGCGATATAATATTTATAAATGTTAGGGATCCGTATGAAAACTTCGATAATGTAACCACGTGTGAGAAAAATACCAAAAAATCGTTATATCCTGTACGCTCCAGAAATGATTGACAATAGAGCAAAGTAATGTACTACAATTTTATAGAGGAATATTATTTTTATATTTTATATATTAAGCTATGTCACAATAACTAATTTTTGTGTCAAAATATTCAATAGTAACGCCGGTTCATACTAGGCCACATTATTCGTACCTGGGTTTTGATCCTTTTCCAAATAAATCACTTCGTATTCAATTTATAATTTTTTTAATTGTTGTTAAATACCCGTGCGAAGCCGGTGCGGGCGCTAGTATTTTATAAATAAAATCTTGACTTAAGAACCAATCAATCACTGAGCGTCGTTCTGGATGTACCACATATTAAATGTAATAATACTAATAATACAAAACGTTCGACGCTCAGTAATCGATCGTTTAAGTTTCAGTTATAAAATGATAATTTTGCAAATAAAATCTCTACTTGATAACCAATCAACCACTGACCGTTCTATTACGTACCACATAACTAGGGTTGCCAACCGTATAATATAATATAAATATAACTGTATAATATATAGTGTTATACTATATTTCGAGTCGGCGCACTATATACTGTTGAAAATATATATAGTACGCAAAAATACTATATTTTCAACACCGAACGAACTCTAATGAATAAATATTTATTATTAAAAATTATCAATTTACACATTAAATTTTGAGTGAGACGAGTTTGTGTAACCGAATTTCGGATTGCGAACACATCTACAATGTTTTGTCTTTGCCTCGCACTGATCTCTTTACTAACTGGAGGCGCTTCTAAGGAACTTTTTGGTATGTTTTGTTCTGTGCTATATTTGTTTATAGCTTATTTTGAAAAATATTGTATTTCACTGAAAAAATGTTGGCAACCCAACACATAACTAGCGTGACCATACGTCCCGGTTTGGGCGGGACAGTCCCGCTCTTAGACCGTCTGTTCCGCTATCCCCAGCGAAGGCAAAAACGTCCCGCTTTCGCAAACAGACATATATTAATTGAAGGGTTAAAAATAAAAAGGGTTTAACTGTCAAATTGATTGTTTCGAGAAAATTTACTTTAAACTTCAACGGCTTCATTTTAATGTAGAGTGCTTATAAGGTAATAGAAAAGGTTTATGTGAGTTTCAGTTGCTTGAAAATGTATCAATTCTATTATACTATCTTTAAAATACTAAATATAGTACTGATTCATACAATTACTGTAAAAATATAATATAATAAAATAAATATAATAATGTTTTTATGCTAAGCAAACTGTATTCCTGTGACAAATAAACCGTTTTTAGACTCAAAATCTCGAAATTTAAGCCTCATTTCGGTATTTTGAGAATGTATTACTGTAGATAATTTCACGCTGAATCCAATGGATACCCATAACTCATTTTGTGAAAAAAAAACAGTTAAACCCTTTTTGTTCTCACCTCTTTATTTTCTCACCAATTTATGTATACCTAGTTTAAATTATTTTTGCCCTTGCAACGCAGAGGAAGCGTTAGCGGGACAACCAAATAAATCCCAACCAAAAATGCAATGCTTTTTTTTAGTTAGAGTCTACTTAAGTCAGACGAAGTGCGCAATTGTTTTATAACAAAATGCCTAAATAAGCTTCATTCCTACTGTTAAACTAGACCCGATATATTGAAACTCATTTGTTCTGCCGACAAATTGAATACAAAACTGGTTAGACATTACAAAGACACGCGATGGCTTAGTAACTCAGTTAATATGTACTAAAAACTTATTATTTATGTTCATCATTTTGTAATTAACGCTAGTAAATACCGTAAAGCTTTTTTGTGTCCCGCGCTGACGAATATTTGGTTGTTACACATAGCTCGATTACCAAACAAGATATTTCCTCTAGACCTCATGAATGTACTGAAGATATAATCACCACATAGAAGCGAATACTATGGGCCCGGACGAGCTGCCTCAGTGCTTTCGGGACCGTACAGTCACGCGATCGTGACTTCGTGTATCAGTAAAACGTGCAAGTTTCGATACTGTTTATAGTGAAAACCTTAACATAACCAAACATAAATCAAAGGTAGATGGAATTAATTTGAGGCACAATTTTCAGGAGTTTTTTTTAAACAGTTAGTTTATTGACCGACAAAAAATAAAACACTTCCTGGATGTATGGATGTCATTATTTCGAAACAGTTCAAAGTTTTACTCCAAGGTTATGGTGTAAAAAACGAATCAAGGTATTTTCGTGTGAAACATTTACATGCTACGATGTAATTTTTATAAATATGCAATTTTGTGGTGTTGTGTAGTGGTGAAAACGAATAATTACTATTTTATCATAGTTTACAAAACTTTTTTTTTCATACCGAGATATATGTAACTTAACGGGCAAAGTGACTTTGTTATTTTAACTAACTACTACAGTAATAACAACTAATACTAAAAACTACTTGCTAAACTATCTATAAAAAATATCTTAGGAATTTATACCTACTAACCGCGATGGATACAGTCCATATTCTCATTAATCTTATTCCATATCTTTCTACTTTATTTATAACAAGTTGCGCTCCGCGTATTCGCCCACAGATAAAAAATCCAGCGTATAAGCATTCCAAATTTCATCAAAATTGGTTCAGTAGTTACGAAGATTAATCGTAACAAGCATTTACCCACACAACACAGACTTTTTGCATTTATTTTAGTGGGATTTAAATTTGAACAGGATCCTATTAAAAATATATACTCTCGCAAAACATGCTGTATAAATAAAAATGCTTATTTTGTATAGATTTATAATTAAATAATCTATACGTATAATGAATTTAAAATGTATAAATTTATACTATTTCAAATATATATAAGAGTCCAATATAATAGATAAATATTATTTTATTCATTTATTAAAATAAATCATTATAACTACCCACTATAGTTTATTATTTATATATTAATTATTATATATTTATATATTAATGCTTGTCTGTACTAATCTATTAAAATACAACTGAGCTAAGCATCACTTTTTCTGGTTTCTCATAAACGTTTGTTGAATTCGTGCCAACTTGGCAGACCAAATACTGAACGCTCATTGGTTGCCTGTTGATCATCGGCTGTCTCAACCAATGAGCGTACAGTATTTGGCATGTTGACACGAGTTTGACAATTAATACTGTAGGTTTATCGCTAAGTAAATAAACGCTTTTGGAGTTTTGGCGGGAAAGCGAAAAAGATTGTGTCACCGCATTATATAATATTATTTTCCAAAACTTGTGTTATTTTCAGTGTTAGTGCATAAAACTGGTGGCATTCTTGTTATTTACTTTTGGCAAATAAATAAATTACTAATTACTAAAATTACTAATTCTATTCGTTAAGTGCTGGCTTACAGGCGTGAGTGTGGGAAAATGGTATAATGATGGTGAAACGTTTCTTTTCGTGTTGTTTCCAAAACTCCATAGATGCTTCAAGTAAAGTTGCCACCACTTTACTAGGAGTATGACTTTGACTAGACTATGACTTGACTTGATGACTTCGACTGTGACTTGACACGTATTTGCGTGAAATATCATTAACTTGATGAATTATCAATTACTTGACACTGGCTAAATACACGGAGATGTGAAGCCAAAACATCAAAAAAAAAATAAAAAAAGCTTACTATCCACTTATCCAAAACTGAAACACAATATTTCTCTTTTAATTTAATTTTGGTCTGTTAATTTGGGTAACATTTCATTACCGTCATATTAAAATATATTTTAAAAAAGAAAGTACTTACATAAATCCTGGACCCTAATTAGGACTCCGTGTAGAGACCCTGAAACTACGAGGACCATGGTCCCACAACACCAAGACTCAGAACAAGTATTTGCGCTTTTTTTGTGCACGCTTGTCCTGCCGCGGGAATCGAACCCACCGCCGTTAAAGCCGATTTGCTCAACCATTACACCGCAGAAGCTGTCAAATAAATAATTAAACGACTTTTTTTTAACACATTCTAAGATTAAAAAAGAATTAAGATCGATACAATGCTTTTTTAGACAAATATTTGTGACAACGATATGTCATATCTTGTTGTTGAATCAATAAAACGTCAATAGACAAACAGTAGGCGTTGATTGAATGGAATAGCTTTAGGCCTACGGCAATATGTTTTTATTCATTCTAAATTCATGCCAACACAACCGTCTCATAAATTATTACGTGTTGTAAATACTTTTTGTCTATACTTTTTGTTTCAAATCATTATTATTTGTTATAGTATAGGTACTAGGTGGTAGGACTTTACTGCAAAGTTCGTCTAGGTAGGTACCACCGCTTTGCCAGTTATTCTACCGCCAAGCAGTAGTGCGCAAGCACTGCTGTGTTCCGGTTTGAAGGGCACTGTAGCTAGTGAAATTACTGGGCAAATGAGACTTTATGATCTGATCTCACAGTTTAGTAATCTTATTACTAGATTGTGCTGATGTCTCTGGATGACGTGCGCAGTGCAGTGACACGCGAACCTCTATACTTTAGAGTTCCGAGTGACACTGCGACTGATATGGGCAGCCGTGTCGTTTAACATCAGGCGAACGGCTAGCTCGTCACGTCATTCCTTATCATAAAAAAAAAAAAAAAAGGTACATATAATAATCTGCTGTTACTGAGAGCGACAATAGCTCAGCGGTAGTGTGTGAGACTTTAAAATCGACCCTGGTTCAATTCCCGCCTGGTCCTACACTAATGACATTTCAAGTTATATATGAAATTCGCTCTTGCAACGGCGAAGGAAAAATTGTAAAACTGACATGTTCAAGAACCACAAAATTTAAGAACGTGTGTCATCCACCAACACCCACTTGGCCAGTGAGATAGATTATGGCCTGCATTCTCTTCCTGTAAGAGAAAGTCTTTGTCTTAATAGGTTATCCCTAATTTTAATAATAATAATAATAACGCCCAACGATTACGTACATAGATCCTGGACCCTAACTAGGGTTCCCTGTGTCTAGGGACCCAGGAACTACGAGGACCATGGTCCCACAACACCCAGACTCAGAACAAGTATTTGCGCTTTTTTTCTGTGCACAAATATTCGTCCTGCCGCGGGAATCGAACCAGCTACCTCCGGGTTATGAGCCGACCTGCTCAACCACCACACCACAGAGGCTGTTCTTTTTATTAATTTAAACCTTTTAATTATGGTCGGATCTTCTAAAAACAAAAAAAAAGATTTAGATTAATTTTGATGTCTCACTCACGTGTCAGACGCGTTACAACGTTCCAGTCAATAGAACTACTCGTAGCTACAACCTTGAATCGGTAAGATCGAAAAATATTCATATTTCATCGGTAAATAATTTGTATCTAAATATAATTACCAAAAAAACACGATTTACAGAAAAAAAAACGAGCAAAGCTCGGTCATCCAGGTACTAAATATTATAAATAATAAATTAGATTCGCGTAACATTTTTTACATTAATTTTAACAAATAACAAACGTGTTCCTAATTAATTAATTCAACCACCTATTTTAATGAAGCCTACAGTACCATAGACCAGGGGCCTTACCGCGTAAGTCTGGTGGAGATGGTAATCGTGTTCTCTCTTGCTCGCACTCGTGGACTTGTTACTTGGCGCGTGCAGGATGGCAGGCGAAGCCGATTCCCAGAACAGTTACGCGATAGGGGTGCAGTTCTCAGTTTGAGTTCAATCGTTTGAAGGCTTAGTGTATCTCTCTTATTTTCTCTCCCGGAGATACGAATAGCAGAACTGTCAAGCACTGGGGTGGAGTTTTGGCGGGAAAGCGAAAAAGATTGCGTCACCGCATTGTATTATTTTCCTAAACTTATGTTATTTTCAGTGTTAGTGCATAAAATTGGTGGCATTCTATTCGTTAAGTGCTGGATTACAGGCGTGAGTGTGGGAAAATGGTATAATGATGGTGAAACGTTTCTTTTCGTGTTGTTTCCAAAACTCTATAGAAACTTCAAGTAAAGTTGCCACCACTTTACTAGGAGTATGACTTTGACTAGACTATGACTTGACTTGATGACTTCGACTGTGACTTGACACACATTTGCGTGAAATATCATTAAATTGATAAATTATCAATTACTTGACACTGGCTAAATACACAAAAGTGTGGAGCCAAAACATATAAAAAAAGCACTGGGTTACTATAATCACCACGCTTTGCAGAAATCATGGTGATCTCAGCCATCCCGTGGATATTCTTGTAGTCGACTCTTACGGCATTTTTTAACGAGCTAATGCTGTTGGTCTTTTCCGACTATTAAAGCGTTACCGGGCGGGAGGGCAGGTGCTTAAGGTGCCCAGCCGTCAAATGTAGCATAGCTCAGGCCACCCCAGGGATGCCAGCCTCATCTAGGATCGAGAAGACTACGTTGTAAGAGTGGACTCTTTGGAAAGTGTACACACAGGCGCCTTACAGCACCCACAGGAAAGGGTGCCAAGAGTTCAAAGTGGTCCAAACCTTACGCCAAAACCACGCAGCAATCATGTATTGTATAATATACCTAGCGGGAGGTATGGAATTCCTATTTTGTAGACATAGAAGTCAAGGAGTGCAATAATATGTCTATTAAACTACTAATAAAAAAATACGAATGTTAAAAAGAAGCACGAACAAATTTTTGGGAAAAATACGTACAAAAAAATGTGCAAAAATTCTAAATTCAAAATATCATAGATGCTAGATATTCTAGCATATAATTATGATAAGTATAAAATATCAAATGTAAGGTTTAAATACCAAATACATAAAGAAAATATTCAAGCTCTATAAAGAGCAGAGCCGTACTTCATTAAGTTTATCTATACTAACTAATATTATAAAGAGGAAAGATTTGTATGCATGTTTGTATGTTTGTAACGAATTGGCTCAAAAAGTACTGGACCGATTTTAAAAATTTTTTCACCATTTGAATGCTACATTATCACTGATTAATATAGGCTATTTTAATTGCAAGAAAAAAAAATAAGGATCCCTACTAAAACTACAATAATAAAGTCGCGTTTCTCCAGGGTGTAAAAAAAATAAAAAATTAAACACCCGGGACGGGCAGCTAGTAGATCAATAAACTACCATTACACTTATAACTACATTTTCCTTTTTTAGATTAATATTAATTCATTACTTACTTACTTTTACTAGGTGGTGGGAAAGTGCAAAGTTCGTCTAAGTAGGTACCACCGCTTTGCCAGTTATTCTGACATCAAGCGTGGAAATACTACTGCGTTCCTGTTTGAAGAGCACTGTAGCTAGTAAAATTACTGGACAAATGAGACTTCATCATCGACCTAAATCTCACAGTCTATTAATAATCTTACTACTACTATCTTAAAACTGTTATGAGGTCTCAGGACGCAGTGTCACGCGAAACATTATATTTTAGAGTACCGAGTGACAGTTCTAAATATAGACATGTGAAATACATTAATATGGATTATGGTAGGTATGTCCCAAATAGGTATATTATTCGAGGGAACATTTGTAAGTCAGTACATGGTGTAATTGTGAAATTGGACTATAAATTGAAATTACATGGAAAAGCAACAGAGTCAAAATCTATTAAAGTTAGCACACATAATAAAGGTACACAAACAGATTGTGAATTGGTTGGCAGTTTGGAGGCTAGTCATTGTGAGTCATATAGTGCCGCTACTAAGCGGCAGTTTTTTCGTTCCTAAATGTAACATAAACATCCTTCATCAAAACATTAATGGCCTTATGAATAAAACGGACTTGCTTATGGTGCATCTGGATGATCTTCAAAAGATAAATAAAAAAATTGTCGACGTGCTATGTATTACAGAACATAATATGACTACCAGTGATGCACAATTATTAAATATCCCCAACTTTTCCCTCGTTGGATGTTATTGTAGAAGGAACCGTCACGGAGGGTCATGCATACTGGTGCATAATACCCACAACTTTATAGAAATTAAGGAAGCCAAAGATTTTTGTTGTGATAACATTCTTGAATGTAGTGCTGTTCAATTAATGGATCACAATTTGATTATTATTTGTATTTATAGACCACCAAAAAACTTTAAAATAGCAATTGACATGTTTTTCGAAAATTTAAACAGATTACTGGACCAATTTTGTTTTAAAAAGAAAAAGATTGTTATATGTGGAGATTTTAATATAGACTTAATGAAAGATAATAATCTTACAAATCAATTTAAAAATTTAATCAGAAGTTATAATTTAAAAATATCTATTAACAAACCTACACGGCTAGTTAGCTATACATGCATTGATAATTTTTTGCACAATGTACGTGGATCTGTGTGCGAATTAATGGAATTTGCTTTATCTGACCATACAGCCCAATATTTTGAGTGCCCAGTAAAAGAATACTACCCAGTACAATTTTGGTATTTGTTCAGACGCAACTATTGTGATGACAATATGGCTAAATTCAAAGATAATCTGAGTAGGCTAAGTTTTAATGACGTCTACAGTAGTAGTGACCCAAACGAGGCATTCAATCACTTTCACGAAATTTTTAAACTACTTTATGATCTTTGTTTCCCTGTAATAAAAATAAGAAAATCCATACTTAAAAAACAGCCGTGGATAACCAAAGGAATAAAATTGTGCACTAGACGCAAAAGGCAAATGCTTTGGGAATATAGAAGACAACCTAATAAAAAAAATTATAACTTATTTAAAACATATTCAAAACGGTTAAAGATTATTATGAAATCAACACAGAAATCACGTAATAGTCATTCAATTAATATGGCAAAGAATAAATCGAAAGCGACTTGGAATCTCATTAATAATTCTAAATGTAAGCCCCCTAAGATTGACATTAAGCAAATAAAAATTAATGATACCCTTTTGACTAATCCTAAAGACATAGCTCAAGCATTTAACACATTTTATACGAATCAAGTTCAACCAGGTTATGGTACAACACAGCATTCTGTAACTTTAAAATGGGATAAACATAACTCGATGTTTATGAGCCCTTCTACACCTCACGATATTCTCCAGATCATTAAATCTCTAAAGAATACGGAAGGCACTGGATTTGATGAAATTAACACAAAAGTAATTAAGGAAGTAGCTTTTATCATATCTCCTGTACTTAGTCACATAAATAACTTGTGTATTGTCAATGGTATTTTTCCTGATAGGCTTAAAATAACCATAGTAAAACCTCTCTTTAAAAAATTGGATAGGGACAGCATGAATAATTATAGGCCAGTTGCGTTAGTCCCGGTTTTCTCAAAAATATTTGAAAAATATATACACTCAAGCTTACATTCCTATTTTGAAAAGTATAAAATTTTATCAGATGAACAAGTGGGCTTTCGAAAAAACATGTCTATTAATTTAGCAATATATAAATTCTTAAAAATTGTAATGTATGGCTGGGATAAAAAATTACCAGTGTCTGCCATGTATATGGATTTAACTAAAGCATTTGACTATGTTGACCATGAAGTACTTATAAAGAAGCTTGAAGTATATGGGGTAAGAGGTAATATATTAAAACTTATAGGATCCTACCTTAAAAACAGATTTCAACAGACTCAAATCAGCAAAATTTGCCCTTACTCAAAAACTGAGAAAACATATGCTTCTAACCTCGATCTGGTTAGCTATGGTGTTCCACAAGGAAGCGTCTTAGGGCCATTGCTTTTTATAGCATATATAAATGATTTTCCGAGAGCCATTGTAAACCCCATGGTTCTTTTTGCTGATGATAGCACCGTGGTCTTTGTGGGAGATAATGTGAACCCTCTCGAATCCGTAATAAATTTATCTTTGTGCTCTATCGTAAACTGGCTGAAATCTAACAATTTAATAATAAATTTGGATAAAACTAATATTATGACATTTAACAAGAATAAAAAAATTACATGCAAAATAAATTATGGAAATAAGCCAATCAATGATGTTTCAAACACCAAATTTTTAGGGCTCAACATAGACTCAAATCTTAATTGGAAGATACACGCTGAGACTATTTGTTCGAAGCTTAGTAGTTTTTCATACGCTTTGTATATGCTGTCAAAGGTAGTAAACCAATCAGTTGTGCTTACGTCGTATCATGCATACGTTACATCGACCCTTCGTTACGGAATTATATTTTGGGGTAACTGTTCAGAAAGGGAAACAATATTTAAAGCACAAAAGAAATGCATAAGATCAGTCTGTCATTTACAAGTAATGGACTCCTGCAAACCACATTTTATAAAATTGAAAATCCTGACTGTTCCATCTTTGTACATTTACGAAGTTGCGTTATTTACTAGAAATAATTTAAAGATGCATGATTTCCTGAGAAGTGTTAGACATAACAAAAAAATTTGCATGCCATCTCACAGGACAGCACTGTTTGACAAAAGCATATTTAGTATGGCGCCAAGAATTTATAACCATTTGCCAAAGCCAATATTGGATTCGGAGAGTGTATTAATATTTAAAACTAAACTGTTTAACTTTTTAGTGACAAAAGCCTATTACAAAGTTGATGAATATTTAAATGATAAACAACTGTAATTTCAATTTATATAATTCTGGGAATCATTAAGTATGGTTAGATTATTTCATTTGGCATTTTGACATAATACCTACTGTAGTGTTTAAGTAATCCATGCCATTCCGGCAGAACATGGAGAAACAAACTATTATTGTTATCATCTATATATGTACCCATAATCATGCAAATAAAGAATTGAATTGAATTGAATTGAATTGAATTGAATTGAATTGACACTGTCTTATTATGGGTGGCCGTGTCACTTAACATCAGGTGAACGACTAGCTCGTCACATCATTCACAAAAAAAAAAGTTTTATTTGTTCGTTATTTAGGACTTTTAATTTTATCACTATTCAACTCATATAGGTTAATAAGTACTTATTTATTTATGGCAGCCATATTGTAAATATATTTTTTAATTGATTTTAAATTTTATTCATATTAGTGCCGGTAGTAGTTAAATATATAAGTTTTGTCTTCCTCATACTTAGTTATAATTGATTGTTGGGCCTATTTTTATCTTGTTAGTTATTAATATTAGGCAGCAATAAAATTTAAATAACACTATAATTACTAAAAATATTATTGTAAATAGCCCTATTTATAAAAAATATTATTTCTGGTATATTCAAAATATATTGGCAGCTGGTACCTAAACAGCTACAATTTTGTGTAATATATATTGTTTAATATAAATTATAGGCATAGCATTTGACCACTGGCTCACCTCATCAGGTGAGCAAGTGACCAGCGGTCAAATGCTGAAACCTGGGAGTCTTCAAGTGAAGAGTTGGCCTTCTATGCATGCACCACCCTAGGCCGCATCATCACTTACGAGTACCATGCATAGAAGGTGTTCACTCTAGACTCCCAGGTTTCAGCATTTGACCACTGGCTCACCTCTGATCACTTGCTCACCTAAGGAGGTGAACCAGTGGTCAAATGCTATGCCTCCCAGGATAACCTGGATATACCCCATGGACCCAGGATAGCCAACTATAAAGTTGGCTAGAAAAAAGGAAGACGGCTGGTTCCACTCATTAATGCATTATAGATTTTGATGCCTAATGCTTAGTTTGGTCTGTAGGAATATTAACTGTATATGGATGCCGATTTTCTGTGCTTATTATAGTCCGATGAAAGAATGGAGAAGAAGGAATTAGTTCGTATAATTCCATCCTACATTCACCAAAATGTAGCCTATAAAAAACTGATAAGCTGGCAACTTTACGATGGGCCTTTTGTGTTGTCTCTAAAGTCCAAGGCTTCTTGCTGGTATTTGGCCAATCATCCCAGATGTGACTACAGTATTCCTCACTCCTGTGAGGAATACTGTAGTCACATCTGGGATGATTGGCACAGTAACTCTGCACTCTGGATCTGATTTGTGCAAAATTGAGTCATTAGAGCTGTTTTGTTGCATTTTATCCTACCTCTCCACAAAGTCGAAGGACGTAACGCGACAGCTTTGATTTAAAATACTTCCGCACGTACAAATTGAAACCTAAACGCAAAGCTCTTGTAGTCAATATCAGCTTGTAGATATAGATAGAAAACATTTTATAGGGCATTTTGATCTGAAAGTCTCATTCGTAAAATATTTAATAAGAAAAATTACTAAATGCAAACCAGCAAATTGACTAGAACTCACTACGCCTATGTACGGAAACTCCTTAAAAACAACTAAGTTGTAAAATACAATATATCTACTGTAGAGATAAAACGGGTCTATTCGCGCACAAAAATTATCAAAATATAATATACTATATACGATACTGTTAGTATTATATGCCGGGATATTGATAGTGAAAATTTACAACATCAAATGCGGGTAGTTGGAGACGACGCCCGTTCTGCACGATGCTGACACCCGCTACTCCAGTCCCCTCGTGACCACGGCCAATGTAACTTGGTCGAAACGTCGAGGTTAATTAATTTTTGTGCGCGAATAGACCCGTTTTATCTTTACAATATGAGTTCAAGTCGCGAAAGTTTAAAAAGTGTTACAATATATCTACGTTGCAGGCCGATTGGATAGGTTTCTAATTTTCCTATGGCAGAACAGGGCAATTTTTACAGCGCACCGCGCAGCGTTTATGGCTGCCATTTTGTATTTTATTGTGCAATTATCTCGAAACTCTTCCCGTCGGCGTCGTAGTCAGTGCCAATAGAGAGAGAAGACCCGTCTACTAAAGCAAAACGGGGAATCCTACCGCAACGTAACGGATTCACTAGGATCGCCCGATCAGTTATGCTCAACTGTCTCATTTACCATTTCGACCCACATGGTAGGTTCCTCTTATACGGATAGAGTACGTTGACCCCGCCCGTGAGTAGTATATTAGCCAGAATGGTCGCGACATTCAATAGTCCAGTGTTCGAGTGAACGTAAAAAAAACATTAAAAAATCTAACTAACCACTACCAATAGACAACGTGATCAATTTGCTGGCAGCATTGCCACGTGAATGGCAATGGTCAATCTTTGGCCGAAGTAGAGGCCAGCATTTTAGTCACGTGTTGTTTCGACCACACGTTTAGAAAGATCTTTAAGAAATTTGTGAGCACTCGGTCCCCAAAGACTCGTCGTCTTAACTGATAATTAATTTATAGATAACTAGTTGCGCCCCGCAGTTTCACTCCGGATAAAAAGTATTTTAATTATTTGCTCATCTCACGAGAAAATTTCACTTTTCCGGGATAAAATGTAGCCTATATGTTAATCCAGTGTATAAGCTATCTTGGTATCGAATTTCGTTCAAATCCATTCAGCCGTTTGAGCGTGAAAGAGTAACAAACATACACACATATATATTACATACACATATATATATTTCGCCTTTATAATATAAAGTGTGAAGCTACATTTATAAATTTTTTGGTCTGAAAATCTTAAGTATTTGACTGGGTGACTTCCCCATGTATTGGAAGGAAAAAAGTCAGAACGCAGCTACACTGTGTGGCAATGCTGATTAAGTAATAAACTTAATTTGGTAGGCCTATTATTTCTTTACATTGCGTAAATCTACCTACCTACTTTGCTGATTGTCAAAAGTTTTCTAGTAAATATATTTCAAAACACTTAATTGTTTAATGATTGTTATCGTGATTATAAAAAAATGCTTCATAAACACTATAAAATTATGTTTCTGAGTGAGAGAAAAAGAGATTATATATATATATAGTGTATTTTGATAACACGTGTGCGTGGCCATGGTTTAAGATTATTTTTTCTAGAGAGAACTTATGTTTAATAACGAGTACTTATATGTTATCTGTGAAACTATTTTAACTATTTACTAAAAAGCGTAAAAACGAGTTAATTAACGTAATTGATCTTAACGCCTTTGTTCATTTATATTTCATACTATGTAATTATTATGACAAAATAAATCTCCCGTAATTACTAGTGAACAACAGGGATTTCTAGGGTTATCCTCTAAGTGGCTCTTATTTCATTGCATTTAGGCTGATAATCCAAGATATTAAGTTTCCATCTTACTGCAGGGGAGAGAGCAGTAGAGAGAGTAAGAATTTTTATTTCACCCGGATACCAGATTTTATATATTATCAACAGAGTTATTATGCGGCTAAAATATATATACCTACACATTTTTTTAAATAAATACTTTGTAGTAAACAATTAATTTTATCAAATTATTCACAATAAGTTCGAAAAATATTTATTATCTTTATTATTTATTTTGTATTCTCTATACATATACGAGTATTAAACTAACTGGTCGTCTCCAGCTTCGCATGGGTGAACTAATTGAAGGGGTGAGAACAAAAAGGGTTTAACTGATTTTTTTCACAAAATGACTTATGGGTATCGTTGGATTCAGCGTGAAATTATCTACAATAATACATTCTCAAAATACCGAAATGAGGCTTAAACCTCGAGATTGTCAGTCTGAAAACGGTTTATCTGACACAGGAATACAGTTTGCTTAGCATAAATAAATTATTATATTTATTGTATTATATTATATTTATACAGTAATTGTATGAATTAGTACTATATTTACTATTTTAAACATAATTATCACATTTTCAAGCAACTGAAACATACATAACCTTTTTTATCGCCTTATAAGCACTGTACATTAAAATGACGCCGTTGAAGTTTAAAGCCAATTTTCTCGAATTTTATTCCCTTTTTATTCTCAACCCTGCAATTGTTATGTTTCCCCTATTTTATTCTTCTTTTAAGCCAGCCCTTTATTAGAGAGAACGACGATTATATAAAGCCATTTATGTTTTAGTGAGTTTACCGAACAGTAATTGATTTTTATATGCTGCTGCCCGCTGCATCGCACGCATTGGCTAAAGCTTAACGTGAACCTAGGTTGTTCCACTTTGTGCATCTATCTATATCTTCATATTTAAATAATATCAAGTTCGGTTGAGACGTTTATTGTATGTGGTGGCAATCTTATGCGATAGAAAGAGATAGAGCGTGAGGCAATGCAATTACGTGGATCAATTTCCAACATAGAGATGCAGCGCTGCAGCGCTGCCTGAGGCAATTTATGCGGACATCTAGCCGGACCCAAATGTCAAAATTAAAATAAATTAATGAAAATGGTAGATGTAATTGTATTGCACAATATTGAGACAAACTAATCACAGTTAAACAGTGGTTTTAACGGCTATTAAGTTTTGATAATAAGCGGTATAGGTGAGTTAACGGCACCTATTAAAAATTGTTTTTTGCACGACGATTGGAGGAAACTAGTTTTTATTGTCTTAAATTACTAGCATAAATAAATTCTAACTAGCTATCATCAGAACTGTGATCACAGTGTATCGGAATTTAACACCGTCAGATAATAAAAAAACAATGAAAATCGTTTCATCGGAACATGGTTAAATATCTATATAAATATCTGCGGGCATTTCACACAGCGCCATCTAGCCCAAAACTAAGAAAACTTGTACTATGGGAACCAGATACCTGATACAATACTTAGGTACTTTTTGTTTGTACATACATACATAGAATACAATATAACACCCAGACACAGAACAAACATCAATGTTCATCACACAAATGTTTGTTCTGGGTGGGAATCGAACCCACAACCTGCAGTTCAAAAGACAGGGATACTACAAACTGAGTTAACGGGCCAGTCGATGTATGTATGTAAATGTACCAGACAAACGGTTATCACTACCATTCGGCGTCCGTCATTGCTGCTTGAGACAAGACAAGACATATTTCTAAGTCACAATCTTACTATGTTTCTTTTTACTTCTACCTGACACTTCGTTGAATTGTAAATATCACTCTCCAAGGCTTTCCTTATTTAAATAAAAATCTTGTCCTTTAAGAATTTTTTGGAGCAATTAGTCTTGCCCTTAGGCCAAAATGTTTGGACACGTTTTAGCCTAAAGGCAAGACTGCAGGGTTGTCATATACTAATAATTCGATGCAGAACCTGATCTAGCGAAAAAAAAAACAACTTGGAGTATACCTTGAACCGTGATACGTCAATGTCCATCAAACTCGATGAAAAAACCTATTTATAATCGTGGAAAGAAATCATATATCATCAAATTATGGTCATCCAATCGTAGTTATCTGTGCCAGCGTTTCGCATTCGTATCATGTATAATTATAAAGGTGCGTGCATACCGGTCACGTCACGGTCAAGTCGCCTATCCGTCACGTCAAAAGATGACAGAAGATTGAAGTGATAATAAGCGGTATCGGGATTGAACCAAGTTATAAGATATAAGTATACTAGCGGCCCGTCCCGGCTTCGCTCGGGTGGACGTTTATTTATTAAACATTTTATAATATACGAAAAACAATGTATCACGCACCGGCGCCATCTACTTAAAATGTTGGGTTCTCCTGAATTTTTCCTGAATTTTCTTTGCTATAGACCTCACGGAGCCCGAGACCTTTCCAACGAATGCAAAACCGTGGAAATCGGTTCGTGCGTTCTGGAGTTATAGCGTCAGGAAGGAAAACCCGACTTATTTTTATACAGTAGAAGATGATATTGACTAGTAGAAATAACAAAAGTTAGGAAAAACAATTTCGTAACAAGAAAATAAATGTTTTGAGAATTACTTATAATTTAAAACAAGATCAAAAAACCAAACGGGATGGACTAAACGGGACAGATCCAAACATCCAATCAATTTTACCGCTGTGATTACATAAGGAAATTTACAGTGACAGTAAAATATTAAACCTAAATTAAAGAAATCTGTAATAAGCCTGTACTGATAATAATTAAAGCTTATTAAATTTGTTTCATTAGTTTTAATATTGAGATTGCAACATCATCAATTAATAATCAGTGATTAAGGATAGTGATAAGGAGAAAGAGGCGGTCAATCATTGGATACATCGATCGTTGACTCAATTTTGACTGTGACAAACATGCTGATTGAGATTTGTCTACAATCTACATAGAGAAACGTGTCTATAATATTAGATAGTCGGAAAACGTCTACTGCTGAACACAGGTATCCTATTAGGAGGGCAATAAATACCACGCTTGGAAGGTATCTTGGTGATCGCAGTAGGTTAAAAATATAAAGCACAAATCGAGAAAAACGTTTTTTCTTTTAATGTTTTGGCTCCACACTTTTGTGTATTTAGCCAGTGTCAAATAATTGATAATTTATCAATTTAATTATATTTCACGCAAATATGTGTCAAGTCACAGTCGAAGTCATCAAGTCAAGTCATAGTCTAGTCAAAGTCATACTCCTAGTAAAGTGGTGGCAACTTTACTTGAAGCTTCTATAGAGTTTTGGAAACAACACGAAAAGAAACGTTTCATCATTATACCATTTTCCCACACTCACGCCTGTAATCCAGCACTTAACGAACAGAATGCCACCAATTTTATGCACTAACATTGAAAATAACACAAGTTTAGGAAAATAATACAATGCAGTGACGCAATCTTTTTCGCTTTCCCGCCAAAACTCAGAAAAACGGTTTCTATTCATTTTTTTGACTGACGTGTAATGAATAGTATTAAATTAATGACTATTATTTTGAATTCTTTAACGTGACGTACGTCTAATGTGTGCACGCAGCTTTACAAAGGTTGCGCTACGAAACCTTTCATTTCGGTTAATAAATACCTCGAACCACCTCCACCTAGCAACCGGTTCAACTAACGACATTCCTTTATTTCGGCTCATTATTTTATCTGGTTATAACTGGATTACACCCACTTACACTACTATATTATATATGAAAGTTAAATGATATACAGTACTGAAAAGTATCGGAAGGCCGTATTCGGCTATTTATTTTGCTTCTATAAATGAATATGTGTGGACACAGCACCATCTAGCCCCAAACTAAGCAAATCTATTATTATCGAAACCAGATAACTGATACAATACTTAGATACTTTTTGTTTGTAAATACATACATAGAATACAATATAAATGTTTGTCCTGAGTGGGAATCGAACCCACAAGCTGCAGTTCAGAAGGCAGGGATACTACCAACTGAGCTACCGGGCCAGTCATACGATGACGTCAACGAGCACCGGCGGTGGGACCAGTCTATCAGGCTTAGCAATAGTCCTGTTAGTGATGAAAGACGGGTCCAAATAAAGCAAAGGTACAGCTATTTTCAGCAACCGATACGTATATCTAGTTTACCTATAACCTACTCGTCTGACAGTGACACCTCAAAATCGACTAGAGGCATATTTTTCTACCCACTAGAATTCACTACATTTTTTTTTGTTTTTTATGTTTTGTGTATTTAGCCAGTGTCAAGTAATTGATAATTTATCAAGTTAATGATATTTCACGCAAATATGTGTCAAGTCATAGTCGAAGTCATCAAGTCAAGTCATAGTCTAGTCAAAGTCATACTCCTAGTAAAGTGGTGGCAACTTTACTTGAAGCTTCTATGGAGTTTTGGAAACAACACGAAAAGAAACGTTTCACCATCATTATACCATTTCCCACACTCACGCCTGTAATCCAGCACTTAACGAATAGAATGCCACCAATTTTATGCACTAACACTGAAAATAACACAAGTTTTGGAAAATACAACGCGAGCTTTTTCGTTTTCCGGCCAAAAACTCAAATTCACTAGATTGTCTATAACCATTGAATATATTTATTATCTTTGTCTATAACACAGCGGAAATAGCCAGCTGTGTGGCAGTTAATGCATTATATTTATTTTGCAAATAAACATAAAATCATAATTCACATGAAAATAAGAACTAATATGCTAAAACTGGTCAAACCAAACCAAACCAAAATATGTCCCGTTTTATCTGGTTTAAAGATATTAGAATCCACTCATTACGTCATTCATACTATTCTATGAAAAACATAATCTGCGAGATTTAAATCCTTAGATTATGTTTGGGCTAATATTAACATAAATATGTGGGAAATAATAATACACAATACTAGATTGAAATATGTTACAAATGGTCACTTAAATATGTCAAAGGTATGATATGAATTTCTAAATTATTATAAATAACTGGTTTCGTTCATCAACAGATTAAAGATATTTTGGTACCTTTGAATTAGGTAGGAATAGCTTGGTACCCAATGGCCGGCTGTACTAAACTTAGACAGGTCCTAAGTTCGTACTTATATCCTTAGGCCCTGGTTTCTCGTAAATTTATTCAAACTTGTGTCAATTCAACATGCCAAATACCATACGCTCATTGGTTGAGACAGCCGATGATCAACAGGCAACCAATGAGCGTTCAGTATTTGGTCTGCCAGGTTGGCACGAATTTAACAAACGGAAAAAATAGTTATATGTAAGAACTCTCCACCAACGGTTTATTTTAAATTTTTAGTTTTTATTTATTTTAAGTTCTTAGGTATAGTTTAGTTTTTTAGGTCTAGTTTAGTTTTGTGTTAACGATTATTGTTACATGTCATAATTCATAAATCTTAGTTAAATTGCATTTTAATATACTTTAGTTGAGACTCGCATTAGTTACTGACATAAGTTTCATTTAACATAGCCATAAAAATATCAACCAATAAGCATATCATCATGTGCATAATAAAATCTGAATATTATATGGTATTTAGATAGAGAAGATAATAATTTTATTGTAGACTAAGGTAATTATTACGACAGCCTCTGCAATGGACCGGTTGATCAGGTTGGCTCATAGCCTGGAGGTGGCAGGTTCGATTCCCGTAACAGGAAAAGTATTTGTGCACAGAAAAAAAAACTTGTTCTGACTCGGTGAGTGTTGTGGATTCTTGTAGTACCTAGATACAAGAAAACTTGGTTAGGGTACAGGATCTATGGAAGAAAAACTTACTCTACTGAGGTTACTCGATAAACGATAAAAATAACACTTTTTAAACTTTCGCGACTTGAACTCATATTGTAAAGATAAAATGTACAATCAAAATAATATAAAGTCAAAATAATGTTTTGATAGTTTTTGTACGCGAATAGACCTAATATCCTACATGTGCGAACAAAGAGATTTGGCTCTACATTTATCATGCGAACAGCCAAGGAGTGGAACGCTTTACCGGCGTCCGTATTTCCCGAAACCTACAACCTTGGAGTCTTCAAATCGAGAGTGAACAGGTATCTTCTAGGCAAGCGTGTTACATCCTATACCACATCGTCACTTACCATCAGGTGTGATAGTGGTCAAACGCGAGCCTATCAACCAATAAAAAAAAAGACCTGTTTTATCTTTACAATATGAATCGATAAAAATATTCTAAAGGCTAACTTCTATTCATTTTAATATGAACCGACTATTAAACTTGACACAAAACATAGAGAAACCATACCGTGAATAATATTTATGACATATTAATAACATAATCGGATTTGATCTACGACAAAAGGAATTTACGATTTCTCAAAAGAAGGCCCTTTTATGACCTAAATGAATATTCTGATTTGCCCATTAAATAAATACTTGTCCAATTATACTACGAATAATTAGTTGATGGCGTAAAAAGTTCACTTTATTGTTTACCTTCGAAGTGTATCGACGTATCAAGTTTATTTAAGTGCAATAGAAAAGTACAACTAAATCTATAAGAACCTTTATTTTAAAGTTGATATTCAGGTCGTTCCTTTGCCTTGGTTTTATTTTAATGAAGGATACCAACCTTTTTCAAACTTTTGCTTTTTTTATTTGGGCCCGGCCGATTTAGTGATAAATTTAAAATAAGATTGCTCGTTCTGTTGAAAAAAATATCAGATTGAATTAATGATTTTTGAGCTACCATTACTAAGGTTACTTTGGTGTTATGCACTAACATGTCAACGAATCGTTTTAAAAATAATAATTTTGTTTAACAATAAAATGCCAACGTTGTTTTAAATATTATTGTGCAATACAGCAGACACTTAGTTTTTGCAATTTCGACATTTCGTGCGAACACTTTGTACAAGTTGTGGTTTCATGTGGATATACCAAAATTGTAACCTTAGCTTATTGATATTTGACGCCTAAGCGCAATTTGATCATTTATTATTATTATAGTGTTTTGCAACTAACATTCTTTACATACTGCTATTAACGTTTCGCCTGAAGCGTAGGAAGACAAGATGCAATCGTCATTTGTCCACCCACCTTATAACATAATCATTGAAATATTTGCTCAGAGCAGACGCGACTGTGGTTATTTAGGTATATATTTATTCTCCAGATATTTTATATTTTGCTTAAAAATACGGATTAGATTTAATTAAAATCTAATCCGTATTTTTAAGCAAAAATAAGCAAAAATAAAACTATTAAACTATGTATTAAAAAATAATTAATAAATATTTTGTGGTAAAACATGGGGAGATCTTTGCCTAACAGTGGGACAGTATAGGTTGAAAAAAGTGGGATCTTAAGTTTTGATAGATTACCAACCAAACACAACCTTATTTTATAGATTCTTATATATAATTGATATCGAATTTGTATTTGGAATTAAAATTAACCTTCAGTCAAATAAAATGGTTATATAATAAGTTCTATGTGTTACAAAATAAATAGTGATGTGCAGTGTTTATTGACTAATTATCTGTGTGTGTATAAGGTTGTGTAGACAGTTTGCGAAGTTAGTGATAGTTTAGCAACTTGTGTCATGCCGGCCGGTGAGAAACGGAAGCCCATTCGGAGAGCAAGAGTGGTATTGTCACAGGTACGTTGAACTCTTTTAACACCCGTTTTTAAGTGAGAAGGTTCTCTATTCGGTTATTTCTTTAATTTTTGTTACCTCAGAGCTTTAACCAATCATTTGGAAAATTCTTACTGAAGGCATATATTATCAGATTGGTCTCATTGAAATTTCATCAAAATCGCTTCAGTAGTTTAATATATAATAACTAGAAAAAGTATGCTTTATTAAAGTTATTTTAAAGACGATTGAAGTCGATATAATGAATGAATGAATGATTTATTTATTTGTGAAAAACTTAGCCTATATAGTGACTTTTATTACATAAATCCTTCTTTTTAAACTGGCTGATAATAAAATATAAATGACATTCAAACAATGAAGTCAAAAATCTTAAATCGCTCGAATGATTCTATTTTTGATTTAAATGGAAATGGCCGCTACGAATATAATTTATAGTTCATATAAAAAAATATTCAACGTTTGGAAGTTATATAGAGTTTTATGAATCATAAATAATATTAATTACTAAATAATTCATACTTATTTGGCACAACGAATCAGTATTGCCCAGTTGAGTACGCTACCTAGGTGGTGGACATTTGGTCTGTCTATATAGGTCAGGTTTCAAATTAATTTGCCGGCGGCTAGTATTCTAGTCCCAATTTGACAGGCCTGATAGCTTAGTTGGTAGTAACCCTGCCTTCTGAACTGTGGTTTGTGGGTTCGATTCCCACCCAGGACAAACATTTGTGTGATGAACATAGGTGTTTGTTCTGTGTCTGGGTGTTATATTGTATTATATGTATACATTTACAAACAAAAAGTATTTAAGTATTGTATCAGTTATCTGGGACCCATAATACAAGCTTTGCTTAGTTTGGGGCTAGATGGCGCTGTGTGAAATGTCCACAGATAAAAAAAATTTAGTTTAATTTGAAACAATGCTATAAAATTGTATCCTGTGGTCAGAGCGAGTTTGCGATAGTGGATCAGCGGTAGGTTATCACAAACTGTTAAACAATGAACACCATTGTTTACAATACGGTAATTAAAACAATTTTTTTGCCTTTCCATGCAAATTATATTTTTCGCTCATGTCATGTAAGGTGTCAAGTTCCCCGAACCAGTATTTGCTAATCGCAATTGTCAATCTGCGGTTTACCTTGTGTTTGTATTTCAACACATAAAAACGGGGAGGTTTATCAGTACAAAGCGGTAACTCAACTTTTGATTATTTTCAATGATATTGCAAGAATTATAACCTGTTTGTTTTGTAAACTGTTATATACAAACTGCTTGGAGTAACTATTTAAAAAAAATAAAGGAATAACAGATATGTTGAGTAGTTCTGGCGGGAAAACGAAAAAGATTGCGTCACCATCAATTATTTTTCTAAACTTGTGTTATTATCAGTGTTAGTGCATAAAATTGGTGGCATTCTATTCGTTAAGTGCTGGATTACAGGCGTGAGTGTGGGAAAATGGTATAATGATGGTGAAACGTTTCTTTTCGTGTTGTTTCCAAAACTCTATAGAAGCTTCAAGTAAAGTTGCCACCACTTTACTAGGAGTATGACTTTGACTAGACTATGACTTGACTTGATGACTTCGACTGTGACTTGACACATATTTGCGTGAAATATCATTAGCTCGATAATATCAATTACTTGACACTGGCTAAATACACAAAAGTATGGAGCCAAAACATTTAAAAAAAAACAGATATGTCACATTGAGAAAATAAATGGATTATGTAATGCAATCGTATTTATTAATCATTTAACATATATAGCGCGAAGAAGTTTGCAGTTCATCGGTAAAGATATAAAGTAGGGCGGGCCCTAAGCAACGACATTTTCCTTGAAATATGGTGATGATTATGGCAAACCAAACTATGATAAGCGTACAAAGTGGTGTTATAACAGAGGCCTGTGTTCAGCAGTCTTCCGGGTAATGATGTGATGTGATGTGTATGTAAGTAGGGTATAACTTGGTGTAACTGGCCGCTATTAGTTATTGGCCACTATTTACTACATTTGCATGAAATAAGACATTCACGTAACGCCATCTGTGATCATGGTTTAACATTACCTTGTCTATAAGCTTTCATATTAGTTCACAATTTTTACCGTATCGAAACTAGCACGAACAAAAACAAACTGGCCAGTGCACTAAAGTCGTTAGTTATTAGATGGTTTATCTAAGTATCGACTGCTCTGAGATCTTTAGGATTATAACGAGGTAAATATCATCTAAACTAATACTATAAAGAGGAAAGTTGTGATTGTTTGTTTGCATTGAATAGGCTCTGAAACATTAGGATCGATTTTAAAAATTCTTTCACCATTAGATTTTTTTTATTGTTTGATAGGCTTGCGTTTGTCCACTATCGCGCCTGGGTAAGTAACGATGTTATAAGTAACACGCTTGCTTAAAAATATCCTACATTATCCCTGAAGAACATAGGCGATAAAATATATAAATATATATATACACGATGGAATTTAATTCACTCTTTTCCTTAAATGTATGTACTCAGAACATGCTATAGAATATTCGTACACAATCCAATTTAAAAAAAAAAATAGTTTTTGTTTTAGTATTTAGTGTCTCCTAAAATAACTGCATGACAGCCGAAATGTATATGTATTTAACGGTACGGTTGTAAATGTTTCGTCGGCAATAAAACACCTGCTTTGTTCAATGTCGCAAGGCTTTTCTTTTCAATTTAAATTTGCAGTAATTTGATAATACTTAGATTAAAGTTTTATTCCATAAGTACTTTTTTATTTCGTTATATGGGAGCGTTCTATAGCATGGACTGAATACGTACATTAAAGGAAAAGAACGAATTAAATTCCACCTTGTATATAGAAGCTGGGGACGCAGGTTTCCAATATTTTTAGACATAGACTTTATACATTTATGACCTACACAAATTTCTCTGATCACTGAAGTTTGCATAGTTTGCCAATTCCGGAAAAAAACAGTCAACTGCAATCTCTGTGTTTTGTAGTTCCAGTGCCTCTTGTGTTTAGCCGCAGTACCTATTAGGTACGTAGTATAATTATTATACCCGTTAGATATCGATAAAGTAGAGTAGAATAAAGTAAAACATAAAAATGTGGCACAAGTTTTTTTTTACGCCATAAAATACACAGCTTTGTTTTTTAATGTGAAATTGACCATTAAAAACCACCAATGATAAGTTGTAAAACTGTGACATGATTTACGTCGGAGGTGTTCCGATTCGGTAGTTAAAATTTTTCCACAAAAACATCACGTCGTAATAAATTGAATTAAACAAGAATGAACTAATAAATACCAAAATAATTATGGAGTAATTTACGTATAAAAAACGATACCATACGACAATCGTGTATGTTGATTGATGACTTTGATAGTCTATTAAAAAACCGTTTTTCAATTATTAACCGAACGAGTGTAAGCGCGTGCGTTTTCGTGTTTTTTTTTTTTAGGTAGGCTTGCGTTTGATCACTATCGCACCTGATGGTAAGTAACGATGCGGTCTAGGATGTAGCACGCTTGCCTAGAAGATACCTGTTCACTCTCGATTTGAAGACTCCAAGGTTGTAGTTGTCGGGAAATACAGACGCCGGTAAAGCGTTCCACTCTTTGGCTGTTCGCATGATAAATGTGGAGCCAAATCGCTTTGTTCGCACATGGGGGATATTGACCATGTAACGGTGGCGTTTTTTCGTAAATCCGGTTGTTCGATGGTGGAAAAGTGATTGCGGAATCAGGTTATGCAACTCCAATGCGCATTCTCCAAAATGCACTCGATAGAAAACTTTTATTAACTTTATAAACTTTTATAACTTTTTTTTTTTTTTTTTGGTTTAGCTTGGGTAAAAAATATTCGGCTATATATTATATATTATATTCGGTATGTCCGGCTGTGTCCAGCTGTAGCCGGCTATCTGGCTGTTCTCCTCCAGATACAAGTTGCATTTCACAACCAATTCTCCTAAAATTCGCTGTTTTGTCGATTCAGTTTTTGGATTGTTTTCTTTTTTTAATTCTTTTTTCATACAGTTGAAAACGTAAAAAATAGATTTTTGAAGAGAAACTTCTTTTTTATGACGTACCGAGCTAACCGTTCGCCTAACGTTAAGCGATACGGCTACCCATAACAGAATAGTGTCGTTCGGAACTCTAAAATATAAAGTTTCGCGCGACACTGCACTGCGCACGTCATCCTGAGACGTCAGCACGATCCAGTAAATAAGATTACTAGACTGTGAGATCTGGTCATAAAATTTCATTTGCCCAGTAATTTCACTAGGTACAGTGCCCTCTAAACCGTAACACAGCAGTGCTTGCGCACTACTGCTTGGCGGCAGAATAACTGGCAAAGCGGTGTAACCTAGACGAACCATGCAGAAAAGTCCTACCACCAGATGTGTACCTATATCACATCACACTAATATTATAAAGGCGAAAGTTTGTATGTGTGTTTGTATATGTGTATATGCTTGTTACTCCTTCACGTTCAAACGGCTGAATGGATTTGGATGAATTTCGGTACCAATATAGTTTATACACTGGATTAACACATAGGCTACATTTTATCCCGGAAAAGTGAAATGTTCCCGTGGGATGAGCAAAAATTAAAATAGTTTTTATCTGCCGGTGAAACCGCGGGGCGCAACTAGTAATTAATATTCTTATGTGATATGATCAACGACCAAACGTTTTAAATTTTTTTTATTGGTTATATGCAAAGCGTTGTATTATGCATAATAGTGTCGTATGCACTGCCTCATTAGTTAAGAAATGACGTGGACTAAAATGACAGATGCCTAGAAGATACCGGTTTATTCTTGACTTGAAACTTCTAGGTAATAGTTAACTGCAAACAAGAACGCCGGCAAACTGCTCCATTAATTAGCTCTTCGCACTTAAAGGTTAGTAGCTAAATGTACTAAGCACTAGGCATATTAAGCAAACAGGCGGAAACGGCTAAGAGGTGGCGTTACTGGATGTAAGAGGTATTTCTTTGGTGGGCCAGTTTGTTAGGCAGTGGACGTCTTCAGGATGATGATTATGATGATGATGATGATGGTGATGATCATGATGATGATGATGATGATGGTGGTGGTGGTGGTCGTGATGGTGATGATGATGATGATGACGATGATGGTGGTGATGATGGTGGTGGTTATGATGAATGATGATGGTGATGATGATGATGATGATAAGTATTAGGGTTACCTACTTAAGCTTAGTAGGTACCAACCATTATAAAGATATACGAGGAAGAATATTGTATCTATCTATTAACTGCATAATAGGTAGGTACTTATATTTATTATTTTATTTAATACATTAAAATTTAAATTTTAACATTTTGATTTTGATAAAGACTCAATAATATTTACGCATAAATAAAACTGTTTTCGATAATAATTTGAATTGCAATCAGGTACCTACATAATTATGCATGTTTTAAATGTCGCGTCGAATTTTTGTATCGTGTTAGATTCCCATTAAGATAATAGGTCTTTACCTATGAAATTGCCGTATTGCAGTACAGACTTTTTCAAACAAAAAAAAGTTTTGATTGGCTTTGAATTCTAAATTCAAATTAATTTTGTTTTAAAAATATGACATTCTATTTTCAATATAAGTCTTTTGTTTATTGATTAGCGTTGTATTTTAATTACATTTCAACATTTTTCCTCATAATGGATACTTTGAAATTTCATGTAATTATGGAATATGAGTTCCGTCGTGGCACCAACGCGGCACAAACGACACGTAACATCAATGACGTTTACGGAGAGAACTGTACAAACGAACGTACAACCCGTTATTGGTTTCCTCGGTTCCGTTCTGGGAATTTTGACTTGAAAAATGAACCTCGTGGTCGTCCAGAAACTTTGGTCAACAATGATGAATTAAAGGCGATTGTGGAAGCTGATGAATCTCAATCTACAGCTGAGCTGGCAGCAGCTTTTGATGTTAGCATCAAAACAATATTGGTCCATTTGCGACAGATTGGCAAGATAAAAAAGCTTGATAGATGAGTGCCCCACGAACTTAACGATCGCCAGCGCAACGTACGCGTCGAGACTTGCCTTGCGCTGCTTAACAGGCACAGAAATGAAGGAATTTTGAACCGAATTGTTACGTGCGACGAAAAATGGATTCTTTTTGACAATCGAAAGCGCTCAGCAAGTTGGTTAGATCCTGGTTCGGTACCAAAGCAATGTGCAAAACGAAAAATGACCCCTAGAAAGGTGATGGTCACAGTTTGGTGGTCTAGTGCTGGTGTGATTCATCATAGCTTTTTACAAAACGGCGAGAGCATTACTGCAGATGTGTACATTGAAGAACTGACCACAATGATGGCGAAACTCGCACGTCTGCAACCAGCTTTGGTCAATCGGTCGTCTCCACTGCTACTTCACGACAACGCGCGACCCCATACTGCACAACAGACCGTCTCTAAGCTGCATGAGTTGGGTTTGGAAGCTCTCCCTCATCCGCCATACTCACCAGATCTTGCGCCTACCGACTATTACATTTTCCAAAATTTGGACAACTTTTTAGCGGGAAAAAAATTCAATTCCCGAGAGGCAGTACAAAACGCCTTTGAAGAGTTTGTTGTCTCCCGTCCTGCTGATTTTTTCAAGAAGGGCATCCATAAACTGCCACAGCGTTGGCAAAGATGCATTGATTGCAGGGGTGATTACTTTGAATAAAAGAAATAAATAAGTTCGAAAAAAAAATACTTTAACTTTTTTCAAACAAAACGGCAATTTCATAGGTAAAGACCTAATATATACTGATTGCAATTGAAAAATCTAGATTAAAAAATAAGTAGTTAACGCTACGAACTATTTGATAAATGTGGGCGTTAAATAATTCCATATCATTTAATATTTTTTTAAGACTCATATTAAAAAATTCAATATAAATACATATAAGTAGGTACCGTCGGTAAACACACATCGGGAAAAAGAGGGAGATAGTCGGCTATAGTTCTGGATCAAGTATGATTCGGCTTGGCATCATAGAGCGTGTTTTTCTTATAGAGTGACAGAGACAACGCTCTACCAAGAGTACGAAGGTGAGACTAGCCGATCATCTCCCTCTTTCTCCCTGGATCATTTATTGTCATTTATTCCCCCTGAGTCCTGAGTCTGGTCTAATACACTGTAACTTTGTTGATTTTATTATATATCGCAGGTTCATTTCACTATTACAATGGTCGCCGATAGCTCGGTTGTGGGTTTGATTTCTACCTGGAACAAACATTTTTGTGATGAACATTGATGCATTTGAAATTGATGAACAACACATAAACATATATGTGGGCAGGAACGTGTTGTGGGTAGGTAGGTTGCAACCTATATAACTATAGGCCTTCAGCATGTCCACACCGCGCCGTGTCTGGAACAAGAATGATCCGTAGCACACCGAGCGATCTCTTTGTATAGTCAGACAGGTAGGGGCGCCATGACAGTTGCCGGTGCTGCTACTGTAATAAATTTAATGCCACCACAGGGTAAATTACGGTGCTCAATCGCTGTGCATAGAGTTTATAACTGGACGTAGCCGCCGTCACGGCCATACTGACGTGCGTACGTCCTCGTACGCTTAGCTTCACTTTGTACCTGGTGAGGGACATAAGTATCAGTGTTATTGCTCGTTCATCCTGACAATTAAATTGAGTTAAACTTGGAGTCAAAGTCAAAAGATCAGGTTTCAATTTGATTAGTCAAAAGCATTTTAACCTGCCAGTCTTTGTCAGGGTTAATCCTTCAAAATCAACAGTATTCCTTCATTTATAAAAAAATGGACCGAACAGTGCTAACCGGATAGATATCCCTTTAGCAACCAAAAATCATCATTACTACATTTTTTTAATGGACCAATTAGTGCTAGACCGGATAGACATCCCTTTAGCAACATACATTTTTTTTAAGGACCATTAGTGCTAGACCGGATAGATTATCCCTTTAGCATTCGGACACATTTTTCTCGTCATCATTTTTAATATTTTTTTCTTTCTCTTTTTTTTTCTTGAAAAAACGAATCATTACTTTTTTCCATAACTTTTTTTCTCTTTTTTTTTTTTCACTGGTCTGGTTAACCCTGCAACTAAATTTGATATTAGTGTCACCCGCCGTCACGTCATCATTCACGTCACGTCACGTTTCGCGTTGTTTGAAGAGTGATGTAGAAATGGGCAATGGGCAATCCCACTTCTGATGTGGGCAGGAACGTGTTTGTGCGTAGATTGGTTGCAACCTATATAACTATAGGCCTTTAGCATGTCCACACCGCGCCGTGTCTGGAACAAGAATGATCCGTAGCACACCGAGCGATCTCTTTGTATAGTCAGACAGGTAGGGGCGCCATGACAGTTGCCGGTGCTGCTACTGTAATAAATTTAATGCCACCACAGGGTAAATTACGGTGCTCAATCGCTGTGCATAGAGTTTATAACTGGACGTAGCCGCCGTCATATACATAGAGCCATCTAACCCCCATAGCCCCAAACTCAGCAATGCTTGTACTATGGTAACCAAATAACTGATAGAATACTTAGATACTTACATTGTGTTTATAAATACAACAACCTACATAGAATACAATATAACATAGACACAGAACAAGCATTGATGCTCATCACACAAATGTTTGTCCTGGGTGGGAACCGAACCTACAACCTACAGTTTAGAAGGCAGGATTACTACCAAATGATATATCGGGCTAGTCGAAGTGTTGAAGATAACTTAATTTGCTAGGAATGTTCTTCGTGATATAAGTAGGTTTAAATGTTGCCAATTCTTTTTTTAATCCTAATATACTTATAAGAATTCTAATTTTTTATGATCACTGCTCTTAGAAAGAGTTAAAAAATGTATTTATGCTAAAACCAATATTAAAATTAACAGCCAGTATTTAACCAGTTTATTTTTCACATTTTAATATTGGATTTTATAAATTTTAATGAATTAGTATGAGAATTTACTTTATTGTATAAAATCCCAACATGCAAAGGTTTATAAAAATAAAAATAAGTCGGGTTTTCCTTCCTGACGCTATAACTCCAGAACGCACGAACCGATTTCCACGGTTTTGCATTCGTTCGAAAGGTCTCGGGCTCCGTGAGGTTTATAGCAAAGAAAATTCAGGACAAACCAACATTTTAAGTAGATGGCGCCGGTGCGTGATACATTGTTTTTCGTATATTATAAAATGTTTAATAAATAAACGTCCACCCGAACGAAGGCGGGACGGGCCGCTAGTAAGCTATAAAAATGGTCACAAACAGTATTATCGAAGTCAAAGTTAAGTAAAAGATTTTATTGCAAATAGGCTATTTTTAGCACGTTTACCCATTCCGTACGTAAAATATAGTTGGGTATACAGCACTTATAGTAACTAAATGGGTATAAAACCAAGTATATTTATTTACATTACAATATTAAAATGCTATAGGGAGCTACATAATATCTGAATAATGATCTTCAAAAAATTCAATTTCTATGTTCTACTTATACAAATGATCTTTTTAGGCAGTTTTTTTTAAACAGTCTTAGTCTTAAATATGTTGCTTTTGAATAAAAACTGATGTTATGTAGATTTTTAATATTCCGTGTGTATGGAGAGAAGCAGAGATCGTTTTTGATCACACTGAAAAAATAAATAACCGCAGATGGTTTATAATTAATTGGTTTATAACTAATTTATATAGATAAAAAAAACTAGTTTTATTATTTTACATTCGATTATGTTAATAACGGTTTGCATTTTAAATTTATATTTAAATTATTATAATATATAGTACAATCCAAAGTGATTGTCTAAGTATATAAAAATATATTTTATATAGGTCATCGCAGCTAGTGTAGGTAGAGTCCAAATGTTTTTTGTAGTAGGTACTGTAGTTTAATAGTAGTTGGTATTATTGTAGTACCTAGTTTAAAGAACAAAGTCACATATCGTTTAAATAATACCATACTTCGGTTTTATCTAATAGTCAAAGTACTCGGTCGATGGAAAATGTTTTTGAAGGAAAACTTCTTTACACACGCTTGCCTTGGGGCTGGCGAATGCGTGACAAGAACGTTACGGAAATTGATCGGTCGAGGCGAACGGAAGTTGAGAGGGAGACATAAGTTAGTGAAGATAGAAAAAGACAGAATTATGTTTCGTATATTACTGTACGGGCAAGAGAGAGAGAGAGAACGAGAATAGGGCGCGCGCACATTTTCCTTCTCTCTTCCTCTCATAGCCAGTGCATATTTTCTTTCATGTGATCTAAAGCACACTCGTTCTCTTTTCTTCTTATTTCCAAAGACTTTGGAAAAAAAAGAAAAAAATCAACTTTACATGTCTTTATCATTATTTATGTTACTCTATAAAGAGCATGTTATTAATAAGCTTTTTGACATAATATCCGCCTAAATTACCATTTTGTTTTTTCCTATTATCATTATAATAAAATTGTTTATATAGATCTGTTCCGTAATTATAAACGTTGGCCTACTATTATTATTATAAAAAAAATGCTTTTTACAGTAAATTAGATAAACAAATTAATCAGATGCTATTATGTGGTATATTCAGCGTGAATTAGATTATTTACTAGAAAATCTTTCATAACAAAAATCTATTATTTACATTGTCTACATTTATCTTGATGGTATTATTTATTTATTTATTTATTTATTAAAAGACCAACAGCATTAGGATAATATAGATAGTAATTACATAAAAGCAGAATATTAATGTAGCCAATAATAGGTCTCGATAGTAATACAAGTTTTATAATCAAAGAGACACAGCTCGCACTGCATTACGCATGTTTAAAGTGATAATGAGGGTGTGCTAAGGTTGTAGGGTTGATTATGATTATGATTACCTACAGTACCTCCCGTAGGTTAGCTAGAACGGTCGCGACTTTCAATAGGGTCCACTCATCCAGTGGATGCAGTCCTCTCGATCCTCTCATCCCGGCAACGGTCCAAGCCGAGGCTTGACCCCAGGGAGTGCGAGCCTCGGCAGTGCGTTGGGCTAGTTGCCTTCTCACTTTTGCCTGCCGTCTCGCCCGTTGAAGCTGTAAAGGTCAGTAGAGACCAACAAAATTAGCCCGTTAAAAAAAATATTACTTACAGAAGCAATTACGACCTAGGTTTTTTTTTTATGTTAAGGAATGACGTGACGAGCTAACCGTTCCTGATGTTAAACGACACGGCTGCCCATATCAGCTGCAGTGTCTCTCGGAACTCTAAAGTATAGAGCTTCGCGTGACACTGCACTGCGCACGTCATCCAGAGACATCAGCACAATCTAGTAATAAGATTACTAAACTGTGAGATCAGATCATAAAGTCTCATTTGCCCAGTAATTTTACTAGCTACAGTGCTCTTCAAACCGGAACACAGTAGTGTTTGCACACTACTGCTTGGCGGCAGAATAACTGGCAAAGCGGTGGTACCTACCTAGACGAACTTTGCAGTAAAGTCCTACCACCTAGTAAATAATAAAATTATGATTTTAATTTGATATATAATGGTCTAGATCTATACCTAATGTACCTAACCTATACTAAAGTTGTACGTGTATGTACATACATACACAAATGAATGACATTTCACACAACGCCATTTAGTCACAAACTAAGTAAAGCTTGTACTATGGAAACCAGGTAACTGATAGAATACATATCAGTATCTACTAGGTGTTGTATTGTATTCTATGTATACAATACAATACAATACAATACCTAGACACAGAACAAATACCTATTGCTCATCACACAATTGTTTGTTCTGGGTGGGAATCGAACCCACAACCCACAGGTCAGAAAGCATAGCCACCACCAACTGAGGTATCAGGTCAGTTGACAGCTATTTGAGTTCACGCTTATAGGTATTCCTTGCCCCCGGTTTCTCGTACGTTTGTCAAACTTTGTCAAAATGGGGAGAAAATGTTGCTTAGCTAAGTTGTATTTTAAGACCTTTGTACAGACAGTCATAAATGTTTTAGATCGAAAATAGTGTAGATACAAGCACTTACGGTGTTCTGGTCATATTATCCCCAGCCCAGTAATTATACTATCCTTGTAATTACTGGGCTGGGTAACATGAGACTTCTCCCTTATTATTTATTTTATTTAAAACATATAAGATTTCTAGTATTGATATAGTCACTATAAGATGTTGCTAGGTTAGCTAATTATGTAATAACTTAAGACAGAAGGTTCCCGTAAGCAGGGACTTAGTAAAGTAACCGACTTTTTATTACATGGATCTCGCAACTTTTCGGTAGAAGAACTGAGTTGTGTGACTTGTTTTTTTTTTACATGTTTGTTTTTTGATGGCATTAAATTATATTCTAAAATGCTTTTACAAAATATACCTAAGTAGATCAACCTTAAAGTCTATTTTCTTTGTCTCCAGGTCCTAGCATGCCTCGCGCTGGATTTTGCGCTGATTGGGTTGGGAATGTCCATCAGCTTTGTAACGATGGTGTTGCCAGAAGTACTGGACGCTAAGGAAGGGCTCTCCATTAACAAGAAAGAAGCTTCATGGTTTGGTAAGTGAAAATATTTAATGCTAACATTCATTAGAAAAAGGTAGCTTAACCGTAGGTTTTTTCTATTTTCCCACAAAAACTTTAAATTTTTCGTCGTAAAAGAAACTTAAGCTGGCCGGTAGAAATAAAAAAATATTTAGTTTAAGGATTTTACATTAGGATCAACCGCTTTGCCGTGAAAAGCCACAAAATGTTTATTTCTTTCGTAATTTTATTTTATTTTAACTTTCGTACCTTACGAAAGAAATTAAAGGCTATTAAAAAAAGGCTAAATTTTGATTAAAACTACTCTGTGGTTAAGGTCAGGATTGTAGAACTTGCCTTTTCCCTGCCACGTTAAATATCATGTTTACATATATATTTAACTGCACAACTTTACGTCTTTGTCAATATATTAAACAAACGAGCAGCGAGCAATAAAACTGAAACAAACAAAAGACTGTATCAAACAATAATGTTTGACAGATTAAGAACAAAAACAATTGCAGAAAACCCATAAAACAAATGCACATCACACAAGAAAATATGAAAATATGCAGTCCAAGATAAGATGTGGATATCCGTCCTTTGTTTTGAATGCTGATAATTATTACATAAGCTTTACTAAGACGTAGGTACATAAGCCTATGTTTTGTTTTCACTATTTACCTAATTCTCGCAAATAAATTGTCGTCGTAACATAACAACTATTCGTAGTTCAGTATAGAAAATTTAGACATAAATATGTTTTTCTTGCTCCGCTATGTGAGATCCGGCATTTTTCATACAAGTTATATTAATATTATTCCAAAAAAATGAAGATATCAAGGTTGACCGCTTTGAATACAAATCATCTCATGAAACTATAATGTCACAGCTGGATAGCTTTTTTGGATTTGTCTTACGCAAATCAACAAGTAGGTAATTGAAAGAATATATCGATAAAAAAAACAATGAGGGGTTTCAATGTTAAAATAACAATAAGGGTATACCTTAGACTAGAAAAACAATAAGTCATAGCTGGAATGTGAAGCCAAAAAGGAATTCTTTATTATTTCTATTTTCCTTATTAATCAGCGTGGTTGCCGTTATCCGATTGTACCAGGAATGTAATGGGATACATTTTATCCCGGAAATTAAGAATGAAACTACGGATACCTCTAAAGTAAAGTAAGTCTATACCATATTGGCGTTGAGCTCGAAAGGCTCTATAAGCAAGCCATTGTGGTGTGGTGATTGAGCAGGTCGGCTCATAAACTGGAGGCGGCAGGTGCGATTCCCGCGGCAGGACAAGTATTTGACACAGAAAAAAAAAGCGCAAATACTTGTTATGAGCCTGAGTGTTGAGAGACCATGGTCCTCGTAGTTCCTGGATCCCTAGACACAAGGAATCCTAGTTAGGGTCCAGGATCTATGTATGTGATCGTTAGGCGTTATTATTTTTATTGCTCGGCCCAGCAATTGGTTCGGATTAGCAGAGCTCAATCAGTTTTTTGTATATCATCCACCGTTTTATCTGACCTATCTGCAGAATCGTGTCTCCTAAATGGATTAATTGATTTTGGGTTTTACTTTTCTTGTTTGAACTGTAACTTAAGCGTGTCGTAAATATGTTCGCAAGCTGGAATTTTGAAGATCTTCTATTATCTAAATATATACAACTCAACAAATATTGACTGACGGACGTAGTGATCTATCAACGCAGAGCCCAAACCACTGGACGGATCGGGCTGAAATTTGGCATGCAGGTAGATGTTATGACGTAGGCATCCGCTAAGAAAGGATTTTACGAAATTCCACCCTTAAGAGGGTGAAATGGGTGGTTGAATTATTTTTCCATAGGCCACGCCGCGGGTGAAGCTGCGGGCAGAAGCTCGTTTAATATAATATGGTATCTTGCTAATCATTTAATTTAGCACTTGCATCACCACTTAGAATTTGATGGATTAGTAACTTCTCACCTACGTCTAGGGTCGTGTTTTTGGACATTACAATATTTAGAGCTATTCATTTTAGAATAATTACCAGTGTCATTGTTTCTTAACAAATATAATCTGGGAGATTTTAAGGCTAGACTTAAAAACCGGTTCACTCTAGAATGAACCAGTTGGTATGGCATCTTCTAGGCAAGCATAATTCAAGCTACATCATCAACCGCGTCGTCACTTACCATCAGGTGAGACAGTGATCACATTATGAAAAAGAAGCCTTATTGATAAAAAAATGAATAGGTTATAATTATTATATGCAGTCCTCAAATCATTACCTATCTATGTTATGTTTTTTTCTTTATGTTACGAAATGACATGACGAGCTAGTCGCTCGCCTGATGTTAAGCGACACGACTGCCCATATTAGTTGCAGTGACACTTGAAACTCTAAAGTATAGTTTCGCGTGACACTGCTCTACGCACGTCATTCTGAGACATCAGTACAGTCTCGCAATACGATTACTAGTCTGTGAGATTATTGGATATATAGGATATGTTATGTATTAGTAGTTATATAATTATTTAATTTATACGTGCCACTTTTACACGATTTAAAAAGTATCTTCAGTATGTAGTTATTAAGTACTGAGATCAAGTTGTTTCCGGTGTCTGGTGTCATTAACTTCCGGTAGAAACCCGGCAACGACTGGTGAAGTAATCGTATTTGGAATATTATCTGTAAATAAACATTCACTCAAGTCGTTAATTATGTGCAGCATAATAATTCGTAGTGTAGTATGTTGGCTCATAACCTAGAGGTTGCTAGTTCGATTCCTGTGACAGGACAAGTATTTGTGCACAGCAAAAAAAGCTCAAAACTTTTCTGTATCTGGGTGTTGTGGAACCATGGTCCTCGTAGTTCCTGGGTCCCTAGACCCAGTAAATCCTAGTTTGGGGTCCAGGATATATATCCAGCGATCACATACAATTGTATATGTGATAGCTGGGCGTTATTATTATTATTATTTGTTTAATCAATTAACCTTATCGCTAACACATTTGAAGGGCACTGTAGCTAGTGAAATTACTAACCAAAAGAGATTTTATGACCTAATCTCACAGTCTAGTAATTTTATTACAGGATGACGTGCGCAGTGCAGTGTAACGCGAAACTCTATACTTTAGAGTTCCGAGTGACAATGCAACTGATATGGGCAACCGTGTCGCTTAACATCAGGTGAACGACTAGCGCGTGATGTAATTCCTTAACATATAAAAACAGCAGAATCGAGTTGGATGAAATATTGCATACAAATTACTTACCCTCTCTATAATTGCATGCATTTTGCATAACTGCAGTCACGACAGTTTCAGTGACGTGATGGTTGAGTAGGTTGGCTCATAATATAGAGGCTGCGGGTTTGGTTCCCGTAACAGGACAATATTTGAGCAAAGAAAAAATAAACAGAAATATTTGTCCTGTATTTGTTACCTTGTGTTCTGGTTGTAATGGGAGCATCGACCTTGAAAGTTCTTGGATCCCAATATGAATTTAATCCAGTTTGTGTTCAGAATGCTTTTTTGCTATCTTACAATTCTAAAAACGTCGCGATGGATCCGACTGGAACAGAACATAAATGGGGGCTTAAACAGGAATTTCATTTGAAAAACTGATGGAATGTTTTTCGGATATCGTACTACTGGAATAGGCCGTAGGCATGTGATCGTTGAGCGTTATATTAATTTATTTTCAACAATAAATAATATAAAAAACTATCAATTACAAATACAGGATACTATAGTTCTCTCACTTTAATCACTCTGTCAAAATATTTGTAGGAAGAGAAAGCATTATGAATTGTCCACTCTCAAAAAAACAAAACAAAGTAAAACATAAATAATATCAAGTAATAATAACGCCCAACGATCACATGTATAGATCCTGGGCCCTAACTAGGTTACTCTGTCTCTAGGGACCCAGGAACCTCGAGGACCATGGTCCCACAACACACAACAACTCAGAACAAGTATTTGCGCTTTTTTTCTGTGCAAATACTTGTCCTGCCGCGGGAATCGAACTACCGCCTCCGAGTTATGAGTCGACCTGCTCAACCAACACACCACAGAGGCTGTCATAGTGGCTTTACTTTGTAAGTAAGCTTGTTTTAATATATTTTTGTGAATAGTAAGTAGTATAGCATTCATATTATTAGTATACCCATTAATATAATATAATATAACATAATATAATATAATATTTAGGTACTATAACCGCATACAAATCGTTTGATCCATATGACGGCGGCTACGTCCAGTTATAAACTCTGCACAGCGATCGAGCACCGTAATTTACCCTGTGGTGGCATTAAATGTATTACAGTGGCAGCACCGGCAACTGTCATGGCGGCCCTACCTGTCTGGCTATATAAAGGGATCGATTGGTGTGCTACGGTTCATTCTTGTTCCAGACACGGCGCGGTGCGGACATGCTGAAGGCCTGTAGTTATATAGGTTGCAACCAACTTACCCACAAACCGTTCCTGCCCACACATATAACTCATAAATTTAATTTAATATAATATAACATAATATAATATAATATTTAGGTACTATAACCGCATACAAATCGTTTGATCCATATAACTCATAAATTTAATTTAATATAATACAATACAATACAATACAATACAATACAATACAATACAATACAATACAATACAATACAATACAATACAATACAATACAATACAATACAATACAATACAATACAATACAATACAATACAATACAATACAATACAATACAATACAATACAATACAATACAATACAATACAATACAATACAATACAATACAATACAATACAATACAATACAATACAATACAATACAATACAATACAATACAATACAATACAATACAATACAATACAATACAATACAATACAATATTTAGGTACTATAACCGCATACAAATCGTTTGATCCATACAACTCATAAATTTGGTGATTCATATGGATATAAATAAATAACTCATAAACGTCAATTTCAAAAGTAGACAGATATTTTTCAGGACTAGGCATCACTGGTTTTCTCCAATTTTCAGATATTTACATAATATATTTACATAATATATTAATATATAATACATAATATATAAATATATTCACTTACATCACCTAACATCACGAAAAATATTATAAAACATGCAAAACAATTTTATGCTCTTAACCTATGGAGATATTTTATTTTATCTTTATAGAATATACTTACTGATAACGTTAAAATATAAACATTTAAATGATTTTTTAAGTTTCATATTTGAATTTATAATTTTAGTAAGTCGTTAAGCATAATACGCTGCTATTCTGATATGATACTTATGCGCGTAAATAGAACAACTTGTTTATTATCGCGGAATCGCATGCGATATATATTATTTGAATAAAATTTTGGCGTACCTTCAAAGTTTAAATCAATTTTCATATCAATAATCAAAATCTGTAATAACCGTTACGCAGAGAAAGGGTATGACTTACGAGAGTAGCTGCGGGAGAAGCTCTAGCTAGCATCACAATAAAACTTTAAGGTTACGTTTATATATTTTGAGGGTTTATTTATTTGTTTATTTATAATTATTTATGTTTATTATTATCCTATGTATAATGAGCGAAAAATTCCAAGCCATGTTTTTTTTTTTTTTTTTTTTTTTTTATTAATCTGCATTTCCACAGACACCTGGGTCCGTGCTTTTTGTTAGATAATTTTTTATATTTATGAATTAAGCCAATATTAACACATTCCAAGCTATGTTTATGTAAACAAATACGTTCCAACTTCAGATAGCTGTTTGAAGTTCCAACGTCTACAACTTCATAACGCTTAGACATCGACAGCGACCGGAAAATGTAACCTAAAAATTATTAAATAAGATATAAAAGCTTGTGCATATTTATTGTTTACGTATCTTGAAAAATTTTAACGAACTTGACCGGACTCGAACCAGTAATTTTCGTTTCCATGATTTAGTATCCTAAAGATAGTTTTAAGCCTATTTCTATAATCACCATTGCTTAGCAGATGCCTTGGTGACCGCAGAATATTTTATTATATTTTATTTTATGTAGTCGGCTTTTACGGCACCCACGGGAATCGAATAGGTCCTATTCTCTTAACGCCGGGACTATACGGCCAGAACCTTACCACTATGGTTATTACTATTAGACTACCGTTATAATAATAATAACGCCCAACGATCACATACATAGATCCTGGATCTTAACTAGGATTCCCTGTATAAAGGGATCCAGGAACTAAGAGGACCCTGGTCCCACAACACCCAAACACAGAACAAGCATTTGCGTTTCTGTGAACAAATATTTGTCCGGTCGCGGGAATCGAACCCGCCCCCTCCGGGTTATGAGCCAACCTGTTCAACCACCACACCACAGAGGCTGTCAAACTTAAATAACACACTGACAGAAGCTCCGGTTTCGCACGCGGCCGAAGCGCAGGCAACGTAATACAGCCCAAATTAATCTAGAAACTTGTTATTTGGAAGGTATCTCTCTATATGGCCTAAAGGGTGCAATATAGGTAAAATATGCTGTTAAAGTTAGTATGGGGAATATGGTGCCTATATTTTTTATAGCTGGTAAGTATGTAATATAAAATTCCGGCATGCCATGCTTCATTAAAATGGATATTACTTTGCACCTGTCACGTCTCAAATTTGATAGGTATAAAACGTTATTAAAATAAAACAACATTAGTCTTTAAATATATTTTTTTTGATCTTGAACTTTATAAATGTCACCGAATATTGAAACACTCTAATCTACAAAATGCGTCATAAATAAAGTGTAATTTTTTATACAGGAGACGTTTTTGGCCAAAAACACATAACCTAGTATCTGTTAAACCATTAATTCAAATACAGATATCTGCTAACACACTAATTCAATTAAGAGAGATTTAAAAAACTGCGATAATGCTATGCAGGTAATAAAATCGATAAAATCTATATTATTCATTTATATTAAATATTCAATGGTATATTTATTTTAAATCACAGATTATATTATTAACGAACATAAATAGAACTATGATAGATGAATACATAAACTCTTTATTATACACACCAAATGATAAAATTAAAAAAAAAAAATATATTCGAAAAGTGTAACAATGGGCAATCTTATGGATACAACGATACAAACTCAAATGGATAACCTCAAATAATCTTCTCTCCTTATTTATTCAACAATAATTAGTATAATACAAAAAAAAAATTGTTTGGCGTAAATTGAAACTAGATCACTGCACCTACCTGTATCATAGAAGCCTTGAATATATATATTACTAGTTGCGCCCCGCGGTTTCACCTGCGGATAAAAAGTATTTTTACTATTTAATTATTTACATGGGAAAATTTCACTTTTCCGGGATAACAGCCTATATGTTAATCTAGTGTATAAGCTATCTCAGTACCGAATTTTATCCAAATCCATTCAGTCGTTTGAGTGTGAAGGAGTAACAAACATACACACGTACGCAAGCATCGGCTATTTATTTTTTGGAATGGGATAATGGCCAGCCTTTAAAAAAAACACTTAGTCGTGTCACTAATGAGTTGCTCGCTCTTTGATCATACTCTTTTTGACCCTCCATTTAAAATGCTGCATCTTGATAATTGTAAATTATCATTTTACCGGACATACCAACATAATAATAACATTTATTATGTTGACTTACTTAGTTGACTTATTTAACTTTGTTATGTTGACAATGGAGATCTACGTTAACCACCAACTCAACTTCCGTTCACCTCGCCAGCTCACTTCCCAAGTCAAGCGCGCGTAAAGAAATTTCACTTCAAAAATACTTACGCATAAATCCAGTCAAATGTGATTGATTTCGACAACGCAATAATGATGTTGATGAGCTTTTTCACGGTGACGTCCTTACGTCATCGTGAACCGTTACGTCGCAATGAATGGATTTTCCCGCACACTTTAAAAATTGCGGATACTTACCACTTTATATTTAGGTATATACTTTAATTTCAGGGAGCATGGCCTTCTTATGCCAGCCACTGGGAAGCATCTTCTCCGGGCCTCTGCTTGACTACTTTGGGCGAAAAAAAGCTCTATTCTTGGTGAATATACCGCACCTTATCGCGTGGATCATCATGTATTCGGCCTGGAACGTGCCGTCTCTCTTCATAGCCAATGCACTGCTGGGCATCGGAACAGGGATCATGGAAGCTCCGTCAGTCACTTACGTCGGAGAAATCAGGTATGCTATGAAGAAGAAAATGGGCAAAGTGCCTTTATTCTTTTAACTAAAAACTACAATGATATAACAACTATAGCCGCGAGCTATAGACAGTCCAAATGCTCCAGCCCACTACCAGTAAGTAGCGTACCCAACATGCTGGCATATATTTCCCCGTTGAATCACAATGCTGATTCGTTGTGCCAAATAAGTACCAGAATTTTGGTCACGCGTAGCATCGATCAGGCAATCTGCTAAACTTTGGAAAACGCGATGAGCTTTGGCCCCCATGGACCCAAGGTCTCAACACCAAACGGCTCAAATATGATACTAGCAATATTACTATATTTGCGCCGTTTTAGTTCATCAGGTGAATTAGCCCCGGCGCCAGCTCCAACGTGTGTCTCGGGAAGATGTGACGGCGCCATAGTGTCGACGCAAATAGCGTCCCACACTAAGTGCTTATCCATATGCTGTGTTAGCCAACAACCCGCATAAGCCAGCCTAGGGGTTTAAAGCCCACACTCTCTCGGTATGAGAGAAAACCCGTTTCCCATCAGTGGGAACGTATTGACGATAAGAATAACGTTTGACAATAGTTTACCTTATGTTAAGTGACAATATGGAGTCACTATCCCGATATAGGTGACGCCCGGAATAGGACTGGCTTTAGAGCCAGTCTAGAACTAGTCAGAACTAGAGGCTGCCCTAATACACCGTTAAGCATTACACTGTTTACTTAGGTGGTAGGACTCTTCTGCAAAGTTCGTCTAGGTAGGTACCACCGCTTTGTCAGTTATTCTGCTGCCAAACAGTAGAGTGCAAGCACTACTGTGTTCCAGTTTGAGAGGCACTGTAGCTAATGAAATTACTGGGCAAATTAGACTTTATGATATGATCTCACAATCGAGTAATCTTATTATCTGACTGTGCTGATGTCTCAGGATGATGTGCTCAGTGCAATGTCACGCGATACTTTATATTTTGGAGTCTGTTCTGTTATGGGCGGCCGTATCGCTTAACATCAGGGGAACAACTAGCTCGTCACATCATTCACTAACATAAAAAAGTGCTAGTAGGTAACAGATTTAAGGGCAATGGTAGTTTGCCAGCATTTCTCCCGTTTCCCTTTTTAGGGTTTCGTAGTAAGAAGAAATCCTTTAATTTCATCATGTCTGTATGTCTGTCCGTCTAAATCCTTTGAACAGCCATATTACTTCCAAAGTTGTAAACGTTTGTACATATAATTTTGTACAACGATAAACTACGGGACCCTAAGTACTAAGCAAAAGCATAACCCGATATGCTCTTGTGACAAGTTAACTCTTTTGTCTTTTCTTTAATCACTAAATTGTATTGTTTTTCTATTTATTGTAATGCCTTTACAGTTTAGGTTAATGATCATCTTTTCTCATAATTAAAATAAATAAATATAAAGAGATTTAAATAAATATTAGACATTAAAATAAAGATTAAAAGGGGAATCTTATCGAAATACTGGCGTTATTTAGTTTAAACAACTTGAAAAGTGGTAATGTAATATATTATAAGATTTGGTAAAGATTCGAAGAATGACCCTATAAGCTTATCAATGGTTCAAAATCAAATGAATACACGTTTGAATAATTAATGAATCAACATTCCTAGCCTTGCTTCGTATCGTGTTACATACTCTAACTAAATGTCAAAAAATAGTTTTTATATTATATTACATAATCAAAGTTATATTTGAAAGAAAACTGATTGATACAAATCGAAATTATTTATTCATTCATGCGGAAGCTGGTTTGCTCGGTGGTGTACGCACAATTAGAAATAAGTACTTATATTTACGTGTTATTGGCTGTATTGTCCTCCCTGTATTATAAATATATGTTCCTGTTAATAATAGGCTTAATTAATAAATATAAAAAAATAATCTAACAAAAAGCACGGACCCAGGTGTCTGTGGTATAATTTTATAAAAAAAAATCGAAATTATCTAAATGATGTACTACTACTGAGCGATCTAAATTATCGTTGTAGTTATGTCGATTTGCGTGGACTACTGAGATAATTTGTTTTAGGTAACTATAAAAAGCGTGGATTTCTGAAGATTTTATATGAGTTATGTTACTACTTTTATCCTGACACCATTTGCTATTGTTTTCCAGTGATCCATCGGTCCGTGGGATCCTCACGACCCTCACTAACGGATTCACCGCAACCGGCATGTTCGTGGCTTATCTACTTGGGACAGTGCTCCCGTGGCGGCAAGCAGCACTCGTGTCTCTCACTGTCCCACTGGCGACAATGGTGGCAGTATTATTTGTAAGTTATATTTCTAACCAGCTGGATCCGTGGATAATAATAACGTCTAACGATTACATACATAGATCAGACCCTAACTAGAATTCATCTAGTGTCTATCAATAGTAAAAACGGCTGTGATTGGTCAACTCTAACAAGATAAAATGCTAGATACCCCATCTTGCCCTACCGTCCCCTACTTGTCCTGTCGCGGGAATCGATCCCCCTCCGGATGAGCCAAAGTGCTCAACCATCACACTACAGACGCTGTCAAAATATATGAAAACTAGTTCCCGCCCGCGGCTTCGCCCGCGTGGCCCATAGGAAACGAAGAAGAAAAATGTTCACAGATAATTTAACCACCCATTAGCTCACGCTCTTAGGGGTGGAATTTCGAAAAAACCCTCTCTTAGTGGATACCTACACTTTACAAAGAACACACCCTCCAAATTTCAAATATCTAGGACCAACGGCTTAGGCTGTGCGTTGATATATACGTCAGTCACTCAGTCTGTCAATCAGGACTTTGAATTTTATATGATCTATATTCCAAATTTCATTCAAATCCTTGCGTATCCTTGAGCGTAGGTTGCAACCTATATAATTGAATGCTAGACAAGTTTGAAGTAAAAAAAAAAAAAAAAAAAAAAAAAAAAAAAAAAAAATATAACTATAGGCCTTCAGCATGTGCACCGGGCCGCGTCCGGAGCAAGAATGATCCGTAGTACACCGAGCGCTTGATTAATATAGCCATATGGGTAGGGGAGTGATGACAGTTGCCGGTGTTGCCACTGTAATAAATTTAAATGCTGCCACAGGGTAAATTACGGTACTGCCCGCTGAGCTCTAAGTTTACAACTGGTCGTTGCCGCCGTCACATAAATACAAACTTTCATGTTTATAATATAAGTAGGATAGTCAAATTTTATTCCGATTCCTTGTGTTATTACGGCGTAAATAGGGAATAATAACACTCACAAATAGTAGTAGTTCGATAGGGTCTTAGACGTCCGCATCCGCAGTTCACTTGTTTTTCGGTAGGAAGTCTTCATATCCACCGATACAAATCTTAACTATGGTTTTATAAGTAAGCTGCTTCCATAGTCACTTGGTCTTCTTCACAGAAGACAATGTGCTTATGAAAAGATGGTAACTATTCTTCAGATAGTTCTTCCGTTTCTCAAACACAGATATATAATAATAGCAGTTATTTGGCACAACGAATCAGCATTGCAAATAAACGGGTATTTGCTGATTCGTAGTGGGCTGGTGCATTTGGAATGTCTTTAGGTCAGCGTGGCTAGTATTATAGTCCAAATGTTTTTATGTGGTAACTAGTGTTTTTGTAGGGGGTAGTGTTGCTAATTAGTAGATGTTGTTATATTATTACTAGTTGTGCCCCGCGGTTTCAACCGCCGATAAAAAGTATTTTAATTGCTTGCTCATCCCACGGGAATTTTTCACTTTTCCGAGATAACATGTAGCCTATATGTTAATCCAGTGTATACGCTATCTTGGTACCGAATTTCATCAAAATCCATTCAACCGTTTGAGAGTGAAAGAGTAACAAACACACATACAAACTTTCGCCTTTATAATATTAGTGTGATAGTGTGATAGTACATAGTTAGTTTAAAAAATAAAGGCACCTCATGTCAGCATAATACTATGAAATTATTCCACACAATTACACATATTTTTCACTACGACTTCTGCCACAAAACTAGGTTGCAGCCTCTCTGTCAATCATTATAGGCTATTTTGATAATGTAACTAATGGCGTAGGAGCCATATTAATTATTAATTACCTAGTAATTACGGTTACGTAAATTTATGTAGAAAGGTCAAGTTGTATTGCACATTTTAAGCACAACACACATGACGCAATCTTTTGCCTTGCGTTTGGGATTCTTCGTGGATTAGATTACACTTAGTTGGTAGTATCCCTGCCTTCTTAACTGTTGTTGTGAGTTTGATTCCCACTCAGGGCAAACATTTGTGTAATTAATATCGCTGTTCGTTCTGTATTTGGGTGTATGTATTAACAAACATAAAAGTATATAAGCTATCTGGTACCATAATAGCTTTGCTTAGTTTGTGACTAGATGGCGCTGTGTGAAATGTCCACACATATTATTATATTATTACTTTGATAGTGAAATGATACCTAGTAATAAAAATACAAGTAATATTTCATCTTTGCACATTCAATAGTATCACGATCACATTATCTCCATATAAACCCACACCAATCAACTGCTAGAATGTGCGAGCCTCGGCTTGCCGGGATAAAAGGATCGATAAAACTACGTTCACACGGAAGAGTAGACCCTATAAAAAGTGGACCCTATGGAAAGTCGTTTCTTGATTGTGTGACAGCATAGTTTAGCTATATATAATTGTATGCGAGGCAGATATCCATTGCTACATCAGCCAGCAAATCCACTACGTTTTTAATTTTATTTTTTTATGTTTTGGCTCCACACTTTTGTGTATTTAGCCAGTGTCAAGTAATTGATAATTTTTCAAGTTAATGATATTTTCGCAAATATGTGTCAAGTCACGAAGTGTCGCACATTGTCGCGTGACACAGTCGAAGTGATCAAGTCAAGTCATACTCCTAGTAAAGTGGTGGCAATTTTACTTGAAGCTTCTATGGAGTTTTGGAAAGAACACGAAAAAAAACGTTCACCATCATTATACCACTTTCCCACACTCATGCCTGTAATCCAGCACTTAACGAATAAAATGCCTCCAATTTTATGCACTAACACTGAAAATAACACAAGTTTTGGAAAATTATACAATGCGGCGATGCGATCTTTTTCGTTTTCCCGCCAAAACTCATCCATTACGTTAGTTAGTGCCTTTCATTCTTTGATGAACATTTTATGCCATATTTCATCCCACAGACAAACGATAATAGCTCCTCTGAACAACTGAACAGGTCATATTCATTTATTTTGCCTCAATATTTATAACGAGTAGTGAGATGGATCATTTGAACTCTCGGTAAGGTCAATAGTCAATGGTAATGTTTTGTTTAAGACAGCCTCTATGGTGAGGTGGTAGCAGGTCGGCTCATAACGCGGAGGTGGCGGGTTCGATTCCCACGTCAGTACAAGTATTTGTGCAGTACAAAAAGCGCAGATACTTATTCTGTAACTGGGTGTTGTGAGACCATGGTTCTCGTAGCACCTGGGTCCCTAGATACAGGGAATCCAAGTTAGAGTCCAGGATCTATGTATGTGATTTATGGACCTTAGTATTAATATTTACGAGCTTCTGCCCGCAGCTTCGCCCATGGCGTGGCCTATAGGAAAATAATTCAACCACCCATTTCACCCTCTTAAGAGTGGAATTTATAAAAATCCTTTCTTGGCGGATGCCTACGTCATAACATCTACCTGCATGCCAAATGTCAACCCGATCCGTCCAGTGGTTTGGGCTGTGCGTTGATAGATCACTATGTCAGTCAGTCACCTTTGAGTTTTATATATATACATAATTATTGGGTAGTTATTCGTTTGTATGTCGTAGGTGTATTAGGATGTAATTACCCGGAAAGTTAATGTATAGTTACGCGTGAACTATATACTGACCGTGATGTCCTAAAGACAGAACAAATGCTCTAGCCCACTACCAGTAGGTAGCGTATCTAACATGCTGGCAGCATTGCCTCGTTGAATTGCAATGCTGATTCGCTGTGCCAAATAAGTGCCAGCATTTTGGTCATGCCCACGCCCCTCACGGACCCAGGATGTCAACACCAAATGGCTCAAATATGTAACCTCTACCAAGATTAACTTAACTTAACTTAACTTAATATTTGCGCCATTTTAGCTGCTCATCCGAATAAGCCGAGGGCGGCGCCGGCTCTAACGTGTGTCTCGGGAAGATGTGACGGTGCCATAGTGTCAAGTGGGGGGCACAAGTAGCGTCCCACACTAAGGGCCGACCCATCTTCCAGTTACGTGTAGATACGTGATACATAGTGGTATCAAAATATTTTTATTTTATATCAATAGGTAAATGATATACCTATTGATATAAAATAGAAATATTTTGAAGTAGTAGTAAAAATGAAACTTAAAAGTGATTGATGTTATCATCTTATATTATCGTTCTAAACTGAACCGATACCTTCCAATTAAAGCTCTACCAGTATGACGAACCAGTTCAAACCGGTCCCTAAGAATTCTAACATAAATAAAGGTTAAGCGTGAATACAACATGCATTCTAGAAGGTTCCGTGCTTGACTATGGCTATAATATGTACTTTACACGCGCTCTTTAAATGATTTAGTTTAGTTAAGTTTTTTTTTGTTTGAAAACTATAAAGTTAAGTATGTTAAACTCACCCACGGGGCTCCAGCTAAAAAAAAGCATTTTTGTGCTGAGTTGAACGCTTTTGCTGCTTTTTTATATATAACTAGTAGCGCCCCGCGGTTTTACCCGCGGATAAAAAGTGTTTTAATTATTAGCTTATCCCACGAGATAATTTTACTTTTCCGGGATAAAATGTAGCCTATATGTTAATCCAGTGTATAAGCTATCTTGGTACCGAATTTCATCCAAATCCATTCAGCCGTTTAAGCGTGAAGGAGTAACAAACAGACACACATACATGCATACAAACTTTCGCCTTTATCATATTAGTGTGATTATTTTCTCAGTAACATTAAGTTAAGTGAGTTCCTAGTTTTTGCACGAATAAGTAATACAGTAAAAATTAAGGTATGGAAAATGTTCATACATATTATATTGAGCTTTGAAATTATTGTTTTTGTAGTTCGAATTAGGTTTCACATTTGTTACATAGCATGCTAAGTGCACCGGACGCGCCGCTTATCGCACCGTCTAGACGTCGTCGCCGCCGCGTCAGCTGGATTTACACACATCTACAAGCCACTAACACATAAAGAAAGTGCTGACCAGCGCCTGCGTGAGAATGGGATCGCGACCGCCGTCCGCGCAGCGCCCGCGCCCCGCGTTCCCCTCTTAGCCCCGCGAGGCTGTCATGACCCCTCCCACGTCACTTGCTCTCGATCGCCGTCACCTGTCACTTGTACATATTAATTATAATTACTTTTAAGGACAAATTTAGATTTAATTAAAGAACTTTAGTATAATTATCGTTTCACTTTAATACTCCCGCTGCAGCCCCTCTATAATGAATTATAGAGGGGCTGCAGCGGCAGTATCCTATATATATATCCAAAATATGCAATCATAAGCAATATCCCTGAAGTGAAAAAGAAGTAAAAAAAAAATATCCGTGAATTAAATTGGAGTCTATGGCTAATTTAAAAGCACCTGCGGATCGCTAAAAAGATCTAACTGAAAAAAAAATGTTGAATTTTAATAGGCCTTACCTCTTGTGGTAACAAAAATCCGGTTTAAATATTAAAATGAGAAAATAAATATTTTTGTTTATAGAATGGAGATATTTTGTCATAAACTTGCATGTATAATTACTTCATTATTTAAAATATAAATACTTACTGATATTAATAAAGAGGTAAAGTTTGTCAGTTTATGAGTTTGTGAATTTGTAAATTTTTGAGATGGTGGGTTTGAGGGTTAGTGAGTTTGTGAGTTTGTGAATTTGTAAGTTCTTGAGTTTGTAGGTTACAAATTTTACTTTAAACAAGTAGATAGTTATGTAATAAAGTCCATACGTCGGCTTGTTGAATTGACATAAATTAAATGAGACTTTAAAAAGAAATCAATATGTAATTAGGTACTATATATATACTATATAAACGCGACTTATTTTTATTTTAAACTAGCTGCGCCTCTTGGTTTCACTGGCGTGGTGAACATTATCTAATTTTTTTTTCTTTTATAAAAAATAATTAAGAAATATGAGCATCATCATCTTTTTTCTTTTACCTGACAGTAATAAACACTACAAAAAGAATTATTGAAAATATTCCATCCGATCACGCGTGATGATCGCATCGCATGACCAAGGGAATTTGAGACTAATTTTTATATATTAACATTCTTATATTCTTTGGGTACTTATTTTAATAGGTACCTATATTAGGGTTGCCTGGAAGAGTTCGATTTTAGCGATAAGACCGCTGATTGTACCTATTTTATTGTGTGATTCGCTTTTCCACATGTTTATTATTGGTATATTCGTGTCAATAAATTATGTATTGCATTCTTTTTATTTTCTTATTATTGTGTATTTTTTATTATGTATATACAAATCGCTATGATGTCTATTATAAGATATTTTATATAGGTAATAGCTGAACGGATATCAATAAAATGTTAACGATCTAAGAACAAGCAAATATATTCTAATGGCCGGTAATATAAACAAGATATGATATTTGATACCAATGAAAATAGCAGACAAAAATTATTAAGTCAATATTTATAACTAGCTACTGTCATTTGAAATTAAAATACATGTAAAAACCAGACATAGCTCGTAAATAATATCGCTTTAAACTAAACCTTATTTGTAAGTGTAAGCACCTCACAGCTCATTAGGCTACAATCTTGAGGGCTCAGTAAAATCGAGACGCGGGGCCCGCTATACCTGTTTAGGGTAGGCTTGTAGCGCTGTGCGAGCTGAATTACACTTTATAGCGCTGTGGCAAGAGTCGCTATTTGTTTAAGTGACTTAGCGGAGTGAGTTTTCTGTACCCTTACTAAGTATATATAACACAACTAACGCGGCAGCAGTAATTTTCAAAGGATTCCAATGTAATCGCTTCTGCGGTGCGATCGGAGACCGAGCGGTGGATTGGCTAGTGTGAACAAGGCTATGAAAAAAACGATTGTTTAGACAATACGACTGAAGTAAAACTTCTTAAACTCCATCTCTCTTGCCTCTACAGTAATATATAAAATGTAACTCTTTCTTTCTATCTTCACATAGAGAGGAAGATTTAAGTATTTCCCTCTCAACTTACGTTCGCCTGACCAGCTAAGGTACCCCAAGTCAAGAGTACGTATTAGATTCCGTTCATTTACAATTCAAACAGCTATGATAATCATCTATGTAGGTACATAATAATCCATATAATTATCATAGAGATTCATGTGGAAATTATTAAAATTCTTGCTTGACAATGACACGACAAAACTGAAGTTCATATTTTATTAAAGTTTGATATAGTGGTCTATAATAAAATTGTATTAATAATTATTATGATGTCATTCTTTCTTAATAATATATTTTTTAAGATAACTCGTGGAAAATAGGCCACGGGTATTTCGGAACAAAGCATATTTATTTATTAAATTGTATTAGCGATTCTTTAGAATAATTGAGGAACACCTAGGTCCTCCAGTTTTTTTATTGATTGGCATATTTTATATCAAAGCACAACCGCTACTACCACTGAATCAGTGCAGACTTTCGAGCATTTTATATATATTAATATATAATATTTTATATATATTGCTCAATTCTCTAAGGTGCAGACTAAAGATTGATTGACTTATGCAAATTTCGTTGATGCTTTGTTTAGTTTATTCGATACATTTAAATATTCAGTAATATTTATACGAGATTAGTTCTTTGAATTAGAATTTGTCTTAGAGGCGATAGCGAGAGGAATATTGAAAAATATTCAGTTAAATAGAAAGACGACGAGAATTCATCGCTTTGGTAAAACGTATTCTTTTTTCAAATTCAAATTTCGTGTTTCAATTGTTAATTTAAAATTTCAGGTACCAGAGACTCCAATATGGCTCGTATCCAAGGGCCGCCAAAAAGAAGCAATGCAGTCTCTCTGCCGACTCAGAGGGTGGGCACAACCAGAAGACGTCAAAGACGAGTTTAACCAGCTCCTCCAATATAACGAGGTTATACACCAGTGCGTCGCCTGCTTAAAAGAAGGAAACGCCATAGAACCCTGCTCACACGAAAGCAGCAATATTATCAAACGAGCTATTTGGAAGTTTAAAAACGTCTTCCTAGTCAAAGAAACTATGAGGCCATTCGTACTAGTCATGGCATATTTTCTTTTTCATACTATGAGCGGATTAGCACCAGTTCGTCCGAACATGGTTAATATTTGCAAAGCTCTAGGTATGATATATGAACCAAAGGCAATTGTGGTAAGTTGAATGATATATCATTTTTTTTCTTACTACGTCGTTCTTGTAATTTAATATCAAAGGTCATTTACTGACCTTGTGTACTATCAATTATTCTATGATATAAGGTTGTTATGTAATGCCGGAAAATAACGATTTAGTACCATGAAACAATTATTGTTGTTTTGTTTTCCTTAAGGCGTAGACACATAAATATAACTGGAACGAATCTGCGTCTATAACGATGGATCATTTATGGAGTAGGTAGATGACCTCCGTAACGTAATGATACAGAAAAAAAACGAGTGTGCTTTTGACCATACGACTGAAGTTAAACTTCTTTTGTTTAGCTCCGTCTATCGGCCGGTATAATATTTTTTGATGCTTTGTTTAATGTTAATGTTGCATCTTAGAGTTTTGGCGGGAAAACAAAAAAGATCGCGCCGGTGCGCCGCATTGTATTATTTTCCAAAACTTGTGTTATTTTCAGTGTTAGTGCATAAAATTGGTGGCATTTTATTTGTTAAGTGCTGAATTACAGGCTCATGCCTGTGTGTGTGGGAAAGTGGTGTAATGATGGTGAGACGTTTCTTTTCGTGTTGTTTCCAAAGCTCCATAAAGTTGCCACCACTTTATTAGGAGTATGACTAGACTAGACTATGACTTAACTTGATGACTTGGACTGTGACTTGACACATTATGTGATATTAATTAACTTGAGATATTATCAATTACTTGACACTGGCTAAATACACAAAAGTGTGGAACCAAAACCAAACAAAAAAGAAATGTCGCCATCTTGACAATTGTTAATTGGCATTTTACCGGACATACCAACATAATAATCAACAAATCAAAGAATAATATAATAATATAATATGTTACCACTTGTTTAAAACTACAATACACAACGTTGTTTATAGTGCAATGGCTAACACTTACCTATAGAAACGGTCCATTGTAGATATATAATTTAAAAAACATAGTAAAAATAAATTAATTCTTAAGAAACCACATGGGTTATAATAACTCTATGCTGGTTAAAATAATCCTAGGTCGTTGTGTTTTAAATGCGTAATGACACTAATGACTCACTTCAAGGCCACAATCCGTAGATTTTAATTTGTTTCCATGTCGGTAAACCTAGTAACGGTCCTACGCAAGATTGGCTTTTGAAAAGTTGTTTAGATTTGTTCGGAATAATTTACCATAAATTGTTGCTTTTTTTCTTTACATGATTATGAAGGTTTGTGAGATCTGATAGTTTTCAACCGACTACAAACGGGAGATTCTTTGATTATATTTATTTTTAAATTTGTACCGTATATCTCCTTTATTTTGGGAAACTATTTTAATTTTTTTTTTTTTAATTGTGTGGTTTACTGACAGCAGTCGGAACGTAGTTGTGAAATCAAAGTTAGATGGCGCTGATTAGACATGGTTTTCATTTTTCTTCTCGGAGACATTTTCTAACGCAACTAAGCAAAGCACATTTACTAATTTGTGTTGTGAAAGAACGAAAGCATAGAAAATAGCATGGGCATTTTTTTAGCCAACAATGAACAAATATTTGTTGACATTTCACACAGCGCCATCTAGCCCCAAACTAAGCAAAGCTTGTACTATGGGAGCCAGATAACTGATACAATACTTTTTGTTTGTAAATACATTATATCATAGTATCCTCTACTTGGTCTGTGCATTATATATAGAATACAAGGGCTACTACCAACTGAGCTATCAGGTCAGTCATATATAGTAATAACCACAAAAAACTAAGTGGAGATAAAATGAAATATATTTTTTTATCTTTTGACCTTTGATTTTGCTTCATTCATTCAAAATCTTCAGCACCACAGACTAAGCAGTGATACTATTCAGAAACATGTCTCGTCAACGCCATCTAACGGATTTTTATACAAAATATTTATCTTATTAGCTGTCAGAAAACCTCCCATTCGAATCGAGTCATCTGTTTAATTTTTCATTGATTTTTGTTACTTCTTAGGACACAATTGTAGGTCAAGTCCTACTGAGGCATTACATTGCGTTAGTAGAAATTACACCTATCTTTTATTATTGAGTAGTAACCCTGCCTTCTAAACTGGGTTGTGGGTTCGATTCCCACCCAGGACAAATATTTCAGTGATTAATATCAATGTTTGTTCTGTGTGTGGGTGTTATATTGTATTCTATGTATGTATTGACAATCAAAATTAACTAAATATTGTATCAGTTATCTGGTTCCCATAGTACAAGGTTTGCTTAGTTTGAGGCTAGATAGATAGCGTTGTGTGAAATTTCCACTATTTTTTTTTTGTTTAGTATATAATTTTTTAAATTATTTATTGTCTTTCAGGTCACAGTAGGCGCTGTCCTTATCGCCATGAGTATTTTATCAGCTACCATCGTAAAGTTCACTGGCAAAAGGAAGCTCATCCTGGGCGCTCTCTTTGGAACTGCCTGCTGTAGTCTTGGCATCAGCGTGTACTCTTCTATCAACCTCAGTCCTGAAGTATTCTCATATGAAGTCCATACCTTCCCCGAATCAAAGGACATTCTGCCCGTCGCACTGTTTCTTGGGATGGTATGCTTTTATGCTCTCGGTATACCCTGGGTGCTGTTATCGGAAGTTTTCCCTTTCAGGTAAAATATATTAGCATTATTATATTTTATAATAATAAATAAATAAATGTGTGGATATTTCACATTGCCATGTAGCCCCATACAAAGCAAAGCTTGTACTATGGCAACCAGATAGCTGATACTATACTTTTTGTTTGTAAATACATACATAGAAAACAATATAAACACCCAGACAAAGAACAAACATCGATGCTATTCACACAAATGTTTCTCCTGGGTGGGAATCGAACCCACAATCGGCAGTTCAGAAGGCAGGGATACTACCAACTGAGCTATCGGGCCAGTATATATTACTAGCTGACCCGGTGAACTTTGTTACGCCTAACAGTTAAAGAATGTGCGTGTTTAATTCAACTTTATCAATACATATTATATAATCCAAAAACACAAAATAAAACCCCGTTTAATCCCCGTTAGGGGATCAATTTCAAAAGTTTGTCTGAAAGAGATCTCTACTAGCTACAAGACCGCCCATTGTTGTTGTAAGATTTATTTTATTTCTGCATATTGTACATTTTATAGATGAGACAATAAAGAATCATCTATCTACTTATCTATCTACTAATATATACTCAATGGATGCTAATGAATTTATTTAATTCCGGTATAGGTTTGGTCGGCTAATATCTTTCTGTAAGCTTCATAGAGACATTAAGATTTATTCAGCGCCTTTTAGAGATTCTGTTACGTATTAGGTCTTTTAGGAAAGTTTATTCTTATGTAATGTTTCCATCAATTTTATACTACTTAAATGTGATGTTAGTTCCATAAAAATTGGATTTTGTTTACAACAAATCACAAATAATAAATCACAAATGATTTGCTGACGTTTTGTTTATTTTTACCTATATTAAAATTCAATTTTATTACATATAAATTGAAATCAATTACCCTTGTTTGTAAAGCTTATAGCCATGAATCTACTAATAGATTTATTTAATCATAACTTGAAATTAATTGGAGCTTGAGTTTGTGGAGCTCATAGCCATGAATCTATAAAAGATTTATGGTCATTCCGTAGCAAGTTTTAACCACTACAAGAATTAGGCCCTACTTAATTATAAATATTACCATAATATGGACTCATTAATCTCGACGCTATAAAGTATAGTCAGTTTTATTTATGTAAGTAATTCATTTTATCTATTATAACAATGTATTTTGGTATATTATATTATTTTTGTAATTATCTATGTAATATTTTTCTTGTATTGTTATATATAATAATAATAATAAACACACACATGCCGTACCAGTACTAGTACTTATTTTATTCTGATATCAATTTTACTGCACCACTACCATTTTTTTCTTATTCATACTCATCCAGGTTGACTGTTAGGTAATGCTTCATAGCATTTATAGTCTTCCGTAAGTTATCTTTTGTGCCTCTAACGAACGGTTGCTCATTCAGCATCCAATTAACCAACGACATATTTATAATTTTCAGGAGTCGCGGCATAGCCACTGGCTTCGCAGCTGCTTTGAGCTACTCCATCTTCTTCATCGCCTCCAAAACTAACTACAATGTGGAAGCAGCTTTCCACCTCAGCGGCACCTACGCTATCTACGCCTGCTTTGGATTCTTTGGCACTGTCTACCTTTACTTCTTCCTACCTGAGACTGAACAGAAAACTTTAGTAGAAATCGAGGCATTCTACAAAGGAGACCAGATGATATTTGCTGACGATTTCTTCATTAACTTTTTTAGGAAAAAAACGGTGGTTAGAGATGTAGATAAACCTATGCTAGTCAATAACGAAAACAAAGCTCAAATTTAGACTTTTTATTTGTGTAAATGTATACTCCTATATTTTTTAAGTAGAAAAGTTAATATTAGGTAATAGATAAATGAAGAAGAAAAAGAGGTCAGTTTAGGTAATTGTGTAAATTTTAAGAAGAAAATTAAAATTTGTGTAATGTTAGAGTAAATAATTACTGCCATTCCCACGGATGTCTTTGTATAAATTTGTTATATATATTACTCAGTTCTATGCTCATTTCTTCACTGTCACTCTCAACATATTTTAGGACTTTAACATTCAATCTAATAATGTACAAATAAAAATAAAAGTCATATTTATAACGTTGTAATACTAAATCAAAATTATCATTCTAAGTTGAAATTTTTCGTAAGGTAGGAATATTGTAATACAATTGTATGTGCCTATACATAGAGATGCTTTTTCTAGATTTAAAAATGATATATGTAATAGAATTAGTTAATATTCTTACTTAGTGTTAATAGCTCAATATTGTTATTTTGTTGGTTTATGATGCTCATGAGAATATTTGTATGAAATAACGCGCTTGTATTAATATCTACTTCTTATTGTTAACATTGTGCATATTTTGTAATTAACGTGGAAGTATATCTCGAAACGATATAAAAGTTTAGGTCGATACTTACTTGATTTTAGAGTACAAAAACTAACAACCTTTTTAAATAGAATACCTAGTTTGTAAGTTATAAAAGCTGCCAACAACTTGCCTTAACATGATTCCATTCCTTAATTTACTTTAATACTATAAAATACTTCATTTGATACCTATATAGCTATATAGTTATTGTTTAGATATAAAATGAAATAGCATAATACCTTAGCTATTATTGTTAATTAAATTGACAAAGTGCTATCTTTGTTGTTTAATGAATTTGAACTTTTCTAATTTATTACGAATAAACAGTGCGTAATACATTACTTGAGGTTTTATTTGAATAAACCGAGTTTATTTGCTTTTATTCTGCTGCAATCTTTTTATATCTACGTTTTGATTATTTTGTTTATCTTATTTTGATCTTGTCTTGTCTTAAATGGAAATCAAATACTTTAGTGAATAGGAAATTAAAAAGATTTGCAATGTTCTATATATTTATTTATTACCATCATCACTTTGCAAAATTCTAAAGAAATCTCTCGTTTCTCCACGAACTGTTTTTCTCCAACTGTTAGGCCTTCCACATCCTAAACAATTACTTTTTAATGATTTTACCTTAAACTTTAGCCTGTCTTTTTTTATAGTTTTAAATTTACTATCGTAACTATTATCCTGATATGCTTCTTTACTTAAAGTAAAGGGTGAAGTTAAGTAAATATTATCTTGCGGTTCATCCGTTACCTGCTCTTTTGAATAGATAAGTGTTATTATATCCGACTCATCTTTGGTTTTTTGTTTACTTAAATTACTTTTTTGCTCATCTGCGTCCACATCACTTTTAGGGCATGGTTTCTCTTGTAGCTCATGCATTGTTGTCAGCTTGTTAGGTAGTAGGCACGGTATGGTATTCGATTCAGGTGTAGCGGTTAATATTTCACCTTCACAATCATCACTTATATTTCGATAATCTGAAAAACCATGTTAATAAATAAATACATTTGAATACTGAATAGCACCTGTTTAATCTAGATACCTACTTACTGAACTACAAAAATCCGAAAAGATTAACGTAAAAATATATGTAAATTAAATTATTATATGACAATCTTTAAAGCCAGTAGGTGCCATATGTTTTAAACATGTCTAACTATACATAATATACAAAATTAGATAGATCAAATATAAATAAGATAGTAACGATAGTTAAATAGTTGAATAGTTAATTTGGTGATAAATGAAATTGACAGTTGTAGTTTGCATAATATTGTAATAGTAAATAAAATAATAACAAAAAAGGTACTAACGTTAATGTTTTTGAAACTTTAGAGGTCTTCGTTGTCTGTTTATAGTTGTCAACCATGTATGAGGCCTTTCGCAATCTTTAGATTTACAAAGCGATGTATACCACAATTTAGAAGTCGATTTTTTTATTTTTAACATTTCTCTATTAATCAAATTAGGACTAGATTTTTCAAAAAATATAATATTTGGAGGGTCATCATCAGGTACAAATTCAGGCACCTGTTCATGCAGTTCCTCGGAATTGGTTAGCACTTCTAATTGTTTTGATGTTTCTGCCTTAGTTTCTTTGTGTAATGTAGTTTCTTTATATGGTATTGTTTCTACGACCAGCGTGGTTTTCGTTGATGACGTATCTGTTTTATCCAGTGTAATTTTTACGGAGGGTTCCAATTTACTTAGTTCTCCGGAACTGGTTATAGATTCGATGTGTAAATGTGGGTTAGTGTTAGTTATTACCTCCAAGCTAGAATCTTTCAGTGGTGTGCTCTTATATTCTGTTATTGTTTTTAATTCAGATATTTGTGGACTTTGGTCTATCGTAGTCTTTAGTATAGTAGTAGTACTTAGAGTTTGCTCAAAAGTATATGGTATATCTTTTTCTGTAGTCGTTACCCAAGTCTTCGGTCTTTGACAGTTTACACAATCTGTAGATGTTTTATTTGTTGTCTCCATTAATGAGTTGGTTGCACTTGCACTGCTTGGAACTGTTTCGTAAATATATGGAATAGCTATCTTTGTAGGTGATTCCCAATTTTTTGGACTGTCATGGTTCAAGCAAGCTGTTGTCACCGTAGACGCTGCAGCAGTAGTTTTCTGCAAAATTGTTGAAGTAATATTTTTTATATTTGTTTTTTTAGGTACAAACGTCACTTGCTTGGTTGTGCCAGTAGTATTTCTAGGCAAACTAGTTTGTAATATCTCTGTCTTAAAATCCAATGTTGTTGATTCAGTATCTTCTTCTATGTCAGTTGTTTCAGTTGTAGAATTCTTAGTAGTCTCTGTTGTTTCTATAGTAAAATTAAAACTCGTACTTTTTGCTGTAGAAGTAGCACTAGTGGTTGTCAAAAATGTAGTACTAGTTCGTGTAGGAGTTGTACTAGTTGCAGTAGTGCCAGAACTTGTCTTTGTAGATGGAAACGTACTAGTTGTAGCGGTGGTACCAGAGCTTGTTGTAGTGGCAACTACACTAGTTATAGTAGAACTACTTGTAGTAATCATTGTAATCGGACTTATATTGGCTATTATAGTTAAACATTTACAGGGAGCTGTAGTAGAACTTGTACTAGCACATGTAATAGGATTCTTTGGAGTTTCAATCATATTTTCTTCGATAAATCTATATTCTTCTGGCGTTTTAGTTATTCCAGGAACAGATGTTGTTGTTGCTTCAAGGTTAGATGTCATACAATGAAGGATATAGGTTTCATGGTATCCTGGAAAAATTAACACTAGTAATTTAATTTAGCTACAAAAAAAATAGGTTATTACTTATTATAATTTACAGCAGCATTTTTTAATGATTAATTTTAATGTAAAGGAAAAATTCATCTGTATATTTTGCAGTATAATTATATAAAAACTGAATGTATACCTTAAAATAAAGAAAAATCTAACGTATAGTGCCGTCTTGAGAATACTAGGTGGGTCACGCATTAAATTAACTTTTTACACAGAGAATTATTGAATCTCGGTGGTGACTTGAAATATCCGGAAATATTATCTTAAACGAAATATTCATATCACTGGTAGTTTTACGCCTTTGCATTTTATCTGCGCAAAAGCGGCCTCGAGATTAAATGTAACTATATCTTAAATGTAAATGTACCTTATTTAATCCAAATGATTCCGGCTTAAGAATAGTCTTCCCATCTCTTCTCGCAGGTGCCATAAGAGTTATAATATTATAGAAACTGACGTGAGTAGTATTCATAACTACAACTTGTACACGGCTGTGTACTAGTTGTAGTTATGCCATAAGAGCCGGCTAAAAGCTTTTCTTTTTTTTCTTCTAACTTGTCTAGAATTTGACCACGCTCTCACTTGATGGGAAGTGATGATGCGATCGAAGGTGTAGCATACTAGCCAAGTAAATACCTATTCACTCTTCTCTTGAACACGCCCGAGTCAAATTTCGCCGGAAACACAGACGCTGGCAGGGCATTCCATTCCTTAGGCGTTCTAATTAAGAAAGTGGAATCAAATCGCTTGGTACGAATGGGTGGTATTTCGACCACGAAATGATGGCTCTTAGCCGAGCGTCTAGTAGTCTGGTAGTGGAATGGTGATGGGGGAATCAGATCATGTAGCTCTTGTGCGCATTCACCGTGGAATGGAATGGGTAGCAGCATTCTCCTCGGTCTGCATATAATCTACTACGGTCACCAAGACTCCTGCCAAGTGTAGTGACCCTTGATGGGGGAGACCAATGTTCAGCAGTGGACGCATAAAGGCGACGATGATGATTCATTACATTACATGGGTTATTTTATCTAAAATAATGATATTAGTATTAATATTATAGCTAACCAAATGCAAAGTCACCCAATGCTTAAGGTTCTGCAGCTATTCTTTAATTACCTAAAAGTAAAGCACTCATCACTTGAAGTAATTTTCACTGAGGAATGCCACCTACAATTGATAAAATACTATCTATGGAGAATTAGAAACTGGATTTTTTTCTCAATGGCTAGGACCCTAAATCTTAATTTTTATAGAAAGTAAATATTGCCTGTAATAATTTCCTCTGATTGCAATATTATCATGGCTAAGATTTAATTAACACTTTGAAACCAGAAAATATAGGTCTTTACCTATGAAATTGCCGTTTTGTTTGAAAAAAGTTAAAGTATTTTTTTTTTCGAACTTATTTATTTATTTTATTCAAAGTAATCACCCCTGCAATCAATGCATCTTTGCCAACGCTGTGGCAGTTTATGGATGCCCTTCTTGAAAAAATCAGCGGGACGGGAGACAACAAACTCTTCAAAGGCGTTTTGTACTGCCTCTCGGGAATTGAATTTTTTTCCCGCTAAAAAGTTGTCCAAATTTTGGAAAAGTAATAGTCGGTAGGCGCAAGATCTGGTGAGTATGGTGGATGAGGGAGAGCTTCCAAACCCAACTCATGCAGCTTAGAGACGGTCTGTTGTGGAGTATGGGGTCGCGCGTAGTCGTGAAGTAGCAGTGGAGACGACCGATTGACCAAAGCTGGTTGCAGACGTGCGAGTTTCGCCATCATTGTGGTCAGTTCTTCAATGTACACATCTGCAGTAATGCTCTCGCCGTTTTGTAAAAAGCTATGATGAATCACACCAGGACTAGACCACCAAACTGTGACCATCACCTTTCTAGGGGTCATTTTTCGTTTTGCACATTGCTTTGGTACCGAACCAGGATCTAACCAACTTGCTGAGCGCTTTCGATTGTCAAAAAGAATCCATTTTTCGTCGCACGTAACAATTCGGTTCAAAATTCCTTCATTTCTGTGCCTGTTAAGCAGCGCAAGGCAAGTCTCGACGCGTACGTTGCGCTGGCGATCGTTAAGTTCGTGGGGCACCCATCTATCAAGCTTGTTTATCTTGCCAATCTGTCGCAAATGGACCAATATTGTTTTGATGCTAACATCAAAAGCCGCTGCCAGCTCAGCTGTAGATTGAGATTCATCAGCTTCCACAATCGCCTTTAATTCATCATTGTTGACCAAAGTTTCCGGACGACCACGAGGTTAATTTTTCAAGTCAAAATTTCCAGAACGGAACCGAGCAAACCAATAACGGGTTGTACGTTCGTTTGTACAGTTCTCTCCGTAAACGTCGTTGATTTTACGTGTCGTTTGTGCCGCGTTGGTGCCACGACGGAACTCATATTCCATAATTACACGAAATTTCAAAGTATCCATTATGAGGAAAAATTTTGAAATGTAATGAAAATACAACGCTAATCAATAAACAAAAGACTTACATTGTAAATAGAATGTCATATTTTTAAAACAAAATTAATTTGAATTTAGAATTCATAGCCAATCAAAACTTTTTTTTGTTTGAAAAAGTCTGTACTGCAATACGGCAATTTCATAGGTAAAGACCTATTATCTTTTAATGTTTGTAGCTGACTCTCCCCGGATTTGCACGGGTTGACTAGTTTTACACTCTAAAAGTAGTCCAAAGAGACAATTCCCAAACAAAATTACCAATTTTTAATGTATCAACTGTTTTTATGGGTTTCCCATTTATATTTTTTCTTTTAAGCCCGTATATATATGAGCCAACAAAACAAAAATAAATCAAATTATTCAAGCCGCTATTCAGTTTTAGCGAGACTAACGAACCGCTTTTGATTTATATATGTATATGGATATACCTAACCATGGACAAACTCGTGAAAACTATTCACGTCTTACTTTGTTTTTACTGGCAATAGAACTAAAACGTTTTGCAGTAAAATGTAGTTTACGAGGACTAGAAGTAAAACCAGATTAAACCAGCGTTATTACTATACCTATTTATTTAAAAAACAATTTGTTTCATCGCATTCAACAACGGAAATCTTGAGGAGCACCTGCGCATGGATTGGCTACTCTCGTGTTGTACTCTGAAATGAATGAGCAAAGGGTTCTTTATTATTTGAATCGTTGGTTTTACTGGTTTCACCTCTTTGTCACAGACTCCCAAAATACTTAAACAGTTTTGTTGGCTTTCGTTCATACAAACTTCATTTAGGTAGTTTACACCTACATTAATAACCATTAGGAATATGTATATTCTGACAAACCTAGAACAATTCAGCACAACAAAAAATCTAGATTTCGAAAAGTGCGGGGCTAACTTGACACACATTATTCTATGATTAGAAATAGTATTTATACTGTAACCACTACGCGCCTACGTATTTATTAACATAATATTACAAGTTACCGATTATATGTCCAAACACAAAATCACTGGATTCCCCGGGAACTGGACGATTCCATCACAAACTCGATAGCTAATACAGCTACACTAAAGGATAATAGATTCGCTTGAGAATAGAAAAATATTCTGTTGTGAAGAGAATCGATATGCTGATCGTCTATTTGTTGCTAAACGCCGATGCTAGAATAACAAGCACTCCTTATGAGGTTCTATGCGTGCTAATAGTTTAAATCTAAGTAGATAATGGGAGAAAGTGATGGCATTATTATATTATTATATCAGTCTTACTGAAATAATTGAATAAAACAAACTAAGAATTGTATTTTCATACAATTCTCATTACCTTTCGGTAAGACTGTATGAATTGTATGAAAGATTTGAAAGATTGTAGAAAGAGTATTTTCATACAATTCTCATTACAACTACAAGAAACACATCTCATTCAGAAGGCTTGATGATGCGAAGGATGATACGAAAGGCTACCTAAAGTTCTTTCCCTTTTTCTTATCTCAATCATATATAGATGATGAACTGATGATAACAGAAGTTACAGTTATAGAAGGACTTACGGGTGTTATAGTCACAGTTGAACTCGTACATATCACACTGATCGAGAAAAGTTCTTCGGCGGCAGCCATCAGGAGTAGACGCGCATACCAGTATATTGTCATGGATGCAGGTCGTGGCCATACTGCAATAGTTCACCGGCTGGAAGACAACATTATAATTACGATAAGCACTTTATACCTATTTTGTATCATATGTTGTATATTCTAGTATATCACAATACGCGTGGCAGTAATTTTGCCACTTTAATAGGTTCTCTTTTCAGGAGTCTGTTATTGGAAAGAGAAGACCACCTTGTGTGTGACTTTACAAAGTATAAAAACTACGTTATAAATTCTAATGTTCAAGGCCAAATTTTATGTATTTTACCTGCATGGTTACTTTAATTATTAGGCAACACGTCTCACGGCCAAAGACACAACGCATTTCTAACCTGAGCAGAGAGAGCAGTTGTAAAAATGGATCAGTGTTCTTTTTGGGAATGTAAAGGTTTGTGAGTTTTTTCGTGTGAGGTGGACCTACTATACTTTTATCGAATATAATAGTTAATTTATAAATATAGGTAATTGATCCGAGAAAAATGAAAGTAAAATTATCGTTATATACATAATATAGTGTATGATAAGCAAATGCTGCTAATAACGTGGACTAACAAGCTATTCGGATAAAGTCCGAACAGTGCACTTTTATTGATGCTCTGCTCTTATCGCAAAGCATAGGAATACAAAATGTATTCCTATGCTTTGCGATGCCAAATTGAGTATTGTTTATCAGACTAGGCTCACAGATAAAGAATATTAGTTCTGTAATACAGGCCTTAGTTACTCTCTGCAAATCCTGACCTGATTGATAGAGTTCCGTAAATCTTTTTGGGTGTCATTATCATCACATTTTTTTTGGGGATTTTTGGTTTCATGTCTTACGATACTATGGTTTCTTTAATATTGTGGTCTGAAAGCAAGCTTATACATTAAAACCACTTCCTTAAATAATGAAGTGACCTGAAAGTAAAACTGACTATAATCTGACGAAGCCAATGCAATGACTGCATCAACTTGAGTAAACTTCTAAGGCAATGACCCAAAAACCGCAGTACCCAATATGGGTCAATTACATTTTTATATTTAAACTATTGGTTTACACCTTCTGTAAGCCAAGTCATATAATATTTTTATATGCTAATGATTCTAACCTATTGTACCGGTTTGAACAGCGGATTGAAAATATCACCTATAATGTTATAGAAAATTAAGAATTTGTAAATACTTTCGGAGAGTTAATCGTTTATAATTTTTTGAAAGAGTTTGCTGACTCTCTTTTTGTTGGCAGTGAAACTTCTTTTTCTATCGTACTGTTCACTGATATTCAACACAAAATTGGCTTACGTAAGATAAATGTTGTTCAGTCCAACTGACTAATGATAATGCTGAAACAAAAAATTAAATAGCTGCATAAATCCGGTGGCAAAATTACCAACAAAAAAAACACGAGAAAAGAAAAAAAAATCGTACCCAGTAAAAAAGCGAAATACATTTTCTCAGAAACTCTACATGTTTATATAAAAAAGACATAAAAACTTAATATTCAATTTTCATGGCACTGCTAAGCTTTTACTATTTTACAATAACAGTAAAACTTATAAGTGCTATTAAACAAACTACATATAATAAACTATACCTGACAAGAATTAACCACAGACTAACATGGTCAAAAAAATAACAACACTTTATTTTTTATGGATATATTATATTTATAGAAGTAGAGTAAATCTTTGTGAACGTCACGGAAAGATGCGCTAATACACGCCCGTCTTCAATCATCCAAATTCTAGTCAATGAATTTGCAACGAATGCTCAAAGCAACTATGATTTTCTTCCTTAAATTCTTGGCATGGCGGATAAAGAAAAGAAAACTCAGGATTAGTGTGTTGGTTTATCCATCAAATGTTTAAGTGATCGTTGTGTGGTTCTCAATGGCAGAGCCATATTATCAATAAGATGTCTTCTGGTTGACGATAATGATAAAGAAGAGGAAGATGGTGACGATCATGACCATAATAATGATGATACTGTCAATATTGACAAAGACGCTGTCGATTGTACATTATATCCTCTATGTGTCTCTAATGTTTCAACACCATCATTAAATGGTAATATTTCCCGTAAAACCCGTGTTATTGGAAATTTTTGATCTCAATAATTTCAAGAAGAAATACAAAATAAGTACACTGCTTTTAACGAAAAGCAGTAAAAGAAATAGGTTTTGCAGTTATTTCCAAACCATCACAACTTTCTGAAACACATAGTAAGACTAGCGCCGGCAGTAGTTTTGGCAGAAGGCTTAAAAAAGCGCAAATATGACACCCTAGATATTGTCTTAGGACATAGCGCGTGCAAAATTTTTAAAGACCTTCCCGAACCTCTGCTCGAGGAAACACGTGACCAAAATGCTGATCTCTATTTAGCTCAAACACTAAGGTCCGTATTACAGAACGATGCTCAGTCATCGTTCCCAAGCAGAGATTTCATTCATAAAGTGATCAACTAGTGAATGAAATCTCTGCTTGAGTACCGATCGATGACTGAGCATCATTCAGTAATACGGACCTTAGTATTGCCATTCAACGGGTTAATGCTGCCAACATTTCGGGCACATTTCCTACTGGTAGCGACGTCTTATTAATTTAAGATTAAGTTTGTATAATTGTATATTACGCCGTGCGATTTTTATTTTACATTTAGCATAAAATCTTCTAGCTGGGCTATTTTTTGAAATGTTATTCTGGTTAGCTTTGTAAATCAGACTTCGTACTGCAACAATAAGATAGAGAAGTCTGAAGAATGAAGTCTTGAAGATATGAAATCGTATTTAGTTCTTGTAAACTCGTGTTAGTCATTATATCTGTCTATTTGCATGTAGCTCGGCAAATCATAAACCGACATATTCAATGAGGTCTGATTTTCTTTATCTAAAGCTGTTAATAGTCAGGAAGGCACATGACTTTCAGCAAATTAAGTATGTATTAAAAAGGTCCTTAACCTACTTCTGACTATTTAATATATTAATAATAATATGTGTGGACATCTCACACAACGCCATCTAGCCCCAAACTAAGCTTGTGCTATGGGAACCAGATAACTGATACAATACTTAAATACTTTTTTTTAGTTTGTAAATACATACATAGAATACAATATAACACCCAGAACAAACACCTATGTTCATCACACAAATGTTTGTCCTGGGTGGGAATCGAACCCACAACCCACAGATCAGAAGGCAGGGCTACTACCAACTGAGCTATCGGGCCAGTCTTCAGTCAAAAGAAATCTTTGAATAAAAATGTCACAACAAAATTCACATGAAAGGAAACAAATCGTGATAAACTGGTCTATTCCATTTTAAATTACCACTACTACTAATGCAGGTGAACAAACACTAAAAATAAAAAAAAAGTATAAAATAAGTAAAACAAAACTATTGCCCACCTGCATTAAAATGTGATAGCTCTTAAGTTTGCACATATTTCTCTGTGACATACCCAAATACATTGCAGTAGGTATGACATAGAGAGATAAGTGCGAACTTAGGAGCTATAAAATTTTAGTACAGGTAGGCATAATACTAATAATAATAGGTTTTATTACGATGTACATACGAAGTTGCCATCAGATTGTTTCCAAATGTCGTTCTTATAATTTTTAGAAATTTGGCTGCACTGTTTAAATTAGGCCAAAGTATTGAGCGATTCGTTTTATGACGCAGTCGTTTAACAAGCTCTCAAAAATTTACATAAAAATAATGATGTCTGAAAACCAGAGAAAAAACGAAGATTCTCTTTATAAGTCACATGACAGTTCAATAATAGATGCACTTTATATTTAACGAACGTTGTTTTTTTGTTTAGCGGTTATCATACTCATGTGCCAAATACAATTATTGTATATCAAGACAGAACCAAAATGATGGCCTCTACTTCGGCCAAAGATTGAGCATTGCCATTCAACGTGGCAATGCTGCCAGCATATTGGGCACGTTGCCTACTGGTAGTCGTTTGTTTGATTAAGTTCCCTTTTTATTGTTTTATGTACAAAATAAATAAATTAAATACCAGACAGAACAAATATTAAGCCAAATTTAGTTAACTTATTTATTTATTTGTTAAATACACTGTAAAATTACAGCTACGCCAAAACATTCACATTTTTTATACTAAGTTCTTATATGGACTAAGCAATATATATTTATAAAGCCGACTAATGGGGTCAGTATGTATGTCAGCATCTTGGACTTCGCATAGGAAGCGGTTGATAACAGCTACAGCCCTTGCCGTTGGAGCATTATGAGCGTGCCACGTGCGTAAGGCAGGAGGCGCAGCAAACGCGCGCGGATGTAGTTTTGCGGTACAAAGTAATGTAATCTGCTTAACACTGAAGGATTATCTACCTCATCACGCATCAATAGACAGTAATGTATAATTAATAATAGTTTACGTCGAAGCTCCACCGTTACAAGACCCACCATTCCCGGTACAAATAATGAAGGAAAAAGAAAGGGATAGTATCCATACGCTCTTTTATAGAGATACCTTGCTTTATAGAGAATTTAACCTTTGTGTATAATCCATTAATTTTGCAGACTTTACCAAAGAAAACAAGGTTGCTGCATAAACTGGAGTGTAAATACTACGTCCGCTTGGGAGTGGATTTTCAATGAAGTCGTCATGGAAAAGGATCGTCAATCTCGCTGTCCCGCGCAATAAAGACATATATCAATTGCGTTTGTATCAATGATGCCGAAAGTCAAACAGCTCTTTCAAGGGTATTCTCGCGTAAGTAAGTTTAAGATGCAACTCGTTCTAAATTTTTATTGACTTCATTGTCAATTTATAACTTCAGTTCTACGTAAGTATTAGTCTTTTCTGCCAACAACATGGCTACCGATAAATTTTGTTAGGTGTTATGAAGGTCATACGTGCATATCATTTGTTTTTCATAAAACATTTCTGTCTTTGCTCAGTGTGAAGGTCGAAGTCGTATTTTTTTTTTCAATACTTTCGCACTGATGAATTAGATTAAGTAGATTAAGATTATAGCGATAATGATGATTGCGATGATGATAATGATGATGAGGATGATGGTGGTGATGATGATAATAATGATCTAAGAAACATTCCGATTGAACCAGCTCTCGATGGTGTAGTGGTTAAATAGTATGAATGATGACCACCTACTCGATTCAAACAGCTAGTAAAAAGCCGTAACCATTTGAATCCGTTTGGGAGTTACAATGTCACATACAGACATACATAATTATACTTATAGACTTAACACCTCGTTTTTAAAATGTGTTTATATAAGCAAATGCATCATGTGTAAACAGTGGCGTAGCTAGGTAACCAAAAACCTGGGGGGGGGGGGAAATAAACTAGGGCCCCAACTAAACTATTTAAAATCGTTTATTGCGTATTCGTCGTGTTCCGAATCTGACGAACTTCAGATTTGTCGTACTCCAGATTCGTCGTTATACAGTCCACTGAATAATAAAATTAAAAACTAAATACAAATTGTAACTTATTTTAATGAAATTCTCACACCGACTTTTACCGAGACTGTTTTCAAACTCGTTAAAACAATCGTGTAAATCGAGAAAATAGATAATTTCAAACGTCATTCAAAAGTTCTAACTAGGGTTATCGGTAAATTTGTAAAATTTTATCGATTTCGTTATAAATAATTCGTTAAAATTATACGAATTCTTACCGATTTTGTTTACCGATTAAGTTGGTAACGTACTTGCAACGGTCAATAAAACCATTTTTCGAATTTGTCGATTCTAAATATCAAATTGTGCGATTGAGAAGTGCGGTACTTGCAGTGTAGAATTACATGTTCCTAATGTGGAAGAAATTTTCACTAGTTCAATTTATAGATTGTAAGTCAGATTCCAAGGGGCCCCGGGGCACTGACTCACCTAGCCCTCTGGTAGTTACGCCGTATGTGTAAACAACCTAAATCCTCCACAATGTATACCATTTAATTATATAAACTGGTTTCAAGGTTTTTCTTTTTCCTTCAAACGCGTCTCACTTTGCGACGTTTTGGTCTAGACTCAACGTGTCCGTCTCTAAATACTTAAAATGGCATAATCTGAATATTAAAATATTTCATTCTTGATTTATGATTATAATTTTTTTGTGATAATATGAGTCACTATTGTGATCTCAATATTTAAATAGTAATCTATTAAACGTCTAACTAAGAGTAGCAAGGAAAGATTAGCAATTAAGGAATAACCGTAATTTATTTATTTGCGATAGTTAATTAACAGCAAAAATGGTGTATAACTTCAGTGATAAATTTACGATAGCAAGATTAAGAGCAATTGTGGCGCAAGTAAGTTAACCTTTTATAATATTTTATAAATAGTTAAACTTTATAATATTTACATATTTATAGAAAATTTTATATTTTTATAAATTTCTTTAATTCTTCACGCACGATATGCATCATTAATTTTTCATATAAATTGTTTCAATATTATTCTTACATTATCATCACTCGTAATTATCCCAAACCTATCAAATACCATAATAACTTTAACTGAAAGAAATCTAGATTTCAATCACGATTATATATTATTACGAGCTTCTGCCGACAGCTTCGCCCGCGGCGTGGCCTATGGGAAAATAATTCAACCACCATTTCACCCTCTTAAGGGTCGAATATCGAAAAATCCTTTCTTAGCGGATGCCTACGTCATAACATCTACCTGTATGCCAAATTTCAGCCCGATCCGTCCAGTGGTTTGGGCTGTGCGTTGATAGATCACTATGTCAGTCAGTCACCTTAGATATCAACAAAGTTTTACCTCCACGATTTCAAATAAGGCTTAATTCAAATATTTGAAGCGTTCAGTGGTATTACCTGCTGTTTACCAAATTTTCAGCGGGAAATCTTTTTTTAAATAATGATGATAATGATGATGACGCCCAACGATCACATACATAGATCCAGGACTCTAACTAAGATTCCCTGTGTCTAGGGACCCAAGAGCTACGAGGACAATGGTCCAACAACACCCAGACTCAGAACAAGTATTTGTGTTTTTTTTCTGTGCATAAATATTTGTCCTGCCGCGGGAATCGAACCCGCCGCCTCCGGGTTATGAGCCGACCTGCTCAACCACCACACTACAGAGGCTGCATAAATAATATCTAAATGCAAAATGTCATTCAAATTAGTTCAACTGTTTTAGCGTGAAAGCCACTAAACAAAAAATAAACAGTCAACGTTTTGACAATTATTAATGAGGTATATTTGGATTAATAAAACACTTTTTACACACTTTTTTTTAACATTGCTCAATCATTTAATGGTATAAACTAAGGTCAAAAACTCAACTAAAAACAATACAAATAAAATAATATCACAAAAAAACCTTCCTCTTATTAATTTTTCATTTTTACATAACTTTACCGCCTTTTACCTACTCTGTCCGATTTCCAAAGGTTTTTTGACTTTCTTTTTTCAGTGCATAGCAATAATGTCACCGAACATGCTCCTGCTAGACATAGGGATGGCGATAAGCTTCCCTACAATCGCTGTGCCTGATATGCTTCATTCCACCACCGACTTGTCCTTGGACGACACCCAGGCATCATGGTTTGGTAAGCTCCAACTTACTTATAACTTACAATGGCAAAAGATCTTTCAGTACTTGGTATCAAAGTTTAAATTCCAAGACACTACCAATAATTATATGTATACAGATTTATTGTAATTTGGACATTAAATTGTAAGCTATAACTATTATATATTCTGTGGTAGGTAAGTACTCCTATTATTATAACTTTGTGATACCACAGGTATATAAGTCCCACAGTTGTAGTCGTTGTTTTCTCGGCACATTGTCAGTTGGTTGATTGGTTTTTGTTTTTCAATGAATAATCTGACCAAGAGTATTATAATAACGATAATAATAACGCCCAACGATCACATATATAAATCCTGGACCCTAACTAGGATTCCGTGTCTAAGGGTCCCAGAAACTAGAGGACCATGGTCTCACAAGACCCAGACTCAGAACAAGTATTTGCGGTTTTTTTCTGTGCACAAATACTTGCTCTATCGCGGGAATCGAACCCCCTCCTCCGGGTTATGCGAGCTGTCAAATTTTTTTTTTTTTTCTTTATGTTAAGGAATGACGTGACGAGCTAACCATTCGCCTGGTGTTAAACGACACGGCTGCCCATACCAGCTGCAGTGTCACTCGGAACTCTAAAGTTTAAAGGTTCGCGTGACACTGCACTGCGCACGTCATCCAGAGACATCAGCACAATCTAGTAATAAGATTACTAAACTGTGAGATCAGATCATAAAGTCTCATTTGCCCAGTAATTTCACTAGCTACAATGCCCTTCAAACCGGAACACAGCAGTGCTGGCGCACTATTGCTTGGCGGCAGAATAACTGGCAAAGCGGTGGTACCTACCTAGACGAACTTTGCAGTAAAGTCCTACCACCTAGTAAATGAACTAAATAATAATTAATTAAATAATAAAATTATATATTATAGAAGCGTTTACAATTTTCGTTGACATACGACAGGCGTTTTCGTTATTTTTATACATAAATTAAGCCCAGACAAAGAATAAGTTAGAACTACTCCATACAAAAATCTCTCAAAAATTTTGCTGGCTTTGGGAAAAATTACCTACTTATTAACAGCAAGCAAACTGAATGTGTTAAAACTTACCACGGTATCTAAGTTTGCTACTGTACTTTTTTATATAAGGAAAAACTGGTCCATTACAACTTAAACTGGCATTGCTAACTATAAAGGTCAAAAAAGGTATTAACAAAGGTTAGAGTATAAAATGTAAATAAACACCTGCAAGAATAAGTGCTTATAATTCCAATCACACTAATATTATAAAGGCGAAAGTTTGTATGTGTGTATGTTTGTTACTCTTTCACGCTCAAACGGCTGAATGGATTTAGATGAAATTCGGTATCAAGAGTTTTCCGGGATAATATGTAACCCATATGTTAAACCAGTGTATAAGCTATCTTGGTACCGAATTTCATCCATATCCATTCAGCTGTTTGATCGTGAAGAAGTAACAAACATACAGCATACAGACATACATACGAACGGCTTTATAATATTAGTGTGATGAATATTCTAAACGTACCATCTATTAATTTTATATTTCTCGTTTTGGGCTACAAGATTTTTTTATGTGAATGGATAATGGGACGAGCTAGTCTTTAACCTGATGTTAAGCGACACGGCCGCCCATAGCAGAACACTGAACAGTGTCTCGAAACTCCAAAGTATAAAGTTTCGCGTGACACTGCACTGCGCACATAACACATCTGCACAGTCTGATAATAAGATACTCGACTGTGAGATCAAATCATGAAGACTAAATTGCCGATGCTTTTTTATATAACGTGTTTTAACATCTTTGCATAAAACATGAGGTCTTTCAGCGTTTCGGCTCGAGACACGTTTTTACCAACACGTGACGTGCTACAAATTGTATACAATAAAGATTGTGCTACACTAAACTTGGAAGCAGATTCTAATCTTGCGGATAAGTAATAGGTTGAACATTTCAAGACCTTATTTATAAATATTTATTATGTATAAAAGGTATCCGAAAGTAGCTCCAAATGATATGATTTTTTTTTTATGTTAAGGGATGACGCGACGAGCTAACCGTTCGCCTGATGTTAAGCGCCACGGCTGCCGATATCAGTTGCAGTGTCATTCGGAACTCTAAAGTATAGAGTTTCGCGTGACACTGCACTGCGCACGTCATCCTGAGACATTCAACACAATCTAGTAACAAGATTACTAGACTGTGAGATCAGGTCATAAAGTCTCAACTGCCCAGTAATTTCACTAGCTATAGTGCCCTTCAATTGGAACACAGTAGTGCTTGCGCACTACTGCTTGGCGGCAGAATAACTGGCATAACTGGCTAGACGAAATTTGTAGTAAGTCCTACCACCTAGTAAAAGCCTCATACAAGATATTTTACTTGATTTACTTCTGATACTTCTGTACCTGCTAATACACACAGGATGCTGCAGTAATTATGCTATTCGCATTGCCTGTAATGTGTAACAAGCTGTTTTCTACATTGTCAGTTTGTAATAAAATCATTTCGTTTTTGTAATATGCTAGTGAGACAGAGCGTGTTTTTTTCTAATCTGTGCTGGCTAGTGACAGGTTCTAAAGCATTAAATGCTCTCGTGGTCTTCACAAATGGTAATTTAAACAATTAGCTCCGCTTATACCTAGAGTTAGTTGAAACAATGACAGATATTAAGATTTTTTTTTTAAATGAGCGTGCTTTAGACAACGCGACTGAAGTAAATCTTCTTTAGCTCCATCTCTCTTGCCCCTTCAATAATGTACGAAACGTTACTCTCTATCTTCCCGAGTTAAGCATGCGTAAAGAAGTTTTACTTTTTTTTATGTTTTGGCTCTACACTTTTGTGTATTTAGCCAGTGTCAAGTAATTGATAATTCATCAAGTTAATGATATTTCACGCAAATACGTGTCAAGTCACAGTTGAAGTCATCAAGTCAAGTCATAGTCTAGTCATAGTCATACTCCTAGTAAAGTGGTGGCAACTTTACTTGAAGCATCTATGGAGTTTTGGAAACAACACGAAAAGAAACGTTTCACCATCATTATACCATTTTCCCATACTCACGCCTGTAATCCAGCTCTTAACGAATAGAATGCCACCAATTTTATGCACTAACACTGAAAATAACACAAGTTTTGGAAAATAATACAATGCGGTGACGGAATCTTTTTCGCTTTCCCGCCAAAAAAAAACGAAGTTTTACTTCAATAATTAATAACACTGATTAAAAAAAAAAAAAACAGGAAAGAAATACGACCTAAGTCAAGAAAGGTCTCAATAATAAATAAAGAAACAAATAAATATTTGTGAATATTTCACTCAGCGCCAACTATAGTCTCAAATTAAGCAAAGCTTGTTAAGAAACCTATTTACTATTACTCGAGTACGAGTAGTAATAAATAGGTAATAGTAACTAAGCTTACTCTAAGACTTAATAATCATCACGTCAAGTACATTTGTATCTTATATGGAGTATGCAAAATATATAAAAGGCTTTTATCTATACCTTCTGTCTTTCACCTTCATCAAAATCCATAATGATAGAATAGCAGTATCGTCTACTTATCGTAATCAATAGGTTAATTTTAATGTAAAGCATAAATGTCGTTCGTGATCAAAATTTTCCTTTATACGATTTAATAATAAATAATAATAATAGCCGCTATAGGTAGTTGACTGTCAAGTATTTTAATTATGATTATTAATTATGATTACGCTAAGTCACTACAGACGCTTGACCAAATTGTTTCAATGCATCTTTATCATCTTCAAAATTTAATATAATTATATCAGAATACATAAGTAATATTGAATGGTTCTCATTCATTAGTTTTTGCATGAAATCGAAGCATGATATCGAGTCATTCACGTTTTTTAAAATGAAACATGACGTTTGTCGTGCGTTCAATAAATTGGAAGCGTTATATTTGCCAGTATTTAGACCAATTTATCTAATAGGTCTAACTGTAGATAAATAATTTACTGCGTAATCTCTCAATAGGATGTAAATGCTTAAACTAGATAAAACTGGATTGAATCTGAAGGGCAATAGAATTATCATCGTCTATTCATGAAATATTTTTATCTTTTGCAAGCTTTATAGGCTTGGCTTCTCAAAATGCGTAGTATACAATAAAAAGCATACGAAAGCTATCTCGTTGATAGCTATAAAAGCTATCTATCTCCACGATATCTCGTTGGAATAGGATAGAGTATCAAAAATTTGTGGCGACTAGCTTGGGACAGACTTTCAGCAGTGAAAGTTGTGTAGGCTGATTATGATAATGATAATGGTGGTGGTGATAGCGGTGATAAATATAACTATCTTTATTAAAGATAAAAGATAATTAAAGATAAAAGAGAATATAAGTATATGGCACATTAATTAGATAGTGTTGGTTGTGGAGGTCTTGCTTGGTTGCCCACCTTCTCCATCCTCCGTAGTGGGGTCGCGCTTACACGGCCCCACATGTCTGGTGGATAATTGAGGTGCAAGGTTACCCACACACTGGCGCAGAGGCTCACCAGTGCCTAGTTGCTATCAGGGCGAAGTGGTGAATGCTAGCGCGATTCCATCTCGCCCCATCCAGGCGGCGGACGGATCACGGGGGGGTTTTAGTGGGTTCCAGTCCCACATACACGGGGGCGATTGCAAGAAATTTGGGCATTCCCTCTCCCCACCCCCCCTCAATAATGGAGGGAGATTATTAATAATCAATAACGCCCAACGATCACACACAAAGATCCTTGACCCTAACTAGGATTCCCCGTGTCTAAAGACCCAAGCCGACCTGCTCAACCACCACACCACAGAGGCCATATAATCTAACGTAGTATGGATTATAATCTAACATAGGAATTAGATTAACAATAAACTTGCTCGTGAAGATGTTGCCTTAGAAAACTAATTTCCTTCACATGAGCAACAAACTGCCACATGCTTTCAGTAATTTAGTTTTTATACATTGTATTGATACATGAACAACAATTTATTTTCAGTTTTATTTTCCTACTCCATAGCAATAGCCTATAGGTAGATAGAATCTTTTGTTTATTATCGATCTGTACTGTGTGTTCTGTTAGTGTTTTAAAATTATTACAAGATACGATATTGCATATTACCTTTGAGTTGACCTGACCTTGATTGACCTAATGCGTCCGTGATTTTAAAGTATTTGTAAAAGATTTGGATATATTATGGATCATAATCATTGGACGAAATAGATTCACTGCTAAACATAGGACTTCTCCACAGACGATTTTGATCGGCTACTTGTTTCTTTTGTCCAACAGCTACCCGTAATTTTGACTAAGCCGCGGTCAGTCGATATTGCTGTATACTGATATCACATTAAATAAATTTGGTGATAATCTTATGATAGAAAACTAAAGTTAGAAGAAAAAATATTAAAATATTATGTACTTTAGTAATGTTTCATAATTTCATCAGATTTTTAAAATTATGAATGTGAATAACTAGTTGCGCCCCGCGGTTTCACCCGCGGTTAAAAAGTATTTGAATTATTTAATTATTTGCCCCTCCCACGGGAAAATTTCACTTTTCCGGGATAAAATGTAGCCTATATGTTAATCCAGTGTATACGCTATCTTGGTACCGAATTTTATCCAAATCCATTCAGCCGAATGAGCGTGAAGGAGTAACAAACATACACACAAACACACATACAAATTTTCGCCTTTATAATATTAGTGTGATGTGATAGTGTGATAGTGGCTACCACTTTTTTAAGAATGAGAATTTCCTGTTCATTAATAAATTTTATTCGTTAGTAGTACCAAATTATTTATATTTTAAGACTAAGTATTTACCAGTATCCTTATTTATTTTTCAGGTAGCCTCTCCTACCTCACACAACCTTTCGGTGCTATCATGTCTGGCCCCATCGTAGACTACTTCGGCCGTAAGAAGGCCAGCTTCATCGTGAACATCCCTCATCTCCTGGCTTGGATCCTGATGTACTACGCGCCAAATCTCCCGTCCATCTTCATAGCGAACGGTCTATTGGGATTGGGCACTGGGCTTATGGAAGCGCCGATCTTTGCTTATGTTGGCGAAGTCAGGTATGATTTCGTTGTTTTCTTTTTTATATTAGCTTTAGAACTAGGTTACAGCGGCTTTTTAACTGAAAGTCTAAAATCTTAGCGCAGTATTAAAAAACGCTGACCTGAACCAATACATTGCACACAAAACACACCACAAACCACAAATATAGTGCACATAATATTATTAATTTTCTGATGATAAAGTATAAAATAAAAGCTTTTTTAATGCTAAAGCATACGATTGACGACATTGTTTAAGGTGGAGCACGTTTGCCCGTGAGATGCCCATTCATTCTTGACTTGAAAAAATTCAGGTTATATACCTAGGAAGAAATAATGATGCTGTAAGACCATTCAATTCCTTGGTCGTTCAGACTATTAATGACTCAGCAAAATGCTTAGTGCGAATTGTAGGTACACTCACAACGTAAGGATGCAAATAATCACCGAGCCTTGTAGTTCTATAATGGAAAGGGGATGACGGAAACAACGGATGAAGGCATGCGCACAAATGACAGAAAACCGACAAGACTATATTCAAGACCTTCTCCTTCCAACTAGTTTCTCATCGTTGATTAGTTTCTGGGCACGCCGCTCAATTGAGTTTTGCACCTGTTTTGGCTCTGCACTCAATAAAGCGCCCGAAATTTAAAATAGATGAAATTTTCATACTGGAATTGATCACTAAAGATTCGTCAGATTTCACTAAAGGTGGTAAAGTAAGACGACAAAAGTTGCTCTCTACAGATTTGATATGAGACCAAAAAGCTTTACTGACCAAAGGTGAAGCAGCTAATTTATTTCAAATCTTATCAGGCCTTATATCAACTTACATCAAGTCAAGCCATTAAAATTAAAGTCTTTTTTCTTAATGTATTATATATATAAGATAATTTTATATGAAAAGCAATGTGGCCATTGATCGTTGTTTTATTTATCTTGATATGATAAAGTCATATAAAGTCTGTCTCAAGTGTTATTTTCATTATTTGGTCAAGACGTTTTTGAGAAATACCATTTAATCCGGACTATTCACCGCGCGCAATTGAGGCGAGGCGAATCGCCTAATGTGGACAGGGCACTCTTATTTGTTGTTGTCTTTCACCAAAACGAAATACACTATTCAAATGGCCTTGACTATAAAAAACAAGTTCAGTGCCATCTCTTTTAAAAACGTTTCAAGTGCATACTTCACGATGATAAATACTTACTCTAACCTGACAATATGAATCCAGGTAAGTCCTTTATCATCAAGAAATTCTGGTTCCAAATACTTGAATCGGTTATCACCAAAAGAACCAGATTACACCGATATTTTATTTTTGAGATAATACAAAAAATAATAGTAACGCAAAGTCAAAGGGCATACAAAATTTGATCATCACCATTATTATTATTATTATCGTTGTTCTGTATCAGTTCACTCGTGAACATAAGCCTCTGCCACGGTCTTACAACACACACAAATACAACATAATATACGTTTGTAAATAAATTACTAATTAGCTATTTTGCATCAGCTTCTTAAACACAAATACAAAATTAAAGTCGATATCAATCATAAAACAATTGAATAATAGTGTGGATATCAAACCTATAATGACAGAATTGTAAAAAAAAAACTGACGGCAAATTTTAGTTTCATATTTCGGTAAATCAATACAAAATATGATAAGGTAGACCACATGCTGCTTGCATCTAGGACCGCTTGCACAGAGTCAATCCCTCGTCAGCTTTTAGAAGATAAAATTTTGTATTAGCGATAATTGAAAATACTTATATTTATACACTATACAGTACCAGTCGATTGCTTTTTGAATACATTAAATAATAATAAATATTTGTGGACATCTCACACAGCGCCATCTAGCCCCAAACTAAGTAAAGCTTGTACTATGGGAACCAGATACAATACTTAGATACTTTTGTTTGTAAATACATACATAGGATACAATATAACATCCAGACACGGAACAAACATCGATGTTCATCACACAAACGTTTGTTCTGAGTGGAAATCGAACCCACAACCCACAGTTCAGAAGGCAGGTTTACCAACTGAGCTGTCGGGCTAGTCAGTCAATGAACGTGTTTTCATTTCTTTTCCAGCGAACCTTCAATTCGGGGAGCTCTATCAGTGGCTACTCAGTGTTTCCTGGCCATTGGAATACTGACGATGTACTTTTTGGGAACGGTTGTCTACTGGAGACAAGCCGCTTTGATCTCTTTGGCAGCACCTATCACTGCTATGTTACTGATTCTGCTTGTAAGTAGATTTGGATATTTCAATGATATGATTAATTTAATTGAACAAGTTGATAGTCAATTTCGCTATTTTTAACCGATTTCCAAAAGAAGGAGGTACTATGTTCGTCTGTATGATTTTTTTATGCATGTTCATCGATATTTTCGCCTATTGTGAACCGATTTCAAAGATTCTTTTTTAGTTCGAAAGGGTACAAGGTGGTCCCATTATCATCAAGTCAGGATCTGGTGAACTAACATTGTAACAAAATCTTAGAAGTCAATTATTTTGACCTACTTTCTTGTTTCCGATTGAGCTGAAATTTTGCATACCTATCTAAGGTCCGTATTACAGAACGATGTTCAGTCATCAATGCTCAAGCAGAGATTTCATTCATAAAGTGAATTAGTGAATAAAATTCCTGCTTGAGCACCGATCGATGCCTGAGCGTCGTTCTGTAATACGGACCTAAGTTTAGTAACATAACTAAAAAAGATGTTAAATATATTTTTTTTAATTTCACCTACTTTTAAACCACAAATACGTTACGAGACGTTTTGAAATATGACAAAATATCAACGATGATGTTCTCCACGCTCAATAGGTAGGTAACTTACATATATTAAAGAATGATCATTGTTTATGCATAACTGAATTGAACTCTTTTAGTGGTAATCCATTTCATTCATTTTACTAGTGTTGTGTACTTTAAATATAATTGTCGGAGGCGGTGGGTTCAATTCCCACGGTAGAACAAATATTTGTGTACAGAAAAAAGGGCTAAGGCTTATACTGTGTTTGGGTGCTGTGGGGCCATGGTTTTCGTAGTTCCTGGGTCCCTGGATACGGAGAATCCCAGTTAAGGTCCAGGAACTATGTATGTAACCGTTGGACATATATTATTATAATTATTTAATATACATTTTCAATATGACTGGCCCGATAGCTCAGTTGGTAGTATCCCTGCCTTCTGAACTGCAGGTTGTGGGTTCGATTCCCACCCAGGACAAATATTTGTGTGATGAACATAGGTGTTTGTGTGTCTGGGTGTTATATTGTCTATGTATGTATTTACAAATAAAAAGTATATAAGTATTGTATCAGTTATCTGGTTCCCATAGTACAAGCTTTGCTTAGTTTGGGGCTAGATGGCGCTGTGTGAAATGTCCACATATATTTATTTATTTTTATTTATTTATTCATTTAATATTTTCAAGGTGCCAGAAACACCAGTATGGCTTATAGCACAAGGCAGGGCAAAAGATGCCATGAAGTCACTTCAGTACCTTCGCGGGTGGACGACAGAGGAAAACGTCAAGGAAGAGTTCGACAAGCTGGTGGTGCACTCGAGGAATCTGCACCGATGTGTGCTCTGCTGCGAGAATGACGACCAGGAGAACATGAAGGTTGAGGAGACTAATGAGTGCGAGCACATGAAAATGAATCCATTCAAAAGGTACCAATAACAATCAAAGGTTATCATCATACATCATTGACTGACTCAATTTGATGACATCTGTTGGTGGTTGAGCAGGTTGAGTCATATCCCAGAGGCGGTGGGTTCGATTCCCGCGGCAAGACAAGTATTTGACAGGAAAAAAGCGAAAATACTTGTTCTGAGTCTGGGTGTTGTGGGACCATGGTCCTGGTAGTTCCTGGGTCCCTAGACACAGGGAATCCTAATTAGAGACCAGGCTCTATGTATGTGATTGTTACGCATTATTATTATTATTATCATCAGCCGAGAGATATCTACCGGTGAACATTATATGCCTCCTACGCTTAATTATGCTTAGCACAGTACCTTACATTAAATATATTATGTATTCTGTTATGGACTTACATTACATGCAAATAGACTATTTTCAGCTATACACGGTGGAATTTAATTCACTCTTTTCCTTAAATGTATGAGACTCTATATGAGACTCAGACCATGCTATAGAATATTCGTACAAGGTCCAATTAAAAAAAGAACGTTTTGTTTTAGTATTTAGTGCCTCCTAAAATAACTGCATGACAGCTGATATATCTATTTAACGGTAGACAAAGCGCGGGCACCAGCTGAGTGCTTTGTAAAGCTTCGTAGGCAATAAAACACCTGTTTGTTCAATGTCGCAAAGCTTTTCTTTAGAATTTAAATTTGATAATACCTAGATTTAAGTTTTATATATTATAAGCGCTTTTTTATTTAGTTATATGGGAGCGTTCTGTAGCATGGACTGAATACATACATTAAAGGAAAAGAACGAATTAAATTCCACCTTGTATGTTGCAAGTTTTACTGTCCTTTTTTTTTCCTTTAATGCCGTTCTCATTTGTTTTATATTTTCAGATTCTGCCTAAAGTTCAACGTAGTGATGTTATGCAAGGAAACCATGAGACCCCTGACCCTTATTCTTATGTACTTCCTCTTCTTTGTGATGAGTGGCCTCACTCCTATCAGGCCCAATATGGTGAATGTGTGCAGAGCATTTGGCATGGCTGATGATGGCAAAAACATTGTGGTAAATATGAGTTTTTACTGAAGTAAAACTTCTTTACGCACGCTTGCCTTGAGAAGTAAGCTGGTGAATGCGAGGTGAACGAAGCTTGAAGTTGGTTCACGTAGATCTTCATTGTCGACATAACAAAATTAAAAATTTGTATCATTATGTTGGTATGTCCGGTAAAATGACAATTTGCAGTCGTTAAGATGGCGACATTAACATGTTCAAAGCAAAAACAAAGTTATAGCAGCCAATATATGGACCTAAACTAAAGAAGTTTAACTTCAGTCGTGTGGTTTAAAACACACTCGTTTTTTTATTTTAAAAGTAGGACGCTCCGCGGTTCACAAGCAATTTACCGGTTTTAGTAAGTAAGTAGGTAGCTTTTGCATAACAATAGATTAACAATTAAAAGCTTGACTGACATCCATTCGTCTGACATTCCTGGGAAGATTGTTGACACTACCAATTAATAAATCTGAGCCTAATTGGTTCAGCCGTTTTTTCAGTTATAGTATTTTCCTGTGAAAAAAGTTATCGCAAAGATACATTAGACGCCTTATTAATAAACACGAAATAGCTTTAGATTAGTTACACCATCTTTTGTCTCTTTCGATCCAGCTAAATATTCCAGTAGCAAAAAAGGACAAAAGCTAAAGTAACTAACCCGAGACTAATACCCGTTTATTAATAAGGCTGTATGTGTTTACTGATTAATGTAGGTAAGGTTAAACCTAAAAGATCAATTAAATTCTTTCTTTACCTAATAATTTCCATTTGAATTATTTAATAAATACTACAATGATTTAATAACTAATACTAAAAACTACCTACTACTACTACTACGAAAAAAACATTTGGACTATATAGGTACTAGCCGCGATGACCTATAGACAGTCCAAATGCTCCAGCCCACTACCAGTAGGTAGCGTACCCAACATGCTGGCAGCATTGCCGCGTTGAATTGTAATGCTTATTCGTTGTGCCAAATAAGTGCCAGCATTTTGGTCACGCGTAGCGTCGACCAGGCGCTCTGATAAACTTTTGAAAACGCGATGAGCTCCCAGCCCCCAAGAACCCAGGGTCTCAACATCATTTAATTGTATATTGTATCTAGAAATCAAGATTAGGTTAAAAAATTGGTTGTCTGGAAGAGATCACTTTACGCGATGACACCATTGTGACACTTATTTTTTAAGTTTGTGATTGTCAATTGTTCCTGTAATGTGGTGTTTCAATAAAGAATTTTATCTATGTATCTATTGGAAAAATGATCCAATTTAATGCATCATTTCTTCCACAGTTCATGGTCGGCGTTATAACACTCTTGGCTGCACTCATTGTGGTGTTCCTCATCAAACTGACGGGGAAACGGAAGATGGGCATCAGCGTCATGCTAGGAACCGGCCTCTCCTGCATGGCACTCAGTATCTACGCGAAGTACTACCTCCCTGCGACTGTGTTCTCATATGATCCCACGACATTCCCTGAAGAGAAAAGCGTTTGGCCGCTGGTATACTTCTATGCATTGGCCTTGTTTACTGGGTCAAATGTGTCCTGGGTACTGTTGGGAGAAGTTTTTCCTTTCAGGTAAGAATTTGTAGAAATGATCCTTCATAATTGACTAATTAGGGCATCTGTGGTGGTTGAGCGGGGTGGCTCGTAAACTGGAGGTGGCGGGTTCGATTCCCGCGACGGGACAAGTATTTGAGCACGGAAAAAATAGCGCAAATACTTGTTCGGAGTCTGGGTGTTGTGGGATCATGGTCCTCGTAGTTCCTGGGTCTCTAGATACAGGAAATCCTAGTTAGGGTCCAGGATCTATGTATGTGATTGTTCGGCATTTATTATTATTATAATTTGGGTAATATAGGCAATGTCGGTATATGGCTCAAGGAATCTTATTTTATAAAGAAAAACTAATTTTATCGTCAGATGATGTAGTATATATTTTTTTGGGAACCAACTGACAATTCCCACTCACAGTCACTTCAGCTTTCAGGTCCGTTTTACAGAACGATGCTCAGTCATCAATCGGTCCTCAAGCAGATATTTCATTCATAAAGTGATCAATTAATGAATGAAATCTCTGCTTGAGCACCGATTGCTGACTGAGCATCGTTCTATAATACGGACGATAAACTACTTTTTTTAGCTATTCTAAGGAGGCGCGTTGCCTACAGGCAGAATAAATGTTTATATTCCTATAAACGAGATAAAAATAATACAAAATTATTCCGACCCAACCCTGTAAGTCGGTTGTAAAAGGTGAAGGATAAATTTAGACATACATCATTTGTCACTTGTAGCTTTTAAGTAAAGCGTGTCCCAACACCTAATGACGGACGGATGCGGGTTCAAATCCCGTTCTTGATTCATACTTTTTCTTTACATTTTAATCTGTAGATTAGATGCACTAAGCAGGTGATACTGCTATAAAAATCATAAATATAAAAGTGTTGTTTATTCATCCACATTTACTATTGAAGCCAAAAATATTGGCCTCACTGGCGCAGTCGGTAGTAGCTCTGCTTTTTGAATTATAGATTGTGGGTTTAATTACATTTCAACACAAACACAAATGTTATGACAGAAGATCCGTGTTTTTTCGATGTCTGGTTTATTATATTGTATTAAATGTCTCTTTTTTTAATAAGAGCCTAACTCTGAAGGGAAGCCTGTCAAAATATTATTGAGACTTAACTCGTGAACACGAATTAAAAAATTACAAACAGGGAATACTTATTGGTAAAAAGTAGTATGTCTTATGGTACTTTCCTAGAGAATACTAATCTTAACTAGGACTATTCGTTGGTGATAATGATACGACTTACATATATGTATGACGCCTTCAAACGCAACCTATATAAGTTTTCATCCGATATTAAAAAATTCTCCGCAGGAGTCGAGCTTCATCCCAAGGCATTGCAGCGGCCTTCAACTACATCGTGACCTTTGTTGGAGCCAAAACCCTCATAACCTTAGAGCTCAATTTCCATCTTTGGGGAACCTTCGCGGTCTACGCTGCATTCGGTTTCATCGGCACCATTTACTTATACTTCTCCATGCCGGAGACTGAAGGGGTGCCATTGGCTGAAATCGAAAACTTCTACAATGGCGAATTCAGGACCTTCGCGGACGACCCCTTCATTAATGTATTTAAGAAGTGCAAGAAGGAGAAATGATTTGCGATTAGATGAACCAGTTAGATTGACAGAAATATTTTATTTTAGCTGTGAGAACTAATCCTGAAAAGTGAGAAAATGTACTTTTTTCTTGATGTTTGTCGTGTTAAGAGCATATTCGTTGTTGAACTTGGAGCGCTTTATTTATTAACCAATGCTGCGGAAGTGCTATGAACTATTCTGTGTCATTGTCCTGAGACATGTGTCAGTCGACTTGGCTGCGAATCTACAAACTACATATCATTATTTAAACACTGGTTTATTCATTTAAAAGTGTTAAGATAAATGAAGATGCAACTAATTAAAGCTTGCGACTGGAATTTCATTACAGTTTCCATCGCATTGCGCTTGAAAATAAAATAGGGCCGATTCCCTTACCTACTTGCAAAAATGTAATGAATATTAATTGTTATACCATTAGTGACGTTTTGCATAATGATTGAAAAACTGTAGGGTCTGTTCATATTTCACGTAATCCACAAAGAACAAGCAAAAACAATATTAAGCGTGACCCATTTTTACATCAAAATGAAACTGCGATTTTTTACACTAAACAAAGGCGTTCAGAGACCGCTCAAGAACACAAAAGTTGTACTTGAACCTTGCCTTAAAGTGCCGTGATATTAATTTTATTCTAGACACATAACAGACAATGCCGCTAGATATCTCATAAGATAAGATATCATTATTTTGACAGATGATAAAATAAAATAAAATGTCATGGAATATATCCGGTGAGATCTAGATAGCTACATCATGCGTAAAGTAAATGCACTATAGTTATGTAATAAAAAGTTATGCTAATCTTGAAACATATGCTAACAATATAGAAATATTTACAATTTAAAATTGCATTTATATACAAAACTACAGATTTTCTAAGCGTGCGATTTAAACGCCTTATTGTTTATACGAGACTGACCCGTATTACAAAACTACACTCAGTCGTGAATCTATGCTCAAGAAGAGGTTTCATTCTCTATTTGATAATTTTGTGACTGATTGTCTCGTCTATACGTACTTTCTGTATACCTTTTATATCTTTACCCGAGCATCTTGTTCTGTAATACGGTCCTAATAGGCGTAAAAATGTTTTTTCTCGGTCTACTGTTGTGCTCGTGATCACATTGCAACTTGGTTGAAACATTGAAGTAAATGTAAACATGTTTTTACCGCGATTAAGTCATATGTTCATACTAATAATTTGCATAGCATTTGTGGTCAAGCTGCTTTATGAAAACACTTTTTGTACTGATTGGATGTGAAGAGCTCACGATGGTGGAGTGACCGTTGTCTTAGTATAAGTGATTAGTACAATATTCGATTAAAAATCCACCTCGCTAATGTACATGTAACAGTTTGAAGACATCCGAAACTATAAGAGATATACGAAACTCTTATGTTATTGAATCTTGTGACGAGCTCGTCGTTCACCTGATGTTAAGTGACACGGCCGCTCAACCGCCGTTTAAGCGCAAATTTACTATTATATTATTTAACAAAACAGCAACACTCGTGATAAGATTCTCCGGAAAGATACGGGAATCCATAGTAGATATCATTTAGTGCTTACTTATATGAAATTACTAATGAATATCCTTATTAAATTATTATAAATTAATATTAAAATAATAAAATTAATATCAAACTTAAATGATACTAGCTTAAGATTTAACTAAGCAATGCATACTTCCTAATGCAATGTTACAAAAGAGTAAGAAATTTAAATGATTAAAATAAGGAATAACAAATTTTAAGTGTTTATTTTCTTCCTCCTATTTTGGTTGTGGCCATGATATTTGAAAATTTGCATACCAGCAGGCTTAGCACGGCATGTGGAGAAATTGTCTTTCCCCCGGTTTTTCCACCTGTCAGTTAAAAAAACCCCCCTCTCCACCTTACGTAGCACGGCAACGAGGAGAGGAAAGAAATATTTCCCTTTGACATTATCGTAGACATTATATCCCGCTACTCCCCGCTTCAGAGCACGGACTCGGAAGAAAGTGGATAATATTCTCTTGAATTGACATAAAGCAGAGAGTATTTATCTTCGACTCTTGTAGGTGGGTATAAGGAAGTCAAAGTGTTTTAATAGGCACAAAAATGTCGCGTGCCTATTATAACTATGTTTAATCGCGGGAACTCGAATTTTGGAGCGAAAGTTACACCGGGAGAAGCATTCGGAATACAAGTAATCCCTTCTAAATCCCGGGAAATGAGTTTCAATACAAAAAAAAAATACATAGCGAAATATTCGTGAAAATACAATTATTAGTTTAGTTTTAATAAGAAAATTATTTAATTTACGTAATTAACTTAAGTGATGCATATATTTTTTGAGTATATTTTATTATAAAATATATACATATAAAAATTTAAAATATAACTACTACACAATAATTAATCACGTTTTTCCGCTCATATTACAAACAAAATAAAATTTTAATTTAAACTACTCACTTACTCGCACTCATATACATAGTAGTCGTTACATACTCTTTGATTAACACAGGGACACAGACTCAAAAATCTTATATTTTCTTAATTTTTATATTTTGTCTTCAATCCCAGTATATTTAGCCGAACAATTATCGATGGTTTGATGGACTGAACAAAATATTGAAGCATGTAATGTCATTTTAGTTAAATTTTCTCGTACTGGCAACAATACGGTAGAGAAATCTAAAAACGCTACTCCCGCCGTTTATCGCCCGGATAAAGCTTTCCACTGTCGCGACCGTGCTCGCAGAGTGGAATAAAGTGACAGTGAGGATAAGTTTGTTATCTACTCCCTGGGGAGAAGTTGTCCACCGGCCGTGCTAGGCCTGCAGTTTGGCATTTAAATACCTATCTATTTAATTTTTTTGAAGTAAAACGATGGCGGATCGAAAAATGCAACATTGGACCGCCAGCCCGGTATAACCCCTACTAATACATAAAATCGAAATGTTTGTTTGTTTGTTCGAGTCATAAGTTCTAACAACATTCGTGCGTACAAAATGTTTAAAAGAACATTGTTTTTATTTTTATTTTATTGTAGTGGCTTTCACGCTAAAACCTTTATACATTTTTGAATAAATTTGAAACACGCATGGCTTTCCCCACTGAAATTAATATAAGATAATTTTTATCGTGGACATTAGGTATTCTTGCAGAAAAAGAGGTGATTCCTTTAGACTATACTATTAAAACCTTTATACGTTGGATAATATGAAGTTTTTACTTTGAATAACAGAGCCTATATAACTATACAAAGAAAACTGTCTCTGATAATTTTTTTATATAAGGAAAATTTTTAATTACAACGAAATTTGATCCCGCACCCATCCGTCCCTGAATCCGGGACATGCTTTTCTTAACTACCGTGACAAGTGATTGCATACCCAAATCTAATACTTCACCTTTGACAACTAACTTTTTTTTTGGCTCCACACTTTTGTGTACTTAGCCAGTGTCAAGTAATTGATAATTTATCAAGTTATCGATATTTCATGCAAATATGTGTCAAGTTACAGCCGAAGTCATCAAGTCAAGTCAGTCTAGTCAAAGTCATACTCCTAGTAAAGTGGTGGCAAATTTACTTGAAGCTTCTATGGAGTTTTGGAAACAACACGAAAAGAAACCTTTCGCCATCATTATACCACTTTCCCACACTCCCGTGTGTAATCCAGAACTTAAAGAATAGAATGCCACTGATTTTATGCACCAACACTGAAAATAACACAAGTTTAGGAAAATAATACAATGCGGTGACGCAATCTTTTTCGCTTTCCCGCCAAAACTCTTCAACAAGTAACTTACACGTAAAAAGAAACGATTTCCTTGACATTGACAATTCAGCTTTGATATTCATTTATATTTAATTACTAGCGCAAATGCTACTGCTTTAAATGATAAATAATAATAACGCCCAAAGATCACATACACAGATCCTGGACCCTAACTATGATTCCCTGTACCTATTGTGACCCATGAACTACGAGGTACAGAACAAGTATTTGCACTTTTTTCTATGCACAAATACTTGTCTTGTCACGGGAATTGAGCCGGCAGCTTCCTGGTTATGAGCCGATCTGTTCCACCACCACACCACAAAGGCTGTCAATTCCTTCGAGGGTGGTATTTAATCGCATAACTAATAAATGCCATTTCATAAAACAAAAAATCCAAAATATAATCAATAGTGGATTGTGTACTGCATAAAAAAAATCGGTTTTGCAAACTTTTTACACCTTAACTGCAAACTATTATTCTACGTGATGATCGAATATTTTGAAAGCATACCTATTATTATTTTACTCACCACAAAAATCAAAACCCTAATTTATTAGAACCAAGCACCTAATAAACTTGTAAGAACATCTTTTTTATAAATAAAAGACAATTAGATCAATCACTCATATCTAATTATGCAAACTAAAACCCACTTAAATGTAAAACAAAATAGGTAGATATGCACTCAGCAACTTAAACCAGTCTTAATTTTTGGGTGATATTTAACTGTAACAATAGGCTATTTGACTACTATTAAAAATGAACAAGTAAATATTATTTTCATAAAGTAGGTTAAAAATGACTGTAATCATTGTAAAAATAAGTAAAATCGGTAAATTAATCACGGAGTAGTACGCTTTTAAAGTTTCATCGCCTGTCCCTTTCTCGCAAAACAGAGATCGTGTTGAGCTTCCTCACAGCTACTATGAAGGCATGGCTTGTGACGTCACATGCCAAAAAGATTGTATGTAGAGCTACCACAGCTTAGTAATGAGTTACTGTGAGGACTGGTAACTGACGTCACTGCGTGTTTGAGTTGTCTCTTTCTATTTCTGTATTTTAAAATGCCTGTAACTTAGTCATTTTTCGAGATATTCAAGTTTTGTTTTCACAGTTATCTATTTTTTGAGGTATATTATTTATGTATGTAATAAAAATATAGTAGTCAAATAGCCTATTTTGCCTTTATTCCGCTAAATATACTGATTGTGCACCAAAATATGTTCATTAAAATATTTCATGATCTGCACCTATTTAATGACTGTTTCAAATTAATAAAGTAAATAACTCCAAAGTAGTCATTGTTGACCCCAAAAGTACAGCCATTTTAAGCCACAATAATATTGAAATTGTCGTTTTTTTGTCGCAGTTCAAACCTAACCTAGGGTTGGAGCCACAAATTACGTAATAATTAGTTTGACGTATGTTATTGAGTTGCAACTTATGATAGAAATATTAGAAATGTTAATATGAATGTGTTACCAAATATCAAACGGACCTAACTATGTTTTGAAATTAAAAACTATGCATTAGCAAAACTTAATCTAAGATGGCAACGTGGTGCATCTCGACACCGAAAGGCGCAAATATATATATACATATACATATATATATATACACATCATATATCTTAATATATATAAATCTCGTGTCACAATGTTTGTCCTCAATGGACTCCTAAACCACTTAACCGATTATAATAAAATTCGCACACCATGTGCAGTTCGATCCAACTTGAGAGATAGGATAGTTTATATCTCAATCTATAATAGATATATATTAAATACCCGTGCGAAGCCGGGGCGGGCCGCTAGTACACATATATAAATTGGATTATTTAGTGCGCAATTCAGTATTTTAGCTATGCCATGAGAAATTTTGTTTTAAAGGCAGTATTTCAGTGTTATCCGACAAATTTTTGGTGCACACTCTGTTAAGAAGATCTTCTACTTCTATAAAACTTATTATAAAGTCGAAGTCAAAGTCAAAAGATGCTTGAATAATGCTTGTTTCGAGTTTTTTTTAATCACAATCATTTAAAAGTTATTTCGTAGTTTATTAGTTACAGAATTTAGTTTGCATAATTTTATTTAGACGTACAAATAAAGATTTCCTTTCCTTTAATATATATCAAATACTTAATTGCTGGTGAAGGGTTTTATTGTGTGTCACTCGATTACATCATCACCTCTAGGAATGCTTCACACATGCACCAACTAAGTAAATGGTATTAACATTAATTAGAGATGACTATCAAATTAAATATTGATATTAAGATAACATACATAAATTTATTTGCCAAGATAAGGCTGATCTAACACATCTTTTATGCGACTTCATCAAAAGGACAGTAGAAGTAGACTCTTATTTTCTTTTGTTTCATTAGGTATTAATAAGTCTGCGAATTAATAGTTTTTTAGAATTCCTGCAAAATCTTTATGAGTCTCGGAACAACTTAGGTTTTTTTTATGTTACTGAATGATTTGACGAGCTAGCCGTTCACCTGATGTTCAGCGCCACGGCTGCCCATAACAGAACAGTGTCAATCGGAACCCCAAAATAGAGTTTCGAGCAACACTGCACTGGTACTTAGGTACGTCTCTCCTATTAATGATGCCTTTTATAATATGATGAGCTTCTGCCCGCAGCTTCGCCAGTGGCGTGGCCTATGGGAAAATAACTCAACCACCCATTTCACGCTTTTAAGGGTGGAATTTCGAAAAATCCTTTCTTAGCGGATGCCTACGTCATAACATCTACCTGCATGCCAAATTTCAGCCCGATCAGTCCAGTGGTTTGGGCTGTGCGTTGATAGATCACTATGTCAGTCAGTCACCTTTGAGTTATATATATTTAGATGAACTTCATCTTTCTAAGCCTGGTTCATGTTGCACATCTCGTTGCCTAAGATTCCAGGGTTGCAGTCTAACTAAAATAGCGTTATTTTCGGAATTTTCATTCACAAAAGTCATGCCACTCTTATTAAAAATGATTACTGTGAGCGTTTTCGACGGTTTTCTCCGACGTTGCAGTCGATGATGATGATGATGGTGGTAGTGATGATTATGAATAAAGCTGGTTGATCCATATAGAGCTTTTTTTTAAGGCAACTGTTTATTGTATTTTTGCCAGCATCATGTGAAAACAGAAACATAAAAAAGAAAAATATTTTTAACTCTTATATGTTTTGTTCTTTGTTGGTTCATCATTTATAAATATGTATGTATAGTTAGGGTACAATGGGGCTGGCATAAACTTTGTTTAAAAGCCCTTTAAAAAAATAGATTTAAAAAACTACAAACTTTGATAGTTTTGGCGGGAAAACGAAAAAGATTGCGTCACCGCATTGTATGATTTTCCTAAACTTATGTTATTACCAGTGTGTATGTATAAAATGCGACGCATTTTATTTGCTAAGTGCTGGGTTACAGGTATGAGTGTGGGAAAGGGGTATAATGATGGTGAAACGTTTCTTTTCATGTTGTTTCCAAAACTCCATAGAAGCTTCTGGTAAAATTGCCTCCACTTTAATAGTAGTATGACTTGACTAGACTAGATTATGACTTGACTTAATCACTTGGACTGTGACTTGACTTGACAATAAAAGTATGCATAAAATTAAATAACTTGAGAAATTATCAATCAAACAAAAAAATACAAACTACCACATTGAAATAGGTTTATTCGTATGGAAGCTAGAGTACCGCAGACAAACAAGCATCAAACTATTTATTGCATTTTGTGGTGGTCGTATCGTAAACGGGTTTTAATCACAGCAATAAATAATTGTTTTTTTAGCTAGACTACTTCCAAACAACACAGACAGTATAATGATAGATACCAACGTTTCCAAAAAAGCTTGTAGGTGCAATTTAGGACCTACTTGTAGATACTATTTTTTCGTTTATAACAGTAGATACTATTTTGAATCGGTGACGTCAAAAAGTTTTTTTTTTTTTGAGTTTTGGCGGGAAAACGAAAATATCACGTCACCGCATTGTATTATTTTTCAAAACTCTCTTTTTCAAAATGTTATATTCAGTGTTTTTAAAATTGGTGGCATTTTATTCGTTAAGCGCTGGATTACATGCATGAGTGTAGGAAAGTGGTATAATGATGGTGAAACGTTTATTTTCGTGTTGTTCCCAAAATTTTATAGAAGCTTCTGGTAAAGTTGCCGCCACTTTATTAGGAGTATGACTTGACTAGACTAGACTAGACTATGACTTGGACTGTGACTTGGCTTGACATACTATATACATCATATATTAACTCGAGAAATTATCAATTATTTGACACTGGCTAAATACACAAAAGTGTGGAGCCATAACAAAAAAAATTTTACTAACCTGGCCCGGGAGCGGGTAAAGCTTGGGTATGGAAACGTATTTCTTGGTTAGATCTTGATTCTCGACTATTTATTCTGTTTACATGTTTTTGTCTAGCAATTATACGTCTATAGTAGACGCAGGTTACTTGACAAGTTATATAGCTTGCTTATATTAAACAGTATTACCAATGTTTTCTTTTTTTTTTCGGGACTTGCCTTGACATTTGGAAAGCATTGGTGCAGGCGAAGCTTACACCGCTTGGTTGGCTCTTAGCTGTGGAATACAAAAGTAACTGGGTATAACACGGTCACATTATACCTGCTAGACTCTAATTGCAAACCATAGAAACACATAGATGTATGGATTTATTTATAGGATAGATAGATAGAAAATGCTTTATGCACAAACAACAAACGTAAGTGCATAGGCGAACTTAATGCTAGAGCGCATTATCTTTCAGTTAACCTGGGTGTAACACGGAAATTTTTGCAGGGCAGTGCAAAGCAGCTTAAATATAGATTGTCTAGATAACATATAAAAATACTAATATATATTTAATTTCTTGTATCCCTATTCACATACATAACTACTTAATTACTACAAATTTTACACGTATAAACTAGACACTACACATTATCTATAACATAAATATTAATAATGTATATAATTCATATATTAACATATACAATATGCATAATTATATTTTAATCGAACCAATATATGGGCATAGTTACTATGGAAATTTTCAATTTAGGAATGGATTTTCTCCTGTTGCATTGCAATTAAAGTTACGTGATCGAAGTTACAGGTTTTCAGCACTGATAACTTCCACTTTGTTCATTTTTATCATGAATTATGTCTTGGTTAATAAGCATTTGTATACTATAAGTAATCGAATTAATCAGATAAGTAATAAAATAGATGGTTTTTGACGTTGCAAACACTTCTGTTTCTTTTAAATTTTATAATTTTTTTTTTTCTGCTCCAACACTTCTAATGAGAAGTAATCTAATCCCACTACATAACTATACTATTGAGTTTTTGGCGGAAAACAAAAACGATCTCGTCACCGCATTGTATTATTTTCCAAAACTTGTGTTGTTTTCAGTGCATAAAATTGGTGGCATTCTATTCGTTAAGTTCTGGATTACAGGCGTGAGTGTGGAAAATGGTATAATGATGGTGAAACGTTTCTTTTCGTGTTGTTTCCAAAACTCCATAGAAGCTTCAAGTAAAGTTGCCACCACTTTACTAGGAGTATAACTTTGACTAGACTATGGCTCGACTATGACTTGACTTGATTGACTTCGACTATGACTTGACACATATTCGCATGAAATATCATTAACTTGATAAATTATCAATTACTTGACACTGGCTAAATACACAAAAGTGTGGAGTCAAATCATAATAATAAAAAAAACTATACTATTATCTGTGATAATACATAAATTGGGAACATGCATGTAAGTACAACCTAGAGTTTTGGCGGGAAAACGAAAAAGATCACGTTACCGCGTTATATTATTTTCCAAAACTTGTGTTATTTTTCAGTGTTAGTGTATCAAATTGGTGGCATTTTATTCGTTAAGTGCTGGATTACAGGCGGCATGAGTGTGGAAAAGTGGTATAATGATGGTGAAACGTTTTTTTTTCGTGTTGTTTCCAAAACTCCATAGAAGCTTCTGGTAAAGTTACCACCACTTTACTAGGAGTATGACTTGACTAGACTAGACTATGACTTGACTCTGACTTGACTCGATGGCTTCGACTGTGACCTGACGTCACAACGACCATATTTACGTGAAATATCATTAACTTGATAAATTATCAATTACTTGACACTGGCTGAATACACAAAAGTGTGGAGTGTGTGAACCAAAGACCAAAACAAAAAAAAAAGTACAACCCAAGTAGAACTTATCTAATGCTTTGCAAGTTACATAACTTTCTGTGTCACCAACATTGCCAGTCTAAATTCAACCTTGAATATATTTATAAAATCATTGAATACGGTCAGAACGGTTTGTTGTTCATATCCACGACAATGTACAAACTATACTTTGTAATAAAAACAAAAGGTTAAACTCATCGTACAGATATGGCGGATCGTCCGTTTTCCTTTATCATTTCATTTACATCAGGTTGGCTGTATAAAGCAGCCGCTCGTTGCATAGCGGAATAAAAAAAAACAACTAAAATTCTACCTTCTCTTTCGACTATATTTTTAGTATGATGTTGAATTAAGTGTTAAATTTTAATCCATAATTTTTTAAGTTTTTAAAATGGTGCACAAACTACAAATAGAAGTAACGCCCAGTGTTAATAGGATAAGGTCAATAACATCACAGGTGAGAAAATTATTTAAACTACCCTAACGTAAAAAAAATAATTTAGGCACCTAATCGTTGCTATTAACATTTATGCAATTCCCGTTTACCCCCTGGAAAGAGCGGTGGGGCAGGCGGGAATATTTACTTTTACATTAAATTTATTTTAATTTTGTTATGTGTTATGTGCTTACTTAAATTACTGAATCAAAGCTTTTTTTGTTTTTAGTAGGTGATATAGGATTTAGTTGTAATAAATAAATACTGTAGGATTATTGTGACGCTAGTTTTAAATACGCGTGAATAGTAATTAATTAATTAACTTCAAATCAAACAATTATTATCGGTGAACACACTCGCACGAACAGTTAAAACCGGTTCAATATCACAAGAATTTTGGCCTTAAAAAACGATGGCATGTCTATTCTACTACCTGCCTACATAGTCCACCCTTGGCCCTGTACATTTGTTATTCGGGCTTAAATTCAAATAGTCAAATAAGCAGTTTGATTTAAAATTACCTTACGAAAAAAAAGATTGTTTAAAATAAAATTATTATAAATAAATAATATTTGTCTATCATGAAACTTTTTTTTGTTTAAACTAAAGGTCAACTTTATTTTTTATGAAAATTGAAAGGATTATTACAATAGTCTTTATGTAGGTGCAAATGTGAAAACTCTCCGTAGCTAAATTATCCTAATGAAAAACTTAATGATTTTGAAATTAAAAATGAATAACGCGGCACACCCGGGGTAACACTACTCTAGGTATTAAGTAAATTACCACAACTTTCCTAAGATTAGAACCGTTTGGTGTTGAGACCCTGGGTCCGAGGGAATCGGGAGCTTATCGCGTTTTCCAAAGTTTATCAGAGCCCCTGACCATAATGCTGGTACTTATTTGGCCCGACCAATCAGCATTGCAATTTAATGAGGCAATGGGTCAGCAGATTGGGTACGCTACCTACAGGTAGTGGGCTGGAGCATTTGGACTACCTTATGTCTAATGTCTTGGTATAGGTCATCGCAGCTAGTATACAGTGTGAATAATTATCAAAGCAAAATAAAATATGAACTACTACTAAATGCTAATGTAATGTAAAATAAGTCGTAAATAGACACAGAACGTAATGTACTCAAAATGCTGACGACATTACCTCTTTGGATAACCAGGTTTATGGGTGCTTAGTTTGAGTTTTCATTATTAGGTAATCTAAATATATATAACTCAAAGGACTGACTGACTGACATAGTGATCTATCAACGCACAGCCCAAACCACTGGACGGATCGGGCTGAAATTTGGCATGCAGGTAGATGTTATGACGTAGGCATCCGCTAAGAAAAGGTTTTTCGGAATTCTACCCTTAAGAGGGTGAAATGGGTGGTTGAATTATTTTCCCATAGATCACGCCGCGGGCGAAGCTGCGGGCAGAAGCTCGTAGGTTTATAATATCCTTATTCTCTGTCCCTTAACCTATATCACAGTATATATTTCTTCCAGTTAATAGCATGTATGTCTCCCAATTTACTGCTGTTGGACCTTGGCATGGCAGTCAGTTTTGCGACTATTGCTTTACCCGATCTTCTCAACGCAAAGGAGGGCTTGTCGCTAAACGAAACGCAGGCTTCTTGGTTTGGTAAGTAAAATGATTATTCATTTTTTATACATGGAAAATACGCTTGAAATTAGAAATAAAAACATCTGTCAAAATAGCAACGGACAAAAATGAGATATCTGTCAAAAATGAGAAATCTGGAAATAATAAAACACGCCGTTTTATAAGTGTACAATTTAGGAAGAAACTAAATAACACAAATGGGGAATGGATGATAATTTGATTTGTTTTAATTAATCAGTGTATATAAATGTCTAAGAATATTTTTCTCTCAGTGAGGGAAAGCCCTATTTCGATAATATATAGATTAGTTATTTACAATTACAAGGAGTATCGCCTGCTTAGCGCGATTACAGATAAATTTGTAAAGGAAAAAATTTAACCAAAATCGAGATCGATTTTTTAAAATTTACATATTAATATATAGATTCATTACCTGGTAATCCTCAACTGTCACTTCTTCATAGAACCAAAATTCTCTTTTTTTTACTTGAGCACAATTCATTCAATTCTCTTAAAAAAAATTAAGACATTACATCAAAGTTTGACAACTTAAAAAAATTGCAATGCGATAATATAAAAAACAGCGAATAATTTAAATAAACAAAGATAAATAACAATCTGATTATAGTCAAGGCTGCTCATTTTGAACTTTTTATATGATCAATAAACCAACTAAATAAAGAGGTTGTAAAGATTGTAGAAAACGACATCAAAGAAAGGCAGGGTATGAAAAATATGAAAATAGTTAATTATGTAATTAACCTAAAACTTTTACCATTAACCAAAACTGCTGATAAAATAAAAACTATCAAGAGTAAGAAGGCACAAGGCCATACAAAGACTAGGGTCTTAGTGGAATGAATGCAAGGATGGATTTATAGAATACACAATATATGACCCATATTGTGTATTCTATAAATCCATCCTTAAAATCCTTAGTAAAGAAACAACGAGTGACACTGATACATAATAGCAAAATTTCACTGTACGGCTATTCCGGACCCGTCTGCATTATTCTTAAAACTAAATAGATCCATAAACATTCTCAAATAGATTACATCAATTAAACAAATAGCTTCAAGTGTTATATGAAATTCTTTGCTTTCATCAAGCAACAAATTTTTAATGTGTTTGTAAAAAAAAAAGAAGTGTGTAAGAAGATACAACAAAGAAAAAGTCATAAAAAATCTGCACCGACATATTATAAAAATGTTACAACGCAACTCATTACGTAATTTATGTGAATCATTGTTTATAACGTTAATACAGCACGTATATGAAATAAAGTTAATATAAATATTTTAGTATTATATAAGCACTAGCTTCAATATTTGTGTATGGTGGTACTTGACTAGAATATCCTTTAAGTCTTAAAGGTGGCTAAGCTTAAGTTTACTATTAATAGCAAACTAGGCCCCCACCTTTTCACATGCCCACGCTTACAATTTATCCAACATAAAATATTGTGCATTCCAGCAGTATGTACATTACCTACATTACCATCAAATATTGAATACTCAGAGTGGTGCTCAGTCCTCTTGAGAATTAGGTTAGGGTATTTTTGTGGAATAGGTTTTTTTTGGTACTAGTTAAACCCCCAGCATAGGGGATCGGAGTGGAATAGCGAGTGCTGTACATAACAGTGTCATGAGGGACAGTGAGCTAGGCCTTACCCACTTAACACTTAGAAGTAACGTCAATTCAATTATTGAGTTCAATTATTGAGTAGAAATAAGGTTGACTATTTTCAACCTTATTTTGTTCGGCCTGTAATACCTATTGGTACTGTCCGCTTGATTAATTAACGAATAGCTATTATTTAATGTCGCCAATTTATCTGTGCTGGTTAAATTTCCGCCATCTCTGTTTTATAGTATAGGGAATGGCTTCATTAAAAAGAAACGACAGAGTATTTAGCTGAAAAGATAACTTGGTCGCACTGTAGTATATTCTAGGAGTATTATTAAGTTTTTGTTTGCATTGTTCTTTTTTACCGAAGACAAATTGAGTTTGTTATAGATGATTGAAGGCTGCACGTTTTATTTACATATCTTCAGTAATATTAACAGCCTAATGCCTGGTGGTATAGACAGCCTCTGTGGTGTAGTGGTTGAGGAGGTCGGGTCATACCCCAGATGTGGCGGGCTATGAGCCAATTACTTGTTTTGAGTTTAGGTGTTGCGGAACCACGGTCCGCGTAGTTCCAGGGGTCCCTATATACAGGTAGTCCTAGTTAGGGTCCAAGATCTATGTAGGTGATCATTGTTTGGCGCTATTATTTAATTATTTCTTTTATTGTTATTAACTAGTAAGTACCGTCAGGAATTCATGTTTTTCTACTTTTCTTATCATAAGAATAATGACATAAACTCAAACCAACTTACTTATCTGTACCTAAAAAATCTAGGTTAAATAGGAACTGATTAATTCAGTATTTAATTACAATGTAAACAGTAACAGTAAACAGTAAAAATAATATGCTCACTAGTTTCAGAATAAGTAAAAGTCCACCGCACCGTATGACATCAGCGAGGTCGTTGACCTTACCGCGATATGTCACCTGTTGCACTAGCGTGCGAGCGAGATAGCCGCGTAAATGAACGTTGTGGTTTTACTTTTAATACTTATAAAAATGTCTGTTATGATGTTGATTCTTTTTAAATATAAGTAGTATACTTACAACAAAACGTATACTCAAACGAGTTTCTGCCCGCAGCTTCGCCCGCGGCGTGGCCTATTGGAAAATAGTTCAACCACCCATTTTACCCTCTGAAGGGTGGAATTTCGAAAAATTCTTTCTTTGCGGATGCCTACGTCATAACATCTACCTGCATGCCAAATTTCAGTCCGATCCGTCCAGTGGTTTGGGCTGTGCGTTGATAGATCACTATGTCAGTCAGTCAGTCACCTTTGAGTTAATAGGTCTTTACCTATGAAATTGCCGTATTGCAATACAGACTCTTTCAAACTAAAAAAAGTTTTGATTGGCTATGAATTCTAAATTCAAATTAATTTTGTTTTAAAAATATGACATTCTATTTACAATATAAGTCTTTTGTTTATTGATTAGCGTTGTATTTTCATTACATTTCAACATTTTTCCTCATAATGGATACTTTGAAATTTCGTGTAATTATGGAATATGAGTTCCGTCGTGGCACCAACGCGGCACAAACGACACGTAACATCAACGACGTTTACGGAGAGAACTGTACAAACGAACGTACAACCCGTTATTGGTTTGCTCGGTTCCGTTCTGGGAATTTTGACTTGAAAAATGAACCTCGTGGTCGTCCGGAAACTTTGGTCAACAATGATGAATTAAAGGCGATTGTGGAAGCTGATGAATCTCAATCTACAGCTGAGCTGGCAGCAGCTTTTGATGTTAGCATCAAAACAATATTGGTCCATTTGCGACAGATTGGCAAGATAAAAAAGCTTGATAGATGGATGCCCCACGAACTTAACGATCGCCAGCACAACGTACGCGTCGAGACTTGCCTTGCGCTGCTTAACAGGCACAGAAATGAAGGAATTTTGAACCGAATTGTTACGTGCGACGAAAAATGGATTCTTTTTGACAATCGAAAGCGCTCAGCAAGTTGGTTAGATCCTGGTTCGGTACCAAAGCAATGTGCAAAACGAAAAATGACCCCTAGAAAGGTGATGGTCACAGTTTGGTGGTCTAGTGCTGGTGTGATTCATCATAGCTTTTTACAAAACGGCGAGAGCATTACTGCAGATGTGTACATTGAAGAACTGACCACAATGATGGCGAAACTCGCACGTCTGCAACCAGCTTTGGTCAATCGGTCGTCTCCACTGCTACTTCACGACAACGCGCGACCCCATACTGCACAACAGACCGTCTCTAAGCTGCATGAGTTGGGTTTGGAAGCTCTCCCTCATCCGCCATACTTACCAGATCTTGCGCCTACCAACTATTACTTTTTCCAAAATTTGGACAACTTTTTAGCGGGAAAAAAATTCAATTCCCGAGAGGCAGTACAAAACGCCTTTGAAGAGTTTGTTGTCTCCCGTCCTGCTGATTTTTTCAAGAAGGGCATCCATAAACTGCCACAGCGTTGGCAAAGATGCATTGATTGCAGGGGTGATTACTTTGAATAAAAGAAATAAATAAGTTCGAAAAAAAAATACTTTAACTTTTTTCAAACAAAACGGCAATTTCATAGGTAAAGACCAATATATATATTTAGATTAACTCGAGCTTCCATGCGTTCTAATGAACTAAAAAAAACTTTTTCATGTTCAGGCAGTCTTTCCTACCTGACGCAGCCTCTAGGAGCTATAGTATCAGGCCCTATCGTCGACTACTTCGGACGTAAGAAGGCCAACTTCTTAGCAAACATCCCTCACCTAGTTGCCTGGGTGCTGATGTATTACGCATGGAACCTCCCTTCGCTGTTCATAGCTAATGGACTCCTAGGTCTTGGGACAGGCGTGATGGAAGCACCCATTAACTCGTATGTTGGAGAAATAAGGTAAGTTGAACTACTTTTATTTGGTACTAGTGGCGCCCCGCGGTTTCACCCGCGGATAAAAAGTATTTTAACTATTTGCTCATCCCACGGGAGCATTTCACTTTTCCGAGATAATATGTAGCCTATATGTTAATCCAGTGTATAAGCTATCTTGGTACCGAATTTCATCCAAATCCATTCAGCCGTTTGAGCGTGAAGGAGTAACAAACATACACACATACAAACTTTCGCCATTATAATAATATATTAGTGTGATTGAGTGATAAATAAATTAAGTGATTACGAAGTGGTCAAAGTTAGTTCAATATTACCAATGCATAAAGCAATCTCTCATAATGCAATGTCTTCAGGCAGAAATAAACATATTTAAAAAAAACGAGTATGCTTTAGTCCATACGACCGAAGTAAAACTTCTTTAGCTCCATTTCTCTTGACCCTACTGTAATACACGAAACATAACTCTTTCTTTCTATCTTTACGCAGAGAGGGAGATATAAGTATCATGCTCAACTTTCGTTCGCCTCACCAAGTCATGAGTGCGTAAAGAATCTTTACTTCAAAAATCTCTAATTTTGACTTAGTTTCACGCTATTTTAGGAAATTACTATTGCCCCACGATCATACCCACACGGAATACACACATATTTCGGAAGCACTATTCAAAGAGTGTTATCTAAATCTAAAATGATAGTTTACAAATCATTACTCAAGTAGATGGTGATCGAAGTAATCCAATCGGCTAATCTACAACTGAATTGACTATTGTTTTCTATCATAGATAATTTTGAACTAGGTCAAAGTCATTGTTGTGACAACATTTCCTATATTTTTTACAATCCTTATCAAATCTACTCCATTAGATAACGCAATTTTTTTTAAAGGCCGAAGTGTTTTTTTATCACAGCCTTTATTGTGGCAGCCTCTGTGGTGTGGTGGTTGAGCAGGTCGGCTCATAGCCCGGAGGTGGTGTGTTCGATTCCTATAAAAGGACAAGTATTAGTGCACTATTGTGGGACTATGGTCCTCGTAGTTCCTGGGTCCCTAGACTCAGGAAATCCTAATTAGGGTCCAGGATCTATGTACTTGTATGTGATCGTTAGGCGTTATTATTTATTATTATTATTATTGTTTTAACGTATTGTGTATTGAGTTTGACAAACGTGCAAGAAACCGGGGGCTAGGGATATAAGTGCGAACTTAGGAGTTGTCAAGCTTAAATACAGGTGGGGATATATGTATTTTGTTGTAGATAGATGTAGCATTAAGTAGTATTTGCTATTTTCATTACCTACCTATAGTTATTATTTCTTTCTTCCCCTTATTTCTTCCATGGTATTGGTATTGTTGTAGTAGTTAGTAAAGTATGAGTATATATATTTTGCCCGTTTGAAAATATAAAGAAATATCATTTACGATCATTATGCAGTATCACAGCACTATCGCCTATAGCAATATAAAAAAACTTCATAATACAAGCAATTGTATCTGGTGACACATTTTTTAATGATATTTCATAAGTCGTATTTTTTATTATTATTTATGATGTGACGAGCTAGTCGTTCACCTGATGTTAAGCACCACGGCCGCCAGTAACAGAACAGTGTCACTCGAAACCTTAAAACATAGAGTTTCAAGCGACACTGCACTGCGCACATCATCCTGAGACATCAGCACAGTCTGGTAATAAGATTACTCGACTGTGAGATCAGATCATAAAGTCTCAATTGCCCAGTAATTTCACTAGCTACAGTGCCCTTCAAACCGGAACACAGTAGTGCTTGCACACTACTGCTTGGCGGCAGAATAACTGGCAAAGCGGTGGTACCTACCTAGACGAACTTTGCAGTAAAGTCCTACCACCTAGTGCATGCTATTTTACCCTTCCAGCGAGCCTTCGGTCCGCGGCGCACTATGTACTGTGACGCAACTGTTCACCTCAGTGGGCATGCTTGCTATGTATTTCTTGGGAACCGTCGTGGACTGGCGGAATGCTGCGCTTATTTGCTTAGCTGTACCCATTTGCTCCATGCTTTTGGTCTTACTGGTGAGTTCTATTTTTAATATTGTGTAACATTCCAAGTTAATTTACCTCAAGTTTTTTTTAACGAATGGCGTGACGGTCTAACCGTTCGCCTGATGTTAAGCGACACGGCTACCCATATCAGTTGCAGTGTCACTCGGAACTCTAAAGTATAGAGTTTCGCGTGACGCTGCACTGCGCACGTCATCCTGAGACATCAGCGCAATCTAGTATAAGATTACTAGACTGTAAGATCAGGTCATAAAGTCTAATTTGCTCAGTAATTTCACTAGCTACAGTGCCCTTCAAACCGGAACACAGCAGTGCTTGCGCACTACTGCTTGGCGGTAGAATAACTGGCACAGCGGTGGTACCTACCTAGACGAACTTCGCAGAAAATTCCTACCACCTATTCACCACTTATAATTGCCACTTATTAGTGAACAATAATAATTAATTTCAGCGATATATAGATTGAAAAGGAATAATAATATCTACAGATCCACGCAGTGGATCAAAGAGGAAAATGAATGTGTTGTGGAGCTGACATGTGGACGGAGGGTTAATAATTACCAACAGATATGAAATTTAAGGTTCTCGCATCTCTTGATAAATCGGACAGCTACCTACTTTACTTTTCACTTCATCGGATAAACCAAAGGATACACTGAGATGGAAAAGACACTAACAAGTTGTTATTTAACGGGCAAAGTGCTTTTATTTTTTACAAACCAACTACTACAAAAATATAACAACTACTAAATGCTACTTCACTTCACAAAAAAAAATTGGACTGGATATTAGCCCTGATGAACCTATAGACAGTCCAAATGCTCCAGCTCACCACCTGTAGGTTTTCATGATGCGTTAATGCCACAGATTACTAAATATGTTACATTGTTATGATTCGACCTTCCCACGTTTTTAAATTGTATGCCACCTCTTTATTTCCGGTAATTAGCTCTCGTAACAGCCTTACAACATGGTACGGTTATGTTTGTATACCTACTTGCCCTGTAATCAGAATGGGGTGTGTCCAAATTTCTAAACCTTAATTTTTATTTCAGGTTAGGAAAATATACAGCAATCTTAGAAACTGATTTAATGTTTTTGTTAAACCCAATGTTAAAATCACTCTTATTATTATTTATTGAAAGTCGGGAATCTCCTGTGGCTGATAAGGTCATAAATACTTGGTTTCCTATGATTTAGTCCCGTTACTTCTGCATAGAAAAAAAGTCACTAGATTTGTCAATGTCAACAATGTCATGTTCACGTTGTATCTTTATTTTTATCACTTTTTTATCATAGGCCCAGGCAATTCTTCCATTTAGCCACGAGTGATATCATCATAAAGTCAAATCTATAAATATTGAACCTCGGCTTGTATATTTGATTTTATGAATGTTTATTTATTAAGATTGTGAATTTAACTTTGTGATAGATATAACTATATTTTTATTACGAGTACAACTTTATTATGCTGAAAATATTGTTTTTTCAGGTCCCTGAAACCCCAGTTTGGCTGCTTTCCCAAGGCCGAGAGAAGGAAGCTCTCAAATCCCTATGCTACCTCCGAGGTTGGACCTCCACGGAGAGCGTTCAGGACGAATATGATAAGCTGGTGGTCTACTCGCGGAAGCTCCAACGCTGCGTCATCTGCGAGAAGACCGGCTGCTTGGACACGGAGTGCGAGCATTATAAAATGAACTGGATTAGAAGGTAAAAACGTATAAGAAATAGGGACAAACACAACAATTTTGACTTTGACAGTTACTTATCAATAGTCAATAGTCAATATATACATTACTAATGTTGCCCCGAGGATTTGGTTACATTATCTTCTTATAACTGATCGTGAGTTGCGTCCTAAATTACACCGCATTTAAATAAATAAATGAATATTTGTGGATATTTCACAGAACGCCATCTAGTCCCAAACTAAGTTAAGCTTGTACTATAGAAACAAGATAGCTGATATAATACTTATATAAATATTTTTTCTTTGTAAATACATATATAGAATACTATATACCACCCAAGCACTGAGCAAATATCTTTTTTTTTTATCACACAAATGATATGGTCTAGAGTGCGAATCGAACCTAGAACCAACATTTCAAAAGGCAGAAATACTACCGAGTTAACAGGCCATTTGATTCACATAATAACGAGTAATGGGATAAATAAAAAAAATGCAATTAGTTGAAAACAAAACGATATTGCGTGACCTATTAAGTTATCTCATTCAATGATCAATTACTTGTATTTTATTATACTTAAAATAACCTTATTAGAGAACAATATTAAGTACATTATTGTCGTTGAAAGAACTCGATTTCCATCCGATTATTTATCTTAAAAAACTTTAATCTTTTTAAGGTAAACCTTGACAATATCTTCAAGGCAAGTTACCCTGGCCGAGGAAATAGAATCAAAATTAAACAGAGTTAACTAAACACGAGTGAACTACGATAAAAATGTTGTATTTGTACGATGTTTCCACTAAATAGTCTAGTTTAGATAAAAACGGCGTGCACAAAACATAATATATAATTATTATGATACAAAAGACTAATCCATATTATATATGCTATATATTATTTGACAATAAGCACTTTGTAATTTTATATGCTTAGTGAAATAACTTAATTTTACCTAATATAATACCTAGTACCTAATATAATTTTGACTTGAAAAATGCTAAAAATAGTCAATTTGCAATAAATCTTTTGACTTAGACTTTCAATTCTTTTACAATTCAAATTTTTTTTGCAAACAGTCTAATTTAATGAACACTTTTACAAGTCAAAAATACAGTAAGTACTTAATTTATCATATTGACGTAAGCCAAGTAAGTAGTTTTATAATATAACAAAGTGCTTAAGGTCAATTATAGCAAGCTTGAAAAAAGAGTCTATGATAATATTAATAAAAGATAAATGAAGTTCTTTTTCTCACTACTGGTGCAAACAATTCGGCATAATGCAGAAGAGAAAACTCCTCAAAAGTTTAATTTGAGTAATTTAAAAAATATGCACATTGCACATAAACTTCGTATTGAAACTGCCAAACCCATAAAAATTCCTGTTTCAAGCGATTGCAGACATGTTACTTAGCGCTTTATAGTTTGACTATCGCAATCCGAATAATTTTGATAAAATCATACATATGTAGAGGCGCATTATCTTTAACGAGCTTCTGCCCGCAGCTTCGCCCGTGGCGTGGCCTATGGGAAAATAACTTACTTGATCATTATCAATGTCCTTAAAATTAAAAGTCGGTGGGGACTTTGTGAACTTAAATTCACCACGTTCCCTAAACAAATTTTTGGGATGTCTATTTTTTTGGGACGCTATTTCAATTACCAATTTCACTACTAAATAGGGTTTGTAGAATGTTTATGCCTTTTATGAAGTCAGAGACAGACAAATACAGACAGACACGCAAACAGACAGATACACATACTGACAGTTCAGTCGAAAGCGATGGAGCGGTGGTTGAGCAGGTCGGCTTAAATTGCGGAGGTAGCGGGTTTGATTCCCGCGGCAGGACAAGTATTTGTGCACAGAAAAAAAAGCGCAAATACTAGTAATCACATCACATTTCACACTAATATTATAAAGACGAAAGTTTGTATGTGTGTATGTGTATTTGGGTGCATGTGTGTATATTTGTTACTCCTTCACGCGCAAACGGCTGATTGGATTTGGATGAAATTCGGTACTAAGATATCTGATACACTGTATTAGCATATAGGCTACATTTTATCCCGGAAAAGTGTAATTTTCCCGTAGGATCAGCAAATAATTAAAATACTTATTATACGCGGGTGAAACCGCGGAGCGCAACTAGTAGTATATAATAGTATGTGATCGTTAGGCGTCATTATTATTATTATTTTTAGTTTGCTGACAATTTTTATGGAATTTTTTAAAGACAGTTTTTTTTAAATGCTTTATTTTCAGATTTCTCTTGAAGTTTAATATCATAATGCTGTGCAAGGAGACCCTGAGGCCGTTGACCCTCATCATGATGTACTTTATGTTCTTCGTGATGAGTGGCCTCACGCCCATCAGGCCTAATATGAGGAATGTGTGTGGAGCATTCGGTATGGCAGATGATCCGAAGAACATTGTTGTGAGTGTTTTGTCTCTTTCTTATGACTGAATTATGAATATAATAAAAGAAACTGATGTGAGTAGTATTCATAACTACAACCAATACACGGCTAACACTCACGAGATTCAGTCGAGAAGTCAGCGCCGAGCCGCCACCGGCGCCGCGTACCCCATGAGGATGGGCATCTATATTGCCTGAACACCGGTCGAGTTATTCGACTGTATCTCGTGAGTGTTAGCCGTGTACTAGTTGTATTTAAATAAGAATATTCCCAGTCAAATTAAAAAAAAATTGCAAACTTTTAGCAAATTTACAAAACCAAAATACTTAATATACATGATTTATGTTATACTTATGCCCGTCTCCTTAAATTCTATTAAAATACAACTTGCAACTTGCAATATCCTCAGGGTTCTCGTACGTTTGTGAAATTCATGTTAACTTGGCACACTAAATACTGAACGTTCATTGGTTGCATGTTTCTCATCAGCTGTCTTCAATCAATGAGTTTATAGTATTTGATGTGTAAATTTGACACGAGTTTGACAAACGTTCAAAAAACCGGAGGCTAGAGAGGTACAGATTATCCTTTTGCCTATAAATAGAAAAGAAAGTGATTCGTGACTTAGTATGCAAACTATTCACTTTCACATTGCAATATGGTCATGCGAAAGATGGAAGAAATTTGCATACCTACTTTATGAAATCTTGATTACTACAACCATAACGTTCAACGATCACATATACAGATCCTGGATAACTAGAATTCCCTGTATCTAGGGACTCAGGAACTACGAGGACAATGGCCCCACAACACTCATACAAATATTTGCGCCTTTTTTACTAAATACCATCTACCTTCAAATTAGAATAATAATTATTTTGATTCCAGCTCATGGTCGGTGTAATCACGTTCGTCACTTCCATCTTCATCATTGGCATCATCAAGGTCGGTGGAAAACGGAAACTTGGAATCGTCTCCATGCTCGGAACTGCTGTGTCCTGCACGCTTCTTAGCGCGTATGCTAAGAACAACCTGGCTGCCTCAGTATTCTCATATGATACGAAGACATTCCCTGAAGAGACGAGCGTGGTGCCCTTGGTGTTTTTCTACCTCTTAGCTGTTTTTTCTGGCTTCAACTTAGCTTGGGTTTTGTTGGGGGAAGTGTTTCCGTTCAGGTTTGATATATTTTTGTATTTTTTGAAAAACATATTTCGACATAAAGCAACAGAACTCAGGGCAATATGCAAATACGCAAATAAGTGTAAATGGACCACGCAAATAAGTGTAAATGGGCCTATAATGTACAGCACTGAACGTCTTTCGGCTGATTAAGATGATGATGATGATGATGACATTGGTGATAATGACAATGGTGGTGATAACGATGATGACAATGGCGATGGTGATAATTATGATGATGATGGTGTGGTGATGACGATGATGGTGATGGCGATGACAATGATGATGATAAAATCAGAGAATACTGATATCAAAATTAATTTTCCAATTCGCTGGTTTAACTACAAGCTATATCTTTATAGCGGCTAATCAGCCGTAGCATTAACACTTTTCTATGTAGTATAATCTCTTACAAGTTGCATAAAGTTTAAATTGTATTGTATTTTTAGGAGTCGTGCATCAGCTCAAGGCTTTGCAGCGGCTTGGAACTATATCGTCATGTTTTTGGGGTCTAAGACTTTTATAGACTTGGAAATCCATTTCAAGCTTTGGGGAGCTTTTGCCATATATGCTGCCTTTGGATTCGTTGGCACCATTTACTTATACTTCTTCATGCCAGAGACCGAAGGGAAGTCCCTTCAAGAAATTGAATCCTACTACAATGGTAAAATGAAAACATTTGCAGACGATCCGGTCATAAACTCATTCAAAAGATTTAAAAAGAAGTCATAAATGTTATTTAGGCTTAGAAAAAACGAACCAGTTTTACTATGTAAGTTAAATTATTTTTATTTCGTGTAAGTATATCTAAGCACAAATTATTTGTTCTTATTTTGCGGAAACCTCTATATTTTTGATGACGTATTTTAACTTGGATATCAAAACATTTTTGTACATTTGATTAACCTATCTATAATTCAGTGCCAGTTGATATAAATGTATAAAATGTACAGAAAGAATCGAAAATGTAAATAATAAGGTCAACTCATTTCATAATCATAAAAGCTAAACAACAATAGCACCTAACTGAGTAACAGCTACAGGAATAATTATATATCAGTAATTAAAAAAGAGTAATGTTACATATATGATATGAGTATTTCATCAAGCAGAGCTGATAATATTGACAAGTACGAAAAAATTAATGTAATTTTAAAACTTTATAAACTAGGATCTTCTATCTTAGCTATAAACAGTGGTAGCTTTGTTTTCTCATCCCAAAGTATTGCAACAAAAGGTCTGTCCACTTTCATAAACAAAGACTGCTTGTCGTTAGACAATGCAACGACGTTGATGGCACTTGCAGCCGCTGCCGTCCCACCTTCCTCGTCTATTGAGAGCACTGCAGAATGGACCGCGGAAGAAACTTGAGGAGTTGTGTCGCGATACGTCCCTAAGCCAGCCAGACCCGAATCCTGCTGGAAAATATTGGTGACTCCCATCTGAAAACAGATAACATAAGAATCAAGAATTGTACAAAGCCTCTGATAATAAAGTCGTAAAGATTACTGTACAGATAAAGCAAGAATACCATTTAGTTTACAACCACATAATAATTCAAGCGGTGCGCATGTGTCCAAAAGCGGTTGGTATGAAACGAATCACTATCTTTATATTCATCATAGAACAAGATGGGTAGATACCACTAAACAGCTAATAGATGCTAATTATTGGGTTTGAATAAATACATCCCATTATATCAGACAAAATTGTGTGCAGACCAGACCCAGTAGTAAGTAGGCAACACGAAAACACGGTTGCCATAAATATGATTGAAATTCCTTTAACCCGCACTAACTTTATATTGCGAACAGCTAATGAATGGAAGTTTGCTGGCGTCCTTGTTAACCTGGGAGTCAAGTCAGAAATGAGGTTATTTTCTAGGCAAGCATGCCCCATCTTAGATCACGTGATTGCTTTCAGGTAATTTGGTCAAATGCTTTACCAAACAATAAAAACAAAGTATTATTTGCCTCAGCATTGGTAATACGAATTCAAGAAATGTTGCTAGTTAAAATTAAACCTATACGCGTCATTGAAAAAAGATCAATGTTGCGGTTGGTGTCGCACTCTCACTTCACCTTAAACATAATAGTGTAAGTGGGAAAGCAATATTCTATGGCTTTCGAACGATTTTCCGTGCGGTTTTCATAAAGATGAGAAGTTTGATTTTCTGTTAGAGCGCTAGAAGAAGAACGCGCATCAGTAACGTAATTTATGTTATTTATTGGTTCCTTACCTGTCTTAACACCGGCGTAAGATCTATATCTGCTTTGATCGTGAACTTTGGAATTTGCAGTGCCACTTCCATTGGTCTCAAATTCAGATAGTTCTCCAACTGAGGAACCGTTAGTGATTGGATGACCATATCAACGTTAGACAGTTTCGATGGCAATATTATCATTAGAGAGTACTCCTGGCGCTGTAAAACAATAATAATTATATCAATTATTAAGTAAAATGACTTAACAAAACCGAACGGGCACACTAATATTATAAAGGCGAAAGTTTGTATGTGTGTATGTTTGTTACTCCTTGACGCTCAAACGGCTGAATGGATTTGGATGAAATTCGGTACTAAGATAGCTTATTAACTGGATTAACATATAGGCTACATTTAATCCCGTAAAAGTGAAATGTTGCCGTGGGGTGGTTAATCCGCGGGTGAAACCGCGGGGCGCAACTAGTAAATAAATAAATAATAATAAATTAATATTTTTAGACATTTCACACAACGCCATCTAGTCTCAAACTAAGCAAAACTTATACTATGGAAACCAAATAACTGATAGAATCCAACTATCTAACTAAAATTATAAGCGCGAAGGTTTGCAAGTATGGATGTTTCTCACTCTTTCACGCATAAACTACTGAACTAATTTTGATGAAATTTTGAGTGCAGATAGCTTATACGCAACTAGTAATACTTATATACTGTTTGTTTGTAAATACATACATGGAATGTAATATACAGGACCTATACCTATGTTCATCACACATGTATGTTTGCCCTGGTGGGATTCATACCCACATCTTACAGTTCAAAAGCTTAACTGAGCTATCTGGCCAGTCAATAAATAAATAAGTTAAGAAATATTATATCAAGGAAAATCAATGAATCATTGGTGGGTTAAATGTTCATTTCCGTATTCATGGTTTTATATTAATAATATAATCTCCATAATTGAGAATTAAAGTAGAAAAATAAGTAGTTAAGAATACGTCTCATCAGGTAGAAGTGTTGAAAAATAAGTAGTTAAGAATACGTCTCATCAGGTAGAAGTGTTGAAAAATAAGTAGTTAAGAATACGTCTCATCAGGTAGAAGTGTTGAAAAATAAGTAGTTAAGAATACGTCTCATCAGGTAGAAGTGTTGAAAAATAAGTAGTTAAGAATACGTCTCATCAGGTAGAAGTGTTGAAAAATAAGTAGTTAAGAATACGTCTCATCAGGTAGAAGTTTTGAAAAATAAGTAGTTAAGAATACGTCTCATCAGGTAGAAGTGTTGAAAAATAAGTAGTTAAGAATACGTCTCATCAGGTAGAAGTGTTGAAAAATAAGTAGTTAAGAATACGTCTCATCAGGTAGAAGTTTTGAAAAATAAGTAGTTAAGAATACGTCTCATCAGGTAGAAGTGTTGAAAAATAAGTAGTTAAGAATACGTCTCATCAGGTAGAAGTGTTGAAAAATAAGTAGTTAAGAATACGTCTCATCAGGTAGAAGTTTTGAAAAATAAGTAGTTAAGAATACGTCTCATCAGGTAGAAGTGTTGAAAAATAAGTAGTTAAGAATACGTCTCATCAGGTAGAAGTGTTGAAAAATAAGTAGTTAAGAATACGTCTCATCAGGTAGAAGTGTTGAAAAATAAGTAGTTAAGAATACGTCTCATCAGGTAGAAGTGTTGAAAAATAAGTAGTTAAGAATACGTCTCATCAGGTAGAAGTGTTGAAAAATAAGTAGTTAAGAATACGTCCCATCAGGTAGAAGTTTTGAAAAATAAGTAGTTAAGAATACGTCTCATCAGGTAGAAGTGTTGAAAAATAAGTAGTTAAGAATACGTCTCATCAGGTAGAAGTGTTGAAAAATAAGTAGTTAAGAATACGTCTCATCAGGTAGAAGTGTTGAAAAATAAGTAGTTAAGAATACGTCTCATCAGGTAGAAGTGTTGAAAAATAAGTAGTTAAGAATACGTCTCATCAGGTAGAAGTTTTGAAAAATAAGTAGTTAAGAATACGTCTCATCAGGTAGAAGTTTTGAAAAATAAGTAGTTAAGAATACGTCTCATCAGGTAGAAGTGTTGAAAAATAAGTAGTTAAGAATACGTCTCATCAGGTAGAAGTTTTGAAAAATAAGTAGTTAAGAATACGTCTCATCAGGTAGAAGTGTTGAAAAATAAGTAGTTAAGAATACGTCTCATCAGGTAGAAGTGTTGAAAAATAAGTAGTTAAGAATACGTCTCATCAGGTAGAAGTTTTGAAAAATAAGTAGTTAAGAATACGTCTCATCAGGTAGAAGTGTTGAAAAATAAGTAGTTAAGAATACGTCTCATCAGGTAGAAGTGTTGAAAAATAAGAAGTTAAGAATACGTCTCATCAGGTAGAAGTTTTGAAAAATAAGTAGTTAAGAATACGTCTCATCAGGTAGAAGTGTTGAAAAATAAGTAGTTAAGAATACGTCTCATCAGGTAGAAGTGTTGAAAAATAAGTAGTTAAGAATACGTCTCATCAGGTAGAAGTTTTGAAAAATAAGTAGTTAAGAATACGTCTCATCAGGTAGAAGTGTTGAAAAATAAGTAGTTAAGAATACGTCTCATCAGGTAGAAGTTTTGAAAAATAAGTAGTTAAGAATACGTCTCATCAGGTAGAAGTGTTGAAAAATAAGTAGTTAAGAATACGTCTCATCAGGTAGAAGTGTTGAAAAATAAGTAGTTAAGAATACGTCTCATCAGGTAGAAGTTTTGAAAAATAAGTAGTTAAGAATACGTCTCATCAGGTAGAAGTGTTGAAAAATAAGTAGTTAAGAATACGTCTCATCAGGTAGAAGTGTTGAAAAATAAGTAGTTAAGAATACGTCTCATCAGGTAGAAGTTTTGAAAAATAAGTAGTTAAGAATACGTCTCATCAGGTAGAAGTGTTGAAAAATAAGTAGTTAAGAATACGTCTCATCAGGTAGAAGTTTTGAAAAATAAGTAGTTAAGAATACGTCTCATCAGGTAGAAGTGTTGAAAAATAAGTAGTTAAGAATACGTCTCATCAGGTAGAAGTGTTGAAAAATAAGTAGTTAAGAATACGTCTCATCAGGTAGAAGTTTTGAAAAATAAGTAGTTAAGAATACGTCTCATCAGGTAGAAGTTTTGAAAAATAAGTAGTTAAGAATACGTCTCATCAGGTAGAGGTTTTGAAAAATAAGTAGTTAAGAATACGTCTCATCAGGTAGAAGTGTTGAAAAATAAGTAGTTAAGAATACGTCTCATCAGGTAGAAGTGTTGAAAAATAAGAAGTTAAGAATACGTCTCATCAGGTAGAAGTTTTGAAAAATAAGTAGTTAAGAATACGTCTCATCAGGTAGAAGTGTTGAAAAATAAGTAGTTAAGAATACGTCTCATCAGGTAGAAGTGTTGAAAAATAAGTAGTTAAGAATACGTCTCATCAGGTAGAAGTTTTGAAAAATAAGTAGTTAAGAATACGTCTCATCAGGTAGAAGTGTTGAAAAATAAGTAGTTAAGAATACGTCTCATCAGGTAGAAGTTTTGAAAAATAAGTAGTTAAGAATACGTCTCATCAGGTAGAAGTGTTGAAAAATAAGTAGTTAAGAATACGTCTCATCAGGTAGAAGTGTTGAAAAATAAGTAGTTAAGAATACGTCTCATCAGGTAGAAGTGTTGAAAAATAAGTAGTTAAGAATACGTCTCATCAGGTAGAAGTTTTGAAAAATAAGTAGTTAAGAATACGTCTCATCAGGTAGAAGTGTTGAAAAATAAGTAGTTAAGAATACGTCTCATCAGGTAGAAGTTTTGAAAAATAAGTAGTTAAGAATACGTCTCATCAGGTAGAAGTTTTGAAAAATAAGTAGTTAAGAATACGTCTCATCAGGTAGAAGTTTTGAAAAATAAGTAGTTAAGAATACGTCTCATCAGGTAGAAGTGTTGAAAAATAAGTAGTTAAGAATACGTCTCATCAGGTAGAAGTGTTGAAAAATAAGTAGTTAAGAATACGTCTCATCAGGTAGAAGTTTTGAAAAATAAGTAGTTAAGAATACGTCTCATCAGGTAGAAGTTTTGAAAAATAAGTAGTTAAGAATACGTCTCATCAGGTAGAAGTGTTGATCTCATTTGTAATGTTAAAACGAATCTAATCATATCATAATATCTCATACAAGTTGCTTGAAGACTGATTTTCATACAAGCTTAGTGTTTCGTTATATTAGATCTTTACCTATGAAATTGCCGTTTTGTTTGAAAAAAGTTAAAGTATTTTTTTTTCGAACTTATTCATTTCTTTTATTCAAAGTAATCACCCCTGCAATCAATGCATCTTTGCCAACGCTGTGGCAGTTTATGGATGCCCTTCTTGAAAAAATCAGCAGGACGGGAGACAACAAACTCTTCAAAGGCGTTTTGTACTGCCTCTCGGGAATTGAATTTTTTTCCCGCTAAAAAGTTGTCCAAATTTTGGAAAAAGTAATAGTCGGTAGGCGCAAGATCTGGTGAGTATGGCGGATGAGGGAGAGCTTCCAAACCCAACTCATGCAGCTTAGAGACGGTCTGTTGTGCAGTATGGGGTCGCGCGTTGTCGTGAAGTAGCAGTGGAGACGACCGATTGACCAAAGCTGGTTGCAGACGTGCGAGTTTCGCCATCATTGTGGTCAGTTCTTCAATGTACACATCTGCAGTAATGCTCTCGCCGTTTTATAAAAAGCTATGATGAATCACACCAGCACTAGACCACAAAACTGTGACCATCACCTTTCTAGGGGTCATTTTTCGTTTTGCACATTGCTTTGGTACCGAACCAGGATCTAACCAACTTGCTGAGCGCTTTCGACTGTCAAAAAGAATCCATTTTTCGTCGCACGTAACAATTCGGTTCAAAATTCCTTCATTTCTGTGCCTGTTAAGCAGCGCAAGGCAAGTCTAGACGTGTACGTTGCGCTGGCGATCGTTAAGTTCGTGGGGCACCCATCTATCAAGCTTTTTTATCTTGCCAATCTGTCGCAAATGGACCAATATTGTTTTGATGCTAACATCAAAAGCTGCTGCCAGCTCAGCTGTAGATTGAGATTCATCAGCTTCCACAATCGCCTTTAATTCATCATTGTTGACCAAAGTTTCCGGACGACCACGAGGTTCATTTTTCAAGTCAAAATTCCCAGAACGGAACCGAGCAAACCAATAACGGGTTGTACGTTCGTTTGTACAGTTCTCTCCGTAAACGTCGTTGATGTTACGTGTCGTTTGTGCCGCGTTGGTGCCAAGACGGAACTCATATTCCATAATTACACGAAATTTCAAAGTATCCATTATGAGGAAAAATGTTGAAATGTAATGAAAATACAACGCTAATCAATAAACAAAAGACTTATATTGTAAATAGAATGTCATATTTTTAAAACAAAATTAATTTGAATTTAGAATTCATAGCCAATCAAAACTTTTTTTTGTTTGAAAAAGTCTGTACTGCAATACGGCAATTTCATAGGTAAAGACCTATTATTTTTAACAGGTGGTAGGACTTTTCTGCAAAGTTCGTCTAGGTAGGTACCACCGCTTTGCCAGTTATTTTGCCGCCAAGCAGTAGTGTGCAAGCACTACTGTGTTCCGGTTTGAAGGGCACTGTAGCTAGTGAAATTACTGGGCAAATGAGACTTTATGATCTGATCTCACAGTCGAGTAATCTTATTACAAGACTGATGTCTCGGGATGTTGTGCGCAGTGCAGTGTCACGCGAAACTTTATATTTTGGAGTTCTGAACGACACTGTTCTGTTATGGGCGGCCGTATCGCTTAACATCAGGCGAATGACTTGCTCGTCACATCATTCATTAATATAAAAAAAAGCCTCTGTGGTGTGGTGGTGGTGGAGACAGCGGGTTCGATTCCCGCTGCAGGACAAGTATTTATGCACAGAAAAAAAGTGAAAATACTTGTTCTGAGTCTGGGTGTTGTGGGACCATGGTCCTCATAGTTCCAGGGTCCCTAGACACAGGGAATCCTAGTTAGGGTCCAGGATCTATGTATGTGATCGTTGGGCGCTATTATTATTATTCGATTTCAAAAACAAAGGTCGTCAATTTACCTCAAAAGGTAGTATTAATATTCCTGAGTCTGTATAGCTATCTATTCCAGCTCTCAACAACCGTCGGGCTGACATAAAGGGCACTTGTTTTGTTGCACCATTACGGAGTTGAAATGTGTTGGGTTTCGTTGATTGCGCTCTGAAAGGTACCTCCCAAATCCCCTTGAAGTACACAGCATTTACTAGTACCATTTGGGTATTTATTGATATAGACTCTGAAAAAAAATGAGTATGCTTTAGACCACAAGACTGACGTAAAACTTCTTTAGTATAGCTCCATCTATCAGCCGGTATAACCTTGTTTTTTTTTTGTGTTTTGGCTCCACACTTTTGTGTATTTAGCCAGTGTCAAGTAATTGATAATTTTTCAAGTTAATGATATTTACGCAAATGTGTGTCAAGTCACAGTCGAAGTCATCAAGTCAAGTCATAGTCTAGTCAAAGTCATACTTCTAGTAAAGTGGTGGCAACTTTACTTGAAGCTTCTATGGAGTTTTGGAAACAACACGAAAAGAAACGTTTCACCATCATTATACCAATTTCCCACACTCACGCCTGTAATCCAGCACTTAACGAATAGATTGCCACCAATTTTATGCACTAACACTGAAAATAACACAAGTTTAGGAAAATAATACAATGCGGTGACGCAATCTTTTTCGCTTTCCCGCCAAAAACTCAAAACTTTGTTTTTGCTTTGTTTAATGTTATTGTTGCCATCTTGACAATTGTAAATTGTCATTTTACCGGACATACCAATATAATAATACAAATTTTAACTTTCTTACAATCTATGTTAACTATGTATCTATGTTAACCAACAATTTTCAACTTCCGTTCGGCTCCCCAACTTAATCCCCAAGTCAAGCGTGCGTAAAGAAGTTGTACTTCAAAAATCACTTCACAGGTAGTGAAGCTGTTCTGATCTTGCACAGAATACGGTCGCGGACGCAGAAATAAGTTTGTTTCATCGAAAACTGAGTTTATTGCGTAGAACAATTTTTTTATGCTTATGAAATAAAAGGGCGAAGCACCTTTAACCACATCAGTTCAGCTGAATTTTCAATTTTACAAATCAAAGTAAAGAATTTAGTATTACTAATGTATTATTTGTTTCTTTATAAGTAGCTATATAATATTTTTTTGATAAATAACGGCTAAAACTCAAGTCAATTAAAAGTCGAAATTACTCCGACCAGGTTTCGAACATATTCGATGTCCTTCTTCTGGGAGCTAGCTACTAACGCAAGACGCGGCGGCTTTCGCGAGCGTCAGCACGTAACTGAGCAGCACGTAACCTGGTCGGAGTAATTTCGACTTTTAATATTGACGTGAGTTTTAGCCGTTATTTATCTTACAAAATGTGTCATACTCACGATAGTTTTCAAACTAAAAAAGCTATATAATATAATAATAATAATATGTGGACATCTCATACAACGCCACCTAGCCCTAAACTAAGCTAAGCTTGTGCTATGGGAACCGGATAACTGATGCAATACTTAGATACTTGTTTGTTTTTAAATAACATAATCATAGAAACAAGTGATCCAATTTTGAAAATTCTTCCACTGAGATAGTGTGATGTAGAAATAGGTTTAATTTTATCCTACCGATGCCAATCTGATAATTACCATATATCCATGTAATGATTGAAGAGGTTTTGATGAAATATGGTATTTAAATAGATTAGATATTAGAGTAACACTACTTTTTGCCTTGATGTCACGTGAAATTGGTGGAAATGCTAGTGTATACACAAATAAGTACGTCCTTAAAAACAAAACATTCAAACTAACTGACAACATTGAAAACTTGGCATAGTCACGCTCACCTGGATCGATGAGTTTTCTAATTGTATAATTGGTCTTGGAAGCAACCCAGCCGTTGATAATCTGAGCTGCAGATTCGGGAATTCCGAAGTTGGTCGAAGTGACGGCACTGTTAAAATCGTTAATAGCTACCCCACGGAACTGGGGGTTGATACTGAAGCCGTCAGCTACGAACAAGTTGTTCCCTGTAATGAAGATGTTGCGAGAGTTTCGGCTCTGGAAATAAATATAAAAATATGGTCATTTTCACAGTCATGATTACTGTCTAAAAATACACTCCATCTCTGCCCGGGGATGCAGTAAGAATTGGTTAAGGCACTATTGATCTTTTGCATCTTTTGATACTTTCCATCCAAAGGTTGTCTGGAAAAGATCGCTATTAGCGATAAAACCGCCCATTGTTGCACTAGTATGTAAGATTTAATCATTCCTGTATTGTATGAATTTCGTTGGTTTTTTTTTATGTTAAGGAATGACGTGACGAGCTGGTCGTTCGCCTGATGTTACACGACACGTCTGCCCGTATCAGCTGCAGTGTCACTCGGAACTCTAAAGTATAGAGTTTCGCGTGACACTGCACTGCGTACGTCATCCTGAGACATCAGCACAATCTAGTAATAAGATTACTAAACTGTGATATCAGATGATAAAGTCTCATTTGCGCAATAATTTCACTAGCTACAGTGCCCTTCAAACCGGAACACAGCAGTGCTTGCGCACTACTGCTTGGTGGCAGAATAACTGGCAAAGCGGTGGTACCTACCTAGACGAACTTTGCAGTAAAGTCCTACCACCTAGTGGTGAGACAATAAAGAGTTATTTATCTATCTATCTATCCAAGGAATGAGAAAAACAGAATTCTCGTCAATACATTAAAATCTTCTGCGATCACCAAGATACCTGCCAACTGTGGTGATTTATATGGCAAACCGGGATGGGTTATTGATGATAAGCGCCTAAAGTATCATATTACGGGGGCCTAAAATTACATATATTATATAGCAAGCCCATTAGGTACAAACACTTCACACCGTTGCAAGAATAATATTGAGAGGATCTTGACAAAAATTACAAATAGTAAACTGAAATTATATAGCAACAGACAATAGTCAAGTATTAACCTAAGATTACATAACATTGAGCTTGGGCTTTTTGGTCTGACATAATCATTTATTGTGTAATAGGCTTTTTTCATAAAATTTTGACTCGTTGAATGGGTTAAATTTACGCATTGACAAATGTTCGATACCGTCAGGCAACTTGATCAAAATACTTTTATGTGATGTGTGAATAAACATAGTTTAAAAACGTGCTGACTATCGCGAAGCCCGCCGCGGTTGCATTCGTAACTGGCTCCCAGATGAAGGACATCGAACATGTCCGAAACCTGTTCGGAGTAATTATGACTTTTAATTGACGTGAGTTTAGCTGTTATTAATTTCCAAAGTGAACAAGCATTTTAGACTATTCAGATATAAGAATAAGGAATAATATTTACGAGTTTGCTTTGGACAACATGACTGAAGTTTCTTAAGACCTTCTTTAGTTTAGAATTTTAATTCAGATATAAGAATAAGGAATAATATTTACGAGTGTGCTTTAGACAGCACGACTGAAGTTTCTTAAGACCTTTAGTTTAGCTCCATCTATCGGCTGATATATCTTTGTTTAATGTTAATGTCGCCATCTTGACAATTGTAAATTGTCATTTTACCGAATATACCACCATAATAATACAAATTTAAAGTAATTTTTATCTTTGTTATGTTGACAATGGCGATCTACTTGAACCAACAACTTCAACTTCCGTTCGCCTCGTTACGCATTCACCAGCTTACTCCCCAAGTAAAGCGCGCGAGAAGAAGTTTTACTTTAATAATAAATTACTCCCAAAGAATAGAATATAACGATAATAAACAACGCTTCAACTTGTTTAAAATTTTTGTCTATGTATAAGGTAAATTTATTACTTGAGATATTCTTTAAGATATTTGTATTTCTGATAAAACCGGATCTTTGAGAAATTAGTGTAATTACCTAACTATTATTAATAAACGACTGTTGTAGTTAACCTAACAGATTTATTTGATTGTATCAATTTACAAATGTTTTTAGAAATGCTTAAATTCAATCTTTAAGCCAGTGGGATGAGGAAAACAAAATAATTACAAAATTAAAACAAAACATTTGTGTGATGAACATAGGTGTTTGTTCTGTGTCTGGGTGTCATATTGTATTCTATGTATGTACCTATTTACAAACAAAAAAGTATCTAAGTATTGTATCAGTTACCTGGTTCCCATAGCACAAGCTTTGCTTAGTTTGGGGCTAGATGGCGCTGTGTGAGATGTCCACATATATTATTATTATTATTTAGGTACTGTATGTTCAAGAATCCGAGACGACACTATTTCTCAGGTTTCAAATCTAAATACAAACTTGCACTTGAACAGATAATCAAAATAAAATAAATACATGGCCTATTTGGGAAACTTATACCACTTTTTATTTTTCAAATATTGAATACTAACTGCGCCCCGCGGGGTCACTCGTGGATAAAAAGTAGCCTATGTGCTAATCCAGTATATAAGCTATGTTCCAAATTTCATCCAAATCCGTCCTGCTGTTTGAACGTGAAAGAGTAACAAACATACATACATACATACAAAATTTGGTCTTTATAACATTAGTGTTATCAGTGTCGTAAATAAAATTTAAAAAACTAGGCCAGTTCAAATGTTGTTTCCAAAGAGAAATTAAATTCAACCCAAAACCACTTTCAAAAGATTGCTGTAAAGCCATGTCCCTACAAAAGTAAAATAATAAGCATTCCATCCATACCAAAACTATATAGTACCTATGCGATATAAAATATCCATGAAATGATATGATTCATTGAGATATCAGAAGATATGAACTTAAAGGATAAAATCTCAATTTTATAGTCTAGTACTGAAAAGGTTAGTAAACTATGACAAAATAATACAGATGAACAATCTTTTCGATTTGTAAGGGTCCCTTGTCGATACAACGGGACTCTGACAAGTCGACTTGTTCAAGGCCAGATTTTTGGATGTATTACAATGAGACTTAAATCTCGAGATTTTGAGTCTAAAAACGGTTTATCTGTCACAGGAATACAGTTCACTTAGCATAAAAACATTATTATATTTATTTTATTATATTATATTTTTAAAGTAATTGTATGAATTAGTACTACATTTAATATTTTAAAATAGAATTAAAACATTTTCAAGCCACTGAAACTTACATAAACCTTTTCTATTACCTTCTAAGCAATCTACATTAAAATGACGCCGTTGAAGTTTAAAGTCAATTTTCTCGAAACTATCAATTTGACAGTTAATTTTTTAACCCTTTTTATTCTCAACAAACACAACTCACAAGGGACATACGTCTCGTACACATCAACGGCCGGATGTCGTCCACTGCTGAACCTGTGTTCAAAGTGTAAAAAGTACTGTGTAAATTTGGACGCTTATCATAGGAGGGGTTTGCCGTTATCACAACTCTTGGTAGGTGGCTGACCGCAGAAGATTTAAATGTGCTAAGGAGAATGCTGTTACCCATTCTCTGGATATTCCCTTAGCCGGGTCTTACGGCAACTGCGGGAAGAGATGGGTGGTTCTATTCGCGCACCACCGGGTCTACAAAGCCAAGAAATTCTAATTTGATCTCATTTTCATTATAAGGTTCAATAATAATAATAATAATAACGCCCAACGATCACTAACATAGTTCCTGGACCCTAACTGGGATTCTCTGTATCTAGGGACCCAGGAACTACGAGGACCATAGTCCCACAACACCCAGACTCGAATCAAAACAAGTATTTGCCCTTTTTTCTGTGCACAAATATTTATCCTGCCGCGGGAATCAAACCCGCCGCCTCCGGGCTATGAGCCAACCTACTCAACCCACACCACAGAAGCTGTCAAATCAAATTTTGAAGTGGATCAAAAATACCATGAGAAGCTCTATTAATATAATGATAATCTACCTTTACGTCTTGTCTGTAATTCTTGTAAAATGCAGCAGATATCTGTGGAGACATCTGCAGTGCCACGGAGATCTGTTCCAAGGACTGGTCCACTGCACCTTGCTGCAGCAACGACAGCAGTGTCGCGATGGAATAGGGTGACATTACTGCGTTCCCTTGTCTTTGTCCAATAACGCTCTGAAAGGTTTGACAATAGGGGCTTTCCATAAATTACGTCACACGTTTAGGGGAAGGGAGATGTGCCAAGGACGGGGGAGGGTGAAAAAAAGTCATAAAATTCATGTGCAGTAATTTGTAAATTGCCCCTTAGGACTATATAATAATAACGCCCAACGATCACATACATAGATCTTGGACCCTAACTAGGATACCTATGTGGACCATGATCCCACAACACCCAGACTCAGAACAAGTATTTGCGCTTTTTTTCTGTTCACAAATACTTGACCTGCCGCGGGAATCGAACCCGCCGCCTCCGGGTTATGAGCCGCCCTGCTCAACCACCACACCACAGAGGCTGTCGAACAATGGGCAAACAATAAATTAACAACTTATGTTCTTATCCCAACTTACCTTTATTAAACCAAGACTGAAATTCGTCAACGCAGCCGCATTTTGAACGTTTAATATTTCGTTAATGTTATGTATATTTTCTTCTGCTTGCTGTTGGCCTGCATTAAAAGCATTCCCTGATATTTGATCCACAGTTGAAAGCTGTTGAGCTAAATTCGCATTATTTGGGACTTGTGATTGAGCTACATTTGGATATTGATCAAAATTATGCCCGTTTATTGGAAGTTGAGCATCACTTGGCACATAGTATGGCGGTTGCAAGTTTACATTCAGCTCGTGTGTTTGTCGATTCACATGATTACTCGGCTTATTGTCTTCAAAATATATTTGATCTGGATTCAGTACATGTGAGATTTGAGTCTGACCGTCGGTTTTCAATACCATTATGCTCACAGATATACCTGAAAACCAATGTATCGCATTTGCTTAGATTATAGAAGAACAATCTTCAATATGAGACTATATATATATGATTATGACTCCATTATAGTTTAAAAAACAATTAAATGATTTTGAATTAAAATTTATCTTATAAAATATCTGACGGGTCATTGCAAAGTTCCTGAATAATCAATTAATCTCTTTGACCCCTCCATCTGTCTTTTGCCATTTACCGTTTTATATCTTTGTTTTTTGAGGTTAGAAATATCTTTATTTCTTATAAGAAAATATTTCAATTACATGAGAACTATTTAACATAATTTAAAAAATAATTACTCTTGTCATGCAAAACATTATTCTTAAATAATAATTAACTTTTTTTGTAGTTGTATAGTAAAACAAAACTTGTAAATGTATAACTGTAATAAAAAATATGATATGTAAGTTATATAAATAAATAAATATTTAATAAGCAGTGTTATAATAACTCGTATAGGTAATTCATGTGTATAATTATAATTAATAATATACGATTTGTGTGTGTATATATGGTATAACGAGTTAGTAGTTTTTTTTATTTCAATGTGATTAGCAGTACTTAGTTTATTTTAAGCTAATTCAGTTATTTAAAATAAACTATGTAGTGCTAATCACATTGAAATAAAAAAAACTACTAACTCGTTATACCATATATACACACAATCTGATAACAGGATATGATGATTATTATAAGCTTAGTATGTACCTAATAACAATATAAGTACTTACAAAAAAATAGAAACTGCTCCATACTTCACAATCATACAAATAAGCCTTTGAAAATCACAGAAAGTTTTTTTTATCCCGAGAAAGTTAAGCTTGAATTAATGAATTTCGTTTTATTAATTTTTCACAGCAAAACATCTTAACTGTTGTAGAACTCGCAAAGCAATGCAATATAAAGTTGAGCGTACGCAAAGAATTCAATACCGAAAGAGCACAACTATTTTATACAATACTTGAAATATAAACTTTAGGGTGAAGAACATAGAACCCAGTTTTTAGTAACTAGGTTTTAACTTGACAAGATATTTGTGTCGTCATGGTTTTTCCACATTTCATTTAACTTACGCTTTGAACCGATAGGCTTAAGATTTTTCCTTTGCCGTATTTTAAAGTCAAACTGAAAAGTACTAAATATATACTATCTGCCTTTGTAGTCATCAATAGCATAATATCTTCTTACATTTATTTGATCAATAAGTATGTAATTACAAAATCATAAATCACTGTGTCACTTGCTCTGTGTTTGATAATAATAATAATAATATGTGTGGACATCTCACACAACGCCATCTAGCCCCAAACTAAGCAAAGCTTGTACTATGGGAACCAGATAACTGATACAATACTTAGATACTTTTTGTTTGTAAATACATACATAGAATACAATATAACACCCAGACACAGAACAAACATCGATGTTTATCACACAAATGTTTGTCCTGGGTGGGAATCGAACCCACAACCCGCAGTTCAGAAGGCAGGGTCACTACCAACTGAGCTACTATCGGGCCAGTCAAATATAAGTTCTGCCTTGGCACTGCTTTTTTTACAGATTTATATTTCATAGTAATTCGTTCAGCCGTTACATACTAAAGTAGTACCAAAGACTCTTATTTTACATACATTCTACATTCAGACTTGAGTGGTACCTACCAAAGTTTCTTATTTTACATGTATTCGTATGTATAGTTGTACTACCAAAGATTCTTATTGGCGTTGTGTGAGATGTCCACACATATTATTATTAAATTATTATTATAATACATACAGACTTGAGTGGTACCTACCAAAGTTTCTTATTTTACATGTATTCTTATGTATAGTTTTACTACCAAAGATTGTTATTATATATACAGACTTGAGTGATACCTACCAAAGTTTTTATTCTACATGTATTCTATATACAGACTTAAATGGTACTTATCAAAGGTTTTTATTCTACATACATACCTGTGTGGTACCGAACAAAGTTTCTTATTCTACATGCATTCTACATACACACTTGAGTGGTACCAAAGATTCTTATTTTACATACATTCTACATAAGTCTTGTGCTGACATCCTGTGCTTCTGGGTGCTATGTGAATTTCCTGCTGCCGGAATCTACCCAAACCATCCCAGCTCCTTGAAGTGACGGAGTGTGGCTATAGGCTGTTTGCACAGCTTAGCTTACCGATGGTGGGTGTCGGAATGATGATGATGGGGCAATTGAGATTTCTAGAATAGGATGTTGTGTTTTATGTCGTGTTAGCATCCCTGATATCGTCCGGCTTTCTCTGTAGCTGCCAAAGATAATGCAAGCATAGCTGCGGGCAAAAACTATTACAATAATAAAGCATTATTATTCCTATATTTCGCTTAGGGAAATCACATACTATCAAAGTCCATTCTAACGTTATGGGTCGTCGCTATCGCAAACCTTAGGTAATTCCCTATTCCCTGGGCCCTGGGAATTCCAGTAGCATTACTTACCTAAGGATATTTGTATAGATTTCATTGATTTGGAATATGCGCTTTACTTATGTCCAAACAAAATAATATATTGATCTGTATATTTACATATTTTGTTGAACCTAATTTTTAAGTTTGGATCAACTTAGTGGAGTACCATTTCATGACATTTTCAATCGTCCTACATTTACTTAAATGTACATACTTATATACACACGTGCTTCAAACTTTAATATTATTGTAGGTAATCTAATAAAAACACGTGAATTTCAACGACTTCATTAAAAGTAAGCATCAAGAGGATAAATATTTACATTTTGTATATCCACTAACTATTTCAATTTTCAAACTTAATTTCAAAAATCGATATTAATACTTAAATACAAATATAAATTGATACGCCATTATTCGTATATGTTGGAAATCCGGTTTCTCGTACCGGTGATCATTTATTTTACCTTTTTTAAATTGTGTCTCATTAGCGTATAAAGCTATGTATTCAAGAGTACAAAATCGAGCGACATGTCGCAAGTAATCGCGGATCATTTACATGCGACGTTGTGGTCTAGATATCGCTCGAGGACTTGTCTATTTTCATTTGTCCTGCAACCTAACAAGTTGCGCAGAGGCGTAGATAGGTAACCAAAGGCCCTGGAGCAAAACATAAACTAGGGCCCCAACTAAACTATTTCTTCTAACTGTCAAATGCTGTCGCGGAGTTTTGGTGGGAAGACGAAAAAATTCGCGTCACCGCATTGTATTATTTTCCAAAACTTTTTTTTTCAGTATTAGTGCATAATATTGGTGGCATTTTATTCGTCGTATGATAAAGTGGTATTATGATGGTGAAACTTTTCTTTTCGTATTATTTCCAAAACTCCATAGAAGCTTCTGGTTAAGTTGCCACCGCTTTACTAGGAGTATGACTTGACTAGACTAGACTATGACTTAACTTGATTACTTGGACTGTGACTTGACTTGACACATATATACATGTAATATTAATTAACTCGAGAAATTATCAATTACTTGATACTGGCTAAATGTACAAAAGTGTGGAGCCAAAAAAAATGCTGTCGCGAGACATGAAGTCATGCAGCGAGCGTCGACATGTCCCGCGACCCGTAGTTGTCGCCTGAAATGTCGGGCGATGTCTCGCGTGACGTTAGCCCGACACTAAGAATTTGTGTCGCGTGACAAGGTCGCATCACAAATGACGCCTAATGAAAACGGGGCATAAGGCTTATATTATTTACTTAGATGAAGCAGGTAACTTGTGGTATCTAGATATAAAATATAAAAAAATGAATCATTATTGGACATTTCATACGCGCTATCTAACCCCAAACTAAGCAAAGTTTGTATGGGAACCGGATAACTGATAAAATACTTCTATACTTTTTTGTTTGATTTTACATGTATCATACATTTACATACATAGAATACAATATGACACCCAGACACAGACCAAACATCGATGTTCGTCACACAAATTTTTGTACTGGGTGGGAATCGAACCCACAACACATTTCACATTTTAGAAGGCAGGGTTACTGCCAAACGATCTGTCAGTGACAGGAACCGATGTCAACAGGAAGAAGGTAACTAGGTAACCCAAAAGTTAGATGACGTCTGACAAATCAGTCCATAATTTTTAGTAATAATATATTTTGGCACTTGGACTTGGATTTAAATCATCATAAACATCATCTGGATCCCACGTTAGATTTTAATTAGCATAATTAACAAATAACCCCAACGATCACATACATAGACCCTAACCCTAAACCCTAACTGGATTCCCTGCGTCTAGGGCCTCAGGAACTAGAAGGACTATGGTTTTTGTAGTTTCTGAGGCCCTATGGTCCCTCAACGCTCCAACAAAAAACGAGTTCTGGCGCTTTTACAATTTTTCTTTGCACAAATACTTGTCCTATCACGGGAATCGAACTTGCTGCTTCCGGGCTATACGCCGACCTCCTCAACCACCATGCCACAGAGACTGTTAGCGGTTGTTGCGAAAAGGGTTCTTTATAGAATAAGTACATAAAGAAAACAAGTATATAATAATTAAAACAAACAAGTGCTATATTTTAGTCTATATTACAATATTAAACAATTATTATTAGAGAAGTTTCAAAACCAGCATGTTAGGTAGGTATATACTGGTACTGCATTTCATTGTGTTATTATGTCAATCAAAAATATCAAATATCCGGTCATAATATCATAACAGCCATATAATTATAACTTTATAAGCAAACCTAAATACATATAAAAACAATTTTCTAGGCAAGCATGGACCATCATAGACTGCTGTCATCAGGTGAGAACAAAAAAAAATTAATTAAAGAAAAGTTTAGTAAGATAAAAATACTTAGGTGAAACTTATTAAATTTGTATTTTTTTTTTAATTATGAGCTAAATTTAAAATAAACTGGCATGATAATTATAGTACAGTATGAATTCTATTATATTCATTTCATTTCATTTTCATTTTATTAACTTTCAATGATTTCTAATCCGTCATATTTTTCGTGTCAATTCATCTAAAGTTGTCACGTCATAGAACCCCTAAAATCCTTATAATATTGTCATCAAGTATCCAGTATCAAATTAGTAAAAATGTCGAGTGTTTCTCATTTGTCATACCAGTATCTACTTAAATTATTTCATATAGGTACCTAATCTTATAATCGATAATAATTGCAGTAATAAAATTAACATCTATTTATAATATTTATTCAAAAAATTATAAATTCTAATTGACATTTCTTACAACCAGTTCTGACTTCCAGCTTCCAAGCTATTACGTCCTTTATCAACATAGCTGGCGTCCAAGGAGAACTCTACAGCCGCGTGGGCGATCTTTTGGGCTATACAGTGTGGTGGAACCCCATATTGTTCCAGTGGAGCTTTGTACTCGTATTTAGGATGCGTGATAGTCTGTACAGCTTGAAGAAGTATACTGGACACGTTGGACAAGCTAGAAGCTTTCTTTTCTGCAGCTCGGTACCTGATAAACAAATCAATTCGACAAAATAATATATGGTGATATTCCTTGATTTGTCTCAAGTTATCAATGATAACTTGGCATAATATTAGAAGTTGGCATAATACAGAATCTAACAATAAATATCCCTTAACAAAACAGGGGGTTAAACCAATTCCATCGCCTTTATTTCATCTAAGCACTTGGATTAATTTTTTTCTATTTTGATTTAAATCCAACTAACGAAAAAAATAATTAAGCAGATATGAGTATATATTCGTTTCATTCTTAAAAATTAAAAATAGAATTATAATTATCATGATAAGCATAACTTGCCCGATAGCTCAGTTGGTAGTAACCCTGCCTTCTGAACTGTGGGCTGTGGGTTCGATTCCCACCCAGGACAAACATTTGTATGATGTTTGTTCTGTGTTATATTGTATTCTATGTATGTATTTACATCAGTATCTAAGTATTGTATCAGTTATCTGGTTCCCATAGCACAAGCTTTGTTTGGGGCTAGGTGGCGTTGTGAGAGATGTCCACAAAAAAAATCTGTATAGAAATTGCTCGGAATCATACCTTTACCCTTATCGTTAATATTATGCTACCAATATGCATTGATGGCGTAACATTAACGAGATCATGACATAAAAATGACCATTTCATCGTCAACATCGTGATGATCATCAGTAGAACTACCTGCTGATCATAGCAGCATCTAGAGCCTGCAAAAAATTTACTAATGTCTCATTCAACTGGATTCCGACGTCCGTCATTGACGTCCCGTGGTTTACCAGCAAATATTTTATACCAGGGGGTATGTGGGACTCGAACCTACTAAAACCCCCCGTGAGCCGTCTTCCGCCGTACCGGGGCGAGAAGGCGTAGCGTTTGCAGTCCAGCCATCTCGCCCCGAAATAAATAGTATCCTATGCTAATCCAGCGTGTAAGCTAAATCCATTCTAAATGTCATCTCAATCCATCCAGCAGTTGTGACTTGAAGAGGGAACAAACCCACACACACAAAAATTCTCCTTTATTATATTAGTGTGATGTGATGGATCGTCTTGCTTCGTCTTCCAATCAAAGATTGCTACTCGAGAATTATGAGAATTTACTTAAACTAAAATAAAACAAATCAAACTTTCACTCACGTAGGGCAAGAGTGCAGTCGAACTAAAAACTCTTTCTTCCTCAAAATAATTACAGCAGTTTTAACTGCAGCAGCTGCAGTAACTGAAGGGTATTCCGCGCATAAAGCTTTGGTCATCATAAGACCAGACATGCAGAGAAACGTGGCTGCCACTTCGATCTCTCCGGGATGGACTTGGTCGCACCACCAGGATAGATAGGTGATGAACTCCTGTGGTATGACTGGTCGTTTCGGAAATTTCTGGGGAACACCTTTTGTATTTAGCGTATTAAAAATAATGATATTGTAGATAATAATAATAATAACGCCCACCGATCACATACATAGATCCTGGACCCTAACTATGGATTCCCTGTGTCTAGGGACCCAAGGACTACGAGGACCATGGTCCCACAACACCCAGACATGGAACTAGTATTTGAGCTTTTTTCTGTTCACAAATACTTGTCCTGCCGCGGGAATCGAACCCGCCACCTCCAGGTCATGAGCCAACCTGCTCAACCACCACACCACAGAGGCTGTCAAATAATAAACAACCACTGCAAAGATATCCCTAACACATTGTGCTACATGAGCTGCTTTATATGAATCGGTCACGTCACGGCGTATGTTGAATGAGAACACTCTCATTAAAGCGAGTAGAAATACGTACCTATAGCCTATATATATATATATATATTTACATAGGAAAATATTTTAACGTCTTTGGTCGCAAGATATCAAATGCTGAACATATGACATCCCATTGAACGCCACTCGAACTCTTGCACCCACCATCATCAGTCTAACCTAGTAAAAGGCTGACCGCTGCTACGTTTAAAATATTACACACTAACAGTGCCTCGCGGTCTCACCCGCGGATAAAAAGTAGCCAATATGTTAATCCACTATATAAGCTCTCCATATTCCTAATTTCATTCAAATCCGTCCGTTTGAGCGTGAAATAGTAACATACATCCATACATACAAACTTTCACGTTTATAATATTAGTAGAATAGGATATGCATTATAATCTTTGATATCTTGATTTAGATCTCATCAATATAAAAAATCACAAACCAGTCTTATCAAAACCGCCTTCTCAGCTTCCAACAGCTTGTCAGCACTGAAGGCGTAGCTTGAGCACTTGACCAGCCTGGAAGCAAGAGCCGCTGGGCCATGCAGCTTCTGAGCTATCCAGTAGCAAGCAGCCGCTAGCAGCTGTAACTTGTTGACAGGGATTGTTCTAGTGGCGCCTAGGATGGAGTCAAAGTACCAGCACGCTGATTGTACTATCGCTGGGTCGCCATCTGAACCCTAGAGGATGTTGTGAGATTTTATTGATTACAAATACAATCCATTTAAACGTACATTTAATTTGGAAACTAATATTGTCTGAAAGAAGATACAGTTTCCTAATTAGATGCATCTACCGTGAGAGAGACCATACTAGGTGGTAGGACTTTTCTGCAAAGTTCGTCTAGGTAGGTACCACCGCTTTGCCAGTTTTTCTGCCGCCAAGCAGTAGTCTGTAAGCACTACGGTGTTCCGGTTTGAAGGGCACTGTAGCTAGTGAAATTACTGCGCAATTGAGACTTTATGATGTGATCTCACAGAGGAGTAATCTTATTACTAGACCAGGATGATGTGCGCAGTGAAGTGTCGCTCGAAACTATGTTTTGGGGTTTCGAATGAGACTATTCTATTATGGGCGGCCATGGCGCTTAACATCAGTAAACGACAAGCTTGTCAAACCTTTCACTAACATAAAAAAAAACTCTCATAGAAACTATTTTTAGCATGTAGTCTAGACTCAATACTAAATTTCTCAGCTGTTTGTATGTTTTTATTGAAGCAGTACAAAGAAGTCGAACTTTAAAAAATGTGTTTTTTATTTGATGTTCATCGTAATTCATCTCATATAATATATATATACTTTCTTTGTAATTTGTGGCTAAGCTGGTTTTTTATTGTTGTTTAGATGGACACAATCATATTGTTCATGGTTTTACGGTCGTAGGATATGACTGTCTCTAAGTATGGGATGCAATACCTACTTAAATCAAAACATGTAAATTAAAATAATCTTTACAATAAATACTGTGCTAGTATGCAGGCGACACTACTATAATACAAATAGAGGTTGTGTTTTTCAAACCGAAGATTTTGAATCCCGATTACAAAAACTGATTCAAATAATGTTTTCATAGAAATTAACAGCCCCGAGCATTTATCACTATTCCAAATAGTTCCAGATTAAACTATCCACCGCCACGTGAAAAGTCAACTTAAAATTCCTTCTTATAACACTATATATTCCTTGGCTTTTTTGTCGGTTTTTTTTATGTCGACATGACTAATCTGGGGCCTTACCGCGTAAGTCTGGTGGAGATCTTTATCGTGTTCTCTCTTGCTCGCACTCGTGGACCTGTTAATTGGTGCGTGCGGGATGGCAGGCGAAGCCGATTCCCAGAACGGTTACGCGGTAGGGGCGCTGCTGTCTAATGAGGGTGCACATCAATCACTGTAATTAGAATAAATTTTAACAATGCTTACGTTAACTTTCATGATCCAGTTGACGATACAAGCTCTAGCGTAGCTAGACAGCTTAGGAACATCTAAAGTTTTCTGTTCCACATCGAGCAGGTATTCAAACACGTCTTCTGTGTAATCTCGGGCGAGGCATGTCATATATGACCTTTTCCCTAAAAATATATTATAATTGAATTTTAGTATGGACAAGTGGACACTCTGCTAACGAAAGCAGTAAATATGTTTCCTAATTAGACAGATTTTCCGTCTGATTAGGCTGGGCTGGGCGTGTTATGCACATTATCATTCACCAATGGGGTAGATGTATTCTTGAGTGGAGACCGCGACTTAGCAAATGTGGTATGATTAACGCCGAGTGGCTGGCGGCAAAAGGATGAAAAGAGCTGTTTTAGTACAGGCTTCTATCAATCAGTCGGTTATAATGGTGATGATGGCAGATTAAACACTTACAAACATCCGGCGACTGCAATCTATCATCCACAGTTTCTTGGAACTGTAATCTTCGCTTCACTTTCTCATTAGCCTTGTGTTCCTTTGACACAGTTGCAATACCTTGCAGTTCTCGACTGTGTGGTCTCTTGAGGCTTTTCTTTATATTCCTGACTCCCTTGTGCTCAATCTGATGGATGGCTGGCGTGACCGCTAGCCTGGACTCACCGAGGCAGGACTTCGACTTGTTCCTTGGCTTTGTTTCTTTTTGTTCATCTTCATCACTGCTGATTATGTACATATCCAGATCTTTCAGACCATCATAATTCCAATCCAGAGATTCATTCTTCCTTCTCACTGTGACGTTTTTCGAATCTATATTAAAAACACGTGATGGTACCTGATTCGAGGATGTTGCGAGATTTTTTGGATTTTCACTAGTACTTACTGTGTTTGTGTTCACATGACTTAGTGTTCTTAATGGGAATCTTACGATCTGTCTTTTTTCTTCATTTTTCTTGTCTAGCAGGTGCTTTGGTATCGGTGGCAATGGAGCTATCGGGACTGGTATTCTCGTTGCAACTTTTACGCGATGCATGTTTTCTTTATCGTTCTCCATTTATGACAAAAAACGAAATTAATGCTCAAATTACCAAAACAATGTCAACTCCTTTGTATAAGCAAAAAATTATATATAAAATCTGGATTTAATTAGAGAAAAATATACGTCCACGACCAGCGTGACCGTTAGATTGTGATTTATGAATCTATTTTAGATACAAAAAACTAGACTTTTTGTTTTATGTTTGTCTGAACTACCCTCTTTTTTAAAACTTACTGAAAAACGTTTCATTTCACTTAAACGATTCTCGCACCGATTGAGATACAGGGAGGTATTTCAATATTACTACGATACTCAATCCTCGATACTGATACTTTGGATAATATTTTAACTATTGAAAAATTATCTTCTTACACCCGATAAGTCATTCATTTTCTTAGACAGTAATTCATGCAACGTAATTTGGTATAAGAAAACAAATATTTATTTATTAAATAATTTAATTTTACACATATCACAAAATATAAATAATCAAAAATAAATAATAACTTATAATCTAATTTAATCTAACTTAAATCTAAGCTGTGTACTTTTTCTTTATCAAATGCGTCTGGAGTTATTATTAGAAATTTAAAGATTTACATTTCAGGAGTAATAAAAAATCTTGAATGTACGGAAATAGCAAAAATGCCCAACAAAAAATACACAAGTGTCACAATGAAAGTTCGATTTTCATTAAAATTAGAATGATTAAGTATACCTTAAATACTGGATATGGCGCCTGATCGATTTGAAATAGTTCTGGAACAGTAGTTTGTTCTGAACGGAAGACTGTAAATACTTTTCAAACTTACACTAAACTCAACGGAAAGATTATTTCCAATATCTTTGCCAGTTTATTTTATTACTTATAGGTTTTATTTATTTTTCTGGCCAGAATGAATGTCTGATGATCATGAAGTATTTATTAGAAGTCAAAGGCCGCTGGTTGTTCTGGATCGACGACTTTGCCGGCTACCACAACGAGGTTATCCATAACGTCAACGATGTAGAAGATGAAGGGATGCTCGACGTTGAAGCGACGGGCCTTATCCTGGGATAGAGGCAAGTTCTTGCTTTGTTCTTGTACTGTGTTAGACGCTGTGGAGACAATAAAAATAATAATAATAAACGCCCAACGATCACATACATAGATCCTGGACCCTAACTAGGATTTCCTGTATTTGGGCACCCAAGAACTACGAGGACCATGGTCCTACAACACCCAGACACAGAACCAGTATTTGTGTTTTTTTCCTGTGCACAAATACTTGTCCTGTCGCGGGAATCGGACCCACCGCCTCCGGGTTATGAAGGCGGCCTGCTTAACCACTACACCAAAGAGGCTGTCAAGTAGTTAAATAATAGGCTGTTAATAAATTTAAATTCTAACTTTTACAGTCGAAGGTATTACGGTTTATAGAGAAGATACAAATTCATTTAAACCATCAATTAATTAAATAAATGATTCAAAGTCACATTTAAATCTGTTAATCATCGTCGAAAACTCCTGCTAGGTATTTATGGTCTCAAAAATTACAGATAAAAGATACAGACAAAAACCAGACACGTCTTTTTTTTCTGTGCATGTACAAATATCTTGTGATGGGCATAGCACCCGCACCCTCCAGATTATAAGTCTGCTCAACCACCTAACTACAGGAATTGTAAAAACATATTCGAATATTGACCGAGCGACCGCAAAACGCGAGCCTAGCGTCTCCATTGATGTCCAGCCGATGTGAAATCGGCGGATATCCGTTCTCTTCTAAATAGTGGCATTTGACAACCGATTCTCGTGAATTTGTACGCAATTTCCATAATTATATGGATTTTAGTGGGAGTTCAGTTTTTGGATAGTTTAAAAATGCGGAGCCCCGACCAAGGGTTATTACGTAAAAATGATGTTTTTCAGTTTTATGCTATGCAAAACACAAACTCGTGTCATCTATATTTCACAGAGCCTCTACATATCTTAAATAATAGTTATATATCTTACCACTGAGCTGAGAGGCCGTAGAGTCAGCGTTATCAACCCTGACAGCCACGTGCTGGACCAGCTCCTGCACGAACAGACCCTCGTCTGAAGACACGCCAGTCAGATCCGCATCGCGAGTGAATATGCTGCTTACGCCGAACTGTGGAAGAAAACATATCAGATGACTTGAGAACTCTCTGTTTTAGATGTGAACTTTCCCAGTCTAGTAGAATGGTAAATTTGATGGGATAAAATACAAACATATGATTCTGACTAAAAGAAAAACTAACCTAATAAAGAATCAAACATTGTAGTCAGGTACGTACCATACCGAACTACCAATGTATACATTCTGCTTTCTAAAAAAGTATAGTATAAGCACGGGAGGCGGCAGCATTTAAAACACATATGTTACGTGATACTGAAATAACCTGCGTAATAATATTCTTTCATTACATTTTAACAATGACTCACTATTCATTATCATATAATAACAGTAAAAATCTAAACATAATAAAAACAACGGTCTAGCCATAATTTGTAGCTTGCGCGGCAAATTTTGTTGATCTGTGCAGTGCCATGCCGTTTTTAATTCCCAAGCTATGCCTACATACCTTTGCTAAAGCAGCGATAGGCTTCGTAGTGGTTTCGACGTAGAAGGAAGGTATCGACACCTGGACCTCTTCCTCACGTAGCATATCTTGTATGTCTGCCAGTGGCGCCGCGGGCAGATCAGCTGCAAGCCGAGTCATGCCGTCTCGAGAACGGGGAACTACGGCGAGAAGTGCGTAACGTTCACCCTGGAAAATAACAATTTTCAACGTAAAACTCTGCCCCCCTCATAAAACTTTAAAGAGTATCAGTTCTACGTTCTCTATTTTCCTGATATGATTATCTTTAAAAGATTTTTTTTAAACGTATTATACGTCTGTATCTTCCTTAGCAGCTATCTTCAAGTACCCGAAAGACACGCGTGGTGATTTTGCTAGTACTTTTTTGGGCAACGATTCAGCACCTACTAGGGTTTGGGACCGGAGACTCTTCGTAATTTTAGTTGTCTCGAGTCCCGGGACTTTCAGATCGAGACTCGAGACGAGACAAGAGTGTAGAAATTGTAATGTAATCATTTAAATTTTCAAATAATTGAAGGAGCCTAGCGCCATCTGTTAGTTTAATAAATAATTACTTGGTCTACTACATAACTACTGAGTACACAACACAATAAATGCGTTTGCTGCGCCATCATGCCGTTTTTTATTGTGTCTTTGTCAGTTGAGTCAGTCAGTCGTTAATATGACTGATGATATGACATCTTATTCTTTTAATTTGGTCGGGTTAAAACTCGCAAACTATTGCGTGTGAGAGTTTTTGAGTTAAAAAAGGTTACTTACACTCTTATAAAAAAAAAAAAATTAATATTTCTTTCTTAGACGTCTCGAAGTCTCGGGAATTTTCGGTACTTTGATTATAAGCTGTCTCGTGTCCCGGGACTTTGAAGTTGTCGCGAATTCACAAACCCTAGCACCTACACTATTAAGTCAGCATGATCACTTCATTTAGTATGTTCCATTTTTTTGTGATGCATAGCTAATTATTTAAGTAAAACTGATAAAACATTAGTTATTAGTACCTTATTTCCAAATCAACAAAGTTTTTTTTTCTAAATTGTACTATAGCAGGATCAATATAGCATACTTATTATTATCCCGGAAGATTTCCCATGGGAGTTTGGAAATGTTGTGGAGTAGCACAATACTTAGCATGGTCCCCCTAGGGTAGGTGGATTATTATATGTGTGAACTGAATAACACTTACATCATATGGAATTTGAATAGCCTCACTGTCCAATGCTGGCAGGAACGCAGTCTTGAACGAGCCCTTGGTCTTCATCATGGGCACCTGTTTCTTCTCCGAGCTAGATTTGTAGAACAACCCAGGCTCTACCAGATCGAAGGGCTTTTTCCACGAGCCCCGGAAGTACATGCCGTTGAAGATTATCATCAGCGAGTTGGATACGGATTCTGAAATTATGGAATGAATATTACATTCTTAGAAAATTTCTGAGTATAATCAATGAAATTAACCTAAGTGAGTTGATTTCACCACAACTTTATCATTTTAAAGAAGAATATAAATAATTATAAACTCAGTATCAATATTGTTAATATGCTTGCTAATAGTTTTAGTTTTTTATTATTAACATCTATATTTCATTCTCTGAATTAAAAAAAAACTACAAATAAATTAACATAATTTGGTGTCTACTGTTGCGGATTTTCATAAACAACTAAGTAATATAGTTGAATATAAATAATTAATTTTTATGTACAAATAATAATATAGCCTCTAAGCTGAACAAGCTGCCGAAATGGATCACGTGGGCGCAAGAAAGTTGGCAATGTGAAGTATATTTCCGTGGTGTTATGTGCTAATAAACTGTTATACATAAGCGTAAATAAATATCTCTCCACATCATCATCATCAAGATACTGATCTAAAATGGAATAAATGATGTATAAGGGTGTTGATATTTCATATTCACTAGACTGCTCAAATCAAAGTTCAAACGCCTCGACTGTTGTACCTACTGCTAATGGATTTCATAAACACGTTATTTTGCATTCCAATAATGATAAGCCAAAAAATGAACTGTTATTTTTTATCACATGAGATTCAATTGATAAATTCAGAGGAATTTATTTATTATAAAAAACGAGTTGCAAGAATGGTAACTAAAGTTAAAAAATAATAAATCACTTTACATTTAAATTTACAAAATAATACTTACTAGAAGCTGATTTTTTGCCAACGCTGTTCACAGAAAGGCTTGAGGATATATCATTCTTGTCTTGCAAAATCCTTAGACTTCTTGCATGATTTCTCGCTTCAACCGCGACCATAGTTTCTTCTTCATCTGTTGATTCTTCTTTTTTTGGATATGTTTTTACTAGTTTTATCTTTTCTTTTATATTTTTTGCAGGCTTATATTCTATTTGGGAAATATCTACTTTCTCAGGAGTATCCTCAACAGCAAAGCTAATATACTTCTCTGTCTCTTTAGGAGGTATCAACTCAGGGATATCTTCAACTTTGCTATCATCTTGCTTTTTATTGGATTCATCTACAGCGTACTCTGTTCTAGAATCTGATTCATCGTCATCACTATTATTTTGGTCAGAATTGTACCTCTCAACTGACCGAACTTCAGTCAAGTAATAGTCTTCTAATATTTTCTTGTAGTCTTCATTGATTGTGTAGTTTTTGTAAACGTAGAAGAAGTTTTTCAATTCGGGCTGGTTAAATTTGTATTCGTTCTTGTTTTTTAGCCTTTCCATTATATACAGGTACGTTTTTCTAGTAAGAGCAGGATCGGTAGGTAGATGCAAGGCTGAGACCAGCTGTTCTCTTGTCTCGCCCTTGGCTCCTTCGGCTAGAATAGCCAGGATCGCGGAGTAGCCAAGTGGAGAGAAGGCAATATTCTTGTTGTCATCTATATAACCCTAGAAAACAAAATGTACAGTTTGATTAAAAACACACAAAAGAAAGCTGATGATGAAATTAGTACTTGTAATATGCATATATTTACTGATGAGACCACTTTCGTCTCAGCTTGAAAGTGCAGTTAATTGACAAAAGTAGCACAACCTGTCTAGAACATCGATGTGGTGCCAGTTTCGACAAATGCTTAAAAAATTAAATCTAAGCTTATACCATTAACTTCTTTATTTGTAACGAGATCTTCATCATTGCAAGATTATTGCTGATCATGGTCAGCGAATGAACATTTAATTCCTGTTTTGAACATAAGGCCACCCCGAACTTTAGTTACTAACATATTTACATTTTTACGTATATATAGGTTATACCTGGAAGATAGCCGTCGACAGCTCATTCGTAGCCTCCCCAACAAAACTAGTAGTCTGCTTGCTCCTGCCTTGTCGCAGCCATCGTGCACTGCTCAACCCAATGCTCAGAAAAAGCACTGAAATTATATTTAAAAAATCAAATAAATATCGCAATATCACATAACTAATCTTCGATTGTAAATTGTAAATGTACAATTCAAATAAACCTAGACAAATTGTTTATGCAATTAGGATTCAAATTATAATAGTTTCGATCTAATCTGATTGGCATGATAAAATAACGCGTATTTATTGATTATGTGGTAACTTCGTAATAGGCATTATTATTTATTCTGCGGTACTACTATTACTCCCTTAGTTCTTATTATTTTTCAAATGAAGCATAAGCAGCAGAAGGAGAAACATGACTTTTATGCAAGGTATGAGGATTTGGTTAATTATTTCAACTATTTATTGACCTTATGAATAATCCACGAGTAAGCAAACTATAACTTTTTAATTAACTGTCAAGATTCGGGTCGTAAACCTGTTGATCATTCGAAAACAACATGACATGACCGAATGACCGGCGCCTGAACAAGGTCGCGCGGCGACATACATACAAGGATACAAGTTTGGAAGCGCCAACGTTTTTACATTTTAGCCTTAATTTTAACGAGGATTCATGTTTTTTGGTAGCGGTCCCACAAAAAGAGACAGAAAGCCTCAAACTGGTTGAGATTTTCAAAAGAATTCGACATTACAATAAATAAAATATTTATGTGGCGCCAACCCATTTTTTGGCATTTTGGTAAAATTGTAACGACCGCTACAGTAAATTGTTTGAAAAGAAGCTATAGCTGCTTGCAAATAGCTGATGCTAACTGTCAAGGATTTAAAGTTTTACACTTTAAATCCAAATTGATTTCCCTAAATATTGCTATCTTGTCTAAAACAGTGGCAAAATTCTCTAAGCTGTTTTGTTAGCAAGACAAGAAAACACGTAGGTATTGATAAAATGTCAACTTTACTGTCTTTAACTTCTTAATCTTGTTCATACTCCATATACGATCGATGTCCATGCACTGGTTACGAGAATGAGGAGTTTAATTGAGTTTTATCAATCAACAACAGGCAGGTTCTAAAAGTGGCTGCGGTGATGGATTCCGCTATATGGTTGGTGGCAGATTTTGATGTTTTTAAGTCAAGATATGTAGCGGCATATGTTCTTTTATAAATACTGAATAGACTTGCGTTTGTAAGCTATCACATTTTTTTTGATGACAAGTGACAATGCGGTCGACGATGTAGGATGCTTGTCTATAAGAAACATGGGTCACTCTTCTCTTTGAAACGTTCAGATTATAGCTATTTGAAAACACAAGTTCAGGTAACAAACAGTACATTTTGCTATAATTCATTTAAAAACATACTATTAAAGGATGCTCAATATATTAATCTACATCTTTATAGATACCAATAATCTTTAAATTGGTTATAAAGTTAAATATAATCGATGTCTCGATAGACGTTCCGGATGTAGGTCGCAACTCGCGCCAGTGGGTTCAAGTAACGGTGGAGATGCATATATATTCACTTTATAACTGTTGAAGGATGTCCGTTTATTTTTAAACTGCAGTGACACAGTGAATAATGAATGGAGGATTGGGGTCAAGCGATTGAGGTTTAAAGTTTATATTTTTGACGTTTGGCTGGCTCGTCTTTTTTTACCCGCAAATTTTTTATTGCAAAATTTTGTTGAATTTTGTTGTTCTATATTATTTTTTAAAAATCTCATTATCTTATATATCGTGGTGACAGGACATAGAAGTATGTTCACTACTTCTCATTGGTCTCTGCTTTATCTATAATTGTAGACGACTTTTACATGGTAAATACTTATACATACTTAGAAAGCAGTGTTTAAAAGCGTAAGTAAAGAGTTAAGCTGGTAACTTGCGATAGTGCTACGCTACGAGACTAGCTTGGCAACACAATACAATGCAAATGAGCTAAGTTCCAACCATTTCCATTTCCAACCCATTATGTTAAATTGAAACTGCCGTAAAAGAAAAATATTTAATGTTTTTCTGTAGGATTTTCCATCAATCCCTGCTTTTGAAAGATTTTACCCGCGGTTTCACCCTAAGTGTTAATCCAGCGCATAAGCTATCTGCATTCGAAATTTCATCAAAATTTGTTCAGTAGTTACGAAGATTAATGGTAGGTAACAAACATTCACATACACAAACCAACTTTCGCATTTACAATATTTTGTAGGATTAGGATGTAACGTAAGACCGCCTAGTTTTACTTTTTGTAATTTGTTTACGGTGTACAATAAAGTGTTGATCTTTATCTATCTATCCATCTATCTATCTAACGTGAACCAAAGGCAAAAAAGTTTAAATAAAGAAAAATCCCAACACTACAGTCATCAACATAGAAAGTTGAAAGAAATACATTCATCTTAAAATAATCATCCTTCTGAATATATCTTTTAATCTTATTGCATTACCGCCTAAACTGCAATTAAGTCCCATCATGAGAGCAAAATGATTGTGATTGCAGTGAATAGCATAAATTCTTGCAACCATGGTAACTTGGTGATATGCCGGTCGCAGCGCGAGTGAACTGAGAAGATATTTGTATTACTAGCATTATTTGATGATAGAAAATATTTCATAATCAAATAGAATAAAATATAATGTATGTGTTAGACCTAAAAACTTTGTATCAATAAACAATATGAAATAATTTTACTGTAAAGGATTATGTTATATCAGATTTTATTTCATAAAACCTGTATGGGTAAAGTGGGGGTAGTATGCTTTTTAACTACAGAAATTTCACTATTTCTACAACTTTTTACGATAATCGCTGAATAACATTATTTGAAATTTTCAACTTCCTTTATACAATTTATATGGAATGCAGAATAACAAAAAAATGCACCCATTCGTTCTCGAGTTGGCTCGTTTCCAATTGAATGCCTGGTACCCAGTTGCGTATAAATTTAAGGCATGTTTCCAATATACTACTTGTTGCCAATAAAGTAAAGCACGAGTAGCTACAAGAGCGGTGAACGTACCGTGCTGACCTTACTACGCTATTGTACTCTCGCGTGTGTACCATCAACTAAACAGATCCGTTTTGTTCTATCTTCTTTATAATGAGCATAAAAGAGATTCTGTACAACATTATTTTAAACAATGTATTGTATTTTTGATTGTTTAAAAATAGCTACATTTCATAATATTTATTGACCAGCGAAGAATATGCAAATATTTTTGCATAAACTGACAAAAACAATACCGTTCACTAGACGCTCATTATAATTATGTTGTTTTATTTTAAACATATTCAAGAACTGTATGACAATCCGCATCTACAGCTGAATTTCTTTCAGGAAACCTCATTATTATCAGTATTAATATAAAGATTATAAACCTCTGAATAAGTGTGAGATTTGGCATTATTTTAACAAAACTAATGTGAAATATCGCTCAACTAAGAATCTCTAAAGCCACATTTAAAGTTATTGGTTTAAAAGAACTAAAGCAGCAAATGATGCATACATAGTATGAAGTTTTACTGAATATGTAATTTATTCCCAACGGTACTTCAACTCTCTAACAAAGTAAGTGCATAACGGATGGGAAAGTAATCTGCACGGTCCATTCGCACGGTGAAAACATATTGGAAACCTATTCAATAAGCATACAATAAGTTGTATACGCGATGACGTAGAAGTAAAACTCAGTAGAAAGCACAAAGTTTATGCACTTGCGGAAAGATGGTGGATTCAACTGTTATTTTGGCGTTCAATTGAGAAAGATCTTCAACGAACAGACTCATGCGTAGGTGTGGAAGAAAGGCTGAATGTGATGATGATATTCCTAAATTCATACACTTAAACTTATTACAAAACTTATAAAGTATAAATTGATATCACTAATAAGCATAATTAAATTATATGTAAACACATGAATAATAAGTTGATTTATGATTATTCATTCCTGTAGTTATATTTATGGATAATTAATTACCTACCTGTAGTCATGGATCACATAATTACAAGTACTTACCTTCATTAACATTGTATATCTAATTATCTACCTCAGTATATTATTGTCTATCTACTTTGTAATCAATGCGATGGAGTCTGTACGCCACGCAATACCTACCATATTGATCTTACAGTAATGATATGACTATTATTATAAAACTCATCCGCATAATTATTTCAGTGCATAACATTTTTTTTTAGAATATTATATTATACTTCACGACAACTTTACTTATTTTTTTTAGTTATTTGTACGGTACAAATCTTGAGAACGATTTTAGTACGACTTTCAGATTGAGGTCCGATCGAGTTGAAATTTCGCATGAAGCTGTAGGTATATCTGATGACATGAGCTTTCTATGGTTTTTCGAAACTGGTCTGATGATTACCATCGATTGTTTGAGCTAGGATTTCATGAATTATCAATTGGTTTCTAAACCTATAGCTCTTGTATATTACTACAACTATTACACGGCTAAAACTCACGAGATACAGTCGAATAACTCGACCGGTGTTCCGGCAATAAAGATGCCCATCCTCAATCCTCGTGAGTTTTAGCCGTGTAATAGTTGTAGTTATGAGTACTACTCACGTCAGTTTCTATAATATTATACTCTTGTATATTTATTTATTGGAATACATACAAATATAACTTCTATTGCTACACAATACAGACTTGGGGTGTGTTGTGTCAACTTCACTGACACTGAATATTAGATCCCGAACAAGGTGAACTTTACAAACCTAATTCGAAATCTATTCTAAATCGGCTAATTTTAGGGAAACTGCTGATTATACAAAAGCGATTGGAACGATTTCGAACAAATTTCTTCAAATTCATGATATTGACGGCTAACCGGCTGTTGTAAAAATCAGTGAATTGACATGTGAATGAGGAAGCCAAGTTGACAACGTCGTTTTTTTTCCTCATTATCAAACGGAAATCCTAAATCCAACAGTTTTTAATTTGAACAAGTAAAACCCCTATGAATAATATTTTGAAATACTAAATGCGTGTAAAACTAACAAAGCTATCAAAATAAGATGATAATAATTAAATAAAAAACGACATCTTTCCCCAAATAAAAGGTTGTAACTTGAATATTTTTTAACCTGTGATTATCGTTTAGATCACGGAATCAGCGTAAACAAACGATTCCACTGCCACATTACCCACCCATTTATTTTATTTTTTCATAATGGGCAAAGTGTTTTTAATCTCTAAAGTAACTAGAGTTATTAAAACTACGATCAAAATCCAATTAGCTACACCTATTACAAAAGGTAATAATATAGTTTTGAAAAGCTTATTAAAAGTTAATTTCATCTGTTCAGAGATACAGTTTATGGACTAAAGAAGTGACACAGTTAATCTTATATGGGAAAATTTATGCACGCTGTAAAACCAAGAGGTGCAACCTTAAAATAAGAAAAAAAACAGCTCGATATTAAGTTTGTCTGAACAATAAACAAACAACTAAATTAAATCTAAACTATATTTAATTAAAAAAGCCAACTTGTAGGTAAAAAGGGTTTATAATAAAAAAAAAAGCTAGTCTTAGCGGGCATCAGGTTTTGTGCTTGGAGTTTGGGGTTTGGGATTATAAAATCTCTGGCACTCTAAAATCTTCAAAATCTGGTCTTTTATTGTTGGTTTAATTTAGTTTTTGTTATTTTCTTAACTTAATAAATAAGTAAATAAGACTGTTTTATAAAGGCCCTTGGCCCTTATAGTTAGGAGGAACAACTTTGTTTCTCTGAAAACCGATCCAAGTGCAGCCTAGCTTTTTATCAATGCATACTGCATCGTTGTATTCATACACGCACATTTTATGAACGGATGTTGTCTCTAGCTAACAAACATCTTTGAAATTTCAATGAATACTTCTGAGAAATCATAGCAATAAATTTAATAATGCTTTGAATTGCTGAGAAATTCTATTGATATATTTTAAATTCTGCTTAAAACATTAGTAAGTAATTTATAAGGAAAAAATCTTTATTTAGTTATTTACCTGGTAGCTCAGTTGATAGTAGCACTGCCTTCTTCTGAGCTGTAGGTCGTGGGTTGGATTCCTACTACCTACACCCAAGTATCTTTTTTAACTTTTTCTTAGTTTGACGCTGTATGAAATGTCCACTATTTTTTTTCCTTTTAATAAAAATCTTTCAATTAAATTATTATCTTTGAGTTTGCCAGGTTTTTGTTTTATTCTGGTGCCATAAAGTATTTTCTATCAATGTATCTAAAAAATCTAAAATAAAAAGTTGGGTTAGGTAACCTACTTATGTAGAGTGTTTCTTTTTTCCGTTTCTTTATTACTTCTCCCAAAATGATTTTTTTCTCAATCTAGCACACTTGTATCATAATGTTGCATTATGTCGACCATAAATACTTTTGTCTGTGTCCGTGTCGAAGATGATACATCAATTTTATGTTCATAAAAAGTGATGCCATTGCATGCAGTCAATAACTCATGACCACCGATTATTTTCTCTACGAGTGTGTGATGTATGTGAAACAATGGAAAAAGTTTTTAAATAAATAAAAAAAACTAGTTTGCTTAGACCACACGACTGATTTAAAACTTATTTGTTTTAACTCCATCTATCGGCCGGTATAACTTTGTTTTTGCTTTCTTTAATGTTAATGTCGCCATCGTAACAATTGTAAATTGTCATTTTACCAACATAATAATACAAATTTCTAACTTCGTTATATTGACAATGAAGATCTACGTGAACCAACTTCAACTTCCGTTCGTCTAGCATTCACCAGCTTACACCCCAACTCAAGCGTACGTAAAGAAGTTCTACTTCAAAAAGATTCCAGAAATAAAACCTATGTTAGCATTACGAAGTCAATCACATAGGTAACAATTTCCGTAGGTATTACATCGTCTTCGATATCGCGATGAAGTCATCCAAACATACGACGTTAGGTAATGCACGTAAATAGACTGTCCTCATATTTAATTTCATATACCGTGACCCCGAACTTGCTTGTTTTTAATTCTAGTACGTGCGAGGAGTACTACGTAGGCTCAAAACTTGTACCGTATAACTGACCATCAGATTATTTGCCAACAATATATTTAAAAAAAAAACGAGTCAAGAGCAGGACGGTTCATGCTTAACAGGGTTCCGTAGCAGCCGTTGTGAGATATATAATAAATTGTATCCTTATCAATTGCTATTTTTTTTTTTTTAGTCCAAGTTGTTTATTATATCTTAATTTATAAGTAATTTGTACCAGTATGTAACAAAAATTGTAACTGTGGCAAAAAAGAAAAACAAAATCTGTTTTATGTTTTTATGTCAATAAATTATATTATATTATTATTGTAATACAGTATTATCGCTGATACAAAAAATGTTATAAATACTTGTTCATAATATACATATGTTTTTCGAAAAATATTATTTTTTATTGGGTATAGTTAATTATTTTGTTTGAATACCAAAACAAAGTACTACTACAACAATAATTATCAACTATTACTAAATACCACTAGATACACTATCTACAATAACAAAAAAATTATTGAGAGAAGTTCAGCACAGAAGTTGTACTTTTAATTACTTGAAGTTAAAGGATTATCAACGAGTAAGGTTAAAAGCTAGTCGTCTAGTAGAAAGTCGTGTTACACTATTTATAACTCAAGAATGGCTGAACCGATTTGGCTGAAAATTGGTGGGTAGCAATATGTCATTTCTATATAAAACTAGTTGACCCGCCCTGGCTTTGCACGGGTGAATTAGTAAAACGCGGGATAAAAAGTCCTATGTCCGTCTCCTGGCTGAAAACTTTTTATCCCATATTGCTCATATTACATACATATACGGACATATTGCTAAAAAGTCCTATGTCCGTCTCCTGGTTGAAAACCACAGGACATAGGACTTTTTATCCCGTTCGACCGCGTTTTACTAATTCACCCGTGCAAAGCCGGGGCGGGTCAACTAGTTTTATATAGAAACTAGTATTATGCCCCGTGCGCGGGCCGCGAGCGGCCCGCGGTGTGTTAACTAAAAAAAAGTTCGTACAAAACATAGTTTCTACAAAAAATGCGAACCAGGGCCCTCACGCACCGCTACCAAGAGCCGCCACCACTGGGCCACGCAGTATTCGCGCGGCTGCGCCTAATTCGCCTTGCGTGTTGAAAGAAAAAACAAAAAAAAAAAAACATTATACCATCCGAAAGTATTTGGGCCTCCTACAAATATATCTTCTTTACTTTCAAATATTTATCCTGATATTTATTAAGCTTTGGCTTTTTTTATTGTTTCTAATAACTTTCAAAATTATAAACTCTATCCTTTCTACATATTTTTCGTCTTTGTATCATTTCCCTTTTCTTTCACTCGTATACGTTTATGAACATTTTATTAAATAATGCAAAAAAAACGACACTTGCTAGCGCCACGGTGGTGGAAAAATGAAACTTTTAAGATTAAAAACTATTTACGCACTAAACGCCAATGTTGGGTTATCAAACCTTCTTTGTTAGACGATTTTGAGGTTGTGTTGGTCTTTGATAAAACATATCTATTGTTGCTCCATTTATACGATATTTACTATAGTTACAGTTAGTTATAACAACAATAAACAGAAATATCAATTTTCGCGCGTTAAGCAATGCCATATTTATGTTCTGATTATTTATTCTTTAAAAAATATGCAAACAATAAGCTTTCCAAGGCCAATGCACGTATATTATAGACGAAGACGCTCAAGTTTATTGAGTTGCTCCTCAGTAAGGTCAAGGTAGCAGGCGTCAGCATAGTCGAGAATTGGAAGAAGGAGAGATTGTGCAAGCGAAACTTTGGTCCGTAATTCAAAATCTAAAGCGATAACCCCTTTTTTGTACATTAAAAACAGCTTACAGTTTCAGCTTCGAAATGGTGCTGAAAACTGGTATGAACTTCCTTGAAAGTCTCTCGCGTCGAAAAGTCTCTTTTTTTTAGTCAAACCACCGCGGGCCGCGAGCGGCCGTACAAAACAAAGTTTCTACAAAAAAATATATTGTCAGCGTTATCTGAATGCGAACCAGGGCCCTCACGCACCGCTACCAAGAGCCGCCACGACTGAGCCACGCAGTATTCGCGCGGTTGCGCCGCGGGACCGTGTTAAAAAAAAAAAAAAAACTATATACCATCCGAAAGTATTTGGGCCTCCTACAAATATATCTTCTTTACTTTCAAATATTTATACTGATATTTATAAAGCTTTGGCTTTGTTTATTGTTTCTAATAACTTTCAAAATTATAAACTCTATCCTTTCCATTATTTTTATTGTCTGTTTTTTTATTACACTTTTCCTTCACATACTTTCCTGATCCCATCATTTTCTAAAATATTTCAAATTTTGTAAGCTCAAAATACAATTTAGCGCGTTTAAGTTTCCCCACTTTTAATTGAAAAGTTCTAACATGACACTGGCAGATTGCATCAATAGCGCGATGCCAAAACAGAAGAAAAAAAATTATTTGGACCGTGCCGTGTACCGTGTCTGACTGACTCTTACTTTAAAGCTTACGAGAAACATCTCGTAAGCTTTAAAGTCAGAGTCAGTGAATGGTCAGTGAATGGGAATTCCTTACCTATTGGCATTATGGTTTGTTAACCATAATTAAGGTGAGGAATTCCCATACATAGTTATCCTTACCTATCATTTTCTCTTTTGACATGACGCTTGCAAAAATGTGGTAAACAATTGCCTATAAAAAAAATAATGTTATTGTGTTATATATTTTAAATCAAGCGACCCGCGGGGTTCGTGTTATTCGACTTAAAAAATAATATTAAAAGCTCCTACAAAATTCATCAGCATTGTGTGAATGCGACCAGGGCCCTCACACGCTGCAATCAAGTGCAATCTTTAACCCTACACTTCGAAATTGGTATTGCTTTTAGTACCGTGTCTTTTCATTTATATGTCAGAAGCGTTCGAGATTACACCGGTCACTCTCCTCTCACCTACAGACATTTCTTATAAGAGAGACTGAGACCGATGTATTACGTCCGTGTCGCTAAGTTTAATCGTTTCAACGTACCTACTACGGCTCTACTATTATTACGAGTATGCTTCGATCCGCGCATGAAAAAATACCTTAAAAAATCAATAAAAAAAAAAAAAAAATATTAACCGGTGTGTTAAAAAATATCGCACCGTAATATATGATTTTTTTGAAACAAATCTGCATATTCAGTTTTTCTTAACCGACATCAGTTGAGAAGTTAGATTTAAAAAAAAAAAATGTCGGTAATTCAAAATCTAAAGCGATAACCTCCCCCTTTTCTTACATTAAAAAATAGTTTACAGTTTCAGCTTCGAAACGGTGCTGAAAACTGGTATGAACTTCCTCGAAAGTCTCTCGCGATTTGCGCGGAACCCGAACGCGGCCCGAATGTCTTAAGATTAAAAAAAAATTGTATGAAACGCGTAATATTTTTTACAGATTTGAAAGAGTACCGAAAGGCATGCAAACTTTAGTTCAAGGTCAACCCCTCTATCTCTCGCGATTTCCGAGGGAAGTAGGGGGTATAGTTTACCTTTGTATGGCGGCCATATTGAAAAATGACGGAATCAAAATTTGTTTTTCACATTCCTACTAATCATCAAGGAGGATAGTCAGATATCGATTTTCATCTGGATCGCATAACGTTTTCTTAAAGTCGATATTTCCGTATTCGCCATTTTGAAAAAATCGGTTTTGTCAATTTAACCCTTATTGCATCTTCACTTGATCCTTTGGAATGACTTTTCTAAAATATTGGTATTCGTAGCTCAAAAAAGGAAAGTGTATATTTCGATAAAAGTACCTTTGTATGGCGGCCATATTAAAGATGGCGAAAGTCAAAATTTGATTTCAGAATGTTAATAAGCATTCAATAGGACTTCCAGATATCGATTTTCATCCGGATCGGTGAAACTTTTTTTCCGCCGTTACCTAAATTTCCGCCATTTTGAAAAAAAAAATATTCCGATATATTCCCCTTGGGCTCCTTAACAATATTAGTTTGAGCTGTTTATACTAAAGTATCACGGTGTCGGCGTCATTTCCGGTCTAAATTTGTATGGCGGATTTTTTTCCCGCCATTTTGAATTTTTTTTATTTGCCCTAAAATTGTCCAAGGGTTTGCTATAACATTTTTTAAAACGCACATGATCTATCTCGTACAGTTTAGCCAGGCCGTTGATGGTCGCGATGATGGAAGATCGAAAGACCAGGATTTGAATTTTTTTAAATTCCAAACTACCATATCTATATGAATCGTAAAAAACAATGGCAAACTTTCCCATAGGTATCGAGAAACAATGTGTTGAATTTGTAAAAAAAAAATTGGCACGTGCAAGATGGCAAGCGAAGCCGATTCCCAGAACGGTAACGCGGTAAAGGTGCTGAGCCGCCGCGCTTTTGTATAGATAGATACCTATACCTACAGATCTATGCGGTTCCCGACATTGGTGTCGATTCTGTGTCGCATTCTCTAAAACTAAAGTAAACTTAAAGTATGGCGGTACTCTTCTGATAAAGGGGAAATGAAAAAGACGGAACCTGCAACCTGCGATGAAGAAGTACATACAGCCTTATTAATAAACACGAAATAGCTTTGGATTAGTTACACAATCTTTTGTCTCTTTCAATCCAGCTAAATATTCCAGTAGCAAGAAAAGGACAAAAGCTGAAGTAACTAACCCAAAACTAATACCCGTTTATTAATAAGGCTGCTATGGTCCGTTCTCCATTCATAGTTTAATCAGGCAGAAATACATAATCACCAATTTGTTGATTAATTAGGTTGATTTTAGAAATTGAAATAATTTGTATTTAAGACGAACTTAAATCAAAATGAACTGAATACGCATTGACTTACCTTGGTATTTTTGGCGTATTTAAAAAAGGGAATGATAGTTATTTACAACGATTAAACTAAATCGTACCACCTATTTACAACCTTAATTTTTTTAATAATGTGCACCTCTTCGCGTGAAGCACAGCTCGGCACGCTGACGCATGTTGTCTTTCACACGATCCAAAACGAATGAATCACTTTTAACAGTTTTAAACGCACTAATGATTTTAGTCTTTAATTCTTCCTTGTTTACATACTCTGTAGCGTACACAAATAGTTTTACCTCACCTCATAAGTAAGAATCTAATGGAGTGAGATCCGGAGAGCAAGCCGGTCACGGAACAGGCCCTCTACGACTTGTCCAGCTATATTCGAAGTTACTACTTAAGTACTCACGTCCTTGTGACTACATGTCGTTCATCACACTTTTTAAAACGTTTAAGTATGACACATTATTCAGTCTTCCTTCGATAAAATACGAAACAGTTATTTAGAACACCAATGTTTCCCACCCGCTGAATACCTACACCCTTTATCACGGATCACACACGCACGACACACGAAGGATTACACGCGTATTGTTGCGGGCGCGGAAGTAGGAAGCGGTAAACCGGATGTACACATCTGTCGGCGCTTGCGATCACACTAATTACGCAGTGGGCAGGCGCCGGTGATGCGACAGGACAGCGGGTTGACGGGACGGGGTGGCGGGGGTGCTTTTTTGTGAAATGTGGGAATGTATTCACCATACTTCACTTATTTATAGGGCAATTTGGTCAAAAATTAAGTACCTAATTTTATTAATATAATATAATATGTGTGGACATATTACATAATCATAACGACAATCGTTTACCGAGTGCTCTCCTTCAGTATCGTTCGCATCTCACCAGTCATTCTGTGTAACCAACCAATGGAGTAAGCTTTTGTGGTGCCATCAGTTTCCGAATGCAATAGGAGCGATGGTCAAGTAACGGTATAGTAAAGTCAACCTTGGCTCCGTTACAATAGAGTCGAATCGTTTCAACGTACCTACTACGGATACTATTATTAAGAGCGCGCTTCGTTCCGCGCATGAAATAATACCTTTAAAAATCGATTAAAAATAAAATTACTATTGACCGGTGTGTAAAAAAATATTGCATCGTAATATATGATTTTTTTGCAACAAATCTGCATATTTAGTTTTTCTTAACCGACATCCGTTGAGAAGTTAGTTTTTTTTTTTAAAAAAGGTCCGTAATTCAAAATCTAAAGCGATAACCCCACTTTTTTTTTACAATAAAAAATAGCTTACAGTTTCAGCTTCGAAACGGTGCTGAAAACTGCTATGAACTTCCTTGAAAGTCTCTCGCGATTCGCGCGGAAACCGAACGCGGCCCGAATTTCTTAAGATTTAAAAAAAAAAATTGTATGAAACTTGTATTTTTTTTTACAGATTTGAAAGGGTACCAAAAAGCACGCAAACTTTAGTTCGAGGTCGACCCCTCTATCTCTCGCGATTTCCGAGGGAAGTAGGGGGTATAGTGTACCTTTGTATGGCGGCCATATTGAAAAATGGCGGAATCAAAATTTTTTTTCCATATTCCTACTAATCATCGAGGGGGATAGTCGGATATCGATTTTCATCTGGATCGGATAACTTTTTCTTAAAGTTGATATTACTGTAGCCGCCATTTTGAAAAAAATCGGTTTTGTTATATTTGCATTTTGACCCTTATTGTATCTTCACTTGATCCTCAGGAACGACTTTTCTAAAATATTGGTATTCGTGGCTCCAAAAAGGAAAGTGTACATTTCGATAAAAGTACCTTTGTATGGCGGCCATATTAAAAAATGGCGAAAGTCAAAATTTGATTTCATAATGTTGATCGGCATTCTATGGAACTTTCAGATATCGATTTTCATCCGGATCGGTGAAACTTTTTTTTCCGCCGTGACCTAAAATTCCGCCATTTTGAAAAAAAAAATAATCCGGATTCTTCTCCTTGGGCTTCCGAACAATATTAGTTTGAGCTCTTTATACTAAAGTATCACGGTTTCGGCGTCATTTCCGGTCAAAATTTGTATGGCGGATTTTTTTTTCCGCCATTTTGAATTTTTTTTATCTGCCCTAAAATCGTCTCAAGGTTTGCTATAACATTCCTTAAAACGCACGTGACCTATCTGGTACCGTTTAGCCAGGCCGTTGACGGTCGCGATGATGGAAGGTCGAAAGACCAGGATTTGAATATTTTTGAATTTCAAACTACCACGTCTATACGAACCGTAAAGAACGATCGCAAACTTTCCCATAGGTATCGAGAAACGATGCGTTGAATTTGTAAAAAAAAATTTGTATGGCGGCCACCTTTAAAAATGGCGGAATCGAAATTTTTTTTTCAAATATGGAATCTGCGGCCTCGAAAACCCTCCGATGCAAAAGATCAGTCGGATCGGACCAACTTTCAAAATGGCCGCCATCTTGAATCCGCCATCTTGGATTTTAATGACCACCGTCGGAAAGCCCCCAACGTCCTCTACGACATTCGGTCGAGCACCCCCCGCGTGACTCTTACCGTTTTCGATCTACGAGCGTTTCCATTTTGTATGGAATTTTAGTTTTTTTGTATGGGAACCCCATTTTTTTTTATTTCTCTAAAATCCTCTCAGGGTTTCCTCCAACTTTAGTTAGAAGGCGACACCAATCCGACTTTTGGTTTCCGAGATCCGTCGAGCGGTTCCATCTCGAAGACGATTTTCCGATGATGTCAGATTTTTCTCGTCGGTTCCTCGCCCTCCTCTACGCGAACCTATAGTCACTTTTTCTCCATCACCTCCCATCTCTTCAATCAATTCTCTAAGTGAGTCAGTGAGTCAACATTTAACTTTATATAATGTAAAAAAACTAGTATTATGCCCCGTGCGCGGGCCGCGAGCGGCCCGCGGTGTGTTAACTAAAAAAAAGTTCGTACAAAACATAGTTTCTACAAAAAATGCGAACCAGGGCCCTCACGCACCGCTACCAAGAGCCGCCACCACTGGGCCACGCAGTATTCGCGCGGCTGCGCCTAATTCGCCTTGCGTGTTGAAAGAAAAAACAAAAAAAAAAAAACATTATACCATCCGAAAGTATTTGGGCCTCCTACAAATATATCTTCTTTACTTTCAAATATTTATCCTGATATTTATTAAGCTTTGGCTTTTTTTATTGTTTCTAATAACTTTCAAAATTATAAACTCTATCCTTTCTACATATTTTTCGTCTTTGTATCATTTCCCTTTTCTTTCACTCGTATACGTTTATGAACATTTTATTAAATAATGCAAAAAAAACGACACTTGCTAGCGCCACGGTGGTGGAAAAATGAAACTTTTAAGATTAAAAACTATTTACGCACTAAACGCCAATGTTGGGTTATCAAACCTTCTTTGTTAGACGATTTTGAGGTTGTGTTGGTCTTTGATAAAACATATCTATTGTTGCTCCATTTATACGATATTTACTATAGTTACAGTTAGTTATAACAACAATAAACAGAAATATCAATTTTCGCGCGTTAAGCAATGCCATATTTATGTTCTGATTATTTATTCTTTAAAAAATATGCAAACAATAAGCTTTCCAAGGCCAATGCACGTATATTATAGACGAAGACGCTCAAGTTTATTGAGTTGCTCCTCAGTAAGGTCAAGGTAGCAGGCGTCAGCATAGTCGAGAATTGGAAGAAGGAGAGATTGTGCAAGCGAAACTTTGGTCCGTAATTCAAAATCTAAAGCGATAACCCCTTTTTTGTACATTAAAAACAGCTTACAGTTTCAGCTTCGAAATGGTGCTGAAAACTGGTATGAACTTCCTTGAAAGTCTCTCGCGTCGAAAAGTCTCTTTTTTTTAGTCAAACCACCGCGGGCCGCGAGCGGCCGTACAAAACAAAGTTTCTACAAAAAAATATATTGTCAGCGTTATCTGAATGCGAACCAGGGCCCTCACGCACCGCTACCAAGAGCCGCCACGACTGAGCCACGCAGTATTCGCGCGGTTGCGCCGCGGGACCGTGTTAAAAAAAAAAAAAAAACTATATACCATCCGAAAGTATTTGGGCCTCCTACAAATATATCTTCTTTACTTTCAAATATTTATACTGATATTTATAAAGCTTTGGCTTTGTTTATTGTTTCTAATAACTTTCAAAATTATAAACTCTATCCTTTCCATTATTTTTATTGTCTGTTTTTTTATTACACTTTTCCTTCACATACTTTCCTGATCCCATCATTTTCTAAAATATTTCAAATTTTGTAAGCTCAAAATACAATTTAGCGCGTTTAAGTTTCCCCACTTTTAATTGAAAAGTTCTAACATGACACTGGCAGATTGCATCAATAGCGCGATGCCAAAACAGAAGAAAAAAAATTATTTGGACCGTGCCGTGTACCGTGTCTGACTGACTCTTACTTTAAAGCTTACGAGAAACATCTCGTAAGCTTTAAAGTCAGAGTCAGTGAATGGTCAGTGAATGGGAATTCCTTACCTATTGGCATTATGGTTTGTTAACCATAATTAAGGTGAGGAATTCCCATACATAGTTATCCTTACCTATCATTTTCTCTTTTGACATGACGCTTGCAAAAATGTGGTAAACAATTGCCTATAAAAAAAATAATGTTATTGTGTTATATATTTTAAATCAAGCGACCCGCGGGGTTCGTGTTATTCGACTTAAAAAATAATATTAAAAGCTCCTACAAAATTCATCAGCATTGTGTGAATGCGACCAGGGCCCTCACACGCTGCAATCAAGTGCAATCTTTAACCCTACACTTCGAAATTGGTATTGCTTTTAGTACCGTGTCTTTTCATTTATATGTCAGAAGCGTTCGAGATTACACCGGTCACTCTCCTCTCACCTACAGACATTTCTTATAAGAGAGACTGAGACCGATGTATTACGTCCGTGTCGCTAAGTTTAATCGTTTCAACGTACCTACTACGGCTCTACTATTATTACGAGTATGCTTCGATCCGCGCATGAAAAAATACCTTAAAAAATCAATAAAAAAAAAAAAAAAATATTAACCGGTGTGTTAAAAAATATCGCACCGTAATATATGATTTTTTTGAAACAAATCTGCATATTCAGTTTTTCTTAACCGACATCAGTTGAGAAGTTAGATTTAAAAAAAAAAAATGTCGGTAATTCAAAATCTAAAGCGATAACCTCCCCCTTTTCTTACATTAAAAAATAGTTTACAGTTTCAGCTTCGAAACGGTGCTGAAAACTGGTATGAACTTCCTCGAAAGTCTCTCGCGATTTGCGCGGAACCCGAACGCGGCCCGAATGTCTTAAGATTAAAAAAAAATTGTATGAAACGCGTAATATTTTTTACAGATTTGAAAGAGTACCGAAAGGCATGCAAACTTTAGTTCAAGGTCAACCCCTCTATCTCTCGCGATTTCCGAGGGAAGTAGGGGGTATAGTTTACCTTTGTATGGCGGCCATATTGAAAAATGACGGAATCAAAATTTGTTTTTCACATTCCTACTAATCATCAAGGAGGATAGTCAGATATCGATTTTCATCTGGATCGCATAACGTTTTCTTAAAGTCGATATTTCCGTATTCGCCATTTTGAAAAAATCGGTTTTGTCAATTTAACCCTTATTGCATCTTCACTTGATCCTTTGGAATGACTTTTCTAAAATATTGGTATTCGTAGCTCAAAAAAGGAAAGTGTATATTTCGATAAAAGTACCTTTGTATGGCGGCCATATTAAAGATGGCGAAAGTCAAAATTTGATTTCAGAATGTTAATAAGCATTCAATAGGACTTCCAGATATCGATTTTCATCCGGATCGGTGAAACTTTTTTTCCGCCGTTACCTAAATTTCCGCCATTTTGAAAAAAAAAATATTCCGATATATTCCCCTTGGGCTCCTTAACAATATTAGTTTGAGCTGTTTATACTAAAGTATCACGGTGTCGGCGTCATTTCCGGTCTAAATTTGTATGGCGGATTTTTTTCCCGCCATTTTGAATTTTTTTTATTTGCCCTAAAATTGTCCAAGGGTTTGCTATAACATTTTTTAAAACGCACATGATCTATCTCGTACAGTTTAGCCAGGCCGTTGATGGTCGCGATGATGGAAGATCGAAAGACCAGGATTTGAATTTTTTTAAATTCCAAACTACCATATCTATATGAATCGTAAAAAACAATGGCAAACTTTCCCATAGGTATCGAGAAACAATGTGTTGAATTTGTAAAAAAAAAATTGGCACGTGCAAGATGGCAAGCGAAGCCGATTCCCAGAACGGTAACGCGGTAAAGGTGCTGAGCCGCCGCGCTTTTGTATAGATAGATACCTATACCTACAGATCTATGCGGTTCCCGACATTGGTGTCGATTCTGTGTCGCATTCTCTAAAACTAAAGTAAACTTAAAGTATGGCGGTACTCTTCTGATAAAGGGGAAATGAAAAAGACGGAACCTGCAACCTGCGATGAAGAAGTACATACAGCCTTATTAATAAACACGAAATAGCTTTGGATTAGTTACACAATCTTTTGTCTCTTTCAATCCAGCTAAATATTCCAGTAGCAAGAAAAGGACAAAAGCTGAAGTAACTAACCCAAAACTAATACCCGTTTATTAATAAGGCTGCTATGGTCCGTTCTCCATTCATAGTTTAATCAGGCAGAAATACATAATCACCAATTTGTTGATTAATTAGGTTGATTTTAGAAATTGAAATAATTTGTATTTAAGACGAACTTAAATCAAAATGAACTGAATACGCATTGACTTACCTTGGTATTTTTGGCGTATTTAAAAAAGGGAATGATAGTTATTTACAACGATTAAACTAAATCGTACCACCTATTTACAACCTTAATTTTTTTAATAATGTGCACCTCTTCGCGTGAAGCACAGCTCGGCACGCTGACGCATGTTGTCTTTCACACGATCCAAAACGAATGAATCACTTTTAACAGTTTTAAACGCACTAATGATTTTAGTCTTTAATTCTTCCTTGTTTACATACTCTGTAGCGTACACAAATAGTTTTACCTCACCTCATAAGTAAGAATCTAATGGAGTGAGATCCGGAGAGCAAGCCGGTCACGGAACAGGCCCTCTACGACTTGTCCAGCTATATTCGAAGTTACTACTTAAGTACTCACGTCCTTGTGACTACATGTCGTTCATCACACTTTTTAAAACGTTTAAGTATGACACATTATTCAGTCTTCCTTCGATAAAATACGAAACAGTTATTTAGAACACCAATGTTTCCCACCCGCTGAATACCTACACCCTTTATCACGGATCACACACGCACGACACACGAAGGATTACACGCGTATTGTTGCGGGCGCGGAAGTAGGAAGCGGTAAACCGGATGTACACATCTGTCGGCGCTTGCGATCACACTAATTACGCAGTGGGCAGGCGCCGGTGATGCGACAGGACAGCGGGTTGACGGGACGGGGTGGCGGGGGTGCTTTTTTGTGAAATGTGGGAATGTATTCACCATACTTCACTTATTTATAGGGCAATTTGGTCAAAAATTAAGTACCTAATTTTATTAATATAATATAATATGTGTGGACATATTACATAATCATAACGACAATCGTTTACCGAGTGCTCTCCTTCAGTATCGTTCGCATCTCACCAGTCATTCTGTGTAACCAACCAATGGAGTAAGCTTTTGTGGTGCCATCAGTTTCCGAATGCAATAGGAGCGATGGTCAAGTAACGGTATAGTAAAGTCAACCTTGGCTCCGTTACAATAGAGTCGAATCGTTTCAACGTACCTACTACGGATACTATTATTAAGAGCGCGCTTCGTTCCGCGCATGAAATAATACCTTTAAAAATCGATTAAAAATAAAATTACTATTGACCGGTGTGTAAAAAAATATTGCATCGTAATATATGATTTTTTTGCAACAAATCTGCATATTTAGTTTTTCTTAACCGACATCCGTTGAGAAGTTAGTTTTTTTTTTTAAAAAAGGTCCGTAATTCAAAATCTAAAGCGATAACCCCACTTTTTTTTTACAATAAAAAATAGCTTACAGTTTCAGCTTCGAAACGGTGCTGAAAACTGCTATGAACTTCCTTGAAAGTCTCTCGCGATTCGCGCGGAAACCGAACGCGGCCCGAATTTCTTAAGATTTAAAAAAAAAAATTGTATGAAACTTGTATTTTTTTTTACAGATTTGAAAGGGTACCAAAAAGCACGCAAACTTTAGTTCGAGGTCGACCCCTCTATCTCTCGCGATTTCCGAGGGAAGTAGGGGGTATAGTGTACCTTTGTATGGCGGCCATATTGAAAAATGGCGGAATCAAAATTTTTTTTCCATATTCCTACTAATCATCGAGGGGGATAGTCGGATATCGATTTTCATCTGGATCGGATAACTTTTTCTTAAAGTTGATATTACTGTAGCCGCCATTTTGAAAAAAATCGGTTTTGTTATATTTGCATTTTGACCCTTATTGTATCTTCACTTGATCCTCAGGAACGACTTTTCTAAAATATTGGTATTCGTGGCTCCAAAAAGGAAAGTGTACATTTCGATAAAAGTACCTTTGTATGGCGGCCATATTAAAAAATGGCGAAAGTCAAAATTTGATTTCATAATGTTGATCGGCATTCTATGGAACTTTCAGATATCGATTTTCATCCGGATCGGTGAAACTTTTTTTTCCGCCGTGACCTAAAATTCCGCCATTTTGAAAAAAAAAATAATCCGGATTCTTCTCCTTGGGCTTCCGAACAATATTAGTTTGAGCTCTTTATACTAAAGTATCACGGTTTCGGCGTCATTTCCGGTCAAAATTTGTATGGCGGATTTTTTTTTCCGCCATTTTGAATTTTTTTTATCTGCCCTAAAATCGTCTCAAGGTTTGCTATAACATTCCTTAAAACGCACGTGACCTATCTGGTACCGTTTAGCCAGGCCGTTGACGGTCGCGATGATGAAAGGTCGAAAGACCAGGATTTGAATATTTTTGAATTTCAAACTACCACGTCTATACGAACCGTAAAGAACGATCGCAAACTTTCCCATAGGTATCGAGAAACGATGCGTTGAATTTGTAAAAAAAAATTTGTATGGCGGCCACCTTTAAAAATGGCGGAATCGAAATTTTTTTTTCAAATATGGAATCTGCGGCCTCGAAAACCCTCCGATGCAAAAGATCAGTCGGATCGGACCAACTTTCAAAATGGCCGCCATCTTGAATCCGCCATCTTGGATTTTAATGACCACCGTCGGAAAGCCCCCAACGTCCTCTACGACATTCGGTCGAGCACCCCCCGCGTGACTCTTACCGTTTTCGATCTACGAGCGTTTCCATTTTGTATGGAATTTTAGTTTTTTTGTATGGGAACCCCATTTTTTTTTATTTCTCTAAAATCCTCTCAGGGTTTCCTCCAACTTTAGTTAGAAGGCGACACCAATCCGACTTTTGGTTTCCGAGATCCGTCGAGCGGTTCCATCTCGAAGACGATTTTCCGATGATGTCAGATTTTTCTCGTCGGTTCCTCGCCCTCCTCTACGCGAACCTATAGTCACTTTTTCTCCATCACCTCCCATCTCTTCAATCAATTCTCTAAGTGAGTCAGTGAGTCAACATTTAACTTTATATAATGTAATAAAATAATGACATATGACATCACAAGCTACTTTGACGACCCATATTTCAAAAAATATACCGGAGTGTTATAACAAAAAAAAGGTTAGATTGCTCTAAGCAATTTTAAGCACAGTAAACAAAACACTGGCAGAATTATTTTTAATTTATTCCAAAATAAAATTACTACTTGTAAGGTACCCTGAAAAAGCAAAGTCCAATTTCGAGTTTTCCTGAGTTGGTCACAGTCATTATTACAATTTTCATTTACCCTTTTGCATTAATTTATTTCATACATTTTGTGTCTAAAATGTCAAACAACATGCATATAAAAGAAAATTAACCTTATTATAGTATTCAATAAAATTCTTAAAACATAATAAATACTATATTTGAGAGGGCATTGGTATGCCAAAACACAGGTTTTCCTAGTTTGGGTACCAAAGTTTTCCAACCAGGAGTAAACTATTTGTATTTTTCGTAGACTGTTTTATGTTTATGTAACCGATGTTTGTAAACATTTAATAAACTATTTCATTTCATTTCACTATATAAATATTTAACTCACCTAATAAGTGCAGACGCATCTTACTGTCTTCGGGTCACTGTAAGTTCTGTAACAAACAAATAATTATAAACAATACATAAAGCATTACAACAATACATATTGCAATACATAAAGTTAGAGTTTAGAGTTCCGAGACTACCACTGATAGGCAGCCGTGTCGCTTAACATCAGGTAAATGACCAGCTCGTTATGTCAGTGTCAACATAAATTCCTGTCCTGTAACAGTGAAATTTTCATCAAAATCGGCCCCGAGAGGTTTTTAAGTTTTTATTTAATTTTAAGTTTTTTAACGAGGGAATGTTGCCAGCTTTTTGGGCACGCTTCCCGCAGACCCGCAGACCTAAATTCTGTATTTTCTTTCTGAACTTTTTTACCTACAATATTACCTTTTCTCCAATAATTAAATATAGTTTAATTTTTATAATACTTGATATATTAAATCAATATAAATATTTATTTAAAAATTGCAGTAAATGTAGAGTGGGATATTTCGTTCAGACTATTTTTTTGTTCTAAAAGTTCATCCTTAGCACCTTTGCAGCTGACTATACCCATTTGTTGAAGGTTTCCAGTTAAGTATACACAATTATTCTCGTTTCTTGCCTCCATTACTACCGATCCTACCACCAGTAGTCAGTTAATATGGGTAATTTGATTGCCTTTGTTACTAATGAAAGTAACAAGTTGGTCCAAAGAAAATATTCCATCATAGCCCAGTTTTGCGCATTTATGGTTTTTTACAAATAAAATGTGGTCGCAATTATTTTATTATATTATTTATCATCAATGCAATCTTCATTTTCACTACCTCACTCTTTCATGAACGAAGTAAAAAAATTCTACTAACATGATTGTATTGTGTGTGAATTTTCCGACTTTTCCATAGTAGAACAATAAATACAAATGTGAAAGTGTTTTAAATCAGCACATTGTCATGCTTCGGGCTTTCTAGTCCTGAACAAAGACATTGTGTATTAAAGGTATATAATAAATGTGATTTAAAACAACAAATGCAAAGCGTGAAAAAACGACTCCAAACTTATTTGATTTTCTCATAGATGCCATTGTCAGAACTGGACCAAATTTAAATGAGACCACACGGGAAGCATCAGTTTTCAAGTAAAAAAAGAAATGTTCAAAATCGGTTCACCCAGTCGAAAGATTTGAAGTAACAAAGATAAAAAACAGTCGAATTAAGAACCTCCTTTTTTAAGTCGATTAAATACAATATACATGCGCTGCACGCTAAAGGCAAACTCATTCATATAGTACCTATAGGAATTTGCTTACCGTATATTACCTACTTACTACTTACTACCTACTACCAAATTCATAACTCTTGTATACTTAATACTTAGTATAAACTTTAGTTCAGATGAGTATTATTATCACATAAGTAAGTATAATGTCTACTATGTATTATTATCATTCATTTTATTTAATAATTTCTTTAAACTTTTCCCTTATATTTTTACTAGAACTTTTTTTAACGGACCAAGTGTCTCTATTCTATTATCTAATTATATACCACAATAATATCATAACTACTACTACCAAAAAACTACAATACCTACCTAAAAAACATTTCGACTACATAAAATATGAGTAACAAAACTAATTTTCATTTGTTTTTTAAGGTAACTTGTAATCCAAAATAATTATATATATTATATTTTTGATTGTTATTATTGTCCCGAAAGTGCTTTAAAGTGCTTTATCTTAAAGCGCTTTACGTATCGTTCCCAGATCGAGTCGTTTTAATTTTGTACTGACAAAAGCGTGTAACCATAAAGGCCGACCCGTTAAATTTCCCACAACAATGATTGACCCACTTCCCTAGACGTCAACGACCAGCTTAAGCCGATTACTTACATAACTATTTCTGGCCAATTGTAAAGTAGGTTCACAAATTAAAAACAAAAGCACTTTTAAAAAAAGTTAAACTTCAAAAAGCGCGGGATACACACGGCCGCGCATGCGCAGTACTAGCTAGAGAGTGACGAGCGCGGAAGCCGTGAGGTTTATATCTAGACATTAAACAGTTATGTTTGAAGAAGCTACGCAACGAACAGAGTTGGCTTCTGTGCGGTATGATTTGGGAACTTACAAGGGCCTTTAGAAGGTTTTGTTTGTTTCTAAAATGAAGTGTCAGTGAAGGTGCGAGTACAGAACTCGTGGGCAATGGCGCAGATGTATCCATACTGACCAGACTTAGACTAAAAGAGTACGTAAAATAGGTAGTTTGAGCACTCAGTACTAGCAATTCTTACGCCAAAAAAACGTTAAACATGAATGACAAGATCATAAATAGTTTGGTACTAAGCAAACTTAATTATAGTTGACTATACGTAGGATTTAATAGTTAAATAATATCCTTTTAAAAAAATGGGGCAAAACTCTTAATTTTATACTGAGAAATACTTAGATGGTATTTATTTTTTTCAGTTATTTTGATTTTAAGGTCAAATTACTGAACTGGTTTTGACACTGTGGCGTTCGGAACGCGCCTTATCTGTGCTTTCCGAACGCACGACTTTGACGTTGACAGATCGGTTCGCGCGCGACTTGACTTAAGAGATATTTTCCCGCCCGGGATATACTTTCGCTCCTGCAACTTAGTTGTCTCTACAATTATTAATATTATTATTGTGCTGTGCCTTTATTACTACCTTGTTATTGACCTGATGTGCAGTGTGAAAGAACATTATAGTTTACTATACTCAAAACAGTGATTTCATTGTGCACCCATCTCCAAGAACTATCAGTAGGTTCTAATACAGACTACAGGGACCGCAATGGTCCCTCAATGGTGACCCTCAACTTTTAACTACGCGACCTTCAATCCACGAGTCATTTGTCATCGTCACCTCATCGTTGGGTGACCTTCCAACTACGTAAACTTGTACGTGAGTCCTTCGTCTACGTCACCTCAGTCATCGGTGCCAGCTCTCCGAGTTCATCGTCACCTCACAGTGACCTCTTCAGCACTCCGGCGGCGACTACTCAACGAGCACGACGAGACGTACACTTCGTGTAAACCAAGAAAGGTAGCCTGTATTTTGCGCGGCTGTGGTAATGGAGGAGAGCAGTGACTTGCACTATCACATCGTGACAACCGTGATTTGAAGCCTACCTGTGTGGACCTCCAAAACATAGTGCAACATCCTGCAGTTCAGACCCTATTTACCTGCAACAGCATCCTGCGAGCAGTTATTCAACTCCGGTGTGGCATCCTGAGAACACTCAACATCACCCGGACTGGTGCATGCACGTACAACTTTCCTTTACTTACATAACAAAGACTTTTAACTCATTAACTTGGTGATTTGCTCGTATACTAATTTAATTTATTTTGTTGAACCATACTGATTCCAACCGTTTGTTTACATTAACACTTGTATATATAGCAGCTGTGCCCAGCTTTGTTAAAGTAACAAACTCAGGTGGTACATAATAACAATAACACAGCAAGATCTTTGTTGCTAATACAGACCTTAGAAATTAGCTTAAAGTGCTGAATTGTTAAGGTTGTATGACTTATTGTTAAGGCACGGTATTAAGAGACAATACTTGCTATTTTTTTTTTTTACCTGTTTTTTATTTTGTGGTTTTGGAGCATTGCTTCAACTAAAAAAATTGTATTGCTTGGTTATTTTGTGGGAACATTTTACATCAGGGGCAGTGGATATTTTATTACTTTTTTTTCACAAATTTTATATTTGAATTTTTTTGTGTGTGTTTTATTGTCTTGTGTTTTTGTTTGTGTTGCCATATGTTGTGTTTGTGTGTTTTACTGCAGCAATTTTAAAATTTATTATTGCCAAAATTTTTTTTGTGTACTTGCTAACGGTGAACGGTTTTGTTTAAATTTTAAGTTTTTATTTTTTTTTATTGGAAATGGAGCCTGACATGCAAGCTATGAATGAGGCTAATGCTTTGTTGCAGCAGCAAAACGCAATTTTATTGGCCGAATTGCAAAAATTTAAAACTTTGCACACAGACAGTATTGAGACTAACACACCACCCGCGGACCCCCTCCCTCCCCCTCAAGCTCCCTCAATATGCAGGGTTGCTATCAAACTTCCCCCTTTCTGGCCTGATCGGCCTGCTTTATGGTTTGCGCAGGTGGAGGCTCAATTTACTATTTCAGGTATCTCTGTTGACCAGACTAAATTCAACCATGTTGTTGCTCAGTTGGACACTCGGGTTATTGGAGAAGTTGAAGATATTATTCTTCAACCACCATCTGAAGATAAATATGGTAGGCTCAAATCTGAGCTAATTCGTAGGCTTTCCACTTCTGAAGAGCAACGCGTCCGACAGCTTGTTAGCGACGAAGAGCTGGGCGACCGCCGCCCTTCCCAGTTTTTAAGGCATCTTAGGTCTTTAGCTGGGACTGCTCTCACAGACGAGAATTTGCTCCGCCAGCTTTGGATGCGCCGCCTCCCACAACACCTGCAAGCGATTTTGGCCGCTCAGTCAGAGCTATCTTTGGGAAAGATAGCAGAGCTGGCGGACAAAATTTTGGAAGTTTCGCCTGGCATAGCCGCACCTCGTTCAACAGCTGTTTTCTCAGCGAGCACTTCTGCCGCCGCGCCTTCATCACTTGATGACATTACGCGGCGCCTAGACGAGTTAACGTGCCAGATCGCTGCACTTACAGCTGACCGTGGTAGGGACAGGTCACGGAGTCGCCCAAACCAGCGTGAACGTTCGCAGACTCCGGGTAAAATTAAAATCTGTTTTTACCACCGGAAGTTTGGTACCAAGGCTGCTAAATGCGTCAAGCCATGCACATGGACGCCGCCGCCACCGTCGGGAAACTTGAACAGCAGTCTTTAGCGGCGACGACTGACTGCTTACCGGAGAGTCGCCGACTATTTGTCACGGAATGCCTTTCTAAGCGCCGGTTCCTGATCGACACTGGCTCAGATCTCTCCTGCTATCCATACCAATGGTTAGCGAACAAGCCAACGCGGTCAAACTACACACTGGCTGCTGCCAATGGTAGTGAGATTCGCACCTTCGGCCATATCCAGATGACGCTAAATCTAGGGCTGCGTCGTGCCTTCCAGTGGCACTTCATTGTCGCTGACGTCAGCACCGCCATTATCGGTTCTGACTTTTTGGCGCACTATCGGCTGATGCCAGATTGTGCCAATAAAAGGCTCGTCGATAGCAGTACCGGTTTGTCATGCGTTGCCGCCGTCGCAACTTCGGGTCAGACTAGCATCAAAGTGGTTTCCGCTCCATCGTCTGAATTCGGTGCGCTTCTTGCGGAATTTCCGTCAATCACTAAGCCACCGGGAATTCTTCGGGAGCCGAAGCATAATACGGTCCATCATATTTTGACAACTGAGGGTGCCCCTGTTTCTTGTCGTCCAAGACGTTTGGCGCCTCAGAAGCTTCAAGACACCAAGAAAGTTTTTGATGATATGGTACAGTGCGGGACAGCCAGACCTTCCAAAAGTCCTTGGTCCTCGCCCCTCCATATGGTCCCAAAACGCGATGGCACTTGGCGACCCTGTGGGGACTATCGCGCGTTGAATTCGCGCACAGTACCTGACAGGTATCCGGTCCGCCACATTGGTGATGTTGGCCACAACATCTCTGGTTGTACTATATTTAGTACAATCGACCTCGTTAAGGCCTATCAACAAATACCTGTTGCGCCTGAGGATATTTGCAAAACGGCCATCATCACACCTTTCGGACTTTTCGAATTCAATTACATGACTTTTGGTCTACGCAACGCAGGCCAAACATTTCAAAGATTTATTGATGAAGTCGTCCAAGGCCTTGAATTCTGCTTTGCTTACGTTGATGACATATTGGTATACTCACGCGATGCTCGTCAGCACGCGCAGCACCTCCGTATACTTTTCAAGCGTCTTGAAGAGTACGGAATTGTCATCAACGCAGCAAAATGCGTGTTTGGTGCTCCTGAGGTCACTTTCCTCGGAAACCGCATTTCCGCTGACGGAACGCGACCACCAACTGAGCGCATTCAGGCCTTGAAGGACTTCCCCCTACCCAAGACCGTACAGGGACTCCGCCGTTTTCTTGGGATGGTCAATTATTATCGTCGATTTTTGCGTAATGCTGCAGAGTTGCAAGCACCGCTAGTCAACGCGATCGTGGCCTCCCAAGGCAAAGGTTCCACTCCGGTCACTTGGACACCAGACCTTGAAGAATCCTTTAAGGCATGTAAAGACAGCTTGTCATCTGCTGCTCTTCTAGCTCATCCGCTGCCAAATGTTGAGTTAGGGCTTTTCACCGACGCTTCCAGCTCACATGTTGGTGCCTGCCTTCAGCAGAAAGTTGGTGATGCTTGGGAACCTTTGGGTTTCTTCAGCAAGAAGCTGAACCCCCGACAGTCCCAATGGCCAGCATATTATAGAGAGCTCCTCGCGATTTACGAGAGTGTGCAGCACTATCGGCACTTCCTGGCTGCGCAGCACGTTAGAATTTACACGGACCATAAGCCATTAATTTACGCATTTGCACAGCGTCGCGAAAGGCTCCCGCCGGTCCAGCTAAACCAGCTCTCGTTTATCTCTCAATTCACCACGGACATTGTCCATGTAAAAGGGGTAGACAACACGGTAGCGGACGCCATGTCCCGCATCGAAGCTATTAGTTTCGAAGCTGACCATTCTGCCCTCGCTTCTTGCCAAAAATATGACGACGAATTGAAGAAGTATCGTGACGATACAAATTCGTCTCTTAAATTAGAGAACGTCGTTGTCCCTGGCACTAACACCACTTTGGTCTGCGACACGTCTACTGGACGACCGCGACCGTTTGTCCCGGAGCCTATGCGGAAGAAGATCTTCGCTCAGCTGCATAATCTTAGTCACCCTGGCGCCAGAGCTACCATCCGGCTGGTCTCTGACCGTTTTGTTTGGCCTGGTGTTGCTAAAGATTGTCGCCGTTGGTGCCAATCTTGCTTAGCTTGCCAGCGAAGCAAAGTGACTCGGCATACTCAAGCTCCGCCTGGACATATTTCCAGCCCTTCATCTCGGCTCAAGCATGTCCATATCGACATCATTGGACCTCTGCCGTCTTATTCTGGCTTTCAATATTGCCTCACTGCTATTGACCGCTATACTCGGTGGCCCGAAGCGTGGCCTATGAGTGGTATATCTGCAGAAGAGGTAGCAAGAACTTTTGTGGCTGGCTGGATTTCTCGATTCGGAGTTCCTGCTGTCATTACTACTGACCAGGGACGTCAGTTTGAATCCGACCTTTTCAGACGCCTCACAGAGATGTGCGGTACGAAACGTATTCGCACTACCAGTTACCACCCTTGCGCCAATGGGCTCGTCGAGCGCATGCACAGACAACTAAAGGCATCTCTGATGTGTCACGATGATTCGTGGCTGAGCGCATTACCCCTGGTTTTGCTAGGAATGCGCTCCGCATTTAAAGAAGACTTACAGGCGACAGTTGCGGAACTGCTCTACGGAGAATCGTTAACTCTTCCTGGAGAACTTTTGGCATCTCCCGGACCTACTAAATTTGACGATCCGTCTGATTTTGTTGTCAAATTAAGACAACAAATGTCCAAGTTGCGACCCACTCCGGCTTCGCAACATAGCAAGCCTTCTCCTTTTATCTTTAAGGAACTCACAACCACGTCTCACGTTATGCTGAGAGACGACACTGTCCGGCGTTCTCTGCAGCCTCCCTACTCCGGCCCTCACAGAGTTATTTCTAGAGGTGAGGACGGAAAGACACTGTCTCTAGAGGTCAAAGGCAAGCAGATGACAGTTAGCGTCGATAGACTCAAACCAGCTTTCGTCGAGCATCCATGTCCTTTGGTTGATCCTGCTCCGGCACCTGCACCTTTTGTATCTGTGCCTCCTTCTCCGTCCGTGCCTTCTGCACCTCCGACATCCGCCGTTGCTCCTTCCTCGCACACACCGCAATATACCACCCGGTCAGGTCGTAGAGTCCAGTTCTCTAAACCGTTTGACCTCTAATTCCTTTCCTTTTTCTTTTTCTACGGATTCTCCTTCTCCGTAGGGGGGTGGTGTGGCGTTCGGAACGCGCCTTATCTGTGCTTTCCGAACGCACGACTTTGACGTTGACAGATCGGTTCGCGCGCGACTTGACTTAAGAGATATTTTCCCGCCCGGGATATACTTTCGCTCCTGCAACTTAGTTGTCTCTACAATTATTAATATTATTATTGTGCTGTGCCTTTATTACTACCTTGTTATTGACCTGATGTGCAGTGTGAAAGAACATTATAGTTTACTATACTCAAAACAGTGATTTCATTGTGCACCCATCTCCAAGAACTATCAGTAGGTTCTAATACAGACTACAGGGACCGCAATGGTCCCTCAACACTATTGACTTATCAATTGATTAATTATTTAACAATTATAAATATACTAGTTGATTTTTTTTCTTTCACGGCAAATTGCCTTTATTTTCTAAATACTACAATGATATAATAACTAATACTAAACACTACCTACTACTAATTGATCAATTGTAAGAGTAATTAATTAATTAATTCTTGAGAAATATGTTTATAAATTGGTTTATAAATAACGGAGATTGAGGTAAAAAAACATTTTAAAAAGTAATGCCACAGTATGGAAAACTTCTTCATTTTTTAGATGTGTAATTGAAGGACTATTAATAAATTAGACTTTCGCCTTCAATAAAACATAAATACCTACGTACGCTAACATGCATTTTGTTACACAATCAAAAAACTGACAGTTAAATATTTTAATGACTAGTGCATTAAAAAATGTCATGGTAATATATGGAAATCATAAACCATGAGATTTATCTGTAATTGAGGTCACATCGAATTATTTATTTATATTTAATGGCAGTATTTACTAGTCCCGTCCATTAAGATGGTGGAACTGATTGATATGGATCAGATGCTAAGGTATTTTTTACCGATCAAGGCGGTTTCTCTTTGTCACCCATTAGCTCATTCTTCCGCTCTTATTGTTCACGAGCTTCCGCAGCTTCGCCCGCGGCGTGGCCTATGGGAAAATAATTCAACCACCCATTTCACCCTCTTAAGAGTGGAATTTCGAAAAATTCTTTCTTAGCGGATGTCTACGTCATAACATCTACCTGCATGCCAAATTTCAGCCCGATCCGTCCAGTGGTTTAGGCTGTGCGTTGATAGATCACTATGTCAGTCAGTCACCTTTGAGTTATATATATTTAGATATTCCAAATTTAATAAGCTAAAGCATCAAAAATTACAAATTGCTGGGAGTTAATACCATCAGTATTTAATTCTGTACTCATATACTGCTCATAGAAGCGCGAGGTACCGCATGGCCATATTGTTGATACTGAGTACCAATACTTCTAAGGCGCCCTGGTGCAAGGTGGCAGTAAATGAGAACTCAACGAATGACACAAAATCTAGAAGTAACTATTACTCATCAGAGGTTATATTTCTAAGAACCTAACCAACTATTGCTAACTGACTTCTATATTTTGTGTCATTCGTTGGGTTATTGTTTACAACCACCTTGCACCAGGGCGCCTTAAAAGTATTGGTACTCAGTCTCAACAATATCAACATACTGACTAAAATTTTAACTTAGGTACTTGATTTTAGAACCTAAACTCTAAAAAGTTTATGGACAAATGACTATTTAAAGAAAACGTGAAATTAAATTACATTTGTAAGGGACAATTCATCACATTTGGTATAAAATATCTATAAATATATAACTCAAAGGTGACTGACTAATTGACTGACTGTCATAGTGATCTATCAACGCACAGCCCAAACCACTGGATGGATCGGGCTGAAATTTGGCGTGCAGGTAGATGTTATGACGTAGGCATCCGCTAAGAAAGGATTTTTCGAAATTCCACCCTTAGGAGGGTGAAATGGGTGGTTAAATTATTTTCCCATAGGTCACGCCGCGGGCGAAGCTCCGGGCAGAAGCTCGTGTACCTATAAAAGTTATATAATTTTTTATGTAATTTGCAATACTAAAATAATAAGCGTGTCTGAAATTTTTGAAGTCTATGGAAACTGTAAAATCGCGCACGCGAAATCAATAACTGCATCTTAAAAGAAAATGGCAGGTTGTCAAAATCTTGTCAAAGAGGGCGGTCGCTTTGGCAATCTTTTAATTGAAAAATATCTTATTTATAGTGTATTTTGTGTAAAATATTAGTGTAAAACGTATGTAGATAAAGTTTGTTACATTATTTATTGGTAAGTTCTTGTAAATTCGCATATTTTCATTTCTTTTACATAGTCTTCATTTGTTTTATCCTGTTTCCTTTTGGGGTTGATGGAAACGGATTCTAGGGGCGGTTGGCCCCCTGATAATAGTCAACCAACTCAAAATGACATCATCTTCGCAGATAGCTGTTCTATTCCCTCGCCGGTAGAATTTGTTTCTATCGCGTCGGACTCTTCAGATGTTGTGGAACGTTCCCTCCAGCAGGGTTCCTTCACTACTATTAAACGAAAAAAACATTCGAAAAAACATTTAAAAAAGAGCAAAGATGAAAAACCATCGCAGGATTCTATCATACCCTTGGGTCAGGTTGTGTCATCATTGAACTCTAATCATGATTCACAACTTACTGATTCTCTTGCCTCTCCGTCTGCTACGGTATCGCAGACGCCAGCTATACCTCCTTACATCCCTTCAGGTAGGCAGATTTATAAGTCTACAGATAAAGGTCCTTTTGTCGTGCATGTCCAAAAAATTGAGCCCTCTCCAACTTCTGGCACCGTCTTACATCCAGTAAATTTTGGTCGGTTCCTAGCAAAAAATCAAATCCGTAATATAATAGATGGTAGCGTTCAGAGAATTGGGCGCAATAGAATTTCTTTGACATTCACTGATGCAAACTCTGCCAACAATTTTGTGGCAAATGATATCATTAAGGACAATGATTACAAAGCATTCATCCCTTCATTTAGCACCATTCGTTTGGGCCTTGTTAAAGGTATCCCAATTGAATGGTCAGAAGATGAAATTATAGAAAGCATTAATGTTCCTATTGATGGTTGCCCAATAATAAAAGTACGCCGATTAAACTATAAAGTAGTCATTGATGGGGTTCCTGTTTTCAAACCATCTCAGTCGTGTGTTCTTTCTTTTGATGGTCAAATTCTTCCTCCACGGGTATTTATGTGTTTCAATTCTCTTGTTGTTGAACGATACTATTACCCTACTGTTCAGTGTTTCCAGTGCTGCCGATTTGGTCACACAAAAAACAGCTGTAGGTCAAAGCCACGTTGCTATAAGTGTGGAGAAGGCCACACTGGTGACTCCTGTGATGTTGAAGAAGGCACTTCCCCCTGTTTATCTTGTTCAGGTCTTCACTACTCCACAAGTAAGAATTGTCCTGAATTCAGTAGACAAAAGCAAATAAAGATCACAATGGCAGAAAAAAATATGTCCTATCCTGAAGCCTCTAAATTGCATTCACCCATAAGAGGCAAAAGTTATAGTGACGCAGCTAAAACATCCTATGCCAATGCTACCGCTGTTCCTTTATCCTCTTCCAATAAATCTCCTAGTTCAGCCTCTCAGTCTTATAGAAAAACAATCTTCCTCAAACCTAGAGCTCCCCCATTACAAAGACAAGGCTATGATCGTTCTGCTCATCAGGCTATAATTAATAATCCAGCTATACCTAGTAATAATGGTGTTGCTTTTAATCATCCCAATACTGACCCTTCTCCATCCTCTAGTAGCATTTTGGAGCTTATTCAAGCTCTCACTAGGCTACTTAACTCTCCTGCTTTTGTACCGTCCAACGCTGCCCATAATCCTTCCACTTCTATATTACAATCCCTCCATGATGGCGCCCTCTCTAGGGCTGCAATGGAATTGTCAAAGTCTTAACAGTAAAAAATCTGACCTATTGTATATTATTAATAAATATGATCCATCTATTATTGCCATCTCTGAGACTTGGCTTAAGCCTGGTTCCTTTTTTAAGGTCCCTCGGTATCTTTGTTTCAGAGATGACAAAGCTGATGGGTATGGTGGCTCTGCCATACTTGTCAGAAACTCTGTAAATAATCATCTTGTAAATATCCCTTCTGCCTCCGTTGTTGACAATCTTTCGATAGTTGCAGTTAGATTAAAAAACATAACGTTTATTTCACTATATATCCCCAGACCTTCATTGGATATATTAAATAAAATTCTTCATATCTTATCGCAAATGCAAGGTCCGTTTATCATAATGGGTGATTTTAATATTCATCATCCTGCCTGGGGGTGTCAGGCTTCAGATCCTCTTGCTAGTTACGTATTTAACATTATGGATAGTTTAGGGTTGTGTTTACTGAATACTGGTTCTCCCACGCGTCGTACAAAGCCGAATGAACGGGTTAGTGCCATTGACCTGACCATGGTGTCAGCAAGTCTAGCTCCATCAATGTCCTGGAAAACTTTATCTTCTTCCTTTGGTAGTGATCATTTCCCAATTCTATTTGACCTTCCTTTTTCTAAAATACAGCCACCTCCATTCAAACCGTTGTTAGAATATAATCTTAAAAGTAATACTCATTCTGATGAATGGTCAAAATTTTCATCATTCCTTGAACAATCTGCTTCTGAACTTCCTGTAATTTTTCCTGATTTTTTAGGCAATTGTCTTAGAGCATTAATAAATTGTATTCATTCTGCTGCTAAACACTCATTTCCTGCAAAGGTACAAAATTTAAAGCACAGATCTCCTCCATGGTGGGATCAAGACTGTAGGGCTGCTGTCGCAGATAGATTAAGTGCTGAAAACATATATTGTCAGAACATGACAAATGATAATTATGACAATTTAATCATAACTATGTCTAACACTAAACAAATTCTTCACTCCAAAAAGTCAGAGGGGTGGCAAAGTTTCTGCTCTACCATTTCTCCTAATGTCTGCTCCTCTTTTGTGTGGAATTCAATCCGAAAGTTCCGTGGTTCATATAGAGAACCATCCCCTCCATTCCCTAGTTGTGAGAGTTGGTTTGAACAATTTATGGATAGATTGGCTCCCCCCTTTGTCCCTAATTTTATCAATACTATGACTTCCAGTTCTTCTGTAAATGATCCAAGTTTTAGTCCTTTCTCGATGCGAGAATTACGCCTTGTTCTATCTTCTCTTAAAGACTCTTCTCCTGGTCCAGATGGAATCCCATATTCTTTTTTGGTTAACGCTGGAGAAAAAATTTTGAGTTATTACCTGCAAATGGTAAATATGATGTTAGATTTAGGATTTGTTCCAGCTGAAATGAAAACCCAAATAATTGTTCCAGTTTTAAAGCCTGGAAAAGACCCTGAAAAATCTGATAGCTATCGCCCAATAGCCATGTCTTCTGTTCTAATAAAGATTGTAGAACATCTCATAAAAAATCGACTTGAATGGTTAATTGAATTTAATAATATTTTGCCTGAATCACAATATGGTTTTCGAAAAGGTAGAGGTACTTTGGATAGTTTATCCATTTTTGTCACTGATATTAGACTCTCTTTTTCTAGAAATGAGTCCATTGTAGCTGCATTCCTTGATATATGCTCTGCCTATGATAACGTCATTCTTTCAATCCTCAAAAATAAAATGGAACAACTGTGTCTTCCAGGGAAAATGATTAACTTCATAATTAATCTTTTTTTGGATCGTACTGCTCAACTTAGAATTAATGGTGAGATAAAATGTTCCAGATCGGTAAATAAGGGTCTGCCTCAAGGGTCTGTATTAAGCCCTCTTCTCTTTAATCTTTATACTTATGACTTAAACAAGTCTGTCTCACCCTATTGTAGATTACTTCAATATGCAGATGATCTCGTTTTATATATGGCAGATTGTAATATAGTAAGTGCTGCACACAATTTATCTCAAGCTCTTGACTCATTAAATGTTTGGCTAGGTCATAATGGCCTGGATATAGCTCCATCAAAGAGTTCCATTGTTATCTTTACAAGAAAACGGTTGAAACCGAGACTTAACATATTTCTTAATAATACCAGGATTCCTATTGAAAATGAAAAAAAATTTTTAGGCCTTATTTTAGACAGTAAATTGAACTTTACTTCGCATATTAACTATATTTCAGTTAAATGCGAAAAAAATCTCAATATTTTAAGATGTTTGGCTGGTGTTTGGTGGGGTGCTCACCCCTATTATCTAAAACTTCTCTACAATGCCATTATTCGTGGTGTTATAGATTATGCCTCGTTCCTTTATGAACCTGCTTCTAAAAGAAGTCTTAATGCATTGGACTTGATTCAAGCAAGAGCGTTACGAATTATCATAGGAGCAATGAAGTCTACCCCTAAAAATGCTATGCAAGTAGAGTGTGATGATCCTCCTTTGGATTTAAGACGTCAATATTTATCAGATATGTTTTTATTCCGTTTGTTTCAGTTTTCTTCACATCCTCTTTTCCCAAAATTACAGCTTTTGTTTAATTATATGTCGTTACCTTATTGGATTCATAAAAAGACTCCTTGTTTAGTTATTAGTTACTCAAAAATTATAAGCTTTAGATACACTACCCATAGAACTCCTAAGCTACCTGTATTTGAATTTAACTTCCAAACAATATTATGTCAACCCTCTTCACACCTTAATTTAGATTTGTTGAAAGGGGACACCTTTGCAAACAAACATTTTCTTAGGATTAGAGATAATTCTTGGCTTGGCTGGCATAACATTTTCACGGATGCTTCTAAGGTATCCCAAAATGGATGTGTTGGCGTTGGCTTGTTTCACCAAAATTATAATATAGTTCAAAAGATCAAGTGCCCCCCTGAAACATCAGTTTTTGTTGGTGAGTGCAGGGGCATTATGGAAGCCATCAACTATATTTTGTTGTTTAAATTAAATAAAACGGTAATATTCTCGGATTCACTGAGTGCACTTCAAGCTTTCAACAGTAACCCTTTTAAAGCAGGCTCCAAGAACTGGATTATATTTAAATGTAAAGAACTTCTGTTGAGATGCTTCGATTTAGGTTATTCTGTACACTTAGCTTGGATTCCTAGTCATAGCAATATTTCTGGCAATGAAAAGGCAGACAAGATTGCCAAACAAGCAATTGTCTGTGGTGATAAAGTTCCTTTTAAAAATTACCCCCAAGATCTTTTGCTTCTTCCTATCCATGACTTAAAATCTAGATGGCTGAAAAGGTGGTCGGTAACTAGTAGACGGACAGGATCAAATTTTGCTAAATATCAACCTGACATTCAAACTAAACCCTGGTTCTTTAAGTTTAAATGCAATAGGAAAATCTGTTCCATAATATCTAGACTGAGATTTGGCCATTGTTGTTCTGGTGTTCACCTGAAGAAACTTAGAATAAGAGATTCATCTATCTGTGAGTGTGGTATGGATGAAGCTGATCTGAATCACATTTTCTTTTCTTGTCCCAAATTTGATCATAGTTCATTATTCAATTTGTTACTTCATTATAAATTTCCATTCCCAGTTCACATAGACAATATTTTGTGTAATATAGACTCTATTTCCATTGATATATTATCATCTTTTATTACTGAAAATAATATTAAACTGTAGTCGTTATCATTTAACACATTTATTTAATAATGTTCATTCTTATGTTATGATTAGTATTATTTAATTACCTATGTTTTTCTCATGTAATATAATGTATGTAATATAATGTAATGTAGCGTAGTTTGTAGTTATAGGATATTTTTCTTTTGTTTCAGATACTCATAATTCAAAATTCCGTATTTGATTCTCTTTTGACATGATGCTGGCAAAAATGTAAAAACAATTGCCATAAAAAAAAAAAAAAAAAAAAAAAAAAAAGAAAATGGCAACTACAGAGGTCTGATTGATTAATCATCTCGATAATTTATAACCGACACGACTTAACAAGTAAATAATGTGATTTTTTCTTTTCTTATATGAATTGCTTTCTTATTTAACTTGCTGTTACACTTTTTATGTTCGAAACTTGAACCTTTATCAATTTCAAAAACGTTACCAAAAAGAGATTGTTATTTCAACTATCAAAGCTATCTTGCTACTGTTACTGTTGGCATATAATGACAGCCTCTGTGGTGTGGTGGTTGAGCAGATCGGCTTATAACCCGGAGGCGACGGGTTCGATTCCCTCGGCATAACCTGGCACCTATTTGTGTACAGAAAAAAAAACGTAAATACTTGTTCTAAGTCTGGGTGTTGTGGGACCACAATCCTCGTAGTTCCTGGGTCCCTAGATACAGGGAATCTTAGTTAAGGTCCTGGATCTATGTATGTTTGGTACTATTATTATTATTATTATATTGTTCGTGTCAAGTTGCTAGCATTGAAACCATTTTTTTCCCACCAGAAGAATGACATCGAATATGTCCGAAACCAGGTCAGCCAGGATTTTGACTTTTTAATTGACGTGAGTTTAGCCGTTATTTACTAGTATCTTACAAAATGTGTAGTACTCACGATAGTTTTCAAATTACAAAAACGTTGTTAGATTACACTGATTCTCTTATCTATGACATTTCACCACCACCGTCATCATCATCATCATCATCATCATCATCATCGCAAAGTACCTACGTATTTTTTACTTCTCGTCCAAAACGTCTTTGCCCTTCAAACCAACCCATCGATAACACTGAGTAACTAACACTAACTTAGAAATATGCTGGAAGAAAACCTAATATTTTCAATGTGTAGGCTTATGTCTATAAAGTGCCGCTTTGGACATCTGCACATCCAGTGGCACCTTCGTAAGTCTAGTCTTTAGGAACCTTATTTGTGACTTATCATAGTATTTCTTAAATTCTCGCGATTAGTACACATAGTTATTTGTTTACACAGAACCACTATTCGTAATAGCCAATGCAATTTGGAGGTACACAAAAATATCTATTTTTGGCTTGTCGTAACTTTGATCCACACAATGTTTATGTACTAATACTTATTTGTCTCAGGAAAGTCGACCGTAACGTAAGGAAAGTAATTCCGCAGTAATTGGCGAGTTGCATGCGCCAGAAGAATTATAGAATGCCTGGTAACAAACTTGGTGTCATGTACAGACTCGCCCCTTACGTGGCTATAATCAGTTTCGTATCTCTAGACCGCGGAGTGAAACAAAGCGTCTGATAGCCGATTATACCTGCCAGCCGGTCGTGTTGCATTCCTTGCCTTAAATGGCGCTCTTCTCGAAACCTAACTGCATTGTTTTCTTGAATATCTACAGCGAATGTTTAGTTTGATACATGGGGAATGTCTAAATGCCATTGGGTTGTATCTTGTTTTGTCTTGTTCTGGTTTCAGGTATAAGACATTAAAAACAGAGTTGTAGAAAGTATGTATTACTTTAACCTATCTAGAAGTACTCCATGAAATTATAATTAGTACAATTTATATTATTATTTATATATGTATATGTGGGCAGGAACGTGTTGTGGGTAGGTTGCAACCTATATAACTATAGGCCTTCAGCATGTCCACACCGCGCCGTATCTGGAACAAGAATGATCCGTAGTACACCGAGCGGACCCTTTTTATAGCCAGATGGGTAGAGAAGCGATGACAAATGCCGGTGTTGCCACTGTAATAAATTTAAATGCTGCCACAGAGTAAATTACGATACAGCCCATTGCGCATAGTTTATAACTGGACGTTGCCGCCGACACGGCCATACTGACGTGCGTACGTCCTCGTACGCTTAGCTTCACTTTGTATCTGGTGAAGGACATAAGTATCAGTGTTATCGCTCGTTCATCCTGACAATTAAGTGAGTTAAACAAGTCAAAGTCAAAAGATCAGTTTTCAATTTGTTTAGTCAAAAGCATTTTAGCCTTCCAGTCATCGTCAGGGTTAACCCTTCAGGACCATCAGTATCCCTTCATTTATAAAAAAATGGACCGAACAGTGCTAACCGGATAGATATCCCTTTAATACCCAAAAATCATCATTACTACTTTTTTTTATGGACCAATTCGTGCTAGGCCGGATAGATATCCCTTTAGCAACCTACATTTTTTCATGGACCAATTAGTGCTAGACCGGATAGACATCCCTTTAGCAATCTACATTTTTTGTCATCATTTTAACATTCTCTTTTCTTACTTTTTTCTCCCTTTTTTCGCTTTTTTTTTTCTTTTTCTTACCCTTTTTTTTCTCTTTTTTTCTCATTTTTTTTTCTATAACGAATCATTACTTTTTTTTACCATAACTTTCATTATCTTTTTTTTTTCACTGGTCTGGGTTAACCCTGGAACTAAAATTTATATTAGTGTCACCCGCTGTCACGTCATCATTCACGTCACGTAACGTCACGTTTCGCGTTGCTTGAAGAGTGATGTAGAAATGGGCATTGGGCAATCCCACTTCTGATGTGGGCAGGAACGTGTTGTGGGTAGGTTGCAACCTATATAACTATAGGCCTTCAGCATGTCCACACCGCGCCGTATCTGGAACAAGAATGATCCGTAGTACACCGAGCGGACCCTTTTTATAGCCAGATGGGTAGAGAAGCGATGACAAATGCCGGTGTTGCCACTGTAATAAATTTAAATGCTGCCACAGAGTAAATTACGATACAGCCCATTGCGCATAGTTTATAACTGGACGATGCCGCCGACATATATATATTATTGCGATACATTATATTTTGGAGTTTCGAGTGACACTATTTTGTTATGGGCCGCCGTGTCGGTTAACATCAGGTGAATGACTAGCTCATCACATCTTTACCAAACATTTAAAAAAAAAACATTTTTGAGGTTCTTAAAATTCAATGTAGATATTTTAGAATGTTTGATCACAAATCGCATTTCAAATTACTCGAAGATGGGACGGGGATGGGAATGGGAATGGGATGGGATGGGAACAAACATTTAAAAAAAAACTATTTTTGTGATTCTTAAAATTTTATGGATTTTAGATTTTTTTATCATAAATGTATGATTACTCTAACTTATAGATGACTATTTTAAACTAAAATGAATATAAAAAATTAAAAATGGTCATAAAAATGAAAGGTGTTTGCACTTCGTAGATTTGTATTTACCTACTAGGGTAAACCATCTAATAACTGGCCACTTTAGTGCAATGGCCATAGTGCAATGTCCATATAGTGCAATGGTTCGTTTTAGTTCGTGCTAGTTTCCATACGGTAAAAATTGTGAACTAATATGAAAGCTTATAGATAAGGTAATGTTAAACTATGATCACAGATGGCGTTATGTGAATGTAAGTCTTATTTCATGCAAATATAGTAAATAGTGGTCTAACCAATAGCGGCCAGTTACACCAAGTTACACCCTACGTACATACTATGTCAATGTGGCACCCAAACTAGAATAACCCTGTGCATGGTAATTTAGGTTAATGATTTATCAAACTTTATTATACCCGGTTTTTTTTAGGCGCTCACATTTTGCGATAATCTTTTTACTCTCCGCAATCATATAAAATTGAATTTTATATGCAAATTAAATGCCGGTTTTATGCGGATCACCAGAATTAGGGTCACCATCAACTGGCGCGATTCCGTGCCAATATCCTACTTTGTGTGTCAGACCTGTTTTCTGAACTAATTAACTTGTGAACTAGATACATTTACAGTGGCTTTTTAAATGATTACTTATTAAACACTTGGCATAAACATTGGCTACTCATTTATTACTTTATCTTTTTTTTAGCGATGTCAAATCCAAATCCTGATGTCAAAAACTTAAGCTGAACGAAAACGTTGCGATGATGAAGACTTTTTTTTATGTTTTGGCTCCACACTTTTGTGTATTTAGCCAGTGTCAAGTAATTAATAATTTATCAAGTTAATTATATTTCACGCAAATATGTGTCAAATCACAGTCGAAGTCATCAAGTCAAGTCATAGTCAAGTCAAAGTCATACTCCAAGTAAAGTGGTGGCAACTTTACCAGAAGCTTCTATGGAGTTTTGGAAACAACACGAAAAGAAACGTTTCACCATCATTATACCACTTTCCCACACTCATGCCTGTAATTCAGCACTTAACGAATAAAATTCCACCAATTTTATGCACTAACACTGAAAATAACACAAGTTTTGGAAAATAATACAATGCGGTGACGCGATCTTTTTCGTTTTCCCGTCAAAACTCCAAAAGGTTGTATTTTTAAATAAGTATGTTATAATGTAAAATCTTTTTTGTGATACCAGAAGAGAAAAGATGAGAAATTCCCATTGCCAATATAAACTGTTGTCCCAATACTGGTCTTAAATTATATCTTATGGCTTTTCGGTTGAACCTATAAGGGTTGACAACCAATAGGGAAGTAAGGTTCTCGAGTGATGACCACGAACCTTAAGACGCCGCGTAGGCCCCCCACTAGGAGACCCCCCACAATTTTGACCGGTCGTCACCGGTCAAAACCGTAGGGGAGCCTATGGATGAAGGAGGCAAGCAGCCGCTCATAGTGGCACTCATTGGGAAAATCGTAGTTCAGCAAACCGGAACAATTCTCATCCAGCAGCTTCCTACAACTCTATATCAATACACCTTAGACTTCCTATAACGCTCCGTCATCATAGGGAATGGAACCGACAAATCCTGACTAGGTGGTAGGACTTTTCTGCAAAGTTCGTCTAGGTAGGTACCACCGCTTTGCCAGTTATTCTGCCGCCAAGCAGTAGTGCGCAAGCACTACTGTGTTCTGGTTTGAAGGGCACTGTAGCTAGTGAAATTACTGGGCAAATGAGACTTTGTGAGCTGATCTCACAGTCTAGTAATTTTGTTACTAGATTGTGTTGATGTCTCAGGATGACGTGCGCAGTGCAGTGTCACGCGAAACTCTATACTTTAGAGTTCCGAGTGACACTGCAACTGATATGGGCAGCCGTGTCGCTTAACATCAGGCGAACGGTTAGCTCGTCGCGTCATCCCTTAACATAAAAAAAATAGATAATATAAATAGACAAGTCTTGGATTTTTTGGTTTTTTGGAACTGATTAAACAGCTGGTTTTGGCAATTCAAATCGAAAATGCCAAATGTATTCGTTGCGCATAATTTAAGCGGACCATAGCGGACTTTATTGCAACTAGATAAGATTTATTTCGTCTACATATTACTAGATAAGCTAATTCTATAAGATTTCGAAAACATTACAAAGGAAAAGAAAGACAATAAGCTCGTGTAACAAAGAAAATTTTAATTATGCAATATTAAAACAACTGTAGATTGATGAAAACGCGAAATGTGGAACAAATCATAAGAAACACAACTATAGTTGCAACATCTAATCAAACATTGTCCATTATCTGAATACTTACTTGGATACCACAATCAATATGACACAATTTAGCTACAAAAAGGCTTACAAAATCTATTTATCCAAGAGATGAAAAAATAAGGTTTTGTTTTGAATAAACGTAGTGGTTATATGCTCTCTGTTTTGAATCGGATGTGCAATGTCAATCTTTTTTATTTTATTTGTTTTTTGTTTTGTTTTGGCTCCACACTTGTGTATTTAGTCAGTGTCAAGTAATTGATAATTTATCAAGTTAATGATATTTCACGCAAATATGTGTCAAGTCACAGTCGAAGTCGTCAAGTCATAGTCAAGTCATACTCTTAGTAAAGTGGTGGCAACTTTACCAGAAGCTTCTATGGAGTTTAGAAAACAACACGAAAAAAAAACGTTTCACCATCATTATACCACTTTCCCTCACGCCTGCCTGTAATTCAGCACTTAACGAATAAAAAGCATTGCTACGGGCCCCGCGCGAAAGGGGGCCCCGCATATTTATGCCCACTCATTTTTAAGTGCAATTTTTTGAGTGAAACTTATTAAGATAGGGTACCTATATTGAATTTATTTAATGTCACATAAATCTGAATAAATTGTAATCTACAGATGGTAAATAAACCTCACACATTAATCTGAATAAATTGTAATCTACAGATGGTAAATAAACCTATTGATTATATAGTATTGAATCGTTTTTTTACAACTTTATACTTAAGAACCCATAGTAGATCAAGGGCTCTTTGAAAGATTTCGCTACGGGCCCCGCGCTTGCTTAAACCGACACAGGGTAGGTAACAAAAATATATTTCAAAATGTTTTATTTATCCGAAGAAATTCTTTACGCTTTCCAGGAAAGAATTGGACTTCGCCTTAGGCTGCGTGATACTGCTCTGGACTGTTCTGACCACCTCCCGGTTTTCTATAATCGGGATTGTTACAGGAACTTGAACTGTAAAACATTTAAAAACAATAGTAATTGTAAGATTATTGAATATAACTACTTACACCTAGAAGTTTCAAGAGGAGAGTAAGCAGGTTTCTTTTGGGAGCGTGCTAAATCTATGTAAATAGGGCGAATTTTGACTAAGAGCTACCGCGGGTAAAGGAATAGGGGACGTAAGTAAATAAAGCCTATATTATCTTTTCAACTGACTTCAAAAAACGCGGAGATTCTCACTCCGGCTTGTCATGCTTTTTTTTCTTTTTTTATGTTTGTTATACCTAATAATTCTCTCCGTCATCAATAAAAGCCCAAAAATTTTAAAGGATATTGACTGGCCCTATAGCTCAGTTGGTAGTAACCCTGCCTTCTGAACTGTGGGTTGTGGGTTCGATTCCCACCCAGGACAAACATTTGTGTGATGAACATAGGTGTTTGTTCTGTGTCTGGGTGTTATATTGTATTATATGTATGTATTTACAAACTAAAAAGTATTTAAGTATTGTATGAGTTATCTGGTTCCAATAATACGAGTTTTGCTTAGTTTGGGGCTAGATGGCGTTGTGTGAGATGTCCAACACATATTAACACATATTATTATTCTTTCAGATTGGTCTTTTAGAAATTTTATAAAAATCAATTCAGTGTTTTGGTTTTTAATTTTTAAATAAAGTTCAAAATAACTGGCATGTGCATGTATCATAATATCATTCAATGTTCTCAGTATGAGATTAAAGTCAATATGCCCCTTTTTATACAGTATTATTAACAATACTGAGATATTAATATCTTACCTAATGGCTCGAGAGGCGTGGGCTCCTCAATCCTCCCTTCAAACAGCACGATTCCAAGCTCATTATCCCTTATGAAGAACACAAAAGGTCTGTCTACTGTAACGATTACTCCATTATACATCAACGGGACAACTACACCAGCTGAAGATGCAGCGGCGATCGTTCCAGCCTCGTCGACAGACATGAAACCTTTGTGGTAAAAGTTATTCACGCGGTGATTGGTGCCGCCTTCAAAGATTTGGGATAGATTGGACTTGCTGGAGAATAGACTGGTAAGATGCGTCTGTAATGAGAAAAGCGTATTAGAGGTTTAATTTTTTACAGCAGCTTCTGTGCTGTGGTGGTTGAGCAGGTCGGCTCATAACATCCCCGGGGCGAGATGGTTAATGCAGTGCGTCTCGCGAATTGTTTTTTTTATATATTTTGGCTCCACACTTTTGTGTATTTAGCCAGTGTCAAGTAATTGATCATTTATCAAGTTAATGATATTTCACGCAAATATGTGTCACGGGTAAGTCACAGTCGAAGTCATCAAGTCAAGTCATAGTCAAGTCACAGTCTAGTCAAAGTCATACTCCTAGTAAAGTGGTGGCACCTTTACTTGAAGCTTCTATGGAGTTTTGGAAACAACACGAAGAGAAACGTTTCACCATCATTATACCATTTTCCCACACTCACGCCTGTAATCCAGCACTTAACGAATAGAATGCCACCAATTTTATGCACTAACACTGAAAATAAAACAAGTTTTGGAAAATAATACAATGCGGTGATGCAATTTTTTTCGCTTTCCCGCCAAAACGGGTTGAAATGTTTCTGAGGTGTTTTTGTAAGTACCTGTATGATCCCACAAATTTTACTTGAGAATAATATGGTAGAAACTAGATAATCAAAGACTCTTTTGGTAGTTAAAGGTTCCATTTCCAACTTACAATCAAAATAAAATTATTTTTATTTTTTAATAGGTAGTGTTTAGTAATAGCTGTTACATTATTGTATACTTAGTTAGTTGAAAGAATAAACGCCCTTTACAAAATAAAAATAGAAAGACCACTGCCACGATCAATATGATATTTTCAGATTTGCCGGCCCGAGATTACCCCCAACTTTTTGATAAATCATGTATTTTGAGAACATTTTTCGACAGGCGTATTGAAGTCCATCGTTGACGCTGCCAAAAATCATTATATATATTATATTACTAGTTGCGCCATACGGTTTCACCCGCGGATAAAAAGTTTCATGTGTTAATGCATCGTATAAACTATCAGCATTCCATGTTTCATTAAAATCCATTAAGTAGTTTTTGCGTGAAATAGTAACAAACATCCATCCATTCAAACTTTCTTGTTTATAATATTAGTAAGAGTAATTATTTGATTATATCTACACTCACTTTTCTCAGCGCTTCAACGAGGTCTGCATTATAGGAGACCGTGAACTTGGGCAACGATATTATCACGTTTTCTGGTTTCATCAGCTCCAATATATCTGGCAGGCTCACGAACGGCAGATCTCTGATGAGAGACTGGACACCGTCCTTGGCCAGAGGAACAACAATAACCATGGAGTAGCGGTTGCCCTGAAAAAGTAAGTCAAACAAATTCAGTCTTTACGAGACTGTTACTACGTGGTAGGACTATTGTACAAAGTTCGTAAGTACGTAGGTACCACTACTTTGCCAATTATTCTGCTGCCAAGCACTGTTGTGCTCTGGTTTGAAGGGCACTGTAGCTAGTGAAATTGCTGGGCAATTGAGACTTTATGATCTGATCTCACAGTCGATTAATCTTATTACCAGACTGTGCTGGTGTCTCAGGATGACGTAGGCAGAGCAGTGTCACGTGAAACTTAAGAGTTCTGAGTGACACTGCAACTGTTATGGGTTATTCGCGTAACATCAGGACGACTGGCTCGTCATGTTATTGATTAACAGTGTACAAACATTTATTTTTATTTATTTATTATTATAATATCGGCATAGGCATACAAGGCTAGTCACTGCAAATGCAAAATTTTATTTATCTAAAGATAAAAGCCTCCCACTTCTGAGCACTGGCAGATGCCAAGACAATAATAAGAAATAATCTCGAACTTGCCAACAGAATGCTGAAAATTCGCACAAAACTATGGTGATAACTACAGTTCTTACCTCATACGGAAGTTCAACAGCGTGTGCCCTCAAATTCTCCAGATGTGCATATTTCAATTCAGTTTCCGTATCCATCATGGCAACCGACTTGCATTCCCCATTTCTGTAGAAGCAGCTGCTCCTGGTCTTTAGAGGATCGAAGGCGTTGAGCCATGAGCTCTTGAAGTAGAGAGCATTGGCTATGATCAGATCAGTTGAAGCGGCGAGTTGAGCTAAAAATTAAGGATTTACACCAACATACAAGGTGGAATTTAATTCACTCTTTTCCTTAAATGTATGTACTCAGACCATGCTATAGAATGTTCGTACAAGGACCAATTTAAAAAAATAGGTTTTGTTTTAGTATTAAGTGCTTCCTAAAATAACTGCATGACAGCCGAAATTTCTATTTAACGGTACACACAGCACGGACTCCAGCTGATTGCTTTGTAAATGTTTCGTAGGCAACAAAACACCTGCTTTGTTCAATGTCGCAGGGATTTTCTTTAGAATTTAAATTTGATAAACCTAGATTTAAGTTTTATCTCATAAGTACTTTTTTATTTAGTTATATGGGAGCATTCTATAGCATGGACTGAATACATACATTAAAGTAAAAGAACGAATTAAATTTAATTCGACCATTGGAATTCCACCTTGTATATAGCATAACCTTTTAAATGTTTTTGGCTCAACATTATGTCTACAGCATAGGTTTTATAGTAGCATCTTGCTAGATCTAACGAATACTATTCTGTAGAAATATGGACTACAAAAGAACAACTATGGCGTTCGATCAGCAATGAATATGAAATCGCAAAATTCTATTAATCGCCCACCGCAACTTATTCTGTGGTTGCGTATGAAGAATAAACACGTATTGATACGAAACTGTTTTGGTAGAAAACAAAAACGATTGTGCTTTAGACCACACGACTGAAGTAAAACTTCTTTAGCTGCTACTACAGGCCGGAATAATTTTGTTTTTACTTTGTTTGATGTTATTGTCGCCATCTTGTCAAATGTAAATTGTCAGTTTACCGGACATACCAACATAATAATACAAACTGAGTAATTTTTAACTTTGTCATATTGACAATGGAGATCTACGTGAACCAACAACTTTCAACTTCCGTTCACCTCGTTTATGCATTCACCAGCAAATAAAGCGTGCGTAAAGAAGTTTTACTTCAAAAATTGATATGGTAGGTCCACAGCTTAGTAGCACATCTTTCAATACTTTTTGTGTAAATCATATTAAGTTGTGCACATTGTTTGAAGTTGAATACATCAGTTAATTGAAGGGTTGAGAATAAAAAGGATTTAACTGACAAATTGACAGTTTCGAGAAAATTGACTTTAAACGTCAACGGCGTCATTTTAATGTAGAGTGCTTATAAGGTAATAGAAAAGGTTTATGTAAGTTTCAGTTGCTTGAAAATGTTTTAATTCTATTTAAAATTACTAAATATAGTACTAATTCATACAATTACTGTAAAAATATAATATAATAAAATAAATATAGTAATGTTTTTATGCTAAGCAAACTATAATAATAATAATAATAATTTATTTATTCAAACATTTAAAAAAGAAACATAGTCTAGGGTTGATCCCTGGATCCCACACTAGGATGACCTGTGTCGTGGGATTCAGTCTCTTCCAATTTATATAAAAAAAAACTTAAGAATAGGGGTAGACTACTTTATACGTATTTAATGTAGTAGGTACACTTAAAAAGAGGAAAAAAAAAAAAATCATTTTCTTTGACTGCATATTGAAACAAACAAATCCAAAATTCAACTTCAATCGGTTAGAAACCAGCAATCAAGTGTATCAACGTACGGAGTTACAACAAAACCATAGTACGAGATTGTAAGGAAGAATGAGGATTAGGTATGTATGCACGTGTTGTGTTTGTGTGAGTGTGTGCGTGTGTGTGTGTAATATGATTTGTTGAGGGTAAGTGAGGTTAGAGTATGCATGAGACTGTTTATTTTTTTATCAGGCCAGTTTCAATATTAAAATGAGAAAAATTATAATAATACTATACAAAAAAAAGTTATATTGCATATAAATAATACACATAAACTGTATTCCTGTGACAGATAAACCATTTTTAGACTCAAAATCTCGAGATTTAAGCCTCATTTCGGTACTTTGAGAATGTATCATTGAAGATAATTTCACGCTGAATCCAACGATACCCATAAGTCATTTTGTCAAAAAAATCAGTTAAATCCTTTTTATTCTCACCCCTTCAATTAACAACACCTAAATAGACTCAACACTCCAGAAAGTGAAGCCTTAAAAAGGTTTCTTAACGAAATCGCGAAATAATCTGGAATGACATAAACGTAACCAACTTTTAGCTCAAGTTACGTTTAGCATGGATTTTCTTGGTTTCGTGCGAATACCTACGCTACGCAAAAAGTAACTACCAAGTGCCACGTAGCACGGGTTTCGTAGGCCGTGTAGCGTAGGCGTCCAGGCGTAGGGCAACGTCCAGGCGTAAGGCAGGCGCGAAGCTACGTAGGTAGCTTTTTAACCCAACCGATCGGTTAATGCACGATGAGCACTACATTTAAATTTGAATTATCCTCGTATTGTTACAGTGTATATTAGGTCTTTACCTATGAAATTGCCGTTTTGTTTGAAAAAAGTTAAAGTATTTTTTTTCGAACTTATTTATTTCTTTTATTCAAAGTAATCACCCCTGCAATCAATGCATCTTTGCCAACGCTGTGGCAGTTTATGGATGCCCTTCTTGATAAAATCAGCAGGACGGGAGACAACAAACTCTTCAAAGGCGTTTTGTACTGCCTCTCGGGAATTGAATTTTTTTCCCGCTAAAAAGTTGTCCAAATTTTGGAAAAAGTAATAGTCGGTAGGCGCAAGATCTGATGAGTATGGCGGATGAGGGAGGGCTTCCAAACCCAACTCATGCAGCTTAGAGACGGTCTGTTGTGCAGTATGGGGTCGCGCGTTTTCGTGAAGTAGCAGTGGAGACGACCGATTGACCAAAGCTGGTTGCAGACGTGCGAGTTTCGCCATCATTGTGGTCAGTTCTTCAATGTACACATCTGCAGTAATGCTCTCGCCGTTTTGTAAAAAGCTATGATGAATCACACCAGCACTAAACCACCAAACTGTGACCATCACCTTTCTAGGGGTCATTTTTCGTTTTGCACATTGCTTTGGTATCGAACCAGGATCTAACCAACTTGCTGAGCGCTTTCGATTGTCAAAAAGAATCCATTTTTCGTCGCACGTAACAATTCGGTTCAAAATTCCTTCATTTCTGTGCCTGTTAAGCAGCGCAAGGCAAGTCTCGACGCGTACGTTGCGCTGGCGATCGTTAAGTTCGTGGGGCACCCATCTATCAAGCTTTTTTATCTTGCCAATCTGTCGCAAATGGACCAATATTGTTTTGATGCTAACATCAAAAGCTGCTGCCAGCTCAGCTGTAGATTGAGATTCATCAGCTTCCACAATCGCCTTTAATTCATCATTGTTGACCAAAGTTTCCGGACGACCACGAGGTTCATTTTTCAAGTCAAAATTCCCAGAACGGAACCGAGCAAACCAATAACGGGTTGTACGTTCGTTTGTACAGTTCTCTCCGTAAACGTCGTTGATGTTACGTGTCGTTTGTGCCGCGTTGGTGCCACGACGGAACTCATATTCCATAATTACACGAAATTTCAAAGTATCCATTATGAGGAAAAATGTTGAAATGTAATGAAAATACAACGCTAATCAATAAACAAAAGACTTATATTGTAAATAGAATGTCATATTTTTAAAACAAAATTAATTTGAATTTAGAATTCATAGCCAATCAAAACTTTTTTTTGTTTGAAAAAGTCTGTACTGCAATACGGCAATTTCATAGGTAAAGACCTATTATTTTTATTAAATCCTTACCAGGCTCTATAACAAACGGGATTAGTCCATGTGTGTTCTCGCTGACCCAATTGTTAATAGCCACGGCTGCTCTTGGGTCTCCAAAGTCAAGCGCCATCACCTCCGTATAGTAGTTTAGCTTGACAAATGCTTCGTATTTAGGGTTTAACTTAAACTTGTTTGATACGAAAATTCCGTTCGCGTTTTGCAGAACAGCTGTTGTTGTGTTTGTCTGTAGACATATTGAAAATAATACACATGTTACTTATTACTTAAAATAATTGTATCTAATACATATTTATTAACTCTTATGTCCGCCTGTATTAAAGTTTGACAGCTCCTAAGTGCGTATCTCTCTATGACATACCTACGGCAATGCATTTGGGTAATTCACATAAGAATAAGTGTATTAAGTAGTATTGTATTTATACTCAGATAACTGGAGGTTGAATAATCAAACAGGCCGGCTCACTACTCAAAGGCTGCGGGATCGATTTCCACGACAGGACACAAGTACTTAAACTTAGAAAAAGTCTAAAACATTTCTTCTGTATCTAGATGTTGTGGAACCGTACTTCTGGGTCTAAACTTCCTGTTAAAAAAAAAAAAATAATAATAACGCCCAACGATCACATACATAGATCCTGGACCCTAACTAGGATTCCCTGTGTCTAGGGACCCAGGAACTAAGAGGACCATGGTCCCACAACATCCAGACACAGAACAAGTATTTGCAGTTTTTTTTCTGTGCACAAATACTTGTCCTGTCGCGTGAATCGAACCTTGTTAGGGTCCAAGATCAATATAGGATTTTTTTCTATTGCTACCTACCACTTTGTTGACAACATCTCACCTGATGGAAAGTGACGGTGTTATCTAAGAACCTTTACCCATGAGATGCCCATTCACTCTTGACTTGGTTATACTTAGGAGGAAACAATGATGCTGGAAGTATATTCCATATTTATTGGTATGATCTTATATAGATCGCTTTGCTTAGTTTGGGGCTAGATGGCGTTGTGTGAGGTGTCCACACATATTATTATTATAGACCGTTTGTGATCGTTCAGCGTTATTAATTTATTCTCACTTATTCTTGGACATTAATAACAGCTACTGTCACGTTAATTTAAAGTCGAAATTACTCTGACTAGGTTTCGGTTTGATGTCTTTATTCTGGGAGGCAGTTACTAACGCAAGCCGCGGCGGGCTTCGCGAGCGTCAGCAAATAACGCCGCTATAATTTTCCAAAACGAATCGTACGAGTGTTGCCAAATTTACAAACTTACCCTTAAAGCACTTAAGTAATAATACAACTCCTTCCTCAAGTGATCATGCGGTGATGAGATCCTCAAAACGTCTTCTATTTCCTTCGCTGTTCCGCCATCAGCTCCAGCCAGAATCATAGCAAGCGTTGATTTGATACTGGCTGGTGATATCATAATATTGCCTGTTTGGTCCTCGGCAGCCGCAATAAGGAGTTCGATGTCGAAAAAGTTTAGACGAGAAAATGTCTTGTCTCGAACGTTAAGACATTCTAAGTTTTGCAAGGTGATGGATAGCAATACTGTAAATTAAAATATACAACCAAATTCAGAACGTTTTCCTTTTTCGAAGTCGACTGATAATAATCAGTACATACAATAGCTACTATCACACTACTACTAGGTGGTAGGACTTTACTGCAAAGTTCGTCTAGGTAGGTACCACCGCTTTGCCAGTTATTCTCCCGCCAAGCAGTAGTGCGCAAGCACTGCTGTGTTCCGGTTTGAAGGGCACTGTAGCTAGTGAAATTACTGGGCAAATGAGACTTTACGATCTGATCTCACAGTTTAGTAATCTTATTACTAGATTGTGCTGATGTCTCTGGATGACGTGCGCAGTGCAGTGCAGCTGATATGGGCAGCCGTGTCGTTTAACATCAGGCGAACGGCTAGCTCGTCACGTCATTCCGTAACATAAAAAAAAAAAAAAAAAAAAAAAAAAAAAAAAACTATCACACTATTATCACATAATATAAGCCATTATTATAATCAAACAAGTACTTATAAAATAATACTTACGAGACCAATTAAAAAACTAGATCTAGCTATAGTCAAAGATAATTCTAAAACCGGACGTTTAAATAAATACAAATAGTACAAAAAAGAGACAAGATTTACAAGGTTTGTGTATTTATTTAAAGTAGTTTTTTTTTTATTTCCAGTGTTTTTCAAAGGACTCCATATCATATATATTTTGAGATATACCTACAGACAAAGATGAAACAAAAACTACATACAACTTGCAAAGGGCTACATTCATTTTTGATGTTAATACGATAAGCATAATGCGGTAAACAAAAGAAGTTAAAAATATCTCTCTCAATGAAATCGAATAGGAAAAATTATTCCACGAACAAACGTAATATGCATACTTACCAAACGACACTGCTATTAGTCTCATTTTGACCACAAAGTTTACACTAATCGTGTATGAATCAAACAAAACATGTAAACAATCAACAAATACGTCTGACGTTCAACATTGTCGACGTAAAGTGAATGGTCAATGCCTCAAGTCCGTCAGTGGTAGGTTTAAATAAACATATGCATCAGTAGGTACGATGACGTCAAATAAGATATAGCATAGGTACCTCCTAACAAAACAACGCATTATACAGGGAGTAACAAAAACCCTGTTAAATAAATGAAGTATGTGTACAGATCATTACAAGTAGTCATATAAAAATATCTAACAATACCTAAGTTATACGTATCTGAAGTTACACGCAGTATCTAAATACAAAAAAATAATACCATTTCCCAAAAATGTTTGTGCCACAAGCCGTGCCTATTTTTAAATAGCTAAGTAACTAAGGTAAAAGTAAACGCGGAACCGACAAACGGGGGCCGCCTTTGTCGGCTCTTTTGTAGGATGCCGCTCCTGCACCTGTGTGCCTACGGGGAAATGGGGTGCGCGGGCGGCGCGGTATCACTCGGCATAGGCGCGGCGCGGCCCGCGGCTTACACTCAGTCGCACGTGCTCTCTCATGCAATTTAGTCGTTTCCAGTTTGACCGTCGCGAATTTAGTGTCGAGTGTGATGTCGTATTCTAACGACGAATACTACAATATGTTAATGTGCCTTGGTAGAAGTCACAATAATTATGCGGCAGCACGTAGAGAATACGAGCATAATTTTTCTATTCCGCGTGGAATTGAGTTACCGTCATTAATGGCATTCCAGCGATTGCACTTACGTGTTTACAACACCGGTAGTGTAACGGGCCGTGATCAGCAAAGATTTGATGCTGGAAGACCACGAGTATTACATGACGCTGAAGAACAGGTGCTCGATATGTTTGTGCAAGACCCAACACGTAGCACACGCAGCATGGCAAGAGAAATTGGAATTAATCACATGCGTGTATGGAGGACATTGAAGGAAGACGGTCAGCATCCGTTTCATTATCAACGAGTGCAATCATTGTTGCCCAGTGATTATGAGCCCAGAGTGGCATTTTGTCAGTGGCTTCTCGACCGAGTGACAGATGACGCAGAGTTTTTGAGTCGTATTTTATTTACCGACGAATGCTCGTTCGTCAGAACTGGCGTTTTTAACTGCCATAATGAGCACGTATGGGCTGTGGAAAATCCCCTGGCAATAAGAGAGAGCCATTTTCAGCATCGTTGGCGAATAAACGTTTGGGCTGGCATACTCGGTGATAGGATTATTGGGCCTCATTTCTTGAACAATACCATGAATGGAGCTAATTATCTGCAGTTTTTACGCAACGAACTTAGTGACGAACTCGACGACCTAAACTTGTCTCTTATGAGAACGATGTGGTTCCAGCACGACGGCGCTCCACCGCATTTCGCTCGCAATGTTAGGGATTACCTCACTCAAGAATACGGAGAAAGATGGATCGGACGAGGCTCCACTACACCGTGGCCAGCGCGTTCGCCAGATCTCACGCCTCTTGATTTTTATCTCTGGGGTCACGTGAAAGAGTCGGTCTTTAAAAAGACCTGCGACAACGAAGGCGAAATGCGCTCACGCATAGTTGCTGCATTTGAAAGCATAAAATCGGACGCGTTGATACTGCAACGTGTACGCGGAAGTATTGTGACACGTTGTCAAAAATGTATCGAAGTCCAAGGTCGGCACATTGAACAACATCTTCGGGGCCGCCAAATCAGCATTTTGATTGATTGACTGAACATGAAAATCGCCTACCGGCAGATGTGTTTTTGAAAGCTCTTTTAAGAGCTAAAAATTACGTACCTATCTTGTTTCTTGACAATACAAAATCACACGTGAATTCGATTGTTTAGAGTGTGGCAGAAAGGCGCGCAGCACTTGTGTGCCTACCACTATTGGTCAAAGAGATCTTTTACGTCATTAAGTTACGGTCTCGCAATCCTACAACGTTGTGGTATGTGGTATAGGGCACATAATCGTATGAAAAACGCATAAAAAGTAATCTGTGGAATAGCTTCTAGTTCCGTCGCAGTAGGTATGCGGTTGAATAGACTTAGCGTACCATGGCGGGCGGTGCGGGGTGCGGGCAACAGGCAGCAGGCTGCGTCGGTGGTGCAAGTACCTATGTTGTCAATATCTGAGGTCGTAAACATTTTTAGTAACGGCATAAAAGGTTTTAATAAAAAGCACACGTAAGTTTTGTATGTCTCGTATTGAAATAGAACTAGTATTACTACAACCTTGAGTTGACACTGGATACGCAGCTCGCGGATATAACAGGGTTTTTGTTACTCCCTGTATAACCTCAGGTAAAATCTCGTTTGTCCAGCTTCTGACATTTGGAAAACCCTAATTCCATAATATAGTTTGTGATATCTAAGTATTTTATTGACTTTATCAAATGAATTAACAATAACTAAACTAAACTAGACCTAAAAAACTAAACTATACCTTAGAACTTAAAGTAAATAAAAACTAAAAATTTAAAATAACCCGTTGGTAGAGGGGAAAGTTCCCAGAATGCTATATAGTTTGTTAATTATAATCTTGTGCATAATTTAAAAGTAATCCAATTTGACACTTGAAAATCGATGCGGTCCCTTTCTCATACCTATATATACATGTGGGCAGGAACGGGTTCTGCGTTAGATAGGTTGCAACCTATATAACAATAGGCCTTCAGCATGTCCGCACCGCGCCGTGTCTGGAACAAGAATGATCCCTAGCACACCAATCGATCCCTTTATATAGCCAGACAGGTAGGGCCGCCATGACAGTTGCCGGTGCTGCCACTGTAATACATTTAATGCCACCACAGGGTAAATTACGGTGCTCGATCGCTGTGCATAGAGTTTATAACTGGACGTAGCCGCCGTCACGGCCATACTGACGTGCGTACGTCCTCGTACGCTTAGCGTCACTTTGTACCTGGTGAGGGACATCAGTGTTATTGCTCGTTCATCCTGACAATTGAGTTAAACTTGGAGTCAAAGTCAAAAGATCAGGTTTCAATTTGATTAGACAAAAGCATTTTAACCTGCCAGTCATTGTCAGGGTTAACCCATCGACAACCCAGTTCAGGACCATCAATATACCTTCATTTATAAAAAAATGGACTGAATAGTGCTGGATAGATATCCCTTTAACACCCAAAAATCATTACTATTTTTTTTATGGACCATTTCGTGCTAGACCGGATAGATATCCCTTTAGCAACCTACATTTTTTATGGACCAATTAGTGCTAGACCGGATAGATATCCCTTTAGCAACCTACATTTTTTATGGACCAATTAGTGCTAGACCGGATAGATATCCCTTTAGCAACCAACATTTTTTTTTATGGACCATTAGTGCTAGTCCGGATAGATTATCCCTTTAGCATTCAGACACATTTTTCTTGTCATCATTTTTACATTCTCTTTTTTCTCGAAAAAAACGAATCGTTACTTTTTTTCCATTTTTTTTTTTCACTGGTTTGGGTTAACCCTGCAACTAAATTTGATATTAGTGTCACCCGCCGTCACGTCATCATTCACATCACGTCTCGTCACGTTTCGCGTTGCTTGAAGAGTGATGTAGAAATGGGCAATCCCACTTCTGATGTGGGCAGAAACGGGTTTTGTGCGTAGATTGGTTGCAACCTATATAACAATAGGCCTTCAGCATGTCCGCACCGCGCCGTGTCTGGAACAAGAATGATCCCTAGCACACCAATCGATCCCTTTATATAGCCAGACAGGTAGGGCCGCCATGACAGTTGCCGGTGCTGCCACTGTAATACATTTAATGCCACCACAGGGTAAATTACGGTGCTTGATCGCTGTGCATAGAGTTTATAACTGGACGTAGCGGCCGTCATACACGTCAAAGTGACAAAGACCGAAATATAAAACTGTCCGTAAAAGCTTAGGACTTTTCCGTTAGCCCACAAGTATATATCAGTGCACGAGCACAGAGATAAATATATGACGGCGGCAACGTCCAGTTATAAACTCTATGCACAGCGATCGAGCACCGTAATTTACCCTGTGGTGGCATTAAATTTATTACAGTGGCAGCACCGGCGACTGTCATGGCGCCCCTACCTGTCTGGCTATATAAAGGGATCGATTGGTGTGCTACGGATGATTCTTGTTCCAGACACGGCGCGGTGTGGACATGCTGAAGGCCTAGAGTTATATAGGTTGCAACCTACCTACCCACAACCCGTTTCTGCCCACATATATTTGCGGAAAGAAAAATGTTTATCTTTCTTTTTTTTTTGGTTTGGTTTTGGCTCCACACTTTTGTGTATTTAGCCAGTGTCAAGTAATTAATTTTTCAAGTTAATTTATATTATACATATGTATGTTGTATGTGTCAAGTCAAGTCACAGTCCAAGTCATCAAGTCATGGTTTAGTCTAGTCAAGTCATACTCCTAGTAAAATGGTGGCAACTTTACCAGAAGCTTCTATTGAGTATTGGAAACAACACGAAAAAAAGTTTCACCATCATTATACCACTTTCCCACACTCATACCTATAATCCAGCGCTTAACGAATAAAATACCACCAATTTTATGCACCAACACTGAAAATAACACAAGTTTTGAAAAATAATACAATGTGGTGACACGATCTTTTTCGTTTTCCCGCCAAAACTCCTTTTTCGTTCTTTCTATCTTTATTTATTAGCTAACAATAATAGTTGACTTGAATATGAAATTAATTTGTAGGTCGAAAACCAATATAGCTTTCTAGAAAGCTGTGATAAGGTATATGTGAGAGCAGTTTGAAGGAGAAAGTTTTAAACCAGCAATTTATAATATGGTTTATTTCTAAAAATATCACACAAACCTATTAAGAAAATGGCATTGTCACACTTTTTTAACGCAAAACTAATTGATTGTAAATCATATATATTAACTAGCTTCTGCCCGTGGCTTCACCCGCGTGGCCTATAGGAAAATAATTCAACCACCCATTCCACCCTCTTAGGGATGGAATTTCGAAAAACCCTTTTCTTAGTGGATACCTACACTTTACAAAGAACACACCCTCCAAATTTCAAGTTTCTTGGACCAGCGGTTTAGGCTGTACGTTGATAAATAAGTCAGTCAGTCAGGACTTTGAATTTTAACGTATAGGTTACCACTAACAATATTTTTTTCTTTATAATCGTATTTATCATCTCTGAAAAAATAAGTTATGTAAGTACTATCTAGTGTAATAAAATACGTCGCTACTTTGCGTAGGTATACCTGTAACTATCACTATAGAGTTTTGGCGGGAATGCGAAAAAGATTGCGTCACCGCATTGTATTATTTTCCAAAACATATGTTATTTTCAGTGTTAGTGCATAAAATTGGTGGCATTCTATTCGTTAAGTGCTGGATTACAGGCGTGAGTGTGGGAAAATGGTATAATAATAATATATTATATAATATAATAATAAAGAAGCTTCAAGTAAAGTTGCCACCACTTTACTAGAAGTATGACTTTGACTGGACTATGACTTGACTTGATGACTTCGACTGTGACTTGACACACATTTGCGTGAAATATCATTAACTTGATAAATTATTAATAACTTGACACTGGCTAAATACACAAAAGTGTGGAGCCAAAACAAAAAAAAAGCTATTACTATAGGCTTTTCCTCATTTAATTATTTAACAGGAGTATTAATAGTATCACGCCACAGATCCTTTAAAAATCTTTTTTTATAGGATCTGTGTATCACGCATTCATTTATGTTTCTAACATTCCTCTAAGTTTCTAACGTAACATCAATATTTAAATCTAAAATCATGATATCGCAGGTTAAGAACCAATACTACCATCTATCTAAATATTTGTCGGTTTTTAGTTTTCAATGCAAATCGATTTAAAGTTTAATTTCGCATAACTTGCTCTATCACCTATCTCCAAATATATAGTAATTTTAAAGTATGCGCTATAGAAATACCACCTATGTAAAGGAGCCGTTAGTTGTTTTGCCAATATTGTCTGTTTTTTTTTCTAGTGTAAAGTTACCTTATTTGAGTTAGATGGTATTGGTTCTTAACCCGCGATATGTAAGATAAGGTCCCTTCCAAATAAACTATTATTATTGGTTTATAGACGAGCAGAGTCTCTATCCAGTGTTTAATTCACTTTTAAAGTTCATTTTTCTAGCATTGATATTATATTCATTCGTAACCAGCGGTCGAGTCCGTTCTTAATAAAAATCAAAGGTATTAAAAAAATTGGTGATAAGCAAAGCATTTGACCATAAAAAGTAGCAGTAATGACGTCTTTTGGGTTATATATCTACAACATTGATAATAATATTTTAAGATCCATCTTAATCTGATCCATGTCTTCAGCTAGGTGATCACGTAACTTGATTGCAACCAATAGAAACACAAATTAATATGGATTTGACAGTTTCAATACGTAGTTTTTTTTATGTTTTGGTTCCACACTTTTTTGTATTTAGCCAGTGTCAAGTAATTGATATTTTTTCAAGTTAATTAATATATATATGTATCAAGTCAAGTCACAGTCCAAGTCATCAAGTCAAGTCATAATCTAGTCTAGTCTAGTCAAGTTATACTACTAGTAAAGTGGTGGCAACTTTAACAGAAGCTTCTATGGATGAGAGAAAACTCTGTGCATTACTAAGGAAATTTTCAAATTAAGAATGATATTTCTCCTGTTGCATTGCAATCAAAGTTCTATGATGACCTCCCAGATCATATAAATTTAGATCTCTCAGATCGATATGGTTGATGAGCGCCATCTACTTACGCTAGATCGGAAACTCTGGGAAAAGCAATTGTCTTGGCTCTTCTAAGAATATCATGAAAGGCTTGCGCGCAACATGGTGCAAAACACTCGCTTCAAAATAAAATTATCTGGTAATAAACTTAGAAAAATATTTTATTTTATAATTATCCACAACATTTATCATTGTCTGATCCATTTAGGAATGTTTATTATAGTTTAAAAGCGCCATCTACTTGCGCTGGGTCGGAAACTCTTCCTGTGAAGAGCAGTTGTCTGGTTGGTTCGTCTTGAATGAAGAACATGAAAGGTTTGTCCGCGACTATTTCGGAGTTGCTGATGGTATCCTCACCGAATTTGTTGACTAGCGAGATTTCTGTGAACCAAAATTAAATATTAGGTCAAAATGAGTAAGTCGTACCTGCCTAGTTGCCTGCGCCCCGTCCTAAGTCATATTCCATTCAAATCATCAGGACACAACTTGATTTAAATAAAATGAAACACCGATAATTCATAAATTATTTTTGGAAAACACATACGTACGCAAACATAAACAAGCATTTATAATAATGAGGTAGTTGGAAAAATTTAAAGTACAAAGTTCCTATCTTATTTTATTTGGATGTAATAAAATACGGTTCAGCCGTTTTGGCGTGAAAGCCAAGCAAACAAACAGACAACTTTACACTTTAATATATGTACTGGTAAGGATTCCATTGCATTATCACGTCTATTGTATTCCAATTTTTTTACATTGTATCCCATTATATTTCTTAGATTTTGTGCTAGATCTTTCCTTTTAATTCTATTCCATTATTTCTATTGTAATCTACTCCATTAATTCTATTTGATTTCATTTTATTCCCTTCCATCCAAACCCATTCTATTTCATTTGAATGCATTCCACTCCATTACAATGCATTCCATTCAGATCCATGATATTCCAATAGTTTCTCTAACAAACCTACCAGTAGCGGCATAAGCCACGCTCCCGAGCTCGTTGACTTCGATGCCAGACCGCTGCAGCACCTTCGAAACCCTCAGTCTCTGATGGAGGAGCTGACCTCGAGCGATGCCGGGAAAAGAAGCCGTGTCTTCAAATGCTTGACGAACTCCCAACTGAAATAAATATTTTTAACTATAACTAACTAGAAAACTATCTCGTATTTTGCCCAAAAATCATGCGGCCAGCGTTCTGGGCACATTACTTTCCACCAAGTCTTTATAATAAAACTTTGGATAACGTGACAATCCTATGGACCTTGCAATCAAGATCCAACAATGTATGCATTTGAGTTCTCTTTTGTCAACATTTCATTTTAAATTTTTGTGTGTAAACAAAACCACGATACCTTCAGCTGATTGCTTCCTTCCACACTTTCAGATACTAAACTTGGTACTTACTAAAATATATATTGAATTACAAGCAATTACCTTATCCGTAGACATTCTCAGAGGATCACGGACAAAATAATGCCTTAAGTGTAACAACGCGGTAGGACCACGGGCAATCAATAAATAATAAATAAATATTTTTTGGACATTTCACACCGCATCATCTAGCCCCAAACTAAGCAAAGCTTTACGGAAACCAGGGGGTGATCACGAAACTTTGATTGCAATGCAACCGGAGAAATTTCCATACAAACTATGCACATAAGCTGCGTATTCAAACTGTCAAATCCATACAAATTTGTGTTTCTATGGGTTGCCATCGAGTTACGTGATCGCCCAGCAGATACACACAATACTTAGATACTTTTTTTGTAAATACATACATAGAATACAATATAACACCCAGACACAGAACAAACATCGATATTCATAACACAAATATTTGTCCTGGGTGGGAAGTCCACAGTTAAGAAGGCAGGGTTACTACAAACTGAGCTATCGAGTCTCTCAATCATGTTGACTATGGCCAACTGTCACCCATAGACACAGTATTCTTGACGTTTCTGGTTCTTCAGCATGCTCGTTTGATAGGTTGTCTTTAATTTTCCTTCACCGTTGTGACCGAAAGTAAGTTTACCTCTCTCAATACTCCATCAAGTTGGGAAGTGTAGTCGAACTTGAACTTGGGTAGTGTGACGTCGATCAGACGCTCGCTGAGGTTGGCCAGCTCTAAGCGTAGGTCGGTCAAACTGTTCAGCACGAGTGGCAGACCACTGATGGAGTTTGGGACTATGATGTACATGGCGAATTTGTTGCCCTGAAATATTAAAGAATAAAAAGTAAAAAAAAAACCTCTTTTCAACAATATGGTAGAATGGTAGCTTTTCAATCAGTAATTTCTCTTGTTTTAATTGAGTTTGAAATACGTCAACATTGTGATCACGTAACTTCGATTGCAATGCAACAAGAAATCTCAATCCTAATTTGAAAATGTCTATAGTAATATGTGTTGAAACTGTCAAATTCATACAAATTTGTGTTTCTACCGGTTGCAATAATATCCTCTTGAAAACATCCACATTAATATTCGGACGCTGGTAAAGACTTCCACTCCTTAGCCTTTCATATTTTTCAAAATTATTTTTAAAAATGTGGACATTTCACACAACACCATCTAGCCCCAAACTAAGCAAAGTCTGTACTGTGGGAACCAGCTAGGCGAACACGTAACATGATTGCAACGAATAGAAACACAAATTTGTATGAATTTGACAGTTTCAACACGCAGTTTATGTACATTTTTACTATGGAAATTTTCAAATTAGGAATATAAAAATTATATCTGGGAAAAATAACATCATTTGGGGTCCTCCAGCCGGCCTAGCAGACATGCCGCGAGATACATAAACATGAATAAAATAAATATTTTAGAGATAGTTTTTTCGTCGCATTATCTCATTTGGAAACGTCGAATATTATATAAATTTAACCTTTGACAGGTAGCTTGCAATCAGCTAGGCGATCACGTATTGTTTATTGCAACCATTAGAAATATAAATTTGTATGAATTTGACAGTTTCAACACGCAGTTTATGTACATTGTTACTATGGAAATTTTCAAATTAGGAATGAAATTTCTCCTGTTGCATTGCAATCAAAGTTCCGTGATCACCTTTCAGATAACTTATAGACTACTTATATGCTTGTTACGGATAAAAGGAAATAGCATACCCTGTATGGCATCCTCAAGATCTTAGCATCGTACTTTGTAGACTCTGCATAGTAGAAGTAATCCTTGACGTTCATGAAAGGTACGTTAGTTTGTTTCTTTGCAGACACGTAGAATGGACCAAGCTTGGTGGCGTTGGGGGCAAACTGGTGGCGCCAGCTGCCTTTGAAGAAAAGAGTGTTGAGAATCAACACCACCATGTTGCGGACGTCATCTGGAATATAAGTTTTCATCAATAAAATAAAAGTTAATTAACAACACTGTGGACATTTCACACAGCGTCATCTAGCCTCAAACTAAGCAAAGCTTGTACTATGAGAGCTAAGTCATTCCTGCTGGGCGATCACGTAAATCGATTGCAATCAAAGAGAAACACAAATTTGTATGGATTTGACAGTTTGAATATGCAGTTTATGTGCATAGTTAGTATGGAAATTTCTCCTGTTTTTATTGCAATCAAAGTTTCGTGATCACCCCCCTAGTACGAGTAAATAGTTAGTCCAAAAGTCCAGTCATTTTGTGAGTTTGTTTTACTAGTTTTAGGATTTTGTAAAAGCCCGTCTGTATTAAAGTTTGACAACTCCAAGCTCACACTTAGCCTTTGTGACGTACCCATTTGGGTATGTCACACTTACTGCAATGCATTTGCATTTGCATTGCAGTAAGTGTGTCATAGAGGGATAAGTGTGAATCTATAAGCTGTCAATCTTTAGTATAGACGGGTATTATTATTCCAAATCCCAACGTTTTTACAAACACAGTCTTCGCGCTTCTCAGCTTTCCCTACAGACAGTTCAAAGAACCCTCTAAAAAGTGAAAAGAATCCTGGCAGCGCTAGATGATATTATATGTACTGGCTATATTTTAAAATTGTGCATCATAATTATTGTGCATGCATCATGTCTATCACAACACAATCGCGATTTCCCCAATTCGCGGTTTTCCCCGACAGTTAAAGTCATCATTTCACATTAACACCTGATTGTTTGTTTGAAGTTCAATCAAATTCAAAACCGCAATGTCATTGTCATTACAAAAGTAGTCATTTACTAGGTGGTAGGACTTTACTGCAAAGTTCGTCTAGGTAGGTACCACCGCTTTGCCAGTTATTCTGCCGCCAAGCAGTAGTGCGCAAGCACTGCTGTGTTCCGGTTTGAAGGGCACTGTAGCTAGTGAAATTACTGGGCAAATGAGACTTTATGATCTGATCTCACAGTTTAGTAATCTTATTACTAGATTGTGCTGATGTCTCTGGATGACGTGCGCAGTGCAGTGTCACGCGAACCTCTATACTTTAGAGTTCCGAGTGACACTGCAGCTGATATGGGCAGCCGTGTCGTTTAACATCAGGCGAACGGCTAGCTCGTCACGTCATTCCTTAACATAAAAAAAAAGTCATTATTAAATGACTACTTTTGTAATATGCACAGGGAATTTTAGTGAAACCTCATATCAACAAGCTAGCCTTCTCTCTACCTGATTAATCCTCATACACATTCCAAAATGATAAAGAACGAACAGAACATGACGAGATTTCTTCCGCTAGCTTTTACCTTCGTTGACTAGGTCAGGTATCCTCCCATGTGTGATGTTAGAGACCCACGCGTTAATTTCTCTGGAAGCGACAAGAGAGTCGTCAAAGTTGGTTGTCTTCAGTTCAGTCTTGTAGAACTCTTGTGCAATGGCAGCGAAACGCTGGCGTGGTTGTGTGCTGTCCCCCACGTAGATACGACTGCCTAAGTTCAGGATATACTCTGAAGATTCTTTCTGTAAGATTAAACGAACATATTTGAATCCACCATTGATAAAATACAAAGAAAATTAAACAAATACTTGTTTAAAATAGCGGAAAATATAAATATTATATCGGCGAAATATAACATTATTTGGTCCTCCATCCGGCCTAGCAGACATGCCGCGAGTTACATAAACATGAATAAAGTAAATATTTTGGAGATAATTTTTTCGTTGCATTATCTCATCTGGAAACGTTGAATATTATATAAATTTTACCTTTGACAGGTTGCTTGCAATCATCTAGGCGATCACGTATTGTTTATTGCAACCATTAAAAAAATAGTTTGGATTAGACAGTTTCAATACGCAGTTTATGTGCATAGTTAATATGGAAATTTTGAAATTAAATCTCTTGTTGCATTGTAATCAAAGTTCCGTGATCTTCCCCCAAGTGGCCGAATTCTACAAATTAGGGGCTACAGAAAAGGACACGTTTATATGCTACCCTGCAAAGTTCCTCTAGGCAAGTACAACCGCTTTGCCAGTTATGCTGCCACCAAGCAGTAATGTGCAAACACGATGTGTTCCGGTTTGAACGTGGTAGCTAGTGAAATTAATGGGCAAATGAGACTTTCTAACTCAGTCAGTAATCTTAATACTAGACTGTGCTGCTGATGTCTCAGGATGATGTGCGCAGTGCAGTGTCACGTGAACCTTTATATTTTAGAGTTGAAGTAGCACTGCAACCGTTACGTCATTCATTAGCATTCAAAGTATAATCTTTCGTTTATAGATTTGTGGCGTTTCTGACCGTGGTTGGGAAACTGTCTTCACCAACATTTTCATACATGTCCGTCTGTCGCCATCCATGTAAACTAATTAAAAACGACTATATTATATACTAGCTTCTGCCCGCGAGTTCGCCCGCGTGGCCTATAGGAAACGAAGATTTTTAATAGATAATTCTTTCACCCATTTTACCCTCATAGGAATGGAATTTCGAAAAACCCTTTCTTAGTGGATACCTCCATTTTACAAAGAACACACCCTCCAAATTTCAAGTCTCTAGGTTTAAGCTGTGCGTTGATATATAAGTCACTCAGTTAATCAAGACTTTGAATTTTATATGTATAGATTGGTGTCGATTCTGTGTCGCATACTCTAAAGCTAATCTAAATTAACATATTTCTGTCTTTTTCATATACCCTTTATCAGAAGAGTACCGCCATACTTTCAGTTTACTTTAGTTTTAGAGAATGCGACACAGAATTGACACCATTGTTAGGAAGGACTCAACCAACCTTTAATGACTCGATGATGGTAGAGAACTTCCTTCTCACAAGGTTCCTGTCCAAGTCAAAGCCCAGAACAGACGAGAGCTCCGCCTGAGTGGGTCCCGTGGCTGCTTCCGTGAGGATGGCTAAAGCCAGCTTCAATCCAAGAGGCGATAGCAGGAAGTTTTCCGTTGACGATGCTGCTACGCGCTGGAAAAAATACACGGAATTTATGGTTATAAGCAAAGAATATAATAATCGCTACGTTCTAGTTATAAGCGCTAATTATTATCGAATGCTTCAAATTGCATGGCAATAGATGCAATATTAAAACGCGTAAAAATATCGCGTAACATTTCTTGATTTACCCCGGTGCTACCTGTTTGCGAATAAGGCCACCCCAAGAATATTCAGGGCATAGGTAGTAACTTGTGTTCCTAGCATGCCTTAGAGTGTGCCTTAGACTACACGACTGAAATAAAACTTCTTTGCTTTAGTTCCGTCTATCGGCCGCTATAATTTGCCACCTTGACAATTGTAAATTTACCGGATATCCCAACATAATAATACAATTTTTTTACTTTGTTATGTTGGCAATGGAGATCTATTTGAATCAACTTCCGTTCGCCTCGCTACGCATTCACCAGCTCACGCCTCAAATCAAGCGTGCGTAAAGAAGTTTTAGTTCAAAATTCTTACCTTTGTAAGAGTCCAGTCAAATCTATCATAGTCCGTGGTAGATTGAGTGAACTGCTCGTCTAAAGAGTCCCAATAGTCAGGATCGACTAGCGTAGCATTAGGCGGAGTGATTGCCTTTGCTTGGACGTTTGACGCTGCAGCCGCGGCGTACTCGCCAGCTAACCCAAACACATTTTGCAAAGTGTTTGGGTCTATTTTGTTTTCTGCTCTTACGATTGCAAGAAGTAAAGGTGCTGTGGGATAAAAAAATACTACTATTATCCAAATAGCAAAAGCTATTCTAAATACGTGCTTATGGTCATCTCTTATTAATTAGGTATTCCTTATACTTTACTATAAATTATTACTACTCGTATAGGTAGGTAGGTACTTATTACCTATACCTTATGCGTAATGCTCCTGCCCCAATTTAGAGAAGAGTATTGTGTACGTATAACGTATCTTTTTTTTCTAGATGTAAACCTAACTTGCACATACATATATGCATAAATATCTTGAATCATACAGATAATAGGGACTTTTTAACCTATAGTGTTCTTAGTATTGGAACAATAATGTCGGTACCTACCGACATTATTATTCCAATACTAAGATATAAGCAATTTAGTAGCAACTTAGCAACTTGTAACCGAATGACGTAGAGTGTACCTAACTGTAAATTTTTTGCGGACTAATATAGGTAAATAGCTACTGCCCGCGGCTTCACCCGCGTGGCCTATAGGAAACGAGGAATTTTTTAAAAAAATATAATATATATGTATATAAATAGATAATTCAACCACCCATTTCACCCTCTTATAGGTGGAATTTTGAAAAATCCTTTCTTAATGGATACCTACACCTTACAAAGAACACACCCTCCAAATTTCAAGTCTCTAGGACCAGCGGTTGGTTAATATGTGTGATGTTCATTATCAACATCATAAAAAGTGGATAGATGTAGCAAGGGCAGATATTAATATAAAGGAAGTGAGTAGATGAAACAATGACGGCTATGTATAATATAGAAGAAATAGAAATAGTAGATATTGGCTTCACAGCTAATAAAATGGGACGATGTAAATATTAACACTACGGCTACGAGTTATGACTAGCGACATTCAAACTGAAGCACTCAGGCTCAACGCCGCCCTGCATCAATGACTTTTCAAGGTTATGCGCTTTATTTTCACTCGCTATTGCAGCGGATTTGCACTCTCACTCTCTGAAATGTTCAAGAATTAGTAGATTCGTGAACAAGATAGGCAAACCAATATATCATCCACCAACCCGCACTTGGCCAGCATGGCGTATTATGGATTACACTCTCTCAATGCGAGAGAAGACCCGTGTCCCAGCTGTGGATTTGAATTGGGCTAATGACGTGACATCATGTAACCAATTAATTCAATGCAACAGCGTATGTATGTATTCAAGACATGTCGGACGCACACCATGTGTGTAATTTTCAATTGTAACTCCATCCATAGAGAGAATTCCAAACGTCCATATTCGACTTTTATACATAGGCTTTTTGTAAACAATGAAATCAGTAAATGACAGACACGCATGAAACCCAAATGCAAAATATCCAACCTCTGGACTATCTCGACGACCGTTACGCTCTTTACGCTCTAAATATGAATATGAATCGGAATAATGACATTCGCAACACTGACAAAATAATAAGTATGTACCTATATCCGGCAAAGGGAGAGCCACCAAACGAAGCTAATAAGTTCATTGAAGCGATTGGACAACTTTGTTAGTGACGTCCAATTGGAACACGATCTCTTTCAGTCGTAGACCCGAATTTTGAAATGATCATGATTTTCTGTCGAAGAAAGACATCTTCATGAAATTATGTCTCAATGGTAGGCAGTATGCATGCACTAGGCAATAGACCTAGTACTTACCTATAAACTATAGTCCTCATCTTAGCAGTCGGCGATCTATCGCTAATCAGGACTTATTTAGGGGCTTCCGATCCATGGTTAGAGTGGCGCCACTTTCGACCATAACATTCAAGTTAAATGTAAAAATTCTCTGTCAAGTGATCTATCAAATGTAAAAATTCAAGTGTACATTTTTTTTTTCAAAACAAACAGGTTACACTTTCTAAGTGATAATGATGGTATTCAGCTAAAAAAATAAATAATATCACTTAGCCCCTGATATACTCTGCGGGGATTCCTACAGTAGCTTTATGGTCCAATGTGGAGACGGTGAGAATTTCAAATTCCCAACAATGCCAGATAAGAATAAGTTTATCAGTGAGGGCGATGGAAATTTATAGTGGTTATTGTATAAGGGAACATTGGAGATACCACTTCAAAATATAATGGAAAATAAACGGCGACAGTTATTGACCTAAACTGCACTGTTGCACCGTAAAGTAAACTTATTAAGGTTTATTATATCGATTAGCAAAAACCATAGGCAGACTCAGTAAAAAAAAGGATTTAAGCCTACCTACACCAAAATCTTACGAAGCCAATAAAGTAATTGCTAAAACAATTTAATTTAATTGTTTATTTATTGCATAGTTATTTCTCTCGAGCACGCTAACCTTCGATAGCCTACAAGACAAATGGCGCCCCTAATCGATACTTTACCTATATTTTATTTAACAACAAATTTGTTTAAGAGTCCAAATCAAGTTTAGCATTTAGAGAGATTTATCGTAATTACAAGACCATAATGTCTGATAAACTATTGACAGCCGATTCAGTCCTTGAACTTCTTGATCCGAGTTAACGACAATGATTCGAATCGCGGAATATCGGCTTCTTTTATCCCTTTCCTTCATCTAATCTAAATATATATAACTCAAAGGTGACTGACTGACATAGTGATCTATCAACGCACAGCCCAAACCACTGGACGAATCGAGCTGAAATTTGGCATGCAGGTAGATGTTATGACGTAGGCATCCGCTAAAAAAGGATTTTTCGAAATTTCATCCCTAAGAGGGTGAAATGGGGGGTTGAATTATTTTCCCATTGGCCACGCCGCGGGCGAAGCTGCGGGCAGAAGCTCGTATTGATATAAAAACCAGAGGAGCTATAAACTTGTTTCAATTTAAAAACCAACGCAGATATTGAAAGTATTATCCTTCTAACTTTGACATGAATAGGTTACTAATGACAACGTAGGTATATAAAATACATAATTCTTATGGTAAATTAATTATTTTTGGAATCCAGTTTTATCAAATCACTCTTATTACACTATTGGACTTAGTAGTTTCTAGAGTTGCGCCGAATATGAATATTTAAGCCGGACCGAATAATGAATGTTATTCGGTTCAGTACTTTTCGAACCATAATGTTCGGCCGAACTAACGCTAACATTGTCACACATTCAGTCGCTACAAAATTTCAACAAACGCTCCATTGCATTGAAACAGTTTTCAACGTGTAAAATTATTCCAAATAAGTACAAACGTAAATCGTTAAAGTGTGTTACGAGTTTAGTGTCGTTCAATCAAATTCACAGTAACAGGTTTCATAGAAACAAGTAAAACATTTTATTTCATTTAACATGTTAATGCATTACCGTAATCACAATAATGTAGGTTACACAACTAAATCTCAACCTATGACGCTCCTAGGGTCGATAGGTCGTTATGGCCCGTTTAACAAAAATCACAATACAACGCGTTCTGCTGATCGCGCGCGTAATATTTAGAAAATATTCTGTTATTATTCGGCATTTCAACCGAACCGGGGCGAATGCCGAACACAAAAAATATGCTCCGAATACGAGAAATTACCGAATATTCGGTGCATCTCTAGTAGGTACCATCTAGCACATCACTACGTAAGTACTTTGATTTATTGAGACAAAAAATGGGTAAATACTATTTTTTTTAAATTGACGATTAATAATTAAATATCCATACCTAATATCAATGTCTGGAAGCAATCTGTCTGTATTTTCATCGTAAATGTAGCAAACCTACCTCAAATTCTGTATCTACTGGTAAAACATAAATTCTCCCCATTTACATATATATGTCTTACCATGTTATAAGTACTTAATCATCGACGTGATTGTGAAAATTCATGACAGCAATTTTTAGTTTTTAGTTTATTGGCGGTTGGGTGGCACATTAGGAAGGAATTTGATACGTTTTACATCAATAGATTTAGACGCTGGTTTCTAAGGAAGTAATCTTAATTCATGTCGGTTCCTACCCTGTGTATTTTTATTAATACAATGTAAAATATAAATAATTGAGAAACGGACAAAAGGTTGTAATGTATCAAATACGTAACGGGTCAGCTAGTGATATAAATAAATTGTAACAATTGCAAGTAAAGAGACGATTAGGTAGGTACCTAGTATAATAATTATACTAGCTCAATAGGTTCGATTACAGACATGAAGACCAATAAAAGGATCTGTCTTACGGGTAACTATTGTACTCGTATAAGCACTATTGGCGCACAGAATAAATCATAGTAAACGGTGAGATCATAAGATTGTCATAATAAAAGATTTTAGAGGTGAAAAGGATCAGAGTATCCATAACCTAGATGATTTTAGGGATATGATACACGTACTCGACGTGACAGTAAGTATCATTCAAAGTTTTTAACATTGATAACAAAAATAAAGGTCAAGATTAACAATGTAAATAGATGCTTAAGTATACCAACATATATTCAGAGACGGCACTTTGACGAACTCTCAAAAAATCAAAACGTTCCTAATCAAAGGTCAAGCTTGATAGCAGTTTGAAATAACATCCAAAATCCCCTATGAACAGTCGTTCTTCAATAAAATTATACAAGAAAGGGGTACCTACCTACTACCTACATACTATACTATACATACTACCTACATATAGGAAGTAACTTAACCATATAGGTATTCAATCAGTATTATAATATCTAAAAACTATATAAAACTAACTTACCAATAAAAAACAAAAGACACATTCTCGTAGTCATCTCCACCACAAACAAGGAAAACCCAGAAATAATAAAAAAGTGAGTTCAAGGCAAACCCAGATACGTACAACCTTATGTGCTATAAAGATAGTACAAGTTATATTTATAGTATTTGGCACTAATGCACTAGAGTCGCTAGTATTTATTTTATTTTATCATGATTGAGACGTGCGTTCTTTGCTAAGATCTGATCGCGACTGAATGCTTAATGTTGACCATAACATTAATGGAAGGTTCACCTCACCACGACCGGTTTATTGATTATAACCGCAGGCGAGTTACGTCTTGGTCGTCGTCACTCAAAATGGGTATTTTTAAACCGGCATTACAACCTCTATATTTTCCCTATCTTGATGTAGCCTCGTTAGTGTACAACAAGCGCAGAGGTTCTAGGTCCAGGATATTATTTTTTTGTGTTAAATTTTTATATAACGTAGCCTTCTTAATTGATACATACTGGTTTCATGGTTGCAGGGAGGAGTTCCTAACTTTTGTTCAACAAACCGTTAGAAATGGGAGTTTTGGCGGGAAGACCAGCGCTTCACCGCATTGTGTTATTTAACAAAACTTGTGTAACTGTATATATAAGATTAGCTTCTGCCCGCGGCTTCGCCCGCATGGCCTATAGGAAACGAAGATTTTTTTAATAGATAATTCAACCACCCATTTCAACCTCTTAGGGGTGGAATTTCGAAAAAGTGTAGATGGATACCTCACACATTACAAACACACCCTACAAATTTCAAGTCTCTAGGGCCAGCGGTTTAGGCTGTGCGTTGATATGCAAGTCAGTCAGTCAGTCAATCAGGACTTTGAATTTTATATGTATAGATTAAGTTGATTAATGATCGCATATGTTTTGTGGTTTTTACTAAATTACTTACATGCCTACAATCAGATTCTCCGTAAATTGCTCTGTAAATATATCTAACTAATTAATACCTAATACATAATTAGTAAAAATATGTACTTATTTACATTTAGCACTGATCACACTATTTGCTAACTGATTTTTTCCTTATTATTCTCATTATGGAAAAACATTCATAATTAAGAAGTCTGTAACGTCACTAGTCTCCGGGTCTCAGCAATGAGGATAGAATCACTTTTTGGTTAAGGAGCAGCAATAGGAAAAAGCATTTTGTATCCAACCATTAGGCTATTTGACTGCTATATTTTTATAGCATAAATAATTAATATTCTTCAAAAAATTGACAGTCTTGAAAAACTGCATATCTCAAAAAGTTACTTGCATTTAAAAATACTGGAATAGAAAGAGACAGCTCAAACACTTTTTGCTGTGATTTTATTGGTCAAACGCATGATTGAGAGATTTGTCGATTTCTACAGAACATGATACACTTGCAAGCCAGCAGTTTGGCTGTCTGTAAGATGCGAATCGGCGGCAATGAAACTAACTATGCGCAGATTCAAGGGTACCTTTTCCATACCACAGGTTTTAAAATCCATACCGTTCATGTAAGTACTATCAATGGTCCAAGATACGCATTTTAGAAGGTATTAAATGACATTCATCTTGAGAAATTATAATATATATAATAGGTCTTTACCTATGAAATTGCCGTATTGCAGTACAGACTTTTTCAAACAAAAAAAAAGTTTTGATTGGCAATGAATTCTAAATTCAAATTAATTTTGTTTTAAAAATATGACATTCTATTTACAATATAAGTCTTTTGTTTATTGATTAGCGTTGTATTTTCATTACATTTCAACATTTTTCCTCATAATGGATACTTTGAAATTTCGTGTAATTATGGAATATGAGTTCCGTCGTGGCACCAACGCGGCACAAACGACACGTAACATCAACGACGTTTACGGAGAGAACTGTACAAACAAACGTACAACCCGTTATTGGTTTGCTCGGTTCCGTTCTGTGAATTTTGACTTGAAAAATGAACCTCGTGGTCGTCCGGAAACTTTGGTCAACAATGATGAATTAAAGGCGATTGTGGAAGCTGATGAATCTCAATCTACAGCTAAGCTGGCAGCAGCTTTTGATGTTAGCATCAAAACAATATTGGTCCATTTGCGACAGATTGGCAAGATAAAAAAAGCTTGATGGGTGCCCCACGAACTTAACGATCGCCAGCGCAACGTACGCGTCGAGACTTGCCTTGCGCTGCTTAACAGGCACAGAAATGAAGGAATTTTGAACCGAATTGTTACGTGCGACGAAAAATGGATTCTTTTTGACAATCGAAAGCGCTCAGCAAGTTGGTTAGATCCTGGTTCGGTACCAAAGCAATGTGCACAACGAAAAATGACCCCTAGAAAGGTGATGGTCACAGTTTGGTGGTCTAGTGCTGGTGTGATTCATCATAGCTTTTTACAAAACGGCGAGAGCATTACTGCAGATGTGTACATTGAAGAACTGACCACAATGATGGCGAAACTCGCACGTCTTTTTAAACTAAACTTTTTAGCGGGAAAAAAATTCAATTCCCGAGAGGCAGTACAAAACGCCTTTGGAAAGTTTGTTGTCTCCCGTCCTGCTGATTTTTTCAAGAAGGGCATCCATAACCTGCCACAGCGTTGGCAAAGATGCATTGATTGCAGGGGTGATTACTTTGAATAAAAGAAATAAATAAGTTCGAAAAAAAAAAATACTTTAAATTTTTTCAAACAAAACGGCCATTTCATAGGTAAAGACCTAATATATAATATCGGCCCTCAAGAATAACGATAGAAATGTTCAACAAAAGTATATATATGGCTATGGGTTAAGCATGGCGGGCAAACTATAAAACTATAGGCCTTCAGCATGCGCACCGGGCCGTGTCCAGAGCAAGAGTGATCCGTAGTACACCAAGCGCTCCCTTTATATATAGCCAGATGGGTGGGGGAGCGATGACAGTTGCCGGTGTTGCCACTGTAATAAATTTAAATGCTACCACAGGGTAAATTACGGTACTGCCCGCTGCGCATAGTTTATAACTGGATGTTGCCGCCGTCATACACGCAAAAACACATACATAAAAATAGAAATATTTTTTTTAGTTCTGCTATGCCAATATCTTATTAATGTCAAAATGAGCGAGCGAGATAGATAACTCAGGATCGTTATATCACTCCGTATTGTCCTCGCCGAAAGTAAGCATTCTGTGAATAAAGTGTGCCAGCGCATTTAACATACTCGTATGTCTAACAAAATGTAATATTATAGGTATTGATTTCAATAAATCAAATACAAAACATAATTACAAAATATAATTTTCCCTTATCCCGTTCAACGAAACAAAACAATTATACAACAATAATATTACTAAAACAATATCACATATTATAATTTTAATACCTTATTTTAATTAGATATATAGCTAATAACAAAAAATTACAATAATATAGAAGGTGTGTTGTGATTGGTAGTAGATGGTATAATAATGACAAATTATCTTACCTTTTTAATTTTATTTATCTTAAATATTACAATGAATATGTGTATCACTAACAGCGCCCCGCGGTTTCACCCGCGGATTTAAAGTAGCCCATGTGTTAATCCACTATATAAGCTATCTATATTACAATTCCGTCCAGCGGTTTGAGCGTGAAAGAGTAACAAACATACATACATACAAACTTTCACGATATAATAATATATAAATTTAAATCAGATTTATTATTCGAAGTTACCTCGCGGACGTTCATATAAAAAAAAAAAAACAACACACGTACGCCGGTGTATTCTTTTATCTACTAGTAGATATATAAATAGATAACACTTTATAGTCTCATCAATGAAATTTATAGATGCAAGTAAATAAATCTTACGTGCGATTGGCAGTTTTATCACTGGTAGCGATCTCTTCTAGACAACCTTTATATGAAAAGTATCAGTAAACCAAAAATATACGAACTACATTAGTATTATATAACCTGTGACTACATATCTCTTCCTCTCTTCTAATGTTGCGTGCCCGACAGGTCCACGATGAACTGTTATTTAACTACCTACACCTGTACAACATTGTGGAATGCAAATAAAAATTGAAATTGAAATTGAAATACATCTGTTATCGTGTTTATTGATTGATTTACAGCTTCCGAAGTGTGGTGGTTGAGCAGGTTGACTCATAACCCGGATGCGACGGTTCGATTCCCGCGGCAGGACAAGTATTTGGACAAAGAAAATAATGAAAATACTTGCTCTGAGTCTGGGTGCCGTGGGACCATGGTCCTCGTAGTACCTGGATCCTAGGTCATACAAGGAATCCTAATTAGGATCCAGGATCTATGTATGTGATTTTTGGCGTATTATTATTAAGATTAGTATAAAAACTGACATATTTTTACTTTATGACGAATTCCGATCTATGTGCAACTTTATGCATATCCAACGGTAGTTTTCAGTTATTAATAAATACCGGTAAAATATAAAGCTAACTAAGCTAAGCTAAAAAAGTAGATTTTGATTTATGATTAAGATAGTACATGGGCGCGGCAATTAAATTTTAATAATTTATTTGAGTTAGGTGCTATTTTCAATGGCTGGATAAATTTTATTCAAACAACAAAGTATAATCTGACTAAAATAAAAGTACCATTATAGCTGCAGTTCACTTAATAAAATTATTCTTTTATTTTCACTGTGTTTTGTTTTATCCAATGAATAGCTTTTATCTGATTAATGAAAAACCGCGCCTAATATAATCACCAAAATAACTAGTTAAGTTTTGAATAAACCAGTTTAACCATGACTAATGGTTAAAGGCGGGTCAATTTATGTGGGTATAACGTGAAGTGTTTATCAAACCAAACTAAAATATATTTTTTTCTCACATGCTATTTTATAAAGTAGTTTAGAAGCAGTCTCACTCCCTCTACGCTTTCCGACATTAGGTAGGAGTGAGAAAAGCATATACTGCTTTTATCCGAACAATTATAGCGCTATTTTAATCCCTATCCACAATAATAAAAGTGCTACGGGTTCTCATGTGGTACATATTCAAATCCAAACAATATGTTTTTTATTTTGTTTATGTGGCTTTGAACTGCTCATCCGACTTCGCTGAAATTTTGCACGCAGATTCCTTATACTATCGAAATCAACGTTAATACTTTTTATCCAGCAAAATTAAGAGAAATCGGGATGAATTTACGGGTGAAACCACAGGGCGCCTATAGTATGTTTAAAAATAATATTTAGAGTTATAAAGAGGGTTTCCCCGTGGACCTACAGCTATTTCCCACTGGTGGGACTACGGCGCTAGTGATGGAATTAAAAAGTAAACTATACACGCTAGCTTTAATATATGAGAGGTAAATTTAAAACTTGACTACTTACTAGGTCCATGTACCTTTTGTTAATAAAGTACCAGGGTACCATCAGTTAAGAAGAGGTTTAGGTTCAATCTTATCTATAAATACACACAGAAGGCGCATAGCAAAGCTATGCATGAAGCAATGGGGCCACGGGGAAACCCCAGTTATAGTTGTAAGATTATTGTGATTACAATATACAAACAACCTACAAACAAACCACATTCACGATCCTTATTAATAGTAGTTGAGTAGGTATTATTAATTTTCTTTGAAAACAGGTACAAATCATATGGCCAATTATCAGGTAGTGAACGGAAACGCGAGATTCGCTTCGAAGTAACACCATTATTATAACTTTATAAATATAAATTTAATAGTACCGTAATACTACACAATCTGTATTAAAATAACTAATATATTAAAGCTGTAAAAGAAAACTTTGCAATTGGAACAGAAAAATGGCAAACGAATTTTTGTATTTTTATACATTATAAATAGGCCTATTCCACTCTACACTATGAAGTTGTCTTACTTTAAAGGTACTTATGTGAGAGTGAAACAGATGATTTAACACAATTTCATAAAAGATCACTGACAAAACAAAAAAATTATAATACTGCAGAAAGGAATGCTTTAAGAACAAACCAAAGCAAGAAATTGGCTGCGTTGATCTCTCCCGACCTTTACAGACATCACTTTTACTCAATTTAGCGACGCTTTATTATAACAGTGTTATATTATCTATCGTTCAGCAGTGGATGTGACATGTTGATCAATGTTGGTGATGGGAAATACTACAAATTAAGAAAAACCAAAATCGCTGCTAATTGTGGAAATAATTATTCTAACAGCGTCAATCTTTGTACAAATCCTAATCATAATTTGACGGTTTTAAAACTATCACGGTCCTTGGTCTTTCGATGTAATAAGAAAGGGATGACAAGACTTACAAAACTGATGTAATGTAATGTTATCTGGTTCCCATAGTACAAGCTTTGCTTAGTTTGAGGCTAGATGGCGCTGTGTGAAATGTCACACATTTACACACATTTATTTATTTTCTTTAATTCAGGATTAGCACAACAGAAACACCATTATTATTGTAAATTTTACAAAGCATTCTCGCTCAGCGAAAATAAAATTTTTTTTTGCTTTTATTTCCCATTTATGGAGGACCGTAAAAATGCGAGATTTAATCGCCAAAATTACTTCAATTAACCTAATGGAATTACTTTTGTCGGTAGCTTGGTTGCATAATACTTTTACACAGTATTTTTTTTTAATTTTTTGTACAGGCCAGATTTCGTATCAATACTCATAGTGAGTATTGACAATAATGTTAAAATACTCATATTGAGTATACTCGTATCATTATTTTTAAAACAAATTTTCGTTTTCTTTAAAACATTTACAGCCTTATTAATAAACACGAACTAGCTTTAGACTAGTTACACCATCTTTTGTCTCTTTCGATCCAGCTAAATATTCCAGTAGCAAAAAAGCACACAAACTGAAGTAACTAATCCGAGACTAATACCCGTTTATTAATAAGGCTGTTAAAGGTTACACAATACAAAGGACACAAGGTTAGTTTCATAAACTTTATAAATCATGAACTATGGTATTATTGCGTTTATAATTGTCTTAAAATTAATTATTGTAACTACGATCGCGATGATCTTGGAAGGATATTCGGTGGTGGAGTGCTTGTTAGTAAAACTGTCATGACCCAAAAGTGAAGGCAAATCTGTAACAAAGAGTTAAATCTTTTTACAGAACTAAAGTCACCGCTCTTATGGTCTAAGAGCCCGTGAACCCCAGATCTTCGTTATTTTGTAAAAGCTGAAAGTTTGTCAACGCATGCTCCCAACACAGCTAAAGAACTCTGGACCATTATGAAATTCGGGTTAGGGTGGCTTTAGCAGGTAAACGGTACTAAAGATGTGTAAAATACCGATCTAAATTCATCAAATGTTAAAGTGCGATTTTTTGGTATTGCCTTCAGAATATTATTAAAAATCACGTTATTCATTGCCAATATGCTATTTGACTACTATTAAAAATTAACAAGTAAATATTATTTACATAAAGTAGCAAAAAAATGAATGTAATAATTGGAAAAAGAAGTAAAATCGGTAAATAAATCTCGGAGTACGTTTTAGAAAAATGTAATCGCCTGTCCATTTCTCGCAAAACAAAGATCGTGTTAGCTACCTCACAGCTAATGATTGTATAATTTGAGACGTCACACGCCAATTTCTATTAAAATCTACCATAGAGGTGCCACAGCTTAGTAATGAGAAACTATGGAAGACTGGTAACTGACGTCACTGCGTGTTTGAGCTGTCTCTTTCTATTCCTGTATTTTAAAATGCCTGTAACTTTGTCATTTTTTGAGATATTTAATTTTTGTTTTCACGGTTGTCTATTTTTTGAGGTATATTATTTATGTATGCAATAAAAATATAGCAGTCAAATGTCTTATTGTATAACAGTGCAATCACAATTTAAATAATAGACTTGGGGCCCAGTTTGGTACTTACCATGTAAATAACAACAAATACCCTAAGCACTGGATGGCGTCTGATCACAGCGGCCATTCTATGTGATACTAATGTTAAGAGCGAGTCGGACGTTACCCGTCTCGTTCTATTAGTATCTCCGCTATTAAGGTTCACAACACTGTGCGTGTTCTGTGAACGGTGGGATGCTTCTTTCTTTAATTTTGACTGTAAAAAAAATTAAATAATTGAAAAAATATATTGTTCACTGTATTTTAATAGATTTTTTAAATAAACATTTATGTGATGAACATAGATGTTTGTTCGGTGTCTGGGTGTTATTATATTGTATTCTATGTATGTATTTATTTACCAACAAAACAGTATATAAGTTGTATCAGTTATAGCTCGCGCAAAATTTTATGAGCTCTCGGAAGTTAGGCCCTAGTACCAAAATGCGCATGGTTCAGTTAAGTGCATTGTAAAATCGGCCATATGGTAACTATAATATGCGTACTGCGCAGCCATCCGCGCTAACTTTCGGGATATTTTTTTTTTATGTTACTGAATGATTTGACGAGCTAGCCGTTCACCTGATGTTAAGCGCCACGGCTGCCCATAACAGAACAGTGTCAATCGGAACCCCAAAATAGAGTTTCGAGCAACACTGCACTGCGCACATCATCCTGAGACATCAGCACAGTCTGGTAATAAGATTACTCGACTGTGAGAACAGATCATAAGGTCTCAATTGCCCAGTAATTTCACTAGCTACAGTGCCCTTCAACCCGGAACACAGTAGTGCTTGCGCACTACTGCTTGGCGGCAGAATAACTGGCAAAGCGGTGGTACCTACCTAGACGAACTTTGCAACAAAGTCCTACCACCTAGTAACCTAGTAAAGTAAATATATCTCATAATATAGTTTTGCGCGAGCTATGTCTGGTTTTCATAGGACAAGCTTTGCTTAGTTTGGGGATAGATGGCGCTGTGTGAAAGTCCACAAAAAATCCCACCTCTAATTTATCCATCTGTATCTTCAGCACATTATTCTCAGCTAACAACTTGTCAACCTTCGCTTGCTTCTGCACAAGCGTCTCCGTCAAGTGATGTATCTTGTCATTGTCTATGACGTCATTGCTGACGTCATAGTCGGCTACGTTCAAGGCGCTCGAGTCGTTGGTCTTGACGCATGATGCGGCCTCTCTAATGTGGTTTAATTCGGCCTCTTTGTCGCGTAACGCGGTTCGAAGGCTCGCAATCGTTTGGCCGGTTTCGATTTGTATGTTTTTTAGTTCCTGCACAAATAGAACACTTCATGTATATGTCGGTGGCAACGTGCAGTTATAAACTCTATGCGCAGCGGGCAGTACCGTAATTTACCCTGTAATAGCATTTAAATTTATTACAGTAGCAACACCGGTAACTGTCGTCGCTCCCCCACCTATCTGGCTATATAAAGGGAGCGATCGGTGTGCTACGGATCATTCTTGTTCCAGACGCGGCTCAGTGTGGACATGCTGAAGGCTTGTTATATAGGTTGCAACCTACGCACAACCAGTTCAGCCTACATATATTTGTATAGGGGCCGTTCAAGTATTACGTAAGCACTGAGGGGGCGGGGGGGTCTTTGCTTTGCTTATTTTGTATGACATGGGGGGTTGGGGGAGTCTAGATGATGATTACGTCATCGGTAGTTATTTACCTTTTTACATGAATAGCAACCCTCACATTGTCTTTGCTTGAAACACTAACCATTATAGTTATAATATTTAAAAAAAAAAACAATACATTAATTGAAAAATGTTTACGTAAGCATAGGGGAAGGTGTAAGGCTTTACTTACTTTTGCTGACAAAGGGGAAGGGGGGTAAATAATTGTAATAAATCTGCTTACGTAATACTTGAACTGCCCCATACATAAATTGAACACTTATGTATATTTGTATACACAAATATTAATATTGTAATCACAAATGTATATTTTTATCAAAACTATCGGATCAGAGTTTTATGCCTTTTCGAATAGTAAAGCCATAAAATGCCGGATTTTTCGATGCCCCATTGCAGAAGGTAAATGTGAAATATCACAAATAGACAACCAAACCATGGTCAAGGAAATTTATGGAAATGTAATGGAAAATTCTCTAATGGAAACTGGAAAACGGTCTATAAACTAATATGACCATTGGTAATATTAGTTTATAGACCGTTTTCCAGTTTCCTTTAAGTAGTAAAAGGAAAATTTAATTCAAAACATCCTACATCTAATCTGTAGGTCTAATTTATTATGATCTCGCATCTCATAAGATAAATATTATACAAAAATAATCAAATTCGGAGGTATCTAGTAATTTTATATGTAGACTTCTTTAAATAATATTCATGTCTCAGGTACCTTAATACTTTAAAGTTCCAAGCGGCACTACAACTTTTATGAGCTGTTGTGACATCAGGTGAACGACTAGATCATCACGTCATTCAATCACTTTTTATTTTCAAATAGTTTGGCCAAAGACACTTATCCATTGATACTAGGGTCCAACATCACATGGTCACCTCACCTTGCTAAAAGCAAAGACCTGCGACTCTGCCTTATTCCTCGCATCTCGTTCTTCTCTGATCGCGTCTCTCAACGCGACCACCACTCGTTCTGTCGCTGAATGACGGTTCTCTACTTGAGATAGGTACTGTTTCATAGCGTCACATTCCATGCGAACCTTTGATACAGCTTCGGATAGCTCATCTCGTTCTTCTCTATAAAAGTTATAATTCTATCAGCGATATTTTTGTGACATTTGAGTCACGCACCGTAAAATGCTTTATGAATAAAAGTTCTAATAACTATTACCTTTAATTGGCTTCCTAGTGCATACTTTAAGTTTCTATGATGTAAGAAAAAACTCTTTGTCTTCCTAACAATAAATAAATAATATCCTATTATAAAAGGGGGTTAAACAGACATCAATCGCCTAAATTCCATACATACATATATATATAATACATATAATAGGTCTTTACCTATGAAATTGCCGTATTGCAGTACAGATTTTTTCAAACAAAAAAAAGTTTTGATTGGCTATGAATTCTAAATTCAAATTAATTTTGTTTTAAAAATATGACATTCTATTTACAATATTAGTCTTTTGTTTATTGATTAGCGTTGTATTTTCATTACATTTCAACATTTTTCCTCATAATGGATACTTTGAAATTTCGTGTAATTATGGAATATGAGTTCCGTCGTGGCACCAACGCGGCACAAACGACACGTAACATCAACGACGTTTACGGAGAGAACTGTACAAACGAACGTACAACCCGTTATTGGTTTGCTCGGTTCCGTTCTGGGAATTTTGACTTGAAAAATGAACCTTGTGGTCGTCCGGAAACTTTGGTCAACAATGATGAATTAAAGGCGATTGTGGAAGCTGATGAATCTCAATCTACAGCTGAGCTGGCAGCAGCTTTTGATGTTAGCATCAAAACAATATTGGTCCATTTGCGACAGATTGGCAAGATAAAAAAGCTTGATAGATGGGTGCCCCACGAACTTAACGATCGCCAGCGCAACGTACGCGTCGAGACTTGCCTTGCGCTGCTTAACAGGCACAGAAATGAAGGAATTTTGAACCGAATTGTTACGTGCGACGAAAAATGGATTCTTTTTGACAATCGAAAGCGCTCAGCAAGTTGGTTAGATCCTGGTTCGGTACCAAAGCAATGTGCAAAACGAAAAATGACCCCTAGAAAGGTGATGGTCACAGTTTGGTGGTCTAGTGCTGGTGTGATTCATCATAGCTTTTTACAAAACGGCGAGACCATTACTGCAGATGTGTACATTGAAGAACTGACCACAATGATGGCGAAACTTGCACGTCTGCAACCAGCTTTGGTCAATCGGTCGTCTCCACTGCTACTTCACGACAACGCGCGACCCCATACTGCACAACAGACCGTCTCTAAACTGCATGAGTTGGGTTTGGAAGCTCTCCCTCATCCGCCATACTCACCAGATCTTGCGCCTACCGACTATTACTTTTTCCAAAATTTGGACAACTTTTTAGCGGGAAAAAAATTCAATACCCGAGAGGCAGTACAAAACGCCTTTGAAGAGTTTGTTGTCTCCCGTCCTACTGATTTTTTCAAGAAGGGCATCCATAAACTGCCACAGCGTTGGCAAAGATGCATTGATTGCAGGGGTGATTACTTTGAATAAAAGAAATAAATAAGTTCGAAAAAAAAATACTCTAACTTTTTTCAAACAAAACGGCAATTTCATAGGTAAAGACCTAATATATATACAATACATATATATATATATATATATAATTACACAATTTAAAATGATAGACTGTGGTGTGATGGTTGAGCAGGTCGGCTCATAGCCGCCCGGGTTCTATCCCCGTAAGAGCAAATACTTGTTCTGTGTCTGGGTATTGTGGGACCATGGTAAGTACCATAATGTAAGAAACTAGAAGTCTAGTTCCTGATTCCCTAATTACAGGGAATCCTAGTTAGGGTCCAGGATCTATGTATGCTGGACGTTATTTATTAAAAACCAATCTACTGAACCGATCTCGACAAAATTTCTATGGGACCAATCTGAAAGTTTATCCTATCAAATACCAAAAAAAAATTTCCAAATCAGTTTAGAAATGATGGAAAACTGAGGTTACAATCATTAAAACAAAAAACCATATTTGAGTCGATTGTAAATGTGTGATTTTAGGTGTCGTGTCAGATAACGTAAAATTCTTTACACTCACTTCAAACTGTCCATTTGCTCAACTAGCACCTTTGTATCTTCAGACAAGTTGAGTCCATCCTGCAACGCTTTTATCTCCTTATCCTTTGCGAACAGCATGCTTTTGACCCGGAGCTTGTAAGCCTCCCAATCTTTCTCAAGCCTTTGGCATTCTTCGTTGGCCTTGTCTAAATTGAATTGTAGGTCAGTTATGGTGGACTGTGCATGCCTTGCTTCTGTTTCGAGCTTACGCTGCGTTACTACGTTGTCTTCAATCTTCTTGTTAAGTTCTTTTACTCTAAAAAGAAATAATTTTTATGTGATTTTTAGAGGTCCTGCAGTTTCTCTCGAAATGTACCTTTTTACGGTAGAATAATCAATATTATCAACACAGAGTAGGAAATATTAAGCACGCGCTCAGATAGAGACACCTTCCTCATAATTTTTCATACAATTCTCAATTTCATACATATTTCGGCATAAAATTCGACAAGATGTTTTATCCTGCTTAGGATAAACCACCGTGGAATGACGTCGCTCCCGCCTGGTGACGTTGTAAAGGTCGGTTAAGGCCAACAGCATTAGCCCGCTCACAAAAAAATATGAATTGACGGCGCGATGGCTCCGCACCTAAAACGCGGAATGATCCAGGCCTGCCTTAATTCAAAACATAACTCTCTCTGCATATCCATAATCTCTTACCATATTTTTACTTTTTTAAAATTATACCCCATACAGTTTCTTCATACAGTTCCATCCAGTTCCCATATAGTTTACTTACATAACGTACATATAGTCAGATGTTTCACTAAATGTTGCTACTAACTTTTTTGCTTTTTATTTCCTTTTTTTCTTTCCTTCTTGCTTATTTCTTGTTTTTGTATTTGTTACCTTGTTATAAAGAGTTTATCTATCTTTAACTATTAAAATATTTAATAGTTAGATAGATAATAAAGTTTAATTAAAGTACTGTGTAATAAAATACCGAAATCTCATAATTTAAAATGTTTAGAGAATTTCCGGCTTCCGAAATTATATTCAATTTCTTATTTTTTAACTTGACTTCTTAGTTCTGGATGTGTCGATCGACAGTACAGTGTAAAAATAAAGTTTTCATCCTATGTGATTTTTAAAATTACAAATGCTATGGCTGCTTTATATCTAGCTGTTAGTTAAATAAAATATGACTAGCATATTTTAAGAGTATACCTTTCTTCCAAATAGTTATTGGCATCATTTAGCAAAGACTTCTCCGTAAGTATGCTTTGCTTCTCATCCTGATAGGTTTGCTCCAACCGCGCTATTTCCTTGATTTTCGACTTCAACAGTTCCAACTGGGAGGACAATGAGTTCCTGTCTAAACTCAACTTGTGATTTTCTAACTCTGCATCCTCAAGCTGCATGTGTGTATTTTTCGCATCTAAAATATATGATAATTTTGCTAAGATTAATAGACAAATCGAATAGGCACAAATTTTACAAACTGAAAACGAAACCAAAAAAGCGATGCAAAATTTATTACAGTATAATGTTGCTGTCTCACATTACTCTAATAGCGATGAGGACTATTATGATGCTTGCTTTTGTACTGTCAAGTCTAATGCCCAGCTATGCTAAAGTTTCACAGTACCTAAGTTTGCACTTATCCCTCTATGACATACTTACTGCAATGCATTTGGGTATGCCACAGAGGAATAGGTGCGGACTAAGCAGAGGTCAAACTTTACCACAAATGGGCATTAGGCCCTTAAACAACACGAAAAGAAACGTTTTACCATCATTATATCACTTTCCAACACTCATGTAATCCAGCACTTAACAAATAAAACGCTACCAATTTTATGCAATAGCACTGAAAATAACACAAGTTTTGGAAAATAATACAATGCGGTGACGCAATCTTTTTCGCGTTCCCGCCAAAAACCCCTGACTTATTCCAAATTTTGTTAATAAAGTATGCTAATAGAATAGTATGTTAAAAAAAGAATTTATTTTAAATATACTATTTGCAAACTTCGGCTCAGTTGTGCCATTATCCTAGGCCCTATTTCACAAAGGGACAAATCATAATAAAACCACAAATGTCAGTCGAATACGCCAAACCTGCATGTAGTAACCAACTATTTACCAAAACTTGTGTTATTTTTTAGTGTTAGTGCATAAAATTGGTGGCGTTTTATTCGTGAAGTGCTGGATTACAGGCATAAGTGTGGAAATGTGGTATAATCATGGTGAAACATTTATTTTCATGTTGTTTACAAAACTCCATAGAAGCTTCTGGTAAAGCTGCCTTACTAGGAGTATAGAAATAGTCTTTGGTGCAACCAAGCCAATGCAATTAATTTATGATATATGGTTTAGAATATGTAATAGGGCAATAAGCATGACTAATTTCTAAATACCTTAACATTCACTACTAAACATAATAAAGTTGCCACATGCATTGCACACTTATAAACAGTGATTTCTACCTTCAAGTCTATCTACAATATTACCCTCCTCAGCTATCTTCAGCCTTTCAACCAATTGTGACACTTCTTTGTTTATTACATTGAGTTCATTTTTCAACATGGCATTCTCTACTTCAAGGTTTTGCATCCGGAATAAGACCACACTTTCATTTTCTGAGAGCTCGTCATCTGTTGGTAAACTGTTCCCTGGAAAAGATTTAAGGTTTCATTAAAGCTCATTTAAGTGCTAAGAATAACAATTTATTATCAACCTTTCATAACTGGATATTCCTGACACAAGATCATATGACTTGTGCAGTATGTGTACTGTATCTGTTAAGTAATTTTTTCAATTGTGCTGCTCAATGATCCTTGGCTCACTCTTTAAATATACAGAAAATCAATCTTAACATATGTAAATAGTTAATTTACTGACATTCACATTCAGCCACCATTATGAAAGAAATATATAATCACTCAAATATTACATTACTATATGTATTGTCTTAAAACTGATGATGCAGATTTGTTAGACAAAAAACCCTTAAATCTAGAAATTTAATTTACAAAGAAACACATTTTATATGAAAATACCTACCCTTGATAGAAAACAATGCATGCCAGTTTTAGTGCCATTTTAAGGGCAGTATTCTATCTTATTGTGTTAATACATACCATTACATGCATTTTGTTATTTGTCAATTGTTGTTTTTCATGTTTTTGTTTTGTTATTTTGCATTAAATGCTTCATATTCTTAACCATAACCTTCCCTTTTTATTAACCAGCCAATCTTAACTGTTATAAAATTATTAACTACCTAATTGGTGCATCTTTTTAACCAGAGATTTAACGGCATAGTAATCCATTTTTAAATTAATTGTAAATGGCGCAATTTAAAACATTTAGATTTATATGGAACAGAAATAAAATATAAACTTACTTCTTTGAATAAAACCACCAATATGGTCCATCACTTCACTATCACCTTGAATATCATGGACCAGAGTCTTTGGACTATTATGTAAATTGTACTGTGGTACCTTTGCCCGTTGGGGGGACTTCATAGACCGGATTCCATTCCTTTCTAAATGTGAGTTGTCTTTGATTTGTGAACGGGAGATGGGAGATGGAGAAAGTTTCCTAGGGGGTGAGAGGGAAGATTTCGTTTCTGTGACGGACATAGTTTTTTTCGAATTTCGCTGTAATGGACGTCTGTTTCTCTGACCCAAATTATTGCCATCGTAGTGGAGAGAGTAAGGGGTTTTGTCAGATTTCTTAGGATTTTTCACACTGTGGTTTCTGATCGCTACTCCAGTCTGCTCATCTAAATTGTTTAGCAGGTTTTCCGCCTTCCCTGCGAGGTCAGCGAACCAAGACATTTTGAAAAATAATCCTGTAATCAACTTCATCTCATTAGAAAAAGTATGATTGGTAAAATATCATAATTTAGAGTGCAACTGTCATTGCCACATGAATGAAAAAATTTTGTACCTCCTTAGGTGAAGAAGGTGTCACATATATTTAATTACTTTGGAGGTTTTATCACTGGAGAAGTTTCTATATCGCTAATTTCCTACATTTCCAGGTACATAGGTCCATAGGATTCTTGCCACAAGTCACTGATTCGACGAGTATTTAACTGCTACTACCTCCACAAGGGTGAAGTAAAAAGGCAAAGAAAAACACCAAACTTATCAAAAATGCACCACAAATCTCAAAACACCAAAGCCAAAGTATGGTCAAAGTGAAATGAAAACGTCATGGAAATTTTGACACCAATTGAAGGAATTCGTTTATTAGCTGTTTTATTACAACTACAATTTAAATTTCATTAATACATTACCGAGTGATTGGAAAACATGGGCCAAAAACTAACAGCATACAAAAAGTAAAACAATTTCAAATTTTCAATTTCATGTTCATTTTTGATTTGTATTGGAGTGCAGACGTCATTTTCGTCTATCAAACAAACTTCAACTCTTGTTTTATGGCTTCTGTTGAGGTGCCACCACAATTTCGCCAATGTCATAATCGTTTTTTCTAATACACCATCAAACGAAGGAGGTTGTCCCTAGGACGGACGATGAATCAGAAATGTATGATCCTCTTTATGAATGAAATCTCTGCTTGAGCATCAATCGATGACTGAGCATCGTTCTGTAATACGGGCAGTATTACGGCTCGTATTATAGAACAGTGCTCAGTCGTAAATCTCGACCTAAAAGTAGATTTGAGTTGAGATTTTATTATAGAACAGTGCTTGAGTCGCAATGCAGTCATCAGATCTGATCATAGTTCACCTGAGTATTTTCTTATTACAGAAAGTCACTCAGACGGTAATCGAAGCTCAAGCACAGATTTATTCTCTGATTTCCCAAGTGTTGTCGCGACCCCGCTCAAGTGCATTAGATGATTGTTTGTTACATTTTTTAGGTCTATTGTACTACTACTTTTCTGCTCCAAACTGTGTGATTAATTGAGACTATTATATGAGAGAGAATAATTCAACATAAATTATTTTTCAATAGCATGTTTCGAATTTGGTAAATTACATTGACGAAATTGTGGTTATCTACCCATAAAGGGAACTATAGAGTTAAAGTTGAAAGTGAAAACATAATTTTATGCAAATAATTAAGCACTAAACGCAATAGCCACAAACCAAGTAGTGATTGATACTACGGGAAAAGCTGTGAGGTGAGGATAGACATTTTTATTTTTACATTAAGTTCACCTATGAACTGTTAGGATATATTAAGTGTGAAACTTCATTAAACTTGTGTTATTTTCAGTATGAGTGCATAACATTAGTGGCATTTTATTCGTTAAGTGCTGGATTACAGGCATGAGTGTGGGAAAGTGATATAATGATGGTGAAACATTTCTTTTTGTGTTGTTTACAAAACTCCATAGAAGCTTCTGGTAAAGTTGCCACATACGAAGTATCTCTACCTAATCTGTGGTTGCCACCACTTCACTAGGAGTATGACTTGACTACACTTGACTTGAATTCATGACATGGAGCTAAACGAAAATAAAAAAAGTCACAAAGGCTATTTATGTAGTTCAAGCCCAATTTGCCAATGTCTATTGGTCTTACTTGTCACTTGTCTTGTAACTTTTTTATCTTAATCTATCAAAAAAGAAGAAGAATGAGCAATTAGCATTGGCAGCATAGAGTAACTGATTGGCAGTTTCTAGTGGTCAATAAATAATAACAAATTTGGTTATAATAAAATCAAATATTATCAGATTTAGCTTAGTATAAAGCTAGATACTATGGATTTTGAAAGTCCAGACGTAGAAAAAGATTTTCCTGGCTTGTATGCTTCAGAAAGTGGTAGAAAAAGCAACGAAAGCGATTGTAAGTATATCAATAACAATAACTTTTAATTTAATTCATTTATCTTTTTTTTGTTTCATTTTCAACATATTTTATCATCACGGGTTTTCTAGTTTTCACTAACCTAACGTGTAGTAGTAACAACTTCAGAACCTGTTGTCCGAGATCCCCAAAACAGGCCTGGTTCACTCCTCACTTCAGGTCTGGACGGTCCCATGTAGAGGGCTGCGCGCGACGGCTGGCATTTTACGTTTATATCTCCCACATTTTGTTACGTAGTAAGATTATTCATTATTATTATCATAGTATAGTTAGTAACAAATTCTGTTTACAAGATAACTGACTACAAATAAAATATGTAGCTTTTAATCTACATATTACAGCATAGATATATTGAAAGTGTCACAAAAACAGGCACATAATGCTAAATCAATATTTAGATTAATTATTATTTCAACCTAGACAACCTTAACATTGTCAGAAGAGATATGGTTGCACAATAAAATGAGAGGCAACTTCTAGCTGTAGACCATTACCAATGAGTGACTGGAATTTACTGGTTTGAAGCAAGAGTCGCTATTTATTTCAATGATTTTATGAAGTGAATCTTCTATATGTAGTACCATTTATGTTCTGTGCCCAGTTAATAATATTATGATGTCATATCTACAGATCAAAATATAAAGTAAGTTTGCAATCGGATCAAAATATGGCTTGTGCTAATATATCTCTCTATTAATATGAGTGAAGGTGCAGGGTTGTAATATTCATGTATGTTTATTTACTATAATTTGTATTGTTATTTCAGTCAGTGATGGTGGAGATCACGAGAAGCCAAGTAAGAAAGACTTATTGGGAAGGCGGAAAGAAAAGAAAGAGAAGAAAGATAGGGGCTATGCAGCGCTAGAAGGAGAAAGCTCTCCAGAAGAGGACACTGATACCAAGTATGTAGTAATCTATTAAAAACCTTTAGTAATAAGTATTGGTACTATATGAAACATACTTGGCTATGGCTCCTTGTCAAGGAGCTTTCCAGATGCCTAGTTGAGCTGACAAACCAAAAGGCTGGCACATACCTCGGCCAACCAATTAGCCTAGCTATTCAACGAGGAAATGTTGCCAGCTTTTTGGGAATGCTTCCTGCAGATGGTGATCTGAATTCTATGTTTTATTTATGACCCTCTTTTTACCTACAATATTACTTTTTCTTCAATTATTATTTATTTTAAGTTCTTATGTATAGTTTAGTTTTTTTTTTCTTTTTCCTAAGTTCAATTATGTAAGTAACCTTTTTTGTGTATTGTTGTGTAAATTAAATAAAACTAATTAAAAGTTTTCATACAGTAAGTTTGTCAGAAATTGTGAAATGATTCATATAAAGTCATTAACATGAAACATTAAGGTCTGAAAAAAGCTGATGTGGTGAAAATTATAGATCTATAGCATCATATCGCGGGTTAAGAACCAATACCATCTAACCCAAAAAACGACAGACAGAGAAAAAAATAACAAAAGACAATATTGGCAGAATAATAAACGCCTTCTTTACGTAGGTGGTATTTCTATAGCGCATACTTTAAGATTACTATGTATTTGGAGATAGGTGATAGAGCAGGCTGTGCGGAATTGAACTTTAAATCTATTGGCATTGAAATCTAAAAGCCGACAAAAATTGAGATAGATGGTATTGGTTCTTAACCGGCGATATAGCATATATGCATTTATGATTATTAAGAATTTCAACCATGTTTGTAATTAATTTGGAAGCTAGCTTTAATTGTTTTGAAAGTTGAATCATATGTGTTGGTGCCACATGCATGATTCAATGTGTGGAGAAAAAGTTGCCTATCATCAGACTTGTGTTGAACCATTTATGAACTTGCATACTCCCACAAATTATGTCATGCAGCTACTATACATTTTTATCATATAATCTTATATCCCAAGGAGCCACGTGATTTGGGAACTATTATGTTAATTTCATGTCCCATATTAGATATCTTTACCCTTTAAAAAAGTAATGTTTACCAGGAGTCCATCAAAATCAAAGAAGACGAAATCCTTTAAATTTCCAACAAAGAGCAAAGAGAAACGTGAAAAATCTCGCGACAAAGAGAAAGTTTTAGAAGAAGTAGTGAAACACAGGGAGCTTAATGAAAAAGAGAAGAAGAAGGAAAGGGAACGGGAAAAGGAAAGAGAGAGGGAAAAGAAGGAAAAGGAAAAGCGGGAGAAGCTAAAAGGGAAGGATAAAGTGAGTCCATTTTTATTTTCTCCAAATTTTGCAGACATACTAATCACAAGACATGGCTGGCTAAAAGCTACATGGTTGCAAATTGACTACCTTTTTTCGTTAATGTGAAATTAGATTTATGCAAATCTTTTACAAGTTGTCATATTATGATGATGCGGGCAGAATGCGAAAAGATGGATAATTAAGCGATTTTCAATAGAATTTTTCCAAATAACTAGGTAATAATTTGCAAAAATTATACTTTTAGTACTAGGTACAACTATTGGCGGTAAATAATGCACATCGAGAACATCGGCTTGGCAGATCGTCATCTGTCACTGACAAGGCGATAATCGGCTTGGTAAAACGTCATCTCTGTCACTCACAGGGAGATAATGGGCTTACACAGCCTCTGTGGTGTGGTGGTTGAGCAGGTCGGCTCATAACCCGGAGGCGGCGGGTTCGATTCCCGCGACAGGACAAGTATTTGTGCACAAAAAAAACGCAATTACTTGTTCTTTATCTGGGTGTTGTGGGACCACGGTCCTCGTAGTTCCTGGGTCCCTAAACACGGAATCCTAGTTAGGGTCCAGGATCTATGTATGTGATCGTTGGGCGTTATTATTATTATTAAACCTTTTCCCCGACCCCAAATAGGACGCTATTTACGTGGAACTTCGCAGAAATCCAAATTGATAAGCATCGGAAAGTCTTTAAAACCTGCTAGCGTTAGATTACCACATGAAAAAAAATGATTCTTCATTTATTTTGTCGTTTTGTCAACTAGATCCACTTAAATGCCAGCAGTCTTACCTTGAACTATCATTGCAATAGTCAACCTTACTGCTTTGGAATAATAGACATACTCACATAAACTAAGCGTTAGATGACTCAAGCATTGAAAAGACAGTGCTTTATTATTTAGGAAACCTTGTAAACTACTTCGCACACTGTTTTAAATATGAGCTATGTAACTGGTAGTCTGCTGTTCGCACACAAACAAAACCTTATACTTCACGGTTAAAAATTTAAATAATCATCTATAATTTTTTTTGATACTGAACATTTTTAGGGATGTTTTTTTAAATGTTTTGGCTCCACTCTCATGTGTATTTAGCCAGTGTCAAGTAATTGATATCTAATTTATCAAGTGATATTTCACGCCAATATGTGTCAAGTCACAGTCGAAGTCATCAAGTCAAGTCATAGTCTAGTCAAAGTCATACTCCTAGTAAAGTGGTGGCAACTTGAAGCTTCTATTGAGTTTTGGAAACAACACGAAAAGAAACGCTTCACCATCATTATACCATTTTCCCACACTCACGCCTGTAATCCAGCACTTAACGAATATAATGCCACCAATTTTATGCACTAACATTGAAAATAACACAAGTTTTGGAAAATAATACAATGCGGTGACGCAATCTTTTTCGCGTTCCCGCCAAAACTCCTTTAGGGATGTTTATGCTATACTTAAAAAATATTTATAAGTTATGTTCGTAAAAAGAATTCACTTGGTGACTCACAAACAACCTACTTACTAACGTTCACAATTTGAATAATGCTTGTGACTATGAAAACAAGAGCTAAGTTAAATTTTCGCGCTCGAACGACCCGCAGCTTTGAATAATTTTCGCCTGTTTCACTTCAACCTTGGTAAACATTGTAGGCGCGCTTTGCCCGATGCCCGCTTCCATACCTTTCAGTTGTATCTTGGATTCGAGACATGCATCACTTGCGTAGCGTATTCACCAAGGTACGAACCCACGTGAATGTTCGCTTATCTTTTTTAATCGCGATTACTGAAAATCTATAAAACGAAATGGTGTCGTGCGTGTTTTGTTTTGGGTATAACGTAGCGGTTACATCCACTTTGGTTTTGTGAGTTTGGAAAAAGCGGGTAGATTCATAGGATTCGTAATGTGATGTGCATGTAGAAATAGAGAATTAATGATGCACGAAATCGAATGATGTGAACCTAAGGTTTTAGGATAAATTATTAATTTGTGATTGACTCGGATCACTTCGCTAGGGCTTTTTAAGATATGGGCATAGAAATCCGTTTACTTATCAATGGCTCTCGTCAGTTGGCCTGATCGTCATCACTTGTTTTCACCGATGCACCGATGCATTAGTATCATCTTGCCCTATTTTATTACAGAAATGCAGTCCTATTTTGATTTTTCTAGTCTATCAGTTTTTTTTATTTAATAATTGCTCTGGTTTTTGACAACTTATAAATGTAAGGTATGTATCAATTTCTCGTAAAATTTTTGGATTATTTTGACATTGATTCCTTAGCTGATTTGCGTGATTCTGTTGTTAGAAGCCGAGTCGATTTCACATAAATAATTGATTGTGTATTTTGCAGTGTAGCTCTAATCATGTTGAAATAAAAATAGCCCTAGAAATCGAATGCAACCTTCATGGTGCATTTGCTCTTGGTTATGTTTTTATAATATCGCGTCAATGGAATTCACGGTACATCCAATAGTGCGTAATTTGCATTGTTCGTATATGTACGTAGAGACTTTATGGATCTGATCTCACAGTCGAGTAATCTTATTACCAGACTGTGCTGATGTCTTAGGATGATGTGCGCAGCGCAGTGTCGCGACTTTATATTTTGTAGTTCCGAGTAGCGTCACTCGGTTTTGTTATGGGCGGCCGTATCGCTTAACATCAGGCGAACGACTTGCTCGTCACATCATTCACTAACATAAAAAAAATGTTGAAGTTCATATATTCCCCCGTCAATCATGAAACCGTTTTAGTATGTATTCCGATGTATTCAAATATACGTACCACTTAGCGCTACCGAGGTTTGTTTGTTTATTTATATATTGATCGACACGCGTTTCGTTGTAACTGTGACGTCACAGCGTTACGCGTGGACACAATATGTGCACTCAAGCTCTATGGTAATCTATGACGCATCGACTATCTTTATATAAAAAGTACGCAAAAGTTTTGACCATAAAATAACTAGGTACTTTTTTACTAGGTGGTGGTTACCACCACCACCTAGTAAAAAAGTACCTAGTTATTTTCTTCTTATACATACTAAGTCTTACCAGACTTCTGCAAAGTTCGTCTAGGTAGATACCACCGCTCTGCTAGTTATTCTGCCGCCAAGCAGTAGTGTGCAAGCGCTACTGTGTTCTGGTTTAAAGGGCACTGTAGCTAGTGAAATTACTGGGCAATTGAGACTTTATAATCTGATCTCACAATCGAGTAATCTTATTACCAAACTGTGCTGATGTCTCAGGATGATGTGCGCAGTGCAGTGTCGCTCGAAACTATATTTCGCGGTTCCGAGTGACACTATTCTGTTTTGGGCGGCCGTGGCGCTTAACATCAGGTAAACGACTAACTCGTCACATCATTCACTAACGTAAAAAAGGTACCTGATGAATATTCAAATATATAGGTAGCACTAGCAGGAGATGAATCTGAATTTGTGAACTTTTTATCCACCAATCTATATCCTTAGCCACCAATCTATATCCTAAGCTCAAGGCTTGTTAAGTCAGAGGGGGATTCATGGATATACATTCCACAAATTCACTGACTTTCCATTCAATAGAAATTTAAAAACTAATACAAGTTTTTGACCAAAAAGAAAGGTGTTAGCTTAGTTGATGGTTGTCTGCATGTCTGTAAAACGTACTTAACATTTCACTTTAAAAACTATTTCAGGAAAAAGAAGAAAAGGCGAAATTCAAGCTAGAATCAAAGGAAAAACTCAAGGATGAGAAGAAAGATAAGACCAAAGATAAAGAAAAGGAGAAGGTCAGAGAGAAAGATAAGGAGAAAGTGAAGGAAAAGGATAAAGAAAAAAAAGAAAAAAAGCTGACTAAAGTTCCGTCGACGGTGACCTCTGGCGTGCCCTTTGAGGAAATATTTACTTTAGGAGGTAAATCTTTTACTCTTTTATATTGCATATCTTTTATTTTTTGTATCCAACCGCCACTGTCTTAAATCAATATACTCTTGTCCCCGGGTCATTCCCGGTCTTGTAATCCCTGTGAATATAATAAAACTTTGTTAATGTTGTTTTTCACGTGGAAACGGTTGATCTGATTTGGATTTAATTTATCGATTTTAATCATTATACCGGGCGGAGTAAGCTGCGAGTGCTGTAGAGTGAAAAAAGAGGTGTTTAAGAGCGAGTGTGGCTCAGCGGTAGTGGCTTCCAGGTTCAAATCCCATTGGGCCATTCACTAACTTTTCAATTTATTTGCCTGGTATTGGCACTCGCTCCTACAACGGTGAAGGAAAACATCGTGAGGAAATCTGCATGCATAAGAATCCAAAATTCGAAAACAGGTGTCAATCGACCACTCTGCACTTGGCCAGCGTGGTGATATGAGGGAAGACTCGTGTTCCACGCATTACGAACGTATTATTTAACATCGATTCGAAACGAATCGAATCATGGCTTTTTATTTATTGTATTTGTCTCCGTTCCGAATAGCAGAATCATTTTTAAAAACATTGGAAAATCGACCAAAAAAATAAAACTAAAAGAAAAAATATTTTTACACACAAAATGTTCTACGAGATATAAAACAAAGTCAGCAGGCTTAGCACGGCATGTGGAGAAATTGTCTTTCCCCCGGTTTTTTCCACCTGTCAGTTAAAATAATCCTTACGTAGCACGGCAACGAGGAGAGGAAAGAAATATTTCCTTTTGACATTATCATAGACATTATATCCCGCTACTCCCAGCTTCAGAGCACGGACTCGGAAGAACGTGGATAATATTCTCTTGAATTGACATAAAGCAGAGAGTATTTATCTTCGACTCTTGTAGGTGGGTATAAGGAAGTCAAAGTGTTTTAATAGGCACAAAAATGTCGCGTGCCTATTATAACTATGTTTAATCGCGGGAACTCGAATTTTGGAGCGAAAGTTACACCGGGAGAAGCATTCGGAATACAAGTAATCCCTTCTAAATCCCGGGAAATGAGTTTCAATGCAAAAAAAAATACATAGCGAAATATTCGTGAAAATACAATTATTAGTTTAGTTTTAATAAGGAAATTATCTAATTTAAGTAATTAACTTAAATGATGCATATATTTTTTGAGTATATTTTATTATAAAATATATACATATAAAAATTGAAAATATAACTACTACACAATAATTAATCACGTTTTTCCGCTCATATTACAAACAAAATAAAATTTTAATTTAAACTACTCACTTACTCTCACTCATATACATAGTAGTCGTTACATACTCTTTGATTAACACAGGGACACAGAGTCAAAAACCTTATTTTTTCCTAATTTTTATATTTTGTCTTGAATCCCAGTATATTTAGCCGAACAATTATCGATTGTTTGATGGACTGAACAAAATATTGAAGCATGCAATGTCATTTTAGTTAAATTTTCTCGTACTGGCAACAATACGGTAGAGAAATCTAAAAACGCTACTCCCGCCGTTTATCCCCCGGATAAAGCTTTCCACTGTCGCGGCCGTGCTCGCAGAGTGGAATAAAGTGACAGTGAGGATAAGTTTGTTATCTACTCCCTGGGGAGAAGTTGTCCACCGGCCGTGCTAGGCCTGCAGGTAGCTATATAAATTCGAAAGTAGCACTTTATATCCCTAATCCCTTTTAACGATTGAACGACTGAACCAATCTCGATGATAATATGGCATGAAGATTAGAGATAGCCTAAACTTCGGGAGATGGTTATTTTTATCGCTATGAACTACAGTCCACTTGAGCAAGGCTATATATGATACGACTAAATAACGAATAAGTAAACGTATAAATAACGCAAACGATAGTATTGGGAAAACCATTTTGATGAGAATATTGTTTTCCCACTTATTTATCCTTCCCGTTCCTAAGCCGCGTCCCCATATTTGTGTTATTAATTAATATGGTTTGTAACGATAAGGATGATTTGCAAAAATATAAGATATTAAGGCCCGTAATACAGAACTACGCTCAGTTGTGAACCTCTACTCAAGATGAGATTAACAACATAAACATAATTTTATTTAATAAAAAACAAGTACAATCATTTTTATATTTAGACTAGCTGACACTACAAACGTTGTTTTGACATATAAATTAAAAAATAAGGGATGATGGAAGAAGGTACAAAATTTAGGGTTGTATGTATTTTTTAATGCCACATCATAAAAAATATCTGTCCGAAAAAAAAAAAAAAATTTTTTTAGGTGGGACACCCTTATCACCTTGGGGGATGAAAATATTTATTAAATTATTTAGTACATAGCTATGTCCGAGAAGCTTTAGGGTGGCACTTTTGACATTAGCTTTAATCACTTGGCTTTTCATGCTTACACGAGAAAGAGGAAAGTATCTTAGCTCTCTTTCTTTGTCGTACACAAAAACGTGAACAACACACAATCGACACTGTTCGACTGGCCTGATAGCTCAGTTGGTAGTAGCCCTGCCTTCTGAACTATAGGTTGAGGGTTCGATTTCCACACAGGACAAACATTTGTGTTATTTACATCGATGTTTGTTCTGTGTCTGGGTGTTATATTGTCTTTGTAAGCAGAAAGGGGTTTGTGCGTAGGTTGCAACCTATATAACTATAGGCCTTCAGCATGTCCACACCGCGCCGTGTCTGGAACAAGAATGATCCGTAGTACACCGAGCGATCTCTTTATATAGCCAGATGGGTGGGGCAGCGACGACAGTTGCCGGTGTTGCCACTGTAATAAATTTAAATTCTGCCACAGGGTAAATTACGGTACTGCCCGCTGCGCATAGAGTTTATAACTGGACGTAGCCGCCGTCATATTCTATGTATGTATTTACAAAACAAAAAGTATCTAAGTATTGTATCAGTTATCTGGTTCTCATAGTACAAGCTTTGCTTAGTTGGGGCTAGATGGCGTTGTGTGAAATGTCCACACATATTATTATTACTGTTCGCATCATCTCAAACTGTAGATTACTTAACAGTTACTACGTAAGTTGCACCTCGTTATGGAAAAACAAACACCTGAATCATCTGACACCGGTTCGGCTCGTATTTATGCCATTCTGCATTATGACACACGATAACACGTTATCTTTACGCATAAATAAAACAAATTCTTTCCAAGGCGGAGATAACAATACTCAAACACGTTCAGTGCTTTATAACCAGCAGACGTTTTTAATAATCATGATTTTTGTATGCATTTTCGTGTGTGTTGACTCTTGTGAGAAATGAACCCGTTTGCAAATGGTTTTACTATTGGTGGTGAGCTTTTCATTTAATGTTTTTTGATTAAGGCGTTTTGATGTGAACAATGCCGAACTTATGTGGATTTTTGGGGTTCTACTAGTTTCTAAGCTTTTCCTTTTGGTTGCGTTCGCCATTTAACTATTTTCCCGTTTTCTTAATTTTGAAATTATATATTGATTATAAATTTATTTTCCGTTTTGAAAAATATCCTTTGTTGATCTCTGTAGTATTAGCAATCAATGTGCACAGCCAAATTGATCCATCCGTTTTGTTCAGCGTGAAAGCAAACAAACAAGCAAACAAACGTACATACAAACGATTTCTATTATTATGGGAACTGTTATTGTTAAGAGAAACGCAAGCGAAGCGTCTCCGTCTCAGCTTGGGCAAAAATGATTTCGCACGTCTGTCCGGCGGATGTCCGGCGGTTCTCCTCTACAGGGGCCTTACCGCGTAAGTCTGGTGGAGATCGTAATCGCGTTCTCTCTTGCTCGCACTCGTGGACTTGTTGATTGGCGCGTGCAGGATGGCAGGTGAAGCCGATTCCCATGGGATTTTCCCGTGGGATGAGCAAATAATTAAAATATTTTCAACTAGTTCAAAATATTTCAATATTGTTGAGCCATGGGGATTGATAGCGTAAAAAAAAACTTCTTTAGTTTAGCTCCATCTGTCGGCCGGTATAACTATGTTTTTGATTTGTTTAATGTTAATGTCGCCATCTTGACAATTTAAATTGTCGTTTTACCGGACATACCAACATGATAAGATGAACGTGAACCAACTTTAACTTTCCGTTCTGCTCGCATTCACCAGCTTACTCCCCAAGTCAAGCGTCCATAAAAAAAATTACTTCAAAAAATGTTATTCTGTTTTAAGCTATGCAAAGACAGGCCGTGTTGACTACAGTTCATAGAACTACTAGTATATTTTTTTACTAGTACACTTTTGTAGGGGATGGGGTGAAAACAAGTGAGAAGAAGATGGACTTGGAACAAATTGAAAGGTTTGCGAGCGAGCGACGTGTGTTTGGCGTATGTAGTAGCGGATAACTGCCTGGTGAAGTTCGCGGGAGCCTATCTACCCCTCCCGCGCCCCTAGTATCTACCCCTGGCCCTGGTTCGTGCCTACTTCACACACGTAGCCCGCGATTGCATTCCTTTGTTTTATTAAATAAATTAAAACAAACAAAATAAATACAAAATATTAAATGCGTCGCCAACACACCCCACTCCAGTGCATCAGCACTCATCACCCGTAGGAATTCGTGCGACGCGTGCCACGGATCGCCGAAGCAGCCCTCTTGGCGTCTTGACGTGGTAGTGGCGGACGATCAACATCGTGACGTGATGGCGGCCATCCAGTATCACCGGCTGTTTCACCTCTTGTAATATTTCAGGTGCGGCGTTGATGCGCCCACCGACTTGAAGCACTCCACACTCGTCCAGGAACGGGGATAAGGTAAGTAATTTACTTCTTTTATCTAATCTTTTTTTATGTTTCAGGTTGGCGAGGTCTTCAGGGAACGACTGGGCTTGTGAGTATCTCATCAGCAGGCGCTCGGCTTTCACCATTATATCGCCGTCTATCACGCCGGTAAGTTTTTTACATTTATCTATGAACGATAATACTCGGCAGGTGGTTTTTAGTAAGCGCAGCCAGGAAGAAAATCTCTCTGGATCAGGTACCGCAGGTAAGTTTTCAGTGATGACTTGAAGGGTTGCTACACATTCCAGGTCCACGTCTGATATGTTCGGCGGCTGTACTTCGCGAGGCCAGGTGCTCTCTTCTCTTTTTAAAAATTTAGGGCCACTTAACCATTCGTTCTCCAGTACTGAAAGCTCACAATATCCTCTGGTAGCAATGTCGGCTACGTTCAGCTTTGTAGGTATGTAACGCCAGTCATTTATCTGTGTGAGTTCATCTATTTCGCCGAGTCGGTGAGCTATATACACTTTATAGGTACGCGTGTTATTACGTATCCAGTGCAGCACTGTAGAGGAGTCACACCAAAAGTAAGTTTTCTGTATTGATATTCTATGCTCTTTTATAATCGTCTCTGATAATCTTGCAGCTAGGACAGCGGCCTGCAGCTCCAAACGAGGCACGGAAACATGTTTTATTGGGGCGACTCGGCATTTACTCGCTACAAACGCAACTTTTATCTGGTCGTAATAATTATCTTTCCAGCGCAGGTAAGCTACGGAGCACATCGCCTGTGTTGATGAATCGCAAAATATATGTAGCTGTAGGTTGCTATAACTAGCGCTTGCCCGCGCGCCGAGACCAGACGAAGTGGGCGTGGCTTGTGGCCATTGTGTGTTGTTGAGTGCAGCCACACTTACCGCCGCCGGTGCATCTCCCGTCTCGCCCGCCGCTGCTGTGTTATAGTATCTAGGCATACGTATGTGACTCACGCGCTTTAACATTTGCAGCCATTCAATCCATTTCGTAAACACGTTATCTGTTATCATTTCGTCCCAGCTGATATTAAGTTTCCAAGTTTCTTGTAGCATTATTTTTCCTTTTATAGTAAAGGGTGCTAGAAATCCGTAAACGTCGAAAATAGACATAATTAATCGGAGCATTTCTCTTTTAGTAGGTCTTTTTTCACCAGTAATTATTTTGTCAGGAATTCTTTTCAGTGATAAGTCGAAGCCTAGCGTATCTTCTTCCGGGAACCAGATTAATCCGAGAGTGCGCTCGCCGTCATATTTCTGTCCAATTTTGAATTTTATAGCCGTGGATCCTAAGTTTTCTTTTGGTAAGCTGTCGATAACGGCCTCATTGTTGCAGGTCCAGTTTCTAATTTCAAAACCGCCTTTTTTATGAATGTGCGCAATGTCAATTGCCTGTTTGATAGCCGTATCTTCGCTTTCCAAACTATCTATGTAGTCGTCCATGTAATGTTGTTTACGTATAGCTTCCACGGCGGCCGGCATCGATGATTCATAGGGTTGAGCGTTTTTGTTTTTAATAAATTGAGCTATGAATGGGGAACAATTAGCTCCAAAGATTAGGGATGTCATCACATAGGTTTTTATTTTATCAGCGACCGTTGACCTCCACAGAAACCTTAGTGCATTTTGATCTTCAGGTATGATTTTCACTCGCAAAAACATGTCTCGTATATCCCCAGTTATAGCAATTTTATGTTCACGAAATCGAAGCATGATACCAAACAGCGATACCAGTAGATCAGGTCCCGTCAAGAGGTAATCATTTAAACATATCCCCTCACTTTTGGCAGCCGCATCAAATACAAGACGAAGCTTTTTTTTTATTAGGGTTGTCGACTCCGAAATGTGGGAGGTACCATGTCTTTGGTGTAGTTTCAGGGTCGGTGATCTCCATCGCATAGTCGTTTTGAAGCAGGTGGTCGATTCGATCTTTGTATCGTAGGGAGTAGCCTTCATCCGCTTTTATTTTTTTTATCACTCCCCTTAGCCTTTTTTCAGCGTTAGGATATGAATCAGGCATTTTGCAGTTAACATCTTTCCACGGTAGTCCAACGTGCCACCTTCCGTCTACCAAAGAAGATGTTTGCTCGAGATGCTCAATAGCTCGTACATCATCAGCATTTTGTCGAGGTTTGCAGCTGATACCCATTGACTCAATGGTGAAGGAGCGTCTTACTTCCTCTTGCAGGTCATGTAGACTGCAGTCGCAGTCTGACGTCATCGGGTCTTCGGAAATGAACAGCGTGGAATGCAGCGCGCCACTGCGCCCGTCTGCAGCTCGTTGCGAGTTGTGCACACAGCCGTGTACACACCAACCCAGTGGAGTACGAGTGGCGTACAACTCACCAGGTGCACCATTAATTATTTTTGAAGGGAACATCAAATGGTAATTGTCTTGACCTATCAACAGTTCCGGTTTAACATGTCCATCACACAGGTAATTTTTTATTTCAGGTAAACACTTCAAGTTCGTGAAATTAGAAGATAAGGTTTGCACTGGTAAGTCTAATTTATCAACACTGCGCGCTCGGAATGTAAACATAGTTCCGTCTCTATTTGACACGTTTAAGTCCACAATTTCACATTCGCATGATAGACGGGTGGAATCCCATGCACCACACACACGCATAGTTTGTTTCTGTCCGTACAACCCTAACCGCGCCGCCAGCGCAGCGCTTATCAATGAGACAGTCGAGCCGTCATCGAGCAATGCAACACAACTCACTATACCGTTAGGTCCGTGGATATTGATAGGCACAGTTTTTAATAACACTCGCGAACTGTTTACTTTTATATGCGAAACTGTTTCAACCTGCACGTGACTGTTCTCACTGTTAGTGTCCTGCAATTCCGTTAAATGAACACTATCTTGTTGAGTGTTATTGTCCTTGGCGTAGTGCAACAAACGATGGTGCGGCTGCCCACAGTTACCGTTATCACACGCGGGAGCCGTGCAGTTCTCTTTATTATGCGTAGACACTAAACACTTGTAACATAGTCTATTTCGTTTCACAAAGAACCACCTGTCTTTACGCAGTGATTTTTTGAACTTTTTACAGTCTGGCAGCTTATGATTTGTAGTACAACAAAACCGGCACTTATCGTCGTTGTTATTGTCACTTTGTACGAGTACAGTTTGCGCGCGATTTTGAACGATATAGTTTTTACGTTTCACAGAAAGTCCACTATGATCATAAGTTAAGTTCACTGCAGTCCGTGATATCTTCACAGCTTCTCCGTCTAGGAACTCGGATAAAATCACAAGTTTCGACTTACAGCCTTGGTTGAAGTAAGGGTAGCTGAAGTCGGCCCACTTTGAGATGAGAATAGTAGGTAATTTAGATAAGATTACCGACACCAGGTTCATCGCACTTAGGTACTCATTTTGACCGATCGCGAGTACGGCAGCCACATAGTTCTTCACTTTCACAGAGAACGGTATAATGTCCCGATGATATTGCTCTGACAACGGTTGTAGTGAAGTGATGTCCTGCATAATTTTGGCTATGATTATGTCAGGATTTCCAAACTGAAGATCCAGTGTTGACATAATTATGTCAGGCGTTGTAGCACTGATTAACAGAGACGTTACTGCTTCTTTAGCTGGTCCATGAAGACATTTTCTGAGTCTCCACAGGTTTTCTTTCTCATTGAAGTTGCACACTAACGTGGATTCTTGGTACGCCTGCTTGAAATGAAGCCAGTCCAAAGGGTCACCAGAGAACGACGGTAGATCTCTCGGCGTACATAAGCGGCTTAGCATTTTGGCGTCAGATCCTTTAGTAGCGGCGGAAGTAGTCGCAGCGGTCAAGTCCTTTATCGCGCTCACCAGCAATTTCACATCGGCCTCACGGCCGTCGGCACTTGGTACTGGTGGCAATGGAGGACACACCTCGCCCTTCTTATTTCCATCTCGTGGGCAGGGTTGTCCTTTCAGCTCCTGTTGACTGCGATCTATCCACTTTTCTACTTCACTCTGCATGCTAACTTCACTTCTTCCAGATCGTGAACTGTATTTTTCATCTATCTCCGCCATATCCGCTTCTAGCTTTTTATCGATGAGCTCCATTTGTATACGCGCCTTCGCTTGTGCCGCTTCCAGCTCTAACTTCTTTTTCCGGGCCAATACTGAAGACGACGCCGAAGCCTTGGATTTCGGTTTTGGAGCAGCTTTCATTGCTTCGATGTCTTTTCGAAACGCTGATGTTGAGGGAAACTCCAGAACATTTTCTGACTTCGCCGTTCTCATACTACCCACATTTACATTTAAAAATGTTTTATCCAAAACGGTTTTTGGAATTGTTTGCAGGTCTGCATCACTTCTACACTTGTCTTTTGGCTTAGAAACTTCCACTTTACGTTCTTGTTCCAGATCTAAATGTTCCAAATTCGAAAGCTTTTCTTCTTCCTGTTTTTTGACTGCACTTCTCGTGTTCACCATTTTTCGCGGCGGAGTGGAAAACATAGGTTGTCGATTCAATATTCGGTTCGAAGACCACTTTTGTAGGGGATGGGGTGAAAATAAGTGAGAAGAAGATGGGTACTTGGAACAAATTTAAAGGTTTGCGAGCGAGCGACGTGTGTTTGGCGTATGTAGTAGCGGATAACTGCCTGGTGAAGTTCGCGGGAGCCTATCTACCCCTCCCGCGCCCCTAGTATCTACCCCCGGCCCTGGTTCGTGCCTACTTCACACACGTAGCCCGCGATTGCATTCCTTTGTTTTATTAAATAAATTAAAACAAACAAAATAAATACAAAATATTAAATGCGTCGCCAACAACAAGTGTCCAATATTTTAAAGAATATTTCGGTCGTTCCTTTACAGTTTTTTTAAATTGTTTGATAGCGTAGCATTTGACCACTATTGCACCTGATAATAATAATAATAATAACAATAATATGTGTGGACATCTCACACAACGCCATCTACTTAAGTTTCGGGCGCAAGAAAAGAAGTTTTTAAAAACTAAAATATAAAATTTATTTCTAAAAATACGTCTATACCGATTTAGAGGTGAATTAATAATGCGTCAAAAAGCAAATTACCGATGTTCAATTGTTCAGACGCAGAGAGGGCTGCGTCTGCACAAAATATTACATTATTGCATCGTTACTTAATATAGGTACTTAATCTAGTACAGAGGGTTGGGGGATATTCATAACTATCTAGCCCCAAACTAAGCAAAGCTTGTATTATGGAAACCAGATAACTGATACAATACTTAAATACTTTTTTTGTTTATAAATACATACAATACAATATAACACTCAGACACAGAACAAACACCTATCACACAAATGTTTGTACTGGGTGGGAATCGAACCCACAACCCACAGTTCAGAAGGCACCAACTACCAACTGAGCTATCGGGCCTGTCGATAATAATTAACGATGCGATCTAGGATGTAACACGCTTGCCTAGAAGATACCTGTTCACTCTCGATTTGAAGACTCTAAGGCTGTATTTTTCGATTTCCATTTAATGGAGTGAATGTTGTGTTCCAGTGGCGCTCCCTATATTCGGCGTGCCGCTGGCGCAATCTGTGGAGCGCTCGAGATGCCACGACGACACCGGACTGCCGCTTGTCGTGAGGGACAGCATCGACTATTTACAGGTATATTAATTTGACAGCCTCTGTGGTGTGGTGGTTAAGCAGGTCGGCTTATAACCCGGAGGCGTTGGATTCAATTCCCGTGCAGGACAAGTATTTGTGTACAGAAAATATAAGCGATAATATTTGTTTTGTATCTGGGCGTTGCTGGACTATTGTCCTCGTAGTTCCTGGGTCCTTAGACACAGGGAATCCTAGTTAGAGTCCAGGATCTATGTATGTGATCGTTGAGCATTATTATTGTTGTTATTGACTATTTTATTCTTAGGTAATAGGTATAGCTTGTGCAAATAATGAAAATACCCTCTTTTACTCCCCTCATCTCTTCTTCCGCCCCAGTCTCACATTCTCTTGCTCTATATCTCTCCTACTATTCAATTTAATTACACCCATATATGGTTGAAATTCCATCAACCCGCACTAAGCGTTTTGCTACTTACTTTATAGTGCGAACAGCTAATGAGTGGAACAATTTGCCGGCGTCCTTGTTTCCACCTCACAGTCTTCAAGCCAAGAGTGAACAGGTATCTTTCTAGGTAAGCATACACCATCGTAGACAGCGTCGTCATTTACCATCAGGTGAGACCGCGGTCATACCAGGGCTTGGAAACCGAGTTAAATTTCGAACCGGTTAACGCCAAGTACACAGGGAACTCTTCTTTTCGGTTTCTATTGGAACCGCTGTTAAACGATTTTTGGTTAAAAAAATCGTAATAAAGGTTTCGTTCAATAAACCGGTTTAGAGCGGTTTTTGTCACCCCTCCATTCACACACACAGTCCTCAGCCGTGTTTTGCAGCAAAGATGAGTCGTACGTAACAAACACACACATTTGACCTACCCTCAAGTCGGCGGCGGCGACACGACGCGAGCATACAAGTCTCTCGCGGAATAAACCGGTTAATGAAGGTTTTCATAACGTTATTTTAATGGTTGCACTCCAAACGAAATAATCGCTTAAGCCGGTTTTTACTGGTAAAAAACCGGTATATTGTAGTACGGTTACAAACCTTTACACTTTACTAAAAAGGCTATTATTTCATTTTCACTTTCTACAAGAATTGTGGCAATGAGAATGTCACGAAAACACAATAATATTTAAATAGAATCAGAAATGCTATCAGTAACATTAATTGTTAATTTTTACCTGGTGTTTATTACTCAAACACGGTTGATTGCGATAACTGACTATAAATACTTAACTTCAACTGTATTTCTACAGGGGCACGGTCTAAAATCGAACCAGATATACCGGACGGAGCCTGACAAGATAAAGTTACAGCAGTTACGCAAACTGTTTACCGATCGAGGGCCGACGTTTCCATACCACTGGGACGTGCCCATCGCTTGTGCTATGCTCAAAGGATTTATCAGGTAAACCGGCGTCAAAGGGAGGGAGTGAGGGAGGGATAAAGAGGGAGTTGATAGAGGAGGGAGTTAATACTTTCTGCTCTCTAATTTCAATATGGAATTTTATAAAATATAGTAAATCCGTAATTGGATGTAAGTTCTAATATAAAGCGAAACTATATCTTAACTTAAAATCTGTGGATTTTGTGAAATAAACGAATAAAATAATAGTTGGTTAGTTTTTGAACGCCCTAATGCTGTTGGTCTCTACCGACCAAGGGCACTCCTGAGAAGTGAGCCTCAGCTTGGGCCGTTGTCGGCATAAGTGGATCGAGAAGACTACGTCCACTGAAAGAGGGGACCCTATTGAAAGTCGCGATTGTTCTAGCTACTACTTCTAGCTACCTACGGGGAGTACGTCGGGGGTATTCAGCGACACGGCCGCCCGTAACAAAACGCTCACTCGTGTCACTCGGAACTATAAAATATTAGTTGCGCCCCGCGGTTTTACCCGCTGATAAAAAGTATTTTAATTATTTGCTCATCCCACGGGAAAATTTCACTTTTTCGGGATAAAATGTAGCCTATATGTAAATCCAGGGCATAAGCTATATTGGTACCGAATTTCATCCAAATCCATTCAGCCGTTTGAGCGTGAAGGAGTAACAAACATACACACATACAAACTTTAGCCTTTATAATATTAGTGTGATAAAGCTTGCGCGTGACACTGCACTGCGCATCATACTGAGACATCAGCACAGTCTGATAATAAGATTACTCGACTGTGAGAACAATCAATCAATCAATCAATCAATCATTTGTTTATTTGCAAGAATACACAATATACAATTTGGATACAAGGTCACATAGTATAAGTCGTGGTTACAGGTCATAAAGTCTCAATTGCCCAGTAATTTTACTAGCTACAATGTCCTTCAAACCGAAACACAGTAGTGCTTTGCGGCAGAATAACTGGCAAAGCGGTAGTACCTACCTAGACGAACTTTGCAGAAAAGCCCTACCACCTAGTAACATAAAACATAAAGAAATAACGTTTTCCAGTGAACTTCCCGAATCGGTTCTAACTCAAGAGCTGCATGGTCAGTTCGAACAAGCCACGGCCATCGCTGAGCCTCAACGGGAAGCTACCATGCTGGCTCTGATCGGCAAGCTGCCGCCATGCCACTACAGCCTCGTCGGATGGCTCATGAGGCATTTCGAAAACGTCGTGGCTAACGAACAGGTACGTTATGACTAACTAGCTTCTGCCCGCAGCTTCGCCCGCGGCGTGGCCTGTCGAAAAATTTAACTACCTATTTCACCCTTTAAGGGTGAAATTTCGAAAAATCCTTTCTTAGTGAATGCCTACGTCATAACATCTACCTGCATGCCAAATTTCAGCCCGATCCGTCCAGTGGTTTGGGCTGTGCGTTGATAGATCACTATGTCAGTCAGTCACCTTTGAGTTTATATATTATGACTAATAAAGAAATCAAAAATCATTTCATTAATTAATAACGCCCGATGATTACGTACTAGAATTCTCTGTTTTTCGTATGCCTAGGGACCCAGGAACTATGAGGACCATGGTCCCAGAACAAGTATTTGCGCTTTTTTTCTGTGCGCAAATATTATGCTTGTTCTTCCGTGGGAATCGAGGCTGCCGCTTCCGGATTATGAGCCGAGGTATATAAAAAAAAGCAAATAGTACGATTAATGGAAAATGGGCAAAAAAAAGAGGAATTATATTATTATATATAAATCGATATATTTTTACTTAATTTCTACGACTTATAGTCTCAAAAACAACAAATAGAATGTGACGAGAAAATATTACAATCTTAAAAGTGAATTTGAGAATCATTGAATTTACTTTTCAATGTACAAAATTACAAATAGACTTTTAAATAATATCAATAAAAAAAAGACGTACACCGAATGGGAACGTGTAATTATAAATGTGGTTTTTGTGGGAAATACAAATCTAATATCGTCAATGTCAAAAAACCCATGAACTTGTAGAACAGAAAAAATTTAAGTACACCAAGTTTTATCAAGATGCGTTGAAAAATTCCACCTGCACGTAAGTACGGACATCCGGATAGATGAAAGCAAATTTCGCGAGTTGAAGCGGAGACGTTTGCACACTTCGCTCGCTGGGTCAACTATTCTCAGCTCATGTAAAATTTAATAAACTTGTATGTTTCAGTGGAGCCATGCGAACATACAAACTATAATGTCCGCGATGGGTCCCGCACTCAATATGTCACTCAACTTGCTCACTTACCTGGTAACCAAGTCTGAGAAACTGTTCCCTGATGTCCACCTAAAGAAGTAAGTACTAGTATTTTAAAAAATCTATCCAGGGTATAATAATAATAATAATATGTGTGGACACCTCTCTCAACGCCATCTAGCCCCAAACTAAGCAAAGCTTGTATTATGGGAACCAGATAACTGATACAATACTTTGATACTTTTTTTATTGTTTCCAAATACATACACAGAACAAACATCTATGATCATCACACAAATGTTTGTACTGGGTGGGAATCGAACCCACAACCCACAGTTCCGAAGGCAGGGTTACTACCAACTAAGCTATCGGGCCAGTCAAATGATCATCAGTATCTCCTCCAAGCTGTGCGCCAAGCGTGGTGATTATGCAAATCCTCCCCCCCTATAACAAGTGCCTCTTTTGAAGGAGGCCTGCACTCAGCAGTTGACGTCTTCCAGCTGTTGATGATGACCCCTTACTTATAAATGCTGCATAATAGCAGAATAATAGCTGTTGTGTTTCCACTTGTTTTATTTATGCCCTATTCAAACACAATGTGAAACAAAACACTAAATAACTATTTCTCCGCTACGCAATATTTATTAGTAAGGGAGAAAGTATCTAATGCCCATCTGCACCAAAGCTTGACAGTTCTTAAGTTCGCACTTATCCTTATCTCTCGGACGTTTTATGGCCGTTATGTGATGTGACACCTAAATAAGTACCATATTAAACTTTTAATTCCATTCAAGACTTGACAGCAAATGTGACGTTGCTAATTGTTTTCATCACTGTTTTATTGTAACGTGTAACTTGTAAGAAAGGGATGAAAGACACAACATATTTATATAAGCTTTTTGTGTAACAATGACCGAAGGCGCCATACTACGCTTGGATTGAGAACTAACTCTCAAGTGAGGCTGCCAGGATATACTGAAGTGGTTGGTGACAGATACTTAGAAAGTTAAAAATGTTAACAGATACGTGCCACCCCTTCCGAACATACCAGCGGACTTCCCAGAATCCGCATCTGAGATCAGCTTGGAACTTCGTAAGCAAGAGTCGCTTCTCAACCAAATACATGCAGAGATGCACGCCGGCTTCATTACGCCGGCCAGGGACCACCAGTTGTGGGAGGCTCAGCGGATCGTAACGCAGCTCAAGGTACGCTGGATCATTCGTTCGTTCATTCGTTCGTTCATACTTCATTAATTAGAATGAGTGAATGGAGTTGACTCCGGCTTAGTCACGCTGGCCAGGGATCACCAACTGTGAGAAGCTCAGTGGGTCGTAACGCAACTCAAGGTTTGTTTAGATCGTTCGTTCATGGTTCATTCATTCAACGATGGCTTCATCACGCCGGCCAAAGATCACAAGAGCTGTGGGATACGCAGCGTATCGTCACGCAGCTCATGGTATGCTTGGATCAGTGGTTCATTCACTCAATCCATTCATAAGAAAAAATCACCAGCTGTTTCACGCATTTCCAGCGCTCTCACTGTTCACTCGTTCATTTATTCACAAATAATACGTTCATTTCTAAGTGGCCGTTCAAGTATTACGTAAGCACTATGAAGGGGCGGGGGGTTCTTTTCTTTGCTTATTTTGCATGACATGGGTAGGGGAGTCTAGATGATGATTACGTCAACGGTAGTTTGTAGCTTGAAACACGAAACAATATAATGTTTAAAAAAAAACACATTAATTGAAAATTTTTACGTAAGCATGGGGGGAGGGGGTAAGAACTTTGCTTACTTTTGCTGACAAGGGGGATGGGGGGGTAAATAATTGTAATAAATCTGCTTACGTAATACTTGATCGGACCCTAAGCATGCATTCATCATTTTACAATTTATAATAAGCCGCTCAATCACAAATCATTAGTTTATTTTACTCATCATTTGTTCAGTAATAACCCACTGCTGACTAAAGACCTCCATCTTCTTCTCCCCTCGTGTAGGGCTCTATGGGTCAAAATTTTTAGGCTGCTTTAAGGCTTGTGACTTGGCTTAATGATGGCTTAACGTGCTCTCTGAAGTACGGTGGCATTCAGTTGTAAAATACCACTTGAGAATTGGATAATATTCCCATTCCAATATAAACAACAATTCTCTGTAATAATAAAGTTTATAACATTAATGGCACATGCGCAAGACATTTTTGCGCTTGAAATTTCGAATTAATATATCGTAAATATATAGTTACGATTAACGATTTTAGACCATAAAGATTTTTTTTAATGCCTAAGTCCTTCTTAAATGTGTTCGTATGTTCTAAAAGTGATTTATTTATTGTGTGTGTAAATATAATGTTCTTGATTTTACAGAGGAAACTTCGCTCAGTCCAGAAATCATCAGACCCGCACTGCTTGTCCCAACAACAGCAGTCTATAGAGGACAAACAAGACGAAGATCAATCGCGACGCAACTCGCACACAACCGACGCTACTCAAGCTGACAACGAACTCAAATCACCGAACGACACGTTCCAAGATAAAGAATCGCCGAAAGTAGCGGAAGCAGCTTTTGAACCAAGTTTCCCGAAAGCCGAAGCCGCATTTGAGCCAAGTTTCCCGAAAGCTGAAGCCGCGTTTGAGCCGAGTTTCCCGATAACTGAAACCGCATTTGAGCCGAGCTTCCCGACAACCGAAGCCGCGTTTGAGCCAAGTTTCCCGAAAACCGAAGCCGCGTTTGAGCCGAGTTTCCCGAAAACAGATACCGCTTTTGAACCGAGTTTCCCAAAAGCTGATGTCGCTTTTGAGTCTAGTTTCCCGAAAAATGATGTCGCTTTTGAGCCTAGTTTCCCTAAAACCGAAGCTGCATTTGGGCCGATTTTCTCTAAAACCGAAATACCTTTTGATCCGAGCTTCCCGAAAGTACCCGAAACGGCCTTTGAGCCGAGTTTTGCAAAACTACCCGAACCTTCCTTCGCGAAGCTACCATCAGAGGCCGCCTTCGAACAAATCTTCGATACGGAATTCGAGGACAATTTCGAGTTCAAAACGGAAACAAAACACTCGCCCGACCACGAAATACCGCCAGCGGAACCGGTGGAAGAGAAGCCAAAATTCACCGAAAAAGAACTCAAAATATTACGACTCGAACTCGAAAATGCCGAGTATCTGCAGCTAAAGTCCTTACTCCAAGCTAAAATTAACTCTGAACAATTCGAGATCGTCAAGCTAAGAAGTCATGTAGCGTTGAAAAATAAGCAGGAAAGCTTACAAAGCAAAGATAATAAGGAAAACCTAACGCCTGAAGACGAGGAGTTGAAACAAAGATTAATAAAAGAAAACGGCGCGTTGGAACAAAAAAGGCTGAATTTGATCAATCAGATATTTCAAGAACGAGTTGCGTGTATTCAATTGAAAATTGAGTTAGCCATGAAGGAAATATTGTCGAAATCTTAGGCGTACTAAAGTTGGACTAACCTCCTAAGTTCGCACTTATTCCTCTGAGACATGTCCAAATGCATTGCACTAAGTATGTCATATGGACAAGTGCATACTTAGAAGCTTTTACTTTAGTATTGGGGAAGTAAGGAAATAAATAGCATAGTTTTATGGCCTTACGGTCCAAAAACTTTAAAATTTGAAACTTTAAACAAAAATGTGTTTTGTTTTCGTACGTGAAACTTTACGTCTGTGCGACTACTGACAAAGCACTATATATAGTAACAGTTTGAAATACAATTTAACTTTATGGGCGTTACTCAAAAACATTAGTTAAAATTTAATCAATGCTTAAAATGGCTGGTTTCCTTTTTGCTCGTGACATTCCGCGTTAGTGTGTTGACAAATTTTAATTATTGCTTAAATTTAACTAACGCTTTTCAGTAAGGCTATTTATTAATATGTAATTCATATTTTGGTTGGTTTATGGTTTACTTTAGCGTATCTAACGCAACTTCGACTTCCGAAATAGTTTCTAGGTAATCCAAAAAAAAAATTAGTCTGTAGTAAGTTATTGTCATATTTAAAAGTACTTTGAAAGTATATTCTGCCACGGTGCAGTAACCGTCTAGTATGGGTTTAATCGAATTCACATTTTTTTGCCACACTTTGTGTATTTAGCCAGTGTCAAGTAATTGATAAACTTCAAGTTTTTTTTTTTTACTTCAAACTGGTCTATTATTTGACCGCGCTCTCACCTGATGGGAAGTGACGATGCGATCGAAGGTGTAGCATGCTAGCCAAGTAAATTAATGATATTTCATAAATAGAAGAATTGACTGGCCCGATAGCTCAGTTGGTAGTAGCCCTGCCTTCTGAACTGCGGGTTGTGGGTTCGATTCCCACCCAGGACAAACATTTGTGTGATGAACATTGATGTTTGTTCTGTGTCTGGGTGTCATATTGTATTCTATGTATGTATTTACAAAAAAAAGTATCTAAGTATTGTATCAGTTATTTGGTTCCCATAGCACAAGCTTTGCTTAGTTTGGGGCTAGATGGCGTTGTGTGAGATGTCCACAGATATTATTTTATTATATTATAGATATATAAGGTGGTATTTAATTCACTATTTTCATTAAATGTATGTACTCAGACCATGCTATAGAATATTAGTACTAGGTCCAATTTAAAAAAATATATTTTGTTTTAGTATTTAGTGGCTCTTTAAATAACTGCATGACAGCCGAAATGTCTATTTAACGGTACACACAGCGCGGGCTGAGTGCTTTGTAAATGTTTCGTAGGCAATAAAACACCTGCTTTGTTCAATATCACAAGGTTTTTCTTTAGAATTTAAATTTTATAATACCTAGAATTAAGTTTTATTTCATAAGTACTTTTTTAGTTATATGGGAGCATTATATAGCATGGACTGAATACATATATTAATGGAAAAGAACGAATTAAATTCCACCTTGTATATGTCATGTTAATTCAAATCATAGTCTAGTCTAAGTCATACTCCTATATAGTAAAGTGGTGGCAACTTTACCAGAAGCTATGTAGTTTTGGAAACAACACGAAGAGAAACGTTTTACCATCATTATACCACTTTCCCACACTCATGCATGTAATCCAGCACCTAACGAATAAAATGCCACCAATTTTACGCACTAACACTGAAAATAATACAGTGCGGTGACGCGATCGTTTTCGTTTTCCCGCCAGGGTTGCCCCCCCCCCCCCCCCCAAATTAATTAAGTTAATAATTGTAATAAATATGCTTGCGTAATACTTGAACGGCCCCTAACTGAGCATCGCTCTTTAATATGGACCTATGATTTAGAAGTTTGCAGCATTATTTTGACATATGACTTTAAAAGCTGTCATTTTACTCCGTCTAACTTAAAAAAAAACGAGTGTGCTTAAGACAACACAACTGAAGTAAAACTTTAGTTTAGCTCCATCATTGTTAATCCATTATGTTAATGTCGCCATCTTGACATTTGTAAATTGTCATTTTACCGGATATACCAACATAATAATACAAATTTTACAAATGTTGGCAATGGAGATCTATGGAGAATCAACTTCCGTTCGCCTCGCTACGCGTTCACCAGCTTACTCCCCAAAACAAGCGCGCGTAACGAAGTTTTACTTCAAAAATAGATGATAGTATAATATTCGAAGTTAAGTCGACCATCCAACAATCAAACGTATCCAGCTTGCTACACCGGCTGCATACTCGCTTAAAGATGTTAAGCGAGTGCGTTTTACTGCAACTCATCACATGGTGAGTTGCAGTAAAACGTTGGCCAAACTTACAAAAAAACGCTTTGTTCCCATAGAATATCATCAAAATCAATTGAGTAGTTTGGTTTCTAAATCAAAATACCCGAAAAAAACATTTGTTTTATAATATCATCCAAATAATTTCTCAGTGTGAAATTACTTATGGCGATTGAAGTCGGTACCCCTGTTTAAAAAGGATATTAATAATAATAGTAATATGTGTGGACATCTCACATAGCGCCACCTAGCCCCAAACTAAGCAAAGCTTGTGCTATGGGTACCAGATAACTGATACAATACTTAGATACGTTTTGTTTGTAAATACATACATAGAATACAATATAACACCCAGACACAGAACAAACACCTATGTTCATCACACAAATGTTTGTCCTGGGTGGGAATCGAACCCACAACCCACAGTTCAGAAGGCAGGGTTACTACCGACTGAGCTATCAGTCAGTCAGATATTATGTACAACATTATCGACATGTCGTATCTTTGTATTTCTGTGTCTCTCTATTTCATTGTGATATGTCACAAGTAATTTTAAGTTTTAGCTTATTTATAAATATACTACAATAGTGGTGTCGATTCTGTGTCGCATTCTCTAAAACTAAAGTAAACTTAAAGTATGGCGTTACTCTTCTGATAAAGGGGAAATGAAAAAGACGGAAATATGTTAATTTAGTTTAGCTTTAGAGTATACGACACAGAATCGACACTGGTGTCTTCTTGGTGTTCTCTAAAGCTAATCTTGAAAGTATAGCGGTACTCTTCTAAGGAAGGTGAAATGAAAAAGACAGATATATCTTGATTTCGTTTCGCTTTCGAGAATGCGACACGAAATTGACACATAATGTAGTTAGACATTATAAACATTTGTGAAAATTATGTTTTGTGTTGTGTGTTGTAAAACTCGAATGTTACTAAAATTATTTAAAAGCTATATATATATAAACATGTTGTAAATGAAATCAATATAAACAATTTTAAACATAGCTATTTGTTTTCGTATTATTACAATCACCTACACGAGTTTGTACTAAGTAACATAGACCGAGTTAGCGCGAAGCGTTTATTCCGTGTCTACAGTTAATGCTCTGGAAGTCACGATTTCAGATGTACTAGCCATCTATCTAGGTACTTCTCTCTCTAGGGTCTTGGGGGTATATGTTTGCTCGCGTCCGTAGGCTTTAACCCTAGTTTCCCTACACGTGACCCCTGGGTGGTGCCAAAAGAGCAACCAAATAACTGGTGGAAGGCCTTAGCCGCCGGCTTAGTTACCACCCATTAGACAAAACCACGATGCCAAGCGACTCGTCGTGTTCCATCGTGATGTCTAATGAAGCCGTTCTGACGAGTAGATGTGGACAGTTGTGTTGGGTATGCAGACCGGTATTGGTGATGGAGATGCTTTCGCGTCGGAGACCTTGCTTCGGAGGGTAGCGGGATCCGAAGCACGGTGCTCTCTGCTGGCCGACCGCAAGTTGTAGGGGGCCCAAGTAGTAGTCTAGCCAACTACGAAAGGCTGCCCCACCGCTTGTGTAAAATCCTGAGGTTGTCCACAGGGCCAGTTGGCGACTGGAAGTGAGGAACTTGTGGGCAATTTCAGGGGGGTTCGGGCGTCCCCGCAGTCTCCGCGTAAGTTCTCCATTGGCGTAGGAGCTTCTCTATTACTGAGGGTTAGCATCCCAATATCTCGTCCACTTCCTACTTGTCTACCTAACTCACCCAACTATGAAAAAGTCAAATAAATTGAGCAAGTTTAAACGGCAGATGCACGTCCTCACTCTTAAAGTGCACCTCACAAATATTCGTGGGCTGCACTCAAATCTGCAAGCGGTCCATCATCATCTGGAGACCAACAAACCGCACTTGCTCTTCTTGACTGAGACGCAAATAGGTTGTCCATCAGACACGGCATATCTGCACTATCCAGGATTCATCTTGGAAAACCGCTTCCTTCCACGCGCTGGTATCTGCGTTTACGTCCGTGATGACATTTGCTGTTTGCGTCTCCGAAACCTTGAACATCCCCACTTTTCGGTGATTTGGGTGCTTGTGGACACCGGCATTGAGAAAATTCTCTATGCTGGTGTGTACAGATCACATAGCGGTGACCGGGAGACAACTCTTCTAATGGAGTATCTCAGTGAAACGGCAGATGTGGCTCAGCAACGCTATCCTTCGGCTCAGCTTGTTGTTCTGGGAGACTTTAATGCTCACCACCAGGAGTGGTTAGTCCCACACCGGATCACGGACCACGCTGGGAGAGAGACGCGTAAGCTCGCTTTGGCGCTCAATTTAACGCAGATTGTTAAAGAGCCAACGCGAGTGCCTGATATTGATAGCCACACTGCTAACTGCCTCGACCTTCTGCTCACGACTGAACCAGACCGATACTCTGTGGCGGTATCCTCACCCATTGGTAGTTCCGATCACTGTCTGGTCAAGTCCGTTTCAGTATACTCCCCGCCTGACCCAAGCCCTAAGAGCAATCGGCGTGTCTGGAGATACAACTTAGCAGACTGGGACGAGATGCGACATTTCTTCGCTTCATATCCTTGGCGGAAAACGTGTTTTTCTTCTGGAGATCCGACGGTCTGCGCGAATGCGGTTACTGAGGTAGTATGTCGGGCTATGGAATATTTTATTCCATTTTCCGATAAACCCGTGACCAGCAAAGCCAGCCCATGGTTTGGAGCCGAATGTGCACGTGCTGAAGCGCAGAAGCATGCGGCATATCTGGCATGGGCTGACGCTCGAAAACGCAAGGCCTCGGACACTCGAGCTAAGAAGAAAGCCTTTAACGTTGCCGCCAAGGCCTGTAAGAAGGAATTAAGGAAGGCTCGTTTCAATCATATTGGTCGAATAGGGACTAAACTTGCTTCCTACCCAGCGGGTAGTAAGGCTTTTTGGTCCCTAGCCAAATCGGTTGAAGCGAACTTCTGTCGATCCTCACTGCCTCCATTATTGAAACCAGACGGATCGCTGGCTCACACTGCAAAAGAAAAAGCAAACTTGTTTGCCACTCTCTTTGCAGAAGCTTCGCGTTTAGATACTGCTAATGAGGTACCTCCCTGCCTTCCACAATGCGGTGTTTTCATGCCGGAAATACGCATACGTCAGAAGGAGGTACTAAAAACATTACGCAGTCTAGACGTGAACAAAGCCAGTGGTCCCGATGGTATACCTGCAATTGTACTTAAGAGCTGTGCACCCGAGTTGTCTCCCATTCTAACACGCCTATTTCGCCTCTCTCTAGACACCGGAATAGTCCCTATGAGTTGGAAGCTAGCCAACGTACAACCTGTACCTAAGAAGGGCAGTCGTGCTGATCCTGCCAACTATCGACCCATCTCAATTACCTCCATTCTCTGTAAGAGTATGGAGCGTATAATTAACAACAAGCTCTTGGCATACCTTGAAGACAATGATCTCCTCAGTGACCGGCAATACGGATTTCGCCGAAACCGGTCCACTGGGGATCTTCTCGCGTATGCCACTCACATATTGAGCGAAGCCTTAGAGATGCATGGAGAGGCACTTGCTGTATCTCTAGACGTCTCTAAGGCATTTGATCGGGTCTGGCACGACGGTCTTCTGAATAAGCTTCCATCTTACGGACTACCTGCTGGTTTGTGCACTTGGATATCAGACTTTTTGAGGGAACGATCGCTTAGAGTAGTTCTTGATGGCTGCTCTTCCGATCAATTAGCTATTAATGCTGGTGTACCTCAGGGGTCAGTTCTTTCAGCAACACTATTCTTACTCCACATCAATGATTTGCTAAAGCCCGGTACCTTTGGGTATGCAGATGATAGTACTGTTGTTGAAAGATACACATCCAGTGCCCGAGCCAGTGGTGACGACGTCCGGATTGAGAGAGAGGCTATGGTTGAGCGCATGAACCTGGCTTTGAAAGCCGTGTCCGATTGGGGCGATGCTAACTTGGTTAGGTTCAATGCTGCAAAAACACAGGCGTGTTTATTCACTGCTAAAAAGAGCCCACTCCATCTGGCTCCTTCATTCCGTGGTGTATCTGTAAGTTTAGGAAACCATCTTGAGCTTTTGGGCGTTGATCTCACGTCAAACCTAAACTTTGGATCCTACATCGAGTCCAAAGCCAAAGTAGCTTCAAAAAAACTCGGCATATTGTCCAAGGTAAGGCGGTACTTCACACCTAGACAGCTTCTAAATCTGTATCAAGCACAAGTCCGATCGTGTATGGAGTACTGCTGCCACCTGTGGGACGGGTCTGCCAAGTACCAGCTTGAGGCTCTGGACTCGATTGAACGGCGTGCCAAAAGGCTCATTGACGACGACACTTTGGTTGGTGAAAGGCTCCAGAGCCTTGCACATCGACGTAAGGTGGCAAGTCTGTCGGTTTTTTACAGATTACACCACGGTGAATGCGCTCAAGAACTGCATGATCTAATTCTCCCATCACCATTCCACTACCGAACTACTAGACGCTCGGCTAAGCGCCATCCTTTTGTGGTCGAAATACCACCCATTCGTACCAAGCGATTTGACTCAACGTTCTTAATTAGAACGGCTAAGGAATGGAATGCCCTGCCAGCGTCTGTGTTTCCGGCGAAATATGACCCGGGCGTGTTCAAGAGAAGAGTGAATAGGTATTTACTTGGCTAGCATGCTACACCTTCGATCGCATCGTCACTTCCCATCAGGTGAGAGCGTGGTCAAATGCTAGACAAGTTTGAAGTAAAAAAAAAAAAAAAAAAAAGGTACTGTTTTTAGCGAATAGCAAAGCGTAGCGAATTTCGCAATTCGCGCTTTGCGAAAAAAAGAATCTAGGAGTGACTGTGGCTATACCCCTGTGGCAGATGACGCAGACGGTAATTGTCGAGGGAGTAACATTGTTATTTTTGTGAATGTAAAAATATTAAATTGTTCGAGATGTATCAGTAAGTTGGATCCGAATCGTCCCGCTATTTTTTTATGTTAAGGAATTACATGACGATGTAGTTATTCGCCTGATGTTAAGCGACACGGCGGCCCATATCACAGTGTCGCTCGAAACTAGTTTCGCGTGACAATACACTGCGCACGTCATCCTGCGACATCAGCACAGTCCAGCAATAAGTTTACTAGACTGAGATCAGGTCATAAAGTTTCATTTGCCCAGTTATTTCACTAGCTACAATGCCTCAAATCGGTACACAGCAGTGTTTGCACACTACTGCTTGGCGGCAGAATAACAGGCAAAGCGGTGGTACCTACCTAGACGAATATTGCAGAAGATTCCTACCACTTAGTAAACCATTTTGATACCATTGTCTCCCGACCAGATGTACCATATCTGAACAGTAGGAGGATGATATGTCCATGAGTACCATTAATGATATAATCCGAGGGGTAATCATTAATGATGTACCATTTCAGACGATGACAACACCCAATGTGAGCTTATATTACGAAGTCGAACATAGAACTTATACTGTGTTACATAGGGTCACATTTTACATGGCACGAATATGACGATACGGCACTCTTTTTCCGTTTTGAGGTGGAAATAATTCATTACTTTTTGTTTTGTTTATTGTTCTAGTTGGTTTACTGAAATAACTTATCATTTGATTTATTTAAATGGGGTGTCTTATTACTAACCTAACACTTTATTAGCATTTCATTTTTTTGAGTGACCTAATAAAATATATAAATGCTAATGTGTAAAGTGAAAATTTTTGAAGTGACCTTCACAATTTTTTTTGTGTTTTCATTTTCACAGTGGAAAAGAAAAATGACCAGTATTACCATGCATTTTTTTAATCCAAAAATGATACATATTAAGAAAATTACATTCTAGTTAAATTTTGGAGTGTTTATAGTCTCTTAAATCCCTATTTCTAGAATATAATATCAGTTTTAAGTAAGTTTATTGCATAAGCAACGCGATAACGATATCGTATCGTTTATAATCAATAATTATTGCGCTAAATGATAACTGGCTAAGATATCCTGCCGATCGATAGGTTTCCCAATAATTGTAAAATAAGTATTTATAACCTACTTCTTGGGGAAACTTTTTGCTATCGATATAGGAAATATAGCATTAATCCCAACGACCCCCAACTAAACGGCTCCCACTGGGCTGTCGGCTGTCTCAACCAATGAGCGTACAGTATTTATTATTTATTTAGCATGTTGATCCGAGAATGTTTTCCTTTTTATCTTGCTCTCTGATTTGCGTTCCCCCGTACCGTGTTAACCGCTATGGTATATTTTCCATATTTTCTATCTATCTCCTTCCTTCTGTTGTTTGTATTCATAAAAATGTGATGTCTTTATGTTTATTGAATAAACGTATAAAGGCATTGGTCGTAAGAGTTGCAGTTTTCTTTTCTGCTGAGCCCGCCACACACCACGCCGCACTCTGCATTCATCATTATATGTACTAAACACAAAAATACAACTGCTAGCAATAACATAATGCGCTGTTCCACGCTTTGCCCACGTTAACATAAAATAAAAAAAATCTTTTGAAAAAGGATTTTAACCACCACTTTAATCCTAAGAAGAACATCATCATCATCAGCCTTTATTAGTCCACTGCTGGACAGAAGCCTCTTGAAGAGGCCTAACATCAACGTAGTCGAAATAGTAATAAGCATTAATAAGGATAACTTAAAAACTAATTGCCAAATTTTATTATGGATTTGTACGGGATTTACTCACGTTTAAAAGTGCTAAGCAAGTCGCCGTCGCGCGCGCGCACTCACCTTGAGGAAGGCTGCCAAATGCAGTTGAAACTATAGTAGGATAGTCCGGCCAATTTTAAACGTGAGTAAATCCCGTACAAATAATACAAAATACTTGCCAAATCTTGATGAAAAATATAAATGGGATCCCAAGGGAAGCACCAGCTTTCAAATAAAAAAAGGACCACCAAAATCGGGTTCACTCAGTCAAAAGTTCTGACATAACAAACATTAAATAAACAGTCGTATTGAGAACCTCTTCCTTTTTTGAAGTTAAGAAAACGAGAAACACCAAGATTTCTCATAATATCTACACATAAACATTCGCAATCTATACATATAACATTAAAAGTCCTGACTGACTTACTGACTCGCAACGTACAGCCTAAACCGCTGGTCCTATCTTGAAATTTGGAGGGTGTGTTCTTTGTAAAGTGTAGGTATCCACTAAGAAAGGGTTTTTCGAAATTCCATCCCTAAGAGGGTGAAATGGGTGGTTGAATTATTTATGAAAAAAATCTTCGTTATACCTATAGACCTCGCGGGCGAAGCTGCGGGCGAAGCTGCGGGCAAAAGCTAGTACTAATATAAATTGGTATTTAAACATTCATTCGTAACTACAAACCCTGATTCTAAAAGCGACCTTACTGATAGGTATCTATTATAATTAACCAGTCGAATACATTTAAAGGTGTACGGGCGTCCGATCGTCTGATATTCTAAGTAGTATACTATTTATCACCTAAAGGTCGCCTGCTTATAACGAACTGTGAAAATGGTAGACTACTTTCCTAAGTAGAATCACAGACATGTATTCTGTCTGTGATTCTACTTAGGTAAGCACCTATAAAGGTCGCCTGCTTATAACGAACTGTGAAAATGGTAGAGTACCTAAGTAGAATCACAGACAGAATACATGTCTGTGATTCTACTTAGGTAAGCACCTATAAAGGTCGCCTGCTTATAACGAACTGTGAAAATGGTAGAGTACCTAAGTAGAATTACAGACAGAATACATGTCTGTTATTCTGCTTAGTTAAGTACTCTACCATTTTCACAGTTCGTTATAAGCAGGCGACCTTTAGCTGCTTTAGGTCGAGTTGTAGATTACCTACTCTGTGTAACTGTGTCAGTATTACTGGACGTCATAAGGACAAGTTGACCATCTGTTACAGAATCGTGTTGTAAACATGCGAGATGTTAACTGCTAGGGCAAAGTGATAAAGTTAATGTCTACGTCTACCTAATCTTTTTTTCTTAACTTCTGTAGGTACCTATAATAATAATAAATAAACACCCAACGATCACATACATACATCCTGAACCCTAACTAGGATTCACTGTGTCTAGGGACCCAGGAACTACGAGGACCGTAGTCCCACAACACCCGACTCAGAACAAGTATTTACGCTTTTTTTCTGAGCACAAATACTTGTTCTGCCGCGGAGATCGAACTCGCTGCCGCCGGTTTATGAGCCGTCCTGCTCAACCACCACACCACGGAGGCTATCTTAGGTATTCTATATCTAAAAATATATAACATATATATTTTTACTTATTAAATCTTGGATGTTGATTCTTTTATGTCATTAATTTAAAATGCCTAACCTAATTCATATATAGGTACCAATCCATCTTGCAGCCGGAAAAAAGACTGGCGCAACACGCGTCTTCCTAATATGTAACACATTAGAAAAGAATAGGATATGACTACAAGAACACGTATTATAAGATTTATAAGTTACAAAAAAGGATAGCAGTAACTAAGATTAAAATTTTGTTCAACTTTTGTTGTTTCGGCGTCTAAATAAAAACATTAATTTCGTCGCGATTATTCCGGATTCGATGTAATTTGTTTCACAAAAATATGTCGGCATCTTGGGGGCTAGAGACCAGTCATTCACCTCAATATCTACTTCGCTATCTCTTTTATTTAGCGAATAAAATTCAAAAGTTATAAACAGTTTGATGACACATTGATTAAAATAATATTTTAACATGATTATAGAATAATTATGCTTTGCTAGTCTGTGTGGCATATTAGAATAGATTTTAGGTAGATTTTATTGTAGTCATAGTTACTGCCTGTTATACTGACACAAAGAAAAAAAACGAGCGTGCTTTAGACCATATGACTGACAATGGTAAATTATCATTTTACCAGACATACCAACATAATAACACAAATTATTTACTTTGTTATGTTGACAATGGAGAGCTACGTGAACCAACTTCTTCCGTTCGCCTCGCATTCACTAGCTTACTCCCGAGTCAAGCGTGCGTAAAGAAGTTTTACTTAAAAATAATATTAGGTATCTGCAGGTATCTGTATAGGTAGGTCTAATAACTGAAGCTGGACTGGATACATTGATTACTATTGATCATACCGTCATACACAATCATACAATACAGTCACGCACGCAATACATGGACAAAAAACGCAGTGCAACAACAGACCATGAACTAAGTAAAAATATAATGGACTATTCAATAATACCGCAGTGGGCGGCCATGGTCAGATGCCATGGTCATTGGTCTCACAAATGTGAGGCCAAACCCCAAATTCGAATGCAAATCGTGAATGAGATCACTGGTTCTCGATTATGTGTGATATTTGCAATAGCATTACTCCTACATATTCGGTGGGTTAAGTCAGCTAGAATATTTGAATGATGACGACGACGGAAATAGAGATACCACTGTGTTACTTTTAAGAGCACAAATATTGTTTGACCTATTTCACAAGCAAATAAATTGATTGATTGATTGATCTATAAAAACGTGGGTGATTAAAATACTGTGAAAAAATTGACTATTTCCCACAGAATTCGCCCTATTTACACTATAAGTTGAATAGTGCTAAATGTGGGTATTTCCTCGCACAGGACATACGGCGAAGGGCATAAGTAAGTACCTATAGAAATTGAAACCTTATAAAATCATACCAAAAAAGAAGCCGCTTTTTAAGTTTAGTGTAGTAGGGGTACGTAGTGTCATCATTTGTAACAAATTACCTAAAGCAATTAGGTAAAGTAAACCGATATTGTAGGTACCTATATATCTGCAAGCAGGGCTGCGGAGAGTGCGCAAGCGGACCCGTGGCCCTGCTTCCAGCTGGGACGCAGGAACATCGTGAAGTTTTAGTCGGTATGGGTGCCCTTCTGGCACCGAGCCCGATACTACACATCCGACACGACACGTGGCTGGGTCAGCCACGGGTGTGTTCACGTTAAAAAAAAAAGGTACCTATATATCTAGGTAGGCGTTGCCATAAACTATAGCAACCACGTAGGTACATTTTAAATTAAAGTAAGCGCGCTCTACAATTCACAAGTTCACGCTGGCGTATATGGCTGTATGGTAAGAACGACCCAATGGTCGTATACTCGGCATCATCATCAGCTCAATACGTTTCCACTGCTAAGGGCCTTTTCTCACAAGCAGTCTACACTCTGGCCACAATCTAGCACGCCGACCAAGCGCAGGTTGGCGGATATGACACATATAATTCCCTCGAAATTTGAGATTCTTAAGCATATAATATAATAATAATACGTGTGGACATCTCACACAACGCCATCTAGCCCCAAACTAAGCAAAGCTTGTACTATGGGAACCAGATAACTGATACAATACTTAGATACTTTTTGTTTGTAAATACATACATAGAATACAATATAACACCCTGATACAGAACAAACGTCGATGTTTATCACACAAATGGTGGGAATCGAACCCACAACCCGCAGTTCAGAAGGCAGGATCACTACCAACTGAGCTATCGGGTCAGTCATAAAACATACCGGTTTCCTAACCATATTTTCCTGCAGTGGTTGTAAAAGTGAATAAGTTTCGTAATTAAATAAATGAATAACGCCCAACGATCATTTACCTACACATAAATCCTGGCCATAACTGTTCTCTGTGTCTAGGGACCCACGAAATAAGGACCATGGTGTCGTAACACCCAGACATAGAACAAGTATTTGTGCTTATTTTCATTTGTACGAATATTTAATAATATGTAATATAATAATATGTGTGGACATTTCACACAACGCCATCTAGGCCCAAACTAAGCAAAGCTTGTACTATGGGAACCAGATAACTGATACAATACTCAGATACTTTTTTTTGTTTGTAAATACATACATAGAATACAATATAACACCCAGACACAGAACAAACACCTATGTTCATCACATAAATGTTTGTCCTGGGTGGGAATCGAACCCACAACCCACAGTTCAGAAGGCAAGGTTACTAATACCAACCGAGCTATCGGGCCAGTCAAAATTTCAAAATTTGTCTTGTTTCGAGAATGGAACTTCATTTCTATTGTTCTCAATTTTATTGTTGGTGCAATTATAGATGTAAATGAGCACTATTTAACTATCACACGGAAGAGCACGTGCTGATGTAAACACTCTGTTCTCGTCGAGTGTTACTCGTTCTAGTTTTGATACGGGTATTGGGGGTAGGGAGCGCTGCATTGAAACATCTGGGTTAGATCGGAAGAAAAGGACTAAAAATAGCTCAGCGTTTGGCCCATCGAGTAAAATGTTCCAATTCATTAGGTGGTTGGGTTACCTAGTTTTGAAGTTTAGTTAACTGTTTACTTATCAATGAATGGAACTTTTACATTCGTAGAAGAAAATTAGTGCTGAAGATCTTTGAACTGCATATACCAAATCTACATACAAAGTAGAGTAGAATTTGGGACCATTCCCACAACACTCAGACACAGAATTTGCGTTTTTTTCTTCGCAAAAACTTTTCCTTCCACGGGAATCGAACCCACCGCCTCCGAGTTGAGCCGATCACCACAGAGGCTCTCAATAAGTGTCTACACTACGTTCAAAACCCGAACAAAAAATGAAATTAAGCTTTATTACGTAGTAAATAAAAGCGGTGTATTAATCCGTTTATAAATAGGTATTTACTATAATAATAATAGATCTTTACCTATGAAATTGCCGTATTGCAGTACAGACTTTTTCAAACAAAAAAAAGTTTTGTTTGGGTATGAATTTTAAATTCAAATTAATTTTGTTTTAAAAATATGACATTCTATTTACAATATAAGTCTTTTGTTTATTGATTAGCGTTGTATTTTCATTACATTTCAACATTTTTCCTCATAATGGATACTTTGAAATTTCGTGTAATTATGGAATATGAGTTCCGTCGTGGCACCAACGCGGCACAAACGACACGTAACATCAACGACGTTTACGGAGAGAACTGTACAAACGAACGTACATCCCGTTATTGGTTTGCTCGGTTCCGTTCTGGGAATTTTGACTTGAAAAATGAACCTCGTGGTCGGCCGGAAACTTTGGTCAACAATGATGAATTAAAGGCGATTGTGAAAGCTGATGAATCTCAATCTACAGCTGAGCTGGCAGCAGCTTTTGATGTTAGCATCAAAACAATATTGGTCCATTTGCGACAGATTGGCAAGATAAAAAAGCTTGATAGATGGGTGCCCCACGAACTTAACGATCGCCAGCGCAACGTACGCGTCGAGACTTGCCTTGCGCTGCTTAGCAGGCACAGAAATGAAGGAATTTGAACCGAATTGTTACGTGCGACGAAAAATGGATTCTTTTTGACAATCGAAAGCGCTCAGCAAGTTGGTTAGATCCTGGTTCGGTACCAAAGCAATGTGCAAAACGAAAAATGACCCCTAGAAAGGTGATGGTCACAGTTTGGTGGTCTAGTGCTGGTGTGATTCATCATAGCTTTTTACAAAACGGCGAGAGCATTACTGCAGATGTGTACATTGAAGAACTGACCACAATGATGGCGAAACTCGCACGTCTGCAACCAGCTTTGGTCAATCGGTCGTCTCCACTGCTACTTCACGACAACGCGCGACCCCATACTGCACAACAGACCGTCTCTAAGCTGCATGAGTTGGGTTTGGAAGCTCTCCCTCATCCGCCATACTCACCAGATCTTGCGCCTACCGACTATTACTTTTTCCAAAATTTGGACTACTTTTTAGCGGGAAAAAAATTCAATTCACGAAAGGCAGTACAAAACGCCTTTGAAGAGTTTGTTGTCTCCCGTCCTGCAGATTTTTTCAAGAAGGGCATCCATAAACTGCCACAGCGTTGGCAAAGATGCATTGATTGCAGGGGTGATTACTTTGAATAAAAAAATAAATAAGTTCGAAAAAAAAATACTTTAACTTTTTTCAAACAAAACGGCAATTGCATAGGTAAAGACCTAATATAATAGGTTTATATCTCTCAGTACTATTTAGTATTCCATGCGGGCCTTCCCCTTTGTCAAGTTATATACCTACACCAAACTAACTTCCGCATGGATAGTAAAAGATGAGTCAACCGAGTGAAAACAGTTTGACACTTATCCACAGACTATATAGTGATACAACGTATTTATCTTTCTCTATGAATATTTTCACATGAAATCAAGCGAATCAGCATATGAATAAATAAATTTTGTACGGAGCCCATGTCTAAAAAGCATGCCAAATTACTAAATTGGTAAACAGTGTCACGGTATGTGGGAGTATGAATTTTTGGGCATTATAAAATCCTTGGTTGGGTGCCTCTGCTCTTGCGGTTGTGGTTTAAAATTTTAACAGCGTGTACGTGGGTCGGTATTAGAGTCAATTAGACAGTTTAATTAGATACTTGCCTACACTATTTCAGTTACCGACTTGTATTAAAACAGCTGAAAAATTAAATCATAAATAACAACCTATCTACATCTTTATTTCTGAGATACTAGGTACTTTTATGCTACAAATGATAGGTAGGTAAGCTAGGTGCTAACAGTAAACAATAAGCGCACAAAAGGCATACAGCTGATCTACTGTTTACTGTTGTAGATACCTTGACATCAATTTGAACGCATTTATGTTCTTTGAACAACTGCTGCCACCAACCTACAGAATACTTTCTAAAAACGCTGTGAAATAATAACTCAAAAATATTAAGTAGGTACTTATTATACTTATAAGGTCGAAAGTCATTTAAAAATTACTTCACTGATAGAGCAAAAGAAAAAGATATTAAAAAATATAATAACCTACCTACACATTATTGTACTTTTACCTACTTAGTTATATGATATAATAAATCTAAACGAAGCTGGTCTGTATGTATACCTAATTTACATTTATAGCAAACTGCAAGAACACGTGGTCGCATCAATTATTGCCACTGTTGCGTGTCTGTACATCCTGTATAACAATCGGTTGCGTCGCTTCAATCAGAAGCGCGCACTTCTCGCTTCGGCTACATCTCTAATCACCATCAATTTTCGAGTAACGGTTCATTGAGCACAAAATAACCGGGAAATATACAAAAATACATGCAGATTTCAACTTTAACTCAACGCAGCACTATTTATAATAGCATCATACGCTCACAGTCGATATCTCGGCACATCGCGGCTTAGACGTTTTCACGATCTCGTTGTTTGTGAGAACTGTGTTCTTTACACAATATACTAATCGCCGCGAGTTAGTCCTAAAAGTGTTTACGGGTAAATATTGACGCGAGCAACCTACGGAATTAGCATTCTGTGAGGATCAACAATGAACCGTTCTGTATTTGGGACATTTGTATTAATATTCATTATATAATGAGCCGTTCGCCGATAGCCGAGTGCGGCCGCGGCGCGCTTTCACTCGGTGCGCTATTAATTACGTACACGATTGTGTTCAGTCGGTTATATTTACTCAACTGGTTCGACTGCTGAAAGATAAAGAAATAGCTAAAGTGGCGCGGGACGCGACGCCCGTATCTTATCGCTACCACTCTATCAGTCACATATAGCGAACGGCTCGCCTTATACGGACGACCGGACCACCTTTATTGTCCAATTCAACAGATACGTGTTCCATAGGCGCGATGTTACCGGTGAAGTCATAATGTGCGCTCGACCGAAATAGAAATAACAGTGTTTACAGGAAAATAGTACCAATAACATTGTGTTGTGGTTTGTTATCGGGCGGATATGACGGCAAAATCGCCTACCATGGGTGTGAAGTCGCGAGAGATCATCGGTGGTGAGCAGTTCAGTCAGCGGCGTGAGGTATTCGACCAGCACGACACTGTGTTTCTGCCGCCGGCCTCGCCCAGCGCCCTTGCGCCGGCGTCTGACGTCGAGCCCATCATCACCTCCAACCACGGCAAGACGACCTCCAACTTCAAACGCAACGCGCCAGCATACTCCAGCATGCGGGAGTCACGCACCGACGAACAATTTGACTTCCGGCCGAGGAAGTACTCTGACAACTTCACCTCGGAGCTCAACCAGAGCGACGATGTTGACTACAGGCGCTCCATGACCGAGCGCACCCGCCGCCTCTCCAAAATGAGGAGAGACTTCATGACGTCCAACTTGCACGAGCCCACCGGCATCCCATTCACTCGAGCCGGGACGCGCGCTTCACTCCCTGTGAAAAGCCTTTCGCCGAGCTCTCCTATATTGAAATACAAAATTGAGAGTCCCAATTTGTACAAATTCCCGTTCGCCGAGCCGTATTCGACGCCGACTCCGACGCGCAAGCTGCGTTTGGATCTGGGGTCGTCTGAAGTGGATGGCGGCAAGGAAAACGAAGATCCTGATAGGTCACGGCATCAGAGTCTACCATATAATAATAATAACAATGACTCATCAAAAGTGGATCACCAGAAGCTGTTTGAGGAATTAGTGAAGCGATACTCGCCGCAGCGCAAGCCTATTGATTGGACACTTCCACCGACTAAACCCAAAGGCCCCAGGGTTATCGGTTCCGTTCCAAAATCGAGTGCCGATAGCGTCGAGAGCAATGAAAAGAAACATATTGGAGACAGAAGTGATAGACCTGGTGACGACGAAGTGTTCGAAAAGAATGAAAACGATACGAAACGTAATACTGTGAAAAATAATACAGATTCCAATCATAAAGTTGAAGAAAACAATCACCAAACAGATATGAGAAACGGTCCTGAAAATCTTGACGACACAGACGCTGCCGACCATGACGATTACAAAACCTTCCTATCGGAGTTGGACGAGAAAAATGACCATGTGCCGGAGCTAGGAAACTTCCAGAGACAGTTAAGCAAAGAATCCGCTAAGAAGCCGACCGTAGACCACGATCACGTCGCGGACATGACCATTCCAACGTTGATAAATAAAATGACCACAGAAGGTGAGGACTTAGAAAACCATTCAAAGGAAACTAAGAAAGTCAAAAGAAAGCGGAGTTTCTTGGACAAACTGTTAGGTCGTAAAAAGGATAAATAATTACATTGCAATCAGTGATAATGCAGTTGCGAACCTGCCAAAGATTATCAAGGTTGTTAAGGTTATGACGCCAACATTTGTAATCTTATCGATAAAAGATTGTAGGTGTAGCGCCTGCCTGCTATGCATTGACGAATAAATTTTATTTTTGTTAGTATTATTTATGAGAATAATAATTATTAAGGCCAGTTCTTTCGTATGTTTTTTTTTATCTTAATGCATTGGTTGGGTTATCACTAGCTGATAAAGTAAGTGCCATGTGACACTGCCTATCGCTAAATTCTAAGTGAAGTTAACAAAATTATAATGAGCTACCTATATACATAAAACGGAATACAGTGCCTGGCCAGAAAATGGCATGTCGTAAATTATAGACCAAATATCTGTAACAACTCGGTATCTCTGTGCTCTATTTTTGCTTTAAAAGATTTTAAGACACGTGTGCAAACGTATTAATTCATGGCCTTGTTGTCTTACAATGCGTCGATCGGTTGAGCGTCACGTTGACTTAGGTACAAAATTGCATAATTTAAAATTCAGTTAATATTTACCATTACAATTAAATTTATATTTGTCTTGTAAGCATTGGGAGGGACACTAGCAAGTAACTGGACTTACAGCTTTATGAAATTCATGATATAGGTATGTTTACTTTCCGTAACTTGTAAATCCTAGATTTCTTTCAGTGGAAAGTGAATTTCGTTTAATGATGTAAAACATTGTTTTTAAATATTGCAAAAATTATACTGTCGTAAGGTTATAAAAAAATTTTTACTTTGCAAGTTGCATCTCATTCCCTTTAAACCGCTTTATAAAAACGATGATATTATAATATTGTAGAAATTGACGTGGCATAGTATTCATAATTACAAGTAAACGCACACACGAGATAAAGTCGAATAACTCGACCGGTTTTCGGGTAATATAGATACCCAATTGTACAACACTGTAAGTTTCTTGTAACTTCTACTTTACAGATGTAATCGAAGCTTTAGTTCGGAGTTTTCTGTTCTGCATTGTGCCGGATTGCTTGCACCAGTAGTGAGAAAGAGAACTTCTTTTTTTTTTACTTGTAAAAGTGCTAAAAAATTGCCTATTTGCTATAAATCCTTTGAATTTGACATCCTTAAGGAGTATGCGCGACGACGGTAGTTATTCGATTGAATCTCGTGCGTGCCAGCCGTTTACTAGTTGTAATTACGATGATATAAAATACAGACTGTCATTCTTATGAAATAATAAGATCCGCCATACTATTAAAATATATAGAAACCTCAGTAAATACTAGATAGATGACGTTTCCTCGCTGTATTTGTAGCCTTGTATTAAACCTTAGTATAATGAGGTGATTTTTTTTTAATAGTTGTCATTTTCATCGTAGGTGTGCCATGTTTCTTGCCGGTCACTGTTATTCTATATTTAACGCAATAGAAACAAAACATAAGTTTTATTTACAAACTGTTATCTATTCTTCTGGAGTTCTAGATAAATATTTAATAAGCAGTACCGTTAAATGACTTCATTAGGTTTTGAAGTAGGTACATATAATTACAATAAATATAAATAAAATGGTTTAAAGCTATTATTTTGTTTATTACCACAACTACAAGGCTATTTTCCTCAATGCCTTTGGTTTATCTATTTAATTATGGTCAGGGAATTTTCCTCTTATTCTAATTAAATCTAAATTATTTTATATAGTTACAACAGGATAACACGCTCGTGTAATAAAACCAAATATCTTGCTTAATAAACGTTATTTTTACAAATGGGTTTTAATTTTTTTTTTTTTTTTTTTTTTTATGTTACGAAATGACATGACGAGCAAGCCGCTCGCCTGATGTTAAGCGACACGACTGCCCATATCAGTTGCAGTGACACTTGAAACACTAAATTATAGTTTCGCGTGACACTGCACTGCGCATGTCATTCTGAGACATCACAGTCTGGTAATAAGATTACATAACTGTGAGATTAGGTCATAAAGTCTCATTTGCCCAGTAATTTCACTAGCTACAGTGCCCTTCAAACCGGAACACAGTAGTGCTTGCGCACTACTGCTTGGCGGCAGAATAACTGGCAAAGCGGTGGTACCTACCTAGACGAACTTTGCAGAAAAGTCCTACCACCTAGTACTAGTAGTATTTACTGAAAGAAAACTACAGCGTAACGTCAACGTAATATATTTAAGTAATTGATAAAAATATAATCAAACCAATTAATTTTATATAAAATTGTCTAGTAAATATTAGATTAATCACTGGATTAACATACTTATGTTGCTCACTTTTTGTATCACATTTATAACACATATATAATATTAAAATATCCAACAAAAACATGTAGAGTAACAATATACCGACGTAAAAATTTGAAATTACATCTTATCTATTAGAAATACAACACCCACGGGTATATATAATACTAGCTGCGCCTTGTGGTTTAACCGTGGATAAAAAAGTTTTTTTATTTATTCATTTATCCATTCTGTAGTTTTTGCGTAAAAATCCCGCGGCGTCGCCCTCGTGGTGTTCGATAATTGTCCCACGGGAATGTACTATTGGGATAAAAATTATCCCTTGTGTTAATCCACGTCATAAACTATCAGTGTTCCAAATTTCATCCGAATCCGTTAAGTAGTTTATGTGTGAAAGAGTAACAAACATTCATCCATACATGCATACTCACAAACTTTCGCATTTATAATAAGGATAGTATGAATACCTTTTCTAAAATTAAAAATTATTTAACCATGCTCAAATGATAATCAGCCGTTTACAAGCCGATGAACTCGCCCTAACCTTTCAATGTCAATACATATTTAAGTTCTATTCCTTCGATCCAATTTTACATTCTTTTTCCACACTTCAGAGATTACAAGCTAATGTAAAAAATAGGAACCTATCCTTGAAAACACAATCACAAAGTAAAATGATTCATCAGAACAAAAATACATCACAATCGCGGTTTTATAGCTAGAAATCTTGAAAATTGTTTAATTGTGAACCCTAATTTCGTTGCAATAGAGTATCATCTCGTAGAAAAATACATTGATAATTGTTTGTGTGTACGTGATTCTGAATTTCTGATTACACTAATTTATAGACATGTATAATTATGAGCAAGTAGAGCACTGCAAGACAAGACTAGGTAATATACATTTAGTAATAATAATAGCGCCCAACGATCACATACGTAGATCTTGAACCCTAACTAGGGTTAAAGCCTAACCAAGAACTATGAAGGCCATAGTCCCACAACACCCAGACACAGAACAAGTACTTGGGCTTTTTTCTGTTCAATATTACTTATTTTGCCGCGAGAATCGAACCCGCCACCTCCGGGTTATGAGCCGGCCTGCTCAACCACACCACTGGCACTCACTGGCAGGAGGTATGTGGGACTCGAACCCACTAAAACCCCCCGTGATCCGTCCGCCGCCGGGATGGGGCGAGATGGTGTCGCGATTGCATTAACCATCTCGCCCCAGCGGTAGGCCCTTCCGGGCCTCTGCGCCAGTGGGTGGGCAACTTTCCACCTCAGTTGTCAAGTCTCATTTGGCCAGTAATTTCACTAGCTACAGTGCCCTTCAAACCGGAACACAGTAGTGCTTATACACTACTGCTTGGCGGCAGAATAACTGGCAAAGCGGAGGTACCTACCTAGACGAACTTTGCAGAAAAGTTCTACCACCTAAGTATATAGTAGTAAGTGCAGAGATTCATTAGAGAAATGTCTTTAGCATGTACTATTACATGGTCAAGTTGCAGCCATTTTCAGATGTGTTATGGCAAAAGGAATACGGTTATCTTTTGGGTATATCTCAGATGAATGATGATGTCTTAGCAGCGCAAGTCTTCAAGTTTAGGTATGTATAAAAGTTAACGTTTTCGTATTAACTGTAAACTAACTCTAGTTTATAATAGGTCTTTACCTATGAAATTGCCGTATTGCAGTACAGACTTTTTCAAACAAAAAAAGTTTTGATTGGCTATGAATTCTAAATTCAAATTAATTTTGTTTTAAAAATATGACATTCTATTTACAATATAAGTCTTTTGTTTATTGATTAGCGTTATATTTTCATTACATTTCAACATTTTTCCTCATAATGGATACTTTGAAATTTCGTGTAATTATGGAATATGAGTTCCGTCGTGGCACCAACGCGGCACAAACGACACGTAACATCAACGACGTTTACGGAGAGAACTGTACAAACGAACGTACAACCCGTTATTGGTTTGCTCGGTTCCATTCTGGGAATTTTGACTCGAAAAATGAACCTCGTGGTCGTCCGGAAACTTTGGTCAACAATGATGAATTAAAGGCGATTGTGGAAGCTGATGAATCTCAATCTACAGCTGAGCTGGCAGCAGCTTTTGATGTTAGCATCAAAACAATATTGGTCCATTTGCGACAGATTGGCAAGATAAAAAAGCTTGATAGATGGGTGCCCCACGAACTTAACGATCGCCAGCGCAACGTACGCGTCGAGACTTGCCTTGCGCTGCTTAACAGGCACAGAAATGAAGGAATTTTGAACCGAATTGTTACGTGCGACGAAAAATGGATTCTTTTTGACAATCGAAAGCGCTCAGCAAGTTGGTTAGATCCTGGTTCGGTACCAAAGCAATGTGCGAAACGAAAAATGACCCCTAGAAAGGTGATGGTCACAGTTTGGTGGTCTAGTGCTGGTGTGATTCATCATAGCTTTTTACAAAACGGCGAGAGCATTACTGCAGATGTGTACATTGAAGAACTGACCACAATGATGGCGAAACTCGCACGTCTGCAACCAGCTTTGGTCAATCGGTCGTCTCCACTGCTACTTCACGACAACGCGCGACCCCATACTGCACAACAGACCGTCTCAAGTCTCATTTGCCCAGTAATTTCACTAGCTACAGTGCCCTTAAAACCGGAACACAGCAGTGCTTGCGCACTACTGCTTGGCTTTATTAGTATCGTATGATTCAAATTGAAAAAGAATAGGCTAAACTCAATTAATAATCGAAATTACTCCGACCTTTCGGACATATTCGATGTCCTTATTTAGGGAGCCACGCAAGCCGCGGCGGGCTTCGCGAGCCTCAGCGCGTATCTCTTTTGACGTGATTTTAGGCGTTATTTCCCAATGAAGGCTAATTATAAACGGAATAATTTATAAACTCACAAAGTACATACATCACAGGAAAATTATTCAATTAAATCCCACGGTGTATAAGTATGTCAAAATGTGATGACAGAATCACTACAATTGAGTACTTATACATAAGGAAAATAAAAAATAAATATTTGGATCAATAGAATATAATACAATTCTGCTGATATTATATATGCGAAAGTTTGTATGTATTTTTTTATGATAGTGAATGATGTGACGAGCTAGTCGTTCGCCTGGTGTTAAGCGCCACGGCCGCCCATAACAGAACAGGACTAAACTCCTCGGACTCGGAACTAAAACACAGAGTTTCGCGCGACACTGCACTGCGTATACCATTCTGAGACATCAGCACAGTCTAGTAATAAGATTACTCAACTGTGAGATCAGATCATAAAGTCTCAATTGCCCAGTAATTTCACTAGCTACAGCGCCCTTCAAACCGGAACACAGCAGTGCTTGCACACTACTGCTTGGCGGCATAATAACTGGCAAAGCGGTTGTACCTACCTAGACGAACTTTGCAACAAAGTCCTACCACCTAGTATGTATGGATGTTTGTTACTTTTACGCTCAAACGGGTGGACGAATTTGGATGAAATTTGGAATGTAGTGAAGCTTATATAGTGGATTAACACAAATAGGCTTTTTATCCACGGGGCGCAGTTAGTAATAACTTTCTTCTTCTTTACTTAGAATACAATATAACGCAAACGTCGATAGCACACCGAAACGGTGATCATCGAAACATCGATTTGTCGATCACGCAAATGTTTGTCTCGGGTGGGAATCGAACCCACAACCTATTCAGATTTCAGAAGGCCGGGTTACTCCAACCGAGTCCCTTCGATTTCCCCTTTAAAGGTGATTTTGTGGCTTTTATTCTCATATTGATTGTTCTAATATTACATTAAAACACCGCAAATTATTTACCTACTTTATATATCACAAGCCTTGCTTTTACAAATACTATCTTACAATCTAATCTATATATGATAAGAGTAGGAACAAGACAGATATATAAGTAGAGGTAAGAAGTCAGACAATAGAATCAGTTGAAAACAACGGGTTCGAATCCCGTTTAGCGATAAATGTTTTCTAATGGTTAATAATGTTTACGATACTTTTACATTGAACTAGGTTTATCTGTATCACCAGCTGGTCTATCATGAATCTCTGTTGCGAACACTAACTTGATGCTGATCTATTGCAACTGAAACTATATGCATGTCTGAAAAACTATGATTGTAACAGGTTTCATATTGAAACTGATCGAAATCAAGATACATAATTGACCTGCTGGCCACAGAATGAATAAATAACCACTTGGTTATATATTTATGCACTCTGATCAATTTTTCTCCGTAGCGAGACTGAACCCGGAACCCGCAACCCGCTCGTCTATCGATCACTACGCCATGGCGGCTCTAAGAAAAATTTGCGCGTGTTTGTTTACGCTAGTACTTGTTTTAAATTATGGTAAATCTGACTTTGTAATGTAGTACAGCAACGTACAGATTTAATAAATGGCGTAGTCAAAAAGCTGGTTTATTTAATAAAGAGGCACTCTCCGGTTTTACGCTAAATGTTCCCATTTTCCCGTGCTTACTCCTAATTTTCCAGGCTAAAAATCATGCTATGTTGATCTCGCTAATGTAAGTAATAGATCTGCAAAATATCATTCAAATCTGTTCAGCAGTTTCAACGAGAAAGACAGAAATCTGACGTATTTTACATGTTCATTGGGAAAGGATATGGATCAGACGCCAGTGTGCTCGCTATCTATAGTCGTAAAATATTGTGAAATTTCTGTTTCTTAAACATTTCCATAAACTATGCAGGGGAACTGTTAAATCGATACGAATTTGAGTCATAATCCGTTTCAATACGTAACATAATTGCCTAGCTGGTGGTAGACTGGTAGTGATGATAATAGCTGGTAGACTGGTGATATGGACCATCTCAGCTGCACTTAAAATCAGGATCTATCCTTTTTACAGCTGCTTCTAGATCAAATAGGTGTTTATCAACAACGTGCGGCGCTAACTGCCTCATAGCCGAAGCCAAATTGTACACATACTCCTTATTGGGACCGCTGGGGCCTCGACTGGAGACGATTTGAGCTGCTATCTCGTCCACTGAGGCGGGACCTGGAAAAAATTTGAAGGCTTTAGGTAAATTATTATTCTATCAGCGCTGCGTCTTGTATGTAGATAGTTTAAATTGATGCCTTTCAATCTTAATGAATTAACAACAATTTCATATAATACATTCTTGACTGGTTAGTGAGACCGACTTTAGTTCTTGACCGTGATTGGTCAGACAGACTTTAGTGAGGATTTATAAAGCGTAAACCACACTATTACTGTTAGTTTTCCTGTCTAATACAGGTTATATAGATGTCGCCACGGCTGTTTAGTCCGCATAAAAACAGTCCTAAATATTTTCACAGCCGCTGGGGCATGTAACCATAGCTCCGTTGGCAGGGTGTCTAATCCGGTGAGTAGGAAAGCACGTGTTCAAATCCCACTGGATTCTAAAGTTTTAAGGAACCATAGTATCTTTGAATTTAGTTCTGGATGTGATTGGTCAAATTGATCTGATGATGTTTGTTGAGCTTAACAAACCGAAGAGCAGACTTTGACAACAAAAAATATAAAAACTAGACATCAAGTATCACAAATGTATAGCACTAAACATCGATCTTAGAAGTGTTAATTAGCAAACAAAACGTACTTGCTCTAAATAAGGCCCGCCATTAACATGTGCCGTGTCGACACACCTGTTATCGGTTACTTAATGACATAGCTGCTAATACAGACAGAATCAGTAAATTCAACAATACAAATTAATATTGCCGTATTTAGAATGTGGAATTTTAAAGTATTTAGGTAGTTTAAATTTTGTGTAGCAAGTTTTTTGCCGACTGTACTTAGGAACTAAAAGCTGGTTACCAACTACCAGAATGACCAAATGATAGAAAATATATTGTTACTATAATGGATATTGTTATGATAGAATACAAATTATGATTGAGGATTAAGAATTAAGCTAAACAAGATAAAAAATCGGAAGCCATGACGACTTTCTTTTAGCAATATATAGTACCAAAATTTGAATATACATACAAGATTCAATCTATACTTCATAATGACTGACCAATGTCAACTAACAACTCGGATAAAATCAGGTTTGGACTAAATAAATCCTGATCAAAATCTGAAAATCATTTGATTTTATTTTGGAATTGGCCAAAATGAGTTTTGGGGATAATTTGGTAAGTAGTTAAGCATATATTTATTTCCCAGCTTCACCATATTAAGACTTAATATCACATAACATTATTATATTATTGTGTTAGGCTATTTAGGTATTACTTACAATGTTATATTGTAAATAATATTACAGTATTTAGTAACAAAATACATATTGGACCATTTTATCTACTCTAACAGGATATTGTAAGAATAGCTGTAATCAAAAACAGATAAGCTGATTATCATTTCTGATGTAGCAGTCATTTAACTTACTTTTAACATTTGTTTAAATTATTTGATATGTCCCATTATTTGCCAGAGGACTCATTTATCTATTTACAGATACCTAAGTAATCACTCTACATAATTTATAGATAAAATATTACATTTGAAGTTTAATGTATTTACAATTACTTGTTATTTTGGTATTCTATGTATGTATTTACAAACAAATAGTATCTAAGTAATCAATCAGTTATCTGGTTCCCATAGTACAAGTTTAGCCTAGTTTGGGACTAGATGGCGCTGTTTAAAATGTACACAGATTTTTTTTTTAATCACATAAATTGTATCTCGAACAAGCAATCATCTGCAGTTGATTCCTATTAATTTAATAGATACACAAAACAGAATGCTTTCAATAGGTATTTAAAATAGTCAAGAGCACCAAGTTTAAAACCAAAAAAAGTGTGACCTTTTTAGTGTGTCCTACCTGTGTACAAAACGATACAGGAACTCATTGATCTACAATCGTTGTGAAGTTCTAGAATCACATATTTATGCTACCTTTTTTTTGAGGGTGGGAAATGCCCTCGCAGTTGTGGTGGCAATGTGGGACTCGAACCCACTAAAACCCCCCATAAGCCCTTGTCCACCGTACCAGGAGCAAGAAGGGGTCGCGACTGCAGTCTGGCCAACTCACCCCTCCGATATTTATGCTACCTACTTCAACCTTGAACTCACCAGCAAAAGATTCATTTTCCTCCATCGCAACATACAATGTCAGCTCAAATGGGTCTATACTATTATCACTAGGGTAGAATAACACAGTTTTCTTAGAATACCCATTCTTTTCTCTAAAGTCTAGATGCTTGGTGACTTGATCTATGTCTTCTGTTCTGATTTTGTATGCTACACCCCAGGTTTCACTGTTCGGATCACCACTAGGTATTAGTGTGACTACTCTGCCAGGCTGGAAGTAAAAGTTAATATATTAAAGGACAATATCAACAATATCAACAACAAAGCAGTCTTGGCTGGCTGCAGCAATGGAAGCCTGTATTAAATATTATTATTATTATTATTGTATAATAGACAAGCAGCAGGACTTCTGATGTGTCTATATCCACAGTGTTGGATTCACTTTCAATGTTCATCCTTGTAACAGAGATAGGTTATTTATTCATAGCCAGTTGTCGAGTCTGTTCTTAAAGTTATTCACAAAGGTGGCAGCAATGACCTCTTCTGGTAGCCTATTCCAGTTGTGAACCAATCTATTACTGAGGAAGTGATGTGCAGTGTTTGTTCTAGTTATTGTGCGAATAATTAAGTGAGTGCCCTACAATACAACAACAACATAAAAAAATAATAATAATAACACCCAATGATCACATACATAGATCCTGGACCCTAACTACGAGGTCCATGGTCCCACAATACCCAGACTCTGAACAAGTTATTGCGCTTTTTTCTGTGTTATTTGTAGATGAACTGAGGCCTAAAAATATTTATTGATTCAATTGGTCACTCATGCAGGGTTACAAGAATAATTACAAATAGGTACTTACTCGCGGGAATGATGAAGTTTTTAGAGTCACATTCCGACATTCAGATTCAATAGGTAGTTACTAGCGTCGAGATGTTATTAACAATAAGATCATTTTACGAAAAAATATAGATATTTATTCGAGACACATCACTAGCGTCCGTTTGGTGGACCATACAATAGTTACCTGACAAACAGTTCAAATGTTTTAGCAACTCGTAACTCGTAAGTATTAAAAAGACAAAAAGTATTTTTCACCTTCTCTGGAACTCCTCTGTGGTCGATGCTGTGCTGGTAAAACCTCCGAAGATAACCTTTCATATATCCAACCACTTTTAACTCGTATTTGAAGTCCACTTTCCATACCAAGGAACCATAGCCGAATACCCACATTATTAAAAAATTAATAATCGCAATATAGTTTTAAGAATACTAAAGTATGTATAAAATTAAAACGTAGTGGTGATATGCTCTTTGTCGAAAATGAAAACCACAGAATACTATTACTCCTAGCGGAGATGAAAACTCATATGTTTGTTTTGTTTATTACTTTATCTCTTTCTAACACGTGAAATATACTTTTTACTCTTTAATGCTTTTAATAACTGTCGCTCTCAGTCCCTCCCTCCACATAACAGCTGTTTTTGATGTTTATTTATTCTGATAACTGTTACCGTCACTGTGACTTTTTTCTCGGGAAAGACTGAAAAGAATGCTATGAAATTTGCTGCAGAAGCCACTAGAATATTCGAACCAAAGAGCATATAATCACTACGTTTTTTTTATTCGAACTATTTTACATGTCAGTGTTGAGAAGTTTTTTTTTTCTCTAATCTATGAGTAAAGTTGACTCAAAACAATTATTTTTAAGTTTTGCAGACTTAATTTAAACAGAAATTAAATTACCTAGCACATAATTATATCTTATATTTGTTTTATTGTTCTAAAATAAATAAAATTTGCTGCACAAATATTTCCATAAAGTATATTAATAATTAAATATATGTCATCCGACTTTTGTAATATTGATATTTGATTTTTGGCACATTCATTCAAAATTATAAGGAGTCTTTAAATTTATAAGACATAAAAGTAAAAAATAAATCTAATTGAGTGTGTGAAATTGTAAATGTGTCAAAAATCAAAATTTAATACCTATTACGGAATTAAGATGTGCTCTTTTAAATATTTTTTGGTATAATGGGTAATCCTAATGTTTCCCACTTTATCATATCATAATGTTTATCAATTCATAAAAAAATAATTCAACAGAATGATACCACCCGAGGAAGCACTAGGATACATTGTATCTAGTTTAATACGCTGAATAATGAAAATAATACCAAAGAACAGGTAGAAATAAGTTGCACAAGAATTTAATAAGGTACATCCATTCGTCTAAATGTCCAGGATAGCCCAAAAGCTTTGTGATGAAATTGTGGAGTCTCCTCTAAAACTTTTTTTAGATACAGAGAAAGATTACCAGAAATTTTCAGCAAAGAAAATTTTTTACCAACCCTCCACAACTCAGTCACTATCCCAGAGTCCCGGTTATTCACAATCGAATAGCAAGCGTGATAACAATCGTTCTGTCGAAGTTGTAAAAAAGAGAGAGGTCAACAAGTTAGTGCCCAATGATATAAATACAAATCGGATAAGATTTAAATCCAGAGAGACACTGCTGAAGAAAACATCAAATGATACGGCAATAAACACGATTGCTAGTGGTCCTCTGCGATGTGATACTGACTGCGTAACGTTGGTCCGCAGGCGCGATAATAGATGCACTTGTAAAAGCTCACAGAAGCGTATTGTTTTCAAACCAGTCGCAAAGCAAGTGCAGACAACGGCAATAGACAGTGCTAAAATATTTTCTTTCTCGGACAAAGCTTGTGCCCAATTTATTGAGACTGTAACATGTGGCACGCAGTTTCTAGATCTGAGCAAAAAATGCTTCAGTGTCGGAGTCATGAAACCCAGTCGAGATAAAATACAATCAGTTAATATACGGACAGAAGGCATGGCTCAGACTGAATTGACAGACGATATATTGGAGCAGGGCTCGGAGTATGTAAACTGGAAACGGACAGGGTTGGGGCAGGAAGTTATCAAGCACCGAGCAGATTTGCGACGAGAAATCTTAAACCATGCAGATTTGAGACAAGAAAATTTGGAGGAGGCAGATTTGAGAAAAGTCTTAAAGCAATCAGATTTGAGACAAGAAGTCTTGAAGCAGGCAGACTTGAGGCGATCAGACTTGAGACAGACAGATATAGATTTCAGAAACACAAGAACAGCACATTTTGGTAGGACTCCTTTTAATTATATGGGGGCTAGGCGATGGGCTTTATCTAAATATCCAACTCGAGGGCCGGACTTCTAATAAGTACCTGGATATAGGACACGAAATAAATTATTACCTAAGCAAATAAAATTATGAAAGCATTGCTGTTGTATTTTTATCAGGCCAACAGTAATAATTATTTACTAGCTGCTGCTCGTGGCTTCGCACGCGATGACAATTTCGAAAAAAATTAGCTATATTATGTTAGAAGTTTCCTACCTACCTACCATTTAAATTTCATCAAAATTGGTGAAGCCGTTAATTTAGCTGTGAAGGCAGGTGAATGAAGTGAGTTTGAGACACAGACCTATTTCCTTGCATATTATAGTAAGTCGTTTGAGATTATAGGCTTCGAAAACAATGTATTGGAAAAATTCCACTCGCATGCAAGTGATGCACGTATTAAATGTATATTTATTCCAGGAATATACATCGACGTTGCTTTCTATTACCCCTGGGCCGGTCCCGTACTTATGGCTCTCCAATATAAAAAGTTACTCTATGCTTATGGCTCTTGTGCACGGTAGGTATATCGGGCGAAACGGGGTCGGACCACAGGCGATAGACGGTCGAGATTCCATCAAATTATTACCATCATCTCCGCTTCCCACACTAATTTTACTATTTGGCCCCCGCTTTGCGACTGGGGGACACATGCTACTTTCATAGCAATAGATAGACAAGAGTGGCTACTGGCTACTCCAGTTTTACTATGAGGCTTAAACCATGGGCCTTACCGAGTAAGTCTGGTGGAGATGGTCATCGTGTTCTCTCTTACTCGCACTCGTGGACTTGTTAATTGGCGCGTGCAGGATGGCAGGCGAAGCCGATTCCCAGAACGGTTACGCGGTAGGGGTGCATGTCCAGATTATTATTTCATAGTCTAGAAATGCAGCTACCTACATACACTTCACGCAGCGCTCATATAGAAGCACGACTCGCCGTTCCTAAGTGATCAATGTTCGCTGCGGTCACTACTTAGATGGGTGACCACTAAAAAAAGTGGTACATAATATTGTTATGGTTTATGTAGGTATATTATTTTATGATATAGAAATATGTATGTTTATTTATTGTGCAGTTAATATTATATTATGGTAAACGAGCTTCTGCCCGCAGCTTCACCCGCGTGGCCTATGGGAAAATAATTCAACCACCCATTTCACCCTCTTAAGGGTGGAATTTCGAAAAATCCTTTCTTACGTCATAACATCTACCTGCATGCAAAATTTCAGCCCGATCCGTCCAGTGGTTTGGGCTGTGCATTGATAGATCACTATGTTAGTCAGTCAATCAGTCAGTCACCTTTGAGTTATATATATTTAGATTATCTTATTAGTATGCTGTAGTTAAGTGCACCCCATCCATATGACTTTGTACAAATTCTCTCTTTCCAAAGGTTGTCTGGAAGAGATCGCTTTTAGCGATAAGGTCGCCCATTGTTCCCCACTACTTTTGAATCACTATATTATTTGAAATTTTTGTTATTATGTAGTGTGTACAATAGAGTTTATATATCTATCTATCTACTTACAACAGAGCTCTACCATGATTTGGAGAGCAGATTAAGCCGAGCTGTTGTCTTAAGACAATAGCCGTTAAGCCGAGTCAGAAGCTTTTGGGTGTGCTAAGAATTCTGACACCAGGGCTGATCACTTGCCTACACGAGAAGAAGACAATCATTATACTAGCAATGAGATCAATGAGACTGCAAGACTTATCATCATCGGGTCAATCATTATGGCGCGAAAGCACAATGTTTTACTTTTTATATAATTTGTAGAGATATAATAGTAAAAGCATGATTCAAAAATGTTTATTCTATAGTCCAGGTTCATTACAATACAAAACTAGTGCTTATTATTGTTTCTAAAAATAATAGTGCTCTTAATAACAGGCAATATTTTCAGTTCATTATTGATTGTATATGTATTTAAAACACATTAATACATGTTTTTGGGATAAAGTCTGCAGTATTTAATGGTATATCACAATGGATTATGAGCTTTTTATGAGGTAATTTTCCTATCATAAATTACATGTTTCAATAAAGAAAAGATCTGTAAAGAGCAGACATTTATACTGCTGTCTTACTCTAATTGCACTTAGACATAATGGTGGAAGTGGGAAAACAAAAATGTTGCTTCCATCAGAATCATTTTTTCAGTAACATTTTATAAAAAGATTAATGCTATCTTATAAGTCTTATGAAGAAACTGCCACCATTTTGTAAACTAGCTGTTATAATTTTAACTAACATTATTATTTGAATTAGTAAAAAGTAGTAAAAGTAGAGTACCTAATGAGTGAGTATTTCATTTTTACATGTTATTTAGTATCAACAGAAAACATTATTGTATATTATAAATATGAAACATGCAAAATATAAGACACATTATATTATTGCAATATAGTCATTTTTTAAAGGACTAATTAGTTTATCAGCTGTTGTTATACCAATTCGAACTTTTAAACAATTCCAGGTATTTTTCATAAAGTGTTCTTTGCACTACATCTCTGACGTCGGCAGTGGCCTGATGCTGCTGCTGTCGTAAATACAACAAAGCTCACAAATTCTGTTGAGCTGGACTTGCCGGTGGCGGCTGGGCCTCCAGGTTCTTAATAAGCTGTGCCAACCAGTGCTTAGTCGAGTTATCTTCTTGCAAACATGCAGTGAATGTTGCATCTCTTAGCTGATCTGGAAGACACTGCCTTAAAGCCTCTCTAGCTCTTGGGTTATCAGACAGACGTAAATAACAACGAACAACATGCTTTAATAAGCGAGCAGATGGATCTTTGGCCAGAGATAGAACCATCTTTCCCAATATCATAGCTACATGTGAAAATCTATCGTATGTCTGGCATATGTAGCACAAGCCACTATCGTCAAGTAAAATCTTCTGGAGGATGAAAGTAGCCACAGTCTTAGAAAGTTCAGATCCATTTTCCATGATGCGGAGACAGAGTGGTATAATTTCAGTGGTCAGCAGGAAGGTTATGACTTCCTGTTCATCAGTTTTCACTAAAGCTCCAATAACTCCAAGACTGGTGAGGCGCAGGTATTCGAAAGGACGCGTTTTAGAGACAGTGTGGAGGAAGGGGTATAAAAATAGCGGCACGTGAGCTTGAAGGAATGCTGATCGGGTCTCCGGATGTGATGCTACGCACTGCATGAGAGCCAAAGCATTGCATACGCGGTTGCTTTGGTGCGCGGTCAGCGTCGGAGGTATCATCGCCACATATATGTTGGTGATCTCCTGCAGCAGCGCGGCAATTGTGCCAAAGCTGTGCCATAGCATCGGTGCTAAATCCGGCACTACCTCGCGTTTCTTACTAAGCTCCAAAAGAGCGTTTTCTCGTGTTTCGGGATTGCAAAGCTCCACTATCCAAGTGTATATTTTTTCTCTGTCCACCGCGGCTTGTATATTAGCCGGGCTCTGCTGTGCACTCATGTTAATCATTGGTTTGCTTTTTAATAACTGCACTCGATCTATGAAATTTAGCGTTTTCTGTTTCGAGTTGTTGTTTCTATAGTTTACTTTACATGACTTTGTTAGAATGTTAAAAATGTTCTTAACTCTACTTTGAGCTTATTTAAACTTTTATAAGGAATAAGCGCAGGTATGTAATTAATTTACGGAGTGATAAATTCACGATTTCACACGAAACAGTATTTGACAACTTGAAGGAACACCACAGATTAATAATTCATTAATGTGTTTTTTTTTTCTTTTTTTTTGACTCCTCATTTCTGTGTATTTAGCCACTAAGGGATATTAACGTTAATGTAAATAAAAAAAAATTGCCGCGCCGAAAATGGTGGTTGTGCATTCTGAACTTTTTTACATTAGCTGTGTATTTTGAATTTTAGTGTGTGATAAGGGTGGAGTATTATTCCTTAAATGTTCGTGGACGTGCACGAGTGTTGGCATATTGTTCCAAGTTTATAAAACATATCTTTTCATTTTATCTTCATGGCTTTCTATAAAGATAATGTCCTAGAGCAAACCTAGAGCCTGCAGTAAAATATTCACCATTTTACTGTGGCTTTTGACTTTGACATATCGTAACCATAAAAATTCTTTAGTTGACATTGGCAGAATATCGTTAAAAACCTAAAAAACGCTACGGTCCGTATTACAGAACGATGCTCAGCCATCGGTCGGTGCTCAAGTAGAGATTTCATTCACCAATTGATCAATTTATGAATTATATCAATTTATGTTCTGTAATACGGACCTACGTTCGGGATTTTGGCGGGAAAACGAAAAAGATTGCGTCACCGCATTGTATTATTTTCCAAAACTTATGTTATTTTCAGTGTTCGTGCATAAAATTGGTGGCATTCTATTCGTAAAGTGCTGGATTACAGGCGTGAGTGTGGGAAAATGGTATAATGATGGTGATGGTGAAGCGTTCTTTTCGTGTTGTTTCCAAAACTCCATAGAAGCTTCAAGTAAAGTTGCCACCACTTTACTAGAAGTATGACTTTGACTAGACCATGACTTGACTATGACTTGACTATGTCTTGACTATGTCTTGACTTGATGACTTCGACTGTGACTTGCTTGACACATATTTGCGTGAAATACCATTAACTTGATAAATTATCAATTACTTGACACTGGCTAAATACACAAAAGTGTGGAGCCAAAATCTCAAAAAAAAAACAAAAGAACTGCATTTTGTAATAATATAATAGAATCGGAATTAGTGCTATGGAGTTCGGGAAACAACGGACAACATTTTAACTAAGTACCTGTGCCTACTTGATGCGTAAGGGAGTGTAAATTCTGTATGTAATAAGATATTAAAAGTTACTCTGTGTAATAAGTGTCTATGTATATAAGTATTAGCTATTGTTTGTGTACCTTGAAAAGACAGAGAAAGTAGATCTTCATTCACGGTAATTTATTACTACAATTACAGCCTCTTGAAACGCTTCATTAATGTACAAATTTGTTCGTAGTGAAAGTAGTGAGAAATCTGAAACCCACACATTACTAGTAATAGGTGCGTATCCAGTATTTTTAGGCACCTAGCCATCCATCGGTAACACATCTCGGTGTTTGAAGCTTAAAAACGTAACTCAGAAGCAGTTAATTGGTCATCCTCCTACTGGATTCTATTCAGCACATTATTTATCTAGTTGAATCATCTCATTGATGCCGTGTCTGGCTATAATTAACCGTAATAAACAAGTTACAGGGTCGATTCCCGTATTTATAACATGAATTAGATACTGGAAACACATTTCGCGGTCAGATGTAACCACAAGTATCAAAAATTCTGGTAATTTTTACATTTGTTTACATATATTACTTCTCTACTTCAGATCAGCCTATAATAATAATAACAAATATAGGATAAAATTTGTATCTTTCAGATTCCAGTGCCTCTTTAATATCACATGTGTCTGTTTTTAATAAATATCCATCCATAGGGTGAATTATGGAATTATCTGTCAGTAAAAAAGTTATTTGCAAATATTGTCTTAGTATCTTAGGTCCGTATTATAGAACAATGCTCAGTCATCGATTGGTGCTCAAGCAGAGATTTCATTCATAAAGTGATCAATTAGTGAATGAAATCTCTGTTTGAGCACCGATTGATGACTAAGCATCATTCTGTAATACGGACTTTAGACCTAAAGTGTGATTATAGGTTGGTGCATCCATTCCAACCTTGGGCTCAGGATTGGGTTCCTACCTTGATATACAAGGTATACACACTTTATTTTATAAGTGGCCTCTGCCCTTACCTAAAATGTAAATCCTTAAAAAATGTATTCTTTGATTTAGTTTAATTTTATGTCTTTCAAGGTTCTAGGTGCTATTAAAATACCCTGTAGATTTGATGATGTGTTTACATACATATTATAAAGTTCTTGTGTGTTATACTTTATTTTTAATATTTTTACTTACTACATTTTACATTCATATTTTGTGCATCTCATTAAACCTTATAATGAATTCCTACCTACTTTTTTTTTTTTTTTTTTTTTTTTTTTTTTTTTATGTTAATGAATGACGTGACGAGCTAGCCGTTCGCCTGATGTTAAACGACACGGCTGCCCATATCAGCTGCAGTGTCACTCGGAACTCTAAAGTATAGAGGTTCGCGTGTCACTGCACTGAGCACGTCATCCAGAGACATCAGCACAATCTAGTAATAAGATTACTAAACTGTGAGATCAGATCATAAAGTCTCATTTGCCCAGTAATTTCACTAGCTACAGTGCCCTTCAAACCGGAACACAGCAGTGCTTGCGCGCTACTGCTTGGCGGTAGAATAACTGGCAAAGCGGTGGTACCTACCTAGACGAACTTTGCAGTAAAGTCCTACCACCTACTACTCTCTCATATGAACTCCTACCTACTCCATCTCCTGGCCAGCATCCTGTAGACTGAATTGTCATTTGCCATCAGAAGAGAGTAATAAATACTGCATAATAATGGTATAGTTACTCACTGTTATCTTTTACTCTTATCTCTCTTCAACATACACAAATGCATTGCTGTAGGTATGTCGTAGAAGTGCAAACTTATGAGCTATAGTACAGATAGGTGTACATGTAGTTTGTATTGGTTAATTTTATATGCTAAATAAAGGTTACTCCGGTTATACAAATGCCATTTATAATATCTATTATGCTATTGTAGCATAGGGTGAAAATGTCAGTATTTGGTATTTGAACAAAATAAGGTTACATTTATCAAACAAGAGTATACATAATACAACTTCTTAATAGCAGCTTCTTCAAATTCAAAGTTCAATTAAACTAGTGAATATTTTCAAAGAGTTAATGAATTAATTTGTAAAATAATAATAGGGGTTTACCTTAAATAAAACCTTATTGTAATTACAGTTAAGATTAAACCATAGCAAGCACCTATTAGCTAAACCAAAAGTAAATCATAGTTTTCGTCTTTTCCTCATTCTAGTGCCATTCTGTGGGTTACAGTACTTCTTCACATTATGCAATACAACTACAACAAAGCGCCTTAACATTCACTTGTGAATACAGGAGCCCTGAATTTTCACCTGCAAACAAACAAAGAAACAGTGTTTCTCTATTATATATTAGTTGATTTTACTACTATTTTATTTACGTTTTACAGGACAATGGAGGTGTCTCACACCTTGACACTGAATGAGACAGCATTACAACAGCTGCCAGATGACAAAAAGCCACACTTCATATTTGAATGGCTTCGATTCCTTGATAAGGTTCTCGTGGCTGCTGGGAAGGTAAAATCAAATTTACTTACTGAAATTATTTTTTGCTGTGTTTCAAAATGAATATTTTGTTTTTTATTTTATTTGCTTTAATTAATTTTCTATTTTAAATGTTAATGAATGACATTGATTAATTGCCATCAATAACATTATTGAGCCAAGTTAATTCCAGATTTTTATAACATGACCTATGACATTGTCACTCAGACATTGTCACAAGCCATGTGAAGATTGATTTAACTTTAGGTACTAATTGGATATAACAACACAATTTTCTAAATCTTTTCCAGGCGGATATCAAAAGCTGCCAACAAAAATTGGTAGCTCAATTAGTAAACCTACTCCGTGAGAACCTCGGAGCACCAGCAAGACGTCTGCTGGCACGATGCTTGGCGACATTGTTCTCTGTTGGGGATACATTCCTACTATTTGATACAGTTAACAAGTGCAATGATATTATCAAAGTTAAAGATGATTCACCTTCTTACCTACCAACTAGACTGTGAGTATTGAAAATATGTTCTACCTGTTAATAGATGTACAATTTGAAATAAGAATCTATGATGTATATTGTATAGAAAGAACTTTTGAGTTAGCTTCTACCAGTATTTATAGTGAACTTTAATATTAAATTCCCAAAAAAAAATCTACAGAGCGGCAATTTGTTGCCTCGGTGGAATGTACGAGAAACTCGGCAGGATGATGGGCAGATCTTATGAGGAAACTGTGACAACCCTGGTCAGATCACTAAAAAGCTCCGAGTCACAGACTAGGCTGGAAATTATGAATACACTCGAAAAGGTATAAAAATATAATGATAACTATTAAAGCTTTTGATATACTTAACAAAATGTTTTAATAACTAGGCTATTTACTAATTGCTATTTATAGAGCTGTTACTGCTTGGCAGAGAAATTGACAATGCCGTGGTACCTGCCTAGACGAACTTTGCAGAAAAGTCCTACCATCTAGTAAAGTCATGTCAAACGGATAAAAAAGGCATACACTTTGTTTCCAGATATGTGTAGGCATGGGCACGGCAGCTCCCGCTGCTGTCCGCGAAGTGTCTCGAGCGGCTCGCACCGCTCTCATGTCAGACCGAGCTCCTCCCGTCAGGGCGGCCGCGGCACACACGCTGAGACATATCTTACCGCTCATCAAACTAGCGCCCGCCGACTTGGACGCTATCGCTGCGGCTTGTCTCAGAGCGGCTCAGCCAAGCGACTATACACTCAGGTAAGTGTTTGTGGCTGAGATTGGTGGCTGTTTTCACGTGAAGATCTACAATTGACACTTGCAACTATACCTACATTCAGATGAATCTTCCTTGTCCCATGGTTCTAACTGAAGTAAATAATAATAACAAATAAATAAATAACGCCTAACGATCACACACATAGATCCTCGACCCTAACTAGGATCCCCTTTGTCGAGGGACCCAGGAACTACGACGATCATGGTCCCACAACACCCAGACTCAGAACAAGTTCTGTACAAATACAAATACTTGTCCTGCCGTGGGAATCGAACCCGCCGCCTCCGGGCTATGAGCCGACCTGCTCAACCATAGGCTGTCAAATCTATGTCAAAAAATATTATGCGAGCATATTGTTTTTACCTTTCGTGATATTGTGTGGTCGACAGGTGTGCCATAGCTGATCTTTTGGGAACATTGATAGCTACAACTCAAGCTGGTGAAGTGAACAATCTAAATAACAAGATGAAATTAGGCCCGCAATCAGGTATGTATAGACACTTCAACAACAAAAAGATACTTTATAATTTGTAAATGCACGGTAGATAGTTTTTGTGGGGAAGTCGGTAGGATCACGCACTATATACAAAATTTTGAAGCTTAAAAAGACCCTTATTGTTTTTAATTCTTTTCCATTACATTTTCGTTACAACACGAGATGTTGTAAAACAATATTTTTTTATTTGTATTTTAATTGGTCTTTTCAGTGCAACAAAATAAAAAAGACCCTCCTAAAAACGTGGTATCACTAGATGAAGCGTTAAATCTGTTGATGGGTGCATTTCTACGTGGCGGCACCTCTTTCTTGAAAGGAGAGATCATAAAATCGGGCTCAGGCGTGAATAGAGAAGTCCGCGTCTGTGTCACTAATGTGAGTATATTCCAAATACATACATACACAGACATTAAAAGCGCTAGAGGCGCCCTGCCGTTTATCCACTAACTGTTTTCCCGTGAAAATCTTAATTTTTCTGCGATAAAATATATCGTATGTGGATTACATTAAAAGCGCTAGAGGCGCCCTGCCGTTCATCCACTAACTGTTTTCCCGTGAAATTCTTAATTTTTCTGCGATAAAATATTAGGTCTTTACCTATGAAATTGCCGTTTTGTTTGAAAAAAGTTAAAGTAATTTTTTTTTCGAACTTATTTATTTCTTTTATTCAAAGTAATCACCCCTGCCATCAATGCATCCTTGCCAACGCTGTGGCAGTTTATGGATGCCCTTCTTGAAAAAATCAGCAGGACGGGAGACAACAAACTCTTCAAAGGCGTTTTGTACTGCCTCTCGGGAATTGAATTTTTTTCCCGTAAAAAGTTGTCAAAATTTTGGAAAAAGTAATAGTCGGTAGGCGCAAGATCTGGTGAGTATGGCGGATGAGGGAGAGCTTCCAAACCCAACTCATGCAGCTTAGAGACGGTCTGTTGTGCAGTACGGGGTCGCGCGTTGTCGTGAAGTAGTAGTGGAGACGACCGATTGACCAAAGCTGGTTGCAGACGTGCGAGTTTCGCCATCATTGTGGTCAGTTCTTCAATGTACACATCTGCAGTAATGCTCTGGCCGTTTTGTAAAAAGCTATGATGAATCACACCAGCACTAGACCACCAAACTGTGACCATCACCTTTCTAGGGGTCATTTTTCGTTTTGCACATTGCTTTGGTACCGAACCAGGATCTAACCAACTTGCTGAGCGCTTTCGATTGTCAAAAAGAATCCATTTTTCGTCGCACGTAACAATTCGGTTCAAAATTCATTTCTGTGCCTTTTAAGCAGCGCAAGGCAAGTCTCGACGCGTACGTTGCGCCGGCGATCGTTAAGTTCGTGGGGTACCCATCTATCAAGCTTTTTTATCTTGCCAATCTGTCGCAAATGGACCAATATTGTTTTGATGCTAACATCAAAAGCTGCTGCCAGCTCAGCTGTAGATTGAGATTCATCAGCTTCCACAATCGCCTTTAATTCATCATTGTTGACCAAAGTTTCCGGACGACCACGAGGTTCATTTTTCAAGTCAAAATTCCCAGAACGGAACCGAGCAAACCAATAACGGGTTGTACGTTCGTTTGTACAGTTCTCTCCGAAAACGTCGTTGATGTTACGTGTCGTTTGTGCCGCGTTGGTACCACGACGGAACTCATATTCCATAATTACACGAAATTTCAAAGTATCCATTATGAGGAAAAATGTTGAAATGTAATGAAAATACAACGCTAATCAATAAACAAAAGACTTATATTGTAAATAGAATGTCATATTTTTAAAACAAAATTAATTTGAATTTAGAATTCATAGCCAATCAAAACTTTTTTTTGTTTGAAAAAGTCTGTACTGCAATACGGCAATTTCATAGGTAAAGACCTATTATATCGTATGTGGATTACATTAAAAGCGCTAGAGGCGCCCTGCCGTTTATCCACTAACTGTTTTCTCGTGAAATTCTTAATTTTTCTGCCATAAAATATATCGTATGTGGATTACATTAAAAGCGCTAGAGGCGCCCTGCCGTTTATCCACCAACTGTTTTCCCGTGAAATTCTTAATTTTTCTGCCATAAAATATATCGTATGTGGATTACATTAAAAGCGCTAGAGGCGCCCTGCCGTTTATCCACCAACTGTTTTCCCGTGAAATTCTTAATTTTTCTGCCATAAAATATATCGTATGTGGATTACATTAAAAGCGTTAGAGGCGCCCTGCCGTTTATCCACCAACTGTTTTCCCGTGAAATTCTTAATTTTTCTGCCATAAAATATATCGTATGTGGATTACAAATGAACGAATTTTGCATAATGCAAAATGATGACTGTTTGAAACAAAAACTAACAACAGTTCACTGTCGATTCTATTAAAGCATCGTCGGACTAATCTAGCCCTTCGGGTTTTGGGTGCCGGCATCCGATATAGGTGTAGCATATTTAATAAATAAAAATTCCATAGGGTTCACTCATCCAGTGGACGTAATCATGAGAAAAGACGAATCTTGCCCCATAGGCCCTTGAGCTAGTTTCCTTCCACGGCCAAGGTCGGCAGAGATCCAGTATTACCTAATTACATGCTTATTTTCTAATTATCCATTAAACATATTTCCAGGCATATGTAGTATTTGTACAGAACATGGGTGGTGTATGGTTGGAACGGAACATTACCACATTTTTGAATCATGTACTAGATTTGGTCGCCAACCCTAAAGCGGCCAGTTCTCACGTCGATGCTGTATACTCTAGGTAAGTGTAAATTTAATTCGAAATTTTAACTCACTAAAAACTATAGTACCATTATGTCAAGCAAGGTCTCATTATGTCCAACTCAAAAAGAGTGCATAATTCTCAGTTTGTTCAAGTATTATCATGTCCTAGTCTCATTTTGTTATTGTATTTGTTTCCAATTCACTTTGGGTCCAAGTCTTGTTTGGCCCAAATATGCTTTTCTTTAATAGGATGTCATCAATTTGTACCTTTTTTGTTATGTATATCAACCACTCTGTTTAGGATTGTTGACGATTGACTTTTTATTTGAAGAAATTTTCTTTAGTTCCTAGTTTTATTATCATTGAAGAATTTTTGTCAAAACTCTTTAAAGTTTAAAAGTCTTTTCATCCAAGAATAAATCCAAGCATCGTCGCGTCAATTTAATTAATTTATGTATTTTCAATACAAATATTTTTCTTTTGTAGAAAATGTATAAACTACATTTTACGCAACACACTCGGTAAAATGCTGGGCGAAAAAGCTCAATCTTCAGCTTGCAGGGAGATCATACAAATTGTCATCAAGCAGATGAACAGCATCGATTTCAACCCGGAGAATGCTAAGGATTGTAATCAGGTACAGTGCAAGTAACATGTCAAGAATACCGCAACAAATAATAAACGAGTGTGCTTTAGACCACATGACTGACGGAAAACTTCTTTAGCTCCATCTATCGGTCGGTGTAAATTTGTTTTGGCTTTGTTTAATGTTAATGTCGCCATCTTGACAATTGAAGGGTTGAGAATAAAAAGGATTTAACTGACAAATTGTCAGTTTCGAGAAAATTGACTTTAAACGTCAACGGCGTCATTTTTATGTAGAGTACTTATAAGGTAATAGAAAAGGTTTATGTAAGTTTCAGTTGCTTGAAAATGTTTTATTTCTATTTAAAATTACTAAATATAGTACTAATTCATACAATTACTGTAAAAATATAATATAATAAAAGAAATAAAGTAATGTTTTTATGCTAATCGTACTGTATTCCTGTGACAGATAAACCATTTTTAGACTCAAAATCTCGAGATTTAAGCCTCATTTCGGTATTTTGAGAATGTATTATTGAAGATAATTTCACGCTGAATCCAACGATACCCATAAGTCATTTGGTCAAAAAAATCAGTTAAATCCTTTTTATTCTCACCCCTTCAATTGTAAATTGTCATTTTACTGGACATACCAACATAATAATATTTTTTTTTTACTTGGTTATGTTTACAATGTAGATCTACGTAAAGTCAAAGTCAAAGTCAAAAGATTTATTGCAAATAGGCTAATTTTAGCACTTTTACACGTCAAAATTATACTAGGTACTTAAAATTAAGTTATTTCACTAAGCATATAAAATTACAAAGTGCTTATTGTCAAATAATATAGCAAGCCCATTACAATATATGAGTTTGAAAAAAAAAGCAGTTCTCTTTCTCACTACTGGTGCAAGCAATCCGGCACAATGCAGAATTGAAAACTTTGATCCGAAGCTTCGATTACAACTGTAAAGAAGAAGCTACAAGAAACTTTACAGTGATGTTTTTGTCTTCTTTCTACTGTCTTTTACAAAAAACCAACTTTAACCTCCGTTCGCGTCGCATTCACCAGCTTACTCCACAAAGCAAGGGTGCTTAAAAAAGTTTTACTACAACTATTTGAGCAAGGAAAAAAAAGACGCAAATGCTTGTTCTGTGTCTGGGTGTTGTGGGACCATGGTCCTCGTAGTTCATATGTCCCTAGATAAAGGGAATCCTAGTTAGGGTCCAGGATCTATGTATGTGATCGCTGGGCGATGTTATTATTATTATTATTTAGATTAGTTACTATTGGGAAGTTTATGCTCAGTAGTGGACGTCTTCCAGCTAATGTGTTAAAAAAATTAGTTATTAATCATTTTTTCAGGAGACGCTATTCAGCCAGCACTTGCTAGTGTGTGCGCTGATGGAGGCTGGTGAACTAGCGCTGCAACTCGGCACCTCCGTACAGAATCTTGTTTCCGATACATCACTCAACATGATCGACTCTATCTGTACTGTGAGTTTTGCTTTGAAGTCAAAGTCAAAAGATTTATTGCAAATAGGCTAATTTTAGCAGTTATACAAGTCAAAATTATATTAGGTACTTAAAATTAAGTTATTTCACAAAGCATATAAAATTACAAAGTGCTTATTGTCAAATAATATGTAGCAAGCCCATTACAATATATGAGTTTGAAAAAAAAGCAGTTCTCTTTCTCACTACTGGTGCAAGCAATCCGGCACAATGTAGAAAGGAAAACTCCGATCCGAAGCTTCGATTCCAACTGTAAAGAAGAAGCTACATTTGATACGCTACTTTTAATATGATAATCCTTACTAATATTATAAACGCGAAAGCTTGTATGTATCGATGTATAGATGTTTGTTATTCTACACGCATAGCTTCAAATGCACAAAGCGATGTTTCATAAACTACTTAAGGGGTTTTGATTAATGTAGATAGCTTATACGCCGAATTAAAACGTAGAATACTTTTTATTCGCGGGTGTTATGTGTTTCCTACCTTGGACGCACATAAGTCGGGTGAAACTGCGGGTCGCTACTAGTATTTAAATTAAAGGAATACTGTAACTTCGGAAAAATAAACGAATTATATTTGACTGGATAGATAAAGATTGTATAGAAAACAAAGAAAAAACCTAATGAATAAAAAACATATGAACAAAGAACCACACAAATTCATGTATAATTACACCAAATCACATAAAATCACACAGAACCTCACATCATGTTAAAGAACCGAACAGAAACACATGAAATTATGCTTAAAAATATGTAAATGTATTCGCAATCGAATGAGCAGAGTTTTTAGTCTTGAATAAGTTCTTCGATGTAGTTTGTCATTTAGACGTGATTTTTGTACAAGTGATTTGGGATTCTACAAATCTATGAATACCCATCTGTTTCATTCAAGGTGTTAAGAGTCTATAATTAGCTATCTCTTTCTCTCTAGGTGTTAGAACATCCGTGCGTAGCTGCGCGTTTGGCAGCGGCGTGGTGCATCCGATGCGTTTGCGTAGCACTACCCGCTCAGATCACGCCGCTGCTAGACAAGTGTGTCGACGCACTGGACGCTGCGAGACCCACGCCTCACCACATCTCTGGTAAGTATTATTTTTATATCCACTGTCTAATGTTATTTATATGTAGGTATTCATACAGATATGTTTCTACCATATTCCCGTACACGTACTGAATATGGAATATGCAAGTTTTTTAAAGTAACAGTCGCCGAGCTTCTTAAAATATTATCGGCCTACATTGATAGGTGATGTCAAGCCTACATTACTATTTCACCATCGAAAGCAGATAAAGTTTTGTGTACGCTTACGAATTGTGAACCCCCATTTTTGGTCACGGCATCGCAGACCCCCGTCCAGTCTACCGTAGAGCCCTAGTGGTCCACCTGGACCACTTTGGGAACCTCTGATCTATACAGACTGTTGGTCGGTCTCGATTTCTTATATCTGTTGTTGTAATCGGACCAAAGAGCAGTTGTGTAAGGAATTCTAATCACAAAAGTGGAAGGCATCTATCTCATGAGTACTTAACGCATCCCTAGCATGGATCGAGTATAAACCATTTAATCACTTTGTTCCACGAAAGTGGTTAAAACAGGGATTCAAAGCTGTTGACTTCAGTGTATGCTAGAGGTGCTAAAGTACCAGTCTGGTCGCCCAAAACATTGCTGTTTTAAATTGTATACAATATTCGCTCACACTTAAGGACTGAGACGTGATCACTCACTATTGGCCTTATTAGAAAGCTCAAAGTCGCGCAATGAGCTATGGAGAGAGAGATATGCTCCGTGTTTCCCTGGGATATAAGATCCATAAAGAGAACTAAGGTCACCAATGTAGCTCTTAGAACTGGCAAGTTCAAGTGGCAGTGGCCAGGCTACATCGTTCGCAGAACCGATAAACGATGGTGAAGCTTTCTTCACCATCTGTTATGGAGTGGTGGTCACGAACTGGAAGACGCAGCGTAAGCCTTCCGCTAATTGGATCGACGACCTCGTCAAAACTGCGGGAAGCCGATAGAACCAGAGGCAAGTGGCGCTCTATGGGGTAGGCCTATGTTATGTAGTGGATGTCTTCAGGCTGATGATGATGAAGACGATCCGCTCACAATATCGGCACGCAGTTCCTTGCCAAGGTTGATTTTTAAGTTAATTATAACTGCGGTACCTATATTGCTGATAGTTGCCAACCATGCCCTTTATTGAATCCAACTTAACAATTACCATATTTATATGTACTTATCGTTCAGGCATGGGAGACTAATCCATTTGTTTAAAGCGTGTGTGACTAAAACTGAGATACTCTTTATAGGCTATTCAGCAACCCTTGCAGCCATATTGGGGGCGGTCCGTCTCTCCCCATTAGGGGTACCACACGGTCGTGGCAAAATCGCTTTCAACGCGGCGGAACAACTGCTGAGATCAGCCGGACAGAGCAGCAGGCTTACAGCGGCTAGGACTAACGCTGGCTGGCTTATCGTTGGAGCTATCTGTACACTAGGTAAGTGAAGATAACTAGCTGGGCGATCACGTAACTCGATTGCAACCTATAGAAACACAAATTTCTATGGATTTGACAGTTTGAATACGCAGTTTATGTGCATAGTAAATATGGAAATTTCTCCTGTTGCATTGCAATAAAAGTTTCGTGATCACCCCCTTGGAAACCTTGCTAACGTAATGCTAATGCTGCCATCTATTGGCTACAATTGATTAACTCGTATACCAATAGATGGCAGCTCAGCTATTCTCACCCAAACACTGGGTGGGTTATTATTGGAGAGAGAGCTATATGTGCACTTAATTTGCCGTGTGGTCCCGGTGTGACAATAGCACCTCCCCTAGCTCTTCCCGCTGGTGCTGTAAAAGCCGGCTAAAGGAATATTTAGGGAATGGATAGCAGCATACTCCTCGGTACATTAAAATCTTCTACAAACACCAGGCCGCCTGCCAAGTGTGGTAATTATGGTAAGTGTAACCCCCTAATGAGTGTCCAAAGTGGGGCGATTTATGGTAGAAGCTGTAGACATTTTGCGGCTAATGATAACATATACTAGGTAAGTGAAGACATGTAGAGACAGTAAGATAGACTAGTTGGCAACTCTGCTAAACTTAATACTAGTGGTGACATCTAGTGGCTACTACTGCAAAAGTCTGCCATGCAGTTTAAAACACTTGCAGTTGCTAGGATTAGTTGCTTAAGTCTGTAACAATATTTATATATGTAGGCAGAGCGGGTTTGTGGGTAGGTTGCAACCTATATAACTAGGCCTTCAGCATATCCACACCACGCCGTGTCTGGAACAAGAATGATCCGTAGTACACCGAGCGCTCCTTTTTTATAGCCAGACGGGTAGGGGCGCCATGACAGTTGCCGGTGCTGCCACTGTAATAAATTTAATGCCACCACAGGGTAAATTACGGTGCTCGATCGCTGCCCGCTGCGTATAGAGTTTACATTTACATCTGGACGTTGCCGCCGTCATATACAATATTTTCATAGTTGAACAATATTTTACTACTATTTTTACCATTGTTTTTATTTGTTCCTCTTTTTACGAACAATGTTAATAGAACTAGAAAAGAGTAAAATATTGTATTTTACTACTATTTAACTAGCTTACTTCACTTCCTTCGCAGGTGTGCCGGTTGTTCGTGGGTTACTGCCTCGAATGTTACTGTTGTGGAGAAACAGCTTCCCGCGCTCTGTTAAAGAATTAGAATCTGAGAAAAATAGGGGAGATGCATTTACTTGGCAGGTGAGAGTTTAACTATTACTATTTATATGAGATGACAATTAAAATTGCTACTCAAATATAAATACAAATTTATTTATTGACACAATTAGTTACAAAGTTATGTAGTATAATGAATCCATAGACTCCCGAACTAGTGGAAACTGTGTTTCAGGAGTCAGTGGCTTCTCCCATTATTAATTTTACCTATTCTATGTCATACTAATTCGTTTTACAGAACATCATAAAACTATACTATATATCCTATTATTATTATTATATATGTATTGTGATTTTACTGAAGTTTTTTTATACATCAAGAATAAAAAAAAAACATGCAGACAAAAAGAACCAGGTACTACTACAGATTGGTATCTACTGGTAAAGACCAGTATATACAAATTTGGGTTTTGTTTGGCCAGTGTACGCTGATTTGTTGATTAGATTATACTAATGTTTTTTACTAAAAAAAATATCAAAATAAACCTTTTTAAATTAATTTAGATACTTGATTTAAATTTGATTTAGTTCTAATCATTGTATTTTGTACATTTTTAGTACCAATTGAAATAAATTATAACAGAAAAATAAAAACAATAAGTTCTACGTTTTTCATATACACAGGTGACATTAGAAGGTCGGGCGGGTGCATTATCAGCTCTACACAGCTTGCTGATCCACTGCCCGTCTCTGGTAAACAATGAAGATACGGCGAAGCGACTCTCGCAACCGATAGATGGCGCTATCGCTGTGCTTACTAAGTAGGTATTCTTCGTAGTTTTGTTAATGTGTTACTTCAGATATCTAAATATATATAACTCAAAGGTGACTGACTGACATAGTGATCTATCAACGCACAGCTCAAATCACTGGACGGATCGGGCTGAAATTTGGTATGCAGATAGATGTTATGACGTAGGCATCCGCTAAGAAAGGCTTTTTCGAAATTCCTCCCTTAAGAGGGTGAAATGGGTGGTCGAATTATTTTCCCATAGGCCACGCCGCGGGCGAAGTTGCGGGTAGAAGCTAGTATATAAAAGGGTTTGGGTAAACTTGGCGTTTTTGTTGAGTTTTGCCTCTTTATTGCAAAGATTTAAGCAAATTTAATTTTTTAGAAAAAGCTCTTAAAGCTATTTTTTCTCTGGTACCTATGCTTTAAAATCGGAGGTGTAGAGTAATTGGAAATGTAAAACCCAAAAATAGGGGCGAAATTTTTAGCCTTATTTGATAGGAAATACAATTATATTTCGTTTCAAAATTGTTTTTTTTTTAAAGTATAATATTAGTATTTTGACTCGTAAGTCAAAATAGCCTAAAATTCCGAAAACTCTCTTTACCCTAGCTATAGTATTTTAAAATCTATCCCTCTAATATGACTTTACTCGAATGTACATCACTGTAGTCGACATCGAGTATCGGGAAATAAATAAAATAAAATAAAATAAATATATTATAAACAAAATAGCCTAAAATTCCGAAAACTCTCTCTACCCTAGCTATAATATTTTAAAATTTAACCCTCTAATATGACTTTACTCGAATGTACATCACTGTAGTCGACATCGAGTATCGGGAAATAAATAAAATAAAATAAATATAAAAGACAAATTGTCGAGCCAACAAACGTAACAGTTTCCCATTTCCCAACTGTGGTAGTGTGCCGTCAGTGGTGCGAAGCTACGGCGGGGCGCTGAAGGCCCCGGCCGCGCTGCTCCGGCTGCGGCTGTACCAGGCCGGCGGGGCGCTGGGCGGGGCCGCAGCGCCCGCCGCGCCCCTGCTGCGGCTGCTGGCGGCCGAGCTGGCGGGCTCCGCCGACCCGGCCGCCGGGAATGTTGCTACTGGTGAGATATAATAAGAGATAAGATAAGATAATTTTTTATTGCCAAAACACATTATATGTTACAATTTGTTCAACACAGTGCAAGAATATACATTTCCTTCAAACTATACTTAACTATGAGCCCCAAACTAAGCACGAAGCCTGTATCTTGGGACTCAGAAATAATATATGTCGGCAGAAACGGGTTCTGCGTAGGTTGCAACCTATATAACTATAGGCCTTCAGCATGTCCACACCGCGCCGTGTCTGGAACAAGAATGATCATAGTACACCGAGCGATCTCTTTATATAGCCAGATGGGTGGGGCAGCGACGACAGTTGCCGGTGTTGCCACTGTAATAAATTTAAATGCTGCCACAGGGTAAATTACGGTACTGCCCGCTGCGCATAGAGTTTATAACTGGACGTAGCCGCCGTCATATACAATACAATACAATACGCTTTATTGACACCAAAAATAAACACGTAGAAAATAGAATCACACAATAAGATAGGTACAATGGGCGGTCTTATCGCTAAAAGCGATCTCTTCCAGACAACCTTTGGATGGACAGAGATATGAGACACTGAGCAAGGACGGCAGTGCAAATAAATAATATATACTAACGTGTATAACTAAAGTGATTTTAATTGAGATGAAAGCTTATTAGTTATAAATCTTAAACCGATAATTTGTGCTCTATATTATTACTATTTTTTTAACATTTCACACAGCGCCATCTAGCCCCAAACTAAGCAGAACTTGTACTATGGAAACCAGATAACTGATACAATACTTAGATACTTTTTGTTTGTAAATATGTACACAGAATACAATATAACACCCAGACACAGAGCAAACACTGATGACACACAAATATTTGTCCTAAGTGGGAATCGAACCCACAACCTACGGTTCAGAAGGCATAGCTACTACGAACTGAGCTAACAGGCAAGTAAAAAAAAAAATTATTTATTACATTATGTTTTGACATAAAAAATCTTGTACCTTCCCACTGTTGGGCGAAAGCCCCCCCCCCTAATTTTTTTCTGTATGTCGTAAGTTCGTGGCGAATTCATCATTATTACATAATTGATAAGTAAATATTACATAACAAAAAAAAAAACATTATTGTCATTACTTAATGAAATAAAGTAAAATAATGAAGTAAAGTAAAAGTAAAGTAAAAAAATTTAATCTGCACTTGTCAAAAATGTAAATTACACAAAAAAAACCTGAACAAAAGTTGTAAAATAATGATATATGTTATGACATGAATGGCTTTAGGTTAATTAAAAATAAACCTGCAATGTGTGAACAGTCTAGCAAATTCATGTCGAAAGCTAATGAATATTGTTTTCTCACTCTTACAACTCGACACTTCGACAGTGTAGTAGAAGTGAGACAGCAATTGTATTTTCCTTCAGGTATGCTAAGAAGCGCAATGCATCCTCGAGACACCATCTTATTGGGAGAAGAAGGATGGATCTATGACACAGATCATGCTGATATTGAGGAACAGGTATATATTTTTTTATTTTTTTTTCAAGCATTTATATCTTCACCCCTAGTACGAGTATATTGGAATGTAATGTGTAACCAATATCAAGTACTTTTTTTATGTTATTGAATGATGTGACGAGCTTGTCATTCACCTGATGTTAAGTGCCACGGCCGCCCATAATAGAACAGTGTCACTCGGAACCCAAAAACATAGAGTTTCGAGCGACACTGCACTGCGCACATCATCCTGAGACATCAGCACAGTCTGGTAATAAGATTACTCGATTGTGAGATCAGATCATAAAGTCTCAATTGCCCAGTAATTTCACTAGCTACAGTGCCCTTCAAACCGGACTACAGTAGTACTTGCACACTACTGCTTGGCGGCAGAATAACTGGCAAAGCGGTGGTACCTACCTAGACGAACTTTGCAACAAAGTCCTACCACCTAGTGTAAAATAATAATAATAATAATAATAACGCTCAACGATCACATACATAGATCCTGAGCCCTAGGATCCCCTGTATCTAGGGACCCAGGAACTACGAGGACCATGGTCCCACGACACCCTGACTCAGATCAAGTATTTGCGCTTTTCATTTTCTGAGCACAAATACTTGTTCTATCGCGAGAATCAAACCCGCTGCCTCTGGGTTACACCATGATGAAACATGGTAGGTAATTTTCTTGTAACTAGCTAATATCAGGTCAAGAAACCTTTCGCCAATTTAAAGTTCTATCCAGGAGTTTAACTTGAGAGTCAGTTTCCAATCCAGGCGATCGTAATATGATTGCAACCGAAAGAAACATTTATATAGATATGACAGTTTCAATATGTAGTTTATATGCATAGTTACTAGAAAATGTTCAAATTAAGAATCAAATTTCTTCTGTTGAATTGCAATCAAAGTATCAAGTAATCAAAGATCACTCAACAGCTGGTAGAGTTTTGGCGGGTAAGCGAAAAAGATTGCGTCGCCGCATTGTATAATTTTCCAAAACTTGTGTTATTTTCAGTGTTAGTGCATAAAATTGGTGGCATTTTATTCGTTAAGTGCTGGATTACAGGCGTGAGTGTGGGAAAGTGGCATAATGATGGTGAAACGTTTCTTTTCGTGTTGTTGCCAAAACTCCGTAGAAGCGTCTGGTAAAGTTGCCACCACTTTACTAGGAGTATGACTTTACTAGACTAGACTATGACGCTTTGATGACTTGAACTGTGACTTGACTTGACTTGACACATTATATTATAGTAATTAACTTGAGAAATTATCAATTTCTTGACACTGGCTAAATACACAAAGTGTGGAGACAAAACAAAACAAAAAAAAAACAGCTGGTGATATTAGTCATCATCATCATCATCATTATATTTCTTTCTTTTTCAAAAATTATACGGTAACCAATATATCCTGACCCCGCAGCTGATATCCCCTCTGAGCGCGAGTGGGTCTGGCGCCCTGGAGCATGAGCCGTGCGGCTTGTACCGTGGACATGGCGGCTCGCAGCCACTAGGTGTCGCCGTCATCGACGCTTCTGTATCGCTCTTCCCGCAAATATTTGCTAGAGCAGCTAATAAACACAGGTCAGTAGGGTACAGGGTATATATGAGAGTTATATATGGAAAATGGATAATGAGGGAGTGAAAAAAAGAGAGATTTATATTTTCGTTCAGAGCAAGTGTGAAAGCAAAAGAAATGATTACTCTTTTCAGAAAAGTTATTTTGAGAAGTAGGAAATAGGAGGTCTTTCTTTTATTCCTTTCTTTTATTATCACAATTTACTAGCCTCGTTGTCAGTAGCCAACTAAACTGTCACAATGTAATACCCTCATGGCCATTAGCTAACTAAATTGTCACAATGTAATAGCTCCATAGCCACTAGTTAACTAAATTGTCACAATGTAATAGCTCCATAGCCACTAGTTAACTAAATTATCACAATTTAATAGGTTAATAGCCACTAGTTAACTAAATTGTCACAATGTAATAGCACAATAGCCACTAGCTAACTAAACTGTCACAATGTAATAGCCTCCTTATCATTCGCCAACTAAAGTTTCACAATGTAATAGTCCCACACCTAGCCAACTAAATTGTAATAGACCAATAGCCACTAGCCAACAATTAACATCAGGCGAATGGCTAGCCGTTCGTTATTCCTTAACATAAAAGCTTTTAAAAGGGCCTACTAATTTGTCAAAAGGGGTTATTTGTCATAAGTGTAATTTTTTCTTAGTACTAAAAAGGGACTACTAATACCTCACAAGTGTAGGAAGCCTAAAGGGCCTTCTTACTTCCTAGAAGTGTAATTTTCATTAATTTTCCAGACAACAAATGCTAGAGCACTTTGCGGAATGCATAAAGATGTCAAAGGCGGCGCGCCAAGAGTCGATCCAGCTGAACGTATACACCGCACTTTTGTTGGCGTTGAGAGTTCTAGCGGAGCAGAAGAATTCACTCGGACAGGAAGCCGTTAAGAATATTGCTACGGAACTTGTTATTGTGAGTATTGTGTTTGAGTGCTAGTTAAAGAAAAATTATTAATGCACAGGGAAAGATAATTGAAGGGTTGAGAATAAAAAGGATTTAACTGACAAATTGACAGTTTCGAGAAAATTGACTTTAAACGTCAACGTCGTCATTTTAATGTAGAGTGCTTATAAGGTAATAGAAAAGGTTTATGTAAGTTTCAGTTGCTTGAAAATGTTTTAATTCCATTTTTAATTACTAAATATAGTACTAATTCATACAATTACTGTAAAAATATAATACAATAAAATAAATATAATAGTGTTTATATGCTAAGCAAACTGTATTCATGTGACAGATAAACCGTTTTTAGACTCAAAATCTCGAGATTTAAGCCTCATTTCAGTATTTTGAGAATGTATTATTGAAGATAATTTCACGCTGAATCCAACGATACCCATAAGTCATTTTGAGAAAAAAATCAGATAAATCCTTTTTGTTCTCACCCCTTCAATTTTTACAATGATATTGTGACGTTTTATATTCTTGGCCAATTTTTTTAAAATATTTTATTTGTGGACATTTCACACAGCGCCATCTAGCCCCAAACTAAGCAAAGCTTGTGCCAGATAACTGATACAATAGATAATTTTTGTTTGTAAATACATACGTAGATTACAATATAATGCACAGAACAAACATTGATGTTTATCACACAAATATTTGTCCTGGGTGGGAATCGAACCCACCCACAGTTTAGAAGGCAGGGTACTACCAACAGATGAGCTAACGGGCCTGTAAAAAAAAAATAGATAAAGCGGAGGGCAGCGTTGTAACGTGTTTTATGTGTAATGTATGTTGAAATGTTGTTGTTATGTGTAATGTTGTTGTTGATTTGTAATGTATGTTTAAATGTTGTTGTTATGTGTAATGTTGTTGTTGATTTGATTTGATTTATATTGAATGTTGAAAGTTGAATAATAACACATGGGTACATTTGAACAGAACGGTCTGTCAGCAAACAGTGCGACGGTACGCGCGGCGGCTGCCTCTTGCGCCGGCCGCTTGTGTGGATGTATCACTGAAGCGGAGAGCCAAGCGCTGAGTGAGAGGGTCATTGCCCTCGCGCGGTCAGCTGTTAACAGGTTGGTGGAGTGATCTTAGAAGGTCATTGACTTCTGTTTATAACATTTGTCTTTGTTGATATGATGAAAATTAAATAAATTTTTGCTGTTTCTTGAACTCTAGGTAGCGACTTAAAATTTATTGCGCTTATTAATTAATGACACATGCTTCGTAATTGTAATTTGTAAAATTTTTACTTGTTTTTTTTCTCTAATTAAGACTAAGAACTGAGTTTTTATGTCAATAAAAGATTTTGTACGTAACATTCCTAGCTTAACTCTATTCTCTCGCTATTCCTTCGCCAATGCGTATTGTTTTCTTCTCAGGCCAGTAAAAGCGGCAGCGGCGGCGGCAGTTGGGGCAGTGCAAAGAGCGAGAGGCGCAGCGTCGAGTGCCGCGGCATTGCCGGTGCTAAGGGCTTTAGCTCAGGACAACTCTGCTATTGAATTACAGGTTAACTATGCTCCCACCCCCATCCAAAATGTATATTTTATATTATATTGTATTTTTAGTACCTACCAAGAATCTTACATTTTTTAGAATAGTAAATACGGGTATAAAGCAAGGGGGCTTCGTATGTTGCCTGGCAACGACAAATCAAGTTCACACTACACGCCGCATTTGGGTTTAAAAATAGAGCTTTTGGCGAAAAAACAAATACACGTGATATTTTAGTATTAAAATTCTCATGAGTGTGATTCATTTTAAATTAATATATCCCAAACTGTTACTCACGAAAATAATAATAATAATAATAATACGTGTGGACATCTCACACAACGCCATCTAGCCCCAAACTAAGCAAAGCTTGTACTATAGGAACCAGATAACTGATACAATACTTAATTTTTTTTTTGTAAATACATACATAGAATACAATAGAAAAGAAAGGTACTTGAGGACAATGGGTATTGTTGGAGGCAGTGTTCTCGATTGATGAACCCTAGTGAGAGGTTACGACCTCCTAGGGTGGAGCGTTCTCCAATATATTTGCCGTTCGTGAGAGGAGTGACGGATAAAATTGGTCACATCTTACGACGGAAGTATAGTATAAAAACCATCTTCCGGCCTCCGAGTCAATTGAGACAAATGCTGCGTTCTCCAAAAGATAAAGATCCCCTGAATGTGCCGGGTGTGTATAAAATTTAGTATACTTTAGTTACTTCCACAGTATTATGTCATACGGCATCTTACTGTGGGGTAAAGCCGCGGACATACAATCAATTTTTGTCTTACAGAAAAGAGCAATTCGTTCCATTTATAACATGAAATCCCGCGACTCTCTCAGGGAACGATTTAAGGAGATAAATATTCTTACAGTGGCTTGTCAATACATTTACGACAATTTGATGTACACTCGCAAAAACATTAGCTCTTTTCCCAGATATTGCGACATTCATAACTTTAATACTAGGAACAAAAATAAATTGAAAGTTCCAAGATTCAGACTGCAGAAAGTTAATGGTTCATTTATGGGAAACTGTATACGCTTTTATAACAAGTTGCCTGACGGTATCGAACAATTGTCAATGCGTAAATTTAAATTATTCATAAAGTCAAACTTAATGAAAAAAGCCTATTACACAATAAATGATTATGTGTCGGACAAAAAAGCTTGGCCTGACTATCCCAAGCTTAACGGTATGAAAGCTTAGGTACTTTGCCTATTGCCTATTCCTATCTATAAATTCAGTTTCTATTTGTAATGTTTATAATAAGATAATCACGGTATTTTTCTTGCACCGGTGTGACGTGGTGGTTATTTTTGTAACATATTCATTATCTCAATTGTAATGAATTATATACATTGTAAAAGACAGTAGAAAGAAGACAAAAAAAATAAATACATCACTGTAAAGTTTCTTGTAGCTTCTTCTTTACAGTTGTAATCGAAGCTTCGGATCAAAGTTTTCAATTCTGCATTGTGCCGGATTGCTTGCACCAGTAGTGAGAAAGAGAACTGCTTTTTTTTCAAACTCATATATTGTAATGGGCTTGCTATATTATTTGACAATAAGCACTTTGTAATTTTATATGCTTAGTGAAATAACTTAATTTTAAGTACCTAGTATAATTTTGACTTGTAAAAGTGCTAAAATTAGCCTATTTGCAATAAATCTTTTGACTTTGACTTTGACTTTGAATTCCGTGCGACTGTGGAAAAAGTTATATTGGTCAGACGCGACGGAATGTCAAAGTCAGATTGACCGAGCACATAAGAAGCATCAAGAACTTGGACACGGTGACTTCAGCTTTGAGCGAGCATGCTCATCTGTCAGGCACCAATCACTTCATCAGGTTCGACAAAGCCTCCGTATTATCGAGAGAGAAGTTTTTCGTGCCTAGGTAAATACGGGAGGCTATAGAGATCAGTCGGCATCCCAATTTTAACAGGGACAGTGGTTGGGTGCTACCATCTGCGTGGAAACCAATTATTACGTGCAGTACTCCAAATTATGTTGCAACGGTCAATCTGGAAAGTGATACGGTTAGTGTAGTGTACGATGACACCTATGACGCACACGAAAATGGAAATGCAGAGCTGCCTTCGCTGACGTCGGTGCAAGTCCAGCCCCCCCCTGTGACCCCTCAGCGCTCGCGCCGGGCCGAACGGGCGCACAGTGGTCCCATTTTGAAAAAAGGTGGACTTAGGACCGAAAGTCGGAATTTCGGGCTGTTTTTTTTTTATAGAATAGGTCTTAACTATCCTAACAACATCTATTCTATAAAGAAAATCCGTAGGATGCATAGTTTTCGAGAAAAAAAATAATCTTTTTTTTCTTGTATGGAGAAAAACATACTTTATTATTTTTCTCAAGTTGGGTGAAATAGTGACGGCTTTTGTTGATATTTTATGAAAGCCCTAGTGGTATTGTATCCAGAAAAAAATAAAACCAATGCGGTCACCTGCGGCCGCGGGAATAATCAGATGTCAAAAATTGATTAATTTTTTTTGCGTATTTTGCAAACATTGTTCGTTTCTGGCCAATTATTTATGTATTTTAGGTTAGCGCTCCATACTTTAATTCGAACTATTATATAACATTTCAAAAAAGTTAATCAAAATCGAGTAATTTTTTTTTATAATTGCTGTTTTACTCATGAAATTGCACGCATACATGGTTAGTTCAAAATGCAAATCCTATATTACTCAGTATAATGTACAAAATAAACATGCACGTATCTAAAACGTAAAAAAAAAAAAAAAAATATTTTAGTTTTTCGTTTATGCTTACTAAAAGTCACCGGTAATGGTTACCGACATTACTTACCTACCACTGGCGGGCATTATCTGCATAATCGATTTCTTGCTTTGTATTTTCAAAACTGGTTTTGCGACAGCATTTTCACAACCGCGGTTGTTGAATGCGAGGCAGGATATAAACAAACGAGTCACATCTGATACTAGCTGTGACTGGTCGCTAGCTGGTCGCTTTGTTCCTGACAAATCCTGACAACAGGATAACTCGCATATGCATGCAAGTAACTACCCCCTAAAAATAAAAGTGATATAGCTACATCAATAATAATTGGCGTATGTTATACACCAATAATGTTTGTTATTGGTGTGTTTTAATCTTTCTGTCATCTGTATACGTATGATTTTCTACCAGAAAAAATGACTCATTTGTTTGTGCAGATTCCTGATTACTTATTACACGTTACTTAGCTCCCATTGGCGGACTTTATCTATACAAACAAATGAGTCATTTTTGATAAATGGCTGTGATTGGTCGTTTACTATTACCTTGCTCTTGCACATAGTGACTAATGACCTATCTGTTATGGCGTATTAAATACAGAGCAATGTTAATTTAAATTGATTCATCGCTAACTGTGAAGTACTAAAAATTACTATTTTGAATTTGCAATGGCTGGCTTAGGCACATATTTTGATATGTTCTTGATTCTTAAAGATAGTGGAAATCTTAAGGATTACAATAAATTGTGTGAATTTATAGTTTCCAAAATACCATGTGAAATATCTGAAGATGACCATCAAACAATTAAGGAGTTTTGTCGGCTATTCACCAATCTTGTAACTAAGAAGTGGAAAGATGCAAGCAGAAACTTGAAGACATTTATGAATCGGGAAAACAACCGCAAGTGGTTAGAGACCAATATTAATTGGCCTACTTGCAATACGGTTGATCTTGTTACTACAATGAGAATGCCAGAGGACTTAGTTGAAGAGCCGGAATTACTGCCGGTTGCTATTCCATCTGTCTGCACTGCGGAAGCAGGTACCTCTACTGTAAAAGAAGTTAGAGTGCCCTTTGCCGATTTGGGCAACAAACAAAAGAAAAGACGTTCCAGTGTCTTTGTTAACGATAACTCTGAAGAAGAACTACAGTATTATTTTATTTCCAAGTTAAAAGAAAATGGAAAATATGCTTTAGCGAAGATTGTGGAATATCTGTGCGAGACTCCCGAAGTTGTATCAGATGTAACAAAACTCCTTTTCAAGGAAGAAAAAGTAGTCAGTATAGCAGAGGATACATCTTTGGCTTTGTACACAGCCCTTAGCCTATCCAAATGGCAATACTTATCCTTGAGAATGTTTCTGAAGGATGAAAATTGTTCAGCTGCCTTTCCGTCTTATCACAAGTTACTTGACGCTAAAAAGAGATGTTACCCATCTGAAGAACACGTGGAAGTAACGGAAATGGGAGCTCGCATAAGGTATTTATAAAATTATACTATATGTTGTTTTAAAATTTTTAAGCTTCATTAGCTTACTTTTATTAATTTATTTTATTTTTCAGGTTGCAAGGACTTCTTAACCACACAGTGGAAATAATTTTGCTAGACTTAAGACCAATCACAAGTTCAACCAAAGAAGGACTGAAGTTGATATGGAAATGGGGCCTTGACGGAGCATCGTCACAGAGTAATTACAAACAAGTCTCAGCTCCTGAGTTTGACGATTCCTCTGTTGTATTGATCAGCATCGTCCCACTCCGACTAGTTGATGGGGGAGAAATGATTATTTGGGAAAACCCAAATCCTTGCTCACCACATTACTGTCGGCCAGTGAAATTCACGTTTACTTCAGAGACTGCGGAGTTCATAAAAGGGGAACACTTAGAAATGCAGCGCGAAATTACAAAATTGGTACCAACAAATTGTGGTGATGTGGAGATAGCCCACGAACTGCACATGACTATGATCGATGGGAAAGTGGCGAATATTATTGCAGATGTACCTTCATCAGCAACGTGCCCCATTTGCTTGGCGAAACCAAGTGAAATGAATAACTTGGAGCTTTTGGCCACGAGACCGCTTCGACAGGATTTGTACCAATATGGAATTTCATCGTTACATATGAAGATAAGATGTATGGAGTGTCTACTTCATATATCTTATAATATGGACTTCCAGCGCTGGAGTGCTCGTGGCGATCACAAGGAATTGAAGCAAGCAAAGAAAAATGCCACACAACAAGAGTTTCGGGAACAGACTGGAATACTCATCGATATTGTAAAACAGGTAATTTTTCCTTTAATTTGCTTCCTTTATATTATATACTCGTCTGTTTTTGTATGCTCTACTAACTTAATTTCTTCTTTGCAGGGCTTTGGAACAACTAACGATGGAAACACTGCAAGACGTTTTTTCCGAGATTATAAAAGATCATCGAGAATCACTGGAGTTGATGAAGATTTGTTACTCCGATTTTCTGTCATTCTGCAAGTTATATCTTCAGGAAAGAACGTCAATATTGCGAACTTCAGACGTTATTGCAAAGAAACAGCAGAACTGTATGTGCATCTCTATCCGTGGTACTACATGCCTGTTAGTGTCCACAAACTTCTGATGCACGGAGCAGATATTTGCAGTCATTTTTCAGTTCTGCCTATTGGTAAGTAATAATAGATCAAGACAAATGAAATATAAAGCAGTTAACTAACTGTAAATCTATAAACACTAAAATAATAGTTTCAATGTCAACTTCAACGTATAATTATAGCATATTTTTTATTATTTTTAGGGTCCTTGTCGGAGGAAGCTTCCGAGGCTCGTAATAAAGACTTCCGGAACGTAAGAGAGAAGAACACGAGAAAGACAGGAAGGATCCAAACAAACGAGGACATACTACACGGGCTTTTAATAAGTTCAGACCCCCACATATCATGGCTTAGACCAAAATTTTCAAAGCCTAATCATCTAGAGATGCTTCCTGAGGCAATTCAGTTGCTCGAAATAGACTCGGAGTGCGTATACGTGGAAGAAGAGTAGAAAATGAAAATATACCAGATCCAATGCTATAATTTTTTATTTATTTTATCCTTTAAAAAACTACATATAAAACAGCCCTTTTCAAGGCTACACATTTATCTATGTTTCTGGTAGAAAATCATACGTACACAACTACATAAGATTAAAACACACACCAATAACAAACATTATTGGTGTATAACATACGCCAATTATTATTGATGAGCTATATCACTTTTATGTTTAGGGGGTAGTTACTTGCATGCATATACGAGTTATCCTGTTGTCAGGATTTGTCAGGAACAAAGCGACCAGTCATAGCTAGTATCAGATGTGACTCGTTTGTTTATATCCTGCCTCGCATTCAACAACCGCGGTTGTGAAAATGCTGTCGCAAAACCAGTTTTGAAAATACAAAGCAAGAAATCGATTATGCAGATAATGCCCGCCAGTGGTAGGTAAGTAATGTCGGTAACCATTACCAGTGACTTTTAGTAAGCATAAACGAAAAACTAAATTTTTTTTTTTTTTACGTTTTAGGTACGTGCATGTTTATTTTGTACATTATACTGAGTAATATAGGATTTGCATTTTGAATTAACCATGTATGCGTGCATTTTCATGAATGAAACAGCAATTATAAAAAAAAAACTCGATTTTGATTAATTTTTTTGAAATGTTATATAATAGTTCGAATTAAAGTATGGAGCGCTAACCTAAAATACATAAATAATTGGCCAGAAACGAACAATGTTTGCAAAATACGCAAAAAAAATTAATCAATTTTTGACATCTGATTATTCCCGCGGCCGCAGGTGACCGCATTGGTTTTATTTTTTTCTGGATACAATACCACTAGGGCTTTCATAAAATATCAACAAAAGCCGTCACTATTTCACCCAACTTGAGAAAAATAATAAAGTATGTTTTTCTCCATACAAGAAAAAAAAGATTATTTTTTTTCTCGAAAACTATGCATCCTACGGATTTTCTTTATAGAATAGATGTTGTTAGGATAGTTAAGACCTATTCTATAAAAAAAAAACAGCCCGAAATTCCGACTTTCGGTCCTAAGTCCACCTTTTTTCAAAATGGGACCACTGTGGGGCGGCCGTCCGCAGTCACCGCCGCGATCTCGCTGCGTGAACTTAACTTCTGAGGAAGAGCATCGGATATGCTCGAAAGCTGGTCGAGAAATCGACATACTATTCGTGAGTAACAGTCGGGGATACACGTGATATCTTACTACACCCCGTCCCCCCTTGTGATATTTTGTGATTTTTGCCTAACCTCCCTCCCCCTTTACCCTTATAGTAAAAGATGAGTATGTCGAATCATGTTCCGCACATCAAAGGGGTTTACCGCTGCACAAAACGTTTGCCTGTTTTAATGGAGCATAACGCCATCTAGGTCATTTTTAATAAACCTGGGGGTTGATTTTCTTCCGACTAGACTGGACAACGCGGACACAGTTTGTAGGCATTATCATTTGAAATCAAATTTAATATTGTACCATGTTTATTTATTTATTTGTTAAATACACAGTGAACTTACAGCTACGCCAAAACATTCACATTGTTATACTAAGTTCTTATATGGACTAAGCAATATATATTTATAAAGCCGACTAATGGGGTCAGTATGTATGTCAGCATCGCTTAAGAAGCGGTTGATAACAGCTACAGCCCTTACCGTTGGAGCATTATGAGCGTGCCACGTGCGTAAGGCAGGAGGCGCAGCAAACAGCTGGTGGCGACGTCTTTGACCCGCGCGGATGTAGTTTTGCGGTACAAAGTAGTGTAATCTGCTTAGCACTGAAGTATTGTCTACCTCGTTACGCATCAATAGGCAGTAATGTATAATAAATAATAGTTTACGTCGAAGCTCCAACTTTACAAGACCCACCATTCCCGATACAAATAATGAAGGAAAAAGAAAGGGATAGTATCCATACGCTCTTTTATAGAGATACCTTGTTTACTGTGTTTGTGCGTAGATTACCTAACAGAAAAGCTGTTTGTAGTTTCATCCGCTATTTAACTTTTTTCTTGAAGGAACTTACTTGTCTGAGATAAAACGTATTGTGTCTTTTGTATCGGTAGTACAAGAAATCTGTGTGGTATACTTAGGGCCCATCCATAAATTACGTCACTCGAATTTCATGATTTTTAGACCACTCCTCCGTCCTTGTCGCAGCTCGTCACATGTGTGATCCCCCCTACCTAATGTGGTGTCACACATTTTACATTTAGAAATTAATAAAATAAAAATTTAGTGTTGTAATACTTAAACATAATATATTATATTTTGAAAAAATGCGATGCCACAAAATTTGAGATCCCTCCCCGCCCCTTGTCACACTATGTCACACTTCGTCAACCCCATTCCTCCCCTTTAACGTATGACGTAATTTATGAATGGCCCCTTATAAAACTTTCTTAAAAGTATTGCTCGCGAGGTTTCTGTTTTCAGAACTACTAGTTTATTTAAAAAATACATTTGTATTTATATCTCCAGGTGTGGTCTCTGCACGCGCTGTCTGTCCTAGCGGATGCATCAGGGCCGATGTTCCGCAGCCACGTGGATTCTACGCTTAATTTAGCGCTAAAACTACTGTTCACTTCACCACCCTTCATGGAAGACTTGCATAGGAGCATCGGACGGCTCCTCTCCGCGCTCATCACCGTTGTGGGACCAGAGTTGCAAGGTATGATTGAAATAAATTCTTCCAAAAAAACAATTTAAATAGGTTGAACCGGGTTCTATCGCCTTCATGAGCGCGTGCATGCGTGAATGTTATATTTTTTATAGTTACTATAATTTTGAGGATTTGAAGATTTCCGTTGTCTATTGCCGTAAATCTTCATCAGATGATCATTTACCTATGTAAAGGTGAAGGTCTGATCGGACCCATTACCTTTTTTTTGTTTGTTATAGAACCTTGCGCGGTTGTTATAGGTATTTTACAACTAACAAAATAAACGTAATCGGTCCAGAAATCTCGGTGAATACGGTGAATATATATACAAAAAATTTGAAAATGACATACAGTCAAAAATAAAGCCTTCTCCTTTTTTTAAATCAAATAGGAGTAGTTGGTGATTTATTATTACGGCGTTCTTATTATAATATATTAATATCTTATTATTATATATAAATAACCAACGATGGCAAATGACAGCAACTTTTACAATAACGGGAAGTTTTCTGAAATATAAAAATCTTGTTGTAGCGTTGAGGAAAACCGTAACTAATTTAATTAAAATGATATAATTCTAGAGTCAATCCTAAAATGCGATTTTAGACCGCTTTAATATTTCTGATAAGCACTTTTATTGTTGCCAGTACTTACGTTGTCTTATATTCCATACAGTGACGGCGGTGGGTCGGTTCGTATGCGCATGCGCAGCGTTACTGGAGTGCGGCGGCGGCGGGGTGCGCGGGGAGGCGCTCGGGTGTCTGCAGCAGTTGCAGATGTTTGCGCCGGATCATATCAACCTACATACACTTGTGCCGCAACTGTGTGTGAGTATTCTGTGTGTATATGTGTGGTAGTGAGAGGGAGAGAGGGGACTAACGTTCTCGTCGAGTTTTTGGCGGGAATGCGAAAAAGATTGCGTCCCCGCATTGTATTATTTTCCAAAACTTGTGTAATTTTCAGTGTTAGTGCATAAAATTGGTGGCATTCTATTCGTTAAGTGCCGGATTACAGGCGTGAGTGTGGGAAAATGGTATAATGATGGTGAAACGTTTCTTTTCGTGTTGTTTCCAAAACTCCATAGAAGCTTCTGGTAAAGTTGCCACCACTTTACTAGGAGTATGACTTTGACTAGACTATGACTTGACTTGAAGACTTCGACTGTGACTTGACACATATTTGCGTGAAATATCATTAACTAGATAAATTATTAATTACTTGACACTGGCTAAATACACAATAGTGTGGAGCCAAAACATAAAAAAAAAAAGAAAAACGTTCTCGTCCAATCGCACGAAATAGTCAATAAAACTTATCCAACTTAATTTTTATAAATAGAAACAAATTTTTAAATTAATAACGTAACGTAACTTCTGTATTTGTGTAGGAGAGAGGAGAAGTAGTGTGTGTGATGGAGGGTGCATATGTGAGTGTTAAGAAAAGGAAAACAGATGTGTGTTAAACTTTAAAAAACCTCTTACTATAGAAAGACCTGTCCAGTTCAGAGTTGACGGTACGTCGCGCGGCGCTATGCTGCCTCCGTCAACTGTCTCAGAAGGAAGCGGCGGAAGTCTGCCGTCTTGCTATGTTGGCTAAAGACCACGTGCCCGCTAAACCTTACTGTGGTAAGTGTAATTTATAATGATTAGTTCATTATCATCATCATCATCCTCCTCCTCCTCCTCATCATCATCATCCTCCTCCTCCCCCCACCTCCTCCTCCTCCTCCCCACCTCCTCCTCCTCCTCCTAAAACTTAGCCTAATATGTATGTATTTAATTTTATACAAATATCTTACAGTACAATTTTACAAAATGCAAAAAAAAAACACGTTTGCCCTGAGTGGGAATCGAACCCACCAAAGGTGTTTAAAAAAGACTTAATAGATAAATAGCAATCCTCCAGGTCGTATAAATCTGCGTTTTTTACGTAGGTACGTATTAACGTCAAGAATATGTTTTCCTAACAGGTGTAGTAATCACAGAGACGGGTCTACCAGGCGCTTTGTTCGCATACCTCGACATAGAAAGGGACGAAAGTGCGCTGTCTCACGCGCGCGACACGCTCACTTGCTGCCTACTGGCTGCCGCGTCTTCTGCCAGCTTGAAGCACTGGCTGGCGCTGGCAAAACGAGTGCTCACTGTCAGACTGGGTAAGTCATTTGAATTATCTATCTATCGGCCGTTAGACCTCCACTGCTGGACGCACTTTGACAGCTTTTGTGGTGTGGTGGTTGAGCAGGTCGGCTCATAACCCGAGGCGGCGGGTTCGATTCCTGCGGCAGGACAAGTATTTTGCACAGAAAAAAAGCGCAAATACTTGTTCTCTGTCTGGGTGTTGTGGGACCATGGTCCTCGTAGTTCCTGGGTCCCTAGACACGGAGAGTCCTAGTTAGGGTCCAGGATCTATGTATGTGATCGTTGGGCGTTATTATTATTAACATATTATAGTCACTTTAGACGCTTATCATAGGAAGGGTTTGCCATAATGACCACGCTTGTACCTAGTAAAGTGGTGGCAACTTTACTTGAAGCTTTTATGGAGTTTTGGAAACAACACGAAAAGAAACGTTTCACCATCATTATACCATTTTCTCTTTTTCCAATTTTATGCACTAACAATGAAAATAACACAAGTTTTGGAAAATAATTCAATGCGATGATGCGATCTTTTTCGTTTCCCCGCTAATCAAAAATACTGAATTGTATGCTTCTTTATCATCGACTGTCAAACAATAAGCGTACAGTATTTGGTGTGTTAACATGACACGGGTTAAAGTACGAGAAACCGGAGGCTAGAGAGATAAGGACTTAGGAGCTACCAAAGAGTTTCCCATAAAGATATGAGCTACCAAAAAGTTTCCCCATCGAGTTTCTTGCTCACCTTGCAACCTGTTCCAATCACGCGCTAGCCAGTGCTGCCAACCAAAAAATAAAATTCTCCCAACTGAATTTCAAAAAATACACATTTACGTCTCAGTTAAAACTACAATTACACTTTTAACAGAGGATAGCAACAATCTGGAGACGGATTTCGACACGGAAGGCGACGACGACCAAGCCGAGTTTCACGCGGATTCCGACACATCCACTCATCCAGCTGTGCAGTCCCGATGGCCTACTAGGGTATGGATATAACATGGACTTTCCTTCGCTTACAAGGGGACAGATATAACTAAACTAAAGGGTCGACTTTGTCCCCTTAAAAGGGGACAAGGTACAGGTGTAGCCTTCTCTAATCCATGGTCACTTGTAGTCTATAAAATATGAGCATTTGAATGGAATTCGTTAGTGTTTTTTTTTCTTTTTCTTTACATTAACGTTAATCTATTATATTAACTTACTGTTCTTAAATTATATTTACAAAAATACTGCCCGATTGTTAATCTTGAGAAATTTTACTGTTGTTTTACTCAATTTTTATTGCTTTTGTTTTTGCTTTATAGTCCCTAATTTAGTTTATTTTATTTTTTGTAAGCTGTATTATAATATAATAAAACAAGTTTATGACCCGCGCACACTCGCTAAAACTCAGCTAAGACACTAGCTCGAGAACTGGGTCATGCTGAAAACCAGCCCTGCATAGAACATTTCTACGCAGCACAGTGCTGAGCATACTCCTGTTGCCAATTAATTATATTATGTTAGCTGTAATATTATTTGTGTGTACCCAGTTTGTTTTACTTTTTTTTTTGGCAATAAACAATTTTTATTTTTTTTATTTTATTTTTAGTTGTAGTTGCAGTATTCATGGTGTACAGGGGTCAAACTATTCTATAAATGAATATTTCATTGTTTCTTTTCCCGATAGGTATTTGCAATGGAGTGCATACAGAAAATAATGGGAGCGTGCGAAGCTACAAACGACACGGCGCACTTCGACCTCGTCAAAGCAAAGGAAAAGCAAAACGTGGACCCTAAGAGTGAGTAGGCAATTATATTCGTATTATTAACCACGCTTAAAAAGAAATGATAATAGTATTCTTAATTTTATGCTAATATATAAAATTATTACATATATTATATATCTGTTTCAATTATATGTTGTTATGTATTACATATTGTATTCTTAGTAATTTTATTAATATGCCATTTGTACAATAAAGATTTTTATCTATCTATTTATAACAAAACTGATTTAAAAATATATTTTTGGTGTGAATGTCTTTAGGTTGTGTCCTTATCGGAAATAAATAAACACTAAAAAATACGGAAAATATAATATGCACCGACTCCTTTCTTGAGTTCTATATAACGAGTAGTAAACAAAGATAGAATAATTAAAGGGTTGAGAATAAAAAGGGTTTAACTGTCAAATTGTCAGTTTCAAGAAAATTGACTTTAAACTTCAATGGCGTCATTTTAATGTAGGCTGCTTATAAGGTAATAAAAAAGGTTTATGTAAGATTCAGTTGTTTGAAAATGTTTTAAATCTATTTTAAAATACTTAATATAGTACTAATTCATACAATTACTATAAAAATATCATAAAATAAAATAAATATAATAATGTTTTTATGCTAAACGAAATGTATTCCTGTGACATATAAACCATTTTTAGACTCAAAATCTCGAGATTTAAGCCTCATTTCGGTATTTTGAGAATGTATTATTGAACGTAATTTCACGCTGAATCCAACGATACCCATAAGTCATTTTGTGAAAAAAATCAGTTAAACTCTTTTTATTCTCACCCCTTCAATTGCTAAATCCTGCCTCTCTTTCAGGTGACTACCTCTCCTTCCACCTATCCGACCTAGTCCGAATGGCATTCGTCGGTGCGACGGGTGAATCCGACGCCCTAAGGCTGTGTGGCTTGAAGACTTTGCAGATGATCATACAGCAGTTCGCCAGGGCGCCCGAACCCGACTTCCCTGGCCATTTGTTGTTGGAGCAATATCAGGCGCAGGTAAGATAAATGCACCAATATTGATGATGTTTGATTTTATAAATGCACCAGTATTGATATTCGATTTTATAAATGCACCAGTATTGATATTCGATTTTATAAATGCACCAGTATTGATATTTGATTTTATAAATGCACCAGTATTGATGATATTTGATTTTATAAATGCACCAGTATTGATGATATTTGATTTTATAAATGCACCAGTATTGATGATGTTTGATTTTATAAATGCACAAGTATTGATGATGTTTGATTTTATAAATGCACCAATATTTATGATGTTTGATTTTATAAATGCACCAATATTTATGATGTTTGATTTTATAAATGCACCAGTATTGATTTTCGATTTTATAAATGCACCAGTATTGATTTTCGATTTTATAAATGCACCAGTATTGATATTTGATTTTATAAATGCACCAGTATTAATATTTGATTTTATAAATGCACCAGTATTGATGATGTTTGATTTTATAAATGCACCAGTATTGATGATATTTGATTTTATAAATGCACCAGTATTGATGATGTTTGATTTTATAAATGCACAAGTATTGATGATGTTTGATTTTATAAATGCACAAGTATTGATGATGTTTGATTTTATAAATGCACCAGTATTCATATTTGATTTTATAAATGCACCAGTATTGATGATGTTTGATTTTATAAATGCACCAGTATTGATGATATTTAATTTTATAAATGCACCAGTATTAATATTTGATTTTATAAATGCACCAGTATTAATATTTGATTTTATAAATGCACCAGTATTGATGATGTTTGATTTTATAAATGCACCAGTATTGATGATATTTGATTTTATAAATGCACCAGTATTGATGATGTTTGATTTTATAAATGCACCAGTATTGATGATGTTTGATTTTATAAATGCACCAGTATTGATGATGTTTGATTTTATAAATGCACCAGTATTGATGATATTTAATTTTATAAATGCACCAGTATTAATATTTGATTTTATAAATGCACCAGTATTAATATTTGATTTTATAAATGCACCAGTATTGATGACGTTTGATTTTATAAATGCACCAGTATTGATGATATTTGATTTTATAAATGCACCAGTATTGATGATGTTTGATTTTATAAATGCACCAGTATTGATGATGTTTGATTTTATAAATGCACCAGTATTGATGATATTTGATTTTATAAATGCACCAGTATTGATGATGTTTGATTTTATAAATGCACCAGTATTGATGATGTTTGATTTTATAAATGCACCAGTATTGATGATATTTGATTTTATAAATGCACCAGTATTGATGATGTTTGATTTTATAAATGCACCAGTATTGATGATATTTAATTTTATAAATGCACCAGTATTAATATTTGATTTTATAAATGCACCAGTATTAATATTTGATTTTATAAATGCACCAGTATTGATGATGTTTGATTTTATAAATGCACCAGTATTGATGATATTTGATTTTATAAATGCACCAGTATTGATGATATTTGATTTTATAAATGCACCAGTATTGATGATGTTTGATTTTATAAATGCACAAGTATTGATGATGTTTGATTTTATAAATGCACCAGTATTGATGATGTTTGATTCTATAAATGCATCAGTATCGGATGATGTTGTCTGTAGGTAGGCGCGGCGGTGCGCCCTGCGTTCTCCGGTGACACGGCGTCCCACGTGACGGCGGCTGCGTGCGACGTCTGCTCGGCTTGGATCGGTTGCGGCGTGGCTAGAGATATCAACGATCTGCGGAGGTTAGCATATACTTTTGATTACAAGTTTTTTTTGTATGTTAGTGAATGACTGACGAGCAAATCGTTCGCCTGATGTTAAGCGATGCGGCCGCCCATAACAGAACAGTATCATTCGGAACTTCAAAATATAAAGTTTCGCGTGACACTGCACTGCACACGTCATTCCAAAACATCAGCATAGTCTTGTAATAAGATTACTCGACTGTGAGATCAGGTCAGAGAGTCTCATTTGCCCAGTAATTTCACTAGCTACAGTGCCCTTCAAATCGGATCACAGTAGTGCGAGCACACTAGTGCTTGGCGGCAGAATATAGAATAACTGGCAAAGCGGTGGTACCTATCTAGACGAACTTTGCTGAAAAGTCCTACCACCTAGTAAAATATTGAAGTAAAACTACTTTACGCACGCTTGACTTGGGAAGTAAGCTGGTGAATGCGTAACGAGGCGAACGGAGTTTGAAAGTTGTTTGTTAACGTAGATCTCCGTTGTCAACATAACAAAGTTATGCTTTTTGTACTGGCCCGATAGCTCAGTTGGTAGTAACCCTGCCTTCTAAACTGTGGGTTGTGGGTTCGATTCCCACCCTTGACAATCATTTGTGTGATGAACATCGATGTTCATTCCGTGTCTGGGTGTTATATTGTATCTATGTATGTATTTACAAACAAAAAGTATCTAAGTATTGTATCAGTTATCTGGTTCCTATAGTACAAGCTTTGCTTAGTTTGGGGCTAGATGGCGCTGTGTGAAATGTCCACACATAATATGATACTATATTTTTCGCGCGTGCAGCCGGCGTTCATCCATTTATAAGACGTTGGCACGTCAAAATTATTTTTTACTATCAATTTTTTTAAATAACATTGCAATCGTCGTAGTCATCAGCCCGATGCATCCCCACTGGCTGGGACACAGGCCTTCTCTCACATAGAGTGAGTGTATATAATGTATATACAGCCTCTATGGTGTGGTGGAGCAGGTCGGCTCATAACCCTGAGGCGGCGGGTTCGATTCCCGCGACAGAACAAGCATTTGTGCATAGCAAAATAGCGCAAATATTTGTTCTGTGTCTAGATGTTGTGGGACAATGGCCCTTGTAGGTATAGGGTCCAGGATCTATGTATGTGATCGTTTAGCATTTATTTATTCATATATAATAGTTCTCAGTTATCTGGGGATATTACGTAACTTAGCATTAATTGACCAACGTAACTGAAAATTTCATTCTTCATTGTTTAAGCCATGTGTATTAAAATATTATTCATTTTGAATCCCAGAGTTCATCAGCTGCTGGTTTCGAGCTTGGACAAATTAAACACTAAAGGCAACACCACATTGATTTACAATGAAAGTATGGCAACCCTGGAGAAACTGTCCATCCTGAAGGCTTGGGCTGAGGTATGCAACTTTAAAATATTATTAAAAAAATAAACAATAGTTGAACATATAATTAAATGAAAAATATGGCGACTGTTGTGTGTTTGATTTTATTCTTTATCGATATTTTTCTGTCTTTTTCTCCAAGGGGCAAACAGTCAGTACATATTATTATTTATCTGACCAGACTGATAGCTCACTTGGTAGTAGCTCTGCCTTCTGAACTGTACGCTGTGGGCTCGACTCCCACCCAGGACAAACATTTGTGTGGTTAACATAGGCGTGTGTTCCGTGTGTGGGTTATTTGCAAACAAAAAGTATCTAAGTATTTTATCAGATATCTGGTTCCCATCGTACAAGCTTTACTTAGTTTAGGTAAACTGGCGCTGTTTGAAATGTCCAAATTTATTTTGTATTTTTTTCAGGTGTACATAGTAGCAATGGTTAGCAACGGCACAGCTCCAGGTAGCTACGTAAAACAACTCGACACAAAACCTTTCAACAACAAGGCGGAGTTAGCGAAGTGGCGCAACCAGTTCTTGCAGAACAACAACTTGATCGATAACGCGGAAACAACCGAAGAAGAGGAGTATGGAGAGTTTGAGAGTAAGGGAGAGAGCTTGCTGAAGCTGGTCGAGCCAGAGTTGGAGAGTTTGGGGGAGAATTGGCTTGCGGCGTTGAAGGATCATGCTCTATTGAGCCTACCCCCAGGTTAGTATTCATATCTATATCTAAATATATATAACTCAAAGGTGACTGACTGACTGACTGACTGACATAGTGATCAATCAACGCACAGCCCAAACCACTGAACGGATCGGGCTGAAATTTGACATGCAGGTAGATGTTATGACGTAGGCATACGCTAAGAAAGGATTTATCGAAATTCCACCTTTAAGAGTGAAATGGGTGGTTGAATTATTTTCCCATAGGCCACGCCGCGGGCGAAGCTGCGGGCAGAAGCTCGTTTAGTATAATTATATAAATCAAATTTTGTCTGTGGATTTGAATGAAATATAGAATCCTTGTGGCATATCCACCCGCCGCCGTTTTGATTTCTTTTTGATGCCAGATTCCATAGCACCCCTTTACACTCATGGCTGAAACAACGGTTACTTTTTATGCCGGAAATTTTTGAGTACGTACAGAAAGAGGGGAAATGGTAGGTAAAACCGCGGGGCGCCTCTAGTAATATATTTACAGAATAGAAAGACATTTATGCAATACTTGCTAAGAAATAAGGTACTTCTAAAACATGCTGTAAGTCTATATAAAGAGAAGAGGGTGGTTTCGATTCCAGTGATAGTACAAGTATTTGTGCACAGGAAAAAAGAAATAATTTTATTTGTGTCTGTGTGTTGTGGGAGCATGGTCCTCGTAGTTCCTGGGTCCCTAGATAAAGTCCAGGATCTATATATGTGATCATTGGGAATTATTTAGTAATGGATAAACTAAATGTACACGTCATGTGTATACACGAGGGAATTCTAATCTAGTTTTTAATATTTCAGAATTTGCTTCTCAATTACCCCACGGGGGCGGAGCGTTCTATTCAGCGGAAACTGCCGAAGCGTCACGAGCTCACTATGGAAATGCATGGCCTTCCCTCTTGTACGCCGCGTCACTTAGGTTCAATGCCAACTTCAACAACCTGCCCGCAACTGATAATAGCGGTAAGTCGGTAAAGATAAAGATTATTTGTATAAACATGTGGTACGTTACAAAGATAATGCATGCAGATGTTACAAAATATAAGTTTTTTTTATTGAAATTTTACAAAACTGGGAATATGTTACTTAAGATACTTTAAAAAAAACTAATTTTAATTACTAAAATCATGCGGTGGACATATTAAAAAAGTTCTACATGTTTTGCCCAAGCAGGCATACAAATGGTGAGAGATTCCAAATTTTAATGTAGGACTTTTTGCAACAGTTTTTTTGGTCTTAGTGTTAAAAAACTTAGCTTATTATTATTTAGCTTCTCTTTTGATAGGTAAATCGCTAATCTGAGGGGTGATCATGGAACTTTGGTTGCAATACAATAAAGAGATATAACATTCTAAAATTGAACATTACCTCAGTAACTGTGCACATGAACTGCATATTGAAACTGTCTAATCCATACAAATATCTGTTTCTATTGGTTACAACTAAGCTCCTTGATCGCCTTGCTGGCGTCGGAATCCATTTCCCATTTATCCCACGGCGGCGCCGGCGGAACGTTCAAAAAAATTCAATGCTACAAAGAGCTCTAAATTTAACCACCTCAATTCATGAATTCTTTCTTGCTGTACACTTGCAAAATGTGGAATTAGCTCCTACCAGCGGTCTTTCCGCAGAGCTGCAACATGGAAAACTTTAAAAGGACGGTTAAAAGTGTCCTACAAATGCACATAGGCCATGGTGACCGCTTCACATCTTGTGGGCCCTATAACCACACATCAACACAAAATCACTAAAAGCCGATGATAGTGCAGTCTTAAGGAACTTATCAAACTGGCTGCAGGGCATGGTAATATCCTCCCTTTGCTATGAACTTGTGTCCAATTCCCACCCGGGACAAACGTTTTGTGTTATGATTACAGCAAATATTGCTTAACTTTGTTTATTGGTTAAGAATGATTGGCTAGTAGTACCTAGTTGATCACTTACAGAAGGAAAAAGTTCGTGAGTGAGCTACCAAGTTCAAGAATCACAAAATTCAAGGAAATGTGTCATCCACCAACCCCATATTCATCCAGCAGGATTACGGCTTTCACTCTCTCCCTGTCATAGATGGCCCGCAGTGGGAACGTATTGGGTTGATGACGTCACGATAAATATTATCAATAAACTCACAAATATCCTTATATTTCAGATAAATCTGAAACCAATTTGGATAACAGATCATCTAAAACTGAGAACGGAAATTTCGAATTCTTCGAACCTGTGGACGAGCGGTTCCATTTATTATTCGGTAAGAAATCATAACTACCTTACCTATTTCAGCTCAAACGTTTTTCTCGCTCTCACGCTCTGATAATAGGTCTTTACCTATGAAATTGCCGTATTGCAGTACAGACTTTTTCAAACAAAAAAAAGTTTTGATTGGCTATGAATTCTAAATTCAAATTAATTTTGTTTTAAAAATATGACATTCTATTTACAATATAAGTCTTTTGTTTATTGATTAGCGTTGTATTTTCATAACATTTCAACATTTTTCCTCATAATGGATACTTTGAAATTTCGTGTAATTATGGAATATGAGTTCCGTCGTGGCACCAACGCGGCACAAACGACACGTAACATCAACGACGTTTACGGAGAGAACTGTACAAACGAACGTACAACCCGTTATTGGTTTGCTCGGTTCCGTTCTGGGAATTTTGACCTGAAAAATGAACCTCGTGGTCGTCCAGAAACTTTGGTCAACAATGATGAATTAAAGGCGATTGTGGAAGCTGATGAATCTCAATCTACAGCTGAGCTGGCAGCAGCTTTTGATGTTAGCAAACAATATTGGTCCATTTGCGACAGATTGGCAAGATAAAAAAGCTTGATAGATGGGTGCCCCACGAACTTAACGATCGCCAGCGCAACGTACGCGTCGAGACTTGCCTTGCGCTGCTTAACAGGCACAAAAATGAAGGAAATTTGAACCGAATTGTTACGTGCGACGAAAAATGGATTCTTTTTGACAATCGAAAGCGCTCAGCAAGTTGGTTAGATCCTGGTTCGGTACCAAAGCAATGTGCAAAACGAAAAATGACCCCTAGAAAGGTGATGGTCACAGTTTGGTGGTCTAGTGCTGGTGTTATTCATGATAGCTTCTTACAAAACGGCGAGAGCATTACTGCAGATGTGTACATTGAAGAACTGACCACAATGATGGTGAAACTCGCACGTCTGCAACCAGCTTTGGTCAATCGGTCGTCTCCACTGCTACTTCACGACAACGCGCGACCCCATACTGCACAACAGACCGTCTCTAAGCTGCATGAGTTGGGTTTGGAAGCTCTCCCTCATCCGCCATACTCACCAGATCTTGCGCCTACCGACTATTACTTTTTCCAAAATTTGGACAAATTTTTAGCGGGAAAAAAAAAAAAATTCCCGAGAGGCAGTACAAAACGCCTTTGAAGAGTTTGTTGTTCTCCGTCCTGCTGATTTTTTCAAAAAGGGCATCCATAAACTGCCACAGCGTTGGCAAAGATGCATTGGTTGAAGGGGTGATTACTTTGAATAAAAGAAATAAATAAGTTCGAAAAAAAAATACTTTAACTTTTTTCAAACAAAACGGCAATTTCATAGGTAAAGACCTAATATTTCATACTAGCCAGAGGGAGACAAAATAAGATTTAAAACAGAACCGCATTATCACTCAACATTGTCAAATGTGAGCATTACAAATATATATTTTGAATATTGTTATTGTGTAATATATTTCCTCAAATAATAATAATAATGCCCAACAATCAAATACCTAGATCCTGGACCCTATCTAGGATTCACTGTGTCTAGGGACCCAGGAACTACGAGGTCCCACCATGGTCCCACAATACCCAGACTCAGAACAAGTATTTGCGGTTTTTTTCTGTGCACTAATACTTGTCCTGCCGCGGGAATCGAACCTGCCGCCTCCGGGTTATGAGCCGACCTGCTCAACCACCACACCACAGAGGCTGTCAAATGAATATTAGTTTTCTATATTGTTGTAGGTATTTGTATGGAGGCGCTTTGTGCTCAACGAGACACTAGTGTGGATAACACAATATCTGTGTTGCTGTCTTTGGTGACGCTACTTGATGCGCCTGAGAATAGAGCCAGGTTGCTCAAGGATAGGTGAGTTATACCACAAAATACTTAACGGTTTTGTTTTTTTTTTTAATATGAAAATCACCGTCCATATAATAGCGATCGCTCTGAGCGATAATACCGCCCATCATTACACTTTGATTCAGTTTGTTCACTTTTTTTAGTTATTTAAGATGTGGTGTTTCAATAAAGAGTTTATCTATCTATCTAACAGCACACGTACGGAAGAATTAGATAAAAACTTTTACTTAAATTGAGACTCTTTCTACGACGTAATAAGGTACAATCAAAGACATTTAATTTTTGCAAGGAGCCGAAATTCGAAAGCCTTCTTAAGATCAACAATCAGCAATCTACTGTCATATTATTTTTTTACAATTGTTTCAAAAGAAGCTTAGTTAAGTTATAATATTTTTTTCATAGTGTATATTATTAACAAGTTGTTTTTTAAGGTCACTAGCCATAGAGCTATGTCAAATGATCCACCGAACGGGCTTAACTCAAGAAAGCACAGAAGCGCTATTACTAGCCGCTGATGTATTGAAACTGGTAATTGATGCTGCTAGGGAACAACTGCAGGCAAATATGCAGTCTAAAATCAAAGGTACAGACTTTAAAATTAAAATTAAGTGCAACTATTAGAAACTTCAAAGAGAAATCATTCTTTGCGGGGAGAAGAGTCGTTATAACAAAAAACGAATGTGCTTTAGACCACACGACTGAAGTAAAACTGCTTTAGTTATTTAGTTCCATCTATTGGCCGATATAACTTTGCTTTTGCTTTGTTTAATGTTAATGTCGCCATCTTGACAATTGTAAATAATTGTCATTTTACCGGACATACCAACATAATATTTTTTTTTTTTACTTTGTATATTTATCATGGGGATCTACGTGAACCAACTTCAACTTCATTTACCAGCTTACTCCCCAAGTTAAGCGTGCGTAAAGAAGTTTTATTTCAATAATGACAGTTACGAAAAAGAGACGACAGTACGCCCAAATTATCCAAGAGGAAATGAGAAACTTATTCTAGTCTTACATTATGCGATTAATGAATTTCAAAATTCCACAGAGCTAGCGCCGAACGAAGCGTCAGAGGGCACTATCCCCCAATCGGTCCTAGAAGTGGTCCACACTCTCGGCGAAGGCGGCCCAACTGGCGACTTACCCCCTGGGAAATCCCTGGTTTTCTCCTGCCTCGAGGTCTGCGTATGTCTCCTAGTTAGAAGGCTGCCAGCCCTCAGCCCTCTGAAACAGGAGGGGACAGTGGGGGTGATTGGGGTGCCGCGAGGGTTGGGGGTGCATGGGGATACTCTGCTGGTAAAAAGTTTGGCTGCAATGTCGGAATTGCCCTCTTTGACTAGTCCACAAGGTAAGAATTTCAGCGAATTTACGAAGTTTTACTGTATAGTGCTTCTTTTAAGATGTAAATAGTTACCAAAATAACCTTAAAAGTAAGTAAAGTCTAGTCAAAAACTCCCACTGATCAGAAAACCTAAGAAGCAAAACGGATAGAGATTTTATTCACTATTTGATCATTTTGTGAATGAAATCTCGCTTCTTGAGCTGATTCGCGATTGAGCGTCGTTCTTTAAATACGAACCTTAATATAAATGGATGGCTAGAAAATTATTTATTGCACTAACAACAACAATAGAATATACGCGAATTTAGTGCTATAGAGCATAAATAATTATTGAAACGATCAAAACATCATAATAAAGAACTCGGAGGTAATATCATAAGTACAACGAAGACAACGAAACGAAAGTAAACATACTGTGTTACTATAATAATAATAATGCCCAACGATCACGTACATAGATCCTGGACCCTAACTAGGATTCCCTGTGTCTAGAGACCCAGGAATTACGAGTACCATGATCCCACAACACCCAGACTCAAAACAAGTATTTGCGCTTTTTTTTCTGTCCATAAATATTTGTCCTGCAGCGGAAATCGAACCCGCCGCCGCCGGCTTATGAGCTGACCTGCGCAACCACCACACAGACTGTCAAGGGCTGTCAGAGGCTGTGTTACTATGTTGTACCAATTTCTATAGACGCAACCGTTTTGGAAAGGTTATAAACGGTCGTTCGGTTTTCAGGCGCTCTCTCAATCCTACCAACAATCCTATACCTCGCGACTGAGATCCTCCGCCTGAGCAAAGGGTCGGCTATACTATGTTCCGCCGGCGAGTTGGTGCTAGAGCGCGCGGCGGAGTGCAGCGCGGTGCGGGCTTCGGAAGAAACTCGAGTGGCGCACGCGGCGCTGTTGCAGAGCGCGCTCGCTAGCCTCGTGGAGCGGGTGAAGAGTGGTGAGTGCAGTCGTCGTACTAAAGTTTCTCGTAGCTTCTTCTTGACAGGTGTAATCGAAGCTTCGAATCGGAGTTTTCTGTTTCCGGTGTCCGGATTGCTTGCACCAGTAGTGGGAAAGAGACCTTGACTTTTTTTAACTCACATAGCTAGTACAACATTTATTCAACAGAAACATTAATATGTACAGTCACTCTATAAATAAAATGTTACGACTAATAAAACATTATTTACAAAATAAACATGCTATCCAACTCACCACCGCGCGGTAAGGTTCCCAGAATACTGGCAGCATTACCTCGCTGAATTAGAAAACTTAGGTACGTATTATTGGCGAGCGTCTCGTTACAGGTCCCTTCGTATCGGACAAGGCACACGCCTTTGCTTCATGTGCCTTATGTAAGCACGAATTATGCTCAGAATTCAGTACTGTGTCGCGCTGCACGTACGTACAACAAATATTATTCGGATCTTGATCTATTTCACGAATCAAAAGTATCATTGAAGCGGGGCATGAAGAGAATACACCGTGGAATTGAAAATATGTATTAAAATAATTTACAAACACCACCCCCCCCCCCCCCCCCCCCCCCCCGTCTCAGTCACTTTTACATATCACCCAACTCTTACATACACCCTACTAAAAAACTATAAAGCGGTTGAGCCTCTTAGAGCTAAATCAACAACAAAAATTAATATTATTATTTCAATATGTAGTACTATACTTTGAGCCAACAGAATGTTTTGTCACTTTGCAAGCTAACTGTTATTATGAGTACATTATAATTATGTAATTATGTTATGTTATTGAATTAAACTTATATGTAGTCCTGTTTTCATCGAGAACTTACATCTTATTTTTATCATATTTTTACTTTTATATAAATCACCTGCTGAATAACATTAATAATAGGTCTTTACCTATGAAATTGCCGTATTGCAGAACAGAGTTTTTCAAACAAAAAAAAGTTTTGATTGGCTATGAATTCTAAATTCAAATTAATTTTGTTTTAAAAATATGACATTCTATTAACAATATAAGTCTTTTGTTTATTGATTAGCGTTGTATTTTCATTACATTTCAATATTTTCCCTCATAATGGATACTTTGAAATTTCGTGTAATTATGGAATATGAGTTCCGTCGTGGCACCAACGCGGCACAAACGACATGTAACATCAACGACGTTTACGGAGAGAACTGTACAAACGAACGTACAACCCGTTATTGGTTTGCTCGGTTCCGTTCTGGGAATTTTGACTTGAAAAATGAACCTCGTGGTCGTCCGGAAACTTTGGTCAACAATGATGAATTAATGGCGAAGTAGAAGCTGATGAATCTCAATCTACAGCTGAGCTGGCAGCAGCTTTTGATGTTAGCATCAAAACAATATTGGTCCATTTGCGACAGATTGGCAAGATAAAAAAGCTTGATAGATGGGTGCCCCACGAACTTAACGATCGCCAGCGCAACGTACGCGTCGAGACTTGCCTTGCGCTGCTTAACAGGCACAGAAATGAAGGAATTTTGAACCGAATTGTTACCTGCGACGAAAAATGGATTCTTTTTGACAATCGAAAGCGCTCAGCAAGTTGGTTAGATCCTGGTTCGGTACCAAAGCAATGTGCAAAACGAAAAATTACCCCTAGAAAGGTGATGGTCACAGTTTGGTGGTCTAGTGCTGGTGTGATTCATCATAGCTTTTTACAAAACGGCGAGAGCATTACTGCAGATGTGTACATTGAAGAACTGACCACAATGATGGCGAAACTCGCACGTCTGCAATCAGCTTTGGTCAATCGGTCGTCTCCACTGCTACTTCACGACAACGCGCGACCCCATACTGCACAACAGACCGTCTCTAAGCTGCATCAGTTGGGTTTGGAAGCTCTCCCTCATCCGCCATACTCACCAGATCTTGCGCCTACCGACTATTACTTTTTCCAAAATTTGGACAACTTTTTAGCGGGAAAAAAATTCAATTCCCGAGAGGCAGTACAAAACGCCTTTGAAGAGTTTGTTGTCTCCCGTCCTGCTGATTTTTTCAAGAAAGGCATCCATAAACTGCCACAGCGTTGGCAAAGATGCATTGATTGCAGGGGTGATTACTTTGAATAAAAGAAATAAATAAGTTCGAAAAAAAAATACTTTAACTTTTTTCAAACAAAACGGCAATTTCATAGGTAAAGACCTAATATATAAGCTAAGCACTTTTACTCCACTGTTATTTAAGTTCATGTTACTTGTATAATCCTGTTTTGGCCTTATTGTAAATGTATACCCTTTAAACATATATAAAATGTAACGCTGTAGGATTATCGAAATAAAATAAAATAAAATTACAGAATGATGCTCTGTCATCGATCAAGTAGAGATAGCATTCATAAAGTGATCAATTAGTGAATGAAATCTCTGCTTGAGCACCGATCGATGACTGAGCATCGTTCTGTAATACAAACCTTAGCTTCTGAGCGAAGTATGTGCCAGCTCTGGGATCCCCCGAGGCGAGAACCAATCGAGTAGAAACTTGTCGAATATTTTTTTTTATGTCGGACGACCACGGGCCTAATGTTTCCATGTGCCAGCGCAACAAACTCGTGATTTGAGCTGACTGTGCGTATTTACTCACACATTATATCTAATGGGCTTGCTATATAATATTTGATATTAAGCACTATGTAATTTTATATGCTTAGTACAATAAACTTAATTTTAAGTATCTAATTTCATTTTGACTTGTATAAGTGCTAAAAATTGCGTAATTGCAATAAAATCTGTTGACTTGACTGGACTTATCATGTTGCTAGTTGGTCTGTGTAAATATTTTTGTATTTAGTTTTTTTCTTCATTATTTTCGTATTGCCGTTTTGTTCTTATAATTTTTGCAGTTTTGCCCGTTAATAACCAAATTTTTTTAATTTAAATGCGTGGATTAGTTTGTAGGTCTTTTTGACCTTATTATTATAACCAGCTTTTTCTAATTTTATGACAGTTTTCTAGCACTTTTCCAGATTGTTTAATCGATTTATAGATGACAAGAGGAGACAAATATTAAAAAGGGGAAAGTACAAAAAAAAAAACTAGTGTGCTTAAGACCACTACTACTGAAGTAAAACTTTTATACGAAGCGTAACTCTCTCTCTCTTTCTATCTTCACTTAGAACTTATATCTCCCTCTCAACTTCCGTTTACCTCGCCTGATCAATTTCCGTAACGCTCTCGTCAAGTATTCACCAGCGTACTCCCCAAGTCGAGCGTGTGGGTGAAGAAGTTTTACTTCAAAAAGTATTCCTTTTTTTAAGCCGGTTGAAAAATATTTATTCCAGACGATCCGGAACAAAGAATCGAACCCGTAGCCGGCGCCCGCGGCATGGCCGTGGTGCTGAGCCGAGCGGAGCCCGCGCCGCCGCTGCACTATCCTTGCATCAACCACTTCAGGCACTGTCTCGAGACCGAGGACAATGAGGTGGGTTGACGATATTTTATCTGGTTTTGCTTGATTTCCTCAACTTGTAATGCTTTTTTTTTCATATCTAAGAATACTAACTAGAAAAGTCTTGTTCTCTAAGAATATGTCCAATAAACATTTCTTACGTTCTTTTTAAAGTATTATAACACTTTTTAATGTTTCGGCGTCTTATCATTTCTTTCGCTTGATACGAAAACGAAGAAAGCAGGTTGAAAGCTGGAATTATGAAAAAACCAGTGTGCTTTAAACCACACGACTAAAGTAAAACTCTTTAGTTTAGCGTTTATCGCCCGGCATAATTTTTTTTGCTTTGTTTAATGTTAATGTTGCCATCTTCAATTGTATAACGTCTCCATCACCAAAATAATAATACAAATCGTAACTTTGTTTTGTAGACAATTGAAGGCGTGAGAATAAAAAGGATTTAACTGATTTTTTTGTCAAAATGACTTATGGGTATCGTTGGATTCAGCGTGAAATTATCTTCAATGGTACATTCTCAAAATACCGCAATGAGGCTTAAATCTCGAGATTTTGAGTCTAAAATGGTTTATCTGTCACAGGAATGCAGTTTGCTTAGCATAAAAACATTATTATATTTATTTTATTATATTATATTTTTACAGTAATTGTATGAATTAGTACTATATTTAGTAATTTTAAATAGAATTAAAACATCTTCAAGCAACTGAAACTTACATAAACCTTTTCTATTACCTTATAAGCACTCTACATTAAAATGACGCCGTTGACGTTTAAAGTCAATTTTCTCGAAACTGTCAATTTGTCAGTTAAATCCTTTTTATTCTCAACCCTTCAATTGTGATCTACGTGAACCATCTTCAACTTCGCTTCGCATTCACCGGCTTAATCCCCGAAAGACGATGTACTTCACAAATGTATCGCGTACATACCATCGCTGGTTTGTTATTGTGCGTGCAGGTGTTCGCGTCGTGCTGCTCGGTGCTGCGCTGGGTGTGGTCGCGCAGGTCGTCCCCGCAGTGCGTGTCGTGGTGGGCGCGCGCGCTGGCGCCGCGGGTCACGGCGCGCGCCGCCGCGGCCCGCCGGCCCGCCGACATGGCGCACACGCGCGCCGCCGTCGCCGCGCTCTCCGCGCTCGACGAGCTCGTGCACGCCGCGCCCGCGCGTGAGTACACTCGCCCGCCGCGGCCCGCCGGCCCGCCGACATGGCGCACACGCGCGCCGCCGTCGCCGCGCTCTCCGCGCTCGACGAGCTCGTGCACGCCGCGCCCGCGCGTGAGTACACTCGCCCGCCGCGGCCCGCCGGCCCGCCGACATGGCGCACACGCGCGCCGCCGTCGCCGCGCTCTCCGCGCTCGACGAGCTCGTGCACGCCGCGCCCGCGCGTGAGTACACTCGCCCGCCGCGGCCCGCCGGCCCGCCGACATGGCGCACACGCGCGCCGCCGTCGCCGCGCTCTCCGCGCTCGACGAGCTCGTGCACGCCGCGCCCGCGCGTGAGTACACTCGCCCGCCGCGGCCCGCCGGCCCGCCGACATGGCGCACACGCGCGCCGCCGTCGCCGCGCTCTCCGCGCTCGACGAGCTCGTGCACGCCGCGCCCGCGCGTGAGTACACTCGCCCGCCGCGGCCCGCCGGCCCGCCGACATGGCGCACACGCGCGCCGCCGTCGCCGCGCTCTCCGCGCTCGACGAGCTCGTGCACGCCGCGCCCGCGCGTGAGTACACTCGCCCGCCGCGGCCCGCCGGCCCGCCGACATGGCGCACACGCGCGCCGCCGTCGCCGCGCTCTCCGCGCTCGACGAGCTCGTGCACGCCGCGCCCGCGCGTGAGTACACTCGCCCGCCGCGGCCCGCCGGCCCGCCGACATGGCGCACACGCGCGCCGCCGTCGCCGCGCTCTCCGCGCTCGACGAGCTCGTGCACGCCGCGCCCGCGCGTGAGTACACTCGCCCGCCGCGGCCCGCCGGCCCGCCGACATGGCGCACACGCGCGCCGCCGTCGCCGCGCTCTCCGCGCTCGACGAGCTCGTGCACGCCGCGCCCGCGCGTGAGTACACTCGCCCGCCGCGGCCCGCCGGCCCGCCGACATGGCGCACACGCGCGCCGCCGTCGCCGCGCTCTCCGCGCTCGACGAGCTCGTGCACGCCGCGCCCGCGCGTGAGTACACTCGCCCGCCGCGGCCCGCCGGCCCGCCGACATGGCGCACACGCGCGCCGCCGTCGCCGCGCTCTCCGCGCTCGACGAGCTCGTGCACGCCGCGCCCGCGCGTGAGTACACTCGCCCGCCGCGGCCCGCCGGCCCGCCGACATGGCGCACACGCGCGCCGCCGTCGCCGCGCTCTCCGCGCTCGACGAGCTCGTGCACGCCGCGCCCGCGCGTGAGTACACTCGCCCGCCGCGGCCCGCCGGCCCGCCGACATGGCGCACACGCGCGCCGCCGTCGCCGCGCTCTCCGCGCTCGACGAGCTCGTGCACGCCGCGCCCGCGCGTGAGTACACTCGCCCGCCGCGGCCCGCCGGCCCGCCGACATGGCGCACACGCGCGCCGCCGTCGCCGCGCTCTCCGCGCTCGACGAGCTCGTGCACGCCGCGCCCGCGCGTGAGTACACTCGCCCGCCGCGGCCCGCCGGCCCGCCGACATGGCGCACACGCGCGCCGCCGTCGCCGCGCTCTCCGCGCTCGACGAGCTCGTGCACGCCGCGCCCGCGCGTGAGTACACTCGCCCGCCGCGGCCCGCCGGCCCGCCGACATGGCGACACCACAATAACTAATATTTATTTAGTTAATACTTTATGCACAGAAAAAGTACAAAGGAGGATTTAATGTTAACAGAATTTTCTACCAGTCAACCAAGGCGTGCAGAGAAACAATTTGATAAGGCGTGCATATGAGGAAATGAGCATAAATTTTGAACATTAATAATAATAAAAAAAAACTTACTCGCGAATAGCGTGTCCAAGGCACAGGCAGCACGAGCTGTAGAAATCTACACATCTCTCTCGAGATAGCGTTTGACCAATGAACGATCGCGTGGATCACGTCATAAACGTTTTGGTGCGTTGTCATTGGTTGAACGCTTTCTCGAGAGACGAGATACGTATCCGATGCTCTTCTTAAAGCGCTCACGCAACGAAATCGCGGCGTTGACTGCGATCTAACTGCTTGAGCGTAACAGTTGGTAGGTTTAATTTTAAACCACAAAAACAATAGTAATCAATAGTACAAGTACAGAAGATTCAACCCGCAAAGTCACTTAAATAAATAGCAACTCTGGCTACACGCAATAAAGCGCAGTTCAACTCGCTACAAGCCTACCCTAAAAATTTGCCTTATCGCCATGGTTCTTTTCTGACTGACACAAGCGCATAGCCTAACTTCAAAACGGCAAAATTTTGTTGACATCGCTTCTTATTGGAGAATTCGATATACTGGAACAAAAATAGGAAAAGCTATTAATTTGAATACATAGACATATTTGACTGTTTCATGCTACAGAGGATGGTCCAAGAGGTAAAAATAGATATTAATCGAACTAACAATGATCCTAGAATTTAATAGTAGCCTTTAATGTATAATACACTTTTTATTTATTTTTCTTTTTTATATGTTTTGGAATGACCTGACGAGCAAACCGTTCGCCTGATGTTAAGCGACACGGCTGCCGTCAGTTACAGTGTCACTCGGAACTCTAAAGTATACACTTTTGCGTGACGTACTGCGCACGTCATCCTGAGACATCAGCACAAGTAACAGACAGTAACTAGACTGAGATCAGGTCATAAAGTCTCGTTTGCCCAGAAATTTCACTAGCTACAGTCCCCTTCTAACCGGAACACAGCAGTGCTTGCGCACAGTAGTGCGCAAGCAGTAGCTTAGCGGCAGAATAACTGGCAAAGCGGTGGTACCAACCTAGACGAACTTTGCAAACAAGTCCTACTAGTAGTAGTACCTAGTAAATATGAATAGAATAATTGTTTCATGTAAAAGAAAAATATATATATATATATATATATATCCAGGGATTGAAATATTTCCTTTACATACAAAAATTATGTGTTTGATGAACTCGCATGTTGAATCAAAACTGTCCAAGTCCGAGGCAGAAAATAATGCATACAGCGGGTATAGTAGATGTTCCAATTTAAAGAAATTAGATTTTTTTTAACAGACAGTTGTGTCCTCTAAATAAATTAACACTATGACTAGTATAGTATGTCTAACTAGTTGCGCCTTCACGCCTTGCGGTTTCACCCGCAGATAAAAAGTATTTTAATTATTTGCTAATCCCACGAGAAAATTTCACTTATCCGTGATAAAATGTAAAAAAATAGTATAAAATGTAAAAAAAATAGATAAAATGTAGCCTATATGTTAATCTAGTGATTGAGCTATCTTGGTACCGAATTTCATCCAAATCCTTTCAGCCGTTTGAACGTGAAGAAGTAACAAACATACACACATACACACATCCACACGTACAAACTTTCGCCTTAATAATATTAGTGTGATGACTAGTAATGTAGATAACAAAATGACTAGTATTTCTCACTATCGTTATTCGATAATAACTCTTGTATATTACATCTTGTATATTGACAGCCTCTGTGGTGTGGTGGTTTAGCAGATAAGCTCATAACTCGGAGGCGGCCGGTTCGATTCCCGCGGCAGGACAAGTATTTATGCACCGAAAAAAGAACGCAAATACTTGTTCTGAGTCTGGGTGTTGTGGGTCTTCGTAGTTCCTGGGTCTCTAGACACAGGGAATCCTAGTTAGGGTCCAGGATCTGTGTGTGATCGTTGGGCGTTATTATTATTAATTACTCTTGTATATATTACAGGTATCCAACTCCTATGGATGTTGGTCCCGATAGTGATCTCGTACCTCCGCTCCGCCGGCGAGCTGGCGCGCGCCCCGCCGCACGTCCGCGCGCTGCACGAGTTCGCGCTGCAATGGCTCACCAGGATCGGCCCGAAATATCCTCAGGTGAGATGTTCAATCTAATCCTATTTTTGAAGTAAAACTTCTTTACGCACGCTTAACATGGGGAGTAAGCTGAAGTTGGTTCACGTAGATCTCTATTGTTCGGGGGGCGAGTTGGCTGGACTGCAGTCGCGACCCCTTCTCGCCCCGGTACGGCGGACGAGGGCTCACAGGGGGGTTTTAGTGGGTTCGAGTCCCACATACCCCCTGCCATCACCCCCGTGGGCCCCAAGTGCGAGGGCATTTCCCCCACTAAAAAAAAAGATCTCCATTGTCAACATAACAAAGAAAAATTTGTATCATGTTGGTATGTCCGGTAAAATGACAATTTACTATTGTCGAGATTACATTAACATTAAGCAAAGCAAAACAAAGTTTTACCAGCCGATAGATGGAGCTAAACTAAAGAAGCAGTCGTGTGGTCTAAAGCACACTCGTTTTTTTTGCATGCTATCTTCTTACAAAAATGTATGCAGTAGAGTTCAATAGAAAGCAGAAATAAACAAAATAAAACCAATCGATTAATATTTATATAAAATTGAGTGCCTGACTGATACAGACAACATACAGTCCTAACTACTGGAATTAGATATTTGATATTTAGGAGATACCCTTAATTGTATATTTATTCATTATATAAAAACTAACAGCATTTATACATATTGAAATAAAGTTTATTTAAACGTAAAGGTTAAAGTAAACTTTATTGTACTTTTTTGTTCTAGTTGTTGTAAAAGAAAAGAGCTTATTTATACAATTTTCCAGTCACAACAATTACAAATTAAACGAAATGTACACAATAACCAAACGTTAGTGTAATTATTTATTAGTTATAATTAACTAAAAATTATCTTTTTAAAATTTTATATATTCTGAATAAACCTTTAATTTTGTTTGAAAACTATCGTGAATATGGATTACATTTTCCATAAGAAGAAGGACATCGAATATGCCCGAAACCTGGGCGGAGTAATTTCGACTTTTAATTGACGTGAACTTAGTCGTTATTAATTTTCCAACTTTTAATGTTATCAAAACAACCATTTAACAGCATTAATCAGCAACAAACATTTCTAATTTTTTCAACATTCGTATTTTATAGGAGTTCAAAACGATGATGTCGCAGTCCTCCGAGCTCCGCAACAAGCTAGAGAGCGCTGTAAAAGCGAGCCAAGCGAGCGCGCGCGGCGGACGATCCTCCCAGCGCCCTGTGTTCCAGCAACAGAACTCCCGGCCGACTATACAATTGAAAACGGACTTCAGTGACTTTAGATAAACTGAAATTCGACTTTAAAACCACTGATCAAACTCGATGTTAGATAATCTGACCAAAAGTGAAGGTAAAACTTTACCCCATTTTGTTTAACATTTATCCAAACCGTGTGAAAATGTTGCAAGCATTTTCTTGACTATGATCAGACACTTTCTTCATACCTTGATTCCATTTAGTATTCAGCGACATTAGATGAAAAATAAACTTAACATTACAGAAACTGATCAAAAGAAATTGGACAGAAAAATTGATCAAAAGTGAGAACTGATGAGATGACGCTGAATTGCAAACTGAAGACTTTCTTTCTTCAAACAAACATTTTTAAGATTTAGACTAAACACAATGCTCCTTCCCCAATCCCATATAGATTTTAGCGATATTAGATAACAGATCTAAAATGATAAACTTTATAAACATGATCAAAAGTGAACGTGATTTTTGACGATGCAATTCGTTGATTTTTGACTTCGTATTACAACAGAACATGTAGTGTGTTCACAAAACGATCAATTCTTGAATGAAATTTCGGCTTGAGCGATACATGCGTAGTTTTGTAATAAGAGCCTTAGAATGGTCAAAGATAAACTGAACGAACGTGATTGTGAAACTTGACAATATTGCTTGATACTTAACCCAAACTACGTTCTCGTCAAATCTCTTATCGTAGTTTTGAAACTGAGTGCCGCGCACTTTAGACGATGCCTGACGGTTGTACCTGGAAAAAGGAAGAAGCTGTGTTGTATAACAGTCATATCTACCCAGGACGATTGAAGATCGTCAATCATAATCGTCGAACATAAAATCCCCGACATTCTAATCGTAATCATATTTTATGTTATTGGATAATTACATAAGATCATATTTTATCCCAGTTTATTTTAGATCGATTTTAGAATTTCATAGTTTTTGTCGTATGCAATAAGCTTTTTTAAATAGTAAATATAAATTCTTATCTTGCCGCCGCGGTGCGGGACGTCTGTCTCGCCATGCCGCTAAATGTCGTCACTCGCCGGGCCCTTTTCATCGTTAACGTGCCGGCTATGTTAGAGCCGAACGGTATGACGTTAATTCCGCGAAGTCGTGGAAGGCCGCCAGTGTGGGATGCCACCTGCGCATTGAAATCTTCCCACGTTAACAACTCGGCGGGGGCGGCATGCGCAACGGCAGAAGCTGCAGAAAACCTCAAATGGAGGGAGTTTGAATCCCCTATTTGTTTTGTTTGGGGTTGAACCAATGGGTCCCTAGGGCGCGCAGGCTCGGCTTCTTGTCAGAAAGATGTCCAGACGTATAGTTGAGCTGATGCGCGACCAAAAGACTACCAATCAGCCTAGCTCTTCAACGAGGGAATGTTGCCAGCTATTTGGGTACACTCCCTCATTCATAACCTCTTTTATTTTGTTTTCTATTTAGGAGGTTTTAAGCTTAGTGTAGTGTATTATTAAGTTAAGGTAACTATTACATTTACTAGCGTTTATGAATAAAATAAATATAAATTGATAAACGCAAATACGAATTGTTGCCTACAACATATGTCGATGGTAAAGCAATATTATTTTTATACCTACAATAATAATAAACAGTGCGTTATGCTAAGCATACGTTTAGCGATCTATTATTGATACTAAACTATAATATAGAAACTGGACGTGAGTAGTATTCATAGTTGCATTTAGTAAACGGTTAGCGCGCACGAGATACATTTGAATAACTCCACCAGCGTTCGAGCAGTATATATTCAGAGCTATCGCCGCCGCGCATAATCTATAAGGCCGGCCATCGGTATTAACCTAACACGGGTTGAGTTATTTGACAGTATATCATGAGTTCTAGCCGTTTACTAGCTGTAATTACAATATTGAATTACTTAGTATATAAAATGTAACTAAGGAATTGACTAATTACACTAATAATTTAATAGATTAATACCGCTTAATAATTAATGAATAAGCTTTATAATTAATATGCTTTAAAAATGTTATACGCGGATAACTATTTAGATTTAATTTAAATACTTCAGTCTACCTGCACAATTTAATTTCTAATGTAATTATGTAGTTCAATATTTTATCATTCCACATAACCTTTGAATGCATTTTTAAAATTCTTTTATTTTATGTAACGATGTAGCTTTTATGTTTACATTATTGTTCTCATTTATAATATAATATTATAATATTAGATGTAATGTAGTGTTTACCTAGATAAAACTATTATATTTAATAACATTAGTGGTTCCTATTTATCGATCAATAGCAATATTTTATGGAGAAATGCTAAGCATTTTGTATCATAGTAATATTATTATGAATCTTTCAAATAGTCGAAAAAAACAACAAAAAAACATAAAATCATTTTCATTATAAGTATTTAATATTATACCTATTTGTTCATAGAGAATATAAACAATTTGTGTACTCAATAATAATCATTATATTTATATCAATTCTTTAAGTTTCTGATCGACTTGAAACATTAAATACAAACACCTTTTAATCAGGCACACATTCTTCACTTTTAAGATTATACAAAATTTAAATAAGCTTTACCAACTTTTGTTTTAAATTTATTAGTCAAAATTTATAATTCCTCATTAAAATAAGTTTTAAAGCATATTTAAACAAACGTGCTTTAAATTAACTGTAGTCATGTTAAATAATATAGATAATAAATTCAGTACTATTGCGAAATTGTATTTAAATGAAATTATTAAATTATGCTTGTTTAGGAAACTATAGATTGCGATTTTGTGAGTGAACGTAAAAATTTAACGAATGTTATTTCCTGTGATAAGCAAATTGAAAACTCCTTTTGCCAAATGAAATCCATTTTAAATTGACAACTACTGCCTTTTCAGACTTCCAATATATTTGAGGCTATGTAGTTATTATACACTTTTGTAATTAATTAATTAGTTATCATTATTTAACATAATTTTTAATTACTATTCAGAAATTGTTTTCATAATATTTATTTGTAAGTTCCCAGTCAAAAATGTGTATTTTAACTTGATTTAATAAAAATCTGACTAATCTTAACAAGTTGTATGATTCAAGCTCAATCAACCCAATGTTGTAAGTCGTCCAAGTACTTAGATGGTTCCTATTTTGCTAGTAGTATTTTTAAGTTTTTTTTTAAATGTGTCTACGATATAGACGTTGCCTTTGACCACATTATCCCGTCCGGTGACGCTGTAAAGCTCGGTAGAGACTAAAAGCATTAGCTCACTTAAAAAAAAAAAATTCCTCTGATGTTAAGTGACAGTGTGGTCGACGATTTAAGCTTGCCTATAAGAAACTTGTTAACTTAGCACTAGCGGCTAGAGATAGCGTCATTTTGTTAGGTGTAAACGCAAGTTAGGTTTACATCCGAAGGGAATATGTGCACCGCATGATTTTAGTAGTTTAGTTTTTTGTTTTGTCAGTTCTGTCAACTTTAAATAAAAAAAAAAAACCGTTTTGATGTCATCTAGATTATAGATATTATTCGGAAACAAAGGTTGTTGTTCCTTAGCAGTTCGCATTATAAAGGTCGAATCAAAACACGTACGGATAGGAGGGAGGAGGGATGTCAACTAAGTATTCCTTTAAATATTTTATTATTAGTAGTCCTTTAAATATTTTATTATTAGTAGTCCTTTAAATATTTTAGCCAATTTTATTCCGGATTGTAAGAGTAACTGCATTTGTGGCCAAAACTAAAATTTGTTTTCATGTTGAAATCGAACATAAAGGAAGTCGTAGGGATATCTTTTATCAGATATGTAATTTGTCAATGAAACGAAAGAAAATTTACAATGAAACGAAAGAATTTTTTTTAAATACATACGACTTTTATTTACATTTTTAATATTATTCGCCCATGCTACCGTTTGCTGCTGATTTTTCTTCAGGACTTTCTATGATTTTCTTTGATTTTCCTGTAAGATAAAAAATAAGTTGATCTTTGAATGGGTAGGTACACAATATTATTCTTTTGGTTTGTATTAAAGTTGCACTGAATTCTATGTTCATTAGAAAACTGGACAAAACGTGCTTTATACTTATTCTTTTCGAAGGGATTGATTAAGTAAAATGTGTCAAAATGACTTCTTTTGCAACATTTGCTATACATAAATATAAAAAAATAAAAACTAAAACACTTCACATAATTTTAACACCTGGTTTATTATAGGATAGTCTAATATAATAGATTATGAAATAGACTTGATAATCTCTAAAAGCACCGAGTCCCGCGGAAACGCAACTCGCACTTTAGGCACAGAATATACAATAGTACTAGGTATAGGTACGAAGCTACATGGGACCAGCCCAGAATGCTAGGCCGGCCCGACAGAAGAGCAGAAAAAAAGAAGAAAAATTTAGGGTACGCTTGTAGCACTGTGCGAGCTGAACTGCACTTTATTGCGCTGTAGCAAGAGTCACTATTTATTTAAGTGACTTCGCGGAAGCTTCTGTACCTGATCATCGGCTGTCTCAACCAATGAGCATACAGTATTTGGCATTTTCACTTGACAAGAGTTTGACAAACGTGAGACCCCGGGAGCTAGAGAGATAAGTGCGAACTTAGTAGCTGTACTTACTTCTGGCGTACACCGGCGGTAGTGTGGCAACAGTCAAGTACCCCGTATGCCCTGGAGTGCTGGGAGGCCACGCGCCGACCACGTAGCTGGTTTCACTGCTCGGCTTCTCTTCTACGGGACTTTCAGAGCTCTGGAACAAATTATCATCCGTTTTTAAACCATTTCAAATACTCTTAGAGGACCTCACGTCTAATTTGATGTGAATAAAATAGAAAGATTAGATACCTAAGTGAACCTGACAACGTGTTTACTATAGATTCCTACTATCTACGTAAATAAGCTGAGGATGTAGGTGGAATATGAAACCAAAAACTCATCATCTATTGTTTTCTTTTCACCTCAGCAGTTCGAATAGGTAAGTAGCCTGCGAGAGAATTCTTCATTTGCCCTGAATTCGAAATCAGCACTCGCAGCAAAGATCAACGCTACTTCTCTTATTGCACAAATTACTATTATATTTATGTTATATCGTCGCACTTACGTGCAGTCAAATAAAAACATGTACTTAGTTAGCTTTGTAGTTAGGTATTTTATGTAAACGACGAATGACTTATACCTACCTACTTAAACGTTGGCTACTTATTTTATATGTTGGAAAGGGAAACCAATTAGGCAGTGTTCAAACAAGCACGTAAACAGACATCAAGGCTTCACTCCTTCACTCATCTACCGTTAATTACCAGCCGCGCCACTAATGCAGGATGGTTAAACGGCGTGACGTCAAAGATCAACGGTCACACGCGGCCTGCCCAACTGAAGACGTGCTTGATGGTACGGGCACTCACATGCAGAAGGTAATGCAATAAGATTATAATAATATGTGTGGACATCTCACACAACGCCATCTAGCCTCAAACTAAGCAAAGCTTGTATTATGGGAACCAGATAACTGATACAATACTTAAATACTTTTTGTTTGTAAATACATACATATAATACCATATAACACCCAGACACAGAACAAACACCTATATGTTCATCACACAAATGTTTGTCCTGGGTGGGAATCGAACCCACAACCCACAGTTCAGAAGGCAGGGTTACTACCAACTGAGGTATTGGGCCAGCCGATTATGATGAGGAAAACTCAATATTTTTGAAGTAAAATTTCTTTACGCTCGCTTGACTTGGGGAGTAAGCTGGTGAATGCGCGACGAGAGCGTTACGGAAATTGATCGCGCGAGGCGAACGGAAGTTGAGAGGGAGATATAAGTTAGTGAAGATAGAAAGAGAAAGTTACGTTTCGTACAGAAGCTTTACTTCAGTCATGTAGCCATAACGCACGCTCGATTTTTTTTTATTAAATGGATTATTTCTTAAGCGTAACTTAAATTAAAAAAGGAAAACCGATGGGTTTTTGGGTGGACAAACTGAAATTCTTTGGCATTTGTTTGCCAATGGCCGCGGTCCGGTGAGTCACCATTGTGAACCGTAATACTAATCAAAATAAATATCCAAGCTAATATTTATTCGTTAAGCTTTCAAAAAGATAAACAATTATTTGACAGCCTCTGTGGTGTGGTGGTTGAGCAGGTCGGCTCATAACCCGGAGGCAGCGGTCTCGATTCCCGCGACAGGACAAGTATTTGTGCACAGAAAAAAAAAACCGCAAATACTTGTTCTGAGTCTGGGTATTGTGGGACCATAATCCTCGTAGTTCCTGGGTCCCTAGACACAGGGAATCCTAGTTAGGGTCCAGGATCTATGTATGTGATCGTTGTTAAAAAAAAAAATATTGTCCTAGGTGGACCATTAGGTGGAACTTTGAATACGGGAAATAATCATTCATTCCGTTTTCTTTATTGAGTTTCGTAATTACCTGGTTGACAATTTTTATCGCTTCTTAATCAAATACTTATAAAAACTTTAGTGAAACTGATGCAAAATCCAAAATGAGTCAGAGTTATCGAAATTAGTAAAACCTACCTACACCTTGTAAATTACCGAATTGTTAACGCAGTTTTTTGTAGGTAAAGGTGCTAGGTGCTAAAGGTATTTAGTACCGTCTAATAAAACTTAATTTTGCATACGATGATACACCAACGGGGTCAGGGCGCGGAACGCAATTATCGATGTCACGGCTCTCGCGGTGCGTCCTTCAGCAAACATAATCTCAAATAATTCAATACACCGCCTATATTACACGGTTTATGAGAAAACGCGAGTGCAACTTTAAATTGCCGGTTATTATCGATATTAACACCTGCAGCGGGATTAATGGAGCCAGACTTGGATTAAGACATTGTGATTTTGTTGTTGCGATAGAACTAAAGCGTATCTGATTTAATGTTAGAATTGGCAGGATCAATTACGTCTAAATGCTTCGTTGAACGAATCTGAGTTGACATGGTTCCATGCACTAGTCACTAGACAAACGCATATTCCTACTACTACTACGCATAACCTACTCAAAATCAGCATCATCGTTGACTAATTTGTAAAGGAAAAATTTGAATCACGAACGGGGTTCAATTCATTTATTTGCATATTAATCTGTAGATCAGGTATCTCTGCCAGCAGCGATCCAAAGCCGTTCTTGGCAAGTTTAAGGATTAGGAATGGAGCAATGCTTAATTTAAAGACAGGCACCGATGTCGTGCATATTACGCACTCATTTGGTATTTAAGAAGTTCCTGTTGGAGGCATCATTATCGACTCTGTGTTAGTCCATTGCTGGATAATTAGGTATCTATGTACTAGAGTCTACTCGCAAAGCACAGCGGTATACATAGAAATATATACCTTTTTCCCATCTACAACTATCAGCATCAGCTACTCTGAGTAAGACAACAGTCTTACTAAATATATCTGAAGTTCCAAATCGATCGCATTTTTTTAAAGTAGGAATAAGTATAAGTTCTTGTCCGAGGCACTGCATAATTAAACGAATGTAAACTGCAGTGCACTTGACACAAGTATGTAGGCATAAGGTTACACAGAAACATCGTCCCCCATTAGTGAGAGGGTGGCAGTGCACGGAAACTGAACACTGCTTACTTTTTATTACGTACAGACAAAATACCTGTAAAAAAATTTTTTTATCTTTCCTACACAGCCAAAATTCCGAATACCACAACAAACAAAACACCTTCAAAACGTAACCATCGAATATTTAACACTACCAATATTATTCAGTGCGTGTTTTTATCACGGACTCATGTACCCTGTCGCCATCACTGTCCGTGGGTGATAAACAACCTCACCGACGATTTAGACGTCCAGACGTTCAAACAAGTGGGACAAATAAAAGGGAATGAATAAAAAGTGAGATAATCTGTAATGCGTCGGTAGCGGCCGAAGACTGTATGAGATATGGTACACGCGAGGCTACGTGGGAGTAGGCGTTGTAATGCAAGGAATGCCACAACTATGTCCTTACAAATTGTCAACTATTGATTAAACTGTGGTGCTACAGTTTTACAGAAGTACCAACCTATATAATAACTACTTTTTGGTCAAAAATTTAAATTCTTTTAGGATCAATTTTGATTACAATTTCAATGAGGTAATTACGAATGGTGCGGATCAGAGCTGCAGCAGGAAAAAAGGACGATGCGATGTAGTCCTATTGGAGGTTAACATCATAAGTTAACGTACATTTAGAATAATCACCATCAACAGCCTGAAGACGTCCACTGCCGAACATAAGCCTCCAAACATAGACCGCCCCCTGCCTCCAAGGGTTCCTCGTGGATTAATACAATTTAATTAAGGCGTGGTGTTAGCCCACATAAAGCACCTTTTTGAGGTCAATAATGTGACGTAATGTGTCAAAATAATCATATGAAAAAATTGAGTAAGGAGTTTTGGCGGGAAAGCGAAAAAGAGCGTCACCGCATTGTATTATTTTCTAAAACTTGTGTTATTTTCAGTGTTAGTGCATAAAACTGGTGGCATTCTATTCGTTAAGTGCTGGATTACAGGCGTGAGTGTGGGAAAATGGTATAATGATGGTAAAACCTTTATTTTCGTGTTATTTCCAAAACTCCATAGAAGCTTCAACTAAAGTTGCCACCACTTTACTAGGAGTATGACTTTGACTAGACTATTACTGGACTATGACTTGACACATATTTGCGTGAAACATCATTAACTTGATAAATTATCAATTACTTGACACTGGCTAAATACACAAAAGTGTGGAGCCAAAACATAAAAAAAGTGTGTAAATAGCAAATAATAGGTCTTTACCTATGAAATTGCCGTATTGCAGTACAGACTTTTTTTACCAAAAAAAAGTTTTGATTGGCTATGAATTCTAAATTCAAATTAATTTTGTTTTAAAAATATGACATTCTATTTACAATATAAGTCTTTTGTTTATTGATTAGCGTTGTATTTTCATAACATTTCAACATTTTTCCTCATAATGGATACTTTGAAATTTCGTGTAATTATGGAATATGAGTTCCGTCGTGGCACCAACGCGGCACAAACGACACGTAACATCAACGACGTTTACGGAGAGAACTGTACAAACGAACGTACAATCCGTTATTGGTTTGCTCGGTTCCGTTCTGGGAATTTTGACTTGTAAAATGAACCTCGTGGTCGTCCGGAAACTTTGGTCAACAATGATGAATTAAAGGCGATTGTGGAAGCTGATGAATCTCAATCGGCAGCTGAGCTGGCAGCAGCTTTTGATGTTAGCATCAAAACAATATTGGTCCATTTGCGACAGATTGGCAAGATAAAAAAGCTTGATAGATGGGTGCCCCGCGAACTTAACGATCGCCAGCGCAACGTACGCGTCGAGACTTGCCTTGCGCTGCTTAACAGGCACAGAAATTAAGGAATTTTGAACCGAATTGTTACGTGCGACGACAAATGGATTCTTTTTGACAATTGAAAGCGCTCAGCAAGTTGGTTAGATCCTGGAAAACGAAAAATGACCCCTAGAAAGGTGATGGTCACAGTTTGGTGGTCTAGTGCTGGTGTGATTCATCATAGCTTTTTACAAAACGGCGAGAGTATTACTGCAGATGTGTACATTGAAGAACTGACCACAATGATGGCGAAACTCGCACGTCTGCAACCAGCTTTGGTCAATCGGTCGTCTCCACTGCAACTTCACGACAACGCGCGACCCCATACTGCACAACAGACCGTCTCTAAGCTGCATGAGTTGGGTTTGGAAGCTCTCCCTCATCCGCCATACTCACCAGATTTTGCGCCTACCGACTATTACTTTTTCCAAAATTTGGACAACTTTTTAGCGGGAAAAAAATTCAATTCCCGAGAGGCAGTACAAAACGCCTTTGAAGAGTTTGTTGTCTCCCGTCCTGCTGATTTTTTCAAGAAGGGCATCCATAAACTGCCACAGCGTTGGCAAAGATGCATTGATTGCAGGGGTGATTACTTTGAATAAAAGAAATAAATAAGTTCGAAAAAAAATACTTTAACTTTTTTCAAACAAAACGGCAATTTCATAGGTAAAGACCTAATAAAACGTTGACCAGATATCCTTCTTTAGAATGTGTTTTACAAACTTCTCTGATGTGAGCAAAGCGATCTTTATAAACAAACATAACACGAAGAAACCATTCCCATATAAAATGAAGAGCAGTCCAAGGTCACCGTTCAAGTTCACATTGCGGTCGGCAGCCACCAGCGCTGGCTAATGCCGGGGTTAAATTAGTGTAATCTTCACCACAACTCTGTCAAGGTTCCTAATTACTACGCAGATTAGATCGCTGTATACTTTGTTTAAAGGTGAATTGTGTTTGTGAATGACTGTTCTGTATTTACTCTCGTATTTCCGGCTTAGAATTGAATATGACTACTACTGGCAGAAAGCATCTCCTTGGATTTTGACCAAGAACATGCAGCCTCCACTAGAAGGCGTAAGAGCAGACTAAGGGGAAAGTAATGCTACATACTGGATGTCACGGCGGGTCACTTCCGCGAAGCAGTGACGCTGGAAGGACGGCCGAAGGCACCTGTTGCGAAAGGAGGATCGTCCTGTCGACTCGCCTTCCGCATATAGGCCCATGGTCTTGCTGGGTGACATGGGTAAGCTGTTAGAACGTGTAGTAACTTCCCGTGCGTAAAACTAACTAACTCATGCGAAGCTAAAGCGGATCAGCTAGTATTGTACAAACTTTTTAATATAAGTCCGTAGCATTTGTAAATTAGGTGTACCTACACTATCCAGTAGGTGCTTTTATACCTAGTGCATAATTTTTCACCATGGAAATTTTATAAAGAAGTATACATAAATAGTTCTTAGACCTATATACTATCCCACCACTCGCCACTCTCAATAAATATATCACTAGCTTCTGCCCACGGCTTCGCCCGCATGGCCTATAGAAAACAAAGAAGAAATTTTTTCATAGATAATTCAACCACCCCTTAGGAGTGAAATTTCGAAAAACTTTTTCTTAGTGGATTTACAAAGAACACACTCCAAATTTCAACCAGCCGTTTAGGCTGTGCGTTGATATATAAGTCAGTCAGACAGCCAGGACTTTGAATTTGATATGTGTAGATATATATCATATTACTCGATGTTAAAGACGATATGATAGTCAAAGACGCTACATTGAGATGTTCTATTTAAATAACCTTTGTAATGATCTAGTTTCATCATTTGTCAGACATAATATAAGCAGCCAGGCCAGCTGCATCGCTCAGCGTTTAGCAATCCCCGCAGTAGATGAGAGAGGACATCTCGCGCTCTGTGATCACGCGGCGCCACTGGAGCCCGCCCTATCATTGCGGTGCATTCCTTATAGCTTTATAGTCGATGGATGTGGCGAAATGTTACCATGCTTAGGAAGTTTATCATACTACACAACTCGCTTTGGGTGTAACCTTCTTGCAACTTACAGTAAATCTACTATGAATAAATAGTTAAACAAATAAACATAAAACCTAAAAATTTATTATCCACAAAAAATATTGATGAGTTAAATATGTGTGGACATTTCACACAGCACCATCTAGCCCCAAAACTAAGCAAAGCTGTACTATGGGAACCAGATAACTGATAAAATACTTAGATGTTTGAAAATATATACATAGAATACAATATAACACCCAGACAGAACAAACATCGATGTTCATCACACAAATGTTTGTCCTGGGAATCGAACCCACAACCTAAGCTCGGAAGGCAGGGTTACTACCAACTGAGCTATCGGGCCAGTAAAACCTATACCAAGGAACTAGAATTATAGGTAGTTATTTTAAGAGAATATGTCGAAAACCTTTACGTGAAAAATTAGTCTCCGTCGAAGGAAAGACGCTACAAAAGCTTCAACGGCATATAGGTAAGATAGGTAAGTATTCGTCACTTGAGAGCTAGGTTTATAAACTAATTTAAGGTAAGGAGTATACCATGTCTACTACCTTTACATTGGATAAAGATGATGTATTGCCATTGTATAATATACCTTATCAACATGTTGGCAGTTTTTTTTTTGTTATTTTTTAATGTAAGTACTTTAGAGTTTCAGATTCAATATATGTATATATATACTATACTTGTTAAGTAGTACTTCTCAGTAGTGCGTAGAAACAATAATTATGTATATACTTAATGTAACTACCCTCGATTGTGATTTAATGAGAACTTCAAATTTTTTACGTATTGTACTAAAAGTTTAATAAGGCGATCTTTAGCCTGTAAAACATTTTAATTTTAAGACAGATATAGCTTAGATTCCAGCGCTAAGTTCTACGTAACATGTAATATTTATTAAAATAAACAATTTTTGAAATGAAAATGATCTAATAAAAGCCGCTCCAGCCTCCAAACGCTGAAATTCCGTACAATAGGATCCAACATTTTTTTGTTGCTCAATGTCAATCCATCGTTACCTGTAGTTCTGCGAAGACAATCTATTTAAAGCATCACAAATTGATGTAGAGGTCTTCGACACCGTCCGCCGACAACGACACATTTCGGCACGGGCCAACCAGCCAGTAATTATTTTAAGTGTCAATAAATAATAAAGTTGGCCGCGCGCTGAGTGCTCGTCCATCTCCTTTATCTCAATTCTTAATGCGCCTTTTTGGTCGACGTTCTTTTTTTCAACTTGTTCCTTTTTCTTGTAGAGTTTAAATTCTGTGTTGACAGCACGGAGGTTTTATGTTTTAATCCGGACTTTATGGACGTTTAATCGGCATTAGAAAACGGTTTATATTGGTGTTATAAAACGTATTTATCAGTTTTATGTTTGTTTCAGGGTGGTATAAAGGGTACCGTTTGATAAAACGGTTTTTAATACTTCGATGCATTAAAGTAATGGCTATTAAAGTTGGAATTAATAGAGCGATCCAAATAGAGTACCCAAAAGCGATATATCATACTAAGTAACAAGTGGGGGTATATTTTGTTTGTGATGGCGGAGTCCATCGATCACGGGATCGCTCGCTATGGATTTATGTTACGTAATTGCGGAGCGCATGCGCATGCGCATGCAAGCGCGCAAGTGTGCGTCGACATTACGTTTTTCATGTTAATGCCTTGATATCTCTGTTAATGCACCAAGAAATTGTATGTTTATTACGATTGCGGCAAATTGAACAATTATTTGGACATGATTTACGTAACATCTCTCTTTATAGATAAATGGGTAGTAATCGAGCTTTTACGTTTACAACGATGGCGGGCCTCTATCAATTGTGAGATTTACTATCCAATTGTTTCTTGTGCCTACGAGTTATGAACTAATAAAACAAAATACATAAACTGATACATAAAGCATTTGACGTTTCCATGAAATTAATGTAAGAAATAGGGAAACAAACAGTTTGATTTAACAATAGATCTATTCTACTTTTCTCTTCATATTTATTTATAATCCTTCGGCAAACGGAAACAGAAACACGATATTTTAGTGATATATTTAATTCATTTAATTTCTATTAGGTCTTTACCTATGAAATTGCCGTTTTGTTTGAAAAAAGTTAAAGTATTTTTTTTCGAACTTATTTATTTCTTTTATTCAAAGTAATCACCCCTGCAATCAGGGCCTCTTTGCCAACGCTGTGGCAGTTTATGGATGCCCTTCTTGAAAAAATCAGCAGGACGGGAGACAACAAACTCTTCAAAGGCGTTTTGTACTGCCTCTCGGGAATTGAATTTTTTTCCCGCTAAAAAGTTGTCCAAATTTTGGAAAAAGTAATAGTCGGTAGGCGCAAGATCTGGTGAGTATGGCGGATGAGGGAGAGCTTCCAAACCCAACTCATGCAGCTTAGAGACGGTCTGTTGTGCAGTATGGGGTCGCGCGTTGTCGTGAAATAGCAGTGGAGACGTGCGAGTTTCGCCATCATTGTGGTCAGTTCTTCAATGTACACATCTGCAGTAATGCTCTCGCCGTTTTGTAAAAAGCTATGATGAATCACACCAGCACTAGACCACCAAACTGTGACCATCACCTTTCTAGGGGTCATTTTTCGTTTTGCACATTGCTTTGGTACCGAACCAGGATCTAACCAACTTGCTGAGCGCTTTCGATTGTCAAAAAGAATCCATTTTTCGTCGCACGTAACAATTCGGTTCAAAATTCCTTCATTTCTGTGCCTGTTAAGCAGCGCACGGCAAGTCTCGACGCGTACGTTGCGCTGGCGATCGTTAAGTTCGTGGGGCACCCATCTATCAAGCTTTTTTATCTTGCCAATCTGTCGCAAATGGACCAATATTGTTTTGATGCTAACATCAAAAGCTGCTGCCAGCTCAGCTGTAGATTGAGATTCATCAGCTTCCACAATCGCCTTTAATTCATCATTGTTGACCAAAGTTTCCGGACGACCACGAGGTTCATTTTTCAGGTCAAAATTCCCAGAACGGAACCGAGCAAACCAATAACGGGTTGTACGTTCGTTTGTACAGTTCTCTCCGTAAACGTCGTTGATGTTACGTGTCGTTTGTGCCGCGTTAGTGCCACGACGGAACTCATATTCCATAATTACACGAAATTTCAAAGTATCCATTATGAGGAAAAATGTTGAAATGTAATGAAAATACAACGCTAATCAATAAACAAAAGACTTATATTGTAAATAGAATGTCATATTTTTAAAACAAAATTAATTTGAATTTAGAATTCATAGCCAATCAAAACTTTTTTTTGTTTGAAAAAGTCTGTACTGCAATACGGCAATTTCATAGGTACCTATTATAATATATCCCTTTAATTATTTCGTGCAAGTTCCGCTTGTAAATCTCTACTTTTTTCGGCCATTCGATGCTCTAGTTGTCATTGGCTGTTTTCTCTTCTGGAAACATCATTGTTATCAGTAATAGGACTATTAATCAGTTTAACATTGCAACTCTATTGCAATTATATTTTCCTTCCTTCTACATACCAAAACTTTCCTCTACACCTCTATTTATGAAAGCTAGCAACATAAATACAATACCTACATAAATAGTTGGCAATAACATAATAACTTGTTCATTGTGTAGATATATAGATAGATAAATAAACTCTTTATTGAAACACCACATTTTAAATAATTAAAAGAAAAGTGAACAAACTTAATCAAAGTGCAAATTGGGTGGTCTTATCCCTCAAAGCGATCTCTTCCAGACAACCTTGCACGGAAAGGAATAACGCATATATGAACGTGTAGTTTCCCTTTCAGTATCTTTAACCTTTCTCTATATCTGGTCCTTCGAGAAATTTTACTAGGTGGTAGGACTTTGTTGCAAAGTTTGTCTAGGTAGGTACCACCGCTTTGCCAGTTATTCTGCCGCCAAGCAGTAGTGCGCAAGCACTACTGTGTTCCGGTTTGAAGGGCACTGTAGCTAGTGAAATTACTGGGCAATTGAGACTTTATGATCTGATCTCACAGTCGAGTAATCTTATTACCAGACTGTGCTGATGTCTCAGGATGATGTGCGCAGTGCAGTGTTGCTCGAAACTCTATTTTGGGGTTCCGATTGACACTGTTCTGTTATAGGCAGCCATGGCGCTTAACATCAGGTGAACGGCTAGCTCGTCAAATCATTCAGTAACATAAAAAAAAAATTCTATATAGCAGCTCTACTTTCGGTTTCTTTGGTCCTTCGGCACTAGCTCTACATTACGGTTTTCTGCGAAGACAGGCGCGGCTGCAAGAGTTATCGTAAATCAATCGCACTATTACGCCGCCATCTGTCGGCAACGAGAGCGCATGAATCACCGCAGATATATTGTGGCACGGGTAAATAGTTTATTTACGAGGCACTCCAGACTTTGCATAAAATTGGCCATAAGATACTACTAAAATGACATCCCGTTGTATCACCGTAAATGTTCAACACGATATGTACTGAATCAAAGCATAACACTAATGCACGTCTGCACTAAAGTTTGACGCTCTTAAGTTTGCACTTATTTCTCTACGGACACCCAGTTTGCGTTGCATTACGTTCTTCAGTCGTAAACGGTCAGATTGATCAATCAATCAATAATTTGATGTGACAATAACTTAATTTTTGGAAAATTATATAGAATATGTGTAATGGACCAGACAAAACAAAACGGTAATCTACATAACGAAACTAATATGAGAAAGAACTATTTACAAGCATTTAGCTGCCTGATTCATAACAGCGTTTGGGCATTGCTTCAGCAGAGTAAAGGTTTAGGAACTTCCTGGATATTGTCTACAAGCCTATACACATAATGTCAGAGACTATCGGTTTCTTTTCCAAAACAATATCACAGAATACTTAATAAATAGTACAGATACAGAAGATTCACTAGGCGAAGCCACTTAAATAAATAGCGACTCTAGCTACAACGCAATAAAGTCTTGTTCAGTTCGCACAGCACTACAGGCCTACTACCCTAAGCGGTTGCCTATCGTTCTGTCGCTTAATGCTACTCGGACCTAAAGCGGCGGAATGAGCCAGGCTTGATAATATGGGCAAGGAATTTCAATAATAAACTGTACATCTGAGGGCTGACGGTAGGTACTAGGTACTTTTGAGGGCCCCATTTTTAGGGTTGAGATTGGCATAATGCGTAATGAAAAATAAATTCTGTCACAAATCCGACGCAGAATATAGATTTTAGGCATCGGACAGAGAGGGAATAAGATTACTAGAGAGAGATTACTTGATTTTCATGTCTCGAACAACCTTGCAGGTGCTCAATTAAGTGTACATAATCTTATAAGCAAAACCATACAAGACTACCGATACTTCGCGCCTGCTACAATATCAGATGGTATTTCGGCTTCCGAAATGACATTCCAGTGATCGCCGCGAACCGGCTACCAAGTACTGGTGACACAAGATATGTTGTAATGACTGCATGCTTTTATTTAATACGGGATATATTGTCATCGGTCAAAAGATTTTTTTTCCTTTTTCTAGGGTACCTTTACGATAGGCATATTAATTTAACTTAGGTGCGGTTTTTCTATACTCGGATAAAAATTGTTCATCAGATAAAACAAAATACAGTGAAAATGAAATGTGGTTTTTGTAAACAAACACTTAAAACACACATAAAAAGCTATTGTTACTTGTTTAAGGCGGTTTATAATTTAGTCAGATAATCTTTGTACAGTTATTGAAAAACCATCCCCTTGAAATCTTCTTTCTAAGACTGTGTCCATTAACACTAATCTTATTGTCTCTATTAAGGCGAAGAAACTTTGTTCATGTATTCTTTCCATGTAGCACAAGTTGCACTGCACTTATTTATTCCGTTACACTATAACACTACACTAACTCAAATGTTGTTAGTAACACAGGCGGGAAACAAAAGAATGCAAATACAATTTTATTAGATCTAAATTTTTTTTTTTATCTTGGTATGGATTTGAATTTTGAAGACACAAACTCTGCTGGTTATTGAAATTTTAAAGAAATGTATCAAAATATCTTTATCATATTATCACTTAGGTATACCTAATATTGCCATAGATTTCATTTTTGCTTTTCCCTATGATATAGTAGGTACTTTATGACACGATTGCTTAGGCCCTTCAACCTCGACTTGAACACTCTAAAATGGTATTCGGAAAGCACAGTCATCAATTGCATGTAAATCTGTTTTTTTTTTTGTAAGGAAATCAGTCATATGTTCATTATGTGCTTTAAACCCTTTAAAAGGAATCTTGCGTGGCAAAAAATAGGTTACTCCATAATACGGAACGATAATAATCTAATAATAATAAACGCCCAACGATACATAGATCCTGAACCCTAACTAGGATTGCCTGTACCCAGGGACCATGGTCCCAGAAAACCCAGACACAGAACAAGCACTAGCGCTTTTTTTCCTGAGCACAAATACTTGTCTAGTGATGGGAATCGAATCCGCCACCTCCAGGTTATGAGCCAACCTGCTCAACCAAACTTAGAAAATCGATTAAAAATATTGTTTATTTTTCCTGTGAATATTGTAATAAAGTATGGTCACAGCAGCCGTTGACACGCGCTATCGCGCCGCTCGAGACGGATGGCTCTCGGCCGCGTAATGAGCCGGCATTAAAAATTACACCGTGGCGATGTCTGCTTAAAAGGGCTTTTAAGCAGCGGCCACTTGTGATGTGACGGCTGTACGTAGGTATTTATTTGAGAGAAGTAATTTGGTAATTTATATAGGCTTGCGACATAATTGCAATTGTGTATAATTTTTAAAGTGTACATATTGTATTAAATTGTGTAGTATTTTTAAGGTCCTGACCAAACAAAGGGGTGTTATTCCTGTAGCATCGCAAATAGATTAACCCATATTATTTTTTACCGATATTTTTTTTTTTGGTTTTGTCTCCACACGTTTGTGTATTTAGCCAGTGTCAAGTAATAAATTTTTCAAGTTATATATGAAGGTTTTATGTGTCAAGTCAAGTCACAGTCCAAGTCATCAACTCAAGTCATAGTCTAGTCAAGTCATACTCCTAGTAAAGTGGTGGCAACTTTACCAGAAGCTACTATGGAGTTTTGGAAACAACACGAAAAAAAAACGTTTCACCATCATTATACCACTTTCCCACACTCATGACTGTAATCCAGCACTTAACGAATAAAATGCCACCAATTTTATGCACTAACACTGAAAATAACACAAGTTTTGGCAAATAATACAATCGGTGACACGATCTTTTTCGTTTTCCCGCCAAAACTCCTTTACCGATATTAGTCATAAATCTTTTGATCTTTTCATCCGCTCTGTTCTGGTAGATTAAGGGTCCCGATCCGAGTTTATTAAAATTTTAAACAAAATTATATACAAGTTTCTACCGGCCATGTACACTGCTTAACTTACTTATTATCTTTGCGTAAATGATTAATTCGGTCATTTCCAGGGGCAAAAGTTTTTGGTCCAGTACAGCATTCACTTTCAGATACGTTCGAGCAAATCTGGCACGGATTTATAGTACGGTTTTGTACCTAGAGATCCTCTCCTTATCGTGTTCCTATTTTCGTCTTGGTTTATTAATTTAGGTTTTATCTTTTAAGTAGTGGCTTGTTACAATATACGAACCTATTTATACATATATTATTATGTACACTTTGAAACAAATACATACTTAAAAACATTGATGTTCATCACACAAATGTTTGTGTAGGAATTGAACGCACAACCTACCACTTCAGAAGTCAGATATACCAACTGAGCTTTGAGGCCAGTAATGTAAACCGAGAACTATACTGTATGTCCTTGCATAAACCTGACTCGAAAAACGTTACAACTTACACACCCACTTAATTGTAGGCCATGTAGTATATAAGGTGCAGTCAAAACTCTTAAACTGTCAAAAGATATTTTAAATGAAGAAAAAGTAGTCAAAAGTAGTTTTGATTGAACAGGTCAGCTAGTCAGTTAAAAGTATTTTTAAAAAATATTAGTCAAATATTAGTCAAAACTATTTAAACCGTTAAAGCATTATGAGGGCTAGACCAATAAACCTCCGTGATCTGTCCGCCGCCCTAATTAACCTATTTGGTGTGTACAATAAAGAGTTTATCTATCTATCTATCTATTTATCTAACCTAGCATCCTGCATAATTTTTAGCGCCTCATCGCCCGATGTTATTTTCATTAACTTCACAGAATTTTTGACCGATATAACCAGTCGAAACTACTTTTGACAGAATCAGTAAGTCAAAACTACTTTTGACTGATTTTGCTAGTTAAAAGTAATTTTAACCGGTTAAGAGTTATAACTGCAATATATACAATTATACAACTATTACAACTATATAATTGCATTGCTTCAGAAACTATAGATTTTTATGATATGATATTTCATTTCGAAATATGCAGTGATATAAAAGCCTACAAATGTACTACATCTATGTGTTCCCCTTATAATTACTGGGTGCAGGTGACGCCGCGGGCGTAACTACTAAGTAAATAGTAAATGTTATGTCATACCAATAATTCTGTTATAACAGGTGCCAAGGTGAGCCAAATTAAATAATTGTACGTTCAATCCATATACGATTTTATATTTATTACTCTGTTTAACAATTAGGTACTAATAGATAACTAAGCACTATTTGTCTGATAGTGTGTTAAGTACCTAAACAATTTTTTTTATAATATAGAATGTACCTATAGTACATTTTTAAAATTTTCAAATAGACCCTGATACAAACTGTTCCTTTGCCACTCTTCATAATTATTACTTTTTAACAGTAATGCTTAATTCATGTTTTAATTTTTTCTTAAATATTTTTTTTTACAGAGTAATCATATATTTCATATTGAATAATAAATAATAATACATTTCATTAAACCAACATTATTTTTTTTATCTGTTGTATCCCTCTCCCACTGTTAGCAAGCGTCTCCTCTATCTCTTTCTATTCGCCTCCGTTCGTGATTACGTCCAAATAAATTTATCCGTCATATAAAACCTGTCAGATTAATGTAAAACAGAACATAGCATTAAATCACTTGCAACCATTTATGTTGTCGCAAAAACGATTAAACTTTTTATCCCTCTAATCAACGTTTTATCTACAAGATAATTAATTAATCAGTGTAGATTGTTACAGTTTCAATTAAGCTACAATCATGTGTCGTAAAATCGAATGTCTTGATCTGAAATGCAATTAGATAAAATTGGGACTTACGCAATGTGCTAAACTTGGCTTACTTAGATTGTAACCGAAACAAAAACATCGAGGTCAAGTCCAAAGACAGGTATAGAGAAAAATAATTCCAAGAACACGAGTTTATGAAGAAATTTAGGACGGAGGTTGTCGAAATTATAGACTTTTTATCCCAATTACCATATACCTGCCTTTCTTCAAATCATAAATAATACATTGGTACAGGGTTTGGTCCACCTATGCTCTATTTTTATGACACAATTTCGATAACCATTGTCCCCCTTTTAATAACTGGTTTCAGTCTTATAATATTAATTTCTGAGACACGAATAGTATGGGCTTCTAAACATCTTTGAGCACTCAGGATGTTTTTTAAACCTTACTTATTTATAGAGTGCCTGTACATAATTACGTTTCTGTTGAATAAAGTTAAACTTAACCTTGAACCAAGCTTTTTAAATTAGCTTCATTCGGTTAGTCTATTTAACAGGAGTCGTGAGTGTAGTATTTATTAAAAATTAGAAATTGCAGTTTTACAAACTTATCTTTAAATAATTAAGTGTTCAACTTTGACAACCCTATTTTAGACCCCCATCGAGTCCATAATCGTATTACCAAGCGATTGATCGACTATCATTCAATTGGTAATAAATAAAGTACTTTCACTCGAGTGTGAATGTCAAATCCCTTACAGATTATTAAAGTCTATTCGATTTTAAAATCGATTCTTAATCCAAAGATATTTTATATCGATTTAATTCCTGATTTAGTCACGGTTATTTGGTTTTGAAATGTGTTTGTTTTGATGTTAATAGGCGTTAGTTGGGCTCGGACACAGCTTATGGAAGCTAATTATGTTGGATGGAAATCTGGTCTTTCAAAGATATAGTAAAACCAGGAAAGAATTTTAAAGTGTTCCTCTAATATTTCTACAGCCTCTGTTGTGTGGTGTTTGAGCAGGTCGGCTCATACACCGGAGGCAGCGGGTTCGATTCCCGCGGCAGTATAAGTATTTGTGCACAGAAATAAAGCGCAAATACTTGTTCTGAGTCTGGGTGTTTTGGACCATGGTTCTCGTAGTTCCATGGGTCCCTAGACACAGGGGATCCTAGTTAGGTCCAAGATCTATGCAGGTGATCGCTGGATGTTATTATTATTAAGTTCTTAGTGTAAAGTAACACGAAATAAAATGCTTAGATTGTCTTAACATTTGCAAAGAGGTTGAAGAGTGGATGAAGATGATAGTGAAGCGAATACTACATATTAAGAATTATAATCTCTATAAATAAGTAATTTAATTTATGTCTACATGAACAGGTAAACAAATTGCAAGTCTGGTTATTGTGCTAGCTTTAACTTTAAATTTCCCATTTCGTTTCACGTTGTACTGTAAAATATTCTGTAGTATATCGCCATTCTATTCATGAGAAGGCGATGACAGAAACTATGTAATTCACTCATCTCACTTTTTTTTTTTTTTTTTTTTTTTTTATGAGTGAATGATGTGACGAGCTAGTCGTTTACCTGATGTTAAGCAACACGGCCGCCCATAACAGAACAGTGTCACTCGTAACCCCAAAAGATAGAGTGTCACTGCACTGCGCACATCATCCTGAGACATCAGCACAGTCTGGTAATAAAATTACTTGACTGTGAGATCAGATCATAGTCTCATTTGCCCAGTAATTTCGCTAGCTACAGTGCCCTTCAAACCAGAACACAGTAGTGCTTGCACACTACTGCTTGGCGGCAGAATAACTGGCAAAGCGGTGGTACCTACCTAGACGAACTTTGCAACAAAGTCCTACCACCTAGTGAAATCATTAATTCATTCACTAGTCAGATCTCAAGAGAGATTATTGCTTGGATTGTCTCATTGAGGCCTAAACGGCCGTACAAAAATTGCCATAGCGGACGGTATTTCACGTCCACACGGCGGGGTATTGGTAAAGTTTTCAACTAGCAATAATCGCACCTCGGATTAACCTCATTGGTTACGATATTGCCTCTGCGCAAAGTTAACATGGAACAATATGTAGCGCCAAGCCCATCTTTTCGTGTAACAAAACGATACCGCGAGCTAACTCGACCCTAACGCCATCTAGTTTCATTTGGAGTAAATAAAATGGAGACCGTTTTAACGCTGAAGAAAACCGGCGCTTAATACCTAAATTAGTAATTGTGTACTTACAATGTTGATTTTATTTACGAAATAAAGTATAAAGAGATACGGTTTTTCTTTAGAACATTTATTATTTCTTTTTTATGTATAGTGAGAGTATTTTTTTTTCGTCATGCCTAGCTGAATAGACATCTGCGCATGTCGAATTGTCGAATCCCGCGAAAATGCCTCCACGTCTGTTTCTCAGGATCTGTGAATGAAGCTGCCGCGGTCACGAAGGGGTATTGTTAATTTTTTTTGTAGGATTCTCTCCATCTTCCGAATCGGAGGTCGAATGACCGAGCACGTGACCATTGTTCACCGATGTGATCAGTACTAATATTATTATTTTATTTTAATAACGTGACGTATAAAATCGGTAGAATCTAGATAAGCAGTTTATACATTTATACATATAATAGATTCAGAAAGTGTATACTTATTCACCTTATTCCCTTCATTACTTTGCTATAATATACTTGCTATGGCATTGCAGAATATCTGCAGATATTCTATTCTATGGCATTGCAGAATATCTGCAGATATTCTGCAATGCCATCAAGGAGTAGTGTGCTAGTACTAGATACTGTGTTCCAGTTTAAACGACAATGTATTTACTGGTTATATGATGATCTCAGTCTACTAATATAAGATAAAACAAACCACATACTATTGGTCGTAATTAACGAACCTACTGTACAAGGCTACAAGGTCCATAATGAAATAGGCATTTTTTTTGACGCCATGAGTGACGTGACGATATAATTATAACAATTGCAATATCACTTCTGGAACTCTAAAATATAAAGTTTCACGTGACACTGCACTGCGTAAGGGGGCACGTCGCCCTGAGACATCAGATCGACATCAGGTCACAGTCTCATTGCCCAGTAATTTCAATAGCTACAGTGCCCTTCAAATGCGAACGCAGTAGTTCTTGCACACTACTGCTTGGCGGCAGAATAACTGACAAAGCAGTGGCACGTAGCTCGTAATATAAGTTATCGAAAGCAGACGATAGTCGCGTCATAGCGTGTGTAGGGCGGTTGTTGCTGTTGTAGCGACATAAATTAAATCTAAGAAAGTCGCGGCGATGGACCCTCTTACTTTTAAGCGGTCCAAGCAGCGCGATTTATTTATTTCCGGGAGAGAAACCAAAACTGAATTCCGAATACGACTGTTTGTTTCTTATCTAATACATGCGGTCTCTAGAAGGACCTGGAAACGACTGCCGGCCAATACTTATACTACTCTATGCTGCCGGCCGGGGTGCACGGATAGTCGCTTTACAAAAATGCTTACTCAGATTTATACCTACATAATTATTGTTAAATATTGGTCGGACGGGCTAGAATCCATGCGGTTGGAGCGTGTGTAGGCTTATTCGAGGATTTTTATCCAGCATGGTATTATTAGATAGATAGATAGAAAATGCTTTACTGCACAAACAACAAATGTAGGTACATAGGCGAACTTAATGCTAGAGAGCATTATCTTCCAGCTAACCTGGGTGTAACGTGGAAATTTTTGCAGGGCAGTGCAACGCAGCTTAAATATAGATTGTCTAGATAACATATAAAAACACTAACATATATTTACATATACATACAACATATATATACAACATATATTATTATTACATCTTGTTGGTGTCAGCGGTGGAATATCTGTTACGGATTTAAGGGAGCCGACAATGCGAACGCGCCAGGTCGCCGATCATCCGTCAGTCGTGACCTGATGTCGGCCATTGGTCACGATGTCAGCCTCTTTATAAGCTTCTTGTTGGCTTCTGAATGAACCGCGACATTTTCCAATCTGAATGGAAAAAACACTGCCATATAAGTATTAAAAAGTACTTATGCTCTTTTTCCAATAGCAAGCTGACGCTTCTAGTTGAATAATGACGTAACTTTAGTATACGTTCGGAACTTACGCCGTTTTGCTTCTGTGATAATGGTAAGGGTTTTGTAACCCAAAATGTAAAACAGTTTTTTAGAATAAAATGCTATAAAATAAGCGTGGAAATAAAACATTTAGTAATTGTTTGTTAACCGTGCGATCACGAGTGGGATTGAGCTGCCGGTCTTGTATTTTTTTTCTTTTAGGAAGTGCATTGTTGTTTAGGGAATTTTTTACTTATTTTTCTTTGGGAAGTGCATTGTTGTTTAGGGAATTTTTTACTTATTTTTCTTTAGGAAGTGCATTGTTTGATTAGGAATTTCTTATTTATTTTTCTTTAGGAAATGCATTATTGATTAGGGATTTTTTATAAGAAATTTTGTAATCTAAATAAAAGTAGCAAACTATACTAGGTCATAGATTAAGAAATCCGCAGACGCCGCAATAACATTAATCCAACGCTCGGGGGTCGACCATAGACAATAGTCCCCAAATGAGTTCATTTAATTTTATACCTTGTGCAATATATTGATGCTTTGTTTTAACACGGATCTACAATACATGTTGAAATATTGCATTGTATCGATATTCCGTATAGACATTGCTATTCAGTATTGGAGCTTCACACAAATTGCTCGTTTTACTGCGCTTACTAAATGTCGGGCGTCAGTTTATGTGTTTGTAAAAAAAACAAATGAAGATCGTGATCGTCTTGACCGTGACTGAGGATTAGGATGAGGGGAATCAGACGTTATACCGAATGTTATGGCCCCAGAACTGGTGCAGTATTGTATATTATACATGTATATAATCTTAATCTAGGCACATCGGTCGACTAGTTTGACAATCATCTTATCAAGTTATATGGACATGCTTTACTACAATACTGCAGCAGTTCTGGGACCTTAACAAACGTTTTGCATGACTTTTTGACCGATTATGTTCATATTTGAATTACTTGTTTATAGATGATACCCATTTTGCTGCAGCAAACTTCCTCCCTTTTTGTGGGAAATAAACCTCCAAACAAAAACGCCGTAAAAAAATTATACACCAAGTTTCAGCACGATTCGTTAAAAAATGCGACATGCACGGGAGTGCGGACATCCGGACAGATGAAAGCAAAACTCGCGAGTTGAAGCTGAGACTTTCGGTCCCTTCGTTTGTTCGGTCAGTTATCGTTATGTAGATTTTTTTTTTATGTTAGTAAATGATGTGACTAACCTTCGTTTACCTGATGTTAAGCGACACGGCTGTCCATAACAGAACAGTGTCACTCGGAACCCCAAAACATAGAGTTTCGACCGACACTGCACTGCGCACATCATCCTGAGACATCAGCACAGTTTGGTAATAAGATTACTCGACTGTGAGATCAGATCATAGAGTCTCAATTGCCCAGTAATTTCACTAGCTACAGTGCTTTTCAAACCGGAACACAGTAGCGTTTGCACACTACTGCTTGGCGGCAGAATAACTGGCAAAGCGGTGGTACCTACCTAGACGAACTTGAATGAACGAAATTTAATGATTCTTGATAAAAACCTAAATATGAGGTGAAACACTCAAATCTAAAATACATTCGACTCTACGTGAATCGTGGTGTTACTTTTTACAAAGCTTGAGTACTGTTTCTAAGATTTATTTTAAGCAAGGAACAGAATATATGTTAGTACTACGTAGCAAGGCTCGAATGGCAATCAATAAAAGGGGTTTTAGGGAGGTCAAGTACGTACTTAATGTACAGAAGTGCCTTTGTACTTGTAATGGGTTTAATGAAGATATTAATTGATAAATCATATTAGATACTATTGTTACATGCATTAATTATCAGAGGCATAGAGCCGAAGAATCGAATCATATAAAAGTGCGGGGCAGGATATATATTGTGTAAAGTTAAAAATATTTAATCTGATTTCTTTGGCGGGTGTATTATTTAGGCCTTAAAACGTAAAATAAGGTAGGTAATCTAAATGAACTTTGAATCACCACGTACCATATCGGTATAAGCCCGAACATGGCGCCTTATGCAACCGCGCATACGCATGACATGAGCAGGGTGTCACAGCGGCGCATACAATAACAGATACACTGAGAAAAATGACTTCGGTACTTCACTTTAAGTTAACATGAAGAATAATATTTTAGTCCGAAGCCTACAATATTATCATGAGCATGACGAAATATAAATCGGTCAAATCCAATTTACGTTTCACCACTACTAGATAAAGGGAATTTAACGATTGATTTTCATTATTGTTTATCATTTAAAAGTTAAGTTACATAATACTAAATTGTCGGTACTAACTTGGTGTTTTATCGAGAAATTCATGACAATTTGAAAGCTTGTCCTGATAGAGACGTAAGCACGACAATTTATAAATATATACCACGCATACATCCGTAAAATACTAGAAAATATCAAGACTGAGTATGACAAAAAAACATTATTTACTACCTAGAAAATATTGTTCTAACGAATAAAAAAATATCATGATTTCTTGATGCCTCGTCGAGAAATCACAATAAGACGTACAAACAATTATAGATTTATTTTTGGAATTTACAAAGATTTCATCATGACGTTTTTTTATTTATCAGGTACCGAAATAAAAACTAGTTGGGAAAAAAGAAAAGTTCATTATGATTTCATGATAAACTTACGTGACAGGCACGATAAAAAGTCATTTTTAACGATTTATTAAGTGAAAAGGAAGGAATGCAAAGTTGAAGTGCTGCCATATAAAGATTATTATTTACCAGTAGTAGATTTTGGCGGTGACTGTTCTATTTAAAAGTATGTAGGTACAAAATTACAATCAATCGAAGTTCCTACTAATTAGCGCACCTACCGACTAATTTCCTAATTAGCGCAGAACGGATTTTGAAATAAATATGGTAAAAAAATCATTAAATTAATCCTGAGCCTAACATTGTAAACGTTTTATTATTATGTACTGCTAAGTGCACTAATATACTTTTTTGTCCTTTTATTATATACTAGTTGCGCCCCGCGGTTTCACCAGTGGATAAAAATTATTTTAATTATTTACTCATCCCACGGGAAAATTTCACTTTTCCGGGATAAAATGTAGCCTATATGTAGCCTATACTAGATTACTAGTGTATAAGCTATCTTGGTACCGAATTTTATCCAAGCCCATTCAGCCGTTTGAGCGTAAAGGAGTAACAAACATACACACATACACACAAACACATATACACACAATAATTAAGTGTAATTTGTTGTTATTGGTCTCGTTCTCATTATTACTACATATTTTCCAATCTAACATCTTATACGAAATCTATGGGTAGTATTGAAGGACGACGTCGGCCAGGCTTTGCTGTAGAAGTAAAAAAAAAACTGAGTATAGCAACATTTTTTTTGCCGCCCGGCGCCAGCCGCACAGCTCGTTTTAACTTTTTAATTATTATACTACATATTCTATCAATATTTCATTCCCGTGCCGGTCTGCAGTTTCTGGCAGTTTCTTTTACACTATTTTATAGTATATTACATAAGTGCGACAGTCAGAACAGTTGGAAGGAACAAAATAAGGAATTAAGGAAGGAAGATCTTCATCACAAGTCAGTGATCTTCACATGTATGGAATATGTGGTAAAGGTGGATAAAGAAACTAACCACTACGTTTCACTATTAATCAACCATCAACGAAATTAATCCTCTTATCAATCCTATTGGGGATAGATTAAGATTCAAGTCAAACTTGGAAATTTGGAAGAAAGAGTTATAAAGTGCTGATTCGGACGCATTTCTAGCATCTCCGATGGTAAGGCTGCTGTCAAATTGCTTTGCATGTATTTTTATTTTTTATTTAGGCTTTGTTAATACTGTCCGAGCATGCTTGAACCGAGGATACTACTCGGACCCTGTTTGTGCCTATCATGGCAACTGGCATTCTAACTGCACTTTGACAACGGTATCCAATCAGATTAAACTTGGACCAAGCTGAACTTTTACCAGGTTCTATACACGGTGGAATTAAATTCACTCTTTTCCTTAAATGTATGTACTCAGACCATGCTATACAATGTTCGTACAAGGGCCAATAAAAAAAGGTTTAGGTTTTGTTTTAGTATTTTAAGTTTAAGTTAACATTCATTATTTTTTGCAGTATGTCTGTTTAGAAATAAAACATATAAGTGTGTTTAATTATAATATTTTTTTAGGTGACCCAGGAGCACCTAGCCATACTAGAGACGCCAGACCCAGGGCCATGGCAACAAGTGGAAATTTATTGGAGCAGCACAGCTTGTGCACTTTTTCGATATCTCTATTACGAAGAGGGAACATTAACGGATTACTTTAATAAGTTTCCAATATTATAACTCCTTCTGGATTTGAAAAATGTGATGATAAATAGTAGTACATAAACAATTTGACATTAATTATTTTTAATTCAATGTAGGTATTTCTTAAATTAAAAATATTTGGATTTGTATAAAGTACCTACATAATATAACGTGCTCACAGGTATCTTTGACTGTATTTATAATTGTATATTCTGTTAGTAAGTAATATAATCTCAATATACTTCATTGTTTTTTTTTTTTTCTAGATTTTTATTACTAAAACCCTCTTACAAAATGTATGCCATTCTACCAGTACAATATTTATTTACATTAATTTAAGATATTTTTAACGTATATTGTTGCAAATAGGTACAGGATACCTACCTAATTACCTATATATACATATGTATTATATTTTAGATCATGTTAAATCTGCCTGTTTAGTAGATTTAAGCTGTATTTATTATAATTAAGATGATTCAGATTTTTCTATAGCAGTTCATCTATTTTGCATAAATATTGCATTTGTTCCAGAGGAACCGATGCATGATGCTGCCATTGAACAGTTGTTTAGTTTGACGAAAACTGTTACACCTACCTACTGGACCATCTGGGATGACTAAATCCTATAGAGTTCCAGAACGGCAGGATCAGAATAAACTCCTGATTTGTAGTCATTACAAGGCAAGGAATACGCTGTACGTAATGTTTTCAAATCAAGAGTTTCTTATGATCTTGCCAGTAAAAATAGCTGTAACTATCAGGAATATTTCCTAAAAAAGACGGTAAAATAACGATTAAACATCAAGAAAGCATACAGACAAAACATGACGTTACCGATGACTTAAAGGTATATAATTCACAGTTATCTTTACAATACCAACAAACTATTAGAGAAGGTCATTGGGTTATAGTAGTTTGTAATGATAAAATATGAGGAAGCTCGTTAAAACCGCCAAAACAATAATGAAAAATATTCTTAAGTTTCCCTTGGCGTTATTAGGAAATTTCGACATATTATCATGATGTACCGACCAACTTAACATCCAAATAATGACTCCGTACCATCACTTCTACAATTTCTATCATGCCAATCATGATGTTTCGTCATTACCGTTAGAAGTGTTCAGCGAGATCGTCATGATAATTTGTCATGACGTGTAACGATAAAACACGAGTATACAGCACTTTTTAATATCGTGCTGTGTCCTGATGTTTATTGGTGACGTCTGTTCATGATATTTTTTTATGATTTACGCACAAAATATTAGTAAGAACTCTTGGTCCTTTTTTGTTGGGAATACTGATAAAAGTCCCGAAATTCCTTATAAATTGTTCGTAATCATGAAAGTTATTTTTCTCAGTGTATTGCTATTAGTGCGCGTTGCAAGTTAAAAGATGATACGTATATGGGAAATCAGCTATGGTTAAAAAAATTTGTTTAAATCAGATTGAGTTTACTGCATAAATAATAGTAGTAACTTATGTTGTATTATTATTTATGCGTTAAATCCATATTACGCATCTTTGATAATTAAATGAGAACGCAATGAATGAGTCCATTTAGCGGAAGAGAAAACAAAAAAAGCAAGAAAATGTAGACTTTACATAAAATTGTTTAAAGAACAGTTTACAATAGGCGTACAAGGAGTGATTAAAATCTAAATAAAATTAAGAATAATAAATGCAGTAAATAACCTCCGCACCCGAACGCGGAGCACTCAAAATCACTCATAAACTAATTTTGACCACCAAAAAATCCAAATCATATTTATTACTCAATTCTATATATCTTATATTCTATAAATCTTAATTTTATTACTCTGTGATATTTCACAGCCTCTGTGGTGTGGAGATTGAGCAGGTCGACTCATAACCCGGAGGCAGCGGGTTCGATTCCCGCGACATGACAAGTATTTGTGCACAGAAAAAAAAGCTTTTATTAGCTAATTTTATTCTGAGTTTGGGGGTCGTGGGTGGTCCTCGTAGTTCCTGGGTCCCTAGACACAGGGAATCCTAGTAATTATTATTTTATCAAATACCGTAACTTTATAAAGGTTCACAAGTTGTAAGTGTTCGATTCGGATTGGCAGCCATTTTCTTCCTTAAGACCTGCATAGTTATAGTTGCAGAGTAGATTTTGAAACTTCAGATTTATGGTCGTATTCCATAAATCCCCACCATTGAGCATTTCTGGATATTTCCAGTTATCCCCACCAATCATGTAGAGGCAAACTTCCTACAAATTGGGCCAACCCTAAAACCTACGAGACAATGGTACGAGCGGTTACTAGATCGGGGTCGGGGCGGGTCACGAACCACAGTTTGGGGTCACGAGCCGGCAGCTTCGAAAGCTCGCGCGAAATATATGAAGTTTTACCCCAAGAGCTCTTGGAATGATTGTTATGGATACAGGAATTTGAGGTTTAACTCAAAGTAAACCACGAAATATGGGAACTTTAATAACTGAGTGGGCGATGGCGGACGCTCACGCGGCGCACGGTCCAAGACCATTTCACGTTCCTAAAACTTTTCTTGTTCCTCGTTTAATGGAGTTTTATCGCTTTTTTAGCGATAATTCTTCCAATGTCAAGTAAGGAATTTTTGCACAGTTACGTCATGTCAAACTCTTATTTTGTCAAAGTCGAAATGCCACAGTAAATTGGTGGATATTTTACTGAAGGATCTAGAAAGCTTAAAACAGAAAACGAAAAGGTCTGGCTAAAACTTGGAACCGTTTGCCAACACTGATGCACGTTTACAAACACTTAACGGATAATAATCCACCCTAATCACACATTAAAATTCAAAAATGCATGGGTTATGGCACGCAATATGGAATATAAATCAAAATTCACAACCGCCATTTTCGGATTCAATTACCGTTCTAAAAATATTGTGGTCTTTGTAATTCAATTCTTATGAAAGGGAGACAGCAACATTTTTAGAATTGTCAAATTACAAGTTTAGAATTTCGTACAACAGGATCGACATAAACCATTGACTGTAGTTCCTAAAAATAAGTATAAAGTAGCTCCCTTATGTGGGGTGGATTACGCTTTATATCTGATCCAAGGCACCCCTCTCATGCTAACCGCCACGCCTTTCAACGTTCAATCACTCCATTGTGACCAATGAATTACCTGGCACGTGTCATTTCGTCAAATCGCTGACCACTTTCATGTCGTGATACAAGGATATTGGAGCTATGTAACTTCTGTCCGGTCTGGCCCACTGCGGGCTCACTCTAACGCCACTGCACGAATGTATCAAGGAGAGGGCGGTTTGGGCGCTCATACCACCGAATAAACGGGGAAGCTATACAAGAAGAGTAAGTATGCTATCTCGCTTTAGGAAAAAGATGTAATTATTATTTACTTTATAGTGTGTTTTTTTCTTCTTCTTCTTCTTATTTAAGAGTCCAGCTCTTGTCGGTGGAGTAATCGCCATCGTTCTCGGTCTTCGGCCAACGTTTTAACCTCCCTGTACGACATGACATCTATTTTTTCTTTTATTTGACCTGTGTAAGCCCTTCTAGGTCTGCCTCTTCCTCTCTTTCCTTCTATGATGTTTTTCATAAGGTTGTCATGTCGTATAAGGTGGCCAAACATTTTTCCTCTTCTCGCTTCTATTGTCGCTAGTATGTTCCGTTTTTCTTGAACCAGGGTAAGCACTTCTTCATTGGTTTTTCGCTCAGTCCAGCTTATTCTCTCCATACGCCTCCAGCACCACATTTCGAATGCTTCCAGCCTTTCTCGGTCTCTTTGGGTCATCGTCCACGTCTCGCTTCCATACAAAGCAATGCTCCAGATGTAAGTTCTTATTAACTGTTTTCTTAATGATTTTGAAATTTTGGATTTAAAAAGGTGTTTTTTGTTGTTGAATGCTCTTTTTGCTATTGATATTCGAGCTTCAATATCTGCTGTGCATCTGGCGTCATTGCTGATAAGGCTTCCTAGATACTTGAATGAAGTTACTTGTTCTATTGGAATATTGTTTAATTTAATTTGATTTGTTGTAGGTAAGTCTCTGGTAATTGTCATTGTTTTTGTTTTGTGTATATTGATTTTTAATCCTATTTCTTGAAACATGTTGTCCATTTGTTTTACAAGTTTTTCTAACTCTTTCTGATTTTCTGCCAGTGCTGCGATGTCATCTGCGTAGCGTATGAAGAGAATGCGTTCTCCGTTAATTTTAACTCCTCCACTTTCTGACTCTCTTAATTTACTAATCGCGTTTTCTATAAATATGTTGAATATTGTTGGTGAAAGAGGGCAGCCCTGTCTTACTCCTTGATTTATTCTTGCTTTTGTTGTTTCTTTTCCTATTTCTACAACGGTTTCTTGGTTTTTGTATAGTTTGTAAATTATTTTTCTATCTCTGTAATCTAGTCCTATATTTTTCAGTGTTTTCATCATTTTCTTCCAATTTACTTTATCGAAGGCTTTTTCAAGATCTATAAATGCAATATGTGTTTCAAGACCTATGTCTATTCTTCTGCTACTAATTAGTCTAAGTGCCAGAATAGCTTCACGTGTACCTTTCCCTTTTCTGAATCCGTATTGATCGTCGCCAATGTTGCGTTCAGCTATTGGTCTTATTCTGTTGTGTATTATTTGAATTAAAATTTTGGATACATGAGAAATAAGACTGAGTGTTCTGTATTCTTCGCATTTGTGAGTATTCAGTTTTTTAGGTAGCATGACTGTTTTTGTGGTTTGAAAGTCAATAGGTATGTTTCCAGTAATATACATAAGTTGGATTATTTTAAATATTTCGTCTACTAAGGGATCACATACTGCGTATTTAATTAATTCTATGTTAACATTGTCGTGCCCAACTGCTTTTCCGTTTTGTATGTTTTGTAGAGCCTTATCAAATTCCTGTCTTAGTATGGGTGGGCCCAGGGTATCACTATCTATTAAGCTTTCATCCTCTAGGTCATCTTCATTGAGGCCTTCTCCATCATATAAAGCTTCAATGTAAGTTTTCCATCTATGCATAATATCTTTTTCATCTACTAACATTTTTCCTCTTTCGTCTAGAATAGCCGAGCTTTTTGACTTATGCTTTTTCTCTAATTGTTTTATTATATTATATGCTTTATCCATTTTGCCTTCGCTTAAATATTTTTCTATAAGATCACATTCCTCTTTTATTTTATTTTGCTTTGCCTCGTTGCTTCTTAGGGTAATTTTGTTAGTTAGGCGTTTATATTCATTGATACTCTTCTCATCGCTTTTATTCTTAAAACTTCTTCGTTCCAACATCAATTTTATTATTTCGTCTGTCAACCAATTTTTTCTCGGAATCAATTTTACTTTATCAAGGCATTCTTCGGCACTAGATTTTATTATGTTTTTCACGTTATTCCATCTATTTTCTATGTGTAATTGACTAGAGTTTGATTCGTGTTCTTCTAAACTATTATTATATTCTTTTATTTTTACACCTAACTTATTGCTATATTGCACGCATTTATTGCTAGTTTTATCCTTAAGACTAGTGAGATCAATTTTTTTTGGCTTCGTTTTTCTTTTATTTTTGTTTGGTTTGAAGTGATGTATACTAATTACAAGATTATGGTCTGAGTTTATGTCTGCGCCTGGTAGAGTTTTGCAATTTGTGACTAATTTTTTGTGTTTTTCTTTGACTAGAATATAATCTAATTGATATCTTCCAATATCTCCCGGCATTTTCCATGTATAGAGTCGTCTTTTAGGATGTTTGAAATGTGTATTTAAAGCTGAGAGATCATATCATCGTTTTTTTCTACTAAAGTATATTTAAGGCGGCGTTTTTTTTTGACGGGGTCTTTAGAGAGCTTTGTTTAAAATTGAAAATCGCAGATCATAATTTGATGTCAAACATATCAAGACAGATCTTAAGTGTATATGTGTTAGAGCTTTATTAGAAGTAGATAATAGTACAAATATGGTGACCTATCGTATTTAATGTAATATTTAGGAGCATATATATACCCGTACTATGTTGTTTAATTTGATAACTGTTTTTATCTATGCTCGATTATACAATGGTTCAAAATGACGACGTTTTGTCAATCTGCGCTCAAGCTTAGATATCATTCATAAAATAATCATTTTGTAAAATAAATTACGACCAGACCATCCATCCACAATTGACCGTCATTCCACAAACGGATCTTAGATTAAAAATATTCCTGGCCTGTGTTCAGCAGTGGACGTCTTCGGGCTGTTGATCTGAACTTTGATTGCAATGCAACAGGAGACATTTTCATACTGACTATGCACATAAACTGCGTATTCAAACTGTCAAATCAATACAAATTTGTGTTTTTATTGGTTGCAATCGAGTCGCCCAGGTAATGTGTGATACATACTACTGTAAAACATGTATATGTATTACTAAAAATGTCTTCTTAGCAAAAATGTTTGACCCAAGACTAAAAGCCTGACTACGTCCACTTCTATTGTTGCCCGTGCGGACAGACAATCAATCACAATTACGGATGTAGTGCTTAATCATATTTATTCGTTTAATTAATTTAATGCGACCAAGGCCCGCTGCTGTATTGTTTCATTAACTCTGTTGTTACTATTGTAATTAGCTTACAACATTGTTCAGATATACTTAAGATGTAGTTGTAAGTAAATTATGCAATGATGGTGTATTTTAGAATACCTACAACAAAAAGCAAAGAACAGCTGCTTAAAAAGTTGAAATTGATTGTGACTGATCCGTAGTTAATTTTTGGCATATCCATGCATATTTTGCAGTTCAATATCATACGTTACTAATTTTGATGTGGTCGTTTCGTATATTTGAACGATCGAAATTCGGTCGAATTATTCCCAGATCGTATTTTTTGCCTAAAGAGCTTCGACTTCTTGATGCATTGCTGTAATTTTATGATTTACTTTCACAGAGATGTGTTCCTACTTAGTCTCGAGGTGGTCTTTATCACCTTTTACAGCATCATCGGGAGAAAGCACTCTAAAGCTAAAAACAAAGGGATTAGAATAGGAGTACGTCGATGGACCAAAACAATAAAGTTATTAGAGCTCAATTTGGTGTCCTAATCGGTCCTCTAATGTGCCTAATAAACATAAAAAATATTATTGTTCTACTTGTGTAAGGACCCAGGTAGGTGGGTCCTTACACAAGTAGTAGTACTTTACATTTTTAAGTGCTCCTCAAATGAAACAAAATACGGATGCGGAAGTGGCTTTAATCTCAGACAAATTATACAAAAAAGCCTTATGAATGCAGACTGATTAATTGGCTAGCAAGATCATTCATTAAGTACATATTATAGATATATTGTCCGGTTATTGTAATATTTTTTGTTCAAAGACCTAAGTTCAATTAAGATCAAAAGAAGCTTGAGCTCTGGAGTGGCGTCACTGAGATATGCGTAGTATTCCAGTGAGATATGGATAGTAGTATCTTGGGATTCAAAGCCAACTATCAGGCTGTAGTAAATGACATGGGTACATACTGGTGGTCTCTATTCAAATCTCTGATGTTGATGAAAAACCTTCCAAAACTAAAGTGGAACTGGGCGGATACATCTGCCTCATGTGAAGAGTTGTGGAAAATATAACCTTAATACAGCTGTAGTAACCAAAATAATAAAATCACCCGCGTTATTTTTTTCTTATGTTTTGGCTCCACATTTTTGTGTATTTACCCAGTGTCAAGTAATTGATAATTTATCTAGTTATGATATTTCACTCAAATATGTGTCAAGTCAAGTCATAGTCCAGTCATAGTCTAGTCAAAGTCATACTCCTAGTAAAGTGGTGGCAACTTCACTTGAAGCTTCTATGGTGTTTTGGAAACAACACGAAAAGAAAGGTTTTACCATCATTATACCATTTTCCCACACTCACGCCTATAATCCAGCACTTAACGAATAGAATGCCACCAGTTTTATGCAGTAACACTGAAAATAACACAAGTTTTGGAAAATAATACAATGCGGTGACGCAACCTTTTGCGCTTTCCCGCCAAAAAAAAAAACATCACCCGTGTTACTAACACGGGAAACAAACGCCACATCACCACAGAGTAGATTTAAATATATATATTTTTAAATTAAGATTTTAAAGACGTGACCAGTTATATTATATCCCGTCGCCAGCAACCGCAATGCATATCACCAGACAGGAATAAGGCCAAGTAGAGTTAAATAAACTGCAATAAGTATCTAGGAGTAATCATGACCACTAGTATAGTGTTACATAGTCCTTAGTCATCATTAATGTCAATTTTCTAAGTTATCACTTAGGCATTTGAAGTAATTACTGGACACAATGTTGACTATGGGTCGGGTCGTTGCATTTTAGTATGAGTAAAAGTATTATGCTTTAGGAATATTTACCACGACTGACTTCCAGGATAAAACATAAATTTTTTATTCATACTTAATTTCTTTATGAAAAATGTTAATAAGCAGCGAGGTATACCTAAAAAAGCGCCGAAAATAAAACCCATCGAAAATGTATCTGCACGAGTATAAGTATTTAAAAAAATTAAATTCTTTTATAAACATATGCACATAATTACGACCTTACCTTAATAACAAAACGTCACAAGTATCATATAAGAAGTATGTGTAAAACGGACAATTAATATGATTGACATTCGAAACCGAAATGTTTCAACATCGATCTATAAGATGTGTTCATCTCATACGATTATTTAAGACGTAACTTTAAAGCTAGCTCCAATCGAAGCTCTAATGAACATTTCATATTGCACCATATTGTTACCGCAACAAGTGACATCCAACAAAAGGCAACGATGTAAACAACACGTGTGACAGGTAACAAAACGTAACAGAGTGTCACAATAAATCGAGCGGGAAAATAAAGCATTTCGCGCCGTTTTCTAGGCCGGCTGAGACGGTGTACGGATCAGGCTTGGCGGGAAACCAGTATACCAGGTCATTTGGCACGCGTAGGTTTCATTCACGCACACTACGTTGAAAGTTTATGTAAAGTAAACATATTATGAGCTATGCGATAGCTGCATTGATTAAATTAATAAAATTTATTGTTGTTTTGAGTAAGATCCTCATACCGCGACGGCGAAATTTTAAGAAACCACTCAAGCAAATTGTCTATAGCGTTGTGAACTAATTTGGTATATAGTGTGATTTTTCAGGGTTGCAAAATAATAAACGTTTTTACAATAGTATGGTCTTTTTTGCACCGGCTGGTGCGCCAATGGTATACGCAATACAAGACTAATATGCATTCTGCGCAGTAGCACAGGCTACACTTATTTGCCGGACACTAAATTGAATCACAGAATTCACCATATATTCGTAGGTAAAATAAACATAATAGTCCAACAACATCAGTTTTGGTGTAGCGTTTAAAAATGGTGCAAGTTTCGTTACTGTCTGTGTCGATATACTGTTGCGACGGTGTTCGGCTCAGGGCACCATCTTGATACCGTTCGTGGGAACACTCCACTCCCTAGAACTAATTTATTGCCTAGAGCTGAACTACATGCGAGTGACGACTCTATTCTGCTGTGTATCGTAAATCCAGGCAAATGAGAGGGCAAAATCAGGAGGTGCCGGGGACAGCTCGGGATTGAGTTACTTGGATTGAATTCAGGATTTGAATACGAGTGTTAAAGGTTCTACGAGCTAAAGCAACGCTTTTGTTTAAGGTGTTTGGTTTTGTTTAGATGAGTTTGGTTAAAAGGGAAAGCTAACATTTATAGAAGGCATTCAAAAAGGAGTTCTGGCTGCATCTTAAGGTCGAAGGCCGGACCCAGTGACGGCCACTAGGCGAGGCCCTGAGTTCGTCATTCGCTTGTTCTTAAACGTCTTGACTGCCCATAACAATTACAGCGCCCTTCAAACTGGAATGCACAACGCACACTGCTTGACGGCGGAATATCTGGCAAAGCGGCGGTACCTACCTAGACGAACTCCGAAAAAGACCTACCATCAACATTAGTTGTACTTTTTTTTGATGTTAGTGAATGTTGTGACGAGCTAGTCGTTCACCTGATGTTAAGCAACACGGCCGCCCATAACAGAACAGTGTCACTCGGAACTCCAAAATATAAAGTTTCACGTGATACTGCACTGCGAACATCATCCTGAGACATCAGCAGTCTAGTAATAAGATTACTCGACTGTGAGATCAGATCATAAAGTCTCAATTGCCCAGTCATTTCACTAGCTACAGTGCCCTTCAAACCGGAACACAGTATTGCTTGCACACTACTGTTTCGCGGCAGAATAACTGGCAAAGCGGTGGTACCTACCTAGATGAACTTTGCAGATAAGTCCTACCACATAGTAAGTGTATTCTCATTAGCCCATCATTTGATTGATCGTTGCACTTTAGACGGACACTTTATAACGACAACACCAGCTCGTGAGCGTGGCATCTTCGTCATGAGCCATGGCTTTCCATTTTCCTTTCACTTTCAGGTCCACTAACTAGTTAGGGATGTTCCGAACCATGTCGAAATCCTTACCATGTCTGCATTGTGTAAATGATGAACGTCTCTTGAATTCGTGACCCATTTGCCACGTTCGTTATTTATTTACTCCAGTAGTTGGAGTTAGATTCAATTTAACGGTTAATCTGATTTACTGGAGGATGATACACAGAATGATGCATGGTTGAGGATTGTGCAAATGTTAGGAATATAATTAACTACTTTGGATTTAACTGTTCGAGATTTCAGATTTATATATTACGTAGCAACACTAAGCTGTTTATGAAAAACTAGCTGCTCCCTTCGGCTTCTCTTGCATGGACAGTTTAACGATATGAAAAATGTAGCAGGAGGTTCCGGAAAGGGAATGTCGAGAGAATGGGCATTCTCTTCAGCACATTATAATCTTCTGCGATTACCAAGATGCCTGCCAAGCGTGGTGATCAAGGCAAACCTGTGATGAACATCAAGGATCTCTCAATAGATGGCGCTACCAACCCCGTAAGTTGGTATAAAGGTGACGGATAAATTTGGACTCACGGTAGCTTAACCAAAGTTTCAGTTGTCCTGGCTTTAGACGGGTGGTTGCGGGTTCAAATATCGTTCATGATTAATTATTTGTTGATATTAATCTGTGATAAGTGTCTAAAGTGGCGTTTTATGAGGGAGGCTGATGTCGATGACGTCTTCCATCTGATCATGTGATGTAAAAAAAACGCGCAAAAAACAAACCCATCCGATGTTAATGTAGACAACCAGCACCAAGACAAAATACAGAATCGATTTACCGATGCTGAAACGGATTAAATAGCAAATTCTACATTCGCGTTTCCGTGTACTGAATGTGAACGGGATATGTTTACACTGGGAACATTATACTGTGAACCGATAGATCTTTAAATCAGAGATGAATTCTAAAGTCCAGAGTCAATAAATGACACTGCAATGAGAATAAGGAAAGCTTAATGTTGCCTTAAAAAGAGGTAACAATACTCGTCTTGAGCGATAAGTCTACGCCTTGTTTTTGTGTCGTTGCTATGGTGACCTCTTCCTATCAAGAGTATGTGTTTGCTACCTATATATATCACTAATGGCACTTTCAGTTGTATAACTTGAGTCTGTCTTTACAGTTTAAAATTTTTAACAAAGATTTTTTTAAGTTGTCAGCGCCTATGGCACCGCCATTTTGTAAAAATCTAAGTCTAACTCTACAAAAAAAAATCCATATAATTATCCATCCTGTCACAAAATTTCATGAAAACTGTTTTTTTAAAATTGTTTGATAGGTTTGCGTTTGACCACTATCTCACGTAATGGTAACTTAAGTGACGACGTAGTCTAGTATGTAACACGCTTGCCCAGAAGATACCTGTTAACTCTCGATTTGAAGACTCTAAGGTTGTAATTCCGGGAAATATGGACGCCAGTAAAGCGTTACAAAATGCGGCCTGAAGAGAAAACAGCCGGACATCAAGACAGACATACGAATTCATTTTTGACGAAGCTGAAACGGACTCGCCTCGCGCTCGCTCGGTCAATATGACTGGCCCGATAGCTCAGTTGGTAGTAACCCTGCCTTCTGAACTGTGGGTTGTGGGTTCGATTCCCATCCAGGACAAACATTTGAGTGATGAACATAGGTGTTTGTTCTTATAGGTGGTGTTTGGATGTTATATTGTATTATATGTATGTATTTACAAACAAAATGTATTTAGGTATTGTATCAGTTATCTGGTTCTCATAGTACAAGCTTTGTTTAGTTTGGGGCTAGATGGCGTTGTGTGAGATGTCCAACACATATTATATTAATTTATTATTATAATAAAGAATAAAAAACTGAGCGCAATGCAAGGCCAGCTTTTGACTAAGCGCTTTGAGAGAATTTTAATATCGAGAATAATATTGCACAGTTCTTCTTACTTCAACCATATTAAATTTGTAATACAACAATGCAACCGCATCTTTAGTGGCTGGAATCATGGATACTTGGCTGATTCACGCGTGTGTTGTGTGTGTTATTGAGGTAATCGTATGCTTAGATGCAGTTGTGTACGACTTAGTACATACTTTATAGGACTAGTCCACAACATGAGATGCCACGGGAAGCTGCCAGGTATATATGTGTCGTTAGTCTACCATCACAGATTGGATAAGCAGATTTTTAAAAAAGGAAGAGAGATTTGTTTTAATGTTAGCTACCGCAGATTCCGTCATTTAATTTTATATTTTAAACTGTATCTACTTGAAGATTGGTATTTAAATAGAAAATTCATCAATCGGTTCAGTAGTTTGGTTTATCAAGAATATTGAGATCATATTAATAAAATTTACAAATAGATAACTTAAATAATATAGCAGCAGGAAATTTGAAAGGTACCTAAGATTTTATAACATTGAGCTTGGGATATTCAGGCCAAGCTTTTTTGTCTGACACAATCATTTATTGTATAATAGGATTTTTTCATCAATTTTCACTTGAAATATACATAACATACCTAAATATTTATATTCCTTGGTACAATCAGAAGTACTTGGCACCGTAGAATATATTATAACATATAGAAATGACAAGTTAACATGCGATCGCGTGGATTTAGGTCAAACATAAATACTGACTGAAGTCAATACACATACTAATTTACGAATGACAGCTATTATATTATTATAAACCAGACAGAAAGGTTGCTAGATATAATGTGTTTCTCAAATACCAGCCTAAGTAATAACGGAAATAATAATACAATTGAATAACAGCCTCTGTCGATTCCCGCGGCAGGACGAGTATTTGAGCACAGAAAAAAAAGCGCAAATACCTTTTCTGTGTCTGGGTGTTGCGGGACAATGGTCCTCGTAGTTCCTGGGTCCCTAGATACAGGGAATCCTAGTCAGAATTCAGATCTATATATGAGATTGTTAGGCGTTATTATTATTATTATTTAATAAATGTATGTAGAATTTAAAACGAATGTTCAAAAATGTGTCGAATAATATTCCACGCAGACATTGGGAATTGGAACTTTCGTTCTATAAAACAATGCCTTGCTTACCTAGCAGCAGGGTTCGAAATTATCAAGATAATTACGCTTCTTGATAATTATCGAATAATTATCCCACTATTTTTTGTCTTCGTGGAACTTATTGTTTTTGTCAGCGCATTTTTTGTAATTATCAATCGAATTATCGATAATTATCCATCTGTAGTTATCACGATAATTATCATGATATAATTATTTGGGCTGTGTGTTGATAGATCACTATGTCAGTCAGTCAATCAGTCAGTTACCTTTGAGTTATATATATATATAAGATTTCCTTATTTTATAAAGCAGATTCGAATGCAAAATCTAGTTTTACATAATAATAGCACCCTGTAGCACTGATATAGATTTAATATCTATAAATAAATACGTCAGGTGTAAATGTCCAAGTAACGGTCTCACAATAAAGAAATATATCGTCTTATATTCAATCACACGATATTATTATAGATCGTTTATTTTTATTGAAATTACAGGTGTACTGATAACTGCGACTTTGATTTACATCTTCACAGATAGCGCGCAGTGGTTAACGTTCAAGTTGGGAGTAATTTGTGATTTAGTAGCTTCTGTGATTACTTGTGTCCTGGTTAAATAATATAAATGTTTAAATACAGTAAGTAAACTTCAAATTACCGCCAAAATATAGGTATTACAACCGTTGTGTGCGGCTGTGACGCTTATTATTATAATTCTTTATTGCACTAAAACAGGACAAACGGAGGACTTAATGCTAAAGCATTTTCTTCCAGTCGTCCATTCATAGTTTGAAAAAGAGGGATGTAGGCGTACATGATAACTTTTACAAGTAGTATTTGCAAAAAAATTTACACTTATCATCAGGTGAACGACTAGCTCGTCACGTCATTCATTTTGGAAAATTAATAGGTAACGGCTAAACTCACGTCAATTAAAAGTCGAAATTACTCCGACCAGGTTTCGGACATATTCGATGTCCTTCTTCTGGGAGCCAGTTACTAACGCAAGCCGCGGCGGCTTTCGCCAGCGTCAGCACGTAACAGAAGAAGGGCATCGAATATGTCCGAAACCAGGTCGGAGTAATTTCGACTTGTAACTGACGTGAGTTTAGCCGAACTAAAGCGTCATTCATTAACATAGAAAATTAAAAATATACACAGAAACATTAGCTTGAAATATAACATCCGATACGTGTGTGTGATCCCAAGAAGCTGACTCTTACAGAACCTCAAACATTATTATGGTTATATGGCCGTATGGTTTCAATATTATTCTTAAAAAAAACACATTCAATTACTTATATTACAGCTATTTAAAGTGTTTGAATTGAAAATGTCTGTCATTCACTCTAAAATTCATTGAGCACAATTTCAGACTCTATGGCCCGTATTACAGAACTCGCTCATCGTGAATCTCTGTTCAAGACGAAATTTCATTTACAAATGATCAAATATTGAATGAAATCTCAACTTGAGTATCAATCGACGACTGAGAATTCATAATATCAAGTTCATCATAGTAATACGGGCCCAAGTTTGGAGGCTACGATCACCTATTACGCTGATATAGCGTTGATATATCGGCGTTTTTTTAAACATGTCTGCTGACTCATTTATGTATTTTGCGTTACGTTAGATAATGTTTTAATTGTGATCTAACTAAAGCGTTAGCTTGCACGGCCGCGAGCTGCCTATTTGTTTTAAAATTTGAATTATAGTTTTAGTGATAATGATAAGCAATATGCAACACGCTGTTTTAGTACCAATTCGTGTTATTGGGTGATATATATAGATTATATCTACTGAGAATGGAGAATATAAAAAAGGTGCAGTCCAGTCTTTCCGATGGAATTGAAAACTAAGTAATGCTGTTCGTTGGTAAGCGCATCACTTGACAAGGGCTAGACCAATTGACCTATTTTATTGTTAATTTTTCCGGACAAAAATATCAAATTCGAGGAAACTGATCGTCCTCTGATCTATAGAAAATTTCAACAGGACAACCGCGGCTGTTGTGTTTCCTAGTACATTAATGCCCGTTTGCACTTCTCTCTAAACCGCGGTTTGTCAGACCCGCCTCAAGTCGACACACCAAATACGCTCCTTTATTGATAACAACCGATGATCAACAAGCAACCAATGAACGTTCAGTATCTGGTGTGCCAAGTTGACACGAATTTAACAAACTTACGAGAACATGGGGGAAAGTGTTGCTTAGCTAAGTTTTATATTATTATATTAACTGGCCCGATAGCTCAGTTGGTAGTAACCCTGCCTTCTGAACTGTGGGTTGTGGGTTCGATTCCCACCCAACATTTGTGTGATGAACATAGGTGTTAGTTCTGTGTCTGGGTGTTATATTGTATTCTATGTATGTATTGACAAACATAAGTATCTAAGTATTGTATCAGTTATCTGGTTCCCATAATGCAAGCTTTGTTTAGTGTGGGGCTAGATGGCGGTGTGTAAAATGACCACAAATATTTATTATTCTTTATATTATTATACTTTAGTTTTAGTGCAGACGGATTTAATATAATATTGTAAACTAGATTCAATAAGGAGAAACATAAATAAAACATCACTTAGACGGCCATAAAACCAAAGATATATCTCTCCAAAACTTTAATAGCCACTTAAAGGAAGCTTAATAAGAACGTTCTATTTGTTGTAAGAAGCCGAAAGACTTGAATAGTTAAGCAGGTAGGTACGTTTAGTAGAATGGTACACGAGTTACTGCAGCCCGGGTAATTAATAGCTAGTACGATTGGTAAATTGCGGATTATTGGGACATAGTGCTGTTACGGGACTTGAGACGTCCCAATTATTATTCGGAACCATAAATCTGCATAATCAATTTATTTATTTATAATAATATGAACGCATTTGCAATTATAACATATTATCAAATATTCATCAGTAATAAACATTGCCAACTAAATAAATGGAATTAATGGATGCGGTAATCACAGAAACATCAAATATTTGAGCTGGGGTCATAAGACACACAAAATATTAATAATAAATTTAAAATAATAGGCAACTTTTCGCAAAAAACGTCACAGTCTGGATGAGTACTAAGGAATGCGTTGAGATCACTCGATGCGACATAGCGGCGTATATCGTCTGTGTTCTGTACGACTACGGCATGTGTGGAAGAGCTAGGAAAAAATAAACAAACAATAAAACCAAACCTTAACAAAAAGTTTAAGAGTTGATTGAGAAAGTTGTAAAATAAATTACTGTTGCGAAGTATTTCATAACTACTAACATGTCAAACAGTACGTCTAGGATTATCAGGAATCAGGACATAGTCGGTTACGAGACAACGGGACATGTTACACAAGTATGGGACAATGATTTAAAACCACAAACGCGATTAGTATTTTAAGTTATTATAATTTACAATACATACTAGTTTTCTTTTTATAAGGCAAGTTTTATCGTGTTGCGGCGAACCCAATATTTGTTTTATTTTAGTTACAGTTTATGAAGTTTGGATTCTTAGGCAATAAATAAGTACCTAAGTGTTGTTTAAAAGTGCCTATCGTATATCAATAAATATATCGACCAGTTTAAATGGTTAAGTAATAAATTTCAATTGCTCTATATAAAGGATGTTAGTTTGAGCGTTGAATTAAAGATGTCGCCTGGAGTTGACGTTTAGATGTCCCGATTTAGGAACGGGCTTGTTCACACCGATATTTTCAAATCAGCACTTTTCTCATGAAAGTATAATAAATGAAATGTTTTATATACTTATCTACAATAGCGTGACACCCTTTTTAGTTTTGACATGATTAGCGAAAGTTTATGAAATTCAAAAAACTAAGCTAATATTCTTAGTGAATTTTTAGCATCTTAAAATAAATAATATTGCACAGCACACATGTTTCTTTTGTTTTGATTAAGTATGGATTTTTAAGCATTTATGAAACGTTGGTGAAGTCCTAACTGTATATAAATAATATACTGTATATTACTGAATATACTAACAATGTTAGTAGGCTCCAAGAGAAGAAAGAGAAAGAATGATATAAATAGAAAGAAGACGAAAACAAGAAATAAAAGTAGTGTCTGTTTCTAATATGGTAGTACAATCCTCATGACATGCGTTATTCAATAACGAATCTAGTGGGCCAAGTTTTTGAATAAAAGATGTCAACTGTTTGACGTTTAGATGTCCCGATTTAGGAACCAACGTTTCCCACACCACTAGAGTAAAGGCCAGCAAACACAAGCTGTATTAAGGTATCTGATTGAGAGGAGCAGATCCAATATATCTCTTCGGGCGTTAATAGCAGCCAAGCACCGACTGCCCTATTATTTTGTCAATGGCGAATTTATAGATCGCTTTGTCTAACGGTGAAACTCCAGGCCCTCGAGAGGCATTCGGTGATATATTCCTGGATTTATTGTGGGAAATTATTTAATTACGGTTGATATCATGTTCCGTCATCATGTTATGTAATTGAATATCGGAGCAAGATGTACATTGCCCTGGACTGGCCCGATAGCTCAGTTGGTAGTGACCCTGCCTTCTGAACTGTGGGTTGTGGGTTCAATTCCCAGGGCAAACATTTGTGGGACAAACATCGATGTTTGTTCTGTCTGGGTGTTATATTGTATTCTATGGATGTATTTACAAACAAAAAATATCTCTAAGTATTGTATCAGTTATCTGGTTTCCATAGTACAAGCATTGCTTAGTTTGGGGCTAGATGGCGCTGTGTGAAATGTCCACACATATTTAACAAAAAAAAAAAAAAATCTCATAATGGCTCAAAGGCATTTATAATAGAGCAAAGAGCAATTCTCATAAATATAGAAACATTTCCGACTTTTCATTTATGCCCGTATTATTATGGTTGACACTAAGTTATCTGAAATACGCGTGTAAATTAAGTCGTTCAAATGACTATTTAGGTTACGGGTAGTTCTCACAACTGTCCTATCCTACTGATTGTGCGATAAAGATAGTTAACTAAAGGTTATCCGTGTTTCAGACCTCGGAGATTGGTTAGTAAGTGTTGAGATACTCTAACTTACGAGTAAGAGACACTGTAGCTTTGTAAGTGTCAGGCGACATACACCGACCGTAGTACTGACTTCAAAAGATGAGTGGGTAGCCTAGATAATAATGATATCTAAATATATCTAAATATTTATAAGTCAAAGGTGACTCACTGACTGACTGACATAGTGATCTATCAACGCACAGCCCAAACCACTGGACGGACCGAGCTGAAATTTGGTATGCAGGTAGACGTTATGACGCAGGCATCTGCTAATAAAGGAGTTTTCGAAATTCCACCCTTAAGAGTGGTTGAATTATTTTCCCATAGGCCACGCCGCGGGCAAAGCTACGGGCAGAAGCTCGTTAATTTATATTTTGCTTTTTCGCAGTGCCTATTTGTGGTTTTGAAGTTGGTTTCATTGTTTTTTAATCATATATTTCATCTTCTATTTACGTAGAACTATTATGTAATCTGTGTTTCATTGTGATCGTTTCTTTGACAGTAGATAATAGGCATGACGACAGTATCAAAAAATGGTCGATTTAATGTTTTTAGGGTAAAATTTATATTAAATAACGTTGAAACACTGGTTTAGTTTTATTAAAAATATTGAGATTACTTAGATTTTCAATAAAATAAAACATTAAAATACTGCGATCGGCCATTTTGACTGAAACGCCAATCACAGCGCATGACGTCACACGTAGATTTCTGCTGTTGTGAATATACGCATTTGGATTGATTTTGTTATTTTGTATTCTTTCGTATTCTGACATAAACATGTCATTGTGTAGGTAAACACCTAGGAGTGACGTCAGAGCCGACGCCATGACACATCGAGCTGTTTTCGCGCCGCAAAAAAAAATATTATGAAAATGGCTTTAATCTTGGTTAAAATTAAGTTTATTACCGAAATAAAGATTTTTTCGTAAATAGTAAATGTATACCCACATTACGGAAGAGGATTTCAAAATCTTTCGTCAAGCCTATTAGTGACCATCGACATTACAACACCTCTATAACTCACATTAATCCTTTAATTGCGATCTAAACGAGCGTCCATCCTAATTTAGATAAGCCATTATTAAAGGCAATGATTTATACGTGTATTATATGCGCAGGCGCAGCTGCGGCCATTGGAACAAAGCGTGTGTTCCCTTTCCCACATTACTTACAAAAATGACTGATAGATGCATAAACGCTGTTATTATGCGCGTTCAATGTGTCGTCATTGAGAGATTGTTCGAGATTATCTCGTCGGGATGAGCTTTTCAAAGAGCCGGTGGACGTTTTGTAGCATTTCTTTGCTCATATTTGTTTTAAGTGTTTTAAGCCTGAAGTGAAGACGATAGCGATCAAATACTTTTGGTGGAACTATCTTCAATGCGTGTGTTTAAATTTTGACTTTTGTCAGCGTGTTCTTTTTGAGACCATCATCTATCTATCTTCTAAATATATATAACTCAAAGATGACTGACTGACTGACTGACTGACTGACATAGTGATCTATCAACGCACAGCCCAAACCACTGGACGGATCGGGCTGAAATTTGGCATGCAGGTAGATGTTATGACGTAGGCATCCGCTAAGGAAGGATTTTTCGAAATTCCACCCTTAAGAGGGTGAAATGGTTGAATTATTTTCCCATAGGCCACGTCGCGGGCGAAGCTGCGGGCAGAAGCTTGTTATATGTATAAGCATTTAATAAGTCAACGAAGAGTTTTAGCGGGAAAGCGAAAAAGATTGCGTCACCGCATTGTATTATTTTCCTAAACTTGTGTTATTTTCAGTGTTAGTGCATAAAATTGGTGGCATTATATTCGTTAAGTGCTGGATTACAGGCGTGAGTGTGGGAAAATGGTATAATGATGGTGAAACGTTTCTTTTCGTGTTGTTTCCAAAACTCCATAGAAGCATCAAGTAAAGTTGACACCACTTTACTAGGAGTATGACTTTGACTAGACTGACTTGACTATGACTTGACTTGATGACTTCGACTGTGACTTGACACATATTTGCGTGAAATATCATTAACTTGATAAATTATCAATTACTTGACACTGGCTAAATACACAAAAGTATGGAACCAAAACAAACAAAAAAAAAGTCAACGAAAATAAGGCCTTCATTTAGAAAGCTATCATATCCCTTGACAGCACCGGAAATTTTCCAATCGAGCATCAATACATCATCGATAAATCGAGCAGACTCTATCTTGAGACTGTCAAATTGTACAATGCAATGGTACTGGAGTACCGGGGTGTCATTCTGCCACAACAAAAACTCATGTTGAATGGTACACGTCAGATGCTAGATGTGTATCCCGAGATAATCGCCGTGCTGGTATTGACTTACAGGAGAATTAAGTTTTTATGCTCGATTCTGTGATATCGGAATTTATTGAAGTTTGGAAGATTCTAGATTTGATTTTATAATTGGTGGGGAAAATGAAAATCTCTTAACGAAAATAATAATAACGCCTAACGATCACATACATAGATCCTGGACCCTAACTAGGATTCCCTGTCTAGGGACCCAGGAACTACGAGGACCATAGCCCCACAGCAACCAGACTCAGAACAAGTATTTTCGCTTTTTTTTCTGTGCACAAATACTTATCATGCCGGGAATCGAACCCGCCGCCTCCGGTTTATGAGCCGCCTGCTCAACCAGCACACCACAGAGGCTGTCCATATATATAATAATGTGAAAAGAATGCCGACGGTAAATTGTAGCAGTGCAAAAACTGCATTATACGTATTACGAGTCGACAGGGTGCCTGCATAGAAAGTTAATATTCATCAATCTTTAATAAAAAGCTTACTGAATAAACAACAGTTTAAGTAATCTTTCTTTATTTAATTAATGTAATTAACAGTTTCCTTAACAATTAATCGCAATAGAGTTTCCAACAAATTGTGTTTAAATTCAAACTAGCCGTAAATGGTTATACAGTTATAATAGTGAGTTGGCTAACTTAAGCTACCGAGGTTCTTTCACGCACACATTTACGTATCTGCATGTAGTGTAACATGAGATCCCCAATCATTCACGTAGAGTTATAGGTTAAAATGTTTGATAGGTAGATTATTAGCAAGAAGATACAAGATAGAACTAAGTCTAATATGGCTTGCAAATCGTAGGTTTTTATAGTACAATAAAACTTTACCAAACTATAAAACAGTTTGCTTCTTGTAACGTCTTTATCTTTATTATATTATATGTATGTATGTATCAGCTCAAGGTGCTGTGCGTAGGTTGCAACCTAACCTATACAACTATAGGCCTTCAGCATGCGCACCGGGCCGTGTCCGGAGCAAGAATGCTCCGTAGTACACCGAGCGCTCCCTTTTTTATAGCTGATGGGTGGGGGAGCGATGACAGTTATCGGTGTTACCACTGTAATAAATTTAAATGCTACCACAGTGTAAATTACGGTACTACCCGCTGCCCATAGAGTTTACAACTGGACGTTGCCACCGTCATATTAATATATCAAATATTATTAGCGTAGTAGTTGTCAAAAGCGACGCGCTCCTATACTGTCTCGATAATTACTGCGTGGTGGCGGCGCGTGCGCAGGCTGATCGGATCTAATCGCGCGATCGGGACGCGACTCATTGTCGCTGTCGCCGGCCGCGTGTCCAAACACTGTCGCGGTTGTAGCTTGCAACCAGTTTGCTTGGACCCTCAATTTCATTACTGTTTGATGGCGGTAGCTCTTGTTGTATTTTGGTCATACTTTTTGGGCGAATGAAGAAGGCAAGTCCACCTAATGGTAAGCTAAGCACCACCGTCTGCTCATGAACTGTTCAGACTTCAAGTACTACGCTAAATCGCTAGCATTATCTTTATTTTGTAATGTGGTCAAATGTAATAATCAATGTGAAATCACCAGTTCTGTAGTTTTTAAAATATAATATAAAATATTGTTTAGATAAGGTAGGCTTGCGTTTGACCGCTATCGATTCGTTTTTTATCTGTGTCACTACCAGTTGTACTATAATTGTAACACGGGCAATAATTCCCGTTGTACAATACTACCAACGGGCTCAGTAGTAAAACGGGAACTTCTTTTTACCTGTTGTACTACCTTTATAAGGTGGTAACATGTGCAATATTTCGTTTATTACTCCGCGAAATACCAAGCTACACTATACAAGTAATCGAAGGGAATCTTCAAATTCTATCACTTTTCGACTTCACTCATCAACAGATGTGGTTCATCTGGAATAATAATTGTATCAAACTAGAAACGCCCCGTAGAAAGCCGCGTGAATCAGGTGAGTTGCAGTCTAATGTAGGCCTACTCGTACATTAAGTCTTTTGATTTAACTTGAAATATAAGCGATTCCTTCTTCACTCATGTTCTATACAATAGAGCTGGATAAATATTATCCGACGCATACATTATAAACCGACTAAAACAAAAAAACAATAGCTTTTTAAGGGTTCTGTTTATAAAAACCTCATTTTATTATTACTGTGTATTGTTTTATTCAATAAAAGCCGCACCTTAGTCAAGTAAATCATCAACACCCGCTTTAACGGTGCACCATGCTATCTAACACCATTTGTTTTATTACTAACTAGTTGCACCTCGCGGTTTTACCCGTGGATAAAAAACATTTTAATTATTTGCTCATCCCACGGAAAAATTTATCTTTTCCGGGATTAAATGTAGCCTATATGTTAATCCTGAGTATAAGCTATCTTGGTACCGAATTTCATCCAAATCTATTCAGCCGTTTGAGCGTGAAGTAGTAACAAACATACACACATGCACACATACACACATACAAACTATCTCCTTTATAATTTTAGTGTGATGCCTGTCCGCACCAAAGTTTGATAACTCTTTAGTCCACACCTATCTTTCCATCTATCATCGTACTGTAAAGCATTTCGATATGTTTCTAGAGAGATGAGTGCGAACTTAAGAGTTGTTAAACTTTAGTGCACGTGGGCGTAAGTAATGTAAGTATTATTTACCGGTACTGCGAGTAGTCGCAAATCAAAGAGAGGATTTAGGGCAGTGTAACACGATCCTCGCAGTCGCGCGTGTGATGCAACAAATCTGTCACATGCGGAATAGTGATGTGCCGACGCTTCTGGAGTAACGAATAACGATTATATTTCTTTAAAATATCGAAATAATCATTCTTCTTTTTCTTCTTCTCGTATAGGAAAGTGGACAGGCAATGTCTAAATGTTTAATGTCTGGCAACTTTGACCTAATTTCACAATTACCTCAAGAGTTGAGGGTGTTACCTTCTTGATTGCGAATGACGTTTGACACTAGCTGTCAGTAGATATAAGAATTAACACGTAATGTAATTAACTAATTATGAATAATGAATGAAAAATACTAATGAACTTGTGATCAACAATAATAAGCTTCGCCCATCTATCCACTTGTGTCACTGGAATGGAAAAATCAGCATATTTGTAGACATTTCACACAGCGCCATCTAGTCCCGAACTAAGCAAAGCTTGTGCTATGGGAACCAGATAACTGATACAATACTTAGATACTTTTTGTTTGTAAATACATACATAGAATACTATATAACTCCCAGACACAGAATAAACATCGATGTTTATCACACAAATGTTTTTCCTGGATGGGAATCGAACCCACAACCCACAGTTCAGAAGGCAGGGTTACTACCAACTGAGCTATCGGGCCTGTCATTGATTAAGCCATAGCATTTCATTACATGTACTTTTAATAGGTATTTTTTTAAATATGGGTGCTTATGTAGGTATTTGAAATGAAATGAAATGAATGAAATGAAATGAGTTTATTACCAGATAAAAAATCCAAACTTAGGTACTCTAATAAAACTAACTTAAACTAAACAGCCTAAAACACCTGTGTATCTTAGGTGATGGGTACGTGGTAGGATTGCCACCTTCGATGTAGTGGGCTTTGGTCCCAGTCTCGCACGGCTGCCACCAGGGAGTTCTCAGAGCGGTAAAAGACGGTACGCGCAGTGGCTGAGCGGCTTCTAAGTAGCGCTTGCCATCCTGGAGCGCGGCCTTCGGCAAACATGGCGCTTGCGCTGCAGTATCGCGGTAGACGAAACATCGCGCGCCACGCATCATTATATTGTACCCTCATATCACTTAGAGCGGCCTTCGTATAGTTCGCCCAGAGAGCCCAGAGATTGTATTTGCAACAACACGCCTAAGCACTTGCATTTTGTTTTCATTTTTATATGTAGCATTAGGAACGTCTTCAATATTGTCTAGCTACAATAGCTATATTTGAATGAGCACACTTGCATTCAGAGCGTTGCTATGTCATTTAATAATTAAAATACAAACCTATTGATTTATTGAAACATCTGTAAAATCGCATTAGACGATTTAAATGTCTTTTCCGAATGTGTACAAGTACATCCCTAATAGATTGATCGAGAGCCGCGACAGGCATGGCGAAAGGATGCGCTTGCGCCGTGAAATCGATCGTTATGTGCTCTTGTACGAAGCTTTAGTACGGCGCTCTCTGCAACTATTTTACATTTGGTTACTTAGAAAATTAAACATTTTTTTAAAGTTTTATGGTTTGAATTGAATTGAATCTTAGGTAATGTTATATGGTTTCGCCCCTTGTCATTTGTATTCAAAAAACATATTAAATAATAAGTGTCATTGAGTATTTACTGCATTCTTTAATAATTTATAGGCATGGCATTATGTTAGTATTCCTAAATTCAATTACTTATAGTTCAATGTTATTTTATATGTTGTAAAAGATTTTATGAAATTCCAAAGAAAAATGTTGTTTCGTATTTATTAAAAAATGCATTAAGGTTATAGATAATAATGTCTAACATTATTAAAATACATATAATGAAATTAAAACTATTTAAAATTATCAAGAATATGAGTCTAAACTGCAAGTATTTAAACTGCGTTTTTAATAAGGCTGTGAAAAAATCATTGGTTATCCCATAGACTTAAGATGTGGCCAAAATATTATAGGTCAATAATTTATCCAATTATGATAAAACTTTAAATTACGACTCTATTATAATCCGATAGATAGAATTATGTATTGCTTGCACAAGACAAGGCTTGGCCATTGGTGATAACACTATTAAGCTTATGTGATTTGCTATTATATCTTTTCAACGCACACCAAGGCTTCATTTACCGCTAAACTGTTGGACGGACCCTTATTTGGGTGTCTCCGGCACCTAAAATGTATAAGCACGGCTTGATCTCGATGTTGCACGAAAGGTCAGGAGACTGCTGTTGGCAAAATGACCCCTTCTGTTGTTTATATTGTTGCCGGACCTTCATCCGCGTATAACCTTACACACATATACTACCTTTTTCGAGAGAAAAATATTTTATAGATTCCTGGTTGCTTTGGGTTATAGCCGCGTTATGTGGGATTTTCACCCACTAAACCCCCTTGGTGTCCTGCTTCATTGCTTAACAGGGGGTCTCAGGATTTCCAGAAGAACACACCGGTCGGTGCCCTCCAGGACAGTGAACCTGCTTATCCTGGAAACAGCTCCATGAGCTGTCCCCAACCACTCACGGCAGCGACAAAAGACGCCCATTCACATTCGCCCAAAAACAACTTTCAGTCAGACAGGGAAGAAATATCGTAGCCATATTATTGTTAGCCCCATGGGAGAGGCTCAGCAGTAAACTAAGGTTCGAGGGCTTGACCAATGTAAATTTAAATGCATAGTTTATAACAACCCTGTAGAAGGACACGAGATACATTTTATCAAGGTAATGAACGCGTTCCGTGCTGTGCGCAGCAACGAGTAATAATATAAAATTTCAATTTAATATGACCGAGAAATATCAACTGAGACTCGACAAACACAGAAATGAATTGGCCGCTCAATTGCAAAGAACGGGATGTCTTCAATTCGCCAAACTAAAGAGACATAGCATGCAAAACCTAGCGCACAGATTCGCAGTCAGAGAATGAGAGATTATTTTACTGGGCGCATCTCTCTTCATACAACGCAAAAAAATCCAGTTTGAAACAGCCAGCGAATTGGATTATTGTTCTATGAACAGAATGCCAAGCAGCAAGATAAAAAAAAATTTATCTGATCAAAGTTAAACCTTAGCCGCGTCATCATCATCAGCCTATTTTTGTCCACTGCTGATCATAGGCCTCGGTTTTCAGCTCTTTGCATCTAGTCACTACCAGCCGTTTTTCACAAGTCGTCACTCCCCTTGGCCGCAGAGCGTCCTACACCACGTTTGCCTAAGCGTGGTCTGCACTCAAAAACACGTCTACCTCAGCGGTTATCAGTTCTTCGAACGTAACAATATATATTGAATGGTAAATGGTCAAGAAACGCACGTGTGTCCGAAAATATATAATACAAAACGTATAATATATGCCCTAGCTTTATATCAACTTCAGAAACTAGATTAACACCATCGATATATCCACGTCGAAACACCGAACTAGAGGTCTACTATTGTTAGAGGATTGTTTTATTTGTTTGTTCTTAAAATAAATCGACGGCCAATTTTCACGACACTTTTAGGAGGGGAAAGTAAAACCCAAGTGGAGACAAGAAAATGCTATGAAAAACTTTTCACCGCAGAATTATCTAGCATAACGAACAGGAGCGTGCGAACTATCCACGTACTATACATATAAACGGACAGGTACTATATACATCTACGCTTATTACGTAAGTTTTAAATTCGTAACCGTCGCTTTTAATCGCTCCTTAATAAGGATATATGCTTAATAATAATTCCCCTTTCGGTCAGACTTTCTAGTTCTAACCGTGTCGTTCTATTATTTTTAACTCTGAGACAAATTAGCGCCAATATGACAAATATCTTAAGTAAGAAACCGAGTGAATAAAATCAGCTTGAACAAGCATAAAACCTTAGACCTTATAACAAGTACTGTAAATAAAAAAAAGTGAGTCTGCTCCCATCTGGATATGCTGAATTTATATTCAAAAACTCAAAAACATCGCAAGAAAAGACCACGGTAGCCCCCCTTAGGCATTCGATGCTGGCAACGTTATCTCTGGCGATATTTTGTAAACGCAGGCTTATCGATTCAGAAGTTGTCGATTATCGACATCCGTCGATTGCTTGAGTCGATTGATTTACTTTATACCTACACTTTGATGTTGGAAAATGAATCAGTTTATTTACTCACTTGAGTATTATAATGCAAAGTAAATTATGCGTAGCTGTTACTTTTCATTTTAATAAACTAATTAGATTTCAGCTGCCACATGTCTTATTAGAGTTATGTCCATCTGGACTAATTGACAACACCTAAGTACACTCTTATCCCTCTATGACACACCTACTGCAATGCATTTGTGTATGTCAAAGAAGAATAAGTGCGAACTTAGGAGCTGTCAAACTTTAGAACAGACGGGCATTGGAGGGGTTAGTCAGTTTTTTTTGTTTGGTTTTGGCTCCACACTTTTGTGTATTTAGCCAGTGTCAAGTAATTGATAATATCTCAAGTTAATTAATATCATATAATGTGTCAAGTCAAGTCACAGCCCAAGTCATCAAGTTAAGTCATAGCCTAGTCTAGTCAAGTCATACTCCTAGTAAAGTGGTGGCAACTTTACCAGAAGTTTCTATGGAGTTTTGGAAACAACACGAAAATAAACGTTTCACCATCATTATACCACTTTCCCACACTCATGCCTGTAATTTAGTACTTAACGAATAAAATGCCACCGATTTTATGCACCAACACTGAAAATAACACAAGTTTTGGAAAATAATACAATGCGGCGACGCGATCTTTTTAGTTTTCCCGCCAAAATAAACCGGTCAAAGTTTTGGACTTCGAAGTATCGCGCCATTTAGGTACTAGAAGAAGTTTTGTTAAAGAGCTGTAATCGATGCAAACCTGTCATATTGTAAGCTGCTTTCCCCATTAAACAATAACTCGGTGGATACTTATTAATTTAAAAGTGTTAAAAAAGTAATAAATAAAAATTGTAATTGAAAATACAAATGAATAAAGAAATGTTTCAAAAACACGCATATCTGTTATAATATAATTGAAAAGCACTCTATACCTCTTCAATCTTCATACTTGAGCCGGAGTTCATTATAGACTCAGTGTATTTTATGGCTACCTAAAAAGGTGTTCTACGCCATAAAAACGGCTGACTTACCCGCAGGTAATCTAGTAACACGGCCCTAATATACGGACCGCAGCGTACTTGGCTTTTAGCTCCCTTTTAAAAAGCTGCTAGGATTTTCCCACGGACACTAAAAGCTTTTGTCTCTAGGCTCGCGCTATATGCAAAATTATTTATCGATATATCCTAGGAATTTTGAAGGGATTCACCGTTGTGTCAAAAGTTTAGCTTGCGTTTTGCATACAAAATTGTTGTTTGTAAAGTCTTGCAGTTTTGAAGATTTCAAAAACAATTTGTAGAGTAACACTATGTTGACCTTTGAACATATTCAGTTTTTATTATAAAAGTATTTGATACCGTTGATAAAATTTATTCAATATTTTCTATTCAGTCTATACTAGATATCTTGCAGTTTATAAATGAAGTGCACCTTCTGTATTACAAACTCCAGACTGATTTATCAAGCCAAAAATTTCGAATTTTTATTCGTTTGTTTCATTTTGGCGTCTAAAATCGCTATGAAGTTGTTTGGTTCCTAATACTAAGCACTCATCGGGAACTTCATCGAACACAATTGATTTATCGATATCGTCAATGCTCGATGGTCACATCACTCGGCTACCGTTCGCGAAACGTGACCGCTCGCGACAAACGGCGCGCGTGACGTATCTGAACGCGAGTCGATATGTCGCTGATACCAGCCAACACTTATCATACAAATATGAACTCTATATTGTCTACAATAAAAAATAATTTGAATTGTATGATAAAGAAATTTCAGACTACCCTGTGTCCTATACCAAAATTAATAAAAATGAACTTTAACATCTAAGAAATAAAATGTAAAATATAATTTAAGGTTCTACATTATTCCAAAGTACCATTCGTTTTGTTCTTTGTATAATATGAACTTTAGGAATAAGATGTTGAGGTTTATTTCTCTAAGCGGGATGAATGGAGATTTTCAATGATTTACATGTTTCAGTGATTCTTGTTATCATTAAGACAGTAACATTTGTAACTCCATTTTAATAACTGTGAGAAATTGAATAGACAGGTTTTTTCAATTTGCTAAAATGCGTGCTACTTTTAATTAAATAAATAATTTATCTTCTTCAAAATACAGTAGGAATTGTTGGTATAGTTACAGAATGGATTCATACATTGTTTTAATCGGCCCTTTGTCTATACACTCTTTCATCACACTATTTGATCGATATTTGAGCTGTTTGGCCTGTGGCCTGTACATTGGTCTTACAGTCAGTCAGACACTCCAAAGATACCCTTTTACTAATGTAGGTTGTATTAACATTGTCATCTCCCGGTGTAATAACCGGACCACTCCGCTCTCTTCCCACAGGTGCCGTAAGAGCCAACTAAAAGAATCTCCTGGGAATGGGCATCATTCTCCTTGGTTTGCATTACGATTTTCTGCGATCTCCTGACGCAGTAGATTGTCCTTGCCAAGCGTGGTGATATTCGAACCCCCTCCCCTTATGGGAGAGGGTCCTCGATTGCGTTCTGCGATCACCTGACGCAGTAGATTGTGACTGCAAAGCGTGGTGATATTGGCAACCCCTTCCCTTTATGGGAGAGGTTCCTCGGTTTTGCATTTTGCGATCACCTGACGCAGTAGATTGTGACTGCCAAGCGTGGTGATATGGGCAACCCCTTCCCTTTATGGGAGAGGTTCCTCGGTTTTGCATTCTACTATCGCCTGACGCAGTAGATTGTGACTGCCAAGTGTGGTGATATCGGCAACCCCTTCCCCTTATGGGAGAGGCTCCTCGGTTTGCATTACGATCTTCTGCAATCACCTGACGCAGTAGATTGTGCCTGCCAATCGCGGTGATATCGGTAATCCCCTCCCCTTATTGGGGAGGCCTATGTTCAGCAGTGGACGCAAAAAGGCTGATGTGTGTTAGCATTATATCAGACCTTAAAATATAGTTCTCAATGATAGCATTGAGTTCTATCCAATTTAGATATACGGTATACCGATGCAACTTATAATTGGCCATCTGCGGATTGTGAAACGCGCACCGCGTATTGATTGAATAAGGTCATACGTCTTCCTTTTCCCGTTGATCCGCGTAGATTAAACCTAATGTAGCTTAGAGAAGGTTGCCATGGGTTATGGAGCTGATTCACTTTTTGTTATTCTGCAAAAATTTGGCTCTTGCCATGGGACTGTATCACAGATATTTCAAGTTCAAGTCGAGATTACCCCATGCATAAAGCGGTAATTATTATAGTCTTTCCCTGTTTTATACCGCTCGTTGTAAGGGAGGGAAGGAGGGGAGACGCGGCTGAGCCTCGTTCTGTGATTCCGGCTTATAGAAGATAGTATGACAGCTTTCTTTGTCAGGTTCTTTGTCTCTTGTTCGCTCCCTCTACCAAGTCTACTTGATTTATAAGAACTCTATGATTCTCTTTCAGACCAGCAGTATTGTAGCTAGTTTCTTGCAGCTTCGGTTAGAAAGATTTCATTCTAAAAATAACAGTAATTTAACTGAAAAGTATGGTATCAAAAAGTGACACTATCCTTTTTTGTTCACCATTAAACATTGTTTTGCGTGTGTATGATATCAGGAAAATTTAAAACTCCTAACAATAAATGGGTGTCCAAGAAAAGCACAACGTATGGAAGCTCCGTTCGAAAGTAGATAGCAGTCCTAAGCTCTGAAGGCCTCTAAGCCGCCTCCTTGTGGGAAGTCACCGTGTTTCGAATTAAATGAGATAAACGATGGATCGGCTACGGTTTATAGATTGATCGATGTAAATTGATAGGCTATCGAAAGGTGCATTTGACGGTGGGAGCATTTCGCTGAATGAGAGCTAGGCGGCTTGGAAAAAACGACGATTAAGAGAAATTATTTAACTTTTAAAATACACTAAACACTACACACTTTGAATGATAAGAACATATCAATATTAAAGTACTTGATAGCCTCTGGTAGTGTGGTGGTTGAGCAGGTCGGCTTGTAGCCCGGAGGTGGCGGGTTCGACTCCCGCGACAACAAGTATTTGTGCACAAAAAAACGCTGTTCTGCGTCTGGGTGTTGTAAGACCTCCTCGTATTTTCTGGGTAAATACATCCTAGTTAGAGTCCAGGATCTATGTATGTGATCGTTGGGCGTTATTTTTATTTATTATGTTATTTAAGTAAAGAACGTTAAAGTTTCTCTTTGGAAATAGCTACGGAATTACTCACTTATACGCGTGCTTCGACCCTCTCTTGGGTAGGTAGATAGGATTGCTTTTTGCCTAAATTTCACTGCATAGCTAATCTTAGGCAACCATTAGTTTTGCCTACTATGCCACTGGTATATATACCGGCAATAGCTTGGCAACAGTAGCTATATTATCATTGGTTGTTATTGCGGACGTTTTTAGAATCCAAGGCTTTGGCATTTGTCTGTGTGGTTCCGGCAGTTTGTGAATAGGACTATTTCCCTCGTGGGTGCTGTAAGAGTTGGCTAAGGGAATATCCAGGGAATGGTCAGGAGCAATATGGCAACCCTCTCCCCCCCTCCCTAATGACGTTTCATGGGAGAGGCCTGCATTCAGCAGTGAACCTCTTCCGTCTGTTAATGTGATCTCAAAACAAAGTTTGTATCCATCTCTATTTTAGGTACCACATTACTTTCCCTGACTATAAGTGGATATATTTATTGGTGTAGGGGCACATCGGTCGAGTGATTGACTCAATTACACATGGGCTCGTTAGCCCGTGATCGCTCCGAGATCAACGCAGCCTCGTTACTTGTGAAGTTAGTGTTGTACGGCGAGGTCAATAGTGCGTATATTATGCGAGGTACTTATAATAACTAGTTAGGAATACGCGATTGAATAAATTTGAGAAAAAATGCACCAATTATAGAGCTAGAATCCGTTTTGTGATTAGTATTTTTGACGCTTAATATATTTATAGTTGGCTATCTATCCGTATCGGAACGATTGCTAAGCAAGATAACCAAATCGGTAAATTGACCAATTAGAAAAACATTACATACTTAAACAGCTATTCGTCCGAGTAGCAAAATATCGAAGAGTCAGAATGTCTACTAAGCAAAACGACCAAATTTCAATTTATCTGGATATTTTATGCTTTTCTCGTCTCATTAAAAAAAATTAAACAAACTGGATTACGAGTAACTTACAAAGGTCAAGAGACAAATAAGACCAGTGCATTAACACACCTCTGTAAAAGTTAATAATAAAAATTAAGCACCGAACTTAAGAATTAAAAAAAATTGTTAAACCTATGGCGTCATCAAAAAATTTTTTCACTTCCCTTTTTCTACAGCAACAGTGATATTAGAACCTTAATGAAAACTTTCTTACCTAATGCCACTTTTCAGGATTAAATTGGCTATTGATCCCTTTAGTAAATAGACCGTTAGTGAAGCTTGGAACACCTTATCTTATGCTTCACCCCGTCGTCGCCGCCCGAGACACGTCTTGAGCGACCCGGATGATCCTATAGCAGCCGTAGTATCGGCTGCGCTAGGATCACCGGACTAGTCTAGCCCTTCTGGCTCAGGTACCGCTTTCGGCACCGGTATAGGATATCAGCGTAACACAATCAGACACCGACCCCGCCGGCGAGGTCGACGTACCCCCCGTAGGTTAGCTAGAACGGTCGCGACTTTCAATAGGGTCCACTCTTCCAGTGGACGTAGTCTTCTCGATCCTCTTATCCCGGCAACGGCCCAAGCCGAGGCTCGCACCCCAGGGGTGCCCTTGAGCTAGTTGCCTCCCACTTTTGACGGCTGGGCGCCTTAAGCGCCCGCCCTCCCGCCCGATGACGCTGTAAAGGTCGATAGAGACCAACAGCATTAGCTCGTTCAAAAAAAAAAAAAACCTTACCTTGTGCTTTAGGAAGGACAAGTCTCTAACGGGTACCGTCCTTCTATTGACTTTCAGCTCCGTCTGGAGGACTTCCATAGTAGAGACGTCTGTGAAGCCATGCTCTTGTAACGCCAAGCACGTCCTCTGAACTTGCTCGATGCATGGCGAGAAAGAGCAGAATCTACCTCCTAGAAAAACCGGAGAAACGACACTTTATAAAAATTATAAGTTCTAAACATTTATATTACTTTTAAAATGAGAGTCCAACTAACTTCAATCTCACCGCATTTTTTTTATTACAAAAATGAGATGTAGTTGAAGTCGAAATACCAATTATTAAGGATAACCTAAAAACTAACCATCATATCTTGATCAAATTGAAATGGGACCACACGGGAAGCACCAGCTTTCAAATAATAAAGAATAAAGAAAATCGGTTTACACAGTCGAAAGGTCTGAGGTAACAAACATATAAAAATACACTCGAATTTAGAACTTCTTACTCTTTTAAAATAGTTTGATAATAAATGGCCATATTTGCGAATATATAGAAACTGAATTTACGGTCTCTTCCACAACAATGCAATGTCCTCAAACCCAACCAGGAATTCAACTCCTACGTATCAAGCCGCGTACCTTCCAACTTCCCATTTATCGTCTAGCACATCAACTGGTAATCAGCGATTAATTAAATTTAATTAAACATAAGGCTTCGAGATAACTCGCGGGCCCGAAGTCAATCTTTCATCGACACTAGGCTCAAAGGAACTATTTACTTTGGCAATAGTTCCTGAGATATTAGGCCTTCCTTGGAACTGCTAATAGATTGAAAACTTTGTCACAATGAGTATATTTTATTACATGTAGAATTTTTGAGCCCTGTGAATGTCATAGTGCTTTCATTGCGAATATTTTGATAGCTCAGTTCGGCTGTTATTCTTATCTCGATTTCTCAATGGCTATAGCAATATCATAGACATAAGGCCGTCTGTACCAAAGTTTGACAGCTGCTAAGTTTGGACCAATTCCTCTGTGACATACCCAGACGTATTGCAGTGGAGATGTCATAGAAGGATAACTGCGAACTTAGGCGCTGTAAAACTTTACTGTAGACCGGTATATACCAAAGATCTTTGCTATGGATTTTTGGTATGGCATACATGCAACTCTAAAACCACAACTCGCATACCTTGCAAAGCATGATAGCGCTCTGTCGTAAAAACTAGTACAAACCTGTTGGTTTGTAGTAATTTTTACAGACGGCCTTTAATTAATGACACGTCTGTACTAATTTCGTTCGCAATTATTAGGTAATTCATTGAGAGATAATTGAGAACTTATAAATTGTCAAACTTTATTACAGACTGGTTGGTATTCGTGTTGTAACCAGTGTCATACAGCACTATGGCTTAATTCAATCTACTGTTTAAATGCACACGATTAGTATAATGGCTTCATTACACAAATCTCAAGCCACCAGCGGACGCCTTACAGCTGTGCTCCAATTATATAACGCTGGCACGCGATACACGTTAAAAAATAGAACGATTTGAAATTCGACCCCTGCTGCGATGCGCCCGCGTCGCTCAGATTGGCAGAGTGAGTGACGTGCGCTGTCCTTATTGGTCGATAAGATGCGACAGATAACCACCGCCGGCTCACATAAAAGAAGTCGCGTCTTCCCGTAACATTTCGACTTGTAAAAATTTTCGATATCCGTACGCTATCAGTGACTATCACATGGGAAAGAAAACATCTGTCGACGTACCAAAACGACCAAGGCATTATGAAGTGGTAAGAGGTTGTTTTATTTGGATTGTGTAAGAGGTCGATCGCCCCCGGCGCGTTTCAAACATCGTTAGTTGGTCGGACGGGTCCTGACGCCGGGTGTCCGATCCTTTCGGACACTATCGTCTGCCATTGTGATACGCGGCACAATGCACGATATTCGATAGTGAAGCGGGTTTTTGAAGGCATTATCTTTCATCTCTGGTGCACAAATTGAAAGTTTTACTGTTACGGGACTAGGATAAAGGGATGGGACGGAATGGGTATGCAATCTTTCGAAAGACGACATCCTATGCGTTTAGGTCGCAGTCTGATTACAAAATCAATATAAAGCACTATTTTTTAAAGCTTAACGCGACACAAAATAATCAGATGAAAAAAAAATGTGTAATCAAAACGAAGAAAATAGATAACTGAATACCATTTAACGAAGTAGTTTGGTTTTCCAAAATAAAATCGTAGAATAACACCCAATAAACACTGTTTTACTCCAAATTTTCAGCGATAGCAACAGTTTTTTACGAATTGGATGGCTAGAAAAATTTTAAACATATAATAATAATAATAAAAATAATAATAAATAAATACCTGTGGACATTTCACACAGCGCCATCTAGCCTCAAACTAAGCTTGTACTATGGGAACCAGATAACTGATACAAAACTTATAGATACTTTTTGTTTGTAAATACATACATAGAATACAATATAACATCCAGACACAGAATAAACATCACATAATCGATGTTCATCACACAAATGTTTATCCTGGGTGGGAATCGAACCCACAACCTGCAGTTCAAAAGACAGGGATACTATCAACTGAGCTAAGGGGCCAGTTTTTGGATAGGTAATATTATATATAAGCAGTATTATTTTAAATTTGATATGCCTATATTGTACTCTAAGCAACGCTTAAACATGGGAATGTGCATCAGTATACAATTACGCTATTCAGATTTTCATTACAAGTATTGTGAACCTGGTGCAAAAAACTTCAGATTATAGGTATTAATCTTTAGCGTTTTAGGAATAATTTAAATCAATATAGCCCGAAATAAACTACGTACTTCAATAGACTCAGAATACACAAGCGCTATTGAACTTTGTCAACTTTACCGAAATGCCGCAGCTCCAAAATACATGAAAGCTGCCAAGCAAACGCCGTAAGTTAACAATAAGGTTAGTCATCATCCGTTGCGACAGAGGCTTGGGTCAGGGCACAGGAATGCCGCCTAATTGACAGATTACCGAGGACGTGTAGCTGATGAATGTCCCGTCGCGTTAGCCTTAGGTCGCTTCAGTAAAACTTGCTTAGTGGTTAGAGTTAATCGTAATTATCACTTTAATTTTCCAGTGGCAACAATGTGGGAGTCGGGGATATATCTGCGAGCTTGTTTTGTTTTTGCACGTTTAGGTGTTATGTACTTTTTTTTATGTTACTGAATGATTTGACGAGCTAGCCGTTCACCTGATGTTAAGCGCCACGGCTGCCCATAACAGAACAGTGTCAATCGGAACCCCAAAATAGAATTTCGAGCAACACTGCACTGCGCACATCATCCTGAGACATCAGCACAGTCTGGTAATAAGATTACTCGACTGTGAGATCAGATCATAAAGTCTCAATTGCCCAGTAATTTCACTAGCTACAGTGCCCTTCAAACCGGAATACAGTAGTGCTTTCGCACTACTGCTTGGCGGCAGAATAATTGGCAAAGCGGTGGTACCTACCTAGACGAACTTTGCAACAAAGTCCTACCACCTAGTAGACTTTTACTTAATTCTTTTTCAGTTTGTCTCATCTGATAAACCATGGGCAAAGAACGGTTCGTAGACCAGAAGAAGATATTTTTGATATTTTGTGGCTTATAAATAAATAGATAGTCGTGATCGCTTCATGAAGATGCAGTAAACAGATTTTGGACAAAAGTTATAAAATAGTTTTTGCATTCACCATCATCATATTTCAACTGTCACCCACTGGCACTGGTCAATTGGGGTGATTTTGATAATTTATGGCTCCCTCCATAATTAAAGTATTAGGTACAGACGGTTTCCAGAAAATAGAGCACTCAGATTCTACTATATTTAGCAGATAGTAGATGTTCCACGACCTAATCTAATTCTGTATTACATTTTGTAACATTATAAGTGTACGTTACGTAACATAGCTTTGTGCCGTAAATACTTCCATTCAATCACTTTGTACATGCTACAGAGTATTAGAGATGAGTACACCGTCACCTTAGCGATATCGACGTACAACTGATTCATTTTCTAGAAAAGACTTTATATTCGTTACATTTCATGCTCAAAGATATTTCAGGGTAGTATTTTTGTACCCATAATAGGCTAACACTTCTAGTTAATACTCGAGAAGAGAATAGCACTAGATACAGCGTCATTTTTCCTGTGGCACGGCATCTACCTACTTACCGATTTCAGCACAAGCTGCAATAATGTAAGGGTGTCATTCATGTCCTGACGAAGGTAGATAAGAACAACAACTACATATAATTTCGCAGTATTACCGATTAAATATTATACAAGTAAGTTTTAATAATAATTGCTTGTCATTGGTCGCATAGACAAGTTTTCTACCATCCTCAAATTCTTTACTCTTTTTGGAATGTTTTAGAAAGAACTTCTATCGATACATTATATTACATCTCTGTCGTGTACAGCTGAGGGTATGACAATGGCGTCGCGCCGCGTCACTAACAATACTGGACAAGCTATTGATGTATTAGCGTAGATAACGCGGTGAAATCACACGTGTGCTGCAGTATACTGGATGACAGTAAGAAAAAGCTGGCGAGCTCTGTACTCGACGGTCTGGTGTTCACTTGAACAAAAATATCTTCTAAAGCTAAGGGCCATGATATAGCTGGCCAAGGGGCGATGTCCGTCCGGACTGGGGTCACATTGGCCATCTAGTTGATAACATCTAGGTGTACTTAATTAGGAATTGTTTATCAGCAAAAAATTATATAACCTCATAATAACAGAATCTGGACCATCCATTCCACTGTCTAAAAAAGGTACGTTGATATCTGTGACAATATTCAAAGCAAAGGCTAACTGTAACGGGATTCTCTAAATCTCCTCGTTCATTCAGATTCTCATTAACCCTGAAAGAGTTTTAAATCACGCAAGTTTGTATATTGGATAAATTCTCAAATTGGCTGAAGATATGCAGATATTCACGTATATGTGCAGAAATATAAAACCACAATAATCGTGAACTACGAAGGTCACGCTATTACCCTTTACATTATACTGAATTAAGCTGAAATAGGCTGTTTGATCGAATCAGGCGAGACTCTCTACTGGTATTGCAGTGTAGTGACATCATGCCCTCCACAGCGTAATGAGGTCGAACGCTGAGCGCAGACGGTATTGTTCTTTAGATTAACCGATTAATTATTTTTGGTAGGTAATATTACTTGGTAATCTAATCTGGGTTATCTGTGCTCATTCATTTTTCGATAGGAACCGGTATTAGTTCATGATTACCCTTAGATAAAGTGAAAGTAAGACAATCCTTTAGGACAGAGGTGCATTCTTTGAGGGACATGACAGATAGGAGAGAACATTGCGCTGTTCTTTTATGCAATAGGATGACAATCAAGCAGACACATTGCCCGATGCTAAAAATTCACCTAAGAACGCGAACGCTGAGGGTAAGATTCCGGAACCTTTTAGCCCCTTTCTTCTAAGGTGTTCAAGGATTCAGATTTCCCTATTTTATAGCGTCGCAGAAAACTCTTCAACCATTCCACTTTTTAGGATTCTGTAGGAACCCCTACGTCAGGTCTTATTTATTAACAAAAAAGTAAAGTCGTCAACACTTAACATTCAGTTCGTAACGTTTCCAAATCCCACACGAAAACAACGGTTCCACATGAAAACATACTTTTCTTATATCCATTTTCACACTGACTATGATGAGTTTCTCGAATAAAACATTCTTTGAGACATTTTCCTATAACCGTATCCTCATACAGCTGCGTGTGGCGTAGGGCGTCGTCGCTGGGGTGGCCGCGCTTGCGTCGGCTCCGCCCTCGCTTGAGGCGCGCCGGCTCAACCGTACCGAAAGACTAGGGTTACCAGGACATAGAGAAAACAAAATCCACAAGTTTCCATCACAAGCCCATCATGTTCCCAATGATAGGGATCTTTTACAGGGAGAGACTAATACATGATCATAATTCACCAGCACCCTGGCTATGCCTGGGATGCTTGATGACACATGTCCTCGAATTTGGTGATTATTGAAAATGCAGGTGCAGGGCCGAGCTGAATTTAAACTAATACTACTGGTGAACATACTTACTCACTTTTAGTCGAATTGGCTCTTCTACAAGTTTTGGGATTCTGTTAAACATCAGCGGAAAGACGCCAGCTGTATCCCTTCTCCATTATCATATGGAGTGATTTCAGAATTTTGAAGCCGTCCGATTTATTGTGAGTTGTCTTAACGAATGTTATCTTATAATTTTAGTAAGATTACCCATATGAATTTTAACACTGAAATCTATACTACTATATCCAGACCTTGCGAAATAGGCAGCCCGTATAGGTGGTAACCCTACCGACTATTATAAACACCACCTCTAAGCCGAATGTTGTAATTTAATGTAAACAATCCTGGGAAATGGTTGAATTGTGCTGTCAGGTGTACAAACAAACGTATTCCATTTGTTATTTATTTGCATTAGCTATTTTCTATTAAGGTAATGTAGTATTTAATCAGAAATTGGCGCAGCATGGAACACGCCAAGAACCATTTTCACCAACATGGGCCTGGTAGAAATATAAAAAGGAACACTTGAGTTTGTTCACGAGTGCATTTTGGAGAGTGTGCACTGGAGTTGCATAACCTGATTCCGTCGTCACCGTTTCACCATCGGACAACCAGATGTATGAAAAAGCGCCACGGTTACATGGTTAATATCCCACATGTGCGAACAAAGAGATTTGGCTCCACATTTATCATGCGAACAGCCAAAGAGTGGAACGCTTTACCAGCATCCGTTTTCCCGAAAACTACAACCTTGGAGTTTTCAAATCGAGAGTGAACAGATATCTTCTAGGCAAGCATGTTACATCCTAGACCGCATCGTCACCTACCATCAGGTACGATAGTGGTCAAACGCGAGCCTTTCAAACAATAAAAAAAAAATCAAAACTAATGTGGTAATGGAAGAACATTTAATTTTTGTCAAGCATGTCGAGGTATTTTTACACTCCATCCATGTAGCGTAGCGCCATCTTCATCAGTGTAATTTGTTTTTTCTATTTATTTTCGTGGATGGACGAGCTAGTCATTTACCTGATGTTAAGCGACACGGCCGCCCATAACAGTGTCACTCGGAACTCCAAAATATAAAGTTCCGCGTGACACTGCACTCCGCACAACACCCTGAGACATCAGCACAGTCTGGTAATAAGAATACTCGACTGTGAGATCTGATCATAGTCTCAATTGCACAGTAATTTCACTAGCTACAGTGCCCTTTAAACTTTATCGATAAAGTTCAAATTAAACGTTTACCTATCGCATTCCTGCAGATTTCTCGCCTGTATTGAGGAGTCTTTTAGCCCACCGACGCCCATATTGCAATGGAGCACGAGTATTTATAGCAGTCTCTGTGGTTTATCTATATCGGAGCAGTGCAGTATGGAGCTATCGGGTGCTCGCTGCTCCATCTGCTTTAGCATTAGAGTCGGATCACACTGGGGCAATTTTGAAGTAAAACTTCTTTACGCACGCTTGGTTTGGGGAGTAAGCTGGTGAATGCGAGGCGAACGGAAGTTCACGTAGATCTCCATCACTCAAGTGAAAAAAAAGGCTCATGTATTGAAGGATACTTCCAGGCCAAGCAGGATTTTAATATGAAAAAATTACAGGTACACCTTCCCACCATCACAACTACCAAAATAACAATACAGGTTGATTCACCTGAATAAATAACATATTTGAAACAATTATGTTATATCTACTTTAATCGCCTCAATTTCATACTCAGATATATTTGAATGATATAATAATTGTTCCCCCTATATCAGTTTATAAACAAGGTAAATATAAGGTAGCAAATGTAAAAAAAAGAAACCTAATTGAGAAGCTCTTAATTTTTTGAAGTCGGCTAAAAAAACTTCTTCGCTGTATGCCAAAACATCAAAAACTATAGAAGGATATTGGCGAAATTTCATACATTTTTACTGTACAGAATACACGTGACAGCAATTATTAAAAAAACATTTCCTTAGAGCAAATCGATGAAGAAAGCCAGCGGCAAGAAGGTTTTTGAAAACCTATATAATTCCTCACATTCAGTTTCTTTAAAGTTCTTTTAATAATAAGCAAGCAGTGTACATCGCCCCACAACTAATGATACATTGATTAACAATATTCGGGGTAGATAGCAGTGAGTTACTCGCGGGGCGGGGCGGCCCCGATGTTAGATTGCGAGGGAGTATTTATGCTCACCTCTACACATTATACCTTATCAGACACTAAATATGCCATTATTATATGCGAAACAAATAATGCGAGAGCATGATGCCCGATTTATTAGTAAGAACTTTGAGATGGAAAACCATACCGAATAATATTTATGTTGATTTAAATAGGTGCTAATAAACAAAATATAATGACTAAAACTAAATTAAATGTAAACTAAAATAAACTAAGTATCTAAATCTAAAACAAATTTAGAAAATGTAAGCCTATAAATAAAAAACCACGTTTAAGTCACTGTCTGCGAGGAAGGTGCCCAAAATGCTGGCGACATTACCTAGTTAAATTTAAACAAAGTGTGTGTGTGTGTGTTTACATACATACACTTTGTTACCTATTGGCGGAAGTAAGAGCCAGCACTATATATCTTTCCCATAAAGTATTTTAGAATAATATTTTATTCATGATTCCAATAAGCATTTGAGATAGTTACTGACATAAGCTGGGATATGGACCTTCTCTCCTATGGAGACAATGTAGGCTAAAATGTAATACGCTGGCCAGAGGAGGACGCGTTTCCTAATTTTCAAATCTTGTAAAAAAAATCTCACGGTGTTATCTTTTGCCATTGTAAAAGCGAATGCAAATACCGTACAGAAATTGAAAAGAACCCTAAGATCTGCTAGACGATCATGTTACTTGATTGCAACTAATAGAAACAACAAATTGTATGAATTATACAGCGTCAATACATAGTTTATAGATAGATAGATGGAAAATTCTTTATTGCACAAACAACAATTGAAGGTACATAATACACTTAATGCTATAAAGCATTATCTTCCAGTTAACTCTAGTGTATTGTGGAAGGCTTAATGCGGTAGTGCAATATTAATGGTAATATTGTTTATGTTACATAGTTGGAATGGAAACTGCCAAATTGGGAATGAAATTTCACCTGTTGCAATTAAAGTCCCATGATCACCCCACCAAAACTGAGCCACGCTCGCTCACTAATTAACTTTATCATCGGGATATTTACCAAATAGTTTAGTTTTACTTCAGCTGTATTTATTTTGGAACTGCGCGAGTCATCTGGCAATGCTGTTGGATGGTAATCATAAGCAAATTAAACGGTGTCGGTTACGTTACGAAAGCTCCATGATGCCACCATTGAAAAATATAGTAAAAGTAAAATAAACGTGAGAACATTAAGATATATATACTTGTAGGAAACGGCGGAACTGCAATGGTTATAACTAAAAATTAATGCTATGCAGGGTCTTTACTAAATATGAGAAAACATAATATAATAACTAAATTCGTGGACTCTGCAATGGTGGCGTGGACAGGGCCTGTCAATAAAAGCTTGAGATGGGTGTCAACCCTTGTGCCAACCCCAAAATAATAAAAGTAAAGTAATTTACATTTTAATAGACAATAGAAAGCTCCGTGATTCATTTCTTAGTCATTCGAAGGTTACACACGTCGGCTAACGTATTACTAAGTAACAACTGAACTCCTAAATATTCATTTTCCCCATAATTATGTCAGGTATCCTCTGATATGGTATCACGCGTGTCCCAAGTTTGTTAAAACGGAATAAAGGCCAATTTATAAATTCGTCTGCGACACGAGCATCATTAATTATGTTGCTGACTGGGTGGCTGAGAAAACCTTACTCCACTCATTTCGCTATCATCTTCATCATCCTCTATCCTCTTCTCTCCTTCGCCAACGTCTTTAAGCCTGATATAAAATTAAGGACAGCAGCTCAAAGGACAGCGTTGGGAAATTCACTCGTATTTTTTAGATGGTAGAGTATAGTATACGTCGGTGAGATTGGGAGTTTGCGACTTATGTGTTTGGGTGAGGTATCAGTGTCCCTTTCTATTGTTTTGGTCGGCAGCCTCCCCGGCGTTAATGTTGTTATCTGGAGCCTCGAACGCAGCCACCTCTTCGTATATTTCTTTATCTTGTCCCCTTAAATTTTTTTTTCTTTTATACACATTTGCTAATTTCGAAAATGAGAAAGCTGAGGCGATGGCATCTAGAAGATCGTAGATTTAGGCTCCGTCGCATTAATAAAATTAACGAATGCAGTTTAAATTAATTGAGCTCCTGTTCCCAGTCGCGTTATCCTGGATCGCATACCTTCCTGGTATTAGCTCTTCTGTTTTTCTTGGGCATTTACAACCATGCTGTTTCCTTCGCTAGACTTTTCACGTCTCAATTATAAATTAAGATAACTTCAACGTGACAGCTACAAACCGGAAGACGCAGAGACCTGGACGAAACCGCGAGAAGCCATTGAATGCAAGATCCGAGTAGATCTTGATGAAGTGAAAATTAAAAAAGCGGATGGTAATTTTATATAAGGTTATTATGAAAATACACTTAGGTATTGATCAGATATAACCATATAATCCGAACACAAAATATCGCAAAAATATCTTTAAAGTATTCTCAGAAACACATATTAAAAATAAATAGTAATAAAACCAAGTACAAACCAATAAAGTATTTTACAAGTGATACAAGAATGTTTCCAATCTTTGCGCGAGATCGGCTGGTGCTTTAACTTTATAAATACTTCGCTATTTATTTCTGGGAATCGGCCAGTTGGGATCAATACTGCACAGTGGGCTTATCTGGTCAGTACCAAAGCTCGGGCAACTTGGGAATTTTTATACGGACGCATAGATTTATATTTATGTTCAACTACAGTATATGATACTTTTTATTTACTTTTTTACTATTGAAAATATAATTATTATCATTTATTGAACTTACATACAAACGACTGATCAGATGATATAGGCAGAAATGCAGAGCATTATTTGTTTAATTGAGTTATTAAGATTAATACAGATTCCATATACATATTAATAACAATAATAATAATAACGCCCAACGATTACATACATTGATCCTGGACCCTAACTGTGTGATGTGTGATGACCCAGGAACTACGAGGACCATGGTCCCACAACACAACAACTCAGAACAAGTAACTGCATTTATTTTCTGTGCACAAATACTTGTCCTGTCGCGGGAATCGAACCCGTCGCCTCCGGGTTATGAGCCAACCTGCTCTACCACCACACCACAGAGGCTCTCATCGGAGGCTGTTAATACGTTGCATATACATTTCTTCTGTTTCTCCTTTAACATGAATGTATGCGTGACGAATAAACATTTGTTACAACCTGAAGCACTGTTTTATAGTGTAAATGTGGGCTGGATCCCGGCTTTTTGAGATAGTCATCCTTAGAGCTTAAATACGAGAAAAAGTTCTAATCGCGGGTCAATCAGAGCAATTAAAATGAGTAAACTATACATGTAATTTTACTATAAATGTAATAGTATTGGATTATGATCTTATTTATATTCAAAGTTTTTAATATAATAGCATCAACGTGTGTAAAAGAATATTTATATGTATTATTTTTTCTGTTCCTGAGAGTTTTTCTAGGTCATTAAGGGTGATGCTAAACGTGGTTTTCGAACAATCTTTAACAAACCATTTGATACTTTCTTAATTTAAAATAAACCGCCCCTACCCCTACCTGGCCCCTAGTCAGGCCAGTGGTATGGCCTGTACATTGTCTGACAGTTGGCGTGTACGCTGTGACGGTAAGCGTCACCTTGTGTCGTCTCGCCCAAGCTGACTGCGCGTTCGCCTGTCTACTTCGTTCATAGTTGCTTTATTAATTCTATCACCCTTACTCAATGAAAAGTTACAATTGGCCCACTTTATTTAATATATTCAATTATTTCTTTTTTCTTTAGATATAATAGAGAATATGCTTTCGTAACATTTTATTTTATTGTTTATAGATAAAACATTTGACCACTGTCTCACCTGGAAAGTGTCTACGATGATGCATGCTTACCTAGAAGATACCTGTGAATATATCGTACCAAATTGCTTAAAATGATTGATATAGCACATAATATAAGTATTTGAGTCTTTGTCATATTCCAGCTATTTCAAAATGATCGCCAAAAACTTGCGCATATATACGCTACGAAAGTAAAATTTGAATTTTCAATACGGTCTGATAGTCTTGCTACCTTGACATCAGTCCAATCCTATTTCTTGCAGTAAATAACACCTAATTACAGCACCGTATTCCGTTTAACCGTCGATTTTGTCGTATAAGGAAGGGTGAGTTGTAGCAGCGACCACACGCGCCTTGTCGCACGTCTGCTACCGTGCGGTCGCGGACAAATGTACGATGTGCGAATTAAATCCCTACAATCCCTGTCCCTACTTTAATATATAAAAGTTAATAATCTGCTAATTAAATACGTTTTTTCTCGACAGCCTCTGTGGTGTGGTGATTGAGCAGGTTGGCATAACCTGGAGGCGGTAGGTTCGATCCCGGCGGCAGGACAAGTATTTGTGCACAGAAAAAAAGGGCAAATACTTGTTCTGTTGTGGTTCCCTAGACACAGGGAACCCTAGTTAGTGTCCAGGATCTATGTGTGATCGTCGGGCGTTATTATTATTATTATTAACTTGTGTTAATTTTACATCGAATCGGCTGAACCGATTCGGGTGACACATCTAAGAATATTATGGACGATAGAAGCTAATAACAAAAATAATGCTGAATCCTGAATCCCACACTAGGACGACCTATGTCGTGAGATTCAGTTTCTACCTAAATGTAGGATTAGAGTAGACAAATAATATTGCACACTTAAGTATCTATTTTGTGGTAATGTTCATTAGTATCTAGGCGTTAGTAGATATTAGTACTTTTCCATGCAATAAAAGGATTTGTGTTATACAATTATATCAAATAGAAATTAAGTAAGCAGAGCAAATGAGAATCGAATGCAAAACTTGCATTAACGGGGGATAATATCAACATTAACACTCAGTAGATATAGTAAGTACTGTGGTTTTCTTTCTTTCTGATTTGATCCAGTCTAAACGTAAAATTTGATACCTACTTACATAGTAAGTTTGGAGTTATCAATTAATATTTTTAAATAGTAATTTTCAAATCAAATGTTCTTGGGAAAAGTGGCAGGCATCACCTGTTCTGTAACACTGTCTGTGTATGAAAAGTTTTCGTATATAAATACTTAAACTAACTAAAATCCTAGCATGGCGATTTTTCAATGTCTGTTGGTGCTCAAAGTAATAAAATATACATAGATTTAAATTAAAACAAAAATAACTGTTTCTGTATTAAATTTATAAGATTCCTTTTTTATTTTGACAGTGTTGTTTCACTCTATTGGTTTTTCTTTTTTGTGGTTCTACGCAAAGAATAACTTTTATCTGATTATCAAAAATGATAACATAAGCCAACAATAAAACAGCTGGTAGAGGTTATTACAAAACGCTTCCCGCCTACCTAAACTTAAATTACTGTGCATACCTAACGATTGTCTTAAATTAACCTACATTATCACACCCACACATTTTAAAGCTCACTGATCGAGATTTGCTATAAGCCACAAACATCGTTAGGATACGAATTTAATCGCTCCAGGAAACAACGATAAATAGTTCTTATAAACTGCAGTCACATAAAACATATAGCACTTTAGTGCTTTGTCACAATAAGTTCTTGAGCATCACTTCACTATTTAATAACATTACTTATTGTGAAATAGGGTGATTATCAGAAAGTGCCTAAAAAATTATAATTTCTTTGCCGCATTTTTTTTTTTATTAATTCCAAAAATTAAATAACATACTTTGTAGAGGCCTCTAAGATCTACATTTATATGTTATTCGCCCCAAAATCTATCGAGCCGATTCGAAATTTTAACGATTTTAAACTATATTTGGTCATAGAAATTAGATATGTACCAAAGAAATTAGAAAAAGCACCAAATACATTAGGAAACATGCCAAAGAACTTAGATTTGTTAACAAAGAAATTAGAAATCATATCAAAGATATTATTTTTATGGGAAATTAGATTAGTTTTATGGGAAAAATAAATAGTTTTAAATAAAATTACTTATAACTTTTGTTTATGTGACATTATTTTAATTATCACATGTATTAAAACAATAATAGCATATACAAAAACTAAGGCACATTTAAAAATTGGGTTATTAGACACAATCAGTCTTCAAAAGTTCGATATTAATTACATTATTGATTGTATAATACATAACTTAAATATAAAACTTCGATATTAGCGTGGGTCTGACATAAGTATCTGTCATTCATGTGTGCTTTGCTATCCCGAATTTTAACCCAAAACTAGCGATGTCTGCAAAATGAAGTCTGCAAAAAGTTATTTTAGATTATACATTGGTCTTTTTGTACACTTGATATAGATTATTTAAAGAATCGTTCAATCTCTTCTGTTTTTCACGGTTCCCAGTTTTGTAAATTCTTTTTTTCCTGGATAAACTCTGCTGTTCTCGTCATCATCGTAAAATATTTCGATTTTTTTGCATTATTATTTATGTTCTCAAAGTATTTCCAGTAGTTTCATTATCTTCAACATTTTTCATTTTATTTTGAGACTGTACCTCCTATTTTTCATTCTTTCAAATCGTTTTCTAAATTATTTTTGGTTCATGTTGTAGCTACTCCAAACTTGAGGCCAGGAACTGCGATTTCTTTTTCTTTCTCGTATTTGTATCGTTTTAAGACAACTTTATGCACTTTTTTTGTGTATTTTTAAGTTTTATTTAATAGCAGACTTCTTACGTAGACTCTTTGCGTTTTGCCATTTATGTTGGTGTTGCGTTGTGCTCTAAAACAAAAATTTTCTAAAACAAAATTAATGTGAAGCAGGTCTACCAATTTTTTTAGTCAGCCTGGCAGTAGCGATTATTATTTTTACAGCAGGATAGGTAAAGTAAGGCATAGAAATACATGTGGATAATATATATATTCTGTCATGCCAAATTAATTAATTTTGGTTATGCATAAAGGCTAGAATAAATCCAGTTTTGAAAAAAAATTGTCATAAAACATTCGTATGAGTTAGAGTTAAGTTGTAATTGTTTGACCGCAAACGAGCGGAGCAAGCAAACTAAGCCGGCACTAGTTTAGGTAGAAAGAAAATTGTGTTATTCCGTTAAAGCTGAATAATAGTGTCAACTTAAATCAACATAAGCTTATTATAATAGACATTTGAATGCATTTAACGTTTTAATGTATGGTATTTACTATTTTATTGATATTTTTTATAATTTCTTTGTACTAACACTAATTTCATTGGCGCAATCTGCCAAAGAAATCCAAAGAAATTAGGGTCAAAGAAATTAGAAATCATCAATGATTATTTATTTTCACAAATGGCTGATGTACGATTATAACCTTTTATTGCCACGTGCGCACTGTTTGACTGAAGTAATGTGCACAAAAATATGCATGCACCAGAAACAAATAATAGCATGACAATAAACATAGAAGAAATTAGGCACTTACCGGGCGAAACTCCGTTATGGGCGAGAAAAAAAAATATATCTCACTTTGTAATGAATGGGCACTCTTCTCTTGGTGTTGAATAGAGCATAACTGAAGGGTGCAGGGAAGGTCGGCAATATGTCCCTGTGGCCGTTTTAAGCAGAGTGGCTACACGGTTTCATTGCGCTAAAGTTATTAGTATTTTTTCTTCGGACAAAATTGTTTGTGTTATAATTTAAATACAAAACCTAATAATGAAGAGAAAACTATTGTACGAATACCGTAAGTATTTGTCATCAATATGACATATAAAATTAATGCTTGTTTTACTTATATAAGAGAGTTTTTCCTGATTTACATATACAGGTATGTGATGGACGCGCCAAAGAAATTATGATATTCAATTTCAAATAAATATTATCGATTTCTTTTATGCATTACACGGCTTATTACAAATCCATTGAAACACATGTATGATACATTTTCGGAAAAAAAATACACCAATATGGAAATCTAAGTTTTTTATGGATTCTCAGGCTTGGACGCTCCTAAATTGCATCGTTTGATAATCACCCAATAGAACTTATTTGTCCATAGATTTGTAGCGCCAACGCTACGCAGCACGTTTTCGTGCGTACTAAAGACATCAACGCGCGCGCGGAACCAAATACAAAACCAAAATAATAGATCATTCATTGCAATATTGTCATTAGACTCCAATCGCTTAATATAGGCTTTTCTTAACCGAATGGTCTACCGAGAGAAACCCCCACTAAATCATTAGGGACGTGCCAATGGGTAAGAACTGTAACGGATATGGTAGTAAAACTCATTCACACGTTCGTCAACAGGTGCCTTATTAAAAACGCACCGATCTCGATAGTTGAATCGATTCACTCGATTGCCGACTTGGTTTATCCGCACTTGTCACCGATTTTAACGGTAAGGAGACACCTCAAAAATTGTGTAAGTGATTTACCTGAAGAATGCACTTTTTTTGAACGGTCTAATGCTGTTGGTCTTCATAGACCTTTACAGCGTCTCTTAAGGCGCCTAGCCGTCAACAGTGGGAGGCAACTAGCTCAGGGGCACACTTGGGGCGCGAGCTTAGGCTTGGGCCGTTGCCGGGTTAAGAGGATTGAGAAGACTACGTCCATTGGAAAAGTGGACCCTATGGAAAATCGCGACAGTTCTAGCTAGCTTGCGGGGGGTACGTCGACCTCGCCGGAGCGGTCAGTGTCTGATTTTGTTACGCTTGTATCCTATACCGGTGCTAAAAGTGGTATCAGAGCCAGAAGGGCTAGACTTATCCGGTGATCTTAGTGCAGCCGATACTACGGCTGCTATATGATCGTCCGGGTCGCTCAAGACGTGTCTCGGGTGGCGACGATGGGGTAGAAAAGAATGCACGTTATTTAGACCCGTGAGGTAACATTCTCCCACTAAGGTCCGTATTACAGAACGATGCTCAGTCATCGATCGATGCTCAAGCAGAGATTTCATTCATAAAATGATTAATTAGTGAATGAAATCTCTGCTTGAGCAGCGATCGATGACTAAGCATCGTTCTGTAATACGGAGGAGGAAGGAGGCGCCTGATAAATGATTGTATTTCTTTTTACTTATGGTCTAAGTATGTTTGAGCAATCTAGACTTCTCTGTCGTGTCTTATATCAATCTTTTGTTTCCAATTACTATCAGCAGTTACGTACACAAGTAGGTGGTCAATTTGGGTTGTGCAGATATTTAAATAGTGTCCTATTTAGTGAGTTATTTCTTATGTTAGGCTTCAGCGCCGTATGATTTACTCCACAGCGATAGACCATTAATTGATTATTAATAGGTTTCCGTCGACGTTTACATGTTTATAGGAAATTCTAGTGAGCCAGAGTTTTATACGACAATTTCTGTTAGAATTTAGCGAACATGGCAGTTTGTTGATAATTTGACTTTGTAATGCTAACAAGATAAATTAGAAGGCGGTGAACATCATATAAGTCAAGAAATTTTAGGTATATGTATTTTAAGTCAGAACAATATGTAACAAAGTTATTAAGTCAGATTTAAAAAAATGCTCTACATTTGTAGGTTTGCATAGGAGACTATGATCAAAGTAAAATGGAATAACCTTTAATAGTTATCCGAGTTACCCAGGGAGTCCTTTTATGACCACATTCTATTTAAAGTTGAAAATCTCAGATCATAATTTGATGTCAACAACATGACAATGTGTTAATTTTGCGGTTTTTTTGTGGATTACGTGAACTGTGGATATCAAATAAATATTTTATCTAGTTATTCCTTTAGGACATCAGTCTAGCCATTTAATTTGTAAAATGGTGTCGATTCTGTGTCGCATACTCTAAAGCTAAAGGAAATTAACATATTTCCGTCTTTTTCATTTCCCCTTTACCAGAATAGTACCGCCATACTTTAAGTTTACTTTAGTTTTAGAGAATGCGACGCAGAATCGGCACCAGTGTGTTGTTATCACTGAAAATTTGAAGAACTATGTAAGTACATAAAGTGTTGTATTTTTTGGGATCATTATACGATTTTATTTACGAAAAACTAAAAAAATTAGTTATGTTTTTGTTTTATTCTATATTTACGCATTCTTTTTCGCATATTTATTTTGATACGTCATGTCATATTAGTGACGTCAGTGGTTTTTGTTGATTTTGCGCTTACACCTTAACATTTCTTTTACTCTATGTACTGAGCGTAGGAAGATTCCCTAATTACCCCATCGGGGTACATAAATTTCTACAAATCATTATTTTATTAAACATAACTTTTCTTATGATTTTAGTTTGAAAACTATCGTGAGTATGACACATTTTGTAAGATGAATAACAGCTAAACTCACGTCAATTAAAAGTCGAAATTACTCCAACCAGGTTTCGGACATATTCGATGTCCTTCTTCTGGGAGTCAGTTACTAACGCAAGCGGCGGCGGCTTTCGCGAGCGTCAGCACGTAACCCTTCTTCGTTTCTTATGATACAAATTGCTGCAGTAACTCTTGTATCTAAATAATAGGTCTTTACCTATGAAATTGCCGTATTGCAGTACAGACTTTTTCAAACAAAAAAAAGTTTTGATTGGCTATGAATTCTAAATTCAAATTAATTTTGTTTTAAAAATATGACATTCTATTTACAATATAAGTCTTTTGTTTATTGATTAGCGTTGTATTTTCATTACATTTCAACATTTTTCCTCATAATGGATACTTTGAAATTTCGTGTAATTATGGAATATGAGTTCCGTCGTGGCACCAACGCGGCACAAACGACACGTAACATCAACGACGTTTATGGAGAGAACTGTACAAACGAACGTACAACCCGTTATTGGTTTGCTCGGTTCCGTTCTGGGAATTTTGACTTGAAAAATGAACCTCGTGGTCGTCCGGAAACTTTGGTCAACAATGATGAATTAAAGGCGATTGTGGAAGCTGACGAATCTCAATCTACAGCTGAGCTGGCAGCAGCTTTTGATGTTAGCATCAAAACAATATTGGTCCATTTGCGACAGATTGGCAAGATAAAAAAGCTTGATAGATGGGTGCCCCACGAACTTATCGATCGCCAGCGCAACGTACGCGTCGAGACTTGCCTTGCGCTGCTTAACAGGCACAGAAATGAAGGAATTTTGAACCGAATTGTTACGTGCGACGAAAAATGGATTCTTTTTGACAATCGAAAGCGCTCAGCAAGTTGGTTAGATCCTGGTTCGGTACCAAAGCAATGTGCAAAACGAAATATGACCCCTAGAAAGGTGATGGTCACAGTTTGGTGGTCTAGTGCTGGTGTGATTCATCATAGCTTTTTACAAAACGGCGAGAGCATTACTGCAGATGTGTACATTGAAGAACTGACCACAATGATGGCGAAACTCGCACGTCTGCAACCAGCTGTGGTCAATCGGTCATCTCCACTGCTACTTCACGACAACGCGCGACCCCATACTGCACAACAGACCGTCTCTAAGCTGCATGAGTTGGGTTTGAAGCTCTCCCTCATCCGCCATACTCACCAGATCTTGCGCCTACCGACTATTCCTTTTTTCAAAATTTGGACAACTTTTTAGCGGGAAAAAAATTCAATTCCCGAGAGGCAGTACAAAACACCTTTGAAGAGTTTGTTGTCTCCCGTCCTGCTGATTTTTTCAAGAACGGCATCCATAAACTGCCACAGCGTTGGCAAAGATGCATTGATTGCAGGGGTGATTACTTTGAATAAAAGAAATAAATAAGTTCGAAAAAAAAATACTTTAACTTTTTTCAAACAAAACGGCAATTTCATAGGTAAAGACCTAATATAAGAATAATCTTTGAATTGAATGTAATCAATCTGGTTGACCGAGGGAAGGTCTTCACACAGGGCCACAGCTTCTCATCTTGTCTACTGTTCATAATTAAATACCTATTTCGTCTAATTTTCTAAGCTCTTAACATAATCTCGTGTAAAATAATGTACAGTTGTTTGACCGTGGGAAAGTTCCCTCATTATACCCCATGGCTCAGAGTACATCTAAGGATGAACGTATTTCTCGGTCGTTTCTTAGTTCTTAACATAACTATACTTATCCATTCAATTTCATGTAAAGAAATCTAAAGCACCTGTTTGTCGGTGGGAAGGTTCTCTTATTAACCAATGACATGATTACGTACCCCGAGGTAATCAAATCACAAACCTTTAAAAAAATACTCGTTACATCAGTCAAAGGATGTATTTCGCTGACTGTTCTAAGCTCTAAGATCATCTATGAAATGAAATGAAATGAAATGAAATAGAAATGAAATAGTTTATTAAATGTTTACAAACATCGGTTTAAAAATAAAACAGTCTACAAAAAAAAAAAAAATACACATAGTTTACTCCTGGTTGGAAAACTTTGGTACCCAAACTAGGAAAACCTGTGTTTTGGCATACCAATGCCCTCCGCCGGACAAAATTTTCGAGTACTTACTTATTGAACATTTTGTTTTCATTTTATTTTATTTAATATGCAAACGTTTGTACATTATGTAAAATTGTAAGTAACACGTAGTAAGTATTAAATAAAATAGATTAATAATACAATAAAATAAGAGAAATGATGAATGCATGCCTGAGTGATTTTGAGGTGTAACTGGGCTTGTATGAGTGTATGAGAGTGTGTGTCGTGTGTGAAGGTGTGATTGAGTGTGTATGTGATAGGAGAGGGGATGAAATGCAATCTATATCCTCTAAATTAATAGCAAAGGAATCTAAGTCACCTGTTTGACCGTTAGAAGGTTATAAATACGCCATGGCTACGTAATCAAATATACACACATTAAATAGGATGTATTTCGTCAGTTTTAGGATGTATTTCGGTGACTTTTCTAAGGTTAAAACCTAACTATATCACCTAAATCCGTTGTAAAGGAATCTAAACCACCTGTTTGACCGTGGGAAGGTTCCCTAATTACCCCGCCGGGTAACGAGTCCAATTCGCGAGTGCGTGCCGGCGCCGCTCTCACGCACGCATTGTCTTCAGTAATTGCCGATCCTGTTCAATTTGCTGGATTTGTTGCTGCCCGCACTGTGATTCCTTTAAGTGGCCACTTTCAGTCTACTATTTATTGAGTCTAACTGTTGGTGTTTGTAAGACGGTGTGAGCTTTTAGAAATACATTCGCTTTGGCTTATTTAAATTAGTTTTAGTGATAAAGTAAAGGGTACGTATTAACAATAATGGCCAACGGTAAAACAACAAATATTGGTCAACGATCACATATCACATAGATCTTGGATTTTATGTCTTTAGGAACCTAATATGATTTATATGAGACTGAGACCAGAATACAAGTCAACTTATTATTATTCACCCACCATGAGGCCATGCAAGTACTTACATAATATAACGAATAATTAAGAAAATACACTTTTAGTTGTCTCGCGTTAGCCAAAACAACTAGTGTTATTCATACGACACTGTATTTTAGTAGTGTTCGAGAAGAGTAGCAATTGGATACTTTACCAAAGGTTTTTAGTCAATACAAAAATTAACAACAAAATACAAAAAGCCTAAAGCGTCTGGACTAAGAATAATCATTTATTTTCGCAACTTCCTTACATATTATTACAAACATACCACCATATTAGCTGATCGGCTCATAGGTGCGCAAGCGCAGGGCGGAACCGCCCCAGGCGGCTGATGAAGACATCACGAGAGCGCGCCAATTGATTAGTCGCGCGACGGCCGTCGAAGAGCACGGACGTGTTATTATGCGACGTTAGACACGCGTCCCGGCTACGATTATGTTGGAAAGTTATATTTACGTCAGCTTTTGTATTTGGATGAGGATGATAGTTTTCTAAAACATGGGTATAATTTTTGTATAAGTGTTATCATCAGATTCGCTGTTTAAGTCGCGGGCTTGCCTTTCATTGATATCATAGATAAGAATTTTTGTATGGTAGATACATCAGACAGTACAATATAATGAATCTTTATTGACAATTAAGACAACACTAAATGTTTGTTTATACAAAAAAATTCTAAATCTAGACAATCATTCAAGAACACATTCAAAATAGTTGAAGGCTCTACCATATTAAAGTCAATTTTATTTACATAACTTCCAATTAACACTACGAATCAAATAGTTAATTGAATAGCTAACGGAACGGTAAGATTTCATTAAATCTCTACGGCTATCAAACTGAGGATAATTTATACACCTTTCGGCTCGTATTACAACTACGCTCATTCGTGAATCTCTGCTCAAGACGAGATTTTATTCACAAAATGATCAAGTAATGAATGAAATCTCTACTTGAGCATCAACCGACAACTGAGCATAGTTCTGTAATACGGGCCTTAATGCAAACTAAACTAACGCAACGGGGTATATTTAATGTTAGAACTGTAGGCTGACTAAGGTACTGCATGTGTGTTGCCCGCGGCTTTGTGCGTGTTATATCGGATAGCGCGGAAATATTGGCCCATAGCTCAGCTGGTAGTAAGCTTGCCTTTCGATCTGTTGTTGGTTGTGGGTTCGACTCCCACCAAAGATTTGTGTGATCAAAATCGATGTGTTCTGTAAATATGTATTTACAAACAAAAATATACAAGTAGTTCTCAGTAATCTGGTTCCCATAGTACGAGCTTTGCTCAGTTTGGGGCTAGATGGCGCTATGTGTCTACAATACAAAAAAAAATATATTACAAAAAGATTGTTTACTTAGATTGGCTCCTCTAATACAGTACATATACACAATTATGTATGTAACTTAATTTTAAGTACTACCTAATATAATTTTGACTTGTAAAAGTGCTAAAATTAGCCTATTTGCAATAAATATTTTGACTTTGACTTTGACTTTGACAATCAAACATACAATAAAATTATTACTTTTAATGCGTAAATACATAGCATAGCTTAGCTGTAAGTTCAGAGCAAACCAACCAACCCATTGAAAACGTAAGTTATAGCTACAATTAAGTTCTCTAATCGATAGGAACACGCATTATGGGATAGAAACAGAAATCATGTCAAGCTTACGGGACTAAAATGGGATTATCAATCGTGTAATTAAGCTATAAGGATGGTAAATCGTGCGGAGGATAATTAAAGGGAATTCTGAAGCGAGAAAGAACGATCTTGATAATCAATTGGTACAAACAGCAGCGGAACTATTTTAATGTGATTTTTCTTTGGACGAATGATTATTATATTAATCATTTATTTTGATTCTGTTTTTTTTTTATTCCGCTTTACCACAGAATTTTGGCTAAGTGCTCTTTTTTAAAATACTACTTACGTATTGTTAGTTATGTTATTGTGTTATTATTATTATTTATTATATACAGGAGGAACTTATTTTTCCTATTTTCTTAAATTTATGGGCACTAAATATATAGGGAAATCTGATAAATTTTTAAATCGCTTAGAAATAATATTTAAGTAAGGTATAAACAGTGGCGTGTACGTAATTCATAGTGATAATGAAGCGACGACAATGATAGATAGATAAACTCTTTATTGACGCCAAGATGACGAAATACAAAACAGGAAAGCTTGTAAGTAGGTTACAATGGGCGGTCTTACCGCTAAAAAGCGATCTCTTCGAGACAACCACATATACACAGACAACAGAACAAATGCTGACCACTTAAACAACTTCAGAGCAGTAGGTAGCAATTTTTCATACAATCCCTAATCCTTAACTTTACTATGAACAATATAATATTACAAAAGTGAAATTTTGTTTGTTTGTTTAATAAAAAATAAAAATAACGCCCAACGACTTGTTTGTATAAAAAAGTGGCTTTTAAGTAAAAACGGCTGCTATAATCACCACGTTTGGCAGGCAGGCGTCTTGGTACACCAAAGAGAATGCTGCCGCCCATTCCCTGCATATTCCCTTAGCCGGCTCATACAGCCCCGCGGGAAGAGATGAGGTTGTCCTATTATTAAGCCGGTACAACACGGCCAAATAATTGCAATTGCTACATTTTAGAGGGAGCTTCCGCTATTCAGCCTCCAAATGTTGGAATAACATACCACCGCCTATAAGGAACCAAAAAAGCACAAGCTTCAGGTTCAAATTAAAGTCTTTTTTTTTTATGCTAGTGAATGATGTCACGAGCTAGTCGTTCGCCTGGTGTTAAGTGCCACGGCCGCCCATAACAGAACAGTGTCACTCGGAACAATAACACAGAGTTTCGCGCGACACTGCACTGCGCACATCATTTTGAGACATCAGCACAGTCTAGTAATAAGATTACTCAACTGTGAGATCAGATCATAAAGTCTCAATTGCCCAGTAATTTCACTAGCTACAGTGCCCTTCAAACCGGAACACAGTAGTGCTTGCACACTACTGCTTGGCGGCAGAATAACTGGCAAAGCGGTGGTACCTACCTAGACGAACTTTGCAACAAAGTCCTACCACCTAGTTTTAATTTATTTTTGACCACCAGAAAGCGGAGGAAGCGCTCCGGCATGACACAAGTACGATCTAACCACCTTAACATACACCCCTCACAACACACTATTCTCAATATCAATTGATAATCATAATAAAGCTGTTAAAGTTTTCATTTACAGTTATGTGCTTTAATGTAGGTCTTTTCTTTTAATTACGTAAGTACTATTTTGGTTTGATTTATTTTATTTTATTGTTTTCATTTGGTTATAACATAAAACATAAACGATTTCTTGTTTGGCTATGTATAAAGTTTATTTTTTGCAAGTAAGTTAGATCTCTAGTTAAGCATAGTTAGATTATTATTAGTATTTTTTAAGTAAGATTGTAAACTGGTCCGTGACGACACTGAAACGGTCCCAACGGAAGACCAGTGCTGGTTGTATGGCCAGCATTATGCTGATTTGGGACCGATTCATGGCAACTGACAATCACTATGTTTTTAATTTCTATTAATGTATTTTTATCTTATGCGTACTCTTTGCCATAAATAAAAGAATTATTTCTTTCTTTAAATCATGCACACAATTTAGTTGTGTGTATGTGAATAGGACCATCCAATCCCCCCACCCCACCCCCTATAAGAAGCGTGTCAGCAGTGGATATATTCCGGCTGACGATGTTATGCACACATATTGCAATTATTACCAACTTAAGATAGTTTTAATGCCATAAAGATAATTAATTGTTGCAATTAACCCTAGAAGAAACCAGTCGTTAATAAGCAACAATAAAAAATTTGTTACTCACAAAAGTTTTGATGGCGTACCTTATAGTGCCTGGTACCTATTTAGACGATGACGATGTCAACCCTAAATATTTAGCTATTAGCAACTGCTCCTAGGTTTAGCAACATCTTTACTTGGATGTTCATTCCCACACTAACATCAATTCATAACGAATAACAACGGGTAATAACAGGTAGGGTTGCCAACAACTAGATACTGTTATGATGATGTTTATGGATAATAAACATTGGTAGGAGTTTTGGCGGGAATGCGAAAAAGATTGCGTCGCCGCATTGTATTATTTTCCAAAATTTGTGTAATTTTCAGTATTAGTGCATAAAATTGGTGGCATTCTATTCGTTAAGTGCTGGATTACAGGCGTGAGTGTGGGAAAATGGTATAATGATGGTGAAACGTTTCTTTTCGTGTTGTTTCCAAAACTCCATAAAAGCTTCAAGTAAAGTTGCCACCACTTTACTAGGAGTATGACTTTGACTAGATTGACTTGACTATGACTTGACTCGATGACTTCGTCTGTGACTTGACACATATTTGCGTGAAATATCGATAACTTGATAAATTATCAATTCCTTGACACTGGCTATATACACAAAAGTGTGGAGCCAAAATTAAATAAAAAAAAAAAAAAAAAAAAAAAACATTGGTAGTTTATTTGTGTATAATACCTGCCTTATAAAAACAAATATACATATACCAATTATTCGAAATCAATTCTATACATATAACATTATTATAAATAATATTATGACGTAGACAAAAAATATAATTAGGAGAAAAATATTCAGCTTTTACTTGCAAGCCCTTGATTTTATTCGCGTATGGTAACCCTGCAAGCCTTATAGCGTGCCTAGATGCATTCGAAGCCCTACGGCCTAAGGCGAATTGTTTAAAAACATCTATCGTCCTGTATTAATTGCAAACATAAGCCAGTTTAATGCGTCTCATGGGTATGGAACTAAGTAAGGCATGGACAATACAGAAAAATTCATTATTTAAAAACCAAGCTTTTATTTTATTTTTGTTCTGTATATATGTTCACGGTCTAAAAATGTTTACCTTAAGGTTGGTTATTGAATACACAAATCTATGTCACAAGGTCGATGATATTATGTAGAGCACAATTTTTTTTTATCACAACGAAAATCGGGCGCTCACAATAGTCGTCTAGGATAGGCAGAAAACCTTTTTTGTAAAAATATAATAAAATATTATCTGGCATAGAGACTATTTATGATAAATGACATTGTAACAAATGCAATATTTAACTGTGTCAACTCTTTCAAATTAAGAAAAGAATTTCATCATCAAAAAGTCATGAATACTCTTTGTTAGAATCGATACTACAACTATCAACTATTAAAAAGTAATATGTACCTTGATATAGCATTTTAGACTTTACTGCAGTGTGCCAAATAATTTGATTTTTAGATTTCGATAAGTATACCCATAGTAGATACAAGTTTTTCTTGGTTTGCGGCTAGATGGCGTTATGTGAAATGTCCACATATAATTAATTATCGTTTTCCAAAATGTTTCCTTTTTGACCCGTGCTTGTATCGGAGTACATTTGTTTTATTCCTGTCATGTGACAGTATCATTAGTAAAATAAATTAATGGCCAAAAACTGTCCGCGTTCCACCCACATGAATGAAGCAGGTGGACTAATACCTGAATAGAATTAGTAATTTGAGCGTTTGCAAAGCGCGGTATTTCATAACCAATGTTAAATAATAAAACGTTTGTAGCTTTAATCCATTAACATAACGTAGAATTAGGCTTAAACTGCGATAGTAAATCGTATTTTTCGACAACATTTTAGTTGAACATTTATTTGTAATCGAGAGCAATAAATAACTAAGCAAATTGACACATTTAAAACTTATAAACTTATTTATTTACGTGGTATACAATTTCAATCTAAAATACAGTTCAATTCTATTATATACACTAAAACACTATAACCTATTTTAACCTAATTAGTAGTTCTTAAAACTTTATAAATAAAACTTAATTAAAACGGTTAAAAACTCCATTACTAACTAATCATTTTGATTTATCGCTCAATAATCAACAGTTAGGTTAGTTACATAAAAGTAATTAAAAATATATTTGCAGAGTTAAGCTAGACGAACCACTTAAATCTAATTCCAACAAACTTATTTATTGCAAATAGTAGGCTATTTTGGATTCTCATTTCACATATCATAGACGGAAAGGTAAGGGAAGAGAGGAAGAGGCAGAACTAGAAGGGACTTATACAGATCAAATAAAAGAAAAGATAAATGCCATGTCGTACGGGAAGTTAAAGCATTAGCCGAAGATCGAGAACGATGGCGATTACTCCACCAACAATAGCAGGGCTCTTAAATAAGAAGAAGATTTCGGTTTTGTAAGTGAAGGTCACACTTAAATAAACGTCCCCATCATGGCGCAGTAGGCAATATCGATAAAACGTAAAATTAGAGACAGAATCGCAATTAAAATATCGAAATTATAAAGGTCAGGGGTTTTAACGGGAAAAACGGTCGTATTTCAATGCATATGTATAGCTTGCAGTTAAATAAATCCACTTGCAAAAGGACCGTGTTTATAAGCTATAATAAATAAGCAATAGGTATAAATTACCTGACTAGACAGCCGGTACAGCACAATTCGTATTGGTGACCAGCAGTAGCTAAGCTTATGAGATTTTTACTAATAATCAAGGAAGAGAAATGTATGAGAAGACGTTGATCATTTAGACGACGTGACGATTAACAACCGTATGGGTTTTTGGCGGGAAAACGAAAAAGATCGCGTCGCCGCATTGTATTATTTTCCAAAACTTGTGTTATTTTCAGTGTTAGTGCATAAAATTGGTAGCATTTTATTCGTTAAGTGCTGGATTACAGGCATTGGTGTGGGAAAGTGGTATAATGATGGTGAAACGTTTCTTTTCGTGTTGTTTCTAAAACTCCATAGAAGCTTCAAGTAAAGTTGCCACCACTTTACTAGGAGTATGAGTTTGATTGGACTATGACTGGACTATGACTTGACTTGATGACTTCGACTGTGACTTGACACATATTTGCGTGAAATATCATTAACTTGATAAATTATCAATTACTTGACACTGGCTAAATACACAAAAGTGTGGAGCCAAAACAGAAAAAAAACAACTACAAGATAATAGCAATTTCGAAACACAGATGTTGGAGTCTTCGATGTGTTTTGTCAATTTTTTATATAATATAAGAAAGCATAAGGTTGCTTTTATTTTTTTATTAATACACTCGCATTCAAAGAAAATCCGTATTTGTTCAAAAGCTTCAACACTGTTCCCCACTGCACACACCGTTTTAGTGCCAGCCGTCCGCGCATATTGAAACTAAATCATTCCAACGTGACGCGAGAATATAGGAAAATACAAATAATCGATCTAATGAAGGCTGATTAAAAACTGATTTATCATTTTTAAATTATGTATCCGGCTTGCCAGTTGTTTGTTAATTGTTGTTTGATTTAGCTATCACGCTTTCATGCCTCCAGATAGATTGGATCTCAGATTGCTATCGAGTTAGGTTCAGCTATGCGATGGTGACGTGATTAAAAGGCTCGGTAACAATGAGACAGGTATAATTTAAAGTTCCGATAATTTCTGTTAGATGATTAGTAGTGTCAATACTGTTGAACAAAATCCTAAACTAAATCTAATTCGACAGTGTCAAAAACGTTGTCGTCTCTTTCGTCGTTTCTGTTAGGTGATTCGTAGTGTCAATACTGTGTTGAACAAAATCCTAAACTAAATCTAATTCGACAGTGTCAAAAACGTTGTCGTCTCTTTCGTCGTTTCTGTTAGGTGATTCGTAGTGTCAATACTGTTGAACAAAATCCTAAACTAAATCTAATTCAACAGTGTCAAAAACGTTGTCGTCTCTTTCGTCGTTTCTGTTAGGTGATTCGTAGTGTCAATACTGTTGAACAAAATCCTAAACTAAATCTAATTCGACAGTGTCAAAAACGTTGTCGTATTTTTCATATACGTAGTGGAAATAAAAGGAATACAATTACTTGAAAATTTTGTAAACTAAAATCGATAACATATGGCAGTAATTGAAACTAAAATGATATGGCATCTGAACAAATGATGCGTGTAATACCCCTCGACGACATGTAATTGAAGGGGTGAGAACATAAAGGGTTTAACTGATTTTTTTTCACAAAATGACTTATGGGTATCGTTGGATTCAGCGTGAAATTATCTACAATAATACATTCTCAAAATACCGAAATGAGGCTTAAATCTCGAGATTTTGAGTCTAAAAACGGTTTCTCTGTCACAGAAATTCAGTTCACTTAGCATAAAAACATCATTATAATTATTTTATTATATTATATTTTTACAGTAATTGTATGAATTAGTACTAATTTAGTATTTTAAAATAGAATTAATACATTTTCAAGCAACTGAAACTTACATAAACCTTTTCTATTACTTAAGCACTCTACATTAAAATGTAGCCGTTGAAGTTTAAAGTCAATTTTCTCGATACTATCAATTTGACAGTTAAACCCTTTTTATTCTCAACCCTTCAATTTTCTCACGGTTACCATAAGAGCCAGCGAAGAGAATATTCAAGGAATGGGCAGCAGTGTTCTCTTCGGTATAATTAAATGCGATGATTATGGCAGCTCCCCCAACATATAGGAATATTTCTCTACGTATCACCTTCAACATCACATACGCTCAAGGCACACATTACGCAACGTATTGAGTAGGTATTATGCTAACAATACATCTAATCATATAATATGTTGAAATCGTCTAGCCATTGTCAAAGGAAAGTATTCAGAGCAGACACTCAAGATGTATTTGTAGATGTGTGTAATTTTTCAACAGCTTGTACGAGTTAGCCTAGTTATAAAAACCGGAACATAGTATCTAGTCATCTACTCGATGATTCTTTAGCGATTTCTGTATGTTACACACGGAGGAGGAAAACAAATAACATTCGCATCCCAATAAGAACAAAACCATATTCGTGCGAAGCATGCAGGTGACGAGCGCTTACAATAATGATAAGACACATTATTCATTATAAGTCTGTAAGTATGTAAACCCATGGAAACTGATAGAAGTTTTGACACGCTTGGGTTATATGAAAAGTGTCGAGCATGGAATTTCTATCAGGGCACTAGCGTTTTTTTCCCTACTCTATGGATATAGATTCTTCAGAGTTTAGATTTATATAGATATAGATATCTAAACCCTGAAGAATGAGAATCGATGTCCATTGAACATATGCTCAATATACTTTACGTGAAAACAATGTCTTGGAAGAATTTAGGAATCAAATTCAACGTATGAACAGTTTTGGAGGATATCAAAACAAGACTACTTTATTTCAATTTTAAATTGATAAAATTTCAACTGTGATTCATTAGTTTGCATCTAAATATAAATATCTGATTGTGTACGATATTTATGTTTGTAATTCAAATGTTACAGCTTAGGTAGGTATAACATTAGCGGGCCAAACTGGTCTTAATGTGGATCAACGCACAATGTCAGCAATATGACCAGACTTAGTGAATTTAGCTTGAATTCCAGGGGTTAACCCAGCCATAACTGTAGGAGCTGAGGCTTCATGCACTATAAACTCATAACTAAGCTATACCTAAATCAACACATAAAATTTTTGAAAAATAGTGGCAGTAAAATTGGCCATTTAAAAGTAATTAAATAGCAGATAGTAATTGAATACACGAAGATACATATTTCTTATTGGAGACGAAGAGATTCTTATGTACATAACACACGTATAATTAAGAATATTATAATAGTTAGCAAATTAGGAACCACAAAAGTTATGTAACGAGTTCAAAGAGTATTAGATTTGACACTTGAATTAGGGACATTCAGCACTTTACTTACGCCTACAGTGAAAATAATTGACTAAATTTCAAAGCAAACTACTTAAGAAAGAATCTAGTTTTGGACATCCGGTCGCCTTGACAGCAAGATTAGCTAATTGTTACTATTATGACTGGTCACTTTAACGTCGGCGTACCTTTCTCTCTGTGACCCTTTACCTTGACTTGGCGCACCCATGGAATGCCAGCACACGTCACTGCATCGACGTCATGTATTTAAGATCCTGGGGGTTTATTGTTTTATGTATCTTTAACAGTAAAGTTTGCGCGATTTAGATTAATTTCACCAAAAAAGTTACTACAGCAATTAAAACTTGCTTATGAAATGCTTATATTTTTAATGTTATGGATAATAAAGAAAGGGAGTCCTATGTGGTTACGAAGAATGTTGAAACGACGCACGATGTTGTCGAAAAAAAATTGTAAATAGGTAGTCAGTTCGAAAATTTGTCGTAGCGAATACCATCGGATCGAATTACGAAGCAGAATTTTTATTTTCGTGACATTTGTAGGTTGGTGAAACTTATGATTATGTACCTAAATGACGTAGTCGGACTAGTAATTGTAACATAGCAAGCTAGACACCTTAAAATGAATTGTGAGCTAATAATTCCCTATGATATTTGAAAAACAGCAAATTAGAGAATCTTAAAAAATAGTACTAGCCCATTATTGGGCAGTAGTAGTATCGGAAAAGTAGGCTTTATGAATTTTTTAAAGATAAATAACCATAAAAAAGCATAACACACGTAGAAACAGTAACGTGATGCAGGACAATACCTTTAATGAAAGAAAAAGAACCTTAAAAGCTCAACTATAGATTCAAAATTAGATTCAGAAGCAAAATAATTGTTTACTACCATTTCAAATACAGCTCAGGAATTTAAACTAATTAATGGAATTCATTACAGCACAAAGGTTAGTGCAGTAGCGATAAATTTATGTAGTCCCGTAAATAAAGTTATTACTGCCAATGCATTGCAGAGGTTAACTATTCAAGAATTTGTAGTAAGAACATAACAATTAAAGCTTATTTAAACAAGAAAACTAAAGTAATTGGTACATTATGTGGCGAAGAATTAAAGATATTCTGCTTAACCACAAAAGATTTAAACGCCTTAAACAAGTGTTTAATTACTGTTTTGTATTGTTAAACACGCGTTTGACATCTGTCTAAGCCTTGTTTATGTATTTGTGGTAACACGGATTCTTTTTTAAGACGTATGTGTAGTATTCTCACTTGATGATATATTAGGTCTTTACCTATGAAATTGCCGTTTTGTTTGAAAAAAGTTAAAGTATTTTTTTTTCGAACTTATTTATTTCTTTTATTCAAAGTAATCACCCCTGCAATCAATGCATCTTTGCCAACGCTGTGGCAGTTTATGGATGCCCTTCTTGAAAAAATCAGCAGGACGGGAGACAACAAACTCTTCAAAGGCGTTTTGTACTGCCTCTCGGGAATTGAATTTTTTTTCCGCAAAAAAGTTGTCCAAATTTTGGAAAAAGTAATAGTCGGTAGGCGCAAGATCTGGTGAGTATGGCGGATGAGGGAGAGCTTCCAAACCCAACTCATGCAGCTTAGAGACGGTCTGTTGTGCAGTATGGGGTCGCGCGTTGTCGTGAAGTAGCAGTGGAGACGACCGATTGACCAAAGCTGGTTGCAGACGTGCGAGTTTCGCCATCATTGTGGTCAGTTCTTCAATGTACACATCTGCAGTAATGCTCTCGTCGTTTTGTAAAAAGCTATGATGAATCACACCAGCACTAGACCACCAAACTGTGACCATCACCTTTCTAGGGGTCATTTTTCGTTTTGCACATTGCTTTGGTACCGAACCAAGATCTAACCAACTTGCTGAGCGCTTTCGATTGTCAAAAAGAATCCATTTTTCGTCGCACGTAACAATTCGGTTAAAAATTCCTTCATTTCTGTGCCTGTTAAGCAGCGCAAGACAAGTCTCGACGCGTACGTTGCGCTGGCGATCGTTAAGTTCGTGGGGCACCCATCTATCAAGCTTTTTTATCTTGCCAATCTGTCGCAAATGGACCAATATTGTTTTGATGCTAACATCAAAAGCTGCTGCCAGCTCAGCTGTAGATTGAGATTCATCAGCTTCCACAATCGCCTTTAATTCATCATTGTTGACCAAAGTTTCCGGACCACCACGAGGTTCATTTTTCAAGTCAAAATTCCCAGAACGGAACCGAGCAAACCAATAACGGATTGTACGTTCGTTTGTACAGTTCTCTCCGTAAACGTCGTTGATGTTACGTGTCGTTTGTGCCGCGTTGGTGCCACGACGGAACTCATATTCCATAATTACACGAAATTTCAAAGTATCCATTATGAGGAAAAATGTTGAAATGTAATGAAAATACAACGCTAATCAATCTACAAAAGACTTATATTGTAAATAGAATGTCATATTTTTAAAACAAAATTAATTTGAATTTAGAATTCATAGCCAATCAAAACTTTTTTTTTGTTTGAAAAAGTCTGTACTGCAATACGGCAATTTCATAGGTAAAGACCTATTATATAAAATAGATTTAGGCAAAGCAACGTCGATGAATCATTTCTGTATTTAAAGCATTAAACCATTTTGGGAGACACAATCTGGATCACTCGATTAAATTCAGACTAGATTGCATACATATTCAAACTTGGACTTTATATTGATTTATTTATGTACCTAATAGACTGATATATTGATTGGAATTCAATTCACTCGACCGGCCCCGTGGCCCGTTGTAATTCGGTTAGCCAAACAAAACGTTGTATTAGTCATACGCACTATTGTCCATAGCTGTCGTTCCAGGCGCTTTATCTTAATTGAGTGCAATTTGATTTAGTGGCGCAACTGCTTACAAACTTAGATCTGCTACAGCACAACTGCTATCTATATTAGCTATAACAACAACCACTACTTCCGCAGCAGCATTTATAAGTTTGCATTTAGGTAGCACGTGCCGGACTCGTTTGTCAGTTAAAAAGCAATATCCCTTCTAAATTCGTCTTTAACTTCTTTACATAAGGTTTACATAGATATTTATAGGTGAACGAATAAAGCGGTTGAAGTGTATTGTGTGAGCAACGCCTGAGGGGACATGTTATGTCATACAAGTATTTCATGTACGCGTCTAGCGGTAGAAAATTAACAAGGATACGAGATCTTTATCAAGCCATATGGAATTTGATTGAAGTACAGAAGTTATTTGAATAAGCAAATTAATTATATTATATGAATTAGTTATTGCAGACGGATCTGTTCACGAAGATATAAAGCTAATGAATAAATATGAAAATAATTAAACACAAATTATTCAAATAAGATGATAACCTTTTTTCATACATAATATACAAAATCAGAAAATTATTCAAAAACTTATCAAAATAAAAATGTACGTATTGCGTACACTAGTAGTTATATCGTATAACTAATATTAAGCAAAATTGATAAACTAAAAAGATATCAGAATAGACTTTATTTAGAGCTTTTGTTCTGCCCCCAAAAATTATATGTAGTGATGATCTGATAGTCATAAAGAAGAACAAAAACTCGAAGAGCTTTTATGGTACCTAACCTTCACAGTAAAGATATTTTTAACATTATAAAAGGATAGTTACCTACGTTTTAGGAATTAATTCCAACTCGAGTAAGCCACAGACAGACGATTAGGCTATAGTTTGTCTAGAACGGAGCGGTTCTAGTTTCCCGATGTTTATCGACGCAGCTAGCAAATGAAACGTGTCAGCGAATAAATTTATCAAGATTTGATAAGATTTGTATCCTTGTAGCTGCTCCTAACTGCATATTAACTAATGGTAATCAGCTACCCGCTGTTGGGCTTGATGAATCAGTGACATGTCGACATTTTGTCTGCGACCAGATGCTCGTTAATCCAGAGCTAAGTAATTTGGAAATTGATTTGCTAGGTTTTGTGGCATTAGAACTTTATCAGTTATGTTCAATCTTTCTCAAAGATCTTCCGAAACGAAATTATTTTATTTTACCCGTTATCAGTACCTATATAATATCATCCTATTTTGTCCCAGAATGAAACCATACCTACTTATATATGGGATTTAACCCTTAACCGATCTCTTTTGTCTGAAAGTCATTGTGATCTATAAATGTTTGTTATTTGTATAGCGGTTTGTCTACTTAGCGTAATTAACAGATTCATTTTAATGTAAAGGAAAAAATTCCTGCTAATGATTAAATTTTTTCCCTTTACATTAAAATTAATCTTATGAGATGTCCGAAAGAGACGAGGGCGATGATAACGATATCGGGAGAACGTAAAAGCTTCAGGGTTTAAGGAAAAAGGGCGCAAGAGAGAGCCCTGAGTCAATTAATAGTTTTGGCTTTATTAACATTTTTTACATGTTCTATAACTTCTCCAGGACATGCTTTGTCGTATTCAGATTCTGCCCATTTTCACTAATGATTGTCACGTAGAGATATCTTTTTGTGATTACTCGTAATATTTAAGCTCCCTACATTTCTTTTAATGCATATAAAGAGCGATTATACTCTATGGTAACATTTTAAAATCTGTATTATTTTTCCATTAAGCAGGATTTAGAAGTACGGGACACGTTCTTTGCTAGGTTCCATCGGTCTGGCGTGTTCCTATCCTTGGTGCGGGGGTACCAAGGAAAACTACGACCCTCATAAACAAATAAATTGTATATTATAAGACGGTATACATAATCGGTTAAGCTAATGAGTAACTATGACATGACGCGGTACTGGTGGAGAGACGACCGAGGTCAGAGCGGCGCGGTCGCCGCGTGCAATGATTTCTGTCGCGTTTTAGCATTCTGTGCTGCCACACAGGATATATATTATTTAGGAACTTGAACATATTAAATCAATAAAGTTGACATTTGAGTACATAATAAACTTGCTAACATATAACATTAACTTTATAAATAACTAAGCGTATGTAAGCCGATCACGTTACGCAAAGCACTTTTATTAGAAACATGTAACATTATGCATTTTAGCTACAAACTTACATTCAAAATTAACATATGTTAATCCTTTGTCAAAGTAACTAACTTTATCAATACTATAGTTTTTCAAAGAACATGTCTGTTTATTTTTGTGACAGGGTACTACGAGTATACGTGGTGAGATAAAGTTGAATATACAACGTATAATTTAACTTAGGTCAGGGATTAACTTTTAAATATTAGGGTAGATACACATGTTCGCCACACTTGCAAAATAACAATACAGTCAGTGCTTTTGCTAGAAGAGGGTCGTGAAACTTTGGGCGCAGATCTAAAGGGCTACAGGGTCTGTCAACATCATCAGCCTCCATTACAGTGGTTTGCATACAAACGTATATTAAATGTTGTGAATACGACACTATCAGCCTTATTAATAAACGGTGTTAGTCTCGGATTAGTTACTTCAGCTTTTGTCCTTTTTTGCTACTGGAATATTTAGCTGGATCGAAAGAGACAAAAGATGGTGTAACTAGTCTAAAGCTAGTTCGTGTTTATTAATAAGGCTGTATAAGTTAAAACATTCCAAAATAATGCCACCAACATAGTTATTCCAAAGCTTCGTGACTTTAGCTTTGGAATCCAAGTCACAGAAGTTTCTCCATCAACATACAACACTCCTCCCTTACTAAAAATACTGTATACAACTAGCTACTTACTGCTTTCTTTTGTTTTATCTTTGCCCATTTTAAATTCGATAGAAAATGACAAAACATGAAATAACAATTCCTCAATGTTTATTGGTAATGGGACATTGTAGACAGGCCCTTACGGTTCGATACGGGATTCATTAATCAATCTATCGATAGTGTTAATGTTAATCAAATTAAATGCTTCGTTAAGATTTCAGATAATATTTGATGAGCTTATATTTGCTGGTAATTGGCCGATAGTTTATATGGCCCAGGTGTGAGGTATAATTTAATGTGAGATAGATAAAGCTTATGCGGATTACAGGTTACGTTGGTGAGTACCTATTTGAAAGTTAAGATAACCTTTGATTAGTAAGATGGTTTTATTGCTTTAATATTTGAGTAACGGTTAAATACATAGACACGTAATCGAGTACTAATTAAATGGAAAACCAACTATGTATGAATCAACTTTGAATGAATCTCCCTAAATGGAATTATGCTTATAATTCCTTTAACAAATGCTGACTTCACCTATAAATTGAACTATAAATATTCGGTTACACAACAACACCTAAAACATCAGCTGATCCAATAAGCGCGTATGTTATGTTTTAAATAAAAAATCCTAGAACTAGCGTTTGTTTTTAGAAGTTCTAATTCTAACATAAAAAGTAACATCAAATAGGTAAGAAGCTCGTTCAAAACAATCCCACAGTTTCTTAAGTACCCGCAATCTAAACAGAAACAAATGTGTTACAGCAAAACACGACATGTCTAGGAAGTTGGAGCCTGTTCCACATATTGTCGATGTCGTTTATTGTTAACTGCTAGATAAGTTTGTATTTAAACAAAAAAAGAAAACTATAAATTACATACAACTGTATGACATATCACAATAAGTTAGCTGTCTTTGAGCAAAATACAATTCCAATCAATTCCGTTCAGATAAATGAAAATACATAAGTGTATTAAAAAGCGTTCGAAGACTGTACCTTCCAAGTCAAAAGCATAAACGCCGTGTCTGCAATATGGTAAAAATAAATTAGATATCCTTACATTACTACTCTGGTTTACCTCACCTCAGTTCACTATTTTATCTGTTATGTTACAGGTAATGTTTGTCAGAAACTTGTTAAACAGGGCTTAAGTAACGACTCTTCCATGGTGGTCCCATGGGTAAAGAGCGGAACTCTAATACGACAGCCCTTTTGCTTAGCTGTCTAGCTTTGGACGTTATCGTTCGGTGAAAAATAGCAACCTTTATGCCGGCCTGAATGGAATGACCACGACTTAATGGCGAAAGTACTGGGTTATTAAAAAGGTAAGATTTATTAGTGCTTTCGGGTCCAAACTGGAACAAAAAGAAATTAATATAAACATTAAAGCTAGCAGGTACACCGGGTGAACTATTCCGAAGCGACAGTGAACTTCATACCGCTCTATTACTGTATTATCCGATGATATTAAAATAGCCCATTGCCGAAAAGACTCACATACTCAACTGTCTTGAATATCCCCAAATAGAGTTGATTCAGGATCCGATTTTACCATTATGCAGTTACCACCAATTTCCTGGTTCTTATGTAGCATACATACAGTCGTATCAAAGTTATCCGACCAATGAGAAATGATTATGATTCATAGCCCCATCGGTCATCTTTAGTCTCAATACAAGACTGTATATGAAACCACGTTAGAGTTATACAATGTCCTACATTTCTCATATATTTAGACGACATTGTTCCTATTGTGTCTTGACCCGGTCTCTAGATGGGACATTTGTTAATGGGACATATTTGGACAAGAGAGAAGGCGAGATTTATAAAGGCAAAGCGGCGTATTCGTAGTAAAAGTAATGGTTTGCTATAGGATAAGTTTACGTCCAGTTAAAACCAATGGTGATGGTGAAAAGCAATTTCGACCATATTTGCTGGTAAAGTGATTGATTCAAGTAGGTATAGACCATTAATCGCAAAATATGACAAGCCGAAAGATGGCTTCGGCTCCGTTAAACGAAAATCTGGCGATCAAGTTAAAGTTGCTGGAAGCATTTAGATGCAAACGTCTAAGCAACTGCACGTTACTAGTCAATGGAACAGGAATTGACACGTCTTTCAGTTGATACATGGTTATTTTCAAAATACTTTTACACTTACAGCATTAATTACTAAGTTAAGACAGGTAGAAGTTCTAGTTTTCACTTAACCCTTATGGACTATAGACAAGATGTAGATATTAGATAGTTTAATCTCATGTACTCAGATATAAACGTATGAAGTAACTCAGTAGTACGTAGAACCAATAATTATGTTAAAATTTAATGTAACTACCCTCGATTATGATTTAATGAGAACTTCAAATTTTTTACGTATTGTACTAAAAGTTTAAAAAGGTGGTCTTTAGCCTGTAAAACATTTTAATTTTAAGACAGTTATAGCTTAGATTCTAGCTAATCTTCTAAGTTGTACGTAACATATAAAATTTATTAAAATAAAGAATTTTTGAATTGAAATGATATGAATCTCATATTAAAATATCGATCCTAGATATAATTAGTAAATTACTACTTACGTTGATTTACGTTATCGACGACATCTTTTTGCAACAGTCAATTTAGAAGACAGAAGACACGTTTTAGTTGCAACATACGAACTAAGCACGTATTAGATACGTCTCCAATAAGCAATGTAACTACTTACTCCTTTGTCACAATAAGTTTTCTGAAAGAACGTTTCGTAGTAAAGAGTAAATAGTTGTTGTTAGTTTCTTTGTGATAAGGTATTAATATGTAAATATTATTATAAAGTTAACTCTACACATGGATATACGAATACTATAATTTATTATACGTTACATCAACCGCTGATTATTGGCCTATGTATATTATTATATTATAAGATATAATAATTGTGATTTTAGTCTGTCCCATAACTACAACCGTGTGAAAATTTACTCAGGTACCTAAGTAAGGAACAACTATTTACTAAATAAATAATAGGTTTTTACCTATGAAATTGTCGTTGTGTAGTACTGGCTATTTCAATACAAAAGATTTTTATTCGGCTGAGAATTCTTATTTTTAAAACCATGGATTGTTTAGTCATTAATAAGTGTTATATTTTCATCGCATTGGATTTCTTTTTCGTCCTCATGGATACTTTAAAAATCGAGTAATTCAACGAGGACGTTTACGGAGCGATTTCGTTCATAAAGTAATCGATTTGTGAATGAAATCTCATCTTGACAATTGCCCATTGTAACACTAGTTTATAAGTTTTTCTTGATATTTTTATTTTTCATTGGTGGAACAATAAAGAGTTCTCTATCTATCTATATATCTTGATCACGGATTCACTAATAAGCGTAGTACTGTGATACCGCAGTTAGTCACAAAAATCAAAGCATACAAAAGAACATGTCAAACTCGAATGGAGCTTATTAACATGACCCAGTATATATGTATCTTAACAATTTTGTAAATGGAACATTCTGCGACTAAGTCATTTGACCAACAAGAATTTAATGACTTAGTTAAACAAAATGGTTTATATAATCTTCGTTTACGTGGGTAATAAGTTTGTAATGCGGCGATTAAGTCCATTATCTGCTATTGACCACATAATGACGTGGCGTCGCGCGTGCATCGTTGTCTTCAGAACGGCCGCGGCCATAGACCGTAGGTATTACTAATATGGCCATATAAAATGGCCCATGTTTGCAAACATAACAATTAAGCTTAGAAATTACTTATGCATTTTCCGAACAAACTTGCAATGTACAAAGAACATTTAAGGCAGCGTTTAATAATATTATATGTATGTTACTTGAATCTTAAGAAGAGTGTATAATCCTTTCTAGTCCAGAATATGATACCAGGTTGAACTATCACCTCCACTAGAACGAAGAATCACTACCTATAGTTGAAATTCTGTAATGCTTTGAGAATCGTTGCGATTTTATTTTGTAAAAATCTCAGCCTTATTAATAAACACGAACTAGCTTTAGACTAGTTACACCATCTTTTGTCTCTTTCAATCCAGCTAAATATTCCAGTAGCAAGAAAAGGACAAAAGCTGAAGTAACTAATCCGAGACTAATACCCGTTTATTAATAAGGCTGCTAATGTTTTTCATAGAAACAGATTTTGAACTTTCGTAGGTTGCAATCATACAGTGCAATGTAGAAACAGTACAAACCCAAAATATCATGTTTGAAATACAATTAACTTCAACTTGTATTGTTAACTATTCTGTGGTTCAACCATGGTCTCCGTCTCCAGTTGAAGTAAAACTTCTTTACACACGCTTGACTTGGGGAGTAAGCTGGCGAGGCGAACGGAAGTTGAAAGTTGTTGGTTAACGTAGATCTCCATTGTCAACATAACAAAGTTAAGAATTTGTATTATTACGTTGCTATGTCCGGTAAAATGACAATTTAAAATTGTCGAGATGGCGACATTAACATTAACAAAGCAAAAAGAAACTTATACCGGTCGATAGATGGAGCTGAAAAAGTTTTATTCAGTCGTTTGGTCTAAAACACACTCGTTTTTTTGTTGTTTTAAGTAGTAATTTAACTTTTCTGACAATACTAAAAAGTAGATAGCTAATTCCTTATCACCAACATCCGCCCTATAATTGGATAACGACAATAAAGCCTTTCAAGGATAAATAGCTGTTATTGTGCAGTTTGTCTTATTGTATGCAACGCTGATGCGTATCTTTGTTATTTTGGTACCAATTAGGAAAATCGATGTAGGGATGTCGACTGCAGTTAGTAAATGACTGGAGATAGTAATATAAAAAAATATATTTTTCACATTGACTGCTCTCCGTTATTCCCATTACATTTTACAACCAGAGAGAGTGCAAATTCCAAATACGGAAAGTCTAGTACTGGACCCAGAAGAATTCAAACCAGCATGATTCTGTCCAGAGTTGGAATCGCTAAGCTATAGCCGAGCCACACTCGCTGTAGGCAGGCTTAGTTTTGCCTTTTATCAAAAGAATCATTTTTAATGTTTATCTTATTATGTATGATTTTTGCCAACCCTAAAGGTGTGCAGGAGTTCAACTACTTTCAAATAGACGCAAATCGATTCACAATTCGCTATCGAGTACAATCCAGATTAATGAATGGAATCGAATAACTTACAGGCAGGGATCTGAGTAATCGACGCCGAGTAATCAGATGGTAATCGATTACTCGATTTATAAGGATCACCCGCGCTTCCCGCTTCATACACGAGGTTTAGTCGCAGTATAAACAGTAACTCAGATTGCTACAAGCAGATACTATCTCTACAAAGAGTTAAATTTCAATTGTTTATTTGTTACACAATGTTATTTACTCCAATGTTCGTTTTCTTAAATAGTTCATTATCAACTCTGTCGGGCGCGCAATATTAGAAGAGAACGTTAATGTGAGCTTTCAGATAATGTAGGAGGAGTACTTGGTATCTTGTCACAGACTGGTTAGATCTAAGACAAAAAATAGACCTGATTTGGCTTCACTTTAAAGCTGATTATTACATCATATGTTTGATCATTGTCCGTCTTATTACAAAACGCAGACCAATGCACGTATATTATAGACGAAAACAAAAATTCTAAATATATGAGAAACGTGAAAAAAGGATCGTGTGAATAAATGTGATCCAAATGAACAAACTTGTTTCGTATTTAGTCTATGGTCAATATTTAAGCTATGGACTATCTCTGGTATCAGCTGGTCTTCATTTAGTCACCGTTTCGTAATAAAGTCAAAGTCTAACTATTTAGTACCGTAACAAACTAGGACTAGTTGGTCCAGGCTTAGACCTCTACTTAGTCCACGTTTTGTAATAAGACTGTACCAGCCTTATTAATAAACGGGTATTAGTCTCGGATTAGTTACCTCAGCTTTTGTCCTTTTTTTGCTACTGGAATATTTAGCTGGATCGAAAGAGACAAAAGATGGTGTAACTAGTCTAAAGCTAGTTCGTGTTTATTAATAAGGCTGTAAATGTTTAAGAACACCAGTAGGTACACCAGTAATAAAATTGTAAAGGTTTTAAACTAATTCATAAAACACCTGCTTTGTTCAATGTCACAAGGCTTTTCTTTAGAATTTAAATTTGATAATACCTAGATTTAAGTTTTATCTTAAGTACTTTTTATGTACTTTTAGTACTATTTAGTTATATGGGAGCATTCTATAGCATGGACTGATAAAGGAAAAGAACGACTTAAATTCCACCTTGTGAATAAACAAAAAATATATATACAGCAGTAAACGTGACCCTTACGACGTTTCGTAAGAGAAGACACATGAAGACATGTGGAAGGTTTTTTCCTGAAGATGCTTTACTGACCTTAAACATGTACTGTGACATGTATGATGCTTCATCTAGATAATATGTTTCAAGCTTTGTTCTATAACTTATTGACTTCCATTAGAATGTAAGTAGAACTGTTAAGCTGTCTTTTGAAAAAACTAATTGATAGGAAAAGAATAATATAAGATAAGATACCAAAAGAAACAATTAATAAAATAAATCTATCAATTAGTAGTATTAGTGACAAGATGACTTTCTCAAGATACATTATGTTCTCTTTATAGATATATATAATAATAATAATATGTGTGGACATCTCACACAACACCACCTAGCCCCAAACTAAGCAAAGCTTGTATTATGAGAACCAGATAACTGATATGATACTTAGATACTTCTTTTTTTGTTTGTAAATACATACATATAACATCCAGACACAGAATAAACACCTATGTTCATCACACAAATGTTTGTCCTGGGTGGGAATCGAATCCACAACCCACAGTTCAGAAGGCAGAGCTACTACCAACTGAGCTATCGGGCCAGTCAGATATATTAGGTCTTTACCTATGAAATTGCCGTTTTGTTTGAAAAAAGTTAAAGTATTTTTTTTTTCGAACTTATTTATTTCTTTTATTCAAAGTAATCACCCCTGCAATCAATGCATCTTTGCCAACGCTGTGGCAGTTTATGGATGCCCTTCTTGAAAAAATCAGCAGGACGGGAGACAACAAACTCTTCAAAGGCGTTTTGTACTGCCTCTCGGGAATTGAATTTTTTTCCCGCTTAAAAGTTGTCCAAATTTTGGAAAAAGTAATAGTCGGTAGGCGCAAGATCTGGTGAGTATGGCGGATGAGGGAGAGCTTCCAAACCCAACTCATGCAGCTTAGAGACGGTCTGTTGTGCAGTATGGGGTCGCGCGTTGTTGTGAAGTAGCAGTGGAGACGACCGATTGACCAAAGCTGGTTGCAGACGTGCGAGTTTCGCCATCATTGTGGTCAGTTCTTCAATGTACACATCTGCAGTAATGCTCTCGCCGTTTTGTAAAAAGCTATGATGAATCACACCAGCACTAGACCACCAAACTGTGACGCATCACCTTTCTAGGGGTCATTTTTCGTTTTGCACATTGCTTTGGTACCGAACCAGGATCTAACCAACTTGCTGAGCGCTTTCGATTGTCAAAAAGAATCCATTTTTCGTCGCACGTAACAATTCGGTTCAAAATTCCTTCATTTCTGTGCCTGTTAAGCAGCGCAAGGCAAGTCTCGACGCGTACGTTGCGCTGGCGATCGTTAAGTTCGTGGGGCACCCATCTATCAAGCTTTTTTATCTTGCCAATCTGTCGCAAATGGACCAATATTGTTTTGATGCTAACATCAAAAGCGGCTGCCAGCTCAGCTGTAGATTGAGATTCATCAGCTTCCACAATCGCCTTTAATTCATCATTGTTGACCAAAGTTTCCGGACGACCACGAGGTTCATTTTTCAAGTCAAAATTCCCAGAACGGAACCGAGCAAACCAATAACGGGTTGTACGTTCGTTTGTACAGTTCTCTCCGTAAACGTCGTTGATGTTACGTGTCGTTTGTGCCGCGTTGGTGCCACGACGGAACTCATATTCCATAATTACACGAAATTTCAAAGTATCCATTATGAGGAAAAATGTTGAAATGTAATGAAAATACAACGCTAATCAATAAACAAAAGACTTATATTGTAAATAGAATGTCATATTTTTAAAACAAAATTAATTTGAATTTAGAATTCATAGCCAATCAAAACTTTTTTTTGTTTGAAAAAGTCTGTACTGCAATACGGCAATTTCATAGGTAAAGACCTATTATAAACTATATATGTATATCAACTTTGTGCATTTCACTCAATTTATATGTTCTATTTTTTAGAAGCTAGAGCAATATCTTAACAAGTATTAAACTTTAACTTTATTAAGAGAAAAAAAAAGTATACCATCATAGGTTTATAACATCTTATTTTGTATGTAATGATTACTTACCCTGTTCCTTTATAACTGAGATTGCATGGGGCACTCCAATCCAAGGGCTGGGAAGGTCAAGGAATACTGCATCTGCTTTCCCTTTCAAATCTCCACCGAATCCATCTGTTAAGATGTCCCTGTGTTGTGCCTAAAATAGAATGTAAATGATGTAGATTTTTTTCTGATGTGAGATACACAATCTATGGGACACAAGTAAAAAAAACTATGACACATTTTTTAATATTTGCACGCTTGCTTGCAAGCTGAATGCATGTATCCACTGCTTACTATGTGACCTTGTATCCAAATTAATAGTGTATTCTTGCAAATAAACAATTTGATTTGATTTAAGTTTATAAACATTTATTATTGTAAGCACTAAAATTCTTGGTAAATATTTCATTAATAAAGTTAGCCGTTACATGAAGTCATGTTGAATTCAAACACTTGCCTATTATAAGTTAGGGTTGACTGACATTTGTCAGCTCAGAATTGTGGTTCAAGCCTTAAACATGTGGTGTGCTAGCCCACGAAAAAGTTTACATACCAGTTTAATAGAGAACTTTTCCAGCTAGTTGCTAGGGGCAACGAATGTTGTTGATATAGACTTCACATTAGAGAAAATTTTATTTTCCGCATTTTGGTTTTTGTAAATATCTTTTTAATTAATATATCTTATACAAAGTCAATCGGCATATCATTAATTCAGCAAACCTATGGACCTCCTTCTATTACAACAAAAGTGTATCTAACTTCGCTTTACTGGTGACGCCCGACGTGATTAACTAGGCTTTACTGGTGACCTGTTTTGAACCGAAAGTCCGCGTTTGCAGTAAATGTGTGTGATTTTGATTTTGTTGCTGATTGCGATAATTCTGATACTGATTCACATAAAGATGTCGCTCTCAACCGATAAGAACGAAGATATTTGTCGTGTGGGCGTGCGCATTCCGCCGTTTTGGCCTGAAAAGCCGGCCATTTGGTTCGCGCAGATCGAGGGCCAATTTGCGATATCGAACATTACTACGGACAATACGAAGTTTTTCTACGTTATCGGCCAACTAGACCCGCAGTATGCTTCTGAGGTGGAAGATATAATCATCAACCCGCCCGACACCAACAGGTATGAAAAATTGAAGTCGGAACTTATCAAACGACTGTCCGCGTCACGAGAAAAGAAGGTCAAGCAATTACTTATGCACGCAGAACTTGGAGACCGTAAGCCATCTCAGTTTCTAAGACATTTGCAACATTTGGCTGGACCTGGAGTTCCCGAAGATTTTCTACGTACTATATGGACCAGTCGCCTACCAAGTAGCACGCAAACGATAATCGCTTCGCAGATGACGTCTTCACTGGAAGCGCTCGCAGATCTCGCTGACCGCATCCATGACGTTGTTTCGCCTACAGCGCACGTAGCATCAACATCAAGTGTCATACCAGGAAGCTCTTTAGAAGCCATGAACCAACAGATTGCTGAACTTACCAAACAAGTGCAAGCTCTAACTGCGCAGGTGAACCGGCATTCACGTGCACCGAATCGTTCAAACAAGAAAACGCGCGGTCGTTCTAGCTCCACACGATCACAGTCGAACTATAGAAAATTTCCTGTGTGCTGGTATCATAATAAGTTCGGCAATGAAGCAAGTAAGTGCGTAAAACCGTGCGACTACCATGCGGGAAACGCGAACAGCAGTCGGTAATGGCGACGACCGATTGCCAAACTTCCGGTCGCCTATTTGTCACGGACGGCGCTACGAAGATGCAGTTTCTCATCGATACTGGCAGTGACGTATGTGTCTTCCCCCGATCGGCACTCAAGGAACGTCGTGAGAAAACAAATTATGAGCTGTGTGCGGCAAACGGTACACCCATTTCTACTTACGGCTACGCTCATTTAGTGCTGAACCTAGGCTTGCGCCGTGACTTCACTTGGCGATTCATCGTAGCGGACGTTACAAAGGCCATAATAGGTGTAGATTTTTTATCATTTTACAACCTCATCGTGGATTGTCGAAATCAACGTTTAATCGACAACACTACAAGCCTTACGTCCCCAGCTTCACCTGCACAGTCAACTGGGAACATTTCATCGGTAAAAGTTATTTCTGGAAATTCCGTATATCATAACATACTAAGCGAATACCCTGAGATTACTCGACCTTCCGGTGTCCACCGTGTTCCGAAGCATAATACCATGCATCATATACAGACTACTGCAGGACCGCCAATAAGCAGCACACCACGAAGACTAGCACCGGATAAATTAAAAATTGCAAAAGACGAGTTTGCAGATATGTTGAGGAACGGAACAGCCAGACCTTCAAAGTCACCATGGTCATCACCACTTCATCTTGCGCCTAAAAAAGATAACGGCTGGCGTCCATGCGGTGACTACAGAATGCTCAACGCTAGAACCGTACCAGACAGCTATCCCATTCGGCACATACATGACTTTGCACATTGTCTCTCCGGCTGTCAAGTATACTCGGTTATCGATCTCGTAAAAGCTTATAATCAAATTCCTGTCTGCCCTGAGGATATTCCGAAGACCGCAATCACGACGCCGTTTGGTTTATACGAATTTCCGTTCATGACGTTCGGACTACGTAATGCCAGCCAAACGTTTCAACGATTTGTGGACGAGATGCTTAGGGGCCTTGAGGAGTTCTGCTTCCCGTTTCTGGACGATTTTTTGATCTTCTCACCTGATCAGGAATCACACAAGAAGCACCTTCATCTGCTCTTCAACAGACTCAAGGAATACGGCATGGTAATCAACACGAACAAGTGCATATTCGGTGTATCAGAGGTAACGTTTTTAGGACACAGCATCTCAGCAGCTGGCACTAAGCCGTTACCATCGAAGGTAGAAGCAGTTGCGAATTACCCTCCACCGAAAACCGTTAGAGAACTGCGAAGATTCCTAGGAATGGTGAACTTTTACAGAAGGTTTATTCCTGACGCAGCGCGGCATCAAGCGCCTCTGAATGCACTGCTCACAGGATCAGTTAAAGGTTCACATCCCGTGCATTTATCAGAAGAAGCTACTAAAGCATTCATCGCCTGCAAGGAAAGTCTCTGCCAAGCAGCACTACTTGCTCATCCAGACTGCCAAGCGAAGCTCGCTATAGTCACTGATGCTTCAGACACAGCAATGGGCGCAGCTTTACAACAGCATAGAGACGGCCTGTGGGAACCTTTAGCATTTTTCTCTCGAAAACTTTCGCCATGTCAACAGAAATACTCGCCTTATGACAGGGAACTTCTCGCCATCTACGAAGCAATAAAATACTTTCGTCACATGGTGGAGGCGAGAGCCTTTATTATTTACACTGACCATAAGCCCATAACTTTCGCATTTCATTCACGAAAAGAAAAGTGCTCACCAAGACAGTTCAGACATCTGGATTTTATTTCACAGTTTTCTACAGATATCAGGCATATTTCAGGAAAGGATAACGTTGTGGCTGACAGTTTATCACGCATCGAAGAGATTACTCAGCCCATCGATCTATCCAAGCTTGCTCAAGCACAAAGCACAGATCCTGAACTAGAACAACTTTTGGATAGCGATACTTCTCTACGCTTGACAAAAATCAAACTGCCTGGATCTCACACAGAAATCTATTGTGACAAGAGCAGCAATGTGGCCAGACCTTATGTGACCAAAGACATGCGACGGCAAGTGTTCGAAAACTTGCATTCTTTTAGCCACCCTGGCATAAATGCGACGACGAAACTGATATCGGAACGCTATGTATGGCCTAGTATGCGAAAAGATTGTAGAGAGTGGACTCGTTCCTGCCTAGCATGCCAACGATCAAAAATAACACGTCATGTCTCATCTCCATTAGCATCATTCAACTTACCTCGAGCCAGATTCATGAAAATCCACATAGATTTGATCGGACCTTTACCTCTTTCACAGGGGTATCGTTACTGTCTCACATGTGTAGATCGCTTCACACGATGGCCCGAGGCTATACCATTACAGGAGATAACAGCTGAAACAGTGGCAAAAGCTTTAGTTCACGGATGGATATCCAGATTCGGCTGCCCTGAAGATATCGTCACTGATCGTGGTCGACAGTTTGAATCAGAACTTTTTAAGCATCTGTCCCACATCATCGGATTTCAACGAAGACGAACTACAGCCTACCATCCGGCATGCAATGGACTCGTTGAAAGATTCCACAGACAGCTTAAAGCCGCCATTACATGTCATGCGACCAGCAGCTGGCTTGAAACACTTCCACTTGTACTACTGGGAATCCGGGCGGCATTTAAGGAAGACTTACAAGCGACTCCAGCTGAACTCGTATATGGAGAGACACTACGACTCCCAGGTGACATTTTTTGTCAATCGGCTGATGGTACAGAGGACTTGACAGTATACACTGAAAGACTGCGCACATTCGCCAAAAATTTGTTGCCATTACCAACTTCTCACCATGGGAATAACCGCTCCATATTCATTTTCAAAGATTTAGCAACAGCATCCCACGTCTTTCTAAGAGATGACACCTCGCACCCATCTTTTCAAGCAGCTTATACAGGCCCACATGAGGTGATAAAACGAGGGGATAAAGTTTTCAAGCTCCGCATAAAAGGCAAAGAAGTCACTGTATCAGTCGACCGCATTAAACCTGCCTACATACTTCGTGAGTTGGACCATTCTCCCGCCGTGGCAGCACCTGAGACCCGAGACGCTCCAGTGACCACCACTCGATCAGGACGAACAGTGCGTTTTCCAGAATATTATCGCCCGTAGGACGGTCTCTGGAGGGGGGTGATGTGGTGTGCTAGCCCACGAAAAAGTTTACATACCAGTTTAATAGAGAACTTTTCCAGCTAGTTGCTAGGGGCAACGAATGTTGTTGATATAGACTTCACATTAGAGAAAATTTTATTTTCCGCATTTTGGTTTTTGTAAATATCTTTTTAATTAATATATCTTATACAAAGTCAATCGGCATATCATTAATTCAGCAAACCTATGGACCTCCTTCTATTACAACAAAAGTGTATCGAACTTCGCTTTAAACACATCTTTATACATAAACAATTGAATAGATTCAAACATGGTGGACTTCATCAACTTTGATAACAATTGAACAATATCAAATATACTGGAGTTTTCCAACTCTTCGCAAATGCTTGCTAAATCACTTATCAGTTTTAAATTGTTATATTTTAATGATATTCATGCAATCTACGATTTACTTGTATTTAGTAGTTGTGAACTCTACACTAATTACTAAACTGGTCAATATTTTTAATAGTTCTTGTCATCAAGATAATGTGATTAAGGAGAGATAGCACTTACAGTAACAAATTCAGCGAGCCCATGTGAAGCAAACTCTTCCCTTGCTACTTTAGATCTATGCTCATGGAAGTCAAATGTGTAGACATGGCCATGACGTCTGACTCGGCGGACAAGCGCATGAGTGAGGGAGCCACTGCCTGTACCTGGATAAAATTATTGTGAAAAGTAATCCATTCAGTGTTTTTTATATTTTCCTAACCAGTTTAAAAATTTTTTTTTTTAATTTCGTGGAAATATAATAGTATTGATTAGCAAAGTAGCTCTTGATTTTAGTACATAAGAGGGTATTCATGCAATGAATTTAAATCTATTTTTAAAGTTTTTTTAGATTTTAGAAGTCGCGACAGGGGACTGTTAGATGCAGCAGAGGGCTGCTTTGTACATGAAAGGGAATTGTAAGATGAGTCTTCAAGGTATTAATTAGGTAGAGAACAAACCTGCTTCAATAACAACACATCCAGGCACCAAGTCCAGTTGCAACATTATCATGCTGATGTCTGGAGAATAGATGATTTGAGTGCGATGAGGTAAGGTCAAGGACCACAGCTCTGGAGTAGGCTGAAGGACATGTCCCCAACCTTTAGACAATTCCACCTAAAAAAATATGATTTTGTTTAGTTTAGGAAAGTGTTACGAGTTTAAGCATACTATTTATTTCGAAAAACTGTAATAAATAGGGGTATTAACACTTACACGGCTCCCATAATCTGCGCCAATAAGATTTCTAACCTTCAAAGCACCGTAAGGTGTCTGAAAAACATTTTCTACTTTATCACCTTTCTTGTTTCTTATCTCAGTCTGTACATCCAATGCGTACAGATTGTTGCTCATGTATAAAATCACTGTATCACCTTCATCGACTTTGTCTTTGTAATTTTTAAAACTCATTTTTAAAGTTTCACACTTTACAAAAGTTTGTAAACAAACAGAGCAACGAGGGAGGGAGGAGGGATGAAAACTGACAGTTCTAAGGTTTTTATTTCTCTATGCCATATGTCACTACTGTATTTAGCCAGTGTCAGTTTACACCATGGGCCTAGTATTAAAACTAGGCCCATGGTTTACACTATTAGATCTCTGTATGACTGATAATGGGAGTAAATTTTTATTGACAAATGGATGAAGTCTGTTGCTAAAAAGCAATGCAAAAAAGTAATTTTTTTGTATACGTGTTTCGTTATTCATGTTTGATAACAGATACTATTATTATGTTGTTACAATCATAAATAAATTGCTTAGAAAATATACGCGGTGAAAATTTTACAAGGCTCTATCTAAACAAAAAATCGTATGTTAAAACGTTTATGCTTCACTGACAATCAATAGGTACCGCTCATGGCTCGCTTCGTGCGCCGAGCCAATAATATTTTATATCCTGCTACTTAACAATATATTCATAGAACAATAATCCAATTCGCTGGCTGTTTCAAACTTATTATTTTTGCGTTGTATGGAGAGAGATGCGTCCAGTGAGTTATCTCTCATTCTCTGTCTGCGAATCTGTGCGCTAGGTTGTGTATACTAATGTAAATGTAAAATAATATTAATAATAGGAAAATAAAATCATACCATAACTTGTAATTGTGGTATTCTTTTTATTATAGAACTAAATGAATGAGATTGAAACAACACACGCAGCAACGAGACAATCAACGCGTGCTTCTTTGCCTCTTTAACGAATTTAATAATAATATTTAGTTTTTTTTTATTTGTCCAGTCAGAAAGAATTGGATAGGCTTGAATTTGTTCAATCAGTAGGAAAAAGTAACTTGTCTGCAACTAACATCAAATAGCCATTTCATTACAGAATTTGCATGGCCATCAAAAGATCCAGACTTTTTAAATAAAATGTTAGTTCGTTCCTTGAAGGTTAGCATATTTTTCTTATATTTCTTCCATTTAAACATTTTAAAATTGTCTCATAAACCTGATTTCTTTATGCCATGCTAAAGTTTAAAGTATTTTTATACTACACACTCTGGCTGGCTCAATATAATAATTGCGTAAAGCTAAAGACAAAAAAATTCATCAACATGACATTAACATTTAACAAATCAGCAGCACTGACAGCGTGTCAGCAGGCAGTCGGAAAAGCATCTGTTTACTTTTTACTAAAAATATTACAGGTTTCAACTTGAAATTAAAAGTTAATCAAAAATACATATTACCATATTAGTAACTAGATAAATTTAGACATGCAGTGTTCGTAGCAAAACTTCATAAAAAATCAAGTGCTTCGATACAAAAATGGTGACAATGGACGCCTCGAAAATCACCAGTAAAACTAGCTCTCTAAAGGCACTGATCCTCAAAGCTTGGCGTGAACGATGGACAGATATACAATGGGGCATCAACATCAAAACGATCCTACCAAGGGGCGTTAGCGGCGACCTTTATAACCTAGCAGACTGCATTTTACAACAAGCTATGGTTGGATGCGGCGCGAACCAGTTAGTAATCTCATATTTGAAACACTCATTGGCTTCTCACCTAGTTTCGTACGCCGCCGTTCTACAGAGAATATCAAAATTCGACGCCTTTCACAAACCTCACTGCGTTATCAGTCTTCTGGAGTTCCTAGACAGCTTTTTAGACAGCATTACTTGCAGAGGGAAATTAGAGGAAGAAGTACTAGCGTTTGCTGTTTCAGCGATAATCCTGTGGCTGCTCCAGGTTTATCATTACTCACTCAGTAAGTACCCCTCATCTAACCTTATTCAAAGTCAAGAACTACTAGAAAAGTCTTCATCACTGTTAAACTCTATTGTCAACACAGATTTCCTACTGGCTATGTTTTACTTGGCAAAACAGAATGACCCAGAAGAGTATAGTGAAGTGACTAAAAAGTGCAAGGAGATTCAGGCTTTTATGATGATGAATACACAGTTTAAACCTCCAGTAACTATCCATGAGACATTGCAAAAGATTTGTAGTATGGATATTGATAAAATCGCACCTCTGAATACCAAACCAGATGCTGTGACTCACTGTCTACAGGCATTGATCGCTATAAATGTTCTAGCACACCCTAGTGCAGATTTGCAACAGCTTTCCTGTGAACTTCTGATGGTTAGACGGATCAAAGGGTATCCATTATCTAGGCTATATTGTGAACTGATAAGATCATGTTTCATATCTCTCAATGACTCCAGTAAAATTGCTACAAACCAGGCATTATGGGCCGCATTTACCTTCTTGAAAATACCCCAAGTAATGCACTGCATTCACAACATGTGTGGTACAACAAACAAAGAAACAGAGTATTCAATTGAGCTGGTTGAAGCATTTGAGAAACTATTGCAGGCTGCTCCCCTATTAGATATTGTAGATACAAAGAACTCTTGTAATAGTGTTGTGGCACTTCTAGAGCCCCTTGTGAAATTGAATGTGGTGTCAGAGAGCCATCTGGCATATTTAAGACAGAAGCGAGAAAACAAAGATGTCAAGTTGCAAAAGCTAGAGCCGACTGGTCTTCAAGGATCTGTACCAACTTTCATTACAAGAGCGGAGCCCACATTAGCAGGCATTTTAAAAACAATGGGTGGTGACTCCCATAAAACCCAGGAGTCATTGTATGCAATGCTCTGCCAAATAGTTGGAGGAACTACTTTGGATACTATTCTAGCTGTTGCTACTGTTGAAGGCAAGTTAAAATTGTTTGTGTCCAGATTGATTAAGTTCAATGAATTTGCACTAATTGCCGCAGCTGAAAAAGGTGCTTCACAATCTAAGGCCTACATATTTGACATTTCATTCTTGATCCTCTGCTCAATAGTTCAGGATTATGGTCCAGAAGCAGTTCTTGAAGAAAATGGAGACTCATTCTTTGAAAAGTGGGTTCGAGAATGTATGGCACATAAAGGTCACTACAAATCTCCAGATCAAATCTTACAAAAATGTGACCCTCAGCTTGTAGACATTTTCATTCATCACTTGTGTGCCCCAGATTTTGACTTTAAAAATACAAATATGAAACCGCATGACCTGTGCATGAATGTCAGCGGTGCTATAAAAGAGATTCTATTTGCATGGGAACAGGGCTCACTTTCTGCTGCAGATGTAAAGAGGATGTTGGACTCATTAAGGCAGAAGATGGCATCTTTAGCAGTTTGTGCATCGGTTTGGTTGTGCTCCTACATAAATGTAGTTCATCAGGATGCATTCTTAAAGCCTCTCAATATGGTTCAGCAGTTTTTGACCCCACAGACAGAAATCGAAATACAAATTGACAGCTTCAAAGAGCGTTCAGTTTTAATGTGTCAAATTATAAGAAAAATGCAGCATGAAATACATCCACCACCCATCCCTAAAAACAAACCTCTTACACTGTCCCATAACATTATTTCTCGTCAGCCTATTTTAGAGCAACTTCAATTTGTGTGGAATGATATTAAAACCAGAGGTTACCTCCATATTGACTCGACACACATTATTGAAAGTCTCTTTAATACTACCGGACCTGTATGGTTTGTAACAAACTTAGTAAAAGAAACCCTCAAGTTTAGATACCAGGAAGACCTGGATAGATCAGTTGATGTTGTTCTAGCTATGTTTCACTTGGACATACAAAAATGTACAGAAGCCTTGATAATGCATGTGCTGCCGCAGTATTTGTACAATGCTAAACTATGTGAAGAACTTGTGGAGCCGCAATGTGCAATATTAGCTAAGCTGTCGGTTTATTGCATTTACGCCTCTCTCGAGTACAGTAACTCTAACAAAGCTTCAACGAGCTCCAGAAAACGTCGACACGACGATGCAGATGAGTTGGACGCGTTATGTTCGAGTAAAGTAAGGCGACTGAATGACAATACTTCAGATGGAAGCATGTACTATTCCCAAGGATCGAATGTTTCCGGTGGCGCAGTTTTGAAGGAACCACTGAATTCTTCATTGGAGACGTTGTTTACGTCGTTTTCGCAATTAGCTGGTAAAAATGGGAATGTGACACCTCAAACACATTTTATTCTCGAGTTCTTGGTGTATGTGGTTCAGTGTGGTTATGAAAGGGCTCAGTTGGTGCTCCAGAAAATGCCTAGTGAACTTGTGCCGACTTTGATCAAGGCGCTTCCTGACAGCTTCAATATTAACCTGATTCTTCGATTGTATGATTTGTCGACACCGTATGGCAGAAAAGATACAGCCAGAGATCTGTGTCTATTGAGGAACATGAGGCTAAGACCAGATTAAACATGTAATTAATTAAACGTGGATGTATGTTGATATAATCAAATTAATTTGGATAAGAATAGTTTCAATAAAAATAAATAATCGGAAAATGTGGTATTTAATTGATTCCAAAACCTTATATAATTAAAAGTAGGAAAATAAAACAAATGTCATCAAGGCTGTAATATTTACTTTTCAAAATCAATCAACAAAGATCATAAATTAAATTAAGATAGACACTGATACTCAGTGAAATTCTACTTAACGAGTGAACTTTTATTTTGTACAATTAAATTGGACGGAATAGATTTATATAATACAATAGTTTAGAAAGTTACCTTTATTGCTATTAGGAAGGATGTTTTGTAAAACTGATAGTAATTTACAAGTAAGTATTATTTATTTACATAATAATATATTATTACAGTAGAATAGAGACAATTTTTCCTGTATTCTAGATAGTATTATATTTTTGGTAGATAGGTAAGACAGACGTGTAGTTTATTTCGGATATATACACACCGGCACAATTAGCGGAACACAAAAAAAGCAGTAGAACATCGTCATTGGGATTTGAACGAAAGGCAGCAGGTTCTCTTTACTGATGAGTGCAGAGTTCTTTTAAAACAGATCGATGGGAGACAGCGAATATGGAGACGCAAAGGAGAACGCCACATACAGTCTAATTTTGAACACACAGTGGCTTATGGTGGCGGCTCGATTATGGTTTGGGGAGGGATATGTTTGGGAGCTTGCACGGAGTTAGTGATAGTCACAGGAGGGACTATGACAGCAGATCGATACATCAGAGACATTTTAGAAGAACATGTACCATTTTTGCCCCATTTATTGGTGACGACTTTATTCTAATGCAAGATAATGCTCGTGCTCATAGTGCACAATCGGTACAGGCATATCTGAGCCACGTAGGTATACCGGTGATGCAGTGGCCAGCAAATTCCTCCGATATGAATCCGATAGAGCATGTCTGGAACTTGCTAAAAAGAAGGGTTAAATCCAGAATGCCACCCCCCAACAATCTGAATGAACTTGGAAACGCATTACTTGAGGAGTGGGAGCGGTTGCCTCAAGAAATCATCGATAACATAATCTGTAGCATGCCCAGACGAATGGAAACCGTAATTAGAGCAAGAGGGGGAAACACTCGTTATTAATTTTGCTTTAATTTTATTGTTAAATCATTTAATGCTTACTTTTTTTTATTTTTTGTGATCGTTCATAATCATCTAAAAATTTCACTTATTTCAAATTTCTTTATTTTTCAATAAAAAATAATGAAGGCTTTTCAAAGTCGTTGTTAAAAGATGTTAATCAATTTGTTATTTTGTGTCTAATTACGTTTTCGTCAAATATATGCGTTATTAGGTATCTCATATAGTCTCTCTTTTTTTTCTGTTCCGCTAATTGTGCCGGTGTGTATATATTGTATTGTATATACATATGTATTGATAAATAAAATTAACTGTAATCAAGAATACTATCGCAATACGAAGATTACTACCATTGAACTTAGAGACAACAGATTAGCCAGTGGTCAAATCACAAATTAGAGAAAAAACAATATAGCTTAATATAAATAAGCAAATAAAAACCTATTTGTACCTATTTGCTTAAATGTTAATTTAAAATTTGTTTCCATTTTGCACATATCTGACAAAGTTCTGTGGTAGTAGTTTATCGGTTTAATCTATAAGAATCTCTAGTATTTTTAGTACAACTATCTACACATCTCAATTACAAATTATCTTTACAAGATTTAGGACGGATTGAAATATTACAAATTCCTACATTATTCTTATCATCATAATATTTACACAAATAATACATTATTCGTATACACAAACTATCCGATAACATTAAATGTTCAACATTTACATTATATCTACAATATAAAATTTGTACAAATTATATAACTACATGGATATGTTTACAAATAACTAAGCCTTATTTATTTCTATCATTTAACAAACAATATAAACACAAAGATCACAGGAGAGTTCCAGAGCTTTCAAAACTTAAACAAGTTGAATTAGACAATATTAAATCTAGAAATAAGTACTATGAAATAAAATTCAATAGGTTAGGTAACATTTAGATTTTTAAAGAAACTCGAATGCTATTATAATGCAGGTTTTTTGGCGTCCGGTGAGTCCGGATGTGGACGATCTAAAACAAAAAGAAATATTGAGATCAGCTTAATTTTTTTTTAAATTAGGTAACACTGTATCCAATCAAGGTACCTTATTACTCAAGTTCATGATCTTTTTGGCTTTGGTGTTCATTACGGTCATCGCTAGGATGGGTGACCGTTAGAAAGCACTGGTACTAAAGTAATTACAAGAGTTTTTGGCGGGAAAGCGAAAAAGATTTCGTCACCGCATTGTATTATTTTCCAAAACTTGTATTATTTTCAGTGTTAGTGCATAAAATTGGTGGCATTCTATTCGGTAATTGCTGGATTACAGGCGTGAGTGTGGGAAAGTGGTATAATGATGGTGAAACGTTTCTTTTCGTGTTGTTTCCAAAACTCCATAGAAGCTTCAAGTAAAGGTGCCACCACTTTACTAGGAGTATGACTTTGACTAGACTATGACTTGACTTTGACTTAACTTGATGACTTCGACTATGACTTGACACATATTTGCGTGAAATATCATCTTGATAAATTATCATTTACTTGACACTGGCTAAATACACAAAGTGTGGAGCCAACACATAGAAAAAAAAGTATTTACAACAAAGTTAGCGTGTATCGAAGCCTTAAGAGGGCCGTCGACGTCAACCCAGGTTGCTGTCCTAAGAAAAGTCGCTTTTAGCTCAGGTAGAATCCTTCGCGGCTCAAAAATTGTGACACCAGGGTATAAATATTCGCCTATATGAGAAGGGCAAAAGTTAGATGTAAGAATGCTGCCCATAAAAATGTTATTTATTAATCCAAATTCGAGTCTTAAGGTTTCTTTGTCTGGGTCTCAATTTTCACGGCTGATCCGATATTGATAAAATTTTGGTATGCAGATAGTTTTAAATCTAGGGTAATTTTTATCGCGATAAACTTACCTAATTGTCTTCTAAGTGCCTCCCCTTCCCTAGCGTTGTACGCCGGCGGTGGATTACTGACCCTCATTGATAAACTTAATCTATTAGGATTGCAGTTCTCATCGGAATTCTCTGCGGTTCCAGCGAAAGACGCCCTCGGACCTCTATTCCACGTCTGTTGGTAGGAACTTTCTGTGGTTACTGTATTACATCTATTGTTAGTATGAGGAACATATTGCTCTGGTGACCAGTCGAACACAAACGTATGACTATAGTTGTGCGTGTACGCTGTAGGCGTCCCGGATGGCGTTGGAGGCGTTGTTGTCACGTAAGGACTCAGATCTTGGTGACAAACATCAGGAACTTTCTGCAATGCAGATTCTGACCACGTGGGACTAGGATTCCATTGGTCCATTTCTGTTTCTGCTATGTTGAAGTTCTTAGACCCTGGTCGTCTGCTCGCTATGGATCCCGCAGACACTGCCACCAGCGTGTCTCCCGACGTTACCGTCGACGGCGTGCAGCGGGGAGCCATACATACTGGAGTGTTTGGCTTATCATCTGAGCTTTTTCCTTTCCGTTTAGCATTAGGCTGTATCCTGGTATCCTCTATCCGAATATTGTGGTACCTGGAACAGGAACCTAAAGTTAAACATGCGGAATAATTATGTTGCCATCTGCTTGGATGTTCACGGACATAAACTGGACAATGGTGTGGCTCAAGTGTGTCCGCATTCCTATAATTAGATAAATGATCGACACCACAAGGTTTTATCGAAAGATGGCATTGGATGTGCAATTCGGCAATTAAGTTCTAATTATGTTAAACCCGGAATTCGATTGTTGATTGAGTTAAGTACCTGTTTTCCTGCAATGAGACTGAGTAGTCGACAGGTCCGTTATCTGGTCTTTCGTAGGCGTAGTGCATTGGGGCTAAATGTGGTGGAACGTGGGGTATGTGTGGCTGGAGTCCAGGATTCGGCATCATTACAGGCTGGGTGCCGTTGATGCAGACTGGTGGGGCGGGTGCGTACTGCATGGTTGGAGGGTAGACTTGGACGTCAGGTGGTGGTGGCCCATACATTCTCGTAGCTGCTTCGTATGCCAAGCCGTAGTGAAGTTTCGATTGGACCGCATAGTAGTGATACAACCAGGGATTTGCTTTCATCACAGCTGCTTCTTGTTCGCTGTTAACAAAAAAATTAAATTGAGAATCACCATAATTTGTATCGTATAAAATGACATTTTATTGGTGTACATAATAATGAAAGATAAAATAAATAAATATACGCCCAACGATCACATACATAGATCCTGAACCCTAACTAGGATTCCCTGTATCTATGGACCTAGGAACTACGAGGACCATGGTCCCAAAGCACCTAGACACAGAACAAGTGTTCGAGCTTTTTTTTGTGCACAAATACTTGTCCTCTCGTGGGAATCGAACCCACTGCCTCCGGGTTATGAGCCGACCTGCTCAACCACTACACCACAGTGGCCGTCGATAGATAGCTAAGAACATTTGAACGGACGTTTATTATCAAAGCATCCTCAGTTATAGATAATGCAATGTCTATAAGATGGTCTGGTATTCCACAGTTGCTATAATAGCAATTTAAATACCTATTAATTGGTAATATCATTATAGTAAAGAACCCGCTTTAATGTAACAAGGTTTACCCATTACAAAGTACAGAAAATGGGATGTAATCAAGTTTAATGTAATATATTTACTGAAGAGTTACAATGTAGAAGCTTCCAGCTCAGTTACCTAGAAGATTCTCAGAAAGTGTACCTACTTACACTAAAGTAAGTAGGTACACTTTCCTGCACTACATGTGATGTTTCAAAGGATATTCTATCGCATTAGACCCATTCGATACTGCACTATAAGAGTTGTTTCAGTTACTTTATTATCCACGTTAGCTTTTGCGTTTCTACATTTCTAACAGATTATTCCAAACACTACAAAGGGGACATTAACACAAACAGCGATAAATGCAAGGTGCCTGCTCGTATTGAATTTGTAGTTGTGTCCGATGTAACCTTTAGCGGGCTGAGTCGAGCCAACCTTTAGATAGTGGATGCGGGGAAATGTCACATAGTTGGACTCAGCCCTGGACCTACATAGGTACTGTGAGGAGGAAAGGTGGATGAAATCTAAATATCATATACATCTTATCATAATATACATATCATAATATACATCTTCATATAGTATGTCTATACTATGACAGCCTGTGTGTGGTTGGTGGTTGAGCAGGTCGGCTCATATCCCGGAGGCGGCGGGTTCGATTCCCGCGACAGGACAAGAATTTGTGGACAGGAAAAAAAGCGCAAATACTTGTTCTGAGTCTGGGTGTTGTGGGACCAAGGTCCTCGTAGTCCTGGGTCCCTAATAGACACAGGGAATCCTAGTTAGGGTCCAGGATCTATGTATGTGGTCGTTGGGCATTATTATTATTATTATACTAGTCTAACTTGGTCTACTTATAATATCAAACAAGCCCAGTCTTTGTGTTATAAATATATAGATATTTTTGGACATTTCACACAGCGCCATCTAGTCCCAAACTAAGCAAAGCTTGTACTATGGCAACCACTGATAAAATACGTACTTATGTACTTTTTTGTTTGTAAATACATACATTCAATACAATATAACATCCAGACAGAATAAAAACCTATGTTTATCACACAACATTTTTGTCTTGAGTGGGAATCGAATCCACAACCTATAGTTCAGAAGGTAGAGTTACTGGCAATTGAGCTATCAGGCCAGTCCAAATACCTACACAGCCCGATCATCAAACCGTGTAACCATCCTAGCCTTTACTGTGACAATCGCTAAAGCGCTTTAAAGAAAACTAGCCTTCGCAAAGAAAGAAAAATATAAACAGTAAGTTTACATCATTAAGGTCCGTATTATAATAGGTCTTTACCTATGAAATTGCCGTATTGCAGTACAGACTTTTTCAAACAAAAAAAAGTTTTGATTGGCTATGAATTCTAAATTCAAATTAATTTTGTTTTAAAAATATGTCATTCTATTTACAATATAAGTCTTTTGTTTATTGATTAGCGTTGTATTTTCATTACATTTCAACATTTTTCCTCATAATGGATACTTTGAAATTTCGTGTAATTATGGAATATGAGTTCCGTCGTGGCACCAACGCGGCACAAACGACACGTAACATCAACGACGTTTACGGAGAGAACTGTACAAACGAACGTACAACCCGTTATTGGTTTGCTCGGTTCCGTTCTGGGAATTTTGACTTGAAAAATGAACCTCGTGGTCGTCCGGAAATTTTGGTCAACAATGATGAATTAAAGGCGATTGTGGAAGCTGATGAATCTCAATCTACAGCTGAGCTGGCAGCAGCTTTTGATGTTAGCATCAAAACAATATTGGTCCATTTGCGACAGATTGGCAAGATAAAAAAGCTTGATAGATGGGTGCCCCATGAACTTAACGATCGCCAGCGCAACGTACGCGTCGAGACTTGCCTTGCGCTGCTTAACAGGCACAGAAATGAAGGAATTTTGAACCGAATTGTTACGTGCGACGATAAATGGATTCTTTTTGACAATCTAAAGCGCTCAGCAAGTTGGTTAGATCCTAGTTCGGTACCAAAGCAATGTGCAAAACGAAAAATGACCCCTAGAATGGTGATGGTCACAGTTTGGTGGTCTAGTGCTGGTGTGATTCATCATAGCTTTTTACAAAACGGCGAGAGCATTACTGCAGATGTGTACATTGAAGAACTGACCACAATGATGGCGAAACTCGCACGTCTGCAACCAGCTTTGGTCAATCGGTCGTCTCCACTGCTACTTCACGAAAACGCGCGACCCCATACTGCACAACAGACCGTCTCTAAGCTGCATGAGTTGGGTTTGGAAGCTCTCCCTCATCCGCCATACTCACCAGATCTTGCGCCTACCGACTATTACTTTTTCCAAAATTTGGACAACTTTTTAGCGGGAAAAAAGTTCAATTCCCGAGAGGCAGTACAAAACGCCTTTGAAGAGTTTGTTGTCTCCCGTCCTGCTGATTTTTTCAAGAAGGGCATCCATAAACTGCCACAGCGTTGGCAAAGGTGCGTTGATTTCAGGGGTGATTACTTTGAATAAAAGAAATAAATAAGTTCGAAAAAAAAATACTTTAACTTTTTTCAAACAAAACGGCAATTTCATAGGTAAAGATATACAGAACGATGCTCAGTTATCGACCGGTGCTCAAGCAGATATTTTTTTCATAAAGTGATCTGAATGAAATCTTTGCTTGAGCAACGATCGATGTTCTATAATACCTTAGTTGAAACAATTGAAAAAGTAGCTCTTTTGCCGGCTGTACATCAAAGTTTAGATACGTTGGAGGTGGACAAATCGCTGTTACGTTCGCATTGAGAAAACGCGATATCTCCGGGCCGCGAATCAAAGGGCGAGAGGACAGGGCTCACAAAGTTGGCTATTCCGGTGTTTACACGCGTTCTGTATTCGTTAACATAGCCCGTCGTTTTGAATGCTTTATGATCCAGAATTTAGACAATACTGTCGGCTAGAATTTGTATTAAAACGCCCTGCGAGAGTTATCAATAATAATAATAATATTGATTATATTTTATTATATTTTTGTAATATTAATTTTATAAAAATATTGTAAAAAACTTTAAGATTGAAAATAAATAAATGAATAATAATAATAATACATTTTTATTTGTTCACATAAAATAAAGCACAAAAAATTATACATGTAAGTCTCACAACACCCAGACACAGAACCAGTATTTGCTCTTTTTTTGTGTACAAACACTTGTCCTGCCGTGAGAATTGAACCCGCCGCCTCCGGGTTAAGAGCCGCCCGCTAAACCGCGCCACCACAGAAGCTGTCAATTATATAGGAATAAAGCCCTATGCACTAATAACCCTTCTAAACCTCACACTTGTCCACTTCGTTTAACTTGTATCGTTATTAATACAACACATGGTGCAGTGAACGACAACAAATTGTCAACATGTCTCCCGCCCACGTCATGTCCGAGAGATTTATGCGTTCACTCCAGGGCTGCCGCAAAAGGTGTGGCATTCATCTAAGACTTAGATATCCTTAGTATAGAACAGACTTACCATAATCTGTGCATTTAATTATACTGTTGATAAGGCCCTAGGCTGTTTAGACGACGATAATTTGTTGAACTTTGACAGCAGGGAGCTTGTGTTGCTTATAACATCGGAGGTGGTTCTGAGAGTTATGGAACGAGTTATTTAGATTTACGTCTAACTATAATTAGCAATCTGTGTGCAGTTTCTGGTCAACCAGTTTTTCTTACAGGCTGTTTTGTCGACCACATTGTCGCTTAACATCAGGAGAAATGTGGTCAAACGCAAGCCTAAATCCAGTAAAGAATCAAACGTTACACTTTTATATTATTAGTGAAGATAAGTACCATTTTAAGGTAGATGGTCTTATGGTTTAACTTTTAGTCTATAACCGTTGCAGGTAGGGTTTTTTTTAGACAAAGCATTAGACTATTGTTTCACCTGATGGAAAGCGACGACGCAGTCTACGATGGTGCATGCTTCAAATAAAATCTCATTTTCAAAGAAAACGTGTTAACAGTACTCGGTCATGTTCCAAAGGGAGCTTTAAAAAATATCACTCTGCAAATGTCGTAACTATTACTTATTCTGTAACCCCAACCCACTCCCCGCACCTCTATTTCTACTGACAAAGAAGTCTTATGATTCTTCCTTCACGCTTTGCCTAGAAGATACCTGTTCACTTTTGATTTGAAGACTCCAGGGTTGTATTTAGGTGGAAGCAAGGACGCTGGCAAGTTGTTCCACTCATTGGGTTTTCGCACTGTAAAGTGCGTAGCAAAACGCTTAGTGTAGGGTGATGGAATTTCAACCATATATGGGTGCGTGTTTTTGTACCTTGATATCCGGTGAAAAAAAATGTGTGGACATTTCACACAGCGCCATTTAGCCCCAAACTAAGCAAAGCTTGTACTATGGGAACCAGATAACTGATACAAATACTTAGATACTTTTTGATTGTAAATACATACATAGAATACAATATTACAACCAGACACAACAATCACCGATGTTCATCACACAAATGTTTGTCCTGGGTGGGAAACGAACCCACTCACCCACAGTTCAGAAGGCACGGGTTAGAAGGGAGCTAACGGACCAGTCTAGGGTCAGGGGTGAAAGAAGGAGAATGGAAAAATTTGTTCTTAGTCGTAAAATTTTGAATGAATAATGTTAAGTGCTGAATCACCGATACCATGAGACGGCAGTTTGTTCAATTAGGATAAGGTATTGTCGCAAAATTTATTATACAATCAGAACCGTCTATTCGACTTGCAAAAAAGCCCTCACAGCCCTACAGTATAACCTGTGCGGACACAAATTGGCCTCTTGGTTGGAAGCCGAGAGCGTACGGATACGATATTTCCATTACTCTGTTATGCATAACAAGAGCCGGGTTATGGAGCAAAAAAATTCATCTGCTACGGAACCTTGAAAATTATCTTACATACATCTAGGATACGTTACGACTTGCAAAGCTCTAGACTGACACTAGCCTAATAAGGCAGGTAATACGTGGTTTGCCTGAAATGATTAGGCAGCCGCGTATTTTTTTATAGGAACTTGCCAATTATCCACTTAGACTATGTACGAGGATCTACCTGAGATAAACGTACTCTTAGATTCACTTCGAGAATAATTAAATAATAGGTCTTTACCTATGAAATTGCCGTATTGCAGTACAGACTTTTTCAAACAAAAAAAGTTTTGATTGGCTATGAATTCTAAATTCAAATTAATTTTGTTTTAAAAATATGACATTCTATTTACAATATAAGTCTTTTGTTTATTGATTAGCGTTGTATTTTCATTACATTTTAACATTTTTCCTCATAATGGATACTTTGAAATTTCGTGTAATTATGGAATATGAGTTCCGTCGTGGCACCAACGCGGCACAAACGACACGTAACATCAACGACGTTTACGGAGAGAACTGTACAAACGAACGTACAACCCGTTATTGGTTTGCTCGGTTCCGTTCTGGGAATATTGACTTGAAAAATGAACCTCGTGGTCGTCCGGAAACTTTGGTCAACAATGATGAATTAAAGGCGATTGTGGAAGCTGATGAATCTCAATTTACGGCTGAGCTGGCAGCAGCTTTTGATGTTAGCATCAAAACAATATTGGTCCATTTGCGACAGATTGGCAAGATAAAAAAGCTTGATAGATGGGTGCCCCACGAACTTAACGATCGCCAGCGCAACGTACGCGTCGAGACTTGCCTTGCGCTGCTTAACAGGCACAGAAATGAAGGAATTTTGAACCGAATTGTTACGTGCGACGAAAAATGGATTCTTTTTGACAATCGAAAGCGCTCAGCAAGTTGGTTAGATCCTGGTTCGGTACCAAAGCAATGTGCAAAACGAAAAATGACCCCTAGAAAGGTGATGGTCACAGTTTGGTGATCTAGTGCTGGTGTGATTCATCATAGCTTTTTACAAAACGGCGAGAGTATTACTGCAGATGTGTACATTGAAGAACTGACCACAATGATGGCGAAACTCGCACGTCTGCAACCAGCTTTGGTCAATCGGTCGTCTCCACTGCTACTTCACGACAACGCGCGACCCCATACTGCACAACAGACCGTCTCTAAGCTGCATGAGTTGGGTTTGGAAGCTCTCCCTCATCCGCCATACTCACCAGATCTTGCGCCTACCGACTATTGCTTTTTCAAAATTTGGACAACTTTTTAGCGGGAAAAAAATTCAATTCCCGAGAGGCAGTACAAAACGCCTTTGAAGAGTTTGTTGTCTCCCGTCCTGCTGATTTTTTCAAGAAGGGCATCCATAAACTGCCACAGCGTTGGCAAAGATGCATTGATTGCAGGGGTGATTACTTTGAATAAAAGAAATAAATAAGTTCGAAAAAAAAATACTTTAACTTTTTTCAAACAAAACGGCAATTTCATAGGTAAAGACCTAAACCGGCCAAGAAATGTTACGTTTAACGATGGGCCCACCAGGCCGGGCCCGTCGATTTACTTGTAACATCTAAAGTGTGGAGTGGCCTAATAAAGCCCCGAAATGCAACTATGCTGCATATTTAGTCACATTAATTTCAGTTGTAATAAAAATCAACTATCTTTTGTTACTCCTTACATTGGGGTATGGGGTAACGCGAGTAGGTTGCGCAAGAGATCAACGCGAAACGTTACAAATGACGTAATCTCGTGAACAATAAGGCGAGCTTGTGAGTTCTATGGCCAACAACTACGTAGAATGTATGTACGTGTCACATGTATGCATGTACTCCGTACGTACATAATAAAGGATATTCTAGAGAATTGCTGGGCGAGTTTTGGCGGGAAAACGAAAAGATCGCGTCGCCGCATTGTATTATTTTCCAAAACTTGTGTTATTTTCAGTGTTAGTGCATAAAATTGGTGGCCTTTTATTCGCTAAGTGCTGGATTACAGGCATGAGTGTGAGAAAGTGGTATAATGATGGTGAAAAGTTTCTTTTCGTGTTGTTTCCAAAACTCCATAGAAGCTTCAAGTAAAGTTGCCACCACTTTACTAGGAGTATGACTTTGACTAGTCTATGACTTAACTTGATGACTTCGACTGTGACTTGACTCATATTTGCGTGAATTATCATTAACTTAATGAATTATCAATTACTTGACACTGGCTAAATACACAAAAGAGTGGAGACAAACCATAAAAACAAAGTGCTGAGCTGGTAGAGAAGGATCGGGCTGTATTTCATGGGTATGCTTCTAATGTAGTATATAAGTACCTATACCTGTTCGTTCACAACTTGAGACTTCAGACACAAAAGCTCCGAATGGCTACTCACCGCTACCGCTCTTTGTGCTGCAGATTGTTAGGTCAACTAGGTTGTCACCCACACGGCCTACATCATACAGAAATAACAGGCTTATGCATTTAAATTAATCCAGTTTATATCTTGGTTAAATTAATTTCACAGTGAATAGAATTCTGGCTGACCTGTTTTAAAGTAATTCAGTTAAAAGAAGGCAGCTTCTGAAATTTACGCAAGGCTTAATATGGCTGGATAACCAAGACAACTACTGCTTGGTTCCAGACACTTCTTTTTTGGTTCGGTTTTGTAGAAATTTCAAGTAATAAGTGCTTAAATGAACTATATTTTGATGGTGTGTCAACACACCTCTCCGGTCGACTTAGGCCATTTGTTTCCAAAATTGTCCACTTCGTAAATCGTCCACTCCTACAAAGTTTTGTTTTAGTCTACGTTTTAACCGTTGTATGGTCCTTGTTAGTTGTTTCTGGGTCCTTAGATACAAGGAATCCTAGTTAGAGTTCAGGATTTATGTACATATGTGATCGTTGGCGTCGTTTTATTATCACGATGGTATCCACAGATTAACATGGTTGGAACTTTTACCCACTGGGACAAAAACTTATGAAAATTGGCTACTAATAAAATAGTTTAGTAAAATAGACGTGTTTGTATATCTATACAATACAATACAATAATACTTTATTGAACACCAACTTATACATAACAATGTACCTTAAAAAACTTACAAAAAATGCTAGAACAAAGGGCGGCCTTATCACATTAAGCGATGTCTTCCAGGCTACGTTAGGATGGACAGGAATTAAAGGACCAAAATTGCGGTTGGTGTTGTTACAACTTACGTACTATAAACAATCTATATATACTACATAGGAAATTCAATCTTGAAACACGTGACACAAAGTATGAATTCGTATTAAATTTGTAGCTACAAATGGGTCCTTCACACCGGACAGCAAGGCGTAATGATTTTGTTAACGCCGATTAGTATCTGTTGCCCCTAATCTGGACTCCGAATGCGGTAAACAATTCAAAGCTCCAGACAATAGAAAGTAAGGGAATGGATAATATAAACTAAGGTGTGCAATACTGCCCATTTGTTAGCCAACTGGCTATGTAAATGTAAAATGCAAAAGATAGGGTCAAATGGTGAAATAAAATGGAATAAGCTCATGGTATCAAGTTTGCGGAAGAAACTAAACAAAACAACACAGAAACAAACTTGCGTTAAAGTAATATTGACTCTCATAAACATTTTGTATTTATTTACGTAGAGTAAATTAATCCACATAAACTATTTTAACACCTATAATGTGTACTAAGTAGGTCAGTATAAAATATAGAATCGACGTTTATTGCAAAATAGAATTTAAATAAAATATGCATTCTGTTTTTATTAATACAAGGGCTTTTCTGCAAGATTTCGTCGATAGGTAGATAGGTAGAAGAGAATATGCCGATATTCTACCGCCAAGCATTAGTGTGCAAGCACTACTGTGTTCTGGTTTGAAGGGCATTGTAGCTAGTGAAATTACTGGGCAAATAAGACTTTGTCACCTGCTGGGCGATCACTAACACATAGAAACACAAATTTGTATGGATTTGACATTTTCAATACGCAGTTTATATGCATAATTAGTATGGAAATTTCTCCTGTTGCATTGCAATCAATGTTTCGTAATCACCCCCCTGATCTCGCAGTCATATACCATTTTTCAGTTGTAATAAATTTACGTTTGACCATGACCTGATGGTAAGCGACGCTGTGACCGAATATGAGGCACTTAAATCTAGAAGAAAAAACCTGATGTTTTCGTATGATATGCACTTTACTGGGTCATAGTAGACCTTATAGTTTAGAGTTTCTTAGTGCTAAGCAAATTTTAAGGTTGGCCGTGACTTTTACCACCAAGCGAACTCGCTCGTCACATCCATAGTTTATCTAGATAAATATAAAAAGTAAATGCTGCGAAATGAGGACCAACATACAATACAAGGAAAATCGTGTGGTGTGCTAGCCCACGAAAAAGTTTACATACCAGTTTAATAGAGAACTTTTCCAGCTAGTTGCTAGGGGCAACGAATGTTGTTGATATAGACTTCACATCAGAGAAAATTTTATTTTCCGCATTTTGGTTTTTGTAAATATCTTTTTAATTAATATATCTTATACAAAGTCAATCGGCATATCATTAATTCAGCAAACCTATGGACCTCCTTCTATTACAACAAAAGTGTATCGAACTTCGCTTTACTGGTGACCTGTTTTGAACCGAAAGTCCACGTTTGCAGTAAATGTGTGTGATTTTGATTTTGTTGCTGATTGCGATAATTCTGATACTGATTCACATAAAGATGTCGCTCTCAACCGATAAGAACGAAGATATTTGTCGTGTGGGCGTGCGCATTCCGCCGTTTTGGCCTGAAAAGCCGGCCATTTGGTTCGCGCAGATCGAGGGCCAATTCGCGATATCGAACATTACTACGGACAATACGAAGTTTTTCTACGTTATCGGCCAACTAGACCCGCAGTATGCTTCTGAGGTGGAAGATATAATCATCAACCCGCCCGACACCAACAGGTATGAAAAATTGAAGTCGGAACTTATCAAACGACTGTCCGCGTCACGAGAAAAGAAGGTCAAGCAATTACTTATGTACGCAGAACTTGGAGACCGTAAGCCATCTCAGTTTCTAAGACATTTGCAACATTTGGCTGGACCTGGAGTTCCCGAAGATTTTCTACGTACTATATGGACCAGTCGCCTACCAAGTAGCACGCAAACGATAATCGCTTCGCAGATGACGTCTTCACTGGAAGCGCTCGCAGATCTCGCTGACCGCATCCATGACGTTGTTTCGCCTACAGCGCACGTAGCATCAACATCAAGTGCCATACCAGGAAGCTCTTTAGACGCCATGAACCAACAGATTGCTGAACTTACCAAACAAGTGCAAGCTCTAATTGCGCAGGTGAACCGGCATTCACGTGCACCGAATCGTTCAAACAAGAAAACGCGCGGTCGTTCTAGCTCCACACGATCACAGTCGAACTATAGAAAATTTCCTGTGTGCTGGTATCATAGTAAGTTCGGCAATGAAGCAAGTAAGTGCGTAAAACCATGCGACTACCATGCGGGAAACGCGAACAGCAGTCGGTAATGGCGACGACCGATTGCCAAACTTCCGGTCGCCTATTTGTCACGGACGGCGCTACGAAGATGCAGTTTCTCATCGATACTGGCAGTGACGTATGTGTCTTCCCCCGATCGGCACTCAAGGAACGTCGTGAGAAAACAAATTATGAGCTGTGTGCGGCAAACGGTACACCCATTTCTACTTACGGCTACGCTCATTTAGTGCTGAACCTAGGCTTGCGCCGTGACTTCACTTGGCGATTCATCGTAGCGGACGTTACAAAGGCCATAATAGGTGTAGATTTTTTATCATTTTACAACCTCATCGTGGATTGTCGAAATCAACGTTTAATCGACAACACTACAAGCCTTACGTCCCCAGCTTCACCTGCACAGTCAACTGGGAACATTTCATCGGTAAAAGTTATTTCTGGAAATTCCGTATATCATAACATACTAAGCGAATACCCTGAGATTACTAGACCTTCCGGTGTCCACCGTGTTCCGAAGCATAATACCATGCATCATATACAAACTACTGCAGGGCCGCCAATAAGCAGCACACCACGAAGACTAGCACCGGATAAATTAAAAATCGCAAAAGACGAATTTGCAGATATGTTGAGGAACGGAACAGCCAGACCTTCAAAGTCACCATGGTCATCACCACTTCATCTTGCGCCTAAAAAAGATAACGGCTGGCGTCCATGCGGTGACTACAGAATGCTCAACGCTAGAACCGTACCAGACAGCTATCCCATTCGGCACATACATGACTTTGCACATTGTCTCTCCGGCTGTCAAGTATACTCGGTTATCGATCTCGTAAAAGCTTATAATCAAATTCCTGTCTGCCCTGAGGATATTCCAAAGACCGCAATCACGACGCCGTTTGGTTTATACGAATTTCCGTTCATGACGTTCGGACTACGTAATGCCAGCCAAACGTTTCAACGATTTGTGGACGAGATGCTTAGGGGCCTTGAAGAGTTCTGCTTCCCGTTTCTGGACGATTTTTTGATCTTCTCACCTGATGAAGAATCACACAAGAAGCACCTTCATCTGCTCTTCAACAGACTCAAGGAATACGGCATGGTAATCAACACGAACAAGTGCATATTCGGTGTATCAGAGGTAACGTTTTTAGGACACAGCATCTCAGCAGCTGGGACTAAACCATTACCATCGAAGGTAGAAGCGGTTGCGAATTACCCACCACCGAAAACCGTCAGAGAACTGCGAAGATTCCTAGGAATGGTGAACTTTTACAGAAGGTTTATTCCTGACGCAGCGCGGCATCAAGCGCCTCTGAATGCACTGCTCACAGGATCAGTTAAAGGTTCACATCCCGTGCATTTATCAGAAGAAGCTACTAAAGCATTCATCGCCTGCAAGGAAAGTCTCTGCCAAGCAGCACTACTTGCTCATCCAGACTGCCAAGCGAAGCTCGCTATAGTCACTGATGCTTCAGACACAGCAATGGGCGCAGCTTTACAACAGCATAAAGACGGCCTGTGGGAACCTTTAGCATTTTTCTCTCGAAAACTTTCGCCATGTCAACAGAAATACTCGCCTTACGACAGGGAACTTCTCGCCATCTACGAAGCAATAAAATACTTTCGTCACATGGTGGAGGCGAGAGATTTCATTATTTACACTGACCATAAGCCCATAACTTTCGCATTTCATTCACGAAAAGAAAAGTGCTCACCAAGACAGTTCAGACATCTGGATTTTATTTCACAGTTTTCCACAGATATCAGGCATATTTCAGGAAAGGATAACGTTGTGGCTGACAGTTTATCACGCATCGAAGAGATTACTCAGCCCATCGATCTATCCAAGCTTGCTCAAGCACAAAGCACAGATCCTGAACTAGAACAACTTTTGGATAGCGATACTTCTCTGCGCTTGACAAAAATCAAACTGCCTGGATCTCACACAGAAATCTATTGTGACAAGAGCAGCAATGTGGCCAGACCTTATGTGACCAAAGACATGCGACGGCAAGTGTTCGAAAACTTGCATTCTTTTAGCCACCCTGGCATAAATGCGACGACGAAACTGATATCGGAACGCTATGTATGGCCTAGTATGCGAAAAGATTGTAGAGAGTGGACTCGTTCCTGCCTAGCATGCCAACGATCAAAAATAACACGTCATGTCTCATCTCCGTTAGCATCATTCAGCTTACCTCGAGCCAGATTCATGAAAATCCACATAGATTTGATCGGACCTTTACCTCTCTCACAAGGGTATCGTTACTGTCTCACATGTGTAGATCGCTTCACACGATGGCCCGAGGCTATACCATTACAGGAGATAACAGCTGAAACAGTGGCAAAAGCTTTAGTTCACGGATGGATATCCAGATTCGGCTGCCCTGAAGATATCGTCACTGATCGTGGTCGACAGTTTGAATCAGAACTTTTTAAGCATCTGTCCCACATCATCGGATTTCAACGCAGACGAACTACAGCCTACCATCCAGCATGCAATGGACTCGTCGAAAGATTCCACAGACAGCTTAAAGCCGCCATTACATGTCATGCGACGAGCAGCTGGCTTGAAACACTTCCACTTGTACTACTGGGAATCCGGGCGGCATTTAAGGAAGACTTACAAGCGACTCCAGCTGAGCTCGTATATGGAGAGACACTACGACTTCCAGGTGACATTTTTTGTCAATCGGCTGATGGTACAGAGGACTTGACAGTATACACTGAAAGACTGCGCACATTCGCCAAAAATTTGTTGCCATTACCAACTTCTCACCATGGGAATAACCGCTCCATATTCATTTTCAAAGATTTAGCAACAGCATCCCACGTCTTTCTAAGAGATGACACCTCGCATCCATCTTTTCAAGCAGCTTACACAGGCCCGCATGAGGTGATAGAACGAGGGGATAAAGTTTTCAAGCTCCGCATAAAAGGCAAAGAAGTCACGGTATCAGTCGACCGCATTAAACCTGCCTACATACTTCGTGAGTTGGACCATTCTCCCGCCGTGGCAGCACCTGAGACCCGAGACGCTCCAGTGACCACCACTCGATCAGGACGAACAGTGCGTTTTCCAGAATATTATCGCCCGTAGGACGGTCTCTGGAGGGGGGTGATGTGGTGTGCTAGCCCACGAAAAAGTTTACATACCAGTTTAATAGAGAACTTTTCCAGCTAGTTGCTAGGGGCAACGAATGTTGTTGATATAGACTTCACATCAGAGAAAATTTTATTTTCCGCATTTTGGTTTTTGTAAATATCTTTTTAATTAATATATCTTATACAAAGTCAATCGGCATATCATTAATTCAGCAAACCTATGGACCTCCTTCTATTACAACAAAAGTGTATCGAACTTCGCTTTAATCGCAACAGCCATTATAAAAACCAGGCGTTTTTCGCGTATTCTAGCCATAAAGTACAGCTAGGTGTTGCCAGCTCCATCGATCAAACGCGAAGCTTGTTAGACACCGTTTCTCACATAACAACAATAGCTCTCTGCAGGCATATTTCAAGCCATCCCGATAGCTACATCGGCCCGCAGATCGGTTCCAAGCACCGCACAGTCTATAAATCACCCTTTACAATATTTATTCTCTGAGGAATAACTGCTGGATATCTATTGGTCCTCACCTACTAATAGAGTTGAGAGAATGCAAAACTTGGTTCTAGTCGAAAGACAACGCTGTTCTAGAAATAGGATAGTTTATATATATAATAATATGAATAGGTCTGGTAGGTGGTCCATGTTCAATAGTGAAAGAAAAAATTTTATACAAATTTTGTGTTTTGTCACTTTCAATTTTATTACGATTGGCTTACAGTATATTATTAAAAAAAGTGGAAGAAAAACAAACGGAGTGAAACCACTACATCAAAAAATGAAAACAAAAATAACGAACGGTGAAGAACCATTAAATTAAAAAGCTCAGAACTTATATGAATAGTTGCAATACCCGTATGTATTTGGTCAATCTACGCGGTCAAAATTATTTTATGTTCTATATCGTTTCTAAGGGATAAGACTTAATACTAAAAAAAACTTTTTATAAATTTTAATTTTAAATTTGTAAGTGACCGCGTTAAGTTATAGCCGGTAATTTTTCAAAGTCCGCCGCACCGTGGGTCTGCTGGACTATCGTTTGGTATAATAATACAGTCTAGAGCCAATTAGTCCGCGATCTGCGATCTGGGAGTTTGTTTTTTGTTTTGGTTTTGGCTCCACTCTTTTGTGTATTTAGGCAACGTCAAGTAGTTAATTTCTCAAGTTAATTAATATTATGTATAATTATATGTGTCAAGTCAAGTCACAGTCCAAGTCATCATGTCAAGTCATAGTCTAGTCTAGTTAAGTCATACTCCTAGTAAAATAGTGGCAACTTTACCAGAAGCTTCTATGTAGTTTTGGAAACAACGCGAAAAGAAGCGTTTGACCATCATTATACCACTTTCCCACAATCATGCCTGTAATCCAGCACTTAACAAATAGAATGCCATCAATTTTATGCACTAACACTGAAAATAACACTTTGGAAAATAATACAATGCGGTGACGTGATCTTTTTCGTTTTCCCGCCAAAACTCCGGCAGTTTGTTTTTAAACGGGTTTTGCAAGGGAAGTATATAAGGCAATATTATTGGTATAGATACCTACTCCTTCGACGCGATTAAAGAACTCTCTGCTCTGCTTAATTCCACTGGGATTAAATTTTGTACTGAGTGGATTATGTGCTCTATATAGATTGGTCACTTCAATTAATTAGCTCAAAAGCCTTTCACGAAAAAACTGGTACGTTTAAAAAAAATATTATAACCTCACAAAAGATTTCAACAAGCCTTAAACAAATATTTAACTACTGTTTTGTATTGTTAAACACGCGTTTGACTGTCTGTTTAAGCCTTGTTTATGTATTTGTGGAAACACGATTATAGCTTAGCATCATTCGTACTAACACAAATACATAAACAAAGCTTAGACAGACGTCAAACGTGTGTTTTGTGCAATACAAAACAGCAGTTTAATACTAGTTTGAGCCTTTTTTAAATCTTTGATGGTTAAACCGCATATTTTTATTTTTATTATAATCCTTGCGGTTGCCGTCTTCTATCTTTTTACCGTTTGTTGTTTTTCTATGTATAGCTTTTTTGTGCTTGATCTTATTAATAACACTTTGGAAAATGGTAGGTAAAAGATTCTAAAAATATGTACCTCTGGAATTTGCTGTTTATATGAGTTACGACAACCAATGGAGGCTATTTTCATCTTCTATACATATAAAATTCGAAGTCCTGACTGACTGACCGAATGACTGACTTATATACAAACGCACAGCATAAACGGCTGGTCCTAGAGACTTGAAATTTGGAGGGTGTGTTCTTTGTAAAGTGTAGGTATCCACTAAGATAGGGCTTTTCAAAACCAAAAGAAAGGAGTTTTTCAAAACCACCCCTAAGAGGGTGAAATGGGTGGTTGAATTATTTTCCTATAAGCCACGTGGGTGAAGCCGCGGGCAGAAGCTAGTACATAATAAATCAGTACAGAAATAGGTTCACTAGGTACCTATCTTAAATGTAATGTCTTTATAGTCAGAGTAATAAAGACAAGATAAAGTTGTTATTTAATATTTTAGTATCTGGCAACTGCTTTAATTTCTAGTTTGACGTTTGACACTAGCTGTCAGTGTAATATAAAGGGTAACCTCTAATACCAACAAATACATCAGAATACGTGCGCAGCTGCTCTGATGTAACGTAATATAAGAAATTAATAAGCTTCTAGTAATAATATTCTGAGCATCCAAGTGTTTTACCTAACAAGCAACTTACCCCGCGTCATCAAGTAGTTCAGATACAAAACAGTTTATGGTCCACAAAGACATTTTTCAGATAAAAATTGTATTTATGGTCATTTTAGTACCCACTTAATTAGAATTTATCAATGCCATAATTCATTTCATAATCAATAAAACATAATTGAAGATATTAAATGAGGCATATTTATTGGTTAAAAGGCCTAAAAGTAGTTTCACGCCGGTCAATAATTTGCACAAATGTAGCCGTTTATTGAAGTCGTTAATCAAACTTTGAATTTCGTTTTGTTAATGACGTTATAGCGTACGCGATTATTGTAAAATTTTATCACTCCAATATAACCTAAATTTGATTAAATAAATTAATCAAATTTGACACTTTATTGGTCATTTAATGATCACAGTTTATGTTCGGTTATATTAGCTTATATACCGAAATTTTTGATTGAAGGCGGTAGGATTGAACGAATGTGGTTAATTCATCCAATTCAATATCACATTCCTTAAGCTAACTTATAGAATGGACTACTACTAAATGCTGCATATACACTATTATGTGCTATCTACTACTACCGCATTATAAAATAAAAATTTGGGCTTTATTATAAACAATCACCAGTTGCGCCCCGCGGTTTATCAAATATATTTTAATTATTTGCTCATCCCACGGCAGCATTTCACTTTTCCGGGATAAAATCTAGCCTATATGTTAATCCAGTGAATAAGCTATCTTGGTACCGAATTTCATCCAAATCCATTCAACCGTTCGAGCGTGAAGGAGTAACAAACATACACACATACAAACTTTCGCCTTTATAATATTAGTGTGAAGTGTGATAATTCTGCAGCCCACTACAGCGTGTCCAACATGCTGGCAGCATGGCTCCGTTGAATTGTAATGCTGATATGTTATGCCAAAAAAATGCCAGCATTTCGGTCACGCATTGCATCAACCAGGCGCTCTGATAAACTTTTGAAAAGGCGATGAGCGATAAGTCAAGTCTTTTACCAACGTCGCCGTCCAATAACGTTGATTCTAATTTCTCACTTGAATCTATGCCTTAATGTTTTTTTTTAATATGTCACATCTCACATAACGCCATCCAGCCAAAAACTAAGCAAAGCTTGTGCTATGGGAACCAGATAACTGATACAATACTTAGATACTTTTTGTTTGTAAATAAATACATAGAATACAATATGACACCCAGGCACAGAACAAACACCTGTGTTCATCACATTAATGTTTGTCCTGGGCGGGAGTCGAATCCGCAACCCACAGTTCAGAAGGCTGGCCAGTTAGCCATTTAATGATTAAGTATATTATAAAACTGTAGTGATAAGATTTAATTAGCACTATGTTAATTTAACTGGTCAATTAAAGTTATTAATGTAATCAACTTACTGAAATGGTCAATGTAATTAAAGTTAGTGATACAACAACTGTCAGACATAAATTGTTATATTTCTCAGTTCCTCTAATAATTCATGTTCCGCATTTATTGTTGGTCTTTAATGTGAAAAGGTCTTGGGAAAGTAAACTGGAGGGCTAGAGGCAAAGAGAGGTTCTTGGCATTTTGAAGGATTCAATGCGTAATGAGATTTAAGGTCAAGAGAACATCATAGTTACCGCTTGAAAGATAGCCAGGGTACCATACATACTACCTAGGTACATAAATACCCGAATTTTTGACGCAGAACTTAATGTTTTTTTTGTATGTTTTGGCTCTACCCTTTTGTGTATTTAACTTGTGGCAAGTAAATGATAATTTATCAAGTTAATGATATTTCATAAATATACGTGTCAAGTTAAGTTAAGCCACAGTCCAAGTCATCAAGTCAAGTCATAGTCTAGTCTAAGTCGTACTCATATTAAAGTGGTGGCAACTTTACTAGAAGTTTCTATGGAGTTTTGGAAACAACTCGAAAACTCCATAGAAAAACGTTTCCACCATCATTATAATTCCCACACTCACGCCTGTAATCCAACACTTAATGAATAAAACGCCACCAATTTTATACGCCACCAGTTTTAGAAACAACACGAAAAGAAACGTTTCACCATCATTATACCACTTTCCCACACTCATGCATGTAATCCAGAACTTAATGAATAAAACGCCACCAATTTTATGCACTAACACTGAAAATAACACAAGTTTTGGAAAATAATACAATGCGGTGAAGCGATCTTCCTAGTTTTCCCAACAACAAAAAAAACTCGAACTGAATGTGAGTATAGGCAGTCAAAAAAACGAGTGTGCTTTAGATCTCACGACTGAAGTAAAACTTCTTAAGCTCCATTTCTATTGCCCCTACAATAATATATGAAACGTATCTCTCTCTTTCTTCTTCTTGGGTCCCTAGACACAGCGAATCCTCTAGAATACATAACTAACTATAGGATCTATGTTTGTGATCGTTGGGCGTTATTATTATTATTATTACTTCTCAGATCTTGATTAAATTTAAATGGGACCACACGGGAAGCACCAGCTTTCAAATAAAAAAATAATCATCAAAACTGGTTCACCCAATCGCAAGTTCTGAGGTAAGAAACTTAAAAAAACAGTGGAATTGACAACCTTCTCCTTTTTGAAGTCGGTTAAAAAAGGAAATAGCGAGAAGAATATTTTATATATCATCAAAATATACAACTAGTAATACATACCTTAACACCTGGTTAGTGCACACTATGACCGGTCGCTGCGAGTTTTCCAGGTTGTCCTTGAGCTGCATGACAGCATGAACCCAAAGGAACTGCCCAGACCGTCGTTGCAGCCGCAGCAAAGCGATGCAGGAACGCTCCTGCTCCGATTGGGTAACTAAACAAAAGAGTAATTTAGGTAAGTCACAATTTAAACAAATTTGTACCTACACTCCTCATATTTTTTGAAATCCTTGGTTCAACTAGTCTCTACTTCCCTATTCTATTAGTAATACAATACAAAAACAAAGACTTAACAAATAACAGTAGAACAACGGGCGGTCTTATCGCATCTAGCGATTTATTCCAGGCTACCTTTGGATGGACAGGACTAATGTGTATGGTGGTTTCTGTTGTATACCTACATAATTATTATTAGACATTAGTCGGGCGGGCTAGAACCCCTGCGGTCGGAGTGTGTGTAGGCTTGTTGGAGGATTTTTATCCGGCATTGTATTATTGTTACATTTAATTAGGGTCCAGGATTTATGTATGTGGTTCCACAACACTCAGACATAGAAAAAGTATTTGCGCTTTTATTGTGCACAAATACTGGTCCGGTCACGGGAATCAAACCCACCACCTCCAAGATTTGATCCTAAATAAATCTATATACCTATAGAGGACAGGACCGCAATATAGTCATGATTTGTGGAAGGCCCGTATCACAGAATAACGCACAGTCTTGAATCGTCGCTCAAGTCACTTTTCAATTGGAAAATGATCATTTTGTGAATGAAATCTCGGCCCGTAGTCTACAAAACACAGCCAGGAATTATTTAAACGTCGGCTTCTCAAACAAATAAACACTTTGATTAAACAAACAATAAATAAATCCAATCCCATTGTACCTTTTAACACTATTAATTGCTCGATTATCATCATAATTATCAAAACGTAGTTACCAAAAGTTATAAGCAACTAAACTACTCCATTTGACTTTTTATTCTCTATTACTAAATGATAAAGTTGAAAATTGTAAACAGCTTTTATACAAGGTGTTTGAATTTGACAATAGCATGATAATGCCACTTCACAGATACTAGTATGGTGAGGTCTGTCATAGTGTCATCCTTATAAGGTGGTCAAATCAATGTCCGTCTAAACATCATAAATAGTTTGTGACTATTAGACGTATGGATCAGTTAACGAGGTTTAAATTGAAGATAAACAAGCTACTTATATACCGCTGGACTAAGGAGTTTGCTGTAGGCATTATTGACGACTGAATTTATAATTAATTTTTATTAGTGATTTAATAAAGACCTCAATTAACAAATTGGCGGTCTTCGGTCTTCTATCGAGCGCATTTTGGAGAGTGCGCATTAGAGTTGCATAACCTGATTCCGCAATCACCTTCCCATCATCGGACAACCAGAAAACGCCACCGTTACATGGTTAATATCCCACATGTGCGAACAAAGCGATTTGGCTCTACATTTATCATGAAAACAGCCAAAGAGTTATAAAAACTACACTAAAAACTACCTTGGAGTCTTTAAATCGAGAGTGAACAGGTATCTTCTAGGCAAGCGTGTTACATCCTAGAACACATTGTCACTTACCATCAGGTGAGATAGTGGTATCTGAGTGGAGCCTGTCAAACAATTTAAAAAAAGTTTTTTTTTTATCAATGACAAAATAGTAAAATATCCAGTGAATATTGTGCCAAAAGTAGCGAATTAATTAAAGTAGCCAATTCGGAAATTATCGACCTGTTTTACTGTGATTGGAATCATTTCAGATTTCCCAATATTCGTAGTAAGCAACCGTGAAAGATTAAAACAGTGGTTATGCACATATTTGTCACAACGAATCAGCTTTGCGATACAACGGGGCAATGCTCCCAGCGTGTTGGGGACGCTACCAACCTGCAGCAGGAGCATTTGGACTCTATTTGACCTATATACAGTCCAAACATCATGTTTTTGGAACAGGTAGGTAGTTTAGCTAGTAGCATTTAGTAGGAGCTGGTTAGTTGATGTGAGAAGACTAATATAGAGAAATATCAGGAAGAAAGAAAGAAAGAAAATACATCTATTCAAGACATCACACAACATTACCGGCTTAACCACAAAAGATTTAAACAAGCCTTAAACAAGTGTTTAAGTACTGTTTTGTACTGTTAAACACGCGTTTGACATCTGTCTAAGCCTTGTTTATGTATTTGTGGTAACACGGTACATTTTTACAAATAGGCACTTATATAAGACAAATCACACGAAAAAAAAGGGGAAACTAAAAATGTAATGTTGCGTGCCGTCATGATATAGGTCCCGACTCAGTATACAATTAAGGTCGAAATTGATAACTGATTTTCAGTCGACCGACACATATAGTGGCATTCCTTACTGTTGCATGACGCTATAATATTAACAGGTGGTAGGTATGGAAGTAGGTATCGATAGTTTTGCTCTAGGATCTTTAAACCAGTTGCGTTTAGATTTATAAATCGACAAAGTATAACTTACAAATACAAATACTTAAATGCAATTTACATGTTCAGCTGTCAATATAAAACATGTACTTGATTTATTTAATACCAATACAATGGTAATTAATAATTTTGTATTATTTATGCAATCATGAAATAAATAACTAAGTGTTTAAGTAGGCACCTATTATAAATAAAGCAACCTTTGACAAAGCTGCAGTTGTATGTTATGTTTCATGGAGTATCTACTTAAAGACAGTACGCACCATCACATTAAAAACTCATGCAAACCTCTTTATATTACTAAAAAAACTAAAGGATTTCCATACCCAATCCAAATACTTTATTGCAAGTCAAAATTAGAATACTAAAATTAGGTAATATTCTAAACATATAAAATTACATAGTGCTTTGAAAAAAAGTTCTCTTTCGTAATACGGGTGCAATCAATCCAGCGAACTGAGCAAAATTCCGATCCGAAGCGACGATTAGGTGAAAGACTAGCACGTCATTGAATCACTTACATTTATAAAATCTTCAAAAAACCAACTTAAATCGAAGGACCTAAACAATCTTAATCAACGGTGATCTTATGCTCTACCAATCGTCATTAAATAGTCATTCTAACAGCGGGAGGTGGCTTCTTGGCCAGGTCATCCTTAAAGCACAATATATTCATAAAATGTAGATCTGACTAGATAAACCCACGAGTGCTTAGTGTTACTTGATATTAAGCTAAATTACATAACTGGATTGTTTTTGTGGGTCATTTAAAACTTGAACATAATATTATATCCAGCAAAGCAAAAATGAAATAGTTAAGTACAAATATTAAAGAAAATGAAACACATTTTCTCATTTAATTTATTTTTTAGTTTGAACACCAAAGTGAGTAAGATTCGCGTTTATGAAAAATACGCCTAAATTCACGTCGAATCATTTCAAGGTAAGTCTAATTTCGACGTAAAGTAAATGTGGGTTTGTTGTGTTTGATTGATACTTTTGACTTTATTATTTATAATTAAAAAATCAACTTACACGAACCAGAGGACATAACTGTGTAGGTACATTTCGGACACTTTTAAAAGATAGATGGTTTTATTTTCATACCCACAAGTAGGGCACAAATGTTGAAAAATTTGTCTCTATCAAAAAGTCCTTTATTATACTGCTTAAATTAAATTTTTATCTTGTAGTGGTCAAACCGTAGGTAAATCTGATTGGAATCTTCTAAGAGCCTCCCAATAAAATATTACATAGTAAAATCTTATCATTAACTTAACTAACATGTAAATGAATTCGTACCTTTCAAATTCAATGATTATAACTTGGTCATATTCCTTGATAGCTGTCACATTATTTCAATTAAACCTAACAAAGATTATCTCTGGAGATATTAAAATCCATTTTAGCTCTTTGTCATGGAGCCTTATGAATTTATTGCTGATTCCTATCTGGATAAGAATATCACTGGGTTTATTAGACAGTGGTTATGCATGAATTTGTTACTTAGCTTAGTAGACAAACGGTTATGCGGAGTAGAGAAAACAGGAATATCATCCAGGCAAGTATGAACATTTGTAGATAAGTGTAGCGTGTGGCAGCACGGAATGCTAACGTGGCAGAAATTTTTGTACGCGACGACCGCGCCGATTTGGCTTCCTCAGTCGTCTTTCCACCATTAGTATCTTCACACCAGGAAGCCGTTCATTGATAAACATAAGCCTCCCCCATAAAATGCCACTAGCCAGCTTATCATATAGTCATCAAGCTTGACAGGTATCTTGGTGATCGTGAAGATTTTAATGTACCCAGGAGAATGCTGCTGCCCAATCATTGGATATTCTAAGTGAAAATGTTGGAGGTGGCTCTATCTACCTCTACGCCTGACGACACGTCTACGAGTAAATAATAAAAATACTTAACTGTTTCTTTGGTAAGTAAGTTATCGTCCTTTTTTGTCTTTTGGTACCTGATTATGATCATCGAAATTACAATGGCCATGCTAGTCATTTTTTTATTGTTATTTTTTACGAAATTTCTTTATCAGCTCTTTTGTTTTATGATTATTGTATCTCTCTTACCCCCGAGTAGGTCTGACGACAGGCAAAACAAAGAAAAAACGCTGCAGTGACCCCTGGTTATGGGATAAAAAAGCGGATGTGTTTTGTCGTATTAAAATTTCCGTTTTGTTCTTGATCTTCTATTATATTATATTATTTCCATATTGTATTTGCGTAAGCACTATTTATTTATTGCAAATATAAACTTTGTTTCTTGGATTAGACTTAAAGTCATTTGATAAAGTGATTGGCATCAGCTACAAATACATTAAGCTTCTCTTATTTAGCTAATATTTTATAAAAGGTTAAGGATTAGATGCTATTTTGAAAGTTTCTATTACACGGACTATTATCATTTGAAGTAATCAAATAAACCTTAATATCTATTCTCATAATATCGCAAAAAATACGGATACAAATACACTTTGTATCATAAAGGTCACCGCACACGACCGTAATAGAACCGTCCTTGTCATTACCGATTATCAAATCATTCGAATGATGACTCGATTGCAAGCCGAGTCCGATTTGAATCCCACAAATTATTCCAACAATACTTCAAACAATTTTTAACCTTATTTCTGGAATACAAGTTGGATTTTTGTGCGATGAGCTGTTGCACGAGTAATGAGGGTTAATGCCAGACGGTTATTTCTGCAATCTATATTGTTGGTTTTATATTCGAGAAGAGATTGACTAGGTTTGATTGTGGTTGGTAACTTGCGCTTATCTGGGTATTTTGCCTATGCGTGTTCCACTTTTATTATTAGTAAAGCCGCTTAAAGCTTTATTGGATTACAGAAGTTGTCTTTAGTGGTTAGCCAATGGTTTTCAGTAGTATTTAGTTGTGTCCCAGTATTAGGTAGTTAGTTAAAGTTTGTCTTTCTATCAATGTTTTTTTATCAGATAAACGCAATTCTTGTTTTGGGCGTTTTGCAAGAAACTAAATTCTTAAGCAATAAAAAAATATAAACTATGATTTCTCTTATACGCCAAAAGTTACAATGTCAAGCAAAGTCTTCAATAGTTTCTGATTTTCGTTACGGTGATGAAATTAAAGTATATAATTCTTTAAAAAGTACCTCATATTGAGTTATGAGATTAAGTAGTCATATGTTTTGGAACTTGAAATCAGAAGAGCATGCTAGGAATAACAGTTTCAGTTTTCGATCGTCAAACTAATTTCACTGGGAGACTCCTCCACTACAGTTATTAACTGTACTGTAACGGGGGTTTATGTTTGCTCGCGTCCGTAGGCTTTAACCCTAGTTTCCCTACACGTGACCCCTGGGTGGTGCCAAAAGAGCAACCAAATAACTGGTGGAAGGCCTTAGCCGCCGGCTTAGTTACCACCCATTAGACAAAACCACGATGCCAAGCGACTCGTCGTGTTCCATCGTGATGTCTAATGAAGCCGTTCTGACGAGTAGATGTGGACAGTTGTGTTGGGTATGCAGACCGGTATTGGTGATGGAGATGCTTTCGCGTCGGAGACCTTGCTTCGGAGGGTAGCGGGATCCGAAGCACGGTGCTCTCTGCTGGCCGACCGCAAGTTGTAGGGGGCCCAAGTAGTAGTCTAGCCAACTACGAAAGGCTGCCCCACCGCTTGTGTAAAATCCTGAGGTTGTCCACAGGGCCAGTTGGCGACTGGAAGTGAGGAACTTGTGGGCAATTTCAGGGGGGTTCGGGCGTCCCCGCAGTCTCCGCGCAAGTTCTCCATTGGCGTAGGAGCTTCTCTATTACTGAGGGTTAGCATCCCAATATCTCGTCCACTTCCTACTTGTCTACCTAACTCACCCAATTATGAAAAAGTCAAATAAATTGAGCAAGTTTAAACGGCAGATGCACGTCCTCACTCTTAAAGTGCACCTCACAAATATTCGTGGGCTGCACTCAAATCTGCAAGCGGTCCATCATCATCTGGAGACCAACAAACCGCACTTGCTCTTCTTGACTGAGACGCAAATAGGATGTCCATCAGACACGGCATATCTGGACTATCCAGGATTCATCTTGGAAAACCGCTTCCTTCCACGCGCTGGTATCTGCGTTTACGTCCGTGATGACATTTGCTGTTTGCGTCTCCGAAACCTTGAACATCCCCACTTTTCGGTGATTTGGGTGCTTGTGGACACCGGCATTGAGAAAATTCTCTATGCTGGTGTGTACAGATCACATAGCGGTGACCGGGAGACAACTCTTCTAATGGAGTATCTCAGTGAAACGGCAGATGTGGCTCAGCAACGCTATCCTTCGGCTCAGCTTGTTGTTCTGGGGGACTTTAATGCTCACCACCAGGAGTGGTTAGTCCCACACCGGATCACGGACCACGCTGGGAGAGAGACGCGTAAGCTCGCTTTGGCGCTCAATTTAACGCAGATTGTTAAAGAGCCAACGCGAGTGCCTGACATTGATAGCCACACTGCTAACTGCCTCGACCTTCTGCTCACGACTGAACCAGACCGATACTCTGTGGCGGTATCCTCACCCATTGGTAGCTCCGATCACTGTCTGGTCAAGTCCGTTTCAGTATACTCCCCGCCTGACCCAAGCCCTAAGAGCAATCGGCGTGTCTGGAGGTACAACTTAGCAGACTGGGACGAGATGCGACATTTCTTCGCTTCATATCCTTGGCGGCAAACGTGTTTTTCTTCTGGAGATCCGACGGTCTGCGCGAATGCGGTTACTGAGGTAATATGTCGGGCTATGGAATATTTTATTCCATTTTCCGATAAGCCCGTGACCAGCAAAGCCAGCCCATGGTTTGGAGCCGACTGTGCACGCGCTGAAGCGCAGAAGCATGCGGCATATCTGGCATGGGCTGACGCTCGAAAACGCAAGGCCTCGGACACTCGAGCTAAGAAGAAAGCCTTTAACGTTGCCGCCAAGGCCTGTAAGAAGGAATTAAGGAAGGCTCGTTTCAATCATATTGGTCGAATAGGGACTAAACTTGCTTCCTACCCAGCTGGTAGTAAGGCTTTTTGGTCCCTAGCCAAATCGGTTGAAGCGAACTTCTGTCGATCCTCACTGCCTCCATTATTGAAACCAGACGGATCGCTGGCTCACACTGCAAAAGAAAAAGCAAACTTGTTTGCCACTCTCTTTGCAGAAGCTTCGCGTCTAGATTCTGCTAATGAGGTACCTCCCTGCCTTCCACAATGCGGTGTTTTCATGCCGGAAATACGCATACGTCAGAAGGAAGTACTAAAAACATTACGCAGTCTAGACGTGAACAAAGCCAGTGGTCCCGATGGTATACCAGCAATTGTACTTAAGAGCTGTGCACCCGAGTTGTCTCCCATTCTAACACGCCTATTTTGCCTCTCTCTAGACACCGGAATAGTCCCTATGAGTTGGAAGCTAGCCAACGTACAACCTGTACCTAAGAAGGGCAGTCGTGCTGATCCTGCCAACTACCGACCCATCTCAATTACCTCCATTCTCTGTAAGAGTATGGAGCGTATAATTAACAACAAGCTCTTGGCATACCTTGAAGACAATGATCTCCTCAGTGACCGGCAATACGGATTTCGCCGAAACCGGTCCACTGGGGATCTTCTCGCGTATGCCACTCACATATTGAGCGAAGCCTTAGAGATGCATGGAGAGGCACTTGCTGTATCTCTAGACGTCTCTAAGGCATTTGATCGGGTCTGGCATGACGGACTTCTGAATAAGCTTCCATCTTACGGACTACCTGTTGGTCTGTGCACTTGGATATCAGACTTTTTGAGGGAACGATCGCTAAGAGTAGTTCTTGATGGCTGCTCCTCCGATCAATTAGCTATTAATGCTGGTGTACCTCAGGGGTCAGTTCTTTCAGCAACACTATTTTTACTCCACATCAATGATCTGCTAAAGCCCGGTACCTTTGGGTATGCAGATGATAGTACTGTTGTTGAAAGATACACATCCAGTGCCCGTGCCAGTGGTGACGACGTCCGGATTGAGAGAGAGGCTATGGTTGAGCGCATGAACCTGGCTTTGAAAGCCGTGTCCGATTGGGGCGATGCTAACTTGGTTAGGTTCAATGCTGCAAAAACACAGGCGTGTTTATTCACTGCTAAAAAGAGCCCACTCCATCTGGCTCCTTCATTCCGTGGTGTATCTGTAAGTTTAGGAAACCATCTTGAGCTTTTGGGTGTTGATCTCACGTCAAACCTAAACTTTGGATCCTACATCGAGTCCAAAGCCAAAGTAGCTTCAAAAAAACTCGGCATATTGTCCAAGGTAAGGCGGTACTTCACACCTGGACAGCTTCTAAATCTGTATCAAGCACAGGTCCGATCGTGTATGGAGTACTGCTGCCACCTGTGGGACGGGTCTGCCAAGTACCAGCTTGAGGCTCTGGACTCGATTGAACGGCGTGCCAAAAGGCTCATTGACGACGACACTTTGGTTGGTAAAAGGCTCCTGAGCCTTGCACATCGACGTAAGGTGGCAAGTCTGTCGGTCTTTTACAGAATACACCACGGTGAATGCGCTCAAGAACTGCATGATCTCATTCTCCCATCACCATTCCACTATCGGACTACTAGACGCTCGGCTAAGCGCCATCCTTTCGTGGTCGAAATACCACCCATTCGTACCAAGCGATTCGACTCAACTTTCTTAATTAGAACGGCTAAGGAATGGAATGCCCTGCCAGCGTCTGTGTTTCCGGCGAAATATGACCCGGGCGTGTTCAAGAGAAGAGTGAATAGGTATTTACTTGGCTAGCATGCTACATCTTCGATCGCATCGTCACTTCCCATCAGGTGAGAGCGTGGTCAAATGCTAGACAAGTTTGAAGTAAAAAAAAAAAAAAAAAAAAAAAAAAACTCTACTTAAATCATTCTTTGTTATTATAATCAGCCGGTAGCTGTCTAATAGCTGAGCATATTAGGCCTCCTCCATATATTTGTTTGAACAGTTACTTGCTTCTTGCACGAATTGAGAATCTTTCTTCCTTATCGGTTGTCAGTTCTGCGATACATGTAGCCTGCCCATTGCCATTTTAAATTGCTAGCTTTGAAATCTATGTCAACTATTTTAATTTCCTTGTGGATTTCCTCATTCTGAACTTTATCACATAAAGAAACTGGGCGTCAGCTTTTCACAGCCTGTTTCCCGGCCGCTGATAGACGTATACGTCTTCTGATTCAGGGTCGCCACTCGAGAGCTAATATGATTGATATTACTGTCCTAAATGTTTTAAATTGTTTAGATACTTACCAATAAAGTATTTCAGATAGCACACAAAAAAATAATTTATACAAAACCACGTACCTTGAAGTTAGAATTGATACAAAAAAGTATTCCCAGCTCTTGAGATTATTGCAAAAGCTTTCTATGAAATTTTCGTTTGGCAAAGTAAGTGCCTAGACGATATAATCGCTCACGTAGTAAAGTTCTGCTCACACACGACAGTCACGTTGTTGGAACTTTCCCTGACGTGTGAGGTTGATGTTAACTCGCAAATAATAGAGACGTTTTATCACCTTGTCGCAGAAAGTGTTGTAATATCTTCTTTATTGTTTAAAGCAAAAGACGATACTTTTAATGCAACGCAGCGTCTTTGCGATGATATAGTGTTTAGAGCAAACGCTTTTGTTCGAGAAGTTACAAATAATATTGAATATCCGAAGTACCTTGTCGAAGAAAGTGAATTCCCCATTCACATATATTCTTACATATAGCTACACTATGATTTCCCACATTGTTCACGGTTAAAATATATCTTTTAGAAAAGTTATACCGACAAAGAGCGTAAGTGTCAATGCGCAGTTAGGTTATCAAGAACTCGTAAGAGAATGATATCCATCGTTCTTTTATTTGAAGTTTTGCAAGGTATAGTATAGATGGAGGTTGTATACACACTATACAGACTGTGACCTACACGAGTCATCAACACCATAAATGTACATATGATTTTTTATAATTACACATTTGTTATTCAAGATACTATCAAATAGTAGGTATTGTATTTGATTACGCTACTGTCTGTTAAGGTCGATTCTTTGTGTCGTTATAGTCCACTTGACTGGATCATCGTTAATATTACTTGTAGTATTGGAAGAATATAATTTGTAATGGGATCTAAAAATGTTTATCAGTTTTCAAATATTAGATTCTTTAGGTGTGCAGTAAAGTCTAAAATGCTGTATCTAGGTATATAATAGGTCTTTACCTATGAAATTGCCGTATTGCAGTACAGACTTTTTCAAACAAAAAAAAGTTTTGATTGGCTATGAATTCTAAATTCAAATTAATTTTGTTTTAAAAATATGACATTCTATTTACAATATAAGTCTTTTGTTTATTGATTAGCGTTGTATTTTCATTACATTTCAACATTTTTCCTCATAATGGATACTTTGAAATTTCGTGTAATTATGGAATATGAGTTCCGTCGTGGCACCAACGCGGCAGAAACGACACGTAACATCAACGACGTTTACGGAGAGAACTGTACAAACGAACGTACAACCCGTTATTGGTTTGCTCGGTTCCGTTCTGGGAATTTTGACTTGAAAAATGAACCTCGCGGTCGTCCGGAAACTTTGGTCAACAATGATGAATTAAAGGCGATTGTGGAAGCTGATGAATCTCAATCTACAGCTGAGCTGGCAGCAGCTTTTGATGTTAGCATCAAAACAATATTGGTCCATTTGCGACAGATTGGCAAGATAAAAAAGCTTGATAGATGGGTGCCCCACGAACTTAACGATCGCCAGCGCAACGTACGCGTCGAGACTTGCCTTGCGCTGCTTAACAGGCACAGAAATGAAGGAATTTTGAACCGAATTGTTACGTGCGACGAAAAATGGATTATTTTTGACAATCGAAAGCGCTCAGCAAGTTGGTTAGATCCTGGTTCGGTACCAAAGCAATGTGCAAAACGAAAAATGACCCCTAGAAAGGTGATGGTCACAGTTTGGTGGTCTAGTGCTGGTGTGATTCATCATAGCTTTTTACAAAACGGCGAGAGCATTACTGCAGATGTGTACATTGAAGAACTGACCACAATGACGGCGAAACTCGCACGTCTGCAACCAGATTTGGTCAATCGGTCGTCTCCACTGCTACTTTACGACAACGCGCGACCCCATACTGCACAACAGACCGTCTCTAAGCTGCATGAGTTGGGTTTGGAAGCTCTCCCTCATCCGCCATACTCACCAGATTTTGCGCCTACCGACTATTACTTTTCCCAAAATTTGGACAACTTTTTAGCGGGAAAAAAATTCAATTCCCGAGAGGCAGTACAAAACGCCTTTGAAGAGTTTGTTGTCTCCCGTCCTGCTGATTTTTTCAAGAAGGGCATCCATAAACTGCCACAGCGTTGGCAAAGATGCATTGATTGCAGGGGTGATTACTTTGAATAAAAGAAATAAATAAGTTCGAAAAAAAAATACTTTAACTTTTTTCAAATAAAACGGCAATTTCATAGGTAAAGACCTAATATTACTATTAGATAGTTGTAGCATAGATTATAACATAAAGAGTATTCAAGACTTTTTGAGGTTGTAACTCTTTTCTTTATTTAAAAGTTAACGTATTAAAATTATTGCATTTGTTACAATATATATATATATATATATAAACAAAAAGTTATATATATATAAAAATTCTATACTCTATGCCTAATAAAACCACATACTTGGCTAGCATGCTACACCGTCGATCGCATCGTCATTTCTCATTAAGCGAGAGCGTGATCAAATGCTAGACAAGTTCGAAGTACAAAAAACAAAATATCATTGCTTTTTTGAGGTTTTAGCGGGAAAATGAAAAAGATCGCGTTGCCGCATTGTATTATTATCCAAAACTGTTATTTTCAGTGTTAGTGCTTAAAAATGGTGGCATTTTTATTCGTTAAGTGCTGAATTACAGGCACGAGTGTGGGAAAGTGGTGTAATGATGGTGAAACGTTTCTTTTCGTTTTGTTTCCAAAACTACATAGAAGCTTCTGGTAAAGTTGCCACCATTTTACGAGGAGTATGATTTGACTAGACTAGACTATGACTTAACTTGATGACTTGGACTGTGACTTACCTGGTCTTGACACATTATATAATATTAATTAACTTGAGAAATTATCAATTACTTGACACTGGCTAAATACACAAAAATGTGGAACCAAAACAAAACAAAAAAAAATCATCGATCTTGTAATCTTGTGTCATAGATTTGTGTATGCAATTATCAACCTTAAAGTGGAAACATTTTCAGACCGCGAGCATACCTATCCTAAAAAGATCTGGTGCTATAAAAACTAAAATAAAACTTTAATAACGTTTAATTGACGGGAGTCTATACTAGGGTTAGACAGCATAACTCTTCTAAGCATTCTTTATAAAATAAAGTGAAACTATCAGATACATTAAGGGTAAAACAAGATGTAATTCGATTCTGTATTACCAACTAAATAACTAAATTTCAAAGTTGGTAACTTAATAATCGATTTAATGCCTAAATTATATCGGTTCCCACGATTACTAGGGCCGTTGCGAAGTCTTGATCTAGACTAGACTATTAATCAATAACAATAGATGGTCTGGGTAGTGCTTAAATATTAAGAGCTGTTTTGACGAACTTGCGTGGTCGTTAATTTTATGGATGCTTTAATGTTTGTTGTTATTTCTAGGTATGTATCTACCTATATTAATATAGTACATAGGTAAAAAAACCCCCTGGAACTCGAAACAGAGTAGACGTGTGCAAGTGATTTCATTAAATTTAAGAGTAAATTGCAAGTTTATGAATAAAAATCGTCACCGAAAAATAGTGCAACATAATAAGTGAAGAGGTCGCACAACGCTCGCCATCCACTCGGAGTAACGTGAGTGATGCCTACACGCACACAGACGCACGCAATGCTACACAACCTACGTTTTCATTGAGTAAGCTTATGACGTCGTGTTTGCTTCGCCCGCTCACTCTGTCGCCTGCCCTTGTCGCACCCGCAGTGCTATAACCGGTTAATTGGTGCGCTCCACTCGTTACTGGTAGCCTGGTACTTGGGTATTCCGCTGCTACCCGTACATATATTGCTCTCATACAACGCTTTTACGCCCCTTACCACCTCGATTCTTTGGAGAAAATGTCGGTCAGACATACGCCGCCCCGTGAAATGTCCCCATTGTTGGCGGCCTTTGCTACGCCTGTTCACCACTATCCCTCCGACTCAAATATTTCGGAAGTAGGTCAAGAAGTTACCATAAGTACCGCATCTTCGCTTAGCAACATCGCCGCCCGAAATGCCCCAAAGAGGAAGCGCGGGGATACGGATGAAATCAGCAAGTCAGAGATGATGTCCATGTTCACTGCACTCCAGAACAGCCAGAATGACAAATTCAACATAGTTTTAAGCTCCATCAACGAGGTCAAAGTATCTGTGGACTGCATGTCAGCTAAGTACGAGGAAGCCCTCAATAGAATTTATTATCTTGAAGAAGAAAGTAAAAACGACAAGGCACATATTCAACAGCTTCAGAGCCAGGTTGAGATGCTGCAGCGAAGCGCCCGTAGCACGAGCATTGAAATTCGAAACGTACCACAAAGTCAAAAGGAGTCTAAAGAAGACCTTAAGAAGGTAATCAGCTGTACTGCTGAAATATTTGATATACCGTTGCAGACCACGGAAATTAAAGACGTATACCGTATAAATACAAAAGCCGCCATCAAACCGATCATAGCGGACTTCACCACGGTTTCTACGAGAGACAAATTTTTAGCTTCTTTTAAAAAATACAATAAAGAGCATCAGCAAGATAAATTCAACTCCGCTCAAATAAATATAGGTGGCATCTGCAGGCCGATATACATATCGGAAAACCTAACTCAGAGGGAACGGAAACTATACTTCTTAGCTAGGGAGTTTGTAAAGAAATACGAGTTTGCGTACTGTTGGACGGCGTTTGGACGCATCTTTGTGCGCAAAGAAGAAGGGTCTCCACAAATTCGTATATCCAGCGAGAGTGACCTTGAGAAACTAAAAGACAAGTGACTAGGAACGGGGCAACAGAGTGAAAATACTAGCCTGCCTCACACTGACCACGTGATTCCTGCTAAAGTCGCCTTTCCGTGTTATCAATTTCTGCTGTTGGTTTTAGCGATTGCATCATACTGTCGTCATGTTACTTTTAGCCCTATTTTAATGAGTAAAAGCAAACTTCTCAAGTACCGTTCGCCTTTAATTATTATGTTGTTATTTTTACCGCAACAGCTTATATACACGAAACACACTAACTTAGAATATTTACATAAAAACATTAAATTACACACATATACACTCACACTAAAACATTACACTAACCTATATTTATATAACTTTTGTATCCTATATTGTTCCTGTCACGTACCAAGCCGAATGACGACACGGACTGCAAATAACTATAAAACACAACACACAGTACAAACATATACACCCACACTAACACACTACAGTAACCTATATTCATATAATACTCACATCAACCTATATTGTTCTCGTTGCATATCAAATCCAATACTGATACATACTGCAAAAAACTACAAAACACAACACACAGTGGAACACTATAAAATAGACACCACCCATATTTTAGTCCTACTAAAAGTCCAGTGGTACTTTTTCTTTAATTATTTTGAACTGACCGGACGTGAAAACGGAAGTACAATTCTGTTATCGCCTAGCTACTGGCTCATAGCAAATAGTAGTACTATGTTGTGCTGGTGCTTCAACTTAGTTGAAAAGTCTTGGATAGAACTACAAGTCGTTTATAAAATTCACGCGTACCCGGATACCTGCGCACGCGCTGGAGGTTGTTACATAACTGGAGCGTTATTTATATTTGCCTGCTACCTGCTTTGTTTATCGAAACGCCTGATACGAAGGATAATACAATTTCTTAACTTACTTATAACCTTCAATATATATATTTCTCCGACCTCTAAAACTATTTTTAAAACGAAAATTCACTCCACAGATAAGATGTCCTTGAAAATTAACTGTCTATTATTAATTATTGTTGTTGTTGATGCAAAAACAATACCGAAATTTAAAATAAAACACAGGTGGACCTGTGTTTTCCATAAACCTAAAATCAAGCATGATTAGTGATCTAGACTTAATTAATAGCATTGACAACACTACATTAATAGACAGTTTTAGACTTAGCACAGCTGAAGAATGTAAAGATAAGTTAGGGGACCATACGCTACAAACAATTGTAGTAACACAAAATATTCGAAGTGTGCGAAAAAACCTTGACCAATTCATAATATACCTGTCAGGGCTGCAATTTCTTCCAGACGTTATTATATTAACAGAATGTTGGATCGACGCAAATTTTCAAAAAATTAACCTACCCAATTATACTTGCCACTCATCGACAATATTAAGGAACCAAAACGATGGGCTAGTTATATTCTGCAAATCGGGGCTGAACATTGAAATTCAAGAACCTCAATTTGACGATGCTAACTGCCTGGTCATAAAACTGGGCTCCGAACTAAGCATAATTGCATTATACCGCACCCCATCGATAAGAGACACAACAATTTTTTTTAAATCTTTGGAATTACTATGTCTGGAATATCTACTGAGTCTTGTATAATAACCGGTGATGTTAATATTGATATCAAAGCTAGTGCTAATGACCTCAGGTCACTAGACTACCTCGACCTTATCGCTTATTATGGATATATTCCAGGCCACATTTTACCAACCCGGGGACCTAATTGCTTGGATCACGCGTTTATCAAAAGCAACAAAGAGGGTCGTGTTGTTGTATGTGATTCGGATATAACGGATCACGACACAGTCATTATCGGAATCAACAAATTACTAGACAAAAGCCCCGCCAGGTCTAAGCTAATCACCAAAACTAATCTCGCCGATGTAGTTACTTACTTGGAGAACATAAATTGGACCACACTCTACCTCGAAACAGATGTTACACTAGCCACCCGAAGTCTGCTTGACCAAATTAGCATCGCCATTAAAACCAATACAACCCAAAGAAAGATTGCCAGCTCAGAGGTACTCATAAAACCTTGGATGACACCTAGACTAATTAACTGTATCAGACGAAGAGACTCACTACACCTTGAGGTCAGACAGTCTCCTAATGACTTGTCTTTAAAGCTGCGATACAAAAACTATCGTAACTATTGTCAATGGTTACTTCAGACCCAAAAAGACAAATACGACTCAGACCGAATCGCTTCTAACAAAGACAATAGTAAAAAGCTCTGGAGTACAGTAAAAGATATCTGTAACATGAAAACATCAAAAATAAACTCTAGTGATCTTCTAAAAGTCAAAGCAAATGTCGACTCATTAAACACTGTCAATGACTTCTTTTCATCGGTTGGAAGTGACCTTGCCCAAGGCATCCTTGATAAACTGTGCAAAACGGAGTCACAACTGGCAGATGTCGCGTCAGTTAAACATAGTCCAGTTGGTTCCCTTTTTCTGGCACCTACCGATGTATCGGAAATCAGAAAGATAATCTCGGGTCTGAAATCAGCGTCTGCCCCAGGCTATGACCAGATAAGCAATGAAATCTTGAAACGCGCTAGCCATACTCTAGCGTTACCGATTGCTCATATATGTAACCTAAGTATGCTTCAAGGCAGCGTACCTGGCTGTTTCAAAACTGCGGATATTTGTCCAGTTTTTAAGTCTGGCAATACTTCTACATTATCTAATTACCGCCCAATTTCCTTATTACCATCTATATCAAAAATATTGGAAAAAGTAGTAAACAAGCGTCTCCTAGGTTTTTTAGAACAGAACGATATATTGTCCCCTAATCAATATGGATTCAGAGCGCATAAATCTACTGAAGATGCTGTTGTGGCTCTGGTAGATAAGGTATCCGAAAACCTAGACTCAGGTAAAAAGTGCGTAGGAGTGTTTCTAGATTTGGCTAAGGCATTCGACACTGTGTCTTGGCCGATTCTGTTGAGGAAGTTAGAACTCCTTGGAGTAAGGGGAATCCCACTGAATTGGTTCCGCTCATATTTGAGTGACAGAAAACAAAGAGTTCGCATATCAAACCAGTACAGTGACTTTGCTACTGTCTCCTATGGCGTCCCACAAGGAAGTGTGCTTGGTCCTACTCTCTTCCTGGCGTACATTAATGACCTCTGTCAGCTTCCGATCAATCAAGCCAATATATATGCATTTGCCGATGACACAGCTATCATCTTTCATGGAGCCAACTGGAAGGAGGTCATTGATATGGCTCAGCGTGGGCTAGCCCAGGTTGCACATTGGCTACAAAACAACTTGCTAACCTTAAACACAGCTAAAACCAAATACATGGCGTTCCGCATATCTCAACGATCTCAGCCCGGCTGCATCAACATTAAATTACACACATGTGGTTCTTACCAAAATGAAACATGCCTCTGCCCAAACTTAGAGTGTATCTATAGTATGAAGTATCTCGGTGTAACAATTGACCATCAGCTAACATGGGAAAACCAAATCAATGCTCTGTGTGGTCGAGTACGCAAAATGATATACATTTTCAAGAGGTTGGGCTCTTTGACAGATAAAAAGACATTAAAAATTGTTTACCAAGCCTTATGCCAGTCAATTTTAAATTATTGCATAGTGTGTTGGGGATCAGCAAGTAAAACTCTTTTTTTAAAAATTGAAAGGTCACAGAGAGCTCTGCTTAAAGCCGCTTATAAAATGCCTTTCAGGTATCCTACGGATAAATTATACGATGATACTAAATACCTCCGAGTCCGGCAGTTATACATTCTTGCAGTGACAATGCGCTTTCATAAGACTGCCATGAAGACCATTATAACGCCGACGCGGTCTGCTCGACACAACACATGGTCAGCTCCTCGTACGAAAACCTCGCTAGGACAACGAGCTTATTCATATAAAGGACCATTCTTATATCAGCGCTTAGACAGAACCCTTAAAATCCTAGAAGCATCACGTTACGTTTTCAAACAAAAAATGGTTTCCTGGCTAGCTTCCCTAGGTTACTGTGAAACGGAGGATGTTATCAAGGTAAAATCATGACATTGAGGGGCCTGTTCTACTGCCAATCAACGGATTTTTGTTAGACGTAATTCCACTCGTTTTAATCTCGAACTCAGATATTATACATTTTCCTATGACCTGTCTTTAAACCTGCTTGAGTGGTAAGTGACCAGGCCCCACATTCATAACTCTAAAAAAAAAACTACAAATCTTCTAGACATTAACAGCGCTATTAATAAACACGAACTATCCATAGACTAGTTGCACTATCCTTTGTCTCTTTCGATCCAGCTAAATATTCTAGTAGAAAAAATAAGGACAAAAGCTGAAGTAACAGTAACTAATCCGAGACTAATACCCGTTTATTAATAAGGCTGTTATGGTATAAATAGATTTAAGCAAGCTTCGAACAAGTGTTAAACCGCTACTTTGCAACACACGTTTGACGTCTGTCTAAACCTTGTTTGTATATTTGTGGTAACACGATAAGTTCTTTACACTAGAAGCTTTTTGCATCAAAAATATTATTTGTGAAAAGTTAATAACGTCGTTATTATAATATTCACTTACCAACTTTAACATTAGTGTGATATTATAGTCCCATAGCACATACCATAGTACCACGTACACATGCCATGATGCCACACAAACATACATACTACTTTCTTATATTGCACTCACTCACACCTACACAACTCAGCTAACTTACAATGCCTACTGCACCAACCAAACGTGTGGGATTCAGGGTTCAGCATTATTTTTGTTATTAGCTTCTTTAGTCCATAATATTCCTAGATGCATAATTCTGTGTGCTTTATTTTATGTGAATAAATAAATTTATTATTATTATTATTATTATTATAGGTATATTAGTATGAGTATAATGTTTCTATAATGTCTGTTTACGGGTTTTCTGGTTGGTCGGTTTTACTTTTGGTTATCTATGTTAAGTATATTCACTGTATATTTAGTCTATTAACTGATGTGTCTCATGGTACTGTGGCGTGCTGGCCCACGAAAAAGTTTCTATACCAATCTCATAGATAAACTTTCCAGCTAGTTGCTAGGGGCAACGAATGTTGTTGATATAGACTTCACATTAGAGAAAATTTTATTTTCCGCATTTGGTTTTTGTAAATATCTTTTTAATTAATATATCGTATACAAAGTCAATCGGCATATCATTAATTCAGCAAACCCATGGACCTCCTTCTATTACAACAAAAGTGTATCGAACTTCGCTTTACTGGTGACCTGTTTTGAACCGAAAGTCCACGTTTGCAGTAAATGTGTGTGATTTTGATTTTGTTGCTGATTGCGATAATTCTGATACTGATTCGCATTAAGATGTCGCTCTCAACCGATAAGAACGAAGATGTTTGTCGTGTTGGCGTGCGCATTCCGCCGTTTTGGCCTGAAAAGCCAGCCATTTGGTTCGCGCAGATCGAGGGCCAATTCGCGATATCGAACATTACTACGGACAATACGAAGTTTTTCTACGTTATCGGCCAACTAGACCCACAGTATGCTTCTGAGGTGGAAGATATAATCATCAACCCGCCCGACACCAACAGGTATGAAAAATTGAAGTCGGAACTTATCAAGCGACTGTCCGCGTCACGAGAAAAGAAGGTCAAGCAATTACTTATGCACGCAGAACTTGGAGACCGTAAGCCATCTCAGTTTCTAAGACATTTGCAACATTTGGCTGGACCTGGAGTTCCCGAAGATTTTCTACGTACTATCTGGACCAGTCGCCTACCAAGTAGCACGCAAACGATAATCGCTTCGCAGATGACGTCTTCGCTGGAAGCGCTCGCAGATCTCGCTGACCGCATCCATGACGTTGTTTCGCCTACAGCGCACGTAGCATCAACATCAAGTGCCATACCAGGAAGCTCCTTAGAAGCCATGAACCAACAGATTGCTGAACTTACCAAACAAGTGCAAGCTCTAACTGCGCAGGTGAACCGGCATTCACGTGCACCGAATCGTTCAAACAAGAAAACACGCGGTCGTTCTAGCTCCACACGATCACAGTCGAACTATAGAAAATTTCCTGTGTGCTGGTATCATAATAAGTTCGGCAATGAAGCAAGTAAGTGCGTAAAACCGTGCGACTACCATGCGGGAAACGCGAACAGCAGTCGGTAATGGCGACGACCGATTGCCAAACTTCCGGTCGCCTATTTGTCACGGACGGCGCTACGAAGATGCAGTTTCTCATCGATACTGGCAGTGACGTATGTGTCTTCCCCCGATCGGCACTCAAGGAACGTCGTGAGAAAACAAATTATGAGCTGTGTGCGGCAAACGGTACACCCATTTCTACTTACGGCTACGCTCATTTAGTGCTGAACCTAGGCTTGCGCCGCGACTTTACTTGGCGATTCATCGTAGCGGACGTTACAAAGGCCATAATAGGTGTAGATTTTTTATCATTTTACAACCTCATCGTGGATTGTCGAAATCAACGTTTAATCGACAACACCACAAGCCTTACGTCCCCAGCTTCACCTGCACAGTCAACTGGGAACATTTCATCGGTAAAAGTTATTTCTGGAAATTCCGTATATCATAACATACTAAGCGAATACCCTGAGATTACTCGACCTTCCGGTGTCCACCGTGTTCCGAAGCATAATACCATGCATCATATACAGACTACTGCAGGACCGCCAATAAGCAGCACACCACGAAGACTAGCACCGGATAAATTAAAAATTGCAAAAGACGAGTTTGCAGATATGTTGAGGAACGGAACAGCCAGACCTTCAAAGTCACCATGGTCATCACCACTTCATCTTGCGCCTAAAAAAGATAACGGCTGGCGTCCATGCGGTGACTACAGAATGCTCAACGCTAGAACCGTACCAGACAGCTATCCCATTCGGCACATACATGACTTTGCACATTGTCTCTCCGGCTGTCAAGTATACTCGGTTATCGATCTCGTAAAAGCTTATAATCAAATTCCTGTCTGCCCTGAGGATATTCCGAAGACCGCAATCACGACGCCGTTTGGTTTATACGAATTTCCGTTCATGACGTTCGGACTACGTAATGCCAGCCAAACGTTTCAACGATTTGTGGACGAGATGCTTAGGGGCCTTGAAGAGTTCTGCTTCCCGTTTCTGGACGATTTTTTGATCTTCTCACCTGATCAGGAATCACACAAGAAGCACCTTCATCTGCTCTTCAACAGACTCAAGGAATACGGCATGGTAATCAACACGAACAAGTGCATATTCGGTGTATCAGAGGTAACGTTTTTAGGACACAGCATCTCAGCAGCTGGCACTAAGCCGTTACCATCAAAGGTAGAAGCGGTTGCGAATTACCCACCACCAAAAACCGTCAGAGAACTGCGAAGATTCCTAGGAATGGTGAACTTTTACAGAAGGTTTATTCCTGACGCAGCGCGGCATCAAGCGCCTCTGAATGCACTGCTCACAGGATCAGTTAAAGGTTCACATCCCGTGCATTTATCAGAAGAAGCTACTAAAGCATTCATCACCTGCAAGGAAAGTCTCTGCCAAGCAGCACTACTCGCTCATCCAGACTGCCAAGCGAAGCTCGCTATAGTCACCGATGCTTCAGACACAGCAATGGGCGCAGCTTTACAACAGCATAGAGACGGCCTGTGGGAACCTTTAGCATTTTTCTCTCGAAAACTTTCGCCATGTCAACAGAAATACTCGCCTTACGACAGGGAACTTCTCGCCATCTACGAAGCAATAAAATACTTTCGTCACATGGTGGAGGCGAGAGATTTCATTATTTACACTGACCATAAGCCCATAACTTTCGCATTTCATTCACGAAAAGAAAAGTGCTCACCAAGACAGTTCAGACATCTGGATTTTATTTCACAGTTTTCCACAGATATCAGGCATATTTCAGGAAAGGATAACGTTGTGGCTGACAGTTTATCACGCATCGAAGAGATTACTCAGCCCATCGATCTATCCAAGCTTGCTCAAGCACAAAGCACAGATCCTGAACTAGAACAACTTTTGGATAGCGATACTTCTCTGCGCTTGACAAAAATCAAACTGCCTGGATCTCACACAGAAATCTATTGTGACAAGAGCAGCAATGTGGCCAGACCTTATGTGACCAAAGACATGCGACGGCAAGTGTTCGAAAACTTGCATTCTTTTAGCCACCCTGGCATAAATGCGACGACGAAACTGATATCGGAACGCTATGTATGGCCTAGTATGCGAAAAGATTGTAGAGAGTGGACTCGTTCCTGCCTAGCATGCCAACGATCAAAAATAACACGTCATGTCTCATCTCCATTAGCATCATTCAGCTTACCTCGAGCCAGATTCATGAAAATCCACATAGATTTGATCGGACCTTTACCTCTTTCACAAGGGTATCGTTACTGTCTCACATGTGTAGATCGCTTCACACGATGGCCCGAGGCTATAGCATTACAGGAGATAACAGCTGAAACAGTGGCAAAAGCTTTAGTTCACGGATGGATATCCAGATTCGGCTGCCCTGAAGATATCGTCACTGATCGTGGTCGACAGTTTGAATCAGAACTTTTTAAGCATCTGTCCCACATCATCGGATTTCAACGCAGACGAACTACAGCCTACCATCCAGCATGCAATGGACTCGTCGAAAGATTCCACAGACAGCTTAAAGCCGCCATTACATGTCATGCGACGAGCAGCTGGCTTGAAACACTTCCACTTGTACTACTGGGAATCCGGGCGGCATTTAAGGAAGACTTACAAGCGACTCCAGCTGAGCTCGTATATGGAGAGACACTACGACTCCCAGGTGACATTTTTTGTCAATCGGCTGATGGCACAGAGGACTTGACAGTATACACTGAAAGACTGCGCACATTCGCCAAAAAATTGTTGCCATTACCAACTTCTCACCATGGGAATAACCGCTCCATATTCATTTTCAAAGATTTAGCAACAGCATCCCACGTCTTTCTAAGAGATGACACCTCGCATCCATCTTTTCAAGCAGCTTACACAGGCCCGCATGAGGTGATAGAACGAGGGGATAAAGTTTTTAAGCTCCGCATAAAAGGCAAAGAAGTCACTGTATCAGTCGACCGCATTAAGCCTGCCTACATACTTCGTGAGTTGGACCATTCTCCCGCCGTGGCAGCACCTGAGACCCGAGACGCTCCAGTGACCACTCGATCAGGACGAACAGTGCGTTTTCCAGAATATTATCGCCCGTAGGACGGTCTCTGGAGGGGGGTGATGTGGCGTGCTGGCCCACGAAAAAGTTTCTATACCAATCTCATAGATAAACTTTCCAGCTAGTTGCTAGGGGCAACGAATGTTGTTGATATAGACTTCACATTAGAGAAAATTTTATTTTCCGCATTTGGTTTTTGTAAATATCTTTTTAATTAATATATCGTATACAAAGTCAATCGGCATATCATTAATTCAGCAAACCCATGGACCTCCTTCTATTACAACAAAAGTGTATCGAACTTCGCTTTAGTACCTATATCTTTGATGACATATATATATCTAACTATATATCATTCCTTCCTGTATTGAAACGGGTATTTCATTAAGCATGTCCTATCTTTAAATTTAAATAAAACAAAGTGTGTGTGAGATATTATCGAAATTATTTATTTATTTGAAAGATGTAGTGATGCCATTATGTGTGGAATATGACATCTTCAAATGTCCACCACGGCTTCTCTGGAGCGATTTTCCATGACTTTTGCGCGTAAATCAGGCTGAATTCGACCTATGGCATAGCTTATGTTGGCTTTGAGGGCCGCTGTGATTTGTGGTTTATTCGCATAGACCTGCGACTTAAGAAAACTCCACAAGAAAAAGTCTAGCGGGGTTGAGTCCTAGTCCTCTCGGTAGGGCGATTATGGCGACCGTAAAATGGGCTTAGCGCGCGGTGCGTTGCCCGAACAGCACACTTATTTTGATAAAACAATTGTATCATTTGCACGTGTTGTTGAATGCTATCCATGATGATTTGGCAAAACAGAACGAATAAATGACCACCAATTTGACAGATGTAGCTTCAACAAGATGGCCGCTACTAACTGTCAAAGTTCGGAAGTGCCTATTGGAAGACCCTATATATATGTTCATGTTAAAAATAAGCTAAATTTATAAATATAAAAATAATTTAACAAAAAGCATGGACCCAGGTATCTGTGGAAATGCAGATTTAAGAAAAACTATCATTTATGTTATTTGTAGTCAGTCAGATATTATCTGGGAAGTGATCATGTAACTTTTATTGCAATAGAACAGCAAAAACGTTCTTAATTTGAAACTTGCCATAGTAACTATGATGATGATGCAATCAAACGACGTGATCGACTATAATATACTTAATTTCTGTGTCTAATCCTGATCTTAAACCATAATTGGCTTAAAAAATATTTTCAAAGAGAATGAATGCCACGGCGTATATACTTACTTAGCCTGTGTTTGCTTTGCGCTTCTTTACAGCAGTCCGGGTGCAGAAGGTGGTACCAGCTTACTCCATGCAGGGAATTCCTCTCCCATCCGAGGTGCCACTCGCTACTGAACAAACAGAAAAAGATCGTTATAAGTACCAATTGAAACTGACTCAGGAGAGCATGACAAGAGAGAGAGAGAGAGAGAGAGAGAGAGAGAGAGAGAAAGAGAGAGAGAGAGAGAGACCCAGGATAAAGCCAAGACCCTACAAGTCTCGGAACCTAATTTAAAAGGGAGAAGAAGTATGTAGGTACATTAGGATCAAATACAAAAAGGTCAAGAGTTTGATATGCCTAATCAAATTGTTACCCTGCACGCCTTGGTTGACTGGTAGAAAATGCTGAGCATTAAGCCCTCCGTTGTTCTATTTATGTGCATAAATTATTAAATAAATAAATGTGAAAATAATAAAAAAATTAAGCAAGTTTAATAATTAATATATACCTATATGTATGAAATGAAACTTATAAATAGTATACTAGTTATTTTCTTGAAGATAGAAGAATAAACATTGGTTATTTATTAGCTGCAGTTCATGAAAAAAACAAACAAAAGCTTTGAATATAATAAAAGCGCCATACCAAAAAGAAGCCTTAATTAAAACGTATCACAAATTATATAAATTAAATTATTAAATTAATCTGAGCTATCCTATTATAGAAACTGACGTGAGTAGTACTCATAACTACAACTATTACACGGCTAAAACTCACGAGATACAGTCGAATAACTCGACCGGTGTTCGGGCAATAAAGATGCCCATCCTCAAGGAGTACGACTGTATCTCGTGAGTTTTAGCCGTGTAATAGTTGTAGTTCTGAGCTATCCTTTCAACAAATTACGTAAACCGAAATGTTACAATATCAAAACGAAGCTATAATCAGGTCACAAAATCATTCGAGAGCATCAAAACTATTCAATACCGATGATGGGATTGATGTAACAACGAAAACAAAAGGATTTACACAACTCGTAACACTTCATCAAAACTGCGAGCACACAATGGCTTCATATCAAGCACGCACGACTTATAAAATCAGGAAGAATCGAAACGAAACCAAGAGTGAGTCGCTTTCAAAGGTACCATTCTTCTGCCAAGGTCACTGTAATGATTAATAGTGATTATGACCCCATCTGTATGTTTGTACATGTCAAGTTTACATTAATTATGTTTATTGTACTACGAACTGGATTAGTTTTTTATACCAGTCTTTATTGCATGAGATTAAATGAAGTGATTAAACGTGGCAATCAACTGATATGTTCATGTAAGTAGGTATTTAATATTGGTATATTTGTACAAGGTGTATCCGGAGTTTAAATTAACGTAGCAAGAAAACTAATTGTCTAAAGGCAGGTTGAATTCAAAATATGATTAATTACATATATGTTGGTATGATAACTGCATCGTTCCATGACACCAATTTTTAATAACTTGCTCCACTTGGATACAGTTCGGCTCCAGATGTGGATCCGCGGATACTTTTATCTCCTTAAAACCGCTTGTAGATCCGCGGATACCAATTACTTAAAGAGGGGAATATTTCAAATATGATTTCAATTCCTTTCTTCTTTCCCGTGTAGACTAGACAAGTGGTTAGATCTAAATTGTCAAAAAAAAAAAAATATCAGCCCCAAGTCTTCTGACCTTGCTGTAAGCCGATTGGATAGGTAAATCCAATATTTATATTGAACTTGAAAGATGATTCTTTAAAAAGTATTGAGCTTTATTGTTATGTTTACGGGTAATAAGAGTGGTAAAGTGATATATACTGATAAATAAATATCTACATTAATAAGCTACACCCATGACCCACTTCGTAAGAAAACTCTTAAGCTACTCTAGTACTCTATCTGCCCATTATTTATCGACGTAAGACAAAATGCAAATATCAAAGAATAATATTAAATTATGCAAGGGATTGGCGTTTTAGACCTTAACTTGAAACGATCAAGGCTTAAATTTGAATGTACCGAAATGATAATAATTATGACTGCCTCGAAATGAAGATGTTTGGAATAAAGACATTGTTAAAATATTGTCATTAAGAGTCATTACACCAATGCCATGACTTTGAAGTGGGTTCATAACAATTATTAGTGTTGTGATTGTGGTACCCAGTACCTACGTGTATCTAATAAGTCTTAAAATTTAGCTTTTTATATTTTATAGTCCTCAATAATTTACATTATTTACTTACTAAACATTTGTTTTTCGATAATGGGAAAACATTATACACCACAATTAAGTTTTTTGTATCATTTTGCTCGTGATATGTCATTTTTACTATGTTTGGGATATTAGAAACGTAAGCTTTTGATTACTTCATAAGAGCTTCACCACTCCTTATGCTACCTAACAAGAAAATAAAACCTGAAATAAAAGAACTAACTCATAACATACAAAACTTTTAAAGTCTTTAAGTATACCCAATAGGTACTCGTTGTAGCATTTTTTAAACTAATTCCGTATGAGAACTGAAAGTATTTAAGTGAAATTTCAAATTCCTATGACCACTTCACCACTCTATGTTGAAACAAAAGACTATTTAAAAAAAAAGGAGTAAATAACCTTCTTATAAACTTGTGAAGGCGTTGAGAATACTTACAGTATCGCATAAACTAATACAGAACAATGTTTACGAGTACGACATGTAATATAATATCATGGACATATGGTTGCGCGTGATTCGAATCAGATGCAAATCGTAAGCTTAGTGTGTAAAGGGGAGTGCATGCTGAATTGTTCATTAATTCTTTCATTACATAAGTGTTAAATTTCTCTGCACTAAATATGAGTAATTTTCTGCCATTACCTTTCCACCATCGGACAACCAGGTGTACGAAAAAACGCCACCGTTGCATGGTTAATAGCCCACATGTGCGAACAAAGCGATTTGGCTCCACATTTATCATACGAACAGCCAAAGAGTAGAACGCTTTACCGGTGTCCATATTTTCCGGAAACTACAACCTTGGAGTCTTCAAATCGAGAGTGAACCGGTATCTTCTGTTTCATCCTAGACCACATCGTCACTTACCATCAGGTGCAATAGTGTTCAAACGCAAGCCTATAAACATTTTTTTTAAATCGTATCATGATCAGTAATAAGATAGATTTTTATTTCCCTCCCAGATGACCAGACTAGAACTAGGTATTTTGATCTTAAAAATAACTTGCGCTAATACAACCTTCAAATACAGCTTATCTGTATAGTATACACCATTCTCAACATCACAACCCTGACAGAAGCTTGTAAGTTGTCATTGTATGCAAACATCAGGTGACGAGTACCTACTCATTTCAAATATATACCGGAAAATATAGAAACATCGATATTAGCCATTGAAATATCGCTATATAAACACAATTGAAACTGTGATTTGAAAATTAATATGTTATTGATAGATTTTATAGTTGTTGCTTCCTGAATGTGAAATGTATGGTTGGCACGTGATCGCATGTTGTTTATGAATTTTAAGATTGCAATTATTATTACAATTTGGTTTTATGAGTCTAATTTGAAAGCCTCACACATAAAGTGTTATAATATCCCCAATCCAACATCCCTAATATGAGGTACTACTTGTTTAAATACATAAAAAGTTTTAGTACTTAAAAACTGGCACCATAATTTGGTTTTCAAAAATTTTTTACGTTAAATGCTTAAAGAAATATTTTAGCAAATAACCTTTAGAATACTTTTTGAATAAAATATAGATAGTTGAACGTTTTTATTTAGTTACAATCAAAATAAATTCGGTTGGGTTTCCTGAGACCTTTTGTCTCGATTTTTCCTTCACATTACAAACACGCCTTTGATTCAGTACCTACTGTTTTGACATAGCGTTGCGGTTCGCGCACAAGATGGATGACCAGTTCTCCCAACATACATAAAACATTTTCCATTTCAGATATTCAGCTTTTTCCATAAATCCAACATTAAAACATGGCAGCTGCATAAAATTCCTGATTGTAACTTTATTTGTGAGTCTGCAAGTGACAAACTCATCGGTCTGCTATTTACCATTTCATGTAGAGCCTGTCTCAATACTAAACCAGCACAACGAAACAGTACCAAGAGGCTAATTCTTTGCAGCTTTCAACTGTTTCATGCTGTGCTCGACTGCAATACTCTCGTTTTCAAGAAGGTTCAGTTTTGCGTCAGTTGTACCCTTATTTCATATAGCTTATTATGTGTTGTCATTGAGAGCGGCTCGGTGACGAGTGCATGAATATGAATCGGCTTCAATAGAGATGTTGTCATATTGGACAGTAGCATTGTGACAGTTACGCATCAATAAATATGGTTTATTGTGCACTGAGCCTTGAACCAGTGGTGTATATGTGATATTTGCATAGGGAAGCGATAGCTTGTTTACTGGTTTGATTGTTCTCGTATAGTGTTGAGTAGCATCAATGCCATAATGCTAATCAATGTTAATATTTAAAATGTATGAGCATTTATGTGTAAACATACGGATTGGATTCGAAACACAATACAGTAATGAATGAATTATGTACCAATAAACAATGAAGATAACTGTAGTATGATAGGTTTGCAACGATCATAATTCATGATTTACTAATGTTAAAGTGTGCCTCAGTTTATGTTTGCATTTTACTGAAAAAGAAACGAGTGTGCTTTAAACCACTGCTTAGTTTAGCTCCATCTATCGGCCGGCACTGTCACCAACTTGACAATTGTAAATTATCATTTTACCGGATATGCCAACATAATAATAAAAAATTTTTAACTTTGTTACATTGGCTATATAGATTTACGTGAATCAACTACCGTTCGCCACCGTTCACCAGCTTACTCCCCAAGTCAAGCGTGCGTAAAAAAGTTCTACTTCAAAAAATAAATAACCTGATATGTCAAATTAATCCCGTTACAAATGAACCAGACGCATTACCGCTTTTAGGTACTTAACAGAAAATGAGCATAGCATCACCTAAAACATACAACAGACAATCTGTCATAATTAAGAAACTTACTTGGTGTCTATGTGCAGGATCTTCATATCGCAAGCATGCACGGTGGTGAAGACATTTGTGGCTCCATGGACGACACACTCCCGAGTCTCAGGCATGGCGAGCGGAGTACACACAGCCAGGAATACAGGCTCGTTCCGACTGCAGAGTGGGAGGTATGACACGTAGTGACCTCGTACTAGGACAACCTGTGGAAGAAGGACAAGAAATTAAGAACACTACTGAATGATGCAACAAGCATTGTTGCATTATTAATTATTATTATTAAGCCAAGAGCTCGTCACCCTCATTTAAGTATTTTCTCACTTCAGTTGTTCACTAATAATACCTCATTCTACAACCTTTTGGTAAGGATGTGTCGTCAGTATAACGACATCTTGAAGGAATACCACAGCTCAATTGATATCTTTTACCAAAGCTACCAAAATTTAAAATAGACGTTTTAGTTATCATTTCTGAACTTTGAATGTTTGATTATTTTTATGATACCATAAAAACATTTTTTTTTTCTAACTTCTTATTTTATTGTTTTGTTAATCATGATGTGTACACATGTTTTGGAATGTGACCTAGCTCAAAATGTTTGTAAAATTTTTGTTTTTGTTCTTGTGTTAGTTAGATTCTGTTTTGTGTGCCAAATAAATAAAATGTACGAACGCCCGTACGTCTTTTAACCGTTAATAAATTGTTAAAAAATATCAGCATTCGATTGGTTAAGCTTATTTCTTACGAGTTTAGTTTGTTTAGTGTTTCCTCTTGTATTGGTTCCACGGTTTGTCAGTTTTAAAAGGGTTTCTTCTTAATTAACAGTGCCTAAAGGATATCGGAAACAAATATGTCAAAGTTATTATTTAAAACGGAACAATGGTGTTCATAAAAATACACATGACATTTATAACAAAAATATCTGCTGCAATATTCATGGTCTTATTTTGATTAGATTTCTTGTTACCAACCGACCTTCCGAACCCAAGGTCAGATTCTATCTCAACCGCTGAACGACATTTAACGCCTTTGCCACTAAACTCTGACCCAAAAAGCTGTTACTGACTCCATAAAGAAGGCGTGCCGTTATGAGATTCTTTGATTCTGCAATAGACGGGATTCGATACATCGACGAATTCAATTGTAGAGTAGACTATGACACATAAACCGAAAACGTAGTAATTATTATATGGATATTAGCAACAGCCAGAATCACCCCGATCCAACGATTTCTATCTTGAATTGTCGCATTTTCAACGAGGGAATGTTGCCAGCTTTTTTGGTACGCTTTCCGCAAAAGGTGATCTAAATTCTGTGTTTTATTTATGACCCCATTTTACCTACAATATTACTTTTCAATATAGTTTAGTTTTTATAGGAATGAATGTATCAATATTACCTATAGATCTTTGTTATTTTATATGATTTGAACAATAATTTAAACAAACTTTCTTAAATAAAAATTTCTCATTTATATGTCATCGGATAATGTAACCTAGTCTAAACCACTAACTAATCCTAGCATTCATTGGGTGGCTTATATACTTTGAGGGAGCCTTCAACTAAAAGCTGTTAACAAATGATAGGGTCATACGTTGCACTTTCAGATCAAATATAGAAGTTTATCTTTCTTTCTTTACACATAATGTAAACTGCACCCCTACCGCGTAACTGTTCTGGGAATCGGCTTCGCCTGCCATCCTGTACGCACCAATTAACAAGTCCACGAGTGCGAGCAAGAGAGAATACGATTACGATCTCCACCAGACTTACGCGGTAAGGCCCCTGGTCTCAGAAGAATTATCATTTGCATTTACACCATGACCATGTGCCTCTCATAGAAATTATTGTTTGCACGTTAAAATTACCTATGCATAAATATGGTCAAGATTGTATGGTTGAAATATATAGACATGCTGGGTGTAAATTGATAAGTGAATTATAATAATAATAACGCTCAACGAACACATACATATATCCAGGACCCTAACTAGGATTCTCTGTGTCTAGGGGCCCAGGAACTCCGAGGACCATGGCCCCACAACACCCAGGCTCAGAACAAGCATTTGCGCTTTATTTTTCTGTGCACAAATACTTGTCCTGCCTCGGGAATCGAACCCGCCGCCTCCGGGTTATGCGACGACCTGCTCAACCACCACACCACAGAGGCTGTCAAATTAACAGAAAATTAACGGAAGCCTGGTGGTAGAGGACCTCAGTATCTAGGTATATATCGATTTAACCCCCATATATGTCACCCGGCTTGTCTTAATTTTAAATTTAGTTAGTGACATAAAACCTGGAAATTCACTGGAAATGATAAAAAAAACCAGTTGCTTAATAGATAATTATGTAGAGGCCTAAAACAAAAGTCCAAAAGCTTACTCCCTCATTTAACGCCTGAAGTTTATATGTTCGAACGAATGGTTCACAGGTCACCGTTCACTTCGGATCTTCGATCCGGATCTATGTGACCTTGGTCGATTTATTGCAGCAGTCCCATTGAACGTTGCCTGGTATAACATGCAGCTCATTATTTCTGATAAAGAATATATTTGAATGAAAGTTCAAAAAGATTTACAATGACAACATTTTGTTTGTTTCTACAATTATGAATTTATTTATTTAATATAATTTATTTATATAATTTTGACGCAAAGAATTGGTCACTTTAGGTGGCTATAATTACGAAAATAATACGAAAACTAAAAGAAACAGACGTACGAGCATAGTTTTTCACTGTGTAGACAACGTATAAAACACTATCGAAATCGGATAACATTTAGAGGTAGAATTAGAAAAACGTAGGCGCAAGAGAGCCTGTATTCTCTTCTATTTTTGTTTTATGTTATTGAATGATGTGACGGGCTAATCGTTCACCTGATGTTAAGCGCCATGGCCGCCCATAACAGGACAATGTTGACATGACAAACATAGAGTTTTGAGCGACACTGCACTACGCACATTATCCTGAGACATCAGTTCAGTCCGGTAATAAGATTACTCGACTGCGAGATCAGATCATAAAGTCTTAATTGCCCGGTAATTTCACTAGCTACAGTGCCCTTCAAACCGGAACACAGTACTGCTTGCACACTACTGCTTGGCGGCAGAATAACTGGCAAAGCGGTGGTACCTACCTAGACGAACTTTGCAACAAAGTCCTACCACCTAGTAAAGTACTTAAGTACACCTAGTAAGTAGTAGTTCTTTCGTCTCTTAATTTAATCTTTATTACTTTTCTCAATAAGTTTAATATGCTAAATCAAATACTGTATATTTTACATTTGTGTATTTATTGCATAAAGTAAAATTGGTCATAAATTCTGGATCAAATACAAAGTACCATTTTAAATTATGTTGATTAAGATGCAAACTTAAATGGGCTTGTCTAAAACATGCAAATCTTAAATTTTACGATGTTTGACTTGGAACGTGAAATAGATTAATTTATATTATGTTATTGGTAGTTGATACTATAAAATTGATGTTTTTTAAATTGTTGCTTTGTATTTTTATAAATGAGAGAATATGATAGGGTCAAATGCCAGGAGGTTAAGATTCAAGCTATACATTTTGCTTATCAATATTTGTGTCAAGAAAGTCGTTTCGTTTTCGTCGATAGGTATATCAAGATGTTTTAGGTCATCTTTATGGCATCTCATCATCTTGAATACTGATTCATAACTCATTCTGTCTAGAGAATCTCAAATCAGTAATTCTCCAAAGTTTTTACCCCCTTTTTTTACGTAGCAGTAGTGTGCAAGCACTACTGTGTTCCGGTGTAGCTATTAAAATTACTGAGCAATTGAGACTTTATAATCTGATCTCTCAGTCTAGTAATCTTATTACCAGGCTGTGCTGATGTCTCAGGATGATGTGCGCAGTGCAGTGTCACGCGAAACTTTATATTTTGGAGTTTCGAATGACACTGTTCTGTTATGGGCAGCCGTGTCGCTTAACATCAAGCGAACGACTAGCTCGTTACACCATTCATTAACATAAATAAACGTATTTCTCATATTTTAGTAGTTTTTTTTATCGGTACTTATAGTTTTAAATTAAAAAGTACCTAACGTATGCCTTTTCTGGCTCAAACATTATCTACGCAAAAAATTACGTAATCCTTTGCTTTTACGCCGACATTGTCGCTGATTATTGCTTTTACTCCGAACCACAACGTCGACGTCGTAAAAGCAAAAGATAAGAACAAACTAACAAACAAACAGTATCATTATTATTTGTAAGATATTGAGATAACATTTTGTATAGTAACGCGGTTCCTAACACAAGATGTGGTTGCATAGAACGTATACTCTACTGAACGAGGGCCATTCAAATTGTGTTTGTTGTAGATTATATATTGTAGGCCAGATTATATCACCAGGTATAAATAGAGCAGAGCGTATTGTATGCCAAAGTTGAATGCATTTTTTATTAATGTCATTATGCAAAGTGTTCGTTGAAACTCTGAGTGTTGTCAAGTTCCTTAAGGCTGGAAGTTCCTTGTGACTCATATGCTCATTATGAAGATGAAATCATTGTATCTACAGGACTAAAACTTTGTTTAAGCGGTGCAGTAATTTTATAAATTAAAATGCTTTTGCAATTTTTATATCGTCTTTAAAATACATAAACTAGAAATATTTATTGAATCAGGCATGACCCCGGCGTTTAGCGTAATTAAACTAGATATTCTTGTTTCATTTTGTATTTAAGATGAACTTCCGTGAGGTCACGTCTGAATCAATCAATTTTCTTAGTTTAAGTATTTTAAAGACGATATCAAAACTTATACTAAGCAATTCATATTAGCCGGTAACATAGGTCTTTAGGTTGACATTTTCTCAAAATGTTATAATTTTCGATACTGTTTATTGTTTCAAAGAATGATTAGTATCAATAATAATTCAAATGAACCCTAAAGGGTTAGAAATTTATTTTCAACAATCCTTTCTTATGAGGTAGTTTCATAGGTAAGCCCCTACGCCGTAAGGAAGACTCTACAAGTCTCTACGTCCAGCCGTTTTGGCTCTACGTTGTCCTTCATCAGTCAATCTTGACATATGTCCTCATCCCATCGTCCCCGCCCGAGACACGTCTTGAGCGACCCGGACGATCCTATAGCAGCCGTAATATCGGCTGCACTAGTATCACTAGCCCAGTCTAGCCCTTCTGGCTCAGTACCGCTTTCGGCACCGGTATAGGACACCAACGTAACATAATCAGACATCGACCCCACCGGTGAGGTGGACATACCCTCCGTAGGTGAGCTACAATGGTCGCGACTTTCCATAGGATCTACTCTTCCAGTCGATATAGTCTTATCGATCCTCTCATCCCAGCAACGGCCCAAGCTGAGGCTCGCACCAGTCTCTCCCCAGGGGTGCCCTTAAGCCATTTAGCCACTTTTTATGGCCGGGCGCTTAAGCGCCTGCTTTCTCGCCCGGTGTAAAGGTCGGCAGTGACCAACAGCATTCGCCAGTTCAACAAAAACATGCCTTTTATGCCTATAGAGAGATAGATGTATCAGAAGATCAGATCATCCACCAAAAATTCAGAACAAAGATTTCTAAATAAATAAAAGCAGGAGAAAAGCCTCAAACATTCCCACAAAGATTAAAAACTATATGTGACACGTCGTCAAGTTCCGCCCACAAAACTTACCTACATTGTAATGACGATAGATTAACCGGATATGCTGTAGATTAACGCGGGAATGACTGATACGCCCAAGCATATGCTACGTCCTATTGTGGTATAAGTTGGAAGATTTTCGAGTTCTAAATGGTTACATTGAAGTCTAATCATTTTTATCATTATCAGCTATATCATTTTTGTGCGCAGACCCAGTGGCACCAAATAATGATCCACGATTATTAATTGCCAATTTCTTTTTTATTCCAATTCACAATTCAATTTATACTTCTTTTTGTGGCTTCTGCACGTCACCACAATTTCACCAATGTCGCGTAGGTAGAGCGAAGTACTAAGTGTGGAATAAACGAATAAGGCAAATTAATTTAAATAATTAAAAGTAAGAACACATTAATTAGATATATATTGATAAACTTTTTATTAAAACACCACATCTTAAATAATTAAAAAAGTGAACAACCTTAACCAAATTGTAACAATGGGCGTTCTTATCGTTTAGAGCGATCTCTTCCAGACAAACTTGCGCGGAAAGGAATAACGCAGTAATTATAACTTTATTTTATAAAAATTATGAATTTATTTAGGATGTTAAAGAAAGGTGTAAATAATAGAGAAGGAAGATAACCAACATTAGGAGGACGTGGAATTTCGGGAAGAAGTGTGTAATACAAGGAGCAGCGAAGCCTCACGCAGTGAAAAAAACGAGTGTTTTCGACCACGACCACACGACTGGAGTAAAACCTATTTGGTTTAGCTCCATCCATCGGCCGGTATAACTTTGTTTTTGTTTTGTTTAATGTTAATGTCGCCATCTTAACAATTGTAAATTATTGTAATTTTACCGGACATACATTTTTAACTTTGTTATGTTGGCAATGGAGATCTACGTGAACCAACTTCAACTTCCGTTCACATCGCTATCACCAGCTTACTCTACAAGTCAAGCGGGCGTGCGTAAAAAAGTTTTACTTTTAAATTATGTACCAGTGTACCCTAATCTAATCCGCGTTCTTTCACAATCCAAACGTGTTAGCCAATTTCAGTAGTCATTAACTCTTTAGCCATAACACCGTTATAATCAATCGTGACTTATTATAGGACCAGAACACAACGCGGATCGAGTCATGAGGTGAACAATACACCACTTTCTAGTCTCACTATATTTAAGGCCCCCCGTACATTGCAGATCGATTTGAGATAAATTACCGATAATTTAGTGACTTAATTAGGCGCAGTTATTCAAATCATTCATTGGATAAAACAAAAAACTAATAATAAAAAGTGAATTTTGTAAAACGAACAGCTGTTAAGCAAGATATAAATAGCATCAGCAGCAGTATTTGCTTTTTTTTTAACAATAACGCCCAACAACCTGATATCTAGATCCTGTATTCTAAATAAGATTGTACCTGGACCCGGGAACTACGAGGACCAAGCTCCTCCTTTTGCGCATAAATACTTTTCCTGACACGGTAGTATTTAAGTATTCTATCAGTTAACTGGTTCCCATAGTACAAGTTTTGCTTAGTTTGGGGCTAGATGGCGCTGTATGAAATGTCCACATATTTATTTATTAATTAATTAATGAACTTTAGTGCAGGCAGACGTAGTCACGTAGGTACCAACGATGTGAATGAGGAAAAAAGTATACCGTAATATATACAATATAAAAAATATTATCCTTTGTGTCCTAGTTTCATTTTTATAAATTGTCTATAATATATAATAGCTATTGGGTATCGGTCTATCTTATAAAACAAAGTCGGGTTTGTTTAAACACATTTAACTAGAGAAATGCTAGACCAATTTTCATGGTTTTTAATTTATTTTGTTTCCGTCCCGAATAGCAGAATAACTAGTAAAAACATTATAAATCAAGTAAAAATAAACAAATTAAAAACATTTTTCCATACAAAATGTTCATGAGTTTAGTAAAAGTCAAACATTCTTCTGTCATACTTATTCTGAGTCTTGACGTTGTGGGAGCATGGTGCTCGTAGTTCCTGGGTTTCCAGACAAGGAATCCTAGTTAGGGTATATGTAGGTATGTGATCGTTGGGCGTTATTATTATTATTTAATATTCATCCATACATACTTAATTTTAGTACTTTCTTATTTCATTTTAAGTTATTATCTTAATAAAGAACTGAACTTAATATTTATTATACTTATATTTATATACAAAAGTATTCATTGCTTACTTTCATAAAATCATAAATTAAGTTCAGCTAATCTGTAAGGCGACATTCATTGAAACTTAGGCGGTACGAAGTTCGCCGGGTCAGCTAGTACCGATATAAATATTAGTACTATCCGTCCGAAGTCTCCAATATGTATGGGACCAGAGACCTTATAACCACTATAAGACCCTGTAATCACAGATTAGTTAAGAGCTACACCGAGATTGAATCTGTCGTGACCCGTCCTTACTGACCAGTCTAACTACGCCCCTGACATGAACACGCCTCGTTGATAATATAATTAGGTTAGAGCTTTGACAGAGGTAGTGTAACACTGGTCGTCTGATTAAGCTTTGATATGTCAATTATGTAATAATGACTGCCCACGTGCTCTATGACTAATGTAATTTGATCTATTTGATAGATACAAATGCATTTTAGAGCAACACATAGCGGGTTCTATAAGTTTACTTCCATAATATTCTTAATCAATTACTAAAAAAGGAGTGTGCTTTAGACCACACGACTGAAGTAAATCCGGTATAACTTTGATTTTGCTTTGCTTAATGTTAATATCTTGACAATCGTAAATTATCATTTTACCCGACACGCCAACATAATAATAAAAAAAAACTTTGTTGTGTTGACAATGGTGATCTACGTGAGTTGGTTCACGTAGATCAAATGCAAAATGCAACTGCCGTTCGCCTCGCATTCACAAGCTTACTCCCGAAGTCATGCGTGTGTAAAGAAGTTTTACTTTTTTTTTTCAGGTTTCATTTAGTTACGTATTTTGTGGTTATGATTATGACCTCATAATATGTTGTGGATATATTTTTTACATCTTACAAGATAACTGGGTGTGCCAGATTCTCACACCGCCACACCACCACACGAACTGACTTATATAATTATACTATTTATCATAACTTGCTACTTTTAAGTAACCAACTTCAGTATTATCAACCCGAGTCAAAAACCTAACGGAGCAATCAAGTTAAAATTTCAATATTATTTCCCCGTCCGACTAAGCTATTATATTGTTTAAAATATTGCCCAGATTTGCAAATTGTTTCTGTTTCTGTTATTATGGTGAAGCCATTATATTTGACACGGCTATCCATGCGTTTAGTGTTTCTATTTTATGAATTTCGCGGTATTGTGAATGTTTTTAAAAGTCCATGTTCCATTAGGTAGCATAGCTTATAAGAAAGGTTTTTTTGAATAGCAGATTAGACTTTTTAAGGCCAATTTACTACGCTGTAATTGAAATGAAATGAAATCAAATAAATTTTATTTCTGACACACAATATCGCATAGGTAATATAAATACAAAGACAATAGAAGTATAAATTGAAAGTTCCAAGATTCAGACTGCAGAAAGTTAATGGTTCATTTATGGGAAACTGTATACGCTTTTATAACAAGTTGCCCGACGGTATCGAACAATTGTCAATGCGTAAATTTAAATTATTCATAAAGTCAAACTTAATGAAAAAAGCCTATTACACAATAAATGATTATGTGTCGGACAAAAAAGCTTGGCCTGAATATCCCAAGCTTAACGGTATGAAAGCTTAGGTACTTTGCCTATTGCCTATTCCTATCTATAAATTCAGTTTCTATTTGTAATGTTTATAATAAGATAATCACGGTATTTTTCTTGCACCGGTGTGACGTGGTGGTTATTTTTGTAACATATTCATTATCTCAACTGTAATGAATTATATACATTGTAAAAGACAGTAGAAAGAAGACAAAAAAAAAATACATCACTGTAAAGTTTCTTGTAGCTTCTTCTTTACAGTTGTAATCGAAGCTTCGGATCAAAGTTTTCAATTCTGCATTGTGCCGGATTGCTTGCACCAGTAGTGAGAAAGAGAACTGCTTTTTTTTCAAACTCATATATTGTAATGGGCTTGCTATATTATTTGACAATAAGCACTTTGTAATTTTATATGCTTAGTGAAATAACTTAATTTTAAGTACCTAGTATAATTTTGACTTGTAAAAGTGCTAAAATTAGCCTATTTGCAATAAATCTTTTGACTTTGACTTTGACTTTGACTTTGATATAATTCTATATAATCACTTTTGCTGCAATCACTAGGTGGTAGGACTTTGTTGCAAAGTTCGTCTAGGTAGGTACCACCGCTTTGCCAGTTATTCTGCCGCCAAGAAGTAGTGTGCAAGCACTACTGTGTTCCGTATTTAACGTCACTATTGTAAACCTATAATCAGGCATCTCTTTCTAACACGTCAACAAATCATTAAGAACTTGGAACACACATCCAAACACGACCAATTAGAACAAAATCAATAAACCGTTATCACATGCAAATGAGCCATAAAACATAAAAGCCTCTGATACATGCCACGTGCCGGTCCCAGCTCGCCACAGAATACACACGAGTGTGTGTCGTGATTGACCGCTCGTGCCTCACCGTTATAAAGGATCACACGAAAAAATAAAAAAAAGGTGCAGAGGTGTGTTTGTGACGTCACATTTCGTGACTGCGTGACTCTCCTGACCAGACGGTAACAGTTGACTCTGGCGTCAATAAACTGAGGGAGAGTTAGGATTTTTTATAATAATTATTGTTTATAATAGAACAGTTAGAAAGAGTTATTTGATATTTTGTGGCTGTACTCTAATGAGCTTGCCAAGCGTGGTGATTATAGCAAATTTTACGGGATAAACTACTGTGTATCCTCTACGTTCATATCGATAAAGTCAGCAATGTGAGTGCAAAATTTCAACCGAAACATTTTCGTCATTTTTGCGTGAAACGCGAACAAAGAAAAAAGAAAACATACATTAGAAAGAAAACTAAAATAAAATAATAAAATAAATATTCGTGGACATTTCACCCAGCGCCATCTAGCCCCAAACTAAGCAAATCTTGTACTATGGGAAACAGATAACTGATACAATACTTAGATACTTTTTGTTTGTAAACATATACATAGAATGCAGTATAACATCCAGACACCTAACAAGAATTGATGTTAATCACACAAATGTTTGTCCTGGGTAGGAATCGAACCCACAACCTACAGCTCCGAAGGCAGGCTACCAACTGAGCTATCAGGCCAGTCTAATAATTTGGCATAGTTTCTATGAAAACACACGAGCAGTCCGTTTACTACCCCCGTCTCCCTTAGCTTTTGCCCTGACCTTATTAGGTGAACAACCCAACAAACAAAGACCAACCAGTGTTAAAAGTATTTTTCATAAGAGGCTGCTGAGGCAATCCGCATCGCACTAACAAATGCCGTATGCAAATAATGTACATCTTAATATAGAGAGCGCCTGCACTTTTGTTGTTACAATCAGACGTATTTACATTTCATAAATATATGTATCTCTGGAGTAAAGAACGGAACGCTTCTTGTTTTTGCAACGTGTGTATGTAATTTAAATAAGTCGCCAATATTTCGAGACTGTCAAGGGTATGGTGTGAATCTGTGTGCATTAAACAAATACGATTTCACCTCATTATTAGTGTGATATAAGATAAAAAATACGGTAGGAAAGAAAAAATATCTTTCTGTTTCCCCAAAAACATTTGATAAGTTTCATTTAAAGCTTTTTGCAATTGCAAATTGCAAACGTGGCAATGCTGCCGGTATATTAGGCACGTTGACTACTGGTAGTGATTTGTAAGATTAAGTTTTCTTTTTATTGTTTTCTTTATGTTTTACTTTTTCACCTTATAGTTTTCATTTTCTTGCGTAAGTAATTATTTATTAATTTCTACATACATATTTGTATAAGTGTCTTATTTAAAGCTTTTATTTAAAAAAATTAAAGCGAAATTAGATACACTTTTGTTGTAATAGAAGGAGGTCCATAGGTTTGCTGAATTAATGATATGCCGATTGACTTTGTATAAGATATATTAATTAAAAAGATATTTACAAAAACCAAAATGCGGAAAATAAAATTTTCTCTCATGTGAAGTCTATATCAACAACATTCGTTGCCCCTAGCAACTAGCTGGAAAAGTTCTCTATTAGACTGGTATTGAAACTTTTTCGTGGGCTAGCACGCCACATCACTCCCCTCCAGAGACCGTCCTACGGGCGATAATATTCTGGAAAACGCACTGTTCGTCCTGATCGAGTGGTGGTCACTGGAGCGTCTCGGGTCTCGGGTGCTGCCACGGCGGGAGAATGGTCCAACTCACGAAGTATGTAGGCAGGTTTAATGCGGTCGACTGATACAGTGACTTCTTTGCCTTTTATGCGGAGCTTGAAAACTTTATCCCCTCGTTTTATCACCTCATGTGGGCCTGTATAAGCTGCTTGAAAAGATGGGTGCGAGGTGTCATCTCTTAGAAAGACGTGGGATGCTGTTGCTAAATCTTTGAAAATGAATATGGAGCGGTTATTCCCATGGTGAGAAGTTGGTAATGGCAACAAATTTTTGGCGAATGTGCGCAGTCTTTCAGTGTATACTGTCAAGTCCTCTGTACCATCAGCCGATTGACAAAAAATGTCACCTGGGAGTCGTAGTGTCTCTCCATATACGAGTTCAGCTGGAGTCGCTTGTAAGTCTTCCTTAAATGCCGCCCGGATTCCCAGTAGTACAAGTGGAAGTGTTTCAAGCCAGCTGCTGGTCGCATGACATGTAATAGCGGCTTTAAGCTGTCTGTGGAATCTTTCGACAAGTCCATTGCATGCTGGATGGTAGGCTGTAGTTCGTCTGCGTTGAAATCCGATGATGTGGGACAGATGCTTAAAAAGTTCTGATTCAAACTGTCGACCACGATCAGTGACGATATCTTCAGGGCAGCCGAATCTGGATATCCATCCGTGAACTAAAGCTTTTGCCACTGTTTCAGCTGTTATCTCCTGTAATGGTATAGCCTCGGGCCATCGTGTGAAGCGATCTACACATGTGAGACAGTAACGATACCCCTGTGAAAGAGGTAAAGGTCCGATCAAATCTATGTGGATTTTCATGAATCTGGCTCGAGGTAAGTTGAATGATGCTAATGGAGATGAGACATGACGTGTTATTTTTGATCGTTGGCATGCTAGGCAGGAACGAGTCCACTCTCTACAATCTTTTCGCATACTAGGCCATACATAGCGTTCCGATATCAGTTTCGTCGTCGCATTTATGCCAGGGTGGCTAAAAGAATGCAAGTTTTCGAACACTTGCCGTCGCATGTCTTTGGTCACATAAGGTCTGGCCACATTGCTGCTCTTGTCACAATAGATTTCTGTGTGAGATCCAGGCAGTTTGATTTTTGTCAAGCGCAGAGAAGTATCGCTATCCAAAAGTTGTTCTAGTTCAGGATCTGTGCTTTGTGCTTGAGCAAGCTTGGATAGATCGATGGGCTGAGTAATCTCTTCGATGCGTGATAAACTGTCAGCCACAACGTTATCCTTTCCTGAAATATGCCTGATATCTGTAGAAAACTGTGAAATAAAATCCAGATGTCTGAACTGTCTTGGTGAGCACTTTTCTTTTCGTGAATGAAATGCGAAAGTTATGGGCTTATGGTCAGTGTAAATAATAAAGGCTCTCGCCTCCACCATGTGACGAAAGTATTTTATTGCTTCGTAGATGGCGAGAAGTTCCCTGTCATAAGGCGAGTATTTCTGTTGACATGGCGAAAGTTTTCGAGAGAAAAATGCTAAAGGTTCCCACAGGCCGTCTTTATGCTGTTGTAAAGCTGCGCCCATTGCTGTGTCTGAAGCATCAGTGACTATAGCGAGCTTCGCTTGGCAGTCTGGATGAGCAAGTAGTGCTGCTTGGCAGAGACTTTCCTTGCAGGCGATGAATGCTTTAGTAGCTTCTTCTGATAAATGCACGGGATGTGAACCTTTAACTGATCCTGTGAGCAGTGCATTCAGAGGCGCTTGATGCCGCGCTGCGTCAGGAATAAACCTTCTGTAAAAGTTCACCATTCCTAGGAATCTTCGCAGTTCTCTAACGGTTTTCGGTGGAGGGTAATTCGCAACTGCTTCTACCTTCGATGGTAACGGCTTAGTGCCAGCTGCTGAGATGCTGTGTCCTAAAAACGTTACCTCTGATACACCGAATATGCACTTGTTCGTGTTGATTACCATGCCGTATTCCTTGAGTCTGTTGAAGAGCAGATGAAGGTGCTTCTTGTGTGATTCCTGATCAGGTGAGAAGATCAAAAAATCGTCCAGAAACGGGAAGCAGAACTCCTCAAGGCCCCTAAGCATCTCGTCCACAAATCGTTGAAACGTTTGACTGGCATTACGTAGTCCGAACGTCATGAACGGAAATTCGTATAAACCAAACGGCGTCGTGATTGCGGTCTTCGGAATATCCTCAGGGCAGACAGGAATTTGATTATAAGCTTTTACGAGATCGATAACCGAGTATACTTGACAGCCGGAGAGACAATGTGCAAAGTCATGTATGTGCCGAATGGGATAGCTGTCTGGTACGGTTCTAGCGTTGAGCATTCTGTAGTCACCGCATGGACGCCAGCCGTTATCTTTTTTAGGCGCAAGATGAAGTGGTGATGACCATGGTGACTTTGAAGGTCTGGCTGTTCCGTTCCTCAACATATCTGCAAACTCGTCTTTTGCAATTTTTAATTTATCCGGTGCTAGTCTTCGTGGTGTGCTGCTTATTGGCGGTCCTGCAGTAGTCTGTATATGATGCATGGTATTATGCTTCGGAACACGGTGGACACCGGAAGGTCTAGTAATCTCAGGGTATTCGCTTAGTATGTTATGATATACGGAATTTCCAGAAATAACTTTTACCGATGAAATGTTCCCAGTTGACTGTGCAGGTGAAGCTGGGGACGTAAGGCTTGTAGTGTTGTCGATTAAACGTTGATTTCGACAATCCACGATGAGGTTGTAAAATGATAAAAAATCTACACCTATTATGGCCTTTGTAACGTCCGCTACGATGAATCGCCAAGTGAAGTCACGGCGCAAGCCTAGGTTCAGCACTAAATGAGCGTAGCCGTAAGTAGAAATGGGTGTACCGTTTGCCGCACACAGCTCATAATTTGTTTTCTCACGACGTTCCTTGAGTGCCGATCGGGGGAAGACACATACGTCACTGCCAGTATCGATGAGAAACTGCATCTTCGTAGCGCCGTCCGTGACAAATAGGCGACCGGAAGTTTGGCAATCGGTCGTCGCCATTACCGACTGCTGTTCGCGTTTCCCGCATGATAATCACATGGTTTTACGCACTTACTTGCTTCATTGCCGAACTTATTATGATACCAGCACACAGGAAATTTTCTATAGTTCGACTGTGATCGTGTGGAGCTAGAACGACCGCGCGTTTTCTTGTTTGAACGATTCGGTGCACGTGAATGCCGGTTCACCTGCGCAGTTAGAGCTTGCACTTGTTTGGTAAGTTCAGCAATCTGTTGGTTCATGGCGTCTAAAGAGCTTCCTGGCATGACACTTGATGTTGATGCTACGTGCGCTGTAGGCGAAACAACGTCATGGATGCGGTCAGCGAGATCTGCGAGCGCTTCCAGCGAAGACGTCATCTGCGAAGCGATTATCGTTTGCGTGCTACTTGGTAAGCGACTGGTCCAGATAGTACGTAGAAAATCTTCGGGAACTCCAGGTCCAGCCAAATGTTGCAAATGTCTTAGAAACTGAGATGGCTTACGGTCTCCAAGTTCTGCGTGCATAAGTAATTGCTTGACCTTCTTTTCTCGTGACGCGGACAGTCGTTTGATAAGTTCCGACTTCAATTTTTCATACCTGTTGGTGTCGGGCGGGTTGATGATTATATCTTCCACCTCAGAAGCATACTGCGGGTCTAGTTGGCCGATAACGTAGAAAAACTTCGTATTGTCCGTAGTAATGTTCGATATCGCGAATTGGCCCTCGATCTGCGCGAACCAAATGGCCGGCTTTTCAGGCCAAAACGGCGGAATGCGCACGCCCACACGACAAATATCTTCGTTCTTATCGGTTGAGAGCGACATCTTTATGTGAATCAGTATCAGAATTATCGCAATCAGCAACAAAATCAAAATCACACACATTTACTGCAAACGTGGACTTTCGGTTCAAAAAAGGTCACCAGTAAAGCGCAATTAGATACACTTTTGTTGTAATAGAAGGAGGTCCATAGGTTTGCTGAATTAATGATATGCCGATTGACTTTGTATAAGATATATTAATTAAAAAGATATTTACAAAAACCAAAATGCGGAAAATAAAATTTTCTCTCATGTGAAGTCTATATCAACAACATTCGTTGCCCCTAGCAACTAGCTGGAAAAGTTCTCTATTAGACTGGTATTGAAACTTTTTCGTGGGCTAGCACGCCACAAAATTAATGGCAGTTTTTAATATTAAAATTGTCATGAGTGTGATCCATTTTAAATTAATATATTCCCGATTGTTCCCAGTCACCGCCGCGATCTCGCTGCGTGAACTCACCTCCTGAGGAAGAGCATCGGATATGCTCGAAATCTGGTCGAGAAATCGACATACTATTCGTGAGTAACAGTCGGGAATATATTAATTTAAAATCAATGGCAGGTATGATGTAACTTCTTGTAGGGTGTCAACTTGATATAAGGTATATATAAGACCATAGATTAGTAATATGTAGCAAGCTGTAAGAATAATTGTTAGCTGGATTCAAATTACTAGGAGCGGCCTTTTACATAAGCATTTTACTAGTTGAAAATTATTAACATTATTTTCTAAATGGAAAGCTTTCTGCTCAAAACTACAAAAAACTATAAACTTTGTGCACGTATTGACTTAAACAATAGTTCTAAAAACAATAACTCAAAATTATAAAACGGATGAGGTGCTCTCAGGTCACTGAGTAAGCGTGTACAAACCTATGATTTAGACCACACATCAAATTTTTATTACAATACTAAGCTGACCGGTCCAGACTTTGTACAAGATTTATTTTCGTATACTCTTTACTGGCACTGTCATAAAATTAATAATAAAAATAACACAAAAATATTTTCTAATAAAAATACAATTTTGTTAATGAAAACTATATGAAAATACGTTTATTACTTTAGAGGTAAGCCCTTATGAACAGACAGACACGTATGAGATTTTTTTCTGTACTAGCAGCGTAGTGATTCCAAATGGCATCTTCGGCAGTCAGACAAAACTTTCTAACCTGATATGATTGAGTGTGCGCTACCCTGCAATTTCATAAATTAATTTATGTTATAATCGCCATCAATTTGCTTAGAAACGGTTCATAGTTCATGGTTCCGTGCAATGTTTTGAGCAATTCTTTTTAATTGGCCGCTCGTAATCAGTAAATTGATGGGTGCGTTATTTAATTTCACTTGAAAGTTGAGGTAGTGATGTGGAAGCATGATCGATGGAGTGACTCACTGACAATGTTAAATATTAAGCCTATCTGTCATGAAGGTGTTGTAAATGTTACTATTAGAAATTAATGTTGATTTATACAAGCTATGGGTGTGAAGTAGTAAGTAGTTACTTTTGAAATTGAAGGCCAGTGTTATCTGTCTTATAGGTTGTAGGTATGATAATTAACTGATGACATGCTAGGTAAATGATGATATACGAACTTACTTATAAGACTACTGTATATGGGTGATAACGCGGAAAGATTAGGCTGTTTTGACGGTTCCAGGTTTGCTTTCAGATTTTGCTCGTTTGGACAATTCAAAGTCAAAAGATTTATTGCAAATAGGCTATTCTTGGCACTATTACAAAAAATCTGTGGGGTGTGGTGGTGGGACATTTCACGCAGCGCCATTTAGCCACAAACTAGGCAAAGCTTGTTGGTACTATGGGTACCAGATAACTGATAAAATACTATTTGTTTGCAAATACATCATTAGAATACAAAATAACAACTAGACACAGAACAAACATTGATATTCATCATACAAATGTTTTTCCTAGGTGGGAATCGAACCCAAAATTAACAGTTAGAAAGTAGAGTTACACTACTAACTGAGCTATAGGGCCGGTCAATAATAACTAAATGAAGGAGAATCTTAGGTGTCGGATTATAGGGAACCTTGGTAGCTTCCCTGATGTGTCCGTAAATGACTTCCAAACCAAATTTGGTTTTGAATATCGTATTGCACGGCTGAATATCTTATTGCACGGGAACAAAGTCCTGTAGATATAGGACTTGGGACGGGTTTTTAGGAAGATTTTTTGCGTGGGGTTCTTTTAGTCGACGAAATTCAAAATAGTCGAAATTGGCTCATTTTCTGATAAACAATTTATGAATTAAATGTTGTGTGAAAAAAATGTCTCAGGATGATGTGCGCAGTGCAGTGTCACGCGAAACTTTCATGTTTTAGTAGAGTTCCGAGTGACAGTGTTCTGTTATGGCCGGCCGTGTCGCTTAACATTAGGTGAATGACTAGCTCCTCACATCATTCTTAAACATAAAAAAAGATTTTAAAAAATCTCAATATACACACACATAGTTTCGCAATGTAAGTGAGAGAAAGAAACAAGTCATCAATAAGCCTTTCTTCTCATCAACTCGCATTAGCAATCATATCAATTAACGAAACACTTGTACTTATCACAAAAATACTCGAGCAAAAACTACAAAGACATATCATTTCGTTTTCTCACGAACATCATAAAAGTATGGTCCGATCATTATATGAAACCTTACGAACTAACACGTAGGTATATTAATTCCAGTAATGACCATCAGAATGTATGATTCTTTCGTCACAGAGTATAGAAAACATCAAATACATATAATTAGGGGTATCTTTAAACTACGGTAATTGTGATTCGTATTCTTTAATTACGTTGCCGGTATATATGGAAGGTTACGGTAAAGTTCCGGTCACACCGAAGCGAGGTGTGCGATTGGGAAGCGACTACCGCGGGACGCTGCACTCCGGTGACTGATTTTCATGCTTAAATTGCGCAGCCAATAATGTGCGAATCGTCAAAGCGCGACAATACCAAGTTCAGAATCAATATGGTTAGAAATCACGCTACCTCGACACGGCAGCTTAAAATTATCGTGAAACTTTATCTGGACGCCTGTAGTACGAATAGGTTTTTTTTGAACAGACTAATGCTGTTGGTCTCTATCGACCTTTACAGCGACTTACAGCAATATTATAGGTACCCATAACAAAAAATTATATCTATACAATGCAATACGTAATCAGTAAACATATAGACTATTATATTGGACATATTCTTGGATAATTAGGTGTTTAGAAGATTAAGTTAAATATAAATTACTTATTAGCCACATTGATGGCTAGATCGTAAGTTAGTATTAGTTATTAGTAGGGTACTCAAAAAAGGCATTCTAAATAAAGATAAATATTAGTAATTGTTATGTTTATTTCATTTAATTGCAGTCCTTTGTGCGTGATTGTCATTTGTTACAAACATTTTGTCTCCGCTGTATGGAAATGGAGTACAACACACCAGTGGCACGGTAGTCGCTTTACCGTCGTCGCACGTCGTCTTAGTGATCGTTTAAGTATGTCCTTAGCTTATTCTTAAGAAACACTCTGTTTGAAGGTGATCAATCAGTAAGTAACCGATAGTTTTTGATAGGCAATGTTGTGTGTCACAGTTCAGTCGCTGTCAAGGCAATGAACGGTTGCCGGTCACGATTTAGATTTTGATTCTTAATCTTAATATTTCTTGTTTAAGTGTTTACTGTCTGTCTATTTTTGTTGTGCAATATCTATTAATGTTTTTGTCTAATTAACCTAAATGTCGGCAGATTCTTGTAAAAAATACTGGACTAAACCAAGTCTAATTATAGATAGGTATGAATTGTATTGGAAAAACATCAAACAGAAAAATTTCGTGACATATACTACACATATACTAAGAATAGTAGTAAAACTTAAGGTTTTCATGAACCAGCAAAAGTCCAATCAAAAACGCCACAAATCAAAATAAACTTACAAAGTGCAGTGTTAAAATTGGCTAGATCTAGTGCCAAACTCGAGTGCGATTAATAAAGATCCGATTTGATTTACGATTGTAGATAAAACATTCGAGATAGGTATAGGTACTTTATTTGAGATAAATGTTTATCTAGATTGTGCTCAGTTAGGTTTAAATTAAGCTTGTTGTTGTTAATATAAGTTAGGCTTTATTGCTAACACTTAGAAAAACGAACACAGAGCAGGAAAACAACTCTCAGGCCTCGATAGCATCGAAAGTAACAACTAATATTGCCGAGCAATAGGCGCCCAGTGCAAACGCTAATGACAAGACTGAATCATCTTATATGTCACTTGCGCAGGTTTTATTTACGTCAAAAAAAAGATTTTTTCGAACATGGAACTATAACAAAGTATCCGAACGCGTTTTAGAAAAGAAAACAAAGAAATTCTCTTCAAGCTTAAAAAAACAGTATCGCTAATTTATGTATATAGTTCACAGATTATAATTAGAAAAAACAATGAATTATTATTAGTAATATTAAGTTTTTTACAATCCATTCAAATCAAATGACGTTGACAACTTGACAGTGACACCGAGATTCTCTATTGAATCGAATTGTTTATAGAAAAGGAGGCAGAAAAATCGGATAATCTGTCATGAATCTCTCATTCAAAGTGCGCGTTTTGAGTTAATAATAAAAAGAAAATTTGACAATGACATTACACATTTCTTTTTTTTAACGATATGCCTTTATCCTTTCAACTAAATACTACAATAATATAACAATTAGGTGCTACTAAACACAACTAGCTACACTGATTAATATGTTATTAATATACATATATATATTATATATTTTGCAGATAGCGTGATATATTAGAGTTCCCGCGTGATAGATGTGGGTAAGTTCTGTCGAAGCATCATACTAGGCAGGCATTGATATTTGAAGGTTATTTTGATATCTTTTGAACCTTGCCCTTCAAAGGCTCTCCATCAAACGATCGATTTCTAAACTAATACTTACAACAATATTATCAATTTAACAAAATATTGAATAAGCCCTATTATGAATTGAAAAAGGGCGATGACGAACTGCTGAATGTGTGGTTAATATTCAACCTTTCATTCTTTATTTATTTGCTTTACCTTCACGTTCATAACAAATTTTACCATCCATAAACTAAATCACGACCTTTCAACTCAACACAACAAGGTCTAAAATAACACGCATCCCAGTTAAAAGAACACGTTTATAAAGTTGTAAAGTCACACAAAGGAAAACATAAAAAGTGTGTGTAAAAGTGAGTTTGTAACTCAGTGAATGAACGCATTGATGACTCCTTGATGACTTGTTGAAAATAAAAATTGTATCATGTGTGTTTTAATTTAGTTAATGCTTATTGATGTTATTGAGAAAGAGGCTTTAAGCTTTGTGCGAGCTGGGCTCGAATTTTTTTATCAGCCCACACATTTCCTTTACTGGGATATGGATCTCTCACATGGAGAGAGCGTATGCTATAATCCACCATGCTAGCCAAGACTGACCCGATAGCTCAGTTGGTAGTAGCCCTGCCTTCTGAACTGTGGGTTGTGGGTTCGATTCCCACCCAAGACAAACATTTGTGTGAGGAACATAGGTGTTTGTTCTGTGCTGGGTATTATTTGTATTCTATGTATGTATTAACAAACAAAAAAAAGTATCTAAGTATTGTAGATACTTTTTTCTTGTGCACAAGCTTTGCTTAGTTTGCGGCTAGATGGCGTTGTGTGATGTCCACACATATTATTATTATTATTATAAAAAAGTGCATGTTGATAGATGACACATGTGCTTAACCTTTGAGATTCTTGAAGCTCACGATGTTTTAGTACTAGATTAATACCGTCTTAATAAACATTTACGTTTATAATAACAACACAAACTTTCGCTTTTAGAAACATCTATAACATCGTAACATCGACAATAGGTCTAGCAGACAGATTAAAGGTACTGTTGCAAGCGATCGCAGAATGTTTTGCTGTAGAACTATTCGAGCCATTAATGTGGAATACGTTACATACTGGAACTGATCGGTACCGACAACAGCCGAAAGTGGAGCGATAAAAAAAGAATAAAAAAACATCTGCGCATCGGTGAATAGATAAGGTACCTAAGTCCGAGTTTTTGGCGGGAAAGCGAAAAAGATCGCGTTGCCTCATTGTATTATTTTCCAAAACTTGTTTTTTTTTTAGTGTAAGTGCATAAAACTGGTGTCATTTTATTCGTTAGGTGCTGGATTACAGGCATGAGTGTGAGAAAGTGGTATAATGATGGTGAAACGTTTCTTTCGTGTTGTTTCCAAATCATCATAGAAGCTTCTAGTAAATTTGCCACCACTTTACTAGGAGTATGACTTTGACTTGGACTGTAACTTGACACATATCTATGTTAAATATCGTTGACTTGATAAATTATCAATTACTTGACACTGGCTAAATACACAAAAGTGTGGAGCCAATAAACAAAAAAATGAAGAAGTTTTTGCTATTAGTTAAGGCTCTGCGTTAGATAAAGTTGTCTTTTTATATTCAAATAACGGTGTACCTATTTATCTAACAGAGGTAAATTAAACTTAAAGCTATTTCAAACTCCACAAAAATATTATTTATAAAAGCTATTTTAAAAAAAAGTGTACACAAGTATGAAGCAAACTCTTCTAATTTCATTCATATTATTATGATTATTATCAGTATCTCAAAATCAGGAGAGATTGACCTGTTTTTCAGAGATTTTTGTTTATATGGTGAATTTTTTTAAACATCTCATAAATGATTCGTCGATTAAGAAAACCACACTACTTCGAGTTTTGGCGGGAATGCAAAAAATATTGCGTCATCGCATTGTATTATTTTCCTAAACTTATGTTAATTTCGGTGTTAGTGCATAAAATTGGTGGCATTCTATTCGTTAAGTGCTGGATTACAGGCGTGAGTGTGGGAAAATGGTATAATGTGTAATGGTGTTGTTTCCAAAACTCCATAGAAGCTTTAAGTAAAGTTGCCACCACTTTACTAGGAGTATGACTTTGACTAGACTATGACTTGACTTGATGACTTCGACTGTGACTTGACACATGCGTGAAATATCATTAACTACGTGACACTGGCTAAATACGCAAATGTGTGAAGCCAAAACCTTAAGTATATAAAACCACACTAGTGTTACCAGTTTTGACAGTCGTCATCTCAATACAATTTCTGCGGACCGTACATAGCTGAGCATACATTTTAAGTAGTTGCACAAGCTGCTTTTGTCATTGTATAATGATGCTCAACGTTTCTGATGTTTTGTGTATCGGAATGTGCTACGATTACAGACCATGTGCCACACAAAAATAGATTACCCATACATTAACTTCAAAACAAACTGATTTAAACTTTAACTCCGCAGACATAAGATCAAAATACAACTGATTAGTTTTAGGTTGACTTTTTTTAACGATTGTGTGATCGATGAATTTGGTGACGTTGCATGAGTTTAATGTTTTTTTTTGATGAGGAGAAAGCGTAACATTTTGTGCATTTCATAAGTACCACAAAAAGTATTTTGTGTGGTAATTAAGTACAGTCGCAAAAAATTAGATTTTGGAATTGAAATATTACCTACTGCTAAAAGTTTGGAAGGATTGGTAGTAACCACAGATTAGATAAAAAAAACGAGTGTGCTTTAGACCATACGGCTCAAGAAACTCTCCTATACGAAACGTAACTCTCTCTCTTTCGATCTTCACTAACTTATATCTCTCTCTCTCAACTTCCGTTCGCCTCGCCCGGTCAATTTCCGTAACGCTCTCGTCACGCATTCACCTGCTTACTCTCAAAGTCAAGCTCATATACCTTAATTTACTCAAACTTTACTTAATTTACTTAATTTACTAACAATTCAATACCCCAACGATGCGCGGCACTAAATAATAAATCTTTATAATAAAATTGTAGGTATTTATGAAATAATACGTCCATTAGAACGATATCCAGTTAGCTGTATGTCGGTTTCGTGACTCTTACAGCCATTATTAGAGCTTGCAAAACGTTTAAGCTCAAATCGCTCACCAAGCGAAACTTGGAAAATGCTTTTGTGATATCGGCTTGTTGCGGTGAAAATTTGTAAATGTTTGAGCAATGTTCTCTGATATTTTATGTTGCAGGTATGATGTAACAACAAATTAGGTATTACCTATTAAAGTTTCTTTATGTGCTTGCTTTATAAATCAAACAACTTACACAAAACTCAGACTTAGGTTGAAGTCAAGAAGTAGAAGAAGGTTGCAAGTCAAACAAAAATAGATCTTAATCAATAAACCATAGAGTTATATAAAATGATAAACTATCTTACTACTTATTGGCAAATTGACAAGTTTCGCAATATCAACAAATACTTTTTAGTTCAATAAGTTTAAAAGTAAAAATGAATAAATTAAAAGACTTGATCACATTTTTATGCATCCAATACACGCTATGCACGATCGATATTAGTAAACAAAAATACGCATACCTTTCGAACCATTTGACCCCTGAGGAATGCCGGGTTCTATACGCGTCTCTACATTTTGACTCGTACAGCCTTCCGAAAAAATTACCTTCAGCAGTCAAAAAAGTACCAAAAAACGTGCCGTGCTTCCAGCTACTGCTCAAATGGGACAAAGGTGAACACAAGCGGGAAGGCAGAGGAAAAAACCACGATATCGTCGAGAAACGACTTCGACAATTGGGCAATGACGACTTAGCCCAATGGCTACATGAAAACGTATTCAAGGAGCTATCAACGGAAGCAAGAAATTCACTGAAAACGTCTTTCAGTAATAAGACAGAGTTTCCTCACAAAAAATACCAACATAAAAGACCTATTACACAAGAATGGACTACGTACGATTCAATACTTTGGGTGGTGGTTTGTGTGCTGTTTTCTACCCTGGTCTATGTTACTTTACGAGTGATTTTCGTCTGCATTATTAAAAGATTCAGGAACGAAAGAGGGAAAGGAGAGGAAGTTATGGACTTGTTAGGCTATGGATCAGACAGCGATCAAGAGACGGTATATGAATGTAGCTTGAATCAAAGCGTGTGTAGAAATAAGAGAGATGAGGATGGGTAATGACTATAATGGTTATTTGAAACTTACATACTTACATACTTGGGAGTTGTTGTTGGAGGTAAGCGTTTTGCTTTCACAGTCTTTAGTAAAATGTGTTACTGTCATTAGTCGTTTTATTGCTTCATACATGTATAACTTTTTGACTGGCCCGATAGCTTAGTTGGTAGTAGCCCTGCCATCTCAGCTGTACCCAGGACCAACATTTGTGTGATGAACATCGATATTTGTTCTATGTCGGGCTGCTATATTCTATTATGTATGTATTTTTTTGTATATTCGACAGCCTGTGTGGTTTGGTGGTTGAGCAGGTCGGATCATAACCCGGAAGCGGAGGGTTCGATTCCCAGGGTGTGACAAGTATTTGTGCACAGAAAAAAAAGCGCACATACTTGTTCTGAGTCTGGGTGTTGTGAGACCATGGTCCTCGTAGATCCTGAGTCCCTAGTCCAGGATTTATGTATGCGATCGCTGGGCGTTATTTTTATTTACGAACAAAATGTATGAGTTATCTGGTATCCATAGTAAAAGCTTTGCTTCGTTTTGGTCTAGATGGTGCTGTGTGAAATATTGACAAATATTTATTTATGCATTAACGAAGAGAACGCCACTTTACTGCCTGTTTAGTTTTAGCACAGAGGCTGTCAAATAGGTCAAACTCTATGCAAAAAGCACTATTTTTTAAAGCCCATGCGACGTGATTATACAAAATAATCAGATGAAAAAAACTGTAATTAGGAAATAAAACGAAATAGAATGTTGACCAAATACAATTTAACTAAGTTTTTTTTTAAATAAAACCGCAGAACGACCCGCATAAAAATATTAAAGTAGTGCTCCAAGTTTTCAGCGATAACAACACTTTTTTACGAACTAATTAACTAGACTGGTGTTATAAACGTAGTTTTTTAAAAATGTGATAAGCCTATTTACTTAATCCACAAAAACCCGCAAAATTGAAACAGTTTCAAGTGCAGACCCAGGGTGACATCAAATATGATCTGCGATTTTCAATCTCAAACAATGCCCTATAGAGACGCCTCAAAATATTATATATATAGAAGTTGTGCTGTCAGCGAATAAATAAAATCAATTTGATTAATAATTCCTTTAAAAAAGGGTTTTAAAATTTTAAATGACTTCAATCTCAATAAGAACGTCATCAATGTAGTCGAAAACGAAATACATTATTAAGAATAACTCACTACATCCATACTATACTTCTTGTCAGATCATGATCAAATTTAAATGGGACGAGAAGCAAAATTATCAAAACAGAACCAGCAGCAAAACCAGCCGAATAATCCGAGGTAACAAACCTTATTCTTTTCTTAATTCTGTTACAAACACGTTCGAACAGGTGTACGTTTCGGTCGATACTGTTTTAGAGACATGTATACCAGCCAGCAAACATTGTTAATTACATACCAGTGCAAATCAAGTTGAATCGTACACTAACAAGGCCCTCGAGCCGTAAGAGTATACGCACATCAGCCGTGTCATCAGGTACGACGATAAGCCTCATTAGCTGGCAACTCCATCTGTGATTGCTTCTCGAATGTTCCTGACCGGTACTTAGTTGATAGTTGAAGTTAGAATTAATGTGCTGGCTGATTAAAAAGACCTGCTGAATTCTTTTTTATGGAACGTGTAGTGAACAAGTTGCCCTGATGATAAGTGGTTTTTGCCGCCTATGAACATTTGCAACGAGAGCATGGCCAATGCGCTTCCCCTTTTTATGTTAGTGAATGATGTGACAAGCTTGTCGCTCATCTAATGTTAAGTGACGCGGCTGCCCATAGTCCAAACTCCAAAATATTAAGTTTCGCGTGACACTGCACAGCGGACATCTTCCTGAGTCATCACAGCACAGTCTGGTAATAAGACTACTCGACTGTGAGATCAGATCATAAAGTCTCAATTGCCCAGTAATTTCACTAGCTGCAGTGCCCTTCAAAACAGAACACAGTAGTGCTTGCACACTACTGCTTGGCGGCAGAATAACTGGCAAAGCGGTGGTACCTAAATAGACGAACTTTGCAGAAAAGTCCTACCCTCTAGTAATGTCTATCCCAATTTGAAAATTTCTATAGTAACTATGCACATAAGCTGCGTATTGAAACTGTTAAATCCATACAAATTTGCGTTACTATCTGTTGCAATCATGGCCTTGATCACTTCAGATATAACGAAGTGGCGTTAAAACAATTTGAATATAACTAATGCTCGCAATTAGAATAGTCACTGTACGCGATTAATAACAAGTGCGCACGTGCGCCCAGCCTGTCTAAGTAATGAAAGGTGATTTGCAGCTGTTATATACAGTCGCCTGCAAAAGGAAGTAAGCCAACCTATCACCGCGATAATTCTGCTGTGATACAAATAACTGCCATACCTACTACAGATTCTCCCACTTTTTCTGATAAGTAGGTATTATGAACAAGTGATTTCAACCGACTTCAGAACAGGAAGAGGTTCTCAAATCGATTGTTTTTTTTTTGTTTGTACCTCAGAGCTTTCGCCTGGGGGAACCGATTTTGATCATCCTTTTTTTGAAAGCCAGGTCCAGTTCTGACAATGGCCTCCATGAGAAAACCATATAAGTCTGCAGTCAGTTCAGGTCTGTCGCGAACACTACTGTGTTCCGGTTTGAAGGGCACTGTAGCTAGTGAAATTACTGGGCAATTGAGACTTTATGATCTGATCTCACAGTCGAGTAATCTTATGACCAGACTGTCCTAATATCTCAGGATGATGTGCGCAGTGCTGCGTCACGCGAAACTTTATATTTTAGAGTTCCGAGTGACACTGTTCTGTTATGAGCGGCCATGTCGCTTAGCATTAGGTGAACGAATAGCTCGTCACATCATTCATTTACATAAAAAAAATCTCTTGTTGCAATCAAAATTCCGTGATCACCCGGTCCACCACTTAGAGGTGGATGTTACTATGCATCATTTTAACGCAATAAAATTCTAGGTAAGTTTTTCTTTGAACGGTTTCTTTTAGCCACGTCACATCATCAGCCTAGTTCAGTCTCAATGCTGGGACGCGGGCATTCGCTCATAAAGAGCCAGATAGGCCATAAGCCCTACCACGCTGGCTAAGTGCGGTTTGGTGCATGACTTAGGTCCGTATTACAGAACGATGCTCAGTCATTGATTGGTGCTCAAGCAGAGATTTCATTCATAGAGTGATCAATTAGTGAATGAAATCTCTGCCTGAGCAACGATCGATGACTGAGCATCGTTCTGTAATACAGACCTTAGTTTCTCGTATTTTGCGATTCCGGTTTCCTTACGATGTTTTCCTTCCCCATTGTAAATACAAATTACACACTTGAATAGACCAATGACTATTCAAGTAAACAGTATGTAATTTGTCAAGTATTTGATAATTTCTCACCAATCAAATAATTTTGCACCAATGTGCAAGGCTGAGCGGGATTAAAATCAGAGAGCGTTGGTTTGAAAGTCGCACGACATCACAATAGCAACAATTGCAAATCTTTTATTTATTTGCTAATTTCAAACTCTATAGAGAAATAAAGAAAACACAAGATCACTATTCCCCCATTTAACCAATTTTATTACACTATCACACTAATATTATAAAGGCGAAAGTTTGTATGTGTGTATGTTTATTACTCCTTCATGCTCAAACGGATGAATGAATTTGGATAAAATTCGGTACCGGTCGATAGCTTATACACTGGATTAACATTTTATCCCGGAAAAAGGATACGTTCCCGTGGGATAAGTAAATAATTAAAATACTTTATATCCGCGGGTGAAACCACGGAGCGCAACTAGTAACAAATAAATGAATTATAGGCAGTTATATTTTTTATTACTTTGAAAAAAATTATTAAAAATAATTTCATAACATTAATTGTCCATGATGCATAAAGATTAAAAAAGGCAGTTTCCCCATATAGCAAGCAGAATTGCCACCAATAAAAAGAACCAAGTCCTTACCTTTATAACACAATTATAACACTACACACAGATCTAGCTGCACATAATTAAGTACATATAGACCGGCTCCAGTAATTATAAGCAAAGCAATAAAACTATCTGATCATCTCTAATCAGAGTCATCGAGCTATCGAGTACGATTTATAGAGATGTGCCGGTATTGTCGGCAAATGCCGTGGGATCCGGATCTAGGAAAGATCTTATTAGTTATACAGTTCAGATATTCGATAGTACGGTTTTTAATTTTCTATAGCACGTTGTGGATGAAAAACGTTGAATGTGGCTATAGAAAGACATTATTTGGATGGCTCGTCGATTCCTAAATTAATTTTAATGTAAAGGAAAAATTTAAATAATGCATGGGATTTAATCAAAGAAAAAATAGACATAAATTATAATACATTCCTTATCCTGGTATCTGGGATTTAAATTTTAAAGTCCCCATCGTCATCATCAGCGAATCATGTATAGAAATTATATGAAGTTAAATAAATATAATTGTTTGTGGACATTTCATACAGCGCCATCTAGACCTAAACTAAGCAAAGCTTGTACTATGGAAACCAGATAACTGATAGAATACTTTTTTGTTTGTAGATACATACACAGAATAATAATAATAATGATATTAACGCCCAACGATCAACAACTATATTATAGAACAAGTATTTGCACTTTTTTTTGTGCACAAATACTGGTTCAGCCGCGGGAATCGAACCCACAAAACACAAACCTACAGTTCAGAAGGCAGAGTTAAAGTATTTTTCAAGGTACCAAAGTATTGTTGGCCGGTCTTGCCAATTAACAGGTCGACAGAAGTTTTAAGGAGGTTTCACCTTTACATTGAAGATGGCGCTAGACAAGTTCCGTCTTATTACTAAACGCAGACCAAGCGTGGACTAAAGTTAGTACTAAGTATAAACCTAGAGTATTTAAAAACCTTATCACAAAAACGAGTTTATCGCTGATAAGAGGATCGTCCATGGTCTAAAGTTAGTCTACCGATGACGCTTTTTTTTTTGATGGGGGAATTGCCCTTGCACTTCCCTGCCACCACGGGGGTGGTATCAGGGGGTATGTGGGACTCGAACCCACTAAAACCCCCCCGTGATCCGACCGCCGCCGGGATGGGGCGAGATAGAGACGCACTGCATTAACCATCTCGCCCCGGCTGTAGGCCCTTCCGGGCCTCTGCGCCAGTAGTTTAACTATGGTACTAACTCGATAAACGAAAGAAACTAGCGCCACGGTGGTGGAAAAATGAAACTTTTTAGATTAAAAACTATTTACGCGCTAAACGCCAATGTTGGGTTATCAACCTTCTTTGTTACACGATTTTGAGGTTGTCTTCTTGGTCTTCGATAAAATATATCTAACCGAGTGGTTCAGTTTTTATATTTTGTTGCTCAATTTTTACAATATTTATTATAGTTACAGTTAGTTATAACAACTAAAAACATAAATATCAATTTTCGTGCGTTAAGCAATGCCATATTTACGTTCTGATTCTCGCAAGCCTCGTTGGTAACTATTAAAACTTAATAGTTTTATTGGTTGAAAATCATTGTAGCAAAGCTGACTTTTATGAATCTGATTATTTGTTCATTAAAAAATATGCAAACAATAAGCTTTCCAAGACCAATGCACGTATATTATAGACGAAAACCAAAAATCTAAATATATGAAACGTGAAAAAAGGATTTCAAGTCTTTCGGACTAGCGGTTTAGGTTGCAGGATTTTTAATTTTACATGTATAGGTACCTACATATAAAATTAAAAATTTATTTTAAGATGTACGTTCTAAAATTAAGATAAATTTATTTAATTACTTATTAAAATAAACAAAAGTAATATCCAGAGGTCAAATTTATGTTTCTAATGTTTCACTTAATCATGTCGAAAGTTGTACTAGTTACGCCACCACCTCACATAATCTAAGCGTTGCGCCAACACTTTGACTGACAACACAATTTTTAATTCAAATGCTAGTTTAAATTTAAAATAAGTTATTCACCTTTTGAAGATTATTGAAAGTGCGTTGATAGAACTCGATACGTGATGGTTTTTAATTATTTTTGAGAGCTGTTGTCAGTTTTCTATATTGACTTCACAGTGTGTGATCACATCTTCATTATATTATTACTAGCTTCTGCCCGCGGTTTCGCCCGCGTGGCCTATAAGAAACGAAGAAGAAATTTTTTCATAGATAATTCAACCACCCATTTCACCCCCTTAGGGGTGTAATTTCGAAAAACCTTTCTTAGTGGACCTACACTTTACAAAGAACACACCCTCTAAATTTCAAGTCTCTAGAACCAGCGGTTTAGGCTGTGCGTTGATATATAAGTCAGTCAGTCAGTCAGGACTTTGAATTTTATATGTATAGATTTTCGTTACCGATTGGAAATTTACATTTAAATTTATTACGCGAGTGAAAATGGCGTCACTTTTGCTAATAACAGTAATTATTATAATGAAAGTAATTTAAGTTTATTATGTATTTACTTTAAATAATTTGCATTAAGAAGTCTCGGCAATTGTACGGTCTCGAGTGAAATTACTAAATCGACTTGTTCCTTGTGTTTTATTGTTATCCCCTTCACGCATGTTGCAACGTCATAATAATATGTTAGTTTCTAAGGAAACAGCATCGTAATGTAAGGTAATTACGGTATAAAGTAGCACGTGTTGTTTACAGTATATAATACTCGTTGTTTTAATATGACGTTGATATAGTTATAGTTTGACTCATCTAATGACTCATGACTCATCCGGAGACGGCGGGTTCGATTCCCGCGGCAGGACAAGTATTTGTGCACAGAACTAAAAAGCGCAAATACTTGTTTTGAGTCTGGATGTTGTGTGACCATGGTCCTCGTCTTTCCTGGATCTCTAGACACAGGGAATCCTAGTAAGGGTCCAGGATCTATGTAAGTGATCTTTGTTATTTATTATTATTATTAATGACATATTTTTATTATATTTCACATTTCATCCGCATCAGTCTGTTCCTCGAGGTCATTTCACACCTGCAAGATGTAGAATGAGTTACCCTCTGAGTTGTTCCGCTGAGCTTTAATATGTGGCACTTCAAACGATGGATAAATATAGGCTTAAAAGGTAAGCAATGCATTATGTGTGTGACCGTGCCTCTGGTGTTACAGGCGTATGATAACTGCAGAACGGTTAACTAATTTGTTCATACAAAAAAAGTGTGCTTAAGACCACACGACTGAACTAATACTTCTTTAGTTTATCTCTATCTATCGGCTGGTATAACAATGTTTTTGCTTTATTTAATGTTAATTTTGCAATCTTGACAATTGTAAATTGTACTTTTACCGGATATGCGAACATAATATTTTTTTTAAAGTTTCTTATGTTGATAGGAGAAGTTTACTAGGTGGTACGACTTTACTGCAAAGTTCGTCTAGGTAGGTACCACCGCTTTGCCAGTTATTCTGCCGCCAAGCAGTAGTACCGCAAGCACTGCTGTGTTCCGGTTTGAAGGGCACTGTAGCTAGTGAAATTACTGGGCAAATGAGACTTTATGGTCTGATCTCACAGTTTAGTACTCTTATTACTAGATTGTGCTGATGTCTCAGGATGACGTGCGCAGTGCAGTGTCACGCGAGACTCTAGAGTTCCGAGTAACACTGCAGCTGATATGGGCAGCCGTGTCGTTTAACATCAGGCGAACGGCTAGCTCGTCACGTCATTCCTTAACATAAAAAAAGTACGTGCACAACGCATCGCATTCACCAGCTTACTCCCGAAGTCCAGCGTGCGTAAAGAAGTTTACTTCAAAAAACCTTCAATCTTCGACATAAGAGTATCCACTGAAGTAATATGGCTTTCACTAGGTGGTAGGACTTTTCTGCATAGGTCGTCTAGGTAGGTACCACCGCTTTGCCAGTTATTCTGCCGCCAAGCAGTATTGTGCAAGCACTACTGTGTTCCGGTTTGAAGGGCATTGTAGCTAGTGAAATGACTGGGCAAATGAGACTTTATGACCTAATCTCACAGTCTAGTAATTTTATTACCAGACTGTGTTGATGTCTCAGGATGACGTGCGCAGTGCAGTGTCACATGAAACTTTATACTTTAGAGTTCCGAGTAACACTGCAACAGATATGGGCAGCCGTGTCGCTTAACATCAGGTGAACGGTTAGTTCATCACGTTATACCTTAGCATAAAAAAAACTTACGTAATATCGCAAGTTACTCAAACTCTTACCTTCTGGTCGCCGAATCGCATCTGCCGTCTCGCGTTCCTAGCCACATTCATCCTACAGAGGAACACCCTATCCTCTCCATCTGTAGGTGCCCTGGACAGCTCAGTTCGGACTGCCTGCTGATCTTGTTTGTCTATCACGTCGTACACGCTGTCTCCATGGATGAGAAGGTCTTCCTGTAGGAGGACACAAAAGAATTTGTACTTTAAAATATATTAACAGGAATGTGGTTGATCCCGTTGCTTTAGAAAGCTGCAATTAAATTGGCTGGTTATGACAACATGAAGGTACAATATCAAATCACGGAAAAAATTAAGAAGAGCGTCAATTTTTCAATGGCATAGTAGTAAATGGTCATTTTAGCGGTTAGGTTGACTGAAACAAAAAAAAACACTTAGTACATTTAGTACATTTAGCCATCACTTCGTCTTCAAATTTAATGTGGGCGATGAAATTTTCAATTCAGCTATAGGCACAGACAATAAAAGACTTTTCTTGTAAAGCTAATCTAATCTATGGATAATCTATGTAACTGTGAACGCCATAGTGATTTAAAAAACAAACAATGATATAATTTTCTAAGACAAATATACACAGTGGGACTTTAGTTAGAATAATAACAAATGGCGTGTAAAATTCTGCATCCATTCACAATTCAGAGATAAAGGAAAAATGGCAAGATAAAGGTAAATGGCAAACAATAAAGGTGCCGCGTCCGCGATTAAAATAATACGCCTTGCGGTTTGCAAGCTGATGAAAATGTCTGCGCAATCAACGTAAGTATACGTCTGTTTAAAAACAGAAGCGTTGGTTTAACTCCGCGGTGGCTGGTGACGGAACCAGGCAGCGCAATTAGCATTCCGTAAATATGCCTTTCTTTCACTAGATAGAAGGAACTTTAAGATTTGACGCAGGCGTTGGAAGGGTAGGCTAGATATGCAACGCGTCATTAGCGCCTCTGGTAACTACAACTAGTACACGGCTAACACACGAGATACAGTCGAATAACTCAAATGGTGTTCAGGTAATAGATGCCCATCTCATGGACTATGGACTAAGCGCTGCAGCTTTGGCGACTCGGCGCTGACTCCAACGTTATGAGTACTACTCACGTCAGCTTCTATAATATTAGCGCCTCTGGTGTTGAAATTTTCCGTAAGTAACGCAGAAGTAGCTCGTTGGCTAGTTTGCCACAGATGGTATAAAAAATAACTGTATTGTCACAAAATACCAATGGGCAATAGAGTGAAAAGGCCATGATATTAGTGATAATGGCAGCGGCACAAAATTTTCCTTCACAAAATGTTATTAACCATTTATCGTGGTGTGGTTTCGAATATGGCTAGAATATAAAAGAGTTCATAATTTATCTAATTTTATCTATTTGCGTAAGATCTTGTCTATCGTGATTGGTTCTTTTCTTCTCTAATAGATTTATTGCTACTGTTTTAGTGTCGAATTATTTGGTATTCTCTGTGAGTGAAATCTCCAATACCTTATTTAGTGTCATCACTTTTTTGCGTCCACTGTATATCCCTATATTCTTAGGCTCGGATCACACGGCCAATCAATATCTCGTATTAGATACTTGGGTATCTTTCTGAATAGACTTTATCTGCTATATCTTTTGTTTGTGTATGTATTTTAATATCTTTGTTTCGAGATAATAGTCTTACGAGTCTACAATTTATTAAATTATCTTGTACCAACATTGGATTATTATTTTACCCCACAATTATGATTTTGCGTTCTAACATTCTACTTCTTGACCCTAAGATCTGACAGGGTCAATATTGTTGTTTACTTTCTTTACTTTGTGCTTAAATTTTAATTAACTTGGGTCTTGTTTAATAACTTTGATTAAATCATATTTTCTCCGCAGTGCAAGGTAAATGCTTTGAAGATTGCAAGTAATGCACCAGAGGTAGGGTTGCCAGTTAAAATTATTATGATCTATGTTATGTTATTTATTGTTAAAAATAAATTTCAAACTGTCAAAATAATTATTATTAAACTAATAAATAAACGTATATCCCATACCTTTTCTCAGGAAGTGAATTCATATCTGTTATATATCTATGAAATTCATTTTATAACCATATTTCTGTATTTTAGCACATATAATATTGAGTTAAACTATCGGATCTTTTTTGCTAACATTATAGACAAAATGCGAGCTTAGATAATTTTCGGTTACTTTAAGTCTATTTTAAAGCTTCATTTCAAATGTTTTTAGCGTTCTCAGGCTAAATAAAACAGTTGTTTTACCTCATTAAAATAAATCTACGCGAAGTAACCCTATGCCTGACTATGTTGTATTATTATTTATTCTGTGGCCCGACGTCAACCGTCCCGCCGCCCCGCCCACCTGTCGCGTGCCCTCCGTTAAGACATAATTGCGCACGCGCCGCTTTGCCGCCCACGCATTGCCTGTGGGCCCCCCGGGAAATGTGAGAAAATCATATTAATAAGTAATCTATTTTCAAACACAGTACTTTATTTGATATCGATACTTTATTTTTAAAGTAGCTTTTGAACTCATGACAACTGAGTATATCTAAATATATATAATTCAAAGGTGAATGACTGATTGACTGACTGACATAGTGATCTATCAACGCACAGCCCAAACCACTGGACGGATCGGGCTGAAATTTGGCATGCAGGTAGTGAAAAATATTGCTATTGCTAATTATCCAAATTTGTGCCATTTTAAATATTATAACTTTTATTTAAACGTTTAATATTAATTGAACATTAATCAGTGTATTAGAATAGACATTTCTCTCAAACAATTTGCAGCGGTGGAAAAGTATACCTTTTGGATTGATGACGTCAGAGACGACGAAGGAAGATTTAACTAGCCAAGCCCATAATTTTTAAAATGATTATTCAAACTATTCTATTAAATTATCTGCTAAAGCCGCGGTCATATCTAAAATAATCTATTCTCTACATTTACCTAGACGCTAACAGATATGATAATTTTAGCATAAATTCCTGCGATGCAAGGGGCGGGCTTGCCTTCAGCAATTATGCTGCTTGGGTCTTCACTTTCTTGCATTTCACTCTATGGGCCACGTACAGTTTTTGGTGGGTGGTCTATGGATTCCTAGACTTAGTCAATATAGAAAAGGTATCCCCACATTTACTTATGTTGTAGTGCATATGAAAATATTTTAAAGTTGGTTTTTGCGAAGCATCAGAAGAAAGTGCGAAATGCTCCTCTAAAGACAAATTGGAACAATAGAAACACTCCCGTTTTCTTTAATCATATCAAATTTGTCAAATTAATGTCGTGCTATTCGAATATAAACTTTAGTGAAGAGGTACATAAGGCTTTATTCTATAGTTATAGAGATGACGTGTAGAGATTTTCTAACAACGATCTTTGATTGGAGAGCGAAAAAGCTTGTATCACGGAAAATTGTGCAGATCGTTTTCCCCATGGATAAAACCGCGAGTCGCAGCTAGCAATAAACAATCTATAAATTTAAGCTCGCAACTAATCACCCGAGAAAATAATTAATTTTAAACGTCATTTAACTTAAATCCGCTGTTGCAAGTAAAGGGTAGCTCCATAAATCAATATGCAAGTACTCGTGACGTAATAATTCACTTAACAAAGTCACTGTATAGTGCGAATGTATAGTATTTGTAGGTGAAATCGTGGCGGCAATATTTTAGCACATAATTTAACGTCAAATGACCGGTAGTTGTGAATTTATCGACGCTAGTGGTGATTGTGGCGTAATGTAGCAGGCGGGCGGGTCAACATTTTAATACTTTGACTCTGTGAGCTGTACACCTCGAGGGCCACTCTTTGTAAAGCTTAAAACAGAAAAACTATTTTCAACTTTATCAACACCCATGGCTTCTAGAGGAGAATAGCCGGACATCCACTACACATTCACCAAAAAGACATACGAAATCGTTTTTGCCCAAACTAAAACGGAGACGCTTTGCGCTCTCTCGGTCAATGTGTAAGCAGTAGCTACAGATATGGTTCATAAAGTTCCTTTGAACAATCTCTATGAAATAAAACACATTTATAACACTAACTGACCTATTTTGGTTTAAAAACTATCGTGAGTATGACTTAAGCATAAGTGAACAGTGTAGGAAAGCAGGTGGTCACCATTGAATTCCATTGAATCCATCCCTTCCCGTTTTGCCCTCTTCCTTCCCTCTTTTATTAGTTAGGACGTAAAGCTATACTGAACTCGTTCGAAGGCAGAATGGATCATTTTGTAAGATAAATAAGGGTTTGAAGTCGAAATTACTCCGACCAGGTTTTAATTGACGTGAGTTTAGCCGTTATTTATCTTACAAAATGACCCATTCTGGCTTCAAACGAGTTCATTATATAGCTTTACGTTCTAAGCCTATCGAAGGGAAGAGGGAAGGAAGAGGGCAATATGGGAAGGGATGGATTCAATTGAATTCAATAGTGTCCACCTGCTTCCCTTTACTGTTCACAGATGCCAATGCTGATAATCCAAGTGATTCGAATTGATTTTAAAACTTACTGTTGGATATAGGTATTTACTCAGGACTAGGTTTCTACTTACCTCCATTATCCGGACATACATTATGTAAAAACGAGGTAATTTAAATGAAACCACTGTCATTCGTTATTTCAGGTACACTTACAATTCACAATTACTTTTACAAATCACTATCCTTATTACAAACGTCCTTTCAACTACTTCGTTGCTACCGACCGAATCTCTTCACGTTGCTTCCAATCCCCATCTTATTATTCTGACTGGCCCGATAGCTCAGTTGGTAGTGACCCTGCCTTCTGAACTGCGGGTTGTGGGTTCGATTCCCACCCAGGACAAACATTTGTGTGATGAACATCGATGTTTGTTCTGTGTCTGGGTGTTATATTGTATTCTATGTATGTATTTACAAACAAAAAGTACCTAAGTATTGTATCAGTTATCTGGTTTCCATAGTACAAGCTTTGCTTAGTTTGGGGCTAGATGGCGTTGTGTGAGATGTCCACACATATTATTATTATTATTTTTTTAATCTAGATGGTTATCGCCATCCACATTATATTCCAGTGTTGCTAGTGTACCAATACTATAAAATGCGATTATTGGTCGTAGCTTTTAGCTCATTTGGTCGTAGCCCTGCCTTCTGAGCTGTAAGGTTGTGGGTTCGATTCCCACTCAGAAAAAACATTTCAGTGATCAACATCACACATATTTGTTCTTTGTCTGGGTGTTATATTTCTATTCTATGTATATATTTACAAACAAAAAGTCAGTGATCTGGTTACCATGGTATAAGCTTTGCTTAGTTTGGGTCTAGAGGCGCTGTGTTTAATGTTCACAAATATTTGTTACTATTTTTTTTTGGCTCCACACTTTAGTGTATTTAGCCAGTGTCAAGTAATTGGTAATTTTTCAAGTTAATTATTATATAATTATTAATTATTATTATATATGTCAAATCAAGTCAAAATACAGTCCAAGTCATCAAGTCAAGTCATAGTCTAGTCTAGTCAAGTCATACTCCTAGTAAAGTAGTGGCAACTTTACTAGAAGCTTCTATGGAGTTTTGGAAACAACACGAAAAAATACGTTTCATCATCATTATACCACTTTCCCACACTCATGCTTGTAATCCAGCACTTAACGAATAAAATGACACCAATTTTATGCACTAACACTGAAAATAACACAAGTTTTGGAAAATAATACAATGCGGTGACGTTCTTTTTCGTTTTCCCGCCAAAACTCCCAAAAACTCAAAACTATTTATTATTCACGACGGAGCGTGGTTCTGTAAACTAAGTCTAGGCCATAGTTTTTTATACCAAATCGTTTATTTTCTGGGATTAAATTTACTGCATCTTCACGGTGGGTCCATAGAGTTCACTATACAATGAATTCTTCTTTTGAATTATAGTTTCTGAATAGTTTTGTTATTTTCGATTGATTCTACAGAGTATTCTTGGTTCACCGTTACTTTGCTATAGATAGAAGATAGCGAAATGATTGTTCCAGTTACGTTTCAATTGTCGGGTTTTTAGAATTGATTTTGTTAAGTTCGAGATTTTCCTTTACCTTTTGATTTATTGATTTCAATGAATCATTAGTTAAGTCTGGTTTTTATAGTTATTTAATCATTAGATACTGTAGTGTTGGCAAACATAACCTTTTCAACATAATTTCGATACCAAAAGTAGAATTTTTTTACATGGTGATTTATATAGTGATTCATAAATTCCAATGTATGTTCTCCTCTGGTCTAAAATTCGTACTTTCTTGCAAAACGAAACGTAAAAAGTGACATGTAATAATACCTCGTCTGTTTCTGTATTAGATTGTTTTTTTTAGATTGATTTGATGACCCTCACGACATATATATATGCAGTAGTGTGCAAGCAGTACTGTGTTCCAGTTTGAAGGGCAATGTAGCTAGTGAAATTACTGGGCGAATGAGACTTTATGATCTGATCTCACAGTCATGTAATCTTATTACCAGACTGTGCTGATGTCTCAGGATGATGTGCGCAGTGCAGCAGCCATGCGAAACTTTACATGTTGGAGTTCCGAGTGACACTGTTCTGTTATGGGCGGCCGTGTCACTTAACACCAGGTGAACGACTAGCTCGTCACATCATTCAATAACATAAAAAAAAAATATGAAAAAATTGGATATTTGTAAGTAATAAATCTTATTGTTTGACGACCAATATTTTATACAGGTTGTAGCATTTAATTTTGACTAATATGTTACGAGAACGTTATACAAACAAACATACAGGCCTCCGGATATGTAGATTAATGATTCACAAACCGATGCCTGCTTTATAATGTAATACAAATGATGCAGTGTCCGATTTGATTGATTGTGTTTTGGATTAACATTTTGTTGTGAACACCTTGTATACGTTACCCCATATCTATGAAAATAAAGCCTTCATGGTAGCAACAAATAGAAAAAAATCTATGTGCAGAAGATAGACCACAGATTAAAACTTAAACTTTTCAAATTATAGATAGATAGATAAAAAAGATAGGCGGTTAATGTGATCGTCATTATCTTCTTGGCCATTTTATTCAGTCCTCGTAGTTCCTGGGTCCCTAGACACAGGGAATCTTAGTTAGGGTCCAGGATCTATGTATGTAATAGTTAGGCGTTAGTATTATTATTATTTAGGGTCGACACACTTTTTTATCTTTTCTTCCAATCTCTTCTATCAGTCATCGTCATTAATTATCTTCTTTTTCATTTTTATCCGCCTTTACACTATCAATCTACCTTTTCTCCAGCTTTCCTCTTCCTTTTCTTGCGTCAACATTCATTTTCTGAACTATATGTAAAAAAATGTTTGTTTGTTCGTATTTTATGCGCTACCGATGCCGTACCGTTCATCTAAACGCGATGAAACTTAGTCAAATTATTGCTTGAGCTTTCGCTAATGTTATAGGTTCACTCGTGTGAAACCAGGGCGGGTCAGCTAGTGTTTTATTAAATACATTCTTGTATTGTACTTCAGCTATATTTCATGAATTATTTTGATCATTACCATATTAACCTTTAGTTGAATCGAACAATTGATAGCAACAATGTCGACACATCGTCTGCGTCTGCGCAGTCGTTTCAGCACTTGCAAAGGGCATTTGTACAATAGCGGTGTGTGCTGCGTGTGGTTACGGGATAAAAATTGCGATTAAATGCGTTTGATGCTGTCCAGTTACTGGAACTTATTAGATATTTTTGGAGGCTGCTTTAGACAAGTACAATAGGTAACTTAGCATAATGCATAGCCCCTTTCTCTGCTTTCCTGTAATTCATCTGAGAGGGATTTATTTTATTTTTATGATAAAAATCTGAATCTAAATCTAATTCAGTTGTTAATTTCATTTACTTTTAAATTTCAATTTATTTTTCTTATACATAGCAGAAAAGTTATATGGCCTAAATAATTTACATCTATCTAACGCAGAAGTTTCTTTATTCAATCTCGTGCAAATTCATGCAAATTTTTGGACTGTCTTATAGGTCATCGTGGCTAGTATATAGTCCAAATGTTTTTTTTAAATTTTATTTTGTACATTTTTTATTTTATAAATTCTTTCAACGAAATACTTTTCTAATAAAAGAACGAAAAAACGAAAAGTATTTCGTTGAAAGAATTTATAAAAATGTAAATTCCGAAGTTGTACATCTATACTGGATCAGAACACTCGACGAATATAAACAGATCATCAGCGTAGTTATTGCCACAGGCATAGGCGCGGTATGAACCATTCCTTACATAGTCTGCCAATTTATAATGAGCCCCCTGCCTCTTCACTTTAAAGGGATAATAGATGAAAGCGGGGATTTCTCATCAATTTTACAGGTCTAAAGTGGGTGGTTGTTCGGAGCATCAATAAATCGACACAGTGGTTAGTGCGACGAAAACCCATTGTCTATGAATCGGATTATCATTACATTGTTCGGTTTGCATATTGAATTGTGCGTTTTCTATTGTCTATGGCTTAGGTTTCAGCAACGTGTGTGGTTTTTACCTTTTGGGGGAGGAAAATTATGTTATTGTCTATGATTGTACCTAATAGTCTATTGAAGTCTCTATTTATGTATAGTACGTGAATGTTATAAGATGGGTCATGAAATGAAGTTTTTATTGTTATATTATATATATTATTATTTGATTTTAATTTTTGATGAAATTAGTTATCATCTTACTTATCCGGAATTTGTAGGCGCAGACTGAATTTGCAGAGTTACAACGCGAAAACCGTTATGAAAACAAATGGGTTAAGAAGACACACAAACACACGATCACGGATAGACGAACATATTTTATTTAATTTGTGAACTCTGATATCTAATGATAAGAGTAATGACCATAAAACCCAATTTCTCGAAAGCAAAACAAATCTAAGAATTAGTGTAAAATAGCTACGAGTTAGTAAGTTATGTAATTTACTACTTTAATACTAGGTAACTTACTAACTTAGTAACTTATTACTAGGCATTATACAAACTTTAGTTAAACTGCTGATACTTGCATTGAAATTATGTTATCCGGGTGTGAAGATACCAATTATCTTGTTTATAAACATTTCTTAATAAATTATTAACAAAAGTACTGTTAAAGGCACACCCACGGACCAATTTGATCTTATAAACGGGGTATTAAACCTTCGGCATTGTTTTTAACTCGATATTTGGATTAAGTACTTACTCCGTCTACTCTTATCATTAATCTTAATTGCAGAATACAATAAAATATTAGGTTGGTCATTGTCATTAGAAATTGGACTGTGTTTCTTGGTAATTAGAGCTTGTTTTGTGTTTTTGGGAGGTAATAATAGTATAGATCATTATATCGGATCTATAAGAACGGTATCGTGGGAATTCTTATATCGATGAGTTATGGAACGAGTACCTCTAGTATTATTTTAGAGCGTCGATGTAGTTTTTGAAACCGGATGCAGACAGTAATATCTAGTGATTTTGAACGGAACTTTGCAATTTTACAATGAATGAATGATTGAATGAATTAATTATTTGACAAGGATGTTTATAATTAGAAAAAATATACCAATTTTTGGTTTTAACACATGAAACTGTCTGATAGAGTTTTTGGCTGGAATGCGAAAAAGATTGCGTCACCGCATTGTATTATTTTCCAAAACTTGTATTATTTTCAGTGTTAGTACATAAAATTGGTGGCATTCTATTCGTTAAGTGCTGGATTACAGGCGTGAGTGTGGGAAAATGGTATAATGATGGTGAAACGTTTCTTTTCGTGTTGTTTCCAAAACTCCATAGAAGCTTCAAGTAAAGTTGCCACCACTTTACTAGGAGTATGACTCTGACTAGACTATGACTTGACTTGATGACTTTGACTGTGACTTGACACATATTTGCGTGATATATCATTAACTTGATAAATTATTAATTACTTGACACTGGCTAAATACACAAAAGTGTGGAGCCAAAACCAAACAAAAAAAAAAAACCAATTTTTGGTTTTGACACATTAAACTGTCCTATATAGTTATTTAAGGAGGTATCTGTTGGAAAGTATGTTAACACAAACCAATTCAGTGCGTAGTTGTCTCTCATCTATCCATGTATTCTTGCTCTACGGAATATAGTCTACGACCTTGTTTCTCTGCTAATGGTTGATAAAAACTTTCTCTATGATTTTTTGATCGGTGTGTCATCCATTAAAATTAAGACTGATTGCCTTTTTGCTTTTTGTGTGCTGAGTAATAAATCCAACTTTACTATCTTGATCCCTGTGTTTTTGTCCAAAACCCTTCAGGTTATGGGCCCAGGACAAAATTCACTGCAGTTTATCAGTTATATTTAACATTTTCACGAAATACATTTTACTACGTCGAAAAATTATTACGACGCATGGACGTATTTTAGTAATTATTGAAAATGAATATGATGAACTCAAATGCGTTGCCGTTGGAAAAACTACGAGGTGTAGACGATTACCACAACTGGAAATTCTCAATAAGGAATCTACTAATATTAGAAGATCTTTGGGATTGTGTGGAATCAATAACCGTGAAGGCGGCAGACAAGAAAAGGGATCAAAAGGCACTTGCAAAAATTTGTCTATCGGTACAAGCACCGGCGTTCCCATTCGTAAGAAATGCTCAAACAGCCTATGAAGCTTGGAATAACTTAAAAAGAGCTTATGAAGATAGGGGTTTGTGCAGACGATTGAATCTTCTGCGATCGTTGTTTTCGGCAAAACTGAAAGAAAGTGACAGCATGGAAAACTACATATCTAAAGTGACAAACATGGCGCAGCAGTTGAACGACATTGGTTCCCCGTTAGAAGATGATTTTATCGGTGTCATCATGTTGAGTGGGTTGACAGCAGACTATGACCCACTCATTATGGCATTGGAAAATTCTAATGTAAAACTTGGCAGTGAAACTGTAAAAGCAAAATTGCTTCAAGAGAACCAACGACGAGAAGACAAATGTGAGTCTGCCACAGCTTTTGCAACCAGACAACAAACAAAAAAGATAATAAAATGCTTTAGATGCAAGAAGCCTGGTCACATCATGCGAGATTGTCCCATGAAGAAGCCACAGTTGATGGGTAAACCTCAAGACAAGGAAAATGCAGTGACAAACAACAAGACCTTGCTCACCGCCCTTTCTGTTAGTGTTGGGCATGATGTGTGGTGTGTAGACAGCGGAGCCACTAATCATATGTGTAATGATCGTGCAGAAATGTGTAATTTTATGGAAAGTTCCCCAATTAAAGTGCGTGTTGCGAATGGTGAAAATTTATTTACAAGTGGATATGGTCAAGTCAAGCTACAACTTAAAGACTGTTTAAGAACAATAGAAAATGTATATTTTGTTCCTGATTTAACAGCTAATTTATTGTCGGTTAGTGCAATGGCTAAAAAGGGTTATAGAGTTGTGTTTACTGACAAGGTATGTAAAGTGTATGATGGGAATGATATTATTGCCACAGCTAGACAATGTAATGGTGTCTATCAACTAGATACGATGTATAAGCCTCAATTGTCATGTAATGCAGTGTCAGTAAAAGCCATAGAACCGCTAGGTTGTGTTAGTTTAGGCAACCCCATTGACTTTTCTCAGGTAAACGGTGAGAATCCATTGGTAAAAGAGGCTGCTGCTGATGTAAAGGTGCAGCAATCCTCACCAGAAAATGTGTCTGCCTCTTCAGCAACCACTTCTGGGTCAGTGGTGTCCCAAACAGTATGGCATCGTCGGCTTGGCCACCTCAACTCTCGCAGCATGAATGTTATGAAAAAAGGTATGGTAACTGGTATTGATTATAGTGATAGCCAATATGAATCATGTGTTGCGTGTATCCAGGGAAAGCAGTCAAAACTTCCTTTTCCATCCAAGTCCCATACAAGAGCCACAGAAATATTAGGTCTTGTTCACACAGACCTCTGTGGACCGATGCAGAAACCTTCCTTTAGTGGAAGTAGGTACTTCATGACCTTCATTGATGATTATTCCAGAAAGACATTTGTTTATTTTCTCCGAACAAAAGATGAAGATTTTGAAACATTTAAACACTACAAATCTCTTGTTGAAAATGAAACAAATAAAAGGATTAAAATAATGAGAAGTGATGGAGGTTTAGAATATGTTAATTCTAAATTCCAGGAGTACCTCAAGGAGTGGGGCATCAGACATCAAACAACAGTGCCGTATTCACCGCAGCAAAATGGTGTTGCAGAACGCGCTAATAGAACAATTATGGAAAAAGCGCGATGTATGATGATGGATGCTCACTTGGACAACAGATTCTGGGCAGAAGCTGTGAATACAGTGGTGTACCTTAAGAACAGAAGTCCTACAAAGGCTGTTATGGGGGTCACTCCAGAAGAAAAATGGACGAACAAAAAGGTAAATGTTAATCATTTACGTATATTCGGATGTCTGGCTTACAATTTAATTCCAAATAGAAAGAAATTGGACTCAAAGAGTAAGAAATATATATTTGTGGGATACTGTCAAGAAACTAAAGGGTACAGGCTAATTGATCCCCAAAATCCTACAAAATGTGTTAAGGCAAGAAATGTAATTTTCTTAGAGAGTAAATTTCACTCTGAAACATTATCAAACAATGAAAATAATACAATGAACTGTGAGTTCATACCTAGCTCTTTCCAAGAGGATGAACCTATTGATTATGGTAATACATCACAAGAAAATGTGCCTGATGTGATGGTACCTAGTGAGAATGATGAAATTACTGATCAATCTAGTGGAAGTATATTGTCAGGGTGTAAGGTTGTTTCTGGAAGAACTTGTCAGGAAACATTGTACTTGACAGATGATTCTACTGATTCGGAAATGTCTACCTTGGACGATCCTGCGGATGAAACATATGTTCCAGGAACATCCTCTTTAGAGAACTGTGAGTTTGAAGACTGCAATGAATCACACTTTGCTAATATGGCCAGTATGATGCATAATGGTGATCCCATGACTGTCAAGGAAGCATTGAGTGGAAATGATGCTGAAAAATGAAAACAAAGTATATAAATTAAATAAAGCTATATATGGCTTGAAGCAAGCTGCCAAATCCTGGTACGAGAAAATAAATGCAGTCTTAGTACATAAACTAAAGTTCAAAAAGGTCACTTCAGAGCCATGTGTCTATTATAAGACTGTAGAAGGAAAACTTATTATTATAACACTTTATGTCGATGATATTTTGTTATTTACATCTTGTTCTACAGAGGAAACTAACAAGTTGAAAGAAAAGCTCATGAATGAGTTTGAGATGAAAGACTTGGGAACTGCTAGCCATATATTGGGAATGCGGATTATAAGAAAGAATGATCAGATCAACCTTGATCAAAGTGGTTATATAAAAACCGTTTTAGAAAGATTTCAGATGAGTGATTGTAATGCGGCAAAAACACCGATGGAAGTGGGACTAAAACTTACAAGATCTGACAAAGGACCATGCAACTATGATTACAGAAGTTTGATGGGGTGCCTCATGTACATTGCAGTGTGCATAAGGCCCGACATTGCACATGCAGTCAGTGTCCTCAGTCAATTCAACGAGTGCTTCAATGAGGTGCATTGGAAAGCAGCAAAGAGGATCCTTAGGTATCTCAAAGGTACAGTACAATATTGTCTGGCATTTAAAAAGGGAAGTTTCGATTTAAGCGCTTTTGTTGATGCAGATTGGGGTGGGTGTGAGGTAGATAGAAGATCTTATACAGGGTTTGTGTTTAAAATAGGTGAGAATGTAGTCTCATGGGAGAGCCGCAAACAACGTACCGTTGCACTAAGTAGTACTGAAGCGGAATATATGGCTTTATCTGATGCTTGCAAAGAGGCATTATTTATAAGTTCTTTTTTGCATGAATGTTTAGGTATTAAGCTATGCCCGGTAACTATGTATAGTGATAATCAGTCTGCACAGAAACTATGTACTAATCAAATGTATCATGCACGCACAAAACATATTGATGTAAGACATCACTTTATAAGAGATAAAATTAGTGAAGGAATATTATGTACTGTGTACTGTCCTACTGAAAGAATGACTGCTGATATTTTTACAAAATCTCTCAGTACTGTAAAGCATTGTAAATTTGTAAGTAATTTAATGTTGTTGCAGAATGCAGATGTGTAAACTACTTATGTAACAATATGTTTAAGTATGTAATTGTTTTGTTCTCAACATGTTCAATATGTTTGGTACATTTTCATAATTATTTTTGATGAATTGGTTTGGTTTAAGGGTGACTGTTGGAAAGTATATTAACACAAACCAATTCAGTGCGTAGTTGTCTCTCATCTATCCATGTATTTTTGCTCTACGGAATATAGTCTACGACCTTGTTTCTCTGCTAATGGTTGATAAAAACTTTCTCTATGATTTTTTGATCGGTGTGTCATCCATTAAAATTAAGACTGATTGCCTTTTTGCTTTTTGTGTGCTGAGTAATAAATCCAACTTTACTATCTTGATCCCTGTGTTTTTGTCCAAAACCCTTCAGTATCGATAGTATACTACATACCTACTTAATGTACAATAATTGATAATTTCATACTAGAACCTAGTTTGGTTCTATTAGTTATTTGATCAAGACACACGTATGCATAATAGAATATAGTAGAATATAGCAAGTAGGACTTTTCTGCAAAGTTCGTCTAGGTAGGTACCACCGCCTTGCTAGCTATTTTGCCGCCAAGTAGTAGTGTGCAAGCCCTACTGTGTTCCGGTTTGAAGGGCACCGTAGATAGTGAATCACTGGGCAAATGAGACTATGATCTGATATCACAGTCGAGTAATCTTATTACCAGACTGTGCTGATGTCTCAGGATGATGTGCGCAGTGCAGTGTCACGCGAAACTATATTTTGGAGTTTCGAGTGACACTATTATGGACAGCCGTGTTGCTTAACATCAGGTGAACGACTAGCTCGTCACATCATTCACTGACATAAAAAACCCCAAGGAATGGGCACTGGTACTCTCCTTGGTATATTCGTTTTCTATGATTACCAAGACGGCTGCCATAAGCGTGGTGATTATGGCAAACTCCCCCTAGTATCAGTGGCGATTTATGAGGGAGCCGTATATTCAGCATTGAACATCTTTCGGCTGATAATGTATAGGCATAGTGTGTCGGGTCGTCCTCATCCCTCAAATATGGTCGAGGAGGGCGATGGCTGGAACATGCGTCAAGCTCGTGAACGGGTGCTGCTTGCGGAAGCTGGTTTGCTCGGTGGTGTACGCACAATTAGGAATTAGAAATAAGAACTTAAATACTTATGTTTATGTATCTTTTTGTTATTGGCTGTATTATCCTTTCTGTATTATATATAAGTTCATGTTAATAATAGGCTTAATTCATAAACATAAAAAATAATGTAACAAAAAGCACGGACTCAGGTGTCTGTGGAAATGCAGATTAATAAAAAAAATAAAAAATGTATAGGCATTTACGAATGGCTTAGTTTTACGAGTAAACACTATTTTATCAAAGTTTCAGTTGTCAGCCCAAAGAAAAAAATAATTTGTTAAATGTGCTATTTCTTAGTTAATTTTCAAAACAGATCAAAGCCACAGCCCACAGGCCATATACTAAAGTTTCTGCTCGCGGCTTCACCCGCGTGGACTATAAGAAACGAAGAAGAAAATAGTTCATAGTTCATAATCAACCACCCATTTCATCCTCTTAAGGTTGAAATTACAAAATACCCTTTGTTGGTGAATACCTACACTTTAAAAAGAACACACCCTCCTAAATTCAATTCTCTAGGACCAGCGGTTTAGGCTGTGCGTTGATATATAAGTCAGTCAGTCAGTCAGGATTTTGAATTTTATATGTATAGAGGATAAGATCGCCTTGAAATCCGATTGATACATATATGCCCCAAAGCGTAGCAACGAAATGTTTGTGTATCTCTCGATAGCTGTCGTTGCAATCAAAACAGATTCGTCCGTGCATTCGGGTGGAAACAACGAATATGCCTTTAGATTAGATAAGGAACTAGTTCTGGTTTACATGAGTCACTTTGATATTATTGACAATTTAGATTGTTAAATAATCTTAGCAAATATTGAGATATAACATATTATACCTATAACTGACAAACATATAGCTTTTTGGTGGCAAGAGGTCACCGTAGCGTGGACATCTGTAACATTAGACGTGCCACTAATGCTTTGGTTAATGTCTCAGTAATTAATAAATCAAAGGAAAAAAGGTAGGAAGAAAGTAAGAAGATAAGGAAGGAAGAAAGTAAGAACTGACAGCAGGCAGAAAGCTACCGGTCCGTACTAAGACAGCTCCTACATTCGCATCTTATTCTTCTGTGACATACCCAAATAAATGGCGATAGTTACGTAAGGTAGTTAGATAAGTGCGAACTTAGGAGATGCCAAAGTTTAGTATAGACGGCCATTAGTTTCGTGGGATTTAAGAAAAGTCTTCCTATAAACTGGAAGCGTTGCTAAAAGTTAGGAATCCGATGACAAAACAGCTTATTTCTAAAGAAACCTCATAATTTCCTATTTCGCTATTTCCCACGTAACTAATCAAAATAATATGGTAAGTACTAGACTAACGCAAAATATAAGCTAAACATTAAAGAACTCTATCGCAATAAAAATAAACCCTGTAAACTTAGCATGCATTGTAGAGCATCTATGCCGACAAGGCAGTAAAGTGGTAGTAGTGATTGTACCTATTAATCATAATTTTAAGATATTGACTGGTATCATTACGCGGCAATGCAGCGGTGCGGGCAGTGTTGTTCACACGAGACCGCCAAAACTAAGCTACAGGGTGTTACCAATTCTATCTTATCCTATCTAATCCGGAATTGTGTACATACTATGGTTTGGAAATCACGAGACAGTCTACAATCAAAGTCCTGGGAATTCCCGGGACTTCGAGATTATTAAGATTTTTTTAAATAAATGGATAAGTTTTTTTTAAGAAATTTAATTGAGTTAATTTATGATGAAGTGTATGAAAAACAATTTGAAGACTTTGACGTCAGCGTAATGAACTTTAGAAGTAATCTCGTTACATTTGGTCAAACACTCAAACGAAACGTCCAGCCATATAATATACTCGTCTGCGTGTATACCCAACATTCTTTGTACTTTTTTTTTTACGAAATAACATTGCGAGCAAGCCGCTCGCCTGATGTTAAGTGACACGACTGCCTTTATCAGTTGCAGTGACACAGACACAGATTACAAAACTGTGAGATTAGGTCATAAAGTCTCAATTGCCCAGTAATTTCACTAGCTACAACGTCCTTCAAACCGGAACACAGTAGTGCTTGCGCACTACTGCTTGCCGGCAGAATAACTGGCAAAGCGGTGGTACCTACTTTGACGAACGAAGACGAACTTTGCAGAAAAGTCCTACCACCTAGTAAACCATCTGAAAACCTTCAAGTTTTGCATCTACTTTATTGAAGCTTTGAATTTCGATGGATGTAAAATGATATCCTCTCTCTCTCTCTCATTGTCTCTCTATGGTTGTTCTCTCGTCGCTCACTATCCCCAATAATGCGTTACAAAGAAGGGGTTTACTGTTTGCATCTAACGGCTTCCCGCGACTCAAATAAGATTATTGCCCCATCTAGTCAGATCTATCAAATTTTTATTTTCTAATCCGGTGTTAAACAGGAGCATCCTATATAAAAGCGGTCGGCGCGGGCGCAGCTAACAATAAAACGCAGTGATTAATTTGTCCGCGGCGCGCACTAACGAGGAACTATTTGGGGTCAGAAATACGATTTATATTCGGACCTACCGCGTGACTTAGGATAAAAAGAACTATGTTACAGTTTCTAAAACATTAAAAATCTTGAAAATCTGCTTGCTATCGTAAATCTAAGTTGAAATATATATTATGTATAACTCACCATTGAATGTCCGAGGTACTCCGCTGCGTTGTCTGATATGTACAATAGTTTTCCATTCTGCGTCATCATCATCAAGAACCCGTTTAATGCCTGAGAATTAAAAAAAAACATAAAGTAAAGGACAGTATGTAGTATTTTAGTGAAGAGAAATTTCTAGAATAGCTCGTCAAGGGGAGGGCTCCCCTTGACACGCTTTAGATACAAGGCAAGAAAACATTCAAAACGGGTGCGTTCTACGGTGAAGGACCAGTTTTTTTTGATAATCTGCTTTATCACAGTCTCCTGGGTCCGTGCTCTTTTTTAATGTATATTAAACTTGCATATTGTTAGTTGTGTTATTATTAACTAGTTGCGCCTCGCGGTTTCACCCGCAGATAAAAAGTATTTTAATTATTTACTCATCCCAAGAGAAAATTTCACTTTGCTGGGATAAAATGTAGCCTATATGTTAATCCATTGTATAAGCTATCTTGGTACCGAATTCCATCCAAATCCATTCTGTCGTTTGAGCGTGAAGGAGTAACAAACATACACACATACAAACTTTCACCTATATTATATTAGTGTGATGTGATGTGATAGGGAGGGACTTATTTAGTCTTTTTTTACTTTTATCTTAAATTTTAGGACACTATATTAATATTGGGAATATCAATTACTTTATTTCTATTTGAAGACCTAGTTTAGCAGTGGACGTCTTCAGGCTTGATGATGATGATGTGAAGCGTTTTTCAAGTCTGACTATGGCAACTTTGAGAACAAGCCTATATACTATACTAGCCTCTGCCCACTGTTTCACCCGCGTGGCCAATAAGAAACGAAGAAGAAAATTTTTCATAGATAATTCAACCACTCATTTCACCCTCTTAGGGATGGAATTTCAAAATATCCTTTCTTAGTAGATACCAACGCTTTACAAAAAACACACACTCTAAGTTTCACGTCTCTTTGACCAGCGGTTTAGGTTCTGTCAGTCAGTCAGGACCTTGAATTTTGTATTTAAATAAATAATTTATGAAAACAAATTTAATGAGATGTAAACATACATTGAAAATAATTTACGTTCAACGCCGGAGAGCATATAGATTACTATGATACTAATTGGATAAATATAGATTTTGTGAGAAATATTAAACTAGTAATGTAATAGCTAACCTTCGTTTTCTAGAGCTTACAATATTATTTTTCGTTCAGCACCTTATAGTTGAAACGATAGATTTACTGCCCAGTATCCTTAGAAGCATTAGCAAAGCGTTATTCTACACAATACGGTGCTCTAATTTACTCTCCTTTCACATAGGAAACGCAATACGCCTAAATTATGAGCTGTATAAATTAAACACAATAATCCGCGTACGAAACGTAACATAATCGCGCGCGGATCGCTCTACAATCGCACATTTTGTTGCATTTATACACTAGATGCTACTTTTTGGTGAGGACTATATACCTTTAAAAATACCCATAAACTCAATTTGGTTCCGAAATAAAAAAAAATATAACATATCTTCAAAATGTTAAAGGAAAAACGTATGCTTCAAAATAAGATAATATTTCTGTAAGTTTTAAGTACTGCATATTATCACACTAATATTTTAAAAGCGAAAGTTTGTATGTGTGTTTTTGTGTTTGTTTGTTACTCCTTCCTGCTCAAACGGCTGAATGGATTTGGATGAAATTCGGTACCAAGATAGCTTATTCACTGGATTAACATATAGGCTACATTTTATCCCGGAAAAGTGAAATTTTCTCGTGGCATGAGCAAATAATTAAAATACTCTTTATCCGCGGGTGAAACCGCGGGGTGCAACTAGTCTTGATATAAATAAAAAGTTTGGTATAGTATTTTTTATTTATCTAAAATATTCTATCAATTTTTTTCTGAACTAGAAATATTTTTTTTAATATGTACTTATACAATTAATGATTATAAAAAAGAATTTGCTTACATTTTACCTTCAAGCAAACCAGCAATTCAATACAATTTTTTAACTAAAAAGGTACCTGTTAAGAAATGAAGTTTTCGCACCACCCGTTTCTTTCATTAGTTCAAGTTAACATTATTTTCTCGTACCTACCCTATATTTTATACTCATTCACTGTCTTTTTTGATATGAAATACACGCCTCCGTTGAATTATCGCATTTTTATTTAAAATTAAACCTGCTGCCCGCTACAGTACCTATATAAGATTATTTTACGTCACTAGCTAATACCGTTACGACTGTACCGTTTTGGGTCCTTACTCTAGGAAAATTAGTTCAGTTCTGCATTGTTGCTATAGAATGCCTTCTAACTGTGGCTGTTGAGCATTAAGCATATCTTAACTAACTGTAGGTGGTAGATAAATTAGATAGTTGCTGCTGGTAGCCGTGGCACCGTAGAATGTTTATCTTACTCTAAGCTTTGAAAATCTGTATAACTGTGTAAAGCGCTTGCATTGCTGATTAGAAAACTGTATTTTGTTGTAAAGCACTTGCGTTACTTGGTTGGTTATATATAATAACTAGCAGCGTCCCGCGGTTTCACCCGCGGATAAAAAGTACCCTGTGTTAATCCACTTTATAAGCTATCTATATTCCAAAGATTACCTTTTGGTATGGAACAATAAATATTTCTAAAAATCCATTAAAATTTAGGCAATTAATTTAGATGTTAACTTAAACTATCTGTGTTCCAATTTCATCTAAATTTGTTCAGTAGTTTTTAGCGTCCCACGGGAACATACTATCGGGAAAAAAAGTATTCTATGTGTTAATTCAGATTATAAACTATCTGTGTTCCAAATTTCATCCAAATCCGTGCAGTAGTTTTTGCGTGAAAGAGTAACAAATATTCATCTTTACATCCATACTTAAACATTTTCCTTGATGTCCTTCTTCTGGGAGCCTAAAGTTAGAAGAAGGCATCGAATATGTCCGAAACCTCGTATTAATGTTGGTAAAAGTTAAATTATATAAATTCTAAGAAACACATTCATCATCGAACGTATTATTAAAAACCCCTAGACTGAAGTTAATGAGCGGTTATCTAACCACTCCCCCTGTCTCAAGCCACTATTTTAACTATATCTGTCCTTTTCTTCATATGGTAAATTTTTTACGACAAAAAAGGATAGAAAACATTTCAGTTACGTAAAACAATCTAAAAAGTAGATGTTAGCGTGGGAAACGTTTTGAGAACAATTGAAGAGGCAGTATTAATTGACGGTTAGTTTTTTGCAAGATTAGTTAATTATTATTATCCCCTCATTCATATCATCATCATCTTCATCATCACCATCATCATCATGTTAATGAATATAAATAATAATAATAATAAGAAGCCTTAGATATACTGGCGCTGGGGAAGCAATTTTATTTATTTTGAGCTATCTAATCATAAAGCTTGTGGTTTGTGTGTTACCATTCACCACTAAAATGGCTAAACAGATTTTCATGGAATTTGGTATATAGATAGTTGAGGTGCTGTAGCGTATAGGATACTTTTTTTTGGAAATCTTATGATTAGTGTGGGAAAGTAAATAAATAAATAAAATAAATAAATATGAGTGGAAATTTCACACAAATATGCGTTCTTAGTCCAAGCAGCAACACGGCACAGCTAGTATTTTATAAGCTTCTGTGGTGCGGTGGTTGAACAGATCGGCTCATAACCCGGAGGCGGCGGGTTCGATTCCCGCGGCAGGACAAGTCTTTGTGCACAGAAAATGGCGCAAATACTTTTTCTGTGTCGTAGTTCCTGGGTCCCTAGACACACGGAATCCTAGTTAGGGTCTATATTTGTGATCGTTGGGTGCTATTATTATTATTATCACAAAGTATTTTCATTTGTACTAACCTTAGAAAATCCGAAATTTGGTGTATTTGACTGCTGTTGGTTTATGTCAAAGCGTTTGAAAACTGAAACAAAAAAAAGAGGTTATCATTTGTTGCTTAAAGATTCATTTATAGACGCAGCGCATTGGGCGTATAACGCTTAACGGACTAAATTGGTTGTCTACTAGCTTCTAGTCTAGTCTTGTTCTATTAGTAAAAGTAGCCTAGGATAATAAACATTTACCATAATAAGTTTCATCAAAACCAGTCCGGTAGTTTTTGCGTAGCTTAAATGTTGACCGGGATAATAAACATTTACCATAATGAGCTTTATCAAAATCGGTGCTGTAGTTTTTGCGTGATGGCGTTTCAAAGGGACAGACAGAATTGTCCCAAATATTTTCTAGATGGCGCTGTGACATTGTGTGTCATTATTATTGACAACATCAAACATGGTGTTGTCAATAATAATGCATAGTTTCTATAGAATTTGAGGTAGTTTGTGTGAAAAAATCAACATGTGATCCATAATGAGTTTGTTCCGAAGCGCGTACGATTTCAAATTTATTATATGTATAGATATAGATAAAAGATATATCTTTTGACTTTGACTTTGAATTTGACAACTCGTAATTTTTAACCACCCAGGTACCTAAATATATATACTAAAGTGTATATTTTAAATGAATTACCAATGGATATCATATAAATGTCGTTGCTTGGCCTGATTATTACTATTTATTGTCAAAGGCCATTCAAGTCACAATTACATTCTGATTAATTATCCAGGTGACAATGCTACTAATTACTGACCTAAAGGCATCGTTAAATAACAATATCTCTTACACAACTCAATTTAAAATCCCATAAATCAAAGACAATCGATCGAAAAAATCGATTAGCTTATCGAACACTAAATTGTTGTGACACATCACTACCGCCCACGGGTGCAGTCATTATAAAACCGATGTCATTGCGCACTTACGGGACAAACATTATTCGTAATTAATCGATTATATCTATCGATACTTTCTCGTCGATAAACAATAACCAAAGCGGGCAGTCGATAGTATCGATGAGATATCGAATAGTTCTCGTTTCTAATGGGCCCGCCGTGGTGCAAGAGGGATTTACACTTTCTAAAGTGTATCGAAATGGGTTGAGGAGGATGGATTGGAATAATGATAAGTCACGGCGGGTGCCTAAGTCACAGACAGATAGGTCTGGTGAAGATTGGAAGCGCATACAATAAAAGTAAGCCAATATAACAGGCCCGACAGCTCAGTTGGTAATAACTGCCTTCTGAACTGTGGGTTGCGGGTTCGATTCCCACCCAGGACAAACATTTGTGTGATGAACACAGGTGTTTGTTCTATGTCTGGGTGTTATATTGTATTCTATGTATGTATTTACAAACAAAAAGTATCTTATTGTATCAGTTATCTGGTTCCCATAATACAAGCTTTGCTTAATTTGGGGCTAGATGGCGCTGTGTGATATGTCCACACATATTATTATTGTTATTATACTGTTCAGTACTAATTAATCCTTGTGGTAGTTCTTTAACATCTTTTCCTCTCGATTATTTCGAATTAAAGATATAATAATAATAATAAATAACATGCATCGATCACATACATAGATTTTAGACCCTATCTAAGCTTTTCTGTATCTAAGAACCCAGGAAACGATCCCACATTGCCCGGACTATGCACAGGCAAAATAGCGAAACACGCTATTTTGCCTGTGCATAAATATAGCGGTATCCTGTAGCGGGAATTGAACCCGCCGCCTCCGAGTTATGAGCCGATCTGCTCAGCCACTGCACCACCGAGGCTATCAAAAGAGAACCTATACTTGTTTAAATTTGAGTATCCAATATTTCTGTCAAATATTGTCAAAATGGTCTGATAAATGGCGTCGCAGCAAACTTCCCCCTTTTTAGTAAAAAATTCACCTCCACCCAAAAATTGCCGACGAAAAATAAAATCTATGAACTTGTAGTACTTGTATACCAAGTTTAGTCAAGATTCGTTAAAAAATGCGACCTGCACCCCTACCACGTAACCGTTCTGGGAATCGGCTTCGCCTGCCATCCTGCACGCGCCAACATCAAGTCCACGAGTGCGAGCAAGAGAGAACACGATTACGATCTCCACCAGACTTACGCGGTCAGACCCCTGTACGTGCATCTGGACAGATGAAAGCAAATTTCGCAAGTTGAAGCCAAAACTTTAGTTTTTTTCTTATTGAAAAAGTTCATAAATTGCCCCAGTATGCATATCCAACGATATTCAAGTTACTCTATGTGAATACTTCCTCAAACCGGAGTACAGAGTTTTGACCATACAAGTAGTTGCTGCATTCTCGGCATATCTGCAATGGTTATGGCGTTGATTACGTAATTATGAAATACGGTTATATTTTATCTGGTGTTTTATGATACAGATAAGACACATCCGTAACAATAAAATTACATTAATTACTTGAAATGTACCGAAAAATGATAAAAGTCAAAAAGGATCTAACTGGAATAGTGGTGGATTAAATCGAAATGATTTTTTTTAAAGTTAAAATGGGCATGGGTTGACAACAATTCACCTGATGGTAAGTGACGAAGCTGTCTAAGGTGAAGCACGCTTGCCCATGAGATGCCCATTCACTCTCGACTTTAAAAGACCCAGTTTATACCCAGGAGGAAACACTGTTGTTGGAAGAACACTCCATTTCTTGGCCGTTCGGACTATAAATGACCCAGCAAAACGCTTAGTGTGGACTTAGGGTACACTAACGACGTAAGGATATGAAGAGTCACCAAGTCTTGTAGTTCTATGATGGAAGGGGGATGACGGAATGAGTTGATGAAGGGCATGCGCACATTCTCCAAAATGTAGCCGATAGAAGACCCAGACCGGTGACCTAGGCAGTTGGACTGATGATTGTTTACTGCGGTAGCCCGTGCGGCACTTATGTCCATTTCGATCATATTGAAAACTAAATAAGAATGAATATGGTAAACCAGGGTTTGTATGTTGAGCTGTGACAAATCAAGGGTAATTACAATACTGAGCTGTCAGACTTGACTCGATGTATCCTGAAAAGGCATCGCACGACTCCACAGCTTGTTTAGATGTACTCAGCCTCAGTGCTCCCTAGTCGTTCTTGCTTCTGTAGGAACTATTCCCTTTAAATTGCCCATATAATTTGCATAAGCTAAGTGTTTTTTCACGGCTACCATATACGGAGCTGTTGAGAGGCTTTCTTTAAAGCACGTTTTTTGTTGTTGTTTGGCTCCACACTTTTGTGTATTTAGCCAGTGTCAAGTAATTGATAAATTTTCAAGTTAATTGATGTATATATGTGTCAAGTCAAGCCAGAGTCCAAGTGATGCAAGTCAAGTCATAATCTAGTCTAGTCAAGTCATACTCCTAGTAAAGTGGTGGCAGCTTTACCAGAAACTTCTATGGAGTTTTGAAGACAACACGAATAGAAACGTTTCACCATCACAATACCACTTTCCCACACTCATGCCTGTAATCCAGCACTTAACGAATAAAATGCCACCAATTTTATGCACTAACAATGAAAATAACACAATTTTGGAAAATAATACTATGCGCTGACGCGACTTTTTTAGTTTCCGTGTAAGATGGAATTCGGTACCAAGATAGCTTATACACTGGATTAACATATAGGCTACATTTTATCCCGGAAAAGTGAAATGAGCAAATAATTAAAATGCTTTTTATCCGCGGGTGAAACCGCGGGGCGCAACTACTTATTTATATTTCACTTTTAAATTTTCCTATTCAGATATAAAAGTTGTCGTATTATCTAAAATGACAGCAACACCTTTTTCAAACCGATGAGCTGTTGATTTAGCATTTACTTTTATCGAAAGAACTTGTCAGACAAATTAATAAAGCCATATTATTTAAAAAAAAACAATACCTGTAGCGAAGCAAATAATAGGCCTTTACCTATGAAATTGCCGTATTGCAGTACAGACTTTTTCAAACAAAAAAAAGTTTTGATTAGCTATGAATTCTAAATTCAAATTAATTTTGTTTTAATAATATGACATTCTATTTACAATATAAGTCTTTTGTTTATTGATTAGCGTTGTATTTTCATTACATTTCAACATTTTTCCTCATAATGGATACTTTGAAATTTCGTGTAATTATGGAATATGAGTTCCGTCGTGGCACCAACGCGGCACAAAAGACACGTAACATCAACGACGTTTACGGAGAGAACTGTACAAACGAACGTACAACCCGTTATTGGTTTGCTCGGTTCCGTTCTGAGAATTTTGACTTGAAAAATTAACCTCGTGGTCGTCCGGAAACTTTGGTCAACAATGATGAATTAAAGGCGATTGTGGAAGCTGATGAATCTCAATCTACAGCTGAGCTGGCAGCAGCTTTTGATGTTAGCATCAAAACAATATTGGTCCATTTGCGACAGATGGGCAAGATAAAAAAGCTTGATAGATGGGTGCCCCACGAACTTAACGATCGTCAGCGCAACGTACGCGTCGAGACTTGCCTTGCGCTGCTTAACAGGCACAGAAATGAAGGAATTTTGAACCGAATTGTTACGTGCGACGAAAAATGGATTCTTTTTGACAATTGAAAGCGCTCAGCAAGTTGGTTAGATCCTGGTTCGGTACCAAAGCAATGTGCACAACGAAAAATGACCCCTAGAAAGGTGATGGTCACAGTTTGGTGGTCTAGTGCTGGTGTGATTCATCATAGCTTTTTACAAAACGGCGAGAGCATTACTGCAGATGTGTACATTGAAGAACTGACCACAATGATGGCGAAACTCGCACGTCTGCAACCAGCTTTGGTCAATCGGTCGTCTCCACTGCTACTTCACGACAACGCGCGACCCCATACTGCACAACAGACCGTCTCTAAGCTGCATGAGTTGGGTTTGGAAGCTCTCCCTCATCCGCCATACTCACCAGATCTTGCGCCTACCGACTATTACTTTTTCCAAAATTTGGACAACTTTTGAGCGGGAAAAAAATTCAATTCCCGGGAGGCAGTACAAAACGCCTTTGAAGAGTTTGTTGTCTCCCGTCCTGCTGATTTTTTTAAGAAGGGCATCCATAAACTGCCACAGCGTTGGCAAAGATGCATTGATTGCAGGGGTGATTACTTTGAATAAAAGAAATAAATAAGTTCGAAAAAAAAAAATACTTTAACTTTTTTCAAACAAAACGGCAATTTCATAGGTAAAGACCTAATATAATCACCAAAGAGCATATAACTACTACGTTTTACCACAAAAAGTAGAATTAATATAAATTGGTATTGAATGGTATTAATAAAAACACATTTAACATCGTACTTTCAGTCACGTCCATCTGAAGTGTATAATTACTTGTACCAGTGTTTCCCGTGTAAACATTAACTTTAATGTGAGTAAATAATTCGTGGAACTGTGGGACTGCCAGACAAATGGTCGCCTCATTACGATCCCTCGTCCTATGCGAGATGCCGGCGAAAGCAAGACGATGGTTTTAAATATCTATATAACACAATATTGAATAATACAGGCCCTGAATAACCTGCAGTTAATTAAGTTATTGGTTTCAGTGGAAAAGCTAAAAAGTAAACGAAGTTTCTTTCTAAATTTTTTAATGATTTACAAAATGGCGTCGTACAGTAAGTGTAAAATGTACTAGTTGCGCCCCGCGGTTTCACCCATGGATAAAAAGTATTTTAATTATTTGCTCATCCCACGGGAATATTTTAATTTTCCGGGATAAAATGTAGCCTATATGTTAATCCAGTGTATAAGCTATCTTGGTACCGAATTTCATCCAAATCCATGCAGCCGTTTTAGCGTGAAGGAGTAACAAATATACACACATACACACAGACACACATACAAACTTTCGCCTTTATAAATTTGGTGTGATTATGCTTTTGTATTCTAGATCGATACATTTCTCTAATTGTTTACACAAATAATAATGTAAAAACTGATCTGATAGCTCAGTGACTGGTCTGATATCTCAGTTTGACAGTAACCTGAGCTGCAGGTTCTGGGTTCGATTCCCACACAGGATAAACATTTGTATGATAAAGATCGGTGTTTGTTCTGTGTCTTGGTGTTATAGGTATTATTAGGATTCTGTGTATGTATTTACAAACAAAAAGTATCTAAGTATTGTATCAGTAATCTGGTTCCCATAGTACAAGCTCTGCTTAGTTTGGGACTAGATGGCGCTGTGTGAAATGTTAACAGATATTAATTATTATTATTATTACAGAGATTTTAATTCAAAAAACTCGATACTATGAATGAAAAGGACCTCGGTAGACATGAAAACCAAACATTAAGACCGAACTAAAAATCTATACGTATATAATTGTAGTTTGTCTTATGCTTCGACACTTTTCTTTTCTAGTTGTTCCATTAATATCGCATCGCATAGCATCTCGCTTCGTCTTCACGTATGACATCAAATGAAGCTTTACTATTTCCAAAGCTATGACCCGCTGTCCAAACAAATGTACCCCGCATTAGAATCATTTAGTGCGCCCGCGCAAGCTATTTATTCCGACCGAGAGTTATGCCTCGGGCGAGTCAGCTATTATATTTACTATTATTGAACCAACTAGCGCAAGTTTTTATTAAGTACGAGCTTCTGCCCGCAGCTTCGCCCGCGGCGTGGCCTATGGGAAAATAATTCAACCACTCATTTCACCCTCTTAAGGGTGAAATTTCAAAAAATCATTTCTTAGCAGATGCCTACGTCATAACATCTACCTGCATGCCAAATTTCAGCCTGAACCGTCCAGTGTTTTGGCCTGTGCGTTGATAGATCACTATGTCAGTCAGTCACCTTTGAGTTATATATAGGTATTTAGATATAGTTAAAAGTTAAACCTACTTGAAGTGGTCTATAAAAACATTTGAAGTGAATAGATAAGAAGAGCAGTATAGCTACTGTTTACAAACTTTGTGTCATACATTTCGATCCTTACTCATTTCTAGTACTATATATAGTATAATCTTTTTTTATGTTAACGAATGATGTGGCGACCTATTCATTCACCTGATGTTAAGCGATACGGCCGCCCATAACAGAACCGTGTCACTCGGAACTCTAAAATATAAAGTTTCGCGCGACTGCACTGCGCACATCATCCTGAGACATCAACACAGTCTGTGGTAATAAATAACATTACTCGACTGTGAGATCATAAAGTCTCAATTGCCCAGTAATTTCACTAGCTACAATTTCTTTCAAACCGGAATACAGTATAGTGCTTGCGCACTACTGCTTGGCGGCAGAATAGCTGGAAAAGCGGTGGTACCTAGACGAACTTTGCAGAAAAGTCCTACCAGCTAGTAGTAGTTTTACATATTAGTGAAAAGTTTTTGTATGTTTGTTCCAGAGGCTTTCACGTCAAAATGACGGATTGGATCGGATTTGGATAAAATTTCAGACAGAGATTGCTTAATCTACAAATATCACTAAGGAAAATGTTGGGTTTTTAGCGAGAAATGAAAAAGGTCGTGTCACCGCATTGTATTATTTTCCAAAACTTGTGTTATTTTTAGTGTTAGTGCATAAAATTGGTGGCATTTTATTCATTAAGTACTGGATTACACGCATGAGTGTGAAAAAGTGGTATAATGATGGTGAAACGTTTCTTTTCGTGTTGTTTCTAAAATTCCATAGAAGCTTCTGGTAAAGTTGCCACCACTTTACTAGGAGTATGACTTGACTAGACTATGAATTGACTTGACGACTTGGACTGTGACTTGACTATATACATAATATTATATTAATTAATGACAGACATATATATAATATGAATTAACTTGAGAAGTTATCAATCGCTTGATACTGGCTAAATACAAAAAAAGTGTGGAGCCAAAACAAAAAAAAGGAAAATGTTGGTCTCTAAAACATATGAAACACCGGCTCAATTGAGGGCATCTCTAATAGATATCAATTAATGAGTAAAATAATGGTAATAATCATTAGCGTATGCTAGATAAAACTTTATCAAGAGGCATAAAAGGTGAATTTCCCTTCCATCTACTCCCATTTAAAGTGTTCGAATTTAAACTGTAAAGTGAACCAGCAACCAAACCAAAATAGCTCCCAATCCTTCAATCCCGCATTATTAAAAAGACCTAGAATGGTCTGAGTAGCGCGGTGGCCAGATGCCTCGATACATACATTAGGGCCTAACGAACATCTCAATTTCGTACCACCTGCCTGGCTGGGTCTGGATAGATGGGAATGCAGTGTTAATATGAGAAGGTGTTTATTTTCAGGAGGGAAATACTTAAAGCGGCTTGGTTTTGATATGTATTATGTTTTAAGTGGATTGTTTATTATTTCAGGTGTCGCAATATATACACCGTGGAATTTAAATCATTATTGCTATTTAGATCAATATTATTTATATCAAAACCATTTTACGAGGTAGTAGGACTTTTCTGCAAAGTTCGTCTAGGTAGGTACCACCGCTTTGCCAGATATTCTGCCGCCAAGCAGTAGTGTGCAAGCACTACTCTGTTCCAGTTTGAAGGGCACTGTAGCTAGTGAAGTTACTGGGCAAATAAGACTTTATGACCTGATTTTACAGTCGAGTAATCTTATTACCAGACTGTGCTGATGTCTCAGGCTGATGTGCGCAGTGCAGTGTCACGTGAAACTTTATATTTTGAAGTTTCTAGTCCATTGTTTTGTCATGGGCGGCCTTGTCGCTTAACATAAGGTGAACGGCTCTTCACATCACTAACATAAAAAAAATTTATATATATATTTATCACTGACAGCAAGCTTCGTTTCAGCATGGGCAAAAATAAAAATGATTTCGTATGTTTGTCCGGCGGATGTCAGGCTGTTCTCTACAAGTCACATTTCACAACCGATTTTCGTGAAGTTTTGTGAGCAGGTTCGTAAATTATACTTTGTTTTTTGTATAAGCAGAATTCGGAAATACTTCAATATCAAAAAATAGTTTTTCAGTTTTAAGCAATGCAAGGGCAGACTAGCAAGGTCCACAGCTTATAGATCCACTACAGTTATTTATCTATTAAAGTACATGAATAATAATTACTATGCTATTTACATTATTATTAAAGTATTTATCGTGACCTCCAAATCTTGATGCAACATGTAAGGTCGCGTACAACTATTGCCGATTATCGATTCACACGGGTCATCCAAATTGCCTTGTCACGGTCTCATGTGTGAAAATTTTATACTAGTTATTGTACTGCCCCGCCCATATATTCTCACTTAATTAACCTAGTTTAGTTCAGCTTAAGACTGCTTTTATTAAGAGTTGTCTGGATGTAATCGCTTTATGCCGTGTGATACTGGTTTCAGAATAGTTACCACACTAAATCTTCCCGCTATTGCGCTATTGCCATTAGAGAGAGAGAAAAAGAGGGGGGGGGGGGGGGGAGACGGCTGGATGGATTTGGATACAATTTGGAATATAGCTTATAAGCTTATATAGTGGATTAACATGTGGGCTACTTTTTATCAGAGTGAATTAAATGCCACCGTGTATAAGTGTTTGGATTTCTAATAATAGTAACGCCCCACGATCCTGTATCGTAACAAGGATTCCCTTTAACCAGGGACCCGGGAACTACGAGGACCATGATCCCACAACACCCAGACTCAGAACAAGTATTTGCGATATTTTTTTCATTCACAAATACTTGTCCTGTTGCAGTAATTGAACCCAACGCCTCCGGGTTATGAGTGCATCAATTATATTGAATCGCATATAGAGATTAAAAATTTTCGTACTAAGGTACAACAAAAGTATTTTATATGTATATATAAGCGTAGTTAATTGATAAGTATTAACAATATTCGCTTCGCAATCGTAACACTTTATTTATACGTAATATATCGGAATCGATTGCCCCTATAAATAAATGCGGGTCATTCGATTTATAAATCAAGTTGAAAATCGATTTCAACAAGTGGCTATTAATTAACTTGTAGTTTGATCGGGAATTAGATAGAGTTACCGTTGGGCGGTACCCTGATATATGGGAACTGTGGGTAAAGGCGCATGTTCATTATAATTTTTGAAGTAAAACTTCTTTACGCACTCTTCACTTGGGGAGTAAGCTGGTGAATGCTAGGCAAACGGAAGTTGAAATTTGTTCACATAGATCTCCATTGTATAAATAACAGAGTTCAAGATTTGTATTTATATTGTAAGGTAATTATTTGTATTGTAAGGTCATCGAATGTCTGAAATCAGGTCGGAGTAATTTCGACTTTTTAATTGACGTGAGTTTAGCCGTTATTTATCTTATAAAACACTTATGATGGTCAGGAGTTTACATTCAGTTACTTATAATGACTATTTATATAGGTATGATACATTTTCTAATATGAATAAATTAATGCCCGGGTCATATTTCGCCGGAAACACAGACGCTGGCAGTCTGTGTTTCCGGCGAAATATGACCCGGTCGTGTTCAAGAGAAAAGTGAATAGGTATTTACTTGGCTATCATGCTACATCTTCGATCGCATCGTCACTTCCCATCAGGTGAGAGCGCGGTCAAATGCTAGACAAGTTTGAAGTAAAAAAAAAAATAATAATCTGAAAACCAATTTAAAATAAAATTAAAATACAGAGAGCTTTTCATGAATTTCTGTCCGCAAGGAAGTTGTAAATTTTATAGTAAATCCTAACGCATATGTCTTCAAAATGTATATGTATCTAACATACATAGATGCACAGTGATCTCACCTTTACCTATCCTACATATTACGCCACAAGAGGTACTGACACTGTATTGGTCAAAATAAGAGGTGTTAATGTGAAACTATGCTACGAACGTTTTTATAATTTTAATTATAGGCTAGCCTTCGTACTGATTCGAACATCTACGGAAAATGGGAAGCAAGGTGGCAATTATAAAACAGTAGAAACACCTGTTGTAACTTTATTAATATCTGTGTTGCTATTCATTTTTATGTACATGTCGGCGCAAACGCGTTGAAGATTTACAATGGCGGTTAATATATACTTATACAAATAAAAAAAGTATCTAAGTTTTTTATCAGTTATCTGGTTCCAATAGTACAACCTTTGCTTAATTTGTCGCTGTATAAAATGTCCACAAATATTTATTTACGAGCTTCTGCCCGCAGCTTCGCCCGCGGCATGGCCTACGGGAAAATAATTCAACCACCCATTTCACTCTCTTCCGCTAAGAAAGGATTTCTAAAAATATCTTAGCGGATGCCTACGTCATAACATCTATCTGCACGCCACATTTCAGCCCGATCCGTCCAGTGGTTTGGGCTGTGCGTTGATAGATCACTATGTCAGTCAGTCAATCAGTCAGTCACCTTTGAGTTGTATATTTAGATTTAATACATATTTTATTTTAATAATATTTATACTCACCTATTAAAACATTAAACTTTTATAGTGTCTTTTATCTGATTGTGTTATGGTTTGGAAATTTTAGACATGATTTTATTTTATATCATTGATCTAAATTGGAGTAAAAGTTTACATAATATAAGTATTGTCGAAACAAGTAAAATATATTATTGGCCGTGTCAAGACAGTATTATTATTTACATAGCATAAACTATTATAACTTTGACAGCTGTCATTAAAATAAATGTAGTTACTGTGCTTAGCTTTGTGCAACTACCAGAACAGGGTAATTTTAAGAGATTATAGTGATTTTGCTAATAGTTTTCAGATATTAATGTATGTGATCGTTGGGCGTTATATATATATTTAACTGGGCCGATAGCTCAGTTAGTAGTAACCCTGCCCTCTGAACTGCTTATTGTGGGTTCGATTCGAGGACAAACATTTGTCCGATGAACATCGATGTTTGTCCTGTGCCTGGGTGTTTATTTTATTCTGTGTATGTATTTACAAACATAATGTATATAAGTTTTCTATCAGTTTTCCGGTTCCCGTACCTTTGCTCAGTTTGGGGCTAAATGGCTTCGTGTGAATTGTCCACAAATATTTATTACTTATATTAAAACATTGAACTTCAAATAATAAAATAACACGAAATCATTTTGTAATCAAAACATCATTTACGCAGTTTGTATACATACATTATTATTATAAAAAGTTACAAAGCTTCTATTAGATCATGGTCACTCACATTTTCAATAAATCATTAATTCCACGATTGAGTAGATAAGCTGTCAAAAAATACAAAAATGCCAAAATAAAAAATGACTTGAGTATATTTTCTATCCATTAACAGATCTGTCAATAACATATTTAGATTCTAAATGATAGAGTCATCAATGCTCATTATTGGTATAGATGGAGGGATTTCCTAGAAGTTTTAAATACGCATATAGCTTAAGTTCTTGTTTAGTAAATATCTTATCCTTTTTTTCTATTCTGTGGTATTGCGACATATTGGCAACAGCCTCTGTGGTGTGGCGGTTGAACAGGTCGGCTCATAACCCGGAGGTGGCGGGTTCAATTCCCGCGGCAGGACAAGTATTAGTGCACAAAAAAAGCGCAAATAGGTACTTGTTCTGAGTCTGGGTGTTGTGGGACCATGGTCCTCGTAGTTCCCTGGTCCCTAGACACAGGGAATCCTAGTTAGGGTCCATGATCTATGTATGTGATCGTTGGGCTTTATTATTATTATTGTTGAAGGCTATGTAGGTGATACAGGTCGAGTTTTTCGACTGAATCTCGTGATTGCTAATCGTTTGATACGTTGGCTTCTATAATACTATGTCGACGACCTTACATGCGGTATACACCTAACCAACTCCACTGGAACTTTCTGAAGGCCTATTTCATTCAATTCAATTCAATAATTTGATTAACATCTGCTGACTACAGACCTTCAGGACAAGTGCAACCTACCTTTTTATATATTCTTTTAAATAAAGCTTAGCGTCCGTACGTCACCTTTAAAACAACAACAGTTCTATATAGCTTCGACTGACGTACGGGCGCCTCGAAATATTAATTTATTATTTTTCATTCATTGCACCTACTTTCCGCCTTTTCGTGACCGCATCCTCATCACATCGTCTACAACATCTATACATATAAAATTCAAAGTCTTGACTGACTGACTGACTTCTCAACTTGTTAAGAAGTCAGTCAAGACTTATATATCAACGCAGAGTTTAAACCGCTGGTCTTACAGATTTGAAATTTGAATGGTATTCTTTGTAAAGTTTAGGTATCCACTAAGAAAGGGTTTTTCGAAATTCCATCCTTAAGAGGGTGAAATGAGTGGATGCATTATCTATGAAAAATGTTTATCTTCGTTTCCTATAGGTCACGCGGGTGAAACCACGGGCAGAAGCTAGTTTTACATACAGTTCTACACAACGTATTATTTAGGTACTCGTGTTATTAAATTACTAGAATCCAAACGTTCCATCGTATCCTATTGTGAAGGTATATTTATGAAATCATCACTACCGGTTCTTGTGACCTTTTGTCTGGAAACTAAACTTTTTTTTACTAAAACAATTGAAAGTGAGACCGAGTACTTGGTCTTAAGGTCATTTTGGTAAGTTGCACCTTACCGGACACGGATTGATGAATGAGTCTTATAACGTAATTTTTTTAAAGTTATTAATTTGTGTTATTTTTGTAAGTAGGAATAAAAGGTTATGTAATGTCAAGTTCTTGCAGTATCTAGTGGTTTATCTAGACTGACTAGTAGAGTTTATTTCAGAGAAGAATAGATTAGATAAGGTTTTTTATTTATCCAGGAAGTAACACTGAAAGAATGTCTAAGCACGATTTAAATATAATATAAGGATTACGTATAAGTAGGCCATACGTGTAGGCTGGCCTCACTCGCCCCGTCACCTTCCGAGACGAGTCTGTATGATCTACTATAGGCCTCCCCATAGAACTTTGAGCGGTGGCTTGCCTCCTGCAAGCAAAGGCTCCCGCGGGAGTTTAGGCGGGAAAGCGAAAAAGATTGCGTCACCGCATTGTATTATTTTCCTAAACTTGTGTTATTTTCAGTGTTAGTGCATACAATTGGTGGCATTCTATTCGTTAAGTGCTGGATTACAGGCGTGAGTGTGGGAAAATGGTATAATGACGTTTCTTTTCGTGTTGTTTCCAAAACTCCATAGAAGCTTCAAGTAAAGTTGTCACCACTTTACTAGGAGTATGACTTTGACTAGACTATGACTTGACTTGATGACTTCGACTATGACTTGACACACATTTGCGTGAAATATCATTAACTTGATAAATTATCAATTACTTGACACTGGCTAAATACACAAAAGTGTGGAGCCAAAACATACAAAAAAAGGCTCCCGCGGCTTATTCCAGCAATCAAAAATTGCAGTATTTCACTAAATTTTTCAGTATAAACATGATTATTCGTTTATAAACTTTTCTGACAACAAAAGAACAATGTGATATAAAATTCCACGCACACAATTAACGTCAAACGTCTTTCATCAATTCGAATCGGTCTTTTATCGAATCGTAAACGCATGTCGTAATGGATTGTAATAATTGATTATGAATAATAATTTTTGACCTTACCATAGGCGCTAATTGTTTAGAATAGCTTACTGACGATTAATTTAATTGTGAATGCTGTAAAAATATTATGTGGTTGTAAAATGGGACTACTGGACCTAATAGGAGGTTATTGTTATAAAGATAATCGATTTTAAGCGGTTTAGAAGAATGCAATTGGGTATGTCCAAAATATCCCGACCGTCATTTGCCGAACTTTATAATAAAACTCCTATACCACCTTTACTTTTTTATTATTATTATAGACTTTGGATTTCTAGACATTTTAAATTTGTAAATTAAACTAAATTTGATTCAATTTTATACGGAGAACATACTTGGATCATATTATAATACATACCATTTCCAGTTATTTTGATTTAAAAGAAGAAACTACCAAAACGATTTCGATAAAATATTAGGTCTTTACCTATGAAATTGCCGTTTTGTTTGAAAAAAGTTAAAGTATTTTTTTTTCGAACTTATTTATTTCTTTTATTCAAAGTAATCACCCCTGCAATCAATGCATCTTTGCCAACGCTGTGGCAGTTTATGGATGCCCTTCTTGAAAAAATCAGCAGGACGGGAGACAACAAACTCTTCAAAGGCGTTTTGTACTGCCTCTCGGGAATTGAATTTTTTTCCCGCTAAAAGTTGTCCAAATTTTGGAAAAAGTAATAGTCGGTAGGCGTAAGATCTGGTGAGTATGGCGGATGAGGGAGAGCTTCCAAACCCAACTCATGCAGCTTAGAGACGGTCTGTTGTGCAGTATGGGGTCGCGCGTTGTCGTGAAGTAGCAGTGGAGACGACCGATTGACCAAAGCTGGTTGCAGACGTGCGAGTTTCGCCATCATTGTGGTCAGTTCTTCAATGTACACATCTGCAGTAATGCTCTCGCCGTTTTGTAAAAAGCTATGATGAATCACACCAGCATTAGACCATCAAACTGTGACCATCACCTTTCTAGGGGTCATTTTTCGTTTTGCACATTGCTTTGGTACCGAACCAGGATCTAACCAACTTGCTGAGCGCTTTCGATTGTCAAAAAGAATCCATATTTCGTCGCACGTAACAATTCGGTTCAAAATTCCTTAATTTCTGTGCCTGTTAAGCAGCGCAAGGCAAGTCTCGACGCGTACGTTGCGCTGGCGATCGTTAAGTTCGTGGGGCACCCATCTATCAAGCTTTTTTATCTTGCCAATCTGTCGCAAATGGACCAATATTGTTTTGATGCTAACATCAAAAGCTGCTGCCAGCTCAGCTGTAGATTGAGATTCATCAGCTTCCACAATCGCCTTTAATTCATCATTGTTGACCAAAGTTTCCGGACGACCATGAGGTTCATTTTTCAAGTCAAAATTCCCAGAACGGAACCGAGCAAACCAATAACGGGTTGTACGTTCGTTTGTACAGTTCTCTCCGTAAACGTCGTTGATGTTACGTGTCGTTTGTGCCGCGTTGGTGCCACGACGGAACTCATATTCCATAATTACACGAAATTTCAAAGTATCCATTATGAGGAAAAATGTTGAAATGTAATGAAAATACAACGCTAACCAATAAACAAAAGACTTATATTGTAAATAGAATGTCATATTTTTAAAACAAAATTAATTTGAATTTAGAATTCATAGCCAATCAAAACTTTTTTTTGTTTGAAAAAGTCTGTACTGCAATACGGCAATTTCATAGGTAAAGACCTATTATCAATAAAACGTAGAAAAAGAAAACTTTTTTCCTAGAGTACCTTTAAGATAGACACTCATAATTTTGTATTACAATCTAGCTAGATATTTGACTAAGAAGCAATTTTACTTTAACTTCTAAAACCTAATTTCTATAACTGTGATTTCATTTCCATGAGACTAATAGGAAAATGTTGTTCGTGAACATAATAATAATAATAAAGCTTTATTTAATTCCATGCATATAAGTACAATAAACGATAACAATTGCTAACTTATTAACCTATACTTTAATTATTAATTATTTAGTTCGTGAACATACTTGGATCATATTATATATAATAAATACCATTTCCAGTTATTTTGATTTAAAAGAAGAAATTACCAAAACGATTTCGATAAAATTTCCATAATACTTAAAAAAAAAAACCTTTTTCCTAGAGTACCTTTAAGGTAGACACTCGTAGTTGTATTACAATCTAGCTAGGATATTTGACTAAGAAGCAATTTTACTTTAACTTAAACTTCTAAAACCTAATTTCTATAACTGTGATTTCATTTCCATGAGACTAATAGGAAAGTGTTGTTCGGGAATAGCGAAAAATGAGGTTCTTGGAACCGATTTTGGTATCATCGAAAAAATTTGCTTGATAAACCAACGAGACTTACAGAAAAACGTGTCAAGTGCGTGTCCTCACGTTCTAAAGGTTCCGTAAATTACTTAAATATCTAATAAGACCAAATAAAATATCTTTTTACCGTAATGTATAATGATATATATACAAGACTAACTTCTGCCCGCGGCTTTTCCGAAGGCCTATAGGAAACGATGAAGAAAACTTTTCATAAATAATTCAGACTCCCATTTCACCCTCATGGGGGTGGAATTTTGAAAAACCCTTTCTTAGTGGATAAGTTTCAAGTCTCTAGGACCAGTGGTTTAGGCTGTGCGTTGATATATAAGTCAGTCAGTCAGTCAGGACTTTGAATTTTATATGTATAAATGAATATTTCACCCGATTGCGTTTTTCGAACGACCTTAAACAAGTTTAAAGAATAAAACGCATTTTTGTACATTTATATGTATGAGTAAAAGATTTACTTACATCGTTTATCAAATCAAATTGGTACCTAGTACCAACCAACGACTGTTCATGCAATTTCAAAGAACTATTTCAAGGTCCAATAAGATACAGACATAAAGTCGGAATAACTGTGTTTATTAAAATAATATTCAATTGTAAAACATTATGTGTAATAATAGTGAGCGAACGCAGCTATAAATCTTTCTGTGCGTACGCTACGGGTTTAAAGGTTGTGGTGTACTGAAATGTGAGCTTTTGACGATTATTTTTATCTTCACTTATTCTTGAACATAAACCTCTTCCATTAAAGGTGTTTCGTTGCGAGTGTTTCCGTTGGTTTTATTTCCATACAAAGTATTATTAATAAAACTTTGCTTATATTATTTTTGATAATTTTATTTGGTAATTTGTAATTCAAATAAAGAATTAATTCGTTTTGCGCAATAGCTTTGAAAAACATAGTATAATTAGAAATAAACTCTACTTTACTTCTTACTAGGTGGCAGGACTGTTCTGCAAAGTTCGTCTAGGTTGGTACCAACGCTTTGCCAGATATTCTGCCGCCAAGCAATATAGCTTGAAGGGCATTATAGCTAGTAAAACTACTGGGTAAATGAGACTTTATGATCAGCTAGGCGATCACGTAAATTGTTAATTAATTACTATGAATTTAACAGTTTCAACACGCTACTTATAGCTTGTGCATAGTTACTGTGAAAATTTTTAAATAAAAAAAAACTAATTTCATCTGTTGCATTGCAATCAAATTTCCGTGATCACCTTCTTGATCTCACAGCCTATATAGTAATTTTATTATTATTACTAGATTATGTAGATGTCTCAGGATGACGTTTGCAGTGCAGTATCACGTGAAACTCTAGAATTTCGAGTGACACTGCAACTGACGAGGGCAGCCGTGTTATTTAATATCAGGCAAACAGCTAGCTCGTCATGCCATTCCTAAACATAAAATGTTTTATTTTCTAGATGAAGTGAAGCTTTTTACAAAAATAGTATCGCTGTCAGTGGTCAGCAAGTTTGATATACACTCGAGCTTGCATGCAACCTTGACCCATAGTGTGCTTACACGTAAACCGATACTACCTTATTATATAACTATAATTGTAATCTATGACGGAGCTGGAACTTATAGAACTTTTTGTTTTATTTTTATTTAATCCTTAATAGGTCCTTTAAGAAAGAGGATAAATTAAACCGACTGTAATTACCTTTAATTTCATATGGATAGCATACGTGGATGATATTATAACACATACCATTTCCAGTTGTTTATGGGAAAGTAAAATTTAGCACTTTAAAAATTTTTAGTATTTTGGCCACGGCTTCTTAAGTTAAGATTTCCTACGACGTTGTTTTTAATTTTAATTTGAAATTTGGTCTTACATTAGAATTGGTAACACCTTAATTATATAATTTACATAGTTGCAATTTAAATCAAATTTAAATGTATTTCTTCAGTTTTAACTTATATTTTGAATAAAAAAATATAAAAAAAATGATTTCGATATAACTTTCATGAGATTAACCTGACACTATTAGCCATACAAATAAAATTATCGAAATCTGTTTTTAAATGACTGAGATATGTCTCAAACACAAGAAAATTTATATTTTTTAAATATTAATCTGGAACAAAATTACATAGTTTGATCCAAAATGTAATTGTAAATAAAGTATATATTTATATAAGGGTTTAAAAAAAAACAAAATTGAATTGAGAACCTCCTCTTTTTTGAAGTCGGTTGGAAATAAAGATTTAGATAGGTCAACCTAGTTTCCTTTCAATACGTATAAATCTTTTTCAAAAGGTACCGTTTGTACTGAACAATAAAAACAAATTACTGGACACATGCGTCTTGGAGCTCTATATGGGTATAATAAAGGGCCAAAATTTTCAAATACAAAAAAAAGTTCTATGATTTTAATAACAATAAGTATATTTATTTCCAACTACACATCAAAATCTTTAACCGAAGTTGGTTAATTTTAACTAAGTTTTACCGACGATTTTTCATTAATTTTAATACGATTCGTATTAAACTATGACCGTATCATAACAGATTATAAAAGATACGCTCTTCACCTTTAATCTTATAAATACGCTGTATCAACAGTCAACACGTATCGTATATTATCTGATATATGCGTGTACCAATGTTAATCCAATTAGAGTCCGAGCCGCTATGTCACATTAACATTAATTAGAATTTTAAATAAGGTAGAAAATTACTTAGTTACTTGCACCAGAGTGCGGTAACAGGTGCAGATAGACGGGTAACTAATAGATTATAATCCTTGCTTAATGATAATGACGATATTGTAAAAGATATCCTTAGAACGTTAATATGATATAGGATTGAATGGCTCAGTTCCAGAGGTCCCTAAGTCCAAATGAGCTAGTCAATAAATCAAATTAAAACAATAAAAACACTGAAGTATTTCTATTTAAAATTAAACTTCATAGTGCTTGGAAATAATTTAAAATTTTATTATATATAAAAATATTTTATAATCCTCAATAAAATCAACTTTTAATGAACTGGACTTATGTCCTAATTATTGGACTAAACCCCTTTTAAGCGTCAACGCTCATTCTAAGGAATAAGGCACTTTGGTTACAAAATTGTTGGACTTAAATTACCAACAAAATATTGAGGTATTTAGAATTTTAGCATTTTTTAAATTTTAATTAAAATAATACATCACTTTGGTTACAAAATTGTTGGACTTAAATTACCAAAAATATATTGTGGTATTTAGAATTTTAGCATTTTTTAAATTTTGATTAAAATAATATATTATTAGTCTTAAAAATAGCTTCGTATCGCAAGGTAGGAAAAAATTACAAGTTGCATCCTGAGCGGCATTTTTTCCTGCTCTGTGTTAATACAATACGGTAAAGACAAAATAGTGAGTCTGCCTCGGTGATAGCCCGTGTGTCTTTCAAACTGACGCGACGTGACTCACTTCAAATCCCTTGGCCCAGGACTAATGACTTTCAAGTTTTTTTTGTAGTGTTTGCACTCGTTCCTATACACAACGGTAAAGGAAAAGAACGTGAATAAACCGACATTTTCATTAATTTGACACCATGTGTTATTGACCAACCCGCACTTGGTTTGCATCATGGATTGTCATGGATTATGGCTACAAAACTTTTCCCGAGTTTTGGCGGGAAAACTAAAAAGATCACGTTACCGCATTATATTATTTCCAAAACTTGTGTTATTTTCAGTGTATTAACACTGAAAATAAATATATATAAAAAATATAAAAAAAGTAATATATTCTATGAGTTTTTGGCGGGAAACGAAAAAGATCGCGTCGCCGCATTGTATTATTTTCCAAAACTTGTGTTATTTTCAGTGTTAGTGCACAAAATTAGTGGCATTTTATTCGTTAAGTGCTGGATTACAAGCATGAGGGTGGGAAAGTGGTATAATAATGGTGAAACGTTTTTTTTCGTGTTGTTTCCAAAACTCCATAGAAGCTTCTGGTAAAGTTGCCACCACTTTACTAGGAGTATGACTTGACTAGACTAGACTATGACTTGACTCTGACTTGACTTGATGACTTCGACTGTGACCTGACACATAATTTACGTGAAATATCATTAACTTGCTAAATTATCAATTACTTGACACTGGCTAAATACACAAAAGTGTGGAGCCAAAACACAAAAAAAAAACTTCCCGACCCGAAGACCATATATAAACTGACCATACCGTACCTGGCAAAAGGAACGTATTAGGCTAATCATACGAAGGACAAAGATGAAAGTCTTCTCAGATACCATTATAAATGTGAAAACTTGTCTGTTTGATTGTATATTTACTAGCTTTTGCCCACGGCTTCACCCGTGTGGCCTATAGGAAACAAAGAAGAAAAAATTTCATAGATAATTAAACCACCTATTTCACCCTCTTAGGGGTTGAATTTCGAAAAACCTACCTATAATTTCTTACCTATACTTTACAAAGAATACACTCTACAAATTTCAAGTCTCTAGGACCAATGGTTTAGACTGCGTTGATATATAAGTCAATCATTCAACAGTCAGGATTAGTTGGTATTTAATTAAGTAATGTTTTTCTTTATTGATTAATATTTACTCAAAGTTTCATGTTTATTATTTGATTATATATAACAGAAATGCAGTTGACCTTTAACCTTTTAACCATTTGCTATTACATTTTATGGTACTTGGATTCTATTTAACGTCTGTGGGTGATGATTGATGGTAATTTTATTGACAGATAACTAGTTATTACAATTTGGTTTTACAATTGGATTAGTACTACAGATTACTATCTAAAGTAAAAACTTTAATCCCGAACCGGATTTCAAAATTTGAACCTGCATCCATCCGTCCCTGAAGCCAAAATATTCTTTACTTAAGCTACCATGACAAGTGATATCCTGTCCAAATTTATCCTTCACCTTTTACAATTAACTTACGGGGTTGGTAGCGCATCGCGCTACCAATCCCTTAAGTTGGTTGAATTTTCTTTTGTGATTCCCAAGAATCTCTCAACAGGGATCTGTTCCCCCATCCATCATCATCCCCAATCACCCCACCCAGCATGGACAAGTTACATCTATATAAATGCTGTAAAGATGACGCTATGATATAAGGTGACATACTGAGGTCAAACGGTACCGTACCGTAAGTTCAAAATAGATCTATTTAGATTCGCTTAAAATGAAAAAATAGCCTGCTATATAATAACTAGCTTCTGCCAGCGGCTTCACCCGCGTGGCCTATAGGAAAATAATTCAACCTCTTAGAAGTGGAATTTCGAAAAACCTTTTCTTAGTGGATACTTACACATTACAAAGAACACACCCTCCAAATTTAAAGTCTCTAGAACCAGCGGTTTAGGCTGTCCCAGTCAGTTAACTCTAACTTCGACCGAATGTCTGGTCTCCTGGTACTTCATTATTTTTTCACAGTCACAAGAAGTTCAGTCAGCGCTTATGTCAATGATTGTACAACCAATACATTTGATGTAGGGTCTTAAAAAAATATTTTAGTGATCTTTTGAAGATATTTTAGTGATGTATATTTTTGCTGGGAGGATCCGTTGGGAAGTCTTTGAAGGCGTTTGGAAAACCACTCGATCTCATAAATAGAGATATGGCATCAGTGAGATGAAGTTATTTTGGAATTTAGTTATTCTAATACTATTCTATAAGTAGGTATGTATATCTAGTACCTTAGAAAATATTTTAAGTACATATACGTTTAACTCTTATGCAATGCCAGTATCTACAACGGTAACATTAGACAAATAAATGTGTTCCTAAGCTAGTGACCATACATAATTAGCATTCAGAGTTATTAGGGTCAACCAGTGGACCCTAGCGTGTTCCCACTGAGTATTTAAATATTTTGAACTTATTTGGTTAACGTTTACGCAGTTACGTTTGCTGTGCACAATTTTAATACACAGAAGGTTAACTTGAAAGTAGAGCTGTTACAATTAGTTTTTTGCTGGGAATCTGTATATCACATCATTTGCTGAAAGATTTCCGCTGCTGAACACACGCCTCCCTCATAAAACGCCACTTTAAACGCTTGGCAATATCTAATATTGTCACTGGTAGGCGTCTTGGTGATCGTAGTTAATTTATTAATACAAATACAAGTACAAGTTTCTACAAGTACAAGTACCTACAAGTATAAGTTCAAATACAAGTACAAGTGAAAGTTTGAGTACAAGTACGAGTACAAGTACAAGTACGAGAACAAGTACGAGTACAATTTTGAGTACAAGTACGAGTACAAGTACAAGTACGAGTACAAGTAAGAGTACAAGTACGAGTACAAGTGCAAGTACGAGTACAAGTACAAGTACAAGTACAAGTGCAAGTGCAAGTATAAGTACAAGTACAAGTACAAATGTAAATCCAAATCGTTTATTGCAAAACACTAATTAGGTTACATCGTAAAGTGACCTCTGCCTTTTGCTTTAGTTATTAAACTGAAAAAGACAGGGTCTTCCCGTAAATGATCTAGAAGTTTTACAATAGTAGTAGTACTGAGGAGGATGGTACTGTTTATTCCTTTATTATTCCCGTAGGCGGCGGAAAGAGTTGAGGTGGTACCATTCTCACAAGGACCGGGACCACACGGCATAAAGATTCATAATACCGATATTAAAAACGGAGCTAGACTGGTCCGAAAATCCTGGCATTGCCAAAGCGAATGGCTCTGTGACTCCTTTCACACCGTATTCACGCCTTTCCGAAACACATTTCAACGTGTTACATTTCACCGGTGTCGACTCATGTAACGCTAATTTGAATGTGGCGAGGAGGACTACTAGACGCTCGGCTAAGCGCGTCCTTTCTGGTCGAAATACCACCCATTCGTACCAAGCGATTTGACTCAACGTTCTTAATTAGAACGGCTAAGGAATGGAATGCCCTGCCAGCGTCTGTGTTTCCGGCCAAATATGACCCGGGCGTGTTCAAGAGAAGAGTGAATAGGTATTTACTTGGCTAGCATGCTACACCTTCGATCGCATCGTCACTTCCCATCAGGTGAGAGCGTGGTCAAATGCTAGACAAGTTTGAAGTAAAAAAAAAAGGAATTAAAGCTATCGTTTTGTAGGTATAAGTAGGTATATATAATCTGACCTAAAGAACAAGCAGAACACAATTTGCTACCTACAAGTGGTTAAAGGTAAGGTGGTTAAATGTACACGTGGTTACAAGTACACGAAACAGTAAAGTAATTATTTCTAATTACGGGAACGGCGATTACACTGTTTGTGTTTATTTAATTATATCAGAGGATTAAGTTTACTGGTGTATGTTGAAACTGGATATTTTCGTAATTAAATTATAAGTTAACAAAATTTGTAACGTAAGAGAGAGGACTTTGTTCATTTCATTATATGAATAAGAATAAACTAATTGCATTATAAGAGCGTAAGTTATATATTAATTTACACAAGACTATAGCGTTTCGATGATATGGGCTTTCGATTAAATATCTTTTCGATTATATAGCGTTGTAGAAATGATTTTCGACAATGAGTGTAAGTGTACATCTTAACAGTTCAGTTGATCAAATGTTGGAGATTTGCATGCACGACGAAAACAAAATGTATGCCTTTAATTCGCGAAGCTCCTTCGTAAACGGTGTAATTATGACTGATTACTTAGCAATTGCTATGCGTACGAATAAACAATGAGTCGATAATGACTCGCTAAGTGTTCCATCGCCCCTTGCGGTTCTGTAATGATACAGTGATGCGCGCAACGCGACGTGACTTCAAACAGTATTTACTGTCAAATAGGTATTTTTTGAACTATGAATATCCACGAAATAATTGCTAATTAGTTTCTGCTAGCTCATTTCAGAATATTATTGAGCAAAATGGGGCCAATCAAGGGTAAATCTCCAATACTTTTTGAATTGACGTAGTAGACAACAAACTACATGAACACTCTATTTTTAGTGATGTCTCGAAAACACGAAATTGTATTGTGTACAAAAGCTATCAAACTAATCAATTACTTAGTAGGTCATCACGGATAGCATATAGTGCAATTTTTTTGTAGTAGTAGGTAGTGTTAGGAGTTTTTGTTACATTATTGTAGTATTTAATTAGTTGTAATATACATAATAGAAATACTTAAAAGCATTGCTATTATGTAAGCAATGTAAGCAATTAATATATAATAGCAATGCAATGCTATGTAATGTTTAGAGCATTGCTATTGTGTACCAGTAGTGCTACCACAGTCTAAAGATGAAGTACTTGCTGTTTCCACCTTTATAGACGCGTACTAGTAATTTCAGCCAATACATTTCACTCACAGCCTAATGGAGCGTCCAACATAGATTTATAGTGCTGAATTAATCTGTATCTTGTTGTAAACGATCACTTAGCGGCACTATCTCTGCATCCGTCTAGATGAGCCGCTGCACTCTAATTCTATATTTCATTTGCTGAAAGTTATGGTGTTTGATTATGGATGGAGTGGGAGAAATATTAACACCTACTCCTTTTGCCTCTAATACGATTTGTTCCTATAATTTTGCCTGCATCAATTCGGATCGTTTTTTAACGGGATTATGCTCTTTGTCTCTATACTGAGCTTTATAAACGTCAGCGGGTGGGAAAGAGACACCAGCACTCATGGCCATCAAAAGTGGGATGTAATTGGCTTAATGGCACTCCTACCTTCAGCGCAAGCCATTCGCAGATGAAGAGGATCGAGAAGACTACGTCCCACTGAAGAATCCACTCTCTCTTTTAGTGGATTTCCATAGTCGAACCTATGGAATAGACTACGGTATCCTAAAGATACAGTTAATTTACAAACTTTATCAAACTTAAATTTCTCGTTGCACTTCACGAAGTTTTTACCTATTTACTATATATTTATCGAATAAATCTCAGTTTCTTTGGAGACTGACTGTTGCTAAAAATATTTTCGATTTGTTTGGCAGTTTTTTTTTTTTTGGTAGCTACAATCGTGTTGATTTCATGTACTGACAACTGTGTGTGTGTGTGTTTGCTGTTATTAAATGATTTCAGTTTTTTATTTCTTACTGCATCATCAAATTAACATGGGACTACCGTACAGATTCAAAAATCTATCGTATCGTAAAATTATTTTATTTTGTAAAGTCGCATACAATAAACCCTTCAAAACCAAATTAGGTCATCCTTTGACTACACAATTTCTTATACACCATGTGAAAGTTAGCGTAAAATACAGACCAAAACACTTCTCAACCCCATATTAAGAGTACAACTAGAACAAAACATAAAGCCGTTTGTATACCGATCTGCCACTTACGAAATAATTACGTAAGATACAAAGTTCCCATGAAGGTATGCAAAAATTGTTGGGAACATTCCTACAGGAATATGCGTGCTCGATAATTTCTCGATGTAATTTTTGCATTTATGCCGCAGCATCAGTTGTAATGAACGGCCGAATGCGCATTACGCCCTGTTAAATAATACGCTTTCATATAACAATGCTTGGATATATTTAAAGCTAATTCTTTAAATATATGGCGGTGAACTTCACATAATCACTATTAGGTAATTTTAAAAACAAAATTATCATTAATTAATTTCAATTCATCGTGTGATCGCGGTGTAAGGATATTGTTAATAGAGTCACCCCATTTCTTTTTGTGGGTACCGTAAGAGACGGTTAAGGAAATATCTAGGATACCTGGGCAATGCAGCTGAAATCTTCTGAAATCACCAAGACGCCCGCTAAGTGTGATGTATATAGCCCCCCTTATATGGCTTGATTCAGTTTACATGGATATAATGGTCTGGGGGGGTTGGGGAATTTAATGCGCATTGAATGGACCCGCATGTATGTTCTACCATTTTCCACCATTTAGGAGAATTTTTTCGTAATTTTGGAAATTTAATATGAAAAAAAATTTAAATTTTGGCTTAACCTATTGTGCTAGGATGCTTAGGTGGAGTTGAATCAGCCTGTATATGATCGTCTAAAGTGGGTTGTGGACGTATTCTGGTTGATGAACTTCAGTTAATTTTGTACGATCAAGTTAATATTGTACGAACAAGTGTTTAAGTAACAAAACAAAAAAAAGATGGTGCTTTAGACCACACAACTGAAGTTAAACTTCTTTTGCTTCATCTATCGGCCGGTATAACTTTGTTTTTGCTTTATTTAATGTATCTGGAAAATTTCAAATTGTGATTTTACAGGAACATAACATAATTATACAAATTTTAAGTACATTTTAACTTTTTTATGTTAACAATTGAGATCTACGTGAACCAACACTTTCAACTTCCGTTCGCTTCGTTATTCATTCACCTGCTTACTCCCCAAGTCAAGCGTGCCTAAAGAAGTTTTACTTCAAAAAGAAAAACATATACGAAGAAAATCTAGGTACCAACAAATCTCAAAATGGAATCTTAAATATGAATTCAAATCGATTCAGATTCAAGTTACGAATGGAAACGACCAGAGCAAGTTTAAGCCGATCATGGCAAAATCGTATGCAAACTGCGGTTCCCACGATACCGGACAATCCAACGTTTATCGAGTTGAGCTCAATTCTTAACGATTATTTTGTTATGAGTCGATTATTATCGGTTCGAAATCATAAACTCCATAATTTTAATTGAAACTAATAATACAACCTTGGAGTCTACAAATCGAGAGTGAACAGGTATCTTCTAGGCAAGCGTGTTACATTACATCCTAGACCACATCGTCACTTACCATCAAGTGAGATAGTGGTCAAACGCAAACCTATCAAACAAAAAAAAACATAATTTCGTTATACAATACAAACATTTTTGAAATGTACACATACTATCGCGTTAATAAAACTTCAGAGTGCGTTGTAAATATATAAGTTTCAAACTTTAATTTAGCTTGGATTGTCAATTAATGTATAAATGGTAAACACTGCGCAACTAGTAATATTATAATTATATAATATTACTAGTTGCGCAGTGTTTCACCCGTGGATAAAAGTATTTAAATTATTTGCTCATCCCACGGGAAAATGTTTACTTTTCCGGGATATGATGTAGCCTATATGTTAATCCAGTGTATAAGCTACCTTGGTATCAAATTTCATCCAAATCCATTCAGCCGTTTGAGCGTGAAGAAGTAACGAACATACACACAAACACACATACAAACTTTCGCCTTTATAATATTAGTGTGATTAAATACCTTATTTATCGAACTTTATTTTTTTATCTATTGGCTAGACACATTTATCTATGTTTTTACACTTTGGCTTATTTAAATCTTATTTAAATGTTTCTTATCGAAACCAAAACGGCTCTAAACGATTTTACGTATAAATTAGTGATTATTTATTACAATAACTTAAATTTTCAATAGTACATTATTATTAGATCATCACGCTTTTAAAGATGCAGTTTTATTCGCATAAATTAATAATTTAACGGTTCTTAATGCGTTTCCTATGATATTATCTTAATGGATGTAATAAAGCATTGGTTAACATTATCATATTCTACATATATCTAAACCTACCTACTTATTATGTTATGATAAATGATTATTTAATAACATCAGTGTCAAAATATGTATTAATAATAATAATAACGCCCAACCTGCCCATAGATCCTGGACCCTAACCAGGATTCCCTGTATCTAGGGACCCAGGAACTACGAGGACCATGCTCCCACAACACCCAGACTCAGAACATGTATTTGCGCTTTTTTCTGTGCACATATACTTCTCCTGCCGCGGGAATCGAACCCGCCGCCTCCGAGTTATGAGCCGACCTTCTCAACCACCACACCACAGAGGCTGTAAAAAAATTAAATTGAAACGAATAAACCTATAAAATCGATTTTTTACCCATCAGATCTTATCTCTTATTCTGAATCCAAAAAAGTATTGCAAGCTAATTGTGTGATACTCAGTAAAAATATTCAAACAAGTTTTCAATCTCAGAAAAATGCCGGAGGAATTTAATAAAGGGCTTACAATCATATCGTCAAATGTTGAGTCTAGGTTCTGTAATATTATTTTTCAATAAAGAAATAAACAATTAGTAATAAGGAAAACTGACAAGTTCGTCATGTCTGTCTGTCTGTCTGATTCCTTTACAGCTTAAAAATTAAAATGTTTTACTTGAAACTAGGTTATTATTATTAATAACAATAACGCCCAACGATCACATACATAGATCCTGGACCCTAACTAGGATTCTCTGTATCTAGGGACCCAGAAACTACGAGGACCGTGGCACCACAACACACAGACACAGAATAAGTATTTGCACTTTTTTGTGCATAAATACTTGCCCTGTTGCGGAAATCGAACCTGCCGCCTCCGGGCTTTGAGCCGACCACCACACCACGGTCGCTGTCAATCCATTATTATTGGTTATTGACCTCTACTGCAAGATACCTTTTCAATATGTTTAAAATGAACATTTAACAATAATACAAATAATAATAATATTTAATGAATTATTATTATTATTAATGAATTTAATAATAATAATTGACTACCTGCCCTAAAATTAAGGGTTCCTTAATACTAAAAATGGCCCGACGTGCTATTTACAGTAATTAATTTAAACTATACTGATAAATCTATCTATTCATATAAAATTCAAAGACCTGACTGACTGACTTATATATCAACACACAGCCTAAGCCGCTGGTCCTAGAGACTTGAAATTTGGAGGGTGTGTTCTTAGTTAAGTGTAGGTATTCATTAAGAAAGGCTTTTTCGAAATTCTACCCCTAAGAGGGTGAAATGGGTGGTTGAATTAACCATGAAAAAAAATTTTCTTCGCTACCCTATAGGCCATGCGGGCGAAGTCGCGGGCAGAAGCTAGTAAATAAAATAAAATAAATAAGAATAAAATAATTTTAACTGACGTGAGTTTTATCCTTTATTTATCTTACAAAATGTACGAGTACTGAGCTGTTAAAAAAAAACAACAACATTATTTTTACGAAATAAAACTTTTAGATTTAAACATTCATCGTCGCATCGAATCCGATTACCTGCAATCGAATTCCAGATTTCTTTCGGCATGTGAACCTCGCGAGCGTGACACGACCGGCGCGGGTTCGACTCCCTGCAGGCACCATTAGACCCAATAATCATCAGTCGGTAGCCGAGCCAGGACCACTAATTTTCTCTAATTTTCCTATCAAAACCGATACGCCATTGTTTTTTTTAAATCCAGTAGCTGAGTAACTGTTCCGATCGTGAGAACATCGAGTTACGTAAATTATCGGTTTAACTTTTTTCCGAAGGCTGAGGCGATGTTTGCGTGCATGTGAGCCGATCATCCGACCTTGTGGTAATACGCCAAATTGAGCTTGAAGGATTCTCAAGCTTTTATGCATTTATTTGTATTGTAATGTGTTGTGGAAAATAGACACAAGGTCGCTAAATGCGTGTTGAACGTAAAGTAATACTCACTTTGCTAGAGATGTTGCGCATTTTAAATCACACTAATATTATAAAGGCGAAAGTTTGTATGTGTATTTGTGTGTATGTGTGTATGTTTGTTACTCCACGCTCAAACGGCTGAATGAGTTTGGATGAAATTCGGTACCAAGATAGCTTATACACTGGATTAACTTATAGGCCACATTTTATCCAGGAAAAGTGAAATTAAAATACTTTTTATCCGCGGGTGAAACCGCGAGGCGCAACTAGTATTTCATAATAATAATAATAATAGCGCTCAACGATCACATTCATAGATCCCGGATAACTAGGATTCCCTGTGTCTAGGGATCCAGGAACTACAAGGACGATGGTCCCACAACACAACACTAGGTACTTAATTGGTGAAACAACAAAGAGTTCTATCTATCTATATGCGACAGCCTCTGTGGTGTGGTGGTTTAGCAAGTCGGCTCATAACCCGGAGGCGGCGGGTTTGATTCCCGCGACAGGACAAGTATTTGTGCACAGAAAAAAAAGCGCTAATACTTGTTCTGAGTCTGGGTGTTGTGGGACCATGATCCTCGTAGTTCCTGGGTCCCTAGACACAGGGAATCCTAGTTAGGGTCCAGGATCTATGTTTTATAAAAAAATTACGATTAATATAATATTTACGAACTAGTGTAACAATGAGCAGTCTCATCGCTGACAGCGATATCTTCCAGACAACCTTTGGATGAACATAAGTATTTGCGTTTTTTCCTGTGATAAATACTTGTCTTGCTGCGGGAATTGAATCCACCACCTCCAGGCTATGAATCGACCTCAACCAGCAACCACAGAGGCTGTCTATGAATAATATTTGTTATCGTAACGGAAATTATTATATTCTTGTTATGTATATAATCACTATGTTTAATTTTTTTTAAATTTTTTTACAATTACTACTCATACAAATTTTGATGCACGCCTACATCCCTCTTTCTCAAACTATGACTGGTAGAAAATGCTTTAGCATTAAGTCGTCCGTTTGTACTGTTTTTAGTGCAATAAAGAATAATAATAATGATAATAATATGGTAAAAAATGTAAACAGATATTGTACTAACCTTGTTGGAAATAATTGGATTTCCTCACATACACACAAACTAGAGCCATGAGTTGCAGTTGAGATAGCCTCTGTCTGGTGGAAGGGGGGAGGGGTAGAAGGTCTCGAAGGTTTGCAATCTCTGCATTGATTAGATCCCGCCGAAGCTTGCTTGCACCTTTCGTTGACTTGCCCTGGTCGAATCTGGGAACGAAAACGCAATTGGAACAGTGATTAAAATTATCATCAACTCTAAATACACTAGTTATGAAGTTTCACCTGCGGATAAAAGTATTCTATCTGTTCAGCGTATAATCTACCTGTATTCTAAATTTCATTAAAATGGGTTCAGTAGTTTTTGCGTGAAAGAGTAACAAACATCCATACATACAAACTTTTGCGTTTTTGCGTTTTCGAGTTTTCTGTTCTGCATTGTGCCGGATTGCTTGCACCAGCAGTGAGAAAGAAAACTGCTTTTTTTCAAACTCGTATATTGTAATGGGCTTGCTATATATTTGACAATAAGCCCTTTGTAATTTTATATGCTTAGTAAAATAACTTAATATAATTTTGACTTGTAAAAGTGTTAATAATAGCCTATTTGCAATAAATCTTTTGACTTTGACTTTATTATATTACCATTAATTAAGCCTCTAGTCATAAAGACTTCAATCCGGGTTTGTAATACATGAGCAATTAACGATAACTCAAACATTTAAAGTGAAACAGCTTATTTATAACCACAAAGTTTACATCAGTTAAGGCTGCTTCCAGGCACAGCGTTTATGTTTTGAGGGTATCTCTAGAAGATTTTGTAAAGTTGAAAATCGCAGTTCATCAGATGTCAAGACTGACTAGGTGATAGGACTTTTCTGAAAACGTCGTCTAGGTAGGAACCACCGCTTTGCCAGTTTTTTCCCCAAGTCGTCAAGTCATATTCTAGACAAGTCGTACTCCTAGTAAAGTGGTGGCAGCTTTACCAGAAGCTTCTGTGGAGTTTTGGAAATAACACGAAAAGAAACGTTTCATCATCATACCACTTCCCCACACTCAGTAATATGCATGTGATCCAGCACTTAATGAATAAAATGCCACCCATTTTATGCACTAATACTGAAAAAAAAACACAAGTATTGGAAAATAGCACAATGCGACAACGCGATCTTTTTCGTTTTCCCGCCAAAGCTCGCTTTGCCAGTTATTCTGCCGCCAAGCAGTAGTGTGCAAGCGGTACGGTATACGGTTGAGGTTGGTCCACGTAGATCTCCATCAACATAGCAAAGTTAAACATTTGTATTGTTATGTTGGTATATCCGGTAAAATGAAAATTTACATTTGTCAAGATGGCGACACTAACATTCAACAAAGCAAAAACAAAGTTATACCAGAGTCTTTGGCGGGAAAGCGTAAAAGATTGCGTCACCGCATTGTATTATTTTTCAAAACTTGTGTTATTTTCAGCGTTAGTGCATAAAATTGGTGGCATTCTATTCGTTAAATGCTGGATTACAGGCGTGAGTGTGGGAAAATGGTATAATGATGGTGAAACGTGCCTTTTTGTGTTGTTTCCAAAACTCCATAGAAGCTTCAAGTAAAGTTGCCACCACTTTACTAGGAGTATGACTTTGACTAGACTATGACTTGACTATGACTTGACTTGACGACTTCGACTGTGACTTGACACATATTTGCGTGAAATATCATTAACTTGATAAATTATCAATTACTTGACACTGGCTAAATACACAAAAGTGTGGAGCCAAAACATATAAAAAAAATTATACCAGCCGATAGATGGTGCTAAACTAAAGAAGTTTTACTTCAGTCGCGTGGTCTAAAGCACACTCGTTTTTTTATCTGATTACTTTGTTTTGTTGCGCTGGGCGTTCAAATATTGTTATTGTTGATTTTGTGATCAGACTCTGCCTTAATCCTCTAAAACTGTTCCGATGACATAAAATAATAAAGATATATGTAAAACCGAAGAAAGTTTACACCAATTAGTCAATAAGACTACGCAGTAAATATTTTATACGATCAATTAAAAATGGTTACATGTCGTAAAATCAAATCAATAATGATTGCACAAGAAACTGTATCAGTAATGCCTATAACATTAAAAACACACATCAGATTAATACAGAATTTTTATACACTGTAATAGAATTAACGACAATTAAATTATGTTGTTAACAAAGTATTTATGTTCTTATAAAAATTAGTTCCACATCTCAATATCCTAGTTGCGCAGTATATAGAGCGCGCAGTATCGCAGTTTGATACAAAAATCTGTATTGACGTAAATAAAAATACTAACATTGAAATGAAATGTTTTCTTGTTTTCTTTTTTGAGTTTCGTTTTTAAACCATCCGAAATGCTTCTGGATATGACAAATACTTGAACGATCTCGTTTTGACCATTCCTATGTAATGTAATTATTTATATTAGTAAATCACTCATTGTCTTAAAATTGAAAAAACATAAATAAATATTTGTGAACATTTCACACAGCGCGATCTAGCCCCAAACGAAGCAAAGCTTGTACTATGGGAACCAGATAACTGATACAATACTTAGATACTTTTTGTTTGTAAATACATACATAGAATACAATATAACGTCCAGACAAAGAACAAACACCAATGTTCATCACACAAATGTTTGTCCTGGGTGGGAATCGAACCCACAACCCACAGTTCAGAAGGCCCTAGTAGCCCTACTAGGAACTGAGCTATCGGGTCAGTCAATCATATTTTGAATCTTCGTTTTAAACTTTATTATTATTTGTTTATTTATTATTGCTACGAAATTTTAAATCATTTTAATGGGTAGTTTTAAATTAATAAATTTCTGACCGCTACTCATGAATAGTGTGTCGATTTCTCAACCAGGCATTAATGGGTCAAATGTACTCAGGATAGGTATATCTAGCAAAGTAAAGGGAGAAATAATGATAATTCATAAGTAGTATTGCGTCTGTTATGCCTGTCGACACTAAAGTTTTTTATATATATCTATATATATTGTAGTATTCTTAGTTTTTGGTGTGCCAAGTTGACATTAATTTGTTAAGTTCGTGTCAACTTGGCACACCAAAACTTAAACTTAAACTTGGTTGGACAAAAAACGAACTTTTAATAGACTTGGTGCAAACCGACTAATGCCTGTTAGTTTTAATGAGCTATTTATTTTGTGTTCCATTTATGAAAAAGATTTTATCAAATGAGAGCAGTAGGTATTTGAGTGCCATTTATTTGAAAACATTTGTAGTAATCTATGTTACTGTCTTGATTTCTATTAATATTTATTGTTACAAACGGTTTCGGCCATCAGTGCAACTATTCAGAATCGATACTCAATTTTATTCGATTATGAATGTTTTTTATTCGAATTACGCATAAATGCGGAATAATGCTTAAATATGAACCTCACCTTGAAAAGAAGCATTCGAGATAAAGTATAGCCGTATATATCTAACACAGTTGAACCTTGTCGCTATCATGTAGTTACCCATGCTGCAGGGTAAATTGAAAATTACGAGTAAATATTAAAATGACAAGGTACTAAAACATTCACTAGAAATTTTGTCTTATCGCAAGTGAATAGGAAAGGTCAGAGGCATGGGCAATTAATTTTTAAGGTTATGTGAAGCTGATTGCAATTAATGCATTATAAATATATTTTTGTACTATAAAAATCAAAGCATAACAATTATTGTATTTACACATAATTTTTAATATTAATGTTTGTAATCAACAATGATTAATTTAATTGCTTTTATTTAAACTTTGGCATTATGTAGTGTATTATAGATTAACGAGCTTCTGCCCGCAGCTTCGCCCGCGGCGTGGCCTATGGGAAAATAATTCAACCACCCATTTCACCCTCTTAAGGGTAGAATTTCGAAAAATCCTTTCTTAGCGGATGCCTACGTCATAACACCTACCTGCATGCCATTTTTGATCCCGATTCGTCTAGTGGTTTGGGCTGTGCGTTGATAGATCACTATGTCAGTCAGTCAATCAGTCAGTCACCTTTGAGTTATATACTCGTATATTTAGATACAAATCTGAATTTTATGCAGGAATTACCTCTTGTGGGTGATTTTAATAATTAACATTTATGCACGTCTCTTTGAAGTTTGACAGCTCCTTCTTATCCCTTTATGACATGCCTACTGTAATACATTTGGGAAAGTCATAGAGGAATAAGTGCAAAGTTAGAGGAGGTGTTCAACTTTCGTATAAACGGGCGTTAGTTAGTTTAGTTTTATACAAGATTGCAATATAGTATTGTATGTTGTTTGTGGACTAAAAGTACGGACGCTTGAGATGAATGATGATAGAATAGAATAAAATAAATATTTATTCCTGGCAAAAAGGCAAAAAAAAAAATTTAGTGTAACAAAGAATAAAATAATTTGCTCGTTGCCACATGATGGTGATGATGATGAAAAAAATAGGAAACTTGGCGGGATAAAAAGTCGCATTTTTCAAAGATATCGTTTTTTTTTTTTTTTATTATACTGCATTTCCACAGACACCTGGGTCCGTGCTTTTTGTTAGATTATTTTTTATATTTATTAATTAAGCCTATCAAAGATATCGTTTAACGCCTGAAAGTCATTGTTCGAGTTTTGGCGGGAAAAAGAAAAAGATCACGTTACCGGATTATATTATTTTCCAAAACTTTTGTTATTTTCAGTGTTAGTGCATAAAACTGGTGGAATTTTATTCGTTAATTGCTGGATTACAAGCATGAGTGTGGGAAAGTGGTATAATGATGGTGAAACGTTTTTTTTCGTGTTGTTTCCAAAATTCCATTGAAGCTTCTGGTAAAGTTGCCACCACTTTACTAGGAGTATGACTTGACTAGACTATGACTTACTCTGACTTGACTTGATGACTTCGACTGTGACCTGACACATTATTTACTTGAAATATCATTAACTTGCAAATTATCAATTACTTGACACTGGCTAAATACACAAAAGTGTGGAGCCAAAACAGAAAAAAAGTCATTGTTCGTGGCAACAAGACCAAGTTTTGTCAAGCTAAATATCTATCTAAGTTAAAATCACCACGCCCCATAATAGATAATGCCTTTAACAAAAGGGTTTTTACCGACTTCAGACCCAATGAGAACATCATCAATGTAGTCGAATCCAAAATACACATTTTTTTTTTTTTTTTTTACTTCAAACTTGTCTAGCATTTGACCACGCTCTCACCTGATGGGAAGTGACGATGCGATCAAAGGTGTAGCATGCTAGCCAAGTAAATACCTATTCACTCTTCTCTTGAACACGCCCGGGTCATATTTCGCCGGAAACACAGACGCTGGCAGGGCATTCCATTCCTTAGCCGTTCTAATTAAGAACGTTGAGTCAAATCGCTTGGTACGAATGGGTGGTATTTCGACCACAAAAGGATGGCGCTTAGCCGAGCGTCTAGTAGTCCGGTAGTGGAATGGTGATGGGAGAATTAGATCATGCAGTTCTTGAGCGCATTCACCGTGGTGTAATCTGTAAAAAACCGACAGACTTGCCACCTTACGTCGATGTGCAAGGCTCTGGAGCCTTTCACCAACCAAAGTGTCGTCGTCAATGAGCCTTTTGGCACGCCGTTCAATCGAGTCCAGAGCCTCAAGCTGGTACTTCGCAGACCCGTCCCACAGGTGGCAGCAGTACTCCATACACGATCGGACTTGTGCTTGATACAGATTTAGAAGCTGTCCAGGTGTGAAGTACCGCCTTACCTTGGACAATATGCCGAGTTTTTTTGAAGCTACTTTGGCTTTGGACTCGATGTAGGATCCAAAGTTTAGGTTTGACGTGAGATCAACACCCAAAAGCTCAAGATGGTTTCCTAAACTTACAGATACACCACGGAATGAAGGAGCCAGATGGAGTGGGCTCTTTTTAGCAGTGAATAAACACGCCTGTGTTTTTGCAGCATTGAACCTAACCAAGTTAGCATCGCCCCAATCGGACACGGCTTTCAAAGCCAGGTTCATGCGCTCAACCATAGCCTCTCTCTCAATCCGGACGTCGTCACCACTGGCTCGGGCACTGGATGTGTATCTTTCAACAACAGTACTATCATCTGCATACCCAAAGGTACCGGGCTTTAGCAAATCATTGATATGGAGTAAGAATAGTGTTGCTGAAAGAACTGACCCCTGAGGTACACCAGCATTAATAGCTAATTGATCGGAAGAGCAGCCATCAAGAACTACTCTAAGCGATCGTTCCCTCAAAAAGTCTGATATCCAAGTGCACAAACCAGCAGGTAGTCCGTAAGATGGAAGCTTATTCAGAAGACCGTCGTGCCAGACCCGATCAAATGCCTTAGAGACGTCTAGAGATACAGCAAGTGCCTCTCCATGCATCTCTAAGGCTTCGCTCAATATGTGAGTGGCATACGCGAAAAGATCCCCAGTGGACCGGTTTCGGCGAAATCCGTATTGCCGGTCACTGAGGAGATCATTGTCTTCAAGGTATGCCAAGAGCTTGTTGTTAATTATACGCTCCATACTCTTACAGAGAATGGAGGTAATTGAGATGGGTCGATAGTTGGCAGGATCAGCACGACTGCCCTTCTTAGGTACAGGTTGTACGTTGGCTAGCTTCCAACTCATAGGGACTATTCCGGTGTCTAGAGAGAGGCGAAATAGGCGTGTTAGAATGGGAGACAACTCGGGTGCACAACTACTGGTCAGATCATAATCAAATTTAACTGGAACCACATAAAAAACACTAGCTTTCAAATAAAAAAGAATCAACAAAATTGGTCCAACCAGTATAGTTCTGAGGTAACAATAAAAAAACATTCGAATTGAGAACCTCCTCATTTTTTGAAGTCGGTTAAAAAGTAGAAAATAGTAAGTTCCGTCACAGATCATAGCCCTGCGATTAATTCCAACTCGAGATTTGAGTTCAAAGGTGAGGCTGCAACCAGGATCCCATCAGCAGAATAACAAGGACCGTGTATGATGCGGATTGACACCACGCAGCTTGGATCACGGGTCAAACGTATGCGCTACACTTCAGTGCAGCCGAGACGTAAAATGCGTGAGGGAGCGAAGTGCATTGGTCTCTTTAATAAAGTTGATTTAATTAAATTAATTCTTCAGTTAAGTCTTATGTCTGTATTACAGAACAATGCTCAGTCTTCGATCGCTGCACAAGAAGAGATTTTATTCATATAGTGATCACTTTATGAATGAAATCTCAGCTTGAGCACAGATCGATTATTGAGCATCGTTGTGTAATACGGACCTTATGTTGTTAATAGGGCTAACTCACGTCAATTGTGCGACTTTGTGTTGATTTTATAGGGAAAGCTCAAATAATATCTTGAATCAATTGAATGTACCTTTTTTCTTTCTTTTTTATGTTAGTGAATGATGAGACGAGCTAGTCGTTCACTTGAAGTTAAGCGACACGGCCACCCATAACAGAACAGTGTCACTCTGAACTAATAAGACTGCGATCAGATCCTAAAGTAGATATCAATTGCCCAGTAATTTCACTAGCTACAATGTCCTTCAAACCGGAACACAGTAGTGCTTGCACACTACTGCTTGGCGGCAGAATAACTGGCAAAGCGGGAAGGATTTTTAGATTATAAATTAATAAACTGGCTAATAGCAAAACACATAAAACGTATAACAAGCATGTTCATCCGTTGATAAATTGAATATCATTGTTGACATTTAAAATAATTTATTGACAGCTAATCGTCAAGTCATTACAGATTTAGCGGTTATTAATTTTATTGATTGACTAATATTGACTAACGTGCAAACGGCTCAAGCGTTTTTAAATTAAAATACCTACATCGATAAATGAATATATTAATATTTTATTTGTTAAACGAAATAAAGTTTAATTTTGGTGATGTTTGTTGGTTGGGTTGTACTTATGTTTACATACGTCATTATGTGCTTAAATGTATAGTGCAACCCATATATTATACACCCTTGAGAATAAGTATATTCCCGCCCGGTGACACTGTAAAGGTAGGCACAGACCAACAGAATTAGGCCGTCTAAAAAAAGAATAAGTATATTAGCTAACTAATGACTATAATGATTGTAATCAGCCAGTATTACCATAATATTATTTAAAGTGTTAAGATTATATTAAAAGTTAAAACGGGTGTATTTGCGCACACAAAATTATCAATCCATAAATTTTGACTAGACTTGACTCTTTAACTTTATACGAGTAAAATAAGTACAAGTCGCGAAGTTTAAAAAAAGTTAAAATTATAAGTATAAAAACACACCATATATTATATTATTAAACTCACAATAATATTAATTTCAATTGCAAAAGCAGAATTAGTTTTTCAATTTAAAATACTAGTTGCGACCTGCGGTTTCACCCGCGGCTAAAAAGTATTTTAATTATTTACTCATCCCACGAGAAAGATTTCATTTTTCTGGGATAAAATGTAGCCTATGTGTTAAACAAGTGTATAAGCTATCTTGATACCGAATTTCAACTAAATCCATTCAGCCGTTTGAGCGTGAAGAAGTAACAAACATATACACATACAAACTTTCACCTTTAGTGTGACTGGCTGTGACAGTTGGTAATAAATCTGCCTTCTGAACTGTGGGTTGTGGGTTCGATTCCCACCCAGGACAAATATTTGTGTGATGAACATAGGTGTTTGTTCTGTGTCTGGGTATTATAATGTATTCTATGTATGTATTTACAAACAAAAAAAAGTATCTAAGTATTGTATCAGTTATCTGGTTCCCATAATGCAAGCTTTGCTTAGTTTGGGGCTAGATGGCGTTGTGTGACATGTCCACACATATTATTATTATTATTATTTAAAAAACCTTCTCTATAAATAAATTGTACGTCAGAAGAGGCCAATTCTTCTCATACTGACTACACCTACTCCGCGGCTGCGAGGTTACTTGACGAATGGTTATATTAACATTATTAATATCATAGTGTCTACTTCACTTGACGTCGCAGTCGAGGGTGCACCAAAGTTCACTAACTTAAGATCGGAATAGCTTAGAATATCAATGGCGCTGTGTGAGATGTCCACACATATTATTATTATTATTCTATCAGCTATTTGGTTTCCACAGTACAAGCTTTGCTTAGTTTGGGGCTAGACGACGCTGTGGGAAATGTCCTTAAACATTTATTTATTTTATTATATTATTCATATATCATTTATTTTATTAATTTTGCTTAATAGCTTAGTTTTTAAACAATCTGTAAGACTAATCCGCATTTATTGATGCAATGAAATTCTATGAGTTTTGGTACTGATTTCTATTAAGCTTTTATACGGACAACAAAACTGCCGTCTTCCAAGAATAAATGCAAGAATAAAAATACAATACAAAGTAAATATTCCATTATAGCAGGCCATGTATGAGTTATATATATACAATGAGTATGGAGGTATGGTATAGAGATATACATAATGCGAGGGCCGTGTTCTGCATGCAACCGATACGCTGTTGTGGTTTCTAAGCCATCCTTCACGTATGGTCTAAGCGTGTAAGAGACGCGTTTAATAAGAAGCCTCTCTCACACGAGGATTGTTTTGTTAAACGCTATTAATAAATTATTATGCCCTCAGTATAAACTAAATGGTTATAATATGGACCCCATCCTTTATTACTTTGTTAAATTATGTCCATCCAAAGAATGCCTGGAAGAGCTTTTAGCGATAAGGTCGCCTGTTGTTACACTTTATATAAATTATATTTTTACTAGTTGCGTCCCGCGGTTACACCCGCGGATAAAAAAGTATTTTAATTATTTGCTCATCCCACGAGAATATTTCACTTTTCCAGGATAAAATGTAGCCTATATGTTAATCCAGTGTATAAGCTATCTTGGTCCCAAATTCATCCAAATCCATTCAGCCGTTTGAACGTGAAGGAGTAACAAACATACACACATACAAACTTTCGCCTTCATAATATTAGTGTGATTTCTTTATTTACTATTTGGTGTGTACAATAAAGAGTTCATCTATCTATCTATTAACATCGCCATACAAAGAAAACTTTTCTAATGTAAACATATGATTAATTCAATAAAGTACCCAATCATAATGATAATAATGCCCAACGATCACATACATAATCAATCAATTCATCATCATCTAATTCATTCATTCAAATAATTCACTTCTACGATACGAAATACGAAGCTTCGTACTGCATGAATCAAAGATGCTCCTCGCTTATATCTTAGACAACATTCACGCCGATATTGGAAAATTGACTAAATTATTAGTTGCTTTTGTACCGGCCAGCAGCGTGGGAAAACAATGGAGTTTTCACTTGTCGATAATAACTGAAATGGTGTGCAAGTAACATGTTACTTAGATAATTATTAGCAAAGAAATGTTGCGAAATTGAGGCATTTATATTCAATTGCAAAATGGGATATTGGATCTTCTGACTGCCATTCAATTATTCACAACTAGTTGCGCCCCGTGATTTCCTCCGCGGATTTTTAATTATTAGTTTATCCCATGGTAAAATTTCACTTTTCCGAGATAAAATGCCTATATGTTAACCCAGTGTATAAGCTATCTTGGTACCGAATTTCATCCAAATCCTACAAAATATGTATGTATATGTGCATAATGTAAATATTACAAAAATTTGATATAATACACTGCAATTTGTATTGTTTGAATTTTTTTTCTCAATAGATGGTGCTACTTCGTAATCACTTGTCACGGTAGCTTTTCAAATTTCAATTTCGCCTTTATACAGATTTGTTTGTAGATTACGCTAAGCAATACTGCTATAAAAATCATAAATATTAAGTTAACATTATCGACATAGATAGATAGATAGATAGATAAAACTCTTTATTGAAACACCACATTGTAGTAACAATTTACAGGCACAAACTTAAGAATTAAGTGTCACAATGGGCGGTCTTATCGCTTAAAGCGATCTCTTCCAGACAACCCAAAAATTGCTTCTATAGCTGTAACAGAATAATAGAACACTAACATAGTAGTAGTAAGTTTTTATTAGTATAGTGGGTAACTATTAAACCAAAGGCGAAGTGGTGCCTGAGATTTTACTTTGGTCAAGCAAAATTTTAAGACTCTTGGCTCCAACATGAAAATAACAAAGTAAGCAGTAAGTTCCTAACAAAGCTAGCTCGTCTGAAAGTCTAAATTGGTCTTTGTTGTGTGTATTTTCGTTTTAACGAAACTCGTGGAGATGCTTTATATAAAATAGGTTACATTCTGCGCCGGTTGCATCTCGTTCCCACGCCTGTCGTTTGCTGGGATTTGAATAACGTTTTTTGAAGTTACATTTTTTTTTCTAGCTTAACGTAAAATTCCATCTTTTCCAATAACTGTATTTTATTTAATCAGCAATCGTCTAAAAATAATACTAAACTAAACTAGACCTAAAAACTAAACTAAACTACACCTAAAAAATTAAATTCAGAACTGAACAGAAAATTAATAGAATAACCCGTTGGTGGAGTGGATAATGCCCAGAGTGTTAGCAGTATTGCCACGTTGAATGGCAATGCTTATTTGACCAAGCAAGACCAGAATGCTGGGTTTTTTTTTGTATTGGCTCCAAACTTTTTTCTATTTAGCCAGTGTCAAGTAATTAGCTGGCTTTTGTTTTGCACCTGATACCTTCACCAAAAGTTTGGCCAAGTCCTTATATGTTTCCATGGAAACCGGCCCTCATGGACCCATTGCCTCCACTTCAAACGGCACAAACATGTAGGTCCTATCAAGGAGTGCACATTTGTGTAATAACATAACTTTAAAATTGCTTACTTCAGCTGTGTATATAGAATTTGAAATATTACAGCTATATTCATTTATTAATAATATTAGCATTTTATTTCACAATCATTAATAATTCATATACCAGAATACTACAAAAAAGGGTTGTTTATTTTGTGCATTTCATATTTAAGGATGATCTCATTGGAAGCTATGAATACATTTAAGATGATTTTAAAATAAAAAATAAAAATATATTTAAAAGTTAAAAAAAATGCAGTTTATCAAAATGTATTGCATGCTACAATTCACATGCTAAATAACAGATCAACATTAATTATCCTTCCTTTACAAATTTTACAAAAGAAACTTTATTCCTTGAAAAAGAGGGCAAACATTGTGATATTTGCCCTCTTTTTTAAGAACTGGCACTTTTCCCAGATTCCTTTTAATTTAAAATGTAGGTCATCAGAGCCAGGGTAGCGTACAAAGTGGATTCTTTTTTTAAATTTCACATTTCGTCGTGATTCGTCCAAAAGAGTTTTCTGTAACAACAGTGCTATTGTTAAGTTGTCAATAAAAAAATCTTTTTGTGACAAAAACATAACGGAACAGAAAAAAGACTGTCTTATTATTCAAGTCGCAGTTTTAAAATACAAAAAAGTCGGTTTCAAAATAAATTTAAGCAACTGTTTTTTTTGCATTACGAAATTTTGTTTACAGATGTTCGATTTCTGGATTACCTCAATAGGAAACCCGCCTGAAAAAAAAGATTAGAAGACAGGAGGATAACTAGGTTCTAAATCTATTTTGTTAGCATTTAGTTAAAAATATGAACTCACAACCCACAGTTCAGAAGGCATGGGTACTACCAACTGAGCTAACGGGCCAGTCGAAAGTACTTTGGTTTATAGTTTGATTTGTTATAGTAGGTTATTTTATTAGGAAGTTGTAATTTGATTTGTTATAATTATTTAATGTATATTATGTTTTCAATTCTGGTGTCTCGATTTCTTTCGCACTCGCCTGGGGGCTAAGTTTAATGCCTTTATGCGCCCGATTTAGTAAAATATAAATTGTCCTTAATGTCAAAATTTACATAAAAATAGACGGATAACTCACGTGATTCTCATAGTGCTCTTTTTTGTTTAAAGCGTCTTCATCGAAAATGATGTAACCTCATCTTCGAGTCCGGAGTCGTCACCTAATTTAAACGACCCTACGTCTACGGTTGTTGGTGGTAAAGCTCTGCATGCTATGTCCTTTTCTTATTTGCTTAGCTTGCTAGTTTTAGAAATATTTGTAGTTTTCTTTCTCGTGAACTTCACATTTTGAATTTTGTATCGAAAAACCTCCTTCTTTTTCATCCATCCATCCATTCCAACCTTATTTTTTTCTCTTACTTTTTTGTTTGTTTTTATTGTTAGATAGGTTTGCGTTTGACTACTATCACAACTGATGGTAAATAACGATGCGTTCTAGAATGCAACACGCTTGCCTAGAAGATACCTGTTCACTCTCGATTTAATTATTTAATTTCATTACTTAACGAGCTTCTGCCCACAGCTTCTCCCGCGGTGTGGCCTATGGGAAAATAATTCAACCACCCATTTACCCTCTTAAGGATAGAATTTAGAAAAATCCTTTCTTAGCGGATGCCTACGTCATAACATCTACCTGCATGCCAAAATTCAGCCCGATCCGTCCAGTGGTTTGGGCTGTGCGTTGATAGATCACTATATTAGTCAGTCAGTCACCTTTGAGTTATATATATTTAGATTATATTTTACTTCTCTGCATAAACCGTATCGTTCATAACTTGACATTCTGCTAATATACTTTCCTTAGCTAAGACGTGACCAGCTTATCATTATATTCGATTATTATCTTTGTGGTAGTTTGTATTATGTCAAACAACCACTTATCGTGTCGAGCGCTGCTCTCAACGTAATGTCGGTCATGTCAGTGGTCCATGTTGTGGCGCTACGGAAAACGATTAAGTACTCTAAATAAACTATATTTCGGTCTATTTTATAGCTTGATATAAATCTCTATAATAAAATACACATTTATAAAATATATAGCTGTTTTATTACCCGCTCCAATAGCTTTAAGAATATTTAGGTTGTGGCTAAAGACTAATATAAACTAAAATATATGATGAAGGAATTGTTTCAGAAACTATTTTTGGGTACGCACTGGTAATTTTTGTACTATTACTTATTCTGTGGTTGAGATGCGTTAAGATGTAACTTATCATTGTCAACGTATACATAAAATCTCTAGTGTGAATTGTTAATTTGTTTTGACGTTTAATTGGCGCGTTTCTCGTGGATCTACTAGTTGGTCTTCCTAATATTATAGAACCAGGACCTAATAGGAAGCCCGTATTCCCACTAGTATAAACAGTCTTTATTTTTCAATTAATTATATTTGTATATGCTTCTTATTAAAAAAATTCGTCATCAGTATCGGTTATCAACCTGTTAGGTATATTTTCCATGCTCACACAGGCTTTAGCTCTGAGAATGCTTTGAGTGAAATCTGGTTAGTGTTCTAATATAAAACATATAAATCCGAACAAACTTTTAAAATTTATTTACAGTTTGGAATTGATTCGTTCGAAAACCTAGCAACGGTGGCAGTTAGTCACTCAAAATAAAGTCTTTTACTTACATATAAGTAACAGCTTCACGGAAGATTTTTGAACAGGCATCTCTATTTCGTCAATAGAGCCTCTGTCGTTCAAATGAAACAAGAATATATTAAAACGAGCTTCTGCCCGCAGCTTCGCCCCCGGCGTGGCCTATGGGAAAATAATTCAACCACCCATTTCACCCCCTTAAGGGTAGAATTTCATAAAATCCCTTCTTAGCGGATGCCTACGCCATCTACCTGCATGCCAAATTTCAGCCCGATCCGTCCAGTGGTTTGGGCTGTGCGTTGATAGATCACAATGTCAGTCAGTCAGTCACCCTTGAGTTATATATATTTAGAAGATAGATGATTATTAGCAACATAAGTGTAGGAAACCAGCGTATACCTATATAATGATCCTTTTAATGACCATTACTCTACCAGCCGGAGTGTCAAACACTGGCAATACCGCTCTAGCTACGGTGTCGGTCCCGCTGTCTTGCAGTAATTAGTGCATGCTAATGTTGTGCTAATGAGCACTATTGTTCTTAAGGCGTCTACCAGTTTCCTGCAGTTTGTGTTTCGCTAAATACTTTAAAAGCTACTTTTAGACGCATAAAATTATTTCTCCTTAAATTTTGTGCCACTTTCATTTTCTAACATTTACAAAGTGCTTTGGTATTCCCAAAAGATTGCCATTTAGCAATAACAGTTGACATAAGTACATTGGCCGTAGATATTGTCCTGACTTCTCTTTATTTACTGTCAGGGTTTTACACAGGCTTACTTTGAGAATTGGTACACTACAAAGTTTTCTCATCATAATTATATCATTATTATTACCATCATTGTAGTCCTTGAATAGCCTCTCGCATAGGCACACCACTGAAGGCTTTTGGCTCTACTCTTCCAGTTGTTACCTATTTCATCGCTCTATCTCACGGCAGGACACCCTGAACTATTCTGCGCTTCCGTCTCCATTTCAATACATTTCATCGACAGATATGACCAGCTCATTGTACCTCCAGCGCGATTCAGTTTGCTTATTCGCTAAGCCGTGTACGATGTCTTCTAATACACAGTTTTCATTGACATATAGTTTCACAGTACTACGCTTAGAATTAAATATTTCATGGCTGCTATCATAGAAGAAATCTACATAAATGTTCATACGGATTGCTTCATAAATGAACCTTCTGCAACGTAACACTGGTAGGCCCCTACGAAATGCTTAGTAGTGACTCAGCCACAGATTGTTCAATAGTTGCTATCGGTGCGTTGACCGGAGCACTTGACCGAAAGAATTTTGCGTTAATTTGTGTTCATAAGTCAACACCATGACTTCAGAACAGCTTCAGACAAAATGAGCTTAGTTTATTCATCTGTGATGTTTAGGTTAAGGCAAAGTTTGGTTAGTTGAAGTGATTTTAATAATCTGAAGAAACCTGCACCTTATTTAAACTGCGTTGTTTAAAGTACTAAAGTACTCGTTGAAAAAAATATTATGGGTCTGTGGGTACTGCCACTGTAGCTATAATACTATAACGTAGGTATAATAGTAATAATAATAATAACGGCCCATGATCACATACATAGATCCCGAACCGTAAGTAAGATTCCCTGTAACATGGTCGCACAACACCTAGACTCAGAAAAAGTATTTGCGGTTTTTTTCTGTGCACAATACTTGTCCTGGCACGGGAATCGAACCTATCGCCTTCAGACTATGAGCCGACTTTCTTTAGGCCGTTACAGCCTTATTAATAAACGGGTATTAGTCTCGGATTAGTTACTTCAGCTTTTGTCCTTTTTTGCTACTGGAATATTTAGCTGGATCGAAAGAGACAAAAGATGGTGTAACTAGTCTAAAGCTAGTTCGTGTTTATTAATAAGACTGTTAGGGTCCAGAATCTATTTTGGGCGATATTATTATTATTTCTTAGTAAAACCGTAAAAAAATCATAATTTAATTTAGGGTTTTGCAAAATGTTGGGTTACATAAAAACCCATTGGAGCGACTTTATCGCTAAAAGTAAAAATGCGGTTTAGACGTTTTACTGAAACTTAGCCCTTATTCACAAAGAAACCGCGCATAAACTTCGCCAGCATCATTAAGAAAGCATTTGCGTACGCTGCTGTCCGCATAAAACACATCACCTCATTATTTTCACTTAAGCCCGACGGATACCTAACGTTTAATCGAAGATTAAAATTAACTGTCAGAAGTGGACGCTGAGGCGCCCGTGTCGGTTATTTAAACACTGGTTCTGGTACCATACCAATGCGGTTTTAATTGTTTTTCACGCTCATTTAGTGGTAATTGAAATAAATCTGCTGTTTAGCTGTTTATTTTGCTTGTGAATGTATTGATTTGTTGAGCTGGACTCTTCAGGTTTTGTGGTGTTATGAGAAAATACAATTACGGTACAAGCTTATAGTGACTTACTTAAAACAGGTCGTCGACTACAATTAATAATAATAATAATAATATGTGTGGACATCTCACACAGCGCCATCTAGCCCCAAACTAAGCAAAGCTTGTACTATGGGAACCAGATAACTGATACAATACTTAGATACTTTTTGTTTGTAAATACATACATAGAATACAATATAACACCCAGACACAGAACAAACACCTATGTTCATCACACAAATATTTGTCCTGGGTGGGAATCGAACCCACAACCCACAGTTCAGAAGGCAGGGTTACTACCAACTGAACTATCGGGCCAGTCATGATACTCGTAATTGATATCCAAAATTTGGGTACCATAGAGAAAAGTCACAGAACGAGCAAAGCGGTGGTACCTACTTAGACAAACTTTGCAGTAAAGTCCTATCACCTAGTAATACTTTATTGTATGACATGACTTATTTATACATATAAAATTCAAAGTCCTAACTCACTGACTGACTGACTGACTTATATCAACGCACAGCCTAAACCGCTGGTCCTAGAGACTTAAAATTCGGAGGGTGTGTTCTTTGCAGTGTAGGTATCCACTAAGAAAGGGTTTTTCGAAATTCCACCCCAAAGAGGGTGAAATGGGTGGTTTAATTATCAATGAAAAATTTTCTTCTTTGTTTCCTATAGGCTTTGCAGGCGAAGCCGTCAAGAAGTGACTACTTTATAAATAGCAAACAGTCTCAAGCAGTTGTTAGTGCTTAGTTGTTATCATTATATCGTTTATGTTGTCAAATAAGTTATTGACTGTGGATTTATGGGTAATATCTACCATAATTGCCGGCGGATTCTATTGTGGAACAGTAGACATAATTGTGGCCTGACAGTAGCCTTGGATGTTTGATGATTAGGAAGCGAATGCCATCTAGGAAGTCATTAAACTTGCATAAGGGCCATTTTGTTATTTTTTATGTGTGTTAAAGGGATTTTACGTTAACTTGTAATTTACAGCAAGGTACCTAAAAATATTTTTCTTGTAATTAAAATCAGAACATGAAATATCATAGATCCTAGTTCTATTCTAATTACATATTGTTTATTTTGTGTTCCTACTTACTTGATTCTACCTCTATCTAATTATAATATTTTACTCAAATTCGTTTAGACTTTTTGTTGTGAAAGCAACAACGAAACGACGTTTCACTTTATATGTCCTGTAACGGAAAATTAGTATTTTTGTATTTTGTTACTCTCTATTGGAAATAGGCATAAATAAAAAACGAGCTTTGGTGGGAAAACGAGAAAGATCGCTGCACCGCATTGTACTATTTTCCAAAACTTGTATTATTTTCAGTGTTAGTGCATAAAATTGGTGGCATTTTATTCGTTAAGTGCGGGATTACAGGCGTGAGTGTGGGGAAGTGGTATTATGATGGTGAAACGTTTCTTTTCGTGTTGTTTTCAAAACTCTGTAGAAGCTTCTAATACAATTGCTACCACTTTATTAGGAGTATGACTTGACTAGACTAGACTATGACTTGACTTGATGAATTGGACTGTGACTTGACTTGACACATACAATATACACATGCATAATATAAATTAACTTGAAAAATTAATTACTTGACACTGGCTAAATACACAAAAGTGTGGAGCCAAAACCAAAACGAAAAAAAACTTTAATTTCGAGTAGCCTTTGTGGAGAGTTAACCACAATTTTGTCAATGTCACGTAGAATGAACAAAGACATCAAAAGAACATTTTTGAAATGACGTCTTTTTGAATAATTACAGAATTTATTTAATTTGTAAGTGAAACAATTTAAATATAATTTTGTACATAGACAACTTATACTACTGAGATCATAGGATACTTTTTACACAACGATTCAAAAGCGAGTAATACCACGGGCATCTATAACTATTAAATATTTGTAATTATTAATAATTTATAATAATAATTATATATATTAATAATTTTTTCATCTATAACTATTATTATCTATAAATTTTATAGATATCGATGAACTTTATAGGTCAAATCAACCTGAGAATAATATTCGCAGACGTAAGATATCTAACAATATCTCGCTCTGATTTAAGCCCCAACACCTAAGTACGTGCGATATCGAACACGGCTGTTCCGACTGCTTGATTTAATATAGTCAACGATATTGCATCTTTAAAATTTATTGCTGTGCAACGCAACCGTGGGAATGATTGCTGGAGGCGTAGATTGGATTAATTAATGATACGCGGATTTTCAATGTATGATTTACAATAGAGTCAATGTGCGGTTTCATCCACGTTTCTCCATTTTACCTAATTTAACCGATTTAGACGCCCGTCCGGTGACGCTGTAGCCAACCCGGTGACGCTGTAAAGTTCGGTAGAGACCAAGAGAGCATTTCCCCGTTAGCAAAAAAGGCCGCCTTTTTTGTTTTGTTTTGGATCTACACTTTTGTGTATTTAGCCAGTGTCAAGTAATTGATGATTGCTACAAGGCTTATTATTTTGGTTGAAATATAAAAATTATCAAAATATTTTGGGGATTAAAAATCATTTTTTTTTTTAATTTTTTTTATGGATATGAAACTTTTTACAATACAAAAGTATTATGTCATTTAAAATTAACTCTATTTATTTATACACAAACTTTAATGAAATGGGCATAACTAAAACCTGACGTTTTGTTATCGCATTGAACTTAATTTACTTTATTCATAAAATCTAATACCCTTCATTTTACTTACTGCCAATTTCCTCGTCCATTATGAACCGCTCACTACTGGTTATTCATTTTCACAGAAGCATTAAAATATAAAAACTTATCAATAATACTAATAATAATGGAACGTAAAAACAGTACCTTGGTCAGTAATGCGTCAGATAAAGAGGCCGCGGCCACGGACCGGGTGCTTTTTAGGGTTCCGTACCAACTTAAAAAATAGAACCCTTATAAGTAATGGGTGCTTTATAGGGCTCAGTACCCATTTTAAAAAGAAAATCCTTGTACTTTGCTGTTCTTCGGTTTTTCTGACTGCCATAAGTCTGTCAAGAAATTTCTCAAAAATTTTTGAAGGTATTTAAGCAAAAATTCTGTAAAATTTCAAAATATGCGGGGCAGTCTTTGGGGACTGCCGATAGAAGTGAAAACTAAGTAACTTGTACATGCTCATGGGAAGCGTGCGGTGACGGTGACGCGCCACGCTATTTTTTCACCCAAAAAATACAAAAAATATACACAATATAATTTTATTTTAATTTTATTAAATAATAATAATAATGATTACAATATACATATAGCACATGGAAAGGGTTCGGTGACGATGACGCGATTTCCATAAATTTTGTTTACCCAAAAAGTACTTAACGAGAAAGAAGATTTCACTTCAAAAATTTCTCAACATTTTGGTTGTTGTGCTTCTTTCAGTATCTTTTTAAAAGACTAGCGACCCAACCCGGCTTCGCACGGCACGACATTTATTTTTAAACATTATGGCATAAACATTTTTTCTTGCAATTAAAATAACCTTTTTTTGAGGGGGGAAATGCCCTCGCACTTCCCTGCCACCACGTCCACTGAATTTATGGAACGGGGGTGGTGGCAGGGGTATGTGGGACTCGAACCCACTAAAACCCCCGTGAGCCCTCATTCGCCGTACCGCGGCGAGAAGGGCGCACCTTCGATCACATCGTCACTTCCCATCAGGTGAGAGCGTGGTCAAATGCTAGACAAGTTTGAAGTAAAAAAAAAAAAGGTATCGCGACTGCAGTCCAGCCAACTCGAGTGCAATTATAATAGCCTATATTAATCAGTGATAATGTAGCATTAAAATGGTGATAGAATTTTTTTTTTAAATCGTTCCACTACTTTTTTTGCCAACTACTTACATATAAATCTTATCTTTTTATGATATTATTATAGAAAACTCATGCAACTATGTATTAAAATGGTGAATTAGAGCCACGGCTCAGCAATGTGTATTATCCTTTAAGCGGCATACAAAAAGCCGACAGCTTGTTCTCTAGAAACGGATCATTCAATTAAGACTGTTCTATGCTGGGCCAATGATTGATCCATCAATAAGTACATAAATCCATTAAGGCTATACGCATGCCTGTTAATTGTGTATTTCTGCGGCTGTCAGTGATGCGTCTAGTTTTGTAACGTTACCCATATACGGAGAGCAGCTAATACCTACTTATTGTGACTATGTAGAGGCTTCCGTGATTTGGTCGGCTATTTTCAAAGGACTTGGGTGGAAATAAATAGTAAGTGATAGGTTACACTTGCGTTGCTTTTTGAGTTGGCTATAGTGATGATCATTATCAAACACCTACTAATGTTCACGTATTTAAGTGATGATCTTCATAGAGCTTTCGTGATGAAACTATGTAAGACTAGCTTCTGCCCGCGGCTTCACCTGCGTGGCCTATAGGAAAATAATTCAACCACCCATTTCACCCTCTTAGTAGGGGTGGAATTTCGAAAAACCCATTCTTAATGCCCTCCAAATTTCAAGTCATTCGTATCTTTGCTTTTGCATCAGCTGATTCAGTAATAAAAACCAGCTATTGGTATTCGTGATGACTTTGTCGGGTGCTTTGTTTGGAGGGAAGCGAGATCCAAGGCTCGGTTTTATGCTGGCTGAGTCCAAGTTATCAGCTAGCTAGTGATTTAAGGCTGCCCCACCACCTAGGTGGTAAGACTTTTCTGCAAAGTTCGTCTGGGTAGGTACCACCGCTTTGCCAGTTATTCTGCCAAGCACTGCTGTGGGAACACAGTAATTTCACTGGCTATATTGCCCCTCAAACTAGAAGGTTTGAGGGTTCTGGTTCTGGTTTGAAAGGCACTATAGCCAGTGAAATTACTGGGCTAATGAGACCTGATCTTATAGTCTAGTAAAGTAATATTTAAGATTGTTACCATCAAAAAAATTTAAACATAGCAAAAAACTTAGTACATTAATCTCACTCTTAATGAATAAATATATAGTTATTGCAACTATTTATTTACAGACATTACAATTAATGTGCTCTGCCATGGACGCATGTCAATAATTTATATACTACATGCTCTCGCTTACTGACCTTTACCCCGCTCCAAATATTAAGTAGACGATCCAGTAAAAAAAACTTGAAAAGTTACTCTTAATGCGTTGTCAATCACTTTGAAATGTATGACTGGTGAATTTAAAAACCCCAAAGGTTTGCGTAATAATATGGTGGTGTAATTATAATGTCTTAACGGTTGTAAGTCTATTACGTTAATTACTTTGTAACTTTGGAAGTTGCGAAATTTTCCGTTTTTAAACCGGAACCCATTACACATCTGCGTAAAGGCTATTAGGTTACAACTTAGCTAAGTAACACTTTTCCTCGGGTTCTCGTATACGTTTGTTAAATTCGTGTCAACTTGGCGGGCCAAATAGTGAACGCTCATTGGTTGATCATCGGCTGTCTCAACCAATGAGCGCACAGTATTTTGCATGTTGATTTCACACAAGAAAACGTAGCTAAGTGCGAACTTAAGAGCTGGCAAACTTTAGTACAGACGGTATATTACGGTATTTACGGACGGTTATTATTATTATTATTATTAATCTACCAAGTACAGGGACATCTTAACGCAAGTATATTTTATCAACCTACTTTAAAAAAGAGGTTCTTAGTTCAGTTCCGTATATGTTTCCTTTTTTTTTTGTTTGTTACGTCAGATCTCCGTCATTTATAAACCAATTTGGATTATTTTTTATTTATTTGAAAAGATTAACTTTCACGTTGTTTCCTTAGAAATATTATTAAAGCGGTTCATTAGTTTTTTAAAACGAAATAACTGGAAAAATATATACTTAGATAATCATTTATTACCATCCAAGTATAATTCTCAGCAAATAATTAAAGGAAGTCGAGATAACCGTGTAAATATTTTAGGTCTGCGGCTTAACCTTTTTTAAAGAATGTTATTTTAAAAGAATATAATACAATTTTTTTTTGTTTGGTTTTGGCTTCACACTTTTGTGTATTTAGCCAGTGTCAAGTAATTGATAATATCTCAAGTTAATTAATATCATAATGTGTCAAGTCAAGTCACAGTCCAAGTTATCAAGTTAAGTCATAGTCTAGTCATACTCCTAGTAAAGTGGTGGCAACTTTACCACAAGCTTCTATGGAGTTTTGGAAACAACATGAAAAGAAACGTTTCACCATCATTATACCACTTTACCACACTCATGCCTGTAATTCAGCACTTAACGAATAAAATGCCACCAATTTTGTGCAATAACACTGAAAATAACACAAGTTTTGGAAAATAATACAATGCGGCGACGCGATCTTTTTCGTTTCCCGCCAAAAACTCATAGAATATAATAGGTCTTTACCTATGAAATTGCCGTATTGCAGTACAGACTTTTTCAAACAAAAAAAAGTTTGATTGGCTATGAATTCTAAATTCAAATTAATTTTGTTTTAAAAATATGACATTCTATTTACAATATAAGTCTTTTGTTTATTGATTAGCGTTGTATTTTCATTACATTTCAACATTTTTCCTCATAATGGATACTTTGAAACTTCGTGTAATTATGGAATATGAGTTCCGTCGTGGCACCAACGCGGCACAAACGACACATAACATCAACGACGTTTACGGAGAGAACTGTACAAACGAACGTACAACCCGTTATTGGTTTGCTCGGTTCCGTTCTGGGAATTTTGACTTGAAAAATGAACCTCGTGGTCGTCCGGAAACTTTGGTCAACAATGATGAATTAAAGGCGATTGTGGAAGCTGATGAATCTCAATCTACAGCTGAGCTGGCAGCAGCTTTTGATGTTAGCATCAAAACAATATTGGTCCATTTGCGACAGATTGGCAAGATAAAAAAGCTTGATAGATGGGTGCCCCACGAACTTAACGATCGCCAGCGCAACGTACGCGTCGAGACTTGCCTTGCGCTGCTTAAAAGGCACATAAATGAAGGAATTTTGAACCGAATTGTTACGTGCGACGACAAATGGATTCTTTTTGACAATCGAAAGCGCTCAGCAAGTTGGTTAGATCCTGGTTCGGTACCAAAGCAATGTGCAAAACGAAAAATGACCCCTAGAAAAGTGATGGTCACAGTTTGGTGGTCTAGTGCTGGTGTGATTCATCATAGCTTTTTACAAAACGGCGAGAGCATTACTGCAGATGTGTACATTGAAGTACTGACCACAATGATGGCGAAACTCGCACGTCTGCAACCAGCTTTGGTCAATCGGTCGTCTCCACTGCTACTTCACGACAACGCGCGACCCCATACTGCACAACAGACCGTCTCTAAGCTGCATGAGTTGGGTTTGGAAGCTCTCCCTCATCCGCCATACTCACCAGATGTTGCGCCTACCGACTATTACTTTTTCCAAAATTTGGACAACTTTTTAGCGGGAAAAAAATTCAATTCCCGAGAGGCAGTACAAAACGCCTTTGAAGAGTTTGTTGTCTCCCGTCCTGCTGATTTTTTCAAGAAGGGCATCCATAAACTGCCGCAGCGTTGGCAAAGATGCATTGATTGCAGGGGTGATTACTTTGTATAAAAGAAATAAATAAGTTCGAAAAAAAAATACTTTAACTTTTTTCAAACAAAACGGCAATTTCATAGGTAAAGACCTATTAGTCAACACACCACTAGGTAGAAAAACCTCTTTACTTTTTGCACCAATTAAAACACAATGTGTACATACATCTCTGCAGTCACTACCATAACAACTTGAAAGATCTCACAACTCAAAAGATTCATTGAATTTATTACATTTGCTCCTTATATTTTAAATAAGCGTAAGTTCGTAATTAAGCGACGATTAAAAATTAGCTATTGTACCGTGTAATGTAAAGTTCAATTTTCAGTGCACGGCGAATGTTGGTAACGTGTGTAAATTAAGACTTATTGCAATTCCCCGGGCAATGCTGCTAGCATGTTGGGTACTACTGGCAGGTACATTTGGACAGTTTGGACAGTATAGAGTACAAAAAAAATAATAATAACACCCATTGATCACATATATAGATCCTGGACCCAGGAACTTCGACCATGGTCCCACAACATCCAGAACAAGTATTTGCCCTTTTTTTTTCTGTGCTGAAATACCTGTCCTTCCTCCGGCTTATGAGCCGACATGCTCTACCACCACGCCACAGAGGCTGTCAAATCTAAATATATATGTCGGGGAAGCACCGTTCCCGCTGGCATCATTCCTAGTTGCGGGCTTAGTGGGCGTCATTGGGGTAGGATGCGAGCACAAAATACGCGTACACACAATAACACACAATAATTTTATTTAGTTTTTTTCAGTTAATTTTAGATAGTTTACACAATTATTTAATTCACACACTTTGAGCAGCGAGTTCGGGGCACCAATCTTACTTCACCAGCGATCCAACTCGATCGGTCTGGTCACCTCGACCCTTCCGAGCAATCTAACTCAAGAAAAACAATCTGTCCCTTTAAGTAAAGATGGCGCCTCGACCTCGCTCGAGGCACGTGCTCTGCTCTGATTGGTTGCTTTGCGAATTACAGTATTTACAACTTTTATTACATTATTAAGGGTTTTAAGCAATAGGAAAATTTAACAAATTTAATTAAATTGAATAAAGAATTTTGAAAGTAATTAAAATATAATCAAAACCATATTAAGCATTATGCATGTAAACAGCAATCAACTAAACTACTAGCTACCTCCGACATATATATAACTCAAAGGTGACTGACTGATTGACCGACTGACATAGTGATCTATCAACGCACAGCCCAAACCACTGGACGAATCGGGCTGAAATTTTGCAGGCAGAAGAGCTAAGAAAGAATTTTTCGAAATTCCACCCTTAAGATTTAATAAGATTTCACCCGAAATGGGTGGTTGCATTAATTTCCCATAGGCCACGCCGCGGGCGAAGCTGCGGTCAGAAGCTCGTGTTTTTTTTTTTTTTTAATGTTTTGGCTCCACACTTTTGTGTATTTAGCCAGTGTCAAGTAATTGATAATGTATCAAGTTAATGATATTTCACGCAAATATGTATCAAGTCATAGTCGAAGTCATCAAGTCAAGTCATAGTCTAGTCAAAGTCATACTCCTAGTAAAGTGGTGGCAACTTTACTTGAAGCTTCTATTGAGTTTTGGAAACAACACGAAAAGAAACGTTTCACCATCATTATACCATTTTCCCACACTCACGCCTGTAATCCAGCACTTAACGAATAGAATGTCACCAATTTTATGCACTAACACTGAAAATAACACAAGTTTTGGAAAATAATATAATGCGGTGATGCATTTTTTTCGCTTTTCCGCCATCGAAGCTCGTGTTTCTATAACGTAATTTAAACAGTAATAAAAGCTCTTTACTCAACTAATATAAAAAAGTATTTCTTTCATATCCTCGTAGATGATATCCTTTTTAGACTGGAGTTAAATAGACTTCAATCTTAATACTTGGATGATATAATCATACATATTTCTTCCAATTATTTCGATTTAAAAACCAAACTACTGAACAAAATCTGATGAAATTTCTATTTGATTAAAAACAACCTTTTTGAAATCTGTTGATAATAAGAATTCATTGTAAATATTACATCTAAATTATTCATAGTCAAAATAAACGAACTGATCGCACATAGCACCATTCTCAACAAAATTAATGCCTGCGTTTCCATTATCTGTTTTAACGAGTTTAGCTTTAACACAAAGGTTTAATTAGATCCCCTTCATTACCATACGATTGTGTCAAAACAGACGGTGCTTGGATGTCTAACTGTCATCTAACTGTCAAAGTTGTCTGGATGTGCCATCGGATTGGGAAATGTACAGGTGGAGAGAAAAGTGAACCTATAGGAAATGTTTTATTAGAATGGCCTCACAGTTCAGTAGACGGTAGTGCAGGTTAATTGGGGGTCGATTTTTTTCCAACTTTATGATCTTAATTTTTTTTTTTTTTTTCATAATTGAAGGGATCAATACAAGAAGGGTTTAATCGATTTTTTTTTTCACAAAATGACTTATGGGTATCTTTGAATTCGGCTTGAAATTATCTACAGTAATATATTCTCAAAATACTGAAATGAGGTTTAAATCTCGAGATTATCAGTCTAAAAACGGTTTATCTGACACAGGAATACAGTTTGCTTAGCATAAAAACATTATTATATTTTTACAGTAATTGTACGAATTAAAAATATATTTTTTATTTTAAAATAGAATTAATACATTTTCAACCAACTGAAACTTACATAAACCTTTTCTATAACTTAATAAGCACTCTACATTAAAATGAAGCCGTTGAAGTTTCAAGTCAAATTTCTCGAAACTATCAATTTGACAGATAAACCCTTTTTGATCTCACCCCTTGAATTATCATGAGTTTTATTTTAAGTTATACTTCCTTGAATTTTTAAAATTGAAAATTTTATTTTTTTCCTTGAACTCTATATATTAATAAAACGAGTCTGCTTACGACTGAAGTAAAACTTCTTTAGCTCCATCTCTCTTGCCCCTACAGAAATATATGAAAAGTAACTCTTTCTTTCTATCTTCCCGTCGAGACCACTTCCTCAAACAACTCAACTTCCGTCTTCACCAGCTTACCCGCAAGTGTGCGCAAAGAAGTTTTACTTCAAAAGGTACACAGCCGCAGGCTGCAATACAGTACAAATTCAATACAACAACAAAAAAGTTGTAATAATTTTTCTAACCACCTGTTCCTCATACAAATTCTTTGATATCCCTTCATGTACACTTGCGGACAACAAACCTGAGCCGATCGGCTTACGTCGCGACATCGGCTATCGACGTCTACCTCGGCTGTCCACGTGCCGCATTAATGGTACTATTGTACTGTGCGGGAAAAACTTATTGACCGTTTTTTGACATTAAAAATTGTAAACACGCGAAAAAATAATTTAGTTGGGGTAAAAAAACTTAACAGAGCTAATGACTTTGGCTAGACGATATAAAAAAGGATTTAATAGAATAAAGATTATATGTAATTCAAAATATAATGAATAAATGATTATGATTATGGATGGATATTTTACGTGTTTTTTTATCTTAACTATTATTTATTTTAGTCGTCAATCAAATAAATAGAAACAAAATTTTCCTTTATTTAAACACATTATTTTGGATTAGCAAACGTTCATCGCTCATTTCGTCTGTTATGGTTTTTCAAAGATTAAAGATCAAGGAGTTATTAAAATGACTCAGAAATATGTTCAAATCAATTTTTAAAGTTATGTTTTGTTTAGTGCTCCTATCAAAATCTCACAACTCTGGATATTTAATTAAATACTTTATTATGCTAAAATGGGTATACTTTCGAAAACATCTCAGTTGAATTGATGAGAAGTGGTGTTTGTCTAAGGTGGAGCACGTTTGCCTATAAGACTTGAAGAGGCTTAGATAATAACTAAAACGAAATATTGACTGTGTAGTTCTAATAATTCATTGTTAATAAAATCATTGTAAGAATCATAATAGTTTTAAAGACAAAATAAAAATAGCAAATTAAGACATTTTTTTTATTTCTTTTGAAAATTTCTTTCCTCCACTGTACCATGCGACATCTGATTGTAAACTTATTTGTTACACCTAGGTGCATGATTAATGGTGCGCTGATGCAACGTAACGGAGTTCGGCTTTGGACCGTTTTGGAACGTTGAGGTTTGATCGGTGATTCTTATTTAAATATGTCGGAGTAAGGTCGTCAAAATCGGGTATATTATGACGATACCGGTTGTTTTATAATGTAACTGGTCATTTCAAAAAAGGTGTAATTGCATATAATTACAGTGAAATAAGCAGTACTAAGTCTAGAGCAAACTATAAGTTGGCTGTTCTAGGTTAGAAGGCTAAGGTCCGTATTACAGAACGATGCTCAGTCATCAATCGGTGCTCAAGCAGAGATTTCATTCATAAAGTGATCAATTAGTGAATGAAATCTCTGCTTGAGCAGCGATCGATGACTGCGCATCGCTCTGTAATACGAATCTAAGAAGGCTAAAGCGGGCGCGAAGTAAAGTGAGCTTTTGTCATTTTGGTTATTTTTTTTTACAAAAAAAAAAAACAATATTCATGTTCGGCCCCTGATATCTTTAATTTTTTAATGACTATTAATTAGATTTTATTTATTTATTGAACACCAGAAAAATACACACTATCAATTTAATATAAAAAAATGCAAAATGTTGAATTTAAAGTATGTTATTTGAGTGAAATAATTAAATCATCTTGATTTCTAGGTAAGACTACTTTCCATTGTCATGATTTCGACGCAAAAAACATCCCTTTTGGTGGCTATAGCTTTAAAGTAAATGCGAAAATCTAGATATTTTTTTTTAATTAAAAACAATAAAACTGAAATGAAATTAAAAACTATGCATTGGCGTAAATTAATCTAAGAAGCCGCTACCAGTAGGCAACGTGCCCAAAATGCTGGTGGCATTGCCCCGTTGAATGGCAATGCTTATTCTTTGGGCTAAATAGAGAAAACCGAGAACGTACCTACTAGCGTACTTTTTAACATCGAAATCAGATAACATTTAATTAAAGATAGAAAAAAGTTGGCGCTTTTTGTATGGAAAATAAAGTGGCAAGTCTTGTGTAAAGAACGGATATATAAATAGAAATAAAATAGAAATATTTTTTTTTACTTTTTTCTCTTGTTTCTATTTTCTATTTCGTGCATAATAAGCTAATAAGATAAGCAGTGCATTCTGTCCGAAGCAAGTTATGATGACTTGCTTTATGTCATTGGCCTTGTTCAGACGTCTCCGTGAACTACCACTATAAATTTTAAGATAATATATTTAGAGTACAAAATAGGATGACGATGTAAAGAAATTTTAAGCATTATAAAATTACCGACGACATCCATTTGAGAAATTGGTGTAAAATGTAATGGGAAATGATGAATTGGATGATTTGTATTTAGTTAAGTCCAGCTTATGTGCATTTCTTATTCACTACCTACTTACAAGCGTTAAAAATTAGTTATCATCATGACAGCTTTTGTGGTGTGGCTCATAATCTGGAAGCTACGGGCTTGAGTTCCACGACAGGACAAGTATTAGTTCAGAAAAGGTATTTGTTCTGTTTCCAAATGTTGCGGGACCATTGTTCTTAGTAGGTCTTTTATACAGGGAATTTTAATTAGAGTCCAGGATCGATAGGCGATATTTATTATATTTTTCATTAGTTTTCTATCGATTATTTGCCTTTCGCTCGTTTCGAAACATGCGGTTTTGACGCAAAAATGTTGTAATAATAACGCTACAGACTGAAGAAACACGCGCGTCTTGCAACCGATTTACTTATAGAACACTAGCTTCTGCCCGCGGCTTCACCCACGTGGCCTATAAGAAAATAATTCAACCACCCATTTCACCCTCTTAGGGGTAGAATTTCGAAAAACCCTTTCTTAGTGAATACCTACACTTTACAAAGAACACACTCTCTAAATTTCTAGTCTCTAAGACCAACGGCTGTGCGTTGATATATAAGTAAGTTCAGTGAGCTAGTCAAGACATTGAATTTTATATGTATAGATAGACATTTATAGAAAATTTAATGCTTAAGTAAATTTTTCGGGCATTAAATTCGGTTGTCCAGCCGACCAACTTCGTAAGTCGGTAATGGTCTTACGCGCATTACGTGGATTTGAGTGGTTAAAGAACAAAAAACTTAACAACTTGGAGTTATGCCAAGAACGTGTACAATGCCACTTAGAGTTAACGACTTAAAGGTTAAATATTTCATTAATGTATTTGAATTTGAAACACATTTATGTTTTTTTTTTTTCAACTAGTATCGTTCAATGTGGGTTTAAACCAAAATGGAAACGAAAGGAGTATCATATTGGTTCAGTCAGCAAAATTCAGCAAAATGTATTTAGTAGCTTTTGCGTCATTAATTTACATAGAGATAGACAGAATTCAACCACATTATTTTTGGATTATACTGTTTTTTTACCGAAAAAATTGAATCGTCTGAATTATCTGTTATGAACAGATTTTACCTTGGTGACAAATTTATTATAATTATTTATCTCTTGCAGATACTTCAGTTAGTTACAGTTTATATTTTATTTACTTGTCAAGTTAATTTAAACTAACTTCGACACGTACGTCATGTCTCAACGGCGGCGTCGTGAATAAATTGCTCTAAAAAGTAGACCAAATAAACCCCGAATATCAATATTGTGAAACTGTGACGTTTCTTTACAATATTTTATCATTACGCTACGTTTTGTATACAATTGATATAAGTAAGGTAAAAATGTATAAATGCAAATACCCTTTGAAGTTACTCGCGACTGTATATAGACTGAGTGGTTATAGTGAAGGAGCGTCACGAAACTTGTGAAAATTTAAACGTCACTTTTTAACACACTTTTATAGTTGTGTACCTGGTACGCAAATATCTCGAAATATATCGTATCAATAAGGTAAATCAACATTAGGAAAAATCATTTCGTATAGCTACGAGACCGCGGCCTTGATGACAGTTTTAAAACGCCTGAAGGTATCCACACGGCCAGAGATTCTCACAATATAGACTGTGTTTGATATTGATTAGTCTTTTAATTTAGTAGATTCAAAAGCAGTGAATCTTATTATGTTACATATCAAAGAAAAAAATTTAAAACAGCTTATTTCATTACAAATACGTTGCTATATTTTAGTTAAAAAAACTAAAATATTCTGCAATATTTACTACTTGTATAAAAGTAGTACCTAAATATTGCAGAATCTTTTAGTAAAAGAACTAAAATACGTTAGAAACGTTCATTAAATTTTTTCTTTCTATTTTATTCTATTGGTACTGATATACTTACATAGCGAAAACGGGACTATAATGAACATGTTATAATTTACCTATATGTATTTATTATTATTTATAAGTTATATTTAAATGGTTTCAATACTCTTAACTTTGTGTAGGCCTTTAGCGACAGATTAATTAAATAAATATATTTAGACATTTCACACAGCGTCCTAGGCCCAAACTAAGCAAAGCTTGCACAGATAACTGATACAATACTAAGATACTTTTTCTTCACAGAACAAACATCGATGTTCGTCACATAATGTTTGACTATTCTGTCTGTGGAATTTGCACTTGTTAAAAAATGCACTAAATAAAAGCATCATGCCTGGGGAAACCTTCAAGAATCTCAAAATTCAAGATGGTTCCACCAACCCGCGTTTGTCTAGCCTGGCCTTCACTCATTCCAAGAGAGAAAAGGCCCGCGTCCCGTGGAAATGTATTGGACTGATAACGATGACACAATGACGAACTGTGACAAATCAATTAATTTTTGATACTTAGTTGAGTTCCAATATCTTCTAAGTATGAAGACACACGAGCGAAGCCTTGCATTGACTTAACAGAAACATTGGTCGCCGTGGCCGAAACCGGCTGGGAACCATATTATATCAATATCCTCTACCTTTTCACTAAAAGTAAGCGAGGTCTTTCAACTATTTCACAATTCACATCAATAGTGACGTCAAAACATTGACGTCACTTTTGATAATTAGCTAAAACTCCGAAAATTGATCACCAGCGAGCAGTAAAGGCGTAAATTAAATTACATTGCCCGATTGTTTCAAATACGTAACGGTCATCGCACGTGACAATGTCACGTATTGCCCAGCAGCGTAAGTGACGTCGAAGATTGTATCGGTAAGTCACGACTTTGTCTTCACGTTGCTGGTCATCATCACATAGTAATAAAAAACAAAGTTAGATATTGCGTGCGGCGATATAAAGCATCTACGATTTTCAATTTAAGCTTCATAGATAAAAAGATAGTAGCGCCGTTTGGAAGTGTAAATGTAAGTTTGTCGGTTCGTGAAGTGTTTTGGCGATTCATATAGTGTACATAATCTTTTCGTAGTAAATTAGATACAGTTTCTGGAAGTAAATTGTGACGTTTTTAGTTCAAATCACTCAAGTGAATTGTTGCTACGTAGATAAACAATCAGCTTGAGTCTACATTGTATTGTATGCGTAGTTGTAAATATTTTAACCTTTTAAAAAGTTGGAGATTTCAAAATCTAAATTATTATCTTGCTGAAAACTCTGTACTCTCACACTTTGCACTTGGCTAGCTTGCTCATAGCTCATAGCCTATGTGGCCCTACAAAAGAAAACCCAGGTCTTTTTTGAACAGGTTAAATGCTTTTTATACTATCAAACTACATTGTGTCACCTTGCAAGCTTCCAAAAGTAAAAAACGAGAGAAAATCCAGCTCAAGAAGTATCGGCTTCAGCATCCAAACATTAGAAGTATTTAGAAGTATAAGTAGTTAGAAGTATTGGCAATCCTAGCAGCACCAAAATGACAGCTAGGATAGGATTGTTTAAGACTCAAGCGGTGACGACGGGGAGATATAAGCAGCACCAAAATGACAGCTAGAATAGGATTGTCCAAGACTCAAGCGTTGACGACGGAGAGATATAAGACCCGTATCCCGATATTGAGAACGAAAGTCTGTGACCGTATGCTTACGGCCTTTCTGATAAGAAGAGGTCACCTATGGGCATTTGTAACACGAACGCGTTATTTACCCTGTGATAATATTCTATTTACCCCGTGATAATATTCTATTTACCCCGTGATAATATTCTATTTACCCCGTGATAATCTTCTTTTTACCCCGTGATAATATTCTATTTACCCCGTGATAATATTCTTTTTACCCCGTGATAATATTCTATTTACCCCGTGATAATATTCTATTTACCCCGTGATAATATTCTTTTTACCCCGTGATAATATTCTATTTACCCCGTGATAATATTCTATTACCCTCCTTTTAAAATGCTGCATGTTGTAGCTCTGAGGAAAAACCGCTAGTGGATGATATCCTACTAATTTTATAAATGTGTAAGTTTGTGCGTATGGATGTATGGATAAATGTTTGTTACTCTTTCACGCAAAAAATACTGAACGGATTAGGATGAAATTTGAAACACACATAGTTTATAACCTGGATTAACATATAGAATACTTTTTATCCCAGTCATATATTCCCGTGGGACAGTTATCGAACACTAGGCAGGCGACGCCGTGGGCTTTTTACGCAAAAACTTCACCGATTTTTAGGAATTTTTAGCGCTACATACCAAAATAGTAAAAAGGAATCTTTGGAATATACCTTATACAGTGGGTTAACACATAGGCTACTTTTTATCCGCGGGTGAAACCGTGGGGCGCAGCTAGTATGGCAACACCAACCGCAATTCTGGTCCTTTAATTCCTGTCCATCCTAAGGTAGCCTGGAAGAAATCGCTTAAAGTGATAAGGCCGCCCTTTGTTCTACCATTTTTTGTTAGTGTTTTTTAAGGTGCGTTGTTATCTATTATCTAGTGTTCAATAAAGTATTATTGTACTACTTGCGCCCCACGGTTTCACCCGCGGATAAAGGGTATTTTAATTATTTGCTCATCCCATGGGAAAATTTCACTTTTCCGGGATAAAATGTAGCCTATATGTTAATCCAGTGTATAAGCTATCTTGGTACCGAATTTCATCTAAATCCATTCAGCCGTTTGAGCGTGAAGAAGTAACAAACATACACACATACAAACTTTCGCCTTTATAATATTAGTGAGATGAGATGAGATGAGATGAGATTGTATTGTATTGTATAGGTATAATTATGATGGTTTATACCTGGTGAACATGATGACAGCCCGGCACGCGGTCGGCCGCGGTGACGTTGACAGGTACGCTCTGGTCGGCGTCCCCCCGCGCCGCGACCCTTGTCATCATTAGCGCAAGGTCACCGCACTGGCCTTCACCTCACTCACCACCTGGGAAAAGAAACATTTTAAATACATGGTAAATATGGGTCCAGTTTTTCTTTTGTTTCTGATGTCTGTATGTATCTGTGGGAAAATATTGACATTGTCAATTTGTCATGTGGTCGTTCCATTGATTTCACAACAGCTGATTTGATTTTTTATTTTAATTTGTTTTGGCTTCACACTTTTTTGTATTCGGCTAGTAAATTGCTAATATATCAAGCTTAGTAATTGATAATATATCAAGTTAATCACGCAAATATGTGTCAAGTCATAGTCGAAGTCATCAAGTCAAGTCATAGTCAACTCATGGTCTAGTTAAAGTCATACTCCTAGTAAAGTGGTGGCAAATTTACCAGAAGCTTCTATGGAGTTTTGGAAACAACACGAAAAGAAACGTTTCACCATCATTATACCACTTTCCCATACTCATGCCTGTAATCCAGCACTTCACGATTAAAATGCCACCAATTTTATGCACTAACAATGAAAATTACACAAGTTTTTGAAAATACAATGTGGTGACGAGATCTTTTTCGTTTTAAATAATTAAATATTATTATCTGATAAAATATACCTTATCACCGAGCATTAAGTACTTTACTGAAAAAGTAACCCAAATATTTTTCTTTTGGTTTTAAATCTTCAAAAAACATTGATGTCACTAATAAGCTGTCATCAAAGTCACATCCGAAATGGTTAGAGTTGCCAGCAACAGAAAGATAAACATTTTTTTGTGCATAAAATCACCTTTCTGTGACTGGGTGTAGTGAGACCATGGTCCTCGTAGTTTCTGGGTATCTACATGGAATCCTAAAAGTAAAGTAAGTAAGGATCCGGGATCATTAAAAAATTAATAATAAGATAACATTGAAATAATTTTCATGTAAGCAGTTATCAAATACAATAGATGTTTCTACCTATAAATGTGTCAATATATGTCTATGCCTATGTATATTACCTATTTCTTACAGTCTCTTGTCATTGGTTAAAATAACCTTTAAACCGCAGGCACACCACATACAGTGGAAACAAAAATGGAGTGCTAAGTATCTATATAATTAGCATTCCAAACCAGGCTACGCCAATCACTGGCGCATGCTTGAGAAAAAATGCCGAAAACGGGCATGGGTGGGGCATTAATTACCATCACTGCACGGAGTTGTCTATCTGTTTTGAATAATCATTGACACTTTCTTTATAAGGTATGCGATGTGAGGTGGAGACAGAGCGGTCATAAAACTCGTAAACCGCTAATGAGTTGTTGCCTTTTTTGTTTCGACGAATGAATGGAAATGGGCGATGGGTGTTATAATTTACTTAGTCAGCAGGTGTTACATTTTATACCTCTAGATTTATGATAATATAATACAAAAAAAACGTGTGGACATTTCACACAGAGCAATCTAGCCCCAAACTAAGCAAAGCTTGTACTGTGGGAACTAGATAACTGATACAATACTTAGATACTTTTTGTTTGTAAATACATATATAGAAAACAATATAACACCCAGACACAGAACAAACATCGATCATCTTTATATCTTTAAATAATATTTATCTGTTTATTACCTTTAAAAAAACTTTGCAGCAATACCATTTTATTTGCTTCCTATAAATGCTTAACTGCTGTTTCCTGATTTTTCACGTAAATTAAATATTAGCTTATTTTCAACCGATTTCTAAAAGCTCTCAAATCAACTGTTTTTTTTTTTAGTGTTTGTTACCTTAGAACTTTCGACTAGGTAAACCGATTTTGATGATTCTTTTTTATTTAAAAGTTGATGCCTTCTTTTTAGTCTCTTTTAAATTTGATCAAAATTTGACAAGTGGTTGTAGAGATATTCTTAATAATGCGTATTTCGATTTCGACTTACATTGATGATGTTGTCATTGGGATTGAAGATGGTTGAAACCCTTTTTTATTTATCTAAATTATTTTAGAATTAAATAATAAATATAATAATAATTATTAATCTAAATTTATTTATGTAGGCACAAAATTTAATCTAAATCAGTTCAGTCATTTTGTTATGGAAACCGAAAAATTAAGACAAAACGAGAGCTGTGTTTCTTTAACACCTTAAAATATTTCATGATGTATTTATAATTACTATTTTGGTCATAGGCTGTTGATATGGAATTTAAAATTTTAGTTGTGCTTATTTTTATGATGATTAAAACCATAATCAATTTTTTTTTTATTAGAAGCTGCTTGATGTTTTCTGATTTACTCTTCTAATCACCCACACTTCATAACTAAATGAACTTAAGCGCGATTTTTAATTTAAAAGTTTAGAAATTATTTCAGATTTAGCTACTTATTTTATATTAGTTTTAATTTAGTTTTAATCATTATATTCATTCAATCAATTCAATCATTATATTATTTTGTGTATTCATGAAATAAATTTATCTAATTTTTCGTCAATAAACTCAAATATGTACATAATAATAGGCTATTTGACTGCTATATACCTAAAAAAATAGATAATCGTCAAAACGAAAATTACGTATCTCTATTACCAGTCCTCATAATAACTCATTACTAAGCCGTGGTACCTCTATGGTAGCTCTACATACAATCTATTTGGCATGTGATTAAGCGTCACAAGGTATACCTTCATAGTAGCTGTGAGATCTCCATACGATATCTGTTTTGCGAGAACTCCTTAATTAATTTACCGATTTTACTTATTTTTTTAATTATTACTATCATTTTTAACCTACATAATGATGACAATATTTAATTGTTCATTTTGAATAGTATTAAAATAGCCAATTACTGTGTATCTCATAATATCTGAACCTGTATTATGCTTAACTAGAGAATAGCTTAAAAACATTAACCTATGTAATGTAATAATCATGTAAAATATTAACCAAGTTGATCTAACTGCTTCTTTTAATCAATATACTATTCCCACGTAAATTATATTCACTTCTCTAAAGTCCATGTTCTCATGCGACTTTTTTTCCGGAGAGCAAAATTACAGTTTTCAATGCACCATTAATTTTGGCCCAAAGTGTATAAGGACGCGTATTAAAGTGATTACGTCCACTTTGGGCCAATGATTGGACATCACTCAATGTATAATTTGTCATGCTATTATTTGTAAAAGCTGTGTAATTGGTATTAGCTTAACAGTTTGATGGGCTTGTTAGCATATTTAGATGATGTAAGTGTTTTATGAGACAAATTATAACCTTTTTTAAAACTTCTTTACGCACGCTTGAGGAGTAAGCTGGTGAATGGATGGAAGTTGAATTAAAAGCCATGGTAATAATTTCGATGATCGTGACCCTGACTGAAATCATAAGGATTCCCTCTTACCATTGATAGTTTAGCTAAAATAAATAAATATGCTACGGGTACCTATTTTAATCAATTGCATAAAAGTACTGAATTATCATATAGATATTATTATGAGTTACCTATACAAATTGAATGCCATTGTACAATAAAATTACAGATGAACAATTAAAAGTTAAAACTGTCGTACGATTAACATCCTTGAGTTAAACCTCAAATTTATTACTGCATGGCCATTAAAATTGAATAAAATTTTTATTTTTTTTATCATACAAAATGTCCTCAAATTCTGACATCATAAAGGCAACGACGAACTCAGCAAAAATCCTTGCAAATTCCTGCACTATGCAGTCATAATCCCACGGGAACCTTTAAAAAAGACACGCCACTAAAGAAACAATATGAGAAACTGATACTGTATCCTTGCCAGCAAATCGAACAAAACAAATACGACAGTAGTCTATTATGGTAATCACCTGTCCTTTTTCAACTTGCTGCCTCAGAAAAGGATGGAGACAGTGGTTGAAATGTCGTAGGTCATTAGGTCCTTGCCATGTAGGGCTCGCAATATGCCAATAAGGCAACAGCCGTGACTGCTATGGTATGGCAACAATAGGTTAGGATTTAAGGTAGTGCCGGCGCCCGATGAATTTGATAAAGATAGGAATTGGAAGTGAAATTAATTGTGAAGAAAGTTGTTGAGTTGTGGAAACGAGAGGTACAAAGATAGACGCAATAACGCCAAGGCTAAGATTAAGTTTGCTTATTTTGCTTGCCAGCACACTGAATGGTTTTTCTTGTTATTGTAATTGAAAGTCTATACATTTATTGATTGGCTGCCAAGTATTGAATTTGATTCTTCTTTGCTTACCTATTCTATTTTACTGAACGCGTAAGTTTTTTTAATGTTCGTAGATTGTACAAGATTACGGATAACTGAGTCTCTACCGCCCGGTGACGCTGTAAAGGTCGGTAGACATAAAAGCATTCAAAAAAAGCACGTCAAAAAACTGGGTTTGGAGAAAATGGTTGGGTGAGATATATTTTCAAAACTACTTGATAGCTTAAACAACTAAGAGCAGTTGTAAAACGCATGGACCTTAGAATGTGTCACTAGACAGATTCAAAGATCCAAGCATTAAATAAAGATATTACTGACACAATTATAAGATTTCATTTTACTCCCAAATTTAAAGAAGCACCTAATCGTTTTCATTTGTGTCTAAATTCATTATCAAACTTGACTGAACCACCACCGTTTAATGACACCAACACTCCAACGGTACAACAAAAATTAATAACCGTAAGAAAACACTGGTTTGTCATACAAAAGTCATCCAGAATGTCGATTCAAATTATGATAAGGTCGGGAATTAGTTCTGGTAGAGCATAATGGCCTACGATTAGATTTTGTGGGTTGGTTGGAGATGGGAAACGTTATGTGCTTTTTGGATGTGGCATTGATAAGCCATGTTTTGAATGCTACTGCAGAGGTGATTAATGTAGTGGGGGCTATTTTGGCTGGTCTATGTGCATTCATCCAAGCTAAATAAAAATATTGATACCTATTAGTTTAATTCTTACATTGTGACAAAGGGTGTACAGAGCCAGGAACTCGCAATGCAAACAAGTTCTGGAACGTTCAGACATTTATTTCATATTCACAAAAACAGTAGTGGTATAGGCGGCGACAAACACCACCACGCGCTAACTTGACTCTAACGCCATCTAGTTACATCGGGATTAACTATATCCACAATAACATTTGATATTTTAGATACATTGATTAGTCTTTTAAGTACTTACCTATAAAAAAAGAGATTGTTGGATAATAATTACCTACAGGAATCAATAAAATCCAAAATGCTATATCAAGTACGATCAAAATGTCACATATTTTCGAGTAGACTAAATACTTTGGCGATTCCAAATGACGGTTTCTCCAGCGAGTTATTGTCTTTTCTTTAGCGAACTCTAACCTTAATTTACATTTTTGGCGGACTGGTTATTTTTGGTGTACGCCCTTGATATGATGTTATGGGTATCAAATGAAAGGGTTTAATGAGAAGAAAACAAAAAAAGTAAATACACAATTTACATCAAGATAAAACAAATTAATATTTACAATTACATTACAATATAATATTTTATAGCGGAAATAATTTGCAAGATTTGTAAAAAAAAATTGGGGATCCTTCCACAATTTTATATGAGTAACGTGATCTTGCTAACAAACACATCCAAACGTTTGTAAGCTTTCGATGCTCATCGTTCATAGAAGGTCGGTGAATGATGCGGTGCATCTCGGATGAGGTCCATACAATTCAACTCGTTTTGATAAGCCATATAGCATAACTAGAACGCGGCGGAGACAAAAGCTTCAAGTCCATATAGTATTGTAGTACTTAGTTTTAGTAGAGTAACAGGAGTAATAAGTCCAAGAGGATCGTAAACGGGAACAAATGGTTCAGCAATGGATTTCTTGTGCTTTAACAAATATATGCAAAGCATATTATAAATCCCATAGCAATCATGACTTTTTGAATTCTGACTTAGTCCTTCTTTAAGTAATAGGGAAATAGTATTTTTAGAGCCTACTACGCTGATTTATGTCGTAATGCTATTTTTTTATGTTGTCGTTTTTAATATGCAGAGAGAGCTCTTATTGAGCATTTAAAACTTTTCGTTCTCTTCTTGAATAAATTAATGAATTATTTATGCAGAAACTGTGTACACGTTTTAAAAAACTAATATTAGCACAATTGAGTCAACAGGTTGCCCATGACTGATATGGAATATTTTAATTAAAATTGTTTTATTTTATTTATTTATTAATTATAAATGACGAATAATAATAATTTATAAGAAGTAACACGTTGACATTACATAATTACGGTCATCAGTACTCTTTATAATCACACTAGCTTCTGCCCGCGGCTTCACCCGCATGGCCTATAAGGAAATAGTTCAACCACCCATTTCACCCTCTTAGGGATGGAATTCCGGAAAATCCTTTCTTGGTGAATACCTACACTTTACAAAGAACACACTCTCTAAATTTCTAGTCTCTAGGACCAACGGTTTAGGCTGTGCGTTGATATAGGTATAAGTCAGTCATTCAGTCAAGACTTTGAATTTTATATTTATAGTTACCGATGTAATTCATGGCTTACAATAACTGTTGATAGTATACAACTCGTAGCTTTTTCCGGGTATTATCTTTTTGAATATTAAAAATATCCTCATTTTATAGTAAAAAAAACGATACAGTAGTTTCAAATTCAAATAATAAGTGTTGCCAGGAACAATTTTGTCAAACATACTTCGAAAATCAAATCGATCAACATCCAAGCCTTTAAAGGTTAAACACATTTACCTTTTAAAATACTTGAAAAAAGACACCCAAAACAAATGAGGTCCGTTTAAACAAAGACCACCTGCACCCCGGTAAGTGAACGCTAAACGGTGGTGTTAATTCAACCTATACCTACCACGTTACAGTACAACTCAGTGATTGAGGATGATGATAATAACGTGATAATAATAAAAGTCAAAGTCAGAGTTTTGGCGGGAAAGCGAAAAAGATTGCGTCACCGCATTGTATTATTTTCCAAAACTTGTGTTATTTTCAATGTTAGTGCATAAAATTGGTGGCATTCTATTCGTTAAGTGCTGGATTACAGGCGTGAGTGTGGGAAAATGGTATAATGATGGTGAAACGTGCCTTTTTGTGTTGTTTCTAAAACTCCATAGAAGCTTTAAGTAAAGTTGCCACCCCTTTACTAGGAGTATGACTTTGACTAGACTATGACATGACTTGATGACTTCGACTATGACTTGATACATATTTGCGTGAAATATCATTAACTTGATAAATTATCTATTACTTGACACTGGCTAAATACACAAGTGTGGAGCCAAAACATTTAAAAAAAAAGTCAAAATCAAAAGAATTTATTGGAAATAGGCTATTTATAGCACTTTACTATTCAAAATTATATTAGGTACTTAAAATTAAGTTATTGAACGAAGCATATAGAATTACATAGTGCTTATGGTCAAATATTATATAGAAAGTCTATTAAAATATAAGTCTATTACAATATATGAGTTTATAAAAAAAATAAGTTATCTTTCTCACTACTGATTACTGATACTGAAGATTGTATAAAATGAATTTGTAAGGAAGTATTGAGTTAAAATCATGTAACAAAAAAATATATTAAGTAGGATTTAAGTATGCTTCATGTAAATAATTTAAATGTTAATAAAATCATATTTTTTTAAAGGGCTATGTATTTTATATAACAATATCCAATTATTTAATATTATAGTAAAAATACGTCAAAATTAAAGCAGATACTAATAATAATATCAAACTTTAATTTTATTTTAATACATGTAAAATTTTTTTCCAATTTTTTTATATATTAAACGGCAGTGTCGTTAAATTGTATATAAAATTCATTGATTTTAAGTGAGATTAGATACTGTTTCGAAACTATATTGTTGCGTGATATTAATCATTATTTTGAACAACTTTCAACCTCAAACCAAAGACACAAAGTTCTATATACGGTGGCATTATTCCATAAGGCGAGGTATGTCCTAAAGTATGTAGAGGGTGCCTGATGGTACCCTGTCAGGACACATGCTAATGAGGGTGTTAAAAATCCATAGCAAATATTTGAAGAGCGTACGCGCCGTGATGTTTTGGATGGTTAATTAAAATAGAAGCACGAGCAGCACAATAATAACAATTTAATAATCTATACATATAAAATTCAAAGTCCTGACTGACTGACTGACTTATATATCAACGCACATATACTTATATATTCTATTTCTATTTCTATTCTATTTCTATATCGAACCGCTGGTCCTACAGACTTGAAATTTGGAGGGTGTGTTCTTTGTAAAGTATTTATATATAGATATCCACTATGAAATGTTTTTTTTTTTTTTAATTCCATCCCTAAAAGGCTGAAATGAGTGGTTGATTAACTGTAAAAAAAACCTTCGTCTCTTATAGGCCACGCGAGTGAAGCCACGGGTAGAAGGTAGTTAGTTTATATAGGTAACTGTTATTGGAATTAAAAATATTTCCTGATTATTATAAAAAAAAAGAACGATTGTGCTTTAGACCACAAAAACTACTTTAGGTTCGTCTATCGGGAGTAATAACTTAGTTATTGCTTTGTTTAATATTAATGTATATGGCGATCTTGACAATTGAATTGTCATTTTACCGGACATACCAACATAATAATAAAAAATGTTGTCTTTGTTATGTTGAACATTAAAGATCTACGTAAACCAACTTCAACTTCCGTTCGCTTTGCATATACAACAGCTTACTTTCAAGTGTGTAAAGTTTTACTTCAAAAATCTATAGACACCATAAAAACTTGTGAGTAATAATCATACCTGAAATAGTAACCTGTGTTTTAGTTAAAACTCCATAATATATATTTTATACGCGGATATAAATGGCCTTGCGGGATTGCCACCCATATTATTATTTTCATTTAAATAAAAAAAACTTACTCTCAATTACGTATTTCGATTACGAAGAACAAGCAACGTATTAATTTTATTAGTCACAGATGAGTAAACATCCTACTTAGGATTTGAATCCTGTTTCTACAATATTTTCCCATACACAAATACAAATATTACCAGCGATGATCTAACCGTTGATTAAGATTACAAGATCACTGGTATTAATGCACGTAATTACAGGTAATAATCACCTACATAAAACGATGTTAACTTAACCTGTTACCATTTTTTATTACGAAGATAACACGCTGTTTGAGTGTAATTTTAATTAATAAGTTAACGGTATATTGGCTAAATTATTTTACAAAATTAAATTCGGATGCTTAATCATCGGTTAATTTTCATCAATCAACAGGACGCTGATCTTGCATTACAAGACTACAAAATTTAAAATTAAATTTTAATCGGGTTATTGCCCGCTAATGTAGGATTTAAAAAAAAATGCGTAAGTTTTTAATTCGGCTATCTTTGGCAGTTTCATTTTACAAATTTATCTTTCAACAGCCTAATTATTTCGAAAATAGCTGCTGACGTCCGATAGACCTACTCATTGTGATGCATCAGAGAAAAGGAATCAAATGGACGCAACGTTAAAAGAAATAAAAAAGAAAACGAGATGCGCTCGCGTACGCCAAGATCTCGGTCAGGCGGGAGCCGACTTCTTTTGTTTCCAACTTCGAATCAGCCAGGCTCTTGAATCTAGATGCTGTTGGTTTTATTTTTTTTTTCTTTTTCCCCCTATGGCTTTTTCTTTATTGTCTCAGTGCGACTGTGTACAAAAAAAGTAAAAACCCGGTGGCTTATGGCTCCCCATTGATATGCGACGTTCGAATTGAAATTTAAATATTTGCTTGCGCGAATATTCGACGGGCTTCATCTTGAGGTATTCGGCATTGTGTTTCTTAAAACATCTGTGTTTCCATCTCAATATTTTTATGTTAAAGAGTGTGTTTCTTGTGAAGGGCTGCATTTCAGAGGGAACTTTAGCCTCGAGAACTGCGCTTTAAATCTAGCCTTACTTTTATTTATTAACATAAAAATATACTCACGGGTAAAATTCCTACAAAAATTACTTAATTAAAACAGGACAGTTGTTCAACCATTTAAGTTCTCTAATTATACGCAGTGTGTTCGAAAAACAAATTCGAAAAACAATAAACAAATATATCATAAGTTGCTGAGTCAACGGAATAAATACTTATTAATTAATTATTTATGTTCAAGTTAATAAGGCTTCATTCATAAATATGAAAATAATATAACAAAAAGCACGGAACCAGGTGTCTGTGGAAATTCAGATTAAAAAATAACTTATTAATCATGAACACCCCCTGATATAGTGACGGAAAATTTTTTTTTTCCTTCACCATTAATAATGGTTCCGTTTTGTACCTAATAATAATTAAGATTTTGCGTGGAGTATTAAAGGCTTTTTTTTATGTTAATGAATAATGTGACGAGCTAGTCGTTCACCTGATGCTAAGCGACACGGCCACCCATAATAGAATAGTGTCACTCGGAACTCTAAAATATAGTGTCGTGTGACACTGCGCACATCATCCTAAGACATCAGACAGTCTGGTAATAAGATTACTCAACTGTGAGATCAGATCATAAACTAAATTGTCCAGTAATTTCACTAGCTAGTGCCCTTCAAACCGGAACACAGTAGTGCTTGCGCAGTACTTGGCGGCAGAATAACTGGCAAAGCGGATGGTACCTACTTGACGAACTTTTCAGAAAAGTCCTACCACCTAGTTAGTAGTAGCTAGTAGTAAGTTTTTGTTCCTAACTCATATTTTATTATGCGTTAGATCTACTTGTCTTACTAAACCCAACACTTAAGAAGACACAAAATAGTATTTATTTACTCTCAGCATAGGCCATTCGTATTCTTTTATAGTCTCTAAAACGATTGTCCTTCACGTGTCACAAGTCTGGTTAGACACGGCATCTCTATTCAAGCTAACTTATATACATTTTGTCAGTCTTTCGTCACCCATTCAGCTATAAAAAACCGTTTGTTCATTATTTATGACTGGCATTTATCAAAATCAAAAAGTACAGACCGACTGGAACCACTTTTACGCTATTTCGACGTACCAAGGTTGTGTTCCGAGTTGAAATGTCAAATTGCGAGAAATGTAGCATGACTGCGTTGGCAGGGCTAGAAAAAAGGCGTTTGCTTCTACCCAAGCGTTGGATTTGTACCAAGATGTAGGTGACTCAGTGATATATTTCTAACTGGAAGTGACAGGGACATTGTGTTCTGCTAAAGGCTTAGAAAGGTCATGCTCTTATCTCAGAGGTTACGGCCAAAGTAAGCTCATTTTTTGTAACAGTGATTAATGTTTGGTTATATACCTTAATAATAAACGCCATAATTGATTTGAGTACGTAACTCTCTAATTTTATGGATATTAAAATGTAGATATCTTGTAACTTTGAACTTTTATTCAACGTATTTCGATTCTACACGTTGATTTTCCTTTCTAACTATCAGGTTACAAGTATTCCGATTTGTACGTAAGAAAACAAAACTGATTCTTCCATAAACTTTAACTTAATCCGTCTACGCTCTTCAAATTTAACGTAAACCGTCCGGTCCAATTAAAAAACTAGTCATGGACCGGCGATCGGAACCGTTCCAAATAAATATCGGATGGACCCCTGACCCCTGGCCGTGGAGCGCAATTAAATTTCTTTGGTCCATATTTTATGTACTTCTAAACTGGTTGTGTTTATCAAACGCAGTTAGCACTTTGGGTGCTTGTACCTCTGAATTAGAGATAGTGGTGATGATTGATTAATTTTAGGTTCATACGTCTGGGTGGCTTGCAGCTAATGCACTGGCGAATTTTGATAATGAGATTTCGTACTCGTTTCTCATCCTGTGCGGGTTCATTATTTAGAGTAATGATACTCGCTAATTTTCGCGACGCGTTAAAAAATGGTTTAATTTATTCCCATATCATAGGAAAACTGAACTGTTCTGCAATTTTGTACCCTAATCTTTAGCCGCAGGCTTGTCAATTGATAGTAATAGAAATTACACCTTTCTGTTATGTTCCTGAAATTGTTACATTCAGTACAGTAGTAAAGTCAATGAATAAACATATGTGAACATTTCACACAGAACCATATAGCGGCAAACTAAGCAAAGCCACATGGGAAAAAGATAACTGCCAGAATAATTTTTGTTTGTCAATACATTTACTAGGTGGTAGGACTTTGTTGCAAAGTTCGTCTAGGTAAGTACCACCGTTTTGCCAGTTATTCTGCCGCCAAGCAGTAGTGTGCAAGCACTACTGTGTTTCGGTTTGAAGGGTACTGTAGCTAGTGAAATTACTGGTAAATTGAGACTTTATGATCTGATCTCACAGTCGAGCAATCTTATTACCAGACTGTGCTGATGTCTCAGGATGATGTGCGCATTTTAGTGTCGCTTGAAACTCTATGTTTTAGGGTTCCGAGTGACACTGTTCTGTTATGGGCGGCCGTGGCGCTTAACATCAGGTGAACGACTAGCTCGTCACATCATTCAGTAATATAAAAAAAAAAACATACATAGAATACACCCAGACACATAACAAGCACATGTTCGTCACACAAATGTTTGTCCTGGGTGGGTATTGAATCCACAACTTACACTTCAGAAGGCAGAACTACTGCCAACTGAGTAATCAATCCAGTCAATCTTTTATTGAATAGTGCTAAAAGTTGACCTTTGCTTGGAGCATGTTACGTTTCGTAAAAGTCCACACAAAAAAACTGCGATAAATCGATCACATGTAATGAATCGATACTCTGTCTATCAAATTTTGTCATGACAATATTTTGGCTGAAACATGGATCAAGATGAATTAACTGCTGGACCGTAAGCATGCCAGTGAGCGTATTTTATCTTTGCTCTTCTACGATATAAAACTTTTTCATTAAGTTTCAAAATTCAGTCGTATTCTTAAGTAAAGGAATAGCGCCTAAAACACCCTTAAAGTACGAGTAACTATGCACATAAACTACGTATTGAAATTACCAAATCCATACAGAATCTGTTTCTATTTAAATCATGTCCCATTATCACCTATCTGATAACCATTACTGGGGTAGACGAGTTCTTGAGTGGAGATCACGTTAAAGCAAACGTAATGTAGAACGCCATACGGCCAAGTGAAGTGACGACTTGCGGAAAGCGGCTGATAATGACTAGATGCATAGAGCTGAAAACCGAGCTCAGTGGCGTGCTATTGGCTTACCTATGATCAACAATCGATAAAAATAAGCTAATGATGATAATGTATTCGATAAATCAGTACTAAATATCGATAGTACCTATTGATAGCACATAGCTGATTCAAACAAGCCCAAATTGATTCCAAAAAGGGGTCTGTGCTTTACCAAGAACGACCTTACGTAACCGAAAAAGGTAACAAAAACACGCGCCGATGCGTCATTTATTTGACCTATTAAACAAGCAAAAAGTCGAAGAATAGAATACCTACATCATTTTAGTATTGTGTAAGGTACCTAACTCGGGATTTGTGTTTTTTTACTTCAATTAGGCGGGCACATTAACTATTATCGTCGTTAATGGAGGAAAAAAGTAGAATTATATTTGAAGTGACTGTTTAGAACCTTAAGTACCTACTTACAACTCCACTGTGCATAATAAGGCTATTTAATAATTAGAGGTTGAGAAAAAATTGGACTGAAAAATAAGTCTCTGACTGAAATTATTGAAGAAATCTTATTATGTATACTGATTATATGAATTTAAATAATTCTGATCCCTAAACGGGAAACTATGGGAACTTCGTTCAAGTAGAACGAAGTTCCCATAGTTTCCCTTTTTTGTTTTTCTGTTTGACATGTCTTCGTGTGACACTTATCACTAAGATGTATCCATTGCAGTAAGTACCTTTGTCATATAGGGATAAGTTTGAAATTAGAAGTTGTCAAACACTAGTGCATACGGCCTTCAGTGCTTTTGCTCTAATTCATTAATTTCGAAGTCTCGTGTTTTGATGTGTGCGGACCTTGTAAAAATAAACTTTGTTACATAGGTATAAGATACAAAGTTTCTTCGTCGTGGCCGAAATTTGAACGCAAAATTAAAGTAGATCCCCTGACACGGAACTAAATAAATGGAGGTATTTTATGAATTAACCTGTTTTCCGTCGCGGGATCAAATCCTTTTGTTGCAAGAGTTGAGTCTGCCTTTGCCACGACACCACGAGAGCTACGAGTAACTATTGTAATCAATTTATGCTCCTATTTTCTCTAGAGTTTCACATAAAAATGGCTAAACCGAATTAGGTGGAGTTTTGCGAACAAATTGCTTACACAATATAGAGAAAAATAGAATATGTCTATTTCGGAAAATATAAGAATATTCGGAGGAAAACAATTCTGGGTGAAATAAAAATCTAACCTTACGACGAAGACCTCTCACTTTCAATAAAAATATCTATTAATAGTTAGAATTCTAATGGAAAATACAGTAAAAATTTAAAAAAAAAACCGAATGAAACAAGAATATCTAGTGTGATTCCGCTATAAACAAACAATAAGATTATCTTGGAGCCTCATTTTTACATATTCTTACCTATCTTTTCTTAGGGGTAGAAAATACCTTTTTTAGGGTGGAAATCCCCTCCCACTTCACACGGGAGTGGTGGCATGTGGGACTCGAACCCACTAAAATCCCCCGTGAGTCGCCTTTGCCATGCCGGGGCGAGGGTGGAAAATACCTACCTATGTCCTTCACAACCGCCCCAATATAGATAATCCAATCGTTTATTTTTATTGGAATTAGGTACACAAGATATTCTTGTTTAATTTTGTATTTAAGCTAAATTTCCGTGAGGTCACGCTGGAGTCAATCAATTACAATAAATTAGCCATTGACTCTATCGCAAGTAGGTGCTGCATCAGGGATAGCTGCGCATTTGCACAATCTTTGGATATATATAACAAATATAAGCTAAATTAGTACCTATGCCTAAGTACGCACATATGGATGAATGACATATATGATTAAAACATATTTAATAAGAAATTTATTAATAGAAATAGGCAGGCTCTGTATTATTTCTTAATTTTAATAAAACACAGTACATAGTTCAGATACTTTGGTGTAGTGCCAATAAAATCAAAATGGTTAACAGATTGCTTTCAAAATAAATCTATCTCTCTGGCAGAGACTCTGATCTTTAAAGTAAAACAGGGGAAGAGTAATTTTCTCTACCACTCGTGCTAAAGAAGCAGTTAAAATAAAGTAAATAACTATTTGACTCTTTTAGTTTTGTATGTTATTTGACTTTATGATTTGTTTGAACTTTTTGGTTTTTTTTTAATGGTAAATTAGGCATGCGTTTGACAATAACTCACCTGATGGTAAGTGACGAAGTTGTCTAAGGTGGAACACGCTTGCCCATAAAATCGTGAATCCTACTTGTGCTTTAAATGCGAAAATTTGTGTGTGTGAGTGTTTGTTACAATTAAAAAGTAAATTAATATTCGTTTAACTCACGCTATATTTCTATTTTGAACTTGAATTTGAATATATGTGAAATAAAATTAAAAAATAAGAATAAATCCACATTTATTAGAATAACAACTAGTAATAATTAAGTGGTATCTCACTACACTAGAACACTAGAAAATTAGTTGCGCCTCGCTATAACTTTTTACCATTTGTTCTTTTATGGGCGAAATTTTCTTTTATTTGATTAGGTGAACAGATAATACATAGGGAGAGGTAATATTTATTACACAAATTCAGATTTGTGTGTGACAGATCTGTATTCCTATGAAAAAGATCATCTTGAACAGCAATACCAAAGGTAAGTTAGCACAACAACTAATTAATAGGTACTCGTGTGCACTGAAGAGTTAAGACCACTCTTAAGTTCGCACTTATCTCTCTAGGACGTACCCAAATGAGTTAAGTAGGAACATCAAAGAGGGATAAGTGCGAATTTAGGAGCTGTGAAACTTCAGACTGGGATTAGTTGTGTGGTAGTAATACTGTTAAAAAATAATATGTCTTACCAGTTGAACGAAAAGCAATCCGGCTTGGTATTTTAATTATTACACGTATCTACAAAAACGTACAGAAATACTGCTCAAACGCACTACTATTTTTGGATAAATCCAATAGTTCACACCTTTTTAGTTCACACTTATAACGAGTCAAAATTCACGCCCTTGTAACTAAAGGAAAATTAAGTAGACCTAGAGAAACGTTTAGCACTGAATTCGGAACACTGTAAGCAAATAAGCGGGTACCTTTGTATCGCCGCTTCTAAATGTCACTAGCAAATACCAACTGAAAACGAATCTGTCAACACAGTGTCAAAATTAAAAAAGTTAACGTCAAATCGAGCTGGCTGATCATCCGTTCCATTTTAAAAAGTTTCAGGTGTAACCAATGGGCGGGCCGAATTTGAATTCGGAACTGTCAACGCGGTTTTTGACAAGGCACGTGTTAGGGCACGCGCGATTCGTGTGAGCGTGCTCTGCGCGCGGGCATCGACGCCACACTGCGTTCGCGCGCTTTTCGACCTACGAAACCTTCGCTCACAGCCTCCGACTCTCTATAGGATGTATTAGAACCGTCGATTATTCTAAGACATTTTCTCACGGCAAGGACTCACGCCGATATGTAAGTAGATCGGTCTGTTGACGGCGTAACGGTTCAAAGTATCATCGATGACTGATGTTGATGACTCGACTTAAGCGCCTTTTTTGATTTTGACGGGTGTTACTGAGTGGATGGTTTATTTTTTGAGCGGGATTATTCTATAAATGAGCGCTCGGTTTATGGACCGTGGTGAATCGCCGCTGGAGCTTTTTGTGTAGTTCGTGTGTGTTGATCGGGCAATTGAAAGTGAAACCCCCCTGAGCACGTTATCTTATAAGCACTTGTACCATACAAATGTAATCCAAGAATGACACGACACGATTTGGTAAAGTTTTATCAACGTAGGAAAAAATTTGGGAGTCTTTTAAAATGACACATGTATAATTCAAAGACTTTAAAACGCTTAACTACTATGTAGCACTACTTAAGCACTTAATAGAAGAAAATAAATCGTCATGAAGAAAAAATCTTGTAGAAAAAAAGGGTCATATAGGTAATTTGTATAGCCTTTTTCCGTAGCATAAAAGACATCAACGCGTGACTGTCAACTAAAACTCCGGGTGTCAAAATATATTTTTATTTTCTATAAAACGTATTTTATTATTATCTTTAAGATAGGTAACTTGATAAATAAAATTTAAAAAAGCAAAAATAAAGGAACAAAAACATAATTTAATTAGAATGAATTTAAAAACATATACATTAGCAAATCAGTGAAAAATTAGGGAGAAAGATAAAAACACGTCATGTGAAACAACCAAAACTTGTTGATAACAAACAACCTTGGTAATTTTATAATGCTTGCATTACAAGCTGTCAAATGGGAAAAAAAATGGGTGAGCGAGACGAAAGTATTTCTCCCATCGAGCAGCGTTGTCGCTTCAACTTTAAACACAACAGCCGTCATGGATCACTGCGAAACTCTGCCCATAACCAAGCCACACTGACAAAGTATCTGCATCTCTTTCTGTCATGCGGGATTTTTGTGACCGACATCTTTAGAGTGGGACGGAAGATTTGGTGTTTTTTTTTGAGTGAATCGTTGAAGTTTTTGTGAAATATAGATCAACTGAAATAATGTGTCGTTGACCCGGAGTTCCGGTTAATGGGAGCAATTTGCAGCAAAGTGAAAAACTTATGTATTTAACAATATCTTAGTAGAGTTGTTTACATGGCTGTTATTATTTTTGGTTTTTATCTGATTTTTCCTTATTGCACTTCTTTTGTGAACATAATTGGTTTACTCTCACTAAAAGAAGAAAAATAAAATAGGCCCGATAGTTAAGTTGGTAGTAACCCTGCCTTCTGTACTGTGGGTTGTGGGTTCGATTCCGTAGGACAAACATTTTTGAAGTTGATAATAGTTGGCTCACTTAGAAATCCATTGTCAACGTAAAAAAGTTAGAAATTATAATGTCCGGTAAAGCGACAATTTACAGTTATTGTCAAGATGGCGACATAACATTAAACAAATCAAAAACAATGTTACACCGGCCGATAGATGGAGTTAAAGAAGTTTTACTTTACGTTTTAAGCGTGGTCTAAAGCACATATAAATGAGTAATAAATTTACGTAACCATGATAATGAAGTTGTAATTTAATTCAAATGCCATGAAAACTTAATGATAATTAATAAACATATGAATAATTAAAAATAAAGTAATAATTTAAAATTAGAATTCTTAGCCTAAACATTTTTTATTTGAAATGGCCAGTACTGCAGAACTGCAATGTCATAGGTAGATCTATTATTTCCAAATCGATGCTCAATACCTACAAATTTTCTTCAAATTCCTTCATTACACAATCCCGCGTTAACACGCCAACCATTTCAGACTCGCGAGGAATCCAAAACCCGCGGTCACAGTCGACCAGAGACCAGAAATGTGTTCCTTTCGACCACAGCTTAATTAATTTCACGGAGGCCCTTTGAGGGAACTTTTTACTCTGATGATGGTTTAATTGAGGTAATTCAAAGAATGCTCGGAACATTCTTTACCTCTTTGGAGTCTTTTGAAGAGTTTAATTTGAAGAGATTGCAAATGGCACTTGTGAGAATAAAGAAAACATTCTGCAGATACCCATTTTCAATTTTCATTGCTCCAGTAAAAAAAAATTCGAAGAGAGGAATAAAAAAACATAAAAAATAGTGTGCTTTAGACAACACGAGTAAAGTTTTTTTTAGCTTCATCTATCGGCCGGTCTATCTTTGTTTTTGCTTCGATTAATGTTAATGTCGTAAAATGTAGAATGAGTTTTGGCGGGAAAACGAAAAAGATCACGTCACCGCATTGTACTATTTTCCGAAACTTGTGTTATTTTCAGTGTTAGTGCATAAAATTGGTGGCATTCTATTCGTTAAGTGCTAGAGGGGACTGCTGGAGGCTTGAGTGTGGGAAAATGGTATAATGATGGTGAAACGTTTCTTTTCGTGTTGTTTCCAAAACTCCATAGAAGCTTCAAGTAAAGTTGCCACCACTTTACTAGGAGTATGACTTTGATTAGACTATGACTTTACTATGACTTGATTTGATGACTTCGACTATGACTTGACACATATTTGCGTGAAATATCATTGACTTGATAAATTATCAATTACTTGACACTGGCTAAATATAAAAAAGTGTGGAGCCAAAACATTTAAAAAAATTAAATAATTTTTAACTTTGATATGTTGACAATGGAGATCTAAGTGAATCAACTTTCGTTCGCCTCGCTACGCATTCATAAGCTTACTCCTTAAGTCAAGCGTGCGTAAAGAAGGTTTACTTCACTAAAATAAATGTTTGTGGACATTAACTATTCATTATAAAATTCGGAGTCCTGACTGACTGACTTATATATCACAACACACAGCCTACATCGCTGGTCCTAAAGATTTGAATTTTGAAGGGTGTGTTCTTTGTAAAGTGTAAGTATCCACTAAGAAAGGGTTTTTCAAAATTCCATCCCTAAGAGGGTGATATAGGTGGTTGAATTATCTATGAAAAATATTCTTCGTTTCTTATATGCCACGCGGGTGACGCCGCGGGCAGAAGCTAGTTTAATAAATAAAAGCCAAAGCATTGTTAACGCTAAATCCAAGAGTATATAGCTTCTATCGATTGATATTGATCACTACAACTGCAGTCGTCCAAGTAAGCTTATACTTCCATATAAAACGGAATAACCTTTAGCAATAGCATTACTTAGCCCTATTTCTCCTCTAAGCTGGATATCTCGGCCGCAGTAAATCTGTTCTAGGCACGAAGCTACAAATTACGCTCAATATCGCTGTATTGGCCAGTGATATGGGTATCGGTTGCCATGGCAACTCTGTGGGAAGCAGAGGCCACTATAATGCTACTGACCTTTCCACCTGAGCATTTACTACAAGCTATTTTTCTACTATTGCGTTTAACATTAACTGGCCTGATAGCTCAATTGGTAGTAATCCTGCTTTCTGCGCTGTAGGTTGTAGGTTCGATTCCCACCCAGGACAAACATTTTGTGTGATGAACATCGATGTTTGTCCTGTGTCTGGGTGTTATATTGTATTCTATGTATAAATTTACAGACAAAAAGTATCTAAGTATTGTGTCAGTAATCTGGTTCCCATAGTACAAGCTTTGCTTAGTTTGGGGCTAGATGGCGCTGTATGAAAAAAAGAAACATTGTCCGTGTTACCATAAATACATAAATATGGCTTAGATAGACGTTAAACGTGTGTCTAACAATACAAAACAGCAGCTTAACACTAGTTTAAGGCTTGTTTAAATCTTTTGTGGTTAAGCCCTGAGTTTTTAGGGAAAACTTTAAATGTTCCAAAAATCAATATTTATTAGCTGACCGCTCCACCACACGGCTTAATTCATGTTACGCCGTAATTTCCCTGCCCCTCAATACCAACCCAATCTTTTTGCCCTTTCCCTTCATCTTTCCCTATTTCTCCCTTCTCCCCAAAAAAGGGTAGATCAGTAGACCTCTCGTCAACCTTACTTCAACCATCACTCTTCCGTCGTCCATCAGAAAGTGGTACGATATGGATCAAATCCATTCAGTAACTATTGCGTGATAAGTTTTTCCTTCAGATAGACAGATAGACAATAACAGCCTTATTAATAAACACGAACTAGCTTTAGACTAGTTACACCATCTTTTGTCTCTTTCAATCCAGCGAAATATTCCAGTAGCAAAAAAAAAGACAAAAGCTGAAGTAGCTAATCCGAGACTAATACCAGTTTATTAATAAGGCTGTAATAGTTTAACTGGCCCGTTAGCTCAGTTGGTAGTATCCCTTCTGAACTGCAGGTTGTGGGTTTGATTCCCATCCAGGACAAACATTTGCGTGATGAACATCGATGTTTGTCCTGTGTCTGGGTATTATATTGTATTCTATGTATGTATTTACAAACAAAAAGTATCAAGTTATCTGGTTCTAATAGTACAAGCTTTGCTTAGTTTGGGACTAGATGGCGCTTTGTAAAATGTCCACAAATATTTATTATTATTATTTATCACCAGTTGCGCCCCGCGGTTTCACCCACGGATAAAAAGTATTTTTATTATTGACTCATCCCACGGGAAAATTTCACTTTTTCGGGATAAAATGTAGCCTATATGTTAATCTAGTGTATAAGCTATCTTGGTACTAAATTTCATCTAAATCCATTTATCTGTTTGAGCGTGAAGGAGTAACAAACATACACACATACACACAAACGCACATGCAAACTTGCTTGCTTTTATAATATTAGTGTGATTAATAGTGAAAACTATTTTTTTGGGTTTTATTACTTAAATATACCCCTGAAGATTACATAGCCAAAAGATCATCATCAGACATTGAACTAACAAAACAGACTTTTTTCATCCAAAAATGTAGCTTCCGAAATTCCATTCATGCTCTCGCGTAATAAATCGATACAACGCAACCATTACGTGGTCACAAGAAACCAGTAAACCTTGAGCTCTGTTTTTCTCAAATTTTGTAGAGAGAGCTTTAAATAGTAGAGATCAGTTTAACTTGGTGATACAGTAAAAAAATGACGGTCAATGTAAAAGGGTGAAATAGACAATTGAACCGTAACAGCTGTGTAGGAATGTTTAAATACTTATTTTTTTTAAAGTTGTGGTATAGTTTTGTAAACATAACACAATTTCCTGAATAGGTCCTGTAAGGACAATCACACTATCACACTTCACACTAATATTATAAAGGCGAAAATTTTTATGTGTGGTTGTGTGTATGTGTGTATGTTTGTTATTTCTTCACGGTCAAATATAGCTTATACACTGGTTTAACATATAGGCTACATTTTATCCCGGAAAAGTGAAATTTTTTCGTGGGATGAGCAATTTTTTTTTTATGTTAAGGAATGACGTGGCGAGCTAGCCGTTCACCTGGTGTTAAACGACACGGCTGCCCATACCAGCTGCAGTGTCACTCGGAACTCTAAAGTATAGAGGTTCGCGTGACACTGCACTGCGCACGTCATGCAGAGACATCAGCACAATCTAGTAGTAAGATTACTAAACTGTGAGATCAGATCATAAAGTCTCATTTGCCCAGTAATTTCACTAGCTACAGTGCCCTTCAAACCGGAACACAGCAGTGCTTGCGCACTACTGCTTGGCGGCAGAATAACTGGCAAAGCGGTGGTACCTACCTAGACGAACTTTGCAGTAAAGTAATTAATTAAAATACTTTTTATCCGCGGGTGAAACCGCGGGGCGTAACTAGTTTTTGTATAAGAGTCACTTTGGCAAGCGAAAGGACCAAATCGACAGTAGTAGTTTTGGAATTCAGTTATCTGTCTTCTAGATATACTATACTACCGCTACATACAACATTATACTTATACAGCCTTATTAATAAGCGAGACTAGCTTTAGACTAGTTACACCATCTTTTGTCTCTTTCGATCCAGCTAAATATTTCAGTAGCAAAAAAGGACTAATACCTGTTTATTAATAAGGCTGATAAGGTTTGCTAGAGTTTTGGCAGGAAAACGAAAAAGATCGCGTCGCCGCATTGTATTATTTTCCAAAACTTGTGTTATTTCCAGTGTTAGTGCATAAAATTGGTGGCATTTTATTTGTGAAGTGCTGGACTACAGGCATAAGTGTGGGAAAGTGGTATAATAATGGTGAAACGTTTTTACTTTCGTGTTGTTTCCAAAACTTCATAGAAGCTTCTGGTAAAATTGCCACAACTTTACTAGGAGTATGACTTGTCTAGACTAGACTATGACTTGACTTGGTGACTTCAACTGTGACTTGACACATATTTGCGTAAATAGCATTAACTTGAAAAATTATCAATTACTTGACATTGGCTAAATACACAAAAGTGTGGAACCAAAACATAAAAAAAAGGTTTGCTTAAACGGACTTGAAAATAGCAGATGGGTAAACCACACACGCACACAGAGATACTACAAACTATTTCTGTGGGTTCAATGTTATTCAGATAAAACATAATGCCTTCAATAAGCCGATATATTTTTTTACAAAAGGCATGCAGGGAGGAAATGGAAAGTGGGATAGTCTGCGTAACGCAAGATTCCTGCGTACGCGCCGCTATGCGCGATTCGATAAAATAGTAAAGGGATACAGTCGATCATCAAAATTTCGATAAGCGATAGAATTAACGAATTGTAAGTAACTTTCAAACTTAAAATAAAAATTTCTCGTCTCCAAACACTTTTTAAGGCCCTGCGTAACTTAACAATAATTCTGAAGTTTTACTTAAATGCGATAGTAACTTATATAAATAAGGCCCTGCGTAACTTAACAATAATTCTGAAGTTTTACTTAAATGCGATAGTAACTTATATAAATAAGGCCCTGCGTAACTTAACAAGAAGTCTGAAGTTTTACTTAAATGCGATAGTAATTTAAATAAATAATAATAATAATTGTAAACTGCTTTAATTTACATCATTAAAAGGCTTATCCTGAATGAGTGATTGACTGATTGACTGACAGACAAAGTCAAGTCCAAATCACTGGACCTAATAGAGACTTGATATTTAGAGGGTTGATAAAGTTTGTAGGAAGGAAAAGCAACTTGATAGTTCTGACGCTGATACCCACACTTCTGTTTACTTGTGATCACAGCCAATGCGATTTGATCGTAACGTCAAACCTATACCTTACAGGGCAGGACTTAATCGTGCTAAAATTTTAAATCCTGTATAAAATAAAAAGAAATATATTTTATTAAATATAACCTCTAAGGCGTTCCTCTAAGGAAAAACCGCGGCCTGAAACTTAGTCATTTTAAGAGAAATACCATCTCTACAACGTCCCACCTAATATCGATATCGATATTATGGCGAGTTGCATTTGCAGAACTATCTTACTCATATGTTTTTTATTGCAGCGCATGCAGTGAGTCAAATACCTTTGTGCGGATAAAACAATTCCGTGCGCGTAATGCACTCGTTCATCTTGGGTGATTTCTTATAGGAATTGGATTGGTAGTACAATAACTTGATAAAATTGGATACTAAATAAAAAGTAGTTTTGGGTGGCTGGTCGTGTTACTTAAACGATGAAAGGGCCAAACGTTTAGTCAAATAGCCTGGAATAACTTGATAATATTAGATACTATATAAAAAGTACTTTTGGGTGGCTGGTCGTGTTACTTAAACGATGAAGGGGCCAAAAGTTTAGTCAAAATAGCCTGGAATAACTTGATAATATTAGATACTAAATAAAAAGTAGTTTTGGGTGCGTGTTACTTAAACGATGAAGGGGCCAAAAGTTTAGTCAAAATAGCCTGGAATAACTTGATAATATTAGATACTAAATAAAAAGTAGTTTTGGGTGGCTGGTCATGTTACTTAAACGATGAAGAGGCCAAAAGTTTAGTCAAAATAGCCTGGAATAATTTTATAATATTAGATACTAAATAAAAAGTAGTTTTGGGTGCGTGTTACTTAAACGATGAAGGGGCCAAAAGTTTAGTCAAAATAGCCTGGAATAACTTGATAATATTAGATACTAAATAAAAAGTAGTTTTGGGTGGCTGGTCATGTTACTTAAACGATGAAGGGGCCAAAAGTTTAGTCAAAATAGCCTGGAATAACTTTATAATATTAGATACTAAATAAAAAGTAGTTTTGGGTAGCTTGTTGTGTTACTACAAAGGGGCCAAAAGCTTAGTCAAAATAGCGTTGCAGTATAGTTCAAAGCAAGGCTAATGTTGTGAGCTTTATAGTAAGTACTTACATGAAAAATTCAGTACTTAAAACTGAAGCTATTTTTGTGCTGTACGTAATATTCATAATATTTTAAATTCAAGCGGGAACACATTTTACATTCCTATTTATACTTGATTCTTCAATAAAATACTTATTGAAGCTTTTCACTATCAAACAAAAGCCTATAAGACTGATCCTTTTTCATCTAGTTTTTCTTACTCAACCATCCAGTCACGCGCAAGTTGCCAAACAAAAAGTCAATTTGTCTTTAGTTCAAATTCTGAGTCTTTTCTAGGTCATCGCTCCTATTTACTATCGTTATAAACTACGTTCTATGAAATTCATCCAAAGATTTTCACTACCTTGTATATACTGTCCATCCAAAGGTTGCCTGGAAGAGATCGCTTTTAGTGATAAGGCCGCCCATTGTATTTCAAACCATAAGTTATTATGTAAAATTAATTTAAGCATGTGGTATGCAATAAAGAGTTTGTATTGTAGTACTTTGCTTGCCTACGGAATTCAATCATACTTAGATGACAAAACGACCTGGTTCTCGGACCCAGTAACCCAATGAGTTGGGAAACGTGGATTCAAATCCTACTTGGATTGGATTCGTACCTAACATTTTGGTAGACATGTCCTAAGTTAGACACTACCGTTAAACCAAAATACGAATAAAGCAAAAGATACAAAAGCATAGCCCGTCACACCACACATAGGACATTGTTATTTCATTTACCACAGACAACGCATAAGTCCAGAAACGAGTTGATAAGACGTGATTACAGGTATTAGTGTAAGAACCACCTACAAACTAACGCGGCTCCAGCAAGGTTGGTCTTGTAGTGTGACACACGAACATTGAATTCTGCATACAGATTGGCTGTTGGCGGTCTATAGTAACTGTCAAATAGACTAAAGTAACTATTCCGTAATTATTTCTATCTGTTTTTGGTGCAAAGGTCGGTACAAATAAACAGCGTTAGAGTTTCGGCGGGAAAACGAAAAAGATTGCGTCACCGCATTGTATTATTTTCCAAAACTTGTGTTATTTTCAGTGTTAGTGCATAAATTTGGTGGCATTTTATTCGTTAAGTGCTGGATTACATGCATGAGTGTGGGAAAGTTGTATAATGATGGTGAAACGTTTCTTTTCGTGTTGTTTCCAAAACTCCATAGAAGCTTCTGGTAAAGTTGCCACCACTTTATTAGTAGTATGACTTGACTAGACTATGACTTAACTTGATGACTTGGGCTGTGACTTGACTTGACACATTGTATAATATAAATTAACATGAAAATTTATTAATTACTTGACACTGGCTAAATACACAAAAGTGTGGAGCCAAAAAAAAAACTGCGTTAGTTTAAAAGGTTTCTTCATCACCAAAGTGTTAACTTCAGTTCTTCCTTCTCGTGTATACATAGGAAAATATTATATTTAATTTATAAATCTTCCTCTAATTAAATCAGCAGCCATTATTAGGCTGAGGAACCATTAAGAAAATTCTCGAATTAAGAGATCTTCCTCTCGCTCTCTCTCTCTCTCTTCTCTTAATTTTCTTAAGTGAATTCTCTCACAACGAGAGTGTAGATCTTAATCCTCACGTGCCAAGTGCAGTTGATATACGTGGTGGATGATACGTGTTTTCGAATTTCATTTATTATTTTTGCACGAATAAATAAATATTCTATTCTATTCTATTCTGTATTTCAACAAGAGTTAAGTTTCCTCAAGGTGTTTTCCTTCGCCGTTTATGTTTTTGTAATTCTTGACAAGAAAACTTCTATTACAGTTCTCATTTATCGTCGAGGTTTGCACATTACAAATTATTTGCGATAGAAGAAATATTTGATAGGTGTTTCGTTTTACACGACGGTGCGTAGTAAATTAAAGAGGATCATGGCTATCCATAAGTATGAGAGGGCGCGACTAACATTGTTAACCCCAAAGAACATGTCTATTGAAAGTTTAGTAAACGACTCATCTGATGGGAACGTTTCCTTACTGATATTATGGTGCAGCTTCGCAAATGTATGCTTATAGATTTTATGATGAGTTGAAATTAAATTGAACCCCATATACGGATGAGGAGATAGGTGTGTTTATTATAAATATTTATAGTACTTTGCATATAATATGTATAAAACTAATTAAATGTTTAGTGTGGATGTTTGCTTTATTATAAATATTTATAGTACTTTGCATATAATATGTATATAACTAATTAAATGTTTAGTGTGGATGTTTGCTATATTATAAATATTTATAGTACTTTGCATATAATATGTATAAAACTAATTAAATGTTTAGTGTGGATGTTGGCTTTATTATAAATATTTAAAGTACTTTGCATATAATATGTATAAAACTAATTGAATGTTTAGTGTGGATGTTTGCTTTATTATAAATATTTATAGTACTTTGCATATAATATGTATAAAACTAATTAAATGTTTAATGTGGATGTTTGCTTTATTTTTCCGAGCTCGTGTATTAAATATTAACAATACCTTTTTTAAATTTGAAAACTATCGTGAGTATAATAACATTTTGGAAAATTAATAACACCGTTTAAACTACAAATATACAACTTTATATTGCATTTTTTTATTATAACTAAATTTTTATCAGAGACAATTAAACGGAATCGGTTCTTTATCACACAATTATCATTATTGCCTGGAAGAGATCGCTTTTAGCGATAAGGTCGCCCATTGTTTTCCACTACTTGTGATACATTATATTATTTGAAATTTTTATTTTTATGTGGTGTGTACAAAAAAAAAGAGTTTATTTATCAATCTATATATTATGAACGTAACTAAATGAAATTGGTTCTGTCTCGGACATAAAATTATAAAAAAATTAAAATATATGCTGAGTTGGGACCGATTTGTGGCAACGGGCAAATGATTTTATTCTTTGTTACATTTAATTTTTAAGCCTTTCTTGCCTTTTTGTCATGAATAAATATTTATTCTATTCTATTTTATTCTAAAAAATGGGAAAACAAATATTTTTTTTAACATTGAAGTTTGTTTATTAATTTATTTTATTTATTTTTTATTTTATTTGTGGACATTTCACACAGCACCGTCTATTTAAATCACTAAGCATTACGATTTATCATAAATATTTACAAAACATTTGGATTGTTTAGGGCATTAAGAATTCTTGTTTTTAGAGTGTATTTAGTCATAGACAGAGATAACATTATAATATTGAGCAAAGTACAGAAACAATTTGATATCGGTATACGTTTATTTATTTATACCTAACTACCTATTCATAACAAAAATATCTAGGCAGCATTCAATCCATTCAGGCCAGAACTCAAACCCGGGCGGCCTCGTTACGCGCTTAATGAGTCGCACCACTTCATGAACTGTGCAAAAACGACGACTCCTGCGCACCATGCATCTTGTATGAGACACACGGCGGGCACAGGACTATTCTGTAAACAAGACGAAATATAAAAAGCATTAAAATTTCTATATAATTAAGTATTTATTAATATGATGTACAATAACAAAGTAAAAACTGATTGAGGTTTGAAAAACTAGTCGCATAGACCAACATTTGATGAAATTGAGCACTGACTTTTTATTATTGGCTTGTGTAGTCATAAATATCTTTGAAAGTTATCAAAGTCAAAGTCAAAAGATTTAATAAGTTTTAAAAAATTGGCTATCTTTAGCACTTTTACAAGTAAAAATTATATTAGGTACTTAAAATTAAGTTATGGTACTAATTACAAAGTGCTTATTGTCAAATATTACATAGCAAGCCCGTTACAATATATGAATGACGATGATTTGAAAAAAAAAAAAAAAAAGAAAATCCTATTGATTATTAGAATCTCTGAGTGATTCAAAGAATTGACAGTATAAAATTATGTACAAGTCTCAAAGATTTTACCAGTTGTGTATCCTAAAAATTCCAGAATATTCCAGCCCCAGTGTAAGCCAGTTACTTTGATGACGATGTATTGCGCATTGTGGCATCCCCTTCAAAGGTATTTATGACTACATAGTCATAAATACTTTTGAAGATGATCTTTTTGACTATTAGAATCTCTGAGTGATTCAAAGAGTTGACAGTATAAAAGTATGTCCAAAGCTTTCACCAGTTCTGTATCTGAAAATTCCAGAATATTCCACCGCCCCAGTGTGAGCCAGTTCGTTTGGCGACGATGTATTGCGCATTGTGGCCCAACAAATTGATTGGACGCGACACAGGACGCCGCCTCACCGCCTGTCACTTCGTCACTCCATACGCGTAAAATATCGCAAACTCACTTCACCACATTCGCATGCCAGATTTCAAAAGATATTCAACCATAACAGCGTGGCATAGAGCTTCATGCTTGGCAACTCAGCAATACAATCTATGTGGTCGAAGGACCAAATTTAATCTACAGTCCGTAAAACAAGTTCCTTCATACGCTTTATTAGTTTTGCTTTAGTATAAAGGCGGTGTGGTCTAGATTGGGGTGTTAAAGTATATTGGTTTTCACATGTCAATAAAATCAAGAACAAGTGTAAGCCGTAACGGATTTCAATGCTTCAGAAAAAAGTGTTGGGAACTTTTATTGAAAAGTGCAAAGAAGTGGCATGTTTATTTGAACTTTTTCGTTTAGGGTTTCAAATCATGAACTGTCTATAAAAAGTAACATACTGCACATTTTTATCAAGGCACCTTTCGTCTTAATAATAATAATAACGCCCAACGATCACATACATAGATCCTTGACCCTAACTAGGATTCTCTGTGTCTAGGGACTCAGGAACTACGAGGGCCATGGCCTCACAACACCCAGACTCAGAACAAGTATTTGCGCTTTTTTTTCTGTGCACAAATACTTGTCCTGTCGCGGGAATTGAACCCGCCGCCTCCAGGATATGAGCCGACCTGATCAACCACCACACCACAGAGGCTGTCATCAAAATTGTTAGGTTTACGTCTTCTAGATACTTTGCGGAAGAGGCTTTTACATCCTTGAAGATTTTTAAAAAATACACTCCAAAAATTACGTAAATAATTCTAAATCAAACATTCTGAAGAAATATCACAACTCATATTTCCAAACATCCAAAGTAAACCATAAACTTAATAACTTTATTACATTCTACATGCAGGACAATGTAAAAAGACAAAGTACTGAACAATGCAGCGAGTGCATTCAATAAATACTAAAACAAAGAGATGAGAAGGAAAATGATCGGGATCGTTGTAGGTTATTTATGCAAGCTGAACCAGGATCGAACCTTTGACCTTTGGCTACCGTCCCGGCTTTGGTGGTCTATTTGAGGTAGTCGCTGGCGTATATCTCCTGAAACTCTGGATAGATGGATTTTTATAGCATATCTAGTAGATATATAGGCAGAGATTACTTGACTTTTTGATCTACTAAGGTATATTAGCACAATGCATTAGCTGGCTAGCATTACACTACATCCTTTTCTTCCTCTCTATACCAAGCCTATTTTTGATGTAAGAACTTGACTGTTGTGCTACTCATCTTTAAAAACTTGGCTTTATTATATTTATATCATCAATTTTACAATTGTATGCATATTTTGTGGGTTCAGAGTTTACATCAGTTCTTCGTTGTGCTTTGTTTTACCGCCTATTTTAGTATATAGGTTTTAATTTAAAATTAGATATATGTATTCAATTGTATATATTACAAACGCCTATTTGTGAAATTACTGGGCAAATGAGACTATCTAATCTCACAGTCTATTAATCTTATTAGTTTTACTGTTTATTGTTTTTAGTATTACTAGATTGTGCTGATGTCTCAGGATCACGTGCGCAGTGCAGTGTCACGCGAAACTCTATACTTTAGAGTTCCGAGTGACACTGCAGCTGATATGGGTAGCCGTGTAGCCTAACATCAGGTGAATGACTAGCTTGTCGTGTTTTGTAAGATAGGCTTGCGTTTGACAATTATCGCACCTGATCATGTCATTCCTTAACATCAAAAATTGCATTAATACTGAGAAATGTGATAATTGTTCACACACCAAACCACACCTACATTTTATTTTCATACACTACCAATAAAGCACACAAATCAGCAATTTATATCGATACAATGCAGCGGAATCATGTTAATACAAACAGTAAGCAAAGTATGCCGCAATTTTGTTTTATTTGACGCACACACTCAAACTTAGTTATTAGACAAGAACTACCTTACCTAAGGTAGGTAGTAGGTAAGGACATGTGTGAGGAGTCTGTGTTATGAGTAACACACATGATATGAACCTAATCAAAAGATTTCTATTGTGAATGATTCATTTAACATAAATTCAACGTATACCGATTCGTATATATATATATATATGTATGTATATACTTTTTTTGTCACATGAATGGAAGAGTGATATAGTGACGAATCGGTATACGTTGGATTTATGTTAAATATAATAGGTCTTTACCTATGAAATTGCCGTATTGCAGTACCGACTTTTTCAAACAAAAAAAAGTTTTGATTGGCTATGAATTCTAAATTCAAATTAATTTTGTTTTAAAAATATGACATTCTATTTACAATATAAGTCTTTTGTTTATTGATTAGCGTTGTATTTTCATTACATTTCAACATTTTTCCTCATAATGGATACTTTGAAACTTCGTGTAATTATGGAATATGAGTTCCGTCGTGGCACCAACGCGGCACAAACGACACGTAACATCAACGACGTTTACGGAGAGAACTGCACAAACGAACGTACAACCCGTTATTGGTTTGCTCGGTTCCGTTCTGGGAATTTTGACTTGAAAAATGAACCTCGTGGTCGTCCGGAAACTTTGGTCAACAATGATGAATTAAAGGCGATTGTGGAAGCTGATGAATCTCAATCTACAGCTGAGCTGGCAGCAGCTTTTGATGTTCGCATCAAAACAATATTGGTCCATTTGCGACAGATTGGCAAGATAAAAAAGCTTGATAGATGGGTGCCCCACGAACTTAATGATCGCCAGCGCAACGTACGCGTCGAGACTTGCGTTGCGCTGCTTAACAGGCACAGAAATGAAGGAATTTTGAACCGAATTGTTACGTGCGACGAAAAATGGATTCTTTTTGACAATCTAAAGTGCTCAGCAAGTTGGTTAGATCCTGGTTCGGTACCAAAGCAATGTGCAAAACGAAAAATGACCCCTAGAAAGGTGATGGTCACAGTTTGGTGGTCTAGTGCTGGTGTGATTCATCATAGCTTTTTACAAAACGGCGAGAGCATTACTGCAGATGTGTACATTGAAGAACTGACCACAATGATGGCGAAACTCGCACGTCTGCAACCAGCTTTGGTCAATCGGTCGTCTCCACTGTTACTTCACGACAACGCGCGACCCCATACTGCACAACAGACCGTCTCTGAGCTGCATGAGTTGGGTTTGGAAGCTCTCCCTCATCCGCCATACTCACCAGATCTTGCGCCTACCGACTATTACTTTTTCCAAAATTTGGACAACTTTTAGCGGGAAAAAAATTCAATTCCCGAGAGGCAGTACAAAACGCCTTTGAAGAGTTTGTTGTCTCCCGTCCTGCTGATTTTTTCAAGAAGGGCATCCATAAACTGCCACAGCGTTGGCAAAGATGCATTGATTGCCGGGGTGATTACTTTGAATAAAAGAAATAAATAACTTCGAAAAAAAAATACTTTAACTTTTTTCAAACAAAACGGCAATTTCATAGGTAAAGACCTAATATATATATAGATTTGCACATAGTTAAATGTAAACTTTAACGCGAATGCATGTAAGCTTATACTGCTTTAAGAGATTTTTTTTATAACATAGACAGACAAACAAGCATACGGCCCGCCTGATGGTAAGCAGTTACCGTCGCCTATAGACACCTGCAACACCGGGGGCGCTGCCAGTGCGTTGCCTACCTTTCAAGACTCTGATTTTTGATACGCAAGACATTGATGTTTGTTCTGTGACTGGGTGTTATATTGTATTCTATGTATGTATTTACAAACAAAAATTATCTAAGTATTGTATCAGTTATCTGGTTCCCACAACACAAGCTTTGCTTAGTTTGGGACTAGATGGCGCTGTGTAAAATGTCCACACATATTTATTATTATTATTTATATTATTTTAGTAGACAGTTTTGTAGAAAAGTATCAGTGCGCAGAAAAAAAGCACAAATACTTGTTCTGAGTCTGGGTGTTGTGGGACTATGGTCCTTGTAGTTCCTGGGTATTTAGACACAGGGAATCCTAGTTAGGGTCCAGGATCCATATATGTGTTTAGGCGTTATTATTGTTATTACTGGCGGATGGATGCAGGTTCAAAACCCGTTCCTGATTCAAATTTTTCCCTAACATTAAAATTTATATATTCAATAGGCATGACGACAGTATCAAAAAATGGTCGATTTAATGTTTTTAGGGTAAAATTTATATTAAATAACGTTGAAACACTGGTTTATTTTTACAAAAAATATTAAGATTACTTAGATTTTCAATAAAATAAAACATTAAAATACTGCGATCGGCCATTTTGACTGAAACGCCAATCACAGCGCATGACGTCACACGTAGATTTTTGCTGTTGTGAATATACGCATTTGGATTAATTTTGTTATTTTGTATTCTTTCACGTATAATTTATCGACTCCACTCTGCTGTAACAGTGGAACCAAGCCTTAGCAAAGCAAATAGCTCAAATTTGCCTAGGATTGATGTATTAATGATGGGCGATTCCTGGCAACAAATAAGGAATTTTGCTCGACGGAGTTTAGAAACGTAAAACTTCCTTGTAAATAAATTTTGCGATATTACGAGTAATTTTCGGTACAAAAAGCACCTACTAGTACAAGTAATATTTTTCCGCATAGTAAAAACCTAAAATCTGATAACTCACCAAGTGAATGTGCATGTATTTGTTCTAATTAAATTCAAATATTTCAGGTCTTCATGATCATCATAAGGGGATAATGCAATCAGATGTGTGCAACTAAAACGGGACGGAAACATTTTGTAAAGTAAAATGCAAGATTTTCCCAGAGCATAAAGAAATATTATTATATATCATATTATATTACATAATATATTATTCTTGTTTGGAATATGTACAAACACTTTGTTGGGCATTCTTATTGATGTGGTTTTACACTGCGGTACTGCACATCATTTGTAAACTTTGGCATTCATTTTAATCACACGAATTAATTTAATATTTTGTTTACTTTCTTCGCTACGCGTAGACACAATGACATGTTTACCTAGGAGTGACGTCAGAGCCGACGCCATGACACCTGCGAGCTGTTTTCGCGCCGCATTTAAAAAATATTATGAAAATGGCTTTAATCTTGGTTAAAATTAAGTTTATTACCGAAATAAAGGTATTTTCGTAAATAGTAAATGTATACCCACATTACGGAAGAGGATTTCAAAATCTTTCGTCATGCCTATTGAGTCAGGTGTGACTTCGTGGAAGTTCATCTTAGAACAGAATGATGCCGACATATCTATTGCAATTCCGCTGAAACCAATTAACAAAAAAGTCTGTTAATTACAAAAGCATCATAGTTATATGGTTATAAATCTTAAATCTTCCGTTGACTTTTATGGGCCCTTACTGCACTGATAATTATAAGTAGGTATATCACTGCGGCGGAATTCAACGCAAGCCCTAAAGGGATATGTGCGATACGCAAATAATCTAATCTATTGTTCGAACGCGGATAATAAATACAAAGTAAATTATGCCAGCCCTCAAGCAACTGTACTGATTAGTGAGAATAATATCTGAAGCAATTCTAGCTGATGCTAAGCCTTTTTGGCACTACATATTCTAATAGTTTGACTTCACAATCACTTTCTCTTTTTTTGACAATATTAAAGTATCTCAAAAATATAAGGAAAACAAAGTTAAACTAAATATATTGTAGCTATTGAACGTGTGCAGAAAAAATTCTTACGCTGTATGCATTATAAGTGCTATCATAATCATTTATCAGATGAATAACTGTTACATAAATATAAACTCTTAAAACTTGAATCTAGACAAATACAATTTGAAACAATGTTACTTTATGACTTTGCCATGACAGATATGATTGTATACCTCTTATATATAAAATATGTTATAGAATACCTACTAGAATTCACTGCCGTAAACCTTCTGACTTGAAAAAGTGCTAAAATTAGCTTATTTGCATTAAATCTTTTGACTTTGACTTTGACTTCTCAATTGTTCGTAATCTTCCGTTGCCACTCTAGCGCCGGTAAGCGATCTCCGCTTTACCGCCTCGTACAACAATATAATAAAAATTGCATCACCATAGATATTGCGGCAACCCAGGCCTAGTATATTCAAAAATAAAATTGTAGAATTATAAGCGTAGCCACCTATCGCATCATGCACCTATTTTAATAAAATTTTAACACTCTGTGGTAAACGGTGCTGGTAATGATGCTGATTACTTTCATTATATATTACTCATAAGCTATAATTTTAATGTGGTACTGATTGTTTTTCCAAATAAAGTGAAGAAAAAAAAGTTGGCTGTAAAAGGTGAAAGATAAATTTGTACATGAGTTCACTTGTCACGCAAGCTTAAGTAAAGTATGACCCGGTTCTAGAAACGGGTGGAAGCGTGTTCGAACCCCGTTTGTGATTCAAATTTTCCCTCTACAGATTAATCTATACTTTACTTTTGCAATTATTTATTTTGTTTGTATGTTCAATTATTTATTTTTGTTTTGTTTGTTTTTATATTTTTTTCCAAGGAACCTGAGTAATGGTTCCTTGGAAAAAGATATTCAGCTTCAAATGCTCGTTCAATTAAAATAATAAAGCACTAATAATGCAAGATCAATAATCAAGATAGTGATTAGTGCAAAGAACTTATAGGTATCCGTGACGTCATCGTTTGTAAAGCCCATTAGCACGATTTGCATTTTGTCGACGACAAACAAACGATAATAAATTAGTAATTCCGAAGGCTTCTCAATAATAAATCAATTGAGTACACGCATGATCTTTCAACGCTGGATTTGTAAAGGAACAACTGCGAGTAGACTTGTTTTGGAATAGAAATTTTTAGATATTTGTTCTATAAAAAATAAAAGTAGTTATTCTTCAGACTTGTCAAAGCTTTACCAAAACTGAAGCTGCAACGTTTCACGTTTTTTTTTTAAATGTTTTGGCTCCACACTTTTGCGTATTTAGCCAGTGTCAAGTAATTGATAATTTATCAAGTTAATGATATTTCACGCAAATATCTGTCAAGTCATAGACGAAGTCATCAAGTCAAGTCATAGTCAAGTCATAGTCTAGTCAAAGTTATACTCCTAGTAAAGTGGTGGCAACTTTACTTGAAGCTTCTATGGAGTTTTGGAAACAACACGAAAAGAATTATACCATTTTCCCACACTTACGCCTAAATCCGTACCGTAGTGCCGTAATCCAGCACTTAACGAATAGAATGCCACCAATTTTATGCACTAACACTGAAAATGACACAAATTTTGGAAAATAATACAATGCGGTGACGCAATCTTTTTCGCTTTCCCGCCAAAACTCCATTTCACGTGTTTATATTATGACATCACAATGTCATCAATGACAACGTCAAGAAATCCACTGCTGAACACAAGCATCCCCAATAAACCGCCATATTGGACGCTTATCATAAAAGAGGATTTGCCATAATCACCACAAGAACCTAAACTTTTATGTGGCTTGATGACCACTAAGTTTTTATTCTACCGACCGAAGAAAATGCTGTCCTTTCCTCTTTTTATTCCCTTTAACCAGCTCTTATGGCACCCTCGAGAATAGATGAAGTGGTCTTCCTACTCTGGGGCCAAATGGTGTTGCGAGATTTGTATGTCTGTAATACACAATTTTTCTTACATCTTCTTCTTCTTCTAAATATATAACTCAAAGGTGACTGACTGATTGACTGACTGACATAGTGATCTATCAACGCACAACCCTAACCACTGGACGGATCGGGCTGAAATTTGGCATGCAGGTAGATGTTATGACGTAGGCGTCTATTAAGAAAGGATTTTTCGAAATTCTGCCCTTAACAGGGTGAAATGGGTGGTTGAATTATTTTCACGCCGCGGGCGAAGCTGCGGGCAGAAGCTCGTTGTAGTATATAAACGTATATTGTTACAAATTTGTGATTCAATGTAATGTATGAGTGATAAGTAATACAAACTTACTGTCAATTCAAACACATCACAAAAATTATACTCAAGCTCTAAGCTTTCTTTATATACTCTAGGTATACTCACAGTATCAATTGTCCTAAACTATGATACAAAAAAAATGTGGTTAAGGGACAGAACTATACATAATGTCGATATTATATGCCTCAGACAGAAACTATGTGCTACAAAATGATACAAAAATATTATAACGTTCAACGTTCTTAATTAGAACGGCTAAGGAATGGAATGCCCTGCCAGCGTCTGTGTTTCCGGCGAAATATGACCCGGGCGTGTTCAAGAGAAGAGTGAATAGGTATTTACTTGGCTAGCATGCTACATCTTCGATCGCATCGTCACCATCAGGTGAGAGCGCGGTCAAATGCTAGACAAGTTTGAAGTAAAAAAAAAAAAACTAATAAAGAAAAAAAACGAATGCCTGTACTAAAGTCTATTAAAATAATACTAAGCTAAGTAACACTTTCCCCGGGTTCTCGTATACGTACTGAGAGCTCATTGGTTGCCTGTTGATCATCAGCTGTTTCAACCAATGAGCGTACATAACGTACGAGAAACTGGGAGATAGGGATAAGTACGCACTTAGAAGCGGTCAAACGCACATGAGTCTTCTAGTTCGTTTATATCGTAACTTATCCAAGCACACAATACTCCAAACTCATGAATACTCATTTATAACAAGAAAACGATATTAATACAAAACAATAGATTTCTGCGGCTGATATCGGGGCTATCGATGACTATCGGAGTGAATAATTACTGATTCCTGTTTAATTATGTTATAGAGATATTAATATAACTTGGTATTCAACTGTTCGTCTAAGCATTACAAAAATACTCGTAGATTCTAGTCAGCTACCACTTTACCTTACATCTAGTCAATACAAAATAACTTAATTGGCAAAACATTAAGGGGGTATTTTTTACATTTACATTACATGGGTATTTATCTTTGCGTGCCTGTTTGCTTACCAAATCGCTGCAATACGTACAAAGCTGTAATATCTACCCTATTTACATATCCGACTGAAATCGCGAGTGACTAAATATTTTTTAACTATTTTCTTCGTACCTTAATTAATGAAGAGCCTCAACTGGGGTTTACATTACAAGGTTTATATTACACGGTCGATTTTGGTCACCGTTGCCACAGATCAGAGAAAAATCAATCAACCTGTCACAAACTGCTTAGCGCTGCACAAAAAAACCTAATTCGTTAAAACTAGGTGGTAGGACTTTACTGCAAAGTTCATCTAGGTAGGTACCACCGCTTTGCCAGTTATTCTGCCGCCAAGCAGTAGTGCGCAAGCACTGCTGTGTTCCGGTTTGAAGGGCATTGTAGCTAGTGAAATTACTGGGCAAATGAGACTTTATGATCTGATCTCACTCAGTTTAGTAATCTTATTACTAGATTGTGCTGATGTCTCTGGATGACGTGCGCAGTGCAGTGTCATGCGAAACTCTATACTTTAGACTTCCGAGTGACACTGCAGCTGATATGGGCAGCCGTGTCGTTTAACATCAGGCGAACGGCTAGCTCGTCACGTCATTCCATAACATAATAAAAAAAAAAACTAACGAAGAATAGAATTTTAAATAAAAAACAGCCTAATCGGTGCAGCCGCTCTAAAGTGATTCGATTAACAAAACAGCATTTCCTATACTATTTATTAATTATTATTATTATTATATTGGCTTCTTTACTGCCATGCCAATATTTCATTTACGTAGACAAAATTCCATCTCATTATGAATGCACGCAGGTTAAACCAGGTAGGTACTTACTAGTTTCATCTCAACGGTATTAATTCCAAGAAATTAATATGCAATCATTCAAAACCTATAGGAAAACCAACATCAATTACTGCGTAAAATAATGACTACTTAGTTCACAATAAAAATATGCAGATCTATTTTCTACCTATTTAATATTATACTTGATTTTCAGAGGACCTTTAATGTTAATGTACTTGGGTCATTAGAAGGAAGCAAAAACATAAATTGTTACTTATTTCCAAACAAAATTTTAAGCAAATTTAATGAAATATGAACCAAAACAGCTTCTCTGTCTAACATAAGCGTACTGCTAGAACAATTGCTCGATGTGTAACGGTTGCTCGGTTGGCCAATCCAATAATAACAAATACTTAAATTTTGGGACGAGCAAATTTTTGTTAGAATGTCATTGGTCTCATTCAATCAACCTTTGAAAAATCAGGCTAGCAGGCTATGAAAACTCAGACACCGTGATCAGTAACGTGCTTTTGAAGAAACCAATCAGCCTTATTAAAAAACGGGTATTAGTCTCGGGTTAATTACTTCAGCTTTTGTCCTTTTTTTGTTACTGGAATATTTAGCCGGATCGAAAGAGACAAAAGATAGTGAACAAGTCTTAAGTTAGTTCGTGTTTATTAATAAGGCTGTATATGTCCAGCAAAGTTTAGATGACGATGTGAACATTGGTGTTGAAAAAAATGAGTTCTCAGTGGGAATAGTACAATATATCTACTGCAAGCTATGAGCGAAGGCATAAAGAAAAGAGAATAAAGATCGTACTCAAAGAGAGTGAGAGTACTCAGAGAGAGAAGTGTGTCCAATAGCCCACACGATTTTTACGATACAAATAAATTCAAGCCATGGAATCTTTACAGTATCCTTACAAAATCATCGATCACAATTACGATGCCCTTCACGAAATTTCTCAACGTAAAATGTACCGTGAAATTATTATACGCCGCAGACATAAACAAATAGCAAATTGTTACAATAAGAACACGACCACAACGCCGAAGATCGCCCAGATTGAAACGTTCCTTCATAAATCGACCACGTGCCTTAAACCTTAAACCTCTAAGAGCCTTCACAGCGTGTTCTGACCATGTTGGGTGCTAATATGACAATTAAAAACAAAATAAGGTTTTTAGCGGGAAAACGAAAAAGATCGCGTCGCCGCAATGTATTATTTTCCAAAACTTGTGTTATTTTCAGTGTTAGTGCATAAAATTGGTGGCATTTTATTCGTTAAGTGTTGGATTACAGGCATGAGTGTGGGAAAGTGGTAGTGGTGGTGGTGAAACGTTTCTTTTCGTGTTGCTTCCAAAACTCCATAGAAGCTTCTGGTAAAGTAGCACTACTAGGAGTATGACTTGACTAGACTAGACTATGACTTAACTTGATTACTTGGACTGTGACTTGGCACTTTATATGATATTGATTAACTTGAGATATTATCAATTACTTGACACTGGATAAATACACAAAACATTGGAGCAAAAAAAAAAAAAAACAAAAAAAAAATTAAGCTTGAATGGCTTTACGTGACATTTTAATCAAAACAATATAGACATTTCATCATCATGAGCCTGTATCATTAAAATGAAAAGAGCTGTGCTGAGCAATTCCCTGCGAGATAAGATCCGAAATGATCGGCAAGAGAACTAAAATGCCCGATATAGCGCTTAGAATTAGCAAGTTGAAATGGGCAGGCCACATCGCTGGTAGACCTGACAAGTGACGGGGAAGAAAGGCTCTCAAGTGGCGACCATGAACTGGAAGACGCTGCGTAACTCAGCTCTTCGCTAGGTGGATTGAGGTTCTGGTAAAAACCAGGGGGAGCTGATGGATTCAGAAAGCCAGCAGCCGCTCAAAGTGATTTGTGGCCTAGGTTCAACAGTAGACGTCTGCTGCTGGATATAAGCTTCTCCGATGCCCACCACTAAGCCCAATCTTTGGCAGTCTGTTGCCAGCGTATATTGCGTATATTGTCGCTTTAATTAGTCGGAGGGTGTTCTACACTGTTTTTCAAGTCGCATTTCCTACTCAAGAATATGTCTATCCCAGCGGTCATCGGTATAGACAAAGCCAATCAAATGCACCCAAGCAACATTGATTTACAAGGCTTAAGAATTTTAAAATTTTTGCCGTCACTCAAGTTTGTATTTTTAAAAGAACAAAACGAACGTTAGTCAATAAAAAGAAAGTTTTAAGTACGCAACCTCAACTATTTGCATGAGTGATATTCGTACAATGCATGAGTAACAACCTGAAATTTGTCACCCAATGGTGAATAATTTGCATTTTTAGAATCCGACCAAATGAGAACGGGACGTGAACCTTAAGAACATAAAAACACCGCCGTAGGTAATAAATTATAACAACATAAACACCCAATATTCGAGCGAGCCTGAACAGAAAATAAAAAGATGGCAGGTGCCAGTCGAGATGGTAGATTTCATTATCATTGAGTTTTTACGCAAAGGTCTGAAAATAGTCATGACGTTTTAAACATACTTGACTGTCCACTTACCGCTTCCTTATTACTCGGTTAAGGGAACATCAAAAAGAAATTGGTAGCAACATTCTTCTTGATCTGCTTTGTAATATAAATGTAATTACCAAGACGCCTATCAAGCGTGGTGATTATGGCAAATCTCTTCTAATGCTGGAGACCTATGTTCAGTTGGCAGTAGTGGGCGTAAAAACTGTTGATTTAGAAACTTATTTGACTCTATTGGCTCTATGTTTTATTTTAAGAGAGTCACGATGCAACCACAAATTACTATTACTAGTGGGAAATTATGTGTAGTAAACGTATTGCCCTTATCTCTATTTATCATGGGGATTTTGAGAAAAGATACTTAGACAATATTCACATTGTCGTAAAGATAGAGCTTAAAAATGGTCTTTAAAAATACTAAGTTGTAGCCGAAATTGGAATGTACTTGATGTCAACAATGCATTAAATAAGTTAAGGTCTAACACCTAAGGTTACATACAAGAGATAGGCAAGATACATAACTATACAATTTTATGACTGTAAAGTAAATTTTACAATTTAGCGAATAGAAATATAAACCTTAATGAAATCTACCTTAAATGTAATGAGCAACAAAACAACTCGATAAATATAAAGTAAAACAGGTGTTATAATTGATGTTTCGGAGCTAAAAGGGTGACCTTAAATAGCCTGCTAATTTCTTTTGCCTTTGTGAGGCCGTGTCATAATTTGTACTGGTAATAACAAATAAATAATTTGTGTATACATACTTGCATAATGCCTAATTGTAGACAGCTTATTGCGTCCTGGGGCTGACGCAGACGTTACTTTAAAGTAATTTATTTTAGTTATTTTACCAATATTTATTCTTACTGATATCTTTGTTCTATTAGAAATGAACTTGAACGTTTTTATTTCAAAGAGCACCGATTCATTAAATATATTGTTATGTATTGGTGCTTCTTTGGGATATCTCATTTTCAGCGCTTTATGAATATGTCTCTCTATATTAATAACGAGCTTCTGCCCGCAGCTTCGCCCGCGGCGTGGCCTATGGGAAAATAATTCAACCACCTATTTCAATCTCTTAAGGGTGAAATTTCGAAAAATCCTTTCTTAGCGGATGCCAACGTCATAACATCTACCTGCATGCCAAATTTCAGCCCGATCCATCCAGTGGTTTGGGCTGTGCGTTGATAGATCACTATGTCAATCAGTCAGTCACCTTTGAGTTATATATATTTAAGATGTCAGGTGTGCATTCAGTCAAGTTAATAAGCTTATTGTAATTAAGAATTGATTTAAAATCAATCAATGTAGCGCTTGGAAACATTATCTCACGTGATGCTGAAGTTAAGCAATGATTATGACCAAAGGGTCGCCAATGATGGCACCGCTATTAAGTTTGGATACTATTTTACTGCTATAAGAAATCACACTAATATTATAAAGACAAAAGTTTGTATGTGTGTATGTTTGTTACTCCTTCACGCTCAAACGGCTAAATGGATTTGGATGAAATTCGGTACCAAGATAGCTTATACACTGGATTAACTGGAATAGGCTACATTTATCCCGGAAAAGTGAAAATTTCCCATGGGATGAGTAAATAATTAAAATACTTTTTATCCGCGGGAGAAACCGCGGGGTGCAACTAGTATTATATAAAACAAATATTGTATTTTTAGATCTAAATGATTCTTGCTTTGAGGTCCAGTACTGTCATCTCAAACTTCTAGTGGCATCTTAATAGTAATCATCAGTTGGTCTGTAGAAGACAAATCATACATATACATCGGTAAAAATCAGTTTATTGGTTATGGAATTACGTATATAGTTCGGTCGCTTTTTCCCAGCTATTGATATCCTCTGAAATAATAATGGTATCATCAGCTTCTACGTTGTCCCTGCTGAAATACGGATCTTCGCTCATTGGGACAGAGTTTACGCCATAATCCACTACTACTGGTAGGTGCAGTTAGGATTTTTTTTGATTCTTGAACATTTTGCGAAACCTTCACAATATTTTTCTTCGCCTTTGTAAGTGAAAATGGCAATATTGTCTCCAACTCCATCTCCAACAAAAGTCAAAAGTTTACAAAGTTGTTGGTAATACCAGCATAACACCCGTATTTTCTGAAAACAAAGGTAAGGTTACAACGAATCTACAAGTAAATCTCGGAACAATAAACTGTGGCTAACTACACCATAAAATGGTGTGTCTCACAACGTCTTAGTTAGCTATTTATTTATGTGCTTGGAAAAAGTTACTAGGCGAGATGCTGTGACACCGACTCCTTATAATTCAAGGATTTCTCGTAGCCTCAATATTGAGATTTAGAAGTGCCGTACCATGTAGTTTATCTTGTCGAATGCTGATATTTTGCATAAAAATATATTTACAATTAAAAGACGCACAGATGTCATGCTTCCGACATTTCTTGGATTATGAGAGCTGTGTGGACGTGCCATATAAATTAAGGATTTTATGGGAAGGGTAATCAAATTATAATGGATCATAATGAGCTTTTATTGTATGAACTAGGTATTAAGGTATATGTGCTCAATTATAGCTCAAATAATTATGTTCATTTTGGTAACGTGTTGTGAAAGATCTTTGAAAACTTTAGATTGGTAATTTATTTTGAAGTTAGAAATGGTGTCCAGATAGTAGAATTAATTTATTCATTAAAAATATAAACAATGACAACCCGCTACCTATATACCATAAGCAAAAGTGCCGAAAATTACGATTGTTGATTTTTATTTAAACAGCCTCTGTGGTGTGGTGTTTGAGCAGGTCGGCTTATAGACCAGAGGTGACGGGTTCGATTCCCACGGCAGGACAAGTATTTAAAAAAAAGCGCAATGACTTGTTCTGAGTCTGGTTGTTGTGGGACCATAGTCCGCGTAGTTCCTGGGTCCCCAGAAACAAGGAATCTTAGTCAGGGTTCAGGATCTATGTATGTAATCGTTGGGCGTTATTATTATTATTTATGTACATCAAATGGAGTTATGATGATAAAATAATGGAATAGAAAGAAACAAAAGAAAGAACGCATTCCCATTTTGTCATAAAAAAAGAAATATCAAAGAAATATCAATATATTTTTAAGTACTCGTATTATTTATTATTTTGTTGTTAATACAAAACTAAACTATACCTAAGAACTTAAAATAAATGAAAACTAAAAATTTTAAATAAATCGTTGGTCGAGGGGAAAGTTCCCAGAATGCTGGCAGCATTGCCACGTTGAATGGCAATGCTTATTTTTTATGTAAAAAAAATAAATAACAATATAACAATATTACAGAATTAAAAAATTAATAATTTTATAATTCTGTAATATTAAAATTAATATTTTTTTAATTCTGTAATATTGTTATATCTGTATAATAAGAAAAATATCAAAAGATTTTTTTTTTTCATAACATGACTGCAATAAGTTTTGTATTTTCACAGTTATTTGTATTATTACACTCGTATAAATAGTAATTTTAGTCATGTTAAAGAAATTCGAATATAATTTACACTTTACAATTATCCTGCCTGGTACGAGTGTCAGCTTAATTGTTACAAGAGATTAGATATCACGAGATATATCGTTCAATCTACCGCTAATTTCAAAGACAAAGTATAAATTCAAAAGCTTTTAGACCACTTGAAGCAAAACTCAAAGCGCAAACTCAAAACGCGCAAATACTTGTTCTGAGTCTGGGTGTTGTGGGGCCATGGTCCTCGTAGTTCCTAGACATAGGGAATCCTAGTTAAGATCCAAGATCTATGTATGTGATCGTTGGGCGTTATTATTATTATTATATACAAAGAATACAATATAACACCCACACATAGAACATTCATCGATGTTCATCACATAAATATTTGTCCTGGGTGAGAATCGAACCCATAACCTACAGCTCAGAAGGCAGGGCCAAATCTACGAGTGTCGGGCCAGTCAATAGTATACAAAATTATAACTTAGCTTGATTCACGGTGGACTTTGAGCTTAAACAAAACAGCTGTTAATTGACCAACACCGGGTACATTAATCAGCTTGTATATTGTCTTGCGGTTATGTTTTGTAGTCACCCTATAATTTTGGGTTGGTTCCACTATCAGAGCTTTCATTTGTTTTGGATTTGATTAAAATTTCGTAACGTTTATTTACAATAACTAACCTACTATACGCTTGATTCTGCACCTATTTAAGTACTGACTTATCTGTTGTAATACGTCTGCGCTGAAGTTTGCCAGCTCACTTATCTGAACAACTGATAAGTGTGAATTCGGGCATACAAGTTTTATCTACAAGTTCCTTCTAGTCTTCGTTTACTTTTCTCCTTTTTTTGCCTGTTCCTTTTCTTCCCTTCTTTAACAACCACATCAATTAAATTCTCTGGCTTAGTATAACGGAATTTATTATTTTAGATATGTATTTAAGTTGGTATACGATTTATATTCAACCAGTGTTTTTTTTTAAGTTATGGTTGATTGATAGAAAACTTTTATTTATGTTCAAATTGTAGATATTTTACACATTGCCAATGATTTATGTTAATTAATTGACTGGCCCGATAGCTCAGTTGGTAGTAACCCTGCCTTCTGAACTATGGGTTGTGGATTCGATTCCCACCCAGGACAAACATTTGTGTGATGAACATAGGTGTTTGTTCTGTGTCTGGGTGTTATATTTTATCGTATGTACGTATTTACAAACAAAAAGTATCTGAGTATTGTATCAGTTATCTGAATCACCATAGTACAAGCTTTGCTTAGTTTGGGGCTAGAAGGTGTTGTGTGAGGTGTCCCAAAAAAAAATTAAGTAAACCATGTTCAGCAAAGATTATTCTGCACTTAAATTTGACAGCTCCAAAGTTCACTCTTATCTTATGATCCTACTGCAACGCATTTGGATACGTCCTAGAGGTATAAGTGTGAGTTTAGGAGCCTTCAAACTTTACTGCAGACAGGCATTAGTATGGTAATAAATCACACTATCACACTAATATTATAAAGGCGAAAGTTTGTATGTGTGTATGTTTATCACTCCTTCACGCTCAAACAGCTTAATGTATTTGGATGAAATTTGGTACCAAAATAGCATATACACTAGATTAACATATAGGCTACATTTTATTTCGGAAAAGTCAAATTTTCCTGTGGGATGAGTAAATATTTAAAATACTTTTTTTCCGCGGGTGAAACCGCTGGGCGCAACTAGTAACCAATATTTACGGGACAGCTATAATATAATATTAATACCTAGAGTATCAAATTCAAGTTAGCCGACAATTGAAGGGGTGAGAATAAAAAGGATTTAACTGATTTTTTTGACAAAATGACTTATGGGTATCGTTGGATTCAGCGTGAAATTATCTTCAATAATAATACATTCTCAAAATACCGAAATGAGGTATAAATCTCGAGATTTTAAGTCTAAAAATGGTTTATCTGTCACAGGAATACAGTTTGCTTAGCATAACAACATTACTATACTTATTATATTACATTATATTTTTACAGTAATTGTATGAATTAGTACTATATTTAGTAATTTTAAATAGAATTAAAACATTTTCAAGCAACTGAAACTTACATAAACCTTTTCTATTACCTTATAATCACTCTACATTAAAATGACACCGTTGACGTTTAAAGTCAATTTTCTCGAAACTGTCAATTTGACAGTTAAATCCTTTTTATTCTCAACCCTTCAATTGTTCAAGCTCTAGAATTTCTAGACCGTGATAGGTGTTTAGTCATTGAACTGTGCCCTGGTTGAGGTTGAGTTACGTTTATTGGTAGAAATCGTGTTTTAGCGGACACCTTTTGATCTAATTGGCGCTGTCACATGTCCTATACTGTGAGATATGCCATTTTAGGAACCGTTAAGTGTGAAAAATGTTTAAAAAATTACCAAATTTTTTTGGTAAATACCAAGAGTAGATAATAATTGAAGGGTTGAGAATAAAAAGGGTTTAACTGTCAAATTGACAGTTTCGAGAAAATTGACTTTAAAAGTCAACGGCGTCATTTTAATGTAGAGTGCTTATAAGGTAATAGAAAAGGTTAATGTATGTTTCAGTTGGTTGAAAATGTTTTAATTTTATTTTAAAATAAAAAAATATAGTACTAATTCGTACAATTACTGTAAAAATATAATATAATATAATAAATATAATAATGTTTTAATGCTAAAGCAAACTGTATTCCTGTTACAGATAAACCGTTTTTAGACTCAAAATCTCAAGATTTAACCCTCATTTCGGTATTTTGAGAATGTATTATTGAAGATAATTGAAGGGGTGAGAATAAAAAGGATTTAACTGATTTTTTTTGACAAAATGACTTATGGGTATCGTTGGATTCAGCGTGAAATTATAAGCACTCTACGTTACAATGACGCCGTTAAAGTTTAAAGTCAATTTTCTCGAAACTATCAATTTGACAGTTAAACCCTCTTTATTCTGAACCCTTCAAATGTATATTGATTGAATCGCTTCAATACGCAGTGTATGTACATAGTTACTACGGAAATGTTCAAATTAGGAATAAAATATAAAATATAATAAAAAAAAAAAAATAATAATAAAATATAACATGGAAATAGATTGAGAGTGTTCAAATCATAAAAACATAACAATTTTAAACAATTTATTTAAAAAAATACAAAATTAAATCAAAATTTAATTATAAAAACCAAAATTTAAAAGAATTACAAAAATTACACGAACGCGATTCGTAAACAAACTAATTTGACGGGACGATGCTTCCTCGACGGTGGTTCGCAGCGGAAAGAGAGCGGCCGCGCGCTTGCGCCGCCTTTTATACCCTCCGTGGTCGTGTGATATTCTCATCTCCTACAATATATTAATTAGGAATGAAATTTCTCCAGTTGCATTACAATCAAAATGACGTCATCATGACTGATCATCATGACATGACATCATTGACTGGCCCGATAGCTCAGTTGGTAGTAGCCCTGCCTTCTGAACTGTGGGTCGTGGGTTCGATTCTCACTCGGGACAAACATTTGTGTGATGAACATAGGTGTTTGTTCTGTGTCTGGGTGTCATATTGTATTCTATGTATGTATTTACAAACAAAAAAAAAAGTATCTATGTATTGTATCAGTTATCTGGTTCCCATAGCACAAGCTTTGCTTAGTTTGGGGCTAGATGGCGTTGTGTGAGATGTCCACACATATTATCCTCCTGGTGGTGGTTGAGGTAAGTAGCCGATTAATAAATTTCATTTACTTATTGGCAAATAAATTACTATCACTATTACTAATAACGCTCTATGTGGAGGCCTATGTTCAGCAGAAGACGACTTCTGGCTGACGATGTGATATTTATATATAGAATACTTACTATAATATAATTATAATGATACTGATCTAATGAATACTATAATTATAGGCATATATTATACTAGTAGCGCCTCGCGGTTTCACTCGCGGAAAAAAGTATTTTAAATATTTACTCATCCCACAGAAAAATTTCACTTTTCCGAGATAAAATGTAGCCTATATGTTAATCTAGTGTATATGCTATCTTGGTACCAAATTTCATCCAAATCCATACAGCCGTTTGAGCATGAAAAAGTAACAAACATACAACATACAAACTTTCGCCTTTATAATATTAGTTAGATAGTGTGAAGTGTGATTGCTTGAGTCAATTTTATATTCAAGTTTAACCACATATAAGCTATCGTAGATCGCGTCACAAGCTGCGCTTCAGACCGCATCAGTGCAATGCAACGTTAATAAAACAATTCTTTGCAAAAAGAAGTATATTGATACATCAGCAGCCGGAGAAACTTCCACTGCTGAACAAACGCCATTTTGGACGTTTATCATAGGCACCCACGGGAAGAGATGGGGTGGTATTTTTGCACACCGCCGGTACCACACGGCTGCATATGATAAATTGCTTACAATCAACTCCTTTGATTCATTTATTCCCTATCAATAACCACACAACCATTTAATTTTGATATTAAGCACTCATAAATCGAGTAGGTAAGCTAAAGTACAACTCAAGTTAATTAACCATTTCAACACTTTGGTATCTCAACTTGGCTGGTTTGGCTTGAAACATAGCGGTCATTAGATACCTAATGAGTAGGTGGCAGACAGATAATTAACGCAAATGTTTGACAAAGTTATTCTACTAGTTATGTGTTTAGTTTAAATCAAAGTACTGTTTATTCATAAGTAAGGTCAATATTATAATACCTTTAATTTACTAGGATTTACGGACTGGATCTATCAGTTGTTTAAATAACATGCTGGATTGTTTTGTGATCCACTCTTGATCCATTCTATAGTACTTCAACTCCATTAGGATCTAACCATCCGTGTCCAGTCTTCATCAGTGGATTGAATACCGGTCCAGTAGTTTGTTGATTCTATTGTAATAGTAGAAAAAAAAAATAAACAGAAAAAGACATCACTGTAAACTTTCTTGTGGCTTCTTCTTTACAGGTGTAATCGAAGCTTAGGATCGGAGTTTTCTATTCTACATTGTGCCGGATTGCTCGAATCAGTAGTGGGAAAGAGAACTTTTTTAAAACTCATTTATTGCAGTTAGTGGGCTTGCTATATTATATTTAACATTAAGCACTTTTTAATTTTATGTGCTTAGTACAATAACTTAATTTTAAGTACCTACCTAGTCTCATTTTGACAAGTAAAAGTGCTAAAAATAGCCTATATAATAAATAATTTGACTTTGACTTTATGATCTCGCATTCCGCAATTTGATTTAGGTATTTAATGAGAATTATTAATATGAAGAGGTTTTAGAAGTTAAAATAATTTTATACAGATTAATTAATCTGTCAAAACCTTTATAACGATTTTTAACGATATTTATAACGATTATTCTTTCCATATATGGAAAGAATAATCGTCACGTCACTTCTTTCGTCTTGTCACGAAAATATGTTGGATTATTCTTTCCATATATGGAAAGAATAATCCAACATATTTTCGTGACAAGCTAGTTGTTAATCTGTTTTTAAGCGACACGGCCGCCCATAACAGAGCAGTGTCACTCTGAACTCCAAAATATAGTTTCGCGCGACACTGCACTGCGCACATTATCTTGAGACATCAGCACAGTCTGGTAATAAGACTGCGATCAGATCATAAAGTCTCAATTACCCAATAATTTCACTAGCTACAGTGCCCTTCAAACAGGAACACAGTAGTGCGTGTGCAAGCACTGCTTGGCGGCAGAATAACTGGCAAAGCAGTGGTACCTATACCTGACAAACTTTGCAAAAAATTCCTACCACCTAGTAAATTAAAAATAAAGTAAATATGTATTTACATTTACACCTTAAAGTAGGCACCTATCCTACGCGGATCTAGTAACTGATACAAATACCATTGATCTCCATTAATTAATGCAAATATCCAATACATTACAGAACCTATACATTTACATACTTCATCTGTCGACTTTCAAATACACTACATTCCTACGTTCTTGCGCATAATTGAAACGAACTGGAAAAACTTATGAATATATACAAAGAAATGCTTACAGATTTATTGGTTTTATAAAACGTACGGTAACTATTCTGAATAAAGTTTTTACGAAAGAAAAATTCGAAAAATATCCGGAAAAATTTACAAATTTAGTATCTGATTAATGTTTGGAAAATTTGGACAGGGCAACATTTGTCAAATTAGAGGGAGACAAATAACAGTTTCCTAATTGTCTCCATTCTATCGTGCAGGAACACCAAACACCAGGTACCACCAACTCACACCAAACCACCAAAAACTTTGCTAAACATCCTGGTGTTTAGCCTCCAGGTCTTCTTCTTCTATGCACAATTTGTAGACTGCGTCGTTACTTTCCATCAGGTGAAACATTGGTCAAAACTATACTAATACTAGGTGGTAGGACTTTTCTGCAAAGTTCGTTTAGGTAGGTACCACCACTTTGCCAGTTATTCTGCCGCCAAGCAGTAGTGCGCAAGCACTACTGTGTTCCGGTTTGAAGGGCACTGTAGCTAGTGAAATTACTGGGCAAATGAGACTTTATGACCTAATCTCACAGTCTAGTAATCTTATTGCTAGACTGTGCTGAGTCTCTGAATGACGTGCGCAGTGCAGTGTCACGCGTAACTATACTTTGAGTTTCAAGTGTCACTGCAACTGATATGGGCAGTCGTGTAGCTTAACATCAGGCGAGCGACTAGCTCGTCATGTCATTTCGTAACATAAAAAAAAACCTTGTCCATAATAAAAAAAACGTAATAATTTTTGACATGATCGTAATGTCGGTCGTCATTTGCGACAAGCTCACTGGGTGCACTCTAAATTAAGACATAATCCAGTAGGCTTTGTCTCTGAAACGTGACCTAGCGAGATCTATAACTAGGATGGACCACAGAATACACAATAGTACTATGTAGATGGACAGTCACAGAGACAAGAACTACATCTTAAATTCCAAAAAAATACCAAAATAATTATTCCAAGACAAGAAATGAAAAGTTCTAGGAATAGAAATTAAATTTAATAATATAAAAAATTAATTTGTTAAACTAAAATTAATTAAAATTATGAAAAAAAAAAAACATTACAATTATTTGTAATTTATATAATTTTTTGTAACCTAGCTTAGGCATTTCCCATATTATTTCCAGCGAAAGAGGCCTGGACCGCATAATACGGGCTCTAAGCCTAGTGTTTTTCTAACCTAATGTAATGTACCTATTTGCCTTTATCCAAATAAATGTATTTTTCATTTTTCATTTCATTCAATAGAATTAACTAGTTTTTAAGCCCATCGGTACCCTAAAGTAGTAATTGAATTTAGAGCTAAAAAATTAATGGTAATAAAAGATGGCAAAAAGAAGAAATTTGATATTTTTTATTTAAAAGTACAAGTTTGTAACCATCTAAAAAAATAACGCCTCACGATCACATACATAAATCCAGGATCTTAATCAGGATTCCCTGTGTCTAGGGACTCAAGAACTATTACAAAACCCAGACACAGAACAAGTAGGACTACTAGGTGGTAGCACTTTGTTGCAAAGTTCGTCTAGGTAGGTGCCACCGCTTTGCCAGTTATTCTGCCGCCAAGCAGTAGTGCGCAAGCACTACTGTGTTCCGGTTTGAAGGGCACTGTAGCTAGTGAAATTACTGGGCTGAAAATGTGTGAAAGTGAACTTGTGACTTTAATTCAGTGAAATAACTGAATTAAAGTCTCAATTGACTTTATGATCTGATCTCACAGTCGAGTAATCTTATTACCAGACTGTGCTGATGTCTCAGGATAATGTGCGCAGTGCAGTGTTGCTCGAAACTCTATTTTGGGGTTCCGATTGACACTGTTCTGTTATGGGCAGCCGTGGCGCTTAACATCAGGTGAACGGCTAGCTTTTCAAATCATTCAGTAAGATAAAAAAAATAAAGTATTTGCGCCTTTTTTTTCTGTGCACAAATACTTGCCTGTTGAGTTGAGCTGCCTCCGGGTTATGAGCTGACCTGCTCAACCACCACACCACGCAGAGGCTGCTAATATTAAACTTTAATAATCGTCATAAACGTCGTCACCATTAATCATCGTGGAAGTTTTTTTTTTTTTTTAGGTTTTGGCTCCACACTTTTGTGTATTTAGCCACTGGCTAAATACACAAAAGTGATGATAATTGATAATTTATCAAGTTATCGATATTTCACGCAAATATGTGTCAAGTCACAGTCGAAGTCATCAAGTCAAGTCAGTCTAGTCAAAGTCATACTCCTAGTAAAGTGGTGGCAACTTTACTTGAAGCTTCTATGGAGTTATGGAAACAACACGAAAAGAAACGTTTCACCATCATTATACCATTTTCCCACACTCACGCCTGTAATCCAGCACTTAACGAATAAAATGCCACCAATTTTATGCACTAACACTGAAAATAACACAAGTTTTGGAAAATAATACAATGCGGTGACGCAATCTTTTTCGCTTTCCCGCCAAAACTCATCGTGGAAGTTTTGACGAGAAAACGAAAAAGATTGCGTCACCGCATTATATTCCAAAACTTGTGTTATTTTCAGTGTTAGTGCATAAAATTGGTGGCATTTTATTTGCTAAGTGCTCGATTACAGGCAAGACTGTAAGAAAGTGATATAATGATGGTGACACGTTTCGTTTCGTGTTGTTTCCAAAACTCCATAGAAGCTTCAAGTTGCCACCACTTTACTAGGAGTATGATTTGACTAGACTAGACTTTGACTTGACTTGATGACTTGGACTGTGACTTGACTTGACTCAAATATATGCATGACATTAATTAACTTGAGAAATTATCAATTACTTGACACTGGCTAAATACACAAAAGTGTGGAGCCAAAACAAAAGCACAAGTATTAATCATCATCATCATGGTCATGATAGCCACAAAGATGAAATAAAGACGGCCTTAACCATCACATGGCATGGGTCTTAGTGTTTGCTGTAGTGAATAATTCTTTTACTTTTTTCTTTTTGTTTAGCTCGTTGATCCCAACAGTACAGACTACAGTGGCTTAGATATGAAGGCAGCTACACTGAACGGGGAACCCGAACAATTTTATGTCACAATGACGATGTTATCGAATGTGCAAATGCAGCTCAAACTGGGTATCCAGGGGCTGGCAACATTTTTTCCGTAATCTAAATATATATAACTCAAAAGTGACTGACTGACTGACTGACATAGTGATCTATCAACACACAGCCACTGGACGGATCGGGCTGAAATTTGGTATGCAGGTAGATGTTATGACGTAGGCATCCGCTAAGAAAAGATTTTTCGAAATTCTACCCTGAAGAGGGTGAAATGGGCGGTCGAATTATTTTCCCATAGACCACGCCGCGGGCAAAGCTGCAGGCAGAAGCTCGTCAAACATAATAATTGAAATAAATAGCTTGTGTTTTTTTTAAACTACTAATTTTTAGACAGCCTCTGTGGTGTGGTGGTTTAGCAGGTTGGCTTATAGCCCAGAGGTGGCGGGTTCAATTCCTGCGGCAGGACAAATATTTGGTGCACGCAAAAAAGAGCGTAAGTACTTGTTCTGTGTCTGGGTGTTGTGGGATCATGGTCCTCGTAGTTTCTGGGTCCCTAGACACAGGGAATCCTAGTTAGGGTCCAGGACCTATGTACGTGATCGCAGGGCGTTATTACTATAATTATTTTAAACTAGATGTTAATTAATGTTAAGATTTATAATTTTTGATCGACTTTTTTCTAACATAAAAATGTTGTTGATCTCTATTAACACAAAACTAAAAAAATAAACATTTTTGGGCGGTTTTGGTTTTGAATGCGAACAAAATAAAACACTGTCAAAAATATACGTTTATTGGGTATTTATTATTCTATCAATCTATTAGCTATCCATAATCTAATAGGTATCCATAGTAAAAGCTTTGTTTAGTTTGGGGCTAGATAGCGCTGTGTGAAATGTTCACAAAGGTTTATTTAGATTTATTTTATATTTGTTGTTAAATGAACAAATCACCAAAGGTTGTCAACCCCTTCGTTCCCAGCATACGCTATTAAAATAATGATACAGACTACGTGCCCGACTTATATGCCAGAAAAGAATCAGCCAATGATATTGTTTCATCTCGAATGCCAGCTTAATTAACTCGTTTTTCAATGAAGTGGTTGCTTTGTTAAATAAAAAAGAAAAGAATTGCCACTTACAACAAAAAATGGCTGTTATAAAATTTTATTGCAAGACCCTATGCGGATTTTTACAGCAAAAAGCTTTGTTCAAAGTTTTATCTATCTAGATACGATTAGAAAATATCGTATGGTTTGTGATTTAAACTGTTAACTTAATACTGTAGAGTTTACAATAAAAATAAAAGTGACTACTCTTAAATTTTTATTTCAGGTTATTTTACTAATTCGAACAATATCCTGATTTTTTTCTCCATTATTTTCCGATACCACAAACTCTTAGAAAAATTTAACTTAATTGCATAGGAACAAATGTAATGCTAGAAAATATTCTACTTTTTTTATTCAAACGTTGAAATTGGTAGTTTTATATACGACAAATAAATAAATAAATAAATAGGCAAAACTAAGCAAAACTTGTAACATGGAAACCACATAACTGATATAATACTCATATACCTTTTATTTGTAAATACATACATAGAACGTAACATAACACCTATGTTTATCCATTTGTCCTGGATGGGAATCAAACCCACAATGTACATTTTAGAAGGCAGAGCTACTACCAACTAAGCTATCAGGCCAGTCAATAAAATTATTCTTCACAGCAATTCGCAGTTTCATTCACATAACATTTGCCATTTAAACAAGCTTACGTTTGCATCATAAAATTTTATTGTACGGGACCACTTAACCTGTGACGTGTTCTTGCTTGGTAACAGATCCACTTAGCTCTAATAGTCTAGTCGTTATAATAAATACTATTAAATTGATTTTGTATGTGCAATATTGAAGTTAATTATTCGTGAAAATAGGTTTTGAATAAATAGCGCTATTGTTAAAGTACTATGCCTATGCCTTCAGCATAATGATTGTATTGTGACGACATGCAAACAAGCTTTCATAGATTTGGGAATAGATTTAAATGTCATTTATTCCCAAAAGATATTTTTCTCAAAACGTAATATGTTGGTGTTTTACAGCGAATGCAATTGGTGTCGACCCGCTTAAGCGTTTTTTTTTTTCAATCCTCACTAAACGTTATTCAATTCGCGTTTAGCGTTTTTAAATCCACACTAAACGTTTTACAATTCATGATAAGCGTTTTACCAATATGTACAGCGTTTTCTGAGTTATTTATCATCCGAACGCCTAATATAAGTAATGGAATGCACTTCCAACTTCAGTATTTCCTCTTAGATATTACTTTGATTTCTTTAAAAGTAAATGGATATCTCATGGGCCTAGTCTTGGTAAACAAACAGAAAAAAAGGCTAAAGTATTCTCATTTTAGGTGCTATGAAGTTGTAAAACGACATACATGTGCCTACCTAAAATATGTTCGATATGACACCCACCATCATTCCCAGCCTACCTCATTTAAATACGCTACCGAGCCCAGCTTTCTACTGTTACTATCGAAATTCAGAAATAAAACTTCTATGGTAGCTATTTGGTGACAGTCATATTCTAGATTCCTTTAGGGATTTCATATTGGTAATAAGAATTTTATTTTATTTTGAGGTTTGCGTTTTCTGTTTTTCTCACCTAGATGATGGCGGCCTACGGACTAAACTAATATGAAAAAGAGGAAAGATTCGATTGTTTTTGCATTTAATAGGCTCTGAAACTATTGGACCGATTTGAAATATTCTGTCACTATTAGAATCTAACATTATTCCTGATGAACATAGATGATAGAATATTTTCTAATAAGTTAGGAACCCGTATGTAAACTTCGATAACGTAACCCAACGTGTGAAAAAAATATCACAAAAATCGTTATAACGTGTATATATTTATAATTTTTGAAATTGTTGTTAAATACCCTTGCAAAGCCGGGGTGGGCCGCTAGTCTGTAAAATTTTTGAGCCCCCAGTACACTAGTCAATTCAATTCAATCCAGTTATGTAAGCCACACTATCTATCACACAATCACATTGCCCTTAGACTTAAATTAGTAGAATATGGAATATCGTTACGCACATCGCTTATAAGGGAGCTTACTCACACCTATTGCATGTAAAAGATAATTGACTACGAGACATAGATAACCTACACAGCTTCACACTTAAGTCCTATATTAATTTGATAGGGAAATAAACAGCAGCGAAACCTTTGGTTGCCAATTAAGTGATCATTATCATATTAATTAGTACAAACGACTATAGAATGGTGAATAGAAATTGAAAGCTTCGGTATTTCTATAGAGTAATGTTATGAAAAAGATTTGTATTAATAGCAATAATTAAATAAATAATATTTAAATATAAATATTTATGCAAAGCTAGTTTTTTTATGTTATTGAATGATGTGACGAGCTAGTCGTTTACCTGATGTTAGCGACACAGCCGCCCATAACAGAACAGTGTCACTCGGATCTCCAACAAGTAAAGTTTCGCATGACTGCTCCACTGCGCACATCATCCTGAGACATCAGCACAGTCTGGTAATAAGATTACTCGACTGTGAGATCAGATCAAAAAGTCTCATTTGTCCAGTAATTTCACTAGCTACATTGCCCTTCAAACCGGAACACAGTAGTGCTTGCACACTACAGCTTGTACTATGAAAACCATATAACTGATACAATACCTAGATACTTTTTGTTTGTAAATACATACATAGAATGCAACATATTGTCCTGGGTGAGAATCGAATCCACAACCTACAGTTCAGAAGGCAGGGTTGCTATCGGCCTAGCCAATAATAGTTAGGTTCGTTTCATGAAGATAATATCATTTTCCAAGCATCGCTACTGTTGGGACATGGGCTATCTCTCACAGGGAAATAGTTTAAGCCACTATAAATAGACGCTGGCCAAATGCGAGGCGGTGGACGTGGTTGAATTTTGGGATTCTTGAGTATAGAATAGAATAGAAAACGTTTATTTTTAGCCAACATGAGGTAAAATTTAAAAGTTTTAGGTTATAAGTTATAAAGTTTATAGCCATAACTATCTTTATGGCTATAAAAAACGAGTGTGCTGCACACCACACGACTGAAATAAAACTTTTTTAGTTTATCACCATCTATCCGGCCATGTAACTTTATTTTTGCTTGGTTTAATGTTAATGTCGCCATCTTGACAATTGCAAATTGTCATTTTACCGGACATACCAAAATAATAATACAAATTATTAACCTTGTTATTTTGACAATGGAGATCTAGGTGAACCAACTTCAACTTGCGTTCCGCATTCACCAGCTTACTCCCCAAGTCAAGCGTGTGTAAAGAAGTTTACTTCAAACAGCGAACAATTTTTAATTACTCTCAAGCTTTTAGGTCATATCACCAAACATCTTTTGTTCAACAAACCTGTGCCTATAGCTATATCTACTCTGGCTGGTACATACTTTAAACACCAAATAAGCCGAGATCCACTCAGCTAAACAATATAAAATGCAATAATACAATCGCATTACAACATTGCTATTGCCTCCCTGTCGGCATACGATCTAGAGATGATTGGAATATGATTGTAGATTTATAAGCTCAAATTCCACATAAACTACGCACAGCTATTTGAAATAAGGAGCCTGCTTGGGCACTTTACTAAATCATTAGAAAACGTTGCCGTTTTGATCCATCTTCATACATTTTGAAAATTTTAGCATGTATTTGTTATTTGTAACCTTCATTTGTTTTAACAAATGTCTTCAGACCCGTTGTACATATGTATGTACAACGGGTCTGATGATATTGGTCCCGACAACGACATTGTTGTCGGGACCAATGTCATCAGAGTTTTGGCGGGAAAACGAAAAAGATCGCGTCACTGCATTGTATTATTTTCCAAAACTTGTGTTATTTTCAGTGTTAGTGCATAAAATTGGTGGAATTTTATTCGTTATGTGCTGGATTACAGATAAAACGTTTATTTTCGTGTTGTTTCCAAAACTCCATAGAAGCTTCTAGTAAAGTTGCCACCACTATACTAGGAGTATTCACTAGACTAGCCTATGATTTGACTAGCCTATGACTTGACTTGATGACTTGGACTGTGGCTTGACTTGATTTGACATACAAACATATCCATTAACTCGAGAAATTATCAATTACTTGACACTGGCTAAATACACAAAAGTGTGGAACCATACAAAAAAATTTTACGTACATCGTTGTCTTTCTTTATGGTGTGAAGAGCTAGTTCACATGATGTTAAGCGACACGGCCGCCCATAACAGAACAATGCCACTTGGAACTCCAAAACATAAAGTATTGCATGACACTGCACTGCGCAATTATGCTGAGACATCAACACAGTCTGGTAATAACATTACTCGACTGTGAGATCAGATCAAAAAGTCTCAATTTCCCAGTTATTTTACTAGCTACAGTGCCCTTCAAACAGAAACATTCCCCCGGCAAACGTAAGGGCTCGCCGTATACCAACTCGGCCGATGATGCTTTGAGATCCTCTTTAAAAGAACTCCTAATGCCTAGAAGCACCAAAAGCAAAGCGTCTACCCAATTTTTGTCAGCATGACACATAATTGCTGCCTTTAATTGGCGGTGGAAACGTTCCACTAAACCGTTACACGCTGGATGATACGCGGTCGTTCTGCGGTGTTTGAATCCAATCATTTTTCCAAGATATTGGAAAAGCGCCGATTCAAACTGGCCGCCGCGATCTGTGACAATGTCAGATGGTGATCCAAATCTGGATATCCATGACATCAACGCCTTACCGACAGTTTCTGCTGTCATATCCGGCATTGGCGTGACTTCGGGCCAGCGCGTAAAACGATCAACCGCAGTGAGGCAGTATCGATGGCCTTGTGATTGGGGCAGGGGGCCAATAATGTCAACGTGGACAAAAGCAAAACGTGCGCGGGGTAAGTTGAAAGTGCCCAATGGTGATGACACGTGACGACTTACTTTAGCACGTTGGCAAGCCAGACATTTTCGTGACCACTCCCGACAGTCTTTGCGCGCCCCAGGCCAAATAAAGCGCTCGGCTACTAATTTAGCAGTTGCTTTCGCGCCTGGGTGGCTAAGATTGTGAAGACTGTCAAAGATTTGCTTCCGAAATGGTTTCGTTACGAAAGGTCTTGGCGGCCCTCTACTGACGTCACAGTAAAGTTCTGTATGGATGTTGGGTATTTTTAACTTCTCCAGGTGGAGTGAAGATTCACCACCCAGAATTTGAGCCATTTCTTCGTCTGTTGCTTGAGATAAAGCAAGTGAGTCCCACTCAATTGGCATCTGCAGTTCTTCGATTCTCGACAACGTATCTGCCACGAGGTTGTCTTTGCCAGATATGTGGAGAATATCAGTCGTGAACTGCGATATATAATCGAGATGACGGAATTGACGAGGCGAGCAATTTGCTTTGCGTTCTCTAAAAGCAAAGCAAAGAGGCTTGTGGTCCGTATACACCACGAAATGTCGAGCCTCTAACATATGACGAAAATATTTGATGCTGTCATATATGGCCAACAGTTCGCGGTCGTATGGTGAATATTTTTGTTGGGCTGGACTCAGCTTACGTGAAAAGAACGCAAGAGGCTGCCACGTGTTGTCAACGAGTTGCTGCAAAACTGCACCCATCGCCAAATCAGACGCGTCTGTTACTAACGCGAGTTTAGCTTCACAGTTTGGGTGTGAGAGTAATGCAGCATTTGACAGGCTCTCCTTGCTTTGGTTGAAGGCCAACAGGGTATCACCAGACAGGTTGACAGGATGAGATGCTTTGACTGAGCCAGATAGCAAAGCATTTAGGGGAGCTTGGATTTTTGCGGCATGAGGTATAAATCGCCTATAGAAATTAAGCATCCCTAAGAATCGTCTCAGTTCCTTCACTGTCTTTGGTGCTGGGAAATTTCTGATGGCCTCAACCTTTGCATAAGAGGGTTTCGTACCGGACTCTGAAATTGTGTATCCCAGAAAAGATACCTTGCATCCGGCTATACTCTGAGCAAAATCCTGAATATGCTTAATAGGATAACGGTCCGGAATGGTACGCGCATTAAGCAATCGATAATCGCCGCAGGGCCTCCAACCATTATCCTTTTTAGGAGCGAGGTGTAAGGGTGAAGCCCAGGGGCTTTCTGAAGGACGCGCTGTACCATTATTGAGCATAAGTTCGAATTCCTGTTTAGCTATCTTAAGTTTATCGGGAGCTAGTCTGCGGGGTGTGCAAAAAATAGGTGGGCCGGGTGTAGTCCTGATGTGGTGTGTGGTGTTGTGCTTTGGAATCACCTGAGTGCCTGATGGTTGCGTAATTTCAGGAAATTTACTCAGCAAAGCATGAAATCTCGTATCGCCCATCCAGGTTTTTACAGAAAATACATCAGTATTAGCAACAATAGCATCAGAACTTAGTGCGGTAGTATTATCAATCAAGCGTTGGTTGCGGCAATCTACAATCAAGTTTTAAAAACTAAGAAAGTCAACGCCTATAATCGCTTTAGTAACATCAGCTACAATGAAACGCCATTGGAAATTACGCCTTAAGCCTAAATCTAAATTAAGTTCCAAGTAGCCAAAAGTATCTATACTAGACCCGTTTGCTGCACACAGTTGGAAATCCGACTTGCTCCGTCGCTCTCGTAGCGCAGATCGAGGGTAGACGCAAAGGTCACTGCCGGTATCCACGAGGAACTGGGTATTCGAGCTGCGATCGGTTACGAAGAGGCGACCGGTGGAAGGCGGGCAATCGTCAGTCGCCATCAGCGACTGCAAGTGGAGTTTCCCGACTTCTCAAAATCGCACGGCTTCACACATCGGTTGGCCTTTGATCCATGCTTGGAGTGGTACCAGCAAATAGGGTATTTGCGGTAGCTAGAGTTAGATCTTGTCCTCTGGCGCGATGGTGAACGACGCTGCTGTGGTCTGGAACGGTTGCTAGAGCGGCACGATGTCCGTGTGTGTTCGTCCAGCTTCAAGGCGAGGTGCTCCACCATCTTCTTCAGCTCCGCGATCTCATTTGTTGGATGAGAATGTGTGGCACTTGACGACGTTGCTGCGACGCTGTACGGTGAAGCAAGCTCTTGTATTCGATCAGCTAAATCCGAAAGTTGCTCCAAAGAATGGGTGGGCTGGGATGCTAGCACGGTCTGGATATTGTGCGGAAGGCGATTGCTCCAGATTGTCCGAATGAAATCTTCGGGGACTGAAGGTCCAGCTAGGTCTCGGAGGTGCCTCAGGAACTGTGAAGGTTTTCTGTCACCAAGCTCTTCATGAACTAGCAACTGCTTCACTTTCTTTTCGTGCGAGGCGGACAGACGCCGAATCAACTCATTCTTTATTTTGAGATAGCGGTTCGAAGCAGGAGGGCTAACAATAATGTCCTTTACTGCTTTTGCATGCTGCATGTCTAAATTAATTATGACATTATTATATTTAATAGAATCGTCAGTAATGTTGTGGCTGTCAAACTGACCTTCTAGAAGTGCGAACCATATTTCCGGGTCATCTGGTGAAAAGGGTGGCACCTTAAAATTCAGTTGACGGTGTTCGAAAAAATCTCGTTCCGGTGCATTGGAAACGCACACTTTTTTTGCTCGACGGGTGGTAACGTTGCTCGCTGCTTCCATTGGAATTGCTGATTTTACTGACCCATCGTCACTGCTGCTATCACCCATCTTTGATTCTTCGTGCTCTTCTCGGGTCACCAGTTTAGGATCACCAGTTAAGGCGACCTAAGTTTTTGTTGTTTTCTTGAGGAGTGGAGATGGGGAATAATATGCACACGATACGTCAAGGGATGTATTGCAAATCCTTTACAATGAATAAATAGCGAGTACAAAAATCGGAGCGGTTAGTGCGCGGTCATAAAATGCTTGGGCGAGCGACACGAACGATTAGTATTGAGTCTATGACGACACTAACTGAGCGCGGCAGGCGGCTGCCTACTATAAGCGAGTGCGCCGGCCGCCTTGCGGGGAAGACCGGTGTGAACCGGATAGGTAGGTGTCGCGCTTCTAGAAGGTCAGTTTTTTAACTACAATTTTAATTTGTCTCCAATAAAGAAATATAATTTAGTTTTAATTATTATGTGCCTGCTAACAAACACTATTTCTATTTCCATTTTTTTTATCCATTCTATCCATCATCCATTTTCCATCATAATTTCCAGCTCCATCCATTTGAAATGTATATTATATTACTAACTTCTGCCCGCGGCTTTGCCCACGTGGCCTATAGGAAACGAAGAAGAACATTTTTCATATAAAATTCAACCCTCTTAGGGATGGAATTTAAAAAACCCTCTCACCCCGTCGTCGCCGCCCGAGACACGTCTTGAGCGACCCGGATGATCCTATAGCAGCCGTAGTATCGGCTGCGCTAGGATCACCGGACCAGTCTAGCCCTTCCTTCCCTTCCGCTCAGGTACCGCTTGCGGCACTGGTATAGGATACCAGCGTAACACAATCAGACACCGACCCCGCCGGCGAGGTCGACGTACCCCCCGTAGGTTAGCTAGAACGGTCGCCACTTTCAATAGGGTCCACTCTTCCAGTGGCCGTAGTCTTCTCGATCCTCATATCCCGGCAACGGCCCAAGCTGAGGCTCGCACCCCAGGGGTGCCCTTGAGCTAGTTGCCTCCCACTTTTGATGGCTTAAGCGAGGTGACGCTGTAAAGGTAAGTGCTGTAAAACGATAGAGTTCAACAGCATTAGCTCGTTCAAAAAAAAACCCTTAGTGGATATCTAAACTTTACAAAGAATACACCAAAACCCTCCAAATTTTAAGTCTCTAGGATCAGTGATTTAGGCTTTGCGTTGATACATTAAGTCAGTCAGTTAGTCAGGACTTTGAATTTTATGTGTTGGCGACTGGCCGAATATTGGCATTTCTTTTTAAATTTAAATTATTTTATTTTTTACCATTGACGTTAGTGTCACGTTCAGTTTGGAATTCATTTTGGTTGCGCACAGTCGTTTTAATTTTATATTTTCTTTGTAAATATTATAAATACAGAGTTTATTGATCCGGACACCATCGTATGCCTTTATTTCTCCATATGCAGTCCACCGTCCGCTATCAATATGTATAGATTTAATTTTCCATTTAGTTATGGTAAGACTATCAAACAATTGCCTGCTGTTAGGTCATTATATTTCACGGCACTCATCCCAAGTGCCCGGTTGAAGCCCGTAGGTGCGGCCAATTGGGGTGATTACGGTCATAACGAGGTGTTCTCTCCGCTCTCTAATAAAGCAGGCCTTTGTAAAGAGGACCTTCGCAAAGGGGGCCTTCGTGAATCGGGCCTGCGTAAAGAGGTTCGAGCGGGTCGTCGTGGGGGATATTTTATTATGTGCTATCCACAGGTGTTTTATTATTATAAGATTGTAGTTTTTTTTTATATATGGCAAATTGCCTTTATTTCCTAAATACTACAATGATTTAATAATTAATACTAAAAACTACCTACTACTACTACTACTACAAAAAAACATTTGGACTATGTACTATAGATTGTATGGATGCGGCTTATACAACCGATATATGAATAATAATTCCACAATTTTACTGAACATGTCCTAATAGGAATCGAATCGTAACCTACAGATCAGAAGGCAAGGTTACTAGCAACTGAGCTATCAGGTCAGTCACAAGCCAGTACTAAAAACCATCCGATCCATCAAAATGTTATGCGTCAACGTGCGTCTCGTGTATTTACTTCCTCTCTTCGATTAATAGCTTTTTATCGCTTTTTAGCGATAATTCTGCCAAAAGTCAAGTAAGAAATTTTTGTACGGTTATGTCATGTCAAAGTCTTATTTTGTCAAAGTCAAAATACTACAGTATAATGATGGATATTTTACTGAAAGCTCTAGGAAGCTTTGAAGAGAATACGAAAAGGCATGGTTTTAAAAATTGGAACCATTTGCCAACAATCGTGCCCGTTCACGAACACTTAACGGATAATAATCCACCCTTATCACACATTAAAATTCAAAAATACACGGGTATGAAAAAAATCAAAATTCACTACCGCCAGTATTGGATTATTTTCAAAGATCCTCGCGTATTTAGCCACTTTATTGTTTCTTTTCTATCTGCCAGTAACAAGTTGCTATGGCGTTATTCGAGTGCCCTGTGCAATGATATTTCGCAGTAATAGGTCTGTCAAATGTTTGAGGAGCACTGTTGTTTATTTTCGCATTCCGTGAACGGCATAGAGGTTTTATTTTTCTGGTAAAGTACACGATCTATTTATAGTAGCGTGTGCTGACCTGCACTTTGCACTTTTCAATTTGCATTACTTTGGCTTAATATAAATTGTGTGGATAAAACCTACTTTTATTACTTTTATTATTATTGTGTTACTTGCAATTAATATCAGTTTTTGAATACTACAAAAATCGATATTGATTGATTAAGACCGAAAGATTTGAGTACTCCGGTACGCATTCTCGTCACTATAAAATTTTTGATATAAAACTTCTTTACGCACGCTTGACTTGGGCAATAATCTAGCGAGGCGAACGGAAGTTGATGTTGTTGGTTAACGTAGATCCCCATTGCCAACAAAAAACATAACAAAGTTAACAATTTGTATTATATTGTTGGTATGTCCAGTAAAATGACAATTTACAGTTTATATAAACTATATTGTCTAGGCAAAACTAATTTTGTCTAATTAATTAATGCATAACATGCCAATATTTTTTTATGTAGGCAAAACCAATTTTGTCTAGTTAATTTTGAAGCACAAAAACGATGCCAGAGTTGCCTAATAGAGCTATTTGTGTCTATTTAATAACAGCGATAAGCGAAACTAATTTTGTTTAGGCCTAATTAACTTCGTCGCATTAATTTTGAGAAATTCAACATTACAAAAATGCCCTAGTCATCTGGAACAGTGTATTTTATGCAAAATTAATTTTGTAGTATATATTTTGAAGCATAAGCACCAATTCTCAAGTCATAGCATTATTGAAGTTAAACTTCTTAACTCACGCTTGACTTGGGAGTAAGCTGGCGAGGCGAACGGAAGTTGAAGTTGGTTCCCGTAGATCTCTATTATCAACATAACAAAGTTTAATATTTGCATTATTATGTTGGTATGTTCGACAAAATGACAATTTACAGGCAGGTCTAAAGCATACTGGTTTTTTCCATACAAATCTTTGGGTCTCATGTATCCTACCAAGATCTCTTTTAAATATCTAACAGCCTTATTAATAAACACAAAATAGCTTTGGATTAGTTACACCATCTTTTGTCGCTTTCAATCCAGCTAAACATTCCAGTAGCAAAAAAAGGACAAAAGCTGAAGTAACTAGCCCGAGACTAATACCCGTTTATCAATAAGGCTGTAAAAGAATAGTCTTTGGGGAATGCGAAAAAGATTGCGTCACCGCATTGTCTTATTTTCCAAAACTTGTGTTATTTTCAGTGTTAGTGCATAAAATTAGTGGCATTCTATTCGTTAAGTGCTGGATTACAGGCGTGAGTGTGGGAAAATGGTATAATGATAGTGAAACGTTTCTTTTCGTGTTGTTTCCAAAACTCCATAGAAGCTTCAAGTAATGTTGCCACCACTTTACTAGGAGTATGACTTTGACTAGACTATGACTTGACACATATTTGCGTGAATTATCATTAACTTGATAAATTATCAATTACTTGACACTGGCTAAATACACGGAGGTGTGGAGCCAAAAAAAAAGAATAGTCTTTGGCTAGTATGGCCGAAACTGATAATGGTGTTGAGTCATCAAGTACGCTAGTGATTATTAATCTAATTACTTCATAGATTGAATCTTCAAAGAATAAAGGCACTTTGCTGCTTTCTATCAAATCTAACCAACATCTGGCAACATTACACAGTTTAACACGCTCAAAGTCAACACCTCTGATACCAAAGCTTCACGCTTGACATGCAATTAAATAATGCTGCGAGTGTACCCTATTTCAATATCTGCGAGCAAACTCTTAAACCTACGAGCTGTATCATTGTGGCGCTACTATGATTAGGATGTGGTTTTGGATTAAGGTTTTTGCACTAAAGTTATAAATGAGAAAATTTGTGTGTATGGTTGTATGGATGTATGTCTGTTACTCTTTCTAAAACTACTGTACGGATTTGGATGAAATTTAGAACACAGATAGTTTATAACAAGGATTAACATATAGGATACTTTTTATCGAACCGTGGTGAAAATTTATTACTAGCTGCGCCCCGCGTGGTGAAAATTTTCTAGTTTTTCGCTCAACTTTCTTAATTTTTTCTTTCATAAGAACCTTCTCCTGACAATAATAAATACAACAAAAAAAGAATTAGAGAAAATGTTTCGTTCACGCGTGACGCAATGACCAAGGGAAATCGAGATTCATTTTCATATGTATATAAGCTCTAATCAATTCGCGTCTAGTTTTCAGCATACTCTATTTCTCAAGCAAGGGTGTTAGCCGAGTTTTAACGAGTGTGCGCGGGTCATCAACTCAGTTTTATTATATTAACACGTTAGCTGCGGCACCAATTTTTGCATACTTTCCGTTCCTGCGGCACGAGGTATAATCGGCCCGTACCGTGACCAGACGTTAGGGCGACACGCGGTCTATTAGACCCCACCTCCTTTTACAGACTAAAATCCATTTTCTGGCGCGAAATCAAAGATAAATGAGAATTTTGGTCCTTATTGATATAAACAGTGAATAGGCTATTTGACTAATTTTGGAAAATCGTTTAAATCTATTCTTTGCTACATTATATGTACAGCACATTGATATTTCCAGAATATTTACTGTATTTAGCATTAAAAATTAATGTTAAAGTTTAAATTTACATAGCCGCGCCAAAAACGCTGTTTCTGTAATGGCGCTGATCACGTGACACGTGTGACGTCACACACATGTGCCCATGTCAATTTTGTATCAATATCCTTAGAAAACAGTGCAGCTGAAGTGAATTTTATCCTTATTCTTCGATTTTTTTGGATAATATGGTGTATAAATGGTGTGTAGTGCCACAATGTACAAATACGACTATAAATAGTCCACAGAAAGACTTTGTTTCTGTTCCAACGAATCCCAAAAGACGAAAATTATGGTTACAATTAGCTCGAAGAGACCCAAAGAGCATTATGTCCCATTCAAATGTTTTTATGTGTGAAGATCACTTTGATGTAAGTAATATTTAATGTAATTATTCTACCTAGATAATGCCCAAAAACTAGAGGTTTTTATATAAAAAAAATAACATCTTTGACACCCTAACCTCCTATGTAATATGGTACTTTTCAACCCTACGTTGCAGCACAACGCTCCACTTTGAGGGTTAAAAATGTTTTCTGTCATGTTCTTCGGATATATTTATTGTCTGTCTAGCACAGAAAACTATAATGTATGTCTTGTCAATCATAATATATATATACTTCACTTTTTATATCAGCAATAATTTTGAATTATAGATGGAGAAAGACACAATTAACTACATGAAGTACAAAATGGGCTTCAGTCAAAAGATACTTTTGGCAGATAAGGCTACTCCAACTAAATTTCACTGTCAAGAGGATCGCAAAAGGCGGATATCTGATGCTGGATTTTCTCGGGAAGTCTTTTTGAAAAGGCAAAGATTTGATCTTATTAATGAATGTCTTCAAAGTCAAAGTACTACTGAAAGCCACAGTGAAAGCTTACAAAATGATGATAATACAATACCAGAAGTTATTGAGCCTAAAGGTATGTTATCTATTTGTTATAAAATATCATAATAGTTATTGTTTTAAATAATCAAGTTCATGTTATGCACATTTAAATAAAGTAATTCATTTTATATTTTTGTGTTTCCAGAATCACCAAAAAATCAAGACAAAGAAACAATCACTAACCCTATCATAACTGTAGAAAAATCTGTTCAAGTAACAACAAAAGTGAATAAGCATTATAGAAGCAAAGCTGTGCAAACAAGATGGCAAAATAAAAGTGTATCTACTTCACCATTGCAAGTTTCTACAACATCTTGTTCCACTTCACCATTTAAAATTAAACCATGCCATCTTGAACCATCACAGTCAGGAGTTGTTAAAGTAGTTAAGAAAAATATTGCCCGTGAAGAAAAATCAGATAGTGATATTTCTTGGTGTGAAAGTGGTCAAAATTCATCACATTTTGTAGCATCATCATCATCAAAGTTTACTGATTCTGATAGTAATGTTACAGATACCAATGAGGATATTGAAAAATTGCACTGCCTCAAAAGTACTATGCATTTAATTAATAAGAAACCTTTGATGTATGTTGGTGTTCCCAAAGAATGTTATTTTTTAATTCAGTTGTTGCATAAACATACAAATATAAAAACAGAACACATTTTGCTATGCTTGAAAAAAATTAGATTGAATAGTACATTTTCTGAATTGGAAGATAATTTTGGTGTATCATTATCTTACGCCAGTAAATTATTTTTAAGAAATATACCTATAATAAGTAGTTTTTTAAGACCATTCATTGTAAACTTAGACAAAAATTTAACAAAAAAGAATCTTCCTATTGCATTTAGACATAACTACCATAATGTTAGCTGCATAATTGATTGTTTAGAAATTGACATACAAAAACCATCAAAGGCTCTTTATCAGGCACTGACTTGGTCAGAATACAAGAAAGGGAATACTGTGAAGTATCTCATATCATGCACACCTAATGGTTTGGTTAATTATGTTTCTCAAGGGTTCGGGGGTAGAACAACTGATGTTACCATAGTAGAGAACTGTAACTTTCTCGATGGATTGCAACAGGCAACTTGCATTTTAGCTGACAGAGGCTTTAAGCACCTTGAACAGATACTTCATGAGAAGGGCATGAAACTATTAAGACCACCCAGTGTAAATGCTGGTACAAAGTTATCAAAAACTGAAGTTCGACAAACTAAAATAATTGCTAGCTTGCGAATTCATATTGAAAGGGTAATTAGGCGATCAAGAGAATTTCACATGCTAAAGCAACATTCAGTGATAAATACTAACATACTTAGAGTCCTTGATCATGTCATTATTATAGCATGTGCTCTAATAAATTTGCAGGATTCTCTTATTAAATAAAGAATAAAAAAATCATAAATAAATGTTTCAATCTGTCCATGTCATAAAGATATTTATAAAAAGAATGTACTGTAAAATATGAATGTATTAACTTATAATAAATAACCAGATGATGTTAAAATACTCCAGGGGAACATATAAAGCTGCTTGCAAGCTGGATAGTGACTGACATTTCCTGAAATCTAAAATGTAATTTGTTTTGTGTGTATCCTAGCAAATAAACGATTGATTATGATTTTAATAAAACAAGAAATGTAGAATTATTTTTTATTTAATCATTATCCCTGACTGGTATTACAATACAAAATCGGATATATATTTGCTTTCCAGAAAAGAGTTAGCTTTTGTACTAAATTATTAACATAATTACTATCATATGTCACTAATATGATGTCTACATTCTTTGTTTCTTCAAAGTTGACATCGGCAACACAAAAATAACACTTTTTTACACCAGTTGCATACATTTGCAGTTGTACCTGTGCCTTACATTTCTCTGTGATAACACCATTTTTCAAATAACTTTCTTTGGCTTTTGCTTTAGTAGGGCATTTTATTTCAATAACAGCATCATTAATTAAACCATCAGGTGATGCTGCAATCATGGGATTCTCTTGGCATACATAAAGCCCACATGAAGTGATTTTTTTTTTCATTTTATTAGCTACCATCTTTCGGACAGATAATTCCAAATTTCTACCTCTTTTCATTGCAGCTGTATCCGGTATTTTTGCACCCATTATAGTAGCCACCAATGAACCATCTGGTGTATGACAAACACTTACTTCGTGTGCCTTTGAAGCTGTGATACGGCCATATCGCATCTCATACCACAAGCTGCTTTTGTTCTGCCTCCTTGTTGCTTCTTCAATGGTTCTTATTACAGCTTCAGTGAATGTTGTTTTCATCACATATACAAACATATCTACATCTGTTCTAATTTCTGTAGATTGATCCATTGTAAAATGGTGCAATGAATACTGCATTATATTTGCATGTTTAAAATCATGCTGATATTTTAGCAATTCACAGTTGTGAATTTTTCTTCGTTTGGCTTCTGAAATAAATTCATTATAAAGTGCTAATGTACTTGGTCTGTGAGGTACTTCTTTTTTAGACATCTGCTGCACGGTGATATATTTCAGAGTAGTTCCTACTTTGGATAAAGTAGGCTTTTTCCAATAGCACTCTATAGAAGTACATGCAGGTTCCTCAGTGCGGCGATGGACCCACATCAAAAAAGCAACTGCATGCTTGCACCCTCCAGCTGAAGCAGCACAGTCGTGGCACTGACAGCTCATAATTTCACTGTCATTTTCATTAATTACCATCGTCACATTGTAAGCTTTTGTTCTTACTTTATGTTCTGGGCACATTTTGCACTTAACTGTGCAAACCCCACGCTCCCTATGTAGTTGGACATAGCCAATCGCATCATCACCATAGGATTCCCTTGCAGACCTGTGAAACAACAGCAAAGACCATTACAGGAGAATATGTACATGAAATTTCTAAGTATTTAATATCATAACCTACAATGAAATGTTTCAAAATATCTGACTGATCATACATAGTTCTGCAAATCAATAATCCCTACGTGGTACTTACACTGCTGTTTTTACATTCTTAAGTTCCGCAGAATAGTAATCAGCGTTATTATTAAAGAAAAGTGCAACCATAAATGCGTCTATTTTAGGTAGGTTGCTGTTATCGGCTCGCACAAAATTAGACTCCATTTTGAGATAAAATGAATATTTATGCCACTAGTTATAAGATTTAACAAAAACTGTTACAGAAATAGCTCAAAGATTGAAAATAACATACAAATACACAAAATGCGAACTACAATCTTCGTAATTTGTTACTACAATGAGTCGAAGCAGCCATGTTTACCTGCATGTGTCGTCACCAGAGTTTCAACCAATCACAGGGCGTTCACAATACGGAAAAAAAATTCAAAAATTATTATATTTTTAATCATGTAATTTGCAATTAATATACATATTTTAGTTTAAAATAAAGTGAAATATATATTTTAAAGCTATTATCTGATAGGATGACCACAATTTGTAGTATATTTTCAATGTTGTCAAGTAGCCTATTGATGAACCCTAATCCACCGTCGCCCCGGGATCTGATGGCTAGTTTAGGAATTATTAGCAAAACAAAATATGGGATCTTATACACCTCGTAACGCACTGAAATAGGGCAAATTTTCGCTGCGATTAGTGATGGGAAAAATAATATCGACGTTTTTAAACTGTCTTAACTACGCAACGACTTGACCGATTTTGATCAATTATATCTCATTAGATCGTTTTAAGGGCAAAACCTGGCAAAACAACACAAAGCTATCAAAGGATACATTTTTTTTTAAATAATCTAAATTGTGCTTGAAGGCGCCATAAAGAAAAAAATACCGGCCAAGTGCGAGTCGGACTCGCGCACGAAGCGTTCCATTCTATACCATTAAGAGGCACCTATTACAGACTTATTATTGGAAAATAATGGATTACGGTTTATGCATAAGGTTTATCCTTCTATTTGTATATGAAAATCTTAATGCGGTTCACAGAATAGAAAAAAAAGGCAACCAGAAGTAGAAAAGAAACTGTCCTATTTATTCTGCCTCGGGCTTTAAAAATACAATTATTAGAACTTGAATTAACATTAAAAAATCAGTATCAATTTACTTTTTTTTATAAAAATCTCAATATATATGTTGTACTTATTTATGAGTGTTTTTCATTGAAACAGGGTAGACAATAAGATTTTTTGCACTGAGTGCACTGAGTCAAAATCTTTTTGGATTTTTTATCAGCTTCACGAGATGGTAAAAATGTGCGTAGTTTTTGGTAACAACCAACACATCTTCTCCTTTTTTCACCCTTTTCGAGGCAATGGCGTACGCTTTCAGGTGCTGAAAAATAACAAAAATGTAAAGATAACGTAATAAAACTGAAATTGTTACTTAGGTTAGATCGTAGATGAGAATAACAATGATAATGTAGGTATAATTTACCTGTTTTGGCTCTGTTTCTGGGTTTTTTAAAATTAACTTCTTCCGACATCGTTTAGACATGTTCGGCGTTGTAAAAGGACGTGCTCTCCAATCGACGTGATACACAACACTGGTCGCGGGAAGCTCGCGTTGAGTGCGGTACGAGGTCAGGGGGGATATGGGACGTTTTAGCCTCGTTCCGCACTGCATTAAAATTATATTAATTCAGTGCGGCACGAGGCCTAAGACATCCGGTACCAAGGTAGGTACACCACCGAGTCCGGAACCATTAGTGATCTCAAATATATATTTATCTCTTTCCTACACTGGACCAAACCAAAGCTATGCCATTCGCACGACAGAGAAATTCACTTTTTTGCTTGCCGCACCACAGGGAAGTTGCGTCAGGGGTGATTTAAGCCTCGCTTCGCACTTAACGTGTTAAAATACAGCTTACAAAAAAAACGAGTGTGCTTTAGACCTTACAACTGAAGTAAGACTTCTTTAGCTCCATCTCTTGTCCTTACAGTAATATACAAAACGTAACTATTTCTTTATATCTTCACGTAGAGAGGCATATAAGTATATCTTCCTCTCAACTTCCGTTTGCCTCACCAGCTTACCCTTAAGTCCAGCGTGCCTAAAGATTTACTTCAAAATTTCTTGAATTATCTTTATTTATAAAACGCTTTGTTTTGAGTGACTGACAACGGTACCTACAATCCAAACCTCTGGACGTAGAGACTTGCTTCTTTACTAATACACATTGTGTAGCGGAAGAATACTTAGTTTGTGTTTTGTTCCCCTCTATCAAGTGTGAAACGGAAAAAGATGAAAGAAGAGAAAACACTGAGTAGCTCTTCCACGGTTATGTAGTGATTGTTAATACGGGGGTTAATGTTTAGAAAAGAAAGTGTCTGCCTTTTGTGCATAAAATAACACAGTATCATCATATCATCAGAGATACTACATTTCTTATTTATTGTTAATACTGTTACAAATTAATTATTATAAATGTATTTGGTTAGTTATGAACGAGAATTGAAAGCTAAATACGTCTTAAAAATTAAGGTTAAATCTATTTCCAAAAAAATTATATTCAAAGTGAATAACGTTCTAGTACCAAAGATACTCCCAATGCAATTCAAGAACAGTTGTATCGTATGTAACTGAACACCCTTTGTTTTCCCAGACAGTTCCCACAGCTGGGCTAATTGAGTGTCGGCTCAACAAAATATCGTGTTCGCACTCCATTTTTGCATCACTTTATAAGCGCTTGAAGCGGCATAGAATGGGACTGAAAAGTGAACTTAATAAGCGGTATTAAAGTTACCATTTACTTTTAACCGTATAATAAATTATGGTCCTTTACATTGTAGTTTTTTTAACATGTATTTATTCATTTATACTTGATATTTCAATGTTTTCTTTACAACTAAAGATTAGAGGCTAGCATTATTTCAATTTAATCGCCATAACTCCGAGGTTAGTTATTTTGTTTTTTTGGTTTTTTAGTATAGTATATAATTTTACTAGGTGGTAGGACTTTATTGCAAAGTTCGTCTAGGTAGGTACCACCGCTTTGCCAGTTATTCTGCCGCCAAGCAGTAGTGCGCAAGCACTGCTATGTTCCGGTTTGAAGGGCACTGTAGCTAGTGAAATTACTGGGCAAATGAAACTTTATGATCTGATCTCACAGTTTAGTAATCTTATTACTAGATTGTGCTGATGTCTCTGGATGACGTGCGCAGTGCAGTGTCACGCGAAACTCTATACTTTAGAGTTCCGAGTGACACTGCAACTGATATGGGCAGCCGTGTCGTTTAACATCAGGCAAACGGCTAGTCGACGGTCACGTCATTCCTTAACATAAAAAATAATAATAATAATAATATTATTCTTAATATACCATTTGAAAATATTATCGTCTATGACAAACGTCCTTGAATATTAGACTTTTGAAGTCGATGAACATCGACAACCGACAATACTGACAACCGATGGGGAAGAAAGATTTTACAGTGGTGACCACGAACCAAACGACGCAGATAGCAGACCCACGCTTGGACTTAGTCAAAACCGTGGGAAGCCGCGGAATGTGAAAGGTAAACAACCGATCCAAGTGACGTTCTAGTAGAGGCTTATGCTCAACAGTGGACATTTTCAGGCTGATGGTGATGATGAATATCAAGAGGTGTACCGCTGCAGTATCGTACTGTACCGTTCATAGCATACCGGAATCATTAGGCCATTCGGTCCTTTAAAATCAGTAAGTGCAAAGAGTACAAAACTGATACTTTAGTGCTCAGAGAAAGGTAGTTCTTCGGTTTTCTTAGACTTATGGCGGCTTGTTTGTTACCTATGACCTGGTTTGTTGCCTTGTGTTATATTTTATGTTGTATGTGACTTGCTGTGCCTTGAATGAATTGGTAGTTGGTACATACCAATTAAAAAACAAATGTTTAGTGTTACGGAGATTGATGGTAACTAACATTCCACACACACACACACACACACACATACAAGCACGCACGCACGCAGTCTCGCTCGCAGCACGCACGCACGTATGCACACACACACACACACAGAGACACACACACGCACACACGTACACACACACACACACACATGCACGCACGTACGCTCCGTGCGTACTCTCGCTCGCACGCACACACACACGCACACACAAACTTTCGTATTTATAATATTAGTAGGAAGTAAGCCACACAAATTTAATGCTGTCTAACCTGATCCTGCATGCAACATTACTTACCTTACAATGATAGATTGACATAAGTCACGTCTTAGGAACCATTAGATCAAAATAGCGGGCAAGTATCAAAGAGAAAGCTTCTCTCACATAAAGCTTGCAAAAATCACCATCAAAATAATTCTCCTTTCATAACAAATTAGACTCTATTACGTATAATTAAAGGCTACTTTAAGATGAATAACGCTAATTTTCAGGGTGACAAAACTAATTTATCAGCTTATAAGGGAATTTTTGGAAAAAAATTGAATTCCTTGATATTCGTTAAAATAGAAAATGTTTTTCGGTAAGAATCTTAGAAATCAAAATTTTCTAAATGTAGATACATTTATATAAATATAGAATATTCGTTAAAATAGAAAATGTATTTCGGTAAGAATCTTAGAAATCAAAATTTTCTAAATGTAGTACATTTACAAAATTTTGTACTTAATTGATACAACATAGGGTGTCAAATGTATTTTTTGTTAGTTCAAAATAATCTAAATATATATAACTCAAAGGTCTGACTGATAGACTGACATAATGATCTATCAACGCAGAGGCCAAACCACTGGACGGGTCTGAAATTTGGCATACAAGTAGATGTTATGACGTAGGCATCCGCTAAGAAAGGATTTTTCTAAATTCCACCCTTAAGAGGGTGAAATGGGTGGTTGAATTATTTTCCCATAGGCCACGCCGCGGGCGAAGCTGCGGGCAGTAGCTCGTTTTGGATATAAAGTACGTATCCCAATATTCCATGTATCCTTCTTCTAATTCGAGTACCTATTTAGTGTATTTCACACCATTTGTGCTCTCAACACCAATAAAAACACGCAGCAACAAGAAAAACAACATACAACAACAAAGACAAGAAAGTGTCTTTCAATCACAAAATATTATTATTTTGACATAAATGATAACTTTTATGGAACCATAAGCATAACCTCTATTAATTTAAGCTTCAATACTTCCAGTCAAAGATAAGTCACGCTAACTTCGTGACTGCTTAGTTGCTAAACCTAAGTTATGGCGATCTCAACTAGTCTAAACGATTAAATGATGACCCAGTGACTGTTACGAACTTACAATAATAATTATATATTTTTTGCATGTATAATTTGTTTAATAAATGATAATATTTAACGACATTTGTCGACATTTCACACAGCGCCATCTAGCCCCAAACTAAGCAAAGCGGAACCAGACAACTGATAGAATACCTATATACTTTTTTGTTTGTAAATGCATACATAGAATACAATGCAACATCCAGATACAGAATAAACATTGATGTTCAAAACATAATTGTTTGTCCTGGGTGGGTATCAAACCCACAGCCTACAGTTCAGAAGGTAGGGTTACTACTAACTGAGCTATCAGGTCAATCAAAAGCCAGTACCAAAAACCACCCATTTTCATGACACAAATGTTTGTCCTGGGTGGGAATCGAACCCACAGCCTTACAGTTCAGAATGCAACTGCAACTGAACTATTGGATCTGTCAAAAAACCCATATATTTTTTTATGTTTAAATCAAATTCTGAACAGTTTATCATGTCTTTAATTAACGTAGAACTTTACAAGTAATTCATAAGAACATCTATTTATACGAATATTGTTTTCATTCTCATTGTTCATTTACTATTTGACAACCAAATCACATTTATAACGTTCATGGACTAGTATGACCAATAAAGCATAATTAAATTTGTATAACTATTCGTTGAATTCAATATATATTAATATACATAGCAAGTATTTTAAATAGACACTTATATATTTCGTTAATATAATAATATAATTATTGTTTCAAGAGAAATTTCTTACTTATTCTACAAATATAGTAACGTTTAAGGACCGTTTTCAATAAACCATTTCTTGAATACCTGCAATTTGATAGTAGCGTTTATATTCTTTTCTTCGTTTATTATTACCATTCGTTTTATTTTGATAGGTAGATTGGCAAGAGGTTCATTGAAATTGGCCTTTATTAACAAAACAATAAGCAAGTAAATTATCATAGAAACTGACGTGAGTAGTACTCATCACTACAACTATTACACGGCTAACACTCATGGTCGAGTTATTCGACTATATTTCGTGAGTGTTAGCCGTGTAATAGTTGTAGTGATAAGTAAATTATCATTGCGCTCATCCCTTCCGAGACTAAACAAACACAAGATACTGGTTTAAAGACCCTTCTAGCTAAATAATAGAATTGACTTCATTTTATCACATCACTCAATTCCATAAGCCTAATGTGATATTTGATGTTATTCAACTAATAAGGAAAGTACTATATTACAGTTTATTGACAGCAATAAGCAAATATCACCGTCACGCAAATTAAAAGTTTGAGGATAAAATATTGGAATTCTTATTGCGACACAGTAATTCTTCTAAAATGTTACCGTACTGAATGCAATGACTTAAGTAAGATTAGATCTTAATATCAGCTATTTAAAGCTTAAAGTAAACTCTTTTTATTTAAACATTTAGGATCACAATGTTTTAAAATTGTCGTATTTTTAGTATCATTTTGGGGCAATTTTTAATATAAGTACTAACTCATTATTACGCTCCAATTTAAGTATGACGTTGGAAAAAAATATTTAATAGCCCATTATATAATGTAATGTCCTACGCATAATTTTAATCAAGTATATTATTATAATATAATAAAAGTTTATATAAACCACCAAAATGAAAAAATTAGGCCGCATAATACGATGAAATTGTATGAATTTTCAATTTTTAAACATTTAAATTCACGATTTTTTTTAAATACCATTGGAAAATTGTAGATTTATATTTCGAGAGAATACGTATTTATGACACTATAATTATCCACATTATATATTTATTTACCTAATTTTATATTTCCATCTATAATTATAATTGAAACGGTACATTTTCTAGATAATATTTGACACAACCAAAGCTAATCGTTTATTTGTAAGTCCTGCTAGTTTATACATATTAAGAATAACATATATTATATAAGGTTTTTTTATAAATTTTTATAGATAACTAAGTATAAATTTGAATTTTTCACTTCTGCTCTTTATGGTGAATGATGAGTTACATATACTTTCCTGAAACAGAAAGTAATTTTTACAAAAAAATATTTTAAAATTTATTAAATTAAAGAAAAGAATATTTGATGTAATGTTAAGAATAATGTAAGTGTGTATATGAAGTAAAAATAGTGTTAATTAAGTAATTTAAATGTAGAAGTGTGCAAATGTGTCTATCTACTTTGACTAATTAGATAATATTCTGTGATTTAATGTGTTTGAATCTACTTATGTCATATCAAAAGTAATGTGGCATAAAATGTACCGAGGTAATGGAAAGCAAGCAGAATTATAATTTTATTAACTGTTGGTGACTGTTGTTAAATCTGAAAGCAGAGAATATTTAGAAAAAGTCCCGATGTAGTTTTAAACTTTAATTGTATCTCTGTAAATAAGTTAAATAGCTTACTTACATTCAATGTAGTCATATTATATATACTGATGGTAAAGTATTGGGTAGGTATGTGAGTTACAGAAATCCATTATAATATTAACATCACGCTTACCATTTATTAGCAGAATGACTCCATTTTCCTAAAAAATGTTTGGTCTCATTGCTAGACTAATAATAGTATTTTTCTTGATTATTGATCTAGCGATAAGGCCAAAACTACGCCTATGCCGTAGACTAGTCACGAAACATTTCAGATAGCTTGTGATAAAAAATTAAGATCTAAAAGTACATGCTGTTAAGCCATTACGCATTCAAAAGTATAACAAGCGAGCACAAAACTATCGATATACACATTTCACACGATTGATCTATATATAACTACAACTAGTAGACGGCTAACACTCACGAGATACAGTCGAATAACTCGATCGGTCAGCGCCGAGCCGCCACCGCCGCCGCATACTCCTTGAGGATGGGCATCTATATTGCCCGAATACCGGACGAGTTATTCGACTGTATCTCGTGAGTGTTAGCCGTGTACTAGTTATAGTTGTGAATACTACTCACGTAAGTTTCTATGATTTATATATGGATGTAGATAAAGTAGAAAGTATAGAATCTAGATTCCTGGAAACATCTAAACCAGACAATGATGATCCATGTGTATATCATACTGCAGAACCCGATAATCCAGAAGCTTTGCATGCAAAAGATTGGAAGGGAGGAGACATAACAACTTACAGCGGTTAGTACCAACTGGCAAAGTATGATTGCCCACTGCCGGTATCGCCGGGGCGGCCGGGGCGGGCGTTCCACGGTACCGAACTAACCAAACATTTGTTTAATGTTATCACCTGCAAACAGCCAAGCAGAAATATGCCCGAAGCGTCTAGTCTACGCCCTTGCTGTATTATATTTTGGTACACATAGTCAGTAATCGAGCATGGATAATAATAAAAAATCAAACTTGATCATCCTTCATTTTGGTACATAAAGCAAAGGTAAGCTATGAGCCACCACTACTTCTATGATGATGGGATAATAGTTAGTGAAAAGGTACGACCAGTAAATAATTATAACTGCAAAGATAAAAGATTTAATAAAACAATAAATAAAACAATTGTATTGCATTGAGTTTTAGATTTATGTGTGTGATCGTTGGACGTTATCGCGTTGTACAATTATGACGTTGATTTTTTACTATATCCACACTCAATCTCACCAACTAATAAAACCACAATTACAACGTTTGTAATATATTCTAAAACAATCGCTACACAGATATATCTAACAGTTCCAAGCATAGGACAGTTTGAAATTAGAAGAACAACAACGACATCCAGTGGAAGAATAGCGTGTCTAAACGGAGACGAGCCAAGGCATCAATTTCTAAATATTAACATTTATACAGTAACATAAACATCGATACCAACTGACGGATGCATCTAAACGACCAATGAGACTTTTGTACAGCTTAAGATCGAATTAGCATTGCCCCTTTTCGGAAAGGTCGCTAATTTGGAAGTGGCTCTAAGCGTCACTTAACAACATCAATTGATAATACTATTAGGTATTGCGACTTACCAAACAGTAGTCCTATTATTACGATTCCAATCACACCCATTATTATCATCATCTGAAATATAATGGTTATTATTAACTAAGTGAAAAATATTACAGCACATGGTAAGTAACACCAAAACTTACTCGCAGACAAAATATTTTTATTGTTATTTCCAAAACTATAGAAAGCTTACCTTTAAATTTTGTAACCAAAACTTGTTCTTCAAACTCTTTGCTTGCTGCTCAAATTGTGACGCTCCTTGTTGCAAAGCATCTGAAAGAAGACAATCGTATTTAAGCTTTGATTCGTTAATTTCTCAAAACATTTTGTATTTAATATAATACGCATGTTCTGCATGCTTAATTTTACCTGCTCTATCGTCCAGTTCCGATAGTTTCTCGTCCCTGACTAGCACTTTCTCAACGTTGGCCTTCATTATGTCGACGACCTAAAAAAAAAGTTTATCTTAATTTTTTAAGCATATCGTCAAACAAAATTCCAGAATATACATAAACCGTAGCAGCCAAAAAGAATTCTAAAAAAAAAAATGACCAAAGCTTTCATCATAAATTAATATACAGTCATCTCGAATCTACAGTAGTAGGCTAGATGTGTTATCCATAGAACCAATTTGAGGGTTTCTTGTATTTCATAACATTCTTATCTAATTTATCTAACCAAGTTAACGTAATACCTCATCGACTTGAGCTTGCGTCTGCTGCAGTCGTCTTTGAGCAGCAATTTGCTGAGGTGTGCGGGGTCCTCCAATGATCTCGCCATCTTCCCCAGTCTGAGCATCTCCTGGGGCCAGCCCGCCTGGAGTTCCTTCTTCAGCCCTGGAAATAAATGATGTAACCTTTTCAAATATAAATACAGCTGGTTATGTGCTGTTTACTTTTTCTTATTCCTAGTCTGTTTGGGGATGATAAGGCCCTGCACTGACGTCCTATATGGGGTGTATTGTGCATTTCTTCCTGCCAGTATCGCCCCAGTCAGCGCAGCACGACCACGGCTGGAGCACGGCCTTGGGACGCTGGCACGTTGGGTTGCTAGCTGCGGTTTTGGTACGCATCAGTAAAAACCATGCTACAAAAACCTTTATTCGAATATGAATATTCTCATGAGTGTGATTAATTTCATCTGTGATTATTGTTAATCAATTTTGCTATGTGAGCATAATTCCAGAGGAAAAGCATCAGATATGTTCGAAACCTGATGGTTGAAAATTTGACACGCTATTTGTGAGTTCAGTTAAAAATAATATGTATTAATTTAAATGACATCCTCGTTTGGTCAATTTCCAAACCACCGAACACTGTGATAGTCTCTTACTATCCTATCCATCCCAAGGTTGTCTGGAAGCAATCAATGTAAAGCAATAAGACCGCCCATTATAATAACCTTTGTATTTATTTTCCTGTTGTCATTTATTTTAAATGTGCAATAAAAAAAAGTTTATGCTTTGATATAATCATTTCAGACAATCATCATCAGTTTAAGTCGTATAGAAAATCTTGCACATAATCCACTTAAGTACATTTTCTTCTCGTTCCCAAATTTATTCTTAGACGTCAAGCAAAATAAGGTAGTATTAATTAAAATTCTTTTTACATTTATTTCTATAAATTAAAGTAAAAAAAGAATGATATAGGTTTAAACGATAACTTTATCATAAACATGGCTTTGAAGCCTTCGGCCTTCACCTTCCATTAATGTGGCCATGTGAAAACGTCAATTGCCTTGCACGCTATAAATTATTTATCATTTATAATTTACAATAACACTAGGGCAAATGACAAAGTCATGGAAATTGATAGCGATCGATAGGGCCGTGGCATTTTGCCAAATGACGTCATAATTTGGACCAAAGCTATGCGGTATGAGGAATGCGCTAAAAGGTGTTTTCGTTATAAAAATGAGAAATGGAAACCGCCCTCCTGAAACAGCATTAGGTACAGTGGCGATATAATAGATTTCCTTTAAACCATTTGAAATTGAAATAAAGCAAAGCTCTATAAAAAATTAAATGAAAAGTCTTGTATTTTTAATAGGAATAACATTTATTGTTATTATAGACAAACATGGACGTCATTATAAACACGAAGAAAAATTGTGCCTTAAAGATTTGACATACTTTTTTTTCTTGGTGATGTTTTGATAACAATGTTTAAAATTATTAACATATTAATGAAACTACATTTCCAAGCAATAATTATCATCCAACGCAATGCAGTTAGTATCATGTATTTTACACTTAGGAAAAGGAACTTTTTTTTATGTTAATTAATGCTAACCGTCCCCTGATTTTAAGCGATACGGCTGCCCATATCAATTGCAGTGTCACTCGGAACTCTAAAGTGTAGTGTTTCGCGTGACACTGCACTGCGCACGTCATCCTGAGACATTAGCACAATCTAGTAAGATTACTAGACTGTGAGATCGGGTCATAAAGTCTCATTTGCCCAGTAATTTCACTAGCTACAGGCCCTTCAAACCGGAACACAGCAGTGCTTGCGCACTATTGCTTGGCGGCAGAATAACTGGCAAAGCGGTTGTTTCCTACCTAGGCGAACTTTGCAAAAAAGTCCTACCACCTAGTTAAAACTTGTTATGAAAGTACAAACAGATTCAAGTAAAGCAATCACTAAATATTTAATTCGATTTAAAATAATATTCACCAAACTAAAATACATAGAAAACCATTGACCAAGATAACAAACGAAATAAAAAAAATTGTTCACAATTTAATTTTAACAAATCGATTACACGATCATTTCTAAATATAAAAAGTTTAAACAAAGCGTTTGTTTAGGCTTTAAAAGATTAATTCATAATATTTTTATTTTTATTTTTACATATTGGTAACAATTTTGAAACGCACTCTCATTCACGTATTAAACCACGAATTAAATTTTCAAATATTTTACTTACATTTTTCGATTTCTCGGAGCAGGCTCAAGCACCAGAAAAGTAGTACTATAGAAGGATTATTTAGATTTAATTGAATTACTTGAGGATAAAGGGTTCACGAAACGGTATCTTTCAGCCGATACGTCCTGCGGCAAATCGCAACTGTTGGGGCCGCAGTAAAGTCACGCACACAATGGTTTGGCGAAAGCTTGCGCAGAGCTTTGGCATTAGACGATTCGATTTTTATGAGTATTTAATTTTAATTGTACTCAGACATTTACATTCATATATTTATTTACCTAAAAATTTAACCACTGTTTTGTGAGCTCGACTGAAAAGTTTACGTTATTAATAAACAAAATTACGAATAAACCTTACACATTTGCCCAAATACTCTAAAAGCTCAAATAATAATGTAAGTAATATAATATGTGCATATTATTGAAAGTAAAATCTTAAGAAAGCAAGATACTTGTAGCTTTAAATTTCGGCTTTAAAAAGTCACAAATCGCAAATTTTTGCATGTTTTTTATTCGTACGGATTTTTATCATAACTATAAAATATAAAAAGCTGAAGATTTTAAATACGAACAAATAATTTACGATTCGTAACTTTTTAAAAGATGAATTTCCAAGACAAGTTTTGTATAGTCGTTAAGTAATTTTTTTCTGGATAGCTATCAATTTAATTAAGTTGATACATCCACATGCACACAATGCGATCCACATTTATCATGCGGACCGCCAAAGAGTGGAATGCACTACCGGCATCCGTATTTCCCGAAAACTACAACCTTGGAGTCTTCAAATCGAGCCAGTAGAGTATCTCATATCATCAGGTGCGATAGAGATCAAACGCGAGCTTATCATTAAAAAAAATGCATGAAAATAACACGAAGCACTTGTCCGCCCGTCAGTACTTACCCCTACGCACGGCGCATGCGCGGTGCTGCGCTGACATCGATTGCCACTCGTGGGGTAGGTCCGGGCGATGCCGCACGTCTCAATGAAAGCTATGAATGTAGCCTGAAGATCCTTTCATAATATAAGTAGTACTTCTGGTGATACTGGAGCAATTATGTTCGTTTAAATGAGATTGGAAACGATTGCAAAGAGGTTTTATATACCTCGAGAATTTATTTGTTTCTTTGAGCTTAACACGACACCATTCATTATTTTACTTGTCTTCCTGAAGGAAATTATGTCTTTCATGCTATGCAAGCTATGTTGAGATTATTTATGTAAGTAAAAGATAGAATTGTACAACATTTTATTGTACATCGTAAATAAAATAATTTCACAAAAAGTAAAACTTAATTATTACTGGTACAATAGGCAATGTAGATGATGCGTGAGGATGCAGTAACGAAGAGGCGAAAAGTAAAGGGCAATGACAGAATATAATAAATTAATAATACAAGGCGTCCGTACGTCAGGCAAAGAATTTATTTTTTTTGGCTGCTTACTTTAGTGTATTAATCAGTGTCAAGTAATTGATAATTTTTTAAGTTAATTAATATTACTATATATGTGTCAAGTCAAGTCACAGTCCAAGTCATCAAGTCAAGTCATGGTCTAGTCTAGTCAATTATACTCCTAATAAAGTGGTGGCAACATTACCAGAAGCTTCTATGTAGTTTTGGATCTATATAGTTTTGGAAACAAACATTTCACCATAATTATACCACTTTCCTACACTCATGCCTGTAATCCAGCACTTAACGAATAAAATTCCATCAATTTTATGAACTAACACTGAAAATAACACAAGTTTTGGAAAATAAATGATAATGATAATAATGCGGTAACGTGATCTTATTCGTTTTTCCGCCAAAAACGTCGAAGATATGGCGAGCTGTTGTTTTTTTAAAGGCGACGTACGGACGCCAAGCTTTATAATAATATAAAATATAAAAAGCTAGTTTGCACTTTTCCCGAAGGTCTGTTGTCAACAAGCAGTCTATCTTATTGTTATAAATACGGATGTAACTTTCACTCAGTCTCAGTTCAAATCTTTCTCAAAACTGTAGTACTAGTTCGGATAAAAAAAAAAAAAAGTTCATTTTCTTGCTGTTGCAATATCGCCCCTAAATTATATGCCTTAAAATATCGCAGCAACATGATTAAGAAATTGAATCGCATCATAGTTTCAGTTTGACGCAAGCTCATGTTAGACAGATTGCCTTCCGACATTCACAAAGTGAATTTTAACATATCAACAGATTAAAATTTAAACGATCGCTTAACCTTTCATGGAGCCACCAAGTTGCTTGTAAATACAAGAGCAGTCCGCTAATGCTTGTTCTACATGTGAATGGACAATAAAACAATGTTCATCTTATAGATACGAAAGAAAGGATCGTGTGGACATGCCTAAAAATATATTGCCTCAATTATTTTACATGAATAAATAATACACAAAAATACACAACACAATACATTTTTTCAATTACATTTTTTACACAAACACACAAACTTTCGCCTTTATAATATTATAAGCAACCTATAGACAGTCCGAATACTCAAGGAACAGCGTATTGCTTACACGGGAATCAAAACAAGAAGATCGCCATTACCAAGATTGACATTAGGGTACATTAGACCAATCAGCGGTGTGTTAATTGCAGATTATTAGTACTGCTAACGCCATCTACCTCGACCCTCTGAGAACTCGAAGGTTTCGGATATGGGCGCGACATTATAATATTAACTTTAGTTCGTTCATCAAAGAAATTCAATTGATATTTGAAATAAATGTTAATAATTAGAAGATATCAAATGATTATATTATTATTATTAAATTGGAAAAATAAATGAAGGCCTTAGCGCTTCATCAGTCATATCCATACATATCTGCCATATGATAAATACATTAAGTATAAATTTTATAAGACCATTAAAATTAGGGCGGTCGAGCCGCGAGCAAATTGTTCGTAGCGTCGGCGCGGGCGCACAAAGACCGCCGCCTAATCAATTGCCTCTAAGATCGGCCCAAGCCGAACTCTTGTCCAAAAACGAGAAATGAGGTAACTTAAAAAAAATCGTTTTGTATTATTAGTAGTAATTGTCAAGTTTTTTTTTTTCAGATATCTGAAATAAATAATATGTTTGGACATTTCACACAGCGCCATCTAGCCCCAAACTAAGCAAAGCTTGTGCTATGGGAACCACATAACTGATACAATACTTAGATACTTTTTTGTTTTGTAAATATAGCTCAGCTGTAATAACCCTGCCTTCTGAACTGTGGGTTGTGGGTTCGATTCCCACCCAGGACAAACATTTGTGTGAAAAGTATCTAAGTATTGTATCAGTTATATATCAGTAGTCTGGTTCCCATAACACAAGCTTTGCTTAGTTTGGGGCTAGATGGCGTTGTGTGAGATGCCCACACACATATTATTATTATTATTATTGCTATATCTCTAAGTTCCGTTTTTAAAGCCAATGCTTTTTAAAAATTACAAAAGTGCACTTACATTACTTGCACAAGCGGACGACGAGCACAGCACTCTCGGAGTCTTCATTTATTTTATTAGCGTACCGCAAGGCATCGTTACTCAACGCTCTAATACGTTTATTTATTTCTAATGCAATTATTTATTTCAGCCGAGCTTTTAATTGCTACGACTTAAGGATTAACGAGGACGCTACGTGGTGGGGATTTGCAAGACATTCGAGATAAGTAGGTATAGATTCCTAGTATATTGGTTAAGAGAAAATGGAGTTATATGCAGGTAGACCAATGAGTGTGGATTTGATTACAGGCTTGCTTACAAATTTTGTTTTTCGAAATAAAAGTTATAATAATTGTCATGATCATGAAACTTCATTGCAACTACTAGAAACAGTTATTTCTATGGATTTGATAGTTTCGATACGCAGCTTATAAGCATAGTAAGTTAGTAACTACGGATAATTTCAAATTAGAAATGAAAATTCTCTTTTTGCTTCAATCAAAGTTACCACGGAACACTCCCCAGGTTATTATAACTTTTGTCTGTAATTTTATACAAACCTGACACTTTAAATTTCAGCCATAACGCCTATTTATCCAAACAAATCTCTTTAATATTAAAGAGGGTCTAACATAAATTCCGTCTAACCAAAACATGTTTGTTAAGGTTGCCCAAACAATTCCGAGGGCAAGTTAGGCAGGTGCTCGGCATTCTACCCACAATTATTCCACTTAGGTTGCAACTAGGCGTAGTAAACAAACCCTAGCTTTGTCCACCGAGTTAGCGGAGCCTGGCTAAGTGCTGCCCGATCCTTGTTAACTTTTTAGTTTAACAAGATGACGGTCTATTTACAAGGTTTGTTATGGTGCAAGAGGCTAGCGCCTCGGTCGGTGATGCGGTGCAAGACATGGGATAATAGCGAGTAAAGCAAAAGTTTGACAATATAACGATAATCAATGACATTACACATACTATTCTTAACCGACTTCCAAAAAGGTTGAGGTTCTATGTTCGTTTGTATGTGTTTTTTTCTGTGTTCATATAAATTTTATTCTAGATATTTTATAAATCCTATTGTTAACTAATGACAATTTTCTTAGTTCAGAGGACCAATACCAAATGTGATTCTTCTTTGTTCGTGTGCCTTTGGATGGTTTAGATAGTCTTCGCAAAGCGTGGGTGTTAAGGTCAGTGTAGAGGTCTCTTCATCGCATGAAACTGAACTAAAAGTGTCGAGAAGATGCTCCGAATGAGATTGAAGCGTATATCATCCAAAATTAAATAACAAAAGAGACTGCCTAATCCTTGTTTTTAATGATAGGTCAGTTAGACAGTATCACGATCGTAGGTACAAATAAACACATTTACATTTAAAAAAACACGCAGCTTTTAACTGGGAAACATCGTTTGAAACTTTGTACAGCACTGTACACAGCCACTATGGTCGCACACAACAAAGAATCGGTGGGTTATAAGCAAATTTTAAACTATCAAATTGTAAACTAGGTCCTGTTTGCGTTCCTTTTTTTTTTTACTTAGTTATTATCATTATTTGTTATTGTGTACATTTTGACCAAATAAAGTGTTTTTTTCATTCTTTTTTCAAACGTTAAACAGTTTATCCTATCAGGATTGAATATGAAATCAGAGATGCTAGTAGCATTCTACCCACTTTTCAGTAAAATCATTTTATTTTCAGGTATATATTGATCATATTGCTTAAGCAACCTGTGTAAAAGGATTTCATCCAATACAAATAGCTATGGCTGTTTCTAAATGAAAGGTACCCAAACTAAAGAGACAGAGGTACTTAGTAAAAATAACGTAAAAATGTTCGATTTTGAAAAGTATAAACTAGGTTTCAGAAGATATTATTCTATGAATGTACAAAATCTGTATAATAAAATAATATAATATAATAATAAATATATGTATAATAATAAATCTTTTAGCTTATTGTGGGCGATCGATATTCGTTGTAATAAAAAAATGTTACTTATATAATTATAATGAATACTCAATAAAAAAAAAATGATAAGGTTGTCCAAAAGCTTGTACAATGCACGGCGAAGTGGCTTAGATTATTTAGTGCCTCAGTCTACTAGAATGACTACAGTATTTTTGTCACATTTATCTTCAAAATTAACCTTTTCTGAAATATTCAACCTATAGATAGTAGTAGATTTACTTAAAAATTTGCTTCCAATTGTCATTTATGTTCATGATAAACTTTTTCAATTACAAACAAAATTCATATCTATTAAGAGCTAGCAAGTGTTTCAATGACTTGGCTGTGAGACATAATATAGACCTTTTTAATACTTCAGCTAATCAGCTGAAAAAGCTGATGGGCAATGATTTTTTTAATAACTAAGGAGCAAAGTGATTACTGTGTGTAGAAGTGTTTTTTTTTTTGTGTGTTTTTAGTAGTCTTTCTATGTAATTATTCGTTTTTTACGTATATTATGGAAACTTGTTATTGGCCTCCTTTATGTTTACTTTTCTATAATGTACTTAGCTGTAAGTTTTCTTAAAATCTAAAATAAAATAAAATAAAACTGCCTTTTTCCTGCAACAGTATTTGTAGCTACTGTATTTGACATAACTCTTGGCACGTAATATTTACAAAACTGTTACATAATTTTTAAGCACGTATCTCTTACTAACACTACAGACTAGAGCAAGACAGGTTGTCCCAAAAGATTTTCCCCGCAGATTAGAAAATAGTACCAAGTGTCCGAGGTTAGGTCCGATCGCAGATTATGTGACAGTTACTATGAGAATTTGCCGTATAAGGTCATATATTATACGATAGTTAGTATACATTTTTGTCACCTAAGTCGGCATTCGGCGACTCCCAAAGTTGCATTATCACGTAGACGTTAAACGGCCGGGTGTGCGCGTGCGCCGACAACTCAACAAACATACCATAACAAACATATGGACCACGAAACTGTATCATTATATTTTGGTGCTTGTACCATACATACTATACGGGTACACTAGCTGATTAGTTTTAACTTACGTTTATACTTACATTTAAATAAATGTGGACATTTCACACATCTAGCTTCTAACTAAGCAAAACTTGTGTGCTATGGGAACTATAAAACTGATACAATATTTGTAAACTTTTACATGAATGAATGCAGAATTCTTTCTAATGAAACACGGTGGTGACAATGAAATGGTTATATCCATTAAAAAAATCAAACCGACTTCAGTCTCCTTTGTTTCATATTGAGATTATATATTTTTTCCAGCTATTCTGATTAAATAACTAAGGAGTACCATCGTAAATCTCTTAAAAAAAATCTTCACCAAAAAAAACAAGGAACCTCGGGCATATATACCTTCGGACATATTTTTTTATGATGATATGATACGATACGATATCTCCGCCATAACTGGACACAATTGGATGTTTCTTTTTAATTCTGTAGTCCGTCCAGCCAGGGTGCAGGAACAAGGCTAAGTCCTAGTAAGGACTGATGATAGAGTATGAGACAAAAAATCGAAAATTCTCCAATGATAGACAACTAATGCATCGGGCATTGATTATTTAGGTATTTATGTTGGAAATCGTTAAAAAGTAACGTAAGTCCCTTAATAAGTCTCAGTAAATGATCAAGTCAGTTGACCAGTACCAGTGGTCAACTGACTTGATCATGTACTGAGAAATGAGGTGATTCAATTCGCATTGATACTTTTTTATCAAAGTATTTTATTCATTAAGCTAATTGCTTAAATCGTCTGGAATTTTTTGCGTACCACCTGATCTTGGGAGTTTTTATTAATAGCATTTCTAGATAAAATCAACCTATCTTCATGGTAAATATATATCGGCTAAATCTATAAAATATATCTCAGATTCCGTTCAGTTAAATATCAAGCCCTATAGACCTCCCATAAAATCGACACTAGAAACAAACGATCTTTCGCCTCATGACAAACGCAAACGCCGCGCTACAATATAATACAAATACAGTAGTCTAACTACAGCAGAAAAACGAAAAAAAAGTAGTTTCTAATAAAAATATTTTGTTTTGTTATTATACAATCTGTGGTTTCAAAACTTTTCTTTTTTTAAACACGGCCAATTGCCTTTATTTTTTAAATACTACAATGATTTAAACTTTTCTAGCTGTAAATTTTAACTAGGAACAGTAAAACAACTAGAATAAAAAAAACTAGAACTTTTTTAACTTGCTTGCCCATACCTAATTGAAAAAGTATAGGGTATTTATCAACTAAATAATTAAGTATTGGTTTTTCGATGTAAAACAGAATATGCTCCCTGGTTTCAGAATAAACAAATGGACACCGCAACAAGCGGCCTGCGCAAGGTCAATGACTCGCCATTAGAGGTTACCTAAAGTTTGGATATAATTTTTGTTGATTAGCTTTTAGTATAAAAGCAGTATACCTACTCCTTAAAATATTGAACTTGTTTAAAACTACAGTTGGTAGTCATAGTTAGAGCTGATGTGGTATAGTTATTTCTGTAAGATCCTTCGTTGTGTCTAATACAGGGTAATAAAGTAACTGTCAGATTAATAATAACTGTCTGAAAACTTTTGTCTATCCCAGATCTTAAATGCACGTTCGAAAAGTTGGAACCTGTGACAGAAAACTCACTCATTTAATCCATCACATTCATTGGAAGATAACTAAAATAGACACGAAATGAACATTATTAAGATATTAAGTAGGTATATAATAAAAAAAATTCGTTGTCAACTGTAGTAATGTTATGAATGAAACTGAACAATGAGAAGAATAATGTGAATAATTCGAAGAGATAATTAAATGTTTTGTAAAATGTTTGCATCCCTAACCAAAATCTTGCTACGCTGCGTTATCTGAATCGTACCTTATTGCATGGCAATGAAAGTAGACAATTAATTAAATGTCTTTACGGGGCGACTCTTCTGTACTATACCATTATGTCTTCTGGGATTGATCCCAGACGACTTACAGAAGACAAAGTTAAAAAGGCTTTCTTCTATCTACTTGTTCTTTTTCCCAACTTATCAACTGAATTAAGGTTTAATTTTCATGTATTAGATTACGTTCTTACTGTATCTTTGTGATTTAAAAATTTATTTATTCACTGTCCCATTTTTGTGTCAACATTGTTAGCTGTAAAAACTATATATTGCATACAAACTCTATCGAATAGCTTAGTCATTATTAATCCGTTCATATCGCTTAAATAGTTCGTATTTGTTGCTATTAATTTGTAAGAGAGCATTAAGACCGACTCTCAGTGTATTGTGATAAGATTGCATTCTATTTAATGCCATTGATAACGATAGTGGAGGCGTTTGTGGTGTTCTTAGACCTTTGTTTTCGACGAAGTCGTCCTTTGTAAGAAATTCATTATTGCATTACTTATATTACTTTACCTATGAAATTGCCGTTTTGTTTGAAAAAAGTTAAAGTATTTTTTTTTCGAAGTTATTTATTTCTTTTATTCAAAGTAATCACCCCTGCAATCAATGCATCTTTGCCAACGCTGTGGCAGTTTATGGATGCCCTTCTTGAAAAAATCAGAAGGACGGGAGACAACAAACTCTTCAAAGGCGTTTTGTACTGTCTCTCGGGAATTGAATTTTTTTCCCGCTAAAAAGTTGTCCAAATTTTGGAAAAAGTAATAGTCGGTAGGCGCAAGATCTGGTGAGTATGGCGGATGAGGGAGAGCTTCCAAACCCAACTCATGCAGCTTAGAGACGGTCTGTTGTGCAGTAAGGGGTCGCGCGTTGTCGTGAAGTAGCAGTGGAGACGACCGATTGACCAAAGCTGGTTGCAGACGTGCGAGTTTCACCATCATTGTGGTCAGTTTTTCAATGTACACATCTGCAGTAATGCTCTCGCCGTTTTGTAAAAAGCTATGATGAATCACACCAGCACTAGACCACCAAACTGTGACCATCACCTTTCTAGGGGTCATTTTTCGTTTTGCACATTGCTTTGGTACCGAACCAGGATCTAACCAACTTGCTGAGCGCTTTCGATTGTCAAAAAGAATTCATTGTTTGTCGCACGTAACAATTCGGTTCAAAATTCCTTCATTTCTGTGCCTGTTAAGCAGCGCAACGCAAGTCTCGACGCGTACGTTGCGCTGGCGATCGTTAAGTTCGTGGGGCACCCATCTATCAAGCTTTTTTATCTTGCCAATCTGTCGCAAATGGACCAATATTGTTTTGATGCTAACATCAAAAGCTGCTGCAAGCTCAGCGGTAGATTGAGATTCATCAGCTTCCACAATCGCCTTTAATTCATCATTGTTGACCAAAGTTTCCGGACGACCACGAGGTTCATTTATCAAGTCAAAATTCCCAGAACGGAACCGAGCAAACCAATAACGGGTTGTACGTTCGTTTGTACAGTTCTCTCCGTAAACGTCGTTGATGTTACGTGTCGTTTGTGCCGCGTTGGTGCCACGACGGAACTCGTATTCCATAATTACACGAAATTTCAAAGTATCCATTATGAGGAAAAATGTTGAAATGTAATGAAAATACAACGCTAATCAATAAACAAAAGACTTATATTGTAAATAGAATGTCATATTTTTAAAACAAAATTAATTTGAATTTAGAATTCATAGCCAATCAAAACTTTTTTTTGTTTGAAAAAGTCTGTACTGCAGAACGGCAATTTCATAGGTAAAGACCTATTATAACAAATAAATTATTTTATATTGACAGTTTAAAAGTATTGTTTGTGCTTAAATCAATACAAATTTTGACGGAGAAGATACTTATTTAAGTAAACAACCAATGAACAAAGTATCGCAAATTAAAGCAGGAAAAAACAAAAGCCAACGATAAATTAGTTGAGTTTAAATTTAAAATTGGAAACTACATGCTAATTCTTGTCTTTTGTTTTGTCAAGTGTCCAAATATTTATAAAAAGAATAGTCTCGACGAATCGTCTAATACTTCTTTTGTGTACTCCCCGGTGAACTAAAAGTTACGGTAAACAAGATCAGACGTCGTCATAAAGATAGCTTCAAACCAACAATGTTCAATTAAGGACAGGCTGATATGCGCTCGCTGCGTTCAAGCGTTCATTGTTCAGGCTTGAACAACTTGTTCAGTCTAGATGAGCTTGGGAGCTTAACAGCTGATTACACTGACATCTAGGTTGGAACGGTTAATATAATAAATAAATTGACTCTTCAGCGAGCAAATTCTATCAAGTACTTGGGAGTGATCATAGACCAACTCCTTAACTGGCATGAGCATATTAAGGTTCTCACAGGTAGGGTACGAAAGTTAATCAGAGTTTTCAAACGTCTCAGACATTTATCCGATATCGCTCTCTTTAAATCAATATACTTTGCCCTTTGTCACTCCCTTCTAGCTTACTGTATTACCATGTGGGGCGGAACCTGTAAAACTTACATGATTCGGATCGAAAGGGCTCAACGAGCAATTTTAAAAACAATGCTCTCAAAACACTTCAGATATCCAACGAAGGAGCTTTACTCAGAAACCAAAGTTCCAACCGTTAGACAACTTTATATCCTAAAAACCGTGCTCAAAATTCATGCTACTATACCTTATGACAGGGATAGTCACACAGAAAACAGAAGAAAGGATAGGAACATTGTATCAACTAAATTTTCATCAGCTTTTGCACAAAGACAAATGTGTTTTTTGGGACCCTTTATTTACAAAAAAATTAATAAATATTTAAACATTTTCTCACTAACGCTTTTTAAATGTAAATTAGTTGTAAGTAAATATCTTATCAGTCTCAATTATGAGGAGACTGAAAACCTTTTGCTACGGATCATGTGATTCAAGGAAGAAGATCTTAATAATAGACATCGAACTTAACTTTTATAATTGTAATTATACTTCATTCACATACCACATCACATACTCAGTCACCTCTCACTACACTCAAGCCACACCACCCATTCCATACCACACTCACCCAACACAGCACTCACCCCACACAACATTCACTCCACACAACACTCACTCCACACAAAACTCATCCCACACAACACTCACACCACACAGCACTCCCCCACACCAATTCACTTCAACACACATATTATACGTCCACTAATCTACTGTTTCACTCCTAAGTCACCTTCTATGTAGTCTATGGTGCAGACACACTCATACACAAAATTTTTGTCTTTCATTATATTTCTTTAAATTAATTTAGTCACATCAAATTATTTCATTATTTCTTATTCTATAAATACACCTACGGAAACCACACAACACTTAAAATTATACGACATGTATTAACTTCCAATAAAATAAAATAAAATTTTGGTCACGGAGCACACATTAAAATTTTAATAAATTTGTATAATAATATTTAAATAAAACACATTTCAATACATTAGAACGTAAAATATCAATAGATTCACTTAAAACCTAAAATGTACCGTTATTTATGATATAATTATTTTTTTCTAAATTCTTAATAATTATAAAAATTGTGTCTCCTCAATTTTTGTACCGGGTCACGCTCTGTGGCAACGAGTTCGTGCTGCGATCGCACTCAAGGTATCGCTCGACTCGTCATCTGTGATTGTATACTACCGGCCGCCGGTGCCGAATATAGAAAATTATTTTTAGTATTTAATAATAAGCCTACTTCTTCGCTTTACTAAACTCCGTATACATATTAAAGCACCACAATCACAGTACCTTGTTATTACTGTGGTCGATTATTACACGCCTGTGTGCGGAAGCGGCTCGCGCTCGCTGTGATTGTGTGCTAAACAAACTACCTCCAATTTTAAAAGTTCATACTTATTGTTCTCTGGACTAGGTATCTATGCTATAAATACGCATATTAGGGTATTATTGTTAGCTGTGCGATCATGGAACTTGATAGAAACTTAAATTTGTATGGATTTGACAGTTGGAATACTCAGTTTATTTACGTTTATGATTTTTTTTCTTTAAATTAGGATCGAAACTTCTCTAGTTGCCTTGCAATCAAAGTTCCGTGATCACTCCCTACTTCCTATGAATAATTTGTTTATATAAATAATTTGATGTTAGTTAGTTTTTATTACTACTCAGTTATAATATTGTTACTAAAAAATTTTTCGGAAGCTTAGCAAACGTAACACAGGGTAACCTAGTACGGATGCTAAAGTGCTTAGATATCTTATGTTTGTATCTTACCTACCTATGTTTAAATAGTTACCAACTGCTTTTTTAAAGATGTTTTCCTTTTATTTATATGATATTTAGTTAATAACTATATATACCTAATAATTATAAGCCACTAGCATAAGATTGTTATTTACTTATTGGCAAATAAATAAATTGAATTGAATTGAATTGAAAAAATAAGGTGTAATGTTAGCAAACTTTAATATTATAGAAACTGACGTGAGTAGTACTCATAACTACAACTATAACACAGCTAACACTCACGAGATACCGCCGAATACTCGCCGCGCGTACTCCTTGAGAATGGGCATATTGCCCGAACACCGGTCGAGTTATTCGACTGTATCTCGTGAGTATTAGCCGTGTAATAGTTGTAGTTGTTAGCAAACTTAGTTATTCGTGCAAAAGTTTAATATGCATGACCCTTTGGACATTAAGGTCCGTATTACAGAACGATGCTCAGTCATCGATCTGTGCTCAAGCAGAGATTTCATTCACTAATTAATCACGTTACGAATGATAAATACTTTCTCGGCTTGAGCATCGTTCTGTAATACGGACCTTAGTTTGTGTTTTATAAAAATGCACAGCACATAGAGGTATGAAAAAAAGGGGGAAAAGAAAGTTGCCACTTTATATAGTGAGTGGTGAAACCAAAAATGAAATGTTGCTATTGCTATCTATCGACATTATACCTAGTTACTTGTATTTTATTTTACTTATTTAAATGTTTGATATTTTCAAACAGTCTGATCATCTAGACTCTGGAAAAAACGGCCCGTCTTTCACGAAAATGAAATAAAGGAAATTTGGAATCCAGAGCAATATAAAAGCGTTTTTATGGATACAATTTTTTAGAAGAACGATAGTGCTGTAATTCTTGCCCAACTTTACGGCGATGTGACTTTAGTTTAAAGTCTTGACTTAAACAATGGATCGTTGCTAATTATCCTATAAGTTTTCAATCGATGCTTGAATCAGATATTTGGATGATCCATCTCAAAGTTATCATTGATCATCTCGACATGTTCACTAGCTCGACCACACGCAATGGCAACTTTCTAGTGTTGCCACTATGTCCATGGTGACACTTACTATAAGGCGTGTAGCTAGCTGAGGCTTTTTTGGCTCTACATTTTTGTGTATTTAGCCAGTGTCTGTAGTAATTGATTATTCTCTAGTTAATTAATGCTATATAATGTCAAGTCACAGTCCAAGTCATCCAGTTAAATCATAGTCTAGTCTAGTCAGTCATACTCCTAGTAAAGTGGTGGAAACTTTACCAGAAACTTCTATGTAGTTTTGAAAACAACACGAAAAGAAACATTTCACCATCATTATACCACTTTCCCACACTCATATGTAATCCAGTAGTAAACGAATAAAATGCCACCAATTTTATGCACTAACACTTAAATAACACAAGTTATGCAAATTAATGCAATGCGGTGGGCGACGCAATCTTTTTCGTTTTCCCGCCAAAACTCTCAAAGTGTGCTTTAGACTACACGACTGAAGTAAAACTTCTTTAGCTCCATCTATCAGCCGGTATGACTTTGTTTTTGCTTTGTTTAATGTTAATTTCGCCATCTTGACAATCGTAAATTTACATTTTTCTGGACATACAAACATAATAATACAAATTTTAACTAAACTAACTTTAACTAAATTTTAACTTTATTATATTGAATACGTGAACATCTGTCAACTTCCGTTCGCCTCGTAAAGCGTTCACCAGCTTACTCCCCAAATCAAGCGTGCGTAAAAAAGTTTAACTTCAATAAATCCTATAAGTATGTTAATCTAGCGTACAAGCTACCTCCATTTCGAATTTCATTGATATCCAACCGTTCATCTGTTGTTGTGTGAAGAAGGCACAAACAAAGAACAGTATTTTTCATTTATAAGTAACAAATGCTTTAAAAAAATCGACACACTCAGTATTCATATACAGCTATAATTATATTAGTTAAGTTTTTGTGTATATGTATGTTGAATTTAGCTCTAAGTAACATTTCATACAAGAAAATTTTTTTTTTTAAATTCAGTTTAGTTTATTATTTGATTTTTGTTTGGGAGCTACGATGCCACATACTAACACAAAAAATTTAAACAAAGGCAAAGCGGTTCGATTCGTCATGAATACTTGCATTATTCAAATAGATACCTAATGAAAAAGCAATTAATTGCAAAATCAGTTTCTGAACTGTGATAAAATAATTTAGCATTATATATAGATAGATAGATAGCTATACATATATATATTCCAGAACTTAAACAAAACCTAAATTTAGTTCTAAGCTAGTTCTGAGGTCAAAAGCCATAACCAACCGATCATCTAACCAGCGCGACAAACATCAAACAGAAGCCCACATAAATCACTGCGCCTGCGCATGCCAACGCAAACATATCGCTCTGTATGTTTGACGTCACAGCCGTGTTACATATTCTTGGAATTACTTAAGCAAATAATGTTATACCTTTGTTACAGACACGTGGTGTGGAGACGACGGTTTCTATACAGATGGACCCGTGGCGTAGTGACGGAAAATTTGAGATTTATGAACAGTAGTCTCTGGTTACAGCCGAAAAGGAAGAAAGGTTCTCAAGTGATGGCCATAAGCCAGAAGATCCAGCGTAAGCCAGCGCCCCATTAGTAGGATCGACTTTGTTAAACTGCGTGGTGCCATTGGATTTTTTTGGGAGGCATATATGCAGTGGATATCTTCAGGCTGATGATTAAATTGATGGTTACTACAAAGACGAAACTTCACTCACACTTCGATAGAACAGATTTTTTTTTGTATTAAGGGTTAAACATGCATAGCATGCTACACTTTCGATCGCATCGTCACTTCCCATCAGGTGAGAGCGTGGTCAAATGCTAGACAAGTTTGAAGTAAAAAAAAAATATTAATACCGTTTGTCTACTTGGGTTCAAGAATCAGAATGGTTGAACCCAAGTAGACAAACTCATAGTTTTAATGCACCTGTGACCAAAAAAGTTGTCATCGCCAGCATCGGATAGTTCTCGCTTCTATTTCTTCTTTAAATTAGATATTATGTTACTTATTAAGCCTTGTGGTAGATTGGTCTCTGGAGCTGGCAGACTGCTGACGCGTATGGAAGACTAATTTCATGATATGTTTATACAAGGTGGAATTTAATTCACTCTTTTCCCTAAATATATGTACTCAGACCATGCTATAAATAGTTCGTACAAGGAACAATATAAAAAAATAGGTTTTGTTTTAGTATTAAGTGCCTCCTAAAATAACTGCATGACAGCCAAAATATCTACTTAACGGTACATACAGCCTTGTTTTATTGCCTACGAAACATTTACAGAGCACTCAGCTGGTGCCCGTGCTGTGTGGTGTATCTTTAAATAGACATTTGGCTACGAACTTTCTATAGCATGGTCTGAGTATATATATTTAAAGAAAAGAGTGAATTAAATTCCACCTTGTATACACGTACGAGATTATCAAAACACTTCTATTGTGGGATGAACTTTTCCGATTTTCTATCCTAGTTTTAATGCTTCAGGAGTTTTAATACTGCGAAGTAGAGTATTTATATACAATGCATTTAATCGTGCTAATAATAAAACTTTAAGTAGATTTTTTTTAAATTACTTATTATCTTCCCATTTGTTCCGCAGCTGCTGCTTCGTATTTGCAAACATCCATTTTAACGTGACGATATTCTGGAAAACAAATGACATAATTATGTAGGTACTTATTATTAGGCATAGGTAGCAATAAGATACTGGACGAAGAGAAAGAAAGAAGACAAGAAAAACACAAAACGCGTTGTCTGGAAATCGAAAGGCTTTAAGTATAAAATTAGAGGAAAACTTACGTTTTTTCTCGTCACAGTTGTATTCGTAGAGATCACAGTTGTCGTTAAACATACGAGTGATACCGAGGGAGTCCTGTCCACAGATCGGCACGAAGTCATGCTGGCACTGGTCGGACATCTTGCAGAAATTTATCACCTGGGAATAAAGTAATTTCACACTGCTAAAAAAATTATAATCAAGAAAAAATAAAATAAAGAAAGTTATATTATTTCCATACATTTGGAACTTACCGGTTCTAAAGGAAAGAAGTAATCTTCTGCCTCTATTTCTACATGTGCCCATACTTCTGCTGCTAGACAAATAATTAGTAAACCTAAAAGTATTAAAGCATAGATAAGTTATTAAAAACCAGAGAGTATCAAAAATCATAAACCATTTAAAAAGAAGTTAACATTGTCCGATTGATTGGAATATACACGGTGGAATTTAATTTCTTCTTTTCCTTAAATAGATGTAGGTAATTTTATAGCATTGTATGAGTGCTATAAAATCACCGTACAAAGAAAAATTTAAAAAAAAACATAAAAAATTCCTCTAAAGAAACTGGATAATGGCCGAAAAGTCTGATTAACGCTACATATAAGCGTAAGCATCAGCCGAGCACTTCGTAGGCAATAAAAAACCTGTTTTGTTGAACGTCGCAGGGCTTTTCTTTAGAATTTGAATTTGCGAATTTGATAATACCTATATTTAAATTTTATTTCATAAGTACTTTAGCTATTTAGTCATATGGAAGCGGTCTATAGCATGGACTGAGGTACATGCTATAGAACGCTCCTGTGGTGCAATTTAATTCGTTCTCGTAAATTCCACCGATACGACACAATACATATTAACTAGTTAGGTGACATGCAGCCCAATTACGCCAACAACACAAGTAAACAACGGCCCAATAAATTTAATTTGCTCTGTTTTGTATTAAAAATTATTGTACTTTTTAACAACTTACAAGTAAAAACTTTTTTAAATATCATCACAGCACAAGCACTTGCTTTGATGGTCTACAATGATCTAGTTATGACAAACCACCATTGTTTACTTGGGTCAACCAAAACTATGGCTGTGGAACAGGAAATTATGATATAACATTCGCTTTATATTGAAAGCTATCTAAATCACACAGGGGCAGGGGTTCTCAACATAAATAATTTGCAACATTGATAGCCTCTGTGGTGTGATGGTTGAGCAGGTTGGCTCATAACCCGGAGGCGGCGGGTTCGATTCCCGCGGCAGGACTAGTATTTGTGCAGAAAAAAAGCGCAAATACTTGTTCTCAGTCTGGGTGTTGTGGGACCATGGTCCTTGTAGTTCCTGGGTTCCTAGACACAGGGAATCCTAGTTAGGGGTCAGGATTTATGTATGTGATCGTTGGGTGCTATTATTATTGTTATTACTATAACAGTGTTTATATGTTTATAGTGCGAACAGCCAATGAGTGGAACATTTTAAATTAATATATCCCCGACTGTTTCTCACGAATAGTATGTCGATTTCTCGACCAGGTTTCGAGCATATCACGAGTAAGATCGCGGCGGTGACTGTCACCGCCGCGATCTCGCTGCGTGAACGCACTTCCTGAGGAAGAGCATCGGATATGCTCGAAACCTGGTCGAGAAATCGACATACTATTCGTGAGTAACAGTCGGGGATATATTAATTTAAAATGAATCGCACTCATGAGAATTTTAATACTAAAATCAGTGGAACTATTATAATCTGGAAGTTTTGTATGAACAGGTATCTTTTAGGCCATGCACCATTGTATACTGTGCCATCACTTCCTTTCTGCTCATTATTTTGTAGGCACAAAATGGCGTAAGTGCACTAACATATGCAACGAAGATTGATCCATTTTTTAACTTTATAGTACACTTGAAAACAACCCTTAAGTTACGATATATAAGAAACCTTTGCAAATATAAAATATCCAGTAAACAATGAAGATGTGTTTAAAGCCTATGTTGCGTAGCCCTGACTACACTACGGCATCAGTTAGTTTCGTAACTATGCAAGAACATACGAACATATAAACATATATATAAATGTATTTATATAGTATTTTGTTATTCATATATTCAAACGCTCCATGTTAGCATCGCAATGTGGACTTTAGTTTTAGTTCAATGTGAGTTCATTTGTTTAAGTTATAAGAAATTAAAACTATTTCAATTCAACAAGAAGAAGCAAAGATTGCTTGTTAATAGTGACGTTCACACACGGGATGTAAAATTTTGGAGCTTTCAGCAAAAGAGAAGATGCTATTGCAACCATTTGTTGGCTTTTTTGTGTCTTGGACAATCCTATATATGGGGATATTACCTACTATTAAGCCTATCGGTTCTACCCAATACATGTTTTAAGTACTTCCTTTGCGATAGTAACAGCTATGCCAGCCTCATTTGAGAGGCGGTCATCTTATCCAGATGTAGCGTTAACTGACATACCTATAAAGAAAATTACAGAAAAATCATGAAACGTTCTCTTTGTTTCAGTTGCACTTCTTTATCCATATTTTGTCTATGGTCACCTTCCAATTTACGCGTCAACGCCATCTGTAAGTTTGTCTGTAAATTTATCGTGATCATCACCCCCACCATCATCATCATCATCATTTTGACCAAATTTTGTATTTTGTTCAGTATTTAAGCATTGTTAAGGCTTCAGATGACTTAAAAATTCTTAACCACATATCGCAAGTTTTAAACGTGAAATTTACATGTGAAAGAACAAAAACCATTATTTTTAGCTGCTTCTTTATTATATGTTTTAATTGATGTTATAACTTATAATAAAGTTACGGATATATGTCCCCACAGCTAGGACACGGGCCTTCTCTCACAGGGAAAGAATTGTAGGCCTTATTTCTATCACGCTAAAGTGAAAATCGGTGAATGACAATCAGTCATATTCTCAATTTTTTGCGAGTTTTACCCGCTGGTTTCCTCAAGATGTTGTCCTTCGCAGTTGTAAGAGTGAGTGTAGTTTGATTTATCACAATACCTAACGCATCTGGTTCTAGAACAAAATAGAACAGTTCTGCATGCTAGCAGATACGTGTCTTCACGACACCATACCGATTTGTGGGAAAATGGGAGACGAGAAACGAACATTCTTGGACCTCTGCGACCTACTTGAATACGCTTGCGATACTAACCAAAGTAAGTTCTTTATTAACCTAATTAATCTCTTTGATAACTAAGTCATGTGGTCGAGTTTTGGCGGGAAAACGAAAAAGATCGCGTCGCTGCATTGTATTATTTTCCAAAACTTGTGTTATTTTCAGTGTTAGTGCATAAAATTGGTGGCATTTTATTCGTTAAGTGCTGAATTACAGGCATGAGTGTGGGAAAGTGGTATAATGATGGTGAAACGTTTCTTTTCGTGTTATTTCCAAAACTCCATAGAAGCTTCTGGTAAAGTTGTCACCACTTTACTAGGAGTATGACTTGACTAGACTAGACTATGACTTAACTTGATGACTTGGACTGTGACTTGACTTGACATTATATAATATTGATTAACTTGAGATATTATCAATTACTTGACACTGGCTAAATACACAAAGGTGTGGAGCTAAAACCAAACAAAAAAAGTCATGTGGTCTAAAGCAAACTCATTTTTTTCTTTCAGTTTTCTCCCACGTCGATGACGAAGCAGGCTGTCCCATTTTCAAAGACGCCGTAATAGGTTAACAACAACATTTAATCTACCATCTAGTACATTGCAACCTATAAATATCTTGTAAACTATCTCTACGAAGCCAACGCATAACTTTTTACACAAAAGAATGTTAACTTAAATATGTGTTTAAATATCATTACTGTAATGCCTGCCTGACCCGATACGATGGAACGGGATGACTCATACAATTTTAGGTTTGTCAAAAGGAGAGGCAAGATCTGGAGGTTGATCGAGTAACAGGTTGTAAGGAAGGATAAGTATAGCGAATGCAGTAACGTACCCGACCGCAGATTTTGATACGGGAACAAAATTTTAATCGCCGATTAATCTCTGGTTAAGTAAAGGTTGGAATTTATTTTCAGTCATCACCTGGTTATTTTAAATGCATGTGTTTTTATAGTTAAGAACGCTAATAAAATTATTATTAATAAATAATAACGCCCAACGATCACATACATAGATCCTGGACCCTAACTAGGATTCCCTGTGTCTAGGGACCCAGAAACTACGAGGGCCATGGTCCTACAACACCCAGACTCAGAACAAGTATTTGCGTTTTTTTTTTTCTGTGCACATATACTTGTCCTGCTACGGGAATCGAACCCGCCATCTCCGGGTTATGAGCCAACCTGCTCAACCATCATACCACAGAGGCTGTCAAATATGTCACTGTCCGTAGTATGTTGCAATGCAGATTATTTATTAAAGTAAAATATATTTAATTTTTTTAAATTCTATTCATAAAAATGTGACAGTACAAATATTAAGCCATATCTACAAACGTCAGAACTGAACACCAGGAGGGTAATAACGAAACTTTGATTGCAATACAACAGGAAAAAAATACATACTAACTATGCACATAAACTGCGTATTGAAACTGTCAAATGCATACAAATTTGTGGTTATATCCTCTGCAGTCGAGTTACGTGATCGCCCAGCAGTTAATCGCGACTATCAATCATAAACCCTGCAATTAAAATGTTCTAACCGTATTCTGTAAAACCGGCCCCCTGTACGTCCGTGAGAAAGCTACAATTTGAACAAACCATAATTAGCGAGTGGGGCATTAAATCACGGGCATTGGTGGTACTCAAAGGATACAAAACTCCATGACTGCAAATACGTGTCTTTCGATTGCCAACACGTTACTTGATATGGCATAGGTTCACAATTTTTTTTTTCCAATCATAGATGACAGGTTGGATCGAAATTTTATTTATTTATTAAGAAGAAGGTATAAAAACCTTTTAAACTTTCGTAACTTGAAATCATATAAAGATTAAACGGGTCCATTGGCGCACAAAAAATATTAAAACATAATTTTGACTAACCAATTACTAGCCAATGTAACTTGGTCAAACCGTCGAGATCAGACAAAATTGTTTTTATAATTTTTGTGCGTGAATAGACCCGTTTTATCTTTACAATAAGGTATAAACATATTTATAGGTGAGCATTATCTTCCAAATAATTCATTTGTAAAGTTTGGCTATACCATACAGTTTCATCAAATTTTTTACCATTTAGAAACAAAACAAAGGTTTTTCTTCTCACACTATGGTCCTAAATCACTCTTATTTTGAAATTAGGTACTAAGCTGCACTGAGTACTGGACAATTATAATAAGCTGATGATGGTGAGCACATAGAACGTAAAACCATTCAAATAATTTAGTAAAATAACCTTACATAAAAACTTAATTTCAATCTTTATAAAATTTGTTTCAAGTACTGTAAGTATTGACTGTTTAGTTGACTAATATTCCATTATATCATAAATGCGCATTTTTTTCTCGCAAAATCATATTTCTATAAGAAACGACTATAGCTGTACTAGCACTCCATTGGTTCGTCACTTCATGGTCAACCGGGACGACCACAGTGATCTGGCCCTGGAGGTCAGGTTGGAAACAGGTGGAATTGTAAGGTCAAGGACTTAATGAAGGTGAATTCAAGTTCTAAGAGATCGTACTTAAATTTTTATGTTTAAAAAAGCGGTTTTTGCAATTGTGTATTGTTATGACGTCCCCAGTAAATTCTACACACCATACAATCTGCCAAATGATTTGTCAACTCAATCAGTCCAATCGCATGATTTGGCATCTCCAAAGTAGAAATATACATAGATGTATTTCACTTCTATTGCACAAACAATAAGATACACAGACAATAGAAACATATTTCAATTCAATACACAAACAACGAGTTACATAGACAATAGAAATATATTTCAATTCCATGCACAAACAACAAGTTACACAGACAATAGATATATATTTCAATTCCATGCACAAACAAAAATTAACACAGTTACACAGACTAAAATTAATTTCAGTTTCATTTTTTCTTTTTTTTTTATGTTAAGGAATGACGTGACGAGCTAGCCGTTCTCCTGGTGTTAAACGACACGGCTGCCCATATCAGCTGCAGTGTCACTCGGAACTCTAAAGTATAGAAGTTCGCGTGACACTGCACTGCGCACGTCATCCAGAGACATCAGCACAATCTAGTAATAAGATTACTAAACTGTGAGATCAGATCATAAAGTCTCATTTGCCCAGTAATTTTACTAGCTACAGTGCCCTTCAAACCGGAACACAGCAGTGCTTGCGCACTACTGCTTGGCGGCAGAATAACTGGCAAAGCGGTGGTACCTACCTAGACGAACATTGCAGTAAAGTCCTACCACCTAGTACATTTTTTTTAATAATTTCATGCTCAAGGAACAAATTACACAGACATACCAAGCCTATTTGATATTATTCTTCGGGCCGAGTGGAACCTTGAAACTGAGCTTTAAAACTTGCTGGTTAAAGTAAATCACACTTGCACCGTCACCGGTTTACAAGAGGCAGGTAAACAGTGCGGCTGGCAATCTGGTCATCTAACCACCACGCCCTACGACCTCGGCTGACTTCAGGGCTGGCCTGAAGGGAAACCATTTTTTTTTTAAACAGGTTTCCTAGTAGCTTTCCTAATTAGGCATGTTTATCTTCATAGTTTTTTGATTTTATTTTGTTGTTTCAATCTTCGAATTATTTAATCTTAATTATTAAGTAATAATTATTTTAAGAAAGTGTTATATTATCTATCTATAAACTGGATCAATTCTTCAAACTTTAAAGAAAGAACATTATATTTTGACTTTAAGAAAAATCGGCCTTAATAAAGTAAAACAGATTAAAACGCAATGAAAAGCATAAATCTATACTAAAAAATATGGATATAACATTGCTTGAAAGTTCATTTAATTATATACTGGTTGTATTGGTTCGGTTGTCTGCCGTCCAAGTCGAGTATTCTACGCTCTACGTGAAATATGCTGCCGAGATCTTCTTTTTTATCGGGCTAATGAAGTTGGTCTATACCGAGCTTTACAGCGGCACCGGGTAGGAGGGCAGCCGCTTAAAGTGCCCAGCCATCAAAAGTGGGAGGCAATTAGCCTTGTCGGGATAAGAGTATGAAATGTCCACCAATATGTATTTATTTACATATTACAAAGAAATTGAATTTAGAAAAACCATTTGGTCTATATCCTAGGTGCGATGACCTAGACAGCCCAAATGCTCCAGCCCACTACCAGTAGGTAGTGTACCCAACATGCTGTCAGCATTGCCGCGTTGAATTGCAATGCTGATTCGTTGTGGCAAATAAGTGCCAGCATTAACGCGTCGCATCAACCAGGCGAATCAGAAACTTTGGATAACGCCATGAGCTCAGCGATTATCATTATTTCCCAATTCCCATAATATTCAAACACGTGCATTATCAAATTCAGATTAATTAGAGAATAATATAAAATTAAAGAATAATCTAAGCCACTTATGAATTCAGATTCAGATTCTTGTGAGTCATCTAAACAGTAAAATTTTATTCTCCGAAAATGTTATTCAACCTTCAATCCTAAATGATCAGACCCTAATAGCTTGTAATCCTAATACCACTGCTTTGTAATCTTTCAGTTTCGAAAGAACAAATAAAATTGCACGTTCAAAAACGGCGGAGACTCAGCCCTATCTTTAAAAAGGCATCGTCAGAAAACTCTGGTTTGCTTGCGCAGGATTAAAAATTAAGAGCTATAAAAATATCGGTCGGAACTGGAATAAGGGTCGAGACTCAATAGAATCTGCTAAATTTAACATCAGCTAGGCGATCATGGAACTTGAATGCAACCCGTAGAAACACATACCTACTTTTAAGAAATTAGGAGTAACATAGTTAAATTGCATATTTACTATGAAAATTATGAAGGTAAGAAAGAAATTTCACCTGTTGCAATCAAATTTCCGTGGTCACCCCACAGAAATGAAAAAGGAGACAACAAAATTGAAATTCTGAAACTTTAATCTACAAGTTTTTCTAAGCGTGTGTATAGAGGTAGAGATTTCTGAATTATTGTGCTCATTATCTAAACACAATTTATTTTGCTGTGTATTTATTATCTATATATCATTTAGCCTCTGTGGTGTGGTAGTTGAGCAGGTTGGCTCATAACCTAGAGGCGGCGGGTTCGATTCCCGCGGCAGGACAACCTATTTGTGCACAGTGGGTACCTAGACACAGGGAATCCTAGTTAGGATCCAGGATCTATGTAAGTGATCGTTGGGCGAAAAAAAAAACATAATTTGTAGCGACGAATTAAAGGTAACATCAAGTGTTTTTATGGCTATCGGAAACTAAGAAGCGAATTGTAACTGTCAAAACTGTGTCAAAAATTTACCATCAGTAACCCCTTATTGGGGATTTTGGTGGGAAAAAGAAAAAGATCGCGTCGCCGCATTGTATTATTTTCCAAAACTTGTGTTATTTTCAGTGTTAGTGCATAAAATTGGTGACATTTTATTCGTTAAGTGCCGAATTACAGGCATGAGTGTGGGAAAGTGGTATAATGATGGTGAAACTTTTTTTTTTTCGTGTTGTTTCGAAAACTCCATAAAAGCTTCAAGTAAAGTTGCCACCACTTTACTAGGAGTATGACTTTGACTAGACTATGACTTGACTATGACTTGACTTGATGACTTCGACTGTGACTTGACACATATTTGCGAAAACATCATTCACTCGAAAAATTATTAATTACTTGACACTGGCTAAATACACAAAATTGTAAAGCCAAAACATAAAAAAACCCCCTTATTGATGATAAATTTTTGATAACAAATGATAAAAATAATCTATTAATGTGAAACCTAGCGCCCTCAAATTTACCTAGTCTAGTCTGGTGGTATTACACCCTAAAATAAGGGTTAGGTACAAAAAAATAAACTCTGTGGCCCAGACCTTTAACACTTTAGTAAACATCGGCTAATGTTATTTTTAATAACAAAATTACGGGGTTGGTCACTAGTCCACTAGTCCGGGGTTAATTTTAGACATTGGTGATTAATTACCTTATTTTTAATTATTATTCTGGTGTTCTACTGTTTAATACCTTTTGTGTAATGACAAAGGAAAGTAAAATGATGAGTATTGTACGGATAAAATGAAAATGGGTACAGCGAAGTAATTGCAACAGTACAAATTATTTAATAATAAATAACGACGGCATCGATTTTAATGAAACTCTGCATAAACAAAACCATTTTCGCTTGATAGCACAGTAGGAAATGTTATTGGTCTGTTATTCAAATTTCATTTTAATAAATGTTGTACACCGAAATCGACATAATTTTTACTAGGGGGTAGGTATTTCCTGCAAAGTTCGCTAGCTAGGTACCACCGCTTCAAGTAGTAGTGTGCAAGCACAAGATACTATGTTCTGGTTGATGCCACTGTAGCTACTAAAATTACGAGGCAATGAGACTTTATGACCTAATCTCACAGTCTAGTAATCTACTTACTGGGCTGTGCTGATGTCTCAGAATGACATGCACAGTGCAGTGACACGGGAAACTATACGTTTGAGTTCCCAGTGACACTGCAACTCATATGAGCTGCCATGTCTCTTAACATCAGACGAATGGATATCTTGTCATTTCGTTTTTTAACACAAAAACAAACATATAAAATTATAGGTACAACGCTTTTACCTAAGTAGATACCAGCGTTTTGGTCACGTGCTACTTCGACCAGACGTTCAGAAAGATCTTCGAACATAATAGACCCTTAGTCCCACAACGTCTTTACGCCAAAAGGAGGAACTACGAGTATACACTTGTTTACTAAACTGAATGTTCGTCGTCATTAACATTACTGTACTGGTTATATGACAATCATAAGCTTGACATAAAATCTATTTTGGCAGCCTCTGTGGTGTGGTGTAGTGTGTGGTTGAGAAGGTCAGCTTGGGCGGCGGCGGGTTCGATTCTCGCGCAGGATAAGTATTTGTGCACAGAAAAAAAAAACTGGGTGTTGTGGGACCATGGTCCTCATAGCTCCTGGGTCCCTAGACGCAGGGAATCCTAGTCAGAATACGGAACTAGATCACATGATAGGTGTTATTATTTTATTATTATTATTATCTATTCTTCTCGACGATATTTGAATTGTTATAGCGTAGCTATAATTTTTTTAAATATATGGTTTATAGACTATAGATTGTCGATAATCCAATAAAAATCTTTCTTTTATGAATATTATCAAATCTGTCAGGACCTGCTTGAACAATAAAAAATATAAGCCAACCTTCAACCCAGCACGCCTCGATAGGATCTCAACGACGTATTTAGTCTAAAATGATAAAATGAGAGCGCACCCCTGTGTTACCGTCAAAGGAAATTCCTAGTAGACCGAGGTACAAGCACACATAAAAGGCATTTTAAAAGTTTTTAATTAAAGCATTCATTTTGAGGTGACCTTTTCGGTAGCTGATGATGCCAGCAGACGCATCATAGCGTTTATATTTGACCATGAAAATTTGGAAGAACTTTGAGTTCACATTTCAAATTCCCGTTTTGATCCAAATTCTAGATCACGTAAGAAAGAGAGAGAGAGTAGAGAAGAGACTGCAGAGTGACATAACATTATTACAATTCAGCGCGAACTCGCATATACCAATCAGACATGTGGGTATCAAGTGGGTAGATTACGCAAATTCTTTACCACTTACCACTATAGTTAACTAAAATTGCGTGCCCTAATCGTGCCTAAATCAGTTGTCTGGATTTGCATTTGGCATAAGCTAATCTGTTGTATATATGCGAATAAAAAGGTTGATTCTGCAATACCAAGCTTTTAACAGGTAATGGACATCTTCATTCTTCTTCTCTTTCTTCTAGATCAATTTATATTACATCAGTTTGATAACGCTAATCAAAAAGGAAGAAATTTCTTATTTTAACCCTTATATTTTAATGTTCGTGACTTTTGGGGATTTTGTTATTAATTTTCTTATTTTTTACCTACTACGGTTATTCTTAGAACTGGAACGTGGCGTCTAGGCGTGACTAGACACATAATAAATATAATTGTAGGTGCTAAACGTTACGTCAGCAACGATCTACGTGTTAAATGGATTCAGATATGTCTGATTCTTCGAACTTTGCGCTAAACACGATGTGAATCTGAAAAACGTAATCTTGGTGTAAAATTTACAGTTGCTGCATATTTTATTGTAGGCGCCTAGTTACACCTCTTTTACGGTTACCTGCCTAAATCGAAACCATATCAGATATATATAATCTTAATTATATAAAACGAGTGTGCTTTAGACTACACGACTGGAGTAAAACTTTTTAGCTCCATCTATCGGCCGGTATAACTTTGTTTTTGCTTTGTTGAATGTTAATGTCGCCGTCTTGACGATTGTCAAGACGGCGATTACGATTGTAAATTGTCATTTTACTGGTCATACATATAAAAAAATATGTAATTTTTAAAACTTAGTATACATTAACAATGGAGATCTACGTTAACCAATAACTTTCTATTTGCATTCACCTCGCCAGCTTACTCCCCAAGTCAAGCGTGCATAAAGAAGGTAAACTTCAAAAAGTTCAAAAATGTTTAAATACATTTACGTTCGCGACAGTCCAGCCCAACTGATGGTAATCGTTCTAATAACTGCCGGTGCCTTTGTCTATTGTTTACATTTAGGATGGCATAGATTAGGCACCAGTTAGTACCTGCAGGAACTGCGTGGTTCCACCGCAGACAGCTTTGATACGACTTGCTTATGTACAGTCAGCTTAAGTGTTAAAATATGTCCTTTTTAAAAATGGGGTTAAACTGACTTCGATAGCCCTAATCTCATACTAAGAAATACATGAATGATATTACCAAAAGGATATTGATTAAATTTCTATAGAACCAATTTTTTTTATATTAGTGAATAATGTGACGGGCTAGTCGTTCACCTGATGTTAAGCGCCACGGCCGTTCATAACAGAACAGTGACACTCAGAACCCCAAAACTTAGAGTTTCGAGCGACACTGCACTGCGCACATCGACCTGAGACATCAGCACAGTCTAGTAAGTCTTACTCGACTGTGAGATCAGATCATAAAGTTTCAATTGCCTAGTAATTTCACTAGCTACAGTGCCCTTCAAACCAGAACACAGTTGCGCTGGCGCACAATTACTGGCAAAGCGGTAATTCCTGCCTAGACGAACTTTGCAAAAAGTCCTACCACCTAGTAACTACACCTATTAAAGTATCGTATGCTACAACTAGAAGAACCGAGCTGAAGGACATGGTTATTGGCGTTCCATGAAAGAAACTTATGCCCAGCCGTGGACTAGTATAAGCTGGTGATGTAGTCTTATACAGACGTTAGATTAGTACTTCCGGCTGCACCATGTGCTCCCACAGGTTTACACCAGTTGATATCACTTGATTCATATTCCCACCAGCTAGATATCGGTTTGGGGGCGAGTTGGCTTGACTGCTAATGCGACTCCTCCTGCCCCCACGGCGGAAGACTGCTCACGGGGGGTGTTTAGTTGTTCTTTTTTCAAAATTATGTATTGATAATTTTATGTACGCAAATAGAACTGTTTTATCTTAATAATATGGGTATTTATATTTAGTGTGTCTGTGTCCCACATACCCCCCTGTGGTGGCAGGGAAATGCTAGAGAATTTCCCACCCGCCTAAAAAGAAAAGGTTAGATATCGGTTGGTATTATCGACTGTACCACGTGATTTTTTTGTACCAGTTGGTACTCCCGACTGTAGTATGGTACGACCAACGACTTGGTACCACCAACTGTACCATATTATCCCACAGGTTAGGTACCACAGTCAGTCCGGTGGTACGTGGTTTCGGCGTCACGTCACGCCGGCCCCTTTGCCGGACCTCCCTGCTGTTAGCGGTAAAACGTCATCATGCCGCCACGAATTTTTACAGAGTGATTAAAATATTAAATACTTTATCAATAAAACTGAATTTTGGAATGCCCAGTTGCTCTGTGAAATCCCCTTGCATTTATGTAATTAGTAGTTGCGCCCCGCGGTTTCAGCCGCGAATGAAAAGTATTTTAATTATTTGCTCATCCCACGGGAAAATTTCACTTTTCCGTGATAAAATGTAGCCTATATGTTAATCTAGTGTATAAGCTATCTTGGCACCGAATTTCATCCAAATCCATTCGCCGTTTGAGCGTAAAGGAGTAACAAACATACACACATACAAACTTCCGTCTTTATAATATTAGTGTGATAGTATGTTGTACAAAACAATTTATGTAGAAAAATGTGGAATCTGACTTAGTATAATTAAACCTAATATATATAAACCTAATATAAATCATAACTATGTGCTAACAGCTAAAACTTTTTTATGTTAAGGAATGATATAACGAGATAGTCGTTGGCCTGATGTTAAACGCCCATATCAGTCGCAGTGTCACTCAGAACTCTAAAGTATAGAGTTTCGCGTGACACTGCACTGCGCATGTCATCCTGAGTCATCAGAACAGTACAGTAAATCTTATTACTGTACTGTTCTGATGACAAGTAATCTTACTTGATTATGAGATTAGGTCATAAAGTCTCATTTGCCCAGTAATTTCACTAGCTACAGTGGCATTCAAACCAGAACACAGTAAAGCTAGCGCTTGCTTGACTTGCTTACTGTTTTGTTGGTAGGTACGAACCTACCAAGACAAACTTTGCAGAAAAGTCCTACCACCTAGTAAATTATGTAATAATAATTGTGTAGTAGGCATGGAAAGTGGCGCACAATTCTCGAGGTTATGTAGTGACGTAAGTAAACTTTGTAACATAATCAAGCGTCAATCAACACTTTCTCTCAACACTCAAGTTGCATGCATGTGCCATAGAATAATAATAATAATAACACCCAACGATCACATACATAGGTCCTGGACCCTAACTAGGATTCCCTGTATCTAGGGACCCACGAACTACGAGGACTATGGTCCCACAACACACAGACAAAACAAGTATCTGCGCTATTTTTTCTGTGCACAAACATTGTCCTGTCGCGGGAATCAAACTCGCCCCTTCTAGGTTATGGGCCAACCTGCTCAAACACCACACCACAGAGACTGTCGAATAGTAGATACGTAACAATAGTTTATATTATATTTAGAAATATTGAATTGAATTGAATTGAATATTTAGGGAACAAAGTGATACAAAAAGCAAGTAGCCATTCAAAATGACGTCATATGTGGGAGTCCAAGAGAGAGGGAAGAAGGTTTATAAATAAAAACACTAGAGAATGCATTGTGAAGTATGCTTTGCACCAAGGAAGTGTGGCTTTTATTGATGGTTCTTAAGTTAGACAAGCTCTTTGTGGGGAGCCTTTATTGAGCAGTGGACGTTTTCCGGCTGATAATAATGAATCCTAGTTACTAACTAAAACATTGAAAAATTTGAAAATCAGATAATTTGAGAATAATGATTTGTGAATCTAATGAATTGCTAATCTGCTAGGCGATCATATAACTTGATTGCAACAAGTAGAAATATAAATTTGTGTAGATTCGAAAGTTTCAATATGCAGCTTATATGCATAGTAACTATGGAAATTTTCAAATTAGGAAAAAATTTCTTCTGTTGTATTGCAATGAAAGTTACGTGATCACCCGGCTGGTTATAAAAAGAATTTGGCCGTTAGACGATTAAAATTACACAATTATAGCACTACAATGTAACGCATAAATCTTAGAACTATACTACGGCAGCGGTTCATAAATCCATCAAGCCACGCATCCTGGCATGACATCAGCCTGTATAAAGGCGAGGGGTGCGCACGCGCCGCCGTTTAGGCAGCACGTGAGTCGCGCTCTAATGAGGTCGCCACTGCTTGATACGATGTCTGCGATTGATGCACCCGACGCGTCGCCGCCTTGTCAAGGGATTTCATTAATTTCAATGGTATTAAAGACTAACTGACATGTATTACTAAAATATAATACTAAAATACTAATAAATAAATATGACGGCGGCTACGTCCAGTTATAAACTCTATGCGCAGCGGGCAGTACCGCAATTTACCCTATGGTGGCATTTAAATTTATTACAGTGGCAACATCGGCAACTATCACTGCTCCCCCAACCATCTGGCTATAAAAAGGGACCGCTCGGTGTACTACGGATCATTCTTGTTCCAGACACGGCGCGGTGTGGACATGCTGAAGGCCTATAGTTATATAGGTTGCAACCTACGCATAACCTGTTCAGCCCACAAATATTTGTGGACATTTTACACAGCGCCGTCTAGCCCCAAACTAAGCAAAGCTTGTATTATGGGAACCAGATAACTGATACAATACTTATATACTTTTTGTTTGTAAATACATACATAGAATACAATATAACACCCAGACACAGAACAAACACCTATGTTCATCACACAAATGTTTGTCCTGGGTGGGAATCGAACCCACAACCCACAGTTCAGAAGGCAGGGTTACTACCAACTGAGCTATCGGGCTAGTCCTACTAAGACTATACTGAGCTTTGGCCTTAGAATCTTGGCGTCTACGTCTATGTTAAATTTTCATTCTGTCATACCATAGACCTGGAAATATTATAGATATATACAAAAGCGTCTTGTTCAACACTTTTCTTATAAGTACAATTTAAAGATGTCAAGCACTAAAATAAAACCTACGCAAATTATATTATAACTAGCTGCGCTCCGCGGTTTCAGCCGCGTGGCATGGCGCGCATTTTCTAATTTTCCGCTCGGTTTTCTTAATTTTTTCTTTCATAAGAATCTTCTCCTGCCAAACTTTATATTTTGGAGTTCCAAGTGACGCTGTTGTGTTATGGGCGGCCGTGTCGCTTAACATCAGGTGAATGACTAGTCCGTCACTTCATTCACCACATAAAAAAAATATTGCATAGCAGTTCCTCGATCACCTATCTGGTGGGCGATCACGTAACTCGATTGCAACGGATAATAACACAAATTTGTATGGATTTGATAGTTTGAATACGAAGTTTATGTGCATAGTTAGTTCGGAAATTTCTGCTGTTGCATTGCAATCAAAGTTACGTAATGTCCCCCTAGTCTAAACCGCAACTGATACAAGACCCATGCAGCTCAAATCACACTAATATTATAAAGGCGTAAGTTTGTATGTCTGTGTTTGTTACTCCTTCACGCTCAAACGGCTGAATGGGTTTGGATGAAATTCGGTACCAAGATAGCTTATACACTGGATTAACATATAGGCTACATTTTATCCTGGAAAAGTGAAATACTCCTGTGGGATGAGCAAATAACTAAAATACTTTTTAACCGCGGGTGCAACTAGTATTTACTTAAAACGTAGGTTAACGTATTCATGATAAAAACAATTCGGCTCCAACTAAAAAAACTGTATTAATCTGCGCCCGCGCCGAAGCTTCGGTTGATAGCTATTACATATTCTGTGGCTTCGATTGATCCGCCGCCTGATCACAATATTGTCGCTCAGGTGGCTGGGCGGCATTCGCCGGTGGGCTTTGAACTTATTGGAAGGATGTAGCGGAATTATTCATATTTTGTTTGTTCTTCGATAGATTGAATTTTTTGTGCGTTGTATATTTTTTCATTCTTCGTCGTTTTCGGAAAGTTGGTCAAATGAAATGACTGGCTCATTGAAAATGACAAGAAGACGATTTACACGTTTTTCACATGTTATGAGTTGTTATCGTTGAGTTCATATAGCTAATATTAGTGCTTATAATATTTTTATGCGATGAGATAGAAAGGAAGAAAGAAAACATTTATTCATATTATTATTAGTTCTTGAATAAATTATCAATCTCTTTATTATTTTTATTTATATTACATATTAAAAAAGTAGCTCATCACGTCATTCATGCATATAAAAAATACAGATTGAATAGTTTGAATACACAAACGTCTTTTTTTTAGAATGATATGAACGTTATAATTACTAATGTAAGACCGCGCCAGTTATTGTGACGCCAAGCAGATATAAACAATCGTGTCGCTCAACATCAGGCGAGCGGTTTGCTCGTCATGTCATTCCTCAACATAAAAAAACAATGCAGTAGAAAATCTTAATCTAAGAAGCTCTAACAGTAGGCAATGTGCACCTTTTATTAATTTACAGTCGCGTAAAAAAAGAAAAAGTTGTCACGCGGTGCAAGCCACTGAAGAAAATCCAGAACAAGAATCTTGCTCGCAGATTTTTCCCATGGGCCCCTTTTACATTGAGGCTAAGGCTCCATTCCCACATTAGTGGAAGATGTGCCGATTACTGTAGTTATCTGCGTAACTCGGCGGCCGGCCGCGGGGCACGCAACTCATCTTAAACTTAAATCTCACTTGGAGAGATTTATTTGGCAGCTTAAATTTTTTCTTCGGGCTGTGGTAAACAACTGGAATTAAAACTAAACCCATTACATTTTTTTTGATGTTTAATGTGACGAGCTAGTCGTTTACCTGATGTTAAGTGACACGGCTGCCCATAACAGAATAGTGTCACTCGGAACTTCAAAATATAAAGTTTCGCGTGACAATGCACTGTGCACATCATCCTGAGACATAGGCGCAGTATGGTAACAAGATTACTCGACTGTGAGATCAAATGTGACGAGCTAGTCGTTTACCTGATGTTAAGCGACACGTCCGCTCATAACATAACAGTGTCACTCGGAACTTCAAAATATAAAGTTTCGCGTGACACTGCACATCATCCTGAGACATCAGCACAGTCTGGTAATAAGATTACGCGACTGTGAGATCAGCTGGGCGATCACGTAACTCGATTGCAACATTTAGAAACATAAATTTGTATGGATTTGACAGTTTGAATACGCAGTTTATGTGCATAGTTAGTATGAAAATTTCTCCTGCTGCATTGCAATCTAAGTTTCATGTTCACAACCCAGGTCATAAAGTGGCAATTGCCCAATAATTTCAATAGCTACAGTGCCCTTCAAACCGGAACACAATAGTGCTATACAATCTAAACTAATGAATTTTTTAGTAAAACAAAAGCTTCCTCACTTGTTTCATAAACAAAAATATGTAAAGAGATTTACCGGATTTAACGTGAAAATGTATATTACGCTTTTATAACTAGTTACCTGACGGTATCAAACATTCGTCGATGCGTAAATGTAAATCGTTTGTCACGTCAAATTCTATGACAAGAGCCTATTACAAAATAAATAATTGTGACGAACTCAAAAGCTTGGCCTGAATACCGCAAGCTCAGTCTTATGAAATCTTTGTAAGGTACCTTGTCTATAGCCTGTTGCTATACAGTTTCAGTTTTCTATTCGTTGTATTTTTTTTAAGATCATCTCAATGTTTATCTTACACCGGTGTAAGGTGTAGGTGGTTACTTTAGTAATATATATCATTAAGATATCTCAATTGTAATATTTATATATAAAAACGAGCTTCTGCCCGCAGCTTCGCCCGCGGCGTGGCCTATGGGAAAATAATTAAACCACCCATTCCACCCTCTTAAGGGTGGAATTTCGAAAAATACTTTTTTAGCGGATGCCTACGTCATAACATCTAGCTGCATGCCAAATTTCAGCCCGATCCGTCCAGTGGTTTGGGCTGTGCGTTGATAGATCACTATGTCAGTCAGTCAATTTTGAGCTATATATATTTAACTAGATGAATCTTTATTTCCCTTGGTTGTCAATTATCACGCTTAAACGGATGGAATATTTTCGATAATTCTTTTTGTTCTGTTTATTATTGGCATTTCATTAAAGTTCTTATGAAAGAAAAAATTAAGAAAGTCGAGCGGAAAATTATAAAATATTCACCACGTGGGTGAAACCGCGGGACGCAGCTATTAAATTATAAATATTGTATAGCATCGTATAAAAAAAAAACAATTATAAAAACTTCACTATAAAGTTTCTTGTAGCTTCTTTTTTTTATATTTGTAATCAAAGTATCTGATCGGAGTTTTCTGTTCTGCATTGTGCCGGATTGCTTGCACCAGTAGTGAGAAAGAGAATATCTTTTTATCAAACTCACATGTTATACTTAATGGGCTTGCTATATAATATTTGACAATAAGCACTTTGGAATTCTAGATACTTAGTACAATAACTTAATTTAAGTAATTTACATACCTAATCTCATTTTGACTTATAAAAATGGTAATAATAAAGGTAAATGGTAAAACAAAAAGCGGCCTTATCGCATTAAGCGATTTCTTCCAGGCTACAGGATGGACAAGAATTTACGTGGATATAATTTACCTACTCAGTTATAACAATTAAGTAAATAAATATTGGTGGACATTTCACACAGCGTCATCTAGCCGTAACTAAGCAAAGCTTGTATTATGGTAAACCAGACAACTGATACAATACTTAGATACTTTTTTTTTGTAAATATTATTAGCAACACCCATATACAGAACAAACATTTGTGTGATCAACATCGATGTTTGTTGGGTGGGGATCGAACCCACAACCTGCAGTTCAGAAGGCAGGGTTACTACCAACTGAGCTATCGGGCCAGTCAATTATTACATATACCGAAACAGACAAGTTCTAGATAAACCGGTGAAGTATAAATTCCAATGGCGGCTACAAAACTGATAAATCGTCAATAAATAGTGGGTAGGTACATATTCATCCCGGCGCAAGAAAAACAAAACGCAAATTAATATGCACATGCTTGTACCCACCCCATATTTAAACATCTATCTCTGACGCTGTCAATAATCGCACATAATAATTAGAATCGTCTCATAATTTGAAAAAGGAATCTAAACTCAACAGCCCATCATTAAAATCTAATTAACGTTAACTTGCGCAGACGCAATCCCGCCTATACGCCAAAACAGCACTCAGCTCAAATCGTCGCTTATTACGACAATATCAATAACTGTCATTGCTTCCAATCATAATACTTTCGTCTCGTTTACTCGAACAACTCGTAATTACGTTGCTTACATCCCTTTCGAACTCATTAATCTCAGGCAATGTAAGCAAGTACAGGCTCTTTCCGTTTCTTTCGCGCGGTACCGAAGCCTTCACTGGAAAACGTCACGAGAGAATCTATTTGTCTCGTTCTCGCGCGTCATTCACGCTGAAAATTAAGTCGTAATTCAATTTCTTTTTTCAATTTAAATGATAGCGCCTTCTTCGAAATGACATTATAAAATTGTTGAACTTTTTTCGAAATTAGAACAGTCCCCACCACGCGAAGGGATTCGTTAGCCGCTGGCGCATGTTTACCGAACAAAAAAGAAAATAAGGCTCGCGGGAAAGAGAGGCTTAGTAGCTTTTTATAGTCGTTGTCCCGATGCGCTCGCGCACGGAAGTATCGGAGCTTCAGGATCGAGCCTTAATCTCATTCTAATAAAAAGCTCACGCATAAATTGACGCGCTGTCATTAGATTTGAATTTAGAAGTAGTTTTTTTTTTCATAATGTTTTTCGAGACTTTGTGTGAGGTTGTATAGGTGTTGAATAATGTTACACACGTGCTCTTTATGGTTCTTTTTATGGTTACTATATGACATTAATTTTGTGAAGTTAAGTGTTAAAGGGCTGTATCTTTTATTGAGTTATCATTAGGACTTGATCGTTCGGGTTGTGTGGTCGTGTATATTTAGTTAACATTATTTTTTACAATGGACTGATAATTTGTGTTCAAGTTTGGTGGTCAATTTTAAATTGGTTGCGATTTTTTACGTTCGGCCAAAATGTTTTTGAGGTAAGTTTATTGATATTTGATCTTTTTTATTTATTTGAATTGTTTGAAATTATTTATATGTAATGTATGATTTATGTCATTTTTTTTATCATGGAATGGATTTCAACTGTAAAGTTCAGTTGAGAGTGCGTCATTTCCAGGCGCGGATTCAAATCCCGCTGGTTGCTATTTAGCAACTAAAATTAAAAATTTAAAAATTTATTTTTAAATAAAATTTAATGTTAAATTTTACGCAGACACTAAAATGTCTATTAGTAATTGTGGTCCAAATGGTAATAAACGCCAGAGATTAATATTCAGCCGCAGGTTTATCAAAAAAGTCGATTACAACATACGCGTTTGTCTAATTTGAAAAACACACACTATATGTGAGTTAGACTAGGTATTCCTAATTCCCTAATATATGACAAAATATTTTTTGTCTGTTTTTTTGCATATTCATTTGAGATGCTTTCACGGCAAAACAGCTGAACCGATTTCGTTGAAGTTTTGCACAAATATTGCTAATACTACCTAGGTCCTGATTAAGAAATCCCGTGGGAAATGAAGGGGAATAAATAAAGTGTTAAACCGCAGTGGCATCTCTAGTAATTAATATTTTAATAATTAGGTAAAACAATAAGTACAAAGTGTTACCTATTTGTTTCTATTTACTTTCTACATTTAATTTATTTAAAGTAAATTAAGCCTGCATTAGATATATTCTTACGTTTTCCTTTAGAGAAAAAGAACATACGACGTTATTGAAATAACCTAATATATGCTATTTATGTTCAGTAAATATATGCTAATTGGAACTGTGAAAGTATTTGACATATAATTTACAAAAACATGTTTTCGACTATGATCACGGTCCAGTTCGGGTTATCCATGATTATGGTGCATGAAAAAGTACCGATATATTGACAGCCTCTGTGGTGTGGCGGTTGAGCAGGTCGGCTCATAACCGGATAAGTATTTGTGCACAGGAAAAAAGCGCAAATACTTGTTCTGATGTTGTGGGTATGTCTGAGTGTTGTGGAACTATGGTCCTCGTAGTTCCTGGTTCCCTAGACACAGGGAATCCTAGTTATGTAGTTATGTCTTTTTGTTATTGGCTGTATTATCCTTCCTATATTATATATAAGTTCATGTTAATAATAGGCTTAATTCATAAATATAAAAAATTATCTAACAAAAAGCACGGACTCAGGTGTCTGTGAAAATGCAGATTAATTAAAAAAAAAACCTAGTTATGGTCCAGGATGTATGTATGTGATCGTTGGGCGTTATTATTATTATTATTGATGACTGAAAAATCATATTAAACTATTTTCATGTTATGATCACGTAAAATAGTACCAATATAATATTAAATCAATCCTGAAAAATCGTGATGAATCTCGTGCAAGTAATGGCAACATCGATGTGTTAACCATTGCATATATTTAAAAACACGCAAAATTTTTGCGTAACAGAACAAATAAAAAACAAAATATATAATTTAGACTCTATTTCTTTGACATAAGCATTTTGTGTCACAGTACAAAGTATCACTTTATCAAGTAAAATCGTTGACGCAACTTATGTAACTAAGTATAGATGAGTTAGATGAGTAACCTTGTACAAAAATACGTACTGAAGATAGAATTGAAAAAAATAACGAATCGTTTTATACTTATAGGTTATATATACTTAGTTCTGTGAAATATAATGTCACGAATTGTGTTTGGCTTCCTTGTGGGAAGTAATATACCTGTAAAAATATATACTACAGTAAAACACTTAAACTGTTTGTACTTCCGAAACCTCGAACAAATTATGGCAAAACAATGCTTACTTTTGAAGGAGCACAACTTTATAATAAAATACCCTCGCATATTAAAAAAATATATTCATTTAACGAATTCAAGAAACAATTGACTCAATACCTAACGACGGATCAGTTGCCGAAGTAAACATTTTAAATTATGTCGTGTTGAAATGTAATGTTACTTAAACACGTATTTATATTTATGTTACTATACCTACATTATTTAAAGTGACGACGAATGTACTTGTATAGAATTCTCTAAGTCTAACTATGTTCTCATGGAAGTGACTTTTTTGTCTTATTTGAAAATAAATTTCTTTAAACCTAAACCTAAAACACACATAACATAAAGATGCCTAAAAAAATAACGACCAACGTTCACATAAATAGGTCTAGACCCTAACTAGGATTCCCTGTATCTAGGGACCTAGGAACTGCAAGAACCATAGTCCCATAGTATCCAGACACAAAACAAGTATTTGAAGATTTTTCTGTGCACGTTTCCTGTCGCTGAAACCAAACCAGTCGCCTCTGGGCTGAGCCATCCTGCTCAACCACTACACCACAAAGGCTGTTAAATCTATATACATTTTACCTAAGTTAACCCTGTTGTTTACCTTAGTTAGTATAAATAAATAAATAAAATAGCCTTTATTGCCCTTATTTAACAAAGATAAATGTGTTACAGCTTGAACTAAAACTAATTAAAATTATAAATGATTATTACTTATATGAATAATTTTTTAATTGGGCACCCAAGTATGGATATAGGCCTCCTCCATGCAATGCCATATCTGCCGATCTCGTGCTATTCGGGTCCATGTTACACCTGCCATCTTGACGATGTCGTCTCGCCATCCTCGCCATACCTTAGTTAGTATACGAGTACCTTAATAAAAAAAAAATATTTCCCTACTAATCACATCACACTTCACACATATAATATAAAGGCGAAAGTTTGTATGTGTGTATGTTTGTTGCTCTTTCACGCTCAAACGGCTGAATGGATTTGGATGAAATTCGGTATCAAGATAGCTTATACACTGGATTAACATATAGGCTACATTTTATCCCGGAAAACTGAAATGATCCCGTGGAATGAGCAAATAATTAAAATACTTTTTATCCGCGGGTGAAACCGCTGGTGCAACTAGTACAATATAAAAATGAAACAATGTCTGTTTGTAAGTTTGTTGGTTGCTGTGTCTTGTACTCCTAAACGACTCGACCGATTTTAATGAAATTTTACCTACATCTTGTTTTAGTACATAAACAAAGCATTGTCAAAGATAGCATTTAATTTGTATAATATTCATTGAGATAATTAATATCCTTTAAAAATTTCGCTGATATATTTTGTATTTAAAATGCGTTAATCAATTATATATCTAGAAAAATAAGATGTAACTCTTTGCGCTTTTACATCACTGCAAACTGACTCTTCTGTTTTCAGTAACAATTTAATTTAATTTAATCAATAAGAGTAGCATAATACTTATATTAATCATTTTAAAAAAGGAGTTAAAGTGACTTCAATCGCTTTAATTTCCCATCCAGGACAAACATTTGTGTGATGGACATATTTGTTCTGTGTCTGGGTGTTATATTGTATTCTTTGTATGTATTTACAAACGAAAAGTATCTAAGTTTTGCACCAGTTATCTGGTGTCCATAGTACAAGCTTTGTTTAAGTTTGGAGCTAGATAGCGCTGTATCTACAAATATTTATTTAATTTATATAATTTCATACTGGCACTTGATGATATCAGCATCTGTATTTTTTTTACAGTAATTATGATTTTAAAACTAATCTACTGAATCGATTTTGATACAAATTCTATGACACCAGTCTCAAAATATTTTTACCGGCATCCGTATTTCCCGAAAACTACAACCTTGGAGTCTTCAAATCGAGAGTGAACAGGTATCTTCTAAGCAAACGTGTTACATCCTAGACCGCATCGTCACTTACCATCAGGCGAAAGTGGTCAAACGCGAGCCTATCAAACAATAAAAAAGTAAGGTAGAATATTTTTAAATATCAATTTGAGAACCTCCTCATGAAATCTATTGAAAAATATGATTAAATTTTAACTAGCACTACATAATGCATGCTTAATAGGAATGCATGCACTAAAGTTCTTCAGCTCCTAAATTCGCATTTATCTAACTGTGACATACCTAAATGCATACCCAAATGCATATGTTATTTTTTATTTTATTTTATTTTATTTCGATAATCCTACAGCGTTACATTTTATATATGTTTAAAGGGTATACATTTACAATAAGGCCAAAACAGGATTATACAAGTAACATGAACTTAAATAACAGTGGAGTAAAAGTGCTTAGCTTATATATTAATGTTATTCAGCAGGTGATTTATATAAAAGTAAAAATATGATAAAAATAAGATATAAGTTCTCGATGAAAACAAGACTACATATAAGTTTAAAGTTATAGAAGAAAAAGTGCAAGCTTAAGAGCAGCCAAACTTATAACAGATGGGCATAAGATTCCATTATTTCCATTACATTGTATGGCAGCCCTAACGTAACTACTACGGAAGAATTTTAACGGTTCAAAACGTAGAATCACCGTGAAATGCTCACGTCTCGTATGTAAGGAATGCTGAGTTTTTGTGCTGTAACCCGTGGTCACCATTGCTCATCATACCGGGCATTCTCGATTGGAATTCTGGAAAAAAACACGGGTCTGAATTGGCTTGTAAATTAAAATGTTGTATGAATTGTTGAAAGGTGATCGGGTATAGGAAATCATTGTTTATTTATTGTAAAAAAAAGTAATAACGTTTGACATAAGAAAATGGTATTGTGATATTTAAAACTGACTTATAAAGTTATAAGAGCTGCATGTGTTAAACTATAAAAGCTAAATATTGTCTGTTTGTTTGTGTAGATTTCACACCAAAACGGCTGCATATATTTGGATGACATTTTGCAAGGGAATTGCGCATGTTACCCAAATCGACATACTTTATATTATTTGCATAGTTCCATGCTTTTTGAAAATTGAGATTTTTCACGATAGCTTAAAAAAATCATATTTATACATATAAAATTCAAAGTTCTGACTGACTGACTGAATTACTGACTTATATGTACTGGATTTATGATTATATGTATGTGTAGGGTAGGCATGATATATGAATAAAGGCAGTCTGGAACTAGCAATCGTGTTGTTTACTTCATTATGTATCAACGCACAGCTAAACCGACAACCTAACCGAGATTCGAAATTTCGAGGGTGTGTTTTTTGTAAAGTGTAGGTACCCACTAAGAAAGTGTTTTTTGAAATCCCACCCCTAAGAGGGTGAAATGGGTGGGTGAATTATCAATAAAAAAATCTTCTTAGTTTTCTATAGGGCACGCGTGCGAAGCGGGCAGATGCTAGTTATAAATATAAAACGGGTCTATTCACACACAAAAATTATCGAAACTTAATTTTGACTAACTTCAACGTTTCGACCAAGTTACATTGGCCATGGTATTTATAATATGAGTTCAAGTCGCGAAAGTTTAAAAGGTGTTAGTTTAAAAAATATTTAAAAGTATTAATGATATAACAAAAGTTTAAACAAAAACCCCCCCGTAAATAGTACTTATTTTTAGTGCTAAAAAATTTAAAAATAAGTGCTCACACGCTCAATTAACCGATCACATTACAAACTACTTAAATCAAACCGCCACCTCGATCGTTTAAACCTATATCATATTTCTAATAGCTGTCGATGTATAAAAAGCTGGAGGAAGTGTCTTTCCGTCTCCCTTGCATGTTAACATGCGTGTACGCACCCGAACGAGCACGCACGCGCGGCACTTTCATCTCGCGGGCAGTCCTTCCGAGGTTTCTGGCAGGGATAGTCAAATATTTTTCTGGGCCCGCAGTGTATTTATTTAAATTGGTTATAAATAATCATATTTAATTCTAATTTTATTTATATGTTAGTGAATGTAGTGAAGAGCTAGTCGTTCACGACACGGCCGCCCGTAACAGAACAGTGTCACTCGGAACTTCAATAGTTTCGCGTGACACTACTCTGCGCACATCATCCTAAGACATCAGCACGGTCTAGTAATAAGATTATTCGACTGTGAGATCAGATCATAAAGTCTTAATTGCCTAGTAATTTCACTAGCTACAGTGCTGTACAAACCGGAACACGGTAGTGCTTGCACACTACTGCTTAGCGACAGAATAACTGGCAAAGCGATGGCACCTACTTAGACGAATTTTGCAGAAAAGTCCTACCACTTAGTAAAAATTAAATATTTTTAAACTAAAACGAAATATTTTTAGTGTTCCAATTTAGACTTGTAGAATGAAATAGAATAGAAAAACATTTATTCAATACTTGCTTACAAATAAGGTATAATAAAAAATAATATAAAAAAATAAGGGATATATAAATCAGAAATACAAAATCTCAGTCATACACTAGAACCAAGGCTTGATCGAACGACGGCAGTTTGTACCTAATATAATATTTACAATTAGGTATCATAATATAAGTTATTATTCTGTTGTTTTTTTTTGTCACGGCAAATTGTCTTTATTTTCTAAATACTACAATAATGATATAATAACTAATACTAATAATAATAATAATAATACGTGTGGACATCTCACACAACGCCATCTAGCCGCAAACTAAGCAAAGCTTGTACTATGGGAACCAGATAACTGATACAATACTTAGATACTTTTTGTTTGTAAATACATACATAGAATACTATATAAACACCCAGACACAGAACAAACATCGATGTTCATCACACAAATGTTTGTCCTGGGTGGGAATCGAACCCACAACCCGCAGTTCAGAAGGCAGGGTCACTACCAACTGAGCTATCGGGTCAGTCAATACTACACACTAAACACTACCTACTACTACTACTTCAAAAAAAAACATTTGGACTATATACTGACCGCGATGAACTATAGACAGTCCAAATGCTCCAGCCCACTACCAGTAGGTAGCGTTCCCATGCTGGCAACGTTGCCCCGTTAAATTGCAATTCTTATTCGCTGTGTCAAATAAGTAAAAATAAAAATAAATAATATATAAATAATATAATATAATCTATCATTCTGTTTAAATATCATGTGACATAAGATATCAATGTTTTATCTTTTGATACTTTCCATCCAAAGGTTGTCTGGAAGAGATCGCTTTTTAAGCTTATCAACAGTCCTGTTTTAAAATTGAAACTATAATTTGAATATTTTAATAAAAATATTTAGATAAAAAAACTTATTTACAGATAATATTTATGAATTGTTAGAAACTCATTTTTAACAACACTTTTTTATTATTGCTTTAACATACGTTGAAAATATATAAAATATCAGTTATAAAACTTCAACCCTCTTTAGAAATATTATTAATAAAAGCGATCCAGAAGCATGCAGGTTGAGCCCCACTGGATTATGCCTTTTTATTTTGTTCCAGTGATTAGATTTTTTCGTCGATCGTTAAGCATTATTGTGGGAACATGAGAGATGATTGTGGCCCGTCGCAGCATTATTACATTGATTGAATCGTATTAAATTATTGTTTGTTTTATGGTGTTTTTATTGATTGCTTGGGAAACGTGAAGCTTTTAGACAAATGTTTAGGTTAGGTCAGTTTTGTAGGTTAAGTAGCCTGTCCAATTTTTCCGCAACTCATTTGATTATCGCGAAGCCACCAGTGACATTGAGATTTGAAATGTGGAAAAAATATACTACAAAAAACAGCTATACATTCCCACAGCTAGGACAAGAGCTTTCTGTCACAGCGAGTATTAATTATATTCCATCACCACGCTTGCTTACTAAGTATGATCTCGATGGCTTGAACTCGATTCATAGACGAGCAATAAAGCTCATTGGGACGAAACCCTGGTAAAGGCTTTGAGCACCGACGTAAAGCGACCAGCCTATCGGTCTTTTACAAGCTGCACCTCAGAGAGTGTGCGATAGAATTGCACAACCAAGTTCCCTCGTGTCTTTTTACCACCGCACAACATAACGCACGGAAACACATCTGTATATGGTGGGCATTCATCCAATCAGCACAAAGCCTTTCGCTTAAACTTTTATGACGCGGACGGCAAAGTCATGGAACAATTTACCACCATCTCTGTTTCCTGAAATATATAATTTGGCAGTTTTCAAGGCCAGTTTGAACCGGTATCTATTAGTCAAGCGTTTCATCGTCATTGTCGTCACTTACTATCAGAGACTGCTCAAATACAAGCCTATCAAAGGTAAAAAGCACCATCACACCCGCAGGCTGTGCGGGTTGGTCATTGATGCATTACTCGCGTCCTCAAATATTTGTGATTCCCGCAGATGCTGTTTTCTTCACAATAATCCTTTCACCGTTGTAAAAGCGAGTGCAGTCTTCAATCTATGAAAAGTTATTTGTGCGGATGGTATTCGGGATTTTATTACAGTTCTTTTTATAATCATACTATAGCTACCGCTGAGATCCACTTGATCTTCTCAGTCTCCCATACACCATGATTGGTGCGGTGGATAATTTTTTATTTATTTATTTAGCACAAGCACACACACGAGATACATATTTATGAATGATGTACAACTTAAGTATATTACATTTTACGGAGCCCTAGATCCCACACTAGGCGTACCTGTGTCGCAGGATCTAGTCTCTTACGTTCCTTTCATAAATCTGTGGAAGGTTGATGTATTAAAATTGAGTGATTGGGGTCCGTATTACAGAACGATGCTCAGTTGTCGATCGGTGCTCAAGCAGAGATTTCATTCACTAATTGATCACTTTATGAATGAAATCTCTGCTTGAGCACTGATCGATGACTGAGCATTGTTCTGTAATACGAACCTGAGTGTAGTAAATATGGAGGTATGTGTAAATGTGTGTCTGTAGCGTGAGGCTGTGTTAGTGTGAATGAGAGAATGTGCGTATATTCCCACTACATTACTAATACTTGTGCTGATGTCTCAGGATGACGTGCGCAGTGCAGTGTCACGCAAAACTCTATACTTCAGAGTTCCGAGTAACACTGCAGCTGATATGGGCAGCCATGTCGTTTACCATCAGGTGAACGGCTAGCTCGTCACGTCATTCGTTAAAATAAAAAAAAATAATACATATGTAAAAGTGAAACATTAAAAAATTGTTGGAATGTTTGAATGTGAAGCTTACTCGTCAATACAGATGAACCGATTTGGATGAAATTAAGGGGGTTTCTTTGACAATCCCTAAAAGGGGAAATGTTTGTATGAAGACACAAGTGGGTGATAACCGTGGGGCGCAGCTAGTTTACAATATGCATTAAACTACGATACGTAAATCGTCACAACAACGCCGCACCTGTCACTTCTCCGGAACGCCGCATCCGCACATTGTCTATGCCTATCTTCTAGAAATATTACTTTATAGCGGGGAAATCGGGACTCATGCTCGATTCACAGTGAAATGGCAACACAGCAGTGATGATTATTACCCGAATTATTAATATTAGCTCGAACACATACGGAGGTTTTGATTAGGGGTGACCTACTTTTTTATATGTTTAGGTAAATTCATAGATTCTTAACCAATTTGGTGTTTTCGTATCGATTGTCAGAATACATCTTAAATTAAATTTCATGGCATCGTATTTTTTTTATGATAAAATCTAAATTCTAAGTAAATGTTTTAACGTTTTCTCTTTTACGCCTTCATAAAAATATGAAGTTATATAATAGTAAGTCTAGGTATTGGGAACTAGTGTGCAGATAACACAAATGTTACCAGTGGCTAAAAATTGAATACAATGAAAATCTAAGCCAAAATTCTTGACAATGTATATATAAATAAAAACTTTCTCAAAGAATTTTAATTCAATACATTACGTAGAGGTATGTTGCCTTTATGGTAAAAATAATAAAAACGTAATTATGAAAATCTAATTATAACTGACACTAGATTTTTTTAAATTCAATACTTATACTTTAATATGTAGTGTAGCTAGTAGTGTTTAGTAGTAGTTGTTATATTATTGTAGTTATAGAAAAATCATTTTAAATATTATGGCATATAAAATAAGCGTTGTTGACAATTCAGTGCATTGTGAATAGAGCTTTACTGGGTGTTAAATTTTATTCTAACGTTTGAAGAGATGTGAAAATTGATGGGAAGAAATTATGGATAATATTTGTATTCAAGTGGTCTTCCTTTGAAGTCCGCTCATTTATATTACTATTCTATACTCCTGTGGAAAGTTTATTGTCAGCTAGTTGCGCCCCGCGGTTTCGCCCGCGGACAAAAAGTATTTAAATTATTTGATCATCCCACGGGAAAATTTCACTTTTCCGGGATAAAATTTAGCCTATATGTTAATCCAGTGTATAAGCTACCTTGGTACCGAATTCATTCAGCCGTTTGAGCGTGAAGGAGTAACAAACATACACACATACAAACTTTCGCCTATATAATATTAGTGTGAAAGTGTGATTAATCTATGTTAGTAATTCATAATATCAATACCACAGTGCCAGCAAATAACTTAAGCACTGGATCAATGACCATGTGAAAACTGCAGAATCAAAAATTGAATTTTATAAAAACTTTTGTTATATAAAAATATATTCTTGTGATACTTCAGCGATGACTTCTACATCATCAGCCTGTATCATTGCTGGACATAGGCCTCTCCTAAAGAACACCACTGGGTCCAGTCTTCAGCCCTTCCAATCCAATAGCTGCCTGCAACTTTTCGTACTGACTGTATTCGTAATAACTTCTACATATTCGTTTAATTATTGTTCTGGCAAATGAGCGGCCACCTGATGGTGAATAAGTGGTCACTGCAGACTATGAACATTGAAAACATTGCCAGTGCGCTGGTTATGAGTGTATTTTGCACATCAAAGTATGATGACTTTTTTGTTAGAGATGCAATCATCCTCAAACATCTGTATAAAATAAACTGACTGATGTCGATATGTAAAGTCGGTCAGACGGTCAAATAAACATATGATTTACTACAGCCTGATCTTTTAATGATACTGCACTGATCTCATAAACATGGAAGAATTAATTTATATCGTGACATTATCCTTCAGATTTAACAACTAAATAAATTCTAATCAAAGTATTTTATCCACCAGATTTGAACCAACAAAGTCAACAAAAGGCGCCAGCAAGATGCGTCGAGATCTCATCAACGCTGAGATCTCCAATCTCAGAGACCTCCTTCCTCTGCCCCCTTCCACCAGGCAGAGGCTCTCGCAGCTGCAACTTATGGCCCTGGTCTGCGTTTATGTGAGGAAGATGAACTACTTCCAGCAAGGTTGGTTATCATAATCTTTTTTAGTTTCTGCTAAATTTAGGTTTCTATCTATGTTCGGATTTTTTAATTCACCTGGCAACAAGCGGTTGCTTATCATAGGATTTTATTTCTCTATTCTTTTTATTACTTTTTGTTCATCGTCGTCCTTATCATCATGCACAGTAGTTATCACCGCTCTTTCTCAACAAGTAAGAAAAACATTAAGTTGTTGCACTACCGCATTAAGCCTTCCACAATACACCAGGGTTAACTGGAAGATAATGCTCGATAGCATTAAGTTCGCCTATGTACCTTCAATTGTTGTTTGTGCAATAAAGAATTTTCTATCTATCTATCTATTAAGCCTCTTTTTGGCTTGAATCAATATATATTCAAAGTCAGTTATTGTTTGTAATAACGAATGTATAAGGTAACAACTAAGTTAAAACATGATAATTGAATGCTGATAACTAATCAATGATCAATCTTTGATAAAATTAAATTAAATATTTTTGAACGATTGTTATAATTAAATTATAGAAAATAATAATGAGTATCTATCTACACATTCTATACTCAAAGAAATGTTTATTTTAGCAGATTTTTTAAATGACAAAAAAAGCCGTAGTATTATTTGTTTTATTTGATGGATCGGCCCTAACTTAACCTGATGCCATATCCGCATTGAGTCATATATTTTGCATCACATCAATAACAACTGTATTACAAAATAAATACATATGTTGGTAATAAATAATTGAGTATTGAATATTGAGTATAAAAATCCTACACACACGCACAAATCGACCTAGTTTGTAAAATTACCTATAATATCTACTCATGAGACGCTTTTACACGTATACTTTTATTAGTTTGCGAAAATTTGCTTTCATGACCTAATCTGTCACATAAATCAACCATACAAAATAAGTCTGCCATACATTAGCTCATCTTCATTTCCGTGTAGTTTTCCATCAAAGTTTCTCATGGCCTAAATCTTGCCAACCTCATCACGTCCACGCCCTTATCCTAGAATCTCGTGCTCTCACATTTTCTCGTCCCCAAACTTTTTGTCAGCTCACCTTCAGTCACGAGAAGGCGTATTAAGACGTTTAAAATGCATTTAGCCCGCTATCTTATCTGTTGTTGCTATAACTTCACCCATAACTCGGTCTTTCTTTCCGTTTTAGTGTTCAAGAGTCACGACTTCAGCTATCAGTATCAAGAACAGGCGACTCCTACACCCAATATCGGATTTTCGAAGGTAAATATGGTGTTTTCAAGTTTACGAGTGTATGACATAAAGTCTTATAGGAACTAGTTGTACTAGCGGCTGAAACGCGCGTTGAAGATGCTGTAGCGGAAAATGTTTTTAAAATTACCTTCACAAACAAATGAACATAATTCATAACTACAACAAAACATACAATACTTTCTATAATATTGTGAACAAAATTCTCAAATTTTATCTTTGATTAATTATTTCAGATCGATATAATACTTCTTTGAATAATGAATAGACTTAGCTAAAATATTATGAGACTGGCAAGCACGGAACCGTCATTTTTTTTTAAATATTTCGTATAAATTCCACACAAAATATGCGACACATTCGCGTCTACTCTAAAAAGTAACTTGGGCTGCCTTGAACGCCTGCTATATTCGAGCCATATGCTAACATGATACATTGTTTTTCAGGCAATGAATGGTTTTATGATGATGATGACACAGAACGGGAAACTATTGTACATATCGGAAAACGCAGCGGAGTATTTAGGGCATTCCATGGTAAGTTTAAAACAAAAGACGCAGCCGTCAGAGTCAATAACATTAATAAAGTGTTAAATATAGAAGTAGCATATAATGCACTAACAGCTCGCTTCCAAAATTAATTCAATACTGCATTCATTCTAAAAGATAATACACTTGCCATAACTCTAAGACATGAAATGAATATTACACAAATTAATTTTTAGGAAGATTTATTAATACACGGAGACAGTGTATACGACATCATAGACAGACAAGATCACCAGACAGTGCAGATGGAGTTAAACAGAGGTGGAAACGGAGAGACTGAAAACATACCAAAGAATAGGAATTTCTTCTGCAGAATGAACGTTTCTAGAAATGCAAGAAGACAGATGAGATTTGGGGACCAAAAAGTAAGTTGAATAAATATATCAATTTCATTAACATCAATCTGTATCTTTCCACTCCTGGATATCTCTTTCGCTTTGGCTTTTCCCAAGGTACGCTACTGAGCCCGGTTATATTTGGTTTAATATCAGCTTAGTGTTTCCATTGTTTGAGATTATGGTTAATCGGTAAAAAGTTAAAGTCCACTACAGCCATCGCATATTTATATAATCGCATTTATTTTCTCGTAGTTTTAAGAGAGTGTGATAATAATTAGTAATATTTATAACCTCGTTATCTATTTAACTGGTTTATTTTCTCCATCTGATCCAGGAAACACGTGACCAAAACGCTGGTTTCTACTTAGCCCAAAGACTAAGCCATTCAACGGGGCAATGCCGCCAGCATTTTGGGCACGTTGCCTACTGGTAGCGGCTTTTTAGATTAAGTTTTGCTAATGCATAGTTTTAAATTTTAATTTTGATTTGTTTAAAAACTTATAATTTGTTCTTGAATAAATATTTGCTCACTGGTTTTGTAAAGCGTAGATTCTTCTTATTTGGGACCAGTAACTCTGTTCTAGGTTAAATTATTGTCTGAATTTTTTCCATTGAAATCTGTGTCGTATTTATTTTCCACGTACTAAAATGGCACTTTATTATATATCTCTAAATATATATAACTCAAAGGACTGACTGACATAGTGATCTATCAAAGCACATCCCAAACCACTGGATGGATCGGGTTGAAATTTGGCATGCAGGAAGATGTTATGACATCCGCTAGGCATCCGCTAAGAAAGGATTTTTCGAAATTCCACCCTTAAGAAGGTGAAATGGGTGGTTGAATTATTTTCCCATAGGACACGCCGACGACAGAAGCTCGTCATATATATAAATATTATATTAGAAAAGTATATTCTAACGAGAAATAACACGAATCATCAATAGAGTTTTCAACAAAATTTGACGTTTCAAACTCTTTCAGGTAGTTCTAATACGAGGTCACTACGTGTCATACCTGCCACTCTGCAGTCGGAACGAGCCTGTATTCCTGGCTGTGTGTACTCCGCTCGCCATGCCTGAGACTCGGGAGTGTGTCGTCCATGGAGCCACCAATATCTTCACCACCGTGCATGCAATGGACATGAAGATACTACATGTGGACCCCAAGTAATAAGTAGAAATTGATTATTTGTACGTTTTTTTGTTTGACAGCCTCTGTGGTGTGGTGGTTGAACATGTAGGCTCATAACCCGGAGGGTTCGATTCACACAAAAAAAAAAACGCAAATACTTGTTCTAAGTCTGGGTGTTGTGGGACCATGGTTTTCATGTTCCTGGGACCCTAGATACAGGGAATCCTAGTAAGGGTCCAGGATCTGTGTATGTGATCGTTGGGCGTTATTATTATTATTATTATTATTATTTGCACTTACTATAAATAAACATTTCTGAAGATTTTGTAAAAGACTAGCCTTCAAATTTAGATTAATAGATTAGAGAAATACAATGAGGAAAGCTTATAAGTAGGATACAATGGGTGCTCTTATCGTTGAAAAGCAATCTCTTCCAGACAACCTTTGGAGGGACAGAGATAGATCAATGAGCATTGACGGTGCTATAAAATAAAAGTTTTTACCAAGGCATTAGGGACTTTTTCTTGGAAGTAAACACAGATTTTGCAGCACAACTTGGATTTATGAAATAAAATTCTCTTTAACTAAAACCGTCCGTCTTAACTTCATTCAATCGTCTTCCATTCTATTTTCGTTATCTCTTTCACTCATCAGGCATTCATTCATCCTTCCAATCATCCGTCCTTTTTTCTCACAATACGTTCCAAATCACTCATAATTCCTAAATCAATAATATTCTTTATATTTATAGTCTTTCTATATTATAACACCCTTGAAAATGTTTGCAATTATGACAATTATTGTCACAGTTGTTGTGAATTTGTAAATGTGACAATTCCTGTCCCCCAATCATTTTGTCAAATAGTCACGCTTTTGAAAATACATAATTTTAACTAATTGGATTTGTTTTTTGTTTCAGTGGTGAATGGTATTTAGGGTGGAAGAAATCAGAGCTATCAGATGTGTCATGGTATCAACTAATACACTGGGACAGTTTACGAGAAGCACAAAGTAAACATAGGTTAAGTAAGTAGAGCTTGTAGATTTTTTAACGTTGGTAATCATCCCATAGAACGGGGCAAAATGAACGGCTATACACAGTTAGCAGAATTAGAGGCAGGATTAGTGTTTAGAGTAGTAAGGATTTACTGCTCTAATAATGTTTGATAAAAGTTTGAGGTAATGGGTACCCAGAATAGCACAATAATTATTCCCAAAGAAACAATAATGAAAATTCGAGTGTAACATTTTGGGAAATAAAAAAGAACATACTCATTTTCAAAATAGTATCTACCTACTTATAAAACCTTGTACCTGCGAATTGATTTGCACCTAGTGGTGGGTATGGGTATGGCTATGGTACCGGTTTTGATTATTTACCTGGGTACCGGAGTACTAGGCTAGCATATGTTTGACTACTCAAAAACTAAAAACTAGTAACAACTACTTTGAAGTCTTTGAGATATAATATTTGACATTAAGGACTTTGTAATTTTATATGCTTAAAACAATAATTTAATCGTAAGGTACGAATCTCATTTTGACTTGTGAAAATGCTTAAAAAGGCGTATGAATTTGAATAATGTTGAATAAAAATTTTCTACTTTGACTTTAAACATTATATAAAAGTATTATATATAGAAATGCACAGTCGTGTCTTAATTAAATTTTACAGTACCTTTAGGTGAATCTCATTTGGTCTCTCAAATCTTTTATATGGTACTTACTAGCTTCTGCCTGGCTTATAGGACACGAAGAAGAATTTTTTTATAGATAAAACAACCACCAATTTAACCTTTTTAGGAGTGGAATTTCGAAAAATTTTTTTCTTAGTGGATACCTACACTTTACAGAGAACACAGGCTCCAAATTTCAAGTCTCTAAGACTCATTTATTCAGTCAGTCAGGTAAGCTAACAAGCTTACGGTCTCCGTAATGGGATGAGGTTGCCGTAGCCTTTGGATCTATGAAGCGTTGCTTACCCTGGTAATCACAAGCTTAATCTTTTGTTACAGTAACACAATCAGAGCAAGACAAATGCTGCATACTATTGGTAAAGCTGCAGCAAAGAAGCGGGCAATTCATATGGGTACACGTGGTGTTGCAAGTCAAAGATGCTACCGACACTCCTCGGCAATTTATTGTTGCTACGAATCAAGTTCTAAGGTAAATAACACGTCGCTCATAAACAGGCCATCTTTTCTGTAGCAGATACACAGTCTGAAATTATATTTAATTTAAATAAACACCAGTTTTGTAAGAATCCAGAAATACATTTCATATTAAATCCAGTCAAGTATGCAAAAGCTTCTTAAGTCTGAAGTCTTTTCAAGTGATCGTATATAGGTAAATACACAGCGCCATCTTGTTCTTTTGATTTTCAATTTCCTAATAAACCTCATTTTCATTGCCAACAGTGAAGAAGAAGCCTCAATAATGCTAGCAAACTCCTGGCTCTATCAATACTACGGCTATCAGAACCAGCCATGTGGGATCCTAGACCCCCGATGTCAAAAGTTCTTCCGCCGCGACCAGTGTTACCAGGACCCGTATCAAGAATACTATGTGGAGAACCAGGAGCCAGATTACAGTGGTTACCATGTGCCTCCATATGTGCAGAAGGTCGATGAATATGGCTGTGAGAGGGTGTATAGCGAGAGAGGGCCAGTGGACTATTCAACGCATTCGCCTCAGTCGACGATCAGCGAAGAAAGGTATTTATATTCATAGCCTAGTAAATTATACCGAGTTATTAGTTAAACAAAGACCTACGTACGCCATTGTGCGACTGATGGACCGGTGGAACCGACAAAATAAAGAGTTTCGAACCCTACTTTTAACCTAGTTTTCGTCTTACAAGCCTTTTAGGTACCAAAATAACCTTAAAAACAACCATCATCATGCTACTTCGAAGAGTTTAACTAAAATACGTTAATCTAGCATTATTAATTTCTTTTAATTTTTCGATGATTATGATGATATTGAATACCAAAAAAAAAGATTATTGCTATAAAAAAAAAATTGTCAAACACGCAAAAAAGTGGAACTTGGATTTTATAGGCAAAGTTTCAACCCATTGTATTTAGCGTGTTATAACGCTAATTTGGGAAATTTTATAATAAGTACTACTACCGGCCCGCTCCGACTTCGCACGGGATTTATATTTAGTTATATAAAGTATATATAAGCGTTTGTTCTGTGTCTGGGTGTTATATTGTATGCTATGTATGTATTTTCAAACAAAAAGTATCTAAGTATTGCATCAGTTATCTGGTTCCCATAATACAAGCTTTGCTTAGTTTGGGGCTAGATGGCGCTGTGTAAAATGTCCACAAATATTTATTTTATTATTTTATTTTTATATATACCACCTATGTTAATTAAGGATAATGTAGAATTCTAATGGTGAAAAAAATGTTCAAGTCGGTTTAGTAGTTTCATCCTATTCAATACAAACAAACAATCAAATCTTTCCTCTTTATAATATTAGTTAGATAATATATGAAATATCCTATTTCTTACAAAATTTTATACTCGCTTAAAATGAATGTAAACGCATCACAAAATTAAATTTCCATAAACTACATTACAACAAAAAATATGGAGTACACATAAATACAACAAGGTCACCCATACAATTTGTATATGTCAAGTACACGTATGAATATAAATAAGAAAATCAACGTCTGTCTGTCCATCCACGTAATTTGACACCTTTCATTACCATATTAATGCAACATTTTTTACCAACCTGGCTTTGCATTTGCGCAAGCCGTATGCCAACCGGGTAAAGTGCGTATTTCTGATTTATTGATGTTGTTGAAGATGCTCGAAAACGAAAAAAAATCGAACTAAAAGAAGGTGTTATGGTTAAGCACAGACTTAGTAATTTATTACCTTTTCTATTGAATCATGAAATGTTTTATTCTTTTTTTATGGACATATCACACAACGCCATCTAGCCCCAAACTAAGCAAAGCTTGTATTATGGGAACCAGATAACTGATACAATACTTAGATACTTTTTGTTTGTAAATACATACATAGAATACAATATAACACCCAGACACAGAACAAACACCTATGTTCATCACACAAATTTTTGTCCTGGGTGAGAATCGAACCCACAACCCACAGTTCAGAAGGCAGAGTTATTACCAACTGAGCTATCGGGCCAGTCAACAAGAATTTTACAACGCAATAAGAATTAATAAATTATTTTTTATATTTACAGACAATACATTTTATTTCTACGATATAAAACAACATTAAAACTCTAGGTATCTATATAGATAACAAATTATTAGACTTGGCATTTTAATGGTTTTTTTTATTAGTATTTGTGTAGAAGGTTTTTAAATTTGTAATTTAATCATGACATTCATTTCAACTTAAATATCCTTGTCCCCAGGTCTCCCCACCACTACGACCCACCCCCTGAGACCGTGGTGAACAGAAACATGTACATGTACCCCCACCAGAGCAAGAGGGAGTACTACGAACAATACCCGAGGGTCAACTACAGTTTGCAGGATCCTTGCTCAAGTGGCGTACTTGAAAGTGAGTTATTCAACCATATCCTTACCAACGATATCCTTGCCAACCATAACTACTATTATTATAAACCCAAAATATGTGTATGGAGTTTTGCTACTCTTTCCCAATCAAAAAGCTGGACGGATTTGGATAAAATTTGGAATGTTTATAGCTTATATAGTGGATTAACATATACTTTTTAATACATAACATTACTTTTTATCCGCGGGTAAGACTGTGGTGCGCAGCTAATACTACTAAATGTTAATGAACGACGAGATGAGCTAGTCGTTCGCCTAATATTAAGCGATACGGTCGTCCATAGCAGATGCACTCCGAAACTCGGAAAACTCGGTCACTCCAAAATAAAAAGTTTCACGTGACACTGCACTGCGCACGTCATCCTGAGACATCAGCAATTCAGCACCGTCTATAAGATTACTAGACTTTATGTTTTGATCACGAAACTTTGATAGCAACGCAACAGAAAAAATTTCATTCCCAATTTGAAAATTTCAACATTTTTACCCAACACTTGAGTTTTGGTTTGAATTTTTATTGACTTACCTGTCTTTGTCTATGAAATAAAGTTTGCAATTGATTGTTAAAATCAATAAAAATGGACTAAAAGACCAACTGTATTTTGTTAACAGGCATAGAATACCCAAGTCCAAAACGCATGCGTCTGGCCCCTCCCCTAACGCTAGAAGACGATGGCATGGAGCGATGGAACCCCAGCCCACCCTGGTCTGACTCCGCACTGAAAATGCAAGAGTACGCCCAGAGATTCACTTACAATCACATGGCCTCGATACCACCGGGAGAACAAGCTTGCGTTACTTAACTATTGTATTTCCTTTTTAAAGAAAAATATTGTAACTAGGTTAAGGAGCTCTCGTGACGATTAATCGCGATTATCAATCGTGATTATCAATCAAGATCACCAATAAACATGTTTGTTATTGCCTTTCGTAAGTTCAATTAATGCATAGTTTGCGCATAAATTGTGCACCATGTGAAGGTGATTGATACATCGATTGACAATCACGATTGATAAATTTCAGTGTCCAATGAGACGGCCTCTAAGAAATATAGATCTCAGTTCATAAATACGCCGTAATTTTGTTAAAAATTACTACTGACACTGCAGCTTTATAATTATTTTGATCTTTCATACATTTTTCATTTAAAAAGTTACAATTATAATTTCCCGTGGGAATATAATATCTGCCACTAGAACAATCAACCGCAATCAATATCGAATTGCGTGATTGATTGTTTGCAGAGACGATTGATAATTGCATACTTTTATAATTATTACAATTTATACGTGTTATTGAACTTATAATTTACCAATGTCATTATTACAAATGTGGCTTGAATCTTTTGCGAAAAGAAATGTGTTCAAATGTTGTGAAAAATCTTAATGATTTTTATGTGTACGATTTATTTTTTTTACTTTATTGAAATACCTATTATTATAGCTTCTTATTTTGTTTAATACTTTAAACATTGATTACATCTACCAAATTTTTTATTTATCTTTCATTCTATGTAGATTTATAAGTTATATTATAAAAAGGTGTAAATTTTTCCTACCATGCATTTAAAAATAATAATTACCTAGTCTATAACACCAGTTATAGTCTATGTAGCTCAAGTTATAAGAATTTACAGTATTTTATAGATAAGTATTATAATTATGTAGGTAACATAAGTATAACCATAATTTAAATTTAAATAGAGTGTAAGATAAGCAATGGAAACGGTCCCGTCCAAATAAGTGCATTGCATTCCAAAGGAATAGTTATTAATGTTTTGTAAATAAGTATGATGTTTCTATAATATTCTTTGTACATACTTCGCATTAATATTATCTATAGAGGGTTCTGAAATAAATCTATAAGTTACATTATAAATTATTTATTTACCCTATCTAGTTTAGTTGCCAACGTTTCAACGCGCAACTATCACACTGTCAGTCATACAGCAGTTGCACCGAGTGTGATTTGGCTCATGCAAATATATTAATTTATTAATTTAAGTGGATTATCAAGAGAAAGAAATAAAAAAGTTCAAGGCATTATAATCATACTAATGATAATTTTTGTGATCATTAAACAAACGTCGCGCTGTATAAATATAAATATACGCCAACATACTAACATCCACAGACTAAACATGCGACGTCAGAGAAGAGATGGGATGAGCTCTTGAAAAGTGTAGGTAAATAGTTTTGGAAATACCTGTTTCAAGATAACACTAGTCGTCTCGTTGAAGAAGGCGCATGCTCTACGTACCTACTTAAATCTTCACTCATCACTCATCAGCTTTTTGCGTCCACTGCTGAACATAGGCCATGGTGTATATATAATGCTACTGCCCATTCCCCAGATAATTTATTAGCCGAATCTTATGGCACCTGTAGGAAGAGATGTGTGGTCCTATTATTCCGCTGAGACAAAGCAGTACTTAAATCTTTGCAAGGTGTCAATTAAAATCATTTTCATACACGAGGGCTGACCGTGTTTTCTTTACATAAATAATAATAATAATAACGCCCAACGATCACATACATAGATCCTGGACCCTAACTAGGATTCCCTGTGTCTAGGGACCTACTAACTAGGGAGCTACTAAAAATAGCACCATGGTCCCACAACACCCAGACTAAGAACAAGTAATTGCGATTATTTCTTTTCTGTGCACAAATACTTGTCTTGTCGCGGGAATCGAACCCACCGCCTCCGGGCTATGAGCCAACCCGCTCTACCACTACACCACAGAGGCTGTCATTAAGTACTGATACAAAACTGAATTTGTCCCCTCTCTCCAAGTATATTTGTGAAACGAAGAATCAATATGGACCTAATTAAATGCTCATGAAACGTGTTCGTAAGGTTTTAATTGTATATTTTATTAAACTAATTAAAAATTAAGTTTTCAGATAGCGTCTTACATAACAGTATTGTGCAATAACACGTAGATACTTACTTTGAGCACATGCAAACTAAAACAACACACCCGTATACATTTCAATCCTTAAATTACGTTGATGATTATCTATTAAAGCTGCATCTAGGCGTGCGATCTTTCACGCGGGATTGATTTGCCATGATCTTGTCTTGATATTTACTAAAGGAAATGTAATTAATGCCATTGCCATGATATAAAGAGTAAATATTTTTTTCATGTGCCATCAAAAAAAACTTATTGAGTACAACGTCATCGTCCTTTAATTGAGAAATTATTCAGATACTTTCAAAACATACGTTCAAATAAAGTTTGATAAGCAAAGCATAATCTGCACATTTTTTTTTTCGTTAATCAGATTAATTATTAAGGACCTTTATAATTAATTTACATGTCGGTCTCATCGTATTTGCGACCAGTATTTATATAATGTAGGTAAGTTTAACGTTCATATTACAAAATAGGAGGTCACCAGATGTGATTCCCAGATCGGAACATCTCATTTACTGCGTCTGAAATTAAAATTTGCTTATAAATTCGAAAAATTGTTATTCGTCTCTAACACGTGTTTTTGAATTGTGTAGTTATTTATCGTGCATTCAAGATTGTGTGTGCAAAACTGCCTAAGTGCGAATGATTTTAATGGCACCTATTAACCGATCACCGTAAATACAATTGCATATATACATTGCATTGCATAAGTTTCAAGAACCATATTTAAATGTCTAATGCGTGCCAGATACATTAAGAAACAACTATCGAACCTCTTAATAGATGTAATGCGCTTACATTCTGCCATTCTAGGAAGAACCCTATGTTGTTACCGCTACTCTCTTAAAGGTTTCCTGTGAGGTATTTTCCAGAGAGGAAAGGAAGGTCAAGTTACGCTGGAAGCTCTATAGCTGTCAATCAGGCAAAAGCTAAGCCCAATAAGTTGTGGTACAAGTTACAAGAGTATAAAGCTATGATGTTAAGACTTGTGCTATGTCACAATACTAAATAAACTTAACTTGAATTTTCATATTAGAAATAAATTATTGGTTTTAAAAACGAATATGACTCACTTCTCTACGAGAAATGCATTCAACCACAGAACAAACATAAATGGTCTAACTTACCAAAGTTCTGGTTAAAGATATTTATTTCTCATTAAGAATAAAATTCACTGACATGAGAAATACAAAATTACATTTAACGTTAGGGCTTATCGTTCTTACATTATTTTAATTTACATTGATATATATTTAGCTTATTAAACTTATTTATACACATACAACTTACTGTAGTATTGCGGGTAGTTTTCGATTTCAATACTAGGGAAAAAAATGTTCGCTCGGCATCTCAGTTATTACCTACATGATTACCCTCTTAACCCCGATGTTTTTAATTATTGTCATGTATTATTTATCGTATGCGTACTTTTTGCCAAAAGTTTTCTTTCTCTTCTTTCTTCTCAAACATGAAATAACCGTTAAGCTCATTTGGTTATTTTTAGCGATCACTGTTCATGTTTCAGATTAAATACGCTTGAATCTCATCTCTTGAAAATTGAAAGCTCCAGTAAGACTTAAATCAATTGTTATTTCGCTCTTGCTTGCCTGCCTGCACCTATGATGAATTATTGATGGCTAGAGTATACGTGATAGTCAATCCTTTCTTACCCTGAATTACACAGGCACATGGTTTGTAGATCTGTTATGAAAAACATTTAGAAATATAAAATATTATTTATCACACTATCACATCACACTAATATTATAAAGGCGAAAGTTTGTATGTATGTGTGTATGTTTGTAACTCCTTCACGCTCAAACGGCTGAATGGATTTAGATGAAATTCGGTACCAAGATAGCTTATACATTGGATTAACATACAGGTTACATTTTATCCCGGAAAAGTAAAATTTTCTTGAGGATGAGCAAATAATTAAAATACTTTATATCCGCGGGAAAAACCGCGGGGCGCAATTAGATAATAAATAATTAAAACAAATTATTTGAATACTAATCGCGTCTGCTAAAATCGAAACAAACTTTTTAGCAGATGTAATTCAACACATAGTAAGAGATTCGATACGTCAGTGCCGTGATTGATAATTTGCGGAATCTACAGAGTTATTGTCAATCGTTGATTAAATTTGATTGACAAATTGCGATTGCTCTCGCATTTCAGGTTCCTTAATTTTTGTACCGCGTTATATTGACTCTCTGTAGAGATCGTAGAGATGTAGGTGACATGTTCATTTATAGAATCTATAATAAGTTGGTTGTGCGTAAATCTCACCTGTGGATTATGCAATAATAATATTTACAAAGAAGGTAACATAGAAAATTAAAGCTAAACTTCGACATTTAGGTCCTAGGTATTTATATAGATCAGCCGTAGACATAGTAGCATAAAGCCGAAGGAAATAATATGTTGTCCTTTATTTTATTAATCTACCGCCATAACAATCTATATGTAAGATTTCTGCAGCTTGAACATTAGTAAAATTTTTATTTAACCTTTTTTTATTATTTACGCATGACTACTTGATGGTAAGTGACGATGCGGAAACCAGGCGACAACGATAGAGGACCTCGTAGTTTTGATTCTTTCGCATTTTTCTACTCACTTTTGTGTTGACTGCCTCAGTGGTGTGGTTGTTGAGCAGGTTTGCTCAAATCCTGAAGGTGGCGAGTTCAGTTCCCGCGACAAGGTAAGTGTTTGTGCACCGAAAAAAGCGCAAATACTAGTTCTGTGTCTGGGTAGTCTGGGACCATAGTCCTCGTAGTTCCCGAGTCCCTAAATATAGGGAATCCTAGTTAGGGTCCAGGGTCTATGTAATTGTTGGGCGTTATTTATTTATTATTTCCTGTACTCAAAGTTTATTTGCATCCCTACAATATTTACAGAGTTTGATATACTGTACTTATAGAACAAGAATCAATGAAATTTATTTTAAAAAATACCGTTTAACGTGTGTGCGACCTATTTAAAACACAAGATAAGTCTTGTGATAATTTTGATATTACCCCTATCATGTTTTTCTCCACGCCGCATACACCCACACTAAAGCCTCCTAAGGAGCTAATTGTGTTTCACAAAATGATTAATTAAATATTTTGCTACTAATTAAATGTGAGATTTAAATTACATTCTTATATGATACCGTGTATACATTACGATAAACCCTACAAATATGGAGGGGATGCCAAGCAAAATCCAGTATAGGATAACCATAAGAAGTAAAAATATGTAATGCATATCCAAACTAATATATATATATATGGAGGAAAGATTTTTTTTGCATTGAATAGGCTCTTAATCTAATGGACCGATTTGAAAAATTTTTTCACCATTAGAATCCTTTTTTTTTTTTTTTGAAGGCGACGATCGACCATTAGAGTCCTACATTATCCCTGATGAACATAGGCGATAGAATATTTTCAAAAAAAGTAAGGATCCGTATGAAAACTGATAACCCAAAGTGTGATATATCTATTACGCTGCGGAAATTATTAGCAATAGAGCAAAATGATGTACTACAATTTTATAGAAGACATCAATATCTACAATTGTCGCGGAGTTTCGCGATTCCATATTTTTAGGTAAGAATAAATGACCCGTTTAGCAAGCAATCGTAATTGTGCACTAGCAACACTAAAACGTAATAGGAATGAAGGTATAGTCAATTTTGCAACATTTGTATTTACTCCGTACAAGTGTTTGTGGTATTTACTGCTCGTTCAAATAAATTAAGGATGTTTGAGTCATTCCAGCCACTGGATTTTTTTTTTCTTAGGTTATAAAATTGTAGCATTGTAATTTCTCGCAAGAATTCAATTTTAGTAGGTACATAGGTACCATAAATTTAGAAATTGTCGATTAACAAGATCATGAATACTGTATACACTGTCATGTGTAGGTATGAAAAATTTCTCCAAACTGGGCACAGTAACGCGTGCAAAGAGGTAAGTAGATGTAAGGAAGCATTTGATAGAAAGAGAAGGAGTGAATGTGCAGTACTAATGTACAGAAACTGTCTGTCTACAGAAAAATTCAGTCACTTAAAAATATTAACTAATATTCCTATTGAAAACTACAATTTGACATAACACAATTGACGGGCCTGATAGCTCTGCCTTCTGAACTGTGGGTTGTGGGTTCGATTCCGACCCAGAAACAAGCACTTGTGTGACGAACATAGATGTTTATTCTGTCTTTGTTCGGTGTTATATTGTATTCAATGTATGTATTTACAAACAAAAAGTATATAAGCATTCCATCAGCATTCTGGTTTCCATAGCACAAGCTTTGTTTAATTTGAGACTAGATGGCGTTGTGTAAAATGTCCACAAATTACTTTATTTTATTAGAAACACGTTTTTAGTGTTTTACCATGATGACAGTAAATTTTAAAAATACGAAGTTTATACGCAACTGGATGATCCAACTGGATCAGTGCACTATCCCATCTCAACACACGATCCAAATCACCTACAGTTCTTTCCCACGGCGGATGTGATCGGAAATACATTATAGGAGTATAATTTATTAATTTGTTTCCCACTAACGAGCTCCTAATGCGAATCAAAACGGCACCAGCATGGTGATGGGTTATGCAGTAATGACGTCGGATTGTTGTCCTCGGATTTTAATTGGTCTAGGAATTTGACTAGGGAATTGGACTAGGGAAAAACCCTTGTCTATAGGCGATGTGGGTAGGGATGGACACTTGTAGATTAGAAGTCAGGTAAGACGGTTCGTGCTGACGAGGACAGCACGTGCCTAAGGATGGTGAAGTCTGGTCCCTTTGGGCCCGGCCATTTAAATCTACTCACATACTAGAATCTTTATTTAATGTGCATTTTATATTACTATGTACATCATGTATTCCATATAACACCGTTAATTATCTCGAACAACCTAAGATATTGTAAGGAAATGCAGATACGATAAGATCAGTAGTTACATTCCTCTTTTGTGGCAATATAAATCATTGTATTCGAACCCAGGCGTAAGAACGCCGCCACAACAATAACGTCCGCAATACTATATGTCTAACTAATATTACAGTAATTTTTTTTATATTTGTGTGAATGATGTGACGAGCTAGTCGTTCACCTGATGTTAAGCGCTACGGCCGCCCCTAACAGAACAGTGTCACTCGGAACCCCAAAACGTAGAGTTTCAAGCGATACTGCACTGCATTCCTGGGTATTAATCTTTATCCAAATAAATCACTACATATTCAATTTATAATTTTTGAAATTTTTGTTAAATAGGTACTCGAGCGAAGCCGGGGCGGGCCACTAGTCTTCTATAAAATTGCCCCTGAAAGCTATATAGATTTTTACCTTTACTATACTTTAGAGTTTCAAGTGTTACTGCAACTGATATGGGCAGTCGTGTCGCTTAACATCAGGTGTGCGACTAACTCGTCATGTCATTTCGTAACATAAAAAAACCTACATATGCCTATTTTCCTAGAAATTAACCTTAGACCAATTAAAATCCGAGGACAACAATCCGACGTCATTACTACATAACCCATCACCATGCTGGTGCCGTTTTGATTCGCATTAGGAGCTCGTTAGTGGGAAACAAATTAATAAATTATACTCCTATAATGTATTTCCGATCACATCCGCCGTGGGAAAGAACTGTAGGTGATTTGGATCGTGTGTTGAGATGGGATAGTGCACTGATCCAGTTGGATCATCCAGTTGCGTATAAACTTCGTATTTTTAAAATTTACTGTCATCATGGTAAAACACTAAAAACGTGTTTCTAATAAAATAAAGTAATTTGTGGACATTTTACACAACGCCATCTAGTCTCAAATTAAACAAAGCTTGTGCTATGGAAACCAGAATGCTGATGGAATGCTTATATACTTTTTGTTTGTAAATACATACATTGAATACAATATAACACCGAACAAAGACAGAATAAACATCTATGTTCGTCACACAAGTGCTTGTTTCTGGGTCGGAATCGAACCCACAACCCACAGTTCAGAAGGCAGAGCTATCAGGCCCGTCAATTGTGTTATGTCAAATTGTAGTTTTCAATAGGAATATTAGTTAATATTTTTAAGTGACTGAATTTTTCTGTAGACAGAGAGTTTCTGTACATTAGTACTGCACATTCACTCCTTCTCTTTCTATCAAATGCTTCCTTACATCTACTTACCTCTTTGCACGCGTTACTGTGCCCAGTTTGGAGAAATTTTTCATACCTACACATGACAGTGTATACAGTATTCATGATCTTGTTAATCGACAATTTCTAAATTTATGGTACCTATGTACCTACTAAAATTGAATTCTTGCGAGAAATTACAATGCTACAATTTTATAACCTAAGAAAAAAAAAAAATCCAGTGGCTGGAATGACTCAAACATCCTTAATTTATTTGAACGAGCAGTAAATACCACAAACACTTGTACGGAGTAAATACAAATGTTGCAAAATTAATTTGACATCCAACGTCTTTTTAACATTCTCATGCACCGAAAACAGTCAGAAAACCAATAAATCTTAGTTGCATACCCTTTGCCAAGATTTGGCAAATGTTTTTAGCAAAGACACATTTATACTCCTCTTAAACTGTGACTGAGCCATGTCTGTAAAAAAATTGAGATTGATATTTGAATTGTTTACGATATGTTCTGTGACTCTATCACCTCATAGAATGACAGTACTGTGAACAATTTGTTCTGTGCTTCTATGAGGTCATAGAATCGCAAAACATATTGTGAACAATCTGCTGTACATGCTAATGTTCACTAAAACTATTTCTAAAATAGCATCTCATGCACAAATATTTTTAAAGATAAATTGAGCATTTATATGTCACTGAACCGAAATTGATTTATTTTACAATTTTTATGTTTCTATTTATTTGCTTGTTACCTCTAGGTTTGAAACGATCGCGTAACGCTATCTGAGCTGTTACAAGTTACAAATCATACTAACGACTAATTTATTTTAAGTTTAACTTTTAAAAATATGTGATGTATAATATATAAATAAATAAATATTTGGGGACATTTCACACAACGCCATCTAATCCCAAACTAAGCGAAACTTGTACTATAGAAGCCAAATAACTGATAGAGTATTTATATATTATGTACAATATGAATGTTTTTTTGACTTTCACGAATGAAAATGAAAAAGTCAAAATTATGTTTTGATAATTTTTGTATAAGAATAGACCTGTTTTATCTTTACAATATGAATATGTATATATATATATATCTATATATATATTTCACTGCGCTGTAACATCGAGTACTGAGTTACGCCACAGACAAAATCTATATAACTCAAAGGTGATTGACTGATTGACTGACTGACATAGTGATCTATCAACGCACAGCCCAAACCACTAGACGGATCAGGCTGAAATTTTGCATGCAGGTAGATGTTATGACGTACGCTAAGAAAGGATTTTTTGAAATTCCACCCTTAAGATGGTGAAATGGGTGGTTGAATTATTTTCTCATAGGCCACGCCGCGGGCGAAGCTGCGGGCAGAAGCTCGTTATACATAATTATAAGATTCATTTCATAATTAGTTACGAAGGTCGCACGTATTAGATATTACATAATCCTAGACGATCTAAATCTGACCATGTATTATCAAAATCATCCGTCTGTAAACCAAATGGGCACACTCGCGGGCAAACGCTAGTTTGAAAAAAAAAAAAAGGTGCGTGGACGTGAAAACACTAAAGTGGTGAAGATATTGGCTCCCACGTTAGAGTTTGACGTATTTATTGCTGAAGACGATGGAAGATTTTCTAATCACACACCAAAAGGTATGTACAGTTTTGGTTAACAACCTGACAAATCAAAGTTGCCCAAAAATAGCACTGATTTGTTCGAAGTGACAAACTTCGTAAATTTTTCTTTTTTTAAAATTTTTTTTGTTTCAACCGATTTTTTTTTAAACAGTCAACACGACTGATGTAAAACTTCTTTAGTTTAGCTCCATCTCTCGGCCGGTATAACTTTGGTTTTGCTTTGTTTAATATTAATGTCGCCATCTTGACAATTGCGATTATTCCATCTTTTACAAGTCTCAACTCGATTAGTTCTTGCCTCGGGGGATCCCAGAGCTGGCACATACTTCGCTCAGAAGCTAAGTCTTCTAATTCAGCGAGGTAATGCTGCCAGTATTCTAGGAACCTTACCGCGCGGTGGTGAGTTGGATAGCGTATTTATTTTGTAAATAATGTTTTATTAGTTGTAACTTTTTATTTATAGAGTGCCTGTAACATATAAATGTTTCTGTTGAATAAAACCTGTAGGTATTGCGAATTGTCATTTTATTGGGCATACCAACATAATAATACAAATTTTATGTAATTTTCAACTTTGTTATGTTGACAATGGAGATCTACGTGAACCAACAACTTTCAACTTCCGTTCGCCCCGTTACGTATTCACCAGCTAACTCCCCAAGTCAAGCGTACGTAAAGAAGTTTTACTTCAAAAAGTTGTATAAATTTGACAGTTTAAAAACGTAGTTTATGTACATAGTTATCTAAATATATATAACTCAAAGGTGACTGACTGATTGACTGACTGACATAGTAATCTATCAACGCACAGCAGGCTTCTGCTCGCTAAGGACTAAAATAGGAATGAAATAAATCCTGTTACATTTCCATCAAAGTTCCCTGATCACTTTACAGATCACCGTGCTCCGCCTATTAGTGCACCTACACTGCGTCTTCCAGTTTGTGGTCGCCACCCGAGAACTTGTCGATTTTTTAGTTATTAATATAGTAAGATTTGAAAGTATGTTGTGCCTTCTACATTCTGGTAACTAATCTTATGAACGAGTATCAAAAATCTATGGGCTAGATTTAAAATGGACATCTCCACTCAAGCTTTATCTCTCCAGTTATCTTCTAAAACAGTTAAAACAATCTGCTAGAGCAATTAAATTCACATAAAATTCATTGTAACTTCCAAGGGCCGCTCTAACTCAAAAGTGTTAGATAAAAATGCATTAAAATGCGGTTTACGACAAAAACGTACGTTATACATGATAAATATTCATGGTAATACACATCCTGGATTCCGTTGAAAAAGGAAAATAACAACGCGGCTAGATTATTTCATACATATCGCCAGTGCAGGGAGGTATTTAGGTACATATTGCGGGGCATCGTTCTGGAACAACCCTTTCCAGATCATGTACATGAAATAATGATGTATTTACTCTTCAAAATGCTAATTTAATAAAACAGTGTTGAATTTACAGCTCTATCTTGTTCTATATAGGTACAGATTCAAAATGCTTATTTCGTGCTAGATACCAACCGTGTACGAAGCATTATAGTATATATACTCATAAGTATAGCATCTATATATACTATCTACCACCACTACTACTATATATCTATATATACTATATAAGTATACAAAATGGGAGAAAATTAGCACAGCAAAAAAGGCACAGCGAAAAATTTGCCACTGAAAATTTTTCGCTGTGCCAATTTTCTCCCATTTTGTATACTTATACAGTATACATAGTATGTATAGATATATATAGTAGTAGTATAATTTTAGTATTCTTAGCCATCACCATCACTAATTAACACTAGAATTACTTGTTTCATTTTGTATTTAAGATTCCGCAAGGACACTCCTGAGTCAATAAATTATTAATTAAATTGCCTTTCTTTAGCATTTAATTTTCTCTTATTTTGTAGAAAGATTTGGTAATAATAAACCTTCCGTACGCGTCTCTATTTGGTAGTTAAAATCTTGAAACTTTGACACAGCTCTCCCTGTTGACCCACACCTTAATACACGCATCTTTCAATGATATTATGCATCACCTTAAAGATTAACCGTCAATGGATTCACGATAAAACTAACGCTGCATAATTTTTTTCCGCATAATATTTCTCTATGGGAAAAAGCAATAAATATGCTAAATCGTTGACAGGATTTTGCCTTTTCCTGTCTGTGTTTCCGCAAAATAAAGATCACGTATGCCATCTGTGAAAATGTACCTGTACTTAAGATATTATATCCCGTTCTGTACTTAGACCTAACAAGGTAGACTTTTTAATATTATTTCCTTTATTAATTTGGGCTTCTTATTGACAATTACACTATTTAAATAATATTACTTACTAAACATACAATTTGGCTATTTATATTTAACTTGCTTTTGACCGTACATTTATGTTTCTTTAGATTAAAGCGGGTGAAGCCGCGGGTAAAAGCTAGTAAAAGCTTTAATTAGCCTGTGTAAAATTGTCAGTACAAAATAGGTAAACTTTAAAAATAGTTGCCATGCATGATGAATTTTACGTATGTGCAAGTTAATAACGCAAAAGTAAAGATAACAAAAGAAATAAATTGCCAGATGTCTTATTTTTAATAGGTATGGTGTAGCAACACGAATCCAATCTTTACAGGTTTTAAATGTTTATAGAATTATTTGCCAATACACTTATGTTTTCATGTATAGACAAAAGTAAACAAACACTCCAGAGCACACCCAAGTAAAATATCATAATTATTATAATTGGAGCGCAAAAATGCAACGATGGTCACCTCTTACTGTTAATAGTGAATACTAAGTGGTCTACCGTCAAAGCTACAGCGATTCCATTATTCGTGTTAATCGAAATGGCTGGATATTGAAAACAATCGACAGGGTAGCACGACTTAATATGGATTTTAGTGATGGTTACACTCATATCGATTATCGATAAATGTTACTAAAACAGTGTTCCGAGTCGGGAATCCAACCAACTGTATCTTCGATGCGAACTGTATGTTATGGCAGGCGTCGGACTCGGCACGGACCCATGTAACCCAAAAGAGTAAAAAACAAACGAAATAAACTTAGAACTAACTTATAACACTTATACTATTTACATTGGTCATTTTTGCTTATTATAACCGATGATGGCTCGGTCTTTCGACATAAAAGTTGTGGTTACAATAAAATTTGGTATCAGAAAAGATAATTAATTTAACATTAACACAAAATAATTAAATTATTTTCATTTTTCTTGCTAAACAATACAAGAGTATTTGCTCTCCGTCAAAAAAAGCATTCAACTTGTTTAGAGCTTTTGGCTGTCAAACTGACGTCCAACCTAAACCTTGACTCATTAAAAAGACTCATTTACCATTAAATGTTTGTTAAGTTTTAAGCAACCTCTAAAGCTTTTATTTATATTTGTATCGATATATTCATGACATCACTCGCATGCTCATACACATGCACGATTTTCATGTCTTTTGCCACGTGTGCGCCGCATATACACGACAGAAGCTTACACCCTGAATCTCTAATCAGTCGATAATAATATTCATTTTTACCCTTTCTAATTTTAATCGTTTTGACGCACGCTCTTTACACGTGCCGAGTACGCGGCTGAATTCAAATCGATTTTTTTCTTTTCTTTAACAACTGAATGAAAAAGTTTCATAATAATCGTATTTAATCGATTTAATTGATTATAAGAACCTACCTAAATTATTAATTAAAGCCACATAATATTTTATTAAAATATTTTACATTTGATATTTTTTGCTATAATAATATACTCCCAGGTCGTTTCTCTACGAATAAATATAACCAACTATAAATATATATTATTTTAGTTACATCCACGTTGCCTTAAGACAAAAGACTAATAAAACGTCTATTGCCATTGCAAGTTACAATCAAGATAACTAAATTCCAGAGCTATAGAGACGAAATTTCCTTATTCAGCTTTAAAATGTATCACATTAGCATAACTTTGGACTTTCTTGACATATTGCGTGTAGGTAAACTATAATAAAAAAAATCATATCACAAAGCAACATTTTCAAATTTAGAAGCGCTGAATATATTCGATTATACAATCTGATGCAAAACAAATTCTGAACAGCTTGACTTATATATTAGAACATTTAATGAAACAATGGTAAAAAAGCCAGTTTCCGATCCAGCGCTAAATGGCAGCATATAAAAAAATCTGTGAATTATGCTTCACGATGGGCAAAAATGTTATTTATGATCTGCGACAAAACCTGTATAGAAAATACCTAAGTATATCGACACCGGGTGCTGTTTATATGATGGCTTATTCGTGCGTTTACGGCCTTGACCAAATTTTTTATAAGTAATAGTTACGTTGGATCCTAGTCCAAGCCATGGACCATGTCGGACCATGATCCACGTAGTTCCTGGGTCCCTAGACACAGAGAATCCTAGTAAGGTTCCAGGACCTATGTATATGTGATCGTTAGGCGTTATTATTATTATTTGACGTAGGTAAAGTTAAATTTCTCAAAGCTACAAGTATTTAAATAAGTTTCAGAATTTACTTATTTCGAGTCCCTGTAAAGGGCCTACATACCTTCTTTCTATATAAATATATATAATACCAAACCTCTGTACTGTATTTAGTACTGCAGCACAGAATAAATATGACTGACAGCAGAACCTACCGTGTAATGGACGCCTATGACTGAAGCATTGTTACATAAGTAGGTACCTATACTTTTATACCTACATTATATTTTGACAATGAGATCGTGAGAACAGGTGAGGCGCGTGGGTTTATTAATCTAATCAGAATCTTTAAAGACATTACGTGAAATTTTCACTTAGAATCACATTGAGTTTTGCAAAGTTTTGTTATTCAAACAAGGAAAAAATGCCTTATAATTTTCGCATTTCATAGAAATACCATCTATGTATATTTTATAGCCAATATACCTATTCATACATATTGCAATTAAGTAGTAATAAAACTGGTATAAACCATCACTATAATAGTCCGTAAAAACACCCTATGAAAGAATAGTTACCTATTCTGTGTTTTGTTTCTTTCTAGCAAATTGGAAATAGGTAAAGACAGAACAAGAGAAAACACTTAGTACCTATTTCAAATGCCAATATCAATTAATAGGTCGGTGGCTCTCAGTTAGCTAAGTATTTTGAGTATCTGTAAGGTAATCTCAAATTCTTGAAATTTTATACATGTGGCGCCATCTCGTAAACGTCTACTGAACATGCGTTACAGAAGCCTACTTCAAGCGAGGCTTTACCTCTTTGGGTTCCAACTTTCCACAGTTGAGGCTGCTTTTATTTTAGTTCCCAACAAATATCATAGAGGGCATAGATCTAGAAAAGTATTATTTGTAATGTATATGAGAATAACTCTCAACAAGAGTTTTGGCGGGAAAGCGAAAAAGATTGCGTCACCGCATTGTATTATTTTCCAAAACTTGTGTTATTTTCAGTGTTAGTGCATAAAATTGTTGGCATTCTATTCGTTAAGTGCTGAATTACAGGCGTGAGTGTGGGAAAATGGTATAATGATGGCAAAATGTTACTTTTCGTGTTGTTTCCAAAACTCCATAGAAGCTTCAACTAAAGTTGCCACCACTTTAGTAGGAGTATGACTTTAACTAGACCATGGCTTGACTATGACTTGACTTGATGACTTCGACTATGACTTGACACATATTTGCGTGATTAACTTGATAAATTATCAATTACTTGACACTGGCTAAATACACAAAAGTGTGGAGCCAAAACATAAAAAAACTTCTACAATGTTTGTAAAAACAAAAGACAAAAGTTGGTAGAGACGTAGAGAAACAGAGCTTCAGCCCGTTGAAAAAGTAATTCACACCACTAGCAGCTGCTTTCTGCTTCACACGTTTGCATTACAGTTTATCGCAATAAAAAGCACCCGAGGTTCTTTCCCAAACTCAAACTTACCTCCATATAGGTCGGTGGTAGGACTTTACTGTAAAGTTCGTCTAGGTAGGTACCACCGCTTTGCCAGTTATTCTGCCGCCAAGCAGTAGTGCGCAAGCACTGCTGTGTTCCGGTTTGAAGGGCACTGTAGCTAGTGAAATTACTGGGCAAATGAGACTTTATGATCTGATCTCACAGTTTAGTAATCTTATTACTAGATTGTGCTGATGTCTCTGGATGACGTGCGCAGTGCAGTGTCACGCGAACTTCTATACTTTAGAGTTCCGAGTGACACTGCAGCTGGTATGGGCAGCCGTGTCGCTTAACATCAGGCGAACGGCTAGCTCGTCACGTCATTCCTTAACATAAAAAAAAAAAAAAAAAAATTATAAAATTTCACCAAGATCGATGAAGTTTTTAAATGGTTTCAAAGTGTAAAAAACAAACTCAATTACGTTCGTAATTTTTAATAGATTACCTTAGACCGCCGATTATTCCTCCATATTTTGTTTTCGTTTGTATCTTGTAGGTATTATGGACGTTTCTATTTTTGATGATTACGTTATTTGGATTTAGTTATTTTTTAATTTTAATATTTTTTAGTGTCCTTTTAATCTTTTTTATGTGATAAATAGCTATTATTAGTACTGTAACCGTGACTACATGTGGGTACCGTTTTGACTGTAATTAATAAAGTTAGGTACGGTTCAATAAATTATGTATATAGATATTATAAAGAAACCTCTTATTCATAGCCCCAGTCACAGCCTCTGTGGTATGGTAGTTTAGCAGATTGGCTCATAAACCGGAAGCGGCGGGTTCGATCCCTGCGGCAGGACAAGTATATTTTGTGCACAGTAAAAAAAAGTGCAAAAACTTGTTCTGTGTCTGGGTGTTGTGGGACCATGGTCCTCGTAGTTCCTGGGTCCCTAAACACAGGGAATCCTAGTTAGGGTCCAATTTTTATGTGTGTGATCGTTGAGTGTTATTTATTATTTATTTATTCAAAATACTCTAACTACAAATTACACAATAACGAAACTTGACCCTTATTTTGTGTTTGTATATTCTTTACATTGCAACAACTGAACGGATTTCAATGAAATTTGCAATGGAAATAGGTTATATAGACTGGAATAACCCATAGAATACTTATCCACGGGCGATACCGCAGGGCAAAGCTAGCAAGAAACAAATATGTGTCTGCAAAGTTCATCTAGGTAGATACCACCGCCTTACCAGTTATTCTACCGCCCAGCAGTAGAGCGCAACTGTAGCTTGTAAAATTATGGGACAAATAAAAGTTTATGACCTAATCTCACAGTCTAGTAATCCTAATACTAGACTGCGCTGATGTGTCAGGATGACGTGCGCAGTGTAGTGTCACGAGAAGCTCATCAGGTGAACGACTAGCTCGTCACATCATTTATGAACATAATAAAATGCTTTTTCAAAGTCGGTCACCTCCACATAAAATCAAAATAAAAAGGGTATATTACATAATCAGATATCATCATCCCCACTCCAACTAAGGCAGTGTATAGCCCCACAATCATTCTATTGTTCTTGAATCCGTAATACAAATATTTCCATAGACTGCATTCTCCCATTTCAGTATGTATGTAAACTGAAAAGAAATGTATGACTGTTTATTATTTTATTATTATTATTATTTATTTATTATAAGACCAACTAGGATCACAATCAGCATCAAATAAAAACATATAAACTGTGTTGTATAAATGTACATATTGACTTTTGGTTTTTTTTTATTTTTATGTTAAGGTATGACGTGACGAGCTAGCCGTTCGCCTGATGTTAAATGACACGGCTGCCCATATCAGCTGCAGTGTCACTCGGAACTCTAAAGTATAGCGGTTCGCGTGACACTGCACTGCGCACGTCATCCAGAGACATCAGCACAATCTAGTAAACTGTGAGATCAGATCATAAAGTCTCATTTGCCCAGTAATTTCAATAGCTACAGTGCCCTTCAAACCGGAACACAGCAGTGCTTGCGCACTACTGCTTGGCGGCAGAATAACTGGCAAAGCGGTGGTACCTACCTAGACGAACTTTGCAATAAAGTCCTACCACCTAGTAAAATTTAGGTTATCCGAATTTTGCTTTGGATTTTATATTGGGGTTTAACTGCCTCCTGGGCCACAACTAACGCTTTTCCAGGAGACAGTGCTTCATTAAAACTGTATTGTATATATTAAGATCAAATAAATTGATGTACCTGTGATATCACACTGTCTGAAAAATAATTTACGTATTTATTTGCTCAGCTCAAAATATATTTATAGTTAAGAAGGATAATATTAATGATAATAACAACGCCCAAGGATCACATACATAGATCCTGAACCCTAACTAGGATTCTCTATGTCTAGGGACCCATGAACTACGAGGACCAACCACAACATCCAGACTCAGAACAAGTATTTGCGCTTTTATTTTCCCCTTTTCTTTATTCGAACCCGCTGCCTCTGGGTTACGAGCCGACCTAACCACCAAACCGCAGAGGCTGAGGATATATTTACATGGAACAGTTTTTCATAAAAAAATAATTTATTGGTTCCTTAATAGATCCCGCACTAGGAGTACCTGTGTCGCAGGATCTTAGCCTTCTACGTTCCTTTATTAAGTCTGTGCTGCGAGGTTGACAACTCTTAGGTTCGCACTTATCTCTCACACCAAATGGTACGCCGTGGATAAGTAAAACCTTAGAAGTTGCCACACTTTAGTGCAGATGCATGAATACTCATAAACGTTACACCTTATCTAATATACCAATTAAATACAAATTAATCTATACACTAGGTGGTAGGACTTTACTGCAAAGTTCGTCTAGGTAGGTACCACCGCTTTGCCAGTTATTCTGCGGCCAAGCAGTAGTGCGCAAGCACTGCTGTGTTCTGGTTTGAAGGGCACTGTAGCTAATGAAATTACTGGGCAATTGATGCTTTGGTGCTGGGCAAATGAGACTTTATGATCTGATCTCACAGTTTAGTAATCTTATTACTAGATTGTGCTGATGTTTCTGGATGACGTGCGCAGTGCAGTGTCACGCGAAGCTCTGTACTTTAGAGTTCCGAGTGACACTGCAGCTGATATGGGCAGCCGTGTCGTTTAACATCAGGCGAACGGCTAACTCGTTACGTCTACCTTAACATAAAAAAAAATACATATAAAATTCAAAGTCCTGACTAACTGACTGACTTATATAACAACGCACAGCATACCACTGGTTATAGAGGCTTGAAATTTGGAGGGTGTGTTCTTTGTAAAGTGTAGATATCCACTAAGAAAGGATTTTCCAAAATTCACTCCTAAGAGGGTGAAATGGGTGGTTGAATAATCTATGAAAAAAAATTCTTCGTTTCCGATAGGCCGCGCGGGCGAAGCCGCGGGCAGAAACTAGTGTATGAATAAAAAATTAAATAAAGGCAACTGAACTAAGGAGGTTGTTGAAATTATCTTACCTCCCTGTAGCTTGCAATTAGCTTCATGTAAAATACAGATGTCTTTAAAAACAACGAACTTGTCCGTGTCCTGGTCGAAGCCGCATACTTTGCCCTCTTGGTGTTTTCTCCTTCTGATGCAGTCTAAAACCTTCCAGCATTCGTGTTGGACGAACTTTTGTCTGATCTTCTCTAGTATCCTCTAAAAAGTGTTTTGTTTATCTATTACAATATTTGGCCTGATAGCTTAGTTGGTAGCCCTGCCTTCTGCACTGTAGGTTGTAGGTTCGATTTCCACGCGAAAAAAAATATGTATGATAAATGTATATGCTTGTTACCTCATAATTATCTCCTTCATTTATAAACCTTTCTGCAAAGTTCGTCTGGATAGGTACCACTGCTTTGCCAGTTATTCTACCGCCAAGCAGTAGTGTGCAAGTACTACTGTAAGCGACACGGAGGAAAAAGCATAAATCCTCTTTTGGTTGTTTTTTATTTATGACAGTGAGAAAAATGTCTGTTTAGTTTCATGTACATTTTTTAATTATTTCAATATATTTTTCGCCAACTCTGCCGCTCCTTTATATTTCGCACAGTATTATTTTCCGGAAACGCCTTAGCCTAGTCGTCAACAACAACTACTATGGTGTGAAGGGCACTGTAGCTAGTGAAATAGTAGGCAAATAAGACTTTATCTCGTAATCTCAGTCTAGTAATCTTTTTACAAGACTGTGCTGATGTCTCAGGATGACGTGTGCAGTGTAGTGTTACTTTAGAGTTCCGAGTGACACCCATATCAGTTGTAACTGATATGGGCAGCCGTGACTAACTTGTCATGTCATTCCTTAACATAAAAAAGAAGTTCCACTCTAGGTATAGCTCGCGCAAAACTTTATGAGCTCTCGGAAGTTAGGCCCGAGTAGGTACCAAATTGCGCATGGTACAGTTGAGTGCATTGTAAAAGCCACACAGTAACTATAATATGCGTACTGCGCAGCCATCCACGAACTTCCGAAAGCTCATAAAGTTTTGTGCGAGCTATACTTAATCTCTTTTTGAGAAATAAATTGACCATCCCTTACTTACTTACATCTTGATTTATATTTTAAGCCCCGTGGCAGAATTTCGGAGATGCATAAGGCTGATTTGCATCCGAGGATATAACGGTATGTTATGTTTTGTGATTATAAAATCCACCTCTTACCTTTTCTTCCTCAAACTCATTAGAATGTACGCATGGTACTATTATAACCAGTAAAACTGGAAACAACGTGCAGAAAATTATACATGGTGGCATTTAATTCACTCTTTTCCTTAAATGTATGTACTCAGACCATGCTATAGAATATTAATACAATGTCCAATTAAACAAAAAAATGATTTTGTTTTAGTATTTAGTGCCTCTTTAAATAACTGCATGACAGCCGAAATGTCTATTTAACGGTACACACAGCGCGGGCATTAGCTGAGTGCTTTGTAAAAGTTTAGTAGGCAATAAAACACCTGCTTTATTCAATGTCACAAGGCTTTTCTTTAGAATTTAAATTTGATAATACCTAGATTTAAGTTTTATTTCATAAGTACTTATTTAATTTAGTTATATGGGAGCATTCTATAGCATGGACTGAATACAAACATTTAAGGAAAAGAACGAATTAAATTCCACCTTGTATATTCAAAATCACCAAATAGACACTAATTCTTAAGAAAACATAAATAAAATAAAGGATGTTAGCATATCTATACGTATATAGTATCGTAATATATATTCTAATACGAACGACGAAAAGATAAATTATATTTTATATAAATTAATATGGCTTCTAAAAAATATCTTATAGTATCACTTTGTCGTTCGTCAGGCTGTCTGGTTAATAAACAGTAAAACTAAAATAAAATTAAAAACTATGCAAAACTAAAGCTAAGAAAGCCGCTACCAGTAGGCAATGTGCCCAAAATGCTGGCGGCAGTGCCCCATTGAATGGCAGTAAATAAATAATTAAATATTTGTTAATAAATATTTGTCTCTCAATCAGTTGTTTAAAAGCGTTTATGAATAATAAGCTATTACTTATACTGAATTATTCTGAATCCTTACCGATTAAACTAATGGAGTACAAAAACATTTTTATTACAAAAAACTATGCATTGATGTATTTCACGCTACTTAACATTTAAGATTTTTATTAAACGTAAAATTTCCGAAATTAAACTAATACTAATCAAGTTTAGTTGTTCATTAATTTAACTATAAATTAAATAGTGGTTATTGAATCTGCATCGCATTCTATAAAACTAATTTTAATTAAAATATCCTCGCCTTTTTCGTTTCCCTTAGATTAGAAGAGTACCTCCACACTCGCAACTCTCAAAATTTTTAACGTCATATTTTAAATGAGCGTGGTTATAAACAAAAAAAGACTAAACATTGGCCTCAAAAATAACACGACATCAAAAATATCATAGAAACTAGACAAGTGTATTTGTTTGTTTATTATATTTCACAATAAAATGTATGAACAGTTTCAAATGAAATTTTGTGTACATTTTGCTTGGAATTTTTTTATGAGGATAAAAAAATCGCATCGGTCATGCAGCTAGTATAAAAAAATACCTACCTGCAAAATAAAAAGAAAATCTATTTCAAATAGTATTTATTCGGAGTTCCCTCAACCATCTGAGTTCCACCTTTGATAACAATGTCTTCGGTCTCACTCATATTTTCTAGAATTGTTTTCTTGGTTACTGGTGGCATAACCTCATCATCATCATATGGAGTTTCTGCGTTATAAGGAGTATAAACTGTGGCGGATGTGGAAGTTGCCATATCCTTCACTTGTATAACACCGGGCATGCGATTAATGGGCTGCCAATCAAATTTGTCGCCATAATCAACTTGGAACTTCTGTTTTGTCTCGCAAACATCCATTCGAAGGGCGAAGTACACTGAAACAATACCCGTTTTTAAAACCAGTTTTAATTAATACCCGTTTTAACTAGTTCAAAGGGGTTTTAACTAGTTAAAAGTGGTTTTAACTAGTTAAAAGTGGTTTTAACTAGTTGAAACTAGAATTATCTACTACCAAGCTTCTGGAATTGGCCGTTTAGCATTTGGCAGACTTACAGACTTTAATAAGGGTTATGTGTGTTAATAATGTTATGGAACTTACTGCCAAATTTTCTGCAGTTCGCCTTGTGTAAAGTGCACATATCTTCAAATATGGCCAGTTCCGTTGTATCCTCATCGTACCCACACACTTTGTGACCGTTATGTTGGCATACGTCGTATTTGGAGCAGTGATATTCGCTGAATTTGTTTATGCCAACTTTAACAGCCTATAATTATATAATTCGATTTTAATAGGTTTTTAAACAATAAAACTAAAATAAAATTAAAATCTATGCATTAGCAAAACTTAATCTAAGAAGCCGCTATCAGTAGGAATCATGCCCAAAATGCTGGCGGCATTGCCCCGTTGAATGGCAATGCTATCTTTGGGCTAAATAAAGACCAGCATTTTGGTCACGTGTTGCCTCGATCAGTCGTTCCGAAAGATCTTTGTAAATTTTGTGTGCACTCGGTCCCCACGGCCCCAACGTCTCGACACCGAAAGGTGCAAATATGTAATCACTGTCTAGGGTTATTATATTTGCACCTTTTCATGTTCTCTACGGATTCGGCGACCACACCAACCATAAGTGTTTTTTTTATGTTATTAAATGATGTGACGAGCTAGTCGTTCACCTGATGTTAAGCGCCACGGTCGCCCATAACAGAACAGTGTCACTCGAAACCCTAAATCATAGAGTTACAAGCGACACTGCACTGCGCACATCATCCTGAGACATCAGCATAGTCTGGTAATAAGATTACTCGACTGTGAGATCAGATCATAGTCTCAATTGCCCAGCAATTTTACTAGCTACAGTGCCCTTCAAACCGGAACACAGTAGTGCTTGCACACTACTGCTTGGCGGCAGAATAACTGGCAAAGCAGTGGTACCTACCTAGACGAACTTTGCAACAAAGTCCTACCACCTAGTAAAACCAGTGTACCAGGAAGATGTGACGGCGCAAGGGTGTCCACACAAGTTGCGTCCCAAACTAATTTTAATAATAATTTTAGATTGTTAATATTACATTTTAGATTGTTCATATTAATTAATTTTAGATTGTTAATATTACATTTTAGGTGGTTCCCAAGATATGTCACAAATGTTAAAGTTGCGTGCAGTTTAAATGTGAAAAATTACCTCATTAGCCAAGGAAATAGAACCAACGTGGAACGGAGCACCAACCAACACAACTGAAAAGTAATGCTTATTGTAACTCCTTTATAGTTAAAGGAGTTTTCTTGTATGTCGTAGTTTTTTTTAATCGTGAGGGATCACGATTAAAAAAACAACAAATTTTAAGTGGAAATTTTGAATTTTTACGTAGTGATCAAATTTCGATCCTATCCTATCCTATCACACTTTTTAAACTTTCGCGACTTGAACTCATATTGTAAAGATATGTTTTGATAATTTCTGTGCGCGAATAGACCCGTTTTATCTTTACAGTTGGAATCCTAGTCAGGGTCCAGGATCTATGTGATCGTCGGGCGTTATTGTATTTATTCTATAACTTTGAACTGAATCTGACTGAAAATCAGTTATTAAGGTCCTACGACCTTAATTGCAAGCCACGGCTTATATCATGACTTCACGGAAAATTATACTTTTTGAGCTTTTCTTTTGTGTTGTGTGATTTGTTTTGTCTTGTATGAGTGCCTACTAACTTGTAAAAATGCAAAGTGGTGTGACGTCTTGAATAAAATGTATTTTCTTTCTTTCCAAAAAGATTCTATTACGTTCTCTACAAAACTAATCAGATGCTTACTTCAATTTTTTTTTTTGACTGGCCCGATAGCTCAGTTGGTAGTAGCCCTGCCTTCTGAACTGTGAGTTGTGGGTTTGATTTCCACTCAGGACAAACATTTGTGTGATGTACATAGGTGTTTGTTCTGTGTCTGGGTGTCATATTGTATTCTATGTATGTATTTACAAACAAAAAAGTATCTAAGTATTGTATCAGTTATCTGGTTCCCTTAGCACAAGCTTTGCTTAGTTTGGGGCTAGATGGCTATGTGTGAGATGTCCACACATATTATTATTATATTTCATTATTATTATTATTAATATCACACCTCCAATGAATAATTTTATTTAGGTATCTTATCTGCCTGTATATAGTGGTATGGTGTGGGAGAAGCGTGTTTTCTTTATGGACTTAGAATATTCTATTTTGCTTTTTAGTTAGGTACGTCGGTAGGCGATAAGACCGCCTGTTGTACTAGTACTAGTTTATTATGTAAGTTTTTCATTTGTAAATTGTTTTGTTTTTTACGGTGTACAATAAAGTGTTTATCTATCTTTTATCTATCCATGTTATAAAAAAATTCTATAGAAAATCAATCAAATGCAATTGCAATTAAAATAGTAGACTTTGGGAAAGCGCGCTTTTATTTAATTATAATATTAATGCCCAACAATCACATACATAGATCTTGGACCCTAACAAGGATTTCCTGTGTCCAGGGACCCAGAAACTACGAGGACCATGGCAACATCCAAAACGCAGAACAAGTATTTGCGCTTTTTTTCTGTGAAAATACTTTTCCTGCTGAATCGAACCTGCCACCTCCAGGTTATGAGCCGACCTGCTCAACCACTTCACGCACAGAGGCTTTTAAATAGGTACTACAAAAATAAATGTCTTATAGAAAAGTAAACAGTTAAACTTCTCACCAAATATACCGATAGTATGAAGGAACATTATAAAAATTATAAACTATGTCTATATACGCCAATTAATTTGATTTTAATGTTTTTGTGTTATTAAACGTTAAATGGACAGTGAAAAATTCATTAATCAGACAAATACATTTTTAAGTGGTTTATTTTTTCTTTTGGACCCGTTTTAAGTTGCTCACCGGTTTTATCCGCGATTTTCCGGTTTTGTCGAAAAACTTATAACTTTCCTTGATTAAAATAGTACCTTATGTTATTTTAGCATGTATTACTGTACTCGGTATTATTAGGCATCGAGTAGCGTAAATAATATTCGTAAGAAATCCTTAATTAACAATAATAATAATAATAACGCCCAACGATCACATACATAGATCCTGAACCCTATTTGCGCTTTTTTCTGTGCACAAGTACGAGTACTGTCCTGCCGGAATCGAACCCGCTCTCTTCGGGTTATGAGCCGATCTGCGCACGTTATCCAGTCTAGTAGATAATCTTATTGGGGTTATCTCATAAAGTCTCATTTGCCCAGTGGCGGCAGAATAATGGGCAAAACGGTGGTACAAACTAAATGAACTTTGCAAAAAGTACTACCGCCTAGTTTGAAATAAAATAAACAATCTCAAGACAAAAATATTTATTCAGCGCAGAGCTGCCAAAATACTAAAATGTTTCATTTTCTTCGTTTACCCATTCCAGGAAGTGCATTTAGAATTTAGTAGTATCAAAATACATCACTTTCGTTGGATTATAGTCCTCCATAACTTTAAGAGCAGGCTCCACTGGTTGACCCAAACACAGCATATCAGCTTTGTGATAGAAAACTGAAAAATATGAAGACAATGGTGTCGATTCTGTGTCGCATTCTGTATAACTAAAGTAAACTTAAAGTGTGGCGGTACTCTTCTTATAAAGAGGAAATGAAAAAGACGGATATATGTTAATTTCGTTTAGCTTTAGAGTATGCGACACAGAATCGACACCAATAAGTAACGATACTGCTGGGCGATCAAGTAACTCGATTGCAACCGATAGAAACACAATATATGGATTTGACAGTTTGAATACGCAGCTTATGTGCATAGTTAGTATGGAAATTTCATTGCAATTTTGCATTGCAACCAAAGTTTCGTGATCACAATACAACATACAATACAACACAATAATATTTTATTGAACACCAACTAATACATAATTTTGTACCAACATAATTGAAGGGGTGAGAACAAAAAGGGTTTAACTGATTTTTTCACAAAATGATACTTTTTGTTTGTAAATACATACATAGAATACAATATAGACAAACACAATACTTTTTGATTCCTCACATCCGTTTCCTTTGCAGTTAGATGTCCACATAACGCATATGTTTTCAAACCAAAATATATCTCTTGTCGCCCAGTCTCTACCGCATATCCTTCCTTCTGGTATAATATTACATTGGTAAAGTTTTTCGCAGAAGAAAGCCCTCCAAAGACTCCAAAAGTCAAGATTTGCCTAAAAAATAAAATTAACTTAACTTAACTTAGCGTAATGTGCGTTAAGAATAATGAAGCAATCATTCTGTAAAATTTAAATTTTTTATCTGATCGCAAAATGAACTATCTAATTTCAGTACACTCCAAAAAATTAAATGCTGTCTATTGGTCAGAACCAATAGTTAGCGGCGGTAGCTCATTTTGCGATCAGATAAAAATTTAAAATTTTATATTCAGTATTTCTCAAGTTATTATTAAAAAGAGAGGCTAAATGATAGTCGACGTGCGAGCCACCTTTATGGTAGTCATAAAAAAACCGAAACTAAGGCTTTGTTTTTTTTCCTTCCGGCTTCTAGCTAAAATCTTCATTGAGCCTCACAGTAGCAAAAATGTTATAAAAATTTATAAGCCTTAATATTTTATCAAAATTAAATAAAAAAATACGTGAAATATCCGTTATTTTTCTAATTTCGTTAATATTAAAAATAGGATGACAAAAAATTTAAATATTAGACATTCGAGGTTTTGTCCTATCCTTGTTTTATGTATAAACATTTGTTTAGATTAATATCATATTTTTATTGAATATTTTTAATGTTATTTTTGATACGATGATAGCCAGATTTATTAATATCTTCAAAAATATCGGAATGCGCGAATGAAATAGAGGACTCCGGTCATGGTCCTTTAATTCTGAGGTGGCAATGCGATGGAGAATTTACACTGTCCTAAACTAATTTTTTTTCTACATGCCAAGTGAGGTGAACGCGTTTAACCAATAAAAACGCAAGAAATGTTTTTGACGTGATCCGCGGGATCAATCATTGGACATGCGGTTTCTCGAGAGAAAAGATCAATTTGTAAGATCGGCAAGGATTTTTGGCGGGAAAACGAATATTGCGTCACTGCATTGTATTATTTTCCAAAACTTGTGTTATTTTCAGTGTTAGTGCATAACATTAGTCGCATATTACTCGTTAAGTACTGTTACAGGCATGACTATAGGAAAGTGGTATAATGATGGTGAAACGTTTATTTTCGTGTTATTTCCAAAACTACATAGAAGCTTCTGGTAGTTGCCACCACTTTACTATGAGTATGACTTGACTTGACTAGACTAGACTATGACTTGACTTGATGACTTTTGGATCGTGACTTGCCTTACAAAAATATAGTAATATTACTTAACTTGAAAAATTATTAATTACTTGACACTGGCTAAATACGCAAAAGTGTGGAGCCAAACAAAAAACAACAAAAAATGCTCGGCAAGTTGCATCGACCATTAGATAATCTGGAATGTTCCCTAGTAGAACTTGACTTCACTGAAAGAAGAAGTTATTACCTTTGTGAAAATTGTTTGCTTTGTTGAAAATATTAGAAATCGAGTCGTAGTTGCCTGAAATACTGATCTAGTTGCCATCGTCGTCGTCGGCACCGTTTTAGTTCTTCTTGTTTTTCTACGTCTACTCCGTATTCTTGACTTCGTTCTTTGTGTTACACATAATGAAAGAACAATCAACAAAACTAAAAATAAATAATTACTGCCTAGATATAGGTGCTTGCAAAAATATGTGCCGTTAATGTTAATTAAAATAGATCTTGTCTAAATATTTATAACTTAAAGATACTGACTGACTGACTGACATAGTGATCTATCAACGCACAGCCCAAACCACTGGACGGATCGGGCTGAAATTCGGCATGCAGGTAGATGTTATAAGGTAGGCATCCGCTAAGAAAGGATTTTTCGAAATTCCACCCTTAAGAGGGTGAAATGGGTCGTTGAATTATTTTCCCTTAGGCCACGCCGCGAGCGAAGATGTGGGCAGAAGCTCGTTCAATGATAAAAATTAAAACATTCTAGATAAAAACTTACTTAAAATAAATGGAATAGTATGCTGAAACATTATATTCCGCTTGAAATTTAATTTATGTACCTACATATGTGAAATTACACGCCACTTGGCTTCCAAAGTCATTTTCGTTCACGGAGTAAGCATTAATAAGAAAAATAATTAAATTGTATATCAGAGAGACTCTCTTTTTTAACAAACGTAACTAAACTAACCCCATTATGGTTTAATTTACTTTGACCACAATTATTATCATCATCATTTGAAATGACAACTTGACTGTATAATGAATGCACGATCAGTTTTACTTGGGGAGTAGATAGGATTATTGGTTTAATTGAATAGAATACAAAAAACATTAATTTTAGCAATTTTTATTAAATTATTATTCACCATCTTTTCTTAAATTCCTACTGCTTTACCTGTCAAACGTTTATTTCCACTAAAGAATCTTTAACATTACCAAAGTTTGAGAGTGACGTTCCTGCTCGCGTAACATGAGCTGTAGATATCGACAATCAATCTTTTCTCTCGAGAAAATGTTAGACCAATGAACGGTTACGCAAATCCCGTCATAAACCTTTTACTATACTTTCATTGGTACATAAATTTCTCGAGAGATATGTCGATATCTACAGCTCATGTTATCCGTGCAGACTCATTGTTGAACGCAAGTATGTATATGTTACTTTAAATTAGCTAAAAGGTTTGAGAATGCGTTCCTAAATCAAAAAAACGTACCACTAAATGCGTTAGATACGTTTTTTTTTCCTAACACATGAACTTCACACTTCCTTGATACATGAGGCACATGCATGCTTTTGTTTACCCTCCTTCTAGATCCATAGCTGTACTAAATTAATGCTTTATAGTCCGTTGCCGGGAGAACAGGATCGAGAAGACTACGTCCACTACAAGGGTGGACCGTAGGGAAAGTCCACAGATAACCTCCTAGGGTTATCTTTAGGAAAGTCGCAACCGGCTTAGCTAGCCTACGTAAATCTACTTCGCGTACCTGACTGACTGGTCCGATGATTCAAACGCAGCCGATACTACGGCTGTGGTAGGATCGTACTATCGCTGTACTCTCCATAGGTTAGCTAGAAAGATCGCGACTTTCAATAGGGTCCACTCGTCCAGTGGACGTAGTCTTCTCGATCCTCTTATACTCGCAACGGCCCAACCCGGGGCTTGCACCCTAGGGGTGAGCTAGTTGTCTCCCACTTTTGCCGGCTGAGTGCCTGAAGCGCCTGCCCTCCTACCTAGTGTCGCTGTAAAGGTCGGTAGAGACACAGCATTAACCAGTTCAAAAAAAAAAGATCGTTCATGTCGGACAAGACGTGTCTCGGGCGGCGACAGCGGAGAGAGTTGACGACATGATAAAGCAATGCAGATATTTATGTTGAAACAGTCATGATCCATGCTTTTAAATACTTATTCAACTTTGGGAAAGTAATGAGCCTTATGTCTGTTGTAGTAATAATATGGATTGAACCCGTAAGGCTGCATTATGGGCCGATCAATCTGGTCGTTTGTGATCATTGTTAAGGTATTGTTCTTAGCCAATTCAGTCATTGTATAGTTTAGGTCGTCACACATGGAAATGTCTTGCTCTAAGTACACTGAAAAATAATAAATAGGTAAATGAATCGCCTTTAATTCGGGAAAATTTACATTTTTCTTTCAGGGTTTATTTTATTCTATTGGTTTCAGTTTTATTGCTGAACCATTTCTCGTGGCAAGCTTTTGCCTACCATTATCATCATCGTATATTACTGTTGCGGCTTGAGAGATGGAGCTAAAGAAGTTTTGCTTCAGTCGTGTGGTCTGAAGCACACTCGATTTTTTTCTGGATATATATATATATCTCCCTCTCACCTTCCGTTCGCCTCTCCAGTTTACCCCCAAGTCAACCGTGCGCAAAGAAATTTTACTTCAACATTTTAGTCTATATGCATTAGTACTTGTTGATTTACTTACTTCCTAGCTTCATACAATTTGTTTTCCATAAAGTGCAACAGTTTTCAAAGAAAGATATTGTGCCAGTCGACCAGTCCCGGCCGCATGCTTTCACTTTCGGTATGACATTACATTGAGCTATCTTTTCGCAGTAGAAAAAGGCAAATTTGTCCCGGAACCGCATCGTTTTCTACAAAAAACATTGTTATTTACCGATTATCAATCGCATAGTCGGGACGTCACCCAAAAATGTGATGACAGCATCGATTTATCAGTACATTTACCATGGAGGGCGTCCATTAATCACGTGAAGCTCGAAAAGGGGGGAAGGCGTTTGGCAAAAATCATGAAATATCACAAGGGAGAGGGGGATGTAATAAAATATCACGTTTATTTATGTTTTCGTCGAACGCGCAGTTTTTAAACCGAAATGCGGCGTATAGTGTGAACTTGCCTCGCCGTTGCCAGGCAAGTTCACGGGAGGAGAGTGTGGGAGAGTGGAGGTTAAAAATCTACTAGGCCTTGTCTAGGATTCCCTGTATCTAGGGACCCAGGAACATCGAGGACCGTGGTCATACAACACCCAGACACAGAACAAGAATTTGCGGTTTTTTTTCATGCTCACATACTTGTCCTGTTGCGGGAATCGAACCCGCAATTTAATAAATAACTCATCCCGTAGCTCACAGGAAAAAAAGAATTTATGTTCCCATTATTATGTGATTCTCCTTCTTCCTCTCTCTCGTCCTGGCTCTCTTCCTCGTTATGCGTTCGGTATTAGAGTTATATTGGATGGGTCTCGTGTTTAGTTCACTTTTGTATGGCTGATGATCGTGTATTAAGTACGTTTGGTATTGAATTATCATTCTATTCCTTAAAAAACGATGAACATATTACATACCTTTTTTGGCGTTCCCGTTGGTAATGTAAATATGGGAACTCGTTTTGTAGTTCTAGTGGTCCTCTTGGTTGTGGTCGTGGTTGTAGTAGTAGTAGTAGTAGTAGTCTTATTCTCACTTGTCGTGGAGTTCCCGGAAGTCGTTGATCCTTCAAATTCTTCCGAGTTTAAATTATCCTCATAGCTTCCGCTATAAGTGTGATTCCCCGAATCATACTAAAATAAATCAAATATGGAGGGAAAATGTTTGGCCACCTTATACGACATGACAACCTAATGAAAAACATCATAGAAGGAAAGATAGAAGAGAGAAGAAGGGAAGAGAGGAAGAGGTAGACCTAGAAACGCTTATACAGGTCAAATAAAAAATAATAGATGTAATATCGTACAGGGAAGTTAAAACATTGGCCGAAGTCCGATACGAAATAAATGAAATGAAATATATTTAATTTAATTCGATTGTGATATGATAATGATGGCGATTACTCCATCGACAAGAGCTGCACTATTAAATTATAAGAAAAAGAAGATTCACAGTCGTTAGTCCTTCTTAGGTATTAATTAGATATGTATATAAAATATTAGGAATATACCTACGCTATTTTGGGGTACCACACAGTACGGCGTTAAAAAAATCCAGAAACCTGGAAAAAACGGGTATGCTTTAGACCACACGACTGAAGTAAAACTTCTTTAGCTCCATCTACCGTATAACTTCGTTTTTGCTTTGTTTAATGTTACTATCTTGATAATAGTAAATTGTCATTTTACAGGACATATCTACCTGCATAATAATACAAATTTCAAGGATTTTTAACTATGTTATGTTGACAATGGAGACCTACGTTAACCAATAACTTTCAACTTCCGTTCGCCTCGTCACGCATTACCAGCTCACTCCCCAAGTCAAGAGTGCGTAAAGGAGTTTTACTTCAAAAATTATGTAATCGGTAGACATAATACTATCCGTGTTAGAAATTCTACGATCTATATAAAATTAGGGAACTATATACCATAATCACTCAGGCTATTTAGGAAAAACTTAAACAATAAGCGTCAAAAAATGAGTATTTTAAAGTCTTTAGATTTTTCGTTAATAGCCTGAGCAATTATGATATTTTTATACAGATCGTAGAACATTAAACATGTCGGTTATTTTATGGACTAAACAGAGTTTGACTAAAAATTTCCGTAGCTTCTTAACTAATAAAACGCAGAACTTAGGTAAATGGGATGATTTATAAGTGGACTTATCATTATTTTGTTATGTCGTATTGTTATCTATAATAATTTAACATGATAAATAACAATACGACTGTAAGTTACTTAAGAAAATTCTAATACATGGCAAATGTTGGCAAAGCTAAGTATGTATTAACGTTTCATAATAATTCATGGACAGGAATTCTCATATTCATTCATAACTAACGATGCTTTAGTATGAATATTATTATAAAATTTATTCATAAATTCAATTTAAACGAAACTTTTCTTTTACTGTTTTACAAAAATTCTCATGAAAATTATTCGTAACTTTAAAACTATCGATTCGAACTTACCCAGTATGAGAGCAGTTAAAATTGTAGTTGGAAACATTTTGACGTTAATTCAGTTAAATTGGATGCCGTTACTTCATTAATTAATTACATACTAATTACGGTTGTAAGTCAATTTATCAAGCATACCTATACGATTATTATTACCGTGCATAGTCATAAAATTTAATAACCGATTTAATAATAGAAAAATATTGTTCCCATAAATGTAAATAAAAGGAGGGAAAATAAATCTTCTTGAATGCAGTCCTTTTAAATTAGGTGCAACGCGCACAATTGGCAAGAAAGAAACGTAACACGTAGAGCAATATTTATTAGGGAGAATTGGTGTGATGCGAAGTGGATTAAGGCAGTTATCACACGGCACCGCGCGCCGCCGCGTTTGGCGGAGGCGGTTAAGCGGATTTTGTAGCGGTGCCCCGTGTGGTGAGGCGGTTTAAGTGCCTGTCTACGCGGGTGGATTTATTCGACATGAAATATTTTTTTTCTAACTGTAGCATGTCCTTCTCCCACAATGCTCCGCGCGGTTACGCGGTACCCCATGTGTGAAGCGCCGCCCGTCCGCGCGGAAGGCCACGTAAACCTCCGGGCGGTGGCGGCGAGAGCACCGCTCGAACGCACGGTCGGGCGGTGTACGTGTGTAAAGCATCAACGGATTACTAAGAGAGCAGTGCAACGTGAAATCCGCTTCACCGCCGCGGCGCGGTACCGTGTAACAAGCGCCTAACTCTTTCGATCGGTATCATAAAAATGTAGGTTTGTTACAAAACGAAACAAGAATATTTGGTGTCACTCCGCTAAAAACAAACAATAAGATTATTTATGGTAGACAAATTAATTTTAAATTAATAGAATATAAATTTAGCAATTGATTTTTAAGTTCAATCAATTAGTGTTTGGGCCTTTCGTCGTAGACTGCGGCCCGGTGGTAGTTGTAAATCCAAACCACTGCACTGTTCTAATAGTAGTTGTATTTGTTAAAAGAAAGTCTACGCGCAATTCGGTGTCTGAGCCGCACTAGTTAGAATGGACACATTAGCGCGCGACGGTGGTTAAGTAACGACTCGCTTTAGTAAAGAATGTACGGACATTTATAGTTTACCTAAGCGTATACAAAATTGCTGTACGTGCTGTATTGGCTCGTACATACTCCCGAGGGAAAAGTGCGTGCAAAGATCACCAAATTTGCGTTACAAGTTAAAATATAAAAGTAAGTAAAAAGCAACCACAATAAGCAAAATACAAAGTTATAAAAACTCGTTTCTAAAATATATAAAAATAAATCAAAGGTTAAATCTTGTTCCGTGTTCTGATGCTGGTTTCGGCTGAGGAATGTTCTCCGACTGTCGGTCTTCGATTTCAGCATACGTATGGGCAGCGATTTCTTCTATTTCTATGTTTTCAGTTCTTTCTCGATTCTTTGGTGACGTTTTATTAGTTGTATTGCTCCGTTTGCATTCAGGAAGATATCTTTTTAGTCTCCACACGATGATTGTGACAACAATTCCTCCCACCAGCAAACTGCTTAGTGCGTAGTTGCCGATGTTGTGTGTCGTTATAGTGTTAGGCAGGTTCTCAAGTCCTTTTTGTTGAGCTATCTGGTGATCTAACATTCCGTGTTCTTTAGATAGGTCCAGTTCAGATAGCTCTATTTTCGTTGGTTTGTAGGCATTCACCATGTCATTTGGTGATTCAATGGAAGGTACTTCCAGTATTATTCCAATGTTGGTTTTACTACTGAAGATGTTATGTGCATACAACGTAGCGTCCTTGTGTTTCATTACACAGCCCTGACCTAGGGCAAGAAGACCCGCCATAGTTATTTTTGTAGTTGTAATTTGACTCTCGCATATAATACGAGTCGAGCATTCGTCGATGCAGTTATACAGCCATATGTTTGGTCTCTGTAGTTTTAGCCATTGGTTGTTACATTGGTGTTGTCTCCAATCACAAGTTATGTTTGTATTTTGACTCAGCATTTTTGCCTCGCAAGATGCTGTAGCTCCATGTAAGTTGTTGATCGGAGTGTAGGCGTGGCAAATGTAGCCGTTTTCTATCAGAGTGCATTGTTGCAGATCAGCTTCTTCCATCTGTATGTAGGTATTCTTTACGAAGTTCACTCCTATATACTTAGTAGTAGTTACGATCATCTGACACTGGTTGGGCACGTGCTGTTGAAGTATAGGTATAGTTTGATACAATGCATATTCGTCATCGCTCAGTAGCGGTATATGTAATTCGAAGAGTAGGTATTGTTCGGTTAGCCGGGCTTTAACATAAATAAGTTTGTATATGTTTTGAATGTTTGCTCCTTCATTGTTTTTAATAGGGAGCGTTAATCTTCTTTGTTTTAATTAGTTTTGTGTTGTTCTGGGGAGTCTGAGTTTCAGGACTTCGTTTTGATGAATCAGTACTCTCGCATGTGTCGATGATAGGTAGCGGCGTTATCTTAATTATGGGTCTTTTTAGTACTCCGTTCTGTGTCTTTAGTGAGACTACTCGAACTAAGTTGTCGCTGCCGGGGTGTAACTCTACTACCCGGCCCATAGCCCACTTGCCAGGGGGTAAACTATTTTCTTTTATGAGTACCAATTGCCCTTTTCGTATGTTTTCTTTAGTTTGTTGCCACTTGTTTCGGTTTTGTAGTAAATGAAGATACTCTTTTGACCAGCGGTCCCAGTAGTGTCGGCGCATGAGTTCAATGAGTTTCCAGTTGTTCCTGAGATCTATAGATTTTAGGTTATCAGGGTCATTGAGTGGTAGTGAGAGCGTCGGACTTCCCGTGAGGAAGTGACCAGGCGTAAGGTAATCCAGGTCTTCCACATCTTCTGATAGCGGACTCAGTGGCCTACTGTTCATGCACGCTTCGATCTGAGTAAGAAGCGTTGAAAATTGCTCGTAAGTTAGTTTCTGTTGTCCGATTACTCGTTTCAGATGGTTTTTCATCGATCGCACGGCTGCTTCCCATAAGCCTCCTGCTGAGGGCCAGGAAGGGGCGTTAAAATGCCACTCAATTTGCAGGTTGTTGATCTCCTTGAAGAATTCTGAAGATAGCATTGTTTTGTATTGTTCGAACTCTTCTTTTAATAATCTCTCAGCCCCCACAAAGTTAGTTCCGTTGTCAGAATAGATATGTTTAGGTGTTCCTCTTCTAGCGCTCATTCGCTTTAATGCTGCGATAAAAGTTTGCGTTGACAAGTCCGAAACAAGTTCAATATGTACTGCCTTAGTGCTCATACATATGAATATAGCTATATAGCCTTTGCATGTTTTTATCCCACGGCCTTTGTTTATTTTAACTTCAACGTGACCCGTAAAATCAACTCCTGTGTGCAGGAATGGTCTGCATGGAGTGATTCTTTCTTTGGGAAGGTTTCCCATCAGTTGTTCAGTGCGTGTTGATGCGTAACGGCGGCATTGTATGCATTGCCGAAGTATCCTTTTGACGGTTCGATTGCCGCTGACGATCCAGTAGTTGTTTCTAGTGTGAGCTAGCGTTAGTCTTGCTCCACCATGTAGTGTGCTTTTGTGCGAGTTTTCAATGATTAATTGGGTCAGCCTTCCCTCTTTTGGGACTAGAATGGGGTGTTTAGTTTCTTCTGGTAGGTACGCATTTTTTAATCGCCCTCCGACGCGTAGAATCCCATCCGAGTCCAAAAAGGGGTTGAGTTTCAAAATAGTGCTCCCGTTGGGTAGCCCTCTTCTTAAGTTGAGGGATTTTACCTCGCTTTCAAAATAATTCCCTTGTATAGATTTTATAATCTGTCGCGATGCATTTTTAATTTCAATCAAAGTGAGTTCATTGCCTTCACTTGACCTACTTTTGTTTCGTGATAAATCGGTGAAACGTAAAACCCAGGCGAGTATTCTTGTAATATGAGCTATGTCGCTATGTCGTTCAAGTAATGATTCAATTAATTCATTTTTGTTCGACCGAGGTTCCGTCGTGTTAATCGTGTAGCAGTTTGTTTGAATGCCCTCGTTTGTAGTATAAGTTTCGGTTGTTGTTAGATCTTGTTTTCCCAGTTCCTTGAGCCACTGAGGTCCTTCCCACCACAAAGAGAAGTTTACGAGTTTGGATGGTGAAAGTCCTCTTGAAGCACAGTCGGCCGGGTTTTCATTGCTCTTTATGTAACCCCAGTTTATCGCAGGCACGATTTTTGTTATTTGTTTAGTCCTATTTGTTATGTACGTTTCATATTTTGTTTGACTTCCCTGAAGCCATGCTAAGACTACTTTCGAGTCTGTCCAACAGGATATCCGTAGGTTGTACTCTGCAAGGACCTTAATTATCCTTTCAAGGACCTTGGCTAGCAGAACGGCTGCGCTCAGTTCCAACCTCGGTATTGTAGTTTTATTTTTTAGCGGTGCCACCTTAGTTTTTGCAGCGAGTAAAGTTGTGTCGTAAGCGCCGGTCAGTGACGTAGTCCTACTGTAGATGACGCATGCGTAGGCTTGTTGACTCGCGTCACAGAAGGCTTGTAACTCGATCGTTTCATTGTTTGTGTTTTTTAACCATCGTGGTAACCTAATATTGTTTATGTTAGGGAGATCGGATTTTATTTTAATCCACTCTTCTGCTATATTTTCGGGAACAGTTTCGTCCCAACCAATGTTTTGGTAGTTTTCATTCCATAGTTTTTGGAAGATAAGTTTCGTTTGGAGGATTATAGGAGACAGCCAACCAAGAGGATCATATAACTTGCTTATCTCAGATAACAGTCTGCGTTTAGTGTATGGTGCGTCGTTGTTGCAGGTGGATGACGCGCAAGTGAAATGGAATGTGTCGCTTGTGTCATCCCATGCGAGGCCGAGTGTTTTGCTAAATTCTTGCTGCTTGAAGTTGAAGTCGTTAGTGTGGCTTTTCTCTTTCTCATGCAGTTCTTGAAGAATTAATGGCTCGTTAGATGCCCATTTTCGTAAGTGAAATCCACCCTTCTTGAGTAATTTGTAGAGCTGCTTTTGCAGTTGTTTCGTTGTCTCAATAGTATGGTGGCCTGTTATGACGTCATCCATATAACACTCGTTTTGTAGAGCTTTCTGCGCTAGCGGAAAAGCGTTACCTTCATCCTTAGCTAGTTTATGGAGCGTGCGTATAGCGAGGAATGGTGCGCACTTGGTACCGTAGGTCAGTGTGCATAGCTGCATTTCCCGGAGAGGTTCTCTCACGGATTCTCTCCAAATGATTCTTTGAAGATGTTGTTGATCTTGATGGATTAAGATTTGTCGATACATTTTCTCGATATCCGCCGTAAGAACATATTTATAGCTCCGCCATTTAATTATCAGCGAGAAAATATCCTTTTGTAGATTAGGTCCTTTTTCCATCAGGTCGTTTAGGCTGAACCCGGTTGTCTGTATTTTCATTGACGCATTAAAAACAGCCCTCAGTTTGGTGGTTGATGAGCTTTCTCTTAACACGCCATGGTGTGGTAGGTAGGCTTGTACTTGACGCTCGGCTTCTGTCACTGGTTTCATGTGACCTAAGTCGATGTAGTCACGTATAAATTGTTTGTATAGTCTACCGAAGTGTTCTTGTCTGGACATTTTCTTTTCTAAATGAAGAAATTGTGCGATGGCTTGAGGCTTCGAATTGCCAAGATTTTTATGGTAGTTCTCTTTCATTGGCATCTTCACCATATAACGCCCGTTATCTAGGCGTTGAGTTGTTTCTGTGTAATATTTTTCGCAGTATACATCGTTTGCAGTACATTCGGGTTCCTTAGGGATTTCTTCTGTCTCCCAGAACTTTGATAAGTTGTCTAGGTCCGTTACGGTGACTAGACAGTTAAAGTGTTTTGTAGCGCCGCACAGTATCCAGCCAAGTTTTGTCTGTTGTGCTACTGGGAAGTTGTTGTTGGGTTTAAGTATTCCTTCTAGAATCACTTCGGAATAAATGTCCGCTCCTAGCAGGAGATCAATGGGCCCGGAGATGTTAAAGTCTGGATCAGCTAGCTTGATGTTTTCGAGATGCGTCCAGCTTTCGGTGTTAATCGTGGAGTTAGGCAAGTTGTTAACTAATTTACGCATAACTAATGCTTCCGTTTTGAATGTATAATCAGAGTGAATCGATTTACATTTCAGTTTAATCATCCCTTTACTTGTGCCCATTATGGTGCCAACTCCAGTAACCGCAGCGTTCGTCTTGTTTCGTGGTAAGTTTAATCTTTGAGCTGCGTTTTCTGATATCAAAGTTATTTGAGATCCCTGATCCAGAAGCGCCCGAAGGATGACGTAGTCCCCTTCTTTGTTTTCGACTCTAAGTTGAAGAGTTGTGAGGAGTATCTCTCGTTCACCGTTGATGTGATTAGCGGTTCGCTCAGCCGCTGTTGAGAAAGATGGTCTTGATTGTTGTCCTTTCTTCAAGTTGTCATCATGAAGAAGAGAATGATGTTGTAGGTTACACGTGTGACACCGTTTCTTAGAGTAGCATTTGCTTTCGCCATGGCTGTATAAGCAGTTTTTGCAAATATTCATTTTATTTACTGTTAAGTTTCGCGTTGCGACATCCATGTTTAAAAATGATGTACATTGCATTAGCGCATGATTATTTTTGCAATGCGGGCAGATTCGGATTGCAGCATGGTAGGTTTTTATCCACTTTTCTGCGTTGTTATAGTTCGTTGACCTCTGATTGTTATAATTCTTGTATTGAACATTGTTATTTATTGGAACATTTTGTTTCTGACCGCCCTTTTTGCTTCTCGCTGTTTCTGATGCTATAAACTTTAGTTCCAGGAATTTTAAAAACTCGTTTAAGTCTGGTAGTTCTCGTGGATGTTTCAAGTGTTGTATGTATTCTCCGTAGGTGATGTCATCCAGTTTTGATGATAGTAAATGCACAATGATAGGACCCCATACAGGGACGTCGATCTTAATGTTTTCCAATGCGTTTAAATACTCTTTTGTAGTGTCGTGCATTCTTTTTAAATTTGCTGAGTTCAGTTTATCAATCGACGGTTGATTGAGAAGATTTTCTATGTACGAGGTGAAAAGCAATCGCTTGTTATCGTAGCGATGCTGAATTATGTCCAGACATGAGTCATAGTTTTCAGCGCTCACTGGAAGATGTTTAATCAGCTTTTCCGCTTCACCCCTCAATTTCGATTTCAGGAATTTCATTTTCTGTGTTTTGTTTAACGTTGGATTATTATGAATCATCTCGAAGAATAAATCTCTAAAAGAGATCCAGTTGTTGTAAGCTCCATTGAACTCTGGTAACTCTATTCTTGGTGTTGTTTTTTCGTAATGAGATGTTTCGAAGATTCTTCTGTTCAAATCTTTTTTGAGGCCGTCGTAGACTTGCTCCCAATGCTCAAACTTTTCTTCATAATTCCTGTCACTACCTTTTAGTAAGTAGCTTAGTTCCCAGTAGATCTTGTCGATTGATTCCCACTTTGATTGTAGGATGTTAAGTTGATCTTGAAGGTGCCACTTCTCCTTCAGGTCATCTTGATTTATTTTGGAGACTGCTCGCATCAAGGCGTTGAAGTTACACATCTGATTTCGGAAAAGGACTGATAAGTGATCCGTCCCATCTGCCGTAGGCTGGAGTACTTCAGTTGTACCAAGTGATTGTAGTCGCGGTGGTCCGCGGGTTTCCGGTATTTTCGGATTAGTTATTCCCGAAAATCCCGGTTTGTTTGTCAACTCATCTTTTAGTTGAGTCATCGAAGTCATCATTTCGTCGAGAATTCTTTTCGTTGTGTTGTATGTGTTCTCCTTAAAGTAGTCATGGTCTTTTTTCGTTGACTCATACTTCTTCAGGATTTCGTGATTCGCTCGAAACTCCTCCCAGTGCGATTGTAAAGCTTCGATACGAGTGTTGAGGTATTCTATGGATTTTCTAGTCACAGAATCCTTTTTGTAGTTTGTTTGAAGTGTTTTGATTTTATCGTAGGCCGTTTGTTGTTCCTTTATTAGTTCGTGGAACATGTAGTCTTCTGTAGACATTGTTAATAGAACAGTGTGAGATTTGGATCGTTAAGTATTTGTTGCAGCAGTAGACGTTATCCCCGCTGGTAAGTTAATGTTGTGGCGGAATATGTAATCCTCGCCGGTAATTAAATTGTTAAAACAGTGGACGTTGTCCCTGCTCGTTCGTTAATAGTTTTGCAGTTGTAGGTAGATGCAGTAGACGTTGTCTCCGCTCTGGTTCGTTGTTGGATGGCACTCAGTGCGGCACTCTCTCCTTACGTTATGTGCACCTTCTCAATGCTGCTGGTGAGACCCGCTTGTGGGAGGCCAACAGCACCGATTTGCTAACGTAATTGAGATATATACCACACTAAGCACTGTCATTAAAAACCTCGAAGGACCAAAAGGATGCTTTTGGTCGTAGTTGTAAATAATGGCTCGAAGGACCAAAAGGATGTTTGGGCCTTTCGTCGTAGACTGCGGCCCGGTGGTAGTTGTAAATCCAAACCACTGCACTGTTCTAATAGTAGTTGTATTTGTTAAAAGAAAGTTTACGCGCAATTCGGTGTCTGAGCCGCACTAGTTAGAATGGACACATTAGCGCGCGACGGTGGTTAAGTAACGACTCGCTTTAGTAAAGAATGTACGGACATTTATAGTTTACCTAAGCGTATACAAAATTGCTGTACGTGCTGTATTGGCTCGTACAATTAGGATGTTTATTTTCGGCGGGTCCATCCGGCGGGTTCGATTCTCAGCTTTGGCTAGTGACAATTTTTTTAATGCAAATATTTTTATTTCTTAGAGTTAATAAAGAAATGAGGAAAAATTTCCTAACTTCAATATTTAGATTAATTTATCTCTGGAAGCATTAGTTTGATCCAACCTGTGGATATTTATACCAAGTTTCATCAATATTAGTTGAAAAATACGACCTGTAAGCGCCAATATACATCCGGACAAATGAAAGCATCCCAAGTTTAAACAGAGACTTCGCTCGCTAGGTCAATTAAGAGATAAGAGTCATCATCATCATAGGCCTTAGATTGCCAATTTAAACATCTATAGCTCAAAACTTTATAAGCTCTCGGAAGTGAGGCCCGAGTACCAAACTGCGCATGGTACAGTAGAGTGCATTGTAAAAGCGGCCATACAGTAACTATAATATGCGTACTGCGCAGCCATCCGCGCTGACTTCCGAGAGCTCATGAAGCTGTAAGCCATTATTAAAAAAATGTAACATTCTTCCTTTGCCATGCATGTACATCAAAGAGATTTGTTCCTTTGTTAAAGCCAATCCAACTTTATTTCATAAGCGCAGTGAAATTATTACTCGACAAAAAAGATTTAAATTTACGAACCTACTGCATCAATATATGACTGGTTGTTACAACACGCATTTTATAGTGTTATGGAATTCCAAATGTACTGTAACAAAAATATTATTTAATATTTGCACACTTGCATGCAGGTTGAACACAAAATGTCTAATTATTTTAAGTAACTTATGTTAACATCTCTTGTAAATTGTGTTCTAGCAAATAAACATTTGATTGATTGATTGATTTTTGGCCGTTGAGTGTGTGGATAGGCGGCCTTTTTATGTGCCGGGTATTCAATAACAATTATCAAATAAATTCACTTAGCTGTAAGCAGTAAGGGTGAAGTAGTCCAGTGGCGTAATTGAAATCCAACATTCACAGTAAGACGGCACAGTTATTTATTTTAGAAGGCACGTATATGAGTAGGTAGCACAAGACAGGAAAAGAAATGAAAACACTAAATAACACAAAGAACAATGATAGGCGCGATGGAAAATATGGTAAGCGTATGAGAGGTACAAGCTGCGTGCGATTGCCGTGGGATATAGATTCACACTAGCGGGACGGCGGCGAAGCGCGGCCGGGCCGGCTGCTGCCTGTGTGGCCTTGAGCGACCGGTCGACGATGCGAGTCTCCATGCGATGGAACGGCCAGCGGTGACGGGTGCTTGGCCCCGGGTGTTCCGTATAATATTGATTGTGTTATATATATATAAAAGTGTATGGTGATGCCTGAATGTGTATAAATAATAATATACAGATAAGTATGATGTAATAAATAATGTGTGAAATATATTAATGTGTGCGTGTGTGAATGTTGAATGTGGGAGTAGCCCACAGATTGATTGAAGTTTTGCATGAGCTATACTTGCCTCTTGAATCTGACGGACGCCGGATTCGGTCGGTCCTACTAAACCTACTCAAAAAACTTCCTCATAGGATTGTGCATGTTGTTTTAATAAATTAGAAAAAACAATTTGTTTAAAAAATATATAATTGAGGCCAAATATATAATTCAGCGAGGTAATGCTGCCAGTATTCTGGGAACCTTACCTTGGTGGTGAGTTGGATAGCATATTTGTTTTATAAATAATGTTTTATTAGTTGTAACTTTTTATTTATAGAGTGCCTGTACATAGTCAGATTGGGACGGCCGCAGGACGACTTTTTAAAAAATACAAAAAAATTAATTTGAAGTGTCGTTTATTCGACGGATCGCTTAAGACTAACTTAATTCTATTAAAACAATACCGTTGCGACGCTCGCCCACGCCATCCCGCACATCATCCGAGCTTCTGCGAATAAACCTTATCTCTGCTTACTAAGCGCGTACAGAGAAAGTAACTGCACGGGACTCAGGTCGCATGACTTCTCCCTCCTGGGATTCAAGATCATCCGAAGGATTCGGAGGATCTTGAAAATTACATTTATAGCCTAAGTTCACTAACCTAATATATAAAACTATCAACCCGCAGACTGCAATAATTAAGTATAACACAATTGTCCAAACACTGACACTGTAGATTTTTACCTCACTGATGTCACTTTCATAGTCACTTTTAAATTTAATTGAATTGATACTTGATTGAATGTTCTTCAAATCTAAGTCTTCCAGTTCCACAGGTTCCCTGTCCTCAATTCTGATATGACTTATGTGTGGCAAGCTGATGGTTGGTAGTCTGTCGTATTTTAATTTCTCTAGTTGGTGTGGCCGAAGCTTAAGTGTAAATCTATCTATTTTTACTACACAATCTATATCTTCTAATGTGATTATATATGTTCCCTGGACATTTTGCTGGTGTACCTCGTTCGAGCAAATTTTCTGGATGAGTGTGCTTGACCTGGAATACAGGATCCACCGGTTTGGTCGTATACGCTGGACCATGACGTTTCCAAGTGTTACTGGAATTAGAGCACAGGAACTCATGTTCTTCGAAAATTTCATCAAGTCTGAAATACAGGGGTCGTCAATAAATTGGGCAGTGCTATCCTCGAAACAGATAAAGCTGGAGTCGCCGGTCGTCTCGCAAGGCTGGGCTAGCGGCTCAGATGTCAGTCCCTTCACTATGAGGTAAGGATACTTAGGTAGGATGATGTAAGTTTTATGATCATGGATAATAGGGATAGGGTACATTTTATAATATATGTAGGTCTCTTTACCAATTAGTGGAATCTCTAATATGAATGTTAACTGACTTTCCTTAAGGAATGATTTAATACCAATATTCTGCTCAATCCGTACAAGATTTTCAAGACTAGCTGGAAAGACTAATATTTCTGTTTTTTCAATATTTTTAAGTATTATTAAAAAATGATTAGACTCTATTATTGACTGATGCAGAGTGTTCAGCTTACTAAACGCTATTGCAGTTTCGACTTCATTCAATTTAATATAAATACTTTGGAAATTGTGTAAAATCATAGAATACACGTTAATTATAATATTACTTGTGTAATGTACATTTTCTAATTGTTTCGTCTTATCCAGCTTATCGCGAAGATCTTGAAATTTCTTATCAAGCTGTCGCACATTATTATTAATAGACTGTGTTACATTATAGAAACCTTTCATGGCTTCGGAGATCAGAGTTACCTTCTTGTTGGCATATGCCTGTTTTGACTGAATAGTTTTAATTAGCTTATCGTATCTAGATGCATCCTCACTGTCTAAGTTCCCCGTAATTATCTTGATAATAGAGCCCAAAGGGTTAATAAGGCCCCTCTTTACCCTATATTTAGGAAGCAACTGCCTATGCTTATTAATAGTCAGATTCATTATATATTCTGCTTGGATTCTAAAGTCGGAAAAAGCTAATTTTTTATATGTTATATTATAATTAGCATCTACAATCTTATTTAAATCGTTAAATCTAATACTATTTAATGTTAAGTCTTCAGAAACGAGATTTAAGTCAAGTCTTTTAAGTATTGTCCATTTTTCAGAACTGATGACCGCTGTTCCTTCTTTTAAAGGTAAGACTCCTGGGTTGCCCTCAAGTGGCTGCAGTTGAAGGGCCTGGAGTTGGGTCGCTGCCGTCAGGACCAGCACCATGATTCGGACGTCTCTGTGGAGGGCGTTTGATATCTTTAATGGGAATTCTAATGTCACGGTTCTTTGTTGTTATGGTCACCACATTTCTGTCAGCCTCACCTATTACTACACCCTTGTCGTAACGGGGTTTGTCTTTACTTCGCCTAACGTTGGTCCCCTTAAAGAAGACAGTATCATCCGTATTAATGTCAAAGTCAGTTTCACCCCCCCTCTTGTCTCTAGCAACTTCCTTTACTTTTATCATTTTGTCCGTGAGATTTTTATACAAATATTTTGTTCGTTTTTTATGATCGCGCATTAATACCTGCATGTATTCTTTGTCAAAATTAACATTAAAAGTATTTTTTGATTCTGTGTGACCGAACACTACTTCGAAGGGGGTCAACCCTGTCACTGAGTGGATGCTGTGGTTGTAGGCCATAATGGCAAAAGTCATTACAGTTGAAGCGTCAGTCAATTTTCGTTCGTATTTAGCAAGTCTGTAAGTCTCTAAGATTGTCGAATGGAACCTCTCTATCAGACCCATCGAGTTTGGATTGTTCGGTGTACCCAAATGCAGTTCGATTTTGTAGAAGTCTAGCAATTCTTTGATGAGTGAGTTATTAAATTCTGAGCCGGAATCAGAGCTGATTTTCTTGGGTGTACCGTACAAAGAAAAGTACTTAATCAAAGCTCTTACTACCTCTGGTGCTGATTGATTGGAAATTTCAAACGCCTGACCAAGCTTGCTAAAAGCGTCGATGATCGTTAAATAAGATCTACCCTCTATTTTGAATATATCGATGAATAGCTCCTCGAAAGGCCTATTTTGAGTCTGCGTTAATTGTAATGTAGGCTTGAGAGGTTTCCTGTCATATTTCAGCTTCTTGCACGGTTCGCATGCATTTATAACGGCGGCTACGGTGACGTCCAAATTATGCCAGAAATATGTGCGTTTTATGTGTGCTACTGTTTCTTTGATACCACGATGACAACTTTTACCAACATGGTACTTGTTAATAATGGCTCTTTGTTCATCTTCATTTTCTATGTAGACTAGCGTAAATTTTTTTACCGTACAAGTATGGTCGAAAATGTTTGATGGCCCAAATAATAGCCAGTGCCTCCTTCTCTATAGTGCTGTATCTACTTTCAGGATCGTTGAGTGTGCGCGATGCATATGCAACGGGACGATCGCTGCCTACCGTACCCTGTGACAAGACGGCGCCTATGGCATAGTCTGAGGCATCTGTTGTTAAAATAAAAGGCTTTTCAAAATCTGGGAATTGCAATAGAGGTGCATTTGTTAACAATTCCTTGCACTTTTCGAAGGCTTCAATAAACTCCCTATCAATCACAATCTTATGGTTCTTTTTGAGGCATACTGTCATTGGTCTGGTCAATTTTGCAAAGTCTTTAATAAATTTTCTATAGTAGCCCACCAAGCCTAAGAAGCTTTTAATCTCTGTTTGCGACCTAGGAAGGGGGAACTTAAGGACCGCGTCAATCTTGTCGTTATTGGGCTTAAGGCCGTCCTTGGTTATCGAATGGCCTAGGTAAAGTACTTCTTTACGAAGAAATTCTGACTTGTCAAGTTGTACCTTTAGATTGGTTTGTCTCAGTCGTTCAAATATGTTACGGAGCTTCTCGACGTGCTCCTGCAAGCTAGATGAAAAGATAATAATGTCATCTAAGTACACTAAACAGTGTATTCCTTGCAGACCACGTAAGATACTGTCCATGGCTCGCTGAAAAGTGGCTGGAGCCGTTTTTAAGCCAAAAGGCATGCGTAAAAACTCAAAGTGTCCCGCTTGGGCACTGAATGCGGTTTTCTGTCGGTCTGCTTTATTTATCTCAATTTGGTGGTATCCGCTGGCTAAATCCAAGGTTGTGAAGTAATTGGACTTACCCAATTTATCAAATATATCTGATATATTAGGGAGCGGATATTTATCGTCAGTTGTTGTGTCATTCAAGCGTCGGTAGTCAACCACCATCCTGTACTTCTTTTCTCCCGAAGCGTCCAGCTTCTTTGGTACAAGATGAACTGGGAAGTTCCAGGGGGAGAAAGACTCCTGGATCACGTTGTCTTTAAGTAGTTTATCAACTTGTCTGTTTATTTCATCATTTACTGCTTGCGGTTGTCTGTATGGTTTTATATAAATCGGATCTTCATTCTGGGTTCGAATGTGGTGTTTGACTTTGTTTGTGAAGGTCAAAGGCAACTTGTCACAGTAAAATATGTCTCTAAACTCATAGCATAAGGCACTGATTGCGTTTCTTTCTTCCGTGTTCATGTGATCAAGTCTTAGTTTTTCTAGATTGTCAACCAGGTAGTCGTCAATGTCAAGGTCATTATCAGTTATTATATTTGTCTCACATGCTTGGGGTTCATACTGAGTAACATTAACAAGATGGTTGATTTTCAATGTTATTGGATTGTCTAGTGTGTTTTGGATAATTGTATGGGCTTGTCCATTAACACAGTTAACAAGTGCGCAAGGCATTCTTACGCCAGGTTTAAATTCACAGTATTCTATTATACCTATACCGTCTTGTAGGTCAGTTGGTAAGGTAACTCGGGTTTCAGATCGTGGTTCGAGTCGGATATTAGTTTGTGGGTTATAGACGAACGGAATTTCGGTATCTCGGGTCCGTAGCACCTGATTTTTCATATCAATGTTTGCACCCAGTTGCGACAGAAGGTCAGAACCTATTAAGCCGTCATAATCTTTATCTACCTCATATATGTAAAAAGTGTGCGCATCCTTACATCTGAAAGTTTCTAGCAGGGGAATATGAATCGCTTCATCATGACAGCTTTTACCATGAGTGCTGATGACCTCGAACGGGACAGAATATTTAAACTGTTGGAAGAACTCGTTTGCTTTCTTAGGGCTGATAAAGGACCGCGAGCTGCCAGTGTCCAACATAAACTTGGAGTCTATCTCTGGCAAATATATGTAAGGTAGTTTCGCGAAATTGTCGCAGTTTAAATTTATTAATTCGGTGGGTTCGTGTCCGAGGCTATTTCGTAAAAATTTGGGCTTTGGTAAGTTGTGTCGTCATATGTTTCAGTCAATTCATGTGCATAACCTTGTTCGTCATAGTATGTGTTGACATTGTTATAATTTAGGTCGTTTGTTTGGTCATAATTTTCGTTATAGTCACTCTCAGCCGAGTAAACTTGAAGCTCGTTATGGTGAGCCTGATTGGGGCGAGCGGGTAATGCTGTGCGCATAGACACATCGGTATCTAAGTGACCACTGGGTCTATTCTGGTTAGATTGAGGAATGCCGAATTTAAATTGGTTTGTCGGTGGCTGGTTAAACGCCTGTCTATGAGCTGGTTGACCAAATGATGGCCTGTACCCTTGTGGGGCATATTGTGGTGAACCGATTCTGAGACCTTGGTTATTGGGGATTCCGAATCTAAAATTTTGATGTGGCTGTTGCGCCTTAAATCCATTTGCGTGCGGAATGCCAAATTTAAATTGAGATGCTTGCTGGTTACCAAAATTGGAATTATACTGAACATTTGGTCTGGGCTGGTTTGGAACACCAAATCGGAAACCTGCCTGATTTGGTGGGTTAGCGTTAGTCGTGAAATATGGCTTTAACCCGAATTTCTCAACATATGGATTGTGTGAAGCCGGGGGTTGTAGTTTATTTGTCAATCCCGGTCGCAACATTTTGTTTCGCGAATTGTACTGGAATTGAAAGTTAACTTCTTCCAGTACAATGCTAAGCGCCTGCTCTAGTGTACCACTACCCTTAAGTCTCACTATGCGGATAAGATCCTCTGGAAGATTATAGAGGAACACATTCATGGCCATGTTATCGTAAATTGTGATCTTACTACGCCTAACATGGTCGTCCTGTGTAAGGTTGACCTTGGCAATCAATGTACTCTTAACTTGTTGGATTCGGTTGCAGAAATCGAGATACGATTCACCTTGATTAATTTTTAACGTTTCTAGTTGTATGGCAATGCATTCTTCGGAACGCGGATCTCCGAAATGCTGGGTCAAAACAGATTTTAATTCGGCCCAAGACTCTATGTCTGGTCTTTCACTTATAAGATGAGCGGCTTTGCCAACTAATTTACTTGACACTACATGAAACAGATATATTTCTTGTGCCGGATTATTATCTCTCTTGTAACAGTTAATAACATACTCGCATTTTTTAATATATAGGTTAAGCAATTTTTCATCACCGTCAAACTTTGGTATAATGGAAGATATCTCACTAGGAATGGCATCAACCGTATTATGAGCCATTTTTACGAAATAACACAGTATAAACACAGATAAAATATAGTATACGCAACCCTATAAAATAGTTTAACTTCAATACTTAATGTGCTAATCACGAATCTATCAAGAATGATATTATAGTTAATCTTTAATCACTTAATAACTAAACACATATATAATAAGGTAGTATAATTACCGATATTTGGTGTAATTATACAGAAAATCAGTTAACTTATTAGCCAAGGTAAAGTTTAGACCTCAGATAATTTGTAACAATTTTAAAATGGAATAGATATTAGGAACAAGGAATAGTGAAGTGAACTACTCACAAGCCCGCCATTATCCTCCTTGAGTCAGCAGCTGATCCTTCGTCCTGTTTTGCGCGTCGCGAGAGACTTATTTATTTGGTTCGTATGGATACCAGCACTACTATTTGCCGAACTTTACACACCACAAAACCGATTTCGGGGCTCTGTCAAGGCGATAGCACGGCAGTAGGACTTAGAGGTATCCTACCGGCTGCGCCAGTCAGATTGGGACGGCCGCAGGACGACTTTTTAAAAAATACAAAAAAATTAATTTGAAGTGTCGTTTATTCGACGGATCGCTTAAGACTAACTTAATTCTATTAAAACAATACCGTTGCGACGCTCGCCCACGCCATCCCGCACATCATCCGAGCTTCTGCGAATAAACCTTATCTCTGCTTACTAAGCGCGTACAGAGAAAGTAACTGCACGGGACTCAGGTCGCATGACTACATATTACTGTTTATTTATATATGTAGTTTAAAAAAAATACTATGCATATTGAGACCTATTTCATTTATTTCTTAAGGTTACACATAATTCGATTTTTATCTATTTGTATTTTAAAGCCAAATAAAGCCATCGAAATATCATTCAAAATCAAATACGCGTGGTTTCCGTATTGACTTCCATGGGAGCTTCTTGAGGCTTGTTAATTATTTCTTCAGTAAACGTAAATAGACTTCTATTTTTAGCAAGTAGAGACTGCTCTATGACTTCACACATTTTTGAATTTTGTGCAAAATACACTGAAATAGCAATTTACATTTGTTATCTTGTTTTTCTGACCTATTTACATACCTTTCTACTTAATGTAATCCAGTCACAATTCAAGATTTATGATTTTTATAGCAGTATCGCCTTGCTTAAAGTAATCAAGAAATTTAAATAAAAAAATTGAATCTAACAATTTAATTTAATATTTAGTTAAAAATAAAGGCAATTTGCCTTGAAAAAAAAAACAGGGCTTAGTCACTGTTTTGAAGTACACCTTTTGTACATATTGATTTAGTATTTTGATAGGATTTTATTAACTCTATTGTGTCTTATTTTTTCGTACGATACGTGCATGAAACAGACAAAATTACTCTCAACTGAAAATTATCACTAGAATGTATTATTCCAAAAATTACCTAATGATATTCCGTTTTTTATAAACTGTTTATATACAAAGCATTTAATTTAATCATTGTCTTACCTGATAGAAAGTGATGATGATGTGACCTATGCACACTTCAGTTGAAGACTCCGAGATGATAATGGATATAATAATAATAATAAAAACGCCCAACGATCACATACATAGATCCTGGACCCGAACTAGGATACCCCGTGTCCCCGGGACCTAGGTACTACGAGAACCACGGTCCCACAACACCCAGACTCAGAAAAAGTATTTACGCTTTTTTTCTGTGCACAAATACTTGTCCTGCCGCGAGAATTGAACCCGCTGCCTCCGGGCTATGAGCCGACTTGCTCAACCACCACACCAGAGAGGCTGTCAATTATGAATATAATTGAAATAAATATAATCGGTATCTTCTAGGCAAGCATGCTCCATTGTCGACTACGTTGTCGCTTACCATCAGGTGAGACAATAGAATATAAGCCAAATTCATGATAAAAGAAAATGTTCATAAGAGTTCTAATCACTTACTTCCCACTCTCATACAATTAGCTTTCCATAACGTACACACGTTCTCGAACCAGGGTATGATTCCAGTAACCAAGTCTCGACCGCATATTTTCATTTTCGGATAAAGGTAACATTCGTGCATTTTCTCGCAGTTGTACTTCGAGAATGATTCACGTAAAATTGAACCGCCCTAAAAAGTAACAAGCTTTTAAAGGCCCAAATAGGTTTTGTCTGGACGCTCTTCGACCTTCGGCCCCTCGCCCTTCTCCCTTCGGTAGAGCGATGATAAACGCAGTGGCTATTTTTGTAACCAGCTAACGCTGTTTGCTGTACAGACCTTTACAGCATCACCGAGTGGGCGGACGGGCGCATAAGTCACCAAGCTGTCAAAATTGGGAGGCAACTAGCTCACAGTAACTACTAATGGTAACCGCTGATTAAGAAGAGCTGATAATTTGGCTGGATTAGAATAGTGGTCTGTATCGGTGTTCTAAGTATGTTTATATACAGCTGCTCTTACCGGCTCATCAGTTTGGTCTGGAGTTGGGTTTGACTCCACGCATAACAGCGCTATCATGGATAAAGCTGGAAACATGTAAAACACAAGAACAGAAAAAATCTTACCGATCTACTATTGAAATCTGAATAACATTAAATTAAGCAAAAAAGTTTTACAGGTTTGAAATATTTGTAATTACAATATTTAATGGATATTTTTGGTCTGAGGTTTACAATAAACGCTTAATTTTCCGGGATAAAAAGTGTTTATTCTGTTTACTTCGGTAGCATGTACAATCTATGTGCAAAAGTAATTCGAATCGGTTCAGCCGTTTTGACATGAAAGGTTACTAGCTAACTTTAAAAGAAACATTGTGTAATAGGATCTAACAAACTGTGAAATTTTGTTTTCTGGTCTCACGTGGCTTTGTGAACTTACCAAAACTAAAAACAGTGTACGCGTATAAAAACATTATAGCTCAGAATGTAGAAATATAAATAAAAGTCAATTAAAGCCAAATTACACGCCACTTAGCATTTAATGTGAATTCAGTTTTACAATGCAAGTAGAACTGCGCGTAGCCAGAAAATCTGAAAAACAAAATAGAAGATAGATATATAGCTACAATACTGCCACCATGTTGGGTACGCTACCTACTGGTAGTGGGCTGGAGCATTTGGCCTGTCTCGGTCGCGGCTAGGATATAGACCAAATTTTTTTTTCTTTTTTGCAGTAGTAATAGTTTAGTATTGGTTATTATATCATTGTAGTATTTAGTTTGAAAATAAAGGATATTAAAAAAAACTACAATACTAGCTGCGTAATGTCACTAATCTTTAGTTGATGAATAACAACAATTAACGATCACGAAGCAATAAGATAAAACTAAAATAATGAGGATATTACATAATTATCAATTAGAAAATAAGCTGAAATTTGAGATATAACAGACTTTATAACAGCTTTTCGGGTTTTTCTTAACTGCCTAGGTACTCAAATATTTTTATGTCATCGTTTAAGTTGTTTCAGAAATAATCCAATTTTCTTTTCTCATCGTATTGTGAACATTTTGTACTTATACATGAACTTATACATATTTATTTTACCGATGATTATAAAAGAAATATGTACATGAACAAGATGTTATACCTGCTGGCCAACAAAACTGCGGGAAAGGTTCGTTATTACCACTTCGCTGATAAAAGGGAGAAAAGGGAAAAATAGGGAGTCGATGCAGAATCTAAAATAAGAATCGCTGTGGTATCTATTATCAAACTTATAAAACAAGTAATGACTTCATAAGTATATAGGTTACTAACCATGCTTGGAACGGCAATTGTGTTCGAAAACGTCACATGTAGTTTGGAACCAGCTGGTTATATTTCTTCTACGGTCAATAGCGCAGACGATGAGAGCATCCGTAGGTTGTGATTGTGACGAAATACAGAGCTCGCTTCTCCAACACCAATACTTGTTGTTATCAGCTGGGCGAACTGGCTGTTCTATTAGGATTTCCATCTGATGCTATACATAAAGACATTCTGTCAAATAACTATGAGGACACTAACTAACTGATGACGACAACAACAGAGAAAGATATAGTGATACAGTGAGAGTCTTATTCATTCATATTCATTTATATGCTTATATTACAGACTAGTAGTATAGGTTAAGGATCAATATAATATGCGCCCTGTAAGAACGCTGCAAATTTGAATTTCGAGTGGTTTCAAAATATATTATGTCGGTACATTGTATTTTAGTCAAAACAAGCTCTATGGTGATGGTAATATCAGAAAGATGAGGTCCACGAATAAGCAGAAAAGGATTGGTTGTGTGAAAGAAATCGCTATTGCTTAGAGCAATCTCTTCCACAGAACCATTCCTTTCTGTGAAAGAGATCGCTGTTGCTTATAGTGATCTCTTCCACACAACCATTCCATTACTGCTTGTTCGTGAACCTCATCTCTCTGTTTTCTGTTTAGTCTTATCAGACTGCCTATTGTACTAACTACGTTGTGTCAACTAAGTTCTTTTTTTTACGGTGTACAATAAAGTGTTAATCTATCTGTCTAAACTTGATCATTGATAAAAAAATGCCATTTATGTTTATAATCGTGGGTACCATAAGAGCTGGCTAAAAGAATATCCAGGGAATGGGCAGCAGTGTTGTCCTTGGTCTACATTATAACATTATAACCTACAGCGATTACCAAGCCGCCTGCCAAGGTCATTTTGGACCCTATGATGAGCGTCCTAAGTGGCATCATAGGAGGAGGCTTATTTTCAGCAGTGGAATGTTTTTTAATTGGGTACATGCTTTTATTACCTAATCTAAATCTCATACTAACTGATGCCACATTTATACAAATAGCTACTACAAAATATTTTCCTTGGTTTATTTGTGTAACAAATCAAATACTCCAGCCAACTACCAGTAAGAGTAGTAAGTAGGGTGCCCCACAAGTTGGCTGCATTGCCCAGACTTGACCACCAATTTGATGCGAAATATCAGGAAAATGCTTGCCTCTTAAAATAGGTGACCAAGATTGTTTTTTAATTTTCAGTAACTTTCTGGAACATCTTGGCTTGCATAAGTTAATTATATGTATCTAGATAAGGATTAACTAAGAAATTCGTTTGATTAAGTCACTAATTTTTATTTTTTCAGCGGTTAATAAAATAAGTATACTCTCCTCTTCGGCTTAAAATGCTGATTTAATTGATCCCCGTACTTTTCAAAATTTGAAATTATTGGTTCTTTGTGGTTTGTGGTATTATACACCTTTTTCTCCTTATTAATGCTATTTTATTGATTTACGACTATCGAATGTTTCAATGTTTACTTTTTCAATCGTTCTTGTCAGATTTATCTTCATTAACAGGTTATTCACCTTGCTGTTGCGTTTCGTCTCCTGTAAATCTATCAGGTACAATTACCTCACCTTCTATAGAGCCATCAGTATGTAGATTAATATTTCCAGTTAATGTGTGTTCATCAAGCGTTCCTTTATCATGTACTTCCACAGTATCTTGATTGTTATTATGAGATTGGGAATTATCTTTATTAGCCGTTTCTTCACCTTGCTGTTGTGTTTCGCCTCCTACTAATTCATCAGGTATAATTATCTCTCCTTCTACAGAGCCATCAGTGTGTATATGAATATTTCCAGTTAAGGCGTATTGCTCATGCGTTCCTTCATCGTGCACTTCTCCAGCATCTTGGTTGCTATTTTGGGTCTTGAAATTATCATTATTAGAAGTTTCTTCACCTTGCTGTTGTGTTTCGTCTCCCGCTAATCTATCAGGTATAATTACCTCTCCTTCTACAGAGCCATCAGTATGTAAAGTAATACTTCCTTTTATTTCGGATTTATCAAGCGTTCCTTCATCCTGTACTTCCGTGGTATCTGGATTGTTATTATGGGATTGGAAATTATCTTCATTAGCCCTTTCTTCACCTTGCTGTTGTGTTTCGTCTTCTACTAATTCATCGGGTATAATTATCTCTCCTTCTACAGAGCCATCAGTGTGTATATTAATATTTCCAGTTAGTGCGTGTTGATTAAGCGTTCCTTCATCGCGCACTTCTCCAGCATCTTGGTTGCTATTGTGAGACTTGAAATTATTTTTTTTAGCAGTTTCTTCACTCTGCTGTTTTGTTTCGTCTCCTGCTAATCCATCAGGTATAATTACTTCTCCTTCTACAGAGCCATCAGTGTGTAAAGTAATAGTTCCTTTTATTTCGGATTTATCAAGAGTTTCTTCAGCATGCTCTTCCGCTGTATCTTGATTGTCATTATGGGATTGAAAATTACCTTTATCAGCAGTTTCTTCACCTTGCTGTTGTGTTTCATCTCCTACTAATTTATCAGGTATAATTACCTCTCCTTCTACAGAGCCATCAGTATGTAAAGTAATACTTCCTTTTATTTCGGATTTACCAAGCGTTCCTTTATCATGCACTTCCCCAGCTTCTTGGTTGTTATTGTGGGATTTAAAATTATCTTTATTAGTAGTTCCTTTACCTTGCTGTTGTGTCTCGTCTCCTTCTAATCCATCAGGTATAATTACCTCTCCTTCTATAGATCCATCAGTATGTAAAGTAATGTTTCCTTTAATTTCGGGTTTATCAAACGTTCCTGCATCATGCACTTCCACAGCTTCTTGGTCGTTGTTGTGGGATTCAGTTTCAGGAGCCGTTTTTTCACTGATAGGGGGTAAATTATCACATCTTGTTTTAACGGTCTTTACGAAATCTGTAAACACGGTTTATTATTGAGATGAAAATTATGTGTATATGTGATTGTTCAAAATATTAATGTTTGTAGTGATCAATATAGGTTATAATGGTATGGCTGAAACTTGTAAGATCAAAGCAAGCCTTTGATAAAACCATGCTGGTTACGTGACGTATCCACATACCTGTATCCTTGAGACAGTTGTATTCCAAAATATCGCATGTATCGAAGAACCGACGTAGTTTACCTTTGCTATCCACACCGCACTTCTCTTTTGCCGTATGGATACAAACCTTCGCTTTGTAGCAAACCTGAAATACATTTCATTTATCATTATCATTTTATTTCAGAAAAAGCTAAATCGCTTTTAGCTTTTGAATTATTTTGATCATTGTTAGCAACCAGTTGTGAAGTATTAACAGAAATAATATAGGTACGATAGGTGTCACCACGGCTGCTTAGGTGGTATAAAATAGTCTTTAGATCATAATATTTTCACAGTTGTCGGGAGTACAGCCGTGGCTTAGATGGCAAAAACTTCTGATTGGGGAAGTTACAAGACGAGGGATCAAATCCCGATGCTTGCTAGAAGCTTAGGCTAATTACTATCAGTGTGTTACTCTTTGAAATTGTTTATTGTTTATTCACATGACATAAATAGTTTTACTAAAAAAAAATCGAAAGATTGATTAATTTCCATATTATTATTAAATTCCATAGATGATGAAAATCCTACTTATCCTATGAACACATCTTCAATTGAATAGTAAGTAGTATAATTGCACTACCAGCACTTTATACGTTAAAATATGTTACATAATTTACTAAGGACACAATTGAAGGGTTGAGAATAAAAAGGATTTAACTGACAAATTGCCAGTTTCAAGAAAATTGACTTTAAACGTCAACGGCGTCATTTTTATGTCGAGTGCTTATAAGGTAATAGAAAAGGTTTATGTAAGTTTCAGTTGCTTGAAAATGTTTTATTTCTATTTAAAATTACTAAATATAGTACTAATTCATACAATTACTGTAAAAATATAATACAATAAAAGAAATAAAGTAATGTTTTTAAGCATAAAAAATAATAGCAAAGCGTACTGTATTCCTGTGACAGATAAACCATTTTTAGACTCAAAATCTCGAGATTTAAGCCTCATTTCGGTATTTTGAGAATGTATTATTGAAGATAATTTCACGCTGAATCCAACGATACCCATAAGTCATTTGGTCAAAAAAATCAGTTAAATCCTTTTTATTCTCACCCCTTCAATTATATTTTTATTTTAAAGTATTTTTGGAGCTGCTGGATAAATCTCGGATGTAAAATCAAATTAAGCCGTAGCAATTTAATAAGGTTTCAAAAGATTCATACGAAAATACAGACATGGAGAACATATAAGGGTCTCGGGTAGTATTATACCGAACCCTAAAAAGGTTTTCAGTCTTGCTTTTCTACGATGAAGGTAAGTTATTAATTATCTGATATGTGAGTAGATAAACTGCTTGATATTTTACAAATGAGCCGATTATTCACAACGGCCATAAGTCTGGTGGGAATGTCAATGGATATTTGAGAGCTAATTTCATCACCATCAGCTTATTTATACTTTTAACTCTTAGTAGTAATTAGTTATTTAACTTACTTTATTACGAATCCGATCCAAAGAACCACACTCACAACCTAGAACGAATAAAATAGCACCTGGAAAATTGTATTATTTTGTTAAATTTCATAGATTTATATCTATTTGTTTGCCTAAATTTTCTTTTTATAATAAGGAATAACGTGACGATCTAACTGTTCACCTGATCTTAAGTGACACCGCTACCCATGTCAGTTGCAGTTTGAATAAAGAATAGAGTTTCGCGTGACACTGCACTGCGCACGTCATCCTGAGGCATCAGCATAATCTAGTAATAAGATTACTAGACTGTGAGATCAATTCGTAAAGTCTCGTTTGCCCAGTAATTTTACTAGTTACAGTGCCTTTCAAACCGGAACACAGCAGTGCTTGCGCACTACTGCTTGGTAAAAGAATAACTGGCAAAGCGGTGGTACCAACCTAGACGAACTTGCAGAAAAGTCCTAACACCCTGTATATATTAAACTAGTATGAATTCATTTGTTTTTGTCTAAATGGTAGAAAAAATTAAACGACATCTTAACCGTAGATGTATAATAGATGTAAAACAACTCACATATCGATAAAAGTGCTTTCATATTGAGAGCTGGTGCATAAAAAAATACAACCAATACAGTGAAATAATCTTATCGCAACTACGTAAAATATATTCACATTTTCAGTATACATAAAATAAAAATAAGGCTGGTTTACTCAACATATTGTCTTTGTTTATTTTTTTAGCAATTTTACCTAACCAATTAAACAATCCCACTATTTAAGATTTAATAAATTTTAAGGTGGCTACACACCATCTAATCTGCCGTACGATCTGGGGGGTGATCACATAACTTTGTTTGCAATCCAACAGGAGAAATTACATTCCGAATTTGAAAATGTCTATAGTAATTATGCACATAAATTGCGTATCGAAACTATCAAATCCATACATTTATCAGTTGCAATCAAGTTAAATCATAAGTTACGGTTTGCCTTAACAAATTGCAACACTCTTGTCAGAGTATATATTTTAGGTTACTTTAAGTGTATACTTAAGCACCAAATATATTTAAGCAATAAATAAATAAATAAAAAATAAATAAATGATTTGCTGAAATTGCGGGTAATCGCGCCGCAACACGCCTCCACACGATGCGATCAACTACTCGTAATTAAGTTGACAAGTTGTGTGGCAAATTGTATGACTTGTACAGTACGTACTTACTTACTATACCTATTACAATAAAAATAAGGACCTAAAAATAGGGATACCTATTTTAATAATTTTTTTCCTAATTACTTATCATAATTGAATCTAATACAAATTTAAAAAATACATTAAATTTAAATATATTTAGAGAATACAATTTTTTTCGTCTATTAAACAACCTAAACAAGGCCAGCACGGTAGTTTAGAAAACCTTTACATGTAGCAAGTTTATTTCACTTTTACAAATGTTTACATAATCAAATCATGAAATGGAATAAATAAATAACTTCAGACTTAACAACAAAATAACTGGGATAAAAAAAGAACGACAGCAGTAAAATGTTTCATGGAAAATTCTTATTGTTTTCACATTTAATTATAATACTTTTAGTAAATTTTTGCGGAGGTTTACCTAAAAAGAAGGTAGGCAACTTTTCAATTAATAAAATTACCGAAGTTACTTTGTGGAATAATTTTGTACAGTATTTAATTAAATGTTTTATCGTGGAAACTCTTAATTTTTCGGGATAAAACTTTTGTTTGCTCCACTAATAGATAACATATATATATATATATATATATATATAACATAAGCCTTTATTCCTGTTTGTCTTACAAATTACATTTCTACCCAACGATATTTTTGTTAATTTTACGTTCTATTTATAACCTATTAAGAATATCGGCACCGGTTTATCCTCTCTTTGTAACTATACTAAATAAGGGGAAAAAAAGCACCTCTTAAATTACTTTATAGATAACATTGTTAAAAATATTTATAATACAGTTGTTATGTTTAGATAGATAGATAGATAACTCTTTATTGTTTAAGTATAGGTATACATACATACCTGAATAAAACTGTTAAATCGTCCAAATTACATAAATAACCTTTTTGTAACTGACATTTGTTGCCAAATAAACTTATTCTTATTGAATAGAAAAGTGGTAATTATTATAATAATTAAAATTAATTTCATGCATAGCCAACATGCTTGGACGCGTTTTTATGTGCGCACACGGGCAAAATAATATGCGGCTTGAACTCCGATAACCGAGAGGTACGCTGGTTCTATGACAAATGTGATGTTCACGAATTCAATTGTGAATATAAAACAGGTATTTATTTATACCCTTTTATAGTTTGTACTCTCTGCACTCTATTTTTTTTTATTATGTTTTGGATCCACACCTCCGTGTATTTAGCCAGTGTCAAGGAATTGATAATTTATCAAGTTAATGATATTTCATAGTCAAGTCATAGTCTAGTCAAAGTCATACTCCTAGTAAAGTGGTGGCATCTTTACTTGAAGCTTCTATGGAGTTTTGGAAACAACACGAAAAGAAACGTTTCACCATCATTATACCATTTTCCTACACTCACGCCTGTAATCCAGCACTTAACGAATAGAATGCACACAACCAATTTTATGCACTAACACTGAAAATAACACAAGTTTTGGAAAATAATATAATGCGGTGACGCAATCTTTTTCTTTTTCTATTTACGATATAATACTGTTTTCCAGAATAAAAAAATATTGTAAGTGTATAAAAACTAAATAATTACTTTTTATACAATTAAAATATTTTTTATCAGTTATACTACTAAATAAAACTGGGTAAAACTGATTTTGGGATTTATCTAAAATAGGGTACTGTACACGCCAGTCCTTCCTACCTCATGGCGTAAGAAAGTTGTCACCAAAATTTATAAGCCACCTGAAGGCTTTTGGCTTGGCTTAACGATTGTTGTTATCAACAACTTGGATCAATGGCTTAACGTGCCCTCCGAAGTATACGGTAGCGCTTAGTTGTAAATACCACTTTTCATAGCGGTGAATGAAATTAAGCGAAATTACTGTATTTATATAATTCATTATACACAATATATTTTTAAAACTGTTATTTTCAGGTGTTATTATAATATACATTATAATAACAGTTTAGTCGGCGAACGCAAATCAATCGCAATGTACGAAGTTAAATAAATTAAATTACAAAAAAAAAAGCAACAGAGTTAATATTGATCATAGTTAGATCAAGTGTTATTTATTCTGCAGTCGCGACCCCGTTACGGCGGACGAGGGCTCACGGGGGGGTTTTAGTAGGTTCGAGTCCCACATACCCCCTGCCACCACGGAGGTGGTGCGAGGGCATTTCACCCACTCAAAAAAAGTGTTATTTATTCAAATATATATTTTAATCTCCATACCATAATTTTGTACTTTCTGATTGAGATCTAACTACCTGCCCAGTCATGTTCACCATGATGTGTAACAATATTCTATAGTAACAATATCCTTTATCAATTTTCAGAATTCAAGGCGGTAACAAAGGATAAATGTCACCACGTACCTCCACCAGTATGATATGTTTACAAAACATCCTCACAAGCACGATAATCCTACAGTTACGGGAAGTTCATGTTATTCCTAGACAATAGACTTAGATTTTGTACAAAACCAAGCTAAGCATTCAGTCGTGTGGGACCTCTCAAAGACGCCAGTTGCTGGAAGATTATGCCGAACAAACTATCAGGCAAGTAAATTTTACAGCAAAGAGAGGCTCAAGTGACTGGTGTTTCAATTATTAGAATTCCGAACCAATTTAATTTTCCTGTTCAATTATATCACACTAATATTATAAAGGCGAAAGTTTGGATGTGTGTTTGTGTGTATGTGTGTATGTTTGTTACTCCTTCTAACTCAAACGGCTGAATGGATTTGGATGAAATTCGGTACCAAGATAGCTTATAGGTCTTTACCTATGAAATTGCCGTTTTGTTTGAAAAAAGTTAAAGTATTTTTTTTTTCGAACTTATTTATTTCTTTTATTCAAAGTAATCACCCCTGCAATCAATGCATCTTTGCCAACGCTGTGGCAGTTTATGGATGCCCTTCTTGAAAAAATCAGCAGGACGGGAGACAACAAACTCTTCAAAGGCGTTTTGTACTGCCTCTCGGGAATTGAATTTTTTTCCTGCTAACAAGTTGTCCAAATTTTGGAAAAGTAATAGTCGGTAGGCGCAAGATCTGGTGAGTATGGCGGATGAGGGAGAGCTTCTAAACCCAACTCATGCAGCTTAGAGACGGTCTGTTGTGCAGTATGGGGTCGCGCGTTGTCGTGAAGTAGCAGTGGAGACGACCGATTGACCAAAGCTTGCAGGTTGAGCAAAGGTTGCAGACGTGCTAGTTTCGCCATCATTGTGGTCAGTTCTTCAATGTACACATCTGCAGTAATGCTCTCGCCGTTTTGTAAAAAGCTATGATGAATCACACCAGCACTAGACCACCAAACTGTGACCATCACCTTTCTAGGGGTCATTTTTCGTTTTGCACATTGCTTTGGTACCGAACCAGGATCTAACCAACTTGCTGAGCGCTTTCGATTGTCAAAAAGAATCCATTTTTCGTCGCACGTAACAATTCGGTTCAAAATTCCTTCATTTCTGTGCCTGTTAAGCAGCGCAAGGCAAGTCTCGACGCGTACGTTGCGCTGGCGATCGTTAAGTTCGTGGGGCACCCATCTATCAAGCTTTTTTATCTTGCCAATCTGTCGCAAATGGATCAATATTGTTTTGATGCTAACATCAAAAGCTGCTGCCAGCTCAGCTGTAGATTGAGATTCATCAGCTTCCACAATCGCGTTTAATTCATCATTGTTGACCAAAGTTTTCGGACGACCACGAGGTTCATTTTTCAAGTCAAAATTCCCAGAACGGAACCGAGCAAACCAATAACGGGTTGTACGTTCGTTTGTACAGTTCTCTCCGTAAACGTCGTCGATGTTACGTGTCGTTTGTGCCGCGTTGGTGCCACGACGGAACTCATATTCCATATTTTAGTATTAAAATTCTCATGAGTGTGATTCATTTTAAATTAATATATCCCCGACTGGAAACCGACTCATACGGACCGTTACTTGCGAGCTGATTCGCATCATCATCCAGCGCAGTTAGCCTCGGTACCTAGGTCCTTGATCAACCGGGCCCTAAGATTGTGTGACCCTCAGTACATTGATGAGGAACTTGTACATTTGAGAAAGGTACTTGAGGACAATGGGTATTGTTGGAGGCAGTGTTCTCGATTGATGAACCCTAGTGAGAGGTTACGACCTCCTAGGGTGGAGCGTTCTCCAATATATTTGCCGTTCGTGAGAGGAGTGACGGATAAAATTGGTCACATCTTACGACGGAAGTATAGTATAAAAACCATCTTCCGGCCTCCGAGTCAATTGAGACAAATGCTGCGTTCTCCAAAAGATAAAGATCCCCTGAATGTGCCGGGTGTGTATAAAATCCCGTGCGACTGTGGAAAAAGTTATGTTGGTGAGACGCGACGGAATGTCAAAATCAGATTGACCGAGCACATAAGAAGCATCAAGAACTTGGACACGGTAACTTCAGCTTTGAGCGAGCATGCTCATCTGTCAGGCACCAATCACTTCATCAGGTTCGACAAAGCCTCCGTATTATCGAGAGAGAAGTTTTTCGTGCCTAGAAAAATACGGGAGGCTATAGAGATCAGTCGGCATCCCAATTTTAACAGGGACAGTGGTTGGGTGCTACCATCTGCGTGGAAACCAATTATTACGTGCAGTACTCCAAAATATGTTGCAACGGTCAATCTGGAAAGTGATACGGTTAGTGTAGTGTGCGATGACACCTATGACGCACACGAAAATGGAAATGCAGAGCTGCCTTCGCTGACGTCGGTGCAAGTCCGGCCCCCCCCTGTGACCCCTCAGCGCTCGCGCCGGGCCGAACGGGCGGCCGTCCGCAGTCACCGCCGCGATCTCGCTGCGTGAACTCACCTCCTGAGGAAGAGCATCGGATATGCTCGAAACCTGGTCGAGAAATCGACATATTAACAGTCGGGGATCATATTCCATAATTACACGAAATTTTAAAGTATCCATTATGAGGAAAAATTTTGAAATGTAAGGAAAATACAACGCTAATCAATAAACAAAAGACTTATATTGTAAATAGAATGTCATATTTTTAAAACAAAATTAATTTGAATTTATAATTCATAGCCAATCAAAACTTTTTTTTGTTTGAAAAAGTCTGTACTGCAATACGGCAATTTCATAGGTAAAGACCTATTATTAGATTAACATATAAGCTACATTTTATCCCGGAAAAGTGAAATTTTCCCGTGGGATGAGCAAATAATTAAAATACTTTTATCCGTGGGTGAAACCGCGGGGCGCCACTAGTTATTAATATTTAGTAAAATATTTTTTTTTTAAATAAGACAAAGGATTTTATTGCAAAAGAGCTGCGTCCCGCAGTTTCACCCGCGTGTTGAAAATTTTCTAATTTTTGCTCATTTTTCTTCACTTTTTCTTTCATAAGAACCTTTTATAATAAACACAACTGTAACAATAGATTGTGGCCGTCGTTATTATTGTGCCATACTGTTGTAAATTATTTACTTAAAGACTACTAAAATAACAACAAAAAAGAATTAGCATTCCATCCGTTAACGCGTGATGCGAGACCAAGGGAAATAAATCCAGTTGTAAAGATATTTTTTTTGGCTCCACACTTTTGTGTATTTAGCCAGTGTCAAGTAATTGATAGGTTTTCAAGTTACTGATATTTACGCAAACGTGTCAAATCACAGTCGAAGTCATCAAGTCAAGTCATAGTCAAGTCGTAGTCGAGTCAAAGTCATACTCCAAGTAAAGTGGTGGCAACTTTACTTGAAGCTTCTATGGAGTTTTGGAAACAACACGAAAAGAAACGTTTCACCATTATTATACCACTTTCCCACTCATGCCTGTAGCACTTAACGAATAAAATGCCACCAATTTTATGCACTAACACTGAAAATAACACAAGTTTTGGAAAATAATATAATGCGGCGACGCGATCTTTTTCGTTTTCCCGCTAAAACACTTGTGTAGATTTATCATAAAGGAATATATATTTTAAAAATTTCAGTTGTCCTGTTGATATGCTTTGTCTCAGCTGTCACCACTCACGGCCCGCCACGAGAAAGAGACAATGAAGATATCGCTATGGGGAGGAAGGTAAAAAAAGTAATGAGGTCTTACTTTTTCTGTTTTATCATTTTGAATACGTTCATATTATCCATATGTAAGAGTGCAGTCTAGCTTGCTGTTACTTTGCGACTAGAGTCGTGGGGATAGGAAAAACATTTTCTTCGAGTTTCAACTCTAAATCTATTATTACATTATATTATATTATCTATTTATTACATTAAACATAAGTATTTTATAATCGTTAATACAAAACTAAACTAGATCTAAAAAACGTAGATTTATTTATTACATTAAACATAAATATTTTATAATCGTTAATACAAAACCAAACTAGACCTAACAAACTAAATTATACCTAAGAACTTAAAATATAATAAAATAAAACTAAAAATTTAAAATAGCCCCTTGGTGGAAGGGAATGTGCCCAGAATGCTGGCAGCATTACCACGTTGAATGGCAATGCTTATTTTTTGTGCAAAATAAAAGCCAGCATTCTGGTCACCTGATGCTTCCACTAAATGTTTGGCCAAGCCCCTATGTTTCCATGGCAGCCGGCCCCCACGGACCCATTGTCTCCACCCCAAACGGAACAAACATGTAGGCCCTGTCAAGGAGTGCATATTTGTGTCGTTTGAGGTTTTTGGCCTTGACGGCGGTCGCGCCGGCTTGAACTGTATTTAAAGGAAGATGAAGAAACTCTAAATGTATGGGTGTTTGTGCATAATTTTGAGGACGGAAACCTCAGGATCATCAGATTAAGCTGTGTAGTCCCAATTCTACATTGAATTTGAAACGGTAAATACCCGTTGAAACCATTGAAACCATTGAAACGGTGGAAACCGTTTCAATTAACTAGCTACGCCCCACGGCTTAATGCGGAAACAAAGTAGCATATGTATTAATTCAGCGTATAAGCTATCTCTAGTTTGATTCTATAGTTCCTCCATAGTCTTTGAGACGCGTGACCGCACATACCCCGGGATAATTTTTTATGAGTTTTTTTGTGTGAATCATGTGTTCAGTTCGTGTGGACAATATATTTGGTGAAAAGCAATTAAATTTTTTATTGATCCCATTTTGATAGTAAAGTTATTAATTAAATATAAGTTATTAATAAACATTAAACCTGGCCCGATATCTCAGTTGGTTTCTGAACTGTAGCCCTGCTTTCTGAACTGTAGGGTGTGGGTTCGATTCCCACCCAGGACAAACATTTGTTTGATGAACATAGGTGTTGTTCTGTGTCTGGGTGTTATATATTATTCTACGTACGTTTTTACAAACAAAAAAGTATTGTATCAGTTATCTGGTTCCCATAGTACAAGCTTGTTTGCTTAGTTTAGGGCTAGATGGCGTTGCGTTAATGCAATGCAATACAATACAAAACACTTTCTTAACACCAATAAATATTTATTTTATCAATATATATTTTTAGGCAAGCGTGTTACATCCTAGACTGCATCGTTACTTACCATCAGGTGCGATAGTGGTCAAATGCAAGCCAAGCAAATATCTAACAATAAAAAATAAAATAAAAACATAATGTGGAATTAATAATCACATAAAAAGAGAGGTATAATGGGCGGTCTTATCGCTAAGAGTGGTATCGTCCAGACAACCTTTGAATATTAAATAATATAATATTAAATATTTATTTATTTATTTTATTCTCAGATGGGGCCCAAATGGTGCAGCATGGCAAAGGTGTGCAACCACGACCGCATCCCTATCTGCGGTGTGAGCCACGCTGGTGACGTCATGGGGTTCCGGGACCTATGCGATATGTTTGACTATAACTGTATCCGGAGGAGAAGTATGTTGCCTGAAGTCTTACCATCACCTTAAAACGTGATTCAATTGAAGGGATGAGATCAAGAAGGGTTTAACTGATTTTTTTCACAAAATGACTTATGGGTATCGTTGGATTCAGCGTGAACTTATCTACAATAATACATTCTCAAAATAACGAAACGAGGCTTAAATCTCGAGATTGTCAGTCTAAGAACGGTTTATCTGACACAGGAATACAGTTCGCTTACCATAAAAACATTATTATATTATATTATATTATATTATATTATATTATATTATATTATATTATATTATATTATATTATATTATATTATATTATATTATATTATATTATATTATATTATATTATATTATATTATATTATATTATATTATATTATATTATATTATATTATATTATATTATATTATATTATATTATATTATATTATATTATATTTTTACAGTAATTGTATGAGTTAGTACTATATTTTGTATTTTGAAATAGAATTAATACATTTTCAAGGAAATGAAACTTAATAAACCTTTTCTATTACTTAATAAGCACTCTACATTAAATTGAAGCAATTGAAGTTTAAAGTCAATTTTCTCGAATCTATCAATTTGACAGTTAAACCCTTTTTGATCTCACCCCTTGAATTGAAAACCTAAGTGAATCACTACAATTTGCACAATACAATTTGCACTAAGCGATTTAATTCAGGTCTTCGTTTGATTTTTTTTGTGTAAGTGTATGATGTGACATGCTAGTCGTTCGCCTGGTGTTAAGCGCCACGGCCGCCCATAACAGAACAGTGTCACTCGGAACTAAAACACAGAGTTTCACGCGACACTGCACTGCGCACATCATTCTGACTTCCTGACTTCTGACTGACTGAATGAGACTTATGACTTTTTTTTTTTTTTTGTTTGATAGGCTTGCGTTTGACCACTATCGCCCCTGATGGTAAGTAACGATGCGGTCTAGGATGTAACACGCTAGAAGCCTATGAAGATACCTGTTCACTCTCGATTTGAAAACTCCCAGGTTGTAGTTATCGGGAAATATGGACGCCGGTAAAGCGTTCCACTCTTTGGCTGTTCGCATGATAAATGTCGAACCAAATCGCTTTGTCCGCACATGTACCATATTAACCATGTAACGGTGGCGTTTTTTCGTACATCTGGTTGTCCGATGGTGGAAAGGTGAAGACGAAATCAGGTTATGCAACTCCAATGCGCACTCTCCAAAATGCACTCGATAGAAAACCGATAAACTGGCAACTTTGCGTCTATGGTCGAGGCTTTGCAGTCGGGCCTCAAACAAGTCGCTACCTATGAGCCTCTTAGCACGCCTTTCGATAGAGTCTAAGGCTTCCAGCTGGTATTTAGCAGACCCATCCCACAGGTGGCAGCAGTACTCCATGCACGATCGAACTTGAGCTTGGTACAAATTCAGAAGCTGTTCAGGTGCGAAGTACTGCCTAACCTTAGTAAGAACGCCCAGCTTTTTAGCAGCTAGTTTAGCCTTTGACTCTATGAAGGACCCGAAGTTGAGGTTAGGTTAGGACAGGGTCATGCCAAGAAGCTCTAGGTGATCCGAAATCGGTATCGGTACACCATGGAGCATCGGAGTTAACATAAACGGACTCTTTTTTGCAGAGAAAAGACACGCCTGGGTTTTGCATTGAACTTAACCAAGTTTTCCTCGCCCCATGAAGAAACAGCATTCAAGGCTAAGTTCACCTGATCTCACAGTCTAGTGATCTTATTACTAGATTGTGCTGATGTCTCAGAATGATGTGCGCAGTGCAGTGTCACGCGAAACTCTGTACTACTACTACTTTAGAGTTCCGAGTGACACTGCAACTGATATGGGCAGCCGTGTCGCTTAACATCAGGTGAACTGTTAGCTCATCGCCTCATTCCTTACAATAAAAAAAAAAAGAATTGCGAGGACTACAAAATACATAAGTCGTTAAAATATCATAAAAATTTACTTAGCAGTAAAATTAGTACTACACCTATCTATGTTGCAGATTACAAGCAAACGGCATGTCCTGAAGATAAATCCATCCTGACTGTCTCGCGCCGACCAACCAGTTCTTACTACGATGACTAGCTCACATTTAACCCATTTAAATTTATAAAATATATTTCTGTAGATTTGTCGTGCTTATTATACAAATAAGTATAAATATCAATAAATGAGGCAACCTGGTAATGAACATTTTATTTTTCCTGTTATCTGTGTATCTTCATTACTCTTGAAAAACCTATATCGTTATGTGCAATTTGCGTAAATATTATAGAAACTGACGTGAGTAGTACTCATAACTACAACTATTACACGGCTAAAACTCACGAGATACAGTCGAATAACTCGACCGGTGTTCGGGCAATAAAGATGCCCATCCTCAAGGAGTACGCGCGGCGGCGGTGGTGGCGGCTCGGCGCTGACTGTCTCTGCCTTGCCTTGAGGATGGGCATCTTTATTGCCCGAACACCGGTCGAGTTATTCGACTGTATCTCGTGAGTTTTAGCCGTGTAATAGTTGTAATTTGCGTAAATGTAGGTACAGTACATTTGGAATTCTAAATTTGTCATTTATTTGTGCCATCCAGTCAGCGCGGCTGGTACTTGTATACAGTCCAAATGTTTTTTAAGTATATAAAATAACATTTATTAGTAGTAGTTAGTACCTATTATTGTCATAGTAAGTTTAAATAATAAAGCAAACTTTGCACATAACAAAAGACTTATATAAACTGTGTAGATTATTAAATCGAATTAATTTGGTATTGCTTACTGGAATGGAACTAAAAGAGGCGAATCACTGTTAAATTTGGCCGTTTTTTATCTTTAATAAGTTAAACATTATATTCACATAGTATGCGGTATAAAAGTCAGGGCTTTCAATTCCAATTATGCAAGAAATGGCATTTGATGCAAAAGACAAGAGGCCGTCCTATAGGGCTATATGTTAAGGATGCATATCATCTTTCTGCTTGCAGTGTTATGCATATCAGAAATGTCCTGATAGCGTCTGTGTTTCCATTGAAATATGACCCCATGCGTGTTCAAGGGAAGATTGAATAAGTATTTACTTGGCTGGCATGCTACACCTTCACGTCACTTTCCATCAGGTGAGAGCGTGGTGAAATGCCAGACAACTTTGAATTTAAAAATATATAGTATGGTTAAAGGCGAGAAAGGCAGTTGGTTTTTAGTACCTCTATAACATACCGAGAGACTGGATAATCTAATAGGTAGACTGATCCAATTTATTTTTTACGTATTGTACTAAAAGTTTGAAAAGGCGGTCTTTAGCCTGTAAAACATTTTAATTTTAAGACAGTTATAGCTTAGATTCTACCGCTAAGTTGTACGTAACATGTAATATTTATTAAAATAAATAATTTTTGAAATGAATGAAATGATGACCTGGGGAGTGATCACAACTTTGATTGTATTGAAAACGGTGAAATCTTTCATTCCTAATTTAAAAAATTCCAAATGTCACCCTAATTGGTAATAAATATTTCAATCTACATTCTATTACATATATATTTAATAATATATTAAAATAGTTCAAAAATACAAATCAAATTTTAACAATACCAAAAAAATCTATTTCGATAACCCACCCCTAAAACTATACCCAGTGCAAGGTGCCCACTACACTGGCTGCATTGTCACGCTGGATAGCGAAGGCCGACCGTTGCATCAGGTACTTAAAAAAAAGAAATGAAACACATAGTAAGTAACAGTAAATTTTTTTTTTTTTTGCTTCAAACTTGTCTAGCATTTGACCACGCTCTCACCTGATGGGAAGTGACGATGCGATCGAAGGTGTAGCATGCTAGCCAAGTAAATACCTATTCACTCTTCTCTTGAGCACGCCCGGGTCATATTTCGCCGGAAACACAGACGCTGGCAAGGCATTCCATTCCTTAGCCGTTCTAATTAAGAACGGTAACTAAATAATAATAAATAGTAATAATTATAATAATAGTAATAATAAATAGTAATAATTATAATAATAGTAATAATAAATAGTAACAATTATAACTTTATAACACACACATAAGGTACATACAGAATTTGTATCTGATCATCATTATTTCATATACAATTTGTTATAAGTAACTTCGACTAAAGCAAAATATCATTTCAAGCTAAAACTCCAAATTCCGAAAGCTCAAACAGTAAACATCCTGCGATTCTCGTTAGAACAATGCCAGTGAATAATTAAAGGCCGGTTTCACCAACTACATCTTAGTTTATTATACTCTTTTTTACCGGTAGCTTATCAGTGCATTTTCGGGACTGTTATTGGATAATTGTGCGAAAAATTTACACGATCTAATTCCACCAACTCCTTTCTTTCATCGGATTACAAGACGCATAAAAACATGGCATCCATATAATGATAATGTTAAAGCAAAACACATTTTTAAATTTCGCGCCTAAGGGGTCATTGGGTGTTGGACTGTACGGCTCTGTTCATTCCTCCTGTTCGTTCCTTCCCTCCATTCACTCCTTCAGTTCCGCCATATCTCTAAAACAAAAACCAGTGTGAAAAATCATTAACCACAATTTAGTGTCTTATCATATCGTAATAGTTTGTGAATATCATCCAAATACATACAAATAGTGATGCTGTGACCAGGGGGCCCCCAAAGAAGAGAAAGACATCAACAACTCAGCATTCGACGCCGACACCAACCCCGGTGAGTCCCAACTCCTTTTCCCTTTTTAAGAGTTCCCTTTTGATATTCAAACTTTCATCCTTTAAAAATATATACAGTCCGCTAAAAACATAACATATATGGCTGAAATTCTTTCAACCCGCATTTTTTTTCTAATAATTTGGATACTAACTTTATAGTGCAAACAGCTAATTAATAGAACAACTTGTTAGCGTCTTTGTTTCCAGTTAAATATAGCCCGGGATTTTTAAAGTCAAGAGTGAACAGGTATCTTCTAGGCGAGCCTTCCCCATCTTAGACTACGTCATTGCTTAACATCGGGCGAGAAAGTAGTCAAATGCTTTGCCTATAACCAATAAAAAAATCAAATTGTAAAAACAGGTACCTACTTATAATTTGTTAGATATCTTTAGCCTAGCGGGAGGTAATCAACTCCATTGTGTAACCGGCCCTAAATTACTTGTGAGCCATGAATAGCAGCTCATCCAATGTCTTGATTAGAAAATAGATTCCAGTGGGTTGAAGTGATGTTTCGTGAAAAGCAATTTATTATACTTATGTTGCTTTTAGGACTTGTGAATTGTCATATACTTGGGGATAGAAAGCATTTGGTAAGTATATTTAACGAATTAACGAAACATTTCAACGAAGGTAAAGAAAATTAAAAGTAATTGATGAGGTTATATGAAAGAAAACACGAAATAATAATTGGCTCTGACAAAGTGTCCGTCCAATAATAATTTTGTACTGTTTAATTTCAAATATATATTTCTTAGAAGCAAAGCATTGAATTGTCTGAAATTTATTTACTATAATTTTTTTTTAACACGGCAAGTTGCCTTTATTTTCTAAATACTACCTCAAAAAAAATTTTTTTTTTTTACTTTACCACAAAAAAAAGAAACATTTGGACTATATACTGCCCGCGATGATCTATAGACAGTCCAAATGCTCAAGCCCACTACCAGAAGGTAGCGTACCCAACATGCTGGCAGCATTGCCCCGTTGAATTGCAAAAAATTTACTATAAATAATAATATCACATTGATATGAAATATATATTATGTACCTTATATAAAAATTACGCAAAATATTGACCAATAAATTTACATTAGTATACTGGCTTTTCTTTTTATTATTTTTCATTTTTATTTCAGACGGAGCTGAAGAAAGCTTGCGAGCACGCTTACACCTGCTTCCACGATATTGTGCCAATTTGCGGGAAATCTGTGAACGAAGCGAGGACCTTCCTAGACCTCTGCGATTTGTACGAATACTCTTGCGAATATAATATGGGTAAATAATCGTATATGCTAATAATGTTCTCTAAATTGAGTGTTGAACATAACTTAAGCGGATTATTGAAGTATACGTTTATGCACGCTTGACTTGAGGAGTAAGCTGATGAATTCGAGGCGAACGGAAGTTGAAGTTGGTTCACATAGATCACCAACATAACAAAGTAAAAAAAAAATTATCACTTATTATATTGGTATGTCTGGCAAAATGACATTTCTTTTGTTTTGGTGCCACACTTTTTGTATTTAGCCAGTGTCAAGTATTATATTAATTATACTTATCCTTCCTTACAACCGACTCGATCAACCTCCAGATCTTGCCTCTCCTTTTGACTAACCTAAAATTGTATGAGTCATCTCGTTCTATCGTATCGGGTCAGGCAGGCATTACGGTAATGATATTTAAACACATATTTAAGTTAACATTCTTTTTGTGTAAAAAGTTATGCGTTAGCTTCGTAGAGATAGTTTACAAGATATTTATAGGTTGCAATGTACTAGATGGTAGATTAAATGTTGTTGTTAACCTATTACGGCGTCTTTGAAAATGGGACAGCCTGCTTCGTCATCGACGTGGGAGAAAACTGAAAGAAAAAATGATAGTGCTTTAGACCACATTTTTTTTTTGTTTGGTTTTAGCTCCACACTTTTGTGTATTTAGCCAGTGTCAAGTAATTGATAATATCTCAAGTTAATTAATATCATATAATGTGTCAAGTCAAGTCACAGTCCAAGTCATCAAGTTAAGTCATAGTCTAGTCTAGTCAAGTCATACTCCTAATAAAGTGGTGGCAACTTTACCAGAAGCTTCTATGGAGTTTTGGAAACAACACGTAAAGAAACGTTTCACCATCATTATACCACTTTCCCACACTCACGCCTATAATCCAGCACTTAATGAATAGAATGCCACCAATTCTATGCCCTAACACTGAAAATAACACAAGTTTTGGAAAATAATATAATGCGGCGACGCGATTTTTTTCGTTTTCCCGCCAAAACTCCAACTCTATACTCTTCTTCTAGTCGTGAATATGTGGATTTTAGAAGAGATAAAGATATCCGCACATGTAGAGCCTAACTGTGGATCCAAGTAGAGAAAGCCATTTTAGAGCTATATCGGTGACATCAGTTATATTAATAAACGAACTTCTGCCCGCGGCTTCTGCCGCGGCGTAGCTTTTGGGAAAATAATTCAACCACCCATTTCGCCCTCTTAAGGGTGGAATTTCAAAAAATCGTTTCTATAATTCTAGCGGATGCCTACGTTATAACATACCTGCATGCCAAATTTCAGCCCAATCCGTGGTTTGGGCTGTGCGTTGATAGATCACTATGTCAGTCAGTCACCTTTGAGTTTTATATATTTATAGATTACTTAATTTTTTTCATTTCTATTCCAGTATTCAGACACGTCAAAGATGAAGATGGAATATGTCCAAACCCGAAAGAACTTGGTACTGGTGTTGGGTAAAAATACAATGAAAATAGCTTTAAAATGTATCATAAACTTATTTTATGGTATAAGGTTCACAGATTATTGAGTTGTGGCATCTGGTAGTAAATGATATCTCCCGTTCCATCTTGTCTCATGTTTCCGTTACGAAATGAATCAAGATCGGTATTTAATGACTAGAATAATAAAAAGTATACAAGATCACACTATACTAAGAGTACTATGACTATTTAAAGATAAATTACTTTTAATTAAATAATAATTAAGTACTTAATTAAACAAAGGTTGGAACGAACCAGCGCAGTGAAGAGGCCGTCAGGTCAGCATGCTGACCGCGGCGATCTGTTTTTGAATAGGCCGCGCGCTGGTTTGTTCCAACCTCCAGTGAATATGATCACAATATTTTATAATAACATTTTTATTGTTCTTGAATATAGTAAAATTTACTTAAGTTAGAATATATAATTATAGTTAGAGCAACAGACGTTTGAAAGTTTTTGTGGATGCAACCTAGTAGCTAGTAACCTAATTTCACATTGGAAAGACATCTATTTTTGAAGGAAACGTATTGCAAACATTAATAAACAATTGTGTAAAAAACTTATTTGTATATAAGTACTTATATATACTATGCTATATAAAAAAGTGACTACAAATACCTTACACCTTATGTGGGCTTGTGTTTTATTAAAAAGCTGAAAGCAATAAAATCGCGAACATCTAAGAATTTGAGGTAAGGGCATACTACCCTTGAAGGGATAGGTACTCCTATCACCGAAATTTATGTTTTAAATCTTTAACGGTAAGACGGAAAACTGTCCAGCTTTTACTTCAAGGATCGTATAACACTCAGCTCAGTCGAGGACATCACTTCTAAAATTGGTTCGATTTGGTTTTTAATCTCATTCGATATGAGATTTAGAAATAACTTTCCATATCTAGGTATATGTTTACCAAATCTTACTATGGATATTATAGGTGTGTCGGTTTTTCTTTGAGGGGTGTAATTTCGATCGTTGGGATGAAACACTTCTGTGTCAGACTTGTCTATAAGTTTCGAACATTCTTCTACGAGTTTCTTTATCAAATATTCATTCTGTTTATTCAGTTTAAGCAAGTCTTCTAATGCTTGACTATAATGTGTCAATTTTTGTTGTATATTTTGTAAATATGTCGTCGTAGTCGGGGCTTGAATTTTCTGTAGAAAAATAAATTGTAAAGGTTCTATTTGGTTGAAACTACTTTATATTTTTGTGGTTGTACCTACTTTATATTTTTTATGCTGAGAACTTCATGATAATCTCTGTGATGCGGTGGTTGAGCAGGTCGGCTCATAACCCGGAGGTGGCGGGTTTGATTCCCGCGGCCGGACAAGTATTTGTGCACGGAAAAATTTAGCAAATACTTGTTCCGTGTCTTTGATCATGGACCTCGTAGCTCCTGGGTCTCTAGATACAGGGAATCTTAGGCTCCAAGATTTATGTATGTGATCGTTGGGCATTATTATTATTATTTATAAACCTACACAGAAAATTTTATTTGAAATCATATTTACTTGTAAATTTGTCTAATAAACAATTCATCAAAATCGGTTAAGTGAACTAGGTAGGTAACCTAGCTTGCTTTTTAAATCCAACTTATGCCCGTGTGTATTAAAGTTTAACAGCCCTAAGTTCGCACTTAATACTCTATGACACACCTACTGCAATGTATTTGGGTACGTTACGGGAAAATTAGGGCGAACTTAGGAGCTATAAAACTTCAGTACAGACGCGCATTACTGGAATAAATATAGTCTCTCAATCAAGTACTTTTCAGTAAAAAAATAAGGCGATTTAAATCAATTTAACCACATTTTTCTAAAATTATATTATATGCTGACATTTACGAAGCTGCGGGCAGAAACCGTTTATAAAACTTACCAAACGATCAACAGAAGGTGGTAAAGTGTTTTTCAGGATTTCGATTTGCATTTGATATGACGATGCAAACATCAAAAATACAGACAGAACTAAAACAGAAAATTATAATCAATTAGGTGGGTATTTTCTACTTTAATCTACACCTTAAATTATACTAAGGATAAAAATGTATAACTTTACAATGCAGTTAATATGTTTTACCAGTAAGTAAAAATAAATAAATATTTGTGGACAATTCACACAGCGCCATCTAGCCCCAAACTAAGCAAAACTTGTACGAACGTTTGTTGAATTATTCTTATTGTAAATATGTTATTCTAAGTTAGTATACCATAATATATATGAAGTTATTAGTAGTTATTTTATTTTCGATTTTTAGAGTATTTAGGATGAATGAAACGATGGTGAATTTTTTTTTTTTTTTTGCTGCCGATGAACAGAAAACTATTAGGTTCTCAGAATATTAATACAAATAGTTTCCAGAGCATCAATAAAAATATAACCAAAATTGTTAGTTGTTATTTGAAAATAAAAAAAACATTCAATTTTCCCCTAAAACAGCACCAATGGTACACATTTTGTTGTAGCCAGTAGGTTGTAGTATTTAGTAGTACCTAGTTGTTATATTATTGTAGTAGTTAGTTAAAAGAAAAAAAGGGCACATTAAAATTTAAAAAAAATTATCGAGAGAGCGAGAGATATTGATAAATACAGCATTATTTATTAGATTCAAAAAATCATTTCTATTAAAACTTGTTTTCTGCATTTATGGTAGACTTATTAAATAAATCTCATTAATATATCTTATTAAATATATATTACCTATACGTTCCATGATGACCTGAGTTGCCACTGTAATGGAGCGGGGATAACCAAGTTTTCTCGCTTATAGCTGTGGTAATTGCTTACTACACATAAGTAGTTTTGATACTTTTCCGGTATTTTATGATCCAAAGTATAATCCACGATAAAAAAAAAATAACGAATATGATTAAATACTATTGTGCGCACAACTTTCACAAGACTAATTCCTTAGAACCACGTAAATCAAATAGTGTTTGCGACGTAAATAATGAAAATAACTTGGTATAACAAATTAGGTATTACTGGATCAAGAGAAAGTGAACAGGTATCTTCTAGGCAAGCGTGCTACATCCTAGACCGCATCGTTACTTACCATCAGGTGCGATAGTGGTCAAATGCAAGCCTATCTAACATTAAAAAAAAAAAAAAAAAAAAAATGTGTTGTATATACTTCAACTCTATAGACACTCGCGAGATACGCGTTTTTATTTATTTCCTTCAATTAGAATGTTATGTTGCGTCGTTAAATGTTTTTTTTTATTGCGCATTGAATGTAATAAGTAGATAAGTTCAAGTATTACGCCCATACAAAGGTAATAGATACGTTTTAGGGATCCGTTTTTTTTTTAAATTGATCCCTTGAAGGTTTATTATCGGTTTATTATATATAACTATCTATGTTACAGTACGTATATTTGTCTGTCTATATGTCAAGTCTTTTCAAGAACAGCCAAAAGTATAAACTTTAAATTGATAAATAAAAAGTAAATATACAAATTAAAACACAATGTATCCAAAAATATGATTAATAATCTTGATTTTTTTACCAAATAGTTCCTATACTTCTTACCTACTTAATTATAATTTTATCATAGGTATGTTTAAAAATCCAAAATGTATTATTAGGTCTAGGTGGAGTTATCAGAAGACAAAAATAACTTCGGAGTATATTTCACACAACTTATACGGAAAAACAGTAAGGATAACATTGTGGGGTTAACGCTTTATAATTTTTCGGGCAAGACACGGGATAGTTGTGGAGATATAGGAACACTCAGTGATAAAATTTTACTAACAACTTGCCGTTTTATTTTTAATAATTTGACCTCGCTCTTTCCATAATAGTCTCATAGTATATCTTAATGGCTATTTGTGCGCGTTTCACAATAGACATGTTTTAATACAGTAGTTTAGCTTTTATGGTAATGATAAATGACGTTAGACCTTCGATAACGAGATTTGTTAAAGGTTTTGTTACGGATTAATGTGATATATGTGTTTCTTTGCATGAGTATTCCTTTATTTTGGCATAAAGGTTATTTTATACGAAAAAGCGATATAATAAAATAATTATTCACCAAAGTAACGTACACAATGATTATTTGTTATAGTTTGAGACAAAGATGCTAGATCCGCTTAATTAAATTAATAAAATCCGATTTAATAGATATTAAAATATTTATAATAGCTAATATTTAATGGAAAATATGACGGAGACTACCAGCTAAGCTAAGAAACTATCATAAAAGTTACAACTAAGCACACTAACATTTCATAAAAAAAATCTTAAATTTGTAATATTAATTAAGTACTTTTAGCGGGGTTACTCGCAATATGAATAACCATGCTAAGTAAGATATTTAAGTAAATTTTCTGGATTTTTATGATATACTATGTGGACGATGGACCAGTTCCTAAAAACTGACTATTTACCGTGATATTTCGCTTTTGCATTTTTAATCAGTAAATTTTATTATCAATTCTAAAGTACTTACTATAATGAACACGGGTAATTTTTACGAAATATAAGATAAGACAGTTAAAATATAATAACTATTTTCAGATTAAAATTGAACTTCAGACCTTATTGTGATAGATTTAAAACGGAAATTACCAGAACCTGTTAGTGATACCGTAGACTTGTTCATAGATTTGTAAAGTTTTTTTTTATTTTTTTTTATGTTAGTGAATAATGTGACGAGCAAGTTGTTCGCCTGGTGCTAAGCGCCACGGCCGCCCATAACAGAACAGTGTCACTCGGAACTAAAACACAGTTTCGCGCGACACTGCACTGCGCACATCATTCTGAGACATCAGCACAGTCTAGTAATAAGATTACTCAATTGTGAGATCAGATCATAAAGTCTCAATTGCCCAGTAATTTCACTAGCTACAGTGCCCTTCAAACCGGAACACAGTAGTGCTTGCACACTATTGCTTGGCGGCAGAATAACTGGCAAAGCGGTGGTACCTACCTAGACGAACTTTGCAACAAAGTCCTACCACCTAGTAGATTACCACCAAGTATCAAAATTAGTTTAGCACCGGCTGTGCGGTATGATTTATAGTTATTTAACAATGTGATTGAATTAAGATCGATAAACCCCTCTTGGTGCGTAATACGTAGCAAGTTACACGCTCTCTCATTTAACACACAATAAAGGTTGTTTACCAGGGTGTTATCGATCGATTAGTTTATGAATAAGAAAAACAATATGAGTTGTTCTGCAACTCATATTGTATTTTAACACAGTAATAAAAACGAGTGTGCTTTAGACCACACGACTTTACTTCAGTCGTGTGGTCTAAAGCACACGCTTCTTTAGAATAGCTCCGCTCAGTATAATTTTGTTTTTGCTTTGTTTAATGTTAATGTCACTTATAAATTATTATCTTGACAATTGTAAATTATCATTTTACCGGACATACCAACATATATTATGTTATGGATTATTACAATGATATTTTTTTTATATTTCTTAATGATCTACACTAATAATATCTAAAATTAAAAGTTATTATAAATTGTTCTTATAAAAACATAAATACATAAGAATAAAACTTATACAAATCAAAATTAAGTTATTAAATCGATTTGCTATATCAAGAAAACAGTTTTGTTTCAATTGAACAATACATTTTTATCACCGATATAAAAGCAAATATTTTCATCATATTTTAGTTTTGTATATCCAAATGTCGAATGTAGTATGAAAAATAAACAATTTTTATTTATTATGACGCGATGTTGATATTCATAGGTAAATATGCTGAAGAACTTTTGAAGTATAAATTTGGAATTAATGTTTAAATTTGTATTTTTTATTTCAGTTATGCTTCCATATATAGCCTATGTAAACTGTCATAGTGAATCAATAAAGGTGAGTGATAAATAAATAAATATGCGTGGACATTTCACACACCGCCATCTAGCCCCAAACCAAGCAAAGCTTGCTATGAGCTTATTAGCTTGTGCTATGGGAACCAGATAACTGTTAGAATACTTATATACCTTATTTTTTATTGTAAATATACATAGCGACAATATAATACCCAGACACAGAATAAACATAGATGTCCATCCCACAAATGTTTGTACTGGGTAGGAATCGAACCCACAACCTGCAGTTCAGAAGGCAGTTATACAACCAACTCAGCCATCAATAACCTCCAGTAAAAAACACTTCCTGCAAAAACTGCATCATAAAAGACGTGTTCTTTAGTGGAGACTACGACTTGGCAAAATGCAGGATACTAAATCATGTTTTAAACTAGTAAAAATCTTTTTCATCTGTTACAGTCATAGTGGGCTGGAGCATTTGGGCTGTCAACAAGATTATCGTGCCTAGTCTAAATGTTTTAAGTAGTAGTTAGTGTAGCTAGTAGCATTTAGTAGTAGTTGATATTATTAGTAGTTAGTTAAAAGAATAACGGCACTTTGCCCGTTAAAAAACTGCCTTTGCCTGTTATAGAATGAAGAAGAATGTAAGATAGCAGATCTCTGTGTCCACGACAAAGTCCCGATGTGCGGCATCGATTCCTGCGGCGAGATGCGCACCTTTATCGACACTTGCGATATGCATGAGTTCAACTGTGACAGCAAAAAAGGTATAATTTAATTACTCTTACTTCACTAGGTGGTAGGACTTTACTGCAAAGTTCGTCTAGGTAGGTACCACCGCTTTGCCAGTTATTCTGCCGCCAAGCAGTAGTGCGCAAGCACTGCTGTGTTCCGGTTTGAAGGGCACTGTAGCTAGTGAAATTACTGGGCAAATGAGACTTTATGATCTGATCTCACAGTTTAGTAATCTTATAACTAGATTGTGCTGATGTCTCTGGATGACGTGCGCAGTGAAAGTGTCACGCGAACCTCTATACTTTAGAGTTCCAAGTGACACTGCAGCTGATATGGGCAGCCGTGTCGTTTAACATCAGGCGAACGGCTAGCTCGTCACGTCATTCCTTAACATAAAAAAAAAGTCTTTCATACTAAAACACTTCTTAGACTTTTGCGATTTGAACACATATTGTAAAGATAAAACGGGTCTATTCGCGTACAACAATTATTATCAAAACATAATTTTGACTAACCTCGACGTTTCGACCAAGTTACATTGGCTATGGTCACGAGGGGAGGTCTCCTACTAAGTTATACTTTCTTATGAAAGTTTCGTATTTTCGTCGACATTATTAAGCTCTTGGACATTGTTCTTTTTCGATATCAGTCGTGTGAATCCATTGATTCAACTTTGCTGTATGTATGTAAGAAAAGGGCATGCAAATGCTCGTATTCTTGAAAATACTACCGTTTCAGTACTGATTTATATTTAGGTTCAATTTGTCTGAGTTTTATAGTTTTGATTAATTTTCAGGCTCATTTTGTATACATTTTTATAGATTTCAAGCAACGACCTATCCACGAATGTTGGGTGACGTGCAAGAGAGGGAGGTCTTTCAAGAAACCTGAGTACAGAACCGATTGTAACGTTAACAGCAAACCTAACAGATTGTAATTAAAATTAATACGAATTAATCAGGTATTTTATTTGACTAGTAGCGCCCCGCGGTTTCACCGGCGGATAAAAAGTATTTTAATTATTTGCTCATCCCACGGGAACATTTCAATTTTCCGCGATTGAATGTAGCCTATATGTTAATCCAGTGTATAAGCTATCTTTATACCGAATTTCATCCAAATCCATTCAGCCGTTTGAGCGTGAAGGAGTAACAAACATACACACATACAAACTTTAGCCCATATAATATTAGTGTGAAGTGTGATTACCATTTAAACGTTACAAAGTAGTGGTATTCTATGGAGAGGCCTATGTCTTTCAACTGATGATGAAGAAAAATAGTAAGCGGTGGCAAAAATGTCGGTAAAGTATAGTAATCTACATCTTTGGTGCAATGAGCCTAGGTGCTCTACTTTAGACATATTCGTCTTCAATCAATCAATCAATCAATCAAATGTTTATTTGCTAGAACACAATTTACAAGAGATGTTTACATAAGTTACTTAAAATAATTAGACATTTTGTGTTCAACCTGCATGCAAGTGTGCAAATATTAAATAATATTTTTGTTACAGTACATTTGGAATTCCTTAATACTATAAAATGCGTGTTGTAACAACCAGTCATACAAAGTTTTATTAAATAGTTTTCCCTTTAAAATTTTAATATCATTAGGTATACAATTATATATTGATATGCACATATTATAAACGTTTCTCTTATATTATATATATCTTTACGACAAGGAGGTTGATGCAGTAGGTTCGTAAATTTAAATCTTTTTTGTCGAGTAATAATTTCACTGCGCTTATGAAATAAAGTTGGATTGGCTTTAACAAAGGAACAAATCTCTTTGATGTAGATGCACGGCAAAGGAAGAATGTTACATTTTTTGAATAATGGCTTACAGCTATCCTGCTTCCTGCTAGCTTCCTGTCAGGAGATGTTGTCAAACTTAGGTATGGCCATTTTAGCATAAACAAATGTGGTTAAAAGTAAACGTTTCATTTACCGTCCACTGTTTGACTCGTTATCAAAATTTACAAATGTTTAGAGGGTAACCCTTTTGTTGAGAGAGGGAATGCTCTAGCACTTCACCTGCCTACCACCACAGGATTGACACGGGATATTACAATCAATATAAACGCACGATTTACGGTAAGGGGTATTAAAATTAATATAAACCCACGGGATTGACGGTACGGGGTATTACAATCAATATAAACCCACGGGATTGACGGTGCGGGGTATTACGATCAATATAAACCCACGGGATTGACGGTGCGGGGTGTTACAATCAATATAAACCCACGGGATTGACGGTGCGGGGTGTTACAATCAATATAAACCCACGGGATTGACGGTGCGGGGTGTTACAATCAATATAAACCCACGGGATTGACGGTGCGGGGTGTTACAATCAATATAAACCCACGGGATTGACGGTGCGGGGTGTTACAATCAACATATATATGTTACGTCTTCCGGTTTGTCAGTTCGATTGAATTACTGCAACGTAAAACTAAACATTATTTCTATATTGCAAAACACAATCCATTCGTTGATACCGTTTCGAACTATGAAATATTTTATGGTATTAAATATTGGAAATGTAAGCGGAGTATTTTCAAATAATGTTGAAGAGAGCTTTGGTGCTGATTCTCGCGGCCATATTGAAGAATTGTGACGCCCACGTGGAGAGCTCAAGGGTAAAGCGAGTTATGACAGTTACATTTTTTTTTAATTACTGTCTGCCAGTGCTTTCCTTAAGTACAGTAGTAATCATTGTAAAACTATGAGGAACGAGGGAGCGGAGTTTTGGCGGGAAAGCGAAAAAGATTACGTCACCGCATTATATTATTTTCCTAAACTTGTGTTATTTTCAGTGTTAGTGCATAAAATTGGTGGCATTCTATTCGTTAAGTGCTGGATTACAGGCGTGAGTGTGGGAAAATGGTATAATGATGGTGAAACGTTTCTTTTCGTGTTCTTTTCCAATACTCCATAGAAGCTTCAAGTAAAGTATGACTTTGACTAGACTTGATGACTTCGACTGTGACTTGACACATAATAGGTCTTTACCTATGAAATTGCCGTATTGCAGTACAGACTTTTTCAAACAAAAAAATGTTTTTATTGGCTATGAATTCTAAGTTCAAATTAATTTTGTTTTAAAAATATGACATTCTATTTACAATATAAGTAATAATAATAATAATATAATAATAATATGTGTGGACATCTCACACAGCGCCATCTAGCCCCAAACTAAGCAAAGCTTGTGCTATGGGAACCGGATAACTGATACAATACTTAGATACTTTTTGTTTGTAAATACATACATAGAATACAATATAACACCCAGACACAGAACAAACACCTATGTTCATCACACAAATGTTTGTCCTGGGTGGGAATCGAACCCACAACCCACAGATCAGAAGGCAGGGCTACTACCAACTGAGCTATCGGGCAAGTCAAGTCTTTTGTTTATTGATTAGCGTAGTATTTTTATTACATTTCAACATTTTTCCTCATAATGGATACTTTGAAATTTCGTGTAATTATGGAATATGAGTTCCATCGTGGCACCAACGCGGCACAAACGACACGTAACATCAACGACGTTTACGGAGAGAACTGTACAAACGAACGTACAACCCGTTATTGGTTTGCTCGGTTCCGTTCTGGGAATTTTGACTTGAAAAATGAACCTCGTGGTCGTCCGGAAACTTTGGTCAACAATGATGAATTAAAGGCGATTGTGGAAGCTGATGAATCTCAATCTACAGCTGAGCTGGCAGCAGCTTTTGATGTTAGCATCAAAACAATATTGGTCCATTTGCGACAGATTGGCAAGATAAAAAAGCTTGATAGATGGGTGCCCCACGAACTTAACGATCGCCAGCGCAACGTACGCGTCGAGACTTGCCTTGCGCTGCTTAACAGGCACAGAAATGAAGGAATTTTGAACCGAATTGTTACGTGCGACGAAAAATGGATTCTTTTTGACAATCGAAAGCGCTCAGCAAGTTGGTTAGATCCTGGTTCGGTACCAAAGCAATGTGCAAAACGAAAAATGACCCCTAGAAAGGTGATGGTTACAGTTTGGTGGTCTAGTGTTGGTGTGATTCATCATAGCTTTTTACAAAACGGCGAGAGCATTACTGCAGATGTGTACATTGAAGAACTGACCACAATGATGGCGAAACTCGCACGTCTGCAACCAGCTTTGGTCAATCGGTCGTCACGCGCGACCCCATACTGCACAACAGACCGTCTCTAAGCTGCATGAGTTGGGTTTGGAAGCTCTCCCTCATCCGCCATACTCACCAGATCTTGCGCCTACCGACTATTACTTTTTCCAAAATTTGGACAACTTTTTAGCGGGAAAAAAATTCAATTCCCGAGAGGCAGTACAAAACGCCTTTGAAGAGTTTGTTGTCTCCCGTCCTGCTGATTTTTTCAAGAAGGGCATCCATAAACTGCCACAGCGTTGGCAAAGATGCATTGATTGCAGGGGTGATTACTTTGAATAAAAGAAATAAATAAGTTCGAAAAAAAAATACTTTAACTTTTTTCAAACAAAACGGCAATTTCATAGGTAAAGACCTAATATTTGCGTGAAATATCATTAACTTGATAAATTATCAATTACTTGACACTGGCTAAATACACAAAAGTGTGGAGCCAAAACACAAAAAGAGGTAGCGAATTAAGACTACCGAGTGACATGATAACACTGATTTACTATCTCCTACCTCTACATTGTGTACATTATTATTACCATACTGTCTACCTACAATCTACCTACAATCATGACATCAGCAACAATCGCGATTTTCCATAGGATCCACTTTTAAGTACTAATAGTCGTGGTAATGTTTAACACAATTTAATAACTAAAGCAAAAGGCAGAGCTCACTTTACCATGTAACCTAATTAGTGTTTTCGGCAATAAACTATTTGTAAACGATTTATATTAATGATTGTAGACTGTAATTTCAATTGGGCATACATTTACGGTACTCCATTACATTAATAAATCTATTCTATCAATGAAAATTTTCTCCCGGCAACGGAATGAAAGACCTTACCAACGTCATTGTTTCCTAAAAAATATAATCTAGTAGATTTTTAGGCTAGAGTGAACCGGTATCTTCTACGCAAGCATGCACCATCGTCGACCACGTCTTCACTAACCATCAGGTGAGACCGTGGAAATGCGAGCCTATCTCAGTCTTTGTGGTGTGGGACAGCCTCTGTGGTGTGGTAATTGAGCAGGTCGTCACATAACTCGGAGGCAGCAGGTGCGATTCCGCGGCAGGACAAGTATTTGTGCACAGAATAGAAAAGCGCAAATACTTTTTCTGCGTCTGGGTGTTGTGGGACCATGATCCTCGTAGTTCCTGGGTCCCGAAATACAGGGAGTCCTAGTTATGGTCCAGGGCTATGTATGTGATCGTTGCGCGTTATTTATTGATTACTGTCATTTATTTATTAATTAAATAATATATATATTAATTTAGCTGTAAATAATAGATGGTTCCTCAATCTGCACCTCGCAGCCCTGGGTGCCGTTCAGCTAGATACCTTCCTCCCACTCTTTGATAAAGTGACAGTCTGTATAATAGAAAACCTTGAAACTCTATGTTTTTGGCGCTTTGTGGCGCTTAACATCAGGTGAACGACTAGCTCGTCACATCATTCAATAACATAAAAAAAAAAAAAAAGTCTCGCTTTTGACAACTGGCGCCACCACCACACCACAGAAGCTGTAAAATAACTTATGGGTGTTTGGTATTAATTTTGCAACATTGCAAGACCGTCCATAAGTCTGCATGGCCAATATACAGTCTAAATTTTCATACAATACACAGTGGAATTGAATTCACGCTTTTTCTTAAATGTATGTACTCAGACCATGCTATAAAATATTCGGAAAAGGTCCAATATAAAAAAAAATGGTTGTATGTTGAAGTAACTTTGTATTTTGTTTATAACTAGTAGGCAGAGCCGAGGTGTTAGGGATCGGAACTATTATTATTGTTCAGGTTCTGGTCTGTGTTTGTCTTAGTTTATTAATATGGAACTAGATGGCGCCCACCATTTGAGCTAATTAATTCTGAATCGCGGTGGCGATGTTTTCATGGATATGAATGTACCTTTTACTAAACCTGAATAAATTGAGTCGAGAATGCTCTAGTAGCAACGGAGTTTCAGTACCCGGTTCTACGACTCCACCCTCACTAGGACGTGCGTATTTATACAATGGTTTTGTTTTTAGTGCCTCCTAAAATAACTGCATGACAGCCAAAATGTCTATTCAACGCTACACACGTCGCGGGCACCGGCTGAGTGCTTTGTAAATGTTTCGTAGGCAATAAAACACCTGCTTTGTAATGTCACTAGGCTTTTCTGCAGGGTTTAAATTTGCAGTAATTTGGTAATACCTAGATTTAAGTTTTATTTCATAAATACTTTTTTATTTAGTTATATGGGAGCGTTTTATAGCATGGACTGAAACATACATCAAAGGAAAATAACGAATTAAATTCCACCGTGTATAAGCACAGTTTTGTATGATTTAAATTTAGCTCATGTTTCAGCTCGCTGAAGAATGCAAGATAGCTGACATCTGTAAACACGACCAAGTACCGATATGCGGCATCGACTCGTGCGCAGAGAGACTTTCATTGACACCTGTGATATGCATGAGTTTAACTGTGATAGTAAAAAAGGTAAATAATAATAGAAGGGTTGAGAATAAAAAGGGTTTAACTGTCAAATTGACAGTTTCGAGAAAATTGACTTTAAACGTCAACGGCTTCATTTTAATGTAGAGTGCTTATAAGGTAATAGAGAAGGTTTATGTAAGTTTCAGTTGCTTGAAAATGTATGATTTCTATTTTAAAACATTAAATATAGACCTAATTCGTAAAATTACTGTAAAAATATAATATAATAAAATAAATATAATAATGTTTTTATGCTGAGCGAACTGTGTTCCTGTGACAGATAAACCGTTTTTAGACTCAAAATCTCGAGATTTAAGCCTCATTTCGGTATTTTGAGAATGTATTATTGCAGATAATTTCACGCTGAATCCAACGATACCCATAAGTCATTTTGTGAAAAAAATCAGTTAAACCCTTTTTATTCTCACCCCTTCAATTATAATAGCGCCCAACGATCATAATCATTCCTGGACCCTTACTAGGATTCCCTGTATTTAGTGACCCAGGAAATACGAGGATGCACAACACGCAGACTCAGAACAAGTATCTGCGCTTTTTTTCTTGTACACAAATACTTTGTCCTGCCACGGGACTCGAACCCATCGCATCTGGGATATGAGCTGACCTGCTCAACCACCACACCACAGAGGCTGTCAAAAAAAGCCGTATGCTGGTCCCAGACGTAAAAATGAAGAGTGTGGATAGTAACTAGGTATCTAACTAATTTGTGCGTGCGGAGGAGCGGGTATTCTTGTTAGAAGATCGGTTATTAAGGTACCAACAAACAAATATGAAATTACCGACATAAATTATTTTTTATTCACGTAATTATTATTATTATTTATAAATTATCTATACTTACATATCTACTTACTTATTCATCCTTTCAATATATAAAACGTTTTAAGCTTAATATAGAAAAACTAAATGAATTTTTTTTAGAAAAATTCAAGTACAGTAAATGGAAAACCAGCCAAATCACTTTTCTGCAAACTCATTTAAGTTTTCAAAGTAACTTGAGTCACACAAATTGTCAATTTTCTCGGAGTTTTCGTAGAACTGTAAAAAAAAAAAAAAAACTATCGCACTTCACACTAATATTATAAAGGCGAAGGTTTGTATGTGTTATATGTTTGTTACTCCTTCACGCTCAAACGGCTAAATGTATTTGGATGAAATTCGGTACCAAGATAGCTTATACACTGAATTAATACATAGGCTACATTTTATCCCGGAAAAGTGATCAGCTAATAATTAAAATACTTTTTATCCACGGGTGAAACCGCGGGGCGCAACTAGTATAACTATAGTTACCTACCCATGAGTTACAAAACCAATCTAACCAGACCTATTACTTATAGAATTTATTAAAGAAACCCTGTGACAGAGCGAGGTCAAGATTAAATAGGCTTGACGGCATGGCAGCCGGGCGCCATGAAATCGCGATGGTGCGCGTTTTCCAAGAGATATTGAATTCATCTAGTATCGTTATTGAGAGAATTCCTGGGATTTTCTGAATAGCGGAATATGAAAGGCATTCGCCCACGCTTCTGAGAAGAGCGGTGTTCAATTTTCTTTCTGAAGTGCTTTTTACGATTCGCTTTGTCTGCTGAACACGGTATTTATTTAAACTTTATTAATTTATTACAATGTATCATTATATTTGACTGGCCCGGTAGCTCAGATAGCTAACCCTGCCTTCTGAACTGTGGGTTGTGGGTTCGATTTCCACCCAGGACAAACATTTGTGTTATGTGACATAGGTGTTTCTTCTGTGTCTGGGTGTCATATTGTATTCTTTGTATTTATTTACAAACAAAAAGTATCTAAGTATTGTATCAGTTATCTGGTTCCCATAGTACAAGCTTTGCTTAGTTTGGGGCTAGATGGCGTTGTTGAGATGTCCAGACATATTATCATTATTACTATTCACAGTAAATCAATTGTCTAACGTTGGAAGGTAGTTTAATTTCATTATATATATTATATATATATTACTAGCTACGCTCCGCGATTTTGCCCGCGTGGTAAGAATTTTCTAATTTTCCGCTCAACTATCTTTATTTTTTCCTATAACTAAAAACCTTCTCTGACAATAATAAACCCAAAAAAAAAGTATTAGCGAAAATGTTCCGCGTGAAACGATAACCAAGGGAAATAGAGATTCATTTATATAAATTTATTGATATGGTCAAGTTTATAAATTATATTGTAGTAACAAATTGTGAAATCAGTTATTAAGGTCTTAGGTCCGTATTACAGAACAATGCTCAGTCATCGATCGATGCTCAAGCAGAGATTTCATTAATAAAGTGATCAATTAGTGAATGAAATCTCTGCTTGAGCACCGATCGATGACTGAGCATCGTTCTTTAATGCGGACCTTAGGATCTTTGTATTCTGAGTCGGAGTCTATTCGTGACACCACGCAACATTGCGTTGCTTATGTTTATAGGCACCTAATTTTTTGAAGTAAATCTTCTGTACTCACGCTTGACTTGGGGAGTACCTACAGCAGGACGGAAGCTTAAGTTGGTTCACGCAGATCCATTATCAATATAACAAAGTAAATAAATTTGTATTATTATGTTGGTAGGTCAGGTAAAATGACAATTTGTTTGTAAATACTTCTCTGGCTTACAATGGTTTATTTCAAAGTTCATTTTTATTTTTTATTTTTTTGTTTCATTAACTTAATTTATCTCGAGATTATAGAGCATGTTTCTAATAAATCTTTTTTTAAATGTTTGTTTGCAGAAAAGTCCTACCACCTAGTAAAATTAAATAAAAGAATCTACAACTATTTTAAGCAAAACCCATAGCTGGTTGCCAAATAGATCTGTGTTATTCACTAACGAGCGTTTTTGACTTTTGACTAATACAAAAGTGAGCTTGACGAAAAACCAATATGACAAAACGAGAACTGACAAATCTACTTAGAGTCTGTGGAAATAAAGACTAGCGAATGCATAGGTTGAGCAGGTCGGCTCGTAACCCGAAGGTGGCGGGTTCGATTCCCGCGGCAGGACAAGTATTTATAAACAAAAAACTTATACTTGTTCTTTATCTGTGTGTCGTGGAACCATAAACAATAATTATGTTTTTGAATTTATTGTTATGTCTTTTTTATGTTTATTTAATAATGTCAGGCTTTTAATTCTTTATAATTATCAATAAATTTATCATTATCATGGTCTTCGTAAGTACCTGGATCCCGAGACACAGAGAATCCTAGTTAGGTATATATTAATACAGATCCTATAAAAAAAGTTAGATACCGCTCGAAACACGGGATCGACACGCGCAAAGCGGATACTAAAACACAAAGCAGATACTACGTCGAACCAGTACGGAACCAACAGCTGGGTGAGCGAGTACTGCACGACTGTATCTGACTATTTTATAGGATTTGTGTATATTATTATTATTATCTTAGTTAATTTGGTCGTTGAACATTTTTTTTTTAATTTGGTTTGAATTTCGTTCTTAGAGTTGTCGACCTGTTCTGTATGTAGGCAGTGTTATTTAGTTAACCTACCCACGCCCTCTCTATCGACCGCGTGGATAAACGCTTGCCTAGAATATTTTGCATTATATTTTTGAGTGATGTGACGAGCTAGCCGTTTGCCTGATGTTAGGCGACATATCCAATCATTACAGTTACAGTGTCGCTCGAAATTAACATATACAGTTTCGCGAGACACTGCACTGCGCACGTCACCCTGAGATATCAGCACAGACTGGTAATAAGATCACTAGACTGTGAAATCACTAGATAGTTATTTCATTAGCAATAGTATTTCTTTTGTTACAGATTTTGAGCAAAAGCCCGTCCACGAATGTTGGGTGACTTGTAAAAGGGGAAGGAGTTTCAAAAAGCCTTCATTCGGGGGCGCTGATTGCGACAGGAAAAATCTCATTTGAAACGCAAATATTTATCAACAACTTGTTTATTAATAAAATAAATATTTACAATGCGAAACAATAACTTACAAAACTGTACTTATTGTTCGAGATCACAGTTTTACTTTCATATGTCATTATTACAAACTTAATTATATACTTATAAAAATGTATATTTTAATTTCCTAAATTCTAAACCCCTAACTAGTTCTTATAAAACAACTATTATTATAATTAATATAATATAAAACAATATAATAATTAATAAAATATTGTGTATCTTGAGGACATAACTGACTTAGAAAAATAAAACAAACTTTGTAAAAATATCTAGTTTAGGTTACTATATATCTACCAAAAAATACTTAGAAACTAAATGTGACGACATAAATTTATACATTTTATAGATTATTACATCATTATATACATAACTAAAAGTTAACTAAATTTCCTAGTGCTAATTTATTATAATCTTATATTTACAATATTTATATTAATAATACATAACATTATAAACAAAGTTTAAAAACACAGATAAAGTTCTAAATCGTTCGCGAAATCTTTTTTAATCTAATAATACCCTAACATAATCTAACTTAAAATAAACCCTTATATTAATAATCGTTCTAACGAAAGCACGTCGCTTGACAAAAATAATTTTAATATTATTACAGTAGATATAACAGACTAACTTACAACGTAAGTTTTTAATCAATGCTTAAAGTCCTGTCAACTTTAGGCAGACGTGAAGTGTCACGAGCGAAACCGAGACAGCAAAACAGCAAAAAAGCAAACGGGGAATTTAAGCATTGATTAAATGTAACTAAAGTTCATAAGTAAGGCAAGGTAATTCCATAGAATCTACTCTACATAAACGACTGTGAAGTTGTTTATGTAGAGTAGATTCTATGGAATTAGAGAACACCTTGTGAGCACCTGAAGAATTGGCAATCTTTACCAATCACTATATAAAAATACTTATATTTAAGCATGTATTAAGTTTAATTAACTTTTATGAGTTAATTAATCCTAAAATTGCATTCATCTAAACTGCATTCATTAATTCCCTAATCTAATATGGATCAATGGTAAAGCGTAAGCTTCTGACACCTTTGATACAAGAACGTAGGTACTTACATAATAAATAGGTAACTTATGGTATTCAAAATTTATCAGCAAGTCTTCCAGCTGATGATGATCGTGATAATAATAATAATATAATAAATATGTGCAGACATTTCATACAAAGCCATTTAGTCCCAATAAGCCTGTACTATGGAAACCAGATAACTGTAAATACTTTTTGTTTATAAATACATACATAGAATACAATATAATACCTGGATACAGAACAGACACTTATGTTCATCACACAAATGTTTGTTCTGGATGGCAATCGAACCCACATCCTACAGTTCGAAAAGCAGAGTTACTACCAACTGAGTTATCAGGCCAGTCTGATAGCTCAGTTGGTAGATGTATGATGATAGTTCATGTTAATTATTGTACGTCATTTGTTTACTTAATGGCGATCCAGAAACCCTGCGTTCTTGACAATGTGGTAAATGTTCTCTCTTGGAATTTTCTCTGCTTCCCTCTCGACGACTCGCATTTCCTTGTTGGTGAACCAAGATTCTTTAGCCAGGCCAGCGGCAATGGTGGGGTTGTCATAGAAGTCCCTGGATTTGAGCAGTTCTCTGTAATAAGAGACGAAAGTTTTTAAAATAATAACATCACTATCTGTACCATTCCTACTATAAATATAACTATATATATATTAACTGGCCTGGTAGCTTAGTTGGTAGTAGCCCTGCCTTTTGAACTGTGTAGGTTGTGGGTTCGATTCCCACCCAGGACAAACATTTGGGTGATGTTTGTTCTGTCTGGGTGTTATATTGTATTATATGTGTGTATTTACATACATAAAGTGTCCGAATATTGTATCAGTTATCTGGTTCTCATAGTACAAGCTTTGCTTAGATTGGGGCTATACGGCGCTGTGAGAAATGTCCACAAATATTTAATTATTTGTTTAAAAAAAATGAAAATTATCAACCTGAAATTCTCTATTCTGCCTTTTTTTTTGTACCTAATTAAGTTCGTGGGCCCGTGGAAATCTTACAGTTCGTTTCTTAAGATCATTTTTGCCACATTCATGCAAGATGTGGAATGAACTACCCTCTGAAGTATTTCCGCTGAACTGCAACATGGGGCACTTCAAACGATGAGTAAATAGAGTCTTAAAAGATAGGCAACGCATCGGCAGCGCTCCCGGTGTTTCAGGCGACGGTAACTGCTTACCCTAAGGCGGGCCGTCAGCTTGTTTGTCTGTATATGCTATACATATTTGATCGAAGGGGGAATAGATAGATTATATACCTGGGCAGTAGAGCTTCGCTGGCAGCGTTCAGCTCCACAGACGGATGTGGATGAACAGCAGGCACGGAGTTGGCATACTGAATGCCAAGCGGCGCGAAGGGCTGCGTGAAGATCAATCCAGGCCTAGCCTGGCACACGGCTAGCAAGGTGGCTAAGATAATGCAACGCATTTTGTCCTGAAAATTCAGGGAAATTATATACATAAAGTCGTTTTTTTTTATGCCTGGCGTTTATTTCAATATCAATTTCAACACGTGACCAAAATGCTGGTCTCTATTAAGCCCAAAGACGCCATTTACATTCAACGGGGCAATGCCGCCAGCATTTTGGGCACATGGCCTACTGGTAGCGGCTTCTTAGATTACATTTTGCTAATGCATAGTTTGTAATATTATTGTAGTTTTATGGTTTAAAAACTTATAATTTATTTCCATTATTTCAACCAAAACCAATTATTTCAACCACATAATATGAGATTCGAATTCTATATTCTCTCTATATGTTAACCTTATTTTTATATAAGTTACATTTCAATAATAATCCTGTATTAAGTATATAAGACTTGATTATGCATACAATAGACTTTTAAAGTTTTCATTTTACTATTTTTTTGCCATATTCCTTTTTACCCGAGCTACTTCATGGCAAAGTGAGTAATTTTGTATGTGGAAGTTACGTACATTTATAAGGTATAGGTACCCGGACACAGCAATATTATTTGTTTGAATAATACACGAAGTATACGCAGAGAATTGATCAAATGCTTGGTGGACGCGTCGGGCGACCAAAATACTCGCTTTTATTTTGCACAAAAAAATCGCATAGCGATCCAACGTAGTAGGTGATGCTTGCAGCATTATGGAAACTTTTTCCGTCCACCAAAAGATTATTTGAAGTTTTATCTGTTTTAAGTCGTTGTCCTACGGTTTACTTTCTAGGTCTAGTTTAGTTTACTATTGCCCGTTTGCAGTAAAGTTCGACACCTTCCAAATTCGTACATATTCTTCTTTGAAATACCTAAACGCATTGCAGTTTAAAGTAGTTAGTGTAGAGTGATAAGTGTGAACTTAGGAGCTGTCTAATTTTAGTAATACGGCCATTAATGTTTTATTATCATTATTTACTGGTACATAGATTAAAAATAAAATTAAGCAAATAAATCCTTTAATCGCTGATTTTTCTTATTAAAAATAAACTTTTGTGAGCAAATATTAAATTAAAATAATTAATTATGTTATCTGTTTATTTGGTATAGTACTAAATTCATTCCATATTCATAGAGAAATAATATTTCAGCCCTTTGCAGAGGTGAACTTTCCATGTCATGTTATGTTTATCTGTGTCACTAGGCAAGATTAAAGCTAAACATCTAAAGTATGTGACTTTGAAACTTAATACAAATCAAGTCTAATAGCTTGTTGTACCTATGTATATAATCTGCAAATCTTAATATTTTTATTTAATTATTTATTAATAATAAATAATAATTAATAAAAATAATAATTAATTATTGTGTACGTACGATTGTACAGATATAATAGTCATCATTAGAAAGTAAATTGATAAATTACAGAACCATGCTCTGATTTTTTTATTCATAGATAGATAAAAATAGCCTACTTCTATCAAACCAACAGGTCAAACTTTTTTTATTATATTATATTTATAGTATATATAGTATTGATTGTGTTAATAAATAAATAATAATTACGCAACTAACAATATGTAAGTAGTATATTAAAAAAGAGCACGGCCCCAGGAGTCTGTGGTGACGCAGCATTAAAAAATTTTTTTTATACATTGAGGACCAATTTTTAAAAGTTCAAAATAACAATAGGTAAAATTCTAAATTACAATTGTTAATTCATTTTCATTAATATTTTCAATTCAGCTAAAAGTTGTTTTAGTTTTGAAACTAAAATTTAATTTCTTTATTGATAAAGAAATTAAAACCTACATTTATAGGTATCAAAACATCCAAAAATTGCATCATTTACATACATACCGACAAGGAACAAATTGATCCAAAACCGCACGATCCACAGACCAATCAACACAGTAACAAATTACACAGACGTGACAAATCCCGACAAAAAATGCTATCAATCACACACAATCCTGTTTCTTTCACACAACACTTTTAGTTAAATATAAGTTTGAACGTTTGTTTCTTACGTCAAAATTCACGGTCACTACAGAACGTACGTCGTGCGATAGCGTTTGAACGGTTGAATAGAGTGCGCGGGCGCACAATCACCGGGCAATATATAGAGAGACTTGAGTAAGTAACCTTCTGCGTCTTCCGGGACCTCTGATCTTTAGATGGGAATTTGCTATACTTTGTACTTCCTGATTTTATTATGAGCAATTAGTTTCGCGAACTTTAAAATCTGGTTACTGTCTGCTTGTTTATGTAGTCTAACCGGTGGTACTTAAGTTCCTACCAATAAATGGATTTGCATAAGTTTTATTGCTGCTATAAATAGGAATGCCCGCTGGGGCTATAACCGCGGAAATGATCGGCATTTGTTTGCTTAAAATTAGGTACCGGTTTTCCCAGTCTTTTTAGGATATAGATTTTCCTCGTTTCCGATGGAGCGCAGGTAATTTTTCTTATTAAATTATAAATACTTTAATTTTGTTTTTATTTCAAAGCAGAATAATTATTTTTAAATTTACTAGCAAACCTGAATGTTCAAATTACTCAATAACAATTAAATTTAACTACTAATAAAACCTCATTTCAATTACAGAAAAAAAACATACGCCAAGAAAAAGAGTGGGCCATGAGAGGGTCAACCTTGGACACAACAATTAATCAGTGGTGGCGGCTTAGTGACTGCAATTGTCAATAAAACATGAAATCCGTCTCAGGTACAAGGCATGCAGTTTGCCTTGTCATACATGCACTATGACGCGAGTTCTATTTCCGCTCCGGAACTAACTTCCGTTCACAGAATGGGCAATATCACAGCTTACGACAGACTGCACCTATTTCTTATCCATAATAACAAAGGCTTATCATCAACACTTGCAATACAATTGCAATAGCAATGGCAGCTGTGCCTACGAGGTTATGTGCCCTTGACAGCTTTTTGGAACAAAAGCATTCATACTTAGAATATAACAGTCTCTGTGGTGTGGTGGTTGGGCAGGTTGGCTCATAGCCTGGAGGCGGTGGGTTCGATTCCCGTGGCAGGACAAGTATTTGTGCAAAGAATAAAAAGCGCAAATACTTGTTCTGAGTCTGGGTGTTGTGGGAGTATGGTCCTCGTAGTCCCTGGGTCCCTAGACAAAGAGAATCCTAGTTAGGGTCCAGGATATATGTATGTGATCGTTGGGCGTTATTATTATTATTATATTATAACTTTGTTTTACCATGCTTTTACTCCATTGCCCTAAAACTTTTCATGTTGACATATCTGGAACAACAACGCCTAAATAGAAGTAAAACGCAGAAAAGCTCTTTTTCGGATTCCATATCAGTATTCAATAAATAAATAATAAATAAATATTTGCAGAGATTTGACATAGCGCCATCTAGTCCCAAACTAAGCAAAGCTTGTATTATGGAAACCAGATAACTGTTACAATTCTTATATACTTTTTGTTTGTAAATATATACATAGAATATTATAACACCCAGACATAGAACAACACACAAATTGTCCTGGGTGGGAATGGAACCCACAATGTACAGTTCAAAAGGCAGGGTTGCTACCAACTGAGCTATCAGGCCAGTCAAGTCTAGAAAACTGAACCCTCATAAAAACACAAGTGGTTCGTCTATCAAGCTGAAAGTGTAGTAAGTTGAAATTGATACTAAATCTAAATATATATAACTTAAAGGTGACTAACTGACTGACTGACATAAATAGTGATCTATCAACGCACAGCCCAAACTACTGGACGGATCGGGCTGAAATTTGGCGTGCAGGTAGATGTTATGACGTAGGCATCCGCTTAGAAAGGATTTATCGAAATCCCATCCTTAAGAGGGTGAAATGGGTGGTTGAATTATTTTCCCATAGGCCACGCCGCAGGCGAAGTTCCGGGCAGAAGCTCGTAATATATATATAGTGTTATATAATCTGTGCCTATAGCCCCATAATCCTGTAAATCAAGCAGTAAAAAGATGCGATTAATATCTTGATTTTTATGAGTATTTCAAGCTCCATTAAAACTTATAGCGCTTAGATATCCATCAGCTTAGTTATTAATATTCTTATTTTTATTTTTGAAAGTGCGTATTGAATAAATGTTTTCTTTTCTATCTTTCTATATAACTGCTTGTTAGGGATACTTTTGTTGTTACCGTTAACCCAAACCCTTGTGTGGCATAAATAAAGGTTGCAGGCCGTACTTATCTCCTGTCTCATTTTCGCTTGTGACATTTCACGTCAGCGAGAACTTACATTTGAAAAAAAAGCTTTTTTTGATTTGTTCAGTTTCCGTAAATGAGTTTCGTAATTAGCTACATAGAGGAATTTTTTTCTTGGTTTCGTAATTAATAATTGTTAGACAAAAATTTAGAAATTCTAGTCTGTACTAGAATTCCTAAATTCTTCTTTAACTAAAAATTATTAAATTATTGATTCTTTTAACAGGTCGCTTTTTACAGCTTCTGACCTCAGCGAGCAAAATGTGTTACAGTGGCTGTTTAATGGTATCAATTGTTACCTATTGTATATACACGGTGGAATTTAATTCACTCTTTTCCTTAAATGTATGTACTCAGACCATGCTATAGAATATACGTACAAGGTCCAATTTAAACAAAAAATAGATTGTGTTTTAGTATTTAGTGCCTCTTAAAATAACTGCATGACAGCCGAAATGTCTATTTAACAGTATACACAGCGCGGGCACCGACTGAGTGCTTTGTAAATGTTTCGTAGGCAATAAAACACCTGCTTTGTTCAATGTCACAAGGCTTTTCTTTAGAATTTAAATTTGATAATACCTAGATTTGAGTTTTATTTCATAAGTACTTTTTTATTTATTTAGTTATATGGCAGCATTCTATAGCATGGACTGAATACATACATTAAAGGAAAAGAACGAATTAAATTCCACTTTGTATATTTGTGCTATAAAACACAGCCAATACCACCCACAATATTAGTGTATTATATAGTGTTTGCATAAAAGCGTTAGATACATAGCAGAGCTACCTAGCATAAACTCCGCTTTCCATTTCCATTAATAGCAGATTTATTTTACCATAATAAAGCATAAAATGCGTCAATTTAATTTTCTGCCAAGATAAACCTTTTTTTTACGGCGGTTATTGCTCATTATCGGCAAACGGAAGTGGTGTTCAGGAACGGAAATGAACAAAGCCGCGGGTAGAGCAAGACGAAACAAAAATAAGCGCTATAAATTTAGGAATCTTTGATAGATATATAGATAAACTCTTTATTAAAACACCACATCTTAAATAATTAAAAAAGTGAACAAACCTAACCAAAGTGTAAAAATGGTCGGTCTTATCGCTCAGGGCGATCTCTTCCAGACAACCTTGCACGGAAAGGAATAACGCAGTAATATATGGACAGTGTTTTTATATATATATAAAAACTTGACACATATATGTGCGTATATTATGTGCATATACGTACATAATATACATATAAATATACAGTACATACGTATTATAAGGAAATCTACATAAACATAATACATATCTAACATAGGTATAATACATACATTTACTTTGATGTAATACTGACATTTTAGAATGTTTTAGCTTGGGTAGATACTCAACGGGTACGGTACCAAATAAAATATTAAAATAAGTTATCAGTAGACTCGGCCTAAAGCACAGCCTGTCAGGTTGGTACTGACCGGCGCCGTGGGCAGCTGCGTAGATTGTTCTGGTTTGTTACAACCATATACGAAAATCATGTGACCGTGTGTGGCTTGTCTGAAGATCGCGCCTCACGTGTTTTTGGATAGGTTAATGCTGTTGGTCTTTACCGAACTTTACAGTGGGCGGTAAAGTTGTCTCACGTTACTATCGCGGACCAATTCCATGGACCACGAACGACATTATCGACGATCGACTTGCCTGTTAGCTCAGTTGGTACCTGCCTTCTGAACTGCAAATTGTGGGTTCGATTCCCACCCAGAACCAACATTTGTGTTATGAACATCGATGTTTGTTCTGTGTCTGGGTATTATATGTATGTATTTACAAACAAAATATATATAAGTATTTTATCAGTTATCTGGTTCCCATAGTTACACGCTTTGCTTGGTTTGGGGCTAGATGGCGCTGTGTGAGATGTCTACAAATAAGTATTTAAATATTATTATTTAAAGTATATAGTGCACACTTTGCTTAGTTTGAGGCACATATTTTATTATTATTATTTTTAGAATACTTTTTATTCATCAGCTTGAAGACGTCCACTGCAACATAGGCCCCCTTCATAGGAGCCACTTTGAGCGGCTGCATGCCTCCTGCATCCATCGGCTACCCACGGTTTTGACCACGGAACTTCAATTGCAATGCAACAGAAATTTAATTCCTAACTGTCGAATTTCTATGGTAACTATACACATAAACTATGTATTGAAACTGTCAAATCCATTTAAATTTGGTTTTTTATTTATTTGCAATCAAGATTTATGATCGCCTATAGCTGATCGTTGGTCACTGGATGGCCTATACGCTACGTTTTCCAGTTCCGCTACTCAAGAACCTTTATTCCTCATCAGTAGTCGGAAAAATTAAACATAGGTACTTGCGAGAAAACACAAAAAATGAGTATACCTTAGACCACACGACTGAAGTTAAACTTCATTAATTTAGCTCCATCTATCGGCTGATATAACTTTGTTTTTGCTTTGATTAATGTTAACGTCGCCATCTTGACTATTGTAAATTGTCATTTTACCGGACATACCAACATAATAATATTTTTTTAACTTTATTATGTTGACAATGTATACCCACGTGAACTAACCTCAACTTCAATTCACCTCGCATTCACCAGCTTACTCCCCAAGTCAAGTGTGCGTAAATAAGTTTTACTTCAAAAATGCGGGTGAAACCATGGCACATTTCTGTAGCAGGTACTCAATACAAAAAAAAATATCCCAAAGATATTCTATTACCACACGATTTCATTATCCAAATAACATGTCTCGGTAATTTAATACTCATTATAATCTCCCGTCTCGGCCGTCCTTGCATGCCTACCGGCCAACTAATAAACATTTTATCCACACTAATTGTTTTATTATTTACCTGCTACGTCACAGTCATGTGATAGTGCATTCGGAGGCTCACTTGAGAATCTAGTTCAAGGTGCCTAACTCCAGTAAGTAGGTAAGTATAGAGACTGCCGAAATACGGTGAGTGTTCCAAATGCGTACCTTACGTGTCTCCAAAGAGAGTCTCTCTATGAGAAGAATAATTGAAATGAACACTTTTTCAAGTAAAACTTCTTTACGCACGCTTGACTTGGGGATTAAATGGAAGTTGAAGTTGGTTCACGTTATTTTATTCAAAATTTCACTATCTCCATTGTCAAAATAACTAAGAAAAAAAAATTTATTATGTTGGTATGTCAAGATGGCGACATTAACATTAAACAAAGCAAACACAAAGTTATACCGACCGTTAGATGTCATTTTACCTGACATACCAACATAATAATACAAATTTTAAGTAATTTCGAACTTTGTTGACAATGGAGATATACGTTTACCAACAACTTTCAACTTCCTTTCGCCTCGTCACGCATTCACCAGCTTACTTCCCAAGTCAAGCGCGCGTAAAGAAGTTTTTCTTCAATAAATTTTACTGATGCAATATTGAGTTTTAGAATAAGTTGAAACTGCGTGGCAGACATTTTTCGGATAGATAGAATCTCTATCTGACATACATTAACAAACAAGAGTGTCACGTAGACATTACTCGTTTAATGAGCCGTGTTTTGCGTGGTATCTTTTGACATTTCTCCATCTGAATATGTAAATAATCAAACAGCATAACCTAGATTCTATTAGCAATACATACCTGTTTCCCAAACAACGTTTCGGGGCTGACCCTTCTCATGCCCAAGACAAATCTACGCCATCTCTAGTCACGACCTTGTAAGTTGCTCCTTACGCGAATCTTACCTTGAACTTTGTATCCATATCATCAAAAATGTAAAGAGGAGCGAGGAACGGCGAAAATTTAGAACATTTTTAGGATTCCGTAGTACAAGGGAAAATTACTGATGTATGTATAACGCTGGCTTCACACGGTGCGAGATACTGCGGGCGGACGCGGGCCAGCCCGCACCGACGCGCCATGCGAAGAGTATCGTCCGTGGCAGTGCAGCAAAGATAATATTTCAATGTAGCGCAGACACGTCTGGTACGTTGCGTCTGATCCACGACGAACCGGTAACTTCAAAGGTCCGCAGATCTGCATCGATACGTTCTCTTTCACTATTCATTTCGGAATAACAAAATGACTTCGAATCTCAAGACACACACAGACCGACACGCACCGTTGGAAGAGCCTTGTGTGTGAAGCGTCCGTGGTCGTCGGCCGTGCGTGAAGTTGTGCGCAGTATGACGCACCGTGGGAAGCCAGCTTTATCGTCCTGCTCGACTAGAGATAATCTGTTACAATTTTATAACTTCTACATTTTAAAAGCGAAAAACGTTTAAGATAAATTAACCGTACTTAATAGTGTATTTATTTATTTGGTAGTAGTGTATAGTCTCCTTTCCGCGCTAAGGGAGGTTGCCATAATCAGTAAGCACTACGCTATGGTGATCACAGTAGAATATCGTAGTGGTGCCAATATAAACATCAATGTTTATTATTTTGATTGGATTTAAATAATAACCAACGATTAAATATAGTGGACTGTATATTTTTAATTTTAATAGTGTCAATTTCGTTTTGATGCAAAGATATCGTTGAGAATGAATGAAAAGTACCTGACGGACCGTAAACTGAAGAATCTAAGAGTAATTGATAATACGTATAAATACTAAACAATGCAAATGGAGATGAAAAATGTTACTCACTTTATTAAACTCTAGGATTTGAAATTAGATTAGATTAATTATGCATAAGTCTTACCCCAATTTACACGCAAATTGGAATGTAAATCAACTAGTGTTTATTATATCTAAAGTCTCAGTAATGGATCGAGATGGAGAGCAAATAGACGACCACATAGAAGGTGGGAAGAGGATTTACCGAAAGGGTGGCGTGGGCGTGGAGAGGCCAGAAATAGGGTAAAATGGCGTAGTCTAGAGAAGGCCTATGTCCGGGAGGAACTATACAATACTATAAATAAAAATGATAGTGAAATTGTAATAGTAGACATAAATCACTAACTTTAAAAACAAATTTAGTAGACTAGAAAATACTATTATTTGACTGGTCCGATAGCTCAGTTGGGAGTAACCTTGCCTTCTGAGCTGTAGGTCGTGGGTTTGCTTCCCACCCAGGACAAACATGTGTGTGTGATGAACATTAGTGCTTGTTCTGTGTCTGGGTATTATATTGTATTCTATGTATATGCCCATTTGCTTAGTTTAGTCTTTGTTCTAGCAGCGGGAATAGATTGGGCTGGTGACATATGCCCATCTGAACAAAATTTTGACAGCTCCTAAGTACGCACTTATTCTACTGTGTACTCTTTTAAAAAACATTTTACAAAACATGCAAATCTATTGAAAACCTCCTCGTTTTGAGAAGATAATAGTGACGATTCGTTGTACATAACTTAAAGGACGTTTAACTACTGGTTCCACAGAATGTTGATGTTTGACAAGCTTAACCATGAGCCGAATAATATGTAAACAAAGTACACGTCAAATTAGGCAACATGTGCTTTCTTGTTTACCAAAACATGTTTAATATTCTGCTCCCAATTGCATTATTGTGAAATATGACATCACACAGGTACACACATATTTCTCATAAGTAGGACATTTGTCGTAATTTGATTGCAATGTATCGATTAAAAATTTAAATTGTACAAGCTTAATCTAAACGTGTTCGAGTTGAACGAAATTTTGAGAAAGAGCACAAATTATATAATCATGTTTGAACACTACGTACCAATAGTGAAGTATGTATTTATAACTTCTATAAAGCATCACTTCGTAGTAATCATATATACATACTTCAATTAAATCACTCTCTTCACAAATAAATAAATATGTTAGTTTGTGAACTACACAGCGCCATCTAGCCCCAAACTAAGCAAAGCTTGTGCTATGGGAACCAGATAACTGATACAATACTTAGATACTTTTTGTTTGTAAATACATACATAGAATACAATATAACACCCAGACACAGGACAAACATCGGTGTTCATCACACAAATGTTTGTCCTGGGTGGGAATCGAATCCACGACCTGCAGTTCAGAAGGCAGGGATACTACCACCTGAGCTAACGAGCCAGTCTAAATGTATTAATTTTATTAGTACTCCCCAAGCTAGGGAGGTAATTACGAAACATTGATTGCCATGCAATACGGTGAATATTATAGTGCAGCCTCCAGACAGCCTCGGTGTGGTGATTGAGCAGGTTGGATCATAACCCGGAGGCATCGAGGTTGATTCCCGCGGCAGGGCATTGTGCACAGAAAAAAAAGCGCAACTAGTTGTTCTGAGTCTGGGTGTTGTGGGACCATGGTCCTCGTAGTTCCTGGGTCCCTAGACACAGGGAATCCTTGTTAGGGTCCAGGTGCTATGTATGTGATCGTTAGGCGTAATTATTATATTATTATTTTTAATCCTAATTTAAAAAAAATCATACTAACTATACACATAAAATGCGTATTGGAACTGTCAAATCTATACAAATTTATGTTTCTTTTGGTTGCAATCAAGTTACGTGATCGCCTAGCTGATCTGACTTAAAATATCACCTCGAGGGACAAGAAGACAACACAAGTTTACTACGAAACGAAGGAAATGATACTGACTTGCATAATGAAGTGTGGCCGCAATATCATAGATTGACTGGACTGAATTTCGGTGTATTAATTGCAGCGAATGCCAAAGCAATCTATTGTTTTAAAAGACAACGCTAAACACGCAGTTTATTTAAATATTTTAAAGAATTAAATCCTGTAACCAAATGAGGTGCAGTAAAAAGATGTTCACAATTTTTGGGTAAAAAAGCGTTAGACATTTTTTTAAACTTATTTTTTATTTACTGTGTAAAAATACATGACCATAATAACTAGACACTGAGTAATTTGTAAGTAACAGAATATTATATGTACTTCACACACTTTTATTTAGATTACATAATCATAGTTGTGTAAAACATAATTTGATTGGTGACTTACTTTTCAATGCCCTGTGCTATTCAACAGAATAAGTAGGGCCCAAACTGCACAACCATTATTTCAAAACCACGCAGAAAATTTCAAAGGGCACTCTGCAGTTACAAATCATAGCTATAGGAACGGATTTAGAGACCTTGTTGCATCATCTGTGAGTAATTCGCAATCGTTTACTCGCCCAGTTACTCTATCATTTGAATCTTGAGCGTACCTTGACATTATTCGTACCTATTTACATCTTCGATTAAGTATCTAATTTAAAAAAAACGATTGATGCTTGCCTTTGACCACTATCTCACCTGATGATAAGTGACGACAGGGTTGACGATGGACCATACTTGCCTAGAAGATACCGGTTCACGCTTGATGCAAGCAGATTGAAGCAGAGACGATGGTAATGTGTTCCATTCCATTGCTGTCCACACAATAAATGTTGAAGCGAAACGCTTCGTGCGGATGCCCACTATTACGGATGTCGTATTTCCGTTCATCGTGTTGTGCGGTAGTAAAAAGGGCACGGGGGAATTAAGTTGTGCAATTCTACCGCACAATTTCTGAGGTGCAGCTTGTAAAAACCGATAGGCTGGCTGGTTTGCGCGGGTGCTCAAGGCTTTATAGCTTAGCCTTCACCAATACCTATCGTTTCGTCACCAATGAGCTTTATTCTCCGTCGTCGAGTACGAGGCATCGAGTTAAACCGTCCCGTGATCATCAAATTTGATGATGGACAATTTTTAGACACGATCGGACTTGTCCTTGTACCTATCACCGATTTCCGCGAGGTCGCGCTTTTTTATGGTAATGGTAATGGCTTGCGTTTGACAACAACTCTGTGATAAAATTGGTAAATGATAAAATTGTCTAAGGTGGAGCATGCTTGCCCGTGAAATTCACTCTTAACTTAAGAAGACCCACGTTATAACCCAGGAGGAAACACTGTTGCTGGAAGAGCATGCCGTGCCTTGGCCGTTCGGACTATAAGCGACCTAGTAAAACGCTTAAGTACGGACTTGGGGTACACTAACGACGTAAGGATGTGAAGAATCACCAAGTCTTGTAGTTCTAAGATAGAACGCTTATGTCAATCGAATTCTTTAGGCGTATATAATACATTAACAAGTTTTCTACTTTAGATTCCAAAGTAATAGAAAACTTATCAAAGTTTCATAGTTACTTAGTTGAAGATGGAAACAATAATAATGTCAAGGTACGTTACGTTCAAGATTCCAATTTTAGAGTAGCTTATTGAGCAAGTGAATTAGACGATTACTAATCTAATAAATTTCAATTGAAATGGATTGTTAAGAAAATGTAAATAATTTGAAATAGGCACACTCATTAATATTATTTCATTTATTGCAGATGCTTCATAAAACTGTTGTCACCAATTACACTCTGCTAGACAATTGAAAAAATGATTCCAAAAATAACAAAAGAATTAATATTAAGTCGACTAGTGGAAGTATGATGTTCGCTTAATTTTATTCAACATATATATAATTGTCGAATTGCGTGGACGCAACCATTTACAGGTCGGTGACCTTTCAAGACATTTGGAGTTCACTCATGATGTGCTAATGGCTTTACCTGAGCATAGTTGCATTGAATTTTTAATGTCCCAGACGTGGATTAGATAATGATTGCTATACAATTTGAGAACGTATCAATGTAACCTTGAATACAAAAGCCAAAATACGACATATTTATCCCGAAGGTCTATTCTTTCGCACACACGTATTTTGTGTTTCTGATCTAATCTTTTTTTAAATCAAAAACAGGCCTCATTATAACAAATAGTTTTCTAAACTGCAGCCACGTTACAAAGCAATGTCAATGAATATCAGATCTTAATCAATTTTTTGAATTTACTTGAACAATGTAAACAATTACGTATTCTCTTGTCAATCTATTTGATGTAACGATTACTTTATCTTACAGTTATCTTAATTTGCTTAAATTATAGAGTAATAAGGGTTGATCATACTACCGACATAAGACCACATGATCTAACCAAGCTTGATGGCTTTCAATGTGAAGCATGAAAACGTCTATGATTCATGTACAACAATCACATTTCCAAAACTCTATGTGAAAAGTATACAATAGGGTCAAAAACATAATAAATATAAGTTATAATATAGTAGTAAGTTATTGAGAACATATTAATATTTTATTGTGTAAGTAACTATTGATGATATTTATATTAAATTAATATTGACACTCTCAACATGACGTCTCCCAAGAATAAATGAGTTCCCATAATTATTCGTCACTGCTGCTCTTCTAGGCCAATGCGTAGTGGCTCTCAGCAGCTTGATTCTAGAACCATACCTCTCTCTTAATATTTGAAAGAAATCCCTATTTTCTCCTTTGGCTGTCGTCTCCCATGTATGAGGTATGTCACAGTCTTTGGGTGCACAAGTCAAACTTGCAACAGTTTTTGTTGTATCTGTATTTTGAGGAATTGTATTTTCATTTATATTTGTAATTTGTTCAGTAGTTGTTGTGGCTATTGTGGCTGCAACAGTGCTTTCAGTCAAAGCTACAAAGTTTGTTAATGTGGTAAGTTCTTCTTCAGTTAGCTCAGTGGTTTCAATTTCAATATTAATTGGTGATTTGGTAGGTATAGATGCTTCTGAAGTAGTATATGCTTCAGTAGTGGTAGATGCTTCTGTAGTAGTATATGCTTCAGTAGTGGTAGATTCTTCTGTAGTGGTAGATGCTTCTATTGTGGTATATGCTTCTATAGTGATAGACGTGTCCGTATTAGTTGATATTATAGTGGTGGTTGCAGTGTTTGTATACATAGTGGGTGTAGCAACAGTTGAAGATGAACAATAGCCATTTGTTACAGTTGAAGGAGTTCTTGTACAGTTATGAATAACGAGGGCTGGAACAGTAATAATTGTGGGTTTTGACGTTGTATTGGTCGTCGTGGTAGTAGTGGTTATAGGTGTAGCCATAGCAGTTGTTGGTGCGGTTGTAGTTGTGGATTCAGTTGTGATAGTTGCTTTTGTAGTAGTAGTTAAAATAGTAGTGTCCTTCGATGTAGTAGTAGTAGCATTTGCTTTATTATTGGTGGTTGTATCTGCTATGGTTGTAGTTATTGTTGAATTCACCTCACATTCTGACATTTCCACTCTTCTGTAATCTAAAAATTTATTATTGCGTGCAAAAACCAACATTTAAAATTGAAACCTACTTTTTTGTTGCAAACAAACCTTTCTTGCTATCACAGTTATATTCGTGTCTGCTACATTCATCAGAAAATAAGTGATTGTCCAATTCAGTTTTTTCTTTTCCACATTCCGGTATCCAAGTATGATTGCATGTATCAGCAATAATACATTCTGTGAGTTCCTAAAAGAATTGCATATTTGACACAACGAATACGGCCTTGCAATTAACGGGGCAATGCTGTTAGCATGTTAGGGTGTACACTACCCACTGGCATTGTACTGAGGTATTTGGACTTTCAATAGGTCAGCGCGGCCCGCGCCTAGTATATATATCACAAATATTTTACAGTAGGTAGTGTAGCTGGTAGCTTTTATTGGTATTTAATTGATTGTGAGTTTAGAAAAAAAAAAGACATATTTAGCTTATAAGCTTTTTTTTTTTTTTTACTTTTAATTGGTTTATTTCATAAGAAACATACAACATAATATTATTTAATAAACATAAAACAATAAAAAGGGAACTTAATCAAACAAACCACTACCAGTAGGCAACGTGCCCATTATGCTGGCAGCATTGCCACGTTGAATGGCAATGCTCAATCTTTGGCCGAAGTAGAGGCCAGCATTTTGGTCACGCGTGGCTTCAACCAGACGTTTTGAAAGGTCTTTAAAAATTTGGTGAGTACTCGGTCCCCAAGGCCCCAGTGTCTCAACTGCAAAAGGCGCAAATATAAAACCGCTATCAAGATTACTATATTTGCGCCTTTTTAGCTGCACAGCAGAATTCGCCGCCGCGCCAGCCTTAACTTGTGTTCCAGGAAGATGTGACGGCGCAAGGGTGTCAACACATGTAGCGTCCCACACCAAAGGCCGCCCCAACTTCCAAGGAATTAAAGTCATTCCGTCGGGTCTTTTACCATCGTCCCTAACGAGGCCATTAGGCTCCAAAATAGCGGCGCAGTTGGCGCTAGTAAAAGCCCTACGAATGATATCGTTCAGACTAGCGTGGCGAGGAATCCTCCCGGCACTGCGGACGCAGGAAAGGCCATGGTGACCGAGCTGGTCGACAGTACTGCCACACTGGCAGCGGTGTGGAGCACAGCACGATGCGCCCAAGCGGAGAGATGCTGCAGTTCTAAAAGATGACGAATCCATTAATGTGCCAGTATTACGTGATGGGAGAGCTTGCAGCCACAAACCTGATTCCCACTTTGCAGTGGCTAAGAGGCGGGCACGATCTGCGAAGCTTGAGCACGTATGGACAAGTTGATTCCGTACTTGCTCGCAGAGCGGCCCGTCCCAGAGCCTCTGTGAGGTAAGAGATTTAGGGACCTCTGTGTTAGGGCAGGCTAACAACCACGCGTTCCTGGCCTCGTCAAAAAAGGTAATTTCTATATTATCTAATGATGCAGCAAGAATTTTGAGGGTCAAATTTTGAGTACTATGTACTGAGGACAGAAACGCAGGAAGAGCAACACCAGAGATCGACCGGATACCAAGGCCTCCCATTCGTACAGGAAGTGAAGCCTGTAACCACTCTCGATCATGTAAATTTATGTTCAAAATTGTTTCCAAAGTGCTCTTTACGATGTTGTCTAATCTGTGAAGAAGATCCGTATGTTTCCAGAGCTGACAACATCGTAAGATATACGTAAATTTTGGGACAAACAGACAATATCGAATTATGGTAAAAGCCATGTGGGTGTTAATTTTGGATAAACGTTCCGAACATTGTTCAAAATTTTGAATTTTCTCTTCAAAAAAAAGAGGGAAAGATTCATCGAGAACAGGAGAACCCAGTAAACGAAGTGAATACTTATCTATAATTTTTATATTTGGGGCCAAACAATTAAATTTTTGAAGTACCAAATCTTATATAAATAAGCTTATAAGCTTATTTCCACCAAACGAATGTGTTTGTTAATATTAATATAGTAATATAACAAAATTCATTACTTCATGATAAATAATGAAACCTCGTACATATGTTAGATGTAAAAGGTGAAGGATGAATAAAATCACTTGTCACAGAAGCATTACCCAGCTTTAGGGATGGATGAATGCGGGTACAAATTCACATCGAGAATCAAATTTTTTTTAAATTGTTTTTGTTAAAATATTTTTCCAGCTGTTAATATTAGAAAAAGCGTTATTAAACCCATCGTATCAATAATAAATAAAAATATTTGACTGGCCGTTTGCTCAGTTGGTAGTATCCCTGCCTTCTGAACTGCAGGTTGTGGGTTCGATTCCCACCCAGGATAAACATTTGTGTGATGAACATCGATGTTTGTTCTGTGTCTGGGTGTTATATTGTATTCTATGTATGTATTTACAAACAAAAATTATCTATAAGTATTGTATCAGTTATCTGGTTCCCATAGTACAAGCTTTGCTTAGTTGGCGTTGTGTGAAATATCCACAGATATTTTTATTTATTTATTTAATAATAACAATCTTACAAGAGTTGTTGATGGCGTAGTATATGCCGGTATATTCACGGTAAGTGTAGAATCACTACTTTGTGACGTCACACATTCCAACATTTCAACTTTACTGTAATCTGGAAATATGGGTAAAATCATCTGTAAAATAAATTTAAGAATTTCTATGAGCTTCTTGATACAGACCCTTGTTATTGTCGCAATTGTATTCGTGTCTGTGACAATTATCGGAAAATATCATATAGTCCAACTGCGTTTTTGCTTTTCCACACTCTTGGGTCCATGTATGATTGCAAATTTCCGCCAGCAAGCATTCACTGGGTGGCTAAAATGTGAACAGTTATCTATTTATCTATACACCATATATTATAATAAAACTGTAACTGGGCTAAAACTGTATACTGAAAGATATTCGAAAATTTTAATTGCACATGGTTGTCGATATAGAATCGAAAATATTTTGTTTTTAGTTTTTTGTCTTTCTGTCTGTCTGTCTGCCTCTTTGGACAAGCATCATGCAGAAGCCACTAGACGAATTTCCACGAAAACAGCAAATTTTTCATAATAACATTTAAGACTTACTTTATTTTTGCAAAAATGGCCAAGTGCGAGTTGAAGTAAAGAAGTAATTTATATGCAAGATTTTTCATATGTATAGGATTTATAAAACAGTAAAAAATTAACAATGGTGAAATTATTATTCCAATATCTTAAAAAATTAAAAAGTTATCCAATTTAAGCCCAATTCACATATTGTACTGTGTAGAAAAGCTAATGAGTTTTGCATAAAACACTCACTTTTCTTATTTTTCTTAATCCATTACTTCAGGGAGCAAATAAAATATAATTATTATTTTATAAGTTATGTCACAGATTATAAAATACTATACTAAAATATAATATAATATCATTAACGTAATATGTAATAACTTACTGAAATGTAGTGTGGCATCGTATATTTTAAACTCATTATACCTGAAAGCATTCATATAAGAATTTAAGAGTATATTCATGGTAACATGGTGATAGTCTGTGTTTTGAATCCAAATTTATTTAAATTATAGATAATTATAAATATTATTTAGAAATATAGAGAGATAGAGAACTCTTTATTGTTCCACCAATGAAATATACACGTATTAATAAAACCTTATAAACAAATGTTACAATGGGCGGTCTTATCACTGACAGCGATCAAAATTTATTAATTTAATTATAGAATATCAACAATAAACGACAAACTTACTTATTAGGACACTAAATAGTCCAGTAATAGTAGCATGCACCATTATGGTTTGTTTTTATAACTAAAACGTATTTTACTGATGTGGTTATGATGGCATACAATACATGCATTTTATGTCCCATTCCCTATCAATAAAACGTTCGCAACAACCAAAAACGATCGTTTTCGATCCGCTTGCCCGACCACATCATAAAAATCATATTAAAAGCATGATTACAAACTTTTATTGCGAAAAACTTGAGTCTTTTTTAAACTTTTTTGGGGCAAATTTAACGAGTTTCATCATCATTTTGCCATCATTCATCACGGTTTTAAAACAATTGTCGGTCTCATTGTGTTGTTCTGTTTCAAAGATTCTTGTGGTTTCAATGGTTACGTAGTTTCATTTAGACCCAGTCTCAGTTTAAAGTTGAAAATCTAGATCAATTTTGATATCAAACTGCGCATGAAAATGTGTTAATTTGCGGGTTTTTGTAGATTATGTGAAATATGGGTATCAAATAAAACTATCATCAGCTGAGCGATCACGTAACTTGAAACCTATAGAAACACTTTGTATGGATTTGACAGTTTCAATACGTGGTTTATGTGTATAGTTAGTATGGAAATTAATTCTGTTGCAATGTAATCAAAGTTTCGTGGTCGTTCTTTTAAAATACCAGTCTGGCTATTTAATATGTTATTAAAAAAAATATTGTTTTCGCTAAAAATTTGGAGAACTACAGCGGCGTTAAGAGAAAAAAAGAATAAAAACTTTCGCCTTTATAATATTAGTGTGATGACCTTTCCAATGTAACCTGTATATAATCGTTTTTATTCGGTGGCATGGGCAGAGCACCTAATAAAAACCACTTTGAAAGTATTTCTAAGTATTATTGCAAAAAATCCGAGTCCTCTTCAGGACTTTTTTTCTTAGTGGGAAATCCTTTAACAATTTTCATCATCATTTTTCCATTCTTCATCACTGTTAAGGTCTTTATAACGATTGTAGGTCTTTTTGTCTTGTTTTGTATTGTAGGTGGATTTCTTTTGTTTTGTTTATTCGGTTTGATTCGTTTGAAGGTTTGTTTTGATTTCAATGCACGCGTTGTTTTCAAATGCGGTAATGGTGGTCTTCTTCTACGGGCATGTGGATTGTACCTTCTCTTGCCATGAAACATGCGAGCAGGCAGTAATGGTCGTGTAGTGGTCGGTATATAAATGGGCGGAGTGTGATGAATGTGGCTGTGGTGCCACCGAGATACTGTGGGAGCGTACACCATTTTCCTTCCTGGGTAGATTTTGTAGTTCCCCATTCTAAGGAATTGACTTGGAGTCCAGGTTCCGCACATGTCAGGCAAACAGGAACTGTAGTTGGTTAATACAAAATCTAAAATCGAATAAAGATGCATCTCTAAAATATAATTTAGACAATTAGGGTTTTCTTTTACATGTCCAGTGTGTTCACTGGACCTAGAGATTTTCTCACCGCTTCCTTATTATACTGTAAGAACCTGATTAGGTTCTTATTTTGATTCCTGCAACTACAGTCAAAGCGCATAACTGATTAGTTATGCGCTTTGACTGTAGTTGCAGGAATCAAAATTCATGGTTTTTGGAATTTCGCTATTGGTTGTAATACAAAACCTTCATTTATGTCAAAATTCCAAGGTAACGGGAAGTATCTACGACGCCTGATTTTAGTCACTGGTCTAAAAATCAAGTTTTTTGTCATATATTTTCATAGTCTTGAGTCATAAGTAGTGGGTACTCACTCCTATTTTTGTCACAATTAAACTCGATCATGTCGCATTCATCGATGAAAAATCTTCTTTCGACTTTGGTACCGTTCTCCACCCCACACTCAGTAATCCAGGTGTGGTTGCATAAGTCCGCTAGTAGACAGACATCTACTGGCTACAAAAACAACAGTTAATATCTAATATGCATTAGATAGCCTCTGCGGTGTGGTGGTTGAGCAGGTTGGTTCATAACCTGGAGGTAGCGGGTTCGATTCCCGCGACAGGACAAGTATTTGTGCACAGAAAAAAGCGCATATACTTGCTCGATGCCTGGGTGTTGTGGGACCATGGTCCTCGTAGTTCCTAGGTCCCTAGATACAGAATCCTAGTGAGGGGCCAGGATCTATGTTAGTGATCGTTAAGCGTTACTATTATTATCATAAATTAGCTGGCTAAAATATATGTATACTATACAAAGTAGTAGTAATAGTAGTAAAATCGTTCAAATTAATATTTATTTACCCAAATAAAATGTTCCGAAGTAGGCTCTGGTATGAAGAAGGTGACTGAAACTAATACACTAATAAAATAACCTAGCCGATACATTTTGCAGGTAAATCTTGTTTCTACGTCATTGTTTTATTGTAAACTTTCTAAATATAATTTTGTGGTCATTTTATTAGCCCTTACCGTGTTATCGTTAACAACCCACATGCTACAGTAAGAGTTAAACTAAGTTGCTTTTTGAAACGCTTCTTCACGCAAGCATTACTTGGAGAGTAAGCTAGTAAATGCGTAGCGAAGTGAACGGAAGTTGATTCAAGTAGATCTCCATTGGCAACATAACAAAGTTAAAAAACATTATGTTGGTATGTCCGGTAAAATGACAATTTACAATTGTCAAGATGGCGACATTAACATTAAACAAAGCATAAAACATTGTTATACCAGCCGATACATGGAGCTAAACTAAAGCAGCCTTATTAATAAACGGGTATTAGTCTCGGATTAGTTTCTTCAGGCTGGGGCGGCTGGGTTTTCTCTGGAAATTCCACTTGTTCTAAACGTTTGCTAAGAGACCACTGTTGACTTTTTTTTTCTTTTCTAGGGTTGTGTAGTACTACAACGAAAAGTTCGTCATGTCATTCTGTCTGTCTGTTTGAATCCTTTACACTGCCATTCCTAAATGAATTCTTTTTCATAGTAGTAGTCATATCTTTAGATTTTTTCTTGAAATTTTCTAACACCGAATGTCTTGAACAGTTATGGTTTTTATGCTTATTCCATTTTGTTAGTACAGTAACTGATAGCTCTTTAGAGGCTGTCATTGTTGCTATACCAGTTGTTGTACGTTCTTTAGTAGTTGCAAGTTCTCTTGTAGTTGTAGTCGGTTCTATAGTAATCATTGTAGGTTCTGTAGTAGCCGTTGTAGATTCTGTAGTAGCTATTAGGAGCTTTGTAGTAGTCATAGGTACCGTAGTAGTCGTTGTGGGTTCTGTAATAGTCGTTGAAGTTACTGTAGTAGTCATAAGTTTTATATTAGTTGTTGTAGGTTCTTTTGTAGTTGCTATAGGTTCTATAGAAGTCTTCATTGACTCTGTAACATCTTTTGTAGGTTCTGCTAAAGTAGTCGTTGATGGTTTCATAGCATGTTGAGTATGTCTTGAACAGTTATAGTTTAACGACTTGTACTCTATAGTTAGAGTTGTAGGTTCCACAACGGTCGTCGTAGGTTCAGTAGATGTTATTATTGATTCAATAGTCGAAGTTTTTCCTTTGATAGAAGTCATTGTAGTAATCGCTGTTGGTGCCATATTTGCAATTTTATCTTCTGTAATTGTCATTTTAGGTATTGTGGGTTCTATAGTTGACATTATGACCAAATTTGCTAGTTCATGTTTTGAACATTTATTAGTCATAGCCGGTGTTATAGCTTCAGTATCGGTTGTTGAAGGTTCTTGCATTGTAGAATCCGTAATAGTTGATTTAGGCTCTGTAGTCATCGTTTTCTCAACCGTAGTTGTCTTTGTATTTAGTTCTGTAGTAGTAGTAGTTGTTATAGATTCCGTAGTCGTCAATTTAGGTTCCGTAGATGTCGTGATTGATCCGGTGTTAATCGTGGGCTGCTCTGCAGTAGACGGTGTTGTAGATTTACATTCTGATGCTAATTCAACTTTTTCATACTCTGAAATAGTTTTGTTTTTAGTTTAATTTTGACAAAATGCATTACGTGGCTACGCTAAGCAGTGGGAAGTCGTAGCTGTTAAGTAAAAAGTTTCAATAAAGTTATTTTTAAGATACATGCCCTCTTTGTTATCACAGCTGTATTCATGTCTGTCGCATTCATCGAAAAATAGTTTTAATACTAAACTCGTCTTTTCTTTTCCACACTCCGGTATCCAAGTATGGTTGCATACTTTGGCTATATCGCAAGGATTAGGTGGCTAAAAATAAATACATTGTGAACACGTTTAATACCACAACTATTATTTTTTTTTCGTTTTTTGATGATGAATATTTTTTCATACAATTTCATGTTTGACTCTGTAGCATCTATCTTTGAGAAATCAAATACCGTAATGTCAGTCATACCACGTTATGCTACTCGTTCAAAAACAATTATAGTAGTGGTTAGTCGCACCTAGTGTAAAATGCTATTGGTTTATTGGGTTAGACATGGCAGCTTAGTTAAAAGGTGTCTTGATACCATGCCATAGAATTTAATCTAAAATTAAAGTGTGTGATGGATTGGAACATATTTCACCTAGGTGCGTCAAAATATATCATATCATAAATAGCTTTTCTGCCAGCTGTATAAAGGATAAATTATAATAATTTTACATTTTATAATAATTTTAATTTTTATAATTTTACATTCCTACCTAAATAATTAAATTTAACCGACAAAGACTTATTCTGCGGCTTATTCTGTGGATTTGCCAAAACCATCTTACCGGAATATAGTGTTCAATTGAAGACTTCAAAGATATACAAACTGAAAATGATACAGTTGTTACATTTTTTTTGATATCTATATTAATAACACAAATTTACAATTTAGACCCAAAATAAGAATCTTTACACATACTTATAAGCCCACTTAGCACTTTGATTGTAAATCCAATCATGAATCATCGATCCAATTTTATAATTTTATTACACGCAAAATAAAGTAAACATAGTTTGAAGAATAAATTAAAATTACATCCACTTTGTATTTTACGTTCTTGCCAATAAACTATTTCAAAGACCGTAAACGATTACTTTCGTTTCGCTTGTATGGATAAATTGAAAGCTACTAGTTCTTGTAATGCTGGTTGAAAATTTATGTGAAAATAATCTCAATCTGTGTAACTCGTTTGAAATTATTCTCAATATATTCTCTGATAAGATTTTTTTTATTTCATTTAACGGGCAAGCCTTCATTGACAAAATTACGATCACAATCAGCGAAAGTATGCAAAACATTTTGGCAAGTATTTTGACCAATGAAAAATTTCGACACGTACTCAAAATGTTCCAGCATACTACTACATTTTTTCAAGCCTGCGCCAAAAGATATTGTATATAGAACATTCGCGAAGAAAATCTTATCATCATGGTTCACACGACAGACTATATTGAGACACGTCTTGACAATACCTTCGTGCTACTACAACAATGTCTTTCAAAGTGAAATAACACGATTATGTTAATAGATTTAGTACCAAATCTCTTTACGTGCTCTTTACAGAATCACGAAGCGGAAACAGTGTCAAAGCGGAAGTGGTATAGCAGTGCAGCGGTCATGTAGAGTCAATGTCGACGCGAGGTGAACAGGTTCAGTTCTCAAAGTAGTCGTGTGATATGTGATGCAATTCCGTGCCAGCTTAAACTTGATTTATGTTAGTTTAGTTTGATTAATTGATTAGTATACAATATGCATTATAATAAGGAGTTTGTTGTTATCGTTGAAGTATTTATCGTCATAAAGATCATAAAAAGCTACAAGTAAGAAAATATTATCTACAAAATAAATATGCTATCCAACTCACCACCGTGCGGTAAGGTTCCCAGAATACTTGCAGCATTACTTTGCTGAATAAGAAGACTTAGCTTCTAAGGTCCGTATTACAGAACGATGCTCAGTCATTGATCGGTGCTCAAGCAGAGATTTCATTCACTAATTGATCACTTTATGAATGAAATCTCTGCTTGAGCACCGATCGATGACTGAGCATCGTTCTGTAATACGGAACTAAGAGAAGTATGTGCCAGCTCTGGGATCCCTGAGGCGAGAACCAAAAGAGTATTTATAACCATTAAGAAAAACGGTTACTTAGTATCCATTTATGTTATACTTACATGTTTTAAAACTACGGTAATATTATGAGTAAAATTCAAACTAGTCTATGTGTTAATGGCGTGTGTATAGGAGTAAAAATATTTTTCAATTATTTGATGATTTGGTATGCTAGTGAGACGCGTCTTTTTTAATACTAGTACTAGTAGGCTTGCATTTGACCACATTTCTCCTGATGTTAAGCATAACGACTATGGTGACCATTTCCAAATATAACTTGGAGACATTTATCTAATATTATTTTAATGGTATTTAGAAAAGAGTTTTATAGCAGCAATTTATATATAGTATACAATAGACTACTAAGTTTAACCACGAAGAAGTACCCTTAAAATTATAATAAAATTATGCAGACGTTAAACTTATAACGACAGTAAATAATTATGTAGCCTGAAGCTGCATATTGAAGCTGTAAGTACTAGGTATTTATGCAAACCTTTTTTAGAACTGTCTATTCTTATAAACCGCTGCAATGTTCCCAAAACACTGGAAATCATTGCCCTCCGGTCGAGCTGGTTAACTTAAGTTATCCATTTCCAAAGTGTCTACTTCCTAATTCGTCGTCTTCTACAATACAACGTCCTTTTTCTACGTTATCATATCTATCAAAACGGCAACTTTCCAAAGGATTCTGAATAAGCGTGCAGAGGGTTTCGTACTCGACATCGACACCCATTTTAGCGAAGTCCATTTCTCGATATCACCAAAAAGCCCATATACTCTTTGATAAATCTTTATACTTCGTCCAAAGAATTTTGGACAAATGGCTGGCACTCCAGCTTTTAATTGATAATCAATTAATGAATTATTGATAATCTTGATACTTTTATATTTCATTGGTGGAACAATAAAGAGTTCTCCATCTCTATCTCTATCAATGATTATGCAAATGTCAACGTGCGACTAATTAATTTAGGTAGGTCCCAACGGATCTCACCAAACCGATCCTACGTAATATGTTTTTGTAACTAATATATTACTAAATATGTTATCATTAGATCCCCAAAGTTCTACCGTTTCAATGGCAAACAAATATGTTCGAACTGTAAAAAGTACTATATATTTGCACTTTTTGATAACATGACCTCTTTACATTATCATTCAAGCATTCCCTGGTATGGTTTGGCTCGCATCCAGTGCCAGTTGTAACAGCTGTTGGCATAGATTTTATCCATTTTCCAAACATATCATGGAGTACGTCATCGAGATAAGCGACGCCGTCGTACTTAAACTGAATCATACGAACATTTTTTGTATTTTTTTAGATAATTTACTAATGCGTTTGTTTTTACATTACCAAGATGCATTGGCTCCCTGCATTTAGATCTACAGCTCTGCTTCTTGAAATACTGCTTTCATAGAAATATATCCTCTAAGACTGCGGTAATGAAACCACAAAACCCTGGTGACAACAAAATATATGTTGACGATGATGAGCTACAAAATGAATAAGGTAATGAAGCGGTATCGATGGCGCTATCTCTTCATAATCGTACAGTGGGTAGTCAATAATTACAGTAGGTAGACCTAGACAATAATATTAATGTAAATACTCTCCTAAGTGTCTATAGTCTATGTCTATTTGAAACCTTCAAAAATAATGTAATAGGCTACAGTCATGTAATGGTAGTTAGGTTAACTAATTACATAAAGTATGTAGGCTTATTTACCAGTATGACCTTCTAAAACATGACGAAACTTTCTTAACACGTGACAAAAGGTACTATCCTTTAAGTTTTACTCAGTCCAATAAGTACAAATGGTAACTTCCAATCAAAAGGTCAATGTTCGAGAAATCCAACCCTAATATAAGAGATGCCTACTCATCCCATCTGAGGCGATAAAAGAGAAACCTCAGAGACATTACCAAGCTGTAAAGCCTCAAAAAGATAATGACGTCAAAATAAAACACACTTTCCAGAGCAACGTTATTTAAAGGGTTTCAACCCACGCTCATTGTCATTGCAGCTGCTAAACAAAGAGATACCTACTCCATCCAGGGATCAAATGTGATCTTCAGATCTTAGGGTTTAATGTTTACCAATAACAGCAATAATTCAATATTAATGGGATTAAAGTCAATTAGGGCAAGTAGAGTCGCCGTGGCTGACATGTCTCGCTCATTACGTAACACCCACGTACCAACTCGAATTGATTTTTGTTGGCGTCCAACTGTTACAATACGCATGCGCTGATAACTTCACGCACACACCCTTAGCTATCACCCTTACATAAGCTGAAATCCCATTTTATCGCAAACGCAATTCTCAACTTAAAAGGTAGGAGCTTTAGAAGCTGTATTCGAGAGTAGAATTCAATTGATATTTTTAGACAATACGCGCCTTTTACTGCTTACACAGGCGCGCCCTCTTCCATACAATTTGGGAAACTCAGTCGCGGAAGGTTTTCCACTTCGGACCATAATTTCTGTAAATTCGCATTTCACACTACAATTTCGTCTTTATCTTACACGAGTCTTGTTAAATTAATCCGTGTTTATTTAATAGTCAGTGGTATTGAAGGCTTTGATGTGTAACTAAAAATAGACTGGGATATACAAGGGAGAACTAGTGAGAGCTTTCCATTCATAAATTACATTCATTTGGTGTTGAGCAGTGAAGTAATACAGTTCTGGGAAATAAATTCGCTAGTTGTGCATAACATCTGTTGACTGTCGGACTGTCTACGATCGATTGTACCTCTAAAGGGGTTACTTCGGTGGAGGAGCTAAGAAAGGAAAAAAGGAAATATGTAAGTTATTTTTATTTTTACATACGATAATCCAAAGTTTAATTTCAACTCACCTGGTGTTAAGCGATGATGCAGTCGAAGGTGTAGCACGTGAAGTGAAACATATTACCATTGGACGAATACTGAAAATCGATACAAAGTAGGTATAATTAAGTTGAAGTAATACCAGAAAGTGCATATGCAAGTACACGCCTACATAATACCTAGTAAAAGATTATGCATTCCAATCCTCCATCGTTGCAAATGTAATAAAGTACTTACAGACGTACTCAATATGGCTATTACCTTCGGTATGATGGTGACTTTTTACGTGGATTTCTCTTTGCAAAGATACTATACTTCTCAGGTTTTGTTATAAGTTATTTAAACATAAAGCAGATATTGTACCTATTATACAGACAGAGGTTGTATAATAGGTAATTCTATGAACATGAATTTATAAACCTAGCATTGTAGACGTTGCACAGTTGACGGGAAGTATTTAGTATATAATTAAAATAAATGACAATCATACTCGAACAGATGAATATCGGATTTTGTCCATTTTCACAAATAATTTATTATTGTCGGCAGTGTCTATTGTTATTCTAAATACATGAAGAGTGTTGAATATACTTACTTTCTTTTATTTTTATTGGACTATAAGACCAATATCGACGTCTACTTAGAGTGTGTTGTATATTCCTCCTGCCAGCTGCTTCACAATCAAGCATCAGAGCGTAACTTTAGTTCGCTGACACAGCTGTTCCAGTAAATTATCTTCGTGACTAGACTATATCGGCGTTCTTATTTCTAAAAGCAACAATGGCAGCGAGTCATTTAACTTTGAATGTAGTTTTTAGGTAGCTTGCTTTTTTTTGTTACTTCAAACTTGACTAGCATTTGACCACGCTCTCACCTGATGGGAAGTGACGATGCGACCGAAGGTGTAGCATGCTAGCCAAGTATATACCTATTCACTTTACTCTTGAACACGCGCGGGTTATATTATGCTTTTCCGCATAAGGTAGTGCATAAAATAAACAGCATTCGTTCCTCTGTAGAAAAAATAATCACAAGAAAGGGCTTTAAGATTATCGTCCAATAGTTTTGTCTCCGTGACTTTTATTAAACTACTCTATAGCAAGAATACTCCATGCTTTTTATTATTATGACTAACCAGATATTGTGAAATTTGATTAAGATTTGGAGATTAAATTTAGAGATTATGTTTGATTTGATAAATGATTTATTAATTTGATTTAAAGTGAAGGAGAAAATCGTCACTTCTTCCTAAGATGGAAGGACCTTAATATTATGTAGACAACACCATAATAATTCTCGTACACCTGTAGTTAAAAAAAAAACAAATTTCTTAAATTTCTCCAGTTGCTGCAGCTCCAGTAATGATCTAATTTTGATCCAACTCGACTGACCGATAGCTCAGTCAGTAACCCAGTCTTCTGAACCATGGGTTGTGGGTTCGATTCCCACCTAGGACAAACATTTGTGTGATGAACATCGCTGTTTGTTCTGTGTCTGAGTGTTCTATTGTATTCTATGTATGTATTTACAAACAAAAACTATCTAAGTATTGTATCAGTTATCTGGCTCCCATAGTACAAGCTTTGCTTAGTTTGTGGCTAGATGGCGCTGTGTGAAATGTCCACACATATTATTATTAATATTTTTAATCAGCTGATTGTTATAATGTGCGAATGCTATGTTAATACTTAACTACCTCCACAATCAACCTCGTTTCACTCAAGAACATTAAACTTTAAAACCACGAACAAGTGGAAGCAATGCGGGCTGGTGTAATCGATATTTCACCATTTGAAAACATATGAATACCAAATTCGGCCTTTTCTCTTACGTCTAGACAGTTTTTAAATGTTTTAGTCCATTTGGCAAACTGCCAGTGCTTTGTTTATTTTGGTATTTTCTCGTTTCTTCCATTCATGGAATTGGGTTGGCATAAACAAGTCCCTATTATACATCTCAAAAGGTTTCAAAAATACAGTTAAATGAATTTATGCTTACATTACAGAGAAAACTCAAAACTCAATTTCAGCTTATACACGTTTTTTTTAATGATAATGAATGACGTGACGAGCTGGTAGTTCGCTTGTTGCTAAGCGTTTCGCGTGACACTGCACTGTGCACGTCATCCTGAGACATCAGCCAACCTCTGAAATCAGGTCACAAGGTTTTATTTGCCCAGTAATTTCACTAGGTACAATGCCGTTCGAACCGGAACACAGTAGTGCTTTCACACTATATTGCCTGGCGGCAGAATAACTGGCCGTGGTAGGTATACCTAGATGAACTTTGATGAGCAGAAAAGTCCTACCACCTAGTAATATAAATTCTTATTTAAAAAAATCTTTCAATGCCAATTGCCAACGCAAATGTATCTATTATATCGATCGGCCGATCGATACTCTCGATCGGGTAAACCGATTTTTTGTTTCATTTCATAAGCGTCTTCATATTATAGTATTTCTGGCCATAATAGAGAATTTTGGTTTCCGGGCTAAGTATTTCATTAATTTTTAAAGACAAAACCATCAATGTTCTACGCGTTTTATTGTGAAACGACAAAGAGTATTGCGTCCAATTCAATTTCTTTCTATTATACTCGCGAAAGAATAAAGGAAAAGCGTTTATTCAATAAAGATACTTTTATCCCATCAACGGACAAAAAGTCCTCTTTCCAGGATTTGGAAATAGAAAGATAATAAATAGGAAACTGCTATTATTTCGTGTATTATTAAATTAACACGGTGTATTGTCATTACATCTTCAAATATGAAACGTCATAAAAATTAAGTAGATACTAGGTACATATAATAAAAATGTACTGTTTGAGAATGATTAACACCCAAATATCTAACCACCCTGAGGGGATTCAGCAAGCTTCGTCAATTTGGTTACGTCTTCCATACCACGATACCTAAGTACTAATATAAACTTTCTTGTGAATTAATTATGATTTATATGGAACCAAAACTGCTGACATGCACTTTGAAGTTAATTCATCGAATCGAGCTATAGAAATATAGTTTCTCTGAAGGACACTATTCGTAACGAAGTGATCCGACAGAAAAGCAAAGTAATTTATGCTTCCAACAGCACGCCACTAAAGCTCAGCTACCATCATCATCAACCTATCCTTGTCGACTCCTGAATAAGTGTCCAGGAGTGCACCAGAATATGCGGATGATGATAAAGATGATGACAAGTACAGTTTCTGTGTTAGCTACCCACCGACCGATCGTGAACTGGCTCCTCTGATGCAAGTACCTACATGAGAAATATATCAGAAAATTGATGTGCGATGTTTGCATCTTGTTTAAACTTTCAAGTCTACGCCCAACGGCAACTTAATTGTATAGTATTATTGTATTTTCTCTATAAGTGATTTATTCTTTGAGAAATAAAGTCGTAAACCGTAAACCGTAGGTACCTAGCTTATTATTAGACTTTTTAATATAAGTATTTAATTAAAATATTTTATACTTGATGTAAAACAAAACAAGTTTCGGATACAAAACTAACCAGAGTTTGATGAACATAAATGATGTAAATATTATGCCATTGCTTGGTTTGTATAATTCCGTCCGTTTTTAGGGTTTCCTAACATCTTCTCCCTCCCCTCTTGTCAGCCTCATGCCCACGTGGGTGTTATGTTTGTCCTCATACCTCTAATAAAAATAATGAAACATAATTAGGTCTAGAGAACACTCTCTCTCTCTCTCTCTCTCTCTCTCTCTCTCTCTCTCTGCTAAATGCTAACAAAATGTCAGGGTTCAAATAAAATTGGTATTTAACATCAACCTACGCTTTGTGCTAAGTTTTGCAGGTGCGATGGCGTCCTTTGTTGTTGATTTTTCATTAGGAAAGTTTTATAGGGGAAAATTAAAAATGTTACAGAATACTTCTACGCCCACTACACGTAGTTTTCATAATATGCACACCTTACACTATAGGTATTTATTTATGAAATTGCTGTTTTTATAAAATAAGTAACCGTGGTCAATTTCCTATATTTTTTATTTCTATTAATCAAAGTAATCACCCATACAATCGATGCGTCTTTGCCAGCACAGTGGCAGCTTATTGATGCCCTTCTTGAAGAAGTTAGAAGAATCAAGAAGTTATCCAAATTCTGGAAAAAGTGGAAGTCTGCAGGTGCAAGGTCCGATGAGTACGGCGGATGACGTAGAGCTTCTAACCAGTCTTCAGTCTTCTTCCCAGTCTTTGTAACTTAGAGACCATCTGCTGTGCAGTATGAGGTCGTGCGTTGTCGTGCAGGAGCAAAGGAGACGAGTGATTCGCCAAAGCTGGTTGGAGACGTGGGAGCTCCGATCGTTGGGTACAGTTCTTCACAGTACACATCTGTAGTAAAACTCATTCCGTTTGGTAAGAAGCCAGCGCTAGACCACCAAACAGTGGCCAATTTTCCAACCAACTTGCTGAGCGCATGCTATTATCAAACAGAATCCATTTTTGTCGCAGGTAACAACGCGGTTCATAATTCCTTCGTTTGTGTGCCTGTTGAGCAGTCCAAGGTACATCTCGACGCGTACTTCGCGCTGGTGATCATTGAGATCCTGGGGCACTATTGTCAAGCTTTTTTGCCTTGTCAATTTGACGCAAATGGACCGAATTTTTTTGATACTAACGTGAAAAGCTGCTGCTAATTCAGTCATAGATTTAGTGTCAACATCTTCCACAATCGTCTTTTCGGTGCGTTTTCGTCATTGTCAACCAATGTTTTCGGACGACCACGAGGTTTATTTATCAGTTCGAAATTTCTAGAATGGAAGCGGGCAAACCAATAACAGTTGGGGCGTTCGTTTTTAGTGTTCGCTCTGTAAGCGTCGTTGATGTTGCGTGCAGCTTGTGCCGCATTGCTGCCACCGACGGTACTCATATTCCATAAAAACTCGATTTTTCTCGTATCCATGATGATGAAAAAATTCAAATGCGATGAAAATATGACGCTAATCAATAAACAAATGACTAATTATGAAAAAATCTGTTTTGTTTTTATAATTAGTAATCTAATTCTTAGACAAACAAAATTTTTTGGATTTGAAATAGCCAGTACTGCAGAACGGCAATTTCCTAGTAACGACAACCTATTATTATTGTTTTTGAGTTAGTTTTGTTTAGCTCGTAAATTTTCTGATCACATCATCAAGCAGAAGACGTCTACTGCTAAACATTAGGTCTGCACCATAAAACGACATTTTGGACGCTTATCGTGTTAGGGTTTTCCATATTTACAACGCTCGGCAGACGTCTTGGTGATCACAGAAGATTTGGGGTGGTGATATTCTATACTACCAGGATGTCAGGGCTACACTTCGAATTATTATGTGGCGTGCCGTACTGCAGAACCTGAAACAGAAAAACAAAAATCTAAAATCAATTAAAATAATAAAATATAAAAAAAAATATTCGAACGACATGTAAACTTACCGCGCTTTCGAAGACAATTATAGTCTACGGAAGCGATCGCTTTGCCGCTGTTACGGAACGGGCCCGTTTGTAGTGAGAAACACGGCATACCCACCAACAGTATAAAATCATTCTTGTAGTTCTCATTTCGTGCTAATAATATTATAATTTATGCTTTTTAAACTCCCTGTTAAATATTTGTCGCAAACAGTGAATAAAAGTGAATTGAACATTATTGAGTGTATTCTTGATAATCCGGAAGTCCATATCTGCATTTAATTGCAACATATAAATATGGAACAGTTTCACCCACAATTAATATTTGGCAACTTCTGGCAAATGTTATCCAAATTATTATTTTTTCAAAATCGGTTTTAGCATTTATTATTGCCATCCTTTTCATTATCAACAACAACATCATCAACAACAGCAGCCTCTAGACTTGTACTACTAAATATAGGGCTCCCCACAAAGCGCCACTTTGAGCGGCTGCTTGCCCAACCATTCTTCCCCATCGGTCAGTTCTACGAGCGATGTGTTCTTTATTAGTTCCATATATTTACGTCGCATATTTCCACTGCCCACGAGGCAGCATAAATCAGACTAATCGGGTCACTGGACATTTGATCCGTCTTGCCGCTTAATTCGAGACGTCCTTCTCATACTGGCTTGAGATGACCTTATATTGATATACCTAAGTATATAGATACGTGCTTATATTACACAGCCTCGTGCTAGCACTTGTTAGATTCGCTAGTTTGTTAAGCTAATGGAATAGAGGGGGTTGTTTGTTCAGGAGGTGGTTCGGTGGCGTATATTAGATGTCGTCTCCCTATTTGTCGTCATAGATCTAAAAATGTGTATTACGAAGTACATACCTAATAATGTAATCTCGATGTTTGACCACTTAGGGACCACGTTTCATACGACGTTTTTCATCACATTTGCGAGAAACAGACTTTTGTTTTGTTATTAACTTTTGTGAAAAATGGTTTGCAGGTTTCTTTTTTTCACGCGCCACACATAGTGATGGTTAGCAATACTTTTTGGTGACCGCGCTAGTGTAAGGCGTTCAGAGCGCAAACTACAGATTAGAGAAAAACCATGTTGATGGCAGGAACCAAATCGACATGCAGCCGATGTTAAAATAATCTATAAAATATAAAATCTATATATATAAAAGAAAGTCGTGTTAGTTACACTATTTATGACTCAAGAACGGCTAAACCGATTTGGTTGAAAATTGGTGGAAGTGGAGCTTAGAACCAGGAGACGGACATTACTAATCGACCCGTGCGAAGCCCTAGTATACAATAAACTAAATTAATATTTTCGTATTTAGAACATAACTTATTGCGGATATTTGATAAAAATAATGTTTACTTAGGAGCAACAATATCAAGGCGAATTCTGTGTTTAACCGCTTAAACTCATTGTTGGTAAAATGCTGAATCTGTATTATCCGAATAAAATGTCAATTTTTCTTCTATATACGTTTAACTGGCAGTGAGATACAAACTTAACTGAATCGGTATATCATCATAAAACATACCTATCATGGATTTAGAGCCTCAAAGCGGCGTCATAAGAGCCACTTTACGAGCAAATGTGATAAAAAGATAATTAAAATAATATTACGTTCTCATTTACACTAATTGTCTCACTTCTGAGCAAGGCAGCTAATATCTTTCAATCGTAGCTCGTAAAGTGTTCCAAAACATTTAAAGTTATGCCTATGATAAAGTTACTAAAATCTAACGTTAAATATAAGAAGTCAAGTAATTATAAACTCCAAAGATTTATCGTCCAGAAGTATCTTTATCTACCCAGTGCTCACTTATATACCAGCTGTTTGATTTTTATGGTCCATGAAAAGATGAACGAACAAAAGGCTTCAATGTTTGAAACTTTTATTATAAAACCGGCCAGGGCAGTTCGGAGAAACCTTTGGATGTTTCATTGAAAACTTTTGCAGAACTTTATAAGTAATTTCAACACAGTGTACCTTAGTCTAATTTAATTATTTTCAGCTGTTTCGATAAAAATGTGTTGCTACAGCAACACATTTTTATGTTTCATAATGATATTTTGTGTAAATTTTTATGGTTGCTAAAGTAAATTAATTTGACGGAAAATTAAATATGATGCCAGATTTCAAGACCGATTGATTTCAACAAGTGCCGCGTACCTAAACATGGTTTCATGGTGCAACATGGTGTTGTCAACCCTATTGGTTCCACAAAGTGATTTGTAATTTGTGATGAAACTAGTTATCGCTCGCAGAACCAAACTAACAACCGATGGGGAAGAAAGGGGCTCGAGTAGCGACCACAAACTGGTAGAAGCAGCGTAGGCCTCCTGCTAGGTGGACCAAGTCAAAACCACGAGAAGCCGTTGGATGCTCTTGCAACTTTTGATTCTCGCGGTTTTGACTTGGCAAGCTTTGAAGAGGCAAGCAGCCGTCTAAAGTGGCACTCTATCGGAGGAGGGAGCCATGTGTCCAGCAATGATGATGATAGTCACGTTATTGATTGCCTTCAGCCATTTTCAAGGCCAAGGCCAAGGGTTATTTTCATCCTTCAACTTTATGGTACCTACCTATCTTACTAAGGTTAAGATCGCGGAACAAACCTGAATCCAATCGGTACGAGACCGAGATGGATGGTATAATACAAGAGAGGGTTATATCTAGGAGTGGGATGATAAAGGCTTTTGGTAATGATAATGATGATGATGTTGTATAGTTTCGCCACAAACCATTAAAAAAATTAAAAAGCACAAGGTTGTTAAAAATAGAAATAGGAACATAAGTTAAAGTACTTTGTGGCCGCACAAAGAAGGTGACTGATTTCTAATTTGTCGGTAGGGCGACTGAAGGAGGCCTGGCGCCCGGTGGAGACAATGGCGACATGCCAGTTGGAGGGCCGAAGACGCCGCAGCAGGTGGCAGCACAGAGACGCTTGCAGCAGACACAGGCACAAGTTGATGAGGTAGTACCTATGTACTTTATGGTTGAATACAATTTAAATAATTATATTATGTATTTTTGCAAAATATATTATGTATTTTCGAACGGAATCAGTGCGGCAATACTTAATTTTAACTATAATCGCATTTTAATTTTCATCACCATGAGAGTGTTTTTACAATAACAATATAGGTATCACCTGGAAAAATAAAAACAAAGACCGGGATCAGTGGCGTGCCTTGGGAGAGGCTTATATCCAGCAGCGGACTAATATAAGCTGATGATGATGAATATAGTTATACTAGTAAATAGGTGTTTATTAGATGTCATAAACTGCTGATGAAATAAAGCTCTTTATAATTGACTTACACATGGTGCCTTCTTATTTATCAACAAATCAAAACCTTTCAAGAAAATAAAGGCAGCCACAATATAAAAGGGTTAAACCTTACCTTTTTTCGTAAAGGTACTTTGTGGTTGTGACAGGAAACATTTTCTTTAGGTGTGCCTACTCAAAGTATCAAAGAAAACGATTTCCGTAGCTATCAGACCCAGTAAATAGGCCAGATCAAGACGTTGATATTATTACATTTTGAAGCATTTGAGCCTAAAACGGCAATGAAAAACTTTATATTTTCTAAAATACCAATATTGAGGAATACCTACACTAATAGCACCAGCAATGTACCAGGCCCAATGTAATAAATATGGTATAAGACGCAGGCTATTCTCGTGCTTTTGCAAACATTGTCCACATTCCTATGGACACTTTACGCATGACGTTCTAAAACAGATGCTTGTAGTTTTAAGTTAGCATAAAGTATGAAATAGGCTGTGAAAAGCCATCGAGACACTAACATTGACAATCATTATTGTATTTTGCAGGTGGTCGATATCATGAAGACGAACGTTGAAAAGGTTTTGGAACGAGATCAGAAGCTTTCAGAACTGGATGATAGAGCAGGTGACTGGATTAGCTACCTCTTTCATATTTGATATATTAAAATCCTTCATATTAGATGAACGTATAACGATTTTTGATAGTATTGAGCAGAGAATAGGATAGAAAAGATTACTTAGCTTACCTGATTGTTAAGGAGCTGAAATATTCGCAAGGCTACTCGTTAACACTACTTTTAAAACTTGGTATCTGTTATTTTCAGATGCACTACAACAAGGCGCTTCACAGTTTGAACAGCAAGCCGGTAAACTGAAAAGCAAATTCTGGCTGCAGAATCTAAAGGTAGGGAATATTATCGTTATCAGAACTAACCTTTTGGTTAATCATTGACATGTATGCCTGCCTTAAGTATTTAACTTTCTTCATACTTTCATTTCTTTTTTTACTGATTGGCCAAAACTTACCAACTTGCGGTAGTATTGCTCCAAGGTTTTTGGATAAATAGGTAAGATTATTTATTAAATGCGTATGAACTCTTATTGAAATATTTTTCAATTTCCTTTTCCAGATGATGATTATTGCAGCTGTTATTGCCATCATCATTTTCGCACTTATCATCGGTGAGTATCACTATAAGATTTGACAAACCTACTATTTAGGTACTCTTAAGATTAATAACGCTTAGAACGATACCTATCATAATAATAATATCATAATAACTTGTATAAACAATGTTACACTCAAAACTGATGCAGTAAAAAGCTCTGGTGCGTTACCTTTTGCTTTCTTCTACTATAGAGTACATGATACTGATAACATACTACCTGTACAACCATCATTGTAATCTATTACAGATCATATCAGACATAATATTATTACTTTTATTATACATAAGTAATTTTATTTAAATCATTTGAACTCTAACTAATATTCCTACAATATTTCGGGTTCTCGGCGTTACAATTCAATGTGCTACACAGTCAGTTCTTAGACTAACCTAAACATTATTTCCACATTTTCAGCCAACTTTGTGTGAACAAGTTTCGGTAACCGACGTTTGATTTAGCAGCTACTTGTTATAATGTTATTAAAAATAGTATAATATGTTAACGTATTTTGTTATTTTATTTTGATTACATTATACTTATTGAGCCTTTTTTGGTAAGTGGGTAAGTCGGTTACGTTATCGATGTTGGTGATGTTGGCTTTGTCTGTTCTTGTCACTTCGTGTCTATCTCTACGATTATTTCATGCAACGAGTCTTCTAGTTCGTAATATTAAGTCTGCACTCATATAAGTGACTTATTCGGTCTTCTTTGAATCATCAGAATTAATTCTTCTAAAAACTACTTGATTTATAAGTGTTGTTAGCGTAATACCTGTACATACGAGTACCACAAAAACACGCTCGCACGCACAGAAACTGACACGGAACATAACCTCATCAAGTCACTAATATGAATCGACTACTTATATACGGTATGCTTTGTTTGCAATTGTGTTCATGTGTCTGGGATTGCTCTTATCTGCGGAATTGTAATAGGTACTAAACAATTAGCAATAATTCTTAAACGCTTGACATTCAACTTACTCTAATCCAAGAATGCGATGCTTGTCCCAGACTTTTAGTCCTGACCCTAGTTTGCTTATAATATATCGCGATGCCTTATTATGCCTTAACAATAAATAAAACCATGAAAGCATTTGAGAGACCGCTTTTTTGACAGAGCTTCCTACAAAAATATTACTAGGTAAAATACTATATAATTAAACGCTTACGGTGCATTTGAAAATAATAGTAAACCAAACATGATTAAGCACTAAAATGAAATAGATAGATGTACCTATTACAACGCAACCTCGATTTACCTAATAAACTTAATTAAGACTTCTCTAACTCAAACCGAAACTGATTAAATTAAGCATTAATACCAACCTAATGTTTCGAATAAGAGAAATGAAATTAACGTAGATTTAAAGAAAATGGTCTCCAAATCTTCTACTCTAGCTGGTTCTAAATGCATGTATATAACAAAAACCCAAATCCCTACTTTTTTAAACTTGATGGTGTTGTCGTTTTATTTTGAATTTTGAAGCACTCGAACGTTCTGTCCAATTTTGAAATACATTTTGTTTGTGTTGATGTGTAAGTACGTGTTTTGTTGATCGATGTGTTCACATTTTATAGGTCTGTAAAGCTTTGACTCAAGGAATGGAGCCGAGGTGAATATCTACAGTAAGAAAAGTACCTACTTATAGCAAACATTAATTCTCATAATATTGTAAATTTAATTTGCAATTTTTAATGCACCTAAGATATTTAACTACCGTATTTATTTTATACACACTAGGTACCTGCTTAAGGCCGCGTCCAAGCACAACTTTTATGTTTTCCAGGGGGTCTCTACAGGCCTTGCTTAAAGTTGAAAATCGCAGATCATATTTGATGTCAAATTGGTCTGCACTTGAAACTGTTAATTTTGCGGTTTTTTGCGGATAAGTTAAATTATTTTAATTTTGTTGTGTTAAGGCATGACGTTACGAGCTTACCGTTCGCCTGATTTTAATGCGATACGGCTGCCGATATCAGTTGCAGTGTCACTCGGAACTCTAAAGTATAGAGTGACACTGCACTGCGCACGTCATCATGAGACATCAGCACAATCTAGTAATAAGATTACTAGACTGTGGGACCAGGTGATAAAGTCTCATTTGCCCAGTAATTTCACTAGCTACAGTGCCCTTCAAACCGGAACACAGCAATGCTTGCACACTATTGCTTGGCCGCAGAATAACTGGCAAAGCGGTGGTACCTACCTAGACGAACTTTGCAGAAAAGTCCTACCACCACGTTAACAAATTACATTTTGAGGGGTCATTCTACGATTTTATTTTGAAAAAACCAAACTTCTTAGTTCCTTCTTACACTATTTCATCTCAGCCTCTGTGGTATGGTGGTTGAGCAGGTTGGCTCATAACCCGGAGGCGGTGGGTTTGATTCCCACGGCAGGACAAATATTTGTGTAAAGAAAAAAAAAGTGCAAATACTTGTTCTGAGTCCTTGTGTTGTGGGACCTCATAGTTCCTGAGTCTCTAGATAAAGGGAATTCTAATTATAGGGTATAGAATCATGTATGTGAGCGTTGGGTGTTATTATTATCAGATTATTTTTTTCTGTCACGTTACACTGTGCTTTCAAAAGTTGTGCTTTTTCAGGTTTCCTCTAATTCTCCAAAGTTTAAAACTAAAAAGGATTTGAAAGTTTTAAGTTTTTATTGCTGGGCTATATCATCTTCATATGATTTCATGTCATTTGATAATTTATAATTAACTCATTTACCAATTTGCTTTAGGTAGGAACTTTAAATATTAAATCGTTCTTAAATTTGCATAAGATTTAGGCACTACAGATTAAAAATAGGTAGGTTCTTGCTGGTTTGGGTATATTTTGCTCAGCTCAGCTGCTTCCTATTTTTTTTACTATTGTCATAATGAATATCTGTGACTGCGGTTGTTTTATATGTAACTTTCAATTTTTTTACAACTCGTTAATTACGTTGGGAAACTTCTCATTTAGTGGAAACTCCGTTACATACATTATTATATTTCAGGTACTTCCATCAACTAACTATACCGACTCGTACCTACATTCTACTCCTATCACCGGCTTCAGGAAACCTTCTGCGTTGAATATTTGTACCTACTTACTTAACACGTTTTTTAGAATAGTGTTGTTATTGTATACATGTCCTATAGATAATATCAAGTAAATATGTCTGATGTTTCCAAATACATATAATATTCTTATCGAAATGTACCTACCTAAAGTAGTTTTTGGAATCACAAGTCTTATGACCTGATTTCCTTTTATATCAATGGCTCTGTGTAATTATTAATAGCCTGTTTAATAGTGTATTTTTAGATGATCTTATTTTGTTACAAAAATATCACGATACCTATTTGCTAACGTTTAGATAAGGCTTATTATAAAATCTTTTTTGGAATATATACACCGGTTCATTGCTGATTTATTTGAAACGGACCAAATTTCCAAATATCTATTCCATATTTTGTATAATTTTAGGTGGGAAATTGTTGATCGATTTACTTTGTTACTATCCGCAGTTTAGGAAACTTATACATAAGTAACGATTAGAAACGTTTAAGGTCTGTATTCATAAAGCAGCTACTTAGTTACTGAGGTTTACTTTACTAAGCTGGCTGGATTAATTTGTACTGTTTTGAGACAAACGTAAACACTTTTTTGTTTATAATTAATATTTTTCTTTTAACAGCTTTCTATAATATAATGTATATCAGTAAATTCCTGGCGATTTGTAATTGAAATTGTTGTTTAATTCAAACTAGATTAGATTTAAATACCTAGGTAAGTGTTTGTGCCGTTTTTCCTTTTTTACAAGAATAACCTAACAGGCCAATATTCTGGAACATGTAATCTATTGCTAATATTTATACTATGTTTTACGTGTGTTTTATTATATGACATACCTCTATATAAACAGCTTTGTAGTTAGAAATTGTAAATTCACTATAGATATTTAACTAGGTGTTTTGAAATAAATAGTTTGTTATGCAAGAGTGCTATATATTCATCTGGGTATTGGAAAATCGACCAGTATGATATCATAATTTCACTAATACAGAAAGCGTAGTTTTAAAAATAAATCGCATTTCTGACAAGCAGTCGTTAACTGATGTGAGGGGAATAATTTTATAGGAGTAAGGACTTAAGAAGCACGTTCGTTATTGTTGAAAGTCTAGAAAGTGTAGGGTTAGGATTAGGTCTTAAGATACAATGTGCTTCCCGTTTATTAGCATGTCTGTAACAAGATTTTATCTCTAGGTCTCAACAATGTCGTAACACCAAATAAGAACGAGCCTACCTATTATACCTATATATATATATATATATATCATGTAGGTATTTAAAGGAAGCAAGATTAATTAATATCTTGATATTATGTGAGGCAGTTTGAAAACAATTGCATAGGCTTTAGAGAATTTAGTACCAAAATTCTCTAAGGGCGTGGGGAGTTAAAGAATTCAATCAATGATAGACATGTTATTCAATGATTTTATAAATAGTGCTTAGATACTATACAAAGTTAAGTACCTACTTACAGACATGCCAATAAACTTGATGGTACTCACTTTAGTTTTTGAGGCAAGAGGTAGGTAGCTTTGTTTGGGGTAGGTAGCTTGTTACTTACATAGATGTTTTGTTTACTTTAAAGTGACGTCATCTGTTAATCTAGTGGTATAATATTTAAGTACTGAAAGGTATATTACAGGCCTTAAATTACTTTCAGTTTTTATCAAACCTCTTGACGTAGGTACCAATGCCTTAAGGCTCAATCACACTAGTGATTTGCGACGCAACGAAGAAATCGCCGAACGCTCGCGACGTACACGCCCCGCGAACACCTTAGGTAATCGAATTCGTTCGCAAATCATTAAGTGATAGATCCCTAACTATATTTCTTGGCGTTTTTATTGACATAAGCATGAGGTAGGCATCTTATTTAGTACACCTAAATATTTCTCTTCTTGCATCAAAAACTAGGGTCGCAACGATTCACTGTAAGGTATAAAGAAACAAAATACACCACAAATAAATATATTATAATTATAATTAGTGGTAGGTAGATATAGGGATTTTTTTTCTCATTTATTCTCCTTGAAAATTTTATTTGCATTAACTATTTATTATTTTTGTGATGCAGCAACCACTTTTAATTGTTTTATAGGTATGGTTGCTTAGGCCAATCTTCCAACTGCAGAATAAATGTTAACGGGTAGTTATTCCTTAGAAATACAAATAAGCTACCTACTAACTAACCAAAAGAATACACGCATCGTCTGACTATTGAAATATCGGCTCTAAGTGAGCAACATAAATTCGCTTTTTCATTATCAAAACATTGCTCTATAACCTATCACTTATTTGAAAACAAATTAATTTTGTATTGTGAAAAGTTATTTGAACCATCTAGAAATGTAAAAGAATGCCTAACCTAAAATAATGTATGTACTTAGGTACTGCTTTTCATATTATAAGTACTTAAATATACTTTTTTTTCAGTTTTACGTAGTATTAGCAAAATACATGTATGTAAACTTTAGAAACCGTATAGAATATTTAGAACAATGTAATATTATATCACTGTAATCATGGAGTTTTAAGAAGTTATGTAAACTATATACCTATACCTACTTACCTACGCATGTATGTATTTACTGTAATTATTGCTTCACTGAAATAAAGCAACTTTAATACCAATCTTTTCGTTTTTAATTTTGTTCTTTAGAATATATACTTTATATATTTAGTATTATTGTCGTAATCATAAGCCTGAAAATATCCATTGCTGAACATAATAAGCCTTACCCAACCCCATAAAGCGCTTGCTCTTTTAGGGGCTACATGGAACAGAAACAGAAATTTGTATGCATTTGACAGTTTCAATAGGTACGAGTACGTAGTTTACGTACATAGTTACTGTGGAAATTTTTAAATTAGGTTTTAAGTTTCCCTTGTTACAATTTAACCAAATTTACATGATCCCAGATCTTCCGTTCACCTAATGCTTGGTCTTTGCGGTCGCTGCGCGAGAATGTTTTTTCTCCATCGGTTGTCTGTTCTGCAAGCGATTTGGCCTGCCCACTGCCACTTTAACTTGCTAATTCCGGTGACTTTAGTTCTCTTGCGGATCTCCTCAATTCAGATCTTATTTCGCAGGGAAACACTGTAGAGCATGCTCTCTCCATAGCTTGTTGCGTGACTTTGAGTAAGTATTAGTACCTACTAGTACATAATTACACGAGTGGATACTAAAAATTACTTGAAATAAGTAAACACTAAATTATTTTCCATCGCTGTTTATTTTCATTTTAAGCTGAAAAGTTATACTGTTAGAGTTAACAAAAAAATCCTTATTGTAATTTTAATAAAGTATACTAGTAATTGAAAGAATCAAATTGACAGGTGTGATGCGGTCTTCTTCGCCCTCGCTCACTTCTGTTTCCTGAGTTTAGCATCGCGTCCGCGCTCAGGGCGGCGGGTTTTGAAGAATGAGCGCCGTGGCGGAGTGGACACTGGCTGCGGAGCGGACATCGGCTGTGGAGCGAACACTGGCCGCTCCAGGCTTGCCATCGATCGTTTCACGGCGCGAGGTGTTTCATGTGATACTGCCCCAAATCGCCGCCGCCGATCCATCTGTTTCCGCAAACGCACATGAGCCTAGATGTTCGGTATTGACACAATTATGGGTAGGTTTAAGCTAGAAACATATTTAAGTCTAAACCTTAACATATGCAGGAAGCAATGTACTAAGACTTAGGATGCAGACGGTACGGATAATCGCAAAACGTAAAGTATATAGGTACCGTTATCAGCCAAATACCTTCTTTTTATGTTTAGGAATAACGTGACGAACCGTTAACTTGATGTTAAGCGACACGGCTGCCCATATCAGTTGCAGCGTCACTCGGAACTCTAAAGTATAGTTTCGCGTGACACTGCACTGCGTACGTCATCCTGAGATATCAGAACAATCTAACAATAAGATTACTAGACTGTGAAATCAGGTCATAAAGTCTCATTTGCCCAGTAATTTCACTAGCTACAGTGCCTTTCAAACCGGTGCTTCCCCTTCCTCTCACTGCTGGGACATGGACCTTAATTCTCTCGCATGGAGAGAGCGTAAGCCCTAGTCCAATATGCTGGACAAGTACGAGATGGTGGATGACACAGTCAAGTGTTTGAATTTTGAGATTCTTGAAAATGTCTTTATTAATAATATATTTTCCTTCGCCGTTGTAATAGCGATTGCCAATTCCAAACATAACTTGAAAAGTAATTGGGGCGCGGAGAAGTGGTACAGAAAGGTACCTATGATAATAAAAAAAAACTGATAAAGCCATACAGGACAAGCTGCCGACATGCTATCTACTGGTGCATTTTGAATGTTTATAGGTCAGCAACTCAGCACTAGGGTATTTGACTGCTGTATTTTTACAAGTTTTACAAGTTACAGTCATTTTAAAGTACAGGAATAGAAAGAGACAGCTCTAACCCGTCAGTTACTAGTCTTTTATAGTACCTCATTAATAAGCTGTGGTAGCTCTACATACGATCTCTGACGAGTGACGTCACAAATTATGCCTTCATAGTCACTGTGTGGTAAGTCTACACGATGGTTTGCGAGAAAGGGACAGGCGATGCCCCGTCCAGAAACTTTAAAAGCGTATTAATCCGTGATTTATTTACCAATTTTAATTCTTTTTTTAAATAATTACACTAATTTTTAACCTACTTTAGTTACCTTATGAAAATAATATTTACTTGTTAATTGTTAATACTAGTCAAATAGCCTTGTGTAGTAGTTACCTAGCTAAATGCTATTAATGATAGATTTGACTAGTGGTTACTTCAAAGAATAAAAATAGCACGTTAAAAGTTAAGTATAGCTTTACGTCGTTCAAGTCGATGCTGCCATCGCTGTCAAGGAAGCTGAATAGAAGCGAGTCGTCCTGGTAAGGACGCGGTTGAGGAGCTGGGGCAGGAGTTGTCTTAGGAGTAGGTGGCACTGGCATGGCATTATCATCATGTTCGGGGAGATCTCGTGGTGCAGCAGCAGCGTCGATGATATGCTGCATGCTCCGTATCTTCTCATGAAGCCGCTCCTATAGAAAAACGTCGCCAATTCGCTATCCATGCTCAGCCGCAAAGCTCATGGCACCAGGCTCAAATTTGGCATCGGTCATGCAGTTTCATTCAAATTCTAAAGAAAGTTAGTGGCGTAGCTACTGGAGGGCAGACGGCAGTACCTCGGGGCTCTCAAGCTCGGGGGGCCCTCAGAATCTTGACTTACAAACTACAAATGGAACTAGAGAAAATTAGAACTTGAATGACGTTTGAAAAAATTGGTCGGTATGTGAATTTGTTAATTAAAATAAGCTAAAATTTAAAGTCGACTGTGTTACGACGAATTCTGAACATGACGAATACGGAACAAATAATTTTAAATAGTTTAGTTAGAGCCATTTTTTGTCCCAGGGCTTTTTGGTTACCTAGCTACGCCACTGAACAAAGTCCGCTGCCATTCGGTTTCCATTATGTTTTGTTTGAAAGCGGCGGAAAGTAAGTTGGTGCCAAGTTCGTGCTAGACGCTATTAGTGTGGTTTGCGTAGATACATACCTTTTCGTTGCTCAGTTCCTGAATAATTTTCATCTGTTCCGAAGCCTCGCGCTCTTCATCCTGCAACAGAAGTTAATATTAGCAAATGGTGATGCGGAGGTTAGTTTTCGGATGTCAGCGGATCACCTTTCGAGCATCGGCCGCGGCTTTGACTTCGCGCATTAAACTCTCAATGGTCTTATTATTGTCCCGCATATCAGCATGAGCACGCTGTAGCTCGGCGGTGCGTACTCCTGCTTCGCGCTGCAGCGTAACTGCTTCTTCTTTCAGCACCGCCATCTGCTCCTTTAGCGAGACCATCTCGTCTTTCAGCGTGGATGTCTCCTTCTTAAGCGTGGATACCTCCTTCTTCAGCATGGTTGTCTCCTCTTCCATCGCGGCCGCTTTCTGCAAGGAAGGTAAGCATGAGCGGAAAAGGAGGAGTTGTTTTGATTCGTCCAATGTGTCGTTCAAAAGTCCCACAACGCAATAGACATAAACTATTTGTTTATAGAGATCTAGAGCTGTACTTAAAAGGCATGTAATAAATTACAGGTAACAAATAACTGTCAAAAGCAATACTTGATCTTTATCACTAAGTTCCTGTTCGAGCTTCCTATTTCTCTCGTCCAAAGAGCTCAATTCCTGTTTCAAGTCATCAATTATTGTTTTGAGTTCCTGCCGCTGCCGTTCCAGTTCTGCTACGCTGCGTGCTTTCGTGGCAGCACGTGCCTCTGAATCTACCAGTGACGCGCGCGATCTGTAACATAAGCCGCCCATTACGTGCTGATACGCTGCCGTGCATCATAATTAGGTAATTAAAATAACCCAGGGTACCATTGCTGGTAATAAAATTGATAGTTATTGGCTGCTTTTGTCGAAATATGTGGTCCGAAACAGTTTGCCTTCCTTGATTTTTCAAGACTATTTATTTTTTGTTATTTGGAAGTTTACTTCAATACAACGCGATGCACACAGTCAATGTGACTGTCAAAAGTAAAGCTATTTAGCGCTTAGTCAACGATGGTACTGAGAGATGGATGATTTGAATGTATCAGCGCGGCATCAAGTACTCGGGGGACGTGATATTACGCTACTTACCGGTGTAGCTCCCGCTCCATTTCCAACATTTGCTCTGCTGCAGCCGTACGCTGCGCCTGCAAGTCCAGCGTAGCACGTGCTTCCGTACTCGCAAGTGATGCACGCATCCTGCAAGCGCCGCGAAAGTCGCATAATATAAAGAATAACACTTCTACCGATGGATGTAAACTATTTATTATCCCTCAATAATGTATTACAGTATATGAAAAATCTTCAACAGCCTGAAGACGTCCACTGCTGAACACAGGCCTCTCCCATATAGCGTCACTTTGAGTGGCTGTTTGTCGCCTGCATCCATATTTCCCCACTGTTTTAGCTAGATCATCGGTCCACCTAGTGGCGAGCCTTCACTGCTTCTTCCAGTTCGGGGTCGCTACTCGAGAACCTTTCTTCCCCATTGGTTGGTTGGTGGCCTGCCAACTGCCATTAAAACTTGCTAATTCCAAGAGCTATATCGGTCACTAGGTCGGTTCACCTGCGGATCTATTCAAAAAAAAATTATTACAGTCTAATAGGGGGTGAACTGTGTAATCTAAAACTATTTGCAATTTGATTATCTTCACCAGCAGTTCAATTCTAGACAATAAATATCTACGATAAATCATTACATATGTAGCAAAAGGCATTACTCGCGCTCCAGTTCTGCCATTCGCTGAGTCGCAGCGTGAGCCTCCGCTACAGCGCGTTCTTCAGCTACAGCGCGCTCTTCTGCCACTGCGCGTGCTTCTGCTACAGCGAGTTCTGCCGCTGCCACGCGCTGTGCTGCAGCGCGCTCTGCTGCGGCTGTTCGCTCCACCGCAGCGCGCTCTGCCGCTGCCTGACGCTCCGCCACTGCTTGCTCTGCTGCTGCCTCACGCTTTGCGGCAGCGTGCTCTGCCGCTGCCACACGCGCTGCCGCTGCGTTCTCTAGCATTTCTTCTCGTTTTTCTGCTGTCCGTTCTACAATCGCCACACGCTCTGCCGCAGCGTGTGCTTCCACTTTAGCGCGTTCCTCCACAACTGTCAATGCCACTTGCGCCCTGGAACATAAGCCACGCCCGAATCACATACCAGCCGCTGCTTCCAAGCCACCTAGCAACACGGTGTGATGTATATGACTCTCGTTTTTATATCGCGGTACTCACTCGCGCTGCTGTTCCGCTATTGCATTGGCAGCGCGCTCAGCGTCAGCAGCACGTGCTTCCGCCTGCCGTAGATTCTCTCGCAGCGTCGCGACCGTCTTCTCTTCCTGCAAGAACGTGCCAGCACATGTTTTGTACCACCCTGATGTATTATACAAGAGTAACGGAAGCCTGCAGTGGCGAATCACCGACAGGTGGAAAAAACCACTTACAAACAAATTAAGTAATAACAAACATATAAAGGGGATTCTTAAACACATTAATTGGCGGGGCATGCGATGGGCTGCCTTTTACTCGTACAATATATATTGTGCCTCACCATTTCTTTACTTGAAAATTCCAGCTTTGAGGAGTTTTGGCGGGAAAACAAAAAGATCGCATCACCGCATTGTATTATTTTCCAAAACTTGTGTTATTTTCAGTGTTAGTGCATAAAATTGGTGGCATTCTATTCGTTAAGTGCTGGATCACAGGCGTGAGTGTGGGAAAATGGTATAATGATGGTGAAACGTTTCTTTTCGTGTTGTTTCCAAAACTCCATAGAAGCTTCAAGTAAAGTTGCCACCACTTTACTAGGAGCACAGACTAGGAGTATGACTTTGACTAGACTATAACTTGACTATGACTTGACTTCATGACTTCGACTGTAACTTGTAACTTGACACATATTTGCGTGAAATATCATTAACTTGATAAATTATCAATTACTTGACACTGGCTAAATACACAAAAGTGTGGAGCCAAAATGAAAAATGAAAAAAATCCAGCTTTGTGTTGTTTGTGGCAGCACCCGACGAAAAATCTGTGTTTTCGCCTTACCTGCTGCAGAGCCGCATCAAGGCGTGCGAGATCCACTAGAAGCGTCTCGAGGCGGTCGCGCTGTTGCTTGGCTTCAGCAGTAGAGGCAGCGAGGTGCACGCGTGCCTCGGCTGCTTCTGCCTCAGCGCGACGACGCGCCTCAGCAGCGTTTTCCGCCAGCTTAGCACCGTGCTCTGCGCTTAGCGTCACTACACCCTCATAATAAATAGCTTGTTTCATATCGTTTATCGGCAAATCATTTGACCACTGCCTCGCCTGATGTTAAGCAATGGCGGGTTATAAGATGGGGCATGCTTGCCTAAAAATGCCTAATGTAAGTGAGTTGTAGCACAGTGGAGCATTCTCACGAGAAGTTCACCAATTTTAGAAAGTAAATCATGAATGGCGTTTTTTTAATATGACACGGACTTTTTTAACCAGACCTAAAGAAACGCTACCGTCCTCGACCAAATATGCTCACTTTCAACTCTATCGTCGCTTACAATCAAGTGATGCGTCAGAACTATATGAGATGTCCTAGGTGTAGGCTCCTAATATTCGTAATTAAATTAATTAACTTGACTCTATGGGTCTGTAAACTCTTTTGGAACAATAATAATAACATACTATAGATATGTTATAACAAAGATAATATAACATATTATTATAAATTGTATTGTTTTGTATATAATTGTATTGTCTAGATAGTAGATATATTCGTTTGATTGAATGAGAGGAACTTTAATTCAACACGAAAGGAAATGGGTAAATTTCAGAACCCACCTGAGCAAAAGGTTGATAGATAGATAAACTCGTTATTGAAACACCACATCGTAAATAATTTTAAAAAGTGAACAAACTAAAACAATGTTAAATTGATGGGTGATCTTATCGCTCAGAGCGATCTCTTCCAGACAACCTGGGTCATGTTAAAGATTCTATCCTGTAAAACTGAATGATCTACTAGCAGCTGCACGTAATAGATACGCCCTAAATGTAGAAATTTATTTAAGTAGTTCACAAGACGTAAGTCGTAAGTTGCTGGCCATAGGATGCAACACTTGAAATACTTGAAGGCTAATGAAACTTTTAATAATGCTAATGAGGCTTTTACGGCTAATGAAACTTAGGCTAAAACCGATGTCGCAACTGGGTGTCCTAGAAACACTGCGCGTTACACTCACAGCGTAAGTTCCTAGCACGCGCTTCTTCAGCGACTGCGTCGACGGCGGCAGCGGCGCGCGCGTATATAGAGGCAAGTTCAGCGCGATCAGCGGCAGCGCGTTGCAATGAAGCACGAACCCTAGCCGAGTCCTGCTCTAGTACATCGCACAGAGCACGTACTCCTGCCACCCTGCGAAACAGCATGGTATAAGCAGCCAGTCAGCCACCATAGAATATAACGTACCTACAGCTCGTGCAAAACTTTATGAGCTCTCGGATGTTAAGCCCGAGTACCAAACCGCGCATGGAACAGTTGAGTGCATTGTAAAAGCGACCATATGGTAACTATAATATGCGTACTGCGCAGCCATCGGCGCTAACTTCTGAGAGCTCATAAAGTTTTGCGCGAGCTATATCTAATTAAATATCTAGCAGAGACTATGTGGCATGACATGAGCCAAATTGCATCAGGAGATTGTTGTTGTTAGTTTTCTAAAATTAAAAAAAAAACAGTAGAAAGACTAAACTATTTAATTAGCACGTGTGATTAGCGTTAAGCATAGATTAGCGCATTAAGTCAAAGACAAATTATTATAGGTATATTGCAAATTATAATAAGGTTAAATTTAATGTCACAAGATTATTGTCCTGTAAATATTCCTCGGTTATTTTGTTGCGTAGTGTGATTTGGTAGTGCACAGTGCCACCAACTATGTGCAGTTGAACACTTTGTCGTCTCTTTTTAATGAGGTCATTCCTTACACTATTAGATAAAGATGGTGAAAAATTGACCCGAACAGATAAAATTATTGGCATTGCAGAGAAGAATATGAACGCGGGCGTACTTGTTGAGCGTATCAGGGCGAAGGCGGAGCTCATCTTGGTGGCGGGCAGAGAGCTTCTCGTGCTGCATCTGTGCATCGAGCATGTTGCGCTGAAGACGTTCGCGAGCGCGCTCGGCGCCTGCCAAAGACTCGCGCGCTTCCCATACCGCCGTGTCTTGTGCCACCTACATTCATGGTTACTGAATATATAATATTTATTTTCCACGTAGGTATTTCATAAATAAATGTAAATAGTATAAATAAATCTATACATATAATAAATTTGAGATCGTACGCACTTCGGAACGATTTCATTATGGATTACACGTAGATTTTTGGCTTATAGCGCTGAACATACGGATAATATTATAATCGTGATTTAGTACTTTATACAAACTACCTCCAATTCCATAGAAACTATTCATTATCATTCACAACACCAAATAGCCCTATCTAGAAAATTTTTGGAACACTTCTGTCAGTCCCTTTGTTACGCTATCACGCAAAAACTACCGAACCGATTTTGATGAAACTTACTATGGTAAATGTTTATTATCCTGGTCAACATTTAGGCTACTTTTTATTCCAAATTCCAAATATCGTCCCTTCAAGTGTGAGAAGGGTTGGTTAGTATGGAGAGATTTTTTTTGTAAAGCTATTTTTATGAAACTTTGCAAATATATCAAGACAAAGAAAAAAACAAAACGTGCTGCACAGTTTTTAAAAACATCAACCGTTATTATATTATAATACCCTTATTCGTCTTGGAAGGGATCGAACCCGACCCAAAACCTACAGTATATATACACGGTGGAATTCAATTCACTCTTTTCCTTAAATGTATGTCCTCAGACCATGCTATAGAATATTCGAAGGTCCAATTTAAAAAAAAAGTTTTTATTTTAGTATTTAGTGCCTCCTAAAATAACTGCATGACAGCCAAAATGTCTATTTAACGGTACACACAGCGCGGGCACCAACTGAGTGCTTTGTAAATGTTTCGTAGGCAATAAAACACCTGCTTTGTTCACTGTCGCAAGGCTTTTCTTTAGAATTTAAATTTGGAGTAATTTTATCATACCTAGATTTAATTTTTTTCATAAATACTTTTTATTTAGTTATATGGGAGCGTTCTATAGCATGGACTGAATACATACATTAAAGGATAAGAACGAATTTAATTCCACCTTGTATAGTTCAGAAAGCTAACCAACTACGCTGGGAGTTTTGGCGGGAATGCGAAAAAGATTGCGTCACCGCATTGTATTATTTTCCTAAACTTGTGTTATTTTCAGTGTTAGTGCATAAAATTGGTGGCATTACATTCGTTAAGTGCTGGATTACAGGCGTGAGTGTGGGAAAACGGTATAATGATGGTGAAACGTTTCTTTTTGTGTTGTTTCCAAAACTTCATAGAAGCTGCAAGTAAAGTTGCCACCACTTTACTAGGAGTATGACTTTGACTAGACTATGACTTGACTACGACTTGACTTCGACTGTGACTTGACACATATTTGCGTAAACATCATTAACTTAAAAATTTTCAATTACTTGACACTGGCTAAATACACAAAAGTGTGGAGTCAAAACATAAAAAAAAAGAATATAAAGCCAACCGATCACATACATATCCTCGACCCCCAACTACGATTGCCTGTATCTAGAGATATTCAGGAACTACGAGGACCAAAACACCCAAACACAGAACAAATACTTGTCCTGTTGCGGGAAACGAACCGCCGCTTCCGAGTTATGAGCCCACCTGCGCAACCGCCACACCAAAGAGGCTGTCTGTAATCTCCATACAAAAAATCTAAAAATCTGGTAAAGATCTTACTCATTATAAGAATAAGTGCAAAAAAGATTCGTGGTTCCTGTTTGAATCTTGTAGCTGCGCTGTTTTTCTGCGGGAATTCGGGATAAAATAACCTATAATTACGCCGCGCAATAAAAATGGATATATTGCTTATATACCGGTAAGAGATACATTTATTGGCGTGAATACCACATAAGCAAGCAGACAACGTTTAATTTTTTTTGTAGACACTAGTGTTTCCTGTAGGTAAGTAACCCACATAATTTCCTACTATCTTTACTGTTATAGAGGTAGTCTTCTATGGTCTTACCTTAAGCTTGATAATTTTCGCTGTTTCATGAGCAACGCCTTCTCTTAGCCTTTCAGCATCCGTAATCAATTGTTTTCTGTTGGCCACTTTACGTATGTCTGATAAATCCATGGTGCTCAGCTTATTTGGTTTTTATCAGAGGTTCTTGCTCACTTTTCATTACGCGATAGTGAAATGAAAAAATTACAAATCTTGAATCAGGCACTTCTGTAACTGTGCAATGCAGACTGCAGCAAAACTACGAACAGTGAACACGAACAAAATTCACGAAAATAAATTCCCGCCAACGCCAATTTTTTTTTGGCTTCTGCAATCGAAGATTGCCTAGAAGTAAGTTTAACACTATATACATATTAATGATATATGTATGTACATATATTAATATATGTATGTATATTAGTATATGTATGTACATATAATAATATATGTAGGTATTTATATAGCCTCACAAAGTACTGTAAGCTCTACAAGAGTTTTGGCCGGAAATCAAAAATATTTTTTTTTCTCGTTGAAGGAGTAATAATCACACTAATATTATAAAGGTGAAAGTTTGTATGTGTGTTCGTGAGTATGTGTGTTTGTGTGTATGTGTGTTTGTTTGTTACTCCTTCACGCTCATACGGCTGTATGGATTTGGATGAAATTTGGCACCAAGATAGCTTATACGCTGGATTAACATATAGGCTACATTTTACCCCGGAAGAGTAAAATTTTCCCGTGGGATGAGTAAATAATTAAAATACTTTTTATCCGCCGGTGAAACCGCGGGGCGCGGCTAGTAATTATATAAATAATGTATAATAGTATGTAATAATATATTTAAAAAAAAAAGAATTATAGATATGATTTTGCTCTGTAGGGAAAATAGCCATTGCTGAACTAAGTAAATAGGACTAATATTGTGGCTGAAATGTAATTTTTTTTTTAAAAGCATATATTATAGTTTTGTATAATCCGTTAAATGTTTATAGACTGCACGACTGTTGATTGGAAAATAGCACAATATTAAAATAAGTACGTTTTATTCGTGATATCTTCAAAACTACCGAAATCGAAATATAATAGGTAATAATATAATGCTTTATAAACGGAATCATTATAAATTTCGCAATAAACGTGTAAGTAGCAAGTGAAATTGCAAAACATGTCTAATTTTTTTACAAAGATGATACTGGTTGAGTAAGCTTACCGTGTGGAGTTAAACTTTAAAAACCTAACGTTTTTAATTTTAGACTCTGACTGTCAGTGTCATTGACATCGCTAGGTGATCTGTGTTTCTATTCTTCCACAGACGAGGTCTACCTCGTCTGAGATATACTACTCGGGAGAAGTAATAGTATTCTGGGTACTATGTATGTATTATTCTTCTTTCTGTTTCATTCAAGTTCCTATGGTACGTAGTGTTTATATACTCTTTGGTTATGGTTCATTTAGTGCATATGCAAAGAGTATGTAACGCTACGCTATGCAAATGTGCATTTTGGTGCATATCATGCATATGTAGATAAGTATTTTCGAAGTATCTCTACCTAATCTGTGGTATCTCTACTCTACCTAATCTGTGAGTATTTTGTGGTTTAGTGTTGTTCACAGAGTACTTTTCTACATATAGTGTTGTTTTACATAGTGTTTTGTAATTTCTATTTTATTTAACTTTAATGAATTTAGCGACCGTAACAATGTAAAACAATAACACTATTTTGTAAAGAGTATTCATTCATAAGTTTATAAGTCACTTGTGTTATTGGTAAATTATTCACAATATTGAACACGTCGCGACAGCGTACCAGCCTGAGTAATAACTATCAATGTACATTTACCGGCTCAGTTATTTCTAAGTACTATTATGTATTCTTTGTTTATAGCAGTGTACAAAAAATATTTTTTAAAGAATGTAAAAGAAAAATTATAATCGCGAGCGGTATTTAAACTCTCATCCGTCCATCCCTTTAGCCGGGGCATGTTTTTCTTAATATTACTTGATGTAAATTCTGTGCATGAAGTACATTAAAAAAAAAATATTTATAATTTTCTTGTAGTATTGAAAACTCTGCCCAGGCTTCATAATGATTGAGTTGCCTCGTATTACAAGAGCGCTGAGGGCTCACACGCAGCTAGACAAGCCTCGCTGTTTGAAGCCCAAGGTTGATTCTAGAATCTTGAAGAGGCAGAACTTGCAAAGGTTAGTATTTTCTACATTTCGTTTATAGACAACTGAGTACCTATCTTTTAATGTTTTTTTATGGGAGTTTGGTCACAAAGTTGACAAAGTAACTACAAATTGGTATAGAATTGTAAATAAAATACTTTTTTTCCTAAACTTTATAACAGTGACTGTAGTGTGGTAATGTGTAAATTCTAAAAGCAAGTGAAATATCTCTGTGTCTATTTGTTTTAAAAAAAATAAAAGTTATAGTGATGATTTCTTTGACTGATGCAAGGTACATATTATATATATACTCTCTACCAAGAGCATCTGTCTTTTTAGGGGAATCCCTAACAACAGATTCCTCATCTGCGGAAATCCCCTAGAAGTATATGTGTGCTGCATACAAATATAAGTAACGTTTACATACAGTGTAATGTTTTATATAAATTGTTATGTAAAACATGTATTGTAAAACTAAATAAAATATTACCACTGACTTCTTCTTTTATGATACTATCCATCCAAAGGTTGCCTGGAAGAGATCACTTTTAGTGATAAGGCCGCCCATTGTGCTACCTATTCTAGTACTGTAATATCTAGTTTTATTTTATGTTGGTATACGCAATAAAGAGTTTTTCTATTCTATTCTAATATTCCAGGTTCAAATCCTTTACGGACATCAAAAACTATGTACAAGAAAATGAGTCAAACTCAACAGAACTACTTAAACACATTGCACAACTCAAAGAGTCATGCAAGATCCTCACTGGAGAACAACCAGATGATGTCATCGAGGATGCCGCAGTGTTGTGCCTGAGAATGTTCATAGATCAGGACATTGTTATGCTGAAACACCTGTCTCATTTACGGCAGTTGTTTGGAACAGTTCAATCTTCTGCTGCTAACAAGATATGTGAGGTTGGTGCTCTGTAATGCTATTCATCATCTCTGCGAAGATGTTTTCTGTATGTGTATATAGATAAACATGGTGCATAGTGTTTTAAACAAGCCTTACCTACAGCTTTGAACACAGACATCATTTCTTATGTGTAAACTTTGTTATGTGTGATGTGCTATACTTTTGTCTGAAGATAGCTTTTGTTTTGCAGTAAAACAATTATAATAACATGAAACCTGATCTTTTTCAGATTGTAACAAACATTTCTAATGAAATCACTGAAGAAACAAAAGACTATATCCGTAAGGAAGCTAGTGAATCCAACAAAGAGAATCTAAAGCTCTGGGGTGACCACATTCAATGCCACTTTATTCCATACAAACCGGCAAAAAAACCATTAGCCAACTTACGCCCGAAGCCTGTGACTGCCAGTGCATTTGTTACGGACTTCTCTATGAAATACAATGAACTTAAGACCAAAGAGAACTGCTTGAATAACCAATCTGCTAAACCTGTTTCTGAATCAAAGGTAATTTACTATTTTTCTTCTTACTTACCAGATCTCATACTCTGCAGTGAGCTATTCTAATGCAAAAACATTTTGAAATCAAGTATTTTAAAATTAAGTTCTTTTCTTATTCCAGTTCAGTAAAACCTGGCTAGAAAATAAAGTAAAAGATTTGTATGAGAGCAACTCTGGTATATCAAGTGCGGACATACTCCAGTCTATAATCACATTCCTAAACTCCCCTAGAAGTAATGATGAGCTGCAGAATGATCTGTTTGACTTGCTGGGATTCGACAAATTTGAATTTATACAGGAAATGTTGGTACATAGACAAGAGATTATTGAGAGCTTGAAAGCGCCACCACCCTCTATTTCAGAAAGTAAGTTAATAAAGTATTCAATATTAAATTTTATTAAACTTTGAAAGCCTCCTTCTGATGACACATGCATGTAACAAACAAAACCCTGACTGATGATGATCCAGGAATGGATTTTAAAGTGTAAACCACACTTAACTAAGTTTAGTTAACACGCTACACTTTTTGTAGCCACTGAGAAAGTTTCTAATGCAGTGAGTTGAAAGGTGTGGACTTAAGTCCTGCTGGTCGCTAAAATTGTTAGGAACTATCATATCTTTGTACATGATAATGATGATAATGACCAATGAAACATCCTTATTTAACCAGCTTTCTATAAAAAAGCAATATAAAACACCTGTATAGAAATCGTTTTCTTGTTAGCTACAAGGCCACTGTACACATATAGATGATAAACTTGTGTCCAACCACATTTCACCACCATAGCCAAACTACCACTTACCTCACATCATTTGAGGTAAGTGGTAGTTTTATTAAGGTGGTGCCACACCATGCCTATTTGGTGCATACCTACTTTCATATAGATCTCTGTTTCTTTTGCAAAAGTATCAATAAAGCAGAAGCAACAACTATATTGATATTGTTCCTTATTTCTCCAGTTGCCTCTGCACTCCTACCGGAGAATAAGATGCCTCAGTACCTCTGCCTAGTATCAGTGTTGTCGGAACAAGAGAAGATGTTAGCGAAACTGGCTAGGAAAGAAGAGAAGAAGGCAAAGAACTCAAAGAAGAATGAAGAAGATGAGAATGAACCAGAAATTAATATTGCCCAGATGAGGGCTAGAAGGTAGTGATGAAATCAGTTTTAGAGAATAGAAAGATATAATAAAATAATATATTAATGTTTGCCGACATTTCACACAACACCCTCTAGCCCCAAAAGCAAAACTTGTACTATGGGAACCAGATATGTAACTGATAGAAATTTCAATACTTTTTTAAATAAATATCTACATAGAATACAACATGACATCCAGACACAGAACAAACACCTATATGTTCATGTCATACATTTTTGTACTTGGGGGAATCAAACTCACAACCTAGTTGTGAAGGCAGAACAATTATTAACTAAGTTTGATAGCCAGTCAGATTACAATTAAGGTTAAGTTTTGACTAAAATAAATTTTGTCATTTTACTAAACCAACAAAGCTAGCAAGCAACCGCTAACGGCCGTGTCGAACTAACCCAGATTCTCACAGTCACAGTCTGACAGCCTCTGTGGTGTTGTGGTTGAGCAGGTCGGCTCATAGCCCGAATTCGGAGCGGAGAGGCGGATTTGATTCCCGCGGCAGTACAAGTAATTTTGCACAGAAAAAAGCTTAAATACTTGTTCTGAGTCTGGGTGTTGTGGGACCATGGTCCACATAGTTCCTGGGCCCCTAGACACGGAATTCTAGTTAGGGTTCAAGATCTATGTATGTGATCTTTAGCGTTATTGTTATTATTCTAATTTTGTAAATGAGGTGATAAAGGCATGCACACCTAACAAGGTGTTTTTTGTATTTCTCAGCCAGCATCAACATTCCTTAGCCAAACCACAGAATATATAATACTATTCTAGTAGCCAAACTAACTTTTCAAAGTACCATTGCACAGCTGCACAGTCTAAGTGCTAGCTGCAATAAATGTTCACGTTATGATCATCATCAGCTTTAAATAGGGTAAAACTTGGTGTAACTGGCCGCTATTAGTTATTGGCCACTATTTACTACATTTGCATGAAATAAGACTTACATTCGCGTAACGCCATCTGTGATCATGGTGTAACATTACCTTATCTATAAGCTTTCATATTAGTTCACAATTTTTACCGTATGGAAACTAGCACGAACTAAAACGAACTGGCCATTGCACTAAAGTGGCCAGTTATTAGATGCCCTACTAATTATAATGAAGAAAAAGACTTATATAAAAACCTGCAGATTTGACCAGTGATGATAATACAAAAGTAGTTGATATAAATGTCCCAGAGCATGATGATGATGAGCGTTTCTGGAGATGGTCGGGATTCGACAATAATGAAATGGGTCTTTGTTTTTCAGGTTGGCAGAACTATCGAAGCCTGTAGTACCATTCTCTGCCACCAGATCAGCTCAGAACATTGACCCAGTACTGCAAAAGATTTCCTATTTCCAGACTAAAGTGCAGTACCCTAATGTCTATGATTCTTCATTGGACGCTAAAAATGCTGCAGGTATAATTATTACTTAGTGTCGCGGCCCCGTATTTGACCGCTTCAACAGTTCAGATATTTTTATTCAAGTTACTGCTAACTCCTACCAAAACAAGAGCATTCTATTTATTTTTCATAACCACCGCCATAACTATTACTCACATACCTTGATTTTACATACAGTAAACTACGTTTCAAAATTCAACACAAAAACCCTTGTACTCTGCATTTTATATTGTTAAACAGAAGTTAATAGCAAAACAATCAATATTTCACGTTTTATTTCACCAAGTAATAGAACTCGCAGTGTCTCCTGTAAAGGTTTATTCTGCAGTTTCTGCCGTAATTTACATCGTATCCCGTATCTATTTAAAAAGATTACTTGTGAAAGTGTTAAGAACCGTAGAATTGCAATAAAAGGAAATAATACCGACATATTTTGCTACTATTTAACAAAACAGCAGTGCGCCATAGCGATCAGACAATCACAGTAGCTCATTTTGCTCCTAAGTTGCATAACCAATGGTGTCGATTCTGTATCGCATTCTCTAAAACTAAACATAAAGTATGGCGGTACTCTTCTGATAAAGGGGAAATGAAAAAGACGGAAAAATGTTAATTTCGTTTAGCTTTAGAGTATGCGACACAGAATCGACACCAATGACACTGTAATTTTACAGCAAAATATTATTTTTTACAGGGTTTGTCTCTGGTTTAAAGTTAGTTCTACCAGAAAATGTCCAACGGAAAGACACAAGGGAATATGAAGAAGTAATACTGCCTAAGAACGATCCAGCGCCGTTAGAAGTTGGCAATAAACGGATACCGGTTTCTGATATGGATGAGGTAAAAGCAATTCATAACTTTAGTCGAAATTTCAAGTTCTTTAATTTGGCTTTTGTGTAAATTCTAAATTAACTTAATTGAACAGTTTTAAAACTATCATGGTCCTTGTCAATTCAAACTATAATGAAAAGGACAGCAGTCTGTCAAAACAGATTTAGTTAAACGGCAAGGGAACGGAAAATCTCACCAGCGTCTCTGTTTCTTGAAAAATATAATCTGGAAGTTTTCAAGGTCAGAGTGAACAGTTATCTTCTAGGCAAGCATTTTCTATCATCAACCGCGTCAAATCCAATCTAGTCGCGGTTAAGTCAAAGTCACGTATCAAAACGGATTGAAACTGGGGCCTTACCGCGTAAGTCTGGTGGAGATGGTAATCGTGTTCTCTCTTGCTCGCACTCGTGGATTCGTTAATTTGCGCGCGCAGGATGGCAGGCGAATGCGATTCCCAGAACAATTACGCGGTAGGGCTGCTGTTTTGATTCCAGGAGTAAAGCAAACACTTTACTGAATACTTCAATTCTATACTGGTGTTCAATAAATTATATTTGTATTCTTTTATAAATGCTAGTGACCATAACATTTTAAAAACTTATATTGATTGACACAAGAGTGTTAAGAACTTTCTCGTGTTCTTACAAACAGGAGGATTTTTTGGGTTTTTGATGAGTGTTTTTGTTCTACAGATAGGTCAAATGGCGTTCGAGAACATCAAAGAGTTGAACCGCATCCAATCGGTCGTGTTCCAAACAGCATACAACACCAATGAGAATCTACTGATTTGTGCGCCCACCGGTGCTGGGAAAACTAATATAGCCTTGCTTACTGTGGTACACCAGATCAAGCAGCATATTGAAAACAATGTTATTATGAAGAATAAGTTCAAAGTAAGTCTTGTACTATATATATATTTAAATAATGATATATAATAAGCAGGGCTTGCCAACCGGGTTAATTTTTGAACCGATAACGCCAAGTACATAGGGAACTTTTCTTTTCGGTTTCGTTCTACCGAAATTCAAATTCAAATCATTCAGTAACATAAAAAAAACCGCTATTAAAAGATTTTTGGTTAAAAAATCTAAATATATATAACTCAAAGGTGACTTGACTGACTGACATAGTGTTCTATCAACGCACAGCCCAAACCACTGGACGGATCGGGCTGAAATTTGGCATGCAGATAGATGTTATGACGTAGGCATCCGCTAAGAAAGGATTTTTCGAAATTCCACCCTTAAGAGGGTGAAATGGGTGGTTGAATTATTTTTCCATAGGCGACGCCGAAGGCGAAGCTGCGAGCAGAAGCTCGTTCTTAATAAAAGTTTTTCAATAAACCGGTTTAGAGCCGTTTTTGTCACCCCTCCATTCACGCACACAGCCCTCAGCCGTGTTTTGCAGCTAAAATGAGTCGTACGTAACAAACACACACATTTGACCTACCCTCAAGTCGACAGCGGCGGCGATACGACGCGAGCATGCAAATCTCTCGCGGAATAAACCGGTTAATAACGGTTTTAGATAAAACGGTTTCACCAGTACAGCTTTGCTTAGTTTGGGATTAGATCGCGCTGTGTGAAATGTCCACACATGAATAAATCTATTTATTATTTGTGATCTGTTGTATTATTTGTATCACAGATAATCTACATAGCTCCAATGAAAGCGCTAGCGTCAGAAATGACAGCAAGCTTTGGGCGGCGACTCAAAAACCTAGGCATTATAGTTAAGGAGCTGACGGGCGATATGAAGCTGACCAAAACAGAGGTACAGCAGACGCAGATGATCGTCACCACGCCGGAGAAATGGGATGTGGTCACTAGGAAGGGAGCTAGTAAGTCTTCATACACCATAATAATGGGAATAAGTCTTTTCGTATTTTTACACGACTACAGTTAAGCAAAAAGGAGGTTTAGGATTTTGATTAGTTTTATGTATGTAGAATTTTTACATGTGAGTTTGAAATACCTCACTGATTCGAATATTATTAGAACGCAATTGAAACCAATATCATAATTAAAACGTGAAAAACTATTTTAATTTTTTCCGTCTTAGAAAATAAATGAAAATAACTAAAATAATCTTGATAAAATTGAGTATAAAAATAGTTCGAACCCTGAGGACACACATATAAAACCTTTTATCGCTACAAGTTCCACGCGTTTGCAGCTAACAGCAAGTATACAATTTTCTTTCTCTTTCAGCTGACACAGAACTGGCTTCAATAGTAAAGTTGATAATCATAGACGAGGTTCACCTTTTACATGGGGATCGAGGACCCATCGTAGAGGCGATCGTAGCACGAACGCTACGGCAGATCGAGTCTACGCAGAACATGATCAGGATCGTAGGCTTGTCTGCTACGCTGCCTAATTACCTTGACGTTGCCAGGTAAGATTGGATCTTAATTAATCGGAATAAAGATCAAGACTTATTAACTACACCAGCTATATAATTCTATGCGCTTTACGAAACCACTCAGAACATGATCAGAATCGCAAACTTGTATTCTTACGTTGTTGATTCTAATTTAACTCTACGTTAATTAAAACACATGAAATTAGATTTTAGTTTCGATTCAGACTGCTGACATGAGGCATTAGCGAAGTTGTAAATTATGTCTTATAGTCGTGTGAGTAAAGTCTAAAACATTATAGTACAAACACTTTGAACTTTGAACCCTAAAATGTTGCAGATTCTTGAGAGTAAACCCAAACATTGGGCTATTTTTCTTCGATTCGCGTTTCCGACCTGTGCCTTTGGAGCAGCAGTTTATTGGCGTAAAGGATATCGGCAGCGGAGGCGGATCGCATATCAGACAAGTACGTATCAGTATATCTTAACTAGCTTCTGCCCGCGGCTTCGCCCGCGCGGCCTATAGGAAACGAAGAAGAATTTTTTTCATAGATAATTCAACCACCCATTTCACCTTCTTATGGGTGGAATTTCGACAAACTCTTTCTTAGTGGATGCCAACACTTTACAAAGAACACACCCTTCAAATTTCAAGTCTCTAAGACCAGCGGTTTAGGCTGTGCATTGATATATAAGTCAGTCAGGACTTTGAATTTCATATGTATAGATAGGCAAAGCATACTGTCTCGGCTCATGTTAAGCAATAACGTGGTCTAAGAAGGCTTGCTTAGAAGATACCTGTTCACTCTTGACTTCAAAACTCCCAGGTTATAGTTAACTGGAAACAAGGATGCCGGCAAGTTGCTCCATTCATTAGCTGTTAATAATATCATCTGAAATAGAATACAGATTAAAATAATAAACGAGTGTGCTTACGAAAGGAAGTTTTACTTCAGTCGTGTGGTAGACTAAAGAGTTTAGCTCCATCTATCGCCCGGTATAACTTTGTTTTGGCTTTGTTTAATATTAATGTTGCAATCTTGACAACTTTACCGGACATATCAACGTAATAATACAAATATTAAGTATTTTCTAACTTTGCTTACGCATTCACCAGCTTACTCCCGACGTCAAGCGTGCGTAAAGAAGTTTTACTTCAAAGCAAAAAACACCTCCAATAAGTATACAAATCTTTTCAGATACAACAAATGAACGAAATATGCTACGACAAAACTGCAGACATGGTCCAAAAGGGCCACCAAGTAATGGTATTTGTTCACGCTCGAAACGCGACCCACCAAACAGCTATGGTGCTCAAGGAACTAGCTCAAAAGAAGGGCCACCTAAAATACTTTGAGCCGGAAGATTCTGGTGCTTTCTTGAAGGCGAAGAAAGCTATCGGTAGCAGCCCTAATAAGGTGTTAGCTGAATTGTTTGCGTGCGGTTTTGCGTGCCATCATGCCGGTATGCTTAGGAGTGACAGGTAAGAAGACGTTCTGAGAGCTGCGGAAATTACTATTGCTTTTTCACTCACACATCACTTTCCATATAGTATTGAGAGAGAAAACCATATTCTGTAGCGTCTGTCACATACAGAAATCGCTTTGCAAATGGTGTGCGTTTTTATGTTTGTGATGCTCCTTTTCTCATTACCTTAATGACTTGGTTTTTTTATAGGCTTGCGTTTGACCGCTATCGCACCTGGTGGTATGTAACGATACGGTCTAGGATGTACCACGCTTGCCTAGATGATACCTGTTCACTCTCGATTTGAAGACTCCAAGGTTTTGCTTTACCGGCTTCCGTATTTCCCGATAACTACTTATCGGGAAATACAGACGTACGGACGTAAGCGTTTTACTCTTTGGCCGTTCGCATGATAAATGTGGAGCCAAATCGTTTCATGTGTCGATGCTATGTCGTATTCTCTAAAGATAAAGGTAAACTAAATTGAAATTTCACCGTCTTTATCGTTTCGCCATTAACAGAAGAGTACCGCCATACTTTCAGATTACTTAAGCTTTAAAAAATGTACACCATTACCTATAAAATTTCGAAAATATTTGTTTATAATTTTACAGGAACATGGTAGAAAGATACTTCTCAGAGGGTTTCACGAAAGTATTGGTTTGTACTTCAACATTAGCTTGGGGGGTTAACTTGCCCGCTCACGCTGTCGTCATCAGGGTAAGTTACTATCTTACATAAAATATATAACTCTAAAGATTTTTAATATACTCTAATACTGTTACTGAAGCTAGTAAAATTATCGAGCAAATGAGACTTAATAAACCATACCTTTAGCACAATTGTACTTGGGGTATAGTTCACGATACTTCATAGCAGGTACAGTAATTTATATTCGAATATACTCGTACTAGTAGCAACCTTCAGATGTGACAGGGTAACTTGCGCAGTGCAGTGTCACATGAAACTTTGTACGGTTCCAAGTGGCACTGCAACTGCTATGGGCGGCTGTGATACACAAATGACTAGCTCATCTGACTGGCCCGATAGCTCAGTTGGTAGTAGATCTGCCTTCTAAGCTGTAGGCTGTGGGTTCAATTCCCACCCAGGACAAACATTTGTATGATGAACATCAATGTTTGTTCTGCGTTTGTGTTATATTGTATTCTATGTATGTATTAATAAACAAAAAAATTATCTGAGTAATGTATCAGTTATCTGGTTCCCATAGTGCTGCAAGCTTTGCTATTTGGGTCTAGGTGGTGCTGTGTGAAATGTCCAAATATATTTATTTTATTTATTTGACAGCCTCTGTGGTGTAGTGGTTGTGCAGGTCGGCTCATAAACCGGAGGCGGCGGGTTCGATTCCCGCGGCAGGACAAGTATTTAGTCACAGAAAAAAAGCGCAAATATTTTTTCTGAGCTTGGGTGTTGTGGGACCATGGTCTTCGTAGTTCCTGGGTTCTTAGATACAGGGAATCCTAGTTAGGGTCCAGGATATATGTACGTGATCGTTGGGCGTTATTATTGTTATCTAAATGTATATAACTCAAAGGTGACTGACTGACTGACTGACATAATGATCTGATCTATAATGAGCCGCACAGCCCAAACGGATCGGACTGAAATTTTGGCATGCAGGTAGATGTTATGACGTAAGCATCCGCTAAGAAAAGATTTTACGAAATTCCACCCTTAAGAGGGTGAAATGGGTGGTTGAATTATTTTCCCATAGGCCACGCTGTGGGCGAAGCTGCGGGCAGAAGCTCGTTACTATATATTTTAGCACGTCATCCGTTTCAATTAAAAATCCTTCCACAGGGCACAGAGATATATGACCAAGCTCACGGCACATTCGTGGACTTGTCGATCCTAGACGTGCTCCAGATATTCGGTCGCGCGGGCCGACCGCAGTTCGACACGTCGGGCACGGGGATCATAATCACAACGCATGATAAACTGACGCACTATCTCAAGTCTATGACCAATCAGTTCCCTATCGAAAGCAACTTTATCAACTTGCTTGCGGACAATTTGAATGCTGAGGTGAGATAAAGCGATTGCCAGCATGAGCTATAAAACATGTCTTGCCGATAGAAGTGAAAACTAAGTACTATTTTGTAAGATAAATAACGGCTAAACTCACGTCAGTTAAAAGTCGAAATTACTCCGACCGCGTTTTAGACATATGTGATGTCCTTCTTCTGGGAGCCAGTTACTAACGCAAGCAGCGGCGGCAGTTTAGAATTTATTTATCTTACAAAATTTGTCTGTCATACGATAGTTTTCAAACTAAAACTAAGTAACTTGTGACATATACTATTATAATTCTTTATTGCACTGAAAACAGCACAAACGGAAGACTTAATGTTAAAGCATTTTCTACCAGTCATCCATAGTTTACTGGTCACTCATAGTTTGAGAAAGAGTGATGTAGGCGTGCATCAAAATTTGTATGAGATTTGTATGATGATTTGTATATAGCTCATGGGAAGCGTGCGGTGACGATGACGCGAATTTCACGCTTTTCGCTCACCCAAAAAGCCCACATATACATAGTATACATTTAGCTCATGGAAAGCGTTCGGTGACGATGACGCGAGTTCCATGATTTTTGTTCACCCAAAAGTGCTCAACTCGCCTAAAGTTTTCACTTCAAAAATGTATATATCTCTTAGTTCGAAAAAGCGTTTGAACGATCGCGCGGATCACGCCATATAACTTTATTGCGTTTTCATTGGTCACAGCAAGTGCAAATGTTGCACATAACTGGAAAACTCGGAGCCGAGCGGGATTTGAACCACACTCACACATAAGCATAACTTGCGTTTGCTATGACTAGTTGTGGAAAGAAATTTCATTTGTGGCTGGAAGATATTTACTATTACATAATACCTGTCCTTAAACGAAGTTTAAACGGATTGTTTTCTTTAAAGTGTCGATAAAACTTTCAAAAAATATTTCAGGTTGCATTAGGAACTGTGACGAATATAGACGAAGCGGTGGAATGGCTTAGCTACACATATCTTTTCGTTAGAATGAGAATCAATCCTCAGGTAAGAATTGTGATTCTATACTGACTTCTATTCTATTCTGACTGACCTGATACCTCAGTTGATAGTAACCCTGCCTTCTGAGTTGTAGGTTGTGGGTTCGATTCCCACCCAGAACAAACATTTGTGTGATGAACATAGGTGTTTGTTCTGTGTCTGATTGTTATATTGCATTCTATGTATGCATTTACAAAGAAAAAAGTATATATAAATATTCTATTAGTTATCCGGTTTCCATAGTACAAGCTTTGCTTAGTTTGGGGCTAGATGGCGCTGTGTGATATGTCCACAAAGAAAAAAACCAAAAGGTTTGACAGTTTCAATTAGCAGTTGCTAGTCAAATCCCATATAATTTGACAGTTTCAGTTTAGCAGTTGCTTTGTAAAGTTACTAAGGAAATTTTAAAAACAATATTAAATTTTGCCTGTTGCATTGATATCAAAATTACATAAGGTCACCTCCCAGTAGTCTTAAAAACTTCTAGATTGTACTTTTCCGAAACCATAAACGCTTCTTTTAACGCAGAGGTTCTTTTGAATACTTTCCCGCAGTTGTTCGACTTTTATCTTTGTGTTCATATATCATATGGTTTAAACCCTGGCGTGTCGGTTGCACCGTTTTCATTCATAAACACGTTATTCAAAGAAGTCATCCCCTATTGTGTACGGTCCCCAGGTGTACGGTCTATCATATAGCGACGTGCAAGACGAACCGATGCTAGAAACAAAACGCAGGGAATTGATAACTGCCGCTGCCATGCAACTGGACAAAACGCAGATGATACGGTACAACGAACGCACTGGCGACCTTAATGTTACAGGTATAAAGTCAAATTTGACTTACAAATGGCTAGTTTAGCACTTTTATTGATATTGATTTGGAATGAATTTTATAGTAAAACACACTTTGATGGTATCGCAAATCGCAATCGATATGGCAAATCGTTTTGTTCCCACATGTGCGAACAAAGCGATTTGCCTCCACGTTTATCATGTGAACAGCCAAAGAGTGGAACGTTTTAACCAGCGTCCGTATTTCCCGATAACTATAACATTTGAAGGAATTTAGAGTGAACAGGTATCTTCTAGGCAAGCATCCTAAACTGCATCGTCACTTACCACCGGTGAGATAGTGGTCAAACGCAAGCTTACAAACAATTTCTTTAAAATTGGAAGACACATTAAAATTCTGCTGGTTGATAAACCTTTTAGGAAATATCGAATCATCTTGTTCTCAAATGTGTCTACATATTATTTTGAGTCCGTAGGAACATTCAGTAAAGTATCTATCTGACTTTGATTAGACTAACTTGACGACACTTACATTTGGAAACTTGGATAAATAAGCTACTCGCGTGAAGTCAAACGTAAAACGCCTTGAGTAATCGCTGTACATACATAAACAAATACAAGTAAATATTATTTTATTTTATCCTATAACACTCCATATGTTACAGATCTCGGACGCACCGCTAGTCACTATTACATAACCTGTGAAACGATGGAAGTGTTCAACACGATGGTACGCAAGTCCATGACGCAAGGATACGTACTGGAAATGTTGACGAGGTGTTCTGATTTCCAGCAGTTAAAGGTAAGACAAGACTTGTTTTGAAAAGGCAGCATCGGGTTTGGGTGGACAATAGATGAGCTTCTTAAAGGTTTATTTGTAAGTGGCCATGTGTGCATAATGAGAGTATGTCAGTTGTGTATGTGTTTTTTTTTCTAGATTTGACAGTATGTTTTTTCGTGTGACATAATAAAAAGATTTAAAATATTCGGAGAAGCCAATGATTCCTGAAATACAGTTGAGAAACTAGTTCGGGAATCTATGGATTCATGAAAATAATGTATTAATGTATACGTCAATACACATTTTTGTCCTTTTTGTATTTTTTTTGTGAGGTGAAGAAGTATGTGTCGGTGTGTGTGTGCGTATGTCCATGTGTGAGTGAAAACAAGCCGTAATGTGTATCCTTAGTTGTGTACGTGGCGTTGTGCTGGATTTCATACACATTAAATATTTTACAGCAATATTTGACTGCGTCTGTGCTGTGGTGGACGAGCAGTTCGGCTTATAACCGCACAGAAAGTGCAAATACTTGTTCTGTGTCTGAGTGTTGTGGGACCATGGTCCTCATAGTTCCTGGGTCCCTAGACGCAAGGAATCCCAGTTAGGGTCCAGGTGCTATCTATGTGATCGTTGGGCGTTATTCTTGTTATTATTATTATACATGATATTCGATAGCGATAACAGCAATGTAATGTACATTTAAATAAACTCGTACTGGGGGTACTGAGTATGGCGCTACTCTTCTGACAAAAGAGAAATGAAAAAGACGGATATATTCTAAGAAGACACTAATTCTTAATGACTTCAGGTTCGTAAGGAAGAATTGACAGAGCTCTGGAGTCTAAAAGACGAGTTTTGCGAACTTCGGATCGAGGACCCGCCTGAGGATATACACTGGAAGATAAATATACTTCTCCAGACTTACTTATCGAGGGGGAGGGTCAACGCATCTTCACTGCAGTCTGACTTGAATTACATTAGTCAGGTTTGTACGAAACATGTATTTAAAAGTGAGACACAGAGAGAGGATCATTCGTAGAGTTTTGTATTGAATTTCTACGCCCCCATTTTGTCTAACTTCACCCTCCTGTCCTTTAAAAATAAATAAATCAAAATAACAAAAAAGTGATTCAATTTTTTAATAGAAGACGCGACATTAATCGTAAGGTCTGAAAAAAAAAACATTTCAATTGCTGTTTCTTTCCCAATACACTTTCGACATATTGATGGAGGTGCAGAAACAGCACCGTTCCTTAGAACCGCTTTTCAAATGGCGTGCGTAGAAACGTATAATTATTATTGTATCCCATTTTGCGTGTTTGTATCATTTCAATACCCTTTTTTTATTTAATAGGTTAACGTATAGTTTTGATAGGTTTGGACATGAGATCACTTTTCACGGTAGCTTAAGTAGAGCGTGTCCCGGCTTTAGGGACGGATGGATACAGATTCAAATCCCGTTCGTGATTCAAAATATTCCTGTGCAAATTAATCTGTTGATTAAGCTAAGCAGGCGATACCGCTATAAAAATCATAAAACTTTAATAACTAACAAAAAAATACTCAATCAATCAATCAATCATTTATTTATTTGCAAGAATACACAATATACAATTTGGATACAAGGTCACATAGTATAAGTAGTGGTTACGTGCATTCAGCCTGCATGCAAGCGTGCAAATATTAAAAATAATATTTTTGTTACTACTTAACATTTGTTAACATGTTAAATATTCTTTGACACTATAGAAACATTTGCTTAAAAGCCAGTCACTCAAATTTTTTTTAAATATATTTTCTTCCAAACATTTAATTTCATTAGGCAAATTATTAAAAATAGTTATGCACATGTTATATACGTTTTTCTTATAAATGTCTCTCTCTCTCAAATACTCATTTATTAATAAATGTTCATACGTCATATTTAAAAAAAACTGTCAGTTTGAGTACATATTATAGTAATGTTAGTTGTAGTGTATACATTATATACAGCTACGTACAAATAAAGATGATTTTTTTTAATTATAAGTGTATGTCAATTTAAAAATAATGATATTTTATATAATCAGAAAAACAATCACACTAATATTATAAAGGCGAAAGTTTGTATGTGTGTATGTTTGTTACTCCTTCACGCTCAAACGGCTGAATGGATTTGGATGAAATTCGATACCAAGATAGCTCATATCCTGGATTAACATATAGGCTACATTTTATCCCGGAAAAGTGACTTTTAGGATGAGCAAATAATTAAAACACTTTTTTATCCGCGTGTAAAACCGCGGGGTGCAACTGGTAGTTAATATTAATAGTTAAAATAACAATGTAAAAAAATAAATAAAAGAGAAGTAGTAATAATTAATATGTCAAAAAGAAAACAAAATTTACAATGGATGTCAAATATCAGAAATATTATAGTAATAATAGAAATCACCTTTACTTAATCTGAGCTTAAAAATTATGACAGTTTTTTACTTAGAAACTTTTAAATATCAGTAACCGCGTGTTTCAATATACTATTCCCAATTTCACAGAACGCGGTCCGAATAGTTCGCGCGCTATTCGAGATCACCCTTCGCAAGAACAACGCGTACATGGCAGCCATCTACTTAAAGATGGCCAAAATGCTGGAACTCCAGCAATGGGAGTTTTACAGTGACATGAGACAGTTCAACTGTTTCAACATGGAAACATTGAAACATATTGAGTACCCAATGTTGAAACCCGACCAGATCAGAGATATGGATTGGAAAGAATTAGGTGAGACTTAAAAACTTACGTATTGGGGTGTGTCCTATAAAGAGATAAGTGCGAACGTGAGATGTCATTTAGTCTGGCAATCATCACACCACAGACAGCCTCTGTGGTGTGGTGGTTGAGCAGGTCGGCTCATAACTCAGAGGCGGTGGGTTCGATTCCCGCGGCACAAGTATTTGTGTACAGAAAAAATACTTAAGTCTGGGTGTTGTGGGACCATGGTCCACATAGTTCCTGGGTCCTTAGACACGGAATCCTAGTTAGGGTCCAGGATTTTTGTATGTGATCGTTGGGCGTTATTATTATTATGTATAAAAATAATGTTTGCTTGGCTTGTTCATCTCATTTGCTGATAATTGTTTTAATTTTACAGGTGATCTTATCCGGAACCCTAAAAATGCTCGTCATCTGAAGAAATGCGCGGACGAATTCCCGTTGCTTGAAATGGAAGCAAGTTTGCATCCCATCACTAGAACTGTGCTAAGGATAAGACTGACTATCACGCCTAACTTCAAGTAAGTACCAAGTTTTAGACTATAAGCAGCTCGCGTTTCAACATACATTACAATCTACAGTCAAAAGAGTTGAATTTTCAAATATTTTTTCTTAGTAAACCCCTACCCACGTAACAATAAGACACCATCCAAATATCAATTCTCTAGATCCAGCTGTTTGGGCTGTATATTGTTATTCAAGCCTTGGTCACTTAAGCCTTTTTTTGATACAGATTAGTTTAATTAGAAGCGCATTCGAAAGTGAATCCTATTTCTTAGTCATAACACATAAACAAAACATTTTGCGGTTTTGTTGTTCGAAATATCTGTGGTTTGAAGCAAAAAGGATAAATTTTCCAAAATAAACTTCATTCTTACTGCAAACGGACAGATTTCAAAAAGACTAATATTTCAGATGGAATGACAAATATCACGGCAAAGCGCCTGAGGCTTTCTGGGTTTGGGTGGAAGATCCAGACACAGATATCATGTATTATCATGAATACTTTCTCATCACCAAGAAACAGGTATGTCTTCTATAATTACAGTTACAGAATAATAAACATAATATAGCCTGTAAAAAAATTACCATGTTGTTTTATAGTAGATCATCACCATTACCATCAGTCCACCATTTTTCTCCCACTGCTGGGTGTATGCATCCTTTTGAAATCGCTATTCACCTTGTCCTATGCCAATCGGGCCCATGTTTGACTGGCCCGATAGCTCAGTTGGTAGTAACCCTGCCTTCTGAACTGTGGGTTGTGGGTTCGATTCCCACTCAGGACAAACATTTGTGTGATGAACATAGGTGTTTGTTCTGTGTCTGGGTGTCATATTGTATTCTATGTATGTATTTACAAACAAAAAAGTATCTAAGTATTGTATCAGTTATCTGGTTCCCATAGTACAAGCTTTGCTTAGTTTGGGGCTAGATGGCGCTGTGTGAGATGTCCACACATATTATTATTATATATTATGTTTGACCCGCGATGTCTTCCATCCATTTCACTGCTGGACAGCCGATGCGTTGCTTACCTTGTCTTGGGCCACCATTTTTTCATCACTTCTCTATTTGTTATCCACTAAACACAAAATACTCCAACAACTCCTTTGTACTAAGTTACTGTTACTACATATGAGTACCGATTTCGTAGGTCCTTATATTGAATACGATTCCAGGTGATCACGAACGAACCACAAGAGTTGATTATCACGATACCAATTGCGGAACCATTACCGCCTCAGTACTACATCAGGGCTACATCAGAAAGGTAAACCTTTAATGTGTCTTGAACAACAGCCTGCAGACGTCCACTGCTGATATAGGCCTCGCCCACAGAGCGCCACTTTGAGCGGCTGGTTGCCTCTTACATCCAACAACTCTCCTCGGCTTTGACCTGGGGGGTGATCATGGAACTTTGATTGCAATGACAACAGGTGCATTGCAAAGTTTGACTAGGTGGTAGGACTTTACTGCAAAGTTCGTCTAGGTAGGTACCACCGCTTTGCCAGTTATTCTGCCGCCAAGCAGTAGTGCGCAAGCACTGCTGTATTCCGGTTTGAAGGGCACTGTAGCTAGTGAAATTACTGAGCAAATGAGACTTTATGATCTGATCTCACAGTTTAGTAATCTTATTACTAGATTGTGCTGATGTCTCTGGATGACGTGCGCAGTGCAGTGTCACGCGAACCTCTATACTTTAGAGTTCCGAGTGACATTGCAGCTGGTATGGGCAGCCGTGTCGTTTAACGTCAGGCGAACGGCTACCTCGTCACGTCATTCCTTAACATAAAAAAAAAATTTCGCTAAATTTCCATAGTAACTATGCACATAAACTGCGTATTGAAACTGTCAAATCCATACAAATTTGTATTTCTATCTTGCAATCAAGTTACGTGATCGCCTAGCCGATCATAGGTCTACCTAGTGGGAGGCTGACCTACTCAATATCTAATTAATTTGATATGTGTCTGCTATGAAAGAAAAAATTAATAAAAAGTTCTATATGAAATCTTGATTGCGTTTATGCTAAATAGATAATAACACAAATTTTATTTTACACACAAACACAAACTTACACACATGCGTAAGTTTTTGTGTCTTTGTCTGCTCCCTATTGACGTCGCAATAGCTGAATGGATTTCAATTTAATTTGGAATGGAGATAGCTTAACGCTGGATTAACACAGGATACTTTTGATCAGTGGGTGAATCTGCGGGGCGTAACTGGTACTCTATGAAATACAAGAGCTTAAGTTCCCAAATCGATAATTTTACAGGTGGCTTGGTTCAGAGAGCGTTTTGCCACTCACGTTCCAACATTTGATCTTGCCCGAAACGCATCCTCCTCATACAGGTAAAACTATCACAATGTATTTTGTAATTTTATTTTACCATGTAAGAGACTTACCATGTAAGACCCAAGTATCATCTGAAAATAAATATCAGGCTATACGAACAACATTTAAAAAAAATTACGACCACTTTTTACTGATTCTATTGATGACAGCCTCTGTGGTGTGGTGGTTGAGCAGGTCGGCTCATAACCTGGTGGCGGCGGGTTCGTTTCCCACGGCAGGACAAGTATTTGTGCACCGGAAAAAAAAGCGCAAATACTTGTTCTGAGCTTGGGTGTTGTGGTCTTCGTAGTTCCTGGGTTCTTAGACACGGGGAATACTAGTTAGGGTCCAGGATCTATGTATGTAATCGTTGGGCGTTATTATTATTATTATTAAAACTTGAAAAATGACGGACACGCTATTTTTAATACTTTGTTATAATTATAACTTTATCCAACTACTTTGCTACTACAATAATTATAACTTTATCCAACTACTTTGCTACTACAATAATTATAACTTTATCCAACTACTTTGCTACTACAATAAACCAGAATAAAAGTAAACGCTTTCGTGTCGTAGTTTATTATGTCTGTAAAAAATATGCCTTTACACGTCGATATCGTAATACTCATGTTCAATTATTTTGTTTTTATAATCACTTAAGGATATATTTTTGTATGAGCTCTTTAGTGACTCGATATGTGTTACTAATTTCGTTGCCTTGCCAAAATTAAAAATTAAGGAAATCACAAGCGTATACTAATGACTCCATTGCCTATTAATATCACCTTCAAAAAAGATAAAAGAAGGCGCGATTTAGACCTTAAACGTGACCAACTCAAAAATAGACCGCCTTCTAACATCACCTACAACCTCGTCAATGGTAAAATGTAAATGGTATCCTGACGTGCATTCACTGTGCGCGTACTTTTTCCGTTAAAATTGGATACATAAGCCATTTTTTTTTATTCTATATTTAAAGAGCTTTATCGCTTATGCGAATATGTCGCTCTGTAGGGTACGGTTTAAATTTCTTAAACTTCTTCTTTAAACTTCACTGTCGTTTCTCTAACCCAAACTTAACTAAAGACAAAATTTCGGTGATTTTTTCAGACAATGGATAGGCCAAATAGGTATTACACAATCCAATGGAACTGTCATCATCGTCGAAAATAAGCCGTCTAGGTCTTTAATTTCGGACACATTCCATCAAAATATGATGTGCGTCTTCGTCCAGGCCACACGCGTTGCATAACGGTGAATTTACTTTACGCATGAGATAAGCAAACTTATTCAAAGGAATGTGTCCGGAGCGGAGGCGAAACAGTAAAACCAGATTCTGTCTACCTAATCTACTGTTATCAATCCATGGTGACCTCAATACATAAGCCATTTAAGAGCACGCCACCCATGCTCTCCGTATTGATCGCCGTAGCCGGAATCGGCAAGGATGACATCAATATCACCTTGTAATTCGCATTCCAGATCTGCTAGAACTCCAACCCCTACCAGTGACAGCCCTCAACAACCCTGCCTTCGAGATGCTATACAACTTCAGTCATTTCAACCCCATACAGACTCAGATATTCCACTGTCTGTATCATACTGACAGCAATGTGTTGTTGGGAGCACCAACCGGCTCCGGGAAGACTATTGTAGCTGAGGTCGCTATGTTTAGAGTGTTCAACCAGTACCCTGGATGCAAGGTTAGTAACGTAGTACGTCCATGCTCATACAGCCTTATTAATAAACGGGTATTAGTCTCGGGTTAGTTACTTCAGATTTTGTCCTTTTTTTGCTACTGGAATATTTAGCTGGATCGAAAGTGACAAAAGATGGTGTAACTAATCCAAAGCTATTTCGTGTTTATTAATAAGGCTGATAGTGTCTCATATCTCTGTCTATCCAAAGGTTGTCTGGAAGAGATCGATCTTAGCGATAAGACCGCCCATTGTATCTATCTTATTATGTAATTCTTTTTTCTACATGTTTATTTTTGGTGTCAATAAAGCGTATTGTATTGTATAATATTAACAGTCCTATTCCCATTTGAGCTGCTAAGTTCGCACTTATTTATTTGTGACATACCCAAATGCATTGCAGTAGGTATGTCATAGATCACAGACGAATAAGTGCAAACTTAAAAGCTGTTAAACTTTCGTACAGACTGACATTATTACCTAATGTACAAGTTCCACTCCACTTTTAGACGGGTTGGATCGCTTTGGCAAAACTTTTAGCTGAATTAGCTATAAGTGGTAAACTTGGATGCAAGGTTGTTGTTATTATTAACGTTTTTGTTATCTAGAGCAAAAGGTCTATTGCTTAACATTACCAGACTGACAGTAATCCCTTGCTCGAGTAGTCAGTTGGCTCTAACATCATTTTATATCTGTAGCATCTACACTTAGAATAAAATCTAAATTTAAGAGGATTCTACCAGGATGCACGATTAGCAACCATATTTCATAACGCAGAAGACCTTTTATACAATACCTTATCGCAATGACAACAACGTGTTTCTAAATAGGTCATGTTTGGAGTTTTAACCAACACCCTGAATGCAATTGTATTTACACCAATGTCATTAAAAAAAAACCTAAATTATTATAATTCTACTATACTAAAGTTCCTTTACTCATTGTCACTTTCATTTCAGGTGGTCTACATAGCGCCGCTGAAGGCTTTAGTCAAAGAAAGAATAAAAGACTGGAAAGTGAGACTCGAAGAAAAATTAGGAAAGAAAGTCGTTGAATTGACAGGTATGTACCACCATCGTGTATTTATTTCTATCTATATCTTAACTAGCCGTGGACCTTGGTTTTACCCGCGAGTACAGTGATCACGCTATCACACATTCACCCATGTTAATGTAAGTCAAAGACAAAGGATTTATTGCAAGTGGGGTACTTTCAGCTCTTTTATAATAATGTATGACGTGCCATTCGTTCGCCTGATGTTTAGTGTCACGGCCGCCAATAACAGTTGAAGTGCCACTCGGGACTCTAAAATATAAATTTCCGCTTGACACTGCACTGCGCCCGTTATCCTGAGACATCAGCAGAGCCTAGCAATAAGATTACTCGACTGTCGAAATCAGATCGTCTCAATTGCCCAGTAATTTCACTAGCTACAGTACCCTTCAAACTAGAGCACAGTAGTGTTTGCACACTTGCTCACTACTGCAAAATCTGACAAATCTTTGGTATATTATAAACCTAGATTAACTTTGCAGAAAAGTCCTACCACCTAGTAAAAAATTATTTATTATTATAGGTGACGTCAGCCCCGATATTAGAGCGATTAGAAACTCTCATGTCATAGTGACAACTCCTGAGAAATGGGACGGGATCAGTCGCTCGTGGCAGACCAGAAACTACGTTAGAGATGTTGCGCTCATAGTTATTGACGAGATACATTTGTTGGGCGAAGATCGTGGGCCTGTGTTGGAAGTCATCGTTTCGAGGTAATGTAGTCGCTGTGACGTAGAATTACAGTTCAATTTGGTATATAAATATTACTTCAGTTATTGGCTAAAATTTGCGGTCAGACTAGCAAGCATTTATTGCTTCGCTTAGACGACCTTTTGAAAGTTAAGTTAATCACCAGATACTAAAATTCATTTTTGAATGAGCTGCTTGCAATATGCAAAGCTACATTTTGTGTGTGTGTGTTTTGGTTTCTAGAACGAATTTCATCGAATCCCACACATCAAGAAGGCTGCGTATCATAGGCCTTTCAACAGCGCTCGCGAATGCCAAAGATCTGGCTAACTGGTTGAACATTGGGGAAATGGGGCTTTACAACTTTAGGCCTTCAGTTAGGCCTGTGCCTTTGGAGGTAAGTTTTGCTTTGCATTTATCTAGATTTCAACTAAGAATGGAAATAACTTTCACATGTGATGTTCACATAAAAAATCTTACAAAATAAATTAAATATTGATATAATATAACATGACTATATTATCCAAGCATTTCTAAGGCTATCGAAGTCGGTTTGATCCTTTTTTTTTAGTATACTAGCTGCGCCCCGCTTATCTATCCGCGTGGTGAAAATTTTCATACTTTCTTAACTTTTTCTTTCATAAGAACTTTCTCCTGAAAATACACAATAAAAAAAGAATTAGCGAAAATGTTCTATCCGTTCACCCGTGATGAGAAGACAAGGGAAATAGAGATTCATTTTTATATATTAAGATTACATACTTTAAATCTTTTTGTATTGTTATTTTAATAGAAATATTTTGAAAAACATAGGCTTAAGTTTGTTTAAATAATTGATAGAATAATGATGACATGGTAGGTGCATATATCCGGCCACCCCGGACGGCACTACTGCCCGCGCATGATGTCCATGAACAAGCCGACGTTCCAAGCCATCCGGACTCACTCGCCTTGCGCACCATCACTCGTGTTCGTCTCCAGCCGGCGACAGACAAGGTAAAGACAAAGCCAAATAATTCATTGCATTCACAGCCCTGCCTTCTGATCTGTGGGTTGTGATTTCGATTCCCACCCAGGACAAACATTTTGTGTGATGAACATCAATGTCTGTTCTGTGTCTGGGTGTTATATTGTATTCTATATATGTATTTACAAACAAAAAAGTATTTAAGTATTGTATCAGTTCTCTGGTTCCCATAGCACAAGCTTTGCTTAGTTTGGGGCTAGATGGCGTTGTGTGAGATGTCCACACATATTAAAAATATTAAAATATTTAAAAAAAAAATTACCACGTCAAAGTCTTTTATTATAATAGGCTTAATTTGACTTTAAGAATTTTGTCATATCATATGCTTAGAATCACTAAGTAATAACGGTTAGACGGTTGGATCAAGGGTCAGATCCAGAAGGCAGTACTCCTTGACACGGCACGTATTGTCAGGAGGTTCCTCACTCTGCAGTATTAACCGACGGTGGCTTGGGCCTTGCCCCGCTGCTGGCGGCATAATAGGTTTAGGTTTTTTATAAAAATATTGTCAAATCTTAGATTTAAGATTAAAAATAAATAAATGATAATAATAACGCCCAACAATCACATCCATCGATCCTGGACCCTAACTAAGATTCCCTGTGTCTAGAGACCCAGGAACTATAAGGACCATGGTCCCACAACATCCAGACACAGAACAAGTGCTTGCGATTTTTTTGTCTGTTTATTCTTGTCCTGCCGCGGGAATCGAACCCGCCACCTCCGGGTTATGAGCCGAGCTGCTCAACCACCACACCACAGAGGCTGTCAAAATTAGCTAAATACGATCAAAATCGGTGGTTAAATTTAGGATTAGGTAATAACCTGTTAAACAATATAATGTTGAAAAACCAACATAACGTGTGATTGTTTCCAGCACTCGAACATATTTACGATACGGGTCAAAATTAAGAGATTCTTCATTCATTTTGACCCATATCGATTTGTTCATGTACCTTCTTAAAAAATCTTCTGTTATAATTGAAGGGGTGAGAACAAAAAGGGTTTAACTGATTTTTTTTTCACAAAATGACATGAGTATCATTGGATTCAGCGTAAAATTATCTACAATAATACATTCTCAAAATACCGAAATGAGGCTTAAATCTCGAGATTTTGAGTCCAAAAACGGTTTATCTGTCACAGGAATACAGTTCGCTTAGCATAAAAACATTATCATATTTATTTTATAATATTATATTTTTACAGTAATTGTATGAATTAGTACTATATTTAGTATTTTAAAATAGAATTAAAACATTTTCTAGCAACTGAAACTTACATAAACCTTTTCTATTATCTTATAAGCACTCTACACTAAAATGACGCCGTTGAAGTTTAAAGTCAATTTTCTCGAAACTATCAATTTGACAGTTAAACCCTTTTTATTCTCAACCCTTCAATTGTTTTTCTTTGTAATTTTTATTATTTTTGTACAACAAAGAGTTCATCAATATTTATCTTCTTATTTCCAGACTAACAGCATTGGACCTTATCGCGTACTTGGCGGCAGAGGAGAATCCCAAACAATGGCTTCACATGCGGGAGAGTGAGATGGAACAAATCCTGTCGAACATTCGAGAGTCGAACTTGAAATTGACGCTTGCATTCGGCATTGGAATCCACCACGCCGGGCTGCACGAGCGAGACAGAACTACTGTTGAGGAGCTCTTCATCAACCAGAAGATACAAGTATGTAATGGATTTTGAAGATAGCCCATATTCAACAGGCATCCAATGGGAGTTCATTGATTTGGTTTAATTTCGTTTTGGCGGCGGGTTCGATTCCCGCGGCAGTACAAGTAGTTGTGCACAGAAAAAACAAAGCGCAAATACTTTTTTTCTTAAATAATAATATGAGTGGACCTCTCACACAACGCCATCTAGCCCCAAACTAAGCAAAGCTTGTACTATGGGAACCAGATAACTGGTACAATACTTAGATACTTTTTGTTTGTAAATACATACATAGAATACAATATGACACCCAGATAGAACAAACACCTATGTTCATCACAAAAATATTTGTCCTGGGTGGGAATCGAACCCACAAGCCACAGTTCAGAAGGCAGGGTTACTACCAACTGAGCTATCGGGTCAGTCAACTTCTGTGTTGTGGAACCATGGTCCTCGTAGTTCCTGGGTCCCTAGACGCAGGGAATTCTAGATCAGATCTAGAATCCATGTAAATGATGGTTGGGCGTTATTGTTATTACCATTATAATTATTAATACAAAGTTGACACGAATTTAATAAACTCAGGGGATAACACTAAGTACTACCTGTTCCACTGTTATTCAGTGTTTATTAGTAAGAGGATCAATGTTTAAATCAATTCCACCGTTACACTTTAGACTCGCTTGCAATATCATATTTAAAAGTTTCACAGAACTAATTAAACAATTTCATTGTCTTATATCTTAATGAATGACGTGACGAGCTAGTCGTTCACCTGATGTTGAGTTGAGTGACACGGCCGCCCGTAACAGTACAGCGTCACTCGGATCTCCGAAATATAAAGCTAGATGTGCGCAGTGCAGATGAGACATCAGCACAGTCTGGTAATAAGAATACTCGACTGTGAGATCAGATCTTAGTCTCATTTGCCCAGTAATTTCACTAGCTATAATGCCCTTCAAACCGGAACACAGCAGTGCTTGCACACTACTGCTTGTTGAAATGTCCTACTAACCTATTAAAACAGTAGCAGCCTTATCAATAAACGGGTATTAGTCTCGGGTTAGTTACTTCAGCTTTTGTCCTTTTTTTGCTACTGGAATATTTAGCTGGATTAAAAGAGACAAAAGATGGTGTAACTAATCTAAAGCTAGTTCGTGTTTATTAATAAGGCTGTAGTTGTTTTAGATATCATTGTACACCATTTCGAAAACAATCAAAAATCACATCACACTTCACACTAATATTATAAAGGCGAAAGTTTGTATGTGTGTATGTTTGTTACTCCTTCACACTCAAACGGCTGAATGGATTTGGATGAAATTCGGTGCCAAGATAGCTTATACATTGGATTAACATATAGGCTACATTTTATCCCGGAAAAGTGAATTTTTCCCGTGGGATGAGTAAATAATTAAAATACTTTCTATCCGCGGGTGAAACCGCGGGGCGCAACTATTCTCTAATAATCAACCAATTACCTGTTTCCTAGGTTCTTATTTGCACGGCGACACTAGCTTGGGGCGTGAACTTCCCCGCACATTTGGTCGTCATCAAAGGCACCGAATATTTCGACGGCAAGCAGAAGAGATACGTCGACATGCCCATCACTGATGTGTTGCAAATGATGGGCCGGGCTGGACGGCCGCAGGTTAGAAACTCAACCTTATCTGTATAGTACTAGGGTATAGTTTTATATAACCGTGTTTTAGTATCTACTCCATTGTTTCTTAACTTTTAATATAAGTCATGGGTAAGACACTACATTGGCAGGCATCAAAAACTAAACTTTATTACTGACTAGCTACGCCCCGTGGCTTCACTGGCGCGGTAAATTTTTTCTAAACTTTCCAATTTTTTTCTTTTATAAGTATGTAGTTTGCATTTTATTTAATTATGTATATATTATCTATATTGTAGTATTCATTTATTTGTATTTTATTAAATTTGTAAAATATGTATATTTATACCTTAATAGTTGTATCGTTGTTATAGTTTTATTATAATTTTATGATGATCAAAATTAATGTTCAAATTTATGCTAATTTCCTTATATGCACGCCTAATCAAATTGTTTCTCTGCACGCCTTGGTTGACTGGTAGAAAATGCTGTTAGCATTAAGTCCTCCTTTATGCTTTTTTTGTGCATAAAGTATTAAATAAATAAATAAATAAACCTACTCTTGACAATAATAAACACAACAAAAACAAAATTAGTTAAAATGTTCCATCCGTTCTCGCGTGATGCGATCACCAAGGTTAATAGAAATTCATTTTTATATATTTATATTCTAAGGCGTCAAGGTGCAATTTTGGAAAGATGCCAACATAATATTTCCATTTTTTAGTATGACAACGAAGGAGTAGCAGTCGTGCTAGTTCACGATCAAAAGAAGAACTTCTACAAAAAGTTCTTATATGAACCGTTCCCGGTCGAATCGAGCCTTCTGGGCGTGCTTCCTGACCATTTGAACGCTGAAATTGTAGCAGGTATGATTTCTTTGCAGCCACAGACAATAAAATCACTACTAACACATATAAAGTTGTCTTGTAAGATAAATAACGCCTAAACTCACGTCAGTTAAAAGGTCGAAAATACGACCAGCACCCATACCGCGTAACTGTTCTGGGAATCGGCTTCGCCTGCCATCCTGCACTCGCCAATTAACAAGTCCACGAGTGCGAGCAAGAGAGAACACGATTACCATCTCCACCAGACTTACGCGGTAAGGCCCCTGGTTTCGGACATATTCGATGTCCTTCTTCTGGGAGCCAGTTACTAACGCAGGGCGCGGCAGCTTTCGCGAGATTTAGCACGTAACATTGATCTTACAAAATGTGTCATACTTACGATAGTTTTCAAACTAAAAAAATTAAGTTGTCTGTTAATATTTTCACACCATTCTGTTTCTAAAAAGCTCGATTTAACTCTAGGCACAGTGCAAACGAAACAAGACATCCTAGACTACATGACGTGGACTTATTTCTTCCGTCGACTGCTCAAGAACCCTTCATACTACAACTTGGAGAGCGTCGAGCCACAAGACGTCAACTACTTCCTCTCCAGTTTGGTGCAGACGTCGCTGGACTCGCTGGCCAGTGCCAACTGTATAGAGATTGAAGAGGTAAGTCAGGCCTTTACTTTCAATAAGTTAATGCCATAAACTAAAGTCTATTAAGTAAACTTTCTTGTAGCTTTATTGCCTATTGTAATCGAAGCTTCGGATCGGAGTTTTCTGTTCTGCATTGTGCCGGATTACTTGCACCAGTAGTGAGAAAGAGTATTTCTCGCTATATATTATTTGACAATAAGCACTGTGTAATTTTATACGCTTAGTAAAATAACTTAATTTTTAGTACCTAATATAATTTTAACTTGTAAAAGTGCTAAAAATAAGGCTATTTTTATTATTTGCAATAAATCTTTTGACTTTGACTTTATTAAAATACAACGATTAGCTAACTAAGCAACAGTTTCACTGGGTTCGATTTAACAAATTCAATGTCAACTTGGCAGACCAAATACTAAACGCTTATTGGTTGTCTGTTGATCATCGGCTGTCTCAACCAATGAACTTGCAGTATTTAACAACGTAAGAGAAACCGGAGACTAGAGATAAAAGTGCGCGGATCTGATTCTGATTCTATCTGGGGGCGATAAGGCCTGCACTGACGTCCCGCATGGGGTGTATTGTGCATTTCCCCCTGCCAGCATCTACCCAAGCCAGCCCAGCTCCTTCATGTAGCGGAGCACTGCCTTGGGTCGCTGGCACAACTGTTCCAGTATTTTTGCACTAGATGGTTTGGGTGGTTTTGGAGATTGATTTGGGTGGTGGCGCGGATCGTTGAAAAGAATCCAAAAATGGCGGTTGTGGATTTTGAATTTTTTTTTCCATAACCCGTGTATTTTTTAATTTTAATGTGTGATAAGGGTGGATTATTAACCGTTAAGTGTTCGTGAACGTACACGAGTGGTGGCATATGGTTTCTAGTTTTTAAACCATGCCTTTTCGTTTTCTCGTCAAGGCTTGCTAGAGCCTTCACTTAAATATCCACCATTTTACTGTGGCATTTTAACTGACAAAATAAGACTTTGACATGACACAACCGTACCAAAATTCCTTACTTGACATTGGCAGAATTATCGCTAAAAAGCGATAGAAAGCGAATAAACGAAGAGAAGGTTTAAGTGCGCACTGAAGTTTTTTTTTTTGTTTTGGTTTTGGCTCCACACTTTTGTGTATTTAGCCAGTGTCAAGTAATTATTTTTTCAAGTTATATTATATATATGTATGTTGTATGTGTCAAGTTACATCGCAGTCTAAGTCATCAAGTCAAGTCATAGTCTAGTCTAGTCAAGTCAAGTCATACTCCTAGTTAAGTGGCCACTTTACCAGAAGTTTCTATGGAGTTTTGGAAACAACTCGAAAGAAATGTTTCACCATCATTATACCACTTCACTCACGCCTATAATCCAGTACTTAACGAATAAAATGCCACCAGTTTTATGCACTAACACTGAAAATAACCTAAGTTTTGGAAAATAATACAATGCAGTGACGCGATCCTTTTCATTTTCCCGCCAAAAACCCCACTGAAGTTAAGTTAAGCTTTAAAGCTCTTAAGTTCACATTTATCCCTCTATGACGTACCGAGGGGTAAGTACGAACTTAAGAACTGTCAAAATGTATTGCACACGAGCTTAGGTTTTATTATTCTTTAGGACCAACGCACTGTACACACCACTTGGATGGGACGCATCGCCTCCTACTACTACCTATCGCATAAAACGATGGCGCATTTTAGTGCGCGTTTACACAGCAACATGGATGTGGACGATTTGCTGAGAGTCCTCGCCGACAGTGAAGAGTACGCGACGCTGCCGGTCCGACACAACGAGGATATACTCAACGGGTATGTTAATCTTTAATCTAAGTATTTTATTTTATTCTCAAAGGAAAACTTACAGCTTGTTATACATACACATAAATATCACACTAGTAGGTACGGAAAGCTACTTAAAAGTTTTCACAAATATTTTATAAAGAATACAACATAAAACAGTAGAAAGACGGATGTGCACAAACAGAGTTAACATTTAAATTTAGCGTGTAGGACAAATTTTTTTTTTAACATTTATTACAATAGTCTTGTTTATTAGTTGACAATTAGAACTTCAAAATTTTATATGCTTAGAACAATATAATAAGTTAAATAATTAATGGTTTCTGATTTATATAACTCAAAGGTATCTTAAACTCATCAACGCACAGCCCAAACCACTGGACGGATCGGGCTGAAATTGGGCATGCAGGTAGATGTTATGACGTAGGCATCCGCTAAGAAAGGATTTTTCGAAATTCCACCCTTAAGAGTGTGAAATGGGTGGTTGCATATTTTCCTATGGACCACGCCGCGGGCGAAGTTGCGGGCAGAAGCTCGTATTATATACCGTGGAATTTAATTCGTTCATTTCAAAACAATTTATTAATAAACATATTTATTCAGACCATGCTATATTTTTTTAATGCATCCTTAAATATTTGTATTACAGCCTAACAGCCATAATAAACGGGTATTAGTCTCGGGATAGTTACTTCAGCTTTTGTCATTTTTTGCTACTGGAATATTTAGCTGGATCGAAAGAGCCAAAAGATGGAGTAACTAATCTAAAGCTAGTTCGTATTTATTAATAAGGCTGTATATGTCTATTTTAGAATTTGAATTCGCAGTAATTTGATAATACATGATTATCATATATCAATTTACATATTTTTATCCTTTTCCAAGATAAAAATATGCATAATCGCGGCAGGACAAGTATTTGTGCACAGAAAAAAAAGCGCAAATACTTGTTCTGAGTCTGGGTGTTGTGGGACCATGGTCCTCGTAGTTCCTGGGTCCCTAAACACTGCGAATCCTAGGTAGGTTCCAGGATCTATTTACGTGATCGTTGGACATTATTATTACTATGTTCCAGCGAGCTGTCCCAGCAGTGTCGCCTGCCAGTGGACTCGCTGTCACTAGACTCGTCCAACGTGAAAGCGTTCTTGCTCCTGCAAGCGCATATGACGCGAGTCACTCTCCCGAACACCGACTACCTGACCGACACCAAGTCTGTACTCGACCAGGCTATCAGAATAATTCAGGTAACATCATTAATTATACCTTTTAAGCTATTGCATAGCTTTTATCGCGGGCCTTGAGAGTGGGGACAGAATCCAGAAATTCCGTAACGAAAAAACCTAACACCCCCCACTCTGAACCGCTGTGCCGGGCGGAGTACAACAACCCAAGGAGCATACAACCCGCCTTTAGGTGGCATTGGTTGTATTGGAAAACTACCGTAATCAGTCACCACGCTCAAAGTGTAACTTGAATTAATATCAAAGAAAAAAACAAAGGAAAAAAATACTGCATTAATAAAATAAATAAATAATTATAATTGCATAAGTTGATAAAAAATGATATGCAATAGCTTTACCGCGGCAGTCTCCGAGTGCCACACGTCTTTTTTTTTTTTAAACGAGCGTGATTTTCACCACGCATATTTTTTTTTATTGTAGGAATGATGTGACGAGGTAGTCGTTCACCTGATGATAAGCGACACGGCCGCCCATAACAGAACAGTGTCACTCGGATCTCCTATAGTTTCGTGTGACACTGCACTGCACACATCATCCTGAGACATCAGCACAGTCTGGTAATAAGATTACTCGCTGTGAGATATCACAGTCTCAATTGCCCAGTAATTTCACTAGCTACAGTGCCCTTCAAACCATAACACAGTAGTGCTTGCGCACTACTGCTTGGCGGCAGAATAACTGGAAATGCGGTGGTGCCTACCTAGACGAACTTTGCAGAAAAGTCCTACCACCTAGTGAAAGTAACGACTGAAGTAAAACTTCTTTAGTTTAGCTCCATCTATCTATTTATACACAGAAAATTTAAAGTCCTGACTGACTGACTGATTTATATATCAACGCACAGCCTAAACTGCTGGTCCTAATGAATTGAAATTTGGAGGGTGTGTTCTTTGTAAAGTGTAAGTATCCACTAGGAAAGAGTTTTTCGGAATTCCATCCCTAAGGGGGTGAAATGGGTGGTTGAATTATCTATAAAAAAAATTCTTCCTCGTTTCCTATAGGCCACGCATGCGAAGCCGCGGGCAGAAGCTAGTCTAATATAAGAACTATGCAATATTTTTATTAAACATTTTTTCTTATAACTACAACTAGTACACGGTTAACACTCGCGAAATACAGTCGAATAACTCGACCGGTGTTCGGGCAATATAGATCAGTCAGCGCCGAGTCGCCACCGCCGCCCGTACTCCTTGAGGATGGGCCCGAATCTATATTGCCCGAACACCGGTCGAGTTATTCGACTGTATTTCGTGAGTGTTAGCCGTGTACTAGTAGGAGTTATGATTACTTCTCACGTCAGTTTCTATAATATTATGTTTTCTTACTTCATATCCTTAGGCAATAGTAGACACGACAGCTGAGTACGGATGGCTTAGTGCGTGTTTGAGCGCACAAGTGCTGATGCAGTGCGTGATCCAAGCGCGATGGGCACAGGACGAGCCAATCACAACTCTGCCTCACATAGACCCGCAACATTTATACGCTTTCGCGCAAATGGCTAAGGTATTTACAACATTATTTTATTCACTATTTTATTTTATCATCATCATAATAATAGGTCTTTACCTATGAAATTGCCGTATTGCAGTACAGACTTTTTCAAACAAAAAAAAGTTTTGATTGGCTATGAATTCCAAATTCAAATTAATTTTGTTTTAAAAATATGACATTCTATTTACAATATAAGTCTTTTGTTTATTGATTAGCGTTGTATTTTCATTACATTTCAACATTTTTCCTCATAATGGATACTTTGAAATTTCGTGTAATTATGGAATATGAGTTCCGTCGTGGCACCAACGCGGCACAAACGACACGTAACATCAACGACGTTTACGGAGAGAACTGTACAAACGAACGTACAACCCGTTATTGGTTTGCTCGGTTCCGTTCTGGGAATTTTGACTTGAAAAATGAACCTCGTGGTCGTCCGGAAACTTTGGTCAACAATGATGAATTAAAGGCGATTGTGGAAGCTGATGAATCTCAATCTACAGCTGAGCTGGCAGCAGCTTTTGATGTTAGCATCAAAACAATATTGGTCCATTTGCGACAGATTGGCAAGATAAAAAATCTTGATATATGGGTGCCCCACGAACTTAACGATCGCCAGCGCAACGTACGCGTCGAGACTTGCCTTGCGCTGCTTAACAGGCACAGAAATGAAGGAATTTTGAACCGAATTAATAATAATAATAATAATATGTGCGGACATCTCACACAACGCCATCTAGCCCCAAACTAAGCAAAGCTCGTATTATGGGAACCAGATAACTGATACAATACTTAAATACTTTTTGTTTGTAAATATATACATATAATACAATATAACACCCAGACACAGAACAAACACCTATGTTCATCACACAAATGTTTGTCCTGGGTGGGAATCGAACCCACAACCCACAGTTCAGAAGGCAGGGTTACTACTAACTGAGCTATCGGGCCAGTCAGAATTGTTACGTGCGACGAAAAATGGATTCTTTTTGACAATCGAAAGCGCTCAGCAAGTTGGTTAGATCCTGGTTCGGTACCAAAGCAATGTGCAAAACGAAAAATGACCCCTAGAAAGGTGATGGTCACAGTTTGGTGGTCTAGTGCTGGTGTGATTCATCATAGCTTTTTACAAAACGGCGAGAGCATTACTGCAGATGTTTACATTGAAGAACTGACCACAATGATGGCGAAACTCGCACGTCTGCAACCAGCTTTGGTCAATCGGTCGTCTCCACTGCTACTTCACGACAACGCGCGACCCCATACTGCACAACAGACCGTCTCTAAGCTGCATGAGTTGGGTTTGGAAGCTCTCACTCATCCGCCATACTCACCAGATCTTGCGCCTACCGACTATTACTTTTTCCAAAATTTGGACAACTTTTTAGCGGGAAAAAAATTAAATTCCCGAGAGGCAGTACAAAACGCCTTTGAATAGTTTGTTGTCTCCCGTCCTGCTGATTTTTTCAAGAAGGGCATCCATAAACTGCCACAGCGTTGGCAAAGATGCATTGAATGCAGGGGTGATTACTTTGAATAAAAGAAATAAATAAGTTCGAAAAAAAAAAACTTTAACTTTTTTCAAACAAAACGGCAATTTCATAGGTAAAGACCTAATATTAAAATAAATGAATATTTCTGGATATTTCACACAGAGCCATCAAGTCCCCAACTAAACAAAGCTTGTACTATGGGAACCAGATAACTGATAAAACCTATCACACTAATATTATAAAGGCGAAAGTTTGTATGTGTGTATGTTTGTTACTTCTTCACGCTCAAACGGCTGAATGGATTTGGATGAAATGCTGCTCATACACTGCTAAGCAGCAGGCATTATGGGCTACATTTTATCCCAGAAAAGTGAAATTTTCCCGTAGGATAAGCAAATAACTAAAATACTTTTTATCCGCGGGTGAAACCGCGGGGCGCAACTAGTTTACTATACATATTTTAAAACACTTTTTTCGAACTTTCTCTACCTTTTTTGCCGTGACGCGTACGCGGCAACAACCAATTTATTCACTTTCAAATCTTCCTATTATTTGCCAATACTACAGTGTTAATTATACTGTACCAAATCCTAAATGTAATCTAATTTGACAGTCTTAAAATGTTGCTGTCCTTTTCATTAAGGTAGAAATGTCAAGGAGCGTGATAGATTTGGGACTGACAAATTTAGATTCTTGCATCACCTTACTAATATTGTTATTATTATTTATTCATTATATTATTACTATAATATTATTATTGTTATTATATTAAATTTGACAGCCTCTGTGGTGTGGTGGTTGAACAAGTCGGCTCATAACCCGGAGCCGGCGGGTTCGATTCCCGCGGCAAGTATTTGTGCACACAGAATAATAAGCGCAATAACTTGGTCTGGGTCTGGGTGTTGTGGGACCATGGTCCTCGTAGTTCCTGGGTCCCTGGGAATCCTATTTAGGGTCCAGGATCTATGTATGTGATCGTTGGGCGTTATTATTATTATTATTACAAATTTTCAGGACACGAAGAAGCCGTGCGTCACACTCAATGGATTGAAAGTCACGTGTATGAGAAGTTACGATACACTGGCCAAATATTTGAGGAGAGAGTTTGAAGAAAATCAAATTGAACAAATACATAAGGTAACAACATTCATTTCTTCATTCACAAACGTATTTTCATCTCTGTCAATCTTCAGCTTTGTAAATTTTACTGTCCCTTTTTCTTCTTAGAAAGTATAAGCTATCATTTTTTTTTAAGTTTGTCACTGCTGTATATGTTTAATCCATTTTTACAAGCTTTTTATCAACTTGCAATGTTTGTATGTATGTATATCCTCAGATCGAACTTTGCAAATGAATTTTAAAGCAGTATAACTATAATAATAATAACGCCCAACGATCACATACATAGATCCTGGACCCTAACCCAAAAAATTAATTCCCCGTGTCTAGGGACGCAGGAACTACGAGGACCATGGTCCCACAACACCCAGACTCAGAACAAGTATTTGCGCTTTTTTCTGTGCATAAATACTTGTATTACCGCGGGCCGCCCGCCTGGAATCAAACTGCTTAACTAAAATGAAATTGTGGATACACATTTAGTTTGGATGAAATATTTTACAGTAGAATTATTGTTGTAACTTTATACATCATGTCCACAGGCGATATGCGACCTTCCAACCTTAGACGTTAAAGTTCACATTCGCGGTGTATGGTTCGACTGCGATCACGAGCAAGACAAGCGCGTGCATCAGCCGCCGCCTAGAGATCAATGGATGCCATTACATGCTGATCAGGTAACTTAATACACTCGCTAAAACAAACCTATCTCCATCTTTTTTATTTCCCATATATAAGAACGAGCTTCTGCCCGCTGCTTATCCGCGGCGTGGCCTATGGGAAAATAATTCAACCACCCATGTCACCCTCTTAAGGGAGGAATATCGAAAAATCCTTTCTTAGTGGATGCCTACGTCATAACATCTACCTGCATGCCAAATTTCAGCCCGATCCATCCAGTAGTTTGGGCTGTGCGTTGATAGATCACTATGTCAGTCAGTCAATCACCTTTGAGTTATATATATATATAGATAATGCTGCCACTTCTTTACGCACGCTTCACTTGGGGAGTAAACTGGTAAATGCGAGGCGAGCGAAAGTTCGTTTTTTTCACGTCGATCTCCATTTTCAACATGACAAAGTAAAAATTTTTTATTATTATGTTGATAAAGATGGCGACATTAACATTAAACAAAGTAAAAACAAAGTTATACCAGCCGATAGATGGAGCTAAACTAAAGAAGTTTTACTTCAGTCGTGAGGTCTAAAGCACACTCGTTTTTTCTCACTTGTCTCATTCAACAGTGACACTTAGTAATATTTATTTTATACTCAAACTACATTTCTTTAAATAACCCTGTCAAATTGTTGAACAGTTTGTCTGTGGTTTATAGTTTGACAATAATTTTGAATCTTACCCACTTATAAATCTTTGCAAGTATTCATTTATCATTTTAATTATTTATTTTTTGTTTGTTCGCCCCACAAGCTAAAGTCGTGAGACCATACCGCCTAGTCTTCCGTAGAAAATTTTCTCTCCTGAGAGTTAGGAAAATAATTTCATTTCTTTTATAGTCAAATCCAGATTATTTTGTCTTAAATCAGGAGGATTATCGTCCTTTGTCCGTTTTTCCGAGATTATAAAAGCCAGTTTTATTTTTTAGGGTGTAACTTGAAACGTCAATCGTTGACGTACTTATATTAATTAATTAATGTTTATTTCGTCCATTCTAGGAATACACTCTCCTAATAGACATGTCTCGTCGGGGTGGCAACCCCAACAACGTGCTGTGTCCACGTTTCCCGCGCGGCAAGAGCGAGGGGTGGTTCATTACACTCGGTACTGTCGACAACGCAGAGCTTCACGCTCTAAAAAGGACCCCGCCTAAAGGGAATACGCAAATTACCTTCCATACGCCGATACATACAGGTGAGGTGGTTAAGTTAGGGTTTTTGGTAGGAAAACGAAAAAGATCGCGACACCGCATTGTATTAATTTCCAAAACTTGTGTTATTTTCAGTGTTAGTGCATAAAATTGGTGGCGTTTTATTCGTTAGTGCTGGATTACAGGCATGAGTGTGGGAAAGTGGTATAATGATGGTGAAACGTTTCTTTTCGTGTTGTTTCCAAAATTCCATAGAAGCTTCTGGTAAAGTTGCCACCACTTTACCAGAGTATGACTTAGACTAGACTATGACTTGACTTAACTTGACACACACAGATATATAAAATATCATTAACTTGAAAAATTATGAATTACTTGACTCTGGCTAAATACACAAAAGTACCAAGCCAAAACCAAAAACTTTATTGTTTTGAGTTTTCCAGTAATGTTTGTCCCCACTTCTTAGCCCTTATGGAGGACAAATGGGATTTTTTTGTCCTGGCCTTGGATGTAGGCTTCAAAAGTTAATGCAGTTGGCCTCCACTAACATGACAAGGTCATATTTCAAATAATAAATCAAAATTATAATATAATGAATTTGTTATTTATTTTATTTTTCACTCAAAGCGACACAGCAGTGGGCTTCTAATTTATATTCTATATATTTTATTATGCTGGTTTATAAAATGCCTAGTTTAAGTGAATAAGTCATGTTTTTATTTGCAGGTCGTATAATCTACACATTGTACATAATGAGCGACAGCTACATGGGCCTCGATCAACAATACGACATTCAAGTTGAAATCATGGATCCTTTACCGCAAGAAAACATGGAAAAAATATATACAATGGACAAAACTATTATCGAGTGATATTATTATATAGAGGTGATTTAGTGATAATTTCACACCAGCATATATAAAATATGCTGCTTTGTTTATAGCCTTGTGGCCTTGTTATGTTATGACTGTGAATATATTTATCATTAAAATGTTTATTATTAATTTATAGTTGGTTTTACTAACACTTTGTGATAAGATTTGCCCATATAATAATTATAATTGATGATGCTAACTCTACATCTACTTAGATTTGTTCGTAATAAATTTTAATCACTTATGAAATTATGGCATAGATTTGCACAGCAAGGTAAATTTGAAATGCTAATAGTATTAAATAGAGATCATAGTTTGTAGGTGTAACTATTGCACCTCAATTCAGAATCCATTGGATAATAATTGTTTTCTGCTTTAAAACTATAGATAGGCTGTTTTATTGTTATAATTTTTGCTTATGTAACATTGGAGTACACTGCAACTCAGATCAAAATTAATCTGTTGCATACACTAGTCAGGCATTATGGGTACTGTCATAAAAATATCTATTAGTAGTAGATCTAAAATGTATAGATTAGACATTGTAGTAAACATTTCATCTATATGGTAAGAAAAACAAGTAAAAAGCCGACTTCAGACTTGCATGGTTTTCTCATACCATCTCATGCCATGGATATCAGAACTAGACCAAATCTAAATGGGACTACAAGGGAAGCACCAGCTTTCAAATAAAAAAAAGAATCATCAATATTGGTCCACTCAGTTGAAAGTTCTGAGATAACAAACATAAAAAATAAATAGTCAAATTGAGAACCTCCTTTTTTGGAATTTGGTTAATAAAAAAACCAGTGGTACTTTTAACAGTGATTATACTTACATCATTATATTTGCATAATGCAACTCCCAAAGCTATATTTTACGTTTAATTATAAAGTTTTACATAATTTTTGGCATTCTCTTATATTATGTTGGACAATTTTTTTAAAATATCTAGCAATTCCACTCTACAAAATCTACTAGCTTAATAAATACTTACATAATAAAAGATACAAACAATCAATACATAAGCAATGCGAGTTAATTCACTATTTTGTAGAACTTGAATGTTGTGCTACAAGATAAGGATGAGAAACACAGCTTATATTAATCCAAGGAATGTTAATCTATGACTCTCATGGTCTTGGACAGATTTTAATTGTTTATTTATTGCTATGCAAAACATCAGCAATATATGTAATAAATTTATTTTATATAAATCATAAAATGCGAATTCCAGAACAAATCACAGAAATATAACAGCCATGGTAATTTTTTTTATCATACATAGGCAACTAATAGTTTGGTGCCATGATCCTAATAAACATCATATTTATTCATCATTTATTTTATGATAATGAAGTTTGACCCTGGATAGTTTTACCATTTACTTTTCCATGATCAAGAAATTGCTACTCTTTGGCAGAAACACTCAAACAAGATCACATATTGTTGGAGTGTTGGCATTATGTTATTTATTTTTTCTCTGTTCATATTCTATAGCTTTAGCCTCAGATATAATTTGTCTCTCTCTATGGAGGATTCCATCTAACTGCTCTGTAAATGCATCAAAGGAAAACTTGGTTTCAAATCTTTTTAATCCAGCATCACCCATCCTCTCACACAAATCTGAATTTGTAATTAATTTGCTCATAGCATCTGCAAATGCTTTGCTGTTAGGTTCACAGAGGAACCCGGTCACTTCATTTACTATGGTCTCTGTGGGGCCCCCACTATTGGCAGCAATCACAGGCTTGCGGAAGTACATTGCTTCTAATGGCACAATTCCAAAATGCTCATTTGATGGAGTATAGATAAGAGCTCTACAATTGTGTAACAGTGAAACTTTCTCAATATCATTGGGGGACTTCATAAAGGTAACTTTTTCTTCAATGTCTAATTCTGCTGCCAAGTCTGTTAATTCAATAAAATGCTCCATATTTTCCAAGTTAATTGGGTCAAAGCCACCGGCCATTATCAAATGGACTTTACTCCAGTCTGCTTCACTCACAATGTGTTTCAAATGTTCTAAAGCTTTTAGTGCTAATGACAATTTCTTTTTCCTTTCATACCTATTTATTGACAAAAAAATAAACTTATCAGTCCCAACTGGAACTACATCTTTCAAAGGGTTTGGAACGGTAGACTTGAAAAATTCTGTGTTGATAGATGGGTAGCAGATGTCAGGCACATCCCTGATATTGTTAAAAGCATCCTGGTACACCCTAGCTGTATATTTACTGTTGACTAGTACTTTATCAGCTCGAGCAGTGGTCAACTCCTCTAGCCAGTTTAAAGGAGCTCTATACAGCTTTTTAAGAAACCCGCCTTCAGTTGTTAGGAGCTTGTCAGGATGATGGCAATAGAATACTACTCTAAAAGACCCTCGAGCAAGTTTCAAGAATGGAATACATAGAGATATCAAATCTGTGAATATCAGCATGGGCTCTTCAGCAGGGATAATGTACCAAGCCATGTACACTGCTGCATAGACCATGCGGACGTATGCACATGCCGCTTTGAACCTGCCTAAAATAGAACGTGGTATCCAATCTCCAACCACTGTCACAGGAAACGTACCATCTCTAGTCTCGGCAAAACAATGAGTAGGGTCATGGTGGTTTGTATAGAAGGACACTTCGTGCCCTTTCTTCTTGAAGGCCAATGCGGCGTCAAGAACTAACCGTTCCGCACCTCCGATACCCAAGTCGGGGTGCAAGAATAATATCTTTACCATGACTGCACCAATATACTGTAGAATTATTTATGCACTATAAATACGATTGTGATGAATAAATCATTCATGACATGAAGCAAACACAGAACACTATTATCCTTACGGAAAGAAGTACAACTTCATACACAAAAAATGCCAACACGAGAGCACACTAGCGCTCGAGTATTTGACGGGCGAACTAGATAATGGCGCGAACTTTTAAATTTTATGGTGCAAACTTTAAAATTTATGTGCACGTAATTTAAATGTATATTAACTTTAAAATCCTTATTACACCGCCCGTATTACAGAACTATGCTCAGTCGTGAATCGGCGCTCAAGACGAGATTTCATTCGTAAATTGGTATTATTATAAATGAAATCTCGACCTGCGAACCAATCAATGACTGAGCATTGTTCTGTAATACGGGCCTTACTAATAATAATCGTAAGGTACCATAATAAATAAAAACCACATATCTGAAATATATGATCTCATTATATTACATAACATATTTACCTGAGTAGCACTAACAAATTTATTTTCACATAACTTGAATCTGAGTAAGATTTAAAAAAATGGATATTTTATTGCAAATAGGCTACTTTTATCACTTTTACAAGTTACAATGATATTAGGTAGGTACTTAATATATTAAAATTAAATTATTGCAGGTTCTAAGAATAATTATTATAGGTAACATTACAAAGTACTAAATGTACAGATATTACATAGTTTAGCAATCCTATTACTAAGTGAGTTTGAAAAAAGAAGTTCTCTTTCCTACTACTAGTGCACGCAATCCAGCACAAAGTAGAATAGAAAACTCCGATCCGTGGCTTTAATTACATCTGTAAAGAAGAAGCTACACGAAACATTACAGTCATGTCATATTTTTGTTGTTTCATTTTTTAAATGTTTACAATATTTAAAACTTATTATAATTGATTTGAATTGAATTGAAAACATGATACAAAGGACCTGGTACCTACTAAAATACTAACTACTAATTAACTTACACTCGAAGTTGCACATTGTTCCTGACGGAACTTCAACAATATGCCTTCTGCTCCAATCGGGAATGGAATATTATTTAACCGTTCCTTAGAGCTGCTGGTGTACGAACTGTCAGCAAAGTGTTTACTGCATAATGATGCTGTTGGTGGAGGGTTTTAAAGCAAACAATCTAATTCTTAGTTTTCAGCAGACGCTACAGACGTGCAAAAGGCAAATCAAAGCAAATCGCAAACTGACAGTGACAGTGACATGAATAAAAAGACAAAGAATTATCACAGAATTTTCAGTTCGGCACGTGTGCCATATATAGTAGGGTACAAGCCTTACCCTATTACTACATACGAAGTATCCACATATTATAAAGTATCTCTTCTTAGTCTGTGCTATTTACTATTTACCTTTTTTGAGGGGGGAGAAATGCCACCATGAGCCTAGTACCTAAGTTAAATATCAGAATGACGTTTTTTGGCGGGAATGCGAAAAAGATTGCGTCACCGCATTGTATTATTTACCAAAACTTATGTTATTTTAGTGTTGTGCTAGCTTTGCTGCAATTTTATGCAGTGTTAGTGCATAAAATTGGTGGCATTTTATTCGTTATGTGCTGGATTACAGGCGTGAGTGTGAGAAAATGGTATGATGGTGAAACGTTTCTTTTCGTGTTGTTTCCAAAACTCCATAGAATCTTCAAGTAAAATTGCCACCACTTTACTAGGAGTATGACTTTCACTAGACTATGACTTGACGACTTCGACTTTGACTTGACCCATATTTGCGTGAAATAAATAATTAACATGATAAAGAAAAAGGTGGAGCCAAAACATAAAAAAAAGGATCTGAATTTTGATACTAGGCTCACGGCCCTCACACTTCCCAGCTACCACGGGGGTACCCTGTGATGAGGAGAGATGGTGGTATTTAGTAAATACCATTTACTACCCATAGAGTAACTTTTTATACTGGAGATTACTACCTGTCTCCGAAATTTTTTAGTGAACTAATGACCGACTGATATTTGTTTGCACTATCAAATTCAATATTTAAGTGAGATATTGCGGTATAAAACAATGAGCTAACAAAATGTCGAACGGCGAAAATACATAGGTATCGAATAGCTCAACATTGAATTTTTTTTTTGAAGTAAAACCTCTGTTCACGCTTGACTTGGGGAGTAAAATGGTGAATGCGAGGCGAACGGAAGTTGAAGTTGGTTCACGTAGATTTGAATTGTCAACATAACAAGGTTAAAATATTGTAATGTAATTGTATTGTTATGTCGGTATGTCCGGTAAAATGACAATTATTTACAATTGTCAAGATGGTGGCACTAACATTAAACAAAGCAAAGACAAAGTTATAGCGGCCGATAGATGGAGCTAAACTAAAGAAGTTTTACTTGAGTTGCGTGGTCTAATGCACCCTCGTTTATTTAATTTTTAAAGGCTGCTATCGTCGAATTTTCCTACCTATACTCACTTACCCTATGGCAGATGTTGTGCTGAACACCTGCATAATTACTATTACATACATACCAAATACTCAAGGAAGTTCTAAAGTATATATATATATTATATATACTACTATATATATTATGTATATATATTATATATACTACTATACTATGTATATATATTATATATACTACTAGTTGCGCCCCGCGGATAAAAAGTATTTTAATTATTTGCTCATCCCACGGGAACATTTCACTTTTTCTGGATAAAATGTAGCCTATATGTTAATCCAGTATATAAGCTATCTTGGTACCGAATTTCATCCAAATCCATTCAGCCGTTTGAGCGTGAAGGAGCAACAAACATACACAAAAACTTTCGCCTTTATAATATTAGTGTGATTTATAATGTAATACATACCATAGAATATACTATTCAAGTTTCTTATGTCTCCACTTATCTATCTTATCTCTTCCACTATGTTGACTTGTTGACATCATACTACACTGTCATGTTAACTAAGTTTTATGGTATATTCTATATTCTAATAGAATATAATGTGTAGCATAAAACTTCTTATGACCAAGTACTATTATATATTCTATGGTTTGGACGAGATGGTGTGTAAATGTCCTCAAACATCAATTAATTAATTTAATAGTATTATAGATTTCGTAAATGGCATTGAAGAAAATACAAGATATTGGACAATTTCTAGACATAATCTACTAAGAACAACAACCTTATTATGTAGATATATTTTGTTGTAAGATTCTAAGGACTAATACTATAAATCATATTTTTCATTCCCGACAACCTCACTGGGGGTGGTTAGCACAATGATTAAGAATGAGTATCAACCACCCCAGTGAGGGCTATTTAAGTGGGGGATAATGGGAATAATCAAGAAATGTTGAATACTGGAGGATAAGCAACTAGTTACTGCAATTTATTAGTCATTGAACATGTGTAATGATACCAGTTTACATTATTAATCTACTAAGCAGCAAGTTTGTAGATTTCCAAGAAGTCAATTCTAAGATGGCTGTCATTACTGAACCGTCTATACGGTACAGTCACTTGAATGTTTATAATTACAAAGCTAATTACAAATACAACAGATTTAAAAAAAAATCTATCCTTAAAATACATCTTGCTCCAATTGCATGCCAAAGACAAAAATCCAGCTTAATAATAAACCAAAAAAAAAGTTAGATAGTTTTGAGTGACAAGAGATTAATACAAAACAACAATAATTATTAAATTGTATTAAAAATGTGATACAAGAACTTATGTTTGCCTACTCATTACAACTCATCCTTTCTTTCGATCTTGACTAAATTAACATGGAATGTAAGAGTAGCAGACTTTGGTATCTTTGGTGGAGCACCAGCTTCTCCATAACCCAATTCTGGAGGAACGACTAACTTTCTTTGTTCTCCCTCGCACATACCCATAAGACCTTGGTCCCACCCCTTAATGACTTGCCCTGAACCCAGAGTAAAAGTTAAGGGATTGCCTCTGGGAATAGAACTGTCAACTTCTGTGCCATCTTCTAGAGTGAGCTGTAATAACAAAATGGTTCTTGGATAGAGATATAAGATAAGAAAAATTACAAGGGTAGTAGCTGTAGTAGTAATGATTAAAAAAAGGTAGTAGTAATTAAAAAAAGGGTTGCGATGGGCTTGGAATATTCAATCAAAACTTGACAAACATGATATGCTTTGCTTGCCATACATATTATTTATTTAATTATAATATTAAAGAAAATTGTTATTTCCCGAAACATATGATTTTAACAATAATAACTCTACCGTGTAGTGCATGTGTAGCAGATCGCCCTTTTGGCTTTTGATGGGACACTCTGCAGGCCTTTTTTTCACTCCGATTTGCAACTTTTTAGCGGAGCTACCTATCACAACATGTGATATCACGCTCATTAATACAATAACAAAGATCAGAATTTTGCATAGAGTCAAAAACTCGGTTTTCATCGTGTTGATTAATTTTCAAGTAACAAAATAATATTAAACTACAATTATTGTCATTGCTAAATTCTTAATTTCCTTCGAAAACAATTCAACGAATTTTTTTTTTTACGTTTTGGCTCCACACTTTTGTGTATTTAGCCAGTGTCAAGTAATTGATAATTAATCAAGTTATCGATATTTCACGCAAATATGTGTCAAGTCACAGTCGAAGTCATCAAGTCAAGTCATAGTTAAGTCAGTCTAGTCAAAGTCATACTCCTAGTAAAGTGGTGGCAACTTTACTTGAAGCTTCTATGGGGTTTTGGAAACAACACGAAAAGAAACGTTTCACCATCATTATACCATTTTCCCACACCTATGCCTGTAATCCAGCACTTAACGAATAAAATGCCACCAATTTTATGCACTAACACTGAAAATAACACAAGTTTTGGAAAATAATACAATGCGGTGATGTAATGTTTTTCGTTTTCCCGCCTAAGCTCCCCACTACGACCTACGTTTTGCTATATAGATAAGGATAAAACACGGACGAAGTAGAAGATTAAAGAGTATCCAGTAAAGACGCTGTCATACTCATAGGCCTAGTATCCGAATGGACGGAGCCATGCGGCGTTGCCAGTTCGCATCCGTCGTTTATGCATATTGTCTTGTATCTCTGTCTAATTCACGAATCGTCGCATAGAGTATGCGAGAAAGCGATTGTAAGAACGGCACCCTCGTACTGCGTCTGAGTTACTTTCTGTAATAAGAAAATACTCCACATGATCAGTTCTGATCACTGCATTCTGTTCTATACTAAAATTTCAACTCAAATTTACTTTCAGGTCGAGATTCACGACTGAGCGCTGTTCTATAATACGAGCCTTACATATCAAAAAATTAAATTTGTACTTGCTACACATTACTTTTGTTCAAGCTCTGGAAGCGACAACACTAATCATAATATGATAAAATAATAAAGTATCTCTTCTCTCCTTGGTCTACTCACAAATTATAACCTCTAATCCTCTACCTAGTCTGTGGTAGCTTCATAACTGAAGTAAAACTTTATTTTAGCTCCATCTATTGGCCGGTATAACTTTGTTTAATGATAATGTCGCATCTTAACAATAAAATTGTAAATCGTCATTTTACCGGATTTTTACCGATACACATTTTTAACTTTGTAATGTTGATTATGGAGATGTGAGTGAATAAACTTCCGTTCGCCTCGCATTCACCAGCTTTCTCCACAAGTCAAGCGTGCGTAAAGAAGTCATCAGTCACAAGAATCTTTGTGATAATAAAGATGTTTTAATTTTTATCAATACATAACTTTATTCACTACAAAACTATTCTTAATAAATGACAACAATAAATCAACCAAGCTGAGTTTTCGGGGCCGTAAAACTACGTTTTCTAGACATTTTCTTGCGGGACAACTGTAATTGTTGAAGCTGGTGGTTTACCTCAGCCCAAATATCTGTCTGGTCTTCCATTGGTATTGTTTTTCTGAAAAAGAAATTGTCAATTTCATAAATTACCGACAATACGAGTACTATGATGATACAATTAATGATCTTGGAATGGAAGGCAAACAACTAACGGACCACTAACATTATTACAGCTACTATAAAAATAATAAATTAAATAATAATAACGCCCAACGATCACATACATAGATGCCGGACCCTAACTAGGATTCCCTGTATCTAGGGACCCAGGAACTACGAGGACTATGGTCCCACAACACCCAGACACAGAACAAGTATTTGCACTTTTTTTTTCTTTGCACAAATACTTGTCCGTTGCGGGAATCGAACCCGCCACCTCTGGATGGACCGGTTTTTTTTAACGTGCTAGTGCTATTGGTCTCTACCGAGAATTACAGCGTCAGGCGGGTGGGATCGTCCGGGTCAACCAAGACATGTAATTGTATAGGGCGATGACGATGGGATTATGATTCTGTCCTGTCGTGAATGTATAACTTAACGCTTGTAAAATCTCCCTACATATTTACTTCGTGCTGTCGGGTTGAGTAGTGTAAAAGTATCCTAATTATCCTAGAAATTCGTTGATTACGACAAAGCGTTTTGATTCCTCAATTACAATTCGGGCAGTAAAGGAATGGAACCCCTTCTATCCAGTGCATTTTGGAGAGTGCGCATTGGAGTTGCATAACCTGATTCCGCCATCACCTCCACCATCGGACAACCATATGTACGAAAAAACGCCACCGTTACACGTTTATCATGCGAACGGCCAAAGAATAAAACGATTTACCGGGGTCTGTGTTCCCCGAAAAAAAACAACCTTGGAGTCTTCAAATCGAGAGTGAATATCTTCTAGACACGTGTTTTTTTTTTTTTTTTTATGTTATTGAATGACGTGACGAGCTAGTCGTTCACCTGATGTTAAGCGCCACGGCCGCCCATAACAGAACAGTGTCACTCGGAACCCTAAAACATAGTTTCAAGCGACACTGCACTGCGCACATCATCCTGAGACATCAGTACATTCTGGTAATAAGATTACTCGACTGTGAGATCAGATCATAAAGTTTCAATTGCAATTTCACTAGCTACAGTGCCCTTCAAACCGGAACACAGTAGTGCTTGCACACTACTGCTTGGCGGCAGAATAACTGGCAAAGCGGTGGTACCTACCTAGACGAACTTTGCAACAAAGTCCTACCACCAAGTATAACATCGTATAACATAGTTACATCCTAGACCGCATAGTTACTTACCATCGGGTGCGATAGTGGTCAAGCGCATGCCTATCAAACAATAAAAAAATCTGGGAGTTTTTAAGGCTAGAGTGAATTAAAAAATGTATAACATATCTATGAATTTAAAAAATTAAGGCCTTCTGGATTTGTGGGTTTTTACTTATTTATGGTCATAATAATATGTGTGGACATCTCACACAGCGCCATCTAGCCCCAAACTAAGCAAACCTTGTATAATGGGACCCAGATAACTAATACAATAGTTTAATACAAGAGTTTTTGGTTCTGCATTGTGCTGGATTGCTTGCACCGGTAGTGAGAAAGAGAACTTTTTTCTCAAACTCATATAATGTAACGGGCTTGCTATGTAATATTTGACAATAAGCACTTTGTAATTCTATATGCTTAGTAAAATAATTAAATTTAAGCACCTAATATAATTTTGACTTGTAATAGTGCTAAAATAGCCTATTTGCAATAGATCTTTTGACTTAGACTTTGACTATAGTCAGTGACTTGAGTCTTCTTCTTCCTTGTCCTCGTAATCAGATTTAGTCCAGTTTAATTACACCTTAAATTTATGCATCCCTAAAATATACATACCTGTATTGTTTCATCAAATCGTATTTCTCCCAAGGAGTGGCCCTTAGTTCTTTTCTAATCCGGTCTTTTTCTTTCAAATATTCCTCAATGTTTGCTATACCTTTCAACTCTTGTCTCTCCCATCGCTCTAACCATGGCCTGGGTTTCAGCTTAACCTGAATATAAGAATTAAGTTAGGACAAGCCGGTAACAGATATACCTATATGGAAGTCATAAGAGAACTTTGACAAAGATAGAATATTGATTTACCTGCAAATCTATACATACAAGTATAAAATTCAAAGTCCTGACTGACTGACTAATATATATCAACGCACAACCAAAACCGCTGGTCCTAGACTTGAAATTTGGAGGGTGTGTTCTTTGTAAAGTGTAGGTATCCACTAAGAAAGGGTTTTTCGAAACTCCACCCTTAAGAGGATGAAATGTGTGGTTGAATTATCTATGAAAAAATTTCTTCTCTCGATTGTTCCAGAGAAGAAATTTCTCTCGATATTGATATCGAGAGAAAATGAGAGCGTTTATGTTTGTTTCAGCAGAAAAATATGCCATTCGTTTCCTATAGGCCATGCGGGTGAAGCCGTACACAGAAGCTAGTATAATAAAACTGACCAAGCAAACGAAGTGGGAAAGTCTCTGCTTAAACTCGCGAAATTTTCTTTCATCGGTCTGAATGTATGTACGTCGTATTTTTCAACGAAATTTGATGAAACTTGTTATACTGGTCCTACAAGTTCATGGTTCTTTATTTCTAACGACGATTTTTGTTTTTAGGTAAGGTTAAAATCTTCTGCGACCACCAAGACGCGTCGGGATTATAGCAAACACGCTCCTATTATAAACGTCTTAAGTAGCATTATATGCGGGAATCAAAAGGCCTATGTTCACTATGTGTGACTAGCCCGATAGCTCAGTTGGTAGTAGCCCTGCCTTCTGAACTGTGGGTTGTGGGTTCGATTCCCACTCAGGACAAACATTTGTGTGATGAACATAGGTGTTTGTTCTGTGTCTGGGTGTCATATTGTATTCTATGTATGTATTTACAAACAAAAAAGTATCTAAGTATTGTATCAGTTATCTGGTTCCCATAGCTCAAGCTTTACTTAGTTTGGGGCTAGATGGCGTTGTGTGAGATGTCCACACTTTAAAAAAAAAATAAAAAAAAAAATTAGTGGACGTTTTCGGGGTTTTAATGTGCGTGTTGACAAACACCTCGGGATCCGTTTACTACTAGTGAATTAATTAATAATATGAAGTTCAAATATGTTTACTTTATCTGAATAAAGATTATAGGGAGGTATTATTAGCCAGCCATTGCTCGACTTCGTTTGCGTAATGCTAGACTAGACCCTCTAATTTTTATTTACATAAAAACCTAATTAGTATAAATAATATTTTAAAACAAAAAAATAGCCAGATTGGTTCAACTCTTCTAAAGTAACGCACTGACCAACAAAAATCATTATATTAGGTCTTTACCTATGAAATTGCCGTTTTGTTTGAAAAAAGTTAAAGTATTTTTTTTTCGAACTTATTTATTTCTTTTATTCAAAGTAATCACCCCTGCAATCAATGCATCTTTGCCAACGCTGTGGCAGTTTATGGATGCCCTTCTTGAAAAAATCAGCAGGACGGGAGACAACAAACTCTTCAAAGGCGTTTTGTACTGCCTCTCGGGAATTGAATTTTTTTCCCGCTAAAAAGTTGTCCAAATTTTGGAAAAAGTAATAGTCGGTAGGCGCAAGATCTGGTGAGTATGGCGGATGAGGGAGAGCTTCCAAACCCAACTCATGCAGCTTAGAGACGGTCTGTTGTGCAGTATGGGGTCGCGCGTTGTCGTGAAGTAGCAGTGGAGACGACCGATTGACCAAAGCTGGTTGCAGACGTGTGAGTTTCGCCATCATTGTGGTCAGTTCTTCAATGTACACATCTGCAGTAATGCTCTCGCCGTTTTGTAAAAAGCTATGGTGAATCACACCAGCACTAGACCACCAAACTGTGACCATCACCTTTCTAGGGGTCATTTTTCGTTTTGCACATTGCTTTGGTACCGAACCAGGATCTAACCAACTTGCTGAGCGCTTTCGATTGTCAAAAAGAATCCATTTTTCGTCGCACGTAACAATTCGGTTCAAAATTCCTTCATTTCTGTGCCTGTTAAGCAGCGCAAGGCAAGTCTCGACGCGTACGTTGCGCTGGCGATCGTTAAGTTCGTGGGGCACCCATCTATCAAGCTTTTTTATCTTGCCAATCTGTCGCAAATGGACCAATATTGTTTTGATGCTAACATCAAAAGCTGCTGCCAGCTCAGCTGTAGATTGAGATTCATCAGCTTCCACAATCGCCTTTAATTCATCATTGTTGACCAAAGTTTCCGGACGACCACGAGGTTCATTTTTCAAGTCAAAATTCCCAGAACGGAACCGAGCAAACCAATAACGGGTTGTACGTTCGTTTGAACAGTTCTCTCCGTAAACGTCGTTGATGTTACGTGTCGTTTGTGCCGCGTTGGTGCCACGACGGAACTCATATTCCATAATTACACGAAATTTCAAAGTATCCATTATGAGGAAAAATGTTGAAATGTAATGAAAATACAACGCTAATCAATAAACAAAAGACTTATATTGTAAATAGAATGTCATATTTTTAAAACAAAATTAATTTGAATTTAGAATTCATAGCCAATCAAAACTTTTTTTTGTTTGAAAAAGTCGGTACTGCAATACGGCAATTTCATAGGTAAAGACCTATTATTTTTATCCATATTGTTAGCATTAAATTCTGTTACCGAATACATCTGTACATATCATAATGGTGTCATAATGGTACAAGTACAGATTCTGCGGTCACTTAAATGAATAGTAACTCTTGCTGCAGCGCGATAAAGTGTAGTTCAGTTTGCACAGCACTACGCAAGAAGCCTATACTAAACAGCTGCCCAGCAGCACCTGCTCTTTCTATTACTATAGCAATGCTTTTGGACACCGTCCAGTGTAGTAACTTGCATGTACGATGTACATTTACATGTACTTGTAACTTCATACCTAAAGCACCGATTGATAGATAGATACTCTTTATTGAAATGCCACATTTTATATAATTGAAAAAGTGAATAAACTTAACCAGTGTAAAAATGGGCAGTCTTATCGCCCAGAGTGATCTCTACCAGATAATCTTGCACAGAAAGGAATAATGCAGTAACATATCGATTGCTGCTATAGTAAACATCTTTAACTTGTAACATTATCAAACTATTGAGAGGTTGGTCTAAATAAGCTGTGTCTATGCTTTACTTTCACCCAATTAGTGAAAATAAGTAATCCATCATAATTAGTTAACTTTTAATTACCTGTACAGGATTGATTGGCACCTCAGTGCCTTCCGGCAACATCTCAGGATCCATATCCAGAGGGAAAGTGCTGTATTCCGGCAGAGCATCCCTAAGGTAGAACAATTTGTCATCCAGACGCTTTTCTAAGCGGAGCACTTGTACCTTCTGTATTGTTGGGTCATAGAGCTCATATCTGATCTGTGAGTTGAAAATTTTGAAATGTAAGTTGCTAAAATCAGCTTTTTCAAAAAGCAGTTTTTACTTTGTACTAAATGAAGTCTTATGATGGCAAAACATAGTGAGAGAGTTTAGTATTATGGGACCTCATAAAATATTGTTATTTTCAATATACTGTATTTAATCTGTGGTACAATCAGCAGGTAGTTTAGCTTTACTGCTTACATATTTTACAAAATTTTATAAGTGTTTGCTTAATCTAAGACCTTTAATATCACAGTGTATGTAATAATGTAGTATAATATAAGAATACAAGATAGGTCCTAAGATTTTTTAAATTAGAAAATAATCTTTTGAATTGCTTCATCTTATATTTACCTCAACTCCCTGATGATCAATAACATTTCTCAAAGTGAACTCAGCCCGCAGCCCACATCCTTTCCTCTCAATGCAGATGCCAACGAACCTGTTGGTTTTACCCTGGGCATGTGGATCAGCTATTGTCACTGCAAGGATTGATCCTGCAACATAAGTTTTTTTAACAATATCATTAGCTCATAAATTCGCACAACTGGGAAAAAGGCCTTTTTTACAAAAAGATATTGTAAGTCTTACACTGTAAGCCATCCATGCTTTGGACAAACAAATACAATACATACCAACATAAAACTCTGGGATATCAATCTGGCTTCTTCTCTTCAACATGTCAGCTCTCTCCAATTTCTCACGAAGGCTGTTCCGCCATTTCGGGTTAGGGTCTGGGAGAAATTCAGGGTACGCATGTCTATACTCCAATAAAGGATTAGTTTTAGGTCTACGCCTAGTCACTTCTCGCTTGGTAGCGACATCCTGAGCCTTTTCCGGCAATGTTGATAAAGCACGGCAATCTGGAACAGATGTAAGTCGGAGAACTATTTTAATAGGAGTCGGTCTTACAGAAGCGTTACGTATAATCTTTTGATTTCCGCGAAAGGAATAAAGGAAGACTCGCTTTCTAACCTCTTCGCATAACCCATTTAGCAGCAACCAATAAATCAGTTGTAGATTTCATTATTGATACAGCCATATCAAATTAAATTATACTAACTCGATTTGTTTAAACATTTAGGTAAAAACGACGAAATTACTCGCAGACTAATGTGAACTAAAAACAAACATTACAAAAGCCAAAGAGGATGTAACCAAAGAGTATGTAGCGCTAGATGTAACCACCACAGCTACGTAGAGAATTAGAGTAGAAATACACCACTACGTTTTAAAAACAAAGTATTATAGTTATTTATCTGTGCTAAAACCAAGGAATTTTTATAAAATATTCTATATTAACTGGAACAATCACTTCGGACGGAACGCGGTCCAAAGAAGATAGCGCCACAGGAGCCCTTTGTCCTTGTCAGTAGGGTGATAATATAATAGAAGTATTCGAGGCATTTTCATTATTTTATGCATATTGAGTTGTGTTCTTGGTTTTCAACATAGCCATGACGAAACAACCCTGCCGAAAGGGGGTCCTTGACATCACTTTGGGTCAGAGAACGTGTAAAAATGAAATTCCGCCGTTAACAAAACTGAGCGTTGTTAAGTGGATCACTGTCCTGATTACCAAATAACAAATACATGCAACGAATTATCTAGACAATCCAGGCAAACATGCCTCCAGAGCTTTGTCGAAGTCTTATTTCTCATACTTTAGGATAGTTCCAGACGAGCATCCCGCCCGTGGGACCGATTATCCTGCTATATCGCGGTAGTAAGTAAAAAGGAGTGTTCCCTCTCGCTCTTTCCACCACAAAATGAATTAGCTCATACGAAGTCAGGGTGGGCCAGCTAGTTTAACTTACATCTCTTTCTTATCTTACATTATTTGTGGAAGAGTATGCAACAGTATTACAACTTTTGTTTACTCATTGGAAAACAAAATAATATGAGAATAGCTTTTTTATGTTAACGAATGAGACATCAGCAGTCTAATAATATTACTGGACTGTTAGATTAGGTCAGTCTTATTTGCCCAGTAATTTCACTAGCTACTGCTACTATTAGTGCTCTTAAAATCGGAACACAGTAATGTGCAAGCACTAATGCTTGGCAACAGAATATCTGGCAAACAATCTACCTACAAACTGTATTCTTTTGCATAAAACATACAATTATTATACTAAATAAATTTATTTATGTATTTTTAGTTTCTAGTATTAGTTAAACAAATAAAATATTGTGCTTGTTATATTTTCTCTGCAATTTAAATTATAAACAATTATTCTGAAAGTAGAACATTAATGATAGCGTTTATAATATTTATAAATGAATACTGTATAATTTTTATAAGACAAATTAATGATGGAAAGATACATTTTATTAATGTACATAGTACTAGCTCTGGAATGTACTTAGGTTAAAATAAGATGTGCAAATAGTATTACAAGTTAATCTACATAAAGGCAGAATTATTATTCTTGATTGCATTAGTAGTGCAGCAGTGATAAAATACAGAAAAATCTTAAAACTAGGCAGTGGTATTATCTATTGTTATAGATACTTTTGGTATTATTAATAATACAAAATAACTTATGGGTACAGCTTATACATTTCAATCTAGAAATATACATTTTATAACAGTGCCAATGTAGTCAAACTGCTTTTAAAGCTTCTATACATCTATAACTAATATAACTTTATACATGTTATATATGTTTGTGGGTACGGCGGTTGGCAATTTGTGGATCAAAAATAGTCTTAGAGGAAGCTTAGAGATAGAGTATTAGAAAAGATTATCTATGACATTCATATTACTAACAAAGTAGGTACTGGTTGTCAAAAACTTATTAGTAACAATATTATCAGTGTAATAAAAGGCTATATGTTTCCCTTGTGATATTATAACAAAGTATAAATTAAACCTTTGAAATCACTTGGTCACAGAATAAATAAATAACGCCCAACAATCACATACATAGATTCTGAATCCTAACTAGGATTCCCGGTGTCTAGGTACCCAGGAACTATGCGGACCATTGTCCCACAACACTCGCAAGTAATTATGCTTTTTCTCTTTGCACAAATACTTGTCCTGCTGCAGGAATCAAACCTGCCGCCTCCAGGCTATGAGTCAACCTGCTCAACCACCACACCACCGAGGTTATCAGCAGAGAATGTGTAATAAAACCACATAAGTTGGTGTGAGATCTAAGAATCTGCTGCAGATGTCTTTTTAATTTAATCTTTAAGCCTTATAATCTTAAAGCCAAAGCTTTTTTTTGATAATGCAATTTCAGGCAATTGTTAGTAAATTCATCATAATCTATTTTTTATGCACACTTGGTGTAGTAGATTGAAAAACGGATGATGCAGACATGAGATTCTCTATGTATTGTCCTAATACTTGATTCTCCGAGCGCAGTTTAAGGTTTTCTTCTTTTACAGAGTCAACCCTTTGTGAAAGATCTGAAAAAAAAGAACAGCATGAATAAATACATAATAAAATATCCTTAGCCATTAGCAAACACAACCCACGTTATACATGCCACTTTCTCTTTTCATTTGTAACTTGCAAGAATTAATGGGTAGCAAGGTGCAAGATGATTTTTATAAACACTCACGATAACCACTCTTATTGTTATCCCACTTTGAAAAGATGACATTGTTGGAAAAACCTATTGTTAACGTTTTCTAACGACGTGGACAAGAGGTTTAAAAATCAAGATTTCGGTAACCAGTTAAGTAAAATTAGCTTACCATCCAAAGTGTTTTGTAGTTCCAAAACTTGTGATATAAGGCGGGCTTTTTCTTCTTGCTCATCGATGCCGGAGTCTTGTTCGAAACTAGGAGGTCCATTTAAGCCAGGACTAGACGATCCGCCAGTGTAAGAACTGGGTAACGAGTCCATCGAACGACCATGATCTAGCCGATTATTATCAAGCTCATCATTAATTATCACTTGTGGATCGTCATCCGCTAAAGGAATATTATCGTCGTTACACTTCTGCATCATAGACGACATGAAACAGTGGAATAAAAACAAGATCTTTTCAAAAATCTGCGACAATGGAAATGGAAACGTCAGATTTTATAGGATTGATCGCAAATTCACAAACTATGATTGATTTTTATTTTATCCACAGACTAAGCAAGGAGTAATGGTGGTGATATACACTATGAAATCACTCGATCATATAGACATTTCGATTGTAACAGAAATACTAATATGGTATTCGTGGTAATCGGTAGATTGGTCATTTGACATTTTAAAAACATTATCACATCACACTAATATTATAAAGGCGAAAGTTTGTATGTGTGTTTGTATGTATGTTGTTACTCTTTCACGCTCAAACGGCTGAATGGATTTGGACGAAACTCGGTACCAAGATAGCTTATACACTAGATTAACATATAGGCTACATTTTATCTCGAAAAAGGGAAGTTTTCCCGTGGCATGATTAAAATACTTTTTATCCGCGGGGCGCAACTAGTAGTTGAATAAATTGATAAGTCAAATTGGTTTTATTGAACACTATGAATATTTATTTTACTATTTAATTCTTTTAATAATACGTTGGTACCTATGAGTACATTTTGATTCGTTAAAGTCGAATTTCTTATTTATAATATTTTTCTCTTATAATCTCCCCAAGGATTACGTTATCCAAAAATACATTATTTTTTTCCACTAATAGGTACACCGTTTAGCGGACATAAGTTCATGTCCTGTGGGAATTTATATACTCTTTACATGAAAATGAATCGAATGAAAAAAGCAAGAAGGTCACATCCCAATGAAAAAGTAAAGTATTTAAAAAAAAAAACTTAGTTAGCTTATGACAGCTCCAGAAGTTGGTCGTTTGTTTGTTGTGAAATTTGTTAATTATAACTCTTAAAATGCCGAAGAAACTTAAAGTGGTTCAGAAATCATTGTATTCTCAAGAAATCCGTAAAGATGTGAGCTTGGAACAACTGAAATCATTAAAATTAGAGGACGCTTGGCCTTTTATCAGAGAAGAGATTGAGATCGAAATTGGGAGCTGCCAATTGGTTTGCATCCCTCACATAACGGAGGCTGATCTCTACAAAACAACATCCTTATTCGTCCAAAATGGGATAGAAACTAACGGAAAATTGTTCACTCCACTTGGCGAGCTCAGTAAAAATATTGACAAGGAGAAATCTAACGCGGAATACGTGAAATGGCTGGAGCATGGCGAATTTCTAGATGATACTATCAAGTTTCCTCACGAAAGCGTAAAAGTGGGTACCTTTATAAATATGTATTATTCTTTATTTTAATTGTAGATTTTGTAATACTTGTGCAATGTTTTGAAATCAAAACGATTCAATTTGGTTTGACCTTGACCTGCCCTGGCTGGAAAAAAAATTTAAAAAACTGGCAGCAAATCACATCACACTAATATTATAAAGGCGAAAGTTTGTATGTGTGTATGTTTGTATGTTTGTTACTCCTTCACGCTCAAACGGCTGAATGGATTTGAATGAAATTAGGTACCAAGATAGGTTATACACTGGATTAACATATAGGCTACATTTTATTTCCTGTGGAATGAGCAAATAATTAAAATACTTTTTAAGGACCCGTGAAACCACGGGGTGCAACTAGTTTAACATAAATCATAATTAATGTACAGAAATCATGAGTGTACAGTTAGAACCAAGTTAAATGTTTTGTAATGCATATTTTCTCTACTTTGTAATGATTTTTCTTGATAATGTGAAGCTGTCAAGGTGGTCCCATAATAATTTCATAATAATTGGCTTAGCCGAAGCACAGAAGATCTACCTAATAATAATAAGGCAGTACTCCTTGACACGGCACATATTGTCAGGAGGTTCCTCAGTCTGCAGCCCTAACCACCGGTAGCTTGGGCCTTGCCCCGCTGCTGGCGGCACACTAGGTTTAGGTTTTTTATTGTATTTTTGTAATGTTAATTTTTATAAAAATATTGTAAAAAACTTAAATTTAAGATTGTAAATAAATGAATAATAATAATAATAATAATGCCCAATGATCACATACATAGATCCAGGATACTAACTAGGATTCTCTGTGTCTAGGGACCCAGGAACTACGAGGACCATGGTCCCACAACACCCAGACTCAGAACAAGTATTTGTGTTTCTTTTTCTGTGCACAAATACTTGTCCTGCCGCGGGAATCGAACCCGCCGCCTCCGGATTATGAGCCGACCTGGTTAACCACCACACCGCAGAGGCTGTTTTACTGACTAATACTTCAGATACTATAAAAGGATGGCTAATGCAGGGTTTGAGTAGACTTATGAAAATGTAGATGTAAAGATTTTTATGTTAATCTTGGTATTATAACAATCTGTGTGCTGAATATAATAGTAAAAGAATGGTTCCACTACATAAATACATGTTCATGAATATGATCCTCATTGTCTAAAACCTTTTTGTATCATCTTGTAAAATGGTATGAGTCATTATCGCCAGGTAGCTGTATTTAAATTTATTGTTATCATCATTGATTTATTACCTACGTACCTGGTAAATATTTACCATTGATTACAGGTGTTTCATTGATGCTCGAAGCTTCTAACAATGAATCATCTTAACCATCTGATTCATCCGAATAGCCAAGTCTGTGTATATAATAAAATAAAATGAAAGCATGGCACCTACTACCTAGCAAAAAAAATCAATAAAATCCTGCTTTCTATGATAACCATTATCCCACTGCAGCTAGAGTGCCAGATAATCAGGGCTCAACAAGACTGTCTCAGAATGACAGCCTATGTCCCGGGCCCCAGAATTCCCATATTAGTCCTAGAAACCAAACAATGGTTTTATTTTAAAATTGGTCAAATCCAATGACATAATATGGTCAGACTATTTGCATAAAGAAGATGGTGAAATTGGGTGGGTGATTTTCATTCAACAAATTTTTAGTCCATGTTAAAATGGACCAATGATTGAAACTGTCTAAAAAGCTTATTACTGCTGGGCAATCACATAACTCGATTGAAACAGATAGAAACACAAATTTGTATGGATTTGACAGTTTGAATACGCAGTTTATGTGCATAGTTAGTGTGGAAATTTCTCCTGTTGCATTGCGATCAAAGTTTCGTGATCACCCCCATGGTCATATCTAATGTGCATAATCACACAACATGCCATTATTCATGTATTTCACAAATATGTGTTCTATTTATGTGTGTTTTGACAGCCTCAGTAGACAGCCGCAGGTCAAGTATTTGTGCACAGAAAAAAAGTGTGAATAATTGTTGTGTCTGGGTGTTGCGGGTCCATGGTCCTTGCATTTCTTGGGTTCCAAGATACAGGAAATCCTATTTAGGGTCCAGTATCAAAGTATGTGATTGTTGGGTGTTAGTATTATTATTAATAAATGTTGCAATTCCAGATCACATTGCAAGATGAATCGATCAAGAACAAAGTGAGAGTCATCATGGTCAACTTCAACACCTACTGTGTGCCAAAGAGCAGGGAACTTGTAAATAACATTTGCTTGGATGTTAATAACAAAGGTTTGTTTTATATTTTGTGTTAAGTTTCCAAAATCTGTCACATGGTCTCATGCCTTCCCCTGGGAGGTGTGATATCATGCACCAGGGTGCCTGAAACTTGACGACGACTACCAGCCGCATTGTATAAAGCCTCTTCCAAAGGTGTCTGCTGAGCTGTAAAAAACTTTTATTTTTTAATTTTTACTAGACAGCCTCTGTGGCGTGGTGGTTGAGTAGGTTGGCTAATAGCCTGGAGGCGACAGTATTTATGTACAGAAAAAAAGTGCAAATACTTGTGTCCAGGATCTTTGTATGTGATGTGGCGTTATTTATTTATCTAATAAGTAATAAACAATAATAGGTATTATATAATACACAAGATCTTAAACAGTTAGTTGGTGGGTTGAAATGACCCCTGGACAGTACATTTTATTTATTTATTTGTTTTCACTAAATAGAATGATTTTACTAATTGAATCTGCTCAAGACAAGATTTCATTCAAAAATTAATGAAATAGTGAATGAATTCTCTACTTGAGCATCAATCGACGACTGAGCATAGTTCTGTAATATGGGCCTTATATATATCTGAAATGAGGTGCATTTATTCGTCGTGGGTTAGAGTGCTTCACTTTATTAGGCCTTACCTAAGCTGATTCACCACTTTTCGCCAAACGCAGACTCATATGTTAAGGAAACAAGCAAATTATAAGAATCTCTTCAATTGACTCCGGAATAAGAACATTCTTCTTTTCCAGATCTCAAAGGCAAGAAGTCCGTGTACATGGTGACGAATGTGCTTATGGCTAAGACCATAGAGTTCAGAGTGACTCGCGGCACCTCATCAAGGATTTTCCACCTCGGAAACCCGTCGCCTCTCGTCTTTGAGATGACGGAGTTCCTGATAGGAGATGATGGAAAACTCATCGATAAGGTAAGATTTTTAGATTGCTGTTTTGTTAAGCTCAATTGATGGAGCTAGCTGTGAATTTACTTTCATTCTTGCAGCTTCGGGCACAGAATAAGTAAAACTCGAATCATTTCATCTGATGACTTTTACTTGCACGAAATATTCCGTGATTCTGAGAACCCGCTTAAGTACGTGACCAAATAAATTAGGTATAATCTTATTTCCGACGAGAAATTTAAAAATTACATTAATGGTGAGGGGTCGTTCAAGTATTACGTAAGCACTATTGGGGGCGGGGGGTTTTTGCTTTGCTTATTTTGGATGACATGGGGGGTAGGGGAGTCTAGATGATGATTACGTCATCGGTAGTTATTTACCTTTTTACACGAATAGCAATCCTCACATTGTCTTTGCTTGAAACACTAAACGTTATAATTATATTTAAAAAACAATACATTGATTGAAAAATGTTTACGTAAGCATGGGGGGGAGGGGGTAAGAGCTTTGCTTACTTTTGCTGACATGGGGGATGGGGGGATAAATAATTGTAATAAATCTGCTTACGTAATACTTGAACGGCCCCTGATGCATCAAAATGTTTTACGTACTTTAGTGTTTTTATTTTAAAAATAATTTGGGATGCAATCTAAAGTTGAACTGAATTAAATTAAATCTTAGTTAATGGCTTCTGCGACAATTTCACCACAATTTCGGAAAGGATACATAAAAGAAGCTTGACTTGACTTCTTCAACTCTTTGTTAATGGCCTTTGTGGAGAGGTTACCACAATTTTGCCAATATCACGTGGAATGATCTTCTTGATTATGGCCTTTGTGACTTACAGATGTCGCAATTTTGCCAGTGTCATGTACTTTAGTAGAATGACAAGTGATGGAGAATAGTCTTCGTTTGTAGGTAGTAGGTGCATCATGGTCCTAGTATCAGAATGATGATTCTGGATTGCGTATTTCTCCTTTTGTTGTTTTTTATGAACAAAACACAGCGCAACACGAAATATTTTCACTAGAACACATAATATTTAGTCCTAATAACAATATAATCACTATATTTTCACTTTTACATGCTCTCGCGATTCAATGTTGTGACAAACTATTCTGTCACAACATTACACGCGGTACGAGGTTGCCGTTCTTACAATCGCTTTCTTATCGCATACTCTAGGATTCGTGTATTAGACAGAGATACAAGACAATATGGCAACGCCGCATGGCTCCATCCATTCTGATACTACAGACTACAGACGTGCATTAAATAAATAAATACTTTGTTTACACTACATGCTGTAAAGTGGTCAAAGCGTACCAAATAGGCTGCAATTTTTTTTACTCGCAATTTATTTTTCTCGTTGGAAAATCCTGCGACGACCTCGACAGTAACAAGTCTGCTTAGCACAACAACGATAATAGGAGTAACATTGTTATAACAGCTCTTATTTGTTACGTGATCTATTAATTAACACTATTGTTTCATTTTTCCTGTCTACACATCGACTTTTTAGTTATCACTATCGCTGATTTACGAAGCAATACCTTTTTCACGTTTGTTTCACGATATTAAAGTAGTAGGAAAGACAATATCTTTTTCAAACTCATTTATATATGTTTTGCTATATTTTGTAGTTAAGTGTAGTGTAGTTTTTTTTTATATTTCATCTTATTGTGATAATTGATTGAATCTAGGCGTGACTTAGCGGAAGTTTATCTTAAATACAAAATGAAACAAGAATATTCGTGTAATTCCGCTAAAAACAAAATGTCCATAAAATGACATATGAGTATCGTTGGATTCAGCGTGAAATTATCTACAACCAGTTGCGCCCCGCGGTTTCACCCGCGGATGAAAAGTATTTTAGTTATTTGCTCATCCCACGGGAAAATTTCACTTTTCCGGCATAAAATGTAGCCTATATGTTAATCCAGTGTATAAGCTATCTTGGTACCGAATTTCATCCAAATACATTCAGCCGCTTGAGCGTGAAGGAGTAACAAACATACATACAATCTTTCGCCTTTATAATATTAGTGTGATAATACTTTCTCAAAATTCCAAAATGAGGCTTAAATGTCGAGATTGTGAGTCTAAAAACGGTTTATCTGACACAGGAATACAGTTCGCTTAGCATAAAATCATTATTATATAACATCATTATTATATTATATTTTTACAGGTATTGTACAAACTAGTACTATGTTTTGTATTTTAAAATAGAATAAATGTGTTTTCAAGCAACTGAAACTTACTTAAACCTTTTCTATTACTTAATAAGCACTCCTACATTAAAATGAAACCGTTGAAATTTAAAGTCAATTTTCTCGAAACTATCAATTTGCAGTTAAACCCTTTTTGATGTCACCCCTTGAATTATCATTATTATGACTATTACTATTTATTGTAACTGACAACGACCCTAATAAAGATAATCGTTTTGTTTGCTTTTAGCGGAATTTCGGATAGTCTCGTTTCATTTTGTATTTCTGATTTTGCCTTCCAAAAATGCTAAAAGTAGCCAATTTACAATGAATAATTAGACTTTGAACTCAACTTTAGCCAGACTAGACAAGTAGAAACCGAATTGCGTTATTTAATTTAAAATTTGCAATGCCTCAATTTTTAGCGTAATACAGGAATGAAAAATTTAAAAAATATAAAATACAATCCTTTTTAATCATTGATTTATACCCCTGACTAAGAAAGTAAGAAACAAAAAAGTGATAAATGAGCAATAGGTTCAAATCTATACTAATATTATAAAGAGGAAAGATTTGTATGTAAGTATGTTCGTAACGAATTGGCTTAAAAAGTACTGGACAGATTTTAAAAATTCTTTCACCATATGAATGCTACGTTATCACTGCTTAATATAAGCTATTTTAATTGCAATTAAGATCCCTACTAAAACTACAATAATGTTACCCAAGGTGAAAAAAAATATGCCTATAAAATATCTTTCATCGCATGCGCTGCGAAAACTATTGATGATAGAACACAAAAATGTTCCACAATAATAAAGAACATCAATATCTACAAAAAATGTCGGTATAGCATGTATCTAACTATTGTAGTTATGTCACTATGATTATTATTTAGGTACGTCCTTATTTACTGTACGTTTAAGCCAAAATGTTTAAAAAATAAATATACACCCGTGCGAAGCCGGGGCGGGCCGCTAATTAATGATATGTTGCATACTTATTTACTAGATTGAGCCGATCCTATCATCAGTGTAAATTACCAAAGGTGCTACACATTCCAAAACGCATCACATTTCCATAAGGGCCCATCTATAAATTACGTCACATGAATTTTATGATTTTTTTACCCCTCCCCCGGTCCTTGTCACAGCTAGTCACATTTGGGTGATCCTCCCTACCTAGTGTGAAGTCACATATTTGCAATTTAAAATTTTGAAATGTATGAAATTAAATTTTTTGTGTTGTAATACCTACATTTATTATATTTTGAAAGAATGTGAAGTCACAAAATTTGGGACCCCTCCCCGCTCTTGTCACACTTCGCCCTCTCCCCTTAACGTGTGACGTAGTTTATAGATGACTCCTAAGCGCCGATGATAACTTACCATATCATAAAGCGAGCGGTCTGCTGTTTTGCCACTCCTAACAAAAATATTATATTATAACCTGAAATGAGTTAAATATGAAAAACCATTACTACGTTAGCGGTGTTTGGTGAATGATATTAATCATTGTGTTATCAAAACGTCCGTTCAACCTTGGTTTATTCGGTCGGATTCATTGTATCGGTCGTCCTCGCTAACTATTTTCTAGAATAGGCTGAATTAGTAACACATTGTAGCCTGAAAATAATTTCATAAGGTAAACCTTAGACTTATGTTAGGGTTGGTCATCAATGTATCAATTTATTATAGAGCTATTTCTATATTGTGTAAACATACAACCTCTGTGGTGTGGTGGTTGAGCAGGTTGGCTCATGACACGGAGACGGTGGATTCGATTCCTGCGACTTGACAAGTATTTGTGCACATGAAAATAAAAGCGCATATTTTTGTTCCGTGTCTGGGTGTTGTGATGCCATGGTCCTCGTAGTTCCTGGGTCCCTAGATATAGGGAATCCTAGTTAGGGTCTAGGATCTATGTAAGTGATCGTTGGACGTTATTATTATTTAACTAATTAACTAGTGTGAAATTATCCCAATGGTTTCATTACGGTTTCTATTTTTATTTGCTACAAAAAACTTTTCTTTCAAGATAACATTGCGTTTCAATTCCGTTTTTACAGTAGATATTGTACTTACATGGCTTCATGGCTATTGTAATCACACATGACCTAGATTTGACAGCGATAAGCCACGCCTCTTATTGATTTAACCTGGTACGACCCGGGGATCTACGTAGTGCATTGTCTGCTCAAACTGTTTGAATTTTAATCAACCCTATTATACTTTGGAAACCTATATATTTTTGCATGTATTTCTAAATTGTTCCCGATAATCTATGGTTTATAATTATATACATATAACTACATAACTATAGCGATTATGTACGAATATTTTCAATGCAAACATTTAGTTGATTTGATTCCACGTTCATAATTAGATGCCTAAGGAATGGAATGCCCTGCCAGCGTCTGTTTCCGGCGAAATATGACCCGGCCGTGTTCAAGAGAAGAGTGAATAGGTATTTACTTGGCTAGCATCACCTTCGATCGCATCGTCACCTCCCATCAGGTGGGAGCGTGGTCAAAAGCCAGACAAGTTTGATATAAAAAAATATGACTCATTTTATCGGTGATAAGTAATCAAAGTACCTACTACACTACAAGTGCTTAGTACTCAAATAAGAAATGCAGGATTCGTTATATACCTATTGCATCAGAGAAGACATTCTTTGTATTTACATAATCCAATTAAAATAAAAAATAATTATTTTTAGCGCAATGTTAAGTTCATTTTTCAGTTCACTAGGTGGTAGGACTTTGTTGCAAAGTTCGTCTAGGTAGGTACTACCGCTTTGCCAGTTATTCTGCCGCCAAGCAGTAGTGTGCAAGCACTACTGTGTTCCGGCTTGAAGGGCACTGTATCTAGTGAAATTACTGGGCAATTCAGACTTTATGATCTGATCTCACAGTCGAATAATCTTATTACCAGACTGTGCTGATGTCTCAGGATGATGTGCGCAGTGCAGTGTCGCTTGAAACTATGTTTTAGTGTTCCGAGTGACACTGTTCTGTTATGGGCAGCCGTGGCGCTTAACATCAGGTGAACGAATAGCTCGTCACATCATTCAATAACATAAAAAAAAAACATATATTTGCCATCGATTTTTTTAGTGATATGCTCCAAATTTTTTATTAGGTTTATTTAGGACGAGCTTCTGCTCGCAGCTTCGTCCGCGGCGTGGCCTATGGGAAAATAATTCAACCACCCATTTCACCCTCTTAAGGGTGGAATTTCGAAAAATCCTTTCTTAGCGGATGCCTACGTCATAATATCTACCTGCATGCCAAATTTCAGCCCGATCCGTCCAGTGGTTTGGGCTGTGCGTTGATAGATCACTATGTCAGTCAGTCAGTCAGTCATATTTGAGTTATATATATTTAGATTTATGTAGGTATTTCACTGTATATTATGTTCGTAGCATCATGGACCAACTTGTTTATAAATGCATTCAAAAGCAATACTACATCTAGTTCGCACAAAACAAGAACAATAACAAGTTACTGTTCAAGGATCTTGCGGTTACAAAGTTTTCCTACCACATTGTCACTTAAGTTTTCCAACAATGGATTCCCTTGTTTGTGTTCGGCTAAGCGTACAGTCCGTTTTAGTTATCTAATCTATTCAAATAGGTCTGTATCTGTAGCGATTATTACGCTTGTAACAATAATAATAGTTCTGTTGATGTAGGTTTTGTGCGACGTGATTTAAAAATCAATTCAATTGGTCGAAGGAAAGCCTAAAAATCATGTATGCACGCAGCGTTCTATAGCTGTCCTCGCAGATCCTTAATTTTTTTTTGTTAGTGAATGATGTGATGAGCTAGTCGTTCACCTGATGTTAAGAGCCACGGCCGCCCATAATAGAACAGTATCACTGGAAACCTCAAGTTTCGCGCGAAATTTGAAGAAACAAAATCTCCTTGTAGATCAAACCTTTATTTAAATCATTGACTTCGTTATACAGAATCGTAAAACAGTTCATTTTGTGATTCTGGCCTTTATTACGTTTAAATAAGATCGCCATTCACTGTTCCATCTTTAAGCTTACAGAAATTTATTGTATCTTTGCTGATTATTCTGATAAATGTATCCATCAGATTAGCCTTCGACTGCAGACCTAGTAATTCAAGAAGCAGAAGCACTCGACGATCATGTAGCTGCATGCTTGCATAGAAGTTGCGTATTCACTATTGAGTTGAAGACCTCCATATTTATATAAATTTATTCCCTCCATTTACTTCCTACGGCTAACTGCAAACATCATTTTTAGTTTCATGACAGCGTGGCCTTGTAAAACCTGTGACTGAAATATCACAATGTCTATAAGGGTCACACATCTATATACCTACATACGACCGTACGTGATACATGTACCAAATTCAGATCGGTCACATATAATATAATAGATAATAGCACTATTTCGGTGTAGGTAATGAATATAATTTTGTATGGTTGTCTACTTGATTCAGCTGTTTCGTTTTACATAGTTTAATATTTTTGTTTTCCTTATCGTACAGTGATTCTACTTTACACGATTTTCAATGAAGTCACGTAAGTGGTATTTCCTTGTATTTTTGCATATCATTTGTAAATAACATGCGCGTAAATAAATAAAGTCAGACGTGCCAGAAGGCACAATTTTACCTACTTCTTGAGTAAATGTACCTTTTTCTGCACGATTACTGAAAGGTTAGTTATACGTATCTTATGGATTACAATGTAATTAAATGGGAAGAGGGAGTGTCGCTTAGCGAAAGCCCTCCGTGTCTAAGTAACAGCCCCGCAACAAAAGGTATGTAAAGCTTTAACAGATGTTCCGCCGCTGCTGACATCGAAAAGATGTAATGATTACCATGCCGGATAAAAATCCTCCAACAAGCCTATACACACTCCAACCGCATGGATTCTAGCCCGCTCAACCAATATTTAATAATAATTATGTAGGTATACAGCACCAACCGCCATACACACGCTTGTCGTCGCCTTCCCGATACCTAACTGTCTGGGTATTTTACAACTAGCCCTTGCAACGTGAATAATATATGGGAAAATCGGCAAGTACAAGAATCACAAAAATCGAGGACATGTGTCAACGACCAAACCGCACTTGGCCATGGCCTACACCCCATGGGAAGGTCCGTGTCCCAACTGTGGGAACGTGTTGGGCTGATGAAAATGGCTATTTGCATAATATTAAACCTGACCGCAAGCATATCCTAATCCTACCGCATTTCTCGTATGATGAAATATTCTTCATAATGATATAATTAGTTATGTCTTTGAACTTCCTGATATTTTGGCACTGCTCTGAAACTGTGACGTTATTTCTAAAAATAAATCCTAAAAGAAATTTCCATCTGAGATATAGTACCTATTGTGAAGATCGATGCCAATGAAAAGAAAATTAAAATTATGTGGAGCGTTGACTAAATAATGATATGGTTACACATTTAGCTACCTTATTACAGTAGGTAAGTCTGCAATAAAGTTTGATAGCTCCTAAGATTGCATTTATTTATGGCATACCGAAATGCATTTTTTTACTACTTGCTAGGTGGTAGAACTTTTCCGCAAAGTTTGTCTAGGTAGGTGCCACCGCTTTGCCAGTTATTCTGCCACAAAGTAGTAGTGCGCAAGCACTGCTTGTTCTGTGTTTGAGCACTGTAGCTAGTGAAATTACTGGGCAAATGAGACTTTATGGGTTGATCTCACAGTCAAGTAATCTTATTACTAGATTGTGCTGATGTCTCAGAATGGCGTGCGCAGTGCAGTGTCACACGAAACTCCATACTTTAGAGTTCCGAGTGACATTGCAACTGATACGGGCAGCCGTGTCGTTTAACATCAGGCGAAAGGTTAGCTCGTCACGTCATTCCTTAACAAAAAAAACATTGCTGTAGGTACGTGATAGAGGGATAAGTGCGAACTTCGGAACTGCCAAACTAATCTAGACGGGGAATATTATAAATAAATATTGTGCATATGTACATGTGGTATTGCCAAAAAAAAATTCAAATTATTATGTATTATTGTGTATTTAATTATTATATCTAAGGTATACTTTATGCATTTTTTTTCGTCTAAAACTGCACCTTAATAATGATAAAGTACTTATGAAAAACTGATAAATAGTTTAGAAGCTTTCGATATTGTTATTATAGCAATAAAATATCTATATGATCCAATAATTTTATCGATAAATCCGTATTGATATTATTTTATTGTGTACTTGTTACTACGTACGTAAATACAGCTACATGACATTTATTTTTTAGAAAAGTACTAACTATGACGGGCGTACCTCCAGGTTTTGTTTGAGGGCCTATGTTTTACCTTCCCTAATTTTTACTTGCTTCATAAAGGCAACCTAATATTTTTACCGTTGTTACAATAAAGCCAAGTCACGGAATACATAATATGTCATCAAAAACCTCGAAAATATAATGTCATATAACTTTTTGTTGCTGGTTACAATTTTGTTAATAAAAATTTAGCGGATTTTAGATAGTAAATAACGTACGTTGATGATTCATTGGTCGACCGTCAAAACTCAATTCTTATAAAACAATTTTATAATATCTGATTTGATATTAAGTATGAAAACAAAATAATTATCTATCTGCCGTGCGTAGTACCTATTTAATTATAATCGTATTAAACATTTCGAAAGCACAAAAAGTGATAGGTTCCACCGAGATTTGAACTCGGATCGCTGGATTCAAAGTCCAGAGTGCTAACCATTACACCATGGAACCTTGAGACAAGATGTCGAAATTCTGTACGACTGTCTATTCGGAAATAAAAAGCTCTTTTCGAGAGTTCAATAAACTATATAGCGTAACATGTTTTTGATGAAATTAATTTTATTATTGTGTATGTGCGGATTTTTTATTTTTACTGTTATATATTAGACTTTCTAATTTTTCTTACATTACAAGAGGCGCCTGCGACTTCAAGCAGAAATTTACCCGTTTTACCAAGGAAACTTCCGCTTTCCGCAACGAAAATTATTTCCTATGATAGTATTCAATTTGTTATCTCTATTAGCAAAGTTTCATCCAAATCGGTTCAGCCGTTTTAGAGTGAAAGCCACATAGACAACCGTTTTAATAAGGATTACAATTTGATATGAAGTATTTGTGGCGTCCTTCCGCCCGGTTCAGTACCTACCTAACGGTAAACTTGAAATAATTAAATATGTTAGTGTCGGTAGATACCGTGTGCTTAGCTTAAAAAAAGTGATGTTGCGTCATACCTTCGGCGATCAGCAGTCCAAGCCCGCTTGCTATATTGGACCTTATGCTTATTTCTTACCTATGTCATAAAAAAGATATATATTTTACATTGGTCCGATAGAAATTTCTTCAAAATTGGTACAGTAGTTTGGTTTTTAAATCAAAATAACTAGAAAAAATATATACAACGAGCTTCTGCCCGCAGCTTCGCCCGCGGCGTGGCCTATGGGAAAATAATTCAACCACCCATTTCACCCTCTTAAGGGTGGAATTTCGAAAAATCCTTTCTTAGCGGATGCCTACGTCATAACATCTACCTGCATGCCAAATTCCGATCCGTCCAGTGGTTTGGGCTGTGCGTTGATAGATCACTATGTCAGTCAGTCAATCAGTCAGTCACCTTTGAGTTATATATATTTAGATAACATCGAAGTATTTCTCAGCATGAAAAGAAGGCGATTTAAGTCGGTTTAACCTCATTTTTAAAAAGGAAATTATAATATAAACCAACCCCCGATGTTCTCCATGCATATGTAGGAAGCACAATACCTAAATGAAAAAAATAATTAACATTTTTTTTATTTTTCAGAAACCAGTGGTATTCAAATCCAGCGTTCCAACAAAGCAGTGGAAGAAGGTCGATCCATCAGACCATCTCTACATACCCGAGAAGACAGCTTGCGAGGCAAATTAAACTATAAAAATCAGTGGCTAGGAACAAAGCTTTTCGGGTCTGACCATTGTTATGTTATGATCATGGATCATAGTTACCGAAGGAGGTTTACATCACGAAAATGAGAAAAATTAAATGGATTGTCATTTACAATAGAATAGAAATTAAATTCACTCTAACCAGTCGGCTTTAAAAAAAAAGTAGATCAAAATATATAACAAGCAACAAATAGCGTAGAAAATATTGCAAAATAGCATTAATTACTAACTTACCTGGTGAAGTAATTAGATTTAAAAAAATCTATTTAAAAGTAGATTTAATTATGTAGTACTTAAAATTATATTTAATATTTACTTCATCTAATTGAGCTATTTTTATTCAAGGCTAAACAATCAATCAACATAACAAAACAAAAGCAAGGGATCTTATCAGTTAACAAACCAGGATAAATAGCTCATGGTTTGTGAAATAAAAGCATGTGGCGTAGCCATGACCTAGGTTTTAGTATAGAACTACAGTAAAGACACGGAATTATTTTGACCACTGAAAGTATTTCCATATATGGAGCTATTCACGAAGACTAGGACTACCTATCAATGTGTAAACGAGTTTTTATCCTTACTGTTCAGTATTTTGCTTACAGTATTCTAGATTTCTAGCATTATATGTATATGTATTACCAGTAATATTCAAAAATAAAATGCATCTAGATATCGATGTTTGAACTACATTCCAAATCAGTTTATAACCGAATAGTCTTATTCAAATTCATAATGTAGTTGAACTACTGTTGCCCATTACACTAAGGTCCGTATTACAGAATTCAGAGAAGTCCGTATTAAAGTGATCAATTAGTGAATGAAATCTCTGCTTGAGCACCAATCGATGACTGAGCATTGTTCTGTAATACGGACAACTAGTTGGAAACTATTAATATTATAAAATCACTTATCTGCATTTTTATTATTATATTATGCTGTGATTTATTTCTTTTGCTACTTACCAGTATTGGGATTTAAGCATTTTGTTTATTTATTATTGTGATTTATAATGTGATTTAATTTTATTGTGCAAATGAGTATCATGTCATGTATCACAATCTTATTCACGTTTATCATGAAAATTAAATGGTGTGTGAAAAATAAACTTGTTTTCTTATACCAATACTTTATTTTATATACATAAATTAGCTTACATTATAAAATATACAAAATAGCACAACACTTCTATTGAATATTTAATAAAACATAAAAGCAGCAACACTAAACAGTTATTTAATTCATAAAAAAATAGTCATCTTTGAAAATTTTGAGCTCTGTGTTGATTAAGTATTTTTGGGGTCGGTCACAGATCAAATATCGCTTTTGCTAAAATGGTAAATATTTAGTCAAAATTAATGCCTTCAACGTAATACCCAAATCCATTGATTAATTTTAAATACATCTAAATGTAGCATCATTGTTGGACATCACAATGAAGAATGGTGCTGAACAACTCATGGTACATAAATAAATATGTACTAATATTTCTTGATGGTCTTTCGTATGAGAGCCATGCGTTGTCGGTGTGCCTCTGTTACTGCTGCACGTTTATACGGCCGAAGCTCATCATTACCAAAGCCAGGAATCCACATGTTCCACTGTCGTTCTAGAAAGAATAATGGATTATAATAAGCATCATAAATATCTTCTATTTGAAACCTGGAATGGTTAGTTTATACTCATGAAATTAAATAAAACAATTAATTAAAACCACTATACAGATCAAGATAAGTTTCAATTCATTAACAATATATTTATTTTATTCTATTTATGTTTATCAAGTTAAATCTCACCTAAATGCAGCTGCACATCTTTGAGCTCTACATTAGAAGCGTGCCTATGCTTCGCTAGAGAGCATGCAGTGTTTAGCGATGTGTCAATAAAATCATCTGCTAGTTGCAGCAACATTTCTTCAACTTCTTCATCAAGTTGCACTGTGGGGTCTACCTCTCTTACTAGCTCTTGGAGGCGTGGCCGACTAAGAACCTGTAAAGTTAATGCCATGTAAGTATATAGTAATAGACATGTCATAAGAGAGAGATGCTCAAACTACTAATCTAAAATATAACCATGCACAAAACCACAACCGTAGTTAGCTCCCCGCGAGCAGTGTTGGGCAATGCCCTACCTTAATAATACCAAAAACTAAGATTTGATTTAGGACCCTGTGCTTCTGGGGCAGACTAATCATGATACATTTTTTGTGTCCGCCCTACCTGTAACTCATGCTGCTAAAGCTACAGCCCTGCATACAACAGTATAAACCTTGAGATTCTTTCATCGCTAGAATTAGCTAGGCGTTCTTATCAAAGTAACTCACTTGTGAACTCTGATCTCCACTTGCTCCACCACCCTTAGCAGTCTGCGACTGTGTCCCCATAGGGCTGTGTTGTGACGGGGAGCCCTGTATAGACCCTGACTGCAGCTGTGGACTTTGAAGGGGGTTGTTTACGTATTGAATAGCTCCTTGGTTGATCTGGCCTATCGTCGGCATGTTAGGAATTTGGCCGAGAGAATTACTAGACATTTAATGCTAAAGCAAAAAGAATTTTAAAGGTTTTATTGCAAATATGAACACTCGCTTCTATTTGCTTGCAAAACAAAGGCGACCACAGAATAAATACTTTTTCAACTTCAGCTCTTGGTTAATGGCCTTTGTAGAGAAGTTACCACAATTTTGCCAATGTCACTTAGAATATTAACATCATACGAATTTTTTTCAATAAAAAATATTGATACATGTAAGTAATTAATGTGACTTGAGTTGATTATAGCGTAATTAATGTGAGGAAGTTAATTAGAATCACTGACATATGTTTATATATTTTTTCCTCAATAATTTTTTTTCGCCCCATTGGGCAACTATTTAGCTCAATGATCAAATCCCTGGGTATTAGTGATGTGGTTTATGGTGTCAAATTTAAGAATTTACGATCAGTCAAGGAATAAATAAAAATTAAAAGGACCATAATAGGACATGTTCAAATTCATCATCGACATATATATCGATCATTACAATAATCGAATCGGCACATCACTATTCAATATTTACTTTGTTATATGGCGGATTTATTAAAGCGACGCACAGATTGGACATATATAACAATGTAATCTGTGCACGCGACCTACTACCGAAATTCAAGTAATCAAGCAAATAGTTCGCTATTGCGTGGGTAATGGGTATAGCATAGACTGACCTATAAAAATAGGGCGAATTCTGTGGGGTATAGCATAGTTATATGTAGATATAAATTGGGTCCTCCCTCGACCCGCGGAGCACTATGTTTTTCTGTAATCTAACTAAATACTTTAGTAGCCTGAAAACTAATACTTGCTTCTTACATTGCTTATCAACTAATTTAGGTATTTAAGCTTTTATCTCATTTCATAAAATTTGCATCAGCTAAAAAGCGCATTCATAAATTTTTAACCAATTAAACTCAATTTTTGCATAGGTACTACTTATATTTATTTCAATCGACCATTTCATCATCTATCAAAGAAGATGAATCTGAAAAGTCATCGTCTTCGATGAATTGGTCCGGGTTAATCTTGTTGTGCGCCATGTCTGAGAGGAACTTTTGTAATGCCTGTTTGATGTCCCAGTTGTGTAGGTTAAGTCGCCTGAAATAAAAGAAATTTCATTTATTTCATTGACCACATTATAACATCACGTAAACTTATAAGTTGCACCAGTAACGAAACAACCTCCCATCCCTCACAAAAAAAAACATCCCGTATCCCTAGTACGAGTTTATGTACGAACTAGACGAGCTTCTGCCCGCAGCTTCGCCCGCGGCGTGGCCTATGGGAAAATAATTCAACCACCCATTTCACCCTCTTAAGGATGGAATTTCGAAAAATCCTTTCTTAGCGGATGCCTACGTTATAATATCTATCTGCATGCCAAATTTCAGCCCGATCCGTCCAGTAGTTTGGGATGTGCGTTGATAGATCACTATGTCAGTCTACCTTTGAGTTATATATGTATTTAGATGTACCTACATTACCGACTTTATATCGAGTATCGTCCACAGAGAAGTTAGAGAATCCCATTTTGAAATCACTTCAAAAATAGAATTTACGGCAAAAAACAACTGAAACCACTATTGCCCGTCTGTACTAAAGTCTATTAAAATACAACTTATCTAAGCAACACTTTCTCACGGGTTCTCGACTCTCGTATACGTTAGTTAAATTCTGTGAACTTGCCAAACCAAATGCAGAACGCTCATTGGCGCAATGCAATGCCCATCATGAGCATCAATGAGTGTACAGCATTTGGCATGTTGATTTGACATTGACACGAGTATGATCAACGTAAAAGAAACCAGTGGCTTTTATGTTTTTTGTATGGCTCCACACTTTTGTGTATTTAGCCAGTGTCAAGTAATTGATAATTTTTCAAGTTAGTTAATATATATATGTGTCAAGTCACAGTCTAAGTCATCAAGTCAAGTCATAATCTAGTCTAGTCTAGTCAAAGTCATACTCCTAGTAAAGTGATGGCAACTTTACTTGAAGCTTTTATGGAGTTTTGGAAACAACACGAAAAGAAACGTTTCACCATCATTATACCATTTTCCCACACTCACGCCTGTAATCCAGCACTTAACGAATAAAATGCCACCAATTTTATGCACTAACACTGAAACTAACACAAGTTTTGGAAAATAATACAATGCGGTGACGCAATCTTTTTCGCTTTCCCGCCAAAAAACCAGTTTACGCATTTGGCATGTTGACTTGACATTGACAAGAGTTTGATCAACGTAAAAGAAACCAGTGGCTTTTATGTTTTTTGTATGGCTCCACACTTTTGTATATTTAGCCAGTGTCAAGTAATTGATAATTTTTCAAGTTAGTTAATATTTATATGTGTCAAGTCACAGTCCAAGTCATCAAGTCAAGTAATCTAGTCTAGTCTAGTCAAGTCATACTCCTAGTAAAGTGGTGGCAACTTTGCCAAAAGCTTTTATGGAGTTTTGGAAACAACACCAAAAAAAAAGTTTCATCATCATTATACCACTTTCCCACACTCATGCATGTAATCCAGCACTAAATGAATAAAATGCCACCAAATTTATGCACTAACACTGAAAATAACACAAATTTTGGAAAATAATACAATGCTGTGACTGAATCTTTTTCGTTTTCCCGCCAAAACTCCCCAGTGGCTTTTAAACAGGGACTTAAAATGACGTGAAGGTACTAATAATATAATACTAGGTGGTAGGACTTTTCTGCAAAGTTCATCTAGGTAGGTACCACCACTTTGCCAGTTATTCTGCCGCGAAGCAGTAGTGCGCAAGCACTATTGTGTTCCGGTATGAAGGGCACTATAGCTAATGTAATTACTGGGCAAATGAGACTATGGCCTAATCTCAGTCTAGTAAATTTATTGCTAGACTGCTGATGTCTCAGAATGACGCGCGCAGTGCAGTGTCACGCGAAACTATACTTTAAAGTTTCAAGTGTCACTGCAACTGATATGGGCAGTCGTGTCGCTTTATCAGGCAAGCGACAAGCTCGTCATGTCATTCAGAAACAAAAAAACTTATCATTACTTTTTAAATTCAATTGAACATTTTATTTGTAGAATGGTTGTATATTATGTACTCACGGTTCTGCAACTTCCTTCCTCAGTTGAGTGAGGTGGCTGAATACCTTCACAAGTGTCTCCGTCTCCTCGCGATCCGGGTTTATTAACTCGAGTAGATTCATGTTCCTTATAGGATGCTGGTAATATAAAACATTGGTGTCAATTGAAGGGGTGAGAACAAAAAGGGTTTAACTGATTTTTTTCACAAAATGACTTATGTGTATCGTTGGATTCAGCGTGAAATTATCTACAATAATACATTCTCAAAATACCGAACTGAGGCTTGAATCTCTAGATTTTGAGTCTAAAAACGGTTTACCTGTCACAGGAATACAGTTCGCTTAGCATAAAAACATTATTATATTTATTTTATTATATTATATTTTTACAGTAATTTTACGAATTAGGTGTATATTTTATATTTTAAAATAGAAATCATACATTTTCAAGCAACTGAAACTTGCATAAACCTTTTCTATTACCTTATAAGCACTCTGCATTAAAATGAAGCCGTTGACATTTAAAGTCAATTTTCTCGAAACTGTCAATTTGACAGCTAAACTCTTTTTATTCTCAACCCTTCAATTAAAATATGTGCGTCCTTTTCACTTCCCCTTTATCAGAAGAGTACTTTTAAGTTAAATTTAGGAGCATATGAATCAAACGACACTATTATGTAGACTGGCCCGATAGCTCAGTTGGTAGTAGCCCTGCTTTCTGAACTGTGGGTTGTGGGTTCGATTCCCCCCTAGGACAAACATTTGTGTGATGAACATAGGTGTTTGTTCTGTGTATGGGTGTTATATTGTATTCTATGTATGTATTTACAAACAAAAAAGTATCTAAGTATTGTATCAGTTATCTGGTTCCCATAGCACAAGCTTTGCTTCGTTTGGGGCTAGATGGCTTTGTGTGAGATGTCCACACATATTATTATTATTAGATAAAACACAATAGTTACTAAGGATTTCATCTTTCTCACGCTCATAGGTTTTGAAATGGAAACGAAAAGGACATAAATTGGTTCCATTTCAAAAAAAAATCGTACATAAATTCTGTACCCTAAGATTCTTTGTATCTAGGGACCCAGGGACTACGAGGACCATAACCCACAAACAGAGTATTTGCGTATTTTTTCCTGTGCATAAATACTTCTCCTGCCGCGGGAATCGAACCCGCCGTCCCCGGGTTATGAGCCGACCTGCTCAACCAGAGATCAGAGGTCAAAATAATATTACCTTAAAGCTATTACTCTTCTGTTCAGCCGTAGGGGCCTCTATGTGGAACATTTCGTTCTGAATATTGTATACGAAGTTAAGGTTAACTTTGGTAACGCTGAAGATAAACGTCCTCCGGAACCGGAACACATCATTGGCGTTGTGGTCCGCAATATCAAGGTCTTTGAACAGTCCATCTATTACTAGGAACAGGCACTTTTTCTGAAAAATTACATACAAGTTTATTAATGGAACCGAGCCGCTCGCGTTGCCGATAACTGGCAGGTGATCACGCAACTTTGATAGCAATACAACGGGAGATATTTCCATACTAACTATGCACATAAGCTGCGTATACAAACTAATAATAATAATATGTGTGGACATCTCACACAACGCCATCTAGCCCCAAACTAAGCAAAGCTTGTATTATGGTAACCAGATAACTGATACAATTACTTAGATACTTTTTATTTGTAAATACATACATAGAATACAATATAACACCCAGACACAGAACAAACACCTATGTTCATCACACAAATGTTTGTCCTGGGTGGGAATCGAACCCACAACCCACAGTTCAGAAGGCAGGGTTACTACCAACTGAGCTATCGGGCCAGTCGAAACTGTCAAATCCATACAAATTGGTGACCACGAACTGGAAGACGTAGAGTAAGCTAACCCTAGATGGATAATGGTCGATGGGACATTTTTTTTCTTGTGTTTTTTCCCATCTATCTTGATCACATACATAGATCCTGGACACTAAACATGATTCCCTATGTCTAAGAACCCAGGAACTAAAAGGGCCATGGTCCCACAACACCAGACTCAGAACAAGTGTTTGCGCTTTTTTTTGTGCATATTTGTGCACAAAAAAATGCGCAAACACTTGTCCTGCCGCGGGAATCGAACCCGCCGCCTTCGGGTTATGAGCCAAACTGCTGAACCATCACACCACGAAGGCTGTCAAACATAAAACGGTTCACGGATAAAACTAGCCCGCTGACCGTACTTTGCCCAACATTGACCCAACACTAAGGACTGCCAGCCCGACAACTCACTTCGTATATAGTATATCTGCTTCTGTGCTGTATCGTGATCACATACATAGATTGTAAATACATGCGGAATATACGAGTTTTGGCGGGAAAACGAAAAAGATCGCGTCATCGCATTATATTATTTTTTTAAACTTGTATTACTTTCAGTGTTAGTGAATAAAATTGGTGGCATTTTATTCGTCAAGTGCTAGATTACAGGCACGAGTGTGGGAAAGTGGTATAATGATGGTGAAACGTTCCCTTTCGTGTTGTTTCCAAAACTCCATAGAAGCTTCTAGTAAAGTATGACGTAGACTAGGCTATGACTTGACTTGATGACTTGACACATATCTGCGTGAAATATCATTAATTTAATAAATTATCAATTACTTGACACTGGCTAAATACACAAAAGTGTGGAGCCAAAACAAAAAATATATAGAATACAATAGTTATATTACCCAGATACAGAACAAACACCTATGTTCATCACATAAATATTTGTCCTGGGTGGTAATAGAACCCACAACACACAGTTTAGAAGGCAGGGTTACTACCAACTGAGCTATCGGGCCAGTCCTTGCCCTACTTTCCCCACCACTGATCAACTTACATCATGGCGCAGCACATCAACAGTAAACGTGGACGGATCGTGCATAGTCTTCGGCAGATGCGACAAAACTGTCAACACTTTGCTCTTACCATTGTATATCTTATTGCCAGTGGCAAATGGCAGTCTTTGGCTTAACCTCAAGAAATTTCTACTGTGGTTTATGAATACAAGTGATGATGCCACTTCCGTATCTGAAAATGCAAATCTAAGTGTTATCACTACAAATATATAAAAGTGAAAAACGTCTGTCTGCTTGTTAACAACCGGAAATTTTAATTTGGATAAAAATGCAGATCGCATATGAATAGAAAGTACATACTCGTTAATCCACAAGTAAAGCTTATAGTGGCATTATCATCGTAGAATCCTTCGATACTCTTCTTCCTAGGGAAACAGTCATAGTGTGAAAAGTATAACGTCAAGAATTTTTCCACCACCATTTTTGTGGCTCTTGTGGGGTCACTTAAAAAGTTACGGTTGAAAGGGAATCCTAGACCGAACTCGTTGAGTTTTACACCATCCTGAAAATAGTTAAAAAAATTGTACTAAAGTTTGTTTATTATTTGACATGCAAAAACAAACGGCGCGAAAGTTTTTACAAACAAAACAGTACATTATTATGTAATGTAATATTTCCTGTGCCGTCATACTAAAACCATGGGTCACCCAGGGGACAATTTTATCCTCACTATTGCATGTCAAATAGGATTTGTCCCTAAGGCAAATATATAATTTAATTGAAAACATTATAGATAACTAGCTTCTGCCCGCGGCTTTGCCCGCGTGGCCTATAGGAAGCGCAGATTTTTTTAAAATAGATAATTCAACCCATTTCACCCTCATAGGGGTGGAATTTCGAAAAACCCTTTCTAAGTGGATATCTACACTTTACAAAGAACACACACAGATCGTCACGTCATCCCTTAAAAAAAGGTACTGAGGAGAATGCCGTTGCCCATTCTTTGGATATTCCCTTAACCGGCTCTTACTGCATGGGAAGAGATGGAGTGGTCCTAATGTCCACAAATTTTTGAAAAAAAAAAAAATCTGGTTTTTTTTTCACGGCATATTGCTTTTATTTTCTAAATACTACAATGATATAATATCTAATACTAAAAACTACCTACTACTACTACTACTAAAAAAAAAACATTTGGACTATATACTGGCCGCGATGATCAAAAATTAAATTATTTGATTTGAAATTAGTATATACTATACCAGTTCAGTAAGCCTTGGGAACTTCATTGTGATGAGCTTGACGTACATCGAAGGTTCATTATCCTCACAAAGTGGGTTGCCTTCCACCCAAAGTTTCTCAATCTTACTGCTTACTCGTATCAAGTCTGATATTGCATTTATCTGGAAGAAATAGTGGACAAGTTTAAAGTTCCAGTTTAAAAGTGCGTATCTCAAAGATACGCACTTTTAAACTGGCTTGACTTATATGATATGATTGAATTTATATTGTTAAGGAATTTCAAATGTACTATTATTTAATATTTGCACTTGCATGCAAGTTCAACACAAAATGTCTAATTATTTTAAATAACTTATGTTAACATCTCTCGAAAATTGTGTTCTAGCAAATAAATATTTATATAAAAAATAAGATTAAAACATGGAAGAGCATCGGTGAAAAAACTTCAATGTTTCGCACGCAAGAAAGAAAGGTTAGAAGAAAGCCAAAGATAGTCAAAAATCGAAATAATATTTTGTTAAAATCTATGCGATGTGAATAGACCACATTCTAATAAAACACAAGTTTTGGTTTTTTATTTTATGTTAAAGGGAGCAAACAAGCATACGGCCCACCTGATGGGAAGTGGTCACTGTAGCCTATGGACATCTGTAACACCGGAGGAGGCGTCTCCACCATTTTTATTTACTGAAGAAAAAAATTGTTACCCCTTAGCATGCGACATTAATATAAAATATAAATAATCTTTTATGACGTCGATATTATTATTATACATATTTTCCTCATTTTGTATTCATTTTATGTTCTTATACATATTTTCAGTTTTTACTCAACTTAATCGGGGGCCTTAAACACTATTCATATTTATGTATGTATAGCAGTATCGTCACATGTGGTAACTTGTCACGGTAGCTTATTTTAAGCATGTCCCGGATTTAGGGATAAATGGATGCAGGTTCGAATCCCGCTCGTGATTTTCTTTTACATTAAAAGTCAGTCCTGCACTATTTATGCCATAATGCGATCTCCACCCAGGAACTTGCTACTCTACTATTATAAATCTTAGCTAAGTTTTCTGCTTTCTGTATTTGGATTGGTGACCACTTGCAAAGTGTTGTGACATGCAACTTACAAATAAATGATTTATTTCGGCCTCTATAGTTTTTTCTTAGTTAAGTAACATCTGCCAATAACTTGCCTTGTTATAGCTCAAATTAATTTCAGTTAAGTCTCCTTTTATAAAAAAGTTCATTATATCCAGGGGAGGTGTGCTAAAAAATAAAAATTACTTATATCAATATATTATTTTGTTAATGAGGCAGCTTTATATTACTTTGATGTGCGTGTATCTACAATGCCAATTGAAACTTACATTAGATTGTTGTAGCTCAAATTCAACGACTTTGCATCCCTTCCTACACGTATCATAAGTAGTTTGAAATACGCCAATAGTGACACTTTATAAAAAAATATATTTTTGTCTTTAAACTCTGCAACAAAAAAAGTTTCATAGATTGGTTCAATAGGTACAAGTTTATGGATAGATTGGTTAAACAGATATAAATTCAGAGATAAATAAGTTCAAGTCCAAAATAGGCTTCTAACATTGGCTTTTTGAAGCTGCATAGATTATAAGGTAATAAATAATAAAAGTAAGAATATATACATTCTTCCAAATAACATACCTTGGTCACTGGAGAAATTGGAGAGATCCAACAGTTTTTTCTCATTGAAACGTCTACTAACAATGCTGGAGACTACATCATCAAGTGTTATGAAATTATCAAAAAAATCCACGGAAGTTTTATCATAGAATAAAACATCTATGTTAAACATGTTCCGTTGGTAGGCAAACATGAAGTCCAAGCGCACAAATCGTAGAATCAGACTCAGGTTACTTGTGTAGAATGTGGTGATATCTCCTTGACTTGTGACAGCAACTGGTACCAGTGTTGAAGAGAAATACTCAGCTATGGTATCAAATAAGATTTCATTTTCATGATTCCAATTGTGTATCTGCAATATAGTTACATAATAAAAAATAGAGAAGAGCAAAAACTTTATTTGCAAAAGCATGGCAAAAGGAGTTGCCATGTTAGGAATTGTATTAACAAAATGAGTAATGAGTTAGTATATAATATTCACACTTTGGTGTGGGGTTTGAGCAGGTCTACTAATAATCTAGAAGTTACGAGTTATAATTCCAAGACAAGACAAATAAATATGTACAGTAAAAAAGTGCAATTAAAATATTTATAAATAATAATAATAATAATGCCCAACAGTCACATACATAGATCCTGGACCCTACCTAGGATTTCCTGTGTCTATAGTTGTTTCATCACTGGGTGTTGTGGGAACATGGCACTTGTAGTTCTCGAGTCCCTAGATATAGGGAATTTTAGTTCCAGGATCACAACACTATGTGTGTATCACAAGTTAGTTAGCCATTATTTATTTATTTGATTAATTTAATAATTATTATTTGATGAAAAATATGAAAATAGTCCGGCTGCTGAGAGAACAATAACATAAAATTGTCAAAAGCTGAATAAAACCCATTTTTGCTACTTTGGCTTAAGACTTAGGTCTAAGAACTAAGGGATGGACAGACTATAAAAAAGAAAAATTAGGCAGCAATTTACAAAAACATACTGATAAATCAAATCTGCATCACTGATTATTAATCGCATTTAAGGGTTTTCTTAGCATTATTATTGAAATAAATGTATGCTCTAATTGCCTCAGGTTTCAATGTGCTTATTGAGTTATTCACCCTCATGTGAAAAAACCCAAAAACCCCTTAAGATTGAACACCCACCTGCTGCTGGTATGGGTGGTAGGTGGTAGTGATTATTCCACCTATATTAAATAATAATATTACAATTATCTATATAGAAAAAAGCGCAAATACTTGTTCTGAGTTTGGGTGTTGCTGTTGTGGGACCATGGCCTTCGTAGTTCCTTGGTCCCTAGACACAGGGTCCATAATAATAATAATATGTGTGGACATTTCACACAGAGAAATGTGATCATTTCCATGATCTATCTATGTGATCATTGGGTGTTGTTATTATTATTATTAAATTCTGCTTTAACCATGTTATTGTATTTGTGAAACAAATTATCTCAGGGGCCAAATTGTAGAAAGAGACATGTTGATCCATTCCCTAATTTTAGTGTATAAGCATAATATAATTGGATGACAGCCTGTGATGTGATATGGTAGGGTGTTGGTGGTTAAATATGCCTTTTGTTTCTAGCCCTCTTTTGCAGTATTTGCAGTTAGTGCACTCCAAAGGTGGAGTAGAGATTAAGGCTCATTACGCACTATTTATTTCAGTGTAATGGAGCTATGTGTAAAAGTAGACAAAATACAAACCATAATCTTGTGGAAACAATAGTTCGCGGCTTCATCTTCGGCGGCTAAAGTATTTTCAACAAATTCGACAAACGTCGTGGTTGTGGTCGAGCGATTAAGTAGAAACCTTTTGTAGTTATCTATTGGATGTTTTTTCACATTCATGACTACAATTATTTATTTTAGCTTAGCGTTACGTTATAAACATACAGTCAATTACAGGAACAAATTACTATAACTTCTCTCGAGAGGCCGAGAAGAAAGACGACTTCAATATATAAAAAAATAAGACCAGAAAGAGAAACGCCATCTCTGTGTGGCCCCTTTTCAGACAGTTTTAAATAGCATATACCATATATTTATAATATAGGTACCTGCGTAGGTATATATCTATTTGTGCTTACTAACATTACTATTTTATTAATTAATGTAAGAAACACAAACCAAAATGATCACAGGATATTTATTCTACTAATAACACAGAAACGATTAATTTATTTTTCCATATTTTAGGCACTTTCGACGGCTTTTCTTTCATGGTATAAAATCTATTTATAGAGTCCTTATCTCGATATTGAATTTGGCCAACTTTTGCTCACCACTTACACCTAATACGATGCTCAACTCGAACAATGTAATTAAGCAAAAGAAAATATCCAAACACCCAACGTGAAGCAACAATTTGCAACAAAACTTTAGTACAAGATAAAACGCGCGAACGAAAACAACGGCAGACATTTTCTTGTGACTTGTTTTGGCGTTACCTTCTTATAATATTACAAAAAATCAACAATTTCTTCAAACATATAATTTTTCAGGCCATAAAATAAACGAGCTTCTGCCCACAGCTTCGCCAGCGTGGCCTATGGGAAAATTATTCAACCACCCATTTCACCATTTCAGGGGTTCGAAAAACTCTTTCTTAGGGGATACCTACACTTTACAAAGAACACACCCTCCAAATTTCAAGTCTCTAGAACCAGTGATTTAGGCTGTGCATATAATATACAATATAAGTCAGTCATTCAGTCAGTCAGGACTTTTAATTTTATATGTATAGAAGATTAATATTAGTTCTATATCTGGAAAAAATATATAATCAATATTAATATATTTTAACTAAAAAATATAAGAAAATTATCGTTTAAAAAAAGTGTTTACGCATTTTTTATGGTATCATTATCACAGAATACTATTACATCATTAGTCTCTGCTTCAGGAACAATCGATACAGAAGATATTGCTTTCTCATATAGCTGTGGCCCCCGTGTTATTCTTATTATCAACCCTACCTTATTAGTTGACCAATACAGTTATTATTGAGCTCTTTTTTTTATTTGTGGCTTCTGTCTTTTTGACATTTTTGCCAGTTTCACGGTGTAGTATAATAATATCAAGGTGATCACCGAAGAAATATCAAATAAGCGTAAGCAGGTTGTATCCGTTTTTCATTTGTTATTATCGTACTTGTTTCCATACCGTTTATAAACAAAAACTAAGAAGTACTCTGTGGCTCAAATTACATGCTTGGTGGTTGACTGGTTGTGCCTTCGAGCAATAACTTGCATTTGTTATTGCTCGAGGGTTTGTGCAGTAGTATTCCTTTAGAACAGTTATTATACTCTTTGGTAGTATCTCTACCTAATCTGTGGTGCACCAGGTTGTGCAGTTGTTCATGTACATTGTGCGGTTCTTATTGTGAATGTTTTCAATAATAAGATTGTATCACTACTACTTAATAAAATTAATAAGTGAGAACTCAAAGTTTTTGTATTAAATTAGTGTCATTTGTGTATTTGTTGTGCGGTTCTTGGATATTTTGTTCAACTAAGAAGTGGATTTCACGATTCCACCTGTTACCGGGTAAGTTTACTTTGTTTGGCCAACTTTACTGTAATAATACAATTGAATTACCAGCTAAAACGAGGCAGTTAGTTAATCTTGGTATAATACAGAAACCGCTACATTAGTATACGTTGTTCTTCTACATATTTTACGGCGTTTGTGGAAATTGCACTGCATACTTGCAAGGTGCAACCTTGAGTTTCGATCGATTTTGTGCGTCATTGCAGCTGCTCTGTGATAATATTATAATAGATAATATTCTAGACGTAATAGTAAGCCCTCAAATTATGTTATGTACTTTGTGAGCATATTCTACCGATTTACAATGAATTTTTGTTTTTCCTCAATGCCAAACTATTATTTCGGTTCAATAACCTTCTTTATTTATTTTCTTCCAGTGCTGTCCTGTGAACACCCATCCTATTCCTTCATTTCCTTGTCTCCTGAAGCCTCCAGAATCCCGTCACTAAATGATGGGTTGAAAGTGTTTAGAAATTAATATTTTATTTTTATAAGACATGTAACAAAACAAACAGAGAGACATTTTAGAATTTTGCAGCATATCTACACAATGGAGAATGGTCTAAGGAATTATCGGATCTCATACTGGTTTCATATTTCTACCATTGCTCCTCTTGCCACCTTGAAAAATCTCATCCACATAGTATTTTGAGTTGTGGAAATAACATATGACTCGGTTTATGCACACTTTCTCACAGTACATCTGTAAGATGTGGAATGAGCTTATAACAGCGGTGTTTCCCCAGAACTACAACATGCAGCAATTGAAAAAGAAGTTTAAAAGACTTATCACAGGTTAAGCAACATGTTAGAGGCATGTCTAGTGTTACAGACATCCATAAGCTATAGTGACCTCTTCCCACCAGGAGTGCCATATGGTTGTTTGCTAATTATAGCATAAAAAAGAATTAACATGTGTGTATCTGTGTCTAGTTGTGGCATCATAGCTCACAAATGAATAAACCAATTTTGACTTTTTTCTGGGGACTATCAAGTGTTCTTAGCTACAATTCAATAAAATTTATTCAGCCGTTTGAAGATCTTCAGTTCTTTTCTGGTTCATGAAGAGAATGTCGGGAGTTTTGTAAATTTAACTTCCAAATAGTAATAATAAAATGGGTTAGACCAAATTGTTAAAATAAATTTTCGAGTTAAATTAGCCAATTTCTAGAAATCTAGATTTCTAAGTAAGAATTTTTGATAGATTTTCCATACAAATTCTGTCAAAAATCGGCAATTGTTAAGCTATGCAGTCGCAATTTTCCTAGTAGACTTAGGCCCCAGTGAGCTGACAGTAGTTGTTCTGCCAAGTTGACATGAATTTTACAAACATAAGAGAACCCGGGGTAGAGAGTTGCTTAGCGTAGTTGTATTTTAACAGACTTTAGTACAGACCGGCTTTAATGGTCTAACACAAACTTAATTATATAAAATCATTGTTTTAAAGTATCAAAGATAAAAAATAAGTATGTATGTAGGTATGTCAGTGAATAGTGACTCATACCCATTATATATCAAATGAACCCCAAATAGAAAATTCATTGTTATGGTGACCAATTTCAGTGAAAGCCTTTAAGTACTAGGTACCTACTTTGTAGTAAAGTAGCTAGTAACTATTGCATTAACCCTTCCACAATACACCAGGGTTAACTGGAAGATAATGATCGATAGCATTAAGTTCGCCTATGTACCTTCAATTGTTGTTGTTTGTGCAATAAATAATTTTCTATCTATAACTATCTCGTATTCATTACACTATAACTAAAAAGATTAAGGTCAGGTTGTCACTATTCCGGTGTAATAGCCGTAACAGATGATCCAACGCGACGGACTCGCGCCGCATAGATGAAATGTAGGAATAATAACATGGCGGATAACGATCCTCCAACATACGTTTCAACTCGAAACGAAAGGATTCTAGTCCTAACCCACTCTACCAATTTATTAGTAACTAGTTGACCCACGTTCGCACGGGTGATTTAGTCGAACGCGGTCGAACGGGATAAAAACCGTCCCTACTAATTTTCAGCCAAATCGGTTCAGCCGTTCTTGAGTTATAAATAGTGTAACTAACACAACTTCTATATATATATATATAGATTACATAAAATTAATATTTTAAATTTTAATAAGATTTTTATTATTATTAAGTATTTGTTAGTAATCAAAAACATTTCACTTAGAAGCAAATATGAATCGATGACACCTGCAGAAGTACGAGACTGTGTCGCAGACGTCAACTCCTCCGTAAATTCCAAACTGAAAACAATATAACAAATATGATAAAGTTAAAAAAAGAGAACATTTTACTTGAATTAACAAATACTACGTAGGCATATTATAAAAAAAGAAATTCAGCCTCTTAGGGGTGATTTCGAAAAACTCTTTCTTAGTGGATACTTACACTTTACAAAGAACACACACTCCAAATTTCAAGTCTCTAGAACCAGCGGCAGTGGTTTAGGCTGTGCGTTGATATATAAGTCAGTCAGTCAGTCAGAACTTTGAATTTTATATGTATAGATTATTATTTTGTTTTATTCATAGTTGAGATAAGAGATAAGCAAGAATGCCACTGTGTAATTATTCTCAAACTTAGTTTAACCCTCCCAGATTGTAAATTGATAAGATTTAATATTGTTCAATCATTAAAATTAATAATGTGTTTTATTTTCGGTATTCGGTAGTAGAAAAATACTACATGTTCAAGACAAGATTTAAAGATACGTTTAGTTTAATAAAATTGTTATAACTATGGTTTTTAAAATATAAAAAAAAATCATTGTATCGTTCATATCAGCTTTGATGTTTTGTCGTGTAAACATCGATTATGCATCCCTACTCCTAGGTTTTTCTAGGCGTTCCTATTTCCTTATGCGGAGAACCTTTACTAGTAAATATATACTTATCCAGAATATTAAACGATTATTCGCGAATACGTTTCCCTACTTTTTGAGCCATATGTAGTAAAATAAGTCAAATAATAAACCAATTCACAAGAAAAACGCATGCGTAAAACATTTGAAGAGTCAAGAACATGACGCTGGCAAATGCACAAGACGTGCGGCGCCATTCATTCCTCGGAAGGGGAAGAAAGAAAAAAAAACCTTTACTAGCCTACGCCTAGTAGGTAGAACTGGGTGATACTGCCACGTCGAAGGTTGGAAGCATGACATAACTCTGCACAGGTAATCACTCCCACGTGTTGCGGTTTAAAGGTCAACGACCGATAATCCAATCGCGAGGAACCACTCCTCAATTAAATAACAACACCACTAAGTCACCACCACTTTCGACACCACTGCTTCCCTGCTATTATCTACTCTGTTATTTCCCTTAATAAATACTTTTAACTAGATACTGTTTGTATTTAATTGTATTCTCTTGTTGTATATATTCTTGTAAATTTTATTTTATATATTTAAGTGAGTGTTGAATAAATGTTTTTCTTCTTTTTCTTCTAAGTAATAGAATTAGACAGGCCCACTAACAACTCGATGCATACCATACCTGTTTGTTTATTGCACAATGCAGATCGCTGACAACTCTCTTACTTTGATACTGTAACAAAAGTTGCCTGCAAGAGATCGCTTTTAGCGATAAGGTCGCCAATTATGACACTTCATAAATAATTGTTTGTTTTGTAATTTGGTTTGTAAAATAAAGAGTTCATCGTATGTACTGTGTTACGATCTTATTGAAATATGTAATACTGTAATGTACCGTTATCGAGTATGGTAGAATATTTATAATGAAATTCAGCACAGCGTCACTAGCGGTAACTATACTTAGTGGATACATACAGGGAGTAACAAAAACCCTGTTAAATAAATGAAGTATGTGTACAGATCATTACAAGTAGTCATATAAAAATGTCTAACAATACCTAAGTTATACGTATCTGAAGTTACACGCAGTATCTAAACACAAAAAAATAATACCATTTCCCAAAAATGTTTATGACACAAGCCGTGCCTATTTTTAAATAGCTAAGTAACTAAGGGAAGAGCAAACGCGGAACCGACAAATGGGGGCCGCCTTTGTCGGCTCTTTTGTAGGATGCCGCTCCTACACCTGTGTGCCTACGGGGAAATGGGGTGCGCGGGCGGCGTGGCATCACTCGGCATAGGTGCGGCGCGGCCCGCGGCTTACATTCAGTCGCACGTGCTCTCTCATGCAATTTAGTCGTTTCCAGTTTGATCGTCGCGAATTTAGTGTCGAGTGTGATGTCGTATTCTAACGACGAATACTACAATATGTTAATGTGCCTTGGTAGAAGCATTTGTGTGATGTGTTTTTGAAAGCTCTTTTAAGAGCTAAAAATGATGTACCTATCTTGTTTCTTAACAATACAAAATCACACGTGAATTCGATTGTTTAGCCTTTGCTTGACGTAAAATGATTAGAATATGTCAGTGCGGCAGAACGGCGCGCAGCACTTGTGTGCTTACCACTATTGGTCAAAGAGACCTTTTACGTCATTAAGTTACGGTCTCGCAATCCTACAACGTTGTGGTATGTGGTATAGGGCACATAAACGTATGGAAAACGCATAAGAAGTAATCTGTGGAATGGCCTCTAGTTCCGTCGCAGTAGGTATGCGCGGTGAATAGACTTAGCGTAGCATGGCGGGCGGTGCGGGGTGCGGGCAACAGGCAGCAGGCTGCGTCGGTGGTGCAAGTACCTATGTTGTCAATATCTGAGGTCGTCAACATTTTTAGTAACGGCATAAAAGGTTTTAATAAAAAGCACACGTAAGTTTTGTATGTCTCGTATTTAAATAGAACTAGTATTACAACAACCTTGAGTTGACACTGGATACGCAGCTCGCGGATATAACAGGGTTTTTGTTACTCCCTGTATATGTACATATATAATACTATGTATAGTAAGTATATACATAACTAGTAGCGACTACGGAAAAAAAACGGCTCAACTAAGTGTGCCTCGCATATTATTTATTAGATTAGGCTCTAATAAATAATAGAGTAGGGTTTAGATTGGCCTCCCACGCCAAAATGGTTGAACCGATTTGGATGGATTGCTTCTTTGTATCGCCGGGATCAACATAGGATACACTTCAATCGGGAAATTGAGAATTTCTGCGTGAGCTTTAGTAGGTAAGTTACGGGTGAGGGCAGCATCTTTAGTAGGAAGTATGCTCTCACAACTTGACACTAATTAACTATAATCGTAAACAATAAACTTTAAAATTGTTTGGGTTCTAATGAATAAAATTTGGTATAATAATTAACAGCAACTTTAACATTTATTTGGTGGGGTCTGCGTGTCGTGTAGGTACGTATAGCTCACGCAAAACTTCATGAGCTCTCGGAAGTTAGCGCGGATGACTGCGCAGTACGCATATTATAGTTATTGTATGGCCTCTTTTACAATGCATTTAACTGTACCATGCGCAGTTTTTTACTCGGGCCTAACTTCCGAAAGCTCATAAAGTTTTGCACTAGCTATACCTACGACCTACAGATTATCAAAGGAAGGAAATTGTTTGGTGATTTGGTCGTCGAAAATGTGCAATATGAATTTACACTTCGTGGCTTTATATATAATCTTCCCAGAAATGAGGTATGTCAAATTATTTTGATGTAACACCTGAGTCTTATGAAACCGGAAGATGACACTAAAAACAACATGGCGTTGTAAAGCGATGCGCCTGAATACACCAGCTGATTGAGGAGTCACTAAAAGGTGTTGCAAGATCGAATACAAAAAGTTATAATATTAGTAATGGTGCAGAAAATAATAATAATTTCTTTTAATTAATCATGTATAGGTAGGTATTTCGGGTTATCGAAATTTTTATTTTTCCGTATTTATAAAAGCCCCGAAATATCTACTACTAGTCACAGGTACCTAACTGCAATTAGAAAAATTAAAAAACCTCATTTATTATTGTTAATATATGAAACCAAATCATGGTCATATTATATTGCCTACTTCAGTCACATTTTATCATGTTGGTAATGCATAATAATTGACTGTATGATGTTAATCATGAACAGAGCTGTTAAATAAATCGCATTGCCATTATCTGATAATGGCTAGAGCAGGAGTATACAACACAAGCTATATGTATCTATCTGGGTTACTTCCGAGACGGTGTATCGCCAGTCAATACCAACAGGTTAATGACCTTCCCGCCGGTAATAGCCCATTTAGAAATTATCCGATGCAGTGTACTTTTCTGTACTACTTTCACAAGTTTAATTACCCACTTTTACTAGTGTTCACCTCGCAACTTACATCGACAGAGTTCTTCCGTGGCATTATCTAGAACCTAGATTTATGTTATTTCCCATTCCTTGAAACAGATTATCATGAATAGCGAACTCGCGTCGTATTCGGTCTTCAAATGTTATGCAAAAAGCAATTGTTTCCGCCCGGGATCGAACCGGGGGCCTTGTGCGTGTGAAGCACACGTGATAACCGCTACACTACGGAAACTTATATGAAGAGCTCCAAATTTTCAGTAAGTATAAACCACAGCTTTAAAACTGTACCCCCACTCTATTCCATGACATTAGGTTGGATAAGTTGATATTTATTATGATTCTCTTTCTATTTCAAATCTGTGTCTAAATTCTCTCGCATAGATAAAGCTTAAGATTAGAAAAATAATACCTGCCTATAGGACGATTCAGCGCACTGACTCTGAAACAAATAGAGCCAAAAATTGGATAACGAAGCCGAATTGCACAACATGCCACCCTCTTCCACAGAATGCTGTTACTCCTAGCCTCATCGGACCAAAGTATAATAGGTACTCTGTGTAGTCCAATCTCTTATAACCTAGTCAATGGCATCCTGACGAGCATTCACTGTGCGCGTTCTTGTACCCCCAAAATTTTATAGGTACATTAGCCATTTAAGAGCACGCCACCCAAAGCTCTCCGGATTGAAGCAGATGAGTGCATGGTAGCCGGAATCGGCAAAGATGACATCACATCCTATTTGTTTTGCACAATGCTGACACTAGCTTCTCCGGTAGTCCCCTCGTGACCACGGCCAATGTAACTTGGTCGAAACGGCGAGGTTAGTCAAAAGTATGTTTTGATAATTTTTGTGCCCTAATAGACACGTTTTATCTTTACAATATTGATCACCAGTCTTTGACTGATCTTCAGTCCAACGATTAGACAAATGATGGATCTAAAATAAAAAAAATGCGGATGGCATGGTGTGAATTATTTACCTAGCTCTTACATATTATTTTCTACGGTCTGCACACTTGAAGGCAGGTTGGAGGGTAGGTAGGTACTTGGTGAGTTACCTACTTACCTACATAGTTTATCTATAGATGGTGGAGGCTTACCTACAGCTACAATACCTGCCATGAAATATTAAATATTAATTCTTTGCGTTAATTAATATAACCGAACAGAAAACCCAATAACGGACAAATCTCAAACCCAAAAGCAAACAACAAAAACAGCTAATTGCAACAAAGGCTAGCCGTAAACAAAAGGATGATCTTAGCGCAATCGATTGAAGTGTTGACTCATTGCCTCAAAGGGCGCCAATACGCCATTTAATGCTGGCTGGCCGATAAGATGCCGCCGAAAAAATAATAAAATGGATAATGAAATGGCCGCCAGTACTATGGGAGTTTATTAAAATATTCACACTATCGAGTATCGCAAAATACTAACAAAATCTGGTGTTTAACTATGTCACTAACATTTTTGTACTAGCAATGTGCGACGTGCGTAAAATTCGGAATAAACCAATGGCAGGTAATATTTATGTAATAGCGTTGTGATTGTGTCCAAATCTGGTATTTAACTTATACCATTAGGTAATAGTTTTGAGCTCTAATCGGGTGTTTAGCCAATGTCATTACTATTTTTTGTAATAGCAGTGTGTCCAAATCTTGTGTTTAACCAACGCCACTAACATTATTGTACTAGAATTATGCCCAAATCGGGTGTTTAACCAATGCTGCTAACATTTTTGCAATAGTATTGTGCCTACATTTTGCGATCAACTACACATAGTTGTTGGCATTGTGCCCAAATGTAGTGTCAACCAATGACACTAATATTTTTGTAATAGCACTGTCATTGATGATAACCAGCTTTAGTGTTAGGTCTTTTTAGGTGCACTTACAAAAACAAACTAGAAACAGCATTCACGTTTTTGTAATAGTATTTGAAGATATGATGTTAATTAAATAAATAGGTATTATAAGTAGTAAGTACCTGTTTTAAATAAGAGTACGCACTGCACATAATTTTATCTAACACATTTTATGCACCCGGATCAAGTAATTGAATTGTACACTGTACAATGCCGTGTAATGACCGCTGAGGCAGATCCGACAATGGTTGTGCAACCTCGCCTGTTTAATTAACTACAAGCTCATTTCTGACCGTGAACAATATTTTAATAATACATACCTAATCTTAAAGAAACAGCTTGAAGGAGAAATAAATATTCACGATTCCTCCGAAATAATGAAAATAGTTTGACGATAACGTGCACAGAATAATCTCGAATGAAGTTCCTGAGAAGATATGTCGGGCCAATAATTAATTTATAGAGTTTTGGCGGGGAAATGAAAAAGATCGCGTCGCCCCATTGTATTATTTTCCAAAACTTGTGTTATTTTCAGTGTTAGTCCATAAACTTGGTGGCATTTTATTCGTTAAGTGCTGGATTGCAGGCATGAGTGTGGGAAAGTGGTATTATATAATGATGGTGAAACTTTTTTTTCGTGTTGTTTCCAAAACTCCATAGAAGCTTCAAGGAAAGTTGCCACGCTTTACTAGGAGTATGACTTTCACTAGACTATGACTTGACTTGATGACTTCAACTGTGACTTGACACATATTTGCGTGAATATATTAACTTGAAAAATTATCAATTACTTGACACTGGCTAAATACATAAAAGTGTGGAGCCAAAACATTAAAAAAAAATGTATATTGCCGTTTTTAGACATAATTGCACGGCTATTGCGTAAATGGAGCTGTCACATCACACACACATCATTAGTCTCTGCGTTCACTGCTGAACATATTATAAATCCTCCCCTATTAGAAGTCGGTGTTTGCCATAATCACCACACTTGGCAGGCGTCGTGGTGATCGCAGTAGGTTGTAATTCAGACCGAGCAGAACGCTGCTGCCCATTCCCCGAGATATTCCCCTCGCCGACTCTTACGGTACCTGTGGAAAGAGATGGGATGGTCCTATTCTTTTATTTGGGACCACATGGAGGTCAAAATTGGAGCGATGAGGATTAAAATTCGAACTTGAGCTGATGATGATAGCATATTAATTAAATCAGTTTCATAATTTTTGATCAATGGTGGAATGAGGCCGATACTACAACACCATTCTTCTTTTTCGTTTAATGGCTTTCTATCGCTTTTAGCGATAATTCTGCCAATGTCAAGTAAGGAATTTTTGTACGGTTATGTCATGTCAAAGTCTTATTTTGTCAGTCAAAATGCCACTGCAAAATGGTGGATATTTTACTGAAGGCTCTAGGAAGCATTGAAGAGAAAACGAAAAGGCATAGTTTTAAAACTTGCAACCATTTGCCAACACTCATGCACGTTGTCGAACAAATTTTCGGATAAGAATCCATCATTATCACACGTTCAACTTCAAAAATACACGGGTTATAGAAAAAACATTAAAATTACTACCGCCATTTTCGATTTTTTTTAACGACCTCTACACACACCTCTATACCACCGTCAGGGTGTCAAGTATTGATTTTATCAAAGTCAAAAGATTTTATTGCAAATAGGCTAATATCGCGCACGGCACGCGAGTGAGTTCTCTTTTATTCCCAAAAGAACATCGATGTTTTGATTCAGTGATCTTTTACGAATATATAGGCTCACGGGTTGTGCGTAGGTTGCAACCATATAGGTTGCCAACCATATAAGTTATATAAACTTAACCTTCGGAATGCGCACCGGGCCGTGCCCGGAGCAAGAATGATTCGTATTTCGTAGTACACCGAGCGCTCCCTTTATATAGGCCAGATGGGTGGGGAAGCGATGACAATTGCCGGTGTTGCCACTGTAATAAATTAAAATGCCACCACAGGGTAAATTACGGTACTGCCCGCTGCGCATAGAGTTTATAACTGGACGTTGCCGCCGTCAAATACTTTAGGTGCTCTTTTAATCAACAGTTTCTTAAGTCCTTATTGCCGATATAAACAATAGTCACGTATGTATGTAGCCGCTGGCAGCTTACTAGTCGTTAAATAAACCTTGTTATGATTTCAGTAATCATCTAAGCACGTGTGAGCGCTTCGCATGTTTACGAGCCGTAAAATATTTTGGCTTTAGAGACTTTAGGGATTATTATCGTTAAGGGGTAGCTTTTATTAGAGGGTGTGTGGTTTCATTGACCTTTTAAGGCGTTTTTCCTGGTTCTAAAATATTCAATTAGATTTTATGTTGTTAAATGTACACGTTGCTTTGTATGTGATGGCTTTGTAAATTTATATTATAAACTAGCTTGCTCGCTCCAGCTTCACACAGATTAATTAATTTTACGCCCTAACCTTGTCTAAAGAAATAGGGGAGGGGAAAAGGCTGAATGGATGTAATTGTAACCTCCTTTCGCAGTTTCTACTTACATTTTGTGCGCCAGTGACACTTATTAATTATTAGCCATCTCATCTAAAACTGGATGGATACTTTTAAATGTAACTACCAGTAGATCTGCAAGATATTTCCAATCGCAGTAAACACTTCATCACATCATCAGATTGTTTTTATCTCAACCTATTGACACTGGCATTCAATATGATTATCTAATGTCCGATAATGTGTTTAGGCATTTACTCTTTCACGTCAAGGCCGTGACTGTAAATGGATAGTCCAAAGTATTTATATTCCATATCCTTATAGTATTTAGTTATAAATCTCTTACAACGGTGAAGGAAAACATATTTGAAGGAATCGCCGTAGTCAAGCATTCAAGAACACAAGGTGGTAGGACTTTTCTGCAAAATTCGTCTAGGTAGGTACCACTGATTTTCCAGTTATTCTGCCGCCAAGCAGTAGTGTGCAAGCACTACTGTGTTTCGGTTTGAAGGGCACTGTAGCTAGTGAAATTACTGGCCAATTGAGACATTATGATTTGATCTCACAGTCGATTAGTCTTGTTACCAGACTATGCTGATGTCTCAGGATGTACAGTGCAGTGTCACGCGATACTTTATATTTTGGAGTTCCGAGTGACACTGATCTGTTATGGGCGGTCGTGTCGCTTAACATCAGGTGTACGACTAGCTCGTCACATCATTCACTAATATAAAAAAATATATAAAATGAAATAAGAATATCTAGTGTAATTCAGCTAGATTCTGGTGCTGGTGGTCTATACCGACCTTTACAGCGAGGGTGGGCGAACAAGGCGTCCAGGAATCCGTTACTCGAATTCACAATACATCATTTAAATGATTAATTTATGAAGTGTTTAGTTAGATTAAATTGATTTTTTACTTGTAATCTGTACGTATACTATTACTCTATACTTTATTAGGTACTTTAGTAATATTTAAGTTCCTCTGAGGTTTGATGAATTAGCTATTTTTACTCACATGAGTGTCATCATTTTTTTTAAACTAACCTTGTAATCTAGGTAGGTGGCCTTTAGTTACGTTTGCTAAACTTGCCCAGCTGTGGGCAAATAAATAGACCTAGATTGACATTAAAATTCATGCGATTTTCCGGCCTAGTTTGCTCCTTGTGGTTTCCTTCCAGCAATGTAGCTACAAATAAAATTCGTCAAGGCACTTTCTCTGATTTGTCACAGTGGTGATTGGTGTATGGAAATTGACAGCCATCGCTGATGGAAATTAGAAAATGTTAGCATGGCCTTTTCCAAATTAGAAAAACAACTATACTGGATGTTAAATTTTATCCCATTCAAGTACCAACCTAATAAATGTAAGTGTTTTTTTTTTTCTATTTTGCCCATGACACGGTTTGTGTATGGTGCCAGTTTTCATGTAAGTAAATGTTGGTTAGTAATTAAATTACCACACCACATAATACTTATATTAATTATCTTTGCTTACACTATACTTTGATTACCAATTTACCAAATGCCTCAAGACGTCATTGCTGCTCCACGGGAGTCCAGTCATGCCAGCGGTACATGCGCTATCTACATGTGTTTAAAAATAATTCCTTCTAATTTGTACATTACAAATAGCTGTGAGGATTTGTTATGAAGTAATGTTTACATTACTTAATGTGTAAATATAAACATATTGTATTTAAAAGAACTCCTGCGTAGTTACTTACTTCGCTTTTTTCATATGATTTTGTGTGCTCTTTGTCTAAGCTCGCCCCGCGGTTTCACTCGCAGATTTTACATAATAATTGGCCTCTAAGGCCCACATTACAGAACTACGTTGTGATGAATCGCTGCTCACGGAGGGATTTTATTAACCTAATGTTTGATTTGTGAATGAAATGTCTACTTGAGCCACCAATTGATGACTAAGCAGCGTTCTGTAATGCGGGCCTAAGTTATTCCATGTTACCACAAATACATAAACCTGACTTAGATAGACGTCAAACGTGTGTTAAACAATACAAAACAGTAGTTTAACACTAGTTTAAGTCTCGTTTAAATCTTTTGTGGTTAAATCCATTAATGTCTAAAAATGTGCCTTGAGGTGAAAACGTGAGGTGATATTTAAATTTTCTGCCCCTCCCTCCCCCCCTGGTGAGATGTCGTGAGATTTTATTCAACCCCCTCCCCCATCCCCGAAACTCACGTGAGATTTTTCAAAATGTGAGTTTCTTACGTAAACGCGTTGGATTGTTATTGTAAAAAGAAAAAACAAATTTTCATCGTCCTTTTATTTACGACTAGTTAAGACTAGTAATCAATATTGCTGAGAGTTTAATTATAAGTGTAATAAAAATTTAACAATAGAATACTTAATCGTAAATACTGTAATTAAAAAAAGAATATCTACTCTAATTCAGTCCATAGAGAATCATGCACGGTCTCAAGAGAGACTATTGGAACCAACATTTCCATATGATTTTCAGTAAAATCATCTGCTCCTTCAACTTCGTTCTGATATAGCCACTCTAAGCCATTGGCACTTGTACAAAGTAACTCATTAGCTCGTCTTGTGACAATCCGTGAGGGTCGCACTTTGCGGAACATACGCGCTTGCTTAGCTGGTGCAATGTGGGCTGATCGCCTGTGCTCTGCAGCTCTTGTGCTAGATGCAAAGTAAATACCGCATGTACTGCAGCATCTTTTCTCTAAATCATCACGTACACTTGGGCAATAGAGATCATAAGGCGTGCTGATGAAACCATTCAGCGGTTGAATCGGTAGGCAGTGGCGTATTAGAAATGGAGCAAATGACTTTCCGTCATGCTCTTTAAAGTCCGGAATTGTCAAATGTCCATCAACTTGAGTGATAGGGTATGGAGGTGGCAGAAAACGGTCGTGAAGAATCATATACTCGTACTACGTACTACGATTACGCTTAAGATTAAATCTTAAGCATGTACAATCTGGATTAAATTGTCCAAAACAGTATAATTTTTTTTTGTTTCAATCAGAAAAAAAATTGCGTGATATTTGCCGAGACCCCCCCTCTCCCCAACGTAAGATTAGATGAGATTTGACTCGACCCCCTCCCCCCCTTAAACACCTCACGTAATTTATGGACGCCCCCTTATCCGCCACAGACAGTTTTTTGAACATAAGTGATGGATGAAAAATAAATAAAATAGAAAAGAAAGAATATTACTTCATAGAAAGGCAATCCTATTTCTATGAAGATGCCTTCTCACATTCAAAATGTGAATGAGAAACATCGTTTACTGTGAGCTAACAGTTGTGAAGATATAAGATATTGTTACCAATTAACTTTATGGAGATTGACAGAAGAAAGCCACCGGTCATGGCGGCGAAAGTGAGGTTGTTAGCTTTGAATAAATCAAGAATTGGCAACAAATATTGTGATCGAATGTCAATTCGCGTAATGGTTGCGTGCACGACGCTGGCAATTATGTCTGTGGTAAACTGGTAAAGGTACTATCTCAATATATCTGACTCACGATTCTAATAGAATTCTGGAGAGCCTGAGCGATCTCTGAACTGTCCAACCAATACTATGCCTACAATACAGTACATAAATTGCAAGTACAATCCTAAGTGCATTACTAAGCAATTGCAATACTAAGTGGTAACCCAGTGTTATTGATGACTTAGATATGTGGCTAAAATAATGCTTATGCTAATGGCTTTAAGCATATCATATATATATATATCATACACAATGGGTTTAATAAAAGAAAATTAAAAAGTACCATCTTCTAAGAATAAAGGGTAGTGTGTAATAACAATAGTAAAGGTAGGCAATAGTAATCTAACCATGTGTCATTACGATGCAATCCAATAAAAAAGAACGGACTATCTAGTTCCACAAGGGTTCTTTATAAACAGATACAATTTATAAAAAATCTATTGGTGATGATTACAATGATGACGGTTATTTATGTTTAGTGAGGGACCCATCTGATTGATGGTAAGTGGTCCATCTGCAATACTAGAACTCCATGATGCCCTATTTATTACCCAAGATAGGCCTGTATAATACTACTTTCTGACCAGGTGATCACGAAACATTAATTGCAATGCAACTGGAGTAATTTCCATACTAACTATGCACATAAACTGCGTATTGGAACTGTAAAAACCATACAATTTTGTGTTTCAACTGGTTGCAATCGAGTTACGTGATCGCCCAGCTGATGGCAAGTGACGACGCGGTCGACGGTGGAACATGCTTGCCTAGAAGATACCGGTTCACTCTAGCCTTGAAAACTCTCAGATTATATTTTTCAGGAAACAATGGCTCTGGTAAGTTATTTCATTCCTTTGCCGTCTGCGCGATAAATGTTGAGGAGAAACGCTTTTCGCGGTTTGGAGAAATGCCCATACGTACGTCGTGTGTTTGAAGGATTCCAACGGTTTACCGCTCTCAGCTCTTTAGAGCTGAGAACAATCTCGATTCAACTAGATTTCTAATAAAGTACAAATAATTGGCGGTAAATAATACACGAGCTGAAGAGGGAGATAAAAAGCTGGTGTCTTCGTATAGCGTCGTCTCTGTCACACGGAACACGAGCGACAAAACGTCACATAATATACAGTGGTAGAGAAAAAACTCTACGAAAGTAGGGACCCGACAGCAGATTCTCTCCCTCTGCACGGAACACTAGAGCGACAAAGCGTCAAATAATATACTGAAGGTAGAGACAACGCTCTACGAAAGTACGGATCCGACACTAGTTGATTATGGCCCGTATTACGGAATGCTCAGTCGTCGATTGATGCTCAAGTACAAATTTTATTTACTATTTGATGATTTTTGATGACTCGTTTTATTTACGTACCTGCTACATTAGAATGGAATTGGTCCTTTCGTTAGGGAGCTACAGTGCCACAGGCATCAAACTTATAACACCTTGATTTTTCAATGTTGGGGAAAATAATCAATAATGATTCGTTACCGTTTGGGTGACGTTGACATTTTAGTTACGGAACCCTAATAAAAGTACTTCTTCTAGTTCCCAGGCCTCCGAAATCGTGACTTGACCAAAAATGATGGATAATTAGGATAGTTTGAAGAATTTGTGCATTCTTTATCTTTATTGTGTCTAACGGATGCTACCTATCTTTAGTTATTTATTTATTTAATTATCTTTAGCCTAGGTTAAGATTGAACATATTTTTTTTTAATAATAACGCCCAACGATCACATACATAGATCCTGGACCCTAACTAGGATTCCCTGTGTCTAGGGACCCAGGAACTATGAGGACCATGGCCCACAACACCCAGACTCGGAACAAGTATTTGCGCTTTTTTTCTGTGCACAAATACTTGTCCTGCCGCAGGAATCGAACCCGCCGCCTCCGGGTTATGAGCCAACCTGCTCAACCACAAACTACGTGCTCATATCTAAAAATATTTAATACACAAACAAATAAATAACGCCCACGATCGCAAATCAGCAGATCACAAATGTTTGTCCCAGGTGGGTATCGAACCCACAACCTCCAGTTCAGAAGGCAGAGCTACTACCAACAGCTATCAGGCCAGTCAGTATTATAATATGGAACTAACTAAGCACGGAGGTAATATCAAAATTATTAGTCATTCATCACTAGGTGGTAGGACTTTTCTGCAAAGTTCGTCTAGGTAGGTACCACCGCTTTGCCAGTTATTCTGCCGCCAAGCAGTAGTGTGCAAGCACTACTGTGTTCCGGTTTGAAGGGCAATGTAGCTAGTGAAATTACTGGGCAAATGAGACTTATGATCTGATCTCACAGTCGAGTAAACTTATTACCAGACTGTGTTGATGTCTCAGGATGATGTGCGCAATGCAGCAGTCATGCGAAACTTTACATGTTAGAGTTCCGAGTGACACTGTTCTGTTATGGGCGGCCGTGTCACTTAACATCAGGTGAACGACTAGCTCGTCACATCAATCAATAACATAAAAAAAAAATCATTACAGCTTGTAATGTAGCGCTAAATAGAACCGACTTTGACGAGGTGGGACGCTGCAACACAAACTATACTTAATCAATTAAAAATAAGAAATTAGGCATATATAAATATCGTTACTAAGTATACCTATGTAAATTAATTGAAAAAGATAGCGAAACGAGTTTTTGAAGTGAAAACTTCTTTAGGCGCGTTTTAGGTGAACAAAAATCATGGGACTCGCGTCATCGCGTCACAGGTCGTCCTAGTGTGGGATTCAGGGTTCAGCATTATTTTTGTTATTAGCTTCTTTAGTCCATAATATTCCTAGATGCATAATTCTGTGTGCTTTATTTTATGTGAATAAATAAATTTATTATTATTATTATTATTATTATTATTATATATGTGTACTTTTTGGGTGAACCAAAAAGCGTGCAACTCGCGTCATCGTCACCGCACGCTTCCCATTACCTATATGTCACAAGTTACTCAGTTTTCACTTCTATCGGCAGTCCCCAAAGACTGCCCGCACTGTTTTTATGGACCTTGTAATTCAACAGTATCCGGATTCCAAATAAAATGACTTACCGACACCTGTTAGAGTATAAGGCCAGTAGTAGTTCCCGATCCTGCCGTGTCGGTTCATTATTAGACAGTTAATCCTCCATCGCCACACCTACCCGTATGCCTTCCGTTATCAATGTCCAACATCTGAAGGGTCGTGTCCTTTTCGTGCTAGCGTGATTATTGTGTTGTTTTTTAAGTTAAAACGTTGTGTGGTCGAAAGGAAGCAGATTGTTTTGTTTGTTTAATATTAAAATTATATGGCGGGAGTGAAAATAGATAGATAGATGAACTAGGTATGCATTGTGCATACCAAATAACAAACATTACAAAAAAAAAAATTAATATAATGGGTAACAATGGGCGACCTTATCGCTAAAAGCGATCTCTTCCAGGCAACCTTTTGATGGAGAGAATTTAACGAAGTAGCAAAGGACGGGGTGCACATAACCATTTAGTTTATATTAAGGGCATTGTTGGCGATGCGCCACTATCAAGCGGTTTGCCCGACTTTAAAAAGGTTGAGTCACATTTTATTTTTAATGTATAGATAGTTAAAAGCAATACGCGGGGTGCGTGCTGAGGTGGGGGTACCTTCCTACCTTCAAAATAGTCAGTCGTCGTTTGCGCCACCTCCGCGCACGATGCGTTGCCTACTATAATATAGGTCTTTACCTATGAAATTGCCGTTTTGTTTGAAAAAAGTTAAAGTATTTTTTTTTCGAACTTATTTATTTCTTTTATTCAAAGTAATCACCCCTGCAATCAATGCATCTTTGCCAACGCTGTGGCAGTTTATGGATGCCCTTCTTGAAAAAATCAGCAGGACGGGAGACAACAAACTCTTCAAAGGCGTTTTGTACTGCCTCTCGGGAATTGAATTTTTTTCCCGCTAAAAAGTTGTCCAAATTTTGGAAAAAGTAATAGTCGCTAGGCGCAAGATCTGGTGAGTATGGCGGATGAGGGAGAGCTTCCAAACCCAACTCATGCAGCTTAGAGACGGTCTGTTGTGCAGTATGGGGTCGCGCGTTGTCGTGAAGTAGCAGTGGAGACGACCGATTGACCAAAGCTGGTTGCAGACGTGCGAGTTTCACCATAATTGTGGTCAGTTCTTCAATGTACACATCTGCAGTAATGCTCTCGCCGTTTTGTAAAAAGCTATGATGAATCACACCAGCACTAGACCACCAAACTGTGACCATCACCTCTCTAGGGGTCATTTTTCGTTTTGCACATTGCTTTGGTACCGAACTAGGATCTAACCAACTTGCTGAGCGCTTTCGATTGTCAAAAAGAATCCATTTTTCGTCGCACGTAACAATTCGGTTCAAAATTCCTTCATTTCTGTGCCTGTTAAGCAGCGCAAGGCAAGTCTCGACGCGTACGTTGCGCTGGCGATCGTTAAGTTCGTGGGGCACCCATCTATCAAGCTTTTTTATCTTGCCAATCTGTCGCAAATGGACCAATATTGTTTTGATGCTAACATCAAAAGCTGCTACCAGCTCAGCTGTAGATTGAGATTCATCAGCTTCCACAATCGCCTTTAATTCATCATTGTTGACCTAAGTTTCCGGAAGACCACGAGGTTCATTTTTCAAGTCAAAATTCCCAGAACGGAACCGAGCAAACCAATAACGGGTTGTACGTTCGTTTGTACAGTTCTCTCCGTAAACGTCGTTGATGTTACGTGTCGTTTGTGCCGCGTTGGTGCCACGACGGAACTCATATTCCATAATTACACGAAATTTCAAAGTATCCATTATGAGTAAAAATGTTGAAATGTAATGAAAATACAACGCTAATTAATAAACAAAAGACTTATATTGTAAATAGAATGTCATATTTTTAAAACAAAATTAATTTGAATTTAGAATTCATAGCCAATCAAAACTTTTTTTTATTTGAAAAAGTCTGTACTGCAATACGGCAATTTCATAGGTATTATTTTTATGTATCTACCTCCAGTTTAAATAAACTCAGTGAAAAAGCAGATTTGAATTTTAATTTTACTACTTTTGGGTGTTGCGGCATAGTCGCCAACAAATTCCTTCGAGCTGGATCTGAACCAGCGACCTATGGATAAATGCCTACTTATAAAATTAAAAGTAAAAAATACGTATGAAGAAGAAAAAAACTCACTCTAGTAGAGCTCGGGTTTGAAATCCATAACACATGGTTTTCTGACATGAAATTTGTAACAAAGGTGATTGTCCTCTAAAGAATTTATTTAAATCAAATACATAATTTCGATAATCAAAAGAAATAAGTAGGTATCATAGATTTATGGAGGTATACAGTACTACATAAATGGCAAAACCCATATAGGTTGGTACAGCTGTTTAGTTTCGTTTTCAGCATTGAAAACAATGCTTCTTTGAAGTTGCCCTCTTTAGAAGATGCCTACTGTTGCAAAACAATTTGGCCAGTTGGGTAAACACACCATCATTCATTTTAGTTTCATTTTCGAATGACAGAGTGGTTTTTAGATTTTGTTTTTCGTTTCCATAGTAATAGTGTCCTACATAACACTGTAGTGTAGGTGTTAAATGTTTATAGAAGTAAATATAATACTAATAATAACGCCCAACGATCACATACATAGATCCTGGATCCTAACTAGGATTCCCTGTGTCTAGGGACCCAGGAACTACGAGGACCATGGTCCCACAACACCCAGTCTCAGAAAACGTATTTGCGTTTTTTTTCCCTGTGCACAAATGCTTGTCCTTCCGCATCGAACCGGCCGCCTCCGGCCTACTTTTACAGCACCTATAGGAAGAGATGGGGTGATCCCAGTGGGTGGTAATATGATAGGAGTAAATACTTCATAATAAATGATCAAACGAACTTCTAAGTGAAATTCAATCATTATTATTTTTTTTTTTATGTTAGTGAATGATGTGTCGAGCTAGTCGTTCACCTGATGTTCAGCGACACGGCTGCCCATAACAGAACAGTGTCACTCGGAACTCCAAAATATAAAGTTTGGCGTGACACTGCACTGCGCACATCATCCTGAGACATCAGCACAGTCTGGTAATAAGATTACTCGACTGTGAGATCCGATCAGAAAGTCTCTTTGTCCAGTAATTTCACTAGCTACAGTGCCCTTCAAACCGGAACACAGTAGTGCTTGCGCACTACTGCTTGGCGGCAGAATAACTGGCAAAGCGGTGGTACCTACCTAGACGAACTTAGCAGAAAAGTCCTACCACTTAGTAATACGAGAATACTATACGAGTCACTTAATTTTTTAGATATAGTATTATTATTGGTTTTAAATTCGTTTTGCCTGTAGGTTAAAAGGTACAGCCAAGTTAAAATCAAAAATAATATTAATCTGAAAAATAAAGTGAAGAAATAAAATTTAATGCTTCGTTACATACTGATTGATGACAACGACTTTTCAAACCTTATAATCTAATCGACCTCCAATTTTAGCTCTATATTTATAAACAACTTAAAGAAAAACTCCATCATTTATTTCATTGATCCCGTTACGAACCATAAAATCTGATATTTTCATTAATGAATGTCTAATTTAAAATAATTTTCCCATTTAGATTTGAGTCCAATGCGTTTATTTTATTGTTTTCTGGCTTTCCCGTGCGGCCTCGATAATCCCAAGATTTGTGTTACTGGGGTACACTATTTCATTTAACATTATGAGTATCGTTAGTCGACGAAGATATTCGATAATCGTTCTTACTTATGGCTCATGTGGAGGTCTTCATCTCACCCACTTTCTACCAATATCTTATAGGTTTACGTTGTTCTTTGTTTTTAATTTCTATTTTGTTTCCTCTTCCTTCCTTTTTCAAATAATGAAAGATAGTGTACTACTAATGCGTAATGACTTTTTTTTTATGTTAAGGAATGCCTGAGCTAGCCGTTCGCCTGATGTTAAGCGACACGGGTGCCCATATCAGCTGCAGTGTCACTCGGAACTCTAAAGTATAGAGGTTCGCGTGACACTGCACTGCGCACGTCATCAGCACAATCTAGTAATAAGATTACTAAACTGTGAGATCGGATCATAATGTCTCATTTGCCCAGTAATTTCACTAGCTACAGTGCCCTTCTAACCGGAACACAGCAGTGCTTGCGCACTACAGCTTGGCGGCAGAATAACTGGCAAAGCGGTGGTACCTACCTAGACGAACTTTGCAGTAAAATCCTACCACCTAGTAAAACTCGTCTTGAACAAAAAACGTCTTGAACAAGTAAGTTCTATAGTATATTCTGTAGTTGAAATGAAATGACTATTTACAATTTCCAATACAACAAATAAATTACAATACAATTTCCCGGGATAAAAGTACTTATGACCCCGGTAATATAAGCAACTCGTGCGCAAAATCACATCCTAATCGATCCAGTCCTTATCGCGTATAACCGAAATAAATAAAAATATTTGACTGGCCTGATAGCTCAGTTGGTAGTTAGCTCTGTCTTCTGAACTGTAGGTTGTTCGATTCCCACCCAGGTCAAACATTTGTGTGATGAACATCGATGTTTGTTCTGTGTCTGGGTGTTATATTGTATTCTATGTATGTATTTCTAAACAAAAAGTATGTAAGTATTGTATCAGTTATCTGATTTTCATACTACAAGTTTTGCTTAGTTTGGGACTAGGTGGCGTTGTGTGAAATGTTTACACATATTTATTATTATTTTATGTAAGAAAAGTGCTTAAAATAGCAATTTGCAATAAATTGTTAGACTTAAAATTGGATTCACTTTTAAACATTAGTGGGAATTAAAGTAAATTTAATACCCAGTGTACTAATTCGAAACGAATATAAGCAACAATACCTATTGCAATTCATGTTTGTTCCAGTCAGAGATTCATTCTCCTTTTTTTTTTTCAAAAAAAGAGCGCCACTATCATAAATCTTTTACGTACACCCACAGAGGGCACGTAAAAAAACAATTACAATTATATCAGAGCAATAAAAATCTGAATACGAATAGGTCCATACAACATGATGTTCTGGTTTGGTGGTTGGTTAGGCTGGTTTTGCAGCATTGGCAGCACGATCGCATCCATTTCTTCTCCATTCATGCTCATCAGATTCACCGATTCGTTGCGCTCCACAGCGTCATGTTCCATTACATCCCATTCACATCACAATCACACTCAAAACGTTCCACGATTGTGTGCTCACCACGTAACTACTGTAAACGTAACGTAACCTTAACAAACCGTTTGTTAACAACGTAAATGACAATGTTAACGGGACTTTTTGACTCGTAAATTGAATCTTAGGCCTACCGGTTTGAAGTTACTTACCTTAAAATTACCTGAAGTACTTCTGCATTATGTATTTAGCTCGACAGTTACTCGACTCTTATGTTAATAGCGATTTACTTGCATTCCGGACAAAACATTTCTATTCATATGAGAATAACACAAATCTCGAATTTATTGATTGTCTACGATATCGATTTATGAATTTTTAACAGTTGTTATAACTGTTATATGCCCTTTGGTTTATGGGAATCGTTTTACACGTGGTCGTGAAATATTGGTTATTAATATTTCATGCTGTTGACGTATCTAATTTGCTAAAAGTAATTTATTTTTATATGGCTCCCGTACCACGCATTTTAAATATGGACAGTCTACCGTTATAGTGCAATAATAATATCTGAAGGGCATGACCCAGTTCCTATTCAAGTTCATCGTTACCATATGCTAATAACATATGTAGATGATTATGACCTAGATAATGAGCTTCGTGTTCAATAAAATTCAAAGATATTTCGACCATTTCTCCCATTATTAGATGCAATGGCAGCGGTGACTCCGTGAGTGGAACCAACAATGTTCTGATACTGCACGAATTTGTAATAATGCCATAAATAACTTTCGAATCGCCTCAAAACTTATGCCCTGATCGTAATTAAGATCTAAAATCAAGTACCATCTTAATCTCCCTAGCATTAAGATAAAGACCTAAATCTATCTGAAACTGGTATCACGATGATTTGTTATGGTCTTGTGTACCGCAATCAACGTTGTACTTGATACGGCAATCGCCGTTTTGTACGGCTATTGTATGTATTTAGGGATGACCATAACCACAAACGAACGGCGGATTTCTATTTCATTTTAGAGTTCGAAAAATCAGATTACTTGTTTCTTTATTCTTTAAACAGTGCAATGCGCAACCCTGTAGCTGACTAAGAATTAAGTTATATTTTGTTTATTCTGACCACCAGATGAAATTAAGTGTGGAAACCACACGGTACTGTAACGCTGACCCGCTGTAGCCGATTAAACCGAGTCTTTATTGAAGGTTATAGCCGATAACGGCACAGTAATATAAAGTTGAACGGCTGTTAGAACCCTTTACCGACTATTGCCACGGTAGAGGTAATTGTATACACAATTTTGGACAATTGCCTGGTCGTGTTAGGAAAATGAAACAGTAGATGATTTTTTTTGGAGAAGGTTGCCAAAGCATTATGATTATTAGTGTTCTCGAAGCACGGCGTGATAATAATATGAGCACATATGTAAATTACTTGAGATTAAATTCATTCATGACCTATGGAGCAGAAACGTGGACACTCAGGGTAGGACTAGTCCATCAGTTCAAGGTCGCTCAGCGAGTTATGGAAAGAGCTTTGTTAGAGGTATCTCTACGGGATCCTATCGGAACCGAGCTACCGACATATTAGTAATAGTAATGTCTAGAGTGGAGACCGTGAATCGGCAGACGTAGTGTAGGACGAGCTACAGCGAGATGGAGCGATGACATACGAAAAGTAGCTAGAAGTAACTGGATAAATAGAGCCGGGCCGGGCTCAGTGGCGCGCCTTGGGAGAGGCTTATGTCCAACAGTGGACTAATATACGCTGATGATGATGAAATTCATTCTGTCAAGAATGTGATGGATGTAATATCTATCTACGAATGCATAACTTATCAGTATCACGCAGCATCATAAACTTTAATGGACAAACACGAATCAGAAAATAGTGCGCAATGAATCTGCAAAAAAAAACGATATTTTCATACATACCTAAGAACTTGGATATAATAATTTTAAATATGTCAGTCTCTGTGGTGTGGTGGTTGAGCAGGTCGGCTCATAACGTGGAGGCGGCGGGTTCGGTTCCCGCGGCAGGACAAGTATTAGTGGCACGAACAAAAAAATACTTGTTCTGTGTCTGGGTGTTGGTCCCTAGTTAGGGTCCAGGATCTATGTATGTGATCGTTTGGCGTTATTATTATTATATACACACATACACACACACACACACACACACAAACACACACGCGCACAGACCATAACCACAAACAACGGCGGATTTCCATTTCATTTGTGTTTCCAGTGTGCGTACACGCGCGCACACACACACACACACACACACAAACACACACACACACACACACACACACACAAACACACACACACACACACAATGTCAATAAACATTTGTGTACTTGTATTTGTATTAATAAATAAAACGCAAACAACGTCAATTTAATTCATATATAATTTACGAATAAATTTGCTACTTATCGATATGTGCATTAAGTACCATTTAACTTTGCTAACGGAATGGCACCAATATTGTTAAGGTTACTTTAACGATTTACCGTAAAGTTTATGGTAATATTACGGTGTTTCTATCACAATTGCATTTACTGAGATTGATTTTATGAGAATAAAAGAGATAGTGAACCGTAAAGTTGTTCATAACCGTTGAAAACGATAAGGAACATAGAGTTGCCTTTTCAAGTCTTATTTAAGTATATTAATTTAGTTTATGTCAGTAATGAGTGCGAGAAAGTGGTATAATGATGGTGAAACGTTTCTTTTCGTGTTGTTTCCAAAACTCCATAGAAGCTTCTAGTAAAATTGCCACCATTTTACTAGGAGTATGAGGTAGCTTTAATTATCTATATATAATATATTCACAATTATGTTAACATAACTTATATACGATATTATATTACGATATTATATCGTATATAAGTTATGTTAACATATAACATATAATTGTGAACTGTTTATCTAAATAAGTTTTATTTGACATTGACGTATATGAAGAATACTTATAATTTTTTATTTTATTTTATTATTATTGACTTGTTTTAAATTTCTCATGACATGTTTTCATTCTTAATATTATTGTATTAATTAATGACATGTTAGTATAATTTATTAAATATTGTTGTAATGTTTTCGAGAGTCTAACATGTAATTTTTTTACCAATAAAATTTTATGATTTATCTTTTCTACATAAAACAATAATTTATTGTGGTAAATACCTAAGCTATTATCAGTAAAGTTTCGCTGGAATTAATTATATCTCCACACGTATTTCTTTCTTGCTTAATTATAAAATGTGAAATTGTTGTTTGTCATAATGAGAGTTTTAAGGATCTTGATCACATTATTCATCATCATAATCACCAAGCTTAAAGACGTCCACTACTAAACATAAGCCTCCCCATAGAGCGTCACTTTGAGCGGTTTCGTTAACATAAATAAAATAAGCCTTTTAAAATGTATTGTTTATTTTACCACATAGATTGCTCGGAGAAACAAAGGCCATAGAAAGCTGATTATATTCAAATCGTGGCAACACCAATCCAGCCCGAGGAGTCATCGTGACCATTTCTGGCCGATTTGCAAGATTTCACGCTGACCGATTGCCCGAGGGCTCTGCAAATATATGTCAAGTATCACTGGTGGACATCGACGTGGTAATAGAAGACAGAGCAAGAGTTTTTAACACCGTCTTTATATATACAGTACAGGCTTCAGAGACTCCAACAGACTTTTATAAACAGCCAGGCCATGGAACTACAATCTTCAGCAAGCCAGGCATTGAGATCACGAACTTTAAATTTAGAATTATTTTTTGTGGTGCCAGTATCGATTCCAAGATTCTAACCGACTTCCACGAAAGATCCAGGCATTAAAAGCATGAGTTTAAATTTAAGATATTTGGCTTGTTTGCTTATTGGTGAAAATAATCATTTCATTGGCGGGTCTCCCGTAAACATTAACACGGGTCTATCAGCATAACGTTTTCGTCTAAAGAATATTATTTTGGATTATTTTATTTTATTTTATTGTAATAGGTTCGGTAACAGACAATAGGCCATTAGATACATAAGTACAGAATCAACATGATACGGCTATATAAACCTAAAGTCCAATCATAACCGTACAACGTAATTACATCAAGTTTAGATACTGCTTAGTTAAGTGTATTTGTACCAATGAAGATAAAGTTGACGTTTACGACTTAAAGCCTAGGAAATCTAAATGCAGTAAAACGCTTTGTATTGTGGGACCACCAGTAATGGTAGCAATAGCACAAATAGTATGATAGGACGGCGATAATGCATATTTTAATGGTGATGAATGTTGTTGAGAAAGGTAGGCCATCACCGCAAAGATATTTGTGTAAATAGTGAAATAAAGAAAGAAATAAATTGTTTATTCATGATAAAAGGTATTTCAACGAATAAGATAATAATATAAAAACTAAATGTAATATGATTTTGCCAGTTATCAAATCAGTCCACTATGCTTCCATTACTATTCTATAATCTTTCAGCCATGTTAAAAATCGTCTTTTACAAATAAGTTGCTATAATACTGGGACTACTAATTTTGAGGATCTCGGAAACTTAAACATCGATTCAGAAATTTTAATGGTATACTTTTAAGGGCTTATGTGGATGGCAAATTATTCAGTAGAGCACAAATACTAGTATATAAGTAACAGATATATAACAGAAGTACATAATCTATCTTAAGGTACTCGGTAAGTATGTACTTTTGACTGGCCCGATAGCTCAGTTGGTAGTAGCCCTGCCTTCTGAACTGTGGGTTGTGGGTTCGATTCCCACTCAGGACAAACATTTGTGTGATGAAAATAGCTGTTTGTTTTGTGTCTGGGTGTCATATTGTATTGTATGTATGTATTTACAAACAAAAAAGTATCTAAGTATTGTATCAGTTATCTGGTTCCCATAGCACAAGCTTTGCTTAGTTTGGGGCTAGATGGCGTTGTGTGAGATGTCCACACATATTATTATTATTATTACTTTGAGATTGTAGAAAGACAGTCAGGCCGCCGCGATCGTATTCATCGATCTGCGATTGGCCACGCTCATAGGATTGACCCCTAAAGCTACAAATATAGGCATATTTATTAACATGCGCTACGAGATTCCTTGTGCCTAGGTCAGATACGATGAGGAATAAACCTTACTGCTTATAGAAGGAGTATATAGTCTTTTATTCAATGGTTGGGAGTATAATATACTCTAAGACCCTTAAATCCTCGAAGTCATCGTGAAATCATCTTGTTTTTGATTCTTGGACTTTCTTGTGGAAATTTTGTTTTCAAATTGATCACAAACATACTACGCACACAGATCACAGATATACCATAAGTAATGATCATTATCATCAGATTCACCAGCATATATTTGTCTACTAGTAGCGCCCCGCGGTTTCACCCGCGGATAAAAATAATTTAATTATTTGCTTATTTCACGGGAAAATTTCACTTTTCCGGGTTAAAATGTAGCCTATATGATAAACCAGTGTATAAGCTATCTTGGTACCGAATTTCATCCAAATCCATTCAGCCGTTTGATCGTGAAGGAGTAACAAACATACACACAAACACACATACAAACTTTCGCCTTTATAATATTAGTCTGATAAACTAATGGAAAATAAACTAACTAAATAACTGTTCTTCTAAAAAATGAAATGTGACCAACCTGCAGCTCGTTGATCTTGCTGATCCTGAGTAGACCATTTAATTACAAGAAATCTTAGAATCCAAAAGCTTATTGGCTACCCAGCTGGTTCAGTTCCAACTCGTCAGGTTTCTTCAGTTAGTCTGGAATCTCATTTTTGTTTCGCAATTCATCTGGAATACATAATAATAACGGTTATTTTAAGGCAAATTGTAAAATAAGCAGACTAAGATTTTCCTTAATCTTTACACAGTTTCCGATTTGCTTCAGATGAAACCTGCTATCCTGCCAATAAGAGTAATGTAAATGCAATTGCAACGGTGCCAATATGCAGTTTGCGGCATCGGGCCATGTTGTGTTAATTACATTTCTGGTCTATGATTTAACAGGGAATAGGGCACCAATTGGAGCTTGCCAACGGTAATCAGATCCCGATGTAGGGTAAATGCTGGTCTTGGCTAAATGTAGACAGGCTTCATGGAGGAGAAATGTGCGCTTAACAACACTATTTGTGGGATGCAGTGTTATCAACGGGGCTATATTTGTCTGAATACAACAACAATATTTTTGACTAATAAATTTTGATAGTCGATTTACTACAAATTAATTTTCGTAGTCCAAAATATGTAATTAATCGGAATTGGGCCTCTATAACAGTTGACGTGAACTCGATTCCGTTGTGCAAAAAGCTAATCTAAAAATCTTACTGTTCGAAAAATTTGTGTCTGCCCATCTCATATAGATCGAAATGACAAGGATTGCAATATTTTAGAACTGTCAGATAATTTTTTTTTTTGTGTTTTGGCTCCACACTTTTGTGTATTTAGCCAGTGTCAAGTAATTGATAATTTATCAAGTTAATGATATTTTACGTAAATAATGTATCAGGTCACAGTCGAAGTCATCAAGTCAAGTCAGAGTCAAGTCATAGTCTAGTCCAGTCAAATCATACTCCTAGTAAAGTGGCGGCAACTTTACCAGAAGCTTCTATGGAGTTTTGGAAACAACACGAAAAAAAAACGTTTCACCATCATTATACCACTTTCCCACACTCATGCCTGTAGTCCAGCACTTAACGAATAAAATGCCACCAATTTTATGCACTAACACTGAAAATAACACAAGTTTTGGAAAATAATATAATGCGCTAACGTGATCTTTTTCGTTTTCCCGCCAAAACTCCGTCAGATAAGTTTAAGATGATTTGTAAATTGATGTGACGTGACGTTTCACTGATCTGCTGATATTAGATGGCCGATTATTGCGTAGCAGTCTATTAAACTTAACGCCGTTCTTCGTTGAACATCTAATGTTCAGGTTTAAGCTAAATGTTATATATTGATTGAGAAGGGTTGTAGTTCAAGTTGGGAGTGGAAAGTAGGCAAACTATTATCTTAATTAAAATGTCGCGCAGTGGACTAGTTGAACTAAATTCACAATAACTTGTGAGAGGCCTGAGAAGAGTATCTCTTACTCAGTGGTGCTGCGGGTGAATAATTCTAATAATTTCCATAGTATGAATTGTCTTATTGCTCTGCTACTCCATTCTCTCTCTCTCAACTATTTCAAATTTTCTAACAAACCACTTGATAATGTCGCCTGCAAAAATTTTGGTGGATAACGTTGAAGACGGTTTTTGGCGGGAAAGCGAAAAAGATTGCGTCACCGCATTGTATTATTTTCCAAAACTTGTGCTATTTTCAGTGTTAGTGCATAAAATTGGTGGCATTTTATTCGTTAAGTGCTGAATTACAGGCGTGAGTGTGGGAAAATGGTATAATGATGGTGAAACGTTTCTTTTAGTGTTGTTTCCAAAACTCCATAGAAGCTTCAAGTAAAGTTGCCACCACTTTACTAGGAGTATGACTTTGACTTGACTGACTTGACTATGACTTGACTTGATGACTTCGACTTTGACTTGACACATATTTGCGTGAACTATCGATAACTTGATAATTTATCAATTACTTGACACTGGCTAAATACACAAAAGTGTGGAGCAAAAACTAAAAAAAAAAAAGAAAAAAACGTTGAAGTCTGGATGCTTTATAAATCCAGTTAATAAATTAACTTAATTTGCTTTAAAATATTAATGGAATATACAAGAGTTCCTGACACTTAAAACAAAAGTTCAGGCGTTGGTAATAAATAAGCAACAGCAAACCTTTGAAACCCTGCTTGTAACTTGTTTTAAGAAATAACTTAGCGGCAAATTAATAAAACATGTAAAAGGTGATACTAAAATAAACTTGCGTCTGGCGAGATGCCAGCTTCGGTCAACGCTTTGATTAGAACGGGCTGGCTTTGGAGACCTCAAGTGAACGGCTAGCGGCTGTAAAAACTTAGAAAATGTACGTTTGGTATAAATAAACTGGTTGGTAGAACAGTATTATCATTATTACACCGTAAAATACTTGTACGATGAAATCCTTAGTTGTGTATTATTATTACAGTGGATCTGTACTGTATTCCATATAAGAATACTCTAATTGACTTGATCGCGAGTACAATAATATAATTCACTTGAACAAACTCATAATAAAGTTACTGAGCTCTAATATTGTTTAGTGGAATAAACGAAATAAACAATTAGATATTTCTTGTGATTATTACAAAATGGGGAGAGCTCTCAGGATCGAAATGAAAAGTTGGGAAACTAATTTAACAAATGAATTTAAAGAAAAATTTAGATTTAACGATGACTACTGGGTTAGATTATTGTTTGGTGTATATAATGTTTGCAGATTTAGATATGGCTGTATTTTATTTTTTATTTTATAATGTGACACTTTTAGGTCCGTATTACAGAACGATCCGTATTACAGTCATCGATCGGTGCTCAAGCAGAGATTTCATTCATAAAGTGATCAATTAGTGAATGAAATCCCTGCTTGAGCAGCAATCGATGACTAAGTATCGTTCTGTATGTATTACGGACCTTAGTTATACATGCAAGATGCAAGATCGTATTCACAGAGAAAGAAATTGACAGTGTATAAAACAACAATCAGGCGGACCATAGAGTATGCTACACAGATCTAAGAGTATTTAATGATAAGATGAATAATAAACAACTACTAGGAACTAAAGCAAAAAGCGCTTTCCAGTAATAAAGTAACCACTGACTTCATCTTGTGCGTTTCCTATATTAAAAACTCACATAACTCCTTCAAAAGGTTTAACGGCAACACTGTAGTTAACTAGAACAAAAATACCCGTCGTCGGTATAACTTCTAAGTGCGGATCCTTGGACGTTTTTGTTGCAACTGTTTCAGGAGCGGATGTCCATTGACGGATGTGACTGCTGGTTTCTGACAGAACTATTGATTAATCACCGTTTGTTACTTCTGAGCTATACAATCGTTTGTTCTTTATATGGAGTTGACAGATATTTATTGGGAAGCTGTGTTCGTAACTACTCGCCTTTCGGCTTTATCGGTCTGCTATCTTTATAGGATTATTAATATGTTTTATGTTTGTTATAGGTAAACAACGGGATTTGCGAAAAATGAGATCATGTTCTAGGTAAGTTTGTTTGAGTGTAGTATTAGGCTATCAGGCTATCAATGCTAAATGAGTTATTATATAATGCTATTAATGCGTCATGGTCACCTCCATCTAATATGGTATCTTGTATTTTATGGCGAGCTTTTTAATGACCTATCAAACTGAATCAGAAATTAGACTTTCCAGCTTATCTAGCTTGACCATCGTCTGTTACAACTACTGTTAAACTAGCACTGTAGTAAGAATCCTTTAGATTAGATTTCCAGAACATGTTATCTGACCTGAGATCCATCTATACCTGTACAAGTCCAAATTCAAAATATCAGCTTCATAAGTCCGTTGCAACTTGCATGTAGCTGCTAAAACCTAGATTAGCAATTGTTAGTTACTATTACGTTCGAGTCTTATTGTTTTATGACAATAATCTCTAGTATTATACAACATACCTTGATTACAATTTCTCTTTCGTCAATCGCCGAACACTCAGTTAAATGATTTATATAAATACACTAACACACATAGCTTTCTCCTGTCACGCGTTAACTCCTGATCACTGAACCACGGCTGAAGAGTACAGACGGCTTCCACGGTTCAGTGGTTAAGCAGTGCTGGTGGTCGCAGTGACTCATTTAACGCACTTCGAACATGGATTCACTGGATTTTAGCTTTCATAGTAGCTGTATTTTTCCTTTTTTTTCTTGTTACATGTAATACTGATGTTATTTTCCCAAACAATATTACAAAGACTCCTGGTAAAACATTTTTTTTTTATTGTGGACATCACACAACGCCATCTAGCCCCAAACTAAGCAAAGCTTGTGCTATAGGAACCAGATAACTGATACAATACTTAGATACTTTTTTGTTTGTAAATACATACATAGAATACAATATGACACCCAGACACAGAACAAACACCTATGTTCATCACACAAATGTTTGTCCTGAGTGGGAATCGAACCCACAACCCACAGTTCAGAAGGCAGGGCTACTACCAACTGAGCTATCGGGCCAGTCAAAAAGAGTCCTTTCAAAAAGCATTACGTAGAGTTGTTATCTAATCTTATTTGTGATATTAGATGATCTTTGAATGGTTAGCTTCAGCTCTTACATTTTCTAGATTAGTAATTATATTACTCCTTATTATTTCTATATATCAAACATAGGAAAGTGTTAGTGACCAGGCAGGATTGGAACTGAATTAACTAGAACTTCATGCTACCAAATAAATTCTTCTTCAAAGGACATTAAACCATGAGTCATCAATTAGAACTGCAGGCAATGCGGCTTGCCGCTGACGTAACAAGCTGAAAATATCGTCTTGCCCTTTTCATAAAGCACTACTTACTTGGAATGGGCTAGATATTTTCGTTACTGTAGTCGTAACAAGTAAGATTAATGCTTTCGTGGCAGGAATACTGGATTGCTTGAGAAGTTATCACAGAAAGTATGAAAGGGGTTACTCATTACTTTTTATTTGAATAACTTAGTAACAGGCGTCAATGTGTCTGCTCAATTCTAATTCAGTAAGTACGATGTTCCGACCATATAATAAAAGTAAGCCCCCCAGGACCCAAATTGAGTGCTAATGGCTCTGCCACTTCTTTCCATTCTTCTCTACTTCCTGCAATTTGGAATCATTCTAACATCAATGTTATACTTACGAAATGCACTCAATACTGCATCAAATAGACACAAATATTACACTAGACCACTGCTTGTTATAGTGACTGCTCTTATTTTATTGTTTTACAGATCAACAGCTTTATTTAATGCATGATTCCTCCCAAAAGAATCCGTGCCGACCTTTGTTCTAAATCCATTGACAAAGATAAATATCCCATAGTTAACTTTCGAGCTAGAATTGAGGAATTAACCAATCTAAAGACAATTTAGGCCGTTTTGCCTCGAATACAAACCAGTGGCCTTGTATCTAAATATAGCGAGTTCGATACCCTCTTCGTACCGAATTAGGATCAACTAGTACTCCTAATCGTATTAAGATAGTGTGCGTATTCAGTGACATGGAATGAACTTTACTGTAGATATTGGCATAGCAAACACTACTATAAAAGTACGAGACAAGAAGACATCTGATGTGAACTGCAAAAAAAAGCACACATCCGGTATATAGGTAATTAATAATTAGGTATATGCTGATGAAATGAATTAAAAGTATCTTTAACAGATAAACGATTAGGATCATAATTAAAAATAAGCAACAACACAAAATGTAAACAAATCCTACATGAACAATAAATTCAGAGCAATATTAAAATATAAATGTGCCGTTCTAATAGAGTTAAAGAGTAAAGATGTTAACGAGTTAACAAAGATTCAAAACGCTGAACAGCTGTCTATAACGAACTCCTATTTTTCCAACGGTGGTGGCGAACAAAAACAACAATGCTCCAACACCCAAATCTGAACAAAGAGCAATTATGCTCACTACCGGTCTAAACAAGAACGCATGAATATGTATGTAATGCTTCCTAAACGTAGGTGCTTGATTATGATGTAAGTTAAAAGCGGACTAGAGCAACGATGGTGAAGCTGGCAGATATGGTATTGTCCGCTGATGCATGAATGTTGCAGAAAGTAATAAAAGATGACCGATTTGTTTTTCTGACCTGCTCTTTTAAGTATCGCCATCATTCCTTAACTTCTTCCTTCATGTAGATCAGACGGGAAAGCATGTCATTTTCTTTTAATACTTAGTTCATCCGAACTCGTGAAGATGAAATATTTGTTCCAATATAAACCAAAAAAATTGTTTCTTTGTGTCGATAAATAGCTCTGGTTGTCTCAAGGTATTGATATTTTATTTGATGCATCGATTCTATCAAATCGGGCAAGAGCATAACTCTGGCGCTGCTGCTTATTTTTCTATTTCGTTACTTTTAATCCTATCCATTCTTGTTAAGCACATCAATATCAAGTATAATCCAAGTGGTATTTAACGTTATTGTTTCAACCCCCTTATTCTGTCCATGCCAATCTGTACCTTTTTAAATACTCGTAGCATGCAAAATTGATCACAGACATCGCTTATTTAGATTGAAAACTTAATCAAATCCCCCATATCGGTAATGATTAAATTACTGGTTCTAGTTTGTCTCATCTGTTAGATCGCTGTATTCCTGCACTATGCTGGCTGCATGACACATGAGTTCAAATGACATGCGCGTGGGCAAGGCAGCAGTCGTCTGCAACTGGTGAAGTAGGCGATGACGTCTATTGTTGTCAGTTTGATTTAGTTGACACACATGCGTGTGCTGAAGTGTTTTATGAATTGGTATACCTGCTGCAAGAGATGGTCTACTACTATTTAATGTAGTGTCCTTTATTCAGACCACTACTTTAAAAAAAAATATTTAGTTAGAAACAGCAAGTGATGAGTTACCATTAATTATTTCAGTGCATCCCAATATATTGTGATCTATTGAAGCCTTGATACAGCATGCGATATGCGGTAGTGGCAGAACTTCGTTAGGTTATTTACGGTTATAATTACAAATTGCAAAAAGAAGATCTATCACTGAATTTTTATTTAACATTAAAGCATTACCGGATACGAGTTACGACTAAAATTTGGTTATGAAATGGCTTTTGCTTGGTGTAATAAATTACTAAACATCGTCATCGTCACTGTGGATCGGAAGAATAATAAATCAAGTAAAATATTTGACGTCAATTATGAATTTAATTACGGCGCTTGTATATTTGTAATCAATAGCAGTTCTCATTTATAGAGCCGGGTAATTGTAACTGGAGCTGAAAGGAGATATCTTAGAGAATGTGAGTAGAAACATGCTAAGTTTAGTCATTAAGCTAAATCGAAAAGAAGTGATCAGTTTTTAAAGACCATCGATTTATGTATGGGATAATCTTTTGCTTGACGAAGACATAGGTTGTGATATTTTTAGAAAATAGAGAGATTAAAGTCGTCTGTTAAAAATTTTGAACGCATGGAGAAACATTAAATTACGTATAAAAATGAAGTTTTTTGTGGATTGTCTTGAGTTTTTCGTTGATAGTTTTACAATGAGCGTGTGGCAATGAATTAATAAATATCTCATTTGGAAACCAGCTAGAGTCCTAGCGAATTGTTACTACAATTTTAATTCTACTAGCAGTTTATTACCACATTGACGTACAAATTGCAAACAAACATGTGCTCAGAATTACAAATGTAGTGGAGAAAGATTTTTAAAGGAACAAAAGAGACGATGATTGTTTTGTCACCATTAAAAGATAGTTTTATTTTTCTAGTATATAGGATTTGTCAGAAATAGTTTGGGGCTTAATAAGCATATTTTACAAGCATCTAATACCAAATATGATTAATACCTATAATAAATAAATTTAAACGAAACCAAGTGGTCAGTCAAGTTACATCACATAGGTTAGGACAAAAAGGGCGGACGGGATATTACAGTGATGATATCGACAACAAAAAGTAGATTAAATCCCTTTTCCCATAGATCAGAGGTTCAGTGGCCGTGGAATTAGAAATCAAAAGCAATGGCATGATGTGCACACCGTGGTAATAGATGGGAACACTTTGAAATCGAAGTACATTGAGATCGAAGCCGAAGTTATTAGTGCAGCGATGCAGAAAACAAGTAATTTGACGGAAATATAGGACAGAAGCGTGTTGAAAGTTGGGTTGTAGTGACGTGCACTATGAGATCTCAACTCGTATTGATTTTTTTTTTTACTTCAAACTTGTCTAGCATTTGACCACGCTCTCACCCGATGGGAAGTGACGATGCGATCGAAGGTGTAGCATGCTAGCCAAGTAAATACCTATTCACTCTTCTCTTTAACAAGCCCGGGTCATATTTCGCCGGAAACACAGACGCTGGGAGGGCATTCCATTCCTTAGCCGTTCTAATTAAAACGTGGAATCAAATCGCTTGGTACGAATAGGTGGTATTTCGACCACGAAAGGATGGCGCTTAGCCGAGCGTCTAGTAGTCCGGTTTTTTTTTTTTTTCAATTTTTTTTTTTTTTTTTTTTTTTTTTTTTTTTTTTTTTTTTTTATATTATACGTAATTGTGACTCCTTTGCTATTTTAAGTATCCAAGAGCTGCATTCTTTCAGCAGTATGTGGTGGGGTTAAATCTCGGATCTGTTCTCATCTCTTGATCTTTTGTTTATACACAATCAAGGAAACTATGATTAATTCAAAATATGCGTCTATCAATACACATGAGAATCATTCTATTAAATGCGTTATATTGAATACTTAAGACAATCTCACAGTTGCACCTAGTTACCAAAGAAAGATCTCCGTTATAGATTGTACACATTTCCAATAAATTGTATTCAGCAATGGCTTCCAGTCTAGACAAAATAAATTTACGCTGCTATAAATTATGAAAGTCTATTAATAAGAAATGTTACAGTTTATTAAAATTGAAGTAAAATATGTTAAGTCGGGCGCTGATGATTTGTATATCTACAGAAAGGTTCGTGTTATAGGGGATCCGTTTAAAATGGACAAGTCCTAGTATAACTAACGATAAGTGCATGTCAATAACTGGATGGTATGTGGTAAACGAGGCAGTAATATATAAGTCAAAAACTCGTGAGATTATTCTAGTATATTTTTGGGTTTAAGCGATTTGTTCCATATTAGTAAAATACGATGTTTCATCCAAATATTTTACTGAGACAAGGTCCGAAGCTGATATTTATGATCGCAGCGTTATGCAAACGAGTATGGAGTTATGGAGCCTAGATCGAGTTGCATTCCAGGCAAGTCTGGGATCAAACGTAGCTTGAACTGCTCAAACAAGCGGACGGACCTGTAGTGTGGTTTAGATAATATTGCTAAATTGCTGTTTCTAGGATGCATAAGTGGTTAGAAATTCAGTGCTTATAATTGAAGGGTTGAGTATAAAAAGGGTTTAAGTGTCAAATTGACAGTTTCGAAAAAATTGACTTTAAACTTCAACGACTTTATTTTAATGTAGAGTGCTTATAAGGTAATAGAAAAGGTTTATGTAAGTTTCAGTTGCTTGAAAATGTTTTAATTCTATTTTAAAATACTAAATATAGTACTAATTCAATTTGTTACTGTAAAAATATAATAAAATATAATGTTTTTGTGCTAAGCGAACTGTATTCCTGTGACAGATAAACCGTTTTTAGACTCAAAATCTCTAGAATGTATTATTGGAGATAATTTCACGCTGAATCCAACGATACCCATAAGCCATTTTGTGAAAAAAATCAGTTAAACCCTTTTTGTTCTCACCCCTTCAATTATGTTGCACATGTTGCAATCATTATTATCAGTCAATATATGATGAACAACAATACATTATTATTTTTTTTTTTTACTTCAAACTTGTCTAGCATTTGACCACGCTCTCACCTGATGGGAAGTTACGATGCGATCGAAGGTGTAGCATGCTAGCCAAGTAAATACCTATTCACTCTTCTCTTGAACACGCCCGGGTCATATTTCGCCGGAAACACAGACGCTGGCAGGGCATTCCATTCCTTAGCCGTTCTAATTAAGAAAGTTGAGTCGAATCGCTTGATAAAATCTACATAGATGAACATACGTAATATTCCTAAAGCTTCAAACCAAGGACACGTCTAAGCTCGTCCACCGGTCACTGCTGCGTACATGACCAGTAATTATTAGCCAGTATAGTAAATTTTCGTCTACTCATTGCCAATTTCAGAAAATATTTTGCCAACCACTGCTTTGAGTACATTGGTTTTATTTTGGTATACTTTAGGTAGTAGCGATATTTTCATCGTTGTTTGTTTTGTTTTGGCTCCACATTTTTGTTTATTCAGCGAGTGTCAAGTAATTGATAATTTCTGAAATTAATTAATATATATTTATTATATTAATTTAATTTACACAAAAATGGTTAATTATATAATTGAACTTAGGAGAAAGAAAAAACTAAACTATACATAAGAACTTAAAATAAATAATAATTGAAGAAAAAATTATATTGTAGGAAAAGAGGGGGTCATAAATAAAACACAGAATTTAGATCACCTTCTGCAGGAAGCGTTCCCAAAAAGCTGGCAACATTTCCTATTAATATTAATTAATTAATATTATATATATGTGTCAAGTCACAGTCCAAGTCATCAAGTCAAGTCATACTGTGGTGGCAAATTTACCAGAAGCATCTATGTAGTTTTGGAAACAACACGAAAAGAAACGTTTCACCATCATTTTACTACTTTCCCACACTCATGCATGTAATACAGCACTTAACAAATAAAATGCCACCAATTTTATGCACTAACACTGAAAATAACACAAGTTTTGGAATATAATACAATGCGGCGATGCGATCTTTTTCGTTTTCCCGCCAAAACTCCTTTCATCGTTGTTCTAAAAATAGTTTTGAACATGGTTTTGTTTTTCACATCTCAGAAACGGTAATACAATCAACCTTTACACTTGGTATGATTATAGTCATTATAGTGCACATTCTGTGACATGATAAAGGTTTTACACCTATCAAATTTATTTTATTTGGTCTTATTACAAAAATGTAAGTAAGTTTGTGTATACGGAAGCTCGGTGCGCGAGGCCGACTTGCACTCCGTTGGTTTTTTGTTCGAATACCCCCATTTATTGTTCTTTTGCTGTGAATAATTTGCACCTTTTAATGTCTGTATTATGGGCTTCTGTATAAATAGTGGCTTCATCATTACAATACATGCTCTAAATATTGTTATCTTCATAAACTGCAATGGAATATAAAATTACTGAATACTAAATTCAGATCATTTTGAAACACTATTTATTATTGGTACACTCGCATAAATTGTATATTTATCGTTTAGTATACCATAAATAGATATTTACATAATACCGGGCCATGTTTTGATTCAAATTTCACCGGAGAAAGCTACGGAGAACGGTTGACGGAAAACTATACATGTCTTGTGTACTACCTTATACTTAGGTCTGGTCTATTGTATGATGAAGCGCTGTATTTTCCTAACTACAACCACAGGAGTTTATAGAATGAGGCCCAATCTTTGACTTTTGATTTACGAGCATTTTATGCAATTTTTCTTTTTGGTCTTCTAACTTCTTTTCTTAGTTGAAGAATAGTAAAGTAAAAGTAAAAATTATAATAGTTATTTACTTCCTTTGCATTCGCATTTTATAATTTCCTTGAATTATGCCATTAAATTAAACCAGAGTTTGCAACAATCTGAACCCAGCAAAATATTGAGCATCACAATATCTCTTAGCATTTATTACTCTAGAGTTATAAACCGAGTACATTGATAATTCAGAACATAAGTTCGCTTCCGATTTTGCCCTATGTAAACAACTGTTGGATAATCTGTGGCGCAGACAGGAAAACGCAAATGCGTTATTTGTGCCCATTCCCTTCGTAAGCTAAGTAATGTACCTTTCAAGAGGTTATTGACGATATGGCAGAGCTAAAGTTATTACTAAAACAGAAGCATATGATTTGTGGTTGAAGTAAGAAGTGTCTAACTTAACTAGTATAGCGATATAATAGATTCCAGCGATGTGACTTATATGGAGAAAGTGTTCTGGATCGATCCTATTTCAAACACAAATAATGACGAGACTAGCGGTTGTTAATATAATAAATGCTAGTGCGATCCTAACGATGCTTTTATCAAGAAATGATGTACTCTGATTGTCGGTAGGCAAACCGGTATCGGTACTCGGTGATGGTGAACGAGAATTCAAACTGCATCCGACACTGCTGTAATATTTGACGTGACGTATGCACCGTCGTCTCAGACTGGTAATCATGCTGTTCCATCCGCCTCTATATACAAAGCCACTACCGCCCAAAACACATCAGCAAACGTTAGCCCCAATAAGGAAAGTAACAGCAACTCCATAAAAGGAACAAGAAATGCAGATCCGAGATAAAAGCATAGGAAGTCGTACTAGCCGGATAATGTAATCAAATATTCGCTTTCAAACAACCCACGCTCATTGTCTTAAGACATGTTTTAAGTTATTTGTCCTAAGTACGGGCAAGGCACTTTCTCGACTTGAACTGTTAAATGACCAATTGGACTTTGTGAAATTTGGATTAAGAGGTATTTAGTTAAACGTTTTCATAATGAGCTGGAACGAAATGGAAGAAGAGATTTCTTTTTCAGTATTACTATCCTACGCTAATGGTTTCAAAAATGTTTTGACTGACTAGAAGGAATGGAAGAAAAGATGCCTTTTTACGCGGTTGAAATGTAGACAGTATTCACAATTAGGGAAATTTCACCTGCTTTCAATCGACTTCAAAGGGAGGTTTTCAATTTGGTTGTACCTTTTTTATTTGTTACCTCATATTTCCGTCGTGTATAAAAACATGTGGAACATTATTTTTTATTTGTAAGTTGCAGATATAAGTTTTATCAACATCGGTTCAATAGTTTGGTTATTAAATCAAAATAACTGGAAATAATATATAGATGATAATATGATCTTAGTATATATCTTCAGAATGAAATTCTCGGTCGGCTTAACTTCTTTTCTGATAAGATATTATTAATCTTTCATAAGCGTCCAAAATCTAATATATCAACAATATTTGTAATACAATCGTCATATTGTCCTGCCTTACAAATGTTTGCCCTATGTACTTGCTTCAAACTATCCCATTCAACTTGTTATTGCATTACTTTATGTAGGAGTGAATAATTTGACACTGCATCATCAATTGTTCAACCTCCAAGCTTCTTCAATGGTGTTTCACAATGAAAGATAAAAATCATTTGGCCAAGGGCAGCCTAATGCCGATAACTGTAGGTAGGTGATCATTGATGTTAAATTACCTGCAGGCGGAGCAGGTGCAATATTTGTTGTTAATACTGATTAGTATTATCTTATCGTATATTATTTCTAAAATGTTTAACGTTATCTATATAGATAACAGCTAAGCTTTCGCTTTAGATAGGTATAGTCAAGAATAATAATAATAACGTCCAACGATCACATACATAGATCCCGGACCCTAACTAGGATTGCCTGTGTCTAGGAACCCAGGAACTACGAGGACCATGGTCCCACAACACCCAGACTTAGAACAGGTATTTGCGCTTTTTTTCTTTCTTTCAAATACTTGTCATGCCGCGGGAATCGAACCCGCCGCCTCTGGGTTATGAGCCGACCTGCTCAACCACCACACCACAGAGGTTGTTAAGAATAACACTAGTTTCTTAAGCTTTAATAATTTGCTTAAATGCTTGCTGGTGGTATAAAAAATATCGCATAATTATATATTTTATAATTGGTATATAAAATATCGCTTGATATTATCCATAGCATGACGTAAGAAGTTTTTAAGTGAATTTTCTACATTATAAAAACTTTTAGAGCGTACCAGTTTTGTTCAAATTCAAGTACACGACCTCCTTCCGTCGTGCTGTGATATCTTGATATTTCTCTTCATCGGGATACCATCTCATCTCAAATCTCATTAACACAATTCTTTGCAAAATCTTATAATATTCTGATGATTGATTGAGCATGTAAGATAAATAAATAAATAATAAATATGTGTGGACATTTCACACAGCGTCATCTAGACCCAAACTAAGCAAAGCTTGTACTATGAGAACCAGATAACAGATACAATACTTATATAATTTTTGTTTGTAAATACATACATCTATACATATAGCATTCTAAGTCCTGACTGACTGACCTGTATATTAACGCACAGACTAAACCGTTGGTCCTAGAGACTTGAAATTTGGAGGGTGTGTTCTTTGTAAAGTGTAAGTATCCAATAAAAAGGGTTTTTCAAAATGCCACCCCTCAGAGGGTGATATGGGTGGTTGAATTATCTATAAAAAAATCTTCGGCCACGCGGGCGAAACTGCGGGCAGAAGCTTATAAAATATGATATACAAATACTTAACTTTGGTCCGTTAAGGTCCTTTAGGTGTAGCGGTATGCGCTACAGACTACCGAATCAGCAATTCGTATAGATATGGTGTTAGGCAAACGCCCATCGGGAATCAGTCGCTATGTACGCTACAGACATTCGGAAATACATAGTGGATTATCCGTATTACGTTGTTTCTCTTCCCTGCAAGACGTCATCTCCAAATGATAAAGTAAGTAAATAGGTACATTTTTATGCAAATCTTCCAGTACGTATTAATCTTGCGTGGGAGATTTTCAGTCGATTAATGTACAGGCGACGATATGGTTGCTCTGCATAAATTGCAGTTTTTTTTCGCCCGGCTTGTTTAAGATCTGTAGTCAATAAGGCAGGTGGCAGGACTTTTCTGCAAAGTTCGTCTAGGTAGGTACCACCGCTTTGCCAGTTATTCTGCCGCCAAGCGGTAGTGCGCAAGAACTACTGTGTTCCGGCTTGAAGGGCACTGTAGCTAGTGAAATTACTGGACACTTGAGACTTTATGATCTGATGTCACAGTCAAGTAATATTACCAGACTGTGCTGATGTCTCAGGATGATGTGCGCAGTGCAGTCATTCGAAACTTTACATGTTGGAGTTCCGAGTAACACTGTTCTGTGATGAGCAGCCGTGTCACTTAACATCAGGTGAACGACTAGCTCGTCACATCATTCAATAACATAAAAAAGGGTGTTATCATTATTTGCTCGCCATTTATATAACACATAGACCATAGAGTAGAGATCATGTGAATACTTTCGATTCTCATTGCGAAAGTTAATCGTGATTAAATCTTGAATTTTGACAGCATATTAACTTGCTAGCCCGTGGCTGGCCAAACTCGCTTATCTATAAGAATCGTGTGCGACTCATCATCACAGTATAGGTAAATTCAGTAGATATCAGTAGATATTGTTTTGTCAATATGTCTAGCACTGCGCTTAATTTTGTGTTCACTTTCTGTCGATCTAGATTCTAGAGTGTGTATTTTCTTCTGGTATTATCTCCACTAGGTACTTAAGGTTGGTTCCTGGCTGTTTTTGATTCTTGGTTCCGGTTTTTAGTTTTATGTTGTGCGTAGCTTGCCTATATCATTCTCTACCTCGCCGAACTTCGCAAACTCGCAATAAATGTAAGTATACTATACCTATTGATTTGTTATGAGCTTGAGCAGAATAGTCACCAAATTCGAGCGTACTGTTTTTGCTAAAATTCCGTAATGTTCTTTTAAAGAATAAATAGATACTGTATCATTACTTAATTTCTTACATTCTTCCCAGGTGGCATGCATCGTAAGAGTGATACGATACGACAAAACCGTTGTTAACAGTATTAGTAACTTATCTAGACGCATGAGAAAGCACTGCCTAAGATTCTGTTCCATTGAACGCTGAACTGTAGATAAGTAGAGTTTTTGTGGTTTTGATGTGAGAAATGCTATAAAAGCAAACTGAATATTGAGGAAGGCTAACCTAATGCAAACGGTATGACCGAAATCTTCTTAATTAAAGAGAAAAAGATTTAAAATTAAAACACTACATACTCAGCTATATGTTTTTTAAATAAAGGCAAAGATAATTGTGTATATGCTCTTATTTTGTGTAAACTCAATAAATAACGTGCTTGGTAATTAAACAATAACACATACAAATTTGTATCTTATTTTTAAATCTGTTTTCGAATCTGCATAAAGATACTTCCATAATCGGTACTGTATTGTGATTTCTCTATCGCTATACCTAAATTAATGTAAGAATGTATGTATGTATGATTATCGGCACAATTAGATTGCACTGTAATTGTATGTTAATTTTATATTTTTCATGTTAAACTCGAAATAATATACCAAACGATTTCACCGCCATCTCAGACTATATTTGCCAAGTTTTCTGCTTCAATGAGAGCTCTACCTTAGCAGTAACTGTAACAAATTCTGCGGCAGCATCACGACTCGCCAATATGTGGCTTTCTCGCCAAACGATGAGTTTGATATGATGGATATCTCAAACGTTTAAGGGAACTATCTTGCTCGTTTATTCGTTTCGGCTTTCTTCTGTCTTTACAATACTGTTATGTTGTTAGGATGCAAAACACGCTACAGCACGCTAAGGAATTCACCTTGATATGCATACATGCAAATCTTAAATACAGCACCGCCAGTCATGTTCACAGGTTAAAAAATATGTTCTCGTTTGTACTAAGAACGAAGTTTCTATTTCTTCAACATTTTTTATAGAATACGCAATCGATGGAATTTTCTCCATTATTTAAATTCTGTATGTTCGCCATTGGATTATTTGCTTTCTTGTAACATACGTAATGTAAGGTATTTGGCATGAGCAATTTCACTATTCATCTTCTACTGTACTGTTGATATCGCAGATCACTCTGTGAATCAGTTTTGTACTCGGATAATAACTGGCAGTAACCAAAACACAAAGCATTATTCATTTTGAACTTTACTGTAATGCGTTTAAAGATGTTGATTAATTAGATATCCGGTAGTCAAAAAACTGTAGAGTAGGAAGCTGTCATGTTTGCTCGTGCAAACTGTCACTTAAGTTGTGTACCTGTCAAAAATGAAAATGATCGTGGTTATTTGAAAGTGGTAAGTATAATAAACATTTGTACGGTACAAATTGCACTTACCTACATGTAGGTAACTATTTCAGTACCGGCCATATTTTAGTCACAATTTCATATTAGCCGTAAGCCGTGTGGTCCAGGCGGGGGAGTTCTATGTTCAGTTTAATAAATATCTTCTTAATGCATGATGGCATTTTATGACCTTTCGCAACTAATTTTTGGTTCTTGTTGCGTATTAATACTTCGAATTATCTTGTAAGTAGGGAGAATTTACTAAGGGATTCAGCCAGTTGAAAAAAGTTTTTTTTTTAAATTTATTTAATGGGCTTTGTCGCTGAGCGGCCACATCGCCCAATTGGAAAAAATCACAGCGTTATCTTAATTTTAAACCTAATTCTACTAGCCTATACAGCATTATGGCTTTATTAGACAGTGGTAAGGCCAACATGCTATTGCATTTTGAAAAAAAGTTGAAACTCAAAAAATCTCATAACAATATATTCCAAATAGGTAAATTTTAGTATATTACAAGCCGTATTATACAAAGATATTATAATAATGTTGGCAGCCAGCGGGATTTGATTCCGTGTCTCCCGAATTACGGATTAAATGCTCTTCCCACTAAGCTATGGTCGTATTTCCCAATGGCTACGAAAGTTTTAGAACTATATTTTCGTACTCACTAGCAGCATACTTACCAATTTTTTTATTTGTCTCAAATATAGTCGTTAATTATTCTTCAAACTCAACAAAGCTTGCTGTTCTTTGTCCAAATCAGTGTATTCTGTCCGTTTGACTGGAATTGATGACTGAGTCTGGTCCAGACCCACTTCCTTTAGTTCATCAGCTTGACGCGTCATTATCTGCTTTCATGCCTTTCGTCTCGTCTATTTCTGGAAGAATGTCTTAGTAAGTGCCGGAGCTTGGTATGTGAGGTATTTGTTGTGACTTGAGTTGAGAAAGCACATTTTGTTTCATATCTTTTTTAAACCTCTGTCAAGAAGGTTATAGTTTTCTTATGCCAAATGCTGGAAGAATTCAAATTTAGGTGATTTAGAACAGGATAGGTATAGATGTGAGTTACGTGAGGGAAAGAGTTGAATTGAGATTATAAAGATGAATTTATAATATTGTTTTAAAAAAATGGGTGAAACCGAATTCAACCGCCTTAATTTAATCCTGAGAATTGGATGATGCAACAAAATAAAATATTTTTCCAGTTACTTTCATTTAAACTCCTAACTAAGCTGACAATAATTATATTTTCCTTTGACCAGAATAGTAATATGACGATTTGCTAATCTAAATAAGGATTAGGAATTTTTATAAAGGCATGTAATAAATAAAAAAACAACTAAACTGATATTGATTTATAAATGACAGAGACAGGTAGAAAACATAAAACATACAACCAAATAGAGAACCTCCTCTTTGAAGTCGGAACGAAAGTCGAAATGTGAGTTTATATAAAGCTGACTAGTGTATAGCTAAATTAACCAAAGTTCAAAGACCCTATTTGAAGACACCTTTAAGTTTATCCATAATTAAAATGAATCCTTAACTTTGAAGTTTTAACTTCCTTAATTAAGATGACATAATAACTACAGTTTCTGCGGTATTTTTATGGCTTTATTTAATTCAAATGCACTTCAAAAACACCATAATTACGGAGGTCTCATAAAAACTACAGCCGCAAAGAACACGAATTGCTATGTGGTGCAATGGCTGCAATCAAAGCAACCATGCTATTAGATAAATCAACAAAAATCTTAATGATGTTTTTTTAACAGCTAGTGAAGGCGGGAAGAAGGCGAGATGGCGGGAAGCCACCAAATTTTAGAGTTTATTTTTTAATTTTACTTTTTATTTGACAGGTTCTGTTTTAGACACGGAAGCCACAGATCCAACAGCTAATTGGCGATGATAAATTCGAAAGAAACGCAGGCGGTTGTAAAACTTCTCGCTTACAATGATTGATTAAGTTTTAGCTATAATTTTAGATAATGCATTCTGTTAGCATCAATCTTTCACGAGTGAGTGGTAATTGTTTATTTTTGTTTCTGCTTTGCGCTAAACTATCCATCCGTTTTTTGAACTACGATTTTGATCAAATAAACCGGTTGATTTTAAGTTCTTAATTTAAAGTTCTATAAAGTTGAGTGAAGTTAAAGTGAGTTGAGTTTATAGATTCAAAATTCTCATATGTTGTTCATAGTGATTAATCTACGCCGACGAGTCAAAAGGCCTTTGCAATTTCATCTTCTGTCGTGTGAAAAATCTAAACAACAAGTCGTAATAATAAATTATCCAAACAAAAGGAATGTTGATTATGACATGATTGTAATAGGTTAATCGAGTTTCAGAGGTTGACCCTTCAAAGGAATGGGTGAAGCTAATTTATTATACTAAATACAAACGTCAATCATCGAGTACCTACATAAATTTATCGATTTCATTACAACGTTGGAAACTCAAGATGACTCTGTTTTACAAGACATAGAATCAGTAACATAAGATGTGTATAAGTTCAGTGTTGCACGAAAATTATGTTACCACACATTAAGGTCCGTATTACAGAACGATGCCCTTTAACCGTATGCTCAGTCCTCGATCGGTGCTCAAGCACAGATTTCATTCACTGATTGATCATATTATTAATGGTGTGAGTGCTTGAGCATCGTTCTGTAAACGGACCTCAGATCAACTCTAGTAAAATCGGGTTGCATTTGGAAAGTGTTCACATTTTGTGTTACGACAGAAAAATAAACATCGAAATGTTTATCCGATACATTTGTGCAACGCGATATTAATTTAACGACCCCGGAATAATATTTTTGGAAGCGGAAATCAGTATCCTGCTTCATATGGTTGTACATTTCGACTGAAACTTTTTCTCCCAATCATTTTATGTAAGTAATCTAAATATAATATTGCTATTTTAGAAGCCGTAGTTGTGTACTATTTTAATGTTAAAAATTAAAAACAATTATTGCGTATGCGTATTAGTTTGTTTTTTGCAGCATTAATTATGTAATGCTTGCGTAAGTGCACATATTCCATGTCTACGTATTGCGCTTTGCGTATATAGCTTTGTAATATTTCTAAACTTTAGCAGGCTAATCTTAAATTAATTAAAGCTTATGCTGTATGCTTTTTAAAAACGTTAAAAGAAGTAATATTATATCACAAGTTTTAGCATCAGTCTATGGTCCGTATTACAGAAAAATGCTCAGTCATCGATCGGCGCTCAAGCAGAGATTTCATTCACTAATTGATCACTTTATGAATGAAATCTCTGCTTGAGCGCCGATCGATGACTGAGCAGCGTTCTGTAATACGGACTTATGTTATATATTGTGGGGGAGCTACTTAATTTTTATATTGATTGGTGTGTCATAAAATATATATCGAATTATAATAAGACCCAGCTATGTTTATTACACTAAAAACTTAATCTATACATAAAAAATTCATAGTCCTGACTGACTGAATGACTGACTTATATATCAACGACTAAACCGCTGGTCCTAGAGACTTGAAATTTGGAAGGAGTCTTCTTTGTAAAGTGTAGGTATCCACTAAGAAAGAGTTTTTCCTAATTCCACTTTTGAATTATCTATTAAAAAAATCTTCTACGTTTCCTATAGGCCACGCGGACGAAGCCGCGGGCAGAAGCTAGTGGAAAATAAGAATGAAAGGGCGACAAACTCTGGTGATACCCTTTCATTCTTATTTTCCATACCTCTGGTGACCAGAAAAGATCGGGTGAAAAGAGAAACGATTCACTTTGTGCACGATGTTTGAATAAGCGACACCATGAAGAATCTATGTGTAGCTCTTTATCACCATCATTGCCACCTTCTACAGGATAATAAATAACTCACAAACCAGCCTTTCTTTCCCATCGTAGATGTCTGAAAGGTTGAAGTTGCTTCTAAAAACACAGCGAGATTAATGCCACTGTATGAAGATTTAAAGAGGCGCCACTGTTCGAAACGTCCGTTATATAACATCTCGCCAAACTCCTGTTCTGTTTTATATCTTCCGCATTCTTTAATTGATTCTATTTCTGTGTTAATTCTCCTTTATGGGATAGTTACGATTATGTATATTTCAATAAACACATCTCTTTATAGCTTCCCGTGATCAACTCGAATACTTTGACCTGATTCTTTAGATGGATGGAGAGAAAAAACGGTGGAAGTTTGTACACTTTTGCCCGTTAATTGATGTTGCCTGTTATCTATTTTATTACAGCCATGAAAGTTATTCTTTTATCCGTTTGATTATGTCTTTATTATTTAGTCCTAAAGATGTTTTATTGCTTTACTCGGTTTCTTACGCTTGATGTAAAAGTAAACTACTTAGGTAAGTACTTCCTTTTCTTTAAATTATAAGCAGAGTCAATTTTAAGATTTGTTTCTATTTGCGAATATTTAATTAATGATGCATAATATAATAGTTGGTTTTTGTCTTAAGATACATGATTGGTGTATGGAAAATGATAACGTATACTATATAGTATACTTGTCGCCATTTCTATTATTATTTTAGAATCTAATGTCATAATAGTCGACATTCGCATAATGATGTAATATAACTTGTTTTTACTTTAATTTTAAGCAAGTATTGAATAAATGTCTTTTTATTCTATTCTATTGCAGTCGCGATCGTAGAACTCTGAAATAATTTGTGATTAAAGCAATAGTGATATAATAATATGTTTGATGTACTATTGAAAGTATTTTATGTAGTAGACACATTACACTTAATTTTGAATGCATTTATGCAATAGCTGAGAAATAATTGATGATCAAACGAACTCAGCAAGTGAAGTTTGATCAAAATTATATTAAAGGTTCTATATTAGCGATTCATATGCAGGCCAGTGCGTGGTACTAGACTACGCAATGTCAACCCTTATGAATCGCGAGAATGGAACCGTTAGATATAATATGCTATAACAGTGACACACGCTTGCTAAAAACGTTCATCTGGGGTAAAGTTTCGCATTTTATTTGTCATATATGCATGTTTTACAATATTTTTGCAATCTTTTACGAGATTATCGCCTTATTAAAAGCAGAGCTCCATTATAATGATGATTAAGAAGTTCATATGGATAAACATTAAAATTAAATATACGTTTTTTTCTTCACTTTATGTGTTTTAGGTTACATCACTTTGAAACATCCGTTATAAATATGTCAATAAGAAAATTTGTAAGCCGCCTACACCTTGACAATTCTTTTGTTATGTCTACTTTAGATTTTGGTCCTATTTTTATGTTTTTATGCATGGGAAGTAGGTGAATTGGATCGATAACATTGAGTGTATGTTAGACTATCGGGTTATGCCAATCTGTGGTCTATTACAGTAATAGAAGATAATAATTACATCCTAATAAATACAGACTAAGAGACGAAACTGATTTTTTAAATAATGTTGCTAGGTTTGAAAGTTAAACCAGTTTAATAACGTGCAATATAAAATATATATCTGTTTTACAGTGTGTTTATAGATATATGGTACCTATCTTATTAAATAAAAGATCGGACGGTTCTACAGTACCTACTGCAAAAAATAAAGCACATGAAGATGAAATCAAACGACGACATTTGACGCAATGTTTTATTTTCTGGGTTAGATTCATCATCATCAGCCTGAAGAGTTCTACTGCTGAACATATGCCTCTCCCACAAAGCGCTCCTGAAGCGGCTGCTTACCTCCTGCATATGGCATAGCGCCTATATGACTAGCCCGATAGCTCAGTTGGTAGTAGCCCTTCTGAGCTTAAGTTGTGGGCTCGATTCCCACCCAGGACAAACATTTGTGTTATGAACATCGATGTTTGTTCTAAGTCTGGGTGTTATATTGTATTCTATGTATGTACTTACGAAAACACAAAGTATCATAAGTATTCAGTTATCTGGTTCCCAAAATTTTGCTTAGTTTAGCACCTAGCCCAGGTGCCGCTGTGTTAAATGTCAACAAATATTTATTTATTTATTATTACATATTATTATTACATTGGTCACCTACAGATTTCCTCATTTCGGATCTACCATTACAGTCTGCTTTATTAAATGACGAGCTTCTGCCCGCAGCTTCCCCCGCGGCGTGGCCTAGGGGAAAATAATTCAACCACCCATTTCACGCTCTTAAGGGTGGAATTTCAAAAAATCCTTTCTTAGCGGATGCCTACGTCATAACATCTGCCTGCAAGCAAAATTTCAGCCCGATCCGTCCAGTGGTTTGGGCTGTGCGTTGATAGATCACTATGTGAGTCAGTCAATCAGTCAGTCACCTTTGAGTTATATATATGTCGGCAGGAACGGGTTGTGGGTAGGTTGCAACCTATATAACTATAGGCCTTCACCATGTCCACACCGCGCCGTGTCTGGAACAAGAATGATCCGTAGCACACCGAGCGGTCCCCTTTTATAGCCTGATGGTTGGGGGAGCAATGATAGTTGCCGATGTTGCCACTGTAATAAATTTAAATGCCACCATAGGGTAAATAACGGTACTGCCCGCTGCGCATAGAGTTTATAACTGGACGTAGCCGCCGTCATATATTTTAGATATACGTGTTTAACATCATGTTTTCAAAAACTTAGGGATTAAGGCCCGTATTACAGAATGACGTCCATTCCTAGAACAATCTCATTCAAAATTGATCATTGTTTATTAAATCTCGACTTGAACTCTGATACAGGACTGAGCGTCCTTCTAGCGTTATATAGACCTAAGATTTGAACTGAAAGTGTTGTATTGGTTATTGGGGTCTGATATTCTAAAAATCTAGCTTGAAATACTATGTTAGATCTCCATGCTCATTTTTCTTTGATATGAGGTAATTGTCTAGTGTTTGCTTGCGGTTTGACTGCAGGATCCTTTAGGATGAATACTGTAGCCGATTCTGCGATGATGCAGTGTATCAAGTTGATTTCACCGTTCTTACTTTACGACTTGAATAGCAATTTAGTTTCTAAAACTATCACCGTGCTAATTGGTTACAGTGCTATTCGCGTTGTCACATGTTTATTTGAGGCATTCATTAAAAGGTGTAACTTAACTTTCTTTATTTTTATGTCCTGAGCTCACAACGCTGTTGAAAGATTTAGTTATTTACTTATTATCGCTATGGTTTATTTTTCACAGTTCTTCCTGTTCAGCTTATCAGACATCCACCTTTAACACCGGGCAGTAACCCCAACACCAGCCCACGTAGTTCAAATGTTTCACCGATAATGTATCTTATTATCCGCTAATGCCATTAAATGCTTTACATTGGTTAGTAACGGTCTCATCCTTTGTAGCTTCGGGACAACTTTCGTTTTCTACAGAGTTGATTAATAATGTATTATGTACTTTCAAAACGGTCTAGTCTTTCAAACGGTATTCGGCATGGTTGAACGGTGTTAAGGTTCCTCGTTTGGTCGTCAACTTTGTTCCCAATACGAGGTAATAGGGCTAAGAGCTTTCCGAACTTCCAACTTTTGTGGTAGCGTGTTCTTATTTCGTAATTCAGACAAGAAACCCTTAAAATCGTTCAGTGGCTCCGCCTGTCTATCGCAATCTGTTACAGGGTCAACTTTTATATTTCAAAAATGTAGTCCAGAACCACCATTTCAAAAGTCTTCAGATTACCGTTTAATCCTAAGTTTAGGTTTGTTACGCATGTAAAAATATGCGTGAGTCGAACTGTCGTTAATTGGAATTAGTGGTACTGCGACGAGGCCTGCGACGTAGAAAATGAGTACAAAATAAAAATACGTCACGTGGACCCTAATAAAAACAGTAACAAAATAGCATACCACAAGTCGCTTAACACGAGTTACTGGAAGAAAAAACAGCAAAAACGTGAACACAATGAGTTCCAAACACCGTAACGAATTTTACTAGGTTCGCGGGTGGTATCTATGGTATCTTTAGACTGTAACCATTCATGGTAAAAGGTTGAACTAATCTCTTGAAACATATTGGTATGTAGGTAGTTGGTAAGATTCTAGTACTTTTATGTAACGACTTTCTAAGGTGGATTTAAAATATGCAAGCCACAATTTACACCAGGATGTTTTCTCTATGGTAATTTGTATTGTAGAGCTATTTATTCAGTTGCAGCTGATGCTGATAATATTGGCAATGTTTTTTTCTAAGCCTTTAGCTGTACCTGGCTTAGTGTTTGAACGCATGGAGATCCTTTTTATGATGTCTGTTCTGTTTCGTTTTTAAAGCATCCCATTTTTTAAATTACTAAATAGGCTATCATTTGATCGCGTCTCACCTGATGGAAAGTAACGACGTGATCTACGATGGTACTTATATCCTTGTCTAAAAGATACCCTACCGCTGGTAAGGTATTCCATTTCTCCGCTGCTGTTTGTAGTTGAAAGTTGAATCGAACCGCTTCTTACGAATCGAAGGAGTATCGCTCATAAACATTGACATATTTTCTACCGAATACCGACGAATTTCAAGGCCTTTAGTTCAACGCGTCCTCACCCTAAACCCGCCACCGCACTGCCCCCCTCAGTGTTACCAGCTTTTGTTTAGCAAAATTGTATTAAAGTTTTATTCCTACTCGTATTTTAAAATGTATTAATAAGTAAATAATTAAAAAAAACTGGTTAATTAGAAAAGTAAAATTAAATTAATTGTAAGGCGTCTCAAATACGTTAACTATAGCTTATAGTTTGGTGTTCCGTGCGCACCGACTTTACATGAAGGGCTAGACTGGTCCGGTAGGATCCTCCGGGTCACTCAAGAAGTGTCTCGGACTACATGAAGGTCGAAGCCACACTAAAATACGGTACGGGTATGGACTGCACTACAATTCAATCGAACATAGTGAGTGTTGGAATCGCGAAATCTAATACGTAGTAAATATATACCTATGCCCATAAATATATGCTGTCATACTGTGTCGTGCTAGTCCTATGATATGGAAATGGTGGAATTAGATTGTGTAGCTCCAGAACGCTTTTATCATGTGGTTATAATAATATAATAACAACAAATATGGTGAATACACCATTCATACCTTCAAATGTCACAACACAGTTCAAGTAACCTTCAGGGTCTACCAGTCTCTTATGTCATCAATTCATCATGCAATGGCGTACGCCAAGAGGTGCGACATGTCATCTGAGACATGTCATTTGTGACATGTTGTCCCCAATAAGATGGTATTTTACATTAGCATACCGGTATACTGGTGTAATAGACTTAATAGCCGTGGCACGAAGCACGATTCAATCTATCAAAATATAAATGTGAACGCATGAACAGAGATTTAACATGTATCTAATGTGTATAGTTAAGGTAATTTGTTGACGTTTGAACCATGTTGACAGTGACAGCTGACATTGACGATGAGACAAGTCAAAGAGAGGAGTCAGCTGAGACTAGCGTGTTGGATTTCATGTGAACGAAACAAGTGGCTGTTTCTTTGTATACTAAAGTACTTAATAAATACTTTGTATATTAAAGTATTATTATTAATTAATTAACGGAATAAATAGTAATAAACATTTAACATCGTATACATGTATAATTTGGTGTAAGGAAAAAAAAACAAATACAAAAATACTTTACATGAAACATAGCTTAGCTTGAACTTAGAGCTATATAGTTCAATGGCCAGACTTATTACTTACAGAAAGCGATTTCTTCGAATCAAACTTTGTCAATTGAGTACTTTAATAAAATAATGTCAACGGTAACAAAGAATTCAGTTAATTACTTATTAACAATCAAGGCATAGTTACTTTACTTTACTTTTTACTTTTCGGCACTCATGGTTTTTTCCATAATAAAACCATGAGTGCCGAAACCACCATTGATTGAGGTAGAATTGACAGCTATTATATTATATTCAACAAAGAGAAATTATTTTATAATTACTTCGATTTAATAGACATACATTTTACGCATTGATTTTAAACATTTTAAGCGTTGATTTTAACCACCGTCCGTAAGTAAAGCTGTTAATATTTAAAATTGTATTTAGTTTAAGTATAGAGAGCTACAAAAAAGCAAGATATCTTAAGCACTCGACGTCATTGATATTTAAAGATATTTTTGTTGTTACAGATTTGCAGTGAATAGAAACAATATGTAAGTAAGTATAAGTACGCTATTGTAATCACACGACAAACAATGAAGTAATAAACCCGATCCGCCTCGCTTTGCGACACATTTTACGATTATGAAACTGTTTGCTGTGAGAGTGGGAGAGGTGACGCTAACATTGGGCCAAGGTGTTTTAAAATATATTTAGCTTTTTTATGTTATGGAATGACGTAAAGAGCTAACCGTTCGCCTGATGTTAAGCGACGCGGCTGCCCATATCAGTTGCACTGTCGCTCGGAACTTAAGCTATAGTTTCGCGTTACACTGCACTGCGCACGTCATCCTGAGACATCAGCACAATCTAGTAATTAGATTACTAGACTGTGAGATCAGGTCATAAAGTCTCATTTGCCCAGTAATTTCACTAGCTACAATGTCCTTCAAACTTTCAAACCAAAATAATGGTGAAGATAATGTACATGTTTAGCGGCGTAAATATTCTTGTATCATTTTAGGAACCTAAACTTTTAACATGGTTCTGGTGAAAATACAAAAAAAATCTAGCTAGCACGTCATAAATGTACCTTAGTCAAAGTGTCCAACACCTCCCTTTCTAAGATTATACTAGAGTACTCTATTCACAAACGTACAAACACATTTCATTTGTTTGATGTAGTAAAAATTGCGAACGTTGAAATATGATACCAAGTAAAAGGGATTTTAGATGTCGCAATTGTTCAACTGTCAAGTAGGTCGCCCTAAAAAGCAGATGCGTTGTTTCAAGAACCTCATTTCTTGATGGTAGGTGGTGGCTGGTATCTAATCTCTTCTTTCAAAGGAAAGCTTTAAGTGCCACTATGTTTGTGTAGGGAATTAGGGTTTGTGTATAATTTGTTAGTTTGAATTATTGTTTGTGTGACAGTAACACAGAGCAGAAAAATAAATTATGCTAGCGCGTTAACTGTGTTAAAAGGTTATGTTTAATTTAGACCTTTTGAGAACGATTGTCTGTTATTATATATGTTCGCTAATTGGACGTTGGTAAAGTTATTATAACAGGGACATCTATACACCAATATGACGAACATTAATTCATCAAGATTTATGAAAATCACGAAACAATTGTCATTCTATTTTTAGAATATCTACCATCAAGTGAGTTAAAGCCCTACAAAGACAAAACGAATAGATGCAGGAAAATTTTAACTTACTATGGCCCGATAGCTCAGTTGGTAGTGACCCTGCCTTCTGAACTGCGGGTTGTGGGTTCGATTCCCACCCAGGACAAACATTTGTGTGATGAACATCGATGTTTGTTCTGTGTCTGGGTGTTATATTGTATTGTATTCTATGTATGTATTTACAAACAAAAAGTATCTAAGTATTGTATCAGTTATCTGGTTCTCATAGTACAAGCTTTGATTAGTTTGGGGCTAGATGGCGTTGGTGAGATGTCCACACATATTATTATTATTATTAATTGAGGATTTAAAGACTGTGCGTGTTTGCATTAAAACCTAAATATATGTAGTTATATAAAGTCTCATTGTAACTATTACACCCATCACAAATAACGACCATCTAATGGAACATTTTAATTGTTAAAAAAATTGTTATAAATTATAATGAAAAATGGCTATTTCTATAAAAACGTAGACCTGAGTTGATAACCTTGTCGCCTGCGGGCAGCTTGCAACTATTTATACATAGAAAAAGTTATATATGTAGACATTTTAACGCCAAACATCCTTTGGAACTGGTAGAGTATCTGAAACCGGTCTCTCTGTAAAAACTAGATTCCGTGGTTGACTGGATGTGTGAATATTCATCACAAACGCAGATATTTGTAGTCAATGGAATTCAAATTTAGTAACATATTTACTACGCAGATCTATTTTAACAGGCACTCAATTTTAATTATCATTTTAAATCCAGTAGCAGGTAGGTAGGTGACAACTGTGTAAATGGTGTAGACGCAAGCAGATGAAAATTGGTAATTGGTCAATTTTATTGGTATCTAAGTTTAACCAGTGGAGTGTCAACGCGCTGCATAACAATTGGTTTATAGTAATAATAATAATATTTCAGACCCAAGATCCATACTAAAAAATACACTCACAAAAAAATTATGAATGAAAACGACGTAGTTTTAGCCGTTATTTATCTTACAGAATGAAAACTGCACGCGTTACGTCTCCATTTCATTCTGCATAATTTTTATGACAAATAAATATTTTTTTATAAATCTAAATATATAACTCAGAGGTGAATGGCTGACTGACATAGTGATCTATCAACGCACAGCCCAAACCACTGGACGGATCGGGCTGAAATTTGGCATGCAGGTAGATGTTATGATGTAGGCATCCGCTAAGAAAGGATTTTTCGAAATTCCACTCTTAAGAGGGTGAAATGGGTGGTTGAATTATTTGCCCATAGGCCACGCGCGGGCGAAGCTGCGGGCAGAAACTCGTTTTTTATAAATCTTTTATTAAATTATTTTTACCTCGTTATGAGCTCTTATTGGATCGTCAAAACATTTATTGAGGCATTCATTGAGTCCTTGTGCTAAATAAAATGTTTATCGCCTAGCAAGATGTCTTTTAACAATGAGTAATGCCACATCATTTTTATACCCATCTCAATTAACGTAGTTGTTTCTGCAGGTCACGCCAAAACAGATGATCAGCTGGCTTTAACGCATCTGCAGCTTTAAATGTTAGCAGACGGTATTCTGGTTAGGAAATGCACGCGTGACATAAAAACGTCGAAGGTTACAGCTGACAGCCCATAATATTACCGGAACCCGTACCTATGCTGTTTACATATCTCGCTTAAACTCTTCAGAAAATACCGTGAATACGTATGAAAAGGTCATGATATGCTTCTTATGCAGTTTGCGGTACTTAATAGAAATTTGGTAAACTGTCACCTGCAATTATGTTCATAAATACCTCTACCGTGACAACTATGGTCATCAGCTGGCGCTAAATTCACCTGTCGACATGCCCTTTCTGGACAGATGGCGTGTGAATATATTAGCTAAATGTTAGCAGATGACGTGGGCATGCAGATAATTCATATTTTTTTGTTAATAGAATATTAGTGAATTCTGCATATTCAACAATAACAACAACTCTCATAATGAAGGGGTGAGAATTATTTTTCATTAAATGACTTATGGGTATCGTTGGATTCAGCGTGAAATTATCTACAATAATACATCCTCAAAATACCGAAATGAGGCTTAAATCTCGAAATTTTCAGTCTAGAAACGGTTTATCTGTCACAGGAATACAGTTCGCTTAGCATAAAAACATTTTTATATTTATTTTATAATATTATATTTTTGCAGTAATTGTATGAATTAGTACTATATTTAGTATTTTAAAATAGAATTAAAACATTTTCAAGCAACTGACTTACACTAACATAAACCTTTTCTATTACCTTATAAGCATTATACATTAAAATGACGCCGTTGAAGTTTAAAGTAATTTTTCTCGAAACTATCAATTTGACAGTTAAACCCTTTTTATTCTGAATCCTTCAATTATGCGAATATCTATTTCTAATTTTCTACTAAGTAAGTTACTAGTTCGTATCACGATTCAAATGAAAAGTAAACTAAATTATTATATTTTCACCTTAATTACACTCGTATGTTTAGCCTATGGGTACTTATCGTTTTAATTGTAAATAGGAGAATATACCATAATATAAATGAGTTTACACGAAATAAACAAGTAATTTTAAAACCAATAATATCGAGGATATAATCATTACATCCGGGTATGATAACCAGTAAAACGTCGTGAAAGTAAAAATTATGACCGATAAAGATCGGCTCGATTCAACCGAATCAAAGAATTTCAACAGAATGCAAAAGTATCAGAATCAAGATGTTACCAATTTTCGTGGATTTCTTCCGGTCAATGGTGAATTAGGACGGTCGTGTGAATGATGACGACCTAGATTTAACTTGGTCTTTGTTTGTGTATATGCGTCATTGCAGTATGAAAGCTAGTTTATTTGTGAAATAAAATCATCTATCACACCACTGCCTGATTGAAAGCTGTGTTCTACAATTCTTAAAAAAACCACAGCCAAAAAACAAAATTCACAAAAGTGGCTAGTACTAATTTTCTTTTACATCTGTAATACTTACATTATATTATAATAAAAGATTCGTCATCCATTACTATCATTCAAAGCCTTACACCAATATATATCTGTGATCATCATCAGCCAAAAGACATCCACTCCTTCCTATGAGCCAGTCTATCCTTTTAGTCTCCCTCTGTCTTGCAGTCAGTGAGCCACTGGACCTACATCACATTGCTTGCTTTTCACAAATGTTTGAATAGAACTGAACTAAGGGCGTGGCCTACTTCGACTTTTGTTCTCACTACCCTCGCAGACTGACTACGTTTCTCTTGGACACCACTAAATCACCTATTTTCTTCGCATATCATAAATCATAATATCATTTTACTTCCGCTTAACCTTTCACGCGCTTGATTTTAGTTTTGTTCACAAGGACTGTGTTATTTAATGATATATTCGTAGTTTTATAGAGGTTACCATATAATTTGGAATAATTGTTAAGTAATCCTTGTTCAGATTAATATGAAACGGTCGCTATAAGTTTGAAATAATCCGATGTTACCTTCGTCAAAGTAGGTAGCTAATATCGCCATCGGCACCGTTAAATGTAATCAAACAATGAACTATTACAGTAAATAATTGAGTCATGGTTCAATTATTTTCAATACAATTTATGAAACAATGGGGTGACCTAAGAAACTCTAATGGAACCATGTGATTTTCGAGTTCCTTCCTTCATCATCCATTCTACTAACTACATCTTTTTCCTTATTGAAAAAAGCTGCCCACAACAAAACCATATATGAATATAACCATTTTATACCTGTGTAATAATCTTTAAATTTTTGTATTAATGTCATATGTATAATATAAATTTCATTTTAAAGATCATTCAATACTTTCTTTTCTTATCACTCCTGTGAGTTTCATGTCGGTTTTTGTTTTATGCAGATTTTCTGATAATTTTTTCTGTTTATTTTATATTCACAGTTCAGTCTAGTATTAATTTAGGGAGGAAGCTTTGTACCACGCGCATGCATATCTATTGTTTTAACCCTTCCATTGTGTTATCACCCTTTACTAAACCCGTCGACGAAGCTTCATGCTTTATTCATTAATTTATTGTATTTAGATAAAAAAAAGTGACACTGAAAACAGCGTATATAATAGCACTATAATTGTGTGGCAAAAGCAAAACTGGATATACGTACCACGATATCTACCACTATACTTGTTATTTCGTAAAAGCCTTCTACGAAATAACTAGCATGAGCACACATAAAATTTCTCTATTGAAACAATCTGCTTTCTAGATTATTTGCAACATTCTCTTTCCGTTCGCATAAACTAATTTTAGCATTCCTCGTCGAATTCTGATCATTTATTACAATTTCCTTGTCAAATTGATTAATGTTATTGCAAGCCTCAGTTAAATCTTTTATCAACATCTTGAACACTTCAATGTTTTCTTTCTCATATAGAACAGCAAGAAGAAGAGCAGCCGTTTAACCTATGTACATTACCGGCGTGATAATAGCCCGCTCTCTTTTATAAATGAAGGCAAAAATTATGGTCTATCTATACTTAATCCTAAGGAAGCTTTACACCCATTGAGCACTTGATTGTTTGATTACAGTGATAGTTATTTAAACGCACGGTGGTCAGACTAATGTAGTTTAATAAGAAACGTACTTAGCTAAATTTATAGATATAAAATAATATAAATTTATAGCATAATTTATAACCCTACTGTATGATCTTAATTTAGTCTAGCAATATACCTTGTCCAGAGCACACGCTTGTGTTACTTGTCTACTACCATATAGTCCAAAAGCAACTTTTCTAGTAAAATAAGCAGACAATAAATAATTTTAATTTAACCTGAATTTATATGAATCTTAATATCTAAAAATGTATCTAATAACACTATTCTTTTGTCCCTATTAAGGCGACAACACTAAAATATTTTATCTCTCTGTGAAGAATAAAAATATGCGTTTGAAAACTTTATTCGTGATCTGACCTGTCTAGCTGCCCACACAAATTTTCAATGAGCCTACTTGTTTTTTTACGTTTCGATTGGACGTGTCATTCTATTCGATAGTTTATCGGTTTTACCTAATTTTTCAACCATTAGAATACTCATTTCCTTTCAACTTGACCTACTCTTTCGTTGGCCCTTTTTTATTACACCTATAACACTAGTAATCGATCACTTTAATGTTAAATTTCTAAAAATTTTTCAAGCTTCATTTTAGATGCATCGTTAATGTATCCAGTAGGTCTGTTCTGTTAATCGTAAAGACAAGCAACACTGTGTCTTTTCAAATTATCTTATAAATCAGTGATTTATTATTATTACGGTAATAAATTACAAGCAATATGTAACCTTGACCTCAGCTAGTGCGTGGGCGCAGTGAGTTTCACACGGCAGGATAGAGATGTGATTCTATGAATTTGTTAGTAAACAATTAAACATAGCCTCCTAAAACTTATTGCACGAACATTACATAAGACGCAGAGGTGGGTGTAATGAACTTTAGTGGAACAGCTTGGTTCAAGATCATGACGGAAGCATGTCTACTGTTATGATATCTACGGAAAAATTGTAATCTGTAAGGAATGCAATCCAAAATAGCTATCCTGTAGGACTCAAATAATTGAACATTATTGACGGTATCTCGGACTGTCATCATAATACTAAGCCAATAATTTTAAAATTACCCATCCAGCGGACGATGATATTCTTCGGTAATATAACGTAGGTAAGTCCGCTTACGCAATTGCGACAAACTTCGACATGAAAGTGCGACATATTAATATTAGATAAATATCGTGTAGGAATAGTATTTAGTGTTTTGTTTCTATTTATTGAGTATGAAAAAAGCAAAGATAAAATAAAATAAAACACTGATGCCTGTCTATACTAAATTTTTACAGCTTCCAAATTCTCACATGTATCCCTAGTCTCTGGTTTCTCATACGTTTGTCAAAGTCGTGTCAACTCGTTGTCTGTGTTCAGCAGTGGACGTCTTCCGGCTGTTGATGTGTGATCTCCATAGTTGAATGTAGCTGAAACTAATGTGAAATTATCCTTTTACAACATAAAAAATACTTTGCTGCCATAAACGTCGCGCCGTGCCGTCGCATCAAAAAACGCACGCCTTTAAATGGTGTGCGACTACGTCGTTAGTGTGGTAACTGACATAGTTTACTTCAAAGACTTCCAAGTCGTCTACACTAAAGCTGCCTCAACGTTGCACTAATCGCTGGTTACTGCAAGATGTTATCAATTGAGCTTCGATTGAGCGAGTCAGCGTCTGTAATTAGCGAGGTTCCCATGTCACTGGCAATCTGTGTCTTTGCCTCTATTGAGTCTTGTTTTGATGTAATAACCAGCTTCTGTTATTTTTTTAAATGTTTTAAATGATTTAAAGAAATTATTCTTCTTTTATTCTAAAAAGTCACATTCATGAGAACATAGAGACTTAAAATTTTAAATATAAGTACATTCGTCGTCATGCTTAATAATGTAAGTATACTAAACGATTTGGCTTGGATTTGGACTAACGCTCTCGTAATTTACTTTTAGTGTTTTTTTAGCAATAGTTACGAGGCAATACTCAAGCAATTAGCAAATTCTCCCATTCGTAGCTTGATATTAATTAGCAAGTATTTTAAGTGACCTCATGGCTCTTGGAAACTCTTGTCATTTATCTTAAGTTTCTTGTAAGTCTTGTCATGACACTGCTTTTATAAGTTCCTTTTCATAAATTAGACATTTAAAGATATTGTTACAAGTATGATTAATAGTCTTTTAAATCCTAAAGTTCAGTAACAATGTCTAAAAAACCCATTTTGTACTTGAAGCCGTGTTACTTTTTTTATTATACCTTGATGCAGTATACATGTGCATCGTTAAACTTAATGTTCAATTTACAAGTCTTACTCTTTTTCTTCTCAAATGTGTCACTCCTGACAGAGCGGTCGTGGTCATCACGAATGTGGTAGAACTTTTCTTCACTAGGTGGTAGGAGTAGGAGGTTTCTGCAAAGTTCGTCTAGGTAGGTACCACCGCTTTGCTGCCAAGCAGTAGTGTGCAAGCACTACTATGTTCCGGTTTGAAGGGCACTGTAACTAGTGAAATTACTGGGTAATTGAGACTTTATGATCTGATCTCATAGTCTTATTACCAGACTGTGCTATTGTCTTAGGATGATGTGCGCAGTGCAGTGTCAACCGAAACTATATATTTTGGAGATCATTCAATAACATAAAAAAAAGAGTAGTGGGCTGATGTAGCTCGCCTCAGGACATTTCGCTATCTCTCCCTACTGGCGGGCCTACTGGTATACTCATGCAAGGGACCGCCCACCGCAGACACGTCATACTAGTTTCTGTAAAATTTAAAATAATAAATTCTATAATTGGTTTCCACAGGGACGAGTATGTTTTACATACGTTTCTCATGGTTATAAATAGACGGTCTATTACGCCTTAGGGTTTCGATCTGCATATTGCAGACCCTTTAATTAAAGTAGTTACGTTAACCATCACAGTGAAGACGCGTGGTTTAAGTAAAACCAGAATTACATGCTGTGCAGTTGATAGTAATTGCGTTATCTCGTTAACATACCTAATTACTTCTATCACGCGATGTTTAGTTATTGTAGCAGCTTTATAGATTTTTCTAATAATACATTTTTACCGATGAAATTGCTGCTCTGTTGTATAGGCCATTTCAAAACACCAAACAAATGTTGGGATAAAAACTCTAATTTAAAATTAATTATATTGAAATTTTTTTAAACCAGAATAATCATTTGTTTATTGATTTTCCGTTTTCATCGCATTTGAATGTTTTTCGTTATTATAGATACGGTAAAAATTCGACTAATTATGGAATTCGCAGCAGATTTCGACGTTAGCATCAAATCAATATTGGTCCATTTACAAGACAATATTGGTTCATTTATGTCAAATTGTTAAGGTGAAAAAGCTTAAAATAAATTTGCATAAATTCTTGACGGGAAAAAAATCAATAGGTGCCTGAAAGGCAGAGTACAAAATGCATGCAAGAATTTGTTGCCTCCCGTCTAGCTGATTTTTGTAAAAAGGGCAACAATAAACTGCCACTACATTGGCAAAGATGCATCGATTGCATGGATAAATACTTTGATTAATAGAAAAATATATAGAACAGAAATTGCGTTAACTTATGTCTTTCAAAAAAACGGCAGTTTTATAGGTAACAATCTAAACAAAGCATTATTATTTTATATCCCGGCAATTAAAATAGTTGAGCAGCTAAATCGGATTCATTTAACAAATACGAAATCTAATTATCTATCGTTCTGATGTACGCATACCAACTCATTTATTTACTCTTGTAGTGGTACGGTATTTGATCAAATGGACCATCTAAATGCCCATCTTTAAAACATCCTTCAATATTTACACACATAATATGTTTGCTTTTCATTCCTGTTTTAATATTTAAACTACCTTTGTCTTTCTATGGCTATTTGTATAGGACTTCTTTATAGATATAAGGTCGTTTATTTTTTACAATCGTTTCAAGGTATTTATTAGTCGTCCCGTCTATCTTCTTTATTTACTTTATAGAGATATGAGTTAACCAAGTCACGTGCATGTATTTAAATCAAAGTTAAAACAGGCATCGAGTAAATTTCACAGCTATTAGGCACCTGTTGTTTAACCTTTAGTACTATACTGAATCTGGAGTATCTACTCATAATTTTTGCATTTATCTGAGTATCATTCTGTTACATTGAACAGATTAAATGATTCGTCACAGCACAGTGTACGCAAATGCCTTTCTCTGAAACTGGATTATTTAACAATGATACGCTTCACTACTTTCCGACTACCTACGTTTTATTCGCATAATAAACGTTCCAGGCTGCCCCTATACTTCACACAGCTATCATTTACCCCAGGAAATATTTTATTGATAGATCTTTATCTATAAAACTGCCGTTCTGCAGAACTGGCCAATACCAAGAAAAATCGTCTTTGACTTCTACTTTCACCTTGCTTTTTTTTAAACATTTTTTTTTTCAAAATTAGTGTATCCTTGTTTATTGATTTGCATTAAGTATGTTTTCGTTGCATTTCAATCTTTTTCGTCAACATGTGTTTATCTGAAATTAAGATCTGATTTTATAGGAGTGTTTTAAAGTTTGACACCTCCTAAGTTAGCACTTAATTCTCTGTGACATATCTCCATTGAGGAGCTGTCATACTTCAGTATAGACGGCCATTAGTCTTTATTTTATGGAGGTAATATTTAAGTGTGCCTTCTAGTTTATCATTCTATCTATATAAATATAATATTAATCTAAAACCTCCCTTTTCGTAAAATTTACAACCTCATCATTCTATCTCGGGGTTCTAAATTTATCGTATCCGCCTTACATCAGAATTTGGGTTAAATCTACATTTACGTCGTAGAGATCGTCAAATGTGTTTGTTTATGGCGAGATTCTTACTGTGAACATTTTTATTGCATGATATAATGTTACGTTCCCCAAATAATAATATTTTCTAAAACTTGACGTAATAAAGATTGATCACATATGTCTATCAGATTTGGGTCTTGGTAACTAAGTTATTTACAATCACAGTTAAAATATCCATATCACAGGCCAATCGTAATCGCGTGCATACATAAATGTCATATCTTGAAAGCCTTGCCCAGGTGTCTTGCCCATGTAAGTAACCTGCAAGTTTATTTGCAACTTTGCAAGCCTTCTAATTTAAAAGTTTACCTCTTTTAAGGCTTTGTGCTAAGTGAGCGTCTGTTTCGACTCGGTTGGGTAAAAGTTTGAAGTCCATCGTCGGCGGCAAGCCGCGTCGCGCGTCGCCGCCTCAGTTTGCTCGCGCTGCCCGCGCAGCTCACTCGTGTGTATAAACTTTCGACGCTCTTCGAAACGAATTTGGAACTGTTCCGACCGGTAAAGTCGGCCCGGCCGTCGCTTTTGAACAGTGAACATTTCTGCGACCGTCAAATTTCGCATTGCGATTCAGACGTGCTATTGCTTCACCCTGTTACGTTGAAGCCTACAGATAACTGTGAAGGAACGTGTGCTCTATGTGCTGCGAAGTTAGCGGTGTCAGTGCTTTCAGTGTTGTGGAAACAAGCGTATGTGTTTAGTGAAAAGTGCTAATATCGACGTATGGTTAGAGACTTGTGGTACGTTTCACTGAACGCGAGACAAAAAGTCGTTTTGTGATCGCGTTCATGTGAATATCTACAGGAGTATTGATGCGCTGTGCTGTCCCCCTGTCCACTTGATTTATGGTAAGTCACTCCTATTATAATCGAATAGCTTCCAGTAATACCATAAAAGTCAAATTCCATGTGCTATCTGAGTTAAATTATAAAGGACATCAAGATATAAAATCATATTTATACAGGCAAAAGAAACACGTATCCTTTGAATGTAATTAATTCAATGACAACTCACGTCGTGGAATTCCGTAAAAGGTTACACAAGGCGTAATCGTCAACACTCATTCCCGCGTACAGACGAAAACTAAAAGTTTCAACGCTGACATTGAATCCAACGACGGAGAAGAAAGTGACATTAATAACATTATCAACTAACTGGCACGCATATTCATCACGGCAAAACTCGAGAACGTAAAAGCTAAAGATTTGAAATTAATTAATAAAAGTGGCAGAGTGAATCGACAATTTCAAACGTCGATAGTAGGTCGGGTTTATTAATTGCAAATCAGTGCGAACAAGTGGGTTCGCCATTGTATGCGAAACAAACTGGAACTTGAGAATTCCGTTCACTTTTTTCGAACAAGATGTACTGTGATAATTTTGCTTACAATGAATAGGTATAAGGTTGATGATCGGTATACGCAAAAGAAATAGAGTTAAGAAAGTTCTTATAGGTAAAGTACAGATCATTCTGTTACTTGTTTTGTTACGTTGAAAATTCCAGTACACAGTTTATCTCTGGAAGTACATATTCCCTTTAGTGCAAAGCTACTAGACTGTAAACAAGCACTGTCATTGACTTAATATTTATAGCTTACAACAGTGCCCTAGAGAGTTTGACCTAGGTTTAGATTGAATTTCTAAGCTTAAACAGTCACATCAGTAACCATTTGTGCTCCCACCGTGACCTTTCTATCACGAGCTCAGTAAAATATTGAGAATCGTGAGTTTCAATTGTAGATTCAATGATATATTTATGATTTTAATAAGGACGTGCATTGGGAATTCGCTTTCTACAACATATTTTTTGCTAATGAGACTAAATCAGTCAAGGTTTTCCGAAATATTCAATTCTTTAGGCAACTTTAAATGTTAATTCAAGGTTTTTACATTTAAAGCGTCACTGTCTACCATTCTAAGTTTTTGCCTATATATTTACTACATTCCAAACAAGAATCTTTGATTGTAGAGTATGCCGTATCATAATACATTACGTATTCTACAGTTAGAGTGACGGTCACGACCGCTTTTGATCCATACCCGACTCATTGCAGTACATTATAGCAAGCCTTTTATTTTATTTCAATAACATCGACTTGGCATTCTATCTTTCATTCACCATCTAGAAATTTTAGATCTTTCTTATAAATCGTAGCTGAGCGAAAGTTTACATTACTAAGTCTCTCTTAGTTTGTCAACTGTTATGACCCAAAATTATTGTTACAATGAACATTCATCACAGAAATTCCTTAGGTACAAGACCTTCGACTTCCGAAGCATTACAGCAAATGTAAGGTTATTTGCCTATTTAAAAATGCATTTAAAAGGTGATGTCGTTTTTTATTGCCACTAAGGCTATTTAAGGGCTAAATATAGAAAAATAACACATTAATAACTTCTATTAGATTTAACTCACGGAGTGTTAGTGGACGTTGAATTCATGAATGTAAACTGTGCGCCCGACACGGTCAGAATTAAATTTTACTTTAACTGCAAGCGCTTCCAGTAAATGAAAATTATTTGGTACATTAGTTGATATATTACTTTATTTAAAAAATCGGCCGTTGGAGTTTATTTATGTCATTGCTATACATAGTTTAATTTGTATACAGTAAATTTTGTTATGTATTTCATATAGATAAATATAAAATAAAACAAATCTTTGGTATTGAGCAGAGATTATGAGTAATTTAGTGTATAAGAAATTGAACGTGTTTTTGTATTACTTATTAATTCGAATAAACAATTTGAAACACGGATCCAGTCTAATGACTTAATGAGTAGGTGCGTTGTAATGACATTAATATAAAGTTGATGTAATACATTAGACCCCATTAAGTTTAAAATACTAACATTGTACAAAAATGTATAATAACAATTTTATAAGAACAGTGTAAATAATATGGCCTAGGTTATGTGAGCCTATTATATCCAATATATTAGATAATTGTAATATTTCGAGTTAATTTACATTTCCTGCATTAATAATTGTATTAATAGCATGCTTAAGCAGGTTGTGGCACGGAAATAGTAAAACTTGACCCAATAATTTGTCATAAATATTATAATTGACATGTATTAAGAAAACTTGATTTGACACAGCTACCTGTAGTCAGGCTCGTTTTTAATATTACTTTATTAGTGTCACAGTAGTCGAAATTAGATACCAATAAATTAATTATACAAAATAATTAAAGGGGAAGATAATTCAGTTAGTTTTTTTTTTTTTTTAGTTTTGGCTCCACTCTTTTGAGTATTTAGTTAGTGTCAAGTAATTGATAATTTATCAAGTTATCGATATTTCACGCAAATATGTGTCAAGTCACAGTCGAAGTCATCAAGTCAAGTCAGTCTAGTCAAAGTCATACTCCTAGTAAAGTGGTGGCAACTTGAAGCTTCTATGGAGTTTTGGAAACAACACGAAAAGAAACGTTTCACCATCATTATACCATTTTCCTACACTCACGCCTGTAATCCAGCACTTAACGAATAAAATGCCACCAATTTTATGCACTAACACTGAAAATAACACAAATTTTGGAAAATAATACAATGCGGTGACGCAATCTTTTTCACTTTCCCGCCAAAACTCATCAAAAAATTCAGTTAGTTTATAGATAAGTACAGGGGTACCCATTATCGGAATTCGATATCTATTAATCAATTATTCTCCATTGTAGCCTTATTTCAAAAGTAATTTCTATCCCTGTCGTAAAAGTCACGCCTCCCAATATCCTGATACATACCCTACTTGCTTTCATCGTAATGGGTTCTTTCTTCTTCACTTAGAAATCGATGAACATTGTATAATACAGCTTTTTATGACGATACAACATTGAAAGCTTGTTTATTATCTGTCGTATACTCGTGTCTATCGGATAAGATGTTCTTGTTCAAAGTATTTGAATCACGTGTTTTGTGTGTGTTATCAATAACATTAAACTTCATCCTTATAATCTCCATCATTGAAGGTTACTTAGTATCCAATGTTCTCTAATGATAAAACACGAACTAGCTTTAGACTAGACATATTTTGTCTCTTTCGATCCAGCTAAATATTCCAGTAGCAAAAAAAGGACAGAAGCTGAAGTAACTAATCCGAGACTAATATCCGTTTATTAATAAGGCTGGTAAAGTTTATAAATAAAGGTTTATTTCATCTGACATTATATATTTTTATGTTATAGCATCAATTATTCTCTAAGTGTAAGAGTGTGATCGATTGCTTATTTCATTGATGAACTTTAGACGCGTCTATATAACTAATCTTAAAATAAAAACTACCAGAGAACTGTTTCCAGTTACTTAACACAATCGTAATGTCTCTTGGAGCGAGACCGAAGATTTTCATACTAATTGCTTCGCTAGTTGCGTAATAGGATGCCGCGACCACAAAAGATCTACTTCCCTCAATTCTCTGACTTTTTACCATAATTTTTAATACCTTTACTGTAATTAACTTAGTGACTTTGAATTTTAATCGCGTTTGGCTGTTGACTATGCATATATATATACGCAAGGTGCTAACAAGCGAGCATATTAATTGCCATGTGCTACTTTTTTTATCACGTTTGTTTTTTGTTTTCAAATTTGGTTTTGCGTGTTTCTAGGTTTATGTCAGTGTCATCCATAGTGTACGTCTAATCTTTATAGCTATCAATTTCCTCAATATTCATGCTCGAGTCACGCGCACATCCGCTCTTGTCGGAGTCACCAATGCGAATGCATGCATGCACCACACCGCCTGTCTGCGACGCCACCGGCCAAAACTAAAGTTCAACAGTCGCACCCTTTTCCGGTGCGTGTGCGCAACCGTGTAGTCGCAGCTTTATGCGAATATTGAATTGGGGCTTTACTTCCTAAAAAGAATAAAATTAATGGATTCTTTGTTTTACTGTGTCGATGTTTCCGTTTGTGAATTCATGCGTTAAATAGTTAACCTTGAGAAAATAACATTTTTAATTATATCTTTTTATTACAGTACAATATAGGTAACAACTGCTAAAAAGCAATAGATCTGCTAAAAAGGAGTAGATACTCCAAAAGTTTCATGCTATATAGATTCTTGACTTCTTTTTATTGTTTAGAGCTCTTCTGATGTGTTTGTACCAAGAAATACTTTTCCCATATAAGTCCAACGGATTTCCGTTCATGTGATTGCAGTGTATATTAATTCACTTGAATGATCTACCAATAAATGATTTATCGCCAGTATCATAAGGAAGATTGTTGCATTTTGCTATAATTTAAATAACCATTATACAGTGCAGTGATCGGATTATAAATGTTAGAGTTTACAATCAAGGTAGTGCATTACTGCCTACTTAGATTATATATACGCCTACGCCAGCGACATTTTTGATATCGTTTTAGTAAAATCTTTATATAATCTGCTACAGGTCGTAAAAAGTTATTTACTGTATGAATTTAATCAGGTCTTTAATCTATTCTGTATATTCATGAGTATCGAAGCGAAAATTGTGATTAATTCTAGATAGATTAGCTGGCTGATTTGATTTTATGTCGCCTTGGCGAGTCCGTAGGCGCCGATGGTAATTAAATCGTTCGTAATTATGTACAATTAGTTACAGCGCTCTGCGTGGATAACAATAAACCGAAGGAGCGTGAGAGATTTTTGTTACTCAGTATTATATCACAGTTGGCTTATTTGGGGTTATGTGCCGTTGACCCCACTTTTATCTGTGTGTATTTCAACTATTTTTTAATAGCTTTAATTATAACATCGTTATTTTCATTTGCCAGTTGACATATTTGTAGAACACCGTAAACTAAATCTTAGCAAGATAAAATTTACCCAAGATTAAAAAAAAATGATTGTTGATTGGCTAGTATTAATGAAAAAAGGGTTTTCTAATACGTCATTCATTTTTAGTTTAAACTGATAAGTGACGTGAGTTTATCCGTTATAAATTTTACAAAACGTCATTATTTCTCTTAAAACTGGAACTAAAAACGGAACTTGTTTAAGTTTGGATTCTAAGTATTTAGATCGATCAAAGGGAAAATTAAAGGGAAAGCGTTTGGTTACGAAGCCTTGACAATGACCGTGCCATAACTTGATTTCTTACTTGTCTATCACAAGTCACAACATTATAAAACTTTCTTACAATTCAACTCGCCTTTCATTCATCATTTGCAGAACAACTTAGTCATTATATCAAATTGAGTTTCTTTCTGTTTAATCTAAACGATTAAATCAATCTGAAGCCCTTGGGGGTCGACGTGTAAGAGCGGGCTAAGTTCACTTTCATTCATGATTAATTTCGGCTCAACCAAATTATCTTCTCTATAATCGTATGTTGTATTATGTATTCTGATATAATCGACTCGAACTTGATTATTATTACTTATTATTCATATTATGTGTTTTAAGAGCCATTCCTATACTGCAATGTTCTAATAGAGTAAAAGCGCTAACGTTTGCTTTCTTTGTCGAACTAGAACATTTATTTTGAGGATTACTTTCTTGAAAATTTCTGACTCCTTGTGACTTTTCCCAACCTTCATTTTTTATATTTCGTTTTTTTTTGTTATATATACTTATTTGTTTTCTGCCATCACGTTTTCTTTATTACTGTGTAGAACTATTTACTTTTACAAAAAAAATCTCAACATCACATTTTAAATTACAGCATGCGTTGTAAACGGGATAATATCAATGTGGTCAAAGCCTGAAATATTCAGTCTGCAGTCAAGAATAGATATTATTTCACGTATAAATCAATGACATCAACTATATTTATTATTATCCTGTTTACGTTGATTGAATAAGTTATTTCTGATCAGTTACTTCATTTTATATCTGCGTTATTGTTAAGCGACAAAAAATCGGTGGTATTTTGTCCAACATGTTCATAGCAATTACCCTTTCCCTGTAATTACTTACCGTCGCATGAGCAGGTGTGTTCCTATCTTTAACATCTGCTTGATTGTCTCATTTACGTAACTTTATAACGTACGAGTAGACTGTAATGTGTGGGCATTACTGTTTTCTTTTTTTACGTCTGGTTGGTTAATAGGCGTTTTACTGTTATAGCGGTCCAGTTATATACGTTATACGCTTATATTATTAATATAATAATATTCACGCATAAATTGCTAATAATAATTTATAAAAAACGTTTAAAAGGTAAAGTCACATAAAATACATTGAAGCTGTTGTGGGATTTAAAGTAGTAAAAGTAGATATAAAAAGTTTTACATTAAGTTTTAATAGATACAAAGAATTACAGCTGTGAGTTTAGCCCATTCCCCCAATTGCGCGTGTATCTGTCGCGGCGTGTAATAGCGCACTGGTTTGTGGAGTAATAAGCTAAATATGCCGAGTAGCAAATGCATTGTACTTGGTACATAAGCCTTAACTAAATTAACAGAACATTAGGAGCGGCTCCCTGGGGGGTGTTAAGAGGATTACGTACTCGTAGATACCGGCGATGCAGACAAACAACCCGTTTCCGCTCTTTATATATAGATAATGAGCTTTCCCTCTTTAAGTAACTCATCGAGGAAGTCCTTATACATAATGGTATTGTATTGAGTAACATACACCGTAATATGTGCTTAAACATTATGAAAGACTCATGTTATGAATCTGTTACTTAGTTAAGGATTTAAATCATTAAATACCATTTATTGATATAAATGCAGAATGCGATAAATTGAATTTGATAACAAGACTTGTTATAAAATTAGTTAAAGCATTAATTTTGTTTAAAATTATGGGGTTATGTATTTATACAAAAACCGATGTGATTCATAGATGTGTTATTAGAAACAATAACTTTTTAAAATCCATATTTAGTGTTTTTTTTAATTTTTATTTTTTAGCTGTTTATATTAAATATGTGGTGGCGATCATATATATACCGTATGTATAATATTTATTTTGATTTTCTTAGTATATATTACAAGTAATATTAACTAGAGACTTACAGCTTTTCCAGGGTTATCAAAGTTATTGTTAACCAATCAACTGCTCTCACATTTCGTTTAAACTCATGTTTATCATCAGTAACACTATCTACTTAATCACTACCATGCTTTTCCAAACCGACTCCTTGCTTTACCTTATACATACTATAACAGTAAATACTCGTAACAAGCAGTTTTCACACGTCCATCAGTAATTGCAAGTTTACCTATTCCGTACTGGTTTTCCGTAGCACTCCTTTTACTATTAACGTCTTTTCTAGTATCAGTAGTATTGAAAACTGGTATCATGTTGTCAAATATCACAGGTTTAATTGCCAGGCGTTTACTGAACGGCACTTTTATTGAGTGTGCTGTAATAATTGCTAGTGTTGGGCTTAAAACCTGTCAGAAGAAGCTATTAGTGTTGGTGTCTTACGTACAACTGATCAGTCTGTTTATATTTGGACAGTTTATTTTAGTTTTACCTAAACTTCCTAAATCTTAGTTTTACTTAATCAAAATAATAATAATGAAACTTAGGGATTCTAGATTCTAAAAGTACATCTATTATCTGATATTGCAGAAGCTATGTAAAATGACAAAATATTTATCGTTAATATGTACATGTATTACCGAGTTAGACGATCAATCAAACGCGTTAAGATTAAAAATCGTTGTAAGTTTATACCTAATCAGCCTTATTAATAAACACGAACTAGCTTTAGACTAGTTACACCATCTTTTGTCTCTTTCGATGCAGCTAAATATTCCAGTAGCAAAAAAAGGACGAAAGCTGAAGTAACTAATCCGAGACTAATACCCGTTTATTAATAAGGCTGAATAAGTTTATAACCCGTGATGTCTTAATTCTAGAGACTTGTGGCATACTATCCGTTGACACAGTAAAGTACCGGTTAATCCGTCCGTGTGAAATCACTAATTAACGTCTATTAACTAGAATTATAATTATAAGAAATAGGGATGTGGGTCTTGCTGGTGTACTAAAGTATCGATAAGAATTTAAATACATCTGGACTATTATTTTAATGTAACGAATCACATTTGAGAGGACGACCATAAATCCTCTTTGATTCATTGTTTTTATTATAATTTGCCTAGTAAATTACATAATTAGCATTGTCTTCAGTTTGTGTTATTACTACATAGCTAAATAGCTGTAGGGCTACGATTCCAACCAAAACCTATTGCTTCCCGATGCGTGTTATCAATAAATTTGAATGTGCACCTCTGAAAGAAAACATCGATAATTTTAAATTGATGATGTCAATTCGACTACATTCGGACAGGTACTCGGTGAATTATGGACGCACTAGACCTGTTGGTAGGTGATTTGGTCGAGCAATTCAATTGAAAACAAATATATAAGAGAAATGTTTTCGTGATAGTAAACAATTTACTACGCGATAAATTTAGGTTTCCGTGCGTGTCTAGTCGAATAAAAATTAAACGTTTACCGCTTTCAGTTGTTTACGTTTTGCCGATATGATATTGTGGTAAAGTTCATTTGGTTAATACTTAGCCGGGATAAAAATATATAACAGTACTGCTTATACATATACACCAGTCGCTACTGCGTCATACTATGAATTAGTGTGCTGTGTTTCCTCTAGTCGTTAAAATAGTCATAAGTTCCGATTGTTTTCTAGAGCATAAAGTTTAATTCCTAGTTTTCTCGTAATGTTTAAATGCAATTTATAATATTTACATTATGGCAACAGCTCCGGATTAACTGTTTCTTTAACGATATCTTATGTTTTAAGATTTTGATATATCGTTGATTTCTTGTGTGCATAGAAGCAAAATAGTGAAAATACTTTTAGTGCCTTCGATACATTTCTGACGCAAAATGGTGTCGAAGCGAGGTTATTTAGAATATTTGCCTATGACAGTACAAGATATACTCGTAAAATATACTTAGTTCATCGTCCATGCACTCGTATTCATTTCTGCATCTAGCGGTCCACGGTTCTAATTGAAGATTTGTGTGGTCATCCGAAACTGGTTTGTCGAGTAAGGTGCTTCTAGGAAGCGTGGGTTTGTCCGTTTGTTTATCTTGACATATGGATTTATGGATGCTTTTGGGAGGTAGTTCAGTAGAGTAATTGTCTTTGTTAAAAATCGACGTTATATGTTATTGCCGCATTGATGTATCGTTTGATAAATAATTGTGTTTTGTAATTTAGTTCGGAATTTCAATGCTTTCATCGTATCTATTACTTCGACCATCAATATGATGTTGAATGTCTATTCGTTATACGCCCAGTGTCTTATGCGGCCGTAATGCTTAACCGATTCTGTTTATTTATGATTATGCATACTAACCTGCCACTGATAATATTGAAAGCCGTTTGAACCATTTTTTAATTATTTTGCTTGTCTGAGGTTTCGTTAATAAAATTACTCAAAGATATCTCATTGGCCATTAAGGACGTATCATCTCCGCTATCTATGTCTACGTCTACACTTTTTCTCGCTCATCGTTAACCTTTAAGTATCCTCGTTCATTACCTTTAGCTAGAGATGTGATACTAGAATCTCGTTCTTTATCTATTTTTTCATTTAAAATCCTTTAATGATTATATATTTATCATAATAAACATTAATATTTACAGGCACTCTATAAATAAAAAGTTAAAACTAATAAAACATTATTTACAAAATAAATACGCTATCCAACTCACCACCGCGCGGTAGGGTTCCCAGAATACTGGCAGCATTACCTCGCTGAATTAGAAGACTTAGCTTCTGAGCGAAGTATGTGCCAGCTCTGGGATCCCCCGAGGCGAGAACCAAACGAGTCGAAACTTGTTTAATAAATTTTTTTGTGTCGGACGACCACGGGCCTAATGTTTCTACGGCCAGCGCCACAAACTCGTGATTTGCGCTGACCTGTGCGTATTTGCGCCGTTTTTTTATTTGCGCCTGTTCCGCCGCGGCCCCGACGCTTTGAGCCGTGCTGGAGACGTGAGAAGGTGCCAAGGTATCCACACACGTGGCGTCCCAGACAAGTGTGCGTCCAAGACACCACGGGACTAAGGTGGCACCATCCGGTCTCTTGCCGTCGTCTCTCACCAACCCAGTCGGCTCCAGCGTAGAGGGCACGGATGCTGTGGAGAGTGCCCGCCTGACTAAATCATTGATCGCCCAATGACGAAATAGCCGGCCGGCACTCTTCACACATGAGAGCCCATGTCGTCCGAGTCGGTCCACGCCTTGCCCACATTGGCAGTGATGAGGCTCGCACAGCTTAACCCCCAAACGTAAACCCACGGCTACACGTAAGCTGCTGGGGTCTAATACAGTCGCCAAATTGTCGGAGGGAAGAGCACGGAGCCAGTGACCTGACTCTACTTCCGATGAAGCTAGGAGACGTGCTCGATCTGCATCATCTGTCACCTGATCCAATAAAGCCGAATGGGTTAATTTTATGAGTGGAATGTCCCACGCACTCTGTCTCCCCATTTCAGTAGGAACACTGACGCCTTGACAAGAAGCGCACCAGGCCGACAAAGCTTCTGTCTGGCCAGCCACCCGAACATCGGCAATAGGAGTTTTGAGAATCATGCCGATGAGGGTTTGCGAGCCATGACAAGAAGCCAAGAAGGCCGGGAGTGCCACGCTAGATGAACGTCGGACGCCTAGGCCACCGAAAGAAATGGGGAGAGTTGCTTGTGCCCAAGCACGACTATCAAAATGAAGATTTAGAATTTTAGTGACAGTGTCTTTTAGAGTCGAATCGACCAAATCAACAATTGACTGGAAATACCACATAGGGCAACTCCGTAATAAATACATAAATTTTGGGGTAAAAAGACAAAGCCGAAGAATATAAATAGCCATGTGAGGTTTAATTTCAAAAAGACGACCGGAAACGTCATTAAAGTTTTCAATTTTTGACATCATTAAAGGCGGGATTGCTTCCAAAAAAATTGGGGCACCAAGTAAAGTGAGCGAGGTTTTTGTTTGAACTAAAATGTTAGGGCATAACGAGTTAAATTTGTCAATTATGGATGAGCGAATTTGATCTGGAATATGATCTGGAATAAAAATTTCACATTTATTAAAATTAAGAGTTAAGCCCACGCAGCTGAAGCGATGAATGATTGATTTAAGGTCATCCAAAACTTCTGATGCACTCCCGCCTAAAGAACCGTCATCGAGGTACCAAATGTTAAATTTAGAATTTAATTCTTTAATTATATGGTCAATTCCTAAACTAAAAAGGGCTGGACCGAGAGGATCTCCTTGCTGGCAACCGACACATGATGAAATTTCGTTTTGTCCAAAAAGTAATTTTGTAGGGGCGCCGTAACATTGCCACATGTAATTGTAAATTTCGGGTATTTCTTTTTGAATTTTTGATAACAGTACACCCCTGTCAAGGCTGTTAAAAGCATTTTTTACGTCAATTTTGATAAATACCTCATAATCTTTAGACCCAAGGAACGTACGTGCAGCGTGTACAGCTGCCTCGCACCCAGATCTTACACCAAAACCTAACTGGTGTGGCACAAACTTTTTAGACATACGTTCTTGGATTGCTCTGCAACATATCTTTGACGTTAGACGTCTGATAGTACTGCCAACGGCAATAGGTCGGACGCCACCGTCTTTTTTCGTTAATGCCACTAAATTAGCACCATATAGGATGGGTAATATCTCAGCTGGAACTCGACCGTCGAGAATTAGATTTGCCAGGGCAGTCAACTCACGTAGAAGAGATTTTCCAGCCTCACCGACAAAGGGATCGGTTAGATCTTTAAGGTGCTGTGGGGTTATGGCATCCAATCCTCCCGCAGAACCATTTGGGAAAGATCTAATCGCTTGAAGGGTGGCTACCTCATCGATTTGCAGAGGCAATTCCGTCGAGGGAGGAGATGGGAGCTGCGTGGAAGGTGACTGCGCAGGATGTCTGTCGCGTAGCAGTGTATAAGTCTCCGCTGAGCTCGTGGCAAGAGAGTCACTGCAAAATAGGAGTTTCGCAGCGCCTCTAACATTCCCATCTGAAACCTTATTTTCTATTAACTTAAAATGGTTTCGGGAAGGGATGGCGTGCTCAATGTCAGTCGTGTGAGTATGTATGAAATCGCGAGACGTATTAAATTTAATCGCAGATGTTAAGGAACGTTTTTTTGTGTCTGGTCCTAAATGGAAAGTTTTGTATGCAAATGTCAAAAGGTTTTCCCACACTAATGGAGTATTGTCGCTGACAACCTTCTCCACGCACTCAGCGAGACTTCGAGCAACGGCTACGCGGGCACCTCTGGGGATACGTTTTATAATTTTTGTTGTACGCTTAAGCTGTGCAAGTCGTGTGGCCAAAGATGTGTTGCTGGGTGCTCCTGCTGTGTATATCACCGAGGATGACGGTAGAGGTAAATCTGGGGTGAGAGTTATGTCGGTACGTGGTACATGTCGACGACTGCAGTGGATTTTCAGACCACGAGTGCCTTTATACAGTTTCCTGTCAGCACAGATTGAACACTCAAGCAACACATCTGGGGCTGACGATGAGGATAGCGTATTTGATTGCATCTATATGTTACACTATACCTATATTTACAAGAAAAATATAACATCCAAAAACATAAAAAATTCAAAACAAACAAACAAAACGAAAGTCTTGACTTGTCACTGGTGATATCGTTTTCTGCACTTGCGTTCTTTTAGTGCGCAATGTGCAGAAGCTTCTTTTGTTGTGCAGCACACCAATGCGCTTGCTCGGTACTGACGCCGTTGCCTCAGCAACTAAATCACGTCGCAAACGTCAAAAATGGTAAACACACAAATATAAAAACAAAACCAGCTTTCTTTGCTGGAAAAACCAAGGGCACTGGCTCCACAAATATCACAGCATTCGTTAAATAAAGTAGGGCCCATACCATGAGAAGCAGGGCCCCACACGGTGTCTCGATTATATTTATATTTTATTTTCAAACAAATTAGTCATCCTAAGACAAAGGATGTTTTTTATCATAACTTTATCTATTGGATACTTGTCATCGGATGCCATAATGAGCGAAATGGCAGCATTCTTACCATAATTAAAAATCTTGCAATTAAAAACTTGTTATGCGGGAAAAGCCTGGGAAATGTCACAGGAAATAGAGAAAAGGGTAGTTAAATTGATATATTTAGAGATTGACAACTTAATATCCAATTCCATCGACGTTGATTGAATTAACATTTATCGTTAAGATATCAACTAGTTTATTAACTGGGAAAGTGTTACGATTTCATCACTCACTTTTCCAATTAGATTATTTAACCTATTGCTATTATCTATACCGCAACATTAATAGCCCTCTAGCTAAATGTTAAGAATCTTCTTGCTTCATGTTCATATTTGATTTACAACTTAATACCATTTCATCACATTTGTTGGGTAATTTGTAATTTCATTTGAACTATATTCATCTCAATTCTCATAATTTAGTTTTGGTGTCTTCTATTGTAGTATAAAATAGAAAAATTAAATTATTATTTCTAAAGACTTATTTCCTATTTCTATCTTTTGTGGCAAAATATCCTTCTTACATACTATAAAAGAGAAAGGTACAAATGTACAACAAATATCAAGCTATACTCACTCCTATTGTTTCACTCGGTGGCCGACTTGACCTCAGCTTGACCATAAATAGACTAAACTTGTTCTTGCATGAATGGCCACCAGTTTTTTTCTCGTTTGGCCGTGGTCGTGGCTCTCATTCAAACGAACAGCTGTCGATGGGAACGAATAAAGTATGAGTATGTTCGTTTGCATGTGAAGTCAGGTTAGTATTATTCATTTTGTTGATGAGTACCGTATATAATTTTGGAGCTGTTAATTTTCTATTAGGTTTCACGTTAAGTGCTTTCTTGGTAATTAGTAGAGAATAGACTAATGTTAATCTTTCATCTGTTTGAAAAGTGAAATTATAACAGTTTGATTTCTCTTTGCTCAATTCATAATTAAATACTAAAGCCAATTCGGATTACTTGCTCTCTTTTCTAATTCTCTTTTCTATCTATTGTTTATGAGTAAAACAAGCTGATGCCGGCTGATGGTAAGCGGCTATGCCGTCCTCTACAGACATTTGCAATACCAGAGCATCTCATAAAGTCTTACCGACTTTTTAAGACTATCGTACCTAGATTGACTCCTTGTAACTCTGAGGACCATGGAAGAAAAACCATTAACAAGTTCAATAAAATGTATTTTTCCAATAATAAACATTCCAACAGGTGATGTACAAAGCGCAATTCAGAAGAGCATAGTAATCTATTTATCATATCTTGGTTCGTGAGTAGCATTGTAATGTCATTGACTCATTGTGCCAAACGGTACATTTTATAAATGTAGATATGTGCTTTGACAATAGTGGGAGAAATACCATTGTTTTAACATTCCGTTAAGATCCGCCGCGAACAGTATTCTTTATGTCAATATTTGATTTAGTAAACGTTTATAAAGTAGATTTACTTCGTAAATATATATTTTTGGATAAAATGGTTTTCTAAAACCCAATCCATATCGTACTTACTATATATATTTAAAAATGCTTATCTATTCTGTCTGTATGATATTCCTGTTTGTTACCTTGTAATTAATAAGCAATCTTTCTTTCTTGAAGACAGTTTTAACCCTGGGCACAGTAAATATAATAGAACTTCGTGGTGTAAGGATAAAACCAACAGGAGTTTTAATAGCGAATAACTGTGTCGATAGTGCATGCAAAGCCGTGGAGAGCAGCTAGTAATAATAATCATACAGACTATGAAGATGATGATGTAGGTACATCATCAATGGAACTCTATATTGAAAAACTTCATGAAGAAGACAATCATAAGTTAATAAATGCTTGGAAACAAATAATGAAGTAGGTAATGTAAGTATCATATGTTCCACTTTGTGTTCTGTCTTAAAGAAAACACAATACTATAACATTAACCTACTACGGCACATGTTTTGCTGACATAACTGTGCGTGTTTGCAAAGTATACGTTTTTGCGTTATATGAGATTTCATTAACGTGTTCCTTGTTCGCATTCTCGTTAGGTATTATTCAGCTTAATTTGTTTTTACTTATGTAGTTACTGTAACTGTTTCGTATTTAATCATATTTATTGCTACTCTTTCAATTTCATTAACACCCGTTGTTCCTAAGAAAAAAGCTATTCTTACAATAAGTTCTTACATTGTGTTTTTTAAACAATAACTAATTGTTATTTTTCATTTATAGTATTACTAGTTTCGCGGTTTTACCCGCGAAAACAAGTATTTTAATTAGTTGCTCATCCCATGGGAACGTTTCATTTTTCCGAGACAAAATGTAGCCTATATGTTAATCTAGTGTATAAGCTATCTTGGTACCGAATTTCATCCAAATTAATTTAGCCGAATGAGCGTGAAGGAGTAACAAACATACACACATACAAACTTTCGCCTTTATAATATTAGTGTGATGTCAGATTAGTTATGGTGTTTACTTCATTTACAGGTAAGCTACAAGTTTGATTGATCAGCAGGCGAGACGAAATCATGATGTAAGTCCATGTAACCCACATTTCAGGACCACCTCTGTTCTGAACTTATCCGTCCAAATCTAACTTTTAATCCTTTGGAATAAAGCACTTTAGAAAATGTCATGTTTATTACAATGTTGCACGTAAATAATGACGCTTTAATAACTTTAATAATGTTGTTTAAATGTGGTAAAGTGCTAGGTGTCTAGACTTACATCACAGAGAAATTGTAATAGAAAACTGATTGCGAAGCTCTAGCTAGAATCGTGCTTTATTTATTACTAGTTGCGCTCCGCGAATTCACCCGCAGATAAAAGCTCTTTTAATTATGAGCTCATCCCACGGAAAAGGCGAAAGTTTGTATGTGTGTATGTTTATTAGTCCTGCACGCTCAAATGGCTGAATGGATTTGGATCAAATTCGGTACCAAGATAGCTTATACACTAGATAAACATATAGGCTACATTTTATCCCGGAAAAGTGAAATTTTCCCGTGGGATGAGTAAATAATCAAATAATTAAAATACTTTTTATCCGCGGGCGAAACCGCGGGGCGCTACTAGTATGACATAAAACAAGAAAAAAAAGGGTGAGAATGTTTAAAGAATCAACGCACAGATAGTTTAAAAGGATATTCAATTTAAAAAAAATACAATCTGGTAACGATTTAAGCCTTCTTTTTTTTGTTTATCTCAAATACTATCACTTTTCGACATGATCAAAATCGATTGCCTTTTGTAGAAAAGTTTTATCTATTCTTGCGTAATAATTTTCTTGATTTCCAAATACGTTTTCAACCTTATCGTGAGAAATGAAAAATCTTTCTCTGATCTTGGCCTTTTATCTGGTACTTATCACAAACATGACGGTCTATATTTTTTTATGGTTTATCAGATCTTACTAACTAACTAACGGAGTAGCTATAAAGCTTCTAGTCTCACAGATGTCACCGCGTTAATTCGCTATTTTCTATTTTTCAGCGACCAGCTGTATGCTGGGATTCTGTTCCTTTTTTATTCCGACTTACTTTTATTATTGCGTTTGACTACGCAATAGCGTAAAAAAACCTTTGGCGTAAAAAAAGGTTATTTTTATTGTTTTTGGTTTGGCTCCACACTTTTGTGTATTTAGCCAGTGTCAAGTAATTGTCAATTTTTCAAGTTAGATAATCTATTTATGTGTCAAGTCAAGTCATAATCCAGTCTAGTCTAGTCAAGTCATACTCCTAGTAAAGTGGTGGCAACATCACCAGAAGCTTCGATGGAATTTTGGAAACAACACGAAAAAAAAAAACGTTTCACCATCATTATACCACTTTCCCACACTCATGCCTGTAATCCAGCACTATCGAATAAAACGCCACCAATTGTATGCACTAACACTGAAAATAACACAAGTATTGGAAAATAATACAATGCAGTGACATGATATTTTTCATTTTCCCGCCAAACTCCAACGATTAAGGTTTAGTAACTAGCTAGGAGTAATTGCCAACTGGCTAATATTTCGGTCCAAATAAATAATACTCAAATTGATGCACCGCAATGAGGCCATCCAATCCATTATCGTCTTATATGGGCACACTTTACACTGTTGCCTTTCATTTTCTTCTTACTGTCACATACATAATCAATATTGTAGTAATGGTTTTTTTTTGGCTCCACACTTTTGTGTAATTAGCCAGTCTCAAGTTATTGATAATATCTCAAGTTAATTAATATCATATAATGTGTCAAGTCAAGTCACAGTCCAAGTCATCAAGTTAAGTCATAGTCTAGTCAAGTCATACTCCTAGTAAAGTGGTGGCAACTTTACCAGAAGCTTCCATTGAGTTTTGGAAACAACACGAAAAGAAACGTTTCACCATCATTATGCCACTTTCCCACACTCATGCCATCCAGCACTATCGAATAAAACGCCACCAATTGTATGCACTAACACTGAAAATAACACAAGTATTGGAAAATAATACAATCCAGTGACTTGATATTTTTCATTTTCCCGCCAAACTCCAACGATTAAGGTTTAGTAACTAGCTAGGAGCCAACTGGCTAATATTTCGGTCCAAATAAATAATACTCGAATTGATGCACCGCAATGAGGCCATCCAATCCATTTTCGTCTTATATGGGCACACTACACTGCTGCCTTTCATTCTTCTTACTGTCACAAACATAATCAATATTGTAGTAATTGTTATTAATTGTTCAGTTATGGCCATGTTTTGGCATATTTGGTAAAATATAAAATACGGATTATAAGTCATTGTAGTTAGAGTCCTAAATGTAATAGCAATACTTTTATCGATAACGACCGTGAAATACATTTCGTTCAGAAATATCGAGTTAGGCATAGTGTTTCGTATGTATGTAGTATGGTTTACTCGAAAGCAAGGAAAAGCGTTATAAAAACGATTTCAAAGCGTCGCTTGCGCATGGTCATTATGCGTTAATGAATTTTGTTTTTTAAGCTATTGCATAGCTTTTATCGCGGGCCTTGAGCGTGGGGACCGAATCCAGAAATTCCGTAACGAAAAAAACCTAATACCCCCCACTCCGAACCGCTGTGCCGGTCGGAGTACAACAACCCAAGGAGTATACAACCCGCCTTTAGGTGGCATTGGTTGTATTGGAAAACTACCGTAATCAGCTGTTTGTGAGAAAGTATATAGGTGTATAGGTATTTATCATCTATGTACAACAGTGAATATCTGTACTCGTATAATTTGTGTAAATAATTATAATTGCATAAGTTGATAAAAAAATGCTATGCAATAGCTTTACCGCGGTCTCCGAGTGCCACACGTCTTTTTTTTATGGTTTGGCGAAACACGAAAGACATCATAACTTATAACAGTTAGGAAGCCTATAAAAATATGGTATGTTACTGAATAGAAAAAATATTTCGGCTTCGTAGTAGCTGAAAACATTACGACATATATGAATATGCTACTTCTAATACATAGGTCCATGTTCTTAAAAGTTGTTTGAACAATTATGAGTTTTCATAAACGACCTTGATGTATTTAAGAAAACAAGCATATATCTCATGATTGAGTTTCAGTACTAATTAATTGTAAGCCGAAGAAAGCTAGCCCCTGAGTTAGCTTAATTCGAAGTATTTGGCAAGCCAGCAGTAGTATGAAAAGTGCTTAGGTAATTTGGTTCTTGTTTCTACAGCCATAGATCGGTTGAATCTATATTACCCGGCAGCTGTGGCAGCATATAAAAAATATTTCTGGGCACCAAAGTCTCTAATCGAGCTCGGCCATCTCTACCGGTATTCAACAGCGAAAGTTATGCCGTTCTGAATAATTTTCGCGAAGACATTGTTCACAGCTTGATACTCCTTCTTTGGTAACACCTTATTGTTGTTGTAACGCATATTTAAACTTCATCCGAAAATACACTTTATGGTTTAGATTTAGAGTTGGATATACGAGCTGAGAAACAAGAGTAAAACGATATCCTATTATGGATAGGTATTACAACGAATAACGATATAAGAACTTTCCAGCCTATAATATCAGTGACGTAGCTAGGCGTGGGCGAAGTGGGCCCTCGTCCACGACTTCGCACTGAAAGGGGCCTCGCGAGTCCTCTTTAAATGTTATGCCACCAGACTTAAAATCCCCCTTTATTTTTAGTAGTTTATCCCCGTAAGAAGATTTTCTAATTTAAAAATTATTAAAAACTATTTAAGAAATAGTAGAAGCTGAACCGACTGTCTGCTTTAGCAATACTCTTAATTGAAGCAGATTCAGCTGCCAAAATCAATTACAAATCCATACTAGAGGACTTCTATCAAAGCAAAAAGCCGAAGAACATAAAATTTGTAAAAAAAAAAAAATGTCACTTCAATAAATCACAAAATAAAACCTTTTTTTTTATTATTTGATTATTATATTGTAACTTTTGAAACTTAATAAATTAATAATATATACATATAAAAAATTTAATTCCTTGATTTTATTCATAAATGAAACTGAATACATTTTAGTAAAAAGGGAACTTAATCAAACATACTACAACCAGTAGGCAACGTGCCCAATATGCTGGCAGCATTGCCACGTTGAATGGCAATGATCAATCTTTGGTCGAAGTAGAGGCCAGCATTTTGGTCACGTGTGGCTTCAATCAGACGTTTAGAAAGGTAAACAAACCTTTTTTTTAAATCTATATGCTTCTCAATATTCTCCCACCGCGCTTTTATAATTTTTCACTATCATAATTAGATATGTGGTTTTTGGCGGGAAAGCGAAAAAGATTGCGTCACCGCATCGTATTATTTTCCAAAACTTGTGTTATTTTCAGTGTTAGTGCTGGATTACAGGCGTGAGTGTGGGAAAATGGTATAATGATGGTGAATCGTTTCTTTTCGTGTTGTTTCCAAAACTCCATAGAAGCTTCAAGTAAAGTTGCCACCACTTTACTAGGAGTGTGACTTTGACTAAACTGACTTGACTATGACTTGACTTGATGACTTCGACTGTGACTTGACACATATTTGCGTGAAATATCGATAACCTGAAAAATTATCAATTACTTGACACTGGCTAAATGCACAAAAGTGTGGAGCCAAATCTTAAAAAAAAAAGTAGATATGTCGTGTCAAACTGTCAAAGCATGTTTAGTACGACAGATTTATTGGGTAGATCTTGGGAACGAAAGAAAAGGGGCCTCGCTGATGCGACTTCGCCCACGTCTATATTAGTCCACGCTACGCCACTGTATAATATTCCATAAGGGTTTTAAATTATTGTTACAAACTTTCAATTTCATCGGCTATTTTATTTAATCGGTTAAAATAGTTAATTGTTATTGGCAATAGGTTTAAATGGCAGATAAAAGTGCTTATGAAAAGACATTTTATTATGACGAATCGTTATTAAAAACCGTTTTCTCTTACGTAAACGGACAACACCCGCGGTCCAGATTAAATGGCTGTAATTATAACACCATAGTAAACTTTTGAGCAAGCGACTTTCGGAAAACGGTAATAATCATATACATCCGTATCTGGCCGGAAGAAATCGAATAATTATTTAGCTTTCAAAATTATCACAAATAATGTTAATAGTTAGGTTGAGTCGCTTAATTTCTCATTTTCACTTAAATTGTTTTAAACTTTAGAAAGTTCTATATAAAATGGTGGTAATTTACTAGGTGGTAGGACTTTTCTGCAAAGTTCGTCTGGGTAGGTACCGCTTTGCCAGTTATTCTGCCGCCAAGCAGTAGTGTGTTCTACTGTGTTCCGGTTTGAAGGGCACTGTAGCTAGTGAAATTACTGGGCAAATGAGATTTATGATCTAATCTCACAGTCGAGTAATCTTTTACCAGACTGTGCTGATGTCTCAGGATGATGTGCGCAGTGCAGTGTCACGCGAAACTTTATATTTTGAAGTTCCGAGTGACACTGTTCTGTTATGGGCGGCCGCTTAACACCAGGTGAACGACTAGCTCGTCACATCATTCACTAACATAAAGAAAAAAAATTGACTCACAAAAATTTGAATCACCTAAGTTAATCTTAATCCACTGCAACTATAAAAACTTCCTAACCCAGATTCCTATAGCGTAGATAAGAATTATGGTAGTCAAACATTTTTTTTTGTCCAAACATTGTTCGGTGTGCAATCAAGAAGCATGTAGATTGGTGTAAGTGGCACGTCCAATATCTGTCGCAAAAGACCACCAGCTTGGAAAACTGAATGGCAAATATTACAAATGGATAACTTTTTGTACTATTTAACTAGTCTTTTAACTTGAATCCAAGTAAAGACGAGCTGTGTTCCGGTTTGAAGGGCACTGTAGCTAGTGAAATTACTGGGCAAATGAGACTTTATGACCTGATCTCACAGTCGAGTAATCTTGTTACTAGATTTGACGTCTCAGGATGACGTGCGCATGCGCAGTGCAGTGTCGCGCGAAACTCTATACTTTAGAGTTCCGAGTGACACTTCAACTGATATGGGCAGCCGTGTCGCTTAACATCAGATGAACGGTTGGCTCGTCAGGTCATTCCTTAACATAAAAAGAAATATAAATATATATATATAAAAATATAAACAGTGATTAAATTAAATTACTTTTACCTAATTAATTGTTTATTTCCCCTTTTTTAAAACATCGAAGACTTTGGAGTCGGTTTAAGTTTTAGACAAAATTGAGTCTATTGTTTAATGCTCGCCAATTTAAAATTCGGTTCCATTGAAGTTTTGTTCTTCTGAACTCGTTTTTTGACAATGACGCTGCGTTGAAAGAAGATGTACTACTGGCCAATAGTAGTAGAGTAGATATTCTGGTGGTGAATGCTGAGATAGGTTTTATTGTTTTAATAATTTGTTATTGCTTTTCGATTCAATAGGTAACGGTTAATTTCATTAATAAGTAAATGGGTTTCGTTTTGATTACTGCGAACAGGTACTGGTGGTAAGTAATACATATCTAGCTAAGGCCCTCGGCTTTTCATCTATACATATAAAATTCAAAGTCCTGACTGACGTGACCGACATATATATCAACGCACAGCCTAAACCGCTGGTCCTAGAGACTTGAAATTTAGAGGGTGTGTTCTTTGTAAAGTGTTAGTATCCACTAAGAAAGGGTTTTTCGAAATTCCAACCCTAAGAGGGCGAAATGAGTCGTTGACTTATCTATGATTTTTTTTATTTTTCGTTTACGTTTATGACCACGCGAGTGAATCCGCGGGCAGAAGCTAGTATCCTACAAAGTCTTAAATTATCCTGAACAAGATTTGTAGTTTTTTGTTCAGAATTTCAATGACAAAAAAATATAACATTATAAAATTGTGTTCCAAATGTAATTTTATACACAATTAGTCATTCTAATGCAACCATAGTGTATTGATTGGGATAACGGGATAAATGCGGGTAACGCCATGTAGATGTTTGATATTTTGCTACTTGGCCGATTTGCCTACTTGCTTGATTTGCCTACTTGGTTTTTCTTACCCAAGTCTTTTATCCGGATACCACCGGACGCTTCTAGGTTCGTATAACAACACTATTCTGCCTTTTATCTTGATCTAATCTTCTCAAGAAAATTTATTGGCGTAGAGTATGAACTGATTTATTGCTACACCTTATCTCAATCTTTGTTTGTTAGTTGCTCACCTTGCTATTTAATATTTACCCTATTACAGATTAGTCGTAAACAGTAGAGTTTGTAAGTGGCCTGATTTTGAAATATACATAATTTAGAAATGGGGTTAAGTAAAAGTCTTCCAAGATCCTTAATATTATAAACGCAAAAGTTTGTATGGGTGTTTGTTACTCTTTCACGTAAAAACTACTGAAAGGATTTCAATGGAACTTGGCATGCAGATAGCTTATAGGCTTGATTAACACATAGGATACTTTTTATCCGTGGGTGAAACCGCAGACCGCAATTAGTGGTAAAGTATATATTCAAATCTTATCGAATTCTTTTTTCAAATCGTTGGTTGAAATTATTTGATGATTTATGAACCTTAGAAAACTGGCGCTTAAATACTCAATATAGAAAAACAGACTGGTTTTTTTTTCTACAACAAAACTGTATGCCTTTTCTTGCTCTAGTATTAGTGTGTCTTTTACTAGCAATATTATCTTTTAACCTATATTCATATCTATCTAGTTAGTGCAGATAGTAATTAGCTGACGAATTTTTTCACCTTGAGTCTACTTAAGAAAACTGGCAATTTTCTTACTCTATTTAGAAAAGCTGGCTTGTTTTATTTCAACGAAAAACTATAGATAGATAGATAGATAACTCTTTATTGTCTCACCAACGAAATTCATACAATACAGGAATTATTAAATCTTACATACTAGTGCAACAATGGGCGGCCTTATCGCTAATAGCGATCTCTTCCAGACAACCTTTGGATGGAAAATATCAAAAGATAAAACACGGCGGTCTAAAACAATTTAGAATAAAAAGAAATACAGATAAAAATAAACTATTACCTATAACTTGGTAAAAAAATATATAAATACATCCTAATACTTACTTATTTTATAATAAAATAAAATAATAAATAAACTATGTTCGTTATGTAAAGGTTGTCTGGAAGAGATCGCTACTAGCGATTAGACCGCCCATTGTTGCACTAGTAAGTAAGATTTTTTTTATTCAGGTATTTATGTAAATTTCATTAGTGAGTCAATAAAGAGTTATCTATATATTTTTTCTTTTTTTTTTTTAGTTTAAGGGAGCAAACAAGCACACGGCCCACCCGATGGGAAGTGGTCACCGTAGCCTATGGACATCTGTAACACTTGAGGAAAAGAGTCCTACAGGGTAAGCAATGCATTGGTGACGCCAATGCATTTCTTACCCTGTAGGACTCTTTTATAAACGATCTATGTTTATCCTTGCTCTATTAGTAATATGTCTTTTACTAGCAGTAGTAATCTATATTCTTATCTAGTTGGCAGTAGAGCACAGTGTCGCAATGAGTTAACGTAAACATTCTCACGAACGTTTGTGGAATCGATTTCGTAGATTGTACACGATTGGCCACGGTTTGTTTTTTTTGCACTGGTTTTTGTGTGAGAAGTTGTATTTTATTATTTTAAATACAATAGTAGACTTTAGATAGGTATTTTTAAAACCGCCTTTAATAATAATATATAATAGTTGATGAGGTATATCTATATCTAATAAGCGAGGATGGTCGGCAGCAAGCAGCACCTTGATCCGGAATTCATCGGAAAGAATTCGCCTCAAAATCAGTACTGTCTGTCTCATCATCTACATTCAGGGTGAAGAAGTTAGAAAGTGTAGATTTTATGCGAAGTGCTTCTTCTCGTGTAGACTAGTAGTCAGCCTCGGCGTTAGAATTTTTAGGCCGCCCAAAGGCGTCTGACTTGTCTACGATAAACACCGGGTTTCCGCAGCGCGGTAGCGCGCAGACTGGAGTCGCCGCTGACCGCTACAAAAAGTAGAATTTATAACTGAGCGGTGCAGCTACTTTGTAAGTTCCGCTTTGCGTAGTAGTCACCCATCTAAGTGACAGCGTACGTTGCCTAATTTTACCGATCGGTTAAGAACAGTCGGCTTCGCTATGAGCTGCTGTACCCTTTTTTTGAGAGGAAATGCCCTCGCACTTCCCTGCCACCACGGAGGTATGGCAGGTTATGTGGGACTCGAACCTACTAAATTCAAACTCATATATTGTAATGGGCTTGCTATATTATTTGACAATAAGCACTTTGTAATTTTATATGCTTAGTGAAATAACTTAATTTTAAGTACCTAGTATAATTTTGACTTGTAAAAGTCTTTTGACTTTGACTTTGACTTTGACTTAAAACCCCCCGTAATTCGTCCGCCCGCGCTGCCTATATGAGGCGAGATGGGGCCGCGCTAGCATTCACTACCTCGCACCGGAAGCTGTTTCACCTTATGGTAACATTATTTTTGCCATCCTTTTAAAATGCTGCGTGTTATAGCTCTGGTGAAAACCGCTGGTAGAAGCTCATGTCACATCTTGCAGATGTACGGCAACCAAGTATCTAGATCTTCGCCATGGCGGTCGGGATGCAGTGCAGTCTTATTGCAGAAGAATCGATTACAGAAATTAGCTAGATTCGTGAATCTATAGTCGTGTTCTGGTGAAATACAAACCGAGGTTAGCTTTTGAAACTGTGTTCTTGACCCTTCATTATCTATGCCGACGAGCTATTAAGTACATTGGGCGTTTCTACTTTGTTTTTCAACATGTTCAGCCTGTTAATTAACCTGTTAGTATTGTTATTTTTAGTGCATATCGTAGCGTTAGTGTATCGTTCATTATTATAGCGTAGCTGGAAGCCCTTATTAACCTCGGATAAATTGAACTCCACATTCTTCCAACTTTTTATCCAATCAGTTCAATTAAACAATGATCGCTGGTGTCACCCGGTCAGTACTTGGATGGGTGACCTCAAATTGGTGTGTACTTACAACGTCTGCCCTGTCGTATTACAATGACTTAATATTTACCTAGACTTGGTATTAATATAAATAATAATTTAATTAATTATACTGCTGAAAATGGGCATTCTCTTTAGATCAAATACAAGTTTATTAGCGCTCCGTTTGCATCGAACAGTTATTTCATGAGGTCTCAGTTTTTTCCAATGGTTGTTGGTTCTGAAGTTTTGTAATGGTCTGTTCAATTTGCTGACTCCGAGAGCATGCGTTCTTAGGTCATGGTTTAATGTAATTTTTCCACTAGTGGAGGTAATTTTATTACGTACGTTATGGTGCCGTCTATAAGTTCTATGTTTCAACTCACTTCGATAGCTATTTTAATGCGACGCTTATTTGTATATGGCACAGAAGTGTTATTTTTATTCCACTTTTTATAGGTGTAACTATAAAGATGTTTTATTGAATGTTGCCGTTAGAAGGAGTTAGTTGGTGATGCTTGGTTTAAGATAATTGCCTTTGTTAATCTTTTGTGTAGTTGCTTGGCCAAAATATTTGAATGGTTCTAACAATACTTTGAAGTAGTAACATTTTATTATATGTAGTTGGTAAGAGCGGAAGGATTGCGACTTTCTATATTTCTATTTTTGTTTAAGACTCAACATTAGTGAGAACAGCTGTCCTTCTGCGGCTTCTCGAGCTAAAACATGCCTATATTATTCCAAACATGAGAAACTTAAGAAATCAACACCGTGAGTGAAAAATTAGAAACTGCGAAAAGGTAATGGATAACATGAACCAGACTACGATCCGGTTGTTGAATGACCAAAATCGGTTGATAACTGATAACGAAGAGATGGTACAAGAAAGAGCGTGTAGCGGGTTCGACACACCTTTATAATTTAGTAACATTTTAAAACTCCGATTCAAGGGCTTTCCAAACGTTATATGGTTAACAAGGTTTGTACTTATTTAAAGAAACCACATTTAAATAGGTCCAATCTTTTAACACCTATGGTATCACAAAAAGACCTACAAATACACACATAGACACAGACAGGGAGACTGTCACATTTGAATATAGAGAATATACGAGTAGCTTCAAGCATGCTAAGTTCTGTTGCTGACTGTTGGGCTAAAGAACCTGTTTTAATTATCACACTAATATTATAAAGGTTAAAGTTTGCATGTTTGTATGTGTGTATGTTTGTAACTCCTTCACGCTCAAACTGTTGAATGGATTTGGATGAAATTCGGTACCAAGATAGCTAATACACTGGTTTAACATATAGGCTACATTTTATCCCGGAGAAATGAAATGTTCCCGTGGGATGAGCCAATAATTAAAATACTTTTTATCCGCGGGTGAAACCGCGGGGCGCAACTAGTATACAATGTAAATAAGGCGAATCCTGTGTACCTAAGGTTTTTAGGCTAGCACTGGAAGTTAGTTAGGTAGTCTTGAATTCTTGGGCATTTTTAATTGTATCCTTAGAGAAAGAACACGGATTGCAGAGAAGGTAGCTAGTAAGGATTGACAACCATGGGAAAAAAGTTGCTCGAGTGCACTGGCTCAAAGACTGCTCAGACAAGGTAGCCCTAAGGCTATGTTAGTGTTAAGGGTTAGATATTGGTATAAAAATCTGCCACGTAAGCTGTGTTCCGTGGTTGAAATTTCTCACTGCATACTGTAGAGTAGATGGTATCAAAAGTGGAACTATTACAGGCAAAGATGTTTTATGTAACTTTTAACAAGCTCTCAGCCTATCACTTTGACCAAAGCTTATAGTTACAGCATAAAGTTTCGCGCGATAATATATCAGCACCCGAAGAACTTATATGGCCATGCACATAAAAATAAAGCTAGCTGCCGCGCCCACATTGTTTGTTCTACAACATATTACTCATAAAATTCTAAGAAAGAAAACTGTATCACACTAGATACAACAGCTGAGTTTGACCCGTAGCTACGTTTGGTGTTGAGAAAGTGGATAACGACCCATTGTAGGCTTTCTTACAACGCATGCTCTAGGGCGGTACGTCGAGACTACCATAGTTAGGGTGGTCGGTAAACTATCTAACACACATCGGAGAGTGATAAAACAAGCTTGCATGAACACTTGCATATTTGCGTTGATGATGTTCATAAAAAACAAATAATGAAGCAGACATAGCTAAGGATATTGATAGGGCTACCAAACTAAGACTTACTAGCAAATCCTTGCATATTGGAACCATTCAGAAAGTACATTGTGGTCTCAGTTTTAGAATGTCCTATGAAGCTAATTGTCAAGAATTGTACCTGTTACTATTTGGCATGTTTTTTTGGGTTTATGTATACCGAGGATATGGATAGTGGAACTGATGTAGTTGTTTATATTAGATTTTGGCCGCTCCGTTTAAATTGATAAGTAAATGCTTAAATAGTCTAAAGCTAGACCCTAGACCTCACACTGGGTGTGTTCGTTGTAAAGTGTAGGTATCCACTATGAAAGGGTTTTTGGAAATTGTACCCCTAAGAGGGTGAAATGGGTGGTTGAATTATCTATGAAAATTTTCTTGTGAGAGTGAGAGCGTTTATAATGTTTCTTTAAGCAGAAAAACATGACATTCGTTTCCTATAGGCTACGCGGGTGAAGCCGCGGGCAGAAGCTAGTTGCTTTATAAAGTAGGTACGTTGCTTGATTTAAATTCATAGAAATCGATATGATGTGTTATATCGCACGCGATAGGGTCATTTCTCACATCAATTTTCCTATATCAAAGTGTGAAATGAATCATTCAAAATCAAACAATCATTCAATTTTCTCAACACATCGATTTATATCGTTTTCTCTCGTGAAATCGTTTTCGATGGACTTTCTTTTTGAATTGGCTATTCGTTATCGGTCTCCTTGCTTTAACTGTTTTGCGTAGGTTTTACAATCGTGTACTCTTAACCTATTTTGAGCTTTATTGCTTACTTTTATCTGACGTTTATGACATGCATGTTCTAGTAAGTAGTTTAAATGATTATTTCCGTCGTATGTATTAAGCCGTTGGAAAGGCACTCCTCCGGCACTGACACCTCGTTGTTTCCATGGATTTTATCTATTTAAATAAAAATAAACGAATAATGGGATTTGTAAGAACGTGCTTAAAGGAATAATACAGTCATGAAGAAACAGGTTTCGGTTCGATTTCATATCGTTTATCATAGCAATAGTATTATCGTATATATACGATAATAGATAGATAAAAAAAAATATATCTTTAATAGAATATTGGTGTCTTTTGTATAAGCTTTTTCGTAAATAATTGTCAAGGTTTCAATGAAATTTTTAGGTGGTTAATATCGTCAAGAATGATTTTAAGACGGCCTCTTTTTTTGACAGCCTCTGTGTTGTGGTTGTGTGTAGTGTGTTTGAGCAGGTTGGCACATAACCCGGAGGCGGCGAGTTCGATTCCCGTGGCAGGACAAGTATTTGTGCAGAAAAAAGCGCAAATACTTGTACTGTGTCTGGGTGTTGTGAGACCATGGTCCTCGTAGTTCGTGGTCCCTAAACACAGGGAATCCTAGTTAGGGTCCAGGATCTATGTATGTGATCGTTGGGCGTTATTATTATTATAAGCAGTGATTCTTCATCTTCTATGCATTACTAAACAATAATTTAACAGGCGGCGCACGGCTTAATCATACATTATCTTAAATTTGTATTATGCCGCTGGCATAGAAAACGTTTTTTTCTCACTGCATTTGCGCATAACACGTCTATACGTCTTTCATTATCTTAAACACAAATATATTCTACAAGTCTATGATCACACCAGGAGCGTGGGTCTAATGTTAATGTGAAACGAAGAGGTTTTATGTTCATTTCCCTGTTATTACTGAGATTATAAAATTCTTACAATGTCGGTTTGTTATATAACTTGGTGTTGCGAAGTTCTCGTGGGCTCTTCTGCCCACTTTTATTGTGTTTGTTTCAAGCTTTTCACTTTTCTTGATCACGTTTTCGTGTATTTTTATGATAAACTGATTTATTGTATACCTTTCTTTCTCTGTTTTAATAGTCTTTAACAGTGTGATGTTGAAGTGAGGAATAAGTATTGAAGTATCATAATCCGCAACATTTTGCATTTGACCATGTTCAATGTTTTGGTCTTATTTTATAAAAACACTTTTATTTTATTTTTTTATTTTGTAAGTATGACAAACGTTACATTTTTGAATTGAAGTAACCGATAAATACAATGTTACAGTTCAAGCAGGACGTAATATTATGAAGAGAGTTTTTATTACAATTGAGGTTTCATTTTTAGTGCCGTATCTTGATTTTAACTTTGCACTAGATTGATTACATATTCTAACATACCAACAGACCTAGATAGCAACATGTTTTAGAAAGGAAATGCACCAAAATTTATTTGCGGTCTCTATCGATCTTATACCCAAGGATAGCAGGTGGCGTTGGCCAAGTTATCACTTATTCATCAAGGTGGCAAGTCTAGTTATTACCCTCTACTGCGCCAACAGATAGCTGCCCGCCGAATGTTTCTGTTATGCCTAGTGCAGACTTTGCAAAAATACTACACTAGGTGGTATAGGACTTTTCTGCAAAGTTCGTCTAGGTAGGTACCACCGCTTTGCTGTTGTTCTGCCGCCAAGCAGTAGTGCACCATCACTGCCATGTTCCGGTTTGAAGGGCACTGTAGCTAGTGAAATAACCGGGCAAATGAGACTTCATGACCTGATCTCACAGTCCAGTAATCTTAATACTAGATTGTGCTCATGTCTTAGGATGACGTGCGCAGTGTCACGCGAAATTCTGTACATTAGAGTTCCGAGTGAAACTGCAACTGATATGGGCAGCCGGCTACATCAGGCGAACGGCTAGCTTGTCACGTAATTCCTTATTATAAATTTCTCATTTCCTTTTTATATATTTTCCACGTATGCTCTCAACAGTTTATCTATATTGAAATTTTCATTCTACTATGCATTCAGTACTTACTTTAGTCACTCATTCTCTGGTTTTTCAAAACAGACATAGATGCTTACGCCACTGCGGTCTGCGCTTCATATAGGTGGTTCCATAACATTCTTGTTAAGTTCGCTTACATTTTTGTAAGCGAACTTAACAAGAATGTTATGGAACTTTGAGAATGACAGGATATAAACGACACAAGTCTTTTTGCAAATTTAAAACATCTTTGAATATGTTGTTGGCAATGTTTAAAGTTTTGAGCTTAAAATGTCACGTTTACGTACGAAACGTATATTATCCATGTAACTCGCCAGGTCTTTTTCCCACGGACTTTTTAGTCTAAATTAAGCTTTGTGTCCTGAAATATAATGGTGGTATTGACTCCTTAGCCTTCTCTTAACATAAAACCTAGTCGTAATTATTACGTCTGGTATCTAGACCGGATATTGTTAACTATACTATCTTAGTGGACTTGTTCCTGAATGATTAAATGTTACTGTTTTTACATTATTATCGGCATGCCGTAATCATTATTAAATGATAGAGATATATTTAGCAATGCAGGCAACATTCACATTTTATCAGATGATCTTTTGAGTTTGTTACATTAGGAGGACGCAAGGGATCGACGTTTGACCGCAATTATAACGCCACCTAGTTTAAAGTAACTTTTTGACTGAATTCGGTAATATTGTCATGGAGTTCTGACCTTCCGATTCCACTCATGATTTTCTTGTGTGGTGTGGTGGCTTACTGGCTTAAGTTAACTTCTTTCTCCATCCAATTGTCATAATTTGAGCTATATTTATTGGCTAGAAATTTAAGTCTTCCTCCCGACCTTTTAACATTACTAATACCAAGCACTATCGCTGCCATTCTAGTTTTGCAAGTTTCAAGCTACCGAGGGAACATTGTGAACTTTAGACCGTGCTGTAATAAACGGGTGACAGGTATCGTTTGGGCAAGCTTCATGGTAAGTATAAATAATGATATCAACAATACGCTTGGTAGTGGTACAAGTTGTGTGAGAATTACTGGTTTATAGTAAGGAAAGTGTATTGGAACGTTTGTAGTGGACATTTGGAACATTTAGAAATTTAAGTGATGGTAGCTTACCTATTAACAAAAGATCTACTTTGCTGGTTGTTGTTAAATGAAACATTGTGATATCCTTGCCATCTAATGGCAAGGAAATAACAGAGGCAGTCAAATCTTTCGCTTCCAAGTTATCAATGACAGAATTTGTTGTGGCATTATGCGGTTTAAATTATTTGGTTTCCGGAATATATTTACATTTTTTTTATTAAGTTTTAAGCTTTATTAGTTTAAAGTTAAAAACGATCTATCAAAACCAGTGAAGGGTCATGCAACAGTCGTAGCTGAATAGCTGAAGCAGAAGTAAACGGTCAAAACAATTGGCGCAACGATAACGGATCTGCTGATTTATGTAAAACGTAAGTTTGAGTGCAAATGCCAGCAGTGTTTGCCAAGAAAAGTAAATCCCAAGTGGTTTGAAGACATGAAATATTATGGGCATTCGTCAAATTTATTTCATCTAGAACGTATACAAACACATCTAACTACACTGAATGGACATCCATTTCATCATTTCCGAGCTGCATAAGCTTTCATAGATGACGGTTCTTCTGAAAACATTGACTGTTTATATTTAACAAATGAATATGCAGTTCAAATAATCTTAGAGATTGTTATCTATGAATATGAATAACCCCCATAAAGTACGTGTGATTATGGAGAAAGTATTGACATACTGCTCGGATCTGAGAAGATTATATTGTCATACCATAGTAACTATCATCAAGTTGAAAACAGAAAATCTTTAAAAAAATGCTCACGTTTAATAGTTCTGTAATAATTATTACAGTAGATTTATCTGAAGTTATAGTGTAAATGTATATGTAATAAATAATATGCTAATAAGTTTTTGAATTGGTCATCATAGCAGTTTTCTTAAAACAAAAAAAACTTTGTCGTATCGCTAGCGGAAACTGTCAGATTATCATAAACATCACCTTCATCATAATCATCATATTCACCATCATCATCATCATCATTATCATCATCGTGTTCTGCATAGTTTGCTTGATGTTTGCATAAATACAATTCAATAGTACAAAATAATAAGAAATCGTTTCGTGTTCTATGTCTGTATCAAACGTAAAAATTCAGTCGTGTTCCATAATGTACTACTCTCTATGACTATTATGCCTAATATAGGACTCGCCATCATGTCTCTGCTTGATAATAAACGTAGAACGATCGGAAAAGGCTAACCAGTTAAATTAATTATATAGCGCTAATATCGGAGAAGTGCTTGAGGACATTCTGTTGTCTGTAGTCACCCTATCGCATAACAGGTGATAACGGCGCTTTCACTTACTACACGCCGCGGGTTCATTGAAATTATAGGTTTATTGGAACTGCAGGTTATTGAAATTGCGTTGTAGGCTGCAGTTTATTTACTAAGTGGCTACTTACCTAGTTTGCAAATAGAAATTGGTTAGAGAGTATTCGGTTTCCACGGTCTTCATTATCACTATCAGAATTCTTGTTTCCCCCTTTTTAGGTTACTGTATAACTTATCTATTCCGCTGTGAGGTTAGAACAGCAATCCTCTTGTTTTATTTATGCGGATTGTAAATATTATTCGCAGACACTGTCTATCACTAACAGATTTTTTTAAACAAGTTTTCCGGAGTTCGGTGTTCGCTTCTTCTCATCAAAATGCTGTTATTCTTTGTAAATTGTCAATACTGTACCCCTGGGGTGAGGACGATCTCTTCAACTGCGTTTTCAATGTCACCGTCTTAACCAAGAAGCACGTTTCCTCTACTGATTATTGATACTTTATATTGACTAGCACACTAGTTTTATTTTCGTTCACAGAAGTCAATGTGGCACCTTTGTTAGTTATATTCTCGGTGACCTGGCGTATCTGATCAGACGGAGTCTGTTGAGGCATAGGATTGACTGTTCTTATAGTATCTAATTATCATCATATTGAATTAGTATTATTTGCATATGTTGATCACAGGTAGTGTAGGGTAATTTTATTGCTAACAGGACTTTCACTTACACTTTGCCTGAGGGTTTATTGGAATTGCAGTGCAATTGTATTCCAGTTCATTGGTTAAGTGGAACGTATTACTTCGTTAGCAGGCACTTTATGGTGTGTGGTTAGTTGGTTACGTCTGTAATAACCATTATATCCGATATTTAAGAATTTTTAAGCTTCTTATTACATAACAAATGCGGTGCTTTCGATTAGGAGGTGCCAGGCTTTAATTTAAATTGCAATAATCGTATACCCGTTTAATGGAATAGCAATAAAAGAATTTAGTTAGTGTGACCTAAGTACTACCTTTATCGATCATAACGACTTCATTTCCTGTTTTTGTACAGTATTTATTTTTTACGCAATAATGAGTAACATAATAAAGGCTCATTCAGTGCTCGTTTTAAAAAGTTTGTTTCTAAAAATTTAGTTATGTGTCGGAACTTATTATTTGGGTCGGTTTTAATTTGAAATTTTTCCTTCCTTATATTATTTCTTCCTTCCTTCATTTATTTGTCACTTCGATAATTATATGTAGCTTTTCATAATCCACGTTATTATTACTCCGAACTCGAAGGCCAGTATCGCGCAAACGTGCATTGGCGATGAGTTGGGTGACATATCTTCCTGTTGTCTTCAATGTTCTTCATTGTTGAACTCGATTATGTGACGTCACTACCGACTACATAATCGTATGTTTCGTTTACACGTACGAAAACGCCAGTGAACCAAGAACTGACATTAGGTAAACACACAAATTGTCCGTATAAGCTGTGTGGTTCCGGTGTACAAATAGGACCAGTCCATTTCTTCCCGTAGGTACCGTAATAGCCTAAGGGAATATCTAGGGAATGGACAGCAATTTTCTCCGGACTCTTCATTATAATCTTCTGCGATTACCAAGCTGCCTGCCTAGCGTGGTGATTATGATAAGCGTCCAATATTGATCGACGTTAGCGCGGATATGGACATGAACCGCGATGCTGCACGCCAAAGTGTTGTTATTTTAAGAAAAATAATGTTAACTTCGATCGATGTGATGTAAAAAGATTCGTACAGTACCTACTTGGCGTCCATGCAGCTAGTGGAGTCAATAGTAGAGTTTATTATGCAACGAATTGCCTTGAAGCTTGAGGGGTTAATTCTATGGACGTAACCGTCACTTGTGAGGTTTCATTGCATACGTTTTAAAATCAACAACATGTGGCACCCTGTTCCACTTACGGATAAAAGGTAGTTGTATTTATACTATATGTTAGTTCGAACAGTAAATTCAAGTGTTACTGATTGCCATGACAAAGTCGAGCAGTCTGTATACAAAATTGTTCCTGATAAATGATATGACTCCCAACAAAAGCCAAGAGATATAAGTGGTGCAATAATTATTATGCTCGTTATTAGAATAACAAGCATCAAGAAATGGGAAAAGAAATTGTCTAGCTTCGTGATGATGCTATAGCCGGTGGTCCCAGCTGTCAACTCAATATTATACATTTATATTGATCTAGATTATGGAATATGGATAAGAACTTCGTCTATGTCATGGATTGATAGTGACAATCAATATTTACTGATATTGATAACCGCGTGCAAATTCTTGTTCCTATATAAACGTAAATATATCGATATAGCACGTGTCAAAATACGTATAAGTGTAGAAATTGTATAATGAAATTACATAATATTAATTAAATAATACGCAACAAATTGGAAGGAATAAAAGCCAGACGAATTTTGTAAAAAACGTTACACTTTCATAAAATTTTGCATATAAAATGGTTTCGACTTCCGTTTCGCAGCTTATTGGCCTTGCGGCATTTAAAATGAATGATTTTAATAGATATCCAATATGCCTCGAGTTGTTTTTAGTTTAATTTAAGCTGCTTTCCAATAATATTTTTTTAGCTTCGACTACTCATTGACTAAACTAAACCACAGACAGAACACAGATATAAGAACAAACTATAGACCGCCTTAACCTTAACGCACTTTCGTCTCGACAGACGGTGTTTTAAAGTCTGCAACATATGCAGTGGTAATACAAAACCTGATTATAACCTTTGAATGTTTATAAATATCGCAGGCAGCCATTCTGCGGAGCCGGAAATATTATGAATCATCACGAGGAAGCCTAGCGGTTTGCACGCAGTGGAACACATGAACACAACACGGTCAGAGAAGCAAACGTTATTTTGCAATATGTGGAACATAATATTAATTTGAGAAGAAGACACATTCATTAAGTATAGTTGGGCTAGTTGCCAAGTAGAGATCAGTGAATAAGAAACCAGAAACAAGTTCTGTATTATATTATATATCTAGCTCCGCACCTAATTGTAGAAGAAGCTAATCCATCGGCTTAAAGCATAGACATAGATAGATAGATAGATAAAACTCTTTATTGAAACACCACATCACAATAACAATTTACATAGGTAAACTACCCAGTAATCCCGGTGGGCTAGGTAGGTATACAGGTCCAATTTTTTATCGTATCAGTTACTCTAGAGGTATATAAACAGTGGACAGAACTAATGACATGAATGCCAACATTATGCGTATTTATATGTTTGTGCTTACTGCTGATGCTGTAACTGAGTCGCTAGTGACTCTAGGTCCTGGAAAACCAAAAATCCAATTCACCCTTGATATAAGATAGAAAGTTTTGAGGGTCACGCTGGTATTTAACTTTGTGTTATAACGATGATGCTGTTCCAAACTTAAACCAATTTTAGACATCGATTGACTTCATCAGGCATCATTATAGGCGCATATAATAAAACTTTTATTTATAATGTCTAGAGGTCGTTAGAGATAATGATTGATGATGAATGACCCTATAGTTTATAGATGTCCGTTTAGAAAGCTCACCGGAAGTAGCTAAATGCCACCATAGCTGCTGGAACGGAGATCAATCAAATTGTTTCATTATTTGATTATTATTTAATTTTATGTGTTTTATGATGCTTAAGATATTTTGCTACCTACTTACTAATGTTATGCAATTTTAAATGCTTTGTGATTGTTTGACTTTAGTTCCTCATTACTGTCTTATTTTGTTGCAGGTAAATGTCATATTCACATCGATAAATGCTACGCTGCTGTCGCTTGGGAGGACATCCCTTCGTAAGTTTTGTCTTATTTTTAGCATTCGCATCTTTTTCTAATAAAATACTATACTTGATCTCGTACTTAATGTAACTGACGTATATAAAAATCTTAGCGTTTCCAAACCTGGCACACCTGAAGCTATTCACAATTACAACAAAAGAACGACGCAAGAGCTTTGCAAGAAAATGCATGACCTTCGCTATGCATAATATATTATTACCGATGAGTTAATAATATATTAAGATTGATTACGATGCCACTGAGGTGAATTTAATATCCTCCAATCTAGAAGAAAGCTTATTTAGCCATAGAATAACGAATATAGAGACCGTTATTGTATCTTACCTGTTTGTGACATAAGACGTGATTGATGGAAAATTGAGAGGAAAAACTTGAATGAAGTTAGGCAAGAACGAAACAGGACGCGAAGATGACTTCATTACTGACTTCCTGACGTTTTACAAAGCGTGAAGATTGTTTATGATAAAAGCTTCAGTAATCACTATAGCTATTAACAAATTAATGTTATTACACATTTGATTACTGACCTTGATTGGTTCTCATTTTTTATCCTAACTCTTAAGGCATACCATAACGTTAGGTAACCGAATAACGAATCGCAATCGAGATCTAGTCTAGCTGTGGTCTAATGTAGCATTTAATTAAACTGAAGTTTTAAATGCGATTTGTAATAGGTATATCGTCAATATTGAGAATGGGAAGGCATGAGGTGACGCAAGAACCAAACGGTAGGGTATTTCATAAGGTAATCAGTTTACTGCCAACGCCTAAATAGTGATGACTGATAATTTAGCATTTAATTAAAGTAATATAGTAGTTGTCAATGTTGGGAATGGGAAGGCAGGAGGTGACGTAAAAACCAAACGGCAGGGTATTTCATAAGTTAATTAATTTACTGCCAACATCTAAATAACAGAAATCTAAATCTAAATGACAGAAAATAAATGACGATACATGAATGACAGTATGATAAAGTCAAAAATTGTTACTAGTCCAAATGCTTTCTTAACAAGCCTTGTATGTAAAAGTTTGATAGTGTAGTTTTAGATGGAGCGAAGTGAGTGAAATCTTTGCAATAACTAAAAAAATCTGCTGTCATCTATGCAAATGTATGTATGAGACTCTGTAAAAGGCTTGGTACTTTTTGTCGTTGGCGGTATTTGATTGTAAGATTTTTTCCCCTCTAAAGGTTGGGCGAAAAATGCCTGCGGCGCAATTTATCGGCCGATTTTCATAATATTTTCTAAACAAGAGCTTTGATAATGAGCAATGTGTCACGAGGTTTTCAGGATATGAAAATTCGTGAGGACGTTTGTGTTTTCGAGGGATATACTCGTTTGCAGAATAACTAGCGATAGCTTATACTCGAATATGGTTAAATAATTCTGTCACATCTAACTCTTTACTTATCTATTTCATAAAGTAGGTCAACTTGTCTGTCTGCATTTAGTTTAGCGTCGATTAGAATAAGGCCGATTGTTAAGAAACAACTTCAATTGCATTTTTATTTAGATGTTAATCAATCTTGATTGCGTTACAAATCTTCATTATTTAATAGCAAAGTGATTTGACGTCATATCTGTACCAATCCCTCCATTTATCTTAATCTTTTGGTTTGTCATATCTGATATTCAATTCATTGTTATGATTTGCCCCATCGCATCACTCGGATTATTTGTTTCACGGGCTGATTTCCCGTTTTCTGTGTCACGTCTGTGTCGTGTCATTATGCACATGAGTTCATCAATATATCTGTATGCTTATCACTTTGTTGCTTCTATATTGTGCGCTCTCCGTCATAAATACGTATAATTGTATTATGCTTTTCACCGAACTGTAGGAAATTGTCAATGACAATGAGAAATTGGATCAAGTGCAGTGTTATATCGCATCTTTGGCATTGTTTTCATACTTCTGCTTCACACCTTCTACTTTATCGCCATTTTATCGGCTATTGTATTTTTCTATAAGTTTTATATAGCTTGTCGTCTTTAACATCAATATGTTACCAATGCCTTCATGTGACGCTCTCATAAGGTTTTCTTTTAAGATTTATACATCAAAGACTACAACTACTTTTAGAGTTCATAGAACTTTCAAATAGTAACAGGAAATAAATGTGAAGGAGTCAGTGATTAGTACAAAAAATATATTAGTGTGTGGTTACAACTCAAATTTAAAACGCTTAATAAAGTAAACATGAATGCTGAAATAGAGATTCATTAACCAGGAATTGCTGTAAAATAGTAGTTGCATATCTATTAAGTATTCGTTAATTCTAAAAATGGAACTCTATGGATATTGTTTTAATTACTAGATAACCAGCGAAGTTTTAAAAATTCCACATATTCTTAAACTGTTAACGTTAATTATGCTTAATCGTCTTTTAGCTAGAAATTTACATGCTTGTATCACCATTTTAACCAAACCATCATCATCGTCAAGATCACCATTATCTTACAGCTTATTAGCTATTCCGAGCATCCATATGTATCTTCTCTTTTACGCTACATCTCTTTACGCTAACATTTGTCAGGCCTTTTCTACACGTGGCTTCGACATCATCGATCGTGCCTTACTAATATTCTTAATTTATGATATGAAAAAGCTTCACATATTTTTTCAAGCTTATTAATGCATAGTCTCTGCATTTTTGCGTGGGAAAACAACACGATCGTCTAACGTTCCGTTTTGCGCAACAAGATAGCGTGCCTGTCCTTTGTGAATTTTTAATGCTCGTGTTTTATTTAGCATTCTCCACCTTGACTCGGTAACGGCATTTTCCTGGATCGATATGTACGCAATGTCTTGGTTCTGGGACACAAATATTTGTTTGGTTGGTTTCGAAGCGAACGATATTTTAGTACAAAAGACAAATGTTTTCAAATATAATGATATTTAAGTGCACAAACCATTTATTTCGAGTGATTCTATAATAATAAAGTAGGAAGAAGTAGGGATAAATTATTATTATAAAAAAGGGATAATTTATTTAAAACAATCATACTTTTTAGTGCCTATATTAACGAATTCGTTGTCTGATGTTTCCGCATACGCATGATAATGCGTGATAAAGAAACAAAGATATAAATCAGACTTAATAACTGAAATTAACTTCAATGGCACGACTCTAAGCAGGTAATTAAAATTTGCTTTATTAATTCAATACTCAACAAGCCGTAGCATGGCATAAAGCTTCTAGGCCAAAACTTATGATGTCTGTGTTAAGTGCTATGATATTAGTATTACTAGCTTCTACGAGTATATTAATGGCTGTATCCTAAATTGAGTGGCCAAGCTACACCCTACACTGTAAAACGAATTATATTTATTATCATAGGCTGTAGTCTAGTCTTTCAAAATAAATACAACTATTTGTACACAGAAAAAAGAAGCTCAAATACTTGTTCTGTGTCTGGGTGTTGTGGGACTACGGTCCTCGTAGTTCCTGGGTCCCTAGACACAGGGAATCCTAGTTAGGGTCCAGGAACCGTGTATGTGATCGTGGGGCGTTATTATTATTTATAAACTTATATGTTATCATTTCAAGCCATTCATTTCATTTGAAATACAAATGCACAAATTAAGCAAAGCGCATGTATTTATTTATATGCAGTTACCGCTATTCGCTCTAAAAACTCTTTTCAAACGGATTTTAATGTTTCCACCCGACGACTGCGCGAGGGTATCAAATATCTATTGTGTTTCTGTACTCTGTTGACTTGTCGACATTTGATATCTTATGCGTAAAATGTTATGCTAGTTATCTTGTTATGCGCTAAATCGTTTTTGATATCTTACACTATGACAACTGAAACATGATTGACATCTCAAACATCATTCTAGATTTTTTGTCAATCAATTTTACCACGGCTAGAAATGATATTGGCAAAATTGTGGTAACCTTTCCACAAAGGCCATTTACAAAGAGTTGAAGTCGAAGTTAGGAATCTAAATGACGGTCGTTGAAAAGAATTAGAAAATGTTGTGTTGGCAAATGGTTCCAAGTTTTTAAACCATGCCTTTTCGTTTTCTCTTCAAGGCTTCCTAGATCTTACAGTAAAATATTCACCACTTTACTATGGAATTTTGACTGACAAAATAAGACTTTGACATGACAACCGAAGTTCCTCAGTTGACATTGGCAGAATTATCGTTAAAAAGCGATAGCAGGCCATTAAACGAAAAGAAGAAGAAGAATCTAAATGACAATTGGTTAAAAACATTTATACAGTAGTAATAATTGCTCATCTCGCTGGTGGTCTACATACTTAATGATACTCACTCGTCTTTATTGGTTTGTTTTATGTCCTAATAATAGAATGCTTCGTATCAGATGCTTTTGCTTTAACTCTGTGTGTTGTGGTAGCTGTAAAGAGTCTTAAGTGTACTTTTATAAGAGATGTTATTACGAGATTGCAACCTTGAATCATTGTTGCAGTAAACCTCGTTTCATAACATGAATTCTTTTACATGACTCTAACATATGAATGCTTTTATTGCCCATAAATTGTATGATCAAAAATACTACTTTAAACCGATTAGTTAAAGTAACCTGCTTGGAGGTTATTATTTATTTATCCGGCGTCGTTCTTGACATGGCTATACCAGGAAATTATGATGACACATGCTCAAAACATGCATGAAGCGACCGTCAATCCGTGACATATAGTTGAAATGTAATAAATACACACTGAGTATTTTAGTAGGTCCATTGCCTGGTTTGTGATTACCAGGCTATTATTAGTACTTGAATCTTATTCTAAAAGAAAGAAAAGTGGTTTATAATTCTGCTCAAACGGAATAACAATTACTAAATATGCAACTTATGAATATAATGAACGAATTCAAAATAACACACGTTGATGCTGCTGCGAAAAAGTTAGTATGTTCTAAATAGCGATTTACCCGGACCCTGAAGAAGGCTGAGGTTAAGCAACACGGAATAGCACTGGTTAATGATGATTGTAATCGTCATAATAAATCAGAGTAATTAAGTCAGGTAGTATTAAAGTCAAAGATTATGTAACCTCATGATAATGTTGACGTTGTAGAATTATATTTTATTAATGAAGAGAGATCGAATAACTGACTGAAGAAGATAGGTATAAAAGTCGCGATAACATGGATAACATAGGTAATCAGAGTAATGTTATGTGTCATCAAATCAACTAAAGTCAAGAAGTAGTAGTAGTTAGTTCAGAGGTAAAGGAACTAATCTAATTATACATTACAAACGCCATAATTAGAAACTAGAAGTGGACGTACTGTTTTAATGTGACGATCCTAACATGAATAGGAAATACAATACGAAAAATTACAATTGAAGATCAATAACAGTTAAAGTTAACTGAATAATTTTAATGACAATTCTATATGTAATAGCAACAGTCTTAGTTGTCAACGATATCTTTCTCGTCAGATTATGAAACACAACGATGAATCACCCGTTGACCATTATTGAAACTTCTGTTAGGTAAATGTTTACCGTCCGGTGCGAAAATATGCAAATACTTGCGGTACGGACTCTATCGCAATAAGCAATTCTTGAATTTTCTGTAGAAATTATAGAAATTCTCAATTTTTACTCTACTGATGAGGCAATTAAAGTTCTTTTGTAAAACTTTAAGGCTCTTGTCGCTATATATTTTATATGAGTTGGTTTAGTAACTTAGAAGCTTGTAATTTTTTCATAGTGACAAAGCTTTAAAACGTAAATATGATGTTCTTGAATTTACAACGGCCCACGAGCCGTGGAAATTGTTAAACCAACTTCATGGGTGTTGGTCAATCTGCGAATTTGTCTTTATTTTCTGTAAATATTTAAGTTGGTTGCTAAAGTTATTGACTTTAATAACATATTTTTATTTCACCCAAAAAGTAATTTCTTATTCTTTAACTTTAGATTAAGTTTTAATTCGTCATCTGTCATCATCGATATATTATTATTAGAAACCGATGATTTTCTTCAAGATTCACTTTTGCATGTGACTCTTCAATAAATAAGCTATCTAGAGAAAATACATCTAGCTATACCTTCACATTATCACTTTGTAGGGTTATATTTGTCATTCCCAGTTGTTTTGCCATACCACCACATACCAACAGTAACGTGAATAAAAGATTTGCCGCCCATTACCGCCATGATACTTGAGTGGAATACCGAATATGCGCATGACGACTATGTTCCGTGAGACTTAGAAACAACTCCGTTACCTACACTTTAATGGCGGTTTTGTTTGAAGTTCATAGCATTTCATGAAGCAAATTCTGAAAGTATGGTTTGACTAATTTTGGTTATACTCCGGAACGAAAGAAGCGTGAAGAACAAACTTCGCTTGGGTAGGCAGATAGGTACAGTTGAAGTTACAAGAAATTCTTCAAATATTTAAGCATTGTTGAGATTTCATCATAATATACCCTCATCCTCATAACCGGTGCGTTTTCTTTTGTTTTGCGATAAATTAGTTTTGTCTTCTTCATTAGCATTGACATATTTAAATCAAAGGCATTCTATTTCAATTGTCACTGTTACCGTGATTGTCATTTAGGTACCTGAATATCCAGAATATAGATTTATTTAGGAGTTCACAAGTCAAACAAAATATGCTAGATTCCGCCGTATTCTGTTATCAGTTTCCCCGAAGCTTTAACAACCGCCGTTGTTTTATTTTATTGAATCGACATTTCTTAGAATACGTTTATTCTTGGATTTGTCTGATTTTATCACGACACGGTTAGGTTTAGTTGGCGAGCTGGGGCCGGGGTCGTATTAGAAGTCTACCATCTCGCCTTGGGAGACTGAACTGGTTGCGTTTACTTTAATTCAACTATAGTTAAAGGATTTCATCATCATCTTCATGAAATTGTAGATAAAAGTTAAATTGAGTCTCTTTTTTCACATGAGTGTTAATTTTTAAAAAAATCTCTCTATTATGAATCGTTTCCTACTCTCCTGCCCAATATTGATCAACCTCTGTCATAAATATTTCTTGACTTATTTAAGTTCCATTTGGAATTTGATGAAGAACCTTGCTCTACGTTCAGATTTTAAAATGAATATCTATGCTTATTCCTTTTTGTCTTTTGGAGCATTCCACAATTTTTGGGAAGCCAAAGATCCTAAGCTCGTATAATTAGGGTTATTTCCTAAATTACACTTTCGAATTTCTTTTATGTTCGAATAAGTCCAATGTTTGACTGCAACTTACCCGATGTTAATTAACAACGAAGCAATTGAAGGTGTAGCACGTTGGCCCATGAGAATACTACCTTATTCGACCTTAACGTTACAACGAAGACAAGGCATTCTCAATTCTACCTTCCTTAGCCTTATTAGATGCTAGAGTCAAAATTGACAGTGCGCATAAATATGTAAGCATATGAATTCAAATTATTTAATCATTTTCTAAAACAATGGGTATTATGAAATGCTTCAATACACAATCAATCTTCGTTGTTATAGTAGTTGTTGCCTAACAATTATACTGTTACAAAACCATTTATTTTGTAATATTGACATTATTCATAGTTGTAGAACCATTTGTCACGCACATACACGTGTCGTAAATGTTTCAATAAAACAATGATTAATTGTATTTAGGTTATACTCAGTAGCAGCACTAACTGTTATAAAAATAAACTTTTCAACGTACACTGAAATGGTTCTTGTTAGGGATCCATCAGTGCTCGAACGAATGCTTCTTTTTCTTGTACCACGTGACATTTCTTTCCGATCAGTGTATCCCCTTTTTGGATATTTTCATTCCCTTTATGTATCTCATAAGTATTTCTTTTAAATGAATTTCATTAATACGGCGTGTTGTATAATACAAACCCATCAAGTGAACGAAAAACATCATTTTAATATTGCATCCTACGGCGCCTCCCTTGCTCATAAGCAAGCTTAGTATGCATCAGCTGAGCCATTTTTTTTTATTCATTATTCTTTTAGAATTATTCTAGCAAGTAATCGCCAAACCTTTGGTTCGATTCTCCGTTCCGGTCATAGAACTCAATTATCATAAAGAATCGATTTGTAATCCAAAGCATAAAATAGTTTAGTATTCGGCAGGTGTTCGGCGTGCGCGTGCCTCCGACGAATGGTCGATTCTACGATTGATTCTATGATTGTACGATTTGCCAGGGCTAATGTTAAAAATTTAGAGATACTAGAAAACTCCACATGAACGCAGCAATTTCCATAATTAATGTCAATGACGAATAGCGTCTACTAGATTTTAGGCTTTGAACAGTTAGAAGAACAATTCAACACCGATGCATTATAAGTACGTGCCCGCTCCTGGGACGCTGGCATTTTCATAGTCTTATAGTCGGGTAAGGTTTGTTTTGGGATATGTATACCTATCTATTATATAATTAAGTATTATACCCTGCTGGTCTAGTACGGATCGTAAGTTGGATACTGTCATCTACTAACAATTATGTCCTGGGGCATGTCTGATGGCTCCTCAGAATCCTTTATTACACCGTTCTTAGCGATGGTTTTTATGCACTTCATTTGCATCGTGTACCAGTTTTGGAATGCGGTTTCAATTCAGTGCTGGCGTCTTGTCTTATATGTTGTAAGGTTTACGTTCTTTTACCTTTACAATCATCTTTACATCGCATTTCAAAATTTACTCTTTACCGTTTAGATAAGCATTACTTTTTTAACTTATGAAATTGAATTAATGCTGGTGCAGTCATTGAAAATGAAGCCTATGGTTTCTGATAATAAAAGCCGTCACTTCAGCCTGATGTCCTGTCCTCCTGTCAGTCTTGCCGTTTTATGATTTCTGATTTTGTTTTTCTCTTATGAAAATTTCATTAATAGATTACTATTTAATTCGTGTATGAATAATGATTAAATTTACTTGTACCTTAATTAGACCTCAGTAATGAAGCTAAATCCAATAGGAAGTTTATTTGAATACCATTGCGTGCTACAGTCCCCGGGGTGGAACGTAGTAAAACTGTTCATAATTCAACCCTTAGCTAAGGGTTACCGCCCTCGCTCATAAATACACCGAAAGTTCTAGGAATATATTGGTGTTTTGGGAGGCATGAAATATGCTAACGTTGCCAAACTTTCAGCATGAAAAACGTAGTATTGGATCACCGCAACAAGTGATTCTTACACGCAATGGATTTTTTAGATCTAGAAAAGTTTCGTGGGTTGATAGAGTAACGAACTATTTTGTAGATTTGCGAAATATTGAAAGTGGTGTTGGTTCTAAACGTATAAAGCTTTTTTAGTCTGAAAACTTTTTTAGTTTAATTTACGTGCTCGCGAAAGCCGCCGCGGCTTGCGTTAGTAACTGGCTCCCAGAAGAAGGACATCGAATATGTGCGAAACTTGTCGGAGTAATTTCGATTTTTTAATTGACGTGAGTTTAGCCGTTGTTTATCTTACAAAATGTATAAAGCTTAAAGTATAGCGGTACTTCTGAAAAGGCGAAGATTTTTAATTTCTTTCACCTTTAGAGAATGCGACACCAATGTTTTCCTGCACAAAAGATCGCTGCAGTATCTAAATACGTTATGAGCTTTAACGCTTCGAGGGCAATTTTTTGCAAACACCCATGTCTTTTCTCTATAATAATAAAAGTACAGTGCGTAGAATGAAATTTCTGAAACTATTGAACTGGTTCGGAATGTTCTATTATGTACTGATCGAAGTTACGCTATTTCTGTGTGACACAGGAATGTGGGTGATGTTTCTTTCATTTTGTTCCAATACTTTATTTGGTCCAATACATACACTCCAGTATTATTTACGCAGTTCTTCAGTAGAAGATTGGGAAGAAGAAGCAGAATAAAATAGTTTCAAAGTCAAAGTCAAAAGATTTATTGCAAATAGGCAAATTTTAGCACTTTAACAAGTCAAAATTATATTAGGTACTTAAAATTAGTTTATTTTACTAAGCATATAAAATTACAAAGTGCTTATTGTCAAATAATATATAGCAAGCCCATTACAATATATGAGTTTGAAAAAAAGCAGTTCTCTTTCTCACTACTGGTGCAAGCAATCCGGCACAATGCAGAATAGAAAACTTTGATCCGAAGCTTCGATTACAACTGTAAAGAAGAAGCTACAAGAAACTTTACAGTGATGTATTTTTTTTTCTTTTTTCTACTGTCTTTTACAATGTATATAATTAATTACAGTTGAGATAATGAATAGGTTACAAAAGTAACCACCACGTCACACCGGTGCAAGAAAAATACCGTGATTATCTTAATAAACATTACAAATAGAAACTGAATTTATAGATAGGAATAGGCAATAGGCAATAGTAAAAGTTGAGTATACAGGGAGTAACAAAAACCCTGTTAAATAAATGAAGTATGTGTACAGATCATTACAAGTAGTCATATAAAAATGTCTAACAATACCTAAGTTATACGTATCTGAAGTTACACGCAGTATCTAAACACAAAAAAATAATACCATTTCCCAAAAATGTTTATGACACAAGCCGTGCCTATTTTTAAATAGCTAAGTAACTAAGGGAAGAGCAAACGCGGAACCGACAAACGGGGGCCGCCTTTGTCGGCTCTTTTGTAGGATGCCGCTCCTGCACCTGTGTGCCTACGGGGAAATGGGGTGCGCGGGCGGCGCGGCATCACTCGGCAGGGGCGCGGCGCGGCCCGCGGCTTACACTCAGTCGCACGTGCTCTCTCATGCAATTTAGTCGTTTCCAGTTTGATCGTCGCGAATTTAGTGTCGAGTGTGATGTCGTATTCTAACGACGAATACTACAATATGTTAATGTGCCTTGGTAGAAGCATTTGTGTGATGTGTTTTTGAAAGCTCTTTTAAGAGCTAAAAATGATGTACCTATCTTGTTTCTTAACAATACAAAATCACACGTGAATTCGATTGTTTAGCCTTTGCTTGACGTAAAATGATTAGAATATGTCAGTGCGGCAGAACGGCACGCAGCACTTGTGTGCTTACCACTATTGGTCAAAGAGACCTTTTACGTCATTAAGTTACGGTCTCGCAATCCTACAACGTTGTGGTATGTGGTATAGGGCACATAAACGTATGGAAAACGCATAAGAAGTAATCTGTGGAATGGCCTCTAGTTCCGTCGCAGTAGGTATGCGCGGTGACTTAGCGTAGCATGGCGGGCGGTGCGGGGTGCGGGCAACAGGCAGCAGGCTGCGTCGGTGGTGCAAGTACCTATGTTGTCAATATCTGAGGTCGTAAACATTTTTAGTAACGGCATAAAAGGTATTAATAAAAAGCACACGTAAGTTTTGTATGTCTCGTATTTAAATAGAACTAGTATTACTACAACCTTGAGTTGACACTGGATACGCAGCTCGCGGATATAACAGGGTTTTTGTTACACCCTGTATAAGTACAACATTGTAATAAATTAATAGAGTAGCTAATAAGTGTAATATTTTACTAAAGGATATTTGAAAAACTATGAAATAATGCGCTGATGTGATAGGTTGGACTGCTCTAATTGGTCAAATAGATAGTTGCAAATTCCAAATTAGTTTGATTGTTTATTTAAAAACTTTCTTACTATTTTGTTGCGGTAGGTACACTTTGTGTGTTTATTTGTAAGTAAACTCTATTCGTGCTTTTCCTTACAATTTCTTGGCCATATACTGCCTTATTATACGTGTCTGTCTGTTATTAATAATAAATTGATAGTAATCTTCATAAATATCGTGTTCGACACAAACATTGCTTTCTCATTTCATTCATGACCCTTGTGTTCAGAGCTAATAGAATTTCGGCCATAGACGCCAATAATGGTAAGCACTTCTAGTCACGCTTGGACCAAACTATTTTCATCTATTACCGTAATTTCGACTTCATATCCTATACGATACGGATCAAAATGGCTTGTTGAGGTTTACTTGTTGATATTTTTATCATAGCCTTTAGCAGCGCCCTTTAAAGTTCAAATTATGTTCAATGTTATTCAAATATTTACGTTTGACACTTTCATTTCCGTATCGACGTGTATATTGATTATGAAAGTAAACATTCTTACAGTGCCTTCGCAATTTTATACATATTAGTTTTAATTCGCTTCAAATAGTAAACAAAGTAATGCTTTAAACGCATAAAAATCTGCATAATTTCATGCTGGAACAAATTAGATGAACTGTTTGATAATATGTAATTGCATGTTTTTGCACAGTTATTCGGTCTCAGTTCTGCCTCTCTTTCCAGAAACGAGATCTCAATATTTGGCTTCTTTTAACCGCAGCAAATATTTCTACATTGTCAGGATAGCACAAGGCGCCTTAGTTAAAATATTATTTATTAAAAATGGGCTAATGCTCTTAGTTAGGTAACTAGCTCAAGGGTGCCCTTAGGGTGCGAGCCTGGGCTTGGGCCGTTGCCGCGTTCTAGCTAAACTATGGGGGCATGTTGACCTCGCCGGAAGGGTCGGTGTCTGATGAGCCGGTGCGCCATAAGGGCTAGACCGGTCCGGTGCTACTAGCGCAGCCGATCATTAGGATCGCTGAAGACGTGACTCGGGCGGTGACGAAATAAGGGGTAAAATATCTGAGCCCAAATCCATATAGTTACTAAACTTTGAAATGTACCAAATGTTATGTTAATAAATGATTCACCTGATGTTAATGTTGATGCAACACTGCCGCCCATAACAAAACAGTGTCACTTGGAACTCCAAAATATAAAGTTTCTTGTGACACTGCGCACATCATCCTGAAACATCAGCAACAGTATGGTAATACTCGACTGTGAGATCAGATCATAAAGTCTCAATTGCCCAGTAATTTCACTAGCTACAGTTACCCTTCTAACCGGAACACATTAGTGCTTGCATACTACTGCTTGGCGGCAGAATAACTGGCATAGCGGTAGTGCCTACCTAGACGAACTTTGCAGAAAAGTCCCTACCACCTAGTAAACGTCCAGCTCGCTTAAAATTGTAGAGTAGTTTAAGTTGTAGTTCGGCTTACATGTGAACTTTGATATAATTTGGTCATCTCGGAGTTGGTTTATCAATGTATCATTTATCTTACTACATCTTAACGACCGAAGATATCTTTTAACAGCCTAATTAGCATCAATCTAAAAGCGTTTAAATCTGAACGAACCGTGAAATTCGGTGATTACAAGCCCGAGTTATAAATGATCATAACTATCTGAAGAAGAAATTACATTATAAATAAATTACTCTAACATAATGTATCATAATCTATATCTTTTTTAATATAAAGTGGACCGTTATCTATGTGTTGTTGTTTTTTAATTGCTTATTTGTGTGGTTTTCATGACAAAATGGCTGGACAGATGAAAATTTTCATACAGATTGCTCTGCCGCTAAAGAAGTGATTATCGGTCTAGATTAGCAGCGATTGACCTCGGCTAGAGAGAAAAAGGAGATTCGATGAAAGAACGGAATATGGTTTTTCGGTTCCGTGATTGAAGGTGCACGCTTAACCTAATACGTTCCCACTGCTGGGACGCGAGAAAGAGAGAGAGATAGAGAGAGAGAAAGAGAGACAGAGAGAGAGAGAGAGAGAAAAGCCGAAAGCTGGGGAAAGGATGGCAGTGTGTCTATAGTGAATAAAAATAATAAGGAAATATTCTAATCTGAATTAATAGTATAAAGATGAAAGATTGTTGGTTTGTATAGTAAGCGATTGAATATATCTAAAATACCCCGTGCTAAGCCGGGGCGGACCGCTAGTAACCCATAAAAAGGGAATAATTTGAAAGGGAAGAAGAACCCTATTAATCTAATTGTGTTTTCCAATCCAAAAAGAAGGGTAGACCTCCACGCCTTAGAGTCAACTGAAGCACCAATCACTGATTATCGAAAGTGAAAATGCATCGTAACATGACGTTGATAAATGTACGCGAGCAATATTTTGAACATGCCATAAGCTCTGTCACGTTTCATAACGATTTTGATACGATATCGATGCATACGAAACGACTTATTGAAAGCGAAAATGAGATTTTCAGATCGTCTGAATGAAATTGACTTTGATAAATATGTGTGCGTGGTAGGCGCAAGGTAAGAGCATGTCGACTGACATCATTTTGTAAGTGAGAGAATCATAGAATATGTAATCCTACTAACATTATAAATGCGAAAGTTTGTGAGTACAGATGTATGGATGAATGTTTGTTACTCTTTCACGCAAAAATTACTGCACAGATTTGGACGAAATTTGGAACACTGACAGTTTATGACCTGGATTAACATAGGATACTTTTTATCTCGATTGTATGTTCCCTTTGGAATATAGATAGTCTATATAGTGAATTAACACAGGCTGCTTTTTATCCGTGGGTGAAACCGCGGGGCGCAGCTAGTATTTCATATAGTTACTTATTTGGTTGTAAAATTGCTAAAAATAGCCTTATTGCAATAAAATCTTTTTACTTTGACTAAAATCTTTTTATATTATCTATTTTATATTATGGTATAACACTTAATCCCGCTAAAACATTTTGGAAAAAGAACTCGCACTTTTGCACTGATACTCGCATCATCATTACAGTCTAATCGTGACCACAGCCAATACAACTTGGTCGAAAAGTTGAGCTAAATTAAAATGTGTTTTAGCACAATCAAGTGCTGTGTAATTAAATAATCATCAATTCCGGAGTCTAACAAATGTAATATCTTATTATTCATCACCTATGAAACAGGAATCTCAATTCCATTTTGCAATTATTATGGTCACGATATCACCAAGTTTTAATATCATAGTAAAAGTCATAACATTTTATTGCAAATAGGCTATTGTTAACAGTTTAACAAGTCAAGATGAGATTAGGTACTTAAATTAACTTATTGTATGTACTAAGCATATAAAATTACAAAGTGCTTAATGTCAAGTCCATAAGGTACAATGTGTGAGTTTGAAAAAAAAAAGAACTTCTCGTTTCCACTGATGCAAGCAATCTTGCACAATGCAAAACAGAAAACTGATCCGATGCTTCAATTACAACTGTAAAGAAGCTACAAGAAAATTTACAGTGGTGTCTTATAGTAAAAAAAAATTCTACTATATTTTATAATGTTTAAAGTTCTAATGAATCAGTTCTAATGAATTTCTTTTCGAGATATTTTAAGCCAAATTATAAATCCCAAAAAATAGACAGCCTCGATCTGCAAACAAAAGACCAACTAGGTAAACCATCGGACCACCCTTGCCACAAGTAGGTACATTTTATCCAACAAAAACAGTCATAAATATTATGTTTCTATTACCCATCTCGGCATACTCCTTCGAATCCTCCATCCTATTACAATTGGGGCGTGTCATCACATTCCTGTCATTAAAAAACCCAAAGGTTTTTTGTTCCGAGACGCCGGACTCGGACAGGATTCGTCTTGCTTCACAAGTGTTACTCTGGACCGTTGATTGTCTACAAATACGGAGTGTTTAATCTCTAGGACTAGAAATGCTTATTGACTTAGAGGAATTACGTATTGTACGCAGGTGAATGCGAGGCGAATGGAAGGTGAAGTTGGTTCACGTAGATCTCCATTGTCACCAATTGCATGATTATGTTGGTGTGCCCGGTAAAATGACAATTTACAATTTTCAAGATGGCGACATTAATATTAAACAACGGCCGATAGATGGAGCCAAACTGAAGAAGTTTTACTTCAGTCGTTTGGTCTAAACCACGCTCGTTTTTTGTTCTTCTAGATAAACTTTTATATTATTTAATGTAACAGAAGTATGGAAATAATAGTGCAAATTCCGGTCAAATCATAACAAACATCGTTAGAAACAAGCACCCGAGGCTGAATTAAAATATGTAGTTCTCTTGACTATAAAGGCTTAATTTACTTAAATTGTAATATTGTTACTCTTTCCTAGGTCCATACCAATCTTCTAAACCTAAACTGTATATAAAATTTATGAGTGCTGCAAATTAAAAGCTAAATACATTTTTGACATGTAAATTTATGATATTAAAAAGAAGAACACCATATTAGAAATAACCGGGCATGTCGTAACTTTACAGTTGTATAGTTCTTGAATGTGTACAGGTTAAGATAAAATATAATTATATGTACGAATTTAAACACAATATAAATCTTTTAAACTACCAGTTGTAGAATTTGACATAGATTTAAAGGTTCCTATCTAAATGTCCATCTTAATTGATTTCAAAACATTTATGGCTTTAGATCGAAAGTTTATTGACGGCATAACAATACACATATTTACTTACGCTCAATTTATGAGAAGCGTGAGAAATAAAACATGATTTCTTTGCCTTTAGCTAAATTGATTTTAGACCAGTGAAAGTATTAAATAAAGGTCACTAATTGCAACCGGTCAATCCAAATCCAACTAAATATTTGCATAATACAAATAGGTAAATAACAAATACCATTTAAAGTGGTCTTCAAACGGTTAAACAAATACTCATAATGGCGTATCTCACACTGTTTTATTTGATTATTCATAACTTATCCAAATGTGTGGGTTTTTCTTAAACCCTTTGTAGAATATTTAACAATTTTCTTTAGAAACATTTTGGTCGAAAACTTAACTACAGCCTGTATAAGTTTAAACAGTACATTTCATAGCATCCTGTCGTGATATCCTTTCGATCCGAGATAATTGCACCATTGTGGCGGGTGCGTGCGTGAGTGGACTCGATTCTCTTCGATTTCGATTCAACTTAGATTCGATACGCGAAGGTCAAGTTCAATCATGGCTGTGGAACAAGTGGATGCTCCCTTGCGTCTTGGGAATTACTGCGCCCTATGGCATCGCCTGCATATAATTGAGATTAAATATTATTGTAATTTTAACGTAATAAATTGTTTAATGGCAGCTATACATTTTTACCTAATTCCGTTCAGCATTTACTGGGATTATTCCAAATACGTTGAAAAACGCTAATATTTATTAAAATAATAGTTAATAGTAGATATTGGTAGTTACGAAAAAACTAAAAAGTACGATCTGGATTGATAGAACCTACCTAATGGTGCTGGTATTAACATCAATATTTACTTTGTTGTAATACCGTTGTCTGTTCTCAAAATAATACCGATACATTATATATCTATTTTTTTTAGTGTTTTATCATATACATGGTGTATATATCCACTGGTGCACAACGGCATTAATTTATATAATTAATTATTATGGTAAGTAAGTACCACAGTCATAAATATAAATTGACAAAAAAATGTATTAATAAAGTTACTTTAGAAATTGTAAATAAAAAATTGAAGATGTCAATAATAAAGAATAACATAAAAATTATAAGTCGTAGTCGTCAAACATTATTTTCTCATCATAAAATTGTCAAAACTGTAGAAAGTTTGTTTGATAAGTCAGCATTTCAGTCTAGTCTTGAAGATCGTCATGCTGGAAGCTTTAATTATATCGCCGGGGAGTCTGCTATAGACGTTCGAGCCCATCACGTGGGTGAGTTGACAGGACTTGACAAGTGAACGTGGAATTTCTACGAGCTTGTGTTGTGAGCATTGTAACAGTGTATGTCAATGTATTGTATATTTTGAACTTCACATACACTGTCATCTGAAGAATCACAATGGCAGGGAGAATCTCGAACTGTCTAAAGTAAGGTGTCTTGTTACACTTGTATTATCGCTCTGACGTAATGGTGCGTCGTTTCTGCATCGTGAAGGCGTGCTGCTATTGCTAAGCACAGCGGTCTCCTTCTGCAGCTGCAGTGAGGACAAAGTCGTTAAATAACACGCGCGAGCCACCCCGCAGTCACCACCTAGGCCACACGGCTAGCGTAACAACTCCCCAATTTATCACATCTTTTTGAAGTAATCCTTCTTTACGCACGCTTGACTTGGTAAGCTGGTGAATGCGAATGCAAATTGAAGTTGGTTCACGTAGATCTCCATTGGCAGTATAACAAAATTAAAAATTACTTAAAATTTGTATTATTATGTTCGCATGTCCGGTGACTATTCACAATTTTCAAGATGGCGACATCAACATTAAACAAAGTTATACCGGCCGATAGACTGAGCTAAACTAAAGAAGTTTTATTTCCGCCGTTTGGTCTAAAGCACACTCCTTTTTTTGTGATATAAATCTGAATTTAAACTGAATTTAATCATTCAAAGGAATGAAGATTTCCTCATAGAATCGGATCGGAATCGGAATGTTTTTTTAAAACACCTTAATTCCGTTTTTAATTGTAATAGGCTATTTGACTACTATATTTTTATTACATACATAAATAATATACCTCAAAAAATAGATAACTGTGAAAACAAAACTTGAATATCTCAAAAAATGACTAAGTTACAGGCATTTTAAAATACAGAAATAGAAAGAGACAACTCAAACACGCAGTGACATCAGTTACCAGTACTCATTGTAACTCATTACTAAGCTGTGGTAGCTCTACATACAATCTTTTTGGCATGTGACGTCACAAGCCATGCCTTCATAGAAACTGTGAGGAAGCACAACACGATCTCTGTTTTGCGAGAAAGGGACAGGCGATGAAACTTTAAAAGCGTACTACTCCGTGATTAATTTACCGATTATACTTATTTTTACAATGATTACATTCATTTTCAACCTACTTTATGAAAATAATATTTACTTGTTCATTTTTAATAGTAGTCAAATAGCCTATTATGACCGTGTTTCCGAAACTGTTACTATCGCCGTGTTACTGATTTCTGTTTTATATCGGTTTTAATTAATGCCTATTTTGATTATTTCTCCATGTCTTTTCCATCACAAAATAGCTGTAGCTCATTACCTCACTAATGAATAAATTTCACGTTTAATTATTCAATAGCGGATGTATTATCTCATGTTATTATACTTTCTCTCTGATTAGTTAACCATTGTGTTGTTTTTGGTAAAACATTTTTTATTTAACAAGTACACTCATTATGTTAATCTAACTATATCTAACATACGATCTTGAGAGACCGTGTAGCTTAGAGTCAGTAACATGTCATAAAACAAACACTACACTATAATAATACCTATTAATCAGTAAGAAAATCCTAAAAATTCTAAATTAGATTAGACGTCTATGATCACTAATGATCATAGAGATGATTGATAAGTTGACAGCCTAAATTAGGCTAATTCCCGTCTGCATTAAAGGTCGACAGTTCGCACTTATCTCCTTAGCCCTTGGTTTCTCGTACATTGGTCAAACTCGTGGCTCATGTACGGTCATTGGTTGAGGCAGCTGATGATCGACAGGCAACCAATAAGCTTTCAATATTTGGTCTGCCAAGTGGACACGAATACGTATACTAGAGAGAATAGAGAGAATCCAGGGGAAATTGTTGCTTAGCTAAAATGTATTTTAATAGCCTCCGGCATAAGAGTGGTTGTTGAGGTGTCGGTCTACATTAATCTACTGCTGGACATATATTAAGTCTCTTTCATGCCAGGTCACTGAGCGGTCATCACACTTCCAATTACTTGCTGTTTTGCGTATTTTCATTGCTCCATTTGCCTTCAGTACGTCCCATTTTGCGTCTGCCAAAACGCGTCATTTCTTTTGTACCAGGATGCATTTACAGTTTCCCACAGTATCTTATTCTGAAAGGATCATGACTATATTACTCTGTTCGTTACAACTCCACAGCTGTATTCATAAGATTATACTGGCATTATTAGGATAACAATAGTATATTGTGCTTTGACATAATAGTATCTTCCAAGTAGCCAATACTTACATTTTTTAAACGTTTCTTTTGTTATCCTTTCTTTCGGGACATGCGCTTTCCAGCGAAGCTTTGCATTAAGAGTCATTAATTTGGCTGTATTGTCATAAAGAATTTGCCGATAGTTGATACAAATCGGAGAATACCGATGTGTTTTTGCTGTTGAAATCTATATGCTTTGGATTATTTATTAATGACAGCCGCAGATGAACTAAATCACGTTATTCTCGTATAGTATACTTGAACCTTCGGAACTGCTTCACCATTCTTCTACCGCGCTTTAATTTCACTGCTATTCACCGAGATCAGATAACGCACCTGTCATGTTGCTACTTATTTGACTGTTAAAGTGTTCCTACTCCAACACATAATGGGAACTTGAGCAAGCATCGGTAAGCACAAAGAATACGATTGTCATTTACTGGAAGTTAACCTGGTGAAATCAAGTCATATTGTTGCCGACTTGTGGGAAAGAAACTCGTCGTGTAAACACACAAGCTTTTAATTTGGTGAGCTTTTAAATTTACCAAATTATGTAACTTTTAGGACTAAAACAGAATTTAAACGCTTCTACAGTAATATAAATAAAGAATAATTATCGTCTCCAAAAGGAAGTACTTTAAACAAGCGTAGGTAATGGTTCGCAAAAACACACATCAGTTCTGTTCTTTCGAAGCCTTGGGCTTTCGCAGTAAGATGCGTCGCAATAATATTTTTAACGCCTTGATTTGGAAATAAGTGTCGGTATCCGAATTATCGGAGTCGGCCTCTAACACCAGAAGCAAGTAAATGTATTCTTTTTTAATTTGCCTTAAGAGTAATCCTTCAGAGAAGTAGCTCTGTTCTTTGGCAAGGTTGTCAAACGCAAACACATTTCTCGTTCTGAATGGTGATTGCTGTTGTACAAACAAATCGGCCGTGTGTAGTTTCTTATTTCATATCTGGGTCATCGTGATTGATGTCTTCAGTAGGGTGCAGACTTAATTTACAATTTGCGAATTACTTTTTTTTATTGATTAAAAGCTTATGGTACACGTTTTTGTTTGACCTATAGAAGTTCACTGAAAGTTTTTGATATGAGATGTACCCATAATTATCATTATCATCATAAATTTAATTCCAAAATTGTTGATCTTTTTACAATGAGACGTAACATATTTAAAACTATAATTAATAAACACTTCAGCTTAGTAATTCGTTGAGATAATGTCAGTAAACTTATACTGAACGAGCTTCTGCCCGCAGCTTCGCCCGCAGCTTCGCCCGCAGCGTGGCCTATGGGAAAATAATTTAACCACCCATTTCACCCTCTTAAGGGTTGAATTCCAAAAAATCCTTTCTTAGCGGATGCCTATGTCATAACATCTAACTGCATTCCAAATTTCAGCCCGATCCGTCCAGTGGTTTGGGCTGTGCGTTGATAGATGACTATATTAGTCAGTCAATCAGTCAGTCACCTTTGATATATATATATATATTTAGATTACATTAAATTACAATAAAGTGCAAAACTGCTGCATTATATTGTACCTGTTGGTTTTCGAAAGCGTATCCATGAATTCGATAATGCTTTCTATCAGTGTGTTATGAATATTTACATATATTCTTTTTTTGCGTAGGTGATGGTGATCATTCTTTTTTGCTATCATCATTATCAGCAGTTGATTATGTCCATTGCTGAACATACTAATAAGAAAAACAAGTGTGCTTTAGACCACACGACTAAATACGACACGACTGTAATGAACTTTTTTTAATGTCTACTTCCTTAGCGAAAGTTTGAAATTAGCTTAAACTTTTTGCATTGTTTGAAGTGTATCATATTCGCACGCTGCGATTTTGATTAATAACATATTTGCTATCTTTGCGGTTGGAATTCAAACAACTCATTTATCTTTTATCTGATTGTGTTTACTTTTACTTCTCTGTAGTAATTTGTGAAATTAATGAAACAATGCACGCACAGGGGTTCACCTTCCTCTGTTTATCTTAAATCTTATCTAAATGCAATGATAACATAGCTTTGAATTAAATGCGTGTGAACACAAAATTACTTCCTAGAACCGACAAAGATCGTCGTTGTCTTCTTCGTCGTGGTAGTCATCGTTATCCCATCATCATCACCACTTTCATCATCATCAACATCGTGATCATCATCATTTCTAACTACCGATTGCGTATGTTACTTACTCTTCGGAGACCAGCTTCCTAATTATTGAACCAGGAGAAAGAAAATAACGTCCAACGATCACGTACATAAATCCTGGACCCTAACTAGGGTCCATATTACAGAACGATGGTTAGTCATCGATTGGTGCTCAAGCAGAGATTTTATTCAATAATTGATCACTTTATGAATGAAATCTCTGCTTGAGCACCGATCGATGACTGAGCATCGTTCTGTAATGCGGACCTAGGTTTCCCTGTGTCAGGGACCCAGGAACTACGAGTACGATCGTCACACAACGCCCAGGCAGAACAAGTATTTGCGCCTTTTTTTCTGTGCACAAATACTAGTCCTGACGCGGAAATCGAATCCGCCGCCTTCCAGCTATGATCCGACCTGCCCAACCACCATACCACAGATGCTGTCAAATATAGTGTATAGCCTTTGTTTATTATAAACCAACTTCTTACCCCCCCGAACCCCGTTTACTCAATAATTACTGTTGAGGATGAGCAGGTCCAATGGGAAGTAGAGCACGCGTACAATCACAATAAGATCACCATTAAAAGAAATACATATATATTTATTAAACCCAAAACTAGAACGCACTATCCATAGTAGCAGTTGTCTTCATATCTCTTTATGACAGATAAAACAAAAAAACCCTCTTCAAAAATCAATTTAAAAGTAGAAAACAATAAAATAAAACTAAACATATAAAAAGGTTGGTCGGTCGGCAACATGGCCCCGAGCGGTGTGGAACACCAGTTAAACATCATTTACAGACGGACCAACTTGCGGACCGGCCGACGCAGTACACCCCCTTTGGTAGCTACGCTAACAACTCTGACAACATTATCTTTACCCGGAAAAACGTCAACAATACGTCCTATTGGCCAGCAGTTCCGTGGTAAGTTGCTATCAGCTACCAACACCATGTCACCTGTCTTCAGTGTTTGATGCGGTGGAACACTTTTCCTTGGTATTAAAAGTGGCAAGTATTCCTTGATCCACCGCTGCCAGTAATGGTCTGCCAGACGTTGAGCTTTACGCCAATCTACCCGTCGTACCAGGTCAGCATCATCAAACTCTCGTATGCATTTATCGTTGCTTGAAGTGCCAATCAGGAAATTAAAAGGTGTAAGTGCTCGCTCACTTTCTGCATCAACTGAAACATGCGTTAAAGGTCTGGAATTGACAATAGCTTCGACTTCTAATAGGAGAGTGTTAAGAACTTCAGTACGTGGGGCGCGATCTTTCAAAGTTATCTTCAGCGCAGTCTTCACACTGCGGACTAAGCGCTCCCAGCAGCCTCCCATAAATGGCGAAGAAGGAGGGATGAATTTCCAGTCTATGCCCTTGGTCACAGAAAAGTCATAAAGGTCGGGCAATATATTTGATGCGCCAACGAAAGCTGTCCCGTTGTCCGAATATATGCATGAAGGACAACCACGTCGAGCTATGAATCTACGAAGAGCCATCAGTGCTGAATCAGAGGACAGTGTTTCGACGATTTCTATGTGAATAGCTCTTACGGTTAGGCAAGTGAATAAAGCAATCCAATTCTTCATAATCCTTCGCCCCACTGTAACATTTAAAGGGCCGAAATAATCCACACCTACGAAGGTGAATGGGCGAATATGATGAGCCAGCCTTGCTTTAGGTAAATCTCCAACTGGCGGAATGAGCGGTTTTGCTTTTAAGTTGCGACAAAGTTGACATCGTTCAGCCACACTTCTTACAGATGGCCTCAGTCCAATGATGAAGAAACGTTGACGTAGTTCGTTTATCACAAGTTCATTGTTGGCATGGGCAAATTTGACGTGATAAGATTTAATCAATAAGCGGACTATCGGGTGTTTTCCATCAAGCACAATTGGTTGCGAATCTATGTCGGTTGTAGCTCCAGTGCGGCCAGATAATCGTAAAAGCCTATCGTGTCTTACTATTAAACATACATTTTTAAGTCTACTTTCCTTAGAAACGGGGCGTGCTGCGTCAATCAATTTATATTCACTTTCGAAAGAATCTAACTGTACGCGTAAAAAGGCGTGATTTTCAGCCGATGAAATGAATGTGACGTCAAAAACTGCAAAGCCTCGTTGCGGAAATTTAGAATTTTGACACACTTGGCGAAATATTGAGGCACACTGGTGAGCACGTGCAGTCGCGCGGATGAATCGCAACCAGACACTGAACCGAGTATGATCAGCAATCACGGGTGTAGGTAAGTCACGTGATTGAGTTAATGTAAGTCCCACCAGATCTCTGCTAGGCTTAAATTCTTCAAAGACTGGTGTGACTGGAGCGGTAGGTTCACAGGGCCATTTGTTAGGAGGTCGAAATAAGAATGATGGACCGGTAAACCACCGTGAGTGATTGTGAGTTCATATTTGAACTTAGTAGCATCGTCTGCGACGTTCAAAGATGAAGGTACGTATTTCCAATCAGAAACATTAGTGATCTCACAAATTTCGCAAATTCTATAAGCGACAAAAGATTTAAGATTACTTCGATCAGATCGTAACCATTTGAGAACTGTTTGAGAGTCTGACCAAAGGAAAACATTATCTGCTTTCGTTTGTGAGAGTCAATAATAAAAGAAGCTAACCGAGCAGCGATCAATGCTGTTTTTAGTTCGAGTCTTGGAACTATGGTTGGCATTAAAGGTGCAACGCGAGCTTTACCACTGATCAAAGCGAGCTTTAATGTTTCCGTTTGCAAATAAATGGCGCCAGTAAGCAATACAAGCGTAAGGTTTGCCCACTTGCATCTGCAACACAAAAAAGCAAATATGCAATTGAATTGAAACTGTTGTGCAATCACTTATACTAGCATATCGAATATCAGCCGCAAGAGCTCCTTGACCATCTCCAAATGTCATTAAAATAGCAAGAAACGATTGGAGGAGATCAGGACCAGGTAGCAATAGAAAGTTTAAGCTTACGCCTTCACATTTTGCAGCAGCATCGATCCTAAGTTTATATTTTTGTGGGTGTTTGACCCCAATGTATGGCAAATACCACAAGATACTAGAAGGTGGAACATCACATAGCTCTGCGTATCCCTTATCAAGCATTTCATGAATGTTTTGTTCATACTTATCGGCGTAATCTTTATATTTAGCCATTTTATGTTCAAGAGCTTTAAAACGGCTAAGCGCGAGAAAACGGCTATCTGGAACTCGTTCAATATTATCACTTCACAACAAACCGGCCTCAAAACGTCCTGAAGGAAGACGACGTGTAGTCTCTTCTAGTAATGTTAAAGCTCTTTGGTCATCTATGGAACGACAATCTTTATTTTGTATCCCTATCGAGTCCAATTTATAGTACTCCTTAATGAGTGTATCTAAAGTACGGCTCTCTTCCTGACTATCTCTTTCGCATCCTATAACCGCATGATTAACAAAATCTACTGGTTTTGACATAGCTGATGGAAGGCCGTATAGCACCCAACCTAGAGGAGTTAAAGAGGCAGCAGGCTATGATGGAGTGCCTCGACGAATTTCTTTAGAGAAAGTGAGATGCCAATTATCTATTCCTAATAATAGCATAGGTTTAGCGTCGTCGTAACATAGAACATCTACGAGATCGAGCAAATAATCGTATTTTTTAACTAAGTCCGAATGAATAGACTGCTTTGCAAACGTCAAGTTTGGAATAGATCTTACCGCTATATCATGAACGACTAAGCTATGTAAACCTTTCAATTTAACGTTCACAAAACTAACTTAGACATTTTTACTAAGACCTCCAATACAATCAACGCGAATAGGTACCTTAGGCCCTATTGCGCCTATGAATTTTGCAACGGATACGTCTATAAATGAGGCGGTCGACCCATCATCAAGCATCGCGTAAGTATCGTAACTGGCCTGAGGACCGCTGACTGTGACAGGAATAACTTTTAATAATGATCTCTGCTTAGAAGAAGCGCTATGAGAAACAATAGTTGGCACCTCTTCATTAGAAGTTTGCGTTTCAGGCTCAACATCAGTATGTACATCCGCGTGCGCAGTGTTTTCTACCACAGGTCTGTGCAGTAATGTATTATGACCTTGACTGTACTTGCACCCGACCACTTCGCAGTGTTTCTTACAGGCGGTGTATTTGTGTGAACCTTTAACTAAACATCGATAGCAAACTTTGTTTTCGATTACCCATTGCCAGCGATCATTTATAGTCAATGAAGCGAACTTTTTACAGTCACTGACGTAATGTGTATCAGTCTTACAATACCTACATGTTAAACTGTTTGATGGCGTTGATGAGGTTGCATGTTGAGTCATGAACGCTTTGGCAGGTTGTTTGGTTGTCACTGGTTTGACAAATTGTTTATGATTGGAAGTGACAGTAACCTGTTTGACATGTGAATTTACATCAAAATCTGAATACATCACGCAAAACTTTATTTGGCGATTCGATTCAGAATCCAAAAAATCTGCCAAAAGCTCTAACTTGAACTTACCAGAATCTATATGTGCTGATGCATAATCTGCCCATCTATAGCGCAGAAGCGGAGTTAATTTTCCTAGAATAGCGTTAGCGAGTTCAGGAGAAGCTAGATATTCCGGCTGATGTAGCTCTCGAATGACCTCGACGCTATTTCGTAGTCGACAGGCAAAATTATTGAGATCTTTTGCAGATTCATTCATTGGCAACCTAGATAGTGACCTAATGGAAGATAGTTGGTGGAGAATGATAAATTCCGGTTGGCCAAATCGGTTCTCCAGAGAGCGCATAATTTGCGCTGGATCCACGGCGATCATTAAAAGTGCCGAGACAGACTCCTGTGCGTCACCGTGTAAGGCAGCGCTGAGTCTAGCCAGGTTTTCTTCCGGGGTAAAGCCTGCCTCTGACCGTAAATAGGCCTTCTTGAATGAAAGCCAGCCAGCGACGTGACCATCAAATAAAGGAAGAACACTTACCTGCTTTCTGCTTCCCAGGTCCGCAATGACTTTCGCCAGTTTAATAAAAGAGTCTTGTGTCTCTACATTGTTTGTTTTATTTGTGTTTTCACAATAACAATTAGGCGTAAGATTAATGTTGTGAGTGCCTAATCTGAATGAGTGTGCAGTGTTTCCTTGTGTGACGGGCTGTAGGCAATGGTCGCCGCCCGGGTGCGAACTTGCGCGAACCGGAGAAGCGGCACCTTGCTGGAGTGGGAGCTCCGCGACTGCTGCGTCGTAGGCTCCATCGAGGTTTCGTCCATCATTATTGAGTCTGCAATCGAAAGTGTGATTATTATCTTGGTTTTGAAAATTATTATCACAATCTACTAACCACCTTCGCGTCGAAGAGCTTCTTTGAGATGCTGCGGTATCAATAGCAGCCAGCTCCGCTTGTAGTTCTAGATCAGCAACCCTCTTTTCTTGTTCTGCGATCTGACGAGCATGTCTAGCCACAGCTGCAAGCTTTTGGGCTTTGGCTGATGCTTGAGATGAAACAACCGAGTGCGTTCTTAAAATAGGTGCAGGCGATGATACGGGTAAGGGTAAAAGCATAGTGTCCTGCAAGAGAGCCTCGTCGTTTTGAATAGCAGGCGTGTCGCCTGACGACGTTGCTGGGGGTGCAGAAACGCTTACCTGAGTCCGTCTTGTTTTCCGCGTGGTGGACCTGAGAGTTGGCATCGTTGAAGCCGAAAGCTGCCACCAATGTTGAGGATGAGCAGGTCCAATTGGAGTAGAGCACGCGTACAATCACAATAAGATCACCATTTAAAAGAAATACATATATATTTATTAAACCCAAAACTAGAACGCACAATCCATGGTAGCAGTTGTCTTCATATCTCTCTATGACAGATAAAACAAAAAAACCCTCTTCAAAAATCAATTTAAAAGTAGAAAACAATAAAATAAAACTAAACATATAAAAAGGTTGGTCGGTCGGCAACAATTACATTATCCCATAAAAATCACATGTATTTCCGGAATAAAATAAAAAGTACCCTATGTTATTCCAGTTTCAAAAAGACAATAAATTTCATCAAATTCGTTAAGCCGTTTCACCTCTCAGTGGTATCAAACATACATAGGACTTTTCTGCAAAGTTCGTCTAGGTAGGTACCACCGCTTTGCCAGTTATTCTGCCGCGAAGCAGTAGTGTGCAAGCACTACTATGTTCTGGTTTGAAGGGCACTGTAGTTAGTGAAATTACTGGGCAATTGAGACTTTATCATCTGATCTCACAGTCGAGTAATCTTATTACCAGACTGTGCTGATGTCTCAGGATGATGTGCGCAGTGCAGTGTAACGAACTTTTATATATTTTGGAGTTCCGAGTGACACTGTTCTGTTATGGGCAGCCGTGTCGCTTAACATCACGTGAACGACTAGTTCGTTACATCATTCACTAACATACACACGACCTTTAACATTTATAAGACTACTTGGATATATAAAAAACGAGCTTCAGCCCGCAGCATCGCCCGCGGTGTGGCCTATGAGAAAATAATTCAACCATGGGTATTTCACCCTATTAAGGGTGGAATTTCGAAAAATCCTTTCTTAGCGGATGCCTACGTTATAACATCTACCTGCATGCCAAATTTCAGCCCGATCCGTCGATATATATATATCCTGTGCGTTGATAGATCACTATGTCAGTCAGTCAATCAGTCAGTCACCTTTGAGTTATATATATTTAGATGTTTTCTTTTTTCTTTCAGGATCGAACGGCGGATACCATCCAGCACGGGGCAGGAGAGACATACAACAAAAATGTGACCACCGACACAACAACCAAAACAAACAAACTCACTTCGAATTCATGAATCCACATGATTACATGATTACTATTTATTATTTACTTATTTATATTAACGAATCTAGTCGCAATAGCACTTTGTTATAACTTTAAAGTAAGAAAAAGAAAAAGAGAACTGAATAAAAGAAGAATAAAGAAGATAGGAAAAATCAAAGAAGATTTTGAAGTACAATTAGAACAGCAGACAGTAGGAACGACTCGAGGGAGCGCTAATATCGGTTTTACATTAAATCGTTTTATCTAGAAGTTCCCAGAGAAAACCATCAAAATGTCTACAAGTAAGTAAAAATGTTAACTAAAATATTTAACTACCCCAATATTTGCAGTACCTATATCACTAACTACTACAAAGATTAACGAGTACCTTTTTCCCATTGATTGGCCTGATAGCTCCGTAGGTAGTCAATTCCTTGTCTTCTGAACTGTAGGTTATGGGTTCGATTTCCACCCAAGACAAACATTTGTGTGATGAACATCGATTTTTGTTCAGTGTCTGGGTGTTATATTCTATGTATTTATTTACGAACAAAAGTACATAAGTATTCTACCAGTTATCTGGTTACCATACAAGTATACTAAACATTACCTAATGAAAAAAAATTGGAATATATACTAGCCGCTATGACCTATATTATAGATAGTACAAATATTCCAGCCCACTACCAATAGGTAGCGTATACAGTCAAAATGTTTTTTTTTAGTAGGCAGTGTTTAGAGTAGTTGTTATATCATTGTAGTTTTAGTTAAAAGAATAAAGGCAATCTGATCTTTAAATAAATAAGGTCTATCTTAGCTACGGCTAGACCTTATTTATTCATTGTAGTTTTATGCTACTGTATTAGGTATGTACAATGGATACTCGGGAATTAAAAATTCGTCACCTTAAATTCAAATTTTTCTTGTATGACTGTTAAAGCCTGTTTTACCGACATGTCAACGATGTCAAACCACATTGTATGAATGTGTCTGTGCAAAAAAAAATTACAATTGCCTACTAAATCGTTTTAAAGAGCTGCGCTTGAGCAACATCTTTGTGAAATCGACAATTATTTAATTAATCTTTTTGAGGTCTGAGTTTTAGACCTCCAATGTCAACGTAACAAAGTATTTTTTTTATTATTATGTTGGTATGTCCGGTAAAATGACAATTCACAATTGTCAAGATGGCGACATTAACATTAAACAATTCAAAAACAAAGTTATACAGTCGTATGGTCTAAAGCACGCTCGTTTTTGTATTTACTCATATCAGCTAATTATTTCATACGGCATATTACAGATAATAGAATACAGCAGTTGATGAATGCTTTTTTTCCCGATGTTTCAGGCTTCGAGCACTCAGCGATGAAAAGCAGCTTCTCGTTGTCCTCACTGAGGAGCGCGCAGGCGCCGACTGGCGGCCACTGCGAGCAACTCGAGCGGCCATACCACAGCCTCACCAAGAAACGGTACCTAATTCTATTAGATTATGCTAAAATTACGCAGCTTGCATTACTTCAAGTAACGTCAGGTCTTTCGAGATCGACTTTTTGGAAAATGAAGAAGAGATTTTGAGCTCTAAACTTGACTGTGAAATATTTCGCCCGTATCCGCTAGATGGCGCTATTATAAATATTGATTTGAATACTCAAATTCAATATTTATAAGCGCCATCTAGCAATAATTAAGTATGATTAAAATTTATATTATTAATATTACATAGGGGGCGAAGGCGAAGAACCGTATTGATATTGAAATAGCCGTTCTACTGATGGGAGCCTTAAGATTAAGAATAATTCTGTGAAAACATAATAAATTGATGATCTACGGATATTGTATTATGCTAAAAATTTTAACAACTAGCGGGATTTGAACTCGCGGCTTCTAGCTCACCGAATTAGAAGCTCTCTCGACGAAGTAAGCATGACCGGATATTTTATTATGCACCGACTAATCAGTCGTACCGAAATTTTTAGAACCTGTGTTAGACAGTTAAAGCATTAATTAATAATTGATGATGTTTGTTCTGTGTCTGGGTGTTATAATGTATTCTATATAATGCATAATAATAATAATAATCTGGGGGGTATTCACGGTACTTTGATAGTAATGCAACAGAAGAAATTTTTATATAAGCTGCGTATTGAAACGGTCAAATCCATATAATTTGGATTTATATTGGTTGCAATCAATTTACGTGATCGCCTTTCTGGCTCTTATAATACAAGATTTGCTTAGTTCGGGGCTAGATGGCGTTGTGTGTAATGTACACAAATACTTATTTTATTTTTAATTATTTATTACATACATGTACACACACATATAACATATAGCCTATTTTCAGAAAATAATGTTTTGTTTTTCATTTTTTATTTTAATCAGATAGCCTATGCAATATTCCAGGAAGGAGCCATGTCGTGAGGCGTGGCGCCGAAGTTGGGGCTCGGCTGCGAGTGGCGGGAGCGCCGGCGACGACCTCTGGCCGCTGCTGCAGCACCACTACGATTACATCATGGACAACCAGATCATCGACTCTTGTAGGGTGAGGAACCTTGACTAACATACTGACTTGATTTTAAGAGGTGATGACGTGGTCGTTCTTATTATATTCCATTCATGACATCGTAAGACTTTTCTGCAAAGTTCATCTAGATAGAAATAGGCACGAAAGTTTAGCGCTGAGCGAAATGTAGTAAAGATGCTAGAAAAAAGAACTAAATCACACTAATATTATAATGTTTTTGTGTATGTGTGTATGTTTGTTACTTCTTCGCGCTCAAACGCTGAATGGATTAAATGAAATTCGGCACCGAGATAGCTTATACACTAGATTAACATATATATACTTTTACATAATATACATTTTATTCCGAAAAAGTGAAATTTTCCCGTAGGATGAGTAAATAATTAAAATACTTTTTATCCGCGGGTGAAACCGCGGGGTGCAACTAGTTATTTATAGATAACAAAAACCAAAATTAGATCTTTAAGTTATTTAATGTTTCTCTCTTCATTATTTTATTTTTTCCGATACTGTAATATTAACTGTTCTGTTTTACTACATATTTGTATAACTTTCATGCTTTATTATTGAATTGAATTGAAACATTTTCCGTTTGTTCCAGGAAGCAAACGGCGAGTTGTTGTCAAACAATTCCTCAGTGTTGCAAGGTCCTCGCCTATTGAACCCCAACTCCGGATTCAACCGCCAGTGGTCGCTGAGCCAGCTCATAGCAGAGTTCGACGAGCTATGCCAGTGGCTCACGCACGTCCAGGAAGAAATATATTCTAGTCCAGAGAATGTTTCCAGTAGGAAACTGAGAATGGTGAGTGTATTTTGAAGTAAAACTTCTGGTGTGGCGTGTAAATAGCCAAACCGTATGTACTTGCGTAGGAGGAAAACCTATTGAAATCCCTACTATGGAAAACACGAATATCGACACAGTGCAGTAAGGGATTTGCCCATCACACGTTCAACCATCCGTGAACCTCGTCTACTCTTAACTACAACTATTACACGGCTAAAACTCACGAGATACACACACTCGTCTACTCTGTTTAAATCTCTATTTTGACTGGCCTGATAGCTCAGTTGGTAGTAACCCTGCCTTCTGAACTGTGTGCTGTGGGTTCGATTCCCATCCAGGACAAACATTTGTGTGATGAACAGGTGTTTGTTCTGTGTCTGGGTGTTATATTGTATTCTATATATGTATTTACAAACAAAAAGTATCTAAGTATTCTGTCATGTTATCTGGTTCCCATAGTAGTGGGGCTAGATGGCGCTGTGTAAGATGTCCTCATAATTAGTATTATTATAAAAAAAAACTTGGGCAGCGAATTACAGCAGATCCAATGTCCTCCAAAGTACTGGAATCAGGGCTGTTGTTCTTCCTGCGCAAGCCAGCCGGTTAAGGAATCTAATAATGGCGAGTTTGCAGCACGCTTGACTTGGGGAGTAAGCTGGTGAATGCGATGTTGAAGTTAATTCACGTAGATATCCATTGTAACATAACAAACTTATTTTTTTTATTATTATGTTGGTATGTCCGTTAAACAACAATTTACATCAAGGTGGTGACATTTACATTAAACAAAGTAAAAACTAAGTTATACCGGCCGATGGATGGAGCTAAAGAAGTTTTGCTTCAGTCGTGTGGTCTAAGCACACTCGTTTTTTTTAATTTAACAATGACAGTTCCAAGACTTGAATCAAAATGAATTGAATCTTAGGTTTCAAGGATTTCATTCATAAAGTGATCAACTAGTGAATGAAATCTCTGCTTGAGTACCGATCGATGACTGAGCATCGTTCTGTAATACGGGCCTTAGCGGCTTCAGTGGCAATTTCACCACAATTTCGCCAGTGTCATAAGATAGACCATCAAACGAAGGAGATTGTTCTGTAAAGGCACGTTTTAATTGATTTACAGTTAGATTATATGTTATCTTTTATTCATTTCAGACGCGTATGACTGAGCTACTGTCAGTGGAGCCGCGACGAGCTAAGTTTATAGAGCAGGGAACAGCCATACTCGAACGTATTCCTGAAGTCAGTGATGATGTAAGCATTAATATGTCGTTACTAGCCCAATACGGTCCCACTGGCCCGATAGCTCACTTGGTAGTAACCCTGCCTTCTGAACTGTGGGTTGTGGGTTCGTTTCCCACCCAGGACAAACATTTGTGTGATGAACATAGGTGTTTGTTCTGTGTCTGAATGCTATATTGTATTATACGTATATATTTACAAACAAAAAGTATTTAAATAAAGAAGTTTTTATTTCAATAAACATTCAAAACAAACAAGAAACGATGAATACGATGACCTACTATGTATATTGTGTTTGTTCTAATTCCAGGTAACGTGGAGGATAGAACACCTGAACGTGAAGTGGGAGGGTCTCCGCTTGCTACTTAGTCCAGAGCAACAAAATCGAGATGGAGAGAGCTCTGACACTGTTGGTAAGTCTGTGAAATGTACTAATTGCGCCCTACGGTTTCACAGGGGCGTGGGCAATTTTTTTGATAATAATATCTTCTTATAAAAGGGTCTAAGACTTTGCCTTGAACTATAGAAGAGAATCCTACTAGCCCCCATTTTATCGTAGACCGTCACTTATCATCCGGTTAAAATCAAGCTCATTTTAAGAAATATTAATATTAAGCCCTAAGAAATTAAATTTAATTAGGTAAATTAAAAGCACTTGATAATTTAGTTTGTGAACTGCAAGTTCTTGAGCTATATGGTAATAATAAGGGAAACTCGTTTCACTGTATTAAAAGGCTTTTAGCGCCATCTACCGAAGGTTTGTGTAGCTGAATCTGTCCGTTGTGCGATAGTACCACCAACATCACAGAGATGGCGCTATAATTAAGAATTTCTAAAGCCATGTGAGCAAAATGTTTGATAGCCACGCAGGGTTGGATTACGTAGTGTAATTATACTATTTGTACCATTATTTCATAGTGTGTAGTTTGTAGTATCGCAATACCACTATACTACGCGAAAATACCATAATTTTATCTTCAGGTTGACCGACTTGTATTAACATTGAACCCTCCTTTAACTTTATAATATTTACCTTGCAATATCGGGAATTTCTGGATGTACGGAAACAGAAAACGATAAGGTATATGGGAATTCCTCTCGTGGTGTTTTACTATCTAGGCTGGCATTCTGACAGAGAATTTTACATTTGAATTTTTTTTAACTGGGAAAGCGTATCTGTACTGCAACTGTTCACTGTTGAGTCAAGGTTTGTCTACTAATAATATACTAATAATCCTTTCAAACTTCCCTCAAGCTTCAAACTTTGAAGCACGTATTTCTCCCGCCCGGTGACGCTGTAAAGGTCTAAAAGCACATTGCTAGACTATCAAGTGATATATTCCCCAGACCCCGCGCACGAGTTGCGCTGCCTGCGCCGTTGGCTGCACTGCATGGAGGGCCGCCTGCCGCCGCCGTCGCTGGCTGCCGCGCGCGCTGCCACGTACCATGACCTCGTACGGAAGTTGAGAGAACACAAGGTAAGAGCATATATAACCTATGACTTTCTTTTTTTCAAACTTGTCTAGCATTTGACCACGTTGTCACCTGATGAAGTGACGATGCGATCGAAGGTATGCTACACCTTCAGGCCAGCCAAGTAAATACCTATTCACTCTTCTCTTGAACACGGACTCTGGCAGGGCATTCCATTCCTTAGCCGTTTTAATTATGAACGTGGATTCAAATCGCTTGGTACGAATGGGTGGTATTTCGACCACGGAGGCATGGCGCTTAGCCGAGCGTCTAGTAGTCCGGTAGTGAAATTGTGATGGGGGAATGAGATCATGCAGTTCTTATGCATATTCACCGTGGTGTAATCTGACATATATGACAAATATGAGCGATAAATAAAAATACTCACCTGTGGGAATTTAGATTGGATAGTTACCATTTTACACGTTTTATGTGAGGTTTTCTCGTATCGCCATTAAATTTGAACCACACTATACTTCGTATTGCCCGCCAACCGCCGCCGCCGTATTGTTGTTCATTTTACGCATTGGTTTAGTTGGAGCTATCAGGCCGTCAAAATCATTGCATTTGTAGCTAGCATAGGTAATTGTTGTATAGTAGGTAATGACAATCATGGTATTAGCATTGGTAATTACTAATCTCCGCCGCTAAACCCGTGATTTAACTTACACTTTTGATTTCACTTTCAACTCAATTTAAAAAAAAATTAAATAATGGAATTCCAATATTGACCAAAAGTATTTATTATTACATTCAAAGGGTTTAAATTTTTTAAATTTTATTTTCTCCTTTGTTATGCGACGTCACTCACGATGATACCGCTTTGGAGCATGGACGATGTAATCACAAAATGGCGTCGGTCATGACATCACCAGTGTCGCGCTTAAAGTGTGTTTTTAATGTTTGAATGATGTGACGAGCTATTATAGATCGTTCACCTTATGTTAAGCGACACGGCCGCCCATAACAGTTCAGTGTCACTCGGAACTCAAATATAAAGTTTCGCGTGACACTGCACTGCGCACATCATCCTGAGGCATCAGCACAGTCTAGTAATAAGATTACTCGACTGTGAGATCAGATCATAAAGTCTCAATTTCCCATTTTAGCATGTCTCGGAATACATTCCGATTCGGGTACACCCGATTGATGAATTTTGAAAACCCCTTTCTTAGTGGATACCACATACACTTTACAAAGAACACATACTCCAAATTTCAAGTCTGTAGGACCAGCGGTTTAGGCTATGCGTTGATAAACAAGTCAGTCAGTCAGGACTTTGAATTTTATATGTAAGTATAGGTTATGGTTGGTCTATTTGATTGAGTTTAAATATAATTCGACATGACTTTGATATATCTGTGCGTCAAACTGAGATTTGTGCAGAGATTGTAGAAGAAAAAAAGCGATTGAAAACAATTGGTTGCCTTTTGTTTCTTACTGCGTTCATCGGTGTTACGTCACGCGTAAAGAGCATGCGTAAAGATGAACATCTTGATCTCTGATAGATGGAGAAAGCTACTTTGATACTTTCAGTATTAATAATGCGGCGTGAATGTAGTTATGTAGTCACTTTTGTTTGTGAGAAGTTTAGTTCTAGTTTTACAGAAAGTTATCATAGCTTATATATTTATTACTAGCTGTGCCCGCGGTTTCATCGAAGTTTGAAGTCTCAGAGCAATGATATGATCACAGAATTGGCTCTATTTGCATGGATTTGATCATTGATCTGTGATTTCAAAAGACTAGACTTCGAGTCTTCGTACTCGCGAGGTTGTGGGGTACAAAATACATAGGTACATAGTAATGTAATAATTAAAATTCTTCGCCATTCCTCATTTTAATATAATACTAGTGGCTGTGATCTGTAAACGTCGTGACTTTGTCTTTGCATAAATAAATAAAACTGAGTTGATTAAAAAATTCAATGTAATCATCGAAACTGCTCACAAAATTCCATGAGAATCGGTTGAGAAATGCCCTAACATTCGCCGTAGCTGACCACTTATTCTAATTCCATTATGGGTCACACTAATATCAGAAAGCGAAAGTTTGTATGTGTGTGTGTGTGTATGTTTGTTACTCCTTCACGCTCAAACGGCTGAATGGATTTGGATGAATTTCGGTACCAAGATAGCTTATACACTAGATTAACATATAGGCTAAATTTCATCCCGAAAAAGTGAAATTTTCCCGTGGCATGAGTAAATAATTAAATTACTTTTTATCCGCGGGTGAAACTAGTAAAACTATATTATTTAACCTACTTGATAGTTTATATGCTTTCATGACTTTTCCATATCATTGTTTAAAGGTTTCCTCCCCAAAGCTATTTGTATTTCAGCGAAAGTCTTTCCCTTAGTTTCGGGTATAAAAAAGAATATAACAGAACATACTACAGCACAACCCCCAGCGAACATGTAGTAAGTGGCCGCAGCCCCTATAGCGTTTATCATTGCCAGAAAATATAAAGTCATGAAAAACGATGGGAGACCACCACTCAAAATCCCACATGACACGGCGTAGGGACGAATTGGTCCTTCGAAAAGTTCTGCTACAACAATCCAGAATAGGGATCCCATACCTGAAAACAATTTTGATATTCAATAATAAAATGAATTATCTCTTCTATATATAATAATAATAATATGTGTGGACATCTCACACAACGCCATCTAGCCCCAAACTAAGCAAAGCTTGTGCTATGGGAACCAGATAACTGATACAATACTTAGATACTTTTTGTTTGTAAATACATACATAGAATACAATATGACACCCAGACACAGAACAAACACCTATGTTCATCACACAAATGTTTGTCCTGAGTGGGAATCGAACCCACAACCCACAGTTCAGAAGGCAGGGCTACTACCAACTCAGCTATCGGGCCAGTCTATATAAAACAAGGTCGTGTTAGTTACACCACTTATAACTCAAGAACGGCTGGACCAATTTTTATGATTTTGTATATTTTGATTTGTCAGGGATAATAGGTAATAAAATTGTTGTTAGCCAATAAATTTAAAAAATCCTTAACATGCACATGTATTGACTGTTAGGCGGAATAAAGTTCGCCTGGTCAGCTAGTAATGAATAAAATAAAATCATAAGGTATTAAGAAATCGCCAATGATAATCAGTAATAGTTATCAAAGTCTACACCCGAGCCGTTCGGTCCCGTCTGTCGTAAGACAACAGTCGATAAGCCGAACAGAAGCCTTTGGGCGGCTTAAAAAGTTCTGACATACACTGATACTTTGTGTATGGCCAATGTTCATACCTGCATTAAATGCATAAATGATGATTATGATCGATATAAGTGGAATATAGTTCAGGAATCCAGTAATTTCAACTCCATTTTCAAACACCACAAAGAAGGATCCAAGACCAATCTAAAACAAAATAATCACAGTCTAAACATTTTTTAGGTGTGTACTTACAAGCTTGAATTTGGGAAATATGTATTTTTTAATAGCTTTGTTTGTTTACGTACATTTAGTTTATAAAATACGAGCTTCTGACCGCAGCTTCGCCCGCGGCGTGGCCTATGGGAAAATAATTCAACCACCCATTTCTCCCTCTTAAAGGTGGAATTTCGAAAAATCCTTTCTTAGCGGATGCCTACGTCATAACATCTACCTGCATGCCAAATTTCAGCCCGATCCGTCCAGTGGTTTGGGCTATGCGTTGATAGATTAATATGTCAGTCAGTCACCTTTGAGTTATGTATATTTAAGAATTTAGATTATGCCTAGTTTTATTCACGTTTAGAGGTATTTCTTCTTCACATCAAAACTTATTGGAGTTAGAATGATCGGCTGGCTGTGAGACAAGACAATATGAAAAAGAAAGCTTTGACTCTGTCAACTTGGCATCCTGTCGACCTCCTCTCATCACATTGACCAAAGAGAATATAACCACTACGTTTTAACCATCCCCTACTTGGTCTGTGGTTTTAACATTGACTTTCATAACAGCTAGTCCGCACTAAGCGTTTTGCTGGGTCATTTATAGCCCGAACGGCCAAGGAATGGAATGCTCTTCCAACAACAGTGTTTCCTCCTGGGTATAACCTGGGTCTTTTTAAGTCAAGAGTGAATGGGCATCTCATGGGCAAGCGTGTTCCACCTTAGACAACTTCGTCACTTACCATCAGGTGAGTTGTTGTCAAACACATGCCTATTTTACCATAAAAAAGTTAACGAGTAAATAAATGTCATGATTTTCAAGGAATTAGTTCGAAATTGCTTAATTATTGTTCCTATAGTTTTTATATAATCAGCAGTTTGCCTAAACACAGCCGATTTAAGAGTTCGTGAACTTCGCCTTATTAGGTGATCTAATCATGTGTCAGTTGTATTTGAAAAACTGCAATTTCAATTATTAAATTTAGATTAAAAGACTGTGAATAGTTTGGTGTTTTGTTTCTCTATCGGGTTTAAAATAGGCAAAGATATACAATAGAAAAAAACTTAGGTATCTAATAAGTAAGGGGGTAGATATATACATAGGCGTTGCGCATAAGTATCTAGATAAACTATCAACTAATATAAAGCTACATACCATGCCAATAAACATTCCAATCAGAGAAATGCACAATATGGGCTTTCTTCCAAATCTGTCGGTCAGGAAAAACGTGCATATGCAAGCGAGGAGTTGTATTACACCGATTATTAGAGAAGAAACCTCTGACCTGACACTGGTTTGCGTTGACTCAAATATTGTTTGCAAGTAGAAGTTCACAGAGCTGTAGCCAATCATGGTGAGCCCTAAACTCAGGAAGATGACCAGGGCAAGAGTTTTTATCACAATGCGGTCTTTTAAGTGCGCCCATGCGTCTACTTTGGTATCTGTCGAGCTCGAGTATTCCTTTATTTCCTCACGAGCCAGTTCTTCCGTTCCACGGAGTAACGTCAGTACTTCTATAGCTTTTGGTGTTTGTCCTGCAAATAACATGTAGTGGAAATCATAAATATCTACTCTATTGTCCAACTTAATAATGTAGTCTAATGTAATAGTGTATAATAATGTAGTGTCTTGCTCATACCTTTGAAATACAGAAAGAACGGACTCTCAGGTATCAACTGCAATGGGATGAAAGTGAGAGCCACTATGCATATCATCATTACATTCACGGCTAGATACGAGACGAATGGTCCCACTGAAAACATGATCATCATTCCCGCAGCTGTCATTATCTGGGTCACTGTACCTGAAGCGCCCCTATTTTGTTTCTGTAACATGAAAGAAGTAAGTCAAAAAATGTCATCAAAGGTATTGTGAACTTGCTATATCTGTTTTGGATTGACTGCTTCGCTTTGCCTTGGATGATGGTAAAGCACAATAAAGTAATTAAAAATCTCATCATTATCAGCCTACGTTAGTCCACTATTGGACACAGCCCTCTCCCAAGATACGCTGGTGGGCCTGGTCTTCGGCTCTCGCACGTCCTGTCCCTGAGCTCCCCCAAAACCTTATCCCCAGCAGCTCTGTAAAGAAGGGCACTCACGGGAACACGAAGTAGTTAGTGGGAAATGCACAAATAGATGAAATGAAACTTAAATCTTTGGAAGGCTGTATATATATCGGTAGTATCAGTAATAATATAGTAGCTAGTCACATAAATAAAATTAGGTATTAAATATTATAATTTTAGTTTTAAAGAAACAGCGAGGAGCGAACTTCACGCTTCCGCGTACGTTGGTGCAATATCAAAAATGTATAGTAAATAAAAATGCGATTAATGTTCTTAACTTGAATTCAAATCTAAATTGTGAATGGTCAATATTTGATGCGAGAACTACGAAAGCAGGTGGAATGATGCTGAAGGATGATATCGTCACAGTCCTGCACTACGGTTGCCGAGTTGCGGTCTCCACTCAAGGACACGTATTCGGAATTCAGAAAAAAAAAACAAAAAGCTGACCACTACTATAATGATAATGATTATTATGATAATGATAATAACGCCCAACGATCACATACATAGATCCTGGACCTTAACTAGGATTCCCTGTGTCTAGGGACCCAGGAACTACAAGGCCATGGTCTCACAACACCCAGACAAGTATTTGCGCTTTTTTTTTCTATACACAAATACTTGTCCTGCCGCGGGAATCGAACCCGCCGCCTCCGGGTTATGTGCTGACCTGTTCAACCACCACACCACAGAGGCTGTATAGGAAATCAATCATTACCCCAGCCACTTCAGATGCGTACGTAGACACTGTCGTTAAGGTTATCATATCGGCTGCACCAGCTAGTGCTCTTGCTAGAAGTATCATCCATACTTCTGATGCAAAGATAACGAGGAAACACATGACTAGCCGAGGTATATACGCCAAGAGAAGCAGCTTCTTCCTTCCCAGGTAGTTCATTAACGTTCCCGTGGTGAGAAGAACTAGGAAAATAAATTGATAGATGAGACCTTTAGCACTGATTACTAAATACTACGTAGGCTTCTAGGACTTACGACTTTAATTAGAATCTACATTTATTATTCGTTATCAAGTATCGTAAATATACTATGTAGTAGGACTTTTCTGCTAAGTTCGTCTAGGTAGGTACCACCGCTTTGCCAGTTATTCTGCCGCCAAGCAGTAGTGCTTCTGCACTACTGTGTTCCGGTTTGAAGGGCACTGTAGCTAGTGAAATTACTGGGCATTGAGACTTTACGATCTGATCTCACAGTCCAGTAATCTTATTACCAAACTGTGCTGATGTCTCAGGATGATGTGCGCAGTGCAGTGTCGCGCGAAATTTTATATTTTAGAGTTCCGAGTGACACTGTTCTGTTATGGGCGACCGTGTCACATCAGGTGAAAGACTAGCTATATATATATAAATGTCAAGTGTATTTACCTGGAATTCCAACTAGAAGGCTGATGGAGACGATCCATCCCGCTTGATCTTCTGTGGGTGGCGTAGTCAGTATGGTCTGATTTGGATCTCTGAACTTGATCAACATAGGAGATGCCCATACTATGCTTAATCCCAGGTTTATACCCGTGAGATTAGCTGAAATTAATTATTGTTTTGATGCAAGATGGAAAATACACTTCATGACGGTGTGACGTGTCCTATTTAATTTTATCAGTTAAACAGCACACTATGTATTTCATTGTTTCTATATACATGGTTATTTCGCATTGAACATTTTGAAACACATATTAAATTAAACAAATAGAAAAATATCAAGATAGTGTTTAGAGCCTACACACCATTATTACTGTCCAATATATGGCATTTGCTTTAAAATGTATGAAAATTAGAGTTTATGTAAAAATCTCTGCTGGTGCACATAACTTTTCTATTGCGACCATAGAAAGGCTACATTCCTCTAATTTTTTTTTTCCTCGTAACAATGAAGCCGTTTTTAATTTAAAATAACGAGTTATATTAGCACACTAGCAAAACAGCAACTTCACTTTTAATAAATGTTTTTTTGTATGTTTAAATTTTTAATTAACATATTATTATTTATTTTTGCAATATTGATTTATTAAATTGTAAACTAACCAATAATAGCAGCTGAGTACTGTCTCAACTCATAACTTTTAATTAATTTCAACATTTTAATTTTAAAATCAATATACCAATTAATAAATCATTATTATACAGTGCTCCGGTCTACACTAAACGTATGAAGATAAAAGGAATCTAGTTTTATATTCACTGAAGGCGTATTGAAGAGATAAGAATAGTAGATAAATTAAAATAATATGATTTCATACTGTCTACAACACTTATGCAATCGGAATACATTTATCTCTCATAATGTATATGAGGAGTTATGCTGTACTGGCCATTTCAAATCAAACAACATTTTTGTTGGGCTAAGAATTCTAATTTCAAAATAATTTTATTTAAAAAATGTCTCTTTCTTTAAAATTAGTCATTTGTTTATTCATTAGGGTTATGTTTTTATCGCATTTGAAACTTTTTCGTCATCATGGGTACGTTAAAAATACGAGTAATTATGGAATATGAGTACCGTCGCGGCAGCAACGCGGCACAAGCGGCACGCTACAACGACGTTTATGGAGTGAACACTACAAACGAAAGCACTACATATTATTGATTTGCCTGCTTCCGTTCTGGAAATTTCGACCTGAATGAACCCCGTGGTCGTTTGGTGGTAGACAATGACGAATTAAAAGCGCTTGTGGAAACTGATGACACTCAATCTATGGCTGTATTATTACCATTTACGATGTTATCATCGAAACAATATTGGATATAACAACAGTGTTGGATATATAAACAATATATCAATATTGCGTCAAATTTGCATGGTGTGAAGCCATACATATTAGTCTAGATCCCGTACTCAGTACCTACATAGAGTAGACTCATTTTCGCACACAAATTTTATCTTACCCCTATAAAAGTAAAACGATGACTGTTTGTGTGGCTTTGATGCCAAAACCGCTGAATAGATTTGGATGAATTATTGCAAACGGGTTGCTTGTTTTCTGGATTCAACATCATATACTTTAAATCGCGGAAAATTGAGATTTCTTGTGGAAAAATGGGAAAGTTGCGGGTGAAACCGTGGGGCGTCTCTACTTTATAATAAGGCCTCAATTTGATTTAGTAAGAAAGACTGAAGTTTCGACAGATTTATTTATTAAGAGACCAACAGCATTAAGATAATACCGGTAAGTACATTTAGCAGAATATGAAATACAGCCAATAATAGGTGTCGATACAAAATACACGCTATAAATAAGAAAGACAAAACTAGCATTGAATTTTAAGTGCATTTTATAAAATGTATTGGAGTGAGTGATTATGAAGATGAAGGTTATGTTTGTGAAGTTGGTTGTAATAATTGACGCAGCTCCTACAGAAAAGAGAAATGTAAGTTAAGCAAAGTGACCGTCGTGTAGAAAGCATTTCATTTCCAGCTCTCTACTACTTGTTTCTAAAATTGATACAATTTCCACTGAGATCATTTCGCATATCGCTCGTGTGATCCCATCAAGCAAGGTGAAAGGTTAGAGCTACCATCTTGCAACACGAACAATTTCAACTTTCTCACTAATCTATTTGATGAACTATTCTAACTATTCTAACTATGAACGTTTTATTCAAAGGTTTTAACATGTTTTATAGTTGCGTATTAGTAGTAGTTAGTATTAACAAGTAAGGAAACCGGCATGGTACCACAAGTAGGATACTTGACATTCACTGCTGAGTCAGAGACGTAAATTACGGTTCAATAATCGGCCTCAAAGCGGATCTCGGAATCGGAATCGGAATCGGAAGCGGATCTCGGAATCGGAGGCAAAGCACGTAAAATGTAAATCGGTTAAAATGATGATAAACAAGGTTAATAGCTCAACGTGGTTTTTAATTCGTACTAAGAAGCCAAATCCACCATCCATCAATCATTCATTTCAACCACATTCATTCTGCCACAAAACTAACGAGGCGTGGCGAGTGGTTCACCACTATTGTATGATTTGCCAACTTGCAGAACCAAGCGTTTCGATCAGCCCTTCATTAGAGGAATACGGTAATGAAGTATGGACCCAGCGTTCTTGTTTCGTCATAATTATAACCTGTTAAACCTTTGTCTTCAAGACAAGAGAGAATATATACCTCATGGACCAACGTGTTAAATCTTCGGCAACATCTTCGCTTATCATCAGCTGAGATGTAGTCAAACGCGGGCTCCTTTTACAAAAATCACCTACTAGACACAAGGTTAAGAACTTGTGCTTTTTTGTCATAATTATGTCTTGGGAAATAGAACCCATAGCTCCCAGGCACAACGACCAAGATACGGAGGCTAAGTAGTTTTTCTCGTCTTAAGTCTTTACGGTCAATTGGCTGAGCTGTTTCAGGTCAAAGGTTTGAGATATCGCAGTCCTACTGTTTATCGTACGAGAGAAAATGCTCATTAACAGTTCTCAACTGTAAATTAATTAAGTACCGATACTACCTTAACTTTGGCTGTTCTTTATTGTCTGTTAGCTAGTTGAACGGCTGTTGCTCTTGCTCTTGTAGTCTAAACCTCACTGTTTTTCTTTAATCTCCGGTCTAAGGAACCTCATTTAACATCAAAAGAAATTTGGTCTAACGCAAGCCAATGTGAAGAAAAAAGACGAGATTTTTTTGTTTTGGTTTTTACTACAATAATACCTTTATCAGCACAGCCTCTGTGGTGTGGTGGTTGAGCAGGTCGACTTATCGGTTGACTGAGCAGGTCGGTGGGTTCGATTCCCGCGGCAGGACAAGTATTTGTGCACAGAAAAAAAACGAAATTACTTGTTCTGAGTCTGGGTGTTGTGGGACCATGGTCCTCGTAGTTCCTGGGTCTCTAAACACAGGGAATACTAGTTAGAGTACAGGTTCTATGTATGTGATCGTTGGGCGTTATTATTTTTATTATTTATATCCTGTGACTGCACGAATAAACATTCATTATGATTTTTTTACTAGTCGTATTTTGATTACTTACATACAAAATAAGGTAATTAAGGGATTGAGCATTTATAATATGATTATTTCTTATCTTCCGTCTGGATCTTTAGGTTATTCCGAGGTTATCAGTCGTGAATCCTGATAAAATATATGCCTGTCGAGCGTACTGCCGTTTTCATTCATATCATCCATTAGTACGCCGACACTTTCAAAGTTTCTCATTATTAATACTATAGTATTGACTGTCAATCGCAATCACAATTGCGTTATTTGCGATTACTCGACTCAGTATACATTCTGAAGCAATTGCAATATCAGAATCTGTTACCTAACTTATTATTAAGTTGGAGGCATTATAAACCATGAGCGTATTTGGTGTTATCGCCTAAAACCGTCTGTAACTAGTTTCACGCTTTAGTTTCGTTAATTAATCACACTTTCACAACATTTACACCCCGGACTATTTATTATAGTCTCGTTCATTTGCTTTATTAAGTTTATCGATCGGTTCATTCTCGAGTGCTTTCTTGACATCGTGGTTTTATTGTATGCTTATATATATTTTTACCGGGTAATCCTTTATTTTCAAACTAAATACTACAATGATATAATAACTAATACTAAACACTACCTACTACTACTATAAAAAACATTTGGACAATATACTGGCCGCGATGTTATAGACAGTCAAAATGCTCCAGCCCACTACCAGTAGGTAGCGTAAATAAAAATACTTAGCTTCGTATAGGCTAATTTAAATCCGCTTACGCTTGCTAAAATGACAACTATACGAGCAAGGAAAGTGAAAAAGTGTTTGTCAGATTTGTTACACGGCTTTTACCTATCAGAGAAATTGATAATATCATATCGAATATGCGTGCTTTGCATTATTCGTACCGAAGCGGAATCGAATTCATATGTTGACAACAATTGTTCCATTATAAATTACAATTCTGATTCCAAACTCACCGTAATAAGGCTTTTTGTCGTTCAAGAATAGAAATCGATTTAATCGTTATAGATATCAGAGTAGCTTAGACCTGTAATGAGACCATAAATTCATGTTCTTGTAAGATTACTCGATAAGATGTTGTCTTCGATTAGTGTTCGTGAAATATGTCTTTTGACACGTGGCTAGTGATTACATGCACTTTGTTGTTTTACTTTCCTTTCTTACGAATATTATAAACGCGAAGTTTGTATGTATGGATATATTATGAATGTTTGTTACTCTTTCACGCGGAAAATTACCGAATGGATTTTAATGAAACTTTGAATGCAGATATCTTATACGCTGGATTAATACATAGGATACTTTTATCCGCGGGTGAAACTGCGGGGTGCAACTAGTATGTAATAAAACTTTTTACGGTGTTTTAGAATTTGTGAAATTATTAACCCATTTTTTGCTCACCCCTTTGTCATCGTTCATCGTACATAAACCTACGATCAAATAAAAACAAATAACATGCATTTAATGAATTTCTAGCAAATTAAACAATTCTTTAAAACTTAAAATTGTATTTCTCCCGAAATGGACACTCAATTCTTCCCCTAAGGGAGTGAAAAATGGGGTAAAATTTGTATGGGACAAAGTAATTCCTTGGTCCAATGTACTTGAAATTTTGCATAAACCTTTTTTAACAGAATTTTAATCGGGATATATTTATTATAATAGATAAATAAAACAGAAAACAAAAAAAAGGGAAATTAATCTAACAAACTACTACCATTAGGCAGCGTGCCCAATATGCTGGCAGCATTGCCACGTTGAATGGCAAAGCTGCCGCAAGCTTTAACAGAATTATTTTTTAACTTTATTTATAGGGAGCTTCGTGAGCATAACTATGACAATACTTGAACAGTCAGTGCATTGTCAGCCTTTGTGGTGTGGTGGTTGTCCTGGTTGGTTATAAGCAAGAAATGGTATGATTACTTCAGCACGAGCCAATCGCCACAACTTTATCAGTACCTGCTATAAATCCTCCAGCACTATTCACCGCTTAAAAGACCGCTGCGTTTAAAGATATCGCGGATAATTTTCTCTCGTAAATCAAAGCTATTGTATAATTAAAGGAACTGAATGAATCGAGAAAGTTCTGTTACTTCTCTAGTAGACTAATTGATGAATAATTATAGATGTGAACAAGGGTAGGTAAGCGAAATGAGGCGAGGGTAATGATACGGAAGGTGTAACTGCACCAGACAACACACGCACAAGAAAGGAGAAGCTTAAATATATTTCGTGTAATGTACAAAATATTTATGTATATTATGGACTATAAATAAAATATACATATTATTGCCATTTTTACAAACTGTTAAGTAAAAGTCAATCAAAAGATTTAATGGCAAATAGACTACTTTTAGCACTTTTGCAAAAAGTCAAAATTATATTAGGTACAATATATGAGTTTGAAAAAAAAAAGAAGTATAATAATGAAAATAATGCAAAGAGCAAAGGAAAGAAGTCCAACCACATCCATATTAATTGTATTTATGAGCAACGAGAAATATTGATGAAATCTATGTGGACCAACAGCATTTAACCCTATCAGAAATAAACAAAAATAAGTACATGGGGATGATGTATTCATCATCATCATCAATCAATCACAATTTTATTTGATAAAAACGGATTATAAAAATGTAGATGAACTGCTTGGTATTCACCGTGTTACCACAAACAAGGCTTAGACTAACGTCAAACGTGTGTTTAACAATACAAAATAACACTAGTTTAAGACTTGTTTAAATCTTTTGTGGTTAAACCCTCAAGATTTAATATCATACATACATCATCATCATAAAAAAGCGCAAATACTTGTCTGGGTGTTGTGGGACCATGGTCCTTGTAGTTCCTGGGTCCCTAGACACAGGGAATCCTAGTGAGGGTCCAGGATCTATGTATGTGATCGTTGGGCGTTATTATTATGTATATAGCGTTACATAGCACTGATATTTATATTGCGATATGTATTTCTCCATTATCTCAAAACGCAATATGAAATTTTGTGCGAAATACATAGTTTTAAAAGTGAGTTTCTACCAGGTTTATCAACAGGAAAGTACAAGTTTTTGGGCAAGATAGAAGCGAGGATTTCATTTTACACGTTTTTAAATAAAACTACATAAAATACGTAAAATTTCAACTTTTTTTATTATTAGAGTTTCCAATCTTAATGAAATAACTGTCACGAAAACGCATGCAAATCCAGCTCAAAAACTTCAGTAGTTAATAAATAGATGCAAGAATCCGATTACAAATAGCACAGTCGATTTGAAGTCTCAGCGCATTGTTTACATGGATTTGATCATTGCGCTGTGATTTCAAATGACGTGACTTCGTACACTTCGTCTGCGGGGTACAGTATATATACGAAGCTAGCTAAAGGATGGCTAGTAATGTAATAATTAATACTCCTCGCCTCATCTTATTTTAATGTAATACTAGTGACTCCGTGATCTGTAGACGTCGTGAGTTTGACTTTGCATAAAAATATAATAGAGAATAGAAACAAATTCAATATTATCATCGAACTTTACTAATTAATTTAACCTTACTTAATTTACTAGGTGGTAGGACTTTGCTGCAAAGTTCGTCTAGGTAGGTACCACCGCTTTGCCAGTTATTCTGCCGCCAAACACTAGTGTGCAAACACTACTGTGTTCCGGTTTGAAGGGCACTGTAGCTAGCGAAATTACTGGGCAAATGAGACTTTATGATCTGATCTCACAGTCGAGTAATTTTATTACCAGTCTGTGCTGATGTCTCAGGATGATGTGCGCAGTGCAGTGTCGCGTGAAACTCTATCTTTTGGGGTTCCGAGTGACACTGTTCTGTTATGGGCGGCCGTGTTGCTTAACATCAGGTAAACGACTAGCTCGTCACATCATTTACTCATATAAAAAAAAAAATACCTGCTTACAAAATTCCATGAGAATCGCGTGTGGAATGGGACCTGTCTATATCTTTTATTTTGAATAATTTTTTGACATTCTCTATTAACATTCGCCATAGCTCTCATTTTAGTTCCATTCTGTGTCAAACTATATTATTTAACCTACTTAAAAGGTTATGTGCCTTCATGATTTTTCCATATCATTATTTAAATGTTTCTTCCCCAAAACTGTTTGTATTTCAGCGAAAGTTTTTCCCTTAGTTTCCGGTACAAAAAAGAATATAACAGAACATACTACAGCACAACCCCCAGCGAACATGTAGTAAGTGGCCGCAGCCCCTATAGCGTTTATCATTGCCGGAAAATATAAAGTCATGAAAAACGATGCGATACCACCACTTAAAATCCCACATGACACAGCGTAGGAACGAATTGGTCCTTCGAAAAGTTCTGCTACAACAATCCAGAATAAGGATCCCATACCTGAAAACAATTTTGTTGTATTAAGATATTCAATAATAAAATGAATTATATATCTGTATATATCGTGTTAGTTACACCTCTTATAGTCTCAAGAATGGCTTAACCAATTTTTGTGATTTTCCAGTTTTCGGATTTATTTTCGTTGGGATAAGGATAATAAGTTATAAAATTATTGTCAACCAATTTAAAAATATCTTAAACATGCTCAATCATTGACTGATAGGCGGAATGAAATTTGCCGGGTCAGTTAGTACAGATTAAAATAAATACCATAAGGTATTCAGAAATCGCCAATGATGATCAGTTATCAAGGCCTAGACATGAGCTGTTCGGTCCCGGCTGTAGTAAGCTGTGGTAAGACAACAGTCGATAAGCAAAGAACCCTTTGGGTGGCCTAAAAATTGTGACACCTGGACTGACCCGTTGTTTAGTCTTATGGCCAATACATACCTGCATTAAATGTATAAATTATGACCATGATCGATATAAGTGGAAGATAGTTCAGGAATCCAGTAATTTCAACTCCATTTTCTAACACCACAAAGAAGGATCCAAGACCAATCTAAAACAATCACAGCCTTCAAATACAAATAATCACAACCTAAAATTTTTTTTGTCTGTGATGAACTTATTGGAATCAGGATAATCTGCTGGCTCTCAGACAATATTAAAAAGAAAGCTTTGTTTTTGTCAACTTGGCATCCTGTCGACCTCACACATCACACATTGATTTTAACAACAGCTGATTACTTAACTAGTAAATGTCATGAAATTCAAGGAATTAGTTTGAAATTGCATAATTATTATTCCAATAGTTTTTGTATAATCAGCAGTTTAGCTAAACACAGCCGATATACAGTTCGCGAACGTCGCCCTATACAGTGATCTAAACATCAGTGTCAGTGTATTTGAAAGAGTACTAATCGGCAAAATTGTCGTTACCGCTCGACAAAGGTTGAAGTTAAATAATTGTCTATTAAACCATTCACTTAGACCTATATAAATAGGGCAAATTCTGTGTATATGAAATCCTATGTCATTGGATATACAGCTCTATACCAAATTTCAACACGATCGCACCGCTGGTATTCGTCTTAAAATCGTTTCCGAGATTTTTACCGTAAAATTAAATTTTAATAAAAGAAAATTGATAAACCAATATGTAATAAAGCCGTCGTGAATCATAGTGGAAGTTTGTAAAAACTGCAATTATGGCATTTCAATTATTAAATTTAGAACGGAAGAATAGTTTGGTGTTCTGTTTCTCTCTATCGAGTTTTAAAAAAAGAGATAACACAAGAGAAAACACTAAGTAGGTATCTATCAATTCCACAGCTATGAGTGCTTATTAGTAAGGGGGAAGGTATATACATAGTCGTTGCGTATCAGTGCCTAGATAAACTATCAACTAATATAAAGCTACACGATATTCCACTTACCATGCCAATAAACATTCCAACCAGAGAAATGCACAATATGGGTTTCCTTCCAAATCTGTCTGTCATGAAAAACGTGCATATGCAAGCGAGGAGTTGTATCACACCGATTATCAGAGAAGAAACCTCTGAACTAACACTAGTTTGCGTTGACTCAAATATTGTTTGCAAGTAGAAGTTCACAGAGTTGTAGCCAATCATGGTGAGCCCTAAACTCAGGAAGATGACCAGGGCAAGAGTTTTTAATACAATGCGGTCTTTTAAGTGCGCCCATGCGTCTACTTTGGTATCTGTCGAGCTCGAGTATTCCTTTATTTCCTCATGAGCCAGTTCTTCCGTTCCACGGAGTAACGTCAGTACTTCTATAGCTTTTGGTGTTTGTCCTGCAAATAACATATGTAGTGGTAATCATATAAATATCTACTCTATTGTCCAACTTAATAATGTAGTATGATGTAGTAGTGTATAGTAATGTAGTGTCTTGCTCATACCTTTGAAATACAGAAAGAACGGACTCTCAGGTATAAACTGCAATGGGATGAAAGTGAGAGCCACTATGCATATCATCATTATATTCACGGCTAGATACGAAACGAATGGTCCCACTGAAAACATGATCATCATTCCCGTAGCTGACATTATCTGGGTCACTGTTCCTGAAGCGCCTCTAATTTGTTTCTGTATTATGAAAGAAGTAAGTTATAAAATGCCATTTAAGGTATTGTGTACTTGCTATTTCTGTTTTGGATTGACTGCTTCACTTAGCCCTGGACGATGGCAAAGCATAATAAAGTAATTAATAATCTCATCATTATCATCCTATGTTAGTGCACTACTGGACAAAGACCGCTCCCAAGATACGCCGTTGACCCGGTCTTCGGCTCTTCTTATACAATGTACCTAGTCAGCGCACGTCACGCTACGTTTGTCATTCCGCGGTGTCCACTCAAGGACACCTATACTTCAACGGTTGTCGGTACTGCGAATAATATCCAGCCTACTGTCACTTCAGTTTGATAATAAAATATTTATATTATACTAGCTTCTGCCCGCGGCTTCGCCCGCGTGGGCGTGGGGTATAGGAAACGAATGGCATATTTTTCCGCCGAAACATACATTATAAACGCTCTCACTTTTTGCCTCTGTTAGGGGTTGATTTTGGTAAAACTGTGATACACGTATCTCACAATTTTAATTGAAGAACATGTGTGTATACATTTTCGAGTCAATTGATCCAGAGGAAATTTTTTCTTAGATAATTCAACCACCCATTTCACCCTCTTAGAGGTGGAATTTCGAAAAACCCTTTCTTAGTGGATACTTAAACTTCACAAAGAACACACCCTCCAAACTTCAAGTCTCTAGGACCAGCGGTTTGAGCTGCGCGTTCAGTCAGTCAGTCAGTCAGGACTTTGATTTTATATGTATAGATATAAATTGCGTCGTATAATTAGGTATGTCTAGCTAGACGTTCCATTTTTATTTATCACACTATCACACTAATATTATAAAGGCGAAAGTTTGTATGTGTGTATGTTTGTTACTCCTTCACGCTCACGGCTGAAGGGATTGGGATGAAATTCGGTACCAAGATAGCTTATACACTGAATTAAAATATAGGCTACAATTTATCCCGGAATAGTGAAATGCTCCCGTGGGATGAGCAAATAGTTAAAATACTTTTATCCGCGGGTGAAACCGCGGGGCGCGACTAGTTCTTAATAAAATACACACCAGAATCTTGTTAAAAATTACAATTCGTTAATGAGGATATTGTTATTGACCCAGCAGAAAAAAAACAAAAAGCTGACCACCACTAAAATAAATAAATCTATTACCCCAGCCACTTCAGGTGTGTACGTAGACACTGTCGATAAGGTCATCATCTCGGCGACACCAGCTAGTGCTCTTGCTAGAAGTATCATCCATACTTCTGATGCAAAGAGGAGGAGGAAACACATGACTAGCCGAGGTATATACGCCAAGAGAAGCACTGTCTTCCGTCCCAGGTAGTTTATTAACGTTCCCGTGGTGAGAAGAGCTAGGAAAATAAATTGATAGATTACCCCTAGCACTGATTATTAAATACTACGTGAACTCCTAGGACCTAGCTTATTCGAATCTACATAACGTATTCGTTATCGAGTAACGAAAAATGTGTTTATGTATACATGTCAAGTGTTTACCTGGAATTGCAGCCAGAAGATTGATGGAGACGATCCATGCCTCTTGATCTTCTGTGGGTGGTGTAGTCAGTATGGTCTGATTTGGATCTCTGAACTTGATTAACATAGGAGATGCCCATACTATGTTTAGTCCCAGGTTTATAACAGTGAGGTTGGCTGGAAGTTAATTACTGTTTTGATGTAAGATTGAAAATACACTTCATGACGGTTCGCGTGTCCTATTTAAATTTATCATCCAAAAAGCACAATAAGTATTTCATTGTTCAAATACACGATTATCGCACGTTTATTTAATAACATTTTGAAATATTAAATGTAACAAATAGAAAAATATCAAGTTAATGTTTAGAGTTTACACACACTATTATTACTATTAAATTTATGGCATTTACTTTAAAATGTATGAAAATTCCAGTTTATATAAAAATCTCTGCAGCCGACCATAAGTTTTCTATGTGGACCATAGATCGGCTACTTTCTTCCAAGTTTATTTTTCCTCCAAACAATTAACTCATTAACAAAAACTACAAAATCGCCTTTAGTACTTATATGATTTTTTTGTATGAAAAAGTTTTGAATTTAACAATGTATCATTTATTTTTGTAATATTGATTTCTTAAATGGTCAACTAACCAATAATAACTGCGACGTACTGTCTCAACTCATGACTTTTAATTAACTTCAACATTTTAATTTTAAAATTAATGTACTATGTATGCCATTAATAAATTATTATACAGTGCCCCGGTCTACACTAAACGTATGAAGATAAAATGAATCTGGTTTTATATTCATTGAGGGCGTATTGAAAAGAGATAAGAATAGTAGATAAATTAAAATAATACGATTTCATACTGTATACGCCAATTATGCAATCGGAATTCATTATAGTTCCTTATGAAATTGCCGTTCTGCAGTACTGGAGCCCAATTATCAGAAATTCAATATTTATCGAATTTGATGTTTATCTACTCAATATTATATCTAATCCTATATCTATGAAAATGTCTACAACGTGCCAAGTTATGTATGCTCGAGCACAATCGATAATTCGGTAGTAGATACAGACCGCTAGGGTGTTCATTCAAATGGGGTTTTTTTTCTACTATGTCAACAAAGCACTCTAGAATGAACCGATCGATAAACTTAATAAAACAAATGAACGAGACTATAATAAATAGCGGGGTGTAAATGTTGTGAAAGTGTGATTAATTAACGAAACTAAAGCGATAGATGTTATAGACGGTTTTAGACGATAACATCACACACGCTCATGGTTTATAATATCACAGAGTTACTAATAATTTAGGTAATAGATTCTGATATAACTATTGCAATAAAATGCAGAAAATATACTGAGTCGAGCTATCGCGTATAATACGACTGTGATAACGATTGATAGTCAATACTATAATAATGAGAATTTCAGAAGTGTCGGCGCGCCAATGGATGAAAACTGCAGTGCGCTCGACATTGCAGGCTGTTTAATCACGATTCATGACTGACAAGCTCGACCCAAAGATCCAGAGAGCCGATAAGAAATAATCATAATAATAGGTGCTCAATCAATCACCTTATTTTGTATCTATGAAATCAAAATATAACTGTTAAAAAAATGATAAATGTTGATTCATGCTAAGTCACGGTATAAAGATATTATTGTAGTAAATACAGAAACAAAAAATCTTTGTCACATCTTTTTTCTTTACATTGGCTTGCGTTATACCAAATATCTTCTGCTAAGTGCGATGCTTAGACCGCAGATTAAGGAAGAAACAATGAGGTTTAGACAATGACTTCTTCTTCTTCTCTTCGTTTAATGGCCTGCTATCGCTTTTTAGCGATAATTCTGCCAATGTCAAGTGAGGAAATTTGTACGGTTATGTCAACTCAAAGTCTTATTTTGTCAGTCAAAATGCCACAGTGAAATGGTGGATATTTTACTGAAGGCTCTAGGAAGCCTTGAAGAGTTAGACAATGTCATGTAATGGGTGCTGGCTAAAAATCAGTAACCGAGGTTGTTGTTTGCAGCCTCAGTTGTAGGACCCTGTTCCTGACATCGTGCAGTATTGCATATTATTGTGTGTGATTGTGTATATATGTTTCTATTGTCTTTGTATTTATGTTACCTATGTGATATTGTGCGTCAGGAATAAAGTTTAATTCATTTCATTTATTTTTTTCATTTCAAAAGACAGTGCAACAGCCGATCAGCTAGCCAACAGAAAATAAAGATCTGCCAAAGTGAAGGTTGTGTCAGTACTTTATTAATTTACAGCCGAAACTTCTATTAATGAGCAAAGTAAAATAAAATAAAATAAAAAATAAAAAAATTTCTCTCGTAAGTAGGACCCGCGTTCGACTACATCTCAGCTGATGTTAAGCGAAGATGCTGCCGAAGGTTTAGTACGTGGGTCGTTGAGGTACCTATTCTCTCTTGTCTTAAAGACACAGGCTCAACAGGTTATATTTATTAGGAAACAAAACGCGGGGGTTTTTTTTGTCGGGAAAACGAAAAGATCGCTTCACCGCATTGTATTGTTTTCCAAAACTTGTGTCATTTTCAGTGTTAGTGCGTAAATTGGTGGTATTTTATATATTAAGATCTGCTTACGTAATACTTGAACGGCCCCTAACGACAAAATTAAATTTAATTTAGTCGTTAGGGGCTAATTTAAATCCGCCTACGCTCGCTAAAATGACAACATTACAAGCAAGAAAAATGAAAAGTGTTTGTCAGATTTGTTATTATACGGCTTTTACCTATAAGATATACATACTGATATACATAAGATATATATACTGATTTGAGCATCGTTTTGCTATATGCCGCATGTCGAATTTATATGTTGACTCCACAATTGGAGTCAACAAAAAAGTCAAGCTTCATATACATTTTAATTTTGATTCCAAACTCACCGTAATAAGGTTTTTCGTCGTTCAAGAATAGAAATCGATTTAATCGTAATAGATATCAGTGCTTGGAGTAGCTTAGAACTCTAATGAGACCATAAATTCATGTTCTTGATTACTCGATAAGATGTCTGCGACTAGTGTTCGTGAAATATGTCTTTTGACACGTGGTTACATGCGCTTTGGTGTTTTACTACCTAAGTATGTAATAGGACATTGTTACGGTGTTTTAGAACTTGTGAAATTTATGTTAATATATCCCCAATTTTCTTCACGCCTTTGTCATCGTTAGTCGTATACACACCTAGGATCAAATCAAAAACGAAACACATACAGTGTCGTTTTTGATTTGATCCTAGGTTTAACACTTAATGAATTTATAGCATTGAAAGTATTGCTTAAAACTTAAAATATGCTGCCGAGGACACTCTACATTTTATCATTATGTATGAGAAAATATGTAAGCGCAACTTTTTTGTATCTAGTTTGCTACTTGTAAATTTTATGCTAAAGTAGTCTATCATAACATTTAAAATATCAACATTAATTTTATTGTATCAGCTTTGTGGAGTTTTTATACCTTGTGTTGCATTTGTATCACGGAATTCAATGAAAAATGCTGAAGAAACAATGACCGCCATAGATAGCGACGAAGGGCCAGCTTGCTTGAATAAGCGATGTGAGGACTGAAAAGTCAAGTTTTATCGCCTTAGCTGGACGGACAAGATAAATTCACTCAAAGAAAAAAATGATATTCTAAGAAATTTTTCAAAACGCACTCGTCCAAATAGGTAAGATCTATCCCAATAAATCAAAAAAAGTATTACCCAAATCGGTCTACATACTTTACTCCTTCGTGCATTTTGTGGCAACAGAAGAGATATTACCATATTATTGTTTAAAAATAATATTAATAATATTTGTACTTGTACCGTCAACTAAGATTAAATCACGAAAGTCGTTTTATCAATTAAAATATTTTTATTTTACGCAATCATCATCTGTAGCAACCGACCCTTGGCCTTGTCTATTTGATAGTATAACACGAAACTAATCATAGAGCCCCTTTATCTTAATCAGGATCTATATTTGTGACCCTTTGTAACGAGTTTCCGAAATCGATTTTAATTTTGTTTAGGAAGGTTACTATTACAACAACACAACAGGCTTTGATGTAAATCATAGCTTACAAATAGCGGATTAACTATTGTAATAAAATGTTTTGATAGATAGGTGAACTCTTTATTGTACACACCAAATAATAAAAAATACAAAGAAAAAACAATCAATTATATAAAGTGTAACAATGGGCGACCTTATCGCTAAAAGCGATCTCTTCCAGGCAACCTTTGGATGGAGAGATTTGACGAAGTGGTAAGTGGTTTTGATATAGTGTCTAACAAATACCTAACAATAAAGTTCGAACTCTCCGGAATAACTTTTACCATCAATGCATAAATATAGCGTTACATCACCCTGATATACTATTAGAATAAATTCTGTGGTTTAAAGATACATTTTAATTATCCTTTCACTCTGCGGATTAGGGGGGTGATCACGAAACTTTGATTACAATGCAACAGGAGAAATTTCCATTCTAATTATGCACGTAAACTGCCTATTCAAAATGTTAAATCCTGTATGGATTTGACAATTTGTGTTTCTATTGGTTGCAATCGAGTTACGTGAGGGCGATCACGCAGGCATCATCAGCAGGTACAATGCGTAGAATTTAGTTTCACTGGTGAAGCATAAATCTGGTACAATGCGTCGAAATGAATCTGACTACTACAGCCGTTAAGGTAAAATGGTTTTCGAGAGCTGACTCTTGTTTGGAGGAAAAACCAGAAGTGCTTAGACAGGGCTTATTAAACAGAAAAACGAGAGTGCTTTAGACCGCACGACTGAAGTAAAACTTTTTTAGTTTAGCTCCATCTATCGGCCGGCATAACTTTGTTTTTGCTTTGTTTAATGTTAATGTCGGCATCTTGACAATTGTAAATTGTAATTTTACCGGAAATATCAACATAATAATACAAATTTTTAACTTTGTTAGGTTGACAATGATGACAATAAACACGCCAGCTTACTCCCCAAGTTAAGCGTGCTATGAGTTTTACTTCCATAAATGATGTTTTTTACTATGTGTAAGCAGCCCATATGATCCCATCTCTGGCTGAGACACGGGTCTTCGCTCACACGGAAAGAGTGAAGCGCCTAATCCATCACTATATCTTTGTAATCAAGTTTCTAATCTTATTCTTTATCGTTGCGAATCCAATTTTATATACCTACATCATTCGTACATCAATTTTATCGAATAACTATAATTAATCTCGTAAAGCACGTTTGATTAAACGATTATTTGTCTAATTATAAGATTGATCGTGGTGACGTCTCCGATTGTATTCTTGATTTGGCAGATTGATAATATTAGTAGTTTATTGTGTTTAGTACCTCTGATTAAAGTTACTAATAAGATTTATCCAAAAATTTCAAGTTTTCTCGACTAAAAATCGAGTACCAAGTAAGTTTTGAACCGTTTTTCTATACCTTTTAATTGCTAACGTTAATTTGAATTAAAGGCTGTTGAGTCTAGTATCTGGTACTTACTTTAATATAAATACGTTATCTTTAGCAGTCTCTGAGAACTACCAAAATCGGTTTAAAGATTAAATAAATGAATATCTTTGGACATTTCACACAACGCCATCTAGCCCCAAACTAAACAAAGCTTGTACTATAGGAACAATTAATAATTAATTATGAAGAACAGACAAATACATAAGGAGTTGAGCAAAGTGATCTTATAAAATAAGGGTTTAATTTTATATCTTAAGACTCAAACAAAGTGGTTTTATAAGTTTTAAAGTTTAGTCTTTCGCATCGTAATGCTGTTGATTATTTATTTTAAAGGTAATGTTATTAGCTACTGATGAGCGTTTTGAAATGTTTATTATAAGTTTCTTAAATATTTTTAGGTACTGAACCCTTACACCGGAATATTTTATTGTCGTTTCAATGTATTTTATCGATGATATTACGGCTGGTTAGACGCGTGTTTTATATAATAGTGAAGTGTCTCAGTGCGCTACTTTTAATATAATTTTTCAGATTAGATTTTGACAACATATGTATGTCAAACAGATTCTTTATCCTTTCCTGTCAATAAATAAATTTGTATTTGTAAATTTGTATTTCCGCACTGACCTCTATCTTTGTCATCAGCATCAGCTCGAAGCCGTTTACTGCTAAACTTAGCCTTTCCAATAAAACGCCACTTTGACGGCTACTTCTTTCTAACGGCTTAAAATATAAATAAAATAAATAACGCCCAACGATCACATTCATAGATCCAGGACCCTAAGTAGGATTCCCTGTATTTGACCATGACCATAGTCCCACAACATCCGGACACAGAACAAAGTATTTGCGCTATTTTTCAATACACAAATACTTGTCCTGCCGCGGGAATCCAACCCGCCGACTCCGGGTTGTGAGCCGACCTACTCAACCATCACACCATATAGGCTGTCAAGTATATACACCATTTTTATTGCCTTTGCCGTTAGCACAAATTCATCATCTATTTTCATTTATTAAATCAAAATGTCCTAAATTATCAATCATTGGGCAAGGTCGGACCCTTTTTGATCCAATATCCGCTGGGCTATTGTCTGCGTTTCCTGTCGCCGCTGCATTAATTTACTTTTACGACTTATTAGTTTTAACCGAATGACAGGAGGTTCCGGTTGTACAGATGTTTGCATGTAGCCTCGTGGCTAATGTTATTAGGATGTAGTCGTAGTAATGTAGTTGTAGCCGCTTCAAGGTTACTTCAGGGTTTTTTAACAAAGGTTGTATATCTAGTTCTTTGTTGTGGTGTCTATCTTCGTGTGTAGAGCGATTTCAACGATCTTTAACCGACTGAAGGTTGAGTTTAATGCTTATTGTATGTATCTACAATACACAACATATGTTTAAAAATCAAAACCTCTTCAATTTAATAGAATGAATGCTCTCGTTTTCTTATATCAATGGTCGCATTTCTGTGTACAATAATTTGAACATATACCTTTTCTTCTTCTTCCTATAGCAATGGTCGTAATTCTGTTTACAGCGATTTCACTTCGTACGTTACGATACGCTACGTTCACATGGCTATCAACGCTTTTAATTCCTAATTCATTTCCGTTTCAACGAATCCCATTATTTAAATTGTTGGTAGTTGTCTCATTGACACCAATGTTCAGTGCGTGTAATTGGGTTCTATAGTACACTTGTAATTGCGTAAGTTGTGATGATTTTCCATTACTACCGTAGAATTTGGTATCTTTTATATAACTTTCATAGCTATGGAGTACCTATAGGTGATTGTGGCATTAGTTTAAATATGCTATTTTTCTTTATCTTAATTCTTAAGATCTTAATTTTGTTAAGAGGTATTATAGTTTTTCCATTGACAAGTCGTGTTGTGTCTTTAGAAAGGTATATTGCCAATTTAAATGTCCTTTAAGTTTTTTGGAATTTATTTAAAGAGACAACAGTTTTATATGTTAGAACTGCCATAATAACCCTATTTCATATTCTAACTGCGACGTGCATATGTCACTTGGCCACGCTCGGCTGCCGACCAATGATGGTTACCGTTATAATTGTTTGAATGTGATGCAAGAATTGCGCCTCCGCAACTCTCGCGGTTAACTTAGTGGTTACGTTTTGGTAGGATTGTGATGCGTCGTTAGTTTCGGAGAGGAATCGCAGTGGCTGCCTTATTTCAGGGTCAATTTTTGTAAGATGGTTGTGGGTCGCTCTTACATCATCGACGCTATTATTTGGTTTGTTTAATGACTCTTTATTATAACTCACCTTTATTTCTCTCTGTATTCGAAAGATATGATCATTTAGAAGCTTTGAATTTATTCGTGCCAAAACGTGTTTTTGTCTTACGATAGCACATACAAATATTAACAAAATGCAGTAGCGATTTACGAACTGTAAAAAATGGGGTTAGGCTCATATCGTTTGGGTTGTAAAAAGTCTGTATAATGTAGCTGTACAATTTTACATACTCAACTTTCACGAACTTTTACTAGATGGTTGAACTTTTCTGCAAAAGTTCATCTAAGTAGGTACCAAGGCAATGTAGCTTTTAAAAGTAAATGAAACTTTGTGACCTGGGGAATCACGAAACTTTGATTGGAATGCAACAGGATAAATTACCATACTAACTATGCACATAAGCTACTTATTAAAACTGTCAAATCCATACAAATTTGTGTTTCTATTGTTGCAATCGAGTTACATGATCGCGCAGCTGATCTTGCAGTCTAGTAATGTGGTTTTGAAATCATATTACTATAGACGATGTCTCAAGATGACGATCACAGTGCAGTACCATTCAAGGCTTTATAATTATGAGTCATAAGTTACAAGTGACATTGCAACTGTTATCGACAGTTGTGACGCTTAACACCAAGAAAACGAAAATCTCGTATGTCTTCGGGTTTACATTTAAAAAATTGCTTAACTTCAAAGCAGCAAAAGTTTTCTGAGTAAGAATCTTCTGCATTTATAGATACATAAATATCCGCTCTTTCTTGAAGTAGATAAGACAGTCGTCAACTATCCACTGGTATTGTTGCTTGGTGCATTACTGGCTGACCTCGGCATCATGGCTTTCACCCTTGGTCATTGTTAGCATTAAATTTAATAATATACTCAAGTTCTTGTGATGTATATCTATCACAAATCAGCTTTCTATCGCTATATTATATGGTTATTGCTATATTATACGCATATGGAATTTTGAATCCATTCTTCACTTATTTATTTTGTTGCTTTGTAATGTTGATAAGTTATTCGTATAAAACACAGAGTTTTGAAAAGTTTTCGCTTGATCTGGATCCGGATCCTCGTCAGACTTATCTGTCATCCTTTTCGTTCATATCCCAAAACCGGTTTGGACTATAATGCTTTTATCAAAGTCTAATTGGTGTGACACGGCCCCTTGAACGTCATAGTTTTCGCCTTATTCCGATTTATGTACTTGCATACATGCAGGCAGGCAGGCTATCTTACAAGATTGTCTTAGCTTTCCTTCATTGTAAAGCATTATAACTCTGCTAATCTCTGAACTGTCTCTTCGTGACTTAAAGATCGTTATTTTTAATTTACAAGTTCTTGCAATGGGCATTACACTTATCTTAATTGTAGAAGAAATGGGCGTTTCATATGCAGATAACAACCTGTTACAGTAAAGTGAAGTAAATTACGTTAGAGTGAAGCTATTTTATGGCTGTAGCTTAGAGAAGCAGATACTATAGCTCGTTGCAGAATTCGTGATGAAATATTTCATGTTGATTTCGGTAGTAGGCATAATGAATATGTGTTAAAATGTATCCAAGTGAGTTTAGCCGTTTAGTAGCGAAAGCAAACAAACATATAAACGTTTCCCTTGTACCTGCACATTAAAGTAGGGGTTTATTCATAGCTCTGAGCTTTGAGACACAGGATGTTACTTAGTTTTGCAAAAAAGCTAATTACTAATTATAGTAATTAGCTTTTTTGTAATGCGAGTTCATTCGCGTACAACAAAGCTGACTACTTAATAGTAGTCAGCTTTAAGAAGAAAATTATTTCTAATTTAAATATCGCTTATGTGTGTGAGGGTTGTGTGTGTGTATATATGTATACTAGAAAGCATGAAATAGTAATATTGATAATAATAATAATGCCCAACGATTACATACACAGATCCTGGACCCTAACTAGGATTCCCTGTCTAGAGACCATGGAACTACGAGCACCAAGGTCCCACTACACCCAGACTCAGAACAAGTATTTGCGCTTTTTTTTTCTGTGTACAAATACTTGTCTTGCCGCGGAAATCGAACTCGCCGCCTCCGGGTTATGAGTCGACCTGCTCAACCACCACACTATAGATACGAAACTTTGATTGCAATGCAACCGGAGAAATTTACATACAAACTATGCACACAAACTGCGTATTTAAACTGTCAAATCTTTACACCTAAAGCATTCACGCTTACTAAAAAGCTTCTTGCGGCGACGTCGTGTGTCGGATCGTCCTCTTCCCTCAAAAATGTTCGAAGAGGGCGATGACTGGCATATGCGTCAAGCTCGTGAACGGGCGCTGCTTGCGGGAGCTGGTCTACTCGTGAAGTATACGCAAATACGCAAATAGAAATAAAGTAATTGATGTTCCCAATATTTATATAGTGTCCAAAAATTTAAGAAAAAAGGAAATAAAAGTGTAAATAAGTCACTCCTGTATTGATTTTGTTAATAAATAATAATAATAACACAACTAACAATATGTACAATATGTACTTGGCTAGCATGCTACACCTTCGATCACATCGTCACTTCTCATCAGGTGAGAGCGTGGTCAAATGCTAGACAAGTTTGAAGTAAAAAAAAAATGTAAGTAGTATATTAAAAAAGAGAACGGACCCAGGAGTCTGTGGAAAAGCATAATAATAATAATAAAAAAACTGTCAAATCTATACGAAATTGTGTTTCTACGAGTTGCAATCGAGTTACTTGATCGCCCAGCTGATCACTCTTGACTTAGAGACTCCCAGATTGTAGTAAGGTGGAAACAAGGACGCCGGAAAGTTGTTCCAATTTTTCGACTGTTCGAACTATATAGGTTTTGCGTAGCAAACCGCTTAGTGTCGATGGAATTTCAATGGGTGCCATGTTTTTTTGCGCCTTGATGTCCGATGAAAGAAGGGAGATGTAGGAGTAAGAACGTGTAATTCCTTCGCAAACTTTCCAAAATGCAGTTTCTCGAAAAGTAAACCGTTTATTCGTCCTAGATTGTTAGAGTAATATATTCTAGAGAATATAATAAAATAATGTATCATAAAAAAGTAGGTAGTAGTACAATGCGAACACGACTTTATTTTTATTTTCAATTCTGCTTTTGTTTATAATAAATGCAAATAATAATAAAGATTAAAAAGGAGAAAGTACGCACATTGAAAATAAATCAAAATTATTCTAGAAACTTCACCGACGAACACACGGCCAAGATGATCGTGCGACAGATATCCACGACACGGTTTTGTCACGAAGCTAACACTTCGTGCGGTGAAACGAACTTTTGAATATCACTACCATACAGACTATAAAAGTACTAGTAAACTGATAGAATTCCTCACACGGATCATGTAGTTATTCGTCACCGGATAAGGCCTAAAATCTATACCGGCTTGTGTAGTTCGTAGGTATAATAGGTACTCTGGAGCGACCACCTTTACTTTTATTATTTTAACTAACTAACTACTACAACAATAAAACAACAACTACTGTATACTAAAAAAAAATTGAGGGGGGAAATGCCTTCGCATTTCCCTGCCACCATGGGGGTGGTGGCAGGGGGTATATGGGGCTCGAACCCACTAAAACCCCCCCGTGAGCCCTCGTCCGCCGTACCGGGGCGAGAAGAGGTCGCGACTGTAGTTCAGCCAGCTCGCCCCTGGCGGCAGGCCCTTTCGGGCCTCCTCGCGCCATTGGATGGGTGACCCTGGTGAGCAGGGTCACCCATCACCCCACCAGACGTGTAAGCTGTCGGAGAGTCCCCCGAACTACTGTATACTATGACCTACACTACCTAATACAAACTTAAAATCATGCATATATACTAGCCGTGATGACCTATATAATAGGTCTTTACCTATGAAATTGCCGTATTGCAGTACAGACTTTTTCAAAGAAAAGTTTTGATTGGCTATGAATTCTAAATTCAAATTAATTTTGTTTTAAGAATATGACATTCTATTTACAATATAAGTCTTGTTTATTGATTAGCGTTGTATTTTCATTACATTTCGACATTTTTCCTCATAATGGATACTTTGAAATTTCGTGTAATTATGGAATATGAGTTCCGTCCATCAACGACGTTTACAGAGAGAACTGTACAAACGAACGTACAACCCGTTATTAGTTTGCTCGGTTCCGTTCTGGGAATCTTGACTTGAAAAATGAACCTCGTGGTCGTCTGGAAACTTTGGTCAACAATGATGAATTAAAGGCGATTGTGGAAGCTGATGAATCTCAATCTACAGCTGAGCTGGCAGCAGCTTTTGATGTTAGCATCAAAACAATATTGGTCCATTTGCGACAGATTGGCAAGATAAAAAAGCTTGATAGATGGGTGCCCCACGAACTTAACGATCGCCAGCGCAACGTACGCGTCGAGACTTGCCTTGCGCTGCTTAACAGGCACAGAAATGAAGGAATTTTGAACCGAATTGTTACGTGCGACGAAAAATGGATTCTTTTTGACAATCGAAAGCGCTCAGCAAGTTGGTTAGATCCTGGTTCGGTACCAAAGCAATGTGCAAAACGAAAAATAACCCCTAGAAAGGTGATGGTCACAGTTTGGTGGTCTAGTGCTGGTGTGATTCATCATAGCTTTTTACAAAACGGCGAGAGCATTACTGCAGATGTGTACATTGAAGAACTGACCACAATGATGGTGAAACTCGCACGTCTGCAACCAGCTTTGGTCAATCTGTCGTCTCCACTGCTACTTCACGACAACGCGCGACCCCATAATGCACAACAGACCGTCTCTAAGCTGCATGAGTTGGGTTTGGAAGCTCTCCCTCATCCGCCATACTCACCAGATCTTGCGCCTACCGACGATTACTTTTTCCAAAATTTGGACAACTTTTTAGCGGGAAAAAAATTCAATTCCCGAGAGGCAGTACAAAAGGCCTTTGAAGAGTTTGTTGTCTCCCGTCCTGCTGATTTTTTCAAGAATGGCATCCATAAACTGCCACAGCGTTGGCAAAGATGCATTGATTGCAGGGGTGATTACTTTGAATAAAAGAAATAAATAAGTTCTAAAAAAAAAATACGTTTACTTTTTTCAAACAAAACGGCAATTTCATAGGTAAAGACCTTTATAGACAATACAAATACTCCAGCCCTGGCAGACCTACATGGTTGAATTGCAATCCTGATTCGTTATTACTTGTATTTGAATACGGTACATCATTTCAATTTCAATTTCTATTTGCATTCCACAATGATGTACAGGTGTAGGTAGTTTTTTAAAATAAAAGTTCATCGTGGACCCTGTCGGGCACGCTACATTAGAAGAGAGGAAGACAAAATTAAATTTAATTAGATAAGAAAGAGGAGCGGTTACTTATTTTATACTAAAATTAAATGAATTTTTTACAGGGAATGAAACCAAACCATGATTCAGCTAATTGTTAATAATAAAGATAAATCAAAGGTCGCATTATTATACAATCAATACTTTTTTTAAACTTATTTCTGTCAAAGTCTAAGTTCTTTTTTGCGTATGTAGTTGATTTAGTTATGTCACCGGGAGAATTCATATTACAACTGTAATGTTTGCGATTTAAAACTAAACATTGTAAATCGTTACTGTTAAATGCTGAACCTTAATTACCATAACCAAAGCACGCTTTTCTTGTTGATAAGTCAACGATGATATCTTAAAAGCTTTTGACATTTTATAGCCGTTTTGTAGCTCTCTCATTTAAATACCATAATATTTTTATTTGTTTCACGTCTTCATAAAATACAAGTTGATGGTATCTTTTTACTCGCATGGTGCAACTTTCTCGTATGATTACGTTGTTTTACGTGAAATTATTATAAAGTTAACGTGGAAGTAGGTACAACTTCGTTGGCACAACGACTCGAAATGTATTTCTGATCCTTGTATAACATTGTGTAAGATACTTTTCTATGATAAAACAAACGCAAAGCGTAAAAACCGACTTTAGACTTATATGGTTTTCTCATGGATGCCATTGTCAGAACTGTACCTGAGGAAACATGAAAATCGTTCCACCCAGCCGAAAATCCTGAGGTAACAAACATTAAAAAATATACAGTCGAATTGCGAACCTCCTCCTTTTTTAAAGTCGGTTGAAAATGGACATGCGGTTAGCCGTGTATTCAGAATTATGACACATTACACAATTAAGACATTTACTTTAGAAGAATCCATTGTTTTAGTCTCGGGCGTCTATCAGTCTGTTAGTCGAGACCGTAGGCTTAATAGCGAAAAAATCTCAAGGCTATGGGTCGAGAGCGTGTGGCTCAAAAAAGTCTGGTTCACTGTATTACTTCAACGGATTTCAGTGGTTTTGAGGTGCTGTCAAATTTTGTTTTCTATCAGTACAGTGCCTGCCAGACCAGGCCTTACCGCGTAAGTCTGGTGGAGATGGTAATCGTGTTCTCTCTTGCTCGCACTCGTGGACTTATTAATTGGCGCGTGCAGGTTGGCAGGAGAAGCCGATTCTCAGAACAGTTACGCGGTAGGGGTGCAAATCTGTATACTTCACTTAGACTTACATTTTGTTACTAATAAATATTTAAACTTTTAACTGACGTGAGTTTTAGTCGTTATTTATCTTACAAAATGTGTCAAACTCACGACAGTTTTCAAACGAAAATATACTTAGCTTTATCTGTGACCGTTTTACCCCAATTCAAACATTATTTTCCTTTGTAGCATTACGTATGGCAACGATAGCCATCACCACTTCTGTTATTCCACGTTCTATTTCACAAACGTTATCCAACTCTATATCGGCGTCGTTTATCATATCGTTACCACGGGGGCTGGCCAGCGGCGGCGATATGATAAATTCGCGGGTTTTATGCCAACACCAGTGAACTTTTCACTTTCTTGTTCAAGATTAGGGTCTATTTGTTCAGCAGGTGCTTTACAATAACTTCCTGGTTATCACACTAATATTATAAAGGCAAAGTATGTATGAGTGTTTGTGTGTATTTTTGTTACTCCTTCACAATCAAACGGCTTAATGGATTTGGTACCAAGATAGCTTATACACTAGATTAACGTATAGGCCACATTTTATTCCGGAAAAGTGAAATGATTCCGTGGGATGAGTAAATAATGAAAATAATTTTTAATCCGCGGGTGAAACCGCGGGGCGCAACTAAGTAGTAATATAGGATCGATTACTTTCTCTTCAGTTGAAGTCGAGGTTATATTTGTATAATTTATCATATTCTGGGTATTTATAAATAATAGTTTTTTACTTGGCTAGCATGCTACACGTTTGATCGCATCGTCACTTCCCATCAGGCGAGAGCGCGGTCAAATGCTAGACCAGTTTGAAGTAAAAAAAAATATAAGTGAAAATTTCTAATTGGCCTTCGAAAACTTATTTACTTATATTTACTTGAAATGTTACCTAGATGTTTAGCTGTCCAAAAATTGTACAATAATATAGAAGACAGTAATTAAAAGGTGCATGAATAGAAATGAAAAATAAAACATCAAAAAAACTAGCGTTGTTTGGTACGGCATATGCATAACACTTTTTAAACTTTCGCGACTTGAATTCATATTGTAAAGATAAAACGGGTCTATTCGCGCACGAAGAATATCAAAACATTATTACAGAAATGATCAAAATATTATTTTGACTAACCTCGATCGATACGTCGAGGTTTAGTTGACTAAACCTCGACGTATCGACCAAGTTACATCGTGAGCACGGCCAATGTAACTTGGTCGAAACGTCGAGGTTAGTCAAAATAATATTTTGATCATTTCTGTGCGCGAATAGATCCGTTTTATCTTGACAATATGAGCATATGCATAAATGTACTGGTTCTAAAATACCTATATCTTCTAGAGTCTAGATTATGCACTGCGCTAAATATAAAAGCAGCTCCTCATATTCTTGACACAGAAGCTGCCACGGTAGAAGCTAAATAACACGCCATCCAGTGGCTGTGTTTGATCAAAATCACTGAAAGTAAAGAAAGTTGAACTAGTTTGAGATATTTATCAAAGCTGCTTTGAGAAATATAAATGACGTATGCGAAACCGGTATTAGACAATACGAAGATATGGTAGCAGGAACCTTTTACTCTGTCTTCCGTTTAAGTACGGATCCATGAACTAACATCGGACTGTCATTAATTAGTCCTTATGTATGAGTAAGAAAGTGGTCTCAAGTACCTATAGATCATCTGAACCACTAGACACATATCAATAATGCAAACGCATTATGAAACTTTAATTTGGATCACTTTTGACACATTCCACTTTCGTCAGATACTAATTTTATTTCGACTTTTGTCAGAATTATTAAATAGATTCGTCAACATTAAATTACATAATCCTTTAAATTACCTTTTAATATGCGTGCATCATAGATGATAAAGGGCCTTCATGTAAATAATAACGCCCAACAATCACATACATAGATCCTGGATCCTAACTAAGATTCCCTGTGTCTAGGGACCTAGGAACTACGAGGACCATGGTCCTCGTAGCGCAAATACTTGTTTTGAGTCTGGACTCAGAACAAGTATATGCGCTTTTTTTTCTGTGCCCAAATACTTGACCCGCCGCCTCGGGGTTATGAGCCGACCTGCTCAACCACCACACCACAGAGGCTGTCACTTTAGTGTACTTGTTGGGCCGTTTCTGCTTGTTTGCCACTCAAAACAATTTACCTATTACCTACTAGACGCTCGGCTAAGCGCCATCCTTTCGTGGTCGAAATACCACCCGTTCGTACCAAGCGATTTGTTTCCACGTTCTTAATTAGAGCGGCTAAGGAATGGTATGCCCTGCCAGCGTCTGTGATTCCGGCGAAATATGACTCGGGCGTGTTCAAGAGAAGAGTGAATACGTATTTACTTGGCTAGCATCACCTTCGATCGCATCGTCACCTCCCATCAGGTGAGAGCGTAGTCAAATGCTAGACAAGTTTGAGTAAAAAAAATAACTTGTTTAAGTGATGCCTGAATCAATTACATGGAATATGATTAAGATTGCATTTTTCGGGATTCATCTTATCCATTGCTTGCGAAAAGCCTTCGTCGTAAAGCACTATCTGCATCCAATCTTCTATATCGTCAACACTTTCATTCTGATCAAGTAAACGAGTTGTATGCAACAATGCATATGTTAGCGCTCAGGGAAAGTTGCCCTATGATTTAGCATCAGGTGTTACGGGGACTTTATGGCGCGGCTGTGGTTTCACCAGACACGGTGCGAACTTTGACGGGTTCTCTTGGTATTGTTGCGGCTTTTCACGGTAGCGTATAAGCTGTTTTGGATTGTATGATACATGAATAGTTATAGCATATTGCTTGATGCTTTGTACGTTTGTTACCGACACGCCGTAGGTGTTTATTACTTCATAAATAGTGGTGACAGTGATGCAAAGAAAGATCTTTTATGTATGGCAAGATAGAATGTTGGCTTTTGAAGTAAAACTTCTTTACGCACGCTTGACTTGGGGGGTAAGCTGGTGAATGCGAGGCGAACGGAAGTTGAAGTTAGTTCACGTAGATCTCCATTGTCAACATAACAATGTTAAAAAATTGTATTATTATGTTCCTATGTCCGGTAAAATGACAATTTTTAAATTGTCAAGATGGCGACATTAACATTAAACAAAGCAAAAACAAAGTTATACCGGCCAATATATGGAGTTTAACTAAGTAATATGGAGTTTTACTTCAGTCGTCTGGTCTGATGTATATTCGTGTTTTCCTATTTTTCCTGCAAACATCGAATATTCCCACATCTCGATTTTTCCCACGCTCTACCCAACGACAGTTTATTATTTCTCAATAAATTAAATAAACACCTTTCAGCTAAAAGCTGTAGCTTTCACTACAGAGTTAAAACAATTACGCAAGTGCCCTCCAATCTCAATTTCAATGTTAAAAAAACTGAACGTTGGGAACTTCCTATGTCGCAAGTCACTAAAAATTGTACCGGCATATCTTGCCTTATATACATCTACGTAAGCATACATTATTACTAAGCATACTTTGCTTCCTAGGCATTCCTACAGCGTATTGTAGATGACCTCTCTGAACCTCACGTAATCGTGAAAACCTACAAAATGCTAACTGCCACACTCCACATTGGGTAATGTGTCGTGAGAAGTGACGACTGGAGACGTGAATGTATGAAGTCTAATATTGTGTGAGAATACAAGCCCAAACAAAGACCGGTAGCAAAGAAAGGCTTATTTTCATGATAGTTAAAAGCAAGCACGCCATCTCGTCGTCGTTCAGTCTCGGAATTAGTACTAATAAAAAGTTTTCCTGTCTAAGACAATTTATATAGATGTCGCCACGGCTGCTTAGTCAATACTAAAATATAGTCATGGGGAATGTGACTATAGCTCAGTTGGTAGAGCGTCTAATCCGGTACTTTCGAAGATGCGGGTTCAAATCTTGCTGGTCGGTAAAATCTTTAAAAACTATATATTTGTAGATATACCATAAGTTTTTTATTAGTACATAATTTTTAACTTACTACTAAAATCTATTTACTTAGTTCCATGTAATATTAAGAAAACAATTAATGCCTGATAAAAATATATGTACGATAGTCGAGGAGTATTGCTAATTGCTTTTTTCCTTGATACCAATCACTCATTCTATCACCATAGTAATACGGATTAAAAATCAACAAATAAATATTATGTTCAATGTTATGTTATGTTTTTTTTTATACTGCATTTCCACAGACACCTGGGTCCGTGCTTTTTGTTAGATTATTTTTTATATTTATTAATTAAGCCTATTATTAACATGAACATATATATAATACAGGGAGGAAATATTAAAGGTTTAGTTATTTGACCTATCGCATAATGACCAAATCTTATAGAGCAAAATGATCCAGAATGACCAACTTTCGAAAATAAACAGACTCGACTACCAAAAGACCACGATAAAATTGAACTTCAACTTCAACTACAACTTCTTATTTTTGTGGCTTCTGCGGGTTACCACAATTTCGCCAATGTCGCGTAGGTAGAACGGAGGACAAGCTGAATAATACCTAAACCAATGATGACACGTAAACCTTATGATTTGTCATTATATTTACGCATGCGCGAAAACGAAAAACAAAACGTTTTAATAGAGACTGCTATCTTTATTACTAGTACAGTATTTATTCATGCGTTTAACAGAAAAATAATAAAAATAAGTTGTAAAGCAAGCTGCCAGTTTCATTTCAAATGAAAGCACGATGGAAATTTCTCAACAGCAAATCATGAATGATCGATTTGGCGTTTACAGATAGAATTTAAATATTTATAGGTATTGCAAAAGCTATTAAACGTTCAAATCAAAATAAAGATCTCAATTTGAACGGGCACCTGTTTGATTCTTGCTATAGTGATGGGAACACAGCTTGGTAATAAACATTCTTCTATTGGTGATCTGGATCACCAATAGAAGCTGTATGAAGCCTTTTAATACCATATTTACAAAGTTTAACAGAAGTTTTATGTAGAATCTGAACCGGAACGTAAAAAATGTAATAAAAAAAATTATGCTTTGTCATTGTAAAGCTCTCTGCAGCTTTATATATTTGACTGACCCGATAGCTCAGTTGATAGTGACTCTGCCTTCTGAACTGCGGGTTTTGGGTTCGATTCCCACCCAGGGCAAACATTTGTGTGATTAACATCGATGTTTGTTCTGTGTCTGGGTGTTATATTGTATTCTATGTATGTATTTACAAAAAAAAAAAGTATTTAAGTATTGTATCAGTTATCTGGTTCCCATAGTACAAGCTTTGCTTAGTTTGGGGCTAGATGGCGTTGTGTGAGATGTCCACACGTATTATTATTATTTATTTTATTATTATTATTATTATATACAAAACATTTAAAAAGCTTATATGTAAATTTATAATGTTTATGTTGACCAAATTTCAAGTAGAAAGCAGTTTGGAAATTAAGATTGAATTATAAAATTAAAGTCTTGCTAATTGTCCATTCTGGGATTGAAATATCCAAAGGAATTCAATTAAATCGATACTTCTACAGCTCAACTTTCAGCCTTGATACTCATAAATGATGGTTAGCCCTGTCTCGTTTTTGCTCGTGAAATTTCAACGAGAAGTTAACATGAGATTTCAAGCATAGATTTTTTTTGACTGGCCCGTTAGTTCAGTTATTTGTATCCCTGCCTTCTGAACTGCAGGTTGTGGGTTTGATTCCCACCCAGGACAAACATTTGTGTGATGAACATCGATGTTTGGTCAGTGTCTGGGTGTTATATTGTATTCTATCATGTATTCACAAACAAAAAGTATCTAAAGTCCGTATTACAGAACGATGCTCAGTCATCGATCGGTGCTCAAGCAGAGATTTCATTCACTAATTGATCATTTTATGAATGAAATCTCTGCTTGAGCACCGATCGATGACTGAGCATCGTTCTGTAATACGGACATTAGTATTGTATCAGTTATCTGGTTCCCATAGTACAAGCTTTGATTAGTTAGTGGCTAGATGGCGCTGTGTAAATGTCCTCAAATATTTATTTATTTAACTAACGTTACAAGTAAAGGCTTTAGGTTAATAAAGTTTCGTTTAAAAACCACAACACGTATTGACATTATTCAGCTGAACAGTCGTCAGCAGCTCCGACTGAATCTTTTGATCTGCAAAGATCTGTATATTTCCCTCCCAATCCCTTCCCTATCCCTTCTCTCGCACCGCAGGCGTGGCGATATATCCATCGGACAATATGACAAGAGAAACGCAGGTAGAATCGTACCAGTACCAGCACCTCGATAAATAATGACGATGTTAATATTTCATTGACCACTGTGACTGATGGGGCCCGCCTTTGAGGAGCTTTCCGTGTGATGTTTGGACGTTATGCAACTCGGTAGGAAATGGGTTGTGATTTATACGTTTCTGAGGTGAGATTCATAGATTTTGCTCGCGAAAAGTTCGTTACTGGGCTGGGTGGAGTGATGATGTACGATACTGTCTAAGAGAAAGGTACTGTTGCTAAATAAATATGCGTTATATTGAGAAAGATAATTGTAATTTATTTGATAAGTTCATTTCAGTGTTATAGGTGGAGAGACTAAGATACTTTTTGTTTCTGATTACATTAGAAGTGCATATTAGGCATCAGGGCCTCGTCGATTGATCCTCGAGTAGAGATTTCATTCACTATTTAATGATTTTGTGAATAAAATCTTGTCTTGAGCAGAGATTTACCAATGATCGTAGTTATCTATTATCTAAGTATATGTAACTCAAAGGTGACTGACTGACTGACTGACATAGTGATCTATCAACGCACAGCCCAAACCACTGGACGGATCGGGCTGAAATTTGGCATGCAGGTAAATGTTACGACGTAGGCATCCGCTAAGAAAGGATTTTACGAAATTCGGGCCTATGTATATTGTTTTTGCGTTCGGATTCACTCTCAAGTATTTTGTGGTACGGGGTGCACAAATTGATATCAAATATAATATTTTTAACGCTTTCCTTATTTCTAAGCTTAAAAGTGAATAATTTACCAACGATTTTTTTATTGTTACAGGTAAGTCTGTTTAGATGACAACGTGCGAATGATGATAGCTTTGGTAAGTTTTATATTGTATATAAGAATTTTATAGAAAAAATGAAAATACGAGGTATTTTACTTCGCCGTAACAGGTACCAGACATACCCAAGCTTCACTGGCTGCGTCCTCTTATATAAAGATTTTAGGCACCTTGTCAACTGTCATTTTTGATCTTTTATAACGTCATTGACAAATTGAGGAAAAAACAAATGGCTTGCATTGACAGCCTCTGTGGTGTGGTGGTTGAATAGGTCGGCTCATAACTCAGAGGCGGCGGGTTCAATTCTCGCGGCACGACAAGAATTTAGGCACAGAAACAAAAGTTTAATACTTGTTCTGAGTCTGGGTGTTGTGTGACCATGATCCTCGTAGTTCCTGGGTTCCTAGAGCATCCTAGTTAGGCTTGAGGATCTATGCATGTGATCGTTGGACATTATTTATAATTATTGTCACAATTATATAGGTAAACGCGTAATAATAAACCTACATCAGGAAGAAACTTAACTGTGTAAACCTTATCGATCGCACGCAAACAGAATCATGCCTGCAGATAACCCGTAAATCGATCGTAACACATAGATAACGTGTTCATAATTTTCGTTACAAAGGCAATAAAGTGTATTAAAAAACTTGACGAATTTCACACCAACTTTTCATTTGAATATAACTGCTTTCTTTGGGTAAGTCTCAACGAATCCCACCAAACCGTATATTACCGTATAATTTTATTTTCAACTCATCCCAAAAACTGTTCTGAATGCCCATCTGATCCCAATTTTACCTGTGTACAAATAATATTTTTGGATAAGTAATAATAGCCTAGATTATATTCTCAAAACTACTTCTAATAGTGATCTTACGGTCTCGGCTCCGGCTGTCTTAGAGGCTGTAGATAGAGGCATATATAGACAGAAGTTGAAGGGTCACTCCAACTCTTTATCTAAAATAGATGGTACAAGGCCTATGCTGAGATGTTCTTGGACTATTAGACTACTGTCTGTTTCATTTTTATTTATCTGTAAATGAAATTTTGCTACTTGCCTACTTGGTTACTTTATTCATGGCCAACAGTCTTGTTGATGTACTGCGGAGGCGGCGGCTTGGTAGGAGATGCAAGAACATGAGTTGTGATCTTTCTAGCTTTCTAGTATTCTATTCCCACGACCTGTGTTTGCATCGATTGCTTCTTATTATCACCACTTGGATAAATTATGCCTCGATCCTTTACGTTTGTAATGGTGTTTGTCTAAATTAACTATGCCATAATTAGTTAGAGTCCGTGTAATCCTGGATTACTAATAGTACAAGCGTTCATCCGCTACCTTTTAACCTGACACATAATCCGTAATAGCTGTTATTAGGAATGGTCTAAGCGATGAGCTGAATAAATTATTAGAATTTTTTAAAGGTTTCATTTTCATAAATTATCTTACGCGACGTTTATCGAGCTTAGATTTCGGAGCGGGCGGAGACTTAAAGAAAAAAATACACTGATTGTTTTAGTTGATGTCATGAAAGTATATTTTGACGATTGTTTTGTAATATGCCATTTTAAAGTTGTCTAGGCAATTTCAACACCACTAAGTTTTAGGAAACCACCATGCATTAAATGTAATATACTGTGCTCCCCTTCTGTCGCTCATACCTTCCCCAGCTGCGTCACAACCCATCGCGTACTTGCCACCGTGACGCCCTGCGACACTTCTATCCGATCCGATCCGTCGCACAGACGAAGTACCGATCCGATTCGGTGCACACACTCCCTAATTGTAGTTTAGAGCGGTAAATTGACGACTGTCAATGGCTTTGGGCACCTGGCGTTGGAGTTGTTTATTAATGTTCAATGCGAGGTTGGTTGAGTTAGGCTGGGCTCGTGTTTTGTACGGTGTGGGATGAATTCCGATTAAGGCCGAGATAGACGGGCTGCATTTGAACTGCATGCAACAGCAGAATTGCAGTTCAAATACAGTTGACTTGGCTGTACTGCAACGAAACTGCGCATCGGTTAGCATCTTCGATGCAACTACGTTAACGGCACTAAAACTGCAATTTTGCAGTTAGCGTGCAGTACTAAACTCCACTAATTCATAAAAGTGGAATATTATGTCTGTTTGTGTGGCTTTCAAGCCTAAATAGCTGAGCTAACTTGTATTCAGATCTACACACATATACCTACTACTGCAATCAATATTTACTTTACCACAATAACCGTTGCTAGTCTCAACGACACCCCTTAACTCTAACCATCAGTCGAAGGATACCTCTCAAAAGCCTTTAATTTAGTTTTCTTTAATTCTTTTTAGGATTCTTAATTTCGGTCTTTCTTTTTCTTTTTCTTAATTGCTTCCGTTTATTATTTCTAAACTGTTCAGATTAATATCTTACCGTGAATAAACCACCTGTAAGCTAAAATAAAACGAATTACACAAAATATTTCGGTATCATTTTGCATGGAGTTTTCACGGACAAACTAAAAAGATCGCTTCACCGCATTGTATTATTTTCCAAAACTTGTGTTATTTTCAGTGTTAGTGCATAACATTGGTGGTGTTTTATTCGTTAAGTGCTCGATTACAGGCATGAGTGTAGGAAAGTGGCATAATGATGGTGAAACGTTTATTTTCGTGTTGTTTCCAAAAATCCATAGAAGATTCTAGTAAAGTTGCCACCACTTTACTAGGAGTATGACTTTGACTAGACTATGACTTGGACTTTGACTTGACACATATTTGAGAGAAATATCATCAACTTGATAAATTATCAATAACTCGACACTGGCTAAATAATACACGAAGTGTGGAGCCAAAAAACAAAAGTCATCATTTTGCATTTCAAGCACCTGTCTCGAGCATTGCATCAGGACGGAACCAATCAGGACACCCACAGTTCGGCACGGGTCGTTTCACACAATGTTTAAGATTGCGATAGTGGCCCCGGGCTGAATCAATGTTGGTTACGTTATTGTCGTAGTTGCAGTCGTTTCCACAAACGTGCAATGTATCTGATTTCCTCGTGATTCAAAATTAAAGAACATAGAAAATGCTAATTCTTCGGTCTTTAGTCTTTAAGGTTTAGGTACATCTTTTTGTGGAAATTTGTTGCATACGTCAAATTGTCAGGTACCAATTTTGTATCATCTGATCTGGATTAATGATCATCATTAACATCATTATCAGCTCATAGTCTACTGCTGGATGTTAGTCTCTTTTCTTCAATTCTCTTCGTCCAGTTTTTACCAGCCAGTTTCGCAATTCGTCACTCCAGTAGGCAAACTGTAAATAAATAAATTGGCGACGTCATAAATACGCCTCTCTTTCTGTGGATCTGTCATACAACTTATTTCTTCCCGACTTGCACCATCCGAGTTGTTTCTTACTCCGAGGAAATGAAAAATATGTAATGCGAGTGACTTTTGAGTGAGATTTATAATCTGCTAATATGATTTCATTTTAAATCATGACTGAAGAGAGTTTTGTCATTTCATTTATCTTAATTTTCCATTGATCATTTCGTCCTAAACCAATGCATTTACTGGCAAAAGCTACAGCATTTTTACAGCAATGTATCTGAAAACATTACACTTGGATGCCGAGGCACTATAGCCGACTGTATTTTCGATCTGCATAGAAAATTATATGTAGATCTACCGCGATACCCCTAGCGCCTTATAGTTTCGATTTCACACAATATTCTCAGAATTGCGAGAAATGCCTTCAGGGTTTACTCGACCACCATAACTCTTGTATTCACTCCGTAGAAAACTTGCTGTGTATTGAAAATTGATTCTGAATACCAGATTAGATTTATCTTTAAAGTTGCGAACTTGTGAAATCGTGTAATTGCATAATGTATTAAAATTAAAAAGATAATCCTAATGCTTTGATGTTCTTAAAATGTCCTCATCGTGAAATAGGCTTAACGCTAAGTAGCAGAAGAAACAAAGGATGAGGTACCTGATGTACTAATATGACTATGATCCCACCACACTGGACACCAATCTATACGATGCCCCACGCATCGCTGAGAATAGGAGGAGATAGCATAACACTATAAAAAAGCCATAGAAGCTCACGACCTTGACACAAAGACGAAGGAATGGTGTTGGAAAATTATATTTATAATTTTATTTTGACAGTTATAAAACTATCGCAGTCCTTATTATTTCTATCTATTCATGTAAAAGACTTCGATATTTTTATGTTTGTCTAATTAGAAATCAACAACGGTGTAAGAAGAAATGAATTTGAGAATTTGTAATAATATTATAGGGAAATTCAGCTTCTAATATTGATTGCATAAATCCTTGACGATACTATATTAATTAAAATCAAAGTAACAATCATCCGCTAAGTTCAAGTTAAAGGTGCTGATTATAGCTGAAAAGGTGAGACAACATGACCTCATCGTAAGCTCTCCCATTGTATATAAACACTGCCGATAACATCGTTACCAGTGGCTTCATAATATTCATTCATCCTCTGATCATGGCTAAAAGAATATGAGTGAATTTTATAAAATTGAATCATACTAGATGGCGCGCCTTGTGGTTTCACCCACAATTAAGCCGTTTTCTCGTGGCATTTTTTTAAACACAAGATAAAAGTACCCTAGTGGTGTTGAGAGTGTAAGAAACGAATATTTTCAAAATTTCATCAGCTCAAATCGTCAGCCAATTTGGCGTGAAAGCCACACAAACGAACAGAACGTTTCATTTAATACATTATATTAGTAGTGATAGAGAGATGGGACCGCTCAAAACCGCGGAAAGCCAGTGAATGCACAAGGCAAGCAGCTGCTCCAAGGTCCGTATTACAGAAGATCAGCTCAGTCATCGATCGGTGCTCAAGCAGAGATTTCATTCACTCATTGATGACTTAGCAGTGGATGTATTCAGGCTGATGAGGGGAGTGATATACGTGATCTATATTATGTAGTTTAAAATTTTTCCAACAATGAAAACTATAATTTAGATCCCTGATTTCTAGAAAATGAGGAATTAATATGAATATTATTGATAGGACTCTCCACTATACCAGGTACTTGTACTTGTTTTCTTTACGGATGAAATTACTCCGCGGGGATTGAATCCATAACCTTTCTGCGTCACGAAACATGAGCCTATCAACTTAACCACTACACCGTGGGGTCTATAAATGAGATGCTTGTCCTTCCTTCTGCTTTCCAAATGGCTACAACACTTAGGATTTTTAGTTCATCCATAGTCAAGATCCTAAAATACTAGATGGAAATACCAGCTCCGCTTTGGTTTTAAGTGTTACTATTTTTTTACTTTCGTTAATAAGTCTACTGTTAGTTTCACAATTTATCACCATTTCATTAAAAATACCCGTGATAAGATCATCTTACACTTCATAAATATCGTCGTTAATTTACCACGTGTAGGTGTTAGGTGGGCGTTGCTTGCAACACTGCAGATGCTCACCTCTCGGAAACTACTCAGAAGAAGAGTTATAAATCTATTGTCTACGATTACTATTTATGTATATTCTAGTTTATTTAACGTTCGATAAGTTATAATAAAATGTAATTAAGGTCACCAATTTTTTATTACGACGTTTCCTCCACGGTTTGACACGCTGCCAAGGCATTGAAATAACCGACCGTATTCAAAATTTATTTTTCTGGGGGACTTTTTCAAATTGTAATTTGGAATCATTCCAAAAATCGTCGATATAAATCGTATCATCTGGTCCAGGTAACCGTGACTAAAAGCTTTGCCTAAAAGTTGCTTTGCTTAATATTGTATTGGGTAATATTGCTATTCAACGTGGCAATCTTCGATCAATTTGATCTGCAATTGCTGCCAGCATTGTGGGCTCATTGTGTACTGATATAGTCGTCTCTTAGATTAAGTATTGTGGTGTTATCTAATATTATTATTACACAGACAGACTACACCAAAAACTTAGTGCATCTTGTCAAGTAGGTAAAAGTAAAAAAATATAAGCTATTAAAATAATACTGTATAACATAATCGTCTGCTTTTCGAGTTTCATAATAAAAAAAGGTTAAATAGCATATATTACTAATTATGTCCATAATAGAATAAAAGAAAGAAACACTTTATTTGCAAGAACTGTACACAACATTCGTAATTACACTAAAAAAAACAAAACATAATCTAGTGAAATTTAAAACTAATTTATAGCTATAACCTATTCCTTGCTGTGTGCGAACATCGTTGCTGTGTACAGTGCTGTACAAAACGGTCTGGGCTCAGCATGTGCCGTGGACGAGTCTAGGGCGCTGATTTTCAGCGCAGACCTCGAGTGACGAAAATATTAATCTTAATTATATAGTAATAACATTTAGTGTAAAAAAATAAATAATATAAATAATTTAATTTAAAAGCAATAATCAGAGATTTCAAAAAGAGTATAAACTAATACACAATGTAACGATGGAAAGTTCTTCAACATCAACGCACTTAATTTTTCTACTAATGTTGAAAAAATGACAGCTCAATTTATCAAAGGAGCAAAATGATCTATCGCTTCCTGATACAGTGGTAAAAGTCGTTATCTTCTATATCTTTACAATGATTACCACCTTCCTTGTCTGCGTAAGTTTCCGTGAAGCGAATTAGACGTAGCATTATGGATTTGATGTGTGGAAATTGCTTTCGTCTAAACGGCAGGTTTTACTGGTGTTACATTTGATTGCTGAGCAATATTGAAAGTACTGACAAGCTTACTGTTGGGTTTATTGGTCCTATTATGTTACTCATCTCATTCCTATATCAGAAGTTCTTTCACGACTCTATATCAGTAATTTCCATAAAACTAAGCATTCACGACCAATATAATTATTTCAATTTTTGGTGGAATTATTTCATTCATATTAATATTCTGAACTAGCTCACCCGCGTCGTCCCGGCTGCACATGGTGTAATTATTATTCGTCCTTGCCCTGTATTTTTCCCTATCTCGTTCTCATACTATTTCGATTTTTATGAATCAAATGTAAGAACCTCAGAACTCCGAAGAATACAATGGTTTATTTTTGATTCATTCTCAAACATGCAGATATTAATTATTAAAAAGATTAAACTCAGTCGATCTATTTGGTAATATTCGGTATCTCCATAGCTTAAAACCTGGGGGAAAGACCTAAGATATATTTCCTGATAAAATATGAAGCATGGGCTTTTTTTACCCGCAGCTTTTCACGTCCACACGTGATAAGCTGCGGGTAAAAACAGCTCTGTTGTTGCGAATAATTTACGTTTGTGTAGCCTTTCGTGTATATTCCCAAAATTTTAAAGTCCACTTTTACGTAATACATCTATTATATCTAAACACAGAGATTACTTCACAAAAGAAATAAGTACTGCAATCACTTGGTCAAAATTGTGATAATTATGTACCACCTCTGCCAATACATATCACCATTGTTCATCTCCATTGCGCAATTTAGTCAGCCTACAGCGTAACGTTTGTCACTTCGAGTGAATCGAGACCACTGTCAATCTTTATAATTATAGCTCTTTCAACTTACTTAACGTAAGCTTCTAGCTAATAAACAATTTTCTTAGAGATATCAAGCTTTATTACCTCCTTTATAAGACATAATTCATAAACAATGGGAGAGATAGCATCTAAAATACTTCCTGTAGTTTCAAGCTTATTTACAACGCCAAGTAAAAAGGCGTTGTCTTCATTAGGTAACTTAGCAGTTTCCTCAAAGGCGTTATAATTTTCTTCTAACCGATTCCCATTGAGGTAATGAATACGACTAACCTTTTTTCGAAAGGGCTATCTCGATTAAATTAAATAGATGTATGAAAATTATTGTTCAAAAAAGTTTCTAAGTTACTGCAATTCTACACAATATACGTTTGCCTTATATCATTATTTGTTCAATGAAGTCACGCGTGTAGCACATGATAAAACAAACGTGACTTGACTACCGGTGCATTACCACACTCAAGTAAAAGCTCTTAAAGTATTGTTCAATGTTTACCTTTTCTTAAGTGCTGTAGACTCTGAAAGTTGAAGTTCGAGACGCGCTTCGAGATAACGCGAATGTGGTAACATTATAATAATTATGTATGTACCTATATAATTATGTGGTGCCCTATGGTTTATGGCTACGATCTACCGTAATTTTATTCATGAGTGGTAGGGAAGTCTGAAAAGATACAATTAAGGAAACAAGTAAAACGAAGCACCGTTTTCATAGTTTCTTTTTACGTTGCATTTATATCATCAATATTTTTTTTTAAATTAGTACCAACAAGGTGATTATTAAATTTATTTAAAATATGAGTTTTAAGAAAACTGTAAACGAAAATTCAGTCGTTCAACTCTAAAGCATTATAAAACCACGAGGAGCCTGTAACTAACAAAATAAATCTAAATATATATAACTCAAAGGTGACTGACTGATTGACTGACTGACATAGTGATCTATCAACGTACAGCCCAAACCACTTGACGGATCGGGCTGAAATTTGGCATGCAGGATGTTATGACGTAGGCATCCGCTGAGAAAGGATTTTTCGAAATTCCACCCTTAAGAGGGTGGAAATGGGTGGTTGAATTATTTTCCCATAGGCCACGCCGCGGGCGAAGCATTGAAGGTCAAACTAAGCGAAATAACTCAAATTAAATCAAACAAAAAGTTAATCAGAGTCAAAAGTCAAAATGGTCTTGAACCACAGTGCACTTATTAGTAAAGTTCTGAAACTTAGTTTCGCTCTTCATGTCCGTATATATCGTAATGATGCCCACGAAGCAAAGGGCTAAAGTGAAAGTGCGGAGGCAGTGGCACATTTGGTAAAAAGCCTTTGCATTGCTTTGATGCCGATCTAGATAGCTGAAGCATCAATCTTTTGCATTGTGTCACTTTTGCTCTCTTTATTAGAAAGTTTAAGTCCATTCTTAGTGTTTGTTGTTTCAGTTTGCAATGGTCATCTTTGTCAAGTTACCTTAAAATATTTTAAAAGATAACTGCTAAATATGATTTCAATTTGAAATTTTTAGGATTCGGATGGCTAATTAATTAGTGATCTATTTGCACGACCCAATTGGGAAATTAAGAGTATACATCTAACCCATTTTCATTTGAGATTTTCAGCACCCGATATACATTATCGCCCTTTCAAATAAAAACTGCACAATAGTGGAAAGGCTATTCAAGTTTATCTCTTGTTTTTTCAAACGCGATAGAGAGTAACGAAACAAAATAACTTTTCCTCTGCTGTACAATGTTTATTAGTAAAGCCGTAACTCGTGGCAGGTATTATATCTGATATTATAATTTAAATGGCTAAGATGCTATTATGTCTTAGAATCTTAGATGATTTATCTATTACTAGTTACGCCCCGCGGTTTCACCCGCGGATAAAAGGTATTTTAATTATTTGCTCAACCCAGGGAAAATTTCATTTTCCAGGATAAAATGTAGCCTATATGTTAATCCAGTGTATAAGCTATCTTGGTACCGAATATCATTCAAATCCATTCAGCTGTTTGAGCGTGAAGGAGTAACAAACATACATACTTACACTCAAACACACATACAAACTTTCACCTTTATAATATTAGTGTGATATGTATGTAGTATCAGTGGTAAGCTGTTATCAAATAAGCCACGCTGCTAAACGATGCGCACTACTGTTACTGTTATTGAATGATGTGACGAGCTAGTCGTTCACGTGATGTTAAGCGACATGGCTGCCCATGACGGAACAGTGTCACTCGGAACTCCAAAATATAAAGTTTCGCGCGACACTGCACTGCGCACACCATCCTGAGTCATCAGCACAGTCTAGTAATAAGATTACTCGACTGTGAGATCAGATCATAAAGTTGCTATTGCCCAGCCCTAAAATGAGAGTACAAAACGAGGAGGTGATTTTACACACACTTATTTTCTACTAAATATAAATAAAAGATGTATATTAAAAAAATATAAAATATTATAAAAAATTCTTTAAAATAATTAAAATCGGAGTTACTTATATGGGACCTTGATGAAGAGTGTGTTTCAGTAAAATTGCCAATTCAGGGTTCTCGTAGTCTTTATTCTTAATAAAAATATTACTATATTATTAACTATAGGATTTCGGGTATTTATTCCAAACCCACGTGCCTATGTATACTTTTTTAAAGTAAGTTAACAAAGTAGTTTTTAAAGTATGTTTAGCGTCACGGCCGCCCTTAACAGTTACATACTATTTAGCTCAAGGCTCTCAGGTTTTTATTTGCCTATTGCTCCTAGCCTCCTATCATATCTCTATTTTTATCTGTATCGGAGATCTATTTCTGGAGTTTTTTTTAAATTGTGAATCTATATTACACTGATTTATGGCGTTATGTCTTACCATGCTACCATGATCATAACCCGTATAGGTAGGAACTATTGTACTAAATTAAAATAGATTTCTTCTACGATGATGATTATGATTTAATTTTGCAAGTCATTTAAGTCTAGACCGGACTAAACGATTTCATAATTTTAATTATAGATTCGTTCTCGGCCATACTTCCTGCAATCCTATTTATTTTTCTTCCGTTCGAATCGAATGCATTTCGATTGCTGCGATCGATTGAATGGAATCAATTTATTTATTTATAATGTTGATAATTTCTTTCCGATGACAGGAACTGACAAAACTAATGCAAGAGAAATATTTATCGATGTTTATCGTCCGGTCCAGTATTACGTAATTTTAAACACGACAACTCGGCAATGGTCCAATTGTTTTTTTATTTTGTCTGCCGATCGATCTTTCATTTGTCATTTGTTATTTAACACCTCCATAATAACACGGGTAGTGTCTATAATATTCTGTACGAGTATATGTAGGTAGATACAGTTTATCTATAAATTCGTGATAATTTCTTAATGATGGCCGACGCAACAGGATGTGTGTGCTATAAAGTTCAATTTGTTCTCCCACCGTAGAAGTGTAACTACTTGACTTATCCTATTAACACAATGTCATCACATTTTTTATCAGTTACTGTATAGGATTGGTATCACATTTGTCGTATCTAACAAAACAAATGTTTATAGCATCATAATAATAATATGTGTGGACATTTCACACAGCGCCATCAAGCCTCAAAAAAAGCAAAGCTTGTACTATGGGAACTAGGTAACTGATACAATATTTAGATACTTTTTTTTTTAAATACATACATAGTATACTATCATACCCCTGGTCCCGTAAAATAAATATAACATTCGATCTTTATTTTATTCTGTCCTAAATAATAATGTATTGACCTCCTTAGTAAAATGTATTATTTCTAAGATATGATAAACAATTTAAAAAAACAACCTTTTTGTCATGACGTCAGCTTATGAAATCATTTCAGTCTTTTTACATCTCATAGTGTTAATTTAAAACATTTCAAAACGTTTCGAATATACAGTTCTCAATTCCTGACGTTCTGTTTGATCGATAGGTGATCTTTTTAGATAAGAGTCGTGAATTGAGGTCGCTACTACACGTAAATATGGCCACTTTAGAAAAATCGTGAATGCGTTTTTAGACTCGCGTCATGTGTAATGGCATCTTTAAACGGAGGACTATTTTTTCTTTTTTTATGACAATTGTATATTGTAGCAGTAGTAGCAAATCGTGTCTTTGGAAAATTCTGGAATAAGAAGTAACTAAATACAATGATGTGTCTCAGGATAAATTTGTATCATCAATCAGCAACAATTTCAGTCATCGTCGGCCTTGAGCTCAAAAGCTTATTATTACACCTATCTTCGGGCTCGTAATTTTGACTATGCTCCTAAGTCCTAGACAATCATCGCCACCGATCCATCGCTTCCTTTCAAACAAAGTTGTCTCGCGCCACGCTGTCGTACCCGTTCGGCCCCGACACCCACCGATAACAAAAATAGAAGGGATAAAGGTCCTGCCAAATATACAAAAAAGTCTAAAATGCCCATTCCTGTCCTGTTCGGCGAATGCTCAGTGTTCGGAAACTATTCACGAGTAAAGTTATCCTGCGATAAGACACGAACAACGATTGAATTACGTCCATCTCTTTCCGTTATTTCTAGTTTTTTCTTCAGTGAGGGAGATAGAGAGGTAGGGCGCCCTCCGCGTGGCGTTCGCTGCTTAGTCCCAGACGGAACCGACCGAACAGTTTGCGAGTCGCCGGCTCCGCGCGCGGCCGACTCATGCTCACAGTTCGTGCCGCTCAAACCAACAACATATTTTAACCCACTAAACTGTTTTAAACCCTAACAAGTGCCTTATTATTAATGGATGTGCCAGTGAATGCATGGAATGACCAATGAGAAGAACTGAAACCGAATGAAAAATTACTGCGTGTGGATTTATTTCATTTCCGACTAGCGTTTGTGTCCTTTTGGTATAAAAGTTTGCTGTATTTGTATTATGGTTTTTAATTTGTGAATTTCTTTGTTAACTGTATGTTGTCGGAGCACGTTTCTCCGGGATTGGCACGAGTCTTTTAATAATAATAGTGCACACAAACCAGTTTGCAGTGTGGTTTGGCTGCGGTTATCCTGACTTGGCTTATGTATGCGGGTTGGTGTCTTTCTTTAACGAATTTTGGAACACCTATAAACATTCGCATCACAAGAAAACCGATTCATGTACAAAACTGCATAAACATTATTTTTGCACGTAGCGTTTCCATTGTGTTTCATGTTATCAGCAAATTCTCCGGCTATCAATTCGAGGCATATCAAAAGAGTTTCATTGTTTATCGCAATTTATTCTGAATGTATATCGATGTCTATATTTACCTAATCCGCCTTTTCAGACCGATCACCTTGACCGTTCCGTCGGTAGCTTTTTTGTTTCGAGGTTAATCGGATCCTGAGACTAGTACAGCTCATTAAATGCTCACATGCAAAGTCGGTCAGGAATTGACATTTACCCGGAGACCGCTTGATGACTAACCTCGGCTTATAAATACCACAGTAGCATTTTGTAAACCGTTTTAAAATAAACAAAGATCTTTGTGATCGTCTCAAGTTTGTTTATAACGTTGTTAATATTTGCACTAACAGGTCCTTCACAGTCAATGTTTATACGATATCTGACTAAGATCTCCCAAGCCGAGTCATCATTAAATGAACACTGAATTACTACCACCATTTATAAGCACCAATTAATCGCAATGAACTCTGCTATAACATAACCAACGCAAACATCTTGACATCGTGTGGGCTGGCCACGCTGGCGCCGCTAATTTACTATGGCTTCGCTTTTCTAATTACGTCTCAATACGACACCGCACCGATTCAACACTTATGCTGTCTACTAAATCGTGCTCAGTCATCATATACTGCAAACTCGTTAAATCTTTCAGAATCACGAGCGTTTCCTTGCCACTTGTTGCGCTTGGCTTCATTTTTAGACGTGACTTCATTGCCATGTTTTTTCCGTCCAACGTAAAGTCGCAATCTGGTTTGAAATTACCCAATTCACCTTTAGTTATGGACAGTTTCTTATGACTATCTCATTATGTTTCTAACCCGGCACTTCCTGTGAATCGTTGAATATTGAAATCGCGAGTACCGTCTGTTGCGTAAAAATGGCAATCGTCCAAAACCTGTCCTTTAATTTATGACTTCCCTGAAAGAAATCGCAAATTAAGGTTGAAATAACTAGTAGACACCTAGTCTCCGAATGATTTATGTAATCTCTTTTTGACGTACGCAAAAATAATGCTAATATGATAATTAGGAACGCCAACACGCTTCATTGGCTGCTAAGTATTCGAGAAATTGAATAATACGTTATGTAGTAGTTTATGAATCACCTCATGTCACAGAAGAGTAATGCCCGTCTTTACTAAAGTTTGAGAGCTTCTAAGTTCGCACTTATTCCTCTATGACATACCTTTTACCAATGCATCCTTTTAAATATTTGTGGGCATTTCATACAACACTATATATCCCCATACTAAGAAAAGCTTGTACTATGGAAACCAGATAACTGAAACAATACTCATATACTTTTTATTTGTAAATACATACATAGAATACAATATACCACTCCGACACAGAACAAACACCGATGTTCATCACACAAATGTTTGTTCTGAGTGGGAATCGAACCCACAACCTACAATTCAGAAGGCAGAGCTACTATAAACTGAGCTATTGGGCCAGTCAATTTGGTACTTACGTAGTATTTTTTGGTTTGTGTTTTGGTGTGCAATAAAGTATTCTTCTATTCCATGTCACAGAGGAATAAAAACGAACTTTGAGTTGTCAAACTTTAATATTAACTGGTATTAATTGTATAATGTTAAACACTGGCTTTTAGTTTTCACCGTATTGTGTTAAGTTTATAGTTAACTAGTTGCGCCCCGTGGTTTCACCCGCGGATAAAAATTATTTTAATTATTTACTCATCCCACATGAACATTTCACTTTTTCGGGATAAAATGTAGCCTGTATGTTAATCCAGTGTATAAGCTATCTTGGTACCGAATTTCATCCAAATCCATTCAGCCGTTTGAGCGTGAAGAAGTAACAAACACACACAAACACAGATACAAACTTTCGCCTTTATAATATTTATTATTTATTATCGTTAATTAATTACCAACTCCCATGCTACTGTTACTAGTTTTAGCATGTTTATGCTAATTCGAATCATGTCTGTGTATTAAGGCTATTTTCATTTGCAATTTTATTTTTAGATCTGGCATCTCAATATTTTGATTATGTCAATTATTGAGAAGAGATAAATGATACTAAGTACAATGGTAGGAACTAAAATGTATTCAATATGTAATTAGTGAAGACCATAAAAATTTCAGTCTCTGAAAAATTATCTTCAAATCCTCAACATTAACTTTATTTCTTCATACCTTGTCTGCTTTATGACATTTAGGCGTTAAAACAATGTGCACCGAAACTCGAAGAAAGTCCAGCAAGTTTTATGAGTAATTTGCGGTGTTTTTCTTCTTTATAGTTTGTGCACAGATTTATTTCATTAATTTATTTTATTTATACAGATTTATTCTATTTCATTTTCAACATTTTTAAGTTATCGCTTTTAATATGTTTTTTAATTTTGTCTGTAAAACGAATGCATTGTGTCATAAAACAGCTTCTAATTATTTATGACTATCATTGTTATTAAATTTAACATTACCTAATAAATTTATTTCCCAACATTTCCTAAGGTTTTACATTTTAAGCTCTGTTACAAGTGGTTACGAGTTGATTTTGTATTCTGTCTGAAACTTCACCCGCATGCAAGCATCATTTGACCGCGGAGGACGAGGATCGTTAATGTTATTTCGATAAACGAGTTCTACGATGTTAAAATACTCGATTTTTCTAATATATTAACATTTTATACAAAGTAACATTATAAGTACTCTTGCATGTTTTGGATGTTTTTATTTTTAATGCATTGTGTATACCAAAAGGACACGACGCCATTCTATGTTATAGACGAACAAACGAAACCAAACCAAGTGACTTAACAAGTGCTCTTATTAGAAATGAAAGCTTACAAAGAATTTATTAATATTTTTGGAATATATTGCTGTTAATGATTTTGTATTGGATTGCCGCTACTGTGCCTGAGATGATTGTGACGTTTGAAGCATTCTGCCATTCACATGATGATACAAGCAACTAGGTAAGTACTAAATGCTATACTGATAAGTATCTGATGTTAATATAACTATTGTTCTTGGCGGCTGTCATAAGGTAATATTAGCTGGGCCTTGAAACTTTTAATTGGCTTTTTTATGTTAAGGATTGACGTGACGAGCTAGCCGTTCGCCTGGTGTTAAACGACACGGCTGCCCATATCAGCTGCAGTGTCACTCGGAACTCTAAAGTATAGAGGTTCGGGTGACACTGCGCACGTCATCCAGAGACATCAGCACAATCTAGTAATAAGATTACTAAACTGTGAGATCAGATCATTAAGTCTCATTTGCCCAGTAATTTCACTAGCTACAGTGCCCTTCAAACCGGAACACAGCAGTGCTTGCGCACTACTGCTTGGCGGCAGAATAACTGGCAAAGCGGTGGTACCTACCTAGACGAACTTTGCAGTAAAGTCCTACCACCTAGTACCACTTGGCTTAAAACGCAACAAACACTTTGTGGCTCTGAAGTCACGATTTGTGTTGGAACCTACCTAGAACTTACAAATAAGCGCTGTTAGTTTTCCACAAGACCGTCTTGTCAGTGTCACCTGCTTCATCTTTTGTTCGAAGCATCAATAACTCAAAAACAAAAGCAATTTTTGTGGCTCGCTTTTTTCTATTGACACTCACTTTCTCTATGGGTTATTTGTTATAATTTTGTAATACAAAAGGGATGCCCGTATATAGCCTAAAAACTTTCTGACTGATTGGTCATTTATCTTTTGGGCGACTTTCTCTTTGAATGTTTTTGAAGTAACTACAGCAATGTAACTGATAGTTATTAAAATTATGATTGCAATAACGATTAAACGATTATTCGAATAGCCCTTAGTTTGATTGAAATACCTAGTACAGCGAATGAAACGTATGCTGCGAAGATTTATATCGGTATTATTAGAATGGTATTGAATCGACTTTGGTAGTTGACTCACTGGCCTATTGACCTTATGCGTTTAATGTATATTTATTGATCGACAGATTTAATTGATGGTGTTCTTTATGAAAGTGGCTTTTAACCTGAAATAGATACAGATATGAATATATTTTTTTTAGTTAGTCTGAAGAGATGGATTGATTGTTTGTGTTACGCTGAATGATCTCATAAATAGGTCTTTACCTATGAAATTGCCGTATTGCAGTACAGACTTTTTCAAACAAAAAAAAGTTTTGATTGGCTATGAATTCTAAATTCAAATTAATTTTGTTTTAAAAATATGACATTCTATTTACAATATAAGTCTTTTGTTTATTGATTAGCGTTGTATTTTCATTACATTTCAACATTTTTCCTCATAATGGATACTTTGAAATTTCGTGTAATTATGGAATATGAGTTCCGTCGTGGCACCAACGCGGCACAAACGACACGTAACATCAACGACGTTTACGGAGAGAACTGTACAAACGAACGTACAACCCGTTATTGGTTTGCTCGGTTCCGTTCTGGGAATTTTGACTTGAAAAATGAACCTCGTGGTCGTCCGGAAACTTTGGTCAACAATGATGAATTAAAGGCGATTGTGGAAGCTGATGAATCTCAATCTACAGCTGAGCTGGCAGCAGCTTTTGATGTTATCATCAAAACAATATTGGTCCATTTGCGACAGATTGGCAAGATAAAAAGGCTTGATAGATGGGTGTCCCACGAACATAACGATCGCCAGCGCAACGTACGCGTCGAGACTTGCCTTGCGCTGCTTAACAGGCACAGAAATGAAGGAATTTTGAACCGAATTGTTACGTGCGACGAAAAATGGATTCTTTTTGACAATCGAAAGCGCTCAGCAAGTTGGTTAGATCCTGGTTCGGTACCAAAGCAATGTGCAAAACGAAAAATGACCCCTAGAAAGGTGATGGTCACAGTTTGGTGGTCTAGTGCTGGTGTGATTCATCATAGCTTTTTACAAAACGGCGAGAGCATTACTGCAGATGTGTACATTGAAGAACTGACCACAATGATGGCGAAACTCGCACGTCTGCAACCAGCTTTGGTCAATCGGTCGTCTCCACTGCTACTTCACGACAACGCGCGACCCCATACTGCACAACAGACCGTCTCTAAGCTGCATGAGTTGGGTTTGGAAGCTCTCCCTCATCCGCCATACTCACCAGATCTTGCGCCTACCGACTATTACTTTTTCCAAAATTTGGACAACTTTTTAGCGGGAAAAAAATTCAATTCCCGAGAGGCAGTACAAAACGCCTTTGAAGAGTTTGTTGTCTCCCGTCCTGCTGATTTTTTCAAGAAGGGCATCCATAAACTGCCACAGCGTTGGCAAAGATGCATTGATTGCAGGGGTGATTACTTTGAATAAAAGAAATAAATAAGTTCGAAAAAAAAAAATACTTTAACTTTTTTCAAACAAAACGGCAATTTCATAGGTAAAGACCATATATTATGAATTTTTAAGATAAATCATTAAATTTACAAAATCTACTAATAATATTAATTCTGATATTTTTTTACCAAAGGTACCTAACAGCCTACGATTAAAAAGAATTATTACTTATTATTCAGAAACTGATCAAAAGAATGAATTTCGGGAACGTCCATGTCATGCGCCGGCGCAGGTTTCGGCCGCGGATCCGGCCTGTTGCAACGCTCTCTTCACGCCCCACTTCCCGCCATTTTAATTGAGTTTTGTTTTTTCTATTCGGATTTCTAACAGTCATTGTCGTTTTAATTCGGACTGTTTGGACAATTGCGCTTGGGTAACAAGTAATCGATAGGTAGCTCGTTAAGGAGGACATGATAACCATTGTTATTTGGTTCCGCTTCTGAATCGAATCGACTGAAAGTTTTTTTTGGCATCTGATGATGAATACGTATTCAATCTACCTAAACTGTCATTGTTTTTGTAAATTCTGTAAAGCTTTTGTAGATTTGTAAATAGTTCGGCGTACTTTATTTAATTTGCTTTAACTATTTTGTAAACAAAGAGCTTGTTGCGTGCCCAGCTAGTTGCGCACAATTTGCCAACTAAAAAGCGTACAATGGACGAAAGTGGCATCGCATCATTCGAAATGTAATCTAGATACCGTTATGTTGCAGTCAGTTGTTATCCAGACTAGGTCAGTTTTTGTGGACATCGTGTAGGCACGCTTTGTCCATGAATTTATTGTTGAATTTGTGCTTTAGAGATGAAAAGATTGATGGAGTAGCAGAGTGTCAAAAGGGTTTAGCAGTTAGCGGCAGCGGCATCAAAAACTAATATGATGCTTTATGTACACATAAAGTAAGTACATCCATAATATTACTATCAAGTAATATTAGCAAAAATTTAATTGTATCTGTTGATTCAGGTAAAAAAAACGGTTGAAATTTTTCCATAACCCGTGTATTTTTTAATTTCAATATGTAATACGGGTGGATTATGATCCTTTAAGTGTTCACGAATGTGCACGAATGTAGGCACACGGTTCCAAGTTTTAAAACCATGACTTTTCGTTTTCTCTCCAAGGCCTAGAGCCCTCAGTAAAATATCCACCATTTTACAGTAGCATTTGATAAAATAGAACTTAGACATGACATAGCCGTACAAATATCCCTCACTTGAAGCAGAACTTGGTGGAATTATTGCTAAAAAGCGATAGAAAGCCACTTAAAGAAGAAGAAGACATTTAGAAATCACCATACATATCAAGGTGTCATTATAGATCAATATATTCAACGCATCAAAGCTTCGATTTCGACCAGGTGTTGCCACTCATCGTAATCCATCACGGACCGTGGACGGTCACTTTCTCCACCACGGACGGAAGCATAAGGGTTACCGTATGGAACAGCTTTCCAGTACCAGTAATGGAGGATGTGCTGCAATATTTAGAGGATAATTGCAAGGTTGAACTTGTAATTGGTAAAGTGGTAGCTAATGGTTTATGTATAGAAGAAAGTCATGACTAATGTGTAGAGGAAACGATGTTTTTAATGATGGGATCAATATTACCGATGTTGAAAATATTTGAAGAATATCAATGTTGAAAATATTTACAAAGGTTAGAAATTTATCAACTTATTTAAGTGCAGGATATAATTATAAAATCTTGATGATATAATGCAAATATAAAACAATCAATCAATAAAATTCCAAGTAATATTGTTTTCAAAATGCTCAATCATTTTAAAAATAAAACTAAAGATTGGTTCAATAGATCAAGATGACTTATATCATGAATATTTTTTTTTATCAAAAGACCCTAAAAGCGAAATTAATGGGCGTCTAGTTAGCATACAAGACATACACACAAGCAGGATGTTTCATGTATACATGTTTGACGTAGGTAAGCGGTCTAACGAGAGAGATAATCTATATTTAGGTTATGTTTTCATGAGCCTCTAACGATACGTAAGTTCAAATGAACGCAACGAGTCATTCCGACGCCTCTTTAAATCCGTTCATAAAATAACAAGTCTTAAGCCAATGGTGATCATAAAAATAAAATATATTGGAACCGTTCCAGCGACCTTGGGCCCCTTTAAAATAAAGAATGTTCATCTCACGCGCAGCTATAATTTACAGAATGCCCTACTTCTATCTGTGAAGATTGCCGACTCGATTGTCCGTCCATTGCATTGTAAGAGTATTGGTAAACATTATCTTTGTCGAAATCATTCGATTGTTAACTCATATTTCACATTTCTACGTGGGTTTTAGGTGAATGTTTACAATCAAACAAATTGCGGTTTTGATTGCGAAAGCTATTTTGGGCAGAGATTTCATCTCCAAATTATGCTGGATCACTTATATTGATGACTTAATTGATAACGTAAGAGATAAGAACCATGAAAGCGATTATATTGTAGCTACCTGAAGCGTAGTTTCACTTCAAGTAATAAGACCAGTAAACTCTCTGATATCGGGCGATGTAAAACCAAAATAAACATTGGTGTTGATTTAAAAACATTTTGCTAGTAGTATTGCAATTGGCCTATTTATGATAACAAAGACTTTTAAATTGTAACTGAAAAGCCTGTCATGTTCGACGTTCGACATATGTTTCAAAGCGCTGTTGAAATTGGGTCAAACATTGGAGCGTGTGAGTGATTTTTAGAAAACCACGCTAGACGCAATCCAATCGTTTTCTAAATATAACTAAGTCCAACTCGAATTTGGTTTCTCAAAGATTTATCTTTTGATTTCTGGTATTTTTGTTTAAATGGATCGTATCGTTTTCTACGCCCTCTTTAAAAGTGACATATTAAATTAAAGATAACCCACTAGTCTGGCCTAATAAGTGATAATCCTAGTATTAATAGCATCATCAAATCTAAATGTCACCAAAATAAATCTATCTTTCCATCCATCCATCTACATTAATAAAAGGCTTGAGTGACTGACTGACATACAACATAATTATAGCTCAAACCGCTGAACTTAGACACTTGCAGCCTTATTAATAAACGAGTATTAGTCTCGGATTAGTTACTTCAGCTTTTGTCCTTTTTTGCTACTGGAATATTTATCTGGATCGAAAGAGACAAAAGATGGTGTAACTAGTCTAAAACTAGTTCTTGTTTATTAATAAGGCTGTTAATGTTTGAAGGGGGGTTCTTGCTTTGGGCGTAAGGGTGTACTAAGAAACAGCTTTTGAAAATTCAATCACGAAACCAACCGGACAATTTTATTATCCCTATTCAACTAAATAGGGAGTTAAATTAAATTAAAAGATTATAGAAAGAATAAACGCAGATGCAACCACGGGTTGCCTCTCTAGTAAATGGATAAAACGAAAAACAGTAGCCATTGCAATTTATTTGATAGTACGATAAACAGATTATCAATAAGAATTATTGCCAGTTGCCACTACTAAGCTATACAACATGTAACTACTGAGAATTGAATAATTGTGATAGGAACTAAGTTCAATATTTTTGTTGGACTCATTAAATATTAACGAGAGAAATCTTTTAGAATCATTAATTGTTAGGTATTATAAACATTAAAACACCATTCAGGAAGCGGTATCTATTACAGTAATTACGATTATTTCTAGTACACGTTTTGAATTTGAGATTTCCCATTGATTTAATCGTAACCATAATATAATTGAAGGTGTATATTATTCATATGCAACTAACATGTATTCATCACAAGAACATATCTATCATATTTTAATTATTTGAATTTGATAATGGCACGTTTTTTATATAAATTATATTGTATACTTTTTTGAGTGTATCTCTCGGAACTTAAAATCTTTTTTGACTATTCTGATCATACAGTATAGTGTAAAAACAAAATATATCTTTTCTTAACCTCAAATATTTTCTTCATAATACGAATTAACTATAATGTCAACACTGATGTGAACCATCTCCGTCTTAATTAAAATGATCTCACACATAAAGCCATAACGAAAAGATCAAAAATTAATAATTACGAGATAGTAAAGGTCATTTCTCACAAAACAACACACCTCAATCCTACGCCCGAGATTGATAGCATCAGATAACATAGTGCTATTCATCTTGAAATAAATTTTGGAAATTTAAACCTTAGAGCCATATCCTAACGGTTACATTCAAGTGAAGGTAGTGTATGTTGCTTACCAGCAAGAACTTATTCTAATGTGGAACGCAATAATTTAGCTATTGTCGAACAGACAGTTATGGTGTAGGATGATTCCTGGTTCATATTGGATTTACACTTGCGTGAGTTATCTCTTGAATATTAACCAAAGTGGCTACGAACATCGTTCCAAAGTAATTTAGTATGAGAACAAATCGTAGCATGGAACGTTCAAAATTCACAATAAATTGCATTCATTAACGCTTTCAGTAAAATCACTTTCAGAACGAACAATAATTAAAAGTAAGAACATAAAATATGTCTGAGCTGAAAAATTACAAATTTGAAAAGCACGTCCAATGATAAATGTTTTGTGAAAAAAAATCGTGATCATATCATTCAATATACACAAAAATAAACCTCTATTTCCCTTGATCATAGCATCACGCGTGAACGGATGGAACAATTTTGCTAATTCTTTGTGTTGTGTTTATTATTGTCAAAAGATTCTTATGAAAGAAAAAAAATTAAGAAAACAATTGGGGGGATAAATAGAAAATTTTCATCACGCGAGAGAAACCACGGGGCGCAATAAGTCAGTGATATAAATCTACGTGCACTCTATCACTAAATGTATCTACACAATAGTAACTGTTCGCGTAACCCAGTAAGTGTTTGATGGCCCTAAAGATAGTAAGTACATTTCCGTTCTCATTTATGTAAAATGTGTAGAGAAATTGTAATTATTATTCAATTCACCATTAGAATCGTGGTTTAGAAATAAATAACTTGTATTGAGTGAGTAAAAGGGATATGAAATATAGATAATAAATATCTATTAGCGTTTCATGGTTTCACATTTAAGTAAATACTGAAAGTAAACCAGTTACTTCGATGGTCCATCATAGTAACGGATTGGTAGGTAGCCCAACCTTCTAATTAACAGCTTATATGACCCAGCACTTTTGTAGGTCACATGTGGATTTGCCATCAGTTTAATATTATGATGGATTTTATCGCAAAGAAACAGGCATATGCATAAACGAAAGATGTACATAACAATACGGGCTTGGAAAATTATGGTGATGTAATGAATGATGTAACGTTTATTTATTTATTAAACTTCAAATAGGTAGGTTACATTGATACATGGTTAGCAAAATTGTTTGGCCACATACAACCTGATATTAATTGAAAATATTATGTATAGTCGAAGGCGATGACACGCTATCACGCTACGCTTGGATTGGGACCTGGCTCTCAAGTGAGGCGATGAGTTGACAGAATGTCAAATGCTTGGCGAAAGATTCTTAATCAAGTCAAGAACATTAGACAGACGAGCACTAGTAAATTCTCAAACACATCCATATTTAGAATCATGATCAACGTAACACTATCAAAAGGTATCATCACTTTATAAAGGAAGTAATAACATAATCAAAATATACATAAGCGGAAAAGACATTTTATAATTGAATCATAGCCACCATCAAAACCAAATAGATCTTTCAAAACCATCATTCAGCCAAACTAGCCGGACTTGTTACGAATCAAAACGGTAATAAGCAAAAACTTTCCACTGATACTTATCAATTACTATGATTACTTTAATAATTCATAAATTGGTATAAGTCCGTTGGAGTCTAATTGCGGGTTGACAAGCAAATTGTGAGAGATGACATGTCTAGCGCCCATTTCTACTTACTTTCCTCAAGGTATAGCTTTAGGCGAATCTTGATATGAATTGCTATGTACTATCGGAGCCGGTAGTGGTAATTCATTAGAATGTCAGACCACTGTGTAATTATTTAATTTGTTCGTTTAATACTTTTATTTATAGTTTGCCATTGGGTCTTGCAATTGATTGCGTTCATTATTCTTATGAAAGTTGGTGTCCAGTTACAATTTGGTCGTCTCATACTTGGGCTTATCTATTTATCTATCATAATCAATATCCCGTCTAATGAGACATAACTCTAAAGATAATACTTCTTTTTTTCTATAATATACATTTGCTAGGTACTAAGAATTTTAATAAGTAATTGAAAAGATATCTTCGAAAACTTGCAACTTGATTATACTTTATGATATTTAGGAACTTAAATTTTAACTTTGATTAATTGATTGTATTTTTTGTAAGACACCTGTTAGTACCTAATTTATGATGTTAGCTAGCTTGCAATATAAAGAGCTTTCTTTTCAATATCTCATGCATAATAAATACATCAATATCAGAATCATCATATTTAATTTATGGCCATCAATTGTCAAAAGCGTAGAAAGTTAATACGATTGGTTTCGCGAGATATGAACTTGCAACATGATATGAGCAAGAAAACCCCGCACCAAAATCCATAATAATGTCACATTCAAAATGATTGCATCGATTAATCCATTCCTAGTGTTTTTCGAGTAGCTTGTATTAAGATTACATCACACTTTTTTCAAATGAATAATTTTTGTCTTCTATTTGATCAATCCAAACTGCTAGAAGGTTGCAATAAATAAGAGGATTTGGTTGCGACACAAAAGTATTAATTTCATAATATGCCAAAGATAATATTTTCAAAGGGCGGTTGTCCACCGCACCGTCATAGAGACCACCGTCACCGGGCATCTGTAACGGGTGTCCAGTGGACAAACAACCATAGTAAATGTAAAAACCGCTACTTCAGCGTCGTCATCTCGTTCTCGGGTGACGTCTCGGTACGATGCGGTGGACATGCGGCATTAGAGTAGCGATTTTGTACGTAACATTTTATCATATTTATACTACTAGGTTAGATTTGCTAATATTAATTATATTAAAATTTCCTTTTAAAGAAATATTCGTTACTTTCTTCGGTAGCATCGCATTTCGTGTCTAATTTATTAAACAGTCACCTCTCCGATCTTTCCTAGGTGTGACTGAGCCATTAGTGACACACAGTTATTTAAACACTGCTGACTGGTAGCGAGACGATTCATTATCATTGTAATTGGACACGAGGCAGGAATAAATAGCTTGGACTCTGGTTCCTATCACACGTTACTTTATAACCACAATGCGACTTAGACCTTAGACTTGCATATTAAGGTGTATTATCGTGCAACGCTTTGAGGAAGTGAAATTTATCTTTGCTTCGATCTGCCTCAGCACTTCAGTGAGTAATTGTTTGGAATAAAGAATAAAGTCTACAGTAGTAGTTCTGTGAACATTAACAATGGATGTTTTGTCGATTGCGAGTTATTGCAGTTCCCGTTTTAATGGTACAAAAGTTAGTGTCGTTGACAAACAAGTTCCATTCTTAAATTATTATTGGAGTTTATTTCATTTTCATTCAATTTACTTACTTACGCTTCTAATTTATCGCAGGAATTACTAAGACAGTTGAAATTCTCATAATATGTGAGAACATATACCTATGGGCAAAATGAAAGTATTGTTTAGTTTTATCCACTGAAGTTCTGATATCTAGGGTATGTGAGAACCGATTCATTAAAAATCTAATACGTTTACTGTTTACATATAAAATAACATTAAGTCTTTGAAAATAAACTTAGTCGTCAATTCAACAGCTCGCCCGCACCCTAAAATTAGTAAAACCGTTACAAATGACTCCTAGTTTGGTGCACAGTGTACAATGTATATGGTGTAAATGTGTAGTGTAATAATATTCATAGAGCCAGATGTGGCGCCTCCCACGGCTTTATGGTTGTATCAATACTATAAAGAGTGATGAAAAGAATTTTTATTATAACGATATAATATCCAGTGAAGGCAGCGGCGTTCTCTTTGGTACATTAAAATCTTCTGCGATCACCAAGCTACCTGCCAGGCATGATGATTACGGCGACGGCCAAGATAAGTGGCCAAAGTGACGTTTAATGAAGGAGATCTATGTTCAACACTGGACGTCTTCCTGATGTGATGTGCTATAAAATGCAGTTTTTTTTGTGTACGAAGGATTTTTGTGTATTCATGTTGGTGAGAATTAGCTAGCATATTTAGTTATAAGCTTTAGCAACAAAATCTAGCTGCATACTTTCTGATAATATTACATGACTGACCAACGATTCTCGTCCCCGAGATTCTGTTGTCTCATAAAAACTTTCTTTTTGTGTTATTTACGAATATAAGATAATTTCTCGTTTAAATTAACCGCGCTTTATCTAATCTGGCAGTTTCACAATGATCCAAAATAAATTTATGGGTGCATATACAAAAGAGAACATTAAGTCGGGTGTGGTAGTCAACAAACATGTCAATCGAGGCTTCGGAGCTCGTAAAAATCTTTCTGATTTTAATATACATATAGAAAAGGAGAAAATATACACGAATCAGGCCAGTGTCTGTTCGCATGGCACTATCTATGCGACAACACCTGACATTATGATATCAGATAAAATTGATAACGATGGTATACAAAATATTTTTGTAACCAACCAGTAACAAATCACTAAATTTAGAATCGGAGATCCAGTCTTTACCGTAACAAGTAACGTATCGAACGCAAACATTATTTTAAATGTACCAGAAACGTGTAAATTACATAAAAATAAAGTAGTTGTATTTGAAGGAAACCATTAAGATTTTAAAGTTATTAAAGTACAATATGACGTCAACATCCTGTAACGAAGAAAAATCTGAGTTCAAATGATGCATAAAAAGTAATACATATTTATGGCCTTTAAAGATGGTACATTTTATTTATTTATTCATAACAACAATCGCTAATATAGAATGCTACATGCGCAGCTCCGGCGACATATGCAGCAACAGAAGCTGCAGAAAACTTCAATTGGAGTAAATATTAATCCCTAGGTGAGGGTTCCATTTGGGGTTAAAACAACGAGTCTTTGGAGCCCGTAGGCACGGATTCATATCAGTGAAATGTTCAGATTCCGAGCTGGTGCACGACATATGGCTGGCACATACCTCGGCCAACAAATTATCCTAGCTATTCAACAAGGCAATGTCGTCAGCTTTTACGCTCCCCACATGTTTAACCTACTTTATTATGTTGTCTATTTAAGGTTTTTCCTTTAAATATTTATCTTTTACAAAATTGCATAGTTTGATATAGCGACAATTTTGAAGAACTCTTAAAAGATTCGCAGAAAAGATCAACAAAGGGTATCTCGAGTGAAAAGCATCGGTGCACGTTGACAACAATCTAATCATGAAATCATACAACCGCACTATCTGAGAATAGATGGATATTAATCAAACGTAAACCTAAATAAAAAAAACATATTCCTATATATCTGAGGAACGATAAATCAAACCTAACAACCAATCAGCTGTTAAAACCAAGTCGTAATTAACTATGAAACGTGCACTTAAACTATCGAAGGCCAAGCTTAAATATAATTAGTGTAATTGACTTATACCTTCGGGGCCTTGTTAAGCCAAAAGCAGTAAATTCCTGGTTAATTTGAGCGAGGTAACGATTGTTTTATGTAGAACTTGCTAGCAAATTTGCAGGAGCGGTTAGGGAAATAAACATAGCTCTTTTATGGGACAGGGCTCCCGTGTAGCTAACTAATACGTTCCAATCATAAATATACACGTACATATAAAATAAAGAAGATAAGACACCTGCTTTTCGAAAATGTGGAACAATGCACTCAATCTTTAGGCACGTGTAAGACAGATAGAAACACGTATCTTGGCCACAACACACCCCATCCCTTTAATTACGTCTATTACTGTATTAAAACTTTATTTGGCAATTTGTCAATGTTTAACGATACTGATAAATACGGTGTTCAAATGTAACGCCTTATAGTACTCTTTTTAGAATTTTAGAAGTGAACAATACAAAAAATCACATTTCACTGCAACAGAGAAAAAAGTTACTATTATCATAATTTCACTTAATACTGAACGAATGTAGTGATTTGTCATCAGAGTGTAACTGCTGATGCTAAAAGCAAAAATGACGTGGTTGGTAACTCTGTTAGACGCCTGAGCTGGGTCACGTATACAGGTATTACAATTTCACGGACTAACACCAGCGAATTTTAGCAATCACTGAATGTACCTAATCGTGTAACACAATTGATAATATTGTTTTTTCTGTGATCAATTGATTAATAGCTTTTAGCAATTTCATAGTACATAAACGTGAATTACGAAACAATGTTATTTATTGTCAGTATACATTTCAAAGTGATCGTATACTACTTAAGCGATATTTTTTGCACAAAGCGTACTTTTCCATCGACATTGATTTGCATGGCAAAATATTTTTTCAATGTTTGTTTTGTTTTAATGTTTTGTAAGAATATGTTGCTTTACTATAATTTTATACGTTTCGCATTTATTTTAAACAAAGACAGGAAGCAGGTGATGGGCAGACGGCGATGCGAATTATGTTCATTAGCTTCGGATCCGCGCAGGTTTTATTGTTTGATTTGTTTAGTGAGGCAGGTTGTGGATCTGTTTATCAATTAAATACGTTTGGGTTTTCTATTTTTATATCTACACAGCTTTTTCTGTTTATTACGGGCTGTCTTTATTCTTTAAATTAACTATTACAATAATGTGGTTTGCTACTAAATGCTACAATACCTACTACAAGAAATATTTGAACGGTATAGCCAAGCTGAACTATACTGATACACACTAGACAGTCCAAATGCTCCGGCCTACTTACCAATTGTACAGTTAATACCTGGTAGTAAAATATTTATGTTTAGTGTTCAATAACAATATTCTAATAGAAAAAGATAATTGAACTGCACTATAAAATAAATCTTTGTTACCATGCTAAAGAAACAATCAATGTAAACTTACGTAACTATAACAACATAAGCGACAACTTAAAGTACACAGAAACTAAGTAAATTACAAGCAAGTGACAGTGTTAAATGAACTGAACAATGACTAATAATACCACAGAACACTTAATAGTAATAAAACCTATAAATAGACAGTGTAAGTCTACAACATCCTGTTGTTTCGGAAAACAGGTCAGTAATTGTAGCACTGTGTTAAACGAAGTGCTGAAATCTTAGTTTTCACTTTACCTAAAATGAAAGATGACACTGCTAAATATAACGCAAATTGGCTAATACTCAACTGTATTTAACTATGACAGGTTCTAAGTTTGCACCTATATCTCTAACCCCCGGTTTTTCGTACGTTTAACTATCCTAGGTCTGTGGTCAAACTCATATCAAATCAACATATGAATACAGTATGCTCATTGTTCGAAGACAGGCGATGATCAACAGAAGTCAATGAGCGTTCAGTACTTGGTGTGCCAAGTTGACGAAAATTTAACAAACTTACGAGAACCCGGGCAAAACACGACGTGCTAACCAATAAGCTAAGTTGTATTTTAATAGACTTTAGTGAGGGAATTAGACGCACATTGCGTAACCGTCAATGTCTAAATTAATCGCCTAGATATGTTTTCATCTACAAATCGAAAAATGCATAAACAGCATCAACACCATACCGTTACTTCGTATCTACATTCATAGCTAACATATTTGGATGATATAATAGGATATATAATATTAATGTAATATCAACAGCACCTCACGTTTTCTTATAAAATCTTTCTGAATTTTTCCGTCATCAGCCAGAACGTGACTATCTAAATTTAAATTTCCGTATAAATGAAATTTGAGTGATGCCCGTGGCCACTCCCAAAGGAAACACTAATGGTGGTATAGTTTCCTTTCCTGGAACCACTGTATGGTAAACAATGTCTATTTCAGTATAATTTCAAGCAAGAAACGGAGTGTATTTTGCATTCAGAAAAGGACTTTTCGCTAGTTGAGTTGTGTTGGCCCCGGAAATTCATAGCTTTTGCATTGTTATTGTATTTTTGGCGTGCAATAACTGCGATTGCTGTTACAAATACCAATAGGAACTAAAGAACCTAATATTAAATAGAAACAGTTTCATAGCCATATAAAGATAAGTAAAGTTTGCATTGTAACTACGAAACGAAAAAATTTCAGAAATAGAAATACACAAATCCGTTAATCTTTAGCAGTACAATTACTAAAGTGACGGAATTGAACATCGAATGAGTGTAGAAATACCCCCTACTCAGGTGCTTATTCCTTAAAGAACAAAGAACCCTTTCAAGCTTAATAATTATTTTCAACAGCTACGTGTGTTTTAACGTTCACCATAAATTAAACTTTAAAACTGAACTTTATTACATCGCTGTTACGGTTTACATCAACTGCTGCCACTATTAAATCATTAGCCAGTTCAAGTAACAGTCTTTTCTCGTTACAAGGTTAAAAAGGTCAGGGTGAATGACCTAGGGTGTTTTTTCTTGATGACCATCAGTGTGATTATTGGCCTAGGACACGCGAATTTGTTCTAAACATAACTTTTCGCTTGATGACTCGTACTAATTAAATGCTTGCTTTTAATTAACTTTAACGATGATGCAATAGATGCATTTATACATTAACATTGGGCTAGTAATAAGCCTCTTAGGACTACGGCTTTCTTGAAAATACTAAACAGCATGGTTATTAAGAGAGGCATTTTCACGATTTCTTTTTAAAATTGCTTATATTTTTATCAACTCCCTATTATAATTACCAAAGGTAGATATGGAGTACAAAGTACAATACTTTATCTGATAAAACTAGCACAGTTTTATGAAGACAGATAGTTACGTGCATTCAATTTGTTTCTTTAGTTACTTTAGTGACAGCTGCCAAGTGAACAATTAGAAATTAGCTTCGTTATGCCGCTTGACTTTCTTTTGGTCTACGTTTGCCTCTATCTCTTTGTCCTCACTGCTTAGATCTATTGTTTAGTTTATGAACCAAATATTACTTCAATTAGATGAAAGATGTATAGCAAAATTCAATCTGACTGACTAGTTTCTTTGTACAAGGGTGCAGCGAAAAATTTATGACATCAATAACCACAGAATTAGGTCATAATTACAGGTTCCATTAGGAAAGTGGGGTCGTTGACCGCACTGCCCTGTCCTATATAAGGGCTGGCACCCCCTAGGAATCACGTCGTGATAATTTGTTAGTGTACGGAGTGTTTTCGATGGAGGGTTTCTGTTATTTGTTTATTGGGTTTGGGGGACTTATGTTTGTGCTTCTGGATTCAGTGCAACCAATTTATTAGGATATGTGTGTTTACATCTGAAATATATTGTTTTTTAGCGTATAGTGATGATAAAATTTTTTGGAAATATTTCAAATTTTATTTAAATTGCTTGTTTTGGTTCCTTTTATAAAGTGTGTATGTACCTAAAATACATATACAAAAGATATTTTTTTCATTTTTACTAGCAAGGCTTCCTTTCTAAACGTTGCTTACAAATAGCTCCACAAAACTCACGTGCTCGCGTGACTCCCTAGGGTGGACCACACCCGCTCAATAAAACATTCACAAATAGCATTCGAATTTCGATTGTATTACATTGTACATGTTGGTAACACGACCCGTATGGAAATGTGGACTCACGCCGGTCAATGACTGGTAGAAAGACCTCGTGAAATCACATTATTTTTCAAAAATCTAGATTTGGAAACTAAATTAAAAGAGGATCAAACGATTATAAATAAATATGTATGAACAAACAATACAAAATCATGAAAAAAGTTGCCAATTCAATAAAGTTATCAACATTGATTTCAATATTATCAACGAAAACGAACTTTTTAAATCGGTGATTTGAAATACACGCACATTTCAAAGTAAACTCAAACAAACAAGTCAAACTGTGCGTTTAAAACCTACACTGGTAATTCTATTCCTAGAATGCCATGTTAGGCACTCTATTTATCAATCTAGTTATTTTTGCTTATTAATTTTGTTTACTCGTATAACAAATCCAAACATAAAACAATTTTGAAAACCACTGTAAACGTCCGCCATATTGCATTGCGAGGTCACCGACACTTGAATGGCGTTAATCGGAAGACGAATGGCAAGAGAGAGATGGTTCAATTCGCTGACCTTGGAACTGAAGTACTTGGTAATACTGAGAACCAAATGTTGTAACAAGTACTTTGATACTGAAGAATGGGCGCAGCGAAGCGGAGTGGATTAAGCTTGCTTTTAAAATAAATTATAAAAAAAAAAAAAATATGAAAAAAATCCGAGATGGGATGTGGTGTTGACCACACAGGCTACAAAGCTATTTGTAAACTAATCTCTTGACCGTCCGGAATCTTGATATTTAAAAACAATGGAACTATTTAAATATTCATTGGTACGTTTTTTAACATAGACACTTTATTCAGTGTGCACGACCATGTTAGTAGTCCAAAACCAATAGAGATACCTATTCATAATAATAATAACGCCCAACGACCACATACATAGATCCTGGACCTTAACTAGAGTCACCTATATCTAAGGACCCAAGAACTACGAGGACCATAGTCCCTTATTTTATAATATTTCATTTTCCGCGGGAGGACCGATATGCTGGTCGTCTAGTGTAAAATTACACATTTAAATTTAAAAGGCAACAGCGTTTCCACTTTCAATGAATGCATTGAAAAGTTAATATCTTGGAAAATATCCAAGATATTAACTTTGCCATAAACTGTAAATTATAGATGAAATTATCACATCACTCATCAGGTAAATGTGGTCAAACGCTTGGAATGTCCGGCTTAAAACAAACTGCGGCACAGGAAAATTAGGCCAGATTTGAATTATTCGTTGTGCACAGAAATGTTGGCACTCACGCGACTTTCCTACATTTGTGACATTCGTGAGCGTCAATACACGCACTTCCAGAGAACGTGGCTTTATAATAGTAACATGGTCAGTATATCAGGTCTTAGCATACCAACTGCATTGTGGTATTGCATGGCTATTAGCTAATTATAAAGTTTTTTAGCATTGGATTTCGACATTAGTGTTTGCATTACCAGTCTACAGCAAATTATCCGACTGCACACATCTTTGTAGTATGAAGCATAACTTTAGGCTCGTCATCATCGTTTAGCCTAATTTTTGCTTCCCACTGCTGGGACACAGGCATTCTCTGACAGGGACAGAGTGTGGGTCATAATTTACCACCCTGGCCAAGTGCAGGTTGGTGGAAAACAGATGTTCGGTTTCCTCATGATGTTTCCGCGAATGGTAATTGCGCACATAACCTAAAAAGTAATAAGTGCAGGGCCGAGCCGAACTGGTACCACGATGAACAACTGAGCTTAAATTGCCTAGGTTTCCATAGGGTTATAGTTCTTTTTTAAATATCAGTCTTAAACTTCTAAGCTCCTCCGACATGTACAAATGACTTAAAAACCAATAATTTAAAAACAACTTAGCTTAATCCGTTAACACAACATATCTTTTTTGAACGAACATCAATTTTATTGTTAAAACTGTTTTTGTAACAAGATTAAATGTCATTAAGGTCATTTTTCCAGTAATTTCACCCACAATGTCCTTCAAATGTGAACACAATAGTGCTTAACATAACTGCACGATAACTGGCAAAGCGGTGTCACCTACGTAGACTAACTTAACGCAGACGCAGAAAAGTCCTACCACCTAGTAAATTATACTACATTTATGGATATCATCGGATCCTATGAATTCTCATCATGTGAAGTATGCCCAAAAACACAAAAAATATCCAGTAGGTCTTTAGGCTATCAAATTAAGCCACCGATATCTTTCAAAACCGGCGAACTCTTTTGAAGGAAATCGTGAGCACGAATTTTGCAGATGGCAACACCACCACTTGACCCGGTTGCATCACGTGAGTAATCGAAAGCCATAACACGATTTTGATCATGTTTTACTGATTTTAATGGAGGAAACGGTCCATTAAGAGTTGTTAAATTCGTATGTAACATTCAGCAAAGACCAATAGCTATAAATATAGCCATTACCAAAATTTGATGAGAGAAAGGTGATCAGTGTGATTCAACCTCATTAGGTTTATTGGTTGAAATCGATAATAACACACTTATTTACATAATTAATTTGATATAATTACAGTTTTGCTTTTGTTTTAATTCATCGTGTTAGAGAATGGTTAAAAAGCGGCAAGAATTTAAGAACTTAGAATAATTATATAACCCTATTTAAACTGTCATTAAAATTATTAATAGAATTGTTAATTAAAGTGTAACATTACCAGGTCACCACTAATGAAGGGGAAATTAACTTCAAAGAATAAATCAAAGATGACACCAAAGCCATCCCGAACTGTTGCTTCTCAAAAAACACTAGAAACAATGTCGACGTTCCATATTTAGTTATAACCCATGTTAAATTATACGATCCCATAAAGCACATCTTCGAAAAACCAGCCTTATATAGAGCTCATAAGATTTAGAATAGTTTATTTCAAAGTTGTGTTTAATAAGGAACGAAAGGAAGTTATGGGAGGGTTTGGTACAGAACACGTGTCCGCGGGTTTCCGCTGTTTACGTGGACTAGCTAGTTTAGGGTTTACTTTTGTTAGTATGTAGATGCTTGCTTGTAGAACTGCACACGATGGCTATAGGTCTGATGCTAATGACTCGTACAGTTAGCTTTACAGTAAGAACGGATCTTTGTTTCTCAATAAGTATTGCTAAAATTATATTTAACCATTTTCAACCGCTATAAAAGTTGCAGTAACTTTAAAAATCCACATCCTCGACTTACTTTTATCAACTCCTGTTACATGCAAGTAGAGACATATTACTTTTTATAAGTATTGAAATAATAATACTTTTAAATCATCAATACAAATTAAAATTTCTAAAAGGCACTCCAAAACCACGTAAAGCTTACTTGTCGTAACCTCAAATCATCATATCTAGTGACGTAATTAGTTTATTTTATTTGGTTGAAGCTTCGTGCTTCATAAATGTCTTCACAAAAACGCAAACTGCGAGCGTTATATGTGAATAAATTTACGTTCTTTTCCCATAAAAACAGGAAGTTAAACAATACTGAACTCAATAAAAACAACTCTCACACCCTCTCCTCCACTACTACTTCTCTCAAACTGGTAGTAGTCTTCGACAACCCCCGTATATGTCTATTGTCCAATGCAAAATTTTCGCTGTTTTCTCATCCTTCTTCTCAATTGAGTATTTAAGTACATGTTACCAAACGGGTGTTGTGTTAATCATTTGATTTTCATGGTTACCTCCATGTGGTCTATAAGGAGTAAATATTTTAATTTTTCCAACTTGTGTGCATTCATCCACAGCGAATTTCAATCAATGCCCACCAGCCATCTGCAGAATTCAATCAAAGAACACAAGTTTCAAATTCACTGTTGCCTTTTTCAGAAACTCGTCTGTCCACATGTCCGCGCCTTTTATGGGAAGCTAAATCACGGCTAGGGTTACTACAGCCGCGTGTAAGTAGCAAAACAGTTGTGGATTACGACACTCTTAAAATTATCTAAGCACAATAAAACGGACGATCAATAAATGTATAAAACGAAGAGACGCCGCTTCCTAACCAGACGATAATCATGAATGTTTTAAAATTGTTTCGGAAGCATTAGAAGAGCTTTTTGGATGAAAACATAGAAGGTAATACAGAGGTGACTGCGAACTCTGCAGTAGTGGAGACACTGCAAGAAACGGGAATTTCATCTTGGCTTGTAACAAGTGACCTTAGTATACGAAATAAATACTACATCTACTTTCATCACCTCTTTTGAAACAAACATTTTACTTGCAGCGGTTCAATATTTAAGTCAGTAATCACAATCAGGAGTTAGGAAGTGGCAGAAGCAACCCTGCCTTACAATATTATAGCAGCGCAAGCAATAGTAACGAGAGCACGTTTCATGCGTTCAGTGGGTTCCCACGCCCCCGCCACGTCCCCCCGTGGGAGAGATGGGGCTACTGTTTGTTTGTACTCGGAACACTGGACCAAATGTTGAGATCGAGAGCAGGTCGAATGTGGAGAAAAATTAGAACAAGTTATTCGATTCATTCACTATGGTTGAAGGTGATCGTTAATTGATATGTGGAGGACTTGTGCTTGTATTGAGAATATATGTCAGATTCCATCTGTGATCATACGTTTCCGTTTGAAATGGGCGCAACGTGTGGACTATGTGGACTATATGGTATTGAACACGGATTTCATTCTTAAAACTGATTTTAACGATAACTCAGGCTTGAAAGCTTTTGGAGTATGCCTATTTCAAGGTAATGTGTTTTACTAGGTGGTAGGACTTTGTTGCAAAGTTCGTCTAGGTAGGTACCACCGCTTTGCCAGTTATTCTGCCGCCAAGCAGTAGTGCGCAAGCACTACTGTGTTCCGCTTTGAAGGGCACTGTAGCTAGTGAAATTACTGGGCAATTGAGACTTTATGATCTGATCTCACAGTCGAGTAATCTTATTACCAGACTGTGCTGATGTCTCAGGATGATGTGCGCAGTGCAGTGTTGCTCGAAACTCTATTTTGGGGTTCCGATTGACACTGTTCTGTTATGGGCAGCCGTGGCGCTTAACATCAGGTGAACGGCTAGCTCGTCAAATCATTCAGTAACATAAAAAAATTTTTTTTTATAAATTATAATAATTTATAATTATTTATTTATTATTTTTATAAAATTGTCTAATATATGAAAAATACTTCGATTTACTTTCGTTTTCCTTACACTATTAAGTATAGACTATTTATTCTAGACTCCGTGATACATAAGGTCTTTTAACAAACCAACTTCATGTGGTGAGCAGCATTCTCAAAATTAGCATACTGAAGTTTTTTAACGTATCTTCGTAAAGACAAAACCCGCGTACCAGAGCGGACTACTGACTGAATTATTTCTGCATTAGCCCCACTGCGGCGGTCTCTGACAATGAGCGTAATAGAAATTGCTATCATCGCGATTAGCCCTAATGTGTGGAAACGGCATTACAACAGAATGAAAAGTTTATAGACCGTAAATTTTTATGGGAACTGCGTAAATTGATAACACACCAAGAAAGGGGATAAAGTTTTACTGAGTAGAAACTACGGCGAGGTCTACATTATTATATACTAGTTGCGCCCTGTGGTTTGAATTTAATGGTAAGAAAATTTGAAATTGAATTCACCCGCGGATAAAAAGTATTTTAATTATTTGCTCATCCCGCGGGAACATTTTACTCATCCGGGATAAAATGTAGCCTATATGTTAATCCAGTGTATAAGCTATCTTGGTACCGAATTTCATCCAAATCCTTTCAGCCGTTGGAGCGTGAAGGAGTAACAAACATACACACAAACACACATACAAACTTTTGCGTTTATAATATTAGTGTGATGTGATTCAGCTATTTATTTATTTAAGTCACAGAAATCAACTATCCATACTCAAGTTCCAAGTTTAAATTGAAGAGCATTTAGCTTACCCACATTTGTCACCTTTGAAGTAGCAACGAGCTTTTCGTTTTCGAAACAATGCTTACCTGCAACAAGACCATTATTGATGATTAGCATTAAGCATATTTCTTAGTAATAAAACCACAAAAAAATTGCATACAACTGCATTTCAAGATAAGATACCAAACATCATACGATAATAAATCAATAAAATGAAAGATTAAACAAATACTTTGAAGTTTCAATATTACATAATAATCTATACATATAAAATTCAAAGTCCTGACTGACTGACTAATTTATATAGCTCAGTTGGTAGTGACCCTACCTTCTAAACTGCGGGTTGTGGGTTCGATTCCCACCCAGGACAAACATTTGTGTGATGAATATAGGTGTTTGTTCTGTGTCTGGGTGTTATATTGTATTCTATGTATGTATTTACAAATAAAAAGTATCTTAGTATTGTATCAGTTATCTGGTTCCCATAACACAAGCTTTGCTTAGTTTGGGGCTAGATGGCGTTGTGTGAGATGTCCACACATATTATTATTATTAATCATTAAAATATTTGGCCATGCCATCGATTGAGTTGGTGGTTCTGTAGTTTTTTAAAAACTGGATAAAACGATCAAAATAGTTCTGCCAACTATAACAATGCCGGTTTGAAGCCTTCATTACAAAAAAATCAATGAACTGAGCTTTGATTTCAACATATCATTCATCCATAGCACAGGTCGTGTTACAAAGGATGCGTCTCACTGAATCTTTAAATTAAAGAACACGCTTATTGAGTTACAAAGTGAGGAGTCAAAATATGACAAGCAAAGGAAATTTAATAAGTCTTATATTATCATAAAAACAAGTACCAAACAGACTGCTCTATTTGATGATCTTTTGTTATGAGAGTGAAAGAAAAAGGTATTTAAAGTTATTAATTAAAGCTAATATAGATCGAGGTGAAACTATCATATAAAATACAGACAGCCTCTGTGGTGTGGTGGTTGAGCAGGTTGGCTCATAACCTGGAGATGGCGGGTTCGATTCCCGCGACAGGACAAGTATTTGTGCAAAGAAAAAAAAAGTGCAAATACTTGTTCTGTGTCTGGGTGTTGTGAGACCATGGTCCTCGTAATTCCTGGGTCCCTAGATACAGGGAATCCTAGTTAGGGTCCGGAATCTATGTATGTGATCATTGGGCGTTATTAGTATTATTCACTATATCGTCATTCTTAGATGACAAAATGTAGGTATGCAACAATATTAAAAACTAATATGCTTATTTAAATATATATAATTAAAATGGTTTCCGAATAATAGATTTCGATATTTTTTTATTTTAAGGAATGACGTGACGAGCTAGCCCTTCGCCTGATGTTAAACGGCTGCCCATATCAGCTGCAGTGTCACTCGGAACTCTAAAGTATAGAGTTTCGCGTGACACTGCACTGCGCACGTCATCCTGAGACATCAGCACAATCAAGTAATAAGATTACTAAACTGTGAGATCAGATCCTAGTCTCATTTGCCCAGTAATTTCACTGGCTACAGTGCCCTTCAAACCGGAACACAGCAGTGCTTGCGCACTACTGCTTGGCGGCAGAATAACTGGCAAATCGGTGGTACCGACCTAGACGAAGTTTGCAGTAAATTCCTACCACCTAATAATCAAAAATATATTAGATCACTAGATATGCGCCCCGCGGTTTCACCCGCGCATAAAAGGTATTTTAATTATTTGCTCATCCCACGGGAAAATTTCACTTTTCCGGGATAAAATGTAGCCTATATGTTAACCTAGTGTATAAGCTAATTTGGTACCGAATTTCAACCAAATCCATTCAACCGTTTGAGCGTGAAGGAGTAACAAACATACACACAAACACACATACAAACTTTCACCTTTATAATATTAGTGTGAAGTATGATTAGTGTGATTACTTAATCATTAATGAATTTTCTTTGAATATCCGACTTATCATTTCCAAACTATAAGATAAAGCTGATTCTAAAATCAATTAGAAACTGTAAATCAAGGAAAATGTGTAGGTAGAATCCTTTACGAAATAGGCAATTTGTGAGAATCCAATGATTCATACTCGATTACTTATACATAGATTTTGATAGCCTCATTGCTTCAGCAGTTCAGCATAATTATGTAAAATTACTTCAAGCAGATTTCTAATAGTCGCAATGACTTGCACTGGAAAAATGTTTGAATTAGGTTTTTTATTTTAGTTCATGTAAACATAGGTACAGAATATTATTTATATATAGTTATATATAGGGGCCGTTCAAGTATTACGTAAGCATTATGGGGGGGCGGGTCTTAGCTTTGTTTATTTTGGATGACATGGGGTGGTAGGGGAGTCTAGATGATGATTACGTCATCGGTAGTTATTTACCTTTTTACACGAATAGCAACACTCAACATTATAATGAACACAAACACTAAACATTATAATGAAAAAAAAAAACAAAATATTAATTGAAAAATGTTTACGTAAGCATGGGGGAGGGGGTAAGAGCTTTGCTTACTTTTGCTGACAAGGGGGAGGGGGGTAAATAATTGTAATAAATCTGCTTACGTAATACTTAAATGGCCCCATAAAGCATATGTATATATACTACGGCTAAAGATTTCTAATTTTTGTGACTCAGGCGCTCAGCTACCGTATTAACGGGTATTTAATTTTTCATTGACTAACATTTAATATAATTTTACTTCATGATTTAAATTGAATGATATCAATAACTCGCAAAGCTGTATTTGCAAATGCATTTCAATATTCATGCTATCATACATCTAGTACCGTTTTATCAAGCCGGATATGTTTACTACGACGTATGTCTAATTTAATTTTACAGCTAAGAAACAGTACTTTACTTAACCGAAGTCAAGATACCGGCAAATGATTGGAAATCTAATCGTACGCGACGCACATACATTTGAAAGTAGCATCCAGACTTTCCAATGACTTAGAAGACTAATTAATATTAGTAAAAGCTTTGTAGAATTTACACTAGACTTGATTGAAAACTCAAAACAAAAGTGTGGTACAGAATAATTTGGTCTTATCGATGTTCATAAATAAATAATAAATAAAAATCAGTTTGACAGTAGTAAAACCAAACCGTAATGTACTAGTGAGAATGGTTTTCTTTGCAGTAAAGGTTATAAACAAATGGCTATTTAGAATCATGGCCGCGATATCTCGTTTGGCCACCATCTAACCTAGCATGCTAACCTAAAAGATACTTGTTTGTTCTAGACATTTATGACTCGTAAATTTAAACACGATAGATTTCTATAATCCGAAACCGAATGTACTGTTTTGCCCGAGTCTATAATTTCAAAACTACACTCGGTCTATAATTCTATCGAAAGGAAATTTCTGAGATATTTCCCAATAGGACTATAGAAGCTCAACGAAGAACATTCGTATTACGTCTAGACAATGCACACCAAGTTTCAAATCTTGAATGCATCCCACACGGCCAGCGTTCATTATAACGATCCATTGAAACTGATTATAGTGAGCCATCTAATTAGGTATTAAACATAGAACTGAGATCTCACCTATTCAAACTCTATCCGATAAACTTAATTATCTGTATTATCTTACAGGTACATGTGACATGACATGAGAAACTCCAGTCAAAAGATTAATTAATGGAATTACAAGTTCCTGATCATTAGCTCTGTTTTAATATAACGGGTCGGGATGTAATTATTGGAACAATTACGAGGAAATGTTGTGATATATTTGGAATACAGGTATACGTACTGACTCAGTGCACTGCCCTGAAGAAGTCCTTTAACATTTTAGTAATAAATTATGTCATTTTCCGACTAAGTTGATTCATGTGAGACTTTTCAATAGATTTAAAGTACTTATGAATCAAATATGTTAATAGAGAGGTATAAATAATATAAATAACCCTAAAGCTAGTACTATCAAAAGCAATCAACAGTTCCTGAAGTTGCGAGTTACGACTAATTCGAGCGAACAATCGCCCATCAAACAAGTACCGCCCCAGGGGAGGTTAGCCTAGAATATTTTATAGTCAGACTATCAGAGGAAAAGATCTGGAGAAACGGCATGTTCCTCGTCAGTCAAATAGTCCAAACGGTTTGCCTCTCTGAAGGACAAATTGTGCCCGACAAATCTGAAGCTTTCTATTACCATGTCATATGATGCGTATGTCTGTAATTCATGTTTGAAGGTTTAATTTAATAAATGAACTGAATATGCTGCTTCCCATCCTACATAGCGTGTGATAAGGGTATCCCACTAGGTAGAAAAATGGTGGCGGAATAAGGGGATGAAATTATTTTTTTTAAATAAGATTTTCGTGGAAGTTTTACTTAGTTAAAAGATTCGTTTGCTGTTAACTAACTACCACGAAGACTAATCGAAACCTCAATAGCCATCAAAAGATTACACGATACAATTCAAACTCACAATGGGATCAATCAAACGTATGGCAATTGTATTGTAATGACACGAATACAGAACTTATATGGAATTGCGAGAGTCACGTTCGTTATTCACTACAATCACGGATAAACTTATAAGCTTGGCTTTGCGTAAGAGCAATCTATTTAGGCGAGAAATTTTTGTATTCGTGTCACTAATTGTTAAGAATCCTAAATGTTGACAAACCAGATATGGGAAGTTGAAAAGGCCGATGACATAATGAAAAAAAGCGTGTGAATATTTCGATTCAAAGGACGCATCACATTTTAGAGCGAATTGACGTAGTCAACTCGATCAAGGTTTTTACATTGTAAGTTTGTATTAGTACGTGGTACTTTTATGTATTCTGTGGTATTAGGAAGAGCTGGCTGAATCTTTATGATGACAATCTATTAGTATGTAGTTGCAAGTAAAGAGCACATGAACGGTGAAATACTATAGCATGGCCAAGTGCGTTACGCGTAACGGCGACTATAAATGGTCATGCCGTATATCCATAACTGGCAATTTCATCGTGAATTTCTAAATATTTTCACCTGAATCACTACCAAAATAATGACTATGCTACGCTGCCCCCAACACTTTATCGTGGCTCTCTCCAAGCTCGGGTTTTATTAAATCTACTACTATGTTATAGTAGTCCGCTCAAGGCGATTAGAAAATACCTGTTGTAATCCGAACTATAAATACAGAAATATAGTGCTGTGACAGAATGTCACAGATAGCTTCCTTTGAAAACATTAACCGATTATAGTATTCAATTAATATTACTTGTGAGTAATAAAAACCTGACAGAATAAAAATAATTGAAAAATCTAATAGCAGCCAACCCATGGTAGTATCCAGTAATAGGAAAGTAAAAACAAAGGTGACAGACAATTTGTTCAAGCAGGAAGCATGAGCGATTGAACCTGATCTAAAAGCAGAGGAAACTATTAAGTTGTCACAGACTGCCCTATTAACCGTTACATCGACAGGATGGATTTATGTAAACATGTTTCCAGACGAATAGCAAATAAAAATAGATAAGGATATCATGAACGACGATCATAGACATTTTTTAAGACCAAATTAAATCAAATTATTGCTACTCAGTACAGGGAAAATAAAAAGATTCCATAAACTAAATATAAAGATTTTTTATGAGAATAACCGTATAATAAAGACTGCGTGAATTCAATAGATTTGTAACTGTCATACATACATGTAAAGCTGTCAAGTAACAGTCAAACACGATTTTGAATAAGAGAAAGGGATAATAGAGGGAGGTCTTCATCGACACGAAGATGTATTGTGAACCTAAAACATAACGCCCACTCTTTTAAAGCAATAATAGCTCAGACATGTAGAACATTCCAGTTTTTAGAACAATAGAACCATTGTAAAATATGGAAGATGGTATTAGGAACAATTAGAAAGCCCTTCGATGATGTACCATGTTTCTAATGAGATTTTTTCGTGATGTGCATGCAGTGTTTACACGTCAAATAGTGTCAGTTTACAAATTATCATGTACCGTTATTGAGACCATTGACCTAGAATTGCAGTAAACTTTCTTTAAAACCTTGTTGTAAATTCTGTTTACGACCAAAAGTATTTTATTACTTTTATATAAAGTTTCTTACTTTTAGATCAATTATTAACACTTTAATTATGGAAAAATTTGTTTTAAGGAAAAAACCAAAACTGTTTCTTCCTAAGATGTATACTTTACTTCCTAGATCTGTCTTTAAAGATTATTAACAATAGAAATTAGATGTAAATTAGAAGGTGTTTTCTCTTTTAACTTATCTTTCTCAATTCTTATAGAGGTGTTACTAAATTATAGTCTCTAATCGACACTTAACAAATGCAGTACAGTTTTGTTGGCCCAAAAGCCTTAATTACAGCTAACCGAGTTAAAGTCACGCAATCTTTATCCAAGGTGAGACAGAAGGCTGTGTGAAACGGAGATTTGTTTGAGGGCAAGCATTGTTCAGTAAACAGTACTCTAGCCACACATTTCACTTAAATCAATAGATGAGCGCATTTTCTTAATGTAAACATTTCATCTGGGAAAAATATTTTCATAAAAGCTGTTTTTATACTTAACTGACTTAGCTAATTGAGCTTTATCATACTCAAAATATTAATACTTATTTTAATTTTTCTACCTCAGTCAACCCTAGATTAGAATCAGTGATAACAATGTGCATTTCCTCACGCAGATTCTTAAATTTTCGGCTTGCATGATCTTCACAGCTTGTTTGATTTAGAACTATAAGGACTTTGCGCTAAAGTATAAATTGATCTAGCAGATGATGTGAATCACGTCCTAGATCTTACTCAGCTGGGTTATTCACTGTATTACAAATAGAATGCAGTAGCTCTCTATAAATATTAGGTGTTGCTATGTAATATTTGCATTGAAATAATACTTGAAGTGTGAAACGAACAATGTGTGTACAGTAAGAGGGTCATTGGTATATCTATAGACAGGAAGTCTATTTTCAGATGCATCAGATGTGATCAAATAAAAGAATCGATCGCTTCGGGTTTTTCATCGAAAATAGTTTGACTGTCTTAAGTCTTAAAATCACCGAAGCCATGGCTGCTAAAGTATATAATTTTGTGTTTTAGTAAAAATTAAGAAAGATGAGTTTTTCGTATGAGATAACTGAAAAAAGATAAGCTCCATGGATTACGTATAAAAGGGTATTTCTTTTAAAACATTGATCTCGTTTTAATCTCATCCCTATCCTAAGTGGTATTTCATATTTAATAAGCTTAAAATCATCTTACATTTAGATATTTCAGCATTGAGATCCAGCGGCTTCTTTTAGTCCTATTCATTGTCCCCATTTGAGTTCGTTAGTCATATGCACATGCACATATGTTATTTTAACGTTATATTTTTATTCAGTGTTACACATTGAGGATTAAGTGTTTGTTTTTAATCAATTCCTTTGATGATGATTAAACAAGTTTTCCTTGTTTCCTTCAAAATTTGGTATTGCGCCCCAACCGAACATATGTATTTACATTACTTAAGGTAGAAAGTAGGCAGTAAAAATTAAAGCTTGGGTTTTAACAGGCTTTTTACATACAGCAGGTAACATTTGACCACATGTCACAATAATACGTGAAATAAGACATCAAACTTGATTGCCACAACGTTCCTAAAGAAAAGAAAGATGACGCAGGACTAAACAATGAAATTGCCGTCTTATTACACTGCGATAACGTGATCGCTATGGGCAGGCTAGGTATGACCGTAGTACCAACCGGAAAACGTCTCACGTAATGTAGTCGAATAGCAAATAAACTTGCTTTATTCTAATTTAATAAGTCTTCGGAAGTATTATTATATTTAAGGAATTATGATAGATGCGTTATTGTACCTATGTAATGTAAATGAGAAAGCTAGATGAGGAAGCGAGGAAACGTATTGACACGGCACTGACGAACAATGGATGGAATGTGCATTCCAGTGTTGATTGAACAGGTTAGGTGCAAATGAAAGAAAAGCAAACTCAAGGCATTTTATAGGAAATGTTAAAGCTTTTGTGATGAAACAGGAGACTTGGCATGATTAGTCTATAAGGCAGCTCTTGCTCGCGAAATATGCTAATTTATTGTAACGATCAAATCAAATTGTATTCAAAGGAAATTAACTTTTATAGCCTCTTTCTAAATGTCATTGATGTGACATTTTAAATTGTTTGTTATTTTGTAATATCAGATTATTTATCGTAAATAATCACTAAGTATTTATGCCAGATAAAGTTAATCTCTAAAACTATTAGACCAATGCCTGGTAGAAATAATAATAATATGTGTGGACATCTCACACAACGCCATCTAGTCCCAAACTAAGCAAAGCTTGTATATACTATGGAAACCAGATAATGGATACAATACTTAGATACTTTTTGTTTGTAAAAACATACATAGAATACAATATAACACCCAGACACAGAACAAACACCTATGTTCATCACACAAATGTTTGTCCTGTGAAAATCGAACCCACAACCCATAAGAAGAAGGCAGTTCAGAAGGCAGCGTTATTACCAACTGAGCTATCGGGCCAGCCAACAAACGGATATTTAAAAATTATTAATATTTTCACATAACCCGTAGAAAATTAAATCATAACATTGTGAAGTTTTGTATATTTTTGCATTTTTTACCATAAATTCTATACTGACAAAATCTAAATCACAAATATATTCTTTAAATTGATTCTGATATAAACTGGTTTTGTAATTTAACTACAGTTCGTCGTCATTTACCATCAGGTAAAACCGTGGTCAAATGTAAGCCTTCCTAAAAAAGATGGTTCTTATATATTCACATAAACCGTAAATATGCAAAACCGTACCGCGTTGTTTGCGGTTGGGAATTGCTGAGATATAGGATCATTAGAATTTTAGGGCATACCCTTGGCCCCCCGTGCCTCGCCTTACCGTTTAGGTTTGAATTCAGATTTTAACGAAAATAATGATTTAAAATTATATTAGCAGTGCAGCATACGTAAAATAAATACACAATTCAATTTCGATGATTAAATAATAAGTAGGTTATCAATTTATTAAAAAAGCAACTGGAATCTGATTGATTAATCGATAACTCTCTATTTTAAAGTCTTGAATTTTTAATCGATGGTGATATTTGACCCCTGATCGCTGGTAAAGCTCAAAGCTGTATTTGATGAAGATGGATTGCCGATTCTTGCATACATTCAGTGTTTATTAGTTTTATAACCCTTATGCAACTATGGATCGAGTTGTTCTGATGTTATTGCAATCGGTGATCTATCACGGCTTGTTGGAAGTAAAGTGATAGTGGATATATGGAAGAAAATGACACGTTATATTTATACTTATTTTTATTATATCTTATGTTGATACACTCGAGATGATTCGAAATTTTCCTTGTTCAATTTCTAGGAGAATTAATGAGATTATATCAGTTATCCCTTAGCGCACAGCGAGTGACCAAGCCGCATAGGTACAATTTTTTTCGGAATATCAGCCAAGTCTTTAACATTTTACCTATTCCTATTTCAAAATTGATATTTTTCTGTTCTTTCACATCTATCACCAAAATCTCACATCTATTCCCCGTATACCAGGACCATGGTCCCACAACACCCAGACTGAGAACAAGTATTTGCGCTTTTTCTGTGCACAAATACTTGTCCTGTCGCGGGAACCGAACCGACACCAGGTTATGAACCAACCTGTTCAACTACCACACCACAGAGGCTGTCAAAACATTGTACCTTTATTTTACTTTGAAATTTTGTATATTACTATATAAGTGAAATTAATTACAGTAGGAAGGTCACACTATTTGTATCAAAACAAAAGTACACGCAATCCGTAATTGTTTTCTTATAACACCACATTTAACCTCCAACCTTTATTAAAATATAATTTGGCTGTCTCATTAAAGACAGAATGAAAAATGTTAGTATTGTATTATCTCATGTCAGTGGCTTTCTCTTTGAAATCACTTATATTGACAGTACATTTAATACGTAATGTGTAATTGATTGAATGTTAATCGATGATGTTTAACATTTTGCATTTTTTGTTAGTATATCTCGTAATCATAATATTTAGTTTTATTGAGTAACCACGATTTGGCTGACGAATAAATAATCAAACTAAGAATCGGGTTATCTAGTTATTACCGGTACGTTTTAACCACATTTTATCTTGTAGGAAGCACGATTTCTTACTATTCACTCATTGCCACCAACAAAATAGCGCGTTTAGTTAATTCGTGATGCATTTTAACTTGGCACACTGCATTACATTAGCAGGGGTGATTTGTCCAAGTATGTATTTGGTCCAAGTTCTTCAGTTCCTCTTTACTTGTACCTAGTAGTCTACTTGATTTGAAATTTTGATTTCTTCTCTATGGTTCCCATAGTATATCCCATCAATATAACTCGAGTTTCAACAGCAAAGATTATAAACAACTGGCTCGATGATATTTTCATTACTAAATTCTGTGCGACCAGAAATTACAAAATTCAATGTTCGATATCATTCAACGGCTCATCTCACGCTCACCTTTGGTTGAACATATATTATGCATCTTAAATCATAGATTAAGTATCCTGAGGAAACTACATTTATGTCCAATTATGTATTTAATTTTATAATTGTACAAAAATCAATTTGTGATTAAAATCTTGATTTACAAATACGTAACGTTACTTTCTTCATGTGTGTATTTTGCGTAACATCTATAAAAAAATCATGCGTTTTAACTTTCATTAATTTAATCGTATGATATGATGTTTAATTTTGACTTAAGTATCTTTATGTAATTTGCTTATGGAGTTTATTATGTTTTTCACTTATGAAATTATGCATAATTATGTGAAAGAAACTTTATGATTGTTCATGCTTGATCGAGCCCAACCAATAAAAACATTTATTTAAAAAACCCAAAATACATAATAGCGCTACGTTTTAAGTAACACATGTAATGTGACGTGACTAACAATTATCATGGCCTTTAGTATATACTCTGAAGCCAGCCCTTGCTTTTTATTTTTATTTTAGTAATTTCATTTACGACAAATTTTCAAATATCGTTATTTGCAAACATATCGTGTTCCTATTTGCAAATAAAATCGAAGACGTCAAGTATTAGATTAAATACCAACCAATTACGTACTACTCCGTTTACCGAGCAGACATTAGCATCAAATGATTGAAATGCTTTTGAATGTTGACCTTAAAAACATAATAAAATCAAATTACTGTATAATTTGTCAAAAGTATTAAACGCAAAGCAAATGCACGGTAAAAATAGCGGCTAGTGGCTTTTTTAACAGCGACAACTGGTAGTCTGAACTGAAGTAAGGTTAGAATGGACGTAGGATGTAATTATATAATTATTTTATATCGGCGTAGTGCAACAGTGGATATTGTTGTTTATTCTCCTTAATTATCTTTGCTGAGGCTTATATTTGAGCCGTAAGCCCATCAGTCATCAGTTAAAGGTTAGTAATATTCACATTTTAACCAAATAAGGTTATTCATTATGAATCGCTTCTGATGAACCGTTAATATAACGTTGATCGAACTTCACTTGGTAAGTTCGTTTGATCATCAATTCTAATACACATTTAAGTTAATAACAGATTCGAAGTTATGAAATTATTTCTTGTGTTTCCTGCTTTTTTCTAAGTTCTAGTTTTCGGTATATCTTATTAATTCATCTTTTGTTATACTTCACAACGACGTTTAATGATTAATTATTTTGTTTGATAGTCGTTTTTCTAATCTTTTTATCCATTGTGCAATTTCAAACTCCCAAAGTCACAATAGAATAAATAAGTTACGATAAACGTGCAAGTTACAAAACGTCACTCATTAAACTTGATAGAAATCTGAAAGCGTATAAAAATATAATATTGGTAAACTGTTATAAACATATCACAAACAATATGATATTTCGCAAACAAAAGACTAGAAAGCAAGATTTTTGTTGATATTAATCTGAAATCAGAGGAACAATGAGATGCCCATGATTGTTTCCGACTTTCACAATATTAAGAATGTCACAAGCGGTGAAACGGAAATATTTTATGTCCTCCTCATTTATCAAGCCACGCTACTGTCATTTATGGAAAAGTTTTAATGGGTTCAGTAAATCTTTATTTTGTATACGAAATAAAAATTGGACTGATCGCAGAAAAAATGCGCTTGATTAAGTTACGCGTGATCATACACAAAATAAAATACATAGTACGAGACTGCTAACCAGAGCAAATATGCGTCCGACAAAACTGAAATCTTATGCAGCTGGCGAGCAAGCTATTTGGTCCTTTTTTATCGACGCAGGCTCGAGTTGCTCAAGGTGTGTGAATGCACCTGCAAAAGTGGATCTTTGGAAGCCAAAAAATGAGTATCCGAAGGACTAAGGCACTATATCGCACTTGCAGCGCAATAAGTTTCTGAGAAGCCTTTTGAGTGCTGACGTTTTGCATAACAATTGATTAACAATTTAAATACTTACATCTGACATTAGATAAGAAAATTATAAATGCATATAATGTTTGCCTAAACGTAATGGGTTTATCAATGTAAATGTTATTTAGATCATCTATAACTTACTTGTATATCCTCATTCCTCACCTTTTCGTGCCTTTGTAAATTTTTCAAGATCACTATTCCTTCCGCATTTGTGTTCACTAACTGAAGAATAATGACTTAACCGTGAGTCGTGACTTAATCTGTTCCTTTTCGTCGAATCAGCGTAGTCAGGTGAGCTCGCAATGAATTAGCGTTAACAGATTACGTAAGCATATTATTTTTTTTATTGTTAAGCAATGGATAAACAATTACTGTGTTACTTCAGACGTGACAATCCGGCTTGCAGAGCATCCATCTGATGATAAAAATACAATAAATAATATAATTCTGCTTTTCATTGTTCTTTTTTTTCATCAGACTTATTTAACTTTTGACTTCCCATCAGGTGAGTGTGCACTCACCTGATGGGAAGTGACGATGCGATCAAAGATGTAGCATGCTAGCTAAGTATTGACTCGGTATTGATACGTATTGACTCTTTTGAATACGCACGGGCCATACTTTGAAATTGTCTTCATGATCTTTTTCATTAAAGTATCATATAAATAAAAACTTTTACAGCCTTATTAATAAACACGAACTAGCTTTAGACTAGTTACACCATCTTTTGTCTCTTTCGATCCAGCTAAATATTCCAGTAGCAAAAAAAGGACAAAAGCTGAAGTAACTAATCCGAGACTAATACCCGTTTATTAATAAGGCTGTTAATGTATAAGATCAGAATCAACGTTGGTTTCGCCATCTAGTTTCATTTTTAGGATACCTAGCCAGTAACACGAAAACGTTTTTTTTTTCACAATATTGTATAGATAACTGCCATGGCACCTCTCTACTCTCTCTCTAGATTGCAGTATTAAAATCTTTATCAAATCGCAGATTTGTCTACTCCACAATCTAACGTACAACTGCATCTTATAGAACCTAATATTTAAGCAATTTTCATGTAAAATTGTCATTGTGAATAAATAAAGAAAGGAAAAAAAATCTGTAGTATTTACTCTAGTAGGTAAATTCTGGAGCACTTAAATCTTAGGCAACAACTGCTGTCTGCACCAATTTTTAACCTGCCACATCACTCAAAAACCTGGCGTGTGAAAAACAACCACTTATCAAAACTAATTCAACACTTGCACACAAAACATCAAACCTTTCATGACAGCGTACAGTTTGACCATGTTAATCATGAAACAAACATAAAATATATAGCACTCTCATTCAAAGTTTAACTTCGACGGCCTGCGTATTAAAATTACAAATAGGTACAAACATATAAACCGATAAACAAAGATAAAATTATGTTAATGTCCTGATTTGTGGCATGAAAATAGATTTTTTATATATTAGTATTTTTTACTTTTACATGTGCGGGTGTGTTTGGTGTGTGCGAGTGTGTGTGAGAGAGAGTGTTTGTGAGTGAAAGAGGGAGAGAGGGAGAGAAGAGAAGTAAGTGTGTGTGTATGTGTATTATAACCATCTAGCTATTTATTCTTCATTTCACTTGATGTAACTTAAAGAATATGTCTAGCACACCATACTGCGAAGCTAAGGTTAAAGGTAGTTAACTACTACTCACACGTTTCTCAAGCACTAATCGCGTTGACCAAGGTAAATGTTCTCAGCGTGGTCAACCTCTCTTGCAGCGCACATCATCAACCTGATTTGATCATGTTCACAGTTGCACAATCAAATCTATTAAGTATTCCAAAATTACAGTCATACAAAATCATACAACATATGAAACGAACCAGGCTCATTCCGAGGAGAAAGTGTACACTTTTCGATGATTATACATATTAACAGACACGCTAAAATTATTCTAATATTACCTACGATGCTGTATGGTAATTTGTTGGGAGTTAATTTAGTTTAAACTGTAGCAAGCAATACAGCGCTTTTATCTGGAATAAGTATCATGATTAAGTCATTTCAACATACCTACTCATTAATTTTAATAAAATAATGACCGGTTTAATGCATAAAAGTATTTATACACAAGCGTTTAGGCATTGTAGCCGCAACTAACAGTCTAAGATCAATTTATCGGTATAACTACACTAGTGGATCTGTGAATTACATCTGTACCGAGAAAAAAAACGAGTGTGCTTTAGACCACACGACTGAAGTAAAACTTCTTTAGTTTAGCTCCATCTATCGGCCGGTATAATAAATTGTCATTTTACCGGATTTTTTTAAATTGCCATTCTTCATCATACCAACATAATAATACAAATTTTTAACTTCGTTGTGATGACAATGGAGATCTACGTTAATCAACAACTTTCAACTTCCGTTCGCCTCGTCAGCTTACTCGCCAAGTTAAGCGTACGTAAAGAAGTTTTACTTCAAAAAAATCCATACCATTATCGAACCAACTTAGAAAATTTTACGAGAATCGGTTAAGAATGCGACCTGCACCCTAACCGTGTTCTGGACATCGGCTTCACCTGCCATCCTGCACGCGCCAATTAACAAGTCCACGAGTGTGAGCAAGAGAGAACATGATTACCATGATGGAGATCCACCAGACTTATGCGGTATGACATCCGCCGGTATCAGGAAATTATTTTTGCCAATAGCTGAATAGGAGATGGTTCGCGGTCGATCGATCAATAAACGTCTATACTTTTTATTTCCCTTCCATATTTCAACTTGCGTCGCGTACATTCTCACAAGTATAAACTAACAAGGCAGGTATCAGATTAGCCGTCGCTGTGCCGCTTCTGTCCTAATTACCTTATCTTTGAGGCTTGATCGACTATCTAAGTTGGTGTGAAATTGTCAAGTCCACCTTGTTTTTTCGCTTTGCTGCTCTGACACGACTGCTAATAACTTGCCTGTATATCTGAGATGTAATAGATGTGGTAAGCAACCTGCTAAATGGCTACTAAAAGGATTTTAGTACCTAGTAGTATAACCTGCTAAATGGCTACTAAAAGGAGATTAAACTTTGTAGTTTATTTTATCTGTTATCTATAATCTTTTATAATAAAAATAAATAATATGTTATCTTTTATGTTTAAAATAAAATAGATTGATTGGCCGATTTTTAATATTGATATGGTTACTATAAGATGTTGTTAGGTTAGCTAATTACACTTATTCTAGCATCATTTAGTTATTAAACTAAGAAGGTTCCTTAAGTAGGGACTTAATAAAGTAAACAACTTGGTATTACATGGATCTCACAACTTTTTACGGTACAAGAATTGAGTTGTGAGACTTGGTTTTTTTACAAGTTTTCTTTTTGGTGGCATACGTATATTTTGGGACATATTCCAGAACACGTCATAGATTTACTTAATTCATTTAAAGAAACTAAATTGTTTTTACTGTTTTACTCTGTATTTGTATTATGTAGCATAACATTTCGCCTACAATAAATCTTAAAATGTTACTCTAGTGATTATATTTCTGTTTATTTATTGTTTCAACTAAAAGTCGAACCGTTCTTGATGGAATTTGTTATGTGATATATTAGAATTGCAAAAAAAAAATAGTCCACGCAAGCAGCAATAAACACCATATACAAAATAGCAATAATACAGTGAATACACAATGTTATTGTAAATAAAACCAGGAGCATCTTTTAAACTTCTATTTATTCTTTCTTTCTTACTTTTCTTTTATTCTTTACTAGGTGGTAGAACTTTGTTGCAAAGTTCGTCTAGGTAGGTACCACCGCTTTGCCAGTCATTCTGCCGCCAAGCAGTAGTGTGCAAGCACTAATGTGTTCCGGTTTGAAGGGCACTGTAGCTAGTGAAATTACTGGGCAATTGAGACTTTATGATCTGATCTCACAGTCGAGTAATCTTATACCAGACTGTGCTGATGTCTCGGGATGATGTGCGCAGTGCAGTGTCGCTTGAAACTCTATGTTTTAGGGTTCCGAGTGACACTGTTCTGTTATGGGCGGCCGTGGCGCTTAATATCAGGTGAACGACTAGCTCGTCACATCATTCAATAATATAGGAAAAAAAAAAAAATTCTTCATTCTTCAGTTTACATCGTAGCTTTTCACTTGTAAACCAAAAACAAAAATTTGGGTAAAATAGGAATTCATTGATAAATTCTTGACAATGTAACTTAATCATAATGTTTAATTCTAAGACTGGTATGGATGCTATGAAGAAAAATATTAATTAGCAGGACTATTGACGTTAATTAATATGTGGCTGAAAACGACGGAGCACTTGGCGTACTGGTGGCAATCGCACTTGGCGAGTTAAAGCCGTGTATGTTCACGTTCACGTGCCGCTATGTTCACTGACAGCTATAAAACGAAGTGACATATAACTAGTTTGTAAATGAAAATATGTTCACGATGAGAAATAGGCGTGAAAGCAAAAGTGTTGTGCCAACTGGTTCGGGAGGGAGCTGCGTTCTTAAGTCGGATTTAGACGCAGTGGTAAGGTAAATGTATGTAACTAGCTTCTGCCCGCGGCTTCGCCCGCGTGGCCTATAGGAAACGAAGAATTTTTGTCATAGTGATTTGAACCACCCATTTAGCCCTTTTAAGGGTAGAATTTCGAAAAACCCTTTTGTAAGCGACACGGAGGAAAAAGCATAAGGCCTCTTGGTTGTTTTTTATATTTTAGTTTTTTAAGAACGTTGTGTTCTGACGCGAGGAAAATGTCTGTTTAGTTTCATGTAAAAAAAATAATTTTTTAAATATATTTTTCGCCAACTCTGCCGCTCCTTTTATTTTTTGTGCGACAGTATTATTTTTGGAAACGCCTAAGTTTAGTCGTCGCCAACATTCTTAGTAGATACCTACACTTTACGAAGAACACACCCTCCAAATTTCAAGTCTAGGATCAGCGGTTTAGGCTCTGCGTTCATATATAAGTCAGTCAGTCAGGACTTTGAATTTTATATGTATAGATTGTTCACAATTTATATTACAACTTGACGTGAAAGCTAATAGATAAAAAATAACAAATAGTAATTACATAGGTAGCTTGTACAACGCATTAGCTTTGAAATTCAACGAGGGTGCTGCTAGAATTCTGGGCACATGAACTGGGGTATCGGTTGTCACTACATAGTCCAGTGTCAATAGTAATGAAACGATTTTCGTAGGAAAGCGCATCAGAGTTGAACTAATTTGGCCATATTTTTAAATGTTTGTTATAGTCCGCATAAGGATTCGCGTTTTTATTAAAAGAAAAATTTTAAAATTTCCGGAACAAAACTCGGATTAGTGAGAATTGAACGTCCTTTTTGTATATGAAATTTTGATTTTGTCTTTCTTTAGGGTCACGTCGGATATAGAATAACCAATGATCAATCGTAAATCGATTAGTTTTAGAGGACAATCAAATTTGATGAAACCAACAAATGTGCAAATTGTGCAATGCAAGCAAAATCAATCTGTAAACACTATGGGTGGTCAATTGGTCATGAAGCTGACCAATGTACCTATACTTATACATACGTGAATATATCAGGTCTTGTAAGAGGTTGTTACATAAATAATTCTCACTTGTTCAATTCGTAATTTCTTTTTACATTACACAATATATAATTTGCACGCGTGAATATAGAAATGACGGGTGTCCGATCTCTAATAGGAAATAAGTGTTGGAGGGATGTGGTCACCATCTGTCACTTAATGTCTACACAAATTAGCAAGTAAGTACTGAAATATTGCATTGCGAAACTTAAGTCATGAGAGTATATTTCTATAAGAAAGGAGGATATTTTTTTACTTGTGTGTAGTCCGCTTGTAGCGCTGCTTGTGGTAAATTGCACTTTATTATGTTTTACTAGAGTCGCTATTATTGGAGTGATTCTTCGATAAGTAATACCATGGTACTGAGCTACATTCGGTTCTTGTATGAATCTTTATGTGTCGAGCAGTTCGTGCAGTAGCTAGTTCTTCTAGACTAATGCTGTTGGTCTTGATCAACTTTTATAAAGCTATCGATGTGATTTTCACTTTTCCTTTCACCATCACCATTGCCATTGCTATCATCATCATCTTGATGGATGCGTTTCAAATAGCGTAGGCCATGAAGATAGTAGTTTAAATCATGCTCGTGAACTGTATTGGCAACGATTTACCGATGGTATTTGAAAAGGTAAGTGTTCGTTTAGGTTATTTCGTTAGGTCTCTTAAAAATTTTGTCATTCCGCGAATTAGGTAGAAATGTAGGTACATTCCGCGTAGTTTACTCATTAATTTTACTGAAATAGGGTTTGCTTATCAGTGAAAATATTTTTTTTGGGGTATGTTACAGCATTACTACGGTTCTTAAATATTGTCGTTATAAGGCCCCATTTAACCTCCTTTCGGCTTTACGGGCAGTTTTGTAACAACTCGTAAAATGTACATGAATTTAACATGTGCCGATCGATCTCCAATCATATGGAAATGCGGAGAAAGTTATATTGCACACAAGCACTCTTGTCTTCGTAAACGCACTGGACGTATGCAACGAGTTTTTGCAGCTGCCTTTGTAAAACGTTATTGTACCATGTGAGAAAATCAAGACGTATGATGAGTTTTATGAGGCTTTGTTACTTTAGAAAGGGAAAATCTGGTTAATTATACGTGTAAAGGGCAAAAGCATCGTAAAACGTTGTTTACGCCTATAACGTATTTGTAAATTCATGTTTTTGCTATAACGATGATATTGTCTGTGCTGAAATTGTATGCTTACAACTTTTATGCCTGGAGTTTTGGCGGGAAAGCGAAAAAGATTGCGTCACCGCATTGTGTTATTTTCCAAAACTTGTGTTATTTTCAGTGTTAGTGCATAAAATTGGTGGCATTCTATTCGTTAAGTGCTGGATTACAGGCGTGAGTGTGGGAAAATAGTATGAATGATGGTGAAACGTTTCGTTTCTTGTTGTTTCCAAAACTCCATAGAAGCTTCAAGTAAAGTTGCCACCACTTTACTAAGAGTATGACTTTGAATAGACTATGACTTCGACTGAGACTGTGCCAAAACATAAAAAAAACTTTTATGCCTGTCTGTATTAATGTATATTAAAATACATAGCTAAGCAACACTTTCCCAGAGCTCTCGTATACGATTGTTAACTTCGTGTCAACTTGGTAGACCAAATACTGAACGCTAATTGGTTGCCTGTTGACCATCGGCTATCTCAGCGAATTAGCGTACAGTAATTGACATGTTGACTTGACACGAGTTTGACAAACGTACGAGAGACCGGGGGCTAGAAAAATAATAACGAACTTAGGAGCTGTCAGACTGGATAAAAGTGTATTCTTATATAAAATAGTCAAGTTTACTAAATATTAGGTTTTGAAACTCAAACTGCAAAAGCAAATATACATAAAAAAACAAGTGTGCTTTACACCACACGACTGAAGTAAAAGTTCTTTAGCTCCATCTATCGGCCGGTATAACTTTTCTTTTGCTTTATTTAATGTTAATTTTGCCATCTTGACAATAATTGTAAATTGTCATTTTACCGGACATACCAACATAATAATACAAATTTTAAGTAATATTTAGCTTTGTTATGTTGACAATGGAGATCTACGTGAACCAACAACTTTCAACTTCCGTTCGAATTTTTTACGCATTCACCAGCTTTCCAAGTCAAACTGTTCGTAAAGTTTTACTTCAAAAAGGCTAGGCTAAGGACGTCATATCAAAGGACCTGAAGACTTGGGTACTTAAATTTAGCATATAAGTAATGAAAGTGTGTGCTTGAACGGGCTTAAAAAACGAAACAGTTTTTATCCTACACGAAATCTGATACTACTCCTGAACTGGTTGAACTTTATATGGGCTTGTAACAAAATAGCTCTTGGTTTCTTTAAACTTGAGGTCTTTATATTATGCAGTCTTGATCGGATTGTTTTACGGAACAACAATTGTAAGCGCATATACTATACACTCATATACGAGTAGGTTGATTAGTCAATCAGGCTAAAAAAAACTCAGATAAAAATGTAAAATCTTATTTTGATTAGATAACAACGGCATGTATTGAAAATCAAAATGATGTAATACAAGCTACATTACCAATTGATCTTATTATGTATAGGAGCATCAGTGAAACTACTAGGGCAACATTATAAATTGTTGGAAAAGCTATTCTGACGTAAGCAAAATAATAATGTTTTCCCACTTCTACCATTATGTAGAAATTGGTTTGGGAGTGAGACGGCAATAAATGCTTTATTGGCGCGTGTATTCTATACTAGAATACACTATAAAAGTTCCTTGCATGTGTCACGACTGATTATAGTGTAATGTAGCTCAAGCTGCTCTCCAGTGATTCAATAGTAAAACTAAATGTGACGTAACAGATCGTGCGATCCCATTTTATTTTTTGTTCCAGCAACATTGCCAAGGCTATGTCAACGACCGTAGAGTTGCCAGGAGCGAGCAAAAAAGGCCATTTATTTTATTAATTTTGTCCTTATTCATCTAGCTAGTACAAACACAGGTGTGCGTGGTTTTTGTTAACATCGCATTTATTTTGGCTATCAGTCTCTGTACAGTAACTAATAGATTTAATCTAATGCAAGGTGTATACGACACCAGTCTACTTGATTATTCCAGCTTAAATACTGGTATCATGCGAGTACTCATCTGTACGTAGATCTACAACTGCAAAGAGTTCAGCATTCAACAGTTCTTCAATAAACCATATTGATTCTTTAAGAGTTGATTTAAAGATTAACATCGTGCTTACCGCCTGGTGACGCTTTAAAGGCACGGTTAAGGGTCAGTAGAGACCAACAGCACTAGCTTGTTTTAAATAAATTGCGGCTGGAAGACGGCAAACAATAATTATTGTACTGTGCTTCTGACTGACCCCTTTTTTGTAGGTTTTGCTTGCTGTACGTCGTGCATAGTGCAGTCGGCTTTTTGCAAAAAATTGTAATGAGATGGTTTTCTTTTAAAAACTTTTTGCGTTTTATATATTCCATAAAATCGTCATCAAACTCAAAAATAATATCTGTAATATATATCTTCATGGTTTAGTATATCTAATTTATTCTGTATCCATGATCATAGTGAAAAAACCGCACTGAATCCAATCGCTATTGAGTCTGAGCGTGTCTAATTTGCCAATTTTTTGCGCCTAAATTCCCAGAACAATGATGATATCTCGCAAAAGTTAACCAGCTTCAAACAAGAGTTTCGCCTTGAGGTATACGATTAAATCGTTTTTATATTGCCTTATAAGCTTTATATCTATTTTATTGAAATAAAAACCGTACATGTCAGTTATAAAGTTTATATTACTGTGACTTTCTCGGATCTAAAATCTGGAATCGTACAGTTGTTTACAGTTAGTACTTATCTTCAACCATCGAATGTTTTGTATTGTTGTATTCGAACTTGTGACCTTATAACGGGTTGTGTACATTATAATTTGTCCCTTTGTAGTATTCGCTCTAATAAATTGCTTTGTTTGTTGCAGGTATGTCATCTGTCATGCTGTGAAATACGACTGGATGCGGTAAATAAAGGTTTAACAGTGCTAATAAGCACAGTTTAGCTTTGTAATTAATGAATGCGAGGTCGTTACTGAAAAGTATAGTCTTCTAGTACACACTGCATTATTATTGTTAATTAGACTGATTATCTATGACTATGCAATTTTATTTATTAATCTTTATTGATATCACCTATCATATTGCTAACGTACGATAACTACTTAGCTCTGGTTAGATACATTTCAGATTATATTTATCTATGATTTATCTAAGATTAATTCAGAATATTTGTTACTAGAGATGCTGTTCGTTTAAAGCGACTTTCCCATTTTTCCTTAAAACTCCTCATGTTCTGGAATAACAATAATCTATTGTTTCTGATTCGTTGAGGTTGCACAATTTCAATTTAATTGGTTCAACCTACTTGAAGACCAAACAAACAAACACGCAACGTTATTTTCTTTTTTCGGATTTGGATACTTCATTTTGCACCTACTCATATATTAAAATACACACAAAAAATATAAAATATACACGATACATTATCATATAAAATTAAACAAACGCACTTAAGTACCGGTACTATCTGTAAATCATTAGTGTGCTTAATGAAAACGTCCGGTAAATGATTAATCACTAATATCCCCTTACTCATTTAAGTATTGATCGGTTATCCCTCGCCCCTCATAATGATTCTGCATCCCTGTGAGTATTGAGCTTGTAGATGTATTAAACTTATTTTGTGAACACATTGATACAAATTACTCACAGTTCACCTCTTCCGTATATTTATAATATCCTGGTACTTCATACTTACAAATGTAAGAATCCATTTTAATCATTATTTGTATATAACCTATTTCTCATAACCCTAATTTCTGGTCTCGTCTAGTTTATTTAGTTTCTGAATAAAATCGAACAAAATACATATAAAAAAATTGAAACAGCACGGGCATATTTTTTTCAATAACTCACTTCTGCAGTAGTAACAAAAAAACCTGTAACTTGTAATACCACTGGTAATAGGATTAGTAGTAACTAGTAACACAGATTGGAAACTGATACCGTTCCGAAAAAACAGCGAAAAATTTTTTTACGTCGGTTTCTGTTTTATTAACTAGCTTAGTTTCATTATTTTATATAGGTACTGTGTCTAATAATATGATATAAAGAAACATAATAGTAAAATAAATAAAAATTAATAGAACTATCTCTGTTTTATATACTTATATGTTATAATAAAGTATTTAACCATATTGCAAATGAAAAATCGGTAGCCATCTTGGATGTTCCTCACTCGTACCATAGAGCATGACTTGTGTTTTCTCTATCGCAATCAAGATCTTATTCTAATGAATTAACAAAGGCTTTTTGTAATAGAGATGGCCCTTCGTTGCGTAATCATTTGTTACAAAATAAATGAGTTCTTTTATGTGGCTCATCAGGTCACGAATGCAGACAAAACGTGGATTAGTTTAAATCAGGGCTTAAATCTATTGGGAAACTTTAGTGTGAACTTTGTACCTCTATGCAAGGTTTTCTATGAGAGTGGGATATGCTAATGAGGTCTAATGTGGTCTCATGGGATTATATGAATGTGTAGTTTTGTTTGACTTTATAACTTTCGTTTGTTATATTACCTACGCGAAGATTACCGTGATTAAAATCAATTCTGATTCTGAGTTATTAATATTTCGGCGTAGTCACATGTTCACGGGTTTTTAGGTAACTTTTAATGGTTGCATGTCTGTTAGATTCGTATATAGGTATATTATTACATTTTCCTCATAATTTTTTGTAATGTTAACGAACGGTGTGATGAGGTTGTCGTTGTTTTGTATTGTTAACCAGATGTTAAGCTTTACGGCTGGCTATAACATCTACAGTGAACCTATTATTAATATTTTTTGTTAAATATTCTTTATATTTAAATAGTAAGTACATGTATATTTAATTATAGCTTATTTTATTACTAATTTGATATAAAATAATTAAAAAATAAATTCTGCACCAGTAACTTGAAACCTGAATTCGACACAGAACAATGTTTTTTTCAGTTGCATTGGTTCTCAGGTTGTCATGAACCGCTCGGCCTCGGCCTGCATTTATACAGCTGCACTGTATGACGGTTGTGGTAACAATTGTTGCTGAATAATGCAGAGATTACCTTGATACGACCATTGTTAAATTGTATATTGAAAATACACCGAGACCTGAAAAATTACTGAACTGTATAGTCTCTTAGTGTATTTCTCATTTAACTATACAAATGCTACACTGTAGATGTGTCATTGTTATTTATTACCATTATTATTCAACTTGTGAATTTCACTGAATGGCAGAATGGAATAAAAGCATGAGCGCTTTGACAAATTACGCAAATTCTTATCTTCAATCAATCATAATTAGTTACTGCTTCAATTAGCATTTCTCTAAAACTTTCAAAACAAAATGACTCGACAAATCTCTTCACTTTTTCTTTGTTGTCGTAATTTGTTCGTTTTCTAGAAGCTAGCATTCAACTGCGCTTTGACTGAGACGCTCTGTTAAGCTAATCTTACTATATTCAACACGACCTAGTCTATCATGATTATTCCTTAATCGATTAACTTGTACTATAAATTATTAATCGATTTTTATGCTTTCGCTGTTTCCTTACGATCTCAAAATTGTGTGTCGACAGTTTTTGTAACCTCCATTATTTAATTAAAAAATATATGTAGCTTTTTAATGCCTTTGTTTTATTAAGGCTGTACTGAATTTATTTTGGTTATTGAATTTACGAGTACCACTTTGTAGTAATTATGACTAAGCTGTAATTCCGCTCAAGTTGCTCAAGGTCAATATAGGAGGGTGGGTTACTGCAACCGTTTTAGGGTATTGTTTGTCCATCTGCTCTGCACCATTAAGAAGATCGCCGTAATTTGACAGATGCTCGTATATTGCTGGTTGCACGGTCTGTAATTTGAGTTTTAAATTGACGGCTATTCTCGTATCCGTGTTAACAGCTACCTTTTACTTAACAGTGGTTGTTAGTTGATCAAGATTAAACTAATTTGTCTTTCCGTAGTTTTGTCATTGACTCGTTTAAAGGAATATTTTATTGGTAGGCGGTAACTGTTGTTTACTTTTTACCTCTTTCTCTCTAACATACTTAAATATGTTAGGCCTCATAACATATTTTATTTGAGTTTGTATTTGTAAATTTTTGTCTTATTATGATCTAGTACAAGCTTGTCATATATAGCTGTTCATAGAATTATGACTGTTTTTTAAATTTCGCGTAGTGCATATTTAACACAGTAATTATGTAATCCTTTAACAACTTTTTTCATTCATAATAATAAGCGCGTATGATGAAAGCATCTTCACATCATCTTAATACTTAATCACAATCTCTATTTTAATAAAATTAAGCACGTCATCACATTGAACTGGTTTCGCAATATCTTTCGTCATATTTATATTGTTTTTAATTACTTAATGCCGGATTATGGACTCATTTTGTCGGATGTTATATCACTGCTTTTAGATTTGGTAATTTTGATCCTTTTAAGATACGGAAAGAAACAATGAAAGTTAATATCATTTCTGACTCGTCAAGATCTTGTGTTTTATCTTGATCTATTGACACAGTTTTAAGTGAGACATTTTTAGGTTACCTATCTAACAGTTTTTTTTACTATTTTATAACTCTTTTAATGACTTGAGGTTTTCGTAACGGTACAAATTATTTTCCATTTAGTATGGGAATCTAATTAAAGAACCTCATCAATTAGATACAATATTTTAATTGATTTTAACCCCAAAATCTAATGCAATAAATACAATCCAGGACCATTAGTAGAAAAAAGATAATTATTTGCCCCTATATCTCCTAAGACCACAGTGTGAACAAAACAGTTGGATATATACCAGGAACCATCCCAGTTACGTAATTAATGTACATGACTTTTACAGTTTTGATCAAAGTCGGTGACAACTGACAGTGATAGTAAAGTCTGGACAAATTAAATCAAACAAGAGTGCTATTAAAGTGGATTTTCCTAATGTGTAAAAGAGTTATAGCTTTACTATACGACAACTATGTCTTCTCTTAACCTTCTATAACCATCACACTGTGGTTCGGGGTTCGAGCGTACATTAGATATGGCTTGAGGGGCGGATGCGCTCTCACCATTGAATTATCTGGTGCTGATTGAATGTTTGAAGAGTGTTACTTAAATGGTTACAGAAAAACTTTGAGATGACAGACGCATCCTTTTTAAACAGTATATAGTTCATCAATGTAAACATTTTGACTCTAAATGTTTTGGTAGATATGAAGATCTTTGTTTAGTAAAGTAGATTTTTATTTTCTTTAAGATTGATTTTGTTTTTAATTATACATCATTATGATAGTTAAACTAAAATTAAAATGTCAAATGACAAAAACATCAATATTAGCGGCATTTACTACAACACGTCACACTAATTATATGAAAATTTGTGTGCGTGTTTGCTCCCTATTGACGCCGCATCACCTAGATGAATTTAAATAGGAATGGTAATAGGTTATACACTGGATTAACATATAGGATACTTTTTATATGCAGGGGAAACCGCGGGGTGGTAAATAATAGCACTCACTACTAGCAATAATATTAACAATAATAACGCGTAACGATGACACATAGATCCTGAACCCAAACTAGGATTCCCTATATCTAGGAACGTAGAAACTGCGAGGACCATGGGCCTACAACACCCAGACACAGTACAATAATTTGCGCCTTTTTTTTCTGTGCACAAATCTTTCCACAAGAATCAAACCCGAGCTATGAGCCGATGGGCTCATTCACCACACCATAGACTGTCAAACTTAAAAAGTATTTAATTCTGTGAGTTCCACCATCCCGCTGCTTAAACACGCAAAAAACTTATTTATCTCTTTGTAAAAAACACATCACACTTGGTATCGAGTTTCCGTCATCTCATGAGTTTATGTTAGACTCGAGGGCGAAGTGGTACACACAGCCGGGTAGTGTAACCAAAGAGGGGTGACCCCGGCCACGACACAACTCGCTGACAACGGGCGCGGGGGGTTGGAAAAATAGTAGTCCTATATTTTTATGACGTTTTAATGGTTCATTGATTTTATAAAGTAACTGTGTGTGAGAGTATTCAGTAACATATAAAAAGACAAATATAATAATGGTAACGCACGCTGACTTGAGGAGTAAGCTGGCGAGGAGAACGGAAGTTGAAAGTTGTTGGTTAACGGAGATCTCCATTTTCAGCATTACAAAGTTAAATATTTGTATTATTAACATAATAACACATGTTCAGTAAAATGACAATTTACAAAATTGTCAAGATGACGACATTAACGTTTAATAAATCATAAACATTACCGGCTGATAGATGGAGCTAAACTAAAGAAGTTTTACTTCAGTCGTTTGGTCTAAAGCAATCTCGTTTTTTTTCTCATCTTTCTTAAAATGTATAATTTGATTAAAATCCTATCTAAAAATTTATTAACTGGCTCTTTTATAATGAGAGACAAAGTGAATGAAAAAACATCGGTATTGCTTTAATAAGTATCACTATTGACAAATATATTTTACACTAGTTGCACCACGCGGTTTCACCCGCGGATAAAAGGTATTTTAATTATTTGCTCATCCCACGGGAAAATTTCACTTTTTCGAGATAAAATGTAGCCTATATATTAATCCAGTGTATAAGTTATCTTGGTTCTGAATTTCATCCAAATTCATTCAGCCGTTTGAGCATGAAGGACTAACAAACATACACACATACAAACTTTCGCTTTTATAATATTAGTGTGATACGTAGACTATGTAATCTAATCATGCAAATAATCTAATTTTAAGTAAGTAAAAGTCAGCTTTTCTTTCATTCTACTATTACCGTCATCATTACTAGTATATTAATCTTACTAGTCTTAGATCAGCTACTTTACTTCTTAATAGCTAACCTTATTAACCGCTGTCACCAATCTAATAATCCTATTCCAAGAAACCAAAGTAACCTTTTCTCGTCATCATACTGCTCCTATCATATCCTGACATACGTCAGTTTTATACCTGAGTCAGCCAGCACTACCCATGGTATCGCTACCACGAAGTCGTAATGAGTAACCGTGCTGCTAGCTACAAGTACGCCTAACATGGCCCCTTGGCAAATTATCCACGGTGATTATAATGTAAGGGCTACTAAAACACGGCGCTTTGTATATAAATATATGTGTGAAAGTAGGAAGTCTTTTGAATTGGCTTATCGGCGCGTTCTTTGAAAGTTTATGACCTGCTCAAGACAACAACAGCGTCTTAGTCAACAAACTCATCGTCTTTATGTATTTACATCTTTTTATTCAATTTCAATCTCTTTCAACCGTCGTAACTGTAATCGTCTGTAACCTATATTTCTTTAATTTTGGTAGTAATATCTATCTCAAAAACAATAGCTACCTACTCAACATCTAGCTAGTTCTAGTCTCTTTCCCAAGTTAACTCCAAGAGTTCTCTAAAAAAAAACATGACGCAATGCTTGTTTGGTTAACAGTACACTAGCAATTTGGTACTTACTTTTAAAAACATGTACTACAAATAATATTATGCTGATGTATACCTAATTTCCATACCTGATTAGACGTTATAGTGCCCATCATTCTCACATGCTTAGATTATATTATTGCCGCCATATATCTAGTCAATGGCATGTTTTAATTTATTAAAATCCACAATAAAAATTTCATCATAGATAAGTCTGTAACGTCATAATTATGGTTTTGGCACTAATATGTGACGTTTTGAAAAGTGTCTTCAAATTGTGTGTAGGAGGATCTACAAGATTTGACTGGATCGAATTTGGATGTCCTTGAACCTTGATTTGAGTATTTGACTAAGCTAACGTGGATGACGTGAATTCTCAAACATCTATAACTTATTAGGCACCTTGAATCGTGTTCCACTTCGATTTACTCCGCACCTTGGGCCATTATATTTTTTGCCAGCCATCGTTTATGTAAAATATAACCTCGGCAAAATTTCCGCTTCCTAAGCAGAAATATACGAGAGTCGTGACCGCCTGACGACTAACAGACAGACCGACGCCAATTCATATTATGAGACTGGGTGCGCACGCGCCGGCAATGTATAGTACATATACATACTTTACTCTAGGAGAGCGTAATTTATATGAACAAGTAGGAATGGCAACAACAAATAAACTTTAAAGGAACTATATAGTAAACATTGAATCTTTTACACAAATGTTATATTATGCATATTTATATAATACCATTGTTATACAGTTTGTGATACTATTATGACAAGCAAAATGTTTCTTCAACATAATTTAACGAATTTACTTAAGATCTGGTCCAATGTTTCTCTCAAGGTAAGGGACCACCGTTTTAAAATGAAAAGGACACTCGTACGAAATCAAAATCTCTTCAGTAGGCTACGAAATCGGAGTTTTGTAATCCATATGTTTCGATCAATCAGGTGAACTAATCGCTATCGTTGTCGTGGTTCGACTATGGACTGTAGTCGGTTTAAGTGGTCTTGGAATCCATTAGTCTGCTTACCCCGAACTTGCAGTCAAATCAAGTGAAAAAATATCCATATGATCCGATTTACAAAACGGTAAGGGAATCATAGCTATATCATAAGTGTCTATTGAGGAACACTTATTAGTCTTATTTCTTGTCAACAAGCTCTTTACTGTCATCGTGGTTATACAAATATGTTTCATATAGTACGTCAACAGTTATTTAAGAAATTTTATGTTCTTCACGTATCGCTACATTAATAATGACGTCCAGACGACATTTTAATTACACGAAACTGTAACAATTACAACTGTGGCGGTTCCTTTACAGGTAATCTAAGTTGCATGTTTCGTAATCTTCTCATAAAAGAGATAATTATCTGGATTAACGATCTAACTCATGTCTCTTTAACTTTGTTGCATGGGTGATAAAGTTAATTATAACGATGTAGACTTTAATGCCAAAGATCCGGCACCACCACATTTAAATGAAGCTACTACACGTGGTATCTGCTGATCTTTAGATGCCATAAGCGACTGAACTGATAACATCGAATTTCTGGTTACTGATGAAGTAACTGGTAGTTAAGCTGTGTAAAGGTAAGATTTTATTACTTGCAAGAAAGGCAGTGTTCAAAATGAAAATTACATTAATAATAATAATAACGCCCAACGATCACAAACATTACATCAATGTTTTTCAAGTTTTTTCAATTTCAAGCTTATAGCACTGCGGGATATTACGATTGCAAGGTGAAAATTGCGAGTAATTGCATGTAACACTATTGGTACCTAATTGTAATGCCCCCAGTGATAATACCACTAATTTTGCTAATGAGCAAATTACAGCTGAACGTGTGAATCCTTTTACGGATGTTGCATGTATATGGCCAATGGAAGCAAACCACTATGAAATCAATGCGTATTCATTCATATGATAAACCTTTGTTTACTTCTTTTTTAGGGTTTACTTTATGTTGTTTGACAGGTAGAGAACAAGAATAAGAACGCGTAGATTTATGACTTCATATTAGTACACTATTACTATTATTAGTATTACAGCAATTTTATCTATATCTTGAAGTGTTTTTTTTAACAGTTTGTAGTATTTAGTTTAGTATGACATAATTATGGAGTATTCTACTGTAGTATAAAATGTTAACGAGTTTTAATTTTATAGGACTTTTTAAAATTCCAATATGCCGATATGTCTTTATACTGATCATCTACTACAATTTTGCATTCAGAACGACTTAAGTACACGGAATCCATAAAGTTTTATTACACGAGTATATCATACGTAGGCAAATTGGCGATTAATCTATAATCTTTCAATCACTGGTTCAGGCTGAGATATCTTCCTATTCTCAACGGAAGGAAAGTTCTCAGATCACGAAGCTATTAAGAACGCTGTGCAATTTAGCAACAGTAGAGATAATTGTCTGTCACAGCCAAAGCTTAACTACAATTCCTAATAATTGTTTCCGGATAAACGCGATGCATAAATCGATGATTCGACTTGAGCACGAAATCTTAATACTCCATCTCGATCATAAAATCGATATTCTAATAGTATACAATAAAATCGATCCTTTTGACATTTAAATATATACAATGACCCATTTGAATAACACTGTGACGAGCATAGACTTGTACCATTACTTTATTTCCTATCTGTTAAGTAGAAACGTCTGTTTAACGCATATTATCTTTATTGCTGGTTTTGTAATTCTCCTTCGTGTGGTCTTTAATAAAATCGATATTTCAAGAAAATTATTGATTAGTTCCTTGATATGTTTTTTCCTTTATGTTACAGTAACATTTGCTGTGTTCTCGTAAATCTCAGCTTTCTCTTTACAGAGTTGAACGTGTACAAGCTGTTAGTGTAATTGATTGTGGGCAATATAATGTCAATCAATTGAACGTTTTGCATTATTTAATTTTAAACGTCTGTTTAACGTAATTTACATGGTTTACTAAACTTAGCAAAAACCATACCAACATAACAAATATTCATAGAATTTAAATCAGATGTCATTAAACTTATTGCTAGTCTGAATTACACTTGTGTGATAATAATATCAACTTAATTTATGCATGACCTAAGTGTCATACAAACACATTAGCATAATATAATATGCTCATAAGTAACAAATCAACTTTCTCATTGTATTTAAAAAGCCTCTTACTTTTATATGTAGATTGCATTCCAATTCGTGATCTCCATATTAAGGCCATATTAACACGCAGCTAAGAGTTCAAATATTCGCTCTCACCCTTCGACTTGATTTCTTTTTTGAGTTTCTATCCGCCCTTTAGCCTTTGCTAATGCGCTTGTAATCACTTGGTTTCAACATCGACATCTGTTTATAATTTGGATTACATTATGAGTTGAATCAGTATTTCATGTTAGTTTGAAAGACGAAAGATGGCGATTCTTTATTTTGGTATACAATAAACAGTCGTTGTGTCTAATACTAACATTTACTATTCAATGACTTTCTGTAGCGGGGCTTTTGACTATTGATTTCCAGTCAATGCATAGGTGTCATTACAAGTTATGTTCATTATAGAGTACAGGAACCAAACAATATCTTGTGAAAGTTCTAGACCTTTCTCTACAATTTCGATTCCTACACCTTTGGCATAAGGATCAATATTTCAACATTTTTGTTACCTTCCTCTAGGGCGTAAATGACGTGTGGCTTTGATGGGTTAAAAGCGTTAAGTAGAACCTGCGGCATATCGATTCTTATCGATCGATATCAACACATATCGGTTTTATGCAACAGCCGTCAATTTCCATAAAGGTTGCTAAAGGTCATAACGTGGACCAAGAGTGGAAAGAAAGTTCGTTGGGTTGGGCTTGGTTTATTAAAATGTCAAAGGGAAGTCATAATATTCATCAGAGCATATAATATTTTAAAATCGGCTAATTGAAAAATTACAGGCACCTACTCTGTCGGGAAAGGGAGTTAGCAGTTAATCTTGCCTTGCAGATGTCTTTTTTATGTAGGTGTGTCATAGTTTATGTTACATTCAAAATTCGTTTCATTCATAGCAAGGAGATGGTTAGAATTTGGTCGTGTATAATGATATCACTATTACTTTTTTCTGATATGCTATGTGACATACGTGACTGATTTCGTTTTCATATGACTGATAAAAGCGGTTGATGGCTTGTTTTTATCTTTAACTAATGGCGCTAATAAAAATACCTACCACGTTTTGCAAACAACGCTGAAGTTCACTTTGTACAACTAATCTAACAACCTTATCTTGAAAGAAATAAGTTTTGGCCTGAATGAATAACAGAAAACTGGACTCATGAAACTAATATCTTAATCAGGTGTATTCTCTATTACCTTTCGATTTTAGATAAAAAAGGTACTTCTATTATCTTCTATTACTGGGCAAATAAGACTTTATGACGTGATCTCACAGTTTAGTATTCTTACTATTAGATTGTGCTGATGTCTCAGGATGACGTGCGCAGTGCATTATCACGTGAAACTATGCTTTATTGAGTTCCGAGTCACACTGTAACTGATATGGGTAGCCCTGTCGCTTAACACCAGGCGAACGGTTAGCTCGTATCGTCATTCCCTGTAATATTCTCATCTGAAGAACTACGTCTTTTATACAAAACATAGCAACCATATCCGCTTAGACAAATTACTCACATTTATATCCAGCAGCTCCTATCTAGTCTAGCAGTTGTTAAATCATAACGTTGTCCTTAATTCAGACGTCCCAGATATTGTCGCGGCAGGCACTAACACTCCATAACCAGGGTTTATTGGACTACCGATCGGAATATTATTTGTGGTTCCTGACTTTATCACTGTAATATTATCGCTAGGTCTTCGATTGGTGTGTGTAATGGAAACATGAGAATTACAGCCTCGAACTCGAAATGTAGGGTAGTGTGTTTTGTTCCTAATTATCAATTTTTTCAAATGATTAATTTAATATCTATACATTTTTTGAAGACGTAAGTAATTTTTATTAAATCATTAAGCTAATAAAATATAATTCTGGTTAAAAATCTCGTAGTACTTACCTACAACTAATGTATTATTTTTAGTTCTTTATTGATTTACTTTAGGATGACTACGGTTCAATAATCTTTCATTAGGGTTACATTATAGATTCCTTCAAAAAGCATATCGAAAAAGTTTGGAAATGCATCGTCGGCATCCCTGGTTTTGCAGATGCAGACCCATGAGTGGACGCTTACCATCAGGTAATTTCCTATTGATTCAGGTGGACAGTCTGCTTGTTGGCCACCCATAACAAAAAATATAATAATGAAATATGAAACGCGTTAAAAATGTCGCACTTATCAGACACGTGCCAGTAAAGTTGTAAACTTAACTGTTCAACATTCGATACTCTAAAATTCCTCTCGGCCAAGAGTAATTTAATACGAACATGATCTCATATTAACAAGTGTAACGTTTCCAAGCCAATTGTTATTGATTAATATTATTTGGCCTACAAAGTCAATATGTCCTACAAATTGTTAAGTCAGAACATTTAACACTAACGTTGTATTATAATGGTTGTATCTCATAACATGCTAGATGACTCAGTGGAATCGCTCGACATATTGTTGTGTAGTCATCTTCATCAACTGTAAAGCAAATTATCATATGCCTGTTACATATATAGCATTACATTAGAGAGAGAGATAGGGAGGGAGAGAGAGAGATAGGGAGAGATAGAGATAGGGAGAGATAGAGAGAGAGGGAGAGAGAGAGAGAGAGCATACCATTATTATCGTTAAGTACATAACAAGTGAATGTCCCCTTAAATATACGTATTCGTAAATAATGATGATCAAGGAACTTAATACTTATATTACATGCATTAAATAAAAGATCTGAAAAGTGAAGCCTAGTAAATTTTTTTACGTCACAAGTTTACAAGTAATTGTATATTTTGTTTTGGGTTTCTGTAGAACAAATATTTACACAAACGTAAGATTCTTTAGGGACTGTACTGATAGGTCGTGAGCTTGATTCCAATACTGCAATGAGCTTGAATCTTCAATGAAAGAAAACATGTGGGTAGTTGGGCATTTTCTACTACTAACCTTGTTATCTGATTATAGGGCTGTACTACTATTTATTCGATGACGTGGCATGTTAATACCCTAGGGGCGTCGGGGCTAGGGTATTCAAGTGCAAGTAGCGTGCTAAAAGCGGTAGTAGTTGCTGACACCTTGGCTGTCACTAAATACTAAACAGTGTGTTATGGTAGTCCCCACTGCAGCCAGTTCGAAAATCAAAGCTTAGAGTATTTAGCGCCATCATAGTTTTGTCATCATCTCATCTAATGCCAGTTAAATAATAATAATAATATGTGAGGACATCTCACACAACACCATCTAGCCCCAAACTAAGCAAAGCTCGTATTATGGGAACCAGATAACTAATACAATACTTAAATACTTTTTGTTTGTAAATATATACATATAATACAATATAACACCCAGACACAGAACAAACACTTATATTCATCACACAAATGTTTGTCTGCTTGTTATTACAGTATGCTTTGTTATTACAATTCAATCTATTATAAGCAATTGTAAACTTGTGAATTACGGTGAATAGAGCTTGAGCTAAGATTTTCTTCTCCAAGCAAACATTCTCACATACGAGCATACTGCAGCGTCCGAAGCACTACCTTATGTAGGTTAATTTGTCCACGGAGATTTGCGCTGTATACTTTCGCATGTTTGAATTATTCGCTCCCAGCTCGTTCATTATCGATTACTGCAATTCAATAAAGCTTTAAATTTAATCGAATCGTGTTACTTCCGCAGCTGAGTCAGATTTTCCTTTCTCTGTAATATTATTGATAAGTTTAATAATCAATGTCTGAATAATCATTCAGACATTGATTATTAAAAGCAACTTTTGCTTATCTTAAACATCGTCAAGCTTTTCAAGCACAATAAATGTGAAATTAATTTATCATTATGGCTCAAAGATCCTAACTTGTAAAATTTTGTCAGTAGTTGAAATGTGGTTAAGGTTTTTACTACTTTTATATATCTGTATTAGATTCATAATGGCCTTCGCAAATATGATCAAGCCTCAAAATTTCTTAAAAAGCTGAAGTGGTTACCCATTCGTTCTCGCCGTAATGCTCGTATCCTATCCCTCATCCCTCAACGTTACTTTATTTATACCATCCATCTTATCTCAAAGGTTTTCTGGAAGAGATCGCTGCCAGCGATAAGACCGTCATTTGTTGCTATTGCGTAAGATTTATTTTATTGTTGCATATTGTAAATTGCATTGGTGAGTCAATAAAGTCTATCTATCATTGTGGCTTAATTTTTTTTGTTTGTGTATGATGTGACGAGCTAGTCGTTCACCTACACCAACAGAACAGTGTCACTCGGAACTCCAAAATATAAAGTTTCGCGTGACACTGCACTGCGCACATCATCCTGAGACATCAGAACAGTCGTAATAAGATTACTCGACTTAGAGATCAGATCATAAAGTCTCATTTGCCCAGTAATTTCACTAGCTACAGTGCCCTTAAACCGGGCTTGGCGGCAGAATAAGGTACCTACTTAGACGAACTTTGCAGAAAAGTCCTACCACCTAGTAAAATAATATTAAATGTGAATATTATGTGTGAATATTTTTGCCAACTGTTATTTATTAATACATTTTATGGGTCAATGGCATTATGATTAGAGAACCAGAAACGTGTTGTGCTTTTAGTAAATTAATAGATTAATATAGGCTAGTGACTCATTCCGCTTCGTCGGTGATCTCATTCTTCTCAATGTTTCTTATTTCATATTTGGGATTTAAAAAATGATTCCTCAATTACAACTTGGTATCATAAATTAGTATTTTTTGTTATTTTATTTAGATTTAGCGGCGTTCCACTTTATAAAAATAGCTGTATTTACTTTATTTTTGTTACCAGGTTTTTAAACTAAAAAGATGTGAAAACAAAATTGGCTATCACGGTTTTGATTTCAAATATTTTCTGCTCTCCCACAGATATCATCAAAGACAATTTGGTGGCAATAAATACATTAAATAGCTTAAAAATATACCAGCGCGTTTTGATTGTGCTCATTCTAAAGGTCACGTTCCAAACTTAGCCCAAACCATTAGGCAAACACTTGTAATGTTTTTTATTTGACCATTGAAAAATCATCAAACCGTGAATGTTTCTAAACTGCGCTGTAAATGATTTTGCAAGGTCGTTTTTTTGTTTCCTACATGAATTACGTTTTAAATCTACGATGCCGTCACTGCAGTTGGTCATGCATTTGAAGGGGTTTGCACTTTGCACTCAGGAATATGGTCAGTTATTTCAAGAGAATATTAACAAAGGTTAACTAAGATTAAATTAATATCCTATTTAAAGTCTACTGATATTCCCTTAGAGCTTTAATCTTTTCTCAGAAAATGTTATTTATATTTATTTTATTTGAAAATGCATTTCATGCAATCGTTTTACGTCCCAATCGCGATCAAGAATGTTTAGAAATCAGCGTGTACAGCTTATGATCTCTTAAGCTCAGATTATGATGGTCGACCAATGCATCAGGTAGACGTTGAAACACACAAAATGACTCAATTTGTCTTCTTAACTGTAAGTGCTTTCATAATTTAGTATCTCCGCCCACACTTCCCCCTGTAGGAAGCCACTAAATCTTTAGAATGGCCCAACGAGATCTAAAGCATTAGTGTCTTATGCTAACGCAGTATTTCCTTAGGAATATAGGCTACGTTAAGGTTTTCTTCCTCAACAGAAGTCAGACAATGAATACTGATGAACGCTGAATAGTAATAATTGGGACACTACTCAAAGAAATTATGATCATATATGATGTGTGTGTGGTAAAAGAGTGTTCGAATGAATTGAATGATACGGGTATTAAATGAATCTATTACAATTTCTTCTTGTAATGGAATAAAATAAACTTAAAAATAAGTATAATTGTAAACAAAGGTTAATACTACGAAAGTACTGTTATTATTCTTTGTATTGAAAGGCAATAAATTAGCTGTTTTCGTATTATTTACTTTCAATTAAATAATAATGTACAGTTCTGAAATGTTTAACATTAGTAATAGTCGATATCTATCCTCTAACCTCTAATAACAGCGTTAACATAACACTTGCTCTTTATTACTGAATGCCGTAAATTAATAAGAAACGTGTGCAGCTTCTGCGGAGCGTTAAGCACTTTGTGCTTGAACTTCTAAATGTACAGTAAGTAACGGTTTCAATGATTCATTGCGATGTAAACTAAACTCTACAAGCTTAGAAAAACATTTTAATGATGATGTTTTTTAATAACAAGTACCTGTTGAGATAAAAATAAATATTAATGAAGCGAAACGTTCAGTTTCAAGCATCGAGAACAAGTTTGAAGGAGCTGTTTGTGATGCTAATGCGACGTGACACATTGGTCTCACTTTCGTTGTGATGTTTATTTTTAAATAGTCACAACTTGAAAGCTTATAATATATTTATTGGAGAAATTTTTAGGTAACTTTTTCATAATATTTATTTGTGCCCTATTCGTAATTTTGAACTGTACATTTGGATAGGATAAAAAAGTAATTTCATATATTTCACATTCAACATTGAGAAAATGTGTTTATATCGCTTCGTTTATTGTGTATTTTATAATAAGTTATAGACATTGTACCTAAAAGAAGTTTAAAATAACTATTAAATCCGGATCCGACCAGTCTAAACTGCATATAATGTAGCAATCTCCTATCAGTATTCGACAAACTCGTTTCGTTTCAATAACTGAATATTGCCCAACACTGAAAGCTTTAACACTAAACACAAATATAAGCATTGCGTCCAATCAGTTCGAAACGATGAATGAGTAACCCCACACGTGTTATGTAGGATGCTACTACGCGACTTGTCGAGATAGTAAACGCATTAGTAATAAATGTGGGTAGTCGTTGATTGAATCTAATTTTATTTTCGTTTGATGTGAACAACCCGTTGTGTTCTGAATTTTAGATGCTTCATTGCGGAATTGTGTAGGAGGATTTTTATTGGCTTGATGTACTTCACACCTTCCACAAAACTTTGAATGTCTAAGACCTAACTGGTATGTTTAATAATGCGTTGTAATGTTTAATGACCTCAATTGATAGCGATAACAGTATATTTATATCGGTTACTTTCAACAGTTTATTAATTCATTTTAAAAAGGTTTTATACGGTCATGTAGTGACAGAACGAAACATTTTTCTGTAGGAACTGTAAAATGTAGAAACAACAGTGACAAGACTGTTGTTTTTACATTTAACCAGAAAACTTTTCTCTCCGAATCCAATTATTTCATTAAGGCTCTTGCATCTGTTATTAGTATTGTTGTATCCAAAATATTGTTCTTAATGTATGTTATTTTCTAATATATATGTATTGGGCTATTAGGCTACACAGCTTTACTATTCACTTGTGGCATAACTTGAGTTACTATAACAGTTTCAAATTGGATTGCCATTTGATCGCGATATCCATTACGTTCCTGCTATTTTATTGGACGTTATTGATGTCGACAAGATTGATTTGACATTATTACAGTCCCAGGCATTGCAATGTCATATAACCTTTCACAAAATATAACTGTACTATTTCAATATTGCGTGCTATACATTACAAAATTAATAACAATAATATGAAAGATATACCTAATAACAAATGTGTAATAAAGAATAACACAAATGCTACCTATTAGCTTCTTGGCCAACTTCCAAGGTCCGTGCGATCTCAATGGTCTGTTACCAATCTACTCCGAGTATCAGTCGGACCTCTGGAGTCTACCGTAATTACTATAATTCCAACTCTTTGTTCGACTGTCAGTCATACATAAGCCAATCGGAATCGCTGTTTCCTTTGAAATGGATATTTGGAGGTTAGTTTGTTTCTAATCTAATTTAAATTAATCATTGCCATTTTATTTCTACACAAAAGCTTATATGTCTTTATTTTGCTTCTCGACATTTATAACCTGTTTGATTTATCGCAAGCTATTTTTTATTAATATCTATGTCTTTGTCCGTCGTAACTAAAATCGTAATGTTTTTGTTCATGTCTACGATTCCTCACGATTCTAAAGTTGTCAGGCATTTTTTTAAACCATTAATTTTGCAATTTACCGATGGTTCCAGCCGCAATACACATGATTGCAAGTTGTATAACATCTTTGCGGTCATATTGCCGCGTTTTGCATTTCAACGCTGACTTGAACGTTGCTATTCCTTTATGATCAGTCAGCACACCTATCTTTACACGATTCTTGAAATTGATTAGGTTCATTGTTGATCAATGATTGATCATCATGAATTTATGTTAATTGGTTGGTAGGTCAGATCAGATGAGTAGGTACTAATTTTATATAACATGATCAAGCTGTAAAGAAACCTACTATTTGTAGTTATTTAATACTAACGGCCCGCCCCGGCTTCGCACGGGTATTCTATATACATATTGAAAAATTCTTTCATCTTTAGAATTCTACATTATCCTTCACTGAATTTTTCAAATCGGTCCAGTAGTTTCAAAGTCTATTCAATACAAACAAACAATCAAATCAAATTTCCTCTTTATACTATTGGTTTAGACAAGAAAATTATAAATAACTGCATCGAGAATATCATCATTATTTGCTCAGCATCAATTTGCAATGAACTTAGGTTTTACATTACGTTTCTCGGCTACCGCATTAAGAGTTCAACACACTTTATGTTTATACAGTTTTGTGCAACTGTTTACATATAAATCAACGGAACAGTAACAACATCATTCCATACAAAGCTCTGTTCAGAGCTTTTCATACCGCATTGTTTGAACTAAACATTCCAATCCAATACTTGCGCAAGAGTTTGAGAACAATACATTGTCAGGTTTACATTTCTGCTTCGTTTAGAAAATAATAGTTAATAAGTAACCACACAGTTTTAACTCTTCTGTGGAAATCATTCAATCGCATACGTACTTAGGTTTTGAAGTGTTGGCAAGGGTTCTTGAACTTGTTGGTCGATGTAGATATATTTATATATATTTTGTAAACGTTTCCATTTTAATTATGCTTTATGTGTCTTGTTACAGGTAAGCTTACTATGGAAAGATATTCGTGACAGAGTGAGTGAAATTTGAGAAATTATTTTTCAAAAAATTTTTTGCATCTATAATTGTGTATTTATATTTATCTTTAATAATTAAACTTACATAAATTAGTTTATTCTAAAGAAATGCATCCCTATTCTTAAGTGGCTTCCTAATGCTTTAGTATTTATTATGCGTTCTGTTTTACCGATTTGTATCATAATTTAACACGAAATATGGGACAACCGTGCACAATATGCTATGCGTAATTTATCACAAGCGAAGCCTGCAACTATAAACTTTATCAGATTTGCTCAGAACGTAGCAACCTTAGGTACATTATAGGCTACCTACAATGGGTACCTATTCAATGCTTCTTTAGAATTATATCTCAATACTTGCTTTTATGTTAAGTATTGTACTATATTCCGAGAATCCTTGTGAGGATATTGTAATACTTTGTCCAGTTCTTGTTTTATTGATTACACGATTGGTAATTGACAGATGATTTCTGTTTTTGAAAACCATTATTTGTTTTAACTAATGCAGTGAATACATTAGACTTTATTTATCTTTTGCACTAATGGTTTTACAAATTAACGAAATGAATGTAACTTCTCGAGTACTGCCTCGTAAGACCGTTAATTTTTCTCAAATTGTAAAATCAATAGAGTTACGTAAACAATGACATAACGATTCCCGGACAATGGCTCTGTCAATAATCTTATTACGCTGATGATGCCTTTCTCCAGAGAGAGTTATATACTAATAAAGTGAAATTATGTTTGTAAAGCAATCATTACTACAAAGTTGCTAGTATATTATGCGTATTTAAGTAGCTGATACGTCTATAAGATTTGTTTACGCTTGTTCAACACAGTTTTGATTTATCTTAGATTGACATAGAATTCTTTTATTTGATTTGCGTGGAGATAGTTTTATAAAAACAATCACTACAGGCTCAACTGAAAGTCCTCATGATCGATTTCACTCTGTTCAGCTTATTATTTTCAATGTTAGATATTTTATTTTTTGTAACTACGTTTATTATATGCTCTTCAACAATATTTATTAAGTGCTCTTATCTTATTTTTAATACAGTAAAAAAACGAGTTTGCTTTAGACCACACGACTGAAATTAAACTTCTTTAGTTTAGCTCCATCTATCGGCCGGTATAACTTTGTTTTTGCTTTGTTTAATGTAAATATCGTCATCTTGCCTTGTTATCATACCGGAAATACCATTATAATAACACAATTTTTTTACTTTGTTATGTTGACAATGGAGATCTACGTGAACCAATTTCCACTTCGCCTTGCGATCACCAGCTTACTCCCCAAGTAAATCCCCAAGTTTTATTTACTAGTATATATTTTTTACAAAATATTGCATAATGCGATTTTCAATTAACGGCTAGTGAAATAAATCAGTGAAATTTTAAGTTTGAAAAGCAATTAAACAATACCTTACCCACAAATCACAGTATTACAGCTAATGACTAGGCCCTTACATGCGCTTTGCAATTTGTAATCGACTAAATTACCAACATGGATAGCACTCTTGAATACAAGCAAATAGGAATTGATGTGATTGCGTCTTATTTTACAGTAATTACGATACCTATTTAGATGACATGGTAGTTCATGGGTCAGGTTCTGAAGTGCTGATAGAAACCGTTGAGAAAAAGTCTGCGTTCTCGGGTCTCTTCGTCTTTGTCTTAATTCATTAGTCAGGTATGATTCACAGCATTTTGGCCAGGTCTTTTCCATAAGAATATTTGGTCTACCCATTTTTTAGGAGGTTTTTCAGGAGTATGGATAGGGGCGTGAAGCCGTGTGTGACAGTTTTGGGAATAAAAAGCACGTCTACCGATAAATTAAAATTTGTTGCTTACAAAATCATTATGATTCTATCAATTGAAATTTGTTAATTGAATAGATATGAATATTACTGCAATAGCTTATCCAGCCCTTCGAAATCTACAAACCAACACCGATACCTTATGTCGTAAATTGCACCATAATAGCACCCTACAATACGGGCTGCATTGTGAAACACGTGCGCGATACGTCAGCGCAGGCGCAGCTGTGCGCTAGGCAAAGGGTTCAAGTGGGGAGAGACAGAGTGTAAGAGATAAACAACATTGAAACGTCAATTTTTAAAATAATAAGCTCATAGTTTGTACTCGAGTTAATATATATTACGAGCTTCTGCCCGCAGCTTCGCCCGCGGCGTGGCCTATGGGAAAATAATTCAACCACCCATTTCACCCTTCTCTAAAAATCCTTTCTTAGCGGATGCCTACGTCAGAATATCTAACTGCATGTCAAATTTCAGCCCGATCCGTCCTGTGGTTTGGGCTGTGCGTTGATAGATCACTATGTCAGTCAGATAGTCATCTTTGAGTTATATATATTTCGATTACATAGCTCCGCCATTATCTTACAATAGTACAAAGCTACAAATCATCGTCGGGCACCAATCAACGTACAAAAAAACCTAACTCCTGTTTATGTTTAATATTATTATGTTTCATGTCATTGTTTTTCAAGTCATTTTTAATTATATAAGTCAAAGTCAAAAGATTTATTGCAAATAGGCTATCTTTAGCACTCTTATTAATTAATCCATTACGTTGTTATTTCAACTCCACGCTGCTTAATTTCTCCGCCTATGTTTTACTCCATAATATGCAATACTGAGTGTTTCACACATAAGGACCTGCAAGAGCGTTCATTCATAGTCAAGTGGCATGAATCATCAGCGTTTGCATATTATGTAAATTAACTCGATTCTTCCAAAGTCTCATAGGCCTTCATTTATCTTTGATTTGGTCTTATTGACTATCATTTTTGTATATGAAATGTGTATAGAATATGTTTTATATATTACACATATCTGCCGCAATTTGTCACCGTCAATGAGGTTTGTCAACCTTTTTGAAATTTTAAAAAATGAATGAAATGAAATTTTTGAATTAGTTTTTTGTATGGCAATTGGGATAGTTACCATCTGCCCTACTATTTGTTCTACCAATTGAAAAATTAAGAAAAAATTAAAACCCAATTTGAGTTGAACCATATATTAGTTATTTTATAATTATTCCGCAATATGTAACGTTTTTTCTTTGCACAAGCAAAAATCCCACGGGAAAACCACAAACCGAAATAAGAATATAAGCCTCCTAGAATATAACGTAATTATCGCATTTCAAACCCTAAGGTTTGAAAGAGAAGAGAAGTTAATTCGATGCCATCTCAAATAGCGAGATTTTGCAATTCTGACGATGCAACATTTCGTAATATTTTGTGGTTAGGTCGCAGATGATTTGTTGCAAATGACGTAGTCAGAAAAAATATTATTACGTTTTTATACTGCTGTAAGGATAATAATAATAAGCATAATGACTTCTTTAAACAACAACAACGTACCTAAGTTATTTTTTTAACATTTTAGGTGCGCTATACAACATTGCTCTGTGAAAATCTAAAGCTTTGAATTATAAGTCATCTTTATCTACACAGGTACTTAATTCGTTTAAATGGCCAAGGTTTCCACACCAAAACGGTAAGAACCTCTTATGGTGAAATTACGATGATTTGACTTGATTGTGCGAGCCACAGACGTTTCAGGAATTATGCCATCAGCATCAATGTGTATTTTAGTACAGAAATAGACTGTATATTGTCTGTATTAAACTTTTATGTTAGCTTTTTTTTATCTATTCAAATCAGTTTCTCGATTTGTAGATGTCATTTTCTGATTGCAAACACACAAATGCTTACAGTACGCATTTATTCTCGTAAGTTTTGCCATGTCATAAATCCTTTCGAACTATGTTTACAAAAGTTATGTCACAGAATCATAGATTACGATCACCGATTTTACTGTTTAGTCACAGTTCATTTAATTTACCCACGGGCACTTGCTTCCCGCCTCTTGCGTCATCATTTCGTGAAGTAGCGTCTCTACATCGAGACGAAGAATACTCGTTCAGACGAGTATTCTTTGCTTTATCTGTAAATGTAAGATGAAATGTCTTTGACAGGTAATTTCATTAAAGTTCGCGTCGGTGGGGTTTTGACTGTTTCTCGGTATGCTTCAACCTTAAGTCCTGTGTAAATAAATAGCTAAGTATTCTTTTTTAATAGTAATTTGTTGAATTATAAACGATTTATAATAACGATAAATAAACGAGATAAATATACGAAATAACAAATGAGACAGACATGTCTTAGCCAAATCGAAATCACTAAATTGTGGCCCTCTAAGTAATTTAAAAAAGTTCTAATTTCAGTAATTATTTGGACCCCGTTACATTAAAATTGAAATTTTTTATAGCATCTATTTAATTACATAGCATAGCACTTCATAATTATAACCTCGTAAAATTTGTACATCTAAATTATAGTTGCTGTATACTTACGGAAATCTTATATTTAGATTTTTTCCCATCATTATTTATTTTAATTGTTTCTGTGTGCTGGACCCTTTACGTGCTTTTAGTTTGTATGTAGTCTTAAAATAATTAGCAGTAAATAAATCATAGACTGTGGCACTTCATCAGCATAAGGTATTTGCAAATTCATTTAACTTATTGTACATAGTAGGCATAAGTGAAATAATGAGTTCCTAAGTTCGCATCACTTATCCCTCAATGACATACCTACTGCATTTGGGTATGTCACAGAGGAATAAGTGCGAATTTAGGAGCTGTGAAACTTTATTTCAGACGGTCATTAGAGTTTCCACTTATCATGAGCGGTAGATAGTGGATTATTCCACTTTTTCATACCAGTAGGGATACCTCGGTTGTTATAGGTGCGGATTCGAATCCGCATTTAAAGTGAAATAATATGAAGAATCTTCAAAGCCGGTGGTTTTAATCAGCTGACAAATTAAGGGGTGAGAACAAAAAGGGTTTAACTGATAATTTTCACAAAATGACTTATGGGTATCGTTAGATTCAGCGTGAAATTATCTACAATAATACATTCTCAAAATACCGAAATGAGGCTTAAATCTCGAGGTTTTGAGTCCAAAAACGGTTTATCGGTCACAGGAATACAGTTCGCTTAGTATATAAACATTATTATATTTATTTTATTATATTATATTTTTACAGTAATTGTATGAATTAGTACTATATTTAGTATTTAAAATAGAATTAAAACATTTTCAAGGAACGGAAACTTCCATAAACCTTTTCTATTACCTTATAAACACTCTACATTAAAATGACGCCGTTGACGTTTAAAGTCAATTTTCTCGAAACTGTCATCTTGTCAGTTAAACCCTTTTTATTCTCAACCCTTCAAATATGAACATATCACAACCTAGGCGAGGTTTTTTTATTTACACAATGTGAAACTAGATGGCGCTAGGGTCGAGTTAGCTCGCGGTATCGTTTTGTTACACGGAAAGATGGGGTCGGCGCTACATTTAGTTACGTGTTAACTTTGCGCAGAGGCAATATCGTAACCAATGAGGTTAATCCGAGGTGCGATTATTGCTAGTTGAAAACTTTACCAATACCCCGCCGTGTGGACGTGAAATACCGTCCGCTTTGGCAATTTTTGTACGGCCGTTAAGGCCTTAATTTACTGCTTTCTTTCATCATATGTAGGTAATATATAACAAGCGTGTCAAATGTCTCGTGTATTACACCTGCCCTGATGCCCCTGATTAAGGTATTAATAATAATAATAACGGCCAAAAATCGCATACATAGATCCTAGACAGAGCGATGTATACTATAACAACCTACGTAAAGACTCTTTTATATGCTATACTAATGTGAGTGCGAGTTTAGAGTGAGTCCCAGCGAAAGCGCGTCAACCGACCAAAATTCTCGCGGATGGATGGCATTCTTCATAAGCTCATGGTAGTACAAAATGCTATTGACGGGGATAGGCCTCCTTGGCCACCGAAAGGTATTTCCTGCTGCTGCCGTCTGCAGTTGGCTTAACTTGTACTCTTAGTGTAGTATTTTCCATTAAAAATGCTTTAACGCGTACAATTTTCTCTTGCCTGCTGGCGACGCCTAGGTATGTAAGTTGATAACAATTTTTATTAAGTAATCCAGATCTTTTTATTCTATATTAACATAAATCTGCGTTAAAAATAAAATACTAATCTGCTCATTAAATCTAACAAGCTGTCCGAAGAATACATTTAAATTAATTTAAAACCAAACTAGGTTCGGCTGTAGCTGTTCTAGCCATCTGGCGTCCTGACCTGACACCAATCCACTGACCTGCACATTAAACAGCTCAAGAATACAACTTCATTTATACCATATTGATGCCTTTTATAAGGCTTCGGAGCGGATTAACAGTAAATTGAGAGTATCCGATAGAATATGCTACTGGGAAATTGCGATAGCATAAGCCGGTTGTACGCCCGTCCTTCCTTTTGCGGTGACATAACCTATATTATAACGGTGCTTCGTAGATTGATTTCTCTGGGCATTGATTTATCTAACCGCTGCAGCTCAGAACCGATACTGTCCGAGACTGAGAAGAAATACTATGGACAGCGTAATTGCTTACTCTTGCGGTGTGATTTGGTATTTCTCTTACATGGTATAGAAAGTTTTTAGTAATTAAATTTTCTTAGGAATCTGTAAGTGTCGCTGTGCGTTTTCTTTTTTTAGAAGATGGGTGAGCTATTGCTCTCTATTAGCGAATTTCTGCTTCAATATCAGTAAGAGCATCGATTCAAGATATTCATTGACAGCATTTTTTAAATTGTTAACGTTGAGTCCGTCTACCATAGCATTATTACAATTTCCATCAAAAATTACCGTATCAAACATAACGTTATAAATGTCATAACCGCTGTGTGTTTCCCCAATTTGCTTGCAATGTGTAATATCTTTGATGGAGTTAAAGTCTTTGTGTTCTGTCCCGTCGTCGTCATAGCAAAGTGATTTTTCGCCCCATGGACCTTGAAATTAATTTCTCACGGGCTGGTCACGTCACGTTGGCCGCACATTTGGCTACGCACAATACGACTTTTTTGTCGTAACTGCCTCTAATTTGGTCCATCTTGTTTGACTTCACTCATTGATGTCAGATCTGTGGCAATCTTGATGTATTGTGTAGGGCAATTGGTTTATTTAATTCTTGAAATTTTATAGAAACAAAGAGAACTTATTGGGTAAACTACAACAACAGATATTTTTTTTCTATTAATTTTTAAAAATAATATATAAATAATAACGCCCAACGATCACATACATAGATCCTGGACCTAGGATTCCCTGTGTCTAGGGACCCAGGAGCTACAAGGACCATGGTCCCACAACACCCAGACTCAGAACAAGTATTTGCGCTTTTTTCTGTGCTCAAATACTTGTCCTGCCGCGGGAATCGAACCCGCTGCCTCCGGGTTATGAGCCGACCTGCTCAACCACCACACCAAAAAGGCTGTCAAATAAACACAATATCAAAATTTAAGGAATGTTACATTAAAAATAAAGTTCCAATGACATGTCTCCAGGTTACCTTTACACACAATGTTGCCATACATCCTGTCTTCCACCGCCATTGACCGCACAGAGGCATTTGCAGAAAGGCGGGCAACCGCGTGCTTTTCTGGACATTCGGCTATTTCCGTCCGGCGCTCGGCTAAATCCGTCTTTGACGGGACGATGACTCCGCCGGCATGCGTCCACGCCTGGACCTTGACGAGTTATGACAGTGTATAATAGCCATTATTATTGGTGTTATGCAATATTGCCAAGTCAGGAAGTTGCTTGCCTTTGGTGGTTACCGTCTGGACTTTTTGTATCGTCTCTTATTTTAAAGTAAATGGTGTTTATGATATAAACTGATGCATCATTGATGACGAGACAATTTTGTTCTTTTGAATACATAATCTTTTTCTAATTGCCGTCTTTGTGTTTCTATATTTTTATTGATTCGTTGTGTGTAAAAGGTGTAAAGTGATGAAGACGTTGCAAAGTTTACTTTTTTTATTGTTTATACACAAAGCAATTGTCACTATGTCAACTGACGGAAAGTGACGTCATTGTCTACCATGTTGCATGCTTGCCTAGAAGATACCTGTTCACTCTTGACTTGAAGACTCCCAGATTGTATAGTTAGGTGAAAACAAGGATACCAGTAAGTTGTTCCACTTATTAGCTATTCGCACTATAAAGTGCATAGCAAAACGCTTAGTACGGTGTAGTTGAAACGGGAAAAGTTTATGTTTTTTCTAAAGTAATCATGTGACGCTCTGACATAAATCAAATGTACCTAAAAAATACTCAAATGTAGATATTGAATAAGAGAATCCACTGACTCCTGAAACACAGTGAACACTAGTTCAGGAGTCTATGGATTCACTACATAAACAAAAATATCAATAAATGATTTTGTATTTGTATTTAGAAAACAATTTTTACGAGCTAGGCAAGAACAGAAAAGCATGTATGTACTTACGGCTTGAATAGTTATTCCTGTATTCATTTTTACTTATACCATCCTACTGTAATATAATAAATGCGACAATGTGTATGTGTGAATGTAGGTATGTTTGTTAACGCTTAAAACTGAAACGGCTCAACGCACTTCGGTGAACTTTTGTGTGTAGATACTTTTGATCATAGAAAAATATTTCTCTTTATCCAGAAAGATGTGTGGAACGGGATAGTGTGATATGGGATAGTGGCATGTCTGCGTACGTAGAACTAACAGCATGAAGCATAGTATAAACGCAAGTTAAACTGAATTAACATACATAAAAATATTTCGCAACCATCCGTAATTTCCAAAGCATGCGCTCTTAATTTATTAACGATTAGTTTTGTCTATCAAAACAACATAACACGCAGCTTCCGCGTAACAAAACATCATCTAGAAAGCGTTACGAGTACCTTGTTAGTCCCTTCTCCTTAATTAACAACTGTTAAACATTGGAAACCCAACAATTATCTTGTCCAGTTCGAAATTACGAACGCCATAGCTGGTACAGTGCATAGCAGTAAGTGAGAATCAACTGCAAGTGTAATAGACTAGAACAAATTCTATGACTTGACAATTTCCGCAGAAACGTAAGATAATATGCAACGAGGTAAACAGAAAGCTGTTTTCGGGGGTTCCTTGCAAGATAAGACCCGAACGTATTTTATTCACTTAATGTTATTTCTCATGAGATCCTCAGAACTAATTTCACGGGTATAGCTAGTACAGCTATATTATAGTAAGTGAAGTTGAAATGGCAATGGGCAGGCCACTTCGCTCGCAGCACTACCAATGGGAAGAAAGGTTCTCGAGTTGTGACCTTGAACCGGAAGATGCAGAGGCCTAAGTTCAGCAAAGGACATCTCCGGGATGACGATTATGATGATATAATAATACAACAGAGATCGATGGGTACAATGCTGCAATAGAAAGGTGGTTTATTTGTTTGTGTTTAGTACACAACAAATTCTTGTAGTCCCAATCAAGAACGTAAGCACAATATTCTTCATAATCAAAACACGTCTCCCGTTGGAGAAACTCAAAATTACAATAGCAGCTTCAAGGAGTGAGTATCAACACATGATGGCTCAACCCACCCGTGGGATGAGAGGTTACCATCGATCGGGCTGGGCTTGGTAGAGGGACTTAAAAATAAATCATTCGGCTCCACCTTATGTACTGAACAAAATTGGCCGATACATTATGGTCTTATTGAACAAAGAAACAGAATCTGTGCCGGCTGTCAAAAGATAAAACACGTCTTAATTTCGCAGCCGTATTGAAGGCAGTTCATTGCCTATTGCGACATTGCAATTAACGTAGTGGAACTATCGCCAGGCGTGATTATGAGTTGTGAGTCTTTAATAGCTGGAAATTATAGTGGAAGCACTTGTGTTGGTAATAGAAATAGTATTTTGATTCAAGAGTTATTCAATAGGGTGAAACGTTGGAGATATATATTTGTTACTGTAGACAAAGTGGTAAGGAATATTGATATGTTAAATAATAATGTTCATGATGGATAACATATTTTTGTAGTTAATGTAGATAATATAATTCAATATTGTAGAGGTGGTCAAAATGATGGAAATCTAAGTCATAAACAATGGGTTGAAAATTTTAATATTTAGTTCTACCATTTTTATTATATGTACAAATAACTGAATATTATAAACAACAATTCCCACAAAATGAAATCACCAACTTTTTAGGACCTTTTCGAATGGTTTGTTGTAAAACCTTTCTATTTCAGAAACAATTTATTTCACCTATTATTTAAATAATACAAAGGGAACACGAACTGATAGCGAAGTGATAACATACTAGTTATTATTATAATTTTCTATGAAAACGGACTAAGATAACGTTAATTGTGCTTTGTGTAGCAAACAGGCAGCATGGTAGAACTTGATTCAGGTACTTTCGTTATGGCTATTCAGGATATAAGGGTCATTTTAGTATTATTTTACTTGAGCAATAAACGTAAATATATAATTTCTAATACCATCGGTGATAAACAGAAAGACATCTGCAGCCTGATTGAGAATCTGTTGCAAGTATCTGATTCGAAATTTACACTCGCTAGAGTCCTTCATCTACATTCAGAATAAAGGAGACGGAAATTGTACGATAGAGTATTTAGAGAAAATCAAAAGAGTGATAAAAACTACTTAAAACAAAAACTAAACTAAAGTTCACCATTCAGTAAAAGAAATCTAAATACGAGTATGTATCGTTGTTAAATTCTATCGTTTCTGTCTTTAATACCAGACCGAGCGGAATTGACCCGATGACGCGACGATTGGAAGTCGCAGAACGTAACATAAAAGTGGTACTAAAAATCAACGCGAAGCTTCAATAAAAACATCCAATAGAATCGTGACTCCGCCTCATAGCTAACTACCGACTTCTAGCTTGCGCAATGTTATTGTAATAGTTTATCGAAGTACTCAATAGAGGTCCGATTTTTTATCACAGCTCCTACTGTTTACTGTGGCGAATAGCTCAATTTTTGCATTGTTTTGCATTACCGATCCAAGCATTGCAATCTGTAGAGAAACAAAACATTGCTATTAGCGTTTTGGTTCTTATTGCCTTGCCTTGTAAAAAGTGAAGAGCAAAGCTATATTTGCGAACGTTAACTTGTAATGTAACTATAGTTACAGCCAGGCTTTTTTATGGGCGTTAACTACAATGTTGAAAGGGTATTTATGTTAATTTTAATTAATTTCAAAGTGGTGTTGTGACTCTACCTACCTACTACCTTTAGGTACACTTATATTTTTCTTCAGTTAGAGTTTCATAAAGTTTTTTAAGCTCTTGTCTATCACTAGTAGCAAAACTAGCTATTTAAATCGTGATGGGTCCGACACGATTTTCAAAGGCATTGAATTTTATGGGGTGATATTTGGTAACTAATAGCTGATTCGTGATCCAAGCGCTTCTCTAGTGGTGTAATTGCGACTTTGAAATAAGAAGCTGAATGAAAATGATCACTAAGCAATAATGGATGTCTTTCTACTCAAGTAATCTATTTTTTGTAGTATGCCATATCGGCCATAGAGTAGATATCTTCTCAATAATAAACGAATATAATAACAATTTGCAACGTCTTAAATAAAAACAAAATGTCCTTGTTCTGTACATTCACAAAATTGACATATCACGATATTAATCTTTGTAATTGTATACTAAAAGACATCTTTCTTGGTGTAGCATTCCTTTAGAACAGCCTTGACCTTAGACCTATAAGCATTTAGCATTTGTACCTTGCAATTACAGGTATTGAAGGTGAGTTCATAATGCATGGGATTGTTTATGTCCTAAAATTATATGTAATTTTTTTTCTACGTATTTGTTATAACAATCGACCACGTCAAAGAACGACGTTATAATAATATAGTGTAAAAGTTAGTAAAGTAGTCATAATCCACTTTAGCTTTAAAATATCTACTAGAGTAGAATGTTTCTACTCTGCGATGTTTCTATTCGCCTGGAACATTTTCATATCATATATTTAGGTACTAACTTATCAGACGCCGAAATCTGGGCTACAAAATATAGCATTTTTTAAAATGAAATACGTACACTAGTCAATGTTACAAAAATCGTAGTACAACTAACACAGCACAAAATTTCACAAACATAAACCAAGAGTTTTAACGAAATGCAAGTTAAATGTTTACTTAAAGAATGTAAAGTCAACTTCTACTGCTTACTTTATTTGCTGTCAACTTCAAATGTTGATCAAAGACTTTCTTATTTAACTCTGCAAGTCATGAATTTGGCTACCAGTAAGTTATTTAAAATCTTTTAGAACTTTATATATAAGAACATTAAAATGTATTTAACATTCCAAAGTTGACTCTTTCCCTCACACATATTTTAGTTGAGGAATGTTTTATATTGGTAAAGTCTCCCGTGGTTTCCAAATTGATATTACCCACTAAAACTGTCATCGATATCCAAGTTAACTATTTATCTACATATTATTCAATGACTCCGATTATTCCCGGGAAAAGATATTACTTCTTTTCGACTTTCTAATTTCCTAATACAACCTATTCTCACACAAATTGTACGACGTAGTTGAAATTGGATGCACTGCCCGAGTTTTGTAATTCGGTATGTAATCGCAGCCATTTCATCCATGGTAATTTGTGTATGCGTGAAGATTTGACCTTTTAGATAGGTTTTATTTTTATGCTGGTTAAGTTGTATCGACGATATCTGAGATTTAGAGAATGTATTAATATCAAATTCATATATATCAAGAAGACTTCTTTTACTAGGTGGTTGGATTTTACTGATGCCGCCTAGTAGTAGGTTGCACGCGCTACAGCGTACCCTTGAAGGCCATTGTAGCTAGAGAAATCACTGCACAAATGAGACTTTATGACCGGATCTCGCAGTCTAGTAATTGTATGAATAATAATAATAAATGCTTTTTATTATTACTATACTGTGCTAGTGCATTCGGTGCAGAGTGCAGTGCTACGTGAAACTGTATTATAATAATTATAACCGTTCTGAGTGATACTGCAACCATGTTGAGCGACACGGCCGCCCATAAGGGCGTCGCTCAACATCAAGCTCAACAAACGGCTAGCTCGTCACATTGACTAACATAAAAATAATAATAGAATCATTCGGGTGGTACCTATGCTCTAATAATAAGTTTAATCACCCATATTCTCATTAATATGCTATGTATGCATATAAAAGCATACTTCGAAAACCCAGTAATGCAGCCGTATGTCTATTCAATTCTATAATAGAATTATTATAATAATAGAATACTTACTCTTAAGTAATCTATGTCCTACTTTCAATTACTCAAGTATCTAACTACCTACATAATTAGAGCCCTCTACCGTTTTGATAAGATTAACTATTTCTTCCGTACCCGTTTGATCAAATTTAACAGCTTCTATAGATCTTCTGGGATCATAACACTGTTTATAATTGCTATTTTATAATCTTTTGATTTGATAAACTCTACTGTTAACTGTTCTTTCCCAATTAACTGCAGAAGGCAGTTGTTTTTATTTGTTGTTTTCGGGAGACTTTATTGTGAATGTTTAAATTATAATCATTAAAGATCAATGGAGTGTGTTTTTTATCGTTACACTGTTCATTTTTGAACAGAGATTTGAAAATATTAGTCAGTTGAATTTTAAAAAAAATATTTGAATAATTATGAATATAATTTAAAAGTTAAACATAATTTTCAGTCGTCCTACACTGATAATTGAAGACGCATACTTAGTTTAACATATTATTTTTCTATTATTACGCTTAGACAACTGCTATTCTTCATTTTTATTTCGTTCATTACTTAACTTTTGTCCGTATTACGTAACTAAGAACATCTCTTTCTCTTACTTCACTTTTACACACATAATATCTGTCTGCACTTCATTCTTAAAAACATGATTTATCGAAAGCATCACTAAGTATGCAGATGGGAACGGAGTTTATTATCCCTGATGAATACATACGCCTACATAATACGGCGACCATACATTGGATTTTAAGAGTTTTGAATTGAACCTACTTTCAATTGAACTTGTGTTTTATCAGATGACCCTTTAAATGTACACATATTATGTATATTACATAATTTGAATTGTTATAATAGTCACTTCAGCAGACGTATTTGCCTGACGATGAACGACTATAAAAACAAATTCAAGGAATTGTCACTCTAGATATTTTTTCTCGAAGGCTGACTACTGTATCTTGTCATAGACTAGCGCGTGTGCAAGTACCGGAGCACGTTCCGCCCTTTGTTGCTTTTTAGTATACTTTTTCTCTTTATCTTAAAAGTTTCTTGCAATCCATTGTTAACTTTGATTGGTCGGTCTTCCATCAACCGCCTCACCGTATTGTGTAAAATCAAATTATTTTTTGTTACTAGTACGTTCCTTTTTGTTGTTGGTACCTCCTCTCCCTTTATCGGCATTCGATGTTCTTGCGCAACCTACTTATCATTTATCGTATCGGTTTCTTGATCTCCCATGGTATCGTTATTTGAACGAGTTCTCTTATGAATCTTTCCAGCGCTTTCATCACTGTTTTGATTAGATATATTGGTGTTACTCGACATAACTTTGAATAGGTGTTTCATCGTTCTTTATCGATCATGGTAAATTTGATTTTTAAACGTTTAATTCTTGATTAAGTTCGACCGAAGAGGACTTTTGAACATATCATCACTGGATGTCACATCTTCATAAAATTATTTTTAGTATTTTTTAACCATAAATATCAAATACTGTAGAATGATTCTATACCGATCGTACCCTACACATTATCGCGATTATAAACTACTTATGCCCTATCACATTCTGACGTTTTGCATAACAATAAAAGAAAAATTTAAATGCGAACAAGTGTCATACTTTTAACGTTTACATAACATAACATTTTAGACAGCCTCTGTGTACACAGTAAAAAAAAGCGCAAACACTTGTTCTGAACCTGGGTGTTGTGGGACCATGGTCCTCGTAGTTCCTGGGTCCCTAGACACAAGGAATCTTAGTTAGGGTCCAGGATCTATGTATATGATCGTTGGGCGTTATTATTATTATAACATTCCTTGGATTAAAAGACATCTGCTTGCATTTTATGACTTCAACTCATCAAGCTTGTTCTTCTTCCTTCAGGTATTGCAGAAGGACGTGGAATGCCACAGACGGATCGTGAGCTCGGTGGTGCGACTATGTGGCAACGGTGACGCTGCCAAGGCTTTAGAGAGGCGCTGGCACCTTTTGTACTTGAGGGCCATCGAGTGGCAGTGCCATTTGGAGGCGTGCATCAATAGGATTGAGAACCAGGTTTGCATTTTTAACTACTATGATTATAATAACAACTTTCTTTTTGTATCCTTCCAGGTGTCTTTCAGCCTTTATCATCATCATTTTATGAGTCGTCTTCTTCCTTCTTCTTACGATATACGATTTTACAGGCGTAATTGAATTTTTGTTATTGTCCAATTCAATCCTGTCAGCCTAAAGTTGTATCTAAAGTGTTTATTTATTAAGTCACAATTCTATTAAATCAACTAAAGTTTTCAATAACGAACCCGTCGATTTCTTAATGCTGAGAAGAGTTGTATAGATGCTACTAAATGTCACATAATAAAAATAGCTGAACCAACCTCACATCATAATGTCACGGCCCCAATTAGAAAACACTCGTTCTAACAAAAGATTTAACCATTGTTATTAATATCATTGATAGAATTATTCGGAATAATAGCTTCTTTATTTACGTTATCCAACAGCTTTCATGAACAAGTGAAATAATCAGCAATCCAGCGTCTAACTGCAACGTCAAACACTTTCGTTTAATTAACTAAACTATCAGTAAGCATTTGAACGATGCATTCAATTCTGTGAACATCATCAACTTCAAACCCGGAATGCGTTGTTGAATTAGCTTTTCACTTTCCCACGTCAACTAGCTCTTAATTTATTGCGTTTGAACAATTTCTCGACTATAACAATGGATGATCAACCACCCGCGGCTGTTTGCAAACATGACCCAAGTGGCTAATGGGATAGGACTAGGAGCTAGAACCCCTGCCTTTTATCGTGTTGCGAATTAACCGCTATCGGTAGGGGCTTTGGTTAGAAGTTATGGGTTTGATTTGATTTGTTGGTTATTTTAATAAACTATATGTTTTTTAAAGCTTTTATTGGTGTCAAATACTCTAAAGCTAAACGAAATTAACATATTTCCGTCTTTTTCATTTCCCCTTTATCAGAAGAGTACCGCCATATTTTAAGTTTACTTTAGTTTTAGAGAATACGACACAGAATCGACACCATGATTAAATTAGTAAAAAATCATTATTATAATTTTAAATAACTCATTTTGTAAGATAAATAACGGCTAACACTCACTTCAATTAAAATTTGAAATTACTCCGACCAGGTTTCATACTAATTAATTACTAATTGATGGTTTAATGTGTCATACTCACGATAGTTTTCAAACTAAAATTAAATAACTCAATTTGGAGATTTAGAATGACGTCACTTAATTTATTTTTCTCATCAAGCTCTTTCATTTGATACCCATATCATAGGGGTTTCTGTTGGTAGAAATGATAAAATGCCATTTTATAACGTCCGCCATATTGGATTTAAAATGGCAGCATTTAAGTAATCGTGCATTGTCTAAGCCTGTGTGCCAAATTTCAGACGACATTATGAGTAGAAGTTGGTTAAATATTGATCCCAAAATTCTAGAACGTACAATAAAAAATAAGACTGTTTCACTCTCCAGCAATCTCAAGCCAAGGTTTCTTATTTCTTTGAATCATGAATGTTCTTAGATATCGACCGTTTGAATGTCGCATGACGATGATTGAATAGTCTTGCTTTATTATAAAAATATGTATTGTTAACAAACATCTTGATTTTAATACATACTAATACTAATAGAGTTAAACAATAACATGCTCGTATTTATGGTTAAGTTAATGTAAACATTTTAAAACTTTCCCTAACAAAGAAATCAATTGAACCTCACCCCTCCTGACTCGAAAATGTGACCGATGTAATTTTGTCCCCTTTATAAACTTAATTGCGTAAAACGTTAAAAGAATTTAAGGGTTAAGTTATAATAGCAAAGTATCAAGGTTCACCATATCGTGTTTCGATTCCGATGCAAAGAACTTTACTAATAATACTACTACCAATTCAATAAATTTACAGCTTGGGCAAACTAACAGTAAAAGGATTGGAATGTGAACTTAATTGTAATTATTGTAAGGAACAAATTTCTATACCCCATAGGTGCATAGGTACTCTCACAAAATATAATGTTATGTATACGACCACAATATACAAAGTTGAAAGGGTTATTCTATAAATTATAATCTATTGAATCACATGTACAAGTTTGTGGTATTGACCCACCCAATAACTATATTTATTTAAGCTAGGAATAGTCGCCGTTCCATTTTATTCCTCTACCAATTTATATGGTTTCTCTAACCATAAATAACGGGAAAGATTTAAAAATGACATTTATTGGTCGTAAATTAATTTATGAATAAGATTTGATTTATGAATAGATGAGAATTGTAAATATTGTGTGGCTATTAAAAGCTCGAGTGAGCTAGGATTTTGATACGGTCGCAATTAAAACAGAAGTGATTACCTATGTTTAAAATTTAGAAAATTTCGACATTCTCTTCTTTAAATAGAAAAAGGGTTTTTGGTGATCTTCAAACGGCTGGCCAGATTTTTTTTAAGGCTAAGAAAACACGCTATCAAAACATCTTTTCAAAAATTGGACACACTGTTCACATATTATACAAGGTGGAATGTAATTCGTTCTTTTCCTTTAATGTATGTATTCAGTCCATGGTATAGAATGCTCCCATATAACTAAATAAAGTACTTATGAAATAAAACTGAAATCTAGGTATTATCAAATTTAAATTCTAAAGGAAAGCCTTGTGACATTGAACAAAGCAGGTGTTTTATTGCCTACGAAACATTTACAAAGCACTCGGCTTGTGCCCGCGCTGTGTGTACCGGTAAACATTTCGGCTGTCATGCAGTTATTTTAAGAGGCACTAAATACTAAAACAATTCTTTTTTTATTTTATTGGACCTTGTACGAATATTCTATAGCATGGTCTGAGTACATATATTTAAGGACAAGAGTGAATTAAATGCCACCGTGTATATATCGCGCACACGGGAAACTTATAACTTCTGTATTGTCCGTCTTGATCGGTAGTTAAAGATAGATTCAAACAACCTAAACGTACAAAAAAAAAATGGACGAACATAGTACCACGTCCTTTAAAGGAGATTTTTTCCGCATTCGAGATTTGAGTTAAGAATGGCGCTGATTACCTCCTTATTTAAGAGTAAAGACGTTCTAATTTCAAACCGTCCATGCTTTTCATGACAACTGTACCTGTTTTGAGAATTGGGAACATTTTTGCGTGACCATTTTTTACGATTTCAAATGTCGCCTGTAACGAAACTTTTGCTGGGCTTCAAACGACCGATAAACAATATTATTACATTTAAAATGACCCACTAATGATGACACAGTTGAGTTGATGATACATAATTTTTTATAGCCTTTCCTCTATTCGTCCTGAAGTACAAGCTAAATCCTATGAGTAAACAATGAATTATATTTTGTGAATTTATAATAATAATAATAAACGTCCAACGATCACATACATAAATGGCTCTTCCCTGTTTCTTTTCCCAGGAACTACGAGGACCATGGTTCCACAACACCCAGACTCATGTATTTGTTCTTTTTTTCTGTACACAAATAATTGTCCTGTCGCGGAAATCGAACTCGCCGCCTCCGGGTTATGAGCCGACCTGCTCAACCACTACACTACAGAGGCTGTCAAAATTATATTATAAACTGATACCTAGTTTTTAAAATTAATAGATGTGGTTTTGACTATTTTCACACAACACTAATTTTATTTGTTGCAATATTATTCAATGTTGTAACATGCAAAGTGCGATGGATACGGATGATATAGTACAACTTATCGATTTAATCTAATCTATCAAAATATCACGCAAACGGAAAGTCAAGCCCGCAATGTCCTCTTGATATTGGAACAGTTCACACTACAGCGGTTTAATCAGCATTAATAACGCTAGCTAAGCGTTTAGCGCCTTTTTTAATTAATTGTCTATTATAGCCAGTTTATAAATTCAGTTGAAATTGTTTTGTGCAACATGCAATTGTTAGACAGTTTTTGAAAGCAAGTTCCAAGCCATTTTGTTTAAATCAGTTGTTGGCCATTGGTTTATTCCAATCAAAATTGCAAGTGAGTTGTTTAAAGCAACTGAAGTTGCAAGCAACTTGTTTAATGCATTCAAGGTTGCAAGCTGGTTGTTTAATTCGTCTAAAGTTGCTTGTCAAAATTGTTTAATGCAGTGCAAGTGTAGTTACAATGTTTACTCTCTCGTATTATAATCAAGTGCAAAAGGATGTATTTCCGTTCTTCCATCGGAATACAAAGGTTAGTGTTCTTCACGAATAACTCGAAAATACGCTGTTCTTTAGTTTTTTGTTCATTCTGCAAGAATCGGCCATTGTTTTTTTTTATTTTGATGTTATTGAATGATGTGACGAGCTAGTCGTTCACCTGATGTTAAGCGCCACGGCCGCCCATAACAGAACAGTGTCTCTCGGAACCCTAAAACATAGAGTTTCAAGCGACACTGCACTGCGCACATCATCCTGAGACATCAGCACAATCTTGTAAGATTACTAGACTGTGAGATCAGTTCATAAAGTCTCATTTGTCTAGTAATTTCACTAGCTACAGTGCCCTTCAAACCGGAACAGAGCAGTGCTTGCGCACTACTGCTTGGCGACAGAATAACTGGAAAAGCGGTGGTACCTTCCTAGACGAACTTGCAGAAAAACCTACTACCCTACCACCTAGTAAATCACTTTAATATTATTGGGTAAGTAAAAACATACTCCTTCACGCTCAAACGGCTGAACGGTTTTGGATGAAATTCGGTACCAAGATAGCTTATACACTGGATTAACATATAGGCTATACCTTCTCCCGGAAAAATGAAATGTTCCCGTGGGATGAGCAAATAATTAAAATACTTTTTATCCGCGAGTGAAACCGCGGGGCGCAACTAGTAATAAATATGGCGAAGACAATGATTAGATTATTATGGAAATAGTACTAAAGGATTATTTCCATTTTTCCAGGGTGGTGTCTCAGTGGAAGTTGCAAGCGACAGCGACGACGAGCCGGTGGTGAAGCAGCCGAGGCTGAGCAGACGAGGCTCACCGAGGAGACAGCGCACTCCTGTCAAGCAGCATCGTTACTCCCGCCGTAGAGACCTCTCGCTAGACAGTCGTCAGTCTGCCTCTGAAGTAAGTTTGCTGAAAGATGCATAAGTTTTATAACTAACTTCTCAAATCAAGAAAGTCCTATATTATGTCGTGCGCTGTATCTCATTCTCCCGTTATCCATCGAGACTTAATGTCTCTAGAAACTACACGCAGAAGCAGATCACCATCAATCAGATTAATTTCTGTACATATCTACATATCTTTAGAGAGTATTAGACATAATTAGGTACAAAAAATAAGAAGGGGAGCAAGGACAGCTTTGACAAGTCCACTAGAACCTGGAATCTTTGAATTTATGAAATATTTGTTCGTAAAGTTGTTTGCTGCAAATAGACCGTAGTGATTAATTTTATATGGTAGTGATTTCATGAAGTGTTGTATGTGAAATCTGCCGGAGACAGCTGCTAGTATACTAATACCGTTTAACTGTCGTTCTAGGAGGAACAAGAATATGCTGTAACGTACCAGTGGCGCGGTTTCGGCTCTGACTGCGAATCTGAACTGACCAGGCGAGGGTGTGACAACATGGCGGACGAGCGACGGGTGCCCGGCGCATGCGACGGCTTCGACGACAGAGATACTGACCAAATGGTGCCCGTTACTGACCAGATTGATGGTAAGTGGAAACTGTTTTAATGGGGTTCTATGGCGGGAAAACGAAAAAGATCTCGTCACCGCATTGTATTATTTTTCAAAACTTGTGTTATTTTCAGTTGTTAGTGCTTAAAATTGTTGGCATTTTATTCGTTAAGTGCTGGATTACAGGCATGAGTGTGGGAAAGTGGTATAATGATGGTGAAACGTTTCTTTTCGTGTTGTTTCCAAAACACCATAGAAGCTTCTATTAAAGTTGCCACCACATTACTAGGTGTATGACTTTGACTAAACTATGACTTGACTTCGTCTGTATAATAATAATTCACACCCTGCCGTGATTTCCTGGTAACTAAACAAATTCATTGCAAAGAGACGCTTCAAAGTATACGGATTGATTGATAACAGTAGTTTCATCATTTTCTGTGCTATCCGTTATCAGTACTTGAGAACGTCATACATAAAGAGACAGCTAGCCGACACCTGATTATCCTTACATATTCATTCCATTACAGACGTCATTCAATATGATAGTAGGTTATTGTGACCAACTCATTCTCCATTTTATATTTCAGTAAATCGTACATTTTCCTATATTAGAACCATACATAATTGAATGAATTCAGTTGAAAAACAACATCGCTGCGTAACACTCAAGTGCATTCCTTGTTACGGAAACACGTTTTTTTACACAAACAAACAAACAAACTCTTCATCCGGTGAAATCGTCTTTTTGTTATAGGACTTGAAACACAACATACTGCCCGCACCGAAGAGAAAATCAAAACACCGCCAACAGTGATAAAGAGAAAAAAACCAGTGGACTCATCGAGATTCAATCAAACAGACAGAAAATCGAAACATCTAGCTACATTTTACTTTAAGCATCATGACACGGACTCAGATCGGCAAAAGATAGAAACGGACGAGAAAAGCCAAGAAGAGTCATCGGAGGAAGAGTGGACTTACGTCGGTGGACCTAAAATAGCAAATGAGGACTCAACGGACATTATGACGTCATCGGTCGAAATCCAATGTGAACTGCCAATAGATAACACAGACAAGAAAAATCAGAAATTGGACGCGTCAACGCCTGATCTTTTAAAAGTGGAAAACACCAGATGTAAAGACTTGGAAAGACTAGTGAATCAAGCAGAAGTATTGGTACAGAAGCAAGCGCATCAGCATATGGCTAAGAAGAAAGGGACGAGGAATTTCAAACCGTTGTCGTTGGAGGAAGAAGGCAAGAACGTCAGTAGGAATAAAATGTTCAGGATTAAAGAATGGCTCAACCAGAGTTCGGAAGGCAAAAACGAAAATAACCAGGTGAGCTAATTTTAAAGTTATTCTGATCAGTCCAAAGTTTCATATGAGTTTATGTCATAAAATTAGATACGATAACAAAATCAACGGTTGCGCTTTATCTAGCTAAAAGGAGAGACCAAAAGTCATGATGTAATATGATGTTTGGTCGATAAAAAAGGCTTTGTCGTATTTTTCGTAGTGTCTGTCAAAAATAGACTAAAATATGGAAAGCGTGGACGCAGTCTACGATAGTGCATGCTTGTCTAGTGTCTACTAGGCATCTACTTGTTCACGTTTCATTCGATTATAAAATTAGTACACTAATAAAATAATACCACTATAATTATGCGTTTTTCTCGTCGAATATTATATAATATTATAGAAATTGACGTGAGTAGTACTCTTAATTACAACTATTACACGGCTAACACTCACGAGATACAGTCGAATAACTCGACCGGTGTTCGGACAATATAGATGCCCATCCTAAATGGGGTACCTACAAAGTAAGCGCCGACGCCGCCGCGCGTACTCCATGAGAATATTCTACGAGAAAAACGCATAATTATTGTGATATTATTATATTAACTTATCCATTCATTGAAATATAGTGTTTCTATGTCAAATGAAAGTAGAAACAGTGGTAGGACGTGACAGGAGCGGAACTTTTATATTTCAAGAAAAAAACAGGAAACAAAAAAATTATAAAAATCAAGTTTTCGAAACGGGACCTTTTGCCCTTCACCCGCATATCTGTTGCAGTTAAAGATAAATGTCTTCTATTCTATAGCCACACAATTAGATAATAGTTACAAGAGTGTTTTATATCCACATTTGATATACTTTTGTTATTATATTAGGGCACAGAAAGCTACGACGCCTCAGGAGAGTACACAACAGAGAGCGAGGTGGACACGTCACTGACTTCTGAAGAAAGGAACCTTCACTCTTCAATGGATATGAGCACGTCTACATGCACCGTTACTCCTACACACCACGCTAAGGTAATTAGTTACATTCGTGAATATTTAATAATAATAATAATATGTGTGGACATCTCACACAACGCCATCTAGCCCCAAACTAAGCAAAGCTTGTACTATGGGAACCTGATAACTGATACAATACTTAGATACTTTTTGTTTGTAAATACATACATAGAATACATTATAACACCCAGACACAGAACAAACATCGATGTTCATCACACAAATGTTTGTCCTGGGTGGGAATCGAACCCACAACCCGCAGTTCAGAAGGCAGGATCACTACCAACTGAGCTATCGGGCCAGTCAAAAAAACGGCGCCATCTAGCCCGAAACGAAGCAAATTACTGTGTGAACCATAAATACCAAGATTCAGAAATATGTCAGCAAGAAATTGTTTAAAAATTATCAATCGGTTTTATTTTGAGAGCTTTTTATTTGTCGATATCGATATTCTAAATATCTGCAAGATATGAGTTGATATTTGTAAGTTGACGCTTAACTACGGCAGAGGGCGCTATATGGTGGATGTGTATAATTGGAAAATACTGCCATCTTTGTCGTGGTTATATTTCGCATCGTAAAAGTAAACCATCGCAGTTTTGCAGTGCTTGCATAATTTGGTATCTGGAGGTATCACCAGTTCATGAATTTTAATTTTCGTGCTTTTTATGTTCATTGTTTTGTGTTCATTATCAAGGAAATCTCATAAAAAATAGATACTCCTTTGCATTTGATACTGTCCATCCAAAGGTGGTCTCGAAGAGATCGCTGTCAGCGATAAGACCACCCATTATGAGGTTTTCATAGTACTTGTATATTTCATTGTTGGAACAATAAAGAGTTCTCTAACTCTATCTTTCTATATCGTTGTGTTTTACTAAAAAATATCATAAACATGAATCATTATAACCATACTTTGATTATAATCTTGCAATAACTTGCGCCAGCTAAGCCTTTGTATCTAACCATCTAACAGGTGACATTAAGGAAGAAGCGAGCTGGCAACAGCGCGCGACCTTGGTCAGTCTCCTGCATCTCACAACTGAGCGGCGCGGGCGCATCTCTCGTCACGACTCCTACGGCAGGCGACGTTGCCGCTATGTCACACAACATGTCAATATCCGAATCTGCATTGAACACGCTTGCATCACCTCAAAGAGTCACTCCTGCCAATTCTAATTCTAAGTTTAGAGGAAGTTCTACTACTGTCCAGGTAAATATTACTGTCAATTTTGCACTTTCAGCAGTCGCAAAGGTTGATTCTCCTTGATTAGAAGAGTACAGCAATACTTTATAGCTTTAGAGCATGTGAGACAGAAATGATGCACATATATTTTCATACTAGCATCTGCGCCCGCGTGGCCTATAGGAAAATAATTCAACCACCCATTTCATCCTCTTTGGGGTGGAATTTCGAAAACCCCTTTCTTAGTGGATACACCTTATCCTACACTTTACAAAGAACACACCCTCCAAATTTCAAGTCTCTAGGACCAGCATTTTAGACTGACACCTTATAAGTACCCCATACGTATACTATTAAGTAGGAATGCACCGAACATGATTCTTGAACCATGTTTGACCATAATTATTATCACTAAACGTCAGATGAAGCCTTGAAGTATGGCCAAAAAATAGACTATCAGAAATGCAAATAACCTCAAAAAACAGGGACTCATTTGTTTTTATTTGTCTTAGGGTCATATATCAAGTACCAACACGATGACTGAAGCCTGCACCTCCTGCGTGGAAGCGAGTGACAAACAGTACTGGCTGCGTCGCAAGCGACTAAAGATGCGCTTGCGCAGGCACAACGACCATACATTCAGGCAGGAGAGGCTGGTCAAATCGCTGTCTTTCTGTGGACGGCTTACTCCTGAGATCGAGGATAAGAACGAGAGGAGTACGGCCAGTGATCCTGCCACAGGGAGGAAAAGCAGGTTGGTACTTCTTAACTGTCGCTGTTGCTTAATTTTTACGTATTTGGTAAGAATTGGGGTATTTCATTATGTAACCAGGTTTGTAATTATCAAAATTGCACAGAATTTCACAGAATCTAGTGAAGAGACAAGTAAATAGACTTTTGACTTTTGACGCTATCCAATGCCATCTATGATAATTTTGAAGAAGCTGGGACTTAGAAACTTAGAAGTCTCAATTCTAAACAACCTCTCGTACACAGATTCGACACAACATCAACATCTGGCAACGACAGCGACGAGGAACAGATCAAACAGCAGCAAGCAACAATAGCGAACCTGCGCAGGAGCATAGAGAAGACGCACATATCGGGCCGAGAGGATAGTGCCATTCCGGAACAGAACGAGGAAGCTGTTGCCCCGAGCTTTAAATTAGGACCAGCTGGAGGATCGGTCAGGCCTAGACTTGCTAGGAGCCTGGAAAGGTTTGTAAATATATTTTTAATTTTGAAATAAAACTTTCTGTCACTCTTTCTCAGAAGTTTTCAGTGGCGTTCGCATCACCAGCTTACTCCCCAAGTCATGGAATTTGAAAGGTTTTGGTTAACGTAGATCTCCATTGTCAACATAACAAAGTTAAAAATTGCATTATTATGTTGGTATGTACGGTAAAATGGCAATTTACAATTGCCAAGATGGCAACATTAACATTACACAAAGCTAAAACAAAGTTATACCGGCCCATAGATGGAGCTAAACTAAAGAAGTTTTACATCAGCCGTGTGGTCTAAAGTACACTCGTTTTTTTCCTGCTCTGTGCTCAGACTGCAGCACAGATTGGAGTTATAACTACCTGCAGCTTAAAATATTTATTGATTGTTTTGTCCACAGAGAGAAGAATTTCATAGCTTTAAGCCTGGGGGATCCGAACCAGCTGTGGGACTTGAGTATGGACAAGGACTCTGACAAAAGTATGACGGCTGGCACAGAGGAACATAGCTCATTTTCAGAGCAAGCTTGGGATTTTTATCAGGTAGATTACAGACTCTAGTGTTTTTACTTTATGACATTATATATATTACAATGATGGCAGCACTTAATTTTGGCACTTGGGCAAGCCACTATGGCTAAGAGCCAAGAGGATACAGAGAATCCTAGTTAGGGTTCAGGAACTATATACAGATCATGGACTCGAACTAGGATTCGTGATCGTTGTTGTGTTTATTTAGCAGGTCTTTTTAAATTTAATACCTCAAAATGAATAGTCATACATATTTAGATAACAATATACTAGATACTGAACGTTATAATGATAAATTCAATTTAAATCACTTTAAAAAAACTCACGTGTTTCATGTTGCGTACAGATTATCAGATATCAGCTCATAAGCTTAATTAATTTGCATAATGTAATAGGTTGATTAACGGTGGTTTTCAATCAGTTACCTATGGATAGAAACGTCGAAGGATTGGAATCTAGACGTTCTGATTGGCTGCAATAATAATTACAACCAATCAAAACTACTAGTTCTCAATCTATCGACATTTGCTATCCTAGTTATATTGAATATGTTATAGTGAATGCAACATTTTTCAACGAGATGTACCTAGCGAGATAAACAGTGTAATTATTGTTGATTTCGTACTCAATCACATTTCTTTTTTGTTTCACAGTCTAAATTGTATGTATTGTCCACAGGAGAAATACAACTCAGAGCCATATTCCGAAGCACCAGATTCGGACGCTGCCCGTCGACTGCTAGAATTCGGTGACGACTACCGCGCCTTCTTAGACTCGCAATCAGACTGTTGCTCGAGCCTCTCAGCACAACCAGAGAATGACAGCCCCAGTGGCACCCGCAGACGCAGACCACCCTCAGAAATGTCTAGGGAAAGATCCCTACCCCGCTACAAACGTCCAACAAGATCCCCCATAGATACACCATCCCGGAAACCGAAAAAGTCAATGTCCAGCGCTGAACGCAAAAAATCGCTCCTCGACAGTCTAGAACGTTCCAGAAATAACACCAGCATAGAAAGCAACGAAGGGAACCGACGACGACGCCCGTCCGAAACCGAGCGGAAAAACAAACGCTCTCCCGAATTCGATTTACTCAACGTACAAGCTCTAAGCAGAAGACGTCACAGCTCGAACTTAACCAGCGACGAGGTTAACAGCTCGCTAGAATATACAGAAGTTAACAACCGCCCCGATATACTAGACTCGCTAAACAGAAGACGGAGGAGCGAAAAGGACGGGGAATCGGAGTTGCAGAAGATAGCGCTGTCAGAGCTGAGACGGAGGTCGACCGAGAGCGGGGATTCGGAAGATGAATCGCCGAAGAAACACAGTCGGAGGAATTGGGACGGGGATTCGGATTCGGAATCCGAGGAAGTTCGATCGCTGGTGCGTCGGTCGAGCTCGCAGTTGGAAGCGGCAGAGGCGCTAATGGCGCGACATGACTCTTCGCCGGACCTCCTTCGAGCTTTCGACTATGTAAGGACGTACGATACAGATATAAGTAGCTATTCGGACGATGACGCGCGATCATGCGTGGCGCGCCGGCCGGCTTGCTTCCGCGCCCGGCTCTGCCTCGCCGTCGCCGCTTTTTCCGTTCTCATTATAGTTTACGTACATATCCAATGACAGCTTGGGCTTATGTCAGTTTTTTCTATTTAAGTATGCGTTCGCTGCGATAGTCGGATTGCGTCGAATTGGCCTATTGTGACTGCGTTGTAATTTTGAAAAAACTATCGGAATAAAAGACTTATTTAGATCTCTCGTAAACATTCCATTTTTGTTGTAAATATTATGTACTTAATTTATTTGTATGTACAAAGAAGCATTTATGTAAAATGTTACATAAACGACGCCTATAAATCTAACCGTCGCAGCGTATGAGTCAAAATAAAACTAACAAAAGTTGAGATTTTGTGACAGTTTCACTTTTGATGTTAAGAACATTATATTAACGTTTCGTTGTACTTAATTATGCTTAATTTTATTTACATTTTGTCTGATAACTATGTGCCAGTCACGTGTACAATACAAAAGTGATACTGTGTAACAAAGTCACAAGTTTACGCTCATGTTTGTTTTTATTTTCATGCCCAAGTTATTTTCCTTCCTACTAACCCCTCTTTTGTTGTGTGAGTGAATGTGATTTTTTAGTTTTTTTTTTACTAACAGCCTGATTTCTTTTGTTCATTCTCATCTTGGTGGTATAAACATGGTGCTAGGAATAAAATTACGTTATTTAATTAATTTAAATCTCTATAATTTATTCAGAGAAAGGTACTGAACGCTTTCAGTTAGGAATCATTCGAGGTTACCAGTGGCATAATAAAAATGACTGAAAAAAATGTAATGTCAAATTGACAGATGTCACATTTGACGGTTTCGTTGTCAGTTCAGGATTAGGGTTTACTCTTGGTACGCTCAAAGTATTTAATCTACTCTAGATGTAAAATAAGGTAAATCGTGATTTCTTGTCATTGAGTGAGATAGATTAATATCAGTTAGTGTAGTTTTCTGATTTTGGTTGTATAAAGTCTATAATAATCTACTTGGGTCTAGTATTGCATGCAATGTAATTTGACTGAACTCCAAAATATCTCACAAATGTTGTAAATTCCAAACATAATATTGTATTTTTGTATAAAACAATAGGGTTAGGTTGTTAATTGATCTTTTATTACTAAATGTTAAACTTAATAGTGTTCATTGTAAAAATTGTTTAGATTAATAAACGTGTTAATTTGAAAATTAATATGGAGTTTCAGTCAATTAACACCCTAATCTCACCATAGTAAGCAATATTTTCGATTAGTAGATCAATTCTAGATTAGTTTAGCTACCAAATTGATAGAAATTCCTAAAATATACTGATATTTTCTGCTTTTTTTGCTTGGCATCTGATTTTCATAATTAGCTTGGGCATTTGTGTAATGTATACATTAGAACAACTTATAAAAATGCTTTAAATTTAATGAGAATGTTACTTATAATAATAATCGTACTTATATTAATCAGTTTTTTAAATTCCTATCTCAGATTATGAGGTCAATAAAGGCGGCGCTTTCAAACGTAAAAAGTGAAGCCAAAATGAAGAATACGATATCGTCCATCGATAAATCATCCTATCTTAGTCGCGAGTGCGATCAGAGGCAACATTTTATAGATGCGTTGTCGTGTAATTATTAGTTAGTTCTAAGTTTACACAATCGTAATTTTAAATTTATGGTGGGTGTAATGTTTTTGGAATTCGGAAGCGCTGTTTTTATTCCGCTAGGTGGACTGACGACCTGGTAAACCACGGGGAGCTGTTGGGTGCAAGATGGCCTACGGCCTATGTTCAGCAGTGGATTATGTTTTTATCAGTCCATGTATGTTTGTAATTACATATTCCACCGTAGTGCCTAAATTACTTATCCGATTTTGAAGAACGAAGTGGCCATCGTTTTGTTATTAAGATCTAGATTATAGTACCTTAATTTTGGTTTTGCGGTATTATTCTTCTTAATTTGGTTTTAGTCAATTTCTACTAGTTTGGCTTCATTTTGTAGTTTTGAGAGTGCTGTCTGTTCTTGTAGATTGAACTTAAAATTAATTTGAATGTTTGTGTTGTGCTAAGCTTGCAACTGAAGATGTAAAGGATTTAAGAGTGAGTTACAAGCATTTTATAATGATATGTGTGTACGATTTCAGTTTTTTTTTGTGTGATAATTATTTTGGCTTTGTCAGCAAGAACTTTTTTCCACACACAGACGGAGATGGTTACGCGTTGCCGGGAAAATATCAACTTGCTGGATGCTGCACTGGCTGAAGGACTTTCCACTACATTGCAAAGGGAGGTTAGAGGTTAGTTTAGTCTAGTTTATTTTATTTTGATACTAACGCTTAAATGTAAATAAAAATCCAGTTCTTTTTTAAAGCAAATGTATTTCATTATTGCTGAGAACTTTAAGAATAATACCTTCTCTTATCAACCAGTACAATTTTTTGTGAAGAAAAATAATAATTGTTGCCAGTATTAAAAAAATATTTTCACCAACTACGTAGCACTGAATACTATAATGATGATCTCATCCTTGCCGATTTGAGCAACTGTAACTCTCTTCTGCGTCAATCTGGAGAACTTGCGTGGTGTGCTCTTAAATGACTAGTGTATCCAATTTTGGCGGTATAAATACGCGCACAGTGAATGCACGTCTGCCATTAACTAATCCTAGTTATAACATCACTTATAGATATAATAATATATAATATATGTTAGAAGGCGGCCTACTTCTGAGTTGGTCGCGTTTAAGGTCTAAATCGCGCCTTTTCTTGTCTTCAAAGGTATACCTGATTTTTACAACTCGTCGCCAGTTAGGACGGGCCAAAGTTTTCCAACGAGAGGGCTAAATATCACATCTCTTCATGTGCCTTTTCAGACCGTCTTTGTAACGCAGGAATTGCCACTGCTTTTACGCTTACCATTATTGCATTAGAATATGCCATACCATATAATACCATATTGAAGTCATATTATGTATACGCGGCTGCATCGTCGTGCGCATAAATATCTTGTTTCATGCAAAAATGCGAGCGGTCGGTGGTCGCGGTTGCTCGCTCGAATTTCAACCGGTTTCTTCTCTCCTTATGCAGTTAACCAATCTCGGCTGCAATCAGGTCTTCACTCTATATTTGGGGTTCCAGACAGGGTACAGTTGGGCTAAGTTTTATTTTTTTATTTAACCCTGCATTGAGTGAAAGTCAACCTGTTTCCTCCTGGGTATAATCTGGGTCTTTTTAAGTCAAGAGTGAATGGGCATCTCATGGGCAAGCGTGCTTCACCTTAGACAACTTCGTCATTTACCATCAGGTGATTTGTTGTCAAACGCATGCCCATTTTAGCATTAAAAAAAAGACCTAAAAGCTATGAGTCCATAAACATGATAAATAATAAATATCTATATTATATAAAAATCAATGAAAAGTAATGATTCCGTTGTTAGTACCAGTGTTACAAGTTACAAAAAGAATAGTTGTAAACTGTAACTTAAAATTGAGCCTTTTGTTTGATCTTCATCTTAGCTGGAATATTATTCACTGAATTAAAAACTCATGAAAGTTGTATTTTTGGAGCCTGTTGCAACCGTATGGTACTACATATTAGGGTTGTAATATCAAGCGATCTAAAACGATTATCTTCCTTTTGATGTCACTTTATGACAGGAGCGGCTACGTCATTATTACATGCTACGCTAACGCTACGGTCGTCAGGTTTTCCCGTTGCGTTTACTTTGCGTTCATAATTAAGGGTTGCCACCGTTAAACTAGTATTGACATGTTTAGAGAAAATGCGTGAATTCTAATCAGCTATTCCTGTTATTCACTTGTGCTATTTACTAGGTGGTAGGACTTTTCTGCAAAGTTCGTCTAGGTAGGTACCACCGCTTTGCCAGTTATTCTGCCGCCAAGCACTGTAGCTAGTGAAATTACTGGGCGAATGAGACTTTATGACCTGATCTCACAGTCTAGTAATCTTATTGCTAGACTGTGCTGATGTCTCAGGATGATGTGCGCAGTGCAGTGTCACGCGAAACTACACTTGAGTTTCAAGTGTCACTGCAACTGATATGGGCAGTCGTGTCGCTTAACATCAGGCAAGCGACTAGCTCGTCATGTCATTAAATAAAAAAGAGTACCTAATCTTTTTACAAATTGTTATTTATGATAATACAATAGTTCTAATAACGACTAAAATTATTAACGACTAAACTCACGTTGATGAAAAGTCGAAAGTACTCCGACCTAGTTTCGGACATATTCGATGTCCTTCTGAGAGCCAGTTAATAACGCTAGCCACGGCAGCTTTCGTGAGCGTCAGCATCTGACTGGCGCTGCGTGCGACCGGCCATAGCCAATTCATTGACTTTAGCCATTATTAATTTACCAAAATAAAATCACATAGATAGAAAAAAAACTTACACTCAAAAGCTTTGTTTTATGGTTTACGATAAAAACTCTAGCAACACCGTTAAGGTTTAACCTTGTACTGCGTAATAACAGGCTATGTAATTATGGCAACCCTAATCCAATTCCCGGAAGCGGCGACACGGCCGCCCGGTCGCAGGCCCATTCGTTCGTCTCCACTCTCCGTCTATTTTTGCCAACGAAAGCGGAACGGTCTCGCCTGCTCCTGGGTCGTGGACATGGACAACTGTTCAATTTTTGCACAAATCAATTCAATTTGCGTAAAGTACTTAATTATTTTTTTCTTATTTTAATCGGTGGCGGTAGAACACTGCCGTGCCTCGCGCATTTCGTACGTAGGTAGCAGGATCAGAACGATAAAATTTTAATAAAACAACTGGTTCAGTTTTGTGGATCAAGGATAAATAAAAATTTGTCTATGTAATTGTCAACATAACAAAGTTAAAAAAATGTTTTTGGTAAGTCCGATAAAATGACAATAATTTACAATTGTCGAGGGGGACATTAACATTTAACACAGCAAAAATAAAGTTATATCGGCCGATAGATGGAGCTAAACTAAAGAAGTTTTACTTCACTCGTGTCGAAAGCACAATTTTTTTTAAATTTTGGCAAACGTCTTATAAATAAGAAGACATTAAGTCTAGTAGTAGAAAGTAGGTCATTAATATTAATAATCATGAAATTTCCCCAAAATCAAAAACTTTTATTTAAACATCACACAATCTTTAAACGTTTACAAGCACTTTTTGGAACAACTTCGATTTGCTCAGCTTTAGACCTTGCAGATATTCACGTGTATGCCCGTTACAATAAATCTTCAATATAAAATAATACCACACAAGAATAGCGTAACTCCACCAAGACTTCCTTAGGTTTCCTAATAAGTATATCTATTAAAATATTAAAAACTAGGATCACAATCATTAGCAAGCAGTCAAATATAAATAATCTGTTTTTCGTTTCAGTGGTGTTACACTAGATATTCATGTGTATTTTTTTGATCAAATTCAAACACGCATGATACCAAAATAAAACACTAACGACTAAAAATACCTTACATATGTATCACCCATTTGATTTCTCCTACGCTTTCTAAGTCTTTGTTTTATTTTATGACACATGCTCTCAAAATAAAGGTTGGGTATTCCGTTGTAAATTAATTAATTTAAAACAATGGTAAGAGTTAACTGCCCGTTTGTCTTTTGATAAACCTAACCTCAAATTCCACTAAGAATTGGTAGAAAATATTTGCATATTAATTAAAGATAAGCAGTTTATAGACTTAAAAGCGAAACAGGAATTAATAATCACATTAGGTACTGCATGAAAGAACTTTACACATACACGTCTTTTAGCTCGTAGTAGTTTTTTACTAATTTACCTGTGGCAACATCTTAACTAATTCGTTGAAATGACATTGACATTGGTGTCGATTCTGTGTCGCTTTCTCTGAAACTAAAGTAAACTCAAAGTATGGCGGTACTCTTCTGATAAAGGAGAAATGAAAAAGACAGAAATATGTTAATTTCATTTAGCTTTAGAGTATGCGACACAGAATCGATACCAATGTTCTTTTTTAATGATACGAGTATGATCGATTTTCGTACCAATTTGATCCAAATTTTTGAGACAAAGTTAGATAACGAAAACATGTATATGAATAGACACTTACCAAATATAATTTTCCACACATGCATATATGACGGGAAGTGCAAATTCGCTAAGTAAATGGTAACTGCCAATACATCTCCAGTTTTTATTAGATTAACATCACGAGATGACATCACTGATGTAAACATGGGAAATATACATCCCACTTGATGCAATTGTGACATTTTCAAGTCAGTTCCCAATATCATCTTTAGCTAACAAGTTGTCGATACAGGCAGTTTTAAAAGTTGATTAAAAATCGGAAAACTAAAAGGATCTAGTGATCAAAAATGGTGGTGTCCGGCAAAGTCTTAGTCATCGTCGAAGACTTCAGGCGAACGAAGTTGCGTAAAAGTGAGTTTGTTTTTGGATGAACTGCTTATCAGGTTGCCAAGGCTTATATATCTGCTTTATCTGTGGGCTTAATTAACTTAAAGGATTTGTTTTTTTTTTATCTACGTGGCACGAATGTGCCAACTTTATTAAAGACCAAAATTTTGTGTTGACGTCATTTATGACCAATAATTTCAAATCACTCATAGGTGATTACATTAAAATTAATTATAACTAGGTATTGCTTTATCATTGATGTTGCCGACGGGACTATAGTCCGTAGTAGGTTAGGTATGACCAAATGTTCTTTTGAAATCACAATCTTGGATAATAAATAAATAAATAAATATGTGTAGACATTTCACACAGCGCCATCTAGCCCCAAACTAAGCAAAGCTTGTACTATGGGTACCAGATAACTGCAATGATACAATACTTAGATAATTTATGTTTGTAAATACATACATAGAATACAATATAACACACAGACACGGAACAAACACCGATGTTCATAACACAAATGTTTGTCCTGGGTGGGAATCGAACCCACAACCCTGTGGGTTGTGGCTTCGATTCCGAATTCAGAAGGCAGGGATACTACCAACAGCTATCAGGCCAGTCAAATAATGTTACAATAATGAGTTATTATTAATATCTATCTACCTTTGATAGGTACTCTTTCCGTAAATGTTTAGAATAAAATGAAACGTTAAAATCTATCATAATTACTTAATCATTGATTAGGTGTACACTACACCATCATATTAAATGTTTTTACATTCATTGCGATTGTGGTACATTATCGTGACGTGAATGTATCTTACTTACTTATATAATATTTATTTTTATCTTAACCAAATAGTCAATGTTTACCCGATTGACGTCACAGACAAAGACAAGGTTAACAAGTCAGGCTAGACTTGCGTAATGACAAATGGCGGCATTGCGGGCTAGTGCATTCTTTGGCATTGGCGCCAAATCCATTGTAAAATTGGGATAGCTCGTATTTGCACTGGCAACACGCCTCACTGTCTCAAGGCAAGAATGAAAGCAATATCAATTATAAATAAGTACCCTGTAAGTTTAGCAGTGATGTATATACCTGTAAGTTCAATTAAATTATATTTCTGCTTGTTAAAATTTTAAGAAGATTGTTGTGTTTTTCTGATTTCTGTGTGTGTATAACGTTAAAGTTAAAAGTTTGTATTATTATGTTGGTATGTCAGATTGTCCGGTAACATTAAAATTTACAATTATTGTCAAGATGGCGACATTTAAAATTAAGCAAAGTTATACCGGCCGATAGGTGGAGCTAAAGAAGTTTTACTTCAGTCGCGTGGTCTCAAGCACACTATTTTTTTTACATGCCACAATTCTTAACCTAAATACAAAAACCGTGCGACACTTGCCGTTGTCGTACCGTGCTTTCAAAATGGCTCAACCTGAAAATGGTAATGGCCCGAACTGGTTTCGTAAACATTGAGAGCAACAAATCAATGCCTGCACCAATTTTAACTCGTTTATCTTGTCTCTCCGTTCACATAATTACACGAAGAGTGCATTGACTGACATTCGATAATTCCCTCTGAACATGGGATAATTAGGTGGAATGCAGTCTGACCACGCACTGGCCATTGAAAAATGGTATTGAGGCTATGACTGCCACACATATTAATTACAAAAGCGATGAGTAGATATAAAATGATTACCAGCAAATATTATATCATTTCACCAGTTTCCTGACAGCCTCTGTGGTGTGATGGCTGAGCAGGTCGGCTCATAACCCCAAGTCGGCGTGCTCGATTCCCGCGGCAGGACAAGTATTTGTGTAACGAAGAATAAGCGCAAATACTTGTTCTGTGTTTGGGTGTTGTGGGACCATGGTCCTTGTAGTTCCTGGGTCTTTAGACACAGGGAGTCTTTGTTAGGGTCCAGGATCTTTGCATCATGTGCGCAATGTATGTGATCGTTGGGCGTTATTATTATTATACCTCAGTAGATCCTTCTGAACTGTAGGTTTATGGGTTGTATTCCCACCCAGGACCAACAGTTGTGTGATGAACATAGATGTTTGTTCTGTGTCTGGATGTCATATTGAATTCTATGTATGTATTTACAAACAAAAAGTATAAGTATTCTATCAGTTATATCTGGTTTCCCTAGTTCAAGCTTTGCTTAGTTTGGGACTAGATGGCGTTGTATGATATGGCACAAATATAATTATTTGTTTTTAAAATTTGTCTTTCTTGAACATACTGTTGATGTTTTCTTTAAAATTATAAGAGCGAGTGCAAATTCACACATAACTTACAAAGTCATTGGTGCAGGACCGAGCGGGAATTGTACCTGGGTGCGTCGCGTCGGATTGTAGTAGGTACCTATGGGTTACCGCTGATCCACACTCGCTCATAAACTCAGGCATCGATGTATCTCAATGTTGCTAAAAGGCCCAGATTACAGAACAATGCTTGGTCGTCGATTGCTGCTCAAGCTTAGATTTGATTCACAAATTGATAATTTGTTGATCTTTTCTTGAGCACCGATTCACAGCTGAGCGTAGTTCTGTAATACGGGCCTTAGTCTTGCGTTTACAAAGGTCATTCGGTCGGTTACACCTTAATTTTACATTTCGTGTTGCCAGTTGCCAGTCTCGTAATTTTATAAGTTTAATAACTAACGTGCTCCTAACATTTGATAGGTAGAATATATCTTTTTTTATGCTAAGGGTATGACATGACGAGCTAGTAGTTCGCCTGATGTTAAGCGACACGGATGCCCATATCAGTGGCAGTGTTACTCTGAACTCTAAAGTATAAAGTTTCCCGTGACACTGCACTGCGCACGTCATCCTGAGACATCAGCACTGTCTAGCAATAAGATTACTAGACTGTGAGATTATGTCATAAAGTCTCATTTGCCCAATTAATTTACTAGCTGCAGTGCCCTTAAAACCGGTACACAGCTGTAGCGCAGTAGTACTTGGCGGCAAAATAACTGGCAAGGCTGTGGTACCTACTTAGACGAACTTTGCAGAAAAGTTACCACGTATCACTTAGTAATTAAATCACAAGCATTTCTGATTAATTCGCAACAACTGAGTTTAGTGATCATGAATAAAACTAAATATGTAAGGCCCATACTTTACTAACATTGAGTTAATTATGTATCGAGCACTCCCTAAAATGATTCATAACATATTATTAGACTTTGTGCTTTATGGCTATTATAACTACGTGTATACTATAATGTACTCTGGGATATTACTCATAATGAAAGGTTAGGTTCCATGTCTGGCGTCTTTTTGCCGTGTTTCTTAAAAAGTCAGGACAGGTTTTTTGCGTCCCTGCAAATTATCCACAGGATACATTTCACCGTAACAATTTTTTAGGTTATTTACCCATACTCGTACCCGTACCCATTTAAACCGTCCTGTTTCTTTAACATTTTATCGTCTGGCGTCTGATAGCTTTTCAAACTTTTTCTACATAATATTATGTTTTGATCTAAATCAGTCTTTGAAAATATGTCTTCAAATACAAAGTACCGACTGTCTCAATATAAGATTTTGACCTAGCTCTAGAAATCGACTCCTTTATTCAAAATTGTATGATTTGCATTGTCTTGTTTGCTAACAAAAAGTAGCATTGAATGTTTTGTGAGTGTTGTGACACAAAGACACGGCAGTTTATACTTAGCGATACTTATTTGCAAACCTAAATCTTATAACCTCTTTACATAATTTGTTGAAGTAAAACTTCCTTACGCGCGCTTGACTTGGGGAGTACGCTGGCGAGGCGAATAGAAGTTGAAGCTGGTTCACTTAGATCTCCATTGACAATTATATTAACAAAGTTAAAAAAATTGTAGTTCTAATATGTTGGTATGTCCGGTAAAATGACAATTTTCAATTGTCAAGATGGCGACATTAACATTAAAAAAAGCAAAAACAAAGTTATACCGGCCGATAAACTAGTTAAGAAGTTTCACTTCAGTGGTGTGGCCTAAAGCACCTTTTAGTAGTTTTTTTCTTCTTGTGTAGGCGAACAGTCTACACAAGAAGAAAAAAACTAGTCCAGTTTATTTTCAAAATAAAAATAACACTCAACGAGGACCTTAACTAGAATTCTCTAGGGACCCAGAACTACGAGGACCACGGTCTCACAACACCCAGACACAGCGATTAATGTTTTAGGCCCTTATTACAGAAATAAGCTCAGTTGTGAATCGGTGCTCAAGTTAAATTTTATTCACCGTATGATCAATTTGTGAATGAAATCTCGGATTAAGCAACGATCGACGTCTGAGTATTGTATTGTTCAGTATCTTTCATGTTTTAATAAAGTAAATGATTTATCAAAAGTATGGTGATCATTTCAATAACATGGTAGATATCATGTTTAAATCCAATATAGCGCATTTAATTACCATGTTATTTGCGAAGCTTCCATAAAACTATGAGTGTTGCCAGGGGAATTGAGTAATTTCCTACCTATTATTTTTATGTCGTGATAAAATTGGATCTTGTTACAACACGGGAAGCGTTGTATTAGTTTTTGAGTAGTAATATCTTATTTTACTTCTATCTGTTATTAATTAGTCCTCGTGGTTTTACTACCGGATAAAAGTATCTTACGAGCTATCTGCATTCCAAATTTCATCAAAATTGCTTCCGTAGTTACGGATATTAATGATAGCAAACATTTACACACATACAAAATTTCTTATTTATAATATTTCTATCATAGCAACCAGATTTGTCGTGTCTATAAAAATACATTATTTGTTTACTCACCTAGATAAAATAAAAACTACCATGCGTTTTAGAAATAGCTGTTTCGAGTAATTAAAGAGATCTTGTGACAAATCTTGTAACTTTTGTTTTACCCTCAATTGACTTCATGATCTTCGATTCTAATCGATGCTTTGCGTACAAGGTACCATCCTCTTTGATTACTATATTATTGACAATAAAGCGCTAAAACAGCTTTGTAGCATCAAGGATATGTATTTTGTGAGTGGAGTGCATTCGCTTGAAGCGCTAGAGATTATTTCTGTAGGTAAGGTGAGTAAGGTGGCTCAGTCAGTGTATTGGACGGGCCTCGTTTGAGGTGGACGCGTCGTCAAACGTTATGTTATCGCGCGTTTTGTTTACGTAGACTTGTGAGGGATTATACGGAAAGAGTGTAATTTTTTTAATTTTACGTTTATGATTTGGAATGGAAGTCAAGTGGCAAGTTTTCTTTTTTATCGGAAAAAATAGTACTGGATGCGCACGAGTGATTTTAACTTTCGCTTCTGTCAATGCGTTCTTCAATTTTATTTTTCTATGTTGTTGTTCTATTTTTAAATATTATATTCAGATAATTTCTATTTCCGCATTGTTTAAAGTGAAATTTACCTAAGTACCTATTAGAAAATGTATACACCAAGATAATATTACGCAATTAGTTTCGATTTTATTTGTACTAGTACTTCCAATACAAAAGCGTATCGCAAGCTTAAAATAAAATTAAATTCATTTAATGAAAGGCTACATTAAACTAAATTAGATTATTAGATCTTTTAGTTTTTCTTTTTCATTATTGAATTCTTTTTCTGTTCTTATTTTGAATAACATTTTTATATAACACTCATGGTAACTTAAAATATTTGTTCAGTGGTAACCTTGGCGAAACGAAACGGACTAGCTACCTACGATATTGTTTGTATTCATTTGCCAGCTGTTCGCAATTTCATCGACTTCCTTAGTTTACGTTACGTTGTTACAATTTGTTTCTTTTGCTTTAGTGTTTTTATCTTTTTAGCCTTTACAATATATATTGAGGTATATGGCATTTAGTTAGTAGGCGCTATCTAATCTTTAATTATATCTACCACTAATTTAGTGGTAGATACTAATGCTATTTAAAATAGTTGTGTTAGTTCGTAAGACATGAAAACATAATGTTATAACTCAGAACTTTAAAAAGATAAAACAAAAAAAATTTACTTAAAATTACCCATTGGTGCAAGGAAAAATACCCAGAATGCTGGCTGCATTGCCACGTTGAATGCAATTTTATTATGCACAAAAAAAATAGCGGTGATTCTTTGGGCTATATTTATAAATGTAATTATAAAAAAAATATTATTGTTATATAAGTAATGTAATACACTAGATAACATTTGTAACAAGTTTATCAAGTTTGCAATCTTGTAATTACGTCAGACGTAATATCTCTACCGTCAATATTATCAATAATAATTATAATATATGCGTACACAAACACCTGTGTAGTGTTGGATAATACGAGTAACTTTCACTAGTTTAGTGTGTAATTAGCACTTTTGAACATAACATTATATTTTGATGTTCAATCTAAATATATGTAACTCAAAGGTGACTGACTGACTGACTGACTGACACTGAACGGATCGGGCTGAAATTTGGCATGCAGGTAGATATTATGACGTAGGCCTCCGCTAAGGATTTTTCGAAACTCCACACTTAAGAGGGTGAAATGGGTGGTTGAATTATTTTCCATAGGTCACGCTGCGGGCAAAGCTGCGGGTAGAAGCTCGTTATTCATAAACCTAAAACATTTGCTTGCGGAAGCCATTTGAAACCCTAAATTAATTCTATAATCCCACTATCACTAGCAGCATTATCTTTCTCAACTGTATAACTGTAGTCTTTAGTTAAATGTTTGATATCGAGGAGCATTTTAATAAGCCAACCGCGATTTTTATCATTCAATTACTGTTCTATCATCTGACCCAGATTATATTCAGGCACAATAATGTCCGATTGCATTTCGTTGTAGATGCTCTTGCGCAACTATTTTCTCTTTGTCACGCTTCTGTTGTGCTACTGTGGGTATACCTGGGCAGCCAGCCGTATCGATGAACAAGATCGAGGCCATACAATGAGTATATGAAAAATACCATAGTTATAAGGCGGTTATCTGTTTCTTAAAACTACGTTGTCTTTTTGTTCATTTGCTGTTGCCGGTTGATGTTGACAGTTAATATTTATAAAGCCTTACTGGACACTAGGATTGGCAATTGGTGGCGGATAAAAGAAAACGGCCAGGCTTCTGTTTTTCTTCAATTTCAACTCTTACGTAGTTAGTTTCTGCGTTATGCTGTTTTGCTTCAAATACCGCAAAGACTTTTATATTTTCTCAATTTACGGGAACATCAATGAGTTTATTACAATTCATTACGTTGCTCCCAAAATGACATGCTGTATTTGTAGGATTGGTGATGGTGGAGTATCAAAGCTGGAGTTACATTTGAATTCCAAACGCTTCTGTTTTTCTTCAATTTCAACTCTCATGTAGTTAGTTTCTGCGTTATGCTGTTTTGTTTAAAATACCACGAAGGCTTTTATATTTTCTCCATTTACGGGAATATCAATGAGTTTATTACAATTCACTAGTTTGCTCTCAAAATGGTAGTGCTGTATTTGTAGGATTGGTGATGGTGAAGTATCAAAGCTGGAGTTACATTTGAATTCCAAACGCTTCTGTTTTTCTTCAATTTCAACTCTCATGTAGTTAGTTTCTGCGTTATGCTGTTTTGTTTAAAATACCACGAAGGCTTTTATATTTTCTCCATTTACGGGAATATCAATGAGTTTATTACAATTCACTACTTTGCTCTCAAAATGGTAGTGCTGTATTTGTAGGATTAGTGATGGTGAAGTATCAAAGCAGGAATTACATTTGAATTCCAAACGGCTGCATTTTTGCAACATCTAAATGCAGCCTAACCTATATATATGTATATAATTATACTTTAGTCTATTGACAACTAATTGCTGTTGACATTTGAAAACAGGATTTGGTAGAATCTCGTCTCATCTACTCGAATACTAAATATTAACCTAACCTTCAGGTTTTTGACCTTTTCAAGTTTCATCATTTACAATTTGCATCGCAGTGCAACCAGCTATGTTCACACGCAAAAATTTCACCTATTCGTGTAATATATTACGTGTATGTTTTTTATTACCTCTTTCTTACGTCACCTCTGTACAGAGAGTACGCCAGACATAAGTATGGGTTTTATTCAGCCTATTCAAGTACCTATATATCGTTTTTATGTGATTGTACGAACATAAATTGAAGTGGTTTCACTGCACTGTGAAAGTTTGTTAATTTTTATTTTTATATGGCTTTTGCGGTTTGCTGCGTTCAAAGTTTTATTTTTGTTTTATTATCTTGCCATTAAGAAGGCTGACTTGAAGTGTAATAAAATATGCGTTATTCGTAATTTTCTTCTCCTTAGATCCAATTAGCTTCTACTTTTCCAAACATAATATTTTTAGAACTGCATTGCTCTGAGTATACATATACAGCCTTATTAATAAACACGAACTAGCTTTAGACTAGTTACACCATCTATTGTCTCTTTCGATCCAGCTAAATATTCCAGTAGCAAAAAAAGGACAAAAGCTGAAGTAACTAATCCGAAACTAATACCCGTTTATTAATAAGGCTAATACAGTATACGCATTATTCCGTATTCTCGTTTCTCGGTGCTCAAGATAAGATTTCCAAGCAACAATAAAGTTTACTATCTTGTACCTTCGCAGATACTGGATCTATATTCTTAGAAACACCCAAGTCTTTGTTTTTAAACTTATAAGACGTTTTTGTATGTATGAGATCAACCGTAGAATCAAGCCACTCCTTTCAGAGTCACTCCTTGTTTGAAGCTTGATTATTCATATAGTTGCTCGCAGCTGTATGTCAGTCTTCTATGGTTATTATATATACACGTAGGTTATTAAATAGTTTCATTGACTCCTAATTGTTAAGGTCAAAGGTACGTGGGTGTTATATCTTTCAATTGATTATATATTTTTTAGGACTGTAGAAAAACGACTGAACATCAAACAAAGCTTGTAACATTATTATCTTCTTTAGTTGAAACTGCCAATCACATACAATAATCATAGCTTCATGTAATATACCACGGCTCTAGGTACATACACCGTCATTAACTATAAGTATTTGCTTAGTTATACGTATAATGGATCCGACATTTACAAAGGTCGAAAGAGAATCCATTACGCAGAAACGAAACTGTTTAATGGCTTAGTCCATTCTTCCAAGTTTCTTTATTATTTTTGTCGTTAGCCTCTTTAAATCCACGTGAACAAATAACACTTTTATACAAATCATTAAGTTAGATAGGGTAGGGTTAAGGTTTAATGTTATGTCTTAGTTCGCTCGGTTATTAACTTAATAACATTCAATTGTTTTATTATTTACTTTGTTCATTTCATGATATTTTATATCGGTTATCTGAAACGAAAATTATTTAATTACGTAATTAATTGTAACTTTTTCATTGAATTTACAGTTTTCAGAGGTTTTATAGGCGAATATAATTTTATATATTTTTATAACGCTGTGCGCAGCTAATCCTAGAAATTCTCTTTTTCTTCTTGTACTTTTAAGTCTTCTGTGTCACTGTTTAGGTGCGCCTATGTCGATAATCCGTTTGTTTACATTAGGTTTGACATTTGTATAACGTAAATAAATAAGAATTTGGAATCGTCAATCGATTTTCTACTTATGTCAACATTTCTCATGCATAATCCATTACTGGACAGTTGCATGTCACACACGCATGGAAAGTGCACTCCAGACTTGCTCCGTCAGGTGAACAGTTTCACCACAGATCAGATAATAGTTTCTACGTTAGTTTCACTTCCACATTGCATGCTTCACATGCTGGGGACTGATGGTAATCTTAACAGATTGCAGTTCATTTTCATTGCAAATTATTTAGTTAGCATTAGCTTGGCACGGGTATGACATTCATTGCTAACGTTTTCTAATGACCATTTGAATCTTTAGAAATCCACTTTTTAGCATATCGGCACGAAGGTCTATGCTGCTTGTCCAACTTCATGAGCCGATTTGGTTACTTACTCTTCAGAACATACATAGCTAGCTGTCTTCTCTTTTATTTTTAAGTGCTTATCATTACATTAATCTCTTTTATTAGCTTCACACGCCTACTTTTAAAACATTTACAGCAATTCGTGTAGAACTATAAAGAAAAGAAAAATTACATTTAACCGCTTTATGTAGAGCAGTTTCTACAAGATTTCATTAAAGCTCAATTGTTTTTTATAAGTGAAAACAAAATTATGTGTAACTTTGATATGTATTCAATCTTAGCACTATTCATAATAAGAGTGTGTATTATTTTTCTTACTTCAATAATGTTCTCTACTGTAACTATATAAAGATTAATCTATTAATTATGTCTGTCAGATACTAACGGGGCATAGACCGGACATTCTGGTTCAGCAGTACCGCTAACTCTAAATTCTTTCTTGTCTTTAGTAACGTCTCTATACAATTGCTTTTTTATCGCATTGCGTTCATCGGTTATTTTTCTTTAACGGATATCGATTTAGAATGCATCGTTAACTGCAACAGTGTTTTTAAATTGATTTGACACGTTCAAGTCGCCGTCTCATGCAATCGAATTTAAGAATTACTTAATTCATTAATTGTCTAATATGTTTGAATCAATTAATATAAATAATTACGAATTCTATAAAATTTAACGTTTGAATCATCATTGGGTGTAATTTATCGTAAACGAAATATTAAATCGTGATAAATGGTCATATTATAATTAATTCTTATTTGTGGTTTTACAGTGAGCAATAACTTAGTTATGAATGACGTTAATCATAAATGTTGTAATTAAATTAAGATCTAAACTTTCACGACCTGCGCATCTACTACTTAGTACTTTCGAATTAGATAACTATCATTTTGTTATATCAATTATTTGATTTTTCATTCCAAATCGATAATGATCAGTTTTGATCACATTAAAGTTATATCATTGTTCTTTATCGAGTGATGTAAGGATGATTCGTTTTATAGGAATTGTTTCTAAAGTGGTTTTACGTAATGTTAACGAATGAAGAAGTGATGAGTTGACGGTCTACGGAGTGAGTAATACTGAAGTCAAAATGAATGTGCCAGTTACGTCTAAAGTTAATGACAACAATGAGGAGATTGGTAAGTTGCGGCTCTGTAATTATCCAATTATCATTATACATTCATAGATCCTAAATTAGTAAGTATATGTACTCCGATGAACTACAATAATTGTAATTTTCTTCAAGAGTACGTATAGATAAACTCGGATTTTTATTTAGGTGATAATATAGGTCAAGACGGGAAAGATAGATTCCCGAGTGGCGACCACGAACTGGAAGGCGCATTGAAGGCTGGGCCCCCAATATGTAGACCGACGACCTGCTCAAAATGATGTTCAATGCAACCAGCTGTTCAAAGTGGGAGGTCTATGCTCAGCAGTGGACGTCTTCAGGCCGATGATGACGATGACTTAGGTACATAATGATGTCGAATCTGTCCATTCTCTAAACTAAATCTAACTTTAATTTAAGAATTTATAAAAGCTAATCTGTTGTTACGTCGAACTAAATTTAAACATCGTATTGACAGGACTAAATCATATGCATGAAAATAAATATGAAATTTAAAAAAAAGGGATTAGAATTATCCCGTAAATCCAGACGTATTCTTTCTTGGTAATACCTAAAATTTATTCATGTATCTTTTTATATTAAGGAATGACATGACGACCTAACCGTTCGCCTGATGTTAAATGACACTGTTGCCCATATCAGTTGCAGTGTCACTGGGAACTCTAAAGTATAGAGTTTCGCGTGACACTGCACTGCGCACGTCATTCTGAGGCACCAGCACAATCTAGTAATAAGATTACTAGACTGTGAGATCAGGCCATAAAGTCTAATTTGTCCAGTAATTTCACTAGCTACAGTGCCCTTAAACCGGAACACAGCAGTGCTTGCACACTACTGCTTGACAGCAGAATATCAGGAAAAGCGGTGGTACCTGCCTAGACGAACTTTGCAGAAAAGTCCTACCACCTAGTAGTGTAATATTATAGAAACTGACGTGAGTAGTACTCATAACTACAACTATTACACGGCTAACACTCACGAGATACAGTCGAATAACTCGACCGGTGTTCGGGCAATATACGAGTAGATGCCCGAACACTGGTCGGTCGGCGGTGGCGCCGCCGCGCGTACTCCTTGAGGGTAGGCATCTATATTTCCCGAACACCGGTCGAGTTATTCACACAGTAGTGTTATGAAGTGGGAGTAACAGATTAAGTTTTCATTACTTAAGGTAATAAAACATGTAATTTGCGTTTCTGATGAATCAGCAAGAGCCCCAACCACATATTCCGCCATCCTGATAAAAATATTTTGCACTTTTTGGTAGTTTCAAGTCCCATAAAATGAATCTATAATTTAGTCTACACCTATTCTAAAGCCGACTAAATGAGTCGGATTTTAGTTTGACGTTTCTAATTATAGACATAAACAGCCTTATTAATAAACGGGTATTAGTCTCGGATTAGTTACTTCAGCTTTTGTCCTTTTTTTGCTACTGGAATATTTAGCTGGATCGAAAGAGACAAAAGATGGTGTAACTAGTCTAAAGCTAGTTCATGTTTATTAATAAGGCTGCTAGTGTGTACAACAGATAAGCAAAACCACCACTCTATTCTAAATTAAGTTCTAAACCAATTTTAGTGCTGTGAATCTAAATTTTAGTCAAGTCCATCGTTGTCTGATTAGCGAATGTCGTTTGACAGGTCTAAACCTAATTTTAGTTTAGTTTAGTCTAGTTTGTGCCAATAGATTCGACACCAATGTCAAGCTAAGACCTAAATTAGTGACGATACCTCTGTAAAACATATTTTTCATACTAACTTACTACTAAACCATTCGTTGGTCTTGTAACAACAAATTGTTAATAATGATTTTATAATTACTGCCTGTTGTTGTAATGAAACTTCATCTAAGGTTAAGGTTATTTTTGTTTTTTATACTTACGCACCAGTTTTAAATGTAGGAATTATAACAGCTGCTAGCTGTTCTGAAACGTTCAAAGATTTTTTTATATTAACGAAATACATGACCAGTTAGTCGTTCGCCTGATTCTGTCAAGTATAGAGTTTCGCATTACACTGCCGCTGCGTCATAAACTAAGTATTTCGTTTTGTATATTTTACACACTTAATATTACAGGTAATGTCAGATGTAATTCCTAACCCCCCAATATAATATTGTGAAATCTACATTATATAAAGTTAAATGTTGACTCACTCACTCACTCACTTAGATCATTGATTGAAGAGATGAGAGGTGATGGGGAAAAATCGACTTTAGGTTCGCGTAGAGGAGAGCGAGTAACCGACGAGAAAAATCTGACATCACCGGAAAATCGTCTCCGAGATGGAACCGCTCCACGGATCTCGGAAACGATAAATTTTTTTATCGTCGCGTTTTAACTAAAGTTGGAGGAAACCTTGGGACGATTTTAGAGAAATAAAAAAAAAGGGGGTTCCCATACAAAAAAACTAAAATTCCATACAAAATGGAAACGCTCGTAGATCGAAAACGGTAAGAGTCACGCGGGGGGCGCTCGACCGAATGTCGTAGAGGACGTTGGGGACTTTCCGACGGTGGTCATTAAAATCCAAAATGGCGGATTCAAGATGGCGGCCATTTTGAAAGTTGGTCCGATCCGACTGATTTTTTGCATCGGAGGGTTTTCGAGGCCGCAGATTCCATATTTGAAAAAAAAAATTCGATTCCGCCATTTTTAAAGGTGGCCGCCATACAAATTTTTTTTTACAAATTCAACGCATCGTTTCTCGATACCTATGGGAAAGTTTGCAATCGTTCTTTACGATTCGTATAGACGCGGTAGTTTGAAATTCAAAAATATTCAAATCCTGGTCTTTCGACCTTCCATCATCGCGACCGTCAACGGCCTGGCTAAACCGTACGAGATAGGTCACGTGCGTTTTAAGGAATGTTATAGCAAACCTTGAGACGATTTTAGGGCAGATAAAAAAAATTCGAAATGGCGGAAAAAAAAATCCGCCATACAAATTTTGACCGGAAATGACGCCGAAACCGTGATACTTTAGTATAAAGAGCTCAAACTAATATTGTTCGGAAGTCCAGGGGGAAGAATTCGGAATATTTTTTTTTTTCAAAATGGCGGAATTTTAGGTCACGGCGGAAAAAAAAGTTTCACCGATCCAGATGAAAATCGATATCTGAAAGTTTCATAGAATGCCGATCAACATTCTGAAATCAAATTTTGACTTTCGCCATTTTTTAATATGGCCGCCATACAAAGGTACTTTTATCGAAATGTACACTTTCCTTTTTTGAGCCGCGAATACCACTATTTTATAAAAATCATTCCTGAGGATCAAGTGAAGATACACTAAGCGTTAAAATGCAAATATAACAAAACCGATTTTTTCAAAATGGCGGCTACAGTAATATCGACTTTAAGAAAACGTTATCCGATCCAGATGAAAATCGATATCTGACTATCCCCCTCGATGATTAGTAGGAATATGGAAAAAAAAATTTGATTCCGCCATTTTTCAATATGGCCGCCATACAAAGGTACACTATACCCCCTACTTCCCTCGGAAATCGCGAGAGATAGAGGGGTCGACCTTGAACTAAAGTTTGCGTGCCTTTTGGTACCCTTTCAAATCTGTAAAAAAAAATACAAGTTTCATACAATTTTTTTTTTAATCTTAAGAAATTCGGGCCGCGTTCGGTTTCCGCGCGAATCGCGAGAGACTTTCAAGGAAGTTCATACCAGTTTTCAGCACCGTTTCGAAGCTGAAACTATAAGCTATTTTTTAATGTAAAAAAAAAGTAGGGTTATCGCATTAAATTTTGAATTACGGACCTTTTTTTAAAAAAAAAACTAACTTCTCAACGGATGTCGGTTAAGAAAAACTAAATATGCAGATTTGTTGCAAAAAAATCATATATTACGATGCAATATTTTTTTACACACCGGTCAATAGTAATTTTATTTTTAATCGAATTTTAAAGGTAATTTTTCATGCGCGGTTCGAAGCACACTCCTAATAATAGTATCCGTAGTAGGTACGTTGAAACGATTCGACTCTATTGTAACGGAGCCAAGGTTGACTTTACTATACCGTTACTTGACCATCGCTCCTATTGCATTCGGAAACTGATGGCACCACAAAAGCTTACTCCATTGGTTGGTTACACAGAATGACTGGTGAGATGCGAACGATACTGAAGGAGAGCACTCGGTAAACGATTGTCGTTATGATTATGTAATATGTCCACACATATTATATTATATTAATAAAATTAGGTACTTAATTTTTGACCAAATTGCCCTATAAATAAGTGAAGTATGGAGAATACATTCCCACATTTCACAAAAAAGCACCCCCGCCACCCCGTCCGGCTCAACCCGCTGTCCTGTCGCATCACCGGCGCCTGCCCACTGCGTAATTAGTGTGATCGCAAGCGCCGACAGATGTGTACATCCGGTTTACCGCTTCCTACTTCCGCGCCCGCAACAATACGCGTGTAATCCTTCGTGTGTCGTGCTGCGTGTGTGATCCGTGATAAAGGGTGTAGGTATTCAGCGGTTGGGAAACATTGGTGTTCTAAATAACTGTTTCGTATTTTATCGAAGGAAGACTGAATAATGTGTCATACTTAAACGTTTTAAAAAGTGTGATGAACGACATGTAGTCACAAGGACGTGAGTACTTAAGTAGTAACTTCGAATATAGCTGGGCAGGTCGTAGAGGGCCTGTTCCGTGACCGGCTTGCTCTCCGGATCTCACTCCATTAGATTCTTACTTATGAGGTGAGGTAAAACTATTTGTGTACGCTACAGAGTATGTAAACAAGGAAGAATTAAAGACTAAAATCATTAGTGCATTTAAAACTGTTAAAAGTGATTCATTCGTTTTGGATCGTGTGAAAGACAACATGCGTCAGCGTGCCGAGCTGTGCTTCACGCGAAGAGGTGCACATTATTAAAAAAATTAAGGTTGTAAATAGGTGGTACGATTTAGTTTAATCGTTGTAAATAACTATCATTCCCTTTTTTAAATACGCCAAAAATACCAAGGTAAGTCAATGCGTATTCAGTTCATTTTGATTTAAGTTCGTCTTAAATACAAATTATTTCAATTTCTAAAATCAACCTAATTAATCAACAAATTGGTGATTATGTATTTCTGCCTGATTAAACTATGAATGGAGAACGGACCATAGCAGCCTTATTAATAAACGGGTATTAGTTTTGGGTTAGTTACTTCAGCTTTTGTCCTTTTCTTGCTACTGGAATATTTAGCTGGATTGAAAGAGACAAAAGATTGTGTAACTAATCCAAAGCTATTTCGCGTTTATTAATAAGGCTGTATGTACTTCTTCATCGCAGGTTGCAGGTTCCGTCTTTTTCATTTCCCCTTTATCAGAAGAGTACCGCCATACTTTAAGTTTACTTTAGTTTTAGAGAATGCGACACAGAATCGACACCAATGTCGGGAACCGCATAGATCTGTAGGTATAGGTATCTATCTATACAAAAGCGCGGCGGCTCAGCACCTTTACCGCGTTACCGTTCTGGGAATCGGCTTCGCTTGCCATCTTGCACGTGCCAATTTTTTTTTTACAAATTCAACACATTGTTTCTCGATACCTATGGGAAAGTTTGCCATTGTTTTTTACGATTCATATAGATATGGTAGTTTGAAATTAAAAAAAATTCATATCCTGGTCTTTCGATCTTCCATCATCGCGACCATCAACGGCCTGGCTAAACTGTACGAGATAGATCATGTGCGTTTTAAAAAATGTTATAGCAAACCCTTGGACAATTTTAGGGCAAATAAAAAAAATTCAAAACGGCGGGAAAAAAATCCGCCATACAAATTTAGACCGGAAATGACGCCGACACCGTGATACTTTAGTATAAACAGCTCAAACTAATATTGTTTAGGAGCCCAAGGGGAATATATCGGAATATTTTTTTTTCAAAATGGCGGAAATTTAGGTCACGGCGGAAAAAAAGTTTCACCGATCCGGATGAAAATCGATATCTGGAAGTCCTATTGAATGATTATTAACATTCTGAAATCAAATTTTGACTTTCGCCATTTTTTAATATGGCCGCCATACAAAGGTACTTTTATCGAAATATACACTTTCCTTTTTTGAGCTACGAATACCAATATTTTAGAAAAGTCATTCCAAAGGATCAAGTGAAGATGCAATAAGGGTTAAATTGACAAAACCGATTTTTTCAAAATGGCGAATACGGAAATATCGACTTTAAGAAAACGTTATGCGATCCAGATGAAAATCGATATCTGACTATCCTCCTTGATGATTAGTAGGAATGTGAAAAACAAATTTTGATTCCGTCATTTTTCAATATGGCCGCCATACAAAGGTAAACTATACCCCCTACTTCCCTCGGAAATCGCGAGAGATAGAGGGGTTGACCTTGAACTAAAGTTTGCATGCCTTTCGGTACTCTTTCAAATCTGTAAAAAAAAAATTACGCGTTTCATACAATTTTTTTTTAATCTTAAGACATTCGGGCCGCGTTCGGGTTCCGCGCGAATCGCGAGAGACTTTCGAGGAAGTTCATACCAGTTTTCAGCACCGTTTCGAAGCTGAAACTGTAAACTGTTTTTTAATGTAAGAAAAGGGGGAGGTTATCGCTTTAGATTTTGAATTACCGACATTTTTTTTTTTTTAAATCTAACTTCTCAACTGATGTCGGTTAAGAAAAACTGAATATGCAGATTTGTTTCAAAAAAATCATATATTACGGTGCGATATTTTTTAACACACCGATTAATATTTTTTTTTTTTTATTGATTTTTAAAGGTATTTTTTCATGCGCGGATCGAAGCATACTCGTAATAATAGTAGAGCCGTAGTAGGTACGTTGAAACGATTAAACTTAGCGACACGGACGTAATACATCGGTCTCAGTCTCTCTTATAAGAAATGTCTGTAGGTGAGAGAAGAGTGACCGGTGTAATCTCGAACGCTTCTGACATATAAATGAAAAGACACGGTACTAAAAGCAATACCAATTTCGAAGTGTAGGGTTAAAGATTGCACTTGATTGCAGCGTGTGAGGGCCCTGGTTCGCATTCACACAATGCTGATGAATTTTGTAGGAGCTTTTAATATTATTTTTTAAGTCGAATAACACGAACCCCGCGGGTCGCTTGATTTAAAATATATAACACAATAACATTATTTTTTTTATAGGCAATTGTTTACCACATTTTTGCAAGCGTCATGTCAAAAGAGAAAATGATAGGTAAGGATAACTATGTATGGGAATTCCTCACCTTAATTATGGTTAACAAACCATAATGCCAATAGGTAAGGAATTCCCATTCACTGACCATTCACTGACTCTGACTTTAAAGCTTACGAGATGTTTCTCGTAAGCTTTAAAGTAAGAGTCAGTCAGACACGGTACACGGCACGGTCCAAATAATTTTTTTTTCTTCTGTTTTGGCATCGCGCGAATACTGCGTGGCTCAGTCGTGGCGGCTCTTGGTAGCGGTGCGTGAGGGCCCTGGTTCGCATTCAGATAACGCTGACAATATATTTTTTGTAGAAACTTTGTTTTGTACGGCCGCTCGCGGCCCGCGGTGGTTTGACTAAAAAAAAGAGACTTTTCGACGCGAGAGACTTTCAAGGAAGTTCATACCAGTTTTCAGCACCATTTCGAAGCTGAAACTGTAAACTGTTTTTTAATGTACATAAAAGGGGTTATCGCTTTAGATTTTGAATTACGGACCAAAGTTTCGCTTGCACAATCTCTCCTTCTTCCAATTCTCGACTATGCTGACGCCTGCTACCTTGACCTTACTGAGGAGCAACTCAATAAACTTGAGTGTCTTCAAAAATCTTACGATTTGTTTTCGGTCTCCAAAAATATGATCACGTCTCAGTTGCGTTCTAAACTCAAGTGGCTCGCAATACGTCTTTGCCGGAATACTCATATCCTGTCTCTTTTTTTTTTATAATATATTGTTTAATCCTTCTACTCCCCACTATTTGAAGGCTCGATTCGATTTTCTTTATCACTCCCACTCCAACTCTATGTCTCTTAGGTCATCGGAAAACCTCCTTCCCAAGCCCCCGGTACGTCGTACTTCGTTCTACGACCACTCCTTCACAGTTCAAGTTGTTAGATTGTGGAATGAACTCCCTGTTATCATTTGACGCGCTCAATCACTTTTCACTTTTAAATATCAAGTCAAAAATTCATATTTATCTAACCTGACTCCTTACTAAATAAACTGTGTTCCTTTTAACTGGTATAAGTATATATATATATATAGATTTAATAATTCCTGATTTGTATGAATTTCGTTGGTGAGACAAAGAGTTATCTATCTATCTATATTGTACATGTGTATATATTATGTATCAATGATTTAGGTATATGTATTTTATTATTATTTATTCTTATGTATTATATTATTTGAGTATAGGTTAGTATATAGTATTTATTTGCACCGCCGTCCTCGCTCATAGTGTCTCATATCTCTGTCCATACAAAGGTTGTCTGGAAGAGATCGCTCTTAGCGATAAGACCGTCCATTGTACCTTATTACGTGATTCTATTTTCTACATGTTTATTTTTGGTGTCAATAAAGCGTTTTGTATTGTGTTGTATTGTAAGTAGTTAGAACCTTGACTTTATTACAAAACGCCGACTAATTGAAGACCAGCTGATAGAGATAGTCCATGGCTTAAATCAATATTTACCATAGACATATATTTACCATAGACTAAATACGAAAAAAGTTTGTTCATTTGGACCATATTTATTCACACGATCCTTTTTTAACGTTTTCTTATATTTAGAATTTTTGTTTTCGTCTATAATATACGTGCATTGGCCTTGGAAAGCTTATTGTTTGCATATTTTTTAAAGAATAAATAATCAGTACATAAATATGGCATTGCTTAACGCGCGAAAATTGATATTTCTGTTTATTGTTGTTATAACTAACTGTAACTATAGTAAATATCGTATAAATGGAGCAACAATAGATATGTTTTATCAAAGACCAACACAACCTCAAAATCGTCTAACAAAGAAGGTTTGATAACCCAACATTGGCGTTTAGTGCGTAAATAGTTTTTAATCTTAAAAGTTTCATTTTTCCACCACCGTGGCGCTAGCAAGTGTCGTTTTTTTGCATTATTTAATAAAATGTTCATAAACGTATACGAGTGAAAGAAAAGGGAAATGATACAAAGACGAAAAATATGTAGAAAGGATAGAGTTTATAATTTTGAAAGTTATTAGAAACAATAAAAAAAGCCAAAGCTTAATAAATATCAGGATAAATATTTGAAAGTAAAGAAGATATATTTGTAGGAGGCCCAAATACTTTCGGATGGTATAATTTTTTTTTTTTGTTTTTTCTTTCAACACGCAAGGCGAATTAGGCGCAGCTGCGCGAATACTGCGTGGCCCAGTGGTGGCGGCTCTTGGTAGCGGTGCGTGAGGGCCCTGGTTCGCATTTTTTGTAGAAACTTTGTTTTGTACGAACTTTTTTTTAGTTAACACACCGCGGGCCGCTCGCGGCCCGCGCACGGGGCATAATACTAGTTACATTATATAAAGTTAAATGTTGACTCACTGACTGACTGACATCATTGATTGAAGAGATGGGAGGTGATGGAGAAAAAGTGACTATAGGTTCGCGTAGAGGAGGGCGAGTAACCGACGAGAAAAATCTGACATCATCGGAAAATCGTCTTCGAGATGGAACCGCTCGACGGATCTCGGAAACCAAAAGTCGGATTGGTGTCGCCTTCTAACTAAAGTTGGAGGAAACCCTGAGAGGATTTTAGAGAAATAAAAAAAAATGGGGTTCCCATACAAAAAAACTAAAATTCCATACAAAATGGAAACGCTCGTAGATCGAAAACGGTAAGAGTCACGCGGGGGGTGCTCGACCGAATGTCGTAGGGGACGACGGGGGCTTTCCGACGGTGGTCATTAAAATCCAAGATGGCGGATTCAAGATGGCGGCCATTTTGAAAGTTGGTCCGATCCGACTGATTTTTTGCATCGGAGAGTTTTCGAGGCCCCAGATTATATATTTGAAAAAAAAATTTCGTTTCCGCCATTTTTAAAGATGGCTGCCATACAAATTTTTTTTTTACAAATTCAACGCATCGTTTCTCGATACCTATGGGAAAGTTTGCAATCGTTCTTTACGATTCGTATAGACGTGGTAGTTTGAAATTCAAAAATATTCAAATCCTGGTCTTTGGACCTTCCATCATCGCAACCGTCAACGGCCTGGCTAAACCGTACGAGATAGGTCACGTGCGTTTTAAGGAATGTTATAGCAAACCCTGGGAAGATTTTAGGGCACATAAAAAAAATTCAAAATGGCGGAAAAAAAAATCCACCATACGAATTTAGACCGGAAATGACGCCAAAACCGTGATACTTTAGTACTAAGAGCTCAAACTAATATTGTTCGGGAGCCCGAGGGGAAGAAATCGGAATAATTTTTTTTTCAAAATGGCGGAAATTTAGGTCACGGCGGAAAAAAAAGTTTCACCGATCCGGATGAAAATCGATATCTGAAAGTTCCATAGAATGCCGATCAACATTCTGAAATCAAATTTTGACTTTCGCCATTTTTTAATATGGCCGCCATACAAAGGTACTTTTATCGAAATGTACGCTTTCCTTTTTGGTGCCACGAATACCAAAATTTTAGAAAAGTTGTTCCTGAGAATCAAGTGAAGATACAATAGGGGTCAAAATGCAAATATAACAAAACCGACTTTTTCAAAATGGCGGCTACAGTAATATCGACTTTAAGAAAACGTTATCCGATCCAGATGAAAATCGATATCTGACTATCCCCCTCGATGATTAGTAGGAATGTGGAAAAAAAATTTTGATTCCGCCATTTTTCAATATGGCCGCCATACAAAGGTACACTATACCCCCTACTTCCCTCGGAAATCGCGAGAGATAGAGGGGTCGACCTTGAACTAAAGTTTGCGTGCTTTTTGGTACCCTTTCAAATCTGTAAAAAAAAATACAAGTTTCATACAATTTTTTTTTTTAATTCTTAAGAAATTCGGGCCGCGTTCGGTTTCGGCGCGAATCGCGAGAGACTTTCAAGGAAGTTCATACCAGTTTTCAGCACCGTTTCGAAGCTGAAACTGTAAGCTATTTTTTAATGTAAAAAAAAAGTGGGGTTATCGCTTTAGATTTTGAATTACGGACCTTTTTTAAAAAAAAAAACTAACTTCTCAACGGATGTCGGTTAAGAAAAACTAAATATGCAGATTTGTTGCAAAAAAATCATATATTACGACGCAATATTTTTTTACATACCGGTCAATAGTAATTTTATTTTTAATCGATTTTTAAAGGTATTATTTCATGCGCGGAACGAAGCACGCTCTTAATAATAGTATCCGTAGTAGGTACGTTGAATCGATTCGACTCTATTGTAACTGAACCAAGGTTGACTTTACTATACCGTTACTTGACCATCGCTTCTATTGCATTCGGAAACTGATGGCACCACAAAAGCTTACTCCATTGGTTGGTTATACAGAATGACTGGTGAGATGCGAACGATACTGAAGGAGAGCACTCGGTAAACGATTGTCGTTATGATTATGTAATATGTCCACACATATTATATTATATTAATAAAATTAGGTACTTAATTTTTGACCAAATTGCCCTATAAATAAGTGAAGTATGGTGAATACATTCCCACATTTCACAAAAAAGCACCCCCGCCACCCCGTCCGGCTCAACCCGCTGTCCTGTCGCATCAACGGCGCCTGCCCACTGCGTAATTAGTGTCATCGCAAGCGCCGACAGATGTGTACATCCGGTTTACCGCTTCCTACTTCCGCGCCCGCAACAATACGCGTGTAATCCTTCGTGTGTCGTGCGTGTGTGATCCGTGATAAAGGGTGTAGGTATTCAGCGGGTGGGAAACATTGGTGTTCTTAATAACTGTTTCGTATTTTATCGAAGGAAGACTGAATAATGTGTCATACTTAAACGTTTTAAAAAGTGTGATGAACGTTAAACGTTTTAAAAGGTGTGATGAACGAGTCACAAGGACGTGAGTACTTAAGTAGTAACTTCGAATATAGCTGGACAGGTCGTAGAGGGCCTGTTCCGTGACCAGCTTGCTCTCCGGATCTCACTGCATTAGATTCTTACTTATGGGGTGAGGTAAAACTATTTGTGTACGCTACAGAGTATGTAAACAGGGAAGAATTAAAGACTAAAATCATTAGTGCATTTAAAACTGTTATAAGTGATTCATTTGTTTTGGATCGTGTGAAAGACAACATGCGTCAGCGTGCCGAGCTGTGCTTCACGCGAAGAGGTGCACATTATTAAAAAAATTAAGGTTGTAAATAGGTGGTACGATTTAGTTTAATCGTTGTAAATAACTATCATTCCCTTTTTTAAATACGCCAAAAATACCAAGGTAAGTCAATGCGTATTCAGTTCATTTTGATTTAAGTTCGTCTTAAATACAAATTATTTCAATTTCTAAAATCAACCTAATTAATCAACAAATTAGTGATTATGTATTTCTGCCTGATTAAACTATGAATGGAGAACGGACCATAGCAGCCTTATTAATAAACGGGTATTAGTTTTGGGTTAGTTACTTCAGCTTTTGTCCTTTTCTTGCTTGCTGGAATATTTAGCTGGATTGAAAGAGACAAAAGATTGTGTAACTAATCCAAAGCTATTTCGTGTTTATTAATAAGGCTGTATGTACTTCTTCATCGCAGGTTGCTGGTTCCGTCTTTTTCATTTCCCCTTTATCAGAAGAGTACCGCCATACTTTAAGTTTACTTTAGTTTTAGAGAATGCGACACAGAATCGACACCAATGTCGCGAACCGCATAGATCTGTAGGTATAGGTATCTATCTATACAAAAGCGCGGCGGCTCAGCACCCTTACCGCGTTACCGTTCTGGGAATCGGCTTCGCTTGCCATCTTGCACGTGCCAATTTTTTTTTACAAATTCAACACATTGTTTCTCGATACCTATGGGAAAGTTTGCCATTATTTTTTTAAGATTCATATAGATATGGTAGTTTGAAATTTTAAAAAATTCAAATCCTGGTCTTTCGATCTTCCACCATCGCGACCATCAACGGCCTGGCTAAACTGTACGAGATAGATCATGTGCGTTTTAAAAAATGTTATAGCAAACCCTTGGACAATTTTAGGGCAAATAAAAAAAATTCAAAATGGCGGGAAAAAAATCCGCCATACAAATTTAGACCGGAAATGACGCCGACACCGTGATACTTTAGTATAAACAGCTCAAACTAATATTGTTTGGGAGCCCAAGGGGAAGATATCGGATATTTTTTTTTCAAAGTGGCCGAAATTTATGTCACGGCGGAAAAAAAGTTTCACCGATCCGGATGAAAATCGATACCTGGAAGTCCTATTGAATGCTTATTAACATTCTGAAATCAAATTTTGACTTTCGCCATTTTTTAATATGGCCGCCATACAAAGGTACTTTTATCGAAATATACACTTTCCTTTTTTGAGCTACGAATACCAATATTTTAGAAAAGTCATTCCAAAGGATCAAGTGAAGATGCAATAAGGGTGAAAATGACAAAACCGATTTTTTCAAAATGGCGAATACGGAAATATTGACTTTAAGAAAACGTTATCCGATCCAGATGAAAATCGATATCTGACTATCCTCCTTGATGATTAGTAGGAATGTGAAAAACAAATTTTGATTCCGTCATTTTTCAATATGGCCTCCATACAAAGGTACTTTATACCCCTACTTCCCTCGAAAATCGCGAGAGATAGAGGGGTTGACCTTGAACTAAAGTTTGCATGCCTTTTGGTACTCTTTCAAATCTGTAAAAAAAATTACGCGTTTCATACAATTTTTTTTTAATCTTAAGAAATTCGGGCCGCGTTCGGGTTCCGCGCGAATCGCGAGAGACTTTCAAGGAAGTTCATACCAGTTTTCAGCACCGTTTCGAAGCTGAAACTGTAAGCTGTTTTTTAATGTAAGAAAAGGGGGAGGTTATCGCTTTAGATTTTGAATTACCGACATTTTTTTTTTAAATCTAACTTCTCAACGGATGTCGGTTAAGAAAAACTGAATATGCAGATTTGTTTCAAAAAAATCATATATTACGATGCGATATTTTTTAACACACCGGTTAATATTTTTATTTTTTTTTATTGAATTTAAAGGTATTTTTTCATGCGCGGATCGAAGCATACTCGTAATAATAGTAGAGCCGTAGTAGGTACGTTGAAACGATTAAACTTAGCGACACGGACGTAATACATCGGTCTCAGTCTCTCTTATAAGAAATGTCTGTAGGTGAGAGGAGAGTGACCGGTGTAATCTCGAACGCTTCTGACATATAAATGAAAAGACACGGTACTAAAAGCAACACCAATTTCAAAGTGTAGGGTTAAAGATTGCACTTGATTGCAGCGTGTGAGGGCCCTGGTTCGCATTCACACAATGCTGATGAATTTTGTAGGAGCTTTTAATATTATTTTTTAAGTCGAATAACACGAACCCCGCGGGTCGCTTGATTTAAAATATATAACACAATAACATTATTTTTTTTTATAGGCAATTGTTTACCACATTTTTGCAAGCGTCATGTCAAAAGAGAAAATGATAGGTAAGGATAACTATGTATGGGAATTCCTCACCTTAATTATGGTTAACAAACCATAATGCCAATAGGTAAGGAATTCCCATTCACTGACCATTCACTGACTCTGACTTTAAAGCTTACGAGATGTTTGTCGTAAGCTTTAAAGTAAGAGTCAGTCAGACACGGTACACGGCACGGTCCAAATAATTTTTTTTTCTTCTGTTTTGGCATCGCGCTATTGATGCAATCTGCCAGTGTCATGTTAGATTTAACTTTTCAATTAAAAGTGGGGAAACTTAAACGCGCTAAATTGTATTTTGAGCTTACAAAATTTGAAATATTTTGGAAAATGATGGGATCAGGAAAGTATGTGAAGGAAAAGTGTATTAAAAAAACAGACAATATAAATAATGGAAAGGATAGAGTTTATAATTTTGAAAGTTATTAGAATCAATAAACAAAGCCAAAGCTTTATAAATATCAGTATAAATATTTGAAAGTAAAGAAGATATATTTGTAGGAGGCCCAAATACTTTCGGATGGTATATAGTTTTTTTTTTTTTTTAACACGGTCCCGCGGCGCAACCGCGCGAATACTGCGTGGCTCAGTCGTGGCGGCTCTTGGTAGCGGTGCGTGAGGGCCCTGGTTCGCATTCAGATAACGCTGACAATATATTTTTTTGTAGAAACTTTGTTTTGTACGGCCACTCGCGGCCCGCGGTGGTTTGACTAAAAAAAAGAGACTTTTCGACGCGAGAGACTTTCAAGGAAGTTCATACCAGTTTTCAGCACCATTTCGAAGCTGAAACTGTAAGCTGTTTTTTAATGTACAAAAAAGGGGTTATCGCTTTAGATTTTGAATTACGGACCAAAGTTTCGCTTGCACAATCTCTCCTTCTTCCAATTCTCGACTATGCTGACGCCTGCTACCTTGACCTTACTGAGGAGCAACTCAATAAACTTGAGCGTCTTCAAAATTATTTACGATTTGTTTTCGGTCTCCAAAAATATGATCACGTCTCAGTTGCGTTTTAAACTCAAGTGGCTCCCAATACGTCTTTGCCGGAATACTCATATCCTGTCTCTTTTTTTTTATAATATATTGTTTAATCCTTCTACTCCCCACTATTTGAAGGCTCGATTCGATTTTCTTTATCACTCCCACTCCAACTCTATGTCTCTTAGGTCATCGGAAAACCTCCTTCCCAAGCCCCCGGTACGGCGTACTTCGTTCTACGACCACTCCTTCACAGTTCAAGCTGTTAGATTGTGGAATGAACTCCCTGTTATCATTCGACGCGCTCAATCACTTTTCACTTTTAAATATCAAGTCAACAATTCATATTTATCTAACCTGACTCCTTACTAAATAAACTGTGTTCCTTTTAACTGGTATAAGTATATATATATATATATAGATTTAATAATTCCTGTATTGTATGAATTTCGTTGGTGAGACAAAGAGTTATCTATCTATCTATATTGTACATGTGTATATATTATGTATCAATGATTTAGGTATATGTATTTTATTATTATTTATTCTTATGTATTATATTATTTGAGTATAGGTTAGTATATAGTATTTATTTGCACCGCCGTCCTCGCTCATAGTGTCTCATATCTCTGTCCATACAAAGGTTGTCTGGAAGAGATCGCTCTTAGCGATAAGACCGTCCATTGTACCTTATTACGTGATTCTATTTTCTACATGTTTATTTTTGGTGTCAATAAAGCGTTTTGTATTGTGTTGTATTGTAAGTAGTTAGAACCTTGACTTTATTACAAAACGCCGACTAATTGAAGACCAGCTGATACCAGAGATAGTCCATGGCTTAAATCAATATTTACCATAGACATATATTTACCATAGACTAAATACGAAAAAAGTTTGTTCATTTGGACCACATTTATTCACACGATCCTTTTTTAACGTTTTCTTATATTTAGAATTTTTGTTTTCGTCTATAATATACGTGCATTGGCCTTGGAAAGCTTATTGTTTGCATATTTTTTAAAGAATAAATAATCAGAACATAAATATGGCATTGCTTAACGCGCGAAAATTGATATTTCTGTTTATTGTTGTTATAACTAACTGTAACTATAGTAAATATCGTATAAATGGAGCAACAATAGATATGTTTTATCAAAGACCAACACAACCTCAAAATCGTCTAACAAAGAAGGTTTGATAACCCAACATTGGCGTTTAGTGCGTAAATAGTTTTTAATCTTAAAAGTTTCATTTTTCCACCACCGTGGCGCTAGCAAGTGTCGTTTTTTTTTGCATTATTTAATAAAATGTTCATAAACGTATACGAGTGAAAGAAAAGGGAAATGATACAAAGACGAAAAATATGTAGAAAGGATAGAGTTTATAATTATATTTATATAAAACAAGGATAGGTTAAAGTTATTAGAAACAATAAAAAAAGCCAAAGCTTAATAAATATCAGGATAAATAATTGAAAGTAAAGAAGATATATTTGTAGGAGGCCCAAATACTTTCGGATGATATAATGTTTTTTTTTTTTGTTTTTTCTTTCAACACGCAAGGCGAATTAGGCGCAGCCGCGCGAATACTGCGTGGCCCAGTGGTGGCGGCTCTTGGTAGCGGTGCGTGAGGGCCCTGGTTCGCATTTTTTGTAGAAACTATGTTTTGTACGAACTTTTTTTTAGTTAACACACCGCGGGCCGCTCGCGGCCCGCGCACGGGGCATAATACTAGTTGTTATCTATAAAACTAAGGGTCAAACCATTCACTCTTCGATTGGTTGACAAAATTAATTGCTCTCGGCGATTCATTCTCTCAAGTCTACCAGTAGGTTGAAGGTAGAGTTGAGATAGAGTTGAAAGCAACCGTTGGATTGTTGAGTTAGTTTTAACCAATAAAGTTATTATCCAACATAATAATTACAAACTATATTGTATTTGACCCGATGCAAACTCGTTCGCCCACCACCGCCGCAAGGATCCACCTACGCTGCTAGCATGTTCGCTGTTTTCTCTGTTAGAGCATTAATGATATTTGCAGTTTCTCTACCTTATGATTGCTGACTCATTAACTTGCTGTTTGTATATCATTCTATTGTAAAAGATTCTCTTAATGCTGAGTTAGTTTGCTACTAATGCCTGTATGCAATAAAGGACAGTTCTTTAGTTCGCATTTATCCCTCTTTGACGTACCTACTGCAATGCATTTGGTTTCTTAAAGTCCTAAGTACGAACTCGGGAGCTGTCAAACATTAATTCAGATGGGCATGCGTATTGCCCGTATTTGTGTGATTAGTTAGTACGTAGTTTAACTGCCACCTCATAAATATATGCCCATTTACCAATTTGCTTATGTCGATGACATACGGATAAATATAAGCAACTACATTTGTTTTGTATTTTTTTTTTAAATGTAAGTTCCATGTCATGTAATCTAATTTATTGCGGTGGCAATCTTCGTTATACACTTTTTATTGTATTTGTTAGGTACTTATTTCATACTTTAATATCTGTAATTTTTTTCGATCAAAAATCTCATTAATTCAAAATCTGGCATCCATAAATAGAAAACATCGTTCCAAAATTAACATTCAGTTTGTGAGTAGGTCACAACGACAGCCAACCTTTTTACTCATCTCAGTCTCATACCCCGATCATTATGTCTACTATGATGCAACTCCAAATGTTGCTCAAGTCTTGCCAAAATATAACAGATGCTCAGTTAAAATAACTCGTTTTAATAAGACGTATAAAATAATAGCGTTCGCCAATTTTACTGCGGAAGTTGAACTTGAGTAGCAAAGTTTTTAATAATAGTGTAGAAACACAGTCTGAGGATCTCATTCGCGTTTTTTTTATGTGTTGTGTAACAAATGACAGATAGTTTATCTATTGTCTTTCTGCCGTTATAATTTCTATGAAGAGTTTTCTATATTCACTGTTACGTGACTTTACTATTAATTATTTTGCTCACGCAACAGGTTCCGGTTTGATTATATTTTCTGTTACGAATGACAGCTTAATATGCTGATGACGATCGCTCGGAATTCAAGAGTAGGCGGGAAACTATTCAAAACAAATTGATCAATCGTTACCTACCTAATTATTAAATAGAGTTACTTTCCTTGGTGGAGAAATATTGAGCAATGAACAGTTTACTTTATCAGGTTTTTTATTTTAATTGAATTTTTATTGCTTAAACAATTATTTTAATACTTTCGAATAACCAATGTATGTGAATATCTTATATATAATCTTTATCTTTAATGCTATGTTATGTTTGATATCGACAATGAGGTGACCTGTCATTTTATCTAGGTATTGCTTCTCATCATCGTCAGCTTGTATTAGTCCACTGCTGGACGTAGGTCTTTTCAAACTCACTCCGCTGAGCCCGATCTTGGACTCTTCTCAACAAACTGCTGCCACTGACAATAGCTATTGTATAACTCGTACCAATTTATAATTTATTTAATTGGAAAATTAAAATTTTAAAATTCTATTTAACTCTATATTTTAAAATTCAAATGAAGACTGCACTAGATTACTAGCCCGTATTAACATACAATCTAGGTAGGTATTAGATCGAGACTATTCCAGTTGAGCTAGTTTCCACAAATAAACTTTTTGTATGTACCTTATCGTAAAATACCTAGCCGTGTTTGTCCGCAAGGTCAGACGAGTTACCGACTTACCAAGCTATATCGTTTTAATTATTTATTGCTGCCAGGGTCACGACTTGCTCTTGACAGCCTTCGGTATCAATAAATTAACCTATAATCTATATCAGTCACTTGTTTAGCTTGAACTGGAAGCACGTTTTCTTTATGTACTTGAGCAATGTTTGTGTTAATTTTTGCGTCTTTAGTGAGAAATGGACATTTAGGGATACCATTTTAGTTTTTTATGTTAAATTTGCTTGCAGCAAAATCACTTCCTTAACTATATACGGTATATATATACAGGGAGTAACAAAAACCCTGTTATATCCGCGAGCTGCGTATCCAGTGTCAACTCAAGGTTGTTGTAATACTAGTTCTATTTAAATACGAGACATACAAAACTTACGTGTGCTTTTTATTAAAACCTTTTATGCCGTTACTAAAAATGTTGACGACCTCAGATATTGACAACATAGGTACTTGCACCACCGACGCAGCCTGCTGCCTGTTGCCCGCACCCCGCACCGCCCGCCATGCTACGCTAAGTCTATTCACCGCGCATACCTACTGCGACGGAACTAGAGGCCATTCCACAGATTACTTCTTATGCGTTTTCCATACGTTTATGTGCCCTATACCACATACCACAACGTTGTAGGATTGCGAGACCGTAACTTAATGACGTAAAAGGTCTCTTTGACCAATAGTGGTAAGCACACAAGTGCTGCGCGCCGTTCTGCCGCACTGACATATTCTAATCATTTTACGTCAAGCAAAGGCTAAACAATCGAATTCACGTGTGATTTTGTATTGTTAAGAAACAAGATAGGTACATCATTTTTAGCTCTTAAAAGAGCTTTCAAAAACACATCACACAAATGCTTCTACCAAGGCACATTAACATATTGTAGTATTCGTCGTTAGAATACGACATCACACTCGACACTAAATTCGCGACGATCAAACTGGAAACGACTAAATTGCATGAGAGAGCACGTGCGACTGAATGTAAGCCGCGGGCCGCGCCGCACCTATGCCGAGTGATGCCACGCCGCCCGCGCACCCCATTTCCCCGTAGGCACACAGGTGTAGGAGCGGCATCCTACAAAAGAGCCGACAAAGGCGGCCCCCATTTGTCGGTTCCGCGTTTGCTCTTCCCTTAGTTACTTAGCTATTTAAAAATAGGCACGGCTTGTGTCATAAACATTTTTGGGAAATGGTATTATTTTTTTGTGTTTAGATACTGCGTGTAACTTCAGATACGTATAACTTAGGTATTGTTAGACATTTTTATATGACTACTTGTAATGATCTGTACACATACTTCATTTATTTAACAGGGTTTTTGTTACTCCCTGTATAACTATAATTTACTTCAATAACGTTTGAGATAGTAGTAAAGTTGTAATGTTGTGCTCTATTTCAGTCTAGTATCTCCGCGCTCTAAGACGAAACTCAATAGCTGCGACATCGGGGTCACCTTCCATTCGTCACAGACACTCAGTGCTATTATTGCAATTGTATATACCGTAGCTCCTTTACCGCAAGGCTTGTATTCCTTTGCCCCATTTTCAGCACTTGCTAGCTCTACCGTTAGTTTTCCGTCAATCACACCTTATTTGCAAGCGTTTGCTGAAATATCCAAAGCAATTGACGCCTTATTGTCTTCACAATAGGTGCACTTTAAAAGACCAGTAGCTGACATTTGCAGAATAATGATTGCGCTTGCGACAGTGTGTTCATTGTGCAGTGTTGCGGCATTATAGTTCTTGCATCTTGGCAATAAGGACGTCCATGATAAGTTGGTTTTGTAAAGTGATTGCTGGATTTTGTGTTGTAAATGGTGCAACGTCGACCTTGCCGCCTCGTAGACTCCTGCGCATGATCAACGTGACAGTTCCATAATGGATTCCAGCAGCGAATATATTTCTCCTTATCCAGGTATTTTGTGCCATGACTCAAACACCATGTTTAGTGTCTTTAGCATGATAAATATTGGTTACTGTCTTGCAATGTAGTTCAATGTACGCTGACTGCTTAACAAATAGTGACGAATTCAGGGCAATGACATTCGGATCTGCTTCGTAAGTTAAGTCAGTATTTTGCACAGCTTTGTTGAAATCGCGCAGTTTTGTGTCTGATGAATCATTTATAATTACACGCCATGCCGTGGAATGATTGATGAGTTTATCTAGTTTCTTAGCTAAAATTCACCCACTGCTTTCACTATCGCCATCATAATTTTTTTTCATCTTTTCACCACCGTAATCCGAACCTCCATATGAGTTATCCATTGGCAACTCCTATTAACTAATTCAAACTATCGCATTTTAGGCACACTTTACCAATCGGTCGAACACACATCAATATCAAAAGTTCTAGACAAGTAAATTTTGAACACTGGTACTTAACCGTACCGAAATAAGGTAACATTAAGTCTGAATAATAATCTGAAAATATTTACAATGTGACTTTGGGGGTAAAGGTATCCATAGTATCCTGGTAACCTAATCGTTTATTAATTCACCTCATCTTAACTATAATCTATGCAATATTGGCGAAATGTAAACAACGTTATGGTGTAGTCATTACATCACGTTTATTGATTAGATTTTTCTACATTGAAATTCGTAGTTCATTCATAGTGTTAATGATAGTTCTATAGTTCACTCACGGTTCTAGGATCGATTACTAATTCGTTCTGTTGCATGTTTGGCACAAATGTAAGATACATAATCACCAGTGCTAACAACAGTTTTATGTTTTGTAATGTCTATAAATAATTGATAACAACGATGAGTTTGTGAATTTGTGATAATTTAAATATAGAGGTGTTTAAAATCATTGAGCAAGATTATTTGGTTCGTCTTTTCTAAAGTTTCGTTCAGTCCCAAAATTTTCGAACAGAGTTCTCGTATATTCTTAATTGCTTACCTATTTTTGGTATACTCATTCTAAAACTAAATGTGAACGAAAACGAAAGGCGAAGTATAGTTCCGCCAACCTTTTATCTTTTCAATTGGATTTTTTGCCATATCTTTCTAATAATGCAAGGATTAAGCTCATTTTCATTAAAATAAAATTACGAAGGATTTAATGGAACTGTGAGATACAGGCAGTGTATTACTATCGGTCCTAAATATCATTTTGAATAATCAAATTCTAATGGGCTTTGGGAGTATTGGACCAACCATAGGACATACGAAGAAAACAAGTTTAGAAACCTGGTATTTTACTGTTCTTTAATGTGACTTTTTTTTTAAAAGTAATTTAATGATGTGACGAGCTAGTCGTTCACCTGATGTTAAGCAACACGGCTGCCCATAACAGAACAGTGTCACTCGGAACTCTAAAATATAAAGTTTTGCGTGACACTGCACTGCGCACATCATCTTGAGACATCAGCACAGTCTAGTAATAAGACTATTCGACTGTGAGATCAGATCATAAAGTCACATTTGCCCAGTAAATTCACTAGCTACAGTGCCCTTCAAACTGGAACACAGTAGTGTTTGCACACTACTGCTTGGCGGCAGAATAACTGGCACAGCGGTGGTACCTACCTAGACGAACTTTGCAGAAAAGTCCTACCACCTAGTGACTTTGCCATTTATTTACAAAGAGAGTACTTACATGCCTACTTTACATACTGTCACACATTTAAGCTTTATTTGCTTTCACCAAAGGATGTATGTGCAGGTAATATGTATATTGCGTGAGTACTTACCCAACCAATGCCATGTATTTCGTATATTCGAGGGCAACGCAAAGAATTCATTGAAGAAAGCCCTGTTAACGAATTCGAAGTTCCTATCTTGATCTTTCTGGAATTTGATTACGATTACTTTTAACAGTGGAATATTTATACCATTTTGAGGCAATTAAAATTAGTACAATAGGCACAAGTTCCATCCAATTACATAGCGCACTAAATTCCGGTGGGTTTATTTAAAGAGTTATTGGATAAAAGCCAGCAGCGTTGAGTATTACCCACTATAACAGTTGAAGAAGTCGTGCGAATCAAAGCCTACGTCTATTGTTCTTTATTGCGCCTTAAACCGGGCTAGATAAAAGTGTACCATTTAAGATTAGTTTTGCTAGTATTTAACGTATTAGCTGATGGAAGAAGAGAAAGGTTGTTAAATAATACTAAAGCCATGATTGCCTTCCGCTTGAAGAATATTATAAACTTTGAACATTTGCCTGTATTTGATAGTCCTGTGAAACAGCAAATATCTAGATGTACTTTTAAAATATGATGTAGAATCACAAGACTATCAAGCTGGTGTTCCATTTCGCACTTACATGGACCGCGCTATAGGAAGTCGTAATAGTTGAAATTGACTGACGACCCCAGTCCACCTTCCGTTTATGACGGAACGCAAAATTGTTGTTCCATATTTGAATACAATTGGCCAGGATTGGTCAGGATGAAATCTCAAGCATGATTATCCGCTTATGGAGAATAGGTTATTTGTCTGAATGGAAACATCCGAGGTTCATCAATATGTGCAATTCATTTAGTGCCTACTACATTGCGTACTGAATTAAAATGCGCAATTGTTTTATTAAACGGGGCAACGACAAGGCAATTGAATATGTTTGTAACGTAAAGTATTGGATATGTTTGTAACGTAAAATACCTACCTATTTTTACAAACAGGAGGCTCGAAAAAAGTTCAGGTTATCCTTATTTGCATTGCATTTGCATTGGCCAAACTCTTAATCCAACTTGGCTAGATTCGAAAATGCTTCGCAGTCATCTTTTACTATTAAGTAACCTCGACGGCATCTATTTTGATCTCTCCAGGCCAGACCAGATGTCTAGACTCTAGACATTCGTGAAATGCGTCCAGTGCGTTGACTCCATCGAATTGGGATACGTCCGCATCAAGTTCATGGACCCAGTGACATTTACTCATATATTAGTTATATTTCGTTTCCTTGTCATTATCATCAATATTGAGTTTTCTCTTGTCCACATCTGGACATAAAGCGTTCGAGTATCTCGTGAGTATTAAGCTTAGCCTTTAGGTCTCTGAATTTAGTTTGTGTGACTGATTTGATATTTTAGTTTGAAAATAATAATTGTGACTTTTGATTTTCGTGGGTTTAGCCATTATTAACTTCCCAAAATAATTTCATATTACTAAAAAAATATTTATGTTTCATCATCGTATGACAAAATTTTGAAATCTGGTTTTAACAAATCAGCTTTATCACTTCTACTCAACCTATTACTATATAATAAATACTATTGATGATTTATCCTCTACTGATCACCAATCGTAACATTTTGTCATATAACTCATGATTTATTTAAAGTTAATGCCAAGCTAGTTAACAGTTATTACCACATATTGCACCAACTTTAGGGCTTGCCTAAAATAGTTTTGCATCTCTCTTCCGGTGTCTAGATCTTTTATGTCTTATTTGGTAGCCACTTATACTTTGCTGTACCTACAGTTATTTTAGAATAGACTGGCATAATACATACGCGTATTCTTTAGTATGCTTTGACAAGCTTAGCTGCGATAATAAATTAACTTTAATAGTAATTATGGCCCTTTTGTAATTCCACATTTAAAATGTAATCTGTATTATTATCAATAGATTCACAAAATTGCTATAAGCTACTGCAAAATGAACTTCAAGGTACAGCTGATTACGTAATGACTGCTCAATAATTATACGAGTTTAGTTAAGACCTTTTTTCACCATCACCATAAATCTCTGCCTTGAATCCATAATATCCGATCTATCGATATCCAATTTTCGTCGTCTCTCAGCAATTTGCCGTTAATGTTGGAAATGCGTTTTACTTCCTATAGAACTGGATCCCTTTAATAGCCTTTAAGTAACAGTTTTACGTGAAATTTTCAGATCCGCTTCTAAAGGGTTTGTATTAAAGTAATGTCGTTGCAAGTTCTCTCTATATGGTCAAAGAGTATTCGCTGTTTTACTATTTTCAACTAAATAATTATAGTTGTGTTCTGGATCTATAAAACTATAAAACGAGCAATTAGAACCAAAATGCTTATAGACAACACTTATAGGTTAATAAACCCACATCAAGTTGCTTCAATTACATCATGTAGATACTAACTGTCATGCAGTATATTGGCGTTGCCATTACAATTTATTCATTACTTTATCATTATTCATTCGGATCGTATGAGTTGAACTGCTGAACGTAGGCTTCTTTATGTAACATCTCAACATGCTATTACTTACCGTTCTCCGAATTTCGCATAACTGTAGGTAGTCTGATTATTAGTCAACTTCATCATAATACTACTTAAAAACTTCATATATCCATATTCATTCTTTTACCATTGATATTCTAGTCTATTATATTTTACGTAATACATACGATACCTACTTTTGGAACTAACACCATTTATCTAATTTCGTCCGTGTCATCTTCAGTTATACCCTTCGCTTCCTTGTTATTTCTGTCCAGAGCTAATATTTCTTTTTCCCAAAATACACGTAGATTGGACATCTTAGTTATGTTGGGAACTTCATTAATGGCCTAAAAACATACAGCTTTTTGGAATGTTTGAAATATATCGTGTGTTAATGGGAGACCTTGTTCAGATGACTTGAATGTTAGTAGCACCATGAATTTGTTGCCGAAAGTATTCCTATTAAAGTTGGAACAAAAGCAACATGGATGCTTATATTAAATTGCGTAACTTTCATCTGATTCTGACATGTATCGTCTACTCTCATTTCCGTACATTTGACCTGCCTACCCATCTATGCACCGACCAGATTTACTTTGGCAAAAAGCAATCTGAAATGCTGACTCTCGACTATAAACACGTATACAACATATCTTCACTTACTAAACCAACTAAATGTTATTCCACTCCACCTGGCAGTAAACCAGCAGTGGCAATAGTAACACACATTAACCCAGTAACTGATATATTAGCCATAGCCCAACTGGCCTAGATGCAATGCAACGCAACACAAATGATGCGCCTGGCATCATTGTGCGTAAACAAATTTATTTTTGATCTCACTGTGTACTCTTACAAATAATCATTACCACCTAGTATCTGATGTACGTCTAATATAAGTTCCGAATTTGCAAGAGTTGTTTACACCATCGTATCTCATGTCGCCGCATAAAGCTCATTCAGATTTTAAAAGATCGTTTAAAGTCTTGAAAATCTGAAAGAAATCCATTTACGCGTTTCTATGCATATTAATGTGAATTTGCCATGCAGAACGTTACAGAATGCAACATTTCAAAAAGGATTCGCAACGCTGGGTCTTATATTATTAGGCTTGTGATACGGAAGTCCAAATACAAACCTATTTAAATGGGAGACAGTAACCGCTTTATCTATTTCTTGGCAAACTACCTCTGTCCTCTACTTAAAATATGCTATCAATATTTTTTACTCTGACAAGATTTTCTAGTTCTTTCAATCTCCATTGTTTTTTTAATTATTAAATCACTATAATTGTACTGGACCTAACTTACGCTCTTTTTTGTCCACAGCTGTATCAGCGAGATGGTCTGCGCTCCGCGCCGCGGCGACCCGTAGGGGTGGTGCTCGACGTCTTCGTCGGGAGATAATGGCCCTCAGGGAGACCCTGGACGATGTTTGCGAGCCTGGGGATTGTGCCCCACAGCCGCACACTAGGGCCCAACTCCACAGGAGAATCGAGGAGCTGAAGGTTCGTGTTGAAAAATCTATCGAATATTAACGTCAGTGATGATTATGAGGGTAGACAACTTTTGATTTCCATGAGCTATATGAAATGTTATAATCATGAAACGCAGACTAATTTAGCTCAGACTTTTATTATACCTATTCATTTAATTATTACAATACTTAGTGAAAATTTAAACTGATTCTGACATCACTCTTGCTTTATAAAACATTACCATAGTCATTAGGCCGAGTACCAATTCAAGTGAAGGGATGATGTTTGCGCAATAGGTAATAACGATTTGTGCACTTTTACGCATGTATCCAATTAATCAATTTAGACTGGATCAATTTGAAATTGAAACCAATTCGTACAGCAGTGAAACCGGTATGATTATTTTCGTTTGCTTAATTTCAAAGCATTTAGAGCGGAAATTGCAAACCGCAAGGACGATGTGGCTTGAGGCTTCACGTCAAACCATCAACAGTATCAGTTTACATTCGCCGGCAAATGTCACGGTCGAATGTGAGGCCATTGTCGTGCTTGAATAACAGACCAATTTGTAGTAGTTAATGGTCTTATTGTAAGAAGCTTATTTATATGAGTTGGAAAGTGTGGTCTGACTGACGCGCCGCGTGATCTGCGAAGCATCATAAATGCTTATAAAATGAATAGACGCTGACTACTTAGACCGAATGCGAAAGCGGTGCGTAAAGCGTAGAGAGCAGCATAGGTACACAATCATGTCGGCCAATGCTGCTGCCAGATTAGATATAGAGATACTAAATTCGCTTCAACAAAAATTTCGTCTAGGTATTGAGAATAATCTTCAAAAAAATAAATAATTGACAGTTCTGCCTTCTGTGCTGCAGGTTATAGACAACTTACAGGACAACTGGCGAATTGATTGATTTGAAGCAGATTTCTGTTTTGGCGTTCTGTGCGTATCTCATCTATTTTGTTCTTATAGTTGAGCCCATATCAATCACACTAATATTATAAAGGCGAAAGTTTGTATGTGTGTATGTTTGTTACTCCTTCACGCTCATACGGATGTATGGATTTGTTTAAAATTCTGTACCAAGATAGTTTATACACTTAGAGTAACAAATAGGCTACATTTTATCCCGAAAAAGTGAAATTTTTCCGTGGGATGAGTAAATAATTAAATATTTAAAATACTTTTTATCCGCGGGTGAAACCGCGGGGCGCAACTAGTAATAGTATATATGCTTTACTTTGTTTGAAATACAAAATTAAGCATTGTAACTAGCGCCAGCTGTAGATAAATCTATGTTTTACACATTGTTAATTAATTATTCTTCTTCGCATATTTCAGGAGCGTCTATCCCGTCTCCTAGAGTGCAAGGTTTCCATGCTAAAGCTGACGGTGTCGGTTCGCCGCACTCTTGGCGAGATGGAATCCGATGAGACCGGTCTTGCAGCTGATCTGGCTGCGTTATTGGCTGCTTGGGATGACGCACATTCCAGGTTAATGTTTAATTATCATCATTATTAACCAACTTTCACGAAAAGTTGTTCCTCCAGCTAGATCCATTTAAAGCCTAAATTCCTTAAGTTCGTATTTCAAAACGATGTTAATAGTCAATCTGTCCTGAAGTCAACATTCGATGACAACAAATAATTAATTAATGAAATCTTGACTTGAGCACGAATTAGCGACTGAGCGTCTTTCTGTAATACGGGCCTTAGAGTAAAGTGATGCTTGTTATCTTCTTTTTAATCTACTTTTAAACCGCTTATCGAACCTGTTCTCAATTATTAGGTATAGGATCACTTTTTGGAAACGCTGGACAGGGTTGATTTGCAAGATTATATTTCTCGAGATGGGCCTAGAATAATAAATAATAATCTTCATTAATATTGACCGAGTAGTTATTGAGAAAAAATATAAAAAAAAACAATTTTTAAGAATTTTAACAATTTTTACTTACAGGACTTCAAACGAGTTGCTCTCCCTTGAGAAGGCAGTATCGGCCTGGAGTGAATGGGAGAGTGCCCTACGCGAGCTCCAAGGTGCATTGCGTGGAGACCTCGCCACTTTGGAGTCTCTCCGGGACCGCGGCGCTTTGGGAGACCAGACCGAAGTAGCTACGCAGATCAAACAACTAGCAGCTTCGCTTGTGGAGAAGAAGAAGGTATGGATGTTGATGCGGTCTATAAAGATTTGTAGAATTATGCCTTTCTATAAAAAATCTATGAGGTTTTCACGATTTAGTACACCATAATTAGAAAACCGGTCTAATCCACTTTGATCACCTCGGTGATATTACTTGCCATAGCTCAACTACATAATCTAATTAATTTTTAGCAAGTACCTAAGTACCATATCAAAGTCAAAACGGTTTAGAATTATGGACTTGGGTTTTGATTTGTTTCTGTTCAATTAACTCAGGCGAGACCTCTTGAAATTTCATCATCACCAGATATGCCTGTATCGTTTTTGTGTTTCTCTTCTGCTTCTTGTTGTCCACATTCAAAAACCAATTTTCTTCCAGCAGGGTAGTTCAACTTGTGATTCGCTCTCTGACTCCGGTATATCGGACGGTGACAGCGAAGGCGCCGGTCGCCGCGCGAGACGCCTCACGGCACTAAGGGAGCTGGCGCGCCGCCTTCAGGCTGCATTGTCGCCCAACTCTCCTGCACACAGGGCTATTGCTAAGGTTAGTTATCTATGCTACCAAATACTGTAATCTGAAAAATCTAATAAAAAAATTAAAAAAAAAAATTATGGGTGAATACATTTTATGTCTGCAGTCATTAGATCCCAGCTTGTTTTAACAAGCTCTATTGTTATATTGTTAAATTATTAATGGTCTGTCGATAGTTGATTGTGAATGGACAGCGTTTCATCGACTATTTTAAAGTTGAAAGAAACTATGATAGAATATCGTTATTTATGGGGTCAATATTCAATTCCTAAAATTATAAGCATTTATTGTTTGCAATTGGTACATTCAATGATGCTTCGCTAAAACTATTTTATCACTAATTTTTTTTTATATCTTGTTTGCGATTTTAAAATCTAATAAAATTATGTTATTGTTACAGCGTATGGAACAGACCGAAAATGAAGTTCGCACCTTGCAAGAGTCCTGTAAAGCTCTAGTCGAGCAAAGCATTCCAGATTTGAAACTTGATGACGAGACGTAAGTTTAATGACTATTTACCCTTTTTCTGCGTAGTTGCTTTTCTCTACCTAATTTTTTCGTTGAATAGACTCTAAAACTACCGGACCGATTCAAAAATTCTTTCACCATTAGAATCCTACATTATCCCTTATGAACATAGGCGTTAGAAAATATATATGTTTTTATAAAATACCCGTGCGAAGTCGGGGTGGGCCGCTAGTATACATTAATGAATTAAGTTCGAGTAAGAAAATTCACATAATTATATTACCTAAATTACTAATTGCAGCCGCTTTTTCAGCGCTGGTTCTTTGTTTTGGTTATTTTTTTTTAAAAACATCATTAGCTGTTGTAATATCATAGATATTCTATTTATAAAATAATTATTAATTAAATAAATATAAATTAATTAAATTAAAAGGTCCTCACTGATAGACGTTATAAAAAAGTACAGTTTGAATGAAACGAACACCTTAGAGCACTACACACTGCATGAAATTACTTAAATATATCAGATTATGTTATAAGTAAATTAAGATATTACTTGTTACTAATCAATATTTTTTTAGCAGGGAACACGCCATAGCGACAGTAGCTGGCAATAAAACGGGTGCTGGTGATCCCGATTACAGTCCTAGAGGTGGATGGGTGTGGCGCGTATTGCGTTCTTCGCTTCCCATACAGCTATGCCTTGTCGCCTTACTCCTAGCTGCTTGGCTGGTGGAGCGACCTCGCTGCTGCGATGCTCTCAACTCATTAGCTCAAACCTTAACTCCACAATTACGCTACGTTCGAGGACCACCCCCGGTCTGAATATACCAACTAAATAACTGGTGTTTTAAACTAGTGTTTTAAAACACCAGCGCACCATTATGAATATTATAAATGAAGTTCGTATGAGTTGACATGATAAAAGCTTTTCGACAAGTCGAGATAACACGTTTGTAAGGTATTTTGGGCTACTTTATGTAGCTACAGCAGTTTTTATAAGGACTTTATTATGGTTCGGGACTCTGAATGTTCAAGCCATCGATGTATATGGCACGATAGAGACGGAGAAAAGGTTTTTAGTATACTTTGTATACATGGATGACATGTTGGTACCGACCAATACTTGCGTAGAGCAATAATTTTTACTTTACTAACATGGAATGAAGGAAATGTTTGATGATTTGACGTAAATGAGTGACGGTATAGTTATTTTTGATTGACATTACTAACATATCGTTTATGTACTGACGGGAAATTTCCCTAATTATTATGTGAACGGAAGTGAATAAAGTAGTTAATGTAATGACAATATGGATAGTACTTTATTTTGTAGCGTTACTTATAGTAATGAAATATTCTACACTTATTGTCTTAATATACATTTATTGATAAATAATAATTGTGTCCTTATTAAATTCAACGATTGCTCATAGTGAAGAAGTTCAAATAGAAAAAAAAAGAGTTCCAAAAAACATCATCTGTATCAGATGCAGTTCAAATTAGTTAGTCTTATGTTTTAGTATTAATATACTAACAATTTGACAAACGTTTCCTTGGTTTGTGTTTAGACTAGAAGCATGCCTATTTTAGTACAAGTATTTGATAAGTTACTTAAAATAGGTGAGAATGCGTTAAGTGTGAAAGAATTAAAACCTAAGGATATATATAATTATATGCGAAGCTAAATAATTTCTGTTGAATTTTCTTTAGAATAAAATACAACACCTCGAATCAAAACCAATCTTGACAGCTTTCTTTTATTACGTATGTTTGATTTATTATAAATATAGAGGCTACTATATCTATCGTATTTATAAATAAAAGAATATGTAGCGAAGTGGGATCGCAAGCACCGCCATAGTCTGACTTAAAAAGTTAATTGGGCGTCCCGTCTCTTCTGGTTCATGACGTAACACTTTGTACGACCTCATCTCATGGAACTAGTGTAGGAACAAAAATATTTTTATCGATAGTAGTGCGACCGTGATAACCAGCTATAACATGGACAGTAGTATATACACGTGAATAACGTTTTTGTTTTCATTGCGCATTGAGCGATAATATTTATTATCATGGAATGTAAACACACTTAAGGTATATCTGGAAAGATATATCCATAGCTCAGCAATTAGGAGAGCGTCTAATCCCGCGAGTTGGAAGGCACGGTTTCAAATCCCGCGTTTGCTAAAATCTTTAGTGACAATAATAATATCATCTTTGAAGTATTTATTATGTTTACCGTAGTACCATTAAAGTCAGCGTACTTGCTTTGAATTTAATAAAGTAACTAAGAATGGATGAATTTTAACTGATTTTCAAGGTCCAAAACAATTATCGATATACCAAGGTCGATAATTTCACACACTGTAGCGGTGCTTGGTATCCTACGTTTATATTATAACTATTTATAGATGTCGTTTACTATTATATCGAAGACTGATTTGCACTTTTCATTTTAATCAACATTATTACCAGTAACACGTGATTTGTTACCTACTATTTTGTTACATACAAACATTGTTAGATCTGTATTCGCGTATTCGATGAGCAGAGTAATGAAAATATCACTAATAATAAATCTTCCAAAAAGCAAGTTACATTTCCTTTTTATCTTTAGTAAAATAAGTTTTACTAAAAATAAAAATAAATGCTGATATTAATTATATGAATTAATAAAAAAACATGTATTAATATGAATATGGACAGAACATACCTTTAATGATGCTATAAGGATACGCGTCCATTACGAAATGCTCTTACAATTTCCATGATTAGGTCATTAATTAAATTATGTTAATTACTTACCATTTTTTAATGACCCAAAATATTAAATTGTTTTTAAAACACTATACGTGGGAGCATTGACCAAGACAAAGAACTTACCACATTCGTTATGTGGTAGGTACGTAAATAAAAATAAATCTCAATAAATATGTATTTTTTATTTTTATCATCACCAAGAATCACTAAGTACTATTTAATTAATTGTATTAATCGTTATAATTGGAATACTATCTAAGTATGTTTATTATTGAAATTTTAATTTAATTTAAACAATGACATGAACATGAATAATTATTTTTGTTTGTAATCCTGAACAAATCTAGATATCTACATATACCACTAAGTATATAATATAGTATTTATTATTATACACCTACATATTTTATTAGATCTGTATAGACTCTTATTACATTTGTTACTGAAAATTTGAATTCCATTTCATTTATTGAAAGCAACTATGTCATATAATTTCACTGTTTAATTATCGACTAATAATTTGAAAAAAATTAAATTTATTTTTATGGCTGTTGTTGCAACATTAAAAATATAAAACTGCCTAAAGTATGATTGTATCGTGAAACAATTGTTGTTATAATTATAATTAGAAATATTTTGCAAACTTTACTTAACTTTCTCTGTGGTTTGCTTTAACATTTAGTCATTTTTACAGTGGAATACCACCCGAAGTCAAAAGAAATCATATTTTAATTATTATAAAACCACAGGGAAGGTGAAATGAAAACATTATAATTTTCCATTAGGGCAGTCGGTGCCTCTTAGTGTGTCATATTTCTTTTAATTCTTATAACTTATTAGGTGTATTGAAAGAAAACAGACATGCTATGAAAGTGCATTTAATTATTAACGGAGAGGAAGTTTTACTTATTTGGTTGCATAATGGCATGTTGGCTTTTGGAATGGAAATAAATGATTGAAATTATTCCTGTGTTTTCAATTTCAACGGAAAATCACATCCACAGTCGGAAGACTTCAACCGCTGAATATAGGCCTCCTCGATGAAACGTCACTTTGGACGCTATAATCACCACTATTATTTGGCAGGCGGTTAGGAACCGAGAATGCTGCTACTCTGTCCCTTAGCCAGCTTTATATAGTGTAGTCTTGTATTGTTCACAAATGAATCCTTCAAATGAAGTACTTCAGTTAGTGTCCAATCCTCGTCCTTTAGGTCAGATACAATTTAATTAGTTTGTGGCGTGCTGGCCCACGAAAAAGTTTCTATACCAATCTCATAGATAAACTTTCCAGCTAGTTGCTAGGGGCAACTAATGTGGTTGATAGAGACTACTTATTAGAGAAAATTTTATTTTCCGCATTTGGTTTTTGTAAATATCTTTTTAATTAATATATCGTATACAAAGTCAATCGGCATATCATTAATTCAGCAAACCCATGGACCTCCTTCTATTACAACAAAAGTGTATCTAACTTCGCTTTACTGGTGACCCCGACGTGATTTGAACACGCAACCTTCTGATTGGAGGGGGGTGATGTGGCGTGCTGGCCCACGAAAAAGTTTCTATACCAATCTCATAGATAAACTTTCCAGCTAGTTGCTAGGGGCAACTAATGTGGTTGATAGAGACTACTTATTAGAGAAAATTTTATTTTCCGCATTTGGTTTTTGTAAATATCTTTTTAATTAATATATCGTATACAAAGTCAATCGGCATATCATTAATTCAGCAAACCCATGGACCTCCTTCTATTACAACAAAAGTGTATCTAACTTCGCTTTACTGGTGACCTGTTTTGAACCGAAAGTCCACGTTTGCAGTAAATGTGTGTGATTTTGATTTTGTTGCTGATTGCGATAATTCTGATACTGATTCACATAAAGATGTCGCTCTCAACCGATAAGAACGAAGATATTTGTCGTGTGGGCGTGCGCATTCCGCCGTTTTGGCCTGAAAAGCCGGCCATTTGGTTCGCGCAGATCGAGGGCCAATTCGCGATATCGAACATTACTACGGACAATACGAAGTTTTTCTACGTTATCGGCCAACTAGACCCGCAGTATGCTTCTGAGGTGGAAGATATAATCATCAACCCGCCCGACACCAACAGGTATGAAAAATTGAAGTCGGAACTTATCAAACGACTGTCCGCGTCACGAGAAAAGAAGGTCAAGCAATTACTTATGCACGCAGAACTTGGAGACCGTAAGCCATCTCAGTTTCTAAGACATTTGCAACATTTGGCTGGACCTGGAGTTCCCGAAGATTTTCTACGTACTATATGGACCAGTCGCCTACCAAGTAGCACGCAAACGATAATCGCTTCGCAGATGATGTCTTCACTGGAAGCGCTCGCAGATCTCGCTGACCGCATCCATGACGTTGTTTCGCCTACAGCGCACGTAGCATCAACATCAAGTGCCATACCAGGAAGCTCTTTAGAAGCCATGAACCAACAGATTGCTGAACTTACCAAACAAGTGCAAGCTCTAACTGCGCAGGTGAACCGGCATTCACGTGCACCGAATCGTTCAAACAAGAAAACGCGCGGTCGTTCTAGCTCCACACGATCACAGTCGAACTATAGAAAATTTCCTGTGTGCTGGTATCATAATAAGTTCGGCAATGAAGCAAGAAAGTGCGTAAAACCATGCGACTACCATGCGGGAAACGCGAACAGCAGTCGGTAATGGCGACGACCGATTGCCAAACTTCCGGTCGCCTATTTGTCACGGACGGCGCTACGAAGATGCAGTTTCTCATCGATACTGGCAGTGACGTATGTGTCTTGCCCCGATCAGCACTCAAGGAACGTCGTGAGAAAACAAATTATGAGCTGTGTGCGGCAAACGGTACACCCATTTCTACTTACGGCTACGCTCATTTAGTGCTGAACCTAGGCTTGCGCCGTGACTTTACTTGGCGATTCATCGTAGCGGACGTTACAAAGGCCATAATAGGTGTGGATTTTTTATCATTTTACAACCTCATCGTGGATTGTCGAAATCAACGTTTAATCGACAACACTACAAGCCTTACGTCCCCAGCTTCACCTGCACAGTCAACTGGGAACATTTCATCGGTAAAAGTTATTTCTGGAAATTCCGTATATCATAACATACTAAGCGAATACCCTGAGATTACTCGACCTTCCGGTGTCCACCGTGTTCCGAAGCATAATACCATGCATCATATACAAACTACTGCAGGGCCGCCAATAAGCAGCACACCACGAAGACTAGCACCGGATAAATTAAAAATCGCAAAAGACGAATTTGCAGATATGTTGAGGAACGGAACAGCCAGACCTTCAAAGTCACCATGGTCATCACCACTTCATCTTGCGCCTAAAAAAGATAACGGCTGGCGTCCATGCGGTGACTACAGAATGCTCAACGCTAGAACCGTACCAGACAGCTATCCCATTCGGCACATACATGACTTTGCACATTGTCTCTCCGGCTGTCAAGTATACTCGGTTATCGATCTCGTAAAAGCTTATAATCAAATTCCTGTCTGCCCTGAGGATATTCCGAAGACCGCAATCACGACGCCGTTTGGTTTATACGAATTTCCGTTCATGACGTTCGGACTACGTAATGCCAGCCAAACGTTTCAACGATTTGTGGACGAGATGCTTAGGGGCCTTGAAGAGTTCTGCTTCCCGTTTCTGGACGATTTTTTGATCTTCTCACCTGATCAGGAATCACACAAGAAGCACCTTCATCTGCTCTTCAACAGACTCAAGGAATACGGCATGGTAATCAACACGAACAAGTGCATATTCGGTGTATCAGAGGTAACGTTTTTAGGACACAGCATCTCAGCAGCTGGCACTAAGCCGTTACCATCAAAGGTAGAAGCGGTTGCGAATTACCCACCACCAAAAACCGTCAGAGAACTGCGAAGATTCCTAGGAATGGTGAACTTTTACAGAAGGTTTATTCCTGACGCAGCGCGGCATCAAGCGCCTCTGAATGCACTGCTCACAGGATCAGTTAAAGGTTCACATCCCGTGCATTTATCAGAAGAAGCTACTAAAGCATTCATCACCTGCAAGGAAAGTCTCTGCCAAGCAGCACTACTTGCTCATCCAGACTGCCAAGCGAAGCTCGCTATAGTCACTGATGCTTCAGACACAGCAATGGGCGCAGCTTTACAACAGCATAGAGACGGCCTGTGGGAACCTTTAGCATTTTTCTCTCGAAAACTTTCGCCATGTCAACAGAAATACTCGCCTTACGACAGGGAACTTCTCGCCATCTACGAAGCAATAAAATACTTTCGTCACATGGTGGAGGCGAGAGATTTCATTATTTACACTGACCATAAGCCCATAACTTTCGCATTTCATTCACGAAAAGAAAAGTGCTCACCAAGACAGTTCAGACATCTGGATTTTATTTCACAGTTTTCCACAGATATCAGGCATATTTCAGGAAAGGATAACGTTGTGGCTGACAGTTTATCACGCATCGAAGAGATTACTCAGCCCATCGATCTATCCAAGCTTGCTCAAGCACAAAGCACAGATCCTGAACTAGAACAACTTTTGGATAGCGATACTTCTCTGCGCTTGACAAAAATCAAACTGCCTGGATCTCACACAGAAATCTATTGTGACAAGAGCAGCAATGTGGCCAGACCTTATGTGACCAAAGACATGCGACGGCAAGTGTTCGAAAACTTGCATTCTTTTAGCCACCCTGGCATAAATGCGACGACGAAACTGATATCGGAACGCTATGTATGGCCTAGTATGCGAAAAGATTGTAGAGAGTGGACTCGTTCCTGCCTAGCATGCCAACGATCAAAAATAACACGTCATGTCTCATCTCCATTAGCATCATTCAGCTTACCTCGAGCCAGATTCATGAAAATCCACATAGATTTGATCGGACCTTTACCTCTTTCACAAGGGTATCGTTACTGTCTCACATGTGTAGATCGCTTCACACGATGGCCCGAAGCTATACCATTACAGGAGATAACAGCTGAAACAGTGGCAAAAGCTTTAGTTCACGGATGGATATCCAGATTCGGCTGCCCTGAAGATATCGTCACTGATCGTGGTCGACAGTTTGAATCAGAACTTTTTAAGCATCTGTCCCACATCATCGGATTTCAACGCAGACGAACTACAGCCTACCATCCAGCATGCAATGGACTCGTCGAAAGATTCCACAGACAGCTTAAAGCCGCCATTACATGTCATGCGACCAGCAGCTGGCTTGAAACACTTCCACTTGTACTACTGGGAATCCGGGCGGCATTTAAGGAAGACTTACAAGCGACTCCAGCTGAACTCGTATATGGAGAGTCACTACGACTCCCAGGTGACATTTTTTGTCAATCGGCTGATGGCACAGAGGACTTGACAGTATACACTGAAAGACTGCGCACATTCGCCAAAAATTTGTTGCCATTACCAACTTCTCACCATGGGAATAACCGCTCCATATTCATTTTCAAAGATTTAGCAACAGCATCCCACGTCTTTCTAAGAGATGACACCTCGCACCCATCTTTTCAAGCAGCTTACACAGGGCCGCATGAGGTGATAGAACGAGGGGATAAAGTTTTCAAGCTCCGCATAAAAGGCAAAGAAGTCACTGTCTCAGTGGACCGCATTAAACCTGCCTACATACTTCGTGAGTTGGACCATTCTCCCGCCGTGGCAGCACCTGAGACCCGAGACGCTCCAGTGACCACCACTCGATCAGGCCGAACAGTGCGTTTTCCAGAATATTATCGCCCGTAGGACGGTCTCTGGAGGGGGGTGATGTGGCGTGCTGGCCCACGAAAAAGTTTCTATACCAATCTCATAGATAAACTTTCCAGCTAGTTGCTAGGGGCAACTAATGTGGTTGATAGAGACTACTTATTAGAGAAAATTTTATTTTCCGCATTTGGTTTTTGTAAATATCTTTTTAATTAATATATCGTATACAAAGTCAATCGGCATATCATTAATTCAGCAAACCCATGGACCTCCTTCTATTACAACAAAAGTGTATCTAACTTCGCTTTAAGTTCTTAGTTCAGTTGTTTAGCCCACAAACGATCTGAAACAAGAACACCCTGTTGTTGGTATGAAAGTGATGGCCTGTGAGTGTTCACTCAAGCTTGGTTAGGTAATACGATCGTTACGTACCTAGTCTTAGTATAAATTATTCAATGAAATCACTAATTCTACATCTTTATATCTGTCTATGAACTAGTGAAGGAAAACCGAACGAAAATCAACATCGCTGTGGAGCAACTGAACTATTGAACTAGAATATAAATATAGTTCAGTGTGATGAAAAGACACATTTTTATATTAAAAAAACAGCAGCAAAATAATTTCAGATTTAATTCAGCTTTTGAGAATATTTTTTATTGTTAGTAGTTGTGAATCGCAGAATGCGGCCGGATTTAAGTAGTTTTTTTCGTGCTCTTTCTTTTGTTTGAATCGATGGTTGAAAAAAAGCCATTTTTTATTTGAGCCAAAGAGCATATAACCACTTACGTGATTGGAGCTTCATGACGAGGTGTAACACCGCAGTCAAAGATAATGTAATACCTACGGAAACCGCAGTTACAATACCTTTGCAGTTACCTATAGCCACAAACACTAGCAGCCTTATTGATAAAAACGAACTAGCTTTAGACTAGTTACACCATCTTTTGTTTCTTTCGATCCAGCTAAATATTCCAGTAGTAAAAAAAGAACAAAAGCCGAAGTAACTAATCTGAGACTAATACCCGTTTATTAATAAGGCTGTATAAGTCCATGCCTTGCCAAATAAAAAAACGAATTTCCTGCAAATTCTGTAAATTTTGTTCACGGCGTGGATCTCTACTAAATCTTCGCGGACATGCATAAGTAATGACGTTGACGACTAGAATTAAATGAAGAAAAAATCTTTAAAAACCTTAATTGAATCTAAACATGATAATGTTCTGCCTTAATATCTAATGCCACGGACCCAGCAAACTAAAAACTACCAAAAGTTCGTAGTATTTAATTTTTTTTATATGGCAGCACCAGTAACATGTTGAGCAAATATGCTGTGCGTCATTTCCTTCTACTAGTTTAGTGTTGCACTCACATATAGAATCGAAAGATCGAGTCCATGTATTGAATTTGAATCCCGATAAAGGTCAAAGTTATAATATAGTAGTATATATAAATAAAAGATCGAAAATTAGACTGAAACTTGTTTTTTACTGAAACGATAATATTACTACAATATTATACATAGCATCCCGGCGCGGCAGTTTCCTTACAATCCTACAGGAAAGGATTTTTTAAATTGTGAAGGTCTCAGTGTTAATCAAGAGTGTCAGCTATCTCTAACCTCTTCATCTTTTTCGATGGGTTTGCGTTGACCTACGTCTCTCCTGATGACACGTATAGAGTCGAAATGATTAATTTACTCTTGATTTCCTCCTCCTGAAACTATGCTACTTCATCAAGTGATTTTTTTAAATTATAACGATCTTCTGTAACCTACCTACTGTAAAAAAGTTTACATGCTTGTTCATTTTCATAGTAGTCAAATAGCCTGTTGATCTGATTGTACGTGCATAAATTATTAATGACAATATTAATATAGTAGTAGTAGTATTAATACAGAATTAGTTTTATGTCAAAATAGTGCAAATGTTATAATCGGTAGTGGTAAGATTACATATTTGAGCCTTTTGATGTTGATGCCTTGGGTCCGTGGGGATCGGGAGCTCACTGTGGGTTCTAAAGCTTAACAAAATGCCAGCGAGATGCTGGCTCTAGTTTGGCACAATGAATCTGATTGCGTACTAGCATTTAGCTGTGGTTTTAATTATTATTTCCATACATAGCAGATGCTGGATGCATCGCGAACGCCAAAAGTTTTAACTTTCGTTATGCATGACTCTAAGCATCTCTCCGCCGATTATTGCGAAAAGTGGCAATACTGCTTTTTTATAAACATCGAATTGTGCGAAGCTTTTCATGGAACTAAAAACATCGATGTATCGCGTCCATGACGAGTTGACGACTGAAGTTGAGTGTTGATGTTCCTCCCTTAACTTCCGTTTTACTTATCGGCGATTTTGTGCACGTGTCTCTACAATAATTTGAGAAAAATAAATAGTAATAGGATTCTGGGACGCATAAATAATATAATAGCGGACAAATATCTAAAATATTCGTGTATAGCGTGAGCTAAGTGGTAAGTGATTGAATAATTAGTGTGGTGGATGGTGGATAGTGGCGGCTCCACGTCTCCCTTGCCATTGCCGCCATATTGTTGGATGCTACTCGATTGATTATTGTGCGCGTGGTATTTTCGAGGCACTAACTGACACATTTTCAACATAATACAATAATATCTGCCTGTTTCGACCCTTTGTTGATTACTTAAATTATACGAGTGGCTTGTTGAAGTATGTACTAGAATTTTAGCTGCGTCACAGTTTTCTAATCGTTCATTTCACAGCCCGCCCGTTGAGCCCGTAGCGTGCTTAAATCAATCAATCGATCAATAGTGGGCATTACTGGTATACCTTTTGTTTAATCAATATTTTACGAGCAGTTTGGTTTCATATATTATCATACTTTGCCCTATTAGCTTAAAATAATATTTTTTTATACATATCTTCTGCAATCTAACCTCGAACAATCGTTAACTGTAAAATATGGCCCAGGTAGAGCTCTTAATTCGCCAATTAACTCTAATAAAACTAAATCATATTCTGTAATAAAATTACGCTGATTATAAAGTGATATTAATTGCCAATTTTCTTATTGTATTAATTTTCTTGCAGATCAAAATGGTTGGATCGCGGGTGTATGTAGGCGGCCTTCCATTCGGCGTCAGAGACAGAGACTTAGAAAAGTTTTTCAAAGGCTTTGGCAGAATCAGGGATATTCTTATCAAAAATGGTTATGGATTTGTAGTGAGTATTTCCTTACCCTTAAGTATTGGAATTGCAAACAAGTACCATGACCATGATGTTATTGTGTCGACATCCACACATTGTAGTGTGGCACCACAGAAATATCCACAGCAGTAGTAATTTCTCAAATGTTTTATGTGAGTGAGAGTCAATTGTTTCCATCATTTAGGTACTTATGTAGTGTATTCGCTCAATTGGCTGAAGCACCTTTTCACCTGGTGTCCTTGGCTCTACTTGCTATATCTATGTACTTATAAGATATTTAAACTTACCTTACAGGAATTTGAAGACTATCGAGATGCAGATGATGCAGTCTATGAATTAAATGGCAAAGAATTACTTGGGGAAAGGTATGTACACAATTTTTATACCTATTTTTCCATTTGTTTTTTAAATTATAAGTTTTAACAAAAGCAAACTATGATACATGAGATATTTATAATCGTCTTGCTCAAGATATCTGCATAGTCTACATCAGGTTGGCTAAGTTAGAGGTATTCCAATCATTTTATAACATCTGTAACAAGAAAATGTGCAAGTCCTTGAAACACAAAATTGTTTAGTTAGCTTATATGGCTCATAAATTCCTCTGCTCAAAGCCTTGGTTTATTAATTTGATCATGAAGATTTTTAAATTTTGTTGTAGTTTTGGAATATTAATAATATTTTCTTATCAGCCGGCTCCACATACTTGTGTGAGAATTGTATGGAAACATCACATTTATTTTATTTATGTAAGAGATGTTTGTGTGGTAATTTTGTATGAAATGTATGTATCTTTGAATGAGATTACCTTTTGTTGTTCCTTCCCTGACAGTGAAGTTTGGATTGGCATTGCCTAATGCTTTATGTAAATTTTAATATTTATGATATTGAGCTTTGTGGTAATGGTTTAAGTATTATAATATTACAATGTATTTATTTGAGACAGCTTGCCAGATGATGATTCCCATTCTTTGCTTGTTTTTATTCCCTACCTACTGAATATTTTTATTGTCTAACATGGTAGGACATTTTTGATGTACTTTCATTCAAACCAAAATGGAAATTATTCAATTTAGCAATGTAGCCTTTCCGTTTTCGATTGTTATGCCTTCTATTTACTTAGATATTTTTAATGATCTTTTATTTCAATTTTAGTTGATGACAAAATTTATGTTAACTCCTACCCTTTCCAGGTCCCGTTATTTAAGATTCTAGTGTTCAAATTATTAAATTCATAGCGTTTAAAAATCTGATCTTCACCCTTTGACCTCCTTTGCTTTTTCTATGGTGTTCTACAGTGCACATCATACCTAATTGTACAACATCTGTGTTGATTATGCCTGTATCTCTTGTCTTTTCCTATGTTTCCTCTAACAAATCAATTATTCCCTGAAACCTTAATCAACACCGGAACTATATATAGTAGTCAAACACATTGAAAAATGTGCATTCCTGTTCCTGTGTCTGTTTTCTTTACTCATTGCATACCAGAAGTAGTCCAAAATTGATTATACCTATATTCGCTTCCTTACCCATTGCATAGCAAAAGTAGCCAAAGTTGTGTATTCCTGTGCCTGTTTTACCTAATCATTGCATACTAGATGCCATCAAACATGAGTATTCCTGTCTTCTTTCCATACCCAACTAATCATCAGCTGGCAATCTGCATGTAATCGGGGTTAGGCAGTGCTAACCTCGCGTGGGTGTGCTGCAGGGTCGTGGTGGAGCCGGCGCGCGGCATCGACCGGAGCGCAGACCGTTACCGCCGCGAGCGCCACAGCGACCGCGACCGCGGCCGCTCGCGATACGAGTGAGTGTCTCCTGTTGTAGGGTGTCCGTGGAGCGCGCTAGAGGCATGCCCCGCGGCTCGGACCGCTGGCGCAGCCGCGACCTGCCGCCCCCGCCGCCGCGGAGGCCGCCGCTGCGCCGCGAACCGTCTGTATTCTTGCATGACCGCGTGATGTGAACAACTTGTCATTGTCACACCCTTGTGTGTCTGTAGTTGGATTTCACCCTCGGTTTAGGCATTTTAAACTGGTCTTTTACTAAAAAGGTTTGTTATGTTATATGCTAAGTTTAATGTTTTTTTTACCATCTTTCCCCTCGCGTTTTAGAACCCCGATGCAGAAAGGAGCAGTTAGCAGTTTGTGTTTGGTCTTCTTGTTTGTGTTATGTGAAAAGTTAAAATTTTAACTACCTTCTCTGCCTTGTGGCATACTGGAATTAAAATTCAGTTCACTAATTAGGAATTTTTTTAAAAACAAAGCCCTAGCAAAACTTGACCTGTGCCTGGTTTCAGTTGTTGTTACAGAAAGCCTCTAGGTTCCTTCCTCAAGGGCTAAAATAAATTAAAGCATCTTCCCATATAATGGTTATGTTGGCCACATCTCAAAATGTGCTGGATTCTGCTCTCCAGTTTAAGATTTTGTTACACTGTTTGATGCTAAAAGAGCCTTTTTCTACCCTCCCCACACCTCACAGACATCCTATTTCTAGAAGACTTCATTTCACGCTGTGTGTGTGAACAACTGCACCTTTTCTTAATTTAAACACTGCAAAACAATGTAACACTTGAACAAATGCACAAGCTATTATCTAGATTCTAGACAATAGAAACAAATAATGTTGCTGTATGTCATTGTCGCTACTTCAAGAGCATACTTAGTGCATACCTACTCAATATAATATTTCTGTTTTAAAAACAATTGCTTTGATGGTTTTCATACTGTTTTGTTTTACAATGAAGACATGTTGAAATTGAGTCACATTTTCAGTTTATTGGTGCTAGAGGCTTCACCTGCAATCTAACTTTATCTCTTGATTTTTCTGGGATAAAGTATTTTCTTTAGGGTACAATAAGAATACAGTAAGACTTAGTTTATTCAGATTCAGGTTTGATGTTAAAAACAAAGAAACTGACAATATTACACTTTTATATGTTTGACCTTACTACAATCCTTATTACATTTTAAAAAAGCAACAAAATTACAATAAATGTAATAAAAACGCAGTAAAATGAGTTTGACAAGTTTCCAGGTCACGCGTCAATGTTAAGTACATATTGTATTTTGTGTATGTAATAGCTAGTCTAAAGTTGCTTGACAATAATTTAGCACAACTAGTATATTAGCACAAATTATTTGCTTTTGTTGTATTTTCTATTTGGTCCATATTTCAGTTATTATCAGTAGGTACTGTACCTTGAAATACCACATTATTATCACTAACTGTTTTGCAACGGTTGATAAGCTTCTGTAGTGTAGATATTGGTATCAGAAGTATATTAAAATAATATTACAAGAAATGAAATAATTTCAGTAGCGTTTAATAAGTTTGAAGATCAATAGCCTTGTCTAGGTTAAATATTGCTTAATAATTAATCAGTCCTTAAAATGCTGTCTTTTTTTCCTCGTGAAATTTTTTCACGTTAGTGTGAAGTTGACATTACTAATTACATAAATACCGATAAACATTGTGTAGCGAAGGAATTCTTCTCTAACTTCGTGTTTTGTCTTTGTTTATTGAATTCAAATTGGGCAAAAATAAAACGAGAGAAAATATTGGTTACCTTTGATATGCAATTTTTTATTAGTAGTGTAAATGTTCACAGCACTGTTATTTTTTTAGTTTACTCTACATAACTTTATAAAAAAGTTCTTGTTTGATTAAAAACTAGACCTGTTCATTCCCTTTTGGCCTGTAATGGCCATTATGGCGATCATGTAACTTGATTGCAACAAACAGAAAGTAAAAATTGTATGAATTAGACGCAGTTTATGTGCAGTATAGAAAATTTCTCTTGTTGCATTGCAATCAAAGTTCCGTGATCACACAGTTCCCAATGGTTTTCACTGCCGCAATCATAGCATTGTAAAAATCTGAATTCAAACTGTAAATTCAAATCACTTGTTAGTTTCTTTAACTTATGATTATATAGGTGGTGGTCTGTTGGCACCACATGTAACAAAATTTAAACAATTTCAGCTTTTTACAACGCAATTCGCATTCGAACGCATTCTCTTTTAAAATTTTGTTTCCCTAGAGCAGTTTTGTGAAAGTACCTGCAGATTTTTATCCATGATTTATACAATGGATACAAAAATGTTCTATTAGGTTTTTTCTGCAAGAATACCAATTGCAGAGTACTTTCTCAATACATGTAACAAAATAGAAGATTTGGCTATTTCACATAATTTTTTCGCGACAGTATCCACATCTTCTAATTTTGCTAGTAATAAAACTATAGATCAATTTTAAACAGCAACTAAACTGAAATGTTTCTAAAGAAATATTTCTTTTCTTACAGCTCTGACCAAACTTACAGATATGGGCCGCCTACTCGGACGGAGTATCGACTGGTCGTGGAAAATCTGTCAAGTCGCATTAGCTGGCAGGTAAGCGCGCTACTGTGGAAGGCAGTGGGTCCTATCATCATCACATCACTCACCCAGGGTCCTGGACACGTGGTCACTTGAGGGCTGGGCGATCCACCACACTCGGACACGGGCAATGGTCACGGTTTCACTGGACGTTACATGGCAATGGGCTGGATGACGGAGGACGGGACATATCACTGGCGGGACAACAATGTCAAACTACGAAGATACCCTATCTTCATGATTACAAAGACAAGAGGTCAGAGGAACACTCAAGTTGCACAACCATGAACCAAACCGAGTGGCAATACAAGAAGACTGGCCACCAATGGACTGTCAATGGACTGGACCAGTGGACGAAACGGATCTTCACACATGCTTTACTAATCAAACCAAAATATATATCAAAATCATTAATTTTGTTACTATCAATATATCAAACAGTACTCAATTATTTGTATCATAGTTTAATAACTTGAAATAGCATTTTGCATAACATTTTTGTTTTAAAGTCAATATTTAATGTTTTGTTTAAATGAAACCTGTGCAGAGTTGGTTATAGAAATAATTTTTAAAAACAACAGAAGGTGGCGTATCGTGCCCCGAGTCCATGTAGCGCAGTGTGAGATGTGGCCTATCACGATGTTAGGAGGTTTGGTTCCGGCGCTCGCGGCTGTCTCGCGCCCTTTCCCCGTGCCCGCACACCACGGAGGCCAAGGTAAAGTCTGGGGGCACCAGGACTATACACTACATGTGCGAACTCCCATTTTAAATACTCATTTCATTGTTACTTAAGTTTACGTCCACGGCCTCATGTGCTGTGGACAAATTCACTTTCCTTTGTTTTTAATGCTTGCGCGGCTTTTTTGTACGCGGTGGCTCGTTAGCGGTATCATTGTTTATGGAAAGAGGGAGAGGCGCGATATGGGCGAAGGCGTAGCGGGATTAACGCGGAAGGAAAGCGTTTCTACTGGCCTGCGGAAACGTAACCTACGGAGCCTGGATCAAAACATACTGGACTTGGATAAAACCATGAAGTTATGGATTTCGTTACTATCCTTGTGATAGCGCAGATGAAATGGAAAATGGAATGGAACATGACTGATTCTGGAGTTAACCTTGTGGCGAAAGGAAGCTGGTGGAATGACAAACGGAGCAATAGAGGGATTTAGCAGTGGATGTGACAAGGTGGCAGTCTTTATCCGTGATGTGGTAAGGATCAAAACTTTCACCAACACTGGAGGCATTACCGATGACAATGCGAGGGGGAATCTTGGATGACTTGGAGATGCTTGGATGAAACTGCAAAAATATTTCAATGAAACGCACTGACGCTTGGAAAACGCTGCAGAAACCGTTCAATGAAATGCTCTGAAGCTGACGCTGGAAAATGTATCGATGAAACGCTCTGACGCTTGATGAAGCTGCAAAAACTTAATGAAACTGCCAAAACGGCAACGTATCTTATTCGTAAATCCTGTGACGCGTGGACCAATGAATGGGGCGGAAAGCTTTCCTAAACAATGATTACCAATGGGTGACCGCGTACTAAACGGCTGCAAACGGCGTAACAAGTCATCTTCTCTCACTAGAATTATCAACCATTCAAATATAAACGATATAGGGATATTTAAATTTTAAATTAACGTAACCTTTTCAAAAGTTATTATTTTATGATGATACTATATTTTTACCATCTTTCGGGGCTGAATACCTTGATGATAAGTCTAAATCTGAGGAATACTTTTGAAAAGGTTTTCATGTAAAAGTAATGAAGGATGTGTATTAATATGCTGCATTGGTTGACAGGACTTGAAGGATTACATGCGTCAGGCTGGTGAAGTTACTTACGCTGACGCTCACAAGCAGCATAGAAATGAGGGGTAAGTGAATCAAATTGCCTCTTGCATCTAGCGGCTCCCCGCAGTTCTGACTAGATCGTCGGTGCACCTTGCGGGGGGCTGGCTTACGATTGGTCTTCCAGTTTGTGATTGCTACTCTAAAACATTTATTCTCCAATAATAATAATAACGCCCAACGATCACATGCATAGATCTTAGACCCTAACTAGGATTACCTGTATCTAGGCAGGAACTACGAGGAACATAGTCCCAGAGTACATATTTCCGCTTTTTTTTGTATGCTCAAACACTTGTCCTAGTGCGCGAATCGAACCCGCCGCCTCCGGGCTATGAGCTAACCTGAGCAGGTTGGCTTGATAGTCTGTTTGGTGTGATGGTGGCTCAACCATCAGACTGTCAAAAAAGGCTGTTTAATGAGGTCTGAAAACCATTATCAACAAACGAGACGAACAAGCCAAGCAAACATTATTTTTATACATAATAATAATAACGCCCAACGATCACATACATAAATAGATCCTGTGACCGTAACTAGGATTCTCTGTGTCTAAGGACTCGAGAACTACGAGGACCATGGTCCCACAACACCCAGACTCTGAACAAGTATATGCGCTTTGTTTTTTTTTCTGTGTACAAATACTTATCCTGCCGCGGGAATCGTAGTTCTTCGTCGGCTTTATTTTAACGTATACTGAATGTTTCAGCGTGGTAGAGTTTGCCACACACTCTGACATGCGCGCTGCTATCGAGAAGTTAGATGGAACAGAGTTGAATGGTCGTCGCATTCGCCTTGTTGAAGATCGGCGCTCGTCGCGTCGTCGCACTCGCTCGTCGTCGAGCCGCAGCCGCAGTCGCAGTCGCTCCCGGGAACGTCGTCGTTCTAGGTAACGAGAGTTTTCTTATTGATAGTGATCGCCATCGAAGTACAAATTATGACGGATCACGAGCGGGATTTGAACTCGCATCCATCCATTCCTAAAGCCGGGACAGGTTTTTTTCTTTAGCTATCGTGACGGGTGATGTATTCAAATTTATTCGTCACCTTAAAGGTTGGATATTTATATCCTTAGTTGGATATAAATATCCAACCTTTACGGGTTGGGGTTAAGTAGACGATAATGCTATAAATCTCGAAACTGTTTTTACTATGAACTTTTTTATGATGATACTATATTTTTACCATCTTTCGGGGCTGAAAACCTTGATGCTAAAACTTTATCTGAGGTCAACTATCATACATCAATAATCGAAACATAGCAAATAAAAAAACTGACTACAAAAAATATTTTTTTAGCCGTTCGCGTTCAAAGTCCCGCCCGAAGAGCAAGTCGCCTGCAGCCAAGTCTCGGTCCAGATCTCGCTCCAAGTAAGTACACATAGCCAGTATTAGAACTTCACTGAGAGATACCTAACTTGAATGATAGTTATTATTCTACTCTGAAATGTATCGATCATGTTACGAAGAAGTAGAATCTCGAACAAAAATGCTTAAGAATACTTCTGTGTTTTGCATATAGGCAGATTCCTGAAAGAACATAAGGATGAACTCTTCACAATATACATTTTTAGTCTTCATTGATTGAATACTTTTACTTCTTTTGTTCTTTACACACACTTGTAATAATGATACACCAAAATTAAAAATACATTTTTATTATTCATTATTATTTTTTCCTATTAGTAAGTTTTGAATAATTGTCTACTTTCCTTCTGTTCAATTATAAAATCTAAAAACACAGATACAGATCTGAAGGAACACCTCAATAAAAAGTACCATAAACAAAATATGTGTGTGTGTATTAATGAGTATAAAATTTCAGTCCTTTAGAATTCTTGCAGGAATCTATCTGGTCAAAACACATACTTAATTTTAAGCAAAGCTAAAATAACTCTCAGTGAAGTAAAGTAAAATATTCTCTCTGTTGTGTAAGATACTAACTAAAATTGAATGTAAAAATTGTATGATAGTTTATTATACAGTACAGAGCTATAATAAAAATATATATTGCGAATGAACAATTATTCCTAAATAAACTACAGTCTTTTTTTCATTTAAAAACTCAAAGCAGCCCAGCAACTATTACTTACATTTAAAAGAAAATAACATCTACATTGCTTTAGTTTCATAATAATATTATTTGCACATTAAACTTTTGTGACTATTTCCTCCCCCAATTAAAAGCTTGCATGTCATTTCTTAGTTCCAACTTCAAACTCACAAATAAAGGAAGATAATAAAGGCATGTATAGTTCTAACATGAATATGTATCACATTAACCTAGTGTTTTTGGCTAGGTGTGTAAAAACTTGCGCTGAGCAAAATTTACAAACGTAAGTACTAATCTTAGTACGTTACATGTGTAATAAAAGTAGTTGTGACTGTAGCGCTGCTAGGCGATCACGGAAATTGAATGCAACAACACAAATAGAAACAAATTTTCAAATATGGAGTAAAGTTTCTCCTGTGGCATTGTAATCAGTTTCGTGATCATCCCACTGTTTATATACTTCTGGTACATGATTGTGTTTTGATTCTAACAAATAGTGTTCGTCAAAAAATATGATAAAATATATAAATAAATAAATATCTTGGACATTTCACACAGATATTCACATGATATTAAAACCGGAAGATGAAGTAAAATAAAATCACGTGTTTCATCGTAATTACTCAAAATCAATGCTTACAAATAAGTTTTAAACGCAAAAATCAGTGATGTATTGATTTTTAGCAATGTCCATATTTTTTGACGGTCATTATTGTTATACTGTGATCTGATCATAGGTCAAAGATCACCCTTATCCTCCTGCCTGAAGCATGAATTTCTGACTGTCACAGCATTCTATAGCTTATCTAAGCTGAACTTGCACCAACCATAGGATTAATGTGAAGGAAAGAGACAAAATGATACTATAGATCAATATTCACAAATGAAGTATTTGTTTCACTATTGTTTTAAACTTGGTTGATGCAAGTTGGCCTACATGTACTATATAACTTGCCTCAATCTAAATTGTATATTGCGTCTCTATACTTTGGACAGATTTCCAACCATAGTGTTGAAATTGAGAATCTTCACATACTGAGGTCTATTTTTTGTAAATCGAACATAAAATCTAAAAGCAATCTTGAGATTACTACACAATTTAAAATATTCATCTTCATGAAATGTATACAACTTCACTCAGATTGAACTTTTGAAATGAAAAATCATTTCAATTCTTGTAACTTTTTATAAGGCCTTCACTGTATTTCTTACTTCACTATATTAAAGTACAAAAGACGCATTCATTAATTTATTCAAGATCGCTCTCAAAACTAAAATTATAAAAAGCAATTCGGGCATATTGGCGCAAGTTATAAATTGTAAGCATGTTTCGCAAAACCGTCAGAAATCCTCGCTCGGGCGTGTAATGAAGTAGTGATGGGACGTAACTAAATTGGTCGCTTGGGCCGAATGTGCCATCGCTTAGGGACCGCAGTCACTCCAAGTCGAAGTCCCGGTCTCGGTCCGCGTCGCCGTCGCGTAGGTCTGAACGCCGCTCCGCCGCGCGTAGGTCCAGAAGTCCGAAATCTGAAGACAGGAATGGAAGGAGATCCTCCCAGTCAAAGTCCCGCTCGCCTAAGGCCCAGTCCAAGTAAGTACCACTGTGCTGTCAATCTTTGTCTGACGGTACTGCAGTTGAGGTTATCTTTTTGTGTTTTATTAACAATGACGAAGCCTTTAAAAAAAATCTACACAAATTTATTCAAATTTTGGTTTAAATTTTATTGCATAGAAAGATTGCCTCGTATTTCAAGCATTATCTTCAGACACGCCCCGGGTTAACATCCGGCTGATCATTCTTTCCCCATTGGCATTCACTATTTAATAACAAAATTCATCAAATTATTGACAAACACATTGATCGCACAATTTAACAATAATATTAACTCGATCCTTGTCCTCCTGCCATCGCAGAGATGCGGCCATCTCGAGGTGAGCGTAGCTTTGATGTTAACTAATAACATAATAATTATTTTATTATTAGTTGTAGTTGTTAGCCAATTAGTCATTGTTGTGTCTTATTTCTGTTTGCACATTTGAACCGTTTGTATTGCAGCTTCTGTAAGCACAACTCATGCTTTTGTCATGCCTTTAAATCTACGTGTTCTATCTGCGGATATTGGGTGTAAAAGGGAATTTGTGACATTTATCTCATCATCATTGTCAAAATTTATTTACTCACAAAATGTAACACTTCTATGGGTTGTGGAAATTAATACAATTGGCGATAACAAAATTGGATGACTGAGAACTAAAACTGCACTCCAGTCACATCTTTCCTGATTTAACTAATTCATATTATCAGGGAAAGGTCTCGTTCTCGCAGTAAGGAGGCGTCTCCGAAGCGTGAAGAAGAACGCCGTCCAGCTGCCAGCAAGTCCCGCTCTCGGTCCAGGTCCCCTCGCTCCAGGTCCCGAGACCGCTCCGCGTCTCGCGAACGGTCCCGGTCTCGCTCAAGGTCGGCCTCGCCCCGCCAGAACGGCGATGTCAAGCCCCGCGCTAGCAAAGACCGCTCGCCCCGTAGCGGTGACTAAATTTAATGTTTATTTAAGTTCCCTAGATTACTTTACATTTAAGTTCGTGACTTCATATGTAAGCCTTATTCAACAGGTTTTAGCTGAACATTCGTTCGTAAGTTTAGACTCATTTAAGATTTGATACAATATAATAAAGTAGTTTTCAGTCTTTTTTGTTCCTTAGTTTTTCATTAGGTGTTGAAGTCACTGTCTGTAAAATAGATAATTTTAATTGTGCACGTTTGAAATTAAGTATTTCATGCAAGCAGCGTTTATTTGTAGTAGTTATTAATATAAGGTATGTTATTAACATAAGGTAATGTTACATTGTGTAGGTACTATCGCTAAATGTAAAAGTACTGCACCACAAAATTTTATTACAAAAACATTTGGACTGATTTTTTTTGTTATATTACGACTTTTATTAGATGTCATGTCTATAATTTATATAACTAGTAACTCATAGTTTCTAATCTAACTAAAATTATAAAGCTAAGTTTTGACGAGTTCTATTGACCTGTATATGTATGCAGGCCTATTTTTATGTAATAGATTTAAACTTCAATGCAGAAGTAAATAATTAATATTGGTATTTGTAAATAGTGAATTTATTACTTAACCAAATAAATAAACTGTAAGGTTCTTTATTCGTTTCATTTTAGGGTGACTTCTCCTTTTTGTCTTTCCCCATCAGTCACCATAACAATAGATTTTCTTTTGTTTGGGGCTCACTTTGCAGCTAATGTCTGTGCTAGTAAAAAAAAATTCTTGTGAATTGAGGTGATTGTTCAGTGGCTGGATAAAGGTTGTCCGACTTACGATAAGACTTCGAAAAACCTAAATTAGTTTCCTTGCAAAATAATGTTTTGTTTTATCCAATGAATAACTTGTAAGATTGTTTATTGAACATAAATGGCAAGTAAATCTCACATTCGCTAACGACATCATCACGAACTCACGCAAGGAATGCTGGATAGCCTGGCTGATTAACATTTTGGAAAAAAAAAAAGAATTTTTATTAGGTGTTCATTTTATTTTTATTTGAGATTCTAATAGTATGATTATTTAAAATATCTAGTATGCCTAAACTGCCTAAAATGGGTATGATACCTATATTTGAAATGGTCTTAAATGTGGTATTTTGGAATTGGGCTGAGTCTATTTAAATTCATTTCATTTATTTATAAGAAATTTCTTACATAGATAAGGGGGACTCGTAAGTATAACTAGAAGCCCTAAGGTAATTAAACGTAAGTATCAGGTCATAGTCAAAATAGGTACCTATTTCATTTTTAAGTTCTGTGCATAATTTGTACTCTTACAACAGTGAAGGAAATATAGTGAAGCAACCAGCATGTTCAAGAACAATCGCATAATTCTAAATGTACCTATCATAGCGTATGGTGTGATGTATGGTTGGGTATACACTCCCTGTGATCGTGTAATGGGCTGATGAGATGAGATTATCTAGTGAAAAATTGTTTTTGTGTGGCTTTCCCGTCGAAATGGCTGAACAGGTTTTGAAGTTTTTTGCACACAGATTGCCAATACTTAGGTACCGAGATCGACATAGGATACATTAAAAATTACGAGCTCCCGCAGGAAAACAGGTAAATTAATGGCGTTGAAACAGCGGGTCGCCTCTTAGTTTGTTTGGAAGTCAATTTACACAAGTTGTATGAAATAAATGACGTGTTAAACCGGTTCGCGTTGGAGGCGCTCACAGTGGGTTTATAAACTTCATAACTTAGTATCAAATACAAACTATAACCCATCCATTTGATTTGGAATATTATCTGACACGCCCTTGCCTAGTTTAGTTGGTAATAGTTGCCAAAATAAGTAAAGGATATGATGTATAAAACATATATTTGAGTTTCCGGTCGGTAACACCTTATCGTCAACGCTTGATCGGGGTAAAAAAGTTGCGTTTGTTCACCATTTTGAACGCTATTTTTTATTTCCCGATAGTACCATATCTATATAGCAGAAGAATCGAGATGCAAAAATGGATTTCAATTAAATATGACATCTTAGATTTATTAAATGTTTTAGTTACGTCTTATAACACATAAATACAGGATGTAATCGACTGGGAAGGACTCGGATAATTCGAACTCGTACCTACCTAGTTTATTTTTGTTGAAACAATTTGAATTTTCTTCTCTACAATAATACATTCTCAAAATACCGAAATGAGGCTTAAATGTCGAGATTGTCAGTCTAAAAACGATTTATCTGACACAGGAATACAGTTCACTTAGCATAAAACCATTATTATATATTATATTTTTACAGTAATTGTACGAATTAGTACAATATTTTGTATTGTAAATAGAATTAATACATTTTCAAGCAACTGAAACTTACATAAACCTTTTCTTCAACTTCAACTCTTTGTAAATGGCCTTTGTGGAGAGGTTACCACAATTTTGCCAATATCACGTAGAAAGATAGCACATCAAACGAAGATTTTTCAGTGAGAAATTTTGGTATATGTGGAGAATGAGGTCAACTATGAAAGTACTAGATGAACCTTTTCTATTATCTTATAAGCACAAAACATTAAAACGAAGCCGTTGAAGTTTAGTCTTTTTTTTTATTTTTATGTTATTGAATGATGTGACGAGCTAGTCGTGCACCTGATGTTAAGTGCCACGACCACCCATAACAGAACAGTGTCACTCGGAACCCTTAAAGATAGAGTTACAAGCGACACTGCACTGCGCACATCATCCTGAGACATCAACACAGTCTGGTAATAAGATTACTCGACTGTGAGATCAGATCATAAAGTCTCAATTGCCCAGTAATTTCACTAGCTACAGTGCCCTTCAAACCGGAACACAGTAGCGCTTGCACACTACTGCTTGGCGGCAGAATAACTGGCAAAGCGGTGGTACCTACCTAGACGAACTTTGCAACAAAGTCCTACCACCTAGTACAATTACACGTACAAGTAGTAGTAGTAATTTTCTCGAAACTATCAATTTGACAGTTTTTAGAACAGAACCCCTTTTTATTTTCAACCCTTCAATTATGAAAATAGGTGAATAGTGTAGTAGTATGACAGCCTATGTGGTGTGGTGGTTGAGCAGGTCGGCTTATGAGGGCGAACCCGGGTTCGGTTCCCGTGACAAGATAAGTATTTGTGAATAAAAAGCTCTAATACTTGAAGTCAGGGTGTTGTGAGGCCATAGCTTTCATATTTCCGAGTCTCTAGATACAGGGAATCCTTGGTTAGCTTGCGACTCAACCAGCAATCTACTGCTATACCTTCCCGACCGGAGCGCCGCCGGCCGAACATACCAAAACTACGGAGTGAGAGTACCATTGACCCCTCCTGACAATACCATTTTCGTTTGTATCTATTTGTTTACCTAATTATTATTATAGAAATTGACGTGAGTAGTACTCATAACTACAACTATTACACGGCTAAAACTCACGAGATACAGTCGAATAACTCGACCGGTAAACTGACTGAGTCAGCGCCGTATCGCCACCACCGCCGCCACGCGTACTCCTTGAGGATGGGCATCTTTATTGCCCGAACACCGGTCGAGTTATTCGACTGTATCTCGTGAGTTTTAGCCGTGTAATAGTTGTAGTTACCTAATTATTACCAACTTATTACTATTTTTATCATAGCTTGTACAAGGTAGATGTGGTGTTAGGATGTTACAAGACAAATAAAATTCAAGTTTTAATCTTTTGTAAACAATTGTTTATTAACATCTTATCCATTCACTCCAACACTCGATGCATATCACCGCAACATCATTACAATATTATGACTTTTATTACGGATAAAACTATGGAATTACTGGTTATATAATATGCTCTATGGAACCAAAGCTTTCATTTTTCTTTTGAAATTGAAAGACTATGTGAATATACCAAAAGGCAACAGCTAATAGGATACAATTACCGGTCCATCAAGGACTCGAGACACGAAATTAATCACTGAATACGCATGCAAAATAAACAATCTAAGAAAATAGAAAAATTATAATATAGACTCATAAAAAGTTAACCTAAGAAATGGAATGATTTGAAATTTTTATCTTTCAGTATACTCACGTAGACAACATCCATGATTCCGTACGATACATTATGGGTCAAAAATAGTAATCAATTTAGAATCAGTCAAATGTAAACTTATATTCAAAAAATAAACAATGATTTAATAAAAGTTAAGAAATTCACAATAATCATACATAATAAGTTCGTTTTATAAATAAATTAAAAATACTGTCATTTTATTGTTCGGAATGGGCAATAAATTTATTAATACCGTAATTAAAATTCTCAAAAAGAAAAATGAAAGTTGAATTAATTGCAATCAATTAAGTACAAAAACTATGATTATATCGACTGGGCATTTTATCTTGACATAATTTCAGCTTACATTTTGTCATCTAACATTACATAACATTTATGATCAGTCTATTAATAGTTTTATAGTAAATTTTGTCCATTATTCTTCTTTAATCTACGTTCGAGTACAAAAGGCAACATAAGAAGTATCATCGAATATCACCTATCGAGTAATACTATCTACAAGTTAATAAAAAGCAATTTCACATAATCCAATATCAATCGATTCGGTCGCAGCGGCGCGATTTCCCAAAGAACACGCGTCGCGGCAAAGCGAATCGGTACTTCGACAGCTGTACCTATTACAATAAATAAGTTAAAACAACCTGAAATCGTGTCTTATGTTGCCTAATGACACTTCAATATTGTCACAGTACTCTTACATAATTAATGGAGATATACTTACATAGCTAAAACTTAATCGTTTTATACAAAATGACTTAGGTTTCGAAAATTGTTACTTATAAGTACAGAATTTATAACCTATGGACTAATTACGTGCGTGATGTAAACATATTTTGTGTTACGAGAGAGGGAGGTCTGTACCACTTCTGCGTGTCGTAGGACGCAGCGGTGGCACAAAGTAGCCTCGTCCAATAAGGAACGTTCATTGTGCTAGCCGACATATCCCGTGAACGGAAGCTACAAGAAAAATCTGTGTCGATTTTCAAGAAAACCAGAACAAGATTTTTGAAAAATACTAAAATCATAGGAACAAATGACAACATTATTTAATAAGTCAATCACAAAATATAATCAAACTGATGTACGCATGATTCGCGTTTTTATTAATTAGTCTAAAATCTTATATTACGCACGGTTTGGTATCTTCTGGTGCGAGTCTAGAGGGATAGCGTATGGTGTCAGGCACGAGCGATACTGGCACTGCTGTGCATATAGTAAAAAGGAAAATATAAAATAAAAGTAATAATTTAGTACATTCTGTTACTGGCACAGAATATCTTTCTTGTAAACTAAAGTACCACAAAGGTATCGATAAACAGGGAATTTTAAAATTTTAACAGCCAAGTAGGCTGTTGGGCGAATTTCAGATTTATAAAATGGTTTCATCCGAAACTCAACCAACGCGCCGTAATCACACAACACCAAATGTTAGTGACGATGTAAAATTAGCAGAGGTTGTGCATAACTTGCAAGAGGGCTGTAAAACTTGCCAGAGGATATGTAAAACTTGCCAGGCGATGGTAAAATTTGTCAGACGTCATGTAAAATCTGCCAGAAGTTGCGTAAAACTTGCCACAGGCTTGTAAAACTATGCCAGAGGTTGTAAAACTTTTACCAGTTGCCAGTATCGTCGATTGGTGTCGGCGCGCGAGGCGGACCGGCACAACGCGCGTCGGTACCTACAGAGATCGCATCTGTGGACCGCTGTCCACTCACCCCACGGTGCGCCCGGTCCTCGCCCCATACCCACAGTTAACAATAGCTGGACGAGAGAATTTCGGTGGAAGAGGAAAAATACTGTTATTAAAGAAGAGTTAGTGGGTATTCTCTGAAAGTTTTTGAAAAGTTTGAACACCATAGTTAGCAGAGTTTAATTTCACATTGTTTTGTAGGAATTTGTGTAATTAAACTTCTGTTTACATTTCTTGGAATATTTTTAGCAGTTTTTAGAATCAAGGGTAAGTTTTTAGAAGGTAGTTCGAAATTCGATCGTCAGCGTCGTCGAAATTACAAGAAAACGGGCGAAGCGCACCGCGCTAGGGCTTTAACAACCGATCCGTCGCCCTAACCTATATACACGGCGAACGGACCGCACTCAAATAAATACATCGAACGCTTACATCTAGCTGTCTATACAGGGGTCATTTTACATTTATCCTATATTTACACGAGGCCACACATTTACACAGCCTGGTTCGCACTAGCGTCCATTGTGAATAAATAAGTTATTTGTCCGTCAACACTACACTTGGGTCGCGAACGTCGGCGGCAGGCAGTGGTCGTCCAAAACGTACACCCCCCCGCCTTCTAGCGCTCGTTTCACTAGCGATGTATCGCTGGAAAGATGGAGAATTTTATATTAGTTTTAGTGAAAGAGAGAATGGATGTATTAAAAGAAATGTATAGAAACAAAAACATAGTATTCACATTAATGGACGCCTGATGGAAAGAGGTTGTTTTTGTCAAATACGCTCAAAACTAAAATTGAGCCAAGTTGTGAAGTTTGCTTTTCTAAATGAAGAAGGCGTAAAAAGGAGAATGAATATTAAGAATATATTTTTTCATCAAACAGCAAGCAAAGAAATCTTTGTAAATTTTATCAGAATTAGGCATAAATTATTATCTCTAAATACATTGCAAATATTGAAAAAACATGTTACGAACTTAAGAATTCCTTGTCTTATACATATTCTAGTTACCTACCAAGTCTTTTAATATCAGTTGTGAAACGCAATGAAAGTGTTATTAAGTACATTGACATATTTATCGAGTACACACCTGTTGGCGCAGTACGCGGCGTCCTGCGAGAGGCGCGAGAGCCTCGGGTCGAGAGCTGCCAGCAGGCGCGCGCTCTCAGTATTGAGGGTCTTCCGCTTGCACTCCTCGGCGGCGGCGTTGTGCGCGTTCTGGCACTCTGGCGCCGGCGCCGGCTCGCACTTGCCCCACGTGTTGCGGATCACGTGACCGCCCGCGTTCGCCGCGTTCTGTGCGCGCGCCTCCGCGTCGGCGTCCTGGGCCGCTCGCTTGCGGCGCCGGCGCACGCACGCGGCCGCGGCCAGCCCCGCCGCGCCCGCCCCCGCCGCCGCCGCCCCCGCCGCCGCTAGCCACGCCACCGCCCCCGCGGATAGCGCACCACTCTCTTCCCCGTTACTGTCCCCTCCCACCCGCGGCAAGTGTCCCCCCGGCTGTTTACTCGCCAGCTCCAAGAGCGACACGGTGCAGGACCGGCCGCCCCATCCTGCCGGACAAACGCACCGGTATCCGTCCACTCGGTCCCGGCACGTGCCTCCGTTCCGACACGGCGCCGACGCGCACTCGTCTATATCCACGCTGCAGTCCTTCCCCGCGAATCCCGGCCGGCATCGGCACTCGTAATCGTTGTCCAGCACGAGGCATTCACCGCCGTTCGCGCAAGGTTTCGTTAGGCAAAGGTCGACGCGCGTTTCGCAGCGAGGTCCGAGGAAGCCGGGAGCGCACTGGCAGCGCTGGCCGTCGACTAGGTCGACGCACGTGCCGCCGTGTTCGCAGATGACGCCGGCGCAGTCGTCGATGTTGATCTCGCAGCGGTTGCCGCGGTATCCGGGGCGGCAGGCGCAGCGGAAGCCGTCCCCGGCGCGCTCGCAGGTGGCGCCGTGGCGGCAGGGCGCGGCGGCGCACGGGTCGGCCTCCAGTGCGCAGTCGGCGCCGCCGAAGCCGGCGGGGCAGACGCAGACGTATCCGTGCGCGCGCGGCTCGCACTCGCCGTTGTTGCGGCACGGGCGGTCGGCGCAGGTGAGGCGGCGAGTCTCGCACCGCGCGCCCTCGTACCCGGCGGGGCAGGCGCACGCGAGCTCGCCTCCTTCGTCGGGCACGCACGCGCCCCCGTTGAGGCACGGCCGCGCGGCGCACGAGTGCAGCGACTTCTCGCACTCGGGACCGGTGTACTCGGGCGGGCAGACGCACGTGTACGACCCCTGCCCGGTGTTGTGGCAGGTGCCCCCGTTCCTGCACGGGCGGTGGTTGGTGCAGTAGTTCAGGTCCTGGTTGCAGAACAACCCGCCCCAGCCCTCCTCGCAGATGCAATCCCAGGACTTGATGCAGGTGCCGTGCACGCAGCCCGGGTGCCGCTCGCACTGGTCGCATAGCTCGCCCACCCAGCCGAGGTGGCAGCTGGAACGAAGGAGATACAGTCAGTCGGGTGATAACGAGCGTCTAATGGGCGCGGCCCTTCAGACTGGGAACAATGGCGATGAATGGTTGAAGCGGGGGTCGAGCGTTTAGCACAAGGGTGCGAAGTGGATACTCACATGCATTCGTCGGGCTTGAGGCAATGTCCGTGCCCCGCGTCGCAGCCGGGCAAGCAGCGCGCTGTAACAAAAACAAAACGCTCGTTAGCGACTCCGTGGACGAGGCACAAAAGAATTCCAAATGGATTTCTTTAATTGCGAGAGGGAAGCGGGCTATTAATCGTCGGGTTGAGATCGAGGGAGGGCGCATCTCGCATTAAACCCGGATTTGCTGCAAAGGACACGCCACGAAGCGTGCGGTACGAGGCGTGCACTTACAACCGCCGCAAATAATTTAAACGTTTATGCCGCTGTAAATGCTGTGCCATTTTCTAAATCGTTCCAAGAAACGTAACCTTTTCTCAAAGCGACAAGGTGCTAAATCGTTCTCGTATTTATGCAGCTGGCTGTACAAAGAGAGAGGTTCGTTAGCGTCCCGAGGGCGAGGTCGCAGCCACGACCATTTATCTGGCAACTCGTCTCTACGACACCATCCTTTAACTTTATAACCTGCATTCAATTACATTTTTCAGTATGGGTAATGCCCTCCCTAGACACAAGTGGAGACCCTCGCTATCTGTAGCTATTACCACGGAATACGAGGATTATTTATAAAGACTTCTAAAGCTGAAATATTTTGCTTCAAGTTGATGCATTGCTGGTGTAATGTGTGCGCATCGTTAACTTTGTGATTTACGTTCAATACACTGCGAACCTTACCCTGGCGCATCTTAGTTTGTGAGTGGAGAAAACATGCCGCACTTTCCGGATCGGTCGAAGTGCATTGCTGTGCAAAAATGTTAGCGAATGTATAAAGTGAGAGGCGACGCGGTAATGTATGGCGTTGGAAAAAAATGGTGTTTTGAAACAAGAAGTGCGGCGCGGAGTCGTATCGGTCGGGTGCGCATGGGCAAGTTATCGGAGCGAATACAAAGGGGGCAGATAGCGCGGGGAGCATAACCGTCACTCGACCGTTACTATTCCCCTAACTCGCTAGAAAAATACTAGACGCCATCTTGATCATAACTTCCATTCCAGAATGCAAATGCAGCCGGCTTACAGTTCTATATCGGACGAGGAAGCCACTCGGCGCATCCCGCGAGTTTGCGCGGAATTCGAGGAGCTTATACGATTTATACGATACAAATAAAGGAGATTAGCCTCCTGCCGCGTTTCCTAGACTCTATTATAGGTTTACCGCTCCGCCGAGAGCATAAACCTCCCCGAACTTGCTCCGGGCTCGCAAATCGGCTTAACTCCGCACTCCACCAAATTGGCGAGTTCACTCAGCGACAACCATTCTATTTTATCATTACGACGGTTCTTTATCCGACGCAGGAAATTGAAAAGAGCATAATCCGGCTTTCACAAACGATATACGAGTACACTTTCACGTATAAAATAAACGTTTAAGACAATTGTTTCACATGACCTCTTCGCGCGCATTTCATGTATAAGAATAAATCTTTATGGGTTACATAAGCAGTGGATATCGGTTGGGCGCGGGCGCCACGGTCGGCTCTGCAGATAGATCAAAGACACGGAGTGCTGGCTCAGTGCTCCCTGATCCACTTCAGCGCTCCCACTCGAACTTATCTGACCCTCGAAAGGTAGAACGGTAGTAAAAATTACACTCCAAAACCAATTTAGGACGTAAGTGGGCACGATAGAGCCACGGGTGGATGCTTTACGTTCTTCCTGTACGGCTATTAATTATTATCATTGAACATTGAACAGTATCGATTTCTAATGAAAGGCGAGCGCCGCACTGCGACCAAGGTCTCTAGCCGAGGCCAGGTAGGCTACAAACACCGACCTTCTTCAGGGATCCTCACACGTGGTGCGCAAATATTTGCCTTTCCCGACATCTGCTCTATCCGAAACGGAAATTAGGAGCGCGTGGGATTCGCGATTCAACAGAAGGTAATATTCGTGAGAACCGCACCGCGTCGACAATTAGCCAGAATGAAGCGGCCGTAAAGGCTCCATCGCGGTGTTTACCCCATCATTAGGCGCGGAGCCTGTACGCGGATAATACTTTCCAGACATGCAAAATAAGTTTTTGGGATCGTTAAGCTTTCCCAGAAGGCGAAATACCGTTCGGCAGATGCTGGCAGTTTCGTGACACGGTCAAGTACAGAGTTTATTTCGATTGGTGCTCGGTTCTCGTTTAAAGGTGTTTTGACCCGGTTCGCGGCATCTGTGCCTCGAGTGTGTGCGTGCGCGCCGCAAACGTGGCCGGTTGTTTTCATTACATTACGGCCGCTTCTCTCGCTTTTACATTTTCGTAATCGCATCTCATAGGGCTGTTCGGGCACGCCGAGACGCTTATACAACTTTCACACGTTTCCTGATCCTGTGTTTGTTTACTTTTTCCAGAAAATTGTGATTTCTCGGTCGTTGTGGAGGCTGCGGCGCGGGTAGTGCGCGCGAGCGAGAGGGGGCTATGCACGTAGCGGGTGTTGTCGTCTCTGTCTGTCTGTTTTTTGCGGCGCTGGAGTGTGGGAACGCTGAGGCAGGTGGGGCTGCGGCTGCCGAGATTGCGCGAGACATCCGCCCGACAATGCATCTCCGTCGTCGCCGCTTTGTTTCAATGCGAGCCGATGTACATACGTCACGATCACAGATCGTTGATGGATTGGAAAAACTCGCGATTAGAAAAAAGTAGCAGGATGTTAGGCGACTGAGAAGACTAGACTTTCTAATTTATCTTCATCATCGATACAACTCTGTAGCGACAACTGACAGGTTCTGAAATTTCAAGTTCTAGGACGGCCAAATGCGCAATGCGTTAGCTTCATATTTTGTTTTTTATTAGTACAGCCCTAAAATTGCGACCTCCATGGTTAAGCGGTCGTAATCTTAACTGCTCATAACTGCGAGTTCGAGTTCCGCTGTCTTGGCAGTAAGTATAAAAAGTGAGCGCTTATTGTTCCATATTGGGCGCTGTGGGATCATGATATTCATGAACTAGATAAAGATCAGATCCCAGGATGTCGTGTAATGTTATTTATGTACTTATTAATATCATAAGTGTTAAAAAACGCAGACCTAAATAGTTTTTGAAGTAAAACTTCTTTACGCACGCTTGACTTGGGGAGTAAGCTTGTGAATGCGAGGCGAACGGAAGTTTAAGTTGGTTCACGTAGATCTCCATTGTAACGAAGTAAAAAATGTGTATTATTATGTTGGTATGTCCGGTAAAATGACAACTTGCAATTGTCAAGATGGCGACATTCACAAATGCAAAAACAACGATGGAGCTAAATAAACTAAAGAAGTTTTACTTCAGTCGTGTGGTCTAAGCGTTATTTTTTTAGAAAAACTAGACTAGACGAAATCGATATTCTAATAGAGATATTACAATACAGGTTAAACTTCAGACAAATCTATGTAGGTAGATATTTGTTACCTTTTTTTGCTGTTGGTAAAATTTTGTAATATATTAGTAGATAGTTTGAATAGATATAATAGAATAGATAGTTTGAAAACTGTGGAAGGATATCTATAAATTAAATAGGTAATTTTGCAACTAGTAGTGAAGATTATTTTCGCTTTTTCCAACCCGAATAAGACCTATTTAACAAAATTTCATAGGTTAAACCACAGAGTAATAAGTAGGGACTAAACTTGGAATCTTAGTACTTGTAGTATTATTTTATCTGTGGCCTTAGCCCGTTTCAGCAAGGACGAGGGGCAAGTTCGACGATGATCGATTAGAAAGCCAACTCGCCGCTTTGTTTACCATCGACCACTAATGCAAATAGACTACTCAACGGTCACACGGCCGCCTCGTACGCAATATTAATGGTTCTGTCGCCTTACTAAGTTACTATTGTTTATTCTGTGGCTTGACGTTTAACGCGAACGCTTGTTTTACATATTTGAAAGACATAAATTCTATTGTCAAAACTGTGTCAGGATTTTAAAGAGCTTTTTAAGAGATTTATTTATATCTGATAGATTTATGCTTTGCCGATTTCAAAGCATTAAAAGTAATATGTGCCGTATAAATCGTAAATTTATTGTATCTTCGCCAACGCGCGGTGAATTCGAGGGTCAATTAAATTTTTAATCAACTACATTAAGTTTAAGTTTATTCGCCGGTTAGTTGCTTAATCAGGAGGTGGTAAAACGGAGGTTTAAGGTATTTAACTAACTTATTATGATTTTAATCAGATAAGTTCTCATAGTAAACTTTTATGAGTTCTTTGACACTCCATTACCATAGATATTATTGTATGCAATTACATTTTATAAAATATTTTTGAATGGGCAGTTAAACTTTTGAACTGTGGAACTAATTTCGTATTCTTTTGTATTAACGAAATGTGTGATTTAAAAATATTAGTATGCATTCGTTAATGAGTGGTAATACGAAATATAATAGTACCTAAGTAATTATAGTTTTATGTTCCGTATTTCATTTTTATTATTCTTTTTAGAAAAGCAGAGACAATTAAAGTTTATAAAAATGTTGTGTTGAAAGAAGTATATCATTGTAATCTCATTGTAATGAAGTTTTCGCACAAGAAGAGGGCAAAATACATATTAATTTTTATAGATTACAAGAATACTTATAAACTAAATACATAATAAATAACAATGTTAATTACAACTATGATTTACGTTAAAAGCTACGTCAGTAGAGATAATTCGACGCATTATACGATATCAAAACATATAAAATTAAAAATAATAATAAAAAAAATTAAATACGATTTATAGAGGCCAATAAATAAAATAAGACTTGTAGAAAGACCTATTTAAAAAAAAAAAAATTATGGTTTGAATAATAAACCTTAGGTCTTGCTTTAGTAAACGTAGGAACTGTTACCTATATCAAAGACAATTGGGTGATTTTATTATCATTTTATTTCATCATCGCAAATCATAAACGAGCATAACTATTAATAATAATAACTCCTTTTTAACTAAAAGTAAATTCTGAAAAAGTTGTTCAGAGAAACAAATGACAATGACTTTAAAGTTTAAACCAAGGTTTTTAATACATAAAAGTACAGTTGTAATAAAAATGTGGGGTGTGTCAGAGAGTTCCAATTATACTATTACGTGAGACCATGATACAAGAGGCAACGCAATTACGACCATGGGAGGATGTTCTAAAAATTGTCATACCACATTTTTAATGAGGAAGAATGAATTGCGCGGGCTATTATAACCTATATTTGAACATTTGAATTGGAACGTCAAACTTTTAAATATCAAGTTCACAGATTAGAAATTTTGAGCTGTAAAAAAGTTCCAGTTGGAGTTTTGGCGGGAAAACGAAAAAGATTGCGTCACCACATTGTATTATTTTCCAAAACTTGTGTTATTTTCAGTGTTAGTGCATAAAATTGGTGGCATTTTATTCGTTAAGTGCTGGACTACATGCATGAGTGTGGGAAAGTGGTATAATGATGGTGGAAAGTTTCTTTTCGTGTTGTTTACAAAACAACCATAGAAGCTTCTGGTAAAGTTGCCACCACTTTATTAGAAGTATGACTTGACTAGACTAGACTATGACTTAGCTTGATGACTTGGACTGTGACTTGACTTGACACATTATATAATATAAATTAACATGAAAAACTATTCATTACTTGACACTGGCTAAATACACAAAAGTGTGGAGCCAAAACAAAACAAAAAAAAAGTTCCAGTAATATTATTGGGCTATAAAGAACCGCGTGGGTTTGATGTATTTCATAGCGGGATACCTCAAGTTTTTAACACGATTTCGCGGTTTACGGGCAAATTATATAAGTACCTTGATAAAACAGTAATGCTTCATTACAAAGGTCAGAAGCTTACGAAGAAATACGAACATCTGAGAATATTTTCGCTACTGTCCTTGCGAGTCAAAGATCTTTGTCAAGTCAGAATGCAAATCCTCTTTACGATGAAAAAAAAACCTTTTAAACATAGACAAAACACAATCCAATTCTAAATTCAAATTTAAAGAATACTTACGTGTAGAACAATAATCGCCAGTCCAGCCCGGCTTGCAAACGATCTGGCCCGAAGAGGAACAGGTATAATGCCCGAAGGCATCATCCCTTGGCCTGCAGAGGACTTCGCAGCCGTTTCCGTAGTAATGCGGTGCGCAGGTCACCCGGTATGACAGTCTGATGTGGGGGCTGCCTTGACCGCCCCACCGTTGTTCTTCTTCTACCCAAGGACCTCCCACGTCAGCTATGCTTTGCTTCGTCATGCGGGCTATTAACGTATCTGAAATAGAAGTTAACTTAGATTAGGTTAAAATCACTAATTACAATATTGCCTGAGGATTTATAGCCGTAGAGGTTCATCGTCATGATATCGGCCACGTCTGTTTGTTCGCGATAATCTCGAAAAGTTTTCATCGGATTTTGATGCAGTTTTCAGTAATGGATAGGCCGATTTTTAGGCCATGTTATTGCGCATAATTTATGTGCGCCACGTTAGTATTAATAGAGTTATAACGATTTTAGTCAGGATTGAAGTATACTCAAGAAAATCGACTTAAACTTATCCAACTGTATCTAATAGAATTAAAACGATTTCCTACGAGGAATGTAGTTAAAAATCGCGGCGCCACCGTTTGAAGGGACAGTGAATCACGTACCACAATGAGATCTCACGGTCTGATGCGGGCCGGCATTACAGCTCAATTTACTCGTTACCTACCAGTTACCACCCTTTCCCACGAAGATAAACAAATATTAATCGTATTAACCTCACTTCATTAAAAATATTCGAATCATAGATAGCTCGGCGCTTTTGAATCCAATAATTTCAGTAGAGCTAATTAAGCTGCTCGTAATAACCAGAGGTGCCCATTCGAATAAAAAAACTTTGCCTTCAGCCTTCTAATTAAAATCGAAACTCATTTATTAGTTACACATTTTACATCTAAAGTCAAATTAGGTTTCAATATAAATACAAAAAAATTACACGAAAACGTAAAATAAGAACGTCTAAATAAGAAATAACAGTTTAAAATAGCTTTAAGCTTTATAAGAAAAAGAATTCACATATTCATGATTTAGTTTAAATATCGTTAATTTGGCCATTAATTTAGCATCTAAAACCGATTAAAATTAGTCCCAAAGGTAATCAGATAACATACCGATCAGATTTATTCTCGGAGTGGTAGCTGGTAACCCTGGTAAAGAAATCTCGGTAACTCGTTTTGTGTGGTGTGTGCCTATATTTATTTCTCGGCGAGTGTAACATTTTATTCTCTTATTGCATCGATGGATACATTCCTAAGTCGGTAATCTTGACAACGGCTGAAGTTAAACCAGACGAAACAAAATTAAAAGGTAGATAAAGATACGGACTAATTCTGTGGAGTATGGCGTTCCTGCTTTTGTTTCAATGTACGAGATTTCCAACACTTGAGCCGGTCTACGCTTTGGTACTATGTCGCTATAAAAAAGTTTTATATTTCTGTCAGGAGTGAAACAAGTCTTGGATTATTTATAGTGATGAGGTAGTATTATTTTTGGTATTAGAGTGAAGTCTACACTGTAGAGTAATAAGAATTTTATCTACGATCAGTGATCACGAATCGTAGTCGTCATTAGGGTTGAAACCTATTAGCTCAGCCTGAGGATGAAACTAAATCTTAGGAAACTGGTTTTAAGAAACATTCGAGCCTGATGGGTTTAACCTTAGCGGTGAAAGATTTGTTGTTCGGATTTATTTCCCGTAATTCGGGTCAATGATGATGCTCCATTTTACCTTCTGATTCTTAGGAGTCTATTTCTGGTGTACCTAGTGAATTAGGACAAGTCGGGAATTTTATTCACTCTTATCATCAATCTTCGTAAACGTCGTGAAAAAAATCGCGGGGTTTTGGGTTTGAACAGTTCATTGCATCATTTTGTAGCTTAATGTCTGAATAGTATCGCAATGCAACATTTGCAACTTCTGTTGGTTCCAGACGGTCTTCTTTGTAACATTTGCAACTTCTGTAGGGTCTAAAGGGAAATTGCAACATTGCCAACCGCGAAATACGGCATTGCGAAATTTGCAACGTATTCGAGGTTTAAGTTACAACATTTGCAACTTCTGTAGGGTCTAAACGGTTTTCACTGCAACATTTCCAACCGCTTTGGCTTTACCAAAAGACGCCATTGCAAACTTTGCAACGTATTTGAGGTTTAAACAGCAATTACTTTTCGTAGAATTTGCGTGTATTTAGAATTTACTTATTTAAGCGGAAAACAGTGATGATTTGCGAACATTTCGAAATCGAAACAGGTTTGCATCGATTACACAAGATCTTCACACAAATAGCTCAATAAATAAATCGATGGTTGAACTATTCAGTAAGTCACAGAATGTTTTCGTTAGGCAGTATCCACACGTTCTATCTAGAAATTTATTGATCTGATAACATCTTAAGCTTACGCCGAACCGGTGTGTATGGAGCTTTATTCCAATGCTCAGTTGGTATAATGTATTCGATTTTATGTATGTATATACGGCAAAAAAACAGTAATGTATTGTATGTTTAGTAACACATGTTTATATTGTATGCTCACACGAAAATATTTGTCCACTTACATGACATTACTGTGATGGTTACGGGCATTGTTTTCATCAACTAGAATGATAATATAATATAAGAGTTTTGGCGGGAAAGCGAAAAAGATTGCGTCACTGGATTGTATTATTTTCCAAAACTTGTGTTATTTTCAGTGTTAGTGCATAAAATCAGTGTCATTTTATTCGTTAAGTGCTGGATTACAGGCGTGAGTATAGGAAAATGGTATAATGATGGTGAAACGTTTCTTTTCGTGTTGTTTCCAAAACTCCATAGAAGCTTCAAGTAAAGTTGCCGCCACTTTACTGGGAGTATGACTTTGACTAGACTGACTTGACTTGATGACTTCGACTGTGACTTGACACATATTTGCGTGAAATATCGATAACTTGATAAATTATCAATTACTTGACACTGGCTAAATACACATAAGTGTAAAGCCAAAACTAAAAAAATAATAATAATAATAATAATGAATTTTGATATCTATCGCTAATATGTAGTGACAATTTTTTTATTTTTTATTTCCAAAGTCACAATTCAATTGAAATGTCAATGTAAGTGAACTTTTACTTTTTTTTTGTTAGGCAGGATAGACATTGGCAATATTTCATCTAATTTTTGTATACTAACTATAAACAAGTAGAAAAAATAGTAATGACTAATATGAGTAAAGTAACAATTTCAAAGGAATGATGATTAATAAAGAGGATATTAGAAGGAAGTGTGGGAAAGCAAAGGCCGCAATTTAGTACCAGAGTTATGGCAACCGTGCGATGTACGTAGTGTTGGATTTAGGGTTGCCACGTTGCTACAAAGAGAAAAATATTAATTTTGGATTATTACTAAGTATTGTTCAATGTCCGATGACTGTTTGATTGATAGTTGTTACAAGCAAACGCGTTTTATTAAAAAAAATAATTTCTTAATAATGATTTTGATATATTATTTACTATTTTTTTACTTTGGCTTACCAAAGAATAGTGCTGGTACGAATTTAAAAGCTTTAGTATTATAAAACGTATAAAAAAGGAAACAATAGCACTACAGTTTCTCAAATTGCAGTGTATTTTTTCTTGCTATCAAGAAAAAATATATCAAACCGATTGCAGCCACCATCCCAATCAGACAGTAACGATATTAAATGAGGGTGTACCACTATCGCGTCTATTAATGTAATACCGATTCACAAATAAATAACACATTTAAAGAAGGACGAGGCAGCAAGGTTTGCCGCAAAAGAACCGATACGCTTTAGTACTTTATCACAGTAAGTTAGCTTCGGCAGTAAGAGCAAACGTGGAGATTTCTTACTGAGACAGAGTACTAAAGCGGTTTTGTATTATGAAGCTGGATGTACGTGCTTCGCCGCCGCCGCATCGTCGGATAACATATAATTACGGCCGCAGAGGTCAATACAAATAAAAGAATGAAGAGCGATAAACAAAAACAAAAGAAAGCGAAATAACCGATAATTTAGGCGCACTATCGGCGGACGCGGATGATTTGGACGTTACCAGCGGTTTTGGGAAACGGGATGAACACGCGATCATCGATCACGCCGCTGCCGGCCCCATCCGGCGTCCCACCAGCTCTAGATAAGCTACTAGATCCGTCGCTATGCAGTAGTACATTAAGTACATATACCTATTTACTTCGATTAATACAATACAAAACTCAATGCTTAAAGCCTTAGAAAAGCGACACGATTCGTGTCACGAGATTTGTTTAACATGTGTGCGTGTGATTGAAACGTTGTTTTTCTTGAAACGCTGTCACTGTATTTTGGCGGCTAGATAGACAACCTTTCCGAACTGGATCTTGCATGTAATTAATACGGTTTTCGAACGAAATCGAAACTGTGACTGTCTTCCGCAGCTGGGCTAGTCGCCTGCATCATTAAGAAACTGACACGTCTCGATTCGGACACCTGCCGGGCCGGTTGGTGGGAAACTACATCTACACTCTTCAATGGCACTCAGAATGCACATTTTGTTTACAAAACTGTCCACTTCTATCAAGTATTTCAATTCGATTGCGCTTCGAACGTTCACTATTCGATAAACACATTCGAGAGCTCTTAGACGGCAAATAAAAGAAAGTTAGGTACAACTTTGTTTAAGTTTGAGATGATAACTTCATAAATGTGTAGAGAAAAAAATCGATTTCGTAATCGGTTTCAAAGTACCAGAACGGTGCATTAACGTGGATTTAACCTTTGAGAAAGTCAATTAACATTAGTCATGAGGGGTCTGGGAACGGTCCTCGCAATGACTCGTCTAATAATGCACGGGATAACGAGATAAGTAGCCGTCACAACATAACTGTATCGATAATCGCATCTTGGCGAGCGGTAGCCGGCGACCGGCCCCGGGGCTCCAGTCCAGACGAGTAATTGCTTTACGAATCTTTTATCGATACTTTTCACACGGTTGGTCTAGCAGTAAAACAAGGCAAATAATAGTAAAGAAACCTGGAATAAACAAAGGCAGGACGAGACAAGAGTCCACTTATTATCCTCACCTACAGACCACATGCCCAGCATCTGTCGTCGAAGCTTCCTGAGACGCGGTCGCCTGTTACATCATAAATCGAACCTTCCGGGCCGTCTTCCGTGATTTTTTCAACGACGACGAAAGATGTAATGTAAACTTGAAGTTAAAAAGTAAAAAATTCCCTCCGAGGTTGAGTTTTTAGCATCCAGAGAGTAAACAACGTTCCGACCCGTTAGAGGGACCAGGTGCTCGGTAGGCAGCCTCGGGCGCGCAACAAAAGATTTCGGTGAAGGAACAAGCGACAACATCGCATTCGCCAGCTATTGTGTACGGTTATTTGTTTAGCGAGGAATCTCTTTATCCATTCAAGCAACAATTGTCAATGCGAACGCGTGTTTGTCTATGATATATAGCATTCTTTAGCCGTGTGTCCTGTTCTTCGACGAATCTTAGGTTGCCGGGGTCGCGATGAGCGATTAGCCGTGATTCCGTGCAACGGTCGTTTTCCCTGCAGCTGCTCGAGACGTTAGATAAAAAAGCCGAATATGATTTAATAAACATTAACCGGGGAGTGGATAGTGAGTGAACACAAACGGCGCTCGTAACCTGTTATTATGGTTGATTAGATTTCTGTTGGTAACATTTCTCGGTAGTATTCGGCACCGCCCCTCGCTCCCGCGCCGTATTAAAAATATACCCGTCCTCTCTATCCACTCCGGACGCTAATGATTTTCGGTAAACCGGCCCGTAGACACACCTCGACCGTATCTCTAAATCTCCTAAGTAAATCACCGGCTTTTTTGTTGTTATTGGTCAGGAGTTGTAATTATGTCGGTCAGAGTGCAGCGGGATGAGAATCTAATTAAGAAATGGGCGGTACAGGAATTTTGCATCCGCCATTTTCGTGATTTCAAAAATAGAAGGGGCGCGTTCGACTTTTAAGTTTTGAAGTACATAAGAGTGCGTTGTTTCTTTTTTTTCGTGTCTAAGGAGGCACGTATCGATGCACGAGCCGAATTATCACGATGATGTATTTATGAGTCGGGCGGCAACAATTCATTCGGAATCGTTTTTTCGGTCACGCTACGTCGCATGTACGGAATAAACTGTCGATTCTTTATTGGGCATGACTTCTCGTGATATCGTCAAACGGATAGAACCCAAATCGATTGTTATATGATAATAATCTGACATTATCTTCAAACACATGGCTTCTGTAGCGGCAGAGACAAACGCGATCATCAAATAAGGGGTATTAAGCGATTTGGCTATAAGTTATGTGCGCAGCGACGTCTATGTGCCGGTCAACGGCCATCGGAATATATTAGAACATTTCTACTAAATTTTCGTCCTACAGAAGGCTGAGTTTATTAGAATAGCACTGGCATCGGCAAGCCAATCACGCGCCGCGAGGCGTGCCGCGCAACCCAATCGCACTTGCCATGGGAACATTTTTGTCTTCCACGATATGATAATATGAGCATTCAAATATACATACTGTCCGTTAAATGCACGATAAACACCCAGAATTACAGTGAAACCTGAATGTGAGCGAGTCGTGGCGACGTGACCGGCATTTTACAAGAGTTTGAACGCTTCATGTGACTTTTTAACATAATTTTATCATAATTGTATTAGAAATGGAGCAAAGATGTTGCTTACCGTCTGATCTTGACGTGTCGTTGGTGTCGTGCCACGCTTCGACTATTAGCGAGAAGGTACCCTGGAACACAAAAATACCAGTTAAACATACTTAATTATTTTTAAGTCAGTTCAATTAACTAACATAAAGTTACAAAAATATAAGCAATAGAAATCAAGCCTACATAATAAATCTTGATATTACCCTGGATACGTTCAAGTGTTATTGGCACATTTCTCAAATATAACCTACATAAAAGCGATCCCCAAGACATGCTATAAAACTTCGAAGTAATGAGCCGATTTATCAGACGCCAGAAAACGGCAAAGGCCATGTTTCATAAACTGTCCGTGTTTTCTTAAACCCCACTAAAGTTTATTAGCTACATGGAATAAATTTTAAGTAGATATTATATTGATGATATACGCGGCTAGATTCAGATTCGAGAAAACATGGGTGACAAGATTAAAAACTTTTTGGTATTCGACCTTTAACTTGGAAAATTCCAAATATTTCTTTTAAATTACAACGATGATAACTGGCCAGTATTAAACATGATGGACAGGTGAACCCAAGAGCAGATGGCGCGAATTGTTCAACATCTAAAAATAAGCTCATAAGACGAGCAAGAACGCTTAACGAGTCCAATATAGGATCATGTAATACGTTTTATAAAAAATAGGGAACGCACGTATCTGATATGGAGGTATTGACATTTGTAGATGTTGACATAAGGCGAAACGGCAGTCGAAATTCGATTAGGAGTGATAAGCACGATGCTTTAGGCGCCTTTTTATCAATAGCTTTTATGGTCAGTTAGCTAGACGTCGCGTCTTCCGTTGATGCAAAAATGTTGATGCCTTATGAAATTTCTCTCACAAAACCGGTTGTGGTGTAAGGTGGGTATAAGGTGCATGCCAGTGCACGGTCGACTGTGTTTGGCGTCGGCCCTTTCTTTTGTCGGTGCTCGATTAATTGCGCCTGTGGTCGCGTTTGGTAACGATTTTGCAGAAAGGAAGTGAGAACGGCCTTCCTGTTTTAAAAATACCCAAGCTCTTATAAACAGAATGCGATTGGCAACTGTTTAAAAAAGAAAGATTTTTATTCTCAGCGATCTCAAGATTTCGCTGTAAGTGTTTAGAGATGTACGTCCATTTAATAGCGTATAGAAACTCTTAAGACGGACGTAAGGACATACAATAATTACAATAAGCATGTGCCGAGAAGAGGCGCGCGCGCGCAGCTGCCTCGCCGGATATCAAGGGGTCACCTCTTAATAATCCCTCGTTTGATCATCTTAACGGAGTGATTCACAGTTTTCCCTGACAGATGTCGCTCAATTAATGAATGAAAACAATTTGCATTTGAGAACAATGGCTTATTTGCATAGGGACAGCACTGATACGCGTCTCTATCGAACAATGATTATTGTCGGTGATGGAAACCAATACGAGAAATCCGACGTTTCACAAATATAAAAAGCTGGTGTTTCTATTGCAATGTTAACGTAACAATTAAACTTTCGATGCGTAGTTTTGACGAATTTATAATGTTTCTTTGACAACATAATACAAGGTAGTCGCTATGAATACAAAACAGGCCCCCATTCACGAATTCCATATAAACTTCTAACTAAGCTGTGAACTTAAAACTCCATCTATACAGTTTCTATTTTGTGCCGAGGTGTAAAATTAACAAAACCTGATAACAGCTGCCGATTCTGTACTAAAGTAAGCCCTAAGCTCTTATCAGCCATTGAAAAGCAGTTTATCGGTATCAGGAGCGAAAGAAGCTTGTCAAAATAGTTTGTTATGATTTTTGTGGACTCGATCAAATACTGTAAGCGGTCGTATCGATTTGTTAATCGAGTATGGAGAACGCATTTCGGTCAGCTGGGCCGGTTGTAAGTATATGCTCGTTCCCACGACACTGACTCTCGAGGCGGCCCATAAAAAGCGGCCGGCGCGCGACGTACGTGTGCAGTAGCCTTTATAGATGTGTCAACTTGACACGCACACTAGCGAACGCTTACCGGCCAATCGAGGAAGTGCTAAATGTTTAAAATTTAAATTAGTAAAAGATTGATGCAACAACCTAGTTTTGAAAGAAGACAGACAATAGAACGGTAATTACAATGTCTTACGAAATAAAATGTACTTTATAAACCAATAAAGAAATAAAAGGTACAAAATCTCAACTTCTCAAGCCTTCAATAGCGTGAAAATTGTATTACGAAGTTAAAGGAATCAAGAGAATGATTCAACGAAACGAGTCTCGAACGGGGAATCGTTTGATAATCGTTTTACGAGGGTCCCTAAAGCGACTACTTCCATATCGGACTCCGACGATATTTCGTTATTAATTAGAGGACCGAAAGGATAAGTACGTGGGAACGGACAGGCCTGTACTTTTGTTGCTTTTGTAACATGTGTTTGGGATTTTGAAGCCCAAAACAAAAGCCTGCCAAGCTCAGCCGGGAACTCAGGTGTCCGAGTTTGGGCCTGGACACGTGTTCTGGGCTATTGTTACGTGTAATGACTTTTCGTTAGAAATCGCAACAGATGTTCATTTGTTTGTTGCTAAAGCCGATTAGTACAGCTTTATGAATAAACAAAATACGTTTTGTAAAGGTAACGATAATTTTCACACTGCGCCGCTATGTACCAAATTATATACACGAAATAGAACAAAGTCGATCGATACCGATACAATATCGAAAGTATTTATATAAAAGCATCACAAAAACTCATTATTGAGTTCGTTGGAGTTCGTTTCGTCAGAGGAGATATTTGGAACACAAACACCGGGCGAGTTGTGTCGTGATTTCATATTTCACACTTTGCCAGTGTAACTACGGCATACTACGGACAGGTTCTTTTTCACTTACACTCCACGACCTGAGAAAGTTCCCTCACAGCTTAAATTAAACCGTAGTTTACTGTAATAAAGATTATGTTCGAACAAATTGAGTCTGAGCGTATCGAATCGAATTGTTCGCTCGATTCTCAATGTGTAGGCAATGCGATTTCAAAGCCACTTATCGATATGTCAAATTAAAAAGATATGCAAATATTTCGATCGTAACGTGTTCCCATTCGCATGCATTTATTAATAATGCTTTAATTGACTTTATCTCTATTTTGGAAACATTTGATTGGTCGGTGCGATGACCCGATGACTCATGCACCGAAAGCTCCTATTCAGGCAGCGAATTGAGTATATAATAAAGTATTAATAAAATACCGTGCGAAAAAGAGACTTCCTGCACAAGTATTTCTTATAAAAATTGAGGTCGACATTTTATTGGCGACAGTAGAACAACATGCATGCGTATTCTCTTAGAATGTTAAGCAGTTTCATGGTAAACTGACTATGACGATGCACGTAACTTACCGAGCGTCTATTATGCTGTCATTTCGAGTTTATATTGAGTGGTCGGTTTAGAACGGTGTTGCGCGCCTCTTCATACTTGGCTGTGTTATCTATGGCACATAAGCATGTCTGAGCATAGACAAAAGTGAGACGTTCTCAAAGCAATGCGACCTCGTGGTCCGTGTGACCTATGACGTTCGGAATCCAAATTGTTTAACGAGAGAAATCCTTTGTTTGCATTCAATAATGGAATGTTTAATACAAAGACCATTTTGAAAAGTTTGGCTCCTCTCTGTACAGCCAGTAAAAAAGTAACGAAGTGCATTTTCATAAATTATTACGATTTAATGTAAAGAGTTCTGGAAGTATTCCAACTGAGGCCAGATTTATGAGTTAATCTCGATTGTATATTCAAAGCGTTTTATAAAACAAAATTACGCGAATGACAACTCAATTATTTATGTGGGAATTATGTTTTAGAAGTAAAAATGCGAGATCTGAAGGCCAAAGTTGAGGAATTGCAGAATTATTTTGATTGCAATGCGGAGGATAATGGCAATTAGACAGGTAAGAGACGAGTATTTTTAGGAACAACATAAGAATATAATGCCCGACCAATTAAACACGTTCACACGCCAATCATAAATAATAACCATTAAATTGATGCTATAATAAAGTTTCAGTGTTGCCAGTAAAGCTGAGAAAGTAAACACAGAGGTGGCCACACTCAAAAATTAACGGACTGTTTAGAGTTTTATGAAAGGATTAATTACCGCGACCCGCAATACCGGGAAGCATTAAAAAGTTGAAGAACCAGTCGTAACTCAAACTAAATGTCGAGATTAGTTTACAGGACGCACTCTAGAAACATTAAAACAGTCAAAACTCCGCTTTTTGCCCGCTAACTACCTGTCCGAGTGTATGAGACACGAAATAACTCGGACATAAACAATTTATTGCCCTCAATTACAATCGTAGCGAAAAAAGCAGCTCGGAAGTGGAATTCGGGACTTTGAAACGGGGCCGAAGTGAAAAACGAAACTGGCTACCTTTAATTTTCACATGGAATCGGCGGCATTCGTCGCGGCTCGGGAATCGACCGACGCAGCCCGCAAGAATTCCAAAAATGAAAATGTCGCCCATAAACAACCTAGCGATTTGAATGAAGCATAAGAATTAAAAAATAAAGTCGAGTTAACAAATTTTAGAGACCCAACCTACGATGGATCCGATAAGCCTGAGAAGGGTAAGCCGTTGAAACCGAAACCGCACTAAAAACAAATAATCTCAGATCAGCTCATCCGGATTTTAATCGAGAATGACTACAGCCTCCTTACAAGTTTGGACTGGATTCTCATTTCAAATATTAGATAACTTTTTTCGTCTATATAATCTACTTTAAACCGGGAACGGCAGTAAAATTAGACACCCAGTGACACCGATGATTAATATTTACATGATTTACAACTCATTAGCAAGGTAGGCTATGTGTACATTCCGAACACGTCAACAAATGGAAATAAAGTTTCAAAAGCGTGAGATCAATAAGAGCTTGCAAAATTAAAACTTTCTGAGAATGTTAGGAGTTTCAATGTTACCTATAAAGATTTGAAAGCACTGACGTGTTCTAAACATTCCGTCATTCTGATTTGCATCGCTCCTGGTGGTTCCCAGCCTATGATCGCTCTTTGACGCGTCAATTAATTCACCGAAGTATGGTAGGTACGAGTAAGTACTGGCGCTTCTTCCATACTAAATAATGTCGATTTATACGGATACGGAGTACGATAAGAGCTCGCAGTCACAGCCCGCAGTACTCACAGTTCTTAGAATGAGCGCGCGTGTGATGAATAAATTTGAGATCGCGCGGAATTTCATCATTCGCAGATTTGAGGGCTCGCCCTATTCTACCACTGCGTGAGAACGAAACGTAATAAAAACCAAATGCGTCTCAAACGTATTCAATTTTGGAACGCGACGAACGCTATTCCTAATTTGAATTTTGATTGACATCGCTCAATTAGGCATTCATTTAATCCGAATTTTGTAGCAGAAAAATATCAGCGGGCAAATGACTTTTCGACTACTATTATAAATCGGGCGCTTTGAACAATTTTATTAGCAGCCGTAAACGTTAGAGAGACGCAGTTAAAATGTCAGAAAGTGACCGTAAACGAGCGTTCATTTGAAAATGGAGTGTTTTCTTAGCGCTCGGTCCGAGCGTTGTTATAACAAGTCGGGTGAGCTTTTATTGTCTATTCACTCGTCTCTGATGAGCTTATTTTCTTTATCTCTATGACTAATCAATAATGAAGAGACCCTTATTCACTTTTTTTTTAAACGACTTGTTATTTTTAGCAACTCGTAATTGCGGTTACGTTTATTTAGGATCGTAGAAAACTGTAGTTAATTGATACGTTGCCGAATTCCTGTGCACTGGCTGCGAACAATGCAACTGGTAATTATACACGCTCCGATTGTTCAAATTTGAAGCTTATGAAATCATATTACAACTCAAGTTTAAATATCCGTTTACATTCCGACAATTTAGACTTTAGATTATTTGTTTTTCTGAAATACAAAAAGTTAATACGAAATCATATGAAAAAGGAAATTACATTTCAATCAGTGTTATTACAAAGAGTTTTAAGAAGTTTATACTTTAAATTAAAAGTTTTGTCGGTAGTTTCTTTACCTGTATAGGGACTTCCAATGTAAATTACTGATTGCAGAAATAATGGGAACAATTTCTCAATAATAATAATAATATGTGTGGACATCTCACACAACGCCATCTAGCCCCAAACTAAGCAAAGCTTGTGTTATGGGAACCAGATAACTGATACAATACTTAGATACTTTTTTGTTTGTAAATACATACATAGAATACAATATGACACCCAGACACAGAACAAACACCTATGTTCATCACACAAATGTTTGTCCTGAGTGGGAATCGAACCCACAACCCACAGTTCAGAAGGCAGGGCTACTACCAACTGAGCTATCGGGCCAGTCAATGTTCTCGGTTCAATTGTCAATGTTCGGGGAACTCAATGTTCCTTTATCAAATGTAACTCGCTTTTGTTTTAATTTGTTGAAGGGAAAATCTATAGATCTTACGAGACATTCCATCGGGAGTGTCTGTCTGTCTCTATATTAAAAGAAGCGGATGCGGGGGTAAGTATTTTAAGAGCCGGGCCGGATCGACATAAAGGAAATTATTAAGAGCTCGTTGGAAAAAACTTCGGTAGACGGAACTCGGTGTTGTGGTCTATAAAGTGTATATCGAGTTTCTTAGTAATCAATATCTTAACTATCTTTTATTAATATAGGCGTATAAGGTGGTTAGATTTACTAGGTGGAAGGACTTTTGTGCTAACGTCTAGGTACTACCGCTTTGTTAGTTATTCTGCCGCCTAGCAGTAGGGTGCAAGCAGAAGGGCACTGTAGCTAGTGAAATTACTGGGCAATTGAGAGTTTATGATCTCATCTCACAGTCTAGTAATCTTATTACTATGTCTCAGGATGACGTGCGCAGTGTAGTGTCACGCGAATCTCTTACTTTAGAGTTTTGAGTGACACTGCAATTGATATGGGTAGCCGTATTACTTTACTCTAGGAGAACGAGTAGCTCATAATGTCATTTTTTAACGAACGAACTGGATTCGGCTTCCCTAAAGCTAAAACTAAACTGGCTTAAGTTTAGCTTTAGTTTTTACCGTGACAAAGTGATCACATGACCAAATTTATCCTTTACCTTTTACAACCAACTTATGGGACAATAAAGACGCTGCTAACTCCGGAAGCTGTGGTTGCAATAACGAGTCCCCGAAAAATAGGTCTTAGTTATATTTATGTAAACGATCGACTGCATAATAATGCTGGGCGTAACCGATTACGATTCCAAGATAATTAGTACTGATTAGTTTTCGAGGTGTAAGGGATTATTTCTTGCACAAGCTACTGGTATGTAAAAGCAAATGATTATGTAACTCGACAAGTTTGGGACATGTTAGGGATTGAAGCAATTAAATGGTACTTGATTGTAATTGAAGGGTTGAGAATAAAGAGGGATTAACTGTCAAATTGATAGTTTCGAGAAAATTAACTTTACACTTAAATGAAAGAAAAATGTTTATGTAAGTTTCAGTTGCTTGAAAATGTATTAATTCTATTTTAGAATATATAGTATAGTACTGATTCGTACAATTACTGTAAAAATGTAATATAATAAATATAATAATGTTTTTATGCTAAGCGAACTGTATTCCTGTGTCAGATAAACCGTTTTTAGACTGTCAATCTCGAGATTTAAGCCTTATTTCGGTATTTTGAGAATGTATTATTGTAGATAATTCCACGCTGAATCCAACGATAAGTCACTTTGTGAAAAAAATCAGTTATACCGATTTTGTTCTCACCCCTTCAATTGTGGACTAATTTCGATATCATTTAATATTTTTATTGAAACTATGTAACAACGATTTAGTGTTATCATTATTAAAAAAACAGAGACGAACATACTACACCCTCTTTTTTGTACGTCGGTTAAAAATTTGGTAATAATGAGAATTTAGTGGACAAAATATACTTAAAATTCAATAGAAATATTTCTTTTTGATTCCTTTGAAACCATAAGTACAGGACCATTGCTAGTGGAATGAAAAAATATTGTTGCGGTATAGGTATGTAAGAAAATATTTCGCATAAGCCATCGCTGCAAATATAAAACAACAGAAAAGTAGATGAAAAACTTTTGCCCAGCAGTGGGATAGCTTAGGTTATTAACATTAGTTAAAGTGTAGACTTGAAGAGTGAACGACGAGAGTTGGTTGATTAATTACTTTCTAACGTGTTGCCTTATCGCTATTTAGGCGCAAGAAGTGGCAGTTCTCACGAAACAATGGCGATGAACGGCATTCGACAATCGATGTGCGTTACCGTACTATTGTTTTGAAATTAGAAGCCACATTGACGTCACTGCAAACGTTAATTTCTGCGAATGACAGCCGCTAATTCGAATTTTGAAAATTGCTCGCATTCTTTCATCCATAGATACTACATGGAATTTTATTTTTAGTTGGCTTAGTGCGCTTATATCTATTAACTTTTACTTGCATACCTAACCTACACATCTCTTTTAGGTTAAAAAAAGAGTGACACTACTGAAGTGAAACTTCTTTAGCTCCATCTATCGGCCGGTAAAACTTTGTTTTTGCTTTGTTTTATGTTAATGTCGCCATCTTGACCATTGTAAATTGTCATTTTACCGGATATACCAACATACATTTTTTACTTTGTTATGTTAACAATGGAGATCTACGTGAACCAACTTAAACTTCCGTTCTCCTCACATTTACCAGCTTACTCCTCAAGTCAAGCGTGCTTAAAGAAGTTTTACTTCAAATAAAAAATAGCTATGGATTGAAGACTACGTACTCTTTGGTTGGTGGTTTTCCGAACTTGCAAGTTCCAAAACAAGGCGCCTGGCGCCATGAACGACACGTAAAAGCATAGACAACATTGTTTTTTTCTAGAAGGGAATGCCAAGACACGATGTGTTAACGGAAATTCCATACGTACTTTCATTTGAATTTATTAGAGCGTGTAAGTATTTTACGAAACATGCAAAATAAGTAACAATCTCCAACATTAGTTACGCTTAGTCGTTGCTTAGTCTACTTTACAATGGCCGCTTGTTTCTTCACTTCACAACAGATCGAGTATTATAGCTACACAAAACAAATTAGAGTTTAAAGAACTTTTTCCACTTATCGAAAAGCTTTTACCTTTTTAAAATTGTTCCGAATAGAACTTAAAATCAAGATTGTTTCAGAAAAGGCAATTTTTTTACGAGGTTTTTGCTAGTCATAGAAAAAAATTCAGCTTTTGTACAAGAGGTTATGGTCTAGGTCTCGTTGTCTATGGTTTAATTAATATAGACTTAACACTTTAAACTTTCGCGACTTGAACTCATATTATAAAGATAAAATGGGTATATTTGCGTACAAAAATTATCAAAACATTATTATGACTAACCTCGACGTTTAGACCAAGTTACATTGGCCGTGGTTACGAGGGGACTCGTCGAGGTTAGTCAAAACAATATTTTGATAATTTTTGTACGCGAATATACCCATTTTATCTTTATAATATAGACTAGTCAATCAAAAGTACGATTAAATAAACACCTTTTTCATGAGCTTGGATTAACCTCATTGTGGCAGTTTTTGCTCAGCTTTTCACCCGACTTAGCTCATAAAAAGTTGAGTTTTTATACCAAAATGTACAGCGTTTCATTTACTTAACAAATTTCTTTCTGCCTCACAATTGTGGTGATTGTGGCTCGCCCTTGTGAATTCTTCTCGCTTGGCTGACCACATAAACACTTGAAAAAAGTATAAAAAAAACATAAATACACTGCTTTTGTGATTTAATTGAGCTTAATTAAATGAATTCACGTTAAACTGTGCTCTTTCTATCCTCTCACGGTTATAATGTTGGCTTATAATTTATAATTTCACTGAGTGAAATGACTCTTTCCGGAGAAATCGAATCAAATGTAGTCATTTGTTTAAGTTAGTAAACATGCCAAGTAGCGATATTTAGATTTTTATATACATCTATCATATATTATAGAAATGAATCTCTATTTCATCGCATCACGGGCGAACGGATACAACTATTTCGCTAATTCTTTAATTTTTTTTTGTTTATTATTTTCAGGAGAAGATTCTTACTAAAGAAAATATTAAAAAAGTATGGAATATTTCCACTACGGGGGTGAAACCGCGGGGAACAGCTAGTATGTACATACATGTATATAAAAAATCTAAATATCGCTACTATTTTTAACGATTTTACCTGGATAATAAAGTATGCATTTTAGTAGCTACTTTAATCTTGATGTAAATATACAATTGGATAAATGATACGATAAAATTAAAAAATTGGCCATTTTCATGACGATTAATGGTAAGAAAAATCTAAATAAGTAATATAAGTAATACATTTGCACAGCCATTCACTATTAATGATTAGACATTAAATTCGCCATAGGAGTATTAATTATTACTCTCGAGCTTCATTTGTTAATTAAGCAAGGTGCTTCAACGGAAGAGATAAGTTTTTATTAGTCGATGCTCACGCGCATGTTTTCGTCCCGAAGCGGGCGAGTTAGATGCACATGCGCATGTATTATTCAAATGGAATGTTGTTATAGGACACGGTGGTTTAAAAAAAAAAGTAAATAATAAGCTTATGACTTAACTTCTTGTGATATTTGGGGATTACCATAATTTCGCCAATGTCGCGTAGGTAGAACATTACTGTCACACATGTTTGGGTAAAATAAGTAACTTACAGTCAGATATCTGTCAGCAGATTTGTCAAATATCTATATAATTCATATACTTATATTAATTTTTTTTTATTTGCTTCCTTAATATTACAAAAAGTATATTTCTAATTAACAAATATTATTTTAAGCGAGGAACGACGCTCATATATCAATGGCCTCGATTACACGGATCTATGGTGATTCCACAAAAAGTATAGTTCACGGTCAGATCGAGCAATGAATGTGCGCGAGAACATCCACGGAAACTTTGACATTTGCGCTTTAAAGCAGGTGTGTAACGTTGCATAAGCGCTTTTTTTCCCGGCTAAAACGACATAACGGTCTAACAAGAACTGGTGAATGGAATATGAATACTCGTTAGCTGCAGGCGCAACCCTAGAATAAGGGCGCGTACATCTGACCTTTCCCTACATTGTAGACAACATTATATATATGCAGGCGCATAGGTATATAGTCATAAGCCGGCCTTAGTCTTGCCTTTGTCACATCCGGAGCTAATATGCCGACAATATAAAACCGGCGATTTACAAAACACAAATTGTTTAAGAATGAAATAAATGAAATCCCGACGACTGAATACAAATGAGCTTCTTTCCGAGTCTTTTCGAGTGAGCCATCTCTTTCTTGCTGCATGATAAATCGTCTAGCTACGTCGTTAACTCGAGGTAGGTACATGTAATTTTACTTCGATGTTGTCAGTAATATTAATACGCTCGTGACCTATTATCGGACGGGTCACATCTCTACTCGGGATTTATTTCACGGGGATCAGATAAAGTTCGGATGCAGTTGCGTTTAGAGTTACGGACGAGGTTTACGTTACAGGCGTCGCGTTTCATAATATTGTGGTACTGACCGGATCGATGAGTAAATAAAAACAAGGCGCGGAGTTTAAAAAATGGAATAACGTTGGGTTTTGGATCGATGTTTTCTTTATTTTGTCACTGGCCAGTATCTATATCGTTTTAAAATAAACCTTGAGTAAGAAGCTACAGTAGTTTTGGTCAAACCTTCTTGGGTAGGTACCTATTTTCTTATCTATGGAATTAGAAGAGAAAGCCCTGAATGGCAGCTTGGGTTAAGATGTTCGGGGAAGCTTTATTAAAAAAAAATCTACAATTTACAAATTTTTTTTTATGTTAATGGGAGCAAACAAGGATACGGCCCACCTGATGGGAAGTGGTCACCGTAGCCTATGGACACCTGAGGAGGTGTCACCAATGCATTGCTTACCCTGTAAAACTACTTACTAGTGGAAAAACCATAGATAATCATTTGTAAAATTGTAGAAACAAAAGAAAAACTTTGTATTCTCTTTAGGTAAAGCTTTTTCAAAATGTGCTCATAATAAAAAAAGCGTCTTGAGTTACTTGGGCCCATTCACCTGCCAGCGGGTGTCAGACGCAGCGTGCGGAACGTCTATGTACCACATTACGTTGTATTCATTCGTACGATATGGCTCGTAAAGCAAGCACGGCGATGACCTCATTGCGAGAAAAAAGGTTCACTCTACTAGGGGAAGGGAAGATTGTGTTATTTAAATGCGGTGCAGCCAACTATAAAGTAACCGGTAAGCAAGCGCGACGGCGCGTATGGCGTATCCTGAAGACTATTCCGGACATTATGGATCCTCGACATATGTACTTCACCAGACATCCACGGTCCAACCTTATGTGGCGTGAACATGACAGCCCCGATAGAGAGATCAACCTGTCAACGAAATTCGAGTGACGTGGGCATTCCGCATCGCTTTCACTCAATTGATCGCATGTCAACACATGTCTGGCAATATAGAGCTAGCTGTATGTGAATTTAAACAGGAAGCACCAATTTAACGCCAATTCATTTGGAATGATACTGGCGGTTGACGGACGAACGGATCAGAAAAAAGTTTGGTCTCTATGGTTCCTATTTCCCGCCTACCTGCCAGTTATGTTACCAAATGTCACGTTTTCTCCAGATGGTCCGGCTTGTGCAAGCTTAAGAGCGATTGTTTACTTAAACATTACGAGACGGTACATTTGAAGCGGGCCGCTAAATAAAATACAAATAGCACTCGAAACCTCTAGTGTCCACACGAGGTCCGTGTACACAATCGACGCCAGCGAAACAACCGTAACTAAGGTCCAATTAAGACGTCCGTTATCCTTGGAGTCGAGATGGATCTAACTCTAAGCGCGACCCGCAAATAAATAACAGGGCAATTACAATATCGAATCACGAACCTGACCGGCCTCTGAGCTTTAATCGCTCGGAGATGTAGCTAGCAAAGGTTGCTCTAACTACATCTAATAACACACGGATGGGCATACGCGACTTCATAATTAATTAAAAATGAACCATTGAACGCCGTAATCATCCCACGCGGTCGCTCGTTAAACTATCGACAGTTCTTATCGTCATCGCTTCTGTCAAATTTGAATATAGAATCCCTTAATTTCTTTTTTACTATTATTTACGGCGAATGAGATGCTCGCACTAGCCGCACGGCCTCTTCGTGGATTATTGGAATTTGAATGTTGGTAACATCGACAGCGTTGATTTATTGATGTAGGGTTGCTTGCTACTTAATGTTTCTTTTACGATCTATTGATTTTATTGTTGGATACAAAATTAATGAGGTGTTGCTTGAGGAATGTCGGAGCGTAGTACAAAATTGTCATGAAGTGTAAACTCACCGGCCACGTGAAGTCGAACGGGAACACGATGGGATTGCTGAATCCTTCGACGTTGAGGTTGGGCACGTCCAGAGAGTTGCCGCCCAGCACGGGCGTGGTGATATCGCCGAAGGTGCATGGCGACGTTGTATCGATGTTGGCTTGGTATATCTTGAGGCACACACGGAATTTAGTCCTGCACGGCGCCAAACACGGCGCGTCACTATTTAAGGAACCATCACAGCACTGCCCACTACTTAATCTACCCAGCGAGTTCGTAAAACTTTTTATCCTAAGTTCGAAGGAACCAGATGTCAGCACCTGAAAGAGAAAAGACAACATCAATATTTGCTTAATGGCTAAAGCGAAAGGTAAATGTCCAAGCACATAGATTAAGTCGATATATCAGTATCATTGAGACAGCGCAAATAAAACTGGCAATACAGCTTTTGACGCCCCAAAGATGTAATCCCCGAACAAACTATTTGCACAACTGTTCACGCGATCGATCCCGCCGAGACGGTTACCGGACAGACTTAGTAGGTCGTTCAAATATGGGGTTGAAGTCATGCGGGGCCGGAGACATTCGACCGATAGTCAGACACCCCTAACCTAAATCGAATTTCGTATCTGTCAAAGTAACGAACGATTTATAATTTGTATATCGAGCTGTCAAATATCGACGCCCCCCCGCTTTGTTTTAAACGACCTGAAGTTACCAGGGCTACCGAGTACCCAAAAAAATGTGGTATTTTCAACTTTGTGATACTGTTGATAGATACTCTCGTCAACGAAACGAATTGAATTCCGTTGTATGAATAATAATAAAACTAGTTTTTGTTGCCCTCCAGGGTGCAACCCTTATATTAATGAAAGAATGTGCAGTTGGTCGTGCGCTTGCATGTGGGGCTTGTTGGTCGTGCGCTTGCATGTGGGGCTTGTCGGTCAACTAGTTTTAAGAGTAAACGCATTAGTTAGGGTGTTTGTTCGTACATTTTGTGAATGTTACACACGTACTTTGCGTAACTTAAAGCGCCCTTTATTTTTGAAGAAATATAATTTGAGTCCGGCGTTATAGGGTATCGGAAGGAAGTGGTGGTATTAAGTTATGGCGTCCATGTCTTGGCAAATCATTACCGGGGACTATTATAATACTATGTTGCCAGTGCCGGTCTTCACTCCATCAAACAAAATAAAAATACATTTCCTGTGCACTTTCGATACGAGTAATTGATTACTTATTTAGTGGCCTACATGATATATTGCATTCATAAAACTTTATTATGGCAACTCATTAAACTCGGCCGTGGTTCGAATTTTAAGTAGCAGAGTTAATAACTGAAATATAATTTGTGACATTATAAAATTTTTAAACAGAGATAAGTCAAAGCAAATGAACACATTTTCTATTAAATTCCCACGTTAAGTTTTTATAATTTCGTTAAAATTTAGAGAACGGGAAAACAATGAGGCATTCAAATTGAGTCTTATCTGGCAACCCAGACGGTGTGTCTGTCAAGATGTCAAACTTTTACCCCCGTTTAAACAAAACTGTGGTAAAAAATACACCAGATTTTAAACTTCCTGCCACAAGGGATGGGCTCACCTATTATGTGTTCCGAACGCGAAAATACTATCCACCTCTCATTCTATTGCTAAGGAAAAGACAAAGACCGAACTACATCACTTCACATTCACACGTCCACGTGGATACGTCAGGTAGGAATAGAACAAAAAAATGGCCCAAAAAAGATACGCAGCGCTGTGAACATCCCTTTTTTGTTGGTGTATTGTTTAAAAAAAGGAGTTATAGTAGCAAGGAGATTGATGAATTGTGGCTTACTGTTTTAGAACTTAATCATTTATTAATAATAAAAAAACTTGTCTGTGGTCATGATATTCTAAATTTTGAATAAACAATGGCGCCTTTGCGACGGACGCCATTAGCTTTAAAAGTTCAAGAACATTACATAAATAGAGTTAATGCTTGTCAATGGAGGAGCAAATTACGGTAAATGAAAAATAACACGTTAAAAAACGCGGGTTGCGAGTCGCTCGCCGCTGGGCCTGGGGCGGCCACAAACTAACAATTAAATAATACTTAACTGACTACCGAATAACTAACTTTTATTATATCCCCGGGCGGATTTGACGCGACGACTGTCTGATTGATGTGTTCAGTATGACTTAAAGGGAGATGAGACGTAATCGCAGAATTAACGAGATACCCGCTGCCCGTCGCTTCGTAATCCTATTTAAAAGTAAATAAAACTTTTGAAACAGAATGCACTGGCCATCTTTAAAGTGTGTCAGTAATCAATTACACATGTACTCAATTTATTTAACATACATTTAATGCATCTGATAGCAGAGACGTGAACATCAGAATCCGTTTTTTTTCCTCAACCATGTTGAAAAGAAAGTAACACAAGCACGTAACGTTAATTGCGGCGCAGGCATCAACAAAACCGTCCAAATTGATTTGAATAACCTAATCGACGATCTCGCAATACCATTTCAGTTAATATATCGTGTAACATTAATTTTTCTCTTTTTAATCATCAAGAATCACGGCCTAGCATATTTTACGAGAATTGCATTGTCAAAATGATTTGTTTCATACTCGTCTGGATTGATAAGGGCGTTATTATGGCGTATAACTGAGTCGTATTAGATTGCGATAGGAGTAATGTGAACGGCATTGTATGGGACTAAACCAAGAGTAAACACTTGTTCCAGCAGGTTGAGCGTATGTCTAAAAATAACACAAATAATGAAACACAGGGGAATGTTTTTCATCCAGTTATACACACGCGAAATGTGTTAAAATAAATACCCAAACACCAAGTTACTTGAATTTATTCTGTGCCATAACGGCGTCTTTTAATAGCGACATGATATCGCCTGCACTAATTCGCAATTCCATATTTAACATTCGAATCATCATGCATGATTTATTTTTTTCCGTTTGTGTATTTTCAACCAGCGTTTCGTACACATGCCGTAAAGATGTTCGTTTATTAAAAATAGAACGCTCTTGTGTTCAAATTAAACATGAAAAAATTATTAAGCTTGTCCTTAGCAGCTGACGAATGAGTGCTGTTGCTAATTGGTTTTCTGACCTGACTTCACAGAACTTAGATTGAATATTAGTATTGTGAAGAAGGGGACTCGCTCCGGGTGCCGGACTCACAAAGGGCGTTCCGTTTCAGGGAATATCTTTGGTGGCAAATAAAAGGAGACGTAAAGCGCACCGATATTCGGGCGACAAAAGTTGCGTTCTTTGTGTAAGTCGAAGCAGCTGCAATGGCACAAAAGAAAACATCTACGAGTGGAATTTGAAATTAGCGGAGAATCATGAGCGTGGAGCGTAATAGGCTCGCAGATTGCCTGGAACTTATATGGAAAGCGCATAAGGTATGTTGCGGTTATTTAAACGTTGCACAAGCGAATTGAGTTTTCGTGCGTCGGTGTGGGTACCGCGCGCTATGATCTGAGGAGTCGTTTACTACTCCGTATCGTAAACCAGATCTTCTTGCTTGAATTGTTATTGGGATTACTATACGTGTGAACCTCTCGCTGCGAGATTGAATACGGAACTTATTAAAATACTTTCGAGATACCTTTTACGGACGATCGACTTGAGTTGGGACTGATTTATTGAGTCAAAAGAGGTTGGAATCCATCTTCAATTGTTTATGGTTCTAGAGTAACTAAATATCTAATATTCTATCTACTGATCTGCATACTACATATATGTAGGTATAACTCTTGCATCGTACCATGTTTATGTAGAACATTGAGATGGTTGCATAGAATTATTTTCATTTCGTCTGCAATCATATGCTGCACATCGTAATTGGATGCAACGTTATGGAACGGTATTCCACACAAACATGAAATAAGCTATACGAACTGAGCTGAGTTAGATAAATGATGATGAATTCGGTAAATCACTTATCAGTTGATTCACTCCCACACAGTCTGAATAATTATATAATTCGCACATAAAACCGTACATTCATATCTGTCAACTAACGACCTTAACTTTCAACCCACATATTAGATTTAGACTCATCTCCAAGCTATGCCTATAGCATTGTGCAACCTACACGATGGTAGCGCAGCTGGCACATTTACCCAATTCAGAATTTAATAATTTGCACTGGCAACACTAAACAATGGATCTTAAATTAGAAGGTTACTGGCTGGATTACACCGCATCCGATTATTCAAATTTCGAAATCCGAAAACGATCGCGCCTTCTTTTAAAGAGCACGCATTATTTTTATTTTTTAATTTCTTAGCTGCCAGTGTGATTGTGTTCAACTAATTGGTATCAAGAGAAATTCCAATTAATAAATATAAATAATACATAAAACACACAATTGACTTCCCCTTGCATCCAGTTTGGCAACATTGCGTAATCTGATCAATGATCCTGGCGGCCATGTTGGTTTTTTACAACATCGGGATTCAATTTAACGTCCGGTATTGAACGATAAGAAAAACTAAATCGACTTTAATGGCCGTTTATGCTGGTAATGAGATAAATAAAGTAACAATGGTGGCATTAGTGTTGTGGCGGAGTAATGGATGTCATTTGTCAAAGATGTCATAGATGGGATTGAATTTACTAACGATAAATGTAATCGAACCGAGAAATAGAAATTACATTGTAATGCGCCCACCTCAAACTATGGATTCTAATTTCAATACGCACTCTTAGTTCATAGTTTCTATGGGAACTTTCAAATTAAGAAGTTCATTTTTTTGTCTTTAAATTTTTCATGTCAGTCATTAATTTTAGACATGACATAGACGTCGTAATAAGTCCTGATTCTAGTTTCAAAAATAAAAATGAGCCATTATCTAGGTACCCAGTAGTTTCACAGTACAATGAGACCGAAATTCAAAGCTTTTCACATAGTTAAGCATTTAAAAACCGGACGATTATACTGATTTCGTAGTTTTCGTATACTAGCATAATTGAAGCGGTTCTCATAGAACAAAAACCGTTTTTGACAATGGACGAAATTATAAAAGTTTAAAGACCTGTAGTTAGGAGTTTCACATACTGTAGGTAGCTACTTGTAGTTAGATAGGTATATATATGTATATGACGATTAATTGGTGTATTGTGAAAAATGTGAAAACTGTGGGACAATTCAGCAGGTGTTTTAAATATTAGCTATTCTACTTTGTTGGGAATATATTTGAAATTCAATAGAGACAAGATAACTGGCTTAGAACTAGTTTTCTGAACATAATTTTGTTCTGTCACAAGTGCCTTTTAGCAACATGGCAGCAAAAAATTCAACTTTGGAAAGTGAGGGGGGAAACCTATAGATTATACTTTTGTAGTGCTTAATGTTGGCATTAATGCCTAAGCAGCATACATACGTAATGAAAACTTGCCAACCTAAAAAGCTATAACTACTTTGTGGGTACTAGGAAAATGATATTATCTTATGATGATATTAGAATCAGTAATCTAGACTTATTCATGTTGACATCCAGTCATAAAAACACCATTAACACTTTTTGATTTTAAGTTTTATTAATATTGAAGCCCAATATGAATTTGTGAGCTCGAGTGAATTCTGAAAAAGCAGATGTGAGCGCTTACGTTTTTTAATAAAGAGTTGCCATTAAATACATGTCGCACCTGCTCAGGAGTGTTTGGCGGGAGGGTTGCCACGCGACATAAATTGGTAATTGTGGGGTAAATTCATTATCGGGTAGAAGTTGATTGACAAGCAATACGATATGGCTATCAAGTATGATATCTACATAAATTAAGTCTTGCATAAATATTAAGCTTCATAGGTCCAAACTTAAGTTACAGTAATGAATTAAACATTTTTGTTACTTAAGCTTTCGCTTGAATAGGAGTGTAATAAATCTAATAGAGTATAGACATTAGCAATAATTTCCAACATTAAGATCGAAATGATAAATGAGTTCATGTAGGAATGTCCGCCCTATGTCAGCGCAAGCGCAACTAGCACACTTACACACCTAAAATCGATATATATATTAAAATATCGATTATATCACAAATCGTAACGCAATCATACACGCACAACTAACGTTCCATGCGAGCTATGACATGCTATGTCCTAGATATGCGACAGGTAGAAGCCGGCCGTAATCAAGAATCGGTTACCTACCGCTGGTAAGACTCGCAAGTGGCAACATTGTAAATACCAATAAAAAATAAAACTTAATGCCCATATACGGCGCAAATAAGGATACAATCATTTTAATGGGCTCTATCCTCTCAGGGATGAACACGTTAAAAGAACAAAAGTAGCCTTCATCGAATTATTTATTTGAAATTGGAAATTATAATGTTGCGGTTTTCGGGGCAGACGTGTTTCCGACGCCGCTTCCGATCATGAAGACGGTCGAGTGATCACGCGATTGTTTCGATATTCAAACGGGAGATTGGCGGGCGGGCGATAGCTGGCAACATTCACGGCGAAAAAATATCCGGATATCTGTCCTGAGTCCTGCGGATGCATGAAGTGCGAAGGAGTTGCCGATCAGCGAGGGACAATTATTTACATCAATGCACGCTTCTCGTCACGTAGCCGGGACCCGGGGCGACAGAAACCAGTCCGTCGACCGACGTGACGACGGTGGTGAGCAAAATACCGTTTTTTATGAAACAGCGAGACTTCATTCATAATGTATTATATAGCACCTTGAAAACGCACACACACGCATCAGGCTATAAATAAATAGACACCCTACGCGAATGGGCCGGTGTGAGAGCACGGACCCACTACGGATAATTAAACTTGACTTGTGCAAAAACGATAAAAAGTGCACGAAAATCACACGGAGACGGGATCAGGCGATCGATATCCGTCGCACCGGTCTATACGGACGTTGTTAATAGCCGATAATGTTTGCTTGTATTGTAACGGTAAATTCGCGAGTAATAATTTAACTAGGTGGCTTGTTCATTCAATGCGCAGCGCACACGCATTTATACATACATACGTAGGTACATTGGGGAATAGAGCCCTCGTCATAAATTGCCACCGCGGGACGGTAAACGATGCGGGAGAACAAAAGTCACCCGTCAGAGTATCGATTTTTTTATCGAGTTTAACTGACATTTGGGCTAAGCATGCAATAGTTACGTTAGCGAAGGAATGCTGCATAAGTTAGTAGGTACATTGTTAGGAAATTGCACACCGCGTAGGAAACCTGCGAGGCGATTGGGAAAGTTGAGTCGAGCGAGCGATGCTAGGGTGAATCATGTAGCCTCGAGAACTGAGATGGTACTCGCATGCCTTGTGCCTCTGCCTACAAACACAAATAAACATCTAGTACGGTGGACGGCGGCGGATTGAGAGACTCGAACTGATTGATTGATTCGTTTCCTTCGGATGTTAACGAGCCAAATAATTAACTTAATTCACCTCGAATATAAACTTTACCACTAATAAAAATGTCGTGAGAACACGAAATCGTGAAAAGTTCACACGTCAACGTCTGGGAAACAACCCTTATTCGGGAAAAGAAACCTTGACCGGGTCGCGGGGCAATGACCCCAGAATAGTTTAGGTGTTATATTGTCACCTTTATGTCGATTGTCGCCGCTTTCATCTCTAGTTTAGTGTTTATTTACCCGTAGTTTTACGGCCATCGCAGCCTATTACCCGGAGTTTAGCGACGGACGATAAACGGCTAAGGGTTCCGTCGCGTGAATTAGACCGAACTACTAACCCTGCCCGAAATAATCGCGCCTTGAGAGTCGTCTGGAAGAGTTATTCCTGTCGTGGCGGTGCATGCGGATCGTCGCGGATCCACCGCGGAGAGAGCGCATCGAAGCCTCGGAATGCATCTAATTTTAAAGCGGAGAGGCTCGCGACCCTGCTGACCCCGCGCCGGCCGTATTAAAACCTGAACTTTCTTCACAACTAGGTGCCTATGTTTGCTCGGCAAACGTATCGGACACACACAGGCGCGTGGAGGCGAGCGCGGCCGGTCACGATCCTCGCTCGCTCACCCCGCTCCCGAGCTCCACTATCCAGGACGATCTGCTCGCTACAGCCGCGACTCAAGTATCCGAGCGACCACCACTCGTGGAGTCGTGGGAAAGTGACTCGTGCAATGCAGGACGGCCGCGCCGCCGTCGCCTGCTTGCAGCGCCTTGTTTATGAGAACCAATGCGAACTAAGAGTTTTCGATTGGATTACGTGCGAAACGTAAACAAACGGGGATTCGCGGTTTTGGGTGTCGGTGTCGGTGGACGCTCGTACCTGGGGCAGAAACCCTAGCAGGGCGATGAGCACCGCGGGGGCGCGCATGCTGGCGCGTCCGGGCTAGCGGCGCCGGGGCATATACGTCGGGACCGAGGCCCGACGTCGTCAGCACTCGGCGAACGAAGATCCGCAGTAATCCATCACTCGCACAAGTATGCACTGAGCGTTTTCACTGCAAGTCACACAGCACAAGTATCGAGATGTCACTGGTCGCTCATCGGCTCCGGCGAACCGGTCGCGGGATCGTGCACTACGTTCGAAACGCGCGGTCGCGTGTGTCGGCAAATGCTGGCCGAAAGGACGTGCGATCACGACGGCGCGTAACGGCGGACTGAGGGCGGGCGGCAGCCGTGGTGCGGTGCGGGCAGCGCACCTGGCGCGCCGGCCGCTGCCACCTCCGAGAGATGGCGCTGCGCGGCGCATCTGCCGACGATAACCACGTCTCGCCTCACGCACTCCCCTCGCTCGCCCGCGCGACAACCCAACCAGAAAAATACACGGAAAACACCAAGTGTTCTGTGCGCGAACACGTGCCCCTATGTAAAAACTTCGGAGAAGAATCGAGCGCTATGCTGTTTCTTTTTTCTACTTGTTATTTCAATAGATTTCTTATCGATGCTCATTTTTTTTTTGAGAAGCTACCTTTTAACTTTGGTAATTTGATTGAGGTATACCACAATATTATAATACTTATTTATCATCAGTCCTAACGTAAACCATCGCGAAATTAGCAGAATTTTAATGAATATCAAACATGCTTTTCGAAAGTAAGTACCTACTTAGAGACCAAGGTAGTTAATTTATGTACCTACTGTAACCTAACTAGTAAGTAATTAATTAAGACGAGTAGGTACATAACTTCGCAGGTAGTATAAGTAATCCATTGTCTATCTGTAAACCAAAGCTCGACCACATTCGACCCGGCCTAAAGCTTTGCACACGTGATGCATTTCCGCTGGTTTACGTAATGCAAATTGTTGCAAATCTGTCCAATTATATACAGCTGCCTCACCAGTGGCAAAATAAATAATTCAGGAACCCCACAGGTATGATTTTGAATTATAAATTATTAGGTTTAGGGATAAAAATTCAAATATTAGCACGCACATGCCGCAGGGGTGATAAAAACAGAAGCTTTTAAAGATTGACATGATAATGTTAATAAAATTAACTTGTAATTTGAACAAAAATAATTAATAAGCAGGTATACTTAGATAAGTAGCTTGTATGAAGTCGTATCTATTTAAAATTTTGACCCTATGATTATTTTCACGGCATTTTTTTTTTGGTATTGCTCCACACTTTTGTGTATTTAGCCAGTGTCAAGTAATTGACAATTTTTCAAGTTAAGTAATATAAACGTATGTCAAGTCAAGTCACAGTCCAAGTCATCAAGTCAAGTCATAGTCTAGTCTAGTCAGGTCATACTCCTAGTAAAGTGGTGGCCACTTTACCAGAAGCTTCTATGGAGTTTTGGTAACGACACGAAAAGATACGTTTCACCATCACTATACCACTTTCCCACACTCATGCCTGTAATCCAGCGCTTAACGAATAAAATGCTACCAATTTTATGCACTAACACTGAAAATAACACAAGTTTTGGAAAATAATACAATGCGGTGACACGATCTTTTTCGTTTTCCCGCCAAAACTCCCTTCAAGGTATTATATTACCTTTAAAGTTGTGACCTTATTTTATGTGGCATGTCAACATGCCAAATACTGTAAGCTCATTGGTTGAGACATTGGCTCATTGGCCGATGATCAACAGGCAACCAATTAGCGTTCAGTACTTGCTCTGCCAATTTGACGCGAATTTAACAAACGTATACGAGAAAGTGTTGCTTAGCTAAGTAGTTCTTTTATAGACTTTAGTAGATGGGCATGATTATGGATTGTATAAAAGTGAGTATACTTTTATAACAGGGGTGGCCAAGACTTCGACCGCGGATACATTTGCGATAGCTCGCTTTGTATTTGTTTTATGTTATTGTTGTGTTCATTTAAATTTAAGTTTTATGTTATTCAGCATTAAGTGCAATTTTCAAGTTATCGTGCAACGTGAAATCAAGAAAGTCAATAAGTTCATACACTGAGCTGTGCAACATTAAAAACTGCTATAGTTATTATTAAGTAATGTAAAAAAGTTCTGGTGATTTATTGTAGGCTTATTTTGAGTTTTAATAATAATAATAATATAATAATAACGCCCAACGATCACATACATAGATCCTGGACCCTAACTAGGATTCCGTGTCTAGGGACCCAGGAACTACGAGGACCATGGTCCCACAACACCCAGACACAGAACAATTATTTGCGCGTTTTTTCTGTGAAAAAATACATGTCCTGTTGCGGGAATCGAACCCGCCACCTCCGGGTTATGAGCCGACCTGCTCAACCACTACACCACAGGGGCTGTCAAACTGACTCCATATTTCAAAAGTTTGGCCGTTATTTGGATACTTACATTATTTCCTATTGCCAAAACGGTGTAGTTAGTACTAGTTCTGGCTACTATTAAGGGTGGATTCGACCAAACGAGAGTAAATTTTATTCTTAGAATAAAAAGCCATTTGTTCGAGAGTAAATCAATTTCACATTTTACCATCTATAATTCTAAGAATAGCATGTCTATTCGAGTATTATTACTATACTACCGTTTTTGGTGGAATAACAGAGTTATTCCGAGAATATTTTAATTCAAAATAGACAAAGATAAAAAAAGAAGTCCGACCATGTATTAGGTCTTTACCTATGAAATTGCCGTTTTGTTTGAAAAAAAGTTAAAGTATTTTTTTTTCGAACTTATTTATTTCTTTTATTCAAAGTAATCACCCCTGCAATCAATGCATCTTTGCCAACGCTGTGGCAGTTTATGGATGCCCTTCTTGAAAAAATCAGCAGGACGGGAGACAACAAACTCTTCAAAGGCGTTTTGTACTGCCTCTCGGGAATTGAATTTTTTTCCCGCTAAAAAGTTGTCCAAATTTTGGAAAAAGTAATAGTCGGTAGGCGCAAGATCTGGTGAGTATGGCGGATGAGGGAGAGCTTCCAAACCCAACTCATGCAGTTTAGAGACGGTCTGTTGTGCAGTATGGGGTCGCGCGTTGTCGTGAAGTAGCAGTGGAGACGACCGATTGACCAAAGCTGGTTGCAGACGTGCGAGTTTCGCCATCATTGTGGTCAGTTCTTCAATGTACACATCTGCAGTAATGCTCTCGCCGTTTTGTAAAAAGCTATGATGAATCACACCAGCACTAGACCATCAAACTGTGACCATCACCTTTCTAGGCGTCATTTTTCGTTTTGCACATTGCTTTGGTACCGAACCAGGATCTAACCAACTTGCTGAGCGCTTTCGATTGTCAAACAGAACCCATTTTTCGTCGCACGTAACAATTCGGTTCAAAATTCCTTCATTTCTGTGCCTGTTAAGCAGCGCAAGGCAAGTCTCGACGCGTACGTTGCGCTGGCGATCGTTAAGTTCGTGGGGCACCCATCTATCAAGCTTTTTTATCTTGCCAATCTGTCGCAAATGGACCAATATTGTTTTGATGCTAACATCAAAAGCTGCTGCCAGCTCAGCTGAAGATTGAGATTCATCAGCTTCCACAATCGCCTTTAATTCATCATTGTTGACCAAAGTTTCCGGACGACCACGAGGTTCATTTTTCAAGTCAAAATTCCCAGAACGGAACCGAGCAAACCAATAACGGGTTGTACGTTCGTTTGTACAGTTCTCTCCGTAAACATCGTTGATGTTACGTGTCGTTTGTGCCGCGTTGGTGCCACGACGGAACTCATATTCCATAATTACACGAAATTTCAAAGTATCCATTATGAGGAAAAATGTTGAAATGTAATGAAAATACAACGCTAATCAATAAACAAAAGACTTATATTGTAAATAGAATGTCATATTTTTAAAACAAAATTAATTTGAATTTAGAATTCATAGCCAATAAAAACTTTTTTTTGTTTGAAAAAGTCTGTACTGCAATACGGCAATTTCATAGGTAAAGACCTATTATTTTGTCATTTATTTTCTTACACTATAATACGACAAAAGCGAGTTGATATGACATAAGGTTGAATACCGTGTCGTTGTAGAACAACAATTTTTAACTGGGTAATAGATTCGTTCATCATTAATATTCCGCTATTCGCGTATAGTAATTCTAAGCGTAGCTATACTTAGTATTGTGTGGAAAAACGACTAATGAATTACTCGAGTATAAGATCGCGGAATAAATTTATTCTGGTATAGTTACTCGTGTATAATCCCAAGTTTGGTCGAATCCACCCTAAGTAAAATACACTTGTTTGAATTATTATATTGTTTTAGTTTATATGAAACAGACGGAAACATAACTACCATTTTTAACTACTGACCTACTAATTCCCTTAAATATTTTCGATCAAATGCCTAACCCCGAAAGGGTGTGGAAAGTAGCCTAAATGTCGCAATCCAATTAGAGTAAAAGCCAGCTAATGAAATGAGTTCTAACGTTTAGTCTAGACCTGGTTAGAAGGTAATAGATGCCTGGATGGTTACCAAGCTAGAGAAGGTATACCTATAGGTATCTCTAAGGGTGGATTCGACCGAACTTGGATTTATACACGAGTAAATACCAGAATAAATCTATTCCACGATATTATACTCGAGTAATTCATTCTTCGTTTTTCCACGCAGTACTAGTTTAGCTACGCTTAGAATTACTATACGCGAATAGCGGAATAAATGATGAACGAATCTATTACCCAGTTAACAATTGTTGTCCTACAACGACAAGGTATTCAAGCTTATGTCATATCAACTCGCTTTTGTCGTATTGTAGTGTAGGAAAGTAAATGACAAAATACACGGTCGGACGTCTTTTTTTATCTTTGTCTATTTTGAATTAAAATATTCTCGGAATAACTCTGTTATTCCACCAAAAACGGTAGTATAGTAATAATACTCGAATAGACTTGCTATTCTTAGAATTGTAGATGGTAAAATGTGAAATTCATTTACTCTCGAACAAATGGCGATTTATTCTATGAATAAAAGTTACTCTCGTTTGGTCGAATCCACCCTTAACCTATCTATCACCGGGCAATAAAATTGATTGCTTGTGGAGACCAATACTGTTTTATAAATAAACAATTGAACCGGAGTTTTGGCGGGAAAACGAAAAAGATCGCGTCACCGCATTGTATTATTTTCCAAAACTTGTGTTATTTTCAGTTTTATATAAAATTGGTGGCATTTTATTCGTTAAGTGCTGGATTACATGCATGAGTGTGGGAAAGTGGTATAATGATGGTGAAACGTTTCATTTCATGTTGTTTCCAAAACTCCATAGAAGCTTCTGGTAAAGTTGCCACCACTTTACTAGGAGCATAAGTAGACTAGACTAGATTATGACTTGACTTGATGACTTGGACTGTGACTTGAGTTGACACATATATCGAATACATTTTAACTTGTAAAATTATCAATTACTTGACCCTGGCTAAATACACAAAAGTGTGGAGCCAAAACAAAAAAAACAATTGAACAGAAACAGTTTCTTTTTGTTTTCCCTTAAAGGCATCCCGTGGTGTTACCCACATTTTTCCCTAGGGAGTTTTTATTTTTTCTAGATAAAGAGATCTATCCTATGTTGATTTCAGCAGAGTTTGCATCAACCATTTTGGTAAAATTCAAATCAATAAAGCAGTTTTGGCATGAAAGCTCAAAATGCCAAAAAAGTTCTGATTTGTTTACAGCATAGGGTCAGGTTACTTTTTCTCCCGGAAAATTTAAAGTTTAAAATAAGTAAATGAAATCTCTGCTTGAGCACCGATCGATGACTGAACATTGTTCTGTAATACGGATCACAATCAGTACGTAACGTAATTAAGGTATGTCTATTAGAAATTCCAAAGTTCTATAATGAATTGTTTCAGCGTCGCGTGCATCCTTAGATTAGCATTATCCTTGTTCAGTTGAACAAAGAGCCGCCACACCTCGCTGCCACGCCCCTGCCTTCAGGCCAGGCCATGACATACTCACTAATACAATGTACGATATATTAGAGATCATCAGGCTCTTACCCTGTACAATTCATGACTTTCTGTGCTCTTCATTAATAATAATAAATAAAATAGTGACTTATGGCGCGAAAACGAAAAGATCGCGTCACCGCATTGTATTATTTTCAAAAACTTGTGTTATTTTCAGTGTTAGTTCATAAAATTGGTGTCATTTTGTTCGTTAAGTGCTGGATTACATGCATAAGTGTGGGAAAGTGGTATAATGATGTTGAAACGTTTCTTTTCGTGTTGTTTCCAAAACTCCATAGAAACTTCTGGTAAAGTTGCCACCGCTTTACGTCATAATCTAGTCTAGTCTAGTCTAGTCAAGTCATACTCCTATGACTTGACTAGACTAGACTAGATTATGACTTGGACTGTGACTTGACTTGACACATATATATATTAATTAACTTGAAAAATTATCATTTACTTGACACTGGCTAAGTACACAAAAGTGTGGAGACAAACCAAAAACAAAAAAAATTGTACGAATTTACTAATATGTCGCTAACACCGGGACAAAAATATAGCCTTAAACATTTGAAGCCACTGAAAACTCCAACCATAGCTCAGTTGGAATAGCATCTAATTCGATATGTTGGAAGGCGTGTATTATAACCCCGCTGGTTTCAGTTTCCCAATTGAAACCAGTGGGGTTAGAATACCTCTAATCCGGTGGGTTGAAAAATCCAGGGCTAAAACTTTTACGTGCTAAAAAAATTAGAAACTATATAACCTTTTTTGTAAGATAAATAACGGCTAAAACTCACGTCAATTAAAAGTCGAAATTACTCCGACCAGTAATTATATAACCTTGTGAACTTACTAATTTAAAACTTTTGAGTTTCGTTAAGTAGGTAAAGCTTTCAGAAGTATAATCTAGACTTAGGTTTAAGACATTACATTTCTTCGTCGTGCCTGATTCACAGTACCTACCAAATTTTCAGATAGCAAGGCGACTGAAAAACTATGTGTTTATAAATTACTGGAAAAACGCAGATGGAAATGGTTTTCGAATGGGACAAGTTGCAAGTCAAAATATTTATTTGTCTAGCTTCTGCCCGCGGCTTCGCCCGCGTGGTCTATAGGAAACGAAGAAGAATTTTTTTCATGGATAATCAACCACCAATTTCACCCTCTTAGGAATTGAATTTTTTTTTTTTTTTTTTTTTTTTTTTTTTTACTTCAAACTTGTCTAGCATTTGACCACGCTCTCACCTGATGGGAAGTGACGATGTGATCGAAGGTTTAGCATGCTAGCCAAGTAAATACCTATTCACTCTTCTCTTGAACACGCCCGGGTCATATTTCGCCAGAAACACAGACGCTGGCAAGGCATTCCATTCCTTAGCCGTTCTAATTAAGAACGTGGAATCAAATCGCTTGGTACGAATGGGTGGTATTTCGACCACGAAAGGATGGCGCTTAGCCGAGCGTCTAGTAGTCCGGTAGTGGAATGGTGATGGGAGTATGAGATCATGCAGTTCTTGCGCGCATTCGCCGTGGTGTAATCTGTAAAAGACCGACAGACTTGCCACCTTACGTCGGTGCGCTAGGCTCTGGAGCCTTTCACCAACCAAAGTGTCATCGTCAATGAGCCTTTTGGCACGCCGTTCAATCGAGTCCAGAGCCTCAAGCTGGTACTTGGCAGACCCGTCCCACAGGTGGCAGCAGTACTCCATACATGATCGGACCTGTGCTTGATAGAGATTAAGAAGCTGTCCAGATGTGAAGTACCGCCTTACCTTGGACAAAATGCCGAGTTTTTTTGAAGCTATTTTGGCTTTGGACTCGATGTATGATCCAAAGTTAAGGTTTGACGTGAGATCAACACCTAAAAGCTCAAGGTGGTCTCCCAGATTTACAGATACACCACGGAACGAAGGAGCCAGATGGAATGGGCTCTTTTTTGCAGTGAATAAACACGCCTGTGTTTTTGCAGCATTGAACCTAACCAAGTTAGCATCGCCCCAGTCGGACACGGCTTTCAATGCAAGGTTCATGCGCTCAACCATAGCCTCTCTCTCAATCCGGACATCGTCACCACTAGCACGGGCACTGGATGTGTATCTTTCAACAACAGTACTGTCATCTGCATACCCAAAGGTACCGGGCTTTAGCAGATCATTGATGTGGAGTAAGAAAAGTGTTGCTGAAAGAACTGACCCCTGAGGTACACCAGCATTAATAGCTAATTGATCGGAGGAGCAGCCGTCAAGAACTACTCTTAGCGATCGTTCCCTCAAAAAGTCTGATATCCAAGTGCACAGGCCAACAGGTAGTCCGAAAGATGGAAGCTTATTCAGAAGTCCGTCATGCCAGACCCTATCAAATGCCTTAGAGACATCTAGAGATACAGCAAGTGCCTCTCCATGCATCTCTAAGGCTTCGCTCAGTATGTGAGTGGCATACGCGAGAAGATCCCCAGTGGACCGGTTTCGGCGAAATCCGTATTGCCGGTCGCTGAGGAGATCATTGTCTTCAAGGTATGCCAAGAGCTTGTTGTTAATTATACGCTCCATACTCTTACAGAGAATGGAGGTAATTGAGATGGGTCGATAGTTGGCAGGATCAGCACGACTGCCCTTCTTAGGTACAGGTTGTACGTTGGCTAGCTTCCAACTCATAGGGACTATTCCGGTGTCTAGAGAGAGGCGAAATAGGCGTGTTAGAATGGGAGACAACTCAGGTGCACAGCTCTTAAGTACAATTGCAGGTATACCATCGGGACCACTGGCTTTGTTCACGTCTAGACTGCGTAATGTTTTTAGTATTTCCTTCTGACGTATGCGTATTTCCGGCATGAAAACACCGCATTGTGGAAGGCAGGGAGGTACCTCATTAGCAGTATCTAAACGCGAAGCTTCTGCAAAGAGAGTGGCAAACAAGTTTGCTTTTTCTTTTGCAGTGTGAGCCAGCGATCCGTCTGGTTTCAATAATGGAGGCAGTGAGGATCGACAGAAGTTCGCTTCAACCGATTTGGCTAGGGACCAAAAAGCCTTACTACCAGCTGGGTAGGAAGCAAGTTTATTCCCTATTCGACCAATATGATTGAAACGAGCCTTCCTTAATTCCTTCTTACAGGCCTTGGCGGCAACGTTAAAGGCTTTCTTCTTAGCGCGAGTGTCCGAGGCCTTGCGTTTTCGAGCGTCAGCCCATGCCAGATATGCCGCATGCTTCTGCGCTTCAGCGCGTGCACAGTCGGCTCCAAACCATGGGCTGGCTTTGCTGGTCACGGGCTTATCGGAAAATGGAATAAAATATTCCATAGCCCGACATACTACCTCAGTAACCGCATTCGCGCAGACTGTCGGATCTCCAGAAGAAAAACACGTTTGCCGCCAAGGATATGAAGCGAAGAAATGTCGCATCTCGTCCCAGTCTGCTAAGTTGTATCTCCAGACACGCCGATTGCTCTTAGGGCTTGGGTCAGGCGGGGAGTATACTGAAACGGACTTGACCAGACAGTGATCGGAGCTACCAATGGGTGAGGATACCGCCACAGAGTATCGGTCTGGTTCAGTCGTGAGCAGAAGGTCGAGGCAGTTAGCAGTGTGGCTATCAATGTCAGGCACTCGCGTTGGCTCTTTAACAATCTGCGTTAAATTGAGCGCCAAAGCGAGCTTACGCGTCTCTCTCCCAGCGTGGTCCGTGATCCGGTGTGGGACTAACCACTCCTGGTGGTGAGCATTAAAGTCCCCCAGAACAACAAGCTGAGCCGAAGGATAGCGTTGCTGAGCCACATCTGCCGTTTCACTGAGATACTCCATTAGAAGAGTTGTCTCCCGGTCACCGCTATGTGATCTGTACACACCAGCATAGAGAATTTTCTCAATGCCGGTGTCCACAAGCACCCAAATCACCGAAAAGTGGGGATGTTCAAGGTTTCGGAGACGCAAACAGCAAATGTCATCACGGACGTAAACGCAGATACCAGCGCGTGGAAGGAAGCGGTTTTCCAAGATGAATCCTGGATAGTCCAGACATGCCGTGTCTGATGGACATCCTATTTGCGTCTCAGTCAAGAAGAACAAGTGCGGTTTGTTGGTCTCCAGATGATGATGGACCGCTTGCAGATTTGAGTGCAGCCCACGAATATTTGTGAGGTGCACTTTAAGAGTGAGGACGTGCATCTGCCGTTTAAACTTGCTCAATTTATTTGACTTTTTCATAGTTGGGTGAGTTAGGTAGACAAGTAGGAAGTGGACGAGATATTGGGATGCTAACCCTCAGTAATAGAGAAGCTCCTACGCCAATGGAGAACTTGCGCGGAGACTGCGGGGACGCCCGAACCCCCCTGAAATTGCCCACAAGTTCCTCACTTCCAGTCGCCAACTGGCCCTGTGGACAACCTCAGGATTTTACACAAGCGGTGGGGCAGCCTTTCGTAGTTGGCTAGACTACTACTTGGGCCCCCTACAACTTGCGGTCGGCCAGCAGAGAGCACCGTGCTTCGGATCCCGCTACCCTCCGAAGCAAGGTCTCCGACGCGAAAGCATCTCCATCACCAATACCGGTCCGCATACCCAACACAACTGTCCACATCTACTCGTCAGAACGGCTTCATTAGACATCACGATGGAACACGACGAGTCGCTTGGCATCGTGGTTTTGTCTAATGGGTGGTAACTAAGCCGGCGGCTAAGGCCTTCCACCAGTTATTTGGTTGCTCTTTTGGCACCACCCAGGGGTCACGTGTAGGGAAACTAGGGTTAAAGCCTACGGACGCGAGCAAACATAAACCCCCAAAAATTTCGAAAAACCCTTCAAAAATTGAATTTCGAAAAACCCTTTCTTAGTGGATAATTACACTTTACAAAGAACACACCCTCCAAATTTCAAATCTCTAGGACCAGTGGCTTTGATATATAAGTCAGTCAGTCAGTCAGTCAGGACTTGAATTTTATATGTATAGATTAGGTCGTAGGCGAGGCGGTACGTAAATGTATTTTATTTTATGGTTAATCATAACCATAAAATAAAATACATTTAAGTACGAAACCCACACGCTGAGATGCGTCAACCAGAATTCATTGTTCTGATAAGAGAGGAAGACGGCTCTAGGTCAGGGTCATTGATAACAAAGCGTTTTAGGCATTATTAAATAAAACGTTGCGATTACTGATTTCGTGAATTTAATTACTCAAGTCTTAAATAAGAAAGAAAAAGTAGTACAGGTTTGGCGTACCTACCTAATACACGATTTTTATTTCTGTGATACTACGCGGGGAGGGGGGGGGGGGGGGGTTAGTGGCGGGGAAATTACCTACCTAGGTACTACAATGCTTCATATGCACTTTCTTACCGTACATCTGTCCTCCAGCGACCGTTCTACACATATAAAATTCAAAGTCCTGACTGACTGACTGAATGACTGACCTATATATCAACGCACAGCGTGTGTTTCGTAAAGTGTAGGATCCACAAAGGGCTTTTCGAAATTCCACCCCTAAGAGGGTGAAATGGGTAGTTGAATTATTTTCCTACATTCCACGCGGGAGAAGCTGCGGGCAGAAGCTTGTCTTTCTATAACATGCGATGTGTGTGTATATGTTTTTTGTGTTGTGTGAGTGTGTGTGCGTGTGCATATGCGTATGCGAGAGTATGTGCGTGAATGTTTGTTACCATTAATATCCGTAACAACTGTTTTAATGAAATTTGGAATGCAGATAACTTATACGCTGAATTTACACATAGAGTTTTAAGTCTTATTTAATGTTGTGAAGTTTGTCAGTAGATACAATAACAATACAGTAACAACACAGCAGAAATCAATGTTACTAAAGTCGAGATTCAGAGACTAGCTATAGGTATCTTACAGACACGTATTAAACCTACTATAATATTAGGTACCTAGGCCGTTTCTTTTTCTTTTTGTTTTGGCTCCACACTATTGTGTCTTTAGCCAGTGTCAAGTAATTGATTTTCTCAAGTTAATTAATATTACGATATATTATATGTCACAGTCATAGTCCTAGTCATCAAGTTAAGTCAAAATCTAGTCTAGTCAAGTCATACTCCTAGTAAAGTGGTGGCAACTTTACCAGAAGCTTCTATTTAGTTTTGGAAACAACACGAAAAGAAACGTTTCACCATCATTATACCACTTTCCCACACTCATGCCTGTAATTCAGCACTTAACAAATAAAATGCCATCAATTTTATGCACTAACACTGAAAATAACACATGTTTTGGAAAATAATACAATGTGGCGACGCGATCTTTTTTGTTTTTTTTCCCGCCAAAACAAACCTGGGCCGTTTTAATTATCCATAAGAACATTCATTATGAAACTTCCCAAACAAAACACAAGATAAAAGCCGTCTTGCTGGCGATCGTCACGAAGAAGCCATTCCTCAAGCCTCACCTGCTCTACAAATAACCTAATAGCACCACCATTTTGTTTCTATCACATAATTGATTAAACAATGCCCGTCGAAACGTCTGTAAGAAATACGTGCGTCGGCAATTTCATTACAATAAGCACTTGACATTTGGACGTCAATGTTGCATTCTTACCACATCTTTACGCTTTGCTGCCACCTTATCTTCATCGTAATAAAGTTTATTTTAGTATGTTCGGAGTGAAGACTCAGTTTGCGCCCGGATTGATTCGTCGGAGATGAATGGGTAATGATTTACTGCCAGCTCACTGAATGTTGGTGTATACACTGCTTTACATTAGCTGTATTGGATGGGAAGGAGTTAAACATTGGTGTATACACTGCTTAGATTAGCTATATTGGGTGGAGAGGAGTTAAACATTGGTGTATACACTGCTTAGATTAGCTATATTGGGTGGAGAGGAGTTAAACATTGGTGTATACACTGCTTAGATTAGCTATATTGGGTGGAGAGGAGTAAAACATTGGTGTATACACTGCTTAGATTAGCTATATTGGGTGGGGAGGAGTAAAACATTGCTGTATACACTGCTTAGATATGCTATATTGGGTGGAGAGGAGTTAAACATTGGTGTATACACTGCTTAGGTTAGCTATATTGGGTGGAGAGGAGTCAAACATTGGTGTATACACTGCTTAGGTTAGCTATATTGGGTGGAGAGGAGTCAAACATTGGTGTATACACTGCTTAGGTTAGCTATATTGGGTGGAGAGGAGTTAAACATTGGTGTATACACTGCTTAGATTAGCTATATTGGGTGGAGAGGAGTTAAACATTGGTGTATACACTGCTTAGATTAGCTATATTGGGTGGAGAGGAGTTAATCATTGGTGTATACACTGCTTATATTAGCTGTATTGGATGGAGAGGAGTTAAACATTTTAGAATTCCTTTTGTCATTAGGAACTAGCTAAATGTATAACAGTCTTCATACAGGTTATTGCAGATTAGATGTAACCCGAGAAGATTTCAACACTAAGCATTGAGATTAGCATTATTTTAACGAGTTTTAACCGGTTTTAGTGAAACTATGCAATCACTAATCATCTAAAGGCAGGTTAGATTCCCGCGACAGGACTAGTATTAGCACTTTTTTCTGTGAAAAATTCACAGAAAAAAGCGCTAATACTTGTTCTGGGTGTCTGGGTGTTGTGGGACCATTGGCCTCGTAGTTTCTGGGTCTAGACACAAGGAATCCTATTTAAGGTCCGGGATCTATTTACTGGCCCTGAAGAACATCGAACCACGGATACGTTTTACATTCGAAAAATTTAGTTTCTCACAGTATTTAAGAAGCAAGATTTCAAATCACATTACGATAATGCACTGAAGATTACATTACTTCGCGAAAGTATCGTTTGCATTGCGCTTACGCATATTGCTGGAGCCAAGAATGCATTACCACAGCTTACGCAAGAAGCGTTCACTTGCATAAACTGTGGTTAGTATTTGAGCCCGGTTGCGATAGTCTGTATCATCCGAAAATTTAATATGGAAATTGGCGTGGCTAGAGATTCGAATGTTTGTTTAGTTTAATTGTTGTTACTGTAATATTTGTAGTTTGGGCAAGGTATTTTGTGTTGTAATCTGAGGGTCAATAGGGTCAATAGGGGGTCAATTATGTACCTCTAGTTTATTCAAATGTACATTACTGTTCTCTATATAAAATACTAGTTGCGCCCCGCGGTTTCACCCGCGGACAAAAGTATTTCAACTATTTGTTCATCCAACGGAAACATTTCACTTTTCTGGGATAAAATGTAGCCTATATGTTAATCCAGTGTATAATCTATCTTAGTACTGAACGGAAGTGGTAGGACTTTTGTGCAAAGTTCGTCTAGGTAGGTTTGCCAGTTATTTTGCCACCAAGCAGTAGTATGCCAGCACTACTGTGTTCCGGTTTGAAGGGCACTGTAGCTAGTGAAATTACTGGGCAAATGAGACTTTATGATCTGATCTCACAGTCGAGTAATCTTATTACCACTGTGCTGATGTCTCACTGTAATAAAATCTAAATTCTTCTTTTCTTCACAGATCCATAGCTAATAATTAATACAATAACCATATTACACTAATTTTCGACCGACCTCAAAAAAGGAAAAGGTTCTCAATTCAACTGTATTTTTTAATTTTTTATCTTTGTTACCTCAGAATTTTCGATTGGGTGAACCGATTTTGATGATTCTTTTTTTTATTTGAAAACTGGTGCTATCCGCGTGGTCCCAATTTAATCAAGATCTGAAAAGTAGTTTTTGAGTCTATACAATTGTTTAGACTTTATTCAACAGAAACATTCATATGTACACTCTATTTTAAAAAAGTTACATCTAATAAATCATTATTTATAAAATCATTATTTACAATACATTTATCCAATATATTTTTGAGTTATCCTTAATAACGCATATTTCGATTTTGAATACATTGATGATGTTCTCATTGGGATTGAAATCGGTTAAAACTCTTTTTAAAGGAATCATATTTTGAGTGTTACGATCCGAGTTTGATCTTTGATCTATCTAGTCAAGTTAACACGTCAACGTTAAAGTGTCTAGACGTAATTTAAAATTCGATTTAAACACCGGACTAAATTAACTGAATGATTAATCGAATGATACGGTATAAAGCGCGAATGAGTGACGTCAGAGGCGCGAAATGTTGCCCATGGGAGGCCGGAATCGGACCCTTTTTGGTTTTTTTTCTATTTGCCTGTCTTAGCTAGGTTTACCTGCCTATTGTGTCTGGTAATTTAGAATATTTGCTTAATTATCTATAATTATCTTTTTATCAAATCAGATTAGAATACCAGTAAAATAAAATATATTATGTGAAGCTTTGCTTTTAATGTTACGTATGAATCATAAAAGTGATATTTGAGATTTTATATTATAATTTTTTACTATTATGTACATAGGGTTTGGGTCCGGGACGTTTCGTGGCAATAAGCTCCGGGACTTTTCGTAATTTCGGTTATGTTTTCGGTCGAGACTCGAGACGAGACAAGATTGTCGAAATTGACATTGTTAATTATCATAATCACAGATTTGTTTCATAATTAAATAATCATAATATAAATAATAAAACAGGCTTATAAATCAGTTTTTCAAATAATCAAGTGTTTTTTAAACAATCAATTACACATTAACTAGGCTGCATAAAATAGGCACAAATACAACAATTGTAACACAATTAAAATTTTTCAAAAAAGCCTTGCAAAAAGGCTTTCTTAATAGTGTTGAAGTCTCGGGAATTCCCGGGACTTTGAAACTGTCGGGAATTCCTAAACCCTATATGTACCTGTACTCACTTCTTGATAACTCTTCATTTTATATTTCTCAGCCTTTCAGAGCATAATTATCTCGTCCATTCTATGAATAACAAAAATTCTAAATTAACTAGGTTTTTCCCATTTCATCTTAATTTTCCTTTCGATTTTCGTCTGTGATTTCAATGTAAAATTACTAACTGAACCTTTCGAAGTTTTACATTCAAATATAGCAATATTTAAGTCATTCGATAGGTAAGTAATTGTTATTTGCCATGCTTATTAATTACAGAGAAATTACAGTTGTGCGCAGAATCTTAGGTGTGACTTAAGCATGGAGTATCCAATCAATAGACTGCTCAGTGATGGGTCCATCTTTAACTTTCATTCATAAAATGATCCTTTTGGGTATAACAGTGATTCATGACTGAGGATCTGGAGTCCATGATTGAACATCGAAGTCGGGCGTACGCGTATTTTTTAAAAACATCACCGACTATAGTGTTTCGAAGTGGGAGATAATTTTTTAATGATTGTTTGGCTATACAATGCAATATTGCCAAAGGTGTCGATACAATTTTAGTTTGAAAACTGTCGTGAGTATGACACATTTTGTAAGATAAATAACGGCTAAAACTCACGTCATTTAAAAGTCGAAATTACTCCGACCAGGTTTCGGACATATTCGATGTCCTTCTTCTGGGAGCCAGTTACTAACGCAAGCCGCGGCGGCTTTCGCGAGCGTCAGCACGTAACTGAGTAATTTCGACTTTTAAATGACGTGAGTTTTAGCCGTTATTTATTCTTACAAAATGTGTCGATACAAGTTCTTCTTCTTGTTGTCTAGGCAAGTGGTCAGTACTGAGCCCTGATGTCAGAAGACTTGTCTTAACGACTTTTGTGTTATCACAATACCCGACTATTGTGACCCGACGGCCGTGTATTCCGAAGCACGGTAACGTTCAGTGTAAATAACAGTTTTTGTAGAGTTCACTCATCAAACTAGTGACCGCTACGAACGTTGCTTAATTTTACCGATCGGCTAGGAACGGCTAGTCATGTTTCGCTATCGCTAGTCAAACTCTGTCTGTATAAGAAAAAATAATTATTACCGTTTGCCTTCGTGAGCGCGGTGGAGGTAACATTAAAATGTCTATTCAACACCGTGGTAAGCCTATAATTGTTACAAGTCAATAAAAACAAAATTAAGTCATGCTTCCTGTACTTTTTATTCTGTGCTAAAAGTAAGGTTATGATTTAAGCAACGTTGCTTTATTAGTCATATTTGATCCGACAATCATACGATACGTATCTTTCAGCTGGAGCGGAAGTGGTATGCGCAATCCAGTGATACTACTGAGTTGGGGTCACGAATGTTGCATTACTGGTCAATAGAAGCGGTTCTGGATGCATTTCATTTATTAACGATTAGTTTCTCGATTCGTATGGATATGTATGGATTTGTCCATACAAATTCATAGAGAAGCTATTAATGGTAGTCTTTGGAAGACCTACTTACACTGAAGTTTTACATTTCGTCAATATTTAGATTCATTATTAATTTATGACCCAAAGCTTAAATAGTCAAGTCCCGTTAAAAATGAGTGTATGGCATGGCATTACTGGGGTATGGCATTACCCCAGAATGCCCCCCTAACTACGGCGGTTACTCAAGAAAAATAATAACAAACAATAAGCAACCATTCTAAAAACAATGGGCTTGGGTTCTGAACTAACTAAAGACTTGTGAACTATGAGAGATCGGTCATCGTATTTATTTTAGACGTTTTGATTGTAATATACGACTAATTTGCATAAGAATAGTCGAGACGCTGATTATACGGCCAGTATTGACTGTCCACTAGAATTGTTTTCTATGATTTAGTTTCGATAAAGTTTTATGAGCTTAAATTGCCTTTGGGCTATTGAGAAGTGACGAAGTGTGTACGCGAGACATTTTATTTATCAACTGACTTTCAAAAAGGAGGTAGTACTATGTTCGTCTTCTTTTGTTTATGTTCATTCAAAAATATATTTTTTCGTTCGAAAGGGTATACTCCCGATGGTCCTATTATCATCAAGTCAGGATTCGATGATGGAATCTCAAGGAAATTGAGAAAAAACGAACTAACTAACAATGTAATAAAATCTCAGAAGTCAATATTGCGGTTTCCGATTGAGCTGAAATTTTGCATACTTTAGCTAAGTTTAGTAACAACAACTAAAATGGGTAAAATAAATTAATTTAATAAAAATTAAACCGTCTTCGTAACCACGAACAGATGAGCGGGTAGCGCTTATAGAATTTTTTTTTCGCTTTTGAGCGCCTATTTGTGGCTTTGCAGTTGGATTTCTGTTTTTAAAGTACATAATTTATATCTAGCTTAGACGTTGTCCTGGCCACATGTACCATAGAATTGATTATGGATTTAAATCAGGAAATGATTTCCCCAAATTTAATGATTTTCCGAGAAACATTTTGTATTTTCACTAGGTGGTAGGACTTTGTTGCAAAGTTCGTCTAGGTAGGTAGGTACCACCGCTTTGCCAGTTATTCTGCCGCCAAGCAGTAGTGTGCAAGCACTACTGTGTTCCGGTTTGAAGGGCACTGTAGCTAGTGAAATTACTGGGCAATTGTGACTTTATGATCTAATCTCACAGTCGAGTAATCTTATTACCAGACTGTGCTGATGTCTCAGGATGATGTGCACAGTGCAGTGTCGCTTGAAATTCTATGTTTTAGGGTTCCGTGTGACACTGTTCTGTTATGGGCGGCCGTGGCACATAACATCAGGTGAACGACTAGCTCGTCACATCATTCAATAACATAAAAAAAAAATGTTGTTCCCTAGTCGGTACCTATTTTTTTACCAACTGCAACTACATACGCTTTTGCATATTACACTAAATATGTTTAGTTAATCTAATTATTCGTAAAGTTATTGCATGTAATTGTTTTAAACTTATCCGTTTTGTCTCGTAGCTTAAAGTGGCTCTTAGTCCTTTTTTACATCTAGCAAAAATTCCGTCAAAAAATCCATCTGAGTATTTTATCATGTTTATGATAAATACACTTAAAACCACGAGTGTTTTGGCAGGTGCATGTTTTTCGTTCGCAAATGGATCAGTAATAATCGTTTTGACAGTTCGCGAGGCAAAGAACTAAAAGTAATAAGATAACATGCAGCTTTTAAAGTTTTTACTGTACAAAAAATTCTGTGACAAAAACCAAATGACACAGAAAAGAATAGAAAAATACACTGAACAGGAAAAGTAACTAATATTACGTTCCCAGAGAATGGAGTTTTAAGTTATTGAAGTAAAATTTCTTTACGCACTCTTGACTTGGGGAGTAAGCTGGTGAATGCAAGGCGAACGGAAGTTGAAGTTGGTTCACGTAGATCTCCATTGTAAGTTATTAGTATGTTGGTTGGTCTGGTAAAATGACAATTTACAATTGCCAAGATGGCGACATTAAACAAAGTTATATTAGCCCATAAGATGTAGCTAAACTAAAAAAAGTTTTACTTCAGTCGTGTGGTCTAAAGCACACCCAGTTTTTTTAATTGTTTGTTCTTGTGTAATATAAAAATGAAATTTTAAGGACAAACAAGTGGTGCCCTGCCTAGAAATTATTTCCGAAGAATTTAGAAAGGCGGAATCCTGCGGAACGCTTTGCAATGGTTTAACCACAAAAGATGTAAACAAACCTTAAAGTGTTAAACTGCTGTTTTGCAGTGTTAAACACATGTTTGACGTCTGTCTAAGCCTTGTTTATATATTAGTGGTAACACGGTGTAGGTAAGTCCAATATATTGGAAGGAGGTCTGAAGTATAGGCCAAAGCACTTCAGTGGACCTTGAGCAAATGAATCCTATAGTTTGTTTGTGATTTTCCCGGTCGGTTGAATCGATATGGATAAAAATTTGTAGGTATAGGTACAGGTGCTGTATTACCGATACCAGCACAATTTTTTACCCCTGGGAAAACGGATAAATATCTCTATATATCTGTTTGTTTTATATAAAACGCTTTATCCTGACTGACAGACAGATAGACTGACTGACTGTCAGACAATGATTTTTTTCAATTTCTATATATTAAAGTTGGTTCAAAAGGTTGAGTATGAGTAGGTCGGCTCATTAGGTGGTAGGACTTTGTTGCAAAGTTCGTCTAGGTAGGTACCACCGCTTTGCCAGTTATTCTGCCGCCAAGCAGTAGTGTGCAAGCACTGCTGTGTTCCGGTTTGAAGGGCACTGTAGCTAGTGAAATTACTGGGCAATTGAGACTTTATGATCTGATTTCACAATCGAGTAATCTTATTACCAGACTGTGCTGATGTCTCAGGATGATGTGCGCAGTGCAGTGTCGCTCGACACTGTTCTGTTATGGGCGGCCGTGGCACTTAACATCAGGTGAACGACAAGCTCGACACATCATTCAGTAACATAAAAAAAAACAGAGGTGGATGGAGGGATTCCCGCGGCAGGACAAGTTATTCACAAATACTTGTTGTGGGGCAATGGCCCTCGTAGTTTCTGGGTTCCAGATCGTAGTTAGGGTCCAGGATCTATTTATGTGATCGTTGGGCGTTATTATTTATTATTATGCCAGACAACGTACAGCCAAAACCACTGGACTTAATGATTGGAGATTGTTTTTTTTTAATGGTGTAGGAGTGTAACAAGGTTTTAGAAATATCAACCCCTAAGTGGTAGGCTGTTAAGGATTGTATGACGCAGGTGAAACCGCAGTCTGACTTTATTATCATACAAAATATATTTGTATGCTAATTTAATATTAAGTAATTGGCACCTAATTTATTAAACATGAGTATATAAATACTTAACGATTAGTTTATACTTATTCTTATACACGGTGGCATTTAATTCACTCTTTTCCTTAAATGTATGTACTCGGACCATGCTATAGAATACGTACAGGTACAATTTAAAAAAAAAGTGTTTTAGTATTTAGGGCCTCTTAAAATAACTGCATGTCAGCCGAAATGTCTATTTAACGGTACACACAGCGCGGGTACCAACTGAGTGCTTTGTAAATGTTTCGTATGCAATAAAACACCTGCTTTGTTCAATGTCACAAGGCTTTTCTTAAGAATTTAAATTTGATAATATCTAGATTTAAGTTTTATTTCATAAGTACTTTTTTATTTAGTTATATTGCAGCATTCTATAGCATGGACTGAATACACACATTAAAGGAAAAGAACTATCTTAATATTTATAATAAAGGACACAGAGTCCATGAAATAAAAGAAACCAATTTCTTAGGTGTTACTCTGGACTGTCACCTTAACTGGAAAGCTCACATTAGTAAAGTTAACAACAAAATCACCACATATTGTTACGCTTTATCCGTGTTAAGTGGCATTGCATCCAAATCTGTGGCAATAAGTGCTTACTATGGCTATGTTTACCCTCAGTTGAGTTATGGTATAATATTTTGGGGGAATTCTGTAAATATACAATCAACATTCTTGCTACAGAAACGATGCTTGCGTAGTATATATAACATGGAGGACACTGAATCACCTCGTGATATCTTCAAGATAAATAATTTTTTAACGCTTACTTGTCTATACATATTAGAATTATGTATTTTTGTCAAAAACAATGAAAATACTTATTTTAACTCACAGTCAAGTCGTGCTGGTAACATGCGCAGTAAATACAAGTACAATATGTGTATCCCACAGGTTAATAATACAATGTATCATAAGAGCTCTTTTGGCAATGACGGGTCTGACATAGTCGCTCGCCGACTCAAAGTCCCAAAAAAAAAAAAAAAAAAAAAAAAAAAAAGAGCTCTTTTATAAACGGTATTAAAATAATAGGTCTTTACCTATGAAATTGCCGTTTTGTTTGAAAAAAGTTAAAGTATTTTTTTTTTCGAACTTATTTATTTCTTTTATTCAAAGTAATCACCCCTGCAATCAATGCATCTTTGCCAACGCTGTGGCAGTTTATGGATGCCCTTCTTGAAAAAATCAGCAGGACGGGAGACAACAAACTCTTCAAAGGCATTTTGTACTGCCTCTCGGGAATTGAATTTTTTTCCCGCTAAAAAGTTGTCCAAATTTTGGAAAAAGCAATAGTCTGTAGGCGCAAGATCTGGTGAGTATGGCGGATGAGGGAGAGCTTCCAAACTCAACTCATGCAGCTTAGAGACGGTCTATTGTGCAGTATGGGGTCGCGCGTTGTCGTGAAGTAGCAGTGGAGGCGACCGATTGACCAAAGCTGGTTGCAGACGTGCGAGTTTCGCCATCATTGTGGTCAGTTCTTCAATGTACACATTTGCAGTAATGCTCTCGCCTTTTTGTAAAAAGCTATGATGAATCACACCAGCACTAGACCACCAAACTGTGACCATCACCTTTCTAGGGGTCATTTTTCGTTTTGCATTGCTTTGGTACCGAACCAGGATCTAACCAACTTGCTGAGCGCTTTCGATTGTCAAAAAGAATCCATTTTTCGTCGCACGTAACAATTCGGTTGAAAATTCCTTCATTTCTGTGCCTGTTAAGCAGCGCAAGGCAAGTCTCGACGCGTACGTTGCGCTGGCGATCGTTAAGTTCGTGGGGCACCCATCTATCAAGCTTTTTTATTTTGCCAATCTGTCGCAAATGGACCAATATTGTTTTGATGCTAACATCAAAAGCTGCTGCCAGCTCAGCTGTAGATTGAGATTCATCAGCTTCCACAATCGTCTTTAATTCATCATTGGTGACCAAAGTTTCCGGACGACCACGAGGTTCATTTTTCAAGTCAAAATTCCCAGAACGAAACCGAGCAAACCAATAACGGGTTGTACGTTCGTTTGTACAGTTCTCTCCGTAAACGTCGTTGATGTTACGTGTCGTTTGTGCCGCGTTGGTGCCACGACGGAACTCATATTCCATAATTACACGAAATTTCAAAGTATCCATTATGAGGAAAAATGTTGAAATGTAATGAAAATACAACGCTAATCAATAAACAAAAGACTTATATTGTAAATAGAATGTCATATTTTTAAAACAAAATTAATTTGAATTTAGAATTCATAGCCAATCAAAACTTTTTTTTGTTTGAAAAAGTCTGTACTGCAATACGGCAATTTCATAGGTAAAGACCTATTATATAACCACCTACCCACTGACCTTAAACTTTTGACTGGAAATACATTTAAAGGCAATCTAAAGGAATGGTTAGTTGCTAAAGCCTATTATAATCTAAATGAGTATTTCAATAATTAGGTGATATCTATGTAATCCTTACAATGTTAGATACATTCACATAATTTCATCCCTAGTCAATAAGTTTCCTGTTTTTAACTTTAAGTTCTAGTGTCGGCAGTATTAATGTAAACTACATTTAGTTCCTTCAATTGTTATAACATAATATTTATTGTACGTCCGAAATGGACAAAACTGTTGGAACATAGTATTTAGCACCATACGATCATCTTGTACAGTTTAACAATAAAAAAATATTCTATTCTAAAAAAAAAAAAGAACGAAATAAATTCCACCTTGTATATCTGAAATTATAAAATAAAATAGATAAGATTAAATTGTTCGTGATTTAATATGATAGCTTTTATATTGTATATATTTTGCCAATAATTAGCAATAAATCGTATGGTACGTATTCTATTCTTGGTAATATGAATATATATATTATACATTAATTTATAAATAACACAGATTATTAGATAGATAGATATAAATATAAAACCGGTTTTAAAACAGCACACCGCAAAAAACAAAAAGAACAAGACTTAGCATACCGTAACAATAGGCGGTCTTACCGCGTAGAGTGATCTCTTCTAGACAACTTTGCCCGGAGAAGAATTGCACCAGACTGAAGATTGACTTTGACTTTAAATAATAGACAGTGATTTCATAGAAACACTCAGTCCTTAATTTTTTATTAAAGTTAATTTTTAATATAAACCAGCTACAGTTTAATACTAACCTAGCTATACGTAGCTACAGTTGTTCTTGGCTGAGGCGTATATAGATAGATAAACACTTTAACCTTTATTGAAACAGAAATCAACATTAATGCATAATGGTTTTCAAATTGTCAGAATGTAGTAAAAGTTCCAGTTTACAACTGGTCCCATTATCAAAGCGACTCATTGGCCTATGTACTGCAGTAGACTAAAAGCCTTACCAGACGTTCCGCTGCCGCTGACACCGACAAAATGTAATAAAAATACCGTGACGAATAAAAATCTTCCAACAATCGTTGGAAGAACACACACTCCAACCGCATGGATTCTAGCCCGCCCAACCAGTGTTTAATACACATTCATGTGTACCTACTTTTAAAACGTAAGACCGTATTTGGCTGTAAGTTTTGCTAGTTAAGATATAATTATATATTTCTTTAACTAGTTGCGCCCTGCGGATTCACCCGCAGATAAAAAGTATTTTAATTATATATCCCACGGGCAAAATTAACTTTTCCGGGATTAAATGTAGCCTATACGTTAATCTAGTGTATAAGCTATCCTGGTACCGAATTCCATCCAAATCTATTCAGCCGTTTGAGCGTGAAGGAGTAACAAACATACACACATACAAGCTTTCGCCTTTATGATATTAGTGTGATTTTAAGAGCGGTGGATTTTGTTAAATAATTCAAATAAAATAAAATAATTATGTAGGTATACAGCACCAACCGCCGTACACACGCTATGACGCGGCTGACGTCTTGATACCTAACTATCTAGTTTAGTACAGGTTTCTTGATTAGATGATCCCAAATTTGCATAAACTAGGGCCGCTAGGAGGATGCGCCGCACGGGGCAACTTCAGGACCAGTTTTCCCCGTCGTTAATTACTTCGCCAGGGCCGTAGAAAGCCGACCTGGGGTCAGCAGGCGACAGAACTCACGTAGATTGAGGTAGATAATGTACAAGCTATTATTTATCTTAACTCGGTCCTTGACATGTCTTGGTCTGCGGAAAGTGGTGTCAAAATTTTTGAGCGCCATATTAAAAGTTTCTTCTTTGTCTTAACGATGTTTTACGACAAATTCAGTGACTAAAAGCTGGCGTGCTCTTGGAAGCAGGGTAGCGCTCAGTTGTATCACATACCTTTTCTTGCCCTCGCATTTTAAAAATCCTCGGCGCGGGTTTTTTGGAAGGCTGACACCAACACGTGTTTTGTGATTCAAGGTCCCAGAAACTACAAGGACCATGGTCCCACAACACCCAGACGCAGAAAAAATATTTGCACTTTTTTATGTATGTAGCTGCGCCCCGCGGTTTGACCCGCAGATAAAAAGCCTATGTGTTAATGCACTATATAAGTTATCAATATTCCAAATTTCATCCAAATCTGTCCAGCCTTGATCGTGAAAGAACAACAAACATCCATACCTACAAACTTTCGCGTTCAATATATTAGAAGGATAGATTTTACATAATAAACAAGCTTAATATAAATGAACATGTTTAAAAATAAGCAAAATTTTATTTGATTTTTTTTAAATTTAGGTAATGTCTTTAAACGTACCTCACAAAGCCTTTAAAAATAGATTTATGTTTCCTCTACCTACCTTGTATAATATTACATCTATTAAGTGTTAATATTAATTGAAATCAGATTAACATTTGTCACAATTAAATAAAATGACCACCGAGAAAACTCAAGCACTGAACATATATTTAACCGAATGTGTATCAAAGTTTGTAAACGTTCATAATTCTGTCCTATCTCGAAAACATATGCAACCTGCATATTATTAACAAAAGCTGACCAAAAACAATCTTTATACCGAACACATAGTGTTCACCAAAATAAGAAAGTTCTCACGTCTATTTTATTATGTAAACAGTGGATCCGTTAATTTATCAAAAGATTTAATAACAGATTTTACTTGATAAATGCTAGAATCCAATTTGCTTTGATGTCAACTATTTAGATAGACGCTTGTCTTTAACTTAAATATTGAATTAAGCGGGTGTAGGTAACTAACAGCTTCGGGGGCGAGTTGACTGGACTGCAGTCGCGACCCCTTCTCGCCCCGGTACGGCGGACGAGGGCTCACGGGGGGGGTTTTAGTGGGTTCGAGTCCCACATACCCCCTGCTACCACCCCCTTGGTGGCAGGGGGTATGTGGGACTCAGGGGGCAGTGCGAGGGCATTTCCCCCATAAAAAAAAAGTAAGTAACAGCTCTATGGGCAATTTGCAGTAGTAGTGGGTCACATCGCAGAATCTACCAATGGGGAAGAAAGGTTCACGAGTGGTGATGAGGCAACCACCTGCTCAAAGTGGTGCTCTAAGGGGAGGCCTATGTTCAGCAATGGACGTCTTCAAGCTGATGATGATGATGATGATGATGAGATAACTAGTATAAGCCCAGGATATAGCCAACATAGATAATAGTATATAAAGCCATTATCATCACACTATCACACTAATATTCTAAAGGCGAAAGTTTGTATGTGTGTATGTTTGTTACTCCTTCACGCTCAAACGGCTGAATGGATTTGGATGGAATTCGGTACCAAAAAAGCTTATACACTAGATTAACATATAGGCTACATTTTATCCCGGAAAGTGAAATTATCCAGTGGGATGATTGACACGAGTTTCACAAACGTACGAAAAACCGAGGAACAGAAAGATACGTGCGAACTTTAGATCTGTCGATCTTTATTGCAGACGGGCATTGCATAATTGACGTAATTATTATGTAGGTTATTTTTTTTTTTTTTTTTTTAAGATTTGGCTCCACACTTTTATGTATTTAGCCAGTGTCAAGTTATTGATAATTTATCAAGTTATCGATATTTCACGCAAATATGTGTCAAGTTGTAACGTGTCATTTTTTTATATCACGTTTCATTCTTTTTACAGTCAATTTTACTAAACAATTTCGAAAAAATAAGCTTTTTTCTAGCTAGGGTCGAATTTCATTGAACAGATATAATAGGTGAACGCTGAGTAATTTGTAAAAGCGACACCTAGCGACCGTCATACTTTCCTGGATCGTTACCTGGTCTATGGATAGAAAAATCAACACAGATGGCGCTGTCATCAATTCAACTAGATTTTGACATAAATCTACTATGTGGATTATAATTTACTTTCGTAATAAATAAAACAGTAATAATAGAATTAACGTTTTTATAATAGTTTTGTAATAAACTTTTAAAAAATAAATAGACAGATAGCAATTGGTTTTCACCGTTGGCAACTTCGCCTTACGAGTGGAATTTGCGTCATGTACTTCTAAGAGTCAATAGGAAATCTTTTATATTTTCACAATCCTAAATAATTAACTAATCAAAAACATTAATATGTATAAATAAATTCCGTGAATTAAAATTTAATATCGGCATTGCAGCCTCAAACATTTAAGAGAAATTAGGATGCCCCATACAGCACATAGTCAGACTAGTGAGGTGTCTGTGGGCCCTGAGGTTGTAGTTCTATCGACGAATCTTTGCTTTCATCTTAGAGAATTGTAGTTTCGTGTTATTTAAATCAATAGAAAAGGAGGAACGACTACTTTACTCTATTTTTATTTAATAATTATACTTCGTTTGGTCAGCAATGTATTCGGGAAGTCTATCTGTGGCGCCATTCGTCACTATAGTTTCGGTAGTTTATCGACTGAAAGGATTTTATCGATCAGTCTTGTCGATGATTGTCAAACAGTGATTTTTGACATCACTATTTTTGGTGAGGCCTGCGGGGCAAGCCATTTTTTACTTGTTCTTTTGGCACGCATTTGTCGTCGTGTACAAACTTTTGGAAGTGTTCTGGTTCTCCGGAGACTGTGAGTATTTTGTGAATTGGGAATATCGATCGGGAAGGTTCAATAAGTGTCTTGAAGTTTGTGCACTCGCTTTCCAGGACTTTGGGCTGGCGAGGCTGATGTCGACAGGTGGTTCGACAAGCCCAACGTGATTTTTTGTGGAGCTGTAGCATCATTTTGATGCCTTTGCAGTCTTTCCAACAAGAAGCTTTACGTGTGGGATATAAAATCGGAAAGACCGAGTAAGTTTTTCATCATTTTTTTGGTACTTGAAAATTAGGTTATAAAAGTTTTGACGTGTCGACCTTTGGCATGTGCTAGAATGTCTTCGAGCTCAGTATGACAGTGGCTTCTTTTGCGCAATTTCAGACTTCTGTTCGGTCGCTCGCCTGGGCGATTCGCACGCTGCCTACCTGGTGCAAATTTGGGGATCGATGCCACGCACGCTGCTTGCTTGCACTTTGCATCGCACTCCCTGACCGCTGAGGCCCATTCGAGTCCCCTTGGCATTCATTTTGCACCACCTACATCCTTCAAAGCATAACCCAGGTGAAATCCTTCCATTTTTCTTAAAATTTAAACTCAAGTGTGCCATCATTCTTCCCTACGGTATTGGCTCACATGAAGCTAATTGAGCTTGCACCTTTGTAGTACACTGTGATGTACAACGGCTGCCTCAGACATTTATTGTGATACAAAATTATGCGTACACATGGATTTATAATGTACATAGGCTAAGTCCTAGAATTTAAGTTCGGAACCTAGCTATATCCTAAGAGTAAATTATTTTCTGCCTCCTTTTGTGGTACTTAATACTAATTCTATTTTTTTTTTCTTGAAATATACCTGCTTAGTTTACAAATATACCTTTTTTTTTAACAACTCTCCGTGCCAGGGTTGTAAAATACTGGCACGTGGCGCCCTTTACATTATCTTCTGTTTTCTACCTGTCTGCTGGCCCCAGAACCCACAGCTAGCCGAGGCCATCCATCATTTTAAGCCACCACATTCTCAAAGGTTACAATTTGGCGCCCAACGTGGGGCTCAGTAAAACAAAAACAGATATTCAATTATTTTGGATGTACCTGTTAAGGGAAGAAAATAGTTTACTCATTTATTTAATTAGCATAATTATTACCAAGTGTGTATTATTGTGTTAGAATATTTTGAGAATTTTGGCACAAAATTTTAATTCTGTAATAATGGCTTCTAATATGGATATTGATTATTTAATTAAAGAAGAATTATTATATGAGCTTAAAAGCAGGGGTATTGAAGTGAAGGATGATTCAACTGTTGATGAGTTACGAAAATTACTTAGATTAAGCAAAAGTGTGTGCAATCAGAGTGAAGCTCTTAATTTTTTGTTGTCTTTGGACCCGGAAACTGAGTTAGGGGTCTGCGAGGAAAAATTAAATGCAGTTTTAGCTGCAAATCATTCAACTGCATCTTGCAAGCGTAAATGTCTTTCTAAATTGAATCATGTAATGTGGCGGTTGGACAAATTAATGATCTACAATCCGGATATACAAATCAAGAAATCCGACTTGATTGTTAGGACTCAGTCTGCATTTCGAGGTATTTCTTGCAATTCAAGTTTGACCAGTCAAGTAGTTTTGAACAATCCACTACCAGCAGCTCTTTCAGCTTGTGCAGGCACGAACACTGGGAAAGGTTTGCAAGTTTTCAAATGGAACTTATCATTTGATGGAAAAACTCCACTCCATGATTTTTTGTTTGGGCTAGAGGACTACAGGAATTCATCTGGTATTACTGATGCAGATTTACTGAGGAATATTGCACATTTGCTTCGTGGTGAGGTTTTGTTGTGGTTTCGCAATAATTGTTCAGAAATTTCAACCTATTCACAGTTTGTTGAGCTGCTCAAACAGGAGTTCTTGCCGGTTGATTTTGAGCGATCATTACTGAATCAAGTCCGGTCTAGATTGCAGGGCAAGGATGAAAGCATAAATACGTACATAAATATAATGCAAAACTTGTTTAATCGTCTTTCAAACAAAATTGGTGAGTCAGAACAGTTAGACATTATTACAACTAACATGAACCCATTCTTCATTTCGAAGTTAGCTTTGGTTGAAGTACATTCCGTCAAAGATTTGAAAAGTATTTGTGCTAGGTTGGAGCTTGCGAAACAAAAGTGCAACTACAGGGGGTTTCTTAATCCAGGCGATGCTTCAATAATACCCGACATCTGCAGGAACAAAGCAAAAACACATGCATCTACCAATAAGACAGTCAGTGCTGTGGCTCCAAGTAAAGTTAAATGTCTGAAGTGTGATGGGGATCATTTACATTATAATTGCAAAGTTTATGTAGGTAGGCATTGCTTCAAATGCAAAAAACCAGGTGTGATCTCTTCTAGATGTGAGTGTTCAAAAAACTTAGAAAGAGGTCAGAAGTAGTTTCTCATAAGCATAATTCTCCAACTTCTGACCTTGAATGGAAAAAATGGTTAGCATTTGTTAAAAAGTTTTTCAATGACAGTGGAGTTGCTCCTTTGTTTAGCAAAAGCTCTAGAGATCCCAGGCCATACATTGTGGTAAGCATTTTAGGCCTGGAGTGCAATGCTTTAGCGGATAGTGGTGCATCTGTGTCGGTTATGAGTGAGAGTGCTTACAGGGCTCTCAAGGAACATGGCTTGAGTTTTGAGTTGCAAAGAAGTGATAATTCTGTGGCAGTAGGAAACAATTCCAAGTTGAATGTTGCAGGAACTGTGTTCTTACCTATTGCATATGCTAACTTGGTGGAACATGTTGAATTCTTTATATGTTGGGACATAAATGTACCTATTATTTTGGGTGTGGACTTTTTGAAAAAGTTTAATTTGTGTCAGGATATTTTTGAAGATGTCGGAAAGATATCTTATCATGAACACATGGATGTCTCATTTAACAATAGTGCAATTCACTTACATGAAGTGTCTGACCTCACGTTGAAACAAAGGCAGGTTGTGGAATGCACCATTGACAAATTCAAGAGTATAGCTGCTACAAGTGACAAGTTGGGGTTCACCACTCTAGAAGAGCATGTGATTGATACTGGGGACAGCACACCAATAAGACAAAAATATTACCCTATTCCCTTCCATCATAGGGAATATGTAAAAAATGAGATAGACAACATGTTGAAATTAGGCATCATTGAAAAGGCTATGTCACCTTGGAACAGTCCTATCCTTCTTGTTCCAAAGGCAAATGGTGAACTTAGGCTTTGCTTGGACAGTCGGAGATTGAATAGTGTAACCAAGGTAGACTCATATCCTATGCCTAGAGTCCAAGAGATTCTAGATTCACTGAATAATGCCAAGTTTATGACGTCACTAGATCTCAAAAGTGCCTTTTTCCAAATTAATCTTGAGGAGGCCTCGCGTGAGAAGACTTGTTTCTCTATTCCAGGCTTGGGGTCTTTTCAATTTTGCAGGATGCCGTTCGGTCTAGTTAATGCCACAGCCAGGATGATGAGATTGATGGATAAGGTGTTCGGCTCAGAGTTTGCCAACAATGTTTTCTATTATGTCGATGATATAATCCTCATCTCTGACTCGTTTGGTTCTCATATTGAGCTCTTAGGCAAAGTTCTGGACAAATTGAAGCAGGCTGGATTGGCCATTAACTTTGAGAAGTCAGTGTTTTGTCGGCCTTCACTGAATTTCTTAGGCTATGTCATTGACAGAGATGGTTTGCGCACGGATAGTGACAAGGTTCGTTCAATTGCTGAGTTTCCTGTTCCTACTTCCCAGAAAGAAGTCAGGAGATTTTTAGGCATGGTGTCCTGGTACAGACGTTTCATCAGCAATTTCTCAACTGCAGTATCCCCGCTTACTAGGTTAACTAGGAAGATACCTAAGGGAGAAAAATTTCATTTTGATGATGATGCGGCTGAGGCCTTTCAGGAAATTAAGGCACTGTTGATATCAGCACCAGTTCTTAGTGTTCCAATGTTTGATAGGCCGTTCATGATCAGCACAGATGCTTCTGATGTTGGTCTGGGTTGCATATTGTCACAACTTGATGATGAAGGCAATGAACATCCAGTTGCTTTTGCGAGTAGAACCCTCTCTAAAAGCGAAAGAAATTATTCAGTTACAGAAAAAGAGCTTGGTGCTCTACTGTTTGCTCTAGAGAAGTTCAAGGGTTACATTGATGGTTCGCCTCATCAAACTAAGGTGTATACGGACCACAGTAGCTTAAAGTGGTTGGTCAATCTAAAGTCACCTACAGGACGATTGGCTAGGTGGGCGATTAGGCTTTCACAGTACAATTTCATAGTGGAGTACCGTAAAGGAGCAGAGAATGCAGCACCTGATGCACTATCTAGGGCACCTGTTGTTGACACCCTCCAAACTTCTTTGGTCAATCCCATCCAGGATAGCTGGTTCTCTAATATGTTAAGGAGGGTTGAGGACTCTCCTGGGAAATTCCCAGATTGGCGGGTCATAGATAGTAGACTCTACAAGAGAATTAGGAGTCCTAACCCTTTAGCAGTTGATTGTGAGTGGAAGTTGGTGGTACCTGAAGAGCTTAGAAATGAGGTGCTGGGCCAGTGCCACGATAGGCCTGATGCTGCACACTTAGGGGTATTCAAAACTTTTAAGCGCCTGTCCCAGAGCTATTTCTGGCCGAAGATGTTAATGGATGTAAAGAAGTATGTGAGAAATTGTCAGACTTGCTTGTCTTATAAAAGCACAAACACACCTTTGCCAGGTCTGATGAATAACCCCAAAAAGGTCCAGAGACCATACCAGGTGATATCAACTGATATTTTAGGGCCATTACCTCGTAGCTATTCTGGCTACAAGTTTGTGTTGGTTGTGGCAGACTACTTTACTAAATATACTCAGTTGTTTCCCATGAGAAGCTCCGTGGCAAAATCAGTGGTGAACATAATAGAAAATCAGTTCATAATGCGACATGGAGTTCCACAGGTTATAATTTTAGACAATGGGCCACAGTATATATCCAAATGTATGAAAGATCTTAAGGAGAAGTATAAGATTCCTCACCTCTTTTACAATTGTCGGTTTACACCGCAGAATAACCCAGCTGAGAGAGTAAATAGGGTAGTGGTTACCGCTTTAGCATCTTTGGTAGGACAAGATCACAGGGATTGGGCTCAAAATATAAGTCAAATTGAGTTTGCAATAAATACAGCGGTACATGAGGTCACAGGCCACAGTCCATATTTCTTGACGTTTGGCAGAGAAGCGGTTTTGTCTGGTGATTGGTATCCTCCTGGTGAGTTGGAGGCCAGTGAACTGCAGTTCACCGACAGACATCTGTATGCTTCTATGCTGTCACATTTAAAACCGATATTTGAGAAAGTTAACTCCTCTATCAAAAAGGCTTACCACAAGAGCAGAATTTATTATAATAGGAACCGTGTGGATGTCGAGTATGAGGTAGGACAAGTTGTGTGGAAAAAGGAATACCCACTGTCAGATGCAACAAAGTTTTTTACCAAGAAGTTTGCACCAAAGTTTAGAAAGTGCATAGTTATGGAAAAGATTTCTCCAGTAACTTATGTGTTGCAAGACTTCTTTACCAAGCGATCTTTAGGCAGGTGGCACATCAAAGATTTGTTGAAGTCGGAGCCTCCGACCCCGACAAGTCGCTAAACTGTCGTGCACTTCAAAAAAAAAAAAAAAAGTATATATATATATTGATGTATGTTTTTTATATACATTTATTATTTTGTTAGCCTTTTTTTTTTGTGTTTACAGTAGAGTCACATTTTTTCTTGAAGTGCATCAGCTTTTGTGAGTTTGCTGTACCCCTTTTAGCCAACTTCAGTTTTGAGGTTTGTCTTATTGTTTCCTTTCTTGTTTTGATGATTGATTGGACTCTCCATCTTTTGTTCTGTAACATAGGTATCAGAGGATCTATTTTGGGTCTTGTTTTGATATCCATAGTGAATTGTTATTTTTTCTTTTGTTATGGAAAGGACTTTTGTCTGGTGGGGAACCCTACTTTAATTGTTAAGGGGGAACAATAATTATTTTTTTTCTCATTTTTTTTTCTATGGTACAGCAGAATCACGAGTTGTTTAGTTTTAAGTTTTGCTTTAATTTTCTTTTTGTTTATCTTGGTGTTCTGGTCAGAATCGGAAATCTGGTCCTTGTCACCCAAGAAACATTGTGCATGCTTTCTTTTTTTGTTGTTACTATTCTCAGACCACCTTAGTGCAGGCTTTTGACTTGGGTGAAGTTTGTAGAAGTACGTGAAACGTTTTTTTTTAAATTTTTTTTTTTGTAACTTAGCAGGTATTGTAACGTGTCATTTTTTTATATCACGTTTCATTCTTTTTACAGTCAATTTTACTAAACAATTTCGAAAAAATAAGCTTTTTTCTAGCTAGGGTCGAATTTCATTGAACAGATATAATAGGTGAACGCTGAGTAATTTGTAAAAGCGACACCTAGCGACCGTCATACTTTCCTGGATCGTTACCTGGTCTATGGATAGAAAAATCAACACAGATGGCGCTGTCATCAATTCAACTAGATTTTGACATAAATCTACTATGTGGATTATAATTTACTTTCGTAATAAATAAAACAGTAATAATAGAATTAACGTTTTTATAATAGTTTTGTAATAAACTTTTAAAAAATAAATAGACAGATAGCAATTGGTTTTCACCGTTGGCAACTTCGCCTTACGAGTGGAATTTGCGTCATGTACTTCTAAGAGTCAATAGGAAATCTTTTATATTTTCACAATCCTAAATAATTAACTAATCAAAAACATTAATATGTATAAATAAATTCCGTGAATTAAAATTTAATATCGGCATTGCAGCCTCAAACATTTAAGAGAAATTAGGATGCCCCATACAGCACATAGTCAGACTAGTGAGGTGTCTGTGGGCCCTGAGGTTGTAGTTCTATCGACGAATCTTTGCTTTCATCTTAGAGAATTGTAGTTTCGTGTTATTTAAATCAATAGAAAAGGAGGAACGACTACTTTACTCTATTTTTATTTAATAATTATACTTCGTTTGGTCAGCAATGTATTCGGGAAGTCTATCTGTGGCGCCATTCGTCACTATAGTTTCGGTAGTTTATCGACTGAAAGGATTTTATCGATCAGTCTTGTCGATGATTGTCAAACAGTGATTTTTGACATCACTATTTTTGGTGAGGCCTGCGGGGCAAGCCATTTTTTACTTGTTCTTTTGGCACGCATTTGTCGTCGTGTACAAACTTTTGGAAGTGTTCTGGTTCTCCGGAGACTGTGAGTATTTTGTGAATTGGGAATATCGATCGGGAAGGTTCAATAAGTGTCTTGAAGTTTGTGCACTCGCTTTCCAGGACTTTGGGCTGGCGAGGCTGATGTCGACAGGTGGTTCGACAAGCCCAACGTGATTTTTTGTGGAGCTGTAGCATCATTTTGATGCCTTTGCAGTCTTTCCAACAAGAAGCTTTACGTGTGGGATATAAAATCGGAAAGACCGAGTAAGTTTTTCATCATTTTTTTGGTACTTGAAAATTAGGTTATAAAAGTTTTGACGTGTCGACCTTTGGCATGTGCTAGAATGTCTTCGAGCTCAGTATGACAGTGGCTTCTTTTGCGCAATTTCAGACTTCTGTTCGGTCGCTCGCCTGGGCGATTCGCACGCTGCCTACCTGGTGCAAATTTGGGGATCGATGCCACGCACGCTGCTTGCTTGCACTTTGCATCGCACTCCCTGACCGCTGAGGCCCATTCGAGTCCCCTTGGCATTCATTTTGCACCACCTACATCCTTCAAAGCATAACCCAGGTGAAATCCTTCCATTTTTCTTAAAATTTAAACTCAAGTGTGCCATCATTCTTCCCTACGGTATTGGCTCACATGAAGCTAATTGAGCTTGCACCTTTGTAGTACACTGTGATGTACAACGGCTGCCTCAGACATTTATTGTGATACAAAATTATGCGTACACATGGATTTATAATGTACATAGGCTAAGTCCTAGAATTTAAGTTCGGAACCTAGCTATATCCTAAGAGTAAATTATTTTCTGCCTCCTTTTGTGGTACTTAATACTAATTCTATTTTTTTTTTCTTGAAATATACCTGCTTAGTTTACAAATATACCTTTTTTTTTAACAACTCTCCGTGCCAGGGTTGTAAAATACTGGCACGTGGCGCCCTTTACATTATCTTCTGTTTTCTACCTGTCTGCTGGCCCCAGAACCCACAGCTAGCCGAGGCCATCCATCATTTTAAGCCACCACATTCTCAAAGGTTACAAAGTCACAGTCGAAGTCATCAAGTCAAGCCATAGTCAAGTCAGTCTAGTCAAAGTCATACTCCTAGTAAAGTGGTGGCAACTTTACTTGAAGCTTCTATGGAGTTTTGGAAACAACACGAAAACAAACGTTTCACCATCATTATACCATTTTCCCACACTCACGCCTGTAATCCAGCACTTAACGAATAAAATGCCACCAATTTTATGCACTAACACTGAAAATAACATAAGTTTTGGCAAATAATACAATGCGGCGACGCAATCTTTTTCGTTTTCCCGCCAAAACCCTGTAGGTTATTTAAGCCTAGGCCAAAAGTCCTGATAGTGAAAGGTTTGATGAAACAACCTGATTTGCGCGACACTAGCTATCTCGGTTCATCTTTGGCATAGATTAACATTTTACTTGTAACTTGTAGCGTTGTGGCACCGTCAACTTCACGGCGTAAGCACTATTGTTTATTCTGTGCATCGAAATATTTGTTTATTCAGTGCATCGAAATATATTTATTTATTTTGTGAGTGAATTACATAACTTCATATATGTCTATGATTCTGTGCCTGGAGGCTATTTTGACACATTCTACAGAGTAAAAATATAAGATTTGAAGTAAACTACCCATACGTTCTAACGAAGTACGAAGATTGTATTGACAATCTGCAGCGTCAGCTCTAAAGTTGAAAGGTCCTAAGTTTGCACTTATTCCTCTATGACATACCTACAGCTACAACGCATTTTTTTTTGACAGCCTCTGTGGTGTGGTGGTTGAGTAGGTCGGCTCATAACCCGGAGGCGGCGGGTTCGATTCCCGCGGCAGGAAAAGTATTTGTGCACAGAAAAAAAAATGCAAATACTTGTCTGAGTCTAGGTGTTGTGGGACCATGGTCCTCGTAGTTCCTGGGTCCCTAGATACAGGGAATCCTAGTTAGGGTCCAGGATCTATGTATGTGATCGTTATTATTGTTATTTAGGTAAGTCCTAAGGAGATTGGCGACGCGACACTCCCGTCAACGAGAAGTAGTACAAACATTTTAACCATTGGTTAAATTTAACGAACGTTTGTGATTACGGTGTTTAACCTACAAGCCTACACCTGGATTCACGGCAATTTAGCATCACATTAACCTCCATTAATTCATTCTATTAAAATATTAGTAGCGAAAGATATCTATTTTAGATATATCCATTCCCATTCACAATCAAATCCAATTTAAGTTAAAATATAGCAGGGCCGGAACGAGGAATGCAACTAAGCCGTTGGGCAGAGATGTAAGTTCCTATATATTACATCAGATCATAACAAAAATGTAGACGGCACTCCGAACTGGAAAAATGAAGCTAAATAATGCCTAACCGATCCTCTCGCTTTACCCCTTGAGCCACAACATGGTACTTCCAAAGAAGCGGGTGTAAAGGGTTTTACATGGAGAGCGAAGCTAAAATCATCACCGTAAGACCGTATGCAGCTTTAGATTGTTTGTCACTGTCACAATATCACTTGCATGTCATGTAAAAATAATGACAATAAACAAGTCACAAAATTCCTTAGCAGTTTTCATGAGCGACCGCGATGTCTAATTAACTTGTCGTATCCAACTATACAGTAGTTGTGGATATTATTAGATTTAGTGTTAATTTTTTCATTGACATTGACAACTGTTGGTACTGAAGTATGCCACCACACATCGTCTAATCTAGTGACGTACACCAAAGGCAGCAGAATGGTATAAAATATTATGATTGTTCAACTTGGATTCTATTTTTGGCTTCACTTTTCAGCTTCAAGGGAACCGTCTAAGTGTGTTTATTCTCCTTCTAGTTTTAAGGCTTACATGATATAATATCGGCGTTTATGAGTTCGTGTTGTTATATGAAATACATTTTAGTGTTTGTGACGAATTGTGGAGTCGTTAGCGATCACCACGCTCGGTGGTGTAAGAACTGAGGCTGTGATGGGATCGGGCCGTACGGAGGGGTTTTTTAAATTATATTTTTGTATCTATACGGATTGATATTTCATTATTGAAAACTCTTTTAAAGTAAATAGAAAGCAAGAAAGAAAGAAAAGACATTTATTCAGATACCATACAACATTACATTACATTATAAGAGAATACAGTATAATTTAGGAAGAAAGAATCTAAATATATATAACTCACAGGTACAACTAACTAAGGTAACTGACTGACATAGTGATCTATCAACGCACAGCCCAAACCACTGGACCGATCGGGCTGAAATTTGGCATGCAGTCAGATGTTATGACGTAGGCCTCCGCTAACAAAGGATTTTTCAAAATTCCACCCGTAAAGAGGGTGAAATGGGTGGTTGAATTATTTTTCCATAGGCCACGCCGCGGACGAAGGTGCGGGCAGAAGCTCGTAGACAAATAAACAGATACCTAAGGAATTTTTTTGTTAAATATTTAGATACATGGCTAGAATTATTTATTAAATTGGATAATTTCTACAGATTTGCAGAAGTTTGTCTCTCAGGATGTTAACGAAAAATTACAAGTATCTTACTGTTTTATCGCACAGTACACAGCACAGGCAGTAGTGTGCAAATACCCAAAGTAAGTAAGTGTGTTCCGGTTTTAAGGGCACTGTAGTTAGTGAAATTACTGAGCAATGATAAGTACTTTATGATAGTAAGTTTTTTAGTTTTGTCTATTTGAAGTTTTTAGGTGTTGTTTAATTTATTTCAGTTCTAGTTTACTTTGTATTAAGTATGTTTATATGTAAACTGATGAAACCAAAAAATAAACTTAAATTTATTAAATAAAAGAATATTTTTTATGACTAAGTCTATTCGAGGTGTTTACGGGTGTGTAATCGACTAACGACGTAGATTTAAACGAAATTTGGTTATATGATAATAGCTAGGCACATATTATTTTGAATAGACCATAGCTTTAGAACACAGCTTGATGAAAAAATCTTAAATTACTCTCAAAATATAAAAATAAATCAGTGTAAGTCTCGAGTTTGATATTGGTCATGGTATAATTCCCCAGTTCGCGTGCTCCCCAGACAGACAGTCATAAAGACACGCGTTTTAACTATTAATAATAAAACGCCTAATTGGGACTTGTGCTACATGTCGTCATACCTATGACGATTGAAATGTTACTGACCAGTTTATTGTTCAGTTGTACCGCGGTGTTAAGATTAATTAGATTTTTACTTAGTGTTCCGTATAAAATATCAATTTTTTTCAATGCACTCAACTATCGGTCAGACAAATAACCTTGCTATTCGCATGTAGCCTATAACCTCAGGGATATCAGTATATTAACTTACATTAAAACAATAATAATAATAACGTCTAACAACCACATACATTAGGTCCTGGACCCTAACTAGGATTCCCTGTGTCTAGGAACCCGGGAACTACGAGAACTATGGTTCCACAACACCCAGACTGAGAACAAGTATTTGCGCTTTTTTTCTGTGCACAAATACTTGTCCTGCCGTGGCAATCGAACCCGCCACCAGGTTATGAGCCGACCTGCTCAACCACCATACCATAGAGGCTGACATAATGACTGTCAACAATGACTTCCATTTCATATTGAAAAGATAAATTTTTATGATAAGCGAATTTTTGAGTAATTGAAGTGCACTTTTAGGCGTCAAAAATTTTGTCATTGCTTTACTTGTGCTGATTTTGGCAATAAAAGAGTAAAAGACCAGGTTTAGAAAAGTACTTCTTCGCCAACTTATTATCCAGCAGTGGATTAAGATAAATTGATGACGATGATCTGATTTGTAGGTAAGATAGTTTTGAGGCAAACTAATACTACACGAGATAAAATTTATATTGACTTAAAAAAAAAATAGGTTGGTTCAATGAAAAGATTACAGATTTGATAACAGCTTCTTGCATATTTTTTTGGTTAGTTTCATGACGTAATTTGTGTATTTCAATTAATGTATCTGATACAAACAGAAATAACGTTAGGTATTTGTATAAGCTAAAATTTCATATTTTTGGAGCATAAATTGCAAATTCTCATAAGTATGGTCTTCGTTATGTTTTGCTAAATCCTACACTAAGTCAAATTTAACAAGAATAAAAATGTTGCCGTCCTATTCACATAGATTGATATAACAAGGACCGCGATAGTTTTATTAGGTCCTACTGTAAGATTTTGTATAACAGAATTGACTATACAAGTTTTTAAATACCATCTACTTTCATCAAAACAATAAAATCATTTTTTCATTAATATTATTGTCTATGACACTAATATTATAAAGGCGAAAGTTTGTATGTGTGTATGTTTGTTACTCCTTCACGCTCAAACGGCTGAATGTGTTTGGATGAAATTCGGCACCAGGATAGCTTATACACTAGATTAACATATAGGCTACATTTTATCCCGGAAAAGTTAAATTTGCCAGTAGGATGAGCGAATAATTAAAATACTTTTTATTCGCGGGGGAAACTGCGGGGCGCAGCTAGTGACTCACATTTTGTCCTAGACGACGCAACGCTTGGGTTCCTTCTATACTGATACGGAACCCTAACAAAGGTATTTATTAGTCGAACGATATGTAATTGATAACCGTCGTTATTTTTATAGGCCTATGGACCATAGTACCGTGTGAGATTGTTTATAATTATTGTGTAGTTACAGTTTTTGGTTTGGAAACAAAGCTCAATTTAGGAGACCGATACAGGCATTATTATATCCACTACTAGTTGCGCCCCGCGGTTTCACCCGCGGATAAAATTATTTTAATTATTTGGTCATCCTACGGGAACATTTCACTTTTCCGGGATAAAATGTAGCCTATATGTTAATCCAGTGTATAAGCTATATCGGTACCGAATTTCATCCAAATCCATTCAGCCGTTTGAGCGTGAAGGAGTAACAAACATACACACATACACACATACAAACTTTCGCCTTTATAATATTAGTGTGATAGACTACAACAGATTTTTTCACTCATTAAATTTTGGTTTTACAATTGTTTTTTCGCGGGAACTCTAAATTTAGAGGATAAAAAGCATCTTAGTTTGATCTAATAATTATCACATTAATTGGTTCAACCGTATAAGCGTTAATGCTGTCAAAATATAAAATGAAAAATAAAAAAAAACACAAGCATATATCTATTTCAGTTATATAATAATTACAACTATAACTATTTATAATTAATGTATCATTAAATTCAAAAGTAGCAACCTGGTAACAAACGAATAAGAGATTCCAATTACCTAATAGTAATCAAAACAATTAATTAAATGTCAACAACGAAACACGACAACAAATATAATTTATTTAAGTACGTGCTCGAAGAATGGAATTTAATTTTATATACTGGTTTTTAATTTATCTTATTTTATTAATGAGATAATCTTATAGTTACTAGAATCAGATAAAACGTAAATTACATACAAAAATAGCATTTATTCAAAATAAATATTAAGGAATTCTCGCATGCCGAATTGTCAATGTCAAAATTTTGTAATTAACTTCTTAGCTAATACAATGGAATCATTCACTAGAATTTTATTCTGAATTGAACAGATTTTTTTATAAATAAATACATCTGACAGTTTGACCCAAATGTTTGAATAATTGTGTGGAATTTTAATGAGTAAAAATATTTCAAGGAGAATCACTTTAAAGGTATGCTTTAATTAAATGGCGTCTATTTCGAGGCGCGAAAATTGGATTTACTTGTGAACTTAACCTTACTCTTACCTACTACCGACTGACTACATACTATACATTACAATTATATAAGAACTACTACTAAATACTAAATTTAAAACACGGATACTAGCCGCGATGACCTATAGACATTCCAAATGCTCCAGGCCACCACCAGTCGGACCGTAAGGCCGCTTCGACTCCAAGCCGCTCTGCTGAGGCGCGGGCGAAGGAAGCGCCGATGTCCGTTGATCCGGGGCCTAGTGCCCCGGGTCCGGGACGTCGGTGATGGGATCTGAGCGGGTGACGAGTGGGTGCTCGTTGCCCGCTTGCATAGGGTCCCCCAAGCCGGACGGCGCACGAGTTCTCAGTGCGCCCCCGAGATGTCCCCGTCGACGTCACGTCCCGACGGAGAGGATGGAGCCGGATGCGGCTGACCGCAGGTAGGGCTGCGTATGGACTGCTAAGGCGACCACGTTCAGTCCTACCACATGCGGCGGGATGGAGAACCCCGGGTTTTTAGTGGGTATGCCGTCCACTCTGGACGGAGAGTCCCACATATCCACCTGCTCCACCCAGGGTAGGTGGAATCCGTAACGGATTTTCACGGGTCAAAATAAAAAAAAAAGGCCACCACCAGTAGGTAGCGTACCCATGCTGGCAACATTGCCCCGTTGAATTACAATGCTGATTCTGACCTACTTTAACTTATCGGTAAATATTTTTAATTGGTCATGAAAAGTCAGTCTATAGAAAGTTGCTCCGTTCTAGCTAACCTGATAAATAAAAATAATGTTATGATAATATTAAGAAATGATTGAATATTAAAAATAAAAATACGATATTCTCCGTTATATATCAGTCCACCAATAAGGAATTAATACTGTATTAATACTTATTTACATGCAATTTACAATTTAAAACATGAACTCTCTCGAAAAGTTTGGCGACTTTATGTAGTATTTAGTTATACAGACTATCAAGTCAATCGACCAAATAATCAAAGACATAGAAAAACAGCTCTTTTGTTACACTAATAAGGCTTTTCTTCTAAAAACTATAATACATATTTTACTAGGTGGTAGGACTTTTCTGCAAAGGTCATCTTGCCAGTTATTCTGCCGCCAAGCAGTAGTGTGCAAGCACTATGTGTTCCGGTTTGAAGGGCACTGTAGCTGGGTAATGAGACTTTATGATCTTATCTCACAGTCGAGTTAGCTTATTACCAGACTGTGCTGATGTCTCAGGATAATGTGCGCAGTGCAGTATCGCGCGAAACTTTATATTTTGGAGTTCTGAGTGATACAGTTCTGTTATGGGCGGCCGCTTAACATCGGGTGAACGACTCGTCACATCATACACTAACATAAAAAAACATTGTTTTTTGAAGTCATTGTTTTCACGTAATGATAGTTCGTACCGAGTACCTATCTCTCATCATCATAAACCTGAAGACGACCATTGCTGAACATAGGCTTTCTTCACATAGCACCACTTGGAGCGGCTGCTTACCTCCTGCTTGCATTGGCTCCCCGCGGTTCTGACCAGCACCCTTACCACGTAACTGTTCTGGGAATCGGCGTCGCCTGCTATCCTGCATTGGCCAATTACCAAGTCCACGGGTGCAAGCAAGAGAGACTATCACCATCTCCACGAGACTTACGCGGTAAGGCCCCAGGTCGATCCACTTAGTGAGGGGCCTACGCTGTGACTTCTGGTTCATGATCGCCACTCGAGAACCTTTCTTCCCCATTGGTTGTCGGTTCAGCAAGCGATGTAACCTGCCTACTGCTACTGTTTTTTTTTTAAGTTTTGCTAATGCATAGTTTTTAATTTTATTTTAGTTTTATTGTTTAAAAACTTACCGTGTTACCACAAATACATAAATAAGGCTTAGACAGACGTCAAACGTAACATAACAATACAAAACAGCAGTTGGACACTAGTTTAAGGCTTGTTTAAATCTTTTGTGGTTACACCATTATAATTTGTTCTTGAATAAAAATGTGCTATATCGGTTACTTACCTATCTCTAAACATATATATTTAAGATACAAGATATCGTAAACATTTCAATAACTCGTCTTGTAATACTAATCGGACACTACGTACATATATCATGATATTTATACAATATACAACAAAAACCATAACATTTTTACATATATAAGATATTGTTTTTGTGCCTCAGTTTTGAGAGAATCTATAAGACAGAAATGTTCTTAATGTTTATAATTCTTATCAAAAAATAAATCAATTATAGATTGCGCAAACATGGAAGACACGAAAATTGATGAGACACTCTGCATTATGACTTCTCCATATTATTTAACAACAATTAATTTAACCAATGATCGTTTCATTATGACATATTGTTATTAATATAGCCGCTAAATCGTGCAGTCATGTGGGATGGCGCCATTATCATATCGTAATCAATTGAATTAATTATAATGCTGTTAATGATATCAAATGTATATGGAGGTAGTGATTTATGCAATGGTGTGTAATGCTCTAATTTGTTTAAATAACTATCAATTAGTTAGCATAAAAACAAAGTCAGACGTTTATAAAGGCTTTGGTCAACGAACAGAAAAGGCTTGGACAACTTAGACACTTATTTTTAACGAGCTTCTGCCCGCAGCTTCGCCCGCGGCGTGGCCTATGAGAAAATAATTCAACCACCCATTTCACCCTCTTGAGGGTGGAATTTCGAAAAAGTCTTTCTTAGCGGATGCTTGCGTCATAAAATGTTCAGCATTTCAGCCCGATCCGTCCAGTGGTTTGGGCATCAGTCATCATTCAGTCAATCAGTCAGTCACCTTTGAGTTATATATAATTTAGATATGCGTTTAATATGAATTATGGTTATTTGAGGTTCAGATCCGGGTTCGATTCCCGCGACAGAACACGCCTAGGTGCACAGAAAAAAAAAGTGCAAATACTTGTTCTGTGTTTAAGTGATGTGGGATCATGTTCCTCGTAGTTCCCCGGGTCCCTAGATACAGGGAATCCCAGTTAGGGTCCAGGACTCAATGTATGTGATCGTTGGGCGTTATTTATTATTATTATTATTATTGAGCTCTACAAAATATGCTGTAATTTGTGTGTGATGCCGAGGCTGTGCAGTAAACTCAAGAGCTGATTTGAGACTCGAATTGCACCATAGCTGTAAGGATTACGAAAACTTTACGGCCTCTGGAAGAGAGTGGAGAAACGACTCGGGCTAGCATACATTGATCGGTGACATCGGTGTGTGCATATACCGATACCGAGTACATATACCTGAGCCAGTAGGGCTAAACTCGTTCGAGGGATCTTAGCGCAGCCTATATTACGGATGTGGAATAATACTTCAATCACGTTTAACTGAAAAAATGCATGAAAAAACGTTATGTTAAAATATTTAACATTCGCAATAAAATGCAGATCGCCTCTGAACATGTAATTATGTTGTCACGTTGATTAATCACAATGTCAGGTTATAAAGAAGATAATACTAAAAATTATAAATAGTTTTAAAACTAGATTATTATTATTGGGTTTTTAATGGTTTGTATGTTTGAATTTTATTTAGCTGGAGATGTTCCAAAAAAATGTGAATGAAATACTTGTTATCAGTCTGGGTGTTGTGGGACCACGGTCCTCGTAGTTCCTGGGTCCCTAGACATAGGGAACCCTAGTTAAGGATATATGTATGTGATCGTTGGGCGTTATGCATTTATTTATTTGTGGACATTTCACACAGCGCCATCTAGCCCCAAACTAAGCAAAGCTTGTACTATGGGAACCAGGTGACAGAATACTTATATATTTCTTGTTGGTAAATACATACATAGATGCCCAGATACCTATGTTTATCAGACAAATGTTTGTCCAGGGTGGGAATCGTACTCACAACCTACAGTTCAGAAGACAGAAGATACTACCAACTGAGCTATCGGGCCATTCAAAAATAAAATAAATATATAATATTTTAATAAAATACCAGCACAGCATGTCAAGCGGTAACTATACGTAACTAAACATTTTATACTATTTTATAATAACTGCAACTATTACACGGCTAACACTCACGAGATACAGTCGAATAACTCGATCGGTGTTCGGGCAATATCGGGGAGTCAGTGCCGAGCCGCCACCCCCGCCTTGAGGATGGGCATCCATATTGCCCGAACACTGGTCGAGCTATTCGACTGTATCTCGTGAGTGTTAGCCGTGTACTAGTTGTAGTTATGAGTACTACTCACGTCAGTTTCTATAATATTATTTTACAATAATTGATATGGAGGTCAGTAGTTTACATTCGAATGAACTGGCATGTACTGAGTATAGTGTAGTACACGTGGGTGGAAACGCAGACAAATGCTAATATACAATAGACTACTCTAAACAAAAACTAGAAAGATCTAGATTTTATATCTGATCAAAGCTTTAGTTGTGACAACCTAAAGTAGTTATTTAGATAAAAGATTTATATGAGTAATTGATATCTAAAATTCACGCATTTTTCATCGTTTGTTTCTGATTTTATAACACATAATTTCTTAGAAAATAATATCAATATTATCAACCCATACACAAACTAATAATGCTGGGACACGAGACGTCTCAAATGGGATAGTGTGCAGTTTATCCACTAATCCATTGGATATCACAAGTTCTCGAATAGACAAATATTGATCTGAATTTTTTCTCATGATGTTTGCTTTATCGTTGTAAGAGCGATTGCGAATTCCGACTGGCCGATAGCTCAGTTGTTAGTTACCCTGCCTTCTGAGCATGAGTTGTGGCTTCGATTCCCATCCAAGACAAACATTTGTGAAATTAACATCGATGATTGTTCTGTGTCTGGGTGTTATATTGTATTCTATGTATGTATTTACAAACAAAAGTATTGTACCAAACTCCTTGCCGTAAAGACATTTATAAGAAAAACGTATATAACATGTGTATAACTATTTTTAACAATTTGCCCAATGAAATTAAATCTTTAGAAGGAAATATATTTAAAACAAACATTTGATGGACTGGCTGTTAGGCAAATGTTTCCATAGTGTCAAGGAATATGTAACAATTATTGTAACATGTAATAACAAATGTTAATGTAGTAACAAAAATATTTTTTTAATATTTGCCCGCTTGCTTGCAGGCCGAATGCACGTATCCACTGCTTACTATGTGACCTTGTACCCAAATTAATAGTGTATTCTTGCAAATAAACAAATGATTGATTTGATTTGAAGTGTTAGTTATCTCGTTTCCCATAGTACAAGCTTTGCTTAGTTTTTTTTTTTTTTTTTGCTTAGTTTGGGGCTTGACGCTGTGTGAAATGTCAAAAAAAACCGGATCTGGCATAATCATCACGGTTGTTTACAAGTCCACCTCTAAACAATAAAATCTTTTGCGTTGGTGAACGTAGAAGATTATCACAAACAACGCTGCTTCCCTTTCTCTGGGTATTCCCTTAGCCGCCTCTTACAGCACCCATGGGATGATATGGGGGTGGCCCTTTTTTACACCGCCAGGCCCACACGTCCAACAAATGAATCAAAATGAATGTAGAGGTATTTTCAAAATTCAACCCTTGAAAGATATAACTTCAGCTGGTTTCAAAGTTCAGTGTGGCAAATATATTTACTGTTTTTTTTTAATTTCAAACTTGTCTAACATTTGACCACGCTCTCACCTGATGGGAAGTGACGATGCGATCGAAGGTGTAGCATGCTAGTCAAGTAAATACCTATTCACTTTTCTCTTGAAAACGCCAGGGTCATATTTCGCCGGAAACAGACGCTGGCAGGGCATTCCATTCCTTAGCCGTTCTAATTAAGAACATTGAATCAAATCGCGTGGTACGAATGGGTGGTATTTCGACCACGGTATTACTTGATCTCCGAGAGATGTGACGTCGTCGGGAGTCTCTAATTGAGACCTCATATTCAAGTTAGGCTGTATTTAGATATGCGTAACGTATTTGTTTCGTCATCATCACGTTGATGGGACTCAAGAGACAGTAGTAGGTAAGCGGTCAAATGGATTGTTAAACTAGTTATAAATTAACTGCAAGCGAAAGCTGTACCTATATGGGCTTGTATCAGACTATAAACATGGTAGATATTGCTTGTATTGGAAAATAAAGCCAACTGAAGTAATACCAAACAGTTGTGGGGGTGACATGTTCGTCTTGTCTTACCATAATCAAGCGTGTTCTTATCTATGGTGCGGGGGACTCCAAGGAAAACTAGGGTTCACTGAATAAATATATATATTTCGAGTCGGTACACATAAAAGGGTTAAGCTACAACATGACGCGGTACTGGTGGAGAGACGACTGAGGAGGCTAGAGCGGCGCGGTAGCAGCGTTCGTTTCTGCCGCGTTAGCATTCTGTGCCCCTATACAGTAAAACCATACGATGCCATAGCCGGAAGAAATCCACTGCTGAACACAGTCCTTCCCTACAAAACGCCATTTAGACGATTATCCTAGTGGTGCCATTATCCCCACGCTTGGCAGGTGGCTGGTGATCGCAGAAGATTTTATGGTACCCAGAAGAAAGCTGCTGTCATTTCTCTAGATGTTTTCTTACAGCCAGCTCTTTCTGCACTCACGGATACCATCAAGGGGACGTTGAATCCACTGTCGTACATTAGAACTTTTTGGTCATTACTATATAACTTAAAATATATAAAACTAAAAAAATTAAAATACACCGTTGGTGGAGGGAAAAGTGACTAGAATACTGGCAGCATTACCATGTTGAATAGCAAAGCTGTTAATTTTAATACATAGTTTTTATTGAGTAATCTGTGATAATGGTTGCTGGGATTTGAATACGTTTGTTATTATTACAGTCATTTACAATTTGAAACCAATTAATGAAACTAAAAATATTAAATAAATTATTAAGAACAGTCTCAATTTTAGTTGCTACGCAGACGCTTCTAGTTTGTTTTAGTACAAGACACAGATGTGCCAACTGGAATGGAAACTATGGCGAAAGGAGTGCCTAATAAATAGGTTATGGTAATGATCTAGGTGTAGGCAGATATAGATAAGCTATAAATACTATTAACGGATATAAATCTAGCACATTGAGTCTGGGTGTTGTGGACCATGGTCCTCGTAGTTCCTGGGTCCCTAGACACTAGTACTAGGTAATCCTAGTTATGTATGTGATCGTTGGGCATTATTATTATTAAATTTATCGTGTACATTTTTCTAATTAAATCTCCTTCTAATTAAACCTTCTTGCTAGTCAAGGGAAGTGTGGAATAAAATAAATATAGGAGCACCTTTTAGGCTTCTATCTCTTCTTTATTAAATAAATATTAGTAGACATCTCACACAATGCCATCCAGCCCCAAACTAAGCAAAGCTTGTAATATGGGAACCAGATAACTGATATGATACCATTTTTTTTAAAATACATACATGTATGCAATTTGATATTGCAGAATAAGAAAACAAATGTTTGTCTTGGGTGGGAATCGAACCCACAAACTACATTTCAGAAGGCAGGCTTACTGAGCTAGTTACCAACTGATCGGACTACTTAAGATATATTCATTGGGTTATCTAATTTCATTTTTTCTTTTGTGTGTATATACAAGGTGAACCAGCGGTTCGGTGGTATAAAGTGTAAGCAATCTGCGAGCAAAACTTCGTTAAAATCGGCTTAGTCGCTTTGGAAGAAAGCCATACAGAGAAACAATAACAGACGACATTCCGGTTATTAACTAGTAGATAAATATAAGCTCCCAAAAATGCAAACGAAATCTGTCGACGTAAACTTTTTATACTTTTAAAAAATGACCGCAAGTTTTACATTTTTTATCGCAACTTTTTTGATACTTTCGGCCATCTACCTTGATTGGCAGCGGGTAAAAAGTAACTAAACTCAACTGGTATCTTGCACCTTACTGTCATAATATTAAAGTATACATTTCTTTGATTATGAAGGTCAGATGTGATTGTCGAGAACAGGTGTATAAGAACAGGTGATTTTGTTACCGCTAATATATTACCTACAGGATTCAAATCGGCATTCAACATATTGTCCTATGTATTAAAAACTACCCGCATTTTTACTTAAAACCTTATTTCATACGCTGCAGAGCTTAATATAGCCTGTGGGAAACTGACAGATGGCTGTATGCCGTATGTAAACAAAGCCTGCGTATGCGCAACGTGATACAGATTTTGAGTGTATTTAATGCGGCCTTGGCTAGGTCTTGTTAGGTAACCTAGGGCACCAATTGAAAGTAAAGGTATCTGTTACTCAACTTGGTAATAGGTATGTTAATTTTACGCTGGTATGTGGAGTAAATGGCACCTAATCCTCTATCGTGCTAATATTCAAATGCGAAAGTTTGTATGGATGTATGGATGTTTTTTTTTTTACTGAATGATTTGACGAGCTAGCCGTTCACCTAATGCTAAGCGCCACGGCTGCCCATAACAGAACAGTGTCAATCGGAACCCCAAAATAGAGTTTCGAGCAACACTGCACTGCGCACATCATCCTGAGACATCAGCACAGTCTGGTAACAAGATTACTCGATTGTGAGATCAGATCATAAAGTCTCAATTGCCCAGTAATTTCACTAGCTACAGTGCCCTTCAAACCGGAACACAGTAGTGCTTGCGCACTACTTCTTGGCGGCAGAATAACTGGCAAAGCGGTGGTACCTACCTAGACGAACTTTGCAACAAAGTCCTACCACCTAGTATGTATGTTTGTTACTTTTTCACGCAAAAACTACTGTACGGATTTGAATGAAATTTGAAACACAGATAGTCTATAGTCTGGATTAACATATGGAATACTTTTTATCACGATAGTATGGTTCTGTGGGATAATTATTGAAAAACAAGAAGGCGACGCCGCGGGCTTTTTACGCAAAAACTACAGAACGGATTTGGATGAAATTTGAAACGCAAATAGTTTATATTAACATCTAAACTAATTACCTATATTAAAATTGATTTTAAATAAAATTTAGCGCTCCATACCAAAATGGTGAACAGGAATCTTTGGTATTTAGATAGCTTATATTATAGTGGATTAACACATAGGCAACTTTTTATGCGCGGGTGAAACCGCAGGGCGCAGTTAGCTTGTCTATTAAACAAGTTATTGTTTATGATTTAAATAAGTTATTTAAAAATAGATAGCTGTGTTTGGTTATATTTAAAATGCTATTCACTGGTTTTTATAACATCTGACGGCAATTCTGGTATAATTATAAATTCGTTTAGTCTCGATAAATCACATCCTAATAAAACACGCGTCATCTTTACCCACAGAGCAATTGTTGGAGTAAAACTTCTTTACGCATAATTGAGTTGGGGAGTAAGCTGGTGAATGCGAGGCGAACGGAAGTTGAAGTTGGTTCACGTAGATCTCCATTGTCAACATAACAAATTATTATATTGATATGTCCAATAAAATGAATTTCGATTGTCAAGATGGCGACATTAACATTAACGACAATATAAATATAATTATATTGTTTAGTCCATATAAGAACTTCGTGTAACAATGTTAATGTTTTGGCGTAGCTGGAAGTTCTTAATCGTATTTAACAAATAAATAAATAAAATTAGACAAAGCAAAAACCAAGTTATACCGGCCGATAGATGGAGCTAAGCTAAAGAAGTTTTACTTAAGTCATGTGATCTAAAACGCATTCGTTTTTTTATTACCTGACGTTTGTATATTAGACAGAATAACAGATACACAAAGGCTCATTTTTTTTTGTTTGGTTTTGGCTCCACACTTTTGTGTATTTAGCCAGTGTCAAGTAATTGATATATCTCAAGTTAGTTAATATCACATAGTGTGTCAAGTCAAGTCACAGTCCAAGTCATCAAGTTAAGTCATAGTCTAGTCTAGTCAAGTCATACTCCTAGTAAAGTGGTGGCAACATTACCAGAAGCTTCTATGGAGTTTTGGAAACAACATGAAAAGAAACGTTTCACCACCATTAAACCACTTTCGTACACTCATGCGCTTAATGAATAAAATGCCACCAATTTTATGCACTAACACTGAAAATAACACGAGTTTTGGAAAATATTAGAATGTGGCGACGCGATCTTTTTCGATTTCCCGCCAAAACTCCAAGGCTCATATTCTCGTCCTATTATTTTTTACTACAGCCATAGATTAAAGAAAAAAACAATTGACATACTCTGTGACTAAAGCGCATTGATAATGTCACCGAGCGCGTTGAATTCTTTTTCACTAGAAACGTCAACCGCCTTTTATTACATTCGGTGCGTTTGCGTTGTTTCGCTTAATCATCAAGCTTGAACATTTTCTATAAATAGAACCATGCTACGTATAAATAATCATATATTATAGCTGCTTATATAATTAATTCAATCTTGTTTTTTTGCTGTTGGAATGTCCTGCGAAACACACGATTATGTGATTCTCTGAATTAACTATAAAAGTCTTTATTACCCCGACAGTAGATATGTTTTTGTTGAGGCCGCGTTTTGAACTTAAGTAGAGCGACAATATTTTGGTGGTGGCTGGATGGGAAACCGAAGATTGTGGTTACTCTTTGATGCGTAATGGGAGAGATCTCTCTGCATTGGGAGAGATCTATATCCAGCACTGGACGATTACAAGTGCACTAGGATGAAAAAGATCACTCCTAAAATTTCGCAGATCTATATAATTTTTTTTATTTGGTTTGCCTCCACACTTTTGTGTATTTAGCCAGTGTCAAGTAATTGATAATATCTCAAGTTAATTAATATCATATAATGTGTCAAGAGTCATTGGATGAGAAGAGCCGAAGACCGGGCTCAATGGCGTACCTTGGGAGAGGCCTATGTCCAGCAGTGGACTAACACAGGCTGATGATGAATGTGTCAAGTCAAGTCACAGTCCAAGTCATCAATTTAAGTCATAGTCTAGTCTAGTCAAGTCATACTCCTAGTAAAGTGGTGGCAACTTTACCAGAAGCTTCTATGTAGTTTCGGAAACTACACGAAAAGAAACGTTTCACCATCATTATCTGGCTGGATAATGAAAAACTAATTTATCGTTTGGAAATGACAGAATATATATACATATATTAAGTTTTTAGGTATAGTAATCAATATTAATTTATGATATACTAGCTGCGCCCCGCAGTTTCACTCGCCGACAAAAGTAGCCTATGTGTTAATCCACTATAAGCTATCTATATTCCAAATTTCACCCAAACCCATTCAGCCATTTAAGCGTGAAGGATTAACAAACACACACACATACGCACATACAAACATTTGCCTTTGTAATATTAGCTTTTATTATTATTATTATTTGTGTTTAAAAATAATAATTATCTGTATCAAAGTTGTGAACATTTAAATATATGTATATATATAATTCTAGATCCTGTTGTATCATTAGTACGTCTGTCTGTCTATGTCTATTCAAATGACCTTTGCAGACTTGCGACCTACACTGCCGGATGGATTCACTTATTTACTTCGAGTTATAAAATAATGGATGTGGCATTACTCGTTCGGTGGTGGTATTACGTTCATCAGATTTATTGGAAAATGCATGGTAATTCGAATCAAGTGTTTTTGTATGTCAAATAGCGTTTGACAACTATACGACATCAAACGTACCATGATTGGCAGACCAAGTGCCGTATCCCGTAAGTCTGGTGGAGATGGTAGTCGTGTTCTCTCTTGCTCGCACTCGTGGACTTGTTAATTGGCGCGTGCAGGATGGCAGGCGAAGCTGATTCCAATAACAGTTACGCGGTCAGTTTTCTATGATAATCTAAAATTTATGTTGTGTTATTGATCATTTGGAGCATGTGGGGCACCTATGGTGAAACATTGCCAACAGGAATATTATCTTAACACTTTTCAAACTTTCGTGACTTGAACTCATAAAGTTAAAACGGTTCTATTCGGCATTTAAAATTATCAAAACATATTTATACTAACCTCATCAAGTTACAGTGGCCGTGGTCACAAGGTGACTGGAGTAAAGTGCGTCAGTATCGTGCAGGCTGGGCGTCGTCTCCAACTACTCGCATTTTGTCTTGTAATTCTTCACTATCAATGCGGGACATTACAATCGGTATCGGCAGTTTCACGTGAATACAAATCGCGACAAAAAAATGAAAATGAAAACGAAAATAAAAAAATTGACAAAAATCAAATTTACATAATGGTGGAAATTGGAACACCTTTTTTTTATGTTAAGGAATGACGTGACGAGCTAGCCGTTCGCCTGATGTTAAATGACATGGTTGCCCATATCAGCTGCAGTGTCACTCGGAACTCTAAAGTATAGAGTTTCGCGTGACACTGCACTGCGCACGTCATCCAGAGACATCAGCACAATCTAGTAATAAGATTACTAAACTGTGAGATCAGATCATAAAGTCTCATTTGCCCAGTAATTTCACTAGCTACAGTGCCCTTCAAACCAGAACACAGCAGTGCTGGCGCACTACTGCTTGGCGGCAGAATAACTGGCAAAGCGGTGGTACCTACCTAGACGAACCTGGCTGGAATTGGAACACTAGGTTCGAATCCCTTTTTGTGGGAACTAGGACTCTCGTCAGCGATACAGTTTTCCGCTCAGAGAATAAATAAATAATAAGTTTTACATCACATGCAAACACTTACTTATGACTGGCCTGATAGCTCAGTTGGTATTAGCTAACCCTACAGTTCAGAAGGTAGAGCTAATACCGAGTGGGTTCGATTCCCACCCAGAACTAACATTTGTGTGAGGAATACCGATGTTTGTTCTGATCTGAGTGTTATATTGTATTCTATGTTTGTATTTACAAACAAAAAGTGTATAACTACAACTATTACACGGCTAACACTCACGAGATACAGTCGAATAACTCGACCGGTGTTCGGGCAATATAGATGCCCATCCTCAAGGAGTCAGCGCCGAGTCGCCACCGCCGCGCGTACTCCTAGAGGATGGGCATCCATATTGCCCGAACACCGGTCGAGTTATTCGACTGTATGTCGTGAGTGTTAGCCGTGTACTAGTTGTAGTTATGAATACTACTCACGTCAGTTTCTGTAATATTATAAAAAGTATGTAAGTATTGTATCAGTTATCTGGTTTCCATAGTACAAGCTTTGCTTAGTCTGGCATTGTATGAAATGTCCAAACATATATTTTTATTTACTTATCACCAAGGTTCCAGGAGAATAACCTATAACCATCTTCCCGATTGAAATTATTGTACTGTACCACAGCAGTTCGCCAATAGACCCGTTAACTTTATAACGTTACTAGTTGCGCCCCGCGGTTTCACTCGCGGATAAAAAGTATTTTAATTATTTGCTCATCCTACGGAAACATTTCACTTTTCTGGGATAAAATGTAGTCTATATCCAGTGTATAAGCTATCTTGGTACCGAATTTCATCCAAATCCATTCAGCCGTTTGAGCGTGAAGGAGTAACAAACATACACATAAACACACATACACACATACAAAATTTCGCCTTCATAATATTAGTGTGATAGTGGTGTCGATTCTGTGTCGAATTCTCTAAATCTAAAGTAAACCTAAAGTATGGCGGTACTCTTCTGATAAAGGGGAAATGAAAAAGACGGAAATAGGTTAATTTCGTTTAGCTTTAGAGTATGCGATACAGAATCGACACCAGTGTGATCTTAATATTGGTAGATCAGTCTATTTAATATTATTAGCACTGGCGTGTCAAATTCATTTGTTGTATTAATATAAATGTAACATTATAACAGTGTTATTCACATGTCGCTGGGCACTGAACCGCTAATGTGCCGCTCGGTGGAACGTGACCAGCGTTTATGTCTTTTATTAGAGCAATTCGTACGTCAACGACACGACTTACTAATGTATTAATTACTATTTGCGCCCCGCGGTTGCACCCGCGGATAAAAAGTATTTTAATTATTTGCACATCCCAAAACATTTCACTTTTCCGGGATAAAATGTAGCCTATATTTTAATCTAGTGTATAAGCTGTCTTGGTACCGTATTTCATCCAAATGCATTCAGCCGTTTGAGCGTGAAGGAGTAACAAACATACGCATAAACACACATACAAATTTCCACCTTTATAATATTAGTGTCTTGTGATGTGATAGTGTGACTAGCTGCGCCCCGCGGTTACACCAGCATGGTGAAAATTTTATAATTTTCCGCTCGTTTCTCAATTTTTTTCTTTCACATGAACCTGCTCCTGACAATAATAAATACAACAAAAGAAAAGTGTGTTTAGACCACAAGACTGAAGTAAAACTTTTTTAGTTTAGCTCCAGCTATCGGCTGGTATAACTTTGTCTTAGGTTTGTTTAATGTTAATGTCGCCATCTAATTGAAGGGGTGAGAACAAAAAGGATTTTACTGATTTTTTTCACAAAATGACTTATGGGTATCGTTGGATTCAGCGTGAAATTATCTTCAATAATACATTCTCAAAATACCGAAATGAGGCTTAAATCTCGAGATTTTGTGTCTAAAAACGGTTTATCTGTCACAGGAATACAGCTCGCTTAGCATATAAACATTATTATATTATTTATTTTATTATATTATATTTTTACAGTAATTGTATGAATTAGTACTATATTTAGTATTTAAAATAGAATTAAAACATTTTCAAGGCACTGAAACTTACATAAACCTTTTCTATTACCTTATAAGCACTCTACATTAAAATGACGCCGTTGACGTTTAAAGTCAATTTTCTCGAAACTATCAATTTGTCAGTTAAATCCTTTTTATTCTCAACCCTTCAATCATCATAGGCAAAGCCGAAAAAAGGACTGGCTGTTACCTCGTCACGTTTCCTCGCCTCTGTTTGGGCGACATACTAGATCGGTGTTCCTGGATTAATAATAATACATGTACTATAAAGGGAAGAGCGGGATGGAAATCCAAAACTGCCCTTTTGCACGTGCTACGAGTTCAATTAACTTTTTCAAGTTCAAAAATCTTTATTTTTTTTTCATGAATAGATCCTAAGTACATAATCTAGTGTACATTAATTAATCCTAGATATGACTACAATTTATATTTGATACATTTTTAAAGCATTTCACTTATGTTAAAAATTTATGATACAATATTAACATGTATTAACTAAGACAAAGCATGAAATCCAAAATAAAATAGTAAATGTCCTATTATCAATACTTTTGTTTGCTTTAGTAGATAGCATAACAATTGCAAAAGACATTTACAACACAAAAGATAATTAACTATTGTATATGATAGTGAATATCTGTAAAAAATTGCATCTGTAGCTTACTTCAAAATATCATCAAAGACTTTAGCCTTACAATTAAAGATTCAAAGTGAATTTTTTTATTTACTTTTTTTTAAACTTGTCTAGCATTTGACTACTCTCTCAACTGGTTGGTAGTGACGATGCAATCGAAGGTGTAGCATACTAGCCAAGTAAATACCTATTCACTCTTCTCTTGAACCGGGTCATATTTCGTTGGAAATACAGACGCTGTCAAGGCATTCCATTTCGAGGAATGGAATCGAATATCGAATACCAATATCTAATTCGTACGATTAATTTTAGATCGATGGTTCCAGTACTGTAATATGTACATTTTGTATTATTTCAATTTTTATTGTATTCCACAATGTTGTACAGGTGTAGGTAGTTTTTTTAAAGAACAGTTCTACATGTACACATTATAATGTTGCGTGCCCGACAGGGTTCATGATGAACTGTGAAGAGAGGAAGACTAAATTAAATTTTATTAGATTAAAAAGAGGAGCGGTTACTTATTTTATACTTAAATTAAATGAATTATTGAAATTAAGTTTAAGAGCTCTATAATTAATTTAATTTAAAATAAAATTTAAGTCTGTTAGATATTGTATTGTATCGTGTGCTATTATGTATTAGTATGTTTATTAAGTTATTACCTTCCTCTTCCATTTCCTTCTTGTCAATGTAACCTACTTAAGTTTGTACTTTCTGCTCTCTATTTTCAATATGGAATTTTATAAAATAAAGTAAATTCGTAATTGGATGTAAGTTCTAATATTAAGCGAAACTATTTCTTAGCTTAAGATCTGTGGATTTTTTGAAATAAATAAATTATTTAAGTAGACAAACCATAATCAAGTTTAGGTACATTTTAACGGTTACCATCTCCAAACACCGTTAATACATCCAGAGTCTTCACACATTTCGACAGACAGTATAAGGAATGCAGCAGAAGGCAACAGTTCATGAAAGCTGCGTCTTTGGTGGAACGCGTGCCGGCACTGCAGGGTTTCTATGCCATGCGACAGGTTACAGCCATTTATACTGTGCCCGTACCACAGATGGTAAATAGCGGTATTTATGGATATTCATTATAGAAAGCACCTGATGTGCGGTAGCAGATGTGATTTAGAAAAACCAGATGGTAAATTGAATGTATAGGTGAGTATGGATATCGTCATCATTCCAATATATTCTCATTACTCTCATCGGCTCATAACCCGTAGGCGGCAGGTTCGATTCCCGCGGCAGGACAAGTATTTGTGCACAGAAAAAGAAGCGCCAGGATATATAGATCCTGGACCATAAACTAAGATTCCCTATGGGTGTTGTAGGACCATTCCCACAACACCCAGACTCAGAACAAGTATTTGCGCTTCTTTTTCTGTGCACAAATACTGGTCCTGCCGCGGGGAATAATAATAATACATACATAGGTATGTAATCGTTGGGCGTTATTATGATTATTATTCGGGACGAGACAAATACAATACATTAAAAACCATGAAAATCGGTCCAGTTGCTCTCGAGTTAAAAGTGTTCGAACAAACCTGACTGCTTTATATGTATAGATAATAGATAATCAAACAATCAACTAATTGAGGTTTCACTTTATAATACCTACTTAAGAATAATAATAGCGCCCAACGATTACATACAATGATCCTGGACCCTAACTAAGATTCCTTGTGTCTAGGGACCCAGGAACTACGAGGACCATGACACCCAGACTCAAAATAAAGTATCGGCGCTTTTTTTCTGTGCACAAATACTTGTCCTGCTACGGGAATCGAACCCGCTGCCTCCGGATTATGAGCCGACCTACTTAACCACCACACCACTGAACACATTGTGTGAACCCATTGTGAATAATGTTAACGTGAGGTCACGCATTAATGACTTCATTTTCAAATTAACAGTACGCCATAGTTCATAGGTCATTTTATGATTCATAAATACCTAAAGTAACATGGTGGATTTGCAATTACATGCAATGATCTTTCTTGATTATTCTTGTTATAAATCTCACGACTAGATGATTCAGGTTTTAGAGCGCTTGTCTGGATCATTATTATTATTATATGATTACGCCATGTTTAATCATGAGAATGATTATTGCGGATAAGTCGTCGATTATTAAAACTACGGTACGTAGGTACCAGGGTTTTTTTTGTTTTGGTTTGGCTCCACACTTTTGTGTATTTAGCCAGTGTCAAGTAATTGATATTTTCTCACTTAATTAATATCGTTATATGTATACATAATTAGTTATTTAAACATTGTACTTAACATAATTTTTTATTTTTTACTTACTGGAAAATTTGTAGGAAATAAAAGGCTTTTTATTTTATTTTTATTTTATATGTATACATGTCAAGTCAAGTCACAGTCTAAGTCATAGACTAGTCAAGTCACACTCCTAGTAAAGTGGTGGCAACTCTACCAGAAGCTTCTACGGAGTTTTGGAAACAACACGAAAAGAAACGTTTCAGCATCATTATACCACTTTCCCACACTCATGCCTGTAATCTAGCACTTAACGAATAAAATGCCACCAATTTTATGCACTAACACTGAAATAACACAAATTTTGGAAAAAAATATAATGCGGTCACGTGATCTTTTTCGTTTACCCGCCAAAAAAAACCTACGCCATGTTTAATCATGAGAATGATTATTACGGATAAGTCGTCGATTATTAAAACTGGTACCCAGGGTTTTATTTGCATACTTACGTGAGAGTGGGCGTGGCTCAGCGGTAGCCTGCGACTATCAAACCGACGCAACTAGCTCGTCCCTGCACCAAAGACTTTTCCAAGTTAGACTATTGCCCATAAGCCCGGTCGAGTTATTCGACTGTATTGAAGTGCTGAATTTTTTTTATAGATAATTTAACCACCCATTTCACCCTCTTAGGGGTGAAAATTTCAAAAACCCTCTCTTAGAGGATACCTACACTTTACAAAAAACACACCCTCCAAATTTCAAGTCTCTAGGAACAGTGGTTTAGGCTGTACGTTGATATATAAGTCAGTCAGTCAGTTAGGACTTTGAATTTTATATGTATAGGTTGAGAAGCCAACCGTTCGCGTAGATGTGTTATTGCTTACAACATTACTCATATTGGTAAAGATCGTGGGATAAAATCTTAAAAATTCGGTCCTTCCTGACTCCACCCAGTGGGTTTCACACGGCCAAATGTCAAGTAGGTCGCATCGACAAATAACTGCGCAATAAGAAATACATCGGTGAAATTAATTTCCAAAACCACAAAAATGTATCGAAAGAAAACGAGGTCAAGATTTTTAATCTGAAACGGAGATTTCATTCATAAAGTGATCAATTAGTGAATGAAATCTCTGCTTGAGCACCAATCGATGACTGAGCATCGTTCTGTAATACGGACTTTAGTTACTATATAGGAATCTCTCTGTAGGTTTCAGATTTCGGTTGCTTTATTATTGCATTGTATTAATAAACTTTTAAAATGACCAAACAGTTTTTATCTCTAAATCAGATTTTTTTTTTCAGCTCCTGGCCTTCTTCAAAGTGATATTTTGCTAATATTACATTTTGTATAAGATAATATATTTTGTAACTTGACGTTATGCAACCAATACTTTTTGCGAGTTTCTTTAGCTTTAAAACCGATGCAAAACCACGACTACTCTTTTCAAAAGTATTTCAACTTTCATTAGCTATTTTATTTTATGTGCAACTTTTATTAAAGAATTTCGGGGTAACCTTTTTCGTGCGTCAAAAAAATTAGGAACGACATTACAGAGATCCGATGTGTTTGCACTAAGTGACTCATAGCTTCACGTGAGACCGTCCCCGAGATGGCTCAGCAGAGGTAAGTAAAGACTCACGACTTGTGGTTTCAAATAGCTATCAATGAGTTTCACTGACTAGTATCAATGCGATTTACTAATCTATTTTACGCACAGCTTGAATAAAATATAGCATTAAAATTTGATTTTTGACCTGAAAACTATTTGTATATTATAAAACTATTACCGTGATAAGTGTTTGTAATATGCTTTGTGATTTAATAAAATAATAGGGAAAAACAAACTTGCATTGTTATTAACTTATGTGACAAATGGCGCGCAGGTTTCTTTTTTTCACGCGCCGTACATTAATGTTTTATATACTCGAACCGCAAACCATATATTACCTATACAATAAACCGTGTTGGTAGCGTGAAAAAAAAAAACTAATTGCAGCTGATATTAAAATATCTAGATATTATAAAATAAATAATAAATCGAGTAAATATTTTCTCATTTAGAAATAACTAATTGTGAATTTTTTGAGAAAATTAGGTGTTTCATTTATTCAAGTAAATATAAACCTACTTTTAGCCACCTACACACTCGTACAATTCGAAATCTGTATTATGCGGGAAAATTTAGATGTCGTCATAACACACTAGCGCGGTAATGTAAAGTACAAAAGCACGTGTGCATAAAGGGTGATGAAATAAAATAAAACCGCGAGATTCAGCTACAACGAGTAGTAGATACTTATTTTGTGGTATAGTACTAAATAGTCATTGATTTGCTAAAATGTCCAGTTTAGCCCAGAATTTACCACTCAGTGTAGAAGTATTTGAAAGAGACTAAAGCCTTAACTGGCGTATCGTCTTCAAAGTGATCGTGAAATCGTGATGCCGCATGTGCCGGTGAACTATTACAGTTATGGGGAATATCTTTGCATAAACAACTCTTTGTAAATCTTGAAATACGTTTCTGATCCTTGACTTGCGTCTATGGGAATTTCAGCCGTATGGAAATTAGGCTGGGTCTTTGGAATTGGGCAGATTTCAAAATGTTTTTATGATTTATTTTTATTTACATAATTGAATAACAGAAAAATGTACGTACCTGTAAGCGTTTATAGTTTGGTTAGTATATAAAAAACTAAGTCGAAATCTTTATTAAAATAACTTTGGTATTTAACTGGTTCCCACAGTTACAAGCTTTGCTTAGTTTAGGGTTAGATGGCAGTTGTGTGAAATGTCCACAAATATTTATTATTATTATTGTTAACTTAGATATGTATATTTTTTTGTTTACTCTACTATATATCTTCAGGATTATTGTCTATAGGTAGGTACTTAAGGCACCGTAGGTACGTAGCGTCTGCAAAACGACTTATTGCAAAATAACTGCATTACCATAAATCATTAATAAGACGAGTTGAATTTAAACAATATAGACGAAGTTTAAATTTATCATGTGATAAATATCCTCCTCTAAAAAAAGGGTTAAGCCTTCTTTGAATTCCTTAATTTCATACTCAGAAATACCTATGTAAGTACTTGGATCTTTTTTTCTAGTTATTTTGATTGAAAAACTAAACTATGTACTTAACCGATTTCGATTAAATTTCTGAATGTAAATCGTTGCCAATAAAAATAAAAATTCTCCAAATTGGTTAATAAATGATGGAGTTCTTAGGCAAGAAACAAAAAAATTGCAACTTAATTCAGAACTTTTCTTGATGTAAGTTGTAATTAGCTTAATTAGGTAGTGAAATTACTGGGCAAATGAGACTTTATGATCTGATCTCACAGTTTAGTAATTTTATTACTAGATTGTGCTGATGTCTCTGGATGACGTGCGCAGTGCAGTGTCACGCGAACCTCTATACTTTAGAGTTCCGAGTGACACTGCAGCTGATATGGGCAGCCGTGTCGTTTAACATCAGGCTAACGGCTAGCTCGCCACGTCATTCCTTAACATAAAAAAAAAGATTATCGTACTTACGTACCAAAACAAAACAGTGGTAAAGATTTGATAAAATGTAAGTCTTGCAATGTTTATTACACAGCCGCTAACCCGACTAGAAAACCACCAAAACATCTGCACAAATAAAATGGTTCAAGAAAACAATAAAGCAGGTAGGAGACAAACCTTCAACATCTGGTTAAGATAAGAATACAATTCGTTAAAAGTCCATAATAATTTGTACTTGTGGCAACATCTGCAGCACTCACCGTTATTGTTTTGTTTACGTACGAGAAAACAATAGCTATGCTAGCAACACTATTGTGTTCAATTTAGTAGATCTGTATAAGTTGTAGTCTGTGGGTCTTTTTCAAGAATATTTGTAAACATCTTGTGAGACGGTTAACTATGTACTAAGAATAAAAAGTAAAATTAATTAAGGTTAATAAATGTTATTTTAGAGAGAATATAGTAAATAGGTTTTAATTTAAAATGACTTGAAACCCTTATGAAAATAGATGTCATATTTCATTGTCATGTTTTAAAGGCTGGTATTGCATTGTAGTCCATCCTCATATCGTTTCTTTTTATCGTCCATTCAAATCAAATCTTATTTTATTATGAACTAGCTTCTGCCCGCGGCTTTTCCCGCTAATTCAACTATCCATTTCACTCTCTTAGGGATGGAATTTCGAAAAACCCTTTCTTAGTGAATACCTACACTTTACAAAGAACACACTCTCCAAATTTCAAGTCTCTAGGACCAGCGGTTTAGGCTGTGCGTTGATATATAAGTCAGTCAGTCAGGACTAAACTTTAACAGCCTTATTAATAAACACTAACTAGCTTTAGACTAGTTAGACTATCTTTTGTCTCTTTCGATCCAGCTAATTATTCCAGTAGCAAAAAAAGGACAAAAGCTGAAGTAACTAATCCGAGACTAATACCCGTTTATTAATAAGGCTGTGAATGTATAGATAGAGGAGTTAATATCTTGAAACTTAATAGAATCTTTAACATTTTGTATAGTAGTAAACATTTTAAAAACATAATATATTCAAACCTAAGCACTAAAAATAGCATAGGTTTCACGGATCTTCACTACTAAGCCAAGTCAAGTTTTACTAGGTGGTAGGACTTTTCTGCAAAGTTCGTCTAGGTTGGTACCACCGCTTTGCCAGTTATTCTGCCGCCAAGCAGTAGTGTGCAAGCAGTACTGTGTTCCGGTTTGAACGGCAATGTAGCTAGTGAAATTACTGGGCAAATGAGACTTTATGATCTGATCTCACAGTCGTGTAATCTTATTACCAGACTGTGTTGATGTCTCAGGATGATGTGCGCAGTGCAGTGTCACGCGATACTTTATATTTTGGAGTTCCAAGTGACAGTGTTCTGTTATGGGCGGCCGTGTCACTTAACATCAGGTGAACGACTAGCTCGTCACATCATTCAATAACATAAAAAAAAAGTCACAAGGTTCAAAATCCCTTAAAAAATGAATTTCTATTAACGATTATTCTTCGAAATCCCTGGTAAGTATTGTGTGCGACCTTTAAGGCCGATTGGCGATAGTTGATAGGGTCACGACTGAGTGCAAGCTCCTGGCGACACGGTTTGCCAGCACGAATGTAGGCACATCAAAGAATAAATAACAGGGTGAAGTAACTTCTCATTTGGGAAGGATTACCACCGTCACAATGATATTATGCTAATAATATAATACTATTATGAATTCAGAGATTTTATTTCTTCTTGCTGGTTATGGGAATAATTTTGCTAGTTGATTTCAATAAAAATATTGGTTGTTTTTCTTTCACTTACCTACTTGTTTTTTTTTATAACCTCATTTTACCTGCTACGCTTTGCAAAATTTATTAAAATTAACCTTTATACTTTTTCTACAAATAAGTTATCGTCAAATAGTAATTATAAATTCAGATAGATGAGGAAACTGTGATTGCAATGCAGCAGGAGAAATTTCCATACTACCTATGCACATAAGCTGCGTATTCAAACTGTCAAATCCAAACAAATTTGTGTTTCTCTCGGTTGCATACTGGAAGCCACCGTCCTTTACTTTTCTTTATTTATGTATCGGTCTGGGTTGTCTGGAAGAGATCGTTTTAAGCGATAAGACCACCCATTGTGACATTTGGTTATAAGATTTTGATTACCGATTACTTAATATTCCTGTAATATGGTATTATCAGTAAAGATTTTACGTATCTATCTTTAAGCACGGATCCAAGTGTCTGTGGTAATGCAGCTAGAAAAAAAAAGTATTTTATTGTATTTTAATCGGTAGGTACATATTCACGTGCTCAACATTTTCCAAATTCCGGCGGCGCGTTCGATTCCCGCGGCTGAAACAATATTTGTGCACAGAAAAAAGAGAATATACTTTTTATGGGTCTGGGTGTTGTGGAACCATGGTCCTCGTAGTTCCTGTAGCTTAGCCCCTAGACACAGAATCGTAGTTAGGGTCCAGGATCTATGTATGTGATCGTTGGGCGTTATTATTATTATTATTACCACACGCACAGATTATTAAAATAAACAAATATTTGCAATAAAATTCCTTTACAGCTATATTTGTTTACCTCTCTAAAACCAATCTTAAGGTCACAGTAAACAGGTAGTTCCAGCTACTTTCAGATGAACACTGGACAGTTACTCGCCTAAGTTGGACAAGGCCACGGAACCTGAAATGTAACATCTTACTTTCGAATCATCACATACCGTAGCTAGGGTAAAGGTACCTACTACGTGACTCATTTAGGACCATTTTGTACCCCTTCCCCCTGGGCGACCAGCCGTAGTACATTCCAAGACCCTCCTCTATATTTATATATATGATTTTAAATCATTTTTTGCCGACAAACAATTAAAATAAAATCATTTGGCTTATTTTTTTTTTTGTTTTGGTATGGCTCCACACTTTTGTGTATTTAGCCAGTGTCAAGTAGTTGATCTTTTTTCGAGTTACGTAATATAGATGTATATATTTCAAGTCAAGTCACAGTCCAAGTCTTCAAGTCAAGTCATAGTCTAATCTAGTCAAGTCATACTCCTAGTAAAGTGGCGGCAACTTTACCAGAAGCTTCTATGGAATTTTGGAAACAACACGAAAAGAAACGTTTCACCATAATTATACCATTTTCCCACACTCACGCCTGTAATCCAGCACTTAACGAATAAAATGCCACCAATTTTATGCACTAAAACTGGAAATAACACAATTTTTGGAAAATAATACAATGCGGTGACGCAATCTTTTTCGCGTTCCCGCTAAAAACCTGGCTTATTTTTATTACTCAATATTGTAACAAAATACATACTTCAGTTTTGCAATTCAATATTGTAATTATATAGTCATCATGAAACAATGTTTATCAGAATATTGATTTGATTGAATTGAATTGAAAAATTACAGCCTGTGTTGTGGTTGAGCAGCTCGGCTCATGACCCGGAGGCGGTGGGTTCGATTCCCGTAACAGGTCAATTATTTGTACAAAGCAAGAAAAACGCAAATACTTGTTCTGTGTCCGGGTGCTATGGGCCATGATCCTCGTAGTTGCCTCCTAGATCTATGTATGTGATCGTAGGCCGTTATTTTTTATTTAATAATGTATTCTTTTTAAATGTTTGTAACCCTTTTACTGGTTGTTTGAAAGTCAATTATTCATACTTACTTACGAGTAGTACTACTCAACGAAAACTACAAAACTCATAATGAGCTTTTTTTTACATACATAAATAGTTGTGTTGATTTGGTTTTAGAAGCCTAAATGAAGCCAAAGGACTCGGAACATTTTACCAGCCATGGAGGATTACCAGCATTACCTGGCTCATCTTTAAACAAATGAAAAGCAGTAAGATTATCTAGGTCGTAGTTATTTCTTCTTTTACTTAATCTTGAGAATTAATTTACTAATGGCTTTTTTTTGGCTACGGCGACCACTTCCCATCAGATGGGCCGTATGTTTGTTTGCTCCCGTTAACATAAAAAAAACTTTCTTATAACTTAATTTAATTTCACAATAACTTACTATATTTCATTATTTGGTAAAAAGCAAAAAGTAAAGTAATTCCTTAATTTTATTCTATAAATTATTAATTACACAACTCACTTCTCAAGTTCACAGTAGCGCTCGATAGCAAGGGGCGAAGGGATCAAATTCCTTAAGCTACCTTCACCTGACCTAGCTTTAGTCTTCTGTATTTATGCAGTTTGGTAAACATCGTCGAATTGCCGCTAAGCAGTAGCAACATTTTAATGAGTTAGTGAGTTTAATGATATGTATTATTTTGTACCAGTGTTGCTAGATTGAGAGTTTCTAAAAGTAGATATTAGAAGGAAAGCTTACGCGATATTTTCGAAAACCTCTTTCGTAATTGGAAATCCCAATCAGCCTTATTAATAAACGGGTATTAGTCTCGGATTAGTTACTTCAGCTTTTGTCCTTTTTTTGCTACTGGAATATTTAGCTGGATCGAAAGAGACAAAAGATGGTGTACCTAGTCTAAAGCTAATTCGTGTTTATTAATAAGGCTGTTAGTGTCTAAAGGTTCCATGCGGTATTTCTTACCAGTATTATTTGAGAACTTCTTTATTTTCGTTATCAAAGTATTCTACGTTTCTTATATTTTCGCGATCATTAGGTAATATTTAGTGCAAAAGACGATAAATTAATAGATTATTTAAATTTAATAAAAGATACATACTGTGCAAGAATTTGAAAATTTAAAGACGTACAATGTATTTTTGTAATGATATCATCACAGAATAAATCAAAACTGCTGTAGTTATAGCACCCGCAAAACTTTATGAGCTCTCGGAAGTTAGTCGAGTACCAAATTGCGCATGGTACAGTAGAGTGCATTGTAAAAGCGGCCATACAATAACTATAATATGCGTACTGCGCAGCCATCCGCGCTAACTTCAGAGAGCTCATAAAGTTTGCGCGAGCTATAATTTTAAGACTCGCATGGTAACACTAAACTAAGGCAGAATGTATAGTATAACCAGTTTACTTGTGTCGCGTCTATTCTAATCTATGGCAGCGCTCAGGCAGAAAGGATTGTCACCATACCCGTGTTTCTGAATTTCAATTAAGATAAATATAGCTGCCGAGACTTAATTTATTGGTTTATTCTAGCGTTTTAGGTTATAATTGATATTCAAGCAATGCTAATTATTTTTCGAATATTATTTTAATGTTATTTGGCCTAATTGCTAAACAATTCTATTTATGCTTACGGATGTAATTAAAAGGGTTATAATGTTTTGTTTAAATAATTAAATTTACTGAATATATTTTATCGTGTAGGAAGTATTGCCATGTATATAACAAAAACACTGCCACTTAATTATATTAAATTTTACTATTTACTTACTACCTTTTTATTTGATTACTTAAAAGATAAATATAATAAAATGTCTACACACGCATTATCAATTAAATAATTTTCACTGCCTTCCCAAAGTAATGAATTCGTAGCATTCCTCTTAAAGATTCTATTACTGGCAGACAAGAACGGGTTATATCTACTTACTAGCTTAGTTTGCTTTATGGTATCACTAAATCTGGTATGTAATTAACATACTCTATTTAAAGATAATCTAATCTATTAAATATGAATTATGTACGTACCTACTGTTTATTAATGTAACTTAGGTAGGAGGTGGATCGTTATTCTTCTTTTTTTGTTTTTTTTTTTTGTTCTGAAGAATGACCTGACGAGCTAATAGGCTATTTGACTACTATTAAAAATGAACAAGTAAATATTATTTTCATAAAGTAGGTTAAAAATGAATGTAATCATTGTAAAAATAAGTAAAATCGGTAAATTAATCACGGAGTAGTACGCTTTTAAAGTTTCATCGCCTGTCCCTTTCTCGCAAAACAGAGATCGTGTTGAACTTCCTCACAGCTACTATGAAGGCATGGCTTGTGACGTCACATGCCAAAAAGATTGTATGTAGAGCTACCACAGCTTAGTAATGAGTTACTGTGAGTACTGGTAACTGACGTCACTGCGTGTTTGAGTTGTCTCTTTCTATTTCTGTATTTTAAAATGCCTGTAACTTAGTCATTTTTTGAGATATTCAAGTTTTGTTTTGACAGTTATCTGTTTTTTGAGGTATATTATTTATGTATGTAATAAAAATATAATAGTCAAAATAACAAAAAATATAGTAGTCAAATAGCCTAATGTTGAGCGCCACGCTTGCCCATATCAGTAGCAGTGTCACTCAGAACTCTAAAGGATAGAGTTTTACGTGACACTGCACTGCGCTCGTCATCCCGAGACATCAGCACAGTCACAGACACATCGTAAAGTCTCAATTGCCCAGTAATTTCACTAGCTACAGTGCCCTTCAATCCGGAACACAGCAGTGCTTGCGCACTACTGCCAGAAAAGTCCTACCCACCTATTAATAGTAGTAGTAGTAGTAGTCCTTTGTATGAGTGTACACAACCATGTATGAGTGTACACAACCATGTATGAGTGTACACAACCATGTATGAGTGTACACAACCATGTATGAGTGTACACAACCATGTATGAGTGTACACAACCATGTATGGTATCGTGTTTCTGTACGTCTTAACATCCGATGAAAGAAAGGAGGTGGGGAATTAGATCTTGTAATTCCTTTGCGCACTCTCGAAAGAGCTGAAGATAGATTTGAGTAAGATTATCCTTTATATATTATACTATAAAGATTACTGATAGAATCAGGACTGACATCGTTTTTTTTTGTTTTGTTTTGGCTCCACCTTTCGTGTATTTAGCCAGTGTCAAGTAATTAATTTTTCAAGTTAATTTATGTATGTTGGATGTGTCAAGTCAAGTCACAGTCCAAGTCATCAAGTCAAGTCATAGTCTAGTCTAGTCCAGTCATACTCCTAGTAAAGTGGTGGCAACTTTATCAGAAGCTCCTATGGAGTTTTGGAAACAACACGAAAAGAAACGTTTCGACATCATTATACCACTTTCCCACACTCATGCCTGTAATCCAGCACTTAACGAATAAAATGCCACCAATTTTATGCACTAACACTGAAAATAACATAAGTTTTGGAAAATAATACAATGTGGTGACACGATCTTTTTCGTTTTCCCGCCAAAACTCCTTCGCGGCAGTTCATCTTAAATACAAAATGAATTAAGAATATCTACTGTGATTCCGTGTGATCTTATTATTATTAATTCAGCGGAATCACATTCTCGTTTCATTTTGTATTACTGGCTACTAGTTGACCCGCCCTGGCTTCGCACGGGTGAACTAGTAAAACGCGGTCGAACGGGATAAAAATCTTATGTCCGTCTCCTGGTTCTAAGCTACCTGCCCACCAATTTTCAGCCAAATCGGTTCAGCCGTTCTTGAGTTATAGGTAGTGTAACTAACACGTTTTTTTTATATACTCGTATATAATGTACATATACATGTACAGACTATCCTTTTCCAGTAATAGCCACAGAACGATATCAACTGACAATCGAAAGACCGTCACCGGGCGGGCTGCGTCACCGAGCGGGAAGCGTCACCGGGCGGGAGCGTCACCGGGCGGAATGAATAGGCAAAGGTAAAACAAGAGAAAACAACGAGTAGCTTTTCTATAACTGTTACGGATTATTTATAAAAAAAATATTTATAGAAAATGTATATGGATTATTTATAGAAAATTAACAGTTTTTTAATTTTTCCAACGAGAATCTATTCTAAAGTTTTTGACAAATAGCTCCACGAAAGGAAAAAATCTCAGATGTATAGTTTAACAATTATCGCACTTGCAAAGTTAATATTGTGTTATCAAAAATTATAAATTAACTAATGGATAACTAATTAAAAAAGCGCGATAAAAATTTTTGGACCGCGGATTATTGTTCATTGATCTATCCTGTAGGTGCCTGAATTTTTTGCTTCTTAATTTTCATATTTTATAATTAAAGATAATATTTATTCATTAAATGCCCAAAGTGGGCGTGGGTTGCGCAAGCGTACCCGTTTTCGGGCGTATTTTCGACCCTCTGGGAAAATTATAAATATTGGTCCTACAGCTCCGGGAGTACGGGTTTTTCTTTAGGAAATTTCCTGTTCTCTCTTCCACGTAGTCTTCTGGAACCTCTCATTCCGGCAACGGCCCAAGCCGAGGCTCGCACGCCAGGAATGCCTGAGCTAGTTGCCTCTCACTTTTGACGGCTGGGTGCCTTAAAAGCGCCTGCCCTCCCGCCTGGTGACGTATACATATACTCGTTAAAAAAAAAACCTATAGACTGTCCTAATACTCAAGCCCACAACAGTCCACCATAGTAGCATCAATTAAAAAATAATTAAAATAAAAAAATAATGATGTTAATCTTTCCACATCGTAAACTTTCATTTAACATTAATTGACTTGTGCGAACGACGTCACAAGGCACTACTAGTATTTTAGTTCTATGTAAACACATCCATAGATCAATATGTAAACCTTCGTTAATCATGAGAGAGAGGAGTTAATGTTTTAATTTATTTATTCGTGATCGTATTAAGCAGACATTACGCGTTGATCAGCTTGATTGCGTTCGGAATATGCAAATCAAGAGATGTATTTTACCAAGTTTATATTTGGAGAAAGTATTTCACATGAATTTGAAGTGTTAGTAATATGCCTTCATCAGGCTATATTTTGTTACATTTTTTGGTGTAATGTTAATCATGGTTTAATTATGTCTATAAATTTGACTGGCCTGATAGCTCAGTTGGTAGTAGTGGGTCGGCCTTCTGAACTGTAAGTTGTGGGTTCGATTCCCACCCAGGACAAAAATTTGTGTGATGAATATAGGTGTTGGTTCTGTGTCTGGGTGTTATATTGTATTATATGTATGTATTACAAATAAAAAGTATATAAGTATTGTAGTGGTTATCAGGATTCCATAGTACAAGCTTTGCTTAGTTTGAGGCTAGATGGCGTTAAAAAAAAGTTTTATTAGAGCGTGATTTTGACTTTAACATGGCGATGCGACTGTCTTCATAATAATGTAAATAATAAAATACCATGCCTCAACCAATGAGTGTACAATATTTTGGTGTGTCGACTTTAAACGAGTTTGACAAACGTAAGAAAAATTGGGTAAATAGTTTTAGAGAATGCGACACAGGATCGACACCACTATCTTCAACCAATGAGCGTACCGTGTTTTGGTGTGTTGTAAATAATAATTTTTTTTTTTTTTATTATTTTTATATAAATATGTGTCAAGTCATAACTTGACACATATTTGCGCGAAATATCATTAACTTGATAAATTATCAATTTCTTGACAATGGCTAAATACACAAAAGTGTGGAGTCAAAACATAAAAAAAAAAGTTTTACGTTTTTTATATTAATTTTTTTTTTTTTTTTTTATGTTATTGAATGATGCGATGAGCTAGTCGTTCACCTGATGTTAAGTGACACGGCCGCCCCTAACAGAACAGTGTCACTCGGAACTCCAACATGTAAAGTTGGACTGCGCACATCATCCTGAGACATCAGCACAGTCTGGTAAGATTACTCGACTGTGAGATCAGATCATAAAGTCTCATTTGCCCAGTAATTTCACTAGCTACATTGCCCTTCAAACCGGAACACAGTAGTGCTTGCACCGTACTGCTTGGCGGCAGAATAACTGGCAAAGCGGTGGTACCTACCTAGACGAACTTTGCAAAAAAGACCTACCACCTAGTAAATGAAAATCAGTTGGCCAAACCAAAGAGAAAGTATTGCTACATGAGAACACAGACTATATAAATACACATACACTCATAAACAATAATCATTGAGTTTTGGCGGGAACACGAAAAAGATTGCGTCACCGCATCGTATTATTTTCCAAAACTTGTGTTATTTTCAGTGTTAGTGCATAAAATTGGTGGCATTCTATTCGTTAAGTGCTGGATTACAGGCGTGAGTGTGGGAAAATGGTATAATGATGGTGAAACGTTTCTTTTCGTGTTGTTTCCAAAACTCCATAGAAGCTTCAAGTAAAGTTGCCACCACTTTACTAGGAGTATGACTTTGACTAGAACATGACTAGACTATGACTTGACTTGATGACTTCGACTGTTACTTGACACATATTTGCGTGAAATATCGTTAACTTGATAAATTATCAATTACTTGACACTGGCTAAATACACGGAAGTGTGAAGCCAAAACATAAAAAAAAAAAAAAAAAAAAAAAAACAATAATCATTCATATGACGTTCAGACACAATTCAAGTATGCATAATAATTTGGAAACAGAAAGAATAGATATTTTTCAGGACATCAAACAACATTGCATTACAGGAGGCATGCAGTATAATTTGAGAATAGACAGAATAAGTAGACAACACAAAAGTGTTGAGCCAAAAACAGTAGGTACCTACAATAATTGCTTTTGCTCATAGGTGCTTTTTTTATAAATAAAGTCCGTCTGATGGAAGATTCTAAGACGGTGCATTATTAAAGAAAAGTAACAGATCAACATCTGGTAGACCCGAGCCATGTGTCCGGCAATGGCTAAAAAGCAGCCATAGACAATGGGCCGGAGATTTATAACGCGCCGACATCTGGCCCTCCCTACCTGGTAGGTGTGAATGATAGAATGTAGATACAATTTTTTTGGATTGACTGTACTAATTTTAGGTTATAATAAAAATGTTCCGTGATTTAGCCTCAGTAGGAATTATATGACTTTTTATTAGAATTATCTCAATGTTTTTTTAGTAAAACTTCTTTACGCACGCTTGACTTAAGGAGTAAGCTGGCGAGGCCAATGGAAGTTGAAAGTTGTTGGTTAACGTCGATCTCCATTGCCATCATAACAAAGTTAAAAATTTGTGTTATTATTATGGTATGTCCGGTAAAATGAGAATTTACAATTGCCAAGATGGCGACATTAACATTAAACCGCTTTGCCAGTTATTCTGCCACCAAACATTACTGTGTTCTGGTTTGAAGGGCACTGTAGCTAGTGAAATTACTGGGCAAATGATACTTTATGACCTAATCTCACAGTCTAGTAATCTTATTGCTAGACTGTGCTGATGTCTCAGAATGGCGTGCGCAGTGCAATGTCACGCGGATGTATAGAGTTTCAAGTGTCACTGCAACTGATATGGGCAGTCGTGTTGCTTTACATCAGGCAAGCAACTAGCTCGTCACGTCATTTCGTAGCATAAGAAAAACAGCTAAAACAAAGTTATACCGGCCGATAGATGGAGCTAAACTAAAGAAGGAGATTTGGCGGGAAAACGAAAAAGATCGTGTCGCCGCATTGTACTATTTTCCATAACTTGTGTTATGTTCAGTGTTAGTGCATAAAATTGGTGGCATTTTATTCGTTAAGTGCTGATTTACAGGCATGAGTGTGGGAAAGTGGTATAATGATGGCGAAACGTTTCTTTTCGTGTTGTTCCTAAAACTCCATGGAAGCTTCTGGTAAAGTTGCCACCACTTTACTAGGAGTATGACTTGACTAGACTAGACTATGACTTGATGACTTGGACTGTGACTTGACACATTATATAATATTAATTAACTTGAGAAATTATCGATTACTTGACACTGGCTAAATACACTAAAGTGTCGAGCCAAAACAAACACATAAAAAAAACTAAAGAAGACACTACACATTATTACATAAAAGCTTCGAGAAAAATGATCCCACAGAGAACATAACAACTGACCTACAAAGCGACAGTTAAACTGTAAGATAAACAAATGACGCTAATAAATACAAATAAAGCACAAAATAATTCAATTTTAAACTTTGTCAGTTTGTTTAGCACTATTATAGGGTACGCATTCAGGGTTGAAACTCACCGGGCTCGTAATAAACGGCAATAGGTGGAATATGATTGAGAGATTTACAAAAAGTTAATGTAAAACTGAACGTCGTAAATGCCAGCCATCGGTATTTTTTATTGGATAATTGCCTTTATTTTCAACTAAATACTACAACGATATAAACTAATACTAAACACTACCTACAAAAAAAAATATATTTGGACTACACTGGCCACTATTACCTATAGACAGTCCGAATCCTCCAGCCCACTTAAATTGCATTGCCTCGTTGAATTGCAATGCTGATTTGTTGTGCCAAATAAGTGCCAGCATTTTGGTCAAAAGATTTGACACTGACATTGTCAAACTGTCAGTTAATATTAGGGATGTTTAGCAATAAAATAGGTAGTAAAACTTATAATTGGGTTAGTTAAGATTGCAATGATATCAGCTTTAGGTTTGCTTGGCAATAAACTACGTACTTAGTAGAAAAAAGAAACAAAGAAGCCCAAAGTAGAAGTGGTCAAATCCAAACAAATTGGAGTGATGTCTAACACATGAGAGTTTGTAAGTTTTGAGTACCTTTCATTGTTTATATTAGTAAACACACGGCGTTTATTATTATTATTATATTACATCAAAACATTATTTAAAAAAAGACTACTATTTTATGTACTTACGTTTGCCTAGGTACTTAAACTTAGATGGTTGTATATAGATAGATAAGTAAATTCTTTATTGTAGACACCAAATATTAACAATATTACAAAGAATAACTACAATATACCTATAAAAAATCGATTACTTCCAGGCAACCTTTGGATGCAGATTCATCAAAGGATTCATACATTCACTATATTGCATACTACATAGGTCATTTGGACTACCAAATGACCTCTACTGTACCTGTTACTAAGACTACACTAAGTACTAACGTAGTAGTAGTATAGTCTTAGTAACAGGCATGTTGATGAATGCCCATCGCGTCCCAACCTGACCGAGCGCGGTACAGTCTTTTTTACTCCACTCCTGTTTTACTCCACTTGTTTAGTGGATAAAACTTACTGCACTGAGGCTGCGTGTGTAGCCTCGGTGAATTTAAACCCGTGTAAAATATTCCTTCCGTACAGCAGTGGTGGATCTCTTTGTTTATAGTTCGTATGAAATGTCAACATACATTTTTATGATAATTCTTTTCGATAGGTCATGTTGTTGGTTAATCAATTAGATGTTTGTTATTGTTTATTTTAAGATACATAATATTTTTTTATTACCTAACTAGCTGCGTCCTGCGGTTTCACCCGCGTGTTGAACATTTTCTAATATTTTGCTCAACTTTGTTAATTTTTTCTTTCATAAGAATGTTCATAAGATGATCTTTTCCTTACAATAATAAAAACAACAAAAAATTGTTGGTGAATATTTTCCATCCATTCACGTGTAACGGGATGACTAAGGGAAATAGTGATACATTTTATATAAATAGATAAAATTTATTAGTAAAGTCTTGGAAATGTATATTGTATAAGTATAAGTAGTCTTCAACTTAGATATATTATTATGGAAATTGACGTGAAAGCACAAATACTTGTTACGTGTCTGGGTGTTGTGGGACCATAGTCTTGAGTTCCTGGGTCCTTAGATACAGGGAGCCTTGGTTAGGGTCCAGGATCTATGTATGTGATCGCTGGGCGTTATTATTATTTTGAAAAGTAGGTATCAATAATTAATGCAAAATAGCTGTTATTCATGGTTTATTCATTAATACCTAAAGTCTAGATCGTGTAGTTTTAAAATCAGTTAGTTGCTTTACATAAATAAAATACTTGCTCTACATAATTTGAATTTAATTTGCTTACTCTATTTACGATAGATGAGAAATTGTATCTTCCATTAACAAGACATATTGTGAACCTACTATCCTCTGCTAATTAGAATGTATCTAATTAATTAGCTTAGAATACAAAAAAATTAACATTATTCACCCGCCTAACAACTGCTAAATTTAACAAAAAGTTAACAGATGCTGGCAGAATGCCTGCGAGTTACTTTGCCGATTAATTGAAAAAACAAAAAACAAAACATGGCGAATGACACGTGCTGACGCGCTCGTTTTGCATAATAATGTTGCGTAAGAATAAGAAAAAAACGCAAACAGGTCGAGCTTCGCCTCCATAACCACCATAACCACAGAGTAAATAAAACACTTAGGAATAAAATAAAATATTATGACCAAAAGTTTCTATAATTTCTATTAAAAGAGCATCCTGTAAAAAAAGATTGTTAAGAGCAAAATGTTTATAAGTAAACAAATGTGAGTGTAATTGTAGAATTCAGACCATGTTCAATCATTTATTGAAAGTTCAAAAGGTGGCCAAAAAGATTCCAAGCCGGACAAACAAAATAAAAATCATCATCGACTGCATCGGTACTTATCATCAGATGATGTATAGTGGTGATTCGAATCTTATCCATCCGTCCCTAAAGCATGTGACAAGTGATCAAAGAGCTGGTTCTTACCTCGCCCAAAGACGTTTGGCCATTCAGCGAGGTTATGTTCCCAGCTTTTATGGCACCTTCCCCGCAGACAGCAGCATAAATGTTTTTTATTTATAACTCTAGACATAATTTTCGATTTCGATAATAAGTTTATTTTAGTTTTGTATTAATATAGTTTTAATCAATATATATTGTCGTGTTTCGAGGAGTTTTGGCGGGAGAACGAAAAAGATCGCGTCACCGCATTGTATTATTTTCCTAAACCTGTGTTATTTTCAGTGTTAGTGCTTAACATTGGTGGCATTTTATTCTTTAAGTGCTGGATTACAGGCATGAGTGTGGGAAAGTAGTACTTATAATAATGGTGAAACCTTTCTTTTCGTGGTGTTTCCAAAAATACATAGACAAATTTGCCACCACTTTACTAGGAGTATGACTTGACTAGACTAGACTTGGACTGTGACACATATATATTTATATATAATATTAATTAACTTGACAAATTAATTACTTGACACTGGCTAAATACACAAAAGTGTGGAGCCAAAACCAAAACAAAAAACATTGTTTATTCATGAAATAAATTTAATATTTAGATACATAATCTAAGAATATTATTACATTACAAATAAAGATTGCATTTAATACAGTAAACTTACCAAAAGGTATAAGGTAAAAGGTATAAAGTAACACATCGAATTACTTTTTCTAAAAGGTTTGGATTATCAAAATCCCAGAGAGAAACACTGTCAACGATCCCATCGCAACACATGACGCCTTCATGTTTTTAATTTAAAAAGGAAAAAGATTAACGTTCAGGATATCACCTGCCGATGCAAAGGTGTAGATTGACTGAACCCTAAATTTCCCCTTCCACTACTACCGCGCTTGATTCCTTTAATTACCAACCGTTTAGAAATAAAGACGAGGTCGATGCGTTCTGAAACTCGGTTGAATATATGATGGGCAATTTAGATTGGCTGTATGACCAAATGACCGTTACCTTCACTAATTAAAAAAAACGCGCGTTCTTTCCACATTTGAATTGTTACCTTTTTTCTTTGGATTAGAGATGATATTATTACTCTAACGTTATAAAAAAAGTATAACGCAATTTGTCATAATACCAAAACAAATTGCTACTAGAATGACTTGTCCATAAAAGTCCAGTCGAGTTTATTTTTCTTAATTAATAATAATTATAGGTTACGATTGCGTATCGTTGTGTATGTTTTAAAATTTAAATTATTTCTCAGAATTGTATTGCAGTTTTTCATAACGTTTTTAGTGTATGACTAACATTCTGGATTATTACTAGCGCTGTCTATTGGAATGACTGAAGCTATAAAATATGTTTATGGCGTTCAAACTGCTGCGGTTACTCTGGAAACACTGTTTTCGTTGTAAATTAATTTAAAATTAGAGTTATTGTGCTAAAGATTTATGATTTAAATAAATGAATGCATACCTTTGTTTCAAAATTACTAATATGCGTTGAGAAAGGTTACCAGAATGATCAAGATGCAAAATCACTAATACATACAAACATTACCGTAAATGCAAAATTACAATTTCTGAATTTTGGCGGGAACGCGAAAAAGATTGCGTCACCGCATTGTATTATTTTCCAAAACTTGTGTTATTTTCAGTGTTAGTGCATAAAATTGGTGGTATTCTATTCGTTAAGTGCTGGATTACAGGTGTGAGTGTGGGAAAATGGTATAATGATGGTGAAACGTTTCGATGGTGTTGTTTCCAAAACTCCATAGAAGCTTCAAGTAAAGTTGCCACCACTTTACTAGGAGTATGACTTTGACTAGACTATGACTTGACTTGATGACTTCGACTATGACTTGACACATATTTGCGTGAAGAAATATCATTAACTTGATAAATTATCAATTATTTGACACTGGCTAAATACACAAAAGTGTGGAGCAAAACATAAAACAAAAATTGCTGTTTCACAAAAGGTCCGTTTTAAAAGCTTTGACATCAATGATAACTATAAATCTGTATGACTTAACCAACGAAATATTGTCTATGGCTAGCAAGCAGCTGAGCCTATTCTCATTTTTTTTTATTTTTACAAATGTTATATCTGACTTATATCTAAGGAAATGCTCTACGTATCGACAGATGTACTGAAAGGTGTCTGAAAACAATTGGCAGACGTTAAAAGTACAAAATAAAAAGTAAAAAATAGAGTTTATATGTTACAATACACATGGCCTGTCTGTATTTTGTAGCTCTATGTAGAGTTTGTTTTAAAAACGATGATCATAGAGTAGATTAACTTGGTACAAAAATTAAACAACTTAAGTAATTTTTGAAAATAAATTAAAAATAAAAAAATAAAAAAAATAAATAAATATCTGCCGGCTGTGTATCTAATACACAGCCGTCTAGTCCCAAACTAAGCAAAGCTTGTACTATGGGAACCAGATAACTGATACAATACTTAGATACTTTTTGTTTGTAAATACATACAAAGAATACAATATAACATTTTTCTTCTAATTCTTGTATACATGGCGTACGTATTTACTTTTAACTGTCAAAATATTTTTATGTCGATACAAGATTTTTAATAACATGCAATGTAGTATGTAACTATGTATGTATATTCGGATCAAATCTTGCAAATGAATTTTAAAGCAGCAACAACTGATTGAGATGAAATTTTGCGTTCACGTTTACTTTGGACGACAATGCATGACTAACTGACGTCATTTTAAATCCAATATGGCTGACGGTTCAAGATGGCGGACTAACTTTTTGATGTATATACGCATGATATGGGTATCAAATAAAAAAGAAATGAAAAATAACTTTATTCGTCTTAATATAAATTGTACAGTTTAAATGTAGCCCTGTCTCCTGGAAAAGCGTTAGCTGTGGCCCAAGAGGTAGTTTACCCTCAATATAATGTCTCAAGCATAATAATTCTTCTAACTAAAAGTCTAACGTATAAATAAAGGTAATGTTAAGTAATTATTTTAATAGTTTTCTTACATACAAATATATAACTAATGCTTATTTACTACTATACAATTTTTTTTAATGCTGCTTTACCACAGACTTTTTTTTTATGTTATTGAATGATGTGACGAGCTAGTCGTTCACCTGATGTTAAGCGCCACGGCCACCCATAACAGAACAGTGTCACTCGGAACCCTAAAACATAGAGTTTCAAGCGACACTGCGCTGCGCACATCATCCTGAGAGATCAGCACAGTCTGGTAATAAGATTACTCGACTGTGAGATAAAGTAATAATAAAGTCATAAAATAAATAAATATAATATATATAATCAAATGAACATAAAGTCTCAATTGCCCAGTAATTTCACTAGCTACAGTGCCCTTCAAACTGGAACACAGCAGTGCTTGCACACTACTGCATGGCGGCAGAATAACTGGCAAAGCGGTGGTACCTACCTAGACGAACTTTGCAACAAAGTCCTACCACCTAGTAAACTAGACTCCTGGGTCCGTGCGCTTTTTTAATATACTACTTACATATAGTTAGTTGTGTTATTATTATTAGGGAGGGAACTATTATACTATTATTTATGCGAGGGTTAAGGATGAGGAGGAGGGTGCTAAGAAGAATATGTAAAATTAAATAAATCAAATAAAACCTAAGACTTTTGTTAATAAAAAAAAATACTTACTTAACAGTACTTCTACTAAACAGATATTTCGTAGGCATGTCCACACTACATAGTCGCCGTCTTGGCGCATCTCATCCCAGCTGTTTCCGAGACAATGACCAATCACAACGGAACAGTTAAACTGTAATTAGGCCCCGATCTCGATATATTTATGTATAGTACGTGTCTACGTAAAACCGAGTTTTATTTTTATCGATATAGCCCGATTACCTACATTACGTCCCGCCCTAGTTTTATCGGTGACTGTACGGTACTGTACCAAATTAATTACCTATATATCGTCATCTGCCCAATACGTTTCCACTGCTGGGACACAGGCGCTCTCTCCTACGAGGGAGAGAGTCATCATCACCATCATCATCACCATCATCATAATCACCATCATCATCACCATCATCATAATCACCATCATCATTATCACCATCACCACCGTCATCATAATCATTACCATCACCACCACCATCAACTTCATCATCATCATAAGCCTGCAGACATGTAGATAGGCCTCCCTCACAGAGCACCTCGTTAAACGGCTGTATTCCCCCTACATCCATCGCCTATTATATAATATTTTTAATGCGTCAAGAATAGACAAGTATGATATTATGGAGGTAGATAACTAATTAATCGTTTTGAAAACCAGTCTTAACAGATGCGTTATATGAAATAAGGATAACATAGTAGCAGTGATCTGCGTTATCAAAAGCACCTAACGGGTTTCGGGACAGCTGGCCATCTTCTGGTCTATTGGGGCCCAAGTAAAAGGCGAAAGCTTTTTAAATTTTCTACTTTCTTGCTTAGGTAACATAATTAACTAAACTGTGGCTTAAAAGTCAGCTCTAATCTCGAATGTGGTTATTTCATTTACCTATTTTGTAAGAACGTAATATTTACAATAATGTATGTATGTGGAGGTAGGTAACTGTGCTTGCTTTTAACATCTACTATTTACAGAGAGGCATATAAATATAGAAATTAAAATTATTATTATTGTTTAATAGACGAGCAGCATGACTGCTGATGTGTCTATATCCACAGTGTTGGATTCACTTTCAATGTTCATCCTTGTAACAGAGATAGTTTATTTGTTCGTAACCAGTTGTCGAGTCTGTTCTTAAAGTTATTCACAGAGGTGGCACCAATTACCTCTTCTGGTAGCCTGTTCCAGTTGTGAACCACTCTATTACTGAGGAAGTGATGTGCAGTGTTGGTCCTAGCTGTTGTGCGATTAATTAAAAGTGAATGTCCTTGTAGGTCTGCCTTGTCTCATCAAATAAACAAAAAAAGTAAAAAAATACAAAAGTATTTAAAGTATTTAGCCACTATTTTATGACTTATACCTCATCACTATTCCTCGGGTCTCCCAACTGAAAGGGTTCACGTTCATCTCACAAGGTGCGTTCGCGCGCTTTTTTGACACTTGTTAAAGGTGCGTTCAAAAACATCATCACGGTTTCGGATAAAAAAAAAACACTAAAATAAAATTTTCGATGACACTTGGCAAAGGTGTATTCAAAACCTTTTACATTTGTGTGGGAACGAAAATTAAATAGCACAGTGGGAAGTACAACATGTGCATCCATATCGGAAATTGATACAGTTACCTACCTCGACTTCCGCGATTTTAAAGCGCAGGTTTTATTATGAGATGACGGAAGTCGAATGCTTTAAAATTTTTAAGTGTGAGATGAACGGACGTATGATTGAGTCGGTTAGGTTGGTAAGATAAAATACGCAATAAATTAAAAAAATCAAGGTAATTTTGTATGTGTTCAAAAAAGTATCAATTTTTTTTTAACTAAGTTATTCTATTAATAAGTTTATAGATGAAGACCTATTTATATAACATGAAGAAAACATAGATACGTAGATACATAGGGACGCTTACAAATAATTTAGACAAATTATAAGAAAAAAAACCAGCTGCTTGTCGCTGAAACTTGATAAATTGCTTACAGATCACGTCAAAACTGTTAAAAAAGAAAAAAACAAGGCACATGCGACACTAATCACTTACTGCCGATTTTTAAGAACGGATGTATGAATGAACGGAAATTGGCAGCTTTTTGTAAGCCATACTTTGTTTCTCTCATAAAAAAATAAAATGCTAAGTTCCACTTTTAAATCTGAAACCATAGAGTTCACTTTCAAATACTGACAACAAATAAAAAGAAATACAACATTGTAATCGGAAGTACAAAATTCAAAATTTAAAAAACGGTAGTTCTTTCTGAGGTAAGTAGGTCAGGTTTTTGCTATCCACTTTATGCAGATGTGGTTTAAAAATACTGAGCTTCCTAAGCAGGCAGATGCACGGAAAGGCCTTGAAGATGTTTGTTATAGCAAAAAACTAATCGCCTTTGCAGCTTTAGAGTCCATGAGTAGTTTTTATATGAAAGGAACGAGGGGGTGGGAGGGGGGGGTTTATTATCGGACTGTATTTGAATAAAAAGTATTAAATATTTCATGCTTAAATTATGCTTAATGTTTTATTCAAACACCATATTGAAAAAAAAACTGCTAAACATATATTCTTCTAAAAATACTATACAAAAAAAGTGTGTGAGAATAATTTTCATGCCAATTATTTTCATCAAAATGCAGCTTTGCCTTTTTAAATAATATTTAATTACTTAATCGCATATACTCTAAATTAAGGTTTTTACTAAAATTGTAGCTTGTTATGGTTGCTTCATGGGTTGTTAACATTTTAGTAAATGACATGCAAAATTAGATAGATAGATAGATAAACACTTTATTGTACACCGTAAAAAAGAAAACAATTTACAAATGAAAAACTTACATAATAAACTAGTACTAGTACAACAGGCGGTCTTATCGCTTAGAGCGATCTCTTCCAGACAACCTTTGAATCGGAGGAATCTGTAGCTTAGAATTTTGGGCTTTGGTGTACAGGTAAAAACAAAATGAACTAAAACTATTTCAATAAGTTGTCCTACATTGTTCACTAAAATAAGTATATATACAAATAATATCTAAACATACAAACAAATATACATACTATATAATATTAATATATATAATTAAATATGTACATACATATTTAATTACTTATTTGTCAACATTTTCACAACTATAGTCATGATAATATGTTATTTTTATTTTATTATTATTATTACTGACTCACATAGGGGTCTATATTTATTATTTTTTAGATAATAATTTAGCTCAGGTTTAGAGGAACCAAGATAATTTTACATACTTTAGCAAACCATAAAAAAAAAGACCTACATTCATACCTAACTTTAACTATACCTAAGAACTTAAAATTAAATTAATTTAAACTTAAATTTAACTTAAAACTTTTCTAGATTAAAATTGTAGAGCTAAAAATAACACACAAAGATAATTGTCATCATTGGTTAATAGAAATGCATAAATACTTACTCAGCATGTGCAAAACGATATAGGAATAAGTATCAAAAATTAAAAAACTCATATTTCTGTGCAAGTCTGTAATGGCATGTCATTTTTTGTTTTGTCATTTTAAGTTATTTAGGTTATTCTTTAGTTTATTCGTTCTGGCTATTGGCCAAGTAAGTATTGTTTAATTCCAGCAGAATTACTAATATATTATGTCTCTATCGCTTCGTCACGTCATCGATCAAACGGATTTTAGTGATTATCATACATTAGATGATAGTCATACATGCATGATTAGTGGGTCTTAATAATCTTAATAATAATAATAATAATATGTGTAGAAATCTCCCGCAACACCATGTAGCCCCAAACTAAGCAAAGCTTGTACTATGGGAACCAGATAACTGATACAATACTTAGATACTTTTTGTTTGCAAATACATAGAATACAACATAACACCCAGACACAGAACATACACTTTTGTTCATCACACAAATGTTTGTTCTGGGTGGGAATCGAACCCACACAGTTTAGAAGACAGGGTTACTACCAACTGAGCCATCGGGCCAGTCAAATAAGAATTAATACGAGTAACAACATAAATATCATACAAAATATAACACTATAAACGCAAGAGTTATATTAATTACGTTATATGCACGGGTTTGGGCGGAAGCCACTATTACGCTGCCGTTAAGTTGGCTTTATTACCTCCGATTGAAGTTGCGCGGGAAAAGGTGTCAATTTGTCAGCCATTTTTTATTTTTAATATAAAAATATGATGAGATTATTTTGTAAGTCTTAACTAGCGTAGCGTAGGAATAGGGTACCCATCAATTTCCGTGGGTGTAATATTTATGTCAGAGTTGGCTAAGGGAATGTGCAGCAGTATTATAATCTACTAAAATCGCCAAAAATCCTGTAGCGTGATGATTATGGCAAACTCCACTCTCCCTCCAATCAAGGAGGCCAATTTTCAGCAGTGACAGCAAAAAGGTTGGTGATGTACATAAGTCAAAGTTCTGCTAAAAAACATAATTTTTTCTAAAAAAAAATTAATATGTTTGTTTTAATTAACAGAATACGCTTTAACGCGATTCAATAATTATCTTTTTTTAAACTAGTTTTTATGCCGTTAATAAAATTAAACAGAAGTTTCAATGCTCTATTATTCTTAATTGTCACATATAGCCACGCGTCCGAACTCCGAAGATAACCGAGTTTTATCGAAATATGGCGAAGATATTACCAAAACAAACCCACAATCGAGCGATTTTCGCCTTTCTACGCAATGTTCTTAAGATGTATTTCAATATAACGTTTGTATTAGGATGATTGTCAAAAGCCTTGAAGGCCTAGCAGATGCGTTTCACAGTTTTGAAGTAACCTTTGTATCATTATGGGATTTTTTCCTTAAGAAAGGCATGTGTTAGTGAAAGATGTCCAGGTAAGACAGATGTACTTCTTAAAATGTTGTGGTCATTCTATCTTCCGGTGAGACTTTGGAGTCAAGTTGAGTCAAAATAGTGTTTAATATAGGTACGTAATATGAGGAGAGGTTATTCAGACTATTTTTTGTTCTTTGATTAGATTTCCTTAACTAAAAGCTGTCTGCGATCTATTGACCATTGTAACGAACAAAAAATTAACCTTTTAATTTAATAAGTTGTGTTTCTATGGGTATAGAAAGATTTGTTAAAAATACTGTTAGAGGGAAAAAAAAACGAGTGTGCTTTAGCCCACACGACTGAAGTAAAACTTCTTTAGCTCCATCTATCGGCCGGTATAGATTTGTTTTTGCTTTGTTCAATGTTAATGTTGCGTAACATTAACATTGAACAAAGCAAAAACATCCATCTTGACAATTGTAAATTGTCATTTTACCGGACATACCAACATAATAATGTAAATTTTAAGTGATTTTAGCATTGTTATATTGACAATGGAGATCTACGTTAACGAACAACTTTCAACTTCTGTTTGCCTCGTCACGCATTCACCAGTTTACTCCCCAAGTCAAGCGTGCGTAGAAGTAAGTAATTAAAAAGTTTTACTTCAATAAATTTTTGCTTTCATGGCAAAGTTTTCAGTTGATATAGTGTAAAGTTTTTGCTGGTACCAATAAGATTTTAGAGGTTATTTTTTTTAATAATTGTTTTGGCTCCACACCTCCGTGTATTCAGCCAGTGTCAAGTAATTGATAATGTATCAAGTTAATAATATTTCACGCAAATATGTGTAAAGTCACAGTCGAAGTCATCAAGTCAAGTCATAGTCTAGTCAAAGTCATACTCCTAGTAAAGTGGTGGCAACTTTACTTGAAGCTTCTATGGAGTTTTGGAAACAACACGAAAAGAAACGTTTCACCATCATTATACCATTTTCCCACACTCACGCCTGTAATCCAGCACTTAACGAATAAAATGCCACCAATTTTATGCACTAACACTGAAAATAACACAAGTTTTGGAAAATAAAACAATGCGGTGACGCAATCTTTTTCGCGTTCCCGCTAAAACTCCCTAGAGGTTATTTCATTTTAGATTTTTATTATTAGTATGAGGTCACATATAAATAAAAACCAAACTTCTTAAAGTTTAAAAGCAGCTGGCATTAAAAACACAAAAAAAGTTGAACTTTTTCCAGCATCTTTCGGATTTTTTACTCATAGACAACATGTCTTTTTTTTAAACGGCACGTACCAAATGTTGCAACGGCAGCTGCGCACGCGTCTTCAAGATCACTTCGCGAATTTTCTCAGGAGACAGATGCCGTAAACTAAATTTCAATACAAACGAAGAAAAAGGTCCTAAGTCGACAATTGCAGGTTTATACTTACGACCCTTTTAAAATTAGCCGAAACACAACACCGACAAAGTTATTTTGCATTTATAAATACGCGGATTTATTGCTACCTCTCGTCATTAAAGATCAAAATTGGGTGTACAATTGTTATAAGAGTTTTGTTGATATCGCATCTTTTTTAAAGTACGAAAATGTACACCTGACATTGTAAAGAAGCTGTATAAAGGAGAATGAAAGGTTTTTGAGCTTGCGGTCAAAAGATGATCTTTATGAACAAACTTGCATTTATCGAGGTAATTTTACGCTTCGATAGTTCTTTTTAAGCTTTTGAAGGTAAATAAGGGTTTTTTTTAATTCGCTACAACGGCTAAGTACTGTAGGTACTTAATGTAGGTATAATTTTTAATATTAAGAACTCAGGGCCAACCCTGATAGCTGCCAGCAATTTAATAGCTTGTGTGGTGTAGTGGTTGCGCAGGTCGGCTCATAACCTAGAGGTGGTGGGTTCGATTCCCGTGGCACGACAAGTACAGAAAAAAGTGCAAATACTTGAAAAAAAAATGACTAAGTTACAGGCATTTTAAAATACAGAAATAGAAAGAGACAACACAAACACGCAGTGACGTCAGTTACCAGTCCTCACAGTAACTCATTACTAAGCTGTGGTAGCTCTACATACAATCTTTTTGGCATGTGACGTCACAAGCCATGCCTTCATAGTAGCTGTGAGGAAGCTCAACACGATCTCTGTTTTGCGAGAAAGGGACAGGCGATGAAACTTTAAAAGCGTACTACTCCGTGATTAATTTACCGATTTTACTTATTTTTACAATGATTACATTCATTTTTAGCCTACTTTATGAAAATAATATTTACTTGTTCATTTTTAATAGTAGTCAAATAGCCTATTCACTAAGTACTTATTAGTGGTGGTAGTGGTAGTTATATTGTACGGTTAATAGAATGATGAATCATAAAGAAACCGCTCCGAATAAATCAAACGAAATATAAAATTCTCGCATAACATTTTTATCGCCACCGGTTGCTAAATACTCACAGTAATCACTAAATTACCGGATGCAGAGGTTCTTGAATAATCATAAAAATGTAGGTATACAGTAAAAGCAGATAATCAAAATCTATACATAATAAAAATGTTACTAAATCTGTACATTGAAAAAAAAATTGCTTAAGTGTATGACTGTTTATCTATCCGTCCTTTTGAACCCGCATCACGCTAAAACTACTTGACGGATTTCAATGTAATTTGTAATGGTCACAGTTAATCTTTCGCAATAACATTTAAATATATTTATTTATGTATTACATTAGTTTTTTTTGTACGTATGTATGTATTTATTTATTGTATTGTTTAGAACGTGTGAATATATACATATATATCTATATTTATATATGTCTCTTCTATATTTTAAGAAGTTAAAAAGTATTATAAGTTTTGGAAAATAATACAACGTGACGCGATGTTTTCCGTTTTCGCGCCAAAACACCCAAAAAAAATTTGGTATGAGAGAACAATTTTGACTATGATTACCAGTGGTAAGTTTTTTTTTTTTTTTTTTTTTTTTAAGATTTGGCTCCACACTTTTGTGTATTTAGCCAGTGTCAAGTTATTGATATTTTATCAAGTTATCGATATTTCACGCAAATATGTGTCAAGTCACAGTCGAAGTCACCAAGTCAATCCATAGTCAAGTCAGTGTAGTCAAAGTCATACTCCTAGTAAAGTGGTGGCAACTTTACTTGAAGCTTCTATGGAGTTTTGGAAACAACACGAAAAGAAACGTTTCACCATCATTATACCATTTTCCCACACTCACGCCTGTAATCCAGCACTTAACGAATAAAATGCCACCAATTTTATGCACTAACACTGAAAATAACATAAGTTTTGGAAAATAATACAATGCGGCGACGCGATCTTTTTCGTTTTCCCGCCAAAACTCAGTGGTAAGTTAAATCTAAATATACATCCATCCTAATTTTCCATGCAAATCACGAAAGATTACATTTATAACTTAGCAATAGTTGTTTTTCCCACAGACTGGAGTTCCTGATCAGAATATTAATTTAATTCCAAGATGAAGTTAGGTAATATAATTGTATGAGTATGTGCATTGCATGGGCAAATGACCAAGTTCCGTTACGTTTGGCTAGACGTAGAAAACAATTGCTGTTTTGAGGATTTTTACCTTTTTTTAGGTTATTTAGAAAGATGATAATGTAATCCATGGTTTTTCTCTAATCTTTGTCTACTTACTAGTTTACTTATAGCTTTGTTTCAGTAACTTGTTGTACATGTGATTATTATAATCTTTTAATGATTGTATATATTTTTGTGAAATAAATTATGTTTATGTTTTTATGTTTTGCTTACTGTAACGTATTCTGTGTTTGTGTATTATATATATATTCTGGGATGGGTGTTATATTGTATTCTATGTATACATTTACAAACATAAAGTATCTATGTATTGTATCAGTTATCTGATTCCCATAGTACGAGATTGTTATTATCATTATAAAACTGTTAAGGCTGTAATTTTTAATTCCGTAGCCATAATAGATGGAAAATCACAGATGATTAACAAATTTTCCTTTATTTATTATGTTTTATTTTATAGGTGCACAAATCATAGAAAATACATTACACAACAACATGATTTAAAAAAAAATGGACAAATATCCGTTCTATTAACTTTTTCTTAAGACTTTTTACGGGGCTCCTGTTTATCTTTACCCACTTGCAAGGCAAAGCTCCCGCTTCTCTCTTTCGATTGATTAGCTAGTTCATGATTTACGTCATGTATCTGGGCAAATGGGCAAAGCCACTTTGTAATTCTTTTTATGATAAGTAGCAGAAACAAAACAAGGTTATATATAAGCATTTCACGTTGTAATTTTGGTCATGACACCACTCCAGAGTTCATTTTCCCCCGAGTCGGAAACAGCTCTACGAGTGACGTCATCCACGCAGACCGTTTTTATGTCACTGCCCAGTACTAGTTTGTTGAATCGTAATGTTATACAGACTTCGTGTTACCATGAGTCCATTGGGTATAGGACAGTGGTTGACGTTCGTTTGTTTTATTAATTACTCGCTGGATCGAACTTTATTTCACAATACAGCCAGCCTCTGTGGTGTGGTGGTTTAGCAGGTCGGTTCATAACCCGGAGGCTCGATTCCCGCGGCAGGACAAGTATTTGTGCACAGAACTAAAAAGCGCAAATACTTGTACTGAGTATGGGTGTTGTGGGACCATGGCCCTCGTAGATACAGGGAATCCTAGTTAGGGTCCAGGATCTATGTATGTGATCGTTGGGCGTTATTATCATTATTATTTATTAACACAGGTTGAGTTGCTTTTGATCAACTATAATCTATGATATCCTAAGACTGTCTGCGGAGCACGCTTACCTTAGTAATTATCTCATCTCCACCTTATTATGTGCATTATTTATTTTTATTTTTGACATAAATTGATAAATCAGTGGAGTCAAAATGTATTAATTAACTTGACTTCTACATAGCTTAATTCAATGGCTAAAATACAAGCGGGTGTTTTTTGGCGGGAAAACGAAAAAGATTACGTTACTTCATTATATTATTTTCCAAAACGTGTGTTATTTTCACGGTGTTAGTGCATAAAGTTGGTGGCATTTTATTCGTTAAGTGCTGGATTACAAGCATGAGTGTGGGAAAGTGGTATAATGATGGTGATAGGCTTCTGGTATAGTTGCCACCACTTTACTAGGAGTATGACTTGACTATGACTAGACTATGACTTGACTCTGACTTGACTTGATGACTTTGACTGTGACCTGACACATTATTTACGTGAAATATCATTAACTTGATAAATTATCAATTACTTGACACTGGCTAAATACACAAAAGTGTGGAGCCAAAACACAAAAAAAAATACAAGCGATGTCTAAGACAAATTCAAACTGTCAATCAATAGACCAATCAGAGCATCGCATTTTCGTCAACGAATAACGCGGATCTTGTCAAATGTTTACCATCACGGCTGCCCATTGGCATATAATGGACAGTGTAACAACAGCCACTGTTACCGTTCTGAGTGGCACTGCACTGCATTGCTTAATGATGCAATTCTGAGACTTCAGAACAGATCAGCGTCGTAACCTGGTGATCGGTGTTTTCAGCAAAGTAGGTACTGGTTAAGGTTGGTACTTACTTCATTGAAATAAAATTGCTCATGCATTGGATTGGAATTTGTACTGAACTGAAGTTATTAAGCGTTTAGAATAAAATAAAGAGGTAGGTAAATAAGGTAACCTCTGTAAGAGATAAGAAATCATTTTATCCTGTAAGATGCAAACTGATGGTCACTCCATACGGACTGGACCAGCAAATATTATTATATTGGTTGTCAAACACACAGTGTTTGGATAGTCTTGCTTTAATTGAGAATTTGTGTGATTTAATTTTATTTCTTTACCTGAGCAGAAGATAGTACGTACCTAAGGTTACTTATTTTGATGGGAAAATGCTGATGTACTTCAGTTGTGGGGCTGGAACCTACTAAAAAGAATGGTTGTAGAGGTGCGTCGTACCACCTACCTTCTACGACCATTCATTTACTGCTCAGGCTGTACGCTTGTGATAAATATAAATTCGGTACCAAGATAGCTTATACACTGGATTAACATATAGGCTACATGTAATCCCGATAAAGTGAAATTTTCCCGTGGGATGAGCAAATAATTAAAATACTTTTTTCCGCAGGTGAAACCACGGGGCACAACTAGTATGATAATAATTGCTTTCCATTTAGTGTATAAAATAAGAATGGATAGAAGTGAGGTTTTATGTGAGTGGCTTATTTTCAGCAGTGGACGTCATCAGGCTGATGATGATGAAAGAAAATGGAAAGCTTTGAAAGAAATACCTTAAGTTTATTATGTTTTAATTCATTTTTGTTCTGCTCATGAAAATTTTGTTGTTTATTTTTCGAACAACGCAACTTGGCTTGGCAGCGTTCGAGAAGCTTCGACCACACTTTTCCACAATACCACAGAGCCTGAAAAAAAAAGTTTCCAGTGTGTATTGCCAGTGGTTTATGTGGCACTGACACATGGTGTCTTACGTTTGGCATCATAAGCAAGTCACGTAACGAGCTATGGAGAGAGCTGTGCTTGGGGTTTCTTTGAGATATAGGATTCGAAATGAGAACTGCAGAAGAGCTAAAGTCTTTAAGAAAGGTTTTAATAATAATAATAATAATATGTGTGGACGGATAGAATACAATATGACACCCAGACACAGAACAAACACCTATTTTCATCACACAAATGTTTGTCCTGAGTGGGAATCGAACCCACAACCCACAGTTCAGAAGGCAGGGCTACTACCAACTGAGCTATCGGGCCAGTATAGTTTTGGAATTAGGTAGTTGAAATGTCAATGGGCAGGCCATATCGCTGGCAGAACCGACCGAACTAATAAGGAAGAAAGGTTCTGGCGACCACGAACTGGAAGACTCAATGTAGGCTGGCTTCTCAGCAAGACCGGGGAGAACTGATGGATGCAAGAGGCAAGCAACTGCAAAGTGGCGCTCTATATAATAATAATAACGCCCAACGATCACATATACAAAGATCCTGGGCCCTAATAGGATTCCCTGTGTCTAGGGACCCAAGAACTACTAGGACCATGCTCCCATAACACCCAGACTCAGAACAAGCACTTGCGCTTTTTTTCTGTGCACAAATACTTGTCCTGCCGCGAGAATCGAACCCGCCGCCTCCGGGTTATGAGCCAACCTGATCAACCACCACACCACAGAGGCTTTCTATATGGAACGCCTATGTTCAGCAGTGGATGTCTTCAGGCTTTTGATGATGATGATCGTAGAAGTATAGATTTTTTAAAAGTTTTTTATCATAATAAAAATATGTAAAGCAGCAAAGACAAAAAATTAAATATTAATTAAATAATAACCGGACACTGAAGGAGGCGGTAATAAAGATTAGGTTTTTGAAAATACCATGCGAACTGGTCCCTTTATTTTGTTTACGTGTTTTATTTTTCATATACCTAATCTTACAAAGATCGCCAATTACAATAATCAGCGTGGGAAGTCGCAGCAAGTCAATGCGCCCATAAGGACAAGATAGACTAAACTGTTGGCAAAAACTAAAACCTGTCCGTAACTCAATAGTGACTGGAAACCACTTACACGTTTCTAGTATAACGGTGTACTGTACAACTAGACTGTGTAATTGTCACAGTCTCACACACACATTGCTATATTGACAATCAGTCGGAGCTAAATTATGACATCACGTAACTTTTTTTTTGGTGTGGCTCCACACTTTTGTTTAGCCACTGGCTATACAATCGAAGTCATCAAGTCAAGTTATGACTAGTCTAGTCAAGTCATACTCCTAGTAAAGTGGTGGCAACTTTACCAGAAGCTTCTATGGAGTTTTGGAAACAACACGAAAAGAAACGTTTCAACATCATTATACCACTTTCCCACACTCATGCCTGTAGTCCAGCACGAATAAAATGCCACCAATTTTACGCACTAACACTGAAAATAACACAAGTTTTGGAAAATAATACAATGCGGTGACGCAATCCTTTTCGTTTTCCCGCCAAAACTCCGATTGCATAATTTGCAACCGTTTGAAATAACATTTGGATTTGACAGTTTACACTTACCACAGAGCTGCTAGGCGACCATGTAGCTTTATTGCACCCGATAGAAACAGTAATTTGTATGGATTTAACAGTTTCAATATGCAGTGTATGTGCATAGTTACTAAAGAAATGTTCAAATTCGGAATGAAATTTCTCCGGTAGCGTTGCAAACAAAGATCCGTGATCCCCAGGAAATAATTCCTTTAAAAAAAGGTTTTTACCGACTTCAATCCCAATGAGAGCATCATCAATGGGGCCGTTCAAGTATTACGTAAGCACTATGGGGGGGCGGGGGGTCTTTGCTTTGCTTACTTTGGATGACATAGGGGGTAGGGGAGTCTAGATGATGATGTAGTTATTAACCTTTTTACACGAATAGCAACAATCACATTGTCTTTGCTTGATACACGAAACATTATAATTATAATATTAAAAAAATAATACATTAATTGAAAATATTTACGTAAGCATGGGGGAAGGGGGTAAGAGCTCTGCTTACTTTGCTGACAAGGGGGATTGGGGGGGAGGTAAATAATTGTAATAAATCTGCTTACGTAATACTTGAACGGCCCTAATGTAGTCGAAATCGAAATACGCATTCTTAAAGATAACTCAAAAACGGAAGAGCACCAACTTTCAAATAAAAAGGAATCTGCAAAATTGGTTCACCTAGTCGAAAGTTCTGAGGTAAAAAACAAAAAAAATACAGTCGAATAGAAAACCTCTTCAGTTAATGAAGTCGGTTGAAAATTACGTCACGCCCTGTTAGAGGCAAAATAATAATATATATTAATAATTATTGTAATAATAATATAATATAATTAATAATATTCGTGCACTATACACTAGCACTAACGACAAGACTGGAAACATAGCAGATTTATCCTAAGACGTGACACGTTTGAATTGTATGAAAAACGCTAAAAAAGCATCTAGAGTAATATTTTCCTTCTCTGTAATATGATGGAATCACTGTCAAGTTTCTTGTTATCTTTTATTTGTAATCGAAGCTTCGAATCGCAGTTTTCTTTACTGTGTCGGATTTTCGAACGAACTCATTTTGTCCAAACTCATTAAACCGGATTGCCATATTTTGACTTTTAGCACTTTTTAATTTTATTTGCTTAGCATATTGATCTAAATTATTTTTAGTATCCCTATTTTGATTTGAAAAATGCTAAAAATATCCTATTCGCAATAAATTATTTGAAGTTGATTTGACTTAGGAAATAATTTAAGAATGAAATATGTTATCTGAAAATATCGAATTTGTATCAAAATTACGTAATCAACCTGCAGAGCACTAAATGCTTTGTTTGCGTTCGATTGATTGTTTAAATTTCAATTGTTTATTTGCATTCCATAATTGTTTATATCGATGATGATATTTGTTTACTAGTGTTTATCAAATGTTTAGTGCTCAATGGTTAGAGAGACGATGTAGTGTGTCATCATTAGAGTGTAGAGAGACATTTATACTTTGATGACCTTTTAAATCGATAATAGCTTAATTTGTACAATAGGTACATATTTGTGATCATAGAATAGTTCATGAGATCGAAACTTCGAATCTTAAATTTAGGTTTGGTTTTCAATGAAGATAAAATATAAACCATAGATTACTTCTGTTTTAATTATTTTTGAAATGGCCAAAGTGTTTTTTTTTTTCGTTATTTAAGCTAACTACTACAATATCAACTAGGTACTACTAAATAAGTAGCAATTTTATTAGGTCAGTATACAGTGCAAATTTTTGAAATGGCCAAAGTGTTTCTTTTCTAAATCATCTACTACATTATCAATATGTACTACTGAATGTGTAGCTATTTTATTAGGTCAGTATACAGTGAAATTTTTTTAACACTACGTATTAGAAAAATAACATTTGGACTGTATATTTGCCACGCTGACTTATAACCAGTCCAAATACTTCACTACTGGCAGCATTGCCCGTTGAATTGCATTGCTGAATCGTCGTGCCAAATAAGTAACTCCAAAGTTTGATCTTGCTTGTTAAAGGCGTTTTTTATTATATCATCTTAATTAAATTTTTCATATTCGAGAACTACAGGAAACATAAAAATATGCAAGTATTTTAACTAAACAAAAGTTATAAAATGGGACCTATTACTACTCCATTATACTATTATTATTACTCCGGACCTTGGGTGAACTCTGAAGTCCTGGCCACTCTCCTCTCAATCCTCGTTGCGTACACCGCTCTCAGGAATAAAATAAAATAATATAAAATGGGCCTCCATGTAAAAAATAGTGTTTAGATTCCACATTAACTAGCACATTGAAAGTAACAAAGGTTTCTTATTAAAAAGGTTCTTAGCCCGGCCACAGTATTGATTACATTACATATACATATATCAATTAGCTTGAGAAGTTTCTTTTTATTTAAGTTTTGGCTCCACACTTTTGTGTATTTAGCCAGTGTCAAGTAATTGATACTTTAACAAGTTATCGATATTTCACGCAAATATGTGTCAAGTCACAGTCGAAGTCATCAAGTCAAGTCATAGTCAAGTCAGTCTAGTCAAAGTCATAGTCCTAGTAAAGTTCTGGCAACTTTACTTGAAGCTTCTATGGAGTTTTGGAAACAACACGAAAAGAAACGTTTCACCATCATTATACCACTTTCCTACACTCATGCCTGTAATCCAGCACTTAACGAATGAAATGCCACCAATTTTATGCACTAACACTGAAAATAACACAAGTTTTGGAAAATAATACAATGCGGCGACGCGATCTTTTTCGTTTTCCCGCCAAAACTCCCGCTTGAGAAGTTATCAATTACTTGACACTGGCTAAATACACAAAAGTGTGGATGGAGCTAAAACAAAAACAAAAAATGTAAAAAAAAAACACCATTATGTCAGGTTTCCCACTACGAGACGACACAGAATAGTATCAAGTTATAGCGGTGAGTCAGACGAGAGGCTCTTCAAGTCTCTTACGCAATAAACAAAGCAAGTTCGGTTCATAAAGCTCATATTTGAATGACTAGATTCGTGATCTGCGTGTTTGTTTACCATAGATGTTGGCACACTTGGTAATTTTATTTGTTTAAAGGACTAATATAAATAATACTCTAAATTTGTCTAACTCTAAGAACAAAAACAACAAATGGCACTTTTTAAAAGCTCAGGCGACGTTAAAATTTCATATGAAATAAATATTGTAAATAGGAGTTTTGGCGGTAAAACGGTAAAGATCGCTTCACCGCATTGTATTATTTTCCAAAATGTGTAATTTTCGAAGACTCAGAACAAGTAATTTCGTTTTTTTCTGCGTATTTTTGTCAAATACTTGCCCTGCCGTGGGAATCAAACCCGCCGCCTCCGGGCTATGAGCCGACCTGCCCAACCACCACACCACAGAGGCTGTCAAAAGTAGTTTTGTACGTATACCAGGACTTTAAGCGTCAGACGTTTCCCAAAAATCAGTACCTATAAAACGTTAAGTAAACTACGGATATCTTTTGCTCACACGTAATTGACATAATAGTGTGATGTTAAATTACTGCCCATATTTAAACATTTTGTCGCTTGCGCAAGCGCAGCCTTACGTGGCCATAAAGATTGAATTCAATGACCATTACTTACTGATCTAGTGAGATGAAGAACAATGCTATATGAAGCGAGCAATGGTGATAAAAGCGGCGACTATGTCAGTAAACTTATGACACAGTGAAAATTTTGCAGTAGGTTAAGCGTCACGGCCGCTAATAACAGATTGCAGAGTCACAAGGAAGTCTAAGGTCCGTATTACAGAACGATGCTCAGTCATCGATCGGTGCTCAAGCAGAAATTTCATTCATAAAATGATCAATTAGTGAATGATATCTCTGCTTGAGCACTGAACGATGACTGAACATCGTTTTGTAATGCAGACCTAAGAACTCTAAATTAAAGTTTCGCGAGACATCGCACAGTCTAGTAATAATATAAGTCATAAGATTTCTAGATTTTCTAGACTGTGAAATCAGATCATAAAGTATCATTTCCCATTGCAGTGATTTCCTGCCCTTCAAACCAGATCACAGAAGTGCTTTCACACTACTGTTTGGTGCCATAATAACCGGCAAAACGGTGGTACCTGCTAGACGAACTTTGCAGTAAAATCGTACCACCTAGTGTACTGTAAAAAAATATCTGTAAATTTTTATGGTTTAGAATCCCCACCACTTAGGCACTGTGGCTTAACTTTAAGCCTCAGTTAAGCACCTGTTTACATACGAGCGCCATACGTGAGATCTTATAGAGTCGTCTGGTCCGTACGTGACTTTTTGTTGGACCCGCTCAATCAGTACGTGAACGTTTCTATTTAAGTGTTTAGAGAAAAGCTCTCCATTTGTTATATTCTTATAGAAATAGAAAGACATTCAATACTTGCCCAAAATTTAAGTACAAAAACAGAGCCTGGGCCGGAAGGAAAAGTGGACTAAAAAAAGCAAGTACGAGCGGGATCATTGATGAGCTCAAACGAGCCTGTCAATTATCCCGCTTGTATGAATAAAATAGTAATAAGAGTATTTTAATTAGATTGTAAATTGTGTGTACACCCGGAGCACTCACGCTCACTAAAAAGCTTCTTCTTGCGGCGGCGTGTGTCGGGTCGTCCTCTTCCCTCAAACATGGTCGAGGAGGGCGATGGCTGGAACATGCGTCAAGCTCGTGAACGGGTGCTTGCGGAAGCTGGTTTGCTCGTGTTGTCTGCACAAGTACAAAACAAGTTTATATTAATACATAATATGTACATAACGAATAAAAAACAAGCATCGAATGTGCGTCGGCTCAGCATATTATTTTTTTATGTTAAGGAATGACGTGACGAGCTAACCGTTCGCTTGTTAAGCGACACGGCTGCCCATATCAGTTGCAGCGTCACTCGGAACTCTAAAGTATATTGTTTCGCGTGCCACTGCACTGCGTACGTCAACCTGAGACATCAGCACAGTCTGGTAATAAGATTACTCGACTGTGAGATCAGGTCATAAAGTCTCATTTGGCCAGTAATTTCACTAGCTACTGCCCTTCAAACCGGAACACAGCAGTGCTTGCGTCCTACTGCTTGGCGGCAGAATAACTGCCAAAGCGGCGGTACCTACCTAGACGAACTTTCCAGAAAGTTCTACCACCTAGTAAATTGCTGGTCATTGAAGATATTCAGCGCTGATTTTCAGCCTAGACCCAGAGGAGGTCTTAGACATTCAATGGTAAATTTGTAGCACATACGACTAACGTAGGGTACTGTCTGTACCAGAAATCTTAGATTTTCCCCCCATATTTTCCCGTGGGTACCGTAAGAGTTCGATAAAGGAATATCTAGGGAATGGACTGCAGCATTCTCCTCAATCTACTGCGTTCACCAAACAACCAAATGATTATGGCAACCCCGTCCCCTAAAGAGGGCTCTTTCCGTTCTCTATGTTCAGCAATTGATGCTTTCAGGCTGACGAAAAGTGATTGGTCGTTTATATAAATAATAATATGTGTAGGCATTTCACACAGCGCCATCTAGTCCCAAGCTAAGCAAAGTTTCTTCTATGGGAACCAGATAACTGATACAATACTTAGATACTTTTTATTTATAAATACATAAATAGAATATAATAAACACCCGGACACAGAACAAACACCTATGTTCATCACAGAAATGTTTGTTCTGGGTTGGAATCGAACCCACAACCCACAGTTCAGAAGACAGGCTTACTACCAACTGAGCTATCGGGCCATACAGAATATACTTTTTAATCCGAAAGATAAAGTTATACCAAAACGGGTTAATACGCGAATGATATCGCGGGCTACCGCTACAGTTTCTAAAGATTTCACTTCCCCTGGGATTAAAACGTTATGGAGTCTTCAAAAAGTTTGTAAACAATTGTTTTTATCTCGTAATGAGCCAATAAATGTTAAATTAACAATGGCTGGAAGATACGATCTGCAATCGAACGCGGAAGTGTTTATACTACCTTACTTTTTGTAATATATTCAAGGCTTTGAAATAAAAAAAATCTGTTTGGTGCCATCATACTGTTACACCCACAATAACGTTTCAAGAAATTGTTTCATTGTTGTTGTACCAATTTATTTTTGATTTGTTTTCGTCTTCAATCAAAAACGCTTGTTATACTAATGAAAATAAGGTCTACTCAACCTTCTTAAAAGCTTCTATTATAATAATAATAACGCCCAACGATCACGTACATAGATCCTGGACCCTAACTAGGAATTCCTGTGTTTAGGGACCCAGGAACTACAAGGATCCTGGTCTCACAACACCCATACTCAGGAAAGTAATTGCACATTTTTTAGTAAAAATACTTGTCCTTTCGCGAGAATCGAACCCGCCGCCTCCTTGTTATTAGCCGACCTGCTCAACCACCGCACCACAGAGGCTGTCGTTTGTTATATATATTTGTTATAGATTCCGGTTCCGGTGTCAAAGTAGCCAGAAGTATTGTCATTTGCTCCCACAATAATATTCACTTTTACGTAATCCACGCGTACATATAGTGCTAAATGTCAATAGTACCATAATTAAAGTCAATACAAGTGAGTTCATATTGAAATACTTCAACAAAAATAAGAAACAGCACAAAAGTGATATTTTTTATCGAGATGGATAACCTCAAAATAAGTACAAAGTGAAGTTAGTTTGCTACTCAAATCATAGACAATCTCACCCAGTCTAGACAACTGCAAGAATTATTAAAACAAACAGTGTTGCCACCTCAAGAAATTAAAAAGCTACCTTTTCATCGAGTGCTGCCAGTTCAGTCAAAACTACCCATAAATCGGGAAAAGCGGAAGATTTGTTTTTCACTTTTAAAATGGATAGCCAAATGCAAATGTTATTCGAAAAAATTCAAGAACAAATGCAACAACAAACAATAACTATAACGGAAACAGTAACTAAAAACGTAGTGCAACAAATCGACGAGCGATTTAAACAGTTAGACGAAGAAAATAAACAACTTAAAAACGAAGTTAAAGAATTGAAGGAGAAAATGAAAGGAATGGAAATGGCTAGAAAGAAAAATAATATACTCATATTCGGACTAAAGGAAGATAAGAAAGACGAGTCAAGCTTCGTAAAAAGTTTAATTGGAAAACTCAACGGCTATCTTGGATTGAAGCTACAAGAACACGAAATAATAAACGCATTTAGAATTGGAAATAAAAAAAGTTCCCCGCAGCCCATTTTAATTTCACTTGTATCCTACTGGAGGAAAATGGAAATAATGAGATGCAAAAAGAAACTACCTCCAGGCATATATGTGAAAGAAGACTTTACAAAGGAAATCTTAGAGGTGCGCAAAGCTTTACAACCAAAGCTTGAAGAAGAACGGAAAAAAGGTAACATAGCTTACTTAAAAGCAGATAAGCTAGTCGTAAAAAATCAAATAGATGCAACTCGTGAAAAGCGGAAAAGAGACCCATCTTTTTCACCCAATGCCAGTACATCACAGATAGATAAGCCATTACATGTAGCTTTGAAAAAAGCCAATACAACTAATGCGTACGAGTACATGGCACGCGCGAGATCAAACTCATTGAAAGAGAGGACCAGTTCATAGCAACCAACGCACTCCCGAAATCGGAACAACAACTACCACGATACAAACATCCAACAAATAACCAAGAATAACACTTCCCCAAGCCGGCTGGTCCCCGTGGGGAAAAATGACCAAAACCCTCCAGTGAAAAATACAAAAACAATTCAAAATTTACTACACATTGGAACTTTCAATGTACGATCCTTAGCATCCACAAGCAAATACATCGAACTCATGCATTCATTAGAAAAAATAAAAATTGATATATTAGGTTTAGCTGAAGTCAGGCGAATGGGCTGTAACATTGAAGAGCACAAAGATTTTATATTTTGCTATAAAGGAGAAACGCTTGGCCTGCATGGTGTAGGGTTTCTAATTAAAAAAGAATACAAAAACAACATATTAAATTTCTCAGGCTTCTCGGAAAGAGTGGCCCTACTTCAGTTAAAATTCATCAAACAGATGATTTCAATCATCCATGTTTACGCACCAACAGAAAAAGCCTCCGCGGAAGAAATAGACAAATTTTACGATACCCTACAAGAAGCACTAAATCAGGCCGGGGAGCACGTCTTAGTAATCGGAGACTTTAATGCCAAAGTAGGCCAATCAAAAATAAATGAAGATAAAGTTTTAGGAAAATTCGGCTATGGAATAAGAAACGAACGAGGAGAAAAGCTCATAGAGTTTGCCCTTGAACATGAACTGTCGGTTATGAATACACATTTCAAAACGAGATATAATCGCAAATGGACATGGATCTCGCCAAATGAAAAAACAAAGAATGAAGTAGACTACATCCTGTCAAATCAGCCCAAAAAGATTAGGAAAATAGAAGTATTACACGGGTTAGGATTTAGTTCTGATCACAGATTGGTAAGAGCCATTTATCTTTTACAAGATAGTAAAAAATGCAGGAAGACATTCAAATCAAATTTAAACACTTTCAAAACTGAAGAAGAACAAACTCTATACACTAGAAATTTAGAAAACTATACTAAAGAATTGGAAACCATAGATGATGACGTCAATGTCCAGACATTATATAACAAAATAGAACACATAATTAAAAAAAGTATGTCAACGAAACAAAAAGAAGAAAATCAAATCAAAACAAACAAAATACTTTCAAAATCTACAGTAGAACTTATGATAAGACGCTCAAAACTTATGAAAACAAAACACAAAAGCAAGGAAAGGAAGAAAGAATTAAGTACGCTATTCAAGAAAACTAACAAGGCCATCAAAAAAGACTACGCAGACTACAGAAAACAGATAATAGAAACAAACCTAAAGCAATACCGAAGCACTAAAAGAGCATATAAGCAATTGAGAACACATAAAAATTGGATACAAAATTTAAAAACAAATGCCACAAGAAACAACACGAGGAAAGACATCATAGACTGTGCCACAGAGTTCTACAAGGAGCTATACAAATGTAACACTGCAATTAGCGAAAACAAATGTCCTTCTAACTATTACGACACTGAGTACAAACCCACGGAAGTGGAGGCAACGGAAGTAGTAAGGCATATAAAAAATCTTAAATCTGAGAAAAGCCCAGGGCCAGATGGTATACCGAACGAAACTTTAAAAATTGGAATTTCTCTTTTAGCACGCCCTCTGTCATATTTATTCAGCAAAATTATAAGCACGGGACTAATACCAACACAATGGAAGAAATCAGATATAATACTGCTGTATAAAAAGGGTGACCCCAAAGACATAGGCAACTATCGTCCTATTAGCCTTCTCCCTAGCATCTATAAACTTTTTACTTCAATAATATTGAGTAGAATTAGTGGCAAAATCGAAAATTTTCAATCAATAGAACAAGCGGGCTTCCGGTCGGGCTTCTCAACAATTGACCATATACATGTAATGCAGCAAATAATAGAAAAACATAAGGAGTTCAATAGACCTTTATATGTAGCCTTCATTGATTATGCAAAAGCATTCGATACTATATCACACAATGCAATTTGGGAAGCACTAAACAAATGTCAGGTCCATGAAAAGTATAAAAATGTTTTGAAAAACATATACGATAACAGTACCAGTTGTGTGAAACTAGAGAAAAGGGGACCGGAAATACCAATTCTAAGAGGAGTGAGACAAGGAGATCCCTTGTCCCCAAAAATTTTCATAGCTGTGCTCCAAAACATCTTTGAGAATTTAAAATGGGAGAAAGAAGGAATCAAAATGGGCAACCGGTACCTAAATCACCTCAGATTCGCAGATGATATTGTTATTTTTGCAGAAAGTAGTGGAAGATTAGAAAAAATGGTAAACGAGTTAAGTGAACAGAGCAAAAAAGTAGGCCTTTTGATGAATAAAGATAAAACTAAAGTTATGACAAACAGCTATACACGTACAATAACACTAGAAGGAAATACACTTGAATACGTAAATAATTTCATATATCTAGGAAAAGAACTATCATTTGAAGATAAAAGCGAAGAGAAAGAGATAGAACGCCGTATAAATATAGGCTGGAAAAAATACTGGTCTCTTAAAGAAATTATGAAAGGTAAATATCCGCTACACCTGAAGAAAACAGTGATGGATACATGCATTCTGCCAACTCTTGCGTATGGATGCCAGACAAGGACTTACAACACTAAAATAAAAACAAAGCTAGTCAGTTGCCAGAAAGCAATGGAAAGAAGCCTTTTAAAAATAAGAAAAATAAACAAAATAAGAAGCGAATTTATTAGAAAAAAGACCAATCTAATCGATGTCCTACAGTACAGTCTACGGGCGAAATGGCGATGGGCTGGACACGTAGCACGATACAGCGACAAACGATGGACAGGGGAAGCAACAAAATGGAATGGACCTAGTGGGAAAAGAAGGAAGGGAAGACCTATGAAACGATGGAGTGACGAAATCATAGCCATAGCGGGAAAAAAGTGGACTGAGCGAGCTAAAGATAGGGAAAGCTGGAACGCACTGGAGGAGGCCTTTACCCAAACAGGGGTTCCTATCTAAACTTTTTTTTTTCATTTCTCTAATAGTTATAAGTAGAAATAATATAAATATAAATATATGTAATAATTAGGATATAGGAAATAAAGAGGCTTTATTATTATTATTATTATTTATTATTATAACCTTCTTAAAAGCTTCTATTATAATAATAATAACGCCCAACGATCACGTACATAGATCCTGGACCCTAACTAGGAATTCCTGTGTTTAGGGACCCAGGAACTACAAGGATCCTGGTCTCACAACACCCATACTCAGGAAAGTAATTGCACATTTTTTAGTAAAAATACTTGTCCTTTCGCGAGAATCGAACCCGCCGCCTCCTTGTTATTAGCCGACCTGCTCAACCACCGCACCACAGAGGCTGTCGTTTGTTATTTATTATTGACCATTTTTTTTTATTATATTAAGGGATGAGACGTGACGAGCTATGATGATCGCCTGATGTTAAGCTACACGGCTGCCCATATCAGTTGCAGTGTCACTCGGAACTCGAAACTATAGAGTTTTGCACGACACTGCACTGCGCACGTCATCCTGAGACATCAACACAATCTAGTAATAAGATTACTCGACTGTGAGATCAGGTCATAAAGTCTCATTAGCCCAGTAACTTCAATAGCTACATCGCGGTTCAAACCGGAACACAGGAGTGCTTGCGCACTTGTAAACTCAACTGAAGTAGATTCCAAATATTTACACACATATAACTTGTGCAAATAAATTTAGTAATATTCTTAGATAGCTATTATTATAATTTTACACGTCTTATTCCTTTCGCTGAAAAAATCCAAGTGAGTGCAGGCCGCAGGCCTAGACCCGTCCGCCATGTTTTTCCCTACCACCGTTATTGGTGGTGGATACAGTTTATCAGTTGGTCTATGCCAGCGCCCCCTACACTTCCTACTATAATTTATTATTATTATTTTTATTTTTTTTACTGTCGATAGGTTTGCGTTTGACTACATCTCACCTGATGGTAAGTGTCGATGAGGTCGAAGGTGGAGCACGCTTACCCAGAAATAACCTATTTACTTTTGACTTAAAGACACCCAAGTTGTAGATGGTTGGAAACACCGACGACGAGAGTGAGTTGCATTCCCTAGCCGTACGCACAATAAAAGAATCTGCAAAGCGTTTCGTACGAACAAAAGGTAAATCAACAACGTAAGGATGGTAACTCTGACCTCGCCGTGAGGTCCTGTAGTGGAATGGAGGCGGTGGGATAAGATTGTGAATTAATCAATATTTATCTTAATATATGAATCATGTCTATTTAAATAAATCAAAAATACAGACTAACTACATAAATATAATAATAAATAAAAATAAAAAGCCTTTTATTTCCTACAAATTTTCCTGTAAGTAAAAAGTAAAAAATTATGTTAAGTACAAAGTTTAAATATCTAATTTAAAATAATTTTGAATATAACAATACTTAAGCCTAACATAATTTAATTTGATATATCAATATCTGTAGGAACCCCATACTGGGTGAAGGCCTCCTCCAAAGAAACCCATTTGTCTCTGTCCTGTGCGATCTGTTTCCAATTTGAGCCAGCTATCCTTGTAATCTCATCAGCCCAACGCGTCAGCGGTCTTCCTCTGCTCCTTTTACCTGGAGGACTACTAAACTACATAAATATATCTAAAACAAATGGCGACAACACACTACTGCTTGATTGATTGATTATAAATGTGCCGTGTGGTCCAGGGGGAAGTATAGGACCAGCACTCTCTTTTGTACCATAAGAGCCGGCTAAGCAATAAACATGACCACATGGTGATTATAGTAGCATTTATAGACCGCCATTTTACTGTACACATCATTATTCCTTATGTGCCAGTAGGTACGTACTCAAACGCGAATAATTGAAAATGGAATATTATGCAATTATGTTTTCGCAACTACCTCCATAAAGTATCGTTTGTAGTACACAGACTAGCATAATGATATTGCGTGTGTAAAATGTTGGGTATTAACTCTCAAAACATGTTTGCAATTCGTAATTTAGTGCATTGTATGTGTTAGCTAATGGTTAGGACGTTACAAAGTTGAAATGTATGAAGGAAAACCTTCAATACCCACTAAGTGGCGAAATTACTAGGTCTTACTAGGACTTTTCTGCAAAGTCCGTCTAGGTAGGTATCACCGCTTTCCCAGTTACCGCCAAGCAGTAGTGCGCAAGCACTACTGTGTTCCGGTTCGACGAGTACTGTAGCTAGTGATATTACTGCACAAATGAGGCTATGATCTAATCTCACAGTCTAGTAATCTTGTTACTAGACTATACTTTAGAGTTTCGAGTGACACTGCAACTGATATGGATGGCCGTGGCGCTTAACATCGGGTGAACGACTTGCTCATCATGTTATTATTCAACAAAAAATATATATAAAAAACGCTTGACCATTGTTAAATGTAACTAAAGTAAGAGTCGCTTTCATTAGTTGCTACACTTTGTTTTGAAAATAAATGCAGATGCTACATTTATATTGATGTTATTCATAAATGAGATCAAGTTAATCAATAAGTACAAGAACATATAGAGCAAAAAAATAAAAAAATACGTAAAATAAATAATTATATTATTTGTATTACAAAAAAAAACTTGAGAGATGTCAAGGAACACCCGGATAGAACGAAGTTTCTTTCGATTAATTAGTGAAGGAATTGTAATATTTTTTAAAGTTATAATAATATTTCTTTTATTAAGAAATATAATGTAAATAGAAAGAATATTAATATAATATGAATGTGAAATAGAAAGACGAAACGAAAATAGTTGGCTTGCTTTCTATGAAAGAGAGAGAGAGAAACAGACAGAGAAACACCAGTCTAGCCCCATTCGCAACGCGCGATAAGGAACTTCGTTCCAAAAACTGATTTAATTACGGAAAAGAGACATTCCTTTTTCATAACAGCTAATTTTGAAACTGGCCGCAAAATAATCTTAGTAAAAGGCTGCAAAATTGGACTATTGCAGGCTCTGTTCCGTCCGACAGTCGATTATACCTCGCATATCCGACTGCGTTCCCACGGCTGGTACAAACGAGTTATTATTAAAACCTACTCCACTCCACAATTCAATTTGAACTCTACATCTTAGTAATAGAGTTAAATTTTGATTGTTGCACGCCGAAGATACACCAGGTGAGACATCACACAAAACGGACTCAAATGCACCGAGCATTGAATTCAAATTCAGAATCGCAGCTACTAGGAGATGCTGGCCACAAGAACACAATTTGAAATTCGAATTCGGAATCGTCGGTGAAGGATTTTAAGTCCTCACTCGTTGTTTGAGAGTTGTTTGGGATAAGTAGCGGTAAACTTTTTCTTTTTTTCTTTGTTATGAGTTGAGAACTTATTAATTGTGCCAGCGCATGCGCTGTGTTGATAGTTTGAATGAATGATTACAAGAGATAGTCTTTTCGGATAAATTGACTTCTTTCAAATGTTTTCTGTAATGCAATTGTTAACTAGCGAATTTAGATGCTTCGTGTTTATATAAGTATGTATTTTGTATAAATTATGTGCCTTTATATGAGTGAATGCCCCATTAGTCATTTTCACTGTGAAATAATTAATTTATAAGCTAAATAAATAGGTAGAGTGAACAAAAAAATGCATTTAACAGCCGTTCTTAAAACAGCAAAATGAGTCTGTTTTTTTTGCATTCAATATGATATGATTCATTTTTATAAACCATAAAATGTGACGTTTAAAATAGATACGTACAATACAATAATACTTTATTGAAAACATCAAGTAATACATAAAAATGTACCTTAAAACAACTTACAAAAAATGGTACAAAAGAGCGGCTTTATCGCATTAAGCGGTTTTCTCCAGGCTACCTTAGTATGGACTGGAATTAAAAGACCGAAATTGCAATTGCTGTTGTTACAACTTACATACAAAAACTGTCGTGATAGTAGTTATCTATAACAATTTAAAACTATTGTTTGTTAATATAACACGTGCTAAAACAAACTTAGCTTATAACTCTCCTCTGCCAAGAATATGCCGCACGTATAATGAATTAAATGCATCCATGAGTGATCTTGATATCTTTCACGACACGTTGAGCGCATTCAAGAATAATGTAGCAAAGTTCTTGAATGTAAACAACGTGTCATGTAAATAAACATTAATGTTTCTTTTTTTTTAATTTTATGTCAAACCTGTATTTTAATATTATTATTATTTTCTTACCATTAATTATATTGTATGTATTTTTTTTTTCCATGTATTTATCATTATATAGATGTATATGCTGTTGTAGTATTTATCTATTGTTTAACTTTTTTTTTTTGTCTTACCACAATATATATGCTAATGTTGTAAGCACCTGTTAAGGGTATATATATCAGAAAAAATGTATTAGTTTAAGATCTATTATAGATAATATTAAATATATATACTGTTGGTGTTTCATAATAAATAAATAAATAAATATAATATGGGGCTTTCCGGAAAAAAAAATTCCAATGGAAAACGAGAAAGTGGTGAAACTACGTAGTGTCTACGCAAATAGAAGTTAGGTATATTTTTATTTAATTTTTTTTTTTTTTTTATTATGTTAAGGAATGACGTGACGAGCTAGCCGTTCGCCTGATGTTAAACGACACGGCTGCCCATATCAGCTGCAGTGTCACTCGGAACTCTAAAGTATAGATGTAATTGGCTAATTGCTCCTATTTATTATTTACTTTGCATTCCATTCCATTTTAAAGTAGTATATATTAGTTTATTTTTTATAAAATATATATGTATTAGATAAGTATATATATTATATAAATATATCAGGTAATAGTTTATAATTTATCTATATTTACTTTATCTATAAATTGTTTTACACCGCCGTTTATTCTTCTCTACCGCTACTGTCCATCCAAAGGTTGTCTGGAAGAGATCGCTGTCAGCGATAAGACCGCTCATTGTTACACTTATTCGTAAATATATTATAATTATTCCTGATTTTGTACTTCATTGGTGAGACAATAAAGAGTTCTCTATCAATCTATATTTACCTATTCAGCATCTTAAAGAATTATTTTGGTAGCATTTGATCAACTTTTTTTTTAACAGTTTGTTAGATCTGTCTTGCGTTTCGTTGTTTATATTCAATCGAGCCATTGACTTTATTAAAGTAAATGAATCATTATGCTTTAGAGATTACGTAGTTAGACAAGGAGTTGACTGGCCTGATAGTACAGTTGGTCACTACCAACTCTGCCTTCTGAATTGTAGGTTGTGGGTTCAATTTCCATCCAGAACACACATTTTTTGTGATGAATATAGTGGTTTGTTCTGTGTCTGAGTGTTATATTGAATTCGATGTATGTATAACAAAAAGTTTCTATGTATTCTATCAGTTATCTGGTACAAGCAGCAAGTATCTGTAGTACAAGCTTTGCTTAGTTTGGGGCGTTTTTTTTTGATGGCGTTATGCGAAATGTCCTCTATATTTACTTAATTATGCACTAATTTCGTATTGTAGCCAAGCGACTTTGGCTCAGCGGTAGCCGTGTGCGTCTTCACACCGGTTCGAAACCCATTCGGCCCTGTGTCTAATGACTTAAAGTAGGTTATCACATGTGCGTTACATTCGCTTCGGGGAAGAGCGAAAGCATAGGCTTTACATGGGGATGTAAAGCATCGAATGTGTCGTTTTATAGGGGAAAAGCCTGAGTTTAGCAGTGGATGTCTACAGGACTACTGGAGAGGAACTACGAAGAAGTTCCACAACGCAGAATAAGTATTTGCGTTTCTTTTTTCCTGTAATTAATATACTTGTCCTGTCGTGGGAACCAAACCCGCCACCGCCGGGTTATGAGGCGATCTGCTTAACCACCACACCATAGAGGCAGATACTGTCTGAATGATTAAAAATTGATTCGCAAATATGTATGAGAAGCGGAAATCACTAACTACACAAAAAACAAAAGTCAAATTCTTGACCTTGCGATACTGAACTCCGAGCGAAACCCAATTCGTTACTCCGCATAGCCCATTACAATAACATCTCATTGGGAAGAGATAAGAAACAACAAATAAAATGTTTTAACGCGAAGCCAAACTATTACGATCAACTTCTTTCAGTTTTCAAATTTAAATATACAGAAGGTGGTGGCGTAATGCCACCTATAAATAGAATGTGCACTGAAACTAAATAATAATGTCTTTATACACATTTCGATTAATTCTAACCGTTATGTACAATACAAGTTTATAGTCATAGTCATTTATTCATATAAAAAAATACACGTAAAATATAAAAAAAGGTACATAGGTACATAGAAATCAGTTTTCAGATGTATGACTATACATTTACAATTATTATTATCGTTATAATTACCTAATTAAATTGTATAACGATAATAAAAAATAAAAAGATTTCAAAATACACAAATTAAAAACGTGTCAAAATAAATGAATCAAAAATGTCAAAATAAAATAATTAAAATGTCACAACAATCCACTTATAACTGAAATTAAAAATGTAATTGCAAATTCAAAATGATTTCATTGTTTATTATTTTCCGACAATTCATCATAAATGTAGAAAGTTTATTAGGTGATTTGGTGAATACTAGCGCGATCCCATCTCGCCCCATCCTAGCGGCGGACGTATCACTGGGGGCTTAGTGGGGTCGAGTCGCCTATACACATTACCCTCGTAGTGGCAGAATGATGTGCAGGGGTATATGGATGTTGGGGGACGAGTTGGCTGGACTGCAGTCACGACCCTTTTTCGCCCCCGGTATGGCGGACGAGGGCTCACGGGGGGTTTTAGTGGGTTCGAGTCCTACATACCACCCACGTGGTGGAGGGCATTCCCCCCCTCAACAAAAGGGGTATATGTATCTATGTATATTATCGTTATTATTATATTTGTTATTATGTTCTGCTAGCAATGTAGAAAAAACGAAAAGACTTAGTTGAAATGGGAATGGGCTTTTTTTTGGTTGGGGAGAAATGCTCTCGCACTTAGGGAATAAGTATCGCAGCTTCGCCCGCGGCGTGGCCTATGGGAAAATAATTCAACCACCCATTTGACCCTCTTACGGGTGGAGTTTCGAAAAAATCCTTTCTTAGCGGATGCCTACGTCATAACATCTACCTGCATGCCAAATTTCAGCCCGATACGTCCAGTAGTTTGGGCTGTGCGTTGATAGATCACTATGCCAGTCAGTTACCTTTGAGTTATATACATTTAGATTTCAACGTACGTCAAATATTAGTAGAATAGAGAGTAGCGTTGCGTTCATGTTCGATCGAGTTAGCAGAATGCAACTTCTAGAAGTTCTGATCGATCGTTGGCCGCAACTTAACGTAACTATAACCGTACTGTAGCTGGTAATAGTGGAATAGGAAAACACCTAAAGGCTGTCGTTGGACTGCGGTTCTATTCCAATCGTTTAACAATTTTGTTAGTAGAATTTCGGCCCTGGTGAAGGCCGCGGAGAGCCGCTGGATGCAGGAGTGAAGCAGCCGCTCGAAGTGCGCTCTGTGGGGGAGGCCAATGTTCAGCAGTGGAAATCTTCAGGTTTTTGTTGATGATGATATATTTTACTTTATTTATTTTAGAAATTTAGACACTTCCCTACCGTTGACGAACTTTTTGAAGCAATATTAAGCTTTTTCAATGATGTTTTACCAAGGATTTAACTTTGAACGAATAATTTATACTAAGAAATACTAAAATGAAGAATGAATCCTTTTCAATATTTTACCATAAAAAGCTAAAACTTACTATAAAACTACCATAAAAATATTTGTGTTCGACTCAACAATTTTATCTTTGCAGCTAAATGGACTTTGCAAAAACTCGTAGCACTTAAATGTAAGAGGATAGATATCAAATTGGAATGATATAGGTTTTATTGGTATATTGGTAATGGCAAGTATAACGAGGTCGGCCTCTATTTGGCTCCCCTGTGTATCAAATCGTAGTTAGTACGCGTAACCAATCAAAATACTAAAATGGACATACTATCCACACCTAAGGCCTTAAAATAGTATAAAAAATGGAACAAAGGAATATTAATTTGCCTATGATGTTTCCGGCAAGGGCTGTCTTTCGGAAAATACCGGTAAAATAAAGGTACCGGTATTTTGAATGATCAAGCACTGTTAACTTCAGTTTTTTTTTTATTATGACCGTGTGCTAAGTACATAGTTTTATTAATCATAGTCTAATTATAGATAAATTTATGGTAAAATTCACCACTGGTATGTTTTTATTTTTACCTACAAATTACTTGACCGAAATCTGCTGAATTTGAACGTAACCATATTATATAAAATAAGGTTATAGGCAAACGAGAATCAGAAACATTTTATAAATGTAAGTGATCTTAAATCTGTGACTTAAAAATAAATATTTTGAGGCATGCTATTTACAAAATTGTCGTAATATTAGAATTATTTCAAGTAGTGAGTTATTCATACTTACCACCCGATAGGACATGGTGACCGTAGCCGATGAACATCTGTAATCAGGAGATATCACTAATGCGTTTCTCTATGGGTGTCTTTTCTGCTCCATGTGGTAGTTCTGCGAAAAGACCACTGGCGGAAGGTCATTCCACATTTTGCAGGTGTACGGCAAGAAAGTACACACACGACAAAACAAACAACATGTGAATGAGATTTTTTGCGTTGGCAAGAAGTGCGATGGCAGAAACGCGATGCCGGCATCAGATTAAATAACTCCTCAACGTACAGTAGCAGCGGTAAATGATGCAAGTTGAGATAATCGGATTGGTGGAGCATCGTCTCTGTCACTCACAGGGTCACAGTCAGCTTCGTAGAGCGTTGTCTCTTTAGCTCGATGTTGCCTACTTTGTACGGTTAATCAGTCCTTAGGTTTAGTATCGATCGTGCAAAGAAATATTAAGTCGTCTTCGTTTTCATAAACGTGGAGACGGTTTTTTACATCTTGTCCATTGACCTGGGGCTTTAAAGTTTTTATCTTTATTCTTTTGATGACTGTCGAGGAAAACGTTCAGTTATAAATATCACAAGCATACGAGAGAAAGGATCTGTCTCTCTATTACATTTTCACGCTTTGACAGCTGAACAGATGAACAGTTAGGCGATCATGGAACTTGATTGCAACGAGTAGAAACACTAATTTGTATGGATTTAACAGTTTCAATACATAGTTTATGTGCATAGTTACAGTGGAAATTTTCAAATTAAGAATTAAATTTCTCCTGTTTTGTTGCAATCAAAGTTTCGTGATCACACCACAGATAATTATGATGGAGATAGTTGAACCTTGAGGATAATAGGATAATTTTTATCCTGAAATGTTGTAATACTATGGATGAAAGGGCGCAAAGAGTTCTGGTGGGTTCAAACTCTTCGGGCCTATCCTCATCAGAGGCAATAAGATATCGAGTTAGAAAGAGATGAGAATAACTTTGGGCTTGCAATGCTTTCAACCTGAATTGCATTTTGTTACGTTGTAGCAAGAGTCGCTATTTATATGAATGTCTTTGCGAAGTGAATCTTCTATACCTGGGCCCGTATACTCATCCACTCGACTTATCTGCCATCCTGCTCATTCATAATCCATACTATGTTTGAACGATGAAGACTTCTGAAATGTCAAATTCGCGAGAATTGAGACCTTGTATATATAATGTTATATGGTATATAAATATATACAATGTTATATGGTAAGATTAAGATATATTGTCAAAATCTTGGCAGTACTGAGAGGTTACCGCCACCAGTAATTGTTTAGTATGCAACTACCGTCCGAACAATTACAATTTACGTAGACACAGCCTAAGTTAGCTGTTTTAGGCACAACCAAAGAATTACGCAGCGATAGAACTGACATCAAACGAAGGCGTCTTCTACGGGTACTATTAAGTATACTGTGCCCCGGATACTATTAAATATTCTGTGCCTCCAGTTCGATTAATACAATTCGGAAAATACAAGTAAAAACAGGCATAAAAATGCCTACATTTATTATTACTAGTTGTTGATTATTTCTCCTTAGCGGAATCACATCTCACTATCACACTAATATATTATATTATAAAGGCGAAACTTTGTATGTGTGTATATGTGTATGTTTGTTACTCCTTCACGCTCAAACGGCTGAATGGATTTGAATGAAATTCGGTACCAAGATAGCTTATATAATGGATTAACATATAGGCTACATTTTATGTCGGAAAAGTGAAATTTTTCCGTGGGATGAGCAAATAATTAAAATACTTTTTATCCGCGGGTGAAACCGCGGGGTACAACTAGTAAAAATATACTCTAGATAAACTCTAGCTGCATAAGTATAATAGCCAACTACATTTTCAGTTTTACATTTTCTTTAATATTTTATTTTTTACCTATATTGTTGATTCCTTGTTAGACAAACAAATAGTAATTCCGTTGTTTTGAAGTAAATATATATATATTTTATTATTAAGTAATAGCTTGGCGGTGTAAGAATATAGGCACAAATCCTGCCGCGGGAATCGAACCTGCCGCATCCGGTTTTTTTTTACATTTAGCTTGTTTAACTAGCATTTGCCCACGCTCTCACCAGAAGTGACGATGCGATCGAAGGTGTAGCATGCTAGCCAAGTACATTCCTATTCACTTTACTCTTGAACACGCCCGGGTCATATTTCGCCAGAAACACAAATATGAAGATATTTAAATATTTATGTCACTAAGCAGCATTACCTATGCGGTCATTCTATGTCTACCTAACTCTATGCCCAGCCTAAGAAACATTTGGTCCTGCCAGTCACGTCCAAGACTAAAAGCACAGAATAAATAACAATAGGTATCCAAAAGGTTGAAGAACGCGGAATCGGTCGAGATTCTAAGAATTTGCACAGAACACCTCTTTGCCTCTTTGCTCTTTACGTATGCAAGTGGCTGGCTTGACCTGATATATGTATTCGGTTGTAATTTTGGGAATCGGCGATAAAAATAATAAAAGTTGTGTCTGTTTTGGTAAAAATTACTTATTAAACTTCCATACTAGGTGGTAGGACTTTGTTGCAAAGTTCGTCTAGGTAGGTACCACCGCTTTGCCAGTTAAAAAAAAAAATAGTCACAACAACAACGAACTCAACTACCAAATAACGGCAACTCAAAATAAATAAATCACATGGTAAATATTCCGTTAATACATATTATTTTGGTGGGTAATTTTTATTTTATTTTGAAACATACAACATATTAATTTGATAAGCGTTTTCACCTCTTAAATGAAACCTTGCCAAAAACCCCTTCATGGGATGTAATTCAAAAAAACGCCGCGACCCGTATCTATTTATTTTGTATGTTCTTTACAGATTCCAAATTTCAGTATGATACGGTAATTTTATTTTAAATATCCATACAAATTTTAACAATTTTTTTAACTCCCTCAAGAATTGAATATAAAAAATGTAAAAAGTACGATTCGTTTTAGTTTTATACTTGTTTGTATGTGTTAAGTTTCAAAACAATACGTTACGAAATGTAGGTTTTTCATACACGTTTGTATGAAAAACCTACATTTCGTAACGTACACAAACGTTTTTCACCCTTTTCACCCACTTAAGGGTTGAACTTTTAAAATCCTCTCTTAGCACGCGCTTACGTTATAAAAGGTAGCCACCCTCTAAATTTCAAGTCTATACGTCCAGCGGTTTGGGCTTTGCGTTGCCGGCAATCAGTCAGGACAAAACCTTTTATATACCAAAAAATCTCCTTCAGAGGATGTAATTCAAAAAACGCCGCGACCCGTATCTATTTATTACGTATGTTCTTTACAGATTTCAAATTTCAGTATGATACAGTAATTTCATTTGAAATTTCCATACAAACTTTAACAATTTTCTTAATCCCTTAAGTATTGAATTAAAAAAAAATAAAAGTATCATTTCTTTTATTTTTATACTTGTTTGTATGTGTTAAGTTTCAAAACGATACGTCATGAAATGTAGGTTTTTCATGCAAACATTTTTCACCCTTTTCACCTACTTAAGGGTTGAATTTTCAAAAATCCTTTCTTAGCCGTAATTATCCGTAAGCGCGTGCTTACGTCATAAAAAATAGCCACCCTCCAAATTTCAAGTCTATACGTCCAGCGGTTTGGTCTGTCAGTCAGTCAGGACAAAGACTTCTATATAATAGATAATATTGATATAAATACAAAAATACTACTATCAGTAGGCAACGTGATCAATATGCTGGCAGCATTGCCACGCTGAATGGCAATGCTCAATCTTTGGCCGAAGTATACGTATAGAATTCTTTAAATATAGATAAATTAATTGGTAGTCTATTGTTTTATTGAATTGTTTATGTAACTCAGATGCACATGCGTTAGTGACCCAAACAAAAACAATAATGAGCGCCTGTCGGACATTACCAATTTAAATCTCCAGGGCCTCATTTAATTAGACGTTTAAAGGTCGAAAGTCTGAAACAGACAATAAAGCTATTGTTGCGGTTATATTAGTCTGCGTCAAGCATGTTTTTATAATAGAACTGTTATATAACACATCATTATTAAATTACAGTAATATAATTATATAAACATGTCTAAATAGATAATAATAATAATTATAATATTACTAGGTGGTAGGACTTTTCTGCAAAGTTCGTCTAGGTAGGTACCACCGCTTTGCCAGTTATTCTACCGCCAAGCAGTAGTGCGCAAGCACTACTGTGTTCCGGTTTGAAGGGCACTGTAGCTAGTGAAATTACTGGGAAAATGAGACTTTATAATCTAATGTCACAGTCTAGTAATCTTATTGCTAGACTGTGCTAATGTCTCAGAATGACATGCGCAGTGCAGTGTCGCGCGAAACTATACTTTAGAGTGACAAGTGTCACTGCAACTGATATGGGCAGTCGTGTCGCTTTGCATCAGGCGAGCGACAAGCTCGTCATGTCATTTCGTAACATAAAAAAAAAATAACGCCTAACGATCACAAACATAAATCCTGGACCCTAACTAGGATTCCCTGTGTCTAGTGACCCAGGAACTACGAGGACAATAGTCCCACAACACCCAGACTCAGAACAAGTATTTGGGTTTTATTTTCTGTGCACAAATACTTGTCCTTCCGCGGGAATCAAACCCACCACGTCCGGGTTATGAGCCGACCTGCTCAACCACAACATCACAGAGGCTGTCAAAATAATGCAAATCACACTAATATTATAAAGGCCAAAGTTTGTATGTGTGTATGTTTGTTACTCCTTCACGCTCAAACGGCTGAATATATTTAGATGAAATTTGGTACCAAGATAGTTTATACACTATTATTGTATTAACATATAGGCTACATTTTGTGCCGGAAAAGTGAAATTTTCCTGTGTCATGAACAAATAATTAAAATACTTTTTATCCGCCGGTGAAACTGCGGCGTGCAACTAGTAATAAATAATAAGCTGATATGTAAGAGGCTTTATATGTATAAATGAATGTTCATGCCGATAGATGATAGATAGAATGATCATTATCAAAATCATGTGACGTTTTCTTTTGGAAAAGGATAGAACATGGAGCATCGAGTAAAGAGGGCAGAGAGAAAGAGAGGAAAGGAGGGTTCAAGTTCAAGAAGCTTGTAATACGCTAGAGAATGCATTGCGAAGAACGCTTTGAAAGAAGGAAATGTGGCCGTGAATGTTATTTTTTCTTTTTTAGGGTATCGTGGTCACGCTAAAGAAAGAGAAGAAAAACATTGTTACGTAATTCAAAGCCACATTTCCTGGCTTCAAAGCGTTGTTCACGATTCGTTCTCCAGTATTTAATGTAAGCTTCTCGAAAGAGTTATACATAAAAGTGAAGCGCCTATAATAATTAGGTAGTGAGTTTTGGCGGGAAAACGAAAAAGATTGCGTCACCGCATTGTATTATTTTCCAAAACTTGTGTTATTTTCAGTGTTAGTGCATACATTTGGTGGCATTTTATTTATTAAGTGCTGGATTACATGCATGAGTGTGGGAAAGTGGTATAATGATGGTGAAACGTTTCTTTTCGTGTTGTTTCCAAAACTCCATAGAAGTTTCTGGTAAAGTTGCCACCACTTTACTAGGAGTATGACTTGACTAGACTAGACTAGATTATGACTTGACTTGATGACTTGGACTGTGACTTAACTTGACACATATGTATATTAAATAACTTGAAAAACTATCAATTACTTGACACTGGCTAAATACACAAAAGTGTGGAGCCAAACAAAAAAAAAGGAAAAGTAATTAGGTAGTATTTTTTTATCCGGCAAGTCGTAAAATAATATACTTGACAGAAATGACTGTACCTGTAAAATAACATTTAAGCATTTTTCTAGCATGTGTCCGAGTAAATAACTTTCAGATAATTAAACATAGCTAATGTAATGATTATTTTATAATACGTAATCGTTTACAATAATGCTGTACGAATTCAATACACCGCAAACTTCGTGTAAATGAGTTAATGAGAACAATCCTGGTTAATTTAACGCTTCATTTTGATATGCAAATTGACTTTAGGACCAGTGTTTCACAAACTTAGGCTCCGTCCGTTTAGTAGTCAGATAACACTCTGAAAATTCTAAAATTCTGATAAAGAGTTTGTATTTTATTTTTTGTATCAAATAAGCTTAATTTTGACTACATTTAACCTGATGTTAAGTGTTAATGCGGTCGATGATGAGCTCAGCAAGGTTAGTATGGCAAGATGCATAATAATCTCGAGTCGTAGTAAGGAACGATTAACTATGACCTGCACTAAAATGAAAATAAGGTTTTTATGCGGTGAGCATCTTGTCAAGGCCAACGTTCAACTTGTTTGTTTGTTCTCACTTTACCACTATGTAGTAAATTTGCCAACATGCCACACCAAGCGTTTCGCTGACTCTTTAATCATGCGAACTGCTAGGGAATGACTTCCTTATTTCCTGACAAACATAATTTGAGTCTCTTTAAGAGTAATAGGCTCGTCATAGGTCTATGTTCTACACATTCGACTGCATCGTCACTTAAGGTGTGTTGTAGTCAAACGTAAGCCTATTCGTAGATTAAACAAAAAAAGATAACCTGAACTTTGAATTTTTATCGTGTAACCAAAGGAAGATGGATCAAAATGCGCGTGGTTAAACTGTATTTATGCGTGTAATCAATTTTAATCGATACCGCACTTGTTACAAATTCATGTTCCTAATAGATGTTAATACCTATAGTATAATCTAGCAGCCTTATTAATAAACACGAACTAGCTTAAGATTAGATACACCATCTTTTGTCTCTTTCGATCCAGCTAAATATTCCAGTAGCAAAAAAAGGACAAAAGCTGAAGTAACTAACCCGAGACTAATACCCGTTTATTAATAAGGCTGTAGCTGTCCAGTTCAGTTAATGTCGTACTAAAAGTTACTAATTTCTCTGGTCCCTTAAAGGATCCGATCCAGTAAAAGATTGAGAACCACTTGCTTCCATGCAGATAAGTTTCACAGTCCAAGTAGAAGCCTTGGGCTTAATGTGAGTGATTTATATCGCAATTATTGTTATGATAGACGTCAGATGCGATCGAAACAATGCTGCGACCGTTCTATTGTGATAGATGTCCTTGCTGACGTTTGTTGGTGTTTATCTGTGATAGATCCGTTTGGGGATTTACTACTACTACTACTGAGTAAGACTTTTGATTTACAATTTTTTTTGTAATGTAACATGGTTGAAACGGTGAGGTTAGTCAAAATAATGTTTTGATAATTTTTGTGCGCGAATAGACCCGTTTTATCTTTACAATATTACAATATTTTTACGTATGACATGGCGAGCTAATCGTTTGCCTGATGTTAAGCGACACGTCATCCCATATCAGTTGCAGTGAATTGATTTACTTATTCTACCAACAAACTGATTTTGATGAAATTCTATGGCGCTAATCGGAAAGAATAATAATAAGAAGAAGAAGAATTTTACCGTCCAAAGGATGCAAGCAATCGAAGAGATCGCTTTTAGCGATAAAGTCGCCCATTGTTCCCCGCTACTTGTAACTCATTTTAAAAAATTTTAAATTTACAACCAAAAGTACCTTCCATATTTTTTGAAGTCAGTTGAAAAATTAAACTACTCCAATGTAAGCTCTGACTTAATTTGATGTGTTTACCTTACCTCTATATCGCATAGGATAGGATAAATAGATAGGTGTCTAGTGTTCGTTTGCACTAAAGTTTGACAGGTCTAAGTTCCCACTCATCTAGAACGTACCTACCCAAATGCGTTGCAGTAGATAAGTCATAGAGGGTGTAAGCGACACGGAAAAAAAAGGATAAGGCCTCTTTTGGTTGCCTTTTATATTTAGTTTTTTTTTTAACGTTATGTTTTGACGTGAGAAAAAATGTCGGTTTAGTTTAATGTAAAATTTATAATTTTTTAATATATTTTTGCCAAATCTGCCGCTTCTTTATATATCGCACAATTGTATAATTTTCTGGAAACGCATAAGCCTGGTCGTCACCAACAGAGGGATAAGTACAAACTTAGGAGTTTTCAAACTTAATGCATTAGTCGTTTTAGAAGAGATTGTGAGCTAAACATCACATTTTTTCTAAAACTAATTTGAAAGTTAATTAGTTGACCTCAGGCATCTCGACGCTAACTATTAATTAAGTAAACCTTTAAAAGCATTTATGTAATTCTCGCATATTACGCTGCAAAGCTCGCTGCAACTAATTGGCAATTTAACAGCATCACAAAAAAACAACCTGTTACCCTACCTCTTCAAAATTCGCAATATAAAGAGGTTTTACAATGTACCTCTCACCTTCCTCACGCGTGTTCGAGAGCAGATAATGAAAGGATCTCTCGACTCCAACTGTTCGGAACACCTGACCATTCGGCACGTGCTGTCGCCACTCTAGTTAATAACTTGACACTGGCTGTGTGCATAAGCTGCGCGGAGCCAATTCAGAAATATAAAAGCTGAAATTTTTGCGGAAATGCTGTTACTTTGGTGTTCGTTTCTTTTAAATTGTGCTCTTTTTTGTCTATCCGTGGAGACCTCTAATTGACTCCCTTTTTAGTAAATCTATCCATCTTAGCTGTTGCTCTTCCAAAATGAAATAGTTAAATAAATAAATAAATATCCACGCAAAAAAGATAAAATTAGCGAACCCAGCTTTTTAACCGGGTTCGCTAATTTTATCTATAAAAGGTGAGGTTGAGGTGAGGTTGCAAAAATGTTTTTATTTTAATAAGTGCATTTCGAACTTATGTGTGGCTAAATTCTAAAGATGTTCAAATTTTAAATTAAGAAAATTATAGAGTTTTTGATGGAACCTTTTTTAAGCAAATTGCACCTTTAGTCGCTGATACAAAGATAAAAATGCTTGCAATGCAACTCTAGTCGTCAGAAAAAAAAAAATAATCACAATTTTCCATAGTAAGAAAAGTTTATTACTTAAATATAACGTGAAGTGGTGCTTTCATGAATTGCACTCAAAGGGTAGCTTCCGCTTTAGAAAGGGTAGATAATTTTTAATTGGTGAAATATTTTTGATGATGTCAGGAGATAACACAAGGGTGACAAGGGGTGATTTATGAAGAATGCTTTAGATTTAAAGTACCATCGTTTGACAGCGTCTAATTCCCGTCTGTACTAAAGTCTATTCAAATACGACTTAGCTAAGCAACACTTTCTCCCGCATATAGGTTTGTTAAATTCTTGTCAACTTGTCATACCAAATGCTGAACGCTCATTGGTTGCTATTGGTCCATCGGCTTTTTCAACCAATGAGCGTGGTCTGGCAAGTTGACACGAATTTAACAAACGTATACGAGAACATCAAGTCACGCTCTCGTCCAATCACGTGTCAGGCAATGCTGCCAACAAGAAAGAACAATTGACCCCACTTAATTTGTAGAAATAGGAACAAGTTAATAAAGTCATGATAAAATGAAACATTTCACCCAACAGTACAAGAAATTATATACTCTCACTTTTAATCCTTAAGTACATGACTGATTGTTTCGCTCCCACGATTTCACTCCATGTTAGCAGTTATCCTTCCTCACTTTGTGTCAGACGTTCCGGTGATCGTAATTTTTTTATATATGAGAAAATTAAGAACAGTAGAGGTATATATATTAATAATAATAATAACGCCCACCGATCACATACATAGACTCTGGACCTTAACTAGGATTCCCTGTGTCTAGAGATCCAGGAACTACGAGGACCATGGTCCCACAACACCCAGACTCAGAACAAGTATTTGCGCTTCTTTTTCTGTGGACAAATACTTGTCCTGTCGCGGGAATTGAATGACGTCCGGGTTGAGCCGACCTGTTCAAGCACCACACCACAGAGGCTGTCACATATGGGCAGTAACTTACCCCAGATTTTGTAGATTTTTCGGGTTACATCACTCAAAAATTGTTACGTCACCTACTCACCAGTCCAATACTTCCCCACTGCTGCATCATGGGCCTTCTCTCACATGAAGAGAGTTAGGCCTTAACCTACCACGATGGCTAAGTGCGCGTTGGTGGAAACACGAGTTCTCCAATTTTGTGTTTTTCATTTCTCGCTATATTTTTCTTCTCCGTTTTGTAATAGCGTGTGCAAATTCCGCACTATCTTGAAATCTATGGTGCAGGGCCAAGCGAGATTTAAACCTGGGTGCGTCGGTTTGAAAGTCGCATGGGCTACCGTTGAGCCACACTCGCTCTCAATCAAGGTACCTTCACATATAGTTCTGCAGCTGATTGTACGACAAGATTTTTTCAGTAGAAAATCAAGTTTAATAAGAAAAAAGTTATGTACGACGCTTATAAAACCAACTGTGAATTTTTCATGAGAACCTTTTGTCTGCTTTTATAAAAGACTCATTATTTAGAGTCTAATAAACAGTTACGTAATAATTCTAGTGTTGCCCACACAGGCGGTCAAGGTTGTGCCTTCATGCAAGCGCAAGGCACAGTAATATCCACTGTGCAAGGTAAATCACGTCGCATCACTTCACGGTTGCCAGCCATAGAGATGGGAAATGTCGATAAAATGTATCGAAGAATAGTAGAACACGCGTGTGCGAAGCGTTGTGTTAGGAATACTAAACAAATGCGTTATTGAAAGAATCTTTAGAATTATAATTCTAAATCTAATAATACGGGTAATGCATTTTTCATCTCTCTACGGAAATTATTGAATATTTATAGTAATAATAATAATAAATGATAAAAAACTAAACTAAAGTAGTGAAGTAATAAAGCTTTCAGCATAAATCAGCGGGTAACTTAAACTTTATGGAATACTTTATATTTTCTTTTTTTAGAAATTCGTCCCAAACTAAGCAAAGCTTGTACTACAAGAACCAGATAGCTGATACAATACTTACAATATAATACAATACAATACTTGTTTTTGTAAATACATAGATAGAACATAATATAACATCTAAAAACAAAATAAACACTTGTGTTCATTACATAAATGTTTGTCCTGGGTGGGAATCGAACCCACAACGTACAGTTCTGAGGCAGATATACTATCAACTGAGCTATCAATTTTGACATTAGTTAGTATATTGAAATTTTTATAAAGGCATGAACTGTAGCAATACGAGTGTAGCAATTTTTTAAAGGTTTTAAAAAAATTGGAACTTTAGAATTGAATATGCAAGATTGGTAAAGAGTTGGTTATATACAGTACTTGACAGTTTTTTGAACAAAATCAAAAATGATGTAATGAACTATTAATATTATTAATATGTGTGGACATCTCACACAACGCCATCTAGCCCCAAACTAAGCACAGCTTGTACTATGGGAACCAGATAACTGATACAATACTTAGATACTTTTTTTTTGTATATATATACATAGAATACAATATAACACCCAGACACAGAACAAACATCGATGTTCATCACACAAATGTTTGTCCTGGATGGGGATCGAACCCACAACCCGCAGTTCAGTAGGCAGGGTCACTACCAACTGAGCTATCGGGTCAGTCAAATTATATCGATACATTCCTGTAGTAAATGTCGACAATACCGCATTCGTGACGATTATTGCAAAGAATAATCCCACGATCCGCCCTACCGATTCCATGACGCATCGCATCGCACTCTATCTCTCGGTATTGTGTCTCCTTGGATGGTAGCCGGTCCTAAACATAGAATTTAAACCTTGTTTCAATGAAATATTGGTATGTCGCTTATTGATTTTGATTTACAAGAACTTTATATTCTCAATTCATTTATTTATTTTGTCAATTATATTATAGTTACTATTCTCATTCTAGGTGACTCGCTCACAATTTGGTCCTGTACAAATGTCTCAAGCAAAAACACATTAAATACAGTTTTTTTATAGACATTTATTTTCATATTTCTTCCCACACAAGCAAATCGTTGTCAAGTGATGCGCTTACCATCAACTAACAGCATAATATTTTAATATATGGATTAAAATCTAAACTAATAATATAAAGATGAAATATTTGATTGTTTGTCTGCATTGGATAGGCTTTGAAATTGCTGGGCTGATTAGAAAAAATCTGAAAGACCTATATTTAAAACCTACATTATCCCTGATGTGTGTACGTGTGTATGTTTGTTACTCCTTCACGCTCGAACAGCTGAATGGATTTGGATGAAATTCGGTACCAAGTAGCTTATACACTAAATTAACATGTAGGCTACATTTTATCCCGGAAAAGTGAAATTTTCCCGTGGGATGAGTAAATAACTAAAATACTTTTATCCGCGGGTGAACCGCGGAGCGCAACTAGTTGTTTATAAATATCTATGCACATTGTTCATGAATAAGGTATTTTAGAGCCGCCAATGCCATGCATATATTTTTCAAATATGCGACATTTATTCTTATTATTCGTAATTGACCATGATTTATTATTACCATAGAATATTTCAAGAATTTTATCAATTAGCCAGTAATATCTTTTAATGCGGATAGCTTTTTATGTACTAATTAATGGAAATATAATTATTAGTGTAATACATTGTACGTTTCGAAATATATATCTTTAATATTTGCAATACGAGGTCTTAATAATAATAATAATAATGATAGAAAAAAAGGAAGAAAAAAAAAGAAAATTTATTTTGTAACAGAACAAAAACAGAAAAAACATGAAAATTGCCTAAGAACGTCGAGTTCATAGTTCTGTCACAAACCGTAACCCTAACAATAATAATAACGCCCAACGATCACACATATTTCCTGGACCCTAACTGGGATCCTCTGTGCCTGGGACCTAGGAACTACGAGGACCATGGTCCCACAACACCCAGACTCAGAACAAGTATTTGCGCTTTTTTTTTCAGTGCGCAAATACTTGTGCTGACGCGGGAATCGACCCCGATATAATAAGATATATTATTATTATAATTTAGAACTCTGTTATTAGTAGAAAACAACGTGAGCAAAGCATGGACGAATCACATTTGAGGAAATATTTCATCCACCAACCTGCACTTGGCTCACTCGAAGGCACTTGGTCATCGTTGTGAATTATGGTCTACCAATAATATTATTTTCCTGAAAGGAAGGACCAATATCTAAGTCTGGGTGTTGTGTAGTAACCAGCATGATTCTCGTCGATCCTAGGTCCCTAGATACAGGGAATCCTAGTTAAGGTCCAGGATGTATGTATATGATCCTTGGTCGTTATTATTATAATCATTGTTACCTGAATTAGAGATTTTTTGAAGTAAAATTTCTTTACGCACGCTTGACTTGGGGAGTGACTAGAGAATACGTAACGAGGCAAACGGAAGTTGTAAAGTTGTTGATTTACGCAGATCTCCATTGTCAAAATAACGAGGTTAAAAATTACTTAAAATTTGTATTATTATGTTGGTTTGTCCATTCAATCAATTTAAAATTGTCAAGATGGCGACATTAATATTAAACAAAGCAAAAACAAAGTTATGCCAGATAGATGGATAAAGGAGTTTTCAGTCGTGTGGTCTAAAGTACACTCGTTTTTTATCTTATTATTAGATAATGTTATGTGCTAAGTGTAGGTAAGTGAGTCCATCAGTCCATCTCCAATGCCACGAGCTTGCCTCCGGGCACGGTTTAATGATAGATCGGTACTAAGCTACATTTGTGCCATTAGATGCGGTCATTATGATGCTGTTTGTTTGAATAAGGTGTTTCATCAAACAGTCAAGTCAACTGAGCTATCGGGCTAGTTGATGAAGAAGTTGGAAGACCATTTGAGGGGGTGAGAACAAAAAGGGTTTAACTGATTTTTTTCACAAAATGACTTAAAGGTAACGTTGGATTCAGCGTGAAATTATCTACAATAATACATTATCAAAATGCCGAAATGAGGCTTAAATCTTGAGCCTAAAAACGGTTTATCTGTCACAGGAATACAGTTCGCTTAGTATAAAAACATTATTATAATTATTTTATTATATTATATTTTTACAGTAATTGTATGAATTAGTACTATATTTAGTATTTTAAAATAGAATTAATACATTTTCAAGCAACTGAAACTTACATAAACCTTTTCTATTACCTTATAAGCACTCTACATTAAAATGACGCCGTTGAAGTTTAAAGTCAATATTCTCGAAACTATCAACTGTCAACAGTTAAACCCTTTTTATTCTCAACCCTTCAATTATGGTCTTTTGGTTTTATAACATCTCTTCATCTACAATCCACATCATTTTAACCATTTAGTTTTAAAAAGTAGCAAATATACAGAGAGTCAGAATATAAATTCATTTAATGAATTGTAATCTTATTCAATCAATTATTGTTTTCTATGACAGCCTCGTAGTTTTCATATTTATATCGGAGTCAAACCAAAACACAATGGTCGTAAACAAGATTTTTTTATTATTTATGAAAAACAATAAAAATTACGGTTTGCTAGGGGTAGGATAATACTGATATTGTTTGATTAAAACAATTTCAACGTAGATTAAAATAAAATAATCTTTTGTAAGAGAATCTTTTAGATCTAAAAGATTAGCTTGAACATGACATTTGTCTGTCCTATAAACTTATTGATTAATAAAAAATGACGGTTTTCTCAAAGTAGGACAATTCTGGTATTTTATGTTTATTCAAGCAATTTTTATCGTAGATTATGAGGACTTTCGGAAAGATTGGCTTAAAATGAATAGTTATATTTTTTCTGTCCAATAAACTATTCTATTTTATTTCAACCCAATTTATTAATATCTTGTGATTTAAATAGATACTTATATAAGTAGATAAACTCTTTATTGAAACAACACATAACAAACACTTGAAAAGTGAACAAATTTAACAAAATTGTATCAGTGGGTGGTCTTATCACTCAGAGCGATCTCATCCGGACAACTTTGCACGGAAATTAAACATGTATATGATCTGGAATAAGGTTTCAGAGCTGCCCCTCAATGCGATTCCAATATGTTTGGAAAGAGGAGATTCTTTTATTTTTTACTGGCAAAGTTTTTTTTGATGAATCATGTGACGAGCTAGTCGTTCACCTGATGTTAAACGACACGGCTGCCCATAACAGAACAGTGTCACTCGGACCTCAAAAATATAAAGTTTCACGTGATACGTTTCAAATGCTCCAGCCCACTACCAGTAGGTAGCGTACCCAACATACTGGCGGCATTGCCCCGTTGAATTGCAATGCTGATTCGTTGTGCATACTTGGTTGTATCAGCCATTATCTCCAATCTCGAGATTCTCCTATCCGTTTTGCAATCAAGATTACGAAATGACACATCTATAAAGAATGTCGATATCAAAGGAAACGCTACATTTCCCAACCGATAACAAATGACAATCGGAGAAAATTGCGACATTGTTTCACTGTCCATCAATGAAAATGACACACATCGATTGATCTTTCATCTCTTTTTTACTAACAAGAATAACGTAGAGTTGGAACAAGATAGGGGAATATTAACTGGGGGGAATTTGTATTGTTCTAAGTACGGAGCAATTGGCGATTTCCTCTAAGTAAGTACGCAAGATCGTAGATATGCGTTGTTTCTAGAAAACATTTTGACGGCAGAGATGCGTATCGGGTATTGAATTAATGCTTAATAGCAGTTAAATGTGACAAGATGGTTTTGTTCTAAAATATATGGGGATTTTTACGTTGGAATGGAATTAAAATATAGTTGTTTGGAGAAACTAAAAGTGATGGTAGATAGATAGTGAGAGAATAAATTGCGTTTACATACAACAGACGTAGCGAATAGTTGCTTAATTTATTTGTTTACCTTTGCTGCGCAAGAACGGTAGATATATAATAAAATAAATGTAAATATTTGTATAAATTTCACACGGCGCCATCTAGACCTAGACTAAGCAATATGACTATGGGAACGGGATAACTGATAGAATACTAATAAGTGTTTGTAAATACATACTTAGAATACAATATAACACTTAGGTACAGAACAAACATTGATGTATTCTAATTACTGTCTAATTTTTCAATATTAAGCTAGGCGTAACAGCAAAAAAAAAGAAATACAAAATTACACAACATTTACTACAAATTTAATATCTAGGAAGGATTATAATCACGAGCGGGATTTGAACTGGCATTCATTTGTCATTTTAGTCGTGACGTGCTTTGTGACCGTGTTTTTGTGTTTGTACGTATTTATAATATAAATAAATAAATATGCAAAGAATATACACAGAACAAAAGAACTTTGATTTTTTGGACTTTTAATAGTTCCATTCTCGACCACTTTTGTACCGGTATCATCCCTTCAGTCCACTCCCCTACGCGACGAGCGACGTGAAGGGGCGCACACGTGGCCAAATTACACAATAGTTAATAGGTAAGATCCGTTTCCGTGCGCTTCCGCTCAAGTGTCAAGAGATTTAGACTGGACCACAGAATAAGTAACAGTAAATTAAGGCAGTCTGATATAACTATAAATATTGCTCTTAGAATTAGCAAGTTGAAATGGCAATGGGCAGGCCACATGGCTCGTAGAACTGACAACCGATGTGGAAGAAATGTTCTGACGACCACGAACTGGAAGTAGTAGTAGGTGAACTAGGTGAACCGATGATCTTGATGATGAGGGTTTCTTTGCGATATAGGATCCGAAATGAGAAGAACTAAAGTCTTTAGGAAAGGCATTTTTTTAAATATAAATTTTAGCTCCACACTTTTGTGTATTTAGCCAGTGTCAAGTAATTGATTATTTATCAAGTTAATTGATATTTCACACAGATATGACTGTGTCAAGTGACAAGTGACAGTCCCAGTCATCAAGTCAAGTCACTAGTAGTAGTCTAGTCATACTCCCAGTAAAGTGGTGGCAACTTTACTAGAACCTTTTATAGACTTTTGGAGACAACGCGAAAAGAAACGTTTCACCATCATTATACCACTTTCCCATACTCATGCCTGTATAAAAAATATAAATAATTAATCATGAAAAAAGTGATTATCGAATAAAATGCAACCAATTTTATTTATTAACACTGAAAATAACGCCAAAACTTTTTGGGAAATAATACAATGCGATGATGCGATCTTTTTAGTTTTCCCGCCAAAACTCCCCTTAGGAAAGGTAAGAATTAGGCAGTTGAAATGGGCAATATCAATGGGCAGGCCATATCACTCGCCGAATCGGCAACCGATGTGGAAGAAAGGTTTTGGCAACCACGAACTGGAAGACTCAATGAAGGATGGCCTTCCAGCAAGACCGGGGAGAGCTGACGGATACAAGAGGCAAGCAGCCGCTCAAAGTGGAGCTCTGTGTGGGAGGCCTATGTTCAGCAGTGGACTTCTCCAGGCTGTTTATGATGATGGACATAAAAAACTTTATTAATTAAAAATTATGTTACTTCCTCACCATTGTTCGGACGTGTTGCTGAATAATGCGTTAATTGGTTCATTATTTCACCCCCTTGAAAGGGTTGAAAGCAGATGCACGATTTTTGGTCAAGCATCGAGTTAATTCGAAAAAAGGTTTTGATAGTAATTGCTTCTTTTGTAATTCTAACAGCTGCTTACCGATTAATTGGATTAAAAATATAACAAAAAGTACGTTGTAATTTTACTAAATAGAATTGTATGTTTTGCATTATTAATTTATTTCATCATTATTTAAAAATTTCGGGGGTATTGACTGTAAACGTAAAGAGGCAAAGTTATGTGCGGAATTTTCAGTCGGAAAAGTTATTACTTTATACCTCAGAATGGACTCTTTGGTGTGGTGGCTGAGCAGGTCGGCTCATAACCCAGAGGCGTCGGGCTTGAAATCCGCAACAGAACAAGCATTTGTGCACAAAAAAGCGCAAATACTTGTTCTGTATCTGGGTGTTATGAGATCACGGTCCTCGTAGCTCTGGGACCCTAGATAAGAATGCTAGTTAGGATCCAGGATCTATGAGTATGATCGTTGGGCGTTATTATTATTACTATTAGTATTTGCGAATTGGATGCACTGCGTTTTTTTATGTTAATGAATGACGTGACGAGAAAGTCGTGCGCCTGATGTTAAGCGTCATGCCCATCTATTGTACCAAGAATTCTTCACCTACTGGATCATCGTACTGGACAGTATACAACCGGTACAAACCTGTGTTTGTACCGGTTGTATACTGTCCAATACGATACTGTCCCCGTACTGTTACGGGGTATATTTCAAATTGCGCACAGGTGGAGAAACAATTATTTAAATACGCCATTAGACTCGATAATCTATCTAATCTCTTTTTTTTTACGTTGACCATTCCTTCATTCAATTGAAGCATTAATTAAGTATTGGTAATTAATTAATTTAATAGGGTATATGTGATCTTGAGTGGAGACTGGGACTTTGCTATCTTAGTAGGCATACATAAAAAAGCACAATTGTAAAAACATCAAATTTAGATCAACTTCTGCGGGAAGCGTACCCAAAAAGCTGGCAAAATTACAAGAATAATTGAAAAAAGTTTCCTGGAAAAATTATGAATTGCGGAAAATCTTAACGTAATTTTTTTCAATGGGATATTTCATATTTATAAAATTAAGTAAAATAAAATTATCTGACATATTAAAATGAGGAATTCGTGATACAAAAAGGCAGACCTGTTGATTGATGCAGCTACGCAGCTATTATGGGCATTTATTTGCGAAATGGCATCGAAGAATGTAAATCACATACCAGCTTAATTGATATGTTAGCGGTGTCTGTGTGTGTAAACTGTGTGATAAATAATTGAATGTAGATACTGTGTTGGTGTTCAGTGCAAAACTGTGTAAGTGATGTTTTAAAGAAAAATGTACACGCTTATAATATTTGAGAAATGTGTAATAATACATTCTAGACCTAGAAATGAAAGTCACTTAGTCCTGAGATGGGGTTGTTATTAGTTAATATTAGTCCGATTTCTAAATAAGTCTTTAACCTAAGGTAAGCACTGTGCTTTTCATTACGAATACAAGGAAAGTAAATATAAAAACATGAATTAGATAAAGAAAAAATGAGTGAATATGAATCTCTGCTATACGGAAGTATAAACAAAACTCTACAACTCGAAAAAATAAATGAAGTTCGGATTGCCGCTTTCCCGCCTATTTTGTTTTTTTTTTGTGGCCGGCCAGCTGCTATTTTATTAGAATATCTTTCTCAGTCTATGTTATTTGAAAGAAATCGTTGAAACTAAATATAATTATAATAATATATAATAAAATCTTTTTTTTTGTAAAACTTACATATTCTTATTTTATTTTAATTTGACATCGCGTTTTGATTGTAGTGAAGGTTGGAACATGGTTCAATAGAAATGTGAAAAGAGAACCAGTTTTTTTTTTCAATTTGACAACGGTTGTAAACGATTCTCCCTAGGGCTAAAAAGTATCGCTTTCAACCCGCTCCTCAGGTAACTTTAGGCCTACCTTCCGAGTATGAGTAATGAAAAATAGTTTAGTTAACTCTAATAATACTTCCTTACGCTCTCTTGACTTAGAGAGTAAGCTGGTAGGCGCACGGAAGTTCAAGATGGTTCATGTTGATCTCAATGTCAAAAAAAGTAAAGAAATTGAATTATTATGTTGGTATGTCCGGTAAAATGTCAATTTACAATTGTCAGGATGGCGACATTAACATTAAACAAAGCAAAATCAAAGTTATACCGGCCGATAGATGGAGCTAAACTAAAGAAGTTTTACTTCAGTGGTGTGGTCTAATTTTTTTTTTTTAAATTATAAACAGGCGTGTGGCGCTCATACACAGTTGTGATGCGTAAATCACAGTGCGCGTCAAAACTCCACTAAATACAATTTAGTTAATAAAATATCTACAAATATACCTCTATCCTATGTCTCATGTTCCGTGAACACTCTTCCGCAGTTATACAAAAAGGAATATTTCTCAACATGTCTCGTTTTGTGTTTCAGCCGTCGTCGTTGGTGCAGCGCTATCTTCAGGATCTGCTTACGAAAGCGCTGCGCGGGCGCAGACAAGCGGAGCGTGACGTGACGGACCCGGCGGCGCCCGTTACCGACCGCTTATAGTTAAACACAATTTTAACACTGCTGTAGTTGTTCTTGAGTGAAAGTGTGAATCTTTTTCAATTGACTTCAAAAAAGGAAGAATATACGACGGCGGCAACGTCTAGTTATAAACTCAATGCGCAGCGGGCAGTACCATAATTTACCCTGTGGTAACATTTAAATTTATTACAGTGGCAACACCGGCAGCTGTCATCGCTTCCTCACCCATCTGGCTATATAAAGGGAGCGCTCGGTGTACTACGGATTCTCATTCATGTCATTCTTGCTCCAGACACGGCCCGGTGCGCATGCTGAAAGCCTATAGTTATATAGGTTGCAACCTACGCACAGCCCGTCATCCTATATATATATAAGTTTGGTTGTATTGCTTTCCGTTTGTTTATTGAACGTATTTTGTAATACGATTTGGAAAATTATTTCTTGAAGTGAAAACTTCTTTGTGCGCGTTGAGCACTTTTTGGGTGAACAAAACTCATGGATCTTGCGTCATCGTCACCGAACGCTTTCCGTGAGCTATATTGTGTATATATATATGTGTACTTTTTACGTGAATTAAAAGCGTGAAACACACGTCACCGCACGCTTCCCATGCAGCTATATGTCACAAGTTACTTAGTTTTCAGTTCTATCAGCAGTCCCCAAAGGCTTTTAACTTGAACTGAAGTCTCATAGGAGTTTTATCGAAATCAAATCAGTACATTGGTTTCAAATCAAAAAAAAGCTGGAAAAAATATAGCAACCAAGTACTTCGTTAGAATGAAATTGAAGAGATCGAAGACGATTTAGCCCCTTTAAAAAAAGAATATTATCAATCATCAGTGCAATAAAGAATTTGAATTTGAATCAGTGGCATGTCGTAATAATCCAAGAGGACTATCTTATAAAGTAAAAAATCTCTCAAATGAGGCTATCACAACTAATAATAATAGTAACGCCCAACGATCACATACACAGATCCTGGACCCTAACTAGGATTGCCTGTGTCTAGGGACCCAGGAACTACGAGGACCATGGTCTCACAATAAAACCCAGACACAGACCAAGTATTTGCGCTTTTTTTCTGTGCACAAATACTTGTCCTGTCACGGGAATCGAACCCACCGCCTCCAGGTTATGAGCCGACCTGCTCAACAACCACACCACAGAGGCTGTCATAATATGTCGTAATCGTAACACAGTTATGGCATGCCAGTGGTGTCGATTCTGTGTCGCATTCTCTAAAACTAAACTTAAAGTATGGCGGTACTCTTCTGGTAAAGGGGAAATGAAGAAGACGGAAATATGTTAATTTAGTTTAGCTTTAAAGTATGCGATACAGAATCGACACCAGTGTCACTTTTACTTGATTTTCAATGTATTTGACTGGCCCAATAGTTCAGTTGGTAGTATCCCTGCCTTCTGAACTGCAGGCCGTGGGTTCGATTCCCACCAAGGACAAACATATGTGTGATGAACATCGATGTTTGTTCTGTGTCTGGGTGTTTATATTGTATTCTATGTATGTATTTACAAACAAAAAAGTATCTAAGTATTCTATCAGTTATCTGGTTCCCATAGTACAAGCTTTGCTTAGTGTGGGGCTAGATGGCGCTGTGTGAAATGTCCGCACATATTTATTATTTATTTATTTATTTCCAGTAAGTTCTTATTTTCTCCAGCACCAATGGAATCTCTTCACAACCAATCGCCAGAGACCCGTTGACATCCAATGCGGAATTTCACCGTGACAGTTCGAGAAATTCCTGTCATGATATTTGTAAAGAAAGCCACAGTTACCTATTATTCTGTAATTCAAGGCATAGGTATCAAATTGAGCAGAAAATTGTAAAGTACAACATGTTCTTGTCTGAAATTACTGTGCTACGAACTATGACAGGAATACATGTGTAAGATGGTGTTTAAGGCGGAGATAACAACACACATGTCTGAGGCCTTTTTATGAAGTGAAAACTTCTTTAGGCGCGTGAGTTCTAGTTTAAGGTTTGCTGAAACCTTTTGTGGGTAAACCGGTTTAACCACAAAAGATTTAAACAAGTGTTAAACTGCTGTTATGTTAACTGTTAAACGAGTGTGCTTTAGTTTTACACGACTGAAGTAAAACTTCTTTAGCTCCATCGATCAGCCGGTATAACTTTGTTTTTGCTTTGTTCAATGTTAATGTCGCCACTGTAAATTTTAATTTTACTGGTCATACCAACATAACAATACAAATCTTAAGTAATTATAACTTTGTTATGTTGGTAATGGAGATATACGTTAACCAACAACTTTCAACTTCCGTTCACCTCGTTACACATTACCAGCTTACTCCTCAAAGCAAGCATGCGTAAAGAAGTTTTACTGCAATAAATTAGGTGTATATCATATTTAATATTGTATTGATTATTTTATAAAATCTCAGTGTAACGTACATAGAGTGTAACACGGCGCTGAAAACCCTTTAGAACTCGGTTTCTATTTACTCTCTCGCTAAAGCTCAGGAGTAAAATTACCTGCTGTGTTTTATCATACACAGAGTATCTCGACATAATCTCCCCTTAACCGACAAATAGTTGTAAACCGGTAATACCTAGGTGAATCAGCATACACAACACGAACCCAAGTCTTAACAGATTTAGAGAATTCGAATTACGGATGTGAGGCAATCGTCATAAATATCAAGGATTCATTTACTCTGCAAATAGGATGCCTACAGATTAATAGACTTCATGGTTACAATATAAATTCGCTAATGACATATTTACGAGGAGATCACACTTCACACTAATATTATAAAGGCGAAAGTTTGTATGTGTGTATATGTGTTTGTGTGTATATGTGTTTGTGTGTATGTTTGTTACTCCTTCACGCTCAAACGGCTGAATGGATTTGGATGAAATTCAGTACCAAGATAGCTTATACACTAGATTAACATATAGGCTACATTTTATCCTGGAATAGTAAAATTTTCCCGTGGGATGAGTAAATAATTAAAATTTTTTTTATCTGCGGGTGAAACCACGGGCGCAACTGGTATTTTATAATTTGTATGGCATTATGTATCGACCGTGATTCAAATTATTCCTTTAAGTGCATTAAAGATTTATCTAGTGTACTTATGTTATATTGTGACGACTGGCCCGATAGCTCAGTTGGTAGTAACCCTGCCTTCTGAACTGTGTCTTTCTGTGGGTTGTGGGTTCGATTCCCACCCAGGAGAAACATTTGCGTGATGAACATAGGTGTTTGTTCTGTGTCTGGGTGTTATATCGTATTATATGTATGTATTTACAAACAAAAAGTATCTAAGTACCTGGTTCCTATTATACAAGCTTTGTTTAGTTTGGGGCTAGATGGCGTTGTGTGAGATGGCTACACATATTACAAAAAAAAATTATGAAAATGTGTACCTATGTACCCTTTTACATTTGTTTCATTATAACAATTTTTAATTGTTGTCAATATAGTATTATTTTGTTTTGCTTCAGTATTTTAGATTCATCTAGGAGATTCATAGATAACCTCACATTCTTTACGACAAGTGCCAAAATTGCTCCCTGAAAAATTTTAATTGGATGTCTACGTGACATTGGCAAAATTGTGGCTATCTCTCCACAAAGGCCATGAACCAAGAGTTGAAGTTGATATTGAAGTTGAAGATTAGTTTTTGGCGGGAAAACGAAAAAGATCACGTCGCCGCATTGTATTATTTTCCAAAACTTGTGTTATTTTCAGTGTTAGTGCATAAAATTGGTGGCATTTTATTCGTTAAGTGCTGAATTACAGGCATGAGTGTGGGAAAGTGGTATAATGTTGGTGAAACGTTCCTTTTCGTGTTGTTTCCAAAACTCCATAGAAGCTTCTAGTAAAGTTGTCACCACTTTACTAGGAGTACGACTTTGACTAGACTGACTTGACGTTGAAGATTTATTTATTTTCTTTTTCTTCTTTATTCTCTTGTGTAGAAAAATGCTCTGCAAATATTTTTCTTCGGTGCATACAAATTCACTTAGGAGTTTTTTTTTAAGATCAACAAACATTACTCAACAAACAATAATCTTAAAATAGTATAGTTTTAGAACGTAAGTAGTTAATGTGCCAACAACGCTGAAAACATATTACTGACTGACTGAGGTTCGTATTACAGAACGATGCTCAGTCGTTGATCGATACTCAAGCAGAGATTTCATTCATAAAGTGATCATTATGAATAAAATCTCTGCTTGAGCAGCGATCGATGACTGAGCATCGTTCTGTGATACGGACCTGAGTATATTAACATTCTTCTTCTTGTGTAGACAATAATAGTGGTCAAAACTATGAGTAGACCAAGTTAGAACCTCCCGAAATGCAGCCTTATAAAACAACTCTGGACTTCAAGTTACAATCTTAGGTCCGTATTACAGAACGATGTTCAGTCATCGATCGTTACTCAAGCAGATATTTCATTCACTAATTGATCACTTTATGATCATCGATCGTTACTCAAGCAGATATTTCATTCATAAAGCGTTCAATTAGTGAACGAAATCTCTGCTTGAGTAGCGATCGATGACTGAGCATCGTTCTGTAATACGGACCTAGTCACAGAAACCGTTCCCAAATCCTCCGAGCATTTGCCGTGTAACAAACAAAAGGAGTAGGCTGAATTAAAAAAAACTATGGTTTTGGTTTACTGACCTTCTTAGTCATAATAATATATATGCCTAATAATAGTAATGCAAAGTACACGTCTTTCAAAAATATCTTCCATAGCAGCATTAGCTTAAGCTTAAGCAGCTATAAATTTATAAATAGTAGATATTTTAAGCTCCGGAAGTGATTTGCAATGTTTTACGCCTAAGCTCATCAATGTTTGCTCTACAAATACAGAATATCATCTTGCAAGTTGTATCACAGCCAGCAAATAAACACTGTAGGGCAAGAGTATGTTGTTTTGTTTCTCTCTATCAAGTTTTTTTTTGTTTGGTTTTGGCTCCACACTTTTGTGTATTTAGCCAGTGTCAAGTAATTGATAATATCTCAAGTTAATTAATATCATATAATGTGTCAAGTCAAGTCACAGTCCAAATCATCAAGTTAAGTTATAGTCTAGTCTAGTCAAGTCATACTCCTAGTAAAGTGGTGGCAACTTTACCAGAAGCTTCTATGCAGTTTTGGAAACATCACGAAAAGAAACGTTTCACCATCATTATACCACTTTCCCACACTCATGCCTGTAATCCAGCACTTAACGAATAAAATGCCACCAATTTTATGCACTAACACTGAAAATAACACAAGTTTTGGAAAATAATACAATGCGGCGACGCGATGTTTTTCGTTTTCCCGCCAAAACTCCCTCTGTCAAGTTTAAAATGAGCAAAGATAAAACAAGTGGAAACACTCAGTAGCTATTTTACTGTTATGTAATGGGGTAAGTAAATAGCCCATAGATTACAGACATAGCTAAATGACTACTGAGTACTACTGACCCACGGTTATTTGCATGGATAATCTTCTATATATATAAAATTCAAAGTCCTGACTGACTGACTTATATATCAATGCACAGCCTAAACCGCTGTTCCTAGAGACTTGAAATGTGGAGGGTGTGTTCTTTGTAAAGTGTAAGTACCCACTAAGAAAAGGTTTTCGAAATTCCACCCCTAAGAGGGTGCAATTGGTGGTTGAATAATCCATGAAAAAAATCTTTGTTTCCTATAGACGCGGGCGAAGCCACGTGCAGAAGCTTGTAAAATAAAAATGAATCTCTATTTCCATTAGTCATCGCATCACGTGTGAACGAATGGAAATTTTTCGCTTAACCATTTTTGGTTGTGTTTGTTATTGTCAGAAGATTTTTATGAAAGATACAATTAAGAAAGTTAAGAAAAAAATTACCACGCGGGGGAAAAACCGCGGGGCGAAGCTAGTTTTTTTATAATTAAGCTTTTATTGAACTTTGTCTTTAAAGTATTGAATTACTGTTTTTTTCGATACTTTAATACTAAATTAAAAAGTCATCGATCCTTAACAATACGTGATGTAATCAAAGACTATCACTCTTTTGTTAAATATATATAAAGAGTGATGCATCCTCTTCACCTCATGCTTTAGACCAGACACCACAGACCCATAGTTTTCTAACATTATTTTTAAAACAGTTGGAGCTTCGAAGGTCAATCTATGGTGGATATGTAAAGTTCTAAAACCAGATATAGGTGATCTCTGGTGTTTGATAATTTTAGGGGTATCGAAGGTCAAGGTAAGGTGGTGTAATGGATGCGACGACCGCGCTCGTTCCGGTGGGGCACCGCGACATATGAAACTCCTTTTTGTATCATGCGCTTGACCTACGAAGTTTATTAGTGAAGAATAAGTATTATAGAAGAGGCATGTTTGTTAGGTAGATAGTTATCAACGAAAGCGGCGGGTTCGATTCCCGTGGCAGCACAAGTATTTGCGCACAGAAAATGACATAGAACAAATATTTATGTTTATCACACAAATATTTGTCCTGGGTGGTAATCGAACCCACAACCTGCAGTTCATAAGGCAGGGTGGCTATCGGGCCAGTCTCAAATATAAAATAAACCGAAACCAACAGTTGTGTTCATTTACAATCACAATAAAACGTGTCGAGTAATTATTTCTACATGAAGGGTTGCTTACCCCATTTGTCAATAAATAATTTTTATATTTATTGCAACAGCTCTAAGGTCTAAAATACCGTGTGTTTGGCTAATTGACCACCGGCTGTTTTAATACACAAACATTTTTATTGGAACTGAACAATGATTTATCATTGCAATCTCGAGGGAAGGATAATTTTTTCAAAAATAATCACTGATAAATGAATAAGGACTGTATTTATTAAACAATAAAGTCACTAATACAGATAATTTTATAAAATTATACAGATGTAGGTTTTTCTGATGAAGTCTGCAATGAAATGACCAGTTGACCACCCAGTTTTGCAAAAAAGTGCTATATAGTTGGTTTTTGTGACGTTTATTTAATTATACATCACACAATCTTGCAGAACATCATTTCATCATCATCTGATGATGATGTTGGGTGGGTGTAGGTAGATAACTACACTAGTTTACTGCTGGACATAAGCCTCTAAGGTACGCCACTGAGCCCGATCTTTGGGTTTATTCTTCCAGTTACTATAATGGTTAGTTAGTTATGTTACTTATAATTTCATATTATCTATACTAATATTAAAAAGAGGAAAGATTTGTATGTATGTTTGTAACGAATTGGCTAAAAAGTACTGGACCGATTTTTTTCACCATTTGAATGCTATATTATCACATATAGGCTATTTTAATAACAAGAAATAAAAATTTAAAAAAGAAAAGTCCTTCCGTGAGAAGCCGGTACGGGCCGCTAGTTTATTTTTTTCATCCTTTTTATACTTTATTATTATTTTTCTTATTATATTCTTAACTATGTTACTGTTTCTATTTAAGTATTTCAATATTTTTTGTGAATGAGTTTCGATTTTTTTTCTCTTTTCTTTCTTTAATGTCTTCAAAAATATCGAATAGCTTAAGCGAGATACAAATCAGGTAGTAATAGTAGATTTTTTAAAACTACATAATTATACAAAGCTCCATACAGTCCGACGTCCCCAAACGCAATTAAAGACAGTTACACACGGCACGCGTCGCCGCCGGGAGCGTGACGGAGCGTCACGCGCCGTGGACACAAACCCTCTGTTACCTGTTGAATGTTCGAGAAACGATGGTTTCTTTATTATTCAAGGGCATGTGGAAGTATTGAGGAAGTCCCGACTTGACTGGCCCGATAGCTCAGTTGGTAGTAGCCCTGCCTTCTGAACTATGGGTTGTGGGTTCGATTCCCACTCAGGACAAACATTTTTGTGATTAACATAGGTGTTTGTTCTGTGTCTGGGTGTCATATTGTATGTATTTACAAACAAAAAAGTATCTAAGTATTGTATCAGTTATCTCGTTCCCATAGCACAAGCTTTGCTTAGTTTGGGGCTAGATGGCGTTGTATGAGATGTCCACACATATTATTATTATTATTATTAGTCCCTGACACCAGTATGAATTGGGCCAATACTCAATCGAATTTTTGGAACTGTAGGGAATATCTATAGAAAATGGCCACACATAGGTTTTTAGTGTCGGAATAAAAGCACGAACTTGCTTTTATTCCGACACTGAAACCTATAAAATATCACTTCAAGCTAAATAAATAAAATAGAGCGCCTGGTCAACGCTACGCGTGACCAAAATGCTGGCACTTATTTGGCACAATGAATAAGCATTGCAATTCAACGGGGCAATGCTGCCAGCATGTTGGGAACGCCACCTACTGGTAGTGGGCTGGAGCATTTGTACTGTCTATAGGTCATCGCGGCCAGTATATAGTAAAAAATGTTTTTTTTTGTAGTATTCGTAGTAGTAAGTAGTTTTTAGTATTAGTTATTAAATCATTGTAGTATTTAGAAAATAAAGGCAATGTGCCGTGTTAAAATAAATAAAAGTAATAATAACGCCCAACAATCACATACATCCTAGACCCTAACTAGGATTCCCTAGATTCAGGAACTACGAAGACCATGGTTCCACAATACTCAGACACAGAACAAGTATTTGCGCTTTTCGTTCTGTGCACTAATACTTGTCCTGCCGCGGGAATTGTACCCGCAGCCTCCAGGTTATGAGCCAACCTGCTCAACCAGCACACCACAGAGGCTGTCGAAAAAAAACGAGTGTGCTTTTGACCACATAACTAAAGTAAAACTTTAGCTCCATCTCTGTTGCCCCTACAGTAATATATGAAACGTAACTCTTTCTATCTTCACGTACGGAAGTTGAGAGGGAGATATTATAAGTATAATAATACTGAGGGAGATATTATAAGTATAATAATACTTATAATATCCCCCTCTCAACTTCCGTTCGCCTCACCAGTTTAACCCCAAGTCAAGCGTACGTACAGAAGTTTTTTTTTTATGTTTTGGCTCCACACTTTTGTGTATTTAGCCAGAGTCAAGTAATTGATAATTTTTCAAGTTAATGATATTTATGCAAATATGTGTCAAGTCACAGTCGAAGTCATCAAGTCAAGTCATAGTCAAGAAATAGTTGAGTCAAAGTCATACTCCTAGTAAAGTGGTGAACAACAACTTTACTTGAAGCTTCTATGGAGTTTTGGAAACAACACGAAAAGAAACGTTTCACCATCATTATTTACTTAACGAATAAAATGCCACCAATTTTATGCACTAACACTGAAAATAACACAAGTTTTGGAAAATAATACAATGCGGCGACGCGATCTTTTTCGTTTTCCCGCCAAAAAACCGTACAGAGGTTTTACTTCAATGACGGTTTGCAACATGTGCCACACACACACACACACACACGCACTCGCGCGCAAACACACACACACACACACATACACACACCCAACCACACGAACACGTGCACACTTCGTAAAATATTAAGCGAATTAAACAGTATTAATTCGTTAAAGATTTGACGCTAATAGCATACCTATAGAACTATGTACCAAAAATGCGTAGGTATAAAATGCACAAATGAAGTGATGTCTTAGCCAGGGCTCAAATTGTTTGCAGCTGCATTCTATTGTTACAATGTTAACTAATAACCTATTCGTACAATAACACATGAGACAGACACGCGCTTATGTTATGTCGCTGGCCTGCGTGACGGTGCGTCACGCACTTTGCACTTGAACTCCTGCCCTATTGTATAATAATAATATATCTATACATATAAAAATTCAAAGTCCTGACTGACTGACTTATATATCAACGCACAGCCTAAACCGTTGGTCCTAGAGACTTAAAATTTGGAGGGTGTGTTCTTTGTAACATCTAGGTATTCACTAAGAAAGGATTTTTCAATTTCACCCCTAAGAGGGTGAAACGGGTGGTTGAATTAACTATGAACACTTTTCTTCTTCGTTTCCTATAGGCCACGTGGCCGAAGCTGCGGGCAGAAGCTAGTGTAGTATAATATTTTACTGTCTAACCACACCACATAGTCTAATTTGTTCCTGTTACTAATCCAAAGGTATAACATAATAATATGTTCAGAATAGTTATGATTTTGTATGTAATTATTTTTCTTTGACTATAAATATGTAAATATTCTCTCCTAAATAATCTCAATTCTCAAATCTCATTCCTAAATAAATAATTAAATATTTGTAGACATTTCACATAGCGCCATCTAGCCCCCAAACTAAGCAAAGCTTGTACTATGGGAACCAGATAACTGATACAATACTTAGATACTTTTTATTTGTAAATATATACATAGAATACAATATAACACCCAGACACAGAACAAACACCTATGTTCATCGCTCAAATGTTGGCATTGATTTAACAATCTATTCACAGACCTTGAACTTGGTAAAGTGTGAATATAACATTTAGTAAAAATCGGTTCAACCGTTTCGAAGGAGTATGGTAACAAACACTGTGACTCGAAATTTTTGTATGAGTATATAGATAGATTAGTATAAAAATATGCATTCATATAAAACATAATTTAATTTTATTTATTTTACAAAATCCACAGTCCTTAATTAACAAAGTTTATAATTTAACCTTACAGCCAAATCGGATTTACATTCTATATACCGAAAGAAAAAAATTTACATGATAGTCACTAGAAAAACCATAACAATAAAAAAAACAAGAGTAAATTCAGTTTTTCATATGCGCACACGCATGTTCATGGTGCATTATGATTGAGCTTGCTGCGTGTGTGTGTACTGTACTATCTTAATTGCGTTATATTATTAAATTATTCTTAAAATATAAAATAATATGAAATTTATTTATATTTTTATTAATTAATATATTATTACATAATAATGAACATTATTGTTACCTAAACCAACTTTGGAGTTCCAAATGACACTGTTCTGTTATGGGCAGCCGTGTCGCTTAACATCAGGTGAACGACTAGCTTGTCATATCATTCAATAACGTAAAAAAACAACTTCGAAACAACAGGATCGATAATCACTCATCAACAAAGTTAATCGTCTGTAAATTTTAATTAGAATGTAAATAACTAAGTAATAACTTTAAATTTCGCCGGAATATTGCAGTCTGGCCGACGTGTGACGTCACTATTGCATAAGTTGCGTCACGGTGCTCGCGTGTGGCATAACCTAACTTGCTTTTGCATAACTTATGTTTGTAACAGAACACTACTTAAGTAATAGTTTACGTTTCACGGAAATAATTTTCAGGGTTCGGATTTTTACTAGTTTGGTAAACTTGAGTACCTAGAGTTGACTAGCTACGGCTCAAGGTTTTACTTGTGATTTTTGTGATAAGCTTGCGTTGTTCTGATGTTAAGCGTCACGGCTGGAACCCGTTATACAGTTCTGCGTATCACTGCGGACGTCATACTGAAACAGGCATATTTTATGATAATGTTTCTAGACTGTAAGACCAGGCGATCACGTACCTAACTTGATTGCAACAAGTAGAAACACAAATTTGTATGGATTTGACAGTTTCAGTACGCAGCTTATGTGCATAGAGTTAAAGAAAGTGTGCCTCAGCGGTACTTCACGTGTGAAACACAAACCAGATGGTAGCAGAAACCATGGTAGACCAAAGCTCCGCTGGCTAGACGGCGTTAAGCAATCGGTGTTAGAGGCTGGAAGCTTAGAGCAAGAAACCGACCAGCCTGGAGAGATATTCTTAACCAGGCCAAGGGCCACCCCAGGCTGTAGCGCAGTGATTCTTAACTTTTCAGTGACGAGGGACCATTTGACAATCTTTTGTCTTGCCATGGACCACTTACACTGTTTGGAGGTAAATACAGTAATGATAATTATTAAATTGTTGTTTATTGCTTGTTCTATAAAAATAAAACATGCAAACAACTGTTTACAGCCAACATTATTATAATTTTAATTTTAAACGGACATTATACAGATAGTTTAGGTATGGGATTTTTACGACTGCGTTCTTTTTAGCAATTTTTGTACCCTTGGTTCAGTGCTACTCAAAGCCAAACGCATGTCGTAGCAGGCGTCGTTGTGTCGACTCGTCACATTTCTTTAATATTTTTCCGATGGCTTCACGGACCACTTCGAGTGCTTCCAGGGACCACTAGTGGTCCAGGGTCCACCGCTTAAAAACCACTGCGCTGTAGCGCCTTTGATGTTGATGACTCTAAGCGTCAGGGAAGGCCCGTGGCCCAGCAGTGGGAATGTATTAGTTTGCCGATAATTTATAAATAGTACGGATTATACAAAGTTTTCAATGCATTCCACTTTTATTATAAGCAATGAAATTATCATAATACAAAGCAAAAGATACATTATTTTTCTTTGATGGATAACCTTAGTTAACGAATTTACGAGGTAACGAGCTTCATGCCAGGAGGTTACATGAATATTCATTTTTATATGGGTTTTATGTGGATTTTATATGGGTTATCGAGGCTCGTTAGATGCTGATTACAGATGGGTTCAGATGATAAGTGTCTTGGGAGGAAGTGGTAGGAATTATGAGGTTTTATTTAAGTTTTCTTATTGGATTGTTTTCTTAACGCGTGAGAATAGTCGTCCTTTTTAAATAAGTTAATTTACCTAACTTATTTAAAAAGGTATATTAGGTATATACCTAAGTTAAATTTATATCTTTGGCTTTGTATTAAACAATTAGGTATTGTTCTTTATCTTGCCTTTATTGGACGGAGAATTTATTAAAAATGGTTGGTGTCAAAATTCCGAATACGACTTAGATTGAGAGGATTCTGAGATTAAAATATGCCTGACTGTACTTATGTTTGACGCTAAGTTAGCCCCCAGTTTCACAAGTCACAGTCACACAGTCAAACTCAGGTCAAAGAAACATGCCAAATACTGTACGGTCATTGGTTGAGCAAGCTGATTATCAACAGGCAACCAATAAACGTTCAGTATTTGATCTGCCAAGTTGACACGAATTTAAATAACGTGTACGAGAACTCGGGAGAAAGTGTAGCTTACCTAAGTTGTATTTTAATTGACGTTAGTGCGGGTGTAAAATAAATCCCCTCAGTCTAAGTGAATTTGGAGCTTTGCATTGGAGCTACAAACTGGAAGATGGCCTTAAAACTCTTAAAAGTTACTTATAGCTGATTCGTTTAGCTGAATTGGATAAGGAAAATACATAAATAATAGAAAATCTTTCTTCATTGCTATTGCATAATAAATAAAAACCCACCTAAAATTATACATAAGCTAATTAAAATTGCAAGACTTTTGAAACAATGGAAAAATTGTCTGTATTTTTTTATTGTCATTGTGAAATATGAATAATCAAAATCCTAGCACGCGGGCCCTGGGCAATTCTTTATGCAAATTCAGGTTGTCGAAAGTGAAGACGACCGCTCTGGCCCGAATCGACCACTTTAAAACTTACCAACTAGCCATTCTATGTTGGCCAATCTATATAATTGTGGACTATCTCTTACCTAATTGATTTGAGATGCTTTAATTTATTGGCATGTCAAAGTACGCTTAATGTTTGGTTTATTTATATAATGTAGAAAGTATTTTATGTAGTTTACGACGGCAATTTGTTTGGTAAATTATGTTTCCGATGTATATTGTATATTTAAGTTTTTTTTTGTTTTGGCTTCACACTTTTGTGTATTTAGTCAGTGTCAAGTAATTAATTTCTCAAGTTAATTAATAATAAACAAGTTATATATACGTATCAAGTCAAGTCCACAGTCTAAGTCATCAAGTCAAGTCAAAGTCTAGTCTAGTCAAGTCATACTCCTAGTAAGGTGGAGGCAACTTTACCAGAAGCAATTATGGAGTTTTGGAAACAAACAAAAAGTGTAACGGCTGGTGATGCACCCTGTACTATATTTTCCGTATGCATGTCTTTTCATAAGGCGACCAAGAAAATCCGGCGAATAGGAATAGTATACAATAATAATAATAACACCCAACGATCACATACATAGATCCTGGACCCTAACTAAGATTCCCTGTATCTAGGGACCTAGGAACTACGAGGACCATGGTCCCACAACACCCAGACACAGAACAAGTACTAGCGCTATTTTATTTGTGCATAAATACTTGTCCGGCCGCGGGAATCGAACCCGCCGCCTTCGGGTTATGAGCTGACCTGCTCAACCACCACACCACAGAGTCTGTGAATTGCAGAGCAGTATGCAGGGTTTTTTTATCCGTCTGACGAGAGTGTGTGGATCAATTATTGTAATTGACTGGCCCGATAGCTCAGTTGGTAGTGATGCCAGTCAGATGCCTTCTGAACTGCAGGTTGTGGGTTCGATTCCCACCCAGGACAAACATTAGTGTGATGAGCATCGATGTTTGTTCTGTGTCTGAGTGTTTATGTTGTATTCTATGTATGTATTCAAAAACAAAAAGTATATAAGTATTGTATCCGTTATCTGGTTCCCATAGTTCCCAGAGTTTGGGGCTAGGTGGCGCTGTGTGAAATGTCCACATATATTTATTTATTTATTTATTATTGACGGGAAGGGGTAGACCTAGGTTGACTAGTGGACTTTCAGCTGATAACGTGAAATCGAATGCCAGATCCTAATTTAAGAGTTACTTTCTGTTACTATTTTCCGTTATACACAAAGAAAGTAAAGATCAATTTTCAAATCTTACACCGGTTATTTATTTATTTTTATTTAATGTCTCTATTCGAAATAGAAAGTTTTCAATTTCGTAATAAAAAAGTGATGCATCATTTGTTCATTTACGAAATGGACACTTTATGATTGTTTGGGTTTATGTTTGTGATGGTTATATTTAATATTCTTTATTAAATTAATTCACTTTCTACATTCTACCTTAGTGCCTTTCCCCAGAGGTAGGAGTATTTGTGCCCGGAAAAAAAATCGCAAATACTTGTTCTGAGTCTGGGTGTTGTGTGACCATGGTCCTTGTAGGTCCTGGGAGCCTAGACACAGGGAATCCTAGTTCGGGTCCAGGATCTATGTATGTGATCGTTGGGCGTTATTATTATTATTTTTATTTATTTTTTGTTATATGAGTAAATCAATGGAAAAATCAAGCAATTTAATTTTGGAAAATAGGAATAAATTCACGACATATCTAATAATTAATTACCTATTTATTTCTTTTCATCAATCATTTTGAGCGTCTTATTCATTTTTTTATAAAACTCGTTTGATTTCACGCTCAGATTTTAAAAATCATAATAACTAGGTACTACCGTAATTTTATTGTTCTTATTTTGCATGTTGCATTTTTTTTCTATAAACAAAATATAATAACTAAAACTAAATTAAATCTAAACTAAAATAAACTAGGTACTATATAAATCTAGAAATGTCACTAAACCTTTAAATAAAAAAAACTGCGTTTTATTCACTGTCTGTGAGTAAAGTGCCCAAAATCTGGCGAAATTACCTTTTTGAATGACCAGCCAGCTTTTTCTCTTTCAATAATTAAATGTGTTGAGAAATGAAACTACCTAATACATAAAACCCGGATAAAGCAATAATGGATAGTCACGCATGTTCCAAATCTGTTGCCAAAATTCGTGAGTGCATGCATTTGTCTTGTGTAATGCGTCGAACAATCTAGAGAATCGGGTTGCATGACATTTGATTAAGACTAAGGTAAAACGATTGACCCAAATGTTTGGTTGTTGTTGTTGGAACCGATAAATAATAATATACAGGTATGTCTGATTGGGACATTGTTTTTTGTTAATAATTGAAGGGTTGAGAATAAAAAGGGTTTAACTCTCAAATTGACTGTTTCGAGAAAATTGACTTTAAACGTCAACGGCGTCATTTTAATGTAGAGTGCTTATAAGGTAATAGAAGAGGTTTATGTAAGTTTCAGTTGCTTGAAAATGTTTTAATTCTATTTTAAAATACTAAATATAGTACTAATTCATACAATAACTGTAAAAATATAATATAATAAAATAAATATATTAATATTTTTAGGCTAAGCGAACTGTATTCCTGTGACAGATAAACTGTTTTTATACTCAAAATATCGAAATTTAAACCTCATTTCGGTATTTTGAGAGTGTATTATAGAAGATAATTTCACGCTGAATCCAACGATACCCATAAGTCATTTTGTGAAAAATATCAGTTAAACCCTTTTTGTTCTCACCCCTTCAATTGTATATAGGTGAATGGCCAAACGGGCGAGGTAAATAGCAAGCTAACTTAGTAACTTAGGTCGATAATTGATTTTGAAAATGATCAAAAAAAGTACAAAAAAATTTGTAAATTTTAATAAATGTATTAATTTAGTGTATTGGATTCGGAGAGTGTATTAATATTTAAAAATAAACTGTTTAAATTTTTAGTGTCAAAAGTTTATTATATAATTGATGAATATTTAACGGTCAAACAACTGTCATTTCAATGTATTATACAATTCTGGGGATATTGAATTATTAATTTATGATTAATGAATGATTTTGTCCATACATATAAAATTCAAAGTTCTGACTGACTGACTTATATATCAACGCACAGCCTAAACCGCTGGTCCTAGAGTCTTGAAACTTGGAGGTTGTGTTCTTTGTACAGCGTAGGTATCCGCTAAGAAAGGGTTTTTCGAAATTCCACCCTTAAAAGGGTGAAATGGGTTGTTAAATTATCTACGACAAAAATTTTTCTTGGTTTCCTATAGGCCACGCGGGCGAAGCCGCGGGCAGAAGCTATATAGTAGTTTTATATGACATAAGCACTGTAAGTGTTTAATATATGAAACATGATTAATGTTTAATTTAAATAATTTTCAGAACTACATTACTACCTTTTTCCTTCTCTTCTCAAATTAGATGAATTTTAAAGTAGCTCATTTATTATGTCATTTAAGTGCAGTGTGCCTAATGTGGCTGTCCGGCTTTGGTGTCCTTCAAACTTATTTTAGACGAGCTTCTGCCCGCAGCTTCGACCGCGGTTTGGCCTATGTCAAAATAATTCAACCACCCATTTCACCCTCTTAAGGGCGGAATTTTGAAAAATCCTTTCTTTGCGTATGTCTACGTCATAACTACGTCCAGTGGTTTGGGCTGTGCGTTAATACGAGTAGATCAATATGTCAGTCAGTCACCTTTGAGTTATATATATATTCTATATTCTATAATGTCAAAGAATATTTAACATGTAATAACAAATGTTAATGTAGTAACAAAAATATTATTTTTAATATTTGCACGCTTGCATGCAGGCTGAATGCTACGTGCATTCAGCCTGCACCACTTGTATCCAAATTGTATATTGTGTATTCTTGCAAATAAACAAATGATTTTGATTATATTTAGATGTTCCCCTCATAACCCCAAACTTATCCGTTAAAAATACGACAGACGTCAATAAAATAACGTCCGAAAACCCAACGACATGTCACTTCCTTTCATAATAACCCCAAGAAGTAAGAAGTACCATAAAACTCCATACAATATCGCTGCGGTCAGCCCTGATACCCGTGACCTGTCAAGCAGAACTTGACCCTTTAAGGTAATACCAACCTTAACACAAGGCAATAAAATTCCCAATGTTCATATCTAATCTGTTAAAGCCACGTCAAACTTTTCGCGCCATTATCGAACGTCACAGGCTTTTTGGTTACGGCAATGTCGACTACACAGCCAAAGATTTTAAAGTAAAAAATTGCTGGTCAGCATAAGATTAAGAATAGAATTTAGGGGCAAGCGCAACCCTATCTTTCGTTACGGTGCGCGCGCGCAGTTAGTAATGAGCAGGCAAACATATCTTTTATTGAACTGCTTGAGGTCGGATTATTTGTGAGTAAATTAAACCTTCTTGGTGTGAACCAGGTACATAAAAAAGAAATACATTTTTTTTTGAACAACAAGAGAAATTCCCATACAAAATATGCACATAAACTGCGTATTCAAACTGTCAAATTTAAGTTTGTATCGGTTGCAATCGAGTCACGTGATCGCCCAGGTGGTCGGAGTAATTTCGACTTTTAATTGACGCGAGTTTAGCCGTTATTTATCTTACAAAATGTGTCATACTCATGATAGTTTTCAAACGATAAAAGAAATTTCGTAAAAAGTAATTTCGACTTTTAATTGACGCGAGTTTAGCCGTTATTTATCTTACAAAATGTGTCATACTCATGATAGTTTTCAAACGATAAAAGAAAACTATTTAACTATATCAAAAAATCTGACAATTAAAGATTCAGCCACACGGCTTAAGTGCATCCCGATTTGCAAATAGGAGCACCCCATCTCTTACCGCATAAGTGTCGTAAGAGCTGGCTAAAGGAATATCCAGGGAATAGGTAGCAGCGTTCTCTTAGGTACATAAAAACCTTCTGCGACCACCAAGCCGTGTGGTGTGGTGTGGTGTGGTGGCCAAGTGGTGGTTATGGCAAATCTCTCTCTATGTGTCCAAAATGGCGTTTTATGGAGTAACCCTGAGTTCAGCAGTGGACTTCTTCCAGCAGATAATGTAAAGATACATTCATCAAAGGTGAAAAGCTGCTAGTTGTCAGCATGGACTCTACTTGCTTCCAGAAAAATAGTTTTTTGTAGTCCCTTTTAGCAAAGAGATCCACGTAACTATCACAAAAACTAATTTCGTAACTGGTCACATAGAGAAAATTAGACGCCCAGTAGCGCCATCAATAAGCTCAATAAAACAAACGGCGTTCGTCATAAATTCAGAACAAAAAATAAATATCATAGATATTTACAGTTTTTTTTTTTTTTTTTTTTTTTTTTACTTCAAACTTGTCTAGCATTTGACCACGCTCTCACCTGATGGGAAGTGACGATGCGATCGAAGGTGTAGCATGCTAGCCAAGTAAATACCTATTCACTCTTCTCTTGAACACGCCCGGGTCATATTTCGCCGGAAACACAGACGCTGGCAGGGCATTCCATTCCTTAGCCGTTCTAATTAAGAACGTTGAGTCAAATCGCTTGGTACGAATGGGTGGTATTTCGACCACAAAAGGATGGCGCTTAGCCGAGCGTCTAGTAGTCCGGTAGTGGAATGGTGATGGGAGAATTAGATCATGCAGTTCTTGAGCGCATTCACCGTGGTGTAATCTGTAAAAAACCGACAGACTTGCCACCTTACGTCGATGTGCAAGGCTCTGGAGCCTTTCACCAACCAAAGTGTCGTCGTCAATGAGCCTTTTGGCACGCCGTTCGATCGAGTCCAGAGCCTCAAGCTGGTACTTGGCAGACCCGTCCCACAGGTGGCAGCAGTACTCCATACACGATCGGACTTGTGCTTGATACAGATTTAGAAGCTGTCCAGGTGTGAAGTACCGCCTTACCTTGGACAATATGCCGAGTTTTTTTGAAGCTACTTTTGCTTTGGACTCGATGTAGGATCCAAAGTTTAGGTTTGACGTAAGATCAACACCCAAAAGCTCAAGATGGTTTCCTAAACTTACAGATACACCTCGGAATGAAGGAGCCAGATGGAGTGGGCTCTTTTTAGCAGTGAATAAACACGCCTGTGTTTTTGCAGCATTGAACCTAACCAAGTTAGCATCGCCCCAATCGGACACGGCTTTCAAAGCCAGGTTCATGCGCTCAACCATAGCCTCTCTCTCAATCCGGACGTCGTCACCACTGGCTCGGGCACTGGATGTGTATCTTTCAACAACAGTACTATCATCTGCATACCCAAAGGTACCGGGCTTTAGCAAATCATTGATGTGGAGTAAGAATAGTGTTGCTGAAAGAACTGACCCCTGAGGTACACCAGCATTAATAGCTAATTGATCGGAAGAGCAGCCATCAAGAACTACTCTAAGCGATCGTTCCCTCAAAAAGTCTGATATCCAAGTGCACAAACCAGCAGGTAGTCCGTAAGATGGAAGCTTATTCAGAAGACCGTCGTGCCAGACCCGATCAAATGCCTTAGAGACGTCTAGAGATACAGCAAGTGCCTCTCCATGCATCTCTAAGTCTTCGCTCAATATGTGAGTGGCATACGCGAGAAGATCCCCAGTGGACCGGTTTCGGCGAAATCCGTATTGCCGGTCACTGAGGAGATCATTGTCTTCAAGGTATGCCAAGAGCTTGTTGTTAATTATACGCTCCATACTCTTACAGAGAATGGAGGTAATTGAGATGGGTCGATAGTTGGCAGGATCAGCACGACTGCCCTTCTTAGGTACAGGTTGTACGTTGGCTAGCTTCCAACTCATAGGGACTATTCCGGTGTCTAGAGAGAGGCGAAATAGGCGTGTTAGAATGGGAGACAACTCGGGTGCACAGCTCTTAAGTACAATTGCAGGTATACCATCGGGACCACTGGCTTTGTTCACGTCTAGACTGCGTAATGTTTTTAGTACTTCCTTCTGACGTATGCGTATTTCTGGCATGAAAACACCGCATTGTGGAAAGCAGGGAGGTACCTCATTAGCAGTATCTAAACGCGAAGCTTCTGCAAAGAGAGTGGCAAACAAGTTTGCTTTTTCTTTTGCAGTGTGAGCCAGCGATCCATCTGGTTTCAATAATGGAGGCAGTGAGGATCGACAGAAGTTCGCTTCAACCGATTTGGCTAGGGACCAAAAAGCCTTACTACCCGCTGGGTAGGAAGCAAGTTTAGTCCCTATTCGACCAATATGATTGAAACGAGCCTTCCTTAATTCCTTCTTACAGGCCTTGGCGGCAATGTTAAAGGCTTTCTTCTTAGCTCGAGTGTCCGAGGCCTTGCGTTTTCGAGCGTCAGCCCATGCCAGATATGCCGCATGCTTCTGCGCTTCAGCACGTGCACATTCGGCTCCAAACCAATTTAGTTATTTCTAATTATCGGGAGTGACAGGTGCTGGTCATTTAGGCGATGACGTGCCTGGCCGAAATTTATCACTTTTGTTTGTAATTTCACCATTTTAGGGATCTTATGCCCAATAAAGTTTTTTTTATGTTTTGGCTCCACACTTTTGTGTATTTAGCCAGTGTCAAGTAATTGATAATTTATCAAGTTAATGATATTTCACGCAAATATGTGTCAAGTCACAGTCGAAGTCATCAAGTCAAGTCATAGTCTAGTCAAAGTCATACTCCTAGTAAAGTGGTGGCAACTTTACGTGAAGCTTCTATAGAGTTTTGGAAACAACACGAAAAGAAACGTTTCACCATCATTATACCATTTTCCCACACTCACGCCTGTAATCCAGCACTTAACGAATAGAATGCCACCAATTTTATGCACTAACACTGAAAATAACACAAGTTTTGGAAAATAATACAATGCGGTGACGCAATCTTTTTCACGTTCCCGCCAAAACTCCCCCAATTTATTGGGTTTGACAATTCCTAAGTTCGCACTAGCCCCATAATACTGTACGCTCATTGGTTGAGACAGCCAATAATCAACTGTGAACCAATAAACGTTCAGTATATAATTAGATATACTTGTGGGCAGGAACGTGTTGTGGGTAGGTAGGTTGCAACCTATATAACTATAGGCCTTCAGCATGTCCGCACCGCGCCGTGTCTGGAACAAGAATGATCCGTAGCACACCAATCGATCCCTTTATATAGCCAGACAGGTAGGGCCGCCATGACAGTTGCCGGTGCTGCCACTGTAATACATTTAATGCCACCACAGGGTAAATTACGGTGCTCGATCGCTGTGCATAGAGTTTATAACTGGACGTAGCCGCCGTCACGGCCATACTGACGTGCGTACGTCCTCGTACGCTTAGCTTCACTATGTACCTGGTGAGGGACATCAGTGTTATTGCTCGTTCATCCTGACAATTAAATTGAGTTAAACTTGGAGTCTAAGTCAAAGTCAAAACATTAGTTTTCAATTTGATTAGTCAAAAGTATTTTACCTTCCAGTCATCGTCAGGGTTAACCCTTCAGGACCATTAGTATACCTTGATTTATAAAAAATGGACCGAATAATGCTAACTGGATAGATATCTCTATAGCAACCAAAAATCATCATTCCTACATTTTTTTAATGGACCAATTAGTGCTAGACCGGATAGATATCCCTTTAGCAACCAACATTTTTTTTTATGGACCATTAGTGCTAGACCGGATAGATTATCCCTTTAGCATTCGGACACATTTTTCTTGTCATCATTTTTAATTATTTTTTCTTTTTCTTACCCATTTTTTTCTCTCACGAATCATTACTTTTTTTACCATAACTTTTATTCTCTTTTTTTTTTACTGGTCTGGGTTAACCCTGCAACTAAATTTCATATTAGTATCACCCGCCGTCACGTCATCATTCACGTCACGTCATGTCACGTTTCGCGTTGCTTGAAGAGTAATGTAGAAATGGGCATTGGGCAATCCCACTTCTGATGTGAGCAGGAACGTGTTGTGGGTAGGTAGGTTGCAACCTATATAACTATAGGCCTTCAGCATGTCCGCACCGCGCCGTGTCTGGAACAAGAATGATCCGTAGCACACCAATCGATCCCTTTATATAGCCAGACAGGTAGGGCCGCCATGACAGTTGCCGGTGCTGCCACTGTAATACATTTAATGCCACCACAGGGTAAATTACGGTGCTCGATCGCTGTGCATAGAGTTTATAACTGGACGTAGCCGCCGTCATACTCACATTATGGCCATTGCAACTTTAATCGTCAATTTTCGTTTATTTTTTTTTACAAGATTATGTCAACATTATTGCTGGCTAGATTAGTGGCTGCATACATGAAAAAGATGCGGGTGAGGCGACCTCGTGGGTCGCGGACCTTCCGATTGGTGCAAGTGCTTTCCGGGAAAATAACTGCATCAGATCGCGAGACAGAGATAGTTTTCGACCCTCGTCTGTCATGAGTGTGGAGTGCTGGAGGATACAGCGCTCCTCACTCCTCCGTAGTTGTGCCACTGGTGGAAAATCGGGGGACTATTCACTGGATTGCACGGTCCTCACAAGTCTAGTGGCCTTGGTAAGCAAAATCACCTATCCATAGGTGCAAAAAGCCCGAAAGGGCCCACCGCCGAGGTGAGGTGGTAAAATGCAAACGCTACCTCGTCTCGTCTCATCACGACGGAAGACTCCTCATGGGGGTTAGTAGTGTGTTCGAGTCCTACATAACCCCTGCCACGTGGCAAGGGAATACGTGAGCATTTTCCCCCACCCTCAAAAAAAGGTGTACACGTCATAACTGAGACCTTCAGAACTGGGATATTTTAGTACAAATGAGCATTTTTTTTTATACTGCATTTCCACAGACACCTGGGTCCGTGCTTTTTGTTAGATTATTTTTTATATTTATTAATTAAGCCTATTATTAACATGAACATATATATAATACAGGGAGGGCAATACAGCCAATAACACGTAAACATAAGTACTTATTTCTAATTGTGCGTACATCACCGAGCAAACCAGCTTCCGCAAGCAGCACCCGTTCACAAGCTGGCATTAGGGTTTGAAAGTGTATCATGATGCCACAGATTAAATAATAGTTATAACGACGCTCTACAAACTTGCCTCGTAAATCCTTAAAGTCAAGAACCTTGACCAACTGTCTAAGGAATTATTTAAAAGCTATTTATATACAGGATTCTACTTCCGGCGATCGACACGCGCGGCAGGCTATACGCGTGAAATATTGAAACTTGGATCAGAGGGGTGATTACGAAACTTTGATTGCATTGCAACAAGAGAAATTTCATTCTTAATTTGTAAATTTCCATAGTAACTATGGGCATAGTTACTATAGAAATTTTCATAATAAACTGTGTATTGAAAATGTCAAATCCATACACATTTTTGTTTCTATTGGTTGCAATCAAGTACGTGATTGCCCATCAAGTCTATTGTATTGGATAAGTGTTATCTAGTTGTGAGACTGTAGCGTGGTATTTATAAAGTCGGAGAAAAGTGGATCAAATTGTTGTAGATGAAGAATGATTACACAAATAAATATCAATATACGTTAGTATTACTAATAAGGTATTGCATTATTATAAAAAAGAATAAGGTTTATTTTACGTATATTTTTATTAAGGTAACTGTAATGCACATTTCGATAACACTTATCATTATTGTTTTATTGCTATATTACATTTTATTTAAAGTAATAGAAAATTATAGGAATAACTCCACTTGGACCACACTCCAGACCCTCATTAGGCGCTGCATTTTTTTGTCAGCGATCTCGCGTAAATAATGAGATCAGTTCGAAATTTGAATCAATAATTCAAACAACTCGTCTATTCGGCAAACGGCAACCGGCTTAAACGCGTTTCCGGCAAAACCGTTAGTTCAAGTCAATAAACTTCGACGTAATGTAATTAATGATATAAATAATCATAATTTAGACTACGGAGCTGCTTCGTTAATTTTCTGAGTATAAAAAGTAGAATTATTACAGTACTGTTATTATACAAACGTGGAAAAAAGTAGAATTGGGGCCTGTTTCAATGTGAACATTTAAAATTGCAAATAAATTTTAACTGGGACTTATAAAACTACTTTCGGTAGTCAAGTCATACGTCACGTTTCATATTTATTTTTATCTGTCAAATATTATTCCACTTTTACAAAATTTCTTCGAACTGTTAAACTCACATGATACCTTAATATCGCAAATGTAGCCTACGTGGCACGGGAAATAACAAAGAATGAAGATACAGTGTAGATTTTATTATAGAAAGTGGTTTAAATAACAACTCTCAGCTAAATTAGTAATTAAATAAATACTAATTTATCATCTGAGTTACTTAATTGAACACATAGGGTATTTAAAAATGATGAAATACAGAGTGTATTTCGTCATTTTTATGTACTTGAATAGAAACGTCATTTTTTATGTTAGTGTTCGATGTGACCAGCTAGTCGTTCCCCTGATGTTAAGCGACACGGCCGCCCATAACAGAACAGGGGTCACTCGGAACTATAAAACATAGAGTTCCACGCAACACTGCACTGCGCACATCATCCTGAGATATCAGCACAGTTTGGTAATAAGATTACTCGACCGTGAGCTCAGATCATAAACTCTCAATTGCCCAGTAATTTCACTAGCTACAGTGCCATTCAAACCGGAACACAGTAGTACTTGCACATTACTGCTTGGTGGCAGAATAACTGGCAGAGCGGTGGTACCTACCTACACGAACTTTGCAACAAAGTCCTACCACCTAGTGAAACATTGACATTGATATGACAAATGTCAAACACATAATCCAAAAAAATATCTATTATCTGGCACATATAAATATTTTGGTCCAATTTAATGATCCACAACAGCACTTTATAGAGTTTGTTTATCAATATTGCAAATAGCTTAACCGAAACTTTATTCAGACTTCGTGAACCAGACGCTCCCCTGTTATATAGGTTTAGTAATAAAGTTTAATTAGACGTGATATGATCTAATGTAAGTAATGTAGGTATGTTAAATATTTAGCTTTGAATCTTGTGAGATAGGTAATAACCTGGGACCTGACATTTAAGTCGATAAACAGTAAAATGTTTGCAGAGGTGCTTGACACTTAAGCATGTGGGCATGACTGTACTTAGAGATACCGAAATACTGGTGTTATAGACGTTATAGTTATTGATAGGTATGTTGGTTTTTTAATTAAAACTTCTTTACGCACGCGGGAGTAAGCTGGTGAATGTGAGGTGAATGGGAGTTGAAGTTGGTTCACGTAGATCTCCATTGTCAACATAACAAAGTCAATAATTTTTGTTATTAATTATTATGTTGGTATGTCCGGTAAAATAACAATTGAAGGGGTGAGAACAAAAAGGGTTTAACTGATTTTTTTCACAAAATGACTTATGGGTATCGTTGGTTTCAGCGTGAAATTATCTTCAATAATACATTCTCAAAATACCTAAATGAGGCTTAAATCTCGAGATTTTGAGTCTAAAAACGGTTTATCTGTCACAGGAATACAGTTCGCTTAGCATAAAAACATTATCATATTATATTTTACAGTTATTGTATGAACTAGTACTATATTCAGTATTTTAAAATAGAATTAAAACATTTTCAAGGAACTGAAACTTGTTTAAACCTTTTCTATTACCTTATAAGCACTCTACATTAAAATGACGCCGTTTACGTTTAAAGTCAATTTTTTCGAAACTGTCAATTTGACAGTTAAACCCTTTTTATTCTCAACCCTTCAATTTACAATTGTCAAGATGGCGACATTAACATTAAACAAAACAAAGTCTCAGTTATACCGGCCGATAGATGGAGCTAAAATAAAGAATTTTTACTTCAGTTGTTTGGTCTAAAGCACACTCTATTTTTTTTTAAATATATATATATATATAATTCAAAGTGACTGACTGATTGACTGACTCACATAGTGATCTGTCAACGCACAGCCCAAACCACTGGGCGGATCGGGCTGAAACTTGGCATGCAGGTAGATGTTGTGACGTAGGCATTCGCTAAGAAAGGATTTTTCTAAATTCCACCCTTAAGAGGGTGAAATGGGTGGTTGAATTATTTTCCCATAGGCCACGCTGCGGGCGAAGCTGCGGGCAGAAGCTCGTTTTTATGTAAATGTCTAGTTTGTGTTATCTAAATTATGTATTAAAATATTATCAGTATTAAAGTTATAGAAAGTGAAACGTAATTAAAAATAATCTAATCTATTTGCATAGTGCTTGTAGACGATACGATGTGGGTGCGGTAACGAAGAGGGGAAAGTAAACAGCAATAAATGAATAAGAAATAACTTAATATTATTTACCATACGTCAGTTGGAGCTATTACGAATGTTATTGTTTAAAGGTGACGTACGGACGCGAAGCTTTATTTAAAGGAATATATATATATAAAATACACTTGTCTTGGAGGTCTGTCGTCAACATTGGTAATGCAGGTTTTCGCGTTGATCTAGTTAGCTACCACTTCTCACTCAATAATCGTTCACCAAACACTGATTGACTGTGAAGAGAAAAGTTCAAATATTTTGCAGCTTTTTTTTTATAAAAACCAAAGTATACTTTGGCTCCACACTTTTGTACATTTAGCCAGTGTCAAGTAATTGATTATTTTTCAAGTAAATTAATATATATATGTGTCAAGTCAAGTCACAGTCCGAGTCATCAAATCAAGTCGTAAATCTAGTAAAGTGGTGGCAACTTCACCAAAAGCTTCTACGGAGTTTTGGAAACATCACAAAAAGAAACGTTTCACCATCATTATACCACTTTCCCACACTCATTGCCTGTAATCCAGCACTTAACGAATAAAATGCCACCAATTTTATGCACTAACGCTGAAAATAACACAAGTTTTGGAAAATAATACAATGTGGTTACGCGATCTTTTTTGTTTTCCCGCCAAAACTCTTTTGCAATTTTTTTTGCGTGGGAAAAATGGATGGATGAGACGGCGAAAGAAGGCGGAAAGACCGCCTGCCTCTCTGATATCAGAGCTGTCATCTATTGAGCTATGTTATCGTCAACTAAAAGGTCGTCCTAGTGACCTTTTAGTTTAAATATAAATTAGTCAAACCAGATAATTTTAAACACCGATTCAAAAGAAAGTGATAAACGAAGATCCGTAATTAATTTATCCGATAGACTACTCTGACTTTTAATTACTTTTGGTTTTATATTATGCCTATTTACATATGTTTTACATGTATAATTCGCGTTGGATTCCCACGGATTTGCAGACACTTCACCTACATTATTATGCATTATGCAATGTATGCGTTGCAAGCATAGAGCAAGAATAACAGATATTTATAAAGAGCTAGAAAGTGAAGCCACTACATAAGTGCTCGGACAACAATTGAAGGGTTGAGAATAAAAAGGATTTAACTGACAAATTGACAGTTTCGAGAAAATTGACTTTAAACGTCAACGGCGTCATTTTTATGTAGAGTGCTTATAAGGTAATAGAAAAGGTTTATGTATAATATAATAAAAGAAATAAAGTAATGTTTTTATGCTAAGCGTACTGTATTCCTGTGACAGATAAACCATTTTTAGACTCAAAATCTCGAGATTTAAGCCTCATTTCGGTATTTTCGGAATGTATTATTGAAGATAATTTCACGCTGAATCCAACGAAGCCCATAAGTCATTTTGTGAAAAAAATCAGTTAAATCCTTTTTGTTCTCACCCCTTCAATTGGGATCTTTATTAAACTGGAGGTATATCATCTATGTATTTCAACCGCGTTTATTACTATCTGTAACATCACACGTTGACCTAGGAGTCGTATTTTCCAGAGAGGAGGCCGCTGGAGCTGACCCGCTCCGGCGCAGACGAGCGGGAGGGAGGAGGAGGCGTTACGCGCACCTCCTCCCTCCCCCGTAGTGGGGCCACTGGTAGAGTCGGGGGACTCTCCGTCAGCTTGCACGGCCCCACACGTCTGGTGGGTGACCTTGGTGAGCAAGGTCATCCATCCATTGGCGCGGAGAGGCCCGAAAGGGCCTGCCGCCGGGGGCGAGTTGGCTGGACTGCAGTCGCGACCCCTTCTCGCCCCGGTATGGCGGACGAGGGCTCACAGGGGGGTTTTAGTAGGTTCGAGTCCCACAAACCCCCTGCCATCACCCCCGTGGTGGCAGGGAAGTCCGACGGCATTTCCCCCCCTCAAAAAAAAGGAGTCGTATTTTCAAAAACTCTTTCTTATAATGTACACTCTAAAATATATCAAGTGTCTAATGTTATGGCCGTTTGTACCAAAGTTTATTAAAATATAACTTAGTTGAGTTACACTTTCCCCCTAGTTCTCGTGTATGTTTGTTAAATTCGTGTCAATTTGGTAGATCAAACACTGAATGCTCATTGGTTGCCTGTTAAATCGGCTGTCTCAACCAATGAACGTACGCTATTTAGTATGTTGAAATGACATGAGTTTGAGACGAGAAACCGGGGGCTAGGGATATAAGTGCGCCGTGAGCTGTCAAACTTGTTTACAGCAGTTTGTGGTAAACTTAGGCATTTTTAAAATCTAGGCATAAGACGCCATACAGCGTCTTAAAGCTCAGCATCTAAAATATACAAAATTCATTAAATAATTGTAAAATTTATCACATAGGTATGTATAATATTTTTTATGTATAATATTTTTACTTAAACTTTCTAAACCAGCGACTTGTGATATCACAGTATCAACTCACACATGCATGTCCGCATTATACATGTAAAAATAGTAAAAAAGTTGCCTCACTTTTCAGTTCTATAGCGCTCCGTCTGCCATTTTCTTCGGTCAGAGTCTTGGATATGCAATTTTTAAAAGGTTTGCTCATCTTTAAATTAAAGTTCGTGGATTCGTTGATTGATTTTGAAAATGAATTAGATTTTTAAGTGGCTTTTAAATGGTGTGTCTAGATATTTAATTGATGCAGTCTGAAAGTACTAATGGAGGCTAAATCACGATTTAAAGAGTACTTACCTAAAATGATTTTTTTCGTTTGCGCTTTAACAGTTGTTGCTAATGAATGAAATGGAACCTTTTAGTTTAGCTAAATCTATCGGCTGGTATAACTTTGTTTTTGCTTTGTTTTATGTTAATGTTACTATCTTGACAATTATAAATTGTCATTTTACCGGACATACCAACATAATAATACAATTTTTTAACTTTCTTATTTTTTTATTTATTTTTTTTTTTGGTAAAATGGGCATGCGTTTTACAACAACTCACCTGATGGTAAGTGGCGAAGTTGTCTAAGGTGGAGCACGCTTGCCTATGAGATGCCCATTCACTCTTGACTTAAAAAGACTTAGGTTATACCTTGAAGGAAACACTGATTTTGGAAGAGCATTCCATTCCTTGGCCGTTCTGACTACAAATGAGTCAGCAAAACGCTTAGTGCGGACTTGGGGTACACTAACACCGTAAGGGTGTGACGAATCACCAAGTCTTGTAGTTCTATGATGGAAAGTTATGTTGACAATGGAGATCTACATGAACCAGCTTCAACTTCAGTTCGCCTCGCATTCACCAGCTTACTTCTCAAGCGTGCGTAAAGAAGTTTTACTTAAAGAAATAAAACACATCGATACTAATATTATAAAATGGAAAGTAGCTCTCTCGACTGTATGTCACCTGTTCACGATTGGACCGGCCTTGATAAAACTAAGATGATGGCTTGGACATGTTATGACTTTATGTTTGGACTGGCGTGAAACTCTGTTGGCAGTAGTTCTTCTGAAAGGTGTTTGTTCTGTGTCTGGGTGTTGTATTGTATTCTATGTATATTTTTAACTAACGTTTTGTAAGGTTGGTAGACAGAAGACTCGCCGCAATACTGGTTGAGATGCACAGATGTTGATTCTGTATTAAAAGACGGCTGAGAGATGTTACGTATAAAGTTACCTAAAATCTTTCATCTATACATTTAAAATTCAAAATCTTGACTGACTGACTAAATGACTGACTTATATATCAAAGCACCGCCTAGCCCGCTGGTCCTAGAGACTTGATATTTGGGTTACTTTGTAAAGTGTAGGTATCCAGACTAAGAAAGGGTTTTTCGAAATTCTATCCTTAAGAGGGTGAAATGGGTGGTTGAATTATCTATAAAAAAATCTTTTTCATTTCTTATAGGCGAGGGTGAAGCCGTGGGCAGAAGCTAGTCATTTATAAAACTAAAAGACAGTCAAGTTAAAAGGTCATAATATGGTGATATTAAGTAGATAGACCAAGAAGTATTCAATGATTTAAAGTAAATTCAACATGAAATCTAGATGGAGGAAGGCAGCGTTGCATAAAATACGCCTGGAGCGGTCGTACAGTAAAGTAGATGATTGATAACGCGGCAGCGTCGCGTGCTTCGGGATGGGAGCGGTGGAGGAGTGTGGACAAGACTCGGAGGATAAAAATATAAAATAAAAATTTAATTTAACCGATCAGTATATTTGCTATTTTTTGTAGTAGTCAATGTTATAGTCAGTGTTTTAGTATTAGTTATTATATTATTTTAGTATTCAGTTAGTTGAAAGAATAAACGCACATTGCCAATAAAAAAAAATGATAGATAGATAGATAGAGAACTCTTTATTGTTCCACCAATGAAATATAAAAATATCAAGAAAAACTTATAAAATAGTGTTACAATGGGCGGTCTTATCGCTGAAAGCGATCTCTTCCAGACAACCTTTGGATGGACAGTATCAAATGCAAAAGAGTAGACGGTGGCGTATGACAATTTAAAAGATATCTAATAACAATAATTTAAAAAAAACATACTTAATTTTTAGCAATAAATATACCTACATCCTAATACTTATATAATCATAATATTATAGTAAACTAATACATATTCTATATTACTTATAAAGCATATCATAAAATAGCGTGATGAATGAATGCAGCAGCTATGAAAGTAAATAATGCCTTTGCACCATACCTTTAAATATGAACAAGGACTTCGCATGTCTTACATCAGTGGGAAGCGCATTCCACAGGCGAACAGCTTGCACTGCGAAGGACTTGTCATAGAATTGGGAGGTATGGACGGGAGGCATGAGCTGGAGAGTTTCAGAGGAACGCAGGGATAAGCAGTGGGTTTGGTGCAGGAACTTGAAGCGCTCTTTGAGATAGGGAGGAGTGGACGGGATAAATAGAATAGTATAGAGGAGAGATAGAATACGTGCATTAAAAAATGTTTATTGTTGTTTTCACTCATACCATTAATCTACGCAATCTAATTTTATACTACTTTATACTAAACCATTTATACTATGTATATAGTATTTATGTACAAGGTGGAATTTAATTCGTTCTTTTGCTGTAATATATGTATTCAGTCCATGCTATGGAATGCTCCCATATAACTAAATAAAAAAGTACTTATGAAATAAAACTTAAATCTAGGTATTATCAAATTTAAATTCTAAAGAAAAGCCTTGTGACATTGAACAAAGCAGGTGTTTTATTGCCTACTAAACATTTAAAAAGCACTCAGCTGGTGCCCGCGCTGTGTGTACCGTTGAATAGACATTTCGGCTGTCATGCAGTTATTTTAAGAGGCACTAAATATTAAAACAAAGTTAAATACTAACAAGGATAGTGAAAAGTTTATACTATTTATACTATTATATATTTATACTAATGGCACACACTATCTTCCTGGAGAAGGCCCGTAACAAAGAACGTTTAGGCTTACGATGATAAAGTCAAATCAATATAAATATATTATGTGTTGAACGATAGAATCATCTTACCTTATTAGGAAGGGTTTAATGTTACCAAGTTGTAAAAATTTGTAGTGCCATTTAGGATATCATTATCTACAATCTTTTTAAAAATAAATATAAAAAAGTTAAAGATATAATATATATGAATAATAATAAATGGATACACAAAAATATTTTACTCTTTATAATCTTCCTAAATATGCATAAAAAACTAAGTTATATTTACATAATTCATCATCAGGTTTTATCAATTACATATCACACTGCGAACGAGTAATCAATTTGGTGCCATAAAAGCTCACGCGTTCAGTTCGCAAGTAGCATTTCGAGAGCTTTTATATCCAGCGTTCGCCCGACCACTTCCTACCAATTAGAATAACATACTATGCTATTCGCCCTCAGAATTCTATATTTTCCGTAGTTTTCTACCAAACTACCGATAATAAATAAGATCCTATCCATACTAACCTAACACAGTCCGTAAAGCAGGTCTGGTCGCACATCGCTTGTTCAATTATCATATCCACTTTCTCTGCACAGGTTATGGAACGGAGCAGCGTCGGCCTATGTTTCGGACACCTAATGTTGGTTAATAATCATATACCAGATTGTAGGTTGGGCACTAAGTCGCAAAGTTAAAGCCATTTGAGATGGGATGGTTGCAAAACTGCAATAGCTATAATTTTGAAACGTTTACATTGGCATCGTGAAACCGTGGCGTGATCAAGAACAAGTTGCACCTGACCAGCGTGATGGATTAGGGCCACAGCGTTCGGGTCATTTAAAAAAAATTACTTTAGATCTGCTCACTTCAGATCCCACACACACAATAAAATATAAATAAAATAAATAAATCAAAAAACAAATAAAAATCAATAAATCCACACCTATGTTTCATTGTAAGAGCTCATAACTGGTTAAGGGTCTTGTAGGTATTCAATTATCTGTGTCTATATTTTCTCCTTGTAATCCTTGTGTCCCATTAGTGTGTTGACATTATGGATTGATGATGCCTACAAATACATATATATATACAGAAAAATGCCTTATTCCACTTCACGATCGTTTTTGTAAGGTATATTCATACGAATTCAATATCTAAATTAAAAAGGGATTCTCATTGCCTTGCTCATTGTTAAAGTCTGTTTGTTAAGTTTTTATGACTAACTGGCTAAACCATGGCACGGAGATTGGTAAAGAGGTATTAGAACTACTGTGAAGTTCGCATCCAAAAGTTAGCATCCTATAACCCGACCAAATTAGGATGTAAATTTTTATCACTGACACTATTTTTATGTGTAGTTTTGAAACGTATGGTCAGTTCATAGAAAAAACAAGAAGTTTCGTTTCCGCAACAGCCTCTGTAGGTGTGGTCAGCGGTCACCCATTAGTCAATACGAACGACAGATAAACATTCGTAGGTGACACTTTTATAATTTGCTAATAATCATTTTATTGATGTAAAAACGACGGCGTCCGCAGACACTCTGTCGTCATTTTCTCATTTGCATCCGATATAAATGACGACATCACGGCTTGCTCAAAACTTGATCTCAACGTATAATTTAACATGGAGTCAATGGACTAAAGTGTTCAGCCTATTTTTCGTAGCCTATTAGCTATTTGTCATCTGGCAGGATGTTCAAAATATGAATATACACAATTCAAATAAATCAATTAATCATTTAGTAACCGCGCACTGACTGTCCGACCGGCCTCGCGAGGCTGCCTCATGAGGCAAATGCTCGGTGGCATTTATGTGCCTCGTCCGTGCAAGCGCGTCGCGTCGGTCAGTACTATTGACCGATCAAGTAGTTGCCTCACGAGGATGCCTCACAAAGCAGCCTATCGTGGCAGCTCGCTCAGTCAGTACGCGGCTATTGACATACATAATAGGTAAAAGATTTAAGTACCTAAATCATAATAAGTTCACATACTAAATTAATGCTTAAGAGCCAAGCCCTAATTCCCCTTTATAATACAACCTAATATAAATTATGTCATACTTAGTTGTTAGTTTTAATTATTAATATGAATTTATATAAAAATCCAAACTACTACTTCTACTACTGTACCGTGTCGTCTCGTTACCGATTATACTCACAATTAAAAATCATATTGAATTTTTTTTTTAAAAACAAAAGAATCGGTCTTTGTTACTATGCGACCACATCGCCCAATTGGTTTACAACTTAATTAATTCTATGTACATATATATCCACATATAATTTATATGGACTATAGGCTTTTTTCACAAACAAATGTTTAAGATTTGTTAGCATTAGTTTATAATATAATATAACGATGCATTGGCCTCATTCACCTCTACCCCACTAAGTTGTCCCAATACTGGGATAAAGTAGCTTGTTTGAAATTACTTTATGCCACTTGCAGATTAAATTGTTGTCTTTAGTACATATATATCTAGGTATAAATCTAGGGACCCAGAAACTAGAAGGACCATGATCTTACAACAGCCAGAAACAGAACAATTTTCTCTTGTTTTTCTGTGCACAAATACTTGTCCTGCCGCGGGAATCGAACTCGCCACGGCAGGCCAGCGACCTGCTCAACTACCACGCCACAGAAGCTGCATTGTATATCTGTATATAACTGACATTCTTACAACCTTGCATCATATCAGTGATAATCCAAAAGCTCCGAAACCTTCACTTACCATAAGCAATAAGTAAACACAATAAAAACCAAACGCGATTCGAGCTATCGAATACCAAGCTAACATGATTAGCAGAGGAACCCTCAGCTTCCGCATAACTTAGACATATTGTACGTAACATACCTCAGTATCACTTAGCCTAATACAGGCCAAAGATTAAACTTAGCACAAAACACGCGTATCTACGCTTAAAATTGATATTTCTTTACGTAAATTATTTCAAATGAGACGCATTATGTTTACTAACAAATTCACTTTTTATTTAAATATGTTGATAAATATATTTCGGTGTTTGGTAGCGGTAAATCTGGAGAAATGACTTGGAGACGGATTCCGGAACGTTCTTTAGGTTAAGAATTTTATTTGTGTATGGTTAGGTACGCATTATTATTCAAATTTAAGGTCTGATCTTCGAACTTTTTAATGCATTCAAATAGGAATATTTGCAAGTTTAAAGTGGGCAGTTGCTTTAGTATTCAAACAATTTATGTTGCTTGTATTTATATATTTTTATTATAAATTATTGAGTTAAGAACCACAACTTGAGTTTATTAAAGTGCTGTAATAAGAGCTTTATAAAACTCTTACACTCGATGTGGTAAGTAATGTTTAATTTGAATAGCATATACTTCGCTTAGAAGCTAAGGTCCGTATTACAGAACGATGCTCAGTCATCGATCGGTGCTCAAGCAGAGATTTCATTCAGTAATTGATCACTTTATGAAAGAAATCTCTAATTGAGCACCGATCGATGACTGAGCATCGTTTTGTAATATGGACTGTAGTCTTCTAATTCAGCGAGGTAATACTGTCAGTATTCTGGGAACCTTATCACGCGGTGGTGAGTTGGGTAACATATTTATTTTTTAAATAATGTTTTATTACTTGTAATTGTTTTTATTAGAGTGTCTGTCTCTACATATCAATGTTTCTGTTGAATAAAATAAAACTATAAATAACATAATAATATTTGAATATATCTTTAGAGACACCGGCGTTTTCCTGCAGAATCTCGGACAAAAAATATTTTGTAAGTGTCCTTGGCGTGAAATTACCGTGTGGTCTCAACATTAGATAGCTAACCCATCCTTTCTGTGGGCATCGTAGAACCAGTAAAGGAATATCCAAGAAACGGGTAGTAGCATCATTCTCTTTGGTCTGCAATAGTCATAATAATAACGCCCAACGATCACATACATAGATCCTGGACCCTAACTAGGATTCCCTGTGTTTAGGGACCCAGGAACTACGAGAACCATGGTCCCACATCACCGTCTCAGAACAAGTATTATGACAGCCTCTGTAGTGTAGTGGTTGAGCAGGTCGGCTCATAACTCGGAGGCGGCGAGTTCGTTTCACAGGACAAGTATTTGTACACAGGAAAAAAAGGCGCAAATACTTGTTCTGAGTCTGGGTGTTGTGGGACCACGGTTCTCGTAGTTCCTGGGTCCCTAGACACATGGAATCTTAGTTAGGGTCCAGGATCTATGTATGTTATCGTTGGGCGTTTTTTAAATTTTATTTGTTTGTTTTTTGTACGTATTCTTTGCAGTTACATACTTATTTTGTCTCATTAACTTTTAAACCTTTTCTTATGATAGCATAAGAATATAGAGGTAGGAAAAAAGAATACGCCCGTCCTGATGGGAAGAGATCACCGAAACCTATCGTCATTTGTAACACTAGATGTGCCACTAAAGCGTTGATATGTATGATAGTACCATCATTTTAAAATACTGCATGTAGTAGCAAATATATCTATTACAAAATAAGTACTTAGCCAAAGTACTTATTTTTGTAATAGACATTTTTGATGTGATCTTTGGCCTAAATAAGTTAGGCCAAAGATCACCAAGTTGTCACATCTATATTCAACTTCTTTCTTATTCTACACTTGCCTACAATAGATGCAAGTCCAATTCTTAACACACCTTTATTGACTTCCCGAGTAAACCTCACAGGGTGCGATCTTGTTAAAATTCTCGTTCTCATCGTGAACTAATTGCGACTAATTACCCGGTTGTTCAACTCTGGATGTATGGGAAATACTGACATAGCTTGGTTTGAATGTGGTTGAAGCTATTGGGATATAACTCAGGCACTTGACTGTTATTGTGCACAGGTGTGCACTTTATTTATTATTGTGAAAATTTGTGGTAATAGAACAATATTAATTGTTCGAATACCACAAACTAGACAAACTTTGCAGAAAAGTCCTATCACATTCACATGCTTTAGAAAAAAAACTTACACTTAAGGGTTCCTATTGAGAACTGAAAGGAAACACTGCACCTTGTCGTTAGTGTCTTTATTGGTAAGACAGTGAGTCAAGTTATGTATGGGGTCACCCAATGATAACGTCATATGTCAACTTAAATTTTGACGTCGTTGATATGACAACCAAACGTGACATTGACATTTCGTGTCGGAAAGTTATGGTTGTTGTTAAGTTTTTGAGACTGACTTGTGCCGGAGCATTATTTAACCAGCCACAGGTTAAGAAAAATGAATGACTATAATCGCGAGCCAATCTCAATTGAATTATTCTAAGAATGAAAAACAAGCCGTTACAACATAGTAAAAATAAAAAAATAAAAAAATTCTCTATCTATCTAATCTGTGCCAAAGAATCCAATGTTCTTAACTTTAAACCAGGTGCAACTCTCACAGGAATCAAGTACCTACCTGAACCTAAGTAGGTACATGTAATTAGATACTCTGGAGCGGAACCCGGCTAATAACTTCCCATCGCCCCATCTCTCCACCTACATCCGTATCCGGTGCATCCGGTTCGAATATAACCTTCTTGCAGGTATCAGTGCAATTGTACAAATAGGTATATGAGATGTCCTTTCCATATCAGGTTACTTTTCAATGCACCCCCGATATAATTAATTATTTTTATGATTTCTGATATACTTTACTGGTTATGATATATTGGTTCTTTAAATGCTAATATTGATTTATATTAATAACTTGTTGCGCCCCGCGGTTTCACCCGCGGATAAAAAGTATTAGGTCTTTACCTATGAAATTGCCGTTTTGTTTGAAAAAAGTTAAAGTATTTTTTTTCGAACTTATTTATTTCTTTTATTCAAAGTAATCACCCCTGCAATCAATGCATCTTTGCCAACGCTGTGGCAGTTTATGGATGCCCTTCTTGAAAAAATCAGCAGGACGGGAGACAACAAACTCTTCAAAGGCGTTTTGTACTGCCTCTCGGGAATTGAATGTTTTTCCCGCTAAAAAGTTGTCCAAATTTTGGAAAAAGTAATAGTCGGTAGGCGCAAGATCTGGTGAGTATGGCGGATGAGGGAGAGCTTCCAAACCCAACTCATGCAGCTTAGAGACGGTCTGTTGTGCAGTATGGGGTCGCGCGTTGTCGTGAAGTATCAGTGGAGACGACCGATTGACCAAAGCTGGTTGCAGACGTGCGAGTTTCTCCATCATTGTGGTCAGTTCTTCAATGTACACATCTGCAGTAATGCTCTCGCCGTTTTGTAAAAAGCTATGATGAATCACACCAGCACTAGACCACCAAACTGTGACCATCACCTTTCTAGGGGTCATTTTTCGTTTTGCACATTGCTTTGGTACCGAACCAGGATCTAACCAACTTGCTGAGCGCTTTCGATTGTCAAAAAGAATCCATTTTTCGTCGCACGTAACAATTCGGTTCAAAATTCCTTCATTTCTGTGCCTGTTAAGCAGCGCAAGGCAAGTCTCGACGCGTACGTTGCGCTGGCGATCGTTAAGTTCGTGGGGCACCCATCTATCAAGCTTTTTTATCTTGCCAATCTGTCGCAAATAGACCAATATTGTTTTGATGCTAACATCAAAAGCTGCTGCCAGCTCAGCTGTAGATTGAGATTCATCAGCTTCCACAATCGCCTTTAATTCATCATTGTTGACCAAAGTTTCCGGACGACCACGAGGTTCATTTTTCAAGTCAAAATTCCCAGAACGGAAACGAGCAAACCAATAACCGGTTGTACGTTCGTTTGTACAGTTCTCTCCGTAAACGTCGTTGATGTTACGTGTCGTTTGTGCCGCGTTGGTGCCACGACGGAACTCATATTTCATAATTACACGAAATTTCAAAGTATCCATTATGAGGAAAAATGTTGAAATGTAATGAAAATACAACGCTAATCAATAAACAAAAGACTTATATTGTAAATAGAATGTCATATTTTTAAAACAAAATTAATTTGAATTTAGAATTCATAGCCAATCAAAACTTTTTTTTGTTTGAAAAAGTCTGTACTTCAATACGGCAATTTCATAGGTAAAGACCTATTATTTTAATTATTTGCTCATTCACGGGAACATTTCACATTTCCGGGATAAAATGCAGCCTATAGGCTGTTAATCCAGTGTATAAGTTATCATGGTACTGAATTTCATCCAAATCCATTCAGCCGTTTGAGCGTGAAGGAGTAACAAACATACACACATACACGCATACAAACTTTCGCCTTTATAATATTAGTGTGATAATAATAGCGCCCAACGATCACATACATAGATCCTGGGCCTCAACTATGATTCCCTGTGTCTAGGGACCCAGGAACTACGAGGACCATTGGTCCCACAACACCCGGACTCAAAACGAGTATTGCACTTATTGTGTTTACAAATACTTGTCTACAGAGGAGTATGTGTTTAACTGTGTAACTTAGGAGCTGGGTTTTTGGCGGGAAAACGAAAACAATTACGTCACCGCATTGTATTATTTTCCAAAACTTATGTTATTTTCAGTGTTAGTGCACAAATTGTGTGGCATTTTATTCGTTAAGTGCTGGATTACATGCATGGGTGTGGGAAAGTTGTATAATGATGGTGAAACGTTTCTTTTCGTGTTGTTTCCAATACTCCATAGAAGCTTCTGGTAAAGTTGCCACCACTTTATTAGAACTATGACTTGACTAGACTAAACTATGACTTAACTTGATGACTTGGACTGTGACTTGACTTGACACATTATATAATATAAATTAACATGAAAAAATATTAATTACTTGACACTGGCTAAATACACAAAAGTGTGGAGCCAACACAAAACAAAAAAAACCTTGGAGCTGTCAAACTTTAATATAAAAGAGCGTAAGAGAGATTAATAATTTATAGTGAATGTGAATCTGTTTATACCTTTTTATGTGACGTCACTTAATTATTCTAGTCTAGCAATAAAAGTCTTGAAATATTTTTTTATTAAGTACCTACATCCGTTTAATGAAAAGTCAATGTATTTCCATATTTTATACAACGACATATAATAAAATAATATATCCACCAATAATAAATATTACAAATAACCTAAGCAACGACAACGTTAGGTATGCTATAATTAAAATATTTCAAACCTCATTAATAAAAAGTTAATTTAAGAACAATGCCTAAGAGCAGGAACTAGGAACATGTGACCAAATTTTTTTCGCTTCCTGATGGGGTTGGATCTAACAATGTGCTTCGAGTACAACATATGGCTCTCTTAATAGAAATAGGAGCGTATAAAAACGTTTCTTAATGAACTAATTCCCATATAAAAGGGTTGCTTAAAAATAGATTCAGTCTACGGTACTATTCTGGAAGAGAAGCTGAATCGATTTGACTGATTAGATTACTAACAGCCTTATTAATAAACACGAACTAGCTTTAGACTAGTTACACCATCTTTTGTCTCTTTCGATCTAGCTAAATATTCCAGTAGCAAAAAAAGGATAAAAGCTGAAGTAACTAATCCGAGGCTAATACCCGTTTATTAATAAGGCTGTAACAGCCTTATTAATTAACACAAAATAGCTTTGGATTAGTTACACCATCTTTTGTTTCTTTCGATCCAGTTAAATATTCCAGTAGCAAAAAAGGACAAAAGCTGAAGTAACTAACCCGAGACTAATACCCGTTTATAAATAAGGCTGTAAGAGATGTGTGCACATATATGTGACTAGTCTTTGATATTTGACACGTACTGAACATATGATACTCAGATAGGCGAGTTAGGAACTTTATTGCTACATATAGCAACACAAATTTGTGAGTTTTGGCGGGAAAGCGAAAAAGATTGCGTCCCGCATTGTATTATTTTCCAAAACTTGTGTTATTTTCTGTGTTAGTATATAAATTTGGTGGCATTCTATTCGTTAAGTGCTGGATTACTGGCGTGAGTGTGGGAAAATGATGTAATGATGGTGAAACGTTTCTTTTCGTGTTGTTTCCAAAACTCCATAGAAGCTTCAAGTAAAGTTGCCACCACTTTACTAGGAGTATGACTTTGTCTAGACTATGACTTGACTTGATGAGTTCGACTGTGACTTGACACATATTTGCGTGAAATATCATTAACTTGATAAATTATCAATTACTTGACACTGGCTAAATACACAAAAGTGTGGAGCCAAAACATTAAAAAAATAAAATAACAAAAATGTTTATTTGAAGCTACGCCCTCAATCACAGTCAATATCCACTATAGTTATTTTAATGACATCTCCCATTTGATTCTGTAATTTATTGTATTTACCAAACGCGCCGGTGTCAGGTGATCACATATCAATCATGCAAACCAATCAGCATTTCATTCAAATAGAAATGAATCCGTTTTCACGCATCGTTTTAACTTTGATTACGTTTCGTTTGACAGAATAACACCGTGTTTTGAAGTAACCTCTTTAGATAGAGGTGGAAACCCACCATGATAGATAAACTCTTTATTGTACACACCACATAATAACAAAAATATCAAATAATACAATGAAACACAAGTAGTGGGGAACAATGGGCGACCTTATCGCTAAAAGCGATCTCTTCCAGGCAACCTTTGGACGGAGAGGATTTATTACAAAGTCGTATAGACGGGGTGCACTTAACTACACCATGAATATTTCTTAACAGGAATAATAGACAATATATAATAATTATAGTTCCAATTTGATATCCGTGGTGTGGTGGTGGAGCAGGTCTCATAACACGTGGTGGGTTCGATTCCCGCGGCAAGACAAATATTTGTGAACAGAAAAAAAAAAACGTAAATACTTCTGTTCTGAGTCTGGGTGTTGTGGGACCATGGTCCTCGTAGTTCCTGGGTCCCTAGACACGGAATCCTAGTTAGGGTCCAGGATCTATGTATGTGATCGTTGGACGCCCCGTGGTATCACCCACGGGTAAAAAGTAACCCCTTGTGTTAATCCACTATGTAAGCTATCTATATTCCAAAAAAAACGGGATAAAAAATATTCTATGTCCGTCTCCTAGTTCTAAGCTACCTCTCCACCAATTTTCAGCCAAGTCAGTTCAGCCGTTCTTGAGTTATAAATAGTGTAACTAACACACCTTCTTTTATTATTTGGCTAGAAATTTAAAACTCTTTTATGTAGATACACATTTGATTTGAAAAGTATTAAAACACCTAATTTCAGTAAATAATTTGACATAATTTGCTTTTTTATTATTATTATTTGGCTCCACACTTTTGTGTATTTAGCCAGTGTCAAGTAATTGATAATTTATTAAGTTAATGATATTTCACGCAAATATGTGTATGTCAAGTAGTCAAGTCATAGTCTAGTCAAAGTCATACACCTAGTAAAGTGGAGGCAACTTTACCAGAAGCTTCTATGGAGTTTTGGAAGCAACACGAAAAGAAACGTTTCACCATCATTATACCACTTTTCTACATTCATACCTGTAATTCAGCACTTAACGAAAAATGCCACCAATTTTATGCACTAACACTGAAAATAACACAAGTTTTGGAAAATAATACAATGCGGTGACGCAATCTTTTTCGCATTCCCGCCAAAACTCATGCCCATAGTTACTATGGAAATTATTAAATTAGGAATGACATTTCTCCTGTTGCAATGCAATCAAAGTTCCGTGATCGCTCCTCTGACACAAGTTTGAATATTTCACGCGTATAGCCTGCCGCGCGTGTCGATCGCCGGAAGTAGAATCCTGTATATAAATAGCTTTTAAATAATTCCTTAGACAATTGGTCAAGGTTCTTGACTTTAAGGATTTACGAGGCAAGTTCGTAGAGCGTCGTTATAACTATTATTTAATCTGTGGCATCATGATACACTTTCAAACCCAAATGCCAGCTTGTGAACGGGTGCTGCTTGCGGAAGCTGGTTTGCTCGGTGATGTACGCACAATTAGAAATAAGTACTTATGTTTACGTGTTATTGGCTGTATTGTCCTCCCTGTATTATTATAAGTTCATGTTAATAATAGGTTAACGAAAAATGCCACCAATTTTATGCACTAACACTGAAAATCACACCAGTTGTGGAAAATAATACAATGCAGCGACGCGATCTTTTTCGTTTTCCCGCCAAAACTCTCAGATTGCTTTTTTTTTTTTTTTTTTTTTATATATATGAGTGAATGATGTGACGAGCTAGTCGTTTACCTGATGTTAAGCAACACGGCCGCCCATAACAGAACAGTGTCACTCGGAACCCCAAAAGATAGAGTTTCACGCGACACTGCACTGCGCACATCATCCTGAGACATCAGCACAGTCTGGTAAGATTACTCGACTGTGAGATTAGGTCATAAAGTCTCATTTGCCCAGTAATTTCACTAGCTACATTGCCCTTCAAACCGGAACACAGTAGTGCTTGCACACTACTGCTTGGCGGCAGAATAACTGGCAAAGCGGTGGTACCTACCTAGACGAACTTTGCAACAAAGTCCTACCACCTAGTATATTGTTGGTATCTCAAATTATCTATCAATCTCAGCGTAGTGGGTTTTAACCTCTTCGATAGTAAAGGTATGCTGATGATTTATAGATGCAGTGCACCGTGTCTTAGTTATTTTTAGTATGTTTAGTAAGCGTACACACCTTTTTAGTGTTAGCTCACGAGAACTAAGAATTTGATTAAAACTGTGTAGTTTTAATTAATTTTTGTAATTTGTGTTTATTGGAAACATTTGTTTGAAGTATCTATCTAAAGGTGCCTATTAAATAGAAGTTTATGTATACATATAAAATAACACAGATATATCTAGTGGGAATGTATGTAGGGTATTCTTTTTCTCGTATTTAAATAACTAGTTGCGCCCCGCGGTTTGACCCGCGGATGAAAAGTATTTTAATTATTTGCTCATCCCACGGGAACATTTCACTTTTTTTTTTATGTTAAGGGCTGACGCAACGAGCCAACCGTTCGCCTGATGTTAAGCGACAAGGCTGCCCATATCAGTTGCAGTGTCACTCGAAACTCTAAAGTATAGAGTTTCGCGTGCACTGCACTGCGCACGTCATCCTGAGACATCAACACAATCTAGTAACAAGATTACTAGACTGTGAGATCAGGTCATAAAGTCTCATTTGCCCAGTAATTTCACTAGCTACAGTGCCCTTTAAACCGGAACACAGTAGTGCTTGCGCACTACTGCTTGGCGGCAGAATAACTGGCAAAGCGGTGGTACCTACCTAGACGAACTTTTCAGAAAAGTCCTGCCACCTAGTAACCTACTTTTCCGGGATATAATCCTATATGTTAATCCAGTGTATAAGCTATCTTGGTACCGAATTTATGTCGGCTTATATACCCGAAGATAGTCGGATCGATTCCCGCCCGAGACAAGTATTTGTGCATAGAAAGAAAAATGTGCAAGTACTTGTTTTTTTCTGGGCGTTGTGGGACCATGGTCCTTGTAGTTCCTGGGTCCCTAGATAAAGGAGATCCTAGTTAGGTTCCAGGATCTATGTATGTGATCGTAGGGCGTTATTATTATTAACTTAAGGGTCCTATAATCCTTATTTCAAAATTTATTTATTTACTTGTTTAAAACGTAATATTCTAACAAATTTTTATTGTCTATATCACACACATGTGCAAAATCGAAACGAAATATCACATCCAAATCTTAAGTTACCAACCTCAACAAATCTTCCCACCGTTCTTCACAAATCTGTCGAGGTGCAGATGTGCTCTTTTTTTTATAATAAAACGGAAACGGAATGACTAGAACCCGTCTCTTTCTAACATGTCGCCATCTCTGTCTCTGTTTTGAACGTGCACAGATTGGGCTCGTCAGCCACCTGTCTGGATGAAGTGGAAAAACAACTGACGATCATATGTTCGAGATTATTAGATTTCTTTTACGTGAATGATTGCTGATATTTCGTTATGCATCTTTTTGAAGGATCTTCTTTATAGCTCTATTAAAAGAAGTTACCATTAACGAATTTAAACTCCTATAAGACTGCTTTACAGAAGCTTTTCTTCCCATCGGTTGATGGGAAGAAAAGCTTCTCAAGTGGCGATCACGGCATTTCATTGCAAAATAAAGAAACAGAAATTTATATGGATTTTACAGTTTCAATACGTAGCTTATGTGCATAGTTACTAAGGAAATTTTCATATCTATACATATAAAATTCAAAGTCCTCACTGACAGACTTATATATCCACACACAGCCTAAACTACTCCTAGAGACTTGAAATTTGGAGAGTGTGTACTTTGCAAAGTGTAGGTATCTACTTAGAAAGGGTTTTTCAAAACTCCATCCCTAAGTGGGTGAAATGGGTGGTTGAATTATCTATGAAAAATTTTCTTCTTCGTTTCCTATAGGCCACGGCGAAGCTGCGGGCAGAAGCTAGTATAGAATAAAATTTCCCTTGTTGCACTACAATAAAAGTTCCATTATCACCCCCTGGTCATAACCTTGGGGAGCCGGTGGATGCGAGAGGCAAGTATCCGTTGAAAGAGAGGCGAGAGGAAAGAGATGGAGGAGGCCTATCTTCAGTAGAATAGAATAGATTAGCAATGCAATCAAATTTTTCCTCTTTATAATATTAGTTAAGATTTTAGCAGCTTGGTGGTATCGTGGTTTATATCTCTCTTATCTGTAACAGTATTTTGGCTCATTTTTATAAAATTTCACAATTTCTGCCGACATATCCTTTCTCACCGCCCCGTGGGAGAGTGTAAAGTAAACAGCGGTTGTCTCGCTGTTGTCTCAGCGTATCGCTGTGATAGATCGGAGTCGACGACCGCTTTGCTCCACCGTCGCAGATTGATGGCCATCAAGCGTGTTTGATGAGTTTTGTCTTGAAAACGAAAAAAGACTCGTCACCGCGTTGTATTATTTTCCAAAACTTGTGCTATTTTCAGTGTTAGGCAAAAAATTGATGGCATTTTATTCGTTAAGTGCTGGATTACAGGCATGAATGCGGGAAAGTGGTATAATGATGGCGAAACGTTTCTTTTCGTGTTGTTTTCAAAACTCCATAGAAGCTTCTGGTAAAGTTGCCACCACTTTACTAGGAGTATGACTTGACTAGACTTAACTAAATTATTAATTGACTTGATGTCTTGGACTGTGACTTGACTTGACACATATATATATTAACTAACTTGAAAAATTATCATAAGCTGTCACAAGTGACCAACGAAATGTTTAAAAAACTTACTTCAGACTTATATGGTATTCTCATGGATGCCATTGTCAGAACTGGACATTGTCAAAATCGGTTATCCAGTCGAAAGTTCTGAGGTAACAAACATAAAAAACGGTAGAATTGAGAACCTCCTCCTTTTTTTGAAGTGCATATGAAAATAAAAGCAAATAAAAAATTATTACAGTTTTAATGAATTTTGTCAAACACCAGCTAAGTCTAAATCTGTATTACCTACTTAACTATTTATATTTAACATCTGCTAACTATTCTAAGCATTCTTAAAAAAAGTTATTTATATTTCCACCTTTTTACACTAGATTTGTTTCAAAATGCATCCATCACGGCTTATTAAAACACCCCTTTACGAGTCCATTCATTATGATTTACTCCTCAAAGGGTTGGGTTGACAACCCTGGCCTATTTTTACTCTTGTTTAGATTAAATCACGTGGCTCTAATTATTTACATTTGCCTAGATTCAGAGGAGTAACCAAAGCTTAAATAGAAAAAGTTTTATTTTTTAATGTTTAAAAATGTACTTTAATAGATTATCTTACTTTTTAAATTTTTGCGACTTGACCTCATATTGTAAAGATAACTTGACTTTTTTTATATGATCTGTGTGGTGTGTGTTCGAGTCCCCTCGTGACCACGGCCAATGTACTCGTAACTTGGTCGAAACGTCGAGGTTACTCAGATAATGTTTTGATAATTTTTGTACGCGAATAGTCCCGTTTGATCTTTACAATGGTAAATTATCGTTTTTTATTTGCCTAGATTAAATCACAAGCCATATCAAAATTTATATTACTTATTTGGCTTTTCAGCATAGAAGCATACAGTCGGCCCTCCTGAAAGAGGTCACCGTAACCTATAAGGGTATTAACACTTTAGACGTACCACTAATAAACAAATAAATATCTGTGGACATTTCACACACCGCCATCTAGCCCCAAACTAAGCAAAGCTTGTACTATGGAAACCAGATAACAGATACAATACTTAGATACTTTTTTTGTATATACATACATAGAATCTAGATATATATAACTCAAAGGTGACTGACTGACATAGTGATCTGTCTATATAATGAAAAAAGATAATGTCTATCAACGCACAGCCCAAACCACTGGACGGATCGGGCTGAAATTTGGCATGCAGGTAGATGTTATGACGTAGACATTCGCTAAGAAAGGATTTATCAAAATTCCACCCTTAAGAGGGTAAAATGTGTGGTTGAATTATTTTCCCATAGGCCACGCCGCGGGCGAAGCTGCGGGTAGAAGCTCATATAATATAACACCCAGACATTGAACAAACATCAAACTCAGCTCATCGCACAAATGATTGTCCTGGGCGGGCATCGAACCCATAACCTACAGCTCAGAAGGGAGGGTTACTACCAACTGAGCTATAAGCATATTAATGTCTAAAACTACTATACTATTATGCAAACTAGCTGGGTACCCTATAATTTTACCCATCCACCTTCAAACCAAATAAAACATTGAATTCGCGACCCCTCTACATTGGGCCACCTGTTGCAAAATCTGATTTTTGGACCCTACTGGGGTCCGTATAATGGCAGGAAGTTAAGGTTTTTAAAGATTTGCCAAATGGTGTTCAGGTGGTGGTGCGTACGTATACATTATGCAAGGTTTAACATGTGATTGGATATATATTCAAGGTTGAACATTTTTATACTGTTTATTCGAAGTGAAAAAAAAGGCTATCAATTTTTTGATATATTTGTTTTAGTTTTTGATATATTATTATGTCTATGTATATATGTTATCTATATGTAAATCTATGAAGTAACATATTATGTCCATTAAATATATATATGTATGCATTATGGAACATCTTGTGGGTAGGTTATCTATCATTTATTTCGAGTCATTTATGAGCGTAGCTCCTGAAAAAGTTATTATTTCAGTACCATTTATTTTGAATGTTTAAATAAAAAATTCCCCAAGTGGCATCCGTAAAAATTGTAATAAAATATTACGACCAAAGGGTTGGTTTTTTAATTTTTAAAATAAGAATGGAACGAGGGTAGGCGAGGGATGTACAACGCTGTTTCCGCCGCGAACGGGTTGTGAAGACACATGCGTCCCTGATTTCCGGTAAGACGCTCCGATTCCGAAGCACCTGGCCGAAAACAACTTAAGCCCTACATTTAAAAACTAAAAAAAATTAAGCCGAGGTAAGAATCAAACCTCTTTTACCCTTTCTTTTTTTCACTGCGTCTATGTTCGATTCTATTTTTAAATTAAAAGATTTTCAGGATTAGGTTTTTTGCACGCACGCTGTTTTGTTTTTTCTGATGTGCATATGGGCAAAAGTTATTTTGAGCACGCCACGGCATGTGCCGACATTTGAAACCAGACGGTGATGTCACATAAACTGTTCAATTTATTTAATTTCAAGGGTTCAATACATTTATCAAAGTTTCACAATTAAAAAACGTGACATCTCATTTCTCACACACAAAAAGATTTATGAAAGAGACAACAAAAACTACTTATGTGTAGGCATTTAATTTCTTAGTCATTGGAAATCAATGAATCACAAAAGGAAATGTCGGCCGAAGTCTGATGTGTGGTTTTAAAAAGTAAAAAATGTTGTTTATGGTTAATTTGACTGAGACAGATGCGGCTGTCCGGCTGGCTCTGGCTAATGGACGAGATAGGTGAAAGTGAAGTTTAGCACCTCTGACCCTGTACTGTAGAGTCTGTAGACAAGCGGTGGAAATCATGCATTTGAAACCTCAGACTAGAAGACCTGTGTAAAAAAAAGGAATACCAAATTGCAAATACATAAGTATTTCGACTCGAATCTCATGATCAGGAACTTATTTGCTACAATACAATTTGTACTATAGCTGACTTCATTTGCAGGTTAAGACGTGTTGGAAGGCCTCAAGACTTAGTGACGTCTATCCTATGTATCTACACATAGGATAGACGTCACTAAGTCCACTAAAAACAAACACACTCTGCTTAAAATTAGTCCATAAATCATAATCAACATCATTGGTATTCTTTCTATGGGTATTACTTTCTGACTGAGCCTGCTAGGTTTATTATTCTTCTGAGTGTGAAACGTGCTTAAACAGTTGACGATCCATGCGGTTAGTCGGTGATTGTAAATTCTTAATTTGCGCTTCGAGAAAGGTTAAAGAATGCTAATAAAATGAAGGTTGCTGACATGTTTAATTAAATTTTTAACATTCGTTTTGTTATTTTCCATGTACATTAATCCATTAGTGGCTTGTAGAGTTATTGTAGCGTAGATAAGGAGAAGGCTGGTCTGACATAGCTCATGTGCATGCATTTTGAATGAACTCACTTTTTGAAGTAAAACTTCTTTACGCACGCTTGATTACGGAAGTTGAAGTTGGATCACGTAGATCTCCATTGCCAACACAACAAAGTTAAAAATTTGTATTACAATGTTGGTACATCCGGTAAAATGTCAATTTACAATTGAAGGGTTGAGAATAAAAAGGGTTTAACTGTCAAATTGACAGTTTCGAAAAAATTGACTTTAAACGTCAACGGCGTTATTTTAATGTAGAGTGCTTATAAGGTAAAAGAAAAGGTTTATGTAAGTTTCAGTTGCTTAAAAATGTTTTAATTCTATTTTAAAATACTACTAGTACTAATTAATACAATTACTGTAAAAATATCATATAATAAAATAAATAAAATAATGTTTTTCATGCTAAACGAACTGTATTCCTGTGACAGATAAACCACTTTAGACTCAAAATCTCGAGATTTAAGCCTCATTTCGGTATTTTAAAAATGTAATATTGAAGATAATTTCACGCTGAATCCAACGATACCCATAAGCCATTTTGTGAAAAAAATCTGGTAAAACCTTTTTACTCTCACCCCTTCAATTGTCAAGAAGGCGACATTAACATTAAACAAAGCAAAAACAAAGTTACACCAGCTAGATAGATCTATAGTAATAGTAAAAAGTTTTACTTCAGTAGAGTGGTCTAAAGCACACTCGCTTTTTTAAATTAATAACGCCCAAAGATTACATAATAAATAGATCCTGGAACTTAACTAGGATTCCCTGTGTCTAGGGACTTAGGAACTACGACAACCATGGTCCCACAAAACCCAGACACAGAGCATGTATTTGTGCTATTTTTCCAGTGTCTTCCGTTGTCCTGTTGCGGTAATCGAACCCACCGCCTCCAGCTTATGAGCTGACCTTCTCAACCACCACACCACAGAAACTGTCGTCATGTTTGTGACTTTCATGCCAAATTGTCAGAACCAATTTGAGTAAAATTTTGCACGCAGATTACTTACACTTCCAAGATCAAAATAAGATATGAAAAAAAATTATAAAACCGCGGAATCCTCTAGTTTAGACGAAAATAACTTTAAACTGTTGAAATATGCAAAGGAAATAAATATTTATATAAAAAGATAAAAATTGACATTCAATAGATAACCAATAAAATTAAAATAAACTTTTCATCTCCACAAAACATCCATTGTAACAAATTCGTTGGAGATAAAACACAATCTAATGGTGTAAGGAAAGTCTTAATCGACAGATTCACCTCTCTATATTAAAAGAAAGTGAGATTAATTGAAGGCCATGGATAATCGATGGCTTTGAATGGCCTCGCAGTGATGGTAAAAGAATAGTGTAGGGAATAAAAAGTTTCGTCACCATTCGGTTCAATTGGATCCAAAACGCTTCAGAAGTTTCCCCCTGAATGCCAACAATCAAACATAAGTACAAAGTAATAATAATGGTCAAGACCAAAATCTTTATTTAGCCCAAAAGCTGAGCATTGCCGTTGAATGGGGCAATGCCGCCAGCATTTTGGGCGCGTTGCCTTGTAGCGGCTTTTTAGATTACGTTTTGCTACTGCATGGTTTTTTATTTTAATTTTAAACTGTTATATTTCTTATTTTATCACATAAAAATATCAGAGGCAAAAAAAACAGACAAGGTTTTACTTTTACTATTAGTTGGGAAGTAGTGATTAGTGAAGAATTAATAATAATTTAAAGTAAGTTAAAATGGTTAAAAAGATTTAATGGTAGAAAGCAAAGAGATAGAATATGTTTGCTCATGCCGAGTTTATGATTTAAACATAGGTTTTAATGTACAGACAAAAGAAAACTCTATAAATGAAAATAAATAAAGACATTTAAAGGTCCTTTTGTTCACTAATAAACTCACTACCGGAATGGGATAAATAAAAGTTTTATTATTACTTTTCACCACATAATTAACAATATAAAATGAGTAAGCCCGGAGTATGTGAGGACACGCGTCTCCGAATGCTGCTCTTATGCAACTCTCATTTATCTCTACTTCTCTACTTACTACTCTATCTCTATCATCTCTACTTTAATTAAATCACGCACCCCTTATGAGTATATAGGTCGGCGCTGGCGACGTCAACGTAAACATACGTGTGTCTTTACATCCACGTGATTTTTATTTTTAAAAAGAAAGCAATTTTACTAGGTGGTAGAACTTTGTTGCAAAGTTCGTCTAGGTAGGTACCACCGCTTTGCCAGTTATTCTGCCGCCAAGCAGTAGTGTGCAAGCACTACTGTGTTCCGGTTTGAAGGGCACTGTAGCTAGTGAAATTACTGGGCAATTGAGACTTAATGATCTGATCTCACAGTCGAGTAATCTTATTACCAGACTGTGCTGATGTCGCGGGATGATGTGCGCAGTGCAGTGTCGCTTGAAACTCTATGTTTTAGGGTTCCGAGTGACACTGTTCTGTTATGGGCGGCCGTGGCGCTTAACATCAGGTGAACGACTAGCTCGTCACATCATTCTATAATATAGGAAAAAAAAATATTTTAGCAAAGTTAACCACTCCTAAATTGACAGAAAATATCACCATAGCCGAAATCGACATGTATTTATATTATTACTTTTCAACTTTTTAGTGTATCAAAGACAGGGTAAAAAAAGCCTTGGGCGATTTTCTGTGTCCTAAAACTTAGTGCTATAAGTAAGGGGGGCAACCCCCCCTTGCATAGCTGGCCGTGGTATCGACCTCACATGCACCGGCGCAATCATGACCGAGTACAGTTAATCGCGCGGATTAATGCACGCTTCCATCTGACCTGTGCCCTGTAAGAGAGTCATGGTGTTGCCAGACGTCGATACAAATTTCTAGACAAATTGTATTATTGATTTTTTTTTATCATCGTCTATTGAACTACACGACATAATTTTATTGTACCAAGAATATGCTGCTGCCTAGAGTCTGGATAATCTCTTAGCCGGTTTTTATGGCACGCGCGGAAATATATGGGAAGTGGACGCAATGGTAACACTAATGACGAAACTAAACTGGCCTTTCTTAACCAATCGGTGCAGTTAAAACATTTTCTGCGTCCACTATATGTATATCCCACTTTTTTATAGATATACAAAAGTGGTATATAAAAATCCGAGCTTTAGAGTGCCCGCTTAGCCATCTGTTATTGATTGTTGATTATTGTCTTACGACTATTGTCGTAAGACAATAATCGTTAAGCTAAGTCAGAAGCCTTTGGGCGACTTAAAAATTCTGATACCAGGGTTATAACCAGTTGCCTGCACGAGAAAAAGGATTTTTACTGAGTTGCAGACTTTTAATAATTAAAGACTGCTTAACTACTCTCAAATTGGTTAAAATTTAGTTTCCTTACGTAATTTTAAGTAAGTATGAAAAATAAATATGCACTGAAAAAGTTTTCTAACTATTTATTACACAACTGTAATTATTTATTACCCAACTGAACTTGCCTAGCCTACATGAGCGAGAAGTGTAGATTAAATACCATACTTTGTGGTAAACGTTAATAACCTGGCAACACCGGCGCGGCGTGAAGATACGCCATCTGTCAATAGCATTAAACCAGTGTTTGCTGTTAGACTAATGATCACTGATGGAATGTTGACTTGGACTTTTATTGATTTGATTTGGTTCTTTCGAATGGAATATCTTGTTCTGGGTAGCTTTAGTTTTATTAACAACACAGTAAGTTAAGTTACTGTAGCTTTTAGTGAAGAGCGAGTATTGCTCAACAGTAGCCCGCGCGACTTTCTAACTAATAATGCATTAAGTATACGTAATGTTTTTTTTTGTTATGTGCAGTGCGCTGTTACAAAAGTGAACGAAGAAAATCGTGAAAAAAACCGGTGTGTTAATGAGAATCACAAAATTCGAGGATATATGTCATCCCATCCACACATACTAACTAGTTTTTCATATTTGCATGTTTTTTATGTATTTAGCCAGTGTCAAGTAATTGATAATTTATCAAGTTACTGATATTTCACGCAGGTATGTGTGAAGTCACAGTCTAGTCATCAAGTTAAGTCATAGTTTAGTCATACTCCTAGCAAAGTGGTGGCAACTTTACCAGAAGCTTCTATGGAGTTTTGGAAACAACACGAAACCATCATTTTACCACTTTCCCACACTCATGCCTGTAATCCAGCACTTAACGAATAAAATGCCACTGATTTTATCCACTAACACTGAAAATAACACAAGTTTTGGAAAATAATAAAGTACTCCAAAATATAAAGAAATTTCACGTGACACTACACTGCGCTTGTCCTTCTGAAAAATCAGCACAGTCTAGTAATCTTATTACTAGTGAGATCAGATCGTAAAGTCTCATTTGCCCAGTAATTTCACTAGCTACAGTGTCTTTCAAACTGGAAAACAGTAGTGCTTGCACACTACTGCTTGGCGGCAGAATAACTGGCAAAGCGGTGGTACCTACCTAGACGAACTTTGCAGAAAAGTTCTACCACCAAGTTTCAAGTCGACAATAGAGTATTCTCCCGCCAAAACTCCAAACTAACGTTTTCTTTACTATCAATGACAAATACTCTAAGCCGACAATAGTTCACCTCTTATCATTTATCAGCCCATGTCCCGGGGCACGTGCGCGCGCAGCTGCTGCTTAGGAAAAAAGTGGAAGCGCAGCCATCTTGGAGGAGTTTTTTTCTAACGCCAATGCAGTCGCAAGTATTCTGCCGGTGACGGCAATCAGGCAAGTTGGTGTTCCATTTCGTAAGGAATAATGTGGATATTCTAATATTCCGAACCTGCAAAAAAAAACATATTCTGCATTTGAAAAAAACTTGACACTGTTTATTGTTTATTTAATTCCATCAAAGGAGTTTTTAACAAAGACGTTTTGACCTTTTGGTTTGTTTGATAACGCAGGCGATATACTGCTATTAATCGTAATGTAAAAAAAAAAAATTTTAATTCAAATACAATTTGACGGCCTCCGTGGTCAGCAGAGGCCTTATACCGCGTAAGTCTGGTGGAGATCGTAATCGTGTTCTCTCTTGCTCGCACTCGTGAACTTGTTAATTGGCGCGTGCGGGATGGCAGGTGAAGCCGATTCCCAGAACGGTTACGCGGTAGGGGTGCTGGTCGGCTCATAACCCGGAGTGCACAGAAAAAAAGCGCTTGTTCTTTGTCTGGGTGTTGTGCGACCATGGTCCTTGTAATTCCTGGGTCCCGAGATATGGAATCCCAGTTAGGCTCCAGGATCTACGTATGTGATCGTTGGGCGTTTGTTTATAATTTAATATAGGTACTTAGACATAGGACCGACTAAGTCCTATGTCTAAGTACCTATATTAAATCGGGTGTGTCTTCTGGTCTTTAAATGTAAAAAGTTCCCAAGTCCTTCTATTGTAAGTATCATAAGAAATTAGTACATACACAAACAAGTTGTATGTACTTATATATTTTATATAAAAAATCACATGACTGAAGTAAAGCTACTTTAGTTAGCTCCATATTTTGGCCGGTATAACTTTATTTTTACTTTGTTTAATGTTAATGTCTGGAAATGGAATGGAAATACCAACATAATGATATAATTTTTTAAGTTTGTTATGTTGATATTGCGATCTACGTGAATCAACTTCAACTTTCGACTATCTAAGCACATTCGTGTTAACTTATGTTAAATATGCACGTTGAATGTTTTCAACAAATGCCAGTGTCTGACAAAGGTGCCTTGTAAAGCTTAGCTAATAACTTGTTGAATTTGAAATTTAAAGGTCAAGTGAATGTTTCAGAGTTAACTTTTAGATCCATACATTTATTTTATTAACTTCTACATGAGAGTAACATTTTTGAAATTCCGGAAATATCCGGAATTACATGTTCTGGAAACGGAATAGTATTCGGGAATGTCCATATATTCTTAACCTCCAATTCACAAAACAAAAAATGAAATCAAAGAATTAGAAAAAAGCACAATCTGTCCACAGCACGTGTTGTCGGCACATGTGCACAAAAAGAGCATTTTTTTTTAATATTAAAAGGAAGAATCGGAAGTACTTTTTCAATGATTTCCATAAAGAGATGTGGCACCACCTTCGCTTTATTAACCGGTTTAACTTGAGCCATTTATAGAGCAAGTTTCTTTTCATTTGCTTAGTAAAGATTGAAGTCGAGGTATCAAGATAGGTTGGGCATTCACTATTCTTCAAGTTGTGAATGAACCTACATTTGAATTAAAATGCTTCCGGTGCCGGATTTTTTGTAATAAAATATAATAATTGTTGATAACTCAATGTTTATATCAAAGCGTTTTACTATGTCAGTTTGATTTAGAGGGAAATTGTATAATTACTTTATAAAATTATGAATGCTCATAAATATTATGAATTAAACGCCGCCATCTTGAAAGAAAACAAACAATCAAAATAGCGGACATTTTAAATATAAAAAAATAGCTAAGTATTACCTACAGTATGTTTTAACAGGAAGACTAAGTAAATCTTACATTTTATGGTATCTACTTCAAAAGTTAGTAAAATCAATAAACAATATTTTCATGGCTTACCACAATGACAGACGATAGACAGATGGGGACAGTCGAAAAAAATTACTTATGCCATGCCCCGTAAGCGACCGAACGGGATTGGGAAGCTTATAGTTTTTCAATCCATAGAAGTTCCGTGACTCCTCGTAAGCGACAGATAAAATAAAAAAACAATTAAAAAAACAGCTTTAATATCCGTATGGTATGAACAATTCGTTAATTTCAATTCACGAAAGAAGACTTAGCTTAATTTCATCTGAAATCCGATTTCTACTAGGCGCAGATGCTTTAAAACGTGCGTTCCAAATATGCGGGTAGTGGGTCAAATTCCATTTTTTGCAATTAGCAAAGCATGTGATATATTTTTTTTTGTTAAAAAATGAAAAGAAAGCCTATGGCGTTAAAAACTCAGCATATGGGCGCCGAACACGTTTGGAAAGTAAGATACAGTGGTCTTGATACTTTGAATTCAGATAAGGATTTCAATAGAGCTGGACTGATAAATAAATTTAAAAAAGTTCAGTATAAAATACATATCTGGTGATATTTTATACTGAACTTTTTTTAGGTATTATTATAAGTATTCTAGACTACACCCTGCGGTTAGATATACATTATTCAATACCCTATTAATTGATCAGGGTAATTAAAGGATGGATAAGAAGGTTTAAGAAGAAGAAGAAGAGGATGGGTTTTTTCTTTCCTTATTAGCTCCAAAAGAGAGATATCATTATTTACGTAATAAATTAAATGACATCTCGTAATACGTTGTAGTAAAATTAAAGTTTTTGAACGTATTAATAAACGTGAAGAACTGACAGATCAGTTGGTAGTGAATCTGCTTCTGAATTGTAGGTTGTGGGTTCGATTTCCACCCAGGACAAGCATTCGTGTGAAATCGTGACGTCAGCAGAGCTGACGTCACGATTTCCGTCACTTGGTTCACTCATAACAAATGAAAACACTTTTCAATCTAATTCTCTGTATTTTTACCAAAGTCGTTACACTTCTTAATGTAAGGTAGTGTCGCCGAAGATGGCCCGGCTCCTAGGATAGCCCACTTTAAAAAAAATACAGTTATGATTAAACGAAACATTTTAAATTTCGCGGGTTTGTGCTACTAGTACCATAGACAATAATGCAAGTGTGTTTTAATTATTATTATTACAACTTCCATTATGTTTTTTCTATACTTTATTTATCTGCAAGATTTCACGAGGTTTTGAAATTAAGTGGGCCTTCATTGGCTCCTGTACCTTATTTAATTTATTAGGTAATTACCACTTATTTCTAATATTAGATAATAACCACAACACAGTACTCACAAGATCTGAGCAACGTCCGCAGCGACACCACACACCAGAATGAGAATATTTTTGTAACAAAACGTCGCACGAGCACTTTCAATATTTCACCACCTCAATATGGCCGCTAATTCCAAAGTACTCGCGACAACTTCACAGAATCAAACATTAATAACTAAACGGTTGCTTACATGAAATAAAAATTAATGATAATTCATAATTAAATCACGTTATTATTTTAAAACTATGGAACATTCAAACTGTTTAAACAAAAACATTGGTAACCAAATCATCCGTTTCCGCTGACATTCGGAAACGTGATTTTGTTTAACAAATATTTGAAAACTAAATTATAAATTCAGACAATGATTTGATTGGCTAACATTAATTAAAATATGAATTTACATTTACTTATAACTACCAATCAAACCGTTTTCAATTTAACAATAATAATTTATCATACTTGAAATGAACAATGACCAGTTTAAATCCTTTAAACTGTTTAAAATCAAGACAGACTTTAAAACATAATTGTTAAATCAATTAATCATTTATGAATAATAAAATTACTATCAACCTATATCTAATAATAATTTATCTTAATTTATGTTTCATAGTTTACCGAGCGAGAAACGCTCTCGCGTCGACATATAGATATTGATTATTTTTTCATAACGTTAATTATTAAACAGATAAAAGTATCAAAACTAAACGATCGAACTACAAGCATTCATGGTAGTGACAGCACGACAGAATCCCATATGTTTTGATTTTTTAATCAGTAAAAATATCGGAAATAATTTTCGGAAATCCATTAAAAAGTATGCTATTAATCATATTGCATCTGCCTCACCTCCGGCACTCATACGATGTTAAAATGTTATGTCTATGTTCTATTTTGGCAATTTCGTTTGATGAATTGCTGTTGGTGACCATGCTTTCAGCAATTTCTTAATTTTTAACCGACTTCATAAAAAGGAGGAGGTTCTCAAATTGACTGTTATTTTTTTGTTTGTTACCTCTGAACTTTTGACTGGGTGAACCGATTTTGATGATTCTTTTTTATTTGAAAGCTGGTGCTTTCCATGTGGTCTCATTTAAATTGAAACAACGTCTGTGGTATGGTGGTTGAGCAGGCCGGCTCATAACCCGGAGGCGGCGGGTTCGATTCCCGCGGCAGTACAAGTATTTGTGCACAAGAAAAAAGCACAAATACTTGGTCTGAGTCTAAGTGTTGTTGGACCATGGTCCTCGTAGTTTAAATATAATAATAATATATGAATAAATATATGAAAAAAAATGCTCAATGTAAAAGTATCATCTATCTATGTAAGCATGGGCATTATCGACCACGTCATCTCTTAACATCAGGATCAGAAAAATATATATATTACAATATTACAAATAAAAAAAATACAATATATAAAAAACTGGAAGCAAGTAACTTCATACTAACTACGCAAAATCCAACTTTTTCTAGGTTATGTAAATAAAAAGACAACATAAACACGGGAAGCAGACATTACAAATGCACAAACCTACTTATAAATAGCCTTCATTAACCCTAAGGTCAAGAACAAAACCCTAACGGGTCAAATAATAAGTGTGCGCGACCTTCCCAAATGGTCGCCATTTCAACAGTCAAAAACTATTTAAAATTACACGGTTCGCCTGTTTCTTACCAATTTGCGAGCTAAATTGACCAATTTACAATAGCCAAGGACAGAATAAGTAATAAATCAAGATGTTAATACACTTCTGGTGAAATAAAAAAGTCATTGGCAGGAAATCGGTTTTGTAACGTACCTAGTAGTTAACTTTATTAGTTAAAAAGTCGTTGACCGTGGAGCGATCGTCTCTTGTTCAATTATCATGATAGAAAATGCATTTTTTGCTTTTTATATTATTATTATATGTCAGGTAATAGGTCTGTTTCCAACAGATGAACTTTGCTTCTAAATTGTGGTTTTCACTGATGCCTTTAAAAGGCATTTTACTCAGGTTCTTCAGAACCTTTAAAAGGCATTTTACTCAGGTTCTTCAGAACCTTTAAAAGGCATTTTACTCAGGTTCTTCAGAACCTTTAAAAGGCATTTTACTCAGGTTCTTCAGAACCTTTAAAAGGCATTTTACTCAGGTTCTTCAGAACCTTTAAAAGGCATTTTACTCAGGTTCTTCAGAACCTTGAAAAGGCATTTTGTAAGAGTATAGCTCGCGCAAATCTTAATGAGCTCTTGGAAGTTAAGCCCGAGTACCAAACTGCGCATGGTACAGTTGAGTGCATTATAAAAGCGGCCATACAATAACTATAATTTACGTACTGCGCAGCTATCCGCGCTATCTTCCGAGAGCTCATACAGCCTTATTAATAAACGGGTGTTAGTCTCGGGTTAGTTGCTTCAGCTTTTGTCCTTTTTTTGCTTATGGAATATTTAGCTGGATCGAAAGAGACAAAACATGATGTAACTAGTCTAAAGCTAGTTCGTGTTTATTAATAAGGCTGTTAAAGTTTTTCGTGAGCTATAGATACTTAGGTAGGTATTCTATAGCTCGCTCGTTAACCACCTATAAAATACTGAAACAGCTATTGTAATACACTATACCTATTTGTAATCAATACACAATGCAACTAAGCAGAGCTTAAACATCAGGTTGTCTGACTGCGATGCATATTCGCATGTTTACGTTGCTACTGGATTGTGGAGTCCGGACCCTTACAGCCTTATTGATAAACACGAACTGACTTTAGACTAGTTACACCATCTTATGTCTCTTTCGATCCAGCTAAATATTCCAGTAGCAAAAAAAGGACAAAAGCTGAAATAACTAACCCGAGACTAATACCCGTTTATTAATAAGGCTGTATGACACAAGTTTATACTCAGTTCGGGGACGGATTCAATATTAATATAATATAACTAGGTGTGCCCCGCGGTTTCACCCGCGGTTAAAAAGTATTTTAATTATTGTATTTACTTTATATAAAATTTCACTTTTCCGGGATAAAATGTAGCCTATATGTTAATCCAGTGTATAAGCTATCTTGGCACCGAATTTCATGCAAATCTATTCAGCCGTTTGAGCCTGAAGGAGTAACAAACATACACACATACAAACTTTTACCTTTATAATATTAGTGTGAAGTGTGATGTGATATATTAATAAGATTACTAGACTGTGTTGATGTCTCACATCCTGAGATATAAAAGCACAGAAAAATATTACTTTTATTCCCCCCTATTTGCAAAACGTCGTTGCCCGTGCAAAAGTAGCTATGTGCTATTTAGTTCGTTTCCGTTTTAGATGCAGTTTTAATCGTTGTTTCAATACAAACATACTGAAAAGAGCTTTGTGATAATGCAATATTTAAAGAGTTACGAAATCTAGCTATGTGTTATTCATATATCAAAAGTTCCATATGAACACGTTATAGCAACCAGCTTTGGTCAATCGGTCGTCTCCACTGCTACTTCACGACAACGCGCGACCCCATACTGCACAACAGACCGTCTCTAAGCTGCATGAGTTGGGTTTGGAAGCTCTCCCTCATCCGCCATACTCACCAGATTTTGCGCCTACCGACTATTACTTTTTCCAAAATTTGGACAACTTTTTAGCGGGAAAAAAATTCAATTCCCGAGAGGCAGTACAAAACGCCTTTGAAGAGTTTGTTATCTCCCTTCGTGCTGATTTTTTCAAGAAGGGCATCCATAAACTGCCACAGCGTTGGCAAAGATGCATTGATTGCAGGGGTGATTACTTTGAATAAAAGAAATAAAAATGTTCGAAAAAAAAATACTTTAACTTTTTTCAAACAAAACGGCAATTTCATAGGTAAAGACCTAATATATTAATTAATTAATAATAAGTAACAAAAAATACACAATGTTATTATGAAAGTACCCACTACTGTTGTGGCTGTTGTTATTATGAAAGTACCCACTACTGTTGTGGCTGTTGTTATTATGAAAGTACCCACTACTGTTGTGGCTGTTGTTATTATGAAAGTACCCACTACTGTTGTGGCTGTTGTTATTATGAAAGTACCCACTACTGTTGTGGCTGTTGTTATTATGAAAGTACCCACTACTGTTGTGGCTGTTGTTATTATGAAAGTACCCACTACTGTTGTGGCTGTTGTTATTATGAAAGTACCCACTACTGTTGTGGCTGTTGTTATTATGAAAGTACCCACTACTGTTGTGGCTGTTGTTATTATGAAAGTACCCACTACTGTTGTGGCTGTTGTTATTATGAAAGTACCCACTACTGTTGTGGCTGTTGTTATTATTATTGTAACTACTACTACTAAATTGTAAATTGTAAGCTTTTAATTATTTACCATTTTTATGATTAGGTGTATAAATATCGTAGTCTACTATTGTAAAACCTTTAGATCATTAACGGGAAGACCCTGCCTTTTGCAACACAGTTTAATAACTAAAGCAAAAGGCAGAGCTCACTTTATCATGTAATCTAATTAAGTGTTTTGCAATAAAGAATTTGAATTTGAATTAACTCTCGAGAAATTATCAATTACTAAATAACACATAGCGACTTTTGCACGCGCAACGACGTAAAGTATTAAATTAATCGTCCTTTAACACCCAAGCCATAAAAGATATATTATAAAATAATCATGAGCGCCATAAAAATGACGCGCAAGGCAAGGTGGTGGTGGGACTTATCACCAACAGTGGAGGTAATGACATGTCATTTTAGCAAATGTTAAGTAATGTATAGACATAAAAAATAGCATAAGCAGTAGACACTTTAGTATTTAAAAGATGATTTTGTAGATGACCTACTTGACGTGTTGACAAAATGTAAAAATAAAATATCCTTTAAAAAGGTTATAAATTAACCTCACACTTACCACCAACATTGGAGGTAATGATATGTCATTTTAATAAATGTTAAGCAATGATTAAGAAATAATAAACTGCTTAAGTAATAGACATTTTTTCATTTAACAAATGTTTTTGTAGATGACCTACTTGACGTGTTGACAAAATGTTAAAATTAAATATCTTTTAAAAAGGTTATAAATTAACCTCACACTTACCACTAATATTGGAGGTGATGACATGTCATTTTAATAAATGCTAAGTAATAATTAAGAAATAAGAAATTGCTTAAGTAATAGACATTTTTTCATTTAACAAATGTTTTTGTAGACGACCTACTTGACGTATTGACAAATCGTACAAATGAAATATCCTTTAAAAAGGTTATACATTAACCTCACACTTACTCGTACCACCAACATTGGAGGTAATGTAATTTTAATAAATGCTAAGTAATAATTAAAAATAAGAAACTGCTTAAGTAATAGACATTTTTTCATTTAACAAATGTTTTTGTAGATGGCCTACTTGACGTATTGACAAATCGTAAAAATGAAATATCCTTTAAAAAGGTTATAAATTAACCTCACACTCGTACCACCAACATTGGAGGTAATGTAATTTTAATAAATGCTAAGTAATAATTAAGAAATAAGAAATTGCTTAAGTAATAGACATTTTTTCATTTAACAAATGTTTTTTTAGATGACCTACTTGACGTATTGACAAATCGTAAAGTTGAAAAATCCTTTAAAAAATGGTTATAAATTGATTCTATCGCCTTAACTTCATATTGAGAATAATAAGTGGGTACTAGGTGGTAGGTTTTTCTGCAATGTTTGTCTAGGTGTCTAGGTACCAACGCTTTGCCAATTATTCTACTGCCGAGCAGTAGTGTGCAAGCACTACTGTGTTCTGGTTTGAAGGGCACTGTAGCTAGTGAAATTACTGGGCAAATTTGACTTTATGATCTGATCTCACAGTCGAGTATTCTTATTACCAGACTGTGCTGATGTCTCAGGATGATGTGCGTAGTGCCAAGTAAAACTTCTGTTATAGGCGGTCGTGTCGCTTAACATCAGATGAACGACTAGCTCGTCGCAACGTTCACTAATGTAAAAAAATATATAAAAAATAAGTACTTGGAATCTAGAAGTATATTTTAAAAGTCATTTCTTTTTATATTGCATATTTATGTTTTTGTTGCACATGAAATTGCTTATATTACAGTGATCAATAAAAGATACTTTTATGACAACTTGGACTGTGACTTAACTCATTTCTGCGTGAAACATCATTAACTTGATAAAATTATCAATTACTTGACACTGGCTAAATACACAAAAGTGTGGAGCCGATACAAAAAAAATGCTGTTCTTAGTTTATCAGTCTGAACTTTTGTCAATCTATTTTATTGGATTAATTATTAATATAATTTTAATAATAGTTATGCATACTTGTTCAATATGCAGTCAGATTAAAAATGCATTTTAATCTGGAATTTGAATCTCTGCAATTGGCGTGGAGACGACTGAATTAGCGCGTCTTATCGATAATGACTGAAGGACCATATTAAATTAATACAACACTATTTTGCTGTTATACCATTAGAATAAAGAACTTATTTCACTGCACACAAGTGTTAAAATTGGATGAACCAAATTTACACTGTCGTTCGATAAATTGCCAGTTGAAAGTAGACTCAATCTCTAGAGATTTGAGTTAAATATTAAATGATAAAGCTAGCACTAGTGTTACAAGTTGTTAGTCGATAAAGTACTCTATTTTGTTGCATTAAGAGTGTAATTTATGAGTTGTTTATTGTATAGCACATTCCAAGGTAAGTTCTTAACGGATTACTGTGACATTTTTATTATTGCGAATTGTTTCTCACGACTTTGATTTGTGCGGGTTTGTTATAAATATGTAATTCTTTATCTGAGGAAATCGCAGAATTATAAGTAGGTTAAGAATATATAGAAGGAAAATATATGAAATAATGTGTCAATGTTAATTGAATTCCGTGTTACTTATGTAGGTACATTTTAACAGAAACATACAAATATTGAATGACGGGGTTTCTACGTAAAAACGGCTAAACCGATTTGAGTGAAATTTTGAACAGGGCTTAATTAAGTTAAGCAGGCGTTAAGCCAATGAGATCTACATAGAATACTTTAAATTCTGCAACACTAACAGCCTTATTAATAAACGGGTACTAGTCTCGGATTAGTTACATCAGCTTTTGTCCTTTTTGCCACTGGAATATTTAGCTGGATCGAAAGAGACAAAAGATGGTGTAACTAGTCTAAAGCTAGTTCGTGTTTATTAATAAGGCTGTAAGAGTTTACGCAGAAAAACGGATTAGTTGCGGGTGAAACCGCGGGTAAATAGTTAAAATAGGCGTTATTATTACTATTCCCATTACTGGATCCTTCTAAAGCCTCCCGCCATCGTTTCGCAGTAAACAAACTTTAGCCGTAAATCGATAGTTTATCGAAGCCACAGCATATTATAATGCAGAATGCCAGCTGAGGACAAACCGGCGAGCTCGGTGCGATGAACTTTGCCAAGCGGCACGCTTCTGCGGTGAACTTCAGTTTTCAGGAGCGAAAGAATAGAGTGGCTTTTATTATTGGCTATTCCTTTATGATTACTTTTTCTTACGGCAAATTGCCTTTAATTTCTAAATACTACAATGATATAATAACTAATACTAAAAACTACCTACTACTACAAAAAAAAACATTTGGACTATATACTGGCCGCGATGTTCTATAGACAATCCAAATGCTCCAGCCAACTACCAGTAGGTAGCGTACCCAACATGCTGGCAGCATTGCCCCGTTGAATTGCAATGCTTATCCGTTGTGCCAAATAATTGCCAGCATTTTGGTCACGCGTAGCATCGACCAGGCGCTCTGATAAACTTTTGAAAACGCGATGAGCTCCTATATTTTAATTACTTTTAATTTATCATTTTCATGTCAGATTCTTAAAAACAAAGCTTAGAAAATACATCATCAACCGGAATTCGTTCAGTGATTAACATAGGCGTCTCACATAGAACGGCTTATTTCATATTGCATCCAACGGCTTGCTGCAAAACATAAACGGTTTTCAATCCCTGACGGTGGTAGCCAAATGATTTTTAAAATCGCCACAGTCGTGTTTTTAGTTACGACTGGCATCCCCGTTTTCGTCTCGGCATGAACTCCGACCGTTGTTGGTCGTGTCTCGCCATAAATCTTCTACAGACTCGTCCCACTATTGGTCTCACTTATTGTCGGCGTTACGCGAACCATCAATTTTTATAATCAACTATAGTATAATTGGACTAGTTCTTAGGCCGTTTCAATAAGGGCTAGAATTCTGTAGCTGTATTGAAACGGCCTAAGAACTTCGGTATTTCGGCGTTTGATGTTTTTAAAATTTAGTAGTTTTGCTAAAACAAGATTAATAATAAATAATAATGTCCAATGATCACATACATAGATCTTGTACCCTAACTAGGATACTCAGTATCTAGGGACCCAGGAACACCCAGACTCAGAACCAGTATTTGCGCTTTTTTTTTGTGCAGAAGTAGGTACTTGTCCTGCCGCAGGAATTGAACCCACCGAGTCCAGGTTATGAGCCGACCTCTACCACTACACCACAGAGCCTGTTAATAAACGTATGTTGTTTATGAATTCAATACAATACAATACAATACAGTACAGCACAGTACAGCACAGCACAGCACAGCACAGCACAGCACAGCACAGCACAGCACAGCACAGCACAGCACAGCACAGCACAGCACAGCACAGCACAGCACAGCACAGCACAGCACAGCACAGCACAGCACAGCACAGCACAGCACAGCACAGCACAGCACAGCACAGCACAGCACAGCACAGCACAGCACAGCACAGCACAGCACAGGACAGGACAGTACAGTACAGTACAGTACAGTACAGTACAGTACAGTGCAGTGCAGTGCAGTACAGTACAGTGCAGTGCAGTGCAGTACAGTGCAGTACAGTACAGTACAGTACAGTACAGTACAGTACAATACAATACAATACAATACAATACAATACAATACAATATACAATACAATACAATACAATATACAATACAATACAATACAATACAGTACAGTACAGTACAGTACAGTACAGTACAATACAATACAATACAATACAATACAATACAATACAATACAATACAATACAATACAATACAATACAATACAATACAATACAATACAATACAATACAATACAATACAATACAATACAATACAATACAATACAATACAATACAATACAATACAATACAATACAATACAATACAATACAATACAATACAATACAATACAATACAATACAATACAATACAATACAATACAATACAATACAATACAATACAATACAATACAATACAATACAATACAATACAATACAATACAATACAATACAATACAATACAATACAATACAATACAATACAATACAATACAATACAATACAATACAATACAATACAATACAATACAATACAATACAATACAATACAATACAATACAATACAATACAATACAATACCAAGAGTTTGTATTTCATCACGTAATGAAATCCCCGCAGTCGTATCCCCAGTAATATCCCCATTACCATCTCGGCATGAACTCCGACCGTTGGTCGTCCTCCTCCATAAATCTTGTACAGACTCGTCCTACCATTGTCGGCATCACGAACACATGACGTAACCGAGTATGGTGTATTTGGATTAGTTATTAGGCCGTTTTAAAGCGGTGACAGATTTGTTTTAATGCTGTATCTACTAGAGCACAATGCCCGTTTGCACTAAAGTTTATCAGCTCATAAGTTCGCACTTATCTCTCTATGACATCCCCTACTGTTCCTAATACGTTTGGGTACGTCACAGAGGAATAAGTTTGAACTTAGCACCTGTCAAAACTTATTGCAGACAGAGATTAGTATTTTCTCTTTTCTAGTCGTTTTAAACAAAACTACTAACAAATCAATAATGATACATAGAAAGTATATTTAGCCAATATTTAGTGCAAAGAAATAAAGCAGGTAGGGTTATAAATTGAATCTTGTATGCTTATAATTTTTATTCAAGATTATTTTTATTCTATTAAGTGTTTATTAATCGAAAGCTGTGTTGTATAATTATTTGATGTGAGGAATACTTAGCTCATTTATTAGATAACTAACTAACATTCCCTGTGTCTAAGGATCCAGGAACTACGGGCCATGGTTCCACAATACTCAGACTCAGAACAAGTAATTGCTCTTTTTTTCTGTGCACAAATAGTTGATTGCCGCGGGAATCGAACCCGACGCCTCTGGAATATAAGCCGTCCTGCTGAACCACCACACCACAGACTGTCTAAAACTAAAATTGAAATTAAACTAGAGTTTCACAGATTTTCAAATTATGCAGTTTACAAAACGGCGAGCCCAAACTGTCCTGTAACTAAATTTTCGTCTACCTGCAATTTAAAAAAGTGACTTAACTTGAGTAATACATAACCAAAAGCAGTTGTATCCCTTGTAAAATTTTTGGCTTATGATTTAAACCAATTTTGTGAAGTCAACTTAACTGTAGTTAGACCTTGCCAATTTTTAGTTATAAATGAAATTACCGAAACAGTTTGGTTAAATATTTTTTTCAGTGCAATATTTCTAATATTCGATATCACTGTACGTATGTTCATTCAGTAGTACATTCAATCAAATTGCGTGGCCTCACAAACTGGTAACCGCCTTTTATTCATTGTAAAATACACTTTTTACTCATTTGTCATTTTAACAATACATTGAAACTTAATCTCTCCTTTGAATTACATTTGAGTTATATCACAATAGATCTCCGTACACAGTCAAAAAGAAATCGTAAATTCGTATTTTTAAAGTATATTTTAGGTTTCACACCGAAGTAATAGTAAATGAAGGGTCGATGAAGATGACACGTGAATTAGGAGTTTTTGTGAACGGATTTTCGAATACAACTCATATTTTGCACGGTAGCTGTCTCATATGGGAAGTATGTTCTTATTTATCACACAATTTTTATTTATATTTAAATGCACCTAAAAATCAAAGTTATGAAAGACCGGATTTTAAAAGCGCAATATTATTTTAATATCAATACTTGGACTATTGTTTATGTTGTAATATTTTGAGGCATTTAAGTGCGGAAATTGAGCAATGTCCGTTGACATTAATTTTAATTAATTTTCATATAACGTTCACCAGTTGTGGATTGTGACACATTATTGAAAGGATCATTCTCGATAGCATACAGCACATCACTAGCTGAAAAACGTCCATTGCACAAGCTTGCCCTATAAAACACCTTTATAGATAATAATAATAATATTTGTGGACATTTCACACAGTGCCATCTAGTCCCAAACTAAGCAAAGCTTGTACTATGGGTACGACATAACTAATACAATACTTAGATACTTTTTGTTTGTAAATACATACATGGAATACAATATAACACCCAGACACAGAACAAACACTTATGTTCATCACACAAATATTTGTCCTGGGTGGGAATTGAACCCACAACCTGCAGTCCAGATGCATGTCATAGGGAGGGATTTGCCATAATCACCACGCTTGGTGATCGCAGATTTTAATGTAATGAGGAAAACACTGCTGCCTATTCTCTAGATATTCCCTTAGCTGCTCCCACGGGATTAAGAAATGGGGTGGTACTATTCGCAAACCGGGACCACATGGCTTTATCAATAGCATTGCAATAAGTATCATTTTTCAATGAAGAAAAATATCGTGTGTAAACCTAATGGCATGGTAGGCAATGGCAGAAACCTTAAAAGCACTTATTTCTAAAATAAGAAATACTGACTCCTCAAGCATTTCTAGTGTTATCCTAGTAAGCTACTTTAAGTTAATTTTGACAGCCTTTGTGGTGCGGTGGTTGAGCCGGTCGGCTCATAACCCGGAGGCGGCGGGATCGATCCCCGCGGCAGGACAAGTATTTGTGTACAGAAAAAAACGCAATACCTTGTTCTGAGTTTGGGTGTTGTGGTATCATGGTCCTCGTAGTTCCTGGGTCCCTGGACACAGAGAATCCTAGTCAGGGTCCAAATCTATGTATGTGATCGTTAGGTGTTATTATTAATATTAATTGTTATAGCCTCATTTGAGAATTTTTTTTACTTTATAAGATAGTCCTCTTGGAAATTTCTGTTAGTTCAGTGTACAATACAGTCGCTACTCGCCAGTAATGTGGTATCAATATAAATAAATGTTCCTGCTTCACGGCAAAGAATGTAACAACTTGCCAACGTCTGTTTCCTGAGAAACACAATCGATTTTCGAAATAGAGTGAACTGGTATGTTCTAGGCAAGCACGTTTCATCATCGACCGAGCCATCACTTACCATCAGGTGGTCAAATGAAATCCTAACAAAGGTGAAAATAAACTTGCATCAAAAATCTAAAATTGCAAACTTCGCTGAACAGCTAGATTTATAGGCATCTCTTTCTTATAATGCAGTGAATGGCCACATTAGAAAAAAATACCGAAGTATTCAACTGCACCGTACTATAACGATTCGTACCCTTCCTGCGTAACAAAATCAAAACATAAAATCGCGACAGGTGGCGTTAGAAAGGGGCGCGTTCAGACAGACAGATGCGGGTCAGTTGTATCGCAGTTACGGACGGTATGTTTGTTTTTAAAGAGGTACTTTGTGGTTGTGTGTAAAGATTTACTATGACCCTCACTAATAAAGCACGATTAAAATCACGTCCAGTCTTTTCATTTCCACTGGCAAATATGTACATACGTACTACTGGCAAATAGAGTTCTACGTACGTTTTCGCCAACGGTGTAGGATACCAGCGTAACTCGATCAGACACTGACCTGCCGGGGAGGTCGACGCACCCCCCGTAGGTTAGCTAGAACGGTCGCGACTTTTAATAGGGTCCACTCTTCCAGTGGACGTAGTCTTCTCGATATTCTTATCCCGGCAACGGTCCAAGCTGAGATCTTGGACCTTAACTAGGATTCTCTGTGTATAGGGACTAGAAACTACGAGGACCATGGTCCCACAACACCCTTTTTTGTGCACAAATACTTGACCTGCCGCGGGAATCAAACCCCCCGCCTCCGGGTCATGGGCCGACCTGCTCAACCACCACACCACAGAGGCTGTCAACTTGGTTTTACTGTCGCTGGTCATAATAGTGACAATAGCACTTGCCATAGGGGTAATTAGTGTCTAATTAGTTTCTTTGACCGCAAATTTTACAATGTGGTTCCGGAGCCAGAAAAAGACCACTCCGTCTCTTCCCCTGGCTGTAAGAACCGGCTAAGGGAATATCCAGGGAATAGACAGTCGCATTCTTCGTGGTTTGCATGATTATACAAACCATATAACATACAATATCATATAATGATGGTGAAACGTTTCTTTTCGTGTTGTTTCCAAAACTCCGTAGAAGCTTCAAGTTAAGTGGCCACCACTTTACTAGGAGTATGACTTTGACTAGACTATGACTTGACTTGATGACTTCTTGACACATATTTGCGTGAAATATCATTAACTTGATAAATTATCAATTACTTGACACTGGCTATATACACAAAAGTGTGGAGCCAAAACATTTGAAAAAACCTGCCAATTTACAATGCAAATGGTTCCAAGTTTTAAAACCACTATTAGTATTGACTCATGCACGCTACGAACGCTTTACGAACGGATAATAATCCACCCTTATCACACGTTAAATTTAAAAAACACACGATTTATGGAAAAACTATAAAAATTCACAACCGCCATTTTCGGATTCTTTTCAACGACCAATGTATATATTGTATATAGTATCTATTTATTTTATCTTAAATGAAAAATAATCAATCATTTAAAGTTCAGTTTCATTTAAAGTTAAGTTGTTTAAAATATCAATTGATATTTTTGTGGCAAATTTGTGGCAAATCTTAAAGGTTAGTATTTTTAGAGCATAGACAGCTTTCGTTGAATTCTGATATTATGACACTGCTTAAATAAAGTTGCTAGTAGCTAGTACTCGCTCCCTGAGGGTTACTATACCTAATTGAATCGGGCTATAATATATAGGCTAGGCTAGGCTGAATAAAACCATCCATAGAGTGGATTAATGACCCGACAAACTTATCTTTGCAGGTTTTCCCATAAAAGTTAGGTTAAAATGACTCCCAAGTCCCAAATTATCTTTTTGACGTTTTATATTAATTTGGCTACTTATAGAATCTAAATATATATAACTCAAAGGTGACTGACTGATTGACTGACTCGCATAGTGATCTATCAACGCAAAGCCCAAACCACTGGACGGATCGGGCTGAAATTTTGCTTGCATGTAGATGTTATGACGTAGGCATCCGCTAAGAAAGGATTTTTCGAAATTCCACCCTTAAGAGGGTGAAATGGGTGGTTGAATTATTTTCCCATAGGCCACGCCACGGGCGAAGCTGCGTGCAGAAGCTCGCATAAATATATAGTATTTGGATTTTTCTCCTTTACTTGTGCTATTATTCTTTATTTATAAAAAAAATTAAGTTTCTAATTTTAATGGAAAGTATACCTTATACGTATGAAGATTAGGTATATCGTTTATTTTGTTAAGATATATAAGCACATTCCCAGATGAAATCTAATAATACAATGATCTGTTCACATCCATGACCTAGACGTGTCATTGCGCTAAGACCTAAAGACCTAACTAAAGACCTAACGTATAATTAGCGAACAGTGACAGATTGTTCATACTGCAAAAACTTTAGAGCTATTTTAATTTAAATCTTTAATATGATTATTTGTGTCTGGTTATGTGTTGAGTTTTTTTTTCGTTGTGTTTTTAAATAAGGTGTGGGTATAGACTTGCTTTGCTTTATAATCTTCAGAAAATATATTTTTTAAATTGTTTTGGCTCCACACCTCCGTGTATTTAGCCAGTGTCAAGTAATTGATAATGTATCAAGTTGATGACACAAATGACATTTCACGCAAATATGTGTCAAGTCACAGTCGAAGTCATCAAGTCAAGTCATAGTGTAGTCAAAGTCATACTCCTAGTAAAGTGGTGGCAACTTTACTTGAAGCTTCTTTGGAGTTTTGGAAACAACACGAAAAGAAACGTTTCACCATCATTATACCATTTTCCCACACTCACGCTTGTAATCCAGCACTTAACAAATAAAATGCCACCAATTTTATCCACTAACACTGAAAATAACACAAGTTTTGGAAAATAATATAATGCGATGACGAGATCTTTTTCGTAGAGATTTTTTTCGTTTTCCCGCCAAAACTCAGTATTATTTGTAATAATGATCGTTTGGAAATTAAATATTCAAAGATAATATTAAACGAATATGTCGGTTCGAATTCTTATTTTTTGGTCTCTACAAAACGATAGGTACCTATTAATGAAAAATGCTTCAACCATATAATTATGAAGGATCGGCGTTTATTTACTGTCATTATGATTATGGGGTATAGGACTGAATGGTCTTTCTTACTTATTTATTTATTTTATTTCGTCCAATAACATTCAGCCTTAAATTGCTTACGTTTTTTTTAGTACATAGGTTTCATTTTAAGTATTATTTAAATTATTAACTTGCAGAAATACACGGTGGTGGATTTACCAGCAGGCTGAGTAGGTTAGGCTCTAGGGCGGCAAATTTTAGGGGGCGGAATGTTTGAGTGAAACTTTTTTCTTACAAAAAAATAACAATTTTTCCGCGGTGAAAAAAGTCTCGGTAGGAAAAATATTTTAGTACTGAAAGCTGATGTAGAGTACAAACCCTAATATTGCAATTTCATTGACAAAGAAAATGTAATTAACATTGTTGGGGTACAGAATTGCAGAGGTTAATAAGCCGGTAAAAATCAAATAACTTCGGGTGGCAAATGTGTAAATCGGCAACTGGGAATATACATACCTGTACTAATTTTCAAAGTGGCTCTCGTAATCGTGAATCTCTGCTCAAGACGAGATTTCATTTACAAAGTCATCAAATATTGAATGAAGTCTCTACTTCAGCATCAGTCGACGACTGAGCATAGTACTTTTAATGTTACTTTTAATCGTTAGTAAAACTTGATCAATGCTCAAATCATCCTATCACTTCTCGTTGATATAAACTGTCACGAGCAAAAACGAGACAGTATGTTTTAGCCCTTCTTATTTTATCACTTCAGTCATTTTTGTCAATATACACGGTGGCATTTAATTCACTCATTTTTTCTTAAATGTACTAAGACCATGCTAAAGAATTCGTACAAGGTCCAATTTAAAAAAAATAGATTTTGTTTTTGTATTTAGTGACAGCCAAAATGTCTATTTAACAGTACACACAGCGCAGGCACCAGCTGAACGCTTTGTAAATGTTTAGTAGGCAATAAAACAATGCTTGCTTTGTTCAATGTTGTGAGGCTTTTCTTTAGAATTTAAATTTGATAATACCTAAATTTAAGTTTTATTTCATACTACATTTTTTCTTTAGTTATATGGGAGCATGCATTAAAGGAAAATAACGATATAAATTCCACCTTTTATATTTTTTTTTTCAATATATTTTATCAGTGACTGTATACCTATCACATTATCAAAATAGTAAAGTGACTAGCATGGAATGTGAAGTGTCAGATTAGTGATAGTAGAAAAGTAGCCTAAATCAACCCGTATCGGGATTCCTAATTTAAAGAGCAACCGACGTCATGTCGCTTCTAAAAATGTTGTTTGCCTAATAACAATCACGAGAAACGATATCTCGTATGCCATTCATGGCGTCCATGTTTATTTGTCCACATCCTAACATCCAATTGTCTCGTGGCGTTTACAAAACACCACGTTCCAGTCTTCGTCGTGTTATGACGTCGTTATGACGTCATGATCTGGTGATTTGAGAGTGATAGATTATCTTTAATATTATACAAATAGCTCTATAGCAGCCGGAAAAGTTAACTTTTTGAGCTATCGGGCCAGTCAAGAATATTTACGCGATTTGTGGCAAAAGTTGCGGCCTGACCCATACCCACAGTTATATATCAAAATACGACACTCGGAAACTTGGTAGCACGATCCGTTTATCAACTCATCACACATGTTTATCAGCGGCTATAAAAAGTTCTTATCTCTCACAGACACAGACGCACCATCTGCCTGTCATAATAACTTTTGTTAGTTGTTCAGAAATAAAGGTGTTTGCAGACAACAGTGCCTTTTCAATACAAATGTGACGTTATCGAATTGTTCCATCTTTTTAATCGTTTTGACTGGCAGTCGAGGACAAAATCTTTCACTTCAAATTGTTTAGCTGTAGAGAAAATCTAGCCTGTTAATTTTGCTTTTTGTTCTAATCAGATAAAAAAAAATTGAAAATGAAAAAATATATTTATTTAGATAAAGGCATATAAGTAAGCTCGGGGCCCATATTATGAGGTCAAGTATGTATTTTTGAATGAGAGTCATTCAAAAATACTTAAAATTGTCATTTAATTTATAGCATTAGAACAATAGTGTTCAGTATTACATTTTCAATACCTGTATACTAAAACCCGTCTTACTGAACTATGCTCAATCGTCGATTGATGCTCAAGTAGAGATTTCATTGACTGTTTGATCATTTATTGAATGAAATCACGTCTTGAGGAGCGATTCACGACTGTGCTTAGTTCTGTTATACCAGCCTTAATAAACTTATATGATTGTACTAGACTACACTGTAATCAATTAAGATTTTTTTATATATACACCAATATCTATATTAAAAATAGGTTACCTTTTTATGATACTGGCTGACGTGTGAGTAGATCGTGCACTGCAGTGCTAAATCATGAAATTTTCTAAAGTCAAGAAACCCATTTCACCCTCTTAGAGATGAAATTTCGAAAAACACTTTCTTAGTGGATACCTACACTTTACAAAGAACACACCCTCCAAATTTCAAGTCTCTAGGACCAGCGGTTAAGGCTGTGCGTTGATATATAAGTCAGTCAGTCAGTCAGGACTTTGAATTTTTGAAATTTTATATATAGAACACAACAATACTATATACACTATTACCACAATTTGATAAAATGCGACTGTTTATTATGCTTATTTTATACTCGACTGTACTCCACGATATGATAGTCACTACCTATCAAACTCATCCGATGATCGACTTTAAGTCCCTACACAGCCATTTAGGACTTTCCATTAATAAAGCCGTTTCATTAATATAGACGTGAAGGATTTTTCATTTAATGAAGCCGTTAATGTGATTAGAGCCGTCAACATTAAGGGTGGTTAAACACATTTCACGGTGATTAGATCTAAATAATAAAAGTTACCTATTATTGGACAAAAGAGTTCAGACAGCATAGATGAATGATGTTTGGTGAAAACGGAAAAAATTGTTGGATGAAAAGGCATACGTCAAATATTCCTATCAAACTAATATATATTTACAAACGAGTGTGTTTAGACCACACGACTGAAGTAAAACTTCTTTAATTTAGCTCCATCTATCAGCCGGTATAACTTTGTTTTTGCTTTGTTTAATGTTGATGTCGCCATCTTGATAATTGTAAATTGTCATTTTACCGGAAATTCGAACGAACACACTAATACAAATTTTTTACTTTGTTTTGTTGACAATGGAGATCTACGTGAATCAACTTCAACTTCCGTTCGCTTCGCATTCAGCAGCTTACTCCCCAAGTCAAGCGTGCGTAAAGTCAGATCCTGGCTTCACGATAATAGGACGAGTGTATACACTTTTGAACTAAAAAAGATTTCTTTAAATTGGTTCACAATTGGCGAAAATATCGATGAAAATACACAAAAAATACATACAGACGAACATATTACCTTCTTTTTGGAAGTCGGTTAAAAATTCAAGCAAGATTATTATAACAGCTTAAGTCAGCAAGCATTCGTCCAAGTGAACGCCCGATCCGCTCTACGGCGCTCAGGTAAGCGGAGACTTCCTACATAGCGTTATGGCGGGTGATTCATCTAACGACGTGCCTTATGGGAATTACCCCCACCCCCCTTGCTGCTAAGTAGAGGATAAGTACCTGTTAATTTACGTATTTGTTGACCTAGCGAACGAAGTGAGCGAAATTTCTGCTTCAATTCGTGAAATTTACTTTCGTCTATCCAGAATTTCACTATAGCTGGCGTTTTTATTGGAGAATGGTTTCCTCTAAAACGGAAAAGTTAGTCGTTTCAAATGATCAAATGGAATGTAACATTATATTGTAGTGACACGCCCACGCACCTTGGGGTTGGAGGACGACTGAGACACTGGTTTCCATATAATGTTCTATTTATTCCAAATCAGCCTGCCTTATATACAAAAATCTGGGTCTGCCTGAGCTACCTCGGATCTTTACTTTCTGGAGACCCCTATGACGTCAGAGGTCACGTGACACTTAAAACTATGTACATTTTCTATCCTACGGCGCAGCCCTACCGTCAGGAGAGCCCCTCAATATAATATTTACAATTAAGCCTAACTTATTATCTTATCTACCTAAATCTTAACTAATATTGGGATTAATAAATGTACAACAAAATATTATATTTATTCCTACCTAAAATACTTAACTATAGCTATATACAACATAAAAATATTTACATAAAATAAGGTGCGTGGGCGTGTCACTACAATATGAAGGACTATGGGTTGCATGTAGACAAAATTGTCATTTATCGAGCCACTGTGTGTAGCCCTAAAAAAAGTTCTAGTTTAGACCGTAACAGCCTTATTAATAAACTATATTAGTCTCAGATTAGTTACTTCAGCTTTTGTCCTTTTTTTGCTACTGGAATATTTAGCTGGATCGATAGAAACAAAAGATGGTGTAACTAGTCTAAGCGAGCTATTTCGTGTTTATTAATAACACAGACCAAGTAGAGGATACTATGATTAATAAGGCTGTAGAGTGCGATTCAAAATTAATGGCGGGAGTGGCCCAAAACGCGGCGTAGTAGCAATAATTATTGCGAATATTAATTATTATTAATATTATTTTAATTGTAGGCCAGTGGATACCTGTGAGTGCGGGGGCTTGCAGCGGCGCACTTCACCGCCGCCATTAAGTTTGAATCACAATACGGTAATTATAAAAAAAAATGGTAAAATAGGCATGCGTTTGACAACTACTCACCTGATGGTAAGTGACGAAGTTGTCCAACGTGGACGCTTGCCCATGAGATGCCCATTCACTCTTGAATTAAAAAGACCCAGGTTATACCCAGGAGGAAACTGCTGTTGGAAGATTAAATGCATTAACGGCACTTCCTTGTTTTATGCTTAAATAAAATCTAGATTGACTCAATTTTAATTTATTATTATTCATTATTTATGTACTTTACTATTTTAGTGGCTATTATTATGGCATTAGATAATTATTTAAAAAAATGTGTTTATTGTAAGCATTGTGGAATATTACCGCTCTTTTTTCTAACATTTTTTGAGAGTTTTATTAAAAGCTGCGTGTGAAAAGGTGCGTTGTTATGTATTAGTTGGTGTTCAATAAAGTATTATTGTATTGTATTGTAATATTAAGAAACGTGAATTAGTAACCATCAAAATATAAACTAAATTCGAGAAAATAAAGATTTTATCACATTACATTCCATTTCATTTGGTGTAATCTATAGAGTACTCAGTACTATTACGTATTCTGTGTCTTTACACGCTTTGCACAGTGGTATGGTGGCTGAGTAGGTTGGCTTATAGCCCGGAGGCAGCGGGTTCAATTCCTGTGACAGGACATGTATTTGTGCACAGAAAAAAGGAGAAATACTTATTCTGGGTCTTGGTGTTATGGGACCATGGTCTTCGTAGTTCTTGGGTCCCTAGTTACAGGAGATCTTAGTTAGGGTCCAGGATCTATGTATGTGATAGTTGGGTGTTATTTATTTGTTTAATCTCGTGGAATCAAGCACAAGGCGCGTGGCGCGTGCTCTACACGTAGACAGTCGACCAGGTGTTAGGGATGGATAAGTCCTTACTTAATAAAATATTATCTACTAATTATGAAAGAAGTTTTAATAAATACATTTGGCTTGGGTAGCATACGTTACAATTATATGGTAAAAATATACATGCCGTATGTATTAAATTAATCCAATACGAACTAATGTATTCTATATTAATTTAACTATGAAAATAGTTACAAAAAAGTCTAAATCAAATATATGTAAAATTAAAACAAAATATATGTAAAAAAATATTTGGATTTAAAAAATAAATAAATTAGGTAGGTAGGTACACTACCTAGGGCTAGACTGGGCTGGAGCATTTGGACGGTCATAGGTCATTGCGGCTATTATATAGTCCAAATTATTTTTAGTATTTAGTGTTTAGTCTAGTAGTAGTAGTTATATCATTGTGAAATCTCAATTAAATCAGATTTGAAAAATACTTGAAATATCTTCACGACGATCAATTGTTTTTTTGGACGTTTTTATTATTATCTATACATATTATAAAACAAAGTCAAGTTTGTTCGAACAGTTGTAACTCGAGAACGGCTGAACCACTTTTCATGGTTTTTAACTTATTGTATTTGTAGCAATTAGCAGGATAAACATTGAAAACTTTAGAAAATCAACAAAAAACCATACAAAATGTTCACGAGTTTCGTAAATGTCAAACATTTAATATTCTTCCTTATACATAATATTTGTAATTTTTTTAAATGTTAATATATTAATTGTTTACTGAACTTCATATTTATTTTGTATCCATTGCGTTACTTTCATAAAATCATATATTTAGTTCAGCTAATCTACGTTAGGCGGTACGAAGTTCGCCGGGTCACCTAGTTTTTAATATATACCAAACAAGCATACTACTAGCACCAAGGGGATGCCCACTCAGCGGGGCGAGGTAACCTTGGATGAGCGGGCAGCTGCGCTGGTGATCACCTGCCACCCGCCATATTGACGCCCGAACAAGTATACCGCAAAACACGACTACATTTTTCAATAATACCTACCGTAGAATAACTTCCTCGTATCGGGCTAAATGCAAAAAGGTGTCACAGCCATAAAATTATAAGTATTTTTTTGTCTGTGGTCCTTGGTCATCGCACGGGTTGTGTATTGTGCCAGTTTTACGTTATGTTTATATGGTCGCGTGCCACGTTTTTGGAAGGGGGTAATATCAAATTAAAATAGTTATACAGCTACTTTTACTAAATAATAGTACTTTTACTTTAACAATTTACTTTGATATCAAGTTAAAGAGAGGCATTGAGTTTGTATGAATGAAAATCAAACACAGACTGAGCACGAACATTTGGGGATTTAAGCCTATATTTAAATAAATAAATAAAATAAGAAAAACGTTGTTTTTTTTATAGCTATATTTGGATGTGCACTGCTAGTATTGGGCTGCAAACACTTGAATTGTGAACTTAAAATCATACCTATTATGTATAAATCACTGGGCTAAATGAATTCCTTTCTTTATTTCTTACAAAGAAGCTGGTTAAAAAATCATAATCATAAATGTGTTATTGTTTTTGGTATTCCCATTTTATTAAATATAATATAATTTACTTTTCGATGAGGAAGGGATTTCCAAGTCCCATAATAATATCACGATAACAAGTAAAGAGCAATATTTGATATTATTTAATGAACATGCTTATTTATTATTACAATGCGTTTGGTTTTATTACAAACTAGTTGCTCCCCGCGGTTTCACCCGCGGATAAAAAGTATTTTAATTATTTGCTCATCCCACGGAAAATTTCACTTTTCCGGGACAAAATGTAACCTATATGTTAATCCAGTGTATAAGCTATCTTGGTACTGAATTTCATCCAAATCCATTCAGCCGTTTGAGCGTGAAGGAGTAACAAACATACACACATACACACAAACACACATATAAACTTTCGCCTTTATAATATTATATATTATTATTAGTGTGATATATATTACAAATACATTATTTTTAACATTGATATCTACATAGTATATTAATAACATTAAGGAATCAATTCACATATAAACATAAATACTTAACTATGCTAGATCTAAAATTCTTTTTTTTTATGTTAAGGAATGACGTGACGTGCTAGCCGTTTGCCTGATGTTAAACGACACGGCTGCCCATACCAGCTGCAGTGTCACTCGGAACTCTAAAGTATAGAGGTTCGCGTGACACTGCACTGCGCACGTCATTCTGAGCTGAGACATCAGCACAGTCTAGCAATAAGATTACTAAACTGTGAGATCAGATCATAAAGTCTCATTTGCCCAGTAATTTCACTAGCTACAGTGCCCTTCAAACCGGAACACAGCAGTACTTGCGCACTACTGCTTGGCGGCAGAATAACTGGCAAAGCGGTGGTACCTACCTAGACGAACTTTGCAGTAAAGTCCTACCACCTAGTAAAGTAAGTAGATATAAACATGTTAATTGAGGGGAGGGTAAAGTGCTGGCAGAATTACTCCGTTGAATAATAATAATAATAACATTAATAACGCCTAACGATCACATAGGTACATAGATCCTGGACCCTAACTAAGATTATTTGTATCTAGGGACCCAGGAACTACGAGGACCATGGTCCCACAACATCCAGAACAAGAACAAATATTTGCGCTTTTTTCTGTGCACAAATACTTGTCTTGCCGCGGGAATCGAACTCGCTGCCTCCAGGTTATGAGCCGACCTGCTCAACCACCGCACCACAGAGGCTGTTGAATGGCAATGCTTATTTTTGTGCAAAGTAAAAGTCACAATGTTACCTACCTGAACCTGATAAACACAAACATGCTTAATCAAATGTAATATTAGACGAAAATGTAAAATTGACATGTTACTTAGATGATTTGAGATATTTATATAATAAATAAATTAATATATACAAAGAGTAACTCTGGCTTACGAAAAGATGGAGTCAATCAATAACACCCAAAATATTTGAACTGGCCAAGCAACATGATAACATTAAGATGGCAACATTAGTTCCAATAGCCACAGTGTGATAAACATCGATGTTTGTTCTGTGTCTGGATGCTATATTGTATTCTATGTATGTATTTACATACAAAAAGTATCTAAACATTGCATCAGTTATCTGGTTCCCATAGTACAAGCTTTGCTTAGTTTGGGACTAGATGGCGCTGTGTGAAATGTCCACAGATATTTATTTATTTTATTTACAGACAAAACCGAGTTTTAAGACGTTTTAATATTACGAAAATAAATTACTCAAAGCTAACTCATATTGTTGTATAAGACACTGAATTACATAGGTAGGTACGACGTACAAGCTGCAAACAAAAGATTACCAATATTATTACTTCACTCATTTACATAATTACAATTCGAATTTTATCCAAATCCATAAACACGTGACTTTTATTTTTTATTCGTATCGTAATGTCAAAAATCTAATGTTCCGAATTCAAATTGAATGCACACCTTGCCAGTGTTGCCAGTGACAAAAAACGTAGCTAACGCGAAAGGCAGGTGCTTCCTAAGTATTAATAACTTTGAGACGAGATATCGGACCACATTTCGGACTTTTAATGACGTTTTCAATACCTGATAACAATCAATTATTAGGTTCTTATCAACAGTTCATAAAAATTGTACTTAAATACCATTTTATAATACTTGTGGGTAAAAAAAGTATATTAACTATAATTAAGATTCTCAATGGATAACTCCAACAACTACTAAGATAATAATGCTTTCTTAACGCTCTAACTATAAAAAAGAGGTACATATTGCAATTTTTTTATTCGCCTTTCTTGAAGATTTACTACGGTCTAAGCGCTTAAATGAAAAGCATACGATACAAAGATAATTAGAAAACTATGTTTGTATGTAAGGCCTACTTTTCAAAACCAAAAGTCTAAAAACAATTTTGAATTTATAGCAAAAAATGATGATAGTATACTGGCAACAAATCAAAACGCTTTTATTAACAACCGACCGAAATTGTCATAAGCCAAATATGAGTTTTGGCGGGAAAACGAAAAAGATCGTGTCACCGCATTGTATTATTTTTCAAAACTTGTGTTATTTTCAGTGTAAGTGCATAAAATTGGTGGCATTTTATTCGTTAAGTGCTGGATTACAGGCATGAGTGTGGGAAAGTGGTATAATGATGGTGAAACGTTTCTTTTCGTGTTGTTTCCAAAACTCCATAGAAGCTTCTTGTAAAGTTGCCACCACTTTACTAGGAGTATGACTTGACTAGACTAGACTAGACTATGACTTGACTTGATGGCTTGGACTGTGACTTGACTTGACACATAGAACATACATATGTATATTATAAATTAACTTGAAAAATGTATTACTTGACACTGGCTAAATACACAAAAGTGTGGAGCCAAATCAAAAAAAGCCAAAATATATCTATGCCAGAGACAGCACAACATGACATGATCCACAAAAATGAGATCATAGTTTATTTAAATGCTCTGGAATATACGTAATCCAGTTATCAATAAACCTTGACTCACCCAACTCGTACGCAAGAATTAAATTTTTTATCATGATTTACAGAATTCCCAAAATTATGCGTAAGTTTTTCTAGAAACACCGATATAAATACTACGCTACGTTACTAAATGAACTATTTGTAATAGACATAGGCATGTGTGATGGTTTGTCGATTCTTCATCAAAGGTGAATAAATGCAAGTGAATGATGGATAATGTGCATTGGTTCATCGGTCTTGGTTGTGAAAATAAATAGGGATTTTTGAAAATTACATGTAGTTTACGTTATTAAAAAACGGCATATGAGCTTTATTCGAAGGACCATGAAAGCTCTACATTGTATTATGTATGTGTGTAGATAATTAACACACATACACACACACGTGTGTGTTAATTATCTGTGGCTTTACTAAAAAAATATACAACAAATATGACCGTTGGGGTTTTTGGCGGGAAAACGAAAAAGATCACGTTACCGCATTATATTATTTTCCAAAACTTGTGTTATTTTCAGTGTTAGTGCATAAAATTGGTGGCATTTTATTCGTTTAGTGCTGGATTACAGGCATGAGTGTTTGAAAGTGGTATAATGATGGTGAAACGTTTTTTTTCGAGTTGTTTCCAAAACTCCATAGAAGCTTCTGGTAAAGTTGCCACCACTTTACTAGGAGTATGACTTGACTAGACTAGACTATGACTTGACTCTGACTTTGACTGGGACCTGACACATTATTTACGTGAAATGTCATTAACTTGATAAATTTTCAATTACTTGGCACTGGCTAAATACACAAAAGTGTGGAGCCAAAACACAAAAAAAAAAAAAAATGACCGCTATACATTAAAGCTTCAATGTAAAGAGCCAAAAGTAGCAAACAAGCTTCAGCAGTTTTTGATAAAAGACAACTAAGTAGCAAAGGGTTAGCTAAGAAACAAGCTATTTTTTTAAAGTATTTTTTGTAGAAAGGGTTGCCAGGCAGATGTGAAGACGATGCAGATGCCCAAAATTAATTATTATCGTGCTACTGGTTCTTTGGTTATATTGTTGCCCGCTTCTTTTATATGACATTAAGAAGGTTTTAATCGCAGTAAGTTTAAAAATAGCACGTTTTAAAAATTACTTTAGTACAATTAGTAGGTACGTACAAGATCATCTTTTAAAGTTTTGGCGGGAAAGCGAAAAAGATGCATCACCGCATTGTATTATTTTCCAAAACTTGTGTTATTTTCAGTGTTAGTGCATAAAATTGGTGGCATATTATTCGTTAAGTGCTGGATTACAGGCGTGAGTGCGGGAAAATGGTATAATGATGGTGAAACGTTTCTTTTCGTGTTGTTTCCAAAACTCCATAGAAGCGCCTGGTAAAGTTGCCACTACTTTACTAGGAGTATGACTTGACTAGACTAGACTATGACTTGACTCTGACTTGACTTGATGACTTCGACTGTGACCTGACACATTATTTACGTGAAATATCATTGACTTGCTAAATTATCAATTACTTGACACTGGCTAAATACACAAATGTGTGGAGCCAAAACTTAAAAAAAAAATATCTTTACGTTTTGTGGGAAGTGTACTATAATTAAAATAACAATTATTAAGTTCAAAAGACAGAGATAACTATCAAAAAAATTGTCAATAAAACCCTATACGGAGTCCAACACTATTCCAGCAAAGGTCATTTCGTGTTACTTAAAAAAATATTGAGAAACGTACCTAGCACTATTATTTAATCTGTGCTAATGAGTAATAATCATTGACTATGTTTTGGTATGCGGTAGCGAAACAGTGTTCTAATAAGGGTGTGCAATTAATTGTTAGAAATTTTATAATAGATTAATCGGTAAAGGGAAAATATGAATCACGAACGGCATGAAATTTTTCTTTACAGATTACCTAATCACGCTAAGCAGGCGATACTGCTATGAAAATCATAAAATTCTCAATTCAATTGTTTACCTATTTGTGTTATTTAATATCGTTTACAAATATGCACTTAATTAAGTTAGTTCACTAAGGACCTACGCTTATTGGTACCTACGGCTTTGTCATTTTTGTAAATGTTAAGTTTCATAGGTACCGTCTGTTCCCATTAAATATGTAATGCTACCTACTATACATAATATTGTATTTTATGTCAAGTGCAATTAGCTTTAAGTACCCATCTTTATAATAGAATAGTAATTAGTTTTATGTCTACCATGTATCTTTATAATATAAAAATGAATCGCAAAATGTGTTGGTAAGCGCATAACTCAACAACGCCTGGACCAATTTGGCCAATTCTTTTTTTAAATGTTCGTTGACGTTCAAAGATGGTTTTTACGGCGAGAAAAATTCGAATATTGCTGGAAAAACCATGCGGATGAAGCCGCGGGCAGAAGCTAGTTTCTCATATAAGTGAATTATATTCTTTTGAGAAATAAAGATCTTAAACCAGAATATAAATATTATAAGGTATTCTAAGAAAAAAAGGGTATTTTTTTTGTAGTATTAGTAGTAGGTAGTTTTTAGTATTAGTTATTAAAAAGTATTTAGAAAATAAAGGCAATTTGAGAAAAAATATGTATCAGACATACCTAAAGTGGATATAATAATGTATTTAAAAGACAATAATTTGCTAAAGTATTTATTTTTACAGTAATTTTACTTGTTATGAGACATGTAGGTACTGTATAATAGTAAATAATCAATCCCATCGATCATTTATAGATCCTCACTAGGGTCCTTGTATCTAGGGCCCTACGAACTACGAGGATCATGGTCTCGCAATACCCAAATGCAGAACAAGTACCGCGTCGATTACCTCACTAAAAAGTTTAATAATTGTATTATAAATAATAGTAAGATAATTAAGTTGGTGGAGCACACAAATTTTCATCAAAATCAGTTCACTCATTTATTAAAGAAAAGAGCAGACCAGACAGGCCAGTGCTCTTCAATAAATTGATGTGCATTATAAACATTATTATAATTCACCATGAACATTATCAAAACCATTCCCTCCATACTCGACGCACCTGTAATGTAACGGTACAAGGTATTTGCAGCCAGCAATTAATAAAAAAGTGGTACGGAATTCCTGGTTAATTAATCAGGTACAAACTGATACCACGAGACGAGCGTGTTTCGTGATAAAACCTTTAAGAGGTTTTAAAGTCGAATTTTGCAAGAGTTGCTTAAACGGCCTTTTAAATTCGTAAATACCATTTTATCCATATCCCTTATCTTGAAACTTTGCGTCAGAACAGCCAATGAAACTTTTTTTTGTTTTAGATTATATATTATTATCGAGGTCAACATTGGGTATATCCGTCATTAGCAACATAGCAGCTATCGTTATTTGAAACCACAGTTCTACTTCTATTAGTGTCACTCGGAAATTCTGGTTGGGAGGGAGTTCTGGTTTACCAGGGGAGTCCTTGGGAAACCAGAATCACCACCATGTACGTTTTTTTTTATGTTAAGGAATGACGTGACGAGCTAACCGTTCGCCTGGTGTTAAACGACACGGCTGCCCATATCAGCTGCAGTGTCACTCGGAACTCTAAAGTCACTCACTAAAGTAACTCTCACTGCGCACGTCATCCAGAGACATCAGCACAATCTAGTAATAACATTACTAAACTGTGAGATCAGATCATAAAGTCTCATTTGCCCAGTAATTTCACTAGCTACAGTGCCCTTCAAACCGGAACACAGCAGTGCTTGCGCACTACTGCTTGGCGGCAGAATAACTGGCAAAGAGGTGGTACCTACCTAGACGAACTTTGCAGTAAAGTTCTACCACCTAGTAAAATGTCCCACGATTTTTATAGTTAAGAAGCTAAGGGAAATTCTAACTCCAGGAGTTCTCTTGTTCTCTTCAACTGGTGATGCATAGCAATGGATTTATAAATGAAAACTGTCAATCAATGTTTTGGTCCTAAACGTAATGACAGCAAAGTTACAATACTTTTACGCTGGTGGTCATTAAGTGGGCCTTCCCAAATTTATCAGTCATTCTGATGCAATTTCAAAACCTCCTAAAAAAATAAAAAAAAATATTATGACGCATAATAACGAGTCAAAGTCAATTTAATAAATAATAATTCAAATAAAATCTAAAAAACATTTAACAGACGAACGCAAACATGTTTCGATTATTTCCGATTAATATTTTCGACCTAATATAATTATATGAAAATCAATTGTTTCCATAACAGCATCATCGACAAGAAACCTTATCATGTTAATTACGGTCTATTATTATAAAAAAAAATGCCGCAGAATTCAATCCCGGAAGTGTTACAAGGCACCATTGTGAGACACGTGTCAGTCAGTGAGGGGACCACACACGTCAAAGACCATGGTGCTGAACCTCGGTGTTGGTAAACAAAAGGGGTAGCAATACGGGCTGATGGGTGGTAGCTTTGAGTAGCTGTTTCCTGTAAGTTTGGAGAAATTTGGTGCCATAACTAAGTCGAAAAGTACACAAGCTCTTACACCGGTGAAGTTCTTAAAAAAATAAAATGTGCAATGATTATTGTTAGAAAACTATATGTTTACGTATGTGGTAATTTCAAGAAGTGGTCATATCGAAAAGTGGTTCTTTCAGAAGTGGGTACTTTTAGATGTGGTTTATTCCAGAACTTCCTAGTCATATAGAGAAAAAAGCATGTTGGAATGAAGTCATTTCAAGAAATGGAAATCTTACAGGTGGTCTTTTTTAGCGATTTTTCAGAAGCGGTAATTTCCAGATGTTGTTTATTCCAGAACTTTCTAGTCATATATAAAAAAAGGCATTTTTGGAAGTAGTCGTTTCAAGAAATGGAAATCTTTATTCATTCAGTGGTCATTTTTAAATGTTGTCCAAAACTACCCAAACGATAAAAATATCGTGAAGGAAACCAGAGTATTCAATAATCACAAAATTCTTCTCAGTACAGTCTTGACCCTGGTGGAATGACCTACCCTCTCTGTGAGAGAAGAACCGTCTTCCAGCAGTGGGAAAGTATTGAGCTGATGAAGACTCGAAGAAAAATATACTGTTACTGGTGGTAAAAGGCAAACCGAGGCAAAACAAAGACAGAACACGTCATCAACAGCAAAAGATCTTCCAAATTCCTCACCAGCCATAACTCAGTCCACATCTGTCCCATGCGGTGCCAATCTAAAAATATCCCGCACCATTCGCAGAAATCACGTGCTTATTTTTTTTCTAAGGCAGAAAGCGTGCAACTTGTACCCGCATAATTATTTTTTTCGCTGCGCACGCGCTACTTTATAAAGCTTCCTTGTGCCGGTGCCTTACATCTGTCGGCGCAAGCTGTTTTTCGGCATTACCTGGCTAAATCAAAAATATCTCCTGTCAAATGTTTTCGTTACAAAAATGGTGCGATTTCAATTGGTGGCGTTGTTTAATTTGCAACATGATGCTGGCTGGTTGTACCTGCCTTGCATCTGGTGCATTTCTTTTTGAAATGTTTTTAAATATAGAACGTAGTGTTACAGAAGACGCCAGCCGTCGCTGTTTCTTTCGCTGGGATTAATATAGTGCACATTTCCTTAAACTTTCTTTGTTGGCTCACGTAACCATATTTTCAAGTTACAGCACATGGTGTCTTACCCCTTGTCATTATCACCAAGAGTAGCTGAAAAGGAAGGTAAAATAAAATAGTTTTACGAAGAAGAAGTATAGATCATGAATTTATAAAACCTCATTGATGTATCAAATAAATAAATGAATTGCTTAGACCAAGCAATAGACTCTAATAATAAATATAGCCTACATTTATTATTAGAGTCTATTGCTTGGTCTAAGCAATTCAAGCTCTAGGGAGTATCTCTGCCCTATTATCACAGAATAAATAATAGTATAGGTATTCTGCTCTAAGCCTATACATGGAACGGAAAGCGCAGAATAGAACGTAACCTCTACTTAGTCTGTGGTGATGTATGATAGTGACACGCGATCGATGGATAACAGTAGCATGTTGAAGAGAATGAACCCGCAGAAGCCACAAAAATAAGAAGTTGAAGTTGAAAATTAAAGGTGAGTTTGACAGCTGAATGACAAGCAGATGAGCGAATGAGCTAGTGAGAAGGAGAGAGAAGAAAAAAGACTGATGAGAAGACGGGAGTGCGTTGCGCAAAAGAATGTAATTAAATTAAATAAGAAAGAACAAGAAAATAAAACAAAAGGCTGTGTAAGTAAATCGAATTATATTTATTTTGCCTTCACAATTCACACACATGTATAATATGTAAATAGGGCGAATTCTGTGTGTATCATATAAACGGCTTTTTTTTTGCTATAAAACGTTTACCGTCTTGGAAAAGAACGATAACTGCTTTATAGCTCCTAATAATAATTTAATAGCTCAATTCAAAATCAGAACACAAAAGTGTTCCGTTACGTAAGCCCCCATAGACAACGTTTTTTTTTCGAAGACGCATCCTGGCTTCGACAATAGTCCATAAAGTTGATGAAAACGATATGATCTCCCAACAATCATTTGTTGTGGTCGCGACTCGAGTACATTGTGGTCGAGATATTGATCGATGTTGAATCGTGGAAAAAAACGATTTAGTTTATTGGACTTAAGTTATTGTCATCTAATTGTTATCTGAGATGGATGTGATCGTTGAGCTTCTATGTTTTGTTGATTTTAAATTGTTCGATATATAAATTCCCACGACGAAACGTACACTAACAAAAGAAAATTGTTTTTTTTTGGCTAGCCAACATTATTAACAAAACATCACAATTAACAAAAATAAACTTAGTGGCTAGCCTAAAACCACTGCCATTAGAAAAAAAAAACTGTTTGAATTTTTAAACAGTTTTTTTTCTAATTAAGTCTTCTGTTAATAAGGTATATAACAACTCCATTAGCGGTAACTCTTAATCCCCAAATTAATATCTCTTCACGTTAAATTGTTTTTAAAATAAAATCACAAAGTACCTTATGATTTAAACATGTCTTCAAAGAACTAAACATTCCCTCGTGTTGTTAGCGCCATAAACGGCTGCTACCTTATTCCATGAGATTTGAATCAAAGATGATGTCATGAAAATGTCGTGGCATGACCGACGGATAAATTAAATGCAACGCCTTATATGGTGTTGATTAACAACTATGCTTGTAGACTTGTAGAGGTAATAGTTAATAAACCTCAATTACATTAATGAATAGGTTATGTCTCCTTCATGCGTATTCACAGGACTGGCTGACCCGCTTAGCACGGACTAATTAATTTTACGCGATTAAAAAAAGATTTTAAAAAGGTAAAAAGGTTTAAGTCGACATCAATCGCTTTAAAGCATTATTTTATACTGAGAATATACGTGGATCACAGATATATCTATTACTTGGATGATTATACATACATACTTTTTCGGTTATATTGATTTAAAAACCTACTGAAGCGATTTTGGTTAAATTTCTACCAATGGGATCAATTTTCCCGCACTCACGCCTGTAATCCAGCACTTAACGAATAAAATGCCACCAATTTTATGCACTAACACTGAAAATACCACAAGTTTTGGAAAATAATACAATGCGGTGACGCGATCTTTTTCGTTTTCCCGCCAAAACTCTCTAGTTACGAATTGATTCTAATGTAAATCACTTATTCCGTTCCGTTATACGCAAATCAGTTGAAATTCAGTGTAGGAGTCTCACAATAGTAATGCAACCTCTGTCAAACGCTTACCAATATTTTCCTTCGCTTAAAGAATAAAGATTGAACTTTAACTGAATGAAATACGAGTCTAAGGTTGAGGAAATTAACGTAAAAGATATGTTGGTATTCGATTAAATGGTATTTTAATATAGTGAACTAAAATCGTCCTTGCTTTGTCCCATTGTATTCTGAGAACGTTCCACAAAGGGATTGCATTTTGCTGTCTCTTGAGAATTATTTGGACTGTTTAGAGATTGTTGCCTATACAACTGAGATGTCACCTGGTATTTTTTAAGGTTTACCTAAATAATCCGTTATTTTAACCCCTTTACAGTTCAGTTATGTAAGCCTTACTGTAAAAATAGATTCCGCCATGTTGGAAAAGCGTCTGAACATTTTTTTGTTTTTGTTTTGGCTCCACACTTTTGTGTATATAGCCTGTGTCAAGTAATTGATAATTTCTCAAGTTACTTAATATTATGTATGTTAGTGTCAAGTCAAGTCACAGTTCAAGTCATACTCCTAGTAAAGTGGTGGCAACTTTACCAGAAGCTTGTATGGAGTTTTGGAAACAGCACGAAAATAAACGTTTCACCATCATTATACCACTTTCCCACACTCATGCCTGTAATCCAGCACTTAACGAATAAAATGCTACCAATTTTATGCACTAACACTGAAAATAACACAAGTTATGGAAAATAATATAATGCGGTGACGCGATCTTTTTTGTTGTCCCGCCAAAACTCCATCTATAACACTTTTATTACATTTAAATTGCAACAGTGAGCAACGAAAACACTATGATAATGTTGCTAAGTATAATATTAAACCATGTGTGATTGTTTTTATAATTCGTATTTCAATTATTGGGTGTAATCTGGCAATGAAAGTATTCTATTAAATGCAAGATATTGCAAATTATTAATTTTAAATCAAGCATTTAAAAAGAAACTTTTGTAGATTGTATCATCACGTACCCACGTGCAATATGTATAAGTACTTAATACTTAACGACAATGGAAGTATTTACCAGTCACCGTGAAGCAACTAAGTACATCGGCAAACTGACATACAAAAACAAACCAACTGTAAAAGAAGTTAAAGTTTAAAATGGTGAAATCTTTTTTGTTGATAGAATCAGCTGATCTCCAAGGCTTTACGCACACGTGTTCGGGTCAAATTTGCAATTTTTTTTTTTAAATAAAACCTTTCTTTTGCGCAAACACCGTGGGAACGGAGACCTTACCACGTGCGTCAACAACTTAAGATACTTCTTACCTGAGTTCACCAAAAAAATTTGTCTGAAGAAGAACTACCAAACTTAAGGATGGAGGTCCCTTGTAAAATAAATATGTTCGAAGTTTCTTGAATGAGGGGAGAAAACGTGGTATAAGGTTATTGCCACAAGGTACTTAGTTTTGAATACTTGGTAGAGGTTTCTTTCAGGATTTATAATAGGTTGTATGAAGCGTCAGTAAAATTATTAACACTGACCAAGAAGGTTACATCCTGAATTCTCTTTGATACTGGCAATCGATGACAGATTTGATTGGCATCCAGTAGCGTTTTGTCTGTATTATAAAGATTTTTTATTTTATTTTTTGGCGCGATTGCGAAAAAGATCGCGTCACCGCATTGTATTATTTTCCAAAACTTGTGTTATTTTCAGTGTTAGTGTATAAAATTGGTGGCATTTTATTCGTTAAGTGCTGGATTACAGGCGTGAGTGTGGGAAAATGGTATAATGATGGTGAAACGTTTATTTTCGTGTTGTTTCCAAAACTCCATAGAAACTTCAAGTAAAGTTTCAACCACTGAACTAGGAGTATGACTTTGACTAGACTATGACTTGACTTGATGACTTGACACGTATTTGCGTGAAATATCATTAACTTGATAAATTATCAATCACTTGACTACATACACTTAAGTGTGGAGACAAAATAAAAAAAAATTTTGGGGTTTGTTGAAAAGAATCTGAAAATGGCGGTTGTGAATATTGAATTTTTTTCATAACTCGTGTATTTTTTAATTTTACTGTGTGACAAGGGTAAATAACCGAACGGGAATAAGGGGAAATAAACGAACACTTAGGTGTTCGTGAGGCAATACTTAGTAAGGTGATGGCAACTTTATCAGAAGCTTCTAGGTAGTTCTGGAAACAACACGAAAATAAACTTTTTTCCATCATTATACCACTTTCCCACACTCATGCCTGTAATCCAGCACTTAACGAATAAAATGCCACCAAGTTTATGTACTAACACTGGAAATAACACAAGTTTTGGAAAATAATACAATGCGGTGACGCATTCTTTTTCGTTTTCCCGCCAAAACTCCAAATCAACGTTATTCGCGTCGTTAATAGTTATTTATATTTGTAAATGGAATAACGTTACAAATAACAGTCGAGGAAATTGAGATTAACGCAAAATGGCGCGGCGAATGTTTCGTGACAAGCTTCATACCATTTAAATTTAATACAATATAGTTAGTTTAATGTTCTGCATAAAATAAGAATACTAAACTCTAATAACGATATATTTATGAATTTATGATGAAAAGTACGAGAGAGAGAGAGAAAGAGAGTACAAAATTATTTTCGAACATACACACAACGAATAATAAATAAATACCAACATACACATGTTATAGTATTTGTGAAAGTTTACAAATAAGATGGAGAAACATCCACGTTTCATGCTGCCGGATTATCTCGGTTTTTCTTTTAGCAATAGGCCATCCCTTATTTCCCTAAATTTGCAAATATCTTCTTCTAAATATATATAACTCAAAGGTGACTGACTGACATAGTGATCTATCAACGCACAGCCCAAACTACTGGACGGATCGAGCTGGAATTTTGCATGCAGGTAGTTCGGCTTTATACTTATTTTTCAAATTGATTTTGAATATAAACGATATATAACAAACGCAAAGCGTATAATACCGACTTCAGATCTATATGGTCTTCGCATGGATGCCATTGTCAGAACTGGACCAAAACGAAAATAATAATAATTTAATCGAAAATAATTTTTGAAGTCGCTTAAAAATGACATAAAATCTGTGAAATCGTCTGAGTACTATCAGACAGGAAATTTTCTATTCTCTTTTATATTTACAAAGAGTAGAGAATTTCAATTAAAAAAAAAATCCAGCCTTGTGATTATACTGAATTTAGTACGCCATAGATTACCGATTACCTACCAACCTGAGGGAGAATTGAAATCATATTAAAACAGAAACTGGTAGGTAATAAATTAAGGTAGTGAAGAAGGTTCTTCGGAAGAACCCGGCATTGCCAATGGATCTCCAAAAATTCCAAAATCCAACGTCGCGTGCCATCCAAACGAATAGCACGCTATCATATTTGTAGTTAAAAATATAGCGTTATTCCAAACGAAGTGTAAAGAAGTGCTTTCTATCACGCTACGTTCCGGTAAACGCAGATACATCTCAATCGATTACACCTTATTACCATATTAATTAAAGTATTTATTATATATCTATGTTGGATGGCTTGTCAGGCGTGTCTGTTGTATATCGGTGGGAAGACGTCCACATTTTCAATCCTAATTTAAAAATCCATTGTAACTATGCACATAAGAAGCGTATTGAAACTGTCAAATCCATACCAATTACGAGTATGTGTTTCTATCGACTGTAATCAAGTTACGTGATCGCCTAGTGTAGTATGCATTATGTACCTAGAGTGCGTGTGTGTGTTGTGTGTGTTCGCGCGCGTGGTCGTGTTTGTATGGGTGTGCGCGTGTGTGCGTCGTATGTATGTGTGTGTGTGTTAACTTAACACAAGTTGGGTGAAACCTTACTAAGACCAGGTTTTGTAACAATTTTTAGACTGCCTGCATTTTCTCAATATTTTAGAAACGTTGGTTTATATTTCTTCTAAATAGACCTAATTTTTTCTATGTAAAAAAACCTTTTGGAAGACCTTTGAATTCTTATTATTTTGCCCTCTACACTCTGTTTCATCAGCTTCGCATGTGTTCCCTTCTTTTACTATTCAAAGGTTTCCCTTACAAGCAAAGCCAGAGCATAAGCCAGTGTGATCCTTACCACGGGTAATTATGTTCATTCCCTTCGGTCACACACATCACTGTTACGACTCAATTTCGACATTAAGACATTCCAAGGTTTATCGACTAAATGTATAATATAGTTCCTAATATTATACATGAATATAAATAAAAATACATCATAGCTCATTTGAATCTCGCTTAAATAGCTTTATTAGAATCGTATTTAATATTATGTTAAATAATAATAATGAGGTTTGACATTGACAGCTCAACAGAACTCCTACAACTTACCCAACGTTTGTCAAACAAAAAAGTAAAAGTGGTAAATTAAACAGACATGAGCTTTTTATAAAAGAATACCAAAGAAGGCGATCATGGAACTTGATTGCAACGATTAGAAACACAACATTTGATGGATTTGACAGAATCAATACATAGTTAATGTGCAAAATTACTACGTACATTTTGAAAAAACAATGAAATTTCTCCTGTTGCATTGCAATCATAGTTCCGTGTTCACCCCGCAGATGATCGGCGTAAATTATGTAATAACCAACTGCGCATGCGCAAGACACATGATGCTTCCAATGCTCTACATATTTACATTGTAAAAGCAATGAAACTTCTTAAGACTGCACAATAGTAAGCAAACTAAAGACATAACACAATGTAAGTACATACAACCTCCGAGCTTACACAGCCTTTGAACGGTTGCTTGAGTTTTTCTAAACATCTTTAGACGTAGTCTTATCTAAAGCGAGATAGACATACGTTTTTACTAATATTAAAGAGAGATGAAAAACTGGATCGATTTAACTGATGCAGCTGTGTTCTATAGCCAGGTAGCAGGCTGCCATGGGAATCTAAAATATAATAATATTGATTTTTTTAATGATTTTTTTCTTTGGGAACCATTGATATTCCGAAGTTTTGGAAGATGCAGATGATTTGGCAGAATCGATTGAATTGACGGGTGTTAGACGTCTTTAAGTTTTTAATGGTGGCCACATCATTAAGGCTATGAATAATGTCAAGGAAAGCTCGCGTTTTTTTAAATTGGTACATCAATTCACTTTGTAGTTGGTTTCGTGTAAGAAACGCGCTAAGTAAAAGTGTCCTAGATATACAAAAATATAAATGGATCTCTATTTTTTTTCTATTTTTTTTATGTATATCGTAAGACAACAGTTACCATGCAGTCGGTTTGAGGCCCTAAAAATTTTTAAACCGGCTTACACGAAGAAAATTATAAAGTAACTAGCTTCTGCCCGCGGCTCTGCCCGCATGGCCTATAGAAAAAAAGAAGATTTTTTCATAAATAATTCAACCACCCATTTCTCTCCCCCTCACCCTCTTAGGGATGGATTTCCGAAAAACCCTTTCTTAGTGGATACTTACACTTTGCAAAGAATACACCCTCCAAATTTCAAGTCTCTAGGACCAGTGGTTTAGCCTGTGCGTTGATGACTCGTAAGTCAGTCAGTCAGGACTTTGAATTTTATATATATAGATAGATAAAAGACAAATCAAATCAATTTATTTGCTTGTAAAATAGGTCAAACAATGATTGGTGGTCTTATAAGTAACAATTAGACATCAAACGAAAAATGTCTCCTCTAACAACCATCCAACTCAAGTATCTTTGAATCAAGAGTAAAATACGTTATTTTAGGATCACCGTTCTTTACCTTCGACCTCATCATCACCTACCTGCTGAGGTCAAACGCAAACCCATCGAAAAAAAAACGTAATTGAAATAAAAATCTTCTCACAAGATGACATAAATATTAAATTAAAACAAATGTAAACGGTTACAGAACAGGGGTAGCGTTTTCCCATAGACTAATTTAATCTTATTTAGCAATTCAATAGTATTTAACTGTGACAATTATCACGTTTCATCTCTATAAATGTAGGTTTAGATACCTATCTATTGTAAAAACAATTTTTAGTTTGACACTCAGATTATACAATACAGACGGCCCCGTCAGAACTAGAATGTGATGCCAAGAAAAGCAATACTTAATTACATCCATTCATTGGTACTCTTCTTGCACAGTAATTTACGTTTTAATGCGCATTTATTTTCCTAACTTCAAGTGCTCTGTTTAATCCTATTTGATCTAAAAATGACACATACACTCAAACATTAAATTTACTCAAATAAGAGCGTTGAATTCAGCGGTGTAAACCATGCGACTTTCAAACTGCCGTATCTAGGTTCAAATCCTACTTGGCCTTGCACTCTTGAAGTACTGCAAGCCCTGACTCTTCAAGTTGTGTGCGGAATCTGAACTCGCTTTTATAGCGACGAAGGAAAAAATCGTGAGCAAACAATAAATATAAATATAACAATAAATCTTCAAGAATCACAAAATTAAAATCATAAGACATTATGATTTTCATCAACCCGCACTTGGCCAGCAAGAGAAAGTCCGCGTCTCAGCAGTAGAAAAACACTAATGATTTTTAATTGCATTTTATTAGTGATAACGTATTTTGTCATAAGCCTAAGCTTATACTATACACGCTCGATCGCCGATAGCGGATGGAATTTTACGATTATCAATTATTCTATTTTGGCTTCACTTTAAGTTCTAACTGTGCCATCTATATTGTTCCAAGGCCGAGGTTGGAAATAATTTTAAATTAAATCAGTCACGCAAACAATGACTATGGGATCGATCATCGAATCATTTCACACGATTTAATCAATAATCAATTGATCGGTCATCGAATTGAATCATTCATCGAAGTGATTAACAATTTATGTTACAAATTGCAGTAATGATGATTAATGACATGAAAGTAGAAATCGGATATAATGGTAACACTTTCTAAATCATTTGCGAAGATATGAAGACGAGAATCTGCGAGAATTTGCTTCAATTGTCATCAAGCTAACAATTCTTTATTATGATCTCTAAAACCTTTAGAATAAGCTGCTTATTTCTATTCAAAATGTTACTCGCGAATCTTTTTATAGTAGTAAGTAATAATTCTGTACAGATTCCAAATATAAAAGATACAGGCTGTAAGTCATATTCCTTATCAAACCTTTTGTGCGGAAGTTCGAAACTTCTTCGACCAATCGGAGCCAACCATCTGCTAGGGTCGGCGCGTCCGACGCTGTTTGATCGATCACAGTTTGGCAATGGCGTTAGTGTGCGTGTTTCTTACAACGATTTTTTTAGTGAATCTATTTCTTTGTGAGCTTCTTAGATTTGGCAGATGGCACGTGCTCTGCTACGTTTCTTTTGGTACATCTGTCGCTCCTTAAACCTTTTTTGTACTGATTTTTTCTAGATCCTAGTTTTTTGAATCCGAAACGACATGTGTCACTAGGATGCAAATATGGAAAAAGGTAGATTTAATTCACAGCACATGGTGTTTGAAAAACTGAATCGTTCTGTACAAGTGCTTTGTTGAGGCATTTGCCATCTGCCTGGGCCTTATGTGAGCGAGATGATTTTGATGTTAAAGTTTAAGAAGCCTTAGAATTTAATGAAAATAGGACAGATCAGCTCTCATTGTTTTGATCAAAGATGTCGCCGCTACATTATATGGGGTATTTGAGGATCTGAGGTTTTTAGTATAACATAATCGCTGTAGGTGTAAAGACCTTCAAAAATTAAAAAAGAACTCTGTAGCTGTTTCTCATTGATGGACAGGACGACAGAATGTTAGGCCCGTGGGTGTACGGAGGACCTGACTATTGGGTACCATTTAATGCTGTAAACGATTCAATGAAGAACGTCAATTCCCCATTCAACATCACATAAAACTACGATAGTTTTTTTTTAAAACAAGCTGACGCCCCGCTTGATGGTAAGAAGCTACTGTCGCCTATAGATAACGTATAGGTAACCTAAATACATACTTTTTCATCTTCATCAGCCCAATCCGTTCCCACTGCTGGGATATTTCCCAGCCCCAGCCCACGAGCGAATAGGCCATGGACCTTGTTACAAAGAGAATGAAGAAAGTGGGATTAAGCCTGAACTCCCTGTGATAGAAGACCTGTGCCGTGTCCCAGCAGTGAGCACGTATTGGGTTGATGACACCTAAGTAAAAGCATCACGTTCAATTTAAAAGTACCTCAACTTTCAAACGGATACGATTCACTGAGAGATCAGACAAACTTCCTTTAAATCCGTGTCAATCACTTGGCAATCTGACACCAAGGTCAGAATGCACCTCCAATCTCGTACCTGAGCGCCGGAAGTGGCACAAAGCGCGGGTAGCGCAAAAACGCGCCGTTTCGCGCACTTCCGGCGGACACGGAAACGCTTGCAGGATGCCAGCGCACGCAGGTTGATAGAAACATGTGCGGGAAGTGATTTGCTGATTCAAAGATCTTCAGTCAGTCCTTCAATTCTTCGGAGTCTTTACTTGCAAATAGCTTAAGATTAGTATCTACTGTTTATAATATTAGTTTAGACTGATCTTCAACTTGGCTTAAACATGGTTGTATTTGTAACATAACTATTGGAGTTTTTTTTAAGCAATTTTTAAATTATATCACGACGTTTATTACAAACGAAAGTAAATACCAAAAAATGGAAAAGCGATATTAAACACATCGAGCAGAAACTTGTTTTTAACAATACGTCGTAGGAGGATGAGTGTGACGTAGGAGGATGAGTGTGACGTAGAAGATGAGTGTGACGTAGGAGGATGAGTGTGACATAGAAGATGAGTGTGACGTAGGAGGATGAGTATAATTGTGGAAATCTCGTACAGTTCGTTTCTCGAGATCGTTTCTGCCAGATACCTGCAAGTTCTGGAACGAGCTATTATCTGAAGTATTTCCGCTGAGCTACAACATGGGGCACTTCTAACGTCGGGTAAATAGAGTCTTAAAATGTAGGCAACGCATCGGCAGCGCCCCCGGTGTTGCAGGTGTCTATAAGCGACGGTAACTGCTTACCATCAGGCGAGCCGTTTGCTTGTTTGTCGTACTATGTTATAAAAAAAATATTGAATATACAATACACATTCTATCATTAATAACCATACCCATAACCTACAAAACTTTTCATTATAGCGAGCACTAGAAAGGCGAAAGGCTAATATTTATAGTTAGGTATACAGAACATATTTGGTCAATATCTACCAGAAAATATGATTTAAGTTTTTATTGGGTGATGCCTAGCGGCAACAAAGTATGGGCATTAAGTCTAATGAAATCAAAGTATGGGCATTTAAGTCCAGTGGAGTCAAAGTATGGGCATTTAAGTCCAGTGGAGTCAAAGTATGGGCATTTAAGTCCAATGAAATCAAAGTATGGGCATTAAATCCAATGAAATCAAAGTATGGGCATTAAGTCCAATGAAATCAAAGTATGGGCATTTAAGTCCAGTGGAGTCAAAGTATGGGCATTTAAGTCCAATGAAATCAAAGTATGGGCATTTAAGTCCAGTGGAGTCAAAGTATTGGCATTTAAGTCCAGTAGAGTCAAAGTACGGGCATTTAAGCCCAGTGGAATCAATGTATGGGCATTTAAGTCCAGTGGAATCAAAGTATGGGCATTTAAGTCCAATGAAATCAAAGTATGGGCATTTAAGTCCAATGAAATCAAAGTATGGGCATGTGAGTCCAGTGGAATCAAAGTATGGGCATTTAAGTCCAGTAGAGTCAAAGTACGGGCATTTAAGCCCAGTGGAATCAATGTATCGGCATTTATTCAGTAGAAAACAATAACCGTGTGTAGAGTTTTCATTTGTCTATACATCTTACTTGATATGTATGCAATATCGACGGGAGGAAGTAAAAGATATATTTCGTTAATTTGTGAGTTTGGTATTTCATTATTAAAATTGTTTATAAACACAAAAATAAATTAATGACTTGATTGATTATCCTACTTCTACATAAATAGCTAAATAGGCGAGTTGTTTCACCTGTCTATACCTTCTGTGGCATTTTTTATGATAATATCTTTTATGTCAACAGTAGCTATGCTAATTAGGACTATTTTAATTAAAATATAAGCTAATGATCGCCCCCTGATGTGAGGATACTTAGAAATAACTTACATGGTATCGTATACTAATAATTTTATTTTTGTGACTTTTATGTGCAGGCCTTGAGTTGTCGCAATTATTATATAACTTAATAAATATATTGTTAAAGATGTGTTTGTTATTTCTGTGCTCACTTTTTATAACAGTCTTTTTTGACAAATGACATTACGAACTAGTCGCTCGCCTGATGTTAAGCGACACGACTGACCAGATCAGTTGCAGTAACACTTGAAACTTTAAAGAATAGTTTCGTGACACTCCACTGCGCACGCCATTCTGAGACATCAGCACAGTATAGCAATAAGATTACTAGACTGTGAGATTAGGTCATAAAGTTTCATTTACCCAGTAATTTCACTAGCTATAGTGTTCTTCAAACCGGAACACAGTAGTGCTTGCACACTACTGCTTGGCGGCAGAATAACTGGCAAAGCGGTAGTACCTACCTAGACGAACTTTGCAACAAAGGTCTACCACCTAGTATAATCATATCGACAATGGAGATCGACGTGAACCAGCCTCTTTCTCTTGCCCCTAAATATATGAAACGTAACTCTCTCTCTTTCTATTTTCACCAACGTACAACTCCCTCTCAACTTCCGTTCGCCTCGTCACGCATTTACCAACTTACTCCCCAAGTCAAGCGTGCGTAAAGAACTTTTACTTTTATTGTGTTAAGAATGATGTGACGAGCTAGTCGTTCACCTGATGTTAAGCTACACGGCTGCCCATAACAGAACAGTGTCACTCGGAACTCCAAAATATAAAGTTTCGCGTGACACTGCACTGCGCACATCATCCTGAGACATCAGCACAGTCTGGTAATAAGATTACTCGACTGTGAGATCAGATCGTAAAGTCTCATTTGCCCAGTAATTTCACTAGCTACAGTGCCCTTCAAACCGGAACACAGTAATGCTTGCACACTACTGCTTGGCGGCAGAATAACTGGCAAAGCGGTGGGACCTACCTAGACGAACTTTGCAGAAAAGTCCTACCACCTAGTAAAAAGTTAAAAGTTACTTTAAAACACTTAAAATAAAATCTAAGTACTTAACTGTTTTATTATTGCAACTAACAAAATAAAAAAGCAACCCTAACAAGCCCCTACGCAAAGGTCAAAAACATTATCCAGTTATAAAAATAGTGATGTGACAATGTACGAGACATAGAGCTAAAGTAAAAAGAGCGTATCGGTGGCCAGTACTTTACATTAAATTCCAATTTTAAAAATGGTATGTGATCATCCGCAAATGACAGCCGGTGGCTCGCACGCGTCTTGCCGTATAAGGACCAATAGATACCGACTGGAGACGTAAATATCCGACACCTAATTCTGCCTGAAGTCTGAAGGTGATATTACATTTATTTTGTAGAAACAACTAGTATATACCTGCACAATAATGTGCTCTTTTAGTGAAGTACATTAATTAAGATTTCTTTTAACATTTTACGTATTTTTAATGTACTAACTTCTGCCCGCGGCTTCACTCGCGTGGCCTATAGGAAACGAAGAATTTTTTTCATATGTAATTCAACCTCCCTTTTCACCCTCTTAGGGGTGGAATTTCGAAAAACCCTTTCTTGTTCCTGGACTGGAATGTATGTACCATTGAATATATAATATTCAATGGTACATACATTCCAGTCATGGATCCGACAGCAAAAACAATAATATATCGGTTCGGTTATGTGATTACTAATAATTGTAATAAATAATAACGCAAAAAGAAACGCAGGGCTGCCTAGTTGCGGGAAACAGCAGTGCACCAAGTAGGTACAAGACAAATATGTTACAAACACAAGACTTAAATACCTAAATAATTCTTAAATCCCGATTTCATTGTTGCTGTAATTATAATTTTAGCTTAACTTATGAATCCGATAGAATATATTTTTATTATATTGATGCTCTACATATTGCATCTTTACAGGGACTTTACTATTATTTGAGTGTCTCCCATTCATATTTATGATTTTTATAGCAGCACCAATTTTAGGCATGCCAACTTCTTATCGTTTCTCAAGATCCATTAATTCAGAAATTAGCAAAAACTAATTTACCACATTACTACATCAAAGATAGAATTTTTTTGTAGTAGTATTAGGTAGTGTTTAGTATTAGTTATTATATCATTGTATTATTTAGAAAATAAAGGCAATTTGCTGTGAAATAAAGAAAGATACTTACCATGATTGATACTTCAACTTCGTTCTAAAATCAAATATTCAAATCATCGTTCCAATTAAAAAGAAAACGAAGCAACGGAAGCACACTGGTGATTGTTTTCTTTTTAATTCATCGGTGTGGCCAGTTTTTAATGATGGACAAGGCAAAGTCGCTTTTTGGTTCTTACCACAATCATCACAAGAACTTTTTTTATACTCACCGTCCTAAATTGTATCTAGTACGTGACAGTTTTAAGGTCAATTTAACAGAATTAAAAGTGTGATTTTTATATCAGAGCAGACGTATTGTAGCTTCCAAGTTTGTTTTTTCGAGAATTACACGCCTAATTTGTATGCACGCGGTAGGTGGTTTTTATAGAACGTTTTCGTGGACTCATCTATCTATACCAAGTTATTCGATTTAATTTGAGGAATAATCGTAGCTCAGGCCGGTCTTTGTTAATAAAAAACAAGGCATCGCGTTATGATGTCTATAATGATCAATAACCCTTCATCGGTCGTGATGCACCAACGAAAAAACAACAAATCATTGCTTCGTGATTCTACCACTTAATCGTAGTGTGGCCAGTATCTCACGACTACTTTAAAAATAAAACGAATACCGATAGGTCCGTTCGAAAAAGAACGCACACTGATTTTTTGAATGAAAGCTGCGAACGACCAGCAGGTGTAATCTACAATGAGGATTTGAAAAAAGAGGTTCGAGCAGGAGGCCTTTTTCCCACGGCCGCGTTGATACTCAGCAGACATTCAAATTTCGAACTGCCTGCTTTTTAATAAGCTTAATAGAAGTGGCTGTAATGTTTGGGCATAAAATTGCAACACTGTATAGTTTAGACTTTATTTATATTGAAATACATAACCTGTAGATACTTTGGTAAAGTTATGATATGGCATTGCGCATGTAAACGCATATAATACTTAACAAAGTCGCCAATATTCGTTCATGGTCGTTATTTCGAATGTATGCCGCTTATTAAAATGGCACTAAATAAATATTGGCAAATAAATATGCAATTTTAAAAGCGCAATGTTAAACTTTACTCGTTACAGTGGCTGCTTACATTCCGAAGTGAATTTGTAAATGATCTTTAGCGGTGGCCGCCTGTTACACCGTACTGTAATACGGAACAATCGGTAAAGAACTGTTCGCTGATTACTTACTTTACGCTAGTTTTTGTTTCACTTATTAAAGCAAAAAAGATCAGGTATTAATTAAGTGATTAAGGATGAAAGTTAACATTCTTTTAAATTTCGGGAAACGGAAATCCTTTATTAATATCTAGGTTGACATCATATCATGTCAGGCGGTAGGGAGGAGGATACTCTTAGAAAACTGTTTTGAGTGATATACTTATCATCTTATAGTTACACAAGTATTGTATCAGTTATCTGGTACAAGCATTGCTAAGTTTTAGGCCAGATGGCGCTGGGTGAAATGTCTACAGATATTTATTTATTTATAACTTTTTTGTATCATTAAACTAAATAACACCTATAGGTACGAGTACAGCAGTGTGACTCAACCGGATCCTGAGTGACTTTCAAGCCGCTCAGCCTGGCAGCCTGTTCTTAAAAAAATTCAGTACGTGTGTCATCCACCAGTCCGCAATTGGCCAGCGTAGTGGCTTACGCTCTCTCTTTATGTAAGAGAAGGCTCGTGTCCTAGCAGTGGAAAAGTATTGGGCCGATGAACTAGGACGACTGTACATATAGTCTTGTGCAAAATATGTCACTTAAATGAAAAGATACAAATCTGTATATTCATCACACTGAACTATATCTATTTTCTAGTTCAATAGTTCACTTTAGTTCATTTGCTCCACAGAAAATGTTTTGGTTTTTCGTTCGGTTTTGCTTCACTAGTTCATGGACAGATATAGTAATATAGAATTAGTTGCTATAATAACAGTTCATTGAATTTTTTATACTCAGGGTAGATACTTTACGAAACTCTACGAACTTAGTAACCAAGCTTGAGTGAAACAGACAATCACTTTGGTACCACAACAGAGCCTGACAGCAAATTATCTCGTTCGTGTTTCGAATCGTTCGCGGCCAGTGGACTAAACAACTGAACTAAGAAATAATTTAATTGTAACTGAACTAGAGGACGAAGATCGGAAACAAACTGAAGTAGTTCATTTGAAGGATTAATTCGTGAACGACACACGATAAAGTGAAAAAGTGTTCTTGAATGAAGATCGCGGCTTTGCAAACGACCAAGTCGGATAAGGTGAGCCAAATATGATAATAATTAATAAATATATAAATAATAATAACGCCCAACCATCATATACATAGATCCTGGATCCTTAATAGGATTCCCTGTGTCCAGGGACCCAGGAACTACGAGGATCATAGTCCCACAACACTCAGACTCAGAACAAGTATTTGCGCTTTTTTTGTGCACAAATACTTGTCATGTCGCGGGAATCGAACCCACGGCCTCCGGGCTATGAGCCGACCTGCTCAACCACCACACCACAGAGGCTGTCAAATACAGATAATGACAGAGAATATTGACTGGCCCGATAGCTCAGTTGGTAGTAGCCCTGCCTTCTAAACTGTGGGTCGTGGGTTCGATTCCCACTCAGGACAAACATTTTGTGTGATGAACATAGGTGTTTGTTCTGTGTCTGGGTGTCATATTGTATTCTATGTATGTATTCACAAACAAAAAAGTATCTAAGTATTGTATCAGTTATCTGGTTCCCATAGCACAAGCTTTGCTTAGTTTGGGACTAGATGGCGTTGTGTGAGATGTCCACACATATTATTATATATTATTATTATTATATATTGCACATGTCTATAGTTTTGTCTGGTTCATACGCTACGGTGTAACAGACAGCGCACGTCAACCTCTTGGAAATGACGCGAGAGGTCCATACTCCGCAGGCCGTGACATTTGTCGAGGAAAAACAGCAACAAGGTGGCACTGTATACTGTGTATACTGTTATTTCATTGTTTCACATTATGCGCGTGCGCAATGTGGAGTGCGCTTCGTGAACAGTTCAAGGTTAAGTATGCACTGTCTTGGCTGATGCAGTTTCTGGGACTTTTTGAAGACACGGCGTGGACATAATTTTAGAATTTTTCAATCGTATTCAAAAAGAGTTCGGTTATTTATTTATAAGTTTAGATATTTATAGTTTTAGATTTAGATACTAAGGTCCGTATTACAGAACGATGCTCAGAGATTTCATTCACTAATTGATCACTTTATGAATGAAATTTCTGCTCGAGCACCAATCGATGACTGAGCATCGTTCTGTAATACGGACCTTAGTTTAATGATTTTAGATTTAATTTAGTTTTCGTCATATTTATATGCCATGATATATAAAATATAAAAAAACGAGATATGAAATAAATAAATGTACGATACAAATATAAGATTAGAGGGGCTGAAGTCGGTTAAACTCATTTTTTAAAGAATATTTAGTACTAGATGCGCCCCGCGGTTTTACCCGCGGATAAAAAGTATTTTAATTATTTGCTCATCCCACGGGAAAATTTCACTTTTCCAGGATAAAATGTAGCCTATATGTTAATCCAGTGTATAAGCTATTGTGGTACCGAATTTCATCTAAATCCATTCAGACGTTTGAGCGTGAATGAGTAACAAACATACACACAAACACACATACAAATTTTCGCCTTTATAATATTAGTGTGATGTGATGTGATTTAATTATAAAGCATATAATGTGGAAACCCAATTCAAATTTGTTATCATTTTGAAAATGTAATTAAATCCTTTGACTTTACTTACTATAAGGGTGGGCATCCTCAGTTGTAATGATGTATATGACGAACTGTAGATATTTCGCCTACATCTGCCCGATCCCGCTACTCCAAGGTTACCTTTCTCGTCCAAACAAGGGCTGGTGAATTATATACAATTGTCATATTGTAAAGGTGATCTGGAATTACTTATTAATTTATTACTTTCGCTTTTCTGTATCTGTAACTATATATTATTCTGTCGAAGCCGCCCGTGATTTCGCCCGCTGTTTACAAGTTTTCCCGCGACTATTCTCAATTTTCCGGGTTTAAAAGTATCCTAATTTAATATCAGTAGTATTGATAATCCATGTGCATTATTTCGTTCAAATTTACACGAATTGAAGATTCAAAATTTTGAAAACCGTGTAAATTGTGGAATGACTGGTATGGGTCAGCATCGCATCCTATATCCATAAGCAAAAGACGACCACTTGCCATCAGGTGAACTGTCCATTTGTTTGCCACTTATAATAACAAAAAAGCAAGTGTGCTTTAGACCACACGACTGAAGTAAAACTTTTTTAGTTTAGCTCCATCTATCGGCCGGTATAACTTTGTTGGTATGTCCGGTCCATAATAATACAAATTTTTAACTTTGTTTTGTTGACAATGGAGATTTACGTGAACCAACTTCAACTTCCGTTCGCCTCGCATTCACCAGCTTACTCCCCAAGTCAAGCGTGCGCAACGTGCTTCAAAAAGACTTAAAGGTATAAATAAGCCTGTTAGGTGGCTGAGCGAAGTTTAAGTTGGATCAAATTAATTTGGCTAAATAAAACACTAAATAAGCCTTGAAGTGGCCCCTAACGCTAGGAAGCGCCGATGTCCGTCGATCCGGGGCCTAGGGCCCGGGTCCGGGACGTCGGTGATGGGATCTAAGCGAACGACGAGTGGGTGATCGTCGTCCGCTTGCATAAGATCCCCAAGCCGGACGACGCACGTTCTCCAGTGCGCCACCGAGGTCCCCGTCTAGAGATGGAGAGGACGGACCCGGATGCGGCTGACCACAGGTAGGGCTGCGGATCGACTGCCAATGCCAACGCGACCACGTCAGCCCTACTATAAGCGGCGGGATGGAAAACCCCGAATTTTTCGTGGGTATGCGTCCTCTCTGGATGGAGACTCCCACAAACCTACCTTGCCTCACCCAGAGCAGGTAGAATCCATAAAGGATTTTTGCCGGGTCAAAAAAGAAGAAAAGAAAAGTGGTGGCCTAGAAAAATCCTTACCAGATAATCATGCTATGGTTCCTTCACCAAACGAAAAGCTTAAAATACTGTACAGATGTGGTACCTTGTTACATCCCGTGTCGCGCTAATTCCATACCTTAAACGACCTGATTACTCACTGTTAAACAGGTGTCAAAACGTAGTCTGTAACACGCTTTTTCTTTCAAGTATTGCTTAATTTCACACCTTACCAAAGTGCCAATAGGTTCACTTCACAATTTGGCAAGCGCTTCACAAGATCACACAAGGATTTGTTTGGTAACATGGCTTACAAGTGACAATTACCCATTCATGTAGCATGCACCTAAATTAATATACATGGAAATATTGCGCAAGGTAACTACCATTTACTACTAAGTGTATGTCCATTTTGGAGATAGCCATTTTCATTTCTAAAGGCTTCAATACTGCCAAACTCAACTGAATGCGACGTATTAGAACTCATTTCTAAAGACACGATGTTTGGTTTGATCTGTGTTTCAATGAATTGCTTGTGTTCCTTTTTTCACATTCGATTTCTCAAGTATTTTGAAAACGATTTCTCTCTTTTCTAGCCCGGCAGGAGGCCGTTTTCAAGTTTACACATAAAATTAAAGTTTGATTTTAAGTACGTCAAAATCAAATATCGTAACGCCCATACAGGTTTTCCTACTCCGGTTTTCTATAAAAAAAACAGTTAGGGGTAGATTTGCTTTCTCTACGTCACACTAATTATAGCATTGTCATCCTCCAATACATAGCGGTCAAGTGTGAGTGATTTTGGCGGAGGGCTGCTCGCCTAGTACGGGGTACACCTGCGCTCACCACCTGCCGAACATCTGACACAGATGCAGGGTAGGGATGGGGTGCCAATATGTGGAGCTATATCGATATGGCACAGGATTTGTCGATATCGATGATTTTTATTCGTATCATAATAATAATAATAATTCATTTATTCAATAACAATTTTTACACTTAAAAATGTTGTGTTTGTACAAAATGTCAGCGCCGAGCCGCCACCACCGCCGCCGCGCGTACTCCTTGAGGATGGGCATCTATATTGCCCGAACACCGGTCGAGTTATTCGACTGTATCTCGTGAGTTTTAGCCGTGTAATAGTTGTAGTTATGAGTACTACTCACGTCAGTTTCTATAATTTTTACACTGTGTTTGAAATGCCCAAAACCTTAATCACTTATAATTAAATATATTCTGTGTCGCATTCTCTAAAACCAAAGTACCTAAACTAAAAGTATGGCGGTACTCTTCTGATAAAGGGGCCATGAAAGAGACGGAAATATGTTAATTTCGTTTAGCTTTAGAGTATGCGACACAGAATCGACACCACTGTAATTCCTATATCTAATCATCAGTAAGTCCGTAGTACAAACACAAGTTAATATGTGCCTGCTTATAAGAGAAAACATCAATCAAACAGTGCCGTTTTGTCAATAAAATTCTGTATGCAGTAAATATACCCTTCTAGCGAAATTCTTCATATATTTGTCACAATATTGTTGCTATGGCGATTGTGTTTTTTATAGTGCGCTTAAAGTGTATGGTCTCCCGCCCGGTGACGCTGTAAAGGTCGATAGAGACCAACAGCATTAGCTCGTTCAAAAAAGTGGATGGTCCAATCTGAAGCGGGAGGTATTTTCATGTATTGTTTCATAAAACTTTTTAATTGTAAAAAATGCTTTTAGATCCAATATATGGAATAAAGTTAATTTTAGTTGATTATTTTTATTATATGGTCTAACAAATAAAATACTCTGCTGTTGTGAACGTTCGTCTACAGCCATTAATCGCACGGGTAGCCAGAGTCGTAGAATTCGACACATTTCTTCTCTCGAAAAAGCGTTTGACGTGATTCGCGCGGTCGTTCATTGGTCAAACGCTTTCTCGAGAGGCTAATTTGTCGAATTGTACGGCTCTGGCTACCCGTTCAGACCGATTAGTGATAAGATTCTTTATTTGTTGATAATTTTACTGGCTGTTAAGTTAGGCCTAAGCAAAGCGATAAAAAGACTAATAAGAACTGACAAAAACAAATGCCTGTAAGCTTATTAAGCCTTGCATATTTCAAGCTGACATTGACAGTTGCCACGGGAGGATTAAGCTTCTACATGCAAAACCGTGGTAAAGTTGGCACATAATAAAATTAACATCGATAATAAACCATCGATAACACGCCCATCCCTGATCACCGTCTCGGCACATCTCAGCGCACTTGACGAATGCGCTTTGCGCTGCACAAAATACCTTAATTACCGTTTACCATTGTACGGACACGTTGAATAAAGCAACAAAACCGCTGAGTTGTCAAACATAAGCACGTTTGATTAATTGCTGGAATAATATCCAAACTACGCTTTGTCATAATACAAAAAGCGAACGTACACGTTTTAATTTTTTAATGTCTTCAACATTGAGCGTTGCAACAACAAAATTCTTCCTATGTATTATTGAGAGTTTTTGTTGTATTAATAGCATACTTTTTTCAATAAATATTATGTACAGTTTTTCTCACGGGCAAGCGTGCTCCACCTTAGACAACTTCGTCACTTACCATCAGGTGAGTAGTTGTCAAACGCATGCCATTAAAAAAAAACAGTAAAGGAACCGAATGAATGATTATGGTTGGTTACTTATATGGAATGTGTTATGTGCTATTTTTTTAACAACTGGATACATTTAGTGTCTAGAGCAAAATAAGAGCTAAATAACAATGTTATTTCATAACTTATTGATACTAATTTTAATGAATGCATTAACTCACATGCTTATTTTTCATTAATAATTCAATTTATATTCACATCTAGTTTCGTCACTTTTTATAAAACGGCGTGGTGTTTAACTACGTTTTTTTACCAAATGCTCTATCACATGTCATAATTAATAAGTAAAAGCGCTGTTTGCATGTGCAAATGAATGTTGATCTAACACAGATCCGGAAGGTACCCAAATCAAACATTGTTAGAATAAAACTGCAGCTGCTCAAACACGGTAGACATCTCAATTTCGCCGCCATAGCTTCCCGCCCTCGTTTGACAGGTGTTTTCAATTTTTCGAATATGGAACGACTTAATTTAAATTGGAATACCATAGACTACTCAAAATTACATAGCACGGTATGGCAAAAAGGCTTGAAGAGTTTTGGCGGGAAAATGAAAAAGATCGCGTCACCGCATTGTATTATTTTCCTAAACTTGTGTTATTTTCAGTGTTAGTGCATAAATTTGGTGGCATTTTATTCGTTAAGTGCTGGATTACATGCATGAGTGTGGGAAAGTGGTATAATGATGGTGAAACGTTTCTTTTCGTATTGTTTCTAAAACTCCATATAAGCTTCTGGTAAAGTTGCCACCACTTTACTAGGAGTATGACTTAGACTAGACTATGACTTGACTTGATGACTCGAACTGTGATTTGACACATATTGTGTGAAATATCATTAACTTGATAAATTATCAATTACTCGACACTGGCTAAATACACAAACGTGAGGAGACAAACCAAAAACAAAAAAGGCTTGAAACTTTTCTGAAAGATAGTAATCTAGGAAGTGACAAAGAGCCGGTCACATAAGTAAGCCTTGCTGCATTAATTCATCACGCTATTTTATGATATGCTTTATAAGTAATATAGAATATGTATTAGTTTACTATAATATTATGATTATATATAAGTATTAGGATGTAGGTATATTTATTGCTAAAAATTAAGTATATGTTTTTTAAATTATTGTTAATAGATTTCTTTTAAATTGTCATACACCACCGTCTACTCTTTTGCATTTAATACTGTCCATCCAAAGGTTGTCTGGAAGATAAGATAAGACCGCCCATTGTAACACTAGTTTATAAGTTTTTCTTGTTATTTTTATATTTCATTGGTGGAACAATAAAGAGTTCTCTATCTATCTATCATCTATCTATCTAAGCCAAAAAACAGAAAACGAATGTGAAAATAGACGTATTCTTGAGTTAAAACAGTCACGGCAAACGAAAAGCTAAAGTAGGACGCCCTCTGACTAGACGACGGATAATACGGACAGTGGCTAACCCTAAAACGACTTAATGCGCATGTTACTGTACTCATCACTGTACCCCTACGCTCACTGTACTAATGACACACAAGGGCCGGGCCGGTGATGATAGCTCAGTTGGTAGTAACTCTGCCTTCAAACATTTGTACGATGAACATCGATGTTTGTTCTATGTCTTTCTCTAGGTGGCATTTGGCAGGTGACTTTTCTGCAAAGTTCGTCTAGGTACCACCGCTTTGTCAGTTATTCTGCTGTCAAGCAGTAGTGTGCAAGCACTACTGTGTTTCGGTTTGAAGGGCACTGTAGCTAGTGAGATTACTAGGCAATTGAGACTTTATGATCTGATCTCACAGTCGAGTAATGTTATTACCAGACTGTGCTGATGTCTCAGGATGATGTGCGCAGTGCAGTGTCACACGAAACTATATATTTTGGAGATCCGAGTGACACGGTTCTATTATGGGCAGCCGTGTCGCTTAACATCAGGTGAACGACCAGCTCGTCACATCATTTACTAACATAAAAAAAAAAGTCTGGTTGTTGTATTCTATGTATGTATTTACAAATAAAGCGTATATAAGTACTATATCAGTTACCTGGTTCCCATAGTACCAAGCTTTGCTTAGTTTGGGGCTAGATGACGCTGTGTGAAGTGTCCACCAATATTTATTACTATTATAAGCTGCTTAGATTTACTTATGTCATTTGAGGTTTAGCTTAGCCTGCATGGGGGTGATCTACTTTGATTGCAATGCAACAGAAGAAGAAATTTCCATACTAACTATGCACATAAACTGCGTATTCAAACTGTCAAATCTACACAAATGTGTGTTTATATTGGTTGCAATCAAGTTACGTGATCGCCCAGCTGGTGTATTCTATACATTTCCAAATGATTTCCAAATGCGTGTACGGCGCACAAAATCATCAATTTTACCAACGCCTCTGCAATGGATGGCTACGCTTTATCGTTGACGTCACTTCCTATTGCAAACGGAGATTATTTGCGTTAAATGTATTTAAATAATAAATTGGGGCAATATAATGACGGCGCCAGAGGCTTATCGACTTTGTTTGCTCGCACTTGAAGTGTACTTCGATGAACCTGGCAGCTAGTTGAGGATTTCATGACCTCTTATTTTTCACTAGAAACTTAGATCTATATACTATTACATATCAAGTACGTACTGAGTATAATTAATAATAATAATATGTGTGGACATCTCACACAACGCCATCTAGCCCCAAACTAAGCAAAGCTTGTGCTATGGGAACCAGATAACTGATACAATACTTAGATACTTTTTTGTTTGTAAATACATACATAGAATACAATATGACACCCAGACACAGAACAAACACCTATGTTCATCACACAAATGTTTGTCCTGAGTGGGAATCGAACCCACAACCCACAGTTCAGAAGGCAGGGCTACTACCAACTGAGCTATCGGGCCAGTCGTCCCGTTTTCCCACTCTCATTTACCAACCTTGAGTTATCATAGTAGTCTCCTTTTGCACGTAATAATTTTTCTATGACTGGCGTTACTATTACAGAAGCTGAATACATAGCCATCTGAATCTAATGTGGCTTAAAGGTTGACCTTAATATTATATTCGCTGTGGGTTAAAGTTGCGATGACCATGTGAGCGTTTCCTCCTTAGGAAGATGAGATCTGTAGACATAAATTCATTACTACAACATTATTTAAAAGAAGTTTACTAACTATATCTAGGAATCATCCTTTATTATCTATATCTATTTTGACTGGCCCGATAGCTCAGTTGGTAATAACCCTGCCTTCTGAACTGTGGGTTGTGGGTTCGATTCCCACCCAGGACAAACATTTGTGTGATGAACATAGGTGTTTGTTCTATGTCTGGGTGTCATATTGTATTCTATGTATGTATTTACAAACAAAAATTATCTAAGTAATTGTATCAGTTATCTGGTTCTCATAATACAAGCTTTGCTTAGTTTGGGACTAGATGGCGTTGTGTGAGATGTCCACATATATTATTATTATTATTATCTAGGTTTATTTTTAGGATTCCGTAGTATTGCTAGGACCTTCTATAAGGTCATCGTGTTTGTCTTTTTGTTTTTAGACTCCAAAGCTGGTGCCACACTATATGAGGATATATGTCCGACACGCTTGACAAAATATCAGAGAACTACGATACAAATACAAAAATTAAGATAACATAAAAACTTCGTTGGGTAAACCCCGTTTCCGTACAACTGATAGCGACCATGACATCAGCATGATCATTTATTTATGGACTCTTTTATAATTGAAGGGTTGAGAATAAAAAGGATTTAACTGACAAATTGACAGTTTCGAGAAAATTGACTTTAAACGTCAACGGCGTCATTTTAATGTAGAGTGCTTATAAGGTAATAGAAAAGGTTTATGTAAGTTTCAGTTGCTTGAAAATGTTTTAATTCTATTTAAAATTACTAAATATAGCACTAATTCATACAATTACTGTAAAAATATAATATAATAAAATAAATATAGTAATATTTTTAATTAATTATTCCTGTGACAGATAAACCGTTTTTAGACTCAAAATCTCGAGATTTAAGCCTCAATTCGGTATTTTGAGAATGTATTATTGAAGATAATTTCACGCTGAATCCAACGATACCCATAAGTCATTTTATCAAAAAAATCAGTTAAATCCTTTTTATTCTCACCCCTTCAATTATTATAGTGTTAAACTATACCACCTAATTTACCAACTTTCTGAGAGAATATTAATTTTTGGGATACAAAGTATTCCAAAGCACTGTAGCGGTTAGTAATTTAGAATACCAACAAAAATCAAGAAAATCCGTTCAGCTGTTTTGATGAAGTGAGTGGTAACATGCATATACAATAATAATCTTTCGAATGTATAATACTAGTAGGATAGAAGATAGGGTAGGATAAGGTATAATCCACCGGGGCGGTGAATGCTAGGGCGACCTCCATTTCGCACCATCCTGGCGGCGAACGGATCGTGGTAGGGTTTTAGCGGGTTCGAGTCCCACATACTGGGAAGTGCGAGGGCATTTTCCCCCCTCAAAAAAAAGACAAGGTAAAATAGGGTAAGATAGAATAAAAACAACATACCTTCCATGAAAGGTGGTGTTCTTTACGTCGTTTACATGGTCAACCAATCCCTCCCAGAGTTAATCGACCAAAGAGGGTACCTTCTACATACCTACTCTTCATTATCAAGCTAATATATTGACATTTGCTATCTCCTTCTCGCGGATTTCATCAAAACAACCTCACCGCAATGTCACCATTCACCATATTTACTCGAAACGATTATCACACGTGTCTGTCGTGTCAAGTTATCTTTCGGACCGACCTGCTGTATTTTAAGTAGAATTGCCGATTATTTGGCGCGTTTTCGTGTTTGTTGTTATGGTATATTTACTACTCGGTGATTCTTTTATTCTGGTTCTCTCATATATTGGGTGCTATCCATTGCTAGTTGCTAGAGGCTCTTGTTAAAGTTGCCAATGTTTGTAGACGAGTTAGAGTTTGTAGATGAAATTTACCAATGAATTTGCTAGAATTATTGTAGAAGTATAACAAATAAAAACCAACTGGTCTAATAGCTCAGTTGGTGGTAGCCCTGCCTTCTGAACTAGGTTGTGGGTTCGATTCCCACCCAGAACAAAAGTTTATTTGATGAACATAGATATTTGTCCCATGTCTGGTTGTTATATGTACTTATGTACATCTTTACGAAAAATATAAGTTGTATTAAGCTATCTGTATTCAAAATTTATGAAAATTCGTTCAGTAGTTACGGAAATTTATGGTAACAAACATTCACACACACAAACTTTCGCATTTATAATATTAGTATGATAGGAAATAATATTCAAATAGTATCACTTATAGCGATCAAAAAATGGGAAGTCATGTTAATGGAAAACTAAAGGCAAGGTCTTTAAGAAGATTCAAAGCCACCCAAGTCCAAATATAATTTTACCATGAAATTATTTGCCACCATCAAAAAGTACACGATACAGCCAAGTATGTATTGAAAACGTGTGTTTATATGAAAGCCGCTGGTTCCCAGAGTGTCGTTTAATCTCCATGGCGGCACATCGCGTGTGTCGGATAATTACGCAGGTTATTAATCACTTTATGAGCTTACGAAAGTCGAGAACGATGGTAAGCATTGAAGAACACTCAACGAACCAATCTGTTTACTAACAGAAATATTCCTTTAAGTAAAGAAACGCACGTGGAAATTCGGAAATCCTAGTAAGATAGAAAATTCTAAACTAGGAACTAAGCAGGTTCTAAAGACAAAAGTTTACATACCTATACGTTGCCTATCAAATATTTTTAACCTGAACGAATATGATAGAATTAAAAAGGCTTGGATTCAATCGAGACTTGAGCGATATTGTAGTCCTTACAGCGATGCCAAATTGACTATAGGTACATCAAAGATTTGAAGTGTTTTTACAAGAAGGTCGCTGTGTCAGCCCGACTACAAGACCAAGGTACGGAATAATCCCATTGCAAAGAGGCGTGAGACAGGAAGACGTTATTTCTCAGAAACTGTTGACCTACGCACTGAAAGGTGTTTTCTTGGACTGTTTGCTTAGACTGGAGGGGATCTGGCATCAACATATATGGCGAGTACATCACTAACCTCGTTTTTCGATGATATTGTCATAATGGAGTCGCTCGAGGACATTGGCCTAATGCTCAACAACCTTAATAGAGTTTCTCAGCAGGTTGGTCTTAAGAGAAACATGGACAAGCTGAAAAGCATGCTTAATACCAATAGATCAGTAATTGTTATAAAACGCTGCAAGAAGAATCCAACTCGCCTGGGCAGCGTTCGGGAAGCTTCATTCTTTTCGTCCAAAATACCGCAAAGCCTGGAAACAAAAGTTTTCAAAGCACCTATATATGACCTATGGCAATGAAACGTGGTGTCTTATTGTTGGCCTCATCAGTAAGCTCATAGTCACGCAACGAGCTATGGAGAGAGCTGTGCTCAGAATTTCGTTACGGAGAAATGAACTGAAGTTACCGATATGGCTCTTTACAATTAGCAAGTTGAAGTGGCAGTGGGCAGGCCACATGGCTTGCAGAACCGACAACTGATGGGAAAGAAAGTTCTCGAGTGGCGATCATGAACCAGAAGACACAGTGCAGTCCCCCCACTAGGGAGATCGAAGACAGAACCGTGGAGTACCAGGAAGCAAGTAGCCGGTCAAATTGGTACACTATGGGGAGACCTGTATTTAGCAGTGGACGTCTTTAAGCTGATGATAATGGATATGATGGCTAATCTATTATCTATATGTAGACCAGATTAAATCTGAATTTAATACGACTTAGTGACCTTTGACGATGTATTTTAAAACACTATTCTCACCTTTATCGTTCCATTTTATAAAACACCAAGCAATTTTGCCTTAATATCGGGCCATTTGCGTCGCCAATCTGATGATGGACGATGTAAAGTGTATTAATATTGCGGACTAAAAGGGCTGAAGAGTACACAACTGTCAAACAATATGAGATTTCTAATTTATAAAAAAGATATAAACAGGAAAATATTTTGATTCAACAACAGCGCTTAGAGTTTTTCGTACTATCCGATTTCTTCACGTGGGTGAAGAGCATTTCTTCAAGAGCTGGCAAAAGAGAATGAGCAGCATTCTCCTCGATCTAGATTGATATATTTTTTTAATTGTTTGATAGTCTTGCGTTTGACCACTATTGCACCTGATGGTGAGTGACGATGTGGTCTAAGATGTAACACGCTTGCCTAGACGATCCTATTCACTCTCAATTTGAAGACTCCAAGGTTGTAGTTTTTGGGAAATACGAACGCCGGTATACATGTAAGCACGCGGTATGATATATTGCGATCTCCGAGACGTCTGTCAAACGTGGTAATCAGACTACACCCCTCCCTCTTTTAATGGGGGAAGGCCTATGTTTAACAGTGGACGCAACAAGGTTGATGATGGATAGGTATTGTAGTACCTATGCTTCTCAAAGATATCCCATCGGTAACTAAGCCTTTAGTCGCGTTACTGTCCTAGGACAACGCCATTATATCAGCCACTTTGACGGCCATAAAAACTCTACAAACACACAAATTCTATTAGCAACTTTTCCTGCGACATGTCTTCTTCAAAGCCAGCAAGCAAACGTAGAATAAGAAACGCGGCTTTAGTTTTTTACCATTCAATAACTAAATGATCAGACCTGCCTCCCACGTTATCTACAAAAACTCCACAATGTCTTAATCAAAAGCTAATTTGACTCCAATTTTCCACACTGTCATCTCACAAAAAGGTAGTACAACAATCACGGACAGCGGACACGGTAGGTTTAATGTGGAAATAACTACCTTATGTATGCCTTTACTATCGTGGGCATGGGGCGTACTTAAGTGGGGGGGGGGAAATAGCTCGGTGATTCTGTGTTCAACCTAATCCAAAAAAGGAGGAGGTTCTCAATTCGATTGTAATTGTATTTTTTTTATGTTTGTTACCTCAGTACTTTCGACTGGATTAACCGATTTTAATGATTCTTTTTTAGTTGAAAGCTGGTGCTTCCCGTGTGGTCCCATTTCGTTTTGGTCCAGTTCTGACAATGGCATCCATAAGAACGAGTAACCATAGAAATCTAAAGTCGGTTTTTATGCTTTGCGTTTATTATTATCGCAGCAATTTTATCTTCATTGCTTCGGTCAATTTTTTTTACACCACATTGGTCCAAGTTTTTCACACCACAGTGGTCCTTTTTTTTCACACCACTGTGGTCCATTTTTAATTGCTCATCTATTATTTATCTTATGTTTTAGTGGTATCGAACCGCTACCTATTACAATAAATATCCTAATTACTACTTAAAATATAACTAACTATAATTACGAGTTTACGACTGGCTTACGAATCAACTGTACAAAGTAATTAGAAAACATTTAAAAAATTTAAGCTTATTCAATGCTCACTTAATTTTTTTTTAAATATCTAGTATAACTGTCATACTGTTATTTTAGGCTTTGCACGTCATCATAAATCCTCACTTCGTTTTTATTAATCATTGAGAAATACTGGCCCGATAGCTCAGTTGGTAGTAACCCTGCCTTCTGAACTGTGGGTTGTGGGTTCGATTCCCACCCAGGACAAACATTTGTGTGATGAACATAGGTGTTTGTTCTGTGTCTGGGTGTTATATTGTATTATATGTATATATTTACAAACAAAAAGTATTTAAGTATTGTATCAGTTATCTGGTACCCATAATACAAGCTTTGCTTAGTTTGGGGCTAGATGGCGTTGTGTGAGATGTCCGCACATATTATTATTATATTATAAATAATGAATATAAAAATCTAATATTTTTATATAGCTTTATAAAACATAATCTCGAAATGGTTTAACAATCAGTTGCACACGTAGGTAATATATTTTTATTTATTTTTTAGTTGACAGGCCCCACCTTTTATGTCCTTAGTACGTCCATGTTCATTATATGTTTACTAAAAGGTCACAACGTTTAATTTTGATTGATTGTCGGCAAGATGAACGCGTTTCTTCTTGGCGTTATCTTTTTAATATCTAGATTGTGTTATAATTTTGGAAGAGAATTATAATGAATTAATAATTCTATCCTTTATTTAAATGAGCGGTGCCTACGTGTCAATAAATAAATCTATAGTTGTTCTATAGGAACCAGATAACTGATAGATACTCAAATGTACTTTTTGTTTGTTAATGCATACATAAAATACAATGTACACTCAGACACGGAACAAACGTCAATGTTCACACAAAAGTTTGTCCTAGGTGGGAATTGACCCCACAGCCTACAGCTCAGAAGGCAGGGCTACTACCAACTGAGCTATCCGGTCTGTCTATATTCAATAAATCTACGAGGCAGTTTTTTTTAATATACTACAATTACAAATATAAATTGATACTCAAAACCTCTGTACAAAAATCAATACAAATTAATTAATACTAATAATAATAATAACAGGTTTGTTATTGTCCTTTTGTAATTATACTTTTATAAAAATATTGTAAAAAATTAAATTTAAGATTGTAAATTAATAAAATAATAATAACAATAACGCCCAAGGTTCACATACATAGATCTTGGAACTAGGATTCCCTTCCTTCCTTCCTTCCTTCCTGGGTCCCTGGACACATCCAGGGACCCAGGAAGGAAGGAAGGTTTCTGGTTTATAATATTAGTAGCGTTATGTCTGGTTTAGAATAGTGTGTAAAACCACCTCATTTGTAATACAGTCAAAAATACAGTCGAATTGCACCGGTGTGACGTGGTGGTTACTTTTGTAACGTATTCATTATCTCAACTGTAATGAATTATATACATTGTAAAAGACAGTAGAAAGAAGAAAAAAAAATACATCACTGTAAAGTTTCTTGTAGCTTCTTCTTTACAGTTGTAATCGAAGCTTCGGATCAAAGTTTTCAATTCTGCATTGTGCCGGATTGCACCAGTAGTGAGAAAGAGAACTGCTGTTTTTTCAAACTCATATATTGTAATGGGCTTGCTATGTATTATTTGAAAATAAGCACTTTGTAATTTTATATGCTTAGTGAAATAACTTAATTTTAAGTACCTAATATAATTTTGACTTGTGAAAGTGCTAAAATTAGCCTATTTGCAATAAATCTTTTGACTTTGACTTTGACTTTGATTGAGAACTTCCTCCTTTATTGAAATCGCTTGATAATGATTTGCGATGCACCTTCACAATCGATAAACACCTACATTTATAAATCACGCACTTGGCCTCATTCTTCAAACAGATAATCACAAAAAATTCTTATCAACACAGTCATGATATTTGTAATTAAACAGTGGCGCCGCCGGAAGTGATAACGGCCGGATGCACAAGCCACGCCCCCTGCGATTTAAAAACTTAAAACTTAGGGTGGCACCAAGGAGTCTTTAATTTCGTAAAGGAAGATGCGATACCATCATATTACGACCTTTAATTAATGTGAAATCGTATTTAGTTTTTAATAAAAAATTACGTGCAGATTGTGTGAATGATGAGCTGATAAACGGTCTTTTTTTTTAATCATTAAATATTGTAGACCTTAAGTGCTAGATATGAATAATATTAAATTGGTTGATTCCGTTTTAAAAACATGCCGTGATTGTAAACTTATCATATATTGAGCCTACTAGCGCCATCTAGCGACGACTTGAAGCACTACGTAACTAAAAGATAACCAAAACATACTTAAGTCGATCTTTTTCTCTCTTTTGCTGCTTACTTCGACATTGCATTCATGCAATCTCTGGCTTTCCCCATTATCAAATATAATTGTTATAATGAGATGAGACCACTTTACGAATAACACCGTCAGCGCAAAATCGTTTTATGACAAATATTTGGATTTTGGATTATTGAACCAAAACTTCTTTACCCACACTTGTCTTGGAGAGTAAGCTGGTGAATGCGTGACGAGGCGAACGGAAGTTGAGAGGGAAATATAAGTTAGTGAAGATAAAAAGAGAGAGAGTCACGTTTTGTATAATTACTGCAAGAGAGAGAGCGGGTTGTACTGGTTTACGTAGATCTCTATTGTCATCATAACAAAGTTAAAAAATACTTATAATTTGTATTATTTTTTGGTATTTCCGGTAAAATGACAATTTATAATTATCAAGATGGCGATTAACAAAAATACCTGCCGATAGATGGAGCTAAAGAAGTTTAACTTCTTTTAATTAATTCTTTAATTCGCATCCGATGTAGAGCAGTCTTACGGCATAATATTTTTTTTATGTTATGGAATGACGTGACTAGCTAACCGTTCGCCTGATGTTAAGCGATACGACTGCCCATATCAGTTGCAGTGTCACTCGGAACTCTAAAGTATAGAGTTTCGCATGACACTGCACTGCGCATGTCATCCTGAGACATCAGCACAATCTAGTAATAAGATTACTAGACTGCGAAATGAGGTCATAAAGTCTAAATCTATTATAGCCGAGAATCAGTTTTTAGGTCTCTATTAGACCTTAAACCGGAAATGATAGATATATCTATAGACCATAATCCATCATTATAACGACAGTTGCACCAAACCCTTAAAAAACCAAAATAATGGCTGAAATAAAAAGAATCACAAAACGACCTGACCATTACCAACGGTCATTATTTTTTACAACAAATTATTTATTCTGTCGTTATGTCATAAAATAAGGGATAAGCGAAAGGGGTGAAACACGAAATTGTAATCACCCTTTCTTGAATATTGAAATTAAAGGGACGGTGTCATGCAATAAGAGCTTTTGGCTTTTCTAAAAGGAATAAGTTAAGATACTTTAACAATAAATAATAATAATAATGTCCAACGATCACATACATTAATCCTGGATCCTAACTAGCATTCCCTGTGTCTAAGGACCCAGGAACTAAGAGGACCATGGTCCCACAACACCCAGACTCAGAACAAGTATATGCGCTATTTTATTGAAATTTTAATCTCATCAATTTTAATTGAATCTCGAACGGAATTTGAAACTCCGTCCCGGTTTTAGGGATAGATGGAAGTTGGAAGGAAAACTTTGTATCAAGAACGGGATTTAGGCCCAGTAGATAGGGGCTTAAAATCCAATTCGTGATTCAAATTCCTTTAAATTAAAATGAAAGCATTTAATGTTACTAACGTTTCAGAATCGTGATTTACCAAAGATGCATAAAATGCATAGATAGAGTTGTCAATAACCACGTGCGTACGGCGGGTGCGTATTACCATACGTCGTGGCACCACGCAGAGGGGCACGTGCTACACGACTATACTATTGGCTCCAGGGCCGGACTCTATCCCTGAATAGGCCGTACACCACCGCTTTACCGGCGTAAAACTATAACCTTGGAGTCTTCAAATCGAGAGTGAACAAATCAAATCAATTCAAATAATATTTTATTGACATAAAAGATTTACATTTATTGAAGATTCCATTGACCGAACTAGTTTATCACTGTATTTCAGGAGCCATGGCTTCTCCCCTTAAAATAGAACTTATAGATTATGTCATAATATGCTATATTTAACAGTTGTTAGATATTTTACCCTTTTAAAGCTATCAAAGGTTTCTTGTTATATAAAGCAAAAGTAAGACTAATGTTATAAAATAAAAACTATAGGAACAGGTAACAGAGCAGGGAGAGGAGGAACAGGAAAGCGTGTTACATTCGCAGGGACAGTTACCGTCAAGTGAGGTAGTGGTCAAACGCATACCTACCAAACAATAAAAAAAATTAGTTTTCTTTTTGTAATAAAGGGATAAAAATGTATTAATAAACGAGTGTGCTTTAGACCACACGACTGAAGTAAAACTTTTTTAGTTTAGCTCCATCTATCGGCCGGTATAATTTTGTTTTTGCTTTGTTTAATGTTAATGTCGCCATTTTGATAATTGAAAATTGACACTTTACCAGACATACCAACATAATTATAAAAAATTTAGGCAATTTTTAACTTTGTTATGTTGACAATGGAGATATACGTTAACCAACAACTTCCGTTCGGCTCGTCACGCGTTCGCGACCTTATTCTTAGCTATTGCTTAGTCAAACATGCGTAAAAAAGTTTTATTTCAATAATGGGCAAACAGCACTTATAGTATGTTGCAAAAGTACTATTAAAAAAAAATTATAATGCCAAATATTACGGAGGAGTTTTGGCGGGAAAACTAAAAAGATTGCGTCACCGCATTGTATCATTTTCCAAAACTTGTGTTATTTTCAGTGTTAGTACATAAAATAGGTGGCATTTTATTCGTTAAGTGCTGGATTACAGGCTTGAGTGTGGGAAAGTGGTATAATGATGGTGAAACGATTCGTTTCGTGTTGTTTCCAAAACTCCATAGAAGCTTCTGGTAAAGTTGCCACCGCTTTACTAGGAGTGTACGAAGTACAATACGATTTTGCAACTCTGCACATTCAACTCACTATTCCTCAAAACAGTGCGCTTTTACACGCCGTGACAGATACACGCGCGAGTGGGGGAATCGGCTAAACTAACGGCTGTAATTCTTTGTATCTTATTAAACTTTAATTTAACTTAGAAACTTTTACTACAACTTGATGACTTGGACTGTGACTTGACTTAATAAATATATATATTAATTAACTTGAGAAATTATCAATTACTTGACACTGGCTAAATACACAAAGTGTAGAGTAAAAACAAAAACAAAAAAAATATTACGGACAAAACTGTAGTTTTAATAAAACTGACTTCTAAATCCGTACCTGCCCATAATCTACGATGCAATGCGACAGCGGGCGCTCATATATTTTTTCTACAAATTGGACAACTCCACACACAATAGTCGGGGAAGGTGTCAAACGATCTAACCCTTTGCCGTGCGCATATGTCGCGGCTTCCGGTTGCGGCTGCAGAAACGCGAATGTGTATGATTTGTATAAACTACTATCGAATAAGTATAGTTAGTAGCCATTTTGTGGGAGTAATAATAATAATAATAATAATATGTGTGGACATCTCACACAACGCCATCTAGCCCCAAACTAAGCAAAGCTTGTGCTATGGGAACCAGATAACTGATACAATACTTAGATACTTTTTTGTTTGTAAATATATACATAGAATACAATATAACACCCAGACACAGAACAAACATCGATGTTCATCACACAAATGTTTGTCCTGGGTGGGGATCGAACCCACAACCCGCAGTTCAGAAGGCAGGGTCACTACCAAATGAGCTATCGGGCCAGTCAAAAGTGTGAAAAAAGAGTGTGGAACTCCATGGAATAACAATAATAATATTAACGCCAAACGATCACATACATAGATCCTATCCTATCTAGGATTCCCTATGACCCAGGAACTGCAAAGACCATGGTCTCACAACACTCAGACTCAGACCAAGTATTTGCGCTTTTTTTTCAGTGTATAAATACTTGTCCTGCCTATGGAATCGAACCTGCCACCTCCGCGTTATGAGCCGACCTACTAAACCACCACACCCCAGAGGCTGTCAAATGAAGAATGATGGTAGGAAGTTGATAATCACTCTCTTCAGACTCTCTTCACTTTTCTTTTCTTTCTCTTCCAGGTTACCTTAGAAGTACATTCATCACAATTATCATAGTCAGGTTTTGGTTGCTATCTTGTTTTTAAGTTTTCAACAACACATACATATATATTGTATTCTATGTATGTATTTATAAACAAAAAAGTATCTAAGTATTGTATCTTATCTGGTTCCCATAGCACAAGCTTTGCTTAGTTTGGGGCTAGATGGCGTTGTGTGAGATGTCCACACATATTATTATTATTAATATTATTATTATTACATACGGCGTTTTGAACGCACAAAGCGTTTTCAATCTACAATAGGACACCTTCCTTTCTTTCTGCAACGGTGCCTTCATTGTATCATTGTGCCTGTGGTCAAATAGCCAAAAGGTGTTCAGTTACAATGGAATCAATTGCGTACAGCCTTCCGTACGTGCTGTTGCACTGTGCAATATGCAATTGCACATTTTGCATTGCAACTTCAGACTTTGTAAATGTATTGTAGTGTTGCAGCTTTCGGGTGTTTAATGCAGGAAGTAGACTAGTTTGATTGATTGATGGTAAGACCGAGTGTAGATCAGTGGTAATTCGTGACCTTGAAAGAGACGCACCTTGGTTCAAATCCTGCTAGGTGGTAGGACTTTTTGCAAAATCGTCAAGGTATGTACCACCACTTTACCAGTTATTCTGCCGCCAAGAAGTAGTGCGCAAGTAGAACGGAAGTTGAAGTTGATTCACGTAGATCTCCATTGTCAAAATAACAACGTTAACAATTTTTTTTTAAATATAATACATAAATAAAATAAACGAGAGCAAGAGAAATAAAAAAAGAGCAATAAAAAAGATCTCACACGACGCCATCATTTTGTAATACTATGTTGGTGCGTTCGGTAAAATGACAATTTACAATCGTCAAGTTGGCGACATTAACATTAAACAAAGCAAAAACAAAGTTATACCGGCCGATAGATGGAGCTAAAGAATGATCAGCTTAGGGGAATTATGGCATACACTCTCCCTGTGGGAGATGCCCCGTGGCCCAGCAGTGGGAAAGTGTTGGGCGGACAATGACGAGTACTACATATCTTTGTTTTTTTTTTTTATGACGTGACGAGCTAACCGTTCAGCTGATGTTAAGCAACACGGCCGTTAACAGAACAGTGTCACACGGAACTCCAAAATATTAAGTTATTCGTGACACTGTAGTGTAATCTTATTAACATATTGTGCAGTCAGCACAGTATGTTAATAAGATTACTCGACTGTGAGATCAGATCGTAAAGTTACAATTGCCCAGTAATTTCACTAGCTACAGTGCCCTTCAAACCGGAACACAGCAGTGCTTTCGCACTATTTCTTTCCGGCAGGATAACTGGCTGGACGAACTTTGCAGAAAAGTCCTACCCCCTAGTGAAACTATTCCGAGCATAACCGATGTGGTTAATGAAAACCGCAAATTGATTTTAGCATTCCCATCCCATAAAACTAAATTACCTGAAAGGACTGCGAACTTAAAAGGGTAAGCAAAAATTAAGCGCTGAAATAAACACCGTCCATAGCAAATTAAAATTACCGGCCAAGCGCGACTCGGAGTCGCGTACCGAGGGTTCCGTACCTACATGTAAGTGATAAGACCAAATAAAGTACATCCGTAAATTGAATAGCTGTTGAAAATTTTATTGCATCTACACGCACTATGCCGTCCTATTTAATAAATATGTAGGAGCGTTCATATGTAATGTAAGAACTTGTCTGAGAGCTTTCCAGACGCCTAGTTGAGCTGACACGCGACCAAAAGGCTGGCACATACCTCGGCCAACAGATTAGCCTAGCGATTCAACGAGGGAATGTTGGCAGCTTTTTGGGTACGCTTCCCGCAGAAGGTGCTTAAATTCTGTGTTTCATTTATGACCCCCTTTTTACCTACAATATCACATTTTTTCTTCAATTATAATTTATTTTAAGTTCTTATGTATAGTTAGTTTTTTAACAGAACTTGTAGGACTTATGTGAATATTTTGTTCGGAGCTGCTTATTCAGCAAAAGTTCAACTCAGAATGCCTTAAGCGGCCGCCATAATTCTTTTATATAGCAAGACGAGCTTCTGCCCGCAGCTTCGCCCGTGGCGTGGGCTATGGGAAAATAATTCAACCACCCATTTCACCCTCTTAAGGGTGGAATTTCGAAAAATATCTTAACGGATATCTACGTCATAACATCTACCTGCATGCCAAATTTCAGCCCGATCCGTCCTGTGGTTTGGGCTGTGCGTTGATAGATCACCATATCAGTCAGTCACTTTTGAGTTACATATATTTAGATAGATGTAAACAAGTGTCGTCACGAGGTACTATGAATCAAATCAACTGTCTTTTACATTTTTAGGTAATAATCGAAATGTACCTTTATAATATTTATTATTTATACAGGGAGTAACAAAAACCCTGTTAAATAAATGAAGTATGTGTACAGATCATTACAAGTAGTCATATAAAAATGTCTAACAATACCTAAGTTATACGTATCTGAAGTTACACGCAGTATCTAAATACAAAAAAATAATACCATTTCCCAAAAATGTTTGTGCCACAAGCCGTGCCTATTTTTAAATAGCTAAGTAACTAAGGTAAAAGTAAACGCGGAACCGACAAACGGGGGCCGCCTTTGTCGGCTCTTTTGTAGGATGCCGCTCCTGCACCTGTGTGCCTACGGGGAAATGGGGTGCGCGGGCGGCGCGGTATCACTCGGCATAGGCGCGGCGCGGCCCGCGGCTTACACTCAGTCGCACGTGCTCTCTCATGCAATTTAGTCGTTTCCAGTTTGACCGTCGCGAATTTAGTGTCGAGTGTGATGTCGTATTCTAACGACGAATACTACAATATGTTAATGTGCCTTGGTAGAAGTCACAATAATTATGCGGCAGCACGTAGAGAATACGAGCATAATTTTTCTATTCCGCGTGGAATTGAGTTACCGTCATTAATGGCATTCCAGCGATTGCACTTACGTTTTTACAACACCGGTAGTGTAACGGGCCGTGATCAGCAAAGATTTGATGCTGGAAGACCACGAGTATTACATGACGCTGAAGAACAGGTGCTCGATATGTTTGTGCAAGACCCAACACGTAGCACACGCAGCATGGCAAGAGAAATTGGAATTAATCACATGCGTGTATGGAGGACATTGAAGGAAGACGGTCAGCATCCGTTTCATTATCAACGAGTGCAATCATTGTTGCCCAGTGATTATGAGCCCAGAGTGGCATTTTGTCAGTGGCTTCTCGACCGAGTGACAGATGACGCAGAGTTTTTGAGTCGTATTTTATTTACCGACGAATGCTCGTTCGTCAGAACTGGCGTTTTTAACTGCCATAATGAGCACGTATGGGCTGTGGAAAATCCCCTGGCAATAAGAGAGAGCCATTTTCAGCATCGTTGGCGAATAAACGTTTGGGCTGGCATACTCGGTGATAGGATTATTGGGCCTCATTTCTTGAACAATACCATGAATGGAGCTAATTATCTGCAGTTTTTACGCAACGAACTTAGTGACGAACTCGACGACCTAAACTTGTCTCTTATGAGAACGATGTGGTTCCAGCACGACGGCGCTCCACCGCATTTCGCTCGCAATGTTAGGGATTACCTCACTCAAGAATACGGAGAAAGATGGATCGGACGAGGCTCCACTACACCGTGGCCAGCGCGTTCGCCAGATCTCACGCCTCTTGATTTTTATCTCTGGGGTCACGTGAAAGAGTCGGTCTTTAAAAAGACCTGCGACAACGAAGGCGAAATGCGCTCACGCATAGTTGCTGCATTTGAAAGCATAAAATCGGACGCGTTGATACTGCAACGTGTACGCGGAAGTATTGTGACACGTTGTCAAAAATGTATCGAAGTCCAAGGTCGGCACATTGAACAACATCTTCGGGGCCGCCAAATCAGCATTTTGATTGATTGACTGAACATGAAAATCGCCTACCGGCAGATGTGTTTTTGAAAGCTCTTTTAAGAGCTAAAAATTACGTACCTATCTTGTTTCTTGACAATACAAAATCACACGTGAATTCGATTGTTTAGAGTGTGGCAGAAAGGCGCGCAGCACTTGTGTGCCTACCACTATTGGTCAAAGAGATCTTTTACGTCATTAAGTTACGGTCTCGCAATCCTACAACGTTGTGGTATGTGGTATAGGGCACATAATCGTATGAAAAACGCATAAAAAGTAATCTGTGGAATAGCTTCTAGTTCCGTCGCAGTAGGTATGCGGTTGAATAGACTTAGCGTACCATGGCGGGCGGTGCGGGGTGCGGGCAACAGGCAGCAGGCTGCGTCGGTGGTGCAAGTACCTATGTTGTCAATATCTGAGGTCGTAAACATTTTTAGTAACGGCATAAAAGGTTTTAATAAAAAGCACACGTAAGTTTTGTATGTCTCGTATTGAAATAGAACTAGTATTACTACAACCTTGAGTTGACACTGGATACGCAGCTCGCGGATATAACAGGGTTTTTGTTACTCCCTGTATTATTTTAAAGTTATTTTAAACGTAAAGAAAACTGATTTTAATGTTTATTTAGTTGACAATCTTTATCAAATAAAAATCCAGTACGCTATTGTTACAAAATACTTCACTTCGGGAGCTGATGCAAGCGGCGTAGTATATATACGAGCGACGAAGAAGGCTCGGGCTCACTCTCGACTCAGTCCGACTCTCGACACCGCCCCGAGCGGTCGTCTTTGAGCGCTTCCGTTACGCGCTCCCCGCCTCCGCGCTGTGCTCAGCACACCGCAACCGCAGTCCGCCCGGCGCCGCCGCGCCGAGCGGCCGCCCCCGCGCGCCCCGCGCGTCTCCGACGGCCCCTCCCGGGCCCCACCCGTCTCGCGAGTGCCGTGAGTGAAGAGACTGTTTGCTGGACATTATAGACAATTAGCGCCGTCGCTACCAGTGCCGCGAGTGAAGTGTTGTGCGCGTTTCGCCGTCGCCACGTCCGAGCGTGTGCCGCGGCCCGAGTGCGTTGTCGTCGTCGCCGCGTAGCCTCCGCGCTCGTGCGCGTGACTGGCTGCCGCCGCGTCCGGGTACACTCGTCGGCGCAGCAGGAGCTGCAGAAGACGTAGGGATCCGCGTTCAGGTATTCACCCGTGCTGCATTGCAGACGGTACGCTAATTAGGGCTACACTTTAGGTACACACCGCTCCGCCTTCACAGGCGGGGCGTTACTGCTTACTCCCCACTCCATCCCGGAGCACGCCGGGATGGAGTCTATCCCGTCGGACGTTGCCGCAAGGCAACTGTTCGAATTTTTCGACTGGGCCATCCGGTTCAACCCCGATCTTAAAAACCTTTGGTCCAAGTTCGTTGCTAGGACTCCTACTCCATCCGCACTGGCTACCAGTGAGCCCGCATCACCGGTGATGCCTCCGCCACCCGCTGACTCAGTTAGCGTTGCCCGCGCACGCAAAACGGAGAAGGTTGCTTCCCGCAACACTTCCCGTTCCCCCGCCATCCGCGGACCCCCCCCGACCCCGTCACCGCGAAGCTGTGACAGCGAAACCCGCGAGCGACCGCGCTCCCGCTCGCCTATTTTTACCACTCCGTCGGTAGAGGTAATTTCCTCACTGATGGAGTGCGAAAGTCCCGCCTCTCCTGACCCTGTTGATGATGATGGCTTCATCACAGTCACTAAAGGAAGGAAGCGCCCCGCGACAGCTTCCTCTCCTCCCCCGTCCAAGGCAGCCTGCCCCAGTCCTGGGGCAGTAAGCGGCCCTTCCGACCGCAGAGGATCACCCGCCATTGAGGTAGATGTGCCCTCCTCGGGATCATCAGCCTCGAGACCGGAGCGACCTCCACCTCTGTACGTCCAGGAAAAGGAGAAATGGAGCAATGTTTCATCTCTCCTTACCACCAGGAAGGTGAACTACACGTCCGCCAGACCGACCAACTCGGGCATTAAAGTCCAAGTGGCAACCTCGGACGACCATCGTCTCCTCACCCGTATTCTCCGCCAAGAGAAAATAGGTTTTCATACCTATGCTCTCGAGGAAGAGAAAGTTCTTCGTGTAGTCCTACGCGGAATACCGAAGGAGGTGAAGGAAGAGGTTGTCCTCAAGGACCTCAAAGCCCAGGAGTTCCCGGTTCGGGAAGTTCACCGCCTATACAGTGGTCGTACCAAAACTGCCTTCGACCTTGTCTTGGTTGTGCTCGACCGCACCGCAAAGGGGAAGTCTATCTTCAATCTGAAGGAGGTAGACAAACTTTCAGCGGTCACGGTCGAGGCCCCACACCGAAACGGTACTCCGTCCCAGTGCCATCGCTGCCAGCTCTATGGGCATGCGGCACGTTTTTGTTACGCCAGGCCCCGCTGTGTTAAGTGCCTTGGGGATCATGGCACCGCCGACTGTTCCCGCACTCGGGACAGTCCAGACCCGCCAAGCTGCGTTCTGTGCGGAAACTCAGGGCATACCGCGAACTATCGTGGTTGCCCGAAGGCACCGCGCAGCACACGCAGGACTAGCGGGCGCGCGCCATCACGCCCCAATCCACCTACCACTGGCGCTCAAGGAATAAGCTCTAAGCTATCCCTTGTCTCGGCAAGCAGCACACAGCCCTCTCAGGCACCGCCTCCCGTAGTCAACGCCTGGTCCAAGCCCCCGAGCATGGTCCGGGCGCAGGCCGCGCCAGCGACACCTAGCAGCGCTCCAGCTATTGTTGAAGCGCTGCCTGTAGCCCACACTAGCCCTCCCGCCTCTAAGTCTGGTCCCTCTGGCCAGGCTACAACTTCCCTGATGGAAGATCTGGCTCTGATTAAGCAGAGCCTATCAGCCATCGATCTGAAGGAAGTACGTGTGCTAGCACACAAACTTCGTTCAGCCGCCACTCCCGAGGACCGTTTCTGTGCCCTGGTCCAGCACGATGGCATTCTCGACGCTATCATGCGCTGCCCCTTACCTTCTTTTAGTACTATCTAATATGGATAGTACACCAAAAAAGGTTAAACCTCGCTCCGTAGCGTTAGCGTTTTTCAACGCAAACGGCCTCACTCGTCAACGCGACTTGGTTCATAACTTTTGTAAGACCCATCAGGTCGATGTGATGCTTGTACAGGAGACCCTCCTGAAACCTAGTAAGCGGGATCCTAAGATCGCCAATTACGTAGTGGTTCGTAATGATAGGCTTACCAATGCCGGAGGCGGTACGCTTATCTATTACCGAAGGTCTCTTCACTGCATCCCAATTGATACTCCCTCATCTTTAATCAACTTAGAAGCGTCTTGCTGTCGCCTAGCTATGAACGGCCACGAACCGATCATACTAGCGTCTTGCTACCTTCCCCCTGATAAACGTTTGCTCAGTAGTGATATCAACGCGCTACTTTCTCTGGGAAGCTCCGTCATACTGGCGGGAGACTTCAACAGCAAACACGTCATGTGGAACTGTCACACCTCCAACACCAACGGTAGGATACTTGAACAGCTAACTGACCCACGACCAGACACAGACCACCACACCTTTGACATTATCGCACCCATGACTCCGACCAGGTTCCCCGGGAACCTCGACCAACGACCAGACATACTCGACATAGCACTTTTAAAAGGCGTAGCCCTCAGGTTAAGCTCGATAGAAGTGCTCCACGAACTTGACTCTGACCACCGCCCCGTTCTCATGAGACTAGGCTCGGATCCAACTGAACTGATACCCCAGACTAAGACAGTGGTGGACTGGAAGCGATTGGGGGAATCCCTGAAAGCTATCAGTTCACCAGACTTAGACAAGGTACCTGACGACATACAGACACTAGATGACGTCTCCACCGCGATCGATGCTCTCACTAGTCACCTCCGCACTGTGATCGGTGAGTCTTCTAAGCAGGTACCGGTGGTGGACCACCGCTGGGACTTGCCCGAGGACGTGAGGAGACTGCTGACAGCAAAGAACGCCGCCACTAGGGCATATGACGCGGCTCCCTCCCGTGATAACAAATCCACTTTGAATTTCTTACAGCGTGCTGTTAAGAAACGCATAAGTGATCTTCGCGCCCAGAACTGGACAGACCTACTTTCAGGGCTCGAGCCAACCCACCAGGCTTACTGGCGGCTGGCTCGAACTCTGAAAAGTGACACACTTAGAACGATGCCCCCTCTTGATAGGCCAAACCAAGTCCCCGCGTTCGATGATGAGGAAAAAGCCGAGTGTTTGGCTGAGAGCCTCGAGGCCCAGTGCAACCTTTCCCCCGATCACGTTGACCCTGCCCACCTCCATACGGTGGTCAGTGAAGTCGAACGTCGCAGCTCCCTACCACCTTCCGACCCCCCGCTCGAGCTTATTAGGGCCGCCGAAGTTGAGTCTGTCATCAAGGGTCTCGCTATCCGTAAAGCCTCCGGCGCTGATGGTATCAGCAACAAAGTGGTCAAACACTTTTCTGTCCCCTTAATCTATCTCCTAGTCAGCATCTTCAATGCGGCCATGAGCAACTGCTCTTTCCCCGTTGCGTGGAAGTCCGCCGACGTCATCGGCATCCACAAGCCAGGCAAGAAGGCTACCGAGCCCTCTAGCTACCGGCCCATCAGTCTCCTCAGTACTCTGGGGAAGATCTACGAGCGTCTCATTCGGAGGCGTCTCTGGTCCCATATCCACGAACATAAACTCCTTCCCGACGAGCAGTTTGGCTTTAGAGCTAGACACTCTTGCGTTCAACAAGTGCACCGCATCACGGAGCACATTCTAGATGGCTTCAACGCGAATCCAAAACCGAAAGGGACTCTCGCAGTCTTCTTAGACGTGGCGAAAGCCTTCGACAAAGTCTGGCACGACGGCTTGATTTTCAAGCTGTACCACATCGGCGTGCCAGATCGTCTTGTGCACATCATACAAGACTTCCTTAGGGATCGAAGCTTTCGCTACCGCGTCGAGGGGGAGCGATCGTCTCCCCATCCTATCAGAGCCGGAGTGCCCCAGGGCTCCGCGCTTTCCCCCTTGCTTTTCTCGCTGTACACCAGCGATATCCCGCGGTCATTTCATCCCAGTGTGCAGCTCGCACTCTTTGCGGATGACACCGCTATCTACTGCTCCGGATGGCAGAGAGTTCACATGCGTGGTCGCCTCCAACGAGCCCTCACCGAGATCAGTGCTTGGTTCAGGAAATGGCGGATCACGGTTAACCCAGATAAAAGTGCAGCGATGTACTTTTCTGACTACAAGCGTGGTCCGCCAGCGAAACCACTGTCCTTGTTCGACAAGCCCATTCCCTGGGCTTCGTCTACCAAATACCTGGGGGTTACCCTTGACACCAAACTCAACTTCAAGGACCATATTAAGCGAGTGCGCGATAGGGCTGCCTTTGTCTTAGGCCGCCTCCACCCTCTCATCTGCAAGCGTAGTAAGCTGTCCCTTAGAAATAAGGTGACGCTTTACAAAACTTGCGTTCGCCCCATTATGACCTACGCATCTGTCGCGTTTGCTCATACTCCCTCAGTACATCTGGATCGACTTCAGGTGATCCAGAACCGCTTTGTCCGCAAGGTGGTCGGGGCTCGCTGGTACCAGCGAAACTCCGACCTCCACTGCGATCTCGAACTCCCATCCATCCGTCAATTTATGAAGGATGCATCCCGCCGCTATTTTGATGCGGCACCTCATCACCCCAACCCTCTCGTAGTCAGAGCTTCAAACTACTGTACAGACACGACAGACTCGCCACCCCGTCGTCGCCGCCCGAGACACGTCTTGAGCGACCCGGATGATCCTATAGCAGCCGTAGTATCGGCTGCGCTAGGATCACCGGACCAGTCTAGCCCTTCTGGCTCAGGTACCGCTTTCGGCACCGGTATAGGATACCAGCGTAACACAATCAGACACCGACCCCGCCGGCGAGGTCGACGTACCCCCCGTAGGTTAGCTAGAACGGTCGCGACTTTCAATAGGGTCCACTCTTCCAGTGGACGTAGCCTTCTCGATCCTCTTATCCCGGCAACGGCCCAAGCCGAGGCTCGCACCCCAGGGGTGCCCTTGAGCTAGTTGCCTCCCACTTTTGACGGCTGGGCGCCCTAAGCGCCCGCCCTCCCGCCCGGTGACGCTGTAAAGGTCGATAGAGACCAACAGCATTAGCTCGTTCAAAAAAAAAAAAAAAAAAAAAGGCTCGGGCTCACTTTTCGGGCAGCGCTCAGAGGCGACGGACGTTCTATAAAATCACGCTATTAATTATTGTCGGTTCTTAGTAAAATCTTAATAAATATTTGTATGTTGATTGTAAAGTTACTTTTTTTAAAACTAAAACCACTTAGGATTTCCAACATCAGAAGTGGGATCTAACTCAATTCTGACTTGGTTATTCTGATTTTAAATATTGCTTTGCTTTTGCTGTCGTGATTTTAAAGAATATCCGCTTAACATATTTGTAGCTATGTCTGAGACTAGTAAACGTAAAAGTCGTAACCGAGATCGAACGTCTATTCCTGGTTTAGAAGCCCAGCTTCAAACTTTCGTAAGCCGCTTAGGTGTTTTGGAAGATTCCAGGACACGCAGTTGCGAGTACATTGCGCGCCATGTCGGCGCCTACACCGGATGCTCCGGCACGCCATCCGCGTCGTGCGAGCCGTCTGCCCGCTGACTGCGCTGTCGAGCGCCGAGTCGTACCCTGCAAGTCTGGACCTGTCCGTGCCGTGTTCAAGCACGCCTCCGCCCACCGCGGATATGGTTATAAATGAAGTAACCGAAAACCTCGTTAATGCTATGATGCCATGGTGGTAAGATCGAACCATGCCATAATTTGCTTTGAATACATTAGCTACTTACACATTATTACGTACCTATACGTTGTTAATAAAGTTAGAACCTTAAAATAAGATAAGGTATTGGTGTATAGACAAGGTCATGGACGCCGTTGTGTAGTTTTCATCCCAAAAGCGATGAGAATTGCGTTATGGCGGCTGATGATCGTAAATTATCATTTTGTTTCAACGTCACTTTAAGTTACCTTAGTTTATTTGTATTTTTCGTAGACTGTTTTTATGTTTAAGCCGATGTTTGTAAACATGTAATAATAATAAACTATTTCATTTCATTTCATTTCATTTCATGTATTTATGTCGAATTTCGATCTGTCTTTGCATGATTTTGATTCGTTGTGTGGTCATATTGATCATGTGCGCAAACTAAATAGATGGGACGACAGTGAGTGTTTAGCGCGTATAGTTAATTGTCTAAAAGGTGACGCGAGGTCGTGGCTATACGAGTGGGATAGTAACGACCGTAGTTGGTCAAATTTCAAGCGCAAATTCAAGCATTGTGCCCTGTACGAGTAGATATCGCGAACATTTTATTTGATGTTATGAAAACTAATTCCGATAACTACCCTACGTATGCAGAATACGCTAGACGTTTGTTGTTACGTTACGCATGGTTAACGATTTGAGTGACGAGTTCATTGTAGCGATAGTTACACGCTGGTGTTACTGATCCTCAAATTCGCGCAACTGCTATGAATTTAGCGAGTTTTCTGTCCATTTATGTGAAACCTCATCAGATTACACCCGTTCGAGGTCGTGGTGTTTTTCGCAAAGGTTATGTTCAACAAAACAAGCGAAAACGCGAGTATAGTGATTCTAAAGACTTTGACTGAGGCAGGATTTTCCATCAACGTTAAGAAATGTGAATTTCTTAAAACTGAAATAGGTCAAATGATTACTAATGGTCAGGTGAGACCGAGCGAGCATAAGGTAGAAGCTTCTGTTAACACGTAAGTGCCAAGCAATGTCTAAAGAGGTTAGACATTTTTAATGCTACTAAGTTAGTTTTTGTTTCTTTAGACGGTACATCCCCGGTTATTCATTCAAAACAGAACTCGCAATGGTACCGTTAAGATGCGGTGATGAATAATACTGCGTCCACACTACCAGACGCTGACCAGCAACTCCAAGACGCTTATGTCAACAAGGGTAGTTAGCAGTCACGAACCTTCACCGTTGGCGATTTTGTGTTCGTGAACAGGTCGTCACAATCTACGGGAAAGCTGGACTCTGGCATGCTGGGGCCCTACAAGGTCCTGCATGTGCTGCCACCCACCGCTGTAGCTCGAAACTTCACGGCGGGTCTTAAGGCATGACAACGCAAGCGGCCGCCGATCACATGGTGTTTTGGCGGGGCGAATGGACGCTGGAGGCTTGTTCTGCGTTCTCCACTGCGGATATCTGTCTCACCAATGTGACTCAGCGATGACTGCACTTTGTGTGGCGTCGTTTGCAATGTGTGATCATTTCGCACAGTTGCCTTCTCTCTATTTGCAATGTGTGAGGTGGCCTATGCCTCTTCATGCAGTTGCCTTTTGCAATATGTGACGAGATTATTCTCTCCACATAGTTGCCGTTTTTGCAATGTATGACGTGGTTTGTGAGTGCCATGTCATACAGTTGCCGTTTTTGAAATGTATGACGTTATTTGTGAGTTTTATGTCATACAGTTGCCGTGTTTTCAATGTACGACGTGTTTTGTGAGTATCATATCATACAGTTGCCATTTTTTTTCAATGTACGAAGTGATTTATGAGTGTCGTGTCATACAGTTGCCGTTTTTGCAATGTATAACGTGATTTGTGAGTGTCACGTCATACAGTTGCCGTTTTTGAAATATATGACGTGTTAATGAGTGTCATATCATACAGTTGCCATTTTTGAAATATATGACGTGTTAATGAGTGTCATATCATACAGTTGCCGTTTTCTATTACAATGTGTGGCGAAGTTTAGAAGTCCGGAATTCTGAAATTCGCAATACATTTATTTTTCTTTATTTTCTATGCTAAAGTACTAAAGTACTTTCTTACATGCGGTTGGAACCTTACTTTTTCTTACAAATTTTCATAAAATTAGTATGCGAGACCTGTGTTGGTTGTACTTGAGTGCACGCTTGTGCTTCTAACACAGTTGTTTTGCAGTCTCCGTTTTCAATGTTTATTACAAGTACCTATTGAATTTCTCTAAATTGAAATTTCTTTGAATTGAGCAACAGCTTCATTTTAATTTTGAAATGGTTTCAGTTACCAACGTTATGCCTGTACATCAGGTCCTAAAATCATGTTTTGTTGTGTTATAGAAGAAGACACAACGGTCGAGGTCGACGAAAATGTGCCGCTTGAAGATGAAGCAGCTGTTGAGGACAACACGCAAGCAGGAACGGCCGTGTTACAAAATACTTCACTTCGGGAGCTGATGCAAGCGGCGTAGTATATATACGAGCGACGAAGAAGGCTCGGGCTCACTTTTCGGGCAGCGCTCAGAGGCGACGGACGTTCTATAAAATCACGCTATTAATTATTGTCGGTTCTTAGTAAAATCTTAATAAATATTTGTATGTTGATTGTAAAGTTACTTTTTTTAAAACTAAAACCACTTAGGATTTCCAACACTATATATTAAGATTCAAAAGATACAGCCATTTATCGGACACACAGAAAGATACCGGGGAGTTTTGGCGGGAAAACGAAAAAGATCGCATCGCCGCATTGTATTATTTTCGAAAACTGGTGTTATTTTCAGTGTTAGTGCATAAAATCGGTGGTGTTTTATTCGTTAAGTGCTGAATTACAGTCATGAGTGTGGAAAAGTAGTATAATGATGGTGAAACGTTTTTTTTTTTCGTATTGTTTCCAAAACTCCATAGGAGCTTCTGGTAAAGTTGCCACGACTTTACTAGGAGTATGACTTGACTAGACTAGGCTATGACTTAACTTGATGACTTGGTCTGTGACTTGACTTTACTTGACACATTATATAATATTAATTAACTAGAGAAATTATCAATTACTTGACACTGGCTAAATACACATAAGTGTGGAGCCAAATCAAAACAAAAAAAAGATACTGGATGCGGAGATATAGCGTGATAGCGTCCCGTTTTTACCGTTTGGGTGCGGAACCCTAAAATCGTAGCCTTTCCCAGACGAGTTCTAATTACTATTCACACGACACGTAAAGGCCAATTATATATGGAGGCGGTCATTAGGGCAGTTACACACTGATGACCTATCTCGTTACTTTGAGGGTTACTTACCACGGTGTACGAAGAGGTTATGACGCTATCATTTACGTTGTATGGGGGAATTTATGTTCAATTGGTCATCTTATGGATTGTGCTAATTGATTTCAAGTGATTATATGGACCATCGCACTTGCCTTACCTTATTAGTTGGTAGGACTTTTCTGCAAAGTTCGTCTAGGTAGGTACTACCGCTTTGCCGGTTATTCTGCCGCCAAGCACTTGCGTGTTCCGGTTTGAAGGGCACTGTAGTTAGTAAAATTACTGGGCAATTGAGACTTTACGATCTGAGCTCACAGTCGAGTAATTTTATTACCAGACTGTGCTGATGTCTCATGATGATGTGCACAGTGCAATGTCTCGCGTAACATTATATTTTGGAGTTCTGAGTGACACTGTTCTGTTAACGGCCGTGTTGCTTAACATCAGGTGAACGACTAGCTCGTCACATCATTCACTAACATAAAAAAAAACTCGACGGAATAGTACAGTGCTTACTAAAGTAGTAATTTTTATTGGTTCTTAACAACGACTGGTAGGTACCACGTTTTGATAGTAAAATCCGGATACGGGAATATCCATAAAATGGGCCGCAGCAATCTCCTGCTAAAATCTGCTATCACCAAGCCACATGCGAAACGTGGTGATTATGGCAAATCCCTCTATGATAAACGTCCAAATACAACAAATACAAAAATATTTATTGACATAAATATTATTACATTATATTAAATTTGGACATTGGCATTGGACGTCTTCCGGAGGCCGATTTAAAAACATACAACCAAATTGAGAACTTCCTCCGTTTGTTAAATCAGTTGCAAAGATAAAGGTATCAATTATATATAACTATCATAAACGACAAAAAAAATATAAACAAAAAACATCAAAATCAAAACTACTCAAATATAAAACAAAAAAGCATCAAAATCAAGACAACTAATAGAACGTGAACTCTTCAACATTCGATTTAAAACAAACGATTTCTATAACTACTTTGAACTAAGCGGCAACCTTTCGGCAAGATTAAAACAATTTACACCACCACCGACCACCAAAACCATAATTTATTTAAATTAAATACTATTAACATATTGATAACCGCTCGCGATGCCAAAAGGGCCGAAGACTCGTCTCGTCACGACAATACGTACATTTAACTAAAAGAAAAGTCTGAAACATTTAATACCATCTCTCTATTAACTCACCAATTAGATCCTTTCTTTTCAAAAAGATATTCGAAGCGTTTGTTATTGTGACAAGGTGTTAAATTGTGTAACTATTTTTGTGGAAGGCTCTACAGGCCCTAAGGCATGCTACACACGCACTAGGCACACGACAAGTGCCTCATGTCGGACTGTCGTGAGGTGCGTGCTGCGATCATTATTGATATTGTTTTAATATGGAATTGGTGAACAATGTTATTGAAAACATGTCGTAGCTTTAAAACTTTTTGGAAGAGAAATTTTGAAGTTGTATCAGAATGACAATGACAGCTTTTGAAAGGTCCACTATTGGGGCAACAACGCTAAATGAGGAGTTTTGGCGGGAAAACGAAAAAGATCGCGTCACCGCATTGTATTATTTTCCAAAACTTGTGTTATGTTCAGTGTTAGTGCATAAAATTGGTGACTAGACTAGACTATGACTTAACTCTGACTTGACTTGATGACTTCGACTGTGACCTGACACATTATTTACGTGAAATATCATTAACTTGATAAATTATCAATTACTTGACACTGGCTAAATACACAAAAGTGTGGAGCCAAAATACAAAAAAAGACAACGCTAAATCTATTTAGCTTTTATCTTCTTTTTGTTTTTGTTTTGGCTCCACACTTTTGTGTGTTTAGCCAGTGTCAAGTAATTGATAATTTCTCAATATAAATAATATTATATATATGTAAACGTGTCAAGTCAAGTCATAGTCCAAGTCACCAAGTCAAGGCATAGTCTAGTCAAGTCATACTCCTAGTAAAGTGGTGGCAAATTTACCAGAAGCTTCTATGGAGTTTTGAAAACAACACGAAAAGAAATGTTTCACCATCATTATACCACTATCCCACATTTATACCTGTAATCCAGCACTTACAGAATAAAATGCCATCAATTTTATGCACTAACACTGAAAATAACACGAATTCTAGAAAATAATACAATGCGGTGACGCGATGACGCTATCTTTTTCGTTTTCCCGCCAAAACTCTGCACCTATTTTTATATTTAACATTTTAACAAAGTGCACGTCTCATTTCGTTTGATAATTTCGAATACTGTGGCTAATTAATCGCAGGAATAAAGATATAAATGCCCTTGTTTCTTCTTAACTATAGCTTCTTAACTATAAAATTCGCGAAATATGCATAAAATGATTTGGACCTCTGGACTTCCACTTAACACTTCTGAGACACCCTATTAATTAAATAGGTTTTTTAGTTAATTATGTTTTCTTAAAACTTCCACTATCACTAGTATTATCTGATTACATTAATTGTGGCTATACGCCATTAATATGAACCAGTAAAGCCCCGCGGTTTTGTATAAAAACCCGTGGATAAAAAGTATCTTATGAATCCTGCTTATAAATTACCTGCTGCTTCCAAATTTCATCAAAATTGGATCGATAGTTACGGAGAAACTTTCAATTTTTTTTTTTATGTTAAGGAATGACGTGACGAGCTAGCCGTTCGCCTGATGTTAAACGACACGGCTGCCCATATCAGCTGCAGTGTCACTCGGAACTCTAAAGTATAGAGTTTCGCGTGACATTGCACTGCGCACGTCATCCAGAGACATCAGCACAATCTAGTAATAAGATTACTAAACTGTGAGATCAGATCATAAAGTCTCATTTGCCCAGTAATTTCACTAGCTACAGTGCCCTTCAAACTGGAACGCAGCAGTGCTTGCAAGCAGTAGCTTGGCGGCAGAATAACTGGCAAAGCGGTGGTATCTACCTAAACTAACTTTGCAGAAAAGTCCTACCACCTAGCTATACGCCATTATTATGAACTAGCAGCGACCCGTGGTTTTATCCGTGGATAAAAAGTATCCTATGTATCCAGCGTATAAGTTACCTGCGTTCCAAATTTCATCAAAATTGGATCGATAGTTACGGAGAAACTTTCAAATTTATAATATTAGTAGCATTACGCACTACGCAATGCCATGAGTTAAAACCATTGCGTATCATTACAAAGATATACATTCTCCCATTCGGAAGACATCTCAAAATCTTACAACCAGAAGAAAAACAGTACAAATTAAATTTCCTCTTTCAAACTAAACTCTTTTCTTTCTCAACCTTTATCACCTTCAACTTATAGTTCAAATTCCGGTCTCTTGCAAGTTTTTTTATGTTTTCAAGGTGTAAAGTTAATTTTGCGAAAAGATTTGAAACGTAATTAGGTGTGGCATCTATCAAGAGGGCGGGAACACGTGTTGCTTGTCAACACTTTATTATTAACTGATGGGGTGAAATAGGGTGGAATTTTAGGATTTAAGAGTAGCAGCAGAGAAGCAGATCTAAGGTAAAAGGTTCTAAAATTTAAATGGGCAGGACATGTCTGTAGACTTGAAAATACAAGATGGACTAAAAAGGTAACAGAATGGATTCCTTTAGACGGGAAAAGAACTCAAGGAAGACAGAAAAAGTGGAGAGATATTTTATTATTATTATTATTATTATATTATTATTATTATTATTATATTATTATTATTATTATTCTTTATTGCACTAAAAAACAGTACAAACGGAGGACTTAATGCTAAAGCATTTTCTACCAGTCATCCACTCGTAGTTTGAGAAAGAGGAATTTTTTTTATGGAAATTTTTTCATTTTTTATGGAAATATGTAGACCAGACTGGATGCAAAGAGCGAGGGAAAGAGAGTAATGGAGAAGGATAGGGGGCCTATGCCACAGAGGCAACTTCTGTAACAAAAAATATTAAATAAGTGTATACCTATATGTAATTTTTTTATATGCAGTAGAAATAAAGGCTTTATTATTTTATTTTATTTTTTATTATATCTAAGGTATTTCATCTGGTATGTAGTTTATAGGCTATGTAAAGTACCGGAGAGTCGACATCGAAAAAGTTGGACTTTAGTTTAAGCGTCCCCTTGGAGGGGACACTTGTACCACATCGCAGTAAATCTCTCTCTTTCTATCTTCACTAACTTATATCTCCTTCTCAACTTCCGTTCGCCTCACCCAATCAATTACCGTAACGTTTTCGTCACGCATCTAGCTTACTTCCCAAGTCAAGCGTGCGTAAAGGAGTTTTAATTCAAAACTACACTAACTAGTAATAAACGTTTTTTAAAGAATCCTCATAAATACAAATTCACCTCAACACTTTTCAATCTCCACCCCAATAATCACTATAAAATACGATGTCAAATGTCAACCACGTTCCATCTTAGTCCGTTAGCACCAATTATCGACACCGCACGTATTTACGAGCACCAACTGTCGACACGTCGTCTTCGTGTCCAATTATAGGGGTACTTATGCAAAAATATATAGGCGCACATGATCATGGCAACGACATGGTGTAATCACTTTCACGTTTAGTTAGAATAGGAAACATAAAGGAAGATGGAAAAATTCAACAAATAAAAATATTTATTTATTTGTACAAAAATGATATATTCGTTTACAATTATTTAATTTAATATATGTCCATATATTACTGCGTTATAAGACCGCCCATTGTTACACTTTGGTTAAGTTTGTTCACTTTTTTTTATTTTTTATTATTATTTAAGATGTGGTGTTTTATAATAATAATATAATAATAATAATAATATTTGTGAACATCTCACACAGCGCCATCTAGCCCCAAACTAAGCAAAGCTTGTACTATGGGAACCGGATAACTGATAAAATACTTAGATACTTTTTTTTGTATATACATACATAGAATACAATATAAGACCTAGACACAGAACAAACACCTATGTTCATCACACAAATGTTTGTCCTGGGTGGGAATCGAACCCACAACCCACAGACCAGAAGGCAGGGTTGCTACCAACTGAGCCTATACCTACCTACCTTACCTATACGTACCTTCTCTTACACTGGTCCTATTTTAAAGATTGATTTTATCTTTTACGTTGACTACAGACCTTCGCAGCAACTGCGACCTACCTTTTTATGTATATTATTTTAAATAAAGCTTGGCGACCGTACGTCACCTTTAAAACAACAACAGTTCGCTATAGCTTCGACTGAACGGGCGCCTCGTAATATTAATTTATTTCCCTTAACCTACTTTTCGCCTCTTCGTAACCGCATCCTCATCGCATCGTCAAAATTTTACTCAACTTTTAAATAACTTCTAACGCATCTGTTGGGCAGCATCCACTTTTATCATCTCAATTTGTTTGCTAAGCTCGCCTATTATTTTGTACAATCTCAACAAACCAAAGTCACGTGTGTTGCCAGTCGCCACATCTGCGTCTAACGGGAAATTACCCACATTTAATGACAAAACATTAGTTTTACTTAGAAACCCACCGCAAACCGAGAAAACAATTTTTCACACTTTTTAAAACAAATATTTGGGGATTTTGGAGCGTGGTTAATCTGATGCCATTTTTAGTCTGCGGTTTTTCATTTGGCTTACTACAAGCTTACGGTCATTATAATTATCATTTTAGTGTTCCTTTCAAAAGATTTCTAAAATATTATTTGAAATGAAAACGTTTGAAACACTATTTTGAAATGTGAAAGGTTTTGGTAAGAGTTATATTTTTTTTTTTATGTTATTGAATGATGTGACGAGCTAGTCGTTAACACGATGTTAAGCGATACGGCCGCCCATAACAGAACAGTGTCACTCGGAACTCCAAAATACAAAGTTTAGCGCGATGCACTGCGCACATCATCCTGAGACATCAGCACAGTCTAGTAATAATATTACTCGACTGTGAGATCAGTGCCTCTAGCACGAATCCTTACGCGAAAGTAAGTGTATCGTTAACGTAAGTCATTTGTATGGCATTTGATCAGCTCCCCTACCGGGCGGTAAACGATCAGATCGTAAGTTTCAATTGCCCAGTAATTTCACTAGCTACAATGCCCTTCAAACCGGAACACAGTACTGCTTGGAGGACTTATATATAGATAAGAACTTTACTGCAAAGTTCGTCTAGGTAGGTACCACCACTTTGCCAGTTATTCTGCCGCCAAGCAGTAGTGCGTAAGCACTGCTGTATTCCGGTTTGAAGGGCACTGTAGGTAGTGAAATTACTGGGCAAATGAGACTTTATGATCTGATCTCACAGTTTAGTAATCTTATTACTAGATTGTGCTGATGTCTCTGGATGACGTGTGCAGTGCAGTGTCACGCGAACCTCTATACTTTAGAGTTCCGAGTGACACTGCAGCTGATATGGGCTGCCGTGTCGTTTAACATCAGGCGAACGGCTAGCTCGCCACGTTATACCGTAACATAAAAAAAAAACATGGCGTTGTACGTTCTTAAAACGCGTAAACGTTTCGTTACATAGTGACAGTGCGCATAATAAAGTGCTGGTTAGTTAAAAAATAGTTTTTCTTATCTATCAAGACAATATTTCATTCATTTTTATTATTATTATGCGCCAACACAATGTAATTCCAGTACATTGGAATCCCGAGCGGAGAGATACAATCGACAGCGGGTTCGATGCGAAACGGTCTCTAGCACAGAGTATTTTGTTTTACCACAGAACTAATAACAACACTGGTGTTACTAATATTATTATATAATATTATTACCTATAAAAAAAAATGCTTTCTTTTCTTTTGTTTGTTTTGGCTTCCACAGTTTTGTGTATTTAGCCAGTGTCAAGTAATTGATATTTCACACAGATATGTGTCAAGTCACAGTCCAAGTCTTCAAGTCAAGTCATAGTCTAGTCTAAGTCAAACTCCTAGTAAAGTGGTGGCAACTTTACTACAAGCTTCTATGGAGTATTGGAAACAACACAAAAATCGTTTCATCATCATTATACCACTTTCCCACACTCATGCCTGTAATCCAGCACTTAACATAAAACACCACCAATTTTATGCACTAATATTGAAAATAGTACAAGTTGTGTAGTGATGCGATTTCTTTTCGTTTTCCGTCAATAAACGTATTAAATTGTAGTGTATACTTGTTTTATCTATGCACTTTAACCATAAAGATTATAATAAATAATGTAAGATTACCTTATAAAACAGGTATCATAAAAGACCGGACAACCAGATGTACGAAAAAACGCCACCGTTACATGGTTAATACCCCACATGTGCGGACAAAGCGATTTGGTTCGACATTTATCATGCGAACAGCCAAAGAATGGAACGCTTTACCGGCGTCCATATTTCCCGATAACTACAACCTGGGAGTCTTCAAATCGAGAGTGAACAGGTATCTTCTAGGCAAGCGTGTTACATCCCAGACCGCATCGTTACTTACCATCAGGGGCGATAGTGGTCAAACGCGAGACTATCAAACAATAATTTAAAAAAAAAAACAAAAAAAAAATAAAAAAAATATAGATAGGTAAGTGATAAAAATTTAATGTTAATTTTTTTTATAAAATCCAGTGTATGTAGCCTCAAACTAAGCTAAGCTTGCACTATGGGAACCAGATAATTACTGATGGAATACTCAGATACTTTTTTGTATATAAATATATACATAGAAAACAATATAACACCTAGACACAGAACAAACACATGTAAATCACACAAATGTTTATCTTGGGTGGGAATTGAACACAACTGACTCAGTTGGTAGTAACCGTGCCATTTGAACAGCAAATGGCAGGGTTACTACCAACGGAGCTATCAGGCTAGTATTAAAACATAAATAATTAAATAACACCCAACGATCACATACATAGATCCTGGACCCTAACTAGGATTACTTGCGTCTAGGATCCAGGAACTACGAGGGCCATGGTCCCACAATACCTAGACTCAGAACAACTATTTGAGTTTTTTTTCTGTGCACAAATACTTGTCTTGCCGCGGGAATCGAACCCGCCACCTCCAGGCTATGAGCCGACCTGCACACCACACCTAATGTTAGTTTAATTCAGTTCTCTCAAAAAAATTGTTTTGATTGGTCATATTTAAGGTCAACTAAAAGTCCCGACGCTAATTTAAAATGAAATTAATACTTTATTTGAAGTACTTACACGTAGAAAGTATACAAATTAAACTATTAATCAATAGGAAATCTCATTAGAGCCGTAACTTCCATGCAATTGAATAACCTCTTATCTGATACAAATGAGGTTTTTATTCGAACAAATTGTCGACGGTGTCGTGATTTACTGTTTATAATTATTATTTTTTCCTAATACATCATGGCTATCATTTGTTTAATGTCTATCTATATGTGTTTTTTCAAGCCTTACAATAAACTTAATTCATTTATAATGGAAAAATACTAGAAATAGCTTTAAAAAAAAAGAATTGTATGATGCACTTAAAACAAAACTAAACTTACTCTGCTATTGAAAACTTTAATTAGGCATTTCCGTGTTTTTGAAGGAATACACATTACTTGTATTTTTTTCAATAATGACTTAAGTTTATCGTCGAGTTTTGGCGGGAAAGCGAAAAAGATTGCGTCACCGCATTGTATTATTTTCCAAAACTTGTGTTATTTTCAGTGTTAGTGCATAAAATTGGTGGCATTCTATTCGTTAAGTGCTGGATTACAGACGTGAGTGTGGGAAAATGGTATAATAATGGTGAAACGTTTCTTTTCGTGTTGCTTCCAAAACTCCATAGAAGCTTCAAGTAAAGTGGCCACCACTTTACTAGGAGTATGACTTTGACTAGACTGACTTGACTATGACTTGACTTGATGACTTCGACTGTGACTTGACACATATTTGCGTGAAATATCGATAACTTGATAAATTACCAATCACTTGACACTGACTAAATACACAAAAGTGTGGTGACAAAACTTAAAAAAAAAAGTTTATCGTCATTGTACACAGAATTAACAAAAGATTAAAAACAAATTTTACTTCCAATAAAAATTATTTATTTTAACATTTGTTCAGTAAAATAATGTCCTAGGGAGGGGGCGTAGAAAACGTGAGGAAGACCAACATTTGCGGATTACCACGTAAAAGCGCATTTCATGCGTGTGCGCAACGTGGTGACTGATAATAATTTAGATGTTTTGAATGCCAGATTTATCTGGTGTTAATATGTCTTTGTCCAAGATAGTGCCGTGGCATGCAACAGTTTAGACATGTCTAAAACAATTAATCAATATTTAATAATAATCCCCTTTTTTAATTTATTTGAAATTAAATATTTAAAAATTAAATTAGTTATTGGACAAAGGTGGAAGACCTCTATAGGTAAGTCTGGTCTAGTATGCTATTAGATTAATATAAATAAGCACATAATTTTTTTTTGTGTTGATGTTGCCCGATCTAAGTACCAGAGCACACAGAATTAGCCCAATACAGAGCATTATTTTCCCATTTTTTTTTAAAGTAAAATTTCTTTACGCAAGCTCGACTTGAGGAGTAAGCTGGTGAATGCGAAGCGAACGGAAGCTGAAGTTGGTTCACGTAGTTTCCCATTGTCAACATAACGAAGTTAATTTTTGTATTTCTATTTTGGTATGTCCGGTAAAATGACATTAAGATTAAACAAAGCAAAACCAAAGTTATACCGGCCGATAGATGGAGCTAATCTAAAGTTTACTTTAGTCGTGTGGTTTAAAGCACGCTCGTTTTTTTTTTAGTTTTTGGCGTATTTTCTGTATAATATATTCAATACAACCTATAATTTAAAAGTCCATTTTCAAAGATATTTTCCATGCTAAGTCTTGCAACACATGTCATGGCGCTCACAATTATCCGATCTAAACTTGCCTAACACTGCGTTAATTCGATGCAAACATGCTATTTCGTTAATTCGCTAATTTAATCTGGCACGTGATGGACAATACACAACCATAACTTAACTTACGTAACATGTACGTAACTTATGTTAGTCTGTGGCTTATAGCAGATTTGCACCCTCTAATATTATGACGAGGTTTTATTCGCACGGACTCCTTTTAACAAAATGAGTTTTTATTTCCGTACGGTAATAAATATTTAAGATTGATTGTATTTAAGATTAATTTAATACGGTTGGAGCTGCAGATGTGAAGCTTGGGTATTTTATTTTTAATTAACATATGATTGGCGCGTGTGGCTGAAAATTTAAAGTATTAATTTATTTAGTTATTTGTATTTGTCAAATTAGTCATAATCATGTAAGGAATAATTTAAGCAATGATTAAAATAAGGACATTTCAGTGTTGTTTCTAAAATTTATTTACCTACTGCTTGTTTTTTCTCAACGTTCTAGTGATGTTGGTATCTACCGACCTTTGTGTATGTATGTATTTACAAACAAAAAATATTTAAGTATTGTATCTGGTCCCATAGTACAAGCTTTGCTTAGTTTGAGGCTAGATGGCGTTGTGTGAAATGTCCACACATATTATTATATTACCTATACCGTTGCGTGCGCGTCCAGTCTATATTGCCAGACAGTTCATCCCTGCTTAATAATTATAATAAAGATAAATTAATAACGCGAACATTGTGTAAATTCAGGTTTTTTTCGCATATCATTCAAAACAATGGACTATAAGTTTTAAAAAAAAATAAACAAGTACCTAAATGAGGCATTGTTTAGATTTAATTTTATGAAAATTAGCTACTTGGTACCCAAATGGTGTCGTTACCTTTTCCAATCGCTAGATCTGTTTCACTTTGAATCACCTACAATTTAAATTTTATTTAACTATCTAATAGTTTTTTAAATTACATCTCATAAGATCAGCTGAAGCTGGAACTAGTTTCAATTTGTCCACGAATGATATTACATACTTGCTTTCATCAAAATGAGTGTTACCAGATGGAGACAATTATCTCCTTTTAAATGTATTTATTTATTACTCAAATACAAAAGTACCATGTAAAACCACCAAGTACCAAGTAAAAGTACAGTGCATTAATTGCATATACATACTTTGTAGATAGATGTAGATATTAATATAATAGTCTTTAGCTTCAAATGACTGAAAAATAATGTATTAATCCAAATACATTATTTTCAGTAATTTTTTATATTGCCAATTATGAATACGTAATAATTGATTATAAAATAAAATAAAAAGGGGCCACATTGTACACCACCGTCTACTGCTATCATCTAATACTGTGCATCCAAAGGTTGCCTGGAAGAGATTGCTTTTAGTGATAAGGCCGCCCATTGTAATATCTACTTCAAGTTTTTATGTAATATTAATCAAATATGTGGTATAAAATAATGATTTGATTTAGTAATTGTACAATTTATGTATTATTTTATCAAAAGATTATTTTATATAAAGACTAACCTTATCCTAGTCTAGATTTTTTCATACATCATCCTAAGACATCAACACACTCTGGTAATAAGATTACTCTAATGTGAGATCAGATCATAGTCTCATTTGCCCAGTAATTTCACTAGCTACAGTGCCCTTCAACGGGAACACAGTAGTGCTTGCACACTACTGCTTGGCGGCAGAATAACTGGCAAAGCGGTGGTACCTACCTAGACGAACTTTAAAGTTAAAGCAAGCAGGCGGTATTGTTCGCCGTGCCAATTTTCTCTTTTTATTTCTGTGTATATTTTTACCTATAAATTCGGTTTATGTACGTTCAAGTTACCTACCTATACCTATATCTTTTATTTCATCGCATCCGTGATCTTTATCTCTAACACTATGTATATTGAATAAATTTTAGTTAAGAGCCTCGTAGTCGTGCTATTATTTCATTTATTGTAACTCTATCAAGATTAACGTGCTAAAAACACGAATGAATTATACCTAACTAGTCTTTACCTACTAAACAAGGGAGCGCAGAATTTCATGTTTACGTTCTATAAAAGACAATAACGTGCTTTCAAAAACACCCATCTGGCAACACAGTCCAATTAACGTTCATATATCAAAACAAAAGCCGAGCGCACATGTGTCAAAATTCGCGTGACAAAAACACATCGTCTCGCGACCGCCATGTTGTTTCTGCCATGGGACGCGGTCGGTGACCCCGGCTGAAATAGGTAACCTTGACCGCTAACTGGCCCGCTTACCCTTGTAACATTGTAAACAACCTGAAGAGATGGATGGAAGTTGGCGCTTGTGACTTGAAAGCTTCTTGGTACTATTTTACTGGGTATTTCAGTTTTTGTTCAGATTTTCTAGATTAGTATACTTATTATAACTATGCGTTGTTATTTAAAGTAGAGCTTCTTCACACTTGACTTGGGGAATAAGATGGTGAATACGTAACGAGGCGACCGGAAATTGAAAGTTTTTGGTTAACGTAGATCTCCATTGTCAACATAACAAAATTAAAAATTACTTAAAATTTGTATTATTATGTTGGTATGTCCGATAAATGACAATTTAGAATTTTCAAGATGGCGACATTATATTAGCTATGGTAACTCTGCTCTAGTCTATTATCGTTAGTATTTTGTTCTTTGAAGTTGTCTAATAGAAGGCTCGGTCTCTGTACACACGTAATCCTGAAAATGTGAAAACTAAATTAAAGAAACAGTGCATGTATATTTTGTGCTTCATTTAATCCATTGCAGACCGCTAATATAAATGTTCACATTAACATTAAACAAAGCTATACCGGCCGATAGATTGAGCTAAAGTAAAGAAGTTTTACTTCAGTCGTGTGGTCTAAAGCACACTCGTTTTTTTATGGTTTTGTATGGGTGAAGCGATTAGCTGATACAATTCCCGACTTAATGAAAAGTTTCAGTAAGTACCTACTTAGGTAAATGGTAGACAAGTTTGAAGTTAAAAAAAAGTAGAAACTTATGGTTGCCAATCCAAAAATAAAGCCATGCCAAATAATATGGCGGCCTTCTCGAAAAAACGACGTATTACTATTATTAGTACTTCTATGGAGTTTTGGAAACAACACGAAAATAAACGTTTCACCATCATTATACCATTTTCCCACACTCACTGTAATCCAGCACTTAACGAATAGAATGCCACCAATATTATGCACTAACACTGAAAATAACACAAGTTTAGGAAAATAATACAATGTGGTGACGCAATTTTTTTCGTTTTCCCGCCAAAACTCTCAGATATCATATATAAATACTATGGTGGTTTAAATTATTCGAGAAGGTAAAAAATATCCACCAATCACAAGTTGCGAAAAAAAAAGCTTTTAGTTCCATAGACAATAACAAAACATATCAAATTAAGAAGGTCAATTACACCACCGCCGTTCTAGATCGGCAACAAGTGGGCACAGGACCGCGGTGGTCGCACGTGGGCCCGCTCCCACGGCCAGGGGGCACCGGACCATGTGGACCGGGATTTGAGAATTAGGAACATAGACCTCCTCTAACATAGATAACGGAAAGTACCTGTAGCACGTTTGTCATACTATTAAAGTTTTTTTGTGTGTTTTGGCTCCACACTTTTGTGTATTTAGCCAGTGTCAATTAATTAATAATTTGTCAAGTTAATGATATTTCACGCAGATATATGTCAGGTCACAGTCCAAGTCATCAAGTCAAGTCAAAGTATAGTCATACTCCTAGTAAAGTGATGGCAACTTCACTAGAAGCTTGGCGGGAAGACGAAAAGGATCGCGATCGCGTATTATTTTCCAAAACTTGTGTTATTTTCAGTGTTAATGCATAAAATTGGTAGCATTTTATTCGTTGGGTGCTGGATTACACGCATGAGTGTGGGAAAGTGGTATAATGATGGTGAAACGTTTTTTTTTGTGTTGTTTCCAAAACTCCATAGAAGCTTCTGGTAAAGTTGCCACCACTTTACTAGGAGTATGACTTGACTTGATGACTTCGACTGTGACTTGACACATATTTGCGTAAATATCATTAACTTGAAAAATTTTCAATTACTTAACACTGGCTAAATACACATAAGTGTGGAGCCAAAACTAAAAAAAAATGATGGATATATATTACTAAAGGCTCTAAGAAGCCATGGAGAGAAAACGGAAATGCATGGTTTAAAAACTTGGATTTAAATGTAAAAATTAAACTTTCATAAATTTATTCATAAACAGAATTGTAGCATCATTACAGACAAATTTCCAATGCGGTGTAGGTTTATAGTCATAGTAATTTGGTAAACTCGTGACATTCTAGGAAATAATGTTTGTGTTGAACTGCAAGCTGACAAGAAATTGAAATATTCACATGTTGTTAATAAAATAAGACATAAATACAATTCCAACAACAAGGATAGACAATTACAGACTAAACGATCGACATCTGATACAGCAACATTGTTGTAAATAGCTGTTACTGGAACACGAATACCAAGTAATTAAGTACTTTATTAATTTGAATTATGTAGTTTCTTCAGGTGCTTTTAATGAGTAATGGGAAGCAATTTGTTTTAGGCAGTTGTAATAAAAACATCATGGCTATAACACATTCTTAAGATAGGAACAATTTATCGTAGTAATAAACTTTTTTTTTTATGTTAGTGAATGATGTGACGAGCTAGTCGTTCACCTGATGTTAAGCGACACGGCTGCCCATAACAGAACAGTGTCACTCGGAACTCCAAAATATAGTTTCGCGTGACACTGCACTGTGCACATCATCCTGAGATATCAGCACAGTCTGGTAAGTAACATTACTCGACTGTCAGATCAGATCATAAAGTCTCAATTGCCCAGTAATTTTACTAGCTACAGTGCCATTCAAACCGGAACTCAGTAGTGCTTGTACACTACTGCTTGGCGGCAGAATAACTGGCAAAGCGGTGGTACCTAGACGAACTTTGCAGAAAAGTCCTACCACCTATCAACTATTCATATAAACTGTAATTTACCTACTAATTTACTAAGGTTATATGCAGTTCCTCTTTCAATAATCAAAAAACCAACATCCTATTGTGAACCTTTGACATGATTATTTAAATTTTGTATTGTTTTATTTATTTACACCTTCGGCAAAGATATACACAGCACATTTAAAAACAGCTTACTAACAGTTAAACGGCGGATTAATAAAAAGATTATATTCAAATATTAAAATCTATACATATAAAATTCAAAGTACTCACTGACTGACTTATATATCAACGCACAGCCTAAACTACTGGTCCTAGAGATTGAAATATAGGTAGTGTAGGTATCCACTAAGAAAGGATTTTTCGAAATTACACCCCTAAGAGGATAAAATTGCTGGTTGAATTATCTATAAAAAAATCTTCGTTTCCTTTAAGTCACGCGGGTGAAGCCGCGGGCAGACGCTAGTAGAATTATAAACAGCGTTTTTAAAGTACATAAAAGTAATGAAATACAAAACGCATTATATTTCGGCTGTTAAATTACTTGTCAATTTACATCCTCCAGTCTTGGCACTGGCAGCAAAGAAAAAGACAAATAAAAGAAGATAATTGGCGCGAAACTTAGCGCCAGGCAGCCATTAATGCCAAATTTAAACATGGAACAGACTATTTTGCTTCAGCGTCCGGCGACCATAGACTAACATAGCTATTTGTGCTTGCTGTTATTAAAATAGAGATGGCTATAAGCAGAAGTACTTTGATTGTATTATAGAGCCTGTCACATCTCTACTGTATAATCATGGCAATAGGGACGTAGCTACAGATACCTAAATATGCCTTAGTAGGTACTTTTTTGAGCTTCTTTTTTTACTTTTTTGAAGTAAAACTTCTTTTCGCACAGGGTAGTGATAGGGTTTGGGAATTCCTAACAATTCCAAAGTTCCAGGAGACGAGACAGCCTACAATGAAGATTAGATAGAGGGAATCGAGGGAATAGATAGATATAGATAGGAATAGATAGGAATAGATAGAGGGAGAAGGGGTCGAGCTAAATCTCACGACATCTCACCAAAGGGGGACAAGGGGTTAAATAAGCGCCATTATTGTTTTACGTAATTATAGGCGCCCCTTTTCGATTGTTTAACCAACACTGGCTAGCGGAGAAATCTCATGCGAAATTGGATAGAGGGAGGGGTCGAGCTAAATTTCTAGACATCTCACCAAGGCGGTACGAGGGTCTAAAAAAGCGCCAAAATTGCCTCACGTAATTATGGATGCCCCTTTATAGTATGAAGTTTACAAACGTAAACTAAAAAACTTACGATCATATCAACAAACTTTAGTTGGTTTCCAAGTGCAAACAATAACTGACAAAACTTTTCAAGTTTCCTGTTGAAACTTAAATAACGTGCCAAGTTTGCCGAACTCTCACGGCAATAGTGGCAAACTTTGTGGCAATATTTCGCATTTATTCGCCGTACGGTAATTTCGGTTAGTTCTCTCGCAGTCGTATATCCTAACTTTGTCTACTGCAGTGCCTGTTTCCAATACAAACAATTATTTTTCTTCCACAAGCTTTTCAGCGGTGAATAAAGCTAAGCTGGTGAATGTGGTGCGAAAGGAAGTTGAAGTTGGTTCAATTCGAAATTTGTATAATTATGTTGGTATGTCTGGAAAAATGACAGTTTACAATTGTCAAGATGGCGACATTAACATTAAACAAAGCAAAAACAAAGTTACGTAAAACGGGCCGATAGATGGAGCTAAAGAAGTTTTACTTCAGTCGTGTGGTCTAAAGCAGACTCGTTTTATGTTCCTGGGCTCAAGTCTGCTGATTAAAATAAAATCACATACAATTGCTTTTCTACCGACATACCTACTATTGCGACACAATTACCTACTATAAATACGGTCTACTTAACTGCAAACTTAAAGCTTTTTTTTCTAAAACAAAAGAAAAATAAAATATTTCAAATGGCAGATCATGGAAATCCAGTAACCTAAAAAACTAGCGGCTTAAACAAGCCTTAAACTGCTGTCTTGTATTTTTAAACACACGTTTGACGTCTGTCTAAGCCTTGTTTATGTATTTATGGTAGTACGGTTAATGTCTAAAACTATTATATCGTCACACGACATCTATTTAAGCAATACATTAGCAGATAGTTTTGTCAAAAAACTACATAAATATAAGATTATCTTAGTTTGAAAACTATCGTGAGTATGACACATTTTGTAAGATAAATAACGGCTAAACTCACGTCAACTAAAAAGTCGAAATTACTCCGACCAGGTTTCGGACATATTCGACATGTCCTTCTTTTGGGAGCCAGTTACTAATACACAGTTAATTGACGTGAGTTTAGCCGTTATTTATTTTACATAAGATTCTCTTGTTCACCGAACGCAGTTTCGACTGTTTTTATATACATTTTTACTACAACTTTGTGACCGAGTGTGGCTCAGCGGTAGTCCATGCGACTTCTAAGTCAACGTACTCTGGTTTGAACTCCGCGGCCTTGGTCCAATTAGTTAGTGCGTAACGCGATATTTCGACTGCTAGTGCCTATTTATAAATAGCATCTAAATGGGTGTATAAATAAAAACCGGGGCATTATACTTCGGGGGCTTAAAAAAGAGACTCGTTAGAAAATACCCCATAATAAGTGGTGAGTGTGGTCCAAAACACTCTTGATTCACACACACATGAAACTTTTAGTGACTTCACCTTAGTGTTTCTTGATTCACACATACTTGAAACTTTAGTGACTTCACCTTAGTGTTTCTTGATTCACACACACTTGAAACTTTTAGTGACTTCACCTTATTGTTTCTTGATTCACACACACTTGAAACTTTTCTTCCAACTTTGTCATAGCAACATACACGGCAGTTATATATTTTTTAAACACTTTTATCAGGAGCTAAATGCATTGAAAACAATTTGGTTTAAGAGGCTAGCTTACAAAACTCCAATTGATTCGAAATAAGAATAATATTAAAAATGATAATAATAATAATAACTTCCAAAGATCACATACATAAATCCTGGACCCTAACAATGATTCCCTGTTTGTAGGGACCCAGGAACTACGAGGACCATGGTCCCGCAACACCCAGACTCAAAACAAGTATATTTTTTTTTCTGTGCACAAATACTTGTCCTGTCACGGGAATCGAACCCAGTGCCTCCGAGTTATGGGGCGACCTACTCAACCACCACGCCAAAAAGGCTGTCAGTGCTTCACTGTAAGAATGTTTTCTGATCTTTAGAAGGTAGGAAAATTTGAGACACAGCAAGAGCTTCTCTTCCGAAGTTTAAGCCGCGCAATCTCGTGCAATACAAATGCGAGTGGAAACGTGCCCCAGTCCACATTAGTATGCTAAAGCTCTGGCATCGCAGCACGACCACAATTTACTGTTACCCGAGCGCATCTCTGCAGACTGTACCGTATCTGTACCGAACTGTACCGAAGCGCAATTACTAGGATAACTGGGTATTTAAACTGGCAGTACCTGGAAATATAGAGCCGAAAACCAGGCTCAGTGGCGTGCCTTGGAAGAGGCTTATGTCCAGCAGTGGACTAATATACGCTGATGATGATGATGAAACTATGCGTACCTTCATTGATATTTAAGTTAATATATTGCTTACAAAGACAAAGGGTACTAAGGTCCGTATTGCAGAACGATGCTCAGTCATCGATCGGTGCTCAAGCAGAGATTTCATTAATAAAGTGATTAATTAGTGAACGAAATCTCTGCTTGAGCACCGATCAATGACTGAGCATCGTTCTGTAATACGGACCTACGTATGTGATCGTTGGGTGTTATTTAATTATTTATGTTTTAATACTAGCCTGATAGCTTTGAACTGCAAATGGCAGGGTTACTACCAACTGAATCAGTTATGTGTTCGGTTCCCACCCAGGAATCCCAGGATAAACATTTGTGTGATTTACATGTGTTTGTTCTGTGTCTAGGTGTAATATTGTTTTCTATGTATATATTTATATAATAAAAGTATCTAAGTATTCCATAAGTAATTATCTGGTTCCCATAGTGCAAGCTTAACTTAGTTTGGGGCTACATACACTGGATTGTATACAAAATACAACAACAAAATGTCCACACATATTTAAATTATTATTATTATTATATTAATTTCCAAAACTTGTTATTTTTCAGTGTTACTGCATAAAATGGGTGGTGTTTTATTCGTTAAGTTATGGATTACAGGCATGAGTGTGGGAAAATGGTATAATGAATAATGATGGTGAAACCTTTCTTTTCGTGTTGTTTCCAAAACTCTATAGAAGCTTCTAGTAAAGTTGCCACCACTTTACTAAGAGTATGACTTAGATTAGACTATGACTTGACTTGATGACTTGGACTGTGACTTGACACATAATATCTGTGTGAAATATCATTAACTTGAGAAATTATCATTTACTTGACACTGGCTAAATACACAAAAGTGTAGAGCCAAATCATCAAAAAAAGAGGACATCATCAGTTGATTATGTTCGAATCCAATTTCAAATAAGTATTGGTTATAGGCAAATTTTTATCTATTCCCAGGTACTGTAAAAACCGGCTAAGTGAATGAGCAGCAGAATTCTTCTCGGTACAATAAAATTTTCAATCACTAAGCAATCTGCCAAGTGTGGTTAATAAAGCTTCTCTATAATTTTAATTTCAATTTCAATATAAGCGTCCAAAGTGGCTTTTTATGAGGTAAGCCTGTGTTCAGTAGTAGGTGTCAAAGTGTATACACGCAGGATGGAAATCCGCACGAGTAACCGTTGAGCCATGCTCTTCGAAAGTGTCATATAATTAAAGACGTTAGTTAAATTTAATCAATACATAAAATGCGTTGGTTTTATGATTAAACGTAGCCTACACATAATAATCCGCATTCAACTTATATAATTGAACTGTAATCGATATATATTCTGTGGTTTTAAAAAGTAACATTTTCGATATACTGTGGTAGAAAAATTTTAACTAAGGAGGGTACGGAACGGACTCAACGTTGGCATTCTACCGCCAGCGACGACACGGGACAAACGGAATTTGTAAATCGGTTGCTCAAGGGAAACAAAGAAGAAACATCTACCTGCATTCCAAATGTCAGCCCGATCCGTCCATTGGTTTAGGCTGTACGTTGATAGATCACTACGTCAGTCAGTCAGTCACCTTTGAGTTATATATATTTAAAAAAGAAGAAGATTACTTTTCCGTTTCTGAACTGGCTAATGCTGTAGGTCTCTACCAACATTAACTGGGTTTTGGCGGGAAAACAAAAAAGATAGCGTCACCACATTGTAAAAAAATAATATTAACAGCGTCATCGGGCGAGTCAGATTCTCACTGACGTGTGTCGTGAGAGTAACCTCTAAAAAACTTTTACAGCCTTATTAATAAACACGAACTAGCTTTAGACTAGTTACACCATCTTTTGTCTCTTTCGATCCAGCTAAATATTACAGTAGCAAAAAAAGGACAAAAGCTGAAGTAACTAATCCGAGACTAATACCCGTTTATTAATAAGGCTGTTAATGTTTCATCGATAAAACAAAATCTGGCCCGATAACTCAGTTGGTTATAACCTGCCTTCTTAGCTGTAGACTGTGGGTTCGATTCCCATCCAGGACAAACATTTGTATCATGAACATCGATGTTTGTTCTATGTCTGGGTGTTATATTGTATGTTATTAACAAACAAAAAGTATCTAAGTATTGTATCAGTTATCTGGTTCCCATAGTACAAGCTTTGCTTAGTTTGGGACTAGATGGCGTTGTGTGAGATGTCCACACATATTATTATTATTTTTTATCCTACAGGCCAATTTCTAGTGGTTCCACAACCACACCGCGAGGCCAAAAACTGATCTATAGTGACCTCTTACATGAGTTATTCAATTCGCGTGTGACAGATAGACCCATGGGAACCGGTCGGTGGTGAATCATTGTACGAAATGTACAATGTGACCTGGTTTGCTACTCATTTGAATATATTTCACAGGGCTATTAAATAGAGTCTTCAATTACTCTCTATTTTTTTTTATTTGTTTTGGCTCCACACTTTTGTGTATTTAGCCAGTGTCAAGTATTTGATAATTTATCAAGTTAATGATATTTCACACAAATATGTATCAAGTCATAGTCGACGTCATCAAGTCAAGTCATAGTCTAGTCAAAGTCATACTCCTAGTAAAGTGGTGGCAACTTTACTTGCAGCTTCTATGGAGTTTTGGAAACAACATGAAAATAAACGTTTCACTATCATTATACCATTTTCCCACACTCACGCCTGTAATCCAGCACTTAACGAATAGAACGCCACCAATTTTATGCACTAACACTGAAAATAACACAAGTTTTGGAAAATAATACAATGCGGTGACGTAATCTTTTTCGCTTTCCCGCCAAAACTCTACTCTCTATTTAGAACTGGTTGTACTTGCAAATCAACGTTAGTTGAGGTTTACAGGCAGATATTATATAAAAACAAATAAATTGGCAGCCTCTGTGGTATGGTGGATGAGCAGGCGCTTCATAACCCGGAGGCGGTGGGTTCGATTCCCGCGGCAGTACAAGTATTTGTGCATAGAAAAAAAGCGCAAATACTTGTTTTGAGTCTGGGTGTTGTGGGTCCTCGTAGTTTCTGGGTCCCTAGACACAGGGAATCCTAGTTAGGGTCCAGGATCTATGTATGTAATTTTAAAAAAAGATGATAAGAAAATGTGTTTTACTAGGTTGTAGAACTTTTCTGCAAAGTTCGTCTAGGTAGGTACCACCGCTTTGCCAGTTATTCAGCCGCCAAGCAGTAGTGTGCCAACATTACTGTGTTCCAGTTTGAAGGGTACTGTGGTTAGTGAAATTACTGGGCAAATGAGACTTTATGATCTGATCTCAGTCTAGTAATCTTATTACAATACTTTACAGAGGTTTCACTATGACGTGCGCAGTGCAGTGTCACACGAAACTTTACATTATAGAGTTCCAAGTGACACTGCAACTGTGCGGTCGGTCGTCGTCGGCGGTCGTGTCGCTTAACATCAGGTGAACGACTTGTGATTCGTCATTCATTGACATAAAAAATGTGTGCCTCATTTCTTTGTTTGTGTGCAGAATAGAAATAGAGATAGAGAGATAGAGAACTCTTTATTGTTCCAATATAAATATATATAACTCAAAGGTGACTGACTGATTGACTGACTAATATAGTGATCTATCAACGCACAGCCCAAACCACTGGACGGATCGGGCTGAAATTTGGCATGCAGGTAGATGTTATGACGCAGATCCCCGATAAGAATTTTTTGAAATTCCACCCTTAAGAGGGTGAAATGGATGGTTGAAATATTTTCTCATAGGTCACGCCGCCGGGCGAAGCTGCGGGCAGAAGCTCGTGATATATAAAAGTATCAAGAAAAACTTATAAACTAGTGTTACAATGGGCGGTCTTATCACTGAAAGCGATACATACAGCACAATATGGGAAATACAGGTGAACTGATTTAGATTTTATTGTACAGATATTGCTAAAACTACAGAGATCAACAAAGAATAAATTACCTATATAAATTAAGGGTTTCTTAACAGGTAGATAGAGATAATGGGTGAAACCACACGGCGCCTTTAAAATCAATACTAATATAGTAGATAGGATTAGGGGGATTTATGTGATTAGTAGTAAAAGATAAGGTCTTAAGGATAAAACAAAAATCTTTTTCCACGTTTCAAGCGACATCACATTTCAACAAGTTCACACAAATGTTTATTATTTATCCTTTGTCAACTAACAAAACAAACAAGGAGTATTCCCAATAATCTTTCAAAATTTGACTGGCCCGATAGCTCAGTTGTTATAGCCCTGCCTTCTGAACTGTGGGTCGTGGGTTCGATTCCCACTCAGGACAAACATTTAGTGTGATGAACATAGGTGTTTGTTCTGTGTCTGGGTGTCATATTGTATTCTATGTATATATTTACAAACAAAAAAGTATCTAAGTATTGTATCAGTTATCTGGTTCCCATAGCACAAGCTTTGCTTACTTTGGGGCTAGATGGCGTTGTGTGAGATGTCCACACATAAAAAAAAAATATCATAAGTACTCAAACACTCAAAAAAGTCCCAACAACCCACCCAGGCACCGCTGCATCAAACCGCCGATTTTCCCGGACAAACACACGTAACGGGAAACCAAAGGATTTAGTAAGTACCATTGACATGGGACAATGTTGGGCCAGCAAACAGGCGTGAGAAAATAGTTTCACGGGCGATTGCTCGCCTGACATGCCCCACCCACGATAACTTATTTAAGTATGATCCAATTATTTAAGTCATGTAAGTACTTAACTGATCCAATTAGTCTTATCCGATTGTGGTTGGGAACTTAATTTATCGGTTGGTTGATTCGCATATAGCCATTAAAGTGCCTTTATAATTTTTTATGTGTGGTAAATGCTGTATAAAAGATACTGAGATTTTAAACCTTTACAACCGTATTAATAAACACGAACTAGCTTTAGATTAGTTACACCATCTTTTGTGTCTTTCGATCCAGCTAAATATTCTAGTAGCAAAAAAGGACAAAAGCTGAAGTAACTAATCCGAGACTAATACCCGTTTATTAATAAGGCTGTTAATGAATGAGATAAGACTGGGATTTGCTTTAACGGTTTCACAGTTATTCTGCCGCCAAGTAGTAGTGCGCAAGCACTACTGTGTTCCGGTTTGAAGGGCATTGTAGCTAGTGAAATTACTGGGCAAATGAGACTTTACGATCTGATCTCACAATCGAGTAATCTTATTACCAGACTGTGCTGATGTTTCAGGATGATGTGCGCAGTGCAGTATAGTGTGAAACTTTACATTTCGGAGTTCCGAGTGATACTGTTCTGTTATACTGTTAATATATGTTACTGACAATAGTAATTGATATATTTAAAGCACATCATTTGTCAGCCCAGACTTATTTGTCACATCAGTGGCCGCCAACAAATGGCCACAGAATTATGGCTACAATGACCACTAAATCTCGACACTGGCTGAATGGAGTCTGGGTTTTTGTCCACGTTTTCGCTCGTTGACCACCGTGCGAAGTGCTTTCCATTATAGTCGATGAATCGATCAAACGTTTGTTATTCTATTGAAGCGCAAATCGATTGGGTAAATTATGTGATAAAGAGAACCTGTAGAGTTTATTGTACTTTATTGTTAGCTTATTATCATTCACATTTTATCTGCTATCTTCTTTTAAATATACTCAAAGGTGATTGACTGACTGACTGACTGATATAGTGATATATCAACGCACAGCCCAAACCACTGGACGGATCGTGCTGAAATTTGGCATGCAGGTAGATGTTATGACGTAGGCATCCGCTAAGAAAGGATTTTTTGAAGTTCCACCCTTAAGAGGGTGAAATGGGTGAAGCTGCGGGCAAAAGCTCGTTAGGAGATATATCTAAGCCCTAAAATGAAGGTCTGAATGGAGTCCACACTTTTTGAAGTAAAACTTCTAAGTCAAAGTCAAAAGATTTATTGCAAATAGGCTAATTTTAGCACTTTTATAAGTCAAGTTTTTCTGTACGCTTTCTTAACTTGGGGAGTAAGCTGGTGATGCAAACGGAAGGTATATCTTCCTCTCTACGTGAAGATAGAGAGAGTTACGTTTCATAAATTACTGTAGTGGCAAGAAAGATAGAGCTAAAGAATTTTTACTTCAGTCGTGTGGTCTAAAGCACACTCATTATTTTTTTCTTAAAAATTATGAATAAAACTTTATTAATTATTTATTTCACAAAAATGTATTAGATTATTGCTTATTTACTTAACTTACTCAAAAAGGACCCATGATAAATATTAAACAGTAATCTAGTATTTAGTTATTGGGTCTTAGAAAAGCGGCAAGATGTTAAATATAAACAGTAGCTTCACCAAAATCTAACTTTTTCAATCGAAATGTATTTTTCTGGTGTAATTCAAAAAAATAATGATATAAAAAAAATTCACTTATAAGTTAAAATAACATCGCCAAATAATAAAATAACAAGTACCTAAATAACGCAATCATCTTATGTGCTAAACTTAAGGTGCATTTTTCAAGCTGCGCTTAATAATCATCGGAAATAAAATTAAAAATATTTATGTTTAACTTTTTTTTTCTACTTATCTACCCAGCTGTTCTAGAAGGCATAAATTGTGTTAGCCATGTCCCACTTAAGGTTCGTTGCGCAACCACACCGCCATGATGATGGCACCTACAGGCCATATTTGCTAAGCATAAAGTTGACGTTTGGTTACCACATTAGGAGAACAAGGACAAACAAATACAATACATAAAAAAATCGCCGCGCTAAAATACTTATATTTTCATTAGTAAATTTATTATCTGAGGATGACTATTAAGCTAAACTAGAGCAAAAAACTTGAAAGAGATAAAACTAAAACACAAAAATCCTATAATAATCCGCACCGAAACATCGAAGCCCAGAACTCCAAGCTACAGATTCCTACAATACAAAGGTTGTCTGGAAGAGATCGCTTTAAGCGATAAGATCGCCTATTGTACAAGTATTAGTTAATTAAGTAATTACGGCGTTCAATTTTGTTCTATCTATCTATCTAATAACCCGTTGGCGGAAGGAAAAGTATACAGAATGCTGGCAGCATTACCACGGTGAATAGCAATGCTTATTTTTTTGTGAAAAATAAAAGCTGGCATTCAGCCTCCACCTAAATTTCATTTAAAAAATAATACGTAATATAATAATAATAAATAATAATATGTGAGGATATAAACGAGGTTTTAGTTTTTAAACATGGCAATGTGTAAGCATGGTAACGTCACTTATTAAAGATACAAACGGTTGCAGTCACAGTCGACCATCCAGATAGTGTTCATGAATGCAGCAAAACCTTTTTGAACTCTAGCAAAAAGGGTAAACTGTGAAAAAACTTATTTATTGATGTACACTCCAATACAAAGAAGTAACGCGACCCTACTAAATATCCCAAGCGCCAATCGAATAAAAAAACACTATTGAATGCTTAAAGTGATACAGGTGTTGAAAGCTTTAAACGAACAGCTAGTCATAATATTAATTGTAGTCAAATGGTTCTTTAGGTATCTGTTTGTCATACCTGTACAGCAGAGCAGGGTGAAGGAGGTAATTGAACAGATCTCATTTAAATTTTTTTTTTTCGTTGTATTAATTTTACACACCCATTGTTACCTACTCATTAGTTATTTCCCGTTTTTGTATTTGTTACCTTGGTGTCAATAAAGAGTTTATCTATGTATCTTATATGTAATTTCACCATCGTCATCAACAGTCGGAAGAAGTTCTGAACCTCGCCCTTGTCGCACGACAAAATCGTCTCAACGAAACGCCAGCCTAAATCCTTGAAGTCAAAATCACTATCGAAACCCAACTTCTTCGCGACGACCATTCATTCATGCAACCTCGCATGCAACACTACCGCCTTGCAAAACAACCTGTTGAGGCTTGTGAAACTGGTGCTGGCACTGGCGCGAGTACTGGCTCTAGTGTGGAGTAAGGTGCGAGTGTGAGTGAACGTGATGGAGGCCCAAGTTCAAGTGCTGTTGGTACTGTGCTGTGTTTATAGCAGTTGGCAGTTGCTCCCGTTGCGTAAGTAACTGGATCCTTTGTAGACCTCAGCGGCTATGGCTCTCGCTCGCACTGAGGGATTAGCATAACTTGGACGCATGCCAAGTTCTTTCATTACACAATTTCATTCTAAATGTACAGGTACACACTGCTCATTTTGGTTTGAGGACTACTGGGACACCCAGCCGTAGCCGTCAATGTACAGGTTTTTTAAGACATCTCTGTAGCTGCCGAGCGTCTAGGCTTTATGGTCACACATTATTAAATATGTTACTACGTGCATTATGATAATTAGAATTACAGAACCTATATATACCAAAATCTTTAACTTTCTTTCACCTCTTTTTGACGTTTTGGCTTGGATTTTCATTGCTTGGCCGTTGTTTGGTTTACACGTATATTTAGTTTTCGATCTAATACCCTGACAAAATATCTTTTGGGACTACTTCTGGTACTAAATCAAATGAGATCAAAATACAGTTATCATTGGGGCTATACAGAGGAGTATCTATACGCTCCTGCTATTTGATCCCAGTGATATAATTTTAAGGATACGAATTAAAGATGAATCTTGATTGCAGTTCGTCTAGGCAGGTAACACCGCTTTGCCAGTGATATCTGCCGATAAAAACTAGTACTAGTTTTTTTAGTACTAGAACATATTAGTTATGTTCCAGTTTAAAGTGGTACTTAGGTAGTGAAATTAAGGGCATTCAGCGGCAGGACAAGTACATATTTGTGCACAGAAAAAAAGCGCAAATACTTGTTTTGAGTCTGAGTGTTGTGGGACCATGGTCCTCGTAGTTCCTGGGTCCCTAGACACGGGGAATCCTAGTTAGGGTCCAGGATTTATGTTGTCGTTGGGCGTTATTATTATTATTTACTTACATCAATATAAAATGATGATCGTTTTAAACTGCAATTTTAATTAGCAAACCCATTAGGTAGAAATCTGTCGAAGAACCTTTAAGTTCGCATGCAGAGAGCAAGCGATTGGAGTTATGCAGTTTCGCTGGACAAGGTCCAAGGGCTTAGACAGACGTGCTGATTGCATTTGACTGATAGAGTGTAACCGCTAAATACATCTAGGTACCTGACAATTTAAATACAGTTTTTTTATTTTTTTTTATGTTTTGGCTCCACACTTTTGTGTATTTAGCCAGTGTCAAGTTATTGATAATTTATCAAGTTAATGATATTTCACGCAAATATGTGTCAAGTCATAGTCGAAGTCATCAAGTCAAGTCATAGTCTAGTCAAAGTCATACTCCTAGTAAAGTGGTGACAACTTTAATTGAAGCTTCTATGGAGTTTTGGAAACAACACGAAAAGAAACGTTTCACCATCATTATATGATATGGTATATTATATGGTTTTTATAATCATGCAAACCACAAAGAATATTACTGTCTATTCCCTGGATATTCCCATAGCCGGTTCATACAGCCAGGGGAAGAGACGGAGTGGTCCTTTTCTGGCTCCGGAACCACTCACTCACGCTTGTAATCCAGCACTTAACGAATAGAATGCCACCAATTTTATGCACTAACACTGAAAATAACACAAGTTTTGGAAAATAATACAATGCGGTGACGCAATCATTTTCGCTTTCCCGCCAAAACCAAGTGTATATATTACAGTGTACTGCAGGGCACTACGACACCCGAGCATAGCAAAATGCCCAACGTCATCTGAAATACTTACTAGATAGTTAGGTAATGGGAAGGCTCACTACAGCCGCGTCATAGCGTGTGTACGGCGGTTAGTCATCCACCCACTTAACACGGCTGTTTCACCCCACTTGGTTAGGGTCATATAAGGTCTGGGTTGCAACAAAATACAATCCTCGACAATATTTTTTTAATTATCTGTTTTAATTGGCTCTTGAGATTAATTAGTTTTTCCGCTCTTTCAACCGGTGAATAAACAGTTTTAATTATAAAATCAGGTATTTACCTACTTCTTAATAATTTTCATATACCTTACGCAAGTGATTCTTTCAAGGCTTCTATTTGAGCAAACATAGTCGAAAATTTGTCACATAAGCAAATATATCTACGTAAATCTTAGCAAACATGATAAAAAGGAATAATTCCTTTTTTTTAATTGTCCAACCGGCTTCAATCCCACCGTATTTGTTTTTACAAAATTGAGACCATCATTAATGTTGTTGAAGTCAAAATACACATTATTAAAAATAACTCAAAAACTACCCATCCGATTTTGATCAAATTGATATGAGACTACACAGGAAGTACCAGCTTTAAAATAAAAAAGGATCATCAAAATCGGTTCACCCATTCGAAAGTTCTGAGGTAACAAACATAAAAAATACAGTCGAATTGAGAATCTCGATGATTGAAAAATATACGTACAAACAAGTGGGTACCCAGTACCTACCTACTTACCTCATATGATGTAAGTAAAAATACATAATAGCGACGTAAACCGACAGGCATTATTGTCTACTCTGTCATTTGAGTAGGTAAATTAGTACCTAATTAAGTAAGACTGGCACCACGATGCGTCAGAGGTCACAGGTTCGAGGTACGTACGAGTACGTACGTACGTACGAGTGCGATGCACTGCGGTGCGCCCTAATATGCGTCAGTGGCCATTATGAAGAGTGACTAAACTTTAAAAATTGTCATTTGAGACAGGGCCTTTGCCCTGGATGGACTGAACTAAAAAAAAATCCAGTGCACACGTTCTACACTCGCCTTCCCCTAAAGGAATTTGCTTTCTGATCTATTATCTATGTGGGCAGGAATGGGTTGAGCGTAGGTTGCAACCTATATAACAATAGGCCTTCAGCATGTCCACACAGCGCCGTGTCCGGAACAAGAATGATTCGCAGTACACCGAGCGGTCCCTTTTTATAGCCAGATGGGTGGGGCAGCGACGACAGTTGCCGGTGTTACCACTGTAATAAATTTAAATGCTGCCACAGGGTAAATTACGGTACTGCTCGCTGCGCATAGAGTTTATAACTGGACGTAGCCGCCGTCATCTATATTATTACTATCTATTATTATTTATTATTACTATCTATTCAAACAAAACTCAGCATCAAAATAGGTAGCTTTGATTTTATTTTTAATTTACTTTAATTGCCTAACCTATGTACATAATCATAAACTTTAACATTTCTACCTACTTTAATATTTCTTCAACAGCTGATTACATCCATCCATGCGCGGAACTAAGTGACGAATGCTTCACCAAAGCCACCCTTGATGCCATTCCTGGGATCGTAAAAGGGATCCCGGAAGCTGGGATCCCACCCTTGGATCCCCTTTACCTGGATAGGAATATTAGTATTGTGCTGCCTGGGAACCTTAAGATGACGTTCCATAATGCCAAGCTGGTGGGGTTGAGCTCGTGTATCCCGGATAAGGTGTCGTAAGTATTTTTATTGAACAATCAATGCTTAGTTCTCCTCGCAGAATTAAAAAACAGCGATCGCCAAGCCGCCAAGAGTGATTTCCAGAATAAAAATTTTTTTTTAGGGATATAATAATAATAACGCCCAACGATTACATACATAGATCCTGGACCCTAACTAAGATTCCCTGTGTCTAGGGACCCAGGAACTACGAGGACCATGGTCCCACAACACCCAGACTCAGAACACGTATTTGCGCTGTTTTTTTTCAGTGCACAAATACATGTCCTGCCGCGGGAATCGAACCCGCTAGCTCCGGGCTATGAGCCGACCTGCTCAACCACCACGGTTGAGCAGGTCCACACCACAACCACAGCCTTCGAGAACAACTAAATTACACACACACGTGAGATTATGTAATATTATGTCTCTGGGATAGCATGTATTGATTTTGGACGAATTAATAGAGCAGAGTAGTTAATTATAAATAGAAGAAGAAAATATGAATAAGTGTAGAAGTCAACGAACGATTATTTAATATGGTTTCCATTCATGACTCAGCTATGGACACATATAGAGCTAGTGTGACAAACAATATATATGCCAGACTCTTGCTTTTTCTCTTCTTCTTTCGCTCTCTCTTTCATCTTTCTACATCTATATTACTCTTTCTCCGGTTCTCTCAAGAGATAATACGTGTCGATGAACATACGTTGCTGATGATGACGAACTTCTCGCTGGTCTCCAGGTCTCAGCGAGATATCCGCACATTCGTATTCGATATGCACTGCAACTTCACGGTGCGAGGAATCTACAGCCTGCTGGGGCGACTGCTGCTCTTCAACCTGGACACAGAGGGAAGCGCCAAGATCAAGATTAGTAAGTTAATTAGTTCAGCAGCGGAACTCTATTATCCTTGATTAGTTCTTGACGACTCAAAAAGGAGGTTCTTTCTTTTACCCAATAACTTAAAGGAGTCTAAAATTTTCGACCTCATCTTATCAGTAGCAAACCGATTTTTGAATAGGCATACGTAAGACCTAGTAGCAAGACTCATAATCAAACAGCAAGACGTGCTGATGACTGACTATCGATCCCCAAAACTAAGTAATAGTTAAATATGAGATGATTTCCTCTTGAAGTTCAAACAAAACTCTACTTTTCATTCTGACTCATGGTCAATTTTTTTTCGAGAATAACCCTTCTAAGTATGTGAACAAAAACTAAATTGCTTAATTCTTGTCATCCAGATTGGTAGATACGTTATTAAAATCATTTGCCTTTAGAAGAATAAAATCGAAAAAACCTTTTTGTATCCCATCATATTTATTATTAAAAGACATAACAACTTAGCAGCAACGATTGTTTTTGAATGAGAAAAACGGGAAACATCTCGATTACAGCGAAAAAAATATTTCAGATGTCCAGCTGTTCTCTCTTTCTGAACCGATTCTCGTGAAACATTGCGAGCAGTTTGGATAATCATATGGAATATTTTTATTGATACAGTTTTTGGAAATTAATCAAAATGGAAGAGCCATGGCTCTACATAAAGCTATAAGTTGATAACTTTTTTTTGTATGTTAATGAATGGATGTTAAGTGACACGGCCGCCCATAACAGAACAGTGTCACTCGGAAGTCTAATATAAAAAGTTTCGCGCGCCACTGCACTGCGCACATCATCCTGAGACACCACAGTCTAGTAATATCAGATCATAAAGTCTCAATTGCCCAGTAATTTCACTAGCTACAATGCCCTTCAAACCAGAACACACTTGCTTGGCGGCAGAAAACTAACTAGACGATCTTTGCAGAAACGTTCTACCACCTAGTTATCTTCCTGGTTGTTGTTATTCTATCCTTCGTATTCTTCCAGTAAACCAAAGAATCCGCCTCGACGTGGTAGAGCGGGTGGTGGTGAAGGACACTGGTGAAGGCCACTACAAGATCAACTCGTACAAGTACAAGGCTGACTACGGAACTGATCTCAAGCTGAACCTCACCAACCTCATCAGGGGAAATCCACGGATAAGTAAGTTATTAGTACCTCTAATATTGAAACTTAAAATTGAGGATCTGTCGACTAGGCTATTTAGGCTTATAAGCTTACGAGCTCCTGCCCGCAGCTTCGACCGCGGCGTGGCCTATGGGAAAATAATTCAACCACCTATTTCACCCTCTTAAGGGTGGAATTTCGAAAAATCCTTTCTTAGCGGATGCTCACGTCATAACATCTACCTGCATGCCAAATTTCAGCCCGATCCGTCCAGTGGTTTGGGCGGTGCGTTGATAGATCACTATGTCAGTCAGTCAATCAGTCAGTCACCTTTGAGTTATATATATTTAGATATATACTAGGATTGCGTTGACTGGTTCATCTAAATTTTACCTAGAACTGGTATACCATACGCCTGGGCAGCTAAACTGGAGTGTCCTAGGAATCTCCTATGTTTTCTTCGCTTTTCTGCGCATGCGAAGCCTCGGGTCACTATAGTAAAAATAAACTGTGATGAAACAAAAACAAAACATTAGTGCTAAATAGTAAACAAATAAGAATAATTAACGATGTTTGCGAAATAGAGAATGTCACGGTCCGGTTTAAAATAGCACATAAAAGCATAAACTAGAATGTTGCACAAAATAGTGCCGAAATCTGGCAATCAATATTTGGCATTGACACGCCTGTAGACTTGCATTAAAACTATAGCCAAGGTCAGGGACCTGGAAGGATTAGCAAACCCAGTTATCATAAGGCTTTCGATATAGACTACAGAAATAAGTCGCCGTCTGCGATGAAACATGCATGTGCCTACTTGCATGCTAACGCCATCTAGTTTTAAATGATGGACTAGTATGTTTTGCAACAAACTTAAATGACCTTAATGACGACATTGTGACGCACAGATGCCACAAGCTCCGTACTGACCCTAAAATGATGAAATTGTGACGTAAATTTACGCCGAATTCCGTACCGACCCTAAAATAACTTTAAAACATCTTTTTTACGCCATTGACGTCAGTTTGTAACGTGGGTTACAATAAAGTATTAAAATTGACGGTCTAAAATATTCAACCAACCTACTAAGTTTGTACACGGTCTATTAAACCTTTTCTCTGTTCCCAGGTGCCCAAGTCCTGCAAGTCCTAAACTCTGACGCCCAAATGTTCGCCAAGGAGTTCGGAGACCCCATCCTGGACTACGCCATCGGATACGCCATGAACGTAACCCAGAGGTTCTTCGACGCGTACACTTATAACCAACTAGTACATGTGCCATTGACTGATGAGTTCTTCGAAAAAGCATAGCAGATTAAAAGATAATGTAGTGAAAACTCAGTAATAGTAGACTGAATTTTTCGTTATATTTTTCAGTAGGTACAATTTTTTTTTCAGGGATCGTGTTCATTTGATGACAAATACTTGAATTTGAAATGCAAAATGAAACAAAAATATCTAGTGCTACCTTTTTTTTTACTTCAAACTTGTCTAGCATTCGACCGCGCTCTCACCTGATAGGAAATGACGATGCGATCAAAGGTGTAGCATGCTAGCTAAAGTACCTAAAGACAAATAAATAGATTACCTATATATTGGGTCAAATGCAACTGAAGTTTGGTAGGTCCATTTGCTAAAATTTTATATTATGGCACTCAATCACGCAATACTAACACGTTTTAAATAAATAAAAAAACGTATCTGCTTTGATCCTGGCGAACTTGGAGCTGTCAAACTTAATTGCAGATGTGCAGATTGACCGGTTTAAGTTATAGCTTTAAGGTTATGCTTAAAAAGCTATCAAATGAAAAATGCTGGTTAAATTTCATGTTTAAGGATACGGTTACCGTTAATTTTTACTCTATAGCAGCAACTTTTTAACCAGGTTTATGTATGCAATCCAGCCTAGATCGATCGTGTTTCTCTAGCCGAGGTTCAAGCGTATATATAATAACGAGATAAAAATGAAATGAATAATCATATTTTTATTTAAATTTTTTAGCATTTGTATGAAATTGTGCAAATAAGCATGCTATGTCTTAGGTCACATTACACAAAATATATATAAGATAATTTAATAATTGGAATCGTCTATAGATGTGTAAGTTACTTATGTATAATAGATATGTACATGGGGATTGTTAATTTTTTTAAATTATTGTATTTACTAAACCATTTCGAAGAATATGCTTGCTGAACTATTTTACGGATTATTAGGATTTAATTATTTCAGACTTTAATTGAACAACCTACATTTCTATTATGTTAATCATTCCATTAGCAATATTTGTGATGTAGTGTGTATCTAGTTTAATTAAAACAGTTTAAGCATATTATAGCAGGAAACAGTGCAGGACGAATGAAGGGGTGAGAATAAAAAGGATTTAACTGATTTTTTTGACAAAATGATTTATGGGTATCGTTGGATTCAGCGTGAAATTATCTTCAATAATACATTCTTAAAATACCGGAATGAGGCTTAAATCTCGAGATTTTGAGTCTAAAAACAGTTTATCTATTACAGAAATACAGTTCGCTTAGCATAAAAACATTACTATATTTATTTTATTATATTATATTTTTACAGTAATTGTATGAATTAGTACTATATTTAGTAATTTTAAATAGAATTAAAACATTTTCAAGCAACTGAAACTAACATAAACCTTTTCTATTACCTTATAAGCACTCTACATTAAAATGACGCCGTTGACGTTTAAAGTCAATTTTCTCGAAACTGTCAATTTGTCAGTTAAATCCTTTTTATTCTCAACCCTTCAATTATTATTACAGATAAAAATAGCTTTTTTTACTAAGGTATTAAAGATGATTGATGGATTTATGGGTCAGTCAGTCAGTTAGGGCTTTGTATTTTATGTGTATAGATTATTGTGTAGGTGAGTTAGAATAAATAACTTGTACTTTCACTTAATTACTTATTATTATTACTACTAGCCCCGCGGTTACAACCGCGGATAAAAATTAGTTTAATTATTTGCTCATCCCACGGAAAGAAATCACTTTTCCGGGATAAAATTTAGCCTATATGTTAATCCAGTGTATAAGCCATCTTGGTACCGAATTTCATCCAAATACATTCAGCCGTTTGCGCGTGAAGGAGTAACAAACATACACACATACAAACATACACACATACAAACTTTCGCCTTTATAATATTATGTGAAGTGTGATACAATGTAGTTCGCACTTATTCCTCTATGACGTACCCAAATCTATGTCATAGACAAAATATATAGCCGCCCAATCGCCGGTCGAGCATACTGCGGATGTTAAACTTCTGTGAGTCTGATTTACGAAGTGGGTTGGGCAAGCACGCGTCAACCGTTGGCTTGCGTCAGATACGTTATGAGAACATTGGCACCGCGCTTGCACCAGATATTTTGTTTGAAGCTACGTACTAGTGTCAATGACTTCCTAAACTTTGAATGGACAAGATAAACCTGTATGATATTTATTAAAAAAAACGAGCTTCTGCCCGCAGCTTCACCCGCGGCATGGCCTATGGGAAAATAATTCAATCACCCATTTCACCTTCTTAAGGGTGGAATTTCGAAAAATCCTTTCTTAGCGGATGCCTACGTCATAACATCTACCTGCATGCCAAATTTTAGCCCGATCCGTCCAGTGGTTTGGGCTGTGCATTGATAGATCACTATATATGTTAGTCAGTCAGTCAGTCACCTTTGAGTTATATATATTTAGATGGTGACGCTGAATATACTTACCCTGCTAATTCCCTTGCTACATTTAGCCATAATTTAAAAAAAACTTTGTGACATACTTGCACTGTGCTCGTATTTTTGCCGACAAAATAAGCATACGGGCACTACGCTTAGTTGTGAATTGGTGCTCAAGAAAAGTTTTCATTCACCAAATAATAAATTTGTGAATGAATCTCGATTTGAGCAACGATCGACGACTGAAGATTGTTCTGTAATACAGGCCTTAGAATACAATATAAAACCAAACAAAGAACAAACATCGGTGTTCATCACACAAATGTTCGTCCTGGGTGGGAATCGAATCCTCAACGTATAGTTCAGAAGAGTAAATACTGCCAACTGAGTTATCGGACCACACGAAATGTTACGTAGTATTATTCCTTACAAATAGTTACCTAAAATACGCAGAAATGTGTTATCCCAGACGGTCTAATAAACAAGAGCTCTATAAGAAAGCAATCGGCATGCAGATGCTGTTCTACTCCGATACCATCAAGGCAGGCGTATCGCCAACGCGATGCGATGCAGACCACAGTGTAATTTATGGAATAGTTTTAGTAGAAAATATTATTTTTATTCCATAAATAACTAACAAGCAGTAGTCCCGCCGATGGGAAGACGACGCCCGCGGATTCATTAAAAATTTATTTGTATATAATAATGTAATGTAAAAAATGCTGGCCTCTACTTTGGCCAAAGATTGAACATTGCCATTCAACGTGGCAATGCTGCCAGCATAATGGGCACGTTGCCTAATGGTTGTGGTTTGTTTGATTAAGTTCCCTTTTCATTGTTTTATGTAAAAACGGTTTCCAATTAGTTCTATCTCTTGTACAATTATTAATTATGATAATAATGTAAAGGTATGAAATGAAAGGGTCTTAATTAGCACATTTCAAAATAATATATTTTGTTTGCTGATTGCCCGTGGCTTTGCTTGCATGCACGCAATAATTGGAAAGGTAAAAATAATAATAATAATATCTAATATAGTGAGAAAGATGGATAATAATTTGATCTATCTTCCTTACTGCGGCAATATCTCCTGTGATGTTTCGCTTTCACTGCGCAGGCGCATGAGGGTTATGAAAGTTTAGCAGAGACGCCCACGCGCGCGCAAATTGGGATCAATTCGCCTTCAGCCATTCTAAAGTAATATGCGGATAACTCGTAATGATTTGTAATCATTTTGCATAAATGGAGACCTCGATAGGGAAATGTCCATAAGTGATTTTGGCGATATTACGACCCTCTCGCGTCCCTCTCCTCCTCTTGGTGAGATGTCGTGAGATTAGGCTCGACGCTCCCCCTTCCGAACTTACGTGAGATTTTGCAAAATGCCTATTTTAGTTAATCTGTGCTAGATTGCGTTGGATTTATTAATAAAAAAAAAAACATATTTTTGTTAATTTATTTTGTTCTACACGGTTAGTTTTACGCCCTAGCTGTCGAAGGGAAGAGGGAAGAGAGAGAAAGAGAGACCACAGAAGAATCGATCGTATTCAAATCCAAAAGCTCCACGCATAGCAGTCAATTATCTTTACATGAAAAAAAAAAGCAAAATTCGAATTTCAAACGAAAACTTCGATATTCAAAAAGTTTCATTACAAGCTGCCAGTGTGCGGTAAAAAGTTTTCCAATGTTGAATTTGCATAGCATTCCTTGGTTCGTCGTACGGTTTATTTGTTTGTTTAGTATCGTTATATGTTTCGTAGAGGTTCCACAATAAAATAACATGACAATCAAAGTTTGCAGACAATATCCCGGCCTTTGCGGTTCAGAGTTGCCAGTCAGGTGAATTTAACAATAAAATTGGTAATTGGACGCACTCCATATTAATTGGTAAATACTTATATACTTATTTATTACTTACTTATTTACTAGGTGGTAAGACTTTACTGCAAAGTTCGTCTAGGTAGATACCACCGCTTTGCCAGTTATTCTGCCGCCAAGCAGTAGTGCGCAAGCACTGCTGTGTTCCGGTTTGAAGGGCATTGTAGCTAGTGAAATTACTGGGCAAATGAGACTTTATGATCTGATCTCACAGTTTAGCAATATTACTAGATTGTGCTGATGTCTCTGGATGACGTGCGCAGTGCAGTGTCACGCGAACCTTTGTAGAAAGTCACCAACAGACTTCATCATCACGTGAACGTCGAGGCAATCCAGTTCCTCGACCGCATGAATATAGTTAGAAGACTTAAAAGAACAAAACCATTTGAGTTAGTGTAGTGTTATAGTGTAACAAAATAGATGTTAGTGCAATGCAACTTGTGCTGCATGGAAAGAACACATGAACAAAGTGTCTTCGCCTTCATAGAGACAATCAGATTAGTATAATGGATACAGTCTTAGAAATTAGGTTTTAAGGAGTTTAATTTAAATTAATATTAGCCAAATATGGCTAGATTGTAATACAATTAGAGTGTCTATCTTAAAGGTACTCTAGGAAAAAGGAAAAAAAATTGGCAAATACTTGTATCATCATCATCAACGACAACAGCCTTAAGACGTCCACTGCTGAACATAGGCCTCCCACCTCCACACGCATCCATCGGCTCTCCACGATTTTGACCAGCACCCCTACCGCGTAACTGTTCTGGGAATCGGCTTCGCCTGCCATCCTCCAATTAACAAGTCCACGAGTGCGAGCAAGAGAGAATACGATTACTATCTCCACCAGACTTACGCGGTAAGGCCGCAGATCGTCGGTCCGCCTGGTCTCCGCTTCGTGGTCGCCATCGAGAACATTTTTTTCCTACAGCTTTATTGTTTTTCTTACCTACTATAAGCCCGCATTTGACGTTAATGGTAAGATGGATGGATGACCGTCTCACCTGATGGTAAGTGACGACGGTCGACGATGGGATATGCTTGCCTAGGAGATGCCGTTTCAATCTTGCCTTAAAATGTCTCATTATACTATAATAATGTCTTTCACAAAACAATGAACAGGTTGGGTATTTGTAAGCCATTATTTGTTGTATTTGTATATAAGGTATTTACGATACAGAACAGAGCAGAATTTTCCATTGAAATACCAAACATTTATCTTATTATCAGAAACTGAAAATTCAATTCCATATAGGGAGATTTGTACATTTTAAGACTGACTTGGCAACACTGTTTTATGCTCGCGTGACTCCCGCTCATGGAAGTTGTGAATAGTTGACAGAAACAAATCGGTTTCCGAACGCAACCGCCATAAGAAATGCTGAAATAAATGGATTTTTTAAGTGGAATTGGCATTTGGACGAATCAAATCTACTGTTTAATATTGCAGTTTGAAAATAAAGTTTTGAAAAAAAAAAAGATGGCAAATTGGTTTATAAGTTATTCGGAAAGCTGTCAGCTGAAAGCCATTTCAAAAAACTTTAACGAATTACAATTAAACTTCATCCAAACAGAAAGACAAATTTTGCTTTATGAAAAAACAAAAAAATTGTCCATGGAGAAAGGTCATTGCATCCTTTGTGTTCCACTCAACTCTTGTTAGTCATAATTTTAACTTTTACCCCAGGATATGAAAATTTAAATAAACTACCCCTTATTGTACTCCTGTAGGGGTTTATTCGAATGTACATTACTGTATTTTCAGCTAATAATCATTCAGCTATTTTGTTGATACTTTGTTCGGATTTGGGTAGATCACTTTCTTCTCACAGTGGAGAGAAGGGTTTCTATACACGAAGTAGTGTAGGTATTAGGTAGGTTAGTATTAATGCCCGTATCATATCCCTTATCCATCAAATCGTTGCATCCGATCGTTAAACTCGCCATTAGCTGCATTATGCTCAATGCACTTCAATACAAAATCACTTTTATTACCCACTTCACTTCGCCGTCGACGTAACAGTTCAATTGAACCAGTAGGTAATCTCTGCTCTTTTTATCAATATTAAAGGGATCTTCGCACGCTCTTACCAAAAAAAAAATGGTTTAACGATTGATTTATGTACATTTGTGTTTAATGGCTGAATATAAACAATCAAATATAAACCGCTATTATAAACAATTCACTAGGTGGTAGGACTTTATTGCAAAGTTCGTCTAGGTAGGTACCACCGCTTTGCCAGTTATTCTGCCGCCAAGCAGTAGTGCGCAATCACTGCTGTGTTCCGGTTTGAAGGGCACTGTAGCTAGTGAAATTACTGGGCAAATGAGACTTTATGATCTGATCTCACAGTTTAGTAATCTTATTACTAGATTGTGCTGATGTCTCTGGATGACGTGCGCAGTGCAGTGTCACGCGAACCTCTATACTTTAGAGTTCTGAGTGACACTGCAGCTGATATGGGCAGCCGTGTCGTTTAACATCAGGCGAACGGCTAGCTCGTCACGTCATTCCTTAACATAAAAAAAAAAAAAAAAAAAAAAAAAAAAAAAAAAAAAAAAAAAAAAAAAATCAAAATGAACATAAAGTATAAACAAACAAATGAATTATAAAGTGTAAAAATACGTAACAGTTAATAAATTTAATGAACTTGTTTATTATTTTAAGGCTGCATGACGAGCTAGTCGTTCGCCTGATGTTAGGTGACACGGCCGCCCATATCAATGCAGTGCCACTTGGAACTTTAAAGTATAGTTTCGTGTGACACTGCACTGCGCACCACATTCCAAGACATTAGCACAGTCCGGCTATTACTACTACTACTATTATTACTATTACTCTTATTAAATTACTATGCTGTGAGATTAGGTGATCAAGTCTCATTTGCCCAGTAATTTCAATAGCTAGAGTGCCCTTCAAACTTGCTTGTTCAAACTTCAAGCTTGCGCACTACTGCTTGGCTGCAGAATAATTGGCAAAGCGGTGGTACGTACTTAGGCGAACTTCGAAAAACAGTCCATGTAGTCTAGAAATGGGTTTTAAAAAAATGTGCGCGCCGATAGAAGGGAAAAACTAGGTAACTTGTGACTCATAGCTCATGTGCATTTTAACCATTTTGTTACTGTTTATTCAAGTAACACATTTTTTTTTTACTTTCCGGACATAACCCATCGCGATTCTGAACTCAATAGAGATGACCTTCTGCTACACTGTAGCAGTAATACAGCCAATCTGACGCCAGCAGCACAGATTAGACTACAGTTACTTAGCACTGAAAGCCCGTAAATTACGGTTGCGTACACACCAGTTATTAATTCATATTAGCCATTATTGATGTGCCTGAAATATTCTTAATATTTATATGTGCTTTGAAGTACGCAGTATTAAGGAACACTGAAGAGAGTTATAAGAAACTGCTCCTGGCCGAGATTTCGCAGGCGCAGACTGTATTTTGTGATAAACGCTCATTAAGGCCGTCATAGCAAGTTTTGAAGTAAAACTTCTTTACGCACGTTTGAGGAGAGTAAGCTGGTGAATGCGTAGCGAGGAAGTTGATTCCCGTAGATCTCCATTGCTAACTTAACAAAGTTACGGTATGCCTAGTCTTAATATGTCCGGTAAAATGACAATTTACAATTGTCAAGATGGCAACCTTTTTTTTTGTTTTGGATCCACACTTTTGTGTATTTAGCTAGTGTCAAGAAATAATTTTTTCAAGTTAATTTATAATATACATATGTATGTTGTATGTGTCAAGTCAAGTCACAGTCCAAGTCATCAAGTCAAGTCATAGTCTAGTCTAGTCAAGTTCAAAATTTTTTATATTAGATTGACTAAAGTACTTAATTCTTTTGTTCAGTCATTCCTGTTTTTCGTTTTATTTTCCATTTACACAATTTCCGTCATATAACTATTTTCACACGTCACGTCAGATTAGTGACGTCATCAAGTCGTAGGTAGTCTAGTCCGAAAGGAATAATAATAAGTAAGAAAAAAATAAAAACATTTAGCTATTAATAATCACCATAGAGTATCGAAAGTATTGGTAATCACTACGTTTTTACCTTTATGAAAGAATACCGATGTACTATATATTCTGTATACCTACTTAGTAACTACAATTAAAACAAAACAAGACAAAAAAAACGGACTGTCTATTCTAAATGCAGCAGACCAATTACGGATGGTGCGGTGCAGACTTCGCTATTGATCCGCGAATTTCGCCACCGATACTAATTGAACTAATGGGAAATTCATACTCCACGCTACCGCGCTTTAACAGAGCCGTGTGCCTTTAAATAGAACAGATTAGCATAGGGTATGGAACTCACTCCCGTTGTCGTCGTCGTGTCTCCATCCACATACAACTTGGGAGTCTTTAAGTCAAGAGTAAATAGGTTATTTCTGGGTAAGTGTGCTCCAACTTCGACCTCATCGTCACTTACCATCAGGTGACATGTAGACAAACGCAAACACATTGAAAGTAAAAAAAATGAATAACTTATTTTATAGATTAATTGTATAGACTATGGAATGTGTGGAAAATTTATTGCAACGTAACAAGAGAAATCACATTCCTAACATGAAATTTTTCATTGTAACTATGCACGTAAACTGCGTATTGAAACTTTTAAGTCCATGTCAATTTGTGTTTCTATTGGTTGCAATCAAGTTACGTGATCAGTGGAACCGCGGGAAGCCGATGGATGCAGGAGGCAACTGCTGAACTGCGGAGCGACTGCTGAACATAGGCCTCCCCCATGGCTATATGGGGGAGGCCTATGTTCAGCAGTGGACGGCTTCCGGCTGATGATGATGATGATGACAGTGATGATAGAAGGAAGATAGCAGGCGATACTTATAAATATTTTCAATTTCAAGTTTACAACTTAGAGCATATTTTCTCTATTTAGGGTTCCATAGCCGTTACATTATATTGTGTGTTATCACTTTTATGTCTCTCCGCCTGTTTTTTAAATTAATAAATGACGTAATGAGCTAGTCTTTCATCTGAAAACGGCCACCCATAAGAGTTGCAGTGTCCCTCGAAACTCTAAAATGTAAAATTTCGCATGACACTGCACTGCGCACGTCGTCCGACAACAACAAGCCTAATAATCAGATTACTAGACTGTGAGATCAGGTCATAAAATCTCATTTACCCAGTAATTTTGATGTTTATCGGTCCTCCGATTTAACCCCCCTGCCCTAATTTCTATGGACCTAACTTCATGATACAAAATTGCATTGCAGTAGTTATGTAACGTCTTAGCTATGATATACATAGTTTATTTTATGAGACCCTCCCCATAAGAACTCCGATCATTAGCGTCATCACAAAAACCTCCCCATAGTTCGCAGCTCATCTTCATGGTACTTTCGCACCCCATCGCGTCCGCATGCCTACAGCTTGTCGGAAATGTCTATCGTTATGGACGCAATTAGAGGTGTAAGCTTTGCTTTGGGTATTTTATTCCACTCAGTTCCTGTAGCAATGTTGAGAAAGTTTGATAAGAATAAATATAATAATAACGCCCAACGATCACATACTATCTTGATCTTGGACTTTATCCCCTGTATCTAGGCTAGAAACCACGAGGACCATGGTCCCACAACACCCAGACACAGAACAATTATGTGCGCTTTTTTTTTTCTGTGCACATATACTTGAACTGTCACGGGGATCGAACCCATCGCCTCCAGGTTATTAACTGGCCTGCTCAACTACCACACCACAGAGGCTATCAATTATAATATTTGGCTAAATTACTAAATTGGCGAATATGCGGTGTTTCTGTCATGTGTGTGACCATGAGTGAGTACCTGCGCACGTCATCCTATTTGGCTGAATACAGAAATCTGCTGTGCTGAGATAAAATATTCAAGTATACGATAAAGTAGACCTCTAAGTAGAGATAATTCAATTGATCTAACAGTTTGATTCATATTCATTAAATATTAAGGCAGTCCGCGGTCTCGTCCGATTACTTGCTACTTTGGGGTATCTTAGCTTTGGGGTACGTTTACCTATATGGATAGAAACCTTTCCATAGTACCTACTAAGACAAGTTTTTTGGAAATTCTACCTACACCTACATACCTACGCGATAAATAGAAGGTCCAGCAGTTTGGGATATACATACTTACGTTTCCTGTGAGTCAACCAGTTATATCAGGACAAAACCTTTTTAATAAAAGATATGATATGATACCTTTTTCGAAGATTTTCCATACAGTAAAATGCGAGTCAGTGGTTGCTGCTACAGATTTTGTTCTTACTCTAGAAAATATTTATGTAAGTAGGTCAATAAGAATGTTAACGGTCTTCCGATACGAATTGCTGAAACCTGAGAAATGCTAGCTAAATGAATCATCCCAGTAACATAACTAAGTAGGTACATTTGCAACTATTGTGGGATCTTTAAAACATTAAGTTATATTTAAAAAATCTCGATAATGCCGACAATTAAATGCAGGTACTAAATAAATAAACTAACGATTTCTCTGTCACAAAATTCTTCTCCAATGACGAACATGACTATTTTGAATAGCAATAGCATGAACCATTTTCAGTCACTCATCATCAAGTCATCACCATCTAAATATATATAACTCAAAGGTGACTGACTGACATAGTGATCTCTCAACGCACAGCCCAAACTACTGGATGGATCGGGCTGAAATTTGGCATGCAAGTAGATGTTATGACGTAGGCATCCGCTAAGAAAGGATTTTTCGAAATTCCACCCTTAAGAGGGTGAAATAGGTGGTTGAATTATTTTCTCATAGGCCAGGCTGCGGGCGAAGCTGCGGGCAGAAGCTCGTCATCTTATATGTCCTCTGCTGTCAGTAGATAAGTCCCTCCAAAGACACACGAAGGTCTTCTACCTTCCACCACGGTGAGATATAAATAATCATCATCATCCTGAATACGTCTACTGCTGAACATAAGCTGAACATAACTTTGACCGGATGCTTGGCTTTTAACGCTGCATGATCTCATTCCCCCATCACCATTCCATTACCGGACTACTAGACGCTCGGCTAAGCGCCATCCCTTCATGGTCGAAATACCACCTATTCATACCAAGCGATTTGATTCCACGTTCATAATTAGAACGGCTAAGGAAAGAAATTCCCTGCCAGCGTCTTTGTTTCCGGCGAAATAACCCGGACTTGTTCAAGAGAAGGATGAGTAGGTATTTACTTGGCTAGCATGCTACACCTTCGATCGCATCGTCACTTCCCATCAGGTGAGAGCGTGGTCAAATGCTAGACAAGTTTGAAGTAAAAAAAAAAAAAAACAGCTGTAGGTCCACCTAGTTCCCCCGGACTACGTTGCGTCTTATGACTCGTTTCTAAGTTCTAAGTTTCTGCATTTCTTTGCTCATTTCGAATTCTCGCAAGGAAGCGAGCCACTCCATAGCTCGTTGGGCGACTTTGAGCTTGTTTTAAATAATATTTTCTACTAAAAATACACGCATATCACATTCACCCATACTGATACTTCATATCACTTTCAAAAACTAAATCTGTCGCGGAGACCAACAAAAACGCCGTTCATAAATAATTTCAGTCATAACAAAATCGTCACGTAAATGAAAAACACGTTTTTCGGTGGTTTATTTTGAGTTCTTTGTCGGTGACACGAGGGTACTTTTTGTGAGATTTGGGCAAAACATACATATTTTGACAGTAACTCAGTTAAAGTCAGTCGGTCCATTTTTAGAACGGTGCTACTTTTACGTGGCAGAAAACTTTCAGCCTTCGCGACCTACATTCATGAATGCGAGACGTTTACTATTAACTTACTATATCTATTGCGAAAATGTTTGATCTCTATTGTCAATGTATTATTATTTGGTGCTTATTTTAATTTTATTTATGACCGTTAATTTTAAATATATTATAATTAATAATTTAGTTGTAAATGTAATTGGTCGGAAACCATAAATACAATAAATAAATAAATTACTATAACAGCAAAAGGATACTTTTGACGCCCAGTGGGCGCGATAAACTTAGGGACAAAACTATAAAATATAATCTTGCTTCTAAACATGCATATTTTGACCGTCTTATTATCTTGTAAACATTGATAAGTCACCAAAAGCTCTAGTTTTAGTGTCAAAGCTTTTGATTGTACCTACTCCATTATGTCTGAATGACTGAACACATAAAATTTCCGGCTTAAAATTTTAATTGAAATTTATGGTAAAAGCCATTTGATTAATAATCTAGTGACTTGATGATTTCTATAATAGCTGAAACATTTTGACATGCAAAGATCCCATACTGTTTCGAGTTATATTGTGCGTGGGTGACATGCGATACGTTTTTTGCCGCAACTGTACCCGGTAACGTTTTAATTTAGCTAAAGGTAAAAAAAGATAAAAAATACCGGAACGAGGATACACACATCTTTCGCATGAACGATATGTTATCGCTTACCCGCCAGTGCATGTCAAACTTTGAAATAGGTGAGAAAGAGAAATAAATAAAGAACTCCTTTTATTCGTTCTTGTGTAATTCTTATGAAATAAGATAAACTGAACTACCTAATAGGTATTCAATATTTTTAAAATGCAAAAGTTTGTGATTTGTCTTTTGAAAAGAAACATAGTTTACAACAACTGGAAAGCTATTATTTTACTTATTAATTTACTAAACATTATTATTTTAATTTACATTAATCAATTATTAAATAACTAATTATGTTTCAAACCTAATTCTAAATATTTATAGCTCAGTACCAAGGTTCACTGTGAATTGTTTCAATAAGGCCCAAAAGTAAAAAAAAAAATTTGTTCACTAAGATTGAGACTCGGTGAAAGGTACCCCGTAATCCGTACTGACAACTTGTCTTGCTTGTAAAGACATCCGTCATTCTACGCTCTGCGACGATTTAGCCACCCTGCACTTTTACACCCCTACTTAACTACCCCCAAAATACCCAGATCCTCTCACTTCTTCCTAAGTAGAGCGTAAAAACATTTATCGAAGGTCTACGTAGAATGGTCGTTCTGGAGGGTATTTTAGGAGGTGTAATGTGTCATTTCCGATGAAGGTTTTTTAAAGGCAAAACTGTAAATAGAAATGAGTTTTATGTCCTGTTTTCAATTATTTAATTATCGCTGTTGTTAAAAATAATATCTACTTCCATTAAATTATTTTTCTATTCATAAAAACATCTAAAAATATTTTTTTCATACTATGTCTATATAAGTATACATAAGTCTTTGAAAATAATACAATTCGGTGATGCGATCTTTCTCGTTTTCCCGCCAAAACTCCTTTGTTGTCCATCATAGAGTATATTCAAAAATCATCGTCTATAATTATCTAACTTAACTTTTTAATACCACTATCCTAACCACAGACTAAAATTATTCCTACAGGTAACCAATGCCCATATAACCTTATCTTTATCTTACAACGCTCACCAGTTTTAAAATAAATGTATTGCAAAAACGCCGGAAACGATCAGCATTCTTATCAACGGCAAGGCGTTCTGTGATGATGCATGGTCACAAAAACTACATACCACCGTCTTGTAGCTGTCGACTCGTGATGTATGGACCGGGGGTGCCGAGGTGGAAAATGTTATATTGATTTATGATAACGACGCGAAGAAATATAACCGATCTATGTTAATATCAGTTGCTTATACTTAGAATATACTGAAATGGAAACACTGTAGGTAAGCGTATTTAGCCAGCGACTATGACCAAAAATTGTAACTCAACAAAAATAAGTTAAAATAAAAATTAAAAACTATGCAGAAGTAAAACTTAATCTATGAAGCCGCTAAATAAATAAATTAGAGAGACGTATGACAGACGGATAGTTATTTTCGATTTGGAAACATAAGCAGCTTAACCACAAAATATTTAAACAAGCTTTAAACTAGTGTTAATCTGCTGTTTTTGTTGTTAAACACACGTTTGATGTCTGTCTTGCCTTAAGCCTTGTTTAAGTATTTGTGGTGTTACAGAATATGAGCTTTTAATTTATGCGGTTTTGTTAAACCGTAAAAAAATCCCATCGTATGAGACAATTAGTACTCAACAATTAAATGCGAAAGTGGTAAGTACGCATTGTCTTCTTGGACAAGCGCCCGCGCATGCCTGCATGATTGATGATGCTTGCTCGCAACAGCACGCACTTTGCTAAGCGGAAGTAAGTACGTAGATAGCTGGTCAATATACTAAACATTGTAAGGAAACTTTTCAACTGTTCAAATTGAGATTTCTTCACAAATTAATCATTATGTGAATGAAATTTGGACTCTAGTACCAATTTATATGCCTAGTTACTATTCTAAGCGTCGTTAACAGTGGCGGATTTACAAATTTGCCACCCGTAGGCTATTAATTTGATTTTTTCCCGCCTAATTAACCTCTGCAATACAATACCCCAGTTGACAATGATGTTAATTACATGTTATTTGTCAATGAAATTGCAGTATTAGGATTTGTACTCTAATCAGTACTAAAATATTGTAATTTTCGATACTTTTTTCTCCATGTAGGTACAAAATGGTTTTTATAAGAAAAAAATTTGACTCAATCTTGCCGCCCCCAAAATTTTGCCTACAGCCTACTCAGTCTGCTGGAAAATCCACGACTGGTGATTTAAAAGTCAGAAACTTATGTGGTTTCATTTAAAAATAGCCTATAAAAGCCCAAGTAGCCTATGAAATAGCTTCACGTCTCCACGAGGAAAGTGCCAGTTCGCACGCTGACTCACGAGATGACACGTTGATCTGAATGTGAGCGAAATACTAACGGCATGTTTACCGTCTACCGTCTAACTTGGGCAGCAAGCTTAAACTGTTCCACCTACTCTGTTTTACGACTTTGTCGCAGTCAGAACTTGCAAAATGAAAAATGAGTGAAAATGAAAATTAACTTTTAAAATTTAAAATAAACCTTTGAAATGTAATTAATTGAATTTTTAGTTTTTATTTATTTTAAGTTCTTAGGTATAGTTTAGTTTAGTTTTGTATTAACGACGATTATTGAAATAAAAAATAACACTTTTAAAATGAGTGCATTTTAGTATTAACAAATCTACATGAGACAGACCTTATTTTCGTATTTACGACACCTGGGTCCGTGCTCTTTGTTAACATAATTTTAAATGAATTACTTTTTTTAAATTATTAATAACTAGCTTCTGCCCGCGGCTTCACCCGCGTGGCTAAAAGGAAACGAAGAATTTTTTCATAGATAAGTCAACCACCTTTTAACCCTCTCAGTGGTGAATAAAAAGCGATTTCCAAAAACCCTTTCTTAGTGGATACTACTACACTTTACAAAGAACACACCCTCCAAATTTCAAGTCTATATGACAGTTATTCGGTTAGGACTTCAAATTTTATATGTATAGAAGATGAACATATAGGAGTTACAAGACGGATAAATACTTTAAGTACACAGACCTTTATTATGACAAGGTAACAGAGATATTAAAACTCCACATTTGTGTCTGTTTACATTTAAGCGCGGTTTGGTATATTCATTAGTTTTCGTCAGCGCAGTGATTAGAATGCAAAGCACTTGCGGTCGGCGGCGCGGTGCGGGTACGAATCCCGTGGGAGAGTCATGACTTCTCGGTAGGTCGCGATCGTCATTTTAATCTCACTATCAAGAGTCTGTAACTAAGTACTTCTTTTGCATATGAAATTAAGTCAGAAGATAAAAAAATACGACATAAGTCGCGTCATATTTAGAAATCGAGCTTCTGCCCGCAGCTTCGCCCAAAATAATCCAACCACCCATATCACCCTCTTAAGGGTGGAATTTGGAAAAATCCTTTCTTAGCGGATGCTTACGTCATAACATCTACCTGCATGCCAAATTTCAGCCCGATCCGTCCAGTGGTTTGGGCTGTGCGTTGATAGATCACTATGTCAGTCAGTGAATCAGTAAGTCACCTTTGAGTTATATATATTTAGATAGAAGATAGATAGAGACAGAGAAAATACATTTATTCAAGATATCACACAACATTACATTTTTTATTTCTTGAATGTGTAGGTACTTCAACTGTGCCTTACAACGATCACTAGTGGTGACGATTGATCGTAAGCCATTTTTGCTTGCTTGCGCTACCATTCCCTGATTGCTTTCTTAAGAACGGTTCAATCAATAATAACTTGAGACAATTCATTAATTACTGAACTTTTATTAGAAGGTATGACAATAATTATAAAGTAGATAAGTCAAAAGATGGTGTAAGCGACACGGAGGTTGCAATGTATATTTTTCTTTATATTCGTATAGTTTTCTTTAGAGCATTAGTTTTTTGAGCATTACAACGAGAATATGACGGATTAGTTTTTTTATGTAACAATTTTAATTTAGTATTTTCACCACGTTACCGGCTTCTTCGATATCTCGCACTTTAATGAAATAAAAACTTACGCACGCTTGACTTGGGGAGTAAGCTGGTGAATGCTTTACGTTACGAGGCAAACGGAAGTTGAAAGTTGTTGGTTAATGTACATCTCCATTGTCAACATAACAAAACAAAAATTACTTAAAGTTTGTATTATGTTGGTATGTCCGGTAAAATGATAAGTAATTTACAATATTGTCAAGATGGCGACATTAACATTAAACAAAGCCAAAACAAAGTTATACCGATTGATGGAGTTAAAGAAGTTTTAGTTCGTCCACAGATCCTATAAAAAAACTTTTTTTATAGGATCTGTGACTTCGTCGTGACCTGTGGTCTAAAGCACACTCGTTTTTTTTTAGTCTGTGGAGAAGCCTTGGCTCCTAACCTAAATAATGCTCTCTTCGAAAATCTATAAATTTTTAAACCCCATATATGTCAATAAATGATTATTTGATTTGATTTGAAACCGCTATAAGAACGCAAGACTATCACAATTTTACTGAACAAACTATGGTAGAGTTTTGGCGGGAAAACGAAAAAGATCGTGTCACTGCTTTGTATTATTTTCCAAAACTTGTGTTATTTTCAGTGTTAGTGCATAAAATTGGTGGCATTTTATTCGTTAAGTGCTGGATTACAGGCATGAGTGTGGGAAAGTGGTATAGTGATGGTGAAACGTATCTTTTCGTGTTGTTTCCAAAACTCCATAGAAGCTTCTGGTAAAGTGGCCACCACTTTACTAGGAGTATGACTTGACTAGACTAGACTATGACTTGACTTGATGACTTGGACTGTGACTTGACTTGACATACATATATATTATTTAACTCGATAAATTATCAATTACTTGACACTGGCTAAATACACAAAAGTGTGGAGCCATAACAAAACAAACTATGGTAAAAACATATGACTGTCATGCTACCACCAAAAACCATCGTCACTAAAAACATTGTAAAAAGTGTACGACTGTGACATTGCCACGTAAAGCCACGTCTAATTAGAATGTTTAGCGGCGACCCGTGGCGAGACCTCCCTGGCTGTGAGATGTCGCCCGAGATAATTATGTGAGGAATGTCTCTTTTGTTGTGATCTTGCGTAACTTCGTATGACGTAATTTGTTCGCTTTAAATGTGCAGTAACTAAGTTGGCGACCAAAATTATTTTTAATATCCAAGCCTCGCGTTGTAATTGTTTTGAAGTATAATTATAGCTACTATATACACGGTGGAATTTAATTCACTCTTTTCCTTAAATGACTCAGACCATGCTATAGAATATTCGAACAAGGTCCAATTAAAAAAAAAAAGTTTTGGTATTTTTTTTTTTTTATGTTACTAAATGATTTGACGAGCTAGCCGATCACCTGATGTTAAGCGCCACGGCTGCCCATAACAGAACAGTGTCAATCGGAACCCCAAAATAGAGTTTCGAGCAACACTGCACTGCGCATATCATCCTGAGACATCAGCACAGTCTGGTAATAAGATTACTCGACTATGAGATCAGATCATAAAGTCTCAATTGCCCAGTAATTTCACTAGCTACAGTGCCCTTCAAACCGGAACACAGTAGTGCTTGCGCACTACTGCTTGTCGGCAGAATAACTGGCAAAGCGGTGGTACCTACCTAGACGAACTTTGCAACAAAGTCCTACCACCTAGTATTTAGTGCCTCCTAAAATAATGTCTATTTAAGGGTGCACACAGCGCGGGCACCGGCTGAGTGCTTTGTAAATGTTTCGTAGGCAATAAAACTCCTGCTTTGCTTCCTGGTTTAATGTCGCAAGGCTTTTCTTTATAATTTAAATTTAGTAATACCTAGATTTCAGTTTTATTTCTTTTTTTATTTAGTTATATGGGAGCCTTCTATAGCATGGACTGAATACATACAATAAAGGAAAAGAACGAATTAAATTCCACCTTATATATATAACGCCTAACGATCACATACTTTGATATTATTTCACTTGCAAATGTTTTGTTATACATTTACTACAAATAAACAAATCAGTTAAGGCACCGCATGCAGGCTCTATACATATGTACCTATACCAGACTACAGCTGTGAGCTGATGTAACACGGATTGAAAGCGGTTAAGACTAGCCTATTGATGCTAGCGTTTCTTTCCGAATTATAAATTTCCCGTATTGTCTACATGATTATTTTTCCAAAGATCACATATTCGGGGAGAGATATGGTTTTTTTATTGTTTGATACGCTTGCGTTTGACCACTATCGCACCATTATACGAGTGAAATGGTTTGTGCCGTGACTTTATTGCATTATGTTAGAGTGTGACCCATCACAAGTTACCCCACGTAAATTCTTTTTTTAAGGGAACATTCATATAAAAACTAGTAGTGAAATAAAAACAAGTAGGTTTAATTTTTCTTTTATCTATGTAAAGAGATAAGAAATGAAACAACTATATTACAATATTTATTCCATTTACTAACGTCCGTAAGCGTAAGTTAACCTTGTCTAAGTAAACAATAATAATATATTTAAAATTAATAATTGCATTATTATTTACAACTAAAACAAAACAAAGTTTCACTTTGTGGTATATATACCTAACTAAAAGCTGGTTTTGTACAAAAGTTGGGCCCTGTAAATACCGAGAGATGTCGCGTAATTTTGGTAAAAAAATTGAAGGGGTGAGATAAAAGGGTTTAACTGATTTTTTTCACAAAATGACATCATTGGATTCAGCGTGAAATTATCTACAATAAAACATTCTTAAAATACTGAAATGAGGCTTAAATCTTGAGATTTTCAATCTAAAAACGGCTTATCGGACACAGGAATATAGTTCGCTTAGCATAAAAATATGATTAAATTATATTTTTACAGTAATTGATCGAATTAGTACTATATTTTGTATTTTAAAATAGAATTAATACATTTTTAAGCAGCCTAAACTTACATAAACCTTTTCTATTACCTTATAAGCACTCTACATTAAAATGAAGCCGGTGAAGTTAAAGTATATTTTCTCTAAACTATCAATTTGATAGTTAAACCCTTTTTGTTCTCACCCCTTCAATTATAAGTTTAGTACATTGATGATTGATTGATATCAACCAAATTGTACTCGCCAAATACTAGGATTCGAGTAAGGTACAATAATTGCACTAGAGGTGGACTTAAATAACGCAAACATGATGGCAGTGGCTTCGATTAACAATGATGGCATCTGAAACAACACAAATGAGACCTATTAGACGTTTGCAAAAAATATCGGAGATAAAAAAAATTGTCATGAATGAATACCAGGGATGACATTATATATGGCTGGCCGTTAGCTCAGTTGGTAGTAGCCCTGCCTTCTGAACTGTGGTTTGTGCGTTCGATTCCCACTCAGGACAAACATTTGTGTGATGATGTGATTCTATGTATGTATGTATTTACAAACAAAAAAGTATCTAAGTATTGTATCAGTTATCTGGTTCCCATAGCACAAGCTTTACTTAGTTTGGGGCTAGATTGCGTTGTGTGAGATGTCCACACGTATTAAAAAAAATATATAATATAAATATAAATATATTTTTTTTAATGTTTAGTAGATTAGATTAATTCAAATAATGTCGGGTGTACGGACGCCGGTGCAGCGTTTATTTATATATAAGCTGCCCGCGTACGGCAGCGCTGTGCAAGCTGATCTACACTTTATTGCATTGTCACAAGAATCGGTATTTATTTAAGACAAAGGGAAGGCTAACAAGGTTATTTCGGCATGTTTCTTGGCAAAAACAAAGTGTATAGAGCTTGGACTTGATTATATATTTTGTAATTCATACCTTGAAGTTATCTGTGACATTCGCCAATACGATGTAAACGATCGTAAATTTTAGTCTGAAAACTATCGTATGACACATTTTGTAACATGACGCTCGCGAAAGCCGCCGCGGCTTGCGTTAGTAACTGACTCCCAGAAGCACATCGAATATGTCCGAAACTAGGTAGGAGTAATTTCGACTTTTAATTGACGTGAGTTTATCCGTTATCCACCTTACAAAATCGTAAATTTCCTAAAAAAAAACTTTGAATGAACTAATTTCACTCAGTTATTATCAAAGATACTGAAACAGTGGTTAATTGTCAGTGTACAATTTTTTTTCGATGTTTTCTCTTGTTTCTTTGATGGAGACAAAACAAAACACAAAATAAGTATTTTTCCACTAAAAATGTTAACTGGAGTTTTGGCGGGAATATGAAAAAGATCGCGTCGCCGCATTGTATTATATTCCAAAACTTGTGTTATTTTCAGTGTTATTGCATAAAATTGGTGGCATTTTATACGTTAAGTGCTGTATTACAGGCATGAGTGTGGGAAAGTGGTATAATGATGGTGAAACGTTTCTTTTCGTGTTGTTTCCAAAACTCCATAGAAGCTTCTGGTAAAGTTGCCACCACTTTACTAGGGATATGACTTGACTAGACTAGACTGACTTAACTTGATGACTTAGACTGTGACTTGACTTGACTTGACACAATCATGTTGATATTAATTAACTTGAGAATTTATCAATTACTTGACACTGGCTAAATACACAAAAGTGTGGAGCAAAAACCAAACAAAAAAAAAAAAAAAAAAAATATGTTAACTAGTAAGGGGGAAGTAATACAAAAACAAAACAAACATCGATGTCCGCAGAGTGAATATTGTGTACCTGTACTTGCCGTGACTAGGGCGGCGGCGCGAGCGGCACCAGCAACGGTTCCCGCGGGCGGCGCGGGCGGCGCGCGTGCCCCCGGGGCGCCGCCCGCGCCGCCCCGCGCAGCCGCGGCCGGCCCGGCCCGCGCCGCCCGCGCGCGCCGCCCCCCCCGCACGGGGTGGACTCGATTATCTCCAGGGGGGCGTCCGATTCGAGTAGCGCTGCACCTGGAACAAGTTTGGAGCTATTATGTGACAGGCCGGGTGCCGTAAGAGCCGGCTAAGGAAATATCCTGGAAATGGGCAGCAGCATTGTATGTCCTACATAAAAATCCTTTACGAACACCGAGCGTGGTGGTTATGGCCAACGTCTTTTTTTTTGTTTTGGCTCCACACTTTTGTGTCTTTAGTCAGTGTCAAGTAATTGATAATTTTTCAAGTTAATTAATATTGTATATATGTGTGTCAAGTCAAGTTAGAATCCAAGTCATCAAGTTAAGTCATAACTTGATGACTGGACTGTGACTTGGTGTGTCTAGTTTAGTCAAGTCATACTCCTAGTAAAGCGGTGGCAACTTTACCAGAAGCTTCTATGGAGTTTTGGAAACAGTACGAAAAGAAATGTTTCACCATCATTATACCACTTTCCCACACTCATGCCTGTAATTCAGCACTTAACGAATAAAATGCCACCAATTTTATGCACTAAGCCTGAAAATTAGACAAGTTTTGGAAAATAATACAATGCGGCGACGCGATCCTTTTCGTTTCCCCGCCAAAACTCTTCAATGGTGGTTCATATCCAAGTGGCGCTCCATGTGGGAGCCCCTCGTGGGGCGCCCCCTGCGGGCGGTACCTGCGGCGAGCGCGGCCGGGTCGGGCGGCGGGCGCGGCGCGCGCGGCGGGTGGCGCGCGGCGCGCGGCCGGCCGCGCCGGGCGCTGCGCCCCCCGCGGGAGCTCCACGCCACGCCGCGGCCCGGCGCGGAGAACGCTGCCGGGAACATTAACATATGATAGGGTAAACCATCTAATAACTGGCCACTTTAGTGCACTGGCCAGTTCATTTTAGTCCGTGCTAGTTTCCATACGGTAAAAATTGTGAAATAATATGAAAGCTTATAGATAAGGTAATGTTAAACCATGATCACAGGTGGCGTTACGTGAATGCAAGTCTTATTTCATGCAAATGTAGTCAATAGTGGCCAATAACTAATAGCGGCCAGTTATACCAAGTTTTACCCTACGATGCGATACCTTCCATCGGCGAACGGCCTTAGCACAGAATACTTAATACTACACATATTATTTGACAATAAGCACTTTGCAATTTTATATTATTAGTAAAATAATTCAATTTTAAGTACCTAATATAATTTTGACTTGTAAAAGTGCTAAAAATAGGTAGCCTATTTGCAATAAATCTTTTGACTTTACAGGCAATTGGGTATTATGCAATAATCACATATATAAAGTTTAGGTAGAAATTCTTACACGTTTTATTATTATTATTTACGATTTATATTTTCAGTTAATTAAATAAAATTTCAGTTTTTACACACATATCACGTGACTCGTAAAATACTAAGCCCAGCGCATGACGTCATTCTTAAGTACACTTTAACGTCAGTTTCGATGTGATTTTTTTTAAACACGGCAAATTGCCTTTATTTTCTAAATACTACAATGATTTAATAACTAATACTAAAAACTACCTACTACTATTTTAAAAAATATCATTTGCCTGAATTTGTCTTTAGTCCTCATTATTATAGTTATATGTATTTTAATTTTAAATGTCGTCGAAAAACGCGAAATCTAAGTTGGCTATTTTGTGACGTCATTCCTCAGTAAACAGGAAGCTTATTAGTTTCGATGTGATTTGATTGTCAACGTCAACATGCCGGCTATTCTAACCAAGGTTATGACAGATAAGACAAAAAACATGGCATTACCCGGACTCGCAATTACAATCAATCAAAATTCATAATCAAACAAATCACACTACAAAGTCTCACAGCGTGAGACATTCATTTTTATTATAAAATTGATTATTTATAGGCAATCAACATAACATTTCTCCACTATAAAAATAGAATTCATACAAGCTAAAAATGCCTCTCAGCCTCAGAATGACGTCACAAAATTTCCAACTTAGATTTCGCTTTTTTGACATCATCTAAAATTAAAATGCATATAATTATAATAATGAGGACTAAATACAAATTCAGGCAAATGATATTTTTTACATAATATTTATGACGATTCCCATTATCTTTTTTGTTTGGATTTTTTACATAATATTTATGACGATTCCCATTATCTTTTTTGTTTGGATTTTTTACATAATATTTATGACGATTCCCATTATCTTTTTTGTTTGGATTTTTTACATAATATTTATGACGATTCCCATTATCTTTTTTGTTTGGATTTTTTACATAATATTTATGACGATTCCCATTATCTTTTTTGTTTGGATTTTTTGTTTGGACGCGGTTTGCGCGGTGGCACCATGTAAATTTGGTTATGATCTGTTGAAGATCTTCGGAGATAGACAACGGAACTCTTCAATTCCAAGCACTTCTCAACTTGAAAATAAGCGACGATTTGATCCTTTTTTTACAATAACAATAAAATAATAATAAACGCCCAACAATAACATACATAGATCCTGGACTAGTAATCCTTGTGTCTAGGGATCCAGAAATCACGAGGACCATGATTCCACAGCACCCAAACACAGAACAAGTATGTGGGCTTTTTTTTCTGTGCACAAATACTTGTCCTGTCGCGGGAATCGAACCCACCGCCTCCGAGTTATGAGCCGACCTGCTCAACCACCACATCACAGAGGCTGTTTTTATAAGGATACTAGTTGCGCCCCGCGGTGTCACCCGCGGATAATAAGTATATTAATTATTTGCTCATCCCTCAGGAGCATTTCACTTTTCCAGGATAAAATGTAGCCTATATGTTAATGTATAAGCTATCTTGGTACCGAATTTCATCCAAATCCAATTAGCCGTTTGAGCGTGAAGGAGTAACAAACATACACACATACAAACTTTCGCCTTTATAATAATAGTGTGATTATTACAGAAAGTAAAATTAAAAAAGGGTTTACGGGTAATTTTCACATTTGTTTTTTCGTAAAGATGTAGGTAGGCGACTCACGTATAGGCGCAGGCGGCGGCACGTCGACGACCAAGTTGTCTCCGTCGTCGTCCACCTGCAGCGGGCTGGCCGGCTCGGAGGCCGAGTCGCGGGACCGCTTCGCCTCCGCCACCGCCGCTGCCGGCTGCGCAGACAAACAAACGGTACTGTAGAGTTTTGGCGGGAAAACGGAAAAGATCGCGTCACCGCATTGTATTATTTTTCAAAACTTGTGTTATTTTCAGTGTTAGTGAATAAAATTGGTGGCATTTTATTCGTTAAGTGCTGGATTACAGTCGTGAGTGTGGGAAAATGGTATAATGATAGAAGCTTCTGGTAAAGTTGCCACCACTTTACTAGGAGTATGACTTGAATAGACTAGACTATGACATGGCTTGATGACTTCGACTGTAACTTGACTTGCCTTATATATTTTTTAACTCGAGAAATTACCAATTACTTGACACTGGCTAAATACACAAAAGGAGCCAAACCAAAAAAAAGTACTGTAACCACAATCGTTATATACTAGCGACTCTGTAAGATGTAGACCACGAATCTCGCATTTGCATAACTTTTAGTCTCCTGAATCGACCAAAAAATCCAAGTAACGAGAATCTGTTGAGAAATGCACGATTTAGAGAAAAAATGTTTTGGTTTCTAACCAGGTGAGCACTAGACCATAGATGAAGATTGGTACTTATCAATATGTACTTACCACGGCGGCAGGCAAAATGCCAATTTTTCTTTTTCGTTCCCTGTCCTCTATGATTTTCTTTTCTTCTGATTTTTGACGATCTGTAACAAAAAAAATTCAAAACTATAGAGACAAATTTATAATGAGAATCATTCATGATATTGCCTATCATTACAATATTGATTAAACTTTTCCTGTTTGAGATACACCTGTGTATCCTCTTCTTGTGTCAAGATGTTGGTGAAATTAAAGGAAAAAAATACTTTACACATACATTTAAGTTCTATTTCTTCGTCGTCCAGAAGAAGAGACACTACTTCTTTAGGCTTCAGAGTGTCTGGCTTGAAGTTTCCACCGCTTATCACCATTCTTTGGATCTGTAAATAAATTGTGATATATAAATAAACTTGGAGTTAATTAACCAGTATTATTCTGAATTATATTGTTAGAGAAATATGGGTTAGTAATTGAAGGGGTGAGAACAAAAAGGGTTTATCTGATTTTTTTCACAAAATGACTTATGGGTATCGTTGGATTCAGCGTGAAATTATCATCAATAATACATTCTCAAAATACCGAAATGAGGCTTAAATCTCGAGATTTTGAGTCTAAAAACGGTTTATCTGTCACAGGAATACAGTTCGCTTAGCATTTAAACATTATTTTATTATACTATATTTTTACAGTAATTGTATGAATTAGTACTATATTTAGTATTTAAAAATAGAATTAAAACATTTTCAAGCAACTGAAACTTACATAAATCTTTTCTACTACCTTATAAGCACTCTACATTAAAATGACGTCGTTGACGTTTAAAGTCAATTTTCTCGAAACTGTCAATTTGTCAGTTAAACCCTTTTTATTCTCAACCCTTCAATTATTTGTTTATTCAGCAATTTGATGCGAAGTATTATCGCTTATAGTGAAGAAAAGTCCGCTTACCCCTACACCAAAAGCGGTTGTAATTCTATACTCATTCCGAGGACTTATCATTTTAGTTTTAAACATCAATATTGCTATTAATAGTTATGAAATTATAGGTTACAAAAAAAGCCCTTTTTCACCGCCATCAAAATGAGTGGAGATTTACTATATTATATGAAAATAATTTAAACACTACTACAAACAACTGAAATTACCAAATTTAGTTAACTAATTGCAAAAAAATAAAGATTGGATTGAAGGCGCCTGAACCTATGTTTAACCAAAGAAGCAAATCATATTCTAGCTCTAAAACAAACAACTTTCACATTTGAATTCTATACTGTGAATAGAACCATACCTCACTCTTCTCCCTCGCACGCTGCATGATCCTCTCCTCTATAGTTCCCTTGCAGATGAGTCGGTACACAGTCACCTGCTTGGTCTGGCCGAGACGATGCGCGCGGTCCATCGCTTGTTGGTCCACGGTCGGATTCCAATCCGAGTCATAGAAGATCACCTAGTTTAAAGATCAAATTCAAAATTCAAATTATTTATTCTTAATAGGATGGAGTTACATGATTTCTTATAATTAAACATATTTCCCATAATTTATCAAGACTAGTCCAACTTACGTATTAAGTCTGTGTACCATGTACTAGTATAGACTATGTTACAGGGTACAAAGTTTATGCTAAAATGGACCTTTGAGAACATCCCACCTGATGAAAGTGGCGATGTGGTCTAAAGTAAAGCATTCACGAGATGGAAGATAATAATTATAGCAAAGAGAAATGTTCGTTACACGACACAGAGTAACTTTTCTTTCTTCTTCTCGTGCCTCAAATATAGGACCATGATCCTTTAACACCCATATACATATACATATAGAATAGCTTTTCATATTGTGCATATGATTTCAGTATTAGCAGGAATGGAACCTACACTTTACACTTACGAATAATGGGAAATCTGTCGAATATGGAATCATGGTGGTTACCGCATCATGGAAAAATTCTGACGAATGTACAAAACATGAACACAATCTAATGAATGAGATAGATAAATCAGATAAACAAAATATATAAACTAATGTTAGTGTAAATTACAGGCGGGATTTGAACCCGCTTCCATCAGTTCTTAACCGGGATTGTTCAACTTATATCTCCAACTGACTTTATTCACCCTTCACTAAATAGTGTAATAGTGTGTAACTTTGTAAATGCAGTGTGGGCGAAACACTGGAAATATAAGCTACGATAAAAAATTGTTTGTGCCGCCACTTTGTATACGTTTTTGCATTTTGTAAAATTGTAATATGTGTATAAAATGAAATACATTCACATTCACAGTGTATTAGGCTAAGTTTTAGCCAAATAAATAAATCAATCAATCAATCAAAAATACAACCATCATAGTTTCGTTAAGCTTACCGTGTCAGCAGCTGTCAGGTTGATGCCAAGACCGCCGGCTCGCGTGGACAGTAGAAACACAAAGATATCTGTTCGCGCCTGGAACAAATTACCTGTGTAAATGATAACCAACCTAAACGCAAACATAAAGGCAACCCAGTGCCAGGTTTTATCGGTTGTTTATAGACTGCATTTTGGAGAGTGTGGGAAGAAATTACACGATATTATTCCTCCATCTCCCTTTAACCGGACATCGAGGCGAACAAAAAACACGGCACCCATTCACTAGGTCGTAGGACTTTTCTGCAAAGTTCGTCTAGGTAGGTACCACCGCTTTGCCAGTTATTCTGTCGCCAAGCAGTAGTGTGCAAGCACAACTGCGTTACGGTTTGAAGGGCATTGTAGCTAGTAAAATTACTGGGCAATTGACACTTTATGATCTGATCTCACAGTCTAGTAATGTTATTACCAGACGTGCTGATGTCTCAGAATGATTTGCGCAGTGCAGTGTCACGGTGAACCTATATTTTAGTTTCGAATGACACTGTTCTGATATGAGCGGCCGTGTCGCTTAGCAGCAGGTGAACGACAATCTCGTCACATCATTCAATAACAAAAAAGAATATTATGGTTGAAATTCCATCAACCCGCACTAAGCGTTATGCCAACGCACTTTATACTGCGAACAGTAAATTGCCGGCGTCCTTGTTTCCACCTAACTACAATCTGGGAATCTTCCAAGCCAAGAGTGAACTGGAATCTTCTAGACAAGCATGCACCATCGTTGACTGCGTCGTCACTTTCCATCAGGTCAAACAGTGGTCAAATACTTTGTCTACAAACAATTTAAAAAAACTAGAGGTTGTTCTTTGCATCGTTTTTAACATTTCATTTTTATTTAACACTATCTGACTCGCCCCGGCTACGCACGGTTTAATATTTTTACACCCTATCTCTGCCCAAGAGAATACTTCTTCTTCTTCTCTCATCTCACCAAAAGGTTAAAAAAACCTTCCCTAGACTACGACAAACATTTTAAAACCAAAATCAACTAAATCTACCCAGCCGTTCTCGAGTTTTAGAACTAGTACTAACGAACATCAATTGATTTTTATATGTATAAAAGATAAAAGATTATGGGCAGCCGTGACTGTTAACATCAGGTGAACGACGTGCTCGTCACGTCATTCGTTAACATAAACGAAATAAATAATTTAATATCATCAGCCCAATACGTTCCCACTGGTGGGACACTGGCGTTCTCTCAAATAAGAATATAGGCCCACCACGCTGGCCAATTGCTGGATGGAATTGGTGGTTTGTGATTCAGGAACATGCCGATTCCCTTACGATGTTTCCCTTCACAGTTTGAGAGTGAGTGCACATTCCTGAAAAGTCATCGATGCAGGGCCGAACTGGATTTGAAATTGGGTGCGTCGATTTAAAAGACGCAGCTACCACTGAGCCACACTCGCTCACGAACATTTTTATTAACATATAAAATACTGTAAAATGTGTAATAATTTACCTGAAAATCGGCGACCATGTCTCGTCGAGCTGAAATCTTACTGGATCCATCCAACCGCATGTACTTATGTTTCCTATGCCACATGTATTCCTATAAACAAATACAATTAAATGGTAACAGCTTTACACTATAAACCATCCAGCCAACATTTCAGATATAGATATATCACATCACACCATCATCCGGAAGACATCTACTGCTGAACACAGGCATCCCCCATAAAACGCCACTTTGGACGCTTCTCATAAGGGAGGTTTGCTATCACCATGGAGACAGACGGCGTGGTGATCGTACATGCAGAATGCTGCTGCCCATTCCCTGGTTTTTTTTTTTTTTTGTTAGTGAATGATGTGATGAGCTAGTCGTTTACCTGATGTTAAGCGACACGGCCGCCCATAACAGAACAGTGTCACTCGGAACCCCAAAACATAGTTTCGAGCGAGCGACACTGCACTGCGCACATCATCCTGAGACATCAGCACAGTTTGGTAATAAGATTACTCGACTGTGAGATCAGATCATAAAGTCTCAATTGCCCAGTAATTTGACTAGCTACAGTGCCCTTCAAACCGGAACACAGTAGTGCTTGCACAATACTGCTTGGCGGCAGAATAACTGGCAAAGCGGTGGTACCTACCTAGACGAACTTTGCAACAAAGTCCTACCACCTAGTAAAATCCCCTTAGCCAGCTCTTACGGCACTCACGGAAAGAGATGCGATCATCCTGTTCGCACACCATTCGGGACACATGGGACCACACGGCGGAAGTATACTTACTTCTAATAAATCAATCATCTTTGTCATCTGACTGTATATTAATACTCTGTGGCCTCGTTCTTTCAGTCTTTTCAGTAATGAGTCTAATACTGTTAGTTTCCCCGCGTCGCTCACTAGCTGGTTCTTGTCTGAAAATTATAAACATCTAAATATATATAACTCAAGGGTGACTGACTGACTGACTGACATAGTGATCTATCAACGCACAGCCCAAACCACTGGACGGATCGAGCTGAAATTTGGCATGCAGGTAGATGTTATGACGTAGGTATCCGCAAAGAAAGGATTTTTTGAAATTCCACCCTTAAGAGGGTGAAATGATGGTTGAATTATTTTCCCATAGGCCACGCCGCGAGCGAAGTTGCGTGCGGAAGCTCGTTTCTTTATATAACATTCACAGGTAAAGGAAAAGAAATAGAAAGAAGAACAACAAAAATTTATAAACATTTGTGGACATTTCAAACAGGGCCATTCAGCCTCAAACAAAGTAAATCTGGAACCAGGAAAACCTATCAAACTTAATTTTAATGAACTCTGACAATAAATTACATACACTTATGGAAAAAACGACTCTGAAGAAAGCAAAATATATTGCTTACCTCCCACCAATGTCTAAGTGCAGCGGAAGTGAGACAGCAATATAAATACCTAAATGTGTCTGTATAGTATGAGCCTTTTAATAAATGTCTTAGAAGTGTAATGCCTTTCTGCACGAAACTTCGACAGCTCGTAGTACGCACTTATCCCTTCTATGATGATATTATATCATACCATAGAGATAATGGCTCAATGGCGTACCTCGGGGGAGGCCTATGTCCAGCAGTGGACTAACACAGGCTGATGATGATGATGATGATAGAGATAAGTGCGAACTTAGGAGCTGTGAAACTTTAGTGCATTAGACATTTTCTTCATTGAAACGCGCTATTACATACAAATTAAGAAAAGGCATCTATCTCACCTGGCACCTGCAAGCAGGCCCAGCCGAATGCCGGCCGAGTGCGAGCGAGAAGGCGCGATATTTTGTCGCAGCCCGCGGAGCACTCGGCTTGCTGGTGTCGGGTCACGTGGTACGCGAACGCTCGCGACACTGCGAACGGGGCTCGAGTGTGCGCGCATACCTGGAGGAAACACCTTGTATAATAATAACAACAATAATAATAGAAAATAACTTCCTTTCCTGGGTTGGGAATTGAACTTATAACCTACAGTCCAGAAAGCAGGGTTATTACCAACTGAGCTCAAGATCCATACCACGATCACATATTTAGATGCTGGATCTTAACTAGGATTCCCTGTATCTAGGGATTCCTGGGAACTACAAGGCTCGTGGTCCCACAACATCCAGACTCAGAACAAGTATATGCGCTTTTATTCTGTGCACAAATACTTGTCCTGCCGCGGGAATCGAATCCGTCACCTCCGGGTTATGAGCCGACCTGCTCAACCACCACACCACAGACGCTGTCAAGTGAATTGCTTTCTTTCTTCTTCCTAGACCTTTGTCCCATTAACTTGGGGTTGGCCTAGCTTGTCCTTTATTATAACCTCGAACAAATTTGTGCAGCGTCTTCGGTTGATCTTTGATACATTATTGTATATATATATATACACACCACAGAGGCTGTCAAAAAGTTCATACAATTCTGACAGTGCACCAAATACTGGACCCTTATTGGTTGGATGATCAACAGGCAACCAATAAGCGTTCAGAACGTACGAGAAACCGGGGTTTTACTACGAACCTTCGGTTGCATAGTGTACAGGAAACAGGGGAGCGGCGTCGGTTCCAGTGGGAACGTTACAGACGGTATCTCCACGTGAGGAAACTCTTCCGAGTCCTGGTGGGGCACCTGTACCACGCCTCCGTCTTCTGTCTTTATCTCGCTTAGCATCTCTGTCTGTGGAACAACCATTAATGTTTTATTTTTCAGTTATAAAGCCCTTCTTGAATTAGAACATAGTAGGTTGTAACATTTTGGCGTAGTTACCAGCCCGCCATTTTAGTATTTATTTTTTGCGCGGCCACTTTTCTACTTTATTTCAATATATTCTTATCGTTACTAATATTATAAACGCGAAAGTTTGTATGTTGAATGTTTGTTACTCTTTCACACAACAACTATGAATGGATTTTAATGAAACTGGAAATGCTGATAGCTTATACGCTAGATTAACACATAGGATACTTTTTAGCCACGGGTGAAACCGCAGGGCGTAACTAGTAGAACATAGCACACACAAAAAATTTCATGTATTAAACTATCTATAAAATTTGGTGTTCATTATAAAGGCTGAAAATAAATGAACAAACTATAATGTACGTATGTATATACAACTCACTTAACAGAAAAACCTGACACTACTGGATAATTCATTATTTTATTTTATTTATAAACATTCATTTGCATAAGTATGATAGGAAGCCACACCAAAGTTGACATGACCGCTATGCCAGTCCTAAAAATGTTACAACCCCTTTGAGACTTATGCGAGAGATTATACGTTAGAAAAAAAACTGAATACTAGTTGAACAGTGTATCTTAGCAGCGCTTTGCTAGCTGGATTGCACTTTATTGCGTCGTAGTAAGAGTCACTATTAATATAATAAAATGTCTTTACAGATTATTTCTTCTATATCTGTACTGTTAAACTGTTCTGTGGTCCTGGTGAGGCACTTCAACTTATTTTATTTACAACATTTATAAAACAGTATTAAAATATTTATAACTCACTTGTGGATTTTTCTCTCTTAAATGTCTCATCCTCATGGAGCGATGTTCGATAGTTTCCGGCATATAGTGAAGCGTAAATTCCGTGTGTGTGTAGAATGGACCTCCTGAACAATATCAAAATTACTTTTATATATTTATCGATCATACACATAGATCCGGGACCCTAACTAGGATTCCCTGTGTTAACAAACTAACAGAGAAAGTTTCTCTTTTATTTTATGCATTAAATAGGGACATACCTTCTATCCAAAGCGGATCAGTAAATAGAAAATCTCTCCACATTAAAGAGTCTTCCTTCGTATGCCTCAAAACATCACCATCGGGGCATATAAGAAGCAGATCTTTACTTCTCACTCTCTCGTAATGTTTCACACATGTGTCTGTCTCAGTCTCTTGTTTTACTTCTGAGCATGAGTTGTGTAACCACCAGTCTTGACGGTGGCGCAGGCGTTCGTACTTCACTAGGCTTTGTTCTATGTGATTCATTCTGTGAAAGTTATGATCGATTAGTGATGGATCAATTCACAACAAATCATTTTACATTTAACTTGTGCTACTCCAGAAATTACTTATTAAATTAGCAATGCTCAACGATATATCTGCCAGAGCACTTGGCAATTTATTATCTATAAATCATTAACTTAATAGTGTACTTAATTAATTAAATTGTGGATTAAAAGACACGGTCAAATGTTAAGGTTTGACATATTTTTATGATTGCAATTTACGATTGAAATATTAATTGAACTAATAAAGACAATAGTGTCTATTATGTATCGAAAGCTTTAAAAATAATTTAAACACAGTGCCGAAATTATTCCCGCGTCTTTATCATTTGAAGTTTATGAGAAAAGGTCAGAAACGCGGTGTGTTAAGCTAGAAGGCTTTTAGGAATATATAACACAACAGCACCATTTAGGGGGCGTCTATTAATTACAGAAATTATTAATTAAAGATGTTTTGGGGGTCTCAGCAAATATCACGTAATTTATTTATTTCCACAAGAAACGGTGTAAAATGCGAGAAAACTTGGTTAAATTGAGTAAAACATGGTAGTTTCTACCCAATAATATTTATCGCAGATATGCGAACGCCACAAAGTAGCACAAATGCCCCTTGTTTAATTAGCTGGCACTGGCCAGCCAAGCAAAAGAAAATGTCAGGTGAAATTAGTGGGGGGAGAGAGTCAAGGCAAATCTCACGACATCTCACCAAGGGGAGGGGTCGAAAAATCGCCAAAACTGCCTTATATCATTTATAACAAAATACTTACGCATACAACCATCCACACAACATTACCCTATACACCTCCATTGGCGACAAATCCATAAACCTTGTAAACGCGAAACAACTGGACCCCTCTTTTTTCTCTCCATTTTTCTGCACCCCTTCATGTTCCACGCCCTTTCGGTTCACACTCTCGTGGATGTAATCGGCGGTAAGAATAGAGAGCTTGTTGTAAAGCAGGTGTCTTTTTGAGGGTATAGAGCGCAATAGGACGCCATCTTCGGCTATTAGCTTCGGTATGTGGTAGTCGTCCACTTGCATTGCGAATGGTGATTTTACGTCACGCCTCTCGAATAGTTCTGGGTGGTTGCATACCTAGAAAAGTGCGTTTTTATAACTAGGCGGTTTCGTCCCGCAATTTTTCGGTTAAATTTATTTTGAGGGTATAAACACTATGTTGTTACGGTAGTGCAAACAATCAGTTTGCAAAATCCAAAGCAAATGGTTGATTAGTTTTGCCGTAAAAGTCACACAAATATAAAAATAACACTTAATAACACAATTCTCTGAGGTAATTTAATCGTAATGTGCACAAAGCACTGTTTTGACTCCACAAATGACTTCGTGAGCCGGAATAAAATTTATTCGTCTTTGTGCTAAAATAATACGCAAGCAACAATAATGTAGTATTGAAAATGGGTGTAGTATTGAGAAAATATTAATTACTTATTGAAAATGAGACACAATCGATTCAATAAGATAAGAACTCACCTTCCTAAACTGCATGACTAAGTTCATCAAATTGGATGTGAAATTCTTGTCGACATTATGCCCCGTTTCAGCTCCCACAGAATAATGCAGCAACTCTTCTATTTTGATCTTCTTTTTTAGCGCTGTAAAATAATTACCGTGTTAAACGCATTCACGCCAGCGAAAATTCATTCAGCGACCCGTGAAGTATGCATCATACATAATATTCACTAGTGAAAATAAATGCTGAATAATATATCAAAGCTCCTTACCGATAATAAAAAATATGCGTTACAATAATATGTTTCAATACAACATCATTTTAATTATTCAAGAAACATGAATAAATTACGATACTTACCAATGTAAAGTAGTTTTTGTCTGATCGTAAGAGGGCAGTGTACCATAATTTCAATCTTGTCCGAGAGTTCGTTTTCAACATCCTTCTTGATCCGTCGCAACATGAACGGCTTCAGTATCATGTGCAACCTCGATAGGTGCTCTGAAAGAACACATTTTATCATAACATTCAATTTTATTCTAGAAAAAACTACGGCTTGTGACAGTCGCGGCCATCACACGTGGGACAGTCATCGACGATATTCCGGTCTCGCTCACTCTTAAAGACCTTACGGGACGTTTTATAGTGATGCACCACGTACATATCGATAACGCGATTCACCTAGTGATCTCTACTAATGCGTATTGAAATAGAATAAAATATATGAAAAATCTTTTATTTATTATTATATTTATTTATGGAAAAGTGTTATACATATGTAGCCCGTAAAAATAACGTCCTAAAATAAATAATAAATCATTTTAAACCAAACCAACGTAAATAAAACATCGTAATTATTATTAGTGCCTTATATTTATTACTGTCGATAACTATCAATAAATATATTAGGCACGGAATAACACTATTACTAAAAATGTGGACGCCTTGTCAGGCCAAACATTTTGGATGCTATTAGTATTCATACAGATGTTTGAACAAATAAACTTATGTTTATCTTTATCTTTATAACACTGAAAATAATTCTCTACTCAAAATGAAATAATCCAAATTTTTGACACTTTGACATGTAAAAAAGGAAATATTATGTATTTAGGAAATAAAATTATAAATTAATGTGCACATATAGAAGTATGTTAGAATTAAATCCACAATTAACTCACTCTCATCAATGGTCGTCTTGTTCTCTGCATGGCTTTCGATGTCTTTCGAGAACCATTCGTTGAACTCCTCGTGGGAATCGAACAGTGTCGGCATTATGAAATGAAGCAACGCCCAAAGCTCAGCCATGCTGTTCTGTATTGGCGTTCCTGTGACAAGCGAATTATATATAATTTTTTTAAATACTAAATAGTTTTGATTTTGCCCACATTTCTCCTGATGTTAGATGACAATGTGGTTGGTGATGTACCTCGTTCGACAATAAGAAAACTGTTCACTCTCCTCTTTAAAACATCCAGTTTATAAATATTCGGAAACAGACTTTTACTGATATTTCCATATTTATTCCATCATTTAGTAAATAGTAATAAATTGTTCCAATATTACGAAATGCGTTATTCACGGCTTTTCAGGTCCTATAAAAGAAGCAATCAGCATTATCAGCTTTTTTGCTGGATAAAGACAATAAGAAAACCAATTAATCGCGCGTACTATCCCCGCTCCCTACAAAAATAGTTTACTTTATTACAGCATACTCCTCGAAGATCCTGTATGTAATTGGACAAATAATATGACTGAAATTTGACCAACCAATCAGGAAGCATGCCATTTCAACTTCAGTTTATTAAAAATGAACTGAAACTGAAAATCACGCCAGGTGTTGAGTACACCGGCATGAATGCTGAGTTAAGCTCTTTTCAACACCACTGCTTCCGTGCTAACTATTATCTACTCTTTTATTTCTCTTATGAAATACTCTTAACTAGGTCTATTTATATTTACAACTTTGCACCGCGTAAACTACATCCGCGCGGGTCAAAGACGTCGCCACCAGCTGTTTGCTGCGCCTCCTGCCTCACGCACGTGGCACGCTCATAATGCTCTAACGGCAAGGGCTGTAGCTGTTATCAACCGCTTCTTAAGCGAAGTTCAAGATGCTGACACACATACTGACCCCATTAGTCGGCTTTATAAATATATATTGCTTAGTCCATATAAGAACTTAGTATAACAATGTGAATGTTTTGGCGTAGCTGTAAGTTCACAGTGTAGTTAACAAATAAATAAATAAATATTTAATTGTATTCTCTTGTTGTATGTATGTTCTTGTAAGTTTTATTTTATTTTTAAAGTAAGTGTTGAATAAATGGTTTTCTTTCTTTCTTAAAAACAAATAAAATACCGGAAAGCAGCAGGCGGTTCCTGCAGCTGAACCCAAGCAGCAGCTTCCACCTCGCGCTGGCCGAGCTCTTGATGGCCTGCGCCTCGTCCAGTATCATGTGCTGCCACGGCACGCGGTTGAGGTACTTGAGGTCGGAGACCACGATCTGGTAGGAGGTGACCACGACGTGGAAGGCGGCGCGCCGCGTGTGCAGCTCGCGCCGCTCCCAGAACTGGCGGAGTATGCGCCGTTCGCCCGGGCTGCCCCAGTATGGTACCTATATAGTCATTCATAGTCATTTGTTCATATAAAAAATACTCAAAAATATACAAATAGGTACCAGTATGCAGAAAATATATTTTAGTTCTATAAATATCTACATGATGTAGTTTTTTTTTACTAGCAACGTTATTCTAATCTTTTAACTAACTACTACTATAATAATATAACAACTAAATATAATATTGTCAAATAAGGTTTCCTTTCAAAATTAAATAACAGTCCTACAATTATTTTTTTAAATTTTTTATTATAACAACAATAATTAAGTTTCAATATTATATATTATTTAATATCACGAATTTATTCGAATGTTTAGTGTGTCGTTAGCATATTGAGGAACATTTACTGATCAATAATTTACAGACAGTAAAAAGATTTTTAGAAGTATATTCTGCTATTCATAAATATCACAATGCGACAGAGATAGGGGATCCAGGATACACGGATCCTTAAGTAGAATAATCCAAATCCAAAACAATCCAAATCAATTATCATTAGACTGGATACACTTTAGACATTAATGTTCTGGCTTCAATTACTAGACATTTCCTGATACGACTAAATCTTGGCAGTTTTAGAACTTACCACTTTAAAGTCCGGTACGAATCTCTGCATTTCCTGCTGCCAGTTGTGAAGTGTGGAAGCAGGAGAGACGACGAGGAAAGGTCCCCAGACACCGAGCCTCTCGGCCACGTGGCACAAAAACGCGATGCATTGCACCGTCTTACCTAGACCCATCTCGTCCGCTAGAATACCACTTATGCCCTGGGAAATAAGGATCATACTTAATTGAGATATTGTACACACACACACACACACACACACACACACACACACACACACACACACACACACACACACACACACACAAAACGCACACGCACCTTACACAACTGACATTCTCTCACGTATTTATGCACATGGGCACTTATAAATATTTTTTTGTTTCTTGTTTAAAGTTTAAATTAATATTAAAATCAACACTGACATAATAGGCTATTTGACTACTATTAAAAATGAACAAGTAAATATTATTTTCATAAAGTAGGTTAAAAATGAATGTAATAATTGTAAAAATAAGTAAAATCGGTAAATTAATCACGGAGTAGTACGCTTTTAAAGTTTCATCGCCTGTCCCTTTCTCGCAAAACAGAGATCGTGTTGAGCTTCCTCACAGCTACTATGAAGGCATGGCTTGTGACGTCACATGCCAATGAGATTGTATGTAGAACTACCACAGCTTAGTAATGAGTTACTGTGAGGACTGGTAACTGACGTCACTGCGTGTTTGAGTTGTCTCTTTCTATTTCTGTATTTTAAAATGCCTGTAACTTAGTAATTTTTTGAGATATTTAAGTTTTGTTTTCACAGTTATCTATTTTTTGAGGTATATTGTTTATGTATGCAATAAAAATATAGTAGTCAAATAGCCTATTATATAAGTCAAAGGATGGGAGAAGCCTCGGCTCCTGAAATACAGTGTTCTTGCTAGTTCGGGAGTCTATGGACTCATTAACATGTATGAAACCCTTTAATGTCAATAAATAATTATTTTATTATATATTTTATTATTGTAGTTACTCTTATCACCAAAAATCTTCTATACTTGGAATAGATTATCTTACAAGATAGATGTTAGTGGCTAAGCAATATTTTATAACTTTTGAGACAACGAAAATTCTAATGCAGGCAATAAATAAACAAGGAAAATGTAAAATGTAACTTAAAAACCAAACAGAATTAATAATAATTGACTTCAACCAAAATTAGGCAAAAGCATTTAGAACCGCCCCATCGTCGCATCATTTCGTTAACTTCTCGTAATATAAGAAGTTCATAGATACACTCCCTGTATCTATTACTGTTGTTTGGACCACAGTGGTGCACTTTTAGTGGTTATCTATTATAATGAAAATTAGTGGCATTCGAGAGAATAACACTAACCACAATATTATTGTATTTAGCATAGAGTAATGCTTTATCTGGAGAATTTTTACTAAGGACTAGAACACCACACTAAAAAGGTATTTCTAATTAAATCCGTGGGATGGCATTAACTTACATAACAATAAATGAACAATAAAAAGTATACGACCGACGTACGAATAACCTTCGAGGGATTAAATAATTATGTAAAATTAATAAATTATCTATCCCCTCCATAATGAACTATTTATGAAAACGAAAACCCGTAAACAACATTGTGGAATGCGAATAAACAATTGATGTGAATTCTTACCTGATCATATAAGTTCGCAAGCCAGTTCATGCCCTTCAGCTGATACCCTTTGAGTGTTCCCCGGAAGATGTCCGGTTGGTCATGGTCCCCACGCGCTCGCCCCCCACTGCCCCCCGGGTCCCCACTGTCCCCGTTGTCCCCATTGTCCCCAGCATCCCCAGAAGTGTGTAGGACTCCGGTCGCGCTGTCGAAGAGTTGAGTCCGCGCTCGCTCCGCTCGGAAAGCTTCACGAGCGTTGCGCGATGCTCGTGCTTTCATTGCTTCGCTGCAAGAGTGTCATAGGCAAATATTTTTACTGCAAATATTGGCTTTAAATTGTTATATATACAGGGCAAATTTATCAACTGGGCGTTAGTGGTAAAATCCGAATGTAATAGAAATAGCAAAAATATTTCTAAGTCCCGATTTTAAATTAAAAAAATAAATAAATAAAAAATAAACTATGCTAGACTTAACAAACATCCACCTAATAACTATTTGTCCAATTATCTCACCTATCGTAATGGTCGATATTAGCCAGCCTCGGATCTCTGTCCTCGTCCAACTGTCTCAGGATATGATCGGCTCCATAATCGCCGTCATCAGCCGAATTCAATTTCCGTTGCATGAAGTGCGCGTACAACTCTGTTTGCGTGATCAGGAAGTTGAGCTTGCGACGCTGCCGCTTCGCTTCCATTAGTTCTACATCCATCTAAAAATGTATATGCTGAATATTGTGTAAAAACTTATTGTTCGATAGTTGCAAGTGTTAAATATAACAATCTTCTTCTAAATATATATAACTCAAAGGTGACTGACCGATTGACTGACTGACATAGTGAGCTATCAACGCACAGCCCAAACCACTGGACGGATCGAGCTGAAATTTGGCATGCAGATAGATGTTATGACGTAGGCATCCACTAAGAAAGAATTTTTCGAAATTCCATCCTTAAGAGGGTGCGGGCGAAGCTGCGGGCAGAAGCTAGTAATATATATTTGTGGACATTTCACACAGCGCCATCTAGCCCCAAACTAAGCAAAGCGTTCACTATGGGAACCAGATAACTAATAGAAAACTTAAATACTTTTTTAGTTTGTAAATAAATATATAAGAATACAATATAACACCCAGACACAGAACAAACACCTATGTTCATCACATAAATGTTTGCCCTGGATGGGAATTGAACCCACAACCTACAAAGAAGTTTAGAAGGCAGAGCTACAGCCAACTGAGCTATCAAGCCAGTCAACCAATCGATTAAAACCATTGCTTTAATATTTGTATCGATTTAAAAGAATTTACGAAACTGAACTACGCGACGAGTTTATAAACCAGACAAGTTCGTGTTTTTTGCTCGATTATTGTATTTTAAAGCTACGGCGAGGATGTTTCGTATTTTTGTTCACAGTTTAAATTTCACAGTGTATTTAACAAATAAATAAATAAATTGGTACCATAATTTAAAGATAATCGTAAATTTTTGTAACTGGATGAATTAAGTTATCGATACATTCATACTCAATTTCTATACCCATTATTACTGAAACAAAATAAATAATTTAAAAACAACGGCCATTATATTGTTTTCTCGCTCGTACCTATAAATTTCAATCTCATATGGCAGAAAACAATATAATGGACGCTATTTTTTATAGTGCTGATTTGTATACCTTTCTCTGTTCCTCTGCCTCCCGTTCCATTCGTCGTCTCGTTTCCCTCTCAGCTCGATCGTACCGTCGCCAATACGCTTGCATTTCGCGGCTGAGGCGTTTGCACCGCCATACTGTCTCTTTCATGTTCTTTTGAGACTGTTGACATGGAGACGAACGACATATATTAAAACTTGAAATTGAGTCTTTTATAAGAATTTCGTTTCGTCCACACCGAATAGTAGTAATTAATAATAGTATATAATAGAAGTAGTAATAGTAGTAATTATGTAAGTAGTTGTAGTAAATGTACTTGAGATCTAGGCTAAGTAGCATTAGGTGGTAGGACTTTTCTGAATAGTTCCACTAGGCACTGTATTCCGGTTTGAAGGTCATTGTAGCTAGTGAAATTACTGGGCAAATGAGACTAAGATCTGATCTCACAGTCGAGTAATCTTATTACCAGACTGTGCTGATGTCTCAGGACGATGTACGCAGTGCAATGTCACGAGGAACTTTATATTTTGGAATTCCGAGTAAAACTGTTCTGTTATGGGCAGCCGTGTTGCTTAACATCAGGTTAACAACTAGCTCGTAACATCACTCACTAACATAAAAAAAAATAGCACTCGACGAGAACCCTCAATTTGTCTAATACGTTATATAACCGACAAATGACAAATCATAGGACAAACTATCAACACTTGTCTTCCAGCCACCAGACAATCAGTGGCCTTACCGCGTAAGTCTGGTGGAGATGATAATCGTGTTCTCTCGCTCGCACTCGTGCACTTGTTAATTGGCGCGTGCAGGATGGCAGGCGAAGCCGATTCCCAGAACAGTTGGTGCTGTTCAAACCCTGGCGCAGCTTGACGTCCCACATACCTGCATGGCCACGTGCCGCCAGTGTTTACAACACAGCGTGGCGAGCCGTTTCCTCTGCAGAGTTACTTCTCTATGCGTAGAAGTGCGCGCTCGCTGAACTTTCCCTAATTCTTTCTTCACAAGCAGCAACCAATGGCGACGTCGCCGGGCGGTCAGGGCTTCAGGGCTTTTCAGTGTGGACAGTTTCTTGCGACCTCTGCACAATAAATATTGTTGTTAGATTATATTTTGACTGAAATTCAAGCAACACTTTAAAAATAATAATAACGACCAACGACGACGATACGTTGTCTACCTTTTAAGTTTAAACCTTTGTGAATGAATGAATGAATTAATTAATTAATTAATGAAATAAAATTAATGTATTTCTAAATATTAATAAGTAACTAATGTACATCAGGTACATTTTCATATACCTAGTCCCAAAAATAGAACACTTTTGTAATTTTTTTTATTTTTGTTTTAAATTTTATAACTCGAATCGCCATCTATAGATCATAATGACTGTTCGTTTTAAAGCACAATAATTAACATTTCTTAAAGGTACCAATTAAATTGAAGTATCCGTGGATTATGAAGAAAATCTAACAATAACATAGACAGCTACTGTAGTTAGTCACTAGCTACAGTAGCTGTCTATGTATAGGTGACCTAATCTCACAGTCTAGAAATCGTATTATTAGACTGTGGTGATGTCTCAGGATGACGTGCGCAATGCAGTATCACGCGAATCTATACCCGAGTTCCGAGTGACACTGCGGCTGATATGGGCGGCCGTGTCGCTTAACATCAGGTGAACGACTAGCTCGTCATGTCATTCATTAAGTTTTTGTAAATATTTTAGTGTTAGTGGTTTAGGGTTTAACAAAAAATATTCCCATACCTGACTCCGGGTTTATCATTGGCCATGACCATGCTATAATCATCATTTTCGTTCTCTTCTTTCAGATTGCGAAGCTGTTCTTCCCAGTCTACAACTCCATCGGGCTGGAATAAAATGTTCATTAAATAAAAGTATGACACAGACACTTCATTTTTTGGAAGCTACCGATATTCGAAAACCATTCCATAAAAAAATACTTATAGATAGATAGATAGAGAACTCTTTATTGTTCCACCAATGAAATATAAAAATATCAAGAAAAACTTATAAACTAGTGTTACAACTGGCGGTCTTATCGCTGAAAGCGATCTCTTCCAGACAACCTTTGGATGGACAGTATCAAATGCAAAAGAGTAGACTATTTAGATTTAGAGTAGAGTTATTGTTAAAATACGAATTGAAGCTAAATGATAATCGACGTTCGATTTGTACTTTAAACTGCAGTAAGGTCCCGGCGTAATACCAACCACTCCCACCACCCCACTTCCCGTGAGCCGAAGAACAGCCAAGAGAATATACAGGGAATGGGCGGCAGCAATCTCCTTTGTCTTCTTTATTATCTACTGCGATCACCAAGATCGCGTGCCTGCGTGGTGATACGTCTTCAGGCTGGTGATGTATTTAAGTGTTAATCGCCACACGCGGAAAACTCACCGTGTCAGTGTTATCATTGCCGATTCGATTCTCCCTGACTCGGCCTCGTCTCGATTTCTGCACGCCCCTCGCGCCCCTATCAGAGGGCGGGCGCCCCCTACGACCCCTAGTAGACGGCGGCGGCGGCACCGGTCTATTTACGCGCCGCTCGGGATACCGGTCTACGGTGGAAAGAAGACCGGCTCCGTAGTACATGAAGCGAGAGTTCTGGAACAATAAAAATGAATAAAATAAACCGATACACGTCATGTCATCATCAAAAATAATATTGAAGACACATCTCGTGAGCTGAAATCGCATTAGCTGACGCGTTTAAATATTTTGCACTGTTTAATTAATTAAAATTGCATATATGCTAAGTTTTTCACTTGCGCTCAAACATTTTTTTTTTGTTTTAATTTTTTTTCTCATTTGACTTCTGATTACCTCAGCAGGCGCCCAAACGGGCCATCAACACAATCTAATCAAATTAGAAACTATTACATCTGTTGAAATTTTAATTTCAGGTAATTTTGTCTCGTCGTAGTGTTGTGCTGAAATACCTTAACCTCTCTACTATTTATGACAAATTGTATTAGATTTTTTTAATAGAATGCATAAAGTATTATTACTAATAGAAGATAACGATATTTGTCTGCCTCATCTTTGTGCCTTGTACTCTTTCGAGCTTCAAGTTTGACTAACACTCAGTTCAACTAAAATTCAAGGCTGAATGCAAATGATATAAAATACACAATTTCCTAAATTAACGGTCACACGAATAATATATTTGCACACTTAGCAATTGCGTAGGCATCATATCGATAGAAGGGTGCTAACCGTAATTTCAAAAGCCATGAGTAGCAAAAATATTAACTACTTAATATTAGATGCAGAATTATAAAATAATAATTAGCTGTGTTGGAATACGTTCCTGTTTTTTATATTGGTAACTCTGTATTCACTACTAATCTGCGTCTGGCTTTCCGCATAATATTATAGATTTAATGGTGTCGATTCTGTCGCATTCTCTAAAGCAAAACGAAATTAACATATTTCCGTCTTTTTCATTTCCCCTTTATCAGAAGAGTACCGCCTTACTTTAAGTTTACTTTAGTTTTAGAGAATGCGACACAGAATCGACACCAATATAAATATATATATATTCAATATATTCTGATTCCAGCGTACAGAAACAGTTTTTTTTTAAGTTATTTTGGCCATCCATAATATCTTTGTATAGATTTTCCTGCCAATATTTGCTATTTTAAGTTCAAAATAGCATAGCAGTCACCAATATCTATAATATACAGTATAGATATGTCTTCCAGAGTCCAGAGACTAAGAGGTAAGACTAAGACAGAGTGAATAGGTATTAACTTGGCTAGCATGCTACACCTACGATCGCATCGTCACTTCCCAACAGGTGAGAGCGTGGTCAAATGCTAGACAATTTGGAAGTAAGTAGTAAGTAAGAGCCGGTCAAAGTAATCCAGGGAATGGGCAGCAGCATTCTTCTCGGCACACTAAAATGTTTAGCGATCAGCAAGCCGCCTACCTAAGGGAACGCCCCCTATGATAAACGTCTAAAGTGGCGTTTTATGGGAGAGGCATGTGTATAAGTGAAGCAGCCAGCCATATCATGTGTTTATGAACACATATGGCTGGCTGCTTCACTTCAAATAAATGTAAAAACGTTATGGAAACTTCTATTACAAAAATATTTTTTGGCAAGAACATCAATTCTCAGCACAACTCAAAACATTTACACTTACTACTATCTAGGCTTAGGACTTTTAGTGGAGCTTTTTGTGCGCATCACAGCTCTTTTATTTAAATTAAATCCTTTATTAATTAAAACATTTCAGAAATACAATACTATTATTTCCAAGTATAGAGGAAAGTTTTTGACCATACTTACTTTTGGGTGAAGCCCCCGGTGTAATCGTTAAAACAGTGTATAGCACGGGGTAAGGTATTGTGTATTTATAGCCCATGTATATGCCGGCGCCCTGTGACTTCATTTTATAAATAAACGAGCTTCTACTTTAGCCTTCGCCAGCGTGGCCTATAGGAAAATAATTCAACTACCTACTTCACCCTCTTAGGGGTGAAATTTCGAAAAACCCTTTTTAGTGGATACCTACATTAAAGAAGACACTCTCCAAACTTTAACAGCCTTATTAATAAACACGAACTAGCTTTAGACTAGTTACATCATCTTTTGTCTCGTTCGATCCAGCTAAATATTCCAGTAGCAAAAAAATGACAAAAGCTGAAGTAACTAATCCGAGACTAATAGTCGTTTATTAATAAGGCTGAAAGTCTCTAAGACGGGCGGTTTAGGCTGTGCGTTGATATATAAGTCATTCAGTCAGTCAGTCAGGAGTTTAAATTTTATATGTATAGATTAATGAAATAACCTAAATAATACCTAGACTAGGTATCTTAGCTGTTGTATAATGTAAGTAAATGTTTCATGATATTGTCATAACAAAATTTTGGCTTTTTTAGCATTTATAGTATAATAATTGTTCACTTACAATAACTTATTAGTAAAGGGTCAAGAAATAAAACTCACGTTTAAATTAAAAGAAACACTAAAGTTACATTTATATTTCACAAGAACGGTACGAGGTGTGCGCGCTATTTTAAGATTAGTAGAATGTATTTCTAAATAAACGGAGAGCTTTTATTCCTTAAAATCTTGCAATCTAATTCTAATTCAAATATTAAAACAAAAATCTAAACGTATTTCTAATGCAAACATTTAAAAGTTTTATTAAAAACGTGGAATCTACTTCTACTATAAATATTAAAAGATTTATATCCTATTAAGATTTTTGGAATATAATTCTAAACATCTTTAGTTAATGGTTATTCCTATAAACTTCTTGAATATACTTCTTTGATTACATGTTTCTACGAGTAATATGGTAGACATTGCCGTTTTTATTTAGACATTGTTATGTTATCACTTAAACTAATACCGCATGATTATTTAAAGATACTACTTATATTATTATGTCATTATTGTAATCAAACAGTAATATTTCTAACACTTACTTTTCGTTTTATATTCCATTAAAATTAATAATGAGCTTAACCCTAAACGATATGATTCTATTCTATATGCTGTAGAAGACCAAGGACCACAAATAATCTTAGACAAGTTGGAATAAGTTCCTCCTTTTACATATATAGTGTTAACAAGAATATACAACCTTAACCGTAAACGATATTACTTTTTGAATACTGCAGGTCAAGGACCACAAATAATCATAGAGAAGTTAGAATAACTAAGTACATAATGTATTAAATGTTTATTTATAAATAGGTTACCGCTGGCAGAGACGAGATTAATTTAATTATATCTTAATATACTTTTATAAATGTTTATTTTTAAATAGGTTACCGCTGACAGAGACAAGATTCATTTAATTATATCTTAGTATGCTTTTATATTTATTTTAAATAGGCTACCGCTGACAGAGACGAGAATAATATAATTATATCTTAATATGCTTTTATATTTATTTTAAATAGGCTATCGCTGACAGAGACGAGAATAATTTAATTATATCTTAATACGCTTTTATATTTATTTTAAATAGGTTACCGCTGACAGGGACGAGGTCAATTTAAATCTATCTTAATATATTTTTAACTTTAGTTACTATATTAAACCCATGCTATACGGACAGTCTACGGATCAACACAAAGTGCGAGCTGCCGTCACAGTATTGATCAAATAAATCCGTTGAGAATGGGAAAACATTCATTCTCCGAGTGTGTAAAATTGCCAGGACGCATTGGAGATGTTATTTAAGCGGCTGCTTGCTTCTTGCATTCACGGTTTCGTTACGATCGCAGTAGATCGTAATGAAGACCAAAGAGAATGCTCCTGCCCATTCCATGGATATTCTTTTATCCGGTTCTTTTTTTTTAAAACGAGCTAATGTTGTTGGTGTCTACCGACCTTTACAGCGTCACGGGGCGGTGGGGCGGGCGCTTAAGGCGGCCAGCCGTCATTAGCCGGTTCTTACGGCACCCACAAGAATTGTGGTGTCCTATTCTTGCGCCGGGCCTACACGGCAAAGCCAAAGTCATATAATTAGACGACTAAGCGTCATTTTGTAATAGGGATCTAATGCCAGTCTGCATTAAATTTTGACAACTCTCAAGTTTGTACTTAACCCTCTAGGACGTACCCAAATGCATTCTTCGGGGCGAACTTCGAGGCGAACTTCGGGGCTGTCAAACTTTAGTGCAAATGGGCATAAGTCTTCCGTTCAGAACATTAGTACGTTAAGTTTACAAAATTCGGAATAGGTCCCCGTTGTTTAAGAACGGCGCTCGCGCTTCTTGGGTGGTATTCTCGTACGAGAGCGCGGATCGCCTTCTTCTTCGTGCGTGACGCCACGTGACGTGCTTGCCCTCGGCTTCCTTACCTTCTTTGCAGCATTTTCGTCATTTTCTTTAGCCCCATCCGGATCTCTCGACATTTTATAAGTAAAGTACGAAATCGAATTCTCTCCGACATTTGATTGAGCTTCTCGATGTCTACAACATTTAAAAAAAGTTAAAAATGCGTCAAACCATAAAGAAATATGTTAAATTATAATACAACTTCTACGAGTACAATCAATCCACAAAAGCGAAATAAACGTTTCAACTGTCACTGTGCGACCTTTATAAAGTTTAAATATTACAGTAAACATTTACATAGGTACTCACAATTGAGATCTCATGTGATCTCGTCATCAGCCATCGTTGATATCGAGTGTCGAGGTCCGCTCAAAAGATGCGTTACAGTGGCGCGATACCACTACAGTAAATATGCGCCAAAGCAACCCATACTTTGAACGGTCTCTGAGTTTCTACTACTTTATCTTCTTGCTTGATCCAATTAATAGTTTATTTTGACAAAATATCATCCAAACACAACAAACAAAAAAGCACACATTGTCGAAAAAGTATCTACCGTGAATGAACATAGGCACGACCTTATGAACGAAATCCGTGTCCGCCCCCTAGCCAATTTACAAAGTTAATAAAGAGGTGGCGATGCCACCACCGCCCCCGGGTTCATGCATAAATGCAAAGGGGAGTCGTCCCACACACAGGTTGCATCTGCCCTTGGCCTTGTTATCAAACAAGACATTACAGTTCGAACTACATATTTTCAGATGAAAAGTTTGTTGAACAACTTCATTGCTAGACCATTAAAGCTGATTGTATGGGACCACTACGAAACCTTCCTTTACATATAAAAAAAACTGCAAAATGGACTGGCTTATAAAGAGTTTCAGTTTTTGTAAAATAAATATAGGCTAAACTTACTGTCAATTAAAAAGTCGAAATTACTCCGACCTATAATTTCGACTTTTTAACTGACGTGCGTTTAGCCGTTATTAATTTTACTAAATGTGTCATACTGACAACTACTGTATTTTCAAACTAAAAAAGTTATACCTAATTAATTTTTATTTCACGTGTAATTTTTTTACCGTAACTAATTTCAGCACCGAGAAAGTCCGTCAGTCTGGGTCCCGTTTTGCTTTACAAAAGGCTACAAGTTATAGAAGGTTACGGAACACAAGTTGTATACACATATTTCCTTCGCATAATTTGTTACGATTGCTTAAGCATAAGGTTATCAACTAAGGATCTGCCTCATAAGCCCGGAGAGATGCTGTATAAAACATTGACGTGGCTGACGTTTCCAAAGAGATAACGAGTCATTCAAAACTGCCCATATAAAAGAGAATTCTAAACTTTCGATTTTATTTAACATACAAGAAAGATAAACCAACCGTGGGTGTTCAGCCATTAAGATACTCCAACAGAACAGATTTACTGATGCTTTGCAGGTACAGCTTACTATGAAAGTACTAATGTATAAGAATTACAGGAGCAAAACAGCAATCGCAGAACCAAATACTTTGAGAAACGCAACATGTATTCTTCACGACTACATAACTGCAATATCCCAACAAGTAACTTTACACGATATCCAAATAACAATGAAAACGCTACCGATCGCAGTGTTGTAAATAAAACTACTAAAATCTACTAACACATTCGCGAAGCAAAAAAAGAACATCAAAAACGTTACAACAACTGCCAAGTAAATGCGACGAATATGTTATGTTATTAAAGACTTACCGATGGGTGCTTGTAGAACCGTCTGGCATATTTCTTTTGTCTTCTTCTTTCGGCAAGGATTCTTCGGAGTCGGTACTCTCGTCCGACTGGGGTGTCCTCGTCGGAGGAGCTGGAGGTGTCCGACGATATGAGGACATCCTTCAGCCACCTCCGCTCCTCTCCCACCGAGGTGAAATTGTAGAATCTTAACCTGTCACTTTGCCGCTCTGTAACACAGGAATAAATCTTTAATAAACCTGACTTGTACTGAGAGCGAACGGTTGGCTATGACGATGTGACCGTGACGCGCGGCGTACTGACCTACCTTATTGTGGAACGAGTTAAGATTGGGTAGACAAGTTTTCTCAATTGAAATTAGAGTGAACTGTAAACAATCTTTTCGTTACTTTTAGTAAATACTTCGCTTTCCTAGTATTTTCTCTGTAGCACCTTTTTCACAGACAAAATTGTAACTGTAAAAAAAGAGTCACCAGAGCGAATTGGCACTTTCTGCATTTTATTCTGAGAACAAATATTTGTTCCTTTACTTTTCAAATCAAACTTTAAGCACTCAATATCTATAAACAACTATCGTAAAATTTACCCGCACAATCTACAATAGTACTTGGACTACAGGGTCTTTACTAAATTTAAAGCTTCCTATCTCGTCGACTTTCCGCGAATGACTGATGCCAGATTTATTGCACTGCAGTATTTATACCACCGGCCCCCGGGATTTATTGATTCTGAAGTAATTGAGTAATCTAGATACAGGGTGGGCTTGTGCATTTAAGGGTGGCACAGGGTGGCATGTAAAAGGGGAAAGGGTGGTAGCAGTAGCCTTCGTGTCCACCTCTCGTCGCACCTACCACCAAACTTAATTATTATCTCGTCAAATTGTTGACATGGAAATAAAGGCATGGACAGACAGACAAGTAGCAAAATTATTTTATCAGAAATAACATTAGTTGTATGTAGGATGTCTTTGTGTGTTGATTGAGATGTGTTTTATATTGATCTAAATTTAGTTCATTAAATAAGCGGTTTTTTTAAGGTGAGACGTTTCAATACTCTTTATTCTGAGTAGGTATAAGATTTCTTTCTAAAATTGTTAATATAATAAAAATTAATTAAAAATAAATATTTGTGGACATTTCACACGCCATCTAGTCCCTAACTATGCAAAGCTTGTACTATGAAATCCAAATAACTGATAGTATGCTTCAATATTTTTTGTTGTTTTTAAATACATATGTACATAGAATACAATATGACACCCAGACACAAAAGAAATATCTATATTCTTTACATAAATGTTTGTCTTGGATGGGAATCGAATCCCACAACCTTACAGCTCATAAGGCAGAGCTACTACCGACTGAGCTATCTGGCCAGTCAGTTAATATCAACGCTGACACAGCAATGAAGAGGGACTTCCTGTATCCCTTACTTAAAACTCCCTCACTTAATAATTCGACCTTGAACTTCGTCTTGGCTTCCCCAACCCAACTAACCGCATGATATCAGGAAGTAGAAATTGGCAGTTAAGTTACTAGTTAAATTAGCTTAGGTGAATTACGGGGGGGGGGGTAAAATGAAGTGTTAGGTACTTTATCTATACATGTATATATATAGAGCCTCTGTGGTGTGGTGGTTGAGCAGGTCGGCTCATAACCAGGGTTCGATTCCCGCGACAGGACAAGTATGTATTTGGGCACAGAAAAAAAATGCGCATATACTTGTTCTGAGTTTGGGTGTTGTGGGACCATGGTCCTCGTAGTTCCTGGGTCCCTAGACACAGGGAATCCTAGTTATAGGTCCAGGATCTATGTATGTGATCGTTGGGCGTTATTATTATTATTATTATTATTATATAAAATTCAAAGTCCTGACTGACTGGCTTATATATCAACGCATAGCCTAAACCGCTGGTCCTAGAGACTTGAAATTTGGAGGGCGTGTTCTTTGTAAAGTGTAGGTATCCACTAAGAAAGGGTTTTTCAAAATTCCATTCCTAAGAGCGTGAAATGGGTGGTTGAATTTTCTATGAAATTCTTTTTTGTCTATAGGCTACGCGGGCAAAGCCGCGGGCAGAAGCTAGTATTTCTATAAGCACTCAGTGTTGAAACACCTGTCCAGTGTCCAGCCAGCCGCGAGCGGGTGGCCGCGGCCGGGCGTGGTGGTACATAGGATTGCAATACTCAGAAACTCCCTATAACTACCAAATCACAATCCACCCGCCTCCCGCGGATTTCTGTAATCCCGCGAAGCAACAATTTTCACAGCTGCTGCACGTGACTTTCCTTGTTCGTTAAACGTAGTAATCAAGCAAATAATTCACATCAAAGGAGAGACAAAGACGGAGATAATCGTCTAGTGACGGCTTTGTGGAACGTCGTATCTGTCACTGTGACGTTATGTCGCTCTATTTTACATACTTTCTGTGAAAATTAGGCTTCCAATTTTTAAGAACAATATTTTTCCATTAGTTTTGCTATACCAATGACCACAGAATACTATTACTTCTCCCGAGCCAATGACTTGGTAAGTTATGTGAGAAATTTACACTCTTCTTACAAAGTTGAAGGAAAAAATCGTAGAAGATACCATAATATGGAACTCTTTAACGCCAAACAGCGCATAAGTATCATTATCAGCCATCACTTGATCAATACGTGGCTTTTCAAATGCCTGCGGAACTCTTTAACAACTAATAGCTCATGTAGGGTGGTCAGTTTCTATACAGGAAACCAGTGATCGAGGGGCTGGATTAGAATCCCTCGGCTTAGCGTTTCTAAAAACACTTCTTCTATGTGTACGTGTTCGATTAATCCAATATCTAGGGTATATATCACAACTAGGGTATTTAACGTAATTAAGTTACTTGTATTAAATACCACAGGAAATAGTTGTTAAAACGGTAAACTTCGTCTATCGATCATTCCCTAATGTGCTCTAAAAATGCCTACGAAGCTCCTGTTTGACGGCTTGTTCAGCACATTCGTTTCATTTTTCTGTTCCTGTTGTTTATTAATTTCCTTCTTCAATTAAAAGCGAATTATTCAAATCAGTATACAATCAGCAAAAATGTCAATATTAGCGTGTATGTACGAGTACATGTGAAACAAACAAATACAATCAACAAATATGTGAAATAGTAACGACAAACACTGCAATTACTTTTCCACATAGTTATCGGGACACATGCGTAGTTTTGTCATGTAACTTGAAACCCTTATGCTACCCCACCTGCCAACCACCCACACGAGTATACCCCCAATCCACCCAACTTTAAGCAGAATCTGATAATCATGCGCAAAATGGTTTTAATAAGTTTTGACTAATTTTGTTAGCAGTTTTGCTCGTTGTTTATCCCACAACATTGATCAGTAATATTTACTCATCAATTACAGTAACTTTTTGGATGAAAATGTTATTGAGACCATCATTGTAACTTCGATGCCGCGCTAAACCGTACTCAGTGGAAGAGATATAAACATTTTTTGGTGGCGAGTGCTGTAACTTTCACATTTTTGATGGACACCCTGTTACTCGCAGTGATTACCTACTAATTTTACTGCACGTGTTTTGCCGCTTTACAATATGTTATAATCATGTATGTTTTGACAAAATTAAATTTGATTTGCTTTCTCCTCTATATTTTGTCTGTACCCACTTCTTAATATGACAACTTCCGAAAATGTCCATGTCCCAAACTCGACTACCTACTCCCATGAGTTCTTAATGACGACATTTAGTCAATATAACACACTTAATAACAAGCATCTTCGACGTTACTTCTTGTGGATCATAAATTTCATCAAGCCGTCTATACCGCAAAGTGGACAAAATGTAGTGCGTGGACGCAACTTTCATACCATTAAGGAACGATGAAGAATAATCATCAGACTACTTGGTAAGTTAGTGTTGGAGCGCATACGTTAAAATCATTTAGCAATACCTCCATTCCATCATTTACTATTTACGACTCGGTTAATGATCTGACAAGTTTCATGTTGTTACAGAGCTTTTAGTTGAAAAGGTCGCCTAGCAACAGTTGCTCCCGCTTCCAGCAAGAGGGGTGGAAGGGTTGGGAGACTGGGAGCCGCGCTACCCCTCGATGCAACAGTTCACCTCCCCAAACTAAACGAAGTAAAATTAATATACGTATGCAATAGTCATACCCTTCAAGGTAAACAGCAGTAGGAGCTCGCCGTCGTTCATTTATAAATTTAGCGAGTGACACTCAGCTGTGAGAGCTAGGCACCAGATTTGCTACATATTTATGTGATCGTTGGGCGTTATTATTATTATTATTATGTATTTAACCTACGAAGGTAACTTATTATAAATATTTCATTTAGGCTTATTCTGAACAGGAGCACTTTACAAGAAACCATGTTTTATACCTACAGGGTGAATTTACCAAATCCGAAAGTATAGCGAAAAAAATGCTCAAAGTCCAAAGCTAGAATTTTAAACATTTTTTAGATTACAAAACGGATAATAAGGTTTCTAGGGACAATATCGATTACGTCACTAGAATAATGCGCGCCGTTTCTCTGATCTAAAAATCTTGGATAATACGAAGTGTACAATAACAATACATTGAACAAGCCTTTATAAAAACCGCATTTATCCTTACTGTTAATATCTATAATATTTCCAGCAATTTTCCAATGAAATTTCCACTTTGAACCGATTACATAACGGAAGAGAGCCAGACTGGGGGAGGCATCGAGTACATAGTGGTGGGTGCAAAAGGCTGGGGCCAGGTTACACTGGCCCCTTTTCACCCTCCTAGGGCCCACTCGCCCTGTCTCCCTACTTCACAAGCTCGTAGTTTTGTTGCAATGCCGGGTTACCTAGCAGCACTCCCCTTTGATGTCTGTTTAGAGCTTATATAGGTCCATGTACATACTAGTCTGTTTTCATTTACTGTTTTGCTTTGGGGTATGGTTTAATTGCAAACATTACTAATTAGTTATTTATCTAAATACTAAATCATAATAACCAGCAGTGATTTTATTCTGGATAGCTTCAGCTAGATATATATAGATAAATCCCGTTTGAATAACGGGGTCTACACGACTTATACTAAAAATCCGTTTTGTGTGATGTCCAACACAACACCCTGACTGCGTAGGGTTACATCGAGTATCTGTCAAGCCCATGGCAAAGATATTTAAATAAGGATTTAATGTATTTAGTGGTCTTTGTCCATGGTTTGGTCAACTTCCAAGCACAGCTATGACCTCTATGAACTCAGACATATACCGTATAATGCGATACATGAGCTATTTGTCGTTAAGGACTTCCATAGGGTATCTTCAAAGTTCATGATTAGTTTCTGGATCGTAGCTATTCCCACACACCCATAGGGTACGTAGCACTATTCTGTGACATACGGGAGGTTGCTGAAGTATTTAAGTATTTTACGTATTAGTCTTGAAGTAACGTTCGGATACCGATGTTTTTTATCGTGGTCTAAAAATATAACTTTTTGGGTTATTCATCAAAATCACGCAAAAAGAGCTGAACGAATTTGGTTGTTTGGCAGATAGACCAAAACCTGGACTAGGACATTGGACACTTTACCGCGATAAACTGTAGTGCACTGGAATCCGAGGGTAGCAGCTAGTTATTTTATGAATACTCATTAAGAAAAAAACATAGATACTGTCATACTCTATGTTTAGCAGTGGACGTCATCATGATGATGATGATAATGATGATGATAACTGTCACACATTTTCAACAAATAGTCTAAAGGCAGTGTACAGTGTAGGCTTTTAGCTTATACCAGTCCCCTTCTGGCATCCCATTAGCCAACTCAATGCACCCGTCAAATTAGAATTGACGTGTCAATTAATATCCTTGCTGCAGGGTGCCACTGCCCTCGACAAGCTTACAGCTATTAGGTAATCATAGGCTTGCAGTAAGTTATAACGGCAAATCAAGACTACCTAGCGAGTTCTTCAACAATTGAATGGAACAGTGCATTCGAATTTAAATCGTTTACTTAGAGAAGAAAGTGTGTAGTTTGTATTTTTCCAATCATAATTATTTACGGAATATCTGATATTTTTTGTGTGAGCTGACCACATCACTAGGAGAACAGACGACCGATGGCGAAGATTCCAGAGTGGCGACCACGAACCGGAATACGTAGCGTAGGCTCCCACTAGGTGGACCGACAGGCCTGGAGCCTTACCGCGTAAGTCTGGTAGAGATGGTAATCGTGTTCTCTCTTGCTTGCACTCGTAGACTTGTTAATTGGCGCGTGTAGGATGGCAGGCGAAGCCGATTCCCAGAACAGTTACGCGGTAGGGGTGCTGGTCAAAACCGCGGAGCCAATGAATGCACGAGGCAAGCAGCCGCTCTATAGGGGAGGCCATGTTAAGCAATGGACGTCTTCAGGCTGTTTAAAATGAACTTCAGCTCAGCATGGTGCAATGATGTGTCTAGAAGTTACCTACACACCTACCATATTCAAAACAAAGTCTGTCGTCGTCAAGCACCTACTAGCTATCAGTATATGTGTTGACATTTGTATAATTAGACTTGATACTTGCTTGACATGACAAAAAATGACATTGACATTTTTTTTTCTAGTGTGCATTCAAAACAGGTAACATTATAATTATTATAGTAACAGTACAGATAGCACTGGAGCGTTATTAAATGCATCCCGAGGTTGGGTATATAAGCAAAGAGGGTGGCACCACCCCTTTCAAAATTGGATAACCGAAATAATCATAGCGGGAAGTGTTGAAGCACATCAAAGGACTGGTCAACTAAACGCTGTTGGATCATTTCGGCCGTGTGTGGGGTAAAAAGGGGGGTGAACGGGTGTCTGCATGTAACGTCCATTTTCAATCGCATTTGGGGGCAGGCGACGTGCATACTCCAATTAGTCAGATTCCTAGTAAAGCCGGATCGCGTTTATTAATTGGACAGCACAGCAGCGGCAGTTCCAATTAGTATCAGAGTGTAATCCAATATGGCATGTAGGTTGCTTGTTTTTACGATGAAAGTGATAGGAAGCTAGTTATTCTAAGTTTCACTATGGCAAAAAGAAAGTGACATAGCCAGCGACAGCATCGCGACGCTGTCGATGCTGAATAGTGACTACATCCGCATCGCGATAATACAGTTTCAGAATGTTAACTAGCACGTTAGTGAAGTTAAATGGCCAACGACAGCATTGCACCTGTTCCAATACTGAACAGCGTAGTGACTAAATAAGCTTCACGATAGTAGAGATAAATAATAATATTAACGCTCAACGATCACATACATAGGATTCCCTGTGTCTAGGGACCCAGGAACTACGAGGACCATGGTCCCACAACACCCAGACTCAGAACAAGTATTTGCGCTTTTTTTCTGTGCACAAATACTTGTCCTGCCGCATGAATCGAACCCGCCGCCTTCGGGTTATGAGCCGACCTGCTCAACCACCACACCACAGAGGTGGCACGGTCAATAGAACGGTGACTACTAGCACGTTAGTGAAGTTAAATGGCCAGCGACAGGCTAGCATCGCGCCTCTGTCGATGGTGAGTAATGTAGTGACTATTTATCTGCATATTGCGATGGTGGAAATAATGATGAGTAAAGTTACTTGCACGTCACGCCTGGTGTAGATGTTGAATATTAAATTGAGATTATAAAAATTGAGTATCAAAGGTTATAATAAGATTACAACGGTGACTACAAGCACATGTGTTCATTTGACCAAAGACAAATTCGCACCTGTGACCGTCGATACTGAAAAATTACTACATCGGCATCGCGATAGCAGAGTACAGTGTAAAGTTAGGCCTTGATTATATATTCATGTGATTTTTGACAATTAAATCGAAAAACGCTACTGCTTATATATTGCTACGAGCGAAATGCATAGCAACAAGCGTCAGTCCCGGGAATTATTGATTGCATTTCGCGGGAGAGCTAAATATGATCTAGGTAGAATAGGGGGTGCTAGGGGGTTATATGCGCAACAGATAGGTACGCAGGGCACCAGGGTGGAAGCTCCCACAAACCAGGGAGGTGGCCCCACTCAAATACCAGGAACGGCCATGTTAAAAGCGTTATATAGATAGGTAGATACTGAGAAATTTCAGAATTTACGGAAGCGTAAATTTTCCGAGGAAATTGCATTTATGCGAGATGGAATGGATGTTATTGGAGAAGGGAATTAACAGGTTAATTTTTCACAAGATTAACCCTTTTTGCCATCTACTATACCTTATAGTTTCAAGTGTTACTGCAACTGATATGGGCAGTCGTGTTGCTTAACATCAGGCGAGCGACTACTAGTCAAGTCATTTCGTAACATAAAAAAAATTTCGCCGAGCTTAACCATCGGTACAACACAAGTTTGAACAAAGCAAACGGGATTCAAACTGTTTGTAGAAATAGCTATGATATGGGTATCATTAAAAAACTGACTATTGAAGAATAATGAAGGCTTAAAATGATGATGATGATGATTTTTTTAATGAAATGAGTGGCAAGACAGCGTTCCTGCCCAGCTGTTGGGAAATGGTCAACGCGCGGCCTATGGACATCTGCAACGAGGGCATTGCCGGTGCATTGCGCCTAACCTTAGATAGGACTCTTAGTTTTATCTTGAAGTTTGCCGTACTGTAGCATCGGAACCAAAGGAAGACGATCATTCCCCACCACATCTTTCAGGAATCTACCAGACAGGCAGGATAGCAAAAATGTAAAATTCAGGAGACTATACAGAGAATTCCAGAAAGATATAACTACCTACTCCATGTTTCTTAAGCTTTATTAGCAATATAGGTAGAAGACGCTAAAGATGTTCGACCAGGGGCGTGGTCACGAAATTTTGATTGCAATGCAATAGTAGAAATTTTCAACTAACTATGCACATAATCTGCGTATTGAAACTGTCAAATCCATACAAATTTGTGTTTCTGTTTGTTGCAATCGAATTAAGTGATCGCCCAGAATATAACGGATTACCGGTTCACCAACAGAGCGTTTTTGAGTTTTGGCGGGAATGTGAAAAAGATTGCGTCACCGCATTGTATTATTTTCCAAAACTTGTGTTATTTTCAGTATTAGTGCATAAAATTGGTGGCATTCTATTCGTTAAGTGCTGGATTATAGGCGTGAGTGTGGGGGTAAATAGTATAATGATGGTGAAACGTTTATTTTCGTGTTGTTTCCAAAACTCTATAGAAGTTTCAAGTAAAGTTGCCACCACTTTACTAGGAGTTTACTTTACTTTAGGAGTATGACTTTGACTTGACTTGATGACTTCGACTGTGAGTGTGTGAGTAACTTGATAAATTATTAATTATTTGACACTCGCTAAGTACACAAAAGTGTGGAACCAAAACATAAAAAAACAGATCGTTTGACCAATAAAGGTCAGTAGAAACTAACAGCATTAGCCCGTCTAAAAAAAAATACTTAGACTACCATATCTGTAAAGCAGAAAGGAGTGTGAGATTCTGCTTAAAATGTTACTGGGAGTAAAGGATCCAGATGACATCGTGATCCATCGTGCTACTTGAAATAGACCTCGTTATACATTCAATCTCTTCCAAAACAAAAAACTTTTAACCGACTTCAAAAAAGGAAGAGGTGCTCAATTCAGTTGTGCGTTTTTTCTTTGGTTTTAATATATGTTTGTTAGACACCGCACAATATCGTCATCATTTATAAACCGCTTTCAAATTCTATTTTATGTAAAAAGAGTCTCTGTAGTCCGGCACGTCCAATAATCCGTCACCCTCCGCCCGCGCCTCTAAACAAGGACTAGAAGTTGCAAAAAAACGAAACTCAAACATGAACTATTAACTAAGATATACCACCATTATAAAAAGACGGTGTGACATAAACAGGTACATATATATTACGCAGTGGCGTAGCTACCGGAAGGCTAAACGGGGCAGTGCCCCGGAGCCTCAAGCCTAATTAGCCCCTCAATCTCGTTTAATTTTAACGAATGAATTTATAACGAAATCGATAAAATTTTACCAATTTCCCGAAAACCCTGTGTGGAACTTTTGAATTGCGTTTGAAATCGTCTATTTTGTTTGTTTAATATACGTCTATATTGATTTATACGATTGTTTTATCGAGTTTGAAAAAAGGCCGTGCGCTTTTGTTCATTAAAATTAAAATAAGTTACAATTTGTATTTGATTTTTAATTTTATTATGGAGTCGACTATATTACGACGAATCTGGATTACGATAAATCTGGATTACGTCGAATTCGGAAAACGACGAATACAGAACAAACTATTTTAAATAGTTGAGACCCTAATTCAATTTTTGCCCCAGTTTGGTTACTAGCTACATCACTGATATTATGGACGTATCCCATTTATGAAATGCTTTATTTTATGCTTTAGTGAGATATCATTCAAGCATGTTCTCAGTAAGGAGATTGAAGTTAGTTTAACCCCTTCTTTATAAAGGTTATTATTTTAAAAGCAGTCTTATCTTTGCCCGTAAGCTGTAAAAAGCGCCATCTGTCCTAAGCAGCGTTACCTATTTACAGAAACACCCAAACTGTCTATAATCAACCTTCGGCTACAAACGGTGTAGATTCTGGAAGCTTGCGTGCCCCTAGATGGTGCTGACAGAAATGGTCAGCCGAACTTTGATATCTCTGGGGTATTCACGTAACTTCAACGGGCTTTCAAGGCTTTAAGAAGTAAATTGATTTTCTAATAAGAGTCTAATCGAGTGTAATATTTATTAAGATGACCCAGATCAAGCAAGTTAACCTGTCCCATTTATTTAAATTGAAAAACACACCATCTGTATTAGCCGGTGCTACTTATGTGCATTGTAAAAGAACACCCCTATGTTATCTCAGAATACCTGTTACACTGAGATAGATAATTAGAGGTTTTTTATGTTATTTAATAACTAAAATCTCTAACCTTTCAAACCTTTAACTTAACCAAGCATACCCTCGATGACACATTTAACAAAAAGCCTGTGCTCAATTTGGTGATTCTTTTATTAAACTTTAACTGTTATGTTGAAATAAATTTATGGAGTGAAACAGATTGTTCTTAAATTAGGGCAAGTGCCTATGGAACTAAATACCGCCTTCATTAAAAAAGAAAACGAAGATTTTCCAAAATAGCGTTGCTAGATTAGAGTGGTCCATGCTGAAGAAGTGATTTGGAGATTGATTTATAAAATAGAAAGACTCGGAAGGAGTTCACAGCACAAAGCAGGAAAACAAATTACGTTTGCGCCCCAATAGACAATTTTCATACAATGGGAAGTTTTCTGAGAGCTGATAGAACATAGTTCTACAGCCAAAGATAGATCGCCTTGACGAGACATGGTTATCTTTTTTCTTCTCGAAGACATTTTCTAACATGACAAGGCAGGCAAGGCATGCTTACCAAATGTTGTGGAAGAACAAAAGCATAGGAAATACTATGGGTAAGTACTTTGTTAGACAAACAATAACCACCAAAAAAAACATGATTGAATCTTAGTTAATGGCTTCTGAGGTAATTTCACCACAATTACGCCAAAAAAAAACATGAGAGAACTGATATAAGTGAAATAAGTTTATTTTTTATTTTTTCAACTTGTTGACTTTTAGTGTAGCACTTACATACTTTTTGCTTATGACCTTGCTTCATTTATTCAAAATCTCATAACCACAGACTAGGTAGTGATACTATTCAGAACCATGTCTCGTCAAAGCCATCTAACGAGATTTGGCGGGAAAACAAAAAAGATCGTGTCGTCGCATTGTATTATTTTCCAAAACTTGTGTTATTTTCAGTGTTAATGCATAAAATTGGTGGCATTTTATTCGTTAAGTGCTGATTTACAGGCATGAGTGTGGGAAAGTGGTATAATGATGGTGAAACGTTTCTTTTCGCGTTGTTTCCAAAACACCATAGAAGCTTCTGGTAAAGTTGCCACCACTTTACTAGGAGTATGACTTGACTAGACTAGACTATGACTTAAATTGATGACTTGGACTGTGACTTGACACATTATACGATATTAATTAACTTGAGATATTACCAATTACTTGACACTGGCTAAATACACAAAAGTGTAGAGCCAAAATATATAAAAAAATAAATAAAAAAAGCCATCTAATGTTCTTTTATGAAGAATTTTTCAAGGTCCATTCTAGGTTCCAAATAAAACCTTTACTTTAGCTTACCTATACAAATGACATAAAATGTATCCAGTCTTGTTATTAGTGTTTGCACTCGGCGCTTATTGCTTAGCACTAATATTTTTGCATGGTTATGCTATATATTAACTTTATCTCTACCAAGTAGAGGTAAAGGTATATAATAGCCTTGCACCCTGGTGCAAACATAATGTTTTCCTGCTCTGTGGTTCACAAGTTCTACAAATTCAAAGAATTTATGTGATTGGAGATTTTTTATTAGAGGTGTACTTCCCCCAAGAACGGGAAGTTTGCTGCTGTACCATTTACCAGCCGATATTGAAAATATTCTGCAGAACTACTAACTAGCATTAATTCTAAACAAGAATTTCAAATATAAGCAAAATTGGTGAGACAGTCTCAGCTGGACCTGACAAATATGTCAGTATGTTGTCTCAATGCTATTGGCTGTGGCAGAACCATTTCTTTACCGTGGAACATGCAAACACATGTGCTTACCACTTGCTCTTCAAATATTGTGTAATATATTTATAAAGATTTAATAGAGAACTAATGACTTAAGAGCAAATAAGATAATATTAGACACTAGTATTTTAACTTCAATCTCATGTCACTTATTGGGTTCCATCAGGATGTGTCTAGAGACTGTCTGATGACGAGTCATCCCAGTTTTGCCAAAGATTCCAAAACTCTCAAATAGCAATTTAGAATCAAATAATAATAATAATAACTCTTAACAATCACATACATAGATCTCTTGAACTTAACTAGGATTCCCTGTATCTAGAGATCCAGGAACTAGGAGAACCATGGTCCCACAACACTCACACACAGAATAAGTAATTATTTTTGTTTCTGTGCCCAAATACTAGTCCTGCTGTGGGAATCGAACCCACCACCTCCAGGTTGTAACCACTACACCACAGATGGGCTGTGGTCAGTCACAGCGCCAGTTATACCACAGGCTACATCAGTAATTGGCTCCCAGAAAGACATTGAATATGTCCAAAATCTGGTTGGAGTGATTTCAACTTTAATAATTGAGCTCTTTAAAGTTTAGGGGTTAACCTAAAAGAGTTGGAAAGTTTTTGAATAATAATACCTCCCAAAAAAATTAATGTTGTCCATTGTGACTACATACTCAGTTCAGTCAGTCAGTTGCAAGCTTTGGACCTATAACTCATAATATATGGACCATGCCCAAGGAGCTGGTGCATAATCTTCCTTTAAATTAAATCTATAATACAGATATAAAACTAAATACCCACAAGACTAGTTTCATCAATTTGTTGCTGCTTGGATTACCAATCAGGATGATGTATGGCATACAAGTAGTAGTGTCTTACAAGAGTAGTCTTACCTTGCTTCGTAGTAACAACTCCATGCACTATCCGGTCTCCTTTCGACATCTCATTGATGATAGACTTGGCGTCAGAATCATCTTCACTTTCCGTGGGTCCCTCTGAGTTGAGGATCCTCTCCACTTGGCTCACGAAAGGTCTTACGTCCAAAGAAGCTTCTAACCTCTGGATATGCACAGGCTTGGCAATCTCATGCCGTTTTAGCACTACCTTCCCCACAAGGTTCTCAGACATTCTTCCGAAGCCTTGAAAAACAAAACAAACAACTTATGACTACTCAAATGCACCGGCTACGAAATGTGACGAGGAGGAACGAATACCAATTTTTTCATTGCCAAACGAAACAAAACAGCAACGAAAGTTTAATAATCACGACCGCATCACATTCCTCAGACATGATTCGCGATTATTGCAAATGTTTAGGGCCGCGAACCTAAATTACGAGCAAAGTTAGACTTACAGAATATTTTGTTCCAGGGCGCTGATTACTTAACAGAAAATACCTTAGCACCCACAAAATGGCGTATGAGAATAATCGACAAATTGCTGTCAATGTCGCCGCCCCAGCGTCGCAAATAACCACTCATTTCGCATTTGAGCTTGAAAAAACATAAACCCGCCATACTGACGATACTTGACAACTTTTCTCAATATTCTCTCTTATTATTGGGTAATAATTCAAGGCTTCTCTTTCAGCCAATAAGCAACCGGCCTTATAACTTTGCTCCAATAAATGACTATAAATATTTTATTTAAGCACCACAGATTGTCTGTTTCCCACAGAATACAAAAGCAGCTTACACATTCAAGACGCGTTCAGAATAAGCTGAAAAACTCGTTTATTTGAATTTTTAATTTTCTGGCAGCCCGTCCCGGCTTCGCACTAGTGGACATTTTTTTTTTAACATTTTGGCATAAACATACGGTAAATGCAAGACATACCTAAATAATAACTATTTTAAATTTTTAGTTTTTATTTATTTTAAGTTCTTAGGTATAGTTTAGTTGTTTAAGTCTAGTTTAGTTACTGTTAATTCATTTGCGTACATGTAATTATTAGAAATAAAAACGTAAAAGCCTAAATAATAATGTAACCTAGCAATAGTGTATAGCTAGCTACCTTTGGGTACGGGACTTGATTGAAAACAAAATAATAACATAATAAATGACATCAGTGGATAGTGTTTAATTATTTTATTTCAATTTTATTAAACTCGTAAAATCTTTCAAGTGGAATATCCGATTATAGTAAACTAATAAGTAATTTACAGGTATTTAAGCAGCCTTACTTGAGAAATCATTTATTATCATTTATTAAGGATTAAGGCAAAGGTGTAAATAAATTAGTCTGATTTTGGTCGGAATTTCTATTAAATTATAAAATATTAAAAAATAATTATAGTAACATAACTACAGTAGTTAGACACATGCTATCACGACATTTTTTATCGATGTTGATATGTTCTTTAATATAGTTGAACATTTTTTGTTCTATCATTAATTTTTCACGTCAGAGAGATCATAGTTTTATTATTCTTTCCAAGACGTCTCCATAATATCACATCAGGTTTTTGGCGGGAGAGAGAAAAAGATTGTGTCACCGTATTGTATTATTTTCTTAAGCTTGTGTTATTTTCAGTGTTAGCATTCTATTCGTTAAGTGCTGGATTACAGGCGTGAGTGTGGGAAAATGGTATAATGATGGTGAAACGTTTCTTTTCGTGTTGTTTCCAAAACTCCATAGAAGCTTCAAGTAAAGTTGCCACCACTTTACTAGGAGTATGACTTTGACTAGACTATGACTTGACTTGATGATTTTGACTGTGACTTGACACATATTTGCGTGAAATATCATTAACTTGATAAATTATTATCAATTACTTAACACTGGCTAAATACACAAAAGTGTGGAGCCAAAACATGAAAAAAAAAATCACATCAGTTTACATCACTAAAGACGAAAGTAGCGTCACTAAATTGACCAACATAACAGCACTAATTTAAGTAATTTTCGTACTATTAATGTCTTTGAGACGTTGTAATCAATGATCTTACAGTACTTATATAAAAAACAGTAAATATTTAATTATTTCATACTAAATTATAGCTCAATTAAAATGAATATGTATTACTAACTCTAAACGTTATTATATTATTACTGACTTCCGTAGTAATTTGGCATAGCAAAAGCATAGCAGTAGTAGGTTATTCCAAAATGGTGGTCGTTTGTTGTGCTTTCGAGTGATTCTTGAGAAAAGTTCTCTAATTCAGTGAGTGTGATCAAAACTTCGTTCAAATTACGACTTTTGTTCTAAACTATAAATTGTGGTAATTTGAAATACATCGTTTCAAGCAAATCCATCCAGTGACATTTAATTTTTTACGTACAAAGAAACACCCAGACGGACATCCTTGTTGAAATAGCTGGAAAATGTAGACATTCACTTATAATTTCACATTAAATTGTTTCTACATCTAAGGGTTATCGTGGAGTATTGAAAAATACAAGTTAATTATGCACAGAAATGTTCAAAGTGTTCGCTTGAAATAAGCGCGGGATGTGTGGCTTGCTTGCCTTTGGCGTCACAAGCAATAAAAATGCTCCTATACAACGATTATGGTCCACACGATAGCAACGCTATTAGTGCTCTGTGATATAACTTATTTATCCAATGGATGTGCATGTATGGTTTACGTATCTTTTGACTCTATCATTATGAATATACCCCTTAGCATCCTAACCTAGAAACTTTGCCGCCGGGTCTGCGGCCAAATACAAAACATCTACAATAACACTGCAATAACTTTCAGATGCCCCGTGCATATTGAAACGACAAAAATAGTCCAATTGGATTGTTATTATGAACGAGGAGGGTGATCTTCCGAATACAACAAGCGGCGATGCCACTGTCTCTCAAAATCCCGACGTTCAAGTTTCTGAAATGGAGGGCATTGACAGTAGTGTGGTGAAACCAGATGAGACTGCTGAAAGCGAATTGCAAAACCATGTAGACCATGACATGAGTGCAAGTAAAGACCCTGAAAATGAAAGGGGAAAAAATGGTAAGAATGTTTTTAATTATAATCAAATTTTTGATCTTTTATATTCTTGTTTTTGCTTTACTAACTCTTTTATTGACCGATATTGGCTTCACCTTGCACAACCATCTAAACTGGTAATTGTAAGACAATACTTTAATTTTAGGTGATGAGCTAAAAGAAGAATCTACGGATCAAACTAGCCAAGATGCTGTCAGCCAGACAAGTCAGGAAACTCAAGAAAGCAATGAGAAAGTTAATGAAGAAGCACAGGAAAAAAACATAGAAGCTGATGATGATATAGGGAAACCTAATTTTGAAACAGCTCCGAATGTTTCAATGGATGAGACACAAGAAGATCATTCACAGGTAAGTAATTTTTTGTAGCTATAATCAAAGTTTTACAAGCAGAATTCGAACAGAATTCGACAGATGAAAAATAATTATAATAATAATAACACCCACAATCACATACATAGAACCTGGACCCTAACTAGGATTCCCTGTGTCTTGGTACTCTGGTACTACGAGGACCATGGTCCCACAACACCCAGACTGAGAACAAGTATATGTGCTTTTTTTCTGTGTACAAATATTTGTTCTATCGCAGGAATCAAACTTGCCACCTTCTAAAATGAAGATATATTTGTTATAATTTTAGTATTGAAGTATCTAAGTTTGATGGGGTCGCGTTTATTACCCATACTACATAATAAATAAATATCATCTAATCTAGTTTATTCTGAGATAATCTAGTATATTCCACATATCACATTATAAGAATTTTCATTAAAAGATTTGATATTTATTATAATAGATAAATAATAATATATTATATTAATATTTTTATATATTTCTTACTATATAACTCCATCATCTACAAACCAATTTGGAAAATTCTTTTTTTATTTGATGTCATACAAATTTAATAAAAATCGGTTCAGTAGCTAGATATTTAAATTAAAAAATCTGGAAAAAATATTTAAGTGATATTATCATCCAAGTGATTCTCATCTCAGTATAAAATTACGGTGATTGAAGTCACCCTTTTTTATAAGGAAATAATTTTAAAGTGTGCTAATCGCTTTTAGCTCTAAACATTGTTGAAAATTTAATATAGAGCAAAAATAAGTTGAAAGTAAGAGAGAAATGAATTATACAATTTTAATTTTGCATAAATAACTTATTATCAGCACCCCTGTAATGAACTGGAGAAAAAAACTTTTATTCATTTATCTAGCTCATCTATGTAAACAAAATCTCTTTCATTGCAGGCATTGGATCCATTTGATGCATTATTAAAAGATACAAGTGATACCCCAGCCCAAGCAGAACCCTCAACAAACACACAAAGCACTTCCACTGTCAATGTTGATGATGATGATGATGATCATCAAGCTGATGGTGAGGCTGCTCAGGAGGAGGAAGACCAGCCAGCCGGTAACTTCACTTTTAGTTATCACATACAGTTTATGAGGAATAAGTACCAAATTAAAATTATCAACTTTAATAAAATTCAAGATTTAAGAATTGATAGTTACTGTAAAGATTTTTCAAATGCTTAGGTATAGATTAATTACTATTTCCCCTAAGTTTAATTTGGTCCAATTCTTATAAAATTCAAAAATCTTAGCTGGTATTATCAAGTCCAATCTGTATCAGTCCCAAGGCTTATTTAGTCCAACTCTATACTTGAAGAATTATTTAAAAAATTGCATAGAATAGTTTCAGATATAAATTTAAAACATACACAACACACTTATCATATTATGCCTTCCTCTTTACATTTTATTTGTGTTTTCAGCAGTAAAATATATTTAAATTAATAGGTTCCTTATTTATTGGTTCAAAATAGATTATATAGAATATAGAAACAATAGCCTGTACTGACATCCACTTTTAGATTTTCCACCACCAGCCTAGTCCTACTAACCATCTTCTGAAAGTTCACAAATGTCTGTTGAACAGTTACAGATAAATATTCAAAGAGAACAGCTAAGAAAAGGACCTCCTTGCGATATCGTTTTAAAGGTAAAGTGTCCTAACATGTAACTTCTGGGGTAATTGTTTGTTGACTAACTACTGTAAGATATTAGGTTCATGTGGGTTCATCATGGATACAATCAAAGACACGAGATCATCATCAGTAGGGAGATTTCCTCTATTGAATATTGGCTTCCCTCTTTGAGAGTGCCACTTTAAATGGCTGCTTGCCCAATGGCTCCCTTTGGTTTGACCAAGTTATTGGTTAATCAGAAGGTTATTTTTAAAAACAAATCTTCCATGCTATTCTATTCTTTTGAAAAATTGCCATGTAGTAGTGAAAGTAAAATTAAATATATTGTAATAGTAACGGTAGTAAGCAGTAATCAATAATAAATTTAAATTGGGTTTAGTTTGGTTGTATTCCCTTTGTGAGACTGGATTGTATCCAACATAAAAGCCAAAAATATGCAAGAAAAATGGCAAAAATATTCATGAAAATTCATTAAATGCAGAATAAGCAAAAATTATTTTAAAAAAGTATTTTAGAAAGTTTTAAATTTTAAATAGCTATTATTATAAATTTTATATTTATAATTATTAATCTATTGTATTATGTAGTTAGCTCAATCTTTATTTATGGTTCAACTCTGCACATGCAATAATTTTTGCTACACATATTTTGTAGCAAATGTTTAAAAAAAAATCAAAAATTAATATCATAGTAAACTGCAGCGTTTGATTTAGAAAATCATTTAACTTGCGTAGATCCCACTCAGATCTAATTTGCCCGTGTTAATGCGTTTTCTTCCACGTGAAAAAAAATCGCAAATACTACACTTTCTATAGCTTATATGAGTGGTTTACAATCATTGGGTTTATTATAAATTAATACACATTATAATTTTTAACCTTAAACTTTATAATAAGTAATGATGATGATATATATCTTGAGTTTTTTTACACAGCTTCAATACCTCTAGAGGAGCCAGGTGCTGATGAGGAAGTATGTCTGCTGCCAGATACAGAACGGGAGATCTCCGAAGCTGACAAAGCCGCAGCTGAAAAAGTACTCGCAGAACAGAGAAAGCAGGCTGAAGAAGGTAAACAAACATTGCTTAATAGCTGCACTTGTCTTTATTTGACTTTGAATGTAAGTTTGTTGTATTTAGCTTTTTTACTGTCCACTAATATGACCCATTGCCGATAATCTATTGTGAAAGAACCAAGAAAATTCTCATATTTATATTTTGTTAGCTGCAGCAACAGCTGTTCCAAAAGAAGAAAATGAAGCAATGGATACTGATACCACCCGGGAGGAAACTGAAGACAGCACTCAGGTTAACATTCCAGCAGATGGACCATCGCAGGAAAATGGTAGTGGTTAGTTAATATTTGTAATAGATGGCAGCACTTAATGGTGAAAGTGGAATATACACCATTCATGACATGTTCCATATGTTACAGAGAAAGAAGGAGACCCTGAAAATGAAGAGCCTGTGGAAATTGATGAACACTTAGTGCCAAGTGTCATCCAAGAGATAAACCCAGTGGATGGACCGTGCATTCAATGTAAAATAGAGCAGCCATGCTCATTCCGTTTCCAAAAAGATGGAGAAACTTGCTATGTTTGCAATGAGCCGTGTGTCAAAGGCTTCCAAGCAGAATTCCCAGGGAAGTTTACAGTTGCTCGAAAAAAGTATCTCATTGAAGAAATCGCTCATAAGGTCCTCCTGTGCTCAGAATGTGAAGAACAAAAGATGTGCTACTTTTATTACAACTTTGATGGTGAAGACACATACTACTGCTCGATGGCCTGCCTGGAGGGAATGATGGCTGACGAAAAAGATCAATACGCGTTCAAGAGACGCAGAATAACCATTGATCAAAGAAATCCCATTGAAGCTACCTGTCTAGTGTGTAATCAAACAAAACCATGCATGTTTTCACTTGTAAGATACGGCGAACAACACAGCGTGTGTGAAACTAATTGCATAAAAACACTAAATGGTATGGAAGGTGGTAGATATTACATAAAGAAGCTCAGAGTTTCGAGGACATTAAAGCAGGTGCCGCAGCCGCCAGCCCCAGCGCCTGCGTTGCCAAAAACCCCGCTACTAAAGTTAAAAGTCATCAGTAACGCAACCGACAAGTATTTGGATGAAGGGTACAAAATACAAGCCAAGACTCCCGCTATGGTTCAGGCCGCAAGGGAAGAACGCGATCGCACTTTCCTTAGGAAATGTACCCATTGTACATTAATTTTAAGCATTGACGAAAAGGTACTAACGTGGGAGACTATGGACTTTTGCGACGAGGTGTGCCTGGGGAGGTTTCAGAACAAAATCGGGTCGAGGTGCGCGAATTGTAAAAACGTGGTTCAACATACGAGCTTAGGGAAGTACTGCGTTAGATTTGGCTACGATATTCGCCAGTTTTGTAATTCGGGCTGTTTGGAAGAGTTCAAAAAAGGCTTGAAGATATGTTGCTACTGCCAGAAGGATATTTCGGCGGGACATCAAGGGTTTTTGGCCCCTGTGGGCGATAAGGGACAGTTTAAAGATTTCTGCACGCAACAATGTATGGAGAAGTTTGATAAAATGATGAAAAATCCTGTTCCGGAACCTGTGTGGGCGAAATGCGCAGTATGCTCATTGGAAAAGGAAACAACGATTGAAGTGGAAGTATCAGAAACTACATCACAGAGGTTATGCTCAGATCCGTGTTTCGCTGCGTTCAAATTCGTCAATAACGTATTCCCAGGTGAGTTGAACTCGATATAAACGTGTTATCATGATAAAACATTGTCAGCTTTCAAGTTTCAACCAACACATTCAATTCTTAGTTTTCTATAATGCTAATACATGTTTTATTTCCCAACAGATCAGTGCCGATGGTGTAAAAAGTACTTTGAAAGGAAGATGTCCAAAAATTTCTCAATTTACGACCCACAGAACACGATTCCACATTGCTTCTGCACAAAGTCTTGTATGAACATATTTATCAGCAATTCCCGGCACATAGTTCCCTGTCAGTGGTGTAAGGTGAAGAAGTACAATTTTGATATGATCCGGAGAGTTCAGGCCAATGGACAATCAATCATGATGTGTTCACTAAATTGCCTGAATCTCTATCAAGTGTCGGTGAATGCTGTATCTTCCAGAAAGTAAGTAAACTTTGTGCCAATAAGATTAATATTTGATTGAATATAAAAAAATCGCATTGGTATGTATTTTGATTGGATGTTAAGCGGAATTGTGTGTTGATAGATAATTCTTGACTTCTACTCTGGTTCTGCTACCCTAGTTGGTAGTCTTAAAAAAAGGTTTGATTTGGAATATGACTAATTTGGCTTTATATGGTAAAAAAAGAATTACACCATGATATCAATATTTTTTATATAATTACAGGACCAAATGTGATATGTGCAAAAGGACATCCCTAGCACAATACCATCTTACAATGTCGGACGCTACTGTGCGGAATTTCTGCACATACCAGTGTGTCATGGCATTTCAGGTAAGAATCAAAAACCAGTAAAAAGTCAACATAGACAGATAGTTGAGCCTTGCTTTTACTGTAGCAAACATATACTTTATTTTTTAATCCCCTTCATTCTCCCGGCAATAGCCTAAATCGGAGACACTTTAATAACCTTCCGTGTGTGATTGATGCGTAAATGTTGGCTTACCACCGCTCTTAGATCTCATAAGAGCCGGCTAAGGGAATGAGCATCAGCTTTCTCCTTGGTCTACATCATAATCTACTATAATCACCAAGGCGTCTGCCAAACTTTAGTGGGGAAAGCCTATGTTCAGCAGTAGATGCAGAAAGGCTAATAATGTGATATGACACAAAATGAGTGATTGAATACTCCCCCTTGACTAGTCCCGCTAACCAGTATGTGTGTTATAACCAGGGCCAGTACTCGAAGCATCCCCCATTGATGCCGGGTGAAGCCATAGACCAGCAGAAGGCGGTGCCGACCGGTGCTCCACGGCGCACTTACACGGCTAACTGCGCTAAAACTAAAGGTACATTGACAGTAAATACACAATTAAAATTATATTATACGAGCTTCTGCCCGCAGCTTCGTCCGCGGCGTGGGCTATGGGAAAATTCAACCACCCATTTCACCCTCTTAAGGCTGGAATTTCGAAAAATCCTTTCTTAGCGAATGCCTTCGTCATAACATCTACCTGCATGCCAAATTTCAGCCCGAAACATCCAGTGGTTTGGGCTGTGTGATGATAGATCACTATGTCAGTCAGTCAATCAGTCAGTCCCTTTGAGTTATATATATTCAGATATATTGAATAATCACTAAGCTTATGTACTTAGTGATGAATTATGCAGGGTTATTATTGAGTTATTCATCTAAAAAAATCATAAATAGAAAATCATAATGGCTTGTTCAGTAACATCATAATGCTAAAAATATATAATAATAACGTCCAACAATCACATACATAGCTCCTGAACCCTAACTAGGATTCCCTGTATCTAAAGACCCAAGAACTACGAGGACCATGGTTTCCACAACACCTAAACAGAGAATATGTATTAACGCTTTTTTTTCTGTGCACAAATGGAATCGAATCCGCCACTTCCGGGTTATAAGCAAACCTGCTCAACCACCGCACCACAGAAGCTGTCAACTATAAATCGTTTTCAGTACCAGTTTCGACGAATCAACGCTCAGCCGGCATGCCAGTCATATCAAACGTGCAGTCTCTAGCAGCACCTCCGCCGTTAGTGCCGGCTGTAACTCGCGGGAAGTCCAAACGGATCGCCGTACAAGTACAACCCCCGCCCCCGCCACCGGAACCGGAACCACCGGCAGCACCAAAAACCCCACCCCCACCACCTAAACCCCCCACGCCACCACCTCCGCCACCCCCCAAAATCTACAACCATGTCATTGTCAAAACATTGCCACCTCAGGAAGTGGCTAACAAATCAACCATGTCCAAACCCATGATGGTATCGAAAGGGGTTTCGTGTCGTCCACATCCGTGTACGAAGGAATGTCAAACCGATTCCAGTCTTGAGAGAAGGGTACTGATTCCTGTACCTGTCCCGATTTATGTCCCAGTTCCATGTGCGATGTGGTCGATACCATTCCCTGTCCCGGTCCCTATTCCCATACCGATACCCACTCCAGTGTTTATCCCGACTACGAGGAATTCGTCGAAGGGTATTATGAAGGAGATCAACAAGATTCACGATAAAATGCCGACGGATCCGTTCGAAGCCGAGCTGCTGATGATGGCGGAAATGGTGGCCGGTGATAAGAAGAAGGATCAGAGCGATTCGGACACTGATGATGATAACGGTAAGTGTTATCTTGTTTATACTAGTGGCAATAATGGGTAATTTAACCATTGTTCTGTGAGATATCCGAATTATTTTTTGGATTGGATCAGTTTTTTTAGTTTGTATAATTATTTGCTTTCACGGTGTGAATTGTTGTGTTTTATCCGCATCCTTTTGTTACGATTTATTTTGGGTAAATTTGTTGTCTTTCAAGAAATATTTATGAGAACATTTAGAAGTATGGAATATCCATTTTCGGAATATGTGATATCTTAGTGCAGTACAAGTAAAAGTGCATCACACAGAATCATAATTCAGAAATCAGAAAGCAGGCGAAATGGCTAGAAAAACCGAATTTCCATATTAAATGATTATAAATATTTGTGGACACCTCAATGTCCACAAATATTTATAATTCTTCTATAATTAAATTTATTCATAATCATAATTGTTCTATATAAATAAATTTGGTTTTTTGGTTGGAACCTTTTGGTTTTGGTTGGTTCTTTGGTTCGGTTGGGGCTAGATGGCGCTGTGTTCACAGCGCCATCTAGCCACAAACTAAGCAAAGCTTGTACTATAGGAACCCGATAACTGATAGAATACTTGAATACTTTAATAAACTTTCCATTTCTTCCCTAGCTGCTGAAGAAACGTTCAGTCCAGTGGCGACGATGGATGGTAACAACGCGTTCGGTGAGGACATGCTCCAGATGGCGTTGAAAATGGCTACGGAGTACGAAGACCAGCCGGTAGACCTCGAGTCTGCTATGACGGCCAGCACTATCACACCTAGCTCACATCCGGGCATGCCTGGTAAGCTTTGGTGTTTTTATTCCATATATTGAACAATTGTCATTCTTTTTATTTTGGTTCTACTTGATTAGCGTACTTAGCCAGTTTCAAGTTTACACTGTATTATAGCTATTCAAATGCTTATTCGGTTTAAAGTCACATCCAAGTCTAGTCAAAGTCGAGCTCCAGTAATGTGGTAGATATATTTTATAGGAAATAATATCATGCTTGCATAGAAATCGTGTTGCCGTTAAAACTACAACTGGTCGTTCTTAATCTTTATGTTCTGTTATAGAGACGTTTCGCTCTCTTTGTGTCGGTTCTAATAATTTTATATGGCGCAGAAGTTTATATTTCTCAGAACAATTCAACACTGTTGCAGTAGTGCAAATGCAGTGCAAAATCAGTCAAAAAATTATCTAGATACAAGTTTGGGAACACTATTACGATATCAAAAAAATATTGCGATCGCGAGATCTACTTTTCACCGAACTGCTAGTTTCATAGGCAGTGCACGCTCAGTACCAAAGATAATAAAGCCCGTTGATAGCTTGTGAACATAATTTCTCCTACAAACACGACTCACTAGCGGGGGCAGAGGGCGAGGTAACAGCAGAGTACTACATATTACTTATTCTGTAGGCATTTACTATGCTTGCGATTGGCTGATCACGATAACGATGCAAGAGCTAGGATAAAACGAGACAAAGTCATACTAAATTACAAAGAACAGAATAGGATGGAGCAAAAGACATCAACGTGTTTCCCGCTTCTTTTTCATAATGTTCGTTTTTAATTTCAAAATAGCTGTACTAAGTTTTCTCTAATTACCATATGAAAATTGCTTACTTGTGGAATGATATGCCGTATTTTTCACAGTCCGACGTCTTGCTATTCTCCCCGCACAATTTCACTGAGCAATAACTCCCTTTTTTCGTTAGCTGTTTCTCAGCGGAAATCCAAAATAAAACTGACGTACTCGCAAAGGTTAGTAGTGGAAATCAACTACTATTTTTTGTGTGAGGGGAAGTTGTATCATTGGTCTAGTGAATGCTCAGTACCCCACGCGTGGTCCCAGGTCTAGAAGGCGAGGGCATGCACCAGCACCACATGATGCTGCTGGAGCAGCAGCGCGCGGTGGCGGCGCTGCGCGCGTCCACCGCGGGCCGCAAGCGCGCCGCGCCGCCGCCGCCCGCAGCCGCGCGCGCGCGCTCCGCCAAGCGCCGCCGCGCCGAGCCGCCGCCGCCGCCGCCCGACCCGCCGCGCGAGCCCGCCGAGAAGCCGGACGCCAACATGTGCTTGAAGGTAACATACGAATCATTCTAGAAAACATTTATTATTCATACAATCTAAATATATATAACTTAAAGGCACACTGACTGACTGACATAGTGATCTATCAATGCACGGCCCAAACCACTGGACGGATCGGGCTGAAATTTTGCATGCAGATAGATGTTGTGACGTAGGCATCCGCTAAGAAAGGATTTTTCGATATTCCACCCTTATTAAGAGGGTGAAATGGGTGGTTGAATTATTTTCCCATTGGCCACGCCGCGGGCAAAGCTGCGGGCAGAAGCTCGTTAAATATAAACAGTACCTAGTTAAGAATAACTACAACTATTACACGGCTAACACTCACGAGATACAGTCGAATAACTCGATCGGTGTCGGTGAGTCAGCGCCGAGTCGCCGCCGCCGCGCGTACTCCTTGAGGATGGGCATCTATATTGCCCGAACATCGGTCGAGTTATTCGACTGTATCTCGTGAGTGCTAGCCGTGTACTAGATGTAGTTATGAGTACTACTCACGTCAGTTTCTATAATATTATAGTTAAGAGTATATAATTAGTAAAATAAAAGAGAAATAGAAGAGTAGATATAGCACGGAAGCAGTGGTGTCTAAAGGTACTGTTGTGTGACTAGCCACCACCTGAAGCCAGACTACTTCTCGACTAATATATTAAAGTAAAAGGTTTTTCGTTTGTATGTGCGAATTTCACGACAAAACGGATGAAGTGATTTTAATAAAATTTTACACTTGGTTCGTTTATTGTTTGGATCAATATAGATAGATAGATAGATAAACCCTTTATTGTACACACCACATAATAACAAAAAATATCATACTTTATAAATAGAATACTTTTCATCCCAAAAGTTTAAGAATTCCTCTGGGAATCGAGTAAATTGTGCATAATAGTTAATAGTATGCTATATGATTCCTAACTATTACATGGTCACTGTTAGTCAGGTGAGTTTGCGAAAGAAAAGGCAAAAACAATTTGCAATTTTACACCCTTTTACATGCAATAACTTTATATATGTAGTACGTTTCTACAGTAATTATATTTTCCGAAATAATAAATCAACTAAAGCTCACATTCTCCACGCGACTGAAACCAATAACTGTTGTTAGCTATATGCGTCCACTTCTTAAATGAAATAAAAGAATTGAACATAATAATAAAAAAACCACTTGAATGCCATTAATTACCAAAATAATAGATAAACAGTTAAAAGTGTACGACTGACGTACGAATAACAAACAGTCAAGCGTATTATCGCAAAATAACAGGCTTATACAAACTTCAACAAACATTGACATTTGACTGGCCCGATAGCTCAGTTGGTAGTAACCCTGCCTTCTGAACTGTGGGTTGTGGGTTCGATTCCCACCCAGGACAAACATTTGTGTGATGAACATAGGTGTTAGTTCTGTGTCTGGGTGTTATATTGTATTATACGTATATATTTACAAACAAAAAGTATTTAAGTATTGTATCAGTTATCTGGTACCCATAATACGAGCTTTGCTTAGTTTGGGGCTAGATGGCGTTGTGTGAGATGTCCGCACATATTATCATTATATATTATTATTATATTTTTCAGTATACGTTCGGCGTGAACGCGTGGAAGCAATGGGTGATGACGAAAAACGCGGAAATAGAGAACAGCTCTATCCGACGGAAACCCTTCAAGTCTGAGATCCTTCAGCTGACAGCAGACGAGCTCAACTACTCTCTGTGTCTCTTCGTGAAGGAGGTGCGGAAACCTAACGGCAGCGAATATGCACCGGATACAATATATTATTTGGTTTTAGGTAAGTTTTCTGCTAAAAGTTGCCAGTTTAAGGCTTGAGTTTATCTCACCTTTTTTGGTTTTTATTTTTACAAATTACTAGTTGCGCCCCGCGGTTTCACCCGCAGATATAAAGTATTTTAATTATTTGCTCATTCCACGGGAACATTTCACTTTTCCGGGATAAAATGTAGCCTATATGTTAATCCAGTGTATAAGCTATCTTGGTACCGAATTTCATCCAAATCCATTCAGCCGTTTGAGCGTGAAGGAGTAACAAACATACACACATACAAACTTTCGCCTTTATAATATTAGTGTGCTTATTTGCACTTTTAAAAAACTTATTATCGTAAGGTAAGCTAATGTCTAACCCTAACACGTTTTTATTTAGATATTTCTACAGTGTTGCCAGAGTAAATGTGCAACTGGAAATAATTACTCTCATAAGATTTTTAAGAAAATATAAAAGTAAAAATGTGGTTCAATTCTTTTTTAAGTTGTATATATTTTAAGAAATTTAAAAACAATTACGTTGCTGTTTTTATATTCTTATCGCAAACTAGAGTGGAAAAATAGTCTCTCTCTATCAAGTTTGAAATAGGCAACGTTTAAACAAGAGAATACACTTAGTTACACAGTGTTTATTAGTAAACGGGTACATATTCACATCTCTTGTCTTAGCTGGCCCAACTTGTTAACAACTTTTTGTTGAAAATATTACAGTGATATTGTTCTTTTTTTCAGGAATACAGCAATATCTATTTGAAAATGGTAGGATAGACAATATATTCACGGATCCTTATTACGAGAAGTTCACCGATTGTTTGGATGAAGTAGCAAGAAAGTTTTCAGTTTTATACAATGATTCACGTAAGTGTTTACTATTTACAATCTTTGTTTCCATAAGGATGAAGTTTTTTTTGTATCATTTTAGAAACGGCTTCCCTAAAAAATACCATTAGTTTGCTTTAGTCATGTGTATTCTCTAGAATTCTGATGTAAGATGCAAAACGTATATCCTCATACCCGCCACTCTGAAACTGCATTAAATAAATAAATAATAGATAAATATTTGTGGACATTTCACATAGCGCCATCTAGTTCCAAACTAAGCAAAGCTTGTACTATCGGAACCAGACAACTGATACAATACTTAGATACTTTTTGTTTGTAAATACATACATAGAGTACAATATAACACCCAGACACAGAACAAACATCGATGTTGATCACATAAATGTTTGTCCTGGGTGGGAATCGAACCCACAACCCACAGTTCAGAAGGCAGGGTTACTACCAACTGAGCTATTGGGGCAGTCGCATTGTCAGCTTGTCATTAATATTGGTATTTAAACTTATATATATCTACTACTAATATATTCACCATCTTCTATAGCCAGAAGGGTGCCATTTAATTTATGTAGGTTATTAAACGTTTTTTTAAATTAGGAATCATTGATATAAAAAAATTTGATATATGGTTACATATACTAATACACATATAAAACATATATAAGGGTATGTCACAATTTTCCCTATTCTTCCATAATTACATTATAACATTATGTTACAGAGTACATAGTAACGCGAGTAGAGGAGGAACATCTATGGGAGAGTAAACAGCTCGGCGCGCATTCACCGCACGTTTTGCTGTCTACCCTCATGTTCTTCAACACGAAACATTTCAATTTAGTGGTAAGTTTTAATGCTACATTTCGAAATATACATAAAACAACAAAATAACTTTTCTTTCACTTTTGTAATTAGAGTTGGAGCCATGGGGAACCTAGATTTTTGTATGTAAACACAGTATTTGTTAAGACTAGTATTTTTGGGCCTTAAGTACATCTTACCTTACCTATCCTTGCACTGCCATGCAAAAATTTCCATGTTACACCCAGGTTAATTGGAAGATAATGCTCTCTAGCATTAAGTTGGCCTTTGTACCTACATTAGTTATTTCTGCAATAAAGCATTTTCTATCTATCTATCTATCCTTCTTATCTTACTTATACAAATTAACATAACTATTTAACCTTTAAAATGAAATCCCACTGCGAAACACAGATAACAGAAATCTAATATAATATGTATGTGTGAATTTACAATGGGCACCAATTTTAGAGTGCATAGTTTTAGATAGCCTCTGTGGTGTGCTGGTTGAGCACGTCGGCTCATAAACCGGAGGCGGCGAGCTTGATTCCCGCGTCAAGATAAGTATTTGTGCAAAGAAAAAAAGCGCAAATACTTTGTTCTGAGTATGGGTGTTGTGGGACCATGGTCCTCGTAGTTCCTGGGTCCCTAGGCATGGAATCGTAATTAGGGTCCAGGATCTATGTATGTGATCGTTGGGCGTTATTATTATTAATTCTAAATAACGTGACTTCGATTTGATTGTTCCGATTCGCTTTTATATAGAATCATCACAACACCAGTCATCACTTAAAATATTGATTTAACATTACAGACAGTGGAAGAGCACATGCAGCTATCATTCTCTCACATAATGAAGCATTGGAAGAGAAATCCAAACGCTCCGGGCCAGGCGAAGATACCGGGCTCGAGAAACGTGCTTCTGAGGTTTTATCCACCGCAATCTGCTTTAGGTAAGTCAATGCAGCAGCAGCAACATTCTCTTCGCTACATTTAAAACGTTCCTTGATCACCAAGCCTCCTGTTATTATAAGTGTGGCGTTGAGTTTTTGGCGGAAAAACGAAAGAGATATCTTTCGTTTTTTCGCCAAAAACTAGACGCCTACTGTGACTTGACACATATTTGCGTGATATATCATTAACTTGATAAATTATCAATTACTTGACACTGGCTAAATACATCCGTGTATTAAGGTGTAGAGCCAAAACATAAAAAAAAAGTGCAGAGGGGAGTTTTGGCGGGATAACGAAAAAGATCGTGTCACCGCATTGTATTATTTTCCAAAACTTGTGTTATTTTCAGTGTTAGTGCATAAAATTTGTTGCATTTTATTCGTTAAGCATGAGTGTGGGAAAGTGGTATAATGATGGTGAAACGTTTCTTTTCGTATTGTTTCCAAAACTACATAAAAGTCTGGTAAAGTTGCCACCACTTCACTAGCAGTATGACTTGACTAGACTAGACTATGACTTGACTGTGACACTTACTTGACACGTATATACAATATTAACTAACTTGAGGAATTATTCATTACTTGACACTGGCTTAATACACATAAGTGTGGAGCCAAAACAAAAAAAAAAAATAGTGTGGCATTTCATGGGGACGGTCTCTGTTCAGTAGTGGGCATCTTCCAGCTTTTGATGTGAACACAAAACAGTTTATGGCCTTCATAAATTTTATGAAGATTGATTTAAAGCAGTTTAAAATAAAATAAGTATGGCTTAACAATTACAATAATTAATAAAATATAATCACTGTGACAACAAGACTAATATTTTTTCAAAATATCGAAGTTTGTTTTCCAGTTTTCTGCCTCCTTTGTGAATTTATCTGAAGGCACATTGTGATGGCATCAATAAATAATTGAGTACTCAAATAGTTAATCTCAGCTGGTTCAATCTTCGTCGGTGTCGTCAGTTCATGTGGCAAGTTGTGTAAAATCCGAACGCACATTGATGTATCGTTCATCACCAGTGTTCTATTCTGTCTGTCAATGTCACACATTAACTATAATTATTCATTTAATATTTTTATTCTATGTTTCCATTAATTGATTTTTTCTCCCATTGGAGTATACATATTCCAATAGGAATATTAGGAATTACAATACCTAATAAGGTATTGTAATTTACTCTTTGATTCCTTTCCTTCGTGATTCGTAACGTAGTTGGGTGTTAGTTGACGAGAGGTTTTTTTATAACTTCTCCCATTTACAAAAAATGATCCTATTTACCATTTAAATATTTTTAATTTATACTTTCGATACATAGTACAAGTTTCATTGATGCACGCGGCTTCTTTTTGTTACGCGAAAAAGTATAGTATCTGCCATCCTTCTTTCATTCCATGAATGTGATTTTTTTGTATGGAATAACTGGTGACGATGCACCCAGGTATCAGGATAAAAATGTAGTTTTTGATTGAATAAAATAGCAGTTTTGATGTGACTAAATAAAGTCAATCGCCATAGGGAATAAAAAAAATTGTCAGCGGTTGCCCACAATTTGCTTGAAGGTTTAAATTTATTAAGTTTATATTCATATCAAATTGTTTATTATTGCAGAAGCGAATTCAAGAAAGAAAAAAGTTTATGAACAGCAAGAAAATGAAGAGAACCCCCTTAGATGTCCTGTTAAATTATACGAGTTTTATATTTCTAAGTGGTAAGATTACTTTTGTTGTTTTATACTTGACATTATTGATTACATGATGAAGTTACAACATGTTTAAGGTAATTTTTAATAAATTGTCATTTAAATAATTCATCTAAATGCACAAAATCGGTCGTCCTTTCAGGAGACACATCCCCGTATGTATGTTAAACTCTTGTCAACATAACACCAAATACTGAATGCTCATTGGTCGAATGTTGATCATTGGCTGTCTTCAACCAACGAGCATACCGTTACAACCAGCTTCACTCAATAGAAGTATCATTTTCAATATACAAGCATAGCATAGAACATAACTATTAATCGGAAGATACTTAAATAATTTATGTAAAATCCTTTAATAACATTAAGTTACTTTGCTTATATCGATTAATGTTTGATATTGATTTATAATACGAATTAGTTATATTTATTGTACTGGCAGCAGCCTATGGAAAATGGGGTAGTACTACAGGGGAATGTCCTATGTGGTGTTATGGACATAGGTCCATATTACAGAATGATGCTCAGTCATTAATTGGTACTCAAGCAGAGATTTCATTCATAAAGTGATCAATTATTGAATGAAATCTCTGCTTGAGCAGCGATCGATGACTGAGCATCATTCTGTAATACGGACCTTAGTGTATGGTGGTGTAATAAACGACATCATGAAGAATCTACCATTTGTTCTTTATCATCACTATCATCTCGATCACCCACAGGATAATACCACTATACTTGGAATGTTAATTTGACATGAGTTTGACGTACTAGAAATCGGGGAGGTTAATCTCCTATCCAGTTAAAGGAATAGTAACTATTAACTTATCTAGTTTGTCAAATTTCAGTCCGGAATCAGTGCGTACACGGAACGACGTGTTCTACCTCCAACCGGAAAGATCGTGCGTGCCGGATTCGCCCGTCTGGTACAGCACGCAGCCTCTCTCCCGGGCGGCGCTCGCCAAGATGCTGCATCGCGTCAAGATGGTCAAGGAGATCAACATCGCTCTGCTCACTAGCTAAGGTATAAACGTCTGGTACAGTATGGAGCATTACCCTGCGCCACGCTGGTCAAAATGTTGCGCCTCGACAAGATGGTGAAAATACTGATTGAAGAGGAGATAACATTGCTTTGTTCAGTAGTTAAGGTACAACCGAGTCAGATCTACAGCGCTCTAGCTAGATCATAATCGCTCATATACATCGCTCTGCTCACTAGCTAAAGTACAACCGCGTGAGATCAACATCGCTCTGCTCACTAGGTAAGGCACAACCGCGTGAGATCAACATCGCTCTGCTCACTAGCTGAAGTAAAACCGTGTGAGACCAACATCGCTCTGCTCACTATCTGAGGTTACTACCGCGTGAGACCTATGTCGCTCTGTTCAGTAGCTGAGGTACAACCGCGTGAGACCAATATCGCTCTGCTCACTAGCTGAGGTAAAACCGTGTGAGACCAACATCGTTCTGCTCACTATCTGAGATTACTACCGCGTGAGACCTATGTCGCTCTGTTCAGTAGCTGAGGTACAACCGCGTGAGACCAATATCGCTCTGCTCACTAGCTAAGGTAAAACCGCGTGAAACCAATATCGCTCTGCTCAGTAACTGAGGTACAATCGCGTGAGACCAATATCGCTCTGCTCTCTAGCTGTGGTACAACCGTGTGAGACCAATATCGCTCTGCTCAGTAACTGAGATACAACCGCGTGAGACCAATATCGCTCTGCTCAGTAACTGAGGTACAACCGCGTGAGACCAATATCGCTCTGCTCAGTAACTGAGGTACAACCGCGTGAGACCAATATCGCTCTGCTCTCTAGCTGAGGTACAACCGTGAGACCAATATTGCTCTGCTCAGTAACTGAGGTACAACCGCGTGAGACCAATATCGCTCTGCTCTCTAGCTGAGGTACAACCGTGTGAGACCAATATCGCTCTGCTCAGTAACTGAGATACAACCGCGTGAGACCAATATCGCTCTGTTCTCTAGTTGAGTTACAAAAAAAGACACGATAAAGAAAATAACGTGAAAAAGTAAAAGCTCTAATGAATAAACATAGGTATACAATTTTGTAATACTAAATGTACGTAAACAAACAAAGTTATAAAAATAGAATTAATGAAAAATTACTAAATAAGTGAATAAAACTACATCTTAAATCAAGTAGAATCAAATTTTTAGAGTTTTATTATTAGCGCTTTATCTTGAGTGTTGTGTTTTGTTTAGGCGCAGGCGCACTACACATTACCTTTCGTACATTTGATTGACCATACTGCGCAAGGTTCCATTCTCACCCAGGACAAACGTTAATTGTTTGATGAACATGGTGCTGGTTCTGTGTCTGGGTGTGTTATATCATATAAACCCTGTACTAATAAACACTGCATAACAGTGAATTAAGTACTCAATGCTTATATATGCCTATTTAAACATGATATAGATATAAAATACAATAAACTAATATTCCGCAACACAATGTTTATTGTTAAGGTATTTCCAAACAAAAAGTATATTTTCTATCAATTTACTGTCTCCCATAAAACTACTTAGTTGGTGACTAGATGGCGCTGTAGGAAACAATTACAAATGTTTATGTATTTTAATCCTTTCAGTATAGGAGTGACTTCGATATAACTGATGTCGCCCCGTTTCCAGATTCAGTTCCGAGTGTGGCTGCGGTGGCCGCAGCTGACACCCCCCGAGCGAACGATGCCTGGACAAGCCGCGTCCGGCGCGCGCCAGGTGACATCGCGTTGTGAACTTGGTGACAATGTATATTTTTTCTACTATGTATATGGGTCCTCTGCTGACCATAAGATCATTAATTTTAAATAGTTTATCAAATTAATTTTTTACAATGTTGCAATGTTATAGACGTAAGTATTCTGTGCGGGACTGTTTTTTGTATGTACAGATAATAAAGTTCTAGAATTATTGTTTGAAAGTTGACTTTATTTTATCTAATTTATCGCTTTTTGTTTTACCGTGTCGTTCGAGTTTCTCATACTGCCGGCTCGAAATCGCTGTAACTTGGACTTAATAGTTTTGAAATGTAAATAACGCCAAGCGACAGAAACGAATCATGATGTATTTGATTATGTATGGACAATTTTAGCGGTATGGGTTTTACGTTCCTCTATGCCAGGACAAAAATTACTAAAAGTTACAATGAATGTAATAATTTAATATTAAGATTAATTAGGTGTAAGATGAAATTCCAGTTTTATAGTAAAAATGGATGCACTTTTGTTTTATAAGTAGTACATTACTTTTATAAATTGGGAAATGATTATGATATTCTCACAGATAGAAATTTTTATTGAAACAAATAACTATACATTAGAGAAAGAGTCAAATCGTATTATATTTTAAGTATAATGGCAACGTCAGCTGTAAGGATTAGGTTATGCTGTGTATAAATAATACATACTTGATACTCTATAATGTGTATTTTATTTTTGGTTGTCTTCCTTTTAAACAAGTTTTTGTGCGTTGTACCACAGAACCACAGATGTTAGTAGGACTAGATGAAATTATCTTTTTTTTAACGGGCTAATGCTGTTGATCTCTACCGATCTTTACAGCGTCACCGGGCGGGTAAACTGTCATACAGTTTGCGACGTATTAGGTATTATTTCATTCCTCCAAAAGTTCCAAGCCATGCTAACAATTTGTCTTTACTTGTAATAACTTCCGCTAACAGCCAAGAAAGCTTGTAAGGCCCATATTACAGAACAACAGTTAATTGTTGATTGGCGCCCAAGTCGAGATTTCATTGTATTTCAAATGGTCATTTTGTTGGTGTTACTGAGCATCGATCGGTAATACGGGCCAGAGAACCCGTAATTTTTGGAAACCATTAACTCCTACGGTAGTCCTGTATTTCGGTGATGATAAATATTTAGCTCAAATTAATGGAAATTAAGTGGTACTGTAATGAAAAGTAAATTATACTTAAATATACACATATAATATATATTTAAGTATAATTTACTTTTCATTATATATTTAGCTCAAATTAATGGAAATTAAGTGGTACTGTAATGAAAAGTAAATTATACTTATATATATATATATATATATGTTACAAAATCGTTAATAAATATTTTTCGATTACAATTTTACGCCGTGATTTAACAGTTGCTGTATGAAAAGTAAAACATGACTTGCATACTGTATAGTCGCAGGAGTTATGTAGTACCGCAGTCGCAGTCGTAACGCGCCTCCACACGATGCGATTTGACTGATTGTGTGTTTTGAGTAGAAAAATTGTGTGTCAGATGGTATGGTGTGTAGAGTACTTGAGTACTATGTGCCTTTTAGGTACATAACGCTCATAGTATTAATAACGCCCAACGACCAAACCGTTAAAACTGCCGTTTGCAAATGTCGGTATAATGAAAGTGTGACATTTTGGAAAGTTTTAGGTTAGTAGGTATCTGATAGAAGCTTCTATGGAGTTTTGGAAACAACACGAAACGAAACGTTTCACCATTATTATACCACTTTCCCACACTCATGCATGTAATTCAGCACTTAAGGAACAAAATGCCACCAATTTTATGCACTAACACTGAAAATAACACAAGTTTTGGAAAATAATACAATGTGGCGACGCGATCTTTTTCGTTTTCCCGCCAAAAACTCCCCCCTGCACTTATTTTGGTACAAGTGATAATATACAACCATGGGCCTGGTATCAGAATGGACGGAGCCATGCGGCGTTGCCACTCCACATCGTCGTGTATACACATTGTCTCGTATCTCTGTCTAATACGCGAATCGTCGCATAGAGTATGCGAGAAAGCGATTGTAGGAACGGCGTAACGCATGTAATGTTGTGACAGAATAGCCGGTGACAACATACGCTTCAACCATAATTATGTCAGAAATTTTAGAAAATAGTATTAGTTGCCTATTTTTAAATTGGCAGATTTGTATTTTTTTTCTAGGTTAAGGTTGTTCTTTGATCTAAATCCATTTGGCCACTTTTAGCGAAACAGTTCTTCTACTTTTTACCTTCACCGAAATCAAAGTAATTTTGTGCGAGTGTATGAGATTTACAAATATCGACAGTCTAATGGGCCCTGTGTGGAGGGGCGATATCGCTATTCGAGAGGCGTAAAATAACCCATCACAAAAATATCAATTAAAGCTTTAAATCTTCAAGTAGTTATCAAGACATGAAATTCATATTTACTTTGAAACTTCGATATTTAACATAATATTAGCCAGTAAACACTTATGTCGTGGCGCCTCCATTTTATTTGGTTTATTATTTACTTAGTGTCAAATTTGTTGATAGCATTTCCTCATAGATTACTTTGGGATGTATATTATACGGAGGGCGCCGCGAAACATATGCAAGTTAAGAGTATAAAGATATGAACCATGATTTATTATTTGTGTGTGAGTTCTTGTACCCTTCACCTTCCCTCTCCTCTGTAGTTGATTTGCTTCGCTATTAAGTATGTAAGTGTTACTCTAGATCAGCGTGTGTCACCTGTGGAGTTTATGGTACGATGACACCGACTGTCAACTCGCACTCGCACATAGGGCTCTGTTGTGTCACACACATAACTTAGCCCTCTCGTTAATTAGTCACCTCACCAGTTATCTATCGAGAAAGAAGATCATTAGCGTTATGGAACGCATCGTACCATGCGCCATGTTAGTTAAACACCGTTGCACCGTAGCGGCTGCAATGTCTCATCTGCCTGGGTCTTCACCACATTGCGCTAGATGTTACCTCCAGGATTTTGTTTAATCACATGTCCATGTTATTAGGTTTTTACTGCGTTACTACTTCTATGCGGTAACGACCTGCAGTCAATATCGCGTTACGCTAGATATTACTACGAGGACTTCTGTGTTGCTCATAGGTACTGACCAGTTCGATCCATTCACAACGTGATACGTAAGCTCGAAACTTGTCTATTTATTTATTCATCGCCATATCCAGATCAACCCTAGTTGATCTGTATACTAGCCAGCATGACTTACTCATGATATCTGGTGAAATGTGAAAGCATTACAACGCGTGTAGTTTGAAGATACAGTAAATAATATAAATAATATATCTGATTTTGAATTGCTTAGTTCTCTTTTTGTTGTTTTTGATAAACAAAACACAGCACAACACGAAATATTTTCACTAGAACACCCAACATTTAGTACTAATAACAATATAGTCCCCAAATTTTTACTCTCATATGCTCTCGCGATTCAATGTTGTGACAAACTGTTCTGTCACAACATTGAATAAACTAACTAAAGTAAACGCGGTACGAGGTTGCCGTTCTTACAATCGCTTTCTCGCATATTCCATGTGAAGATTCGTGTGTTAGACAGAGATACGAGACAATATGAATACACGACGGATGCGAAGGGGCAACGCCGCATGGCTCCGTCCATTCTGATACTAGGGCCATGGCGTGCACCTTCACTGACCACAGAGTATTTTTATGAATGGCACAGACATAATACTTACCTTACTGTCTCTTGTGATGTCGCCCTCTGGCTTTGACGCCGATTAACGTTTATGTTTCAGGTGTTTCATAAAATTAGCAGTGCAATAGTAAAATCGGGTGTGCGCGATCAATGTGGACGTTCGACGATGCGTCGCGATTAGATATGGATAGCAGGAGAGGGTGCCCTAGCTACGGTGTGGGTTTTGACGCGTGCGATCCGTTGGGGTCTGTGCTGGAGCTGACGGCCCGCGGGCCGGCGAGGATTCTGCGCCGCCGCTGCCGTAGCGAAGGTGTCGACCGCTCGCCGTATGAGGATGCGAGCAGAGAGCACCGTTCTGCTGACGGAAGAGATCGCACTCGGGCGCTGCCCAACAAGAGCTACTTTACGATAAACAGCGAAGCGCACGAACGTTTCCACCACGAGTGCTCGCTGCCCGCTCAAAACGGAGATTTTGTGATGGCCAACGAACAAAATAGATTCCAAGGGTGAGCTAAACATTTTGTGGTTTTTGTTTTGGTGACATAACCTTACACTATTTACTTGTAACAGCATAAGGTAGTGATTACCTCTGAATATGTACCAGTGTTTGTGTCCAGTTAATATTAATAATAATAATATGTGTGGACATCTCACACAACGCTATCTAGTCCCAAACTAAGCAAAGCTTGTACTATCGGAACCAGACAACTGATACAATGCTTAGATACTTTTTGTTTGTAAATACATACATAGAGTACAATATAACACCCAGACACAGAACAAACATCGATGTTGATCACACAAATGTTTGTCCTGGGTGGGAATCGAACCCACAACCCACAGTTCAGAAGGCAGGGTTACTACCAACTGAGCTATCGGGCCAGTCAATCAAAATCAAAGTAATGATTTTATACTTTGTTTTTCCATTGAATTGAAAAATACTTTTATTATTAATTTCTTTTTGTATTTAGGTACCAGCCAGGTAAAGCAAAATACTATAGGAATAGTCCTGCCAGACCTCTATTGGTGACCACACTATCAAACACAAAAGTTGATGACAGCCGATTGCCAAAGGTAGAGGAATTATTTGAGAAAATTGATCATGACATGACAGAGGTGCATGTTGTGAAGCAACCATTGAAATCAATACTTAACAACCCATTACCAAAGTCCCCACCTCCGGGAATTCTAAAAAAGCCGAAGAACAAATCATATCAAGAGTCTAAACATAACTCTGAAGGGAGACGGAGACAGAGGGCGTCTAGTGAATCTGATAATTTGTATTGCAACTTCCATATAGCATCTCCTACACCAGGCTATGACAGGTGAGATATTAATAATTTGTCTCTCATATCATATTCATATATCATACTTATATTATATAGGCAAAAGTTTGTATGTGTGTATGTTTGTTACTCCTTCACACTCAAACGGCTGAATGGATTTGGATGAAATTCAGTACCAAGATAACTTATACACTGGATTAACATATAGGCTACATTTTATCCTGGAAAAATGAAATGTTCCCATGTGGTGAAACCATGAGACGCAACTAGTGAAATATACACATAGATTGCTAAATTAATTAATCAAATTAAAATAATGCATTATTTTCATGGATTTTTTTGGAAACATGCATGTATTGATATTTTTATAGATTTGTCTATAATGGTGATAGAGGAAAATAACTGTTGTAAAGGTCTAAGCACATTATAATAGAATTACTTTTTATGAATCACAAATCAGTTTCAAATACCTAAATATAACTAACACACTTGTTATATATATGCCCACAAGAACTAAAGTGTAAGTTTGAGTTTAGAAATGGATGCTTTTCTTTATTACTTTCTCTATTGTAAACCTAGGTACATGAGGAGTAAATTGAATGATCATTGCTTTGCTGAAAACAAAAAGCACCTGATAAATTAATGATAGCAAAATGGTCTACAATTTTATTGATATCATTCAGGCAACTTGAATTTTAATGTTTAGGGTATACATATTATCAAAATGTTGTTACTAAGCAAGATAGTATGATATTTTTTGAAAATTCCTGCATATTAAACAAGTAATTACTAACTAAAATATGCTTTGGTCCCCAAGGCAAGTAAATTTGTTACACACTTATTTTTTTCTTTGTTATCAGTATCTTTCAAGTGTCTAGGCTTGAATCTGCGACACTTTTAGGTTATACACCCATGCTTATGACTAGGTATTCACACAGGCCTTTTGTTTCTTATCTTATCATATTATGCAACCTATATTTATGTGTCAATTTCTTTATACTGTATACAATCTGGTTGGTTTTGTGTCAGTTTGATTTGGTATTTCGTAAATTAAGTGTATACATAATTTTATAAATCAACTTTTTATGTGCTTGTGTTGCAGAATGTTTTTTCTAAAGCTTCTCTTTTGATTTGTATTGAATGTGTGTATGGGCTACATTTCTAAAATGCCTGTTATGTATGTGTTTTAAATTTACATTATTTTGACTAAATAATATATCCCAAAATAAATATATGTGGACATTTCACTTTATATCTAGCCCCAAAATAAGCAAAGTGTGTATTATGGGAACCAGATAACTGATACAATACTTAGACACTTTTTTTTTGTAAATATAACAAATATATTTAGAAAACAACATAACACACCTATAATCAGAATTGCCTATTCTATATATATTTATATCTTAATATATATAAATCTCGTGTCACAATGTTTGTCCTCAATGGACTCCTAAACCACTTAACCGATTATAATAAAATTCGCACACCATGTGCAGTTCGATCCAACTTGAGAGATAAGATAGTTTATATCTCAATCTATAATAGATATATATTAAATACCCGTGCGAAGCCGGGGCGGGCCGCTAGTTAATATATATAACTCAAAGGTGACTGACTGACTGACTGACATAGTGATATATCAACTCACAGCCCAAACCACTGGACGGATCAGGCTGAAATTTGGCATGCAGTTAGATGTTATGATGTAGGCATCCGCTAAGAAAGGATTTATCGAAATTCCACCCTTAAGAGGGTGAAATGGGCGGTGGAATTATTTTCCCATAGGCCACGCCGCGGGCGAAGCTGCGGGCAGAAGCTCGTTTATATTAATACTCTTTGAAATATGTATTACGATCAGTATATACTGAATCTACAGATTTAAGTCATTCTTTCAGCCTTTTCAGCAGCTAAAGTACCTCAAAATGTTATCTAGTATTCATTAACATTTATGGCAGAGCCGTCCTATTATTTAATTATTAATTATATTTAATTATAGGCCATTAATAGCAATGCAACAAAAATGTATATGAAATATTTTCTAACATAGCTTTATAAAGATTTTCTAGTTTTTAATTTTTTAAAATTGGTTAATGGAGAAGCTTTTCACCACTGCCTCACCTGATATTAGGTGGTAACATAGCCTAAGATGAGGCATTATGCCTAGAAGTTACTTCTCTTGTATTGTTTTATTCATAGCTCTTTTATTTCAGCCGGTTATCCTACCTATCAAACAATACGAAGAGAGCAAAAGACAACTCTGGCACAGGCTACTCATATGGGTCAGCAATAGCCAGCCTGAGCAATGCGCCCCGTTGCGATAGTCCCAACTACAAGAACCGATGCACTTGCAAGGAGGCTAATAATCACCAGGATGAAATCCACATGCACATCTTGAGGACTACGGCAATCAACGATTTGGTTGAGGAGCCTCCGTTAGTTACTGAGGTGGTGAGTCCTACTTACATATTTATCAAAACAAATTACTGACCCGATAACTCAGTAGTAACCCTGCCTTTTGAACAGTGGGATGTGTGTTCGATTCCCACCCTGGACAAATATTTGTGTGATGAATATAGGTGTTTGTTCTGTGTCTGGGTGTAATATTGTATTCTATGTATGTATTTACAAACAAAATGTATTTAAGTATTGTATCAGTTATCTGGTTCCCACAGTACAAGCTTTGCTTAGTTTGGGGCTAGATGGCGTTTAGATGAACACATATATTAAAAAAAATGTTTACTTATTTTAAGGCTTTATATATAAACAGCCAGATGTTCACTGCTTAACATAGTTCTTTCCATAACACGCCATTTTGGATGCTTATCATAACCACCACGCTTGGCAAGCGGCTTGGTGATTTGCAGATTTTTATGTACCAAGGAGAATGCTGCTCCCATTCCCTGGATATTCCCTTAGCCGGCTCTTACAGCACTTACGGAAAGAGATGGGGTGGACTTATCCTACACCGCTGGGACCATTTGGTCAATTGTTAGAGGTTTGGTCTTACTTTGGAGAAAAATCCAATATAGCTCAGAGAATTAGCGAGTTGAAATGGCATTGGGGAGGCCACACATAGGAGACTTTTATCTCGTTCGACCGCGTTTTACTAATTTACCCGTGTGAAGCCGGGCAGGTCAACTAGTTATATATAAAAGAAAGTCGTGTTGGTTACAGTATTTATAACTCAAGAACAGCTGAACAGATTTGGTTAAAATTTGTGGGGAGGTAGCTTAGAACCAGAGATGGTCATATATATATACTTTTTAACCAGCGACTCGTCAATCAGCGAGATTTGGAGCCGTGTCTTTCAGTCTATCCCTAGGCGCTCTCTGACAATATATACAAGGTGGCATTTAATTCACTCTTTTCCGCAAATGGATGTACTTAGACCATGCTATAGAATATAAGTACAAGGTCCAATTAAAAAAAATTATTTTGTTTTAGTATATAGTGCCTCTTAAAATAACTGCATTACAGCCGAAATGTACCGTTAAATGTCTATTTAACGGTACACACAACGCGGGCACCAGCTGAGTGCTTTGTAAATGTTTCCTAGGCAATAAAACACCTGCTTTGTTCAATGTCACAAGGCTTTTCTTTAGAATTTAAATTTGATAATACCTAGATTTAAGTTTTATTTCCTAGGTACTTTTTTTATTTAGTTATATGGGAGCATTCTATAGCATGGACTGAATACACACATTAAAGGAAAAGAACGAATTAAATGCTACCTTCTATACAGTATTTTATGCATTTACAGTAAAATATTTAATTACGCAATTCTTATTTCTTACATACATTCATAAACTTCACATAGTTTTACTTAGATGAGAAAGCTTTGAATAAATATTTGAAACTTACTCTTCAACACTTTTTTATGATTCTGTAGTATTAAAACTGTTCCTGTAAATCCTTTAGAGACATAACTTTTAAAATTGTAATTATATGCATGAAATTTTGCACAATAAAGTGTAAGTAGATGTCTCCTGGTTAAAATTTCTTTATGTTAAATTTTGTGCTCATAATTCTTGTTCAGTTATAATTTTTTTTAAATCTGATTATGTAAATTTATTTATATAGATAACGAAGCATCGTTATTGTTTACATTAGGTTCTTTGAAAAATATATATTGCTTCTATCTTCCGCAATACCTAATCCTATATAATGCTGTATTATCTTATGATATTAAAGTGTTACTATTGGGCTTTAGATATTAGTTATCGATAGTGCGACTGGCGAATCACTAACACCATTCCTTTAGTAATTATCTTTGTGAGACGTTCAGTACTGTTTTTAGTTACTACAGATAATTGGCATAAATTATCCGTAATCGGTTTGTTAGTTCAGTGCTCTAAAAATACGTAAATTTAAACTTCGCGTAGTAACAAGCGTATTATAAAAGAACACGTGTAAGAAAACGCTGTGTTAACTCACGTTTCGCACTCCGTCCGAATTTAACAATAATCGTGAAAACGTGATTTGGAATTTCTGAAGATATAAAACAATACTTGATCTTCAACAGTTCTAAATGTCTAAAAAGCGTAGAGAATTGATTATTGAAGACGCGGGCACGGTTACCCTGATTTAAACCGTGCATTGAACACTATCGCATTTAGTCTAGAGCTAATTAGCTGCTGGCTATAGCCTCCGCATACCGCTGGCTGTGTGAACGTGTATTCCAACTAAAGATTTCCAGTAACATTATCTGAAGCCGAAGATATGGCGGCGCCTACGTCGACCATCGCAACCGTTTCGTTCAAACTCTAAGACTGAGGCGGAACACATGTTTTATAATACCTAAACGTTTTGTTTACATAATTGCGCATCACCATCATCGCCTAACATAGCGGAAACCGTGGAATTTTTTCAAGATATATTTTTGGTTTACGGTGACGATGTTTTTATTGCGCGACGTGTGGTACAATCATGCTGATCGTTTCATGCGTTATGCAAGATGTAACCAACAGTATAATGTGTCATCTAATGTTCTAATGCATGAGTAAAAATGCTAATCTTGTATAAGTAGTACGAGATCTTGTTCCAGACGGAATACCCGTTAAGGATGGGGTTTTTTAAATATATGTTTAGGAAGATCTGTAACTCTGTAAGTTGTGTAGTTTTTATGTTTATATTGCGTAATTTAACACTACATTACCATTTCCAACTAATACTTGTATTTAACACTTTTATCCCACTGACCCAGAAAATTCATTACACTACACTTTGTGTAATTCAATTATTTCTGAAATTAAGCCCACTACTAATCGGTGACCTGATCTTATTGGATAAGTAGTCTGTAATCCTAAACCTTGACCTAAACCTAAATTCATCGTCTGCAACTAAAATACTTACGCTTGATACACGAATGTTGTAACAAAATGTAGTTACATCTATCTTAAAAAATAGCTACATGGTGACCTAATAATAACCAGTAAAAAACCTATCCCAAAAATACAGTCATTCACATTTAACAATCATAAATAAAAAGTAAATATCTGACATCGAAAAATCCACACTCGAACAATACATTCGAAAAAAAAAACAGTCTGTTACCTTTTCACAGTTAAACTGGTGAATCGATCTTGATGAGTTTTGTTATGGAGATAGTTTGAACCGCCAACCTATAGGAAAGAAAGGTTTTCTAGTGGCGACCATGAATATGAAAGCGCAGCCCCACTAGGTGGACCGATGACCTGCTCAAAACTGAGGGGAGGTTGGATGCAAGGAGCAAGTAACTGATTAATGAAAACCTCCATGGAAGAGGCTATCTTCAGCAGTGGATTGCTTCAGGCGGATGATGATTGTAGTTTGAAATCAGAATATCAATACTTATCGGGAATGTTGAATCAGCTGATGCGAGCGACGCCGCGAGCAGGTTCCAGTATTATATAGTACTAGTTGCGCCCCGCGGTTTCATCCGGGGATAAAAGTTATTTTAATTATTTTTCTCATCCCACGGGACAATATCACTTTTCAGAATAAAATGTAGCCTATATGTTAATCCAGTGTATAAGCTATCTTGGTCCCGAATTTCAACCAAATCCATTCAGCCGTTTGAGCGTGAAGGAGTAACAAACATACACACATACACACAAACACACATACACACTTTCGCCTTTATAATATTAGTGTGATGTCATAATATTTTTATGCCGAAATGATAGGAACACACGTGGGCGTTAAACGTCAATTACTACTGGTTACATCTCGTTCAACACTATCATAATTGCCTGTTTAATTCTGTACTCCTTAGATTTTATTGTGGTTCAAGAGAATTGGCATCCGGCCACGCTTTACGATGTACCAAATGTCAATACGATGCAATATCGCTGCTAGTACCGCGACGGATCGATCTCTAAATTACACCTTTAGAAAAAATGTACTCATAACTATTAAATACTAAAAACTAGTATTACCGACTATAAAGGACGACGTTAAAAGTTGTCCCAGTTTAAAGAAATTTTACCGAAGAATTTGCAACCTTGACATGTATTGTGGTTATATTTGAAGCACTTCGCATGCGAACGTTCAAGGTGCTACAAATTACAATAGATCGTGCTTTTGAAATTGTTTCGGTATATTCAGTGGTGAAAGTGATGATCCGATGTTACATTATGGTGTAGTGATCGCTAAGGGACACCGGTAAAGTTGCAATTAATTTTATTTCTACTATTTACTTCTGTGAATTTGTTTTATTTGTCAACGAAATACTTTTTATCTTGATAGATAGAAAATGCTTTATTGCACAAATAACAAATGTAGGTACAAAGGCGAACTTAATGCTAGAGAGCATTATCTTCCAGTTAACCTGGGTGTAACATGGACATTTTTGCAGGGCAGTGCAACGGAGCTTAAATATTATATCTTGATATTTAGATGTCTCATTACGTTATGCAAAATAATTATCAGTTTTATTCGTACTTAAAAGTGTTTTACATATATCATAGTTAATCTTGGATTAATATCGCACGCGTGACTAATATTTTGTGACCTATATTCTAAAACCGCGCACTGATTCATAAACTTGTTTGTATTTTTAAACTTCCCGGTGGAATGAACGATATGATAGGCGGTGTCACGTGCCTCACGGCAATCTAATTTACAACCGACTTCCAAAAAGGTGAAGGTTCTCAATTTGGATGTTTTTTTAGTGTTAAAATCATTTTTTTAAAGGACATTCTTTCAGACTGGTCTCGTAGAAATTTCATTAAAATCGCTTCATTGAAGTAGTTTCCAGTTATGGCGATTGAAGTCCGTTTAACCCCCTTTAATTAAAATGATTTTATTTAACACTGTAATGAAATAGCACCATTTATCGTTCAGGGTCTTTGTAATCGTTGAATAATTTATATTGGGAACGTTAAAATATGTATCGCTCCGTGTAATCTATAAAACAGAACGTTCTTCGTTATTTACATACATGTTTTCTAATGCAGCGACCGGAGCTGTATGTAAACTATTTGGAAAAACAATGAATTAAAAAAAAAAAACACTGGATATTAAATCTAATCTTTCACATATCTTACTATTTCGTTATATAAGTGGCGATCTCTTAAATTGTTTATTATCCACTCATAAAGCTCAAAGTTATAGATTAAATTCTTAGTGATCGTATAGTAAAACTGAAACATTGGTGGCTAGTCGTGATATTTTTCCATATAAACAGTCTTATCTTTTCGTTCGTGATATTTCACGTGAAATCAAATTTACACAAACGTTTTAAAAAAAAATTGTTGAATTTGATCAATGTTTAAAATAGCTTGTCAATTTCTGGTTATAACTATAAATATTAATAATAACTATGACTATCGACGTGAAATATCACGGACGAATACGAGACATATTAAATATTAATAAATCAGTTTCATTCACGAAATTAAATAAAAACTAATAAAAATACCATACACTAATAAAAAATTAAACTATAGGTACCATTAAAATAGATAAAACTAAAAAAACTTTTATTATCCGTTGGTGGAAGGAAAAGTGCACAGAATGCTGGCAGCATTACCGCGATTGCAATTCAACGTGGTAATGGTGCTTATTTTTTTGTGCAAAATAAAATATTAAACAAATTTAACCAACGATTGTAAGTACTTAAGGCCCAAAATCTCTGCCTGAGCATCCGTTCACGATTTTGTGTCGTTCTAGACTACGGTCTGAAACTCAAGCCTCACAGGAGATTCCTACCAGTTATTATCACAGATTAAACGTACCTAAGTCCTCCACTAGGTGGACCGATGACCTAGGGGGCGATCATGGTACTTTGATTGCAATGCAACAGTAGAAATTGCATTCCTAATTTGATAATTTCCATGGTAACTATGCACAAAAACTGGGCATTGAACACTTTCAATGCCCAGTTTTTGTAGGGTCAAATCCATACAAATTTGTGTTTCTATTGCTTGGAATCAAGTTACCGCAGCCAAGCCGCTGTAACCAAGTAGCCGCTTAAATTGGTGCTCTATGGGGGATGTACAGCAATGGACGTCTTCAGTTTCGATTTAATTCAACCTTAACATTAAAAGGAAAATATCCTTTCGTTAATGTGAAAGTAATCTATTGGTAACATACCAAAGCATTGTTCACATTATAATTAACCTTAATGACTATAGCGACACCCACACATTTAACTGAAATAGATTTTCAAAATTCCTCGCATTATAGTAACGTTCTAATTCTACTCAAACCTGCAATAATTCATAACTCCAACGTATATTTATGTATTGCGGCATTTGACTGCACTTGTACCACAGATTAGATTGTAGTTATTTCTGTACCACTCTGTACTTGCACACCCTTTCGTCACAGAATAATAAAAAGTCTAGTTATGCAGTATGCATTGCCTTGATGTATGTAAGTTGGTTTGATATGTAGAAACTTTAAGCCACCTTTCTTCATCTTCACCATTATCGTTGCTTTTTTTCATATTTACGGATTTTTGGGTCAACAACTTTTCGCATAATATTTATGTTTCCTCGCCTTCACCACACAGTTCTTATTAACACAGGTACGCAGTTTATGTATTCTGTGACACAAGGCCTAAATATAAAAAAATATGTTACTCAAAGTTTATGTCACCACATGTTATATATAACTAACTACTTGAAAACCGCGAAAGCTTAAGAATAAGAACACAACTCGTTCCGACGAAGTCTCAAGGTGCAAACAAACATATTCACTGCTAGTACGTTTCCAGTCGCGCCAGGACACTCCCACGCCCACGCCCACCTGCCCAGCGGTGAGTCCAGCGCTACCGGTCAGTTCTGTGACAGCCGTGCCTGCCGCCAAGAAACTCTCCAAAACTGTCAAGAAAAAAGTAAAGCCAAAAACGAAAAAGATGAAATCTACTACCAAAATTGACTGCAGTCTTATTGAAGAAGCCGACGAGTAAGTAGTTTTAATTTTTGACTAATATTTTCGTATTTAAATAACATAATAAATAGTGCCAATGCCTCAAATCAGTCTAACAGAACTGGTAGTCAAAACTGATCTGACGCATTGACACTGTTTGATACAACTGGCAATACCCTATGATAAACGTGAACATAGTGACGTTTTATGGAACAAGACTATGTTCAGCAGACATACGGCTTATGAAATGAAATGAAACGAATTTATTTTGCACGAAGTATGGTATAATTAGGTGGTCCGTGTAACATAAAATGTTCAGCATACTTCACCAGAGCTGGCATACAAAAATTGTTACTTACATTATATTTTAAATACAAAATATATTTAATGTTATCCATAATTTAAAAAATAAAATTCATGCACAGTGTGTCAATCATTAATACATAACACAATAAAAATTAGTAAAACAACAATAATAACGACTCATGTATATTACATTTAAATTTAAAATTTGAAATTCTAGCTTACAAAATAACAACGACAATTGTTATATTTTACATTCAAACAAATATTTTATATTATAGAAACAGTTTTCATGTATGAAGTGATAATGGTGTGTGATGTGACCTTTAAAAAAGACTAGACAAGCTCTGATGAGAGCCAATAAAAAAACTGCCAATAAAAAAACGAAATATTCCTCGATATCATTATTAGCAGACTGAAAGCAATCGTTTGTAATCACACTATCACACTAATATTATAAAGGCAAAAGTTTGTATGTGTGTTTGTGTGTATGTTTGTTACTCCTTCACGCTCAAACGGCTGAATGGATTTGGATGAAATTCAGTACCAAGATAGCTTAGACACTAGATTAACATATAGGCTACATTTTATCCCGGAAAAGTGAAATTTTACCGTGGGATGAGCATATTAATAAAATACTTTTTATCCGCGGGTGACACCGCGGGGCACAACTAGTGATTTAATAAATGATGATATTAATAAATATTAAATAACACATGTGTCGTCATGAAATCACTTTCATTTATTTTTTCAATGGAGTATCATGGAAATGTTTGACGTGTTGTTTACAACTGTTAAACGTTTCATAGTAGTTGGAAGTTGCGCGCAGATTTAAAAAAAATCTCTTTTTGCCCTTGATTATGTTAAAAGATTGAGCCGAGACGAGTAAGACGTACGAATGATGGTAAGCCCCACGTATGCCGTAACAACTGCAGTTGAACTCAGTTGTTCCACGTCGATTTAATTTATTTATTTATTTATTCATTTGGCACACAAAACAGAAAATAACCAACAAAAGATAATAAAAAAATAAAGGTTTACAAATATTTTGAGCTAGGTTACATCACAAAACATGTGTACATATCATGATTAACAAAACAATAAAATAAGTATTTAGTATAAAATTAAATATGTTTTCATGGTATCGATTTGTATCTTAAATGCAAAATTTCACAAACATTCAAAGTTCAGAAATGATAGCTAAAACGTCTCTTTTAAATTTTGGTAGTTTTTGGTCAAAGATATCAACTGAGCTGTGGTGTTCCTTCAAGATGTCGTTATACTGACGACACATCCTTACTAAAGGGTTGTAGAATGAGGTATTATTAGTGAATACCTGAAGTGTGGAAATACTTAAATGAAAGTGACGAGCTCTTGGCTTAATATTGAAATTTATTTTTGAAAGCAGAAAAGGCGAGTCAACAAAAGAGTGTATAATTTTGAAAAGATAAATGAAATCAAAATGTGTACGTCGAGTTTTAAGAGGCAGCAGTTTAAATTTTGAGAGTCTATCAGAATATGACCAAAGTTGGCGATTCAGATTCAGATTAATTGTATTGCTAACATGGATACTTAAAGTTCAAGTGTACACCCATAGCTTTAAACCCGCGCCGTATGACTTTACAAGTAACGCGTAATTTGTAAGTACATAATAAAACAAGTTACAAACGCAAAGCATAAAAAACCGACTTCAGACTTATATGGTTTTTTCATGGATGCCATCGACAGAACTGGACCAAATTGAAATGGAACCACAAGGGGGCAACACCAGCTTTCAAATAAAAAAAATGAATCATCAAAATCAGTTCACCTAGTCGAAAGTTCTGTTGTAACAAACATAAAAATACAGTCGAATTTAGAACCTCCTCTTTTTTTGAAGTTGGTAACCGGCAAGTCCAAAAATCACAAAAAATCATTGGAGACATTTGTGTCATTTACCAACATGTATTTTTACAGCGTAGTGTATTATAGCCCAGATACAGAAGTTATTGGACTTAATCCCGCTGTGAGAAAACGCCCGTGTCCCAGCAGTGGGAGGTATGAGCTTAGTATATATACTTGTCTCTTTTACTCACAGTGCTCACAGCAGATCGCCGTCTCCCGACGCTCTCAACGACCCATGGATGATGGAAACCGATTTAGTAGTACAAGAATTGGGGAAAATAGAAAAGGTTGCGCCCGCGCCGCTTCCTCCACCTGTTACTCTAAACGATGATGAAAATTCCGTCTCCAAGCTGTCCACAAAACTGAATGGAACTGCTGTCACTAAGAAAGTAGGCTCTAAAGGTGAGTTATTAGAATATAGTAGGAATATCTATTGGCCATATGCCATACATTTAACTGCCAATTAGGCAGTTTTTAGTTATTTGATGTACGGGCCGATCCATAACATAATTATTAAGCTATTGCATTTTCGATCATTTTAGTATCAATAATTCAATCGGAACGCTTGCCTATAATTTTTCCGTAACGGCTTCCGGTTGCATTGGTGTTAACTTTGTTTTGAAGGGTTGAGTGAACCATAGACCCTACATATTGGTCCTTCGAGCCGGAAGACAATACTGTGGGTTTCCGTTCTGAATGTATTAGTATGAAATCTGCACATAAATTGCTTACACTGTTATTTATTGTACTTGTTTGTACTATTAGTAATTGTGTGACTACCGAAGTGAACGTGTAGGAAACTTACAAAAAAACTAGTATCAGCGGGTAAATGGAAACCATGAAAAAAAAATTTGATTTAAACAGGTTTCACAATTCCAGGCCTGAACACCTGTGTCGCGTGTCCTAATATACAAGTTTAAATGTAATAAAATGTTCACCATTGATTCACGTTTTCCACCCCATAAACATCACTAATATATTAGCACATAAAAACCGGCGACATTTCAATGTTTTCCAGATCAGTTATTTTTGACCGCTTTGCATACCACCAATCCGTTCAAAGTCCTGCCGACACGCAAAGGTTTAAAATGTTGCCGATAATTTATTTGGAATCACCCTAATTTCGTTGTGTTGTCTTATGAATTATACTTTGATCAAAAGTTTGGTTGACTGAGTCATTATGTACCTTGTCGCAATATGTTACAGCTTATATTACAGTAATGCCGATTTTTTTAAAAGTATTCGTCATAATATTGTTGAAACCGACAGAAATGTATTATATTTTATGGAATTGAGAAAATTGGTGTGTTAAGTTGACACAAGTTTAAATGTACGTGCTACCGGGAGTTAGCCGTTCTCTAAAATTAAGTAAAATTAAAGATGGCGGTACTCTTCTAATACAAGAGAAATGAAAAATACCATCATAGTTTAATTTCGTTTAGTTTTACAAAATGCGACATTAAACCGTAATTTTTAGTTTTAATCATACCGATTAATTTACATAACAATATATGAACAACTGAAAATTGTACGACTGTCGTACGGTTAACTTTTGTTGAGTTAAAGAAGAATTTCAAAGTTTGCTATTGCGATAGGGTGCTAAATCGTATAATTATTTTGTGAAGTCGAACGTTCAGCGACAAAAGTTGCTAAATATATAAACTTAAATCGATATCGGTTTGATAGCAAGCTTTGGCGCTGACTGTAGATACGTTTTATAATAGAAATGCAAACAGTTTGATTCCTTTTCGTTTTGCACGCAATCTCATTTTGTTTGCAAACATTTTCTTTGTCGCTTTCACGATATCAAGTAATTTGCGATTTGATGTCTCTTGTAATTTGTAGAAACATTGTTCTGTTTCGAATTCACTTTGTATTCAGTTCACTATTTACGACTACAAAATGCAAACTGATTTGAAATTCAAACGATCGCAAAAATACAAAAGTATACTTGCAATAATTTTGTTTTGAAAATACTGCATACATTACTGTTATTTGAATTGTATTTATGATAGATTTTCATTTTTATGCTATGAACTGCTTACTTTTGTTTTATGCATTGTACATATTTAGACATTTTAGTTCTGAGCATCACAGTTGTGAGTTGTTACTTTTCTTCACATAAGCACAATATGGTTGTTTCCAAAAAGCGTATCTCCACAGAACCAAGTTACAAACAAAGAGCTCATATTTCAGAATCTCCGCTAGACCTTCCCGAGACGATATCTAGCTGTCTCCGGCCATCTCTCTTCCCGCGAGTGCCTCCGTACCTGAAATTCATAAGCTACGAAGAAACGCCACCTTTGAAGATACCGCCGCCCATACAGAAACATCTTAAGTGGAAACTGACAACGATCACGCCTATAGTAGTTCAGAAGACGTTGACTAATTCGGGGTTTAGATTGGTGAAGAGCGAGTGTGATACCGCCGAGTGTCCTCAGGAAGGTATGCTTCTGTTTTATTGTCAGTTCTGTAGACTATAGGGGCTTTACTTGCCTAGTGTGATTTGAGTCAAATTTGGTAGTCCACTTATAGACGTATTCTAAAATAATAAAACCTTAAAGACTAAAACTGAATCTTCAATATGCGGTGTGTTTGATTTTTTATGTATCATGATTGGCAACGGCAAACAAGTAAAAAGCCTGCTTGATAGTAAGAGATCACCGTCGCCTATGGACATATGCAACACTGGTGCTGTCGTAGAGTAATTTATGCCATTACATTACATTACAATATTATTACATACATTTCGAGTCTGTTTCATCCCTCATAATACGCAATTCGTCTAAAAGTGACACGTCACGTAAAAAAAATAGATAAAACTATATATCTCTCCCGTATTGATTTTGTAAAAACATAAATACAACAAACAAATATGTAAGTAGTATATTAAAAAAGAGCACGGCCCAGGTGTCTGTGGTAATGCAGAATTAAAAAAAAATGTGACATCGAAACGCCTCCAATCTTTTTTCGACATAACCTTCTCGCTACCAACCTATTCTACTATCATCAACATTTGGGCTCTGTTGATTACAGAAACAGTTGAATGGATCGGCATATGGGGCAAGCACATGAAGTCGCTCATGTTCCGGGCGATCAAGGATGGACAGAAAATGAATCACTTCCCCGGGACCTTCCAGATAGGTCGGAAGGACCGTCTCTGGAGGAACCTTCAGAAGTTATCCAACAAGTACGGGATGGACGAGTTTGGTATCATGCCAAAGACTTACATACTGCCCCATGATATGAAACTGTTGAAGCATGATTGGCAGAAATACGCAGCCAACGATGAAAGATGGATTATAAAGCCTGTAAGTATACAATAACTAATTAGAATAACTTTTCATTGTATACCAATAATAAAACGAGTGTGCTTTAGACCACATGACTGAAGTAAAACTTCTATACGAAACGTAACTCTCTCTCTTTCTATCTTTACTAACTTCTATCTCCCTCTAAACTACGCCTTTCCCGAATAATTTCCGTAATGCTCTCGTCACGCATTCACCAGCTTACTCCCCAAGTCAAGCGTGCGTAAAGAAGTTTTACTTCAAAAATATGCTTGAAAAACGTTACGTGCTGACGCTCGCGAAAGCGGCTTGCGTTATTAACTGGCTCACAGAAGAAGGACATCGAATATGTCCGAAACCTGGTCGGAGTAATTTCGACTTTTTAATTGACGTGAGTTTAGCCGTTATTTATCTTAAAAAATGTGTCATACTCACGATAGTTTTCAAACTAAAAATGCTTAAAAAATTATGTTATTTATAACAATGGCGCCCTTATCCCTATATAAGGGATTATAATACGTAAGCGAGTTTCTTAACTGTGTACAGGTGACAAAAAAGTGCTAAATATTCAGCTGTTTGCATGGTTTTGCAATTTGAAATTGTTATATGCACGGGCAGATTGTTTCTTTAATTTGGTTTTCCTAAAAACAATGAATATGGGCTTTTTTCTGCGGAATTACACTGCGAGATTTTCATTCGAAAATTGCGGAATGACAATAAGCATTCCGTATTTTATAGATTGTTTTAATTTGTATCACTTTTGTACCAGTATTCATTCTATATAAAATAACGATTGTATGCCTTCTTGATACAAATGGAAATTAAATTGATTCGTCTGCTATTTTGATATGGCGTAGGTACAGATTACAGACACACTTGAGATTGGAGAGCAATGTACGCAATAAAATGTTGAGTAGATCATTCAGTGATTATATCTGCGGTTATTGGTGGATTTGTGTTAGAGGAAATATGATTATATCCGCATATATATCAGTGAATATATCTGCGGATATTGATAGATTTGTGTTAGAGGAAATATGATGTTTAGGTAGTTACTCTTTGTCAATAGAACATTTTGCGTTTTGTGCAGCTTTTATAATTTTTCGAAGCAACGTTTTGCAAACGTTAACGTCTGCGCCTAAATCTTTGCATTTATGATAATAGTGTAATCTATTTGACGTATTTTGACTGGCCTGATAGCTCAGTTTGTAGAAGCTCTGTTTTTGAATTGTGGGTCATGGGTTCAATTCCCACCCAGGAGAAACATTTGTGTGGTGAACATCGATGTTTGATCTGTGTTTGGATGTTACCTTGTATTCTAATTATATACGAACAAAAAGTATATAAATATTCTAACAGTTATCTGGTTCCCGTAGCTTTGATTAGTTTGTTCATAGATGGCGCTGTTAACAATATCTACACGGATTGATTGATTTATTTATTTCCCTAGCCTGCGTCAGCCCGCGGCACTGGCATCAAGGTGGTGTCCCGTTGGACTCAGATTCCCAAGAAGCGACCCGTCGTAGTTCAGCGATACATTTCCAAGCCTTACCTCATCAATGGGAACAAGTTCGACATGCGATTGTACGTCTTAGTGACGTCGGTACACCCGCTCAGGATATATCTGTACAAGGATGGACTGGCCAGGTTCGCTTCAGGTGAGTTATGGAAACAAATGTTCGATTCTATTTACTTATTCTTAGATTAAAAACTATAGACAATACATTTTGGAAAAATTAAAAATGACTAAACTCACGCAGTTAAAAGTCAAAATTACTCTCTTCTAAATTTCTTCTGGGTGCCAGTTACTAACGCAAGCCGCGGAAATGGAATATGCCCGAAACTTGGTCGGAGTAATTTCGACTTGTAATTTGTTTCGTTTTTATTTTACAATCTAGTCATCTATTTGAATAATGAGTGATTTGCATTGAACCAAAACTTTTACAATCGATTTATCCAAGAATTTGTTTAATTAATAACACGATTCTTATTATCTCTATTAAGTCCAAGACACTTTGTTCTTGTGTTCTATTTTGGTAATACTTATTTGCATTGCACTACATTATACCAACACTTAATACACTATTTAAACTAGTCAGTTAAATAAACTATTAGTACGGAATTACGGCTAAGGCTAGACCCACATTTATCAGCATGGAATCGTATTTTTCGTGCTCTATCCTTTTCTATCGCTCAGGATCGTCGTTTCTTAAAGCGAAAGGGATAACGTGAGTGCCATCGTGGCGGCGTCAACGACTCGTCAACTGCTAGAGCGAGAATTATAGCACTCCCGCTATCATTCTCGCTCTAGCAGTTGGAGATCTTGAGTGATCTCGTTTGTCTATGATCTTACGATACGGTATCTTTGCAACGGAATGCTGTTTAGAAAGAAAGTTCGTCTCTACGTGATAGCATCCTGTGTGCAAAATTACCTTCAAATCACTTGGAATTCACACAATAATAATAATGTTTCACCTTTTCTAATATCACGAATCGAGGGTGCAGACAACCATGCCATCAAAATTCATCCAAATGATAGGAAGAAAGGCAGCGTAAACCCTGGGATTCATATGTTTACCCAGCACGCGCTTTACATCAGGCGCTGATGTATGAACAAATTAATATGCCCATAGCCCATCTCTCATACATTAGTTAAACTAATTCTAAACATGACTAGAACTACTAGGTTTTACTAGGTGGTAGGGCTTTGTTGCAAAGTTCGTCTAGGTAGGTACCACCGCTTTGCCAGTTATTCTGCCGCCAAGCAGTAGTGCGCAAGCACTACTGTGTTCCGGTTTGAAGGGCACTGTAGCTAGTGAAATTACTGGGCAATTGAGACTTTATGATCTGATCTCACAGTCGAGTAATCTTATTACCAGACTGTGCTGATGTCTCAGGATGATGTGCGCAGTGCAGTGTTGCTCGAAACTCTATTTTGGGGTTCCGATTGACACTGTTCTGTTATGGGCAGCCGTGGCGTTTAACATCAGGTGAACGGCTAGATCGTCAAATCATTCAGTAACATAAAAAAAAAAACCTACTTATTTTATTTTGTTTGATGACGAGCTGATCATTCACCTGGTGTTGTGAGTTACGACCGCGAATAACAGCTGTAGTGCCAATCGGAACTTTGTTTTTCGTAACATTGCACTGCGCATGTCATCCGAAAATTACAGCACAATCTAGTAATAAGGTTTCTAAACCGACCAAGTCATAAACCCATTTGCTCACTAATTTCAGTACAGTGCCCTTCAAACCGGAACAGAGTAGTGCTTGCACACTACTGTTAGTCTGCTACCTACTTATATTTATGTTTCAGTAAAATACAATGAAGACCTAACGTCGTTAGGTGATAGGTATATGCATTTGACAAACTATTCTATCAATAGACTGTCAAAGAACTACACCCCAAATGAAGACTTCAATTCGTGTGAAGGCCATAAATGGTAAGTTTAACTAAGAATATAATAATAATAACGCCCAACGATCACATACATAGATCCTGGACCCTAACTAGGATTTCCTCTGTCTAGGGACCCAGGAACTACGAGGGCCATGGTCCCACAACACCCAGACTAGAACAAGTATTTACGATTTTTCTTTCCTGTGCACAAATACTTGCCCTGTCGCGGGAATCGAACCCGCCGCCTCCGGGATATGAGCCGACCTGCTCAACCACCACACCACAGAGGCTGTCTGTCTATGTTATATTGTTACTTAAATGGTCATTTTATATGCTGTCGCTGAAACTGAAAAACAAGCCTTTGATACTAATCTAATTTATCAGTATCAAAACCTTGTTTAATAAATTCTAAAATAGACCTTAATAACATGTTTTTAATTATTATATTTTAAGCTATATTTTACGTTTTTAGAGGCGAACTGCGTATTCTAGATACTAAGCTAAAAAACTACACGTGACCGGCTCTGACATAATGCGTTAGTACAGCAGAGCTATAGCGATAGAAAGAGAGACTTGTTTGGGGAGAGTAGGCTTGTAGCGAGCTGAACTGCACTTTATTGCAACGTTTCAAGAGTCACTATTTGCTTGACTTGGCAGAGTGAAGCTTCTATACCTGTACTATTAGTTCTTCTGTAGCACTAAGTAAAGTGTGCCAGTCATTTCTGTGTGTCTTACACACAAAATGTGTGTAATAGGGGCATATGTACATTACCTTGCTAACATAATTTGCATCTTATTTACAGGACCCTACAATCCCTATTCCAATACCTAAAGACTGAGAAGAATGTAGACACAGACACGCTATGGGAGTCCATGAAGGACCTGATCATAAAGACTATAATCTCCGGCGAGGGCAGCATCAGTTCGCTGACGAAGGCTAACGTTACGTCGCGGTACAACTGCTACGAACTGTTTGGAATTGATGTGTTATTAGACGAGGATCTCAAGCCATGGCTTTTGGAGGTCAGTTGAGAATTTGTTTTCTATTTAGGGTCTATAGAGGGTCTATAGAATCGAAAGTCATACTAAGAGGCTCATTGGTACCGATTGGTTTGAGGCCCGACTGCAAAGACCATAGACGAAAACTTTGCCAGTTTATCGGTCTTTTATCGAGTGCATTTTGAAGAGTGCGCATTGGAGTTGCATAACCTGATTCCGCCATCACCGTTCCACCATTGGACAACCAGATGTACAAAAAACGCCACCGTAACATGGTCAACATCCCACATGTGCGGACAAAGCGATTTGGCTCCACATTTATCATGTGAACAGCCAAGGAGTGGAACGCTTTACCGGCGTCCGTATTTGTCGAAAACTACAACCTTAGAGTCTTTAAATAAAGAGTGAACAGGTATCATCTAGGCAAGCGTCTTACGTCCTAGACCACATCGTCACTTACCATCAGGTGAGATAGTGGACAAACGCAAACCTATCAAACAATAAAAAAAGTTATCTTGCCTTGCCGTACGGTCCCAGTATGCAAATTACCACCTCATTTCTTCCCGTGGGGGCAGTCTAAGGGTATATCAAGGGAATGGGCAGCATCATTTTCCTCTGAACAGTTAAATCTGCAGTCACCAATCCGCCTGCCTAGCGGTTAAATGAACAAACTTAACCAAAGTGTAATAATGGGTGGTCTCATTGCTGAAAGCGATCTCTTCCAGACAACTTTGCACGGAGAAGAATTATGAAATGATATATGGGCGGTGGTTTTCATATGTGCATAATATAAATATACAGGCATAATCTTAATTATATAGCCTTTGTACTGATATGGGGTTGGCTCGTAGAATGAACAACGGCTTTTGTTGAATACTTCGTTTTATTATCTCACTTCTTAACTACTTTATTAATTACATTTTTAAATGTACTTGTAAACCGTCAGCTATTCGTCTTTTATCTCCCTCACACAACCCATTGCACTCAATCACTAGTTCTCGAGTTTTGGCGGGAAAGCGAAAAAGATTGCGTCGCCGCATCGTATTATTTTCCAAAATTTGTGTTATTTTCAGTGCTAGTGTATAAAATTGGTGGCATTTTATTCGTTAAGTGCTGGATTACAGGCATGAGTGTAGGAAAATGGTATAATGATGGTGAAACGTTTCTTTTCGTGTAGTTTTCAAAACTCCATAGAAGCTTCAAGTAAAGTCACCACCACTTTACTAGGAGTATGACTTTGACTAGACTGACTTGACTTGATGACTTCGACTGTGACTTGACACATATTTGCGTGAAATATCGATAACTTGATAAATTATCAATTACTTGACACTGGCTAAATACACAAAAGTGTGGAGCCAAATCCTAAAAAAAAAAACACTAGTTCTCACTTAAATCCCACATAAATAAGACAGTGCGGTCACTATCCCCAGGTGAATATATCTCCGAGCCTGCACAGCGCGTCTCCCCTGGACAAGCACGTGAAGGGTCCCCTGGTGACCACGGTGCTCAACATCGCACAGTTCCAGGTCCCAGTTAAGACCAACCTTGAAATGCTGGCGAAGGATAAACCTAACAAACTGGTAATTATAAATTAATACATATCTGTGGACATTTCACGCAGCGCCATCTAGCCCCAAACTAAGCAAAGCTTGTACTATGGAAACCAGGGAACTGATACAATACTTAGATACTTTTTTGTAAATACATACATAGTATACAATATAACATCCATATACAGGACAAACATCGATGTTCATCACATAAATGTTTGTTCTGGGTGGGAATTGAACCCACAACCTATAGTTCAAAAGCAGAGCTACTACCGACTGAGCTATAAGGCCAGTCAATGTACATCAATACTGAAGTGTACTACATTTCTTTAGTGTTAATCAACGACGTGTGTAAGAGAGTGTGTAGTCGGACCACGAAGAGTCGATTATAATCACGTACGTGAATCAAACAAGATGCAGAGATTCTATGTGACGAGCTAATCGTTCGCCTGATGTCAAGCGAAACTGCCGCCCATAAAAGTTGCAGTGTCACTCAGAACTCATATAAAATTTCCCGCGAGACTGCTCTGCGCACGTCATCCTGAGATATATCCGGATTAGTAGACTGTGAGTTTAGGTCACAAAGTCTCATTTGTCCAGTAATTTCAGTAACCACAGTGAAAACTACAAACGTACCAAATCAGTTTCTAAACACTACTACGTGTAGCACATTGCAATTAGCAGTTTCTTGATGAACATTTTTTATTGTAAGCTGCTAAATAGAAAATTCTTTTTGTAATAGCTCACATCACCACCACTTTTGTCTACTTCATGTACATTCATGTACATCAAACCATTGGTTCTTTTCGCAAAAAGAACAAAATTTCAAATCAAATCAAAAGCAAAAGCAGTTCAAATCAAAAGCCGTTAGTACCTTAAACAATTTGACACCAGCTAAAGCCACTTTTGTGAGTATTTTTGGGGTTTTTTAATCATCACCAGCCGGAAGACGTCCGCTACTGAACCTAAGCCCGCACAGAGCGCCACTTTGACCGGCTACTTGCTTCCGGCATCCATCTTTCACTTCCTCGTTCTGACTAGGAGCCTTACCGCGTAAGTCTGGTGGCGATGGTAATCGTGTTCTCTTGCTCGCACTCGTGGACTTATTAATTGGCGCGTGCAGGATGGCAGGCGAAGCCGATTCCCAGAACAGTTACGCGGTAGGGGTGCAGATGGGCGATCACGTACTTCGATTGCAACCGATACAAACAAATTTTGTATGAATTTGACAGTTTGAATACGCAGTATTTGCATAGTTAGTATGGAAATTTCTCCTGTTGCACTGCAAAGTTTCGTGATACCGATGCTGTTTCTTCCGGTTCGTAGTCGCCATTTGAGAACCTTTTTCTACCCAGTTGGTTGTTGGTTTTGGCAGCGATATAGCCTGCTCATTACCATTAAACTTGCGAATTCTAAGAGCTGTATCGGGTAGTGATTGGTAGTTACTTCGGTTCGGTAGTTTTAAATAATAAAGTTATGACGACAAACTAAATAAGTACGTTGGTGTCGCCAGTATCAAGTCCCGTTGAAGACAAACACCGAGACGGTAGCCAAGGAACAGCCGGAAAAACTGGTAATGATAACCGATTTATAGGTGTTATAAGGATCAACGATCCGAATTTGCAGGACGTAGTACATAAGTTAATGAACAGATGTGATTCACTATTGTATATTTAATTTTCAATTAAGTTTTGATAAGCGGTGCATTGACAGCACATGCAAAATTGTTTCAACTATTTGTCAAATCTTAACTTTAAGTGTGGATAGATAAAAATGCTTTATTGCACAAACTGTAGGTATATGGGCGAACTTAATGCTTTGGAACATAGGTCTTCCAGTTAACTAGGTTTTTTCTATTAGAAAATGTGAAAGTTTAAAACATGAATGCAGTTTTCCTGTCTAAGGTATATTAGGATCCCTTAGAACAATTTTGTACTCTTATAGTTTCCAACTTTCCCCTATCCAATAAAGTGATTAGCTTAGTTTTTATTTCGAATATACTGATTATAGTAATTGGCTTTTGCCATCTAATTGATATATTTATACTTACTTACTTATTGATATATTTATTTTTGATATAAATACTTAAATACTACTCAAATAAACGAGATACTTACAGCCTTATTAATAAACGGGTATTAGTATCGGGTTAGTTACTTCAGCTTTTGTCCTTTTTTTGCTACTGGAATATTTAGCTGGATCGAAAGAGACAAAAGATGGTGTAATTAGTCCAAAGCTATTTCGTGTTTATTAATAAGACTGTAAATGTTTACTTCCAGGCCGGCTTACCGTACGATAGTCGCTTATACACAATGTACCTGTCCAAAGAAGAAAGAGATAAACACATCATTTATACCAACATGGAAGATAGAGATATGGTAAGTAACTACCTATTTTAGAGCTATCATAATCAATCAACGTGCTGTACGAAGATTTGCTAGCCTCTAAGCTGCACAAGTTGCCGAAATGGATCACGTGGGCGCAAGAAAGTTGGCCATGTGAAGTTTATTACCGTGGTGTTATGTGCTAATAAACTGTTATACATAATCAGCGTTTTTGCGTCCATTGAACATAGGCCTCCCCCATTAGGGGATGCTATAATTACTACGCTTGGCAGCCGTACTGGTGACCGCAGTAGATTATAATTCAGACCGAGAAGAATGCTGCAGCCCATACCCTGGATATTCCCTTAGCTGACTTTTGCTTCGTCCGCTGGAAGAGGTGGAGTGAGACCCTATTTTTAGGCAGAAACCACACGGGAAATCTTGTATAAAATTGTAAAAATGATCTAATTCAGAATGAAACGTATACAAGTTTATTTATTGACACAGTTGGTTACAATGTTATAATGAACCCATAGACTGCCGAAACAATAAAGTAAATTTTTTTTTTTTTTTGATGAGTTACCTTAATAGTACATCATTAAAATTACAATCTAGCCATCACTACGGCTAATAAGTAATTTAAATTTGACTTAATTTGCTAAATAAAGTGGAAACTGTATTTCAGGAGTCAGTGGCTTCTCCCATTGTTAATTTTACCTATACAATGGTGTCGATTCTGTGTCGCATACTCTAAAGCTAAACGAAATTAACATATTTCTGTCTTTTTCATTTCCCCTTTATCAGAAGAGTACCGCCATACTTTAAGTTTACTTTAGTTTTAGAGAATGCGACACAGAATCGACACCTATGTCATACTAAGTAGTTAAAATAACTGCTCTTTTTCTACCAGGTTTTACTTCACGGTTCATAATTATCCTGTGCGTAGGATTTATAAAATAAACCAGCACAATGAAATGAAAACGTAATGGCGTCCAACTCAAAAACAGAGATGTCAGTTATAAAACGACAAAGTTTCTACATTATATAAAATAATAATAATTTATTATCTAAAAATAAATTAATGATTTTACTAAAGCGCAAATACTTATTCTGAGTCTGGCTGTTGCGCGAACATGGTCCTCGTAGTTCCTGGGCCCCTAGACACAGGATCTATGTATGTGATCGTTGGACGTTATTATTATTATTATATCACATAAATAGTACAATCGCATAAAAACTTTTGTTAATTATTTAACAAAACTGTATATAAATAGTAGATAATTATCTTAATATTTAAAAATAAATCTCTATTTCCCTTGGTCATCGCATCACGGATGAACGGATTGAACATTTTCGCCAATTCTTTCAGGAGATGGTTCTTATAAAAGAAAAAATTATGAATGTTGAGCGGAAAATGAGAAAATGTTCACCATGCGGGTGAAACGGCGGGACGCAGCTAGTAGTACACAATTATTATAACGTTTTTTTTAATATCGTTTATTTAGCTTATCTGCAATAAACGAATGTTTATTATATACCCATTGGTAGTACCTGCGCGACATCCTGTCGACCCTGACGCCGGACGACGTGCGCCACCTGCTGCAGGCGGAGGACGAGCTGACGCAGGCGCGCGACATGCAGCGCGTGTTCCCCACGCCGCACACGCACAAGTACCTGCGCTACCTCGCCGGCCCGCGCTACTACAACCGGCTGTTCGACGCCTGGGAGGCGAGGTACGGCCACAACAGGCCCAACGGTGAGTTATGGTCATGCGTTATTGTAATTCAAGGGGTGAGGTCAAAAAGGGTTTAACTGTCAATTGATAATTTCGAGAAAATATACTTTTCTTAAATATGCGCGGAAATATTATCATTACTTTTGAATAAAAAACACGCGAAGTATCATATTTACGTAGACTGAAAAACCAAAATCATTTCCCGGCGCATACTTTGAATTTGGAACGAAGAGCGCACCGGCAATGTTGTATGAAACGGTGTGCTGTTTGAATTTAGAACTCTTTTCATCTAGCGTACACATTGCATTCTCGTGGCTGTATAGCCACAGATGCGTTTACCTTTCGGCACAAACGGTAAAATAAAAATAAAATTGGCGGTAAAGCGTAGTTCGTTGTTATTTGGTTCATAAAAATAAAATAAAATGGATTCCGATGATTCTAAAAGTGAAAATGAAATGGACATTGATTGCACTCCACCAAATTTAAGATCGGAAGCTAAATTAGCGATGGAAAACCGGCTTCCAGCGAAATCAAAAGAAAATTAAATTTATTATGTAAAAGGCCCTTTTTTATTTCCTTGCATTTTTTTAGAAAAGCACTATATATGCTTCGGCCGAAATGGCAATTTCCTGTCTCGTATCATTGAAGTCCTCGCCTGCGGCTCGACGTTCAAACTTATACTCGATCTGCAATTGCCTATTTCGCTGCCTTTGCAATAATGTACTATTAAACTTCACCGGCTTCATTTTAATGTAGAGTGCTTATTAAGTAATAGAAAAGGTTTATGTAAGTTTCAGTTGCTTGAAAATGTATTAATTCTTTTATCAAATACAAAATGTAGTACTTATTTGTACAATTACTGTAAAAATATAATATAATAATGTTTTTATGCTAAGCGAACTGCATTCCTCACATAAACCGTTTTTAGACTGACAATCTCGAGATTTAAGGCTCATTTCGGTATTTTGAGAATGTATTATTGTAGATAATTTCACGCTGAATCCAACGATACCCATAAGTCATTTTGTGAAAAAAATCAGTTAATCCCTTGATCTCATCCCTTCAAATTTGTTATTAATTTTAGGCAAGTATTGAATGAATGTCTTTATATTCTATGTGTTACGTAGTGTTTTTTATGTTAAGTCGTTCGCCGGATGTTAAGCGACACGGCTACCTATATCAGCAGCAGTGTCACTCGGAACTGTAAAGTACTTAATTTCGCGTGACACTGCACTGCGAACGTCATTCCGAGACATCAGCAAGACAAGATTAGACTATTCTAATCTTATTACTAGACTGTGAGATTAGGTCATAAAGTCTCATTTGACCAATAATTTCACTAGCTACAGTACCCTTCAAACAGAAACACAGTAGTGCTTGCATTCTACTGCTTGGCGGCAGAATAACTGGCAAAGCGGTGGTACCTACCTAGACGAACTTTACAAAAAGTCCCACCACGTATAGTCGTGTGACTACGCGTTTCCCCCACGTCTGAAACGCAAAATGGCTTTGTATGTCCTTGTTCATATGCTCTCTAATAATTTATTAAGACACCCTTACTAATAAATAAATAAAAATCTTGCACAGAACAAATGGTATGAAGACGAGGCCTATACTCAATAGTAGGTTGACACGGGCAATGCAATGATACCCTGGGGCGAGATCGTGAATGTTAGCGCAACCCCGTCTCGCCCCATTCCGGCGGCAGATGGATCACGGGGGTTTTAGTAGGTTCGATTCCACATACTCCTGCCATCCTGCCCCGTGGTGGCAGGAAAGTGAAGGCATTTACCCCTCTCAAAAAGGCAATAAAATTATGATGGTGATGATGATGATGATGACGATTATCTAAAACATAAGTAGTCGTGTTTATACATTCATGAAAGTTACATAGAATCTGTGGCACCTAATACACAAATAACTTCGTAGTTTTTATACAATTATGCTAGAAAAAACAGGTAATTTCAGGCCATCCAGAATCCAAAGCGCACTCCGCCATTTATTAGCATGATTTTTACGTGCTGTGTGAAAATAATATTCAGTATAGTTTCCTCCCACTTTTGACTACTGGGTGCCTTAAGCGCCTGTCCTCCCGCCCAGTGACGCTGTAAAGTTCGGTAGAGACCAATAGCATTAGCCAGTTCAAATAAACCCCTACTTTTGTATTGCAGGCATCGAGCTGCTGCGTAACCTGTGCGACATCGGCTACCATTTGGAAGTGCCGCCCATCCCACTAAAGGTAACTGTCACCTCTGCGCTCGGCGCCTTGTCCCGCCGCCTGCGCCCCCCGCGCCCCCCGCGCCCCGCGGGGCCGCGGCCCCCGGGGCCCTCGCGGCCCGCGCGCCCCAGGGGGTCTCGGCCCTCGTGGCTTCACGCGCTGTTAGCTTGCATCTCCATTGTACTCACTCTCGTAAGCATTTGGTGATGTTTGCGATCTTTGTGGAAATTTCATGAGGTTAATCTCGGTTTAGATTATTTTTTATATCTGCAGTAAAAAAGAAAACAGTTTAAATTTGTTTCTAAGTGATTCTGTGTCTGTGTCTTACTAGTCAAATATAAATAGACTAGTTGCGCCCCGCGGTATTACCCGCAGATAAAAAGTATTTTAATTATTTGCTCATCCCACGGGAACATTTCACTTTTCCGGGATAAAATGTAGCCTATATGTTAATCCAGTGTATAAGCTATCTTGGTACCGAATTTCATCCAAATCCATTCGGCTGTTTGAGCGTGAAGGAGTAACAAACATACACACATACAAACTTTCGCCTTTATAATATTAGTGTGATATGCTTATTGTTCTGAGCGGAATCACATTAGATATTTCTCTATCATTTTGTGTATATGCAGTGTCTAAAAGTGGGTGTCTAATCAAAATAATGTTAAACAAAAAAGGCTGTCAATGTTGTTTCATTCAATGCGCATTAATTACGAAAATCTAAGTTTTCTGATCTTACGATAAAGACTTGACTTTTTTTATCGGCACAATAGTACAGAATCAAGCTTAATTTTGAATTACGTAATACATAATAGGAACGTTATGGAACGAATCTGGTATACTAAAGCGAATAACTGAATACTTCTATTAAAAATATGACGCAAGTGATCAACGAAGAAAAAATAATGGAGAAAATAGTTGATTGTATTTAACCATTATAATTAACTAAGTAACTGTTCAACTGTTTTTAGCTCTTTTTGTTTATTTGCGCAAACGGTACCGTTGTATACCGTAAAATGTTTGTAGTATATAGTCATCCTTCCGAAAGTCATGTTTCCACAAAGATTGCAAACTGGTTTACATTTTTTGTTTCAATAATTACTACATGATATTATTTATTACAGTTTATTTTATCACATGTATTTATTTATATTCACACATATTATTTTATTATGTATATATTTTTTATGTATCATTACTGCCGATATTTTTAAGTTTAATGTAAATTAAATTATAATTAATTTTATTATCTTCAATGTACAAAAGGAGGGTAACGTTTTTAAAAGTGTATTACTTAATAATAAGTATAAAATGAATGAGATGAATATCTGTAACTAAAATAATGACTATGGGCTTAAAATTAGTATATAGATAAATTTTCGTAAACCGGATTAGAAATAGAATATCTTACTGATTATCTGTAATTATTTTTTTTAATGTTCAATTTAAGTTCATACCAATACCAAAGTATCAGATATTCTCCGCATTTACGAAAGATTGCATAGTCAATATACTTATGAAAAGTACTCAAGTTAGAATAGAATATACAATATTAGGATTGTTATGATAGAATCATACGGTGTTGTAAATTACAGGACAGATCCGGAATTAGTGTGGTGAGATGTTTTTTACGTTATCCAGCATGAATTCTATCATTACTCAATATTTTTACCTCTCATTACTTATAAATTATCGGAAACATCTATAACTACTATATCTTGAAGAGCCAGACTCTTCAAGAGATAATTTTAAAGGAAATTTGTACTAAGTTTATATTAAGCTGACTTCTTGCACAAAAGTAAACAACGTAATTCGATCTCGAAAGACATGCTTCTGCTTTCTTGTCGACACATTAAACATAACTTATTTACAGTACTCCATTCGATAATCATTTTCATTAGCCTACAGTGTTTCATCGGCAAGGCCTCTTCAATGCATTAATTACAATCTTTTATCTATATCTTATTACGGTTAACTCCTTTGCTGTCATTCAGTTTTCCTTATAAACGCTATTTAAATTTCATCAATGCTTAAAATGACTGCATTTCTCTAACGTAATATGTCCGGAGCGAAAACGAGACAGCAATATAAGCACCGATAAAACTTTACTAAGTTTGAAATTTAACTTACGATTATAAACAAGATGTCATGTCACGTCGACCTGTAAAAAAGAGACAACACAATCATTTCAGAACAGCATCAGATTTACGACGATTTTCAAAAGCTACCTTCGGATAGAATGTAACGTTTTGATTGGCTGTAATTATTGTTCCAACCAATCACAACCGATAGACTTTAATCTACCTGCAGTTTCTATCAATAGGTAACTTATGGAACACCGTCGTCATTTTAGGATTTCAGTAGTATTGACTCTAGTAACATGCAAAAAGTCAGCTTAAATAAGTACGGACTGATCTCAAATTACTACATTGCAGAAACAAAAAATACGTAGCATTTACCCAAATATTTGTGTTCCATATTAAAATACAACGTTGATTCATCAGGGCAAAGTGACAAGTGCGCTTAGGCGCGCCTACTTGGGTTGTAAGCACGTCGCTCACAGTAAGTGCGTAGTGAAAAAACTAAGCAAGAGGAAATGTACAAAAATAGTGTGGCTAAAGTAACTTCGTCATAGACTGTGCAAAGTGTCAGTGTCCTTGTTTCGTCGATCATAGACAAAATAGAAGTTTCATAGTGAAAATTGTCGAGCTAGAAGGTTTTTATTATGGTTGTTAGAGCTAGATCGTGGAGGATTGAGACTTATCTCATTATGTATCATAGATTTAAATTGTAAATAAAGATTTCTCTAAATAAATATTGTTATAGCACTTTGTGCCTTGAATTAATATGGTTATAGATGAATTTATATTTCTAATATTTAAGCTGTTATTGGATTAGAATCCATGTATACAATTGGCATGAATCCTACTGTTTTTATAGAATTTTTATACAAATTCACATTCAATTAATTTCAATTAACGAACAATCATACAGGGTAGAGGTTGTTGATACATTTGGGATTAGATCCAGGTATTTAATTGTATGCTATGTATTAATTGAATTTTTTGAATTTTATTATCTAGGTGCGCCCCCGTAAATCAGGTATTTTTGATGTATTTTTATAGCTATTTATATAATAGATATTTGTTAATGTTTATGTAAGCTAAGGTGTAGTAAAATAGCCTTATTTTGAACAGTTTTATTATCATTATATCAATTCACGTTACAGATATAGTCATTCAGAAATTTGTATAGCTTTGTAGTCAACCTTTAGTTAAACCGGTAAACTTTTCGTTTGGTAAACATTGAAGTATACGATTTGTTATCGTTAGAAAATTATCATTAAGTCATTGAAGGCTAAAGCAGAGTAGTGTATTTAATATAGTTATTTATGTTTTATCATTATTTATTAATATTAAGTTTTATGTTTATATTTATTACTTATATTTTACAAAACACTAACACATTGCATGCGTTACATAAAAAACAAATTAACATTCATTCATCATATTCATCCATCGTTTTTTATAATTATAACTGCTTTTTTTTCAGCTTCTGCAAACGCTCATATTCGTAATATCCAATTTTTTTAAAATACCCGAGTGCTGAAATGCAAATATTCATGTACAGAACGAAATTTAAAAAAAAAGACTGAGTAAAAGTTCGAGGGAATTAGTCTTTTTTCGAGGCTGGTAAACCTAAAATGTACTAAAAATGTACTTTTATTATATCTTTTTGTCTTTAATATTTTTTTGTCTGACGGTACAACGACCGCACAGCTGTTCAGGGATGTTTGAATTTAATTTCGGGTATACAATTCTAATATTACTCAATTGGTATCGACGCCTATAGGTACGCAATCTTGAACGTGGTGTTTGGACTTTAAAAAATAAGGATAAGATTGAGGTACGCATGCTTTTGTGGCTGTCCTTGCCTGATTGACCCTAATCTGAGGTCAGGTGACCGCGAACATTGGTAGTTTACGGTTAAGCGATCATCTGAACTTAGCTCCATCATCAATCCACTAATTTCGCTCGCTAAATATGCTCAATATTAACCATTAACATTTAACATTTATAGTGAAAGGTTTGTAGCACAGTCCAAATTATTTTTAAAGCCCTCAAACATTGTAGCTAAAAATGCCTTGTCTCGTTTTTGCTTGTCACGTTTCACGTCAGTGAGATGTAGACAGCAAATTTTGAGCATTGATTAAAAAAGTAAATTTTATAAGTAAGCCTGTAAAATTAGTTTTAACAGCGTTATAGACTTTCACGTTTTTTTATACATAAGAATTAGTCTTCATCATTCTTGAAATTGAATAATTTGATTTTTTACATAGTTTTAGGTCGGTATTACAGAACGATGCTCAGTCATCGATCAGTGCTCAAGCAGAGATTTCATTCATAAAGTGATCAATTAGTGAATGAAATCTCTGCTTGAGCACCGATCGATGTCTGAGCATCATTCTGTAATACGGACCTTAGATTGGTGCATGATGAAATGATTACGCTCTAATAGCTATTGTTGTATGTAGTAGAACTAGATGGCGCTTTTATCCTGCGCATAATCATCCCGCATAAGTGGTTTTTTTTTCATTTCAACCATACCCATTATCATTTTGCTTTTGCAATTAAACCCCATAATAATCCTAGTGTATGAATAAATTTCTAGAAGTTTCTGTGTAAAATGTATTTGTTTGAAAATATACCTTGTGTGCTATGTCCAAGTATTTTCTTGTTCATACCATCATCACCGTCTCCATTATTTTAAGATTACGTGACGCGTTACCAACACTACATCACTGTCTTTTGGAGATTTTATAATGTAATGTTGATCATCCTTTAAAAAAATCGTTAAGGCTTTTCCATTCTTGTACCTTCGTATTATTATGTTCAAATCTGTTTAAAGGTTGGCACAAGTGAAACGAAGGTGCCAGAATGTCAAAAAACAAATCGTCCCGCATTCAATTAAGTTTCCAATAGACAGTGGCGGGTGTAAGGCCTGTATTTATGAATCGATCTTAGTCCTGAGTGCGATCTTGAGGTTAACCAATAGAGTTTTGCACCGTAACCAAATTATAATCTAATGCCCGCGGCTTCGCCCGTGGCGTATAGGAAACGAATAGCATATTTTTCTGCCGAAACATACATTAGAAACGCTCTTTTAGTTTATGCCTCTGTCGGGGAATGATGTTGGTAAAACTGTGATACATGTATCTCATAATTATTTTAGAACATGTTGTGTATAAATTTTCGTTGTGGAGTCAATTGATCCATGATATAATTGAGCACCTCAAGATCGGTCCCAGCGTTACGGTCGGCACATACGCACGGGTGTAGGTAAGCGCGTGAGATGTCGTGAGTAATGTTGCCCCCGCGCCCCTCCCGGTCCCGGGGCGTTGCCGACGAGCTGACGCCGCGGCGACGCTGGCTACAGCCGCGGATGCTTGCAGAATGACGTGGACGCGCCGTCACCGGCCGCGACTGCTTCCGTCGCTGGCTCGCTCCCGTCTGTGGGCTCGCTGGAGACGCGCTGCGGCGACGCGGCGCTGCCCCCGCCCTGCGGCCCCCTCGCCCCCGCCCCCCGAGCATAGCCCACCCGGCGGTGCGACTGCTCCCGCGCCGACATACTCGTCTTCTACGTCAACCCTCGACGCTAATTGAAAACGCATCTTATAATCAGTCGCATTTTAAAACGTTCTATCTGTCTTAGGTTTTGCTTCTGGCGTAATACTATGTTAAGTTTTCGCGAAAGTTGTTTGATTGTTTGAAATAACATCATAAAGTACCGATGACGTCGCCTGTATCATTTTGAAAGCGGTGTATCTTGGAAACGTGATGGTGAAGTGGATTTTGTCTTAAGACCCTGTTTGTATTAGTATCAGCAATCTGTTTATATATGTTTTATGATTGGCCGCTATTTTGAAGAAAAAACAAGATGGCGGATAAAAGGTATACAATATATTCAAAGCCCTTTTCGCTAAACATTTCAACAAAAGGCTATGTTTTTATTCTACCAAGTTTGACACTAGATGCGCCAGTTTCTAAACTAAAGAATTCATTAATTTGAATCGGGCTTACTACTATCAGCTATACAACTTTCCCATTTCATAATTTAAGCGAAATGCTAAAAACTCATGTAACAGTAAAAATGCGTTTTCAATTGGTTAAAAACTTGAGAGTTTCGAAGTGAATATAAACCAGTGATAAGTGGTGCAAATTGACACGTGAAAGTGCCCGCTTTGTGAAACACTAATATGTGGAAATTGTGACAGTGAAGAGCTTATTTTGAATGAACTATTAAAAACTTAGCTATTGTTGTTTGGACGACTCTTTAAGTAAAATCAGGATGGGTCTGCGCGATCATTGTAAACCGTAGACGTTTTCTGTTCTTATAAATTGATTCTTAAAGTGTAGTTCAAAATTTTATATGTATGAATTACTAAAATCCTTATTTTTATGAAATTTTTGATGTGGCAACTTTAATGACTTATTTATTTAGTATTCGTGGACAATGAGCTTTTTTAGAGTAAAAATGGTCATACAGTATTTCAAGATTTCTATAAAGACTTGGCTTATCGACACACGGTGTGAAAACTTTTTTTAAATTAAGGAGTGACATGTCCATCTAGTCGTTCGCTTGATGTTAAGTAACACGGCTGTCGGAAGCCTAAAGTATAGTTTCGCGTGACACTGTTCACACCGCTCACTCAAGTCATCAGCACAGTGTAGTAATCTTATTATTTTTTATTATTAGACTGTGGGATTAGATCATAAAGTCTCATTTGTCCAGTAATTTCACTAACTACAGTGCCCTTAAAACTGAAATACAATAGTGCTTGCACATTACTGCTTGACGGCAGAATAACTGGCAAAGCGGTGGTACCTACCTAGACGAACTTTGCAGAAAAGTCCTACCACCTAGTGAAAAGTCAAAACTACATTATTACAGATACTTGATGGATTTTTTACTGGTGCTATTTATATATAGTTTCAGCATTATTACGGTTCCCGCCGTACTATTTATTTATGCAGTTTCGAAAATAAATGACATGTTCTTTTTTTTGTATAACCCTTGGACCAGTACGTCGCGCCAACGAAAATATATATATATAAAGAAGCACCTACCATTTTATACCTTTTTCGATAAAAATCACTGATAAACATTTGCCTAAATAAAAATCTGCAATCGTAACTGTCCAAAAACACGCCATATTTGCAAGTTATCCAATGGCAATGTCAATAAGATTCACGCGACATATTGATAAATCTTGACTTATTTACTTTTAACGATCCCCGCTTGCTATTAAAATCGTTCATTTGTTTAAAACATATTAAACATTAATACATTCATGTTGTTAAAGTTGCCAGAAATAAGCTTGACTTCTGGTTTATTGGTGTATTGTGAATTGCTCATATTTTGAAAGTTGCAATGTAGCAGCCAACAGCCAAGCAGTATTATATAATTATTTACTTGTTAACTTTCTCTCTCGGCTCAATATTAGAAGCACATTCCTGCTATGGTCTTAATTTCTTTCAGATTTATAGTGAAATATAAAAAAAAAACGGAAAAATCATTGTAAAAATTAGAAAAGTGATGTTAAATGTGATCTTAAATCCACTCTAATTAAATAATATTTGTGTAGTAATATAAGAAATATACGATTTTAAATTACGTTTTAGTATGTCGTAATTGGAAAACAATATCTTGATATATTAAAATATGTGAAATTGTTGTAGCCTTATAGATTTAAATATATATATATATATATATGTTATTTTAATATTCAAATGTTCTTATAAATGTATTGTTTTATCTCACAGCGCTGTTAGCTTTAGTAATTTGATTTGGGGCTTTAAGAATAAGGCCAGCCACATATACTAGTTTTCTTGATCTGATTTTTTTTATATGGGCCTTCCGAATGCAAACTCATACCAAAAAATTGAATGGGATGTCATACATCTATTCCCATTTTAATTTGTATGGGATAGTATGTAGTTTACCGCGTTCGAAATCTTTGACAGAAATAGAATGTGTGTGTTTGTGTACGGAATCACGAATGCGGTTTCCCGATACGGAAAATCAGTGTATGTGGCAGGCTTCATGCCAACTAATTACACAAATTATCTACACCAGTTCTTTAAAAATTCTTCAGTTAAAATGAATTGTAATGATGTAGCATAAGTAATTTATCCTCATCGAAAATTTAAGGATGTTTGTACCACAATACATTTTATCTGTGGTTATTTAAAGTTTTGATTGTAATTATATATCTCTTTTCTTAATTATAAAATGATTTTGACATACTTTTTACACTCTTTCAAACTATCACCCCTTATTCAATAATAAATAAACAATGCAAGACCAATAAACAATTATCTCATCACAGATCTGCGTTTTTAAATCTTTAAAGCATTTTAACAACAATTAAAGCCTATTCAGTTTGGAATATGATTCTTTTAAATAAAAGTTAAAGAGCCATGCATATGTATCCCAGTTAATGAATACAGGCAGGTGTTATAATATATAAATAAAAATGCTGTAACTTTGTTGCCTTTGGCTTATGAATAAATAAAAGAGATTCTAATCTGCCTTCTTCAGTGTTTGGAATACTATCACGCTAAAAATCTACTCTAACTTTGACATTAGGTTTTAGAAGCATTTCATACATACAATACAAAACCTAAAAACGCCAGTTAGTTTTCCAAATATGAAGCAGGCATCTAGATATATGTAGCATAGGAACTCCCAAATTACAATGTGTTCATTGTATAGTGTTGCTAGAGTTAGTTATTTTACCCGTGTCTTCGGCTCCTGTACCAACAAATGTACTCTCGGTGTAGCCACATTTTAGTGTGAATACTTTAGTACCGTCGCATATGGAAGTGCTATTTTTGTGTAGTATAATAATGTCATTAAAATTACAAGTGCTACTAAAGTATTCATATTAATAAAGATAATAAAACAAATGTGTGATTGACTCTCGGTAGTATCGATAAATCCATTCCTTGTATTTAGATCGAAAATCTCGTGGCAAATTCGCCTGATATTTTATTTTGATTCTAAAATATTGTATCTTATAAATTATTTTTCAGTGTAAACGAATAAAAACGGTTGACACGTATTTGCTTTATATTGCGTTGTCCCTAGGTGAAGAACCTTTTATTATTATTTAACGAAGCTGTTTTATTTGTACTAATTATACATTTTAATATAATTTGTACAAGTTTAGTTTTATATTTTACTTTTATTTATTTTACATCAAATATTATGTAAAATAAATGAATGAAAATAATCAATGATTATGTCTTGAATGGTATTTAGTCTACGTATGTACCAGTAAGGAATTAAATTGTGTTTTAAAACTCAGGTAAGGGGTCAGATTTGTACACATTTTGAGGGTTCGTTATTGAATTTCTTACGTAAATGTGTAATATTTTTAATCCTCTATTTTATCGTTTACTGAAAACAAAATCATACTTAAGTCGTCATAATATTAGACCCAGAGTTCTAATGGTTTATTTAGTGAAGAATATAAAAGACCATAAGACAAAAATATAACAGAGCGACTTAGGCTATTAAGCTTAGATTTCAAAATATAATATATAAAGTAGTAACTGTGTGGAGTAATATTTATAAGGTTATTTTTTTAATGAATTCTAGTATAAATTGTTAGTTGTAATGTTAAAGCTAAAATGACCAAAAGTTGGAGATGCCGGGGATCGAACCCGGGGCCTTTCACATGCAAAGCGAACGCTCTACCACTGAGCTACATCCCCGTATGATCTAAGCGCTAAAATATAGAAATAGACTTCAACCTCTTCGTCGAAACTCACGCCGTCCTAGTGGAAGGAGTGGGGGGGGGGAGCTTGCGTCCCTTTAACGGGGCTGAAGGCCCCCCAACCTATGGCCTAAGGGAGCTGATTTTTTAAATATTAAGTAGTCATTTTGAGTTTGATTTATTTTTAGAACGTTACCGTCGTATTTTCGAATGAATGGAAATGAATATAACACTGAACAAAGCATCGATGGCCGTGAATCGGGTTGAAATTTGGCATGCAGGTAGATGTTATGACGTAGGCATCCGCTAAGAAAGGATTTTCGAAATTCCATCCTTAAGAGGGTGAAATGGGTGGTTGAATTATTTTCCCACAGACCACGCCGCGGGCGAAGCTGCGGGCAGAAGCTCGTTAATTATAAGTATGTAACCTACTTTTACCGGATACTTGTCAACTTGTCTGATTCTCAATTAGTATGACACGTAAACTGCGAATGTTTCTTAATTTTCGTCTGGCGTTTTATCAGTTTCTCTGGCAGCAGACCAATCACCAATGTAGGTAAGCAATAGTTAACAATTTCAGGTCATTGACGACCCGGTACAACTAATGCTATATATACAGACTGGTATTATCATAATAATTGCGTTGAGTATGTGACAGTTCTTTACTTGAAAAAAACTACTTGATCCACTAGTGGTAACCACAGTCTGAAACGTTGGACCATATTACCTACCACAGAATAGTGATATTTTTGAATTGAAGAACTTCTTTAGCGCACTTTTTGGGTGAGCAAAAAGCGTGAAACTCGATTCATCGTCACCACACGCTTCCGCTTTGAGCTATATGTCACAACAACTCGCAAGTTACTGAGGTCTCTATTACAGAACGATGCTCAGTCATCGATCGGTGCTCAAGCAGAGATTTCATTCACTAATTTATCACTTTATGAATTAAATCTCTGCTTGAGCACTGATCGATGACTGAGCATCGTTCTGTAATACAGACCTTAGTTTTCACTTTTATGGACAGTCCCCAAGACTGTCCCGCACATGATTTTTCTGCTGACTCTTAGCAGCAACATGGACTGCGTATAGAAAACCTAATGACTTAAGGAAATTGAAGACTATCGACCTAATAAATCGCAAACCATCTCATGCTAGAATGAAAGAAATGTGGAAATAGGTACATCCATAAAGGTTGGAACACTTGCAACACAAATACTAGAGTTATTTTTTACGAGAATTGTATTAACGTCATCAGCAATGAAGATAGGCTTTGTTGAATAGTATAAAAACGATTATGTAACCGCATTTGGTATTTTCTTAATGCATTGAAAACTGGTTTGGGGAGATGGGTTTGTAGGGGTGCTACTATTACGATACAAAATCGATGGATGTTATTATTTTCATGGTGAGGTGTGCAGGTACCTAGTATCATGCAGAAATGGACCTATCTATAATTTAATCTATGATTACCTACATGTCATGACATGTCATGTATAGAACTTAATGTCCTTAGTTGTTTTTCAATGTTTTCTAGTCAGTAATCATTAGCAAAATACCAACATTTTGAAACAAACAACCGTACATTAGATTGCTTTAGGTAGGTATTTGCCAGTTTATTTTTATTTTTGGTAAGTAGGTAGTTCGTAATTTTGCCAACTCTGAACTCTTGTACCTATCTTGAAAAACCATTATATATATTTTATATATAAAAATAATTTCTTTCGTCAAAATTATTCATCATAAATATTCAATTAGTAAGGAACGAATTGTGTGACTTAAGTACCTACTTATTTCGTCCTATGTTCCGATCGAGTAGATTACCTTAGTACCGTCCTGCGGCTTTTTTTGCCGTAGCGCCATGTGCTTATCTTTAAATCTCGAGCTATGTCCCACCTAGGTCTCAACTAGACAAGCTCGTGCCGTTTTAGACTGCCGCCGGATGATCTTTAGCGATCGTTGACGGGAATATCATACAGGTTTCATAATAAATATTTCATGAGGCAAAGTATTTGAGATTTTTGTCAAAGATATTGCCGTACAAAGTATGGTTGGAAGTTTTGTTCCCGTATTACTTTTCACCCGCGCCGATATTTTTATATCTATACAGGAACACACAAAGTTTTCTTGGATAAAAAGTATTCTTTACTCTAGCTCGACCTCTCGAAATTATCCACAAACCATATCAGAATCCGTTCAGCCATTACAGCGGTAGCAATAACAAAGGGGTAGGTACAACGTAGGTACAGTCAAATTAGCATATCTTTTAGGACATACTAGAAAATGGGGACAAGGATATATTATGTGAAATACAGTTATGAGCATAAACAATATATTTCAAAAAAATCTTATGACTAGAACATGCTTTTAATCGATTAAATATAAGAACTTACATTTCATAATTTTAGACACAATATTAGCTTGATTAAATAACAAGGGATAATACATTTAACAGATCATTACTTTAGTAGGTTACTTTAGCGTGCTACCGCTGTCTATAACGAAATGGGATCCAGTGATGCTCTTAGCCTCATCGCTTGCCAAAAACGCGATCAAGGACGCCACCTCGTGTGCCTCCACCAGCTTCTTCAAAGGAAGGTTTCCCACCACATTTTTCACGAACATATCTAGCTGCTCTTCACTCAGACCTGTGTCTTTCAGTAGGTTAGTCTTCACGAACCCAGGGTTAACAGAGTTCACTCTAACGCCATCTCCCGCCAGTTCTAAAGCCACGCACTTCGTGAAATGGTCCAAGGCGGCCTTGGAAACATTGTACGCAAGGGCCATGGTGCTTGGTTTAGTGCTCGATATGCAGGAAATGTTGATAATAGAGCCTTTAGTCTTAATGAGATGCGGAACAGACAGCATAGTTAGGTGGTAAACAGATCGCATGTTTGTTGACATAACTTTATCGTAAATTTCCATGCTCGAGTTCTTGATGCCGCCCATCCCGATGACTCCGGCATTGTTGATCAAAACATCCAATTTGCCATAATGTTCGACTGTTTCGTTGATTACCTTCTCCGCGTCCACATCCTCGGTGATGTCGGCGGTAATCGTGAGAGGTTTTATTCCTTTCCATTTCTCACAATAAAGAGCGACTTTATTCAAATGGGATTCACTTCGACCAGTTAAGGCCAACTTTACAGATTGCTTCGATAGAAGAATGGCCGTGGCAGCTCCGATGCCGGAACTAGCGCCGGTAATTAACACTACTTTTTCACCATCATCCATCTTGTATGTCAATTGTTTTGGTATTTAATAAAATAATCAGAACCGCACTGACCACAACAATGTTATTTCTCTGACAGTGACCACAGACAGACTAAGAGATTCTACATAGTGACGCGACGGACAGACATAAAGTATTGCCATGTACGATAACTGATTTTCTGCTGTTAAGTATCTAAGGTCCGTATTACAGAACGATGCTCAGTCATCAATCGGTCCTCAAGCAGAGATTTCATTCATAAAGTGATCAATTAGTGAATGAAATCTCTGCTTGAGGACCGATCGATGACTGAGCATCGTTCTGTAATACGGACCTAAGTACTTAGGTTAGATTAATGCCGTACTATGCCGTTTCTGTACTAAAATTAAACATCTCCTCGCAAGTTAGCACTTACTTCTCTGTGACATATCACATACCTAAATGCATTGCCGTAGGTATGATAGTATATATATAGGTGCTGTCAAACTGTAGTGCAGACGGGCATAAGGCTGATGTAGGTAATAAAATCGGTTATACGTTTTGTAAAATGACCTGCACGTAAGTAAGAAAAAGTTTAAACGCTTCACTAGTTAAAATGTGTTTTGTTTTATTTTTGTAGTTTTTCATATTTTGTTAATTTTTAACGAATATGCGCGATTATTAACAAAGCAAATCTACCGTAACTGTAACATTGAGCACTAGTAGCAACACCGATCGACACAGCGGCAAGCACGTGATAAGACAAACAAGGAAGAATACACAGCAGCGGTACTGATTAGACCACAGAGTACTTTTCTACATGTGGAATTAGATGGATGAGACCGACGAGACGCCATTGCATCATCGGCTTTGGAGATTGTAAATAAAAGCCGACTTTATAGAATTTGTAGGTAGTTGAGCGCGTGAGTCTTGCTGTTATCAAAGATTGTTCTTTTTTTGTAAAAGGTAGATAATGAAAATGCTGAAAGTGGAGTGGAAGTATAATGTAATAAAAATACTTTGCAGTAATGCTCCTGTTTATATGTATTGTTTCGTAATTCCTAAGCCATTTAGGAACCAATGCAAAGGAAGCAGGTCCATTTTTGGTGATTATTTTTTTATAGGTAATTATGATGTATTGAGTAATGTATTCTGCCCACGATTATAATTAACAGATCACCTGGGAGTGTCACCTGGCGTAGCTATAAAAGTAAAACGAGTGTGCTCTAGACCACATGACTGAAGTGAAACATCTTTAGTTTAGCTCCATCTATCGGCCGGTATAACTTTGTTTTTGACATACTAACATAATAATACAAATTTTTAACTTGTTTATGTTGAAAATGGAAATCTCCGTAAGCCAACTTCAACTTCCGTTCGCCTCGCATTCACCAGCTTCCCAAGTCAAGCGTGCGTAAAGAAGTTTTACCTCAAAAATTCAATTTTAAATAAAACGAACGACCCAGTTACGTAAATGGTACAACGAGACAATATACATAAGCAAGCTCAGAAATATAACGCTTCCTCTAAGAGCCTGGCTTGCAAAACAAAAGCAAAACCTGTGTCATGTGACATCGTGAGTAACGGTAAGGCCCACGACATGACCCCGAGGGACTAAACGAAATGATTTACCGAACATTTAAATATACTTACTATTGGATTGATATTTGGAACGTGGTCGCGTTCCTTTGCATAAATAGAGATTACCTTGTGTAATAAATACCTCGGAATAGATGACCAGTTCAAATCCCGTTTGTGCTTCAAGCTTTTCATTTACACCTTATAAATAATCTAATAATAATGATATTATTATTTTTATTTATTATTTATCATATTAATTTTAAGGTTGCCCAAGGACACATACATGGATCCGGGAATCTAAATAGGATTCCCTGTGTCTAGTGACCCAGGCACTACGAGGACCATGGTCTCACAGCACAAAGACACAGAACAAATTATTACACTCAGACACAGAACTAATTATTTGCACCGTTTTTTCTGTGCACAAGTACTTGTCCTGTCGCGGGAACCAAATCTACCACCACCAGGTTATGAGCTAATTCGCTCAACCATAGATGCTGTCTATCTATTGAATAGGTACCTTTATGCGCCCAACGAAAGTGACGCTGCAAATGATGGCAGAGAAGAACATCACTAGCCCACCCGGTAGGTAAAGAAGTTGATTTCAATGGCTGTTTTTATCATCATCAGTTTTTATTGCTCATAATAGCTACAATTTTTAAAATCTTTATGTTTATTCGTAGCTACCAATATCATGTATTGATAAAAGATCTGGGAACTAGCTTACTAAGCTAAGCAATTCTACATAAATCGTATGTACAAAGTTTTAGTTTTTAATAAAATCGGCTCTTTGACATTTTTTTCATTACTCTCCATACTTTTAGACATCCATGCCTAGCTGAAAATTCACTTGGATACCCACAGATGGCTACTTTAGAGCCATGTGTAGTATAGTGCCTATTATAAATGTGATAAATCAATAAGAAGAATAACGTTACTTACGTTGAATGAAATATGTTTGTTTAATCAAAGCTTATTTGCAGATTTGTTCAGTTATGTGTAACAGTCTATGCTGAGCATAAATCATGCGATAGGCATCCGTTTCTGGGGCAAGCCATTCGTCTTAGATCCGCATTTACATATAAAACATTACAATATATCAATTCGACCGAATGCAATTTGTGAATGGCGTCCATAAATAACTATTTTCTTTGACATATGGCGACCCTTCTAGGCTGGCAGCACCGCGGTCTGTTTTCCCGCCATTATTTGACAGATGCGTCCCGAATTCCCGCGCATTTGAAAACCGAAGGATTTCAAGGTGCCGGGCTCGGGGCTCGATCAAATCAAGTGTGAAATTCAATTGGGAGCCCATAAATTTTGGCGCCTTGAAAAATGTTACAGTTTCCGTTTTTATTGTCGCCGTAACGTAATGCCGTCAATATTTTACGAAACATGGTAGTTTTAGGTTTTTTTTATATTTAAGGACTTCCGGTTCTCGAGACTCAACTTATTGAAATGTTAACTAGGTACGAGTACCTATTTATGCTAAGCTTTAATTATTAATGTTTTTATATAGGTACATTTTTTTTGGGCCTGCCACTGGGATATACAAGTAGGTTAAAACCTACTAGGATTACTATTATAATAGACTATTGGAATTTTTCTTTAATTCTTTGCAAGTATCTATACTGAATAGTAGCATACAATAATTATGGACTGTCACTTGATTATCATTGTGGCGCCATTTTAGAAATTGCGTCTTCATCATCATGGATTTAATTCGTGAAAATTATTGTAGTGTGATTTTCTACAATTTTTGAGTGTAATTGGACAGCTCAGCAGAGTTTTTCTCGGCTTGAAACTGCTACTACTATTTATGGTTTTCAGAATTCAAATTTCATGATGGTCGCCCGTCCGCCGCTGTGAACAACAAAAACATCGATTTCGTGAGCCATAATTATGATCGAAACAGACAGGCATGTGACTTACTTTCGATTTGGGCATCTTTAGGCATAGGCATGAGTCAAACACAATCAATCTTACTCAAATATTTTGGTGCGAAAAAGCTGTGCTCTCGGTGAATCCCACACAATTTGACTGAAGCTCAAAATACAGTCCGCGTCACTTGGTGCGGTGTCATTGTAGGTGCGAACCCCTAACCCCTTGCCTCCATAAGGAAAAAGAAAATTCAACTAACTCAAAATAAAAAAGATATCACGTTAAATATATGTGTAATCCTGTATAGACGGTGGGCTAACCGTGGTGACTGCGGTAAAACTGACAGCAAAACCTACCGTGTAAAGGTCGCCACGAAAAGCTTTTTTTTATTCGTTCACCTGATGTTAAGCGACACGGCTGCCCATAACAGAACAGTGTCACTCGAAACTCTAAAATACAAAGTTTCGCGCAACACATCATCCTGAGACATCAGCACAGTCTGGTAATAAGATTACTCAACTGCAAGATCAGATCTTAAAGTCTCACAAACATAAAACACAGTAGTACTTGCACACTACTGCTTGGCGGCAGAATAACGGCAAAGCAGTGGTACCTACCTAGACGAACTTTCATACAGAAAAGTACTTTTCGAATCTCAGATATCGTTTCTCGATTCCCAAACATCGGTACCTTCAAGAGCGCCATAGATCGTCCCGTTTCCATGGGATTCATGAAACATTCAGCTTATTGCGCGACCAGAAGCATAGCACTATTAATGCGATGTATGGCGCGCGCCGCCTGATCTATCGACTAATACCAGAATTGCACTACTGGTTATGTGGACTATTTACGAGTGCGGGATTTGGTTTTATGTATGTTTGTATTCTGGTTACCTATTTTGTGGGGCTACCAACTTATGGTTTACTATTCCACATAGGCACCTACGCCTTATACTTTCATAGATAATAACGTCGTATAAAATGTTTCTAACGAAGGTAGGAAAATATTTTACTAAATAAGTAGGTATTTTTAATTAGATAAGTTATAGCTAAGAGGGATATACTAGTCAATAGACAATATCTACTTACAAATAGAAATCGAAGTGTGCTTTGGACCACACGACTGAAGTAAAACTTCTTTAGCTCCATCTATCGGCCGGTATGACTTTGTTTTTGCTTTGTTTCATATTAATGTTGCCATCTTGACAATTGTAAATTGTCATTTTACCGGACATACCTACATAATAATACAAAATTTTAACTTTGTTATGTGGACAATGGAGATCTACGTTAACCACAACTTTCAACTACCGTTCGCCTTTTACGCGTTCACCAGCTTACTCCCCAAGTCAAGCGTGCGTAAAGAAGTTTTACTTCAAAAATACGCATCTACGAATAAATGTAAAACAGTTTGTAATTAAAAGTGAGTGCGCGAATTTTTCTCAATTTCACCGTGATCCAATAAAGAAATGCAAATGAGTGCGGCAAAGAATTATTGCTCTTCAGAATAGGGATGGGACACCTTTGTTAATATCGATGAATATTTTTACTATCTTGCAAAGAATAGGAGTCCTAGGTACATGGCAGAAGTAGTGGTTTGATACCCAAATATTCTCAATTTTACTTGATTTAAGACTCGATGGAGTTAAAAATATATAATAAATAAATACTTTTGGACATTTTACACAGCTCTGTTTAGTCCCAAACTAAGCAAAGTTGGTATTATGGTAACCAGATAACTGATACAATACTTATATACTTTTTATTTGTAAATATATAAATAGCATATGACGGCGGCAACGTCCAGTTGTAAGTATAAACTTTATGTGCAGCGGGCAGTGAATCTTGCAATTAAGTACATACCTATCATTAAGGCTCCGTTTATGTACTTAGTTTTTTTTCTCCTTCGAGAAATAATAGCGTTGCACGTCTTGTGCCGTTGCCAGTGTTTTAGGCATGGAAGTTTTACTCTCAATTTTCATTTTTTGTAGCAGTGAAATTTTTCCCATCACTAATATCACCTTTAGTCCCCCGTGTCATGTCGATTGTAAAAAAGTTTTTATTACTAATTCGGGTGTGCATCCCTAGCTCGTCGTTTTACGGGCACATAGCCGATCCCGGTCATAAATGAACTTACGTTTGTTTTACGGGCACCCTGTCATTGGGGCCCGTGCGGTTGCATTTGATTGCAAATTACTTGGTACAAAATAACAAATGAGTTGCAGCTTTCTTTTGACACGTTTAGGTAGGTAAATCTTATTTAGCCATAGGCAAATGATGAATGTAGGTATTAGAGCCGATATTTATAACATAAGAAAACTTTTATTTCTTTGTTTACTGGATTTTTGCGATAATTCTGCCAATGTTGACTTTGACTGGCCTGATAGCTCATTTGGTAGTAGCTCTGCCTTCTGAACTGTTGGTTGTGGGTTCGATTCCTACCCAGGACAAACATTTGTGTGATGAACATAGGTGTTTGTTCTGTGTCTGGGTGTTATATTGTATTCTATGTATGTATCTACAAACAAAAAGCATCTTAGAATTTTATCAGATATCTGGTACCCATAGTACAAGATTTGTTTAGTTTGGGACTAAATGGCGCTGTGTGAACTGACCACACATATTTATTTATTTTATTTGAATGTCAAGTGAGAAATTTTTATACGGCTATGTAATGACATAACGTTTGAAATGTCAAAGCCTTATTTTGTCAGTCAAAATGTTACAGTAAAATGGTGGATATTTTACTGAAGGCTCTAGGAAGCCTTGAAGAGAAAACCTAAAGGCAAGGTTTTAAAACTTAAACCCATTTGCCAACACTGGTGCACATTTACGAACACTTAACGGATAATAATCCACCCTTATCACACATTAAAATTCAAAAATTCACGGGTTATGGAAAAAAATCACAACCGCCATTTTCGGATTCTTTTCAACGACCCAACTTTTACTAAGCTACAAGTTTTTTAGAAAAGATCTATTCAAGATTTCCGAATGAAAAAAATAATGTTATGACCTCTTTTGAGAATGACTGTATAACCTTAATTTTTTATCCTGCAATTGAGAGTTCAGAAGTTGGTATATATCGTAGGTAATTACTTCATTCAGGCGAAGTTAAAATATGAAATTTCTTCCGCATTATTCTTTACAACTCCGTTATGACTTGCGCCTGTATAATGCTGACATTTTTTATTGTTCTCTCGAGAGATAACGAATTTTCACCCTTCGAAAATCTGGAGGGAAATCTGTTTTCAGCTAAATTAAGATAATAGTGAAATTATGTGATGATTGGAATGACAAAATAATACTGAAATAAAATTAGTCCTCCTCTGCATTAAAGTACGACATACCTAATTACCAACTGCAATGCATTTGGGTATATCCAAGAAAGTTATATCCTTAATTCTTAGGTATATCACAGACGAATAAGTGCGAACTTAAAAGCTAGCTTTAGAACAGACAGGCATAGTATAGGTAAATGAGCACTACCTTTAAAAGTTTGTACTCAATTGATTTCCTCACAAAAAGTAAACAGGTATAATTATGCTTTAGTAGATATCCGGTAGATATCTTAAAAACGATGATAAAAAGTTTGGAGATGCCGGGGATCGAACCCGGGGCCTTTCACATGCAAAGCGAACGCTCTACCACTGAGCTACATCCCCTGACAAGGTGTTCGATACAAATAGCAACCAGAGCCTTATTCTAATCTAACCTTGGATGTAATGTATGTTTAATCTGTAATGTATTTATTTATTTACACAGTTGTTTAAGTTTATAGCTGTAATAAGTCGTAAGTCGATAAGGTAGAGTACATTTTAATTGAAACTAACTGTTACTAATTAGTCAATTGAAATTCACTGTAACTATATTCAAACTAACTGTAGGTATCTAATAAGAAACTTACAGTGACCATCAAGTGTACTTATAGTCAAAGTCTAAGTCAAAAGATTTATTGCAAATAGGCTAATTTTAGCACTTTTACAAGTCAAAATTATATAAGGTACTTAAAATTAAGTTATTTCACTAAGCATATAAAATTACAAAGTGCTTATTGTCAAATAATATAGCAAGCCCATTACAATATATGAGTTTGAAAAAAAGCAGTTCTCTTTCTCACTACTGGTGCAAGCAATCCGGCACAATGCAGAATTGAAAACTTTGATCCGAAGCTTCGATTACAACGACCGACCAGATGATAGTAAGTACCTAATTACTTAATTAAAACAGAACGAATCAATTAAAAAAACAAATAATAGAGAACTGACATCACTGCTTTAAAATACAAACTACTAAATCGATTTTGATAAAATTTCTGTGGGACCAATTTGAGAGTATCATTTGAAATTTAAAAAATCCATATCGGTTTATAAATGAACAAAACTGAAAAAACCTGATTTGAAAACCTTTTCCCTTTTAAGAGTCGGTTGAAAAGAAGATCTTTCTTAATATTAATTTCTAACTGCTGAGGTCCTATCTCCATTGATCGTCAGTAAATCATGCTTACGTCATGGGGTGCATCTCTCATAGCATTCCTGTAACGCTATAAAAATAACTCCACGCTATGACGAGGGAGTTAAACCCTATTAAATGTGCCGTTAATATAGTTATTTGCAAACGGAACAGGAAGTTGTTGGGAAATTTAATAAATGGTGAATATAATGGGTAGGTATTTAGCCAGGGAGATTTAATAGCACCAGTAATCAACACTTTTTCCTAATCCTTACTTAATATTATAAACGCGAAAGTTTATATGTTGTTTGTTTGTTACTCTTTCACGCAAAAAATACTGAATGGATTTTAATGAAACTTGGAATGCAGATAGCTTACATGCTAAATTAACACATGAGATACTTTTTATCCTTGCGACGCAACTAGTTTAATATAATCATAAATATAAATATTAGCGGACATTAAATAAATAGTTTTGCAACTCGCCTTCTGGTATATTCCATACGTACAAAGCTAAACGTACGTACATTAAATAAAATAAATAAATATGTGTTGACATTTCACACAACGCCATCTAGCCCCAAACTAAGCAAAGTTTGTACTGTGGGAACCAGATAACTGATACAATACTTAGATACTTTTTGTTTGTAAACACATACATAGAATACAATATAACACAGACACAGAACAAACATTGATGTTCATCACATAAATGTTTGTCCAAGGTGGGAATCGAACCCACAACCTGCAGTTCGGGAGGCAGAGCTGTAGGTTGTTGGTTTGATTCGCACCAACTGAGCTATCAGGCCTGTCAAAATGAGAGAGTCGTGTTGGCCAGACCCATCCTCGTCAGAAGAGATAAATGATATTATGCGTTAGAATGAGAGGTGGCTAGAGGTTGAGTGACTATAGTTTTTTTTTATTTTAGTGAATAATAGGACGAGCTCCGTTCTCTGTTTTCTCTCGTTCACCTGATGTTAAGCGACACGGCCGCCCATAACAGAACCGTGTCACTCAGAACTCCAAAATATAAATTTCGCGTGACACTGCACTGCGCACATCAGCCTGAGACATCAGCACAGTCTGGTAATAAGATTACTCGATTGTGAGATCAGATCATAAAGTCTCATTTGCCCAGTAATTTTATTAGCTACAGACTTTATCGAAAGGCGTGCTAAAAGGCTCATAGATAGCGACTTGTTTGAGGCCCAACTGCAAAGCCTCGACCATAGACGCAAAGTTGGCAGCTTATTTGTCTTCTATCGAGTGCATTTTGGAGAGTGTGCATTGGAGTTGCATAACCTGATTCCGCCGTCACCGTTCCACCATCGGACAACCAGATGTACGAAAAAGCGCCACCGTTACATGGTTAATATCCCACATGTGCGAACAAAGAGATTTCGCTCCACATTTATCATGCAAAAAGCCAAAGAGTGGAACGTTTTACCGGCAATCGTATTTCCCGAAATCAACCTTGGAGTCTTCAAATCGAGAGTGAACAGGTATCTTCTAGGCAAGCGTGTTACATCCTAGACCGCATCGTCACTTACCATCAGGTGCGATAGTGGTCAAACGCGAGCCTATCAAACAATAAAAAAAAACCTTCAAACCGGATCACAGTAGTTGGACACTACTGCTTGGCGGCAGAATAACTGGAAAAGTGGTGGAACTTACCTAGAGGAACTTTACAGAAAAGTCCTACCACCTAGTGTTACTAATACCATTACCAACCTACCACCGACTATAGTTTTAGGTCCATTCGAACTGATTTCTACTTTATTGCGTTGTAGTAAAAGTCGCTATTTATTTAAATATGTTTGCAGAGTAAATCTTCCATACCCGTCTTCTGTGTTAATATCATCAACTGATAATATTTACTCACTCCTAATTTACCAAACTCGGTAAAAACTTGTATCGTCCAAGTTTTTCATACGTAATCAGCCTGCCTGCCGTAGTACGTGGAACTACGGCGCCATTCCGGTCACGTAGATGCTACGTGACGTGAGAGACGGGCGGAGTACCCGTAATATACGGCGTAGGAAATAACGTTTTTGGTGATGGAAAAGTAATATGGTGGGCGAAGATTAATATTAGCGTGCGTCCTAGTTTAGAATCGTAGACGGCTTATTGTGATGATTACACGCGACAGGACAAGTATTTGTGCGCCGAAAAAAAAGCAAATACTTGTTCTGAGTCTGGGTGTTGTGGAACCATGGTCCTCGTAGTTCCTGGGTCCGTAGACACAGGGAATTCTAGTTAGGGTCCAGGATGTATGTGATCGTTGGGCGTCATTATTATAGTGAAGTTATTACTATCTAATCTGTGGAACAGTGTTTTCATAATAGATATTTCACGGAACTTCCTCCATGCTTAGCCATAGCAGTATAGATGTAGTCTCGGAGATGTAGAGCTCCAACATCAGTAGAGAATGCCGGTCACGTCCACCGACGTGCTTTACGGACCCCTGTGGGGGGCAGGCTGGTACGTTAGGTGTGGCAATATTGAGCCAACAAGTTTATTTTGGACCTTTATTCGGGAATTTGCGTGTGCATTTGTCTATTTTAATTTAGGTTCTTAGAGGTTTGAGTTTATTTTATATTTACCACTAACCGCCCCGCGGTTACACTTGAGAATTTAAAATTTTTCGCTCATCTTTTTTATTTTTTTCTTTAATAAGAACCTTCTCTTGACAATAATAAACACAACAAAAAAGAATTAGCGAAAATGTTCTATCCGTGATGCGAAGACCAAGGAAAATAGAGATTCATATTATTTTATTTTTTTATTTGTATCACAGTTAGCTTTTTGAACACCAAAGGATATAAATACGGGGCAAAAAAGTGCGTCTCGACTTTGGGGACCGCCGACAGAAATGAAAACTAAGTAACTTGTGGCATATTATAACTCACGGGAAGCGTGCGGTGACGATGACGCGAATTTCACGCTTTTAGCTGGTAGTCGACTGGAGCATTTCGACTGTCTATAGGTCATCGCGGGTAGTATATAGTCCAAATGTTTTCTTTGTAGTAGGTAGTGTTTAGTACTATAACACTTTTTAAGCTTTCGCGACTTGAACTTATATTGTAAAGATAAAACGGGTCTATTCGCGCACAAAAATTATCAAAACATAATTTTGACTAACCTCGACGTTTCAACCAAATTACATTGGCCGTGGTAACGACGGGATTGAAAAAATTATGTTTTGATAATTTTTGTGCGCGAATAGACCCGTTTTATCTTTACAATATGTGTTTAGTACTAGTTGTTACATCACTGTAGTTTTTAGTTGGGAGAATAAGGCACCCACTTTATATTTTATATATTTATTTTTATTCATAAACTTCATAACCTTCATAACCTAGCACTTACGCTGCCTGTGACACAGGTTTATCCTAGTGCAGGAACCTAATTTTGTAAGACTTTAGTTTTCTAAGATTTATATTGTATTTCCAATTCCATTCATGTAGGTACATTTTTGAATAAATTTTTTTATGTTAGTGAATGATGTGACGAGCTAGTCGTTCACCTGATGTTCAGCGACACGGCTGCCCCTAACAGAACAGTGTCACTCGGAACTCCAAAATTAAAAGTTTGGCGTGACACTGCACTGCGCACATCATCCTGAGACATCAGCACAGTCTGGTAATAAGATTACTCGACTGTGAGATCAGATCATAAAGTCTCATTTGCCCAGTAATTTCACTAGCTACAGTGCCCTTCAAACCGGAACACAGTAGTGCTTGCGCACTACTGTGTTCCGGCTGTGCTTGGCGGCAGAATAACTGGCAAAGCGGTGGTACCTACCTAGACGAACTTTGCAGTAAAGTCCTACCACCTAGTGAAATTAAGTAAATTAAGTATTATTATTATTATAAACATTATTTTCAGCTAAAACAAGACACTCGTCATACGTTTACGCTCAGCGGTACATTCAGCTCGTTATCGACGAATATAAACCGTCCGGCACGCGCCCGGATCGATGCCGGAGCGTGACGGACTTACGCCGCGACTCGCACGTCTTGCTAGCTATGAAAAACATGTTTTTCTCCAAATTTTTTTAATACAGTCAATTGGTATTTTAAAAGGTTGTTAGTATGGTGTCTTGGAGAAACAGGCTCATTGCGAATGACAATGTAACCATTTTATTTGAGGATCGGTACCAATTTTTTTTTTGGCTGTTAACCATAAAATTTTACACGTATACAGTTCATGGAACATCTATTAAATTAAATTTAAAAAAAAATAAGGCAATCTTAAAACTGTGAATGGATTCACTGACACTGATATTAGCCTTTAAAAAGACTAGAATATTTTAAATTTTAATGATTTGGTGATAAATTTCAATATAAGTATAAAATCACTGGTCACGGCAGCTCATGAAGAGCATTTCCAGGCCTTAGAGACAAACAAACTTATGCGGGTTCAAACCCCGTTGCGATTCAAAATTTTCATTTATCTACAATAAAATGAATCTGTAGATAAATTTAATTGAAATGGCTTGATTTGCAGTGACTTGGTTAAGCGGTTAAAAGACATGTACTCACTACTACATGTACTTTTATTTAGGCTTGATATATGTTATATATATAAAGCATGTATAGCATATACTTATGTATTTATTTATTTTATTGTTAAGAGTGTCTGTATATGTATTTTTTTCTTCTTCTATGTTTTAAGAAGTTAAGAAGTATTATAATCATTATGCCCTTGATATTAACTAAATAATTATATGCACCCCGTCCTTTACCACTTCGTCAAATTATCTCCATTCAAAGGTTGCCTGGAAGAGATCGCTTTTAGCGGTTAGGTCGCTCATTGTTACACTTTATATAAATAATTGTTTTTTCTTTGTAATTTTTATTGTTTGGTGTGTACAATAAAGAGTTCATCTATCTATCTACCACTATAAGCAACCATGCCCGTAGCGGCACGTGCGATCGACCGGGCACCGGCGACGTGACCGGCCCCCGTGACAACTGCCTTATCCTCCCGCGAACTTGGGAACTATAGGATTCACATTATGATACGATAATCGATATGGCGACGTCTGTAAGTTTGTTTATGAGGAATCTACAAATAAGTAAGACATAAAAACAAATGAAAACTAGTGAGTAACTAAACGATCCAAATTTGTACCAACATTATTTATAATTTTTCTTTTGATCGAACGATTAGGTTATGTGATGAAATAGCCTTGAGATGTGGGAATCTATAAATAAGTAGGACATAAAAACAAATGAAAACTAGTGATTAACTAAACGATACATTTTTGTACGTTCATTATTTATACTTTTTCTTTCGATCGAGCGATTAGGTTATGTGATGAAATGGCACAGTGGTAAAATAGCCTTGAAAAGATGTGGAATTTCGTCAATATAGCATTTCGATGATATAGCTTTTCGATAATATGAGCTTCCAATTAAATACGAGCTTTTCGATTAATTGGCGTTGTGGAAATGGGATTCGCTAAAATGGTTTTCGATGTCGGTTACGAAGCCCCTGTTATTTATTCTATGTTAAGAGCATAAGTCTTCCGTTAACTAAAACTCCCGAGGGAAAAAAGGTGCGAGATACATTTTTTTTCGCATCCGATTTAGACCGACATAAAAACTCATCTGACGTTACCTATCCATTTATAGCTTTACGTACGCACTCACTCCTCACTATGTTTGAGTGAATTGTACTGCAATCCATACACATGATATAAGCCAAAGCCAAGCTAAGCAGCTGTAGTGTGCTCTGCTGTCAAGCAGTAGTGTGAAACTATTACTGTGTTCCGGTTTGAAGGCCACTGTAGCTAGTGAAATCACTGGGAAAATGAGACTTTACGATCTGATCTCACAGTCGAGTAATCTTATTACCAGACTGTGCTGATGTCTCAGGATGATGTGTTGCGCGAAACTTTATATTTTAGAGTTCCGAGCGACACTGCTCTGTTATGAGCGGCCGTGTCGCTTAACATCAGGTGAATGACTAGCTCGTCAAATAATTCATTAACATAAAAATAAACATCACATGCCAATATGATTCTTACACCCCCTCCCACTATCACCTACTTATACTTACTCCTACTTACAGGGGGGGTGGAAGGTGGTAATCAAATAAAAAGTCCCCTAAAAGGCCCCTACCTGAGCACGCAGGCCGCATAGTAACATCGTATTACAACCCTTAGCGGGGTTGAGGACCTCAGGGTGTTGGGACCTTTGAGAGAAATCTGTTCAACTCTTAATCAAACGGAAAACTTTTTGGGAGACGAATAAAAACTAATAATAATAATAAACGCCCAACGATCACATACATAGATCCTGGACCCTAACTAGGATTCCCTGTGTCTAGGGATCCAGGAAATACGAGGACCATGGTCCCACAACACCCAGACACAGAACAAGTATTTGGGATTTTTTTATGCACAAATACGTGTCCTGTCGCAGGAATCAAACCCACCGCCTACGGGCTATGAGTCAACCTGCTCAACCACTACAACATAGAGGCTGTGAACTAAGAATTTTATTTAATTGGTTATTAATTTTTTTTGGAATTTCACAGTATTTGATTAAGGGTTATGACTTTGAATACAGTGATATCACCATTTCTGTTAGTTATAGAGAACGAATGCAATAGGATAGGGCAGAAGGTAATATTGTGTTCTATCCTATTATACAGGTGTATAAAAATAATGTTCTATTTTCAAAAAGTCTATAAAGAAAACAATACGTGCTTTAGACCATACCGCTGAAGTAAAACTTCTTTGGTTTAGCTTCATCTATCGGATGGATCTATCGGCTCCATCTGTCATCTATATTTTTGCTTTGTTGAATATTAATGTCGCCAACTTGACAATTATTGTAAATAAGTTTTGGCGGGAAAGCGAAAAACATTGCGTCACCGCATTGTATTATTTTCCAAAACTTGTGTTATTTTCAGTGTTAGTGCATAAAATTGGTGGCATTTTATTCGTTAAGTGCTGGATTACAGGCGTGAGTGTTGGAAAATGGTACAATGATGGTGAAACGTTTCTTTTCGCGTTGTTTCCAAAACTCCATAGAAGCGAGTAAAGTTGCCACCACTTTACTAGAAGTATGACTGACTAGACTGGCTTGACTTGATGACTTCGACTGCGACTTGACACATATTTGCGTGAAATATCGATAGCTTGATAAATTATCAATTACTTGACACTGGCTAAATACACAAAAGTGTAGAGCCAAAACGTAAGAAAAAAAATTGTAAATTGTCATTTTACCTGACATACCAACATAATAATTAAGTAATTTTTAATTTTGTTATGTTGACATTTGAGATCTACGTGAACGTAACGACCAAAGCGTTGCTATCAATAATTAGAATGTCTACTATTATATTTACATTTTTATCTTTTAGTTCATATTATGCTTTCTTCATGCTTGCAAATGATAACTAAATGAATCAAAGGATCTCCAAAATAAAAAGAAAACCATTAAGGGAATAGCAAATTGTTTTTGTTGTCTGTGGGGTAGTGACTGCCAGTGGTCAGTTTTAGGGGTGTTAAAAAAGCACATTGTAAGTGGTATAAGATTGGAGAGGTGACATCTGTACACAAACGGGTGGGGCCAGGGAATTAGCGAGATTTTAAGCATTCAAATATTTTATCTCGCAAGAGCGAGAATATAGAGATTATTGACAGCTCTCTTCACACCACTTATTTCTGTCCTGCATATGGAATAGAATAGAAAAACTTTATTGCGTGTATCCACATAAAATAAAACTAATTTTACAATAGGTAGCGCATATGCCTTGTCAATGTCATTGTCATTCTCCTCGGTAGGTACATCAAAATCTGCGATGACCTAGTAGCCTGCCAGGCCTGGTGATTATGGCAAATCCCTCCCTATGATAAGAGTCCAAAGTTGATTTTTGTGGGGAAGACCAGCTGTGCAGGTATAATAGCTGTTGATGTAATGTTTCTAAAAAAAAGAAAGTGCTTTAAGGTGCGACCACACGACTGAAGTAAAACTTTTTTAGTTTAGCTCCATCTATCGGCCGGTATAGGTAACTTTGTTTAATGTTGATGTCGCCATCTTGACTATTGTAAATTGTCATTTTACCTGACATACCAACCTAATAAAACAAATTTTATGTAATTTTTAAATTCGTTATGTTAACAATTGAGATCTACGTGTACCAGCTTCAACTTCGCCTCGCATTCACCAGCTTACTCCTCAAGTCGAGCGTGCGTAAATAAGTTTTACTTCGAAAATTATCCGGGTTTTTTGGCGGGAAAACGAAAAAGATCGCTGCACCGCATTGAATTTTTCTAAAACTAATGTTATTTTCAGTGGTAGTGCATAAAATTGGTGGCATTTTATTTGTTAAGTGCTGGATTACAGGCATGAGTGTGGGAAAGCGGTATAATAGTAGTGAAATATTTCTTTTCGTGTTGTTTCCAAAACTCTATAAAAGCTTCTAGTAAAGTTGCCACCACTTTACTAGGAGTATGACTTAGACTAGACTTATGACTTGACTTGATGACTTGGACTGTGACTCATAAATATTTGCGTGAAATATTACTAACTTGATAAATTATCAATTACTTGACACTGGCTAAATACACAAAAGTGGACACAAAAAAAATTAAAATAAAAATAAAATAAAATTACCCGGAATCCAGACCTACTGATAGTTTAGGGTTATGATATAAGCTAAGAACGCAATGTCTTCCAGTCCAATTTGAGAGTAGGTATACATGCGACTTTAAAATAGTCACTATGCGTAAAACTTCACCAGAAAAGTCAATCTGCAATTTGGTCACGGCGAATATAAAGTAATAACTTTATATTCACAGTCGGCAGCGGAATAAAAGTGTTCTGTGGTCGACAGTTTAGTGGCCCGCACTGATAGCCAGGAGTAGGGAGGTAATGGCACGGAGACATTCCCGTTCCCGTGGACTGATATTTCTGATCCCAGCCGGGCCCCGGAACGTCGTAAATCATACACTAATCCGCACACTTGTCTGGGTAAACAACTTTATTGATGATTTTGGTGATATAGATGCTCTGGGGAGGCGGTTTTAATGGTAAAATATACCTACAGAATAAACTCGCTTTAAAACGTTTCTGCTTACTCTGATCGTCATCACCGAGTTTTTGTTACTTCAATTGACTATCAAAATCGAACTTGAAACTAAACCTTACATAGCTACTTACAAAGCTAAAAATCCTCTGAGAGGACAAGTATTCAGGGCTGTCACTTTCCAACAATTAACTTAAGTATTTATATCTTTGCACGAAAGGTTGATTTTTCAATGTGATTGATGAGATCAAAGGGATGTAATACAAGTGACTGGACTACTTCTTACAGGCAGTTCTGACGCACTTATTTTGTCCATAGTAAGACAACGTATGCGACGAATCCGAGCTGCAATGTTAAAAACGCGCGGTAGGTGAGGGACACCGCTTACGCAAGTAATAAGGGACAATCAGTGTCTTAGCCGAGTAAGTGACATAATATTTTAGAAATTTTTTAGACGCAGCAAGAAAATATTGATGCTGTATATTTTTAAATAATTTATTTATCGAAGTGATTGAAGTAAAACTTCTTTACGCTTAATTTGGGGAGTAAGCTGGTGAATGCGTAACGAGCCGAAGTTGAAAATTGTTGGTTCACGTATCTCCATTGTGAATATAACAAAGTAAAATAGTATGTTATTCTTCTTCTCTTCGTTTAATGGCGTTTTATCGCTTTTTAGCGTTAATTCTGCCAATGTCAAGTAAGGAATTTTTGTACGGTTATGTCATGTCAAAGTCTTATTTTGTCAGTCTAAATGTCACAGTATCAATATTTTCTTTTGAATTGTAGTAACAGTTATAATATAAGTTTAGATTTAATGTCTCCATGAAAAATCATTTACTAATTCAAACTCACCTAGAGATTATTTTTTATATGAGATATTTATTTGTGCAGGTAGGTACCTAGATACCTGCACAAATAAATATACTATATTTAATACTAACATTTTAATCAAGTAATTCGTATAGGCTTACTTACGCATTAGCATTTGTAGTATAAATTCCTGGCGGAAAAGTTCATCATCGGGCATATTTTTATTAGAATTTGACTATATTGTTACCTAATTACCTATAAAATATGTAAGTATTAGAATGTAGGTACATATACCAAGTTATAGGTTTCTATTTATCTGTACTTCCTTTTATTTTAAATTGTGTTACTCCGCTATGTATTATTTTAATCTTTTGGTACTTTCCATCCAAAGGTTGTCTGAACGAGAAAGAGATCGCTATTAGCGATAAGACCTCCCATTGTTACACTAGTACGTAAGATTATGTAAATTTAATTGGTGAGACAGTAAAGAGTATTCTATTTATCTATAATATTCACATAATTAAAATGATAGGTTTTTCACCGCATTTTTTGAAGCACTACTTACGTGCCTATTTAAAATCTTTTATTTGATATTTTTCATCACACCTACCGTCTAAGCCTATTGCCACCATCATCCATCCACCATATCTCTTCATTGTTCCACTTTTTACTCCACAAACTCATCGAGTTGAATCGACTCGCTGACTATTCGAATGATCCACAATCGATCCTGTATCGATCGTGGAATGACAGGACACAATGTCATATACAAGTAATTGTATATAATTGGTATTTCTCCAGAACAATGACACGAAATTACTGTTTGAGTGAAATAATTGCATTTGCTTTTTGCAATTTGCTTTGTCAAAAGCCGAGTTGAGTTTTGTTGTATCGAATGGTTCGAATCGTTGTATGACTTGTATGGTTGGATGTAATTTAGCAGCGATTGTCAGGTGTACAAAAGTTCAATTGTTTTTGAACGTTTGGACAACTGCGACAGTTGGTGATTATTTTTTGTCTGTTTATACAATTGCGTCTATTTAAACAGTACATTATGTTTAATCAACCTGTTTTTGATTATATAAAAGTGTCTTAACAAAATGTTAACTGTACACATTAATGCTAGATTTTTTTTTTATCAGGTTTATTATTACCTTTATAATTAATTTACATGTCGGTCCCATCGTATTCGCAACAAGCTTACGGAATAGGAGGTCACCTGAAGTGACTTGTGAGTCACTTCAGGTGACCTCCTATTCTGATCTGATCAACTCCTTTGCTGCGTCTGAAGTTGGATCAGTCAAAATGTTGTTAAATACCCCTACATCGCACATATTCAGATTGTGAGTCACTACAAGCGACTGCCTTTCTAACAACGCAAATGCAACGAAACGTGCAGCGTCACGCGAAACTCTATACTTTAGAGTTCCGAGTGACACTGCAACTGATATGAGCAGCCGTGTCGCTTAACATCAGGCGAACGGTTAGCTCGTCACGTCATTCCTTGACGAAAAAAACCTAAAATTACTGGAATGCAACAACTGCAAGATCAGTTTTTATCAGTTATCATATTATTTCGATCTCGCGAGCAAACTTTCAATACAATATGGGGCACATCTCCATGAACGGAGGCAAGTTTTTGCCACCCACTGTTTATGTCAGCCCCCCACTTGCTCACAGTTTTTCCCTTTTATTTGAAGTTTTAATGAATAATAATATTGTTGGAAAAAGCAACGCGGTGTGATTTAAAACTGCTTATCTTTGAGATTGAGTGGATAAAATGCGATGGCGTAAGGTTGGTGACACACGAATGAACTATGTTCACGCCGACAGGTATAGAATCTAAACAAACGAAACAAAAGTTATTAATCTTTTAATATGCTAAACATATCCTTATATTTATTTATTTTTTTATTTTCGCTACTCACTATATTTACTTATATATATTCAAAATAGCATGTATTTTCAGTTTTATAGATTTTTTTGTACAAGGAACGCCCGTGGGAAAAGCCTTCTCCAGCTATTTCCATTTTTTATTTCCATTTCAAAAAAATGGAAATTTAGTCTTAGGTACTAATTTAAAGGCGTATGGGGGTAATGGGGGCGTTTAGTTTGTTAGAACTTAAAGTCAAAATAACAGGTTCCAAAATGTCTCTCATAATAACTCAAACCGTTACGTGTGTAATCCAAAATGACTTAATGCCAAAATGTGTGAAAATTACTGATCTCGAATACCTATAAAATTAAGAAGATTTTTTTCAATTCCAGGATCTTAGACGGCTCTTACGTTACCCACGGGAAGAGATGGAGTGTTCCTATTTCCTACTCCGCGCGCCAGGAGCATACGGCATTGTACTTATTCATATCGAGTTATTTTTCCGCTGCAATTTTTAATTTTATTTTCCTGTAACTGCCGTGTTCGTTAAAAGTCACGTTTGTTGTTCGTTCGTAATCACTTGCTTGATCGTCTATACTCATCTTTAAGTTTGTTGTGGCATTCGGTAGCGACTTCATATCATTTATTTATAATTTATAGGTTCGTAAGATGTCGCGAGGTGTTGGTGAGAAATAAAACCTTTTATTTTATGATTTATGGCCTTTCTACGTCTAACTTTTATTATTATTTTTTTTTAATGTTTTGGCTCAACACTTTTGTGTATTTAGCCAGTGTCAAGTAGTTTTTTATTATTTTATATATATATATATATATAATATTTATTATTATAATACAACAGGCCAGCATTTTGGGCACGTTGGCTTCTGGTAGCGGCTTTTTAGATGAAGTTTTGCTAATATAGTTTTTAATTTTATTTTAGTTTTATCGTTTAAAGCTTATGGCGTAAAAAAAAAACATGTTGTATGCTTCAAAATATTATCAATTCAACCAGTTCTATGTATTTCATCTACTAGAAAACTAAAACTATAAAATGAAAAAAAGAAACAAAAAAGAAAAATCAAGGTTAAGTTTTATTTTTTCTTAACACACTATTACCCGTATGCAACGTGCCCAAAATGCTGGCAGCATTGCCACGTTGAATGGCAATGCTCAATCATTGGCCAAATTAGAAGCCAGTATTTTGGTCACGTGTATTCAATTAAGTTTATAATAGTTTCTTAAAAAAGGGTTAAACTGATTTCAGTCACCTTAATATCACAATGTGATTTTATTTTGTTATTTTGATTTTAAAAAAAAACAGATATACTGTATCGATTTCGATGAAATTTATATGGGACCTGAAAGTATATACATACAAAATAAGTACAAAATATTTTCCAAAAGAAAAAAAGGAAAACAAGGGAAGAAAATAAAGGGAAGTAAAAAACATAAAAAGTAAACAAATATAAAGGAATTAAAAACCTCCAGTGAGAGTCAGCCCATGTCCCAGCAGTGGGAACGTGTTGGGCTGATGACGTGACGCATGATGTTTTTTGATATTACTTACGTACTTTTTTCGACTGGCCCGATAGCTCAGTTGGTAGTAACTCTGCCTTCTGAACTGTGGGTTGTGGGTTCGATTCCCACCCAGGGCAAACATTTGTGTGATGAACATAGATGTTTGTTCTGTGTCTGGGTATTATATCGTATTCTATGTATGTATTTACAAACAAAAAGTATCTAAGTTATCTGGTTCCTATAGCACAAGCTTTGCTTAGTTTGGGGCTAGATGGTGTTGTGTGAGATGTCCACACGTATTATTATTATTTATTCTTCCTTTTTTACCCATCCCATGGAATTTTAATAAGCTTTTATGGTCATCAAACATGAAAACCCTTCATTAAACGTTGACATTGTCCTTTAATGGGTACATCGATAATATTTTATATGCTGGCATCGACTCCGACCATACAGCAACTGCAGTAAGCGTTATTTATAATTAGTACGGTAATTACGGTATACTTACTGTGGACAATGACGCCCTCTGTCGGAGAATGCCGACCCGATCGGTCGTCGATCGATCGTCGATTGTCTTTTTGTCTAAGCTCGACCATAAAGATTTTGTAAGTACACCTAGGGAGTTTTGGCGAGAAAACGAAAAAGATCGCGTATTATTTTTCAAAACTTGTGTTATTTTCAGTGTTAGTGCAATAAAGTTGGTGGCATTTTATTCGTTAAGTGCTGGATTACAGGCGTGAGTGTGGGAAAGTGGTATAATGATGGTGAAACGTATCTTTTCGTGTTTTTTTTCCAAAACTACACAGAAGCTTCTGGTAAAGTTGCCACCACTTTACTAATAACGCCCAAACAAAGACCCTAACTAGGATTCCCTGTATCTAGGGATCCAAAATATACGAGGATCATGGTCCCACAATGCCCAGACCCAGATCAAGCTTTTTTTCATAAACATTTGTAATATCGTAAGAATCGATTCCGCCGCCCCCGGGTTATGAGCCAACCTGCTCAACCATCAAACAGATAGCATAGCTACCTTCTAAGTAAGCATGCATTTCCATTTGGTGAGATCGTATTCGAATGCAATGGCCTCTTCAGTAATTTAAAAAAGTAAGTTTGTAAAATAATTGGCGCTATTTATTAATTTACCCATAGTTTAATTATTGGGTAGATTACGGGTACAAAAAGGCACCCGTGGAAGACATATGAAGGGTTGAGAATAAAAAGGATTTAACTGACAAATTGACAGTTTCGAGAAAATTGACTTTAAACGTCAACGGCGTCATTTTTATGTAGAGTGCTTATAAGGTAATAGAAAAGGTTTATGTAAGTTTCAGTTGCTTGAAAATGTTTTATTTCTATTTAAAATTACTAAATATAGTACTAATTCATACAATTACTATAAAAATATAATATAATAAAAGAAATAAAGTAATGTTATTATGCTAAGCGTACTGTATTCCTGTGACAGATAAACCATTTTTAGACTCAAAATCTCGAGATTTCAGCCTCTTTTCAGTATTTTGAGAATGTATTATTGAAGACAATTTCACGCTGAATCCAACGATACACATAAGTCATTTGGTCAAAAAAATCAGTTAAATCCTTTTTATTCTCACCCCTTCATATGTGAACCTGGTTGTTCAACGGGTAAGGAAACCTTAGTACCTACTATTCTGCTTTGAGAAGTCCTGTGTCCTGTCCAGTGCTATAAGTGTGACACACTCAAAAAGTACGGTAGGTGTACTCTACTTTTTATCCTACTTTTTGTGTCACAGTCCTATACACAGTGCTATAAGTGTGACACACTCAAAAAGTACGGTAGGTGTACTCTACTTTTTATCCTACTTTTTGTGTCACAGTCCTATACACAGTGCTATAAGTGTGACACACTCAAAAAGTACGGTAGGTGTACTCTACTTTTTATCCTACTTTTTGTGTCACAGTCCTATACACAGTGCTATAAGTGTGACACACTCAAAAAGTACGGTAGGTGTACTCTACTTTTTATCCTACTTTTTGTGTCACAGTCCTATACACAGTGCTATAAGTGTGACACACTCAAAAAGTACGGTAGGTGTACTCTACTTTTTATCCTACTTTTTGTGTCACAGTCCTATACACAGTGCTATAAGTGTGACACACTCAAAAAGTACGGTAGGTGTACTCTACTTTTTATCCTACTTTTTGTGTCACAGTCCTATACACAGTGCTATAAGTGTGACACACTCAAAAAGTACGGTAGGTGTACTCTACTTTTTATCCTACTTTTTGTGTCACAGTCCTATACACAGTGCTATAAGTGTGACACACTCAAAAAGTACGGTAGGTGTACTCTACTTTTTATCCTACTTTTTGTGTCACAGTCCTATACACAGTGCTATAATTGTGACACAAAAAGTAGGGTAAAAAGTAGGGTAGGTACCCTAGTTTTTACACTACTTTTTGAGCGTGTCACACACTTATAGCACTGTGTATAGGACTTCTCTAACTGCTTCAAACTAACGACTTCTCTTGAGCGTGTCACAAGCATTTACAGCTTAAGACCTTAGAGTCTTCATCCAGAAATTCGGACCTAAAAATAGAATGTATATATGCCTCATCCTTCAATACTCGTACTGGACCTAGCTATTAAATCACGGATAAGACTTTCGTACACAAACATGTGAATGGTAAAGTTATAGCATGCGCTGCGCAGGCGCACAATAGCGTTCGCAACGCCATCGCGCGGCGTCCGTCATGGCGCGCGACAAAAAAATCGCGCGTCTCGCTCGGTCTATTGATACGACATTGACGGATTCTGTTGATCGAAAGTAGGGTTGGCACCTGCGAGTTTAAAAATATTGTTTATTTTAAGCAAATGCTTGAGTGTTTCTAATATTTTTCTACAATTAAAATGAATCATACCCATAATGATTATGATACAGATTTGAACTAAGTACCGTATTTTCGTCAACAACTTCATTTAATCAATCTATACATATAAAATTCAGAGTCCTGACTGACTGACAGACTGACTTATATATCAACGCGCAGCTTAAGCCTAAGACTTGAAATTTGGAGGGTGTGTTCTTTGTAAAATGTAGGTATCCTCTAAGAAAGGGTTTTCTGAAGTTCCACTTTAAGAGAGTGAAATGGATGGTTGAATCTATAAAAAAATCTTCTTTGTTTCCTATAGGCCACGTAGGCGAAGCCGCAGGCAGAAGCTAGTAAATATCGTATAATTATAAAAAAAAATATTTTTGTTTATTTGTGTGACCTTATCATTAAAAAATAAAAGCTCTAGAGAAAAACGGGTAAGTAGTGGGTGAAACCGCAGGAATAACTAGATAAATAAAATAGGTTTCGGGTGGAAGACGTAAGGTAGTTTACAAAACCCATAAAACCTATTTGTGACCTTATTGAAGTACCTTTAAACTTTATTTTTACCTAACTGTTTAAGTTTATGATTACCCTTTTTAATCGAGTCTACGTATAATTGATTCTCTACGGGCAGTACCGTAATTTACCCTGTGGTAGCGTTTAAATTTATTACAGTGGCAACACCAGTTGCTGTCATCGCTCCTCCACCCATCTGGCTATAAAAAGGGAGCGCTCGGTGTACTACGGATCATTCTAGCTCCGGACACGGCCCGGTGCGCATGCTGAAGGCTTATAGCTATATAGGTTGCAACCTACGCACAACCCGTCTGCCTATATATCCTATATATTATAAAATGGGTGTAATAGTTACAGAGCCTATTCAATGCAAACAAACAATCAAATATTTCCTCTTTATAATATTAGCTTAGAAAAAAAAGTAGTAGAAAATTCAATTACACAAACACAGGCATGTCCTCTGCGACAACCCTAACGTAATATACATGGTAGAGACGCCGCTCTGACATGTTTACGGGCCAATTATTTGTATGGATTCCTGCGCAATAATGATTTCTTGCGTCCGTCCGTCCGACCGGCCGGCCAAGTCTGTACGTACCTTTATTCCGGCTTTTTCTAAAAGTGATTTTTGATTTGCGGAGATTTATATTTTGCTTTACGTAGATTGAGTTTGATGTTGATGACATTTTTTTTGTTTTTATTTTGGCTCCACACTTTTGTATATTTAGCCAGCCAGTTTTGTATATTTAGCACACTTTTGTATTTGTATATTTGTCATATAATATATAATATAATATAATATTCATAAATTAATCTTAAGAAATTACCAAATACTTGAATATATACAATATAATATAATATAATATTCATAAATTAATCTTAAGAAATTACCAAATACTTGACACTGGCTAACTGGATGGTGGTGGCAACTTTACCAGAAACTTCTATGGAGTTTTGGAAACAACAAGAAATGAAACGTTTCACCATCATTAATGCCTATAATCCAGCACTTAACGTATAAAACACCACCAATTTTATGCACTAACACTGAAAATAACACAAGATTTGGAAAATAATACAATGTGGTGACGCGATCTTTTTCGTTTTCTCTCCAAAACTCTTTTTGACCACATTTTCCCAGGTGGCAAGTGACAATACAGAGGGACCATTCTTTTTTTAAAACATCAATGAACACATTAAATTGTATGTTAAAAGACGGAACACTAACACAAGTTTTAAAAAATAACCTACTTTTATTATTTTATAAATGTAACATCGAAAGGCCGAGTATTTATAAAGGATCACATTAACTTTCTAGGTAGATTATAACGACAAGAAGTTATTCTCTACAAATTAATCATTTTAGTCCGCCTTCACGATAAACAAACAACCTTAATTGGACAGAACAATTTGTTGTTCTGTATATTTATTTACTCAATTGTTTTTCTACCTTATAACTCTATCAAGAGCTGTGTCACATTTCACTAACATTATCTCAGGGGATGTAGCTCAGTGGTAGAGCGTTCGCTTTGCATGTGAAAGGCCCCGGGTTCGATCCCCGGCATCTCCAACTTTTTTCTTTTTACAACATTGATGAAATGATGAGAACGATGTAGAGAACGATCAATCGCTTTTAAGATGTATGAGAAAAACGAATGATTGCTACTATTGTTTTGAAAACTTTTAACAGTCATCATCATTATCATCATCCTCACCACCACCACCACCACCACCATCATCATCATCACCACCATCATCATCCTCACCACCACCACCACCACCACCATCATCATCATCCTCACCACCACCATCATCATCATCATCATCATCATCCCACCACCACCACCATCATCATCATCATAATTAACCTGTAATAAGTCGACTAACGGACTCTTCTATAATATTCATATACATTTATTTGCATTCATGTACAATTTATATATTACTAGTTGACCCCGCCCCGGGGGAATTAGTAAAACGCGGTATACTTGAGAAAAAGTATCCTGTGTGTATATATATAAAAGAAAGCCGTGCTAGTTACACTATTTATAACTCAAGAACGGCTGAACCGATTTTGTAAATTGGACTTTTTTAGCTTAGAACCAGGAGACGGACTCAGGATACTTTTTCTTCCGTATACCCGTATTCCCAGGTAACTCAATAGGTATTATGTAATTCATCAAATCAATCCATTTATTTCAGTCATTTACTTTTACTATTCTATAATACCTGCCCATCTAAAATTAAAAATTTATGGCTACTGCTACTGCCTACTCCTTACAGAAGTTAATGGCATTGCTTCAACGTAGATAAAGTTAATGGCATTGCTTCAACGTAGATAAAGTTAATGGCATTGCTTCAACGTAGATAAAGCAATATAATAATACTACCTGCGCCACGCGGTTTCACCCCAAAAAATGTAGCTCATCTTTGTATGTAGCCTAAACCACTATATAAGCTATCTAAATTCTAAATTTCATCTAAATCTGTCCAGCCATTTAAGCGTGAAAGAATAACAAACATACGTACAAACTTTCTAGTTTATAATATTAGTAGATTGTACGCCACTGAGCCCATAGTAGATCTACATCTAACTGCAAAACGAAACGATACAAAATGAAATGAATTTTATTTGCAAGAAATATGATATAACTATTTATATTTCTACATCTACATGTAGAAGTAGAAGTTGACTTGTAGATATAAAAGCTATTTCACTAAACTAAACTACAACAAGTTAATATAATCATTTTAGTCCGCTTTCACGATAAACAATACAACCTTAATTGGACAGAACAATTTGTTGTTCTGAATATTTATTGACTCAATTGTTTTTCTGCCTTATAATTCTATCTAAGACCTGCGTCACATTTCACTAACCTTATCTCAGGGGATGTAGCTCAGTGGTAGAGCGTTCGCTTTGCATGTGAAAGGCCCCGGGTTCGATCCCCGGCATCTCCAATTTTTGACACGTTTTTTCTCTTTTTTTTTTACAGCATCAGTTGATCAATTCAATCAACATCGCCTATATACATTTACAGCACTAGGGGTGCGCTAATGCGTTCTCGCACTTTAAGAACTTTTTTGTTTAATACCTTTTGAAAGATTGCTTTTTGCGTATACCATAATATACAGTTATGTAATCCCGACTCACCACGTGGTCTCTGACAGCATTGTCACCGTTTCAACCGATAAGAAATTTGAAAATGTTATCTAAGAAATTAACAAAGGAAGTGTTAAAAAAAATCTTAAAAATAATCATCAAAATCGGTTCACCCAGTCAAAAGTTCTGAGGTAACAAACATAACATTCGTCGTCTTTTGGCGGGAACGCGAAAAAGATTGCGTCACCGCATTGTATTATTTTCCAAAACTTGTGTTATTTTCAGTGTTAGCGCATAAAATTGGTGGCATTTTATTCGTTAAGTGCTGGAGTACAGGCGTGAGTGTGGGAAAATGTTATAATGATGGTGAAACGTTTCTTTTCGTGTTGTTTCCAAAACTCCATAGAAGCTTCAAGTAAAGTTGCCACCACTTTACTAGGAGTATGACTTTGACTAGACTATGACTTGACTTGATGACTTCGACTGTGACTTGACACATATTTGCGTGAAATACCATTAACTTGATAAATTATTAATTACTTGACACTGTAGTGTGGAGTGTGTCTAAATACACAATAGTGTGGAGCCAAAACATTTAAAAAAAAACATAACATTCTTAATATTAGGTCTTTACCTATGAAATTGCCGTTTTGTTTGAAAAAAGTTAAAGTATTTTTTTTTCGAACTTATTTATTTCTTTTATTCAAAGTAATCACCCCTGCAATCAATGCATCTTTGCCAACGCTGTGGCAGTTTATGGATGCCCTTCTTGAAAAAATCAGCAGGACGGGAGACAACAAACTCTTCAAAGGCGTTTTGTACTGCCTCTCGGGAATTGAATTTTTTTCCCGCTAAAAAGTTGTCCAAATTTTGGAAAAAGTAATAGTCGGTAGGCGCAAGATCTGGTGAGTATGGCGGATGAGGGAGAGCTTCCAAACCCAACTCATGCAGCTTAGAGACGGTCTGTTGTGCAGTATGGGGTCGCGCGTTGTCGTGAAGTAGCAGTGGAGACGACCGATTGACCAAAGCTGGTTGCAGACGTGCGAGTTTCGCCATCATTGTGGTCAGTTCTTCAATGTACACATCTGCAGTAATGCTCTCGCCGTTTTGTAAAAAGCTATGATGAATCACACCAGCACTAGACCACCAAACTGTGACCATCACCTTTCTAGGGGTCATTTTTCGTTTTGCACATTGCTTTGGTACCGAACCAGGATCTAACCAACTTGCTGAGCGCTTTCGATTGTCAAAAAGAATCCATTTTTCGTCGCACGTAACAATTCGGTTCAAAATTCCTTCATTTCTGTGCCTGTTAAGCAGCGCAAGGCAAGTCTCGACGCGCACGTTGCGCTGGCGATCGTTAAGTTCGTGGGGCACCCATCTATCAAGCTTTTTTATCTTGCCAATCTGTCGCAAATGGACCAATATTGTTTTGATGCTAACATCAAAAGCTGCTGCCAGCTCAGCTGTAGATTGAGATTCATCAGCTTCCACAATCGCCTTTAATTCATCATTGTTGACCAAACTTTCCGGACGACCACGAGGTTCATTTTTCAAGTCAAAATTCCCAGAACGGAACCGAGCAAACCAATAACGGGTTGTACGTTCGTTTGTACAGTTCTCTCCGTAAACGTCGTTGATGTTACGTGTCGTTTGTGCCGCGTTGGTGCCACGACGGAACTCATATTCCATAATTACACGAAATTTCAAAGTATCCATTATGAGGAAAAATGTTGAAATGTAATGAAAATACAACGGTAATCAATAAACAAAAGACTTATATTGTAAATAGAATGTCATATTTAAAAAAAATAATAATTTGAATTTAGAATTCATAGCCAATCAAAATTTTTTTTTGTTTGAAAAAGTCTGTACTGCATTACGGCAATTTCATAGGTAAAGACCTATTATGACTTCACTGATATACTTCCAAAGTATTTTAGTTTACTTCTAAAGTTATAGTTAAGTTATCAGTCAAATTAAGAACCTCTTCCTTTATAAAGTCCGTTGAAAAATATATAGGTACATACATACGTAACATAAATAATAAACCAGTTTTTCTTATTATTAGTGTTAAATAAATGCTAGACAAGTTTGAAGTAAAAAAAAAACAGCCCAGTACTAGACAGTATTACAGATTACTTAATATGTATTTTACTAATCAAGTCTAGTCACAACTAACCATTGTGATCAACAAGACACCTGACAAGGATGCTATAACAAGACTTTTGAATTTTAATAATAATAACGCCCAACGATCACATACATAGATCCTGGACCCTAACTAGGGTTCCCTGTGTCTAGGGACCCAGGAACTACGAGGACCATGCTCCCACAACACCCAGACACAGAACAAGTAGTTAATGCGTATTTTTTTATGTACACAAATGCCTTTCCTGCTGTGGGAATCGATCCCGCCACCTCCAGGTTATGAGCCGACTTGCTCAACCACCACACCACAGAAGCCGTCGAGTCGTACTTTACTAATCAAGTCACTATCGAATATTGCGATCGACAAGACGCATGACAAGGGTGCCATAAAAGGACTTTTGAGTTTTAGCGGGTATAAAGCTGTTTGTCTCTATACGTCTGCAGTGTCTGCTTGTCCGCAGGTATGCGAGTGACATAGCTTGTAATGTTACTTGCCAATTCTATGAGCAATACGACATTGTAAAGTAAAACTTCTTTACGCACGCTTGACTTGGGGAGTAAGCTAGTGAATGCGTGAAAGTTGTTGGTTAACTTAAATCTCCATTGTCATAATAAGGTTAAATATTACTTAAAACTTGCATTATTATGTTGTGTCTGGTAAAACAACAATTTATATTTGTCAAGATAGCGACATTAACAAACAAAGCAAATACAAAGTTATACCGGCCGATAGATGAAGCTAAGGAAGTTTTACTTAAGACGTATGGTCTACAGCACACTGGTTTTTTTCTTCTGCGGATCTCATTTTAGATCTCAAGGAAACCCCGATTAATTTTTAAATACACTGTTTTCTAATTTCTAATTATATTCTCCAATTGTAGTTTAATACACGCATTTATTTTTCTGAGCTCGGCAGTGAGAGAAAGCCTCTGAGCTACATAACATAAAAAATGGTTCTATTCTAATATACGCCGGGGACATTTAAAAACACATCTTGTGTTAACTGTAATGTGTGTAGTGTATTGTTTTTTCCACGGATCTCCTCGTATATGATAAGATACGAAAAGGTCCGCGAAAGAAAAAAACAATAAGATAAAAACGATGATCAGGGTTTCCTTGTGTAGTATATAATATTTACGAGGGTACTTCAGGTACCCTCAATAATTAATAGACAATAAAGTCAGTGTTCAGCCAACTTGCGTGTGTTTCACTTCATGGTGGCAGCGGTGTATTATTTTTGTCGTTTCTAACGGTAAAAGTGCTCGAATCCGTAAAAAGTTATTGTACAATAATATTGTGTCGTCATAATTAATCAGTAATTATGGAACACGCGCGTCCTCCGGCGGAATTATCACTCGATGGCGGTCCAGCCGCGCGTTCTGAGGCGTGGCGCAAATGGCGGAAACTATTCGAGGTGTTTGTTAAGGCGTCCGGAGTGAGCAAAGAGCCTAAAGAAGTGCAGGCTAGTCTGTTGGTGAACCTCATTGGACCAGCGGGATACGAGGTTTTTACTACTTTCACCTTTGATACTAATGAAAATGAGGATGACGTCAACTGCCTTTTGAAGAAATTTGACTCTTATTTCGGTGCGAAACCGAATATCACAGTGCGGCGTTATAAGTTCTTCACACGTAGTCAGGAGCAAGGAGAAAACATCGATCAATATGTGACAGCTCTGCGGGTGTTAAGTCAACAGTGTGAATTCGGCGAATTGAATGAGAGCTTACTACGAGATAAGATTGTTTGCGGAATCAGTAACAATACTGTGAGAGATCGACTACTTCGTACGGACGAGTTGACGTTATCAAAAGCGATACAAACCTGTCAGGCGGCGGAGATGTCAAAGGAGGAAAGTCAGTGTATTAGCAGTGCATCAGAGAGCGTGCAGGTGAATGCGGTACAAAGTGGGAGCGGCATGCGAGGTTCGCGGCGTGCAGGCGGACGGCGAGGCGGCGGCGGAGCCTCGCGCGGGCTGGCTCGCGCTGCGGACGGCGCCGGGCAGGCGCGAGCGCCCTGCCGCTCCTGTGGCAACGGCCGCTGCGTCGGCGGCGAGCGGTGTCCGGCACGTAACGCGTTGTGTTTTCTTTGTGATCGAAGAGGCCATTTTTCGCGAGTGTGTGATCAAAAGAAAGCAATCCGTAAAGTGTTGAACTTGAGCGTTGGCTCTTCGATTAGTGAAAACGAAGAAGATTGCGGAGAAATGTTCTACGTCAATATTATCAGCGAGGATAAAGAACTGAGTAAGTCGTGTAAGGAATGGACTGAAAAAATATCTTGTAACGGAAAGAATGTTTTTCTAAAAATTGATACTGGATCTATGTTAAATGTAATTTCTAAGTGTGAATATTTAAATTTGGGCTTATCTATTCAGAACCTTATGCCGTTTACAAAACGAGTACTTTCTTTTACTGGTAACCGGTTACCGATAATAGGTACCGATAACATTTCATTCATGTTCAATAACAAACATTACGTGTTACAATTTGTTGTCGCGGACTTAAACTGTCAGAACGTACTTGGTTTGGAAGGTTCCATTTCATTAGGTTTGATTAATTGTGTAGGTACAATTAATATTCACGAGTACGATGATTTGTTTGAAGGGTTAGGGGCATTACCAGGAGAATATCATATTGTTGTGGATAAAAGCGTACAGCCGGTTGTGTGCCCTACCAGAAAAATTTCTTTTGGACTTAAAGGTAAATTGATGAATGAATTACGTAGGATGGAAGCTTTAGGTGTAGTAAGGAAGGTCACGCATCCGACTGACTGGGTTAATGCAATAGTATTAGTCGCGAAGAAGGATGGCAGCATTCGTGTTTGTTTAGACCCTCGACCTTTGAACCGCGCAGTGCGACGCGCGCAGTACTCGCTTCCAACCGTGCCGGAGCTGGCAGCACGGTATTTAGTGTACTCGATGCGCGCTGTGGTTTTTGGATGTTGAAAATAGATAATGCAAGCGCCGACCTGTGCACGTTCAGCACACCGTTTGGGCGATACCAGTTCTTGCGCCTGCCTTATGGTATCAATTGTGCACCTGAAGTTTTTCATGCGAAACTTAGGCAGCACCTAGAGGAATTAGAAGGCGTCGAATCTTTTATTGATGACGTCATCGTTTGGGGACGTAATCAGGACGAACACGATGAAAGGCTGCGACGGTTACTGCAACGCGCTCGGGACATAGGAATAAAATTTAACCGTGAAAAATGTAGGTTCGGTGTGTCGGAAATTACATACCTCGGGCACAAGTTTGATGCGAACGGAATGCGAGCGGATGACACAAAGGTAAAGGCCATTATGGAGATGCCATACCCAAACGATAAGAAATCGCTCGAGAGGTTTTTGGGTATGGTAAACTACTTATCAAAATTCATACAAAGTTATTCAGGGTGTGTGAATATTCTGCGATCGCTATTGAAAAAAGACACTGAGTGGGTGTGGGATCAGCAACACTCCTCGGCGGTGGACGAGCTGAAGCGCAAGCTGGCGAGCGCGCCGGTGCTGGCGCTGTACTGCGAGCGCACGCCGGTCGTGGTGTCGGTGGACGCGTCGAGCGTGGCTCTGGGCGCCGTGCTGCTGCAGGGCGGCCGCCCGGTCGAGTTCGCCTCGCTCACGCTCACCGACACTCAGACAAGGTACGCACAGATCGAGAAAGAGATGCTGGCTATCGTTTTTGCAGTCGAGCGATTTAGGCAGTACATTTACGGTAGATGTGACGTCACGGTGCAGATGGACCACAAGCCGTTGGAAGCGTTGTTTAATAAACCGCTAGTTTCTGTGCCAGCACGGCTGCAACGGATGATGATGAGAGTGCAGGGATTTGATATTAAAGTAATTTATACACCGGGTAAGTACATGTATATTGCAGACACGTTGTCACGGGCACCACTGAAGGATTTTATGCACGAGCGGGTGACCGACGAGGTGAACGTGCAAACGTGTTTCATGTTGGAAAATGTACCTTTTAGTGACCAAAAATTGGAGGCGATCAGAAAGGAAACCGAGATTGACAGCGACAGTAGATCATTAATTAAGTACATAACGGGCGGCTGGCCTAAGAATAGGCGCGATGTAAACATAAAAGTCAACGTATTTTGGCCTTATCGCGAATTGCTGCATTACGTTGACGGCGTGATCTTCAAAGGTGAGCGTGTATTTATTCCACGTGCTTTAAGAGATAATATGGTAGCACGAGTTCACGAGGGACACCTGGGAATAGAGAGATGCAAGCGGCGCGCGCGTGAAGTAATGTTCTGGCCGGGGCTGGGCGAGGACGTGGAGCGCGCGGTGCGGGGGTGCGTGGCGTGCGCGCTGCACGCGCCCCGCGCGCGCCGCCAGCCGCTGCTGCAGCACGACGTGCCCGCGCTGCCCTGGCATAAACTCGCCTCCGACATATTCGAATACAGGAAGAAAAGGTACGTTATCTTAGTTGACTACTTCTCTAATTACGTTGAAGTAGGAGAACTGTCGAGTATGAGCGCTAAGCAGGTGATTAACTTCATGCGAGAACAATTCGCCCGACATGGTATTCCAAATGAACTCGTGACCGATAATGGCCCCGCTTATGGCTCGTATGAGTTTAAAAAGTTTATGCGTGAATGGGAAGTACGACACGTGACGTCATCTCCACATTACCCACAATCGAACGGGAAGAGTGAAAGGACTGTTCAGACGGTTAAAAATTTACTAAAAAAGTGCGTAGACTCAGGACAGGATTTCTATATGGGATTGCTAAATTACAGGGCAACGCCACGACATGGGTTAGATTCGCTGGCTCAAATTTTAATGGGTAGACGATTGAATACGAAATTGCCAGTTAATTCTAAATTATTGAGTGAGAAGGTAGATAATGAGCGAAATTATCGAGCATTGATCACTAACAGGCAAAAGGTAAAGTGCCATTATGACAGGTCAGCCAGATCTTTAGAGCGATTGTCTCCAGGAGATAAGGCGACGTTAATATGTAACGGCTCTAGAAAACCGGTTTCTATAGTTGCTCGTGCGCCGAAACCGCGTTCGTATATGGTGGAAGATGAGCATGGAGGCCTGTACCGACGCAGTCGCAGCCAGTTGGTTTTGCGGTCAACTACGCCGTCTTTAGAGAGCGCGGCGCAGGTTGCAAGCCGTACTACGATGGCTGTGGGACGAAGCGGCAATGGTAACTCGGTCTTGATGGCAGGTGCACGTAGGCGTAGATCCAAAATTGAGACAGAACCGCAGCAGATCATGACTGGTTCACCGGTGCTGCAAAAATCTGAAAATGCGGATTCACCAAAACAGAGTGCACATGCAGAGCATCAACCAGAAGCCACAGAGCGCGATGACGGTTACTCATACGAAAGCGTTTCAGATGATTCTATTTCATCTTCGCCAACTGTTCCCATAACAAGGTCAAGAGAAAGAACAGCACGAATGTTGTCAAATTTATTTTTTGGGTCTAGAAACGAAGAGTAGGTCTTTTGTATGTATCACCTCATACCTATAGTACTAAATCGGTATCATTATTTCTAATTTGTTATTATGATTCACCGAAAAGTAAATACCGAAATTATTATTATATTATCAGGTCCGATCAGAAAGTTTTGGTTTGTTATATGTAGATAAATACTTACTATTAAGAAATTTTTCTGTAACTTAATATATACTTTAAAAAAAAAAGATAAAGAAAATAGGTTTAGTTATATTTGATGTATGTAACTTTAAAATCGTAGTGTTAGTATAGATTTAAAAATACTAAAGTAAATATTAAATAATTGCCTAGTACTTAGTTCTGTTTAGATTGTATATTTTTATTTGTTTTGTTTATATAAGGGAAGAGATGTAGTATATAATATTTACGAGGGTACTTCAGGTACCCTCAATAATTAATAGACAATAAAGTCAGTGTTCAGCCAACTTGCGTGTGTTTCATTTCACCTTGAGATTCCAAGGAAACCCCAATTAATTCTTAAATATACTGTTTTCAAATTTCTTATGATATTCTCCATTTAAGTTTGATACTTGCGTTTATTTATCTGAGCTCGGCAGTCAAGTCGAGCCCCTGAGCTTGGAGCCTTCTTCGTTAGCACTCGCGTCACGTACTTGCATCGATCGGCCGCCCCTGCCGGTGTTATGGATATCTAGCGAAAGCTTTTACTGTATTTTCAAAGGCTGTTAAACTGAGAGCTATTTAAAATTTTGTGACAACTGATATAGGCCATCGCTTAACATTAGGCAAACGACTAGCTTGACATTAAACAAAGCAAAAACAAAGTAATACCGGCCTACGCGTACGGACGTTGAAAGTTGTTGGTTAACGTAGATCTTTACTAGGTGGTAGGACTTTACTGCAAAGTTCGTCTAGGTAGGTACCACCGCTTTGCCAGTTATTCTGCCGCCAAGCAGTAGTGCGCAAGCACTACTGTGTTCCGGTTTGAAGGGCACTGTAGCTAGTGAAATTACTGGGCAAATGAGACTTTATGATCTGATATCACAGTTTAGTAATCTTATTACTAAGATTGTGCTGATGTCTCAGGATGACGTGCGCAGTGCAGTGTCACGCGACACTCTATACTTTAGAGTTCCGAGTGACACTGCGGCTGATATGGGCAGCCGTGTCGTTTAACATCAGGCGAACGGCTAGCTCGTCACGTCATTACTTAACAAAAAAAAAAATAAGATCTCCATTGTCAACCATTGTCAACATAGCAAAGTTAAAAATTACTTAAATTTTCTATTATTATGTTGTGTCCGGTAAATTGACAATTTAGAACTGTCAAGATAGCGACATTAACAAACAAAGCAAATATAAAGTTATACCGGCCGATAGATGGAGCTAAACAAAAGAAGTTTTACTTCAGTCGTGTGGTCTAAAACACACCCTTTTTTTATTCTGCGGATCTCCTTTTTGGCGTTTAGGATCCCAAGAAAACCTCAAATAATTTATATATACTGTTTCTTATTTTCTAATGATATTCTCCATTTATATACCTCGTTTAATACATGCGTTTATTTTTCTTAGCTCGGCAGCTAAGTCGAGCCTCTGAGCAAAACTTCTTGGGTTAACTGTAATGTAATGTAATACATATGTATGTGTTAACTGTAATGTAATGTAATAAATATGTATGTGTTAACTGTAATGTAATGTAATACATATGTATGTGTTAACTGTAATGTAATGTAATACATATGTATGTGTTAACTGTAATGTAATGTAATAAATATGTATGTGTTAACTGTAATGTAATGTAATACATATGTATGTGTTAACTGTAATGTAATGTAATACATATGTATGTGTTAACTGTAATGTAATGTAATACATATGTATGTGTTAACTGTAATGTAATGTAATACATATGTATGTGTTAACTGTAATGTAATGTAATACATATGTATGTGTTAACTGTAATGTAATGTAATACATATGTATGTGTTAACTGTAATGTAATGTAATACATATGTATGTGTTAACTGTAATGTAATGTAATACATATGTATGTGTTAACTGTAATGTAATGTAATAAATATGTATGTGTTAACTGTAATGTAATGTAATACATATGTATGTGTTAACTGTAATGTAATGTAATACATATGTATGTGTTAACTGTAATGTAATGTAATACATATGTATGTGTTAACTGTAATGTAATGTAATACATATGTATGTGTTAACTGTAATGTAATGTAATACATATGTATGTGTTAACTGTAATGTAATGTAATACATATGTATGTGTTAACTGTAATGTAATGTAATACATATGTATGTGTTAACTGTAATGTAATGTAATACAAATGTATGTGTTAACTGTAATGTAATGTAATACATATGTATGTGTTAACTGTAATGTAATGTAATACATATGTATGTGTTAACTGTAATGTAATGTAATACATATGTATGTGTTAACTGTAATGTAATGTAATACATATGTATGTGTTAACTGTAATGTAATGTAGTAAAGCGAAGTTCGATACACTTTTGTTGTAATAGAAGGAGGTCCATAGGTTTGCTGAATTAATGATATGCCGATTGACTTTGTATAAGATATATTAATTAAAAAGATATTTACAAAAACCAAAATGCGGAAAATAAAATTTTCTCTCATGTGAAGTCTATATCAACAACATTCGTTGCCCCTAGCAACTAGCTGGAAAAGTTCTCTATTAAACTGGTATGTAAACTTTTTCGTGGGCTAGCACACCACATCACCCCCCTCCAGAGACCGTCCTACGGGCGATAATATTCTGGAAAACGCACTGTTCGTCCTGATCGAGTGGTGGTCACTGGAGCGTCTCGGGTCTCAGGTGCTGCCACGGCGGGAGAATGGTCCAACTCACGAAGTATGTAGGCAGGCTTAATGCGGTCGACTGATACAGTGACTTCTTTGCCTTTTATGCGGAGCTTGAAAACTTTATCCCCTCGTTCTATCACCTCATGCGGGCCTGTATAAGCTGCTTGAAAAGATGGGTGCGAGGTGTCATCTCTTAGAAAGACGTGGGATGCTGTTGCTAAATCTTTGAAAATGAATATAGAGCGGTTATTCCCATGATGAGAAGTTGGTAATGGCAACAAATTTTTGGCGAATGTGCGCAGTCTTTCAGTGTATACTGTCAAGTCCTCTGTGCCATCAGCCGATTGACAAAAAATGTCACCTGGGAGTCGTAGTGTCTCTCCATATACGAGTTCAGCTGGAGTCGCTTGTAAGTCTTCCTTAAATGCCGCCCGGATTCCCAGTAGTACAAGTGGAAGTGTTTCAAGCCAGCTGCTGGTCGCATGACATGTAATAGCGGCTTTAAGCTGTCTGTGGAATCTTTCGACAAGTCCATTGCATGCTGGATGGTAGGCTGTAGTTCGTCTGCGTTGAAATCCGATGATGTGGGACAGATGCTTAAAAAGTTCTGATTCAAACTGTCGACCACGATCAGTGACGATATCTTCAGGGCAGCCGAATCTGGATATCCATCCGTGAACTAAAGCTTTTGCCACTGTTTCAGCTGTTATCTCCTGTAATGGTATAGCTTCGGGCCATCGTGTGAAGCGATCTACACATGTGAGACAGTAACGATACCCCTGTGAAAGAGGTAAAGGTCCGATCAAATCTATGTGGATTTTCATGAATCTGGCTCGAGGTAAGCTGAATGATGCTAATGGTGATGAGACATGACGTGTTATTTTTGATCGTTGGCATGCTAGGCAGGAACGAGTCCACTCTCTACAATCTTTTCGCATACTAGGCCATACATAGCGTTCCGATATCAGTTTCGTCGTCGCATTTATGCCAGGGTGGCTAAAAGAATGCAAGTTTTCGAACACTTGCCGTCGCATGTCTTTGGTCACATAAGGTCTGGCCACATTGCTGCTCTTGTCACAATAGATTTCTGTGTGAGATCCAGGCAGTTTGATTTTTGTCAAGCGCAGAGAAGTATCGCTATCCAAAAGTTGTTCTAGTTCAGGATCTGTGCTTTGTGCTTGAGCAAGCTTGGATAGATCGATGGGCTGAGTAATCTCTTCGATGCGTGATAAACTGTCAGCCACAACGTTATCCTTTCCTGAAATATGCCTGATATCTGTGGAAAACTGTGAAATAAAATCCAGATGTCTGAACTGTCTTGGTGAGCACTTTTCTTTTCGTGAATGAAATGCGAAAGTTATGGGCTTATGGTCAGTGTAAATAATGAAATCTCTCGCCTCCACCATGTGACGAAAGTATTTTATTGCTTCGTAGATGGCGAGAAGTTCCCTGTCGTAAGGCGAGTATTTCTGTTGACATGGCGAAAGTTTTCGAGAGAAAAATGCTAAAGGTTCCCACAGGCCGTCTCTATGCTGTTGTAAAGCTGCGCCCATTGCTGTGTCTGAAGCATCAGTGACTATAGCGAGCTTCGCTTGGCAGTCTGGATGAGCAAGTAGTGCTGCTTGGCAGAGACTTTCCTTGCAGGCGATGAATGCTTTAGTAGCTTCTTCTGATAAATGCACGGGATGTGAACCTTTAACTGATCCTGTGAGCAGTGCATTCAGAGGCGCTTGATGCCGCGCTGCATCAGGAATAAACCTTCTGTAAAAGTTCACCATTCCTAGGAATCTTCGCAGTTCTCTGACGGTTTTCGGTGGTGGGTAATTCGCAACCGCTTCTACCTTCGATGGTAATGGTTTAGTCCCAGCTGCTGAGATGCTGTGTCCTAAAAACGTTACCTCTGATACACCGAATATGCACTTGTTCGTGTTGATTACCATGCCGTATTCCTTTAGTCTGTTGAAGAGCAGATGAAGGTGCTTCTTGTGTGATTCCTGATCAGGTGAGAAGATCAAAAAATCGTCCAGAAACGGGAAGCAGAACTCCTCAAGGCCCCTAAGCATCTCGTCCACAAATCGTTGAAACGTTTGACTGGCATTACGTAGTCCGAACGTCATGAACGGAAATTCGTATAAACCAAACGGCGTCGTGATTGCGGTCTTTGGAATATCATCAGGGCAGACAGGAATTTGATTATACGCTTTTACGAGATCAATAACCGAGTATACTTGACAGCCGGAGAGACAATGTGCAAAGTCATGTATGTGTCGAATGGGATAGCTGTCTGGTACGGTTCTAGCGTTGAGCATTCTGTAGTCACCGCATGGACGCCAGCCGTTATCTTTTTTAGGCGCAAGATGAAGTGGTGATGACCATGGTGACTTTGAAGGTCTGGCTGTTCCGTTCCTCAACATATCTGCAAACTCGTCTTTTGCAATTTTTAATTTATCCGGTGCTAGTCTTCGTGGTGTGCTGCTTATTGGCGGTCCTGCAGTAGTCTGTATATGGTGCATGGTATTATGCTTCGGAACACGGTGGACACCGGAAGGTCGAGTAATCTCAGGGTATTCGCTTAGTATGTTATGATATACGGAATTTCCAGAAATAACTTTTACCGATGAAATGTTCCCAGTTGACTGTGCAGGTGAAGCTGGGGACGTAAGGCTTGTAGTGTTGTCGATTAAACGTTGATTTCGACAATCCACGATGAGGTTGTAAAATGATAAAAAATCCACACCTATTATGGCCTTTGTAACGTCCGCTACGATGAATCGCCAAGTAAAGTCACGGCGCAAGCCTAGGTTCAGCACTAAATGAGCGTAGCCGTAAGTAGAAATGGGTGTACCGTTTGCCGCACACAGCTCATAATTTGTTGTCTCACGACGTTCCTTGAGTGCTGATCGGGGGAAGACACATACGTCACTGCCAGTATCGATGAGAAACTGCATCTTCGTAGCGCCGTCCGTGACAAATAGGCGACCGGAAGTTTGGCAATCGGTCGTCGCCATTACCGACTGCTGTTCGCGTTTCCCGCATGGTAGTCGCATGGTTTTACGCACTTACTTGCTTCATTGCCGAACTTACTATGATACCAGCACACAGGAAATTTTCTATAGTTCGACTGTGATCGTGTGGAGCTAGAACGACCGCGCGTTTTCTTGTTTGAACGATTCGGTGCACGTGAATGCCGGTTCACCTGCGCAGTTAGAGCTTGCACTTGTTTGGTAAGTTCAGCAATCTGTTGGTTCATGGCGTCTAAAGAGCTTCCTGGTATGGCACTTGATGTTGATGCTACGTGCGCTGTAGGCGAAACAACGTCATGTATGCGGTCAGCGAGATCTGCGAGCGCTTCCAGTGAAGACGTCATCTGCGAAGCGATTATCGTTTGCGTGCTACTTGGTAAGCTACTAGTCCAGATAGTACGTAAAAAATCTTCGGGAACTCCAGGTCCAGCCAAATGTTGCAAATGTCTTAGAAACTGAGATGGCTTACGGTCTCCAAGTTCTGCGTGCATAAGTAATTGCTTGACCTTCTTTTCTCGTGACGCGGACAGTCGTTTGATAAGTTCCGACTTCAATTTTTCATACCTGTTGGTGTCGGGCGGGTTGATGATTATATCTTCCACCTCAGAAGCATACTGCGGGTCTAGTTGGCCGATAACGTAGAAAAACTTCGTATTGTCCGTAGTAATGTTCGATATCGCGAATTGGCCCTCGATCTGCGCGAACCAAATGGCCGGCTTTTCAGGCCAAAACGGCGGAATGCGCACGCCCACACGACAAATATCTTCGTTCTTATCGGTTGAGAGCGACATCTTTATGTGAATCAGTATCAGAATTATCGCAATCAGCAACAAAATCAAAATCACACACATTTACTGCAAACGTGGACTTTCGGTTCAAAACAGGTCACCAGTAAAGCGAAGTTCGATACACTTTTGTTGTAATAGAAGGAGGTCCATAGGTTTGCTGAATTAATGATATGCCGATTGACTTTGTATAAGATATATTAATTAAAAAGATATTTACAAAAACCAAAATGCGGAAAATAAAATTTTCTCTCATGTGAAGTCTATATCAACAACATTCGTTGCCCCTAGCAACTAGCTGGAAAAGTTCTCTATTAAACTGGTATGTAAACTTTTTCGTGGGCTAGCACACCACAGTAATACATATGTATGTGTTCACTGTAATGTAATGTAATACGTATGTATGTGTTAACTGTAATGTAATGTAATACATATGTATGTGTTTATTTTTCAACCGACTTCAAAAGAGGAAGAGGTTCAAAATTTGACTGATATATATATCAGTCAAGTCAAATGTTATGTTTGTTACCTGAGAACTTTCGACTAGATGAATAGATTCTGATGATTTTTTTTATGGTCTTTTTATGGTCTCATTACAATTTGGTGTAGTTTTGATAATAGCATTCATGAGAAAACTATATAAGTCTGAAGTTGGTTTTTTACGGTTTGCGTTTGTTAATAGTCATTGTCAGACTGGCCCGATAGCTCAGTTGGTAGTAACCCTACCTTCTGAACTGTGGGTTGTAGGTTCAATTCCCACCCAGGACAAACATTTGTGTGATTAGCATAGGTGTTAGTTCTGTATCTGGGTGTTATATTGTATTCTATTTAAAAACAAAAAGTATCTCAGTATTGTATCATATGGTTCCCATAGTACAAGCTTTGCTTAGTTTGGGGCTAGGTGGCGTTGTGTGAGATGTCCACACATATTATTATTATTTATCTTTGTTTCAAAACCTTAGTTGTAAGAGCAATTCCTTTAAATCTAACTCTAGCCCTATTCATCAAAATTTCCTGATATTTTATTCCCTGAAGTACCTTAAAACACTATTATTTCTGCCTGTTTCATCGATTTCTATGTACACACTTCGCATACTTAATGTTGCGATTGCCAACTTAACTCGGCGGTTGATTGAACCTTATTTGAAAGGAATAGGGATCAGTTTGTAGGTGCTGTTTGGTTGGTGGAAGTATTTTGAAGGCCAGTCAAGGACAGATGGTTATTTATGCCTTTTTACTGTTGGGAGAAATTTAAGGATATGTGGTGTATTTATTGATTTATGAAAAAAAAATACAAGAGAAAAATAATTGATACCAGAACTTTGATATTATAAATTGAAGATAGGTAGTATAGACAAGTATATCCTTCTTGTATTATATATATGTTCATGTTAATGCTTAATTCATAAACATAAAAAATAATGTAACAAAAAGCACGGTGTCTGTGGAAATGCAAATAAAAAAAAATTGAAGATAGTTTAACTAAAGTGGTGTAGTCATAAGGCTTTAATTAATAAGTAAATTAAGATGTCCAATTGAATTAAATACTAGGCTAACATAACCTTTGAGTGATAATCCATTTGCCCTTTAACTTATCTCAGCCTACGTCCACCCTGGTCTCTAACAAATTAATTAAAATTTCAAATGACAGCTTGCAGTAACAAAATTTTCAAATATATTTTGATACACACCAAAAACCACCTGTAAAAAACAAAAACCAAATTGACTGGATGAAAAATCGTTCACGATTTGACCTGTTTCACACGACGTAGTAACTATTACCTAATCTGTGCAACGAATATATTTGACAAACCTAAAAACAAATGAGTCAATATTGCGTAGAGATCGTAGCTCAAAGTGATACAATTGTAGACATTTTTGATGCTAAAATCTTCGTAGCCGCTACGCCGTAGCACCGTAGCTAGGCGGGTAGCGCCAGGCATATTATTCGATAATGTGTAATGTAAACTAATTTGTCTATGCAGTGTCAGCCTGGCATGACCCAGATATCTCACTAGGCACGCCTACCCACAGATGTAGGCTGGCAACGCCTTACGAACGCCACCAGCCAATCAGGAGCCAGTATTTAAATCGCCGCTCTAGAATATACCTGTTCCTGTCACTCTTATGAATAAAAACGAGATGTTCAGATATTTAGATTTTAATGAAAATGTGATTTGTTTTTTTTGGACGTTTTAATTTTGGATTTGTAAATGGAATTCGTTTTTTAAGTGGCGTCGCTTGGCTTTTAGCGTAATGGAATTTGTTTTTATATTTTTATGAAAATGGTAATTAGGACTCATTGAAGATGGTAATGCCAATAATGTAATGTGTAATATAATTCAGTTAACTGTACCTAATCTTGTAATAGCTTTTAGAATACGGAGTTTTGTTAGGATTTAAAATTAATTGTTTAGAATTGTATTTTGTAACATTTAAAAAAAAAATATTTTTAAGCCTTCTACATCTTTATTATGCAAGCTAAAATATTGTATAAATAATTCGCTCGCGGTTTCACTCACCAATTACGCGATTAACCTTTAATTTTTTGGCATTAGAAGTACTTACTTAATCTTGACCTTGAAGCTATCTGTTTGAAAATTACATCTAAATCGGTTTAGCTCAGCGTGAAATTTAATCAAACAATTAAATTGTGGTATTTATTTTGCATTATCAGCATTGCAATTGAATGGGCAATGTTGCCAGAATGTTGGGTACGCTACTTATCAAAAGTAGGCTGGAGCATTTGGACTGTCTTTAGATCATTGCGGGTAGTACACACTCCAAACGTTTTTGTAATTGGTAGTGTAACTCTAGCAGAATATTGGCTTCTGTACGCGTTAAAAAAAATAAACAGATTTTTCACTTTTATTATTAGTAAGGGTTACCATACAAAAATATTATATAAACCCCTAAAAAATTTGAGTACTTCACTTAAGGGGGCGCGTCACCATAACACTCCTTAAAACACTAAATCAGTATTACCAGCTTATAAAATGACCAGTCTGCAGTCTGACCAAAATTTCTAGACCTTTACCATGAAAACAACAGCTTCAGATGGCTTAATGTTTAGTAGGTCAGGTGATGTTGGTTTTCTTCCCCCATAGGAGAGTATGACGTTTTGGTATAAAAAAACTTAAGTTGTGAAATGTATGCATAGTCAGGGAGAAAGGGGTGGAACGAAATTTATGCTTTTACTTCATTGGTAGAAGTGTTTTAGGAGGAAAGTTATGGAATTGTCCTTTTTACCGTTCTATATTTATTCCATTTTATTTTATTTGCATTGTGCTATTTTTTTGTAAGTGTTTTATTATTGTGTCCTAAAGTTCGTGACGTCATGAATGTAGGTTCCGACTGAAAATCAGTTATCTTAATAACTGATTTTCAATTTTCGGTTATTAAAGTAAGTAATTAATTAATTTTACGAATTAATTATTAATTTTACTCAGTCCTACGACCTTAATTGCATGCTGAGTCAGGACCTATATCGTGACGTCACGCTACATTGATATAAGAAATTTCTTCGAAATAAATGAATTGAATTGAATTATATTTTTAGTGCCCTAGTGTTTCCTTTTAATGGTTCTTTCAATGAGTCTTGTATTTTCTTTTTTCTTTTTAAATTGTAGGTTGTGGGTTCGATTCCCAGGATCTAAACTGCAGGTTGTTACTTGGTTGTTACAGAGGCTGTCTATATTTATGCCTCTGTGGTGTGGTAGTTGAGCAGTCGGTTCGTAGCCCGGACGCGGCGGGTTCTATTCCCGTCACAAAACAAGTGTTTGTGCACAAAAAAAGCTCTAATACTAGTTCTGTGTCTGGGTGTCGTGGGACTATGGTCCTCTTAATTCCTGGGTCTCTAGGCACAAGGAATACTAGTTAGGACCCAGGATCTATGTATGTGATCGTTAGGCGCTATTTATTTATCTATATCTGGGACCGTACCTTACAGAAACACGGTGGCGCTTAGTTGAATATATGTGCCACTTTTGTAGCGACCATCCAAGTACTGCGAACATAGCTTATATTCTATTTAAAAAACATAAACTTAAAACCAGTTAAATTTTACCCGTTTCGCTTTGAAAAACAAATACTAAGAACACTCTATTTATAGAAAAGTTTTTGACCCAAAAACGGTAAAGACCATAATGAAACAAATGACTAAAAAACAGAAGATAAGGCAAACAAATCATGTCTATGGTCCACTAAAATTAGGTGCAATGCACACAATTTGTATGAGAGCAAGATAGCGATACTTGTATTGAACGAAACAGAGTGAGATGCAGGATAAGATTTTGACTAAGTGTCGTAGACCTAGACACAATCGTACAGACCTAATAATATCGCACAGAGTGCAAAAACACCATTAAGCATTACTCACACCTGTACCATTTAGCTCAACAATTATTTTAATAATAACCATTATGTTAAGAACCACCGACATACATTAAAATCCCCTTTTCGTCTAATCTTGTTCAACGCAAGAGCGGAACGAGGGTTCAAGTTACACTGGCCATTAGTGTTATAGCCATGACAGTTAGAGAAACGTCAGGTCAGGTCACAGGCTGCCATTTGTTCGTGAGAAAATTTGATATTTGCTTATTAACGTACGGTTTTTTGGTAATTTTGTCAAGTTAACGAGCTAGGCTGTGTTCCTTATTGCTTCTGGAGTTTGATAAAAGCAAATGGAGGTAGAAAAAGTAACTCTTGGAGTTTAGGCGGGAACGCGAAAGATTGCGTCACCGCATTGTATTATTTTCCAAAACTTGTGTTATTTTCAGTGTTAGTGCATAAAATTGGTGGCATTCTATTCGTTAAGTGCTGGATTACAGGCGTGAGGGTGGGAAAATGGTATAATGATGGTGAAACGTTTCTTTTCGTGTTGTTTCCAAAACTCCATAGAAGCTTCAAGTAAAGTTGCCACCACTTTACTAGGAGTATGACTTTGACTAGATTATGACTTGACTTCATGACTTCGACTATGACTTGAAACATATTTGCGTGAAATATCATTAACTTGATAAAATATCAATTACTTGACACTGGCTAAATACACAAAAGTGTGGAGCAAAACCATAAGAAAAAAAAAGTAACTCTTAGCAAAGTGAAGCATGGAAAATTTTAGTGCATACTTTAATATTATATAAATAATTATTGAAAAGAATTCAACGCGTGATTGATTTTTTTTGTACGTCCATTTTAAACAATTGACAAGTACCATAATATTTTTGGTTATACCAGGATAGTATAGTAGAGTAGTATAATGGCTAAATAGACAATCAAACCTTGGAATAAATTAATTTAAAAAAAAATGAAAATATTTTCAAACAAATTAAAGTAGGTAAATGACCTTTAGACCTATTAAGCACCTTTCTCTCAGCCCAACGGGTTATTATAAGCTTTGTTTAGTTTTATTATTTAGTCTTTTTTAAGTTTTTAGGTATAATTTAGTTTAGTATTATGTTTATATTTGTAAATCGTCTTTATAATTTGTGAATATAGTTAAAGAATGGTTAAGTAATAACAGTAATAAAAAAATGATGGTTGAAATTGAAGGGGTGAGAATAAAAAGGGTTTATCTGATTTTTTTCGAGAAATGACTTATGGGTATCGTTGGATTTAGCGTGAAATTATCTACAATAATACATTCTCAAAATACCGAAATGTGGCTTAAATCTCGAGATTTTGAGTCTAAAAACGGTTTATCTGTCACAGGAATACAGTTCGCTTAGCATAAAAAAAAAATTATATTATATTTTTACAGTAATTGTATGAATTAGCACTATATTTAGTATTTTAAAATAGAATTAAAACATTTTCAAGTAACTGAAACTTACATAAACCTTTTCTATTACCTTATAAGCACTCTACATTAAAATGAAGCCGTTGAAGTTTAAAGTCAATTTTCTCGAAACTATCAATTTGTCAGTTAAACCCTTTTTATTCTCAACCCTTCAATTATATTTTATAAAGATTAAAAAAAAAAGATTTCAAAAGATTTAAAAATTAATCTAGAGTTTAAAAAAAGAACTTAAGCCCCAAAATAGTTTCATAATTAGGGCACACGCCCATAACGAGTCTAGCAGACGTGACACCCCATCGCGTCACGTAAACGTAACCCAATTACGGGTGGTGACGTAACACGGAGCAGCACGCCCCGAGAGCCTGTTTCGTATGCCTGTCGCCGGCCGGCCGGTTCCCCGCACACATCCACCGATACTACAGTATACCAGCTCGCAATGACCGCTGGACCGAGAACCTCGGCACACGTGTTTGTATCACATTTGCCAAAATGCATGTAAATACCGCGCGGGAAAACTTTGACAGTTGACATTTAGATTTTCGCGCGCATGTTCGTTTTTTTGTGACTCTTGTTTCTTTTTTATAGTGCCAGTGACTTTTTTGTGAGGGTGTTTACAGTGAATGTATTCGGTACTGAAAAGTGAAAAATTGTTACCAAGGCCGTGACTGAAATATACAAGTGTTTGTGACTTGATTTTGAAATTAATTGACGTCGAATCCGACCGTGAGTTGGGTCAGTTAAAAAATAATTTTCAGATTTTCATATCTTTGACAGAACAAATTATTAAATGATTTAACATGGTTTATTGTAACTGAACATGAAATTTTAAAACTTTGTAAATGTAACTTAAAACTTTCTGAAAACTTTGCCAAAGAACCAAAAAAATACACACGTTACCAGCTTCGCAATTCTAATTTCTCTAATAGTTAATTAACGTAATTAATAATACAGTAAAACTAAATTTAAAAAGCGTACGTGCTTCAGTGATAAAAACTTTTTCTTTAATAGGCTTGCATTTGACCACTATCTCATATAATCTAAGAAACCTCTACCGTAAACAATATGGCCTCAACGTTTGATAATTAACACAATTCTAAAAAGACAAATACTTAGCTATGTCTTGACCTCAAAACTCCCATCGATCGTCACAAAATGCCGTAAAAACATTTCACATTTTCAACAAAATACCATAAAGAACAAACAAGACAAAACTATAAAATCAATCAGTGTCAAAAACCGTCGCGCCGTCGACTCTTGCGCACATCACTCAACACAAACACATGTTATTACTACACAAACACAAAAACCTGTAATCCCTTGAGGTTAACAAAACATTAGCGCAATAAATACTTTGAATAGCTTACTTAAACTTAGCTTTGTGTAAATAACGTATCGGCTTTACTTGTAAGTGCCGATTTGACAGAAAAATATCGATACCGTTTTTACCGCACTTATTTTAGGCACTCGTCAGTCCATCCCTACCCTAGTCCTTACAAAAAAAAAAATTACACTGAACAATATTGTTGTTTTTAAAAAAAAATATTGTTTTTTACGCTTCTGTGTGATCATATTTATACTCTCTTAGTTTGAATTAATACTGAATAAATTATATTGTGCAAATTTAAATTAATTACAATAAATACACACCGGAACACAGTAGTGCTTGCTAGCCGGCAGAATAACTGGCAAAGCGGTGGTACCTACCTAGATGAACTTTGCAGAAAGGTTCTACCACCTAGTAAAATTATAGACCATCTAGTAGAATTATTAGAATTATATCAATGCCTTAAATAAAAAAATGGCTAGAATTTTATAAATACTTTTAATTTAAAGCCCTAAACTGCGCTGTATGCTATTAAAATGTGCAATTGCAATTTAGAACGTTACGTCTAAAGCTTGATAATTATCTGAAATTGTATTTATCCGGTAGAATTGTTGTATTGAATTTATTTATATAGGCAGACCAACGGTTTTAATTTATATTAACCCGTTTTTCCAAGCAAATTCTTAATTTTCAGCACCCCCTTTGGCATACGTTTTTCTAGCCAATAACGGTGATTCTGAAAAAGCAGTTTGTTCATATCAAAATGATTATTTGAGCCTTAATGTCAGCGTCAAAAAGGAGAATTGAAAAAAACCTCTTGTTTGTGCCTACTCTACGTTCAGCATTCACTTTGGCAGGCGGTTTTTGTCATTCGGATCACTTTGTATAAGCAGTCTATGTAAAAGTAAAAATTAGTTGAGACTTTTTGCCAGTGGAAAAAAGGGAAACCTCTCGTTTATGCCTACTCTACGTTCAGCATTCACTATAGCAGGCGTCTTTTAAGCTAATAATGATGACTCTCTAAATTCAAATTTCATTCATACTTTTATACAAACACATACATATCTATTAAAACGGCAAATTGGTTTTACGTATGTTTGTCTACTTGAGCACGCACATCGGCGTCGCCTTGACGCGTATTTCACAACAATCAAATTACTTCTAATATCTAATAATCTTTGGTAAATAGAGTTGCTTGATTGGATGTTTTTTCCCTAAATAAGGGCTTTTATGCTCAACGAAGACTTTTTTATAGTTATGTATACAAGAATCTTATATATATTTATATATATATATATATATATATAAAAGAAAGTCTTGTTAGTTACACTATTTACTTATAACTCAAGAACGGCTGAACCGATTTTGCTGAAAATTGGTCGGACATAGAATAATTTTTATCTCGTTTCAACGCTATTTATTAATGCACCCGTGCGAAGCCGGAGCGGGTCAACTACTTAATAATAAAAATTACAATGTAATCAGAACAAATCTAAAAAATTAATAATAAGACTAAAGGCTTGATTTATTTTTCATAATCAGATAAAAGATATTCACCAGATAAACACAAAACGCAGTGTATAAAGCTAGTTTTATAAACCGAACACTGTAGTTTTTTTGTTGTTTTAGTCTCTATTTATTAACCAGTGGTCCACACCTAACCTTCTAGTCTAACCTTTATTCAGCCATTGCAAAATCACCCCTAAAATCAATAACTAATGAGAGTTATTTAAATAAAGTTGTGACTGTCGTTAATATTAACCACAAATACAATTTTTTTTAATTCTTAAACAAGATTTTTCTTCACCTTTGCTAGAGCGAATGCAAAATGCGCATATATATTAAATAGTCATAGATGTGGAGAACCAGGGCGCATCGGTTTGAATAAGTCGCAAGGACTACCACAGAGCCAAACTCACTCAACGCTCATACTTATATGTGACTAGCTTCTACCCGCGGCTTCGCCCACGTGTCCTATAGCAAACGAAGAAGAATTTTTTGAATAGATAATTCAACCACCAATTTCACCCTCTTAGGGGTAGAATTTCAAAAAACTCTTTCTTAATAGATACCTACACTTTACATAGAACACACCCTCCAAATTTCAAGTCTCTAGGACCAGCGGTTTAGACTGTGCGTTGTTATATATCTCAGTCAGTCAGTCAGGACTTTGAATTTTAGATTTACAGATTAGGTAACTACCTTAATAACCTTGGTTTAATCAACTGATTAACCTTAAATAATTTATAGCCTACTGTATTGAAGCCTTATACTGAAAAGTCAAAATATGTCTATTAAATGATATAATAAAATGTATCTCACCGTGTAAAATTGTACATCTCCAACCTTAGCTAGGTTAGTTTTTAAATTTTGAAGATAAAGTTAAAAAAAGGTATGAGTTAAAATTAAAGATTGCGTTTTGCTGGGTCATTTATAGCCCGAACGGCCAAGGAACGGAATGCTCTTCCAACAAAGTGTTTCCTCCTGGGTATAACCTGGGTCTTTTTAAGTCAAGAGTGAATGGGCATCTCATGGACAAGCGTGCTCCACCTTACACAACTTCGTCACTTACCATCAGGTGAGTTGTTGTCAAACGCATGCCCATTTTTCCATAAAAAAAATTTAACTTAGATGAACGTAGTCTCGATTGTTGGATTAAGGCGCTCTTTAAAGCTCATCCAGGTACTGCAGACGAGTCACTAAGCTAATGCTTGGTTGATTATTGTGCTGTTATCTAACACCAAACAAACACTACGTGCGTTAGTGCGCGACGGCATTCAGTATAGTCAACATGGAGGCCGTTAGTTTAATATTTAATTGCGCATTATTAATTGCGTTTTCTTGTTGGCTGTATTATTTTTGTGATATAATACTGATGGTGATTGTCTAGTAATTATTTTTCTAGTAATTATGAAAGAGGAAACGCCTTCCTAAGTCACTATAGAGACACATATTGTTACTATGGAGTAAAATGGCCCTATTTATTTGGTTTTTATTCTATCCCTAACTAGGGGTTACCATTTCAAAATTTGAAAAGCCTTGAAGGTACTTTTAAGTAAAGTCTAGATATTTTGGTTTAATATGAAAAGCAGAATTAATGATAGAAAAAAGTTTGTTTATATTACGTTTTACAAATGAAATATAATTACTATGAATGATTTAATTTTCAATAATTTAAAAAAATAATAATAATAATTAAGTAGTATTTATTTATCATAAGTCCGGAAAGAAAGCCAAAATTTGATTGAAAAACGACTTGGTTGAAAGTTTTCACACTGATTCTATAAAATTAAATGAATGGCTTCGATTAATAAATATTATTATAATAGATAAACAAAACAGAAAACAATAATTAAATAAATAAATAACAACACTGATTATTGGTACTGTCGTGATCAATATAGGGTACTTTTTAATCTGGACAACGCAAAAAGTACATCTACACGGGTTAATTTTAGATGAAACTACGGGTTCTATGTTAGTAATAAATTAAACAAAAATAGATGCATGACATCAGTGTTTGAGAAATAATTACATTGAAAAAAAAATTGATTATTATTTAATAAGACTAATAAATAGGTAATATAAGAAATATAATAATAATGGCACTAAATACTTACGTTTGAAATCACGGAATAGCAATAAAATTAAAACAAAAAGCTTTACTTACAGATTTAAAACTAAGGACGTCAATGCTACGTTTAAATTTCAAAATAGAACAACAAAGTGACTTACAAAATTAGTAACATATAGCATGGAACAAATCATTCAACAACACATTAATATAACATTTAAAAAATGGAATACACCATTGACACATGACTTTGTAAAAATGGAACACGTCATCGACATTTAAATTGAAAGTGAATTGGAATGTACCAGTGAGTGGAATATGGAACATCCGAGCGGATTCGGTGCGTCGCCATGGGCAGCCATGCTGGGCCATGGCGTGCATGGCGTGGTGCCACATGAATATCCACATGCACATGCAGCCGTGCCCATGGATTTGCATGTACACCAGCCGTTCCCGTACTATCGGTGAGTACATGAAACCTTTATAGTCAACGAGCTTCTGCCCGCAGCTTCGCCCGCGGCGTGACCTATGGGAAAATAATTTAACCACCCATTTCACCTTCTTAAGGGTGGAATTTCAAAAACTCCTTTCTTAGCGGATGCCTACGTCATAACATCTACCTGCATTTCAGCACGATCCATCCAGTGGTTTGGGCTGGGCGTTGATAGATCACTATGTCAGTCAGTCAATCAGTCAGTCGCCTTTGAGATATATATGTTTAGATTTAGATTATGAAGTTGTTTTTTAAAGTTGGCTTCACGCAATTAGAGTATTCAGCAAATCAAGTTTAGATTCAAGTCCAAATTTAGTCTAGTTACGATCAAATCAAAGTCAAGCTCTAGTAAATTCTAGTGGATATTTTTGAATGGTTTATATTAGGTCTTTACCTATGAAATTGCCGTTTTGTTTGAAAAAAGTTAAAGTATTTTTTTTTCGAACTTATTTATTTCTTTTATTCAAAGTAATCACCCCTGCAATCAATGCATCTTTGCCAACGCTGTAGCAGTTTATGGATGCCCTTCTTGAAAAAATCAGCAGGACGGGAGACAACAAACTCTTCAAAGGCGTTTTGTACTGCCTCTCAGGAATTGAATTTTTTTCCCGCTAAAAAGTTGTCCAAATTTTGGAAAAAGTAATAGTCGGTAGGCGCAAGATCTGGTGAGTATGGCGGATAAGGGAGAGCTTCCAAACCCAACTCATGCAGCTTAGAGACGGTCTGTTGTGCAGTATGGGGTCGCGCGTTGTCGTGAAGTAGCAGTGGAGACGACCGATTGACCAAGCTGGTTGCAGACGTGCGAGTTTCGCCATCATTGTGCTCAGTTCTTCAATGTACACATCTGCAGTAATGCTTTCGCCGTTTTGTAAAAAGATATGATGAATCACACCAGCACTAGACCACCAAACTGTGACCATCACCTTTCTAGGGGTCATTTTTCGTTTTGCACATTGCTTTGGTACCGAACCAGGATCTAACCAACTTGCTGAGCGCTTTCAATTGTCAAAAAGAATCCATTTTTCGTCGCACGTAACAATTTGGTTCAAAATTCCTTCATTTCTGTGCCTGTTAAGCAGCGCAAGGCAAGTCTCGACGCGTACGTTGCGCTGGCGATCGTTAAGTTCGTGGGGCACCCATCTATCAAGCTTTTTTATCTTGCCAATCTGTCGCAAATGGACCAATATTGTTTTGATGCTAACATCAAAAGCTGCTGCCAGCTCAGCTGTAGATTGAGATTCATCAGCTTCCACAATCGCCTTTAATTCATCATTGTTGACCAAAGTTTCCGGACGACCACGAGGTTCATTTTTCAAGTCAAAATTCCCAGAACGGAACCGAGCAAACCAATAACGGGTTGTACGTTCGTTTGTACAGTTCTCTCCGTAAACGTCGTTGATGTTACGTGTCGTTTGTGCCGCGTTGGTGCCACGACGGAACTCATATTCCATAATTACACGAAATTTCAAAGTATCCATTATGAGGAAAAATGTTGAAATGTAATGAAAATACAACGCTAATCAATAAACAAAAGACTTATATTGTAAATAGAATGTCATATTTTTAAAACAAAATTAATTTGAATTTAGAATTCATAGCCAATCAAAACTTTTTTTTGTTTGAAAAAGTCTGTACTGCAATACGGCAATTTCATAGGTAAAGACCTATTATTATGTTATTTTTGTTTTTAGAAGTGATATATCTAACCGCCATCGCAAAGCAATAATATTCATTAAAGTAATGTACCGCTTAAATATTAGTGTCGATGGCTAAAGGCATTCTGCTAAAATCCCAAAAAAAAATCTCATTTAATTATATTGGATTTTTTATACTTTTTTTTAATGGCTCCACACTTTTGTGTATTTAGCCAGTGTCGATTAATTGATAATTTCTCAAGTTCATTAATATTATATAATGTGTCAAGTCAAGTCACAGTCCAAGTCATCAAGTTAAGTCATAGTCTAGTCTAGTCAAGTCATACTCCTAGTAAAGTTTTACTTGGCTAACATGCTACACCTTAGATCGCATCGTCACTTCCCATCAGGTGAGAGCGCGGTCAAATACTAGACAAGTTTGAAGTAAAAAAAAAAGTGGTGGCAACTTTACCAGAAGCTTCTATGGAGTTTTGGATAAATACTAAAAGAAACGTTTCACCTTCATTATACCACTTTCCCACGTGATCTTTTTCGTTTTCGCGCCAAAACTCTTTTTTATACTTGCTTAATAACTAAAACCGATGGTCAGACTCATTAGCAAGACTTCCGCAACGCCTTACCATTTTCCTACCAACCGATTGGTCGCCACGGCAATTAAACCTTAATTATCAATTATAACACCACCCAATCAGCATAGTAAACTAAAATACACATAAGGTCTACATTTGCTTACCGTTAAAAGTAGATTTGTCGTATATGGCTGGTTATTAGGGCGGGATGCCGAAGCGAACATTGAGTTTTTATCCCAGAGCATACGTTATACCATAATGCACAGAGGTTTATGGCGCGAAAGCCTCCTTGTTTAATGTTTAAAGGCTGTTGGACATTGAATTATAAGATTTTATTATGATTTTTTAAAGAGACAGTCATGTTGTTCTTTGTAATTAGTGTTTTATCTTTACCTACGAGGTACGTTGTAAATACACAATAACTTTACGCAAAACAAATATACTATGAGTTTATGTACCTCCCTTGCTACCTGTGTGAACAATAAAGTTTTTATTTATTTATTTATTTACCTTTGAATTAAGAAAGAATACGTTTTTATTTCAAGTCAAGGAATGGCGGTCGATCGGACGCCATATTGCAGTTAAAGATAGTTAATTGTTATTCACGAGTTTTGGCGGGAAAGCGAAAAAGATTCCGTCACCGCATTGTATTATTTTCCAAAACTTGTGTTAGTGCATAAAATTGGTGGCATTCTATTCGTTAAGTGCTGGATTACAGGCGTGAGTGTGGGAAAATGGTATAATGATGGTATAATGTTTCTTTTCGTGTTGTTTCCAAAACTCCATAGAAGCTTCAAGTAAAGTTGTCACCACTTTACTAGGAGTATGACTTGACTAGACTAGACTATGACTTAACTTGATGACTTGGACTGTGACTTGACTTGACACACTATATGATATTAATTACTTGACACTGGCTAAATACACAAAAGTGTGGAGCCAAAACCAAACAAAAAAAAAAATGTTTTTCAAACGCTTCAAGCCAGTGGTGACGATGTCCGGATTGAGAGAGAGGCTATGGTTGAGCGCATGAACCTGGCTTTGAAAGCCGTGTCCGATTGGGGCGATGCTAACTTGGTTAGGTTCAATGCTGCAAAAACACAGGCGTGTTTATTCACTGCTAAAAAGAGCCCACTCCATCTGGCTCCTTCATTCCGTGGTGTATCTGTAAGTTTAGGAAACCATCTTGAGCTTTTGGGTGTTGATCTCACGTCAAACCTAAACTTTGGATCCTACATCGAGTCCAAAGCCAAAGTAGCTTCAAAAAAACTCGGCATATTGTCCAAGGTAAGGCGGTACTTCACACCTGGACAGCTTCTAAATCTGTATCAAGCACAAGTCCGATCGTGTATGGAGTACTGCTGCCACCTGTGGGACGGGTCTGCCAAGTACCAGCTTGAGGCTCTGGACTCGATTGAACGGCGTGCCAAAAGGCTCATTGACGACGACACTTTGGTTGGTGAAAGGCTCCAGAGCCTTGCACATCGACGTAAGGTGGCAAGTCTGTCGGTTTTTTACAGATTACACCACGGTGAATGCGCTCAAGAACTGCATGATCTAATTCTCCCATCACCATTCCACTACCGGACTACTAGACGCTCGGCTAAGCGCCATCCTTTTGTGGTCGAAATACCACCCATTCGTACCAAGCGATTTGACTCAACGTTCTTAATTAGAACGGCTAAGGAATGGAATGCCCTGCCAGCGTCTGTGTTTCCGGCGAAATATGACCCGGGCGTGTTCAAGAGAAGAGTGAATAGGTATTTACTTGGCTAGCATGCTACACCTTCGATCGCATCGTCACTTCCCATCAGGTGAGAGCGTGGTCAAATGCTAGACAAGTTTGAAGTAAAAAAAAAAAAAAAAAAAAAAAAAACGCTTGACTAGTTAATGAAAAAGAAAGTCACAAAAAAACTGCATAATTTTAACACTTTAACGATCGTTGTCTTTTGAAAGTAGCCTCGTAGAAATACCTAATACGTGCATGTAATTTAGTTAGTAAGGTGCATATTACTTATACTGAAGCTTGTCTATAAGAGTAATTATTATTTAGTCTCCTAAAAGAGAGTTTGTGATGGCGTGTTGTATCTCATTCCCTAATACTAAGCCTTATTTCAGAAGTCAGCCCTTGGTGTCAGAGTTTTTCCATTCAATTCAATTGTTTATTCTTCTTTAAACATAATGTTCTTAGATATGTCTATCATAACATTGTTTTAATGTAAAATAATCACACACATGAGTGCATACTATCAATACTTACAACAAAAAGACAATAAAATAACAGAAAGGTAGGTGGTAGGACTTTGTTGCAAACTTCGTCTAAGTAGGTACCACCGCTTTGCCAGTTATTCTGCCACCAAGCAGTAGTGTGCAAGCACTACTGTGTTCCGGTTTGAAGGGCACTGTAGCTAGTGAAATGACTGGGCAATTGAGACTTTATGATCCGATCTCACAGTCGAGTAATCTTACCAGACTGTGCTGATGTCTCAGGATGATATGCGCAGGGCAGTGTCGCGCGAAACTCTATGTTTTAGGGTTCCGAGTGACACTGTTCTGTTATGGGCGGCCGTGGCGCTTAGCATCAGGTGAAAGACTAGCTCGTCACATAATTCCATAATTTAAAAAAAGAAAGTGTTTGTAATAGCATGGTTAAAAAAGTTGCAATACTTTTTATTAAAGAAAAAAAATTTAGCTCTTTAGATGATGACCGCTATGATAGAGTTTTACCGATGGCAACTTTTCTTACTAAATTAACTAATTAAAATTATGCCAAGCTTTTAAATGGTGTAACACAGTCCATATTCGTTTATTCACGAATGTTTTTCAACCAAGGCTAATAATTTTAAAAACATAGGTAGCTACTCTTATCTAGTTATTTGAAACCGTCTGTGAAATCCCATGACTCGTTGAAGAAAAATAAAAAACCAATCTCGACTCGCATCATCCGATACTACCAAGAAATCGATACAAACATCGATTCCGAATCGAATCACTGTCATTGCTTGTCCCCGGATCACTAATGTGGTTTCGCACTATAATCTGTGCGCAGTCCGAAATTATCCAAGATGGCGGCCACCTTGTCATTTGGCGGCAAATGGTCAGTGTTGCAGATCCGACGCGTAATTATATGGATAGATATCCGATATGTATGAGCGTTGGTTTGGGATCGGTGTTTAGATTTTAATGTCATTTGGAAGGTTGTTTGCGAATGGGCAGATTTCCTGCAGTAACAATAGTTTTGGAATGTGGCAACACTGATCTCACCCACAGAAACATTTATTGAGTTGGTACGTATACATTGAACTTTGATTTTATGAAAACATAAGTATATAGTTCTTAGTATAGAGACACTTTTTTTTATGTTTTGGCTCCACACTTTTGTGTATTTAGCCAGTGTCAAGTAATTGATAATTTATCAAGTTAATGATATTTCACGCAAATATGTGTCAAGTCATAGTCTAGTCAAAGTCATACTCCTAGTAAAGTGGTGACAACTTTACTTGAAGCTTCTATGGAGTTTTGAAAACAACACGAAAAGAAACGTTTCACCATCATTATACCATTTTCCCACACTCACGCCTGTAATCCAGCACTTAACGAATAGAATGCCACCAATTTTATGCACTAACACTGAAAATAACACAAGTTTTGGAAAATAATACAACGCGGCGACGCGATCTTTTTCGCATTCCCGCCAAAACACCCATAGAGACACTTACACGTGTAACATATACATCAAAAGTACCTGTGATATAATGATTTAATTAACTCTCATTTATTTATAAGATATGTGTATCGATTATTAGAAATACTTATTAGATATCATAAATCTAAAAATGTAGTATGAACCTAATAAATATCAACAGTTTTATTATGTGTATAATTTTTTTTCATTTAAATTTATAATTTTTAAAACCGTCTCACACACATCTTTATTTGGCGTGTTGCATTTGGGTCCGCTTCATTAAGCCGGGTGTCGACTGCTCCCAGCGCTCCTGATTATTCTCCTTATCATCAATAATTAATGATGAACAAGCCAGTGGAATAATTTCATCGCTTTACAGACGGACCAACGAAAGTATTCAGGTTATTCAACAAATTACTCGTATTTGAGTCAACAAAACCGGCTCTTAAATAATGTAGGTCCGGAAGTAGTTTTGGAGTATATGGTATTATTTTTTTTTTTTTCAATTTTTACTTTTTATTTTGATATAACATTTGAGGTCACATACCTACTGTTTTATAACACTGACTCAAAACGTGATAACTAATAATAATATTAGTGATATTTCAGTGTCAGAGTTCATGTTTTTATGTATTGAATGAACATAAATATCAGACTGCATTTAACAGTCTGATATTTATGTTCATTTATGAAAGTTTAGAAAATTTATTAGTAGCTTATGGAACAAACGAAGCCAACAAGCTAAATGCATTATGAATTGAACATTATGAAATCGTCAAACTCACTTTTTTCCACTATTTCCGCAGCTCGATAATTTCTCCGCGCTCCAAGTCCAAACGTACAAGCTTCATCTGACCTTAAATGGGCTTCAAAAGAGTCACAACCGTCATAAATCGATGGCTGATTAAAAAACTGCACTATCTACAATTGCCCCTTTAATTCCTCCTACCGTGCATTGATCGTAAATACGTCACAATTAGTCAGGCAAAGACTTGCTTATCTTCGGTAAAAAAGTTTTCAACTCAAACATTACGGACCGTCTTTATTTCCAAATGAGGTTTTATATGTGTAGATAAAAGACACAAGTGGAGCGCACCTGATATTTCTTCCTTTTTCTTTTTTTTTGCAATTTGCCGATGGAGTTCTTTACATTCAGTCTAATTAGTCTGTGAGAATTTTTCCGTCATTCGGAACGTAAATTATAATTAATTAAATCTGTAGGAGAATCGTAAGTTTTTAGATGGATTTGTTGTATTAAGAAGTAAAGGAAGTAGGTATCAAAATTTCTTGACCAGGAACGTGCTGTTTTTTTTAGAATATGTTGGTATTTTTTTATTGTATTATTATATTTTTTATTATTTATATATTATATTTTAGTTATTATTTTAGTTACATTATAATAAGCAATTCATAAAATTTAAATCAGTTTATGTAATTTTTAAATCATGTTGTTTATTAATTTATTTTCTATGATCTGTTATGTGCACCTATAAAATAAATAGAATAAAAATAAATAATAAATAAAGTTAAAAAGTAATAGCAACCAATTACACAATAAATAACTAGTAAATATTTAAATTGTTATGAACAATACTTGTAACGAAAGAATTCATAGAAAACTTCAATTAATATTAATAATATAATTAACTTCACACTGCAAAACATACTTGGATGATATTATAATCATGATTTTTCAATTAAACCTGACGCAAATATGCCTCTCAAATCCAATACAATTTTTTTTATTGGGTCGTAGTTTTGAGATAATTTGTTACCTCAGAACTCTGTCAACTATGACCGGAGGGGGTCCGAATCCCGCACAAGTATTTGTGCACAGAAAAACAGCGCAAATATTTGTTCTGAGTCTGTGTTTTATAGGATGGTCCTACAACATCCAGTATCTTCGTAGTTCCTGGGTCCCTAGGGTCCGGAATCTAGGTATGTGATCGTTGGGAGTTATTTATTTATATATTTAAATAAATACAGCTGAATAGAGAACCTTTTTGAAATCGGTAGAAAGAACAAGGAATTCGCTCTGACAGTAGCTTCTAGATTTATCGCCGTAGGGAACGAAACCCTTTGATGGAGTTATCACTTTACTACGTTATACTGAGCTATCGGCGTCAGGTATCTACACCACTTTTGCGTATAGTACTTTGTAGCAATCCAATATTGCATTTTTTCGCCGTTGCTTGTAATAAATGATGTTTTTTTTTATTGTGACAGGGTACTAAAATAATTGACTTAGTACTCAGAAAGCCTTACATGGCTTACAATTGGCAACTTTGTTACATTGTAATGATTGTACCGTTTAAATTAAGTTATCAACGAAATATTTGAAAGGTTGAAAAATCTATATCATAAAATTGTTTACTACTTATAGTCGTATATCTATATGAATGTAATTATAATTTAATCTATAATTTTATTCTAAACGCACTCAGTTGCAAGCGCCTTTACAGGGTTCATGTACCTACCTTTTTTTTTTTTTTTTTTTTTTTTTTTTATGTTAAGGAATGATTGACGAGCTAGCCGTTCGCCTGATGTTAAACGACACGGCTGCCCATATCAGCTGCAGTGTTACTCGGAACTCTAAAGTATAGAGTTTCGCATGACACTGCACTGCGCACGTCATCCTGAGACATCAGCACAATCTAGTAATAGGATTACTAAACTGTGAGATCAGATCATAAAGTCTCATTTGCCCAGTAATTTCACTAGCTACAGTGCCCTTCAAACCGGAACACAGCAGTGCTTGTGCACTACTGCTTGGCGGCAGAATAACTGGCAAAGCGGTGGTACCTACCTAGACGAACTTTGCAGTAAAGTCCTACCACCTAGTAAAACCTAAACTAATACCTAAGTACCTAAACTAATTATATAAATTGTACGTGAATGCAAATAAATGAATGACAGCCTCTGTGGTGTGGTGGTTGAGCAGGTCGGCGGCGGGTTCAATTCCCGTGACAGGACAAGTATTTGTGCACAGAAAAAAAAATCGCAAATACTTGTTCTCTGTCTGGGTGTTGTGGGACCATGGTCCTCGTAGTTCCTGGGTCGCTAGACACAGGGAATCCTAGTTAGGGTCCAGGATCTATTTTTACGTTATTATTATTATTTTATTATTATTATTGGTTCTTTTTTTGTATACATAATCTACGTAAATTGAAAAACATGCTAATTCACGTTCGGTCTTGAATGAGATGCGCATGCACCGCGCTCTGTAAAACGAGTCGGTCGTTGTACTTCACCGCGCTCGCACCGCATCTAAGTTTCCCTCAAAAGTTACGCTGGAAACCTTTGAATTTAAGGGTTGATATAGCCCTTCCCCCGCACCGCGACACCCGCTTTCTTTTAAGACATTACTCAAAACAATCCGCTGTGAAATATAAGTGCAGTGAAAGTGTAAAGACTGTGCGCCCCCGCCGCAACCGCGGCGTATATATTTGTTAAGGACTGTACCTAGGCACTCTGGGATCTCTGCAGGACGACGCTGTGTTGGTATGTACAATTTGCCTAGATTTTTGTGTCCAAATTGAGAACCAATCCTTCGTCAGGTCTTCCAGGAATTTCTTACGCTTACCTCTGTCATCCGCACACCATAAAAAGAATTTGGATTCAAACCAGCCCCCCGCATCCCGCGCGGTAGGAAATATCTTTTTTCCCCCATTTCTGGTCCTTCAAAGCCCGGATTTGTGTCCAAATTCGGTGTTTTAATGTTCAAGCACGTGCGTTGTCGCAGTGCATTGAGCCGCCATCTTAGTGCCTACCATTGCAGTTGTTGACAATATATTCGCATATTTTTATAATCCTTTCGTTATATAACCGCTACGATATACGTATTATCCATATTTGTCGTAATCCCGCATTTCTATTTTTAAAACCGCATTCCATCGCATTCCTTATCTCTTAACTATAACTCATAATAGGTTACCTAAACGCATCGTGCCACAATGGCTCCTTCCGCAAACGAACAAAAATTAACAGTTTTAGAAAGTCATCGCGAGATACTTTATGAACGGTTGCAATCAATTTACGATAATTCGCGCCGCGATCTCAGTGATCCCGACATATTAGAGGATTTTCTCTGTTCTGTTATAACTTTAGACGAAATTAGAGAAAACTTTCAACAATGTATCAAAGAAATTAATACTATTTCCATTAAATTGAATGAGGAAGCGAAACCTGATTTTAAAGCATGGCTAGCTTTCGAAGATCTTTATTGTCGCATTAAACGTAAACACTCTTTGTTTTCTGATAAACCGCGTAGTGATAATAAGTCACTACCCTCCTCTTTTAGTTCAAAACACGGTGTCAAGCTAGCACCCATTGAGATTCCCGAGTTTAACGGTAATCCAAAAGATTGGCCACTATTTTACGCAACATTTCACAATGCAGTTCATTTAAATACATCGCTATCTGATACAGAAAGAATATACTATCTGTTAGGTAAATTAACCGGAAAGGCAAGGTCGATTTGCACCGGTATTGTGCCCTGTGGTGAAAACTATAATGCTATTTACGAGGCGCTAATTGCAAAGTATGATGATAAGCGCAGCATAGCCGTTTCGTACCTAGATCAGATGTTTTCGCTAAAGCCTATTGTTTCCGCTACCGCTAATAACCTTGAGTCTTTTATAGATCAGTTCGCAAACGCACATTTAGCGTTAAAAAACCTAAAGTTACCTGATTTATGTGACTTTATTCTATCTTACATCGCGCTGCAACGTTTAGATAAAGATACCGCTCGATTATTCGAAATGGAAAATAGATCCGCCGAAATACCTACTTTGGATAGTTTGATTTGTTTTGTACGCGACCGCATTAAAGTTCTCACCCGCACCGGGGATACCTCCCCAGGTTATAATGCTTTAAATACTAAACCTAAAACGTCAAATAACACCGCTACAAAAAATAATGTACGTTCATTTGTTGTAAACAACAACAACCGCTCTAATTGTTTACTGTGTGATAAGTCAGATCACGATCACTTGTATTTGTGTTCCCGTTTTCAATCGATGTCACCTCGCGAACGTTATAAGTCAATTAAAGATTTAAACGGTTGCATAAACTGTCTTAGCACGAAGCACGCCGCACACTTATGCAAATCACCAACTACATGTAAACAATGTCACAACAAACATCATAGTATGTTGCATTTCTCGTCACCCCGCGATACGAAGAAAGAATCTTCTTATCAAGCCGCCGCGAATGCGAGTAGGCCTACATTACGTAATAATGACGACCACCGCATAAATAGTCAGGGAGCCTCTGGTAATAATATTTCCGTGACTTCCGACTCGGATTCGTATAAGCCCCGAGATAATGTAGTCTCACTTTGTAGTATGTCCGCGAACTCTGACCGCCCGCGAAAAACCCAAAAGGTTTTATTAGGTACAGCCCTAGCTGATGTTAAAAGCAAGGACGGATCTGTCGCTCAAGTTAGGATCTTAATTGATAACGGATCTCAAAACCATTTTATAACTCGACAGACTTGCAAACGCTTAGGTATTCGTATCTTTAATGATTGTTCAGAAAGATCCGTAATGGGAATTGGCAACAGCTCCCAAACTATTTGTGGTATAGCAGACTTAACTTTATTTTCGAGATATGATTCTAACTTCTGTTTGCATATACAACCGCTTGTTCTTAAATCAATTTCTAGTGACCTGCCCAGCTGTGCAGTTGATACCGCGTCAGTGACCTACTTATGTGACGTCCCGCTCGCTGACCCGCATTTCAATACTCCTGGACCGATTGACATTTTGTTAGGCTCCGACGTGTTTATTGAAATATTGCGACCTGGTAAATTACTAGGACCTCCGGGACAACCCGATGTTTTAGAAACCGCTTTCGGACATGTAATTATGGGATCAATAACCTCACTACCGTGCCATACTGATAGCTCACAGATTAATAATGGCAGCCGCGCCTTTTTCTCATCAGGTGATGAGTCAATAGAAACTTTAGTCTCTAAGTTCTGGCAGCTTGAGTCCGTACCTACTCAAAAGCACTTGTCTAATGCTGACCAGGAATGTGAGCGAATTTTTGTGTCTAGCACGCACCGCGATAATGATTCTGGACGTTATGTCACCGCATTACCTTTTTCAAAACCTACGTCTATGTTAGGAAATTCTTTTACTACCGCTTCGCGCCGCTTTGCTTGTCTTGAGCGTAGATTCCAGACAAATAATATATTAAAAACCGAATACGATAACGTAATGAGAGATTACCTTAAAAATAATATTATTTCACCCGCGCCCGCTTTAGCTGCTGATCATGATTATTATGTAATCCCGCACCATGGTGTCTGCCGCCCCGACAAACCGGTCCGCATTGTTTTGAACGCCAGTGAGAAATCGAGCGACACAAACATTTCTCTTAATGATTGTTTACATTCTGGGCCGAACTTACAGGCCGATTTAACCGCGATAATTTTAAAATTTCGTCTTTTTCCTGTAGCTTTAACCGCTGACATTAAACAAATGTTTTTACATATTGGAATTCGAGAAGAAGACCGTCGCTTTTTAAATATTTTATATAAATTTGATAATAATGATTCTGTTAAGATGTACCGCTTTAACCGCGTCTGCTTTGGACTTCGTTGTTCGCCGTATCTTGCAATGCGAACGGTGAAACAACTCGCACAAGATGAAACTGACCTTCCCCTCGCGTCCAAGGTCGCGTCTGAGGATTTATACATGGACGATTTAGGATCATCAGTACGCACGACCGAGGAAGGAGTTCAGCTCGCCCGCGATTTAATTGATTTATTTAAACGAGGAAGTTTTGACTTAGTTAAATTCATAAGTAATTCTTCTGAAGTATTGAAGTCCATTCCGCCGGACAACCGCTTGTCTTCAAATGTAGAATTTGATAAAGAGGATCATTTAAAGCTGTTAGGCTTAGTCTGGTCACCAGCTGAAGATGAATTTTCTATCGCAATTAAATTCAACCCGCAAACTAAATGCACTAAACGCCTAATGCTTTCGACTATTGCAAAGTTATGGGATATTAACGGGTTCTGTGCGCCTGTTATATTACATGCAAAACTTTTGATAAAAGCGTTATGGATAGCTAAGATTGATTGGGACGATCAGCCGCCCCATGATATTTGTGTTGCTTGGAACCGCTTTCTAAGCGAACTGCCCGCATTACAAAGCTTTAAAATACCGCGTTTTTTAGGGATTGTTCCCGACTCCCGCGTCATTTTATTAGGATTCGCCGATGTCAGTGAAAAGGCAATGGGCGCCGTGATATACATATGTATACAAACCGCTTCTCAACCTAATCAGATCAATTTAATCGTAGCCAAAAGTAAGGTAGCCCCACTTAAGGTTGTATCCTTAGCCCGCTTGGAGCTCTGCGCGCTCTTGTTGTTGACGAAGCTCTTTCGATTTGTGATCGAAACTGTTTCCGCCCGCTGTCACATAGATGACATTTTCGCGTTTACCGATTCGACAGTGGCCCTCCATTGGGTTCATTCGTCCCCGCATCGCTTCGACACGTTCGTAGCAAACCGCATCTCTCAAATACAGGACAATCTCGATCCTAAACATTTCTTTCATGTAGAAACCGCGCTAAATCCTAGTGATTGCTTGAGCAGAGGGCTTAGCCCCGCTCAGTTATTAAACCACCCGCTTTGGCTCAACGGTCCGCCGTGGGCTCGTGACGAATTACACACTTGGCCAATTAATAGATTCACTTTTGACTCAAAACAAGATGAAAAATTATTAGAGCTTAAAACCAAAACACAAGTCTTCATCAGTACTGATGAACCACCGCAACCTTTTCTTTGCACGCTAGCAGAAAAAGTGTCTTCTTGGTCCAAGCTACTTCGCATCGTAGTTTATTTATACCGCTTTTTAGGAAAAATTCCGCGTTCTGATAAAATTGAACTTTCGCATCTGCAGTTTGCCGAAACTTCTATAGTAAAAGCTTTGCAGCAGCATTACTTCCGGGAAGATATAAATGCCTTATCAAAAAACCGCAAAGTTTCTAAACCGCTCATACCGCTATCTCCGTTTTTGAAAAATGATCTACTCCGCGTCGGTGGCAGATTAGAAAAATCGTCACTAGACTTTGATAGTAAGCATCCAATACTGCTCCCCAAAAAAGATCACATTGTCAATCTCATCATCGATTATTATCACCGCAAATATTTACATTGTGGTCCGCAATTATTGTTGTCTTTACTAAGACAAAAGTTTTGGATAATTTCCGGACGTAGTACTGTGAAGCGACGCTTTCATCTTTGTAATAGCTGCTTTAAAGCACATCCGCGAACTAAAGCGCCCTTCATGGCTGCTTTCCCCGCTCCCCGCGTTAATGAAGCCAAACCCTTTCTTTTCTCGGGTGTGGACTATGCCGGTCCCATACACATATTAATAAGTAGGTACCGCGGTGGCCGAAAAGAAAAAGCATACATATGTCTTTTCACATGTTTTGTGACCCGCGCCGTTCACTTAGAGTTGGCCGTCGACCTAAGTACGGATTCGTTTCTCCGCGCGTTTCGACGCTTCATATCCCGAAGAGGAAATTGTAGTTCGTTATTTTCAGATATCGGGACAAATTTTATAGGAGCGAAAGCTCAACTCGATGAGTTGAATGGATTTCTAAAATCCAAGTCCTTTTGCGATTCCTTTGCTGAGGAATCTCTAGCTCAAGGTATATCCTGGCACTTAAACCCGCCTAGCGCTCCGCACTTCGGAGGAATTTGGGAGACGAAAGTTAATCTCGTGAAAAATCACCTTCGCCGCGTCATAGGTGAAACTTTACTCACTTATGAAGAACTACTTACCGTTCTCACTCAGGTTGAGGCAGTACTCAACTCTCGACCGTTAACTGTGTTGAGTTCCGACCCCGCAGAGCCCGTAGCTCTAACGCCCGCGCATTTCTTGACCTTAGGCCCGGTAAACTCCTTTCATTCGGATTCGCACGTTAGACCAATGTCTGTAGATTTAATCCGCAATAAACATATGATTGATCAAATAGTTCAGAGATATTGGAACCGCTGGAGACGTGAGTATCTTAATACATTGCAAACCCGCGCGAAATGGAATACTCAATCGAATCCTGTAACGAAAGGAACTGTAGTTCTTATTAAAACGGAAAACTCGCCGCCGTTACAATGGCCTCTAGGCATTATTGAGAATATACACCCTTCATCAGATGGTATAGTTCGAGTTGTAACGGTACGCACTAAAACTGGCCTCTATGTCAGACCTGTGGTAAAAATGTGTGTTTTACCTTCCCAATAAAGTTACTTATTTTTATAGTTTCGCACACCTTTTTATCGAGGGTGTTTTCCTAGTTTAAGTATTAGTTTAATATTTCTTATTTTGTAATCTCTTGAGACGTCTGTCTTACACATGATGCTCTCTCACCGCACCGCACCGCGCCGCATACCAATTAGGCACTATTTAGTTCTCCCTTGTCTCTTGTTGGTTCAGGAGACATCTTTATCTCCTGAAGGCCGGGGGGATGGTTCTTTTTTTGTATACATAATCTACGTAAATTGAAAAACATGCTAATTCACGTTCGGTCTTGAATGAGATGCGCATGCACCGCGCTCTGTAAAACGAGTCGGTCGTTGTACTTCACCGCGCTCGCACCGCATCTAAGTTTCCCTCAAAAGTTACGCTGGAAACCTTTGAATTTAAGGGTTGATATAGCCCTTCCCCCGCACCGCGACACCCGCTTTCTTTTAAGACATTACTCAAAACAATCCGCTGTGAAATATAAGTGCAGTGAAAGTGTAAAGACTGTGCGCCCCCGCCGCAACCGCGGCGTATATATTTGTTAAGGACTGTACCTAGGCACTCTGGGATCTCTGCAGGACGACGCTGTGTTGGTATGTACAATTTGCCTAGATTTTTGTGTCCAAATTGAGAACCAATCCTTCGTCAGGTCTTCCAGGAATTTCTTACGCTTACCTCTGTCATCCGCACACCATAAAAAGAATTTGGATTCAAACCAGCCCCCCGCATCCCGCGCGGTAGGAAATATCTTTTTTCCCCCAATTATTATATTATTATTCGTCTGCTATAAATTGTTTAATATTTAGTCTCACAGTTATTATTATTATTATTATTATAGTAATCTTATTAATGGACTGTGCTGACGTCTCAGAATGACGTGCGCAGTGCAGTGTCACGCGTTACTCTACACTTTAGAGATCCGAGTGACACCACAAATGATATAGGCAGTCGTGTTGCTTAACATCAGGTTAACGACTAGCTCGTCATGTCATTTCTTAACATATATAGAGGAGGCTCTTAATTGGAGGCTTCTCTTCAAAGTTATGTCATTATTTAGCTTTTTATGATAGCTGTAAGCCCACACATAACATAAAATAAAATATAAAATAAGAGTTTTTTAATCTTTAATAAATGGTTTTTATATGTTAAGAAAAATATTTTTTTATTTATTTATATAATTAAATATTATTACATTAAATATTATTTGATTATAGGTCCTAAAAAAAGAAATTGGGTAATTTTGAAAAAACGCACCTGTAATCCCTTGGAGAAAACGCAATAGAATTTAAATTTAGAACTCTGTTAGGACAATGATATCGAGGCAATCTGCCGCCATTCAATGACAATCGAGCCACAGACAAGATGGCGCTGCACTTAATTTCTATGAAGCAATTACATTCAACGATAATAACGTTAACTTTTTTATTACAATTAGTATTACAATAAACAAATTAGTTTTTGAAGTAAAACTTCTTTACGCACGCTTGACTTGGGGAGTAAGCTGGCGAGGCGAACGGAAGTTGAAAGTTGTTGGTTAACATAGATCTCCATTGTCAACATAACAAAGATAAAAAATTGTATTATCATATTGGTATGTCCGGTAAAAAGACAATTTACAATTATCAAGATGGTGACATTAACATTAATTAAAGCAAAAACAAAGTTATACCGGCCGATAGATGGAGCTAAACTAAAGGACTTCAGTCGTCTGTTCAGTGTGATCTAGAGCACATTCGTTTTTTTACAAATGTAAAGTCAAACATTTTTATAAATACTAGGAATAGGGATAGGAACTTAGTTATAACTGTAATATCATCATCATCATCATCATCAGCCTGGAGACTTCCACAGATGAACATAGGTCTCCTCCAGAGCGTTACTAAGCGACTCCTTGCCTTCTGTATCCATCGGCTCTCCATAGTTTTTTTTTGTTTTGGTATGGCACACTTATGTGTATTTAGCCAGTGTCGAGTACTTAAGTGATAATTTATCGAGCTAATTAATCTATATGTGTATATGTCAAGCCACAGTCCAAGTCATCAAGTTAAGTCATAGTCAAGTCAAGTCAAGTCACTCCTAGTAAGTGGTGGCAACTTTACCAGAAGCTTCTATGGAGTTTTGGAAACAACACGAAAAGAAACATTTCACCATCATTATACCACTTTCCTACACTCATGCCTGTAGTCTAGCACTTAAATACTGAAAATAACACAGGTTTTGGAATATAATACAATGCGGTGACGCGATTTGTTTCGTTTTGCCGCCAAAAACTCCTCTCCATAGTTTAGACCAGATCGTCGGTATAGAGATTCGCTTATCAGTTCTATAAGCGATGTGGCCTGCCCATTGCCATTTCAACTAGCTAATTCTAAAACCTTTACCAGTGATTTTAGCTCTCCAGCGGAGCTCTTCATTTAGGATCTTATCTCGCAAGAAAAGCTCGTTGCGCGAGTTTGAGCTGTAATAGGTACTTAATATTTGTTTAAAGTTAATTTCTCCGCCATGAATGTATAAAAGCTTTGGATGTTCAACACAGTCTTTAAGTACAGCCAAAGCGTATAAATTATGTGTGAGTGGATGGTCATTCGACTTTAAATATAATAAAAAACAAGAGTGCTTTAGACCACACGACTGAAGTAAAACTTCTTTAGTTTAGCTCCATCTATCGGCTATACTTTGTTTTTGCTTTGTTTAATGTTAATGTCGCCATCTTCACAATTGAAGGGGTGAGAACAAAAAGGATTTAAATGATTTTTTTCACAAAATGACTTATGGGTATCGTTCGATTCAGCGTGAAATTATCTTCAGTAATACATTCTCAAAATACCAAAATGAGGCTTAAATCTCGAGATTTTGAGTCTAAAAACGGTTTATCTGTCACAGGAATACAGCTCGCTTAGCATATAAACATTATTATATTTATTTTATTATATTATATTTTTACAGTAATTGTATGAATTAGTACTATATTTAGTATTTAAAATAGAATTAAAACATTTTCAAGCAACTGAAACTTACATAAACCTTTTCTATTACCTTATAAGCACTCTACATTAAAATGACGCCGGTGACGTTTAAAGTCAATTTTCTCAAAACTGTCAATTTGTCAGTTAAACCCTTTTTATTCTCAACCCTTCAATTGTAAATTGTCATTTTACCGGACATACCAACATAATAATACAATTTTTTGATTCCATTCGCCTCGCATTCACCAGCTTACTCCCCAAGTCAAGCGTGCGTAAAGAAGTTTTCAATAATACATTCAGAATTTTTTATATAGTTCGTATAATTGTTTGGTGCCGATTCTAATCCCACTGGTTCCTAAAACTTTTATCTATATTATATCTATGTAGGTATAAAGTGATGACAAGAACCTGGGTGTACATGAGATGTTTCAAATTTGAGTTTTATGTGATCTATCCAGAGGTTTTATATGTTCATGTTCACAGGCAAATCCCGCCGAGGAAACTAATCAGGGACCGTTGCGGTGCAGTGGTTAGTGGTTACCGACGCTAATACTAGGTGGAGACACTGTGGTTATTACCTTCTTGGAATGATTTCCTTGTAAAATATAATTATTTATTTACTTTTAGTATAAACTAGGCGCAGCTCGTAGGAAAATAGGGAAATAGCGGGGGAAACCCCGCTATTTCCCTATTTTCGCTTAGGAACTTGTAGTAAAAAAGCACCCTGGTTTTATATGTTAATAAATGGCGTGACGGACTAGTCGTTCACCTGATGTTAAGCGACACGGCTGCCCATGACAGTTGCAGTGTCACTGAGAATTCTAATGTAAAGTTTTGCGTGACACTGCACTGCGCACGTCATGAGACAACAGCACAGCGTTATAATAAGATTACTGGAATGAGATCTGATATAAAGTCTCTTTGCCCGGTAATTTCACTAGCTACAGTGACCTTAAAACCAGAATACAGTAGTATTTGCACACTACTGCTTGGTGGTAGTCTTTACAGAAAAGTCCTAACCAGCTAGTGAAGGAATTTATAAAATCTATAATGTTGTGATATTAAACACTAGTTTCTGCCCGCGGCATTCAACCACCCATTTCACCCTCTACCTAGGTGGAAGGAAACACCCCTAGGTGGAATTTCGAAAACACCTTTTCTTAGTTGATACCTACACTTTACAAAGAAACCATCCTCCAAATTTCAAGTCTCGACCAGCTAGGGCTAGCGGTTTAGGCTGTGCGTTGATATATAAGTCAGTCAGAACTTTGAATTTTATATGTATAGATTATTATTTACAAGATAATTTTTTATCCTTTGTTTTATTAATAAACATAACAGTAAATAGCTAGCTATACTAAGTGTTTTGCCAATGTCTTACAACAACAACATTACAACGACAAATTTTATAGGAAGATTAAACATGACGGCGGCAACGACCAGTTGTAAATGTAAACTCTATGCGCAGTGGGCAGCGATCGAGCACCTTAATTTACCCTGTGGTGGCATTAAATTTATTACAGTGGCAACACCGGCAACTGTCATGGCGCCCCTACCCGTCTGGCTATAAAAAAGGAGCGCTCGGTGTACTACGGATCATTCTTGCTCCGGACACGGCGCGGTGTGGACATGCTGAAGGCCTGTAGTTATATGGGTTGCAACCTACGCACAACCCCTTTTGCCTATAAACACATTATAAATAAATATTTGTGAAAATTTCGCATAGCGCCATCTAGCCCCAAACTAAGCAAAGCTTGTACCATGGGAACCAGAATACTGATACTATAGGTACATAGATAATGTTTCTTTGTAAATAAATACATAGAATACAATATAACACCCAAACCCAAGACAAACATCGATGTTAATCACAAAAACGTTTATGCTGGTGTTAATCGAACCCACAACCCACAATTCAGAAGGCACGGCTTCTACCATGTACCAACTGAGCTATCAGGCCAGTTGAATACAGATAACTAATCTTACACCATACAATATATATTAGTATGTAAGTATATTAATATGTAAGTATTAGGATGTATTTATATATATTTTTACCAAGTTATAGGTAATAATTTATTTTTATCTGTATTTCTTTTTATTCTGAATTGTTTTAGACCGCCGTGTTTTATCTTTCGATACTTTCCATCCAAAGGTTGTCTGGAAGAGATCGCTATTAGCGATAAGACCGCCCATTGTTGCACTAGTATGTAAGATTTAATAATTCCTGTATTGTATGAATTTCGTTGGTGAGACAATAAAGAGTTATCTATCATCTATTAGTAATGGTTTAACATTTAACCCTGAAAATTTTAGCACCCCTGAAATAAAACCTGTAAAATTTAAAGCTCGGAATCCAGTGTAAAGCTGCGCTATAATGAGAATGAACCAATAAAGGCGGCGACAGACGGTAGGGGTGTTGAGCACATTTTAATTCTTACACTCCATTTGCTGGCCCGGTTGCAAGCGCTTGGGATAGAACAGAGGAATATGTGGAGACATCTTGATAAAATAATAAGACATTGCAATTTTTCTTTCTTAATTAACGCTGACGCTAAAGTGACTTTCAACTTTTGACTGGCTCGATAGCTTAGTTGGTAGTAACCCTGTTTTCTAAGCTGTGGGTTGTGGGTTCGATTCCCACCCAGGACAAACATTTGTATAACGAACATCGATGTTTATTCTGTGTCTGGGTGTTATATTGTATTCTATGTATATATTTACAAACAAAAATTATCTAAGTATTGTATCAGTTATCTGGTTCCCATAGCACAAGCTTTGCTTAGTTTGGGGCTAGATGGCGTTTGTGAGGTGTCCACACATATCGAGAGATCGTGGCAGGCGGTGTTCTGCGAGTACGTGATGGCGCAGAAGGAGACCGCGGAGCGGGTCAGAGAGGAGGCCGCTGGAGCTGACCCGCTCCGGCGCAGACGAGCGGGAGGGAGGAGGAGGCGTTACGCGCACCTCCTCCCTCTCCCGTAGTAGGGCCACTGGTGGAGAGACGGGGGACTCTCCGCCGGCTTGCACGGCCCCACACGTCTGGTGGGTGACCTTGGTGAGCAAGGTCACCCATCCATTGGCGCGGAGAGGCCCGAAAGGGCCTGCCGCCGGGGGCGAGTTGGCTGGACTGTAGTCGCGACCCCTTCTCGCCCTGGTACGGCGGACGATGGCTCACGGGGGGGTTTTAGTGGGTTCGAGTCCCACATACCCGTGGACGTGGATTACCACCACCCCCGTGGTGGCAGGGAAGTGCGAGGGCATTTCCCCCCTAAAAAAAAAGGTGTCCACACATATATACATATATAGTGACGCTTTTTCACTTGTTACAGTTGCATTTCGACTTGTAACTCTAAATTATAATGTTTCACGTGACACGAAATAAATTAGGTAGGTGGTAGGACTTTTCTGCAAAGTTCGTCTAGGTAGGTACCACCGCTTTGCCAGTTATTCTGCCGCCAAGTAGTAGTGTGCAAGCATTACTGTGTTCCGGTTTGAAGGACACTGTAGCTAGTGAAATTACTGGGCAAATGAGACTTTATGATCTGATCTCACAGTCGAGTAATCTTATTACAAGACTGTGCTGATGTCTCGGGATGTTGTGCGCAGTGCAGTGTCACGCGAAACTTTATATTTTGGAGTTCTGAACGACACTGTTCTGTTATGGGCGGCCGTATCGCTTAACATCAGGCGAATGACTTGCTCGTCACATCATTCATTAATATAAAAAAAAATGAAAAATAAATGACGTCTATAGATCACATGCATAGATCCTGAACCCTAACTAGGATTCCTTATATCTAGGGACCCGGGAACTACGAGGATGGTACCATAACACTCAGACACAGAACAAGTATTTGCACTCTTTTTATGTTATAACACACATATTGATATTAACAGCCTCTGTGGTGTAGTGGTTGAGCAGGTCGGCTCATGACCCGGAGGTGGCAGGTTCAATTCCCGCGACAGGACAAGTATTTGTGCACAAATAAAAATAGCGCAAATACTTGTTATGTGTCTGGATGTTATTAGACCATAGTCCTCGTAGTTCCTGGGTCTCTAGACACAGGGAATCCTAGTTAGGTTCCAGGATCTATGTATGTGATCGTTGGGTGCTATTTATTTATTTATAAACAGTATATTAATTGTTTCAAATCAATAAACTATTTAATCCCATGCCACTAAACGTCAATATTAAAAAAATAATAAAACTATATAAATTTTTTAAAATCTGCATTTACACAGACACCTGGCGCGTCCGCGCTTTTTGTTAGATTATTTTTTATATTTATGAATTAAGCCTATCATTAACATGAACATATATATAATAGAGGAAGGACAATACAGCCAATAACAAAAACATACATAGACATAAGTACTTATTTCTAATTGTGCGTACACCACCGAGCAAACCAGCTTCCGCAAGCAGCACCCGTTCTCGAGCTTGACGCATGTAAAAAAAACTATATTAATTCACCTCCTCTATGTCTTTTTTATTCCCAAAAATATTCCTAATTCGGTCGCAGGTCCGGCACCCGTGTGCCCTTCCATTCGTACTCAATTGCCTGCGTCCCTTATCACATTTCTTTTATTCGCACTTACTTTCCCCCTTAAGGAATGCCGCTCGTTCCGTTTGTAGCCGGCCTTATGCGTAGCAATTATGACTGGATAATTTATTTTTTAAACAAATGAGTTTGTACGGAGTATTTTGTTTTTGGAACTGGTTAATTATTACTGGCTGGTGATATAAATAAACTGAGATGGTTGAGTTTAGACGAGATTTTAACATAACTAAGGAAGTTCTGCGAAGAGTTTTGGCGGGAAAACGAAAAAGATCGCGTCGCCGCATTGTATTATTTTCCAAAAATTTGTGTTATTTTCAGTGTTAGTGCATAAAAATGGTGGCATTTTATTCGTTAAGTGCTGGATTACAGGCGTCAGTGTGGGAAAGTGGTATAATGATGGTGAAACGATTATTTTCGTGTTGTTTCCAAAACTCCATAGAAGCTTCTGGTAAAGTGGCCACCACTTTACTAGGAGTATGACTTGACTAGATTAGACTATGACTTGACTTGACATAATTTTTCGAGTTAAGTGAAATATATGTATATTATTATATATATATATATATATATATATATATATAAATATATGTATATGTATATAGAAAAATTATCAATTACTTGACACTGGCTAAATACACAAAAGTGTGGAGCCAAAACCAAACAAAAAAAATCTCATAAACTCTAGCACATTTATAAAATCAAAGGCATATTACAGCTTCCTCGAAGCTTCAAATATTTCCCGCCATATTAATGTCCGCCATTACCCGAACAAGGCACAAGTGACAAAAGTAACACTTTATTCGAACCTATTTGTTTTACACACGGATTCTTGTTTTGTACGATAAATTGTTTTATTTTGTACCTACGAAGATCATTAGGGCTGTCAATTTTTCCCCGAAAGTAAACTTGATCTCATGATTTTTTGATTTAATTTAGCACTGCTGTGTTCCGGTTTGAAGGGCACTGTAGCTAGTGAAATTACTACGCAAATTAGACTATGGCCTGATCTCACAGTCTAGTAATCTTATTATAAGATTGTGCTGATGTCTCAGGATGACGTGCGCAGTACGGGGTCACGCGAATCTTTATATTTTAGAGTTTCGAGTGAACCTGCCACTGATATGGGCAGCCGTGTCGCTTAACATCAGGCGAACGGTTAGCTCGTCACGGCAATCATTAGCATAAAACAAAATTAATTAAGTATAGTAGAGTTTTAGCAGTTATTATTTGTATACGAAATTATAAATACATGAATAAACCAATTTTTGCATGATAAAAAATCATGAGTACATTAATTGAATTATATTTTTTTTATTAATTACCTAGTTTTAATTTGGGTGGAATTCCATAAAGCAGCAGTGTGGTTTGAATAGAAATTTTGTCTACGGATGAAAAGATGATTTGTGAACAAAGAGATAATATAGCGTGAAAAAAAAACTAAAAAACAAGTGAAACCATTTACAAATAGCCTTACACGGGAATTTGTTCGAACAACTTATAGTTCGAGAACGGCTGAACCGATTTTCATGGTTTTTTGATTTATTGTATTTATCTACGTCCCGAAAAGCATAATAACAATTTAAAATATTGGAAAATCGACTAAAAAATACATTTTCCATACAAGCTTTTAAGCTAGTAATAAATAAAATAAATACGTACTTATTTGCTGAATTTTGGTTTGTCAGGAGTTGTAATATTTACAATGACCTAGCACTAAAAACTTTATTACATCAAAAAATTAGCTGCCCTGCCAGCGTCTGTGTTTCCGGCGAAATATGACCCGGGCGGGTTCAAGAGAAGAGTGAATAGGTATTTACTTGGCTAGCATGCTACACCTTCGATCGCATCGTCACTTCCCATCAGGTGAGAGCGAGGTCAAATGCTAGAAAAGTTTGAAGTAAAAAAAAAATAATAAGCTCCTAAAAGGTGAAAAAAGTTTGCTTATGGAAAGAGGCGATACTAGACCTACTTTTGTATTTATAAGTTGTCACTAGTTGTACAGTACAGTCTATCCAGCCTGCCTATATTTTTATCAAAAGTGTCGACTACCAACGTATGGCAACGTGGCAACCCTACCCTTACGCCCGTGTCCCGCCGATGATGAAGGACCAATACTCCGAGGGATAAATTGTCAGACGGTAGGGGTCTTCAATTGACAAATAAATTATTCACTACAAAGGATTTAATTCTTGAGTATCTGTGGTTTCTACGATCGGTTTAAGAAATTACTTTAGATTAAAACTTCCGTGAGTTTATTTAAGACTAACTTCTGCCCGCGGCTTCGCCCGCGTGGCCTATAGACAACGAAGAACTTTTTTCATAGATAATTCAGTCACCAATTTCATCCTCTTAGGGGTGGAATATCAAAAAAGCCTTTTTTATTCGATACCTACACTGGCTACACTTTACAAAGAACACAACCTCCAAATTTCAAATCTCTAAGACCAGTGGTTTAGGCTGTGCGTTTATATACTTATACTCGTAAGTCAGTCAGTCAGTCAGTCAGGACTTTTAATTTTATATGTATAGATAGTATAAGTACCTGTGTAGGTAGTTACATTTTTCCAGTTTCATAATTGCTTTAGAGGAACGTCTAAAAACACTTTTCATAATTTTAAAAAATATTTATGTCATAATGTAACCTATAACACCATTTTTTAAATACAGTACAGGAAATTACTTTATTACGTTATTTAAACTTGATCAAAAAATCATTAAACTTTTAACGTAAAAATAAAAAAAAGAAAAGGTTGCCATCGTCAATATTAATAATGTACCTATCTCAATAAACTTTCAATAAAAGAAAACAAAACACACTCATTAATTAAAAACATACACAAATAATAAATTACTTTCACCCGTCCATAGATAGCGGCCATTCACAAATTATTTACTTACATAGAATAAAGAAAAACTGGAAGTACCATTTGAACCAGATTAAGTCAATCAAAATTACTCTATTAGATAGTACTTAAACGTTTCGTTTTTGCGCCACTGTACGGACTATATCTGCATAATAAAAAGTGCTCTATAAAAACCTACAAAATGCTGGTGTAAAAAAAAGAACGTAATCCTTTGGCATTGGCATTGACATGGCATCACAAAATTGGCAAAAGCTTTATTATAAAAAGCTAAAATAATGCAATACTTGAAAAAGAAGAATGTAAACAGCTTATTTGAAAATCGAAGTTAAGGCGAAAAGGCGCTAAAACCATTTGCAACTAGTTTCAAAACGTTTCATTTTCTTGATTATAATTGTTATTTTGTTGAATAATAAAATCCTCATCTCGCTAATCAAAGCTTGTATCAGATCTTCGTTATCAGAGAATGAAGCTAGTCGATGTACTCTTAATTAGTAACAATCTCAACTTTATGCGTCGAGATTGCTATGGAAATCGGGCCTTTCGCGCCCGCGCCGCGCTAAGTGGCGTTTTGGTTCTGCTGTTACAGATTAGATTATTGCTTTTTAATTTAAATTGCCGCGGTTACGTTTTGTTTACTTTGTTGGTTGTTTATGGCCGGTTGTAAGTTATTGGCTGCCAGTGTTGCTTGATTATAAAATGAGAACGCGCTCTTCTTTTTTTTTAAGCTTCTATTATGCTTTAGATTATTTTATAATGCTTAAATGTCATATAGGAGTTTTGGCGGGAAAACGAAAAATATCGCGTCACCGCATTGTATTATTTTCCAAAACTTGTGCTATTTTCAGTGTCAGTGCATAAAATTGGTGGCATTTTATTCGTTAAGTGCTGGATTACAGGCATGAGTGTGGGAAAGTGGTATAGTGATGGTGAAACGTATCTTTTCGTGTTGTTTCCAAAACTTTATAGAAACTTCTGGTAAAGTGGCCACCACTTTACTAGGAGTATGACTTGACCAGATTAGACTATGACTTGACTTGATGACTTGGACTGTGACTTGACTTGACATACATAATTATATCACTTAACTCGAAAAATTATCAATTACTTGACACTGGCTAAATACACAGAAGTGTGGAGCCATACCAAAAAAAAAGTCATATCAGGTTTTAATTAAGTTTACTAGGTGGTAGGACTTTATTCCAAAGTTCGTCTAGGTAGGTACCACCGCTTTGCCAGTTATTCTGTCGCCAAGCAGTAGTGCGTAAGCACTGTCTCTGGATGACGTGCGCAGTGCAGTGTCACGCGAAACTCTATACTTTAGAGTTCCGAGTGACACTGCAGCTGATATGGGCAGCCGTGTCGTTTAACATCAGGCGAACGGCTAGCTCGTCACGTCATTCCTTAACATAAATAAATAAAAATAAAAAAGTTTTTTGTTAGGTAAGTATATAGATTACGCTAATTGTTCATCTATACATACTAGTAAAAGGAAGTGGTGTTATTTACACTATTTATAACTCAAGAACGGCTGAATCGATTTGACTGAAAATTGGTGGAGAGGTAGCTTAGAACCAGGAGACGGACATAGGATACTTTTTTATCCCGTTCGATCGCGTTTTAATAATTCACCCGTGCGAAGCTGGGCGCGGATCAACCAGTATTGAATAAAATTATCAAAATCATCATATTTTAAGGTATGTTTTTTTAAAATAAGAAAACAAGTTATATTTTTCAAAACTTTGATATCTCTAATGAAATATATATATAAATCCAAGAATACTCTCGATCAAGTCACCTTTCAAACAATAAAAAAATTTCATATGCCAACGTAATAGACTTTCGACGGCATCGTCGCTTATCATCAGGTGCGTTGCGGTCAAATATTGTCTTATTCGTAAATTAAAAAACAATATCTTTCATCCGTTTGGGAGCTATGATGCCACAGATACATACATACGTTAAACTCATCACTCTGTTTGAGGCTTAAAATAATGGTGCTCGAGTTTAACCAGCTACTTGCAAAAGCTAGAGTAGGATCATTTAGAGTTTAGATTATATAACATTTTAAATTGCGAACGTCTCATATTCTCATCTGCCGGCCAGCAACAACGTTCTAAATTTAAAAAACGTAATCTGTCATCGAAATGAATCGAATCACCATCATCGGACAATTTCGCCACCCGCAGCCAATCAAATGCTGCGATGAGATCCGATGTAAGGTTGTGGTGCTACATACAGCGGGTAGCGAGGAATTTTTGATTTATACTTTCATAGATATTCTTATTAATGTTTGATACTCAATTACTTAGCTTGTAACAGATTAGCTAGTGTTTGAATATATAAAGTTATAAAAATTCATTAAAAAAAAATTGAGCATTTAAACTCAGTAATCTTATGAGACCTTTGCGCTGCAGTGGCATGACGTAGGCTAAATAATAGTAAAAATGTAATATTTCTTCTGCTGTTTGTCTAGCGTGTCTATGGTATCATTTCTATGTTGTATTTACGATGATTTTAATGCAATAAAAAGAAATTATGTTTTGAAACAGGATTTGGGAAAAAAAAGTCCATCAACAATTTTTTGAACAAAACTTATTCTATTTTATCCCAAAAAGTTGCCATCATGTTATCTTAAAGAAGTCGTATTTACATACAACTACAATTCGTACAAAACCTATCAAAAGGAAGGATATTTATCTGTTGTATAATATTATGCTACTACTAATAAGTAAAGGCAAACGATTAGGCCTATTAAGTCTAGAAGCGTATGACTACAGTACAGACTTTTAAGCGTGACCGCTAACCGCTGCAATTGTGAGCGCACCCGACTCAATATGAAGCACCGATCTCGCCGCCCTGTAATTCCAATACTTACGAACATTACCCAGACATCGACTATTATAATGTATTAAGGCATATTATTTTATGGCGGCCCGGTGCGAGCGTTATGGCCAACTAAAAATACCGCCGTGTGTAAGCACCTTTATGGTGGTGTCGATAATGGGGGATTTTATTCGCGGTACTATGGCAATACTGGCAGGTTTGGTAGAAACACGAAAGAGTTCGGTAATGTAATGACCACATCCGTATCCGTAGCTTGTACCGCGGAGTATACTCAAAAAAGGTTATTTTATTTGATACTGGCTAAATACAAAATCTTTAATACGTTCTTGGAAGCCATTATAAAAAGTTGAAGACTTTTTTTGGACTTTTTAATTTTATGTGGGACTGACCCTTAGCTATTGCAATCAAAATATAAGATATGTTTTATCAAATTGGCGAGAATTATAGTCGGCCCGATAACTCACTTGGTAGTAACTCTGCCTTCTCAACTGTGGGTCGTGGGTTCGATTCTCACCCAGGAAAAACGTTAGTGTAATATACATCGATGTTTGTTCTATGTCTGGGTATATTGTATTCTATGTATGTATTTACAATAGTATGTAAATATTGTATCGGTTATCTAGTTCCCATAGTAATTTAAGGACTAGATGGCGCTGTGTGAAATATCCACATATATATTTTTATTTATTTATTTATAAGGTCCCTAATGACAGTGTTTGCAGATAGCCGGCGGCGGTCACCATTTTGGATGAGGCCATGCTTCTATGTCACATCTATTTATCAAGCATACGAGTATTGCTTTTGAATATTTATTTATTACTAGTTGCGCCCCGCGGTTTGAACTATCAGAACAGTTAAAACTGAACTGCTTTAAAAAAAGGCACAAGAATTTGTCCATCTGTTTATCAGCTACAGTTATATAATTGTATTACAATACGTCAGAATTAATTATAATAAATAATATAATAATAAGAGTTTTATGGCGGGAAAACGAAAAAGATCACGTTACCGCATTATATTATTTTCCAAAACTTGTGTTATTTTCAGTGTTAGTGCATAAAATTGGTGGCATTTTATTCGTTAAGTGCTGCATTACAGGCATGAGTGTGGGAAAGTGGTATAATGATGGTGAAACGTTTTTTTTGTGTTGTTTCCAAAACTCCATAGAAGCTTCTGGTAAAGTTGCCACGGCTTGACTAGACTAGACTTTGACTTGACTCTGACTTGACTTGATGACTTCGACTGTGACCTGACACATTATTTACGTGACATATCATTAACTTGATAAATTATCAATTACTTGACACCTAAATACACAAAGTGTGGAGCCAAAACACAAAAAAGTACTTCAGTATGTTGTGAATTTTTCGGGTGAAAAAATGTGCAGTACAAAAAATGTCGCTTTGACACTGACATTTCTTTGTTTACCTTTTTGATCTCGAATTCTGAACACGGGTATAGTGTCAAAGTGAACTCTAAGAGCAAGAAGACCGTTACTATGTGAACTATTATTTATTCTGTGTCGTAACTGAGTATGACTCACGTAGTAACTGCCAATCAATCTACGTCGTGACTAGCCGCGGCCGCGCGCAGTTTCGACGTACGTGTTATTATTACAATAATTACAATATAGTTACGAACTGTTGATTCGTAGGGATTTATCAGCTCGTTTCGCTTGTTTTGCAATCATTTGTTATTTTACACACTTACAAATGTTTTTTGTTCGATGTTCTTTTGTTTGGTGTGGGTAACATTAGGCGCAGGCCACATATAAAGGGCGCGGAGATGGCATGGGCGGCTTCCTATTACATTCAAATTTCATACAAAATGCATGGAAATAAAGCGCAATTTAGGACAAACACGTTCTATCGTCTACCTATATTTTGTGATTCTAACCAACTATATTGTACCCTATTTATGTATTTATAAATAAATAATATCTAAGCATTCTATCGTATTCTGTGGTTCCCATATTACATAATTTCACTATCTAAACTTTAAAGTGCCCTTCAAATTGTAACAGTAGTGCTTGCGCACTACTGCTTGGCAAACTGCAGAAAAGTCCTACCATCCTACACAGGCGTCAAACTTATAGAACAGTCCTTATTTTTCAAGATCGGGGTTCGTAGTACTTTTATTTATAATAATAATAATAACGCCCAACGATCACACATAGATCCTGGACTGTAACTAGGATTTCCTGTGTCTAGGGACCCAGGAACTACGAGGACTATGGTCCCACAACACCCAGACTCAGAACTAGTATTTGAGCTTTTTTTCTGTGCACAAATACCTGTCCTGCCACGGGAATCGAAGCCGATGCCTCCGGGTTCTGAGCCGACCTGCTCAACCACACACCACAGAGGCTATGTTTATTCTGTGATCAAGTGTTAAAAAACTTGCAAGTCTAATGCCCGTATGTGCTAAAGTTTGAACTTATTCCTGTGACACAAATCCATTGCAGTAGGTATGTGATAGAGGGATAAGTGCGAACTTAGCAGCTGACTAACTTTAATACACACGGGCCTAAGATCAAGTATACAGCAAGGTGTGAAAGGTTATGTCGAATGCTAGCACAGCGGATTATTAGAATTTTATCTTGAGCTATGATTTTACGCTGCGTACGGGCTTATATTGAAGGTTGGATTTGTGTGGATACGGTTTTTATTTAAATAGACTCAGACTTATTTTTTTCTTTATTAGGAATAGTAAACAGCACACATTATCAATATTAAGCTAAAATATAACTATGATAAACTTAGTAATAAGCAGCCACACAAATCCACAGCCCGCAGCCCACAACACTATCCTCAGATTGTTAAATAGTATAAATAAATTTAATGCTAGGGGAAGATGACATGCTAAACACAAACATTCGTATTTACTTAAAATGTACACAAGTTAAATAAAATGAAATGAAATGAGGTGAAAAGAAGTAGTAAATTATGTTAAAAACTAAAAAATTAAGTTAATGCAAAATATTCATTATAAGTACTACTTGTACTACAAAATATATAACATGCGACTTGTAAATGTTTTAGACTAGAGTGATTAGTGGAATAAAGAAATTCAATATATGGTATCTATGCTGTATAAGTAACTTAGCCCCGAAATACATCCGTGTTTCTTCATGCAATATTTAACACCCTATTTAAAACCTCTTTTGAGGGATTAATTTTAAATACCCATTTTTCGGTACTTCCCACCATAAAATAAAAACACTCAATGTTTTATTTCTACGTCCAGTGGTTTTGGGCTGTACGTTATTTGTCAGTCTGGTCAAAATCAAAGTCAAATCTAAGATTCCTTTTTGACTTTGACTGTGTCCAAACTGATAGATAACGTACATTAGATTCTTTTGGAAATGTCAAAGTCTAATAGAAATCTTAGTTAGATTCCTATTTGATGTTGACTTTGATCAAACTGCTAGATAACGTACAGCTAGGCTTTGCAATTTTACTAACAAAAATTATTATTGTCTTCTGACAACAACCGGGATCTACGATGTAACGCATCCTCCGGTGCAAAAACTGATTTGGCCATAATAACAGGACTTATCCACGCTATTCCTACCAACCCTTTACCATATAATCTGGCGTACAGGTATTGTTTTTTCGTTCATAATAAGCGGTCGGCGTCGGTCATTGATAGGAAATTATTGATTGCGAGTGTTGCCAGGTCCATGCCGTATGGTTGTTGGTACTTACCGCCTCGAATTATTGTTTGTATGGGATTGGATGGGAAATGGGATATATTGACACCTGTGGTTTGTTTTGATTGGAATTTCTATGTTGAGTGGCAATTATTTTGGATTGGCAGTGCAGATCGTAGCCTATACGCCGATGCTGAGTAGTTGGCTACAATATGGAAGTTTATTAAATCTGAAGATCGTTTTGTTAATATAAATTAATAATAATTATTATAATATTATAGAAATCACCGCCGCCGCGCGTACTCCTTGAGGATGGGCATCTTTATTGCCCGAACACCGGTCGAGTTATTTGACTGTATCTCGTGAGTTTTAGCCGTGTAATAGTTGTAATTATTATTATGCCCAAGTACATAACGTTCCTTGGGCAAATTATTAAGTATGAGCAATAAGTTATTAAGTGAAATGAAATTTATTTCATATAAATGGAGATAGATGTAGGTGTCAGGTTTTTAGTATGTAATTCTTCCATTTAGCCCATACTTGTGGCATATGAAAATTATTATTAAGTTTAGGTCAATACTAAGTATAATACCATTTTCAAATAAACTAAAATAATTCTATTGGCGTACACTTGCAAAATTCAATTACATTATATTATTGTCATTAAATTAAGAACAGTCATTAGTATACATATATCAATTAATTAGTAACTACTTAACATTGAATAATTCCATTGGTATACATTTGAAATAAATTTCAATTTAATTATAAGTATTATATTATTGTTATGTCATTAAATTAAGAGTAAATATTAATAATTCGTTAGTATATATCAATGATTAATTATTCAACGATGATATAACGATACCTTTGGTAGGTGTATACAGTCATGAAAATAACAATATAATATATTTATAATTGACGAAGCATTTTATGATACAAGCATAGAAAGAGACACCTGAAACCTAGTACTTTATTACTAAGCTGTGGTAGTTCTACGTAGAGTTACTAAATTTATAATCAATATTATTATAAAAAAAAACACCTAACGATCACATACAAAAATCCTGGACCCGAACTAGGATTGCCTATATCTAGGGACCCAGGAACTACGAGGACCATCGTCCCGAAACACCCAAACACAGAACAATTGTTTATGCTATTTTTCTGTGCACAAATACTTGGCCTGCCACGGGAATTAAACCCGCCATCTCCGAGCTATGAGCTGACCTGCTTAACCACCACACCACAGAGGCTTTCATTGTTTCGCCCACTCGTACAAAACGATTTGCTTCCACTTTTATAGTGCGTACTGAAACTTGTAACCATGTTCTATTCCTATTTCCTGATTATAATCTGAGCGTCTTCAAGGCGAAAGTGAATGTACCATTCCAGATTTACATACCCCATCTTCAGTCGCACTGTAGCTTACCATCACGCGAGCTGGTGTTCAAACGTAAATCTAAAAAGGCCTTTATTAAAGAGCTTCTGCGGTGTGGTGGTTGAGCAGGTCGGCTCACAACCCGGAGGCGGCGGGTTTGATTCCCGAGGCAGGACAAGTATTTCTGCAATAAAAAAGCACGAATACTTGTTATGAATCTGGGTGTTGTGGGACCATGGTCCTCGTAGTTCCTGAGTTTCTAGATAGAGGGAATCCTAGGTCCAGGATCTATGTATGTGATCGTTGGACGTTATTATTATTATTCAGTTTCACCAGCCCTCCATCACTGAAGACAAACATTCATTAGAGCAAGCGTTACTGTATTCAATTACAGCGAAAGGCAATTAGCCGGCAATTACCGCGAGCAAGGATAAGACAAAGATAAATAAGATAAACGGCAAATATTGTATGGGTTACCTGACACTTCGGCTTCGCTATTGTGCGGGAATACCTGAATATTCTAAATAACTCAGGATATCTATTGCGTTATAGTCACTAGAGGCTTAATTACATCCCACCTGAGTCTATAAACGTCAATTAGTAATATATAATTTTTGTGGTAGTCATAATAATATAACCTAAATATATATTATAACTAGCGGCCCGTCCCGGCTTCGCTCGGGTGGACGTTTATTTATTAAACATTTTATAATATACGAAAAACAATGTATCACGCACCGGCGCCATCTACTTAAAATGTTGGTTTATCAACAACACGTGGTAATTATGCTGTTAAAATGTAGCTTATATGACACGTTCGTAGATTTACCATAGTAGCGCCATCTATTGATTACTTACTCAACCCAGTCGAAAGGTATCGACATCTGTTAGAATCTTTTGGAGTTAACAGATAATTGCGACTGTCAAATAATAACAGACAAATAATTAGCAATAAATTAAAATTGCGACTATAATTTGAGATTTAAACTATCCTATCTCTCAAGTTGGATCGAACTGCACATGGTGTGCGAATTTTATTATAATCGGTTAAGTGGTTTAGGAGTCCATTGAGGACAAACATTGTGCCACGAGATTTATATATATTAAGATAATAACGCTTAACGATCACATACATAGATCCCAGATCCACAACACCCAGACAAAGTATTGCGCATTTATTTGCTGTGCACAAATACTTGTCCTGTCGCGGGAATCGAACCCGACGCCTTCGGGTTATGAGCCGACCTTCTACCACCACACCACAGACGCAGTAAATAATAAGTAGCAGTATCGCCTGCGTAATTAAAAATTATTTATAATTAATTTTAATTGTAACGGCGAATTTAAAATCTCGAGCGGGAAATGACTCTGACCCCACAAATCCGTGAAAGGTGAGGGATATATTTGGACATGAGATAACTTATCAAGGTAGCTTAAGAAAAGCATTTCTGGGCTTTTGGGACGAAAGTGAAATGAGTAATACATAAGGTGGTAGGACAACGTTCATCTAGATAGGTACCACCATGGTAGCACTTTACTGCAAAGTTCGTCTAGGTAGGTACCACCGCTTTGCCAGTTATTCTGCCGCGAAGCAGTAGTGCGCAAGCACTGCTGTGTTCCGGTTTGAAGGGCACTGTAGCTAGTGAAATTACTGGGCAAATGAGACTTTATGATCTGATCTCACAGTTTAGTAATCTTATTACTAGATTGTGCTGATGTCTCTGGATGACGTGCGCAGTGCAGTGTCACGCGAACCTCTATGAATGGAGAGAATTTGACGAAGTGGTAAAGGACGGGGTGCACATAACTATTTCGTTCATAATTATAAAGGACATAATTATAATTATAATACTTAACTTCTTAAAATATAGAAGAGATATATATAAATATATATAGATTATAATAAATAACTACTATTTAAATTTTAAAATTAGAATCAACAAATAGAAGGAAGTGGGCTAGAATAAATACCTATTTTATTAACCACCATTTTCATTTTAGCCAATTTTATTAGATTGAAATTTATTATTTTTATTAATCAGTAATTTTTGGGAGCTTTAGTCGCATAGCGATTATGTCAGCTTCATATGTAAACTCATTATATTCTTGTAAAATACATCTATTATCATGATAAATAGTATCTTAGCATTCCCACTCAGTGGAAAAGTCATGACTACTAGTATTAAGTACTACATTCGAAAAATTATATCTATTCTATAACCAAATTGCAAATGCCAAAGTGTTGCCATGTTATGTGGGAATGTTTTCACCACGTGGCCGTACGGCATTGCCGTAATTGTTCATAACAAACATGTTCTAAATTTGAATTTTCAAATTCGGAACACGTTGACGCGTCCGCAGCACGCGCGCTTTATTGCATAATATTACAATAAAACACATACACACCTAGCCGTGGGGCGCTAGTGTCGCGAGTTGCGTTAAATTAATAAAACAATAATGTTGGTGTATTTAAATAATAATTAGGCTTTTAATCTTGCATTGTTATTGAACTATAAATATTGTTGTTATCGTCACTTACCATCAGGTGCGATAGTGGTCAAACGCGAGCCTATCAAACAATAAAAAAAAGTATGTTAATTTTAATGTGAAAGGAACAAATGTTTTTGTGTCATCTAATTTAAGCACTAGTGAGTTTTCTCAATGCTGTGCAATCCGCTTATAAGGGTTTTTTTTTTAAACTTATTAGAAATAAGTAATAGTAAAAATGAAAATAATGGTAGATAAGGCTGTATGGTTGTAAAGACAAGAAAGAAATGATTTTAAAAAAAAACGAGTGTGCTTTAGACCACATGACTGGAGTAAACTTCTTTAGCTCCATCTATCGGCTGGAATAACTTTGTTTTTGCTTTGTTTAATGTTAATTGTAAATTGTCATTTTACCGGACATACCAACATAATAATACAAATTTTAACTTTGTTATGTTGTCAATGGAGATCTACGTGGACCAACCGCTTTCAACTTCCGTTCGCTTCGTCAACTTACTCCCCAAGTCAAGCGAGCGTAAAGAATACAAAATGAAATAACAAAAGTAAAAAAAAAAAATTAAGCGTAAAGAAGTTTTACTTCAAAAATAATCCCAGAAATAAAACTTAGGTATATAACGCGTTTCAATAAGAAACAATTTAGATTGGCGAAACCTTCCACCATTATATTAAAACGCAGTGGGAGTGAAACAGCAATAGAAATCCCTGCTCTTTCTTGCCCTTTTCTTTAGAAACGCGATATATATAGAGTTAATGTTGTTTCCAAAACTCCATAGAAGCTTCAAGTAAAGTTGCCACCACTTTACTAGGAGTATGACTTTGACTAGACTATGACTTGACTTGATGACTTCGACTGTGACTTGACACATTTGCGTAACTATCATTAACTTGAAAAATTATCAATTACTTGACACTGGCTAAATACACGGAGGTGTGGATCCAAATAACAAAAAAATAGAATTAATATTTGATATTTAACAAATGACAGCCGGCGTGATACAACTTCAACTCTACCCACAGATTAGATAAAAACAATTGTCTATTACTCAAGAGTTAATATTTGATATTTAACAAATGACAGTCGGCGTGATACAACTTCAACTCTACCCACAGATTAGATAAAAACAATTGTCTATAACTCAAGAGTTAATATTTGATATTTAACAAATGACAGTCGGCGTGATACAACTTCAACTCTACCCACAGATTAGATAAAAACAATTGTCTATAACTCAAGAGTTAATATTTGATATTTAACAAATGACAGTCGGCGTGATACAACTTCAACTCTACCCACAGATTAAATAAAAACAATTGTCTATTAACTCAAGAGTTAATATTTGATATTTAACAAATGACAGCCGGCGTGATACAACTTCAACTCTACCCACAGATTAGATAAAAACAATTGTCTATAACTCAAGAGTTAATATTTGATATTTAACAAATGACAGTCGGCGTGATACAACTTCAACTCTACCCACAGATTAGATAAAAACAATTGTCTATAACTCAAGAGTTAATATTTGATATTTAACAAATGACAGTCGGCGTGATACAACTTCAACTCTACCCACAGATTAGATAAAAACAATTGTCTATAACTCAAGAGTTAATATTTGATATTTAACAAATGACAGTCGGCGTGATACAACTTCAACTCTACCCACAGATTAGATAAAAACAATTGTCTATAACTCAACCATAGACATAATAAATTGTCAATTATTTTTTCTTAGTCCACAGACTATACATACTACCAACATTTTCACCATTATCACACACATAACCTATTCTGTCAACTTTCTTATAGGTACCTGTGTGTTCCCGAATACAGCCATGAAACGCACCATATGCGAGGAATGCGTCAAGTTTGCGGCTCAGCCAGCAAAGTTCAAGGGTTAACTTACATTAACCGTTTAATGCCCGCTATAAACTTAAATAGATTTCAACTTATGTAGATTTAACCATTAATATAATTTTTCGTCATTCAAAGGTCGTTTAAACATTTGTTGGTTTCATTTGCTATTCTTAAAGATTCATAAGGTAAATTAAATAATAGAAGTTTTTATAAAAGCTAAGCCAATCGACTGCGAAAAATGTTAATATATCCTCCAGAATCAAGCCAAGGTTATTTTGTCTGTATCTAGTCTATAAAATCTTATGACTAAAAGAAAAAGCATATAATTCTTAAACCAAAAACTTTTATTTGAATTTATAATCAAATAAAGAATGCTTATTTAACGAGAACGGTTCATAAACTTAAATAAAAATAAATATCAATGTTTTTTTATTATAAGTGTTTCATATCTCATCTTATTATATCACAAAATAAATCGACAAGTTAGCACAAATGAAAATTGACAAAACGGTAAAATCGAGAATTGATGTGACTCCCTAAAAATGGATAGCCCTCATTACCATGTCAACAAAACGTTCACAAACGTTATAAAATGCAAAATGGTGCGACCGGATGTTGACAATTGCATCACATAACATTCAGAAAACTCGAGAACATTGCTCTTTTTTCAGTCTTGGCGCGAGAGCGCCGTTTCTAAACTGTTTTCGATTACGCTTTATGGCGTTTGAGTTTAGAACACGATCGTGAATAGCACCTTCAAAGTTTCGAACGCGTGTACCAGATTCAAAAGAGTTCGGAATGTCTCCCAAATTAAATTTTCAGGTTGTAATTCATTCAAAATCGTTCGGAAACTTGAGGAAATTTTCGAAGCTCGTGTGTATTATAATTTTCGGAAGTTAGCAAATTATATCTTTTACACTTTACTTTTTTTGACAGTTAACGAGTATTCTGCAGTTAATGCTGTTATATATTTTACTTGTGGTAAAAAAGTAATATGTAAAGCTATTTTCAAAGCGAGATTTTTCTCATCAAAACGTTCATTTCTCGTTTGCGATTACTCCATTTGACTTTTTTATAGCAGATAAGAAAGTTAGCAGCATGTAATAAGGAAGACTAGACGCTTTATCAGCTCATGGGTTATTGTTCGACAAGTTTTATTTGAAATTTACGAACGCAGACAATGTGGAGGTGTTTTATTAAAATTCCGCCATTTTACTTACCATAAAAGCAGTAAGGGCATCCAGTACTATAACCTCTGTATAAAACTGTAATGCCTAAGAAGCTGGTAATAAACAAAGTAATAATAGTCTTTGTATATGTAATAATATCCATTTGGCATTACATTTCATACTATTAAGTCAATACAAAAAAATTACCGATTTGAAAAAACGATTTATGATTTTTGAAGTAAAATTTCTTAAGGCACGCTTGACTTGGAGGTAAGCTGGCGAGGCGAACCGAGGTGAAGATAGAAAGAAAGAGATGTTTCGTATATTACTGTAGGGGCGAAAGAGACGGAGCTAATGATTAAAGAAAAGTTTTAATTTAGTTGTGTAGTCTAAAGCACACTATTTTTTTGAATTTGTACGGTAAGCCATATATGTTTTGATTACCCATCAACAATTTATATATTTCACAACTAGCGGCCATTGCCGTGCAAGATGCTAAGTTACACATACATCTAAATTGATGCAAAGAATAACATTTATCAGAAATAGCAATGACAAGTTATCATGAATCATACTACATATTGCTCTTTGAGCCTCTTCCATGTACTTATGTATTTGACAGCCTCTGTAGTGTAGTGGTTGAGCAGGTCGGCCATAACCCAGAGGCGGCGAGATCGATTCCCGCGGCAGGATAAAAAGACCAAATACTTGTTCTGAGTCTGGGTGTCGTGGGACCATGGCCCTCGTAGTTCCTGGGTCCCTAGACACAGGGAATCCTAGTTAGGGTCCAGGATCTATGTATGTGATCGTTGGGCGTTATTATTGTTATTATTATGTGTAAACGCTCATACTGCTTTTATAGCGCGAGGGCGTACAAGGAGTAAAACATGTGCCACGGAGTATTGTCGATACTGATATCCGTAAGTTATGAATCTGATGTGAATACATAAATGTTTTATAAAACGTGCGGGAAGCTTAGGGTGAAACTTGATTTTGAATGAAAAAATTTCGAGGAAAAATTGTTTCGTTATACATTATTTATACCTACATTTTTTTAAAAAACCTTACCACAGTTTGTGCATTTAGCCAGAAATTATAAAATGTCGTTTTATAAATAAACTAACTTCTGCCCGCGGCTTCGCCTGCGTGGCCTATAGGAAACGAAGAAGAAAATTTTTCATAGATAATTCAACTACCCATTTCATCCTCTTAGGGATGGAATTCCAAAAAATTCTTAGTGGATACCTACACTTTACAAAGAACACACCTTACAAATTTCAAGTCTCTAGAACCAATGGTTTAGGCTGTGCGTTGATATATAAGTCAGTCAGGACTTTGAATTTTTTTATGTATAGATTAATGGCACATTAGCATTTGAGATAGATATTAAATTAATAAAACCGTACTAAATTAGTACATATGCTTTACCTTCCTTATTAAGTTTTGTAATACATAATCTTTCTCTACTACATTCATAGAATTTTGATACTTAACTCCTATTGTAGTTGTTTGATACTCTCTTATTTTTACTTTGGTTCTCTCCCCAGCGTCAAAATAACATTTTAAAACTCCAAAGTTCAATTTCCTCTTACACCTCTACAAAGGCTTTCCACTAGAAAAGTCGGAAGGCTTTGCGCGGCGCCCGTTCCGTTCCTAATATCGAAGGCAGTCGCGTCTCGCATACAGATGTGGCATTATCGAGTCATTTGTCGGCCGTCGCGATCTGCGTGGAGAGGAACGCGCCCCCGAGTTCTTATTTCAAAAATTTAGAGCGAAAATATTGCCTGCCTGACGCTGTTTAAGACAATCCTAGAGGCAGAAAATATTTTGTTATGAGCAGAAAGATTGGGAAATGAATGAGTGGGAAATAAATGCCTTTTAATGTATTTTTTTATAGATAGATAGATAGATAAACTCTTTATTGAAACACCACAAATTAAATAATTTAAAAAAAAGCGAACAAACTTAACCAAAGTGTAACGATGGGCGGTCTTATCGCTCAGAGCGATCTCTTCCAGACAACCTTTATGTATTAAAAACTCTATATAAAATGAAATTGTAATTTTTTTAATGTTAAAGAATGACGTGACGAGCTAACCATTCTCCTGACGTTAAGTGAAACGGCTGTTTAAATCAGATGCAGTGTCACTCGAAACTCTAAAGTATAGAGTTTCACGTGATATTGCACTGCGCACACCATCCAGAGACAACAGCACATTTAAAAAATTACTAGACTGTGAAATCAAGTCATAAAGTCTGCCTAGCTAATTTCACTAGCTACAGTGCCCTTCAAACCGAAACACAGCAGTGCTTGCGCACTACTGCTTGGCAGTAGTGCGCATTGGCAGCTTGCAGAATAACTGGCAAAGCGGCGGTACCTACCTTGACGAAATTTGCAGAAAAGTCCTAACACCTAGTTATATGATTATAGTATTAATTATTAAATAGCATTAATTATTGAATTAAAAAATAAATTGATGATTTTTGATTTTTATAATAATATCTCTTCGGTTAAGTAGGTACTACTGATTCTGTTCCATGAATCCGGTGACATTGTTGTGGTAAAAAATAAAGTATTTGCTCTAAATTTGTCTTTCAAGATTACCATGTTCAACGAACTGGCGACAATACATGACTTGGCATTCAATTACTATCTTTGTTCTAAATGAAGCTAAACTTAGACTCGTTAGCCTTTACTTTGACACTAATTTAGGTGAGACATTTTCTCTTTTATTGCTTACTCACGAGTAAACGCTTTTACTTGCATCGTCTTAAATGGCTACACATGACATTTGACTAGACAGTAATCAACGTTTCTAGAATTTAAAGAGGTATTAGTAATCATTCTTAATAGTGTGTAAGTACCATTGTTAGGGTAGATTTTTAATTTTTGAAGTAAAACTTCTTTACGCACGCTTGTTAAGTAAGCTGGGCCCGCCCGGTGACGCTGTAAAGGTCGATAGAGACCAACAGCATAAGCTCGTTCAAAAAAAAGCTGGTGAATGCCTAACGAGGCGCACGCAAGTTGAAAGTTGTTGGTTAACGTCAATCTCCATTGTCAACATAACATAGATTAAAAAAGTTATTAATATGTTGGTATGTTAGGTAAAATTACAATTTACAATAGCCAAAATGGCGACATGAACACTAAACAAAGCAAAAATAAAGTTATACCGGCGGATAGATTCAGCTAAAGAAGTTTTACTTCAGTCGCGTGGTCTAAAGCACACTCGTTTTTTTTTTCTTGTAGGCGTGGATGATGACCTGCTAGGCGATCACGTAACTGCTTGCAACCAATAGAACACAAATTTGTATGGAATTGACAGTTTGAATACGCAGCTTTTGTGCATAGTTAGTATGGAAATTTCTCATGTCGCATTGCAATTAAAGTTTCGTGATCAGTCGAAACCACGAAGAGAAGATGCAAGCGGCAAGCAGCCGCTTTAATGGGGTGATTTATAGGCTAAAAAACGTTAAACCTATTAAACTTTGCAGCTGATGGTTTCACAGAATAACTTAATACTTTGAAACCCCGCTAGTCTTACCAGAAAGTGATCTCCCGGTAAAGTAAACAAGGCCCCTTCCAACTATTAACAGAACTTCACAGGGTTTGCAAAAACTAGCTCGCAACCTATACGCATATGCAAAGACACCGCGCTCACTTACTTATCCAGGCATGCAAGATAGGCATCCGCAGGCATGCAAGTATTGGACAAAAACCTAATGAAGTCAATTACATGCTTGTACATATCTAGACAAATATGCTAAATGGTCACTCCTATACAGTCTTTAAAGGAAAGGTCGGTTCTTTCACTATTTTTAATCTGTATTGAGGTAAAAAGACAGCGGTATGTAAAGTTGGGAATGTTTGTTATTCGAAGTCCGCCATTTTGAATTGATTATAGAGTTTGTGACTCTTGTTAAATCACATACGAAAGTTACAATTAACACAGCCATAAAAAAATTACAATTGAAGGGGTGAGAACAAAAAGGGTTTAATTGATTTTTTTCACAAAATGACTTATGGGTATCGTTGGATTCAGCGTGAAATTATCTACAATAATACATCTCAAAATACCGAAATGAGGCCTAAATCTCGAGATTTTGAGTGTAAAAACAGTTTACCTGTCACAAGAACACAGTTCGCTTAGTATAAAAACATTATTATATTTATTTTTGTTACATTATATTTTTATTGTAATTGTATGAATTACTACTATATTTAGTATTTTAAAATGGAATTAAAACATTTTCAAGCAACTGAAACTTACATAAACCTTTTCTATTACCTTATAAGCACTCTACATTAAAATGACGCCGTTGAAGTTTAAAGTCAATTTTCTCGAAACTATTAATTTGACAGTTAAACCCTTTTTATTCTCAACCCTTCAATTATGATGCATAGTTTGTAGAAATAGGACATTTTTGTTGCTGTTTTGTTCAAATTTGTACAAACGCCTATGTTCGGTTTTTTTTAACTCCTATTATTTATGCATAAGTATATTTCTATCTCTTATTGTGTAGGCAAGTGGATAGCATAATTATTATGCATTTATTTGAGTAAGTAACTAATGAATTATTATTGTTTTCAGGTACCGAGACGAGGCATTGTGCTGGTCAGACAGGTAATAAGTACTAACTGTAAAAAATATTTTAATTTAGTTTCTTCACCCTTATAGTTAGTAAACTCATACTTCATACTACACTACACTTACTAGTAAAAAAACAAAAGAAGATACATGCATTTATTAAATCATTTATAAGTGGCATTGAGGATAAAAAACTCTTTAAAATAAAGGTTTTTATACCTAAAGTATAAAAAAAAAATCTAAGCTATATCTGTCTCAAAATTAATATGTTTACAGGCTAAAGACCGCCTTTTTAAACTCTTAGTACAATACTTAAAAAAATATAGTTTTCATTAAATCATAATCGAGGGTAGTTACATTAAGTTTTAGCATAATTATTGTTTCTACGTACTACTGAGCTACTTCATACGTTTATTTATTTATTTATTATTACATGCCTTCATAAAATGTCATTACTTAGTCTAACTAATCTATACAGTACTTAGTTCCCAATATTACATTGTATGAGCCCTGTGAGGGCGTTGCACTTTAGAGCATACATTGCCTATTTATATTATATCCTATGATGATGATGACGAAGAAGAAATAAAATTAAATATTACCAAAACAACGTAGGTAAGGTCCGTAATTTTATCTTGCCCTTAATGCAAACAAACTGACCACTATAATATTATAATCTGGGCCGGACGCGGACGTTGCAATGTAAATATTGGCCGCTCGCTCTAATCCTTCTGGACTAATAACTAATCTTTGCGATCCTTGAAATGAATATAGATAGATGATCAGCGAGCAACCAATGAGCGTTCAGTATTTGGTCTGTAAGTTGACACGATTTAAAAAAGTATACACAGAGTTTTGGCGGGAAAACGAAAAAGATCGCGTCACCGTATTGTATTATTTTCCAAAACTTGTGTTCTTTTCAGTGTTAGTGCATAAACTTGGTGGCGTTTTATTCGTTAAGTGCTGGATTACTGGCGTGAGTATAGGAAAATGGTATGATGATGGTGAAACGTTTATTTTTGTGTTGTTTCCAAAACTCCATAAAAGCTTCTGGTAAAGTTGCCTCCACTTTACTAGAAGTATGACTTGACTCGATGACTTGGACTATGACTTGACGTGATACATATACTATAATATTAATTAACTTGAGAAATTATCAATTACTCGACACTGGCTAAATACACACAAGTGTGGAGCCAATACAAAAACAAAAAAACTATATAGTGACGTCGCAGTGACAGAAAATAGAATCATCGTAGTAGAATCGACACACTGGGTGTAATTTATGGTAAAAGACATCGATTTCAATTCGATATCGGCGGCGAGTGGCAGAGATGGCCGAGCGGGATTGCTTATTTTGTGGCTTAGATATAGATAACAATGGGGACGGTGATAGGGTTGTCGCTTTATTTAAATTATAAGAACAAAAAATAATAATAATTACACTACAATACACTATTAAAACTAAATACTAACTTGAGTTAAAACCTTTAAAACCTATGTTAATTTTTGCAAAAAAAAGTGTGGTGCAGTATTTGGGGACTGCCGATAGAAGTGAAAACAAAGTAACAGCTCATGGGAAGCGTGCGGTGACGATGACGCGAGTCTCACGCTTTTTGCTCACCCAAAAAGTACACATATACACAGTAAACATAAAGCTCATGAAAGCGTTCGGTGACGATGACGCGAGTTCCCTGATTTTGTTCACCCAAAAAGTGTTCAAAAACGCATATAAATAGTTATTCTGAGTCTGGGTGTTGTGGGACCATGGTCCTCGTAGTTTCTGGGTCCCTAGACACAGGGAATCCTAGTTAAGGTCTAGGATCTATGTATGTGATCGTTGGGCGTAATTGTTATTATTATTATTATTATTAAAGAAGTTTTCGCTTCAAAAACAAATTGTTGTAGGATCGTACAACCCTAATTGGTTTTGGTCAACACGGCCAGCTGATAGGGTTGGTTATGTTACCGCAACTTACTAACATCCGCGGTTAACCCTGCAATTACCGGGGCCTGCGGGACTTACTGGGTCCTACTGGGGCAAGCTGGGTCCTACCGGGTCCGAGTTGCCTGCTGTTAATGTTTAAATTGTTGTTTAATTATTTTTATGGCCTTGGGTAATGTGTTTTGGGTTCTGAGATTGGGTCTGTGGTAGTGACTAAGCTTGACGCGTTGAGTGTTTTTAAGCGATTTCCAAAAAGATGGATATACTATATGTAGGATGTATGGTTTGTCTGTATGTATTTTTATAAATTAAACATCGTCTCGAATGTTCAAACACATCTGATGTTTCGCGACGAAAACAATAATATGGCCGTGATGTATTTTATGTTGGTAAAAAAGTTTTTTCGAGTTTTTGTAATTATTTTTATTAATAAATTTCTAAACGTTGGTTGAGCAGCGCGTAGCCTCATGAAATCAAAGGAACTCTAAAGAAATCAAGGAGTTGGCCGTTCTTTGGTTTAAATACCTACTCTTTGGGCTTAGGAACTATTTTTAACGTGTAAGTTTCTGTCTAATATAGTTTTTATGCCGGCCTTTACAGTGCCTTTATTCTTTTAAGTAACTAAATACTACACTAATAACTAATAAATAATAACTACTAAATATGACTAGATACATTTCCTCATAAAAAAAATTCGGAGATTTTTGATTGCCGATGGTATTTTCCTCAAAAAGGGGGAAATTTTTGCCGCTCCATTTACCAACCGATTTTGATCATATTTGGCGGAAGCGTTCTCAATTCTAAATAAGCATTTTAAATATGAACATAATCGGTCAAAAGGTTGTCAAAATGAGTTTTGAGTGTAGTGTAGACCAATTTTGATTCTATAGGTAGGAACATTCGGTAGGTAGGTACTTAATTCTAAACACTTACAAAAAACAAAGATATTCTACATACCTACGGATTGGCGTATTGAATAATTAATTTCATACCTCGACATGACGTATTGAATAATTGATTTCATATCTACATTAAAAAATTGCAAATAAAAAGAAATAATCGATGTCACCAATATCGATATGCACACAATGGTTGCGCAATCGATCGGTCTAATGCTTCCATGTTTGCATAACAGATTCTGTATGATGTCCGTGGGAATTACAAATGCGTACATATAAGAGGCTACGAGAACCTTATAAGTACGCGGACTGGTTTTGAACTTATTTGTATTGTGATCGATCAATTTTGTTTATCTATTAAATCTTTGGATGTAAAGTCCAACAAGTATAAGTTGGAGTTTTGGCGGGAAAACGAAAAAGATCGCGTCACCGCATTGTATTATTTTCCAGAACTGTAATTTTCAGTGTTAGTGCATAAACTTGGTGGCATTTTATTCGTTAAGTACTGGATTACAGGCGTGAGTGTGGGAAAGTGGTATAATGATGGTGCAAAGTTTCTTTTCGTGTGGTTTCTAAAACTCCATAGAAGCTTCTGGTAAAGTTGCCACCACTTTACTAGGAGTATGACTTGACTAGACTAGACTATAACTTGACTTGATGACTCAGACTGTGGCTTGACGTGACTTGCCTTATATTAATATACTAGTCGCGCCTCGCGGTTTCACCCGCGGATAAAAAGAATTTTATATATTTGCTCATCCCACGGGAACATTTCACTTGTACGGGATAAATTGTAGCCTATATGTTAATCCAGTGTATAAGCTATCTTGGTACGATTTCATCCAAATCCGTTCAGTCGTTTGAGCGTGAAGGAGTAACAAACATACACACATACAAACTTTCGCCTTTATAATATTAGTGTGAAGTGTGATATTAATTAATTTGAGAAATTACCAATTACTTGAAACTGGCTAAATACACAAAAGTGTGACGCCAAACCAAAACAAAAAAAAAAGTATAGGTTGGCGCGCAGTGGCGCCACTGGTCACATACTTATTATTAATCTGCTGAGTTCAGGTAAAACTTAAATATCATCAAATTATCATAAAATTTAGGGATCATTACTCAAAACCTCTAATTTATTTATATCATTTGCTTCCAAACCAATATGGTTCAAGCAAATAAACTCAACAATCGACTTCATCATCATCATCATCAGCCTGTGCTAGTCCACTGCTGGACATAGGCCTCTCCCAAGGTACGCCATTTAGCCCGGTCTTCGGCTTTTCTCATCCAATGACTGCCAGCCACTCGGCGCAAGTCGTCGCTCCACCTAGTCGGTGGGCGTCCTACACTACGGTCCGTATTACAGAACGATGCTTAGTCATCGACCGCTGCTCAAGCAGAGATTTCATTCACTAATTGGTCACTTTATGAATTAAATCTTTGCTTGAGCACTGATCGAAGACTGAGCATCATTCTGTAATACGGACCTACGTTTGCCAAGTCACGGTCTCCACTCAAGGACACGCTTTCCCCAACGGTTGTCGGTTCTGCGGCAAATATGGCCAGCCCACTGCCACTTCAGTCTGCTAATTCGATAGGCTACGTCGGTGACCTTAGTTCTCTGACGGTCAAAGTCAAAGTCAAAGTCAAAGTCAAAAGATTTATTGCAAATAGGCTAATTTTAGCACTTTTACAAGTCAAAATTATACTAGGTACTTAAAATTAAGTTATTTCACTAAGCATATAAAATTACAAAGTGCTTATCGGACGGATCATCTCATTTCTGACTCGAACCAAATACAATCGACTTACCTTACATGAAATGTTGTGTAGTTCTACAATTCGCCACCGCCAACTTATACTTGTTAGACTGTACAGATTAGCTAGTACTTAGTGTTATGCATTGTATGTGCATATTGCATTAGTATTATGTATATTATTAGGATCATGATAGATAATTTAACCACCCATTTCACCCTCTTAGAGGTGGAATTTCGAGAAAACCCTTTTTTAGTGGATACCTACACTTTACAAAGACCACACCCTCCAAATTTCAAATTTCTAGAACTCGGCTTAGGCTGTGCGTTGATATATAGGTCAGTCAGTCAGGACTTTGAATTTTATATGTACAGATTATTATGTATTTTTTTAATATTTTTAATAGCATCAAAGTGTTGTGTTATCTAGTTCCCATAGTACAAACTTTGCATAGTTTAGGGCTAGATGGCGCTGTATGAAATGATCACAAATATTTGTTTGCTTAAATATTTGTTTTTAGCTATTCAACGAGAGAATGTTGCCAGCTTTTTGGGTACGCTTCCCGCAGAAGGTGATCTACATTCTGTGTTTTATTTATGACCCCTTTTTTACCTGCAATATTACTTTTTCTCCAATAATTAATTATAGTTGAGTTTTATAGGGAAAAAAATAGAAAAATAATGTTTAAGATTGTTTTTGCTTGGTTATTTTATTTATTTAATTAAACTTTGCCATGCCATCAGCTCCCACCGCTTAATAGGTATTTACCTTTAAATTTAATAATACTGGCTATTCTTAACTTTAGCAACCAACTATAAAAGTTGTATAAAAAAACTAAATAATTTGATTGATGCTTTACTTTACGTACAGCTAATTGCATACGTTTGCAGTATTATTAACTTTCCAATGGCTATGATGTATAAAAAACCCGCAGAATTAAATTGTATAATTTTACATACCTAATAAAAATCTGTAATTAAAATAATTCGCATTTTATAAACATGTTATCATTTCCTATTAAAGCCTACGTTGAGAGCATCTACTTTTTGTTACTCTTTTATTTTGGTCTATGTTCGTTTTTTGAAGTAAAACTTCTTTACGCACGCTTGACTTGGGGAGTAAGGTGGTGAATGCATGACGAGGTGAATGGAAGATGAAAGTGTTGGTTAACGGCGATCTCCATTGTCAACATAACAAAGTTAAAAATTTGTATTACTATGTTGGTATGTCCGGTAAAATGACAATTTAAAATTGTCAAGATGGCGACATGAACATTTTAACAAAGCAAAAAAAGTTATACTGGTCGATAGATACATAGATAGATAGATAGATGGATAGATGAACTCTTTATTGTACACACCAAATAACAAAAATTGCAAAGAAAAAACAATTATTTATATGAAGTGTAATAATGGGCGACCTTATTGCAAAAAGAGATCTCTTCTTGGCAACAGATAGATATAAACTAAAGTCTGGTCTGTGGTCTAAAGTTCATTCGTTTTTTTTTTGTTAGAGCTTGACAGCTGTCTTTTGCGATGGCGACAAATGTCACATGTAATGATATAGGGTTGAGATGTTTTAATACGTTCCGAGTATGATATCGGGTATTTGGCGGCAATCAAATAGCGCTTAATGTTACGTCGTAAAGTATAGAATGCTCAAATTTGTGTGAGTAGGGGTGGCAACTATACTGATATTTATATTTTAATGATATTTATACTAATCATTATGGCGATCAAGAGTAAATAAAAAATGCCAACTGTGCTCGAATATAATTCGCACACCAATGGTGCACTAAATGTTTGATGATTGTTTATCTATTATAGACTGGCCCGATAGCTCAGTTGGTAGTAACCCTGCTTTCTGAACTTATGTTGAAACAATAAATAAGAGATTTGGCGGGAAAACGAAAAAGAGCGTGTCGCCGCATTGTATTATTTTCCATAACTTGTGTTATGTTCAGTGTTAGTGCATAAAATTGGTGGCATTTTATTCGTTAAGTGCTGATTTACAGGCATGAGTGTGGGAAAGTGGTATAATGATGGTGAAACGTTTCTTTTCGTGTTGTTTCCAAAACTCCATAGAAGCTTCTGGTAAAGTTGCCACCACTTTACTAGGAGTATGACTTGACTAGACTAGACTATGACTTAACTTGATGACTTGGACTGTGACTTGACTTGACACATTATATAATATTAATTAACTTGAGAAATTATCAATTACTTGACACTGGCTAAATACACTAAAGTGTGGAGCCTAAACAAAACACAAAAAAAAAAACAATAAATAAATTTGAATTTGAGCTCTGCGTTATGGGTTCGATTTCCATTCAGGGATGGAAGAGATTCCGTCATTATTTGTATGATGAATATCGATGTTTGTTCTGTGTCTGGGTGTTATATTGTATTCTATGTATGTTTTATATTATTTACAAACAAAAAGGAAAGTATTTAATCAGTTATCTGGTTCCCATAGTACATGTTTTGCTTAGTTTGGGGCTAGATGGCGTTATGTGAAATGTTCACATAACGCCATATTTATTTATTTATGTCTATGCAAATTAGTGGCATTCGAATACTTAGTTATAATAATTATAATAAACAACAACTGAGTATCTTAACTTCAGTTTTGACAATTTTCAAGTCTGAAAATAGACCTACTATAACAACGCAGTGAATTTAATTAAAGTATTGATATTTATTTGAATTTATTTTATTATAATTAAATTACATTGAGCACATCCCTATTCTCCATTCGATGCACTATACTTATTAAAATCAACCATTATCGATCCCGAAACTCGCTTCATACCGATTTCTGCGAGATTTTATAAGCAAAACCTTTTTTTAGTTTTAAATTAGCGTCCAAGTGCGCATACGCAGGTTGTAGTTAAGTTAAACGTCTCAAACGGTGCGCAATTTGCGGGTCTGAGTAAGCTATAAATCATGTAAAATTATTTTTTCATTACGGAACGGCGAATCGTGAAGGGTTATTATTCTATTAGTAGTGACAGAGAGTTTCTGTTAATATATTGTTTTTATTTCGCCTTGAGCTATTGGGTAGCTAAACATCCGGACTCAACTTTAGCTTGTGAATCGAGTGTAAGGCTAAATTATATGAAAAAAATTAGGTGCGGCAGTAATTAATAATAATAGTAATAACAAAAATAACGCCCAACGATCACATACATAGATCTTGGACCCTAACTAGGATTCCTTGTGTCTAGGGACCCTGGAGCTACGTGGACCTTGGTCCCACAATACCCAGACTCAGAACAACTATTTGCGCTTTATGTTTTGTCACAAATACTTGTCCTGTCGCGGGAATCGAACCCGCCGCCTCCGGGTTAAGAGCCGACCTGCTCAACCACCACGCCACAGAGGCTGCCAATTAGGCAGTAAACAGTGCAGGTTTACTATACATGCAACATGTACATAGTGCGGATTATACAAGATAAAGATTGATAAATAAATAAAACTCTTTATTGTAATACCATATTACATAGATATGAGGCCTCGAGAGCCAAAGTGGCCTAACTGCATTTTTTTCAATTTTCATATTTTTATTTGAGTCTGCTCTATGTACATAGAATACAATATAATAAAGGTGAGGAGTCATTTTCTACAATTATTCTTTCATCCTATTTTAATCCCTATTTATTGGAGGCCTTTATTGGTGGATTTATTTATTGCGCTGTAGCTTTTACCATTTAGAGCAGAAGCCAATAAAAAAATTAAAATTGAAAAAAAATTAGTTTGGCCACTTTGACTCTCTTGGCCTCATATACTACCCGTGCAAAGCCGGGGCAGGTCGCTAGTACTTAATAAGTAACCTGAGTTTTGGCGGGAAAACGAAAAAGATCGCGTCGTCGCTATGTATTATTTTCCAAAACTTGTGTTATTTTCAGTGTTAGTGCATAAAATTGGTGGCATTTTATTCGTTAAGTGCTGAATTATAGGCATGAGTGTGGGAAAGTGGTATAATGATGGTGAATCGTTTCTTTTCGTGTTGTTTCCAAAACTCCATAGAAGCTTCTGGTAAAGTTGCCACCACTTTACTAGGACTATGACTTAACTTGATGACTTGGACTGTGACTTGACACATTATATGATATTAATTAACTAAAGATATTATCAATAACTTGACACTGGCTAAATACACAAAAGTGTGGGGCCAAAACAAAAAAAAAGTAACCTAGTTGATCGTTTCCTACTTAAATGTCATTTCTAGAGTGTTCTTCACCTCGTCCATATAACTCGGATCGAGATCTTATCGCACGGTACGCATTAGCCCAGCGTACTCTAACATACTTATGATACCGTCTTTTGAAACCTGCCTTGAATTAATTCATTAAAACCTAACCACTAAAAAATTAAACTTAACGCCACTTTAATGATTAGTTTAACTCATATGTAAAACAATAGAATTTCACTCAGCACCTAATCTATCTACTTAATCGTGTATCAACCTAATAAATGTATCTACCTAATCGTATATTTGAGGTTATGTTTGTTTTTCTAAATAAAAAAGATATTCTTATAGAACTACACGGTTATTATAACATAAAATATTAATAAATAATTCAGTCAGAGAAACTATTAACTTGGTATTAGGGGGCAAAAACTGAAATCTTACAGTGAAGACTATTATGGTAAAGGAGCGCAAAAGTGCATGATTTGGATCTGGGTTGCCAGTGCAGCCAGCAAGAAAAGAACCAATAAACTTATAGACTTAATATGACAAGTATAGTGTACTTGACGCGACTTTGACGATTTGAATTGTATTAAAATTTAAAAAATAAACATAATTTGATACACCAGCCAGAATAAACAAAAAAAAGTGCTCAAACAACGCAGTCGTTATTTTAAAAATATAAGTAATTAGTTCATTATAAACACATGCCCTCGTACATTTTTACATCCATCACTGACAAAATTAGCGCGAAAGATCGCGCGGTGGACTCCTTTTGTAATAGGATATAATATAAATAAAAAATATAAATACTAAGTAGGCAATATTCATTAATACCAAAATCAATTGCATTCAGGCTATTGTAAGTTTAGTAATCTATTATTTATTTATTTTACTTAATTCACAACCCTTAATTAACAAAGTTTATAATTAATATACTAAACCAAAATTGGATTTACATTTTATATACAGTAAAGTCTCTAGATATATCACAAAAATGAAACGAGAGTAAATTCGCTTGTATGTATGCGCACGCGCATGTAGATAGTGTATTGTGTTTGGCACTTATTTTATTTGTTTGTTTTTGTGTAATGACACTAAATATTAAACATTTTTGTATATCAGAAGGTGACTTTAATCCTGTGTTTTTTTTTTTTTTTTTTTTTTTTTTTTTTTTTTTTTTTTTTTATGTTACTGAATGATTTACACCTGATGTTAAGCGCCACGGCTGCCCATAACAGAACAGTGTCAATCGGAACCCCAAAATAGAGTTTCGAGCAACACTGCACTGCGCACATCGTCCTGAGACATCAGCAGTCTGGTAATAAGATTACTCGACTGTGAGATCAGATCATAAAGTCTCAATTGCCCAGTAATTTCACTAGCTACAGTGCCCTTCAAACCGGAACACAGTAGTGCTTGCGCACTACTGCTTGGCGGCAGAATAACTGGCAAAGCGGTGGTACCTGCCTAGACGAACTTTGCAACAAAGTCCTACCACCTAGTAAAATGTTAGTGTTTTATTTATGACACCTTTTTACCAATACAATATAACAATATTACTCTTTTTCAAATAATTAATTATAGTTTAGAATTATGTTTATATGTAAATTGAATCTTTTATTTAGTGTTCATTGTTGGAAATAAATGCCATTGATTTTTTTTAATACCATTATGTATTTTATGTAATACTAGTTGCGCCCCGCGGTTTCACCCGCGGATAAAAAGTATTTTAATTATTTGCTCATCCTACGAGAAAAAATCACTTTTTATGTTAATCCAGTGTATAAGCTATCTTGGTACCGAATTTCATCCAAATCCATTCAGCCATTTGCGCGTGAAGGAGTAATAAACATACACACATACACACAAACACACATACAAACTTTCGCCTTTATAATATTAGTGTGATAGTTACCGCTACAGAATAAGGTGTTTTAATAACAGCCGGATAAGAATCTATTTTGACTGTAACATTAGTAACATATATAATTAACCCATTTCCATTACACTTAAATAAAAGAATAACTTAATAGCTTTTACATGTTGTAATTATATATTACATACGCTATTATTAAGGCAATTTATAGGTCTAGGACAAGGACCGATTCATCAAAATGACTTAAGTAATGATTGATGCATAATTTTGTAATTAATGTTGCCATGTCAGGAATCTATCCTTTTTACTACATAACCTTTATTATAGCATTAATCGATTCTAGTATCGATATAGATTAATCGCCGAATAATTTAATGATGCAATTTTTTCGCGGCACTCTTCAATATACCATTTTAAGCAGAGCTCGATTATTTATACATGGAAATTGATTTCGGGATCAGCGTGGACTGGTTGGTTTAACAAGACAGGTGCACGAATTGCTGACAATTTTTTTCAAACTATTCAACCTTCAATTGTCCATGTTTTAATTGCAAAGATAATCTGATTACTATGAAACTTTGAAGTTGGTCATTTTCATTTTTAATGGGACAGTAAATTGGTTTAAATGTAAATCGTTATGTGGTTCAAACTACCAATTCACTGGCAACGTGGTTCAAAAAAATGGCGCAATGTTTGTTCTAATACCTAATAATACCCAATTTTTTTTTGACAGAGGGAAATGCCCTCGCTCTTCCCTGCCACCATAGGGGTGGTGGGGGGGGTATGTGGGACTCGAACCTACTAAAACCCCCCCGTGAGCCCTCGTCCGCCGTACCGGGGCGAGATGGGGTCGCGACTGCAGTCCAGCCAGCTCGCCCCCGGCGGCAGGCCCTTTCGGGCCTCCTTGCGATAATACCCAATACCTACCTTAATGCGTATTTAAGGAAGGAAACTAAAGAAATATAAATGATGCACTAAAAATTAATTTGCTAGAGGCTCTATGACGTAGAACCTACGTTACGTAGTAGGGAACTGTAGCTCAATTTGGTGGGACTCGGGAATTATATAGCTTATTCATGCTTTACCGAAAAATAGTAGGATTATGAAGAGATCTTGTACTTAGGTATTCGATGTCACTGTATAAAATCATCCAATTAATAACCTACTGATTTTAAAGTCATAAATAATTATATGAGCCCATACCTAAAAATTATTATAAACTGTCTAGAAACTTCTCCGAAAGCGACGACGCGTGGTGACGAAGCGTTGACGAAGGCTAAGCTACCAAGCCCTGAACGCCGACGCAAAGTCGACTTTTTTTAACAGGTTAATGCTGTTGATCTATACCAACCTTTACAGCAGTAGAGACCAACAGCAAAGTCGACCGGCTCGTCATATACCATAAAGTGAGACACTGGTCAAATGTAAGCCTATTAAAGGTTTAAATCCCACTAAGTGATTCACTAACTGACATTGGTCATTGCAATTTGCATTTTGGCGGGAATCTTCTGTTGTTGAATCGGTATTAATTACTTTTGTATAAAAAGAGCAAATTTTGTGTTTGTATCCATTATTTTATAGGACTTGAGTTTGACCTTATATCTATTTTGTGGCTTGACTAACTAAACGAATGTTGACGTAACTTTGAATAGATGGCTTGATCATCTTAAATTTAATTAGAAGGCAAACTTGACAATGGCTAAATATTCGCTAATCACGTACAGCCTTATTAATAAACACGAAGTAGCTTTAGACTAGTTACACCATCTTTTGTCTCTTTCGATCCAGCTAAATATTCCAGTAGCAAAAAAAGGACAAAAGCTGAAGTAACTAATCCGAGACTAATACCCGTTTATTAATAAGGCTGGTAGAGCCCAACTTAATTTAAAAAACTGTTACTTAAAATTACTGAATTATATTTATTAATTATATAAATGCATTGACATCTATTAAAATAATTTACTCATAATTTAGCGCTTTTTTAACTCTAATAACTGGCAGCACCGTCTTGATAAGGTAAGGTAACTATTAAGAGTTGGGGAAAAAAAGACTCGGATTCAGGCAGGTTATAAAAAAAAAGATTTTTTTACTAGAAATTACTAAATATATCACTTATGGTCTTAAACTGCATCGCTTTTTTACAAACTCGTAATTTTACTAATCTAAGATAACATCAAAAATTTCCCGCCATTTAAAACTCAATAAAAATAAGTTTAGCAACGAAGCGACAACATTAATTTTAATGGCTCTTAAGTCACACCATTATACAGCGCACTTAAATAGTAGGCAAACGGGCCCCATAATGATATGTAAATTAAGACATAAAACATTTATGAAGTTTGTTTACTGGCTCTTTTTTATCATCTCCGAGAAAATCGAGACTAAATCGATCAAAGTTAAAATACAGCTTGACCACAATAATTCAATGTTGCAGTTACACTTTTCACATCACAGTGCTTTGTAAACCATAAGCAATAAATATGTTTTTTGATTGGAAATTTTGAAATTTTATATTAAACCAAAAGTTTTTCATACATAAATAATTTTAATGTAATTTTTACAACGGGACCATGGTCCTCGTAATTCCTGGATCCTCCTAGATACAGATAATCCTAGTTAGGGTGCAGGATCTATGTATGTGACGGCGGCAACGTCCAGTTATAAACTCTATGCGCAGCGGGCAGTACCGTAATTTACCCTGTGGTAGCATTTACATTTATTACTGTGGCAACACCGGCAACTGTTATCGCTTCTCCACCCATCTGGCTATATAAAGGGAGCGCTCGGTGTACTACGAATCATTCTTGTTCCAGACACGGTGCGGTGTTGACATGCTGAAGCCCTATAGTTATATTGGTTGCAACCTACGCACAACCTGTTTTGCCGACATATGTGATAGTTGGGTGTTATTATTATTTTTTGTTGATAGATACCTAAATAGAGATACAAAAAAATATATTTTGAAAAAATGTGATGTCACAAAATTTAGATCCTTCCTCTTGTCACACAATGTCGCACTTAATCGACCCCCTCCCTTTCACCTGTGACGTAATTTATGGATGGCCCCTAAACAACTTTTGCATAAAATGGTTTCTTCACCAGACAAATATACTTTTTTTTATATTAGTGAATGATGTGACGAGCTAGTCGTTTACCTGATGTTAAGCAACACGGCCGCCCATAACAGAACAGTGTCACTCGGAACCCCAAAAGATAGTTTCACGCGACACTGCACTGCGCTCATCATCCTGAGACATCAGCACAGACTGGTAATAAAATTACTCGACTGTGAGATCAGATCATAAAGTCTCATTTGCCCAGTAATTTCACTAGCTACAGTGCCCTTCAAACCGGAACACAGTAGTGCTTGCACACTACTGCTTGGCGGCAGAATAACTGGCAAAGCGGTGGTACCTTCCTAGACGAACTTTGCAACAAAGTCCTACCAACTAGTAACTTTCTTAACTTATCGTGTTCAACATTCACCTGTACAGAAATTATTGCAAAATTATCGTCCGTCCGCAAAATAAACATAAATCAAAACACATTTATGCAGCAGCAGTCATAATCTCGGCTCGATTGGACAGTATAATCAAACGTTGGAGAGGGATGCATGCATCGAGGTTAGTATTGATAAAGAGAGACGGAACATCCACCATTTCGATTTACTGTATCTTGATACAGATGACGCTATCTGTCTTCCTGCAGGTAATTTTATCTTAGTTTTTATTGTGGTTTTTAACGTTAATTGTCGTTAAAGTGTTAATAAAAATCTGTAAAACGTACATACAGCCGAAAATCGCCTACTTTTTAAGCATTTATTTTGAATCATACCAAATTAATAGTAATAATAATGATAATAACGCCTAACGATCACATCCATAGATCCTGGACCCTAACTAGGATTCCCTTTCCTCTGTAGTCCCCAAAAACTACGAGGACCATGGTCCCACAACATCCAGGCTCAGAACAAGTATTTGCGGTTTTTTCCGTGTACAAATACTTGTCCTGCCACGGGAATCGAACCCGCCACTTCCAGTTTATGAGCTGAACTGCTCAACCACCACACCACAGAGGCTGTCAAATTCATTCAACAATGTTTTTTTTTTTTTTTTTTAAGATTTGGCTCCACACTTTTTTGTATTTAGCCAGTGTCAAGTTATTGATATTTTATCAAGTTATCGATATTTCACGCAAATATGTGTCAAGTCACAGTCGAAGTCACCAAGTCAATCCATAGTCAAGTCAGTCTAGTCAAAGTCATACTCCTAGTAAAGTGGTGGCAACTTTACTTGAAGCTTCTATGGAGTTTTGGAAACAACACGAAAAGAAACGTTTCACCATCATTATACGACTTTCCCACACTCACGCCTGTAATCCAGCACTTAACGAATAGAATGCCACCAATTTTATGCACTAACACTGAAAATAACATAAGTTTTGGAAAATAATACAATGCGGCGACGCGATCTTTTTCGTTTTCCCGCCAAAACTCCCAACAATGTTTTATAAACAATTAATTTGACATTATGTTATTTAAGTTTCACAGTCATTATTGTGCGATTACTACCATCAAACTAATTAAGCTTAAATTTTTAGCAGATGTTCAATTTTTTAACTTGCATGTGCCAATAATTTTCTTTCGATAATAACACATACTTATAACGTTAAGTTGTGTTTCTCTCTTTCTTTTAAAAGAAAGATTATAGCACTGTCCCTTTCGTCCCTGCAGGTCGACTCAAGAAGGTCAATAATTTACTTTAATATTAAATGATGTCCTCGTTACGTATTATACGTTGTATAAACAAATATTTTTTTCACACTTAAGTTGTTTCAATTTTGTGTTTTTACTGCATTGAAAGATTAAAGATAAAAATAAAATTACTTACTTGAATCATGTCGAATATATTTTATTATTATGGTATTAAAATCAAAATTCCGGGTTCCGAATAATAATAATAATAACGCTCAACGATCACATACATAGATCCTGAACCCTAACTAGGATTCTCTGTGGCTAGAGACCCAGGAAATACAAGGACCATGGTCCCACAACACCCAGACTCAGAACATGTATTTGTGCTTTTTTTTCTGTGCATCAATACTTGTTCTGTCGCGGGAATCGAACTCGCTGCCACTGGGCTATGAACTGACCTGTTTAACCACCACACCACAGACGCTGTCTAAATGAAGATCAATATCCGAATGAAAATCAGTTATCAAGCTTACACGCTGACCTTCATGTTAACCTAATGCTGGCACTTATTTGGCAAAACGAATAAGCATTGCAATTCAACGGGGCAATGCTGCCAGCATGTTGGGTACGCTACCTACTGGTAGTGGGCTGAAGCATTTGGACTGTCTATTTTTCTAGTAGTAGGTAGTGTTTAGTATTAGTTATTATATCATTGAAAAAAAAATGAAAAATGAAATAATCATTTATTTGACGAAAGCCAAATTGACATAATGGTGATGATTGGAACACCTGGCTACGACACTAGGCTCGAAACCCGTGCTGTGGGAACCAGGACCCTTTCGTCGGAGATACAGTTCTCTTACGCCTATTAGAGAACTTGAATAAATGATAAGTGTTACATCACATGAAAAAATATAATCTAATCAAGTGCAAGTGTGGAGATGTGAGACGATGGTGTGAAATGTTGATGAACACGTATAGATACCTAGATGAAGTGTGTATGTTGTGCATGTTGGTGTATGTGGTGCGTACATGGTATGTGTTGGTATAATTATGCTGTCTGCATTAGTGTATATGTAGGAGGACGGGTTGTGCATGAGTTGCAACCTATATAACTATAGGCCTTCAGCATGTCCACACCGCGCCGTGTCTGGAACAAGAATGATTTCTAGTACACCGAGCGGTCCCTTTTTATAGCCAGATGTTTGGGGGAGCAATGATAGTTGCCGATGTTGCCACTGTAATAAATTTAAATGCCACCTTAGGGTAAATTACGGTACTGCCCGCTGCGCATAGAGTTTATAACTGGACGTAGCCGCCCTCATATATGATGTATGGTTGTTTGTTAGTGTATGATTTGTATGTTGGTGTAAGCGGTGTGTGTTTTATTTAATTGATAAAACATCATTGTAGTATTTAGTTTGAAAATAAAGGTTTTATCACCCAAGTTAACCTGAGTTGGGACCTAAATCGTGACATCTCCCAACATTAATAATAGTAACAATAACGCCCAGAGATTAGCCACATAGATCCTGGACCCTAACTAGGATCCCTGTATCTAGGGATCCTGGTACTACGAAGACCATGGTCCCACAACACCCAGACTCAGAACAAGTATTTGCGCTTTTTCTCTTATGCTCAAATAATTGTCCGGCCCAACCACCAGAGAGGCTATCAAATTACATTGTTATTTTTTTTTTCATTTTTTTTTATGTTAAAGAATGACGTGCCGAGCTAGCCGTTCGCCTGATGTTAAACGACACGGCTGCCCATATCAGCTGCAGTGTCACTCGGAACTTTAAAGTATAGAGTTTCGCGTGACACTGCACTGCGCACGTCATCCTGAGACATCAGCACAATCTAGTAATAAGATTACTAAACTGTGAGATTAGATCATAAAGTCTCATTTGCCCAGTAATTTCACTAGCTACAGTGCCCTACAAACCGGAACACAGCAGTGCTTGCGTACTACTGCTTGGCGGCAGAATAACTGGCAAAGCGGTGGTACCTACCTAGACGAACTTTGCAGTAAAGTCCTACCACCTAGTAAATTATATAATTATTTTGAACCCATGCATTGTTTACGATCTTTTTAGACGAACTGTTACTTTTATATTTTTTATTCCACTACTAACTAACTACACTCTACGAGTACCCACTAAAAACATGTTATAATAATAATGTTGTGTGATATTTGTGATCACGGAAATTTGATTGAAATGCAACAAGAGAAATCGTTTTAAGATTCGCAATAAACATATAAGGCCTTGGTCAAACGTTTGGTGGATGCATCGGATAGCCAGAATGCTGGCTTTTATTTTGCCAGCATTCTGAGCACTTTTCCCTACACCAGAGAAATTTCGTTTCTATTTTGAAAAGTTTCATACATAAACAGCGCATTGAAACTGTCAAATTCATACAACTTTGTTTTTCTATTTATTGCAATCAAGTTGTATGATGAATAAATATATTTTGTTTCTTTTAACTATAACTCATGTGTAGCAACGAAATTCCAGTAACTTTATTGTTTATTAAAACACAATGTTATATGCGACTGAGATCTCAAATAATTATAAGAAATATAAATAAAATCATAACTGTATTGATAACATTCTCATAGCTTCATACCGATGTATGAAGCGCACCTTGTTACGTATCAATAATGTGACAATGGAGTGTAGGGATACGAACTCTTGGTCTTAATCTTGAAATTTTGTCTTGGTCTTGAAAACATAGACTTGGTCTTGGATATATGGTTTTAGCCTTGAATACTTGGTCTCGGTCTTGATCTTGGTTTTGAATACTTGGTCTTGGTCTTAAATGCTTGGCCTTGGTCTTGGTCCCGAATTCTTGTTCTGGGTCTTGATGACATTATGTCCATCCATCGTCATCTGCATCGAGTACCTACCTATTATTGTTCTATGACTGCGTCGCCATTTACTTGGAATTTGGTGAGATGGTCAGTGGTCAAATGCAAGTTTGTCACTTGTCACAGTTTGTCACAAAAACTTGTTTATAAAGATACATTCTTACAATACTTTTAAAACGAATTTTAAAATATTCCTGACCTTTGTGGTTATATACTTCTTTTTTGTTTCTACACTGTTCAGTTTTTCTTATGATACATAATTAACACATATTGATTAATTATTAATTCTATATTCGACTGCTGTAATAAACGTGCTCGCATTGGGTGTTGCCATTGCATCAATTAATAAAATAAATATATTCTCTAAAACACACTTGCGATTTGCACTTCAAGACCAATGGTCCAATCCAAGACTGTGCACATCACTAAATCCAACATAAATGGATACACAACAAGACTGAGCTCAAATGCGCGCAAAAACTATCTCTAAACAAATTTAAGGGCTCCAGTATCGGAGCCCGCCAAGAATTCGATGTCCACCAAAAACGGAGAATGTAACAATGGGGTTATACTACCCGCTCATTTCATTATTTGTAACGTTTGTCGCAAAAATAAACCAACGTTTTATCTTGTGGCCGCTGTACTCGTCAATAAGATTACTGATAAGAAATTCATTGACTTGTACACTTGTACTTGTTGACATTTCATTAATTGTAATAATGCTCTTTTTAATTGTTACCGAAAGAGCTCCATATAATAAATATCTGATTTTTATATTCGAAAGTTATTAAAATACAAAATAATGAATTATGAGAAGTTACGATATCGTCATTTGAAACCTAATTTGTACAATGACCGTCCTAGAAAGAGTTTTCATTGTACAGGCGTTTTTTTTTCTGGCTTCCAGCTAAAATCTTAATTTATCTAAAATTAAACTAGGATTTGTGGTTTCAATTAACTTTTAATATAACCAGTAAAACTAAGGGTCAAAAATGTGAAATGTTACCCATTGTTTCCAATTTCCCTGGTGCAGACTATCATTTGCGACAAACGTCAGTTTAAAGCTTATTTTAAAACTCGAACAGTGTCAGTCGAACGATAAAAGAAAGTTAATTGTTACAGAGCTATGTATTTTCGATGTTCAGAATTCGTGTGAACAATTGTATGTACATTTAATTTAACAGTTGAACAATGATTGTTTAGTAATTAACACAACTATGAGATAGTTTGGATTTTAAAGTCTCAAAGAGTAAATCGACGTAGTTCCGAGTAAAGTTGAGTTAAATATCGATACGTAGAATTGAATCGATTCGTTTGAAAACATCGGTATATGTCCTTTATATTTTTTTTCGATAATAGAGTCCGCCATGACTACTTCCATTGCCAAGTAATTGAAGCAGTTATTGCAAACTGTATCTCCTTAATAATAGGGTATATATTTCCAGTTCTGCGAGTGATTAGAGTTGGGTTTGCTGTAGGCTTATCCGGCAATTATCTGATGGATAATTCGCATCGATACGGTGACAATTTTCTTCGATTGTCCGCGCGAACTGGTCTGCTATTATTAGAAGATTGTTTTTATCGACAAATAAATAGAGAGCACGACTAATGTGGGTTATTAATGGGCAAAAATACGATAAGGAAATATTTTTGATGTGACATTTTGTATCGGGTGGAGAAAGAAATATTTAAGTACTTGCTTAATTGTTTGACATTCATTTGTTTTTATCTAAATGGAAACATTAAAGCTCATGGTCCTATATTTATTTTATTTTTTATGTTATTGACTGATGTGACGAGCTTGTCGTTCACCTGATGTTAAGTGCCACGGCCGCCCATAACAGAACAGTGTCACTCGGAACCCTAAAACATAGAGTTTCGCGCGACACTGCACTGCGCAAATCATCCTGAGACATCAACAGTCTGGTAATAAGATTACTCGACTGTGAGATCAGATCATAAAGTCCAATTGCCCAGTAATTTCACTAGTATAATACCCAAACACACATAAGTACTTGTGTTTTTTCTGTTATTTGGTCTGAGATCTCGAAGGTTACAGTATCATCTAAAGTTCACCTAATCTACAGCCAAATCTGAAGTTAAAACTCTAGTTAAACGAAAAATGTATGGCACTATGTAACCGTTGTTAAAATAGCGTCATGATTTAACCGTAACCTTAACAACTGATGATTGGTAAGTTAAAGTTTTATTGTGGTTAAAAAGTAGTCAAATATTGAAGAGAATGTTGAGAATGTAACTGTTGCATGTAACACCAAATATTATACTACAACACAGGTTAAGCGTCATGGTTAAGGTTTTGGTTACATTTGAAGTTAGCTACGGCAGTAACTTTAACCAGCTGGGCGATCACATAGCTAGATTGCAACCAATAGAAACACATAATTTTATGGATTTGACAGTTTGAATACGCAGTTTATGTGAAGAGTTATGGAAATTTCTCCTGTTGCATTGCAATCGAAGTTTCGTGATCACCTCCAAGATGACGGCAACCAGGCTCCGGACGGAACAGTTGATGGGTTATAGGCTAGCGTGGTATGGCCATGATATGCGGAGTAATGAAATCCATGTCATCAAGAGAGTTTTGAATATGAATGGTTGATGGCAAAAAAGGTAGAGGAAAACCGAAAAAAGTGTGGTTGGACTCTGTGTGAATATTGACATTTGTGCTGAGTGAAAGTTGAGATGACGTCTGACAGTAATAAGCGGAAGAGCAAAACACGCTGCTCTCATTTAAATGGGATAAAGGTAGGCGGATCATGATTGAGACTGCCTACATCCTCATAACCTTTTTTCCCAATTTTAAATGATTTCTTAATAAATCAATGTTGAAATAGTATCAGTAATTACAGAGACTTTAAATTCCCATAGGCCCATTACGCACATCTGACCGGTCGTCATGCCGACCAAAAGCGACGAAACGTCCAATAACGACGCAACCAAACACAGTCGTTAGTCGCAACAATGGAGGATTTGCATTGGGCCTGGATTGAAGGCGCAGGTGGATTTATCGAGAGTTGTTTATACCATTTTATCATTAAATTTTAATAAAAAAATATTCTAGAATATCTTTTTGGAGCACTCTACTAATATTACAATCTAGCTATCCTTTATAATAATAATGATATAACGCCTGACTATCACATTCATAAGAGTAGATCCCAGACCTTAACTAGGAATCCCTGTGTCTAGGGGCCCAGGAACTACGAGGACCATGGTCCCACAACACCCAGACTCAGAAAAAGTATTAGATTTTTTTTTCTTTGCACAAATATTCATGATTCTTGAACATTGTAAAACGAATGTTCATTCCGTACATAGTTTGGATAGTAGATGCAGGGCTGAGTGGGATTTGAACCTGGTGCGTTGGGTTGTAAGACACACGGGCTACTGCTGACCTATTGATTTTAAATTTCCATATTTTGTGTAATTTTTAGACACGTTTGTTAGCAATTTAAACAATGCTGGTTTTGAATTCAACACTCCCACGCTTTTAAGCTGTCAGAACAAATGACGGACGATTTTTTTATATTACGATTTTTTTATTTTTTTACGCTTCACGGGGTGAAGCGCAAAAAAGTCAGATGGAAAAATGGTGGGAAGACAAAGAGAAAAGCGGTAACGGAAAAAAAACAAAGATAAAACTATGAAAGAAGCTACCTGTAGATATTACTGGAGATAGTCACAAGAAGAAACTTTCACCTAAAGTTGGAATCTTTACTGGCCGTATTTGAAATGAAATGAGATTTATTTCGGAAATAAATAGGTAACCACTCAAAACACACAAAAAACACACTAAAACATCGTGAGGATTTTAAGAATTTTGGAGATACTTGAAAAAGTATACAAACTTATGTAAACTGGCATTTAAATCTTACGTTATTAAAACTTGTGTACTTTTGAAATTAGTAAGTATTGGAATTAAGTCAAAAACAGTAATTTTAAGATTTCTTTTCCCGTTCCTCAACACTGGCATGATAACAACAGCTCTTAGTAGATCCCAAACAATGCACCTTTTCTATCTGATATAATTTATTTAAAGATAGCTCAGTTCAAATATCCTCTGGCTGTCTTCAGATAGACAATGTCTTCGGACGGACAGTCAGCCGGACATTTGCGTACTCTATTATTTAAACATGAGCCCTAATTTATATGGTAGTTTGTTGATATAAAGAAATATGGTGAGTTTAAGACCGCGTCATAGCAAGTTTTTATATCTCTATAGTGCTGTGTTTAAAGTTGAAAATTGCAGATTGTAATTTGATGTCAAATATTTTATGTGGTTTTTTTTTTCTACTACATAGTAAGCAACCATTTACAACAGTGAGTATGGCTATTTAATTATTTAATTATGTAAAAATAAAATTTTGAAAATTTTGAGGACTACGTTCATAAAGTATTTTTGGGGTCATTAGAACGATTTTATTTTTCGAAAACTAAAGTATTTAGTAAAGTTTTCTTGGTTCATTCCTTTTTTGGTTTTATTTCCTATTTGCACTAAAACTTATTTTTTTAAATTTTAATTAATCATGTGACGATCTAGCCGTTCATTAGATGTTAAGCAACACGGGCGCCTATAGCAGAACAGTGTCATTCGGAACTCCAAAATATAAAGCTAAATCGTGTCGCGTAACACTGCACTGCGCACATCATCCTGAGACACAAGCACAGTCTGGTTATAAGTTTACTCAACTGTGAGATCAGCACAGGGTGATCACAAAACTTTGAATGCAATGCAACAAGAGAAATTACATAAACTGCGTATTCAAACTGACAAATCCATACAAATTTGTGTTTCTTTCGGTTGCAATCGAGTTACGTGATTGCCCAGCTGATCATAAAGTCTCAATTGCCGGGTAATTTCACTAGCTAAAGTGCCCTTTAAGCCGGGACACAGTAGTGCTTGCACACTACTTCTTGGCGGCAGAATAACTGGCAAAGCGGTGGTACCTATGTAGACGAACTTTGCAGAAAAGTCCTACTACCTAGTAGAAGCTTCGAAATTTACGCATTTCCAAGAAACTAAAAGTTAATGAGTCCGAATTCCGTTATGTAAGTACTACATTTCATGCCACTCTGCTAACCGTGCTGTTGTCAGCTAGCTTCGAATTCCCGGAACTTAATTTAACGAACACACTTTAAGCCAGCGTATGACAATATTTGTCATACTAAATGACACCAACTCTTAATTTTACTACTTTATCATTTACTACGATGACAAATCAGTGGGTAAGTCGACGTTGAGTTCGCGATTTGTGGATCGTAGGTTCGATTCCTGTAAACTTGAGCTTTTGGTGAACGATCAGCTTATAGGCTTTTCAACCGACTGCAAAAAGAGGAGGTTATCTATTCGATTGTGTTTTATTAAATGTATTATATTTATGTATGTATTGATTTGGAAAATACTGATTGGTCACATAGAAATATCATCAAAATCAGATCTGTATATTGGTTTTTTAATTAAATTAATAATAACAATATACAAATATTTGTGGATATTTAACACAGTGCTATCTAGCTCCAAACTAAGCAAAGCTTGTACTATGGGAACCAGATAATTTTGACACAATACTTACTTACTTTTTGTTTGTAAATACATACTATAGACTACAAATGCTAATCGCACAAATGTTTGTCCTGGGTGGGAATCGAACACACAACCTGCAGTTCAGAAGGCAGGAATACTACCAACTGAGCTATCGGGCCTACATGCACTTGCATAACACTTATGATTCTAAAAATACAACGTATTTTTCACTGAGACAGTTTAACGACACTTTTGTTACATATTTTAGTAATAAGCTGGTCGTCTGTCCAAGTGTACTCATAGAAACTGTTACATAATCTATGTGTCAACTGGGCAGTGAGACGAGGAGTGTTTTAGTTCCGCACTGGACAGGTACACGCGTTAATGTCTTTAGTTTGGATGCTCTTGAAGAACTGTGCCCCCGCACTGCGACGCTGTAAAGATCTGTATAGACCAAAAGCATTACCCGTTTAATATTTTTTTGTTGCTGGCGAGTTGTCATTGACTATAAATAGCCTATTTGTAATAAATATTTTGACTTTGACTTTGATATTAGGATTTTATTGTGTTCCCTAAAATGGGAAAATTTTCTGCGGCTCCATTTACCTGATTTTTGGCACAAACATTTTGTAGTGAATTGATTACAAATTAAAAAAATATAATTTAAATATTTTAATTATGAACATTAGTAATTAATATTTTTCAAGTATTCATTTTATTGTATGTAAAAATCAGTTCAGTCCAGTTCAAGTTCAAAATCAGAGATAGTCAAGATGTAAGGTAAGTTTGGGACGAGCTACAATAATAATAAGACTATTTTCATCACCCCGACGACGAGTTACACATAAATAAATAGATAAAAAATGTTTTATTACTCAAACAACAAATGCAGGTACATAGGCGAACTTATTGCTTGAGAGCATTATCTTCCAGTTAGCCTGGGTGTAATGTGGAAATTTTTACGTGGTAGTGCAACGCAGCTTAAATTCATACATAATGTACATAAATATACATAATAATAATGCACAAACTGAACACAATTATTGCAAAAAAATTAGTACATGTGAGATCTGCTGCTTGTAGAACTACAAGTTGTTTTTACTTCATTACTAAAGCGTCTAATCCAACGACAGTACCGCGAGCGCGTCTGTGTTTGGGCCGCTGACCGCAGTTTTCACACTGTCCGCCTGACTCAGCGGTGTAACAAAGGAGGTTTTGTACTCATGTAAATCACCTTTATGTCCCATATTTAGGGCTACCATAAACTTTGAAAAACGTGGACATAAGTTATTTGAAAAAAATCAACTGTGTTGTTACCTTTTACCTATCTAAACTAGGTGGTAGGACTTTTCTGCAAAGTTCGTCTAGGTAGGTACCACCGCTTTGCCAGTTATTCTGCCGCCAAGCAGTAGTGTGCAAGCACTACTGTGTTCCGGTTTGAAGGGCACTGTAGCTACTGAAATTACTGGGCAATTGAGAATTAATGATCTGATCTCACAGTCGAGTAATCTTATTACAGGACTGTGCTGATGTTTCAGGATGATGTGCGCAGTGCAGTGTCACGCGAAACTTTATATTTTAGAGTTCCAAATGACACTGTTCTATTATGGGCAGCCGTGTCGCTTAACATCAGGTGAACAACTTTAGCTCGTTACATCGTTCAATAACATTTTAAAAAAAACCTTAAACCTTGAACCTGACCTATAGCGAGCAAGGTAACGCTTAAACATTAACTTTTACTGATATTTATTTATTTATTTATTTCATCAATTACACGGCCAGAGCCAATTACCATAATCAATATACGTAAATTTATCTAGTCATATTTCATGTAATAATATTATTAACTTAAAATACAAATACATAATAGAATAAAAAATAGAACCAAAATCATAACAATATTACGTACACATAAAAATAAATAAAATAATCAAAACTATTAATATTACATAATTACCACGGACACATACCTTTTATACAATTCTTCTCGCAGAACTGCAAGCACTCTAACAAAATCACCTTCCATTCATCCGCAAATATATCACAATCAGGTCTTGCGCTCAGGAGGATAAAACTTGTGCAACGAAAGGATGGTTATTTTATTTTTTGTTACTTTATTTCAAGTTTGATATAAGAAAAGATAACACAAGAGAAAACACTATTCCACTATTATGCAGTGTTTATTAATAAGGGGGTCATTGGTGTTGATTCTGTGCCGCATACTCTAAAGCTTAACGAAATTAAAATATTTCCGTCTTTTTCATTTCCCCTTTATCAGAAGAGTACCGCCATACTTTAAGTTTACTTTAGTTTTAGAGATTGTGACACACAATCGACACCAATGTGGTTCTCTGTTTGGCACAAGCTAAACATAGAGGCATAAGCGACTAACCTTAAAACGTCTCTAATTTTTCGGCATTAAAGTTTAAAATAGGATCATGTGGTCACCCTACCCACTTAACATGCGGATTGCGAACGGAACACGATTGAAACCTGTAAACGTCACACAATGTCCTCAAAGAGTATTGATGGCGGATGATTAACAAGTTGAGTAGCGAGGGCGTGAGAGCTGGTTGGATTTGGTGTGTTTAGGACGGTCTAAAGTACCTACTTCGGAGTCTTGGCGGGAAAACGAAAAAGATCGCGTCGCCGCATTGTATTACTTTTCAAAATTTGTGTTATTTTCAGTGTTAGTGCATAAAATTGGTGGCATTTTATTCGTTAAGTGCTGGATTACAGGCATGAGTGTGGGAGAGTGGTATAATGATGGTGAAACGTTTCTATTCGTGTTGTTTCCAAAACTCCATAAAAGCTTCTGGTAAAGTTGCCACCACTTTACCAGGAGTATGACTTGACTAGACTAGATTATGACTTGACTTGATGACTTGGACTGTGACTGGACTTGACACTTATGTCTAATACCTTTTAACTTGAAAAATTATCAATTACTTGACACTGGCTAAATACACAAAAGTGTGGAGCCAAAACAAAAACAAAAAAAGTAGCCACTTTTACTGTGACATGTCGCTTTGACACTGATATATTTTGACATTTCTTTGTTTACCTTTTTTTTAGTATGGCTCCACACTTTTGTGTATTTAGCCAGTGTCAAGTAATTGATAATTTATCGAGTTAAGTAATATATATGTATGTCAAGTCAAGTCAAGTCACAGTCCAAGTCATACTCCTAATAAAGTGGTGGCCACTTTACCAGAAGCTTCTATGGAGTTTTGGAAACTACACGAAAAGATACGTTTCACCATCACTATACCACTTTCCCACACTCATGCCTGTAATCCAGCACTTAACGAATAAAATGCCACCAATTTTATGCACTAACACTGAAAATAACACAAGTTTTGGAAAATAATACAATGCGGTGACACGATCTTTTTCGTTTTCCCGCCAAAACTCTTATTTACCTTTTTGATCTCGAATTCTGAACACTAGTAAGTATAGATAGTTAGGTATCGGGTAGGCTCACGACAGCCGCGTCATAGCGTGTGTACGGCGGTTGGTGCTGTATACCTAAGTTATCATCATATACTGGTCCGTCTGGCTAGCTGTCCATGCGTTTGGAATGCGCGTACGCGTGTTGGAAGACTTTTATCCGTTGTAGGTATTAATATTACATTTTGTAGGTGTCAGCAACGGGCGGAACGTCTGGTAGGGCTTTAAGCAAGAATGATTCCATGCGATAGGTTAAGTAGGTACTTTTGGGAATCGAATCTGCTGCATCCGGGATATGAGCCGACCTGCTAACCACACCACAGAGGCTGCCTTATACTTAAATAGTTGGATTTCGTTTCGGAATTTACAGTGATATAAATTTTAATGTAATTGTAGTATATTGCTAAGAGAAAGGAGAATCAAAAACAAGTGCCAAAAACGATTTGTATTTAGAGCCTCCTTTTCTCCAGCTGTTGAATTCTACTTTAACTTCAAGCTATTTTTGAGAGTATATAGTTCCTTAAAGCGCTCATGAAATAAGATGGACGCAGACAACACATCAAGCGTATAATGGTGCGCAGTGACGCCGGCCCGACGGCTTTGCATTTCAAATGCGCATTGTATGCACATTTTTACAGACTTATTACTTTCTAGGTTGGTACGGTGCGCAGGCGCAACAACAACATAAACATTGGAACAGGTGGTTTGAGAGTTATGAGCACAGAAGTAGGGATATTTAATTGGAATCGTATAGGTATACTTACTAGGTGGTAGGACTTTGCTGCAAAGTTCGTCTAGGTAGGAACCACCGCTTTGCCAGTTATTCTGCCGCCAAACAGTAGTGTGCAAGCACTACTGTATTCCGGTTTGAAAGGTTAGCTAGTGAAATTACTGAGCAATTGAAACTTTAGGATCTGATCTCACAGTGCGATGTCTCATATATGCTGATGTCTCAAGATGATATGCGCAGTGCAGTGTCGCGCGAAACTTTATATTTTAGAGTTTCGAGTGACACTGTTCTATTATGGGCGGCCGAGCAGGTTAATATCCCCATATTAACATCAGGTGAACAACTAGCTCTTCGCATTATTCACTAACATAAAAAAAACCATTAAAACAATCGATATTCATTACACAAATGTTTGTTTTGAGTGAGAATCGAACCGAAAACCTAGTTCAGAAGGCTGGGTTACTACCAACTGAGCTATCGGGCCAGTATATTGATTTAAAATAGCTGATTGTATTTGCAAACGGTACTGTTTGTAACGAACGGAGAATCAAATCGTTGCGATGCGTATTTTTGCTTAAATTGTGACTGATGTTCTGGCTTGTCCCTCAGGGCATTCAGGACCTTTACATAAAGGATACGGAGCCTTCATCAGCATCTTACCCATCATTATTTCATAGCAAAGCTTGAAGGCTAATCCGCGTTAGAGCATCCACGACATCTCTAAAACTGTGTCTACATACTCACTTAGCGGTGTAGCACGTAATGTATCAAGTGACTACTTACGTAGTCGCAAGCCGCCAGCCCGCGTTCTCACATGGTACAGTTTTTTTTTTGTTTTGGTATGTCTCCACACTTTTGTGTATTTAGCCAGTGTCAATTGGTAATTTCTCGAGTTAATTAATATATATATATATCAAGTCAAGTCAAGTCACAGTCCAAGTCATCAAGTCATAGTCTAGTCTAGTCAAGTCATACTCCTAGTAAAGTGGTGGCAACTTTACCAGAAGCTTCTATGGAGTTTTGGAAACAACACGAAAGAAACGTTTCACCAACATTATACCACTTTCCCACACTCATGCCTGTAATCCAGCACTTAACGAATAAAATGCCACCAATTTTATGCACTAACACTGAAAATAACACAAGTATTGGAAAATAATAAACTCCCATGGTAACTGTAACAGAGTGTGATTCAAAATTTATGGCGGCTGTGAAATCGGCGCGAAACGTTGCGCAGTAGCAAAAATACAAGTGCGCGGGCAGCGGATAGCGGTAAGCGTGCAGGGGGCTAGCGCGCACTTCACAGACGCCGTTAAGTTTGAATCACAATTCACACTTTATTATATACATTACGTACCACCGTAATTAATATGTAGGCAGAACGGGTTGTGTTTAGGTTGCAACCTATATAACTATAGGCCCTCAGCATTTCCACACCGCGCCGTGTCTGGAACAAGAATGATCCGTAGTACAGCGATCGCTCCCTTTATATAGCCAGATGGGCGAGGAGCGATGACAGTTGCCGGTGTTGCCACTGTAATAAATTTAAATGCTGCCACAGGGTAAATTACGGTACTGCCCGCTGCGCATAGAGTTTATAGCTGGACGTTGCCACCGTCAAATACATTTTAGGGTTCTGTACAAGAAATCCTTATCGGGTCATGTCATTTGTCTGTCTGTTTGTTTGTGAACCCTTTTCAGTATTCTAAATGACATAGTTATTTTTAAACGTTAATTCACAAAAAAAAATTCTAGACCATGTATTCCTTCTCCATTGTAAGAGCGATTTCAAATTCCGCGTATAACTTAAAAAGTCATGGTGTAGTCGAGCGGGATTCAAACCCTGAAGCGTCGAAAGTTGTTTAACGTTGAGCCACACTTGCTCCAATAACACTAAGACGATAATTATATCATCACATGGAGTAAATTTAGGCAAAACCTTTTCATTTCAAAAACAGTTAGATGGCCATCTCAAATAAAATATCCCATCTAAGTTAAACCAAGAGAGTTAAGTAAGTAGTAAGTTAATCCCCAAGTCAACTGAGCGCGCGTTAAAAACTTTTTAGCCGAGTTAAGTTAGATTTAAGTCGCATAAGCTATCTTCACGCATGTTGGTGTTATTGCGAATTTCTACTGTTGTCACAGATTAAGGAAGCCGTAAGCACAGTCTAAGTATATAGAGAAGTGAAGTATTTTTTTTGTTTCTTTTTTGGTTCACTCTTTTGCATATTTAGCCAGTGTCAAGTTATTGATAATTTCTCAAGTTAATTAATATTATATAGTGTCAAGTCAAGTCACATTCCAAGTCATCAAGTTAAGTCATACTCTAGTCTAGTTAAGTCATACTCCTAGTAAAGTGGTGGCAACTTTACCAGAAGCTTCTATGGAGTTTTAGAAATGTTGTAGTGTATATATTGTACTGGAGGGTAGGAGTTAATAAATCAGTTGTTGTCCGAAGCTCGGTCGTTTCATTGCAATCACAACATGGTGACGGCGGTTTAATAAAATTTCGCGTAATTATTTGATTAGAGAGTGAAATATCGGTAAATTATACGAATATATATCACGAGTGGTGTAGTGCTCAATGTTAAAAGTTATTGTGAGTGTGCGATCTACAATAATTTACAATGGAACACGCTCGGCCACCCGCGGAATTAAACATGGACGGCGGGCCGGTTAGCCGTGCTGATGCTTGGAGAAAATGGAGACAACAATTCATGTTATTTATAAAGGCATCGGGGGTCCACGCTGAGTCTTCTAGTGTTCAAGCCAGCCTGTTAGTCAACCTAATAGGGGCTGATGGCTTCGACGTTTATCAAACTTTTTCTTTTGCGACGGAGGCGGAACGAGATGACGTCAACGCGGTGTTAAAATACTTTGATACATATTTTGGAACCAAACCGAATATAACGCTTTCGAGGTACAAATTCTTCACGCGCAACCAAGAAGAAGGCGAGTCGATTCAACAATACGTAACGGCACTGCGTCTCCTGAGTAAATGTTGTGAGTTCGCGACATTAGAAGAAGATTTGATCCGGGATCGAATCGTTTGTGGCGTTACCCAAGTAGCTGTCAGGGACCGGTTATTACGTAGTGAGGAGCTCACACTTGACAAAGCAGTAAAAATTTGTCAAGCTGAGGAAGTGTCGCAAGAAAGCGGAAGACAAATGTGCAACTCCGGTGCTAGTACGAGTAGGGATGTGGTTCACGTTGACAGTGTGAGAAATCGTGGCAGAGGAGGCTCGGGCGGGCGGCCGACCGCGGGCCCGGCCGGCGGTGCCACCGGCGCGGCGGCGCGGGGCCGCGCGGGCCCCCGTAACTTCCGGCCGCCGCCGCCGCCAGCACCTGCATCAAACCAGTTCCAGCCATGCAGTAACTGCGGCCGCGCACGATGCGTCGCTGGCCAGTGTCCGGCGCAGTACGCCAATTGTTTCGTCTGCGGTAGTAAGGGACACTTCGCGCGTATGTGTAAGTCTGTTCCATTTTATAGAAGCGGAGGTCGAGATAAAGTACAACGAGTTCATGAAATTGATCGTGATTATGACGAGTGCAGTGAGTCGGATGAGAATGATACGTTTTATATCTCGTGTATCGATTCTCAGAAAAGTAGTCCCGGGGACTGGTCTCAAGTACTATCGTGCGAATATGGAGTTGAAAATTTTAAATTAGATACTGGAGCTGACTGTAATGTACTATCGTATCGTAGATTTATAGAGTTAGGATTTAGTGATGATATGATAATAAAGAAAAATGTACCTTTGTTATCATATACTCACGATGTCATACCTACAAAGGGTGTATGTATATTGCCGTGGACTTTTAAGGGTAAAGTTTATGAACTTAAATTTGCTATAGCTGATATGCGTTGCAGTAGCGTGTTGGGACGGAAATCATGCGAAGCTTTGGGGCTAGTAAAGCGTCTCAGGTCAATTGAAATATCTAACTATAAAGATTTATTTAAAGGTTTGGGGTGTTTGCCCGGTAAATATCACATAGTTATAGAAACATCGGTTCCACCTGTCGTATGTGCGTCGAGAAAAATACCACACGGATTACGTGATAGGCTCGCAACTGAACTGAGAAATATGGAGCAAATGGGCGTCATCAGGAAGGTCAGTCACCCCACTCCGTGGGTTCATCCTTTGGTTCTAGTAGCAAAAAAGAATGACGGGATTAGAGTGTGTTTAGACCCGCGGGAGCTGAACCGTGCGGTGCAACGCGCGCACTTTCAGCTACCGACCGTGGCGGAGCTCGCCGCGCGCCTGCACGGGGCACGTTACTACTCAGTACTTGACGCTAATTCTGGATTTTGGGTCATCCAGCTGGATGAAGAGAGTGCGGACTTGTGCACGTTTGCTACTCCTTTCGGTCGTTATCAATTTCTTCGACTTCCCTTCGGAATAAGTTGCGCGTCGGAAGTTTTTCATGGAAAAGTGCATCAACTGCTGGAAGACCTAGAGGGTGTTGAAAATTACATCGATGACGTAATTGTATGGGGACATACGAAAGAAATTCACGATCAAAGATTAAAGCGGTTATTGGAAAGAGCTAGAGAGGTAAACTTAAAATTTAATAAACAAAAATGTAGGATTTGTGTAGAGGAAGTAACGTTTTTGGGGCACATTTTCGATGCAAAGGGTATGAGACCAGATTATAACAAAGTAAAGGCTATTAAAGAGATGTGTACTCCAAGTGATAGGAAAGATTTAGAGAGATTTTTAGGGGCCGTGAATTATTTATCAAAATATATTCCAAACTATTCTGAAATAGCGGTTCCTTTAACTAGTTTATTAAAAAAAGATAACGAGTGGCGTTGGGAAGAAAGTGAGCGCGCGGCGTTCGAGAAGTTGAAGGAGTGCGTGACGGGGGCTGGCGTGCTGGCGCTGTACTCGCCGGCGCGGCCGGTGCGGCTCGCGGTGGATGCGTCCTCCGTCGCGCTCGGCGCCGTGCTCATGCAGGACGGCCGCCCCGTCGAGTACGCCTCACGCACGCTCACTGATGCGCAAAAAAGATACGCACAGATCGAGAAGGAACTGTTGGCAATTGTGTTCGCTTGCGAGCGGTTTCACCAGTATATTTACGGGCAGCGCGCGGTTGTGGTGGATTCTGATCACAAACCCTTGCAAAGTATATTTAAAAAACCGCTAATGTCCGTCCCGGCACGTCTGCAACGCATGATGTTAAGAATACAGGAGTACGATTTGCTAGTTAATTATGTTCCCGGCAAATATCTACACCTACCGGATATGTTGTCACGCGCGCCTTTGCCTGAATTATACAGTGAGGAAGTTAGTAAAAATCTTCTTTACCAAGTGCAGATGGTCGTAAAAAACTTGCCTATTTCAAATGATAAATTGACGATGATTAAATGTGAAACGAAAAAAGACGCAGAGTTATCTATTTTGTTAGAGTACGTGCACTCGGGGTGGCCTATCCATAAACACGATGTTTCAAATGATGTGAAAGATTATTGGTCTATAAAAGATGAGTTGTTTGTCGTTGATGATGTCATATTTAAAGATAATTCAGTAGTTGTACCTAAAATTTTACGTAATAAAATGCTGAGTATTGTTCACGAAGGGCACTTGGGTATAGATCGGTGCAAGCGGCGAGCGAGGCAAGTGATGTTCTGGCCCCATATGTCACGTGATATAGAAATATATGTAAAACGATGTAAAATATGTCAGGAGTACTCAAACGCTCCATCCAAGGAACCCTTGCTGCCAATAGAAATACCTAAACTACCGTGGAATAAAGTGGGATCAGACATTTTTGAGTACCACAAAAAGTATTTTATGATTATTGTTGATTATTATTCAAACTACGTCGAAGTATGTAAATTAAACAATATAACGTCGAAAGTTGTTATTGAAAATATGAAGGAAGTATTTTCGCGGCATGGTATTCCTCAAACTTTGGTGAGTGATAACGGAAGGCAGTATAGCAGTCGCGAGTTCCGGCAGTTTACTCAAGAGTGGGGAATTGATCATGTGACGTCATCGCCTAATTACCCGCAGGCTAATGGCAAGAGTGAGCGCGCCGTTCAAACAGTTAAAATGTTACTGATAAAGGCGTTACGGGGTAACGGAGATTTTAATTTAGCTCTTCTTAACTTTCGTAATACACCTAGGGATGGTTTGAGTTCTCCTGCTCAGTTACTGATGGGTCGAAGGCTGCGATGCCAACTCCCTGCTCACCCAAAGCTGTTGGAGCCGCAAACAGTCGACCGATCAGAATATAAAACTATGATTGATAAACAGAATAAGTCAAAATTACAATACGATAAAAATTGTAAAGTATTGCCGAGTTTACACAAAGGCGATAAAGTTGTTTACATTGATGGCAAAGCTCGAAACAGAGGCACCATTGTTGGCTTCGCGAACACGCCTCGGTCGTACATCGTGCAAAATAAAGGTGGTGCCAGATATAGACGTAACCGGCGCCACTTAATTAAATGTGAAACTACGCCTCTAAATCAAGAGCTAGCACAATGTGATGATGAATTTAGGGATGCGTGTGAGGATGCGGATTTAAAAGATGTGTGTGTTGAGCCCTATTCAAACCTGGATCAAAATCCCCCCACTTCAAATAAACCCACATCCCCACAAACGCCAATTGTTCGCAAAGCTAAAAAATTAGCCCTACAGCGCCTTAATAAGAATGTGTAATGATATAAAAATAAAACGAAAATGTACTGATTTATATATGTTACGTAATTACATAGTTTAGTTAAATAAAATAAATACCTACTTATCATGCGCTACTAACAAATAGTAAGTGTATATATAATCATAATAACCACATGCAAGTGCTTTTTAACCGACTTCCAAAAAGGAAAAGGATATGTTCGTTTGTATAATTTTTTTACGATGTTTAATAATATATGTTTTTTCACTTTGGCGAGTGCCTAACCTACTTTTGTTGTTAACTAGTTATTTACAGTAAAGAGACTGTAAAGATTAAAACTAAAAAATAAAAAAAAAAAAAGGTGAAGGTATAGTATATACATATATATTATATATTGTGGTATCTAGGAAGTAAGATAATAATGCTATAATGTTTAATAATTAATTTGTTAGTATGAACCATATTTTTATAGATTAAAGTTCATACCTAGGTATATAAGTCCTGAATTAAGTTAAGTTTACCTGTATACCTACTTAATTGTTTTGTGGGGAAGATGTTGTAGTGTATATATTGTACTGGAGGGTAGGAGTTAATAAATCAGTTGTTGTCCGAAGCTCGGTCGTTTCATTGCAATCACAACAAGAAACAACACGAAAAGAAACGTTTCACCATAATTATGCCTCCATACAGCACTTAACGAATAAAACGCCACCAATTTTATGCACTACCACTGAAAATAACACAAGTTTTGGAAAATAATACAATGCGGTGACGCGATCTTTTTCGTTTTCCCGCAAAAACTCCCAGAAGTGAAGTTGCATTAATATTTTTATGATGGCGCAAAAAGGTTGGTATCTGAACAGTTTGGATTGCAGAGGAAGGTCCTTAAAATATGTTTAATTACTACTTTTGGAGACATTTTCATCTGCATTCATTTAAAATTATCGAAAAATGTACCACTCAGTAAGAACTTAGGCAATTTTCACAAAAAACTTTGTATGATAGATTTAAAAAAAATCTTCATAAAAGCAGTGCTTTAAAATTCGTTTAGGAATCCTAAGATGCAGCTTATTGTAAAGCCTTATCAAGGTCATATATCACAAACATTTTTTCTAACCATCGTTCTTACTCAAATCGCCGTTGTCATTCGCTATTCAAACAGAAGCCAGGGGTAATGCACCGCGGGTTGGTTTACTGCCGCCGTGGGAGCGCGTAAACCAACTAATGAGGATTTACGGGAAGAATGGCAGGAGCCAGGGGTAAGTAACTAAGAAAGTTGGAACACCAACTGAGAGAGGCGAGCTGACTTTTTAATAGGACTCCTGCGATGCTGCGAGTATCCGATTAATCGATGCAACGGTGGTTTACATTAGTTAGTTTTTCTGGAATTCCAAACTCATTAGAGAAATAGTTTGGAATCTTGGGAAGGATCACTTCTTGTCAAGTTAGTAGGTATTTCATTCTATTTGAAGTTACTCATGCAGCTGTTGCTGTCGTCGTATTATAATACCTTGGTCGTCCTTACAACTTTGTTAAATCCTCTCCATTCAAAAGTTGTCTGGAACGGTTATTATGCGATAAAGTACCTAATCTTTAAACTGTTACAATACAGTTTACAATCATTTCTAATTACATTTTTTGTTAACTTTTTATATTATTATGGTGTTAACGATAAACAATTAATATACTCGTAATTATTAAAAAAAATCTCAGTGTGGGCTTTATTTAATGAGTAATCATAAAAATCCCCAATAATCTCACTTAATAATCTCTCTTTTACTAGGTGGTAGGACTTGTCTGCAAAGTTCGTCTAGGTAAGTACCACCGCTTTGCCAGTTATTCTGCCGCCAAGCAGTAGTGTGCAAGCACTACTGTGTTCCAGTTTGAAAGGCATTGAAGCTAGTGAAATTACTGGGCAAATGAGGCTTTATGACCTGATCTCACAGTCTAGTAGACTGTGCTGATGTCTCAGAATGACGTGCGTAGTGCAGTGTCACGCGAAACTATATTTGAGTTTCAAGTGTCACTGCAACTGATATGGGCAGTCGTGTCGCTTAACATCAGGCGAGCAACTAGCTCGTCATGTAATTTCGTAACACAAATAAAAAACAGTTTACATGATTTGTATGTGTTCATATTTATATTATTATGGTGTTAACAATAAACAGTTTATTTAACTATCTCAATGTTGGCTTTAATTGATGAGTAATATTTTTTTTAAGATCAACAAACAGTACTCTACAAACAATAATCTTAAAATAGTATAGTCTTATAATGCAAGTAGTTAATGTACCAATAAAAAAAATCTGTTATACAAAACTGAATCGTTTTTTAAACAAGTTAATGCTATTAGTCTCGACCGACCTTTACAGTGAATGAAAATGAAATTAAATAGTTAATTGAATGTTTACAAATGTCAGATTTAATATGAAACGAGTCTATATGAAAAATACAAATTATTCTTATCCATGTGAATAAACGAGGCGTACCTCAAGCATAAATGCTTTACCTACTAATTGCCTAATTACCTTCATTCATTACCTATAATTAGATTGACTTTAGTTGTTTCAATTTGGGTTTATAATTTTTTTATTAACTGACTTTCAAAAAGGAGGTACTATGTTCGTCTGTATATATTTTTTGTGTATGTTAATCTATATTTAACTGATTAAAAAAAATAATTTTAGTTCGAAAGAGTATAATCCCGAGGTGGTCCCATTATCATCAAGTCAGGATCTGATGATGGAATCTCAAGGAAATCGAGAAAAAGCGAACTAACTAACAATGTAATAAAATCTTAGAAGTCAATTTTGACTCCCTTCCCGTTTCCGATTGAGCTGAAATTTTGCATACTTATCTAAGTTTGGTAACAGTAACTAAAAATGGAATAACAATAACTAATGCTGGCACTAGGTGGTAGGACTTTTCTGCAAAGTTCGTCTAGGTAGGTACCACCGCTTTGCCAGTTATTCTGCCGCCAAGCAGTAGTGTGCAAGCACTACTGTGTTCCGGTTTGAAGGGCACTGTAGCTAGTGAAATTACTGGGCAAATGAGACTTTATGATCTGATCTCACAGTTTAGTAATCTTATTACTAGATTGTGCTGATGTCTCTGGATGACGTGCGCAGTGCAGTGTCACGCGAACCTTTAGAGTTCCGAGTGACACTGCAGCTGGTATGGGCAGCCGTGTCGTTTAACATCAGGCGAACGGCTAGCTCGTCACGTCATTCCTTAACATAAAAAAAAAACTTATTTGGCACAATGCAATGCAATGCTTATCGCATTGCAATTCAACCCGGTAATGCTGCCAGCATGTTGGGTACGCTAACTGCTGGTAGTGGGCTGGAGCATTTGGACTGTCTATAAGTCATCGCGGCCAGTAAATAATCAATTTTTTTTTGTAGTAGTAGGTACTGTTTAGTATTAGTTATCATATCACTGTAGTATATTAAAAAAAAGAAAATAACCAAAAAGGGTAAAATATATTATTTAAGAAAATTAAAGAGTAAAGTCTATTTCTATCTATTTTCTATTCTATTTCTCTTCTAAAGTCTATCTATTTAGTCTATCTTTTCTATTTCTTCAGTCTATTTGTGGTTCTAAAGTCATTTCATTCATTCATTCATTTATTTTATTTCGAACTATACTAGAACACTTGCAGCCTTATTAATAAACACGAACTAGCTTTAGACTAGTTACACCATCTTTTGTCTCTTTCGATCCAGCTGAATATTCCAGTAGCAAAAAAGGACAAAAGCTGAAGTAACTAATCCGAGACTAATACCCGTTTATTAATAAGGCTGTTGGAGTATCGATACAAAAATGAAGTCTTTCTACTTTTTGTCTTAGGTTAGGTATACTCGTAAAATGTTGTTGACCCCATTTCTTGTTGCAGTGAGTACAGTTAACCTTCCGATGATTCTGACATTCGACCCTTACTTTGTTTTATTTTTTTACCTCAGCTTTATTGTTCAGGGGTGACGAATGTGCTGAACAATGCTAAGGATACTCAGAAAGAAAATGTTTACTACCTCTGACATTATGCGTGGGTATGACAGTTTCTGGAAAAAATATAACTCATTAGTAAATCACACATTTTGCTATACATTGCTGTATATTTAGGTCTTTACCTATGAAATTGCCGTTTTGTTTGAAAAAAGTTAAAGTATTTTTTTTTCGAACTTATTTCTTTCTTTTATTCAAAGTAATCACCCCTGCAATCAATGCATCTTTGCCAACGCTGAGGCAGTTTATGGATGCCCTTCTTGAAAAAATCAGCAGGACGGGAGACAACAAACTCTTCAAAGGCGTTTTGTACTGCCTCTAGGGAGTTGAATTTTTTTCCCGCTAAAAAGTTGTCCAAATTTTGGAAAAGTAATAGTCGGTAGGCGCAAGATCTGGTGAGTATGGCGGATGAGGGAGAGCTTCCAAACCCAACTCATGCAGCTTAGAGACGGTCTGTTGTGCAGTATGGGGTCGCGCGTTGTCGTGAAGTAGCAGTGGAGACGACCAATTGACCAAAGCTGGTTGCAGACGTGCGAGTTTCGCCATCATTGTGGTCAGTTCTTCAATGTACACATCTGCAGTAATGCTCTCGCCGTTTTGTAAAAAGCTATGATGAATCACACCAGCACTAGACCACCAAACTGTGACCATCACCTTTCTAGGGGTCATTTTTCGTTTTGCACATTGCTTTGGTACCGAACCAGGATCTAACCAACTTGCTGAGCGCTTTCGATTGTCAAAAAGAATCCATTTTTCGTCGCACGTAACAATTCGGTCCAAAATTCCTTCATTTCTGTGCCTGTTAAGCAGCGCAAGGCAAGTCTCGACGCGTACGTTGCGCTGGCGATCGTTAAGTTCGTGGGGCACCCATCTATCAAGCTTTTTTATCTTGCCAATCTGTCGCAAATGGACCAATATTGTTTTGATGCTAACATCAAAAGCTGCTGCCAGCTCAGCTGTAGATTGAGATTCATCAGCTTCCACAATCGCCTTTAATTCATCATTGTTGACCAAAGTTTCCGGACGACCACGAGGTTCATTTTGCAAGTCAAAATTCCCAGAACGGAACCGAGCAAACCAATAACGGGTTGTACGTTCGTTTGTACAGTTCTCTCCGTAAACGTCGTTGATGTTACGTGTCGTTTGTGCCGCGTTGGTGCCACGACGGAACTCATATTCCATAATTACACGAAATTTCAAAGTATCCTTTATGAGGAAAAATGTTGAAATGTAATGAAAATACAACGCTAATCAATAAACAAAAGACTTATATTGTAAATAGAATGTCATATTTTTAAAACAAAATTAATTTGAATTTAGAATTCATAGCCAATCAAAACTTTTTTTGTTTGAAAAAGTCTGTACTGCAATACGGCAATTTCATAGGTAAAGACCTATTATTTACTGAAACAAAATCTCTACTATATAAAAATAAGTCGGGATTTCCTTCCTGACGCTATAACTCCAGAACGCACGAACCGATTTCCACGGTTTTGCATTCGTTGGAAAGGTCTCGGGCTCCGTGAGGTTTATAGAAAAGAAAATTCAGGAAAAATTTAGGACAAACCAACATTTTAAGTAGATGGCGCTGATGCGTGATACATTGTTTTTCGTATATTATAAAATGTTTAATAAATAAACGTCCACCCGAGCGAAGCCGGGACGGGCCGCTAGGATTACATATTTTTATTTTTATTTTGCTGTTGCTCCGGTCGGTTGTGCCGGACGGGATCATTAATTGTATTACCTTCTCTCAGATGATTCTATAAAGGTCTGTAAATACCTATAGTTACGAAGTTATATACCTACTTACTACAAAAAGGATCTTAGTATTGTATCAGCTATCTGGTTCCCAATGTATAAGTTTTGCGTAGTTTGGAGCTAGATGGCGCTGTGTCCACAAATATACATTTATTATATTTTATTTAGCAATCTGTGCCAACATAGTATTGACCAATTATAATAAATTATGACTTATAACATTGATTTATGCATTAATTATTCTTTTTTAATAATGAAAAAAATAAGTTTTTGTTACTGTCAACTCTCATTGCATATTTTATGTCATAACCTCAAATGTTGGAGTTTTCGCGGGAAAGCGAAAAAGATTGCGTCACCGCATTGTATTATTTTCCAAAACTTATGTTATTTTCAGTGTTAGTGCATAAAATTGGGGGCATTTTATTGGTTAAGTGCTGTATTACAGGTATGAGTGTGGGAAAGTGGTATAATGATGGTGAAACATTTTTTTTCGTGTTGTTTCCAAAACTCCATAGAAGCTTCAAGTAAAGTTGCCACCACTTTACTAAGAGTATGACTTTGACTAGACTATGACTTGACTTGATGACTTCGACTGTGACTTGACACATATATGTGCGCAAACATCATTAACTTGAAAAATTATTAGTTACTTGACACTGGCTAAATACACAAACATGTGGAGCCAAAACATAAAAAAACTGACAAAACAGCAGTTTAAGTAAGGTAGGTTGTTACCTAAACAAAAAGAACATCAAGATCTTTGAATCTGTTGAAACACATGATCAGCTGTAGGTATAATTATGTTCTATCTTACATCGTACGGATGGAGGCGTGTCTGAATATAATCACAGGGATGTATTATCTTTGAGGACAAGACATTATTTCTTTTCAAATTATATATTACTACGAGCTTCTGCCCGCAGCTTCGCCCGTGGCGTGGCCTATGGGAAATTAATTTAACAACCCATTTCACCCTCTTAATGGTGAAATTTTGAAAAATCCTTTTTTAACGGATGCCTACGTCATAACATCTACCTGCATGCCAAATTTCAGCCCGATCTGTCCAGTGGTTTGGGCTGTGCGTTGATAGATCACTATGTCAGTCAGTCACCTTTGAGTTATATATAGATGAAACAAAATGTCAATTCAGTTTATTTTGAGTGACAATATAATGTAGCTATATCTAGAGAGAGATAAAAATATGAAATTTTTTGTGTATGTGGGGGCAGGGGGAGGAGTGATAGCAGACGGTCTGTGGCATTAGAAAGGCCGCATTCGCAAATCACGAAAAAAAATTAGCCTTCTACTAAAGTAACGTCATAACTTCTGTCAATGTAGTTAGGTCAAATTGCACTTTGTAGAGTCAAAGTCAAAGTCAAAGTCAAAAGATTTATTGCAAATAGGCTAATTTTAGCACTTTTACAAGTCAAAATTATACTAGGTACTTAAAATTAAGTTATTTCACTAAGCATATAAAATTACAAAGTGCTTATTGTCAAATAATATAGCAAGCCCATTACAATATATGAGTTTGAAAAAAAAGCAGTTCTCTTTCTCACTACTGGTGCAAGCAATCCGGCACAATGCAGAATTGAAAACTTTGATCCGAAGCTTCGATTACAACTGTAAAGAAGAAGCTACAAGAAACTTTACAGTGATCGTAACCAAATTCGCTATTATCTATTATCTATTATATATCATATGACACTATACTAATAGAAAGCCTGTAATGTAACGCGCGTTAGTTAAGGTTAGAATTATCTGCATTTTTCTAAAACTGTATTTTTTATCAAACCTACGAATCTCGAAATTGAAATGAGAAATAATAGAAAGGGGAAAATCAGGTTGGTTGATGAATTATGAACGCGCATGAATAAATATATTCAAATTATATTACTAGGTGGTAGGACTTCACTGCAAAGTTCGTCTAGGTAGGTACCACCGCTTTGCCAGTTATTCTGCCGCCAAACAGTAGTGCGCAAGCACTGCTGTGTTCCGGTTTGAAGGGCATTGTAGCTAGTGAAATTACTGGACAAATGAGACTTTATGATCTGATTTCACAGTTTAGTAATCTTATTACTAGATTGTGCTGATGTCTCAGGATGATGTGTGCAGTGCAGTGTCACGCGAAACTTTATATTTTAGAATTCCGTGTGACACTGGTGTCGATTCTGTGTCGCATTCTCTAAAACTAAAGTAAACTCTTCTGGTAAGGAGGAAATGAAAAAGACGGAAATATGTTAATTTCGTTTAGCTTTAGAGTATGCGACACAGAATCGACACCATTGTTCTGTTATGGGTAGCCATGTCGCTTAGCATCAGATAAACGACTAGCTCATTCACTAACATTTTAAAAAAAGTTTTGGAAAATAAAACAAAGCGGTGTAGAAATCTTTCACGTTTTCCCGCCAAAACTCAATTACGTATTTTTAAGCATTGAGCTACTCGTTTCTTAGCTCACAGAACTCCAGCATAGATATAAATCTACCCCCAGGTACGGTAGATATTTATTCTGATATTGCAAAAAAGTTACGATTTCTCCGACGTTAATCAATTTGCATACTAAGTGGGAGCGATTAGTCGGAAAGTCAAGGTGAAAATATACTACCCTAAAAATACGTAGACGTATTTTTTTGGGTTATTGACATAGGTACCATTTTCATCAAACTATTTCATTTTTTTTTAAAATAGATAACACTATGTACCTAATAAAGCAGAAGGGTATGGCAATAAAGCTGGTCAAAATCTGTTCGAAGAAACGACCTTAACGTCGTAGGGTTAATTATCAATTTAGTCTGAACTTTAGCGCAGCGCCTACGGTTTAGACGGATTTTGGTGGTTTTAATTAATATTATACTTTTAAAAACACTGAAAACTCTACAATATTTGAATATATGTTAGGATTACAACATTTAATTTTGCAAAAATATCTTCGGTAAAATCTGAGTAAAATTGGTTCATTTTCTTTTTAATATTTCGCTTTTATTTTATAGGGAACGTCACAGATTACTTCAAGATATGAACTACTTGTTATATTAAATTTAAAGCTTAACATGCTCTAATTTCGTTTTTTTTTGTTTGTTTTGGCTCTACACTTTTGTGTATTTACCCAGTGTCAAGTGATTGATAATTTCTCAAGTTAATGATATTTCATGCAGATATGTGTCAAGTCACAGGACAAGTCATCAAGTCAAGTCATAGTCTAGTCTAAGTCATACTCCTAGTGAAGTGGTGGCAACTTTACCAGAAGCTTCTATGGAGTTTTGGAAATAACTCGAAAAGAAACGTTTCACTATCAGTATACCACTTTCCCACACTCACGCCTGTAATCCAGCACTTAGTGAATGAAACGTAAACGTAACGTATAAAAACATATTTGCTATACCCTGAGCCTTAATCAAATAGCTCCATAGACTAAAAACTTTTTGGCTAAAAACAACTAACCTTTCATCACAAAATTATTATTATTATTCTAAGAAATGAGATTTTAAACTACAACTTGACACAGGTAAGGTAAGTTGAATATTCAAATTTAAACAACTCAACAAGTTTCTATAGAAAGCTAAGAATTTTGCTCGCGACAGTACGTCTGCTTAAGATAATATTGTCGCATGTTTTTTTTGCATAATATATACGGGTTAAGTGTTTTGCTAGCGATTGTACCTACTTGGTAGTTTTAGAGTTTTTTGACAGTAATACTTCACTTTGTCATCACCATTCTTATGCCCGTCTATATTAAAGTTTGACAGCTCACACACACTCTCACAATCTCACACAAGTTCACACTTATCTCCGACGAGCTTCTGCCCGCAGCTTCGCTCGCGGCGTGGCCTATGGGAAAATCATTCAACCACCCATTTCATCCTCTTAAGGGTGGAATTTCGAAAATCCTTTCTTAACGGATGCGTACGTAATAACATCTACTTGCATGCCAAATTTCAGCCCGATCCGTCCAGTGGTTTCGGCTGTGCGTTGATAGATCACTATGTCAGTCAGTCAGTGCTAGTGTCAGTCACCTTTGAGTTATATATTATCAAAATTATCAATTGTGCAAAAACATGTGCATTTTTGTTTGAATTTTTACCGACTATTAAACCTTAAGTTGACTGGCCCGATATCTCAATTGGTAGTAACCCTGCTTTCTGAACTATGGGTTGTGGGTTCTATTCCCACCCAGGACAAACATTTGTGTGATGAACATAGGTGTTTGTTCTGTATCTGGATGTTATATTATATTCTATTTATGTATATAATAAATAAATAATAAATAAATATGTGTGGACATTTCACACAGCGCCATCTAGCCCCAAACTAAGCAAAGCTTGTGCTATGAGAACCCAGATAACTGATACAATACTTAGATACTTTTTGTTTGTAAATACATACATAGAATACAATATAACACCCAGACACAGAACAAACACCTATGTTCATCACAAAATGTTTGTCCTGGGTGGGAATCGAACCCACAACCCACAGTTCAGAAGGCAGGGTTACTACCAACTAGGCTATCGGGTCAGTCAAAAAAAGTTTACAAACAAAAAGTATCTAAATATTGTATTAGTCACCTGGTTCCCATAGTTCAAGCTTTGCTTGGTTTGGGACTAGATGGCGCTGTGTGAAATGTCTATACATATTATTATTATTAAATGAAAATAAAATTTACAATCAAATAGTTTATTACAAATAGGCTGTTTTAGTAGATAATTACTTAATTTAACAAGACAAAATTTGCTTTTGCAAGTACTATAAAATTATCCCCAATTAATTTGCTAAAAACCCAATTAAAAGTGCATATGTGGCATGGAAATCAGTTTTACTCTGTCATTACATTTTTTATCTAGCAAATAACCATTTTAAAGGTTTCCATTTGTATGTGTGAGATTTTTATTTAGTGAAACTGGTTTTCTTGGAATTTTGGAGTTTTTTTTGTGGTGTAAATATGTAGTGCGATTTTTGTTTAATGATTATTACTATTATTCACACGGGCTCAATTGAAGCGCACAACTAGTTAGAGTAATAAAATGGCGTAGTATGTACATTAGTCTATAGTCTCGGGGATACCATACGCAAAAATAAAAATGTTTCTTATCCGCAAAAACTATGCGTAAGTTACTTACAATAATTTGCGTATAAATAATTGAGGGTACGCGACGCGTGTCCCCAAAACATTATATTTATTATTCACGCAGTGTTGCCAGTGTTGTGTCATATTATACCACATTGCTAGAAAATATTCGGCTTGTGTGAGGGGAATTCTTTCTTTGTTTCTAAGCGGGAATTATTGGTTTGGTTACAGGAACCCGTAACGCCACGGGAAACCCTTTTCTGCGGTCAGTGATTGAGTTTATGTATGTCATAACTCGATTATAGGAGATGAGGTTATGGTCCGGAATTGCTATATAAAATATATATAAAATATAATATAAAATATAAATATACTATAAAATCACATCACACTAATATTATAAAGGCGAAAATTTGTATGTGTGGATGTGTGTTTGTGTGTATGTTTGTTACTCCTTCACGCACAAACAGCTGAATGGGTTTGAATGAAATTCCATACCAAGATAGTTTATACACTGCACACATATATGCTACATTTTATCCCGGAAAATTGAAATTTTCCTGTAGGATGAGCAAATAATTAAAATACTGTTTATCTGCGGGTGAAACCGCGGGGCGCAGACCGGTGTGAAGTTGGCAGCCATATTTAGCTGCCATATAATCCGAACAAATTAAGATGGTAATTTTTGTCACGGTAAAAGCTACAAATTTCATGCCTATTTTACAGGGATAACTGCTGAAAAACTAATAACTGAGAACGTGCATTTCCAAAGATAGATAATAATGATTAACAACACTAAAACATCAGCTCATGAGAGAAATAAATAGAAACATTCGCCATACCGGCTGCTATAACATTGCGGATCATAAACCCCTGATTTATGAGAAAAAAACGATTGAAACGTAAAGGCGTATAACCAACGTACCACATCTATGCCTTTTCAGAGCGGAAGAAAGCCGACTTAACCCGAAAATAGGCACTCAAACATGACATGGATTTTTTTACCATGCTCTTATCTGGTGAACAAGTGTTGGCTGCTGGTGTATTACGATATCTTATCCCCTGATTTTTCAGGAAAAAACGACTGAAACGTAAAGGTATATAACCTACGTACCATATCTATGCCTTTTCAGAGCGGAAGAAAGCCTGCTTAACCCGAAAATAGGCACTCAAACATGACATGAATTTTTTTACCATGCTCTTTGAACAAGTGTTGGCTGCTGGTGTATTACGATGTCTTATCCCCTGATTTTTCAGAAAAACACGACTGAAACGTAAAGGTTTATAATTTATGTACCATATCTATGCCTTTTCAGAGCGGAAGAAAGCCTACTTAACCCGAAAATAGGCACTCAAACATGACATGAATTTTTTTACCATGCTCATTGAACAAGTGTTGGCTGCTGGTGTATTACGATATGTTATCCCCTGATTTTTCAGGAAAACACGACTGAAACGTAAAGGTATATAACCTATGTACCATATCTATGCCTTTTCAGAGCGGAAGAAAGCCTGCTTTACCCGAAAATAGGCACTCAAACATGACATGAATTTTTTTACCATGCTCTTTGAACAAGTGTTGGCTGCTGGTGTATTACGATATCTTATCCCCTGATTTTTCAGGAAAACACGACTGAAACGTAAAGGTATATAACCTATGTACCATATCTATGCCGTTTCAGAGCGGAAGAAAGCCTGCTTTACCCGAAAATAGGCACTCAAACATGACATGAATTTTTTTACCATGCTCTTTGAACAAGTGTTGGCTGCTGGTGTATTACGATATCTTATCCCCTGATTTTTCAGAAAAAAGCGACTGAAACGTAAAAGTATGTAACTAACGTACCATATCTATGCCTCTTCAGAGCGGAAGAAAGCCTGCTTAACCCGAAAATAGGCACTCAAACATGACATGAATTTTTTTACCATGCTCTTTGAACAAGTGTTGGCTGCTGGTGTATTACGATATCTTATCCCCTGATTTTTCAGGAAAAAACGACTGAAACGTAAAAGTATGTAACTTACGTACCATATCTTTGCCTTTTCAGAGCGGAAGAAAGCCTACTTAACCCGAAAATAGGCACTCAAACATGACATGAATTTTTTACCATGCTCTTTGAACAAGTGTTGGCTGCTGATGTATTACGATATCTTATCCCCTGATTTTTCAAGAAAAAACGACTGAAACGTAAAAGTATGTAACCAACGTACCATATCTATGCCTTTTCAGAGCGGAAGAAAGCCTGCTTAACCCGAAAATAGGCACTCAAATATGACATGAATTTTTTTACCATGCTCTTTGAACAAGTGTTGGCTGCTGGTGTATTACGATATCTTATCCCCTGATTTTTCAGGAAAAAACGAATGAAACGTAAAAGTATGTAACTTACGTACCATATCTATGCCTTTTCAGAGCGGAAGAAAGCCTACTTAACCTGAAAATAGGCACTCAAACATGACATGGATTTTTTTACGATGCTCTTATCTGGTGAACAAGTGTTGGCTGCTGGTGTATTACGATATCTTATCCCCTGATTTTTCAGGAAAAAATGACTGAAACGTAAAGGTATATAACCTACGTACCATATCTATGCCTTTTCAGAGCGGAAGAAAGCCTGCTTAACCCGAAAATAGGCACTCAAACATGACATGGATTTTTTTACGATGCTCTTATCTGGTGAACAAGTGTTGGCTGCTGGTGTATTACGATATCTTATCCCCTGATTTTTCAGGAAAAAACGACTGAAACGTAAAGGTATATAACCTACGTACCATATCTATGCCTTTTCAGAGCGGAAGAGAGCCTGCTTAACCCGAAAATAGGCACTCAAACATGACATGGATTTTATTACGATGCTCTTATCTGGTGAACAAGTGTTGGCTGCTGGTGTATCACGATATCTTATCCCCTGATTTTTCAGGAAAAAGCGACTGAAACGTAAAGGTATATAACCTACGTACCATATCTATGCCTTTTCAGAGCGGAAGAAAGCCTACTTAACCCGAAAATAGGCACTCAAACATGACATGGATTTTTTTACCATACTCTTATCTGGTGAACAAGTGTTGGCTGCTGGTGTATTACGATATCTTATCCCCTGATTTTTGAGAAAAAAACGACTGTAACGTGAAGGTATATAACCTACGTACCATATCTATGCCTTTTCAGAGCGGAAGAAAGCCTACTTAACCCGAAAATAGGCACTCAAACATGACATGGATTTTTTTACCATGCTCTTATCTGGTGAACAAGTGTTGGCTGCTGGTGTATTACGATATTTTATCCCCTGATTTTTCAGGTAAAAACGACTGAAACGTAAAGGTATATAACCAATGTACCATATTTATGCCATTTCAGAGCGGAAGAAAGCCTACTTAACCCGAAAATAGGCACTCAAACATGACATGAATTTTTTTACCATGCTCTTTGAACAAGTGTTGGCTGCAGGTGTATTACGATATCTTATCCCCGGATTTTTCAGAAAAAAACGACTGAAACGTAAAGGTATATAACTTATGTACCATATCTATGCCTATTCAGAGCGGAAGAAAGCCTACACTATACACCAGCAGCCAACACTTGTTCACCAGATAAGAGCATCGTAAAAAAATCCATGTCATGTTTGAGTGCCTATTTTTGGGTTAAGCACGCTTTCTTCCGCTCTGAAAAGGCATAGATATGGTACATAGGTGATATACCTTTACGAGACAGTCGTTTTTTTCTCGAAAATCAGGGGATAAGATATCGTAATATACCAGCAGCCAACACTTGTTCAAAGAGCATGGTAAAAAAATTCATGTCATGTTTGAGTGCCTATTTTCGGAAAAAGCAGGCTTTCTTCCGCTCTGAAAAGGCATAGATATGGTACATAGGTTATATACCTTTACGTTTCAGTCGTGCTTTCCTGAAAAATCAGGGGATAAGATATCGTAACACACCAGCAGCCAACACTTGTTCAAAGAGCATGGTAAAAAAATTCATGTCATGTTTTAGTGCCTATTTTCGGGTTAAGTAGGCTTTCTTCCGCTTTGAAAAGGCATAGATATGGTACGTAGGTGATATACCTTTACGTTTCAGTCGTGTTTTCCTGAAAAATCAGGGGATAAGATATCGTAATACACCAGCAGCCAACACTTGTTCAAAGAGCATGGTAAAAAAATTCATGTCATGTTTGAGTGCCTATTTTCGGGTAAAGCAGGCTTTCTTCCGCTCTGAAAAGGCATAGATATGGTACGTAAATTACATAATTTTACGTTTCAGTCGTTTTTTCCTGAAAAATCAGGGGATAAGATATCGTAATACACCAGCAGCCAACACTTGTTCAAAGAGCATGGTAAAAAAATTCATGTCATGTTTGAGTGCCTATTTTCGGGTAAAGCAGGCTTTCTTCCGCTCTGAAAAGGCATAGATATGGTACGTAAGTTACATACTTTTACGTTTCAGTCGTTTTTTCCTGAAAAATCAGGGGATAAGATATCGTAATACACCAGCAGCCAACACTTGTTCAAAGAGCATGGTAAAAAAATCATGTCATGTTTGAGTGCCTATTTTTGGGTAAAGCAGGCTTTCTTCCGCTCTGAAAAGGCATAGATATGGTACGTAAGTTACATACTTTTACGTTTCAGTCGTTTTTTCCTGAAAAATCAGGGGATAAGATATCGTAATACACCAGCAGCCAACACTTGTTCAAAGAGCATGGTAAAAAAATTCATGTCATGTTTGAGTGCCTTTTTTCGGGTTAAGCAGGCTTTCTTCCGCTCTGAAAAGGCATAGATATGGTACGTAGGTTATATACCTTTACGTTTCAGTCGTTTTTTTCTCGAAAATCAGGGGATAAGATATCGTAATACACCAGCAGCCAACACTTGTTCACCAGATAAGAGCATCGTAAAAAAATCCATGTCATGTTTGAGTGCCTATTTTCGGGTTAAGCACGCTTTCTTCCACTCTGAAAAGGCATAGATATGGTACATAGGTGATATACCTTTACGTTACAGTCGTTTTTTTTCTCGAAAATCAGGGGATAAGATATCGTAATACACCAGCAGCCAACACTTGTTCACCAGATAAGAGCATGGTAAAAAAATCCATGTCATGTTTGAGTGCCTATTTTCGGGTTAAGTAGGCTTTCTTCCGCTCTGAAAAGGCATAGATATGGTACGTAGGTTATATACTTTCACGTTACAGTCATTTTTTTTTTCTCAAAAATCAGGGGATAAGATATCGTAACACACCAGCAGCCAACACTTGTTCAAAGAGCATGGTAAAAAAATTCATGTCATGTTTTAGTGCCTATTTTCGGGTTAAGTAGGCTTTCTTCCGCTTTGAAAAGGCATAGATATGGTACGTAGGTGATATACCTTTACGTTTCAGTCGTTTTTTCCTGAAAAATCAGGGGATAAGATATCGTAATACACCAGCAGCCAACACTTGTTCACCAGATAAGAGCATGGTAAAAAAATCCATGTCATGTTTGAGTGCCTATTTTCGGGTTAAGTAGGCTGTCTTCCGCTCTGAAAAGGCATAGATATGGTACGTAGCTTATATACCTTCACGTTACAGTCATTTTTTTTTCTCAAAAATCAGGGGATAAGATATCGTAACACACCAGCAGCCAACACTTGTTCAAAGAGCATGGTAAAAAAATGCATGTCATGTTTTAGTGCCTATTTTCGGGTTAAGTAGGCTTTCTTCCGCTTTGAAAAGGCATAGATATGGTACGTAGGTGATATACCTTTACGTTTCAGTCGTGTTTTCCTGAAAAATCAGGGGATAAGATATCGTAATACACCAGCAGCCAACACTTGTTCAAAGAGCATGGTAAAAAAAATCATGTCATGTTTGAGTGCCTATTTTTGGGGAAAGCAGGCTTTCTTCCGCTCTGAAAAGGCATAGATATGGTACGTAAGTTACTTTTATACTTTTACGTTTCAGTCGTTTTTTTCTGAAAAATCAGGGGATAAGACATCGTAATACACCAGCAGCCAACACTTGTTCAAAGAGCATGGTAAAAAAATTCATGTCATGTTTGAGTGCCTATTTTCGGGTTAAGTAGGCTTTCTTCCGCTCTGAAAAGGCATAGATATGGTACGTAAGTTACATACTTTTACGTTTCAGTCGTTTTTTCCTGAAAAATCAGGGGATAAGATATCGTAATACACCAGCAGCCAACACTTGTTCAAAGAGCATGGTAAAAAAAATCATGTCATGTTTGAGTGCCTATTTTTGGGTAAAGCAGGCTTTCTTCCGCTCTGAAAAGGCATAGATATGGTACGTATGTTACATACTTTTACGTTTCAGTCGTTTTTTCCTGAAAAATCAGGGGATAAGATATCGTAATACACCAGCAGCCAACACTTGTTCAAAGAGCATGGTAAAAAAATTCATGTCATGTTTGAGTGCCTATTTTCGCATTATGTAGGCTTTCTTCCGCTCTGAAAAGGCATAGGTGTGGTACGTAGGTTATATACCTTTACGTTACAGTAGTTTTTTCCTGAAAAATCAGGGGATAAGACATCGTAATACACCAGCAGCCAACACTTGTTCACCAGATAAGAGCATGGTAAAAAAATCCATGTCATATTTGAGTGCCTATTTTCGGGTTAAGCAGGCTTTCTTCCGCTCTGAAAAGGCATAGATATGGTGCGTAGGTTATATACCTTTACGTTTCAGTCGTTTTTTCCTGAAAAATCAGGGGATATGATATCGTAATACACCAGCAGCCAACACTTGTTCAAAGAGCATGGTAAAAAAATTCATGTCACGTTTGAGTGCCTATTTTCGGGTTAAGTAGGCTTTCTTCCGCTCTGAAAAGGCATAGATATGGTACGTAAGTTACATACTTTTACGTTTCAGTCATTTTTTCCTGAAAAATCAGGGGATAAGACATCGTAATACACCAGCAGCTAACACTTGTTCAAAGAGCATGGTAAAAAAATTCATGTCATGTTTGAGTGCCTATTTTCGGGTTAAGCAGGCTTTCTTCCGCTCTGAAAAGGCATAGATATGGTACGTAGGTTATATACCTTTACGTTTCAGTCGTTTTTTCCTGAAAAATCAGGGGATAAGACATCGTAATACACCAGCAGCCAACACTTGTTCAAAGAGCATGGTAAAAAAATTCATGTCATGTTTGAGTGCCTATTTTCGCATTAAGTAGGCTTTCTTCCGCTCTGAAAAGGAATACATGTGATACGTAGGTTATATACCTTTACGTTTCAGTCGTTTTTTCTTGAAAAATCAGGGGATAAGACATCGTAATACACCAGCAGCCAACACTTGTTCAAAGAGCATGGTAAAAAAATTCATGTCATGTTTGAGTGCCTATTTTCGCATTAAGTAGGCTTTCTTCCGCTCTGAAAAGGAATAGATGTGGTACGTAGGTTATATACCTTTACGTTTCAGTCGTGTTTTCCTGAAAAATCAGGGGATAAGATATCGTAATACACCAGCAGCCAACACTTGTTCAAAGAGCATGGTAAAAAAAATCATGTCATGTTTGAGTGCCTATTTTTGGGTAAAGCAGGCTTTCTTCCGCTCTGAAAAGGCATAGATATGGTACGTAAGTTACTTTTATACTTTTACGTTTCAGTCGTTTTTTTCTGAAAAATCAGGGGATAAGACATCGTAATACACCAGCAGCCAACACTTGTTCAAAGAGCATGGTAAAAAAATTCATGTCATGTTTGAGTGCCTATTTTCGGGTTAAGTAGGCTTTCTTCCGCTCTGAAAAGGCATAGATATGGTACGTAAGTTACATACTTTTACGTTGCAGTCGTTTTTTCCTGAAAAATCAGGGGATAAGATATCGTAATACACCAGCAGCCAACACTTGTTCAAAGAGCATGGTAAAAAAATTCATGTCATGTTTGAGTGCCTATTTTCGCATTAAGTAGGCTTTCTTCCGCTCTGAAAAGGAATAGATGTGGTACGTAGGTTATATACCTTTACGTTTCAGTCGTTTTTTCCTGAAAAATCAGGGGATAAGACATCGTAATACACCAGCAGCCAACACTTGTTCAAAGAGCATGGTAAAAAAATTCATGTCATGTTTGAGTGCCTATTTTCGCATTAAGTAGGCTTTCTTCCGCTCTGAAAAGGAATAGATGTGGTACGTAGGTTATATACCTTTACGTTACAGTAGTTTTTTTCTGAAAAATCAGGGGATAAGACATCGTAATACACCAGCAGCCAACACTTGTTCAAAGAGCATGGTAAAAAAATTCATGTCATGTTTGAGTGCCTATTTTCGCATTAAGTAGGCTTTCTTCCGCTCTGAAAAGGAATAGATGTGGTACGTAGGTTATATACCTTTACGTTACAGTAGTTTTTTTCTGAAAAATCAGGGGATAAGACATCGTAATACACCAGCAGCCAACACTTGTTCACCAGATAAGAGCATGGTAAAAAAATCCATGTCATGTTTGAGTGCCTATTTTCGGGTTAAGCAGGCTTTCTTCCGCTCTGAAAAGGCATAGATATGGTACGTAGCTTATATACCTTCACGTTACAGTCATTTTTTTTTCTCAAAAATCAGGGGATAAGATATCGTAACACACCAGCAGCCAACACTTGTTCAAAGAGCATGGTAAAAAAATGCATGTCATGTTTTAGTGCCTATTTTCGGGTTAAGTAGGCTTTCTTCCGCTTTGAAAAGGCATAGATATGGTACGTAGGTGATATACCTTTACGTTTCAGTCGTGTTTTCCTGAAAAATCAGGGGATAAGATATCGTAATACACCAGCAGCCAACACTTGTTCAAAGAGCATGGTAAAAAAAATCATGTCATGTTTGAGTGCCTATTTTTGGGTAAAGCAGGCTTTCTTCCGCTCTGAAAAGGCATAGATATGGTACGTAAGTTACTTTTATACTTTTACGTTTCAGTCGTTTTTTTCTGAAAAATCAGGGGATAAGACATCGTAATACACCAGCAGCCAACACTTGTTCAAAGAGCATGGTAAAAAAATTCATGTCATGTTTGAGTGCCTATTTTCGGGTTAAGTAGGCTTTCTTCCGCTCTGAAAAGGCATAGATATGGTACGTAAGTTACATACTTTTACGTTTCAGTCGTTTTTTCCTGAAAAATCAGGGGATAAGATATCGTAATACACCAGCAGCCAACACTTGTTCAAAGAGCATGGTAAAAAAAATCATGTCATGTTTGAGTGCCTATTTTTGGGTAAAGCAGGCTTTCTTCCGCTCTGAAAAGGCATAGATATGGTACGTATGTTACATACTTTTACGTTTCAGTCGTTTTTTCCTGAAAAATCAGGGGATAAGATATCGTAATACACCAGCAGCCAACACTTGTTCAAAGAGCATGGTAAAAAAATTCATGTCATGTTTGAGTGCCTATTTTCGCATTATGTAGGCTTTCTTCCGCTCTGAAAAGGCATAGGTGTGGTACGTAGGTTATATACCTTTACGTTACAGTAGTTTTTTCCTGAAAAATCAGGGGATAAGACATCGTAATACACCAGCAGCCAACACTTGTTCACCAGATAAGAGCATGGTAAAAAAATCCATGTCATATTTGAGTGCCTATTTTCGGGTTAAGCAGGCTTTCTTCCGCTCTGAAAAGGCATAGATATGGTGCGTAGGTTATATACCTTTACGTTTCAGTCGTTTTTTCCTGAAAAATCAGGGGATATGATATCGTAATACACCAGCAGCCAACACTTGTTCAAAGAGCATGGTAAAAAAATTCATGTCACGTTTGAGTGCCTATTTTCGGGTTAAGTAGGCTTTCTTCCGCTCTGAAAAGGCATAGATATGGTACGTAAGTTACATACTTTTACGTTTCAGTCATTTTTTCCTGAAAAATCAGGGGATAAGACATCGTAATACACCAGCAGCTAACACTTGTTCAAAGAGCATGGTAAAAAAATTCATGTCATGTTTGAGTGCCTATTTTCGGGTTAAGCAGGCTTTCTTCCGCTCTGAAAAGGCATAGATATGGTACGTAGGTTATATACCTTTACGTTGCAGTCGTTTTTTCCTGAAAAATCAGGGGATAAGATATCGTAATACACCAGCAGCCAACACTTGTTCAAAGAGCATGGTAAAAAAATTCATGTCATGTTTGAGTGCCTATTTTCGCATTAAGTAGGCTTTCTTCTGCTCTGAAAAGGAATAGATGTGGTACGTAGGTTATATACCTTTACGTTTCAGTCGTTTTTTCCTGAAAAATCAGGGGATAAGACATCGTAATACACCAGCAGCCAACACTTGTTCAAAGAGCATGGTAAAAAAATTCATGTCATGTTTGAGTGCCTATTTTCGCATTATGTAGGCTTTCTTCCGCTCTGAAAAGGCATAGGTGTGGTACGTAGGTTATATACCTTTACGTTACAGTAGTTTTTTCCTGAAAAATCAGGGGATAAGACATCGTAATACACCAGCAGCCAACACTTGTTCACCAGATAAGAGCATGGTAAAAAAATCCATGTCATGTTTGAGTGCCTATTTTCGGGTTAAGCAGGCTTTCTTCCGCTCTGAAAAGGAATAGATGTGGTACGTAGGTTATATACCTTTACGTTTCAGTCGTTTTTTCCTGAAAAATCAGGGGATAAGACATCGTAATACACCAGCAGCCAACACTTGTTCAAAGAGCATGGTAAAAAAATTCATGTCATGTTTGAGTGCCTATTTTCGCATTAAGTAGGCTTTCTTCCGCTCTGAAAAGGAATAGATGTGGTACGTAGGTTATATACCTTTACGTTTCAGTCGTTTTTTCCTGAAAAATCAGGGGATAAGACATCGTAATACACCAGCAGCCAACACTTGTTCAAAGAGCATGGTAAAAAAATTCATGTCATGTTTGAGTGCCTATTTTCGCATTAAGTAGGCTTTCTTCCGCTCTGAAAAGGAATAGATGTGGTACGTAGGTTATATACCTTTACGTTACAGTAGTTTTTTTCTGAAAAATCAGGGGATAAGACATCGTAATACACCAGCAGCCAACACTTGTTCACCAGATAAGAGCATGGTAAAAAAATCCATGTCATGTTTGAGTGCCTATTTTCGGGTTAAGCAGGCTTTCTTCCGCTCTGAAAAGGCATAGATATGGTGCGTAGGTTATATACCTTTACGTTTCAGTCGTTTTTTCCTGAAAAATCAGGGGATAAGATATCGTAATACACCAGCAGCCAACACTTGTTCAAAGAGCATGGTAAAAAAAATCATGTCATGTTTGAGTGCCTATTTTCGGGTTAAGTAGGCTTTATTCCGCTTTGAAAAGGCATAGATATGGTACGTAGGTGATATACCTTTACGTTTCAGTCGTTTTTTCCTGAAAAATCAGGGGATAAGATATCGTAATACACCAGCAGCCAACACTTGTTCAAAGAGCATGGTAAAAAAATTCATGTCATGTTTGAGTGCCTATTTTCGGGTTAAGCAGGCTTTCTTCCGCTCTGAAAAGGCATAGATATGGTACGTAGGTTATATACCTTTATGTTGCAGTCGTTTTTTCCTGAAAAATCAGGGGATAAGACATCGTAATACACCAGCAGCCAACACTTGTTCACCAGATAAGAGCATGGTAAAAAAATCCATGTCATGTTTGAGTGCCTATTTTCGGGTTAAGCAGGCTTTCTTCCGCTCTGAAAAGGCATAGATATGGTGCGTAGGTTATATACCTTTACGTTGCAGTCGTTTTTTCCTGAAAAATCAGGGGATAAGATATCGTAATACACCAGCAGCCAACACTTGTTCAAAGAGCATGGTAAAAAAATTCATGTCATGTTTGAGTGCCTATTTTCGCATTAAGTAGGCTTTCTTCCGCTCTGAAAAGGAATAGATGTGGTACGTAGGTTATATACCTTTACGTTTCAGTCGTTTTTTCCTGAAAAATCAGGGGATAAGACATCGTAATACACCAGCAGCCAACACTTGTTCAAAGAGCATGGTAAAAAAATTCATGTCATGTTTGAGTGCCTATTTTCGCATTAAGTAGGCTTTCTTCCGCTCTGAAAAGGAATAGATGTGGTACGTAGGTTATATACCTTTACGTTACAGTAGTTTTTTTCTGAAAAATCAGGGGATAAGACATCGTAATACACCAGCAGCCAACACTTGTTCACCAGATAAGAGCATGGTAAAAAAATCCATGTCATGTTTGAGTGCCTATTTTCGGGTTAAGCAGGCTTTCTTCCGCTCTGAAAAGGCATAGATATGGTGCGTAGGTTATATACCTTTACGTTTCAGTCGTTTTTTCCTGAAAAATCAGGGGATAAGATATCGTAATACACCAGCAGCCAACACTTGTTCAAAGAGCATGGTAAAAAAAATCATGTCATGTTTGAGTGCCTATTTTCGGGTTAAGTAGGCTTTCTTCCGCTTTGAAAAGGCATAGATATGGTACGTAGGTGATATACCTTTACGTTTCAGTCGTTTTTTCCTGAAAAATCAGGGGATAAGATATCGTAATACACCAGCAGCCAACACTTGTTCAAAGAGCATGGTAAAAAAATTCATGTCATGTTTGAGTGCCTATTTTCGGGTTAAGCAGGCTTTTTTCCGCTCTGAAAAGGCATAGATATGGTACGTAGGTTATATACCTTTATGTTGCAGTCGTTTTTTCCTGAAAAATCAGGGGATAAGATATCGTAATACACCAGCACCCAACACTTGTTCAAAGAGCATGGTAAAAAAATCCATGTCATGTTTGAGTGACTATTTTCGGGTTAAATAGGCTTTCTTCCGCTCTGAAAAGGCATAGATATGGAACATAGGTTATACGCCTTTACGTTTCAATCGTTTTTTTCTCATAAATCAGGGGTTTATGATCCGCAATGTTATAGCAGCCGGTATGGTGAATGTTTCTATTTATTTCTCTCATGAGCTGGTGTTTTAGTGTTGTTTATCATTATTATCTATCTTTGGAAATGCACGGTCTCAGTTATTAGTTTTTCAGCAGTTATCCCTGTAAAATAGGCATGAAATTTGTAGCTTTTACCGTGACAAAAATTACCATCTTAATTTGTTCGGGTTATATGGCAGCTAAATATGGCTGCCAACTTCACACCGGTGGGGCGCAGCTAGTTTCTATATAACATATACGCGGAGCAGTTGTCAGTCAAACTGATTTAGTAGTTATGACTTACTAGTTGCGACCCGCGGTTTCACTCGCGGATAAAAAGTATTTTAATTATTTGCTCATAACACGGGAACATTTCACTTTTCCGGGATAAAATGTAACCTATATGTTAATCCAGTGTATAAGCTATCTTGGTACCGAATTTCATCCAAATCCATTCAGCCGTTTGAGCGTGAAGGAGTAACAAACATACACACATACACACATACAAACATTCGCCTTTATAATATTGGGGTGACTACTAAAGTTTGTTTTAATTTTTGTCTAAGTTTATGCGAGCTCCATCGTAGCCTAATTATACTAATGCCCGTTTGCACTAAAGTCCGACAGCTATTAAGTAACATCTCTTAGGGGGTAGATTGCAGGTGTAAATACAACACAATAACTTTCAAGCTACAGTCTGATAGACGGACACTTCTTACAGAAGTTCATGCAGGTGGAAATCCAGCCGTACAAAGAAACCCCTACACCGTTGTAAGAGCGACCAACTAACAGAAACGCAAGTACTTGTGTTACTATGGGACCATGGTCCTCATAGTCCCTGGGTCCCTAGATACAGGTAAATCTAGTCAGGGTCCAGAATCTACGATGTGATCGTTGGGCGTCATTTAAATAAATACTACACTGAAAAAACACTACTGGTTAATTTAAATAAAGGTGCCTCGGTAAATTTTTTTTTGGTTGAATCTACTAAAAATTAGTTAGTTTAACAAAACCCTTACAAAACCAAGTATTTTTATTATTTATTATTTATTCAAAATAACAAATTCGATTTGTTTATAGTTACCAGCACAGTTGTGGTTGGAATAAAGAAATATAGATGTAAAAGTAACAAAAGGGACTCGATTAGTTGATGTTTTGTTAAATTTACTGATAATTTGTCTAAATATAAATAGTAGAGTTTGGTAAAATACCATCTATGTTAAATTAACATTATTTATTGTATTTATGTTATAACATATTAGACGGCATAATAGACAAGTAAAGCTAAAAAAAGGAATACGAAATCACTCTCTTTTACATCTGTATAGCAAATGTAATGCATTTTTTCAATAACGATCACAAGTTTGGAGTTATACCACAATTTCCTTTGCCAAAAGTTGTAATCCAACCTCAAACTTCTCTGCGCGCGAAAGTCAAAAGTCGAACCCGCTCGAACATTCCAATCCAAAGTTAATGAGACATTAGGATTCCCTTGATTGCTATTCGATTAGGGGCTGAACATTCACGCACACATGGACGTCGCTTTAAAAGTGATATCTGTTGAAATTGTATGTGTGAGTGTGAGCTCAAAAACAGCACTTACATAAGCAATTACACGTGCAATATCCACATAATTACATTTTACTTGTATAAGACAAGTATTATATAGTAATAACATTTTTTTAAAATGTTTTGGCTCCACACTTTTGTGTATTTAGCCAGTGTCAAGTAATTGATAATTTATCAAGTTAATGATATTTCACGCAAATATGTGTCAAGTCACAGTCGAAGTCATCAAGTCAAGTCATAGTCTAGTCAAAGTCATACTCCTAATAAAGTGGTGGCAACTTTACTTGAAGCTTCTATGGAGTTTTGGAAACGTTTCACCATCATTATACCATTTTCCCACACTCACGCCTGTGCTGGAGCACTTAACGAATAGAATGCCACCAATTTTATGCACTAACACTGAAAATAACACAAGTTTTGGAAAATAATACAATGCGGTGACGTAATCTTTTTCGCTTTCCCGCCAAAAACCTTTTGAATTCCTAATAACTATTATATAGTATATAATAATTGTCTTATACAAGTAAATAAATTGTTTATTATAATTTTAATTACCTATAAGTAACTTTTTTACCAATAGCAAAAAATTGTAACTCTGCGGCTAAAAGTTTTTTTTTATGTCAATAAATGATTATTATAATATTAAGGTATTTAAATGTTTTGAGTGTTTTTTTTAAGCTGTAACACCACAGTGTACGAAGATTTTCATATCGGTTTATAAATAAGCATTTTCCAAATCAGTTAATAAACGAAGGAGTTCTGCGGTAAGAAACAAAAAAATACAACTATTTTGAGAATCTTTTTTAAAAGTTGGTTGAAAAAAGTGTTTATCAGTGAAGACCGGTGTGATTTCAGTGTGGCGTTAGGACCAAAATGTTCCTTATATCTTTCAGTCTTGATTTATCAATAAACATCAGGATTAACACATTAAAAAATATTGATAATCTATATTTTTAAAAAAGTATCTCTATTTCCTTTGGTCATAGCATTACACGTGAACCGATGGAACACTATCACGATTTTTTTTGTTGTCTTCATTATTATCAGGAAGAAAGGTTGTTACGAAAAAAAAAAATAAGAAAATTTTAAAACGCGGGCGAAACCGCGAAGCGCAGCTAGTTCTTAGTAATTTCTTGTCGTGACAAAAACTACTACAAAAAGAATTGAATATTGTTGCTCTAGCTGCTCGCAAAAAGTTTCGCGCTTTTTCCGACTTCCTTAGTTCCCGCCTCGACCCTTGTTCAAACATGTGTGCGTATTTATTACGGTGCAAGGGGGCGCGAAAATTTTCCCGGGACGTGTGCAATGTCACCGCACTAGCACGTGTCGCGTCGCGGCGAGCGCAGGCCTATGCGTTCCGAGTTTGAAATTAGAAAAAGTTTGCGGAAGTAGTGTCGCGAAATTTAAGCTGATTTTGGAACTGGTTAAACACATTATTATTCGCGTTTACAGATGTTCGCATGTAAATCGTTCAAACGTTAGCGTTATATCTTTTATTTTTCGCAAGTTTTAATTTAACGGTAAACTAAAGATCAAAGTTTGTTGTTGTTTGGTATTACGCATTTTATTAAATGATATTTTTTTCTTTTTTGGGGACTGCCGATAGAAGTGAAAACTAAGTAACTTATGAAGTGTGCGGTGACGATTACGCGAATTTTACGCTTTCTGTTCCCAAAAGTACACATATATACACAGTATATATATATAGCTCATGGAAAGCGTTCGGCGACGATGACGCGGTTTCATGATTTTTGTTAAACCAAAAAATGCTTAACGCGCTTAAAGAAGTTTTCAATTCAAAACCGCTGAGCTGTATTCTTACGTAAAACTGTGCGCCCGACACAAATAAGATTAATCAAACAATAATAGAGAGATCTGTAAAAAAATTTACGTTGAAAATTCATCGGTTTTGGTTTAGTCAGTTAATTATTCAGTCGTAATGAGAGTTGGATTCTTCGAAAATCTTTAAAATTGCAGATTATTGCTTCTTCTCGTGCAACAAATCGAAATACTTTTCAACAAGTTGTGTCGCGTAACTTTTTCACCCAAACATCCTTTCCCGATTTAATGTTATTAAAAATGTAAAGTGATGAATGAAGCGAGCTGTTACCGATTGTTCCCAAAAGATCGATTGCTGTCCTTATTCGATTAGTGCTGGAATTTTATCGATTCGTGCAACTTTTCTTGGAAATTTGCGATGTGGGAGGTTCTTGATGGTTGCAAACTTTTTATTCGAATAATTTGAAGTTTTGATTAATGGAGACATTTGTGTTGAATGCGTTTGACGTTTAGTTCATTTGTGTGATATTTTTATGTAATACTAGCAACCCGTCCCGGCTTCGCACGGGTATTATGTATATACTATTCTATCGGCTATGTTCATCAGAGATAATGTAAGATTCTAACGGTGAAAGAATTTTAAAAAACGGTTAAGTAGTTTCAGAGCCTATTCAATGCAAACAAACAATCAAATCTTTCTTCATAATAATATCAGTTTAGAAATGTGTTATTAAGCCATTTTTTTGATAAACACACCTAATACTGTTTCATATAAAGTATTAGTTTTTGACCAATGTCACTAGCTGAGCGATCACGTAACTCGATTGCAACCGATAGAAAACCAATTTGTATGGATTTGACAGTTTGAGTACCTACGCAGTTTATGTACATATTTAGTATAGAAATTTCTCCTGTTGCATTTCAATCAAAGTTTCGTGATCACCTCCCTAATGTTAAATGATTTACCAATGTCACTTAAGAGACTTAGGTCGATCTTCCGAGTCAGGTAGTGTTTTTGCAGTTTATTGATAAGGAGCTTTTACATAGACAATGACAGAACCGCTTACGTATATCCTGGCTATTGAAAGATCTGTACGAACTTAGGTGTATCATTTAAAATATAGCTAATTATTTAGCTTTTTTATGTTCTAAAATATTTAGGTAAAAAAAAGAACATTTGCGCCCAGGATTGCCAGTTGTTAGGTATTTTACCAAAACGTTTAGTATTTCGATCTCGTGTTTGGTTAGACAAAAATACCAAAGTCTTAGAGATTATGTTTCTTTATGATTTGTAAACGAAATCAATAAAATGTGAAGCCATTTTAAAACGTCATAAAGTTATTTGGCCGAAAATAAAAACTGACAAATCTGCTGAAAGCTATCTCGTGCTAGCGATAATAAATGAAATTTTTAATTATTTCTAATTGATAATTTTGTTTCGCCTTAAAAATCGTTTTTAGAAGACCGTGTTTGGTGATTTTGAAAATTTGCGTTGGCAACCCTATTCATGCCTAATATTTCCCAACAAGACTATTTAAATTAAATAGACCAAGTAACAACTAACAAAAACATCCAACGGTAGCCGCCATGACGAAAGCCGGCATCTTTTGAACTTTGTGTCGGAAACAATCGGATTTGAAAAGGAATATCGGTTCGGAAATAGAATCGAATCGAATCGAGAGTAAATCGTTACGATTAGGAGTGGGATCAATTTGTGTGTGGTGCGATTATAGACGGTTGGTAATTTGGACACTTTTTAACTGCCGACAGGATAGAAAAAAAAATTGATGAAGTTTTAATAGACTTTTCTGTTATGTTATTAAGAGAAAATAGGTTACAATTTTTGCTGTCAAACATTAAGTTTTTTGGCGTCATACAAAATGTATTAGAATTACGTTTTTAGTAACAACTAAAATATTAGATCAAGAAGATACATTAATTTGAAATTGACCTGAAAGAGATTTAGGTACCTACTCGTATTATAATAAAAATAATAACGCCCAACGATCACATACATAGATCCTGGACCCTAACTAGTATGCCGTGTCTAAGGACCCAGGAACTAAGAGGACCATGGTCCCACAACACCCAGACTCAGAACTTGTATTTGTGCTTTTTTTTCTGTGTACAAAAACATGTCCTGCCGCGGGAATCGAACCCACCGTCTCCGAGCTATGAGCCGACCTGCTCTGGTTGAGTCTAGTTGACGCCACGATTCTGTCATTGCTTTTAACTTATTAACCTATATAGTGTTATTGTAATAAAAAAACATTATTTCTAACTAAAATTTTACTAACATTATTATTACCCCTTCCCCATTTCGCCTAAACCGCAAAAAACATCAGGGCTTAAAAAATAAATCGTTCCAATTTCAAATCTCCGCATGTCGGCGCAAGCGCAGCGGGCGCTAACGACATCTGTTGGCCTCTAAGTAGAACCATTGTTAGATTCGACTCGGCTCGCTTCGAGATCCGTCGGCTCTTGTCAACTGGTGCGTATTTAGTAACGGTCGGTTTTAAATTTGGAATGTGGAACTTCTCGTCGGCTAGTATTGTTGGTCGTGTTATTGTTTGGCGGTGACGTCACACTGTTTAGACTTCTCGTTTATCGTATACTAGCTGTGCTCTGCGGTGTCACCCGCATGATGAAAATTTTCTAATATTCCACTCAAATTTTCCAATTTCCTTGAATTTTTTCTTTCATAAGAACCTTCTATTGACAATAATAAACACAACTAAAAAAGAATAAGCGAAAATGTTCCATCCATTCACGCGTGATGCGAATACCAAGGGAAATAGAGATTCATTTATAGATAAATAAATTATAATAAACATATACATATACTCGTAGAAATCATATATTGACTTTATCAAATGAATTTTACTAGGTGGTAGGACTTTACTGCAAAGTTCGTCTAGGTAGGTACCACCGCTTTGCCAGTTATTCTGCCGCCAAGCAGTAGTGTGCAAGCACTACTGTGTTCCGGTTTGAAGGGCACTGTAGCTAGTGATATTACTGGGCAAATGAGACTTTATGATCTGATCTCACAGTTTAGTAATCTTATTACTAGATTGTGCTGATGTCTCTGGATGACGTGCGCAATGCAGTGTCACGCGAACCTCTATACTTTAGAGTTCCGAGTGACACTGCAGCTGATATGGGCAGCCGTGTCGTTTAACATCAGTCGAACGGCTAGCTCGTCACGTCATTCCTTAACATAAAAAAGAATTAACAATAACTAAACTAAACAATACCTAAAAAACTAAACTATACCTAAGAACTTAAAATAAATTGAAATTAAAATTTAAAATAACCCGTTGGTAGACGGGAAAAATCCCAGAATGCTAGCAGCATTACCACGTTTCGTAGATAAGTTCCTGTCCTTGGCTTTGCTTATCTTATTCCATAACTACCTATCCTATATCTTGTATATACCTATATCTTGACAATTGAAGGGGGTGAACAAAAAGGGTTTAACTGATTTTTTTCACAAAATGACTCATGGGTATCGTTGAATTCAGCGTGAAATTATCTCCAATAATACATTCTCAAAATACCGAAATGAGGCTTAAATCCCGAGATTTTGAGTCTACAAACGGTTTATCTGTCACAGGAATACAGTTCGCTTAGCATAAAAACTTTATTAGATTTATTTTATTATATTATATTTTTACAGTAATTGTACGAATTAGTACTATATTTAGTATTTGAAAATAGAATTAATACACGTTCAAGCAACTGAAACTTACATAAACCTTTTCTATTACTATTAATACGCACTCTACACTAAAATGAGGCCGTTGAAGTTTAAAGTCAATTTTCTCGAAACTATCAATTCGACAGTTAAACCCTTTTTATTCTCAACCCTTCAATTGTAAATTGTTATTTTACCGGACATACCAACATAATAATACAATTTTTTTACTTTGTTATGTTGACAAATGGAGATCTACGTAAACCAATAACTTTCAACTTCCGTTCGCCTCGCCACCGTACCCCCCAAGTCAAGCGTGCCTAATAATTTTTACTTCAAAAATAATTTTTTTTTTGTTAATACCTAATTTCTATGGCACACAAAAAGGATAACTGAATAAAAATAAAATTAAATAAGAAGTTGTTGTCTGGAAGAGATCGCTATTAGCGATAAGACCGCCCATTGTTGCACTAGTATGTAAGATTTAATAATTCCTGTATTGTTTGAATTTCGTTGGTGAGACAATAAAGAGTTTATCTATCTATCTATCTATCTATTAAATCACAGTTTAAAAAGGGCAAACGAATCGTTATGTACGCAATGCCGGTAGTGAACTATTGCAATCCATATAACTTAGGTTCTCCCTATGGACCCCACGCAGCTCTCCCAGACCCTTACTGGATGTAAGTATTCAATCAAGATTTAACCCTTGACTTTTGTCAAATTCAAGTCACCTTAACGCACCAAACACTATACCCTGATTGGTCGAAGACATCCTATGGTCAACAGGCAAACAAAGGGGTGAGAATAAAAAGGATTTAACTGATTTTTTTGAAAATGACTTATGGGTATCATTGGATTCAGCGTGAAATTACCTTTTAAATAGAATTAAAACATTTTCAAGCAACTGAAACTCACATAAACCTTTTATATTACCTTATAAGCACTCTACATTAAAATGACGCCGTTGAAGTTTAAAGTCAATTTTCTCGAAACTGTCAATTTGACAGTTAAATCCTTTTTATTCTCAACCCTTCAATTAGCGTTCAGTATTTGGTGTGTTAAGTTATATTTTTGTCACGTAACTTGATTGTAAACAATAGAAACACATTTTTTATGGATTCAACAGTTTCAATACGCATTTTAAAGTTGATAATTCTCCTGTTGCACTGCAATCAAAGTACTAAATCAAAGACTGACCCGATAGCTCAGTCGGTAGTAACCCTGCCTTCTGGGTTCGATTCCCACCCAGGACAAATATTTGACGAATATCGATGTTTGTTCTCTGTCCGGGTGTTATATTGTATTCTATGTATGTATTTACCACACAACAAGTATCTAAGTATTGTATTAGTTATCTGGTTTTCATAGTACAAGCTTTGCTTAGTTTGGGGATAGATGGCGCTGTGTGAAAAAAGCCGTGATCACCCCGCTGATATAAAGAGGCCTTTAGGGGGCATCCAGATGGTCAATTCCGCGCAGTTGCATTAGTATCTAGATATTTATATTAGAAGAAGTGGTTTATATAACCTTAACATTCTATATATTAGAAGAAGTGGTTTATATAACCTTACCATTCTTTATATTAGAAGAAGTGGTTCATATAACCTTACCATTCTTTATATTAGAAGAAGTGGTTTATATAACCTTACCATTCTTTATATTAGAAAAAGTGGTTTATATAACCTTACCATTCTTTATATTAGAAGAAGTGGTTTATATAACCTTACCATTCTTTATATTAGAAGAAGTGGTTTATATAACCTTACCATTCTTTATATTAGAAGAAGTGGTTTATATAACCTTACCATTCTTTATATTAGAAGAAGTGGTTTATATAACCTTACCATTCTTTATATTAGAAGAAGTGGTTCATATAACCTTACCATTCTTTATATTAGAAGAAGTGGTTTATATAACCTTACCATTCTTAATATTAGAAGAAGTGGTTTATATAACCTTACCATCATTTCTGACTATTGTCATACTTATTAGATAATTATTTGATCCTACGTTAATAACTTGTTACCAACGCAATGGCTGACTTTTCTAACTACTTGATGATATAATATTTATTAGATTTAAGTGAATTACGCACTAATTAAGTGTTAATTGTCGCATTGAAAAGAAGCATGTAGTTGAAACCCCCCTTGTTATTTCATTATTCAGGCCACATATCACGAAATTATTAAAATTAGGTTTCAATTGTTGCAGAAAGCCGTCAGTGGATGGCGTAGGCAACGCAGCGTCCGTCAACAGCCGGTAAGTCATATACAAATGAATGACATCGAAATCAATTATCTCGTTTTTGTTTAAAAATTAATAATAACTCTTTATTTATAATATATATTTATCTAATATTTACTAGGTGGTAGGACTTTTCTGCAAAGTTCGTCTAGGTAGGTACCACCGCCTTGCCATTTATTCTGCCGCCAAGCAGTAGTGCGCAAGCACTACTGTGTTCCGGTTTGAAGGGCACTGTAGCTAGTGAAATTACTGGACAAATGAGACTTTATGACCTGATCTCACAGTCTAGTAATCTTGTTATTAGATTGTGTTGATGTCTCAGGATGACGTGCGCAGTGCAGTGTCACGCGAAACTCTATACTTTAGAGTTCCGAGTGATACTGCAACTGATATGGGCAGCCGTGTCGCTTAACATCAGGCGAACGGTTAGCTCGTCGCGTCATCCCTTAATATAAAAAAAAGGTAAATTTAAAACATAAGTCAAGTTGACAAAAAATTGGAATGAAATCCCCAATCTCGAAACATCTTTGTCACCGCCCAAATCGTGTTATTCTAAAGCAATCTGCATTCGATATTCGAACAGAATCGATTCCGCCGATTTTAATAATAACCTAAAAATCCGATAATCCACTCTCTAAAAATGGTAATTTCGAACTGGCTGTTCTCACGGACGAAACAAAGGGTTCCAAGTTTGAAAAAAGGCGGGATAATACAAAAAACACAGTATCCAATCACAATTACGCCAGGCAACGTGTAATTTTTGAAATCGTATGTTGGATTCGAATGTAGAACGAGATGCATTGAGAGGGCATTATTTTTCATTGATAGCAATTTGCTGACATTGTTAATGCTTTACGATATTAAATAACGTTGCGGTGGATTCGTTTATCAACTTTAAATGTTACTTATCATATATTTTGAGGGAAATGTTACTTTTATATATACAAATTTTCGAACGGGTTTCAAGTTTTTATGACATAACAAGTTGCGCCCCGCGGTTTCACCCACGGATAAAAAGCATTTTAATTATTTGCTCATCCTACGAGAACATTTCACTTTTCCGGGATAAACTGTTGCCTATATGCTAATCCAGTTTATAAGCTATCTTGGTACCGAATTTTATCAAAATCCATTCAGCCGTTTGAGCGTGAAAGAGTAACAAACATACACACATACACAAAAACAGACATACAAACTTTCGCCTTAATAATATTAGTGTGATAACTTTGAATTATTTTTGTTGTTCTGTCTCTGACTTCCTACACATAAAACATCGTCACCAATTAAATTTATAATATAAGTTAATAATAATAATAATAAAATAATATGTGTGGACATCTCACACAACGCCATCTAGCCCCAAACTAAGCAAAGCTTGTGCTATGGGAACCAGATAACTGATACAATACTTAAATACTTTTTTGTTTGTAAATACATACATTGAATACAATATAACACCCAGACACAGAACAAACAACTATGTTCATCACACAAATGTTTGTCCTGGGTGGGAATCGAACCCACAACCCACAGTTCAGAAGGCAGGGGCTACCAACTGAGCTATCGGGCCAGTCGATAAATAATGTCAATAATGCCCAACGATCACAGACATAGATCCTGGACATAACTAGGATTCCCTGTGTCTAGGGATCCAGGAACTACGAGGACCATGGTCCCACAACACTTAGACTCAGAACAAGTATTTGCGCTTTTTTTCTGTGCACAAATACTTGTCCTGCTGCGGGAATTGAACCTGCCGCCAGACTATGAGCCGACCTGCTCAACCACCACACCACAAAAGATGTCAAGTTGTAGTGTGAAGTAGTGTGTAAGTTTCATGAAATCGAAAAATTTACATTACTTATAATAAAGTTTCATACAAAAATTCTTGTTAAATCCCGCCAGCATGCTTAGTATGCGGGCAGTGTAACCACTAAGCCTGGCTTAAGACACTGGATGGAAATGAAAAACCGCCTTTAAGCCTGGACAAATTAGATTTTGTCCAACACTGACCGATGCTTGTGGTACTGGCTGTAAATAAAACTAATATGCTTTAGACTTAAAAACTTTTTGAACTTCTTTTGGGTTTTTGGCGGCAAAACGAAAAAGATCGTCTCACCGCAATGTATTATTTTTCCAAAACTTGTGTTATTTTCAGTGTTATTACATAAAATTGGTGGCATTTTATTCATTAAGAGCTGGATTACAGGTATGAGTGTGGGAAAGTGGTATAATGATAGTGAAACGTTCCTTTTCGTGTTGTTTCCAAAACTCCATAGAAGCTTCTAGTAAAGTTCCCACCACTTTACTAGGAGTATGACTTGACTAGACTGTGACTTGCCTTGATGACTTAGACTGTGGCTTGTCTTGACACATTCTATATTAATCAACTTGAGAAATTATCAATTACTTGACACTGGCTAAATACACAAAAGTGTCTAGCCAAACGAAAAACAAAAAAAAATGTCTTGACAATAATTATGAATTGTCATTTTACCGGACATACTAATATAATAATAAAATTTTTAAGTAATTTTAAACTTTGTTATGTTGAGAATGGAGATCTACGTAAGCCAACAACTTTCAACTTCCGTTCGCCTCGTCATGCATTCACCCAGCCTACTCCCCAAGATAAGCGTGCGTAAAAAAGTTTTACTCTAAAAAGCTGTATAATATATACTATACTATATAATATATAAATAAGTGCAAATTTGAAATGTTAGTTATTGATATAGATCACTAATTGATCATTTTATGACTGAAATAAAAAATATTATTTAAATTACTCATCCAAATTTTGACGCACACAACATACCTCTTTCTCAAACTATGGGTGGATGACTGGTAGAAAATGCCTTAACATTAACTCCTCCGTTAGTACTGTTTTTAATGCAATAAATATTTATAATAATAAAAATATGCCCATGTGTACTAAGGTCCGTATTACAGAACGAAGCTCAGTCATCGATCATTGCTCAAGCAGAGATTTCATTCATAGTTATCAATTATTTAATGACATCTCTGCTTGAGCACCGATCGATGACTGAGCAACGTTCTGTACGTAATACGGACCTACGTTTACCAAGTCACCGTTTCCACTCAAGAACACATCTACCCCAGGGGTCATCGGTTCTATGGCTAATGAGACCAGCCCACTGCAACTTCAGTTTGTTTAGGTATTCTACAAACCATGTCGTCTATCTTAGTTTTTCTCTTTTTTTTTTTCAATAATAATAGGTCTGGACATCTCACACAACGCCATCTAGCCCCAAACTAAGCAAAGCTTGTGCTATGGGAACCAGATAACTGATACAATACTTAGATACTTTTTTGTTTGTAAATACATACATAGAATACAATATGACACCCAGACACAGAACAAACACCTATGTTCATCACACAAATGTTTGTCCTGAGTGGGAATCGAACCCACAACCCACAGTTCAGAGGCAGGATTACTACCAACTGAGCTATCGGGCCAGTCGGGCAAGTTAACAGAGTAATCTCTATAAATCATTAGATATAATAATAATAATAACGCCCAACGAACACATACATAGATCCTGGACCCTAACTAGGGTTCCCTGTGTCTAGGGACCCAGGAACTACTACATGGTTCCACACATCTAGACTCGAAACAAGTATTTGCGCTTTTTTTTCTATGCACAAATACTTATCCTGCCGCGGGAATCGAACCCGCCACCTCCGGGCTATAAGCTTTTTTAGTTTGAAAACTATCGTGAGTATGACAAATTTTGTAAGATAAATAACGGCTAAACTCACGTCAATTAAAAGTCGAAATTACTCCGACCAGGTTTCGGACATATTCGATGTCCTTCTTCTGGGAGCCAGTTACTAACGCAAGCCGCGGCGGCTTTCGCGAGCGTCAGCACGTAACTGGCTATAAGCTAACCTGCTCAACCAACACGCCACAGAGGCTGTCATATAGCTAGCTAGCTAGGGTGTAGATGCTATTATATTTACTTATTCTTAATACCAAGGAATCTCATTTGTCCTTCCTCAGTGCAGGTAATTTTTCACGAATATTGCCATAAAGCAGGAAAGCTCTACTTGTACTCCGGTCACGTTTGCTGGAGGGCGACAGAGACGGAATAACCGTGAGGGTGAAATGCTTACGTGCGAGAGGGATGGAAAAACTGCAGGGTAAGATGGATAGTCGATGTATTTATGTGTCAGTGATTTTCGGATGTTTTAAGTTTAAGAGGTTATTGACCTTTTATTGTAGTGAACCTTTGGTTTTTAAATAATAATAATTACGCCCAACGATCACACACACAGGACCTGGACTCTTACTAGGAGTGTCTAGGGACCCAGGAACTACGAGGACCATGGTACCACAACACCCAGACACAGAACAAGTATTTGCACTGCACCCTGGACCCTAACTAGGGTTCCCTGTGCCTAGGGACCCAGGAACTACGAGAACCATGGTTCCTCAAATCTTGATTCAAAACAAGTATTTGCGCTTTTTTTTTCTGTGCACTAATACTTGTCCTGTCGCGGGAATCGAACCCGCCGCCTCCGGTTTGTGAGCCGGCCTGCTCAACCACCACACCACAGAAGCAGTCTTAAATACGTCCTTAGAATACTGTATAATACCCAGGCAAAGAACAAACATCGATGTTATCATATAAATATTTGTCCTGGGAATCGAACCCACAACCTACAGCCAAGATGGCAGGGTTACTACCAACTGAGCTATCGGACCAGTATCAAGTGACTGTAACCACAGATTACTTACGTTACTACGCTAGTGTACTAGTATATTACAGAATATAAGTAGATACTACGCGTTGTCTATCCATCTGTGTAACTACTCGTACCAATTTAATTTAATATTTTACAAGCCGTTGATCAAATCAGTTGTTTCTCTTTGCTTCCATTAGCTTGCTTTCATAACAGCCCGTATGCAAATCCAAATTGATTAAAACAATAACAATAAAACGGGAACAGCGAATAAGGAATCGATACTTTATCGATTCGATCTCGTCTCGATTATTGTCCCTTACTAGGCAACCCTAATTACTGTTGGAGGACATATAACCTTCTTCGTTAGGTACCATTGTGTAGCAATGCATTCTTCTTTTTATAGGAGCGCATAAATTATATTAATTTTAATAATATACAGGGAGCTATTGCAGCTCGGCGGTAGACCGTGCGACTTTTAAACCGATGCACCCCGGTTCGTATCCGATGGCCCTACACTAATGATTTCCAAGTTATCTGCAGAACGTTAAATCGCGACAACGTGAAGATATCCATTACTGAATATATCCTATATATTGACAGCCTCTGTGGCGTGGGGGTTGAGCAGGTAGGCTCATAACCTGGAGGAGGCGGGTTCGATTCCCGCGGCAGGACAAGCATTTGTGCACAGAAAAAAAGTGCAAATACTTGTTCTGAGTCCGGATGTTGTGGCACCATGGTCTTCGTAGTTCCTGGGTCCCTAGACACAGGGAATCCTAGTGAGGTTCCAGGATCTATGTATTTGATCGTTGGGCATTATTATTATTACATAGACCTCCCCCACAGAGCGCCACTTTGAACGGCTACTTGCATTCTTCCCCATATCCCCCCTCTTCCCCCCTTCCTTTTCCCCCCTTTCTTTATTTTATATATTTATATTTTTTTGATCCCCTTTTCTTTATTTTTCTACTTATAGGTCCATACCTATAAGTAGAAAAATAAAGAAAAGGGGATTAAAAAAATTCCCATTGAATGCATGTGATTTATGATTTTCCGTAAAATCTTCTTTTGTTTTATCAAGACGATGAAAATGTATCTGTTTTATGAAAGTCAGTAAGTCATTTGTGGTCAAAAATGCTGGTAGCACATCTGTTTATACTTATTAATAATACTTTTAATTAAAAAAAGTTATGCAATACTGTTCATTGATCCTTGAAAATAAACAAAATAAAAGAAAGTCGGTAAGTACAGGAATTAACATACTCGCTTTTATTTTAAAGTAAAGGAAAATGTTTAAGCAAGCATGAGGTTCCATTTTCCTTTACAATAAAATATATTAATCTGTTGTTTACGCTAGGCAGGCGATACTGCTATAACACCATCACACTAATCATACTAATATCACAGATTATACACGGTGGAATTTAATTCACTCTTTTCCTTAAATGTATGTACTCAGACCATGCTATAGAATATTCATACAAGGTCCAATTTAAAAAAAATATATATTATGTTCTAGTATTTAGTGCCTCTCAAAATAACTGCATGACAGCCGAAATGTCTATTTAACGGTACACACAGCGCGGGCACCAGCTGAGTGCTTTGTAAATGTTTCGTAGGCAATAAAACACCTGCTTTGTTCAATGTCGCAAGGCTTTTTTTAGAATTCAAATTTAATAATACCTAGATTTAAGTTTTATTCCATAAGTACTTTTTTATTTAGTTATATGGGGGCATTCTATAGCATGCACTGAATACATACATTAAAGGAAAAGAACGAATTAAATTCCACCTTGTATAATACTAGTACATACTAATATTATAAATGCGAAAGCTCGTGTGTGTGTTTGTTCCGTCATGACGCTGCAACGACTAAACGGTATGGATATAGCTTATACGCTGGATTAACATATGGGATTTTTTATCCGCAGGTGAAGACGCGAGGCGCTGCTGGTATATCATAAATCTGGCCCGACCGCTCAGTTGGTAGTAACCCTGCCTCCTGAATTATGGGTTGTGGTTTCAATTCCCACCCAGGACAAACATTTGTGTGATGAATATAGGTGTTTGTTCCGAGTCTGGGTGTTATATTGTACTAGTTGCGCCCCGCGGTTTCTCTCGCGGATATAGTGTTTTAATTGTTTGCTCATCCCACGGGAATGTTTCACTTAAAACTTAAAAATGTAGCCTATATGTTAATCCCACTGGATTAACATATAGGCTACATTTTTAAGTTTATAGTAGTTAAGTTCATAGTTAAGTTATAAGCTATCTTGATAAAAATTTCATCCAAATCCATTCATCCTTGAGCGTGAAGGAGTAACAAACATACACACATACGCACATACACACATACAAACTTTCGCCTTTATAATATTAGTGTGATTCTATGTATATATTTACAAACAAAAAAGTATCTAAGTATTGTATCAGTTATCTGGTTCCCATAGCACAAGCTTTGCTTAGTTTGGGGCTAGATGACGTTGTGCGAGATGTCCACACATATATTATCTTTAAACTCACCTATCGACAACTTAGTTTCACCAATCTAAATAGGAAACATTCCTTTACCAAATCCAATCCTTAGAAAAAGATCAAAAATTCTCGTGAAAAGATTTGAAAATGCCAGCGGGCCCCATTTCTATGCTGTTTAGCATACGAATAAACCTGTCTCATTGTGCGTTGACAATGTCTCTTGCACTTTCGTTCCTTTGAAAGCCTTTCAAACATCTTTTTGAAAGGCTTTGGTCGGATTTTTGATGCGTTAAGGGTGAACTGTTGCCGGACTCTGCCGGAGGAGGTGATATGTCAAAATCATATCGTCAGATCGAATTTCTACCAGAGGCTATTCACCAGAGCAATAACATGTATCATTTTAAACAGAAGGTTAAAAGAGTATTGTTAATAACTAGCTTCTGCCCACGGTTTCGCCTGCGTGGCTTATAGGAAACGAAGAAGAACATTTTTCATAGATCATTCAACCACCCATTTTACCTTCTTAGGAATGCAATTTCGAAAAACCCTTTCTTGGTGGTTACCTACACTTTACAAAGAACACACCCTCCAAATTCTTCATAAAGTGATCAATTATTGAATGAAATCACTGCTTGAGCACCGATCGATGACTGAGCATCGTTCTGTAATACGGACCTTAGAGTGGCAAGTTTCGTTGACATCACCATTTGAACGGTTTCAGAGCGTGGTGCGTTTCGAGCCTTATATGCACCGTAGCTGATCGCTAAAGTTTTGTTTTAGCATGATGAATGTATGGCGTAATGGTAACAAACGAGGCGCAAAAGGTCGTATGTGACATATGGTGTCATTATTAAATTACTAGTTGCGCCCCGCGGATAAAAAGTATTTAATTATTTGCTCATCCCACGGGAAAATTTCACTTTTCCGGGATAAAATGTAGCCTACTACTCGACCGGTATTCGGGCTAAAATAGATGCCCATTCTCAAGCACTGCGGTCGATCAGCTTCATGAGGATGGGCAGTATATTGCCCGTAAATAGGTCGAGTTATTCGACTGTATCTCGTGAGTGTTAGCCGTGTACTATTTGTAGTAATGTCGATATGCTTAAACAAAGTTAAAAATACATTGTTTAAAAGTTTAATTACTACGTTTAGTAACAATTAGTGAGACATAAGATTTACTGCCTTGATTACAGCACCGTTTGACCCCTGATGACTTCTGTTTAATTTTGAGGCGCCGCTGACTCTAGGTTGTAGTTGTACGGACATGATTTATAAAATATTCAAACTTTTTTTTATAACATTAATGAAATTAAATACCGATCATTGAAAATCGCAACATTTAAAGGCTACGGCTATTTTTAATAATTACTTTTTAAACTTTCGCGAACTGACTGGACGGAATCCACAAAGAAACTTTTTTCCGGATTTGTGAATTTTCTGGAAGATATTTCAAATTTTTTCAAATATGTAAAATTGATTTGACCCTGATTGCTGTATTAATAATCAACATTACATTATAAAAATAAAATGGGTATATAAGCGCACAAAAATTATCAAAACATAATTTTTATGGAAGCAAATGAATGCAATGTTGTTATATTAGGTCTTTACCTATGAAATTGCCGTTTTGTTTGAAAAAAGTTAAAGTATTTTTTTTCGAACTTTTTTATTTCTTTTATTCAAAGTAATCACCCCTGCAATCAATGCATCTTTGCCAACGTTGTGGCAGTTTATGGATGCCCTTCTTGAAAAAATCAGCAGGACGGGAGACAACAAACTCTTCAAAGGCGTTTTGTACTGCCTCTCGGGAATTGAATTTTTTTCCCGCTAAAAAGTTGTCCAAATTTTGGAAAAAGTAATAGTCGGTAGGCGCAAGATCTGGTGAGTATGGCGGATGAGGGAGAGCTTCCAAACCCAACTCATGCAGCTTAGAGACGGTCTGTTGTGCAGTATGTGGTCGCGCGTTGTCGTGAAGTAGCAGTGGAGACGACCGATTGACCAAAGCTGGTTGCAGACGTGCGAGTTTCGCCATCATTGTGGTCAGTTCTTCAATGTACACATCTGCAGTAATGCTCTCGCCGTTTTGTAAAAAGCTATGATGAATCACACCAGCACTAGACCACCAAACTGTGACCATCACCTTTCTAGGGGTCATTTTTCGTTTTGCACATTGCTTTGGTACCGAACCAGGATCTAACCAACTTGCTGAGCGCTTTCGATTGTCAAAAAGAATCCATTTTTCGTCGCACGTAACAATTCGGTTCAAAATTCCTTCATTTCTGTGCCTGTTAAGCAGCGCAAGGCAAGTCTCGACGCGTACGTTGCGCTGGCGATCGTTAAGTTCGTGGGGCACCCATCTATCAACCTTTTTTATCTTGCCAATCTGTCGCAAATGGACCAATATTGTTTTGATGCTAACATCAAAAGCTGCTGCCAGCTCAGCTGTAGATTGAGATTCATCAGCTTCCACAATCGCCTTTAATTCATCATTGTTGACCAAAGTTTCCGGACGACCACGAGGTTCATTTTTCAAGTCAAAATTCCCAGAACGGAACCGAGCAAACCAATAACGGGTTGTACGTTCGTTTGTACAGTTCTCTCCGTAAACGTCGTTGATGTTACGTGTCGTTTGTGCCGCGTTGGTGCCACGACGGAACTCATATTCCATAATTACACGAAATTTCAAAGTATCCATTATGAGGAAAAATGTTGAAATGTAATGAAAATACAACGCTAATCAATAAACAAAAGACTTATATTGTAAATAGAATGTCATATTTTTAAAACAAAATTAATTTGAATTTAGAATTCATAGCCAATCAAAACTTTTTTTTGTTTGAAAAAGTCTGTACTGCAATACGGCAATTTCATAGGTAAAGACCTATTATAATCACAAATCTAGGATAATAATCGTTCAGGCTGCAAAAGTATACTTCTACATTTTAAACAGTCGGATCTATCTCTGATATATTACTTCGATTTGTACCATTTTTTATAAATACGTTGTTAAAAGTTTTAAAAATTAAGATATTTTTTGTGATTAAATCTAATTTATTCAAGAACAAATTATAAGTTAAAATTAAAAAAACTAAATTAAATTAAAAACCATGATTAGCAAAACTTAATTTAAGAAGCCGCTAGCAGTAGGCAACGTGCCCAAAATGCTGGCGGCATTGCCCCGTTGAATGGAAATGCTTAGATAAAAATTAGATACACCAAAATTTATAACTGATTTAAATGAAATTTGGTCAAAGCCTTATCCACAGTAATATCACCTCTCGACATAATTAAAACGAATGCGTTTCGGGTGCATTAATTTATACTTTTTTTACTCCAGCACTTTTAATTTGTCGGTGCCGAGTGTTTTGCATAAATTCTTTTGTTTCATTGCTAAGAAAGAAAGAAAGGAAAATGTTTAAAATGTCCAATTAGTTGGGCGGGGGTAATTTATTTGCCCTTAATAAGTAAATTCAAGGGTCTCTTGGTTATTGAAGGAGGAATTTCCCCTAGACAAGGAACTGGGTGTTAATTTAGTTTGTACGGTTTGATGCTAGGTTTTTTAATTTTGCGTGTAATGTTGTACTTAGATTGAGTACACTAAAATTATCGAAAATAGAACTTCAAATTATCTGGAATACCTTTATCCGGAAAATTTTACGTTCCTGCAAGCATCTATACATATAATGTAATAATAATAACGATCATAAACATTGATCCTGGACTCTATCTAGAATTCCCTGTGTTTAGTTTAGAGACCCAGGAACTACGAGGACCATGGTCCCACACAAAGATAATAAAGTGGATATATTCAATGGTCGGGACCAGGAACAACGAGGACCATGGTGCCACAACACCCAGACACAGAACAAGTACTTGCGCTATTTTTCCTTGTGCACAAATACTTGTCCTGTCGCGGGAATCGAACCTGCTCCTTCGGGTTAAGCCCAACTCAACCAATACACTACACAGGCTATCAACCAGTAAATCGCCTTAACTTTTTGTCTTTTGAATTAATAAAATGTTACTCACAACTGGATTAAAAAAAAACACTCCATTGGTACAACTTATAGTACTATTAAGTATTCTGTGGCAGTAATCCAAATTCCAAAGTACAACTTCTTTGAAAAAAGCGTGTCACATTTCTCTTAAAATATTGTTGCCATAAAACACCTCTGAACTAAAGGAAACTAACACAAATACGTTTCATAATACTATAATCTTACACAGAAATGCTTTTACACTACAGCTCGGACTTACAGGCACCCTAAAAATATTTCACTACAACGTAGCTCAACAAACGAATTCTTACTCAATTTCTACGACTATAAACCATACTTTCGTGTAACGCTGAAAAAGCAAAGGTTAGTTACTATATTTGGGTAATTTTGAGTTTAGCGTTCCACCGAATAAGGTCGTATCTGCTATGAATGGCAGTTTGCAGGGTAAATAAAGTCAGCACGTCCCTCCCGGCTATTAGTCCCGGATTAGCAAATTGATCCCGGGATTGGATGACCAACGTCATATTAAAACGGGATTTGATCACTTGTTATACTAATTCATATTTCGGAATGGTTTTGCTGTGATTTTTACTAAAATTATTTCTTATAATTCTATTCTATAAAAATTTTTCAACACCACCTCATAGGTATCTAATAATAATTGTTATTATTAATTTAACTTTCGATAACAAAAGAAAATAATAAAAAACAAAGATGTACGAGAGGTATGGTTGATGGATGCGTCAAATGTATTTTTTTTATTAAGGAATGGCATGACGAGCTAATCGTTCACCTGATGTTAAGCGGCACGGCTGCCCATATCAGTTGCACTCAAAACTCTAAAGCATACAGTTTCACGTGACACTGCACTACGCACGTCATCCTGAGACATCAGCACAGTCTAGTAATAAGATTACTAGATAAGTAATAAGATTCCTTCCTAGACTGTAATAAGTAATAAGATGACTGCATCTAGTAATGAGATAAGGTCATAAAGTCTCATTTGCCCAGTAATTTCACTAGCTACAGTGCCTTTCAAACCGGAACACAGCCGTGCTTGCGTACTACTGCTTGGCGGGAGAGAAACTGGCAAAGCGGTACCCAGACGAACTTTGCAAAAAAGTCCTACCAAGTACCACCTAGTACCATGTTGAAGTAGAAAACTAAATATAATTTTGTTAGTTCACTTTAATATGTAACACAAGAATTCAACGCGTACATCACACTAATATTATAAAGGCGAAAGTTTGTATGTGTGTATGTTGTTGTTTCTTGTACTCCTTCACGCTCAAACGGTTGAATGGATATGGATGAAATTCGGTACCAAGATAGCTTACACACTGGATTAACATATAGGCTACATTTTATCCCGGAAAAGCGAAATGTTCCCGTGGGATGAGCAAATAATTAAAACACTTTTTATCCGCGGATGAAACCAGATTAACATATAATTTTTCATTTTAATATAGCGAAGTTGCCAATTACATTATAAGTAATACGATTTATGTACCACTGAAAAGCAATCTAATTATGCAGGCTCTTGACATAAAGATCGCATACATATTTATTTAAGATAACAGCAACATTGTTCAACAAACAACTTACAAAAGCAAAAAGGAAGCTCCCGGAACAATTAAGGGCACGACACACTTCTCCGGCACCGTCTCAAATCAACCGCCTTGTCATCGCGTCTCGTCCGATTCTAATTCCCTTATAAATATTCATGGTTTTATTATAGTCGCCATATTGTGATACTTTGATTAAGTGTCTTTAACCCTCGGCTGTTGATAAATGGCAGTCGTTTTGACGGAGTCGGTGCCTTTTTGGACGGCCTTTTTTAACCGGCCTTTTTTAACCCTTGTAACACGACGTGTTAAGTGAAGCTACTGTGACGGGTTTTTTTAAAATTCATCTTCTATTATAGAGATGAACTTGTATGTATGTGTAGAACAAGTTTGTGTAGTCTATGCAAGAATGGCTCATCTGTGAAGAGACATTTCTTAAGAAACGGTTTGTTTATAACAGGCGCAAGACTTATGTTTGACATAAAATGTATGAACGTTAATGAGCAAATTAATGCAAAAAGTATATTAATTGTCATTGAAAATGGTATTTTGATAAAATGGTAGTTTTAGAATAGAAATAATACAACTTTGTCATTTCAAAACCGTAACATTTTAGGATATTGTCATTTTACAATCTTGTAATTTGTTTGTTATGATTTAACAATGTTGCCAACATGTTGGGTACGCTACCTAATGTGGGCTGGAGCAATTGGACTTTCTATAGGTCATCACGGCTAGTGTATAGTCCAATTTTTTTTGTAATAGGTATGTTTTGTATAATGTTATAATGCCATTGTAGTATTTAAATGTAATTTTACAACCTTGTCATTTTGCCACTTCAATAATGGCATTATGAGACGGACTGTTATAAATTCTCAAACCGTATAATACACACGACCTTCTCTCACCTTTTACCGATATGTTGAAGTGAAATAAATTGACTATTAAACTATATTTATTTTCAAAAATTATTCGCTTAATTGTGCGTATCGTATTGCGTCTGCTTATTCAGTTAATTAGTCAAGCTCGTTTAAGTTAAATTGCATTAATCAACGGAATAAAAGTGACGAACACCCCTCATAATTCCTTAACAGGGGTGCGTTGGTAATGTTTGATTTTAATTAACTCCGTCATTCGGTTACAAGTGCTATTAATAATTCTGTTGTCTTGTCTTGTCAACTGTCAGCGGTAATCGCAGCCGTTTCGTCTCGGTGTGTGCGCGCCTTAATTTGCACATGGTTAAGGAGCTGGCCACGGCATACGTTTTTGTTCACATAGAAAAATCTTATTTTGAAATAATTTAATAAGATGACATTGTGAATTCCTTACTGGGCGTTGTGTCTGATAAACAAGAAGGAATACATGTTAGATATTTTTATATTTATGTAATTCTCCAACAAGTAGTTTTTTTTTTATGCTGCTTTACCACGGACTCTGTCAGCACAGAGTCTGTGCTCTTTTTTACTATACTACTTACATATATATTAGTTAAGTTATTATTATTATTATTTTACAATACCCAATAAGTCTTTGTAGTAATATAACTTGACAGCCTCTGTGGTGTGGTTGAGCAGGTAGGTTCATAGCCCGGAACCAGCGGGTTCGATTCCCTCGGCAGGACAAGTATTTGTGCACATAAAAAAGTGCAAATACTTGTTCTGAGTCTGGGTGTTGTGGTACCGTGGTCCTCGTAGTTCTTGGGTCCCTAAATACAGGAAATTCTATAGTTAGGGTCCAGGATCTATGTATGTGATCGTTGAGCGTTATTATATTATTTAATATTATTAATTTTAAATAAAATCAGATTTTTTGTGTACCACAATTTTTTTTTACACTACAGCTCGGACTTACAGGCACCCTAAAAATATTTCACTACAACGTAGCTCAACAAACGAATTCTTACTCAATTTCTACGACTATAAACCATACTTTCGTGTAACGCTGAAAAAGCAAAGGTTAGTTACTATATTTGGGTAATTTTGAGTTTAGCGTTCCACCGAATAAGGTCGTATCTGCTATGAATGGCAGTTTGCAGGGTAAATAAAGTCAGCACGTCCCTCCCGGCTATTAGTCCCGGATTAGCAAATTGATCCCGGGATTGGATGACCAACGTCATATTAAAACGGGATTTGATCACTTGTTATACTAATTCATATTTCGGAATGGTTTTGCTGTGATTTTTACTAAAATTATTTCTTATAATTCTATTCTATAAAAATTTTTCAACACCACCTCATAGGTATCTAATAATAATTGTTATTATTAATTTAACTTTCGATAACAAAAGAAAATAATAAAAAACAAAGATGTACGAGAGGTATGGTTGATGGATGCGTCAAATGTATTTTTTTTATTAAGGAATGGCATGACGAGCTAATCGTTCACCTGATGTTAAGCGGCACGGCTGCCCATATCAGTTGCACTCAAAACTCTAAAGCATACAGTTTCACGTGACACTGCACTACGCACGTCATCCTGAGACATCAGCACAGTCTAGTAATAAGATTACTAGATAAGTAATAAGATTCCTTCCTAGACTGTAATAAGTAATAAGATGACTGCATCTAGTAATGAGATAAGGTCATAAAGTCTCATTTGCCCAGTAATTTCACTAGCTACAGTGCCTTTCAAACCGGAACACAGCCGTGCTTGCGTACTACTGCTTGGCGGGAGAGAAACTGGCAAAGCGGTACCCAGACGAACTTTGCAAAAAAGTCCTACCAAGTACCACCTAGTACCATGTTGAAGTAGAAAACTAAATATAATTTTGTTAGTTCACTTTAATATGTAACACAAGAATTCAACGCGTACATCACACTAATATTATAAAGGCGAAAGTTTGTATGTGTGTATGTTGTTGTTTCTTGTACTCCTTCACGCTCAAACGGTTGAATGGATATGGATGAAATTCGGTACCAAGATAGCTTACACACTGGATTAACATATAGGCTACATTTTATCCCGGAAAAGCGAAATGTTCCCGTGGGATGAGCAAATAATTAAAACACTTTTTATCCGCGGATGAAACCAGATTAACATATAATTTTTCATTTTAATATAGCGAAGTTGCCAATTACATTATAAGTAATACGATTTATGTACCACTGAAAAGCAATCTAATTATGCAGGCTCTTGACATAAAGATCGCATACATATTTATTTAAGATAACAGCAACATTGTTCAACAAACAACTTACAAAAGCAAAAAGGAAGCTCCCGGAACAATTAAGGGCACGACACACTTCTCCGGCACCGTCTCAAATCAACCGCCTTGTCATCGCGTCTCGTCCGATTCTAATTCCCTTATAAATATTCATGGTTTTATTATAGTCGCCATATTGTGATACTTTGATTAAGTGTCTTTAACCCTCGGCTGTTGATAAATGGCAGTCGTTTTGACGGAGTCGGTGCCTTTTTGGACGGCCTTTTTTAACCGGCCTTTTTTAACCCTTGTAACACGACGTGTTAAGTGAAGCTACTGTGACGGGTTTTTTTAAAATTCATCTTCTATTATAGAGATGAACTTGTATGTATGTGTAGAACAAGTTTGTGTAGTCTATGCAAGAATGGCTCATCTGTGAAGAGACATTTCTTAAGAAACGGTTTGTTTATAACAGGCGCAAGACTTATGTTTGACATAAAATGTATGAACGTTAATGAGCAAATTAATGCAAAAAGTATATTAATTGTCATTGAAAATGGTATTTTGATAAAATGGTAGTTTTAGAATAGAAATAATACAACTTTGTCATTTCAAAACCGTAACATTTTAGGATATTGTCATTTTACAATCTTGTAATTTGTTTGTTATGATTTAACAATGTTGCCAACATGTTGGGTACGCTACCTAATGTGGGCTGGAGCAATTGGACTTTCTATAGGTCATCACGGCTAGTGTATAGTCCAATTTTTTTTGTAATAGGTATGTTTTGTATAATGTTATAATGCCATTGTAGTATTTAAATGTAATTTTACAACCTTGTCATTTTGCCACTTCAATAATGGCATTATGAGACGGACTGTTATAAATTCTCAAACCGTATAATACACACGACCTTCTCTCACCTTTTACCGATATGTTGAAGTGAAATAAATTGACTATTAAACTATATTTATTTTCAAAAATTATTCGCTTAATTGTGCGTATCGTATTGCGTCTGCTTATTCAGTTAATTAGTCAAGCTCGTTTAAGTTAAATTGCATTAATCAACGGAATAAAAGTGACGAACACCCCTCATAATTCCTTAACAGGGGTGCGTTGGTAATGTTTGATTTTAATTAACTCCGTCATTCGGTTACAAGTGCTATTAATAATTCTGTTGTCTTGTCTTGTCAACTGTCAGCGGTAATCGCAGCCGTTTCGTCTCGGTGTGTGCGCGCCTTAATTTGCACATGGTTAAGGAGCTGGCCACGGCATACGTTTTTGTTCACATAGAAAAATCTTATTTTGAAATAATTTAATAAGATGACATTGTGAATTCCTTACTGGGCGTTGTGTCTGATAAACAAGAAGGAATACATGTTAGATATTTTTATATTTATGTAATTCTCCAACAAGTAGTTTTTTTTTTATGCTGCTTTACCACGGACTCTGTCAGCACAGAGTCTGTGCTCTTTTTTACTATACTACTTACATATATATTAGTTAAGTTATTATTATTATTATTTTACAATACCCAATAAGTCTTTGTAGTAATATAACTTGACAGCCTCTGTGGTGTGGTTGAGCAGGTAGGTTCATAGCCCGGAACCAGCGGGTTCGATTCCCTCGGCAGGACAAGTATTTGTGCACATAAAAAAGTGCAAATACTTGTTCTGAGTCTGGGTGTTGTGGTACCGTGGTCCTCGTAGTTCTTGGGTCCCTAAATACAGGAAATTCTATAGTTAGGGTCCAGGATCTATGTATGTGATCGTTGAGCGTTATTATATTATTTAATATTATTAATTTTAAATAAAATCAGATTTTTTGTGTACCACAATTTTTTTCAAAGTCGGACTTTTACATATATTCCACAAACGTTATTTAAAAATTAGGACATTTTGTTACTTCTGAAGTTTTTATATATCAACAGAGAATTGTAAGTTACTATTGATGTTGAAATATAAATATAAAATTATAAGAAGAGATTTATTCAATACAGAAACTCAATTCATTTAAAAATGTAATAAATAAAAATTATTTATCTTTGAAAATCTCATTTTTATAAATTCTTATTACCTATGTAAGATGCAATCTTTGCCTACTCTGAGGTGATGCTGTCTCAAGATAAGCCGTAACATAATATTATTCATGTAAACAAATTGGAAAATGCTAATGCAAACTAGGAGTTTGTATTAAGACATCAAACTTCGATAATCAAAGCAGAATTCCCAGCCGTATTCATAGGGAAGGGCATGGTGGAAGGAAATCTAAATACGGACCTACTGTGGCACGGAATAAAGATGAACGGTAGAAGTGTCAATATATCTTCAATATTTTTAAGAATTATAGAATACGTTTTAAACTTAGAATAGAATAGAATTTACTTTATAGTATAAAAACTACATGCAAAGTTCTTAAGCTATAAAAATGGTCACGAACAGTATTAGGTATCCATTCCGGACGTACAATAGAAATGGGTATACAGGACTTATAGTACCTAAACGGGACTAAACCTAAGTATTTATTTACATTACAATAATAATAATAATATGTGTGGACATCTCACACAACGCCATCTAGCCCCAAACTAAGCAAAGCTTGTGCTATGGGAACCAGATAACTGATACAATACTTAGATACTTTTTGTTTGTTTGTAAATATATACATTGAATACAATATAACACCCAGACACAGAACAAACACCTATGTTCATCACACAAATGTTGTCCTGGGTGGGAATCGAACCCACAACCCACAGATCAAAAGGCAGGGCTACTACCAACTGAGCTATCGGGCCAGTCGAACAATATTAAAAATATTAACATATTAATAAATAATTTAAAAAAAAGTATTTAAAACAATATTAAAATGCTGTGTACATAAAATACCTAGGTGTAAAATTTACGTTGTTTAAACGTTTTTTTATTTTAGTTTGAAAACTATCGTGAGTATGACACATTTTGTAAGATAAATAACGGCTAAACTCACGTCAATTAAAAGTCGAAATAACTCCGACCAGGTTTCGGACATATTCGATGTTCTTCTTGTCCTTCGATGTTTTTTTATTGTTCTACTTTTGTTGTTTTTTTGTTCTACTTTTATTGTTCTACTCACTATCAAAGTATTCATTTATATTATAGTGAACCTTACTTTTTAAATATTCTTCGCGATCATGTTTAAATGATATATTGTCTCCTGTTAAATTCATAAAACTTTTGAAAGATTACTCTTGAAAAAGTTTAAAAATGTTCTCGAGTGGCGACCACGAATTGGAAGGCGCAGGATCCTCAATTCAAGCTGCGGGGAGCCGTTTTATGCAATAGATGAAATAGCTTATACGCTGGATTAACACATAGGATACTTTTTATCCGTGGGTAAAACCGCGGGGCGCAACTAGTCCGTACATAAAACGAAACCATATTAGAATTAATCGATAAAAACTAAACTGTAGAAACTATTTTCGAACGTATCCTATGTAACAAACGCGAAGCGTAAAAACCCCACTTAACATGTATGGTTTTCTCATGAATGCTATTATCAGAACTGGACCAAATTGAAACGGGACGATACAGGAAGCACCAGCTTTCAAAAAACAAAGCATCATCAAAATAGGTTCACCCATCAAAGTCAAAAGATTTTATTGCAATTAGGCTATTTTTAGCACTTTTACAAGTCAAAATTAAGTTACTTTTTACAGGGTAAGCAATGCATTGGTGACGCCTCCTCCGGTGTTACAGATGTCCATAGGCTACGGTGACCACTTCCCATCAGTCTTGTTTGCTCCCTTTAACATAAAAAAAACTTAAAATTAGGTACTTTTTTTTTATACTGCATTTCCACAGACACCTGGGTCCGTGCTTTTTGTTAGATTATTTTTTTTTATATTTATTAATTAAGCCTATTATTAACACGAACATATATATAATACAGGGAGGACAATACAGCCAATAACACATAAACATATAGGTACTTATTTCTAATTGTGCGTACACCACCGAGCAAACCAGTTTCTGCAAGCAGCACCCGTTCACGAGATTGACGCATGTTAAATTAGGTACTTAAAAAATTACGGGGGCGAGTTGGCTGGACTGCAGTCGCGACCCCTTCTCGCCCCGGTATGGCGGACGAGGGCTCACGGGGGGGTTTTAGTGGGTTTGAGTCCCACACTCCCCCTCTCCCCGTGGTGGCAGAGAAGTGCGAGGGAATTTCCCCCCCTCAAAAAAAATGTACTTAAAATTAAGTTATTTCACTAAGCATATAAAATTTATCAGTTAAAAGTTCTGAGGTAACCAACGTATAAAAATACAGTCAAATTGAGAATCTCCTCCTATAAAACAAAAAGCATTTCTTACCAATTTCCTCACTCGTTTCACAATCTTAGATTCGCTAACATATGTACTGGGACTGGGTCGGGGGTCTGCGTCCATAAATAATAATTCCGCACCAGACCCCGTGAGATAAATCGACGTATGCTAATACGTTGCCAAATTATTTATCATGGGGTGAGCCTTATCGGGTGGGGTAAAGGAATAGGCTGAGGATGGGAACTCTTACTTAAGGAAACCATAAAGCAAATAATGTTGAATTGACTGGCCCGATAGCTCAGTTGGTAGTAACCTTGCCTTCTGAACTGTGGGTTGTGGGTTCGATTCTCACTCAGGACAAACATTTGTGTGATGAACATAGGTGTTTGTTCTGTGTCTGAGTGTTATATTGTATTCTATGTATGTATTTACAAACAAAAATTATCTAAGTATTGTAGCAGTTATCTGGTTCCCATAGTACAAGCTTTGCTTAGTTTGGGGCTAGATGGCGTTGTGTGAGATGTCCACGCATATTATTATTATTATTATTAATGTCCCTATGTAACATAGTGTCCAAAATATGCTGTTATTATTTAAAAAGTTTAGATTTATCAAAATTAAGCTTTATGGGTAATCCAATCCCATACTAATGTATCCCGTAAACCATTAATTTTTGTATTGAAACAAAAAGTCACTTACGACCTTATTCACGGGAGTGATCCAGCCTCAATATGTCCCGCGCCCCGCAGTCTGATAAAGCGATTCCCTAAGCCAATACTGTGTTGTTTTATTGAACGTATTTATCAATAACATATTGATTCAGGGCTAACATTTGTCTTATATCAAAAAACATTTGACTGACCCTATAGCTCAGTTGGTAGTAGCCCTGCCTTCTGGACAGTGGGTTGTGGGTTCGATTCCCACCCAGGACAAACATTTGTGTGATGAACATAGATATTTGTTCTGTGTCTGGGTGTTATATTGTATTCTATGTATGTATTTACAAAACAAAAAGTATCTAAGTATTGTATCAGTTATCTGGTTCCCATAGTTCAAGCTTTGCTTAGTTTGGGGCTGGATGGTGTAACGTAGCTTAATGTCGAAATATGCTATGTTACGATTGAAATAGAAATTTAATTTTAAAAATATATTTAATTATGTATCTAAAGTTTCAACTAAATAAAACTAAATAATTTTATAAAAATAGGGCGCGGCCGCACAGTACCCCACTCGTCTGCTACGTTGTTAGACCGGTTTAGTAAAGTAACCGCGGCGACAAAGTGAGAACTGACACAAAGAGGCCAGCGGGCGAGTGAATCAACCCGCCATTTGGCGGACCGCTGCATTCTTGTTTATTAACTTTATATTACATTTTCGGAGATAAACCGAATCCTTAATATTACTAGCGCTATACTAGTGTTGTGATTGAGTGCTGAGTTTCCCGACTGGGTGAGTTGTGCTTACAAAATCCTCGCGACATTATTATATGCTCAATAGCACCGGGAGGTAGTTGAATGGAAATAAAATGTTATTTTATACACTATATTATTCATAGACATCATAATGATAATAAAACATTCAGAAAAGCTATTTTGCTTAACATTATATTTGTACCTACGATAATTCCCATTCAGTGACCTAGCTTAGTTCAGATTGAATTATATAAAAATCACAACTTAATTAATTTAAAGGTCACTCCAGACTTGCTGGTATTTCATTATTAGAGTTCACCATACTACTTTCTTACTACTTACCGTGATTTGGAAGATATGACCTACTTCATTATATTTCATAATAATTATAGCTTCATTCGCATAAATTGGTAACTAATTGCACATATTGTACCTAGAGTCGTAACACACAAATTGTGAAGTGCCTTCCGCAACTAATATATATTTTGCCACTAGCTTTAAAAAATGTAACCGTTCTGTTTATTTAATCAGCGGCCACTACCACACAGATTAATTGGTACCTCGCTTCCTTTTTGTACTCGCGCTTGTGATACTTTTTTGGCTCAGACCTAGTACGCTAGTGCTAATGCTTAGGTCTCGCATACTTGCAGGAACTCCGTACGGACTGAAACTAAACGGCTTGGATACCAGAGATCAGCGTGGCCTTATACTCCATTTCGCCACTCAACGAAGCCTTTATTCATCATCGCAGTTGATCACAAACAACGGCACCATTGAACCTCACGGCGGAGACACAGGAGAGTGTGGTGCCAAGCACAGTGTTCACTGACCGGCTTGACCTTGGCATTGACCCTGACCCTGTAGTACCCTTAATTGTTTCAAAAAAAAGATAATAAATTTATAGTTACTCATTTGTTTATGTTGTGGTTTCACTTTTTCCAAATAACAACGTAACAATGGCGTTGTGTGAGATGTCCATTTACATTATTATTATTATTTAATTCCCTTTTTTTTTATTCAATCTTCTAAATACATATAACTCATTTCATATGATATAGATCACTATGTCAGTCAGTCAGTCAGTATCACCTTTATCATGTCACCTTTTAGTTATATTTATTTAGATTAATAATATAAGTGTAATTGGTCTGAAACCGTTCTTATAAAAAAAAATATTATTCTTTTTTAACTTTTCTTGTATATGAATAAATAAAATAAAATAACTCAAATGTCACATGAACAAATCATTACAGTCTAATCATTGTTCATACAATAATCCATTACTCAAATTACATTACAAAAATATAGCAACATTGACTGTTGTTTTATTTTGCTCGTGTAATGTCTTATTGACTGATAGCTCAATTGGTATTAGCCCTGCCTTCTGAACTGTCAGTTGTGGGTTCGATTTCCACACAGGACATACATTTGTGTCATGAACATCGATGTTTGTTCTGCTTCTGGGTGTTATACTATATTCTATGTACCTATGTATTTACAAACGAAAAAGCATATAAGATTATAGAAAATAATTAAACAAATAAATATGTGTCGACATTTCACATAGCGCCATCTAGCCCCTAACTAAGCAAGGCTTGTATTATGAGAACTAGATAACTGATAGAATATCTATACACTTTTTTGTTTTTAATTGTTATTATATACTTATTTGAATAATGGTACATCTTATGAACATTAATTGTTCATAAGATGTACCATTATTACACCATTATTACATACTACATGTTATGAACATTAATTGTTCATAAGATGTACCATTATTACATACTACATGTTATGAACATTAATTGTTCATAAGATCTACCATTATTACACCATTATTACATACTACATCTTATGAACAATAATTGTTCATAAGATGTACCATTATTCAAATGTCACACGAACAAAACATAACAACATGCTAATAATTGTTTATGCGATATTACATTACTCAGTAGAATATCATTATTTGTATCAAGTAACAGTTCGTTTCCTGTTCATTTCCTTTATGTTAATAAAGATTTCCCGCCCTTTTATCGCGAGCTGATAATCCAGTCTCTAAATTTAGGGAGCAGTTGTAACACAACATTTTTAATAAGACACGAATTTATTTTGTTTGTAACTTATAAGAAAAAAAGGAAGAAAAACACTTATTCAACACTCACATGAATAACAATAATAATAATTATAATAACGCCCAACGATCAGGTACATAGATCCTGGACCCTAGAATTCCTTGTGTCTAGGGACCCAGGAACTACGACGACCATGGTCCCAAAACACCCGGACTCAGAAAAAGCACTTTTTATACACAAATACTTGTGCTGCCGCGGGAATTGAACCCGCCGCCTCTGGGCTATGAGCCGACCTGCTCAACCACCACACCACAGAGGCTGTCAGACCATTGTATTATAAATGAGGACTTGTACAGTGTACATAATTATATTATTACGAGCGTCTGCCCGCAGCTTCACCCGCAGCGTGGCCTATAGGAAAATTCAACCACCCATTTCACCCTCTTAAGGGTGGAATTTCGAAAAATCCTTTCTTAGCGGATGCCTACGTCATAACATCTACCTGCATGCCAAATTTCAGCCCGATCCGTCCAGTGGTTTGGGCTGTGCGTTGATAGATCTCTATGTCAGTCAGTCACCTTTGAGTTATATATATTTAGATAATTATTATAATAATTCTTTATAGCACTAAAAACAATACAAACAGGGAAGTTAATGCTAAAGCATTTTCTACCAGTCATCCACTCATACTTTGATAAAGAGGGATGTAGGTGCATCAAAATCAATGAATGAGTATTTGTAAAAAATAATTAAACAAAGAACAACATATAGCCAGGCCTATCCCTTGACCAAAATAAGTGTGTAAGGAGTTTTGGCGGGAAACGAAAAAGATCGCGTCACCGCATTGTATTATTTTCCAAGACCAGTGTTAGTGCATAAAATTGGTGGCATTTTATTCGTTAAGTGTTGGACTACCGGCATGAGTGTGGGAAAGTGGTATAATGATGGTGAAACGTTTCTTTTCGTGTTGTTTCCAAAACTCCACAGAAGCTTCTGGTAAAGTTGCCACCACTTTACTAGGAATATGACTTGACTAGACTAGACTATGACTTGACTTGATGACTTGGACCGTGACTTGACTTGACACATACATATATATAATATTATTTAACTTAAAAAATTAATTACTTGACACTGGCTAAATACACAAAAGTGTGGAAAACTTGGCTACGCCTCCAATCGCATCGTCACTTCCCATAAGGTGAGAGCGTGGTCAAATGCTAGACAAGTTTGAAGTAAAAAAAAGGCCAAAACAAAAAACGTAAGTGTGTATAAAAATTAAAAATAGAATTTTAAAACAGAAAGGCCATATTCAAAAATGAAGAAGTATCAACTAACTGTTGGTTAACCGAGCGTTAACATCCGAACCATTTCGTTATGATCCGTTTAATCAAAGGACAGGCTAAATTTGCATAGGGAACACTTGTTCCGTTACATTTAACCAGCGTTTAACTTATGGGGCCCGGAACAGATCTCCGATGAAATATGGTTTGGTACATGTCGGGTTTTCATCTTGAAATTTCTTAATTTTTACAACAATCCACTTTGGTTTTTTTATCGCATACATTTATTTTATATTAGCTGCGTCCCGCGGTTTGACTAGCGTATAAAAAGTATTTTAAGTATTTGCTCATCCCACGGGAAAATTTCACTTTTCTAGGATGAAATGTAGCCTATATGTTTATCCAGTGTATAAACTATCTTGGTACCGAATTTCATCCAAATCCATTCAGCTGTTTGAGCGTGAAGGAGTAACAAACATACACACATACACACATACAAACTTTCGCCTTTATAATATTAGTGTGACTAGCTGCGCCACGCTGTTTCACACGTGCATAAAAAAGTAGCCCATGTGTTAATCCACTGTTTTAGCTATCTTTATTCAAAATTTCATCCAAATCCGTTCAGCCGTTTGAGCGTGAAAGAGTAACAAACATCGATACGTACAAACTTTTGTGTTTACAATATTAATAGGATATATTTTCATTTTCTCTATCCGTGCGCGTAGGTACATATAGCAACTGATTTTTATATCCATAATATGCTTGCATTTGACAGCCTCTGTGGTGTGGTGGTTGAGCAGGTCAGCTCATAGCCCGGAGGTGGGTTCGATTCCCGCGGCAGGACAAGTATTTGTGTAACGAAAAAAAAAAACGCAAATTCTTGTTCTGAGTCTGAATGTTGTGGGAACATGGTCCTGGTAATTCCTGGGTCCGTAGACACAGGGAATCTTAGTTAGGGCCCAGGATCTATGTATGTGAGCGTTGGGCGTTATTATTATTTGACCACTGTCTTACCCGATGGTAAGTAACGACGCGGTCGAATATGGTCACTGAACTTAATAACAACTGGACTGGATTCATTGGACTGGACTGGTCCTCGTAGTTCCTGGGTCCCTAGACACAGAGAATCCTAGTTAGAGTCCAAGAGAATGTTTGTGATCGTTGGGCGTTATTATTATAATTACATAAGCCAAGTAACAATATTATCAAATAATTAGACTGCCGATTTAAAGAACTGTACTCTAAGCAATAGATCATCTCATGCAAAGTCATTACCACACTAATCACACTAATATTATAAAGGCGAAAGTTTGTATGTCTATATGTTTGTTACTCCTTCACACTCAAACCGCTGAATGGATTTTGATGAAATTCGGTACCAAGATATCTTATGCACTGAATTAACATATAGGCTACAGTTTATCCCGGAAAAGTGAAATGTTCGCGTTGGATGAGCAAATAATTAAAATACTTTCTATCCGCGGATGAAGCCGTGGGCGCCACTTATATCTAAATAAAAGAAAGAACCATCTCGAGATTTAAACAAATCTTATCACTTTTTTTTATGTTACTGAATGATTTGACGAGCTAGCCGTTCACCTGTTGTTAAGCGCCACGGCTGCCCATAACAGAACAGTGTCAATCGGAACCCCAAAATAGAGTTTCGAGTAACACTGCACTGCGCACATCATCCTGAGACATCAGCACAGTCTGGTAATAAGATTACTCGACTGTGAGATCAGATCATAAAGTCTCAATTGCCCAGTAATTTCACTAGCTACAGTGCCCTTCAAACCGGAACACAGTAGTGCTTCTGCACTACTGCTTGGCGGCAGAATAACTGGCAAAGCGATGGTACCTACCTAGACGAACTTTGCAACCAAAGTCCTACCACCTAGTAAAAATCACTACTTATGCATATAAATAATGCTTATTATATCTGTAAGTACAACATCTATAACTTGCCAATAATAACCCCGTGTGAAGTTTGAGCTAAAGGTCGCCATTAAATCCATACTCGACCTTTGTAGGACGGCGTGCAGTGATTCATGGGATACTCTTAAGGGCAAGCTCTACCGACTCTAGTTAAAATTCTGATCTGTCATTTAGTTCTGACAGATGTTAAACTACTGACATTTTGGATTGATTGATGTGTGTTAGCAATTATTATTCATTTTGTGGTTTTAGTATGAAATTACTTATGAATGTTCAAATTTTAAACGAGGTAAAGTTTCAATAAGATACGTGACAAATGATGCGTTTTGGTATATACGTCTAAATTTTTAGGTTATTTTTTTGGTAGAACTATAAAATGAAATATTTTAAAATAATTAAAACTGTGTGGTAGAAAGAAAGAAAACAACTTTTGAGGCATTAAAAGAAAAATCTTGATTTGGTATCATGTTTTTTTTTATTGTAGATAGGCTTGCGTTTGATCACATTTCTCTTGCAGTTAAGTAACAATGTGGTCAATGAAGTAGCATGTTCGCCTATGAGAAACCTGTTTATTTGAAACACCTTGAAAATGTTAACAGGTAAAATAATTTATTCTGAGACACTTACCGACTGACTGAAAACGTTTTGACTACAACTCAAACCGCTAAACTTAAAATTTAGAGGATATTCTTATTTTTTTTTTAAAGTATTAAGTTATATTGATTCAACAAATGGGGTGTTAAAAATGGAAAAAACGTAGAAGCTACCTAGCTAGCTTGCGGTTGCACCTGCATTTCTTCAATCGAACAAATCTTCTTTCATATAACGATACAAAACATTAAAAAATTTGGGCTCCTGGTACTTAGGTATCTACTGATTATCATATTTAACGTCCTATAACCTGGAGATATGGGTTGATTATATTTTAAAATCCTTTCACAATCATTAAAAAATGCCGTAAAATAAATTTTCTAAAACAGTCGTTAATAAAATAAACTGATACTTGCCAATAAAATAAATTCAATTTTATTCAGTGGCTTTAAGTATCGATTAAGTTTATTAGCTGTTATTTATTGCAATTTAAAGTTGGAGTTGTATTAACTACCGGTTAACAGACTTTAAATGTCATTACTGCCCATTAATTTAGGGTTTTAATATTTTACTGCTTTAAAGGTTAAACTCAAATAGGAGGTTTGATACAGTGAATGTTTATTATTATTAATAATATAAGGTAATGATAATAAAGCTAGTAAAATAAATGATACCTTAATAGTTTAATTATGAATATATGTATAAGGATATAGTGCCCCCACTTGGTGACGCTGTAAAGATTGGTAGAGATCAACAGCATTAGCCCGTTAAAAAAAAAGTGCCAAATCATCTAGCTCCCAACTGATAAAAGCTTGTACAATAGAAAAAAATTGAAACAAGATAACTGAATAATACTTCATATAAGTATCTATATTGGTATAAATAAATACAATATTGTTGGTGCGTTTTTTATAAACATTTCTAAACATCCATATTCATCACACTTTATAATTATAAATTAAAACATTTTATTTGTCAAATAAAATAAGCTCTGACTAACAAAATCTTTTATAAGTTAATCCTCTGTTGATCTCTAGTTTAACAAGAACTACATAACTAATATTTTAATTAATTGACACTGGCTAAATACACAAAAGTAGGGCCAATAAAAAAAAAACAATATTTTAGAGAATCCTCCCCTTAATAACGGAAGGTCAGTCATAATATGTGAGCAATGGGCTTGCAAATCTCGAACAGATATTGTTTATGTCAAAGTTCATGATTATTTACAACGATTGAAATATGCAGTTGATACTAAAACATTAAATTTAAATGGCTTATCGGAACTGTGGTTTTAATATAGACTAGACGTAGACAGCCTTGCGGTCTTTTTTTTTTTGATAGGCTCACGTTTGACCACTATCGCACCTGATGGTAAGTGACGATGCGGTCTAGGGTGTAACACGCTTGCCTAGAAGATACCTGTTCACTCTCGATTTGAAGACTCCAAGGTTGTAGTTTTCGGGAAATACGGACGCCGGTAAAGCGTTCCACTCTTTGGCTGTTCGTATGATAAATGTGGAGCCAAATCTCTTTGTTCGCATATGTGGGGTATGGTAGTTGAGCAGGTCAGCTCATAGCCCGGAGGCGGCGGGTTCGATTCCCGCGGCAACAAGTATCTGTGCATAGAAAAAAAAGCGCATACACTTGTTCTGAGTCTGGGTGTTGTGGCATCATGGTCCTCGTTGTTCCTGGGTCCCTAGACACATGGAATCCTAGTTAGGGTCCAGGATCTATGTATGTGATCGTTGGGCGTTGTTATTATTATTAATAAATGTATCTATGGTCAGTTCATATCTATAGTTAGACCATAAAGTCTCATTTGATCATTAAATTTACTAGCTACAGTGCCATTCAAACCGGAACACATGAAAATAAAAAGAAAGAGTAACGTTTTGTTTATGTGAAAAAAAAAAGTGTAGCAAGAGAGATGGAGCTAAATTCAAATTCAAAAGATTTATTGCAAATAGGCTAATTTTAGCACTTTTACAAGTCAAAATTATATCAGGTACTTAAAATTAAGTTATTTCACTAAGCATATAAGGAGTTTTACTTCAGCCGTGTGGTCTATAGCACACTCGTTTTTTTGTATTGTATTGTAGCTATATACCTATACGATAAATACCTATTTTTTCCAGCTGAATGTTATCTTGAATAAACAACCCATTATACTCGATTTAATGACTCTGCTTCACGTTCGCGATGCAAAAATCGAGTCATTCCAGCGACACATTCGATTCGAGAATCGATCAATTAAATCGATATTTTTTAGGGTTCTCCGATGATTGCATAAACCGGTAGACAACGAAAGGCTGTTATAATTTATTTGATTTACAGTCGACTCTCATTAATTCGAAACTCAGGGAGAATCTTAGTATATTTCGAATTATTAAGTGTTAAGTATCAAAATGATTCGAAATTTTTGAAAGAAAATAAATAAAACTTTGAATTATTATCTATATACCAGCTGGAATTTAATTTGTTCTTTTCCTTTAATGTGTGTATTCAGTCCATGCTATAGAATGCTCCCATATAACTAAATAAAAAAAGTACGTATGAAATAAAACTTAAATCTAGGAATTATCAAATTTAAATTCTTAAGAAAAGCCTTGTGACATTGAACAAAGCAGGTGTTTTATTGCCTACGAAACATTTACAAAGCACTCAGCTGGTGCCCGCGCTGTGTGTACCGTTAAATAGACATTTCGGCTGTCATGCAGTTATTTTAAGAGGCACTTAATACTAAAACAAAATCTATTTTTTTGTAATTGCACCTTGTACGAATATTCTATAGCATGATCTGAGTACACACATTTAAGGAAAAGAGTGAACTAAATTCCACCGTGTGTATAATATATAGGTAGAAACGGGTTGAGCGTAGGTTGCAACCTATAAAACTATAGGCCCCGGCTTCGCACGGATGAATTAGTAAAACATGGTTGAACAGGATAAAAAGTATCCTATGTCCGATTCCTGGTTTTAAACTACCTCTCCACTCATTTTCAGTTAAATCGGTTCTGCCATTCTTGAGTTATAAATAGTGTAACTAACAAGATATCCTTTTATATTTATAGATTCAACCACCGATTTCACCCTCTTAGGGGTGGAATTTAGAAAAAACGCTTTCTTAGTTGATATCAACACTTTACAAAGAACACACCCTACAAATTTCAAATCTCTAGGATCAGCGGTTTAGGCTGTGCGTTGATATATAAGTCAGTCAGGACTTTGATTTTTAGGTTTAGATAAGTAACTTGATTAAATTCAATTAACTATGGACTGTTTAGTACATAACCATTAGAACCATTAATTCAGATTATCAATCTTAATTGAGCACCATCATTATTCTACGTTGAGAGTCCTCAAAGAACCCTCTCGTCATAGCTGTCACACTCGCAATTGTCCATTTTGGCGACAAACATCGAAACGCGCTTTTTTCGCACGAAATCCCGCCAACAATCGCACCTTCGCATAATACCGATAAACGAGTCTGTTTTTCTATACCAATGCACATTTCGCTAAGCAGTAACCAGTCAGTGCTAAAGCATTCCTTTACAACCAATCCAAAATAAACCATATTACTCATAAAATTCAGACGGTTTTACAATAACTGACAATTTTTCCTCTACAAGTTCAGTTTATAGCCAATAAATTTTATTCCTTTTGGATAAAGTTTAATTTCGTTTGCTTTTACTGGCGTTTGCTATCTCATATAGGATGATCAAGACTTCATAATAGAGAGAATGCATTGTTGATCTCTTTAGGATCCGATATCGGGAATGCCTTTTTGGATGACGTGTTTCCTATTATTTTGTATGTCTTTGTCACGCATTTATTGTTCAGGGTGTTTTCCGGCACAATAAAGCGAAGTCAAGTGATGCCGTTTTCAACGCGGCAACTTTTTTCTCTATAGCAGTTTGAATAGGTAGATATTGCTGCGGGAAATCAGGGAGTAAATTGCATTTTTGACGTAAAACTTCTTTACGCACGCTTGAATTGGGAAGTAGACTGATAAATGAGTAGATCTCCATTATCAACACAAAGCTAAAAGTTAGTATTATTATGTTGGTATGTCCACGTAAAATGACAATTGTAAATTGTCAAGATGGCGACATTAACATCAAAAACAAAGTTATACCGGCTGATAGATGGAGCTAAACTGAAGAAGTTTAACTTCAGTAGTGTGGTTGAAAGCACTCTTTTTTTTAGGATTAGTGCTTTTTCTTCATACATTCAATTGGGCACTGTAATAAAGTCTCAGGCTAGATAAATAATAATCCAGGGTCTATTTAATATGTGATCGTTTGCCGTAATTTGTGACCCTATAACTAGATTTGCCTCTAACTAAATATGATCACCTACAACACTCATACTCATGCGCTTTTTTTAAGCACAAATTCTTCCTGTCGCGGACATCAAATCCATTAATGTAGAGAAATTCACTCTTGGGCTGCATTGTCTCTATCATACGTGCAGATAGTAGAGCGACAGCAACAATAAACGATACTGTTAACTAAATAATAAAATAATATATGTGGACATCTCACACAACACCATCTAGCCCCAAACTAAGCAAAGCTTGTACTATGTGAACCAGATAACTGATACAATACTTAGATACTTTTTTGTTTGTAAATACATACATAGAATACAATATAACACCCAGACACAGAACAAACACCTATGTTCATCACACAAATGTTTGTTCTGGGTGGGAATCGAACCCACGACCCACAGTTCAGAAGGCAGGGTTACTACCAACTGAGCTATCGAGCCAGACAACTTATTAAATATTAGGTATTTTAAGTATTGATTTTGTCTTGTAAAAGTGCTATGTAATAAAACGTTTGAATTTGAACTTATAAAAAAAAAACGAGTGTGCTTAATACCACACGACTGAAGTAAAACTTCTTTAGCTCCATCTCTCTTGCCCCTACAGTAATATATGAAACGTAACTCTTTCTATTTTTACGTAGAAACTCAACAACTCAACTTCCGTTCGCCTCACCAGCTAGCCCTTAATTCAAGAGTGCGTAAAGAATTTTTACTTCAAAAAAGTTTAAAGAAAAACTATTTTATCCTCTCTAGGTACAATACAATACAAAACACTTTTTTGACACCAATAATAAACATGTAGAAATGAGAATTACATCATGATAGGTACAATGGGCAGTCTTATCGTTAAAAGCGATCTCTTCAAGACAACCTTTGGATGGACAGAGATATGAGACAATGAGATGGACGGTGGTGCAAATAATTAATATACTTACGTATTCCATAGTTACAGAAAATCTACGATCCACAGCGCCATCTACATTAACATGAAGTGCCCTCTTCTGTGACACGCAATAAAACAATAATTAAACCTTCCGAATAGGGGCGGAAAAAATCCAATTTGCCGTAACTGTCCCTTCAGTTACTGGCTTTGTGTAGTGTCAGCTCAAAAAAGGTGAGACACAAAGAGTAAAGTGAGAGGGACCTATTAAGGCTTAATAGATCACACTATCATATACAATAGATTTTATAACGCGAATATAACTCAAAAATTGCTGGACCAATTTTTATGATATTTGTGTTTTTGGATAAGTAATAAAACTGGATTTCAATCGATAAAAAAATCTTCTAAAAACCTAAACTTGCCAATGGGCAAGTGTGGCAAGTCAATAAATGTATTGACTGTTAGGCAGTTCGCTGTGTCAGCTAGCACGATATGAATAAAATTTAATTAATAAAATATTTATTCGTTTACACAATGGTAGTTAGGAACGTTTATGAATGGCCGTGTCGCTTTACATCAGGTGAACGACTAGCTCGTAACATTATTTATAAAAAACATCAAAATAAAATTGAAATAAATTAAATAAATAAACCTTATTTGCGTAAGTTCTTTTTACGAGTGATGTGCCTTCATTATACAGACTAACTACTACCGACCTACTACTAAATTTACTAGCTAAATTATTTATTACAAAAAATATTTGGACTGTAGGTATACTAGGAGCAATGACCTATAGACAGTCGAAATGCTCAATGCAAATGCATTGCATTGATGCAAATGAGCATTTGGCGTACCCAACATAGTAGAAGCATTGCCCGTTGAATTGCAATGCTGATTTATTGTACCAAATATCCCGATTTTGAAGTCAGTAAAAACCAAAAGAACAGTCAATATATCTTCATCAAGTACATTAAAATTAACATCAAACTTTCCCAGCACAGAACTGACGTCTTCAAACTGGAAAAGCTGTTAAGGTAAGCCGCGGGAGTCATTCGCAGTCATTAAAAAGCGCAAGGAGTCATTAAAGCGGGTCAGGAGGTCATTAAGGAGGTCATAAAGTGGTGTTGTTAACGCGTTGGCGTCTTTGGGGATTTTTAGGATGTCTTCCGACTTTTGGAGGATTAGTTCTTGAGTTTATTTAGTTGTGTGTTTAATGTGTGTGTGTTGTAATTGTGGAAGTCAGGTTCTCATTCCCTTTTGTTCGTGTTATATTTAGTATTCACAACTTTACTTGCTAATAAAAGACAATAATGTGGTTTTGGCGGGAATGCGAAAAAGATTGCGTCACCGCATTGTATTATTTTCCAAAACTAAGTGCTAGATTACAGGCGTGAGTGTGGGAAAATAATTTAATGATGGTGAAACGTTTCTTTTCGTGTTGTTTCCAAAACTCCAGAGAAGCTTCAAGTAAAGTTGCCACCACTTTACTAGGAGTATGACTTTGACTGGACTATGACTTGACTTGATGACTTCGACTGTGACTTGACACATATTTGCGTGAAATATCATTAACTTGATAAATTATTAATTACTTGACACTGGCTAAATACACAATAGTGTGGAGCGAAAACATAAAAAAAACTATATATTCAACGCACTATTCGCATAATTCAAAGGTCAGTACCCATCAAAATAAAAGCAGCCACGGGGTCATGCTATTTATTATTTATCAATTGTATAAATTATTGAATACTCTCGTTTTACGGCGTGGGGTCCGGCTGACCCCGCTGGCCAAGGGGTCTTGGGTCTAGGGTCTTTTACGAGCGGCGTATCTCGATTTTTCTAGTTTTAGTAATCAGTTGTGTTTTGGTGCTATCGATCAGCGAGTTTTCAGTTGTTTTGCAATGTTCTTTTCTGCCGCCAAGCAGTAGTGCGCAAGCACTGCTGTGTTCCGGTTTGAAGGGCACTGTAGCTAGTGAAATTACTGGGCAAATGAGACTATGATCTGATCTCACAGTTTAGTAATCTTATTACTAGATTGTGCTAATGTCTCTGGATGACGTGCGCAGTGCAGTGTCACGCGAGGCTCTATACTTTAGAGTTCCGAGTGACACTGCAGCTGATATGGGCAGCCGTGTCGTTTAACATCAGGCGAACGGTATATACCGGAATTTGACAACTGGCTACAATCAACTATTTTGATATACTTGTTCGTAAAATGAGATCCAAACCCACGTGTCGAATTAAGCCTCCTTTTACTAGCCCACAAAGACCACAAAACTACCCCAAGAAGTGGATAAACAGTATAAACATCCCATCCCGTTTAATGCTTGTACGACTCAGGGTCAGTTTATGAGACATAACTGCCCCGCGGACTATCTGATGCATTTTTAGAGCAGGCATCCTTGGGTTAAGACAATCGGTTCGGGCTTGGCGTGAGGGGTTTTTTTTTTTTTTTTTTTTTTTTATAACATAGACAGACAAATAAGCAGACGGCCCGCCTGATGGTAAGCAGTTACCGTCGCCTATAGACACCTGCAACACCGGGGGCGCTGCCAATGCGTTGCCTACCGCCGCCGGGGTGAGATGTAGCGGGTGAAATAAGAATAAGAATATCTTTATTACTTAGAAAACAAACAGAACCTTAAATGTACGATCGGTAGGTACATTAACAGTTATATTTTAGTAATACTTATAATAAAACTGGTTAGGTAATAGAGGGAACAGTAACGAGAATAACTTAATTTTAAGTACCTAATATAATGACTTGTAAAAGTGCATAATGCATAAATCTTTTGATTTTGGACTTTGACTTTAAATATGACAAATCAGGATTTATGACAAGAGTTCATGAGTTTAAAAAATAGATATATTGAAAATCGATACGGCACAAATGAATGAAATGAATTTTAAAAAAATCTTCAAATACTGTAAACCAAACAAATAATGTGAGTGATAAACTCAGATTTTTCATATTACATCACATGGATTTGGGTTTTACTTAAAAAATTTTATGAATTTGTGCTGGAGCTGAAAATTTCCACTTACATAATTTTCATGAAAGTGTTTTAATGAGTAAAAACTAACTTTTGTCAAAACCAAAACTTATTTTCCGCTAGAACAATGTTATCTACACTCGTATCTCTTACTTGACGATATTTACCCGCTATCGCTTGTAGCTTAGTCCAAACTAAAAAGGCAATTGACTAAGAATTTACTATTTTAAGGATTAGGATATCGTTCCGCGGCCTCTCTGGGGGTAGTTTAAGGTCATTGCTGGGGGTTGCTTTCAATTTTTTGTGGAAATTCATGCCGTTTCGGGCACAATGATCAGATGAAGTAGTTTAGGCTCTATCAGTTGGTATATCTGTATCAATTCTCGATAGTTGTGTAGTTTTTTACCTAAAATTATATTTCACAAATAATCTTTAAGCGCGTATCAATGCATTGTGACTAAGTACTAATTATTTTTATAGTAGAGTCATTTTTAGATATTCGTGTTTTATTTTATTAAGGCATTGGATGCATCGCGTATTATTATTGCAACAGATACTGCTGTATTTAATAATAATAATAATAATAATCATAATTACCCCCAACGATAATCCTGGACCCTTACTAAGATTCCCCGTGTTTTTTTTTTATGTTAAGAATTGACGTGACGAGCTAGCCGTTCGCCTGATGTTAAACGACACGGCTGCCCATATCAGCTGCAGTGTCACTCGGAACTCTAAAGTATAGTGGTTTGCGTGACACTGCACTGCGCACGTCATCCAGAGACATCAGCACAATCTAGTAATAAGATTACTAAACTGTGAGATCAGATCATAAAGTCTCATTTGCCCAGTAATTTCACTAGCTACAGTGCCCTTCAGACCGGAACACAGTAGTGCTTGCACATTACTGCTTGGCGGCAGAATAACTGGCAAAGCGGTGGTACCTACCTAGACGAACTTTGCAATAAAGTCCTACCACCTAGTAAAAGTAATGTGTACGTAGTAACTACGAGGACCATGGTCCCACAACACTCAGACTCAGAACAAGTATATGCGCTTTTTTTTCTCTAACTGCTGTATTTATTGATTGATTTGATTTTGAAATTAACATAAAATTACATTTTATTTTGTAGGACTAAGCGTTAGTGTCTAAGTTACAAATTTATTCTAAGAATATAAATTGTTTTGTAGGCTGAAGGCGCCTCTTAAAACTAATAACAAAGTTTATAAATATACAGTTCTATTTAAATCATACATTTTAGGGTAGATGAAAAAAAAAGAAAATATTAACATTACGCATTACTTTGCTACTTCGTGCGTTTTTGGCATGATAATGCTGTATTTATTGGTATAATTAAAAATTAGTGTTTTAGAAAAGAGAAGCAACTCAAATTTTGGCTTAATTAGGAACTAAAACTTCTCCCAGAGCTCAAATACTTGTCTCCACTTATTTATTTGAGTTAAAACGTTTCTTTACCATTCTAAGAGCTTCTTCATAATAGACTCTGAATCAACATCATTTCGCCATTTCACAAGAACTTCTGTCATAATGCTGCCAGATCCGATCAGATTTTCACCTTAAATTGTATATAGTTTAGAAAACAGCAGGTTTTTCTACGGAAAAATCCCCATAAACAAGGGAACATCGGACATAATCTTTAGAAATAAATCACAAATCAATATGTCTTTATATGGAGTAATCAACGCGTAATGTGAGGCCTTCCCGCTGGGTTTCCGAGCAAGATATGGCTAATGCGCCTACTTTACTCGAACGCTCGCCATGCGTATGCTTCGTATGACTATTAGCAATAGCTCGTGGTTTCACTTGCGGTTGGATTGACTATTGTTTTATTGTTGATTCGTGTTCCCTAAAAAACTTATATTTAAATTAAATAAAAAAACGAGTGTGCTTTAGACCACACGACTGAAGTAAAACTTTAGCTCTATCTATCGGCCGGTATAACTTTGTTTTTGCTTTGTTTAATGTTAATGTCGCCATCTTGACAATTGTACATTGTGATTTTACCGGACATACCAACATAATAAAAAAATTAAGTAATTTTTAACTTTGTTATGTTGACAATGGAGATTTACATGAACCAAAAACTTTCAACTTCCGTTCGCCTCGTTTGTTCGCTTACTTCCCAAGTCAAGCGTGCGTAAAGATGCGTTACTTAAAAAATATGACAATATAATTTTTATTTACATCCCGTATGTGTGGTTTATATTTAGAACTCTTCAGTCTATAATCAAAATAAGTACCAAGGTATCATTAATTTAAAACTGGATTAAAAGTAGAAAATTTAAATGTATGACGTATAAAATGACAAATGTAGCAAACTGAACTGTTATGGGCGGCCGTGTCGCTTAACATCAGGTGAACGGCTAGCTCGTCACAGCATTCACTATCGTAAAAAAAAAGTAGCAAGCAGCATGCTCAACTGATAAGTAATCAATGCCGCTTTTGTAACCGGGGTATCTACAATGTCAAAATACACGCCGCCCGCACCCCCGTAGGTTAGCTAGAACGGTCGCGACCTTCAATAGGGTCCACTCTTCCAGTGGACGTAGTCTTCTCGATCCTCTTATCCCGACGGCTCAAGCCGAAGCTCGCACCCCTTGAGCTAGTTGCCTCCCACTTTTGACAGCTAGGCGCCTAAAGCGTCTGCCTTCCCGCTCGGTGACGCTGTAAAGGTCGATAGAGACCAACAGCATTAACCCGTTCAAAAAAGGTACCACCTCGGAGTCCACCATGGCAACATCTTTTACCAAATTTTTCCTTTAGGTATATTAAAATTAATCTAAGCAGGCGATTCTGTTATGAATTCCAATTATTTAAACTAATACCACGTTTCAAGATATAACACTATAAAGATATATCACTGTAAAGTTTCTTGTAGCTTCTTCTTTACAGTTGTAATCGAAGCTTCGGATCAAAGTTTTCAATTCTGCATTGTGCCGGATTGCTCGCACCAGTAGTGAGAAAGAGAACTGCTTTTTTTTTCAAACTCATATATTGTAATGGGCTTGCTATATATTATTTGACAATAAGCACTTTGTAATTTTATATGCTTAGTGAAATAACTTAATTTTAAGTACCTAATATAATTTTGACTTGTAAAAGTGCTAAATTTACCCTTTTTTCAATAAATCTTTTGACTTTGACTTTGACTTTGAACAGTCGAAGTAGCTAGTATTTGCTCTTATTTTATCTTTACTCACTTTAAACTCAATATAGAGTGAAACAAAACACACAATTACTATTCGTCCCCTACCCAATATTAGTTAATTACTTGATAGTAAAATATATTCATTAGTAAAAAAACACTAGAGAGGTCAATGTGAAAAATTTCATCGTTTTTCTGCCAACAAACAAACAGATATTACGTTTAATATTAGTAGAGTAGAGATGTACAATTGTACAGGTTTGTGCCTCATGGAAGGCAAGATTGTTAACGTTTTTTTTTAACGGTCTTATGCTGTTGGTCTCTACCGTCTCTTCAGCGTCACCGGTAAGATTGTTAATGTCATATCAAACTGTTGTCAGAGTTTGGAGTTGACACCTATGTCGCTTACTCCACATGTATTTTACAAGGGTCGTTGAAAAGAATTCGAAAATGGCAGTTGTGAATTTTGAACTTTTTTCATTACCCGTGAATTTTTGAATTATAGTTATGGAAAAAAATTACAACTGCCATATATGGATAAAATGACTTTTAAGGATAGCCTGGTGCCGCATTTGACAGCCTCTGTGGTGTGGTGGTTGAGCAGGTCGACATATAACACGGAGGCGGCGGGTTCGATTCCCGCGTCAGGGCACGTATTTGTGTGTACAGAAAAAAAAGCGCAAATACTTGTTCTGAGTCTGGATGTTGTGGGACCATAGTCCTCGTAGTTCCTGGGTCCCTAGACACAGGGAATACTAGTTAGGGACCAGGATCTATGTGTATGTGATCGCTGGGCGTTATTATTATTATTATTAAGTACACAAACCTTAGCAGTGTCGTTCTATGGACTCCTATAATTTATATGGCAAGCCCACTTTACAGATAACTAAATCACACATTACGGGAGTAAAAACTTTTATTTTAATAATATATCGACTTCCAACGTTGATTGACGTATCCCGCTGTGTCCCCCTCTTTGGATCCCCACTTTTTACCCGTCCAATGTTTTACCATTAATACCTTTTTGGAATACCGAGGAAAAGATTGCTTTACGGTATTGAGCTTTAAGTGTTGCACGATAAGGTTTGGGAAAACCGTACCATTTATGGGAATTTACAAGAAATACTTAATTTTATTGGTACACATGTCAATTTAACGAAATAATTGGAAAAAATTGTAAGTGATCTGCGATGATAGGATTTTGTACTTAAAACAGTCGAATTTACTCCGACCAGGTTTCGGACATATTCGATGTCTGTTTGGGAGCGATATTATTTTTACCAAATAACTCATACTCACGATAGTTTTCAAACTAAAATTTGTGTTGAAGCGGGAAAAAAAAGTTTGAGTTGCGCGTCACGACATCATTAACATAAAAATAAAAAAAAATATTTCGTTCACTCTGAGTGAACGAAATAGGCATGAGTTGAAGGCCCATAAAAAAAACACGCTATACTTTCTGAATCAATCTGCCAGTTTTTTTTTGTTTGGTTTTGGCTCCACTATTTTGTGTATTTAAATCTGCCAGTTCTCCAACAACTCGTAGGTAGGGTAAACGATACAATATTTGAACCGTTATCCGTAGCCAGGGGTCAGCCGATCGAGGAATTATGTAAAGTGACCATCATTATGGTATACATCTGGAGTGATGGCTTTATCTTTCGATTGCGTAGTGCGACGGGTAGGGTTTGATACTTTTATATAAATTCACTTACAAATTCTATTCCTACTAATATTATAAGTGCGAAAGTTTGTCAGTATATGGATGAATGTTCACGCAAAAAACTACTAAACGGATTTGGATGAAATTTGGAACACAGCTGGATTAACACATAAGATACTTTTTATCCTGATAGTACATTCCCGTGGGACAATTATTGAACACCATGAGGGTGACGCCGCGGGCTTATCACGCAAAATGGATAAATAAAAAATGTAATAAAAGTTTCTTTTTATCCGCGGGTGAAACCACGGGGCGCAGCTAGTATTATAATAATTAAAAATCTAGTGGTAAGTCAGACGTACATGTTTATAACACATTGTGTGACTGACAATTATGTTCACGTAAAAAAATATATAAGCTACTGTTAATAAAAATTTCACACTAATATTTTAAATGTAAAAGATCGTGTGTTTGTTCACTCTTAACGCTGCAACGTGCAACGGTTTGAATCAAATTTAAATGGAAATTTTATACCCTGGATTAACACATTGGCTATTTATATCCACGGGTGAAACCATGGGTGCCACTGGTAAAGAAACATGCAAAAAAATTGTAGCTTGCTACACCTTCGATCGCATCGTCACTTCACATCAGCGTGGTCAAAGGCTAGACAAGTTAGAAGTAAAAAAAAAAAAATTACAAACACTCGTAAAATCCATTCAAAACGAAATGCATCATGCAAAGTACTATAAGCACAACTTGTAGTTAGGCACCAACTTACTCACACTTATTAAGTAGTGTTGCAATAAGAGATTCAGTACTTAAGATAAAAAAAAAACGAGTATGCTGATACACGACTGAAGTAAAACTTCTAAGAAACGTAACTCTTTCTCTTCCTATACTCACTAACTTAAATCTCCCTTTCAAATTCCGTTCGCCTCGCATTCACCAGCTTACTCCCAAGTCAAGCGTGCGTAAAGAAGTTTTACTTCAAAAATATTAAGCTACTCAAAACAACCCTAACTTATTTCCACATTGACCCCAAATCCATATTACCAAAATATAAATAAACTAGCCCGTCCCGTCTTCGCACGGGTGTAAATTTTTTTTTAAACATTTTGGCATAAACACACTTTTCTTGCAATTAAAATAGCCCTTAATTAGTGATAATGTAGCATTCAAATGGTGAAAGATTTTTTAAAATGAGTCCAGAACTTTTTAGCCAATTCGTTACAAACATACTTACATATAAATCTCTCCTTTATAATATTAGTTTAAATGATCAAAACCATCCGTTCTCTCTATCCCAATAGTTCCACCACGTGCATGTTACAGCCACCACCGGCCGGTCAGTATTGGGGTAGTTTTATTAAGAATTACAATTATTTATTTACACATCCCACCCCCTATTGACCAGGGTAGATATCTGTATGGAAATGTTGATGACTCTTGTTCTTGGGGTCAGTTTATTGAAAGGTTGTGGGTGATTGCTGGGCCTTTTACTCTGTGAAACAAATAGTTTTTATTTATCTGTGCTTGGGTACTACTATTTATGTATTCTGTGGCATGGGTAGGTAAATGTATACTGATGCAGTCTTATTAATAAACGGGTATTAGTCTCGGATTAGTTACTTCAGCTTTTGTCCTTTTTTTTGCTACTGGAATATTTAGCTAGATCGAAAGAGACAAAAGATGGTGTAACTAGTTTAGAGCTAGTTCGTGTTTATTAATAAGGCTGATGATGTTTGTTAGCAGAATGAATTATAATAATAACAATATCAAATAATAATATTAAATAACAATATATAATAATATCCGGTAGCTTGGGCCTTGCCCCGCTGCTGGTGACACTCTAGGTTTAGGTTTTTTATTGTATTTTTGTAATGTTAACTTTTGTAATAATATTGTAAAAAACTTAAATTTAAGATTGTAAATAAATAAATGAATAATAATAACGCCCAACGATCACATACATAGATCCCGGACCCTAACTAGGATTCCCTGTGTCACCCAGATTCAGAACAAGTATTTGCGCTTTTTTCCTTCTGTGCACAAATACTTGTCCTGCCACGGGAATCGAACCTGCCGCCTCCGGGTTCAGAGCCGACCTGCTCAACCACCACACAGAGGCTGTCAAATGCATAAACGTGTAACACCCTTAATTTCGATTTAACTACTAAAAAAGTTTTTTTTTAGATGTATGTAGATGTATAAATGTAGAAATGTCTCTTTCAGTGCCTTGTAATAAAGTAATAACTTATTCCAAACAGGCTATAAATTTACTTTGTAAGATACATTTTTAGTCTCAATTTTCCCAATTGTAAAGAAAACTAAAAACATATATATGTATCTAGTTTTTACTATAGTTGGTAGGACATTATTGCTAAGTTCGTCTAAGTAGGTACCACCGCTTTGCCAATGGTTCTGCCGCCAAGCTTGACAAGTTTTTGTAGTGCGCGCTACTGGGTTCCTGGGTTTGAAGGGCACTGTAGCTAATAAAATTGCTAGGCAAATGAGACTTTATGACCTGATCTCACAGTCTTTTTTTTTATGTTAAGGAATGACGTGACAAGCTAGCCTTTCGCCTGATGTTAAACGACACGGCTGCCCATATCAGCTGCAGTGTCACTCGGAACTCTAAAGTATAGAGGTTCGCGTGACACTGCACTGCGCACGTCATCCAGAGACATCAGCACAATCTAGTAGTAAGATTACTAAACTGTGAGATCAGATCATAAAGTCTCATTTGCCCAGTAATTTCACTAGCTACAGTGCCCTTCAAACCGGAACACAGCAGTGCTTGCGCACTACTGCTTGGCGGCAGAATAACTGGCAAAGCGGTGGTACCTACCTAGACGAACTTTGCAATAAAGTCGTAGGACCTAGTCTGGTGGGCAAATGAGATTTTGTGACCTGAACTTGCTTTGTGAACTGAGTTCCGAGTAACACTGCAAGGGAAGCTTAAAAAGAAATGCTGTAAAACAAAAAAAAACTAAAATTCTTTTATTTTTAAACGAGCCAAAAATCTTCCAAACAAATTAGTTGAGCGGCAACTACGTCGCGTAACTTATCAAAGTAAACATCCTCAGGACGAGCTTCCGATATTATGCAAATCACATTATTATTCATACTGTTTTTGCCAAGGGCGGGAAATGACACCCATACCCTAATCTTGCTACCGAAATTACCAACTTACATTTTCGTTTCATTACTCACTTATCATTTTGAAGTCAACCTTAACAGGAACAAAATAAGGCTTAAAACAAATTCATCTTGAAATACGGTATCATGGTTTCTAATTTCGTATCCCAGGAACTAGATGGCGCTAGAGGCAATGCAAAATAGCTAATGTAATATTCTCGATGAAAAATTGAGGGTTTCATACGGAATCTGATTGGAAAAGCATCTGTAAGTTATTCCAAGTAAGAATGTAATAAGATTATGGTGCAGGTATCTTATTATTTCTTAATGTTTCTTTGATGTTTGGGGGATTTTTTTGGGAAATGTTGTGAAATTAATTTTGTTTGGAGTTCTTGGGCTGAGAGTTTTTCTCGTCTTTATCGTGATTTCATTATGATATTAATTGTGGTGATAAACTTTATTTTGTGACTTACAAAATTATATTTTTTGTTAAACCTATAAAAATAGTGTAAATTCAACATTGTAGAGCACATTACTTTTATAGAAATTGTACATAAAGTCGTATCTGCTATTATTCATTAACGCCTTAATATTATGTCAACTTCACGCAGACAATAAAGTGAGAAATTACGATTTCTCACCTACTTAACTAAAACCTAAGACGTTTATGAAAAGGGCTAGTCTCTTTAAGTAAGGTTAATAAAGCTAGGTGTTAATTTAATATTGGAGTTTTAAAATAACCATTCATTTAGACAATGCAGCTTTTATTGTGATCACCGAATAAAATAATATCTAAACTTCACGAGAGCACCGCTGAATATATCGGAATAACTTTTCAGCTACACACTTTAACAAAATAATGATGAGTGGCGCGCCACCTAGCGTCTACGTGCGGAAACATAAAGCCTTTCATAGTTCTGCCCTCCATCATAGATGTCGCTAGCTGTGACAACACTAAAGTATTTTTGATAATGAATTTGAATTATTTAGTTTTAAGCTGTTTGTTTTTATTATGTGTATTAATGCTAAAAATAACTTGTTTCAGATACTATCCCCAAGAGAACTGGTTAAGTAAAAATATTTTTATTAATTATGTATAAGTATTTAATATAAAATTACATACGTAGGTACTAGGCCTAATTTAAGCAAATAATTTGACTAGATTTCGAATAGACTTATTTATTCTTGATTAGACTCAACTAAAATTTTGTGTGCCTATAAGAAACATACTTGGAATTTGGAAGAAGTGAAAAATATTTAAAAAACATAAATTGTGCCTAAGTTTACTATTTATTCTCTTTCTCTCTACTAGACTCCACCACTTTCAGTTAATAAGAAAAAGTGTTAGCCTGTTGATGTATTTTTTTTTTCCAAAATAGGCACCATTTGACATTCGACAGCCTCTGTGGTGTAGTGGTTGAGCAGGTCGGCTCATAGCCCGGAGGCGGCGGGTTCGATTCCCGCGGCAGGACCAGTATTTGTTCACAGAAAAAAAAGCGCAAATACTTGTTCTGAGTCTGGGAGTTGTGGGACCATGGTCCTCGTAGTTTCTGAGTCCCTAGACACAAGGAATCCTAGTTAGGGTTCAGGATCTATGCATGTGATCGTTGGGCGTTATTATTATAATTATATTTGAAACAATTGATTAGTCAAAGTTCTATCAATGTAAGAGAAACAAATAATATTTTCTTTAAACTGGGAAATTTTATTAATTTGCTATATTTGGCATTATATATTTGCCAGAATTTGAACCATTAAGAGAAAGGTACTATAAATAGGACTGCGCTATTCTATTTTTTTTTTTTGGATTCCGTGGAAATCAAATAGATTTTTATTATTACTCCAAGTTAGTTTCTTTCAGTTTAGTTTTTTATCAAATAAGTAAGTCTCGAGATTCTTTTGAACAATTTTCGCTATTCCCCATAGCGCAGAAAATTAATAGCCACTTTTAGACTTGCCCATCGCCGACGCCCAATTCTAAAATTTAATAGGTACTTAGATATTATTGTTATAACATGCCCACAATTTATTTAAACACCCTAAATACTTTTTTTGATACCTATTTCAATATATTCAAACTACTAATATTATAAACGCGAATTTTTTTGTGTATGAATCTATGGATGTAAATGTGTTTGTTACTCTTTCACACTTAAACGGCTATATGGATTTGGATGAAATTTGGTATATAGAGAGCTAATATACTTGACTAGCTTCTGACCGTGGCTTTTTCCGCGTGGCCTATAGGAAACGAAGAAGATTTTTTCAATTCAACAACCCATTCACCCCATTAAGGGTAGAATTTTAAAAAACTTTTTTTAGTGGATACCTACACTTTACAAAGAACACACCCTTCAAATTTCAAGTCTCTAGGACCAGCTAAATATTCCTAAATATTTCAAATAAATATTAATAAAAAAAAAAAAAAATCCAATAGTCAAGATCTCAAAACAAAACATCGATTCGGATCGTTAATTACCAACCCTTCCGTTGCTAATGAGGGCAGCACTGTCGAATCAAAACTCTCATTTTTCGGGTTCCTTGAGGCTAAACACTTTATGCAACGATCGCACGCAAATTGGCCGTGAAATGGCTTTCATTGTGGAGACAACAAGGCAATTATTAGACAGCCTCTGTGGTGCGGTGGTTAAGCAGCTCGGCTCATAACCCGGAGGCAGTGGGTTAGATTCCCGCGGCAGGACAAATATTTGTGCACAGAAAAAAAAGCGCATATACTTGTTCTGAGTCTGGGTGTTGTAGGAGCATGGTCTTCGTAGTTTCTGGGTCCCTAGACACAGGGAATCCTAGTTAGGGTCCAGGATCTATGTATGTAATCGTAGGGCGTTATTATTATATTACTAGCTGTGCCCCGCGGTTTCACCCGCTCTGTAGCTAGTGAAATTACTGGGCAAATGAGACTTTATGATCTGATCTCACAGTCGAGTAATCTTATTACCAGACTGTGCTGATGTCTCAGGTTGATGTGCGCAGTGCAGTGTCGCGCGAAACTAGGTATATTTTGGAGTTCCGAGTGACACTGTTCTGTTATGGGCAGCCGTGTTGCTTAACATCAAGTGAACGACTAGCTCGTCACATCATTCACTAACATAAAAAAAAAACAATATTTCTCGGTGCTAGGTTACAAGGTACTAAGGACAGGAATGAAAATGTAACTCGTCTACGTCAAAATTAGGGATGTTCATCATTCAACCCCACCAATACTCATTTGTAATTCAAAGACATTCATCCCTCCGCGTATATCGACACAACTAATAGTCAAGACAGACAGACAAATCGAGACGGAAGATTTATGTAGTGGGAGATAGTAATTTCAGTTTGTTTTGGTTGGGGATTTACCTAACTAGGTACTATACATGTTTTTATTTATTAGGCGTTAAAATAACCATCAAATTTATATAAGTACCTATACAAGGTGGAATTTAATTCGTTCTTTTCCTTTAATGTATGTATTCAGTCCATGTTATAGAATGCTCCCATATAACTAAATAAAAAAGTACTTATGAAATAAAACTTAAATCTAGGTATTATCAAATTTAAATTCTAAAGAAAACCCTTGCGACATTGAACAAAGCAAGTGTTTTATTGCCGAATTATTTACAAAGCACTCGCCTGGTGCCCGCGCTGAGTGTACCGTTAAATAGACATTTCAGCTGTCATGCAGTTATTTTAAGAGGCACTATTTACCAGAACAAAATCATTTTTTTTAATTGCACCTTGTACTAATATTCTATAGCATGGTCTCAGTACATACATTTAAGGAAAAGAGTGAATTAAATTCCACCGTGTATATACTATATATCCGATGTTATGACCCAAAAGCGTTTGGTTTTTACTGTAAGCTTTTTGTGTATTTAAATAAATAAATAAATATTTGACAGCCTGGGGTAGTGGTTGAACATTTGGACTCATAGCCCGGATGCGGTGGGTTCGATTCTCGCGACAGGACAAGTGCATAGAAAAAAAAAAACAGAAATACTTGTGATATAGCTGGGTGTTGTGGGACCATGGTCCTCGTAGTTCCTGGGTCCCTAGACACAGGGAATCCTAGTCAGGGTCCAGCATGTATATAATATAATAATAATAATATGTGTGGACATCTCACACAACGCCATCTAGCCCCAAACTAAGCAAAGCTTGTGCTATGGGAACCAGATAACTGATACAAAACTTAGATACTTTTTTGTTTGTAAATACATATACATAGAATATAATATGACACCCAGACACATACAAACACCTATGTTCATCACACAAATGTTTGTCCTGAGTGGGAATCGAACCCACGACCCACAGTTCAGAAGGCAGGGCTACTACAAACTGAGCTATCGGGCTAGTATAATATTAGTTTGAAAGTATTGACTGTTTAAATGGATTAACATAATAAAACTTACAATAGAAACGAAATATATATATCGGCAGAAACGGGTTCTGCGTAGGTTGGTTGCAACCTATATAACTATAGGCCTTCAGCATGTCCGCACCGCGCCGTGTCTGGAACAAGAATGATCCGTAGCACACCAATCGATCCCTTTACATAGACAGGTAGGGGCGCCATGACAGTTGCCGGTGCTGCCACTGTAATAAATTTAATGCCACCACAGGGTAAATTACGGTGCTCGATCGCTGTGCATAGAGTTTATAACTGGACGTAGCCGCCGTCATATATATCAAATTTTATTACGTAAACCTAACAACACAAGCATAGAAAAATAAAAATTCACATTCACATTCCATAGCTTTAAACTCTATATCTGTCTAAATCTGCTTTCCACAAGTTGGTAACCCTAATCCACTTGCCAAACAAACTTAATCCCGCGCACGGCGAACTTCAAAGTAAGCGAGGGTTGCCGCGATGTGAATTTGTAACGCGATGTTATAACACAAGAAAATAATATGCAATGATAAGATGTGATATGAAATAAAATTGTTTAATTATCATGATTTGGGGTAGTTACTTGGAATCGGTTAAAACTGCGGAGAATGCGGGTCTTAAATAATTGGTTATATAATACAATATAAGATTATTATACGTATAAACCAGTTAAGTTAGTCACTGACTGACTAAACGACAGACAACCTACAATTTGGGCCCAAATCGTAATAATTTAAGAAAACTTAATAATTTTAAGAAATACCGGGAAATAGTATCTAATAGGTAAGTCTTACCTATTAGATACTATTTCTTATTTCTACTATATATAGGTAATACCTATTAGATAATCATAGGTAATAATTATAGGTAAAACTTAATAATTTTAGAAAATACCGGGAAATAGTATCTAATAGGTAAGACTTACCTATTAGATACTATTTCCTATTTCTACTATATATAGGTAATTACCTATTAGATAATCATAGGTAATAATTAGGTAATAATTATAGGTAAAACTTAATAATTTTAGAAAATACCGGGAAATAGTATCTAATAGGTAAGTCTTACCTATTAGATACTATTTCCTATTTCTACTATATATAGGTAATTACCTTTTTTTTTTTTTTTTTACTTCAAACTTGTCTAGCATTTTACCACGCTCTCACCTGATGGGAAGTGACGATGCGATCGAAGGTGTAGCATGCTAGCCAAGTAAATACCTATTCACTCTTCTCTTGAACACGCCCGGGTCATATTTCGCCGGAAACACAGACGCTGGCAGGGCATTCCATTCCTTAGCCGTTCTAATTAAAAACGTTGAGTCAAATCGCTTGGTACGAATGGGTGGTATTTCGACCACAAAAGGATGGCGCTTAGCCGAGCGTCTAGTAGTCCGGTAGTGGAATGGTGATGGGAGAATTAGATCATGCAGTTCTTGAGCGCATTCACCGTGGTGTAATCTGTAAAAAACCGACAGACTTGCCACCTTACGTCGATGTGCAAGGCTCTGGAGCCTTTCACCAACCAAAGTGTCGTCGTCAATGAGCCTTTTGGCACGCCGTTCAATCGAGTCCAGAGCCTCAAGCTGGTACTTGGCAGACCCGTCCCACAGGTGGCAGCAGTACTCCATACACGATCGGACTTGTGCTTGATACAGATTTAGAAGCTGTCCAGGTGTGAAGTACCGCCTTACCTTGGACAATATGCCGAGTTTTTTTGAAGCTACTTTTTGCTTTGGACTCGATGTAGGATCCAAAGTTTAGGTTTGACGTGAGATCAACACCCAAAAGCTCAAGATGGTTTCCTAAACTCACAGATACACCACGGAATGAAGGAGCCAGATGGAGTGGGCTCTTTTTAGCAGTGAATAAACACGCCTGTGTTTTTGCAGCATTGAACCTAACCAAGTTAGCATCGCCCCAATCGGACACGGCTTTCAAAGCCAGGTTCATGCGCTCAACCATAGCCTCTCTCTCAATCCGGACGTCGTCACCACTGGCTCGGGCACTGGATGTGTATCTTTCAACAACAGTACTATCATCTGCATACCCAAAGGTACCGGGCTTTAGCAAATCATTGATGTGGAGTAAGAATAGTGTTGCTGAAAGAACTGACCCCTGAGGTACACCAGCATTAATAGCTAATTGATCGGAAGAGCAGCCATCAAGAACTACTCTAAGCGATCGTTTCCTCAAAAAGTCTGATATCCAAGTGCACAAACCAGCAGGTAGTCCGTAAGATGGAAGCTTATTCAGAAGACCGTCGTGCCAGACCCGATCAAATGCCTTAGAGACGTCTAGAGATACAGCAAGCGCCTCTCCATGCATCTCTAAGGCTTCGCTCAATATGTGAGTGGCATACGCGAGAAGATCCCCAGTGGACCGGTTTCGGCGAAATCCGTATTGCCGGTCACTGAGGAGATCATTGTCTTCAAGGTATGCCAAGAGCTTGTTGTTAATTATACGCTCCATACTCTTACAGAGAATGGAGGTAATTGAGATGGGTCGATAGTTGGCAGGATCAGCACGACTGCCCTTCTTAGGTACAGGTTGTACGTTGGCTAGCTTCCAACTCATAGGGACTATTCCGGTGTCTAGAGAGAGGCGAAATAGGCGTGTTAGAATGGGAGACAACTCGGGTGCACAGCTCTTAAGTACAATTGCAGGTATACCATCGGGACCACTGGCTTTGTTCACGTCTAGACTGCGTAATGTTTTTAGTACTTCCTTCTGACGTCTGCGTATGTCCGGCATGAAAACACCGCATTGTGGAAGGCAGGGAGGTACCTCATTAGCAGTATCTAAACGCGAAGCTTCTGCAAAGAGAGTGGCAAACAAGTTTGCTTTTTCTTTTGCAGTGTGAGCCAGCGATCCGTCTGGTTTCAATAATGGAGGCAGTGAGGATCGACAGAAGTTCGCTTCAACCGATTTGGCTAGGGACCAAAAAGCCTTACTACCCGCTGGGTAGGAAGCAAGTTTAGTCCCTATTCGACCAATATGATTGAAACGAGCCTTCCTTAATTCCTTCTTACAGGCCTTGGCGGCAACGTTAAAGGCTTTCTTCTTAGCTCGAGTGTCCGAGGCCTTGCGTTTCCGAGCGTCAGCCCATGCCAGATATGCCGCATGCTTCTGCGCTTCAGCACGTGCACATTCGGCTCCAAACCATGGGCTGGCTTTGCTGGTCACGGGCTTATCGGAAAATGGAATAAAATATTCCATAGCCCGACATACTACCTCAGTAACCGCATTCGCGCAGACCGTCGGATCTCCGGAAGAAAAACACGTTTGCCGCCAAGGATATGAAGCGAAGAAATGTCGCATCTCGTCCCAGTCTGCTAAGTTGTATCTCCAGACACGCCGATTGCTCTTAGGGCTTGGTTCAGGCGGGGAGTATACTGAAACGGACTTGACCAGATAGTGATCGGAACTACCAATGGGTGAGGATACCGCCACAGAGTATCGGTCTGGTTCAGTCGTGAGCAGAAGGTCGAGGCAGTTAGCAGTGTGGCTATCAATATCAGGCACTCGCGTTGGCTCTTTAACAATCTGCGTTAAATTGAGCGCCAAAGCGAGCTTACGCGTCTCTCTCCCAGCGTGGTCCGTGATCCGGTGTGGGACTAACCACTCCTGGTGGTGAGCATTAAAGTCCCCCAGAACAACAAGCTGAGCCGAAGGATAGCGTTGCTGAGCCACATCTGCCGTTTCACTGAGATACTCCATTAGAAGAGTTGTCTCCCGGTCACCGCTATGTGATCTGTACACACCAGCATAGAGAATTTTCTCAATGCCGGTGTCCACAAGCACCCAAATCACCGAAAAGTGGGGATGTTCAAGGTTTCGGAGACGCAAACAGCAAATGTCATCACGGACGTAAACGCAGATACCAGCGCGTGGAAGGAAGCGGTTTTCCAAGATGAATCCTGGATAGTCCAGATATGCCGTGTCTGATGGACATCCTATTTGCGTCTCAGTCAAGAAGAGCAAGTGCGGTTTGTTGGTCTCCAGATGATGATGGACCGCTTGCAGATTTGAGTGCAGCCCACGAATATTTGTGAGGTGCACTTTAAGAGTGAGGACGTGCATCTGCCGTTTAAACTTGCTCAATTTATTTGACTTTTTCATAGTTGGGTGAGTTAAGTAGACAAGTAGGAAGTGGACGAGATATTGGGATGCTAACCCTCAGTAATAGAGAAGCTCCTACGCCAATGGAGAACTTGCGCGGAGACTGCGGGGACGCCCGAACCCCCCTGAAATTGCCCACAAGTTCCTCACTTCCAGTCGCCAACTGGCCCTGTGGACAACCTCAGGATTTTACACAAGCGGTGGGGCAGCCTTTCGTAGTTGGCTAGACTACTACTTGGGCCCCCTACAACTTGCGGTCGGCCAGCAGAGAGCACCGTGCTTCGGATCCCGCTACCCTCCGAAGCAAGGTCTCCGACGCGAAAGCATCTCCATCACCAATACTGGTCTGCATACCCAACACAACTGTCCACATCTACTCGTCAGAACGGCTTCATTAGACATCACGATGGAACACGACGAGTCGCTTGGCATCGTGGTTTTGTCTAATGGGTGGTAACTAAGCCGGCGGCTAAGGCCTTCCACCAGTTATTTGGTTGCTCTTTTGGCACCACCCAGGGGTCACGTGTAGGGAAACTAGGGTTAAAGCCTACGGACGCGAGCAAACATAAACCCCCTACCTATATATTAATATAATTCATATGATATTTTATTATTTGATATTTCCATTACCTATTTACTGTCGCTTTCTATATTCATCTTGTATCATCGTCCAAGTCCAATGTCGAACGCATAATCACTGAGTCAGTGGCGCCAACTACAGAGCCATCGCCGCCTTTAAAATAGATCAAACCTACTTACAAATGTCACGATAGAAATTTCCCTTAAGTCCGTGAATAATAGGTAGTTAATAAGATTTTTTTTATCCATTCATACATTTTTATAAGAGGGGTTCCTACCCCATTAGATACATCATTAGTTTACATTTTGTAATGACAGGTTCGAAATGATATGACATCACATAAAATTTCCATAAAAATATCCTATACTGGATCTATCTCTACACAATTTCATCAAAATTGGTTCAGTTGATTATTCTGAAAATATATTAAGTTTAATATATTTATCAGTTATCAGTTGACCATTTTAATTATAAAATATATTAATTAATAAATAACGCCCAACAATCACATACATAGATCCTGGACCTTAACTAGGATTCCCTGTGGACCAATGGGCCCATAACACCCAGACACAGAACAAATATTTGCGCTTTTTATCCTGTGCACAAATACTAAATTATCCTGTCACAGGAATCGAACCTGCCGCCTCCGGGCTATAAGCCAACCTGCTCAAACACCATACCACAAACCATATACAAATTATAAGTAAAAGTTACGTCTGAAAATTGCTGCTTGCGCTGAATTCAAAAGCTGCTTCTTTTCTAAATCGCATCAAGTCGTAGGTAGCTCGATTTATTTTTTATGACTCATTTCATTTCGTTTCATTTCATTTATTTTTTTATAGTAATTTTTGTTAATTTACCTATTAATTTGTTAGGTACTCTTAACAAATTAATAATTAATGTTACATCCTAGACCGCATCGTTACTTACCATCAGGTACGATAGTGGTCAAACGCAAGCCTATCAAACAATAAAAAAAAACTATTTTTTTTTGTCTCATTTTATTTTTATTCTATTCAGTCTAGTTAAGTAGTTATGTAATGATTCTGAAGAAAAATAGACTCAGTAATGTTATAGGTATCCTTTGACATATTACTGATTTTATATTCAAATAATTGTCAATCCGCACGCCCACTGAGCTGTTGCAAGCAATGCCCATAAATAAGGCCGCGTGCAGGCAGGTGCGTAATTCGCGAACTCTCCTGGGACGCTGTGAACGCACCCTTAGCGACATAAAGAAAAAAGGATTGCTTGCTTTATTATTTTTATTAGTACAGTGAATCTTTCCTGTGACGCTCTTAATACAAACCAATTTATACAGGATGCGTGTTTTTTTAATTTTTAATTATGGCTCTAAATTTTGTAAAATTATGTATGTATGAAGGAATAGAATATCTTCTCTATCACTAAATTATATTAGGTATACATAAACTCAAGGCTAAGGTATTTTTATTGTAACTGTGTAATGTTGTTTTTCAAGAAATATTTAATAAAACTTTGCTTAAGATTATGTAAATAATTGAGTAATATCAACAATAAGTTATATACAGTAATTGATTATTTATTGATAGCTAGCAACATAGTAATATTGGGGTTAAGCATGATTAAAGAAAAACCATTATTTTAGTTTGAAAACTATCGTATGACACAGTTTGTAAGATAAATAACGGCTAAAACTCACGTCGTGAGTTTAGCTTGAGTTTGACGTGAATTTTAGCCGTTATTTATCTTACAGAAAAACCATTATATTCGTTATTTAATGTATAATTTTAGAACTGATACTTAACGCAATTTAGGTACATTCCAGAAACACACGCAGCAAGCGTAAACATAATACACCATCAACATGCGCGTGCGCATTTATAAAAGCGAATTTACTCTTGTTTCTTTATTGATTTTCTAGTGACTGTCCTGTAATTTTTTTATTTCTAACATATAGGATGTAAATCCGATTTTGGCTTTTTTTTTATATTACTGAATGATGTGACGGGCTAGTCACGGCCACGGCCGCCCATAACAGAACAGTGTCACTCGGAACCCCAAAACATTGAGTTTCGAGCGACACTGCACTGCACACATCATCCTGAGACATCAGCACAGTCTGGTAATAAGATTACTTGACTGTGAGATCAGATCATAAAGTCTCAATTGCCCAGTAATTTCACTAGCTACAGTGCCCTTCAAACCGGAACACAGTAGTGCTTGCACACTACTGCTTGGCGGCAGAATAACTGGCAAAGCGGTGGTACCTACCTAGACGAACTTTGCAACAAAGTCCTACCACCTAGTAAAAGGTGGCTGTAGGTTTAGTATTTAAAGTATATACTTTGTTAATTAAGGGCTGTAGGTTTTGTAAAATACATAAAATAAAACACAGTTATAAGGTAAAAAATAAAAAACATAATTTCGAGAGCACGCTGTATTCTACCCCGCACAGAAATATGTTAAACTAAGCACCTTTCTCTGGAATATAAAAACTCCCTAACCCGTGTAATGACGATTTAAAACTCCCTCAAAATTCTACGTTCTGAGCCATTTGCTGCGAAGCGTATTGTCTCGTACACCCACCAATGTAACTTGGTACCTGACGCCGTTTCTCAATACCTCGATATGAAGGTTTCGAAACTTGACCAGCTGTGATCATGTCATTACATCGTAAAGAAATCAAATCTAATAGTAATTTGACAATAGAAGCGAAAAACCGCTTTGCCAGCTATTCTGCCGCCAAACAGTAGTCTGCAAGCACTACTATGTTCCTGTTTTGCAGGGCACTATAGCTAGTGAAGTTACTGGACAAATGAGACTTTATGATCTAATAAAACCACTTTAGGGGCAAGAGAAATGGAGCTAAAGAAGTTTTACTTCAGTCGTGTGGTCTAAAGCACATTCGATTTTTTTTCTGCCAACTTAGTTTCATATTAGAAATTAAATGTATATATGAGCTACTGGTATGAGCCTTGAAGCCTGAAAATTAGCTGCTCTGTTGGTAGAGTGATAGGAACAGGTTAAAAAAGTGTATATATTTCGAATTTTTATTTAATATAGCTAATGTTAAGTAAAGTTTCTTATAGCTTCTTCTTTACAGTTGTAATCGAAGCTTCGGATCGGAGTTTTCTGTTCTGCATTGTGCCGGATTGCTTGCACCAGTAGTGAGAAAGAGAACTGCTTTTTTTTAAACTCATAATGGCTTTGCTATATATTATTTGACAATAAGCACTTTGTAATTTTATATGCATAGTTAGCTTCGAATTCAACCACAGAATTATTAAAATAATGAGAGTTAATAAGATAAGAAAGTTGTAGAAAATGGTTTTTATTTAACTTCTGTTAAACAGAAGTTAAATAAAAACCATTTTCTACAACTTTCTTCAAAGTCAAAGTCAAGCCAAAAGATTTATTGCAAATAGGCTATTTTTAGCTATTCTTTTTTTAAGCCAAAAACCTTTTTTAAACCTTTAAATCTTTTGACTTGACTTTGAATAGAGTTGTAGAAAATGGTTCTTATCTAAGTTCTAATTTAACTTCTGTTAAAATAATACTGTGGTTGAACTCGAAGAAATCGGAGAGGTACAGTTAAATTGGTCACATCTTTACGAGCCTCTCTTACTGTCTATGGGATAGACAAGCGTTTTTATTATCTGCAGGGGCTTTAAAATGGAGACCCCTAAGTGTTGTAACTTTTTACCGCCTTAAGATGGGGTTGTAATGTTGCATCTTTTATTGTAAAAGTTATTATTCTGTACTACATTTTATAAATATACGAGCTTCTGCCCGCAGATTCGCCCGCGGCGTGGCCTATGGGAAAATAATTCAACCACCCATTTCACCCCCTTAAGGGTGGAAATCCGAAAAATCCTTTCTTAGCGGATGCCTATGTCATAACATCTACTTGCATGCCAAATTTCAGCCCGATCTGTCCAGTGGTTTGGGCTGTGCGTTATACATCACTATGTCAATCAGTCATTCAGTCAGTCACCTTTGAGTTACCTATATATATTTAGATACTACTTTTATCCGTGTGTTTATCCGTGAAATAATTGATGTTCAATGATTAAACGGTTAAAAAAGCTTTTGATAGCTTCTGTGTAGTGGTTGAGCAGGTTGGCTCAAAACCCGGAGGCGACAGATTCGATTCCCGCGACAGGACCAGTATTTGTGCACATGAAAAACAAGCGCAAATTATTTTTTTATTTTTTTTTTTACTTTAGACTTGTCTAGTATTTGACCACGCTCTGATGGGAAGTGACATTGTTATTTTTGTTTATATATATATTATAATTATTTTATACATTGTTATTATTATTTATTAATCTGTGTCTGGGTGTTGTGGGACCATGATCCTCGTAGTTCCGTGGGTAGTCAGGGTTTATTTATATTCATTTATTATTTTTTAAATGTCAAAAAGTCATGAATATCGTTTGTTTTTTTTTTAGCAAATACAAACCATCACATATTTTCATTATTCAGTATTACAATAAAATATATTTATATGTTAAATTATACCTATCTATATATAATTAAATCAGTGTAAGATGCCATTTATACACATTTAGGGCAGCCTCTGTGGTGTGGTGGTTGAGCAGGTCAGCTCATAACCCGGAAGTGGCGGGTTCGATTCCCGCGGCAGGACAAGTATTTGTGCAAAGAAAATAAACGCAAATACTTGTTCTGGGTCTGGGTGTTGAGGTACCATGGTACTCGTAGTTCCTAGGTCCCTAGACACAGGGAATCCTAGTTATGGTCCAGGATCTATTTATGCGATCGTTGGGCGTTATTATTATTACTATTATATATATTTTCCATGGCAACACCTGTGACTAATATTATTTCAATGACGACTCAACATGGAATTTAATAGTGATGTACGGTGACAGGCATGACATCAATCCAATTATTTATTCGAGTCAGGATTCGAACCCACTGCCGCTTCCCGTCGAAACGAGACGTTGGGCAATAACCATGGGCTATTTGAAGTGCTTAGGTACAATATTATATACTTTACTAGATGCGCCCCGCGGTTTCATGCGCGGATAAAAAGTATTTTAATTATTTGTATTAATAGGATAAAAAGTATTTTATCCCACGGGAAAATTTCACTTTTCAGGGATAAAATGTAGCCTACATATTAATTCAGTATATAAGCTATCTTGATACCGAATTTCGTCAAAATACATTCAGCCGTTTGAGCGTGAAACAGTAACAAACATACATATATACACACAAACACACATACACACAAACACACATACAAACTTTCGCTTTTGTAATATTTAGGTGTTGCCATGTGAATCTTAGTAACCCTAAAAGGGAGAATATCAAAAAACTATTTAAAAAAACGGGTCTGCTTTTGACTACTCGACTGAAGTAGAACTACTTAAGCTCCATCTATCGGCCGGTATAGCTTTGTTTTTGCTTTCTTTAATGTTAATGTCGCCATCTTGACAATAATTGTGAATTGTCATTTTACCGGACATACCAACATATTACACATCTTTAACTTTGTTATGTTGAAAATGGAGATCTACGTGAATCGACTTCTACTTCCGTTCGCCTCGTATTCGCCAGCAGAAGTTTTACTTCAAAAAACTATTTGAAATAGGATTGACCTGCCATTGACCAATAATTTACATTATTTTTTTATTACATTTATTTTACACGAGCTTCGCCCGCGGCGTGGCCAATGGGAAAATAATTCAACCACCCATTTCACCCTCTTAAGGGTGGAATTTCGAAAAATCCTTTCTTAGCGGATGCCTACGTCATAACATCTACCTGCATGCCAAATTTCAGCCCGATCCGTCCAGTGGTTTGGGCTGTGCGTTGATAGATCACTATGTGAGTCAGTCACCTTTGAGTTATATATTTTTTTTTTATGGGGGCTGAGTCACCCGCGTCCGTAGGAGTACACTCCTGATCCTGAATCCCTACACGTGGTCCCCGGGTGGTGCTAATCAGGTGACACACTGGTGGTAGGCTTCGGCCGACGGCTTGCGACCACCCACCGGGCAAAGACGGGCCGCCAAGCGTCTTTGACGTGTTCCGGCACGATGCTCGGTGTAGCCGATCGGGGAAATTGGGTCGGGATAGTAGCGCAAGTGTAGTGCACCGGTTTAGACATCGTGGTATGTGTCCTGCATCGGCTGACTAGTTTGGAGGGTAGCGGGATCCGAAGCACGGTGCACCGCTGGCCGACCGCAGTTAGTAGGGGGCCCAAGTAGTGTGCTAGCCACTCACGAAAGGCTGCCCCGCCAACTCGCGAAAAATCCCGGAATGCTCTATCGTGCCGGTTGGCGACCGGATGAAAGGACCCGATAGCCATTCTTGGGGGGGTTCGGGCGTCCCCGCAGTCTCCATGCTAGTCATCCAATGGTGTAGTTCCTCGTTGCGAGTCTTTTTGGAGCATACAGTTGCACCTCATCCCACTTCCAATTTTTTCCCCACCTTCCCTCACTCTCAATCACTATGAAAAAAGGAACAGTAAAAAGGAACGTTATACAGCGGCAGCACGTCCTTTCACTTAAGGTGCACCTCACCAACATCAGAGGTGTGCACTCTAACCTCATAGCAGTCCACCACCACCTGGAAACTGCGAAACCTCACCTCTTGTTCCTCTCGGAGACGCAGATACGGTGTCCGTCAGATACAGCTTACCTATCCTACCCTGGGTACGTTCTGGAGCACAACTTCAAGCAGCGTGCTGGTATCTGCGTTTATACGCGTGACGACATTTGCTATCGGTGTCTCCGAAACATAGAAGACTCCCGTTTTTCTGTCATATGGTTGCTTGTGGACACTGGCATTGAGAAAATTCTTTATGCTGGTGTCTACCGATCTCACAGTGGAGACCAGGAGACAACCAGGCTGACTGACTATCTCAGTGTGGCAGTTGACGCGGCTCAGCAGCGGTACCCTTCGGCTCAATTAGTGCTTCTGGGCGATTTCAACGCTCATCATCAGCAGTGGTTATTCCCATACCAGAAGACTGACCACGCGGGAAGAGAGGTGCGTAAGTTAGCGTTGTCACTAAGCCTCACCCAGCTGGTTCATGAAGCTACGAGGGTACCGGATGTTGATGGGCACACGGCAAATTGCTTGGACCTTCTTCTGACAACAGATCCAGACAGCTACGCTGTGTCGGTATCATCCCCTTTGGGTAGTTCCGACCACTGTTTGGTGAAATCCGTGTCGGTATACTCGCCGACACGGATTGATCGTAGCCCAAAAGGCACCCGGCGTGTATGGCGATACAGGTCAGCAGATTGGAACGAGATGCGATCTTTTTTGTCTTCTTATCCTTGGCGGCAAGTTTGCTTCTCTTCGAGCGACCCTTCGATTTGCGCGGACGCTGTGACTGACGTGTTGCGGCAAGCCATGGAATACTACATTCCCTTTTCCGACACACCGCAATCCGGAAAAGCTGCCCCATGGTTTGGAGCTGAATGCAGAAACGCCGATGCGTTAAAGCAGGAGGCATATTTAGCCTGGGTTGATGCTAGAGCCCGCAAATCGAAGAATTTGAGCAAGAAGAAGAGAGCCTTTAATAAAGCTGCCAAGGCCTGCAAAATGCCCTAAAAAAGGCTCGCTTCAACCATATTAGCCACATTGGGACCAAACTTGCTTCATATCCTGCGGGAAGTAAAGCGTTTTGGTCCCTGGCTAAATCGGTTGAGGCGAACTTTTGCCGCCCCTCACTGCCCCCGCTACTAAAGCCTGATGGGTCACTAGCTCATACAGCAGAGGAAAAGGCGAACTTGTTCGCGTGTCTTTTCTCTGAATCTTCACGTCTAGACACTGCTGGCGAGGTACCTCCTTGTCTACCGGAATGCGAGACGGCAATGCCGGAGATTCGTATCCGCCAGAATGAGGTACGTAGAGCGCTGCGTAATCTAGACGTGAACAAAGCTAGTGGCCCTGATGGGATCCCAGCCATAGTGTTGAAAACATGCGCGCCTGAGTTGACTCCTATCTTGACACGCCTTATTCGTCTTTCTTTAGAATCTGAACAAGTACCAAAATCATGGAAGATTGCAAACGTGCAGCCCGTGCCTAAAAAAGGTAGTCGTGCCGACCCTGCTAACTATAGGCCAATATCAGTCACTTCCATACTCTGTAAGACTATGGAACGTGTCCTGAACAGCCGGCTCCTGGCATACCTAGAAGCAAATGATCTCTTAAGTGACCGGCAGTACGGTTTTCGCCGAAATCGATCCACTGGAGACCTTCTAGCGTATGCCACGCACACGTGGAGCGAGGCCATCGAGAAGTACGGAGAAACGCTTGCCGTGTCTCTCGATATCTCGAAGGCCTTCGACAGGGTCTGGCACGATAGCCTCATAAGCAAACTTCCATCATTTGGCTTGCCCCCTGGCCTGTGCAAATGGATTTCCGATTTTTTGAGGGAAAGATCCATACGAGTAGTTGTTGACGGCTGCTCGTCTGATCGATTAGCGATTAATGCTGGGGTACCTCAAGGATCGGTGCTTTCTGCAACCCTCTTCCTGCTGCATATAAATCACCTCCTGAAACCCGGTATTTTTGGGTATGCGGATGACAGCACGGTTGTAGAAAGCTACAAGTCAAGCGCTAGGGCCAGTGGTGCCGAAATTCAGACTTTAAGAGAGACCATGGTTGAGCGCATGAACTTAGCCTTGACTGCTGTCTCTGCATGGGGTGAAGCAAACTTGGTTAAGTTCAATGCAGATAAAACCCAGGCGTGTCTTTTCTCTGCAAAAAAGAGTCCGTTTGTGCTAGCTCCGACTTTCCAAGATGTTCCGATACCGATTACGGATCACCTTGAGCTTCTTGGCATGACTCTGTCATCTAACCTCAACTTCGGGTCCTTTATAGAGTCAAAGGCTAAACTAGCTGCCAAAAAGCTGGGCGTTCTCACTAAGGTCAGGCAGTACTTCGCACCTGAACAGCTTCTTAACTTATACCAAGCTCAAGTTCGATCGTGCATGGAGTACTGCTGCCACCTATGGGATGGGTCTGCTAAATACCAGCTGGAAGCCTTAGACTCTATCGAAAAGCGTGCTAAGAGGCTCATAGGTAGCGACTTGTTTGAGGCCCGACTGCAAAGCCTCGACCATAGACGCAAAGTTGCCAGTTTATCGGTCTTCTATCGAGTGCATTTTGGAGAGTGTGCATTGGAGTTGCATAATCTGATTCCGCCGTCACCGTTCCACCATCGGACAACCAGATGTACGAAAAAGCGCCACCGGTACATGGTTAATATCCCACATGTGCGAACAAAGAGATTTGGCTCCACATTTATCATGCGAACAGCCAAAGAGTGGAACGCTTTACCGGCATCCGTATTTCCCGAAAACTACAACCTTGGAGTCTTCAAATCGAGAGTGAACAGGTATCTTCTAGGCAAGCGTGTTACATCCTAGACTGCATCGTCACTTACCATCAGGTGCGATAGTGGTCAAGCGCGAGCCTATCAAACAATAAAAAAAAAATTTAGAAGATTATTATTTGAAAAAGTAAAATAGTGTAATATTTTTTATAGCAACATTTGTTATATTCCCCATGTAATTGCGACCGTTGAAAAATAATGCGTATTACCATTCATGTAATCTTCAGACAAACAAATTTCCAAATGAATAATGTAAATTTTATTCAAGAAAAAATATAAAAATCTCTGCGGAACCATCGCTAAGTGTCTGAGGTGCGAAATGTCTTAAAAAATCCCTCGTCGAATGAATATTTTAGCGGATTTTCTTTGCGGTTTTTTTAATGTTTATTTATGTTGTGTAGGGCGATAGGGGTTAATATTAATGATTTGTTGTAGGGGTTAGGGTGTTTGATTGGATCGGTACTCTATTTGTTAGTGTAAATGTGTTTCCGAAGAGTTTGGATACATTGTATAATATATATATGGATTGGTTTTTGAAGTCAAACTTCTTTAGACACGCTTGACTTGGGGAGTAGGCTGGTGTAAAAATATGCATATACGTTTTTTAGGTAAAACTTATTTACGCATAATTGACTTGGGAGTAATCTGGTGAATGTGTTACGAGGCAAACGGAAGTTGAAAGTTGTTGGTTAACGTAGATCTCCATTGTCAACCTAAAAAAGTTAAAAATGACCTAAAATTTAAATACAAAATGAAATAAGAACATCTAGTGTGATTTCGTATTTAAAATGAACTTCCGAGAATTCACGCGACGCCTGATTCTGTCAATTACTTAAAATTTGTTTTATTATGTTGGTATGTCCGGTAAAATTATAATTATCATAACAATAACTGTCAAGATGACGACGTTAACATTAAACAAAGCAATAACAAAGTCATACCGGCCGATAGATGGAGCTAAACTAAAGAAGTTTTACTTCAGTCGTGTGGTCTAAAGCACACTCTTTTTTTTAAATAAGTTATTAATAAGCTTTTTTTGTAAAAGTGACTTATAATGTTTTAAATATTTATTTCATTGAATATTAATCACATAATCAATTGCTTGAATAAACTTACAGCCATGACTGGTAACAGAATATATTGATAGCGGCCTAAAACATTGTAAATCACACTTCACACTAATATTATAAAGGTGAAAGTGTGCATGTGTGTATGTGTTTGTGTGTATGTGTGTATGTCTGTTACTCCTTCACGCTCAAATGGCTCAATGGATTTGGATGAAGAACTCGATACCAAGATAGCTTATACACTGGAATGTTAATCCATCCATAAGCCACATTTTATCCTGGAAAAGTGAAATTTTCTCGTGGGATGAGCAAATAATTAAAATACTTTTTATCCGCGAGTGAAACAGCGGAGCGCAACTAGTTAATAATAAATGTTTCAGACATTTACTTAACATATAATATTAGTTGACTTTGAAGCTTCTAATATGGTTTTATGTAAAGAAAACAAGAATTTATTCATAGTTTGCATTACACAAATCTCTGTCCATCACAGCGTATGAAGTATATCGCCGCGATCTGACGTGACAAATGATCAGTCCATATATTAACCAGTTTAGATAGAGCTCCGTCTCCCTTCACTTATGTGGACGGTTGACGTTTTCAACAGAAAAGCACTACATTTACCAAAAAAAAATGCAAGTATTTTTATTTGTTTGTACTAAATTCACAGATGGAGTTATGGCGGGAAAATGAAAAAGATCGCTTCACCGCATTGTATTGTTTTCCAAAACTGGTGTTATTTTCAGTGTCAGTGCATTAAATTGGTGGCGTTTTATTCGTTAAGTGCTGGATTACAGGCATGAGTGTGGGAAAGCGGTATAATGATTGTGAAACGTTTTATTTTCGTGTTGTTTCCAAAACTCCGTAGAAGCTTCTAGTAAAGTCGCCGTGAATTTACTAGGGGAATGACTAGACTATGACTTGACTTGATGACATGCACTGTGACTTGATACATATATATATATGCGTGAAATATTATTAGTTTGAGAAATTATCAATTACTTGATACTGGCTAAATACACAAAAGTGTACAGCCAAAAAAAATTAACAGATTTGCCGTGTTTATATCCAATTATGGATTCAATCTATTAATAGACGCTAATGATAATAAAATTAATATTAAGATTAATCTCGTATTTACAATACTTGTTTAAAATTAGGTACTGAATAATTACTTCAAAATATTAACATAAATCAAAATGCGCCTACGACATAAAAAAAGTTTCTTCCAAATTTGTTGAAAAATACGACCTCTACACGAGTACGTACCTATATCCGGACAGATGAAATTAAGCTTCGCAAGTTGAAACAGAGACTTCGCTCACTTCGTTGGTTCGTTCAATAAATAGCTAAACATTACAATACAATAAAATACAAAAAAAAAATATTGTACACCAGAAGAAAAAACAGTTACAGATGATGAAACTTAAATCTATAGTACAATGGGCGGACTTATCGCGAAAAGCGATCTCTTCCAGTCAACCTTTGGATGGAAAGAAAGAAACATTTGTAATAATCAAACGTTTTTGTTATAATATTTGAAAATAAATAAATGTGTCAATTTTGATATTTTGCAATAATTTTGTCTTAAAACCAAGGACTTTGATAACCGTTTTTTTTTTAGAATAATTGAATGGTACTCAAAATGTGGCGATTTTGTGACCAGAGTATAATAGTTACTCATTTGTTTAAAAAACAAAATTGAAGACAAAGTTTTAGCGTCCTGTTTTGTAATGTATGAATTTGCTTTATACCTAAGTATTTCTTTATAAAGCGATCAAACGTTTTTATTAACTGAATATTTATATATTGGTATTAATCTATAGACCAGCTATGTATAGTTCATTTTAATATATATTTTTATTCGTTTTTTACTAGCTTATAGTATAATAAAAATGTGAAATTACTATCTGTATCCATACAAATGGCCATTTTAGTGAGGAATGCTATATGCTCTGGCTGTCCCACTAGAATATTTTATATGCAATAATAAAATAAACACGCTGATTAATACGCTTGGCGCGAATCGCTACTGCCAAGTGTACTGTTCACCTACTCAGTATGGCCGGTGTGTTCTATTTTTAAAATGTGCAGTAACGGTTGTATGTGCGTGATCGTGTTACAATTCGAATTTTTACGTTCGGAGAAATTTGGCCAGTTCTCGGCCAATGGGATGCCGTAAAAATAAATTTGCATCGTTTCTCTTTTCAAATTTAAATTTATAAGCGCCAGGCCTTATTTTACCCTATTTGCGGTTGGGCGATATTGCTCATGCGATGACGACATCGCGTTTCGGATTGGGCGCCCGCGTATCAGCTCTTAGTTACACAAAACAAAACTAGGTGGCGCTAGCATGCAAGTTAGCTCGCGGTGACAAGATTCTCCGGCAATGCGAAGCCACGTCGATTTTATAACATTGAAATAACTTTGCGCAGAGGCAATATCGTAACCAATGAGGTTAATCCGAGGTGCGATTATTGCTAGTTGAAAACTTTACCAATACCCCGCCGTGTGGACGTGAAATACCGTCCGCTATGGCAATTTTTGAATGGCCGTTAAGGCCTAATAAATCCTCGGTGAAGAAAAGAATCTCAAATAATTTTGTAAATATTTATTCTGCATCGCTACAAAATTAACCTAATCGTCTATTCTTATGCCATAGCGAACAATATTTTATAACCAAAGAATGAATAAGAATATATATGAAAACTTTTGGTTTTAGAAAGATTCGTCAACTCAACTATTTACCAAATTAAACAAAATATAGTAACAGTAAAAAGTATGGAGATAATGAAATCAATATCTCGTAAGATAAAAATAAAATTATGGTAGTTAAAATAATTATTTTTTCCCTTACGCCTTTTTCTTTCAGCCTCGAGATAGGATGAAAAACGACAACAGAAATGAAGTCCCGCCGTGAAAAATGGTTCTTGTCCTGGACATCGTTTAAGGGACTATAAACGGGGTGAAAAGGATCCCCTTTAGGGACAGAACATGTAAATAAATTTAATAGAGAAACGTTTTTGTACTTGGAAGCATTCAAGAAGAATTAACCAGTGAAACGTCGGCGCACTGCATAACAATGGATTTAAGAAGGAAAACTGCACAGCTGATACATCTCGAATTAAAGAAAGTGTTTAAAAAGAATAGAACATAAATAAAAATTATTCTATTACTATAAATTATACTATTGCAATATAACTTTTTCTTCAATTATTATTTTTATTTATCAATGGGAGAGTACAGGTTTCTTATAGGCCAGCGTCATTGTCGCTTAACATCAGGAGAAATGTGGTCAAACGCTAGCCTATCTATACATATAAAATTATAAGTCCTAACTGACTGACTGACTTATATAATATCAACGCACAGCCTAAACCACTGGTCCTAGAAACTGGAAATTTGGAGGGTGTTCTTTGTATAGTGTAGGTATCCACTAAGAAAGGGTTATTCGAAATTCTACCCCTAAAATGGTGAAATGGGTGGTTGAATTATCTATTAAAAAAATCTTCTTCGTTTACTATAGGCCACGTGGGCGAAGCCAACGGCAGAAGCTAGTCTAGCATAAAGAAAAATAAAGATTTTTTTACATCGATCGTCAAATCATCTAAATAAAACAATTCCACACCTGTAGATATTATCAACCAACGATTTGCAGTAACATATGACTTAATTCACTAACCACGAGGGGAAAAGGCCATTTTTATGACCCTTAAATCATATTGTTTATTGTAGTAGGTTACCGTTACAAACATAACTTAGTGGTTTGAGTTTTGGACCTTCGGTGATCAGTTATTGGCTTGTTTTGACTGGTGATAAAAATAATTTATTAAATACCAAATGATTTGTGTTTTAGATGATAGGGTAAGTAATAAATCTCAGAAGCGGGCCGATTTCTGTGTGGTCGAGAAGTCGATTCAAAGATACTGGTAAATGAGAACAAGCCATGGATTCTCTTATGGCTTACGATGATGTGAGATTTCATTTCAATCCAAAAAAAAACTTGAGAGGTGTCAAGGGACACCCAGTTGGAATGAAGTTCCTTTCGATTAATTAGTGAAGGAATTGTAATAAAATTATATTTTTTATAAGTTATTTTATTTCATCGCGACACCACATTGTTCAGTGCGAAATAGAAAGACGAAACGAAAATAAATGACTTGCTTTCTATGCAAGAGAGAGAGACTGACAGAGAAACACGCGCACGCCGCACGGCTTACAACTATAGCAAAAAGTGTCGTTACAACTTTTGGTCTTAATTTTTTCCGTCTAGCCCCCTTTGGCACCGCGCGATAAGGAACTTCGTTCCAAAAAACAATGGTTTTGAAGATATCGCTTTAAAGTTACGTTAAGCTATAAAATCTTTCAACACCTATGTCAGTTTAAAATTTATCAGTAATTTTAAATCACTGCTGTATTTACAGTGTTTAAAAAACGCCTGGCGTAATACACTGATGACTGTCGATTTCACGCCAAAAATGCTTAGCCGATTTGGATGAAATTTTACGCACAAGTTTCTTACACTTCCGAGATTAATATAAGCTACTTTTTATCTCAAGAAATTAAACCCGTGGAAAAATCGGTAATGTATGAGTTGTCTCTAGATTGATTTATTTCTATGGCCTATATTTTTTAAAATATTAAATAGGTAGAACGTAAATTATTAAATCGTTGATACGTATTTAGTTAAACATTTTAAGCAACTTAATTAAAGTTCGTTATCATTTTATAATACCTCAATGTAGTTTATCCAAGATTCTAAAAACCAATAATTTACAAGATTTTTTCAACTAAAATATTTTATCCTATATCTGAGAAGTGCCATTCTCTTATCAATCTGGCCATCAAAAATCTTAAGTCGACATTATTCAGCCAAAAAAACACAAAAAACAATAAAAAATCAAAGTTGACACTAATGGCAGCCAACAAAGACAAAAAATAATAAATAAATTTTATCAAACAAAACACTAGCGATTAAGTCATAAAACGCTACCGTTTTTTGACGCCATCCCTTTTCCAAGAATATAACTATAAACTCTATAAAACAACGCAACGATTTGTTTATAACGCATTAACGAGAAAAAGGAGCCTTAATAAAGCTATAAAAACCCCAGAAAGGACTAGCAGGGGTATAATTTTGCTATTAATATTCAATTTTTACCCCAAAACTTTGCTACTTCAAAGAAAAATCTAAGATGTAGATCTGAAGCAAAAGTATCTCCTTACGTAATTCCGAGTAGACTTTTGAAGGTTTACGTGAGAAACTAAACGTGTGTGGGTGTAGTGTGTCAGTGTGCGTATCGTAATTACATGGATGTTAACACTATAACGCGCACGTGTGTTACAGGCAATTTGAATCGTTAATTGGAGTTTTGGCACCAGTTTTATCCCAAATCAAAAGTGAAAAATATAATAGGTACAACCTAAAATATACGAAGTCAACCTCCTTTGAATTAAAATAAAACAGATGCAGCCTTATTAATAAACACGAAATAGCTTTGGATTAGTTACACAATCTTTTGTCTCTTTCAATCCAGCTAAATATTCCAGTAGCAAGAAAAGGACAAAAGCTGAAGTAACTAACCCAAAACTAATACCCGTTTATTAATAAGGCTGCTAGAGTTTTGGCGGGAATACGAAAAAGATCGTGTCACCGCATTGTATTGATTTCCAAAACTTGTGTTATTTTCAGTGTTAGTGCATAGAATTGGTGGCATTTTATTCGTTAAGTGCTGAATTACAGGAATGAGTGTGGGAAAGTGGTATAATGATGTCGAAACGTTTCTTTTCATGTTGTTTCCAAAACTCCATAGAAGCTTCTGGTAAAGTTGCCACCACTTTACTAGGAGTATGACTTTTACTAGACTATGACTTGACTTGATGACTTGGACTGTGACTTAACTTGACATATACAACATACATAAATTAACTTGAAAAATTAATTACTTGACACTGGCTAAATACATGAAAGTGTGGAGCCAAAACCAAACCAAAAAAAAAACAGATTGAGAAACTTATAGATTCATTTTAAATAATTCCTTTTAAAAAAATGTACCAACCAACTTCAATGTTACCGCATTTGTTTATCACAAAAATGAGGACATCAGCAATGTAGTTAAGTCGAAGTACACATTATTAAGGTTAACTCAAAAACTACCCATCAGGTCTTGATCAAATTGAAATTAGATCACATGGGAGGCAATAGCTGTCAAAGAAAAAAAAAAGAATCATCATAACGTTTCAAACAGTCGAAGTTCCAAGGTAACAAATATTTAAAAAAATACAATCGAATTCTTCTCTTCTTAAAGTCGTCATCATCTTCCCTTTTTAAAGTCGGTTGAAAAATGGTTTAAACCTTCAAGATAAACCCACGTAAGTATGACTAAGTTAAAATGGGAGTTTTAGGCGTTTGTGTAGGATTATGCTCTGTTAGATCTAGGCCTGATTAGGCTACTGTTCCTATCTGGAGCATCTCTGAGGGTGTAGGAGTCTTCATTGCCTTTTACTGCGTACGTTCAATGGGCTATTTCATTGTACCTATTCGGCCAGTGACACTTCTGAGTCGGAAAATGACTAATTAAGCTGGTAACTGATTAGTGATGGCTAACAAAAGACGAAAGATTACTTATTTACAAATGATTGTGAAATTTTGTTGCTAACACGGCCGAAGAACCGCTTTAATTTAAATAACGAGTGGGCTTTAGACACTTCGACTGAAGTAAAACTTCTTTAGCTCCATCTATCGGCCGGTATTACTTTGTTTTTGCTTTGTTTAATGTTAATATCGCCATCTTGATAATTATAAATTGTCAGTTTACTGGACATACCAACATAAAAATCAAAATTTTAGGTAATTTTTAACTGTGTTATTATGACAGAGGAGATCTACGTGAACCAACGACTTTCACTTCCGTTAAGTTAAAAATGTAAAAAAAAATGTATTATTTTATGTTGGTATTTCCAGTAAAATGACTATTTACAATTATCAAGATGGCGACATTAACATTAAACAAAGCAAAAACAAACATAGAAAGAGTCAGAGTTACGTGTCATATATTACTGTAGGGACAAGAGATATGGAGTTAAAGAAGTTTTACTTCGGTCGTGTAGTCTAAAGCACACGCGTTTTTTTTAAAGTTGTTTCATCATCATTTTCATCAACTCATATTAGTCAACTGCGAAACATATTATGCATCTACCAAGGTAGGTAAGTATGTGTGTACCGACGCTGATAAGCCAGATCTTCGGCTCATCTCATCTTCCCATCCATCAAATCGACGCTCCATGTACTTAGTCGGAGGTTACCTACTTATAACTTTTTTGCCAAGACGCAGTTTCCACTCAAAAACTCACTCATTTGTTCATCAGTTGTTGGTTTTCAGACTATAAAAAATCTACTAGGTACTTTTCTGCAAAGTTCGTCTAGGTAGGTACCACCACTTTTTCAGTTTTTTTGCCGCCTGCTACTGTGTTCCGGTTTGAAGGGCACTGTATATGTAGTGAAATTACTGTGCAAATGAGACTTAGTGATCTGAGGGGTGATCACGAAACTTTGCAATGTAACAGGAGAAATTTCCACACCATCTATGCACATAAACTGCGTAGTCAAACAGTCAAATTCATACAAATTCTTGTCTCTATTTGTTATAATCGAGTTACGTGATCGCCCAACTGGTCTCATAGTCTAGCCAACCTTAGTACCAGACTGTGCTGATGTCTCAGGATGATGTGCGCAGTGGGCGAAACTTTATGTTTTAGAGTTCCGAGTGACACTGTTCTGTTATGGGCGGCCGTGTCGCTTAACATCACGTAAACGACTAGGTCGTCACATCATTCACTAACATAAAAAATATAATTGCAACAAATTTAAACTGTAAAAAAGCCAAGGAAATAAATAAGGCCAACTCTTAATAGAATAACTCATATACTCTTTATATCAAACCACCAACCAATTTGTTTGTCATCCAGGTCAGTCCCAGGTAAATGAACGATCCACAAAGATGTCTCCGTATTTATCTTCGTTAAATACGGAGTCAACACTCTTAAATAACGGTTCTCTCGCGGACTCAGGGGTTTTAATCTCTCTTTTCAAATTATAGTTTGATCATTTCAATATGATGATCGCAAATTGACCACATAAGAGCAAACAGCGTCAGCGAATGAAGTGGCAATGCTTAAATTTGATTCTTTTTTTTATGTTAGTAAATAATGTGACGAGCTAGTCGTTCGCCTGGTGTTAAGCGCCACGGCCACCCATGCAGAACGTGTCACTCGGAACAATAACACAGAGTTTCGCGCGACACTGCACTGCGCATATCATTCTGAGACATCAGCACAGTCTAGTATAAGATTACTCAACTGTGAGATCAGATCATAAAGTCTCAATTGCCCAGTAATTTCACTAGCTACAATGCTCTTCAAGCCGGAACACAGTAGTGCTTACACACTACTGCTTGGCGGCAGAATAACTGGCAAAGCGGTGGTACCTACCTAGACGAACTTTGCAACAAAGTCCTACCACCTAGTAGCAAAGCGGTGGTACCGACCTAGAAAAAGATAAACTATGTTTGAAATCTGGACTCCACGTTTTACCTCCACCTTTATGGGTCCACCTGTGTTGTGTGTGACAGATTGGAGATACCACAGATTTAGTGGTCGTAAAGCGGCGCTTGCGCACAATGGCTTGTTGACAAAATGGGTGTCTTTTGTCTGTGGGAAAAAGGGTGGATAAGACGCAAAATGGAAATTGCTAGTCACTTAGCATTTTAGCTAGTGAAATTACTGGGCAAATGAGACTTTGTGATCTGATCTCACAGTCGAGTAATCTTATTACCAGACTGTGCTGATGTCTCAGGATGATGTGCGCAGTGCAGCCAGCAGTCATGCGAAACTTTACATGTTGGGGTTCAGAGTGACATTGTTCTGTTATGGGCGGCCGTGTCACTTAACATCAGGTGAACGACTAGCTCGTCACATCATTCAATAACATAAAAAAAAAACTTGATAATGCACTCTCTTTTTGAATGCCAGGTATTTTCGAGTTCAGTCAGGGCCGGTTCCTAGAATTGTTTGGATTTCTGAGAAATTGTGTTATTGAGCGATATAAGCCTTGTACCACTGATCTGCTATAACGGTGTAGGTATTATAAATAATTATTTTTCCGTCTATCATCTGGGCCCGTTTACTATTTAATTATTACCAAAGTTTGAGTCCAAACAAATAAGAAATCATGTCCTAGAATCAAAAAACAACGCCCAACTATTACATAAATAGATTCTGGCCCTAACTAGGAATATTTACCTTCGATATTTAAATTAATATATTTCCGACTCAAGGATAGTGTGAGGAAGTGCGTCGGATATGTTCGAATCCTGTTCGAGAAGTTACACTCATAATAATTTTAATACTTACATACTCTGATAATTACAAAATACAAAAACTGACAACGCCTTCTTTTAAAACGGAAAAAAATTGCACAGCCGCTTTATCACCATATGACCACATACGATGCGTATGTGGTCATATGGTGATAAAGGTGGTGTATTAATATTGAATGAATAAATAAATGATTCTTTAAAAAATTCTACAATAGATAGTTCTTTAAAAAAAACCGACTTCAAAACCACAAATAGGCACTCAAAAGCGAAAAATAAATTAACATAATTATTATAAGCTCTACCCACTCATCTATTTGAATTCGTTGCCAGTGAAGTCTAATAAGTAATAGGTAGATAGGCCGTAGGTACCTACTACCTACAAGTATCTACCTACTTACTACATACATAGTGGTGACGATTCTGTGTTGCATTCTCTAAAGCTAAACGAAATTAACATATTTCCGTATTTTTCATTTCCCCTTTATCAGAAGAGTACCGCCATACTTTAAGTTTACTTTAGTTTTAGAGAATGCGACACAGAATCACCACCAGTATCTATGTACTAAAAAGAATTTTTGAAATCGGTTCACAATTTTATTGGCGAAAATTTCGATGAACACACAAAAAAACATAGTACATACCTCCTCCTTTTGGAAGTCGACTTAAAACTAATATTAGCATAATAGAGTCAACAATTGTACAACAAATGAAACGTACATTCGAGCAATTCAATACCATTGATTCGTTCATTCATTCAATTAGTGATTCATATCCACGCTATTCTTTCGCTCTTTCTATAAAGTGACTAGTATATCTCATACCTTTTGTGTAAAATCATAACCTGCCAGCACAAAAACAGCAGTATTGATATCCGCTGATAATTTTGACGTTTTATTAGTTTCTATGTATTGTTCTGTGATGAGAACGGTAGTCAAGTGCTTATTTCTATTGATATAAGGTTTTTTCTTCTATTTTATTAAAATTATAGCAATCACATAGAGTTTGAGGTTTGGCATTTTTTGATTAGGATGCCGATATTTATGTAGATAAATATGACTCAAATGTTTAATAATATTAATTTATTATATGATATTAAATTTGTAGTTATATGAAGTAATAATAATACCGCCTGTTCCGTATTTCTATTTATATATATCAAGTCCTAAGTATGAGTAAGTATCTAGCTTCTATTAGCTCCTTATTAGCACAAACAATATATATATATATATTACATTATATTTTTAAATTCGAATGGAAATGTATGGGGTCACAAACCTGAAGCCTCCGCACTATCTTCAGGCGGCACACGCTCCCAGTACACAAGTGCTGCCACCTATGAAGTTCTAAAAAACTAAGACACTACTTACGCTGTCCGTCATACGAGCAACATCTCGTTGCAATTTTGTTTATCGCGTGTGACACCAACAGGAGAGGAAATAACCTAAATATACTTACTCGAACTGTGTGAAGTGAATTAGCACTGGTTAGGTACAATACACGAGTCGCCATAGCCAGCGAAACAATCCAGGAGCTGAACCCGGGCCCGGGAATAGGAGTAACCGCCCCGCGGAACTGGGTAAGTGAACTTATACATTTTCCATATTGAGCTACCGATTTATTTACGCAACATAAGTTTTGGACCTTCGAACCGAATATCGAATGGTCTCGTGTATTGTTTGTGCTAATTATCCAAAATAACATACAAAATTCTATCAAAACATGAACCCCACGCGTCGGTTCTAATTTCAAAAATACTCTCAGGAAGCGATTGTATCTTACACAATCCACTGAGAATATTGTTTAACTGTTGTTATATTACGTATTTCAAGAGTTATTTACTTAAAATATTCCATATTTTAGCGATTTTACCAATTTTATTATTTCCTCTGAGGGTAGTGTGTCTTACTTACAAAACCGTGCTAGATTTGTTACGCAAGCTAGCTCGCCACTGCAAGATCGCGATATTCAAGCGATAAAACTATTTAAGTATTTTACTTACAATTAGTCACACAATACACATTATTTGTTTTAGCTGTGTTTGTTTACGACAACACACACCTTGCTTTTGTACTACGTACATTCATCATACTTTCGCATTTACTTAGCCTATTATTACGTAATAGACTCGCCGAATTTATTTAGATCGTTATACATATTACGTTCTAAATAATATTCACATCACATTTACACTTTACTTATAATATTTTAGCTTCAGATATAGAATATTATTATCGCATACGATAGTCGCACTATAGTGTTACGCACTGGTCGCTGTCCGTATAACCCACCGGTAATTGTATTTGTTACGTTGGGCGTGAGAATATTTACTACTGTTTATTTCAAATAAATAAAACATAGCCTCAATCACAGAACATAACATTATAATTCCTACAATCAGATTATATAGTCACTTAAAAATCAACGTACATAGCTTAACTTAAATGTTATAGTTTATTAGTTGCCATACTTTGCATTAATTATATCTTGTTTACGTTCTTATAACTAAAATTAATTAAAATAAACATAAAAATGGAATACGATCAACTTACTTTCGAAAGAGATTTATGTATGTCAAGCCTTCAACGTATGGTTGAGTGTTCCGAAGATGAAGCCGAATTTCGAGTTCGTGTAAAAGAATTAAATTCAATTAAAAAACAATTTATAGCAGTTCAACTTAAAATTGAAAAATACGTAGCTAAAACCGGGGAATTCAAGAAGGAGGAACATTTGGCCATCCGTGAAAAATTTGATAATTTGTATTACAAAATTCAAGTCGTTCTTGATCAAACAAAAGAAATTAAACGTAAACAAAGTATTGCAAATGCATCAGCGGTTTGCACGCACACATCGCCACATCAACCGGTTCAACATAGGCTACCTGTGTTATCGTTGCCCACCTTCAGCGGCAGTCTTACCGAATGGAATGCTTTTTATGATTTATACAAATCATTAGTGCATGATAATCAAAGTTTATCGGACGTTGAACGTTTTCGATACTTGTTGTTGTCGTTACGCGGCGAACCACATAACTTAATTAAATCTATACCTATAACGGAAGCTAATTATGGCAATGCTTTGCAAGTGTTACTCAACCGTTACGAAAACAAGCGCATCATTGCTACTAAACACTTAGATAAAATAATAGACGTTGCACCTATGAACGAAAGAGCTACAGAACAAAGCTTGCGTAATATTCTCAATGTGTATCATGAGAATCTAACGGCATTAGAATCTATAGGCCTACCGGTACAACATTGGAGTTTTATGCTATTGAATATTTTGCTACGCAAAATAACTCCTGATATTCGCAAACGTTTTGAAATTTCTCTGACGTCATCAAGTGAAATACCTTCTGTGGATGTTTTACTGGAATTTCTCGATAAAGAATTATCAGCTTCGGAAGTGATGTCATCCTCGATACAGAGCCGTGCGCTGAGCGCCATGCGACTCGCGTATACCGCGCGGCCCACGCGCGCACCTGCTGCGGGCTCCACGGGCGCCGCCGCCGCGCGCGCGGCCTTCGCCCGCTCCCACTATGATCAGCCGCGCTCGGCCACACCGGCGCGCCCAGGCCACTCCATGAGTATTCATGCGGCGACATTTTCCAATGAAAGTACGCCGAAAATAAAATGTACCTTTTGTAAGGACTCATCTCATACTTTATATCGATGCGAACGTTTTAATAAAATGACTTTAAACGAAAGAAAACATTTTATTTCTCTGAACAATATATGCATGAATTGTTTATGTACCGGACATACTCTAAACGATTGTAAATCAAAGCACAATTGTCGTGTTTGCTCACAGCGGCATCACACGTTTTTACATGACGATAACGTATCGAATGTAAACCTTTCGAGTCAGCACTCGTTTTGTCCAGAGTTCACCAGTTTGGTAGCGGATACCTACTCCCCCAAACATAATGACTTGGCTGCGAAAACTTTTCCCTTAAAGCCTTCTTCCGGCCAAGAAGCGGACGTTTCTTCCCCTAAGCCGTCAATCGGTTTACGTGAGGAATCTTCCCCTGAGTATGCAAGCTTGGTATCTAAAACATCGCAAGCGCCGACATGCTTGCGTAGTGCTTCGGAGCACCACAATAACTGTACGGTATTGCTCACCACCGCACTCGTTAACGTCCGCCCGTCGGATACAAATACCTACACCCCGCGCCCCGTGCGTGCTTTAGTAGATCAAGGGTCGCAGGCTACTCTTATCACGGAATCTTGTGTGCAGCGCTTAGGCCTGCCGCGATTTCACACACGAACTAGCACAACTGTATCGGGAATCGGGGATAGGAATGAGCAGCCACGTGGGTTTGTCATTGTTGAAGTTACGCCTCACAACCGTAGTGACCCAAAACTTCTGATTGAAGCACTAATCCTACCACGGATTACATCCTATGTCCCATCCATTCCAAGCTCTTTCGAGCAAATATCGCATTTAAAAAATTTACCTCTAGCGGATCCCGATTTACGTTCGGCGCGTCCCGTAGAGCTACTAATCGGTTCTGACTACACGGATCGCATTTTACTGCATGACAATATAAAGGGTCCACTCAACACTCCAGTGGCAATCAATAGCGTTTTTGGTTATTTATTGAATGGCAAAATTGCACACTCAGTGCCCGTTCAAGTGCATACAAATCTAAGTACTTGTCAGCTGGACCTTCAGCTTATGAAATTCTGGGAACTCGAGTCTGTTTCAGAAGTCAAGTTACTGACAAAAGACGAAGAACTGTGTGAAAAGATTTTCACCGACACTCATAGTCGCGATGAAACTGGAAAATACACAGTTGCACTTCCATTCAAAAAGGATGCCCCCCCTCTTGGGGACTCTCGTGACATCGCTCTGTCTCGCTTACACAAACTTGAAAAACGACTGGAACGTGACCCTGCTTTACGAGCAGAGTATAACCAAGGTCTTCAAGAATACCTGGATATGGGACATATGGAGAAAGTCACAGATCTTACGCACTGCGACAAAACGCCTTATTACATACCTCATCATTGTGTAGTGAGACAAGACTCAGCTACCACAAAACTAAGAGTAGTTTTTGATGCGTCATGCAAGACTACGTCTGGTCGCTCACTTAATGACAATTTATTAATTGGAGAAAAACTTCATCAAGACATTACTGAAGTTCTGTTAAAATTCCGATTAAATAATATTGTTTTTACAGCAGACATCAAAATGATGTATCGTTTCATTAACCTACGCGTTCAAGACCGCGATTTTCAACGGATTCTTTGGCGGCAAAATCCCACGGATCTTGCGGATGAATACCGACTGTGCACCGTGACATTCGGGGTGGCAAGTTCACCTTATCTTGCATTGCGCGTCCTACGCCAATTAGCCATAGATGAGGCTGCTTCTTATCCACTTGCGTCGCAAGTACTGCTCAACTCGGTCTTTGTTGACGACTGTGTAACTGGGGCACAAACTCTAAAAGATGCACTTTCTCTTCAACGCGAACTCACTGCTATATGCAAAGCGGGATCTTTTGAGTTACGAAAATGGACAAGCAATAGCCCTGAATTTTTATCTGCTATTCAGAACAATGAATGTAACAAAGATAATGCGCATATTTTATCAGCACTCGACTCTGACTCTTCCGTGAAGGTGCTGGGTCTCCAATGGAATCCTAATTCAGATTGCTTTTTCTACAAGGTCCAATCTTCAAGTCAAAAATGTACAAAACGCATAATGCTTTCTGAAATTTCCAAAATATATGATCCCTTAGGTTTCTTAAGTCCAATTATATTACTAGCAAAACATATAATTCAACTCTTATGGGTTGCTGGAACAGGCTGGGACGAAGTACCACCCCAAGGGATCAGTGAGTTGTGGCTCAAGTTCATATCTGAGCTTCACATATTAAAATCGATTTCAATACCGCGACACGTACTTCCAGTCAATAACGAAGTACAAATCCATGGCTACTCCGATGCCTCTGAAAAGGCCTTTTCTGGATGCGTATATTTGCGCGTCGTAGATGCAAGTGGTACCATACATGTACATTTACTACTCGCAAAAACTAAACTTGCCCCTTTACGACGAGTCAGTCTGCCGCGCCTCGAGCTAGCAGGCGCTCTTCTTCTCTCAAAACTGATAGAAAAAATTCTTATCACTTACGGTGACATCGTATCCATTAAAGATGTTTACGCCTGGAGTGATTCAGCAGTCACATTAGCATGGCTTCGCTCGCCACCGCATGAATGGCGTACTTACGTTTCTAATCGCATAACAGAGACAACATCACGCGTGCCTGCCGCACACTGGGGCCACGTGATTTCTGAGGACAACCCAGCGGACGCAGCATCCCGCGGTGTCTTGCCTTCGCAATTAAACCAACAACAATGGTTCCACGGCCCTGCTTGGCTATCTGATCACCAAGCAAATTGGCCAGTTTCAAAGGTTGACCTAAATACGGATGAAGAACGTCGTAAACACATACTCGTATCTGTTTCTAAAACAGATTACGACCCTCAATTTTTAACCACCCTTATCGAGCGATTTTCTTCACTACCTAAACTTCTACGTGTAATTTCCTTAATAATGCGATTAATTAAAAAATGTCATAAGATTCCAATATCGTTATCTTCACAAATTACAGTCCACGAAACAAGCTCAGCTCTCAATAAATTAATTTTTCTTGTTCAGCAACAAGAATTTGCGGAGGACGTATCGCGCATCAAAGATGGCGATAACTGCTCTAATCGTCTTCAAAAGCTTCGACCTTTTATAGACGAAGCCGGTCTTCTCAGGGTCGGCGGCCGAGTACAAAATTCGTACCTTTCTTACGATGCTAAGCATCAAATTATTTTACCTCAACGACATGCCATAACAAAACTTCTAATTAATTATTACCACGTGACTCACTTACACATAGGTCCGCAAACGCTGCAATATTTGATTTCCCAGAAATACTGGATCTTGTCAGCGCGCCGTGCTATTCGCTCGTACACCCGACAGTGCGTGCGATGTTTCCGCACTCGACCTATCGCGCCACAGCCCATAATGGCTTCTCTTCCCGCAGCCAGAGTACGCGCTCTTAGGCCATTCTTGCACGTAGCTGTTGACTTTGCTGGTCATTTTTATCTTAAATCTGGCCCACAACGTAATGCTAAAATCATTAAAGCATATGTCTGTGTCTGTGTGTGCATGTCTACAAAGGCAATCCACTTAGAACTCGTACCTGACCTATCTACAGAGTCGTTTCTGAATGCCTTTCGTCGCCTCGTATCCAGACGTGGATTATGTACAGATATCTACTCTGACTGTGGTCGCAATTTTGTTGGATGCAACAGATATCTCAAAGAACTATATACTTTTCTTAGCAATGAATCCATCCAAACGGAACTTACCAATAATCTTAACAGACTTGCGATTACGTGGCATTTCAATCCGCCATACGCCAGTCATTTCGGTTCAATTTTCGAAGCCGGAGTTAAAAGTATGAAAACTCATTTATATCGCGTCGCAGGCAACTTAACTTTAAACTACGATGAGTTTAACACACTATTATGTCAAATTGAGGCAGTATTGAACTCGAGACCCATAACTCTTCAAAGTAACGATCCTACTGATCCGTTACCGCTTACACCCGGACATTTCCTTATCGGGGAACCATTAACTTCTCTTCCCGAAATTAACTACGAATCAGAAAATGTATCGCGTCTAGCTCGATGGCAAGTAATACAACAAGCAGTGCAGCACTTTTGGAAGCGCTGGAGCGTAGAATACCTACATCAGCTTTCCCAGCGAAGTAAATGGTTCCGCGAAACACCTCACACGCCCCTCACCGAGGGTTCAATAGTAGTGTTGGTAGATAACTCGCTGCCGCCCTTGCAGTGGCGCCTGGCGCGTGTACACAAACTACACCCAGGAGCCGACGGTGTTACTCGTGTCGTCACAGTACGCATGGGTAATTCTCTTACGAAGAGACCTGTAGTGAAGGTCTGTCCTCTGCCTATTGAATAGGTAGACCATTTTCCATGTACGATGGAACCTCCATATTTTTGTTAGTTATAGTTTAGTTATAGTATTTCATTAAAATACCTAGATATTTTAAGGTCGGCGGCATGTTCCGTATTTCTATTTATATATATCAAGTCCTAAGTATGAGTAAGTATCTAGCTTCTATTAGCTCCTTATTAGCACAAACAATATATATATATATATTACATTATATTTTTAAATTCGAATGGAAATGTATGGGGTCACAAACCTGAAGCCTCCGCACTATCTTCAGGCGGCACACGCTCCCAGTACACAAGTGCTGCCACCTATGAAGTTCTAAAAAACTAAGACACTACTTACGCTGTCCGTCATACGAGCAACATCTCGTTGCAATTTTGTTTATCGCGTGTGACACCAACAGGAGAGGAAATAACCTAAATATACTTACTCGAACTGTGTGAAGTGAATTAGCACTGGTTAGGTACAATACACGAGTCGCCATAGCCAGCGAAACAATCCAGGAGCTGAACCCGGGCCCGGGAATAGGAGTAACCGCCCCGCGGAACTGGGTAAGTGAACTTATACATTTTCCATATTGAGCTACCGATTTATTTACGCAACACCGCCTATTATGCGAGCTAACAGAATAAAACAATTTATTATTTTTATTTTACTAACTAATTGTTTATTAATTATCGGAAGAATCGTCATTACTGTCCGCTACGTCTTAACAAAATCGAACGTAACACAACCGAATAGGTTTTCTAAGTATTTTTATTTATTTATATTTTTTAAATACTTCCGCTCTTTGGAACATGGAACTACAAAGAGCTGATACAGATCAATCACGATGATTTAGAAGCTGGCAGCTTTATTTCGAAAAGTGACATTACGATCTGTCATTTTTACTACGTCTAATCAAAAAATATAAATTATTTTTTTTTTGTGTAATGCTCTACACTTTTGTGTATTTAGCCAGTGTCAAGTAATTGATAATTTATCAAGTTAATGATATTTCACGCAGTTATGTGTCAAGTCACAGTCCAAGTCATCAAGTCAAGTTATAGTCTAGCCATACTCCTAGTAAAGTGATGGCAACTTTACTAGAAGCTTGTATGTAGTTTTGGAAACAACACGAAAAGAAATGTTTCACCATCATTATACCACTTTCCCACACTCGTGTCTGTAATCCAGCACTTAACGAATAAAATGCCATCAATTTTATGCACTAACACTGCAAATAACACAAGTTTTGTAAAATAATACAATGCGGTGACGCGATCTTTTTCGTTTTCCCGCCAGAACTCTAAAAATATACTAGTCTTTTACCCATTATCCAACAAGAAATAAAACAAAAGCCACTCGCGAGATCTTAGCCCTCCGAAAGCCGAGCGAACTCAAGCAATATAGAAACGAATTATAAAGTACACAGTTATAAATGGGCGCGACATTCGCGATGATTAATGCTGAGCGAAATTAAAATAACTCGCGATAATGTTACTTTTATCTCGCTCGCTTATTTATGGCGCGAGACTTCCGGGGAAGCTGTTGTGTTAATGATAAAAAAGCTAGAGAAGAAATATTGGAATAATAAAAAAAATTACGAAAAGGGAAATTTTATTGAAAACTTTGAATATTATTATTGTTTGTTATAGTATTGTTTGTACCTTTTGTTTTTGTCAAGCGTATGAAGAAATAATAACAAAACGCAAAGCGTAAAAAACTGACTTTAGATTTATATGGTTTCTTGGATGCCATTGTAAGAACTGGCACTAAACTGAACTGGTACTAGGTGGTAGGACTTTTCTGCAAAGTTCGTCTAGGTAGGTACCACCGCTTTGCCAGTTATTCTGCGGCCAAGCGGTAGTGCGCAAGCACTACTGTGTTCCGGTTTGAAGGGCACTGTAGCTAGAGAAATTACTGGGCAAATGAGACTTTATGACCTAACCTCACAGTTTTGTAATCTTATTACCAGACTGTGCTGATGTCTCAGAATGAAGTGCGCAGTGCAGTGTCACGCGAAACTATATTTTAGTGTTTCAAGTGTCACTGCAACGGATATGGGAAGTCGTGTCGCTTAACATCAGGCGAGCGGCTTGCTCGTCATGACTGGACCCAAATAACAACACGGAAAGCACCAGCATTTAAATAAAAAATAATCTTCAAACTACCCAGTCGAAAGTTCTGCGGTAACAAACATAAAAAAGGAAAAGTCGAATTAAGAACATCCTCTTTTTTTGAAGTCAGTTTAAAAAATTGAGGTCTTTGTACAGTATAAAATACCACACAATGTACTTCACGGTACTACAATACCAAATAACTTTACTTACATTCGTTTTTCATACGTTTTGAAATAAACATACCCAGGTAAGTATTCAAGCATAGATTTTTGAGGCTAAAGTATCTACTTATATTTTTGCGATAGGGTATATTACTCAATATGAAAAATAGTTTTATACTAAAAGGAACCGTCTTAAATATATCCAAAAATATTATTTCGCGAAACTACAGTCATCAAGCCTCATTAATATCGTTTTTTATTTTGATTTTATATATCGCCAAAAAAGCACAAAATTCAAGATGGCGTTAATGTTACGTCATTTGTAAGTAAATAGAAAGCTTTCAACTGAAAAGTCAGATCAAAGTTTTTAGTTTGCATAAATTCTAAATTTATGGTGTCGAAAGTAGATGCTAAATGTTGAATTAATCAAATAAATATATCAATTTCAAAATAAATAATGAATGTCTCACGATATGTGATTTTTTTGTTTGCCTTTTTGTTATATGAGATTTATATTTTAATGCATTTATCAAAATAATGTTTGATAGAGTGAAAGTCAAAGGCTAAACTAAGTTTAAGATATATAGATCAACACTTAATTGTACACCGTAAGAAATCTACAGACATTAAATAAATATATTATGCATAAATATATAATAAATTTAATTGTACAGAAAGTCATTGTACAAACATGATATCGATATCATAAAACTTCACTTTGATTTTAATAATAACTTAAAAAATATTGAATATATAAATCTGACATATTTTACACGAGTTCTTTACAGAGTAATCTCGAAATGTCTTTCGAGTTTCGGCACCTTTCTTAAAATGATATTTTAAAGCTTTAAAGTTAATTATCACATCTACCGCTCGTTCCCATTTAATACGACCATTAATAAAAAACCGGTAGAAATCTCTTAGGTGCAGTTAAACAGTTAAAAAAAAACAACGACACCCGCGGGCGCAGTACAGAACCCAGTGAAAATTCACGAGATTTATTCCAAGGATTTTGAATAAATTATTTTTACCCACCTGCGGAAGGGTTTTGCGATTTATGCTTTACTAGTTGCGCCCCGCGGTTGCAACCGCGGATAAAAAGTATTTTAATTATTTGCATATCCCACGGAAAAATTTTACTTATCCGGGATAAAATGTAGCTTATAGGTAGGTATGTTAATCTAGTGTATAAGCTATCTTGGTACCGAATTTCATCCAAGTCCATTCAGCCGTTTGAGCGTGAAGGAGTAACAAACATACACACATACACACAAACTCACATACAAACATTCGCCTTTATAATATTAGGTTGACTACTAAACTACTTTTTTGTTTGTTTTAATTTTTGTCTAAGTTTATGCGAGCTCCATCGTAGCCTAATTATACTAATGCCCGTTTGCACTAAGGAGTAACAAACATACACACATACATACAAACACACATACAAACGTTCGCCTTTATAATATTAGTGTGATAGTGTGATGCAGACGGAATCTTTACTATTTCTGTACGATGCAAGCATCGCACACCAAACGCGCGGTTAGCATTTTACTCATTCATACCACATTTCATACCGCGCGTCACCAGTTCACGATCGGACACCAACCATTCCGCGTGTTCTCGCAACCATTTACATCAACCATTTAGACCTAGTTTTTTGGATTAATAAACAGTTTTTCTAATTAATTAAGTCTTCTCATTTTATGTACGGACTACACCGCACTTTTTTTGTTGCATTATTTTTTGGTTCGACTGGCGTTTAGTTGGGAGTAACTCCGTTTTCTGAACTGTGGACATTATGTACATCACACAAATGTTTATTTGTGTGATGTATATAATTTTAAGTGAAATAACTTAATTTTAAGTACTTATATAATATAATTTTGAGTTGTAAAAGTGCTATAATTAGCCTATTTGCAATAAATCTTTTGACTTTGACTTTAACTTTGACAGTGGTGTTTGTTCTGTGTCTGAGTTTTATATTGTATTCTATGTATGTAGGTATTTACAAACAAAAAGTGTCTAAGGTCCGTATTACAGAACTATGCTCAGTCATCGATCGGTGCTCAAGCAGAGATTTCATTCATGTGTGATCAATTAGTGAATGAAATCTCTGCTTGAGCACCGATTGATGACTGAGCATCGTTCTGTAATACGGATCAAAGTATTGTATCAGTTATCTGGTTCCCATAGTACAAGGTTTGCTTAGTTTGGGGCTAATGGCGCTGTTTGAAATGTCCACAAATATTTATTTAGTTAAGTTCGATTCGTAGATACAGGATCCTAATCGGAATCCCCCAGTTAGGGTCCAGAAGCTATGTATTTGATCGTTGGACGTTATTATTATATATTTGTGCTTATTATTATAATAATAACGTCCAACGATCAAATACTTAAATAAATCCATAAATTTTATTGAAAAATAGGTTGTTTTAGACATAATACAAATTATGTCTAAATCGACCTATCTTTCAATAAAATTTACGAGTCATAGTAAAGTATATAACATGAACAAAAATTTTCACGACATTTAATTTATGGAGTTTTCTTTTAGTAAGTAATCGTAGGTACTGTAGCAAAAATCTGATTGCTGCAGAGAATGTGTTTATATTTATAAAATATATTTTCAGTTTTGAATTTCATGACGTCACGGCTTTAAAAAGAAACTACACAATGGGCGAAAAATATACTTAACAGGAAATGCTTTTTATTGATAAAAACAAAACAAACCTTTGATACCAGAAAGATTCTATAAAAACTCAAACTTACTACGAACAGAACTAAGCACAAAATAGAATAACATGTAAAAAAATAAACGAATGAGGTCTGTAAAACAAAAGACACTCGTTCCAATTTCAATGTTCGAATGTAATTCCTATAAGACCATTTGAAATGGGGAGCGTGATTGGTGATTTTGAATTTGGAATTCCGAGCGCGAACCCAGCTGATGGATCGGCTATGCCCGGAGACGAAGCTATCGCGTTCGGAGTGCATTTGACCAGAAAAATTGGCGTACGTGGCTGTTTCCATTCGACAGAAGTTTAGGGTTATCAGTGAATAGTGACGCATGGCTCTTAGCTGTTCTTTCTTTAAACTTAGATTTTTTCCTTAAATATATGTACATGCTATAGAACGCTTCTATACAACTAAATACCATAAGTACATATGAAATGAAACTTAAATCTAGGTATTATCAAATTAATGCGATTTCAAATGCTAGCCTTGCGACATTGAACAAAGCAGGTGTTTTACTACCTACGAAACATTTACAGAGTTTTTTGGCGGGAAAACGAAAAAGTTCGCTTCGCCGCATTGTATTATTTTCCAAAACTTGTGTTATTTTCAGTGTTAGTGCATAAAATTGGTGGCATTTTATTCGTTAAGTGCTGAATTACAGGCATGAGTGTGGGAAAATGGTATATGATGGTGAAACGTTTCTTTTCGTGTTGTTTCCAAAACTCCATAGAAGCTTCAAGTAAAGTTGCCACCACTTTGCTAGGAGTATGACTTTGACTAGACTATGACTTGACTTGATGACTTCGACTGTGACTTGACACATATTTGCGTGAAATATCATTAACTTGATAAATTATCAATTACTTGACACTGGCTAAATACACAAAAGTGTGGAGCCAAAACATTAAAAAAAAATACCATAAGTACTTATGAAATGAAACTTAAATCTAGGTATTATCAAATTAATGCGAATTCAAATTCTAAAGCCTTGCGACATTGAACAAAGCAGGTGTTTTACTACCTACGAAACATTTACAAAGCGCTCAGCCAGTAAAGAAAAATCTACAAGAAATTTTACAGTGATGTCTTTTTTCGTTTATATTTTTACTATATTTAGAAAATGCATTTGATGATCATAACAAAAAGCATATAATATTTTTGTCGAGTTCATTTTCGTTTGTCCGAGTGCTTCGATTCAAAAATCTCAGTTGCATGCCCTTCTCTATCACCCATCAAGTATTAGAAAGGGATGGCGAATGACAGATTCTATCACGCAGTGATTAACCGTCCGTGCGTGTTGGTAACGGAATGGGATCTTGAAAGTGACGAGTGGCACATCGGATTTACTTCTGTTTATGAATGGAATGGAATGGTGAATGTACAAGACAACTATTTTTTTTGTATTTGTTTTGGCTCCACACTTTTGTATATTTAGCCAGTGTCAAGTAATTGATAATGTATCAAGTTAATGATATTTCACGCAAATATGTGTCAAGTCACAGTCGAAGTCGTAAAGTCAAGTCATATTCAAGTCATAGTCTAGTCAAAGTCATACTCCTAGTAAAGTGGTGGCAACTTTACTTGAAGCCTGTATGGAGTTTTGGAAACAACGTGAAAAGAAACGTTTTCCCATCATTATTCCATTTTTCCACACTCACGCCTGTAATCCAGCATTTAACGAATAGAATGCCACCAATTTTATGCACTAACACTGAAAATAACACAAGTTTTGGAAAATAATACCATGCGGTGACGCAATCTTTTTCGCATTCCCGCCAAAACTCATCTACTTCTGTTTATGAATGAATGGTTGTGTACAAGACAACTTTTTGAAGTAAAACTTCTTTACGCACGCTTGACTTGGGGAGTAATCTGAAGACTGCGAAGCGAACGGAAGTTTAAGGTGGTTCACAAAGATCTCCATTGTCAGCATAAAAAAGTTGACAATTTTTGTTATAATGTTTTTTTTGTTTTGTTTTGGTATGGCTCCACACTTCCGTGTATTTAGCCAGTGTCAAGTAATTGATAATTTCTCGAGTTAAGTAATATATATATGTGGCAAGTCAAGTCTCAGTCCAAGTCATCAAGTCAAGTCATAGTCTAGTCTAGTTAAGTCATACTCTGCTTCACCATCATTATACCACTTTCCCACACTCATGCTTATAATCCAGCACTTCGAATAAAATGCCACCAATTTTATGCACTAACACCAAAAATAACACAAGTTTTGGAATATAATACAATGCGGCGACGCGATCTTTTTCGTTTTCCCGCCAAAACTCCGTTATCATGTTGGTGTGTCCAGTAAAATGACAATTTACAATTTTATTGTCAAGATGAAGACATTAAACACAGTAAAAACAAAGTTATACCGGCTGATAGATGGAGCTAAACTAAAGAGGTTTTACTTCAGTCAAAATTGTGAGAGATTAAGCAGTAGTCAATAAAATAATTGGCGAAAACATGAACGCGGAAATAAGTACCCATGTTCAACAAAGTGAAGACTAGACTAGACAAGACTAGGCGGTAGCACTTTTCTTTTGCAATGTTCGTCTATAGGCTACCACCGCTTTTCCTGTTATTATGCCGCCTTGCTGTAGTGCGCGGCTTGAAGCTAGTGAAATTACTGGGCAAATGAAATTTTATAACTTTATCTCACTGTCTAGTAACCTTATTACTGGGCTGTGCTGATGTCTCAGGATGATGTGCGCAGTGCAGTGTCACGCAAAACTCTATACTTTAGTTACGTTTTTTACTCTATTCTTTACCTACCTCTTTACTTTATGGGCAGCCGTGTCGCTAAGCATCAGGCGAAGGGCTAGCTCGTCATGTTATTCCTTAATATAAAAAACTTAATTAGCAACCTACCATTTATACACCTTTCTTTCTGTGCTGTAGTTTGTGGGTTCGATTCCCACCCAGACTAACGTTGTTCACAGAAACATTAATGTTCTATTCTATGTATGTATTTACAAAAAAAAAGTATCTAAGTATTGTATCAGTTATCTGGTTCCCAGAATACAAGCCTTGCTTAGTTCGGGGCTAAATGGCGTTGTGTAAAATGGCCATAAACATTCTTGTTTTTCCTACCGTTTTATTTTCTTATATTATTTTGCATCACGAGTTACCTACAAATTTCGAAGCGAATTGAATATTTTTCAATTATTTTTTAGACTAAGTAGTGTTTTCTCTTTCTTTATATATCAATAGAAGTATTTTGAGAAGCAATATTATCGAAATACCGAATACAATATTGTTTTCATTCCACCCACCTCGAGTTTTCCCGAGACGATCGACGATCAAAGAAAATCCATCAACGCCTTACAGACTACTGTCAAAGCACCTAATTCCGACACTATTCAGATTTCCCGGTGGATTTAAGACGTTAGACAAGGACAGTGTGATACCAACTTGCCTATACCAGAAAGAGGTAGAAATATGGTCACGGGCGTAGTTGCGATGATTGGGCTACGTGAGCCAACGACCGCGCCTTTACGTGATGTTTGGTACGTCTTGGTACTTTAAACGTGCTAAGTGTATGTTTTGGTACTATGAGTTTCTAGGTCTGTCTGACCGTTTGTACGTGACACGGCTGGGATCAGCTGGAAGTTTTGATGACGTCATGAAACTGATAGTTTTCTTGTATGAACGCGTCGGAGGTTTATAAAGACTGGAGCTTAATATACTTGAAATTTGTTAGTGCTTAGTAATTTAGCTCTTTGTTGAGGACTAGCTTCTGCCCGCGGCTTCGAACAAGCTATTTTTGCATAGATAATTCAACCACCCATTTCACCCTCTTAGGGGTGGAATTTCTAAAAACCCTTTTGTAAAGGACGGCAAGCCTGCAAACATGCGGCCTGAACATGTGGCCCGCGAGCAAGGGCAATAATGGATAGAAATGGACGGGATGGACGCTGCCATTGTTCGCGGGCATAGCGATGCACGTGTTTGGGTTGCGGAGCGGCTTAGATCTAAGCTTTGTTATAGGAATAAGTTTATGTTATAGAGAACAATAGTCTATTTAGAACTAAATGTATAAGAACGAAACAATAAAGGGCAGTCAGAGTCAGCAGTCGCCAGTCAGCGTTGGCAGTCGTCAGTTGAGAGTCGAGCGTTGAGCATTGAACGAGAACGTGTTGTTTTATTTCATACAGTCCACTTATTTATTTGACCAGAATTGCGAGCACGATCGCCTCCGCAAAATCTGGTCCTTGCAAGCCGAATCCCTGAACCATTGAACCGATCGTCATGGTATCGACAAGGAACCGGAAGAGCAAGAGCGACACAGAAGAACGAAACGAACAAGAACTGTGTCGCGTGGAGCAGGAACGACGACGAAGACTGTCAAAGGAGCCATCGGCTTCGCTTTCCACGACCGGGAGCGAAGATATGGCGGCCGGAACGTCACGTGGTATTTTTGACACGGCTACAACGCAAGAACGAGCAGAACTGCGAGCACGATCGCCTCCGCAATCGCATCGAACAACGAATTCCACACTACAGCTGCGGCTAGCGGAATTAGAAGCAGCGGAGAAGCTCGCGGTAATTAAACGGCAAGAGCTTGCCATGGAAGCGGATCTCGTGAAGAAACGATTGGCTGCTCAAGTAGCTACGATCGAAGACAACAAAAGTCTATGCGAGGTGCCAATCGCCGACGAACTACAAAGAGTCGATGCCTGGCTCAAGAACACGTCCACAGTACGGGGGGAGCGCGACGAACCACCGCGTGCCACGAACCTAGGAGAACGGAAAGCGCACTTCGATCGACGCGGACGTTCTCCGACTCCGGACAGATCCAGAGGCATCGACACGCAGTTGGCCGAGGCGTTAGAGAAAATGGCACGACCACATCGCCGATACAACTGTGATCTGCCCATCTTCAGCGGATCACCGAACGAGTGGCTTCCTTTCAAAGCCGCTGTGCGGGACTCTACGAGTATTTACAAAATCCCGCCGACGGAGAACCTACTACGCCTGAGAAATTGCCTGAAAGGTGAAGCGCGTGACGCCGTGGCCGCGCTACTATACACGGCCACCGATCCAGACGTCGTCATGCGCACTCTAGAGCAGAGTTTCGGAAGGCCGGAGGTAATTATCGACCGTGTGCTAGAAGATCTGAAGAAAATGCCTAAGCCCAGTCTGTCCGCTACAGATCTCAATAGCTTCGCGGTAAAAGTACAGAACGTGGTGTGTGTCCTGCAGAACATAGATCGACGTGGATATCTGCACACGCCACAATTGTCACGAGAAGTCCTTGAAAAGCTAAGCCCGCATATCAAGAGCAAGTGGTGCGAATACGCGTATGAGCACTGCACGACGAACGAACCTGAGATAGTGATGTTGTCTCGCTTCCTAATGCGCGAGGCAGACATCGCGTTGCGTTTTACATACGCACCGACCACTAACGCGGCGGCAAATCGAGAAATTAAGAACGCACCTTCTCCACCTACCACGCAAAAAAGCGCAGTGTACAACACGAACGAAGCGGAGGAAACGAACCAGTGTCCGAACTGCAACGACACGCACGTGTTATTTCAGTGCCCTAGTTACCGAGCGTTGAACGTGGACCAAAGATGGAACGTGATTCGCGATAAGGGCCTTTGTTTCAAGTGCGTGGAGAAGAAACATCGCCGTTTCCAGTGTAAGGCGAAATTGTGCGGCGTGAACGGTTGTCGTCGGCCTCACCATTCGTCACTACACGAAGAGCAAAATGAGCAAAGCACTACCGAGCCAGCGAAGCAACAAGCGGAGTCGAAGACGGGCCACGACGCAGTCGTACTATCGGTAGCATCTCACAACGCTACCGGGAATCGTGAGATTATGCTGAAAGTATGCCCTGTCGTCGTTTCCGGGCCCCGAGGAGAGGTAGCGACATATGCGTTGCTTGATGAAGGCGCAACGATTACTTTGATCGATGAAGATTTGGCGAGAAGCATCGGTGCAGATGGCCCCACTCAACCTCTACACATGAGTGGAGTGAACATGTCCCAAGAAGAGGTGACTAGCAGACTCGTCAAGGTGGACATACGGGGCAAGAAGGAGAGCGCAATGTACGAGCTGAAAGCGCGCACCATACGCGACCTGAGGCTTCGAGAACAGTCGGTGTCACGATCGCTATTACAACACCGACATCTACGAGACCTGCTAGAGAGCGAGGTGTGCTACGATCTGGCACGCCCGCGCATTCTAGTAGGTACTGATCATTGGGAGATGATCGTTTCCCGAGAGCTACGCATCGGCGGCCCCGAGCAACCGGCCGCATCGAGAACACAACTCGGCTGGGTGGTGCACGGAACCGCACCGCGCAGCGCGATTGACAAGAGCGAGAGCGTGCTCCACGTGTACGTTTCCGATCAACTTGTGTGCGAGAGCGAGACGCACGATCGACGGCTACGTGATGTAGTCAAAGCGCATTTTCGGGTTGACGCACTGGGTGTCACGCCCAAGCCACGTGTGAGCGACGCCAATAAACGGGCGAAGAAAACGATTGACGGTGGCTATGAAGTCGGCCTGCCATGGCGACACGATGACGTCACCTTATCGCCGAGCTACGCTAAAGCCGCGAACCATCTCAAGAACAATGAGAAAAAGATGGACGCCTGCCCCGAGTTCGCCAGCGAGTATTCGACCCAAAACGAGAACTTACTCGCTAAGGGCTATGCGTCACCGTGTAATGGCACGAAAATACAAGAGCTACTAGAAGTTCATAAAGTTGCTGGCTTCACGTTACGCGATTGGAGCGTTAACGAACCGAACGTGCTGAGCGACGTGCCGAGTAATTTGCGAGCGAACGAGCCTACTCAACTGGGGGGAGCAGGCCTAGGAAGCAAAATACTCGGACTCTACTGGAACGCGAAAGAAGATGAACTGTGTTTCAACACGACAATGCGCCGTGTAACGAGCGACGTGCGCAATCCAAACCGAGCATCCACGAAACGGGAAGCGCTAAGTGCGGTCATATCTATTTATGACCCAATCGGCGTCCTAAGTTTGTACACGATCCGCGCGAAAATAATCCTGCAACGTTTATGGCGCCTACAAATAAAATGGGACGAACCGATTCCTGAAGAAGAGGCAGAGCACTTTGCCGCGTGGTTTAAACAACTCAGCGCTATTACCAGCCTACGTCTACGTCGGTGCTACGCGCTGGAACGAAACAAAGGCGTAGAACTCCACGTCTTGTGTGATGCGAGCGAGCAGGCGTACGCGACCGTAGCCTACTGGAGGACTACGCATCGAGACGAACGATTGACCGTCACTTTGGTCACTGCTAAGGCGAAAGTGGTGCCGCGACGCATACAGATCATCCCGTGCCTCGAACTACAGGCATCGGTGATTAGAGCGAGACTCGCGGACACTGTAAAGAAGAAACATTCCATCGAAGTTGCGAGAACGATATATTGGACCGACTCAGCGACCGTCGTCCAATGTATCAAAATTGATGCGCGGTGTTATACGCCATTTGTCACGCATCGACCGGGCAAGATCGCGGAGCGCACTCATAGGGATGAGTGGCGGTGGCTATCGACGGAACACAACGTATGCCGGCGTCGAGTGACGCGCGTGAAACTAGAACACATCGAGCGCGCTGAAAAAGATATACTACAAGTACGAGTTCCCAGAGAAGCATCGAGCGCACCCATCGAGATGAAGCGGCCAGTGATCGTAGATGGACGTTATCCCGTGACCATGCTTGTCGTGATAAAAGAACACTGTGCCGCCGGTCATGTGAATCGAGAGCGCGTGGGCGCTCTATATAGTATACGAAACGTAAGGCTGAGTACTGCGTCGACGGGTGACCTACCGCGAGATGCGATGTGTATGCGAGTACTTGCCCATGCTGTACGAGGGCTGCGGTTCGTCGACGTCATGATCGTCGTCGACAACATAAGTCCACGGAACGTCTGGCCGGTATGGGTTATCGAGCGAACCTACCCGGCCCAGACGGCGGCGTGCGAACCAGAACGGGCACATTCCGGCGGCCGACCAGCCAGCTAGCCGTCTTGGTGAAGGAGGAGGCTGCGCAAGCTACGCCGGGGGGAGAGCTGTAAAGGACGGCAAGCCTGCAAACATGCGGCCTGAACATGTGGCCCGCGAGCAAGGGCAATAATGGATAGAAATGGACGGGATGGACGCTGCCATTGTTCGCGGGCATAGCGATGCACGTGTTTGGGTTGCGGAGCGGCTTAGATCTAAGCTTTGTTATAGGAATAAGTTTATGTTATAGAGAACAATAGTCTATTTAGAACTAAATGTATAAGAACGAAACAATAAAGGGCAGTCAGAGTCAGCAGTCGCCAGTCAGCGTTGGCAGTCGTCAGTTGAGAGTCGAGCGTTGAGCATTGAACGAGAACGTGTTGTTTTATTTCATACAGTCCACTTATTTATTTGACCAGAATTGCGAGCACGATCGCCTCCGCAAAACCTTTCTTAGTGGATTCCTACACTTTACAAAAAACACACCCTCCAAATTTTAAGTTTCTAGGACCAGTGGTTTAGGCTGTGCGTTGATAAATAAGTCAGTCAGTCGGTCAGGACTTTGAATTTTATTATGTATAGATTAATTATTTAGAGTAGTTTTGACTGCGTAACGACTACTAGTCAACTACTGTGATTATACTTCTTTATAATAAGAACCGGACGATCGTGATTAAAATTTTATAATTAGTCTTTTTGAAGTAAAACTTATTTACGCACGCATGACTTGGGGAGTAAACTGGTGATTACGTTACGGAAATTAATTAGGAGAACGGAAGTTGAGAGGGAGATATAAGTTAGTGAAGATAGAAAGAGAGTGAGAGTTACGTTTCGTATATTACTGCAGAGGAAAGAGAGACAGCAAGGCTCCTGCACATTTTCTTTCTCTCTTCCTCTCATATTTATAATAGAATATAGAATATTTTTTAGAATAGAATATTTATTTGTGCAAAAATAATACATTCAGTTTACAATCAACAAAATAAGTATATAAATGATTTAAGCTGATTCTCACAATTTCGCTGTTCAGCACAGTAGGATTCCCTGTGTTGTGCTGAACAGTACTCCTCCAATGAAACATAACAATAAACTTATCATAAACTATCAAGCATATTACAATATATAACAATACAATAATAATGAAAGAATAACAAATTATTTTCAACAATTTTAGCAACAATAGTTTCTTTACCCATTACTATTACTGGAAAGTTCATTTGTATGCATGAGTTGCATGTATGAGTGATATGAGGTATGAGTGTATTTGGATGGTATTATGTGTATATAAATTTGAATCTGTGCGTTTTAAACGTAGGTTCTGACCGACAACAGAGGAATAATCGTCAGCTGTGTGAATGTTTTGCATATATATATATATATATTTTGTCTGTTAAAAATTTTGAGAGTGCGTGATATATAGTGTACATGTGCGTGTATGTGTATGTAGGATTGTTGGTATTGTCTGTAGCAAAATGAGTAGGTAGTTAATTGTGTAATGGTGTCTAGTACATAGAATTGCTTCTTAATCATTTCAATTTAAGCTGATAATGTTACTTATGCTCTTATATATGACATATCTAGGGCAAGGTAAGTAAAGGTAGGGGCAAACACAATATAAATAAATAAATAAAAATTGTTTATTGCCTAAAAAAGTAACACAAACTGAGTACGCACAAATAATATTACAGCTAACATAATATAATAAATTGGCAACAGGAGTATGCTCAGCACTGTGCTACGTAGAAATGTTCTACGCAGGGCTGGTTTTCAGCATAACCCAGGTCTCGAGCAAAGGTCTTAGCCGAGTTATAGCGGGTGTGCGCGTGTCATAAACTTGTTTTATTATATTATAATACAGCTTACAAAAAAAAAAAAAACTAAATCAGGGACAATAAAGCAAAAAAGCAATAAAAATTGAGTAAAAAATTGAGAGAACAGTAAAATTCTCAAAATTAACAATCGGGGAGTATTTTTCTAATTTAAGAACAGTACGTTAATGTTATAGTATATAATATATCCTTTATTTCTTGGCTAGCATGCTACACCTTCGATCGCATCGTCACTTCCCATCAGGTGAGAGCGTGGTGAAATACTAGACAAGTTTGAAGTAAAAAAAAAAAACCTGCATTTGATTGGTTGACATTTTTCCGACTGTTACTTAGGAATAGTGTGTCGATTTCTGGACCAGGTTTCAAATTAACTACACTCATGAGAATTTTAATACTGTAATTATATAATAATTTTAAGAACGCCCAACGATCACATACATAGATCCGATACCCTAACTAGGATTGTGTCTAGGGACCCAGGAACTACGAAGACCATGGTCTCACAAGACACAGAACAAGTATTTGCGCTGTTTTCTGTACACAAATTACTTCTCCAGAATTTTTTTTTATTTCAAAAACTGTTTACGACTTGGGTCACTTCTTAGACATGTTCACTTTTCAACTTGTCTTCTTAGGAGTTTTGGCGGGAAAGCGAAAAAGATTGCGTCACCGCATTGTATTATATTCCTAAACTTGTGTTTTTTTTCAGTGTTATTGCATAAAATTGGTGGCATTCTATTCGTTAAGTGCTGGATTACAGGCGTGAATGTAGGAAAAAATAATGATGGTGAAACGTTTCTATTCGTGTTGTTTCCAAAACTCCATAGAAGCTCCAAGTAAAGTTGCCATCACTTTACTAGGAGTATGACTTTGACTAGACTATGACTTGATGACTTCGACTGTGACTTGACACATATTTGCGTGAAATATCATTAACTTGATAAATTATCAATTACTTGACACTGACTAAATACACAAAAGTGTGGACCCAAAACACAAAAAAAACTTATCTTCTCTTTACTTGACAATTTCCAAAGTCGCCAATTCCAAGTATCAAGACCATCAGGATTAACTACATCGCCGCTCCGTCTACAATGCACCTCATACCTTTACTACTGTATATTATGTTAACTGTCTATGCCTTTCTAATTCAATGATTGTCATCATTCTAAGACAGCTTCTGTGGTGTGGTGGTTGAGTCGGCTCATAACCCGGAGGCGGCGGGTTCGATTCCCGCGGCAGGACAAGTATTCGTGCACAGAAAAAAAAGCGCAAATACTTGTTCTGAGTCTGGGTGTTGTGGGACCACGGTCTTCGTAGTTCCTATACACAGGGAATCCTAGTTAGGGTCCAGGATCTTATGACGGAATCCAGCCCCCCGCTTCCAGTTTATGAACCGACCTGCTCAACTACGAGGCTGTGGATCCTTCATAACATTATCATTATACTATTTCTGCATGGAAAAGTGTCTAGACTAATAATAATTGACAGATACTATATAGATAGAATAATTGATAGATCTAATATATTGATTGATATAATATATTATAAAATTCTCGTGTCTCAGTGTTTGTAACAAAACTCCGAAATGGTTTGACGGAATCTTTTTTTATATTTTTAATTAAATTTTGTGGATATATTTAGTAGGTCTGAGTAGAACGTACACTATTTTCATCATCACCATCACCATTTTTCATCACGCGGGTGAAACCGCGGGCCGTAGCTAGTAAACAATAAAATGATCCGCTTTTGTTAAAATGGATTTTTTGCAAGTCATGGTGATCTACTTCAGCATAAATAAATACTCAACGGAAAATCAAATGGCATTTTCCTAATATTAATTATTAAGGCTAATAACAGAGATTAGAAACATTTGGAAAAATTATAATTAATTTTTAAATCGTTTTAAAACATGGCTCATGTCACGTATCTAATGAATATTAATCAGGTAATTATATAAAATATACGTCTCGACAAAATGTATGTCGACTAATTTAGTACAGACAAATGCGTTTTATATTTAGCGTTGTTTGTGACTTGCTATCGGTTGAAATATAATTTTAAAAGTAAAACTTCTTTACGCACGCTTGACTTGTGGAGTACGCTGGTGAATGCCGGGCGAACGGAAGTTGAAGTTGGTTCACGTAGATCTTCATTGTCAACAAAACAAAGTTAAAATATTGTATTATTATGTTGGTATGTCCGGTAAAATGACAATATACAGACATTAAAATTAAACAAAGCAAAAACCAATTTATTTATACCGGCCGATATATCGCGCTAAACTAAAGCAGCCTTATTAATAAACGGGTATTAGTCACGGATTAGTTACTTCAGCATTTGTCCTTTTTTGCTACTGTAATATTTAGCTGGATCGAAAGAGACAAAAGATGGTGTAACTAGTCTAAAGATAGTTCGTGTTTATTAATAAGGTTGAAGAAGTTTTACTTCAGTCGTGTGGTCTAAAGCACTCTCGTTTTTTTTTTGGTTGGGTTAGGTATACGCGTATGTAATTATAATTATGTAATTTTAAAATATTTGAGTATTTATTTAATTCACCGCATTTTGATGGAAAAGTTTCTCGTAGATTAATTTAATTTATTAAAAATCAATTAAATATATCCGTTTAACTAAGCTAAATGTAGGTATCTACCTAATTGAGTTTTAAGTAACGTTTTATTTTCTCTTTACATAATGATTATCACATTTACCAGTTTAAAATTAAAAATAGCACATATCATTATTTAATCATTAATTGACGGCCTCTGCGGTGTAGTGGTTGAGCAGGTCGGCTCATAACTCGGAGGTGGCGGGTTCGATTCACGCGGCTGGGCAGGTATTGTGCACAGAAAAAAAAGCGCTAATACTTGTTCTGAGTCTGGGTGTTGTGGGACCACGGTCCTCGTACTTCCTGGGTCCCTAGACAGGGAATCCTAGTTAGGGTCCAGGATCTATGTATGTGATCGTTGGGCGTTATTATTATTATTATTATTAATGTAAATGTCCTCGATATACTATCCAGTTGTTTTAATTCTGAATTTTGTCTGTTTGTTTCTAAATTGTCCGTGTGACGATATAAGAGTAGAACTAACCCACCTCTTCCCGTGAGTTCCCTATGAGCCGGATAAGAGAATAATATCAAAGTCAAAGTCAAAATATTTATTGCAAATAGGCTAATTTTCACTTTTACAAGTCAAAATTATATTAGGTACTTAAAATTAAGTTATTTCACTAAGCATATAAAGTTACAAAGTGCTTATTGTCAAATAATATATAGCAAGCCCATTACAATATATGAGTTTGAAAAAAAAGCAGTTCTCTTTCTCACTACTGGTGCAAGCAATCCGGCACAATGCAGAATTGAAAACTTTGATTCGAAGCTTCGATTACAACTGTAAAGAAGAAGCTACAAGAAACATTACAGTGATGTGTTTTTTTTCTTACTGTCTTTTACAATGTATATAATTCCTAGGGACATTAGAATATTCTGCAATCGCGAGCGTGGTGATTATGGAAAACTCCCACATCTTTATTAATAAACATGAAATAGCTTTAGATTAGTTACATCATCTTTTGTCTCTTTCAATCCAGCTAAATATTCCAGTAGCAAAAAAAGGACAAAAGCTGAAGTAACTAACCAGAGACTTATACCCGTTTATTAATAAGGCTGCCAATGATAGCGTCTAAATTAGCGTTATTTTTTTTTTTATGATTTTGTTCCACACTTTTGTGTATTTAGCCAGTGTCAAGTAATTGATAATTTCTCAAGTTAATGATATTTCACGCAGATATGTGTCAAGTCACAAGCCAAGTCATCAAATCATGTATAGTCTAGTCCAAGTCATACTCCTAGTAAAGTGGTGGCAACTGTAATAGAAGCTTCTATGGAGTTTTGGAAACAACACGAAAAGAAACGTTTCACCATTATTATATCACTTTCCCACACTCATGCCTGTAATCCAGCACTTAACGAACTTAGAACCAGGAGACGGACATAAGATACTTTTTATCCCGTTTATTTTTTTTTATTAGTTTTTTTAGCTTATTCATATCACATAGGCTACTTTTAATCTGCGGGTGAAACCGCGGGGCGCAACTAGTAATATGTATTTATGCGTAATTGAATTATTAAATCATTTTACAGAAAAATTGTTATAACTCAGATGTCGTCAACCATAATGTAAAAGTCGTGTTTGAAAGAAAAATAAGTTATTTTTTTATTTCGCTGGAGTCACCCACAAGATTGCGCTTGTTACAGTTACGTGGGGTGGGATGTAGAGTTTACAATGTGGTAGAATTGACTGTTATTTTTATTATTGAAGTAAAACTTTTTTACGCCCGCTTAACGCTTGACCTGACTATGACTTGACTTTATGACTTCGACTGTGACTTGACACATATTTGCGTGAAATATCGATAACTTGATAAATTATCAATTACCTGACACTGGCTAAATACACAAAAGTGTGGAGCCAAAACTTAAAATAAAAAAAGACGTGTGGCACTCGGAGACTGCCGCGGTAAAGCTATTGCATAGCATTTGTATACTCCTTGGGTTGTTGTACTCCGACCGGCGCAGCGGTTCGGAGTGGGGGGTGTTAGGTTTTTTTCGTTACAGAATTTCTGGATTCGGTCCCCACGCTCAAGGCCCGCGATAAAAGCTATGCAATAGCTTAAAAATTGTGACAATAAATAAATTTGTGTTCATTTGTATCAGAAAAACTACAATAAAAAAGCACAACTCTATTCATTTCAAATCCCATTTTAAAACTCGCAGAAGCGTGCAATTGTGGGTAGGCGACATTTTATCCGGCTGTCAACACGTCATCGGCACAAAAGCTCATTTTAAAACGTTAAGATATGGTTAGCTCTCTCATTTTGATACATTCATAGTTATACTTTTACTAGTTTTTATAAATGGTAAAATGGGCATGCGTTTGACAACAACTCACCTGATGGTAAGTGACGAAGTTGTCTAAGGTGGAGCACGCTTGCCCATGAAATGCCCATTCACTCTTGACATAAAAAGACCCAGGTTATACCCAGGAGGAAACACTGTTGTTGGAAGAGCATTCCATTCCTTGTCCTTTTGGACTATAAATGAGTCAGCAAAACGCTTAGTGCGGACTTGGGGTACACTAACGACGTAAGGATGTGAAGAATCACTAAGTCTTGTAGTTCTATGATGGAAAGGAGATGAAGGAATGAGTTGATGAAGGGCATGCGCACACTCCAAAATGTAGCCGATAGAAGACCGACAGACCGGCGACCTTGCGTCTGTGTTCGAGGCTTTCAACTATGTATATCTATTTAACTTAAAGTTAGAGGACAATCATTAATATCGGGGAAAAAAGGGTTCCTGTATTACTGGTACTGTATACTTATTATTTAGATATACTTGACTGGCCCGATAGCTCAGTTGGTAGTATCCCTGCCTTCTGAACTGTGGGTTGTGGGTCCAATTCCCACCCAGGACAAACATTTGTATGATGAACATAGGTGTTTGTTCTGTGTCTGGGTGTTATATGGTATTCTATGTATGTATTTACAAACAAAAAGTATCTAAGTATTGTATCAGATATCTGGTTCCCATAATACAAGCTTTGCTTAGTTTAGGGCTAGATGGCGTTATCTGAGGTGTCCACACAAGGTTGCCCACCCACTGGCGCAGAGGCCCGAAAGGGCCTACCGCCGGGGCGAGATGGTTAATTCAGTGCGTCTCCATCTCGCCCCATCCCGGTGGCGGTCGGATCACAGGGGGCTTTTAGTGGGTTCGAGTCCCACATACCTCCTTCCACCACACCCATGGTGGCAAGGAAGTGCGAGGCCATTTCCCCCCCTCAAAAAAAAAGGTGTCCACACATATTATTATTATTATCCATCAATTATCCGTGGTGTTCAGGTCATCCGCGTCGGTCTACCTATAAGTGCGGGCTAAACAGTACGGCCCTGACCATTTTCCTATCATTAATCACATTGCATAAGCACGTCCATACTAACAACAATGCCACAGATTGCATAACAGTTACTGCGAACTAGGTACATCGAGTCGACCAATTGAAAAATTGCCTCGCATTATTAGGTTCCGAGCGTTTCGGAAAAATTCACTTACTCCCTTATTACCTAACCCCCTTACATAGTCTGTCGCAGAAAAGAAGCTTCTTGGGCCTTTGTGGATTTTTAGATTGGCCCGATAGCTCAGTTAGTAGTAACCCTGCCTTCTGAACTGTGGGTTGTGGGTTCAATTCCCACCCAGGACAAACATTTGTGTGATGAACATAGGTGTTTGTTCTGTGTCTGGGTGTTATATTGTATTCTATGTACATATTAAAAAGTATCTAAGTATTGTATCAGTTATCTGGTTCCCATAGCAAGCTTTGCTTAGTTTGGGGCTAGATGGCGTTGTGTGACATGTCCACACATATTATTATTAAAAAATTTAATTGAAAAAATTATCACAAAAATTAGTGATAAATAACAACAATATCGATCGCTCAGTGAAATTCCAATATTGTCCTATTTTAAAAACCGTTAAAAAAATTTAAATTGTATTTAATATCTTAATAAAATAGACAAACTTACCATTATAGTGGCTTAATTTTCATAAATAAACGTTATTTTAAATACCTTAATCGTATGCAAACTTTTTTCTCCGCGATGTTTCTCAGTTGCTCCAAGCAATAGAAAAAGAATGCAAGTAACGGGCGAAGCGAGAAAAATGCTAAGAAGGGGAGTTAATGTGATTCTACAAAGTGGCGGCAATTTGAAGGAATTAGTAAAAATTGCGAGACGGTGTCGAAACGTTTTGTTAAAAGTTTAACTTCTGTTCTTTTGTTTAGCTGGATATACCTTTTTGTTTACCACAGAGCAGGAAAAACGCCCCGATAAAGACGCTTTTTGAAAATTTTCGTACAATTGACTTCTTCTTCGTTTAATGGCTTTCTATCGCTTCTTAGCGTTAATTCTGCCAATGTCAAGTAAAGAATTTTTGTAAGCTTTTTTCATTTGTACAAATTCTTGTCCTTCACGGGAATCAAGTCCACTGCCTTCAGGTTATGAGCCGACATATATGTTCATCCACCACACCGTAGAGGCTGTCAAATAAAAATAAAAACAAATATAAAATATAAAGATAGGGAAAACTATTAATACTTAAGTCTTTTTTTATGTTAGTGTATGATGTGACGAGCTAGTCGTTCACCCGATGTGAAGCGAAATGGCCACCCATAACAGAACAGTGTCACTCGGAATTCCAAGATAATGTTTCGCGTGACACTGCACTGCTCACATCATCTTGAGACATCAGCACACGTGAGTGTGAGATCAGAACATAAAGTCTCAATTGCCTAGTAATTTCACTAGTTACAATGCCCTACAAACCGGAACACAGTAGTACTTCCACACTACTGCTTGGCGGCAGAATAACTGGCAAAGCGGTGGTACCTAGACGAACTTTGCAGAAAAGTCCTACCACCTGTAATATCCCAGAAACATGAAATTCTATTGACTTATAATAAAAATATACCTGTACGAAGCTGAGCGGGCTAGTAAGGAAATATAAACCTACAAATAAAAACAATAAAACACTAATTAAATCCACACGCGACATCAAAACAAAGATTCAGATGTAAATGAATTGCCAGGACATAAAACAAAATGCCATACAAACGTATGAATGAAGCTATTCCAATGGAAATCAAATCAATGAAGACAAAAGGAAAATTCCGAACGGCATTGGCGTTCCGTAAAGGTCATAATTATTGTTATGCAGATATAGGTAACTACATAGGTACCTAGTATATAAGAGTTATAAAGTCTGGGTCATAGGTATTACACTAATATTATAAAGGCGAAAGTTTGTATGTGTGTATGTGTGTATGTTTGTTACTCCTTCACGCTCAAACGGCTGAATGGATTTGTATGAAATTCGCTACCAAGATAGCTTATACACTGGATTAAAATATAAATAAAATAAATAAATATCTGTGGACATTTCACACAGCGCCATCTAGTCCCAAACTAAGCAAAGCTTGTACTATGGGAACCAGATAACTGATACAATACTTATAGATACAATTTTTTTGTTTGTAAATACATACATAGAATACAATATAACATCCAGACATAGGACAAACATCGATGTTCATCACACAAAATATAGGCTACATATTTATTTATTTATTTTTTTTGTGGACATCTCACACAACACCATCTAGCCCCAACCTAAGCAAAGCTTGTGCTATGGGAACCAGATAACTGATACAATACTTAGATACTTTTTTGTTTGTAAATACATACATAGAATACAATATGACACCCAGACACAGGACAAACATCGATGTTCATCACACAAAATATAGGCTACATATTTTTTTTTTTTTTTTTGTGGACATCTCACACAACACCATCTAGCCCCAAACTAAGCAAAGCTTGTGCTATGGGAACCAGATAACTGATACAATACTTAGATACTTTTTTGTTTGTAAATACATACATAGAATACAATATGACACCCAGACACAGGACAAACATCGATGTTCATCACACAAAATATAGGCTACATATTATCCCGGAAAAGTGAAAAGTTCCCGTGGGATGAGCAAATAATTAAAATACTTTCTATCCGCGGGTAAAACCGCGAGGCGCAACTAGTATACAATACATATATGTACATACCTAGTAAGAGGCGCGTTCCGGTTGCACCCTCAATTTACTTAGGTTGTAATACTATTCGGTTGTCCCGCCTGGTAACGTTGTAAAGGTCGATAGAGACCAACAAGATTGGCCCGTTAAAAAAACAGGTTAATTAGGTGGTAGGACTTTTCTATAAGAATTATTCCTCACGGTGTTTTCCTCAACCGTTGTAAGAGCAAATCCAACAAGTAATTTCTTTATGTTAATAAATGATGTGCGAGCTAGTAGGTGAACACATGATGTTAAGCGACGCGGCCGCCCATAACAGAACAGTATCACTCGGAACTCCAAAACATAAAGTTTCACGTGACACTGCACTGCGATCGTCATCCTGGGACAGTAACACAGTGTGGTAAAGATTATTAGACTATGAGATCAGATCATAAAATCTCAATTGCCCAGTAATTTCTGCTACAGTGCTTTTCAAACCGGAACACAGTAGTGCTTGCGCGCTACTGCTTGGCGGCAGAATAACTGGCAAAGCGGTGGTACCGACCTAGACGAACTTTGCAGAGAAGTCCTACCACCTAGTACAAATACTGATCCCCTTTTCCTGTAGAGAACCAAGCAACTGCTTGCTTCTTGCTTCCAATGGCTCCCCACGATCATGTTGTACTATTACAAAATCCAGTTGTACTATTATATGACTGGCTGGTAGCTCAGTTGGTAGTAACCTCGCCTTCTGAACTGGGTTGTAGGTTCGATTTCCACCCAAGACAAACATTTGTGTGATGAACATAGGTTTTGTTCTGTGTTTGGGTGTTTTATTTTATTATATGTATTTACAAACAAAAAGTATTTAAGTATTGTATCAGTTATCTGGTGCCCATAGTACATAGTGGCGTTGTGTGAGATGTCCACACATATTATTATTATATATATATGTAGTTCTCGTAGAAGATCCACTCACAGAACAAGTATTTGGGCTTTTTTGTCTGTGATAATTAAGTACTACCTGTCACTGGTATCGAACCCACCGCCTCCAGGCTACGAGCCGACCTGCTCAACCACTACACCACAGAGGCTATGAAATATCTCTCTAACATATGTCGACGTGTATCATGCCATCTCGCTCGTTTAACTGAGAATTGGCTCCTATTGCCTTTCCTTACATCTAAGGCTCTAACTAACCTTAGCGACCCCATCGGAAAATCGTGAGGCGAATTAATGAAGACACTGGGAGTTTGGTTTGGTTGGTTTGCTTAGTTTGGTTGGTTTGGTTGGTTGGCTTGGTGTGGTTGGTTGGCTTGGTTTGGTTGGTTGGCTTGGTTTGGTTGGTTGGCTTGGTTTTGTTGGTTGGCTTGCTTTGGTTGGTTGGCTTGGTTTGGTTGGTTGGCTTGGTTTTGTTGGTTGGCTTGCTTTGGTTGGTTGGCTTGGTTTGGTTGGTTGGCTTGGTTTGGTTGGTTGGCTTGGTTTGGTTGGTTGGCTTGGTTTGGTTGGTTGGCTTGGTTTGGTTGGTTGGCTTGGTTTGGTTGGTTGGCTTAGTTTGGTTGGTTGGCTTGGTTTTGTTGGTTAATATAAGATTCTCGATCCTGTCAATCTATATCTATATGTATAAAAATTTCGTGTCACAGTGTTTGTTACCATACGCCTCCGAAACGGCGGAACCGTTTTTGATGAAATTTTATATTTACACTTGGTAGGTCTGAAATACGTTGTTATCTAGTTTTCATCTCCATAAACGATTAGGGTGACCGACCCCAAAAAAAATATTTTTCGGGTGGATTTTTTTAATTTTTTTTAAATATGGCGTTAAAAATACATACAACCCTAAATTAATTACATCCGCCCCTTTTTTTATGTTAAGGAATGGCGTGACGAGCTAGCCGTTCGCCTGATGTTAAGTGACACGGCTGCCCATATCAGCTGCAGTGTCACTCGGAACTCTAAAGTATAGAGCTTTGCGTGACACTGCACAGCGCACGTCATCATCGATTGTGCTATTTGTCATACCAACATAATAACACAAATTTTTAACTTTATTATGCTGACGATAAACTACGTAAACCAACAACGTTTAGCTTCCGTTCACCTCGCCAGCTTACTCCTCAAGTAAAAAAGCGTAAAGAAGTTTGACTTCAAAAAGAGTCATCTAAATCAGTTCACTATTCCACTGATGAAGATTACAACAACAAAAAAACATGCAACTCGTATATAAAAGCCCTTTTGTTAAATTCGCTATAAAAACAACAATCCTACAAAGAACCTCAAAGATTATCTCCTAACCAGAAAGGGAACATATCAGCAAGTTAAAATCTCAACCCTTCCCGGAGGGTGGTTTTATTAATTTATTTAAACGCATATCTGTATTAATATACAAAATTCTACTGTAATTGCAGCCATATGTAAAGTTTAATGTTGCCATCCTGATCTTATCTTTGTTTAATACATTTTCTTCAGAAGGGTAAACTTTCGGTAACTTTTTTGGGGTAAATATTTTGTGATGTTAATTTGGCCAAATTTTGGCGATTAATAATATTACTCTTTGTTTTATTCTGGGGATAAACGATTATTTTATTTACTACTCAATTATTGTATTACAGGATATTGTCAATGAGTAAATGAGACAACAAAAGTGCAAGAGTAAGCGGCCTTATCGCTCAAGTTATTTAGTTTATGCAACCTTTGGATGAATAGATTTAAGGTTGGGATATTATGGATTTAGGATTAGGATACTATTATGTTTACACATATCATTTAAATAATAAAAAAAAGAATGGTTGATTTGCAAAAAGCTGCGTATTTTTTCACAACAATTCAAATTCATTGTCGTAAAAGATTTTCCTCTGCACTGGCAACACAACACACATCTCGCCCGCGGCAGTTAAAATTAGAATATCTTAATTCATATCGAAGTATCTGGGTTGCCATCTTAATGTGTGTTACCCTAATTCTGGGGTAAAGATAAACCGGCGTAACTTGGACATGTTTATTCGTGCTTAAGTGAATGTTATCGTGGAAGCTTAGTATGCAAGATAATGTTAGACATGTGGATGAGATGGCTTCTACTAATTTGGGTAGATATTTTAATCGGACCAATTTTTCCAGATATTCTTTACTTATAGTATTTTTAATAGGCTTATGTCAAGTTTTATTAACTAATAGCCAGCAAAGATTAAATGAATTAAATTCAAAAATGATGAATATGAATTAAATTCGGAATGAGGTCTGATAGCCGAGTTTGTATTAGCTCTGTCTTCTGAATTATAGGTTGTGGGTTCGATTCACACACAGGACAAACATTTGTGTGATGAACATAGATGTTTGTTCTGTGTCTGGGTGTTATATTGTAATGTGTGTATTTACAAATAAAAATTATTTCGGTATTGTGTCAGTTATTTGGTGCCCATAGTACAGAATATGCTTTGTTTAAAGCTGTGTGAAAGTTCCATATTTATTTTATAACTGTGTCAGAAGATTCATTATTAGTTGTTATGCGTTTTCAAAATATTTTAATAATAATGCTTTTATATTTATGCTGCTGATTTGAAAAATTCTGTCACCATTAGAATCCTACATTATCCTTAATGAAAAAAGGCGATAGAATATAAAATTGTGTTGGCGGGAAAACGAAACAGATCGTGTCTCCGCATTGTATTGTTTTCCAAAACTTGTGTTATTTTCAGTGTTAGTGCATAAAATTGGTGGCATTTTATTCGTTAAGTGCTGGATTACAGGCATGAGTGTGGGAAAGTGGTATAATGATGGTGAAACGTTTCTTTTCGTATTGTTTCCAAAACTCCATAAAAGCTTCTGGTAAAGTTTCCACCACTTTACTAGGAATATTACTTGACTAGACTATGACTTGACTTGATGACTTGGACTGTGACTTGACTTGACACATACAACATACGTATGTATAATATAAATTAACTTGAAAAATTAATTACTTGACACTGGCTAAATACACAAAGTGTGGAGCCAAAACCAAAACAAAAAAACCCTCGTCACAGACTGAACTCGAAGCCTAGACCTTCACACCCACAGACTGAATTAACACTAGAGGGGTCACCGGCCCTCGAATGTAGGGCAGGCGACGAGCGGCGGAGCGCGATCGATTCTATTTAATATTCACTATTTGGCAGAGGGGTTAGTTTATATGTGGGTGGTAATCTGGATCTGAGGAGTGAGGAGGTTTGTGGGATACACTGGCAATGTGTAAGATAATTACTAAGTCAGTAGAGATTCATTTTGTTTCGAGCTAGACTTTCCCCACGTCATTTTGCCCCAAGCCACTCGCTTATCAAGCGAGGCAGTGCTGAAAGCTTTGCCTATACTAAAAAAAGACGTTTGAAGGTGGTGAATTTTAGTTTTTTTTTTCTAGCTGCCATTACCACAGACACCTAGGTCCGTGCTTTTTTTTTAAGTTGAATAATTTTTAATTTATTACTTTAGCTTAGTTTTTTGTTTTGGCTCCACACTTTTGTGTATTTAACCAGTGTCAAGTAATTGATAATTTCTCAAGTTCATTAATATTATATAACGTGTCAAGTCACAGTCCAAGTCATCAAGTTAAGTCATAGTCTAGTCAAGTCAAGTCATACATACTCCTAGTAAAGTGGTGGCAACTTTACCAAAAGCTTCTATGGAGTTTTGGAAACAACACGAAAAGAAACGTTTCACCATCATTGCACCAATTGTTCACACTCATGCCTGTAATTCAGCACTTAGCGAATAAAATGAATAAAAAACCAATTTTATGCACTAACACTGAAAATAACACAAGATTTGGAAAGTAATACAATGCAGCGACGCGATCTTTTTCGCTTTCCCGCCAAAACTCCCTTTAGCTTATTATCACGAACATAAATACGACACAGAGGGACAATACAATTTTTTAAACATTAATACTTAGTTCTAATTTCAGTATAATAGGCAAAAGTAATCAATTTATAGTGACTTAACAAAAAGCATGGGCCCAGGTGTCTGTGGTAACGCAGACAGAAAAAAAGGTTTTTCTGTACACTGGCTACACAACGCACATGCTGGGCTTTACCGAGCTTTACAGCGTCACTGGATGGTTTAGTATGGCAATATGGAAATATGCAGCATGGCAGAGGAAAGTATAATAAAAAAATTACAACAACATCTTCATAATAATGGAACAATCCTTTTGCGTAGAAAATTGAATCGAAATCGATTTATTGCGAATCTGCATCAAATTGTGAAATGTAAATAAAATATCACCCAAATTAAGCTTAATCGAATGGACTGAAATCGATTTAACGACAGCTATAAAATCGATTTATTGAAGCCAGTGTTGTGATAATGGTTTTCTCGCTTTTCTTGGAAATTATGACTTAAGGAAATCTACGAGTATATAATTACTCGCGCGTACGTAAAAGAAAGTCGTGTTAGTTACAATATTTGTAACCCAAGAACGGCTGAACCGATTTGGCTGAAAATTAGTGGAGATATACTTTTTATCTCGTTCGACCGCGTTTTAATAATTCAGCTTCTGGTAAAGTTGCCACCACTTTACTAGGAGTATGAATTGACTAGACTATGACTTGACTTGATGACTTGGACTGTGACTTGACATAATTATATCTAATACTTTTTAACTTGAAAAATTATCAATTACTTGACACTGGCTAAATACACAAAAGTGTGGAGCCAAAACAAAACTAAAACAAAAGTTATGCTGGCCTAAAGATGGAGCTAAACTAAAGTAAGTTTTACTTCAGTCGTGTGGTCTAAAGCACACTCGTTTTTTGTGGTTATATCTCATCATCTGCCTACATTATTATCAAAGTTCAATCGTGATTTAGTTCGTTGAACTGTTTTACGATTGGTCCGTGGATCTCCAATCGCTCTCCAATGTCAAGTTCGTGAATGACAGGTTCAAGCACCTGACGCGATGGATACACAAAAAAATGGAAAACACGAATTATCCAATAAGAAGACAGTTTTCTGACTGTTAGTGGCGCGCTTAGGCTGCGATCGTGTGATGAGCGAAAGCTGAAAAATACACTGCTTTGTTTGTTTGTGTGTATGTTTGTTACTCCGTGACGCTCAAACAGCTGAATGGATTTGGATTAAATTCGGTACCAAGATAGCTTTTACACTGGATTCCATAGGCTACATTTTATCCCGGAAAAATGAAATGCGCCCGTGGGATGAGCAAATAATTAAAATACTTTTTATCCACGGGTAAAACCACGGGCGCAACTACAAAACAAATATTTGGATTTAGTTTTATATCGTTCATAATTAGAACGGCTAAGGAATGGAATGCCCTGCCAGGGTCTGTGTTGCCGGCGAAATATGACCCGGGCGTGTTCAAGAGAAGAGTGAATAGGTATTTACTTGGCTAGCACGCTACACCTTCGATCGCATCGTCACTTCCCATCAGGTGAGAGCGTGGTCAAATGCTAGACAAGTTTGAAGTAGGTATATATTCTAGGTAATTTAATTTTATGTTGTGTATAAACCGAATCTACACTGATGCAAATAAAGTGATTTATGGCACGTAATTATCTGGTGGTACATACCTACCTGTACACATCACAGTTGAAAATGTTGATTGAGCAGCAAAACTGTTAGAAATAATATAAATCTCGCAATTTTAGTTATTACAATAATAGCTTTCTTGTAACGTAGTGTGTTACCCGTACCCGCTCCCCCAGCCTCCCGGTGCCGCTGTAAAGCGGTAGAGACCAATGGCAATAGCTCATTCGAAAATAGTTTAATTATTTTTTGTAAAATCAGGTGTTTATTATTGTGTGTTACTCACGTGTAGCGGTGTTACTATACCGCTACACGTGAGTACCTTTAATTGGCTTCCTAATGCATAACATGATTTTACGGTGTAAGAAAAAGCTGTTTTTTTTTTTAATTGTTTTGGCTCCACATCTCCGTGTATTTAGCCAGTGTCAAGTAATTGATAATGTATCAAGTTAATGATATTTCACGCAAATATGTGTAAAGTCACAGTCGAAGTCATCAAGTCAAGTCATAGTCTAGTCAAAGTCATACTCATAGTAAAGTGGTGGCAACTTTACTTGAAGCTTCTATGGAGTTTTGAAAACAACACGAAAGAAACGTTACACCATCATTATACCATTTTCCCACACTCACGCCTGTAATCCAGCACTTAACGAATAAAATGCCACCAATTTTATGCACTAACACAAGTTTTGGAAAATAATACAATGCGGTGACGCAATCTTTTTCGCGTTCCCGCCAAAACTGAAAAAAAAAGCTGTTGGTCTTCCCATAAATAAATAAATGAATAATGAATGAATGAATGATTGATTGATTGATTGAATGAATGAATGAATGAATGAATGAATGAATGAATGAATGAATGAATAAATATATAAAAACCCCGCTCCCGCTACCTCTCAAGCACTCTGCCCGCAGCCGGCGTACCTCCGCGTCCATCGCTTTGCACGCCGCCCACGTGACCGTGTCCACTGAAACGATCGCTTTATTGATTATCGACAGAATTTACACCAACTTTACCGTAATCACAAAACAATACTAAAAACAACCTAATTTTAATGTTTATAAGATACATTATCACAAAATTTCATCGTCAAAACAATAATTGGACAAAATCAACCTAAAATTCAAACCATTAAAACTTATTTCACCGCAATACTTGATGGTAATATAAGTAAAGGTTTTTAAGGTAAGTTAAGCATTAAATGAAGCAAGAAGTATAGATGGCTTAATTTACTTTAGTCCGAAATAGATGCAAAGTAGACAAGTTGGATAGTAGGTACCTAAAATTAAAATGTTCGTAAAAAGCAGAGAATTGTGAGGCAAAAAGGTTTGTACGTGGAGTAAATAGTGTTCCGTGTTTGACAGCTATCTAGAGTTTTTAGTGATAGAAAATAGTGACACAAAAATATATTTAACCTACCTTAATGTAACGTAAGCGGTGAGAAAACCCTCCTTGCTGAAAAGTAAGGTCAACTTTTTTTTTTGTATGTTTTGGCTTTTAATTTTTGTGTATTTAGCCAGTGTCAAGTAATTGATAATTTATCAAGTTAATGATATGTCACCAAGATATGTGTCAAGTCACAGTCCATGTCATCAAGTCAAGTCACGGTCTAGTTTAAGTCATACTCCTAGTAAATCGGTGGCAAATTTACCAGAAGTTTCTATGGAGTTTTGGAAACAACACGAAAAGAAATGTTTCACCATCACTCATGCCTGTAATCCAGCACTTAACGAATAAAACACCACCAATTTTATGCACTAACACTGAAAATAACACAAGTTTTGGAAAAAATACAAAGCGGCGAAGCGATCCTTCTCGTCTTCCCGCCAAAACCCCAAAGTCAACTTTTGTAACCTAAGTTTTTAACTGACTAATCAGGGGTGCCAATATTAAAATGAACTGTGACAACGAAAAATCCAGTTAGGTACCTCGTTACGTTATTAAAAAGCAATTCAGTGTTAACATCCCAAATCAATAAATAATATAATATAAGATGTGTTGGACATCTCACACAACGCCATCTAGCCCCAAACTAAGCAAAGCTCGTATTATGGGAACCAGATAACTGATACAATACTTAAATAATTTTTGTTTGTAAATACATACATATAATACAATATAACACTCAGACACAGAACAAATACCTATGTTCATCACACAAATGTTTGTCCTGGGTGGAAATCGAACCCACAACCCACAGTTTAGAAGGCAGGGTTACTACCAACTGAGCTATCGGGATATAAAAACAATATACAATAAAAATAATAACAATTTAAACGGATTGTTTTGGAGAAAAAACAATTTTCGGATATATACGATAATTGAGTATTTTGAATACTAAGGCGTTTGCGTTTTATATTTTGTTAGTCTTATCATTAGCTTCACATAATAAAGAAAAACTTTAAGATGACATGTTTTAAGTCAAATAATTTTGTGATCTTCATTTTTATTTTTAGACATTTGGTGTTGAGTTCTTGGGGGCCGGGAGCTCATCGCGTTTTCAACAGTTTATCAGAGCGCCTGGTCGACGCTACGCGTGACTAATATGCTGGCATTTATTTGGCACAACGAATAAGCATTGCAATTCAACGGGGCAATGCTGCCAGCATGTTGGGTACGCTACCTTCTGGTAGTGGGCTGGAGCATTTGGACTGTCTATAGGTCATTGCGGCCAGTATATAGTCGAAATGTTTTTTTTTTGTAGTAGTAGTAGGTAGTTTTTAGTATTGGTTATTATATCATTGTAGTATTTAGAAAATAAAGGCAATTTGCCGTGAAAAATAAATAAAAATGAATCTCTATTTCCCTTGGTCATCCCATCACGCGTGAACGGATGGAACATTTTCGATAATTCTTTTTTGTTGTGTTTATTATTGTCAGGAAAAGGTTCTTATGAAAGAAAAAAATAAGAATGTTGAGCGGAAAACTAGGAAACTCACCACGCGGGTAAAACCGCGGGGCGCGGCTAGTACAATATATTGATAATTTTTGTGCATAAATAAATAAATCTAAAAATGTATAAATATTGCAAATAGGCTATATTTAACACTTTTACAAGTCTATATAAGAATATTTAAAACTTATACAAGAGGTTAGGTCAAGGTATGAATCGGGCCATACTGATTCTAATAATAATAATAACGCCCAACGATCACACACATAGACCTAGACATAACTAGGATTCCCTGTGTCTAGGGGCCCAGGAACTACGAGGACCGTGGCCCCACAACACTCAGACTCAGAACTAATATTTGCGGTTTTTTTCTACGCACAAATACTTGTATACTGCCGCGGGAATCGAACCCACCGCCTCCAAGCTATGAGCCGACCTGCTCAACCACCACACCACAGAGGCTGTCAATAATACCGATTTGTTGAGTTACTCATCATTTAATCATAATCAAACCAATTGATTAGAAAATAGCGCGTATCGACAAGCCACTGTCCAGTTAGACGACCGCAGACCGGAAGCGGCGACCGGCAGTTCCGGTCAATAGACCGTTTGTGCTAATGGTAATGTCATGTTGGCAGCATTGCAGGTATCAAATACCACCATTGTACATTACTAATTGTTGTGAGGTTTAGAAACTGTTTGTGTGCTATGAAATTTTAGACAGTAGAGTCACACTAATATTATAAAGGCGAAAGTTTGTATGTGGGTATGTGTTTGTGTGTGTGTATGTTTGTTACTTCTTCACGCTCAAACGGCTGAATGGATTTGGCTGAAATTCGGCACCAAGATAGCTTATACACTGGATTAACATATAGGCTACATTTTATCCCGGAAAAGTGAAATTGTCCCGTGGGATGAGCAAATAATTAAAATACTTTTTTACGCGAGTGAAACCATACAAACTTTCGCTTTTATAATATTAGTGTGATTAATTATCAACATAAAATTGAATTATTATTATTCAGTCACACCAATTTTTTTTACACATTTTTTTTCTTTCATCGTACTATTTGTATAAGGTTCAAGGTGAGCGATATTAGATTCTGTTCAATCAATATCCAGAGTTCAAGTTCGATCAGCGATTGGGGCAGTTAGTATGCCGCCCTGCGACTTGAGCCCTTCCTACATAATGGCCCGGCCGCGGCTCGGCGGGCTCTTCATAATTCGTGAAGCAAAAGATCAACTTTAACCGACTCAAAGACACTTTAAGGGGAAAGCGAAAAAGATTGCGTCACCGCATAGTATTATTTTCCTAAACTTGTGTTATTTTCAGTGTTAGTGCATAAAATTGGTGGCATTCTATTCGTTAAGTGCTGGATTACAGGCGTGAGTGTGAGAAAATGGTATAATGATGGTGAAACGTTTCTTTTCGTGTTGTTTCCAAAACTCCATAGAAGCTTCAAGTATAGTTGCCACCACTTTACTAGGAGTATGACTTTGACTAGACTATGACTTGACTTGATGACTTCGACTGTGACTTGACCACATATTTGCGTGAAATATTATTAACTTGATGAATTATATATATCAATTACTTGACACTGGCTAAATACACAAAAGTGTGGAGCCAAAACATAAAAAAAAAGACACTTAAGACATTTTAAGTTACTTTGGTGTTCTATTTAATAAATAATAATAATAACGCCCAACGATCACATACATAGATCCTACGAGGACCATGTTCCTAACACACAGACGCAGAACAAGTATTTGCGCTTTTTTCTGTGTACAAATACTTGTCCTGCCGTGGGAATCGAACCCGCCACCTCTGGGTTATGAGCCGACCTGCTCAATCACCACGCCACAGAGGCTGTCAAAATTAAAACGATAGTTTTAATACATGCGATTAAAATAGACATCCCTTCTATTTTTTTTAACGTGCTTATTTTGTTTGTCTTTACAACATCACCGGGTCAGATTCTTTCTATATTTTTTGAATGGGCTTATCCGTTGGTCTCTACCGATTTTTACAATGTCACCAGGTGGTCAGAGGCCTTCTATTTTTAACGGGCTATTGCTGTTGGTCTCTATCGACCTTTACAGCATCACTGAGCGGTCAGAAACCTTCTACAGTTTAATACTAAAGATAAGGAAAAAGAGGTCGCATCGATCGAAGAATCGTTAAAGACACCGCAGCATACAAACTGCCTTCAAGCGTGACCGATCTTGAACTTTGTTGGTATCTTTTATTGATTGGAATTTCAACTGAAACGACATATAAATAGAGCTTACAGTTATTTATCGATTAATTGTTTAAATTAACATAAATGCTCTGAAAATTACCAAGATATGCGATCCTAGAGGTAACTTTACCCTAACACCTTACAGCCTTATATTATATAATAAACACGAACTAGATTTAGACTAGTTACACCATCTTTTGTCTCTTTCGATCCAGCTAAATATTCCAGTAGCAAAAAAAGGACAAAAGCTGAAGTAACTAACCCGAGACTAATACCCGTTTATTAATAAGGCTGGTAGAGTCTATTTTAGGTTAAATTAATGTAAATTTTTCTATTAATATTAAATTAATTCTGTACTATTTTTTTTAATTCTGTTCTCTACTTATAATAAATTACAGGAATTTTGCATAAGTTTTATTATACAGTAAGTATTAACACCCTATTTCACCTTATTTAGGGTTGAAATTTCAACAAAACCTAACCTAGTGAAAGATATAACCGTAAAAAGATGGCCTTTATCAAGTGTCCATGCAGTTTTTTGTAAGTTTGGTTACTCAGTAACCACACTGTAATCTTATTACTGAGACTGTGGTGATGTCTCAGGATGACATCGCAGTGCAGTGTCACGCGAAACTTTACATTATAGAGTTCCGAGTGATTGATTCAGAAATTTCTTTATTGACATAAAATTACAATTTATTTTGTAGGACTTAGCGTTAGTGTCTAAGTTAGGAATTCATTCTAAGAAGATAAATTGTTTTGTAGGCTGAAGGCGCTAATACTTAACAAAGTTAATAAATATTACAGTTCTATTTAAATCATACATTTTAGGGTAGATGGAAAAAAAAGAAAATATTAACATTACGCATTGCTTTGCTACTTCGTACGTGCGACACTGCATCTGTTGTAGCCGACCGTGTCGCTTAACATCAGGTGACCGTCTAGCTCGTTACGTCATTCATTAACGTAAAAAAGTGATACTAGCCTTATCTAAAGCAAAAAAAAATTGCTTCAAACAAACGTCGATTTTATATATCAACGAGCTTCTGCCCGCAGTTTCGGCCGCGGCGTGGCCTTTGGGAAAATAATTCAACCACCCATTTCACCCTCTTAAGAGTGGAAATCTGAAAAATCCTTTTTTAACGGATGCCTACGTCATAACATCTACTTGCATGCCAAATTTCAGCCTGATCCGTCCAGTGGTTTGGGCTGTGCGTTGATAGATCACTATGTCAGTCAATCAATCAGTCAGTCACCTTTGAGTTATATAGATTGAGAAATGGATGAAAGTAGAGCAAAATGGTAGCGCCGACTTGGTAAGCTTAGTTACACAATTAAATTATAAGAAAAAAATCTTTTAGATGCTTTCTCTTTTCCTCTTATGCCAGCCTAGTATAGTGATAATGAGAGCATAGGATCAACCAGCTCAGATGAGACCTACGATCGATACATAAAGTCGCAGCCACGCCCATTGCGCCGGTGAATGAACGTACGCTATAATAAGTATTCAACGAAGAGCTAAGCACGCAACGATCTGCTATTAACGGTATCCGATGTTATAATTAAAAATCATTACGCGAATCCACAAGCAAACCGCAACACGCAGCATCCAACTGGCGTGCATCCAACGTACAACTTACTTATTATATTCTATGAACACTCGCTATAAACGTATTCCTGAACATATCACGTAGGCGACTACTAGCAATTTCAACCAATCAGCGCGCGACAATTCAACTTAATAGCTTAAGCCACGCCCCATCACGTAACCGCCTATTACGGCCCGTGTAACGACGCAGGCTTTTAACTTCGCGATGACGTCCGATCGATGCGCGTCCTTGTCGTGTATATAGCTCCATCTTTTTCTAATAACCGAGACGGGCGAGCACCGCAGCGTCTAGCCCGGGTGTGATAGAGTCGCGTTTAGCGCGCGTGCTTCGGCTCAGTTGCACGTCCGAGGTCGAAAGAGGGGGACGCATGCAACTGTTTTCGATAATCGGCCGCGCGTTCCGTACGTGAAAATCGGACAGTAACCCGCCAGTCACGTCCGCGTAAAAACGGATATATGCCCAGAATATTTATTAAGTGGGTGGATGTGCGTGACTTTTCCCCTGTGAATAGCTAGTCCCGTAAATGATCGCGCACCAAAATAGAACGGGTGCTTGTTTGATAACTGAAAACCGCCGCGTCTGAAGCGGAACCAGACATCTGTATTTAGTGACTTTTCCAAAAACAATGCATTAAACTGTGACCAAAAAAGGACTTAAATATAAAATGGATAGAATTGGAAATGGACAAGTGCTTTGCGAAACAAAATGACATGTGATCGGGGGTGGAAAAATTCGCGTGATTTGGACTAGTTTTTTTTTGTGGTTGTGATAATGTTGCCGTACCAAGCGGTGGCTATGGACGCTTACGTGGCTTCTGGGTTCCACCACCACCAGCGCCCGGGAGGGTTGCCCGGGGTGATGGGCCTGGCGGGCCCGGGTGGTGGCCTCAATCCGGGCCTTAACTACACCCATTCCTGGTTCGTACAGCCAAGCGCGGATATCTGTCGGCAGCAACAAGCATCCAACCAATCGCATCTCGAACCTGGGCACGTTTCATTTTTTCTATTTATTTAATTTAAGTTCTTTGTTTTAATTCAATGACATTTTATTCTCTGGTTATTGTTGAAACTGACACCGGGTAATGATCTGTCAAGTACCTATTTTCGATGAATCCACTCGATTGCGTTTGTTATTATTTGCGTTTATTTTATTTATTGTGCTTTTTATTATAGGCTTTTAATGTGAATAACGAGTGTGTTAAGCCACACGACTGAAGTAAAACTTCTTTAATTTAGCTCTATCTATCGGCCGGTATAACTTTATTATTGCTGTGTTAAATTTAATTATAAATTCTCATTTTACCGAAAACTAATTTTAAATTTTATTATGTTGGCAATGGAGATCTACGTGAAACAACTTCAACGTCCGTTCGCCTCGTATTCACCAGCTTACTCCCCAAGTCAAGCGTAAAGAAGTTTTACTTCAATAATTAATTAATAAGTAACATCACTCACTCGGATGACATTGACTTAAATACTTAAAATGACATCGTGACTTTTATTGCGGTGAATAAAACAAAACGAGAAAATAAAATTTAAATGGCCACGCGCCGAGGCGAAATGACAGTTGAATATTTCCTGATTTGTATCTTTGCGTCATTGTTTTTCTTGTTTTTGATAATATACAAAATGTCATGTCAGGTTACTTCATAGTCTACAGGAAGTCGTAATACTTCGTTGTGACAGACTATCTAAAATTAGCCGCAATCACATACAAACGACAACACAGACAAAAAAAATATTATTTATACTAATATTATAAAGATTCCTCTTAATAATATTAGTATAAATAATATTTTTTATATAAATAATGTTTTATATGTAAGTATGTTTGTAACGAATTGGCTCAAAAAGTACTGGATCGATTTTAAAAATTCTTTCACCATTTGAATGCTACATTATCACTGATTAATATAGGCTATTTTAAATGCAATAAATAAAAAATAAGGATTCCTACTAAAACTAAAATAATGTTACCCAAGGTGTAAAAAAATTAAAAAATAACTGTCCACCCGTGCAAAGCCGGGATGGGCCGCTAGTCTAAATATATATAGCTTAAAGGTGACTTACTGATTGACTCACTGACATAGTGATCTATCAACGCACAGCCCAAACCACTGGATGGATTGGGCTAAAATTTTGCATGCAGGTAGATGTTATGACGTAAGCATCCGCTAAGAAAGGATCTTTCGAAATTCTACCCTTATGAGGGTGAAATGGGTGGTTGAATTATTTTCCCGTAGACCACGCCGCAGGCGAAGCTGCGGGCAGAAGCTCGTGTATACATATAATAAAAGTCGTGTTAGTTACACCACTTATAAATCGAAAACGGCTGAACCAATGTTTATGATTTTTGTGTTTTCGGATTTATATTCTTCGTCCGAAATAGGATAATAAGTAATAAAATTAGCTAATCAATAAAAAATAATAATAACGCCCAACGATCACTTACATAGGTCCTAAACCTTAACTAGGATTCCCTCGAGGACCATGGTCCCACAACACTCAGACTCAGAACAAGTATTTGCGATAATTTCTGGGCTGTCGCGGGAATCGTACCCGCCGCCTCTGGGTTATGAGCTGACCGGCTCAACCACCACACCACAGAGGCTGTCGAATAATGACGTCCAACGGTCACATACATAGCTCCTGGACCCTAACTAGGATTCCCTCGAGGACCATGGTCCCACAACACTCAGACTCAGAACTAGTATTTGCGATAATTCCTGTGTACAAATACTTGTCCTGCCGCGGGAATCGTACCCGCCGCCTCCGGGTCCTCAGCTGACCGGCTCAACCACCAGACCACGGAGGCTGCCACAATAACTAAATCCTAAACATGCACATCGATTGACTGTTAGGCGGAACGAAACTTCGTCGGGTCATTTAATGTTGCATCAATTATAAATATAAAAATTGAGATTAAGTAACACGTTCTTTTGACATTAATTTAACTAATGCATACAATTTAACAATTTATATAAAAAATGTTAGCCAGCAAACAGCATACCTTACCCAACGTGGACAAAACAAGTTACTTCACAAATTAAGATGTTATCGCGTGGACGGTTAAGCTTTATGTCGTCGTGTCGTGAACTAGAGGACAAATGGTAATAATTTTACGAGTTTTATCATCAAGTTATTGCTTTGTTATTAAATTTACAACGCGGGTAGTTTTCACCTGTCTGATAAACAGCACTTTAATGCGTTGAGAATTTCTTTGACAACCTCTGTGGTGGGTTGGTTGAGCAGGTTGGCTTATAACGGAGGTGGCGGGATCGATTCCCGCGTCAGGCAAGTATTTGTGCATAGAAAAAAATGCGCAAATACTTGTTCTGAGTCTGGGTGTTGTGGGACCATGGCCCTCGTAGTTTCTGGGTCCCTAGACATAGGGAATCCTAGTTAGGGTCCTGGATCTATGTATGTGATCGTTGGGCATTGTTATTTGTATTAATATTAAGTGTCTAACAATTAACATTTAGGAAGTAGATCAACAATACATATCTACCTTAAATTTTTATATTACACGGTTTTTAACAAACCCAGCCGGTAGAAAATGAGACCGATTATATGACGAGGCACTTTTTTGTCTAAAGATCTGAATCTCGGTTAACTCTATAGTTAAAACATTACTGCATAACATATAGCATAAAGTTTACATTTGTAATTTGTCTGGTTCTCAGAAAACGAGGTAACTGTAATGAATTGTTACATTTTTGTAACAATAGTACTTGTTGCTAAGACGTTAAGAGTCAGAAATTAATTGGTTGATTTGCTCATAAGTAATATTTTTGGATTTATAATTTGTGATTTTCTCACGACCTTTATCTTTTAACAGGTAACGTATGAGACTTATAACGTTTTATTTGAATGATTATAATGTTTTAATACCAGTAGAGTATAGTAGAGATTTACATATATTTAAAAAAAATTATTGTTCTTCTATTTCAGCCGGTTATTTGACTAAATCGTAATTTATAATATACGAGCTTCTACCCGCAGCTTCGTCCGCGGCGCGGCCTATGGGAAAATAATTCAACCACCCATTTCACCCTCTTAAGTGTGAAATTACGAAAAATCCTTTCTTAGTGGATGCCTACATCATAACATCTACGCCTACATGCCAAATTTCAGCCCGATCCATATAGTGGTTTGGGCTGTGCGTTGATAGATCACTAGTCAGTCAGTCAGTCACCTTTGAGTTATACATTGAAATAATAATAATAAGATAATAATTATAATAATAACGCCCAATGCACACACAGATCCAGGACCCTAACTAGGATTCCCTGTATCTAGGGACAAAGGAACTACGAGGGCCAATCGTCGAACAACACCCAGACACAGAATAAATATTTGGGTTTTTTCTTCTGTACACTAATACCTACTTGCCCTACCGCGGGAATGCCATCTGCCACCAAGCAGTAGTATGTAAGCACTACTGTATTCCGGTTTGAAGGGCACTGTAGCTAGTGAAATTACTGGACAAATGAGACTATGATCTGATCTCACAGTCTAGTGATCTTATTACCAGACTGTGCTGATCTCTCAGGATGATGTGCGCAGTGCCATGTCATAGGAAACTTTATATTTTGGAGTTCCAAGTGACACTTTTCTATTATGGGCGGCCGTGTCGCTTAACATCAGGTGAACGACTAGCTCTTAACATAATTCACTAAATTAAAAATAAAGTGATTATATAGGTATACCTACAATAAACATAATAAAACTTAATTGTACTCAGCCAGTGTAAAAAGACCTTGAACGGTAAGTGTGAAAACTGGACAGGTTTCGGCAAAGAATAAAGAACATTAATTTATTTATATACGTACATGAGAATTGTGATGAAATTGTATGTATATGTTAAGAAATCACGCTTCCGATGTTTTAAAGATTCATTATTTATTTCTAAAACTAGTTGCGCCCCGCGGTTTCACTCGCGGATAAAAAGTATTTTAATTATTTGCTCATCCTACGAGAACATTTCACTTTACCGGGATAAAATGTAGCCTATATGTTAATTCAGTGTATAAGCTATCTTGGTACCGAATTTCATCCAAATCTATTTAACCGTTTGAGCGTGAAGGAGTAACAAACATACACACAAACACACATACACACAAACACACATACAAACTTTCGCCTTTATAATATTAGTGTGATGTGATGGTATACGTTACGTTTTGTATATTATTTATTAGTATTTATAAGGTCAAGCTGATCTCATGGGTTTCTTGGAACCGTGTTAAATCACAATTGTATTGACCCGGCGATAAAAAGAAAAATTTTGGAAAAAAAAGAGTAAAGAAAAAAAAAATCACCAATAAATAAATAAATATATTACAATCACAAAATCACATGTAAGTGTAACTTTAGTATAATAAATAATATAAACACCTAACGATCACATACATAAATCCTGGACCCTAACTAGGATTCCCTGTGTCTAGGGACCCAGGAACTACGAGGACCATGGTCTCACAACACCCAGACTCAGAACTCAGAATTTGCACTTTTTTTCTGTTTCAAATACTTGTCATGCCGCGGGAATCGAACCCACTGCCTCCGGGCTATGAGCTCTACCACTACACCACAGAGGCTGTCAAAGTATATGTACTTCCGCACACCCGCGTAGAAATTCAATAGTTGCACCTGAACACACAAAAAACATTTTAACCGCAATATTATTTCGCACAAAAAGCGGAGGCAGCGTTCGAAATCCGCAATTAAAACTTAAATAGCATGTTACGGTAATACCGTAGCGCGTGGACTTGATAGGTCCAATTAATAACGTTTAAAGTATCAAGATTTTATATCCTAATATCTACAGTTGGACTTTTATGAAGTAAAACTTCTTTACGCACGCTTGACTCAGGGAGTAAGCTGGCGAATGCGAGGCGAAGTTGAAGTTGGTTTACGTAGAGCTCTATTGTCAACATAACAAAGTTAAAAGTTTGTATTATTATGTTGGTATGTGCGGTAAAATGATAATTTACAATTATTATCAAGATGGCGACATTAACATTAAACAAAGTTATACCGGCCGATAGATGGAGCTAAACTAAAGAAGTTTTACTTCAGTCGTCTGGTCTAAAGCACATTCGTTTTTTCTTACAACATAAACAAACGATATTGCGAAATACTGTTTATTTCATAAAAGAGTGTAGTTGGATTATGATTCTAATTTAGAAATGTTTGTCCAATATTACAACATGTCTAAAGCCCAATTTACATGATACAAGAATCCGTGTTACATTGTTTCGTCATGCTCTTTATTTTCCAATCAAAATATGTTTCACAACGGATGTGACTTTTTGTTGCCACATTTCTATCCCTTTTTGTTCGCTTTAGACGTTTTGATCAAGTGTGAAAGGGCCCTTGTCTTCGTGTAAATCATTTTCGAATATGGGGAGTTTTACACTATAATAGTTTTAGAATAAAATAAGTAAAAAACAAACATCGTTTATACTTGATCTGTCTGGGTGTTGTGGGATCATGGTCCACGTAGTTCCTGGGTCCATAGATACAGGAAATTGTAGTTAGGGTTCAGGATCTATGTATGTGATCGTTCGGCGTTATTTATTGTTCTTTATTTGAAAAACGATTAAATGAACTAAACCTAGGTGACAATAGGACTTGGCAGAAAATAAATAATAGTATAAAATTTAACAAATTGCCTTTTAATATTATAAACTGTTTGGTTACACACTAAGCGTTTTGCTGGGTCATTTATAGTCCGAACGGCCAAGGAATGGAATGCTCTTCCAACAACAGTGTTTCCTCCTGGGTATAACCTGGGTCTTTTTAAGTCAAGAGTGAATGGGCATCTCATGGGCAAGCGTGCTCCACCTTAGACAACTTCGTCACTAACAATCAGATGAGTTGTTGTCAAAAGTATGCCCCATTTTGCATTAAAAAAAAACTACACTGCAAATTAAAAGCACACAGTGGTGCAAGATAGTATTTTAATTAGAATAAAAAAACAAGTTTGTTTACAATAAAATAATAATAAGTAAGAACAAAAAATAATAATAAAACAGTAGCTTAAGATAGATAATCTAATCGCCAAAATTAAAATTACCCAATTTTAAACTTTATCACAACAAAATAAGGATATCATCATCATATTATGTAATCATCCAAATAGCTGGCAGTAATCTAAGACGGTCCTTTTCAATGGATCTATTACAAATTGTCTTGTTGTTACTTTTTATTGATTTTTTTCTACAGGATGCTTAAAAAAATTAAGTATTTAATATTTTGATATGATAGTAGGTATGTTTTGATATAGTTTAGGAAGATCAACATCCACATGCACATAAATCAATTACCATCAAAGTATATTAAACATTGTCATTAAAAATAGATTTTTAATATTTTAATGAAATAAGTATGATCAAAAACTAGTGATTTATATGAGTTTAAATTTTAGGACTAATTAGTAGAAAATAAAGTTACGTACTTGTTTTAGATCAGCCTGTATAACCCGGTAGCCTCAATCAGCGTGAGCCACCAAACGCTGAATCACCGCGATTCGTCGCGCCCTCTATCTATTGAAGTTTTTATCCCGACAGAGATCAACTTTGATATTAGATGGTAAAATATCTAGCTTGGGGTTTTTGGGTCCAAGTGTAAATCCATAACTATTATTTGAACGCTTGTGTTTACGTATAATGCATGCGGAAATATGTGCTTCGTTTTTTTGTATAAAAGAGAATCCGCTCATTTTGATACTTTTCTTTGATTGTTTTACAATTTAATAATAATAATAATAATAAATTTATTTGTTCACATAAAATAAAGCACACAGAATTATGCATCTAGGAATGTTATGGACTAAAGAATAACAAAATAACAAAAATAATGCTGAACCCTGAATCCCACACTAGGACGACCTGTGTCGTGAGATTCAGTTTCTTCCTAAATGTAGGGTAGTTTATCGCTGATTATTAGAGTAGACATATAAAATTGCACTTAAGTATCTATTTTATGGTAATGTTCATTAGTATCTAGGTAGGTACTTTTCCATACAATAAAAGGATTTGTGTTATACAATTATATCAATTAAAAATTTTGTAAGTAATTTGGCAACATTTATTTTGCAGTATTTTGCTCGTTTGTTGAATATCATAATAATAATGTTTATCGGGTATTTCTTAGAGCTAATTGCATAACAATATCGTTATAAAAACAACAAACATGCGATTTAAAAGAAATAGAATAAACAAGCAAAATTAAATTTTAAATCCATCATACAGCAACATCCAGTCCAGAACAAAATGCAAATTGAATATGACATAATATTATTTATAGATCGCATAAAATCAGGGAACAAAGGTAATTTAAAAAATCAGTACTTACCCATACTAATAAGAGTAATCTGTAAATAATAAAACAAATAAAACATTTAATCAAAATGTACCGAATTTTAGTAACCTAGCTATGATTTGCTACTAAAACTAGTATACGATATTTAAAAATGGCAATAAAAAGTTAAATAAAACTACCAAACTTCACTTTCGGCCAACCAAACCATAATAATCGAAATAAATCCGTCCTCGAAAACGTCCGGCACCGATTACAAGAAACTGCCTATTATCCGTCATTATAGAATCGAATCAATGTTAAAAATCGATTTTTCAAAAAACATCGTTCGATTTATGTCTGCGGTTTACTTGAGCTTTTTATTGCAGATGCCTTTTTTATTAATTTTACAAGTGCTGATGGAAATCAAATGTTATTTTATTGTTTTGAAAGTAGATTATGGTTTCTCGATTTGAAAGACGAATTGCAGTTTTGCTTGAAATCTATTTGTGAATTTTTCAAAACTTATAAAATATCTGAACTGAGAACCTACTTTTTGGACTAGGTTGAGAAAAGTCACGCGCGTTTCTATAAAATAAAATATTATTAGATATATATAATGTATATAATATTAGATTTTATATTTACTATAATAACTTCCAAGTTCCCAGACGTACGAAGTAAAAGTGAAAATTTAATTTAACGGCTGCTATAAGGTATTCCAACTTCTTCATTCTCACGCTTCAATTCTACGACTAATACACATTCTGAAATTCCAATACCATAGGGAGGCACACAATCGATCAACCGGTCAGTCTCGGATTAAATACAGGACAAGTGTCCCGAAAATGATCTATTATGCCCCCTTTACCTCATCAACGGACTTTTGTAGTGACCCCTGTTGTTTTAATGCCTTCTTTTAGGGTTGATTTGGCAGGAGGGTAAGGGTTGAGGTCTTTAATGATGCTGTGCTGGTGGTTTAACATTGATTGGATCTGAAGTCAGTATCGATGGGCGTTTAAGCTAACTTTTACAATGGCTTTCACGTTTTTGACATATAAATGTAAGAAACTTTTAAATTAAGGAAATCTTTAAGAAATATCACAAAAGTTGCCTAATGAAAGAGTTCAAATTCGTATTTTATAGCTTAGTTTTTTTAGTATCACTCATTCGTTCATTTATCCTATAGCTACAAGCCTATAATCACTAATAAGTAAGTACTAGAAATTTTGGTGGGAACGCAAAAAAGATTCCGTCACCGCATCGTATTATTTTCCAAAACTTGTGTTATAGTGTTAGTGCATAAAATTGGTGGCATTCTATTCGTTAAGTGCTGGATTACAGGCGTGAGTGTGGGAAAATGGTATAATGATGGTGAAACGTTTCTTTTCGTGTTGTTTCCAAAACTCCATAGAAGCTTCAAGTAAAGTTGCCACCACTTTACTAGGAGGTATGACTTTGACTAGACTATGACTTGACTATGGCTTGACTTGATGACTTCGACTGTGACTTGACACATATTTGCGTGAAATATCATTAACTTGATAAATAATCAATTACTTGACACTGGCTAAATACACGGAAGTGTGGAGCCAAAACATAAAAAAAAAATAAAAAAAGTAAGTACTAAAAACAGTGCGTTACTATCTGTAGGTATGTTTGCACAGACGAAAAATAAAATTCAAACTTTATCCTAGAGCCAAAGATTTCTATTTTCAAATATCGTAATTACTTTTTGAATATTGTTTATGTAATTAGCCAGTTCCGGAAACATGAAGTGCGCTCGGTGTACTTAGATGTTTCGAACAAAATGGTGCACTAGTTCAACAAAAATACGTAAGAATTCGTCGCCGGTCCCAACTGGGGCGCAATCAGGCGTCCCTCTGTCTATTATAGCAAATAACTATTATTTTCTTCGTTCAATTGGCTGCGAATGCAGGAACGGCTCTTTGTATTGCTAATTTTGGATAATGTTAGTTTTGTTACAATTTGATGCAATTTTCTTCAAGCTTCTAGTGTTATTATAGCTTCAAATTTAAATATTAAGGTTGAATATTTCTACAATTGTATTTATTTATTAACAAATAAAACAGTCTCAATCAATTTAATGTGTAAATGTATACCTAAGTAGTAAGTAGGTAAAATTTTGTATCATCAAAAAGAGAGATAAGACCATTTTTAATCTATATTTTATTCTTTATAACTATTTAGTCCTTTGTCCCTAATCTCTCCAAAACTGAGACTATTATTTGTAAATTGCCATTAGCTACGTAATTAGTAAGTCTAAAAGTCATAAAAATGTGATTTTCATTCCATTTCACGCCAATAAATCTAATATTACTTTAGTCCGATGATAAATACAAATATCTTAGAAAAACCACGGCTACCACATGGGGCTGGCAAATCCCCGAATCACCATATTTACCCAAAAGCTATAGTAAGTAAATCCTCACATTGCTTTTATGAATGAAATCATTTTCCAGCTTCACTACCATTTTGGCAGGCAATTTGCTAACGGTGAGCGACTATTAGTCATACTCGTATCGGCGCGACTGGAAGATTGGTCATTTTTTGTCCACGAGACGGGAGGTTGAACCACTGGGGTGCGGGTGATAGCATCTATTGCGAAATGTTTTTCTTGACGAAACATTGTTTGATTTATGAATGTTGCGGAATTGGATGTATACTCTAAAACAAAATAAGTAGATGCTAAACAAACAAGTGCGTAATAATTACGTATTAAATTCATGGGAGGAGTTTTGGCGGGAAAGCGAAAAAGATTGCGTCACCGCATTGTATTATTTTCCAAAACTTGTGTTATTTTCAGTGGTAGTGCATAAAATTGGAGGCATTTTATTCGTTAAGTGCTGGATTACAGGCGTGAGTGTGGGAAAATTGTATAATGATGGTGAAACGTTTCTTTTAGTGTTGTTTCCAAAACTCCATAGAAGCTTCAAGTAAAGTTGCCACCACTTTACTAGGAGTATGACTGACTAAACTGACTTGACTATGACTGTACTTGGTGACTTCGACTGTGACTTGACACATATTTGCGTGAAATATCGATAACTTGATAAATGATCAATTACTTGACACTGGCTAAATACACAAAAGTGTGGAGCCAAAACTAAAAAAAAAAAAAAATTCATCGGACGTGGACTTTTTTTTATGATAATAGTAGAGCCTGCGCGCGGTTTTCCATGTTTTTTCATATAATTCTCAATGCTCGATTTGTCCAAATTAGGGGTACAATTTTCAAAAACACTTCTAGTACACCCCTACGCCTTAAAAGGAAGACACTGCTCAAACATCAAGTCCTTAGGTCCAGCGGTTTAGGTTGCACGTTGTCAGATAGTCAATCACTCAGGACAAAGTCCTGTGTTAAAACAGATAATTTTAAAATGTTCGAAATGGATATCTTAATATATATAAATCTCGTGTCACAATGTTTGTCCTCAATGGACTCCTAAACCACTTAACCGATTATAATAAAATTCGCACACCATGTGCAGTTCGATCCAACTTGAGAGATAGGATAGTTTATATCTCAATCTATAATAGATATATATTAAATACCCGTGCGAAGCCGGGGCGGGCCGCTAGTATTTTTATATAAATGTGACCCATAATCATATAATTTTAGTTCTAAGTAGTAATTAATGGAAATGGAATACCTTGCCAGCATCTGCGTTTCCGGCGAAATATGACCCGGGCGTGTTCAAGAGAAGAGTGAATAGGTACTTGGCTAGCATGCTACACCTTCGATCGCATCGTCACTTCCCATCAGATGAGAGCGCGGTCAAATGCTAGACAAGTTTGAAGTAAAAAAAAATGTAGTTCTTAGAATTCAATAAAACGATCATTCATAACTCACTCACCAGCTGATTATTACAAACTTCACGCCTGAACAAGCGAACACAATTATCAATTTAACACCAGCTCATCAGTACAAACACTACAACATTCAATCAGCATTCATTCGTATTCCGATCACAGTTCCAAGGAAAATTGGATATGACGTGATTATTAAAGTCCGCCTAAAGAGCGGCAATTTGGGCAGCGCGCAAATCGCTCGCCCCACTGGGCCCAAGGGGCCGGCCAGACGCAATCACCTTTATTTATTTTTGTCCAGAAAATTTTGGTGCATTGTACCACTGTGCTGACGTCGAACTAGAATTGAAAGGTTATAACTACGTCTAAGAATTTTAAATAACCAAAACTACTGGATTTTTCACCCAGTTAAACTATATGCCTATAAGAAAATGATGTGTGATCATAATTGAAGAGGTGAGAACAAAAAGGGTTTAACTGATTTTTTTCACAAAATGACTTATAGGTATCGTTGGATTCAGCATGAAATTATCTACAATAATACATTCTAAAAATAGCGAAATGAGGCTTAAATCTCGAGATTTTGAGTCTATAAACGGTTTATGTGTCACAGGAATACAGTTCGCTTAGCATAAAAACATTATTATATTTATTTTATTATATTATATTTTGACAGTAATTGTATGAATTAGTACTATATTTAGTATTTTAAAATAGAATTAAAACATTTTAAAGCAACTGAAACTTACATAAACCTTTTCTATTACCTTATAAGCACTCTACATTAAGATGACGCCGTTGAAGTTTAAAGTCAATTTTCTCGAAACTATCAATTAGACAGTAAACCTTTTTATTCTCAACCCTTCAATTATGTCTATATATATAATTGTGATAATTAAGAGTATCCTATGTGTTAATCCGCCGTATAAGCTATCTGCGTGTTTGCGTGAAAGAGTAAAAAAAACATTAATACATACAAATTTTCGCACTTATAATATAAGTAAGGATGCCCATTTTTTATAATCATTTTGAAACTAAAAATATAAATAAAAGTTAACATTTAACCCTGTGATTGAAAGTTTAAATGACAATATGAAATGTAATGATACAAATATTAAACGTTCGTGCCAATAAAGACTATTACGAGTATATTTTGTTTTTAAAATCACACTTCATCGTGGGAGTGATTAAAAAACTATATTTTCTTGATCATCAAGAATGAAAGCGGCATTTTCACATGAGCTTTGTACTTGTAGGTGTTGAAACAGATCTATTCTATTACTTAAAAGGTCTAAGGAAGACATCGAAGATTAGATTTCCATAAGCCTATCTAGTACTATAAAAAAACAACTCGAAACTCTTTAAAGTAACCCTAACAGTACCTACCTACGACCATCATCACCTTCGACTGCGCGCATCGAATCACAAAGTAGCTTCCTCTAACGCTGAACTATTCTAAAAAATACTTGTCACCTCACCTAATAGCATTCACACTCCACTCCTGAAAAGTTCCTTGCAAAAATAGACTTTATTCCATCGCAATACAGTAGTGAAAACAACAAAACACTAAACTATATTTAAAGGAATCGATTGCAAATATGTATCTTATGCTGTGGAGATAAGGTTGTGAGAAGCCAGGGCATGTCGTGATGAAAGTCGCCGAGTCATATTAGCCTCATCTTAGGGGTAACCCGTCTCTGGAGAATGTACCCTTGTGATTAGTTCTATAGGTGGATCGAACGAATTTGGTACTTGAAAATGGCAACCTAAAATTACTGCGTACTTATCTTTTTATCCAACTCTTTATATACTACATATACAATTAGTAAATATTTTAATATAGATAGTATTGAAATTAGTATTAGTTATTGACTGTTATACACTAAACCTTTTACATTGAAAAACTTCCCAATTTAATATCATCCACCCAATTTCTCACTGGATCTTTTAAATAAAAAGTACCCTATGTCAATCTTAGTGGAGTAAGCAATAATTGTGATTTTTTTTCACAATTGCTTCAGACGTTTTTACTGAAAAGTCCCACAAACAAACGTTTCATTAGTATACATAGAAAGATAACATTATTAACTCAAACAGCTAGGATTTTAATTGTTTTTGAACTACTTCACCAAAGACGCAAAGATATCAAAGTAAGCTTCTTTTCCTATCTTAATGTAGACTTCTGAATAATAATGTAAACATTGACAGTCGATTCTCAATAGAAAGAAATATAGTCAATAATTGATATAGGATCACTAAACTAGTTGTAAATCGACAGAGATTATAAATATTTAACGTACAATATGTCAATTAATTATGCCATGTCTAAAAATTAATGGAACCAATATTCTCAAGTATCAAAATTCGTTGAGCGCACTACGGTCGACACCTTTGACATTAAAGTCCATACGTCGTGACCTTTGCTTGGACACGCTATTTCTATAGCGTCATCTCTTTCATTTATCAGTCGCTTATTTTCACGGAAGAATGTGCACCTCCCAACATAATGTAAACTTTAATAGGTATTTCTCACAAAAAAAAATATTATGACATTAAAGTTACAATATTAATCCACATTTACACAACTAATTATTCCATCCATCCTTATTAACGGTTTCTTTTTTGATTAGACAGACACTTTATTGTTTTTTTTTTGTGTGTGAATTTCACCCCAAAACGGGTCAATCAATTTGAATGAAATTTTTATGCATTGATTGCGTAGAATCTCAAATACAAAACAACACAAAACTTTTTTTAAACTCTTTTCGACGGAATAAAAATAATAATAATATAGTAATAATCGTAGATATTTTTTATGTAATGCGTTTTTTTGCCATGAATGCAATAAAAATATACTACAATTAGTTTTAAGTATAACACCGTTATGATAAATAGAAATTATATAATAATAAATAATAATAATAATATGTGTGGACATCTCACACAACGCCATCTAGCCCCAAACTAAGCAAAGCTTTTATTATGGGAACCAGATAACTGATACAATACTTAAATACTTTTTGTTTGTAAATACATACATATAACCATATAACACCCAGACACAGAACAAACACCTATGTTTGTCATCACACAAATATTTGTCCTGGGTGGGAATCGAACCCACAACCCACAGTTCAGGAGGCAGGGTTACTACCAACTGAGCTATCGGGCCAATCAAAGTATTCAGTCAATTAGTTTCAAGTCATGTATTTCTCATGTAAGTGAATAGTATTCTTTTGAGAAATAAAGTTCTTAAACCAGAACCAGGAATAAACTATTTATTTTTTCTTCCTTTCTCAAAAATCAACATTCACACACTTGTAATTTTTTTTTTTATGTTAAGGAATGACGTGACGAGCTGGCCGTTCGCCTGATGTTAAACGACACAGCTGCCCATACCAGGCTGCAGTGTCACTCGGAACTCTAAAGTATAGAGGTTCGCGTGACACTGCACTGCGCACGTCATCCAGAGACATCAGCACAATCTAGTAATAAGGTTACTAAACTGTGAGATCAGATCATAAAGTCTCATTTGCCCAGTAATTTCACTAGCTACAGTGCCCTTCAAACCGGAACACAGCAGTGCTTGCACACTACTGCTTGGCGGCAGAATAACTGGCAAAGCGGTGGTACCTACCTAGACGAACTTTGCAGTAAAGTCCTACCACCTAGTAAAACACCTAGTAAACTCTCAATTTATAACTTTTGAAGTAGTTATTGACCCTAACACATACTTTAGTAACTTTTCACTTTTCAAAAAGTTGATGCCCAAAGATATGCACATTCACACTTCCCACCCTCGCAGGGTTGGATAGTTCCTTTAAGGACATCCGAGCCTTTACTTTGTGTCTTGAGTTTAGTCAACCGTCTTCTCCCTGGGGTCCGGTAGACCCCAGGGTCAGTGGGGTCCGGTAGGCCCCGGTACAACGTTCAAATAGATTGACGCTGAGTTACATACTTCTGTGTGAAAACTCGGCTTAAGTAGGCGTGAGTTCGGACACAGAATAAATTTTAATAATTAAAGGTATTTGAAAAGCTAGGTACCGATTAGGTCATTTTAATTTGTAAGTCTTGATTATTAAAGTAAAATGTCTGAAATAACTTGACATTTTTTCCGTACAGATTGCGGTTGATAGGTACTGTTTACAAAAAAAACTGTGAGAAATAGGGAATGAAAAAAAAAAACCGAAACTGATAGTAGTTTAAAGAATTATAGAAATAAAACGAAATACCGTTAAAAAGTCAATTTATCTAATTATTTATTAAATTATATTGAAAACCCTGAAGATTTAAAAAGTTACTAAAAAATTTAGTTCTAAATTAAAAAGTTAAGAAACCCATTTTAATGTCCTATTTGCTTATAATCTATAATTAACTTAACCCTACAATGGCGACACTAAAATAAACCTACACAACACAACACTGATGCACGTCATACTAAAGTTTTACAAATTAATGTTTTTGTTGACTGGCCCGATAGCTCAGTTGGTATTATATCCCTGCCTTCTGAATGCAGGTCGTGGGTTCGATTCCCACCCAGGACAAACATTTTGTGTGATGAACATTGATGTTTGTTCTGTGTCTCGGTGTTTATATTGTATTCTATGTATGTATTTACAAACAAAAAAGTATCTAAGTATTGTATCAGTTATCTGGTTCCCATAGTACGAGTTTTGCTTAGTTTGGGGCTAGATGGCGCTGTGTGAAATGTCCACACATATTTATTATTATTATTTATTTATTATTATTTACAGCTCCTAAGTTCGCACTTAAGACCCCGACTAGATCCCAGTTTCTGGTACGTTTGTCAAACTCGTGTTAAGTTTTTTTTTTTTGATGTTTTGGCTCCACACCTCCGTGTATTTAGCCAATATCAAGTAATTGATAATTTATCAAGTTAATGATATTTAACGCAAATATGTGTCAAGTCACAGTCGAAGTCATCAAGTCAAATCATAGTCCAGTCAAAGACATACTCCTAGTAATGTGGTGGCAACTTTACTTGAAGCTTCTATGGAGTTTTGGAAACAACACGAAAAGAAACGTTTCACCATCATTATACCATTTTCCCACACTCACGCCTGTAATCCAGCACTTAACGAATAGAATGCCACCAACTTTATGCACTAACACTGAAAATAACACAAGTTTAGGAAAATAATACAATGCAGCGACGCGATCTTTTTCGTTTTCCCGCCGAAACTCCTCGTGTTGAGTTAACATGATACCAAATACTGAACGCTCATTGGTTGCTTGCTAATCATCGACTGTCTCAACCAATGAGCGTAAAGCATTTGGTTTACCTAGTTGACACAAAAACAAACGTATACGAGGCCCCGGGGATTTGTGGTTTTGACAGTCTGTGGTGTGGTAGTTGAGCAGGTCGGCTCATAACCCGGAGGCGGCGGGTTCGATTCCCGCGGCAAGACTAGTATTTGTGCACAGAAAAAAAAGCGCAAATACTTGTTCTGTGTCTGGGTGTTGTAGGACCATGGTGCTCGTAGTTCCTGGGTCCCTAAACAAAGGGGATCCTAGTTAGGGTCTAGGTTCTATGTATGTGATCGTTGGGCGTTATTTATTATTTATTTATTTTTATGTTGCTTGACTAAGTTGTATAGTTGTATGTAGAGGTTAGTCAAAATAATGTTTTGATAATTCTTGTGCGCGAATAGACCCGTTTTATCTTTACAATATAACTAAGTTTTTTTTAATAGACTTTAGTACAAACGGGAATTATACTACTAAACATCGTTATTATTAGTAGGTACTATTATTTTTATTCTGCCCCATATTATTAATGAGAATAAATATGAGGGGTGAGTCAGTTGTAATATTTGACGAAGGAAATGAAAATGTCATCGGCTTATTACGCCTTGTATTTGATGTCTTATGTATGATCTTTAGTTTGATATAGATATTATCATCTTGCGCTTTATTAAGATTATGATTTGATAGATTTATATTATTACGACGGGGATTTTTTTTTTCGTATTTCTTCGAGTCGCTTAAACCAAAATTGAAGGGTTGAGAATAAAAAAAAGTTTAATTGTCAAATTGATAATTTTGAGAAAATTGACTTTAAGCTTCAACAGCTTCATTTTAATGTAGAGTGCTTATAAGGTAATAGAAAATTTTATGTAAGTTTTAGTTGCTTGAAAATGTATTAATTCTATTTTAAAGTACCAAATATAGTATTAATTCATACAATTACTGTAAAAATATAACAAAATAAAATAATTATAATAATGTTTTTATGCTAAGTGGACTGTATTCCTGTGACAGATACACCGTTTTAGACTCAAAATCTCGAGATTTAAGCCTTATTTCGGCATTTTGAGAATGTATTATTATACATAATTTCACGCCGAATCCAACGATACCCATAAGTCATTTTGTGAAAAAAATCAGTTAAACCCTTTTTGTTCTCACCCCTTCAATTGTGCTAACCTCATTAAAGAAACAAACAGTGAGTACGTACAAATACAAAGACAGCCTCTGTGGTGTTATGGTTTAGCAGATCGGCTCATAACCCGGAGGCGGCGGGTTCTATTTCCGCGGCAGGACAAGTATTTATGCACAGTAAAAAAATGCGCAAATACTTGCTCTGATATAAGTTTTATAATATTTCTTGTGATATAAGTTTTAAGATAGGATAATAACCGGTTATTTTGTACAATTATTTCATTTACCTCTTAACTGTTCATAATACATAAATTGGTGGCACCAATAAATCCACCCAGCCTCAAGTACTTATCCTGTAATATTGTCCAATCTTAAGTATTTCTTTTCACCTCGAAGGGTTAATAACCCATAAAACCCATAATATATCCATAGAAAACTCAAGTGAGCACTCAATTGTGGCATAACCACTTCATGTCGACAATGTAATGTGTCATATTTGATGCGATCCACGGGGGGTGTGATATTTCATTGAAGAACTTTGGAAAGGTAGATAATATGGGGCAAGAATTGATACTATTTTCTCACAGTTCTTTATTGAGCGTTGCAAGGTAAATTTTTTTAACATAATATTTTAAAAAACTTACCGTGCAACGCTCAATATTTTGAATAAAATGACTTGTATAATTATATTTATTTAATGTTATTTCACTAGTATTAATAGTTAACCAACTTAGGCTAAGAACGATGTACCGTTATTGGAAATAATAATATACTTATTATTATTATTATTATTAAACTTGACTACATAACAGTACTTGCAGTGTCACTCGGAAGTCTGAAAACGTATATAAAGTTTCGCGCGACACTGTACTGCATCCTGAGATATCAGCACAGTCAGCTAATCAGATTCCCATACCTGTTTCTGGTCATAAAGTTTCATTGACCTAGTTATTTTCTTAACTACAATGTCCTTTAAAACAGGAATACAGTAGTGCTTGCACTACTACTGCTTGGTGGCAGAATAACTGGCAATGTGGTGGTACCTAGACGAACTTTGCAGAAAAGTGCTACCACCTAATTAGTACCTATAGCTCTGGAGTCTTGAGATGGGTCCCGTTTTTTTCATAGCTTTGAAATGTAATCCTTTATTAATTAATATTATTTTATTTATAATTAAAAGCAAACCAAATTGTAGTTAAAAAAAATTGACTACTCAATCTAATTCAACTGTCAACAGAAATCATTATATTGACACTTGTCTGTAAATGTGACTATAAGTCATATGGTGACCTAAAGCGACAGGAGTCATACTTACAAATTTTCAATACTTCACAGCATTTCACAATATTACTAACATTATTAATGATTCGACAGTTTTTATTTAAAAAAAAACTTTAAAATCTGGGAACTGAGATTCACATTGTATTGCTCTAAATGATTCACTATAACACTACTAAATAAAATACGAAGGTGGTAATTCTAAACTTAAAATTGGCACCGTTGCTTCCAACACAATAACAAAAGAACCAAAGTTGAATCAAACTACCCAGAACAACAACAAATTTACACCTAAACCCCAATGAATACAAAACGGAAGCAAAACTCTTTGATACCGTACCATTACCTTTTATACCCGTTACCTAACCGCGATCGACAATCAATGTTTAGACTTAAGCTCATTCAAGGAGAAAATGCAGCGACGAGCTCAACGTTCCCATGGTCCAAGAGACTACAGAATACGCGGTAGTTAACGTATCCCAGATTAACTCGCTGTTTGAGAGATGGAGACGATGATGGGCTGAATGTGTCAACTGTCAACCTTTTAACACTTATAATTGAAGATTTAACTATTAGGGTGATTGTTATAGTTTTCACATGCATGGGGTTAATCTTGTGTTTGATAAATCGATTCATGCTGTGAGGGTTCGGTCCTTATTTGAGACTGGCTTCTGCCCGCAGCTTTGCACGTGTGGCCTATAGGAGAAAAGGAAGAAAATTTTCATAAACAATTCAACCACCCATTTCACCCTCTTAGGGATGGAATTTTGAAATACCCTTGCTTAGTGGACTTTACAAAGAATACACTCTCCAAATTTCAAAATCAATTCCGTTACACATCCACCAGCTTAGCGTGCGAAAAGGAGTTTTACTTCAAAAATAAAGCTATTATATTTTCAGCAAATAGCTTGAATACTAAAGACTCAAATCCAAACTTAACAAGATTTTTCCTAGTACATACCTAAGCGTTCTTTTGATGAGTGCAATCAACACAGCTTCTAGAAGTGTCCCGAGTCACATCCTTTTCCCCGGGGGACGCTAATTTTCGTAGCAGGTCGCAACTCAATTTACTCTGGACACATTAACGGTAAGTACACCCGGTACGTTGCGTACAAGACGTATTTTTATCACCACTACGGGTTCGATTCCTCCAGTTTCTACTATTTCAATTTGCAAAAGAATTTCCTTCTTTCTTCAAAAGAAAACTAAATTTTTATCCTCCAGCTTGTGTAATAGAACTGGGTTTGCTTTTACCGGTGTTGGAGCTTAGAACGTTTTGGCTTCGAATGAAAGCAATGATCACTGACCACTGATGGATGGAATTGTCTTTTGAATTCGGTCTTGTTTGTTCAGGTTTTAAGGTTGAAGTTCGTATGGCAATGTTTTGAGTAGAGGGTCAAGATGTTAGTGCAGTATTGCGGGTTCGATTCCCAGGTGAGCAGGGTGTCGGGACACGTACGGAGACACTTAAAGACGGCTACTTCGATGAAGGGAGTCTGTCATAAAAATTGGACAGGACAGGACAAAAATCTTTGGAGTGGTGTATCTTGTTTTTCAATAGTTTTACTGGTCTGTGGTATAAATTTTAGGGATATATTTGTGGTGTATTACATTTATACTAATAATCCAAAGAAAAAGTCACGTTACCGATCGATCATATAAATATATTTTTTAAATATTTTTGATTAACTCCTTATTTTTTTTTATTTATTAAACAAAATGCGACTCGCGAACATTTACATAATAATATAAAGTAGGTGAATAAGTAAACGCTAAGGCTAATATTATTTCTTAATTATAATACTTTAGTAAACTAATTCAAGGCGGCGATAAATGTTCAATACATATGTACATATAATATGTAAACATTTTCCTAAGTAGACTTCGATTTGTTTATAGACCATTTTCTTTAAGATTGTGTATAAAACGGAGACTGATGCTGATGATGATGATGATACCAAAGCTTCTAGGTACCCGCTTATTCCTCTGTGACATCCTCAAATGCAGTAGGTATTATAGAGAGATAAGTGCGAACTTAGGAGCAAACTTTAGTACAGCCCGACATGAAACTTTCAGCCAACTTATAAGCACGAAAATCTTCGGTAAAACCTTAGAAAATTCCGTTTTGAAATTCAATTGTCTATTATTATTGCACCGAACTGACTCTACCATATAGAGTTCACTACTTGCCAAATGGATAAGTGCAGCTTCTGTCATGGTAATGGTTATACGATCTCTACTTATACGTACATTATACGTAGAGAAAGAAGAGCTTAAAGATTTTTTGGTAGAAAAAGAAGACTACTATTATAATGAAATTAGGTCTGTCTAAATAAAAAAAAATGAAAAATATTTTTTCGTTAAAAATTATACGCAATTTTAAAAAAATTATCACTTTTGTTCGAAAAGAGCTAGTTTGTTCTTCGTAAAGAGGGAAGAAAATAACTTTTTAATTCCTAGGAACTAAGTGACTTGAATTTAGAATGTTTATATTGTTAGTTTTAGTTACTGGCCCGATAGCCCAGTTGCAGTCGCCTGATGATAAGCGACACGGCTGCCCTTATCAGTTACAGTGTTAGTCGGAACTCTAAAGTATAGAGTTTCGCGTGACACTGTACTGCGCACGTCATCCTGAGATATCAGTACTGGTCTAGCAATAAGATTATTAGACTGAGATCAGATCATAAAGTCTCATTTGCCCAGTAATTCACTAGCTACAGTGTCCTTCCAACCGGAACACAGCAGTGCTTGCGCACTACTGCTTGGCGGCAGAATAGCTGGCAAAGCTGTGGTATCTACATAGATGAACATTGCAGAAAAGTCCTACCACCTAGTAATAAAACCTTATCAATTAAAGGATTATACCATTTAAAAGTAAGTTATATAATTAAGTAGAAATAACTTAAAGGTCAGGGGCTACCAACCCTCCACTTTAAACTGACTTTAAACAATGTTACCCACCCCCAACAATTTGAGTGACCACGTGACCCCTTACTTTAAATCAACCTCATACAGTCGAATGGAAAAGTCATTTAAACATAATAAAAAAGTGCAAATTGCGTTTGTCCATTTCAGTGTTTTTTTTTACAAACTGGAATAGGTAGCTATCGAATGAATATCATGGAAGAGTAAAAAACAAGCAAGTTTTAAACAGTGTAAAAACCACAATAGACTCATCGATCAAACGTGAAATAAAAAAATAAGTTTTAATTTTTAAACCGCTGGTTAAAAATAAACTATCATAACTAAATTTATCCAGGCGTGAAATTAAATTTTCTCATCAGCAACTTAAGCAGGGCTTATTATATATTTAAATAAATACTAATAAATTGTAATCAGAATTTAATGTTAAATTAAACGCAAATTAAAAAAAACGACACATTAGAAGTAAAATACGTTTTTGAGGTTAGGTGTTGCTGTTGTTTGTCAAAGTCAAAGTCAAAAGATTTATTGCAAATAGGCTAATTTAAGCACTTTTACAAGTCAAAATTATATTAGGTACTTAAAATTAAGTTATTTCACTAAGCATATTAAATTACAAAGTGCTTATTGTCAAATAATATATAGCAAGCCCATTACAATAAATGAGTTCGAAAAAACAAATTAGTTCTCTTTCTCACTACTGGTGCAAGCAATCCGGCACAATGCAGAATAGAAAACTTTGATCCGAAGCTTCGATTACAACTGTAAAGAAGAAGCTACAAGAAACTTTACAGTGATAACTTTGTGTTGAGTGACTTTATTTCTGCTCTTCAGTGAGCGAAATTTTTCTGATTCTAGATCTAACACTTTTGTATCCGACTGTACCTTAGCATGGTTGTTTTCCATTTTAACAATTGAGTTTGTTATAATCTTAAACTCAAATCTTATTTAAAGGGTTGGCTCGGACTTTCTTTATATTTTAAACGTTATTGGTCCCAAAGCTACAGTTAAACTCTGATACGGATTTAGTACTTACGATTAGAGATTTATGACTGACTTAAAGACCTTTTAAGCCTATCGGTTCACATATAATTACTTAGATAAAATAGCAAAACACAGCTTTATTCGTGAAAGGTTAAAATGTCTTTGAACCTTTATTAAATTGTCAAAGTAAAAGCGTAAACCTAAAGCAAGCTGTTATTTTTTTTAAACCGAGGATTAAACCACGGGTTTAACTGATACAATATAGTCAAAGTCAAAGCCAAAAGATTTATTGCAAATAGGCTATTTTTAGCACTTTTACAAGTGAAAATTATATAGGTATTAAAGTTAAGTTATTTTACAAAACATATAAAATTACTAAGTGCTTATTGTCAAATAATGTATAGCAAGCCCATCACAATAAATGAGTTTGAAAAAACAAATTAGTTATCTTTCTCACTACTGGTGCAAGCAGTCCGGCACAATGCAGAACAGAAAACTCCGATCCGAAGTTTCGATTACAAAGAAGAAGCTACCCTACAAGAAACTTTACAGTGATATTTTTTTTTCTTCTGTCTTTTACAATATATAATTTATTACAGTTGAGATAATGAATATATTACAAAAGTAACCAACAAGAATATGCAAGAAGAATACTTTGATGATCTTATTGAATCCAACTTTCGTTAACTAAGCAGGGTTTTCTAATCACTGTCCCTATTATAATGCCATGATGAGTACAACATTAAGGGCGTTGCACCTCTCAAGTTTACTACCAGGGGTGCTCAACCCGGGTGCCAAGTAAGCGTTCCCGGGATGTCCCACTTTACGATCGAACGGGATTACACCCCGTCCCGGGATCCCGGGAGTCCTAAAGTTTATTGTCACCTGAGTAAGGCCATTTGAAAATTGCGAGTTTATGACTTTGCTTAAGGTGGACTGTAAAGTGTACGGTATTTCCGTTTTGTAACAAAATGACAAACGACAGTGACGGTGAAGTATGTGATTTTTTACGAATAACATTCAGTAGAAAATTCTCTTGTCCTTGATACATAACACCTAAATTAACACGATATAATCTTATACTAACACGAATAAGAAACAATGAATGCAACTTAATGAAAAACACTAGTCAGTAGAGGCGATTTTTCGATGGCTAGACATAGTCTATCCGCTGATCTGACTATAAAAATTATAAGCCGACTAAAATAAAACGTCATTCTCTTCAGCATACGGATTTAAAATTATATTTTTTTGTTTACGTTATAATTAATAACTTTTAACAGATTATTGAAAAACCTATCACCTCAGCCCATAGCAAGATTCTTTATAATTATAAAGTAGGACTATGTCTAACGAATTTTCTTCAACATTAGAAGGGCATTCTGAGACATTATCTCATATCCCCGTTTAGAGCCCAAATTCAGATTCAAGGAAATTTTAATAACACTTATTAACTGGTTTGATGGATCATGGAAGGGACAGAATCTTTCTCAAACTGTAGGACTTAAGAGCTAATCTCATCCATATAGAAACATCATATCCAAAGATTATTTTGTTATAAAGATTCCAAAAGTTTCAAGGCTAATAGTTCCACCAAACTACAAACAAAAAACCACATAAAATGAATTACGTACTAACAGAGTTTATCACCAAAATGCAAATGACTATCACAAGTTATACTGTACAGAACTCATTAGCGACTCCCACCGGTGGGCGTGTGGGAGTGGCTGAAGGCACACCTACCTGATAACTGTGAGAATATGGAAGATATAATATATGAAGGTATTTTTCGTAAGTGAGTTTTATTGGATATTTAGTTTAATTTGTTAGTAGACAGGGTATATTTTTGATATAGTTGCATTTAACGAAACTTTTATGTAAATTGCAAATGATCTATCTAACGTTGTTTGGGTGTCGGTCGGAACTAGATAGTTTATAAATAAAACTAATCACTAGTGTTTTTACCAACTAAACAGATATCTAAGAATAAAAGACCTGAGTTTTAATTAATATTGTGGTTTAGCACCATGATTAAACCTTTAATGAGCCTAAACATGTTCCAAAATAGAAGCAGGGAGATACCTGCAACAAAACTGTATATATTAGTCTTACTAAGCCCTAAAGTGAACATCAAATATACGATAAATGAAATTTGATAGGTACATTCAAGACATAGCAGACTCAATTTTCTATCTAAGAGATTACTAGTTTTCTAAAAATGTACAGCACAAACTAGCGTCTCATCTTGTCCTTATATCAATGAAAAATTATATTTATAATTAATCTTATCTTCATGCTACATGACTAGAGTATATGGTATTTTACTCCTGATTTCCTTTCCAATTATAAGTATTCAGACAACTACAAAAAGACATTCAGCAAAAAACTGATAAAAAAATTTAAAACACTTATTAAGCTTAATCCTGGAATAATCCATTATTTTTTCAAAATGAATCGACCTAAACCCTATATCTCAACAATCCACTGTCGATCTATCGCCATCAAAATCTAACCAGTATCTTTCCCCACAGCATCCTAGAGCTCCGAAAAGAGAAGAGTCGAGACGCAGCTCGCTCCAGACGGGGAAAAGAGAACTACGAGTTCTACGAGCTGGCGAAGATGCTTCCTCTCCCTGCCGCCATCACCAGCCAGCTGGATAAGGCCTCCATCATCAGACTGACGATAAGCTACCTGAAGTTAAGGGACTTCTCCGGTCATGGGGATCCGCCGTGGAGTAGAGATCCACCGCCTTCTAGTAAAACTTTAAAAGGTACGTGGTACATTTCTTTTGGTATTATAAAGAGGTTTATTAATTCTGCAATGGTCCCAATAAATGATCCCAAGGAAGACCAGCGCGAGTTCGTAAGAACTAGCACCATGCTGAGTTGGGGTCGGTTTGTGACAGAACTATGAAAGCGACGTTCTTTTGTACTTTTCGTGTTATTGTTTTTGTTCTGTTACAAAATAAATTTTATCTCTTTCTTTCTAAATGAATCAGAGGAAAACGTTTGACAGTATCAGGGGTAATTTTTTTCGACTTCTTGCAGTTGTTATTTTTTGTTCTGTATTCTTCTTGTTTTGTATTCACATTGGTGATTTAAGAGTCTATATCCATGGTCAGGTATCCAGAAAATGGGCGGCAGCATTCTTTTCGGTACATTAAAATCTTTTGCATCCACCAAGATACCTGCCAAAGCCTAGTGATTATACCCCCTATTATGATAATCGTCCAAAGTAGTGTTTTAAGAGGGAAGCTTATATCCAGCAGTCAACGTGTTCCGGCTGATTTAAAATCAGCCGGAACAAATCAACGAATCATTCGAGTGGTGATGATTTCGACAAGGCTTGGCAGCTGACTGGTCATGAGTACTGAATATTCTTCATGCAACATCCCTCTTTCTTCTCTTGTAGGAAAATTACTAGCATGGCATATATGCCATGCTAGTAATTTAGCTCTTATAAGAGCTTTAGAACTCATGTGCCCAGGAATCTGACTGTCAACACTAACTGTATGACGGTCTTTGACAGTTTGGTCATTCAACTATAGCTTCTATTGTTTCTGCAATTCATGCCATAGCATACATACACATTTCTGTAGTTATTTCATTAATTTATTCGACTGTGTCATAAAAGATACAGTAATTAGGTACAGAAATATGAATAATACGACTTACAACCTTTTTCTCTTCACGTATGTGTCATGTCGCCTCCGTTTTTCTTACGTGTGGACCTGGAGATACATTGTGATTGGAGAACTATAAGCATTGTCGTCTGCCGTGGTATGGTAATAATTCGGACTAGCACTGTTCTCCAAACTTTTATAAAGCAAAATCTACACAGCTATCACCTCTAATAGTATGTATCTTCTATGTAGATAGATATAGCTGTGCAGGTTGTGTATAATAAAGATGAAAAATTCAACTGAAACATAAAATGGGCCTTATGCCCATTTGCATTTAAGTTTGACAGATCCTAAGTTCAGACTTTTCTCTATGACGTACCTGCTGCATTCATTTTGGCACGCATTAGATTTAAGTGCGAACTTGAGAGTTATCAACCATTAGCGCAGATGGGTATTAGATTTACTAACTAAACTACAGCCTTAATACCTTTCAGATTAGAAGTATTTCAATTCTATAACTAATTATATGCTTAAACTAGTCCCCAGAACTATGCAAAATGAGCTGTCTGTTTAAAATAGCGGAGGGTTGCAAATCAGATTTGCCTTCGTCAAGTCATTGTAACAGTAATGCGGTTACCGCGCCCTCTGTCCATTGTAGAAACTGTCGGGAGAGACAGCAAAGTCGTAGGTAGAATTGAAATTATTGAAACGATATTGCTGTTTCATTCCCACTGCATTTAAACATAATGGTCAAAGTGGGAAAACAATATTGTGTCACTTTCAGAATCGTTTTATTTTCAGTGACACACGATATATATAAAACCCGCTACATACTACATGCTATGAATATGGATTCCGAATGAAAATCAGTTATTAAGATCCTACGGCCTTAATTACATGCTGAGTCGGGACCTATATCATGACGTCGCACAACATTATATTTTTAGTTTATTTCTTTTTATGTGTGATTTGTGTTGTATGAGTGCCTCTTGTAAAAATGTAATGTTTTGTCATGCCTCGAAAAAATGCATGCGTTCTTTCTTACATACCTTCCATATTTTTTTTTTTTATGTTAAGGGATGACGCGACGAGCTAACCGTTCGCCTGATGTTAAGCGACACGGCTGCCCATATCAGTTGTAGTGTCACTCGGAACTCTAAAGTATAGAGTTTCGCGTGACACTGTACTGCGCACGTCATCCTGAGACATCAGCGCAATCTAGTAATAAGATTACTAGACTATGAGATCAGGTAATAAAGTCTCATTTGCCCAGTAATTTCACTAGCTACATCGCCCTTCAAACCGGAACACAGTAGTGCTTGCGCACTACTGCTTGGCGGCAGAATAACTGGCAAAGCGGTGGTACCTACCTAGACGAAATTTGCAGAAAAGTCCTACCACCTAGTAGTCTTCTTACATTCACTTTAACTATGCAATTTATATATATAATATAATACTTGTGCAGTCGGATTGTACCTACAGATAAATCGTGAACTGTGTAAAGAGCATTCAGTTCATCTGCACAGTTTCACTGATATTTATTTTTTATATTAGTTAAAGGCAAATAATAATAATATGTGTGGACATCTCACTCAACGCCATCTAGCCCCAAACTAAGCAAAGCTTTTACTATGGGAACCAGATAACTGATACAATACTTAGATACTTTTTGTTTGTAAATACATACATAGAATACAATATGACACCCAGACACAGAACAAACATCGATGATCATCACACAAATGTTTGTCCTGGGTGGGAATCGAACCCACAACCCGCAGTTCAGAAGGCCGGGTCACTACCAACTGCGCTATCGGGCCAGTCAAATAATTTATCACTACACTGTCTCGCCTGATGTGAAGTAATGACGTGTCTAAAATGAAGCACAGTTGTCTAGAAGATACCTGACTGCACTCTAGACTTTAAACTCCCAGGCTATAGTTAACTGGAAACAAAACTGCGCAGTTCTATGTAAGTAGTACGTACGAAACGAACAGTCTCAATGCACAGTTATGATGTAGTGATGATGGGTAAGCTGTATGACCATATAGTTGCGTCCCGCGGTTTCACCCGCGGATAAAAAGTATTTTAACGGGAAACTCACTTTTCTGGGATAAAACGTAGGCTATATTTTAATCCAGTATATAAGCTATTTCGGTACCGAATTTTATCCAAATTCATTCAGCCGTTTGAGCGTGAAGGAGTAACAAACTTTTTTTTTTACTTCAAACTTGTCTAGCATTTGACCGCGCTCTCACCTGATGGGAAGTGACGATGCGATCGAAGGTGTAGCATGCTAGCCAAGTAAATACCTATTCACTCTCCTCTTGAACACGCCCGGGTCATATTTCGCCGGAAACACAGACGCTGGCAAGGCATTCCATTCCTTAGCCGTTCTAATTAAGAACGTTGAGTCAAATCGCTTGGTACGAATGGGAAACATACACACAAACTTTCGCCTTTATAATATTAGTGTGATGATTTCGATGATCACACAGTTTAAATCACAGTTAAAACTGACGGTGTGTACAGTTTAACTAAGCTAAACAGTGAGTCTAACAAGCACCGGACAAAAATCATTCCACAAAATAAATCACAAGATATTGTCCGTCGAAGCGTATACGCAAATAAATACGCCAGAGGGACTGATTCACCACAATGCGTCAAATAAATAAATAAAGTATTGCCTATTCTATCCGCTATTGCACAAAACACAAAGGTTTGTTTTAGTGAGTCAACACACATGCGACTGATTTGGTTTTTAAGGAAAGTTGTGTGGTTTTTCATTTTGACGTTTCGGGGGAAGTGTTTGCCTTAAGATTTATTGGGTTTGTTAAGGAGGTATTGTATATTATTATATGTATACGAAATAATATGAGGTAAAACAATTTTCTTTTTAAAAAAAAAACTATAGTGGTATCATTTTTTTTTACGTTATTGAATGATGTGATGAGCTAGTCGTTCACCTGATGTTAAGCGCCACGGCCACCCATAACAGAACAGTGTCACTCGGAACCCTAAAACATACGAGTTGCAAGCGACACTGCACTGCGCACATCACCCTGAGACATCAGCACAGTCTGAATAAGATTACTCGACTGTGAGATCAGATCATAAAGTCTCAATTGCCCAGTAATTTCACTAGCTACAGTGCCCTTCAAACCGGAACACAGTAGTGCTTGCACACTACTGCTTGGCGGCAAAGCGGTGGTACCTACCTAGACGAACTTTGCAACAAAGTCCTACCACCTAGTAAAATGTCATAGTCGCATATTTTTTTATATTTTTTTTTAATATAAGTCCTTTTATTTTTCTAAGTACTACAATAATAACAACTACTACAAGTTACAATAACAACTGCAACAAAAAATTTGTTACGAACTATTTTTTTCATATTATTATTTGTTGGTATACTGAAAAAATTCGTCAAAGTATGTTACAGTCTAGAAGAATATTAAAGTAAACAAATGTTTCTCTATTTGATATTAAAATAAATTACATCACACTTATATTATAAAGGCGAAAGTTTGTATGTGTGTATGTGTGTATGTTTGTTACTCCTTCACGTTTAAACGGCTGAGTGGATTTGGATGAAATTCGGTACCAAGATAGCTTATACACTGGATTAACATATAGGCTACATTTTATCCCGGAAAAGTGATTTTTTCAGTGGGATGAGCAAATAATTAAAATACTTTCTATCCGCGGGTGAAACCGCGAGGCGAAACTAGTATTAAAATAAATAACTTGCAGATAATACACAAGAATAACCATAAATAATTCACTGATCCAGTTAAATCATCCTACGTTTCCGTCCCCACGAACCGCCACAACAGACACCTTGACAAAGAGCTTTTTTAACTCGCTGTGTTCCTACATTCGTAACAAGTGTACCAATAAACCGCCCCTGAACAAATCCAATTTTGGCCCCTAATGCCCTTAATACGACCACGGGGCGAATCACTACGTACGCCACTGTCATTTTAACTCAATTTTCAAACCGGCTTTTCTTCCACCTACATGTATTCAAATAAAAATATTCGAGACAATAAAACATGGCGTTTAGGGTGTAAAAATGTTTTTGAGGGGACAAATTTTAGAGTTTCAAATATAGTCGCATAAGCAATAAAGATTTAGTGCAACTTAGTAAAATGTACTGCTATTTGTACGTAGGTAATATCGGAATTTAAATTTGCAACGTGTTTCCGAACATAAATTGGAAATATACTTCCCCTGTTGCTTCTATTGTTGTGATTTGTTAGATAAGGGTTGGATTTTTGGCACATGTGTACACATGCCAAACTTAAAATATTTAAAAATCGAACTTGAAAGATTTCTAATAATATTAGGAGTTTTGGCGGGATAACGAAAAAGATCGCGTCACCGCATTGTATTATTTTCCAAAACTTGTGTTATTTTCAGTGTTAGTGCATAAAATTGCTGGTGTGAGTGCGCGTGTGCGTGTGGTGAGTGCGGGAAAGTGGTATAATGATTGTGAAACGTTCCTTTTCGTGTTGTTTCCAAACTCCATAGAAGCTTCTGGTAAATTTGCCACCACTTTACTAGGAGTATGACTTAGACTTGATGACTTGGACTGTGACTTGACACATAACTGCGTGAAATATCATTAACTTGAGAAATTATCAATTACTTGACACTGGCTAAATACACAAAAGTGTGGAGCCAGAAAAGAGAAAAAATAAAAGATTAACAGGGACTGCAACTGTCAACATAGAAAATTGTAAAAGACACCGAGCTATTAAAAATACCTAATTAAGTCGCTAGGGCCGGCCCCCAGTGTAACAATACGCTGTCGGATTTGGCCAAAATTTTTAATCTAATCAATTAACAATCAGTGCAAGCGATACACCGCTTGTTAGTACTGATTATTTGACGGACGTGACTTGGTTTATTCAAATTCAGTTGGGGTTCGTTTGATGATTTTGTCTGGCATATTTAATTGGTGTAACCACGGTGCTTTCGAAGTTTTGGCGTTTTGCACAACGTTATTCAGAATTAACTTCGCTGTTGGATCATTTTGAAGACTTGTGTTGAAATTTTTGGGGCATGTCTAATCAATGCAATAAGTCTGTTGTTTTTCAATTAGCAATATTTATGCTACATTAATTTTTGTGACGAAACAATATCTTAAAGTTGCATTATCGATTTATCGGTTGTAGTAGCAGACTTTGACTGCCTCTGTGGTGTCGTGGTTGAGCAGGTCGGCTCATAGCCCAGAGTCAGCGGGTTTGATTCCCGCGGCAAGACAGTATTTGTGCACAATAAAAAAAGTCTTGTTCTGAGTCTGGGTGTTGTGGGACCATAGTCCTCGTAGTTCCTGGGTCCCTAGACATAGGGACTCATAGTTAGGGTCCAGGATCTATGTATGTGATCGCTGGGCGCTATTATTATTATTATTTACTTTTTGTACTTTTGCAACAAAATATAGATTGCAATAATATAATGCCAGTACCTATTCAAACTACCTTTTCATTATTTATTTTCTTCTATCAATAAAAAAATAGTAGCACTGAAATTGTGTCATCCAAATTTGACATCAGTCTAACTACTTCATGATTTAACTCAATGACATTTAAAAAAGGAAAATTAATAATTGAAGGGCTATTCAAGTAAATAGAGAAACATAATCTACTCGAGCACCCGCAAACAGCTTATAATCCAGTTGATATAAACGTAAACGCCTACAGTGGCGTCCTATTAGCAACCGTCATGCGGTGCATAATGATGCGTTAATTCAATGATACCAATCAACTACCAACTGGACTGTGGGCCTGACATATTGGGGGGAAAATGTGATTAATAGTTTTATATACGAGTATGTAAGGATTTTACAAATTCAAAAATTAAAAATACACATTTTCAAGGATTTTTTGTCCTTGACTTTTTGAAATTGTACCACTGTGTGTTAAGCGTGCACTTTAGGGTTCTTAACTACTTATGCATCTCATAAAAGAGAGAAAGTAGACATTATTCGAAAGATATACATTGCTGAAAAACCCTCCAGCGATAATAATAATAACGCCCAACAATCACATACATAGACTTAGGTCCGTATTACAGAATGATGCTCAGTCATCGATTGGTGCTCAAGCAGAGATTTCATTCACTAATTGATTACTTTATGAATGGAATCTCCGCTTAAGCACTGATCGATGACTAAGTATCGTTATGTAATACGGATCTTCGAGTCCCTGTATCTAGGTACCCAGGAATTACGAGGACCATGGTCCCACAACACCCAAACTCAAAGTATTTTTCCTAAACTCATTTTTTTTTTAAATTATTTACAAATAAATTGTAAATGCTTAGGACCCCGTTAGGCGTTAGGACAAGTAAATACTTGTCGTAACGCGGGAATCGAAGCGGTTGCCTCCAGATTATGAGCCGACCTGCTCAACCACCACGCTACAGAGGCTGTCAAATGGAGCGTTGATATACGCAAGGTAGAGCAAATTGCAGCGTAGAACCCAAGATCGGTCACAGTTCTTGGAAAAGACTTGTGTCTAGCATAATGGACTGGTTACAAGCTGATGGATAAGCTGATGATGATGATCTACCCACCTGTTATTTAATTGAAGGGGTGAGAACAAAAAGGATTTATCTGATTTTTTTCACATAATGACTTATGGGTATCGTTGGATTCAGCGTGAAATTATCTACAATAATATATTCTCAAAATACCGAAATGAGGCTTAAATCTCGAGATTTTTAGTCTAAAAACGGTTTATCTGACACAGGAATACAGTTCGCTTAGCATAAAAACATTATTATATTTATTTTATTATATTATATTTTCACAGTAACTGTATGAATTACTATATTTAGTATTTTAAAATAGAATTAAAACATTTTCAAGCAACTGAAACTTACATAAACCTTTTCTATTACCTTATAAGCACTCTACATTAAAATGAGGCTGTTGAAGTTTAAAGTCAATTTTCTCGAAACTATCAATTTGACAGTTAAACCCTTTTTATTCTCAACCCATCAATTATAAATGTAGGTATTTTTCCCTCTATTTCAATCAGGTTATTCAACCACTACGCCATGTTGGTATCAAAACACGTGTATCATTGATAAAAACAAGCAAATAAGTGCACAATAAGTCAAGAAAGGCAATATTTCTCAATACCTCGCAAGACAGGCAGATAAATTCAACAAATTAACTCCCTCCGTAAACACATGTTTCCACATATTGTCGCGGGGCGGCAGCACTGGTGATTTATGGCAGTAGAGCGCGGGACGTCGCGGCGGGCGGACGTGTGACAAACGAGGCTGTTCATGTTTTGGTAGATTTTTAATCTGTGTAATAGATAGTTTGTTAAAACATCTAAGGATGTTTCTAAAAAATGTGTCACGTTTCTGTTACTATTCTTTATTTTAATTACGCATGTTTTATTTTTAAAAGGCCATATTGAAGATTGATAAAACCCAATTTGTCAAAAATAAAAAAAGCAAATTGGCTATTTTTAGAACGTATGTATGTTTGTGACTCTTTTACGCTCTAACGGCTGGATTTATTTAGATGAAATTTGAAACATAGATGGCTAATATAAAGGTTTAACACATAGGATACTTTTTATCCGCGAGTGAAACCACGGGGCGCAGCTAGTGTTGAATGGCTAGTTCTTATTATGAAATTTTTATGACCCATTCTTTTATTTCCTAAATTTAGTATGCGAGGGGCCAGAGGTCAAGGTTTTTACTTAAATAAGCTAAAGTTTTGTGGGTCACAAAATATTGGTAAATAATGAAATAATGGGCCTTTTAAAAAAATGAAGTCAGGCAAGTGATATATGGCACAGAAAAATGAAAATTAACTTTAAATATGTATAAAAATGCATGATAAGTGCGTGTATATACTTGACTATAGTATATAGTTTATAAATTGACAAAAAACCGTTAGAAAATATTATGATGTGAATGTTATTTTACTGCCAGAATAGTGAGAAATAACCAGGAAAGTGAGATTATTAAACACAAATTCTCATATTTATTTTTTATTTAAAGATGATTAGATTAATTATAAAATTTAAATATTAAGACACTAAGAATAGTTTGCAGTCTGCTTCAAACAAGTCTTTGTAGCTTGATAGTCTAAATTTTAAATTTCAGTGCCCACATAGAAGCCAATTAGTTTTGACGGGCCCGATAGCTCAGTTGGTAGTAACCCTGCCTTCTGAACTGTGGGTTGTGGGTTCGATCCCCACCCAGGACAAACATTTGTGTGATGAACATCGATGTTTGTTGTATCCGGGTGTTATATTGTATTCTATGTATGTATTTACAAACAAAAATATTTCAGTATTATATCAGTTATCTGGATCCCATAATACAAGCTTTGCTTAGTTTGGGACTAGATGGCGTTGTGTGAGATGTAACACATTATAATATTATTATTATTAATTAGTTACTTTACATCAGATATATTTAAAAATTAAGTAGCTATGATTTGAGCGCACCAAAATTCCTTCACTATAAGAACTTGCCGTATATAAAAGTCACTGACCAAAAACTTTACTAGACTCCAAGCCTTTCACCGCAGAATACTAATAGCCTGACTACAGATTAAGCAATAGTAACCACGTAGTAACTCCAAGGAACAACAAACCGTTTCCCTGACCAGCGCGTTATAATTCACGTCCCTAATACGTGGCCCGTAAATCAAGGCGGGCACATCTGCCGGCGAAATAGAAAAATAACAATAAATATGGGGTATGTTGTACCACGCGGCGGGTTAACAAGATATATTGAGAATGTAGCCGAGGTTATTGACAATTCTTGGAGGTTTTCTATTGTTTTACATTTAATATTACCTATCCACACTTACACTTAATCCAAATATATATAACTCAAAGGTGATTGACTGACTGACATAGTGATCTATCAACGCACAGTACAAACCACTGGACGGATCGGGCTGAAATTTGGTATGCAGGTAGATGTTATGACGTAGGTATCCGCTAAGAAAGGATTTTTCTAAATTCCACCCTTAAGAGGGTGAAATGGGTGGTTGAATTATTTTCCCATAGGCCACGCCGGGGGCGAAGCTGCGGGCAGAAGCTTGTTAGATTATATTTTTGCATGTGATGTAGCACTTATCGTTTATTCAAGTTCTCTAATAAGCGTATGAAGACTGTATCTCCGACGATAAGGGTCCTGGTCCAGCACGGGTTTCGAGCCTAGTGTCGGAGATGGCGGGTTCGATTCCCGTGGCTGGACAAGTATTTTAGCAAAAAAGCGCAAATGCTTGTTCTAAGTGTAGATGTTGTGGGACCATGGTCCTCGTAGTTTCTGGGTCCCTAGACACAGGGAATTCTAGTTAGGGTCCATAACAATCATTGGGAGCTGTTATGATTGTAATTATTAGTAATTTATTATTATTATGATTATTATTAAATAGCAAACAGACTTGATCAACATTTTTCTTGTTATTTACCACACCAATATACAGAATCTTTATACAGATAACTAAGTTACATAAAAGAATAAAGCGGACTTTTCCGCTTAAGAAATCCCTCCCCTATCCCTTTAATACCGTCTTTATCCGGAATTCCTTCAATAAGCTAACCCTTCCGCTAATCCGGGATATAATGAACCGGGTGTGAGGGTATTATGGTCCCACTTTCCTTTTCCTTTGTGGGAACTGCATACGTGTCTTGTCTACCTGTATTTAATGAAGCAAGTATAGTAATATAATGGTGTCGATTCTGTGTCGCATTCTCTTAAACTAAAGTAAACTTAAAGTATGGCGGTACTCTTCTGATAAAGGGTATATGAAAAAGACGAAATGTTAATTTATTTTAGCTTTAGAGTATGCGACACAGAATCGACACCATTGTTCTTAAATTAAGAAGAAAAAAAAGAAACACTTTATTCGAACTAACTATTCACAGTAACAACCATTGATAAATACAGCTTAAAAAAACGAGTGTGCTTTAGACCACACGACTGAAGTAAAATTTATTTAGTTTAGCTCCATCTATCGGCCGGTATAACTTTGTTTTTGCTTTGTTTAATGTTAATGTCGCCATCTCGACAATTTTACATGGTCAATTTATTAGACATCTCTTCTCAATCTCGTCACTCTTGACAGAGCGGTTGTGGTCGTCACGAAAAGTAGTGGGCCGCTGTAGCTTGCCTCAGGACGCCATCTCCCCCTACTGGTGGTCATTCTGGTACACTCATGCAAGGAACCGCCCACCGCGGACTTGATCTGGTCGGTCCATCGCATCGGTGACCTTCCACGCGGTCTGGTTCCCTCGTCTTTACCCTTTTATTAGACATACCAACATAAAAATATAATTTTTAACTTTGTTATGTATACAATGGAGATTTATGTGAATCAACAACTTTCAGCTTCCGTTCGCCTCGTCACACATTCACCAGCTTACTCCCCAATTCAAGCATGCGTAAAGAAGTTGTACTTCAAAAATAGAACCTAGCTTACAATCTATTAGGTCTTTACCTATGAAATTGCCGTTTTGTTTGAAAAAAGTTAAAGTATACTTTTTTCGAATTTATTTATTTCTTTTATTCAAAGTAATCACCCCTGCAATCAATGCATCTTTGCCAACGCTGTGGCAGTTTATGGATGCCCTTCTTGAAAAAATCAGCAGGACGGGAGACAACAAACTCTTCAAAGGCGTTTTGTACTGCCTCTCGGGAATTGAATTTTTTTCCCGCTAAAAAGTTGTCCAAATTTTGGAAAAAGTAATAGTCGGTAGGCGCAAGATTTGGTGAGTATGGCGGATGAGGGAGAGCTTCCAAACCCAACTCATGCAGCTTAGAGACGGTCTGTTGTGCAGTATGGGGTCGCGCGTTGTCGTGAAGTAGCAGTGGAGACGACCGATTGACCAAAGCTGGTTGCAGACGTGCGAGTTTCGCCATCATTGTGGTCAGTTCTTCAATGTACACATCTGCAGTAATGCTCTCGCCGTTTTGTAAAAAGCTATGATGAATCACACCAGCACTAGACCACCAAACTGTGACCATCACCTTTCTAGGGGTCATTTTTCGTTTTGCACATTGCTTTGGTACCGAACCAGGATCTAACCAACTTGCTGAGCGCTTTCGATTGTCAAAAAGAATCCATTTTTCGTCGCACGTAACAATTCGGTTCAAAATTCCTTCATTTCTGTGCCTGTTAAGCAGCGCAAGGCAAGTCTCGACGCGTACGTTGCGCTGGCGATCGTTAAGTTCGTGGGGCACCCATCTATCAAGCTTTTTTATCTTGCCAATCTGTCGCAAATGGACCAATATTGTTTTGATGCTAACATCAAAAGCTGCTGCCAGCTCAGCTGTAGATTGAGATTCATCAGCTTCCACAATCGCCTTTAATTCATCATTGTTGACCAAAGTTTCCGGACGACCACGAGGTTCATTTTTCAAGTCAAAATTCCCAGAACGGAACCGAGCAAACCAATAACGGGTTGTACGTTCGTTTGTACAGTTCTCTCCGTAAACGTCGTTGATGTTACGTGTCGTTTGTGCCGCGTTGGTGCCACGACGGAACTCATATTCCATAATTACACGAAATTTCAAAGTATCCATTATGAGGAAAAATGTTGAAATGTAATGAAAATACAACGCTAATCAATAAACAAAAGACTTATATTGTAAATAGAATGTCATATTTTTAAAACAAAATTAATTTGAATTTAGAATTCATAGCCAATCAAAACTTTTTTTTGTTTGAAAAAGTCTGTACTGCAATACGGCAATTTCATAGGTAAAGACCTATTATAATAGTTAAATACTCGCTTATTAGCCCACGTATCTTTGCTGTGTGCGAACATCGTTGCTGTGTACAGTTCTGTACAAAACGGTCTGAGCCATGGACAAGTCTAGGGCGCTGATGTTCAGCCCAGACCTTGAGTGATGAAGATACTAAATATAATTAAATAGTAATAACTTAGTGTAAGTAATTTAATTTAAATATAATCGGAGAATAAAGCTTTTTAACGATAACGACAACTTAAAAAATTTCGTTAAAATTTTAACGATGATGGGATGAATATTTTTTTATTGCTTTTCACCAAATATATTGTCCACGCGAATTGATGATTCACAAATAAAACCTTATAAAATGAATAAACCCGGGGTGTGTGCGCACACGCGTCTCAACGGCTATGGAGGAACTATCGAATTGAACTCCTTGCAAGTGTTACTATCGAGTTATGGCGGGAAAACGAAAAAGATCGTGTCACCGCATTATATTATTTTCCAAAACTTGTGTTATTTTCAGTGTTAGTGCATAAAATTGGTAGAATTTTATTCGTTAAGTGCTGGATTACAGGCATGAGTGTGGGAAAGTGGTATAATGATGGTGAAACGTTTCTTTTCGTGTTGTTTCCAAAACTCCATAGAAGCTTCTGGTAAAGCTGCCACCACTTTACTAGGAGTATAACTTGACTAGACTAGACTATGACTTGACTTGATGACTTGGACTGTGACTTGACTTGACACATACAACATACATTATGTATAATATAAAAGAACTTGAAAAAATTATTACTTGACACTGGCTAAATACACAAAAGTGTGGAGCCAAAACAAAAAAAAAAGTGTTACTACGACTACTCTACAACTCTCTATGGAACCGGACTGCTTATTCAATGGTTTCAATTATTAAATCTCAATCCCTTTATATAGGTCGACGCCATGTGTAGTGCTGACATGTTCAATAATCAGATATGTTGAGAAGTAGAGGAAAAAGGGATGGATCCTATTCAATTATTCCATCTGTATTCGATCAACTCGCACTTGGCCAGCCTGGAGGATTATGCCCTCTCTTCATGTGATAGAAGACCCAGCATCAATGGAAACTTTAAGCTGATGGCAAATCGAAACCAATTTTTAAAATCCTCAGGTTCCCTCCGAAAATTTGTAAATTGATATGTTTCTATAATAAATAGCAAAAGTATAGTTATTTATTAACTGAAACATTAATATGTACAGGCACTCTATGAATAAAAAGTTGTAACATTAGTTTATATATTTTTTTTTTTTACAAAATAAATATGTTATCAAATTCAGCACCGCGTCACAGAATACTGGCAGCAATATAATAGGATAATAATAATAATTATACCAAATAATAATAATAATAGCAAAATAATCTATACATACAAATTTAAAAGTCCTGACTGAATGACTGACATATATCAACGCACCGCCTAAACCACTGGTCCTAGAGACTTGAAATTTGAAGGGTCAGTTTTTTGTAAAGCGTAGGTAATTAGGTATCATATTATAGATACTGACGTGAGTAGTACTCATAACTAAAACTACAAGTTATTCGCCTGCATCTCGTGAGTGTTAGCCGTGTAATAATTGTAGTTAAGTGTAGGTATCCACTAAGGTTTTTTGAAATTTCACCCCTAAGAGAGTGAAATGGGTGGTTGAATTAGTTTCCTATAGGCAGAAGCTAGTAAATTATACATAGAAACGAGCAAACTAACAAAGGTCTTTGCGAAAAAATACGTCAAAATCACCGTCCACCGTATAATGAATCGTAACTGACCAATTACACGGGCGACCAACCCTTCATCGCCGCGGGTCGCAGCCGATCGATTCCGAAATAAAAATATCGGAATCCCGGAAAGCGATCCGGGATTCCGCACACGTACGGTCAATATAGAATCGCGATGATTGTGAAGCGGGGCTATGAACAAAAATGTTACGGTTTGGGTATTGAAAATAAGTGGTCGTGGGGCAGTGCGGGGTTATCTATCCGACTTCTTTGGTCAGATGTTGCCAGATGCAAAAGTTTTGAAGAGGAAAATCAAAGATGGCGGACTTTTATTTTTTAGGGTATTTGTTTAGTAAATGCAATATTTTGAAGGACTACAAATAAAATTCGAGTAATGAGCGTAGGAAATGTTTACATCGTTGTTGTTACAACACAACTGCAGTCGATTAAGGCAAGACAAAAGTCTGAATTCTGACACTGGAAGCCCAATGCTCGTGTAATAATAATAATAACGATAGCGCCCAACGATCACATACATAAATCCTAGACCCTAACTAGGATTCCCTAAATCTAGGGACCCAGGAACTATAAGGACAGTGGTCCCACAACATCCAGACACAGAGAAGGATTCACCCTTTTTTCTGTGTATGCTTGTCCTGTCGTAGGAATCGAACTCTCCACCTCCAGGTTATGAGCCAACCTACTCAACTACCACACCACAGAAGCTGTCAAAATAATAAAACTTTAGTTTCGTTCTAGTCCCTATCTAATTAATTTCACAATATAGGTTCCCCTAAATGAAAAACGGCAGATTTAAGTAGCCTGTATATACAAAAATAAATACACAAATAATAAAGTAATAGTACCATGTAACTAATACCTCGGCCTCAAGTTCAGAGGAGTCACATCAAACGACTATCTTGAAAAAAGAATGTCAAAAATACCAATATGATAAAAAAATGTTGATGATGAATTAAATCAAAATTATACCTATTTACATTACTAGAATCTCCCCTATGGGCTAGCACCGCTTGCCTACAAGAATCAGAATTGTCTACTCTTTTTTATTTTTTATAAACAGCCAAATAAGATAAAATCTTTCCTTCCTAAAACAACGTCTCAGAGCCTTGATTGGGAACCCCTTGGGCTTGACCGGAAGTGCATGCCTCTAATGAAGAGTTACCATCTGGAGCAGCGCCATCTATTGCGTGTTGTTCAAACAGAATTGTGTTCGCGTTTGGTGGGTATTTAAAGAACTTCTTCGTTTAATGGCTTTCTATCGCTTTTTAGCGGTAATTCTGCCAATGTCAAATAAGGAATTTTTGTACGGTTATGTCACGAAGTCTTATTTTGTCAAAATCAAAATGCCGCAGTAAAATGGTAGATATTTTACTGAAGGCTCCAGAAAGCCATGAAGAAAAAACGACAAGGCATAGTTTTAAAAACTTGGAACCATTTGCCAACTCACAAACTCAACAACTCATGCCCGTTCACGAACACTTAACAGATAATAATCCAACCTTATGACACATTAAGGTCCGTATCACAAAACGATGCTCAGTCATCGATTATTGCTCAAGCAGAGATTTCATTCATAAAGCGATCAATTAGTGAATGAAATCTCTGCTTGAGCACCGATCGATGACTGAGCATCGTTTTAATACGGACCTAAAATTCATAAGTACAGGGGAAAAAAATAAAAATTCTCAACCGCAATTTTCGGATATTTTCCTTTACCTTATTAATAACGTTATGGTCATCAACGAACTATTTAAAGGACGTTTAAAGGAAAATTAATTGATCTATTTTGATGAGGGATAGGGATGTAAGTCTTGAACTTTTGTTGTTCGAACATCTGTAATTTTTTCAAAGGTATATTTAAAAATTGTATATCATAAATTGTCTTCTTATAAAATCAAATTCACCATCAATTGCCATGTGGGTTTACTAGGTGGTAGGACTTTACTGCTAAGTTCGTCTAGGTAGGTACCACCGCTTTGCCATTTATTCTGCCGCCAAGCAGTAGTGTGCAAGCACTGCTGTGTTCCGGTTTGAAGGGCACTGTAGCTAGTGAAATTACTGGGCAAATGAGACTTTATGATCTGATCTCACAGTTTAGTAATCTTATTACTTGATTGTGCTGATGTCTCAGGATGACGTGCGCAGTGCAGTGTCACGCGAAACTATACTTTAGAGTTCCGAGTAACACTGCAGCTGATATGGGCAGCCGTGTCGTTTAACATCAGGCGAACGGCTAGCTCGTCACTTCATTCCTTAACGTAAAAAAAAAAAGAAAAAAAAATGTGGGTAATATGGTAATATTTATAGGTTTTGGATACTTTTGTACCACAGAATTGACTGATATAGTACACTAGGTTGAAAAAGTGAGCCAATTTGTACCTATTCATAGAATAGTTACATAATAAACATTTAACTTCATTTATTAATTTAAATTTGTTTATTTATTTTAATGTAATTTTATATTGTTTAATAATTTTGCGTTGAACCACTTATCTCACCTGATGGTAAGTAACGATGCAGTCTAGGATGAACCATGTAACCCAGTACACAGTACACAATTTGAATTTGAATGTAACTAAGTATGTAAGTATGTACATTACCGAGTCTATCCAGTACGTATATTTCAGAATATTGACCAACCCCATATTAAGCGTGAGTTTATTTAATTTCGTCTTGTGAAAATACCCCCCGAATGTTAGCTTTGGCCGGCACATGTCTGCCCGGACAAATACGGCTAAATTATTGCCCTTTCGCTATAAATGCGGGCAAATTCGAGTGTCGATTGGGACGAATTTACACCGTGAGGTAACGTTCAGTTGCAGTGTGTAACAAGTGGAACGCTTTATCGGCGTCCGTATTTCCCGAAAACTACAACCTTGAATTTTAAATCGAGAGTGAACAGGTATCTTCTAAACAAGCGTGTTACATTCTAGACTAAATCGTCACTTACCATCAGTCGAGATAGTGGTCAAAGTCAAAGTCAAAGTCAAAGTCAAAAGATTTATTGCAAATAGGCTAATTTTAGCACTTTTACAAGTCAAAATTATACTAGGTACTTAAAATTAAGTTATTTCACTAAGCATATAAAATTACAAAGTGCTTATTGTCAAATAATATAGCAAGCCCATTACAATATATGAGTTTGAAAAAAAAGCAGTTCTCTTTCTCACTACTGGTGCAAGCAATCCGGCACAATGCAGAATTGAAAACTTTGATCCGAACGCAAACCTATCAAACAGTAAAAAAGTAGGTATGATCAATTTATTTCAGTTATTTCATTTTATTGCATTTATATTACATTTATACATTTTGTTGATCTTATACTTAATTTTCATTTCCAACTACCCTCTGAGGTATTTTCACTGAGCTACAACAAGAGGCACTTCAAACGACGATTAAATAGAGTCTTAAAAGGTAGGCAAAGTATTGGCAGTGCCCCCGGTGTTGCAGGTGTCTATAGGCATATATATACATATAGGTCTATGCTATAATTTTTTTAGATACTTGTATTTTTACCGGTTGTTTGCCGCGAATCTTACTTCTACTTCCTTAATATCAAGTATCAATTTATAAAAAAGTATTCTTCTAATATTACTTTTTTAACTGATCGTGGAACATCATCTACCTTAACACAATCGAATCCTTGGATATTTACGAACCGGCCAAGTTCAACTACAGGCTGGAGCATTTCGACTGTCTATAGGTCATCGCGGCCAGTATATAGTCCAAATGTTTTTTATTTTTTTTATGCCTAGGAATGACGTGACGAGCAAACCGTTCGCCTGATGTTAAGCAACACTGCTGCCCACATCAGTTGCAGTGTCACTCGGAACTCTAAAGTATACAGTTTCGTGTGACACTGCATTGCGCACGTCATCCTGAGACATCAGCACAATCTAGTAATACGATTATTAGACCGTGAGATCAGGTCATAAAGTCTCATTTGCCCAGTAATTTCACTAGATACAACCCTTCAAACCGGAACACAGCAATGCTTGCGCACTGCTTGGCGCCAGAACAACTGGTAAGCAGTGATACCTACCTAGACTAACTTTGCAAAAAAGTTCTACCACTTAATAAATATTATTGTAGTACTTAGTTAAAAACTATGGGATCAATTTCATTTCATTCCAAGCTGCGATATGGATGGAACTCAAAAATGTAAAAGAAAAATCTGTATACATATTTGACATCCATTAACTTCAGAACACACAATTTCAGAGTGACAGTTTCGTTAACATTGCGTACAATTCGTTCCGGTGTAACGCACACCCGAATCTTTGCTTCGTCCGAGTGGAGAGCCTGGAGAGTGAGGTTCGTTTAGTGGTCACCTTAGGGTGGCTTATTAAATCTGCCCGTCAGTGTAAGACAGTTTAAACAGGGGTCGTAATGAACCTATTCTTTTGTATTTTTATTGGTAGATAGAATAGACACGTCAAATAAGGAGTTTTTGGCGGAAAAACGAAAAATATCGCGTCGCTGCATTGTATTATTTTCCAAAACTTGTGTTATTTTCAGTGTTAGTGCATAAAATTTGTGGCATTTTATTCGTTTTCTTTTTTTCGTTTTTCTTTTTTTCTTTATTTTATTTTTTTCGTTTTTTTTTGCTGAATTTCAGACATGAGTGTGGGAAAGTGGTATATTAATAGTGAAACGTTTCTTTTCGTGTTGTTTCCAAAACTCCATAGAAGCTTCTGGTAAAGTTGCCACCACTTTACTAGGAGTATGACTAGACTAGACTAGACTATGACTTAACTTGATGACTTGGACTGTGACTTGACTTGACACATTTTATAATATGAATTAACTTGAGAAATTATCAATTACTTGACACTGGCTAAATACACAAAAGTGTAGAGCTAAAATAAAACAAAAAAAAATGATCCAAAATATCAGCAAAATGATCCATTTATGCATTGCAATATGATTCACAAAATACATGACAAGTTATTAACACATTACCGCCCACCATTTATTATTAACTTCTCCAAATGACTGGTGACGATATCATTCGGCTTAAGGGACGTTTGCACCGCCACGGCATAATGAGAAAATTATACGAAGCATTAGCGCGTTAATAAAAATTTGTGCGCTGCTGGGGAGTTAATGGGGTGACGAAGGCGTGATGGTGATGGTATCTCGATTACAAGATGGAGATCTAGATGATATTTGAAGAAACCTTTGTTTTTATATGAAAATGAATAACATGATGATCTTCGTAACCCTTGACTTCCATGACCTTTGATGTAAATCTTCATATTCCATAACAGGACAGTTGGTACCACTCGGTACTTAATCTGTACATATAAAATCAAAGATTTTTGACAAATCGGACTGACTTATATATCAACGCACAGCATAAACCGCTGGTTCTAGAGACTTGAAATTTGGAGGGTGTGTTCTTTGTAAAGTGTAGGTATCCACTAAGAAAGGGTTTTTCGAAATTCCACCTCTAAAGTCCGTATTACTGAACGATGCCCAGTCATCGATCGGCGCTTAAGCAGATATTTCATTCATAAAGTGATCAATTAATGAATGAAATCTCTGCTTGAGCACCAATAGATGACTGAGCATCGTTCTGTAATACGGACCTAAGAGGGTGAAGTGGGTGGTTGAATTATCTATTTAATAGACTCACTAGTTGGTAGGACTTTTCTGCAAAGTTCGTCTAGGTAGGTACCACCGCTTTGCCAGTTATTCTGCCGCCAAGCAGTAGTGTGCAAGCACTACTGTGTTCCGATTTGAAGGGCAATGTAGCTAGTGAAATTACTGGGCAAATGAGACTTATGATCTGATCTCACAGTCTAGTAATCTTATTACCAGACTGTGTTGATGTCTCAGGATGATGTGCGCAGTGCAGCAGTCATGCGAAACTTTACATGTTAGAGTTCCGAGTGACACTGTTCTATTATGGTCGGCCGTGTCACTTAACATCAGATGAATGACTAGCTCGTCACATCATTCAATAACAAAAAAAAAACAATGTTCTTCGTTTCCTAGGCCACGTGGGTGAAGCCGCGGGCAGAAGCTAGTATAATATGATTTGTGGATATTGCATTTTAGACTTTACTGCACACAGTGTACTTATGAATCTAATTTAAAAATTGATAAATATTTTTTCTTCGAATACATAGTCGAACGGGATACCATTACACTCACTCATCTCATGATATTTATTTTAGTTTAAAAGCGTAAAGTAATAGAATATATTAGTCCCGTTTAAAATAGTGAACGCAAAAGAAGGTCAAAGTACCTGCCGCGACATTTCACACACAGATAAAAAAATCATATGGTCGCGATTTAGGGTAGGCCATATTTAACCAAGAGATTCCCAGATAGCGAAGAGCGTACTTTACTGCGGTTTAATTCAAGAGACAGAGAAACAAGCTTTGATATGCCGACTTGAATGTTGTGTGGGATAACCATGATTTTATGGAACAGTAAGACTGGTTTTTTGAATTTATTAACCTATTTCTATTTTTTGAAAATTTTGAAATTATTTGGGTGAATTGGTTTTTTTTCTGGTTGGCAGCACTGGTGCGTGAGTCAGGCTGTCCAGCAAGAAAAGTGAGCATTCTATCCGTGTTACCACAAATACATAAACAAGGCTTAGTGTTTTGGCGGGAAAGCGAAAAAGATTGCGTCACCGCATTGTATTATTTTCCAAAACTTGTGTTATTTTCAGTGTTGGTATAATGATGGTGAAACGTTTCTTTTCGTGTTGTTTCCAGAACTCCAAAGTTGCCACCACTTTACTAGGAGTATGACTTTGACTAGACTATGACTTGACACATATTTGCGTGAAATATCATTAACTTGATAAATTATCAATTACTTGACACTGGCTAAATACACAAAAGTGTGGAGCCAAAACAAAAAAAAACAAGGCTTATAATATGTCAAACGCGTGTTTAACAATACAAAATAGTAGTTAAACACTTGTTTAAGGCTTGTTTAAATCTTTTGTGGTTAAGCCGTCTGATTCTTTGGTTTAGATTTTAGAAAGTGAAAAGCTACGATAATTATTGAAGAATGAAGAATTAACAGAAGCTCATCCAATCATTACTGCTAGACAGACACAGTGGTATTAAACTGCAGTTTAGCTATTGTTATACCATAAGAATAATATGTAAAAAAAATTAAAAAGTTAAAAAATGGATGCCTAATTCTGAATGTTTTCTACCATCAACTACTAAATATCTACTATAAAAAGAATTTAACAACGGTTGATATTGATTTATTAATTTTACGACCTAAGAAAGTATTTTTATTTATTTTATTGTAATAGGTTCGGTAACAGACAATAGGCCATTACATACATTAGTATAAAATCAACATTGATACAGCTATATAAACCTAAAGTCCAATTATAACCGTACACAACTTAAACTAAGAAATCTTTGACACTATATAAATAAACAATTTTTTAATAGACTATTATTCTAAATACAAGTAAATTTACATAATATTAGTTACTTTATTACTTAATTAAATTATTGATAGCAAGTTTGAAGGATGCAAAACTACATGAAAACATGTCACTGGGATTACTTAATTCACATTATGAGTAGAATGAGGATATAACTAAAATAATATAAAATAATTCCTTTAAAAAAAGAGTATTTTCGACTTTAATCCCACCGCGATTGTTTATCACAAAAATAAGAACATCATGAATGAGAAAACTTTTGTAATTGCATCGTTAAGCGATCACATAGCTTAATTGGAACAGATAGAAAAACAAATTTATATGGATTTAAAAGTTTCAACGAAAATTTTCAATTCTTAAGAATACAAATTCTCTTATTACATTGTAATCAAACCTACTAGGTGGTACTTTTCTGTAAAGTTCGTCTAGGCAGGTACCACCGCTTTGCCAGTTATTTTGCCGCGAAGCAGTAGTGCGCAAGCACTCCTGTATTCCGGTTTGAAGGGCACTGTAGCTAGTGAAATTACTGGGCAAATGAGACTTTATGACCTGATCTCACAGTCTAGTTGTCTTATTACTAGACTGTGCTGATATCTCAGGATGACTTCCGCAGTGCGGTGTCACGCGAAACTCTATACTTTAGAGTTCTGAGAGACAGTGCACTGTTATGGGCAGCCGTGTCGGTTAACGTCAGGCGAACGGTTAGCTCGTCATGCCATACCTTAACATAAAAAAAAATCGTAGCTACATTGATCATGGAACCGTTAAAATTATTTTTACAAATCAAATATCCCGAACATTTTTTAAAACATGGAGTCTGTAGTTGCTCTCGGATAAAGTCATAGCACAGAACTGTTGTTTTGTACTATTTCGAAAAGCAAACTTACGATGTTTTGATATGACAACAATATTACTTTGTCTGTGATATAACATTGTTGTTTGCATGAGATTATGCAGTTTTTAATATTATTTATTCAGGAATCACATTTGCATTTTTAGTTCGCATGGAAATTGGAAATGTCATTTGAGGAAGATATTTTACCGATTTGAACATAGACTTACATACGCTGAATTTTTTGGATTTAAAAGACAAAATGAAGCAAGAATATCTAACATTTTGCCACGTATATTTTAAGTTTTTTGAAGCCTAATGTAGTGGCCTAGTTTTGGTATCTGATTGTTTAAACTCTAGATTGTAAATTCCAACCTTCCGCGAAAAAACTTTAACAGCCTCTGTCAAGCCTATAGTATGGTGGTTGTATAATTCCCGTCTGCCGTGCACAGCGCCATCTCAATGGCCTTAATGCAAAACGTCCATACTTAGATATATTTGCGGATGAATGGAAGGCAGTTGAAGCAATGTGCCTTAGCTATTGTGAATAGGACTGATTAGTTTATAGATATTGGATAAGTGTTATTATTATTATTATAAGTGTTACCTGGTAGGTATTTTGTTATTCAGAAGTTTTTGTTAATATTTTATGTTTTGTTTTGTTTTATACATATGTATGTATACTATAGGTTAAAGTTTTTATATTTATATTGATTCCATAGTTTAAGTGTAAATAATAATTGTAGAATAATAAGGTTATAAATATGTTCTTTTTTTAAATTGTGATAAAATGTAACGCATTAGAATATTCTGTAATGTTATGTTTTATAGATAAATAAATAAATAATAATAATAAATAAATAATAATTAAGCAGACCACCAGGAGGCGAAAGGTTCGATTCCCGCGGTAGTACAAGTATTCAAACACAGAAAAAGATAATACATGTACTGGTTCTGAGTCTGGGTATCGTGGGACCATTGTCCTCGTCCAGGAACTCCTGGGTTCTAAGATACAGGGAATCCTATTTAAGGTCTGGACCTTAAGTACCTACCTAAGGACCTTGTAAGGGCGTTCAATCTCTACTTAAAGTTGTTCGTCGGTTACAACATAAAAGGCTGAGTAATCCAAGAACATAATTTTTATAGTTTATATTTTATAGTTTTGAGTTTCGAGTGACACTTCTGTTGTGGGCGGCCGTGCCGCTTAACATCAGGTGAACGACTAGCTCGTCACATCATTCAGTAACATAAATAAACATTATTAACTAGCCCGATAGCTCAGTTGGTAGTAACCCTGCCTTCTGAACTGCGGGTTGTGGGTTCGATTCCCACCCAGGACAAACATTTGTGTGATGAACTGAATAGGTGTTTGTTCTGTGTCTGGGTGTTATATTGTATTCTATGTATGTATTTACAATCAAAAAAGTATCTAAGTATTGTATCAGTTATATGGTTCCCATAGTACAAGCTTTGCTTAGTTTGGGGCTAGATGGCGTTGTGTGAGATGTCCACACGTATTATATTATTATTATAATTACAAAGTAAGTGACGACGAACCTATCCTACTGCAAGGACACGTCTGTCGTGACAGTCGTGACGCGGCGCGACAGACAGACAAACGGCACGACTGTGACGATAAGGACCGGCTTATATCTGTATGTTGTTGACTGATGTTGGTAGTGCCGGATTGACTGCATAGCAAGAGTAGCAATTGCTACGGGCCCCGCGCGAAAAGGGCCCCATTTTTAAACCCACTCATCCCCTGCTTGGGCGTAATTTTTACAGTAAGCAAGCCCATCTAAATATATATAATATATATAAATATATATATGCCTGACTGACATAGTGAACCATCAACGCACAGCCCAAACCACTGGACGGATCGGGCTGAAATTTGGCATGCAGGTAGATGTTATGACGTAGGCATCCGCTGAGAAAGGATTTTTCGAAATTCCACCCTTAAGAAGGTGAAATGGGTGGTTGAATTATTTTCCCATAGGCCACGCCGCGGGGGAAGCTGCGGGCAAAAGCTCGTTACAATATATGAGTTTGATAGTTCAGCTGGTAGTAACCCTGCCTGAAATGTGGGTTGTAGGTTCGATTCCCACCCAGGATAAACGTTTGCGTAATAAACATCGATGTTTGTTCTGTGTCTGGGTGTGATATTTTATTATATGTATGTTAAATACATATAACACAATATAACAATTATCTAAGTATTGTATTGTATTGTCTGATTTCCATTGTTAATGATAAGTACAAACAAAGAATACAATATAACACCCAGACACCACAAACACCTATGTTCATCACACAAATGTTTGTCCTGGGTGGTAATCGAACCCACAACCTACAGTTCAGAAGGCAGCGCTACTACCAACTGAGCTATCGGGCTAGTCAATAATGTTTTTTTATGTTAGTGAGTGATGTGACGAGCTAGTCGTTCACCTGATGTTAAGCGACACGGCCGCCCACAACAGAAGTGTCACTCGAAACTCAAAACTATAAAATTTCACGTGACACTGCACTGCGCGCACCTGAGACATCACCACAGTCAGTAATAGGACTACTCGACTATGAGATCAGATCATAAAGTCTCATTAGCCCAGTAATTTCACTATCTACAGTGCCCTTCAAACCGGAACACAGTAATGCTTGCACACTACTGCTTGGCGGCAGAATAACTGGCAAAGCGGTGGTACCTACCTAGAAGAACTTTGCAGAAAAGTCCACCTAGTAAAAATTTGTAGAATGTTTGTTTTCCATGTTGACCTGCAAGATACCTACAACAGACATACCTACTCCGATACAATTCCTCGCTGTAGCTACCGTATAACTCCAGTAACGTGAGCCCTGGACGCCGGCTACCGTCCCCAGAGACCGCCATTTTGATCTGTCATGCGATGGTATCTTGCGGTGTCGGGTTGCATACGACTGCTTTACGAGGAGACTACCTTTTGCTGCCTTCTTGCGTTGAAGGGTTTATTTGAATTGTAACTTTTTTACTATTTGGCTAGGTCTCAGGTTTTATATTTATAAAGAAAAAGCGCCTTGCGGCTTTATCCGCTATTTTGACAGCCTCTGTGGTATGGTGGTTGAGCAGGTCGGCTCATGACCCGGAGGCGGTGAGATCGATTCCCGCGGCAAATGCTTGTCCTGAGTCCGGATTTTGTGGGACCATGGTCCTCGTAGTTCCTGGGTCCCTAGACGCAGGGAATCATAGTTAGGGTCCAGGATTTATGTAGGTATGTGATCACTCGGCGTTATTATTATTATTATTTTTCCGTTTCCTAGCGGAAACTCTTATTTTCGGGGATAAAATTTACCCTAAAAAATTCATACAAACCGGTTCTGCAATTTTATTGTTTACAAAAAATCTTTTTAAAAAAATACAATAGTTTAAGGATGACTGCACTCAAAATGTGTTCGTATTCCGAAATTATTTTCCATTTTACAGTCGAAAAATAACGATTTATCTCTTAATATATCTAAGAAGGTTTCCTGTGAGTGTATATATACTGAAATTTTTTAGCAACCAGCGGGATATGAGTCCGTTTCTTCCAGTTCACTGTAGTATGGTTTTATAAATACTGGAGTATTTATAAAACCTTGTTGTAACAACTTTGAATTAAGGCAAAAAGTAGTGGACATCTTTCGACTGTGTGTGAAGTCCTTAAGATAAAATGTTTTATGTTTGTTTGTTTCAGGTGCGCAAAATAGAAGAACGGCGTTAGGTCTAGCGATGGAGCTGTTCGAGCAGCATCAAGGCACACACATACTTCAGGTAATCCATCATAAGCGGCAATAGAATATAAAAGTCCATCATAAGCGGCAATAGAATATAAAAGTCCATCATAAGCGGCAATAGAATATAAAAATCCATCACACTAAGCAACCAAACAAATAGGAAATTTCAACATTCAATCAAATAAACAGGATACGATTATTTCTCCACTGACTTGCCTGATAGTTCAGTTTGTAGTAGCCCTGCCTTCTAAGCTGTGGGTTGTGGGTTCGATTCCCACCCAGGACAAACATTTATGTGATGAAAATAGGTTTTTGTTCTGTGTCTGGGTGATATATTGTATTCTAGGTATGTATTTACAAACAAAAAAGTATTTAAGTATTGTATCAGTTATCTGGTTCCCATAGCACAAGCTTTGCTTAGTTTAGGGCTAGATGGCGTTGTGTGAGATGGCTACACATATTATTATTATTATTATTTCATTGCAATTTTTTTTTTATTTTAATAAATATTACATGTTACGTACAACTTAGCGTTAGAATCTAAGCTATATCTGTCTTAAAATTAATATGTTTACAGGCTAAAGACCGCCTTTTTAAACTTTTAGTACAATACGTAAAAAAATTAAGTTCTCATTAAATCATAGTCGAGGGAATTAAGTATTAACATAATTATTGTTTCTACTTTCTACTGAGCTACTTCATACGTTTGTATGTCCATAGTATATTGTCCGTTTTATATAGTCCATAATGGAACGGTTGCTACCCAGGGACGTGCCGGAACTATCGGAAAACACTACTACCTACCTACCAATCCAGTGTCTATTTGCAACATTGAAGACACTTTCCTGACTGCTAATTCCATGACTCACGGCACGCGAACTCCAAATGACTCATAAACAAAGCATGAAGAAATTTCAATCAGGCAGTTTGTTTACTTTCGTCACAAGCCACAAAAACTTCACACTCGAACTTGACTCTACATTACGCAACCGCTTGGCCGACTTCACGCTTTTTTCGCCAACAAAACACACAATAGAAGTACCACAAAAGGCTAATAATATAATAGCACTGGCAACACATACCAGATCTAACGAAACATTAATTTAATATTTCGTAGATTTCACTAAAATTTCAAAACGACATTAATTCAAACACACGTTTTCTGGGGCACTCTGATAGGGTTGTGAAAAAAACTCTATTATATTGTATTCGATCAAGTAAATTATCGTTTTGCAATCGATTCTCTGTGATTACAAGCTTGTGGGTGCTGCGGTTTTCTATTCGCTTGAAAATGACCGTGTACGTGATTCCTTAGTTCCATTTATTTTTTTCAGTGCACAAATGCAACTGTTTTGCGGACGGGTGTACGTTTTGTTGTAAAATAAGTAGGTACCTACGCGCATGGTCCGGTTGTTTGTTGTGAAATAATCTTGACCGTAATCTTACAGTTTAGACAGCTGATGAATTCTAACAATGTGTACTTTTTGACATCAAGGACTTGGATGTCGTTGTTATGGAAATTACATTAATGAAAGAAAGAAATAAAGTAAACATTAAAAACATTATATAGTAAAAAGGAAACATGACTACTAATAAGTAACTTGATGACATTACAGACACTTTATCTTCGCCACATCATCATCTCATTTCGAAATCTTCATCATATAGGTATATCAAACAAAATCATCATATCATCACAAACTATAATGATGGATCAAAATATAAATCAACATATTAATTGAAAGCTCGGAGTTTTGGCGGGAAAACGAAAAAGATCGCGTCGCCGTATTGTATTATTTTCCAAAACTTTGTTATTTTCAGTGTTAGTGTATAAAATTTGTGCCATTTTATTCGTTAAGTGCTGAATCACAGGCGTGAGTGTGGGAAAGTGGTATAATGATGGTGAAACGTTTCTTTTCGTGTTGTTTCCAAAACTCCATAGAAGCTTCTGGTAAAGTTGCCACCACTTTATTAGGAGTATGACTTGACTAGACTAGACTAGGACTTAACTTGATGACTTGGACTATGATTTGACTTGACACTGGCTAAATACACAAAGCGTGAAGCCAAATCCAAAACAAAAAAATTGAAAGCTCTAGCCTTTGCATAGATACTTTGACTTTCTCGAAAGCATCGAAAATGAGCGTCATTAATGTACACTGGAACCGGAAGCTGTCTATTTTCACAGTACAGTTATACTGGCCTCGGTTAGATAGTTTTTCGATGATATGGGGTTGTACAAAAAAACTTCGCTAAAATGCCTAATTGATAAATAAATAAAATAAATTGATAATGAGATATGACCCCTAATTTGTTTATTCGTTATGGGTAAAGCATTTGACCACTGTCTCTCCTGATGAAGCAATGACATGGTCTAATATAGAGCATTCTTGCCCATTAAATCTTATCTCTTTTAAATCAATCAATAACTTATTATCTCACTGTTTAAAAAAGGTCTTGATTACGAACTTGTAAAAGGAGATACAAAAAACCTTAATCACTAAACCGTTATATTCACTCACTTTACTAATCTATCTGTAAAACTAACACTCGATTCAACTATTTTCAATCAAAAACAAACAATTTAAACTCACTCTGAACAAACAAGAACCACGTACCGAAAAATAAAACAAAAAATAGCATCCACAATGGTCCATTACGTTCATAATCCACACTTTACGTTTATTTTTACAATCATCTCGGTGCGTTTAAACGCAGATTTCGTTATGAAGCTACAAAAACAACTTTTATTGAAGATAGATGTATTTTGTCAACCGTGCATCTCATTAAAGTCGGTGATGACGATGCAGATGTTTAGTCGTCTGGATGAGGTTTAAATTAGAAAAGTGCAGAAGAAGGAAAATGCGGGGCTACAGAAAGAAACAAAAGGTTTTCGTAAAGCGCAAACTGACGGCAGCCAAAATGGGAATCTAAAATCGATAGACTTTTCTTTAATTATCTATTATTATTTGCCTCGGGGGATCCCAGAGCTGGCACATACTTCGCTCAGAAGCTAAGTCTTCTAAATGACTGGCCCGATAGCTCAGTTGGTAGTGACTTTGCCTTCTGAACTGCGGGTTGTGGGCTCGATTCCCACCCAGGACAAACATTTGTGTGATGAACATCGATGTTTGTTCTGTGTCTGGGTGTTATATTGTATTCTATGTATGTATTTACAAACAAAAAGTATCTAAGTATTGTATCAGTTATCTGGTTCCCATAGTACAAGCTTTGCTTAGTTTGGGGCTAGATGGCGTTGTGTGAGATGTCCACACATATTATTATTATATTATTAATTCAGCGAGGTAATGCTGCGAGTATTCTGGGAACCTTACCGCGCGGTGGCGAGTTGGATAGCATATTTATTTTGTAAATAATGTTTTATTACTTGTAACTTTTTATTTATAGAGTGCCTGTACATTTTAATTATCTACATTTAAACATTTACATGCTCATACTCGTATACCAAGACAGCCGTTGGTCGTGTAGTTCCGGCGGTGTGAAAATGGGATAGGATCACCCCATATCTTTCCATGGGTATCGTAAGAGCTGGCTAAGGGAATTTCCAGAGAATGACGGCAGCATTCTTCTCGGTACATTAAAAACTTCTGCAATTACTGCATGCGTGGTGATTGTGACAAGTTTCCAAAACGGCGTTTTATAGGTATGGGTAGGCCTGTGATCAGCACGTCTCCTGGCTGATAATGTGATGTTAAGTCAGAACTTTAACTTATGAGATTAGATAATAATAATAATATAATAATATGTGTGGACATCTCACACAACGCCATATAGCCCCAAACTAAGCAAAGCTTGTGTTATGGGAACCAGATAACTGATACAATACTAAGATACTTTTTATTTGTAAATATACATAGAATACAATATAACACCCAGACACAGAACAAACACCTATATTCATCACACAAATGTTTGTCCTGGGTGGGAATCGAACCCACAACCCGCAGTTTAGAAGGCAGGGTCACTACCAACTGAGCTATCGGGCCAGTCTAATTTGAATTTGAATTTAAAGTGATTAGATATGTAGAGGTAATCAATATAGAATAACGTAAGTAAGCAATTTATGGTTTAATTAGCTACATATTTTCGTTGATGGGTGTAAAATGTAAAATAACCACAATATATAACGTAAATCTAAAAATGTAAAAAAGCGTTTGACAGTTTTATTTTTCAGACACTTGTAGAATTAATTGTTGTTAGTAAAGATGATGCCGAACGCCCTTGAACAAATGCCAAGTCTAGTAATGAATGAAAGTAGCTTTTAGTAGTAAAAACCTAAAAGGATAAGAGAAAGCTCGGCTACTCTAATAAGGATTGCAGTAGTATCAATTTAATTAGCAGTGATAATGACAATGAACTTAATACCTTTTTCATTCACGGCGTTTGTAATACTTTAGTATGGAACTAGCATTGGTGATAGAAAAGTTGAGAAGAAAATGGTCTACCATGGTATGGTCATGTCAGGTCAAGAGGGTTTGGAATATGAAGATTGATGGCAAAAAAGTAGACCTTAAAAAATGTGAGGACTATGTGAAAAATGATATGGTGGGAGATAATGAATGGGTGGTTACTTTTGTAATATATTCATTATATACTCAACTGTAATAAATTATAAATATTGTAGAAAAAAACATACATCACTGTAAAGTTTCTTGTAGCTTCTTCTTTAGTAGTCTGTCAAAGCTTCGGATCGTAGTTTTCTGTTCTGCATTGTGCCGGATTGCTAGCACCAGTAGTATGAAAGAGAACTTCTTTTTTTTCAAACTCATATATTAATGGGCTCGCTATTTAATATATGACATTAATATAGCACTTTGAAATTCTATATGCTTAGTACAATAACTTAATTTTAAGTATAATAGCCTATTTGCAATAAAACTTTTGACTTTGACTTATATATTGTGATGATACTTAACTATCGTGAATTCAAGTTACGAAAGTTTATTTATTTATTGAACACCAGCATAATGTACATGTGGGCAGGAACGAGTTCTGCGTAGGTTGCAACCTATATAACTATAGGCCTTCAGCATGTCCGCACCGCGCCGTGTCTGGAACAAGAATGATCCGTAGCACACCAATCGATCCCTTTATATAGCCAGACAGGTAGGGGCGCCATGACAGTTGCCGGTGCTGCCACTGTAATAAATTTAATGCCACCACAGGGTAAATTACGGTGCTCGATCGCTGTGCATAGAGTTTATAACTGGACGTAGCCGCCGTCACGGCCATACTGACGTGCGTACGTCCTCGTACGCTTAGCTTCACTTTGTACCTAGTGAGGGACATAAGTATCAGTGTAATTGCTCGTTCATCCTGACAATTAAATGGAGTTAAACTTGGAGTCTAAGTCAAAGTCAAAACATTAGTTTTCAATTTGATTAGTCAAAAGTATTTTACCTTCCAGTCATCGTCAGGGTTAACCCTTCAGGACCATTAGTATACCTTCATTTATAAAAAATGGACCGAATAATGCTAACCGGATAGATATCCCTATAGCAACCAAAAATCATCATTCCTACATTTTTTTAATGGACCAATTAGTGCTAGACCGGATAGATATCCCTTTAGCAACCAACATTTTTTTTATGGACCATTAGTGCTAGTCCGGATAGATTATCCCTTTAGCATTCAGACACATTTTTCTCGTCATCATTTTTACATTCTCTTTTTTTCTCGAAAAAAACGAATCGTTACTTTTTTTCATTTTTTTTTTCACTGGTTTGGGTTAACCCTGCAACTAAATTTGATATTAGTGTCACCCGCCGTCACGTCATCATTCACATCACGTCTCGTCACGTTTCGCGTTGCTTGAAGAGTGATGTAGGAATGGGCAATCCCACTTCTGATGTGGGCAGAAACGTGTTGTGGGTAGGTTGCAACCTATATAACTATAGGCCTTCAGCATGTCCGCACCGCGCCGTGTCTGGAACAAGAATGATCCGTAGCACACCAATCGATCCCTTTATATAGCCAGACAGGTAGGGGCGCCATGACAGTTGCCGGTGCTGCCACTGTAATAAATTTAATGCCACCACAGGGTAAATTACGGTGCTCGATCGCTGTGCATAGAGTTTATAACTGGACGTAGCCGCCGTCATACACTATTACAATAATAAAACAAACATTACATTACATTAAGGCTAAGTGTCATTACAATTATGGGTGAAGACTGCATGCAAATAAATTAGCGAGTACTTAGAAATTAAAACAATTTTATGTTTAGTAAAATAATTATACAGAATATTAAAAGAGTGATTTAAAAAATATATAAATTTATTGGATTAAAATGTTTTAAAATTGAAATAAAACATTTTAAAAAACAAAAACAATATAGATATAATATATATTTAGAGAGCTTTGACAGTAGATTTAAACTTGCTTATGCTACCTTCAAACAAGTCTACTGCATTGTTTTTTTAAGACTCAGTTGTTCTCTCGAATTAACCTATTGATGGGCGCGTTCTGACCAAGAACGCTGAAAATTTGAAAATTTTTATTATCTTCTTTGTCTTAATCATTATTTACAAGCTCTACAGCTGCATCCAGTGCATAATTACCTTTATTATATTAAAAAACATGTATAATTATGTGCCGACGTTACTTTGTACTAATAGCTTCAATAAAATATTTATTTTAAAAGGTGCAAACAACGTCACCAACTTAAGTTAGTACAGTGAGTACGCACTTGACACTTCTGTTAAATCTATATCAATGTGATCATTTCGCCGTGCTGATGGTTTTTCGTTTCTTACCTACGGTTCGTTTGTTTACAATTTTTTGTAGCATTCACAAAATTGATGTTCGATATCTTGAATTAGTTCCAGTTTGAGTGTGTATCTGGATGAATGGGAGCGAGGTCTTATGAGGAAAAAATGGGATGACAAGCGAATCTAGCACCTAACCAAATGATCATTTTCAATGAACTGTTTACATATAAGTAAATATTGTTTGGGTTTAACTTTCCTTGAACATCATGTTCTAGACTTTCTATACGATTGCATTTATAGATACGTATGTTTTGTTTCTTTCTATTGAATTCGAAATAGGCAATAATAAAAAGGGAAAACACTAAATACTTATTCCAGCGTTATGCCGTATTTATTAGTAAGGGGGTAGGGTTTGGGGCAAAATTTAAAGTTAGATATTGATTTTGCATTATTACATTTTACGTAAAAGTGATCATAATTAATTACAGTTTATTATAATTCATTACATTTCCTCAAAGGCATGATCTGTAATCTGTATTACTTATATCGACTTTGTTCCCACTTATGATAATTATTATAGGTATCTACATAGTTACTTTTTATGATAATTCAATTAATTTTTAATATTTTTTGCACTTTTTTATGTTATTGAATGTGACGAGCTAGTCGTTCACCTGATGTTAAGCGACACGACTGCCCGTAACAGAACAGTGTCACTTGGAACTCCAAAATATAAAGGACACTAACTGCGCATATTATCCTGAGACAACAGCAATGTGGTAATAACATCATAACTCGACTGTGAGATCAGATCATAAAGTCTCATTTGCCCAGTAATTTCACAAGCTATAGTGGCCTTCAAACTGGAACACAGTAGTGCTTGCACACTACTGCTTGGCGGCAGACTAACCCCGCCTACCTTGACTAACTTTGCAGAAAAGTCCTACCACCTAGTAAAAACCTAGTATTATTAACCTAGTATTAATAAATAAATAAATAAATGTTTGTGGACATTTCACACAGCGCCATCTAGTCCCAAACTAAGCAAAGCTTGTACTATGGGAACCAGATAACTGATACAATACTTAGATACTTTTTTGTTTGTATAACATACATAGAATACATTATAACACCCAGACACAGAACAGACATCGATGTTCATCACACAAATGTTTGTTCTGTGTAGGGATCGAACCCACAACCCAGTCCATAAGGCCAGTCCATAGTATCAATCAATCAATCAATTAATCAAGTTTTAATATCAGAAAAATATTACATATTTATAGGCAGGGCCAACGCACTAGTGGGCAATAATACATACAGTATAGTAGTGTAGTAGTATTATGTACCTAGTATTTATTAATTCAGTTCTTTATTTTGAAACATACAACAATATTATTTAATAAACATAAAACAATAAAAAGGGAACTTAATCAAACAAACCACTACCAGTAGGCAGCGTGCCCATTATGCAGTATTTATTAAAGTATTAACTCTGCATGCACCAATCATTCTTTAATCAAACAAACCACTACCAGTAGGCAGCGTGCCCATTATGCAGTATTTATTAAAGTATTAACTCTGCATGCACCAATCATTCTTTAATCAAACAAACCACTACCAGTAGGCAGCGTGCCCATTATGCAGTATTTATTAAAGTATTAACTCTGCATGCACCAATCATTCTTTAATCAAACAAACCACTACCAGTAGGCAGCGTGCCCATTATGCAGTATTTATTAAAGTATTAACTCTGCATGCACCAATCATTCTTTAATCAAACAAACCACTACCAGTAGGCAGCGTGCCCATTATGCAGTATTTATTAAAGTATTAACTCTGCATGCACCAATCATTCTTTAATCAAACAAACCACTACCAGTAGGCAGCGTGCCCATTATGCAGTATTTATTAAAGTATTAACTCTGCATGCACCAATCATTCTTTAATCAAACAAACCACTACCAGTAGGCAGCGTGCCCATTATGCAGTATTTATTAAAGTATTAACTCTGCATGCACCAATCATTCTTTAGTCCTCTCTGCTCTACACCTACTTATTTGGGTACTTAATTGTTGTTTAATTTTATCAATTATCTGTAATAGTATTTAAAATATTGTCGTTTCTTTGTTCACAGTCATTGGATGGGTTCGCGTTATCCGTAGCCGCTGACGGAAGGTTCCTGTACATATCTGAAACTGTTTCTATATATTTAGGATTATCACAAGTAAGTAGCTCATCATATTTCCACCAAATACTACCTTCTTACATTTTGGAATAAGTTTGAGAATAATTTAAATCAAAGCGTGCCAAAAGTATAAATTTCGTAAAGATAAACTAGTAAGGTAGTGTCGCCGAAGATGGCCCGGCTCCTAGGATAGCCCACTTTAAAAAAAATACAGTTATGATTAAACGAAACATTTTAAATTTCGCGGGTTTATGCTACTAGTACCATAGACAATAATGCAAGTGTGTTTTAATTATTATTATTACAACATCCATTATGTTTTTTCTATACTTTATTTATCTGCAAGATTTCACGAGGTTTTGAAATTAAGTGGGCCTTCATTGGCTCCTGTACCTTATATATTAATAATAATAATAACAACGCCCAACTATCAAATGCAAGAAAGAAAGAAATTAAAGATATACTAGCGGCCCGCCCCGGCTTCGCCGGTATTTAATATATATCTATTATAGATTGAGATACAAACTATCCTATCTCTCAAGTTGGATCGAACTGCACATGGTGTGCGAATTTTATTATAATCGGTTAAGTGGTTTAGGAGTCCATTGAGGACAAACATTGTGACACGAGATTTATATATATTAAGATAAATCCTGGACCCTAACTACGATGCTACGATTCCGTTTTTAGGGACTCAGGAACTACGAGGACCATGGTCCCATAACACCCAGACTCAGAACAAGTTAATTGCGCTTTTTTTCTGTGCACAAATACTTATCCTGCCGCGGGAATCAAACCCGCTACCTCCGGGTTTTGAGCCGAACTGCTCAACCACCACACCACAGAGGCTGTCAAATATATGTAATCTATTACTATTATATATTAGTATCTACGGCGTCTTCTAAATTTAAACTACGTACTTAGTATTTTAAAGCATCATTAAATAGGTATACCTAGGTTTATTTATGGTTAAAAAAACTTATTCAAAGACTACAAAATGTTCAATAATTCTCGACCTCGGCAGTATTTCAAAGTACCATTGGTCCACGCACACACAGTCACAACCATTCACGCACGTTCGCACACAAACACAGGTACAGTCAGCCGATTAAATCTGAAAATTTTCGGCTCCACTCCAAAGACATCCGGTGGTGACTTTCGTAGCCGTAACTGCATTTGATATCAGATAACAAGGACACGTGTTACATTATGACGTCTACGTGGGCTGGATTTCATAGTTGAGTATCTATATTTTTATCCACATCTTTGGGTCTATGATTCCGTGAAGATTTTTTTGTTGGTGTTAGTGGGACATGTGAACTGACGCTTGTTTCTGGAATCATATTAAAACATTGTTTAATTTTTTTATTTAATTTCATTTGATAGTACTTAATACCTACCTGTACACCTTTGGCTAAGCACAAACTTTAATGCTAGTCACACTAAAGTTTGCGAACTCCTAAGTTCACAATCTCTCTAGCCCTGGTTTCTCGTACGTTTGTCAAACTTGTGTCAATGACTTGACACACCAAATAATGAACGCTCATTGGTTGAAGACAGTCGATGATCATCATGCCACCAATGAGCTTTCAGTATTTGGTGTAGTTACACGAATTCTAAGTTACACGAATTCAACAAACGTACGAGAACCCCGGGGAAAGTGTTGCTCGACTATATTGTATTTTAATAGACTGCCAATCTGCATTAAAATTTGACAGCTTTTAAGTTCGCACTTATCTCTAGGACGTACATATGCGTTTCAGTAAGTACGTCATAGAGAGATAATTACGAACTTAGGCGCTGTCAAAACTTTAATTGCAGTCGGGCATTACTGAATAGAAATTTCTAAGTGTTATCTAAGTAGCTTTCCAGCCAGACACTGAATAATAAGGAAAAATGAATTATACGGTACGAATGCTAATGCTGTACGTAATAAACATGTTTGGCACGCAAAGAATTTCATTTCCACAAAGTAATGAGATAATATTTAAAATACAGGAGTGTACAAAAAAGGAATAATTTAGAATAATAATGTAAAGGTTGGTGTAAATATAGAATTAAATAAACGAAATTAAAAGGCGTTGTGAAAAGATCCGAAAACAGGGAAACTCTTGCCAACATGGCTTCGGGGGTGGTGCGAGAGAGATGGCAGATAGGGGGAAAGGGACGATGCGATATGCCGGTCACGTCTCAGGCAAGGCAGGCGCGTGCTTCTCATCCTAATGCTGATGCGAACCTTACACGCACACACACAACCCCAAATAACGCACACTAATATAGTCGCGACACCTTTCACACACGCACACCAGTAACTTGATACGCCGGTACACATGTGCGGGTAGACATAAAATACATAAACTTCCTGGTAAATAAGCGTAGATACGACTTACTTATAAGGCTTGTGTTAGATGTTTCGGGTATATTAAATTCTGTTTTTTTTTTCGACGGATAAAGACTGATGGTCTCGAAGACAATGGGAAATCGAGTTTTCCTTTTTGGAGGTAAAAGTAAATGGATACTTTTGCTGGGGTGTTATTTTATGTGCATGGGGAATCTTGAGGTGATTTTTGTAGTTATTTATGTAGCACCTACCGCCAACAAAATTACTAGGCCAATGAGAATATTTTACACAAGCACACCCATCGTATTAAGTACTAAGTTGAAGAATGACTTGTCATGGCAATGGAATGGCACCTTATAGATATCTTATAGAATATTATCATGTTCTTTTCGAGGGTCAGAATTCACGGCTTAGGTTATTTGACTGCGATAAAACTTGGGAAGTTGCAGTCAAGTAATCGGCCGTAACTCAACATATTCAAAAATTTTAAAGAACAATTTAATATGTAAAAGCATTAGATAGTTATGCACAGCGCGTCAAATAACTTCTTTAAATTAAATTGAAGCTGTAAGGTAGATACTGTCCGCGAATACTTTAGCACTCAACTCGACCCAACTTACGTGAATTCCGAATCGATTTGTCCGATCGGCAATTCGATAAACACCATAAAATCAGTTGCTTTCCGAGAACCGACCACCATAACGTCACCATTGTTTTATAGAATTCATATGCGGAGGATGACTGCGGATACACGACTCCTGAATGTGTAATAGGATCCCACAATTATAGTTGATAAATTTATTTAAAGGACATTTGCATATTTGTGAAAGGGTCATCGTGAAAGTCCGGTGAGCTTGAATGAAATCTTTGAAATTGTCGGTCGGTTCTTTAGTAACAATAGTGCGATAACACTCTAATATTATATTAGCACTCTTTTACTGATTGATGTATTGAACAAAGTTTCTGAGCACATGTTTTAGTAAGCCTTTAATCGCCATACCATGAAATTCAATTTAAAGTTGATGCACACGTTTTTCATGTAAACTATCAAAGGCAAGGCTCTAACCACTATCCCAAACCACACCCGTACCTAATTACACATAAACAAAAGCATGAAGCAGCCAAACCAGTTACTGAACGGTCACGTACCACGCACCGCCATCGTTATGAATGAAGCAGCTGTTATCTCCACCAGCAGGTGGGCATCTAACGAGGATGTGCTGACATTGATGAAAATTGTAGACAAGAGATGGTTGATGGTAATGATGATAATTGTAGACAAGGTAATAGAGATGATCTGGAGATGCTCTCGGAAATAGTTGTGAATGAAAACGTTAGGAATGGAAAAATGGTTGCTAATACTAATAGTGTAAAGCAGATTCGACTTGTTCATGATAAGAACAGTGAAATGGAAGCAGCAGTTCACTGCCCTGACAATAACAATGTGACTTGTAAAAATTGTGTGCAAAAGTAATACCAACTAATGGATATTGCAACATCTATAAAATAAGAAAGAGAAGATAATGCTGTTAAATTTTTAGTTACAAGGAGTATCTCTTTAGTTGTATTTAGCAAAAGGCAAGAAAACAAGATTAAAAGAAATCTTAAACTGTTTTAGCAATTTTTTAGGTACTAATGTGTATTTACGAAGTCCGTTATAGTATGTAGAATTCAAACGCTATAGCTACATATATAGGTATATAAAAATTACATAACTACAATACACTACGACACGAAAATTTACAATATAACTTTAAATGAAAAACCCCTTAAACTGATCGCTTCTATTTTCTGCAGGTAGAGATGACGGGTAGCAGTATATTCGATTACGTCCACCAAGCTGACCATGCAGAAGTAGCTGAACAGCTGGGGTTGTCACTAGCAGGGAGGGGAGGAGCTGGGTTGAACAGTCCAGCATCAGGAAGTGAAGAGGGTAGTCAACATGGGACGAATAATCCTGACGGTAAGTAAACACTTTGGAAATGATTTCGAGGTAAGTGCATATGCACTTGCTGCTGAAAATGTGTCATGATCGATGATTGTTACGTCCTAAGTAGCCTATCAGAAGTTGAAGAAGATGACGATAATAATGAAACATATTTTAATTTCACACCTTGTGTTCGTTAAATAAAAGTTACTCCGTATGTTTAATTCAAGTTCGTTCATAAAAATAATATAATTATAGCTAAGTAGATAGTTGAATTTAAAATTCCAAATGTTCTGAAGATGAAGTTGAAAAGATATTTCGTATTCTAGAAGCGTCTCGTTGAATAGGTCTCAAAAAGCTTTTAAACATTTTTTGTCTGAACGTTATACATGTCGCTAGTTGCAAACGTTGTTGCTAGCCACCATTTTATTTTGAGTTTTAATTGCGTGAAATTGTCCGCCATATTAATCTAGACTGGTCTAGATTTATCATTTTCTCTTATACTTTTTGATCGAAACGTTTAACTTGAACAAAACTAAAAAAAAAACTTCCAAAACAGTAAGGAAGCTACTTTCTATCACCGTTACTCATTCTGTCTAAGTAGGTGTCACATTTCGAGACCCAAAAGAAAAGTCGAGAATTAACCGATGAGTCGTGGACAAAAAACTCGGAAAAAATGTGCTCAGAATTCAATTAAACTTATTCCGAGGTCGTTGCACCTTCAGCCAAGTGACAATACCGAAATTTTCTGTCAGTATAACGAATCTTCAAATACTATCAATAATAACGTAGTACCAAATTGAAATTAGATTATAGAGGAGTCACGGTGCATTGGGAGCTCATGAAACGGTCAATGGGGTGTCAGTAGGCATCTTTATGCAACAAATTAATATTTCATTTCTATGGGAACCATCTTCAAACCCATTTAAACGCCACTGTGCGCCTAATTTCAAACGTAACCGCTTCTATTTTTGAGTTTGAGGTTACAAACCTATTTTCATTCCTACGTATCTACCTAATATAGGTGTCCGCTCTCAATTAAACAACTAAATTAGCAAAAAAGCCGTTCGTATAATAATCTTTACTATCAAATAGTTGCTCGCTTCACTGCATTCGAAGTTTTTACCTTTGTTGTGGTACGTTGCTAATAAAAAAAACTTAGTTTGAATATACGCAATCTGAATTTTATACTTAACTTACCTACATATATTGATTTGTTCTTTTAAATTCTTTGAGAGAAACCACACGGAACTTGTTACTGATTTATTTTATTTTGGGCCTTTTGACACGATGACCAATGACAGCCTCTGTGGTGTGGTGATTGAGCAGGTCGGCTCATAGCCCGGAGGTGGCGGGTTCGATTCTCACAGCAGGGCAAGTATTTGTGCACAGAAATAAAAGCGCAAATATTTGTTCTGTATCACCCGTTGTGGGATCATTGATCCTCGTAGTTTCTGGGTCCTAGACACATGGAATCCTAGTTAGGGTCCAGGATCTATGTATGTGATCGTTGGGCGTTATTATTGTTATTATTTTCAGTCTCCATAACATTCAAGTTTTTTATTAACTATACGTACTTAGTTATATTTATGTTTTTGGACATCTTATATTCATACTTTATGGCGTTCTATTGAAATGAACTTCATTATAACATCGAAACAACCATGACTCGGGCACACATTTGACCCAATTTTTTCACCCAACCTAACGGATAAACTCCGATTTCAATTTAGTTCACATTTAAGGGCTTAGAATCAATTTCAATTTGCTTTCGGATACGAGAAAAAAGTTGTAAAAAATCTATCAGGATCGAAATAGTTTGACAGCATCGCATTGTTTGGTGAAGGGCGTGGTGAAATGGAGTCACAGAACAGTAGCCCGTGAAGAAAGCACTACATTGTTGGTAGACGACCATGGAATTATGGTAGAAAAATCGTGTGATGATACTAGACTGGGTTTAGATGCCAGTGGTTCTAAAAAAGCAGCAAGAGCAACTTTGGCTTAACATATTGTCACTAAATCTTTTCAACACACCAAAGTTATGAAAATCATTAATAATAATAATGTGTGGACATCTCACACAACGCTATCTAGCCCTAAACTAAGCAAAGCTTGTACTATGGGAACCAGATAACTGACACAATACTTAGGTATATATTTTTGTTGGTAAATACATACATAAAATACAATATAACACTCAGATACAGAACAAACATCGATGTTCATCACACAAATATTTGTCCTGTGTGAGAATTGAACCCACAACCTGCAGTTCAGAAGGCAGGGATATCCCAAATGAGTTATCGGGCCAGTCAATTAATAAATATTATAATATAAAGCCATTTTATAGTTTATTTTTTCATCAGGTAATTAACACAGGCTCCCCTCATTTATTGAGTTTTAAATCAATGCATTGCACAAGGTATAAGGAGCTACTTTATCGTTGCATCTTGTGGAAAATACATTTGCTCCATGCCAAGGTTAAATGGTTCTGCACTGAGTCAATCTTGTTACGCATTTGGTACAAAGACGTGATTCAAATCGACATAGCGCATTGTCCTTTTAACTTTTTATTGTGACTATTTAGAAATCGTCACTGGCATTGTAAAAGAGACTATATCGTGCGTGTTTAAAGTTATTTTTAACTTGTGTTAAAGAGTTTTAAATTTTCTACACTGGATGCAACTAGGTAGGTACTACAATAATGAAGTGCAAAAAGATTTTGATGAGTAGGTAAAGGTGATGTAGCTAATGATAAAGTCCAACAGGAAAATCGTGATATTGGCAGCAAATGGAACTTTGTACTACAAATATTTATATCGCAGAAAAATAAACATTAAGGACCAATCTCAAAACTTTTAGAAACGTAGCATCCAAATTCAAGAAGCTCCAACAGAAATCAATTAAGCCACGGTGTGTCTGGCCGATCCCAAAGCCTTGAATCTTTTAATTAACCAACCTTTCCCAATCAATCAGCTTCTTCGCCCTTGCGGAAGAGATTGCCTCTTTTGTTGGATAAAATTGAGATCTTTATATCACAACTGATTTCTATTATCGCTGTTTTGATTACATTCATAACATCGTTAGCATGGTTTTATTTTGTTTGAAAGTGATTAAAATTTTTCACTTCGTAAACAAATTGTATTAGAATATAAAAAAAATTAAAGGTTCATTTTACGGTATCCATATGTCTTCAACACTGCAATTTCCTTTTCGGTGTTTAGTCTTTTTTATACACCAGATTTACGGTCAAGCGGTCATTCATAAAATGTTTACTGTTATCTAAGTGAGCGATCGTTTCACCAACAGTGTCAGCGCAGATGACCCTCGCAGCCAGCGGGGCGCTATATCGGGGCATGGACCGGGCGTTTTGCGTGAGGATGAAGAGCACGCTGACCAAGAGAGGGTGCCACTTTAAGTCTTCAGGATACAGGGTAAGAAGAACTTATGTTTGTCAATCAAAACTTTGGCAGAACTTTCTTCGAGTCTTATTCGCAAACTGTCAAAAATTTTCAGGTTTCCACTAAACTCTTTTTTTTTGCATGACCATATTTGTATTTGAAGTTCTAATATTTCCAAGTTCGCTTGATATTGTTTTGCAAGTTCTATTCTACAAAATGTTGGGCTCTAGATAATGTAAATTTATTTTCTGGTTCAGTAATAAAATTGGTCCCACAAATCTTATCGTTGAGATTTATTTCACTTCCAAGTCATTAGTACCTGAGAACGACTATGAAAATTTACGGACATTTTTCTTATCTAGTGTATAGAATGAGAATTAAATGGACTCTGAATTTTCATTTTCAATCTAGGTTGGAAGAAACCAGGAGGGTGAGACGACGAGATATGGAGAGAGTGGTAACTGGCGGGTGGGTATCTTGTAGCGAGATGATTCATTTGTTTTGATAACGTAATCACTAAATGAAAAACAGCTACGCAGATTTACGGCCAATATAATTTTAATTGTTTGTTTTTTTCCACCAACTTTTATGTTTTATACATTAAATCTCGTTTCACGTTTCGTATGGTATATATAATTTGTATGATAATTTTTTCCACAATATTAACCCGCCAGCGTTTGTTCACCCGTTATAATAAATGCTGACAGACGACCTTTTTATCCGTCTTAGATCGCAAATATCATTGGTTAGAATTATTGTTCCTCTTGGGGTGCCTCAAGGCACGGTTATATGGCCCCATAATTTTTGCCCTAACTCGGTGTTAGGTTATAAAATGTGATTATATCTCGAGCGACTCGCGGAAACCACTAGGTACGTAAAATTGTTCGTAGATTGTTTTCGGGGTGTAAATTTTCCTTTTATTTCATAACCACTTCGCGGACGTTTCCTTTTATTTAAGGGTCGATTATTTCTTTATGAATTGTTATTTTATTTGGTTTTTATTGGTTATAAATTGTTTGGGTTGAAAGTTATGTGCAATTTGCTATCTTTATCTAAATTGCTTCTACTTGGAGGCGGTGGGATATGGCAATTAGTATGGATCGTTTATTACAGTTCGGAGGTTGGATATAATACGCCAACGGCAAGCGGTTTATTGGCAAAATTGCAAAATTAGTTAATCCTTACATTTGATCTTCTTATTCGATTAGCAGGTAATGTATTACGGTACGTGGCTGTGTTCCCGGTAACAAATAGCTTTCCAGTTTATGTGAACTTTATTAGCGTTGTATGAACCACGTTCCTTGTTTGTTGTTCAGGTATGAATTCAAAGTTTTGATTAGATTTTTTATGACTGTCTGTTCCAAGACATTATTTGTTTGTGTAATCAAACCTTTGAATATACTTTGCTTGTTTCACGGATTTTAAAATTAACAATGGTTTGTAGCAGAAGTAAGGAATACAATTTTCGAAGGCAACTGCAGCAATAAAAGAAAGCTTAGGTGAAGTTACTAGCAATCATCTCAAACAAAAAATGATGTTCCAATTCCTGCTCCCGTATTAAAATTAACAGATCGTCACCATCCACATAAAATCTCACCATAGAATACAAAAAATCTTTGAAATCGGTAGCAAATTCTTTAACAACTTTTTCCTTCTTTTCAGGTTGTACTGATGTTATGTCGGCTGCGACCGCAGTATTCCTTCTCCCACAGTCGGAAGTCACCGACAGTTCTACTTGGGATGGTTGCGCTGGCGATAGCGTTGCCACCACCGTCGGTCCATGAGATAAGACTGGAGTCAGACATGTTCGTGACGAGGATCAACTTCGACTTTAGGATAGCGCACTGCGAGCCCAGGTATTTGGCCGTTTATCGACAGTCATTAAAGTCAAAGCTGGAACCGAAATGTCTCAAACTGTGATAAATTCCCACTCCTAGACATTTAAGCCAACGATGAAACCCATAGATGAGATAAATAAAACTCAGTAGTGGTCAATCAAGTCACTAACTAAACTACACAGGACGAGTAAATCGACTTTGCTTGTAAATTAAAACAAAATTTTTTGTTAGATGTCGTTTAGAGTAGGTGTAGATTTAACACTTAAATAGATAAAAGGAACATTGCAACATTTTTTTTCAGCAGGGTATCAGAGCTACTGGGTTACACGGCGGAAGAACTTACGGGGAAGAACCTGTACGCGCTTTGCCACGGAGAAGACGCCAACAAACTTAGAAAATGCCATGTAGATTGTAAGTATCTCCTAAATAACATATTTAACTAACGAATTAACGACAAAACACCACCTAAGACTTTAACCATTTTGATGAAGTTTAAGCTTGATTTTTGTATGTATAATTCTCATTTTGACAAGAGTGTATGAAGAATTTACAACGTGATAGGATTTTTCTACAAGAGTTCGTCTGATAGTCTGTCTACTAAGGTTACCACCACTTTGCCAGATATTCTACCGCCAAGCAAATTTTATGTGCTTATAGGTACTAATATTTTTATTTCGGCTTAAAGAATACTGTAGATGTAAAATTTCTGGACATAATAATGTGTGACTATGAATTAATGTCTCAGACTGACGAGTGCAGTGTATGATTTCATAATTTTAGAGTTCTATGAAGCAAATTCTATGATCAACCAGCTTGTGACGCTTAACATCTAGCGAACACATATACAGTATACAAGCCACAAATGTGTCACATCATTCGTTTGGGTACGTAAAATACCTATGGACAGTTAGTTATACGTATTCCTGATATAAAAAGTGATGCAAACTAGAAAGTTCACTAGAATCTCTTTCATAGCTTTCTGTAATTTAAGAGAAGTTTAGTATTGCAATCAGGAATACACAATCGAATTCACCAATAGCAGCCGAGAGAAAGCAGGCGTTTAAATTGTCAGATTATTCGGATTCACATTCATCATTTCCATACATGCAAATCTTTGGGATATTCCGTTTTCTTCACAAATGCATTCTTTTGTAAAACTACTTGGGTACGTTCCTATTAGATCATCAACATTTTGTGATCATTTCTTGTTTTATAATTTATTTATTTCACAACACCGTTATTTTCATGTTCACATTCTGCATGAACTTACTTTTTAATTTGGTACAATGTCATTAACAACAAAGTCTTTATCCATTAGTTAGCAGACATAGCGTTATCGCTACTTCTGTTAACTTTTAGATTTCTTTGATTTCACCACTTCCTTCTCATTAATCATCCAGAATAGGTGTCGACATATCTATGTCACTGTTTTATTATGTTATTCTAATAGTCTTGTTTTAATTATCCTTGCTTCAATCGATTGTCTTGATGTCCACCCATGACCCAATAGTGTGGTGAAATCCTCGTGTTGTAACGATCGATTTGTATTCAGTGCGAGAAGTATAGAAATCCATGTCAAGTCGACTGGCAGCCCAAGGCGCGGAGCAGGAAAATTTACGACAGTTTTGTAGCTATTGTTAGGAAGAAATTCGGTTTGTCAATCAGACAACGACTTGCTCTGTTTACTTTGTTTTCTCTTCCACGCATATTAATTCTGTAGAAGCAATATACCTACCTACCTAAGGATATGGGTAGGTATTATTTTCTTTTGTTTCCTTATGTCCTTATTTTTATGCTATTTTTTTATAACTTTCCGCTAATATTTTCCGCATCAGCGATTTCTGTGCTTTTTTCTTACTTTACACGTATCCCATGAAAATTCCAAAAGAATAACGTAATCATGTTCTCAAATTCGTTTGATATTATTACTTTTCCACGCATCCGTCAGCGGAATACAATTTAGGCCTGCGCTATGCGCCGGCCCGACTCTACGAGATTTGAATAATAATTTTATACGATCATTTTGGTTTCCTTTCCCTTGACGAAGACGTGGGAAATGTCGTGTAATGTCCTCTGAGATGCCTCTAGTACTATTTTATGAGCATCGTCTTTACCGGGATTGTGTGGGGACTTGGTATCTTTTTGAATATTCTTCTTATGTCCTTATACTGGGTAGGTAGACCTTCCATTTTAGACTTGTATCTTCATTTATTTTTATTTTTTTATTCAATAAGCTTGGCTTTTCTGCCACTAAGATCTTCAGTGGCTATATCAAAGATTCCGTTACGTAAACCGTTATTTTTATCATGCACATATCTATACCGTAGGCGCCAATCCTGATTACTAATAAGATGATGTCACCCTTCCTTTATTTGTTGGTCTTCAATTTCCAGCTCATCTAGCTGTTGTTCTTGAAATTCTTATATGGAAAGTTAAGGACTTTTGGCACCAAAGCAGAACTTTAACACTATGTATATTGTTCTTTATTTCCTTACTCCTTGGCAATATGAATGGAACGATTCATAATCTTGACGTAACAGTCCTGTGACCAATCAAAGCATACATAACAAGATGGCTGCCATCCCGAATGCCAATCACGGCTTAGCGTTAACGTCATGTGGTCCTAGCACCTTACCATTTGATAGCTTTACGAGACCATCAATTTGAATTTAAAATTAACATCTATGTAGATGCCGGTCAAATGTGGACATCTCTGGTGCTGCATAACAATTTTGTTTATTTACATAAAAGTCCGGGTGTTTGCTAGAAAGCGGGTAATTTGGTTACAACTCTGTATGTGGTTTGCTTACTTGATGATTATATCGACATTATTTTGTGCATATTGTAATAAAACTCAATGGTAATGTTTGGGACTTCCGACAATGGACGCTGAAACCTTGGAGATTGTGACGAATAACATATTAATTTATCGTTTGAAAGACGTCATTGAAATTAATTAAGCGTTTTATAATCCGCTAGCTATTTCAAGAATATTAAAGAAGTTCTTACAGTAATCGCCTTCAATGTCCAGGATACGTTATTTAGAACTTTTTCTTTCGCTTCCATTCAATTTTTGTTTTTTAGCTTTTTCCAATTAACAACCATGTCTCGCCTTCGCTAACAGTGCACGATTGCCAATAACAGCAAAAACAGGTAAAGAAGATACATAATCCTATAACTTCTCTTTCGTCATCATGGATTGTAATTTTCACCATTTGCGTCATTTTTCGTGACGGTGCAACTCATGATTCAATAATCACGTTAAGTAAGGCACGATTGTAGTTCCTAAGCATGTAGCAGACGGTAATCAACATATCAGTCACTGTTTTGATTACAGCTGGTCTACGGCGAAGTTACCGGGCTATTTCAAATAGATACCTATTCTATCTAGAAATGATTACGATGATTTGAAAAAACTGAAGACCCTGTAGAAATATACATTCGTAATAGTGCTCTATCGAATATATTATTCCTTATACTAGCTAAAGATATTAGAGACAGAACCAAGAGAAGTCATAGTTACTCTTAAAACAGGCAGTCATTCAGACTTAAAGGAAAATCATGATTCCAAATAAAGAATGAAAGATCTAATATACAGGACAGAAGGATGAATAGGTATAGGTAGGTACAGATATGCTAAGTTAGATAAGGACAAGAATGATAATCCAAAGACGGTAAACATCAATAACATGCATTAACATCAAGAGTTAAACAACAACAATAAACATAGAGCTAAGTTCTACGCAATCAGCTTAACACTTTGGCCGTAGTCCAATTCCAGCCGCGTCTATAGGCTAATGAGTACCAGTAAATAAAGACAATACATCAACAAAACCAAAACCCGCGATCCTAATGAATCACGTATAGAATAACACGTGTTTGTCACTCGCTCCTTTGTGTTAGCAATCATGTGAATATGCTTCAACGTCGGTCCTTTCCATCAACGAACCATGTCGCATTATCAATATTTAAACCTCCCTTAAGAGCCCCAGAACTTTGAGCCATCTTCATTTTGACAAGATTCTAAATTAAGATATTGATGTGGGTAGAGGTAGGTGCGGTTAATACATCATTGTTGGTAGTCAATGTATTGTTTATTACGTTGCAAGATGAAGGTCGTGGTTCCTTATTGGGAATGAATTTGGTGATGACAAACTCCGTAAAGGTTGTAAGATGGAAGAAGCATCCAACGAATTAAGAACGTGTTATTTCGGATTCCCTTGATTAGTGCTAAAATCTAATGAGTTACTTATATGATAGTAGACTTTAATACAAAGCAATGAATAGCTGAAAAAATTCATAACAACCAAACGCCTAACCTACCTTATAACTTGTGGTTGGAGTGGAGTCATATGTGGGAGTATTAGCGTCAAATAGCATCAGGTACTTTGAGTACGTCATCATAAAAACCACATGTGATTATGTGAATCAGCAACTCAAGTAACTCTGTAACTACAATACGATGGAGTGAATCATCTCCATATGCAATATCATAGATGCAATAGCAATATTTCTGGCAACATGTTCTAGTTCAGCTTTTTCCAGTTGAAATGTATCTCGAAGTAACCTATCTAACATAATTTGCTATTCTTTCCAGTAATGAACAAAGGCCAGGTCCTGACGCACTACTACAGGATAATGAACAAGCTGGGAGGGTACACGTGGATGCAGACTTGCGCCACCGTCGTCTGCTCGTCTAAGAACGCAGAAGAACAGAATATTATTTGTGTCAATTATGTTATTAGGTAAGGAAACTGTTCAGCAAGTTCTTGCAGGGTTTTACAATGACCAATTATAAGTTGCACCCACTTCATTCTATTAAATTGCAAGTCAGCATTAAGGTCTCATATTAAAAATAAAATTTGTAAGACAGATGACATACGTACCTATGGCAATCATCATACTGTTCATCCAAGATACAGAAATCATACCTAGTTATATAACTTTAAAGATCGTCACAAAAATTTCATTCACGTTTAAAGCTAATAATGTTATTCTAATGGATTTTGAATTTCTATTACAGTGGCCGAGAATACCCCAATACTGTGATGGACTGCTGTCAACTCGAGGAAAGCGTGCAGGGCGTCAAGCGAGAAGAAACCACTGGCGATCCTGAAAATGGACCTCCAGACACCGACAACTCTGGTGGACCCCCACCGTCCAATAGACACACAACAGAACGAACAGAACCTCCAACTAACACCGACTCAGCATCATCTGCCCCTGTACCAACATCCGACGTCACACATCTGACCAGACTTAATGACACGCAACCTTTACCTCTCCATACAACTCCTGAAAGAACATCACCGATGCCAGCGAGAAGACTGAAGAAACGAAAGCATACAGACTGTGACGACGAAGCAGACAGAGACGAAGAAAGGCGGAAATCTTCTTCCAACCCCGGTGCAGCAATTTCACCAGCGGAAAGAGACGCGAACAAGACTAACTTGACCATTCCAGAAGGTTCCACCGACGCCACGTCTGTTAGAGATTTGGAGAATGCCATGTCGAAGCATTTACCAGCATTAGACGGAAAGGAAATCGCACATCGACCGACTGATTTCTCAACAGACGCGTTGTTAAAGCAACAGCAGCAAAAATCAACGATCCAATGGATCGGCACTCAGAACCATCACTTGAACCATTTAAATAGACAAATCCCGGGAAACCATACTACGACGCCTGCAAGTGCACTTTTGAGACAGCTCTATGCGAATAGGGAGAGCGTTATCAGAAGTAATTTCTTAGGAGATGGTAGAACTGGCGGTTACTATTCTAGTGACGGCCAATCAGGTCCTTTGCCTACACCTCCTGGAAGCGAAGGGTCAAGTTACGGCGAACAGTTAGGACATAAAGGGACCGATATAGGATCATTAGCGTACGGAGGATACGCAGACTACCATTCAGCAATGACCCCTCCAGGATCAGTTTCTCCTCGCGATAAACAGCAATATTCGTTATCATACGATAATAGTGCCTATTCTGAGGCATTAAGGCACTCGTATTTAGGCGAGCCGCCTTTGCCGTTGAAGCCTCAAGCGTACTCAGCTGTTCCTGGTGCGCTTGACTATGCTTCTCCCTTAGACCAGTCCCAGTTTTTCCATCCGTCGTCATCGTTCCATCTCTATCACCCTCAGGCGCACGCCGCGCATGCGTCTCACTCGCACCAGTCAGTAGAGAAGTCAGGTCCTCCCAACACCAACTGGTATTCCTCTGGTTCATAGCCTTACTAGTTCAATTGCTAAAACGCGAGCTTGGTTTCCCATTGTTAAGTTTAACACATTTTTGTCATCGTTTGAATGAGACTCGTGACGGTATTATGTTGGGCTCAATTAGTTTGTAAATAACGTTTCTGGTTTTAGGAAATTGTATACGGTTGACAAGACTTTGATGAATACTCAGGAAACGATATGGTGACACCGAATTAGTAATGTCTGACTGATTCTATTCTACTCGGAAGTTTGAAGTTGTTATTGCATTTATATCAAGCGATGTGTAAATCTTATTTTTTCATGACGCCAAAAGTTAGTACAGTCAGCGAAAAAAGTTGCCGACAAAATCAAACTTCGAATTAGGATTTAGAAACAAAGATGACAATGTTTAGCATGATTTGACGCTGGCGAAAACCAGTGTTAAATTATAAATGTATCTACCTAAAACATGAATAGCAATTCCTTGGAATTCAAACGTGAGCTACAAGTGTAGTTCGTTCAACTTGTGGGCTATTCAATTAGCTTATTGCATATCATTTTAAACGTAAGCTTTTTGTAAATTATTGTACAATAGTTATCTACACGACTGTACTTAGAATAGACCTAATTTTCTGATTGTACATTGTAGTTTTTAAGTATTGTATATTAATTTTATTATTCGAAATAAGATTTCATTGTACATTCCATATAAACATTCCATTTTCTTAAAATAGGTTTAATAAGTCTACTACAAAAGAAAGCAAGTGGAAAAAAGAACGAAGTGGTTTATCTAGTAAGTTATTAAATATATGTCCATGTTGGACTGTTTGCTGGTCGGTGTGGGTGCGACAATATATTGGCCATGCGCGTTTAAACAAAGAGTTTCGTTATAAATATATCCAAGTCCTATTTCTATGATAATTACGTGAAACAAACTAAAAAAAAGTTGAGTCTAAATCACTTCTGTCTTTACCAGTACCAACTATTATTTCCAGTTACATGACATTTACGAGTCACAAATATAGATAAGCCATTATTTCATTTTACCTTTATTCAGTCTGTTCGGACAGCGACAAAATTGGCTGAAACAAAATTGTAACATTGTGTGTGAGCAATTTTTGTCGCTGACTGTACTTTGCCACAATTTTTATAAATAGGATTGTCGTTATGAATAAGGCATGTGTTTTGGTGCTGTAATTTTGTTAAAGCACAAAAAGACACGTTCACATGAAAAATTAGTTGAGATGAACACAATTTGACATTGTCAGTTGCATTTGTAACTCGTACACTCTCAATATCCACAAATATGTCGAAAAATACATATAAATATACTAAAATATCCCGTTTAGATAATACAAAAATAAAATTTTATTTTTGTTTGTTTTGGAATTTAAAACTACAGATACCATTAAAATAGTATTCAATTTAAAGTTAAATCTACATAAAATCATGACAAATCAAAGATAAAATACTCAAAGCATTCCATTACTTTCAAGCCAAATACAATTATTTTTATAATTGCAAATGTTATATTTTAATAATTACTAGTACAATTAGGTGTTATAACAATAATTGGTAATATTTATGCTATTTTATCTGTGCAATATGTGTGTGGGGTATTGTTCGTTTCGATTCTTATAAGGCTTCGATATTGTAATTTAATAATTATTATTATTATCATAAAAATTGTAATAAAGCTGTAATTATAATTAAAAATTGGGATAGGCTTGTAACGCAATTATCTGTTATGTTTTTCGATCTTTTTTTATAATGCAATGTATTTTTTATTTTTAAAATTTATCATTAACAACAAAAAGGGAAGTTTTTTTTATTTCTCCGAATAAATAATTAAGTATTTCCAAATTGGGTTTGTTTTATTTCGAATGCTTATAAAAACTAAGGTAAACATATTTGTAAATTACAGGACTTTTTTTTAAATCTGCATTTCAACAGACACCTGGGTTCGTGCTTTTTGTTACATTATTTTTTATATTTATGAATTAAGCCTATTATTAACATGAACATATATATAATACAGGAAGGAATTACAGGACTATTAGGACGTTACTTTTATACTGTTCAGTCCTCTGCTGAACATAGGTCTACCCCATAAATGATAGTGGTCAAACGCGAGCCTATCAACCAATAAAAAAAGAAAGAAAAAAAAAGATGCAAGAGCATCTAACGGATGAACGTAACGAGATGCATTAGAGAACAGAGAACAAAGAGCACACAGATACAAATAATAATAATAATAATAACGCCCAACGATCACATACATAAATCCTGGACCCTAACTAGGATCCCGTGTCTAGGGACCCAGGAATTACAAGGAATATGGTCCCACCATACCCAGACTCAGGACAAGTATTTTCGCTTTTTTTCTGTGCACAAATACCTGTCCTGTTACGGGAATCGAACCCGCCACCTCCGGGCTATGAGCCGACCTGCTCAACCACTACACCACAGAGGCTGTCAGAATTACAAGTTTAATTTTAGTCTTAGGTTGAGCAGGTCGGCTTATATCCCGGAGGCTTCGGGTTCGATTCGGCAGGACAAGTATTTGTACACAGAGAAAATAGCGCAAATACTTGTTGTGTCTGGGTGTTGTGGGACCATGGTCCTCGTAGTTCCTGGGTCTCTAGACACAGGGAATCCTATTTAAGGTCCAGGATATATGTATGTGATCATTGGGCGTTATTATTATTGTAAATACTACGTAGATATATCAACACAATACGTTCCCACTGTTGGGCCACAGGCCTCTCACAGGGAGCGTAAGCTATAATCACCATACTGGCCAAATGCGGGTTGCTGGACGTTTTCAAAATTTTGTGATTTTTGAACATGGCAGTACCTCCACCATGTTTTCCTTCACCGTTGTAAAATGCATATTCCTCACACAACTTGAAGTCATTGGTACAGGGCCAAGCGGGACTTGAACCAGGCGAATCTGAATGTCGCACTATCTACCGCTGGACCACACTCACTTAAACGATCATCAACATTTAAGTTGTCGAACATATGATACTACTATTCACTAGGTGGTACGACTTTTGCAAAGTTCGTCTAGGTTTCACCCGCAGATATAAAGTAGCTTATATGTTAATCCACTATATCTCTATAAGCTATCTACATTCCAAATTTCGCTAAAATAAGCTATCTCGATACCGAATTTCATCCAAATCCGTCCATTCGTTTGATCGTGAAAGAGTAACAAACATGCACACATACAAACTTTCGCCTTTATAATATTATTTTTAGTTGGCGGTAAGACTTTTCTGGAAAGTTCGTCTAAGTAGGTACCACCGCTCTGCTAGTTATTCTGCCACCAAGCAGTAGTGCGTAAGCACTACTTTGTACCGGTTTGAAGGGCACTGTCGCTAGTGAAATACTGGGCAAATGAGACTACGATCTAATATCACATACACATCTTACATCTTATTACTAGATTGTGCTGATGTTTCAGGATGACGTGCGCAGTGCAGTGTCACGCGAAACTATACTCATAGCAACACTGCAACTGATATGGGCAGTCTTATCGCTTTACATCACGCGAACGACTAGCTCAGCATTTCATTCCTAAACATAAAAAATAGAGTAGTTATACCTTAAAAAGTTAAAATGGAAAAAATTGATTTTAGAGTTATTATTATTTTATTGTATACAATTAATCGAAATGTCATTACATGATTATAAAAAACATTTTCCTCATAAAGAATTAAAGAAACAATCAAAATAGAATAAGATTCAAATATAATATTACAAATTTGAAAAAAGATGTAAAAAAACATGAGATTCAATACATTAAAACATTCAATAGACAAAAAAAATCATTCAAACAGAAAGTAAAAAGTTATAAAAATGGACGGAAGTTACAAGTCATTGTATACTTAAAACCTAAAATTATAAATATAATTACAATTAAATGCTTTATAAAATTACAGGCACTTTCTCTTTTAAATATTAATTTATATACTCTAAACTACCTCATTGTATATAAAATGTATCTAGTTTTTTTGTTTATAATAAAAATTTCTGCAACGTCGACGAGTTCGGTTGCAGTATTAATTCAAATACCATTGCAGTTTTTGGACACAATATGAGTTAAATAATTGTGTTGATACATAATATGCGCGTCTGAACTAAAATTTGATTGCTCTTAAGTTCGAATTTAGATATCTTAAATGAGTTGCAAAATGAAAATTATAAAAAAAACGCTGTCAAATTTTAATGCAGATATGGGCTATAATGTTTTAAATCTTTAGTCTTATCATTAAATTAACTACTTTTTAACTATCTTAAAACTAATTTATTTCCATGCTTCAACAGTTGATACATTTCAAATGTAGCTGACCGACATTATAATATATTTATGTACTATTTCTTCCAAAAACCATAAAGTCTTGTTAGGTTAACAATATTCATCATCTGAATAATCAGAAAGCTTAATGACCGGTATAACAGGACCTGCACAATACTCCCTACTAATCCCTACATCCCAATCCCTATATAAAAGTGAAATATTGTCCGTCTTTTTGTCTGGCTTTAACGCCAAAACGTCTGAACCGAATGGGATATAATTTTTCACACAGGTTGTTAATATTATCCGAATGATGGAATACTTTTAATCCCGGATTTATAGCGGGAAAACGGGGAAATTGCGGGTAGAAAACACGGCACTTGCTAGTCAATAATAATAAAAAAAATAAACAAAATTGTGCTTTAGACCACACGACTGAAGTAATACTTCTTTAGTTTAGCTCCATCTATCGGCCGGTTTAATGTTAATGTCGCCATCTTGACAATTGTAAATTGTCATTTTACCGGACATACCAACATAATAATACCAATTTTTAGTTCGTTATGTTGACAATGGAGATCTACGTGAACCAACTTCAAATTTCGTTCGCCTCGCATTCACCAGCTCAAGCTCAAGCATTCAAGTCAAGCGTGCGTAAAGAAGTTTTATTACGATAAGCTCTTATCGTATTTACCTTTCCAAGGCTTCTTGATAAATATACAGGGAGTAACAAAAACCCTGTTATATCCGCGAGCTGCGTATCCAGTGTCAACTCAAGGTTGTAGTAATACTAGTTCTATTTAAATACGAGACATACAAATCTTACGTGTGCTTTTTATTAATACCTTTTATGCCGTTACTAAAAATGTTTACGACCTCAGATATTGACAACATAGGTACTTGCATCACCGACGCAGCCTGCTGCCTGTTGCCCGCACCCCGCACCGCCCGCCATGCTACGCTAAGTCACCGCGCATACCTACTGCGACGGAACTAGAGGCCATTCCACAGATTACTTCTTATGCGTTTTCCATACGTTTATGTGCCCTATACCACATACCACAACGTTGTAGGATTGCGAGACCGTAACTTAATGACGTAAAAGGTCTCTTTGACCAATAGTGGTAAGCACACAAGTGCTGCGTGCCGTTCTGCCGCACTGACATATTCTAATCATTTTACGTCAAGCAAAGGCTAAACAATCGAATTCACGTGTGATTTTGTATTGTTAAGAAACAAGATAGGTACATCATTTTTAGCTCTTAAAAGAGCTTTCAAAAACACATCACACAAATGCTTCTACCAAGGCACATTAACATATTGTAGTATTCGTCGTTAGAATACGACATCACACTCGACACTAAATTCGCGACGATCAAACTGGAAACGACTAAATTGCATGAGAGAGCACGTGCGACTGAGTGTAAGCCGCGGGCCGCGCCTATGCCGAGTGATGCCGCGCCGCCCGCGCACCCCATTTCCCCGTAGGCACACAGGTGCAGGAGCGGCATCCTACAAAAGAGCCGACAAAGGCGGCCCCCGTTTGTCGGTTCCGCGTTTGCTCTTCCCTTAGTTACTTAGCTATTTAAAAATAGGCACGGCTTGTGTCATAAACATTTTTGGGAAATGGTATTATTTTTTTGTGTTTAGATACTGCGTGTAACTTCAGATACGTATAACTTAGGTATTGTTAGACATTTTTATATGACTACTTGTAATGATCTGTACACATACTTCATTTATTTAACAGGGTTTTTGTTACTCCCTGTATGGAGATAGAATTATTCATGGGGACAAAATACTTTTAATTGCAATAATCAGTAATTACATGCATACTAGGTACTGCGTATGCTATGTGGCTCCAAAAAAAATTGCTACACTTTTTTTATGTTTTGGCTCCACACTTTAGTGTATTTAGCCAGTGTCAAGTAATTGATAAGTTAATGATATTTACGCAAATATGTGTCAAGTCACAGTCGAAGTCATCAAGTCAAGTCATAGTCTAGTCAAAGTTATACTCCTAGTAAAGCGGTGGCAACTTTACTTGAAGCTTCTATGGAGTTTTGGAAACAACACAAAAAAAAACGTTACACCATCATTATACCACTTTCCCACACTCATGCCTGTAATCCAGCACCTAGCGAATAAAATGCCACCAATTTTATGCACTAACACTGAAAATAAAGTTTTGGAAAATAATACAAAGCGGCGACGCGATCGTTTTTTTTTTGTTTGCCCCCAAAACTCCTTGCTGCATTTTACTATAAAAAAAAAGAAATCAAATTGACGACTACTCCTTTTGAAACTGGGTTAAAAAGGATACATGTTCCAATGAATTCACATGCTTGGAAACGCTTGGCAAGATTTACGTTTAATAATTGTAGTCTACCAATATCTCGATGTTGGGCGATTGCATCTCCAATATCACCTGGTACTGTGAGAACACGCAAAGCCAGCAGTAAATCTGGAATAGAAATTTACTGATATTCTTATTTCATCATTTTCATGACTTGATGGCTCAGTTTGTAGTAACTCTGCATTTTGAAGGTTGTGGGTTCGATTCACACCTAGGACAAACATTTGTATTATGAACATAGAAGTTTGTCCTGTGTCTGGGTGTTATATTGTATTCTATGTACATATTTACAAACAAAAAGCATCCAAGTATTGTATCAGTTATCTGGTTCCCCTATGGGAACTACCCCCCCTATGGGACCCTGTACCCCTATGGGAATTGTACTATTACAAGCTTTGCTTAGTTTGAGGTTAGATGGCGCTGTGTGAAATGTCCACAAATGTTTATATTTATTCATTTATAGTTGTATGTAATTTTTTTTACCTTTCATGTTTATTTATTAATATACATATATTTTATAATCGTTAATACAAAACTAAACTAGACCTAAAAAACTAAACTATACCTAAGAACTTAAATTAAATAAAAACTAAAAATTTAAAATAACCCATTGGTGGAGGGGAAAGTGCCCAGAATATATTAAATTTATTTGTATTTAATTTTGACTCATTTTTTAAAGGTAGGTGTCATTTTTTTTCCTAATGACTAACACAATACAATTAATGTCATAAGCTACCTTATGCATATAGTTTTAAGCAACATGTCTTAAGTCAAATAACTTACATTGTATGCCATCCAGAGGAAATCAATCAATGCCGCGAAAGTCGCATCTAGCTGAAAATCAGAAAATATAATATCAATAAGAGTAATAAGCAACAAACACATTTACATGGATATCATATGAATATTCATTTATTTGAACTTACAATTTATTATATCATGTTAGGCCTTAAAAACTAGTTTAGATTGGTCCCCCTGAGGACTTGGATACCAAGTGTGTTTAGAAATAAATTTATTGATAAAAATTACAATAATAGGTCTTCACCTATGAAATTGCCGTATTGCAGTACAGACTTTTTCAAACAAAAAAAGTTTTGATTGGCTATGAATTCTAAATTCAAATTAATTTTGTTTTAAAAATATGACATTCTATTTACAATATAAGTTTTTGTTTATTGATTAGCGTTGTATTTTCATTACATTTCAACATTTTTCCTCATAATGGATACTTTGAAATTACGTGTAATTATGGAATATGAGTTCCGTCGTGGCACCAACGCGGCACAAACGACACGTAACATCAACGACGTTTACGGAGAGAACTGTACAAACGAACGTACAACCCGTTATTGGTTTGCTCGGTTCCGTTCTGGGAATTTTGACTTGAAAAATGAACCTCGTGGTCGTCCGGAAACTTTGGTCAACAATGATGAATTAAAGGCGATTGTGGAAGCTGATGAATCTCAATCTACAGCTGAGCTGGCAGCAGCTTTTGATGTTAGCATCAAAACAATATTGGTCCATTTGCGACAGGTTGGCAAGATAAAAAAGCTTGATAGATGGGTGCCCCACGAACTTAACGATCGCCAGCGCAACGTACGCGTCGAGACTTGCCTTGCGCTGCGTAACAGGCACAGAAATGAAGGAATTTTGAACCGAATTGTTACGTGCGACGAAAAATGGATTCTTTTTGACAATCGAAAGCGCTCAGCAAGTTGGTTAGATCCTGGTTCGGTACCAAAGCAATGTGCAAAACGAAAAATGACCCTTAGAAAGGTGATGGTCACAGTTTGGTAGTCTAGTGCTGGTGTGATTCATCATAGCTTTTTATATAACGGCGAGAGCATTACTGCAGATGTGTATATTGAAGAACTGACCACAATGATGGCGAAACTCGCACGTCTGCAACCAGCTTTGGTCAATCGGTCGTCTCCACTGCTACTTTACGACAACGCGCGACCCCATACTGCACAACAGACCGTCTCTAAGCTGCATGAGTTGGGTTTGGAAGCTCTCCCTCATCCGCCATACTCACCAGATCTTGCGCCTACCGACTATTACTTTTTCCAAAATTTGGACTACTTTTTAGCGGGAAAAAAATTCAATTCCCGAGTGGCAGTACAAAACGCCTTTGAAGAGTTTGTTGTCTCCCGTCCTGCTGATTTTTTCAAGAAGAGCATCCATAAACTACCACAGCGTTGGCAAAGGTGCATTGATTGCAGGGGTGATTACTTTGAATAAAAGAAATAAATAAGTTCGAAAAAAAAATACTTTAACTTTTTTCAAACAAAACGGCAATTTCATAGGTAAAGACCTAATATAACTAGTTGCGCCCGCGGTTTTACCCGCGGACAAAAAGTATTTTAATTATTTGCTCATTCCATGGGAACTTTCATTTTTCCGGGATGAAATGTAGCCTATGTGTTAATCCAATGTATAAGCAATCTTGGTACTGAATTTCATCAAAATCCGTTCAGCTGTTTGAGCGTGAAAGAGTAACAAACATACACAACTTTCACCTTTATAATATTAGTGTGATGTGATGTGATGTGAGTGTGATACATAAGCAATAGATATGCAAGTTATACATGTTGTATTATTTCATACAAATATTTTACGATTCTCTATAGCGAGTACATACATTTTATTCGAATAAATAAATAAATAAATAATACAAAGGTGGCTGGCTACTAGCTGGTTTAGTATGTATCAACATTTGATAAATATTTGTATCAATCTTAATTGTGCGTACCATTATGCCACCAGAGGCAAGAAAATTCAATACGGTTGTAGGACTTTTCTGCAAAGTTCATCCACTGCTTTGCCAGTCATTCCACCGCTAAGCAGTGCGGTAGCACTACTAATTTTCGATTTGAAAGGTACTGTAGTTAGTTAAATTACTGGGCAAATGAGACTATGACAACTGATATCAAACTTGCTATCAATAATTTAATTAAGTAACTAATATTGTATAAATTTACTTGTATTTAGAATAATAGTTTATTAAAAAAATGGTTTATTTATATAGTGTCAAAGATTTCTTAGTTTAAGTTGTGTACGGTTATAATTGGACTTTAGGTTTATATAGCTGTATCAATGTTGATTTTTTACTAATGTATGTAATGGCCTATTGTCTGTTACTGAACCTATTACAATAAAATAAAATAAAATAAAATAAAAATATAGGCAGCTGTGTCACTTAACATCAAACTTTACGTAAAAAAATATACTTACATAGATATAATATCCGCCAAGAAGCCAAAGTCCGAACACCAATTGGAATATAATAATGAGACCCATTGTGCCCATCCATGGCAGCATCAGTCCTCGCAGCCAGATGTTGATTCCAATCACCTGGAATTTGTACATGTTACATCATAATCAGTTGGAAGGCATTAATGGATGAACATAGACCTCCCCCATAAAAAGCCAGTTTAAACAGGTTTTGCATCTTGCATTCAAAGGGTTCCCATTTAATATTATAAGGGGTACTGAGGTACCCCTTATCAGCCTTATCAGTCGAAGACATCCACTGCGGAACATAGGCGGACCCCATCAGGCAAGGGGGGGAGTTGCCATGCTTGGTGATTGCATTAAATTATGACTGAGAAGAAAACTAAGAAGCTACGGGTACTTAATACCCTGGAAATATGCCACAGCATTATCCTTGGTTGTAAGAGCTCAAACTATTTCAATTATTTTATGTTTGCAAGGACTGCTGGGCGATCATGTAACTTGATTGCAACTAATAAAACACATTATGGATTTGACAGTTTCAATATGCAGTTTATGTGCATGGTTAGTGTGGAAATTCCTCCTGTTGAATTGCAATTAAAGTTTCATGATCACACCCTGATATTACTATTGAATTGACCCCTGCATATTTTTTCACATTCTTACTTATAATATGACCCGTTAAATGAATTCTGATAACAGATACAATAAAAATTAATTTTAGTTTAAATGTAGGAGTATGTATGATTTTCATCTTGATTCTATGCCAGCAGAGATGCAAAGAAAAGTAAGTTTGGTAAGTAAGTAAAAGTTTGGTATTAAACCCATAGGACAAACCAATTAGAGTATAAAAAGCTTATGACCCTTTTATTACTTGACTGGCCCAATAGCTCAGTTGGTAGTAACCCTGCCCTTCTGAACTGTGGGTTATGGGTTCGATTCCCACCCAGGACAAACATTTGTGTGAGGAACATAGGTGTTTGTTCTGTGTCTGGATGTTATATTGTGTTATATGTAGGTATATATTTACAAACAAAAAGTATTTAAGTATTGTATCAGTTATCAGGTTCCCATAATACGAGCTTTGCTTAGTTTGGGGCTAGATGGCGTTGTGTGAGATGTCTAACACATATTATTATTTTTATTATTAAAACAAAACAGGTAATGCATGTTTATGATGTCTTTTATACATACCATTAATATGGAGAAAACAATTAACAGTGTTAATATAATGATGAAGATAACACCAAAAACTTGCAGAGCTGAAAACCGAGATAAATTATTAGAAACAAGAGAAAATAACAAACAAGTTGTTTCATTATCATGGTACTTATAATAATAATGCCTAACGATCACATACATAGATCCTGATCCCTTGTATCTAGGGACCTAGGAACTATGAGGATCATGGTCCCACAACACCCAGACACATTATATGTATTAACACTTTTGCAGGTATTGAACCTGCCACATCCGGGTTATGAGCCAATTTGCTGCTATAAACAGTTTTCGATTCACTCTATTCTAGAAATGGTAAAAACAGTTATTATATTTTGTTAAAATAGTAATTATGTGGATTAAAAATGTGTTCCTAAGATGTTGCTAAGGAGGAGGTTGCTTGCCATGAAGATACCAGTTTAAATACCTTAAAAACTTCCAGATTATGGAAGTCAGGAAACAATGACGCTGGTAAGGTGTTCTATTCCTTTGCTGTCCGTATATATTTGAGGAATTGAATTTCTTTGTACAGATTTGTGGAATTTTTACTATGTACAGATGTTTTATACATCACATTCACACGCACTTCACATTACCATCACTTTTTATATATCACTTCAAAATAAAACTTACATCCCCTAACATCAGCTTCAAATAATGGATTCCACAGCTGTGTTGAGTCTCCCCCATCCATCTGGTAAGCTATAAACGTTATAAGAACCAAGCTCATTGCAGCAGTATACACTGCAACTGCTCGGCTGCCGGTCTTCACGTTCGAAGACCAAATGCATGGAGACCAACATGATTCAAGCACTGGCATGTTTCTTTAACTTTTTATAAGATAACTTCTGATTCTCTACTCTAGTTGTTTTGGAATCGAGTCCTGAAAACAAAAGAAATATTATTTAGATTCAATTTTAATAACGGTAAACCCAAAACTTGTCTGAATGATAGGCCACACCTAAAACTAAGTCACATAACTGGCGTATTTAAAAGTATTAAACTCACTGAAATTGTATAAAACGCGGAGGTATCCTAAATTGGTGAGTTTCAATGGTAATTGCAAAAGATTATTGGCTTGTTTTATTGAAAAATCTTTAAAACTTCGTAAAATTCAAAATCCATTCAAAACGAATCATCAAACATTCTTCTTCTTTTTTGATATTAGAATTTAACTTTTTTTTGTTTTTGCTCCACACTTTTGTGTATTTAGCCAGTGTCAAGTAATTGTTAATATCTCAAGTTAATTAATATCATATATATATTGTGTCAAGTCAAGTCACAGTCCAAGTCATCAAGTTAAGTCATAGTCTAGTCTAGTCAAGTCATACTCCTAGTAAAGTGGTGGCAACTTTACCAGAAGCTTCTATGGAGTTTTGGAAACAAAACGAAAAGAAACGTTTTACCATCATTATACCACTTTCCCACACTCACGCCTGTAATTCAGCACTTCAGCACAGTTTTGGAAAATAATACAATGCGGCGACGCGATCTTTTTCGTTTTCCCGCCAAAAAAAAAAACCTAGAATTTAATTTAGTACTAAGTTTGCATCCTTTGTTCCAAGAAAAAAATTATTGAAAAAATACATGAAAATAAGGTTTAATTCATTTCGTTTCATGTTTCTATAAGTAATAAAAAGAGACAGAGATATTTCCAATGCAAACAGGTCGATAAAATTAAATAGAAACATTATTTTTGACAGTGACAACTTAGCAAACATTGACTTTGAAATACTTTTTTTTTTATATAAATTTGGCTCCACACTTTGAAATACTTATTTGGACAAACACAACCTATACTTGAATACGTTTCGTTTCACGTAAATTTTAAAACAATTAAATCTTTTTATTATATTTTATTATAAAGCACGGAGTTTAAGCATTTGCTTAATATTTACCTATGAAAACATGTACAATATTTACCTTCAAACTGTCTTTACCTATGAACTTATTGTTTTTTTTTGTATTACCTTAATTTACTTTCTATATACTTTTTTCTTGGCGGGAAAAAATTGAATAGGTACCCGTGGTTTTTGAAATATTTCTGAATTCTATAAAAAGTAGAATTCTGTAGACTCAAGCTCAGCTGGTCTTTTGGTGAATACGGCGGATGACGTAGAGCTTCCAACCCCAGCTCCTGTATCTTGGAGAACGTTTGGTGTGCAGTAATAGGTCGCGCGTTGACGTGCAGGCGCAGCGGAGAGGAGCGATTGACCAAATTTGGTTGGAGACGTGTTGCTTCTCTATCTTTGTGTTCAGTTCATACAAGTTCATACAAAATGGCGTTTAATCGATCACTCGTCAAGTCGGCACCAATCACTAACTTGCGCGAGCGTCTGCGGAGTGACAACAAATTAGTAAATTCCGATAGAAAAAATGTTGCACGGTACAATAAACGGTAAAATAAATCCAAGGCATTCCTTAATTTCCTTCGTTTTTCCACTGATCGTTAATTATCCGGGGGTTGTTCACTAAACTACCTAACTAAAAAATTTAACAAATGATAATGTCATCCAAGTAGAAAGTCGAATAACCCTATTTTTAGGAGTATATTTTATAGAAATAGCGTGTTGTCGAATGTGATCCTTCACCACTCGCAAATATCTCTGAACACTAAATCGTTGAACCCTTACAGACTTATTAATAAATACGAACTAGCTTGAGACTAGTTACACCATCTTTTGTCTCTTTCGATCTAGCTAAATATTCCAGTAGCAACAAAAGACAAAAGCTGAAGTAACTAATCCAAGACTAACACCCGTTTATTAATAAGGCTGTTAGAGCGTTATATTTCTATGGTTGAACCCTTCCCCACTACTGGTGCAATTAATCCGTTCCTTAGTAGAATATTTGAGAAAGATATAGTTCAGAAGAGTTATTCCAAATGAGCTATCAGGCCAGTCAACCTGCCAGTAGCCAGTGGTTCAACATTATACATAATTTAAAAAAAAATAGAATGAGTCACGAGTAAGTGCGAACTCAACTGAGAACTCCCAATCATCAACATTTATTTTCGTTCCCGTCCAGCCGCATAGAATTCAGGTCAACAGTAATTATGGTGATTTACCACTAATCCGGACCCTTGCGTACGATTGTCTATTATTAAATTTATAGCGGTGTTACGAAAATCAGGAAGAGATACCTAATAAAACAAAGTGGAACGAATAATAATAATTAATTTAATAAAAATACAAGCACTTGTCCAACCTACACTCATGCCTTTCTGCTCTTTCTCTTCTCTCTATATTGGGCTGATAATGATGTTGATTAAAGAGTGAACACACATGGTTGTGGATTCGGTTCCATGGATTTTTCGGGGTATTATAATTATTGTATTCTGTGGTAGGCAGGTATGTCTTTACAAACTAAAAATATCGTAAGTACTTTATCTGGTCAGTTATCTGGTTCTCAAAGTATAAACAAGCTTTGTTTAGTTTTGATAGATGGCCTGTGTCTAATGTCCAAATTTTTTTTCTGTGGTACGTTAATTCCTTTGGCTTGACCCGTCGTACATTTGTCAAGCAAGAGTCAATACTACTCGAATAGACTCCAAGAATATGCTTGCTGGATGAAACTAGTCCAAAATAATAACGTGTAGACTGCAGGTATTCAGTTTTTTTTAAACATAATTATCGTACAAATTATGCAATATACAAATTATACAATCTTAAAACATATTGTATAATTTGGAGTATCCAGTGGGGCGGCATTTATACATCATTATTATACAAATTATACAATCTGTGTTCATGTAACCTATATGAATTTATTTTTTATTTGCTCCAAATCGTTTTGCATTTTAAGCTATGATTTCTACAATTTACACCATTATTTTAATTTATATGATCTAAAAGCTCTACATTAAAAAAACTTGACCAAATGTCGATTCAGACAAACTTATTTCAGTAGATGATATCACGATATCATCGCGTTGTCATTTTGGAGCCTTGAAATTTTGACCATAGCCTCTGGCTTCACAATGGTTAGAAACTGTATGCAAACGTACCTATATAGAAAGATCATTTCCCGCTATGAAAAAAACATGTAATCAGCTCAAAACATTCCCATTATTTGGATACGGACCTGCTCTTATCACGTGGAGAGAGTTTAATCCGCAATCCACCATGCTGGCCAAGTGCGGGTTGGCGGACAGTACACGTCCTTGAATTATTTTATTCTTAAGCATGCTAGTTTCCTTTACCGTTATAAAAGCGTGCAAATTCCGCAATAAACTTGAACTCATTGGTATATAATATTGACAGCCTCCGTGGTGTGGTGGTTGAGCCGGTCGGCTCATAGCCCGGAGGCAGCGGGTTCGATTCCCGCGGCAGGTCAAGTATTTGTGCATAGAAAAAAAGCGCAAATACTTGTTCTGAGTCTGGGTGTTGAGGGTCCTCCTAGTTCCTGGGTCCCTAGACACAGGGAATCCTTGTTAGGGTCCAGGATCTGTGTATGTGATTGTTGGGCGTTATTATTATTATTATTATTATTATTATATAGGCCCGAACGGGATTAGAACCTGGGTGCATCGGTTTGAAAGTCACACGTCGCCAGTGAGCCACAATCATTCTTGGAAAAAAAATTGGTAGGTACTTAATAGAAAGGTAGCCTTGCAGATACGTACATCTAATCTAAATATATATAACTCAAAGGTATTAAGGACTGATTGACTGACTGACATAGTGATCTATCAACGCACTGCCCAAACCACTGGACGGATCGGGCTGAAATTTGGCATGCAGGTAGATGTTATAACGGAGGCATCTGATAAGAAAGGATTTTTCAAAATTCCACCCTTAAGACGGTGAAATGGGTGCTTGAATTATTTTCCCATAGGCCACGCCGCGTGCGAAGCTGCGGGCGGAAGCTCGTTGAGTATAAAATACCTAATACCAGTCATTTTGTATTTTCTACCAACTTACGTATCTTATGTACCTACCTAATACGTGTATAGTTGCTCGTCGTCCATTGTTACACGTTTTGTAAATCTTTGCATTCCTTATGAAATTGTATTAACGTATTTACATAAAATATTCATCTATCTATAATAATAATAATAATAATAACGCCCAACGATCACATACATAGATCCTGGACCCTAACTAGGATTCCTGTGTCTAGGGACCCAGGAACTACCAGGACCATGCTCTCACAATACCCAGACTCAGAACAAGTATTTGCGCTTTTTTTCTGTGAACAAATACTTGTCCTGCCGCGGGAATTGAACCCACCACGTCTGGGTTATGTGCCGACCTGCTCAACCACCACACCACAGAGGCTTTCTATATACAATCGTTATGCGTTAATTATGGACTGCGCAATAAAAATAAATAAGTTTCACTGATTGAGCCTTACAATAAAATCCAATACATTTCGCAAGCCTCAGTCCTTCAAGGCTCCAAATAAAAGAGACCTCGCACGCGATTGATGCCCGTAAGCAAAAAACGAAGATGCAAACTACGATAACAATGCGTCTCAAAATACCTACTCATATTATAACAAACGTGAAGTATGTCCGTGACGCTTGATCAGGCCCGGTCACGACCGACCAATGGCTCACTTCGCACCCGTCGGTTCAGTTTTACATCGGCCTGCGCCTGCGCACCTCGTAACGTAACCATACCGGCATTAATCAATACAAAATTAAAACAAAACAATTGAAAATCGAACCTTAACCTGACTGGAAACAACCACAAAAAACGACTCAAAAAGTGATTGTTCAAAAACTGTTCAGTTATGTTTACCGTGTCTTTTTAAGTTTGCAGTGAAATTTTGTTCTGGTGCCTGAACTATTACTTAGCCCGAGTCAAGTTCATGATTCGATTTAAGCTGGTAAGTACTCTTATTGGAAACTTTCTTGTACAGTTGTACAGTCCCTCAAGATTGGCACTACCGTAAGGCTGCGTTTGACAGAAAGCTATTGTCATTTGTTTATTACTCCCCAAAACTGTTTTTCATAACTTATTATTTTTTAACTTTTTTATTGTTAAGCTTTTGTTTTAAGTTAGCCTTCTGACAAGGTAAAATGCATGCGTGCAACTCTTTTTTTATTATGAGACGCTGAGAGTGCATGCCCATGCCGTTTTCTTTTGTGTTACTGGTTTTTGGTACTCGTTTCTTTAGGTTTTGATTAAGTGCCTACTTTCTTTACCGTATGGGTGTTGTGTGACATGCATCGTTGTAAAATGGCAGTTTTATTCGGTTTTGTGACGTTTCTTTCTACGTTTATGATCTTATCGGTTGTTTATCTCTTTTGATTAGGTAATATAAAAGTGATTTAGGTATTATCAGCTATTATCATTTTTGCAGGACAGTTTTGGATATCTGTACCTACAGATATACAACGTTATTATATTCCTAGACTGCCGACTAGGACCTAATAAACAATAAATATAATAAATCTTCATTGCTTTTTGTTTTCTAATTTTTTTGTGCCTTTGTTCTTTTATCTGACTACAATACTATAACAACTACTACTAAACTAATACTAAATACCTACCTAACGATTAGTTACACTACCTACCAAAAATACATTTGAAATTTGGACTATAATATGCTAGCCGCGATAACCTAATCCAAATGATCAGCCCACTGCCAGTAGGTAGCGTACCCAACATGCTGGTAGCATTGCCACGTTGAATTGCAATGCTGATTCGTTGTGACAAATAAGTGCCAGCATTTTGGTCACGCGTCGCATCGACCAGGCGCTATCACGCCAATCTTAATATTAACTTGCATTTTCATAAAAAAAATATCTACAGGAAGAATATTAGATTTGTAGAAAAAATAGTTTTATTTAAAACTTACGTCAACCATGCCTTTTCGTTTTCCCTTCAAGGCTTCCTAGGTCGACCACGAGGCTAGTGCCTACCGTGGCAAACCGCACCGATTCCCCGAGGTCCCTCCCTCTCGCTACGACCAGGGTGTCGTCTGCGTAGCACGCTACCCGCATATTGGCGGGAAGCGTGCCACGCAGCACCCAGTCGTAGCCTATGTTCCACAGGGGCGGTTCCAGCACCGACCCCTGTGGAAACAATTACGTGACCTGCCGAGGGAATCGAATCTGCCGCCTCCCGGTTATGAGCCGACCTGCTCAACTACCACAGAGGCTGTCTAATGTTATGGGTACTATTATTTATTCTGTGGATGTATTTTGACATAATATTAATATAACAACTGTAAATATTGCAATCATTGCATACCAATAGTTGTTTCGAAATAAACGAATATTAAGACAGTTAAATAGTTATATTAAAAATTAGGCACACTAAAGTTATTAGAATAATCAAAACTGCGAAATTAGCACAGAGATCGTGAATAAAAATTACTGCTGATTGCCATTTCGTTATTTGCTTTGACGTAACGTTCGAATTACTGTTCGAAATAGTTGAATAAAGATTTTGTTTCAATAAAGTTGGTTTGTATTTTGGATCGACTTCATTATTAATAATAATAAAGCCCAACGATCACAAACATAGAACCTGGATCCTAACTTGGACCCTGTGTCTAGGGACCCAGGAACTACGAGGACCATGGTCCCACAACGCCCAGACTCAGACTCAACGGCAAATACTTATGTATTTGCCGTTTTTTTATTTCTATGCACAAATACTTGTCCTGTCGCGGGAATCGAGCCCGCCGCCTCCGGGTTATGAGCCGACCTGCTCAACCGATTTTGATTAAACTTCTATGGACCAATTTGAAACTATAATAGTATAAAGATACAAAAAAAAATCTTCCAAATTGGTTAATAAATGACGAAAATTATGTTTAGAATAATTCTTGTCCGCGAATAGACCCGTTTTATCTTTACAATGTATAAATGACAGAGTTTTCAGGTAATAAAATAAAATGCTGCTGAATTAAAGAACCTACTTTTCTTATCTGAAGTCGTCTGATAAGTTTTTCAATAACTACATTAAAAAGACAACAGAGGTCGTTTATGAAAGTGCACGAAACTGCTTTTTACGTTTCACATAGCGCCATCTAGCCCCAAATTGGGCAAAGCTACTAATACTATGGAACCAGATAACATATTGTCTTTTTGTTGGTACCTTATGAATACAATTATAACGCCCAGACACAAATCAAACATTGATATTCATCACACAAATGTTTGTCCTGCCACATTTCACACAGCACCAACTAGCCCCAAACTAAGCATAGCTTTTACTATGGAAACCAAATAACTGTTACAATACTTAGATACTTTTTGTTTGTAAATACATACATAGTGCAATATAACACCCAGACACAGCACAAACATCGACGTTCATCACACAAATGTTTGTCCTGGGTGGGAATCGAACTCATTACCTACAGCTCAGAAGGCAGGGTTACTACCAACTGAGCTATCTGGCTAGTCAATCAACATCGAACTCAAGTGACAAAAAGAGATCTAAAATTTTTTTCCTCATTAACTGCCACCAAAGATTGATTGGTCAACGCGGCGATTTACCAAGTAACAGTGAAAGTCACAAAACGGTATGTAATCTTGATTAAACGCCAACTGGGCCGCGGTAAGACATTGTTTATGGGATTTAAATGGTTTAATGTACGTTTTATCAATAAAATTACCAATAATCACCCGATTATGGTCATAAAAATGTTAAGCATTCGAATTACGACTTCAGGGTAAGGGCCGCTTGCATCAACCTGGATTAAATTGATACATCATTAATGAAAGTAGGTACACGACGAAATATAAATATTTTAATCAAGTCTAAAAGAAGAGTCAAGATCTGGCTTAAAGCTCATTAAGCCGCGGTTTTTACCAACATTTCTGCATTCAACCTCTAAAACCACTTCAGGATAGAAATTAAAAAAAAAAATGTTCTAAAACACCCCTACGCTATAAAGGCACCATCTCTCGAGTCTACCACAGACCAAGGACAGGATACCTACTATATTTGTCTCTACGGAGATTTGAGCTACGGGTATAATTTCCTCTTTTAACAAAATATCATTTGCGTGTCTTTTCAAAATAGTATTTCTTCTAGGCATATTCACTATCTACTAAAAATGGACTAATAAAAAATATCAACACTAACAAACGAACTCAAACTTAACAAAAAACAATAAATGTATGGCAATAACAATACACCTTAGAACGCGAGTGTACAGTCAGAAGTCCGCGGGGCGTCGTATGGGGGGCGGGGGACGGAGTGCGGCAGCCAACCGGCGCTACGCACGCGCACCCTTCGTCCCTCTAGCCCCAAGTGATACCTAATTTTTGACTTCTGCGCAATGATGCTCAGCGCTAGACTTTCGTGCCGCTACTTATATCAAGTCACTCAGGACAAATATTTTATTTACCTATCATAAATAGCCGCGGAATACAAAAAAATACGTCCACACACTGCTGAACATAGGCCCCTCTTCCATAAAACGTCACTTTGGACGCTTATCATAGGAGGATTTGCCATAATCACCACGCTTGAGATTTAAATTTGTTTTTTTTTTCCTGTGAGACATAGCTGGATGGCTTCAGGTTAATGATGATGATGATACATTTATACCTCTGTAAAAGGAGATCTGTTGCTACAAGAGAAAATGAAATAAATGTATTCCACTTTACTAGGAGTATGACTTTGACTAGACCGACTTGACTATGACTTGACTTGATGACTTCGACAGTGACTTAACACATATTTGCGTGAAATATCGATAACTTGATAAATTATCAATTACTTGACACAGGCTAAATACACAAAAGTGTAAAGACAAAACTTAAAAAAAAAAATGTATTCTAGACGCACTAATATCACAGTATACAATTATTTATAAATTCGATAAGACGCGTGACCAAAATACTGGCACTTAATTTTGGCACAACGTATCAGCATTGCAATTCAACGGGGCAATGTTGCCAGCATGTTGGGCGGCCAGCACGCTACCTACTGGTAGTGGGCTAGAGCATTTGAACTGTCTACAGGTCATCGCGGCTAGTATAATGGTCCAAACGTTTTTTATAGTAGGTAGTGTTTAGTAGTACTTGTTATATTATTGTAGTATTTAGTTAAAATAATTAAATAAAGCAAACTAAAAGAAAGGCTTACTATACTTATTATGTAGTAGGAGATATTAGTGAAATTAAAGCCCGTGTGAATTACGAAATCTGCTCAAGACAAGACTTCATTCACAAAACGATGAAATATTGAATGAAATCAGTATATGAGCTTCAATCTACGACTGAGTATAGTTCAGTAATAATGGCCTAAGTCTAGATTGGAACTTAAATTTGAACATTATTAATTTCGGGAATTTCGATGAGCGTCAGTGACGTCGCGACGTTTTCCGTTGGTGCGCTTATCATCATCATTGAATTAGGTTCAGGTTTATTTTTGGTGACTTGGTGCAAATCACAGGATAAGTGTTTCAACTACAATTATTAAATTAGTCAAAAGGCCAATAAATTGGCGTAATGTAAGTATATTTAGCTGCTTACTATAGTACGAACAGCTTACTGGCATCCTGGTTTCCAGTTAACTCTAACCTGGGAGTTTTCACGTTAAGAGTGAACAGCTAGACAATCATGTAACTTAATTAATTAAATAAATGAATATCTGTGGACATTTCACGCATCGTCATTCTAGCCCAAAACTAAGCAAAGCTTGTGCTATGGGAACCAGATAACTGATACAATACTTAAATACTTTTTGTTTGTAAACACATACATAGAATACAATATAACAGCCAGGCACAGAACAAACATCGATGTTCATCACACAAATGTTTGTCCTGGGTGGGAATTGAACCCGTAACCCACAATCCAGAAGGCAGGGGTACTACCAACTGACCTATCGGCCCAGTCAAGCTGTGTTTCAAGGCAAGCCAATGAAACACACATTTGTATGGACTAGACAGTTTCAATACGCAGTGTATGTGCATGTGCAACATAGGTGTTTGTTCTGTGTCTGGGTGTCATATTGTATTCTATGTATGTATTTACAAACAAAAAGTATCTAAGTATTGTATCAGTTATCTGGATCCCATAGTACAAGCTTTGCTTAGTTTGGGGCTGGATGGCGTTGTGTGAGATGTCCACACATATTATTATTATTATTATAGTTACTGGGGAATTTTAAAACTAGATATGACTAGAATTTACCCAGATATTCTACCGGGCAATCATGTCCCATTTTAGACTACGTCATTGCTTAACATCAGGCGAGGCAGTGGTTAATTGCTTTAATAAAAAAAGTCATGAGTAACTTACACAATTTAGATTTCCTAGAATGTGAAATATTTATAAGTAATCACAACTATGTTAAACTAAAGTTAATTGCGTAATAAAATATAACAAAATTATTCTATTGATATCAAACGACTAAGTACGTGACTTGAAAATAAATACCTATAGATAAATAATTAACATTGCAATATCAATCTACGCTATTATAATGTTAAGGTTATAATTATTATTTGGCACGAGCTTCTGCCCGCCGCTTCGCCCGCGGCGTGGCCTATGGGAAAATAATTCAACCACCCATTTCACCCTTTTAAGGGTGGAATTTCGAAAAATCCTTTCTTAGCGGATGCCTACGTCATAACATCTACCTGCTTGCCAAATTTCAGCTTGATCCGTCCAGTGGTTTGGGCTGTGCGTTGATAGATCACTATGTCAGTCAGTCAATCAGTCAGTCACCTTTGAGTTATATATATTTAGATTATTAATATTATTATTTGAGTTTTGGCGGGAAAACGAAATAGATCGCGTCACCGCATTGTATTATTTTCCGAAACTTGTGTTATTTTCAGCGTTAGTGACTACTTAGTTTTAGAGTCGAAAAAAAGATATATTCCGTCGCCTATTTATGTACTTGTATAGGTTAAGAAAAACATAAATAAGTCCCTACTTATAGGTAGGTTTGTAATACCTACCAAGGTTTTTGTTAGCTGTACGCAGAATACATTATGAATTATTAGAATCATTTAAGATAAGTATCTCGAATATTGATAAGAAGTAAAAATGGCTGTGTCGATACAGATTGGTGATGTCAAACATCAATAACTACTTTGAAACGACAAAGTTACCTGGTTTTAATCTCTGCTTGGATCATACAAGACCGACACTGGTGTCTATTCTGTTTTGCGTACTCTAAAGCTAAACGAAATTATCATATTTCCGTCTTTTTCATTTCCCCTTTATCAGAAGAGTACCGCCATACTTTGAGTTTACTTTTAGAGAATGCGACACAGAATCGACACCAATGACAGTACAAAATAAGGCAAAAAATCACAAGAAATATAAGATTGTAGTCACTAGGTGGTAGGACTTTTCTGCAATGTTCGTCTAGGTAGGTATCACCGCTTTGCCAGTTATTCTGCCGCCAAGCAGTAGTGTGCAAGCACTACTGTGTTCCGGTTTGAAGGGCACTGTAGCTAGGAAAATTACTGGGCAAATGAGACTTTATGATCTGATATCACAGTCTAGTAATCTTATTGTTAGATTGTGTTGATCAGGATGACGTGCGCAGTGCAGTGTCACGCGAAACTGTATAATTTAGAGTTCAGAGTGACACTGCAACTGTTATGGGCAGCCGTGTTGCTTAACATCAGGCGAACGGTTAGCTCGTCACGTCATTACATTTAAAAAAATGTGCGTGTGAAAAACTGGTACTATAAATAAATGTGTGGATATTTTATATAGTGCTATCTAGCCCCAAACTAAGCAAATCTTGTACTATGGGAACCAGATAACTGATACTTACAATACTTTTTGTTTGTAAATATAGACATGGAATACAATATAACACCCAGACACAGAAATAACATCGATGTCCATCACACAAACGTTGGTCCTAGGTAGGAATTGAACCCACAACCTATAGTTCAGAAAGCAAAGCTACTACCAACTGAGCTATCAGAATAGTCAGGTTATGATTATGATCTTCAAAATTCTTGTTATATTAACGTTGTTTTTTTACTTAATATTTGAAACAATCTACAGGCTCCCGTAGTTTTTTAAGTTTAATAAAAGGCATTTTATACACAATCATCAATCACACTAATATTATAAAGGCGAAAGTTTGTATGTGTGTATGTTTGTTACTCCTTCACGCTTAAACGGCTGAATGGATTTGGATGAAATACGGTACCAAGATAGCTTATACACTGGATTAACATATAGGCTACATTTTATCCCGGAAAAGTGAAATTTTCCCGCGGGATGAGCAAATATATAAAATGCTTTTTATCCGCGGGTGAAACCGCGGGGCGCAACTAGTTAAATATAAAAGTATCAAGAACACCTTATAAACTAGTGTTACAATTGGCGGTCTTATCGCTGCTATACATAATAATACTGTTAAAGCTTATTCTTTTAAAATAAAATTATTATTAAGTAGGTATGTAAATAGTAAAAATATTTTCAAGATCACACACATAAACATAAAGAAGCAAACATCTAATTCATACCTACATCACACACCAATATTTGCACAAACATTTGTGTCGAGACGGTATTTGTCTTTGAAAGCATTTGCAATATTTGGCATGCTTATAAAGTTGAGCGTATTTGCCCAATGATATATGGCAAACAGTATCGGTTTCGTTGGCTTTAGGTATTTTTCCATTGTAATAAAGCGTTATGGAGTCGGACACAAAATTAAAAACTAAGGGTTACTGAACCCTGGAGTCGACTTTTAAAAACCAACTTTTTAATAAATAATAATAATAATAACGCCCAACGATCACATACATAGATCCTGGACTCGTAACTAGGAACTACGATAACCATGGTCCCACAACACCTAGACTCAGAACAAGTATTTGCGCTTTTTTTTCTGTGCACAAATACTTATCCTGCCTCGGGAATCGAAACCGCCACCTGCGGGTTATGAGCCGACCTGCTCAACTACCACTCCACAGAGGCTGAATGATGGCTGATGAGGAATTAATTGTTTCTTTAACAAATATTGTTTCTAATCTATTTTGTATCTGATATTAAAATATTAGACATATTAAGGAACTACGCTCACTCGTGAATCTCTGCTCAAGAGGAGATTTCATTCACACAATGAAATCTACTTTAGCAACACGATGGCTGAGCTGTAATACGGGCCTAAGTAAGTATTATCATTTATGCGGTTGATTTTGACTTCAATTGTTTATACTACACAAAACACACAATTTATTTATCATGAAAATGACCACATAATACAAACACAGGTTCTGTAGATGTCGCCACAGCTGCTTAATCAGTTCATAAATTATAGTCTTAATAATAATAATATGTGTGGACATCTCACACAACGCCATCTAGCCCCAAACTAAGCAAAGCTTGTGCTATGGGAACCAGATAACTGATACAATTAGATATTTTTTTTGTTTGTAAATACATACATAGAATACAATATAACACCCAGACACAGAACAAACACCTATGTTCATCACGCAAATGTTTGTCCTGGGTGGGAATCGAACCTACAACCCACAGTTCAGAAGGCAGGGTTACTACCAACTGAGCTATCGGGCCAGTCATATATAATAATAGTCATATAATAATAGTCTAATATTATGCAGCCCTTGGAGAATGCGTACATGGCTCAGTTGGGAGAGCGTATAATACGACTAATAAGTAATAAGCAATGGAGTTTTTTTTATGTTTTGGCTCCACACCCCTGTGTATTTAGCCAGTGCCAAGTAATTGATAATTATCAAGTTAATGATATTTCACGCAAATATGTGTCAAGTCACAGTCGAAGTCATCAAGTCAAGCCATAGTCTAGTCAAAGTCACACTCCTAGTAAAGTGGTGGCAACCTTACTCGAAGCCTCTATGGAGCTTTGGAAACAACACGAAAAGAAACGTTTCACCATCATTATACCATTTTCCCACACTCACGCCTGTAATCCAGCACTTAACGAATAGAATGCCACCAATTCTATGCACTAACACTGAAAATAACACAAGTTTTGGAAAATAATACGATGCGGTGACACAATCCCCTTCGCGTTCCCGCCAAAAAAAAACAGCAATGGAGTTATAAAGCAACAAACAATAAGAAAATATACAACCAAAATAAGTTAATTAAAATAAATATGTGTGGACATTTCACACAGCGTCATCTAGCCCCAAAGTTAGCAAAACTTGTACTATGGGAACCAGACTAACTGGTACATACATAGATAGAGTTGAGATAGTTTTTAGATACATACATAGAACACAATATAACACCCAGACACAATAAACATCGATGTTCATCACACAAATATTTGCCCTGGGTGCGAATCAAACCCACAACCTATAGCCCAGAAGGCAGGATTACTACCAACTGAGCTATCGGGCCAGTCAAACTTAGGTTCAAATTGAGAACATTCTCCTTTGTTTGAAGTCGTTTGAATGGAGATATCATTTTCAAATCATGAAAATCCTCAAAAGGAATGCAGCTAAACAAAGCCAGTTTTGCTCCAATGACTTAACAACGCAACTATTCACGAGAAATTCTTCATTGTACCTACTGTTTACCGTCTGATAACGGATGCGATTCCTGATAACAATTTATAAACAACTGAAAAAGTACCTTCTCTCATTAAATTAGTGTCGTAATTTATGTGTTTTGGAAATATGCTGAAGGTACATAGTATGATCGACATTGGAGTTGTTATTTAGACATGGTACAATAAATTTATTAATGCATATTTGTTTTACTGCAACGTATATCAGAGTGTAGCGCAGATCAAGGTTTTGTTATTGGTTGTCTCAATTGATATTACGATGTATTTGTTCTTGAAATGTTCCGGGAATAAGTAGGTAATAATAAATAGTGACGACCGAACTTTCGGTTTCGGCCAAAAAATCTAGTTTCGGCTTTAGTGTCGGTTTCGGCCGCAATACAGCCGAAACTTTCGGCTCCGCCGAAACGATTTCACACTAGAGTGTCCGTAAATTTTCGTGCGTCGTTCGCTAAACTTCGCAGCTAACTCGGGCCTACTCTGGTTTTGCGATTGAGTGATTTGACAAGTATTTATTTGTTATTATTAGTACTTCGTTTTATTCTCTTAAATTATCTAAGCTTATTTAACATTATTATTAATAATTAATAAAAAATACTCCATTTGAATCTACTAACTAAATGTAAATAATAATTTTTAGATAGGTTGGTATTATCATCTAGGCAAGCGTGTTACATCCTAGACCGCATCGTCACTTACCATCAGGTCCGATAGTGGTCAAACGCGAGCCTATCAGAACATAAGTTTTTATTAATCAAAACTAATCACCGATGTAGCTTCATTACTAAAATGGCAATGGGCTGGCCATATCGCTCGGAGAACCGTTGGGGAATAAAGGTTCTCAAGTCGTGACCACGAACTGGAATACAAAGCGAAAAAAGAAAAAAAAGAAAAAAAAAGAATAAAAATATAGGCCTTCCACTGGATGGACCAACGATCAGAAATTTCCATGCTAACTATGCACATAAACTGCGTATTCAAACTGTCAAATCCATACAAATTTGTGTTTCTATCGGTTGCAATCGAGTTACGTGATCGCCCAGCTGATCTAAACCGCGTTTAGACAATTATATTATATTTATTTGTATTTATATATTTATTGTGATAAAAACGACAAAATCAATTACAATTATCACATAAAGTATTTCATACATAAACAAGAAAAAAATCATATAAAAATAATGATTCTTTTGGAATCCCTTCAGCGTGTATTTAAGAGTAAAGGTATGGATCCATTTGAGCCGAGTTGAGGATCCAAGTGGAGGGAGCCCTCTTTTGACCTTTTTTTGTAGCTCTGGGGATGGACACTGGTTGAAAATTAATTCCACATTTACACAACAAAAGTACGTACATCATTTTGTAATGTTGAATCAAGGGATATAAAATCTCTCAAAAAGATCAGGGTTTTTCTAAATCTTCAATCGGAGTTATCCTTAATCGACGCAGAGAAAACATTGGCGAATATTTTTTAAGCTTTGCTCGTGTAATATATGTTTTATTCTATGCCTTGGGTAATTACTCACTCATTGACAAATATTATTTTTGCACACGTAGACACAGTACAATATTTGTACCGATTTGTCATCCTAACCATACTGTAAGTACTCTTTATATTACATGACATTACAGATACTTGGCAACTGCCGACTACATTCCGCGTGGACAAAATTAGGCATCGTGTGAACACGGATTTATTTGACACAAGTAGAATGGACATCATATCATTTTTGGTTAAGATAATAATAGCTTTACTCTGACGCCATAGATATAAACAAAAGAGGGAAGAAACAGAGTGAGCTTTTCGACAGTAGTCCGCTTAAGTTAGGTACAAAGCACAAAGTTTGCCTGACGAAAGAAAAAAACTCTATAAGCTCTATGGGTGACGCAGTGCAATTTTTATTAAGTAAGATCTGCCAAAACCAAAACTACATACATTTATAAAAATATAAGAAATAAATAAGGAATACATTTTTTCCAGAAAATTTGTATATGTTAAGGAATGACAACGAGCTAGTCGTTCGCCTGATGCTAAATGACACGCTCATATCAGTTGCAGTGTCACTCGAATCTCTTAAAGTTTCTCGGACACTGCTTGCGCACTACTGCTTGGCGGCAGAATAACTGACAAAGTGGTGGTACCTGCCTAGACGAACTTTGCCGAAAATTACCACATTGAGAGAAAAAGGTCATATTGCGGGTTTAATACGATTCCAGCTCGGATTCTTGCGCCTGAAAAAAGGCTCGTGCAGTGGGGCTCTATTTTTTGGCCCTTTTTGGAGGCTCTGATTCTTGTCACATGTGGTCACATTTTAGTGACGTCACATATTATGAGATTTCAAATTAAAATTAAGCAATCACTGATTGTTTATATTTATATGACTTTTCTCCCCTTGTGACAGAAGTGTGACAGTGCCATGTCACACTTTGTTAAACCCATCCTTTCGCCTGAACGTGTGACGTCATTTATTGATGACCTCCTAAATAATAAAAATATACCTTAATTAATCCTCAGATAAAAGAATTGATGAACTATTTGCTCGCTTTTTTTAAAAGGTTATATAATTTAACGAGCTTCTGCCCGCAGCTTCGCCCGCAGCGTGGCCTATGGAAAAATAATTCAACCACCCATTTCACCCTCTTGAGTGTGGAATTTCGAAAAATCCTTTCTTAGCGGATGCCTACGTCATAACATCTACCTGCACGCAAAATTTCAGCCCAATCCGTCCAGTGGTTTGGGCTGTGCGTTGATAGATCACTATGTGAGTTAGTCAATCAGTCAGTCACCTTTGAGTTATATATATTTAGAAAAAAGTAAAACTATCAAATAATTATTCCAAGGCGATCAAACAGTGTCTCAAATCTGTAAGTACATAGTTAATTATGGGTGTGGATAGGTGTATCGGTGACATGTTAACGAATCACAAATTCGAGGACACGGCCAAGCGCGAGTTGGTAAACACAACCTTCATTCTCATTTAAAAATGATATACCATAATTCTTAAATTAATGATTTCTTAAATAAAACCACCAATTTCATCAGTTCGTCCTAAATTTTGAAATACCCCACAAAAAGCAGTTACTATAACAGTAAGAGCATAAATTACTTGACAAAATAAATCACTCCTTCAATATAAATCAATGTATTTCCCGATAAAAACGCGGTGTTAGCATTTTAGAACAGTTTTTAAACGAATTTATGGAGTTTCGCGTTGTATTTTACAACAATAAAAACATTTTTATGTGCGAACATTTCATTCTATGTCCAATTTGCCTAATTAATGTCATCGGTATGATAATGAAATGTCGTATTTTTTGATTGGTGCTTGTAAGTAGGTGAGCTACTGCAATAATATTGCTTTTTATGAGCGACTTACACAATAAGTTACTAATTAAACGCTTAACCATTTAAGGTGAACGTTATGGGTTATTTAGGGGCCATTGTATAATCATTTTTATGAGATAACAATCTTTAATAGACGATATTAGGGTCACTTACTAATTGGTAGAACTTTTCTGCAAAGTTCGTCTAGGTAGGTACCACCGCTTTGCCAGTTATTCTGCCGCCAAGTAGTAGTGTGCAAGCACTACTGTGTTCCGGTTTGAAGGGCACTGTAGCTAGTGAAATTACTGGGCAATTGAGACTTTATGATCTGATCTCACAGTCGAGTAATCTTATTACCAGACTGTGCTGATGTCTCAGGATGATGTGCGCAGTGCAGCAGTCACGCGAAACTTTACATGTTGGAGTTCCGAGTGACACTGTTCTGTTATGGGCGGCCGTGTCGCTTAACATCAGGTGAACGACTAGCTCGTCACATCATTCAATAACATAAAAAAAAAAAAAAAAAAACTTATTTACAAGCGCCAGCTGCAATAACAAAGACAAAACAAAGAATTTTCAATTTCCCGCTTCATAGTAAGCGTACGTATCACAGAATAATTAATAGGTACTTACAATACAGGCATTACATTCAATAATTAAATTTTCATTTAGAACCTTTCTAAATCCCAAGACTGCATTCATATTTACTGCCAAAAAATTACTAACTTCGTAATTTATCGTATTTTAGATGTTTTCACTTCAATTAAGGGAAACTTATAAATCAAGACACGGCCACTCAGTAGGTGTCACGCAATTATGTTTTAAATCATTTGAATCAATAAACTACTTATTTATCAAAACGTCAAAACACTGTGTCGTAAATTCACAGTATAAATGAATCTACAGTAACTTAGTTGCGGGCAAGGATTTAATTGAGCGAACGAAGCGTTTTCGTCAGCTTGGGCAGAAATGTTTTTGTCTCTGTCCAGCTGTGCGACTGTTAAACTACACATTTTTCAACAGATGCTAGTAAAATTGTGAGGATGTTCGATAAGATAGAACCGAAAGGGCCTACTGCTGGGGCGGGATGGTAGAATGCAAACGCCCAACGACCCCATCTCGCCCCACCTCAGTGGAAGACTGCTCACGTGGGGTTTTAGTGGGTTCTTGAACCCTTGGACTTGTCCCACATACCCCACCCCCGTGGTAGCAGGGAAGTGCGAGGGCATTTCCCCAATAAAAAAGGTTCGATTAGATATATTCAATTAGTATTTAGAAATTTTTCAAAATGTTGGAAGAGGTAAAAAACTGTCCACACCATGAGATTTACAGCTCACAGAGCCACTAGTTTTATAATCACATTTTCACTTGCCCAAAATTAATCCTTATTTTTCTAGTCATGGCTGAGTAGAGAGTGACAAAGCTGAGACGATTGTAACCTATATTCATTAAAATAAATTAAAAAATATAATTAATGTTACTAAAACCTCATTGAATGTATTATTTATCTGAGGGTTTTAGTCAAAAATAACAATGCTTCTAAGTAACATAAGCCGATGTTAACAGTAATATACTGTAGTCAGTTTTAATGTTGTACCCAACAGTTATTATGTCGCGCCATTGGAAAAGTTTCTGAATGCAGAATATATGTTTTCCCACTTCCACTGAGTGAAACAGCTATAGAAATAACTGATGTTGTCAGATTTTTTCTTTGGCACGTGTGGTGGTATTATCATTACCTGCCACTAGAGATGCCACCATTTGCGTGTGCGAGGCGCATGTTGGCCGAAAAAAACAAATGTATCAAATTGATTAACTGCTTGTATTATTTTACCGTGTCCGCACAGTAAAGTGGGCATACCAGTTTACAGTCATAATGTTTTACATAAAAGCTTAATGTACTGTCATTTTTTAAATTGAAAACGCTACGTTTGGCTTTTTACTCTGTGATTTAATGGTTTATAAATTTCTGTCACGTAATTGGTAATAGAAATTTGATTGATTTTAATGATGTTGCCGAATAAATTATATTTTAATGGAATTGCTGCCAAAAAATTAATAGTGTATGAAGTTAATTTTTCATATTGCCCCAATGATTTGACTTTTTCCGTTTTATATCACAATATGGCGTCGACCATAAATATGTACTCCTGTGAATTGGTACTTAATAGTTTTTATATGACAGTGTAATTATAATTTTGCAAAGGTTGCAATGCGAACTATTATACGTTACACAATACATAGGAATTGTCAAAATAAGGAAGTATTATACATAGAGTACTATTTTGTTATTAAAAAATAGAAACAAAATTAATATGATAGAAAGTTTTATAGGTGCAATAATAAACAATGCAAGACAAAATGGACACCTCTAAAACTAGTAGTCTTAGAACATTAGACTTCGCAAAAACGAACTTTTTTACAACTTAATTTGTTGATCGTGATGTCAGATTTCGGGAACGTAATTTTGGCCCCTATTATAGGACTCGGTCGTAAATCTGCGCTCAAGACCAGATTTATTTATTTTTTCAGAAAATTATCGATTTGTGAATGAGTTCTCGACTTGAGCACCAATTGACGACTGAACATTTTTCTGTAACACGGGTCTTAATTACGCTCCCGAACTTTTTGGAGATAAACCTCTAGCCAAAAAGGGCCGACGATTAAAAGAAACAATTTAATTTTATAGAACACGAGCTTCTGCCCGCAGTTTCGGCCGCGGCGTGGCCTATGGGAAAATAATTCAACCACCCATTTAACCCTCTTAAGGGTGGAATTTCGAAAAATCCTTTCTTAGCGGATGCCTACGTCATAACATCTACCTGCGTGCCAAATTTCAGCCCGATCCGTCAAGTGGTTTGGGCTATGCGTTGATAGATCAATCACTATGTCAGTCAGTCACCTTTGAGTTATATATTATTTGGATAGATGCATACTTACTGTATCTTTTAACTTTTTCGTTGAAAAATACGACCTGTTCACACACCAACATCACAACACCAACATCTGGATTCCGGACAGATAAAAAAGCATATTTCGCGATTTTTTTCGTTTTTCTTTGAAGTAGAGACTTCAGCCGGTAACGCACAGCTTTTTTTTTAAAGGGGCTAATGCTGTTGGTTTCTTCCTTTACAGCGTCACCGGGCTGTAGTAACGTATAGCTAGACTTTTGGCGGGAAAACGAAAAAATCGCGTCGCCGCATTGTATTATTTTCCAAAACTTCTGTTATTTTCAGTGTTAGTTTTTTTTTCTAAATGTTAGTAACACCAAATATCACTAGTTTATAACTAGTTGTAATTTTTTCATTTGATAGGATATACTTTCTTTAGGTTTATCAAAATTGGTTCAGTAGTTTGCTATTTCAATCTAATTAATGTACAATTTAAATCTTAATAATCAGATAAAAAATAGAAAATAATATCATCTGAGTATTTCTCAGTATAGAAGAAGTCTTGTAAAATTTTTACTAGGCGTTAGGACTTCTCTGCAAAGTTCGTCTAGGAAGGTACCACCGCTTTGCTAGTTCTTCTGCCGGCAAGCAGTAGGTGCAAGCACTACTGTGTTCTGGTTGAAAGGGCACTGTAGCTTGTGAAATTATTGGGCAATTGAGACTTTATGATCTGATCTCACAGTCGAGTAATAATGTTATTACCAGAATGTGCTGATGTCTCAGGATGATGTGCGCACTGCAGTTTCTCGCGTAACTTTATATTTTAGAGTTCCGAGTGACACTGTTCTGTAATATGCGGCCTTGCCGCTTAACATCAGGTAAACGACTAGCTCGTCATATCTGACATCATTCATTATTCTGAAAAAAAGTTATTTTATACAATGACAGATGACCTGTAGATTATGTTGTAGAAATTGAGGCTAAAAATCAAGCTCTTTCGATGAACAAAGTATCGAAAATAACTCATTCTTATTTTCCGATTCCTAAAAACGATCTATCATTCGATGATAATTCATTCGATACATCGATTCCAACCGGTCCTAATCGAAGCGTGACTCGTCATTTGACCTTTTGTAACATCTAATAAAGAAATTGCCGCCACTTTTTTGTGAAGATTGTTTTATTATTCCATTAGTAGTTATAATAATGTCATTAACATATCATTAGGGGCTTATCGATTATAATGATCTTAATTCGAATGGTAATCCAAGCTTAAATGCTGTGATCGATTTATTTGGATAGAGATGAGCTTTAATTTTATTTATGACTGGCTAATTGCGGAATTTACATTTTTATTTCTGTTTACATACATCTTATTATACCTATAACTCGCGCAAAACTTTATGAGCTCTCGGAAGTTAGCGCGGATGGCTGCGTAGTACGCTTATTATAGTTACTCTATGGCCGCTTTTACAATGCACTCTGACGTACCATGCACAATTTGGTACTCGGGCCTAACTTCCAAGAGGTCATAAAGTTTTGTTCGAGCTATACCTTCCATCAACTATTTAACTGTAGAGAGAGAGAGAGTGTAATATGCGAACACTTTAATTTTTGAAGTAAAACTTCTTTACGCACGCTTGACTTAGGGAGTAAACTGGTGAATACGAGGCGAACGGAAGTTGTAGTTGGTTTACGTACATCTCCATTGTTAACATAACAAAGTGAAAAGTTTGTATTAATAAGTATGCCCGCTTAAATGAGAATTTACAATTTTCAAGATGGCAACATTAACATTAAACAAAACAAAAACAAAGTTATACCAACCGATAGATGGAGCTAAACAAAAGAAGTTTTACTTCAGTCGTGTCTAAAGAACATTCGTTTTTATTTTCAAATAAGGATGAACCTTTGAAATAAAATTGATGATTTTTTAAATGGGAAATGCCCTCGCCACCTCAGGGGTGATGGTATTTGGGACTCGATCCCACTAAAAGCGTCCCATAATGGGGCAAATTGGATCGCATCCATGAAAACCGCTTCCTATTCCCTGGGGAAGAAATCTTTTAGGGCAAGTTAGTATTTGTGCATAGAAAATAAAAGCGCAAATACATGTTTTGTGCCTGGGAGTTGTGGGGCCATGGTCTTCGTAGTTCCTAAGGAATCCTAGTTAGGGTCCACGATATATGTATGTGATCGTTGGACCTTATTATTACACTTCAAAAAATCTACTGATTTACATAAGTATACTATTTTTATACTATTTAAATAATTAAATAGTATAAAAATTACAGTTATAATGCAAAAGGACGTAACGAATTAGACTTGTCATTATTTAATTTATTAACTTCTCCATTTGCTCTATCTTATAATCTCATACGAAATTAAAAATAATATGCAAATCGGTCACCGACTTTTTTGGACCGATCGAGCGGAAGTCGCTTTATTTTACGACCATACACCTACTTCTGAGCAATTTACAACGTGTTAAATATCGCTTCCTCTCATAAAACCGCTACAGCAGAAACCTCGGTTGTCAATAAATAAGTAAGTAATAACGCGTCTTGAGATTTCTTTCATCTGAGGTCAAGTTGAGTTCGTTTAACTTTAGAGGTCAGAATATTTGACCACAGTACAGTTCTATATGCAGTAAGGGCATTTTACACATATGAATTTGGATATATAAAAAATGGTATGATACTAAATTCATTAAATCAACTCACGCTACTAATTACAAAAAAGTATATAAAAAACATATACTTATCTACGATACGGCGTAACTACCATAAGTGTTGTTTTTCACTGCTGCCAACAGATTCAGAAATAATAACAGTGTCGAAAATATTTTTTCTCTAACTTCATTATACTAACATAGTATTGTATACTATTTTGTCTATTAGGTTTGTTTTCTGTAGAGTTCAAGAATGTGATTTATATATTCGTGGATTTATTAAATAAAACATTGTTTATTACGTTACTATAGTGTTTTTTTTGTTTGGCTCCACACTTTTGTGTTTTTAGCCAGTGTCAAGTAATTGATAATTTATCAAGTTATCGATATTTCACGCAAATATGTGTCAAGTCACAGTCGAAGTCATCAAGTCAAGTCATAGTCAAGTCAGTCTAGTCAGTCATACTCCTAGTAAAGTGGTGGCAATTTTACTTGAAGCTTCTATGGAGTTTTGGAAACAACACGAAAAGAAACACGATCGTTATACCACTTTCCTACACTCATGCCTGTAATCCAGCACTTAACGTATAAAACACCACCAATTTTATGCACTAACACTGAAAAAAAAAACACTAGCTTTGGATAATAATACATTGCGGTGACGCGATCTTTTCGTTTTCCCGCTAAAACCTTGTTAGTGTTGTTTATTAAATATGTTTTATTAAGTCTTTGATCAATGTAATAGGTATTTTAGCTAAGCTTGTATCACAATCAAAGCGTAAAAGCGCAACTGGTTGAAAGTTCATTTGTAAAAACACCATAGTTGAGTTACTGTTTATACAAGGCTGTTATAGTGATTTGTGGTTCCATACCTTTAAAATTGCAAAATTGATCATCGCAACCTTGTGATTACATTGCTGGCGAATATCAATCTTAATCCTTTGATTTAAGAACTCAGTGACTGTGATTGCAGCCGCAAAATAAAAATGCTTAAGCAAAAAAACGGACGAAATCGATTTTGAACCTTCTTTTCGCAGCTTACAGTTGCAAATACGGTAAAATTTTTGGGGTAAGTTTTTAATTATTTGTAGTCTTACAGATATAATGCTGTAGCGTTACGAAGAAAATAGTGATGTGAAAGAGACGATAAATTACGATGTTTAATCAATGTCGATAATGTTACCGTTGACAGAGTCTCAATATGCTACTGCGCAGATTATTTATGGTCTGTCTGTATTGCGCAGGTCAAAAGTCTACATACCGTGATCTCACTTCTAGGAACCCATTTTTATGATTTATTGCGAAATTTGATGAGTGCTTGTGGTTTATTGCATAGTTTTATGTTTCGTTTGACTTTATAATGGTTTATGCAAAGCGTTACAACACTTGAAGCAGTTATATCTGCGATTAGGGTGCAAATCGAATGTTAATAAAATTTCAATGGGAATGTGTAAAATTTCAAATCGGAATTGAAACAAAAGACTTTTAAAAATATTAGTGTGTTTTAGACCACACGACTATCGTAAAACTTCATTTGGTTTAGCTCCATCTATCAGCCGTTATAACTTTTTGCTTTGTTTAATGTTAATGTCGCCATTTGTCATTTTACCGGACATACCAATATAATAATACAAATTTTCAACTTTATTTTGACAATGAGGTTCTAAGGTCCGTATTACAGAACGATGCTCAGTCATCGATCGGTGCTCAAGCAGAGATTTCATTCATAAAGTGATCAATTAGTGAATGAAATCTCTGCTTGGATGTTATTGTACATACCTGTATCATCTAAATATTTTTTCATCTCAGCAAATCGAACAAGCGTTGCGAGAAAACCGTATGCAAAATCGCATTTTGCTTACAATAGATTCTAATATATGTGAAACTAGTTGCGCCCCGCGGTTTCACCCGCGGATAAAAAGTATTTTAATTATTTGCTCACGTTCCCACGGAAAAATTTCGGTTTTCCGGAATAAAATTTAGCCTATATGTTAATCCAGTGTATAAGCTATCTTGGCACCGAATTTTATCCAAATCCATTCAGCCGTTTGAGCGTGAAGGAGTAACAAACATACACACTATACACAAACACACATACAAACTTTCGCCTTTATAATATATGTGTGAAGTGTGATAGTGTGATGTATAATATATAACACTATATACACAATAATAACACATACATATCTGATACAAACAAGACAGTATTCTTTATTAATAATAAAAATAATAACGCCCAACGATCACATACATAGATCCTGGACCCTAGCTAGGATTCCCTGTGTCTAGGGACCCAGGAATTACGATGACCATGGTCCCACAACACCCAGACTCAGAACTAGTATTTGAATTTTTTTTCTGCACTAATACTTGACTTACTGCGGGAATCGAACCCGCTGCCTCCGTGTTATGAGCCGACCTGCTCAACCACCACACTACAGTGGCTGTCAATTATTATTCGTGTACCTTTTTTATTATATGAAAAAAATGTGATTTTTTTCAATTATTAACGTTTTAAAATCATAATAGCGGCCTGCCCCGATTTCTCACTTCGCTTCAGAAAAAAAGCTCCCCTTTTTTAAATTTGCTTACAAGTACATTATTTCTCACTTTATTATATTTCGACATTATTATATTTGTTTAAACCTAATGAGTTGTAAACTTAGTTAACCAATAGATGAATATTTGAGAACTAAAGCGCAAATACATGCTCTGAGTCTGAGGTCCGTATTATAGAACGATACTCAGTCGTCGATCGGTGCTCAAGCAGAGATTTTATTCATAAAGTGATAAATTAGTGAATGAAATCTCTGCTTGAGCACCAGTCGATGACTGAGCATCGTTCTGTAATATAGACCTGAGTGTTGTGGGGCCATGGTCCTACGCGTTGCCTTATTTAAGTAGAAGCAAAAGCAGGACAGAACCGTATCTACACCGCTTACATTATTTGTTGTAAACCTTAATAACATGCGTCATTTATTATATTTAATAAACCAATGGTAAAGAATAACAAAAGAGTTTTTTAATATGTAAGACATACCTATCATCATTAAAAGCTTTCCCATGAAATATTGTTACACTAAACACGACGAGCGTATCATATTTATATTTCCCATTCTTAATAACACCGAAAAAAGTGATAATTACAATAATATACAAATAAATCACAGATAAACCTACAGATATTAAAGGAAATGTCGAATTAAAACAGACCTCCCATAGTTTGAAGTCATTTGCATGGGTAATGAAGATGTAAATTTAATATAATGACAACTTATGATAAATAAGTCGTTATCGATACATCCGAATGAAATTATCGATTCCGTTCGCATAATCGATTAAAATTATTTCACGTGTTTGGATCTGTGATTATTACGCTGAGTTCACACTGCGAGTGACAGCAAATAAAGATGTCAATGTCAAATTGGGATGCCAAAGAACACGGTTCGGTCTCATATAAATAAAACACTGCTAGTGGCGCATGTCTAAGATATTTGGGTTCAATTTTGGTAATAAATAAATAAACATTTGTGGATATTTCACACTCTAGCCCCAAACTAAGCAAAGCTTGTACTATGGGAACCAGATAACCACTTTCCCACACTCATGCCTGTAATCCAGCACTTAAAATGCCACCAATTATATGCACTAACACTGAAACTAACACAAGTTTTGGAAAACAATAAAATGCGGTGACGAAATCTTTTTTGTTTTCCCGCCAAAACTCGAGCGTGACGTTGACAAGTCGGCATGCGGCAGTGACACCCAAGCTTTATAAATTTTAATAATTTCACACATATGAATCTAAATACATAATTCGAAATTGCCAAACCGGTTTTAATGATTGAATGAAATTATTTATCTGATCTAGTTCGTGCGGTTAAATTTATGGTGATTTTTCGATTGTTATTAATGTTTGATAACAGTATTTGATGGATTAATATCTTTATTTTCTTAGTATTAAAGTATTTTATTGCTTTTTTTTGTTGCCAATTTGGTGAATGGTCATGAAACGTAACTGTTTCAATTTTAAAATAGCAATATCTAATCGTTTTCTCGTTAAGTTTGGTACCTAGTTAATGTATTGCTGGTTATCTATATGAAAAAGTTTATGGTCTTTGTATTTGTTATGTTGATAGGGCTTTAAAACTTTGGTTAGGTACTTAATTTTTTCTACAAATATTCATCACTAGATGCGCCCCGCGGTGTCACCCGCGGAAAAAAAGTATTTTAATTATTTACACATCGCACGGGAGAATTTCACTTTTCCGGGATAAAATATAGCGTATATGTTAATCTAGTGTATAAGCTATCTTGTTACCGATTGTGTCGTAGGATTATTTCGCATTTTTTTACTGATATAGTCAAGACGTGACCAAAGCTAATCTCTATTTAGCCCAAAGGCTAAAAATTGCCTTCAACGGGGCAATGCTGCCAGAATTTTGGCAGAAAATAGATAGATATCTTAGATTAAGTTCTCCTTCTGCATTATTTTTAATTTTAATTTTATATTTGGTCTTAACTCTTACTTAGTTGAGTTGACGCGCGACCAAAAAGTGGGCACATACCTTGGCCAACGAATTAGCCTAGCTAAATGTTGCCAGCTTTTTGGGTACGCTTCCTGCAGAAGCTGATCTAAATTCTGTGTTTTATTTATGACCCCCTTTTTACCTACAATATTACTTTTTCTTCTATTATTATTTATTATAAGCTCTTAGGTTTCGTTTAGCTTTTTAGGTCTACTTTGTTATGATTAAAAATAAAAAACTCTTACTACAAATGGATTAATTTCAATATCCAATTTTTTTCTTATTACTCACTTGTTTTTGATTTATGTTTTATAATTATCTAACATCACCAAACCACAAATCTTCACCCACGCGAAACGAAACTATATTTTATAGCACCTAATTTAAATTAGTTCTAACACTTTATAAACAGTGTCTGGTCACCATCGACCGTTTTATTGTTTTACGATGGTAGATATATGTGGTTTTTAACTGGCCATCCCACATTCTGCCCACAGACCTGCAAGACGCGGTCCAACGCATACGTTTTGGTTTTCTTTTATATTAGTGATTGATGTGACGAGCTAGTCGTTCGCCTGATGCTAAGTGCCTTGTTCAAGTTACACTGAGACATCAGCACAGCCTGGTATAAGATTACTAGACTTGTGAGACTGTGAGACTTTATGACCAGTAATCTTTTTACTAGATTGTGTTGATGTCTCTGGATAACGTGCGCAGTGCAGTGTCACGCGATCTATACTCTATACGCTAGAGTTCCGAGTGACACTGCAACTGATATGGGCCGTGTCATTTAACATCAGGCGAACGGTTAGCTCGTTACGTCATACCTTAACATAAAAAAGGTAGCGCTGTGTAAAACGCCCACGATTTTTTTATATATATAGATGTTTGGATACTTTTCTACACCTAGGTATTAGCTAGTTTGTTAAAACGAAAATTCAAATACGCTAAGTCCCCTTTTATCCTCCTACTAAACCTACTTTACCGATTAAAAGTAGACAGATATTTATAAAAGCTTTTTATAAAACACATAATTTCAGTTTAAAGTAACAAGAGTACATTAATTTTGTAGGTCGTTGGTTTTTACTAATACTCGCATGGTATTTTGTACTCTGTTTCTGAAGTATTACGGTTGAGAGTTGATTGTGTTACGATAAGTTCTTTTTATATGTGTTTAAAAGAAAAGCAATGCATCGTCGCCCACTACCCGTAAGGAGTCCAATATTAGAGCGAGGAACAGTTTGCGGCCTTAGATTAACAAATGACACGTTTTACAAATAAATGAATCGTTTTATTATTTTGACTGGTCTAATAGCTCAGTAGTAACCTTGCTTTCTGAGCTGTAGGTTCTATGTTCGATTCCTACTCAATACAAACATTCGTGTTATGAAAATCGATGGGAACAAGTAATAACGCATTCATTTTCGTACTTAGTTGAAGGTTTTGATGATAAGAAAAGCTTGTAGTTATCAGAAAGTAAAAAATACGCATTTTTCGTTCTTGATTACTAAAATAAGTTTCGTCCGTTTTTTGTAGTTACTTATAAAACACGTTTAATTTTTGATGTAAAACGAAAGAATATAGTTATAGGATATAGTTAGGATCCTAGTTAGGGTCCAGAATCTATGTATGTGATAGTTAGGATCCTACTTAGGGGCCGTTTAAGTATTACGTAAGCACAATTTTTTTGCTTTGCTTATTTTGGATGACATGGGAGGTAGGGGAGTCTAGATGATGATTACGTCATCGGTAGTTATTTACCTTTTTACACGAATAGCAACCCTCACATTTTCTTTGCTTGAAACACTAAATATTATAATCATAATATTTAAAACAACAATACATTGATTGAAAAATGTTAACGTAAGCGTGGGGGGAGGGGGTAAGAGCTTTGCTTACTTTTGCTGACAGGGGGGATGGGGGGTAAATAATTGAAATAAATCTGCTTACGTAAAACTTGAACGGCCCCTTAGGGTCCAGAATCTATGTATGTGATCGTTGGACATTATTGTTATTATTATATAACACTTTCCTGATAAGTTTGGTGTAATATGAAGGTCAAATATCTTCTCGAAACGTACTATTGTAGACCGCGTTGTCGGTCCCATCAATTGAAGGCCGCGGTCACTAAAACTGTCCTAGTTTGTACTAATCAAAAAGTATCTGTCATCTTTCAACAAAGCAACAGTAGCTAAGTTAGTAATGTGCGTATCGAGAGTCGAGAGTAACCAAGACGAAATGGTGTAGTTTTGGGATTTGGTATTCCTATTTTTGGTTCTACGCATGCCCTCTAGATTTTTCTTTTAATCTGAGACTATAGCACCGAAATAAAACAGGCAAGGTGTATAAAATGGAAACGTGTCGTGTGTGGTGACGGCAATAGGTGTGCCGTGACTATATATTCTGTGGTAGCGACAATAAATCGTTATTGTAATAATGTGCTTTCAAAACAAGCACTCGCTCATGTTTTTAGTGAATTTTCTTTAAACTCCATTTAGTTTATAACACGCACCTATTTTTTTTTTAGTTGTTAACATACACATGTGTCTATTTATTCTGTGATATTGGTTGATTTTTATGGGTATTTGTTTGAATATTTTTTTAACAGACTTTAAAAGAAGGGCGTACTTAATTTTTTTTTCATTTTTTTATGTTTTTTACCTCAGGACTTTCGAACCGATTTTGATATTTCTGTTTTAATTTTGAAGCTGGTGCTACCCTTGTGATTCAATTTAAATTTGATGAAGATCTGACAAGTGGTTTTTGAGTTATCCTTAATAATGCGTATTTTGATTTCGACTACATTGATGATATTCTCATTGGGGTTGAAGTCTGTTAAAACGTCTTTTTTTAGAGGAATTATTTATTTATTATTAAACTCACACAGAAAAGAAGCGATTGTATGAAGGGATCGGGAGGCGAAGGGAGGAACGTAAAAAGTGAGGGAAAAAATTGGGGAAAATAATAATGGGATGAATGACTACGAGAAAATAGAGAAAGGATTGGAAGGGAGGCAGGTGGCCACCTCCCTTCGGCGTCCTATCCATTCATCCTTTTCCTCTATCTTCTTCCCTCTTCCCTTTCTCAGGGCGACCGCATCTCTCTGCCCTCCTCAGTCATCTCTCCACCAGTACCGTGTCATGTTGTAGTTTAACCGATTATGTATATCAACTTCTAAATATATGTAAATCAAAGGTACCCCCACAAGAATAACGAAAATATAGTAATTCTCGATGCTGGATAGAATTTAACAAAAAATATTTATCAGCCTAGTGTTAAATGTTATGTAAATATCTAACAAACGAGTAGTGTTACAACATAGAGCTTTCCGATCATCACTCAGAATTAGCATTTGATTTGCTTAATTTTTAATTTTGTACCAATAACATAAAAAAACGTATAAAAAACTTAAGCCTGATTTATGGAGTTCCGAACGATGTTAAAAGCATTAATTTATCAAACAAAGTGTCGGCTTATTTCCATGTGAATTATAAGCAAATATGGCTCATACAAAACAAGAGGCACCCCGCGGTTTCTCCCGGAGCTTATCAACATTTGTTTAGGATGAGAAACAATACGCTATTCTGTGGTAACTACATTATATAGAAATTTTTATATGGACTGTGGTGGTATTTAATGTGGTGGTGTGGTGGTATTTAATAGGTATGTTCTGTGCTCACCTGAATATAATTTCTTATAAGAAAAAAGTCCAACCGACTACAATCCCACCGCATTGTATTCTATGTATGTATTTACAAACAAAAAGTATCTAAGTATTGTATCAGTTAGCTGGTTCCCATAGTACAAGCTTTGCTTAGTTTGGGGCTAGATGGCGTTATGTGAGATGTCCACACACACATAATATTGGTTTATAAAAATGAGAACATCATCAATGTAAAGTCGAACTCATTATTAAGGATAACTCAAAAACTACCCATCAGATCTTGATCAAATTGAAACGGGACTAAAAAGTAAGCATCAGCTTTCAAATAAAAAAAGAGTTATCAAAATCGGTTCAGCCAGTCGTAAGTTCTGAGGTAACAAACATTTAAATAAAATTGGTTGAATTGGGAATCCCCTCCTTTGAAGTCGTTTGAAAACGGCTTGTATCATTTATTACATGAAAACGAGTTAAATTATTAATTATTTATTTATTGAACTTGGTTCATCTCACGCATGAACGAAATTCATTTTAGCATAAACTTACATAATAAATACACAATTCAATACAACTATATCATACACAACGTAAGCTTGCTTGCACAGAGCAGGAAATATTTATGCTCGCATTCAGATAGAGTCGCTTTTCTCAACAATTTTCATACAATAAAAGTGTGTTTTAGAATAAAACCTCAATTCTTTAATTGCGCAGATGACATAATAATGTATTTACCTTGACCATAAAACTAGAATGAATATTTTCGCTTATCGTCTTGACATTAGTGTAAGCGCTCGGCGCCAATGTGCTTTATTTTTTTTTTTTTTATATGTTTTGGCTCCACACTTTTGTGTATTTAGCCAGTGTCAAGTAATAGATAATTTATCAAGTTAATGATATTTCACGCAAATATGTGTCAAGTCATAGTCGAAGTCATCAAGTCAAGTCATAGTCTAGTCAAAGTCATACTCCTAGTAAAGTGGTGGCAACTTTACTTGAAGCTTCTATGGAGTTTTGGAAACAACACGAAAAGAAACGTTTTACCGTCATTATACCATTTTCCCACACTCACGCCTTTAATCCAGTACTTAACGAATAGAATGCCACCAATTTTATGCACTAACACTGAAAATAACACATGTTTTGGAAAATAATACAATGCGGTGACGCAATTTTTTTCGCTTTCCCGCCAAAACTCCCGCCAATGTGTTCAACACGAAATTCGACGCGAATTTGGTCTCTACCGGTAGTGATTATTTTTCCTGCTCTGTGATCCACAAGATCTTTGCCACAGACGCACGATTATTTTAGGTCGCTTACACACGTTAATTCTTGCATTCAGTCATTTAGGACCTCTAGTTTATTGATGGCGATTTGCCAAGTTGGGTTTCCACGAAAGATAATATTGAATGTACCTACACTCGTTTGCCATCTTGCGTCTCTTCTTAGTATTAGTAATATAATATTTATTTATATTTATTAATAGAATATTTATTTGACATACTATAAAATAAGTTTACTGTAATAGAGGTTAGGGTTATTTTTTTTATTTCATCATCATCAACACACTAAAAACGTCCACTTGACAGCCTCTGTGGTGTGGTGGTTGAGCAGGTTGGCTCATAACCCGGAGGCGGTGGGTTTGATTCCCGCGACAGGACAAGTATTTGTGCACAGAAAAAACAGCGTAAATACTTGTTCTGAGTCTTGAGTGTTGTGGGACCATGGGTCCCTAGATACAGGGATTTCTAGATAAGTTCCAGGATCTATGTTTGTGATCAATGGTCCCACAACACCCAGACACAGAACAAGTATTTACGCTGTTTTTTCTGTGCACAAATACTTGTCCTGTCGCGGGAATCGAACCCACCGTATAAGTATAGTTAAGTAGTAGTGTCGTATAAGTAGTAATTTCTGAAAAAAAAAACAATACATCCAACCAGGATAAACAATGGTGTGATGAACGACGATGTTTGTTCTGTGTCTGGGTGTTATATTGTATTCTAAGTATGTATTTACAAACAAAAAGTATATTAGTATTGTATCAGTTATCTGGTTCACATAGTACAAGCTTTGCTTAGTTTGGCGCTGTGTGAAATGTTCACATTATATTATATTAAACCAAACAAAAATATATGCACATAAATTTAAATACAGTAAAGCTCGTGAATGGTCGCTGTAATAAAATTTACGTTAAATTTACGGGAAACGTATCATTATAAACAGTTATTTATAATATCCAGTGGGATTTATGGAAGTGTGTGTTCACGGCACTAATAATGGATTTGATTCACTGCAACTATGGAGGTGTCATTGAATCATCGCTTCAGTAAATACAAATATAAGACCGCTACCTTATCAACTTAATTTATTAACGTCGGACCACAGAAAATTTAATAGTCATATTTATTGGGATGTCTGGAAGAGATCGCTTTGAGCGATAAAATCTATTGTGACACTTAATTGAAGGGGTGAGAACAAAAAGGGTTTAACTGATATTTCTTCTCAAAATGACTTATTGATCGATTTATAAAATTTTCTTGGAAACCTTTATAAATATTCCGGGACTACAAATAATTGTAGCGACAACAATTTGTGTGCGAAATTACAGCCAAATTGGTTCCATCGCTTTGGGGTGAAAGTTACACATACAAACAAACGTACAAGAAAAAAGCGTTACACTAAGTTAATTATTAGTGTTATTTATGTAAAACTAGCTTCTGCCCGCGGCATCCCCCGCGTGGCCTATAGGAAAATAACTCAACCACCCATTTCACCCTCTTAGGGGTGAAATATCGAAAAACCCTTTCTTAGTGGATACCTTACACTTTACAAAGAACACACCCTTCAAATTTCAAGTCTCTAGGACCAGCGGTTTAGGCTGTAAGTCAGTCAGTCAGGACTTTGAATTTTATATCTATAGATGTAATAGTAAAACTAGACAATTTTATGACCCGTTTCCTGGAATTCAGTAAATCAAATTGTGATTGTTAATAATTTGAGATGCCAAGGACTCCTGAAACACAGTTTCCACTAGTTCGGAAGACTATGGATTCATTATGACTTTGTAACTAATTGTGTCAATAAATAAATTTGTATTTGTAAAAAAGTGGTCCAATTGGGCCACGCGCTACCAAACTTATTCAAATTATTATTGACTTTTTAGTATTTTGGTGGCCATTAATTCATCAAAGCATGTTTGGCTAACCCGAGTTCAAAAGTAACCATCAGCGTTTGGAAGTTGATATAGGATTTCATCATTATAGATACAACGTATAAAAGCAGTATGGGAAATTATGCAGTTTCAGTACTAAGAGATACGCAGTATTAAAATAATATTATACGGCGATTCTGGCAGTATTTCTTGATGGCAAAAGACTTTATGTAGAATAGAATAGAATAGAAAAACATTTCTTCAATACTTCTCTAAAATTAAAATACAAAAACAGGTTAAATGTATACACATAATATGTACATAATGAATAGAAAAAAACAAGTATCGAATGGACGTCGGCTCAGCATATTGCTGGTCATCAGAGACATCCAGCGCTGATTTTCAGCCTAGACCCAGAGGGTGGAACCAATGCACAAATTCGAAAAAGATATTTTTATTAATGTTTAAACAAAGGATAAACAAGAATACTTACACATAAAACTACATATTATACATATGTCACTTCCCAAGCTGAGCGCTTCTGTTATATTTGCACACACAAATATTAATAATAAATATTGTACCAATTTTAGTTGTGAAGATAAAGATATGACAATTATTTTCATTTCGTTTGGTCCTATAGTTCTAGAATATTTCATCCATATTCACCACCAAGTAACGAGCGCAAAGTGTAAAATACCGACTTCCGACTTATACGGTTTTCTCATATTTATCTTTTTTATGTTTTCTTTTTTTTTTTTTTCTTTTTTTTTGTCAGTACTAGACCAAATTGAAATGGGACCACACGGGAAGCACCTGCTTTCAAATAAACCATAAAATTCTGTTCACCCAGTCGAAATCTCTGATGTAAGAAATACAAATAAGATACAGTCGAATTGAGAACCTCCGTCTTTTTTGAACAAAATCCATTTTTATTTATTTATCGTTGATAAGTAGGATGCACCTTTTGGTTACACCACACGTGAACACTAGTTATGGATCATAATATTTGATTAAGTACTTATCTATGGCAAAGTGGACTGATCTGAGGAAAATGTTATGTTGTGCAATTTGATTAATAATTTAACATCATCTGAATTAGTCTGATAAAATCTCGTTGCAAACAGTGGAGCTTTTTAAAATATGATTGCTTTTTGCGATTCGGTAGACCGCGTTATAGACATCCATTAAGACATGCTGGTTCTCAGGTACACCGCAATGGTCTCATTTTGGGACATTTCCCATGAGAAACGCAAACTTCTCCACAATGTCCACAACGGAGCCTCATGATTACTATTACATGTTTCCACACGTTTTTTATACATAATCTTGTTACAACCACAATAATTGATTTATTCACTTTTACATCACATACATCATTAGCCTTTTCGCATCCACTGCTGACCACGCAGAACGTAAGCCCTTACTGTCAGTATTGTGACTGAATATGGGCCGGAGGTGTGAGACGCGTCAATGAGAAAATCTATTTATGGTTCCGTATAAAAAAGAGCTAAAATTATCTCAACTGACGGGTAAGCGGTTGTTTTCCCTTCAAATATTTTGATGATAAAACTGTTTAATATGAATAACATATTTATTATTATATGGCAAAAAGATACCCGACATTTTTGAAGTAAAACTTCTTTACTAAGTAGAGCTGGTGAATGCATTTCGATGCGAACGCAAGCTGAAAGTTGTTGGTTCACGTAGATATCTAGAGTCAAATAAAAAAGTTAAAATTTACTTAAAATATGTATTATTATGTAGGTATGTCCGGTAAAATGACAATTTACAATTGTCAAAATGGCGACATTAACATTAAACAAAGCAAAAACAAAGTAATACCGGCCGATAGATGGAGCTAAAGAAGTTTTACTTCAGTCGCGTGAACGTGATCTAAAGTCTAAAGTGGTAGTTTTTTCATTAAATTAAAAAGTCAGACAGGCCTTATGAAAAATATGTTACGATAAAGGTTAATGATAAGATAATTATTAATATATTTATATGTATTAAAATTCATATCAACGCATGTAATTTGTAAAACAGGGCAAGGTGAAGCGAAAGCTATGTTCAAAACTCAGATGCAATAAGAAGTTTATCTTATTTAACGCAACTGCAAATAAAAATACCTAAGTCTCCCAAAAATAAAAGTAGGTACATTAAACGTGCTAGGAATTAATCCTACGTTTAATGTTGCCATACCAACATAAATATTTTTACCAGTCACTGTTAATTGGTCTGTCTGTCGGTCTGTGAGTCTGATGCATAGTTTTATTTAAAAAATTTATTGTTATACATATACCGACCTTCCACTGGTTATAAAATAAATAATTCTCAAAGAAAATCCTTCAATCAATTTAGCAAACGTGTTTTTTTTATGTTAGTCAAAGTAAAAGGATTTTATTGCCAACAGACAGTTTTTAGCTATTTAACAAGTCCAAATAAGATTACTTAAAATACTTAAATTAAGTTATAAAATTACAAATTGCTTAATGTCAAATACGCGTACAATAATTATAGCAAGTATATTAGATGCATTTAGACACCTGTTTTCTTACGGAAACATACACTGTCTGCTTGAATGTATAATGATTCCGGAAAAAAAAGAAAAAAATCTGATCCTTAAAAATGTTGGTATAAGAATTTATAAAATGTGTGCAATATCATTTATATCAGTTCCAGCGGATGAAAGCCAAACAAAACAAATAAAGTTTGAATTTTATTAGAATACTGACTCGAAGGAGTTCTCATGACCAAAATTTTCCCATATTATAATTTAGAGATATTTCCAAATTTGTTGTTCCGGAAAACTTATCCAATTTTTTTTCGCCCTAAGAAAGTAATCCAGACTACCTATTACGTACATATTAAAATACAAAATAGCCAGTATTTTATGAACGTGCTAGTGCTGGTGATCTCCACCAACCTTTACAGCATCACTGGACGAGAGGGCGCGCCCAGCCGTAAAAAGTGGGATGCAACTAGCTCAAGGGCATCCCTGGGGTGTGAGCCTCGGCTTGGAACTGTCCAACTGCCGGGATTAGAGGATCGAGAAGACTACGTCCACTAGAAGAGTGGACCCTACGGAAAGATCAAAATAGGTAATAAATAATAAATAAATATTTGTGGACACTTCACACAGCGCCTTAATAGGTACTCTAGAAAAAAAAAAAAAAAAAAAAAAACTTCACACAGCGCCATCTAGCCCCAAACTAAGCGAAGCTTGTACTATGGGAACCAGATAAATGATACATACATACATAAATACATACATAAATACATACATAGAATACAATATGACACCCAGACACAGAACAAACACCTATGTTCATCACACAAATGTTTGTCCTGGGTGGGAATCGAAACCACAACCCACAGTTCAGAAGGCAGGGCTACTACCAGCTGAGCTATCGGGTCAGTCAAAAGGTGTCTAGTCTTTCTCGAGTGATGTGCTTAAATGGAACAATTTTATTTTTTATTTATGTAGATTAGTGTAGGTCGATAAGAAAAGAGGTTTAATCAAACGTTTTATATTGTCTACGGAACTCTGAACTAGATAAAGTTATTAAATCAGTCCTGTTTTGATGATTATAGAAGATGATGATTCATGGAGTTATTGCCCTCTGCTTTTAGAGGCGATTGTTATTGAGTTTGCAAATGACGTATGTAACGTTAGATCTATTTTAATCTAGTGTTTGGTCTAGGATCCATAGATTATTTTGTCACGTCTGTCTCGGAGCGCCCCCTATTCCCAGCAAGCTTGTAAGGAGAGTTTGTGGGAACACAATAATTGTTGTGGAAACAGTAAATAGGATAATTTTTGAACTTTCGCGACTTTAACTCAAGATAAAACGGGTCTATTTGCGCACAAAAATTATCAAAACATAATTTCGACTAACCTCGACATTTCGACCAAATTACATAGGCCGTGGTCACGAGGGAACTGGAGTAGCGAGTGTCAGCATAGTTCAGAGCGGGCGTCGTCTCAACTACCCGCATTTGGTCTTGTAATTCTTCACCATCAATGTCCCGAAATACAATATTTAGCAGTCTATTTGAGCACAAAAATTACCAAAACATAATTTCGACTAACCTCGATATTTCGACCAAGTTACATAAGCCGTGGTCACGAGGGAACTGGAGTAGCGAGTGTTAGCATAGTTCAGAGCGGGCGTCGTCTCCAACTACCCACATTTGGTGTTGTAATTCTTCACCATCAATGTCCCACATACAATATTTAACAGTATATTTGCGCACAAAAATTACCAAAACATAATTTCGACTAACCTCGATATTTCGACCAAGTTACATAGGCCGTGGTCACGAGGGAACTGGAGTAGAGTGATGAACATGTTTGTTCTGTGTCTGGGTGTTATATTGTATTCTATCTATGTATTTACAAAAAAATTATCTAATTATTGTATCAGTTATCTGGTTCCCATAGTACAAGCTTTGCTTAGTTTGGGGCTAGATGGCGCTGTGTGAAACGTCCACACATATTTATTTATTATTTATTTATTTTATTTAAGGGGTTTTGAAATGTTTCGTACCTTACCTAGAGAATGCACTGGCCTGCCGTGAGCCTGAATTGAAAGATTGAAAAAAGCACACCTACTAAATAGCGACGGAATTTCCCATTACTTCCTACCTGTATTTCCCTTTTTCTACTTATTTCATATCGATCCTGAGGTAAATGATTGTAAAATCAGCTCATATCAAAGCGGTGACATATTGTTGTAACTCGAAACTCGGCTCGTCCTTGCAAATCGCGTCGCTTTACGCCACAAACCACACAGCACGTAGCTGTACGTGAGAGCTGATTTTGAGAACAATATGCAAGTATAAAGTATAAATTAGACTGACACAGAATAAATGATAATGATACGACGTGAGTCAAATAGAGTGGTGCTATTATATGAACCAACTATTCCCGTGGGTGTCTTATGGAGTCTGATCACAACAACAAAAAAACAAAATTTTGAAAGCCCAGTGCGACGTGACTTTGCAAAGTTAATTAGATGAAAAAATTGTGTAAATAGGAAATAAAACGAAAATGAACGGTTACAGAATATCACATCACACAAATATTATAAAGGTACCTATATAAAGGTGTATGTTTGTATGTTTGTTACTCCTTCACGCTCAAACGGCTGAATGGATTTGGATGAAATTTGGTACCAGGATAGCTTATACACTGGATTAACATATAGGCTACATTTTATCCCGGAAAAGTAAAATTCTCCCATGAGATGAGCAAATAATTGAAATACTTTTTATTCGCGGGTGAAACCGCGGGCCGCAACTAGTAAATTATAAATAAGACTAACACTGACACAGAATAAATGATAATGATACGAAGTGAGTAAAATAGTGTGGTGTTGTTATATGAACGAACTCTTCACGTGGGTGTCTTACGGAGTTTGATCACAAAAACAACAAAAAACCAAATTTTTGAAAGCCCACAGCGACGTGACTTTGCAAAGTTAATTAGATGAAAAAGTTGTGTAAACAGAAAATAAAACGAAAGAAGCACGGTGACGGAATACAATTTAAATAATAAGTAAGTCTGGGTATTTCGAAAAAAATACTTAGAACGACCGCCAAAAATGCTTTACAACGTGCTCCGAATTTTCAAAGATAACAACACGTTTTAAAGAATTAAATAACCAGTCTGGTATTTTACGCATATCACCAGTTAATTTTTTAATTAGTTATTCCTATTTCATTGAATCCACATAAACCCGCAAAATTGAAACATTTTCAAGCGCAGACCTAGCCAGGGCAGTAGCTAGAGTCGAATTTGAGGTAGTGAGGCAGTATTGGTTACAGGTAGGGCGGAAGTAAAAAAAAATATCATAATCTGTCCTCAAAACTCGGGCTCCTCCAATCACCATCAATAGTTTTTTATGTTTTGTCTCCACACTTTTGTGTATTTAGCCAGTATCAAGTAATTGATAATTTATCAAGTTAATGATATTTCACGCAAATATGTGTCAAGTCAAATGGATTTTTCTGTAAAAATAAATAACCATAAATTATGACTGTTAATAATATTGACACTAAATTCTGAATTATTCACAATTTTAACTGTAATATTGACATGCGTTTTAGGTTATTTTAGTTTTGTGATTTATTATTGACGTTTTAGCTTAATTTATCGAGTTTTATTTTTGTGATTGTAGTTTGATGCTGACAAGGGTCAGTATAAGATTTGCATGCTGTGATAGCAAAAAAAATGTACGGAATACATTATTTAAGTACTTACCACCTGTATGAATCTTCGACAACCATGTTTTATTTGCAAATAAACGATTTGAAGTTTGAAGTTGAAGTTTGAAGTCATAGTCGAAGTCATCAAGTCAAGTCATAGTCTAGTCAAAGTCATACTCCTAGTAAAGTGGTGGCAACTTTACTTGAAGCTTCTATGGAGTTTTGAAAACAACACGAAAAGAAACGTTTCACCATCATTATACCACTTTCCTACACTCATGCCTGTAATCCAGCACTTAAAGAATAAAATGCAACCAATTTTATGCACTAAAACTGAAAATAACACAAGTTTTGGAAAATAATACAACGCAGTGAAGCGATCTTTCTCGTTTTCCCGTCTAAACTCCAACAGTGCAGCTTCCGCATGAGGATGTGTGTTTGCTATTGATGATTACTAGACAAAGTTATTCATTGGATAAAACAAAAGACTGAAAATAAAGGACTTAAATATTTGAGGCATGTCAAGCTAAAAAAAGACTAAAAAGAAAGGATATGCGTGACTCTGTATATTACACCAACGAACGTCATTCGATAAATTAATAAAATTCACTCAAAACGTCACCTAAAATATATAATTACCACGCAGTCAAAACAACTGTGGAAGACAAGGAGTTATTAAAATAATTATTAATATAATAAGTACAAAGTAAAATCCAGGAAGCGTACTTCACATTTAAAATTTATGGAATTATAAACGTTTTCGTTCGTTTTTAACGACTTAATTATCTTCCCAAAATGCATGAGAGGTGTTAAATTAAATTAATTTGTATGAAAATGCTTTAAGTGTCATATTTAAATAACAAAGGTTATAACCGTAATTTTAAATTAAGATTTAAGTACTTAGTTGCTTCCAAATGGAAGCTGTAATTTTGTATGAGGCTCACAGTACTTGAAATGTTAAGCGCAACTACATAAATTTAAGAAAGCTGCTTAAGATTTATAACACATTTTTATGTTCATGAATGACGTGATGAGCTAGTCATTTGCCCGATGTTAAGCGACACCGCCTATAACAGTTGCTGTTTCACTTGGAACTCTAAAATATAAAGTTTCTTTTAGCGTTGCACTGCACGTCATCCTGAGATATTAGCAAAGCTTAGTAATAAGATTACTAGACTTAGAGATTCGGTTATATAGTCTCATTTGCCCAGTAATTTTACTACTACCGGAATGGAGTAGTACTTACACAATATATAATAATAATGCTTGGCGGCAGAATAACTAGCAAAGGGGTTGTATTACTAAATTGTGTTGATGTCTCAGGATGACGTGCGCAGTGCAATGTCACGCAAAACTCAATACTTTAGAGTTCCGAAGTTCCGAGTGACACTGCAACTGATATGGGCAGCCATGTCACTTAACATCAGGTGAAAGACTAGCTCATCATGTCATTCCTTAGCATAGAAAAACCTACCTAGATGAATTTTTCAGAAAACTCCTACCACCTATCAAACTTTAACTTATTCAAGGCCTTCTTAATGAGCTTTCGACCTCCATGGTTTTGACTGACCCGTTTAATTGAGCCCTTATATGTATTACGAGCTTCTGCCCGCAGCTTCGCTCGCGGCGTGGCCTATAGGAAAATAATTCAACCACCCATTTCACTCTCTTAAGGGTGGAATTTCGAAAAATCCTTTCTTAGCGCATGCCTGCGTCATAACATCTACCTGCATGCCAAATTTCAGCACGATTCGTCCAGTGGTTTGGCTCCACACTTTTGTGTATTTAGCCAGTGTCAAGTAATTGATAATTTTTTAAGTTATATGTGCAAATATGTGTCAAGTCACAGTCGAAGTCATCAAGTCAAGTCATAGTCTAGTCAAAGTCATACTCCTAGTAAAGTGGTGACAACTTTACTTGAAGCTTCTATGGAGTTTTGGTAACAACACGAAAAGAAACGTTTCACCATCATTATACCATTTTCCCACACTCACGCCTGCAATCCAGCACTTAACGAATAGAATGCCACCAATTTTATGCACTAACACTGAAAATAACACAAGTTTCGGAGAATAATACAATGTGGTGACGTAATCTTTTTCGCTTTCCCGCCAAAACTCCCACCGCTATATTTACTGTATTCTTTTCTTTTTATATGAATAAGCGACATCTGCATAGCATATCTATAACTAAACAACAAACATCCCGCCCGCCCATCGGCCTTGCTGTAAATAACTAACGGCCCAGTTAGATACCGCTTGCCCTACAACCTGATGCGAGAGTGAATCGATAGATGTCGCTTCACGGTATCAAACGTACATTTTCACGCGTTAACGTAACGGTTTTTATTTAATGTAGAAAATTTAATTTTTATTAACTACTACAGTTTGTAAAAAAATATGAATTCGCCCATGCTACATGTTCTTTGTTGCAATTTTTAATAACATGCACCCAGTAATTATAATAATAATAACGCCTAACGATTACAAACATAGATCCTGGATCTTTACTAGGATTCCCTGTGTCTAGGGACCCAGGAACTACAAGGACCATGGTCCCACAACACCCAGACTCAGAACAAGTATTTGCGCTTTTCTTTCTGTTTATTTATATATAGAAAAAAACTTGTCCTGTCGCGGGAATCGAACACGCCTCCTCCGGGTTATGAGCCAACCTGTTCAACCACATCACCACAAAGTCTGACATTAATGAATTACTAATAATAGTACATTTCTATCAAATTATAATATTTACGAATTTATGCTCGATATCATGCAATCACTCAATTTGTCAATCTACTAGATGGGAGCCGCCACACGCCTCCATACGATGCAATTTGCTATCCAGCACCCATCCGGTTAGCCACAACACGCCTCCATATGTTGCGATTTGACTGATTGAGTTAACAAATTGTGTGGCAAATTTTATGGTGCACTTTAAACATGAATGTATGTAATGTAATGTAGAAACGTCCTTTCCTACATTCGAAGGCGTCACAAAGTTGCAAAATGATAGACTCAACAGTCCTGAAGTGCTGGTCTTTAAATTTTTCATTATTACTTTAAATTTGTATTATTATGTTGGTATGCCCTTTACACTGACAATTTACAATCCTCAAGATGGCGACATTAACATTAAACAAAGCAAAAACAAAGTAATACTGACCGATGGATGGAGCTAAACTAAGACGACTTACGTCTTATTACAAAACATGGACTAAGTGGAGGTTTAAACCTGAAATAAGAAGTCTTAGTTTGTTACGGTATTAAGTAGGTAGTTAGTCTTTGACTTTATTACAAAACAACGACTAATCGAAGACCAGCTGCCAGAAAATCGTCCATGGTTTAAATATTGAACATAGACTAAGTATTAAAAGGAGTTTTGGCGGGAAAGCGAAAAAGATTGCGTCACCGCATTGTATTATTTTCCAAAACTTGTGTTATTTTCAGTGTTAATGCATAAAATTGGTGGCATTTTATTCGTTGAGGGCTGGATTACGGACGTGAGGGTGGGAAAATGGTATAATGATGGTGAAACGTTTCTTTTCGTGTTGTTTCCAAAACTCCATAGAAGCTTCAGGTAAAGTTGCCACCACTTTACTAAGAGTATGACTTTGACTAGACTGACTTGACTTGATGACTTCGACTGTGACTTGACACATATTCGCGTGAAATATCGTTAACTTGATAACTTATCAATTACTTGACACTGGCTAAATACACAAAAGTGTCGAGCCAAAACTAAAAAAAAAATAATTTAAAAGTTCATTCTTTCGGACCACATTCATTCACACGTTCCGTTTTTTTATAACTTTTACTTCACTCGTCTGGTCTAAAGCACGCTAGTTTTTTTGTATTTAATTGTATTTACTTATAATGTTTTATAGTCTGAGCGTGTCGTTTCTCTTTATTCCAGATGGTATAGCCATCCCGAGCATGCGCGGCGTGACGTAATCAATGGCATCGGACACGACGCCCAGGTCGCCGCAAGATGGCGCGCGAAGGCGGCGCGATCACACCAGGTTCCCTGTACTTATAAAACTTGACTTTGAATTCTTATGTTATCCCAGAATGGGATGATTTAAGTCATGCTTGTCCAAAAGTTATGAGAATCATTAGCGAGAAGATCGCCACGGCTGAATACAGGCCTCCCCCACAGAGGTTCACTTTGGCTACATTATCCAACGGCTCCTTGCGGTTTTGACCAAAACGTCAGTCTCGTTTTGGCTGGCACGATGGCTCTGTTAGTAGTAACTCTGCCTTCTGACCTGTGGGTTGTGGGTTCGATTCCTACCCAAGACAAACATTTGTGTGATTTACATCGATGTTTGGTCTGTGTCGATGTTACAATTTATTGTAAGTATTGAAAAAAAAGTATTTAAGTATTGTTTCAGTTATCTGGTTCCCATAGTACAAGCTTTGCTTAGTTTGGGACTAGATGGCGCTGACACAAATCTTTATTCATTTTATTATTATTAGTGTACCCAGAGGTTACCTACCACCTAGGTTGGTTAGTAACGCGTTATTTCCTTTGGAAATACTTGGTTCTAAATTTTCAAATGTACCTATGATAAAAATTGGCTTCGTAAACTTAATTCGCCTGGCTTAAGCGAATATCCTTTTAATAAACTAATTATACTTATTATATATATTTTCAATTAAAAGTAAACTTTATTCACTTATTTGTTATGGCCTAAAGTTATTATTATTTGTTTTTTGTTCCCTTTTTGGCCTTGGTACTTATTCTTGTGAAATAATTCTTGCGCGTAGTAGGTATTACCGACAGGCTCAGTAGGAACACGGGATTTTTTAAATGAAAACTTCTTTAAGCACGTTGAGCACTTTTAGGTTGAACATAAATCATGAAACGTCGTCGCGTCATCGTCACCGAACGCTTTCCGGGAACTATATGTATACTGTGTATACAAAGGCTTTCTCCTGATTCAAATAACCAATTGACTGATGGACAATGTAAAGTATTTAATGGGCTTTGGCATAGTATAATAAATCTTAATATAGACGCAGTTTTCAGGTTTTATCATATGCTGGTACACCCAGTCCTAGATACAATAAAACGTGCATCTCCATTTCCGTGGGTTGAATGAGTTTCACCACCTTTCATTCCCTAAACATTAGAGACTTATAAATACACAAGGTATGTAAACAAAACATTATTTTGCACCTGTTCAAATGCGCTCTTATATTAACCGAGGCGCGCCTTCTCACGTCTTAACGAATTAATTAGAATTTATCGGTCCCGCTAGTAACCAAGCACAAATTGTAAACATTAGTGCGAGGTCGCCGTGTCGCCAATTCGCCATCTTTCGACTATTTATAGGCGACGCGTCTTCCGTCTGTCTGCCCGACACCTGCCTGCTGTCCTTAGCCAGACGGTCCACGTTTGCACTACACCGCGGACAGTGGATCTTTTAGCACAACACCGTCCATTATAACTCTTCAAAGAAAAACCGTCAGCTCGAACGCGACTCATCCGTTCCGATATAACTCCTGAACCGTGGCGGAGTGGGTCGCGGGGAATCCTCCCGGAATTCAGTCGGAGTCGCGGGGGAAGCTCACCCGCTCTAAATCGGTCCCACTCGCCGTCAAGCTTTACGGCGAGCCGCGCGCGCGTTCGCACCCGCGGTCTAATAATACCGGCGTCGTGTGCGCAGGTCTCCGTACGTGACGCTGGGCGCGGTGCGGTACGCCGTGCGCCGCGCTCCGCCACCGCGTGCCTGCCCCTGCCGCTGCTGCTCCGAGGAGGCGGTGGCGGCGTGCCTCGGCCGCGCTAAGCCCGACCGACGCACGCTGGATCGCATCAACCGCCGCCTGGGCCGCGGCGCGCGCGAAGAGCGGCCCTCGCGCCACCAGCGCTTGCAGGCCCTCACCGAGCGCCTCCTGCCGCGCTCCCAGCCTGCGCCGCCGCCGCCACCGCCACCGCCGCCTCCACCACACTCGGCGCCCGTGCTGCCGCCCGTGCCTCCGCCGCGCCTCCACCGTCGCCATAGCCCACCACGCGGCGTCTCCGTCGACCGCTTCGACGACTTCGATGCCGACAACATCACCCTCGTTCGAGTTGAGCCTCGTTCGATTGTAGGCTCCTACGCGCAAAAGACTATTCCATACCGCAGTGCGTCGTTCTCGCAGGGTGACTTCGCGCAAAACAAGTATTATCGTGACCCCAACAGACAGCCGTCGATTTTCGATTTTGGGAAACGAACGAGGGAGAAGGCTCAGGTGGAGAGAGCGGGTGCTTCGCGTCGTAACACTGAGTCCTCGAGTCTTGCCGCCGATGAGAATGTAACTGAAAGCGGGTCGGTGGCGTCAGTCGACTCCGCGGTAGGCTCAGATGAAGGGCTGCTGGCGCACGCATCGCTGGCGCCGCGCTCGCCGCCACCGGATGCTCCACACAAGCAGCTCAGTGCACGCTCGCTGACGCACCCGCTGCCACGTCGCATCCCTCCGGTGCGGGAGGAGGCCGAAGCTGGAGGTAGTTTGCCCGCGTTAATGGCACCGCGAGTATTACACGAAGTACGCGAAGAAAGTGACGGCTCACAAGCCGATAGTGCACAAGCACATAGTGAAGGAACGTCTCCCCTCGAGCCCGTCCAACCCTTTGCGTTTCCGCCCCTACCCGATCCTCCCGCGAACGTTTGTGCGAATGTAGACTGTGATTGTTCTCAATTCCCTGTGACGCTTCATGAGGTTTTTGTTTCAAATAACGATATTGATAGTTCTATTCCGGTGCCCGTGTATGAGTGTATAGTGAAACAGTGGTCGAAAGAGTTACCGCAAGATGAAACTCAGAAATCTGATGGTGCATCTGATGGTTCGTTAGATCGGGACAAAGAGGACGAAACCATAACGAGTGAGCAAGTAGCGAGTTTGTTGGCTGCCGTGCAGAATCCATGCACGCCAGCTCCGATAGGTGCTAGGGAGCGGCGACGTCCGCTAGACAAAACGAAGCGAAGAAAAGGCATCTATATAACGACGCCTAGTGATGACGGAGGTGAAGACGACCCTCCATCAATAAACGGCTGTAAGCGAGAAAGTAGTGATATATCACTTCAAGACATGCGTCTGTCCGCTGAAACTCGGACCTCGTCTATTCTTGGTGATAAATCCGATGACTCATGTGCGAATGGTCCACCTAGTCCGGTAGAGGCGCCTGCTACTCAATGGCCCAAAGCTCAAGAACTAAAAGAGAGACGAGCAAGGTTCTATCAGCAAAGCTCTGATGAAAGAGACGATGACTCATTTGTAACGAGAAGAAAATATGGAGATTCGCCTTCAGAGGCTGAGAGTGACACATGTTCAAGAGATAGAACCGCTTCACCGTCACCGTTCAGTCCTTCTGACACATCAGATGTAGAAGCGAAACGACAACAGTTTTCTCAAAAAGCCTTTGGAAAAAACTTAGAAGCTCCAACATGTAGGTCCGTGGAAGTTGGTAGGAGGAGTTTTTCTGATGCGACCGTACCGAGTCGTAAGACGAGTGTTGGGGCAATAACAGGAGGTGGAAATAAATGTCGTGGCCCCACGCACGTGCGGGCAACGTCATCACCTTCGAAGCTCGCTGGCGTCAAACCTGCCGACCTGCTAGCTGAGCTGCTGCGAGGCTCCTCTGAGGCTCTCTCCAACTCCTCAACGTTCGACAACGTCGTGCTTACTCTCCACCAGCATAATGTAAGTACACTAGTACGTAGTCCACTTCCTTTGTACTATTGACCCCGATTACATCCGCAAAAAGAGCAACAAAGTAATGAAACACTAAAATTCTGTTACGATGTTTATCTCAGCAGAAAATAGCTTAAGAACAAACGATCTTGTGTTATTGCCAAAGTTTATTTGAGTTTATACACTACGAGATTTTCGTCAGTATTTCTTGATTGTTGGTAAAGAAGAAAGATTTCGGTTAAGCGATACCGCAGCTTTGTTAATTTTCGATCATGTTCAGGGTCAGGTGTTGTTTTTAAATACATATGTTTCCCGACATTTCTCGGGCCAATGTCGCATGACTCACTGAACAGCTGTTGGAGCATTAAAAATCTTAAGGGCAATCGGGTTTATTTTAAATCTGTCGCTAAAATGCTGTGGACGGATGGACAAAGGATTATTTCAGATAAAAATACTCAAAAAATATTTTAATACCCCTCCCACGGTAAATAAACGCACCTGCGCGGAATAAAGATCCAGCTTTACTATTTTATCTACACTGGTGTAATGACATAAAATTATGTGCACAAAACACACACAAACACAAAACATGTACCCACAAATCGCGCTCCGTTTTCTTCATACTCATGAAATTCAATGTATTTCAGATTCGTTTAGCATTTAATTCAATTCAATTCAATTCAATTCATTTATTTATAAGAAATATCTTACATGTCAATTGTCATAATCTAGATAATATTCATGTCTTCATTATTTAAATTTTAGCTATTATTTAACAATAGTTATTATTATGAGATAAGGAATAATTTATTATAGTTATTTGGTATATAATATAATAAATGCACATCACCAATAAAAATGTGGTTCAATGGTTTATTTTATCAGCAAAATACTCGTCAACACTGTAATATGCTTTGGCGAGCAGCAGCGTCTTCAACTTGGCGTGAAACGAGCTCAAGCTCGGAGCACTCGTGATACTATCGGGAAGCGTGTTGTACAACTTCAGGCCGATGTAGTCCACCCGCTTCTGTGACCTAGTGAGTCGGACGGAAGGCAGCTTGAGATGATGCCGATGTCTCGTCAAGTGGCTATGAGAGTCGGCCCACGTAGGGAACCGTTTCAGATTGCTTCTAACATAAGTAGCAGCTTGTAATATAAATTGACAAGGTAAGGTGAGGATTTTCAAATACTTGAACAGCTCCCTCGCGGGGTGGTCCCATTTCACTCCACAGAGAATTCGAACTGCACGCTTCTGTGTTCTAAATATTCGGTCACGCTCGGCAGCTAGTCCCCAAAACTCAACTCCATAGAGCATAATCGAATGGAAGTATCCGAAATATGCTTTTTTTATGTTGTCGAGATGGAGGGTGCCACTCAAGCGCGACAGTGCAAAGCAAGCAGACGATAGTCGGCTACAGGTCAGCTCAATGTGGGGGGTCCACGTCAGTCCTTCATCCACAACAAAGCCTAGGTACTTTACGTGGCTTACTTGGGGAACATTTAGCCCGTTGCATGTGACATTAAGACGTTTAGTCTTATCTCCCCCTAGCCTAAAATGCATTAGGTTAGTTTTATCAATATTGAGTGCCATTCCGTTAGCGGAAAACCACTGTGCAAGGTCGTTCATGACACTACTTATTTTTATTTGTAGGTTATGGTGGTCATCCGCGGACACAATTACACAGCTGTCATCGGCGAACAGCACAAAATCAGCATCTGACGAACAGGCGGTAATATCGTTCATAAGAATCAAAAACAAGTAGTTGCCCATTATTGATCCCTGTGGCACCGCGTTATCCCCTATAAGATTTATAAGGATAGATCCGACAGATGTTCGTGAATAAGACGCTTGGTTATTTTTGCTGATTCTGTGCTTCTGTTTGACCTATACCTATGTCAACCAGTTTTCTTAATCGTCTTTCTTTGTTCTTATTAGGAATTATAACATTTACATCAGATCTATGGGTAGGTCTTGTTAATCCCAGATTTCTAATGGAGAACCGTGTTAAAAGTTTAATACTTATGTGTAGGCGTGTCTGTCTGGCAATGTGGCTCCCGAACAGATCCACCGACCGCAAACTGGTTAAATTGACTAATGACTAAATTAAAATAAATTCATCATCATCATCAGCCTGAAGACGTCTACTGCTGAACATAGGCCTTCCATAGAGCACCAGTTTGGGCGACTGATTGCTTCCTGCATCCATTGGCTCCCCGCGGTTTTGACCAGACGCTGTTAGAGTGAGACGCACTTAGTCGCTACCATAGCCTTGTCACAGTCTCTCACGAGAAGAAGTGTCGAGAAAATTAAGTCGGTTTTTGGCGGGAAAACGAAAAAGATCGCGTCACCGCATTGTATTATTTTCCATTTTCAGTGTTAGTGCATAAAATTGGTGGCATTTTATTCGTTACGTGCTGGATTACATGCATGAGTGTGGGAAAGTGGTATAATGATGGTGAAACGTTTCTTTTCGTGTTGTTTCCAAAACTCCATAGAAGCTTCTGGTGAAATTGCCATTACTTGACTAGGAGTATGACTTGACTAGACTAGAATAGATTATGACTTGAATTGATGACTTGGACTGTGACTTGACACATATATATGTACCTATGTATTTTTTTTCCACGGCAATTGCCTTTATTTTCTAAATACTACAATGATTACCTACTACTACTACAAAAAAAAAATACATATATTATATATTGATTAACTAGAAAAATTATCAATTACTTGACACTGGATAAATACACAAAAGCGTGGAGCCAAACAAAAAAAAATGTCGCGGTGCGCACGCTAGCCGGGCATTTCGTGGGTACCTAAAGTAGAGTGGCCTGCGCTGCGTATTAATTTATAAAAGACAATTTGTCTATCAAATTTTTCAAATTCCTTTATCTTCAAGTACATTGCAAAGCATTTCGTAGCGTATGACGTCAAAGTCCACTTTCCCTAGAGTGGTTAATCCACAGACCGGTAAAAAGTAAATTTATACAACTACGTCACTGTACGGAAGATTTAGCTTCAAAGTTATAGTCTAGATTTAGATTCGAGATCTTTGAAATCTTTGCAAATTCATTTTGCAGATCTATAATTTTAGAAATCAAAGAGATTTATTCAATTTTGATTTGTTGTGATAAGTTTACTAGGTGGTAGGACTTTACTGCAAAGTTCGTCTAGGTAGGTACCACCGCTTTGCCAGTTATTCTGCCGCCAAGCAGTAGTGCGCAAGCACTGCTGTGTTCCGGTTTGAAGGACACTGTAGCTAGTGAAATTACTGGGCAAATGAGACTTTATGATCTGATCTCACAGTTTAGTAATCTTATAACTAGATTGTGCTGATGTCTCTGGATGACGTGCGCAGTGCAGTGTCACGCGAACCTCTATACTTTAGAGTTCCGAGTGACACTGCAGCTGATATGGGCAGCCGTGTCGTTTAACATCAGGCAAACGGCTAGCTCGTCACGTCATTCCTTAACATAAAAAAAAAGTTATTTTTATTTCTATTTTGGTTTGTTAGCTACATTTTTGAGAATTAGGGTTTTGTATCGGGCTAATGCTTATTGGTCTCTGCTCTGTTGACCTTTACAGCGTGACGTCATGGAGACCCACATCGGTGGTGAAAGAACTATAAATAATAATAATAACGTCCAACAATCACATACATAGATCCTGGACCCTAACTAGGATTCCCTGTGTCTACGGATCTAGGAATCACGAGGACCATGGTCCCACAGACTTAGAACAAGTATTTGTACTTTATTTTCTGTGCTCAAATGCTTGTCCTGTCACAGTAATCGAACCCGCCGCCTCCGGACTATGAGCCGACCTACTCAATCACCACACCACAAGAGGCTGATACTAATCTGAGGCTAATAATAATCCTGATAGGTAAACTTATGACCTCTTGCAACTCGCAAACGACAGACTTAAGCAGAGTAATAAATATTATGTAATATGCAAGATAACATATTTAGATCAGGTATAAATAATAATAAAAATAATAATATGTGTGGACATCTCACACAACGCCATCTAGCCCCAAACTAAGCAAAGCTTGTGCTATGGGAACCAGATAACTGATACAATACTTAGATACTTTTTTGTTTGTAAATACATACATAGAATACAATATGACACCCAGACACAGAACAAACACCTATGTTCATCACACAAATGTTTGTTCTGAGTGGGAATCGAACCCACAACCCACAGTTCAGAAGGCAGGGCTACTACCAACTGAGCTATCGGGCCAGTCGATAAAGGGTAATTTAGTTAATCGTCACTTCGAGATCAGACAATCTGAAACCAAGAACATCGGACTTTCATCTGGCCACGATAAATGTATCCTTTGATCGTATTCTTTAAATCGAGCTATAAATCCGTTGGTGTGATACCGATCTATGAGTCACATAACGAGGCTAACACACCATGTAGTGTTTCTTTAAAAAGCTACTAGGTTTGTTCTTTTTTTTACTGTTTGATAGGCTTGCGTTTGACCACGTTGTAAACAGGTATCTTCTAGGCAACGAGTTACATCCTAGACCACATCGTTATAAGTAACTCATCATCATCGTTCATCAGATGCGAACTATCGCATCTGATGGTAAGTGACGATGCGGTCTAGGATGTAACACGCTTGCCTAGACGATACCTGTTCACTCTCTATTTGAAGCCTACCGGGTTGTAGTTATCGGGAAATACGAACGCCGGTAAAGCGTTCCACTCAGGTTATTAACAATTTAATAGATGTAGCTAGTGAATTTATTTTTGTGTTAATAAATGATGTGACGAGCTAGTCGTTCACCTGATGTTGAGCGACACGGCCGCTAATAAAAGGACAGTGTCACTCGGAACTCCAAAATAAAAAGATTCGCGTGACTTCGCGTGACACTGCACTGCGCATCCTGAGACATAGGCACAGAGAATAAGATTACTTGACTGTGAGACTGTAATATTTTAATCATTGTCTATGATTTTTAGAATTCATCTTGGTTCAATATTATAGGTGGAGTTTTTGGTAGGAAAGCGAAAAAGATTGCGTCACCGACTCACCGCATTGTATTATTTTTCAAAACTTGTGATATTTTCAGTGTTAGTGCATAAAATTGGTGGCATTCTATTCCTTAAGTTCTGGATTACAGGCGTGAGTGTGGGAAAATGGTATAATGATGGTGAAACGTTTCTTTTCGTGTTGTTTCCAAAACTCCATAAAAGCTTCAATTAAAGTTGCTACCATTTTACTAGGAGTATGACTTTGACTAGACTATGACTTGACTATGACTTGACTTGATGACTTCGACTGTTACTTGACAAATATTTGCGTGAAATATCATTTTGATAAAATATCAATTATTTACACTGGCTAAATACACGGAGGTGTGGAGCCAAAACAAAAAAAAAATAGGTATAAACATAGATAATATTAAGTGATATAATGTATGATATCATCATAATAATAAATCGATTTACGTTATTTATTACTATGCAAATGATACAGCAGTAGGAAGTTGCTGAACAACTAAACAATAAAATAAAATTACTTTATCTAAAACAGTTGTAAGTCATATCTTTTTATTATTGGTTATTAGCAAGGTTTTGACCACTCTTTAGCCTGATGTTGAGCAATGACTTTGTCTAAGATGGGGCATGCTTGCCTAGAATTCATATGATTTTTAAATTCTATACTAGTTGACCCGCCCTGGCTTCGCGCGGGTGAATTAGTAAAGCGCGGTTGAACGGGATAAAAAGTATCCTTTGTCCGTCTCCTTGTTCTAAGCTACCTCACCACCAATTTTCAGCCAAATCCGTTCAGCCGTTCTTGAGTTATAAATAGTGTAACTAACACGATTTTCTTTTACATATATAAGATTATTCAAATTAAAGTTGCTGATCTTCTTTTGTTTTCCCTTTAAGTTCATAAATTCCAAGCTCTATATTCTCCGCTTTCTCACATTAACCTTTCAACAAAGTATTTGAAGATTAAATAAAAACCCAATCTTACCAACAAGGAGCCAGATATCAAACATTGACGGCGTAACAAGCTATGGGCTTTCCCAGAACTGGATCACAATATAGATAACAAACAGTAACGTAAGTCACGCGTAGACTGATTCAAAGATAGGTACTCATTCAAGGATAAGCACTTACTGGAATTACTGGGCTATTGAGACTTTATGATGTGATCTCACAGTCGAGTTATCTTATTACCAGACTGTGCTGATGTCTCAGGGTGATGAACGCAGTGACACTGTTCTATTAATAAGCGGCCGTGTCGCTTAACAGAGTGAGGTTCAGGTGAACGACTAGATCGTCACATTATTTACTAATACAAAAAAATAAAATAAAAAGGGCTACACTTATGACTATTTGAATTCCTTGATATGAGTAAAAAATCTGGAAATTTTAAGACATTACAACGTATTTATGATAAAAACCATGGCAAAGTGGCCATCATACCTTATTAAATTATAAAAAATATACCCCAAAGATTAAACTTATAATTTCTCACCCTATTTTTAAATAAACAGTGCCTTTGACCATGATTCGCCTAATTATATGTGATAAATGGCACAGCGCTACGTCTTAATTGGGAACTAGCCTAAAGGGAGGCTGTCAAAGTCGGAACTCTTGTAAGTGATTGGCGATAGACTCCATTCCAAATTTTTACTCAAAACCGTTCAGCCATTGCTGTGTGAAGTAAGGGAGCAAACGCAGAGAAAAATTAATAAACGGGTATTAGTCTCGGATTAGTTACTTCAGCTTTTGTCCTTTTTTTGCTATTGGAATATTTAGCTGGATCGAAAGAGACAAAAGATGGTGTAAATAGTTTAGACAGCCTTATTAATAAACACGAACTAGCTAACTAGCTAAGGCTAAAGGCTAAGGCTGTAAGAGTCCACCGCTAAACAAAGAGTCTCTCAGGAAGCAAAATATAAAACTAGCGCCATTTCTGTGGAGTGGGTATACTGTTATTGTCTGTACTGTGTCAGTAAGTATTCGATACAATGAGAAAAACACGATTCAACAGATTGGATTGCTTTGTACATACATACGTACTAACTGGTTGTTCATTGTGAGAGGGAAGTGCGCAGATTATTTGTGAGTATCGATAAAAAAGTGGGGTACTTTAGTTGCAAAAATAATTTAAAATTAACATTGCTTTTGTATTCAATTGTGGGCTTCCCTTTGCTCCTTGAATTCTTTTATTATATGATGTATGTAAACAATTATCAATCATTGGAGCTTTAGCGGGAAATCGAAAAAGATCGCGTCACCGCATTGTATTATTTTCTAAAACTTGCGTTATTTTTAGTATTACAGCATAAAATTGGTGGCATTTTATTCGTTAAGTGCTGGATTACAGGCATGTGTGTGGGAAAGTGGTATAATGATGGTTTCTTTTCGTGTTGTTTCCAAAACTCCATAGAAGCTTCTGGTAAAGTTGCCACCACTTTACTAGGAGTGTGGCTTGACTAGACTATGACTTGATAACTTAGACTTGACTTGTATATATAATACGAGCTTCTGCCCGCAGCTTCGCCCGCGGCGTGGCACATGGGAAAATAATTCAACCACCCATTTCACCGTCTTAAGGGTGGAATTTCGAAAAATCCTTTCTTAGCGGATGCCTACGAACATCTACCTGCATGCCAAATTTCAGCCCGATCCTACTAACAATTACACACTTTATGCTCTGTTTTGGACACTTTTCCAACACCATCTTACAATCACAGTTTGGCGCAGCCCACGTACTAATGATATAGGTCAGTGCCGGCCGCTTTTTACTCATCATGTTTGCCTGAATTACATCTCTGTTCCTTCCACTGCAATCAAATTTATACTCTGTTTCCGATAGGTAAGATTGAAAGTCCAGGAGCTTTTGAATCTTTTCTTCTCTACTGCTCAGACAATTTTCTACCTTATCTGCTGGTGAATTAAGAGTTTTTTTAATTGAATGGTGTAATGAGTTCTCTAGAAGTTTTGTTGTTGGTTGTTGGAGCTTATGCTGTGTTTGATGTTTACGCGTTAAATGGGTTTTCAGCAGTTAATATTGAAATTGACTAAGTTTTAAACTGTAAAGTTTTTGGTGAATTACAGCCCGTCTGTACTAAAGCTTGACAGCTTTTAAGTTCGCACTTATCCGTCTACATGGTATCTACTGTATTTAATTTCAGTTGAACGGCTATTAAAATACTTACCTATACAAACGGCGTGTTTCCAGTTAACTATAACCTGAGAGGTTTCAAGTCAAGAGTGAACAGGTATCTTCTAGGCAATCATATTAGACCATGTCATTGCTTAACATTTGGCGAGAATGTGGTCGAACGCCTATAACCAATAAAAAATGGACTAAGTATTAGAATATTGTCCTATATAGGACAATATTCTAATATTGGAAATAAATAGTTACATATTGATTATCTCTTACTGACACAACATTGTGTTTAAAACAAAAATTCTTTACTCTATAAACAACTTAACTGAAATTCAATAACAATATATCTATTATTTCAAGCCCTGTAAGCTATAAATAAATAAAAATTCACACACATAGATTCTAGACCCTAATAACTAGGATTCCCTGTATCTAATGACCCAGGAACTACGAGGACCATGGTCCTACAACACCTGACACAGAACAAGTATTTGCGGTTTTTTTTCATGCACAAATTGTCATGTCGCGGCAATGAAATGAAATTATCAAATAATATTAAATGAAATATATTTATTCGAGACACACACAATGTACCATAATAATATAAATTCACCCGCCTCATAACCCGGAATCGAACCCGCCGCCTCCGGGCTATGAGCTGACCGCTTACCCACTACACCACAGAGGCTAGATAGGTAGCACAAAAACTAAAAAGTAGAGCTAAACTGAAACCCGAGTTTTGAAATTGTACCACTTGACCTTCACTATTCTAAGCAATGAAAACTGATATAACGTGTTATTTCCACCAAAATGAATTACACTTTAGGTAGGCAACGCATCGGCAGCGGCCCCTTGTTGCAGGTGTCTATAGGCGACGGTAACTGCTTACCATCCAGCGGGCCGTTTGCTTGTTTGTCTGTCTGTTATATAAAAAAAAAAATAATACGATTGGTGTCCTAAAATATTGGTATGACTTTTGTGCTGTCGTATTCCCATTCTATCGGAAAGGAATGCAAATCAACCGTCTCGTTCATATACATTCAGGATGAATGAGAGATGCAACGGAGGGATTGTGAATCGGGGTTCAGAGGCATCTACGTTGTTTCTTCTAGTCTAAGCTAAGCGTGTTCCTATGCAATTAGCGGAACATTGTTACAAGTTCCTACCAACTGCCATTGCGTTTGACTAGAAATATTTAATCAAGCTTAAAATAGTACATCCAATTTCTGACGGACTGGCCCGATAGCTTAGTTGGACCCTGCCTTCTGAACTGGCTGTGGGTTCGATTCCCACTCAGGACAAACATTTGTGTGATGAACATAGGTGTTTGTTCTGTGTCTGGGTGTTATATTGTATTCTATGTACCTATGTATTAACAAAAAAACAAAAAGTATCTAAGTATTGTGTCAGTTATCTAGTTCCCATAGCTTTGCTTAGTTTGGGGCTAGATGGCGCTGTGTGAAATGTCCACATATATTATTATTATTAATTTCCATGTTCTATGTTTCTTAGCGCTCAAATACCTGCAAAGTGAGCTCATATGATACAATATAGGTACTTATTGATTACAGAAAGCGCCGCCCTGCAGTTGTAACCGCTCGGACTATGCGTCATACTATTTTATAGGAGCCACAGATTTATCCGGGACAAAAAGTACCTTACACATTACTTTAGGAACTAAAGTGTCTACTACATACTAAATTTATTTATTTATTGATCACCACCATAATGTACACTATTACAGTAAGAACACAAACATTACATTACATTGACTGGCCCGATAGCTCAGTTGGTGGTATCCCTGCCTTCTGAACTGTAGATTGTGGGTTCGATTCCCACCCAGGACAAACATTTGTTTGATGAGCATCGATGTTTGTTCTGTGTCGGTGTTTATATTGTATTCTATGTATGTATTTACAAACAAAAAGTATATTTGTATTGTATCCGTTATCTGGTTCCCATAGTACAAGCTTTGCTAAGTTTGGGGCTAGATGGCGCTTTGTAAAATGTCCACAGATATTTATTTATATATTTATATAACATAAAGTGTTTCATTAAAATTCTTGATGAAGACTGCATGCAAGTAAATTAGCGAGTATAAATTTAAATCAACTATGTATAAACTAAATTAGTTTAATAAATTACTAGCTGCGCCCCGCGGTTACAACCGCGTGGTGATGAAAAACGGTGATGATTATGATGAAAAGTAGCTAACAACCTATTCTCAGATCTACCAAGTGTGAATACAAAATTTCATCAAAATCGGTTCATCCGTTTCGGAGGAATGTTAACAAACACTGTGACACAAAATTTTTATATATAGTTTTAAAAAAAACAAAATAATTTCATCGCCATCTTTCACAATGAATAGACATTCGCAACGGCCCACTGGGGGTGGTTAGCATAATAATTAAGTAAATAAAATAAGTAACAATCATCCCCAGTGGCTTTTTAGGTGGAGGGTTAATTTTGGTTGAACTGAAACCTTTCAGGGAGCTGCATTGGATGCAAGAGATATTGGACTTTGCTGCAAAGTTCGTTTATTTTGTTACCACCTTTTTGCCAGTTTCTAGTTTTGGCACCAAGGAGCGTGCAAACGTGTTCCGCTTTGAAAGCCTGGTGAAATTACTGGGAAAATTAGACTTTGATCTCACAGTCTAGTAATCTTATTGCGCAGGTGACGTGCGCAGTGCAATATCATGCGAAATTCATATTTTAGAGTTCCGAGTGACACTACAACTGCTATGGTTGGCAGTGTCGCTTAACGTCAGACGAATGAACAGCTCGTCACGTCACTCATTAACTTAAAAAATTAGCTTTTATAATTATGTGCGTTGTGCACCTACTCAAGCGGCCCAATTTTAAAAAGCTGCGCTTTGTTCCTTCTTTGTTTATTCAAATCTATATTTCCAATGCTTGAAGTCCATAAACAGCTGCCTGTGCTATGTTTTCTTACTACAGTTTCCTATTGCGAATTCAGAATACAGTTCGTAATGGATTGTCATCAATCAGACTTTATTTGAGGGCTTAGTGAGTTATGGCTGGGATGTGAATGATTGGGTTTGGGTAGCTTAACCCAGTTCTGTGAGGGATCCAGCGATTGCTAGTGAATAGCGGCACAGAAGAGATAGTAGGTATAGGTGCCGAAGATTCGCTTCTTAAATAAATATCAACAAAATATAGCATGATTTGTAGAAATTGTCAGGTAACGCCTCTGTCCATTGTCCTAGGATGCCTATCTAGATCCTGATGGTACCTACCTAATCAGACCCTGGAAGAAGACGGCAACATGAAAACAAGAGGAGAATGGAGCCGGAAAGAGAAACACTTCTAATATTTACAATATAATACAATTAAATAATTGAATAATTAAATAATGAAATGCTTGAAAATATTATATTATCAAAATTTGACGATATATCTATTACGTAATTAAAATCAATAAATTTACCTACTAAACTAGTTGTTAAGACCTGACATTTTTTTTTTTTACTTCAAACTTGTCTAGCATTTGACCGCGCTCTCACCTGATGGGAAGTGACGATGCGATCGAAGGTGTAGCATGCTAGCCAAGTAAACATAACATAAACAGACATAATATATAAATTGTACATGAATGCAAATAAATGAATATGAATAAATAGCAAACTGATAATGCAAAATAGGATGCAAAGTTCACGATGAACTTTCAGGCAGACTGAAACGAATTGTAGTACATTTTAAAACAACAGGATCAGGTATTTATCTCGATATCCAATATGGAGATTCTTGTCATTTATCTACTAAATAAATAAATCAAATTACGCCTGCTTATCATAATCACCAGATTCCAGATTAGCTCGGCTAAACGCCATCCCTTCAATGTCGAAATACCACGCATTCGTACCAAGCGATTTGATTCCACGTTCATAATTAGAACGGCTAAAGAATGGAATGCCCTGCCAGCGTCTGTTTCCGGCGAAATATGACCCGGGCGTGTACAAGAGAAGAGTGAATAGGTATTTACTTGGCTAGCATGCTACACCTTCGATCGCATCGTCACTTCCCATCAGGTGAGAGCGTGGTCAAATGCTAGACAAGTTTGATGTAAAAAAAAGTTAATTTATATTGTAAAAGAAAAATTTACTGTCTTCGTAAGTTGGTTGTAAAAGGTAAATGATAAATTTGAGATCACTAGATAGAAACAGATAATAGTGATAATATGTCTAATAATTGAAGGGGTGAGAACAAAAAGGGTTCAACTGTCAAATTGACAGTTTCGAGAAAACTTAGACTTTAAACTTCAAGGCTTCATTTTAATCTAGAGTGCTTATAAGGTAATAGAAAAGGTTTATATAAGTTTCAGTTGCTTCAAAATGTATTAAATCTATTTTAAAATACAAAATATAGACCTAATTCGTACAATTACTGTAAAAATATAATATAATATAGTAAATATAATAATGTTTTATGCTAAGCGAACTGTTTTCCTGTGTCAGATAAACCGTTTTTAGACTGAAAATCTCGAGATTTAAGCCTCATTTCGGTATTTTGAGAATGTATTATTGTAGATAATTTCACGCTGAATTTAACGATACCCATAAGTCATTTTGTGAAAAAAATCAGTTAACCCTTTTTGATCTTACCCCTTCAATTATTAAAAACAATCTATTGTCGATTTATAGACAAATTAGTGCCTATAGAAAACTGTAACTAGACTACTTTTTACCATAAATTGCATTTTTTTTCAATCGGACGCATAACGTTAACCTTAAAAGGCAAAGCAAGGTTTTATAGGAGAGGCCTAAGCTTGGGATTGGACTTTTTATTTAGTTTGATGCGATCGAAGGTGTAGCATGCCAGCAAAGCAAAGCAAAGCAAAAATATCTATTCACTCTTCCCTTGAACACGCCCGGGTCATATTTCGCCGGAAACACAGACGCTGGCAAGGCATCTCGGGACGTCTTCAGGCTGTTGATGGTAAGCGATGGTGTGGCTAAAAATGAAGCACGTAAATAAAGCACCCCTTCACTCTTGCCTTGAAGACATCCCAGTTATATAAGTTTCAGAAGAGAGGAACGAATTCCATTCCTTAGGGGCACGCTCTGTAAAATTGGAACCAAATCGCTTAGCACAAATTAGCGGAACCGGAACCGTAGAAGCAGTATAAGTTATGACTATGTTGTTTCTCGAAGATTGACCAAATGTTTTTATTGTAGTTGTTTGTTAGAGAGAGAGAGAGAGAGAGAGAGAGAGAGAGTAACATTTTGTAAAGTTGTTTCTGTAAAGCTGTTTTAAAGTCGAAGAAATGTGCTTAAATGGTACTTAAAAACTGAATACGGCAAATTTTCTATCGTATTTTCTTAATTTTTTTTATACCAGTTGAATATGCAACCGCAAATTGTTTATTTTCGCAATCGAGTGGTTAAATCCATCGATTTCAGTCAAAACTGCCGGAATGTTTAACGCCATTATTTATTTTGAGATTCTCAGACAAATCACGTAAAATTGACGGATTTAGTATAGCAGTTTGGTTTGTTAAGAAACGAAATGTTTTAAAGCGTTTTTACGTTCTCCCATCTGATATCGATATTGGAAGCTTTCGTCTTCTTTAGGCAACAGAGATCTGAAAAAGATGCCAATATATGATTGGCTACAACACGTTTTAAAATTTCGCGACTTGAACTCATATTGTAAAGATAAGAAGCGTGGAGATTAGTTAAAATAATGTTTTGACAATTTTTGTGCGCTAATTGACCCGTTTTATTTTTACAATATATAATTGGCTTCCTGTATAACTCACCATCATCATCAACCTTTTCCACATTTCAAAGAAAACTTACAAATTCTACAAGCCTCCTCCTAATTTTCTCTTGGATGCCATTGCCAGAACTAGATAACACGGGAAGCGCCAAATTTTAAATAAAAAAAGATTCATCAAAACAGTTCACCCAGTCGGAAGTTCTGAGGTAAGGTAACAAACAAAAAAGGATACAGTCGAATTGAGAACCTCCTCCTTTTGAAGTCGGTTAAAAAATGAATTTCCCCTTTTATTACTACGTCACTACATATTTTACAAGTAAAATAATCGTAAACATATTATTTAATAGCGCTTGACATATATTTTTTAATTTCTCGTAAATGTCGTGCTACTTTTTTAGTTTCATAACTTTCGCATCTAGGACTCGTACGCCTACTAGATCTAAAAACTTTGTCTGTGTGTTTAATTTTGAAATTTATTGTACATGTTTTTAGAATTTAAGATTGTATGATGATAACTAACTGGATTCCCAATTTTACAAAGACCCAATTGTAGTTGTAGGTACTGATATCTATTAGAAGTATAAAAAACGGCCTTTTTTCTCTATTAGTGGCACTGGGCTTTCAAAAATAGTGTTTTTTGTTGATTTTGTGATCAGTCACAGTCTTAATTTCCGCCAAATAAGGCTTACAGGAGACGACGACGCGGCGTCTCCGTGCCTGGCCAATTTATGGGGCAATTTATCTTCCCTATGTTGGCAAATTTCGTGCAATTAAGTGGAAATCACTGTATGTGTTGATTAATGCCGGCAACAATGAGTTTAGGGAAGTGAAGCATGCACTTTATTAAATTGCTAGTTGCGCCCACGGATAAAAAGCATTTTAATTATTTGCTCATACTCAGGGAAAATTTCACTTTTCCGGGATAAAATGAAGCCTATATGTTAATCCAGTGTATAAGCTATCTTGGTACCGAATTTCATGCAAATTCATTTTTTTTTTTTTTTTTTTTTTTTTTTTACTTCAAACTTGTCTAGCATTTGACCACGCTCTCACCTGATGGGAAGTGACGATGCGATCGAAGGTGTAGCATGCTAGCCAAGTAAATACCTATTCACTCTTCTCTTGAACACGCCCGGGTCATATTTCGCCGGAAACACAGACGCTGGCAGGGCATTCCATTCCTTAGCCGTTCTAATTAAGAACGTTGAGTCAAATCGCTTGGTACGAATGGGTGGTATTTCGACCACAAAAGGATGGCGCTTAGCCGAGCGTCTAGTAGTCCGGTAGTGGAATGGTGATGGGAGAATTAGATCATGCAGTTCTTGAGCGCATTCACCGTGGTGTAATCTGTAAAAAACCGACAGACTTGCCACCTTACGTCGATGTGCAAGGCTCTGGAGCCTTTCACCAACCAAAGTGTCGTCGTCAATGAGCCTTTTGGCACGCCGTTCAATCGAGTCCAGAGCCTCAAGCTGGTACTTGGCAGACCCGTCCCACAGGTGGCAGCAGTACTCCATACACGATCGGACTTGTGCTTGATACAGATTTAGAAGCTGTCCAGGTGTGAAGTACCGCCTTACCTTGGACAATATGCCGAGTTTTTTTGAAGCTACTTTGGCTTTGGACTCGATGTAGGATCCAAAGTTTAGGTTTGACGTGAGATCAACACCCAAAAGCTCAAGATGGTTTCCTAAACTTACAGATACACCACGGAATGAAGGAGCCAGATGGAGTGGGCTCTTTTTAGCAGTGAATAAACACGCCTGTGTTTTTGCAGCATTGAACCTAACCAAGTTAGCATCGCCCCAATCGGACACGGCTTTCAAAGCCAGGTTCATGCGCTCAACCATAGCCTCTCTCTTAATCCGGACATCGTCACCACTGGCTCGGGCACTGGATGTGTATCTTTCAACAACAGTACTATCATCTGCATACCCAAAGGTACCGGGCTTTAGCAAATCATTGATGTGGAGTAAGAATAGTGTTGCTGAAAGAACTGACCCCTGAGGTACACCAGCATTAATAGCTAATTGATCGGAAGAGCAGCCATCAAGAACTACTCTAAGCGATCGTTCCCTCAAAAAGTCTGATATCCAAGTGCACAAACCAGCAGGTAGTCCGTAAGATGGAAGCTTATTCAGAAGACCGTCGTGCCAGACCCGATCAAATGCCTTAGAGACGTCTAGAGATACAGCAAGTGCCTCTCCATGCATCTCTAAGGCTTCGCTCAATATGTGAGTGGCATACGCGAGAAGATCCCCAGTGGACCGGTTTCGGCGAAATCCGTATTGCCGGTCACTGAGGAGATCATTGTCTTCAAGGTATGCCAAGAGTTTGTTGTTAATTATACGCTCCATACTCTTACAGAGAATGGAGGTAATTGAGATGGGTCGATAGTTGGCAGGATCAGCACGACTGCCCTTCTTAGGTACAGGTTGTACGTTGGCTAGCTTCCAACTCATAGGGACTATTCCGGTGTCTAGAGAGAGGCGAAATAGGCGTGTTAGAATGGGAGACAACTCGGGTGCACAGCTCTTAAGTACAATTGCAGGTATACCATCGGGACCACTGGCTTTGTTCACGTCTAGACTGCGTAATGTTTTTAGTACTTCCTTCTGACGTATGCGTATTTCCGGCATGAAAACACCGCATTGTGGAAGGCAGGGAGGTACCTCATTAGCAGTATCTAAACGCGAAGCTTCTGCAAAGAGAGTGGCAAACAAGTTTGCTTTTTCTTTTGCAGTGTGAGCCAGCGATCCGTCTGGTTTCAATAATGGAGGCAGTGAGGATCGACAGAAGTTCGCTTCAACCGATTTGGCTAGGGACCAAAAAGCCTTACTACCCGCTGGGTAGGAAGCAAGTTTAGTCCCTATTCGACCAATATGATTGAAACGAGCCTTCCTTAATTCCTTCTTACAGGCCTTGGCGGCAACGTTAAAGGCTTTCTTCTTAGCTCGAGTGTCCGAGGCCTTGCGTTTTCGAGCGTCAGCCCATGCCAGATATGCCGCATGCTTCTGCGCTTCAGCACGTGCACATTCGGCTCCAAACCATGGGCTGGCTTTGCTGGTCACGGGTTTATCGGAAAATGGAATAAAATATTCCATAGCCCGACATACTACCTCAGTAACCGCATTCGCGCAGACCGTCGGATCTCCAGAAGAAAAACACGTTTGCCGCCAAGGATATGAAGCGAAGAAATGTCGCATCTCGTCCCAGTCTGCTAAGTTGTATCTCCAGACACGCCGATTGCTCTTAGGGCTTGGGTCAGGCGGGGAGTATACTGAAACGGACTTGACCAGACAGTGATCGGAACTACCAATGGGTGAGGATACCGCCACAGAGTATCGGTCTGGTTCAGTCGTGAGCAGAAGGTCGAGGCAGTTAGCAGTGTGGCTATCAATATCAGGCACTCGCGTTGGCTCTTTAACAATCTGCGTTAAATTGAGCGCCAAAGCGAGCTTACGCGTCTCTCTCCCAGCGTGGTCCGTGATCCGGTGTGGGACTAACCACTCCTGGTGGTGAGCATTAAAGTCCCCCAGAACAACAAGCTGAGCCGAAGGATAGCGTTGCTGAGCCACATCTGCCGTTTCACTGAGATACTCCATTAGAAGAGTTGTCTCCCGGTCACCGCTATGTGATCTGTACACACCAGCATAGAGAATTTTCTCAATGCCGGTGTCCACAAGCACCCAAATCACCGAAAAGTGGGGATGTTCAAGGTTTCGGAGACGCAAACAGCAAATATCATCACGGACGTAAACGCAGATACCAGCGCGTGGAAGGAAGCGGTTTTCCAAGATGAATCCTGGATAGTCCAGATATGCCGTGTCTGATGGACATCCTATTTGCGTCTCAGTCAAGAAGAGCAAGTGCGGTTTGTTGGTCTCCAGATGATGATGGACCGCTTGCAGATTTGAGTGCAGCCCACGAATATTTGTGAGGTGCACTTTAAGAGTGAGGACGTGCATCTGCCGTTTAAACTTGCTCAATTTTTTCGACTTTTTCATAGTTGGGTGAGTTAGGTAGACAAGTAGGAAGTGGACGAGATATTGGGATGCTAACCCTCAGTAATAGAGAAGCTCCTACGCCAATGGAGAACTTGCGCGGAGACTGCGGGGACGCCCGAACCCCCCTGAAATTGCCCACAAGTTCCTCACTTCCAGTCGCCAACTGGCCCTGTGGACAACCTCAGGATTTTACACAAGCGGTGGGGCAGCCTTTCGTAGTTGGCTAGACTACTACTTGGGCCCCCTACAACTTGCGGTCGGCCAGCAGAGAGCACCGTGCTTCGGATCCCGCTACCCTCCGAAGCAAGGTCTCCGACGCGAAAGCATCTCCATCACCAATACCGGTCTGCATACCCAACACAACTGTCCACATCTACTCGTCAGAACGGCTTCATTAGACATCACGATGGAACACGACGAGTCGCTTGGCATCGTGGTTTTGTCTAATGGGTGGTAACTAAGCCGGCGGCTAAGGCCTTCCACCAGTTATTTGGTTGCTCTTTTGGCACCACCCAGGGGTCACGTGTAGGGAAACTAGGGTTAAAGCCTACGGACGCGAGCAAACATAAACCCCCAAAAATTCATTCAGCCGGGCAAGCGTGAAGGAGTTACAAACATACACACAAACACACATACAAACTTTTTCCTTTATAATATTAGTGTGATTATTATTTTTTTACACTATATGTTATTACCATATAATTAGGATTAATATATTCGTCACTCGAGGTCTGAGTTGGAAATCAGCGCCCTGGACTCGTCCACGGCACATGCTGAGCTCAGACCGTTTTATACATTGAACCTGTCATTGAACATTGAAACTGTCAAATCCATACAAATTTGTGTTTCTGACGGTTGAAATCAAGTTACGTCATCGTCTAGCCGATCGTTGGTTTACTTAGTAGGGGGGCGGCCCACGTTGCGTCTTCCAGTCCCGTAGTCACCAGTCGAGAAAATTTCTTCCCAATCGTTTGTCAGCTTTTTTAAATTTATTTTTTATGTATTTATTTACAAGTACACGTACAAGATACATATTTATGAATGACGAGCTTCTGCCCGCAGCTTCGCCCGCGGCGTGGCCTATGGGAAAATAATTGAACCACCCATTTCACCCTCTTAAGGGTGGAATTTCGAAAAATCCTTTCTTAGCGGATGCCTACGTCATAACATCTAACTGCATTCCAAATTTCAGCCCGATCCGTCCAGTGGTTTGGGCTGTGCGTTGACAGATCACTATATTAGTCAGTCAATCAGTCGGTCACCTTTGAGTTATATAATAGGTCTTTACCTATGAAATTGCCGTATTGCAGTACAGACTTTTTCAAACAAAAAAAAGTTTTGATTGGCTATGAATTCTAAATTCAAATTAATTTTGTTTTAAAAATATGACATTCTATTTACAATATAAGTCTTTTGTTTATTGATTAGCGTTGTATTTTCATTACATTTCAACATTTTTCCTCATAATGGATACTTTGAAATTTCGTGTAATTATGGAATATGAGTTCCGTCGTGCCACCAACGCGGCACAAACGACACGTAACATCAACGACGTTTACGGAGAGAACTGTACAAACGAACGTACAACCCGTTATTGGTTTGCTCGGTTCCGTTCTGGGAATTTTGACTTGAAAAATGAACCTCGTGGTCGTCCGGAAACTTTGGTCAACAATGATGAATTAAAGGCGATTGTGGAAACTAATGAATCTCAATCTACAGCTGAGATGGCAGCAGCTTTTGATGTTAGCATCAAAACAATATTGGTCCATTTGCGACAGATTGGCAAGATAAAAAAGCTTGATAGATGGGTGCCCCACGAACTTAACGATCGCCAGCGCAACGTACGCGTCGAGACTTGCCTTGCGCTGCTTAACAGGCACAGAAATGAAGGAATTTTGAACCGAATTGTTACGTGCGACGAAAAATGGATTCTTTTTGACAATCGAAAGCGCTCAGCAAGTTGGTTAGATCCTGGTTCGGTACCAAAGCAATGTGCAAAACGAAAAATGACCCCTAGAAAGGTGATGGTCACAGTTTGGTGGTCTAGTGCTGGTGTGATTCATCATAGCTTTTTACAAAACGGCGAGAGCATTACTGCAGATGTGTACATTGAAGAACTGACCACAATGATGGCGAAACTCGCACGTCTGCAACCAGCTTTGGTCAATCGGTCGTCTCCACTGCTACTTCACGACAACGCGCGACCCCATACTGCACAACAGACCGTCTCTAAGCTGCATGAGTTGGGTTTGGAAGCTCTCCCTCATCCGCCATACTCACCAGATCTTGCGCCTACCGACTATTACTTTTTACAAAATTTGGACAACTTTTTAGCGGAAAAAAATTCAATTCCCGAGAGGCAGTACAAAACGCCTTTGAAGAGTTTGTTGTCTCCCGTCCTGCTGATTTTTTCAAGAAGGGCATACATACATCTATAAACTGCCACAGCGTTAGCAAAGATGCATTGATTGCAGGGGTGATTACTTTGAATAAAAGAAATAAATAAGTTCGAAAAAAAAAATACTTTAACTTTTTTCAAACAAAACGGCAATTTCATAGGTAAAGACCTAATTTAGAAGATAGATAGATAGAAGATAGATGTATTACATTGTACAACTTAAATATAATATTACATTTTACGGAGCCCTAGATCCCACACTAGGCGTACCTGCATCGCAGGATATAGTCTCTTACGTTCCTTTCATAAATCTGTGGAAGGTAGTTGTATGTACTCGTAGTTTGAATCTATATACTTTCAGATTGGCCTCATAGACATTTCATATTGGACTATAGACCCAAATAGGTTCTTCTGTTAATCCACTTATCAATTTACATTCTGTTACGTTAGATAAATCCAATACACATAAGAAGGGTTGAGAATAAAAAGGGTTTAACTGTCAAATTGATAGTTTCGACAAAAATTGACTTAAAACTTCAACGGCGTCATTTTAATGTGGAGTGCTTATAAGGTAATAGAAAAGGTTTATGTAAGTTTCAGTTGCTTGAAAATGTTTTAATTCTATTTTAAAATACTAAATATAGTACTTATTCATACAATTACTGTAAAAATATAATATAATAAAATAATTATAATAATGTTTTTATGCTAAGCGAACTGTATTCCTGTGACAGATAAACCGTTTTTAGACTCAAAATCTCGAGATTTAAGCCTCATATCGGTATTTTGAGAATGTATTATTGTAGATAACTTCACGCTGAATCCAACGACATCCATAAGTCTTTTTTTGTGAAAAAATTCAGTTAAACCCTTTTTGTTCTCACCCCTTCAATAATTACATACATACATATACATAGTTACATAAGCCCAATACATTAAGTTCATTGTGTTGCTCCGGATGCGTATTCTATCTTTTTCTTGTTGACTGGCCTGATAGCTCAATTGGTAGTAACCCTGACTTCGGTTCTGTGGGTTGTGACTTCGATTCCTACCCAGGATAAACATTTTGTGTGATGAACACCGATGTTTGTTCTGTGTCTGGGTGTTATATTGTATTCCTTGTATGTATTTATAAACAAGTTTCTTAGAATTGTATCAGTTATTTGGTTCCCATAGTACAAGCTTTGCTTAGTATGGGGATAGATGGCGCTGTGTGAAATGTCCACATATTTTATTTTTTCTTTTTAGCCAATTACGTTGAAATCGAAATAGAATGGTCAAGGTTGGAAGAAACATTTCGGTTCAAGTTTACGCACAAAGAACTACGCGCAAAACTTTCCCTCCAATTTGGTAGTGCAATCGGCGTCTGCGCATCAGTTCGTTCATCACCGCGACAAGAGATCGGACGGAAGCGTCGCTGGCGTTATGCCAGACGACTTCGGTAGCCACACAGCCACAATAATGTGTCGATCTACTATCTACATTCATGTTCCCAAAAAATTCGTCTACCAAAGAGATTCGGTCATTTACCGATTATACATTTTCTGCTTCTACTCGTAAGTTTTTCTTTGTCAAAGCCCTGTTCTTCAAAGCAAACTCAACCGATTAAATGTATTTTCAAATGACTTCAAAAACGGAGGCGGTTCTCCATACGACTGTTTTTTTTTTTTAAATATTTGTCATCTCATAACTTTCGACTCGATAAACCGATTCCGATGATTTTTTTTTTATTTAAAAGCTGGTGATTCTCTTGTAGTATCATTTAAATTTGATCGAAAAATGAGAAGCAGTTTTTGAGTAATCATCGTATTTCGATTTCGACTACATTCGACTACGATAGACTCCAAACTCCAGTCATTTAATTAAATTTCCGGTAAGCACAATCAGACATTAGCATCTTTTTGTTGTTTCTGCACAATCACTACATTTAAAACTTTTACACATCATTGCCATTTGAAAATCAACCATAACACATGTGCATAAGCTTTTCTCTCATTAAACAACTTTTGAGAATCATTAAGATAGTATGGGTATGTACTTTAAAACAAACACAAAGAAATATAATCGAATTTAGACTTCAAATAATAGATGTTAAAGTTTAAGTTTGATTGGAATCTCTCTCAAACTTAAGGTTAGTACATGAAAATGATAACTAGCAATAGATCATAATTGTTTTTACTAAAGCGGTTGGCATAACAATAGGCGAGTCTAAACATTATTAGTGCGCATTAATTAAACTTGAACTTAATTGCTCGATTATTGTTATATTCACCGTTTTATTTACAGTACCGTTTTGTATTGATGAAACTTAGAATGGGGTGCTAAAATGACGCTTTGTAACTGTAAGGCCTGCAAGCAAAGGCCACGATGTACGTATAAAATGATTTTGAAAAAAAAAAAACTTTTTTTTGTTTTTGGTTTGGCTCCACACTTTTGTGTATTTAGCCAGTGTCAAGTGATTGATAATTTATCAAGTTAATGATATTTCACGTAAATAATGTGTCAGGTCACAGTCGAAGTCATCAAGTCAAGTCAGAGTCAAGTCATAGTCTAGTCAAGTCAAGTCATACTCCTAGTAAAATGGTGGCTACTTTACCAGAAGCTTCTATGGAGTTTTGGAAACAACACGATAAAAAAACGTTTCACCATCATTATACCACTTTCCCACACTCATGCCTGTAATCCAGCACTTAACGAATTAAATGCCACCAGTTTTATGCACTAACACTGAAAATAACACAAGTTTTGGAAAATAATATAATGTGGTAAAGTGATATTTTTCGTTTTTACGCCAAAACTAAAAAAAAAAAACTTATTTATACTTATTGTTTAGTATCCGTTCAAAATTTGTATGTATTCTGTGACATTTTTATAATAACTACTTATATACGGAGGAAGTATGACCTATTTATTCCGTTTGGGGTTGAAACAATGGGTCCCTGGGGTCCGCAGGCGCGGCTTCTTGTCAGGGAGCTTTCCAGACGCCTGATTGAGCTGACGCGCGGCCAAAAGGCTGGCACATACCTCGGCCAACGAATTAGCCTAGCTAATCAACGAGGGAATGTTGCCAGCTTTTTGGGTATACGCTTCCTGCAGAAGGTGATCTAAATTCTGTGTTTTATTTATGCCTCCTTTTTACCAATACAATATTACTCTCTTTCAAATAATTAATTATAGTTTAGGATTATGTTTAATAATTTGAATCTTTAATTTATTGTTAATTGTTGGGAATTCAATCTTAGAAATAGAATATATTATATAAGTGATTTGTTTACACAGGACCGGATCGTGATAAAAATATATTTTTATTTTCCGCAAAGTTTCGGCCAAGTTGCGTTGGCTGTGGTCGCGAGAAGACTGGGTTTTAGCCTGAATAAGTCCTTCTCAACAAATGACTGTTTAAAATAATTTACTTTCAAAACCTTTAATACTGTCAAAACGGTTTGTAAAATTATAATTACTGGTGAAAGTATAGCTACTAAAAAAATTAATTCTTTGAGCATCTCGAAGTTCTGATACTGATCTATGTTTTCTTGACTTAACGATTATTGTCTTACAATAACAGCCAAAACCTTCCTAAGCACGGTAACGCTCAGGTATAAATACCAATTGTTTTAGCCGTCACCCATCCAAGTAGTGACCACAGCGAATGATCGGCTAGCTGAGCTGATTATGAAAATGTAAAACTTCTGAGGCTGGGTATTGTGGGACTATGGTCCTCGTTGTTCCTGAGTCTAGACACGGAATGGGGTCCAGTATATAGTAGTAGATCGTTGGACGTTAAATTTCAAATCGATTTTACACAGTTACTCACAGACTTAGGCTGATGATAGCCGCGTCATATCGTATGTACGGTGGTTGGTGCTGTATACCTACATAATTATTATTAAACTAGTTGCGCAAAGTCAAAGTCAAAGTCAAAAGATTTATTGCAAATAAGCTAATTTTAGCACTTTTACAAGTCAAAATTATACTAGGTACTTAAAATTAAGTTATTTCACTAAGCATATAAAATTACAAAGTGCTTATTGTCAAATAATATAGCCTCGCGCCTCACGGTTTCACCCAAATTAAAAAGTATTTTAATTATTTGCTTATCCCACATAGAAATTTCACTTTTCCGGGATAAAATGTAGCCTATATGTTAATCCAGTGTATTATCTTTCTTGGTACCGAATTTCATCCAAATCCATTCGCCATTTGAGCGTGAAGGAGTAACAAACATACACACATACAAACTTTCGCCTTTATAATATTAGTGTGAAGTGTGATACTAGTCGGGTGGGCTAGAATTCACGCGGTTGGAGTGTGTGTAGGCTTGTTGGAGGATCCACAGACCAAGTAGAGGATACTATGTATCTTTACCCGGCATGGTATTATTATTAAATTTTGTCAGTGTCAGCAGCGGGTGGAATGTACGGTTTTTAAAAGAGTTCCTATACCAATGTAATCGGTACAACAGACTGTCTGGCGTCCATCAATCTGAACTCTGAATCTCAAAAAGAGTTCCTATACCAATGTAATCGGTACAACAGACTGTCTGGCGTCCATCAATCTGAACTCTGAATCTCAAAAAGAGTTCCTATACCAATGTAATCGGTACAACAGACTGTCTGGCGTCCATCAATCTGAACTCTGAATCTCAAAAAGAGTTCCTATACCAATGTAATCGGTACAACAGACTGTCTGGCGTCCATCAATCTGAACTCTGAATCTCAAAAAGAGTTCCTATACCAATGTAATTGGTACAACAGACTGTCTGGCGTCCATCAATCTGAACTCTGAATCTCAAAAAGAGTTCCTATACCAATGTAATTGGTACAACAGACTGTCTGGCGTCCATCAATCTGAACTCGAATCTCAAATAGTGATATTCACGTAATTCAGTTACGTAATATCTATTATTTAAATCGGTGACAAACGTCCAACTGCGATCTGTCAAATCTATAAAAAAGTGATTTCAAAATGGTTGCCAAGTGAACTGGTACTTACTATCAAACGGATTTAGATACTTTCGACGACATGCGATATAAATAATATGGTATTGTGCGATTGGAAATTGTATCTATACACATATTAGAAATCTCTAGGTTGTGGGTTCGATTCCCGCTCAGGACAAAAATTTGTGTGATGAACATAGGTGTTTGTTCTGTGTTATATTGTATACTATGTATGTATTTACAAACAGAAAGTATATAAGTAGGTATTGTATCAGTTCCCTGGTTCCCATAGTACAAGCTATGCTTAGTTTGGGGCTAGATGGCACTGTGTGAAATGTCCACAAATATTTATTATTTATTTATTAATATCCAAAATATACAAAAGTTTTTGTCTATCTGTCTGTGTGAAAGGTTCATCACCAAAAAACCAAATGGATTTTGATGTACTATGTTTTGAAGTTCTGAACAGACTCTCGTTTGATTGATCAAAATCGGTGTACCCAAAAAGAATTTATAGGTATTTTTAGATAAGGGTTTCCACGTCATACCGCGGCCGGATTCATGAGAGTTGAATAACATATTATGGTTGTGAAGAGGGTAGGTAAGAAGTAAGGAAGAACGGGAAAGAAGGAAGAAACAGGAAAAGGTATATAGAGAAAGACAACGTCCCACTACCCAGTGGGATTAAGGCGTAAAACTAGCCCGTGCGAAGCCGAAACGGGTAAGCTTAGTCAAAAAACAAAAAACCTTATTCGTACGAATAAGTTACCTAAATGTGCGTGATCTTGAATGTGTAGGTATAGATCTATACGCATTTGAGCCTTGATGTCCCCATTAATAAATAAGGATTCCAAAAAAGTATAATGAATCGTATGCGCATTGCACCTATGCGTCATTTTAGGACCACGACAGCGGGTGGGCCATCATCCACTTACAATACGACAGACGGGTGAGTTCACCAGATTTATAAACGGCTGGTTATCAGCTTGACGGTCGGTTAAACCATTTTTGGTGTTCACTACAACATAACAGACGGTTAAATATACACCCGATTATTATAACCGACCTCGACTACGGGTGGAGTTCACACGATGTAATCATCTTTTTCCAGAAATAATTATCTCGCAATTTACCTACCCAAATTGGAAACTGTAGTGCAATAGTGCTATGCGTACGTTACTAAAGCACTTTTAAAATCGAAAGTATTATATTTTATGCTGCTAAATACAAACAATCCGTCATGGTATCGACTATGTACCGAAAAACGACTTCGCAAATAAATTGCCTTACAACGTTCGTTCATTTACTCTGAATGTCACACTGATCGTGCGATTTAGTTGTCATGGATCGATTTTGCGTGGTGAACAGCATATATTTAATCAATCGGTTAAACGACGTTTGGGAATTTATCGGCCGATTACGTAAACGTTCGGTTATCATAGATTTCATAGTTATCATAGAACTCCATCCTTAGGCCCGTATTAGAGAACGTTACCTACTCAGTCCTCGATTGGTGCTCAAGTAATGATTTATGATCATTTTGTGAATGAAATCTCGTCTTGAGCAGATTCACCACTGAACGTAGTTCTGTGATAAAAGCCTAAGACTAGAGAATCATAATAGACTCAGTAATTTTTTTCAAAAGGAATACGAATTTGGAAAATCGTATTATTATCCACAATCGCATTATTTTTGATTTAGCGTTAAGAGCGTACACGTTTACGTTTAAGTTTAAATGAAATCAAAGCGTTTGTATAAAAATCTGGTTATATGTGAAAAATATTAAATATAGAAATAATAATAGCACGTCCCTAATATTGTTTAAATAGCCCATAGGTTGTCAATCTTTATCTTATTTCTTAAATACGGCCTCTTTCATAAAAATTTAAATTTACTTTAAAGTCTTCGTTAACTCAAAATTACATTGCTATTGCAAATAATATACAAAAATGATAAAAAAAAATTAAAATATGTTAGAGATTCGATATAGACATTTCAATTGACAATGACTAATAGCGCAAAAGGTTACCTAAAGGTTCTTTTGAAAGAATCCAGGTCATGGATGAGGTGAACTAGATATCGCACGATTCGTACGTAAAAATTTCTTTAAATTTCCTGTCAATTTTTACATATTCATACGTAATTACGTATGGTGTAATATAGGCAGTAAAGCAAGTTTTAAGATATTACTTTTGTTAAAAAATAAATTGATATTCTTCTCCTCTTTGTTTAATGATTTAATGGCTTGCTATCGCTTTTTAGCTATAATAGGCTATTTGACTACTAAATTTTTATTACATACATAAATAATATACCTCAAAAAATAGATAACTGTGAAAACAAAACTTGAATATCTCAAAAAATGACTAAGTTACAGGGGATTTTAAAATACTGAAATAGAAAGAGATAACTCCAACACGCAGTGACGTCAGTTAGCAGTCCTCACAGTAACTCATTACTAAGCTGTGGTAGCTCTACATACAATCTTTTTGGCATGTGAGGTCACAAGCCATGCCTTCATAGTAGCTGTGAGGAAGCTCAACACGATCTCTGTTTTGCGAGAAAGGGACAGGCGATGAAACTTTAAAAGCGTTCTACTCCGTGATTAATTTACCGATTTCACTTATTTTTACAATGATTACATTCATTTTTAACCTACTTTAAATAATATTTACTTGTTCATTTTTAATAGTAGTCAAATAGCCTATTCTGCCAATGTCAAGTGAGAAATTTTGTACGGTTATGTCATGTCCAAATTTGTCTGTCAAAATGCCACAGTAAAATGGTGGATACTTACTCTAGGAAGCCTTGAAGAGAAAACGAAAAGGCATGGTTATAAAACTTGGAACCATTTGCCAACACTAGTGCACGTTCACGAACACTTAACGGATAATAATCCACCCTTATTACACATTAAAATTCAAAAATACACGGGTAATGGAAAAAAGTTCAAAATTCACAACCGCCATTTTAGGATTCTTTTGAACGACCAAATTGATTTTATGTAAATGAGTATACCTCATAGCACCTTTGCTAAATGACGTTGTCGGCAAGCAGCAACACACTCATTTTAGAGGCTACCAAAAATTATGTTTTAAAATGAAAAAGATAAATAAACAAAAATAAAGAAAGTGATCTTTGATTGAAAAGTCAACTGCTAATGACAAGTGCCAAAATGAAAAGGTACCTTCTAGATTTACGTGTTCCATCTTCAGGCACATCGGCACTTACCAGGAGGAGTCAAACGGCTAAAATAAATATACGATCTACTTTTTTGTAAGATAAATTACAGCTAAACTCACGTCAATTCAAAATTACCGCGACCAGGGGCTAAGCCGCGTAAGTCTGGTGGAGATACTAATCGTGTTCTCTCTTGCTCGCACTCGTGGACTTGTTAAACCCAAAACGGTACAGCACCCCTACCGCGTAACCGTTCTGGGAATCGGCTTTGTCTGCCATCCTGTACGCGCCAATTAACAAGTCCACGAGGGCGAGCAAGCGAACACGATTACCATGTCCATCAGACTTACGCGGTAAAGCCGGCCAGGTTTCGGACATATTCGATGTCCTTCTTGTGGGAGGGAGTCAGTTACTAACAAAGCCGGCTTTCGCGAGCGTCAGAATAAAAAAAAATACCATCTACTGCCTTTTTAAATAACTTTCCAGAACTGAGTTTTGGCGGGAAAGTGAAAAAGATTGTGTCACCGCATTGTATTATTTTCCTAAAATTGTTTTATTTTCAGTGTTAGTGCATAAAATTGGTGCATGGCATTCTATTCGTTAAGTGCTGGATTACAGGCGTGAGTGTGGGAAAATGGTATAATGATGGTGAAACGTTTCTTTTCGTGTGGTTTCCAAAACTCCATAGAAGCTTCTGGTAAAGTTGCCACCACTTTACTAGGAGTATGACTTGACTAGACTTGACTACGACTTGACTTGATGACTTGGACTGTGACTTGACTTGACACATATAAATATATAAATTTACTTGAGAAATTATCAATTACTTGACACTGGCTAAATACACAAAAGTGTGGAGCCAAAACATTAAAAAAAAACTTTCCAGAACTATGGCTACTGTTTGTATTATAAGCGACAGTGAAGTGCAGCGTTATTGAATTTTCTGTGCATGTTTGACATCGTTGAATATTGATGGCGTTTAAGCGATTTTTGAAGTAAAACTTCTTTACACACGCTTGACTTACAACTATTATATACTATACTTATATACTAATTCAATATTAGTTTTGACATCCTCGGTGGTGTAGTGGTTGAGCAGGTCGGGTCATAACCCGGAGGCTGCAGGTTCAATTGCCGAGCCAGGACACGTATTTGTGAAAAAAAAGAGGAATACATGTTCTGAGTCTGGGTGTTGCGGGACCATGATCCTCGTAAATCCTGGGTCCCTAGACACAGGGAATACTAGTTAGGGTCCAGGATCTATGTACGTGATTGTTGGGCGTTATTATTATTATTATCTAATACCATTTGATAACACATTGAAACATAGATTGTTTCGGTAACCGGCTGGAATCCATTTTCGAGATATAACTATTTTCTCAAACTCTCAGATCACTCTCAAGAATTTAAATATCCTCGTCTACAAATTGGTCCAACAATAATTTCAGTAATCAAAATTCTTCACGTCAAAAAACATTAATGAAATAAATGTTTCTAATTAAAATAATTTGGCATAAAATATATGCATAGTTAAAATATTTCTCTTTCAACAGCCCGTTTACCAGATATGTCCGGATGTCATCCAACTGTCAAAATCATCTGGCCGTCATACGTCAAACTTTGCTTACGTCAAAATATTATGATATTCTTGAAATAGCTGCCGTTAATAATTTCATACGTTTATCTTAATCTATTTATAATAAACACGAGGAAAACTATTCATAAATTCTATTTTTGTTTGGTTAAGAATTTGTTTTGGTTTATTTGATGCACACTACAAAATTAGTAGTTAGGTAAGGTATACTAATCGGTTTTTTAAGTCATTTTTGAAGCAATATTAGATTGACCAAGAAATGTCTTCACTAAAAAAGAGTGTACCTTAGACCACACGACTGAAGTAAAACTTTTAGTTCAGCTCCATCTATCGGCCGGTATAACTTTGTTTTTCAAATTTAAATTTTTTTGCAGAAACGTTTCGTAGTTAATAAACCACCTGCTTTGTTCAATGTCGCAAGGCTTTTCTTTAGAATTTGAATTCGCAGTAATTTGATAATACCCAGAATTAAGTTTTATTTCATAAGTATTTATGTATATAGGAGCGTTCATAGCATATCACGGAAAATAACGAATTAAATTCCACCGTGTATAAGATCCCGTTTGTTTTTACTGAAAAATTCAATATTCGTATATTCTTTATATTGTAGAGACCGCAAATTACAAAACGTAGTGTAGTGGCTCTGTAGTGGCGCCGATATACACAGAGTAGCTGCTGCTGGCAGCAGTTAAAAGGGAAAAGCCTAATATTAGGTTCAGTCAGTGGCGTGCATTAAGAGAAGCCGTGGACTAACCAGGCTAATGGGTTCGATTTCCACCCAGGACCAACATTTGTGTCATGTTTGTTCTGTATCTAAGTGTTATATTGTATTCTATATGTATTTATAAACAAAGAGCATCTAAGTATTGTTTCAGTTATATGATTTCCATAGTACAACCTTTGCTTAGTTTGGGGCTAAATGTCGCTGTGTGAAAATAAAAATGATATTTAAAATATGCATTAAATTATCCACACATCATATACCAACGTGTACATTTTCACAGACGTCAACCCGCAACCGGAACCCGGGTTATTTTAAACCTAACCATAACATCTTGGTGCACTATCTATTTTAGTGGTTTTTGTTGATCTATGCTATTGCCAAGGAATTCTCATCAATTGCGTAATACTTAACTACGTTTGTGAATGGGTTAACTATCGGTCACAGGCGATGAGTGAGTTTGTTGCGGTTGGTAGGTGTTCTGTATATAATTGTTATCATACAATCTACTAGGTGGTAGGACTTTACTGCAAAGTTCGTCTAGGTAGGTACCACCGCTTTGCCAGTTATTCTGCCGCCAAGCAGTAGTGCGCAAGCACTGCTGTGTTCCGGTTTGAAGGGCACTGTAGCTAGTGAAATTACTGGGCAAATGAGACTTTATGATCTGATCTCACAGTTTAGTAATCTTATTACTAGATTGTGCTGATGTCTCAGGATGACGTGCGCAGTGCAGTGTCACGTGAAGCTCTATACTTTAGAGTTCCGAGTGACACTGCAGCTGATATGGGCAGCCGTGTCGTTTAACATCAGGCGAACGGCTAGCTCGTCACGTTACTCCTTTGTATATAAAAAAAAAAAAAACAATAATAATATTGCTTGACTGGCCCAATAGCTCAGTTGGTAGTAACCCTGTCTTCTGAGCTGTGAGTTGGGTTTGATTCCCACCCAGGACAACCATTTGTGTGATGACTATAGGTGTTTGTTCAGTGTCTGAGTGTCATATTGTATTCTATATATGTATTTACAAACAAAAAGTATCGAAGTATTGTATCAGTTACCCGGTTCTCATAGTACAAGCTTTGCTTAGTTTTTTAGGGCTAGATGGCACTGTGTAACATGTCCATAAAAATAAAAATATATATAAGGTTGTGACGTATTTATTTTTTCGTCCCCCGATGACAATACTTAGGGCTTTTAAAACATAGGGCTTTATAGATTAACGTGTGACGTAGGGTTAAACTTTAAAGGTCCATAGAATTCTCCAAGGAACCCTAAAACATTTTTAACTTGTATCTTATGAGTCACTTGTTTTGTCTCTGAATACGTTTTAAATAGTATACTATAGTGCATTTGCGTAATTGAACAAAAAAAACTATTGTAGGCGGTTTCAGTGTAGGAAGTGTACCAATAGATAATCACTTCACAATATGAATGTTGATTCTATACATTACTGATATGATAAAGTGCGTTAAACTTATAACTACTAAGTGGTAAGATTTTTCTGAAATGTTCGTCTAGGTAGGTACCACCGCTTTGCCAGTTATTCTACCGCCAAGCAGCTGCACCAGCCCAGCTGTTCCGGTTTGAAGGGTATTGTAGCTAGTGAAATTACTGCGCAATTGAGACTTTATGATCTGATCTCAGAGTCGAGTAATCTTATTACCAGACTGTGTCTTAAGATGATGTGTGCAGTGCAGTGTCACGCGAAAATTTATATTTTAGAGTTCCGAGTGCCACTGTTCTGCTATGGGCAGTCGTGTCGCTTGACATCAGGTGAACGACTAGATGTCACAGTAGTACTCGCGCACTACTTAGCGTGAGCGCTTAGTTGGTTTGAAGGACGCACGGGCTAACCTGAGACAAACTTGCAATAATAAGCAAGTAAAACAGCATAAGTATAAGTATTCTATCAGTTTTCTGGTTGCGGTAGTACACTTTGCTTAGTTTGGGGCTAGATGACGCTGTGTGAAATATCCACACATATTTACTTATTTATATTTAGGAAGTGGTCGTATTATTATTACTCCAGCTGCCTGTATATGAAACCGCTATGTCAATAAGGCATCCCACTCGCCGATAAAGACATTATCTTAGAGGTACCTCTGAGCTAATAATTTATTATGAACCCATGATCTCACCATGCGATGAACACGTCAACTCACCGCCCTGAAATAATTTATTACGACCTACGTATAGGGTTACCATTCGCAAGCTTTGCAAAAAACGGAACGGTTGTAAAAAAGTTGGGACAATTTCGTAATAATTCTTCTTAACTACGTGAATTTTGATATAAAGACAGATTCTCAAAATATTGGATTCAGGCTTAGAAGTAAGATTTAAAAACCCAGCATTCCTTTCAGACCCTTCCGTTAAGAGGTAATGATCTTTAAACGGCTGATTTTTTTTTCTTGTATCTTTTCACTCTCGTTCAAATCACTTTTAAATTAAAGGAAAAAAATAATTGGTTCAGTCCATTTTAGGCGCTTGGGCGCTAAGATGCCACAGACAAACAGATTGGTCAGAGGTAGTAGCTCAAAAAGCCAGTCATGTCCAGATAAATCCGGATAGATGGTAACCCTAATACACCGTAACATTTCCAACGACAATGTGGCGGAATAAGTGAATTCTGTTAAGAGGAAAAGTGTATAAATCTATATCGCACGCGATCTTTTCTACTAAAGGTACAGTCCACTACAATGAATCTAATGTTGCCAAAAATCTTCTAAAATACTTAAAAATGTTTGCATGCTATCATGGTTAGGAAAATTTTCTTTCTTAAAACCTGAAGTGCCACTTTACTCGAATTTCCTTTTTATGATGTTGTCATTAAAATGGGATGATAATTTTAAATCATTCCCTTATAGCGTAGCTAATAAGAATGTATTTAGGAATAAAATTATAGGTAAACCAACCAAATCAAATGCTCCATCCAAAAAGTTTGTATAAAAAACTGGAGAATGCATTGCATACAACGCTCTGAAGCAAGGAATGTGGTTGTGTTGTGTTGTGCTTGCTTTTTTGTCCCTTTCTTACAGGTAACGTGTCATCAGCGATGAAAAACATAAGCAACGCCAATCAAGGTCACATTTCCTTGTTACAAAACTTGTTTACCTAACCTTCTTGGCTCCAGCCCACTATCACTAGGCAACCAAAATGCTGGCAGCATTGCCCCGTTAAATTGCACTGCTGATTTGTTGTGCCAACAAATTGAGTTTGGTCAAAATTGCTAATATACCGTCCGTCTGTCAGTTTTTTGTAGTAGATAAATAATAAATTTATTTTAATAAACATTTATTGACATTCCACTAGGTGCCATGTAGCGCCAAAGTAAGCAAAGCTTGTACTGTAGGAACCAGATCACTGATACAATACTTAGATTCTTTTTATTTGTAAATACATATTTGAATATATATATGCTCATGGTTAGGCATGGCAAGAAAACTATATAACTATAGGCCTTCAGCATGCGCACCGGGCCGTGTCCGGAGCAAGAATGATCCGTAGTACACCGAGCACTCCCTTTTTATAGCCAGATGGGTGGGGGAGCGATGACAGTTGTCGGTGTTGCCACTGTAATAAATTTAAATGCTACCACAGGATAAATTACGGTACTGCCCGCTGCGCATAGAGTTTACAACTGGACGTTGCCGTCGTCAAATACAATATAACACCCAGAGACAGAACAAACATCGATGTTTCACACAAATGCTTGTCTTGGGTGGAAATCGACCAACTGAGCTATCGGGTAAGTCAATATATAGCAATAGTTTGTACTAAGTATTACAGTATTTAGTTTAAAGAATAAAGGCCAAAAACCAAATCAAACAAGTCCGAATCCTCACAATCAGTAACCAGACGTTCAAACGTAAACGACAGTCATTAACTTTCGGTCAAACTTAACCGCTCGTTCATGACCCAATATTGTTGGCAGACCGTCAAACATTCTACCTATAGTGTAAACACAAGGCGCCGTGTGACTCATCCTTCTGGAAACACGATTCGATATAATCAAAGATTTTAGTCTCTCTTTTGTCTGAACGGAAAATCGATTACGTTTACTTGTACCTATGGGGTACATAAAAGCAGTCTTTAGATAAACAAACACCTATATTTTAACGATTGGAAATTCAGGACCGTATTACAGAACGATGCTCAGTCATCGATTGGTTCTCAAGCAGAGATTTCATTCGCCAATTGATCAATTTATGAATGGAATCTCTGCTTGAGCACTGATCGATGACTGAGCATTGTTCTGTAATACGGACCTTAGTCTCTCTTTTGTCTGATCGGCAAAATATAAGCTGTTATATGGTCAAAGTCAAAGCCAAAGAATTTTATTGCAATTTGCAGGCAATATTCAGCACTATTACAATTAGGTACTTAAAATTAAGTTATTGTACTGAGCGTATAAAATTACAAACTTACCTAAAGTCTTCTATAAATACATATACAAAAGATGACTGATGATGAGTAGGTAAGTTAAAATTACTGCTAATACTTGAAGAATAGAATGAATAAGTTCTAGATTTAGGTGCTCCATTCTTCAGCCACAGCGTCATTTACCATGAAGTGAGTTAGAGGACAAATGGAAAGATAATAATAATAATATGTCTGGACATTTCACACAACGCCATCTAGCTCCAAACTAAGCAAAGCTTGTACTATTGGAAAACCAGATAACTGATAAAATACTTAGATACATTTGGTTATAAATACATACATAGAATACAATACAACACCCAGACACAGAACAAGCATCGATGTTCATCACACAAATGTTTGTCCTGGGTGGGAATCGAACCCACAACCCACAGTTCAGTCTAGTAGTAGTAGTAGTCATCATATAGATCTCATAGGAATATTAAAGGATAGATTCCATAACAGCTATATGTATGTTTTGTCCTCTTATTTGTGCCATCAGTCAACCTAAGACTTGTGCCAGAAAATTGTGTAATATATGCCAATGAACTGATTTTCCCAAAGATACTCGAGACAACTATTAAAGCTAATATACTACGTCACAGTTAAGCCAGCTAATTGCAGCTCAAGTTGTAATACGGAGATGTGGAAAATGGCTTTGCAACGACGTACACTGCTGTGTGAAGTGAACCATAAAACCCATCTCATATGCAGTTAAGTTCAAGAACGAGCGTTGTAGCTATTAAAATGTCTTCCTATTTAGCTAGACTGTATGCTGTGCAGTACCCAATATAATTTTTTTAATGTTATTGAGTGATGTGACGCGATAGTCGTTCACCTGATGTTAAGCATCACGGCTGCGCATAACAGAACAGTGTCACTCGGAACTCTAAAATATAAAGTTACGCGAGAAACTGCATCATCCTGAGACGTCATCACAGTCTGGTGGTAATAAAATAACTCGACTGTGAGATCAGAACATAAAGTCTCATTTGCCCAATAATTTCACTAGCTACAGTGCTCTTTAAACTCGAACACAGTAGTGCTTACACACTACTGCTTGGCGGCAAAATAACTGGCAAAGCGGTGGCAAACAAAAAAGGAAAGGCTGTTCTAAAGTAGACCACTTAGATGCCATGACCATTGCCATGCGGAAGAAAGACATAGAAATACGCGACTTCAGCGAGAAATACAGTGGACTGGGATAGTGAAAAATATGATTGATTTCATTTAAAAAATCCATACAAGTTTTGTTTCTAGAAATCCAGTTATTAAGCGATGGCAGAGATTATAGATACGTTCCATAGCAAATTATATAAACACTAGCGGAGTATGTAACAAACTTTTAGAACGAATCCGCGATGACTGCACCCAGATAAAGGTAGACTGCGGTTTCACTTGCTTTTCTTTATTGACCAAGCGAACGTAAAGTCTGAGCGAAGCTGCTGGGAAAAAATTTTTTGTATATCCAATAGTTGTTCGGCTTTTATCCTCTACGCGTCGCATTTTCATCTGATCTGTGAAATATTGTGTGGAAATATTACAAACTGGCAAATCCATGGCGTTTGAACGGATTTAAAAAAATGAACGTAAAAATAGTTTTTTTGCTAACTCGCGAGGTCTATAGATCACAGAGCTACTTGTTATATAATCTTTAACATATCAACCCCTATAGGGCCAGAATTTCCAAAAAGCCCTTTCTTAGTACACACACAATGAAGACCAAATTCCTAGGTCCAATGGACAATGGAATAGATATTTGTGGACATTTCACACAACGCCAACTAGTCCCAAACTAAGCAAAGCTTGGACTATGGAAACTGATAGAATACATAGACTTTTTCTGTGAGTAAATATTTTTTTTTAAAATGTTATATTAAGGAATGACGTGACGAGCTAGCCGTTCGCCTGATGTTAAACGACACGGCTGCCCATACCAGCTGCAGTGTCACTCGGAACTCTAAAGTATAGAGGTTCGCGTGACACTGCACTGCGCACGTCATCCAGAGACATCAGCACAATCTAGTAATAAGATAACTAAACTGTGAGATCAGATCATAAAGTCTCATTTGCCCAGTAATGTCACTATCTACAGTGCCCTTCAAACCGGAACACAGCACTGCTTGCACACTACTGCTTGGCGGCAGAATAACTGGCAAAGCGGTGGTACCTACCTAGACGAACTTTGCAGTAAAGTCCTACCACCTAGTAGAATATAATATAACACCAAGACACAGAACAAACACTAAACTATTTAATTGAGTACTTAATAGCAACGCAATTTTAAACTGGCATGTGACATGTGACGCAACTAGTACAAATCCTTCATAGTACTCTAGAACCCTGCCTCATATTATACATAAAATGATGAAGAGCATCCTGGCTATTTTTGACGTTATTAATAATTACAATGTTGTGTTACTGTCAAAACTTGTCAGAAACATCTTTGTGCGGATGCGACGTGAGTGCAATGATGAATGTATTGCAGTGAATGTTTATTATATTACTAGTTGCGCCCCGCGGTTTCACCCGTGGATAAAAAGTATTATATGTGTTAATCCACCGTATAAGCTATCTGAATTTCAAGTTTCATTAAAATCCATTCTGTAGTTTTTGCGTGAAAGATTAACAAAAATCCATACATACAAACTTTAGCGTTTATAATATTAGTAAGGACGTAAGGAATTACAAGTGTTAAAATTTACATTAACATTAATCTATAATATTAACTTACTGTTCTTAAATTATAATTAGAAAAATACTGCCCGATTGTTAATTTTGAGAAATTTTACTGTTCTTTTACTCAATTTTTATTGCTTTTTTTTTTGCTTAATTGTCCCTAATTTAGTTTATTTTATTTTTTGTAAGCTGTAATATAATATAATAAAACAAGTGACCCAAGTTATGACCCGCGCACACTCGCTAAAACTCGGCTAAGACCTTTGTTCGAAAACTGGGTTATGCTGAAAACCAGACCTGCGTAGAACATTTCTACGCAGCACAGTGCCGAGCATACTCCTGTTGCCAATTAATTATATTATGTTAGATGTAATATTATTTCTGTGTACCCAGTTTGGTTTTACTTTTTTTTGGCTATAAACAATTTTTATTATTATTACATTATTATTATAATATAAATAGCGCTTAACGATAACGTAATTTTATAGATCCAGAACGTTATTTAGAAGAATATATTCCTGAAATATTTTTTCCTTGAGATATATTTTTTATTGTAGTAAAATGTTCTATTAGCGCTACCGTTGGTTAAGTATAGATCTAACCTTTAAATGTCAATACACTTACATTAGTAAAGTCAGAGCATTGGAGAAGATAAAGATAGTACAATTTTAGTTTCATATTCCATATTTTTGGACAGCCTCTGCGGTGTGGTGGTTGAGCGTGGCAGCTTATAACCTGGAGGCGGCGGGTTCGATTCCCGCAACAAGATAAGACATGTTCTGTGTTTGGGTGTTGTGGACCATGGCCCTCGTAGTTCCTGGGTCCCTAGATACAGGGAATCTTAGTTAGGGTCTAGGATCAATGTATGTGATCATTGGACGTTATATTTATCTTGTATATCAAAATGAAGTGGGGTTTGTTCGAACACTTATAACTTGAGTACGGCTGGACCGATTTTCATGGTTATTTATTTATTATATTTTTTACGGTAACGAATAGTAGAATAACTATTAAAAACATTGGAAAATCGACCAAAAAATCCATTACAAATGTTCATGAGTTTCGCCTTTTTTGTTTCTTCTTGTGTTGCTATTTTAATAAAGTACTGAACTTAATATTTATTTTGTATTCATTGTATTTTTTTTTTTATTTTTTTTTATTTTGGCTCCACAGTTTTGTGTATTTAGCCAGTGTCAAGTAATTAATAATTTATCAAGTTAATGATATTTCACGCAAATATGTGTCAAGTCACAGTCGAAGTCATCAAGTCAAGTCATAGTCTAGTCAAAGTCATACTCCTAGTAAAGTGGTGGCAACTTTACTTGAAGCTTCTATGGAGTTTTGGAAACAACACGAAAAGAAACGTTTCACCATCATTATACCATTTTCCACACTCACAACTGTAATCCAGCACTTAACGAATAGAATGCCACCAATTTTATGCACTAACATTGAAAATAATACAATGCGGTTTAGCAATCTTTTTCGCTTTCCCGCCAAAACTCCTAATCAGCGTTTGGCTTTAAATATTTTAATAAGTTTTTGTAACAATCCAATTCTCCCTTAGATTTTACACTTAAGAACTTCATTAAGTACCTACTTGAATAACGAAGAGAACTTTCCGTGAAACCAATACCGCATTGCAGTCTTCATTTGTCAGAAATGTCTATACCACTCTCCTAGGAATCTCAGAAAAAACTCAGAAACGACTAGAAATGTTCTGACCTGTTAGATTCTAGAATATATATAGACAGCCTCTGCGGTGTGGTTGAGCAGGTCGGCTCATAACCCGGAGTTGGCTGGTTCGATTATAATTAATATTTTATATAATTAGTTTTTATTATGTTATTACAATTCCCATTGTAGGTGAATCAGAATTCAGATTCTGATTCAAGATGGCGATATACTAAACAAAGCAAAAACAAAGTTATACCGACCGATACATGGAACTAAACTAAAGAAGTTTTACATCAGTGTAAAGAACACACGTTTTTCTATAATTACTTATTTACCTAACCTATTTAGAAACTCGGAATGCGAATACATCGCCTAATCCAAATTACCCCATCACCCCGTTTCTATTTGACATAGCAATCCAAAAGATTTCAGTAATCCACTACCTTGTAATTACAGTTAATATTAACAAACTTAACGATTCCTCCCTTAATGAAACGGTATCCACTTAAAGAGCGGAACAGCCGAGAGTCGAACAAAAGGGACATCCTGACGACTACTTTTACCTGGATTTAAGCGATATTGAACCTTAACGTGAGGCGAGAAAGGTGAGTGGAAGTGCAAGGATGTGGGACGTTCCTGTTGCCGGACTGTTTTCCACTCAGTGCCGTGCGCGGCGCCACTATAGACGGTAGGCGTCGCGGCGCTCTTGCTTTCGCGCGCGTTTTTTTCACCAAACAATTTCTAAATAATCGAAACGACTCCTATATACCAAATATACAATCTATTTCGCTATATAAGTGACAGTGCAACCAACGCGAATTGGTAGTGATTGTGTTTTACATCTCAAACGTTTATCGTTTACAAATACGATACAAAAATAGTGTTTAATATGAGTTTTACGGCATGGCGGTCCCACTGAAATTCTCTTTGGAGTGTAATTTCGCTGCGTACCTATGGCGTGGCGTGTAGGTAATTCTCTTTGGATATCCTTCCGTAATTGGTTAACGTCCGGTGAAACTTTGCTTCCCAATCGATGCAGTCCACGCTAGTATGTAAACAATCCATGGAAATTCCTGTGCGTATCAATAATTTGGATGGATTTTCTCGGAATGCGTCATATTTCCTCTGAATGTTGTAGGATTTTGAGTGTTTACTCTGACCAGTCAACGTTAACGTTTTCGTTATAAGTTTAATTGTGAAAGCAATAAGCGCTTTAATGATATTTTTATATATTTTAAGTAACGATTCAGCACCTTTGTTTTTATGAATCAACTAGGTACCTACTTTGTTTATGAAATTAAGCTTATTCAGGATATTACTCTGATCACCTATATTATTAATGTTTTTTATGGATTTATGGATCAAACCGGAAGAAAAATTAAATCTGTCCTATAAAAATCATACGCTGTTTGTTAGTATCGCTAAAACTCAATGGTTTGACAGATTTCAATTTTTTTTTAACTCCATCATTTATAAATTTATAGTACTTAGATAGTTTAAAAGAGAAAAAAAAATTGGAAAGCCCATAACTAAAGTAAGCTATATTAAATATAAATGGATTACCAGGGGATCTTTCCAGTGGATCAAATCAGAATAATAATAATAATAATAACGCCCAACGATCACATTCATAGATCCTGGACCCTAACTAGGATTCCCTGTCTAGGAACCCAGGAACTACGAGGACCATGGTCCAACATCCAGACTCAGAAAAAGCGCTTTGCGCTGTATATTTTTTTTCTTTGCACAAATACCTACTTATCCTGCCGCGGGAATCGAACCCGCCGCCTCCGGGTTATGAGCTGACCTGCTCAACCACCACACCACAGAGACTGTCAAATGGAATAAACCTTGTCGCGTTAGATAGTTAGGTATCACATTGTTACATTGTGTTCAAACTATACCATATCAAAATCGATACAGCCGTTTAGTCGTTTATGTAACAAGCAGACAGACAGATACATCCGATTCATATATAAATACCTTCTTTACTCTACATTTATATACAAATTTAAACGTCTGTATGTTTGCGTGATTACGCCAAAACGACTCAACCAATTTGGATATTTTTTTGCACACAGATTGCTTTTACTACCAATATCAACAAAGACATTTTGTTTTGTGGGAAAACAGGAAAATTGCGGGTGAAACCGTATGCACCTCTAGTTTAAAATATTAGTATAGATTTCACAGACAATTCTCAAACCCAAACAAAAACGTAAAAAATAGGTCAACACCAAAAAAACAGCATTTTTACAACGTGTTTAGCGCATAACTCTATCTTTATTCGTAAACATCTTAACCTCAAATAAAAATATGATTACAAATATACAGAACCTTGTCAAAACCAGACCAATTTGTAATGCTTCTAGAGTAAGATAAATCTGTTGCACTTAGACTAAAAGCACAAAATAGATGGCATGCTCAATACTGAAACGTGTACGGGATATGGAATACGAAGTTGCAACCGTACATTTTTTCCCGTGCACTTTTCATGAACGTAAATCGGGAGCTTGCGGGTTTGGTTTATGGATTTAGCAGACTTATATAGATGTTTGCATGTGCATGATGCAAATTTACTTAATAATATGATAGATTTTATGTCAGTATTAAATGTAGCTAACTTCACACCCATTCGTACCTATCTTTTCTTAACTACTAGTGGCCAACCCCACTTCGCAAGGGGGTTTTATGTATATAATGTACGAGCTTCTGCCCGCAGCTTCGCCCGCGGCGTGGCCTATGGGAAAATTTCGAAAAATTCTTTCTTAGCGGATGCCTACGTCATAACATCTACCTGCATGCAAAATTTCAGCCCGATCCGTGCAGTGGTTTGGGCTGTGTGCGTTGATAGATCACTATGTCAGCCAGTCAATCAGTCAGTCAGTCACCTTTGAGTTGTATATATTTGTATTATATATAAATTGCGATCTATCTTTCAAGTTGGATAAAACTGCACACAGTGTGCAAAATTTTATTAAAATCGGTGCTATAGTTTAGGAGTCCAGCGGACAACACGTAATTTATATGTATGTATTAAGATTTGAGTAGTTGACTTACTTACTTATGAAACTTGTAGATTTTTGAGAAGGCAGATTCACTGAAAAATAAACCGTAATTTTTTTGGATTATGCAAACTCAAAGCGGTATTCAAATTAGGAGTTTTTTCAGCTCAAGTTAATGCAAGAATTAGACGCGCGTTTTAGTCCGTTTGGTCACCGATAGTTTAGGCAAAAATTTATAATTTTGCGATATTAGTTTGGCTTTATACAATGATAGTAAGCGCGGCGCCGTCTATTTTTTTCTTATAGTCTAAGGTGTTGTATTGCGAATTCTAATAATACAATAGTTTCAATATCATGAGATAGATGGAACTAAACATTCAGAATTATATTTAGGAGGCCTTGTCCTTAGAAATACATACGTTTAACCATTCTCAATATATTTAGGTCATTCATAATTATTACAGAGACTCTGGTGTCGATTCTGTGTCGCATACTCTAAAGCTAAACGAAATTAACATATTTCCGTCATTTTCATTTCCCCTTTATCAGAAGAGTACCGCCATACTTTTAGTTTACTTTTAGAGAATGCGACACGGAATCGTCACCATTGTATATGTAACTGAGGCGTTCCATGGTCTTGCCCGCATTTTACTTGTTTACCCACGGAAAATTTCATTATCTTGGATAAAAAGTGTGGTGTGTTAATCAATCTCAGCAGTGCAAATTATCCGTGTGCAAAGCTTGATCGAAACTGATTTAGCCGTTTTAACGTGAGACCAACAAAAACAACGCGCAGATGAATGGGGATAGATTACGAAAAGATTTTATAAAATAAGTAACATTATATCGAGGTAACTCAGCACAACTCAAGCATTGCAATTCATCGTGGCAATGCTGCCAGCGTGTTAGGTACGCTATCTTCTGCTAGTACGCTGGAGCATGTGGACTGTCTATGTCATCGCGGCTAGCACACAGTCCAAATGTTTTTTAGGACGACGTAGTTTTTAGTTAGACGTTTTTTAGTGACGTCCTTTCTGGTGGCTCTATTGTCAATAGAGTCCACTCTTCTAGTGGACGTAGTCTTCTTGATCCTCTCATCACAACAACGGCCCAAGACGAGACTCGCACCTCAGAGGTTCCCTTGAGCTAGTTGCCTCCCACTTTTGACGGCTGGGTGCCTTAAGCGCCTGCCCTCCCGCCCGGTGACGCTGTCAAGGTCGGTAGAGACCAACAGCATTAGCCCGTTCAAAATAAAGCGGGAGCGAGGCAGTAATTTGATAAAGAATTTAATCGTCAAGAATCTCACATTCTAGTTTTATGTGTTGTTTCAACTCTAAAACTGTATTGTAACACATTCTGTCAAGAATAGTGACATGTCATCACAATGGCATTCAAATTATCCAGATGAAAGGCACGTAACGTGATTCCAAGGCCGTCGCAAGACTTAAGGTCGATCTATGATTAGTTGATTTATTGGCTGTGAAATTTACCCGTTTTCACGCGGTAAATTTTAATTTTCCGGGATTAAAAAGTATCCTATGGTAATTTAGATAGATTAGGTAATCTGTGTGCGTAATTTCATTCATATTGGTTCAGTGGTTTTGCCAGGAAAACCACACAAACAAACATACAAATCCAAAGTAGACACAAACTATCACGTGAGCTAGAGATATTAGCACACGTTTGTGTCAAAAAATATATTATTATTATTTTTCTGGCATGGTAGCGTTTGCCCTCATATATGACTGAATGTGAAGCCATAGCGTAAATAAGGTTTCCCGACAATTTTTATCAGATGTAGCACTTGCGAAATATGGCCCGCCAAAGTGGTTTTGCACGTCTCCACTGCCATATCTAATGCGTCTTAGGAACTTATAATTATCTCTGTTAATAGAACTTAGTAATAGCTTTCTTTTACAAGTAATATTTTGAACAAAATCTAATGAAAACGTTTTGAGATAAACGAAGAAAATTGTTAAATAGTTAAGACTTTAAAGGTTATTTTAAGATGTACAAATGACAATAGGTCCGTTTTACCAGCGCGCCTGTTGGGACATAGGGTCCCGTGGTGGTGCTCTTGACAAGTTGTTTTGAGAGAATGTTATTAACTAAGGTATTAAGGTAAGGTATTAGATGTAATTTTGTGTTGTGTTTCATTTTTAATCTTTTAAATACGTATCACGTTTTGTTTTTAATGAAAATGATGTTTGAAAACTCTCGTGATTATGATACATTTTGGAAAAGTTTATAACGGTTAAACTCACGACAATTAAAAGTCGAAATTATAGTCGATATTTCTAATAATAATATGTTTAAAAGAAGTTCAGACTTATAAGGTTTACTCGTAAACGCTATAGTCACAAGTAAGCCAATTGAAATGGGATCACTCGGGAATCACCAGGTTTCAAGTAAAAAAGAATTATCAAAATCGATTCACTCAGTCGAAAGTTCTGAGGTAACATTCATAAAAACATGTCTATACATTTGTACTTTTTTTGCGATGCTCATATCGATTTGTTTGTCCTCGATGCCTACAATCATGCATCAAATATAGTCGAATTGAGAACCTCCCTTTTTTGAAGTAGGTTGAAAAAGGAGCTTATACCGACTTGAATCGCTTTGATTAAATCTATACTGAGAAATACTTGATGAATTACCATACATATATTTTTCCCAGTAATTTTGATCACAAAAGCATACTATTAAACTGACTTTGATATTTCTAAGGAATCAATCTGAAAATATGCCCTCTCAAATAAAAATACAATTGTGTTGTCCTATTTGAGTTGCAGAACTCAGAATTTAATATGTAAGATATTTTAACCGAACAAAATCTCCATCGCTTGTTCTCCGTTCTACCTACGCGACATTGGCGAAATTGTGGTAACCCGCAGAAGCCACAAAGATAAGAAGTTGAAGATGAAGTTGAAAAATACAATTTTCCGAAATAGTTTTTAAATTACGTAGATCTGAGGTAAAAACCATCATAAAAATGTATACGCTTGTCTCGATAAAAGGCCGCCCCAATGCTCTAATGATATTCATGAAGTTGTCACTCCATGGTTCCGTTTATGTCACGTATTCAACACGCGCCTGCACCCACCTCACCCAGATAGAATACTCAAACGAAAAATAGAATACCTAACAAAAAAATGTGCTTTAGACCACACGGCTGAAGTAAAACTTCTTTAGTTTAGCTCCATCTATCGGCCGGTATAACTTTGTTTTTGCTTTGTTTAATGTTAATGTCGCCATCTTGACAATTGAAGGGGTGAGACTAAAAAGGGTTTATCTGATTTTTTCCACAAAATGACTTTGGGTATCGTTGGATTCAGCGTGAAATTATCTACAATAATACATTCTCAAAATACCGAAATGAGGCTTGAATCTCGAGATTTTCAGTCTAAAAACGGTTTATCTGTCACAGGAATACAGTTCACTTAGCATAAAAACGTTATTATATTTTTTTAATTATATTATATTTTTACAGTAATTGTATGTATTAGTACTACTATATTTAGTATTTTAAAATAGAATTAAAACATTTTCAAGCAACTGAAACTTACATAAACCCTTTCTATTACCTTATAAGCACTCTACATGAAAATGACGCCGTTGAAGCTTAAAGTCAATTTTCTCGAAGCTGTCAATTTGACAGTTAAACACTTTTTATTCTCAACCCTTCAATTGTAAGTTGTTATTTTATCGGATGTATTTAATTCAACGAAAACATTAATATGTACAGGCACTCTATAAATAAAAAGTTCAACTAGTAAAACATTATTTACAAAATAAATATGATATCCAACTCACCACCGCGCGGTAAGGTTCCCAGAATACTGGCAGCATTACCTCGCTGAATTAGAAGACTTAGCTTCTGAGCGAAGCATGTGCCAGCTCTGGGATCACCCGAGGCGAGAACCAATCAAACAAATCGGACATACCAACATAGTAATTAAAAAAAACTTTGGTTTTTTGACAATAGAGCTCTACGTGAACCAACTTCAACTTCCGTTCGCCTTAAGGCAAGCGTACGTAAAAAAGTTTAACTTCAAATAGTCCCGATATGACGCGATTACGTAAAATGCATAATGCTGTCCATCATTAGCCAAAAGATGATTCCCTACATTTGAAACTGACATTACCTTTAAAATTACGTAGTAATACAGATTAAATAATAGTTGCTGCGTGCGGTAGTTTATAGGAGTGAGTACTTTTTTTTGTATGTTTTGGCTGCACAGTTTTGTGTATTTATCCAGTGTCAAGTAATTTATCAAGTTAATGATATTTCACGCAGATAACTGTTAAGTCATAGTCCAAGTTATTAAGTCAAGTCATAGTCTAGTCTAAGTCATACTCCTAGTAAAGAGGTGGCAACTTTACTAGAAGCTTCTTTCTATGTCTAACACGAAAAGAAACGTTTCACCATCATTATACCACTATCCCACACTCATGCCTGTAATCCAGCACTTAACGAATAAAATACCACCAATTTTATGCACTAACATTGAAAATAACACAAGTTTTAGAAAATAATACAATGCGGTGAAGCGATCTTTCTCGTTTTCCCGCCAAATCTAGTGAGTGTCTTAATTAACAGTCCAATCACAAAAAAGGTCGACTTCTAGTCAACCTTTAAAGAAAGTTACCGGTGGTATCCCAGGGGTGTCCGGAACTTTCCATTTCTCGACTATAGAAAGTGTATAATTGTCGTATTGTTCGAATCGAAGAAATGAACTACTATTTCATAGTTTTAGTTTGAAAACTATCGTGAGTATGACACATTTTGTAAGATAAATAACGGCTAAAACTCGCGTCAATTAAAAGTCGAAATTACTCCGACCAGGTTTCGGACATATTCGATGTCCTTCTTCTGGGAGCCAGTTACTAACGCAAGCCGCGGCGGCTTTCGCGAGCGTCAGCACGTAACTGGCGCTGCGATCGACCGATCGATATTTCATAGTTATTATCTTTGGTTTTCTATTTTTTTATGTTAGGGAATGACATGACGAGCTAGTCGTTCGCCTGATGTAAAGCGACAAAGCTGTCCATACCAGTTGCAGTGTCACTCGTAACTCTAAATTATAGAGTTTCGAGTAACGCACGTCATCCTGAAACATCAGCACAGTCTTGTAATATGATTACTAGATTGTGAGATTAGTTCATAGTCTCATTTGCCCAGTAATTTATCTAGCTACAGTGCCCTTCAAACCGGAACATAGTAGTGCGCAAGCACAGCAGTACTTAGAATAGCTTGGCGGTAGAATAACTTTCACGGTAGTACCTACCTAGATTTTTTTAGAAAAGTCCTGTATATTTATATTTCTATTTCATACAAAAATGAATAGACAGTTTTCTAGAAAACTTAATTAGATGAACATAATTTATCAATAGATAAAAGGTATCTTGTGTACTAATCTAAATATATATACCTCAAAGGTGACTGACTGACTGACATAGTGATCTATCAACGCACAGCCCAAACCACTGGACGGATCGGGCTGAAATTTGGCATGCAAGTAGATGTTATGACGTAGGCATCCGCTAAGAAAGGACTTTTCGAAGTTCCACCCTTCAGAGAGTGAAATGGGTGGTTGAATTATTTTCCCATAGGCCACGCCGCGGGTGAAGCTGCAGGCAGAAGCTCGTCCAGTATATAAGCTATCTCTGTATCAAATTTCATCCAAAGCCGTGCAGCCGTTGCAACGTAAAGAGAGAACAGCCACCAGCAATACAAGTATACCAGCAATTGTACTTAAGAGCTGTGCACCTGAGTTGTCTCCCATTTTAACACGCCTATTTCGCCTCTCTCTAGACACCGGAATAGTCCCTAAGAGTTGGAAGCTAGCCAATGTACAACCTGTACCTAAGAAGGGCAGTCGTGCTGATCCTGCCAACTACCGACCCATCTCAATTACCTCCATACTCTGTAAGAGTATGGAGCGTATAATCAACAACAAGCTCTTGGCACACCTTGAAGTCAATGATCTCCTCAGTGACCGGCAATACGGATTTCGCCGAAACCGGTCAACTGGGGATCTTCTCGCATACGCCACGCACATATTGAGCGAAGCCTTGGAGATGCATGGAGAGGCACTTGCTGTATCTCTAGACGTCTCTAAGGCATTTGATCGGGTCTGGCACGACGGTCTTCTGAATAAGCTTCCATCTTACGGACTACCTGCTGGTTTGTGCACTTGGATATCAGACTTTTTGAGGGAACGATCGCTTAGAGTGGTTCTTGATGGCTGCTCTTCCGATCAATTAGCTATTAATGCTGGTGTACCTCAGGGGTCAGTTCTTTCAGCAACACTATTCTTACTCCACATCAATGATTTGCTAAAGCCCGGTACCTTTGGGTATGCAGATGATAGTACTGTTGTTGAAAGATACACATCCAGTGCCCGAGCCAGTGGTGACGATGTCCGGATTGAGAGAGAGGCTATGGTTGAGCGCATGAACCTGGCTTTGAAAGCCGTGTCCGATTGGGGCGATGCTAACTTGGTTAGGTTCAATGCTGCAAAAACACAGGCGTGTTTATTCACTGCTAAAAAGAGCCCACTCCGTCTGGCTCCTTCATTCCGTGGTGTATCTGTAAGTTTAGGAAACCATCTTGAGCTTTTGGGTGTTGATCTCACGTCAAACCTAAACTTTGGATCCTACATCGAGTCCAAAGCCAAAGTAGCTTCAAAAAAACTCGGCATATTGTCCAAGGTAAGGCGGTACTTCACACCTGGACAGCTTCTAAATCTGTAACAAGCACAAGTCCGATCGTGTATGGAGTACTGCTGCCACCTGTGGGACGGGTCTGCCAAGTACCAGCTTGAGGCTCTGGACTCGATTGAACGGCGTGCCAAAAGGCTCATTGACGACGACACTTTGGTTGGTGAAAGGCTCCAGAGCCTTGCACATCGACGTAGGGTGGCAAGTCTGTCGGTCTTCTACAGATTACACCACGGTGAATGCGCTCAAGAACTGCATGATCTCATTCTCCCATCACCATTCCACTACCGGACTACTAGACGCTCGGCTAAGCGCCATCCTTTCGTGGTCGAAATACCACCCATTCGTACCAAGCGATTTGACTCAACGTTTTTAATTAGAACGGCTAAGGAATGGAATGCCCTGCCAGCGTCTGTGTTTCCGGCGAAATATGACCCGGGCGTGTTCAAGAGAAGAGTGAATAGGTATTTACTTGGCTAGCATGCTACATCTTCGATCGCATCGTCACTTCCCATCAGGTGAGAGCGCGGTCAAATGCTAGACAAGTTTGAAGTAAAAAAAAAAAAAAAAAAAAAAAGAACACACACACAAACGTTCGCCGTCGTAATATTAGTGAGCTGTAAGAGCAAGTTTGAATGGGCGTTAGTTATAGGTCCAAATTGCAAGCACAATGTAAGAAAAAATCACCAATGATGGGGGAATTCAATGGTAGGTACTAAAAGCTTCAAAATATGCCTAAAATCGTTGTAATCACACAATTCAGGTATGTATACTGACGGTGTGGAGTATTGAAGGGAAGTTTACGTAATGTCAATCACAAATGGAAAATTGAAGCTGAACAGTTACATCGGCAAAGGAATGTTAATGTACCGAAGTACATATGTATATATTTACCACAGACCAGAAAAAGAATCACACAAGAAGCTTATATCTTCAATTCTTGCATTCGCTAAATAGGCAACAATAACCTGCCACTACGTTGTCAAATTGCACTGATATGCAACGGTGATACTTTTAATAATGGGAAAAAATTACGATAACTTTAAAAAATTGAAGTTTCATAGGTAAATATCCAAAGATTTTACTGCGTTTTTTACTTTTAAAAATGACATGTCGTTTTGATTTTGTAAAAAAGCTTATATTAGAATTTAAGCATAAGTTATACACATTACTTGGGAACGTCTTCCTATTAATTATAAAGGCACAAAACTTGTTTAATCATTACTTAAACCTAAGAAAGCCATGAATGGACAGGTTTTGGTTGTGAACCTAACCAGCTGCTCTTTAATCACCATAAACAGATCATTTAGATTTTCTCAAAAAAATTTAAGATAAACAAAAAAACATTTGAAATTAACAGATACATTCAATGCACCAAGATTAGACAAATAGTCAGTGGCTAAATTCTCTAAAGGACCGGACCAATCACAGTCAAGTTATTTCGACTTGTATTACTTTTCAGGGATAACCATTTTAGAAACTCGCTGAAAGTTACTCTCGTCGCGAAAATCTCAGCATATTTTTTCCGCCGAGCGCCCTTGACGATTTGTCTTCATTTCTCATGAAAGCAACGACCGAATTAAGAAATATACTTTTGTTACCCATACCCTACTGATTTACTTTTTTTTTAACTTATTATACGGCGCGGTACTCTGCAAACTTATATTTATACCTCTATTTATGTTCCGTGGTTTCACTTGCAACTTACCAGATTTCCCGTGGCAATTCAGAATATTCCTCGAGAAAAAGTATCCTATATTTCACCTGGTATTAAAAGCAACTCATGTGCAAAGTGTCATTCAAATCGGTCAAGCCGTTTGACTTGAAAGCCACACAAAGTGTCAATTTTTAATTTTGATTTATTAATAGTATCTGTTAAAATAAGTTTTAAGTAGAGGCGTGATACTACGAGCTTTATCGTAATCCATCCTCATTATCTTCAGTCTATTATCAGCCAACTGCTGAACATTGGTTTCTACTAAAAGACACCCGGTTTTCAGCCCATTTCATTCAACACAGATTTCGTAGGTTATATGATATACCTATCTAATATAACAGTCTCTGTGGTGTGGTAGTTGGCTCATAATCCGGAAGCTGCGATTCCCGCGGCAGGACAAGTATTTGTGCACAGAAAAAAGCGTATATTCTTGTTCTGAATCTGGGTGTTGTAGGACCATGGTCCTCGTAGGTCCTGGTTTCTTAGATACAAGGAATCCTAGTTAGGGTCTACGGTCTATGTATGTGATCGTTGGGCGTTTAATATTATTATTAATATGCGTGGCGTTTCAGTAATTTATTTTGTTGATTCAACCATTCAATTTTTGTTGACCAACTTCATCCAGTGACGTGATCAAAGCCGAGTACTTGGTATATTGGCGTAGTCAGATATTGTGCACCATGTTCTCGGGTAGATTGAAGACTGCATAACTCATGAAATATTGGGAACTCAGGAATATTTCAATTATGGTAAAAATCCCATGAGTGCAATTTAAAATAGACTGATAAACCACCGTCAATGAACTACCCTTATTGAATTGTAATGAATTACCCTAAATCAAGTTGGCAATAACCAGCTTTATTTATAATATTGAGCAGAGATTTTGTTGTGTATATATCTTTTTTCAAACGATTTTGCTCGTCAACTGATTTCAGTAGAAAATTGTCAGAGTCGCAATGGGCCGACGCACCATTTCCACTAATAAGAAAGTCTGAAACTGCCCTGCTACCATTGTCACCGACTCTAATTTTCCACAAGAACGCTGTCTCTTGAAATATTTCCTTCACAAATTACATTAACATTTTCGGTCTCAAGGTTTGGAACCTGACACTTCTAGTAAGGGCTCGGTTACACAAGGCCCATTGTCGGCACTTGTGTAACCGGCTTTACGATGTCTCTGCCAACTGAAGGACTGGCCTCTGGCTTCTATGCGTATTGATTACGAAAGACAACTTCACTGAAGAGTCATTTCGAAGAATTATTTGATACGTCTTTCAAGAGATGGTTATGAATTAGAGCTGAATTAACCATATTAATTCACAGTGGAACGCGCTCAACGCGCGGTCTTAAAAGTGCTACTTTACCTACCGTTCCGACATCCTACTTCGGCAGTATATGAAAAAGCAAATGTGCTAACCGTACGGAAACTATTTATATACGAAGGACTTCGGCGTTTTCATAAGACAATAGTACCAACTCTACCTATATCTTCCAAAAGAGTTGATCGAGTTCCCGTACAATGGGTGAAAACTAGATTTGCACAGAAGCAGTTTACTGTAGTTGTTCCACAGATCTACAATAAATTAATTAAAACACTTAATATACATAATATTAAAAAAACTAGCAATAACGAATTTAAAAAAACTATTGATAAATGGCTAAAAAATTATGATTATGATGGAATAGAAAACATGCTGGCAAATTTATATATTCAATAACTAATTAATTTATATATTAAATAAATAATTATTTTGTATAAATATACATGCACATACACATATACATACACAAACACATATACACACACATACACACATACATACACACACACATACACATACACACACATACACCAACACATCATACACATTCATACGATCTGACATAAATCAAATGTAACTAGATATTAAATAGGAGAAGCCACTGACTCCTGAAACACAGTGAACACTAGTTCAGGAGTCTATGGATTCACTACATAAACTGTTGTAAAATATTTATGTCAATAAATGATTTGTATTTGTATTTGTATATTACAAGTCTTCATACAATGTTAACGCTATTATCCATATCACATCATCATCAGTCTGAAGTCGTCCAATACTGAACTAAGGCCTCCCCTCGACACTTTTAGCGTATAAAAGCATAATAAAATTCAAAGTCCTGACTGACTGACTGTACTGTACTAAAGTTGAACAGCCCCTTAGTTCGCTCATATTCCTCTGTGACATAACCAAATGGTATTTCATAGAAGCATTCTCCGTTACATCACACTAATATTATAAAGGCGAAAGTTTGTGTGTGTATGTTTGTTACTCCTTCACGCTCAAACGGCTGAATGGATTTGGATGAAATTCAGGACCAAGATAGCTTATACACTGGATTAACAATTATAGGCTACATTCATTCCCGGAAAAGTGAAATTTTCCCGTGGGATGAGCAAATAATTAAAATACTTTTTATCCGCGGGTGAAACCGCGAGGCGCAACTAGTCATTTAATAATTTTTGAAAATACGGTACACTATGTAATAAATCTTTTATGCCCGCATATGTTTCATACCTGTTAGTTCGGTTTCATATTTATCTCGAACTACATTCGCTCGTTATTCAGAAAGCTTCCAAGAGACTCATAAAAGTTAAAGTATGACTTCACCGTCTTTATAAGAAATACGTCCAATTTCCCTGAATCCGTATCTTTAAGTATAACTATAATATACTCGATAACTGGTTATGAACAAATAAACCATAAATGTTACAAAAATGAATATTGAATGTGAATCCAACACTGTCATAGACACATCAGCAGTCGTGCTGCTCGTATATCAACCAATAACAATATAGTTCATAAGGGGCTTTATCAGGAAAAACAGTTGGGCCCAATGGTGGGGTAGGAGGAAATGTAAGGAATATAATCGCATGTAACTAAAAAGACCCTGTTAATTGCGTTGATATTGTTGAAAATATCTGTGATCATTTAACTCTGATTAACTGCTTAACCATCAGTAATTCATCAAAGAAAGATCGTGAACTAAACACAAGCAGGAAGGCAAACCCAAAATATAAAGACATTTTTGGTAAAGTATCTAAAATTTAATGCGGGACCGCCATCCGTTTTTTTACCTATACTACATAATATAAATCAGCTTCAAAAGTGAACACAAATAAAAAGTAAAACAAATTACTAGACAAAAAGTTACAATAACGAATTTTAGTGAGATCAATCATTCCCAAAGAATAACCAAAAATACATAGCTTTAAGGACTAAACGTTACCCAATATTACAAAATTGAAGCTATGCAAAGTATTATTAAAACTAAACCAAAGATCTGTGACGCTGATAACATCTCAAGTGTATAAAAAGTGGATTTAGTGATAGTATGCGCTGTGGCCTGTTATATTATAAAAACAAACGTTGGATTAACACTAATAATAGTTGTCTAGTCTGTGACCAAATAATTTATGAAATCTTCTAGTCTCTAATTAACACTGCAAACATAAAAAGTGATTGAGTCTTGTGAACTTTCTGCGAAGACGATAAAGGGGGAGGAAACGATAAAAGAGAGAAGAGGATTAAGGTTTGAATCCCACTGCTGAGGAGCGATATCCATAATATTGACAGTGCCTCAAAGAACCTAGTGCTAAGCAAAATCTTCGCGCTTCAAGACAGTACGCCAACAAATCTTGTACTGTTTAGTGAAGTAATTGCATCATGCGACTTACGACTTTAAAACTAAGTATTAAAACGTCTTGATGAGATGAAGTTACTACAAAGATTGTGCTGAGGTAATGGATCTATAGAACTCAAACATCTCAACCATGCGTCGAGATTGTCTCAAGCTGAGGTTGAGTGACCCCCATCCGGGAACCGCCAACCTGTCTTTCCATGCGTCAGACTCCGATGACGACAGTTCTGATAGAGGAAGCAGAAGTTCTAAAAGTGGGATGGAGGAGCTACCGCTTGCTGTGTCGGCTGCTCAGGTAAATATAATATAGAAAACTAACTTTATTGGAACGATTAATTGGTAACCTTGGTATTGGAAATGATCTCTTGGCAATCCTAGAAGTTCTGTCCCAAGCGATTAAGACTTGCCCCTGTCTGAAATAAAGCTTAGCAGCTTTTAAGTTAGCACTTATCTCTCTATGAAATTGTTAATGTATGACATTTGGGTATGTCACAGAGGAATAAGGACGAACTTGGAGCTGTCAAACTCAGTACCGACGTGCATTAATGTTTTATAATTAAATTCAAAATTTTTTTTTTTAAGTTTTGGCTCCACACTTTTGTGTATTTAGCCAGTGTCAAGTAATTAATAATTTATCAAGTTATCGATATTTCACGCAAATATGTGTCAAATCACAGTCGAAGTCAAGTCAGTCTAGTCAAAGGCATACTCCTAGTAAAGTGGTGGCAACTTTACTTGAAGTTTCTATGGAGTTTTGGAAACAACACGAAAAGAAACGTTTCACCATCATTATACCATGTTCCCACACTCACGCCTGTAATCCAGCACTTAACGAATAGAATGCCAGCAACTAACACTGAAAATAACACAAGTTTTGGAAAATAATACAATGCGGTGACGCAATCTTTTTCGCTTTCCCGCCATAACTCCAAAAAATCTATTTATCTATGTAAAAGGTTTTGGTTCTAATCACCAAACCACCAGGAGGGTGATCACGTAACTTTGATTGCAACGCAATAGGAGAAATATAATTCCTTATATGAAAATTCCCATAGTAACTATGCACATAATCTGTGCATTGAAATTGTCAAAATCTAACAAGCTTGTGTTTTTATATGTTGCATTTGCATTTAAGTTACGTAACCGCCTATCATATACTTGATATTTATATTCAGCATCCGTATGGTGGAATGTCAATGATAGATCCATCCCTCACTCCTGTCTCCAAACACATTACTAGGGCATCTTTTTATCTAAAGACAGTCAGCATTGTTTTTTTTTTTAGGTGATTTAGTGGGATGGCTTACTGCTACTTCAACTATTTGATCCATTTAATCTACTCGTATCTAGGTTAAATGGATCTGAATATAAAAAATAGTTGAAGTTGCGGTATGTATGTAGACGTAATGCTGTTATTGCTTTTTTGTGCATCAGCAACATTACCGGTAACATTGTCTGCAACATTGGTTCTGTAGATTTCTGTTATAGATAGATAGATAGATAGAGAACTCTTTAGTGTCTCACCAATGAAGTACAAAATCAGGAATAACTATAATATTTACGAACTATATATGTTATATCGTGCTCTTCATACTAAGGCCTGGAACAAAACGTAATTTTTACTACGAAGATCTTGCAATAATTAATAATAAGAATTGTTTGTGATAATTTCACACAGCGCCATCTAGCCCCAAACTAAGTAAAACTTGTACTATGGAAACCAGACTGATACAATACTTAGATAATTTTTATTTATAAATACAATAGAATACAATAGCACCCAGTCACAGAACAAACATTGGTCATCATACAAATGTTTGAACTGGGTGGGAATTGAACCCACAATCTATAACTCTGAAGGCAGGGGTTACTACTAACTCAACTGTCGGGTCAGTCATATGACCCTTGTATTAAGCGAAAGAATAGTTCCTATCAATGCTTAATTAAATTCAATAATAAGCGAGCAATCGCAAAAGCACTTTGTAATTTCAATCCCTTTTTCAAAAGCAACAAACGAAGACAAATTACATCAGCTGATGGGAACATCATATCGCAAATCAATAAGAAATAAATTTCCGACCCGACCCGTCCATTCCATCACTGAGTGCTCGTCAAAACGTACCTACGAACGATGATCGATTACATTTGTAACGTGTACTGAGTACAATGGTGAAGGATTGAAGAAAGCTTAAAATATTCCGTCAACTTCTTGCTGATATAAAATGTCGCGAAAATGAGACAGGTCTTTTAAGCTTTGATTTTTAACTAGCTTTTATAAAACATACAATTTTATACTTAAAGGAGCTTCTGCCCGCAGCTTCGCCCGCGGCGTGGCCTATGGGAAAATAATTCAACCACCCATTTCACCCTCTTAAGGGTGGAATTTCGAAAAATCCTTTCTTAGTGGATGCCTACGTGATAACATCTACCTGCATGCCAAATTTCAGCCCGATCCGTCCAGTGGTTTGGGCTGTGCGTTGATAGATCACTCGTTAGTCAAACAGTCAGTCACCTTTGAGTTATATATATTTAAGAAGGTGAGATGAGGCATAAAAATATACAGGATCTATAAAAGAGTCTAGTAACAAATTGTTTAATTTCCCTAATTAGCTATTTACATGACTAAGGCTCTTTGTAAACTGGTGTTGGTGATATCACCACCCTTCTCTCTCAGGAATAGAGAGAATATAAATAAAAAAAAAAAAAAAAAAAAAAAGAAAATAGAGTATATTTTGTCATTAACAACATCATCATTACCAGAAAGAGAAGGCCCACGCCTCAGCAGTTGGAAAGGATTGGATTGATGATACAAAGAGAACCTTTAATGCAATTTTGCAATTCAGAGTTTTACGTTGCACAACTATTGCAATTGAAACACTGCAGCTTTTCTTAAAAGAAAGTTCTATCTAGACAAGATTTAATAAAAACGGAGAAATAGAATTTTCTTATCTTAGCTTTTGAATATTTTCTGATTCAGGTTTGTCCTGAGTGTTGAATATTTGAACGCCATTTTGCTGCGTCCTTGTTAACAATGAATTTTAAAATGCTATGAATTTCAAGTAGCTTGGTATTGTTTCCGTGAAAAAGAAGTGTATGCTGAGTCGGAACCTAATCCTCTCTCCTAATCCCTAACCTAATCTCTTCTATATTTTAAGAAGTTAAGTATTATAATTATAATTATGTTCTTTATATGAACGAAATAGTTATGTGCACCCCGTCCTTTACCACTTCGTCAAATTCTCTCCATCCAAAGGTTGCCTGGAAGAGATCGCTTTTAGCGATAAGGTCGCCCATTGTTACACTTTATATAATTGATTGATTTTTTTTCTTTGTATTTTTTATTATTTGGTGTGTACAATAAAGAGTTCATCTATCTATCTATCTAATCCTGAATCTAATAAAGCAAAAAAATAAATAAAAATTGGTAATTGGTGGCTTGTTCTGTGTCTGGGTGTTGTGGGGACCATGGTTTTTGTAGTTCCTGGATCCCTAGATACAGAGAATCCTAGTTAAGGTCCAGGATCTATGTATGTTGTTGGGCGTTATTATTATTATTATTTTTAATATTGAAGCATCCCCCAGAATAATGCAATTAAGTAAGTATAATAAATAAGTACTAAGTGGTAGGACTTTTCTGCAAAGTTCGCCTTGGTAGGTACCACCACTTTGCCAGTCATTGTGCCGTCAAGCAGTAGTGCGCAAGCATTGCAGTGTTCCGGTTTAAAGTGCACTGGTAGCTAGTGAAATTACTGGCCAATTGAGACAACGATCTGATCTCACAGTCGAGTAATCTTATTACCAGACTGTGCTCTCTCAGAATGATGTGCGCAGTGCAGTGTCGCGCGAAACTTTATGTTTTGGAGTTCTGAGTGACACTATTCTGTTATGGGCGGCCGTGTCGCTTAACATCAGGTGAACGACTAGCTCGTCACATCATTCACTAATAGATAGAGCTTAACTAAAGAAGTTTTAGTTTAGCTCTATCTATTAGTTATCTATTATTTATTTATCTTTATTATCTAGTTCAGTGGTGTGGTCTATCACGTGTGGTAAAGCACGCTCGTTTTTTAATTTTCCCACAGTTTTTATCAGTGTTTTTTATGGGACTTATTTATTTTGTAAACTTTTCCAGGTCATAAAATATTTTCATCAAAGAGACCGCACGCAATGAGATCACGCGATGTCGCCGCACGGAACAAGTTACGAAGATCGCTTAAGGTCGAATCAAAATTTAAAAGTTACAGAAAAAATGTTTCTGTGCATAAAAACAACAACAAACAATAAAGAGCTTTTTCGGCGAGGTTATAGAGTGGGTAATCAAAGGACTTTCGAAAGCCTGTTATTAGTACAGAGCCTTCTGCATTTATATCATAAGGCTATGATGGTAGGACTATTCTCCAAACGATTGCTTACTAGGTAGGTACCATCGTTTTACAAGATACTCTGCGCCAAACAGTAGTGTGCAAGCACTACTGTGTTCTGGTTTAGTGGCTCTATTGTGTAGCTCAAATTACTACGCAAATTAGACTGTGATCTCACAGTTTAGCTGGCGCTATAGCTCAGTTGATAACAACACCTGCTTTCAGAACTATTTATTCGGTTGTGGGTTTATTCCCACCCAGGATAAACATTTGTGTGATGAATATTGATTTTTGTTCTGTGTTTAGGTGTTATATTGTATTCTATGTATGTATTTACAAAAGTATATAAGTATTGTATCAGCTATCTGGTTCCCATGGTAGCTTTGCTTAGTTTTGGGCTAGATAGCGTTGTGTGAATTGTCCATAAATATTTATTTATTTTTTATTTATTTAGTCTAGTAATTTTATTATTGTGCTGATGTCTCAGGATGACGTGCACAGTGCAGTGTCACGCAAAACTTTATTATTAGAGTTCTGAGTGATACTGTTATGTTTAGGCCGTGATGCTTAATACATGTGGACAAATTCAAGTTATTAAAAGTTGTTAGAGCTGCATAATTACACGGATTGTAAGCTTTGATCTAGTCATGGGTTTTCTTTCTTACATTACAGTGTAGCGTTGCTAAAAAAAATCTCCGATATTTGACGATCTACGACTCTATATACAGGGTGTCCCGAAATATAACGTCAAGCGGGCAAAGTGTGAGAGGGGGGGGGGGGGGGGGGGTCATATCTGGTTCGGGTAAATTAAAAAAAATTAAATGTAAACGAGTAACGCGACGAGCTAGGCGTTCACCTGATTTTAAGCGACACGGCCGACCATAACAGATTGCAGTGTCACACGGAACTCTAAAGCGGTGGTCAAGCGGTGGTAGAAAAGTCCTACCACCTAGTAAAAATTTCAGGAAATCGATACCATAATCATGTCTTTGGTTTTGTGACCTGGAATTTCGCTATTTCTGTGCTTTTTCACTGAAGTGGTCTTTATTAAACGTTCTATTAATTGCAGTAACAATCAACAAAATCAGGCAAAAAGGTTTGCTTGATTTGTTAAAACTAACATGGTTTTTTGAAGTCGTAGTGAAAAAATAATTATACCATTGCCAGTTACAACTGAACTGATATGGAATTTTTTTTTATTTTTCTCGGAACTGGTATGACCCTCTCTCTCACCAAGTGCCCGCCTGTCGTTGAGACAACCTGTAGCTATACATATACAATTCAAAGTCCTGACTGAGTGACTGACTGACCGACTTATATATCAACGCACAGCCTAAATCGCTGGTCCTAGAGACTTAAAATTTGGAGGGCGTGTTCTTTATAAAGTGCACATATCCACTAAGAAAGGGTTTTTCGAAATTCCACCGTTAAAAGGGTGAAATGGGTGGTTGAATTATCTATGAAAAAATGTATTCTTCGTTTCCTATAGGCCACGCGGGTGAAGCCGCGGACATAAACTAGTATTATACTAAACCAATAAAAATACTACGGGGGATCATGTAGGTAAGCACGAGCACGCATTCACGCGTTCCTTTTATAAACCCCTGTATATTTGTATTGTGTTAGTTACACTATACAAATACATGTACATTTTGTGTAGTCATAAGTAAACAAGCTAACAAAACGTAAAAAGTTAAACAGGTATTGTGGGAGTGTACTTATTGTAGATACACAGGATTTTTTGTTTACATTCTAGGATGAAATTTGGGGTCACCCAATGCGTGACCCCAAAATGGTTGCTTTAATAATCTGCGAATCTTTTCTCCCGGATTTTTCTAATTCAACGCAACAAAGTCAATTAGCAGAAAGCAAAACTTTATATTCACCAGAAATTAGCAGTAAATTAATAAAAATAACTAAGACAAGTTATGCTTAACTTTTGAGAGCAACATCGTCCAGTTTAAAACGACCGTTCAGTTCCATGATTGCAATTTAATCGCGTGAAAATTGTTTGGAGACAACGAACTTGAAAGGTTTTGTTATAGTGGTCGGTTGATAAGGAAAAGTGGGAGCTTTAATTAGGTAAATGGCTCATTTATTCAAACGCACTGAAAATTTAGGACGAAATTTTTCTTGAATGTGGAAATTATATCCTTATTTTTTACTTTTTAATTCGTTATAACTCCATTTTTCCTAATATTTTTATTTACTTTGGGTAAGCTACTGAAATATTTAGCCAAATTTTTGGATAGCATTGCTTTTACTCAGCCTTGTTATTTACTTTATTATAAGATACAGAGATAAGATATTTGCTTTACATTGGAAAACCCTAGTTTATCTTTTTACTTTTCGACTTACATGTATAATAACATCGTAGATTGTAGTAACATAATAAGTAGATAAAACATTAAAAAAGGGTCTTTGTACAAAATGTAAATTTGTCGAATTGCGAATGTATGTTCATAATTCCGTAGCTTTATTCGAAGCAAATTTACTGCCTTTTTGAGAAGTTTAAATTAGAATAGAATAGAAAGACATTAGTGTACCGGTTTTTCTTCTCGGCGATCATCAGTCCGAGCAAGGGGTGGCTTGAAAAACAGCGCAGCGTGCACGTGAATACGTACATACTGCACAATGCTGAAGTCATCCCTTTTGCTTCCAATATTAATAATTGTGATCATTATGTTGTTATTTTATGTTTAAAAAAAGCAATAAAGTACATTTTTATTTTTTTATTTTTTATTTATTAGTGTCGATTCTGTGTCGCATCCTCTAAAACAAAGGAAACTTAAAGTATGGCGGTACTCTTCTGATAAAGGGGAAATGAAAAAGACGGAAATATGTTAATTTCGTTTGGCTTTAGAGTATGCGACACAGAATATACTTGCCTAAAATTAATGTACTAAAAAGGTTATAGTATTATTCACTAGTTGATCCGCCCTGGCTTCACACGGGTGAATTAGTAAAACCCGGTCGAACGGGATATAAAGTATCCTATGTCCGTCTCCTGCTTCTAACCTCCCCACAAATTTTCAGCCAAATCGGTTCAGCCGTTAATCGTTCAGAGTTATAAATAGTGTAATAACGAAAACAAATGAAATACTAGATTGTACACATTCGTACGAATAAAAATATTATATTTGTTTTTTTTTTTCAATTTTTTTTTAACACGGCAAATTGCCTTTATTTTCTAAATACTACAATGATTTAATAAAAAAAAAACATTTGGACTATATACTGGCCGCGATGACCTATAGACAGTCCAAATGCTCAAGCCCACTACCAGAAGGTAGCGTACCCAACATGCTGGCAGCATTGCCCCGTTGAATTGCAATGCTTATTCGTTGTGCCAAATAAGTGCCACCATTTTGGTCACGCGTCGCGTCGACCAGACGATCTGATAAACTTTTGAAAACGCGATGAGCTCCCGGCCCCCACGGACCCAGGGTCTCAACACCAAACGGCTCAAATATGTAACCGCTACCGAGATTACATTTGTTGGATTTATATATATTGGAATAAATCTACACATCTCTCATCTCTCTGAAATCTGGGTTTTCTTTAGTAGGTTAATATTACACTAACTCCGTATTGAAAAAATTGGTCTTCGATTTGATAGCCAATAAGTTATTGCCGTATTCAATCATTGTAATGAGAGAACCCTTTGTTTTTCTATGCCCTTCTACGTCTGAATACGTAGTTACGTCATTATGGTTGGAATATCCCAGCGCGGTCTGTGTCAATGACAGCTCTCGGCATCTGTCATAGAGCGCGTTCTACAATATAGGCTCTACAATAGACCGCGTCAGCCAGGACGCTGTCACTTCGGCACGTGTAGTTTCAATTATTGCTTAGAAACATTAATTTTGATGGTCGCTGAAAAAATCCGACAACGGCGGCGGCGGTTGTGAATTTTGAACTTTTTTCATTACCCGTGTATTTTTGAATTTTAATGTGTGATAAGGGTGGATTATTATTCGTTAAGTGTTCGTGAACGTGCACCATCAAAATTAAAACCATGCTTTTTCGTTTTCTCTTCAAGGCTTCCTTGAGCATTCAGTAAAATATACACCATTTTTTTTTAATTTTTTGGCTCCACACTTTTGTGTATTTAGCCAGTGTCAAGTATTTAATAATTTATCAAGTTAATGATATTTCACGCAAATATGTGTCAAGTCACAGTCGAAGTCATGAAGTCAAGTCATAGTTTAGTCAAAGTCATACTCCTAGTAAAGTGGTGGCAACTTTACTTGAAGCTTCTATGAAGTTTTGGAAACAACACAAAAAGAAACGTTTCACCATCATTATACCATTTTCCCACACTCACGCCAATTTTATGCACTAACACTGAAAATAACACAAGTTTTGAAAAATAATACAATGCGGTGACGCATCTTTTTCGCTTTCCCGCCAAAACTCCATCCACCATTTTACTGTGGCATTTTGACTGACAAAATAAGACTTTGACATGACATAACCGAACCAAATTCCTTACTTGACATTGGCAGAATAATCGCTAAAAAGCGATAGCAAGCCATTAAACGAAGAGAAGAAGAAGAACATTAGAAACATAAATTTTTACACAACTAAGCCAATTCAATATTAAGCACAGAATTTAAAAAAACAGATGAGTTTATAAGATTTCTGTATTAATATCTCATGAGTTTGATTCATTTTATATTAACATACTAGTAGCGCCCCGCGTATTCACCCGCGGATAAAAAGTATTTTAATTATTTGCTCATCCCACGGGAACATTTCTCTTTTCCGAGATAAAATGTAGTATAATTTATTAATCAATATTTATCTTTATATATGAATCATGTCTATTTAAATAAATCAAAAAATACAAACAAATGGCGACAACACACTGTTCTGTTAAGGGCAGCCGTGTCGCTTAACATCAGGCGAACGACTAGCTCGCCAATTTATTCACTAAAATAGTTCTTGGAACACGTATTGTATCATTGCAAAGTGGCTAAATTCTCAATAATTTATTGTAGTGTTGGCATATTGTAGCGAGGGTTGCAGGGAAATCCGATTAACGTGTGTATATGAGTCACTGTCTCAGTTTGCATTGTTGTAGGGATGCGATAAGGGATGGGACGTTACGAAAAGTATTTTATGAAAGGGGTCGGAATCGGAAAATAGGATTTGTCTGCAAGAATTTGCCTCCGTAGGTACCACCGCTTTGCCAAATATCCTGCCACCAACTGTGCAAGTATGCTGTATTCCGATAATGTACGGTACTTAATTTTAACTAACGTTTAGTGGGCGGACGAGTGGTATTCAAGAGTGGTATTTTCTTGAATTGTAACACCTATATATCATAGATGTATTTTGACACGATTTTGATCTTTATATCATTTGATCTTTTTTTTATGTTTTGGCTCCACACTATTGTGTATTTAGCCAGTGTCAAGTAATTAATAATTTATCAAGTTAATGATATTTCACCCAAATATGTGTCAAGTCACAGTCGAAGTCATCAAGTCAAGTCATAGTTAAGTCATAGTCTAGTCAAAGTCATACTCCTAGTAAAGTTGTGGCAACTTTACCAGAAGCTTCTATGGAGTTTTGGAAACAACACGAAAAGAAACGTTTCACCATCATTATACCATTTTCCCACACTCACGCCTGTAATCCAGCACTTAACGAATAGAATGCCACCAATTTTATGCACTAACACTGAAAATTACACAAGTTTTGGAAAATAATACAATGCGGCGACGCAATCTTTTTCGCATTCCCGCCAAAACTCATTTGATCTTTTTAGCATGACGAGCTTCTTCCCGCAGCTTCGCCCGCGGTGTGGCCTATGGGAAAATAATTTAACCACCCATTTCACCATGTGTCATGTCAGTCAATCAGTCAGTCACCTTTTAGTTTCATATATTTAGATATAAAGATCAAAATCGTTTTAAATACTTATACATTTTAAAAGTAAACGAAACTATGAAATCAGATTATTACCAGCTATAAAGCAAAAAAGACCAATAGTCTTGTTTTGTTGCTCTATAGTTTTTCACCTCCTTGCTTTCTATTTAAACGTTCAATCCCTGAGATTATTATGATTTGAAACATTCCCAATATTTCTTAAACCACTATTTAAGCTTTGTTTATAACGTGAAAATGCAATGTTTACGGAGCGATGACTCAAGGTGCTTGAATGTGAATTATGGATATTTGTTTGGAAATTTGAAGAAAAGATTTAGCTGTGTTTTAGTAGGTATGATAATTCAATCTAAGAAATATATTAGAGTTACTTAAGTCTTTGAAAAATATACTATTTTATTCTTTCTGTAGATTAAAAGTCTGAAAATCCCTTACTGTTGGATAAAACCGGAATAAAAATTAAATATTAGGTCTTTACCTATGAAATTGCCGTTTTGTTTGAAAAAAGTTAAAGTATTTTTTTTTTCGAACTTATTTATTTCTTTTATTCAAAGTAATCACCCCTGCAATCAATGCATCTTTGCCAACGCTGTGGCAGTTTATGGATGCCCTTCTTGAAAAAATCAGCAGGACGGGAGACAACAAACTCTTCAAAGGCGTTTTGTACTGCCTCTCGGAAATTGAATTTTTTTCCCGCTAAAAAGTTGTCCAAATTTTGGAAAAAGTAATAGTCGGTAGGCGCAAGATCTGGTGAGTATGGCGGATGAGGGAGAGCTTCCAAACCCAACTCATGCAGCTTAGAGACGGTCTGTTGTGCAGTATGGGGTCGCGCGTTGTCGTGAAGTAGCAGTGGAGACGACCGATTGACCAAAGCTGGTTGCAGACGTGCGAGTTTCGCCATCATTGTGGTCAGTTCTTCAATGTACACATCTGCAGTAATGCTCTCGCCATTTTGTAAAAAGCTATGATGAATCACACCAGCACTAGACCACCAAACTGTGACCATCACCTTTCTAGGGGTCATTTTTCGTTTTGCACATTGCTTTGGTACCGAACCAGGATCTAACCAACTTGCTGAGCGCTTTCGATTGTCATAAAGAATCCATTTTTCGTCGCACGTAACAATTCGGTTCAAAATTCCTTCATTTCTGTGCCTGTTAAGCAGCGCAAGGCAAGTCTCGACGCGTACGTTGCGCTGGCGATCGTTAAGTTCGTGGGGCACACATCTATCAAGCTTTTTTATCTTGCCAATCGGTCGCAAATGGACCAATATTGTTTTGATGCTAACATCAAAAGCTGCTGCCAGCTCAGCTGTAGATTGAGATTCATCAGCTTCCACAATCGCCTTTAATTCATCATTGTTGACCAAAGTTTCCGGACGACCACGAGGTTCATTTTTCAAGTCAAAATTCCCAGAACGGAACCGAGCAAACCAATAACGGGTTGTACGTTCGTTTGTACAGTTCTCTCCGTAAACGTCGTTGATGTTACGTGTCGTTTGTGCCGCGTTGGTGCCACGACGGAACTCATATTCCATAATTACACGAAATTTCAAAGTATCCATTATGAGGAAAAATGTTAAAATGTAATGAAAATACAACGCTTATCAATAAACAAAAGACTAATATTGTAAATAGAATGTCATATTTTTAAAACAAAATTAATTTGAATTTAGAATTCATAGCCAATCAAAACTTTTTTTTGTTTGAAAAAGTCTGTACTGCAATACGGCAATTTCATAGGTAAAGACCTATTATTAAATTTTTTGAGCTACCAATGGACCGTTCCAGTGGATCCAACCGGAATAGATCATAAAAATTTATTGGCATACTTTTTGATTCCAACAGGTACGTCTAAACGTCCGAAAGTCTGTAATAAGTCGTAGGAAAAGAAAAATAAGACAAAAAGGTAAACAAAGCCCTTCACTCACACTTTTATTTTTATTGTTTTCCGTTTTATTTATCTACTAGATGCGCCCCGCGGTTTCACCCGCGGATAAAAATTATTTTCGTTATTTACTCATCCCACGGGAATATTTAATTTTTCCGGGATATAAGGTAGCCTATATGGTAATCTAGTATATAAGCTATCTTGTTACCGAATCTCATCCAAATCCATTCAGAAGTTTGAGCGTGAAGGAGTAACAAACGTACGCACATACACACAAACACACATAAACACAAACTTTCGCCTTTATAATATTAGTGTGATAGTGTGATGCGATAGTGTGATTAATATAAAGATTATTTTTTTAAACTATTAAAGTACAAAGCACCAAGTATAAACAAAACATTATAAGCAATCCACTGCCTTTAAAGAACCACCGTCGCACCAAAAGAATCGATGAAAATGTACCACCGTATTCTATAAATAATCGCGCGTGCCCCAATTTTATGGCTTACAGTGGGACAGCCCTATAATTATGTACCTACATGTCGATCGGCGACGACGTGGATATTACTAGCTAGGTACTATGTACGGCAGTGAATATTGTTGATACCCTAGTCAGGTACTATTTACTGACAGCCTCTGTGGTGTGGTTGAGCAGGTCGGCTCAAAACCGAAAGGCGGCGGGTTCGATTCCCACGGCAGGACAAGTATTTATGCACAGAAAAAAGCGCATATACTTGCTCTGACTCTGGGTGTTACTAGCATATGATTATGCCCAACGCCCAACGATCATATACATAAATTCTGGACTGTAACTAGGTTTCCCTGTATCTAGGGGCAGAAACTATGAGAAACATGGTCCCACAACACTGAGACACAGAACAAGTATTTGTGCTTTTTTTATTTTCACAAATATTTGTCGTGCTGCGGGAATCAAACCCGCCGCCTCCGGGCTACGAGCCGACCTGCTCACCACCACACCACACAATTAAGTGAAACAACGTACATTTGTAATTCAGATATTATAAAAAAATATTGATGGCTGCATTTTGTATGACGATAATGTTTTTTTTTTTGACAAAACAAACCAGCCTTCTTATCTCCGATCGCCTCAACCAAAAGTTTTACCTCCCTGTATATCTCAAACGGGGGGGGGGGGAATCACGAACTTCTAATTGCAATGCAACAGGAGAAAATTCCATACTAACTATGCACATAAACTGCGTATTCAAACAAAATCCATACAAATTTGTGTTTCTATTGTTTGCAATCGAATTACTTTTTTTTTATGTTAAGGAATGACGTGACGAGCTAGCTGTTCGCCTGATGTTAAACGACACGGCTGCCCATATCAGCTGCAGTGTCACTCGGAACTCTAAAGTATAGAGTTTCGCGTGACACTGCACTGCGCACGTCATCCTGAGACATCAGCACAATCTAGTAATAAGATTACTAAACTGTGAGATCAGATCATAAAGTCTCATTTGCCCAGTAATTTCACTAGCTACAGTGCCCTTCAAACCGGAAAACAGCAGTGCTTGCGCACTACTGCTTGGCGGCAGAATAACTGGCAAAGCGGTGGTACCTAGACGAACTTTGCAGTAAAGTCCTACCACCTAGTTGATCGTGATCGCCCAGCTGGTCCCCGCGGACCCAGCATGCAAGTGATTCCAAAGGCAACAACATAGTCTCATCACGAAACATCACCCAGTTCAGTAGCTTACAATGGGCGACGTGTATGTAATTATTTTCCAATCGATCGGAGCGAGGTCGCCGACTGATAACGTAGTGATAACTATACATCTAGATAGACACCTATACATATAGGTCTTACTTCTAATACCTCTTGTATGAGTTTATTCCAATATACACTACTGTACTCGCGAATATCGTAAAATATATGAAATCTTTAGTTAGGTACCACTAGGGGCATTGTGCTGGGATTTCATATTTTCAACTCGCGACGTAAAAACGACTAGGTGTTATAAGTTTGATGTGTTTATGTATGTATGTATGTGTGCGTGTTTGCGTGCGTGCGTATGTGAGTGCGTGCGTGCGTTTGTGTGTGTGTGTGTGTGTGTGTGTGTGTGTGTGTGTGTGTATGTGTAACATCGTAGCTCTCAAACGGATGATACCGATTTTGTTTCTTGTTTTTTTTTTTGTAAATTTGTTTTTATTAATTTCCAACTTCCGTTCGCCTCGCATTCACCAGTTTACTTCCCAAGTCAAGCGTGCGTAAAAAAGTTTTACTTCAAAACCCATTTGACGTTTGGAAGTGCACTTTGAATCATCAGCGAGTGCAGATTTGAACCCACGTGAAGCAACATGACTAATTACACCAGGGCCTGTACCGTGAGCTCCTAGTAGCAGTCTGAATTGAACCGCTTTGAACTTTTTCTCCAACTGAGAGAGCAAGACAAAAGTCAAAGCGATTCAGTTCAGGCTCGCGCTAAGAGCTCACGGCACGGGCCCTGCGCTGCCATCGCGTCCGCTTACCATCAGTAACACATGTTTTATCTTGTTACAGGACACAAGAACACACGTTGTGGTAGAGCTCTATGAAACAGAGAAGTCATACGTCGAAGCTCTGGAGATATTAGTCAAGGTAAAAATAAATAATATTCTTTAAAAAACAGGTTAAACTGACTTGAATCGGCCTCATTTCTTCCTGAGAACATACTAGGATGGTATCATCAATCATAGATTTTTATTATTTTTAAAGACTAAACTACTCTACTGATTTTGATAAAATTTATACAAGACCAATCTGAAAGTTATACCCTTCCAAATAATAAAATGATTTCCTAAATTGCTTTATAAATGATTGAGATATGAGGGTACAACATAAAAAAAAACATAATCGAATTGTGCTGAACGCACCTCCTTTTTATAGAAGTTTATTTTTTTACTATTTTTAAATGTATTTAGCTTTTTTTTGTTTTTGATACGTTTGTCAGTCAATATAGAACTACCACCAGAATACCAGCGATTTTCCTGATTTTCCTTAAAATTTAGTTAAAATAAGCTTTTGTGGTTTATATTTTGGTCCTTTCACCGTGAATTAGTAAGTATGGTGGTAGAAACCCGTTCGGGCTCAAAGATGCAGGGTAATGAAGGTAAGACCGTTTCGGTGAGGGAGGAACAACCGTCCGCGCAGTGCGGCCCTCATGCCCCGTCGGCAACCGTATTTCAGGCGCCTTCTCGTCCTGCGAGCTGCACTTCGTCAGCGTCCTCTGCCGCTATGGCAGCTAGACGGTTGGCAGCGGAGGCGCAACACGCGCGCCGCCTCGCCGATCTTGAGGGCGAAGCTAACGAGGCTGAGACTCGCCGCTTACAGCTCGAACGTGATGCAACAGAACGCCGTATGCAGCTTGAACGTGAAGCTGCAGATCTAGAGCTCCGCGCGGAACTCGGCGCCATCGAGGCAGACGCGAGTCAGCACGGCTCAAATTGTAGTGGTGCTAATGTTCAGAAGTGGTTGAAAAATGAGGTCCCAATCACTAGTACCCATGTAAGATTTAACGAAAATAACTATTTTTCAGCTCCCGGTTTTGTCCCTACGACGACACCTAACGACAGCGGCAATGGAGTGCCGCAACTAGTGAAGTCCCTCGAGGTTTTGATTGATAACGTGAACAGAAGTTGCCGTCCTCAGACGGGTTCCATAAGTTTGCCTCAGTTTGATGGAAGAACACATTTAGATTGGTTAGCATTAAAAAGAATGTTCGAAGAGACACAGCATTTACACTCGCCTATAGAAAATCTAGCTCGTCTAAACGTTGCACTGCGCGGCGCCGCGCGTGAATCTGTAGCAGCGCTGTTGGTGTCGGCGCGCGACCCCGGAGTTGTGGTGCGCGCGCTAGACACACGCTTCGGTCGGCCTGAGCTGATAGTGCTCCAAGAGGTGGCAGCGCTCCGCGCGCTACCTAGAGTTGCCGCCGAAGGTAAGGACCTTGCAATTTTTTCCTCTCGCGTACGTAACTGCATTGAAATCGTTCGACTACTAAACCAACCTGACTATCTATGTTCACCCGAGCTATTTCACGCGGTAGTCAGTAAGGTTCCGCTGATGTTACGCACGCGATGGTTAGATTATGCTGCCCGCAATGACCCTACGGGTCTTTCTAAGCTAGAACTGTTCGAGTTGTTTCTAGCAAACGAAGTTGACTTGCAAGATAGGTACGGGTTAGTGACGGAACTTTCTATAGCACCGACTACGTCACATGCCACGTACAACTCAGGACGGGTGAAGGACAGGGTCCATGCTGTTGCCGAGGACTGCGAAGCACCTGCGACTGCTATAAATAAAAACTCATCAGCGGCAGCATTAACTCGTGTTCCGTGTATATTTTGTCAGAAAATACATAGCTTATGTCAGTGCGACATATTTTCGTCATTGACAGTTGATGAAAGATGGCAGATAATAAAGAAAGAAAAAATCTGTCACCGATGTTTAAAAGTAGGTTGGCATAGGCTTAATAACTGTAAGGCAAAAAGTTTGTGCGGCATTGATGGTTGCACTTACCGTCATCATGCTTTGCTTCATAACCCGAACTACGAGCGTACCGCAGCTGCGCACGTCGACGTAGAAGAAGACGACGAGCTCGCAGAGGAGGACGAGCACATGCCAGTCACGCCGAGCGTCGCGATTGCCGTGGCCACGCCGCAAATCGACCAACCAAATGAAATCCTTTCTCACGCTTCGACTTCTTCAAATGGTAAAAGCGACTTTAATTGTAAGCCAACATTTCTCCGTCCATTATTGAAGGTAGTAGCTGTGACGGTGTCTGGTCCTTCAGGCAGTGTTGACACTTATGCCCTTTTAGATGATGGTTCCACAGCTACCTTTATTGATGCTGAGATAACTGCCAAGTTAGGAGTTACAGGGCCCGAGAGTCGTATCCATCTTGATTGTGTAGGTGGATTAAGTAAGGAAACGAAGGTGCAATATGTAGACTTCAATATCAAGGGTTTACACTCGAAAGAATCATTTGTGATTCGTAAGGCTAGATCGATTGACGGTTTAGGTGTCGCGCGTCAGTCAGTTCAGAAACAAAGCGTGTGTAAGTATCCTTATCTTGCGGATATTGCTGATCAATTTATTTATGATGACGTAAAGCCAATGATTATTATAGGTATTGACAACTGGCATCTTAGCGTTTCTAAAACTACGCGTAAGGGTACCAAAACGCAACCGGTTGCGATTCGCACAGCTTTAGGTTGGGTTCTTTTTGGTTTTGGGTGTAGCGCAACCACCCCGGTAGAAGTGGTCAATCATACCACCTTACACGAACGTGATATTTTTAGTGATCGCTCGAATCTAGAGCAATTAATAAGAGAACAATATAAATTAGACTCTATTGGTATTTCTAAATGTGAAAAACATAGTACAGAAATGCGCGGTTGGGTTTCAAACGATCCGAAGGCACTGTCATTGTTGCCGAAGGAGACTTTGCTGGAATCACCTGTAGTAAAACCCAACGTAGACGTAGATCTAGGTAGACTTGTAACACCTGTACGTACATTGGGCCTAATCTGGCAGCCCGTTACAGATTCAATAAGTTTCAATATTGGTGTTAAACGCGAACAGGTGCTACCAGTAAAATTAACTAAACGAGTAGCATTATCTCATGTAATGCGTATTTTTGACCCACTTGGGATCCTTGCGCCCATTGTTGTTAGAGGTCGGATCATGTTTCAGAATGCATGGCGTAAGGGTCTCGAATGGGACGAAGAGTTTTCTCAAAGTGACGATGTTGCGTGGAGGCTTTGGTTTAATGACTTAATTTCCGTGTCACAATTTCAGATCCCACGGCAACATTGCTTGAGTGATTGTGAAGTAGTCGAGTGTGAGCTTCACGTTCTTTGTGATGCTAGCGAGTCTGTTTATGCCACAGTTGCATATTGGCGGTTTATATTAAGTGGCGGTAACGTCAAGCTCACTCTGATTTGTAGTAAAGTTCGCGTAGCTCCAATAAAGCCAGTTTCCATTCCACGGTTAGAGCTTCAAGGTGCTCTTCTAGCAGCACGTTTAGCTTCGTCAATCTGTGAAGCCCACAGACTAAAAGCCACAAGACGTTTCTTTTGGTGTGACTCGATGACTGTCCTCGGTTGGATTCGCAGTGACGCTAGATCATTCAAACCGTTCGTGTCACACGGAATAGGCGAGATATTAGAGCTATCAAGCGTTAAAGAATGGCGCTGGGTCCCGAGTGATTTAAATGTAGCGGATGATGCAACACGCTTGAAGCGCTCGGTACTATCTCTGGAATCTCGCTGGTTCTTACCTCATTATTTATTATCATCTGATTGGCCTTGTGAACCTTGTGATATGAAAAAGAAAGGGCAAGAAGAGTTGAAACCATCTTCACGTATCGCAGTTCATCTCATTAGTGAAGTAGAGAAGCAAATGCCAATCTCAGCTGATCCAAAGCGCTTTAGCTCTTGGCTTAGGTTGGTGCGTGCAACAGCTATCGCACATAAGTACATCACCTTGTTGCGAACACGTAGTTTACATCGCCGGGGTTTAGATGTAGCTCACTTAGTACGTTTAGAAGGGGGTCTCTGTACTTTTATGTTTCAGCCGGTCAACGACTTATCCCCTTTGCACCTATCACCATTAAAACGTAAGGTGGTAACCGCAGACGATCTACGCCTGGCAGGGGCGCACATACTGCGCCAATCACAGCTAGACTCATTTCAAGATGCAGTAGCGCGGCTTCGTTGTAAACAACATCTGCAGCCTATCTGTCGCCTATACAAAATATCCCCTATCGTCGCTACTGATGGCTTGCTTCGCTTGTCCAGCCGCATTTCTTCAGCATCAGGAATCCGAGAGGAAACGAAGCACCCCATTATACTCGATGGAAGACATTCTGCAGTACGCCTCTTGGTAGAACGATATCATCAGAAAGCTGGCCACGGCTATACAGTAGTAAATGAACTACGGCAAGAGTACTTCATCTTGAGTCTCAGAAGGACTGTGCGATCTGTCGCATTCAACTGCCAAGGATGCGATTTACGTCGGGCCGTTGCATTCGCACCACCAACTGGTGACTTACCTGAAGCCCGTCTGGCGCACCACCATCGCCCGTTTTCCTATGTAGGCCTGGATTATTTCGGACCAGTACAAGTAGCTGTCGGCAGGAGGCGAGAAAAGAGATGGGTTGCTTTGTACACATGCCTGGTCGTCCGTGCCGTTGTTGTTGGAAATCTATCCACTGATGCAGCCATCATGAGCCTTCGCAGATTCATAGCGCAGCGAGGCACACCTACAGAGCTGTGGTCAGATAACGGAACATTTGTGGGTGCCAACAGAGAACTGCGAGCTATTTACGATAGCGCCACTTCCGAATTTGCTGCGAGTGAGAAGATTAATTGGAGGTTTATTCCTCCAGCGGCTCCTTTTATGGGCGGAGCGTGGGTACGCCTAGTAAGAAGTGTAAAATCTGCTCTTAAAATCACACTCAAGGAACGAGCTCCGTCGGAAGAAGTTCTGCGAACATTACTAGCGGAAGCAGAGACGCTCGTGAACACACGTCTACTCACGCACGTGTCAGTTGAGGTGGAAAGCGATGAGGCACTCACACCCATGCACTTTTTGATTGGTGCTTCTTCAGGTCATCCAATCCCAGGAGTTTTATGTGAAGCTGACCTTGTGAGCAGAAGTAGCTGGCGCAGAGCCGTTAGATTATCTGACCACTTCTGGCAGCGTTGGGTCAAAGAGTACCTGCCTACCCTTGTGCCGAGACGAGGTCAGGGTACTAGTCCGAATATTACCGTGGGAGATCTAGTGCTTATAGCCGATGGGAACCTGCCAAGAGGGTCGTGGCCCCGAGGACGTGTATAAACAGTATTTCCTGGAAAAGATGGTATTATACATGTCACTGATGTTACGACTGCTACTGGGGTGCTTCGGAGGCCTGTAAAGAAGCTGGTTTTCCTGCTAAAAGGGGGAGAAATGTGCTGAACGCACCTCCTTTTTATAGAAGTTTATTTTTTTACTATTTTTAAATGTATTTAGCTTTTTTTTGTTTTTGATACGTTTGTCAGTCAATATAGAACTACCACCAGAATACCAGCGATTTTCCTGATTTTCCTTAAAATTTAGTTAAAATAAGCTTTTGTGGTTTATACGAATTGACAACCTCCTCCTTTTTTAAGTCCTTTTTTAAGTTGAAAGTAAATAAAATTTGAAAACCGTTTACCAAAATCTGATAAACTTATAATAAAACAAAGAAAAATTTGGGCCTTTCCATTCAATTTCCTTTCTTTCCCTTTCTTTTCTTTTTCATAGCGCGGTTCCATTATGAATGCATGTTCAGTATTCAAAACGTCCCGAGCTTACCATAAGAGAAAAAATTACCAAAAAAATATTATTAATATAATAATAATATGTGTGGACATCTCACACAACACCATCTAGTCCCAAACTAAGCAAAGCTTGTGCTATGGGAACCAGATAACTGATACAATACTTAGATACATTTTTGTTTGTAAATACATACATAGAATACAATATGACACCCAGACACAGAACAAACACCTATGTTCATCACACAAATGTTTGTCCTGAGTGGGAATCGAACCCACAACCCACAGTTCAGAAGGCAGGGCTACTACCAACTGAGCTATCGGGCCAGTCATTAATAGATGTGAAGCGTATTTTTCTTTTGTAATTTTGTGTATTTTTTTAGCGGAAAATATTCCCTACTGACCGCACGCCTTCCAAATAATGCGCCACTGGACACGTATCATAGGGGGGGTTATTCCCTGGATATTCCTTTAGAAGACTCTTATAGCACCCACGGGAACAGATGCTGGTCCTATTCGCATACAGCGGGACAACCAACGCCCCCTGCGGCTGATTTGCAATTCGAATAAATCGCAAAATGAAATGTTTATCTTCGCTTCATATCCTTGGCGGAAAACGTGTTTTTCTTCTGGAGATCCGACGGTCTGCGCGAATGCGGTTACTGAGGTAGTATGTCGGGCTATGGAATATTTTATTCCATTTTCCGATAAACCCGTGACCAGCAAAGCCAGCCCATGGTTTGGAGCCGAATGTGCACGTGCTGAAGCGCAGAAGCATGCGGCATATCTGGCATGGGCTGACGCTCGAAAACGCAAGGCCTCGGACACTCGAGCTAAGAAGAAAGCCTTTAACGTTGCCGCCAAGGCCTGTAAGAAGGAATTAAGGAAGGCTCGTTTCAATCATATTGGTCGAATAGGGACTAAACTTGCTTCCTACCCAGCGGGTAGTAAGGCTTTTTGGTCCCTAGCCAAATCGGTTGAAGCGAACTTCTGTCGATCCTCACTGCCTCCATTATTGAAACCAGACGGATCGCTGGCTCACACTGCAAAAGAAAAAGCAAACTTGTTTGCCACTCTCTTTGCAGAAGCTTCGCGTTTAGATACTGCTAATGAGGTACCTCCCTGCCTTCCACAATGCGGTGTTTTCATGCCGGAAATACGCATACGTCAGAAGGAGGTACTAAAAACATTACGCAGTCTAGACGTGAACAAAGCCAGTGGTCCCGATGGTATACCTGCAATTGTACTTAAGAGCTGTGCACCCGAGTTGTCTCCCATTCTAACACGCCTATTTCGCCTCTCTCTAGACACCGGAATAGTCCCTATGAGTTGGAAGCTAGCCAACGTACAACCTGTACCTAAGAAGGGCAGTCGTGCTGATCCTGCCAACTATCGACCCATCTCAATTACCTCCATTCTCTGTAAGAGTATGGAGCGTATAATTAACAACAAGCTCTTGGCATACCTTGAAGACAATGATCTCCTCAGTGACCGGCAATACGGATTTCGCCGAAACCGGTCCACTGGGGATCTTCTCGCGTATGCCACTCACATATTGAGCGAAGCCTTAGAGATTCATGGAGAGGCACTTGCTGTATCTCTAGACGTCTCTAAGGCATTTGATCGGGTCTGGCACGACGGTCTTCTGAATAAGCTTCCATCTTACGGACTACCTGCTGGTTTGTGCACTTGGATATCAGACTTTTTGAGGGAACGATCGCTTAGAGTAGTTCTTGATGGCTGCTCTTCCGATCAATTAGCTATTAATGCTGGTGTACCTCAGGGGTCAGTTCTTTCAGCAACACTATTCTTACTCCACATCAATGATTTGCTAAAGCCCGGTACCTTTGGGTATGCAGATGATAGTACTGTTGTTGAAAGATACACATCCAGTGCCCGAGCCAGTGGTGACGACGTCCGGATTGAGAGAGAGGCTATGGTTGAGCGCATGAACCTGGCTTTGAAAGCCGTGTCCGATTGGGGCGATGCTAACTTGGTTAGGTTCAATGCTGCAAAAACACAGGCGTGTTTATTCACTGCTAAAAAGAGCCCACTCCATCTGGCTCCTTCATTCCGTGGTGTATCTGTAAGTTTAGGAAACCATCTTGAGCTTTTGGGCGTTGATCTCACGTCAAACCTAAACTTTGGATCCTACATCGAGTCCAAAGCCAAAGTAGCTTCAAAAAAACTCGGCATATTGTCCAAGGTAAGGCGGTACTTCACACCTAGACAGCTTCTAAATCTGTATCAAGCACAAGTCCGATCGTGTATGGAGTACTGCTGCCACCTGTGGGACGGGTCTGCCAAGTACCAGCTTGAGGCTCTGGACTCGATTGAACGGCGTGCCAAAAGGCTCATTGACGACGACACTTTGGTTGGTGAAAGGCTCCAGAGCCTTGCACATCGACGTAAGGTGGCAAGTCTGTCGGTTTTTTACAGATTACACCACGGTGAATGCGCTCAAGAACTGCATGATCTAATTCTCCCATCACCATTCCACTACCGAACTACTAGACGCTCGGCTAAGCGCCATCCTTTTGTGGTCGAAATACCACCCATTCGTACCAAGCGATTTGACTCAACGTTCTTAATTAGAACGGCTAAGGAATGGAATGCCCTGCCAGCGTCTGTGTTTCCGGCGAAATATGACCCGGGCGTGTTCAAGAGAAGAGTGAATAGGTATTTACTTGGCTAGCATGCTACACCTTCGATCGCATCGTCACTTCCCATCAGGTGAGAGCGTGGTCAAATGCTAGACAAGTTTGAAGTAAAAAAAAAAAAAAAAAAAAGCCGATGGATGAATAATTATTTCCCCTGGCAAATAACTATATACCATCTATAAATAATTTCCGTTCTTAATTAATACGTTTTCAGCACGTGCTTTCACTGCGTGTCACTCAGTCAATAAATTAATTAAATCATAAAATATGACGAATCCGTTCATTTATCTGGATTTAACTGGCGAGTGACAAATTCATTATATTTATGAACCGGTGATACGTCAGGGTTGCCAGTTTTACGATACTCGTTTACGCTAATTTGTCAGCGGTTCTCTTTGTTTGTTTAAATTAATGGGGCACGAGAAATGGAGCTTTGATATTTTGTAAAGCGACAATTGAGTTAGGCAATTATTATTTTGGGTCGTCATTTTCTTTTCTAATATTTTTTTTTATTACAAAATTTAGAAGTGTTGTGAAATATTAGAAAGATATAAAGTAACGTCTTTCTACTAAATTCAAGTATCACAAAAACACATACGGAAAGTATTCTATGAAATAAAATAAAAATAAATTTTATCTGGCAGCACCAAACCATGCGGTGATTTTCCCGCTAAAATTTTCCGCAACTGTATGTGGGCCAGTTATTGTTGGAATTCATGGATCATTCCGGAATCAGATTCTGGAGTTATGGATTCGATGAAGATTATTTCAAGGCTATTATTTTAGGACTGGGAGAGATTAGTCGTGTCGTTATCCGAAATCTAATTAATAAAGTCACGAAAACGAGCGAGTGTGGCTCAGGTAACTCACGTGCGACTGTCCTGCCCTCCCAGGTTCAAATTCCAATTAGCCTTGCACCAATGACTTTTCAAGTTATATGCGGAATTTTCACTCGCTCTTACCACGGTATAAGAAAACATCGCAAAAATCTCGTTAGAATAATTTTTTTTTCCTTTACTTTAAAAATAAATAGTTGGTTGTTATAAGCAGCCGATACAGCTATCACACTAATATTATAAAGGCGAAAGTTTGTATGTGTGTTTGTGTGTATGTTTGTTACTCCTTCACGCTCAAACGGCTGAATAGATTTGTATGAAATTCGGTACCAAGATAGCTTATACACTAGATTAACATACAGGCTATATTTTATCCCGGAAAAGTGAAATTTTCCCGTGGGATGAGTAAATAATTAAAATACTTTTTATCCGCGGGTGAAACCGCGGGGCGAAACTACTAAATAAAAAAATGTAAGGGGCAGTCTTTGGGGACAGCCGATAGATAAGTTCTTACGCTGTGTGAACTATAAATATAATCATAGTTTTATGTCATATGAAGATCTGCTTAAAAAATATAAACTAGTGGATTTAAATTCTAGAAGGTTGCTACTTGGAGCAACGTTGTTGTATGACATCTGTCACAATCGTTACGACTGCCCCGAGCTGGTAAATAGGCTTTTTTACAAAGTTCCACTTAGAATTCACTCACGAACAGAGCAAAAAACCTTTTTTACCGCAACCCGACGTACCAACTCGGGTCAGCGTTCACCACTGTACCGCATGACTAAATCTTATAACGATCATTTTAATAGTATCAACATATTTCATGCACGTATTGGCGATTTTCGGAGGATTGTGTTGGAGGTCTTGGGTGGTGATGGTAACAAGCATTCCACCTGATAGTTTGCTTGTCTTACATGTACCTGCCTTGTCTACTTCTTCGTGGATATGTTTGCATCATCACTGCTATTGGCCTGCCGACTACGACAATTATCTTAGGTTTCTTTTTTACCTTTGGATTGTAATTTAGAATGCTAGAAACACTTTTTATTTTTTATAGTATATAATTAGATACTCACTTTAAGGCGATAGTTAGGAATCAGTTACCTACTAAATATCTTAAGTTACATCTCTCTTTTCTGTTTTCGTTATATTTCTTATTAATTTGTGGTCAGCGTTGTTGGTACACTAACTACCTACATTCTAAGGCTTAAACTACTTTAAGATTATGTTTGTTGTGTACTGTTTGTTGATCCTAAATAAATAAAAAAAAAAAAAAAAAAAATAAGTCAAAACTAAGTAACTTGTGACATCATGGGAAGCGTTCGGTGACGATGACGGGAGTTTCATGATTTTTGTTCACCCAAAAAGTGCTCAACGCGCCTAAAGAAGTTTTCACTTCAATAAATCTTATTAAAAATTAAGTTATGTAATTGCGTCCGGTGAAACACCTGGATTTGCAGACGTCCCTGACCTGTCACGGTAATAGGGTTGACAAGTAAAATGACATTAATGTCTCCCGAGTTGAACCGTCCTCGGTGAAACCTTGTCCACAGCCTTGAGGCGTTGAATATTGAGTTTTGACCTTGTGTATTCTTGGGTAGTATTATAATATTGATGTCCCATCATTTTACTCGCGTCGACGATGATTAGATCGCAGGAAACAGAATTTTCGACACAAAAAGCACCTTATTTATATCACTCTAGGTCCTATTGTAATAGTATTTTAAGCGCTGAGGGTTAGTTAACATACATACAAACGTACAAGCTTTATCATTTCATTTTCAAAATTCGTAGAATAGGATGAGATTGGTAAGATTCGATTCAAGTTAAAGTCAAATAGTTTATAGCAGAGAGGCAATATTTTACAAAAAAATATTCAATACAACTACTACTTTAAAATATTTTAAAAACTGTTTAATGTCAAAATATTACAAACCTTTAACTGTAAGAGTTTTACTCTCAACTGAAGTGGGGAGGTAGAACCACCTCTCCTTCCACCCTCGTTTCAGAGAGGGCTATATGCAAAATTTTACTTTGAGGAAATGGTTAGAATACTTGTCGTAGCTTGAGAACGTAAGTTTAAGAAATACTTTAAATCACAAAAATTGGGTAATAACACTTTGTGATGTAGCTAGAGGTACAATATAATATGACTCCTGTGTGCGCGTGAATGTTTGTTACTATTAATCTCCTAATTAGTAAACCAATTTTGATGAAATTTGTAACACAGATAGGGATACGCTGGATTAACATATAAGATACTTTTGAGACTTTATGAGCTGATAACAAAGTCGAATATAATCTTATTACCAGACTGTGCTGATGTCTCAGGATGATGTGCGCAGTGCAGTGTCACACGAAACTATATTTTGGAGATCCGAAACCGAAACCGCGGAGCACAACTAGTTTCCTATAAACTCTTCCTTTTCTAACATTACAGAAGTATCTCCAACCGCTGAAGAGTCCAGAGAACGCTGGTCTTCTCGACACGTTCTTGGTGGACGAAATATTCTACCAAGTGCCTGGTATTCTGAACGTGCACCAAGTGTTCTTAGAACAGCTGAGAAGACGGCTCGAACAATGGGACCTTCAGCAGAAAGTCGGCGACGTGTTCTTAGACGTGGTGAGTTTTTCGAAGATAACAATGCAGCTTGTGTAGTAGATTGCTTATTGTTTAGGATAGTTTGGTAACAAGGAAGAATTTCGTTTATTCCTGTATCAATAATTATTTTACTATTCACAAATTCCAGTTTACCAAACCCACCGTAATGGACACTTATATGTCCTTCATCCATAACCTGAAAAAAGCGAAGGAGACTATAAAAACCGCTGCATCATCGCGGCCAGCGTTTGCCAAGTTTCTGGACGCCATGGCAAGGGACCACAAGGGCAAGCTGTCGTTGGACAACCTGCTAATAAAGCCAGTGCAAAAGTTCCCAAGCTACAAGCTGTTGATACAGAGGCTAATAAAACATACAGGTAAGTTCAGTAGAAGCTGTCGAAGAGTATTTTATTTAAATATTTTATTTTACGTTTTTTGGAAAACTAGCAGCTAGGTAACAATACAAGTAATTAAACAAATTGTTGAAGACCAATTTGGGCCAATTGGGACCTACGCTTTTCTTAGTGTATATCAATGAGCTATGTGAAACAGATTTGCTGACTGCTGACACTCTCATGTTTGCAGACGATACAGTTTTTCTTTTCCATGACTTAACATGGCCAGAAGTGTACAAAAAAGCTGAACTTGGCTTATCAAAAGCTATTGCTTGGCTGGAAGATAACTTACTCACTATCAACACGTCTAAAACCAAATACCTATCTTTCTATAAAACTAATGCATCTAGACCACCAAATAACCTCCAATTATATGCTCATACCTATCCTTGTAACCGCGTTAGTGAAAGTCATAGCTGTGACTGTAGCATCTTGGCCCATACTAAGTCTTTAAGATACCTAGGTGTCATTTTGGACGAGAGGCTAAATTGGACTGCCCATATAGATACAGTTTCTAAACGCACTAGAAAGCTCATTTATATATTTAAAACATTAAGATTAGTTGCTGATAAAAAATTGCTCATTCAGACCTACAAAGCTTTGGCGGAATGTGCGATTGGTTATTGCATAAGTTCCTGGGGAGGTGCTGCTAAGTCCCACATGATAGTAGTTGAACGAGCACAAAGAGCACTATTAAAAGTCACAATGGGTTTGCCTTATCGGCATTCTACCAGTAGTCTTTATAAAAAGTGTGATGTGTTATCTGTCAGAAAGTTGTTCATAAGTAACTGTATTCGGAGATATCACAGGGAAGTTGTGCCTAACTTACCTTACTGTAACAAAAGGCTCGACAGATGCCCCGTCCCAACATGTAAAAGTGCAGTTGCATGGAGACATTATACACATATCGCACCCGTTCTGTATAACAAACTTAATCTGCTAGAAAAAATCAAGGGACTCTTGTCGTTTAAACTAAAAACTAAAATTTTTGAATGGCTGGCTAACTTAGACTACATTGACGTAGAAAAACTTTTGGAAAAGGTTGTATAAGTATTGATTAATAAAAATAATAATAATATTAACATTAACTATTATTATATTAACAGTATTCTGTTGCCTATTATATTATCACGTGAATAAAATATTCCCGCATGCATCACATAATTCACATACACACACATCTATATATTTTACATACTGTACGCATGCACATAATTTATTTAGTATACACACATACCCCCCATACATACATACTTTCTCACATACAAGCACACTCGGAAACACATACCCTAAAAAAATACATTTCTACTACACACTCTACTCAATTTACTCTTAACCTAATATATAATTATAATAAATGGTGTAGTGTAGTGGAGTTTTAGTGGTGTGGTTATAATAATAAGCAACAAAAAACACACAATGTTATTATGAAAGTACCCACTACTGTTGTGGCTGTTGTTTTTATTATTGTAATTACTACTACTACTAAATTGTAAACTGTAAGCTTTTAATTATTTACTTTTTTATGATTAGGTGTATAAATACCGTAGTCTACTATTGTAAAACCTTTAGATCATTAACGGGAAGACCCTGCCTTTTGCAACACAGTTTAATAACTAAAGCAAAAGGCAGAGCTCACTTTATCGTGTAATCTAATTAAGTGTTTTGCAATAAAGAATTTGAATTTGAATTTGAATTTGAATATAATTAGAAGTTTTCACTAATAAATATTATTAATGAATAAATAGCCTTGCAAAATAATTGATAATTTTTGTGCGCGAATAGACCCGTTTTATCTTTACAATATGAGTTCAAGTCGCGAAAGTTTAAAAAGTGTTATTTATTATATACCAAAAAATGTTACAAATATGGTAATAGAGTATTATTATTCCTATGTAAATATAATAAACAACGAAAACAAATGCACACAATTTGAGGAAAGAAAGAGAAAAAATGAAGTGATTATATTAACTATGCAAAAAAAAAAAAGATTATGTATGAAAAACATGTGACATGTTTTAAATATTGGTTCATTCGTATGAAAAAGTGCATTTCGTTAACGGACAATATGTCGAGAAACAGTAAATTCATTTTGACCAAATATAAAAAAAAAATTCATGCCGGAAACTTTTAGTGAGTCCTATACTTTACTAGTAGCACTTTGTCTGTTTAAAAACCACTTTCATATTACAGACCAATCACATCCAGATCACAAATTACTTTTAGAAGCACAAAAAGAAATTCATGAGCTATTAGAATTAATAAACTGTACAGAAAGGGAAAGCTTAGAGCTAGAACAGCAACAGCAAACGTTAAGAGATTTAGAGCAGATGATCGAGGGTCTATCTAACTTGGTGATAGCAGATCGGATGTATCTAAGACACGAGATGGTGACGATGCCGTCTGCACAAGGGACCATAAAAGATAGAGCTCTGTTCCTATTCAACGATACGCTTTTAATTACGAGTGTGAAGAGACGAACAGGGACGATAAAGAAACCTATCCCGTAAGTATTGAAATGCATTGCAGTAGGTATGTCATAAAAGGATAAGTGAACTGAGTGAGCGAACTTAGGATCTGTCAAAGTTTAGTACAGACGGGTATTGGAAATAGTAGTAATGTCAACATGAAAGAAAATTATTTATTTAGCGAGGTCAAAAAGATCACGATGAAAAACAGATTTCAAACAGTCGGAAATGTGATGCGGAAATCTTTTTTTTCACCTTGAATATAGCAAACTTTTTATACTAATTACAATTTATGATTGTAATTTATGAGACGGCTCTTGTGATGATTATCATGAGTATGATACTATTTGTGACATTAATGTATTTTAAAATAGCGAGTCGTATAGTAAACAAGTAGGTATTAATAGATGAGTAATAGAATATGTCGGAAGACTGAATGAAAACGTGATATTCAAAATTGATTTCTGTGGATGTGTGAATGAAACCCAAGCTTAACTGTAGGACCACAAAGCATTGTATATCTGTTAAGATACATGCAATCGGAGAGACTAGACCAAATGACAATGATATTAAAGTAATAGTGAAATATTGAATTTCAGAACATACCAAAGTAATATTGCAAGTCACATGGAGGGGAATAAGTACAAACTTTTAATGAGGATATCTTTGGCTGATCTCGATATTGTTAAAGGTATAGTATTAACGGTTTATCAGATTTTCTCGTGTACGTAATAACTTAGAACAACATATTTGTGTACTGACATAAACTTTATTCATTTTCTTGCAAACTTTTTGTCTACAGGAGAAGGTACGCATTAATATTTTCCCTCCAAAAGTAGCACTGAAAAGCTTAGAAACATTGCACGATGTAGTTTTTATAGAAAATGTAGTGCAGAATTTGTTATAATAAAAAACGTGAAAGTTTGAAATATAAACATTTTTAATACTAAGTTTCTTCATATTTTTGCTGTGAGTTTTCTTTAATATTCCTGGAGTAAAATGAGTTTACCTAGATAGCTCTAACTTCGTTCTGGAAACTGGGTCGACTTCGTAGGATGCAACTTTATGAGATTTTATTAGCTCTTACTCATTTTTAGCTTTTAGGTTTTCTACGTCGATTTATTTTATTAGAGCAAGTGGTTTACATAGATGATTTTTATGAACTGTCTGATTTTATTTTGATAAAATTCGTTATTTTATTGCAGTGTTTTCTTTGCATTTAAAATATTTTGTGCAGCGTTGGATTTTAGCGAACGTATTTTTTTAAAACTTGTTTTTAGCGTAGGTTTAGTTTTAGCACCTACTTTTTTGGTCGCTTTAGTTTTGTATTAGATTGCATTTAAGTATTTAATCATATTTGTAACGATTTTAGTCTTAGCATGGTTATTAGCCAATATAATAATGCGTATAGAATACGTTAAGATTAGATTTCTTTTTTTATTACTTTAAACTTTTCTAGCATTTGACCACGCTCTCACCTGATGGGAAGAGACGATGCGATCGAAGGTGTAGCATGCTAGCCAAGTAAATACCTATTCACTCTCTCTTGAAATTTAACCCGGCATCCATTTTTAGTTTTCTTGAGTCATCCAATTTCAATACGCAGTCTATTACAAAGTGTAGACACTGCTTTAGAAGCTGTTTTCTCATTACAGCTAAAGATGAGAACCTTCGCAAGATAATGCATGAAGTGGAAACGTTAACAGAAGACGTTAACACGCTGACACAGATATCCGAGCATGTGGCTGCGCTGCACACGCAACACACACATCTAGAGGAGATCGTGAGGGAAATGCTTCATACACTGAACGTGAAACTTTCAGAGAGGCAGAACAGCGATACGCAACTTTGTTATATGGAGCTCAGTTTGAATACTTCGTAAGTATTACATGATATATTAGGTTGGGGCGAAAGTTTCTTCGTATTTCGGTCGAGAGCTCTACAAAATGTACGGTCAGCATTTTTGACGTAACTTTTCTATACTTGAAACGCTTGAATTTGGCTTTACAAGGGCAATGCCAATATTATTAAATTCAATGCCTCTAAAACACAGGCGTATATTCACCGCGAAACGGTGTCCATTTCCAATCATTTCTAGATATTTGTATACTTTCTGATGTGTGGCAGCGCCAGTAATTAACCACCTAGAACTGTTAGCTGCCTCTCTAACATCGAATTTTAACTTTGTTTCGTATATCTAGAAGGTCTAAATTAACTCCACAAAATCCGGGCATCTTTGGGATGGTTAGACAGTATTTCACATCAAGACAGAACTAGGATATTTATCAAGCTCAAGTTCGGTCATGTGATGAATACTACAACCATATCTGTCATTGTCTAAGTATCAGCTCGAAACCCTCGGTTCAATGGAAAAACTACCATAAAGCTCACTGGCGACGATAAATTGGTAAAGGGCAAACACCGACCAGGGGCCTTACCGCGCAAGTCTGGTAGAGATCGTAATCGTGTTCTTTCTTGCTCGCACTCGTGGACTTGTTAATTGGCGCGTGCAGGATGGCAGGCGAAGCCGGTTCCCAGAACGATTACGCGATAGGGGTTCAGTCGTTGGTTGCCAGCCTATCGGTTTTTTTTCAACAGCACTTCAAGAGTGTGCGATGGAATTGCACAACATAATCCCCCATCCCCATTTTACCATCGTACAACTAACGCACGGAAACACGGCATCCGTATATGGTAGGAATTTCTCGAATATTTACAAAGCGTTTTGACTTCTCATGTATAACACGGACAGCAAAGGAAGGGTATACCTTAGCAGCACAGATCCTATTAAAAAAGTTACCACGCACGGAACACGATTAAATTGACTGGTGATATATTAGGTCTTTACCTATGAAATTGCCGTCTTGTTTGAAAAAAGTTAAAGTATTTTTTTTTCGAACTTATTTATTTCTTTTATTCAAAGTAATCACCCCTGCAATCAATGCATCTTTGCCAACACTGTGGCAGTTTATGGATGCCCTTCTTGAAAAAATCAGCAGGACGGGAGACAACAAACTCTTCAAAGGCGTTTTGTACTGCCTCTCGGGAATTGAATTTTTTTCCCGCTAAAAGGTTGTCCAAATTTTGGAAAAAGTAATAGTCGGTAGGCGCAAGATCTGGTGAGTATGGCGGATGAGGGAGAGCTTCCAAACCCAACTCATGCAGCTTAGAGACGGTCTGTTGTGCAGTATGGGGTCGCGCGTTGTCGTGAAGTAGCAGTGGAGACGACCGATTGACCAAAGCTGGTTGCAGACGTGCGAGTTTCGCCATCATTGTGGTCAGTTCTTCAATGTACACATCTGCAGTAATGCTCTCGCCATTTTGTAAAAAGCTATGATGAATCACACCAGCACTAGACCACCAAACTGTGACCATCACCTTTCTAGGGGTCATTTTTCGTTTTGCACATTGCTTTGGTACTGAACCAGGATCTAACCAACTTGCTGAGCGCTTTCGATTGTCAAAAAGAATCCATTTTTCGTCGCACGTAACAATTCGGTTCAAAATTCCTTCATTTCTGTGCCTGTTAAGCAGCGCAAGGCAAGTCTCGACGCGTACGTTGCGCTGGCGATCGTTAAGTTCGTGGGGCACCCATCTATCAAGCTTTTTTATCTTGCCAATCTGTCGCAAATGGACCAATATTGTTTTGATGCTAACATCAAAAGCTGCTGCCAGCTCAGCTGTAGATTGAGATTCATCAGCTTCCACAATCGCCTTTAATTCATCATTGTTGACCAAAGTTTCCGGACGACCACGAGGTTCATTTTTCAAGTCAAAATTCCCAGAACGGAACTGAGCAAACCAATAACGGGTTGTACGTTCGTTTGTACAGTTCTCTCCGTAAACGTCGTTGATGTTACGTGTCGTTTGTGCCGCGTTGGTGCCACGACGGAACTCATATTCCATAATTACACGAAATTTCAAAGTATCCATTATGAGGAAAAATGTTGAAATGTAATGAAAATCCAACGCTAATCAATAAACAAAAGACTTATATTGTAAATAGAATGTCATATTTTTAAAACAAAATTAATTTGAATTTAGAATTCATAGCCAATCAAAACTTTTTTTAGTTTGAAAAAGTCTGTACTGCAGTACGGCAATTTCATAGGTAAAGACCTATTATTTAAAACACCTACATATTTAATTCGTAAAAAGTGTCATTAACGGAAATAATAAAATTTCCTAGTTCTATAATATTGTTAACATTTTTTTTTATATCTGTTTTATCAATTATGGATTATCCGCATTATTATAAAATATTTACACACTATTGATTTTACAAATTCCTGATAGAACTTGCTATTATACAGAAAAAGCAAATGTGCCCGATAGCTCAGTTGGTAGTATCCCTGCCTTCTGAACTGCAGGTCGTGGGTTCGATTCCTACCCAGGACAAACATTTGGTGTGATAAACATTGATGTTTGTTCTGTGTCTGGGTGTTTATATTAAAGTATCTAAGTATTGTATCAGTTATCTGGTTCTCATAGTACTAGCTTTGCTTAGTTTGGGGCTAGATGGCGCTGTGTGAAGTGTCCACACATATTTATTTATTTATTTATTAATGTACAATATATAATGTGTATGTATGTACCTATTCATTAATACTGTCCGACTGACACTGGACTTTTCAAAGAAGGAAAATATCTTAATTATCGTAAAATTATAAAGCATTTTTATTGTAGTTGACTCAAGGTACCATTCTCAAATGAAATTATTGGGGTGGGCACTACAATGCACGCTGTGTCGAGCTTACTGCATTATGCATGGGTTTAATAAGCCGTTCATATCTTAAAATATGATGTTCATAGGAAAATTGGTGTAAGTAGTAACGATAAAAATATTTCTGATTAATGTTTGTAAAACGAACATATGTTATTTTTCAGAAATGGTCCAGAAAACCTAACGATAATATTCCCGAAGACAGAGAAGAGAAACAGTTGGGAGGAACTTATAAATGAGACGAAGCAAAAATTATGTAAGTATTTGTAGCTCTCCTATATTTTTTTATTTTAACCTTGTATAGTTTATTGACCAAGCCAGCTCGAAGTGCGAGCAAAGCGCACTTCTAATCATAATCAATCATTTATTTGCTAGGAGACACACATCAAACAACTTCAGATTTCAGGTAATGTCACACTCACTGTACCCAGCCCGCAAGCTGGCGTGCAAATATTTGTATAAATTTATAGAAATTCAAATTGCTATTATTATTACATATCATTTATCTTAGTTAAAATTATCCCTGTTATAATTTATTACCTACTTAAAGTTTAAAAACTTGCATGCTGTAAAAACACGTGTCGATCAGCCAACTATACAAACATCTTTTAAAATATGTTATGATATTAAGATACTGCAGGGAACCGTATCTTAATATCATCTGGCAACTTATTATATGCTAATATACTCATATTAACTACGTTCTTCATATTGTCTTTATGATAGGGAGGTTGATACAGTTGATGCATGAACTTAGAGCGCTTCTGTCTAGGCATAATTTCATTCCGCTTAATAAAATATTGTAGGTGACTTTTAGCAAACATACACAAATCCTTAATATACATAGCAAAAATTATTTTATGTCTGTCTGGAGGATGTCCGGGTGTTATTATCTACAGATCACATTTCCCAACCTATTCTCGTGAAACTTTATGAGCAGCTTAAATAAATATATGGAATTTCCATGTCAATACAGTTTTTAGAAATTTTCAAAATAACGGGCCGAAAAAACGAACTTAATCTCTCGGCCGGTATAACTTTTTACGTTGACAATGGAGATCTACGTGAAACTATTTCAACTTCCGTTGGCCTTGCATACTCCCCAAGTCAGGCGTGCGCAAAGAAGTTTTACTTTAAAAACGTATAAAAAGTTTTTAATCTACGCAAGGATATACTCGCGAGAAAGCTCAAAGAGCCAGTTCATTGTTATATATACATTATAAAATTCAAAGTCCTGACTGACTGAATGACTGACTTATATATCAACGCACAGCTTACTTATATATAAACCGCTGGTCTTAGAGACTTGAAATTTGGAGAGTGTGTTCTTTGTATCCAATAAGAAAGGGTTTTTTCGAAATTCCACCCCTAAGAGGGTGAAATTATTTTCCTAAGGGCCACGCGGGCGAAGCTGCAGCAGCTCGTATTCAATAAAACTGAAAGAAAGAAAGAAAGAAAGAAAATACATTTATTCAAGACATCACACAACATTACATTTTTATAAATAGGCATTTACACAAAACAAAAAGGACGAAAAAAAGGAGAAACTAAAATATATAATGTTGCGTGACGTCATGATTAGGTCCCGACTCAGCATGCAATTAAGGTCGCAAGACCTTAATAACTGATTTTCAGTCGGAACCCATATTCATGACATCACGAACCTCAGGACACAACTAACTAATATACATACAAAAACAATAACAACGAAATAAATAAAAAGAATTTAACCAACAAAGCACAATATGTACAATGAATAAAAAATAAAATAAAACTTACTAAATACAACAATAGTGTGGAGCCAAAACAACAACAAAAGTAATAAGAAAGGGGAACAACATTAGTTTGCTGTCAATGTCAGTTGTTATCCAGCCACCATGCGCCCCGACATCTGCCACGTATGGCCACGTATATGGTCTGTGATCCGCATTACATTGCATTCTAAATGTTACAAAAATCTCAATTTATTTGTTCTCAATTTTCAATACAAAACTGATGGTATTTTTATCAATTCCAGGTGTATACGGTCAAGAACGACCAGCGCCGGAGTTCTTGTCACCTGTTCCCATAAGGAAGACTCGAGCTGGTCTCCAGTTCACCTGCGCCGCGCCTACGTTGCCGCCTAAAGGACAGTCGCCCGATGTTTGGGTGAGACAAGAAGAAGTTACATTATCATTACTGCTGTTCACACATCACGATCTTTTACTAGTTACAGGGAATCCTAGTTAGAGTCCATGATCTATGTATGTGATCGTTGGGCATTATTATTATTATTGTGTGGGAAAATGGTAAAATGATGGTGAAACGTTTCTTTTCGTGTTGTTTCCGTAACTCCATAGAAGCTTCAAGTAAAGTTGCCACCACTTTACTAGGAGTATGACTTTGACTAGACTATGACTTGATTTGATGACTTCGACTGTGACTTGACACATATTTGCGAGAAATATCATTAACTTGATAATTAACAATTACTTGACACTGGCTAAATACAATAAAGTGTGGAGCCATAACATAAAAAAAGATCCGTATTACAGAACGATGCTCAGTCATCGATCGGTGCTGAAGCAGAGATTTCATTCACTAATTGAGCTCTTTATGAATGAAATCTCTGCTTGTGCACCGATCAATGACAGCATCATTCTGTAATACGGACCTAAGACTAGTATATAAATATAGTCTGAGCCCAAACATGGAGAACGCAACGTAGGCCGTCCTCTAGGTGAACCGATGAACTGATCTGCGGGGATCCTATTGATGCAAGGGGCAAACAGCCGATCCGAATGATGCTCCATGGCGGAGGCCTATGTTAAACCTATGGTAAACAACAGCGGCCGTCTTCCAGCTGATGATGAGCCCAAACATCTCTACTTCCAGGTATGCAACAGCGACGGCTACGTGGGCCAGGTGTGCGTGCTGACCCTGAGACCGAAGCCGCAGGTGACGTCCTGCAACGGCGTGTGCAACGCGCGCATCCTGTGCGTCGCGTGCGTGCCGCCTGCGCCCGCGCTCTCCCGGCAGCAGACTGTTGATGTGCCGTGAGTCAAACATACATATATAGTCAATAGTCATTTATTCATATATACTAGGTGGTAGGACTTTTCTGCAAAGTTCGCCTAGGTAGGTACCATCGCTTTGCCAGTTATTCTGCCGCCAAGCAAGTAGTGTGCAAGCACTACTGCGTTCCGGTTTGAAGGGCAATGTAGCTAGTGAAATTACTAGGCAATTGAGACTTTATGATCTGATCTCACAGTCGAGTAATCTTATTACCAGACTGTGTTGATGTCTCAGGATGATGTGCGCAGTGTCGCGCGAAACTATGTTTTAGAGTTCCAAGTGATACTGTTCTACTATGGGTGGCCGTGGCGCTTAACACCAGGTGAATGACTAGCTCGTCATATCATTCACTAACATAAAAAAATACACGTCTGAGATTAGACAATACTATTAATAGAATTGTACAATAAAAACAGTACAAAATAACATATCATTACTATTAATAATATTACTATTAATATACTATTAATATTACTATTAATAATACGAAGGAATGTCAATTTATACTCCTGCTACAACAACTACAAGCAGTTGTCAAAGTCAAAGTCAAAAGATTTATTGCAAATAGGCTATTTTTAGCACTTTTACGAGTCAAAATTATATTACGTACATAAAATTAAGTTATCTCACTAAGCATATAAAATTACAAAGTGCGCAAACACTACTGTGTTCCGGTTTAAAGGGCACTGTAGCTAGTGAAGTTACTGGGAAAATGAGACTTTTAGACCTAATTTCACAGTCTATTATTGCTAGACTGTGCCGATGTCTCAAAATGACGTGCGCAGTGCAGTGTCACGCGAGACTATACTTTAGAGTTTCAAATGTAATGTTACTTAACATCAGGCGAGCGACAAGCTCGTCATATCATTTCGTAACATAAAAACTGCGAACCTATTTATTTCATAAACATGACTTCGAGTGAAAATAATTCCATCAATATTTCAGGAGTACCAGTTCGCTGAACAGTTCCAGTTCAGTCAAACCGGGCATCAGTATATCGGATCCTGATGATAGCTGCAAGAATATACGACTAGACAGGTATTATTTTAAATAGATTAATATGTTAGGTTAGTTATTAGGTATTATTTTAAATAGATTAATATGTTAGGTTAGTTATTAGGTATTATTTTAAATAGATTAATATGTTAGGTTAGTTATTAGGTATTATTTTAAATAGATTAATATGTTAGGTTAGTTATTAGGTATTATTTTAAATAGATTAATATGTTAGGTTAGTTATTAGGTATTATTTTAAATAGATTAATATGTTAGGTTAGTTATTAGGTATTATTTTAAATAGATTAATATGTAAGGTTAGTTATTAGGTATTATTTTAAATAGATTAATATGTAAGGTTAGTTATTAGGTATTATTTTAAATAGATTAATATGTTAGGTATCTACCTATTAATATTGATTGGCCTGATAGCTCAGTTGGTAGTAGCTTTGCCTTCTGAACTGTTGGTTGTGGATTTGATTCCCACCCAGGACAAACATTTTTGTGATGAACAATAGGTGCTGGTTCTATGTCTGGGTGTTACCTTGTAATCTATGTGTATTATGTGTGATCTATGAGTTATCATATTACGAGCTATTGGGCCATTTAAAAATAAATTAAAAATTACAATCAAATATTTATTGTAGGTACACACCAAATATTAAAAACGTATGTACAGAATTGAGCTACTTACAAGAAGTGGGGTACAATGGGCGACCGTGTCGCAAAAATGATCTCTTCCAGGCAACCTTTGGATGGAGAGGATTCATCGAAGTGCTAAAAGCTGAATATCTTATACTGTTTTCATTTTTGTTCTTTGTATGTTATCAGCCGTAATGTATAGTAAATGAACAAATTCAAGATTACATTTTATTTTTGTTTTGGCTCCACACTTTTGTGTATTTAGCCAGTGTCAAGTAATTGATAATTTCTCAAGTTAATTAATATATGTATGTGTCAAGTCAAGTCACAGCCCAAGTCATCAAGTCAAGTCGTAGTCTAGTCTAGTCAAGTCATACTCCTAGTAAATCGGTGGCAACTTTACCAGAAGCTTCTATGGAGTTTTGGAAACAACACGAAAAGAAATGTTTCACCATCATTATACCACGTTCCCACACTCACGCCTGTAATCCAGCACTTAACGAATAAAATGCCGCCAGCTTTATGCACTAACACTGAAAATACCACAAGTTTTGGAAAATAGTACAATCGTGGTGACGTGATCTTTTTTTATTTTCCCTCCAAAACTCTCTCAAGACTACTTACTGCTGGGTCTTAAAAGTCTTAAGGATTTTCATCATTGTATCTTCACCTGGCCTTTTTTAAGTTACTGTTGGCCAAATACCATCATCATTGTCATCATCGATCATTGTGGTATATCCAGTTACTACATTTGGATCATTAACAGCTTCTGTGGTGTGATGGTTGAGCAAGTTGGCTCGTGACCCAGAGGGTTCGATGCCCGTGGCAGGACAAGTTATTTGTACACAGAAAAAAAGCGCAGATACTTGTTCTGTGTCTAGGTGTTGTGGGACCATAGTTCTCGTAGTTTCTGGGTTCCTAGATACAGGGAATCCTAGTTAGGGTCCAGGATCTATGTATGTGATCGTTGGGCGTTATTTTTTTATAGATATATCCAGTTACCACACATAGATCATCTTAATATAGGCTTCCTATTATTTCGGGAACGAGTTGGCTGGACTGTAGTCGCGACCCCTTCTCGCCCCGGTACGGCGGACGAGGTCTCACGGGGGGGGTTTTAGTGGGTTCGAGTCCCACATACCCCCTGCCACCACCCCCTTGGTGGCAGGGAAGTGCGAGGGCATTTCCCCCCCCCCTCAAAAAAAAGGCTTCCTATTATTTCCAGTTTGTCAAATGTAACAGTCTAGGTATCTCCAACTTTCAGTTCATCATCGAGCGACGAAGAAGATGATGGGTCGTCGACCAGCGAGAACCAAGACGCCCAATCGGAGAGGAGCCAGGAGTTGGCCACGATCCGCCTGCACAGCAGCCTGACCGCTTCACTTGGCAACCATCGGAGCGCGCTGACTCCGAACCACAGCAAGAGCCTCAGCTCTCCACATACAGGCCAGAACATCCAGGTCCACCCTGTGATGAAGAGCAGTTCCAATCCTGCTGTTGATAAGCAAGCGATGGGAATATCTTCAGGTGAGCTTTTTCATCTTACTTGAAACTTCGTAAATTTATCATGCATAATCATTATGGTTTCATTTAATTTAATATAGTCACACCCAAAATTTTTCTGGGTAAGGTGTTTGATAATCGTAAATTAAATGAAATATGGATAAGGCGTTTGATGAGTTAAACTGATTAAAATCATTGTCAAGCTTGGAAAAGTAACTAATTATAGCCATTGACAGGTGGCTTCTTAAATTGTAATAGTATTAAAAGATTTACAAAATCATTGATCATAGCTTAACTTTTTTTTATTTATGTCTAACTTGACATGTAGTTCTGTCATTTTCATATCATTATCGTCATTATTGAAGTCAATCATTGACAGCCTCTGTAGTATTGTGGTCGCCTCATAACTCGGAGGCAGCCGGTTCGATTCCTGCGGCAGGACAAGTATTTGTGTACAGGAAAAAAGGGCAAATACTTGTTCTGTGTCTGTGTTGTGGGAGCATGTTCCTTGTAGTTCCTGGGTCTAGAGATTAAGGGAATCCTAGTTAGGGCCCAGGATGTATGTGATCGTTGGGCGTTATTATTATTATATTTTTTTATTATTATTATTAATAATAATAATTTTGAATATAATTTTTGTTTCCTATCATATTTTCAAAGCTTAAATGTTGTTGTGTTTAGATTTTAATACTGTGTCCATTCGTAATCTAACCGTATTAATCATCACAAAACGTTGTATCTTTATTTTGTCGTGCATTCTAATATCTATCTATTGGATTAACATTTTATGCTCTATATTTCTGTGTTCTCAATGTTTTCATATCACCTTTTCTTCACTAGTAACCGGACGTGCGATGCTGGGTAATGATTGTATCTTTAATATTAAATTTTGTTTGCATGGTGTTTTGCATGAGTCTTCCATATATTTACTTATCTAAAGGTATGTCCTTTGTAATTGTTCTCGGTACATCGGTTGAACTAATTATTCATTTGACAAATCGTAAGACTGCAATGCGTGTTAGAAACTTGCTTTTAACTGTTTGTATTTGAAGTTTAAGTTTGTAGTTGTATCCACAACGTGGATAAATAAACAATACGCTATTTGTTAATATATTTGTATCAATAATTAATACATTTCAATAACAAACACGGTAAATGTTCAATTCACATAAATCGTGAAAATATCTTATTGCGTTTGCAGAATTTAAATACCTACACGCAATCATAGTCCTAGATTATTTTTCCTGTCCTATTCAAACACAAACTAGTTTGATATCTAGCGACGCTTTTGCCAATAAGTAAAAATAAAATTTGTGATTAAAAAAAGCTATAAAGATATGAATAGTCGGTAGTCTGTTTACTGCTAATTCAGAAAGACTTATGCTTCAATCTCTTCCCGTAAGAGGGCGGTATGCTTGCTAGTAGTTACCTCCCGCTCGGTGACGCTGTAAAGGTTGGTAGAGACCAACAACATTAGCCCGTTCAAAACGAGTGTGCTTTAGACCACAGCACAGAAGTAAAACTTCTTTAGTTTAGCTCCATCTATCTAGCCGGTATAACTTGTTGCTTTGTTTAATGTCGCCATCTTGACAATTGTAAATTGTCATTTTACCGGGCATACCAACACAATAATATATAGGCTGAGGGGGGTTTTGCGTAGGTTGCAACCTATATAACTATAGGCCATCAGCAAGTGCACCGGGCCATATCTGGAACAAAAATGCTTCGTAACACCGAGCGCTCCTTTTTTATAGCCAGACAGGTAGGGGCGCCATGACAGTTTCCGGTGTTGCCACTGTAATAAATTTAATGCCACCACAGGGTAAATTACGGTGCTCGATCACTGCCCGCTGCGCATAGAGTTTACATTTACAACTGGACGTTGCCGCCGTCAAATACAAATTTTTCACTTTGTTATGTTGACAATGGAGAGATCTACGTGTCAACTTCAACTTCCATTCGCCTCGCATTCATCAGCTTACTCCCCAAGTCAAACATAAAGAAGTTTTACTTTTAATAGCATAAAAAAATTGCATGATTACCTCCCAAGTCACTGATAACAAATGTAGAAGCAGCGCACTAAAAACCTATCACTCTACGCTTTTTAAACAAGCTAGTTATACTCTATACACTAACGACTCTTGATCACCCCAATAATACCTTAGGTACGCTCTCATCACCAGCCAGTCGGCAGTCTTCAGAAGACAGCGCGACGACTGCGAACCAGCCGACCATGTGGCTGGGAACTGAAGACGGCTGCATTCACGTGTACAACTGCCTGGATAACATTAGGATCAAAAAGAATAAGATTAAGCTGCAGCATAACTCGGGGGTTCATTCTATTGTGTAAGTGTAAATAAACCTTAAATATTTTAACACTAATAAAAAAATTGTCATTAGAACAGTATTAAAGCAGTGAGAACAAAAAGGGTTTAACTGATTTTTTTCACAAAATGACTTATGAGTATCTTTGGATTCAGCGTGAAATTATCTTCAATAATACATTCTCAAAATACCGAAATGAAGCTTAAATCTCGAGATTTTGAGTCTAAAAACGGTTCATCTGACACAGGAATATAATACAGTTCGCTTAGCATAAAAACATTGTTATATATATTTTTGTAGTAATTGTATGAATTAGAACTATATTTAGTATTTAAAAATAGGATTAATACATTTTCAAGCAACTGAAACTTACAGAAACCTTTTCTATTACTTAATAAGCACTCTACATTAAAATGAAGCCGTTGAAGTTTAAAGTCAATTTTCTCGAAACTATCTATTTGACAGTTAAACCCTTTTTGTTCTCACTCCTTCAATTGTGATATTTATGTTTTAATAACACATCTGTGGTGTAGTGGTAGAACAGATCATAGCTCGGAGCTCGTCTCATAGCTCGTCGGCTCATAGCTCGGAGGCGGCAGGTTCGATTCCCGCGACGGGACCAATATTTGTACAAAAGTCCTCGTAGTTCCTGGGCCCTTGGTACAGGGAATCCCAGGTCCAGGATCTATTTTTGTGATCATTATTACTGACAGCCTTTGTGGTGCGATGGTTGAGCAGGTCTTTATTTTATTTTTTCGGATTCGATTTCCGCGGCTGGATAACTATTTGTGCACAAAAAAACTAAAATATTATTTATGAGTCTGGGTGTTCTTAGTCACGTAGTTCATAGGTCCCTAGATACAGGTAATCCCAGTTCGGGATGTATGTGATCGTTGGGTATTATTATTATCGTTATTAATTACGCCAACACGAGCAAAACAGCGGCACGGCCGTACCATGTTTTTCTCGAAACAGTTCAGGCCATTTTCGACCCCCCTATAACTTCGTTGTGGTTAAACTACAATCTATTTCCAGGTATATGGAAGGAAAAGTGTTTGTTGCTCTCGGAAATGGGGACCTAGTAGTGTACTGTCGAGACGTTGGTAAGTCTAAATCAAACCAAATCAAACTTCTTGTAGCATCGCTCTTTGATTGCTGGCTGTATTTAGATTTACATACAAGATAATAGTTAGATACTACACAGTTGGTAGTAGCTCTGCTTTCTGAACTGTAGGTTGTGGCTTCAATTCCCACCCAGAACAAACATTTGTGTGATGAACATAGGTGTTTGTTCTGTGTCTGGGTGTTATATGTATTCTATGTATGTATTTATAGACCAAACAACTAACTAAATATTCTATCAGTTGCTTAGTTTGGAGGCTAGATAGAATGTCCACAAATATTTATTTACATACTATATTTATCGAATAGTATTTAAAGAAGACGTTAAATCGACTTAAATCACCTTAACTTTATACCGAGAAATACTTAAATAAGTTTTTCAGTTATTTTAATTTAAGAACCAAACTTCAGAACCTTATTTGTTGAAATTTCTATGGAACCAATCTGAAAACATACGCATACAAATAATAAGAGATTTTTCCAAACTGAAACGAGTGGATGGATGATGTCCCATAATAAACAATCGGATGAAGATCCTCCTTTTTTACGTAGGATGAAAATAAGTAAATCAATTGATTCCACGACTGATGAATATTGCAGTAGTTTGTGTCATAAAGTAATGATGTCAGTATATATAATATTAGCCACACCGCCGTCAGGACATACCATCAGGCGATTCGGTGGTACAGCACAAATTAATATAAAAAAAATGGACTTAACAAAACAAATATATGTTTTCCAGATAGCTCCTGGACAGAGAAATCGACGATACCAGTCGGCACGGGCAGTAGTCCTGTCGGCAGCATGCTGCTCTCGGGGGGTAAACTATGGTGTGCCACGCATGCCTCAATAAAGATCATTAACCCGCATACTTTGCAGGTAAGACAAGAAATAGAGCAGGACCTAAACTACTGCCTTGAGGTACTCCATTTGAAAATCTTACGTATCATTGAAATTGTTCGTAATTTATGGCTCGTTGTTTAAATTAGAATTAAATAACATACTTTTTTAACGGTCAAGTTGTCTTTGTCCTTTAAACCAAGTACTATATTTATACCAAATATCACTAAATCCTACTTAACCATACTACATGCCTATTGTAAAAATAGTTGGACTCAAGTCGTAATGATTGGTATGATTGTATTAGTTAGTTTGAAGAATCACATATCAGTTTTAAATATGATAAGTACAAACAAATTTAGAATAACGTATGAAAACCTTGCTCCTAAAATAATTATAAAGTAATAATTACATACTGGAAACTTGTACATTTGGATGTGTGTGTAAAAGTGCTAAAAATAGCTTATTTGCAATTAATTATTTCATTATGACTTGTCGTATTTGTCGAAATTTTGACTGTGTCAAAACAGTTACTTCACTTTTCCTCTGGATATTTATGCATGAATTGTTATCAGGTGGACGAAACATTCCAAATGAGTTCAGAAACGAAACCGATCAGCCATATGGCGGTAGCGGGAGGTGCGATATGGCTTTCCCTTCACAACGCTGCTCAGTTGAGATGCTACAACGCGACCACTAGGGAACAGCTTGCTGAGATCAATATCACGCCGCAAGTCACAAAAATGTTGCATGGTAAGCCGTTATATCTGTAGTCTTCAATATGCCAATAAAAACGTCACAAAAGTCATTAGTCATTTGTCATTCATTGGTCAGACGCGTTATTGAGAGAAGAGATATTTCGATTTCCACAACTTATGCTACTCGTGTAGGTAATTAACAAACTGTAGTGCCTGTGGGCTGGCCAAATAAGAACCGATGACTGTTTGAGTAGACCATGTTCTTCAATATTTTGGTAGAGACCTCAGCAATCGATGAGAATGATTATGAGGATGATGATAATGATCTCAATGGAGACCATGATAGGGAAGATCTGATGTAGTGTAAAATGCCTTCAAACTGGATTTAGCAACGACTTTGTACCAAATGCTGTAGCAGTTACTTGGAACGTCCAACTGTGAAAGTGAAGAAGTGCTAATCTTTAATATTAATAATAGGGCCCATAAATATAATATAGATTCTGCACATAAACTAGGATTCCCTGTATCTAGGGACCCAGGAACTTCGGAGACCATGGTCCCAGAACACCCAGACAGAATAAGTATTTGCGCTTATTTTTCTGTGCACAAATACTTGTCCTGTTACGGGAATCAAACCCGCTACCTCCGGGTTATGGGCCGAACTGCTCAACCACCACACCACAGAGGCTATCTGTATAATATTTATGATCTACATCAGTATTGTCTGCTCAGCGTTATTAACTCATTAATTTAATCAGGCGTGATTTCGAGAAAGTTCATCTTAAATACAAAATGAAATAAGAATATCTGGTGTAATTCCGCTAAATCCAGATAATAAGATCATCTATATTGGGACGGTACAATAATCCTTTGCGACTGCCCCGATATAGTTGACCTTATCATCTGGGTTTAGCGGAATCACACTACATATTCTTATATCTTCTATTCATATTACATTTTGTATTTAACTAATGAATTTTATTGTAAAGTATTTCTTTTTAATCATGATCGGTTTAAAACTTTCATTCATTTTTCTTAAGTTGCCATCGTGACAATCTGACAAATGATCTCTTTTCCATAATCTTTCACCTTTTATAATCTACTAACAAGGTTGGCTTCGCCATTTATTCAGATTCTGCTGCTTTCTTCTGCTGTAGGTCAAAGTCCCACTCGTGATTCAAAATTTTCCTTTATCATTACTAATTTTTTCTAAAAATTTTCCATCATTTTTATGTTAATATTTTGTTACAGGTTGCGATGATATAATCCGCCAGCACAAGGCGGCCTGCCTCCGGGTGACCGCCCTGCTGGCGCACCGCGACACGCTGTGGGTGGGCACCAGCGCCGGCGTGCTGCTCACGGCCCCGCTGCACCACTCGCCCAACGCCAGGACTGGAACCTTTACTGTCCCGCAACTTACCGGTCTGTACCAGCCTTTATCTTAAGCTATCCATTTTCCTTAAGTCGGTTCCGCAATAGGCATGATGACAGTATCAAAAAATGGTCGATTTAATGTTTTTAGGGTAAAATTTATATTAAATAACGTTGAAACACTGGTTTAGTTTTATTAAAAATATTGAGATTACTTAGATTTTCAATAAAATAAAACATTAAAATACTGCGATCGGCCATTTTGACTGAAACGCCAATCACAGCGCATGACGTCACACGTAGATTTTTGCTGTTGTGAATATACGCATTTGGATTGATTTTGTTATTTACTTTCTTCGCTACGCGTAGACACAATGACATAAACATGTCATTGTGTAGGTAAACACCTAGGAGTGACGTCAGAGCCGACGCCATGACACATCGAGCTGTTTTCGCGCCGCATTTAAAAAATATTATGAAAATGGCTTTAATCTTGGTTAAAATTAAGTTTATTACCGAAATAAAGGTTTTTTCGCAAATAGTAAATGTATACCCACATTACGGAAGAGGATTTCAAAATCTTTCGTCATGCCTATTAAACTTAATTTAAATATTGGTGTATTTTAGACATATTAGGTCCATATTCCACATCAATTCATAAAATTAGATGTTCGCCTAAGATTAGGTCAAAAATCAGTCGCAGTGTCACTTGGAACACTAAAATAGAGTTGCCGCGTAACACTGCACTGCGCACGTCGCCCTGAGACATCAATACAGTCCAGTAATAAGATTACTAGACTGTGAGATGAGGTCAAAAAATCTAATTTGACCAGTGATTTACATATAACAAATTTACGTATTACAAGTTACATTTACATACAACAAAATCAATTTTAAAATGGATATATCTCAACTCGTCTGAACAAAATTAAAAATATCGTTCCACATATGAAATGAAATAATAAGGTTGGATGGCTGCTTAAATAAGGTTCAAATACAGAATTGCGACATGTATTATCTTGATAAAATTGGCATGCCTCCTCTATTTTAAACTGGCTTTTACTATATGAAGACTAAAACTGTGGATTATGAATCTCCAAAAAATTTGTTTGGAGGAGATAATCCTTTGTGGAACTTCTGAATAATGAACATCTTAGGTATCGTAATTCAGTTTTTGTAATGTAAATCACAGGAAATAGTTGTTAAATGGTGGATATTTTGTCAATCAGACATTTTAAGGTACCTTACAAAATTTATCAGTATGCAATACCCCTTTGGCACGATCGGCCTGATGCTATCACGTAAAAGTTGGATAATGTTATCAAATTCACGTTGATGCATAATTTTCGCAACCCTTAGACTTGTAAAGAAAATTCACTTAACTTTCAGGTGTTTCCTATGGGCATACGGGTCACGTTAGATTCCTCACGATTGTAGAGAATCCCGTGGCACCGAAGCAACCGACCAAAACGACACAGACTTCCCTTAAAACAAAAGCGTTGAGCCGACGCTCGGCCAACGCTGAGAAACTACAGAAACAAGCGGAAACCAGTCAAAGTAACAAAGAAACTTTGATCATATCTGGAGGCGATGGGTACGAAGATTTCCGAAGTTCATCCATGACTGAAGACGCCGGGCGAGAAGACTCGACCAACCATTTGCTGCTTTGGCGAGTCTGAACCTCGCCATCAGCCTAACAGGGTTCCAGTGTTATCAAACGCTTCTTCAAGCGTTTGCTATTACGAAAATGACGTTCAGTGTTAAACGTAAATTGTTTTCGCACGCAAACGCCGGTCGCGAGTTGCGAAGCCTAAAATTTTACTTATGATTGATGAATGTTAGTAATATTCCAGCTTTCATTTTTAAACGTTGTTGTATGCTATCTAAAATTTGTATTTATGTTTTGCGCTAGCAAACGAGATTATTGAGATTATTAACGGTTAGTTAGGACATTAAATGTCAATGCCATAAAATTTACATCGTGCAGTATTATTGAAATCACTTAGACCGTTTTGGCCTGTTATGTACCTTAAAATAATATTCACAACTGTGAGATTTGTATTAAAGTTTTATAAGCGGAAGTGTTCTTAGAAACCATTATATCTATTATACCCATATCAATTCAAAATACCAACTACGTGTCATTTTCTATCAATATATTAGTTAAATGTCTTAGACTATTGAAATAATAAATAATTTGTGTACCTAAGTAACTTAGGACGTTGAAATTGTTAATTGATTTTGTTGCCATAGTTTCAACCTTAACTACAATATATTCACTTGCGCTCTAGTTTTCAATGCTTACTTTCTCAATTGTCTTCAATTACTGGTTGTAGATTTTCAATTATCTTTGGAACTGCTTTAGCTCTAATTCAATCTTCTATATCACTATGAAAGAAATTCTCAAGTAATCAGTAGGTAATTGAGAATTAAGATATCTATTAAATGGACATATGTTCTTACGAATTATTACTATTCTATCGTTCTAAGTATTACAGTATAAGTAGTAATCTAAACGTTTAGCCTTGTTGAGTGAGTAAGCATAGTAACGTCTAATCTTTTAAAAATCTTCAAAGATTTCGATTAGATTTTGAAAGTATACATTATGATTTTGATGTAATTTCATCCCATCCATCGAATTTGGCTCCCAACGTTGTGATTGCTCAAAATTTGTATTGAAATGTTACCTGACCGGAAAATTTATTGTGAGAGCATTAAGAAATTTTAATAGGACATTGGACGTTGTATCCTATATTTATAATATTGAAGAGTAATAAAGAAAGTCGCACTAACATGAACTTGTTTGATTACTTACGTCCAACCACATTTTAAACTACTCTGTCTTTATAAACTCTGCTCTTTTTGTCTGGCTTGATAGCTCAGTTGGTAGTAGTAGTAGTGGTAGCTGCCTTCCGTAACTGTAGGTTCTAGGTTCATTCCAGGACACATTTGTGTGATGAATATCAATGTTTGGTCTGTGTCTGGGTGTTATATTGTATTCTATGTATAGATTTTCGAAAATTATGTAAGTATTGTATCAGTTACCAATTGTAAAAGATTTGCTTAGTTTGGGGCTAGATGGCGCTGTGTGAATTCTCTACAAATATAAGGTTACGTTATTATTTAGTAAGTGATTGCCTTAAAAATATTCACAAATTTAGACTACAATTTACGTAATTTTAATTTATAAATATGATATTATGTAGGACTAAAATAAATGAAATGATTAAAACAATGTGCAACAATCTACTCTTTATTTAATTCAACTCACTGGTATAATTCATAATTGCGCCATATTAAATAAACATAATAACACTAAGATTTCAGCAATAATTATATTATTTTATTTTCAAGGACATTTCTCAGCAACTTCAGTTATAAATTCGCGCAAATTTATATTTGGGCTCCCATCGTTTTTCTTACCACGGCTTACGTAGTATGGATCATTTTGCAATTGAGCTGCCAGCTTCTTCAGTATAGTTCTTCTATATCTATCACTGTCTATTTCCCTTTTAACTTTGCCTTTATGCTGTTCAGCTGATATCATATCCACGGTAGAACAAATCAACTCTTTAGCTTTTTGGTATTCGTTCTCAGAGGTTAAATTCATTTTTGTCATTCCAGTCACATCATCTTTCTTTCCTCTAGCAATGTAAAATGGATCATTACGTACAGATTTTACAATTTCCTCAATCGCTCCACGTCTGTCTCTTGATGCTTTTACTAAGTCGTAATTAAAATAATATTTTTTGCCACGCGATATGACAAATGGGTCTCCAGACTCGCCAGATGATCTACTGCTTCTTTCAAGTACGATATAATGTGGCTCTTCGGCGTAAACTCGGCTGTCATGCACAGTGCCAGGGTCAGATCTTAAGGCCATGTTTAAATGTCCAACGTTTGGCTGTGGTGTAAATCTGTTTCTGTCAGGGGTGTTAAATAAATATTTTAGTTTACTATCTCTTCCTCTGTTTAACCAAAAAGAACTTTGGTCACTACGTTTGAGCCGAGACAAATGCTCAATATCGTTTTGGACCAGACTAATAGCTTTCAAAATAGATTCTTTTAGACTATTCTTTCTTCTGCCCCTATTGCCCCAAAATGGCTCATCATTCCGTCGCCCTCTGTTACCCCAAAACGGATCAGAATCTTGTCTTCTGCCGCGATTTCCCCAAAATGGATCATTATCTCGCCTTCTTCCAAGATTTCCCCAGAACGGCTCATCATCTCGTCTGCCTCGATTACCCCAAAATGGTTCTTCTTCACGTCTTTCCTGGGCACCCCAAAACGACGAATCTATTCGTCGACCTCTTGTTCCCCAAAAAGGTTCATCGTCTTGCCTTCTTCCCCTGTTTCCCCAGAATGGTTCATCAGAATCTTCTATTTCATTAGAACTACGTCTTCCTCGATTTCCCCAAAATGGAGAAAAATTGTCATCTCTCCTGTCTTTAAAATTCTTATCATTAACATTAAAATGAACAGTGCCATAGCAATGCTTGCAATTAGTTGGATCATCTGAGTAATCTGGATATTCATGATCCAAATTGTATTTTGTAGAATCGCTTTCACGTCGACCTCTCATTCCCCAAAATGGATCATTTTCAAAATACTCTCTCTTTTTCATAACTTTTAGAGTTTTTTGAATATTATTATCATTGCTGTCAACAAGGTTGGAACTTTCAACCGTTTTCTTTCCGCGATTAGCCCAGAATGGTTTGTCTTCTTCATCGTCTGTAGACCTCTTTATACGCTCTACGTTGGATTTTTCTTTGGTGTGATTATGCTTTTTATTATTTTTGTAAATTTTTGATTTATTGGTGTCTTTTCCAAACACAAACCCTGAAGTGACAACAAGCAGTAATATAATGGTGGCGCACAGTTTTTTACGCATCTTGTCACGATCTGGAAAACAATTTTTTTTACAATTAAAATGAAGTTTACTTTTTTTTAAATTAGAATTATAACTTACATTTACAAATAACATGAACAATGATTAGGGAGACTGCATGTTTGAAGTTCTAAAATTATTGCTACACTAAAATTATCAAGGGTACCTTGGGAGAATTAGCAATTGAATCAACACACACGATTATTGCCTTAAGAGAGAATTTCCATATCATCGTCATGCGTTTTACACAGAAGCTACACAGGGCTCTCTGACAATCACTGAAGCAAGGTAATAACAGTAGGTTTTAGTGGATAAAATACCATATAAATAACCTAGCTGCATTTTCAGGTAACGGGGAGTTCTCTCTTGGCAGCAAAATAAAGCTAAATACGCCCTTAGAAATAACTGCACAGTGCACCCCAAACAGGGGCTCCCTCCATGTTGATCCACAGCTCAGCTCTACATATGGATCCACGGATACCTGTATCTCCTATTAAATCTACATGTGAATCCATGGATACTTTTTTTTCGTCCTTGATCCACTAGATGGATCCCAAAATCACACCAAAACGTAGATCCTTCCTACAACACTAATATTAAACATAGTAATTTTTGTATACGCGTGTTTATTGTAAACGCTTAACGCTGAAATGGTTGAACGGATTTTAATAGATGAAATGTAGGTTATCTTGGTCCTGCTGGAATAACGTAATTAATTTCTGAAACTGTTTTTGGTTTTCATGAGATGATGGTTTTGATGAGATATTTATACAAAAATGACAAAAACTAACCAATACTCACATTGCGATATCCAAAAAAAGTATCATAACAACATAACTGAATTACAACTAAAATTATGATCAGTGATAAATCTAAACCTCTTCTCAGAAGTGCTGGTACGCTTCTGAAAATCTCTAGCTTCCGCTGCAGCTTTTATAAAGCGAATCTCGAGTAGGTTGCCTCTAGGGGTGTCACAACAAATTATTTTTTTGTTTTCCTCCCGGTTCCCGTGTGACTTATATTAAATTAAAACAATGCTAGTTGCGTATTGCTTTGGACTTCTGTGGCTGGCCAGTTAAGGGGAAGTGTATTTAAAATATCACTCAACATTGTTTGTAATTTACGCGCTGTATTGTTTTGTTTGGATAATAAATAATATTACTAACACCCAGACACGGACAAACATTGATGTTTTTTTTTTTTTATTCATCTGCATTTCCACAGACACCTGGGTCCGTGCTTTTTGTTAGATAGATCTATCTATCTAACGTCGATGTTCATCACATAAATGTTTTCCTGGAAATGGGTGGAAATAGAATTCATATAATAACTATAGGTGATAACAATAATAATAACGCCCAACAATCACATACATAAATCCTGGACCTTAACTAGGATTCCCTTTGTCGAGGTACCCAGGAACTACGAGGACCATGGTTCCACAACACCCAGACTCGGAACAAGTAGGTATGTACTTTTTTCTTACTTTGAGGTGGTATAAGACCACGGCTATACTCTGAACATCACAAAAAATTGCGTAATATATAAAATAGGTTTTCAATCGGTAGGTATGTATAAAAAACACTAATTTTTTCAATTTGGCTTCGTAATCTTTACTATGGTAAACTTTGTGACGTAAAATATGCAAAAAATTGGATTTCAGATTTTTTGCAGTAGGTAGTGTAGCCTAATTTAATTAGCCTAGCTTCAACTAGGGAATGTTGCCAGCTTTTTGGGTACCCTTTCCGCAGAAGGTGATCTAAATTCTTTGTTTAATTTATGACACCTTTTTACTTACAATATTACTTTTTCTCCAATAATTAAATATAGTTTATGTTACTTGATATGGAAAAATATGTTTAACAGTTTAATAAATTATAATTATATATTTGATAATAAAACCTCTGATTAAATGTTTCTGAAAAAGGTAGCGTACCTAGTGGTATTTAGTAGCAGTCCTTATGTTATCGTAGTAGTTAGTTTAAGAGTTAAAGAATTATAAAAAAAATGGTCTGATGAAGATTATTCAACAGGAATTTGATTAAGTAACTTCGCGTTGGCAACCCTAATTTTTTGATGTTCAAATTGTGTTATGAATATATTTGAACTAACCATATTATGGTAATCAACTTCACCTTGAATGTCAAAGGAAATCCAAGGGTCGATGCCGAATTTGCTTTTTCGCGTACATAAGAAAATCTAGATCCCAAATATTAAAGTTTTCGATAAGATAAACAAAACTTGAAGAACCAAATAAAAATACCTTTAAATAAAAAAAAATATTTTTCTAGCTGCATTTCCACAGACTTTGCCGAGGTCCGTGCTTTTTGTTAAATTATTTTAAATTTATTAATTTAGCTTATTATTAATCATGAACATAAATACAAATATAGGAGGAACAATACAAGTTTTTAAAACATAAGTTCTTATTTCTAATTGTGCATACAATACGAGCAGACCAGCTTCCGCAAGCAGCACCCGTTCACGAACTTGACGCATGTTCCAGCCATTGCCCTCCTCGACCATATTAGAGGGAAGAGGACGACCCGATACACCACCACGTTTGAAAACCACGTTGGTTTAAAAACTACATTTGATTCTATAATGTTTTAACTGCTACGAAAACTATTATGGTCTACGATTTTCCTACGGCCAATGGCTGGACTATCTTAGGTCTGTACTACAGAACGATGCTCATTCATCGATCAGTGCTCAAGCAGAGATTTCATTCAGTAAACGAGTTCTCTGCTTGAGCACCGATCGATGACTGAGCGTCGTTTTGTAGTACGGACCTTAGTACTTCAATTAAATAAATCATTCAATTCTACGGCGTAGATGTTATGTGTGCTACGGTGCTACGCCATATATCTACGACAAATTGAAACAATGGTTTTTGTTTTACTGTAGTTTTGCCTACTATAGGTATGGTTACCCTTTCCCATACTGCATCCTTACCTAGGTGAAGGAAGAATTTTGGACATTAAATAACTAGTCACAGAAACAAATGTCCCGGCGCGGATTCAAACCCCAAAGTACGTGATACCAATTTTATACTTACTTAAAAATAATCTATTGACTTACTTAAAAATGATCTATCTCCTTGATTCTCTTTCAATTGTTGTTAATGAAACCAATTTTTTTAGTTTAAAGACATTTTTGCGCGTTAAAGGAATAACGCAGTAATATATGGACGCTCGTCTGAATTGGTTTTAAAGTTAAGTTTTCGTAGGATTTATTTTAATTTTTATAAAATATGTTGAACACAACTTCATCTTAACATTCCCAAGTTTCTTAGCGGTCACAATGTGTTTGCTCTATGTTGCCTTGATTACATTGGAGCAACTGAGCAAGGGGAGGTTGGGGAAATAGAGAACATTTCTAAAGCTTAACGACTACAATTCACGAAATAATAATTTTGGCATAAACTTATGACGATTTCTATCAATTTAAAAGTATTGTCATTTTTTCATACTATTTTCAGGTCTTAAATAGTAATAATATAAAAAAATGAGGAGTTTACGATTATAAACGTGATAAATAATAAATTTAAACGAAATCTATCAGGATAGCCAACGATCTAGGTAAAATTGTTGTTTTTTTAAATCAAATCAAATAATCATTTATTGACATAAAGATTTTACGTGTGTTATTTTGATTCCATAGACTTCTGAACTAGATCAAGACTGCATGGAGACATATTTCAGGAGCTGCAGGTCGAAAAGTGGAACATAGAGCCCGTTTCCATTTTTATATCCTATGTTTTCCAGCTGACGATAATGATGATGAAAATCACGTAAGCCATATTTACAAAACTTCTCATTACATTCAAAGGCCTGTGCCTTTTCTAATTAAAATAACTAACTCTAATGCGTTGACGTTGTCTACTGGTACCGGTTTGTTAGATAAAGTTTGTCAAAAATATTATTGTACAGATTTAATTTTGTTTTTAGTATACATTAAAGTCTTCGTATTTTTTAATTAATAATAATAATAATATATGTGGACATCTCACACAACGCCACCTAGCCCCAAACTAAGCAAAGCTTGTACTATGGGAACCAGATAACTGATACAATACTTAGATATTTTTTTTTGTAAATACATACATAGAATACAATATAACACCCAGACACAGAACAAATACCTATGTTAATCACACAAATGTTTGTCCGGGGTGGGAATCGAACCTACAACCCATAGTTCAGAAGGCAGGGTTACTACCAACTGAGCTACAGGGCCAGTCAATTATTATAGTTTTGTAATGAACAAATCACAGAGTAAAAAAATTGTAACTTTATATTAGAAAAATTACGAGTTCACATTAGCCCAACCTCCCCTGTAACAATCCTACGTCTCTCACAGTAATACGATTGTTTGTTTTGTACATTACGTGTACATGATACATATTATACGCCCCGGTAACCGTGCTGGGTATAAAAGGTGAAAATTTTTTAACCTTCCCCCATTTTACCCTCGACCACCAGTACGGTAGGAGTAGAGGTTTTTCATATTCTGTACACTAGAATTATTATTTTGTACACTAGTAGCACCCCACAGTTCAAGCGTATCACGTTTTTTCATACAATATTTAACCACCCCCTTTTGAAACAAGTAGGGGTTAAACTTAAAAACCTTCCAAATATTAAGTTCCACAGCTTGGGCCGTATTTTGTTTGACAGTCACTTAAATATTGGTCATGGCCATGGTCATGGTCTATGAAATGGCCGTTTTTTGTGATATAAGTCACTACCTAATTTTATTTTGCTATTTCGTTATTTCTATTCACCAAATTATTCATCCAAGAAATCTACGCATCTTTACCACCGCATTGGCAGTTTATTGATAACCTTCTTGGAAAAATCAGCTGGACGGGAGGCAACAAATTCTTTATAAGCATTTTGTACCGCCTTTCGGGTATTGAATTTTTTTCTAGTCAAGAAAAAAGTTAAGTCTGTTAAGTCGCAAGGTTTGGTGAGTACTGCGGATGATGGAGAGCTACCAACCTCAGCTCCTGTAACTTGGAGACCATCTGCTGTGCATTGTGAGGTCACGCGATGTCGTGCATTAGCAGTGGAGACGAGCGATTGACCGAAGGTACTTGAAGACGTGCGAGGTTCTCCATCATTGTCTTCACAGTACACTTCAGCAGTAACGCTCATCCCATTTGGTAAGAAGCTGTGAGAAATCAACCGTACTTCGCGCTGGCGATCATTGAGTTCGTGTGGCATCCATTTGTCAAGCTTTTTACCTTGCCAATGTGACGCAAATGATTGTTTTAATGGTAACGTCGACAGCTGCTGCGAATTCAGCCAAAGATGGGTATCATTATAATAATAATAATAATAATAATAACGCCCAATGATCACATACATAGATCCTGGACCCTTACTAGGATTCCCTGTGTCTAGGGACCCAGGAACTACGAGGACCATGGTCCCACAACACCCAGACTCAGAACAAGTATTTCCACTTTTTTTTTTTCTGTGCACAAATACTTGTCCTGCCGCGGGAATCGAACCCGCTACCTCCGGGTTATGAGCCGACCTGCTCAACCACCACACCACAGAGGCTTCTACAATCGCCTTCAATTCGTCACGGTCGACTAAAGTTTTCGGACGATCTAGGGGTTAATTTTTTAGGTCGTAATTTCTAGAAAGGTGGCGGGCAAACAAATAACGGGTGGTGCGTTTGTTTGTAGTGTTCGCTCCGTAAAGGTCGTCGCATGTAGAGTGCCATTTGCCCGCGTTGCTGCCATGATGGTACTCAAGGTAGCCTGGAAGAAATCGCTTAATGTGATAAGGTCGCCCTTTGTTCTACCATTTTTTTTATATTTTTTAAGGTGCATTGTTATGTATTGGTTGGTGTTCAATAAAGTATTATTGTATTGTTGTACTCATTTTTATTGCATTACTAGCTTCTGCCAGCGGCTTCACCCGCGTGGCTTATAGGAAAATAATTCAACCACCCATAGCACCCTCTTAAGAGTAGAATTTCGAAAAACCCTTTCATATTGGATACCTACACTTTACAAAGAACACGCCCTCCAAATTTCAAGTCTCTAGGACCAGCGGTTTAGGCTGTGCGTTGATATATAAGTCAGTCATTCAGTCAGTCAGCAAGGACTTTGAATTTTATATGTGTATTACCCAGTAATTTCACTGTAGCTACAGTGCCCTTCAATACAATATTCCCAATTTCTCCTAAAGCTATACGAAGTTGTAAAAATATCTATCCTTTTTCTTTATCAAAATGTTTTTGTTACTTTAGGACCGAATCTCGCGTTATAAAAACAATGAACTAAAAAGACTTTTTCAATTTGTGTCAAAGCTTGTAGGTTCTTATTATAAAAAGAATAATGGATGCTGTCCGCCATTTAGTTATTGATTCATTTCCCAATATGTATTTGTAATTGACATTGACTATTAAGTTTATCAGAAGAAAAAAAATATGTAAAAGATTATACGACAATTTTTCGATGTTTTAATTTTTCGGCCTTCCTGGTGTCCCCCTTTCTTAAGCTCTCACTTTTAAGGGTCGGTTACTTTAGGAATTTCTACCTCCTGGGGACTCAAACCCGTCCCTGAAATCAAAAGTTCTGCTCTTCTCCACGCACTCTATTGTTACAGAACTCCATAATTACAACACCATCAATACAATTTCTCGCGTCGGTCAACATTCCATTTTCATCTAGAAACATAGTTTCTTGATACATATGCAGGGAAAATCTAGATTTTTTTTATCATTTCTAATTTTTTCATTTCTCGAGCCTCGGCCCTCGTCTGTCACTTGTTTTGACAGCACAAAAGCGCGGGAGAATTCAATTCTAAAGCTGTCTTTTCAAATCGCTAAAGCTATAATCATTCATTGACTGGACTCATAGGACTTCTTTAGACAGGACAAAATCTGTCGAGTTAACTAGTTATAAATATTAATTTACATTTATTTTATATATTTCGATGTATGAATGTGAAAATTATACCTTAAATTAGGTTTTTTAAGCGTTTTTTTTACTTTTTTTAAATGTTATAGAATGATGTGACGAGCTAGTCGTTCACCGATGTTAAGCGCCACGGCCGCCCATAACAGGAAAATGTCACTCGGAAACCCCAAAACATAGAGTTTCGAGCGACACTGCACTGCGCACATCATCCTGAGACATCAGCACAGTCTGGTAATAAGATTACTCGAATACGAGATCAGATCATAAAGTCTCAATTGCCCAGTAATTTTACTAGCTACAGTGCCCTTTAAACCGGAACACAGTAGCGCTTGCACACTACTGCTTGGCGGCAGAATAACTGGCAAAGCCAAGGTGGTACCTACCTAGACGAACTTTTTAGAAAAAAAAATCCTACCTCCTAGTTACTTCAAACTTGTCTAGCTTTGACCACGCTCTCACCTGATGGGAAGTGTTGATGCGATCGAAGGTAAAGCATGCTAGTCAAGCGCCCGCACTTAAGTATAGAATGTAAATTATTTACTACGATGCACTCATTTGCACTCATCACCAAACAACTGCAATTGCCCAACACATCAAAGATTTATAATCATTGGATAGTTTTAAAAATACATACCCAGCCTCGTCCAGAAATATCCAGAACATGTTTACCCAACTCCTGTGTTTGAAATTTATGACATGTGCGATAGAAAATGTATATTTTTATCAGCTGGAAATCCAATTGACTGTAGATAACGAGCTATTCATGGGTCCCAGATCTTTAATTTTAAACTACAAAAAAACATTGCCTGATCTTTTTTGAAATGCTTTCTCTTTTGTTATTTAATTATCAAAATGGCATTAAATAAATAAATAAATATGTGTGCAGTATGGGAACCAGATAACTGATACGATACTTAGATACTTTATGTTTTTAATTATACACATATAATACACACCCAGATACAGAACAAGTATTTGCGTTTTTTTCTCTGGACAAATACTTATTCGGTCGTGGGAATCGAACGCGCTGCCTCCGAGTTATGAGCCGGCCTGCTCAACCACCAAACCATAGAGGCAGTCTGTGTGTGTGTTTTTATTGTACTCTACAATTTATAGATCTAATTTGCTATTAGTTTATTTATAACAGAATTATTGTGATCCATGTAAGAAGTCATAGATAACACTTTTAAAATTAAAACCACTAAGCTTTAAATGTGAGACCATAAAGGTGAAAATCGCCTACACACTGCCTAATGCACAAATACTGTTAACCTATCATACACTTGGTTATAACACCAAATTCCTATACGAAGTGTTATCGTGCCCATGAAAATTTATTGCAGTTTTTACATATAACTAGGCTTTATACACCTAACGGTATACGGAATAGCGCTCATTATTGAATGTAGATGTCGAAAGATTATTGGATGTATGAGCGGAAGTTATTGACTAAGGAATTTGAGAGTTCGGAATTTTCAAGCCTGGATTTTTTTAAATTTAATGCAAATAAATGACCTAAAGATGGAACATTTACGCCTGTTTCCATCGCTGTCTTATTAGGACAAAATATATTACCTAGGTATGTAGTTCCGGATGGGAATCGAACCCACAACCTACAATTCAGATGGCAGGGTCACTACTGACTGAGCTATCCAGTCATGTGATTAATATATTTATGTTCAAAATATAAAAAATATCTCTTCATAAACTAGAAAGGGGCAGATAGAGTGTTTACCTTTTAACCATCTTAAGATGGTTGAACAGATTTTCTTGAATTATAGCTAAGAACAAACTCAATCAAAATATTTTTCAAAAAAGAACAAAAATCAAAATCACGTCATCTGTTTGGGACCTACGATGATACAGACAAGATCTGAAAACGGCACGTGAAAATAAAAATATCAGAATAAGTACCTATTGGAAAATATATTGTTTAATGTTTTAGTTAGTATATCATTTATATACAAGGTGGAATTTAATTCGTTAATTTCCTTTAATAGATGTATTCAGTCCATGCTATAGAATGCTCCCATATAACTAAATAAAAAAAGTACTTATGAAATAAAATTTAAATCTAGGTATTATCAAATTTAAATTCTAAAGAAAAGCCTTGTGACATTGAACAAAGCAGGTGTTTTATTGCCTACGAAACATTTACAAAGCTGTGTGTACCGTTAAATAGACATTTCGGCTGTCATGCAATTATTTTAAGAGGCTCTAAATACTAAAACAAAATCAGTTTTTTTTAAATTGGACCTTGTACTAATATTCTATAGCATGGTCTGAGTACATACATTTCATTTAAGGAAAAGGGTGAATTAAATGCCACCTTGTATAGTCAGCTGTCTCATCGTCGTCATCTCTGTTACTCAGTACATTATGTAATATTTTTTCACTCTAGTGTTATTTGAGACAGAGATGATGCTCTACAAAGGAGGTTGTCCCAACCTGTACATTATTTTCGGTTACGATGACCTACAAAAACAACATACAAAGAAAACGGTTTGAAAACCATAGTTCTACGGCCAAGGCCAAAGGTTTGCGTGTCAGAACTGGCACTCTATTAAGATAAGCCTTCCTTCCTTCTACGAAAGAAAGCCACTATTCGTTAATTTTTTACTTTTGATAGTAACAATAACGCCTAATGATCACATGCTACACGTTCGATCGCATCGTCACTTTCCATCAGTATATGAATGTTAGACAAGTTAGAAAAAAAAAAATGGATTCTGGATCCTAACTAGGATTCCCTGTGGACCCAGAAACTACGAGGACCATGACACCCAGACTTAGAACAAGCGTTTTTTTTATGTGCACAAATACACTTGTCCTGCCGTAGGAATCGAACCCGCCGCCTCCCGGTTATGAGCTGACCTGCTCAACCACCACACCACAGAGGCTGTTGACTTACCTGTAAGATTAAGTCTATTTAGAATTTGGATACAAACATTATGAGGCATGCGAGACGCACGCCTGAAGCATGCGCCGCGAATGCATAGCAATGTCTGTATCACCCTGATTCATATATATCTTGTTATGTAAAATTGAGTTACTTTCCATATAAAAAGGACACTTTGAATGGACATGGATGGTATTAAATAAAAATCACTAACTTCCAAAAAAGGTGAGTAACAATTCGTTTGAATTTTCGTAATAAATCTTTGTATCCCAAACAAAATAGTAAATTTTTTGGAATTAGTACTTAATTTAGAATATTATAAAGTGTTTTTCCAAATGTGTAATCGTGTCTATTAAAGTAGACGTAGTGAAATGCGCACATACGCATCAAAACATAGGAAACATATATCAGTTTCTATATTAATAATTATTTTACATGATTTACATGACAAGAGCTTGTCAACGTTTCCTTTCATGTTAATAATAACATAATAAAACTTACATTAATATCATATTTAAGGTTCGCGGAGTAAACCCACGCACAACCCACTCAACAAGCAAAACATTTATATCATTTTAAAATCCCGTATATTTCCTCTAAGCCCATTGAATTTCACAACCCACACAAAAAAAAACTAGAACACACAAACAAATGAATGAATTATTAATTTAACATAAACTTTATAGCACGCGAATATTCCATAATACCGCATAACACTACGAAACTATACTGCGTAAAAAATGCGCTTTTCACGGGAAACGTGTTCGTCTCCTTCTACCATCGGGGAAATTTGTCTCTCTGTCTCGTTTTGCCGCTGTAGCGGGAAATTCTATGGAGACACGGGCAGACCTGTAGATTCGACCGCGATGTAAGGACGGCTTTTCGCAAGCCGTTTTGCAAAAAAATTCCCGCGATTTTAGAACTTATGAGTGGAACCTTTTTAGTGCAAAGTTTTTGTGCTCATTTTGGATTACGACAATGGTGATGTTGGTTATTGTGTATGGTTGTTAGTTTTGTGTTAGTGTTAGCTTAAAGTTAGTGTTAATGTAATGTAAGGTTGAAAGACGTAATAGTGAGGTATGTATTATTTAATTAGAATCTTAATATTTATATATGTAGTAGAAATTTTCATTTCAATCATGGTAGTTTAAAAAGTGCCTTAAATTTCATCCAAATCGGTTCATTCGTTTCAGCATAAAAGCCACAATAAACTGCTGTTTATCTTTTAACCGACTTAAAAAAAAGGATCTCAATTTAGTTTTAGTTTTTTTTTGTACTATGGTCTCACAACACCCAGGCACAGAACAAGTATTTCCGCTTTTTTTTTCTGTGCTCAAATAGTTGTCCTGTCACGGAAATCAAACCCACCGCCTCCGCGTTACGAGCCGACCTGCTCAACCACCGCACCACTAAGGCTGTCAAAATTAAGGTGATTGATATTCGTTAACCCCTTTATTAAAAGTATATATTTTCTTAGTGAGCTGTAAGATACGAAATAAATCAACAATTCTACGGGAAACAAAAAAAATGCAAATGTTATTGATTACTCTGCGAAATGGGAGGATTCTAAAAACAACAGAACCGGAGTAAATTTTGGACAAACCTAATATTTATATAGGATTGGGTAATTGAAGGTGTAAAGCAAAATAAAAAAAGTTTTGTTTTTCAATTGATTTTTATATTTGAGTAAATTATAAATATTGTTTTCAACTTAACTAAAACACTTTTATAATTTAACGAGCTTCTGCCCGCAGCTTCGCCCGCGGCGTGGCCTATGGGAATATAATTGAACCACCCAATTCACCCTCTTAAGGGTGGAATTTCGAAAAATCCTTTCTTAGCGGATGCCTACGTCATAACATCTAACTGCATGCCAAATTTCAGCCCGATCCGTCCAGTGGTTTGGGCTGTGCATTGATAGATCACTATATTAGTCAGTCAATCAGTCAGTCACGTTTGAGCTATATATATTTAGTAATGCTAAATAAATAAAACAGAAAAAAATAAAAATGGAACTTAATCTAAAAAACCACTACCAGTAGGCAACGTGCCCAATAACGTGGCAATGCTGGCAGCATTGCCACGTTGAATGGCAATGCTCAATCTTTGGCTGAAGTAGAGGCCAGCATTTTGCTTTTTATTGTTTTCTGTTAATAAAACAGAAAACAATCTAGATATCTATAATATTAAATTACAAATAATTTTCATTTGTGTAGTATATTTATCGAAAAAAAAAAGAAAAATGGTTACTTATATAAATGAACTTAGGAGAAAGAAAAAACTAAAGTATACATCAGAACTTAAAATAAATAATAATTGAAGAAAAAGTAAATAATATATAATAACAATTTTTTTTTAAATGTTATTGAATGATGTGATGAGCTAGTCGTTCACCTGATGTTAAGTGCCACGTCCGCCCATAACTGAACAGTGTCACTCGGAACTTAAACATAGAGTTACAAGCGACCCTGCACTGCGCACATCATCGTGAGACATCAGCACAGTCTGGTAATAAGATTACTAAACTGTGAGATCAGATCATAGCGTCTCATTTGCTCAGTAATTTCACTAGCTACAGTGCCCTTCAAACCGGAACACAGTAGTGCTTGCGCACTACTGATTGGCGGCTGAATAACTGGCAAAGCGGTGGTACCTACCTAGACGAACTTTGCTAAAAAGTCCTACCACGATATCTCGATGTCTATAATATTAAATTACAAATAATTTTCATTTGTGCAGTATATTTATCGTAAACAAAAGAAAAATGGTTACTTATATAATTTAACTTTGGAGAAAGAAAAAACTAAACTATACATAACAATTTAAGATAAATAATAATTGAAGAAAAAGTAATATAATAATATATAATTACAAATTAATTATCAAATTCGTTTATTATGTTTCCACACGAGAAAGTATATAAAAACTTCTCCTATAAAAGCTCCTTTTGGATTGAATTGGATTGAATTGAATTGAATCTTAGTTAGTGACTTCAGTAATGCATTATGGATGTCAACCAAGATGAAACACCTGGCCCGATAGCTCAGTTGGTAGTATCCCTGCCTTCTGAACTGCAGGTCGTGGGTTCGATTCCCACCCAGGACAAACATTTGTGTGATGAACATCGATGTTTGTTCTGTGTTGGGTGTTTATATTGTATTCTATGTATGTATTTACAAACAAAAAGTATCTAAGTATTGTATCAGTTATCTGGTTCCCATAGTACAAGCTTGCTTAGTTTGGGGCTAGATGGCGCTGTGTGAACACATATTTATTTATTATTATTATTTAATAATTTGTGTACTTTTTATGCTATGATTAGCAAAAAAACATGGCCCTCCAGATGAGGAGACACGGTCATAGCCTATGGGAATCTCTAACACTAGACGTGCAAGTTATTCGTTCGGCGGTGATAATATACTATGACCTTTTTTTTTTCAATGCTGTGGTGGAAATGTGGTGGAAGCTCATTCCACATCTTCATCTTATTACACTGCACAATAACGTATTTACTAGGTGGTAGGACTTTTCTGCAAAGTTCGGCTAGGTAGGTACCACCGCTTTGTCAGTTATTCTGCCACCAAGCAGTAGTGCGCAAGCACTACTGTGTTCCACTTGCTTCTAAACGCTATACGGGTCACTTTAGTGTTCTTGCAGATCTTATTTCGGATCTGTACGAGGTACGAGTACGAGGTATCAATATTAGGTACAAAATAGCTGGTATCGTGAGTATCGCAAACAATTCTCTGGTAACCAATTCATCTGCGAGCTAAGGTACTTCACAATGCTTTCAAGTCTCAGGCCAAGCTCATAATTTTTCGAATATCCTTTGAGCGTGTGAGCTCATTAGACCTTTCAAAGGTAAAAGTGAAATTATCCGCTTTGCTTTTAGGAATTAGGCGTGTTTTGTCAGCAGAATTTTTACTTGGCAAATTGTTACGCTTTTTCATAAAATAATTGGTCGTTATTATAAATTGAGTCTTTTTCAGATTTCAGGTCACCATCATCATTACCAGCATGTATTAGTTAATTTCTAAACGTAGGTTTGTCACAATTCACGCCTCTGAACCCGATCTTATTTCCTCCAGCTTCTGCCAACTACTCTAAACTCCATTTTTTTTATTAGATGGAGTAAAATGACAGATATGTCACTTGTCAAAATAATGCTGCCAACTTCCAAATCATAGTGTAAATACCAAATGGATCTGATACAGTTCCTGCAGTTCATAAGAGTGGATTTATAATTTTCCACTATAACAACGCCACTTCTTTTAGTTCTAAATACTATCGCGAACAAGTTTCTACTTTGGCGTGAGACAGTGAAGACTATTCTTCCGATACTGAATAAAATACCCCGTAACAAAAATAAAAACTGGTTTTATTTAGTTATACTTGCAATTTTTATTTGAATATACTGCATTTTCACAGGCTACTAATGAATGTAAATCACTAATTAGGCACGAATTACAATTTTGTTTAAATTATTAAAATATAAAACAATGGAGTAGATCACTAAATTGAAATGAATCAGTGAACTGTATCTTTTGTACAAGCACTGTATATTATGAAAACGTGGCAACACTAATAATTTACTAGGTGGTAGGACTTTGTTGCAAAGTTCGTCTAGGTAGGTACCACCGCTTTGCCAGTTATTCTGCCGCCAAGCAGTAGTGCGCAAGCACTACTGTGTTCCGGTTTGAAGGGCACTGTAGCTACTGAAATTACTGGGCAACTGAGACTTTATGATCTGATGTCACAGTCGAGTAATCTTATTACCAGACTGTGCTGATGTCTCAGGATGATGTGCGCAGCGCAGTGTTGCTCGAAACTCTATTTTGGGGTTCCGATTGACACTGTTCTGTTATGGGAAGCCGTGGCGTCACATCAGGTGAACGGCTAGCTCATCAAATCATTCAGTAACATAAAAAAAAATGTCATTTTACTTCGTCTAATAAGTAAATGGGGTTTACTATAACGTCGCTCCATCTATTAGCGAGCGAGCGTCCCACACTACGTTCGCCAAGTTGCGGTATCCACTTAAGAACACGTCCTACCCTAATGGTTGTCTATTTTGTAGCTAATGTTACCAGCTCGTTGACACTGCAAGTTGCTAATTCTGTGAGCTATATCAGTCACCTTCGTGTGCTTTCTTTGTCGGATTATTAATCATTCCTTATTAGATTCTAAATAGAAACTATCTTCATAGAGTCACTATGCTTTTATGATGAGAAAATTAATCCGTCCGCGGATTTGTACGATTGCGGATTCACCTTTTTTAGGCTAATCAGGTTTCAGTTCCGACCTCTGACATTCTTTATTAACCTTTTAGAGGTGAATTGTCTTACGTTATTACGAGAAGTACGTGGACGTCTTTTGATACTAGATTCGCTTCTTGTTGTGCACAAGGGAATTTTCACCTTTTAAGCATGTAGATAAAGGTTCTTGGATAATTGGAATTTAATTGGAATTAAAAATAAATTCAACCGGCAATGACGTGGAAAAGTGGGAAATAAACACTCAACCAAATTGAATTATGACTCACCTTCAATCTAGTTTCGCAAAGCTAATCAAAAGTAAACAAAGAAAATCTACTATGACTTTTCCAAGACTTTTCTATCACATGAACGTCACTATCTAAGTCAAAAGTCAAAGTCAAAAGATTTATTGCAAATAGGCTATTTTTAGCACTTTTATAGGTCAATATTATAGGTCCTTCAAATTAAGTTATTTTACTAAGCATATAAATTTACAAAGTGCTTATCCTACTAATCTCTACAAAATTGCTAATATATAAAAGAGAATTAAAAAGTATGTTTGTTTGTTTTTATGTTTGGCTTTAACGCCAAAGTGGCTGAATCAGCGACAAAACTGCGGGACTAGCGGGACTCTACCTACCTCATATATCTATCGTCTCAACTGACAAAAACACTCTTAACTACTGAAACCTCTAACCTCCAACAGTGTAACACATATGACATTTAACAAATCTGTCAATTAAAAAAAGATTTACAGTTTACCCAAAAGTTATGTATTTTGTAAGTTATGTATTTTATTCGCAGTCAAATAAATTGCCAAAACGCTGAGTGATTCACGATACAGAATTTCAACGTTAAATGTAAATAATTTGAGTCGTGCTTTTTATGAGTGGTGGTTACCATACTGTAAGGCTGCAGTATGGGTTTAATGACGCCTTGCGTTTGCTCCTAAAGTCAGTGCCTTCATGTGTGCGACCTTGCTAATTTAGAGGCTATTTGTAGCTGAAAATGATAAGATCAGCGTGGCATATTATGTGTCTTAAGTTAATATACTGATAATTCTGATAATTGTACAAGACATGCTGAACTTGGCCAAACTTGAGTTTTATAAGCCATGTCTATACGTAGGGTATAGGTAATTCTATTTGGGGGCGGTAAGGCCTGCACTGACGTCCCACATTGTGTATTGTGCATTTACATTGGGTCTTATTACGCGGGAACATTTAATTTCCCGATATAAAAATTGACTTGTATCGGTCTCGCTATTATAAACTGTCAAGTGTGCCGAATCTCATGAAAATTTGTTCTGGCATTTTGACGTAAAACCTAGACAAATAAAGAGACAACATTTTATTTATTTAACTAATTATGGATAAAGATAAATCATCAAATTCATCGCATAGTTTAATAATGCAGGGAAAATAAACAGTTTCATCAGTAATTCCAACTGCCCATACTGTTTCTACGTTGATGTTAATATTGGCTACAAAGTAATGCTCAATGCTGGTAACAATTTGCACGCATGGGAGAAATCAAATTATGGTTTACGAGATTAATGTAGATGCTGTTATTATAGGCTTATCAAACATTGCTTCAAAATCTTTTTAACTTTTTTTTGAGAAGTTTTTTTTTGTTTGGCTCTACGCGGTTTGCGTTTAGCCAGTTCAAGAAGCTTATATAAAACACTGGAATGTATTGAGCACAATGCTTAAGAAAAGCGACCTTGATACTTCTGATTTTTCTTCTTTTTCTTCAACGTTCATCAAATTTCCTTAATTTAAAGCGCTGTTCGTAATACATTCTAATTAAAAAATAACAATATATATATATGTATTTACAAAAAAAAAGTTATTAAGTATTCTATCAGTTATTTGGTTCCCATGGTATTATGGTATGGTAGCTTGGCTTAGTTTTTTTAGGCTAGATGGCGCTGTGTGAAATGTCCAAAAATATTTATTGTTATTGTTTTATAAAGATTCTTGTATAGGCTTCCTGAGCCAGTGTCAAGACGTAAGACGTAAGACGTCGTTAAGCCATGACGGCAGCCTTCCGATGGCTTAAACATTGAACACACAAATGAAGAAAAGAATGAGCAAGTATTCAAAAGCATGAACCTAATCAAAAGTAGAAGAAACACGTCATCCGATCACTTTACCCTGTGTTGATTGATGAGGGGTAGAAAAAAATCGAACAAATCTGAAAATATGCAGTCTGGTGCTCCATTGTATGGGAAATTCGATGACGCAATGAACACCGCTTTTACTAAAAAAAAAAAACATAGTTTTCAACCATTCTAAACCGAAATTTTTGATTGAAAACGTTTTAAACGAAAAAAATGGTTGAAAAAAAAAAAAACAATTTTATGCACTAACACTGAAAATAACACAAGTTTTCGAAAATAGTACAATGCGGTGTCGCGATCTTTTTCGTTATCCCGCCAAAAACTCCTCTTTTATTTACCTAGATTTGTTTTCTAGTGTTCTTATTAAAAGCACCATTTTTTTTCGATTTGTTAGAGTCCCATATAAAAATATAAAGCTTTTTCATAAAAAGGCAAACCTCTGCAAAATAATTTATTATATTACATTCTCGCAACCGTGGCTTTATATAAAGCGAGTATTAATTTTCTGTAGAAAATTGAGCCTTTTTCTTAGACTCGCTTAATATATTCCGCGATGGATACGCTTCTTTAGGAAATTGGTTTATTCCGCTGCTATTTGGGAACATGGATATTAATAAAATTGAATAGAAAAATATTTCTCGTATTTTTTTTATTGTTTAACCCTAGACGCGCTTCACTGCGATTTCAAATATTTTTTTCATTGGAGTACATCCGTTTTCTTGTGCATCATTTTGCAAATTTTCTTCTAAATTTATTCAGCTGTTTAAATGTAAATGTGAAAAAAATAAACAGACATTTCTCTTTTATTTATTACTAGTTGACCAGCCCTGGCTTCGCACGGGTGAATTCGTAAAACGCGGTCGAACGGGATAAAAAGTATCCTACGTCCGTTTCCTGGTTCTAAGCTACCTCCCCAACAATTTTCAGTCAAATCGGTTGAGCCGTTCTTGAGTTATAAATAGTGTAACTAACACGACTTTATTTTATATACATTATTATATATATACAAACAGGGTTTTGAATGATCTAATAATGTCGCATAAATTGGAAATATTAATTTTATAGCTCAAGACAGTTTATTTCTTGATCGGACTTTTTTACAAAATTTTCTTTTTTTAATACTTCAATGCAAGACAAAGAAGTTTTTATCAGATTTCTATTTAAAAAAAAATTGAAATAATAATAGTAACGCCCAACGATCACACAATCCTATCCTATTCTAATCCTAATCTAAATCTAAATTCTAATCTAATCCTATTTAGGGTTCAATGGAATAACATTACAACGACCTACTCGCTCGTCTGATGTTAAACGACACGGCTGCCCATATCAATTGCAGTGTCACTCGGAACTACAATGTATAGAGTTTCGCGTGAAACTGTACTGCGCACGTCATCCTGAAACATCAGCACAGTAACAAATTACTAGACTGTCAAATCAAATCATCATTTGCAAGAATACACTATTAATTTACGTACAAGGTCACATAGTAAGCAGTGGATACGTGCATTCAGCCTGCAAGCAAGCGTGCAAATATTAAAAATATATTTTTGTTACTACATTAACATTTGTTATTACCTGCTACATATTCCTTGACACTCTAAAAACATTTGCCTAAAAGCCAGTCACTCAAATATTGTTTAAATATATTTCCTTCTAAAGACTTAATTTCATTAGGCAAATTGTTAAAAATTATTATAAACATGTTATATATGTTTTTCTTATAAATGTGAGATTAAGTAAGTCTCATTTGCCCATTAATTTCACCAGCTACAGTGCACTTTAAACCGGAACACAGTAGTGCTTTCACACTACTGCTTGGCGGCAGAATAACTGGCAAAGCGGTGGTACCTACATAGACGAACTTTGCAAATAAGTCCTATCATGTAATTAGAATCAACTCGCACTAAAGGTACAGAAATGTTGTCAGTGTCAGATTTAAATCATCCCGCGTCCTTACCTAGAGGTCGTAATTGGTTTTGTTCCATTCACATAATACAATTAACTTAATAGCACCCAGCATCTGTTTACTAATTTGCTAATTTTACGTTATATCTTTGTTTCAGGTTAATTATTAGAACGCTTTGCGTAATTGGAAACTTTTCCAGTAAAGTGTATTTAGCATAATTAGTAATTACAAAAAAAGTTTATTTAGATTTACTGAAAACTTTGACGCCAATTTATTTGAAACAAGCAATAGAGTAATCGCATATTTTCGATTTTAGTAACTTCAAATTTGGAACAGAAAAAAATGTATTCGAATTTCAAAAATAAACTGTCTATAAAGTGGAAGTTTAAAAATTGAGTCTGGGGACCAAGCGGAACAATCCGAATTTATTTTGTATAGAAATTCATTGGCGATAAATAATAACAGTATTTGAAATTAAATAGAAAATAAATTAACAAGTATTCACGTGTCTAAAAACAAAGTTTTGATAAATTACACGAAGAGTTAATAAAATAAAAACCTTCTAAATTCAAAAATTCAAAATGGCGTCTCCATCTGAAGACCCTAAAGCGCCATCGCCGCCGCCTCCAGAGCAGAGACCAAGCAAGATGGAGAGAAGAATGTCACACTTCAAGGAATACAAGTTCTTTAGAAGCTTCAGTGCAAAGGTAGAAAACTGGCCTATGAGGAAAGCAGAACAGCTGTGGAGGAAAATGCGGGAAAGAAAAATTGCAGGTAAGAATCTTTTAAAAATTATTTTTTTATTCTTAAAATTGTAGTTTTAAAACAGTATAATGAGAATTCCCCGCTAATTATTACAAATGTAAGTGCAAAAACTTTCCGCCCAACGTGGGGCTCGAACCCACGACCCTGAGATTAAGAGTCTCATGCTCTACCGACTGAGCTAGCCGGGCTGTGAATGTCTGTGTCGAATTTATGAAATGGTTCACAAACTTGTGTACGTAATCAATTTTTCTTACTCTTCTATACATACAACTACTTATACAAATAAAATATACGATACACTATGTGAAATATTGTTTTGTCTCGTTTTTTCTAATGAAGAATACGTATTTCACAAGAGAAACAACATTATTTAAGTTGTTGTTGCGTAATATTTTGTGGTGACGTAGACAGTTGTAGGTGCGTGTCATGTCAGACATCTTATGAGACAAAATTAATAGTTTTCCCTAACGCCAACGAATTTTCCAAGGTTTTCCTAGTGAGAACTGCTGGGCGATCACGTAACTCGATTGCAACCGATAGAAACACATATTTATACGGATTTGACAGTTCGAATACGCAGTTTATGTGCATAGTTAGTATGGAAATTTCACTTGATGAATTGGAATCAAAGTTTCGTGATATCCCCCCAGCTAAGAAACATTGAATATTACTCAATATGATTAAAATTCATAGATCATTACATTTTCAGATAAAAAAAACCATCTTCAGGAATGTTTACATTATTTTTATCTCGATTGAGCGATACGCATTCCACAGGAATTCCTTCCTTCCCTTTCAGCTTCCTTCAGTCTAAGAATTTCACTTCCATTTATGCGGCGGCATTCCTTTTTGCGATCGCAGTGTTTTCTTTAACTTTGTTATTTCTAATAGAAAATTTATAAGACAATTTATTAGAGAATAACAGAAAATTATAAATATTGGTAGACATTTCACACAACGCCATCTAGCCACAAACTAAGCAAATTTTGTACTGCGGGAACCAAATAACTGATACAATACTTGGATACTTTACTGTTTGTAGAATAGTATAGAAATTATTGTCCTGGGTATCGAGCCCACAACCTGCAGTTCAAAAGACAAGGTTACTACCAACTGAGCTATCGGGCCAGTCACATTTGTATTTAAATAAGAAATAATTACATAATATTAGTATATTAACATAATTTTGGTCTAGCAAGCGTACGTCTATGTCTAGTCACAGATAAGTTGTGGGAGAATGATATCTCAAAAAATAAAACAACAATATTTGCATAAGTACCTACTGTAAGTATATAATAATATGCTATAATTTGGTATCCAAATAATGCATATATATACCACCGCTTTGCCAGTTATTCTGCCACCAAGCAGTAGTGTGCAAGCGCTACTGTGTTCCGGTTTGAAGGGCACTGTAGCTAGTGAAATTACTGCTCAATTGAGACTTTATGATCTGATCTCACAGTCGAGTAATCTTATTACCAAACTGTGCTGATGTCTCAGGATGATGTGCGCAGTGCAGTGTCGCTCAAAACTCTATGTTTTGGGGTACTGAGTGACACTGTTCTGTTATGAGCAGCCGTATCGCTTAACCTCAGGTAAACGACTAGCTCGTCACATCATTCACTAACATAAAAAAAAATGAAACCGTCCAAATTTGTGTGAAAAAAAAAAAACGTTTTAATTGGTATAGAAGTTGCAAGGAAGGTAAATTTCCACGTCAAATCTGTCCAAAAACATTTAAGGCGCGTTATTTTTAATTGTTGTTGGCAGAAAATATATATGCCAAAACCAGTGGTACACGTGAAGACAAAATTCCTATTATTATTCCTACCTAGGTATTTTTTGGGTTATTTTTATTTTATTTTATTTAACCCGTTTCAAGTCACAGGTTTTAATTTAACTTCTAACTTCTTTTTCTACTTTCAACTTCCTTTCGCATCGCCAGTTTACTCTCCAATTCATGCGTGCGTAAAGAAGTTTTACTTCAAAATAATTTCGTGCCATTGACTTGAAGGAAAAAGTATGTAGATTTGAAGGAAACCTTCAAGTCAAAAAAGCAAAAATCTGTTACCGCTTTTGCTCTTAACAGCACTTTTTCATTCAGCGAAGTTTTCTTTTACCGCAAAAACTCGAGCGTGCCTGAGTTTTAATCAGTCTCCGTTGTTTTAACGGTGTGGTATTTAACGGTTAAAAGAATATATAAGCCTACCTACAGGTCCTTTGTTTGACGGAAATTAGTAAAGTCAAGGAAACTTTGTCGTTATAAAAGTTAAGTGGGGTTGGTAATTTGACTTTAATTAAAACATAGGTAGGTAGAAAAATTGGGATTCAAGATTAAGTGCGTTGCGCTCACCAATTTTTGCTGCCTGTTCAAATCCAAATTTTTGCTATTTCGCAGCGTTGCCGACTTCACACTACCTAACTAGGTACTACTACGACTTAAAGTGTTTTAAAATCTGTGGTATCTACTTATAATACAGCCCAGTATTATAAATTACATAAATATTATATAATTTGTTTTTATGATTTATTACGCCGAAACGGCAAAACTGATGTAAATGAAACTATGCACACAGATTGCTGATAATGCTATGACTGACCCCATAGCTCTTCTCCTCTAGCTAGTTGGTAGTAACCCTGCCTTCTGAACTGTGGGTTGTGGGTTCGATTCCCACACAGGACAAACATTTGTGTGATGAACATCGATGTTTGTTCCGTGTCTGGGTGTTATATTGTATTCTATGTATGTATTTACAAACAAAAAGTATCTAAGTATTGTATAAGTTATCTGTTTCCCATAGTACAAGCTTTGTATTTCTATTTGTAATGTTTATAATAAGATAATCACGGTATTTTTCTTGCACCGATGTGACGTGGTGGTTATTTTTGTAACATATTCATTATCTCAACTGTAATGAATTATATACATTGTAAAAGACAGTAGAAAGAAGACTAAAAAAATACATCACTGTAAAGTTTCTTGTAGCTTCTTCTTTACAGTTGTAATCGAAGCTTCGGATCAATGTTTTCAATTCTGCATTGTGCCGGATTGCTTGCACCAGTAGTGAGAAAGAGAACTGCTTTTTTTTCAAACTCATATATTGTAATGGGCTTGCTATATTATTTGACAATAAGCACTTTGTAATTTTATATGCTTTGTGAAATAACTTAATTTTAAGTACCTTATATAATTTTGACTTGTAAAAGTGCTAAAATTAGCCTATTTGCAATAAATCTTTTGACTTTGACTTTGACTTTGCTTAGTTTGGGGCTAGATGGCGCTGTGTGTGAAATGTCCACACATATTTATATTTATTTATATTTATAATGCCTATTAATCTCAGTGTGCCCTATATTTATTCCAGAAAATTTAGAGTGCAAAAAGCCTACGTCGTGCCTTTGTATGACGTAGGCTTTTTTGCACTCTTAAGATTTAATTTAATTTTTTTTAAAACACATTCTCCAAGTTTCAGGTCTCTACGATGATCGGTTTAGGTTGTGCGTTGATCCGTCAGTCATTCAGGACAACGCGTTTTATGTGTATAGAAAATTATTTTGTTTCCTTCTTTCGTATTTTCCGTACATTAAACATGGGCCGGCCATAATCCGGGTGGCTTTGTTTACTCGTTAATGTAATTGAATTTTCCTGAAACCACATCTGTTTGGTTAGGTCGCCTCAATGAGATATTATAAAATGTTCATCTTATTACAATCGGGTGGATTGTGTTCCTTTGTATGTTTGGACTTTTTTTTTGTTTGGTTTTGCTTCCACACTTTTGTGTATTTAGCTAGGTGTCAATTCATTGATAATATCTCAAGTTAATTAATACTATCATATAATGTGTCAAGTCAAGTCCTGTGACTGTGACTTGACTAGACTATGACTTAACTTGATGACTTGGACTGTTCCAAGACATCAAGTTAAGTCATAGTCTAGTCTAGTCATAGTCTAGTCTAGTCAAGTCATACTCCTAGTAAAGTGGTGGCAACTTTACCAGAAGCTTCTATGGAGTTTTGGAAACAACACGAAAAGAAACGTTTCACCATCATTATACCACTTTCCCACACTCATGCCTGTAATTCAGCACTTACGAATAAAATGCCACCAATTTTATGCACTAACACTGAAAATAACACAAGTTTTGGAAAATAATACAATGCGGCGACGCGATCCTTTTCGTTTTCCCGCCGAAACTCCATGTTTAGACTTAGATATTATTTTAGAGTAGAACGAGCTTCTGCCCGCGGCTTCGCCCACGTGGCCTATAGGAAAATAATTTAACCACCTATTTCACCCTCTTAGGGGTGAAATTTCAAAAAACCCTGTCTTAGTGGATACCTACACTTTACAAAGAACATACCTTCCAAATTTCAAGTCTCTAGGACTAGCGGTTTAAGCTGTGCGTTGATATAAAAGTCAGTCGTTCAGTCAGGACTTTGAATTTTATATGTATTGGTAGAATTGAATAGAATACCACTAGGTGGTAGGACTTTGTTGCAAAGTTCGTCTAGGTAGGTACCACCGCTTTGCCAGTTATTCTGCCGCCAAGCAGTAGTGCGCAAGCACTACTGTGTTCCGGTTTGAAGGGCACTGTAGCTAGCGAAATTACTGGGCAAATGAGACTTTATGATCTGATCGCACAGTCGAGTAATTTTATTACCAGTCTGTGCTGATGTCTCAGGATGATGTGCGCAGTGCAGTGTCGCGTGAAACTCTATCTTTTGGGGTTCCGAGTGACACTGTTCTGTTATGGGCGGCCGTGTTGCTTAACATCAGGTAAACGACTAACTCGTCATATCATTTACTCATATAAATAAAAAAAAAAAAAAAAAAAAAAAAATTCATGACAAAAGGCATTGGTTTAAAAATTAAGCGTAATCTAAATATATATAACTCAAAGGTTACTGACTGATTGACTGAATGACATAGTGATCTATCAACGCACAGCCCAAACCACTGGACGGATCGGGCTGAAATTTGGCATGCAGGTAGATGTTATGACGTAGGCATCCGCTAAGAAAGGATTTTTTGAAATTCCACTCTTAAGAGGGTGAAATGGGTGGTTGAATTATTCTCCCATAGGCCACGCCGCGGGCGAAGCTGCGGGCAGAAGCTCGTAAAGAATAAAATCGTTGTTTGCCCGTTGCCACGAATTGGTCCCAACTCAGCGTATTGCTGGTCATGCAACCAAAGCTGTCTCTATAGTCTCTATAGGGCTCTGTATAAAGTTGAAAATCAATGATCAAAATTTGATGTCAAGCTGGGTCTGCGCATAGAAATGAATTAATTTTGCGGGTTTTTTGTGGATCACGTGAAATATAGATAACATATAAATATTTTATCTGATCACGTAACTCGATTGTAATCGATTACATATATTTGCATAGATTTGACAGTTTGAATACGCAGTTTATGTGCATAGTTGGTATGGAAATTTCTCCTGTTGCATTGCAATCAAATTTTCGTGATCCCCAGGTCATTCCTTTAAAACACTATTTTAGCTAAATTCCTTGATCATAGGTATCTACGTCAAAATAGCAGAATAAAGATTTGGTCTCCAAAACCGCAAGCTTTTCCGTGCGTCAACATCGACAAACGTCGATAGCAAAGTAGTAGAACAGCCACGAAAGGCCACGGTCAAGAGCCCCATAAGGATCAAGTTTCACAACACAGTTTTGTGGTAGATTTCAGTACCCAATCACGAGTTTATTCAAAGTCAAAGTCAAAAGATTTATTGCAAATAGGTTAATTTTAGCACTTTTACAAGTCAAAATTATACTAGGTACTTAAAATTAAGTTATTCACTAAGCATATAAAATTACAAAGTGCTTATTGTCAAATAATATAGCAAGCCCATTACAATATATGAGTTTGAAAAAAAAGCAGTTCTCTTTCTCACTACTGGTGCAAGCAATCCGGCACAATGCAGAATTGAAAACTTTGATCCGAAGCTTCGATTACAACCGTAAAGAAGAAGCTACAAGAAACTTTACAGGGATGTATTTTTTTTGTTTTCCTTCTGTCTTTTACAATGTATATAATTCATTGCAGTTGAGATAATGAATATGTTACAAAAATAACCACCACGTCACACCGGTGTAAGAAAAATACCGTGATTATTAAAATGATAACGTTATCAAGTGGGTATCGTAATTCTTAAAATATCATATGAAATCCTTAGTTATTTACCGCTAGTGGTGCTTGCTAAAACAATATAAATGAAATTTTGGTAAACGCATCTCTTTGTTATGGCAGAGCTGATTTAGTTATTTTTATTTTTATTGTACGTAGTAAGTGTTGAGGATTAAAATTAACTAGTTGCGCCCCGCGGTTTTACCCGCAGATAAAAAGTATTTTAATTAATTGCTCATCCCACGAGTAAATTTCTTTTTTCCGAGATAAAATGTAGCCTATATGTTAATCCAGTGTATAAGCTATCTTGGTACTGAATTTTATCCAAATCCATTCAGCCGTTTGAGCGTGAAAGAGTAACAAACATACAAACTTTCGCCTTTATAATATTAGTGTGAAGTGTGATACAAATCATATTTGCACACACAAAGGATGTCAGGATGCACAGAACGAACAATCTATGCATTGACCGAATAAGGTGACCGAACGGAAGTGATGGGGTAAGATCAAATCTCTTAAAATAGTGCAGTGAATGATTTGAAAAAGTTACAGCCCGATTTGTTTTCTTTATTAATAGGAAAAATCACGCAAATTGGAAAACTTATAATGGAAAATGAAAAATGTTCTAATTTTTTTTTCTTTGGAGTGTTTGTTTAGGAAAATTAAGGGTTGAATTTTCATAGACCTTTTTTTAGTATACCCTTATCCGGGTCATAAAAGGAAGACGCCCTTCAATTAGTAAGTCTCTTCAATACTAAAGTTTGACAACTTTTTCTTTCTTTCTTTTTGTCAGATCTATCTGTTAAATATATTATAAATAAATAATAAATGATTATATGTGGACATTTCACACTGTGCCATCTAGCTAAGCAAAACTTGACTATGGGTATCAGACAACTGGTCCAATACTTAGATCCTTTTTTGTTTGTAAATACATACAAATAATACATTATAACACCCAAGTTTTGGCGGGAAACGAAAAAGATCGCATCATCGCATTGAATTATTTTACAAAACTTGTGTTATTTTCAGTGTTAGTGTATAAAATTGGTGGCATTTTATTCTTTAAGTGCTGGATTACAGGCATGAGTGTGGGAAAGTGGTATGATGATAGTGAAACGTTTCCTTTCGCGTTGTTTCCAAAACTCCATAAGCTTCAAGTAAAGTTGCCACCACTTTACTAGGAGTATGACTTTGACTAGACAATGACTTGACTATAACTTGACTTGATGACTTCGACTGTTACTTGACACATATTTGCGTGAACTATCATTAATTTGGTAAATTATCAATTACTTGACACTGGCTTAATACTCAAAAGTGTGGTGCCAAAACATTAAAAAAATATATAATACCCAGACACAGAATTTACATTAGATACATTATGTAGTTGTAGATCTATCTGTCAGACTAACCTGTCATTTTTAAAACCATGGCGGTCCTTTTTATTTCGATCTATATAAATGAGACGTCAATATTCTTAGGGCTGACGAATTACATTTAGCATTATAATTTTGGAAAACAAAATCAACGCCAGTGCCTGTTTTATTACATACTGATAAATAAGTAATTATTAGTATTTTATCATAGTAATTGACTGGCCTGATAGCTCAGTTGGTAGTATCCCTGCCTTCTGACAGGTCGTGGGTTCAATTCTCACCCAGGACAAACATTTCTGTGATGAACATCGATGTTTGTTCTGTGTCTGGGTATTTATATTGTATTCTATGTATGTATTTACAAACAAAAAGATTTACAAGGTGGTAGGACTTTGTTGCAAAGTTCGTCTAGGTAGGTACCACCGCTTTGCCAGTTATTCTGCCGCCAAGCAGTAATGTGCAAGCACTACTGTATTCCGGTTTGAAGGGCATTGTAGCTAGTGAAATTACTGGGCAATTGAGACTTTATGATCTGATCTCACAGTCAAGTAATCTTATTACGAAACTGTGCTGATGTCTCAGTATGATGTGCGCAGTGCAGTGTATCTCGAAACTATGTTTTGGGGTTCCGAGTGACACTGTTCTATTATGGGCGGCCGTGTCGCTTAACATCAGGTAAACGACCAGCTCGTCACATTATTCTTTAACATAAAAAAAAGTATCTAAGTATTGCATCAGTTACCCGGTTCCCATAGTACAAGCTTTGCTTAGTTTGCGGCTAGATGGCGCTGTGTGAAATGTCTACACATATTTATTATTATGAAGTAGAATAGATTGGTTGGAGCGTTTGTTTTTTTTTTATCTTGTTCGATTAAAGCTTGCTACGAGATGTATTATTAAGACGGTGGATCGTTTAAAACTTTGTTTGTTCTGCAAATAAAGACGTTGTGGTATGTAATAAAGTTTTGCTTTAATGTTAAATTGGTCTAGTGTGGGGAAAAATACCGGCCCACAATTGCACGAGCCCTTTCTTTTAAAGAGGTGGCTGGCTTTTATTTTGCACAAAAAATAAGCATTGCCATTCAACGTGGTAATGCTGCCAGCATTCTGGGCACATTTCTTTCCACCAACGGGCTATTTTAAAATTTTTAGTTTTATTTTTGATTTTTTTTATTTTAAGTTCTTAGGTATAATTTAGTTTTTTAGGTCTAGTTTAGTTTTGTATTAATGATTATAAGAGGTGGCTAGAAGTTCATAACAAACACTTTAACTGTTTAAAAGAATAAAAGACTATATTTGTAAAAAAGTTGATGTAAAAAATAATCTTAAACTTATTAACACAATGCCTAAGTCGACCCTATTTCTCACTTTAAAACTTTCCTAAAGTAATTTGCCAAATCAAATAGTAATATAATAATAGTAATATAATTATTAATATTATGATTCTGGTAAAAAATCTAAAAATAACATACTTTTTCAGAGTTTGTTAGTTTGACCCACTTTGTACGTTTTTATGAATAAAGTACTACTCTCAAATAAAATAAAAGCTATCACCATTCACCACACGTCGGTGGCTAGGAAATATATTTTTATATTTTCCGTTTTTGTTAAAAATATGTTTTTCACTATTGATTTAATATGTATCATTTTGTAATTATAAATTTATTATTATAATTTTTAAATTTTTTTTACTGGTACTAAATGAGCATTTAGTAGTCTGCCTTCTGAACTGTACGTTGTGGGTTCGATTCCCATACAGGACAAACATTTGTGTTGTGAGCATCAATGTTTGTTCTGTACCTGGGTGTTATATTTTATGTATATGTATGTTACAAACAAAATAGTATCAAAGTTTTCTATGAGTTATCTGGTTCCCATTGTACAAGCATTGCTTAGTTTGGGGCTAGATGACGCTGTGTGAAATATCTATAGGATAACGGGTTGTGCGTAGGTTGCAACCTATATAACCTTCAGCATGCGCACCGCGCCGTGTCCAGAGCAAGAATGATCCGTAGTACACCGAGCGCTCCCTTTATATAGCCAGATAGTTAGGGGAGCGACAACAGCTGCCATGGTTGCCACTGTAATAAATTTAAATGCTACCACAGGGTAAATTACGGTACTGCCCGCTGCGCATAGAGTTTATAACGTTTCTGCCGTCATACCTACTAATATTTATTTATTATTATTCTTTCAAAACTTTTATCCTTTGAAATCAACCGTTCCGACCTGCGACGTCTCCTTCACTTGTATACAGTTCCCCTTCGCCATTTTTATGTGTTTTTTGCTTATACTAGATTAGATTGGAGGCCCTCCATAAACTCGACTATAAAATCCACCAGGGTAGATAAAGACCCCGACGAGGATCGTAATCCACTAAACCTGTGAAGAAGCTGCTTTATTTATTCCAATGAAAATATAAGTTGTCTGCTTGAGTCTTCATGACCTGCAGAAAAATAATCACACTAATATTATAAATGCGAAAGTTTGTATGTGTGTATGTGTGTATGTTTGTTACTCTTTCACGCGCAAACGGCTGAATGGATTTGGATGAAATTCGGTACTAAGATAGCTGATACACTGGATTAACATATAGGCTACATTTTATCACGGAAAACTGAAATTTTCTCGTAGGATGAGCAATTAAAATACTTTTTATCAGCGGGTAAAACCGCGGGGCGCAACTAGTAAAAAATAACTGAAACTTCGTACCCATTTTTCCTTTTTTTTCTCGCCCACGTATCCAAAGAGTAGTACTACTAATGATTATTATTATTTTACTATTCCTTTAGAGTGGTGGATTCTCACCCTGAATGATGCCCAAACGAATGGATTGTAAAAGAGACAATTTGTGATGAGCGATTGTTAAATTTGACGAGAGAAAATTTCCCAGTTTGTGGAGGAGGAAACGCTGTATTCTTAGAATAGTATTTATATTCAAAATTTCAAGAACATTAAACATTAAATAGTATTTTAAAACCTTTATACTCGCACTTATCGGGTGCTTACTTTTTTTTTACTATAGAGTATGCACTATTATAAATAATCATACAAAGTTTGAAGTTTGTATGAGTAATTTTTTTGAGATATAAAAATCTAATAATCATGAAAAATATATATAAATATATAATAAATATATATGTGGACATTTCACACAGAGCCATCTAGCCCCAAACTAAGCAAAGCTTGTACCTACTATGGGAATCAGATAACTGATACAATACTTTTTTGTTTGTAAATACATACCAAATAACTGATACAATTCTAAGAAACTTGTTTATAAATACATACATATGTGGGCAGGAACGGGTTGTGGGTAGGTAGGTTGCAACCTATATAACTATAGGCCTTCAGCATGTCCACACCGCGCCGTTTCTGGAACAAGAATGATCCGTAGTACACCGAGCGGTCCCTTTTTATAGGCAGATGGTAGGGGCGCCATGACAGTTGCCGGTGCTGCCACTGTAATAAATTTAATGCCCCCACAGGGTAAATTACGGTGCTCGATCGCTGTGCATAGATTTTATAACTGGACGTAGCCGCCGTCACGGCCATACTGACGTGCGTACGTCCTCGTACGCTTAGCTTCACTTTGTACCTGGTGAGGGACATAAGTATCAGTGCTATTGCTCGTTCATCCTGACAATTAAATTGAGTTAAACTTGGAGTCTAAGTCAAAGTCAAAACATTAGTTTTCAATTTGATTAGTCAAAAGTATTTTAACCTTCCAGTCATCGTCAGGGTTAACCCATCGACAACCCAGTTCAGGACCATCAATATACCTTCATTTATAAAAAAATGGACCGAATAATGCTAATCGGATAGATATCCCTATAGCAACCAAAAATCATCATTCCTACATTTTTTTAATGGACCAATTAGTGCTAGACCGGATAGATATCCCTTTAGCAACCAACTTTTTTTTTATGGACCATTAGTCCTAGTCCGGATAGATTATCCCTTTAGCATTCAGACACATTTTTCTTGTCATCATTTTTACATTCTCTTTTTTTCTCGAAAAAAACGAATCGTTACTTTTTTTCCATTTTTTTTTCTCACTGGTTTGGGTTAACCCTGCAACTAAATTTGATATTAGTGTCACCCGCCGTCACGTCATCATTCACATCACGTCTCGTCACGTTTCGCGTTGCTTGAAGAGTGATGTAGAAATGGGCAATCCCACTTCTGATGTGGGCAGGAACGGGTTGTGGGTAGGTAGGTTGCAACCTATATAACTATAGGCCTTCAGCATGTCCACACCGCGCCGTTTCTGGAACAAGAATGATCCGTAGTACACCGAGCGGTCTCTTTTTATAGGCCTTTTTATATTAAATATATATAGCCTTTTTATATTAAATATATATATATATATATTTAATGCCCCCACAGGGTAAATTACGGTGCTCGATCGCTGTGCATAGATTTTATAACTGGACGTAGCCGCCGTCACATATAATACAATATAACACCCAGACACAGAACAAACATCGATGCTCATCACACAAATGTTAGTCCTGGGTGGGAATCGAACCCACAACCTGCAATTCCGAAGGCAGGGATACTACTAACTGAGCTATCAGGCCAGTCAAGTTAAATTCAAGCGTTTTGTATAAGGTACCATTAATTTTCGTTTTCTATGAACATTTCAGGTGGTTTCCTAATGACTGTTCAAGAAATCCAGCCGTTTATAGGTCGGATAGATAGAGTCCCGTTTTTACCCTTTGCGAGCAATCTAGCCCAAGTAGGGTTTGAGAGAACTTGACTCCACTCGACCAAAAACATTTTCGTATGATCCAAGAGAACATTATTTCTTTACGAAATTGAAGGAAACTGAATACGGGTGCTCGCTGTCGTATAAAGTTACGAGTCGTTAAAAACCAGATGTCTAGTCCAGATAGAACTTCGTCTTCGTCTTGAATTACGTTTGTTGTTTTCTCAAAGATAATAAAAAGAAGCAGTCCTTGGTTTCACCTGTGTTTCTTCATACGTAGTTTTTTAAAATCATAATGAATGATGTGATGAGCTAGTCGTTCACTTTATGTTCAGTGACATGGCCGCCCATAACAGAAAGTATCACTCGGAACTCTAAAATATAAAGTTTCGCGTGACACTGCACTGCGCACATCTTCCTTAGACATCAGCACAGTCTGGTAATAAGATTACTCGACTGTAAGATCACATATATATATCATAAAGTCTCAATTGCCCAGTAATTTCACTAGCTACAATGCCCTTGAAACCGGAGCACAGTAGTGCTTGCACACTACTGATTGGCGGCAGAATAACTAGCAAAGCGGTGGTACCTACCTAGACGAACTTTGCAGAAAAGTCTTACCATCTAGTTCTATCTACCAAAGCAAATATAACCCTATTCGACGCATTGAAGTGCTGAGTTTTCAAAAGAGCCTTTTATTGTCACCCTTATATAAAATATGGGGCATTATTAGTGACTGTGGTATAATGCATATTATCACCATTAGATAGTAGGAGTCAAATCTGTCACTGTTTTAAAACTTACAGGAAAACCTACCGGATAATAAACCATTTTTTATCATTGACGAAGTTTTTACTACAATCTCACCGAATGGGAAACGAAGATATGATCCAAGGTGCAAGCGCTTTTTTTCGTCCACAAATACTTGTCTTATAGCGGGATTCAAATCCGCAGCTTCTAGGTAGCTTAGCCGTGATGGTTACTGCTCAAGGTCAATAATGTGTTACAGTGGTTTTTGCAATTAAACACCACTTGAACTCTTTCTTCTCCCAATCAATCTTAACATCTCAGACCACAGAATACTAGTCTCAGACTATCTAATTATTCGCATAAGAATTGGAGAAAAAAACCAACGAACCACAGACTAACTCAGCTTAAGCGATACGCTTATCGATTAATAATTGTTGCCATTAAAATAATATTCAAGCTAAATGCACTGTCAATAATCGATAACGTTTACAAAACACCACCAAATATCTATCTATTATATTTATAAGGAATTCGTATATGCAGGAATTAATTATATTTATTAAGTGGTTGGTTGTATGGCTTCACATTTGAAGTACTAGCGGTGTTCGTTAACAAATGTTTTTAGTACTGGATGATAGGCTTGCATTTAACCACATTTGTCCCAATGTTAAGTGAAAAGAGTCGATAATGTAGCAAGGCGCCTATAAGACACCCGTTCACTCTCTTAAAAGACATCCAGATTATCAGCTATTTGGAAACACAGACGTTAAAGAGTGCACTCCTTAGCCAGTCGCGATATAAATAGAATCAAAACACTTGGTACGGATAGGAGGCAACTATTTATGAAGGATGAGATGCCGTCCATCTGAAAGTCCTGTGTGTGGAATCAAATGTTGTAATAATGATTCTTAACACTCTGATATTACGTACCTAAGGGGCCGTTCAAGTATTACGTAAGCACTATGGGGGGGCGGGGGGTTTTTTCTTTGCTTATTTTGGATGACATGAGGGTAGGGGAGTCTAGATCATGATTACGTCATCGGTGGCTATTTACCTTTTTACACGAATAGCAACCCTCACATTGTCTTTGCTTGAAACAATAAAAATTATAATTATAATATTAAAAAAAAAACAATACATTGATTGAAAAAAGTTTACGAGCATGGGGGAGGGGGTAAGAGCTTTGCTTACTTTTGCTGCCAGGGGGGTGTAAATAATTGTAATAAATCTGCTTACGTAATACTTGAACGGCCCCTAACGGCCTTTGCCAAATAACGTATCTCAAGCTTTTTCAATCTCACACTCAAACAAACGCCCACAGTTATATGATATCGTTATCATAACCAATATCAAGTGGGAGATTTGGATCGATGCCAGACATTTAATAGCAATTGGTTTTATTTAGATTCATCAACAGCGGACTTTAGGTCTATTACAGACTATTCAAGCAGCGTGTTCGGGATTTGAAAGACACTTTGATGGCTGTATAAGCCAACTAGTTGCGCCCTGCGGTTTCACCCGCGGATAAAAGGTATTTTAATTATTTGCTCATCCCACGGGAAAATGTCATTTTTCCAAATATATTAGATAAAACGTAACCAAACGTAAACGTCTATATGTTAATTAAATAAATAAATAAAAACTTTATTGTTCACACAGGTAGCAAGGGAGGTACATAAACTTATAGTATATTTATTTTGCGTAAAGTTATAGTGTATTTACAATGTACCTCAGTCGAAAGCGCTTTCAGTGTGTAAGGTATCTTGGTACCCAATTTCATCCAAATCCATTGAGCCGTTTGAGCGTGAGGGAGTAACAAACATACACACAAACACACATACAAACTTTCGCCTTTATAATATTAGTGTGATACGAGAACGGGACGTCGAATTTGTACAAGTGTGTTCTGTGGTTGCCACAGATGGCTTAATTAATTGTATGATGGTGAATAATAGTTTTCCCGTTTTGGTTTTTTTCTGCAAGCTTGTCGAATGAAGCGTGGTCTTGTAGCTCTTGGCATTCTCTAATGTAAGTTCTCCACTGGATCCTATCCTCCACTAGCTCTTATTCACCAATTTAATATGAAACAACAATCATCTTTTAATATATAACGTTTATTTATAACTTCACAAATTTATTCATTTATTTATTATTCAATTTTTATAACAGTTAGCTTAATTACAGTTATCACCAAAATGCTCATTATTTTAATGATTACTTAGTTATAAGTCTAAAAATTATATAGTTCTAAATAAAAATGTTATTGCTTTTCACCAAATATATTGTCCACACGAGCTGAGCACATGATTCTCACAAAAATCTCATAAAATTAGGAACTCATTGAATTCAACTCCTTGCATGTGTAACTACGACTACTCTGCAATTCTCTGATTAGAACTGCTTATGGAACTGTTTTACTTATTAAATCTCGCGCCCTTTATATAGGTCGGCGCCGGCGTCGTCAATAACGTAAACACACACACGCACGCACGCACGCACGCACGCACGCACGCATGCATGCCCGCACGCACGCACGCACGCACGCACGCACGCACGCACGCACGCACGCACGCACGCATTGGTATTGGTGTATTCACAGTATTTAGATTGGGCACATTATTAATTAAGTAAACAATGTCTGGGCTTTTCTACGACACTCTCGAAACTTCCGGCAAACGTCATCATTGATCTTGTGAGCGCGTATAGAGCAAAACTGATTGTTTGTTTTGATTTTATATCTGGGGGGTCACGAAACTTTGATTGCAATGCAACAGGAGAAATGTCCATACTAACTGTGCACATGAACTGCGTATTCAAACTGTCAAATCCATAAATTTGTGTTTCTATTTGTTGCAATCGAATTATGTGATCGCCCAGCTGGTATATCTACCATTAGGTATATTATTGCATATGCATATTAATGCTAATTAATTAAAATAGTTTAATTCATTATCCTTAATTTCAAGGGTTCAATTTATTCAAAAACTTAAATAAGAAAATATCCTCGATAGGCTAAAATAAGTATAATTTTTCAAAGGTCAGGTCGCCCCAACAGTCTCATCCAACACAAGTGAACGCGTAAGTTAAAAATATATCTACGAATTATATAATAGAGTAAAAGCCCAGACATTACCTACTAGAAATTAAAGCCTATGACATATAGCAAAATCAATAATAATATCGCATACTCATCTGATAAATTAGACTTTCCTTTATATTCCGGGAACTACAATAACTAAGGTCCCACAAAACCCAGAACACAGACGGTCGCGCTGAGCGTATTAACTTTGCTCCCTGCCGTGACCAAAACACAGATTTCTTGTCTTTTTTTTTGTGCACAAATACTTCCTGCCGATTCCCGGAAGCCAAAATCCAGCTCTCCAAAATGTGAGCCAACATTTTTTTATTACATAGACGGACCAACAAACTGACGGCCCGCTTCATGGTAAGCAGTTACTGTTGCCCATAGATTCCTGCAACAGCAAGGGCGCTGCCAATGCGTTGCCTACCTTTTAAGACTCTATTTACTCGTCGTTTAGAGTGCCGCATGTTGCTTAGCAGAAATACCTCAGAGGGTAGCTCATTCCACATCTTCGTTCTAAGCCACATAGATTATATTTCGAATCTAAACATGACTTTGCGCCTGGAACGCTTTCGTCGGCAAACACCTTGATTACGTTACTATAATAATTTAACCAGGCGCTAGCCAAATAAACCTGAATATTCGTATTCCACCCGAAATTTCAATAACTAAACATCACAGAGTTAATAAGGGAATTTTCATTTCAGTGGAATTTTGACCGAAAAGTTAGCGGTTTTTGGGTATATTTTAGTTCAATTGTAAGTAACTTAGAAATTCTGTGTTGATACGTAATATATTTGCAACTAATTTGCAAATGTAGAGTAAATAAATACCTAATTGGACATTGGATTAATTCAGCACGCGATTTGTTTGGATGTTTTCGTGTAACTTTACTGAACCGTAGGAGTTTTTGTTTGCTGCCATGGAGATTTTGATGGCTGATCTTTCTTCACATGGATGATGCTGACGGGATGTTCTTGTACTACTACGCCTTGATTCCCTAATGAATCAAAGTAAATCTCCTATTTCTTTGTTTACCTTTTTTTGTTAGTATATCATGCCAAAACGGTTGGACCAATTTTGATAAAATTTAGTACCAATATTGTAAGCAATAATATCTAGGTATAAGATAACTACTACCGGATTCAACATACGTTCCTGTGGCGTGTATTAAAATATAGCCTTTGTCTCATAAATGTAGAACATTCGCAATGAGGATTCCAAAAAAAATTATAACCGAAATTAAAAATGTAACCTTGGTAAAAAAAATTATAGGATCTGTGCCTTAGTGGATTCTGATAAAAAGACAAACGGCAAATTTTGCGTATACGCAAAGATAATAGACATAATTCTATACACACTTTATTGTATTTAGCCAGTGTAAAGTAATTGATAATTTATCAAGTTAATTAATATTATATAATGTGTCCAGTCAAGTCAAGTCGCAGTCCAAGTCATCATAGTCATAGTCTAGTCTAGTCAAGTCATACTCCTAGTAAAGAGGTGGCAACTTTACCGGAAGCTTCTATGGAGTTTTGGAAACAACACGAAAAGAAACGTTTCATCATCATTATACCACTTTCCCACACTCATGCCTGTAATTCAGCACTTAACGAATAAAATGCCACCAATTTTATGCACTAACACTGAAAATAGCACAAGTTTTGGTGAATAATACAATGTGGCGACGCGATCTTTTTAGTTTTCCCGCCAAAGTCTCAATGATTAACATTTTAAAAAATTGTCCCACAGATGCCTGCACTTGTATCACCAAGTAGATCCTTGAGGCGTGCCAGCGAATGAATGCCTGTTTGGGATTCAATCTGGGGACAGATGCGTCTGTGATGCATTTATAGTGGTCTCCGTTGGTGGTCGGACGGATGCAATGGACCGCCGACAGATGCTGATTTTAATCTTTGATAACGACTAATTTTAGTGCAAGACACCAACACTTGTTATTGCAATCCAGTTGACGAATCAGTAATTTGAATTTAATAATATCAACTTTTTTTTTGTTTTTACATTTTGGCTCCACACTTTTGTGTATTTAGCCAGTGTCAAGTAATTGATAATTTATCAAGTTAATGATATTTCACGCAAATATGTGGCAAGTCACAGTCGAAGTCATCAAGTCATAGTCAAGTCATAGTCTAGTCAAAGTCATACTCCTAGTAAAGTGGTGGCAACTTTACTTGAAGCTTCTATGGAGTTTTGGAAACAACACGAAAAGAAACATTTCACCATCATTATACCATTTTCCCACACTCACGCCTGTAATCCAGCACTTAACGAATAGAATGCCACCAATTTTATACACTAACACTGAAAATAACACAAGTTTTGGAAAATAATACAATGCGGTGACGCGATCATTTTCGCTTTCCCGCCGAAACTCCTAATTTAATAATATTAGCACCGATAATCTATACTTACGTCCTGACTGACTGACTGACTTATATATCAACGCACAGCCTAAACCGCTGATTATAGAGACTTGGAATTTGTAGGGTGTGTTCTTTGTAAAGTGTAGGTATCCACTAAGAAATAGTTTTTCGAAATTCCACCCCTAAGAGGATGAAATGGGTGGTTACAGTTCTATGATAAAATTTCTTCGTAGTTTCCTATGGGCCACGCGGGCGAAGCCGCGGGCAGAAGCTAGTATAATACATATTAGTAAGAAAGCGATCGCTTTCGTATAAGGTTGGTCCTGCGTCTAAATCACATCACACTAATATTATGAAGGCTAAAGTTTGTATGTGTGTTTGTGTGTATGTGTGTATGTTTGTTATTCCTTCACGCTCAAACGGCTGGATGGATTTGGATGAAATTTGGTACCAAGATAACTTATATACTAGATTAACATATAGGCTATATTTTGTCCTGGAAAAGTGAAATGTTCCCGTGGGATAATTAAAATACTTTTTATCCTCGGGTGAAACTGCGGGGCGCAACTAGTATTGTATAAAAACTTTATTGTTTGACGATTTTCAACTAGTGTTGCCAGACATCCGGCTTTTTATAATTATCCGGCAACAGAATGTGTGCAGCTCGTTTATTTTATGCTAATTGTTGACGTGACGTGCTAGTCGTTCACTTGATGTTTTAAGTGTCACGGCTGCCCATAACAATTGCAGTGCCATTCGAAATTCAAAATATAAAGTTTCACGTGACACTGCAGTGTCACGTTACGCACATTATCCTGAGACATCAGCACTAGCCTGTGAGATAAGTTAGGCGCTAATGTAAGTTGATTGCACCCAATGGAAAGACAAAATTGTATGGAGTTGACAGTTTCAATACACATGAAAATGTTCTAGTTAGGAATTAAATTTCGTTTGTTGCATTGCAATCAAAGTTCCGTGATTACCCCACATGTCATAAAGTCTCATTTGCCCAGTAGGTTAGTCGATAAAATATGTTCACTATCAACAAAATCCGATATCCTCATTTCGTAATCCAGAATTTGCAGGTGTTTTCGCAAATAGCCTTTTAGAAGGACTTCGACGAGTGATAACATGTTTCATTTCATTTATAAGGTGGCTGTCATCCCCGTTTTAGGGACTTTTGTTTTGTTAACTGGTATTGACTTTGATTTCACTAGCTATAATGCCCTTCAAAGCGAAACACAGTAGTGATTGCACATTACTACTTGTTGGCAGAATAACTGGCAAAACGTTTACCTAGACAAATTTTACAGAAACGCATCTACAAAAATATATCTACAGAATTTTAAGGAACATCTGATAAATGAAGGGGTGAGAACAAAAAGGGTTTAACTGATTTTTTTCAAAATGACTTATGGGTATCTTTGGATTCAGCGTGAAATTATCTACAATAATACATTCTCAAAATACTGATGAGGCTTAAATCTCGAGATTTTCAGACGAAAAACTGTTTATCTGACACAAGAATACAGTCCGCTTAGCATAAAACATTATTAAATTTATTATATTATATTTTTACAGTAATTGTAAGAATTAGGTCTATATTTTGTATTTTAAAATAGAATCAATACATTTTCAAGCAACTAATATATGCATAAACCTTTTCTATTACTTAATAAGCACTCTACATTAAAATGAAGCCGTTGAAGTTTAAACTCAATTTTCTCAAAACTATCAATTTGACAGTTAAACCCTTTATATTCTCAACCCTTAAAATTAATTACAGAACAGTATATAACTTAGTAATTTCACATTGTAATTAATTCTTCGCTGAGTCTTATCTCACTTAGACCATCTGTAGGTGTGCAACAAAGCTAATGCGTTATTCACGTGACGGATCCTTGCGTATCATACTCACTTCCTCGGACATGGTTTAGGTCTGCTCACCCTTCGATTAACATACAATGAGTGCGTGCGCAGGCGCATCAATGGGTGTGAGTGGTCGGGTGACCGCGATAAAAGGCGGATAGTTTTTTTGTTCCAATTTCTTATACAGTAATGCTGCAGCTTTTAAGGTGGCAGTTTTTTGATAAATGGTGTCTAAATGCGTTTTACTAGGTGGTAGGACTTTTCTGTAAAGTTCGTCTAGGTAGGTACCACCGCTTTGCCAGTTATTCTGCCGCCAAGCACTACTGTGTTCCGGTTTGAAGGGCACTGTAGCTAGTGAAATTACTGGGCAAATGAGACTTTATGACCTGATCTCACAGTCTAGTAATCTTGTTACTAGATTGTGTTGATGTCTCAGGATGACGTGCGCAGTGCAGTGTCACGCGAAACTCTATACTTTAGAGTTCCGAGTGACACTGCAACTGATATGGGCAGCCGTGTCGCTTAACATCAGGTGAACGGTTAGCTCGTCGCGTCATCCCTTAACATAAAAAAAAATCAATACAACTGAAAACCTCCAAAAATCATGTTTTATTTCTCAACTATTGTAACGACTAATAATAATGAAATTTTCCACTGCACTAAACTTATTTAAAAAATACTTATGTCAATCGACTTAAAAGGATGAGGCTCTCTAATCGGTTGTATATATCTCGCGTCGTTTATAAAAACAAATCTAAAAAAAAAAAATATTTACATTTCATAAATTACGTTTCATTTTATTTAAATAAACATTAATAATATAATAATAACGCGCAATGATCACATACATAGATCCAGGACCCTAGCTAGGATTCCCTGTGTCTAGGGACCCAGGAACTAAGTGGACCATGGTCCCACAACACCCAGACTTAGAACAAATATTTGCGTTTTTTTTTCTGTGCACAAATACTTGTCCTACCGCGGGAATAGAACCCGCTACCTCCAGGTTATGAGCCGACCTGCTCAACTAGCACACCAAACAGGCTGTCAAATCAAAATCAGATAAGTTGTTTTTCTTTTAATTAAAAAAAAGATTTAACTCATGGCCACCAAATAACGAACGATGTTCATCGGTCGGTTACCTCGTTTGTTTATCCATCTGCCTATTCACTGTAGTGCTACATAGTGCTATTATTTACTGTGCTAGTACAAAAGGAGCAATTAACTTAAAATATTTGAAATTATAACTGGTTTTTTTCACAAAATGACTTATGGATGAGTATCGTTGGATTCGGCGTGAAATTATCTACAGTAATAGATTCTCAAAATACTGAAATGAGGCTTAAACCTCGAAATTTTGAGTCTAAAAACGGTTTATCTGTCACAGGAATACAGTTCGCTTAGCATAAAAACATTATTATATTTATTTTATTATTTTATATTTTTACAGTAATTGTACGAATGAGTATTGGTATTTTAAAATAGAATTAATACATTTTCAAGCAACTGAAACTTACATAAACCTTTTCTATTACCTTATAAACACTCTACATTAAAATGAAGCCGGTGAAGTTTAAAGTCAATTTTCTCGAAACTATCAATTTGACAGTTAAACCCTTTTTATTCTCAACCCTTCATTTATCAAGTATTACAATACAAGTACTCAGTATTTTTGCAGAACTATTTGTTTTTGAAGTAAAACTTCTTTACGCACGCTTGACTTGGGGAGTAAGCTGGTGAATGCGAGGCGAACGGAAGTTTAAGTTGGTTCACGTAGATCTCTATTGTCAACATAAGAAAGTTAAAAGAGGGTGATGACGCAGAAGGAGGCCGCGGAGCGGGTCAGGGAGGATAATACCAACTCTGACTCCCTCCGGCGCAGACGGGTGGGGAGACGGAGGAGGCGCTTCATTGAGCGCTTTCTCCATCCCCCGTAGTGGGGCCAGTGGCGGAGAGTCGGGGGACTCTCCGCTGCACTTACATGGCCCCACACGTCTGGTGGGGAACTGAGGTGGAAGGTTGCCCACCCACTGGCGCAGTGGCCCGGAAGGGCCTACCGTCGGGGCGAGATGGTTAATGCAGTGTAAGCCGAACCAGCCGAACTAAACTAAAGAAGTTTTACTTCAGTCGTGTGGTCTAAAGCACACTCGTTTTTTTTGGCAGTGTATTAGTGTATATTTTATAATGAGTAAAATACACAATCGCTTTCACTCTACAAAGCTGTTCCGTGGATAAGCTTAAGGTTCAGAATGCACCAACCTTTGCTTCAGGAGTATAGTATTCTCTTGAACTAGTCTCATTCAAGGGCATCCCTTAAATCACCCTTTTCTGGTGGTGCACATGCTGCGAACTTTGTAAGTAGAAATTGGCTGAACGAAGTATTCTAAAATTAGTTATCTATATTAAGTTTTCTACTGTATATATATAGTGAATAGATTTGGATGAAATTCGGTACTAAGATAGTTTCTATACTGGATTAACATATAGATAGGCTACATTTTATCCCGGAAAGTGAAATTTTCCTGTGAGATGAGCAAATAATTAAAAATACTTTTTATCCGCGGGTGAAACCGTGGGGCGCAACTAGTGACCAATAAGTCTACTTATAATAGTTATTTCTGCGTTAGGCCATCAAATCAATTAATTTACATGCCAATTGAATTGACACAAATTCACTATCATTTATGGCGACTTTCATAAGGTGTTGTGTAATGATTGGATTAAATTAAATAGGAATCAATTAATAGTATTAATTATAGAGGAAAATGGGTGGGTAAACGTAAATATCAGTTTTGCGATTTAGATAGATCAGGGTATACCTCGGTTAAGCCGGATTTTATCCGACTATTATTACTTAAATATTATTTGTTTTTAATATCTACCCAAGACCTTGATATAATGCATATTGCTAATCAGATAATTTAACAAATCGAATTGTACAAATTATGAAATATTTATAACGTAACTTATGTAATGTAACTTAATTGTAAGTTACCTCTAATGCAATTATCATTTCAAAGGCAATGCACAGTTTGAGATTATACAAGAAATTGATTTACTATTTCCTTTTCTCCTTTTGCTAGTTTTCGTTTATTTTGAAAATTAAATTTGGTTACCATATTTTTTTATGAAAACCAAATTGGTTACCTGTATATTGTATTATTAGTATTAAATCCTATAGGTCGACGTCTATAATCCTATAGGTCGACGTCTATAATCCTATAGGTCGACGTCTATAATCCTATAGGTCGACGTCTATAATCCTATAGGTCGACGTCTATAATCCTATAGGTCGACGTCTATAATCCTATAGGTCGACGTCTATAATCCTATAGGTCGACGTCTATAATCCTATAGGTCGACGTCTATAATCCTATAGGTCGACGTCTATAATCCTATAGGTCGACGTCTATAATCCTATAGGTCGACGTCTATAATCAATCATAACACAACCTATAAATTGTACGGCATTAATCAACCTATTTGATACGGTGGCGTTACCGCTTACCGCAATCCGGCAAGCGGTTCAACTGATGTTTCCGGCGAATTTTTTAACATCTCCACTCTAAGCCACAATAATTTTGCCACAGCTTTCTATCTAATGACCAGCTAGTCGTTTCAAGTGACACATAATTGATTAAACTGAATTGAAATTAATTAAACAATTTACTGTTGTTGTTAATAAACGACTATTGGATTTAGCAGCTATAAATTAACTAGTGCTCTCTGCAGTGTTGTGTAATGTTGACGTTTTATTGAATAAAAAAAAATACAAAAATATTATTGATGTTATATATTATTAAGCCCAGATTTTTGACGTATTTTAATCTACTAAAAAGAGCTGATCATCTTCGAATGGCTGAAAAATTATCTTGAATTACTAAGAACACTTAATCAAGTCATCTATGAAACAAACTAGCTGCGGCCCGTGGCCTATAGGAAAATAATTCAACCACGCAATTCACCCTCTTAGGGATGGAATTTCGAAAAACCCTTTCTTAGTTTATACCTACACTTTATAAAGAACACACTCCTCCAAATTTTAAGTCTCTAGTACTAGCGGTTTAGGCTGTGCGTTAATATATCAGTCATTTAGTCAGTCAGGACTTTGAATTTTATATGTATAAATAGAAGATAAATAAAGGTTTATTAAAATCAATTCACCCGTTTGGGAGCAACTTGTCAAAGATAGACACGCACAGACACTGAAGTTAAATTTATAATATCTCCCTGTTTGGTCGAAGGTTTAAAAAGGAATTAACATGTACGTATTTATTGAATTCATTTTTTATATTATTTTTTATACATATTAAGAATAGAAATCAATAGAAATTGACATTGGCAGATTATCGCTTAAAAGCGATAACAGGCCATTAAACGAAGAGAAGAAGAAGGTATTAGGTACTTAAATTAAGTTATTTTCCTATGCATATAAAATTACAAAGTGCTTATTGCAAATAATATATAGCAAGCCCATTGCAATATATGAGTTTGAAAAAAAGAAGTTCTCTTTCTCACTACTGGTGCAAGCAATCATGATTGTTTGATTCACCCTTCCCCCAGTATTGCCAACCAACGCAGTATTTTTAAACATATACAATAGCCCAGCATTGCAAAAGAACCTGTTTTTAATTTCAAAAACAATTATGTAAATAAATTTGCGTTTATGATTCCTTTAAAAAAAGGGTTTTAAGCGACTTCAATCCCTTCCTTCCTTCATCAATGTAGTCAAAATAAAAATACGCATTATTAAAGATAAATCAAAAACTACTGTTCAGATCTTCATCAAATTTAAATGGCAACACAAAAGATGCACCAGCTTTAAAACAAAAAAAGAATCTTCAAAATCGGTTCACCGAGTTAAAAGTTCTGAGGTAACAAACATAACATAAAAACAGTCGGTTTGAGAATCTCTTCCAGCTCCTTCTTTTTGAAGTTAGTTGTAAAGTAGTCAGTTCCCACGACCCGCGTATAATTTGCAATTATCTAATTATTTTACCACCCTTCCTGTTTCCATGGACATGAAACTAAAAAATTACTGGCTCACCTAAGCATTATTTTCTAATACATTAAACCATCCCTTCGCCCACGCAAAATTTCTTCCAGCAAAAGTTGATGGAACTGAAGGTCCGCCAATGACGATTATACCGCTTGACTGCGCATATTTTCCCTGAGCCAGAAATACTCTGCTATGCTAGTCATATTAGTAATTGTTCTTAAATAATTAGGTTTATTTTTTTGTTATTAAATGACGAGATATCGTTCGCCTGATGTTTAGCGCATAACATTGCAGTGCTACTCAGAACTCTAAAATGAGATATTTTTAAAGAAAACTTGACTTTCTTATTACTTATACAGCCTCCGTGGTGGTTGCACAGGTCCAGGAATTTCAAGTATAATCCACAAATTTTTGACTGACCCGATAGCTCAGTTGGTAGTGACCCTGCCTACTGAACTGCGGGTTGTGGGTTCGATCCCCACCCAGGACAAACATTTGTGTGATGAACATCGATGTTTGTCCTGTGTCTGGGTGCTATATTGTATTCTATGTATATATTTACAAACAAAAAGTATCTAAGTATTGTACCAGTTTCAGTTATCTGGTTCCCATAGTACAAGCTTTGCTTAGTTTGGGGCTAGATGGCGTTGTGTGAGATGTCCACACATATTATTATTATTATAACTTGAAAACAAAAAAATAATCGTAATTAGCACTTATTAATTCTATATTTTACCATTAGAATTAGAAAATTCGACGATAATTTATTCAATATACTTTACGCACCGAATAGTATGCTAATCAAAACCAAAATTAATTTCCTGCATAAATATACAATCGGTTTGATTAACTTTGCCATTTGTCTCTTTCAAATTAGATGTTATTAAATGTGTCTATTAAGGCGTATAATTAAATGATATGTTATACAACTAGAGATCGTGTTGGATCGTTTGTTTTTAGAATTACGCAACTGTCGGAGAGATCCGTTGAATTTTAACTAACGCACTTTATAGATAAATAAATAATAAATAGTCTGAAGTTGGTTTTCACGCTTTGCGTTTGTTATATTTCTCACTATCAAGTTTGAAACGGGCTAAGATAAAAAACCGAATTCATCTTATTATACATAGTGGAATTTAATTCGATCTTTTCCTTTAATGTATGTATTCAGTCCAAGCAATAGAATGCTATAACTAAAGTACTTATGAAATAAAACTTAAATCTAGGTATTATCAAATTTAAATTCTAAAGAAAAGCCTTGTGACATTGAACAAAGCAGGTGTTTTATTGCCTACGAAACATTTACAAAGTACTCAGCTGGTGCCCGCGTTGTGTGTACCGTTAAATAGACATTTCGGCTGTCATGCAGCTATTTTAAGAGACACTAAATACTAAAACAAAATCTTTTTTTTTGTTGTTTCTTGTACGAATATTCTATAGCATGGTCTGAGTACATACATTAAAGGAAAAGAGTGAATTAAATTCCACCGTGTATATTATACTTAAGAGCAGTCAAATTTTAATACAGATGGCTATCAGACTTGTTAATTTTTTTTGTTTGATTAAATTTTTTATTAAATTGAATTAGTACGGTTACACTAATTACACTTATTATTATTTACACACAATTACAATTCGATAAAAATAAATTACAATTAAATTAAAACGAAAGAAACATAACATAGATATAAAATAGTCAACTGTAAATAGTCAGAAATAAACATAACATAGATATGAAACACTCAACTCTAAATAGTCAGAAATAAACATAACATAGATATAAAATAGTCAACTATTAATAGTCAGAAATTAATTAGTTTGTCAAAAAGAAATTACTTTCGTCAAATCGTAATATTCATACGTGTCTTAAAACTGGATCTAAACGCAAATAAAAAAGCGACACAAGTACTAACGACCTGAAGATGAGTCACAGGATTCACAGGCCAGCAGCAAGGTCATTTCACTTCCCTTTTGATTTATTTACTTGCTGTGCTGGTAATTAGATACAGAGGGCCCTTGTTCTGGAGTGGATTGAAAGGCATGGAGCGGCAGGATTGTGTTGTTTTTGAGAAATATGGAATAAAATGTAAGCAGAAAGAAGATTTTTGTAATAATGAATAAAATGTGGGAAGAATGAAAGCGTGCCTGTTAGCGACGCGCTCGTGAAGGTTTTATATATTAGGGTTTTATTTTATGGATTCCCTTTTTAAGTTTTTGACATATTGATTCGGTGTCAAAAGTAAAAGCTAGCAGGCGGCCAAATTTCTGTGATATATTTCTGTTTTATATTTTTTACCCTTTAAATCGGTGTATATACGTTCAGTTTTAAAACTTTATCTTTTTATTGTCGCTTCCGTGATCCTCATCTCCAACAGTGCCGTAACAATATGGGATGTGGAATAATTTATATATATCGGCTCAACGGGTTGTGTGTAGATTGCAACCTATATGACTATAGGGCTTCCGCAACCGCACCGGGCCGTGTCCGGAACAAGAATGATCCGTAGTACACCGAGCGGTCCCTTTTTATAGCCAGATGGTTGGGGGAGCAATGATAGTTGCCGATGTTGCCACTGTAATAAATTTAAATGCCACCATAGGGTAAATTACGGTACTGCCCGCTGCGCATAGAGTTTATAACTGGACGTAGCCGCCGTCATATATATAAAAGAAACTCGTGTTATTTACACTATTTATAACTCAAGATTGGCTGAACCGATTTGGCTGAAAATTGGTGGGGAAGCAGCTTAGAACCAGGAGACGGACATAGGATTTTATTCCGTTCGATCGCGTTCTACCAATTCACCCGTGCGAAGGCGGGGTGGGTAAATTAGTTAATAATAATAAATAATAATAGCACCCAACGATCACATACCTAATCCTGGACTCTTACTAGGATTCCCTGTGTCTAGGGACCGAGGAACTAGTTTTTTTTTTATTATTCACTTAGCATACACGGTGGCATTTGTTTTAATGAGATCTATGACAATTTAACAATTAGTATGAGCGGCGGTGACAAACAAATACGACATCCGAGAAGTTTATATCTTTTTTTGAGGACGTCACAGATTATGCACTGGGTTATATATTTTTTTCAGACCATTTTGAGGAGTTTAAAGCAAAATTGCCATTTTCCATTGGATTTTACACGGTCTGGCTCAGTCATATAGGATATAAATAAAATAATAACAAATGAATATTTTTGGACATTTCATACAGCGCCATCTAGCCCCAAAATAAGCAAAGTTTTTAGTATGTATATATATAACTATATAAACATATATATATATATTATAAATAACTGATAGAATACTTACATATACTTTTTGTTTGTAGGTAAATACATACATAGAATATAATATAACACACGGATTCAGAATAAACATCGATGGCCATCATGCAAATATTTGTCCTGGATGGGAATCGAACCCACAACTTGCAGTCGGCACCTAACATTATAGCCGTGATATGGATTTAAAATTGTATTATTTTCCAAAACTTGTGTTATTTTCAGTGTTAGTGAATAAAATTGGTGGCATTTGACTCGGTAAGTGCTGGATTACAGGCATAAGTGTGGGAAAGTGGTATAATGATGGTGTAACCTTTCTTTATGTGTTGTTTTCAAAGCTTCTGGTAAAGTTGCCACAATTTTACTAGGAGTATGACTTGACTAAACTAGACTATGACTTGACACACATATTACTTAACTTGAGAAATCATTAATTACTTGACACTGGCTAAATAAACAAAAGTGTGGAGCCAAAACAAAAACATAAGAATAGCACTGCAGATTATTCCGACAAAATATAACTAATTACGATGGTGTAGTTTCCACGTCTTTCCAACATACACTTCCCACCCCATTGCCTATCAGATATCTAAAACAAAAAGACAAGGCAAGCTTTCATATCAATAACTAGCTCACATTCCATTCTCCTTCGCTTTCATGTCACACTGAATAGAAAGAGAGGAAATTTCGCGGTAGTGTTGATTGCGCGAATTCTTTCCGGAAATATTTTTTATGTTTCCTTGTAATGCGAGATGATAATGAAAGGTTTGTAATATGCCTTTGACTTTTATCTTAATACTTTGAAAGCTCTGTGTTTCAATACGAAATTGAAACTAATTGATAATAATAGAACATTCTTTAGAGGTCGCAACAAAAATTGCTAATATTTTCAATCTACATATCACATACAGAGGATATCGGATTAGGCCAGATGAAAGAGGAAAGTAGCTACTTTAAGCAGCTGCTTAAAGTGGCTATGAAGACGCCTGTATTCAGCAGCAGTCGTCTTCAGGCTGCTGATGAATTCCACGTGGACGAAGTCGCAGGCAGCATACACGGTGGAATTTAATTCGTTCTTTTCCTTAAATGTAGGAGCGTCTTGGAGCATGGACTATATACATGTCCATGCTCTAAGACACTCCTATATAACTACATCCCAAAAGCACTTATGAAATAAAACTTAAATCTGGGTATTATCAAATTTCTGCGAATTCAAATTGTAAAGAAAAGCCTTGCGACATTGAAAGCAGGTGTTATTACTACGAAACATTTACAAAGCGTTTAGTCGGTGCCCGCGCTGTGTGTAGCGTTAAATAGACATTTTGGCTGTTATCCAGTTATTATAGGAGGCACTTAATGATTATTTTTTAAATGCTCCTTGTACGGTTATTCTATAGCATCGTGTAAGTACAAACACTTAAGGAAAAGAAAGATTTAAATTCCACCGTGTATAATATTACTCTACGATCCAAAACAAGAGATAGAGGCATTCAGGGAACGATAAAACAAGTTAACAGTTCTTCATCACTGAGTTCAGTCATTACAACAGGCACTATCCAACTAAAATAACAAGACCTACCCTAACAAAACTTCACGCACAAATTTACGAGGAACAACAGAAGTTCCAAACAATTCATAGGTCAGGGTATGCTGGGCTTTCACGGCCCAAGGGTCTTCTAATTATTTATGAGGTGTTGCGGAACGATGAGTTTTGAAATTGGTATTAGAAATTCGTATATGGGACGGTATCAAGAGGTGGATGATAGAGAAATAATTGATTTCATAGTAACCAATTTATAGGAGAAAAATAATAACTAATTCATACGCACGTACAAAGAATAGACACGTAGAAACAAAAGTGTGACCTTAGATACTTTGAGTTTTGTCATTTTTACTGATGTTTGAAAATAATTACAGTCATATTTGCAATTAATTTTCGATTTTTTATTCCCTACCCGCATATTTTATCTGAGTATCAACTCGTAATGGGTGTAAGTGCATAGAGGTACTTTCTTAATAGATCAGTAGCAACGGATGGATGCGGGTTCATATGCCGTACGTGATTTCAAATGAGTTTTAGTCGGAGTGCCTCAGGCCTTTACAACGGACTAAGTAACAATTTTCCATTTAGGTGTGTAGATACAGAGACGTTTTTAATATTCTATTCAGTTTTCAATTTAGAGAGCTTTACATCGTAATGAAATATGAAAGACCTTTTCAGAATTTCCATCTACACGGCTCATGGAAGCCTTCTGTCTCAGTAGAAAATTAATATAATACTTTTTTAGTTAGTATCGCTTTTCCTATCGCTACTACAATCCCTATTTATACATAAAAGTAAAATGTTGTCTGTTTGTTTGTGTGTCATTCACGTATAAAATTTAGCCGGTAAATAATACATTTATACTTTTTTGTAACAGATAAAATGTAGATAAAACTTTTGCTGGCTGGGCTGCTGAAGTCGAAATGTAAATTAAAATTTATTTTCTTCAACTTCATTCTTTGTATCCAATCGAAACGGCACCACGGCGGAGAACTGACCAGTTATCATCATATGGGCCTGCTCATTTTAGATACTAACATGGTCTTTTTATAATTTATAGAACAGTACTAACTACGCGCTGACTTATATATCTCTTTGAGCCAATAACAATAATTATTAAATCAATCTTCGAAACTACACAAGAGCTAACGTAAGTTATTTACGCTGCTAATTATCCCTTATGGGAACGTGTATCCTTACAATCATAATAAATTGATCCGGACTAACGTTAGTTCAAATATTCTTTGAATTGGTACAGTGAAGATGGATAGAATCCGAATCGTGCAACCATGACCAACGCGTGGCCCGCTGAGATTTTATTTAAACAGTATTTTTATTTTTAGACAATTTTAGGTTATCCGTATCTTTGCGAATAGGTGCACCTAGTCAAGTCCCCCATCATTGTTCTTGTGGTGAAATGGTACACGGGCTGGGATACCACGGACTGTCCTGTATAAAAAGTACAGTACGAATACCACGACACGACTTGAACGATATAATCCGTCGGGCTTTAGTTAGTGCCGGTGTCCCACCAGTCCTAGAACCTAATGGACTGATGCGAGATGGCAAAAGACCCGACGGGATGACCCTTTGGAAGATGGGACGGCCTCTAGTGTGGAATGTCACATGTGTTGACCCTATGGCTCTGTCCCACCTTCCTTTACCTACAGTTCAAGCCGGCGTGGCAACCATCAAGGCCGAAAACCTCTAACGACACAAATATGCACTCCTTGATAGGGCCTACATGTGTGTGCCGTTTGGGGTGGAGACAATGGATCCGTGGGGGCCGGCTGCCATGGCAACTATAGGGACTTGGCCAAATGTTCATAATGCTTCCATTATGTAACCAGAATGCTGGTTTTTATTTTGCACCAAAAATAAGCATTGTCATTCAACGTGGTAATGCTGTCAGCAAACTGGGCACTTTTCTCTCCACCAACGGGTTATTGTAATTTTTTAGTTATTAATGATTTTAAGTTCTTAGGTATACTTTAGTTTTTTAGGTCTAGTTTAGTTTAATATTAACGATTATAAAATACAATGACTTCACTTCAAAACATTTTAAGAAAACTTTACAATGTTATGTATATATTAAACCTATCCACATCACCTCCGATAATAATTATTCTAGCGGAGATTGTCAAAGCTCGATTAAAGCAAATTTAAACTGCCATATAATTTTACTCGGTGCTTCAACCAGACGACGGTATTAAACTTCTAATATACTTATGACCCCGAAAACCCTGCGATAAATTAGGTTGAGAATATCTGTAATACATGGTTAAGGTTGAGAATGGCTGTATAGGTAGAGTTATGTTTATGTTGGTAGGATGAAATCAGATTGGATTGGTTTGTAAATATTAGCCATCCTTGTACATGTAGATTGTAGATAAGTCAGAGTATTAATAACTACGTGCGAGGGGTCTGTTCGGACCCACACTCCGGCAACGGCAGCGGAAGAGGCTAAAATACCCAGCATATTTTATGCATATCGCTGTGGAGACTATATGGGCAGTTGGTGAGCCAAAACAAAGAGCTTGGTGGCCGAGGTAAGGTATAGCTGGCCAAAAGTTCAGGTGAATCCCGCTTAGAGTCTTTCCTTTTTTTTTTGAACAGTCTGATGCTATTGGTCTCTATCGACTTTTACAGCGTCACCGGGCGGGAGGGCAGGCGCTTAAGGCGTCAAGCCGTCAAAAGTGGGAGGCAATTAGCTCAAGAGCACCCTCGGCTTGAGCCGTTTCCGGGATAAGAGAATCGAGAAGACTACGTCCCCTGGAAGAGTAGACCCTATGTCCCTATGAGTTATGTGGTAGAAATACCACGCATGCAACCAACACTGATTACTTATTTATAAACACGAAAAATGTTTGTATTTGTATTTAAATTGGTGTATTTCTTCACGTGAACCACTTGTAAATTGAAAACCGTGGCCCATAAATAAGACTAATGCCACTGCATCTAATGAAGTTCTTTTCCCGCCCACGCTTTTATGTCTACACACGCTGTTACATTTTAAATAGATTTTTTGCTCAGATCATATAAATGAAAAGATGAGACCTTAGAGATAAATGATGAAGATAGGAAAACTTAATACACGACATAAACGAAACGTTGTGCACCTACTTAAGTAAAATAAAAGGAGTAAAAATTTAAAGAAAACATAAATCCCTATTTACATAATTTTACAAATTGGAGTAATTTTATGTATATTGTGTGTATCAACGTTGCACAATGACTGTTTTTGAACGGGCTAATGCTGTTGGTTTACAAACGGCACGCATGTCTCAAAAATAGGTCGGTAGGTACTGCCGCAGCATTGTAAAGTTTGCTATTAATTTTGGTATTGCTCTAAGGTCCGTATTACAGAACGATGCTCAGTCATCGATCGGTGCTCAAGCAGAGATTTAATTCACTAGTTTCCTTGATTTTCTGCTTGAGCACCGATCGATGACTGAGCGTCGTTCTGTAATACGGACCTTAGAGTGCTTTATAAGATTTTGGTTTAGTTGTGTTTACAACTTTTAGCGTACCACCTTGTTATGCTTGACAATAATACTCTTCAAATGTTTATGAATCTATCAATTTCTGTAATCTGAGGATTTTATAGCAAAAAGGTGGTGACACTCCATGGCATACGCCCACGCGTCGCGTCGGCTTCATTACAAGGGTTTATAGGTGTTATGAGGTTGGCCACGGTCGCGACACTCGCAATCAAGTCTAGATTATGCTTATGTTGTATCTTTTACTTTATTAGGTCACAGGATATTTTTATTCGTTCAGCACAAATTATACTTAATTTAAGTTAGTATTTTTATTATTTTATTGGCCATGTAATAATAATAATAATATAACAGTATTTTTTTTAAATTATTTTTTATAGATTAATTGTTAAAAAAAATTCAAATCGAAGTAAAATTTATAAATGAGATAATAATAACGCCAAACGAACGCGTAACGATTACATACGTAGATTCTGAACCCTAACTAGGATTTTCTGTATCTAGGGATCCAGGAACTAGAAGGACCATGACAACACCCAGACACAGAACAAGTATTTGCGCTTTTTTTTTCTGTGCACATATACTGGTTCATTCACGCGAATCGACCCCGCCACCTTCGAGTTATGAGCCAACCTGCTCAACCACCACAGAGCTGTGCAAATTTTTCAAACCAGCCAGTTATTAAAACTTTAACGTCAAGCTAGACATATAAAACTTTACTGTTAGCCAGGACAAAACTAATTAGAGACTTCACAACGGTCTTTTAATTTCAGTTGTCAGGCACAAAGCTCAGTCTGGCCTACTTAGATCTTTATGATAAAAAACGACGCTTTTTTGTTTTATACGTAGGCTTTTGTTGAAAAGAAGAGAAATATACGAATCTTAGGTCAACGCGAACGTTGCTCAGTCATCGATCGGTGCTCATGCAGAGATTTCATTCGCTACTTTATCACTTTATGAATGAAATCTCTGCTTGAGCTCCGATCGATGATAAAGCATCGTTCTGTAATACGGACCTTAGCATCAAAAAAATGCCTCAATTTTGCCACTATCAGCAGCGGAAGCTGCAAAATTGCTTTATGAAATGTTTACTAAGCTGCAAACAGAACTCTCATTGCTTCCCGTGGGTGCTGTAAGAGCCGGATAAAGGAATATCTAGGGAATGGCATTATCATTCTCCTCGGAACATTTATAGTGCTGTTATACCTACATAATTATTATTGAATACTGGACTGGCGGGATGGAATCCATGCGCTTGGAGTGTATGTACGCTTGGAGGATTTATATCCAGCAGGTATTATTATTACATTTGTCGGTGTCAGCAACAGCGGAACGTCTGGCGTGGCTTTTAAGCCACCTGATGCTTATGGAGATTTTTTTTGAACGTTCTAGTGCTGTTGGTCTCTATCGACTTTTACAGCGTCACAGCCGTACATCACACCACAGCAGGCGTAGTATCGGCTGCGCTAGGATCACCGAACCAGTCTAGCTCTTCCGGCTCAGGTACCGCTTTCGGCACCTGTATAAGATACCAGCGTAACGCAATCAGATACCGACCCCGCCGGCGAGGTCGGCGTACTCCCCGTAGGTTAGCTAGAACGGTCGCGACTTTTAATAGGGTCCACTCTTCCAGTGGACGTAGTCTTCTGAAACGTTTCTTTTCGTGTTGTTTCCAAAACACCATAGAAGTTTTTATTAAAGTTGCCACCACTTTAAGAGTATGACTAATACAGACTATGAATTGACTTGAGACCTGATGACTTGGACTGTGAGTTTGACATATTTGCGTGAAATAATCATTAACTTGATAAATTACCAATTACTTGACTTGACACTGCACTGGCTAAATACACAATTTTTTTGTGGCATTGTTTTTTTTAAAAAGGAAGCAAACTCACAAAGTTGATAATAAAACGAACTGACCCAGTGCAAAAATGAAAAATAAAAAACAATAGTGATGTGCCATCGATAACCGTCATTATATCGATATCGATTGTGCTGTTTTCAATGAGTTACTACTTGGCTTGACCCCCGCTTGTCTCGCCCGGCTTGCGTCGTGTTCAAGTTGTTTAGTTGTTTACCTACCAGGCTAGGCCAACCAGTCAGTTCGCGTCGCTCGCGCATCGCGCACGCCAGTTTCGACCTCGCGCGCACGTGCGTCCAACGCGATCGGGAATCAGCTGTCAAAAATAAATACTTTACGTTTCATAACAGTTCACAAACTAATCCACACGTGAATTTGAGCCTATTGTGTTATTTAACAACTCTGCTAAGATTTCAAAGTGTTTTATAGTGTCATGAAGCAGGAATGCTTTTTTTGAATGAATAATTCAACTCGCATAGTGTTTTGACGCGTTCTGTTTTAGTGATGTGAATATCTGCTGTTCTGTGATTATCGACTTGTGCTGTGACATGATTTGTTCTGTGTTGAGGAAGCTATCATGTTCTGATGTCGCTCAACGCTGAAATGTCTACACGAATAGGAGACCTGCGATGGGCGTTCGAAGACGATCTAATCGCACTCGCGTGGCAAAACGGTAGGTGGTTTTACCAACTTCAGCCGGCTTAGAGATAACTTAATAAATACAATCACATGCAAAAAATGCCTTGTTTTTTAACTTACAAGGAGCGCATTTATTTTTAAAAGTTTTATGTAGGTATCTAGTACTTTTATATTCTAGTCTAAAATTATTCATTAGTTGAAATGTCCATTACTACTTTAAATCAATAAAACTATGATAGAGAATTATGATTTGATTTTTTAATTATGATTTCCTCCTTTTTCCTCCACCTCCTCCTTCTTTATCACCATTTTACAGATCCCCAAAATCATAACTGCAAAATAAAAGTTAGGTTAGCTGAGTAACTTTCTGGTTAAAACCTCATTTCATGGCTTACATTATAAAACGACCAACTTTGAAAAATCTGTAAAGCTTTTGATCAATTACAGTGACCGTACTATTTAGTCATTACTTAACTTAATTACTTATTACTCCCCTAATTTATGGTTGTCCACGTTCGATCAATAGCCCCAACGCAGACCATTTTCTATTCAATGAGTAGAGTAAGCCAGCGTGTAAAATTCTGATGCATAATACACGTAAACTTAAAAAACAAAAGAATAATTTATTATTTGCCTTACGCCACTCTGTAAGTAGGCACAGATAAATCTTGAATGACCCTGTAAGTTGAAAGAACTGTTCTAAAGTGGTATCGTGTCTCGTAGGATGATTAATTAAGTGACCATCTACAAGTTGGCCTTGCAGTTCGAATGCTTTTAATACTGACATTAGACTCTCAATCACTTGCACGCCATCTGTTTCTACTTTAAAGTTTAACAGGAAATTTGACTTCGTAGTTTTAGCCCAACTTAAGTTTTTTGCCCACAAAAAATAATCATAAAAACAGTAGCAATATACAATAAAATAAAAACTACCTCTTACGTATGACAAATATAATACCTACGTTAACAAAAACAGGCGTTTTGAGTAATAAGTATGATGGATTGCATCCTGGCATTAATAAAAGTAAGGTTAATAAAATTGTTTAAACAGTCAATAAACATCAGGTGACGCTCTAACAAGACTCTTCCTTCGAGCATATCGATGGATTCCTAAAACCCACAACACTTCCGAATTCCATACCAGCGCTAGCGCGTGAGTGCTAAGTGATTGACAAATAGTTTACTATCGCCATGACGTAAGGACTAAGGACAACTCTATCTAAATATTTTTAACGGAGCGAGCACGCAACACAACCTTCGGCGCAGTTGAAATATTTCATACACGTATGTTACCTACGAAGTAGAAAAATATAATAGGTAGATTTTTATATTAGTTTTTAGAAAAAAAAAAATATTATTCTAGCTCCTAAATTCATTTTATTTTTAATCTACTTTTATTTATACAATAAAAATGAATCTCTATTACCCTCGATCATCACGCCTAAACGGATGGAATATTTTCGCTAATTCTTTTTTTTTGTTTTTGGTATTGTCAGGAAAAGGTTCTTATGAATAAAAAAATATGAAAGTTGAGCGGAAAATTTAAAAAAATTCACCACGTGAGTGAGATCGTGAGGCGCAGCTAGTTTTTAAAGAGTAGTTATAGGTTTAGAGTTACGGTAATGCCAGTTTTATCAACATTTTAATTGTTGCCATGTAAGTAATTGTGGAGTCTTACGTAAGTAGAGAATTATAACTATCCACAGGGCATGTTCACCAACCTGCACTTGGCCAGTGTGGCGGTTTATGGCCTGGGTACTACACTCTCTCCCTCTTATAAATGGCCCGTTCCAGCAGTGGAAACGCAATTTTACTATCGAACACGTTCTTAGGAATATCACAATTAACTAAGTTAAAAAGCAAAATTCACAAAATCAGGTAAATAGTACACACCTCTACCTATGTAGGTAACCTACCCAACCCCAAGTGGGTTTTGCCTCTCAATTATACTCGCACAAAACTAACAAGAAGCTTTTAAGAAGACGCACCTAAAACAAAACTACAGCATTCCACAAGGTAATTTGCATACCTACTCAAGAAACCAGTTTTTACAAACATAAATAGCAAAAGTACTTCGTTGTCGAACCGACGATATTGGCAAGTTGCAAAAAAAACAAGTGAATGCACATTGCACTCTGTCTTGGTTGTTTATGACATTGACAGTGACAGCACAGAGTTTTTTTTGTTTTGGTTTGGCTCCACACTTTTGTGTATTTAGCCAGTGACAAGTAAATGATAATTTCTCGAGTTAATTAATATAATATATGTGTATATGTCAAGTCAAGTCACAGTCCAAGTCATCAAGTCAAGTCATACTCCTAGTAAAATGGTGGTAACTTTACCAGAAGCTTCTATGGAGTTTTGGAAATAACACGAAAAGAAACGTTTCACCATCATTATAACACTTTCCCACACTCGTGCCTGTAATCCAGCACTTAGCGAATAGAATGCCACCAATTTTATCCACTAACACTGATAATAACACAAGTTTTGGAAAATAATACAATGTGGTGACGCGATCTTTTTCGTTTTGCCGCCAAAAACCTCCAGCACAGAGTTCCAGCCGAATCGTGAGAAGCGATATACTTTTTTTTTATAAATTGGCAATGGCACGCAGCCGCGCACGGTTCGTAAGTAGGAAATGCCGTCCAAGGTGAGCTAGATTCTAGCAGGACACGCCTGTTTGTGTACATAACTTGAGGACTTCATTACTGGACAACGCATTCAACCGGTTGGTGAAACGGTCCAGCGTTTTTATGGTTTCTTGAAAAAGGTGGCGTCACGAAAAACACATTTTGCTAAAAAAAATGTAAACAAGAAATAAAAGTGTTTTATTCGACTGTCGGGCCTCACTGACTCAGAATAAGTAATAGTACCTACCAGTTGTGTCACTGGTGGTGAATAAAAGTCAAAAGTAATTTAGAAAATAACGAAACTACTCTTTGCTACATAAAAATCAATTTTATCAAAACGTTTGTGTAACTTTCCATGCGATTAATTTATTGCATTATTAATACTGGCGGAGTAGATAAACAATAAAATTAAACAGGTATGCATTTTTTGTCTTGCTAAATGTTCCGTCGATATAAGTATTTAAAGAGCATAAAGCTGCTTACTTACTACTTAAGGAGTATCCTTAGAAGATGACCTTCTGCGACTTGTAACGCTATGTGCTATTATAGAGGTTTTTATAGCTCGAATTATCAAAGCGGCACCATAACGGCAAACGCGTTATTTACTACCACAGCATAGCAGTTGTATAACTTTGACAATAAAGACCAATAACGCCTACACTCTGTCGGTTCTTTTATAAAACAGTTGAACTAATAAAATAACATAGTCTGGATATTTGATTCAAATTCTTCGTTTGTTGTGTGAATCATTTTTGTGTCAACATTAACAAACTCAACAGCTAGAATATGTTCACATTCATTTCTTTGTGGTATTATAAAACGCTAGGTTTTCATTTGTATTTGATTGAGTTAATATCATCTAATACATGTACTTTTTTGTAGACATTTATCAGATTTCCATTCCACATTTGAGGTTCTAAACTTCTCATTACTCTTTTGTTTTATGCGTTGCAATCTTTCTTGTCTAAGTTCTCTCTCGGCTTTTGGCGGGAAAACAAAAAATATCGCTTCACCGCATTGTATTATTTTCCAAAACTTGTGCTATTTTCAGTGTTAGTGCATACAATTGGTGGCATTTTATTCGTTACGTACTGTGGGAAGGTGGTATAAACGGTGGTGAAACGTTTCTTTTCGTGTTGTTTCCAAATTTCATAGAAGCTTCTGGTAAAGTTGCCACCACTTTACTAGGAGTATGACTTGACTAGACAAGACTATGACTTGACTTGTTTACTTGGAAAGTCAAACCAAGTCGGTTTGACACATACAGGGAGTAACAAAAACCCTGTTAAATAAATGAAGTATGTGTACAGATAATTACAAGTAGTCATATAAAAATGTCTAACAATACCTAAGTTATACGTATCTGAAGTTACAGGCAGTATCTAAATACAAAAAAACAATACCATTTCCCAAAAATGTTTGTGCCACAAGCCGTGCCTATTTTTAAATAGCTAAGTAACTAAGGTAAAAGTAAACGCGGAACCGACAAACGGGGGCCGCCTTTGTCGGCTCTTTTGTAGGATGCCGCTCCTGCACCTGTGTGCCTACGGGGAAATGGGGTGCGCGGGCGGTGCGGCATAGGCGCGGCGCGGCCCGCGGCTTACGCTCAGTCGCACGTGCTCTCTCATGCAATTTAGTCGTTTCCAGTTTGACCGTCGCGAATTTAGTGTCGAGTGTGATGTCGTATTCTAACGACGAATACTACAATATGTTAATGTGCCTTGGTAGAAGTCACAATAATTATGCGGCAGCACGTAGAGAATACGAGCATAATTTTTCTATTTCGCGTGGAATTGAGTTACCGTCATTAATGGCATTCCAGCGATTGCACTTACGTGTTTACAACACCGGTAGTGTAACGGGCCGTGATCAGCAAAGATTTGATGCTGGAAGACCACGAGTATTACATGATGCTGAAGAACAGGTGCTCGATATGTTTGTGCAAGACCCAACACGTAGCACACGCAGCATGGCAAGAGAAATTGGAATTAATCACATGCGTGTATGGAGGGCATTGAAGGAAGACGGTCAGCACCCGTTTCATTATCAACGAGTGCAATCATTGTTGCCCAGTGATTATGAGCCCAGAGTGGCAGATGACGCAGAGTTTTTGAGTCGTATTTTATTAACCGACGAATGCTCGTTCGTCCGAACTGGCGTTTTTAACTGCCATAATGAGCACGTATGGGCTGTGGAAAATCCAATCCGCCAAATCAGCATTTTGATTGATTGACTGAACATGAAAATCGCCTGCCGACAGATGTGTTTTTGAAAGCTCTTTTAAGAGCTAAAAATTACGTACTTATCTTGTTTCTTGACAATACAAAATCACACGTGAATTCGATTGTTTAGAGTGTGGCAGAAAGGCGCGCAGCACTTGTGTGCCTACCACTATTGGTCAAAGAGATCTTTTACGTCATTAAGTTCAGTCTCGCAATCCTACAACGTTGTGGTATGTGGTATAGGGCACATAATCGTATGAAAAACGCTTAAAAAGTAATCTGTGGAATAAATAGCTTCTAGTTCCGTCGCAGTAGGTATGCAAGTTGAATAGACTTAGCGTACCATGGCGGGCGGTGCGGGGTGCGGGCAGGCAGCAGGCTGCGTCGGTGGTGCAAGTACCTATGTTGTCAATATCTGAGGTCGTAAACATTTTTAGTAACGGCATAAAAGGTTTTAATAAAAAGCACACGTAAGTTTTGTATGTCTCGTATTGAAATAGAACTAGTATTACTACAACCTTGAGTTGACACTGGATACGCAGCTCGCGGATATAACAGGGTTTTTGTTACTCCCTGTATATATTTAATGAACTTGAGAAATTATCAATAACTTGACACTGGCTAAATACATAAAAGTGTGGAGCCAAATCAAAAACAAAAAAAATCTGGTTTCTAAATTCTATTTCACTTTTACTTTTTAATTTTGACATAAGAAACGATTGATATTTCACCAGATCACCTTCAAACCCCTATCTGATTACTGTCACCGAAATCGTGATATTGCTCAAATAATATCAGATGACATCAGCAATTACAACACTTAATTTAAAGTTACTGACAAATCAAAATCATTAATTATAGAGCATGCACATTAATTACATCAACAGGTATAATTGTTGAGTCAAGTCTCTTCCAACTCAGTGGTTTATTGAATTGAATATTATTGCGAAACGCCTAATGGTTGTTTTTGAAAATGGTCTTAAGATTTATCGTTTGATACCAAATTGATATTGCGATGTGACCCTAAATTGGAAGTAAGATTATTAAGATTGCTTTTTACCAATATCATTTAAGTAATAAATTGTGTAATAGTTAATTTATTATCTTTAACAAGATTGCACAAAGTAATAAACTATTGTCTTTACCTATGAAATTGCCGTTTTGTTTGAAAAAAGTTAAAGTATTTTTTTTTCGAACTTATTTATTTCTTTTATTCAAAGTAATCACCCCTGCAATCAATGCATCTTTGCCAACGCTGTGGCAGTTTATGGATGCCCTTCTTGAAAAAATCAGCAGGACGGGAGACAACAAACTCTTCAAAGGCGTTTTGTACTGCCTCTCGGGAATTGAATTTTTTTCCCGCTAAAAAGTTGTCCAAATTTTGGAAAAAGTAATAGTCGGTAAGCGCAAGATCTGGTGAGTATGGCGGATGAGGGAGAGCTTCCAAACCCAACTCATGCAGCTTAGAGACGGTCTGTTGTGCAGTATGGGGTCGCGCGTTGTCGTGCAGTAGCAGTGGAGACGACCGATTGACCAAAGCTGGTTGCAGACATGCAAGTTTCGCCATCATTGTGGTCAGTTCTTCAATGTACACATCTGCAGTAATGCTCTCGCCGTTTTGTAAAAAGCTATGATGAATCACACCAGCACTAGACCACCAAACTGTGACCATCGCCTTTCTAGGAGTCATTTTTCGTTTTGCACATTGCTTTGGTACCGAACCAGGATCTAACCAACTTGCTGAGCGCTTTCGATTGTCAAAAAGAATCCATTTTTCGTCGCACGTAACAATTCGGTTCAAAATTCCTTCATTTCTGTGCCTGTTAAGCAGCGCAAGGCAAGTGTCGACGCGTACGTTGCGCTGGCGATCGTTAAGTTCGTGGGGCACCCATCTATCAAGCTTTTTTATCTTGCCAATCTGTCGCAAATGGACCAATATTGTTTTGATGCTAACATCAAAAGCTGCTGCCAGCTCAGCTGTACATTGAGATTCATCAGCTTCCACAATCGCCTTTAATTCATCATTGTTGACCAAAGTTTCCGGACGACCACGAGGTTCATTTTTCAAGTCAAAATTCCCAGAACGGAACCGAGCAAACCAATAACGGGTTGTACGTTCGTTTGTACAGTTCTCTCCGTAAACGTCGTTGATGTTACGTGTCGTTTGTGCCGCGTTGGTGCCACGACGGAACTCATATTCCATAATTACACGAAATTTCAAAGTATCCATTATGAGGAAAAATGTTGAAATGTAATGAAAATACAACGCTAATCAATAAACAAAAGACTTATATTGTAAATAGAATGTCATATTTTTAAAACAAAATTAATTTGAATTTAGAATTCATAGCCAATCAAAACTTTTTTTTGTTTGAAAAAGTCTGTACTGCAATACGGCAATTTCATAGGTAAAGACCTATTATATAGTGATGATAAATAAAGAAGTAAGCGTTTACGTACCTGCCTAAAATAATTATGTAGTACCTAATATTCAGTACCTACAAAAGCAAATCACCTAAATTATAGTAGAATATTTTATCAAAGTAATCCGTTATTTAGAACCAGTAAGGGAAAATCTATTTAGTTTCTTTACTAAGCCTAAGACATTTTTGACCATTTAATTTTTTTTTTTTACTCTTTCCTTTTTATGATGTCAACCCAGCTTACTCATGTTACAGCTCTTCCGACAAATCTCGCATGTGCAGTCATATGAAATGAATATTGTACAATAATTTTGCAAAATTCTATCACATCCATCCTTACCAACTCAAGTTTAGACATTTTTAAATACTCTCTTCAATATTTTTCTCTGTATCTAAATATATATAACTCAAAGGTGACTAACTGACTGACATAGTGATCTATCAACGCACAGCCCAAACCACTGGACGGATCGGGCTGAAATTTGGCATGCAGGTAGATCTTATGACGTAGGCATCCGCTAAAAAAAGGATTTAGGAAATAAGTGTGGTTGATATATTTTTCCATAGGCCACGCCGCGGGTGAAGCTGCGTGCAAAAGCTCGTTTTAAACATATAATTCCATTTTGTTATGTTTTTAAGTAAGTTTTCTGTTCGCACTACGGAAACAAATAATCACAAGGAAGTGATCTCATGGTCTAGGCACTTGAGTTTTTGCACGATGCCGTTGATCTTTGGCCATTAAGTAATCGCCATTTTTAAAAGGATTAAATCATACTTTTGGTGATTTATTTTATTTAAGCTTATGACCAGGGCCAGTGGGTGGATGTTGTGTTTATTAATGAAGTTTTATGTCCATTAGGAGGCATAGGTCATGGTATTTTAGGCGTTTATACATCTTTTATATATCTGAAATGATGTTTCATTTATTTTTATTACTTTTAATTTTGTCTTTATGTTACTCTATATCTATAACCGTTGCATAGATATTTTCCATCTTTATTATTATTATTTAATAAACATAGAACAATAAAAAGGGAACTTAATCAAACAAACCACTACCAGTAGGCAACGTGCTCAATATGCTGGCAGCATTGCCACGTTGAATGGCAATGCTCTTTGGCCGAAGTAGAGGCCAGCATTTTAGTCACGTGTGGCTTCGACCTATTTAGAAAGGTTTCCGTCTTACTAATAAACATTAATGTAGCAGAAGAATAATTAATTTGGTGTTTGTCTCCATCTAATTTGAAATAGACAAAGATAAAACAAGAATGAACACAGAGTAGGAATTCCAATGCAGACTTTATGAAATAAGAAGGTTCAAGTTTATATCTCTTTTTTCATTTGGATTTTTAGATTTGGTTACTTTTCTTCATCCATTTGGAGTATCCCGTCGTTGAATGAGATCTTTGTATAGTGCCTACTAGGAGCCTGTATAAATAAAATAAATAAATAAATACGTGTGGACATTTCACACAGCGCCATCTAGCCCCAAACTAAGCAAAGTTTGTACTATGGGAACCGATAACTGATACAATACTTAGATACTTTTTTTTGTAAATACATACATAGAATACAATATAAACACACAGAACAAACATCAATGTTCATCACACAAAATGTGTCAAATGTTTGTTTTTGTATGATATCTACAAAACTGTATGTTATTTTTTTTTACCTGGTAAATTGCCCTTATATGTATCTAAATACTATAATAACTAATACTAAACACTACCTACAAAAAAAACATTTGGACTATATACTGGCCGCGATGACCTATGGACAGTCCAAATACTCCAGCCCACTACCAGTAGGTAGCGTACCCAATATGCTGGCAGCATTGCCCCGTTGCATTGCAATGCTGTATGCTATTTAGTTGGTAACATTTATTTAGGGACCTATCAAACTGCAAATACAGATTTGCGGAGTAATCATCACACTAATATTATAAAGGCGAAAGTTTGTATGTGTGTATGTTTGTTACTCCTTCACGCTCAAACGGTTGGATTTGGATGAAACTCGGTATCAAGATAGCTTATACACTGGATTAACATATAGGCTACATTTTATCCCGGACAAGTGAAATTTTTTCGTGGGATGAGCAAATAATTGAAATACTTTTTATCCGCGGGTGAAACCGCGGGGCGCAACTAGTTACATGTAATTTAGACCCCTGCTCCATTTTTGCTTCGTCGTCTTCAGTATTCAGCAGGTACTGACAATATCCCATTCAGGTTACTATAATTAAACCCTTTATTTGCTGAAACGATGACTTATTTACATAGGCAACTTCTTACTTGCTTTAAATAAAAGCTTTTTGTGATCAATGAGGTTGCTGATCCATTGACAACTTTATATAATTGTAACAAAATTATATCCTGAAATGTTTGACTCAAAAGCCATCACAACTATATCTTATGATTACTAATAGATACTAATGATGATGGTAGTGATACCGGAAAATATAAAGTACAACGAGTACATTTAATTGATCCTCATTTGCTCGAACGGAAATATAAAAAACCTGAGCCAAGTGGAAGTCAGTTGAGTGACTTGAGTGTTGATGTACAGCTCACAAATACCAAGTTGGCAGCAAAACTTAACGACTCCGAGATAATTAAACCCGTTTATACATTAGCCAAGTTAGCAATTGCAGTTCGTTTCTCCTGTTTGCCCACAGGTATCTGTAATTGCCTAGAATGCCTAGTCGTTTCAGGTTATGATAGGTCGTAAAGCGATGCCTATTTTAATGACGTTTTTAATCTGGGAAATAGAAAAGACAGTAGTTAGATGTATTTATTATTTCAATTAGCATTAATTTCTAAAAGTGTGAAACCAATAGGATGATCAGATTCTAACTCTCTTTGAAGAAATGGAAATATAAATCGAAATCCAAATTAAAAAATAAATGAAAAACTAAGTATAGAGTCAGTAAACCATTCCAAATGTTTTACTCATTGTTAATGTAGTTAGTTTTATTTAGCTGTATGTAGGATTGTAATTTCAGTAAATATAGAGATATTGGTCGTGAAAATATCACAAAAATACAAACAAATAAATAAAAACAAGAAATATATTAAAAATTGAATAAAAGTATATGAAATTCAGATCGAAATAAAACAAATCTACAATTATGGTGGATTTTTTGCCTACCTATTGTTTTCAATAGAACATGATTGTATTGTATATTTCAACATTCTAGCTATTGTACAGCTTCGTACGTACTTTGCCAGTTTATTGTACGTCCGTACATCAGTATGCAAATATTTGCACGTGTGTATCTATTTTTCCTTTAGTGACATCATCTAGATAATGAACCAACTATATAAAAAAATGTGTTTAATATTTTTTTAATATCCATAATACTATCGTTATCTAGGTCTATGTTCAACCCATTGAACTGTCTCAAAATTGGATATTTAATGTATCAGGACTCAGGAGGGTTCAGTCAGCACTTACGTCGAAGCTCGATCAATAAACTTGATCAGATGGGATGGTGAGCTTTGGAAGTTACCCGTAATTACTTGAATGTGGTAGTTCGACGGTGTTCATTTCATGTATTTTATATAATTTATTAGCCTCTGTCTTTAGAATAAAGCATATACGATTAATATTTGTGAAGAACTGCATCTCAGTCAATTATGACCTCTACCTTGGATTCCTTGTTTCTAGGAAGTTCAAGTGCAACAGTGATCACAGAGTTAATACATTTTATTTAAATTCGCATTTGGGTGACCTTCACCAGTCCAACCATTTTTTCTAAAGACGAGATCTATGTAGAAGCTAATTATCATATTATTGCGGTATTGAATGTGAGACGCAAATATTTTAACCGCAAATAATATCAAAGATTTATTGCTAAAATAATTCCCAATGACCATGGAATAATTTACAAGTATAAAACCACACTTAAAGGACAATAAAGATTTTTGCAACCAATGCAAGTGTGGCCAGCTTAGCGGTTAATGCGTCTAGCCAATAATATAGTAATGCTTTGGAAGATGCGGTTTTAAAATCTACTGTCTACAGGAATTCATAGGAAATATAATGAAATCTTCCTAATAACTATGAGTCTGCTAGAATTCTAAGAGCAGAATTATCTTTTTCACTTGCAACGTGGGTTTATATTATAATTGAAGGGGTGAGAACAAAAAGGGTTTAACTGATTTTTTTCACTAAATGACTTATGGGTATCGTTGGATTCAGCGTGAAATTGTCTACAATAGTACATTCTCAAAATGCCGAAATGAGCTCGAGATTTTGAGTCTAAGAACGGTTTATCTGTCACAGGAATACAGTTTGCTTAGCATAAAAACATTATTATATTTATTTTATTATATTATGTTTTCACAGTAATTGTATGAATTAGTATTTTAAAATAGAATTAAAACATTTTCAAGCAACTGTAACTTACATAAACCTTTTCTATTACTTTATAAGCACTCTACATTTAAATGACGCTGTTGAAGTTTAAAGTCAATTTTCTCGAAACTATCAATTTGACAGTTAAACCCTTTTTATTCTCAACCCTTCAATTATTTAACATGTGCATATTTATAATTTACACATTTTATTACTCAACAAGACAGAGCGAGAGAGCTGCATCGCATTTGTTTATTATTAAAACAAAAACATAACCAGTGGAGTGGTCAAACCAAAAACGCTTCGGTCATAATCATTTATCATCCGATAATAACAAATGTTCCAAGTTAAAGACGGGCTATATCCGCGAATAAGTTGTTATTTACCTTACCACAATAGCTTGTAATTACAACACAACGCTTAAATGTTATGAAATAGATAAGTTACAGAATAAATTAATATGCATGGCTGTGAGTTCAGTTTACTGTAGGTAGGTGTCACAGAGGAACTGGTTTTGTTTTTATTTAAATCTAGTTTTTTTGCTTTCATGTATCTATTACAGTTTTTCGTTTTGATCTGATAGAAATCTGATAACCAAAACTATGACCTTCGTATATTTGTTTGGTCTCGTCTGATAGACCTGTTTTAGAATGGCTTTGTTATTTAATTTTTAATTTTAAATGTGATATACATTAAAATTGGGCATTGCAGAAGTGACTAGGTATTGTGGCTACAATGCATGGCATGATCTTGCTGTCATAATCTTAGAATATTTACCTAATATTTTAAGTTAAAATTTCTGGAATTATTTCCATAAATTATAGACATAAAGACGTTTTACTTCGCCGTTGTAAGAGAGAGTAAAAAGCTAGCTAGCTAGCTAGCTTGGAATGTCATTGGTTCATAGTAGGATTTGAGAACCTGGGGGCGTCGCGTCGGTTTGCATAAGCCACATTCGGTATTAGAGGTCCAGAAGAGATATTTAGTTAATGTAATGTGTAACAATTGAAGGGTTGAGAATGAAGAGGGTTTAGCTGTCAAATTTATAGTTTCGAGTTTTCTTCATTTTAATGTTGAGTGCCTTTAAGGTTTATGTAAGTTTCAGTTGCTTGAAAATTTATTAATTCTATTTTAAAATACTAAATATAGTAATAATTCATACAATTACTGTAAAAATAAAATATAATATAATAAAATATATCTAATAATATTTTTATGTTAAGCGAACTGTATTCCTGTGACAAATAAACCGTCTTTAGACTCAAAATCTCGAGATTTAAGCCTCATTTCGGTATTTTGAGAATTGTATTATTGTAGATAATTTCACGCTGAATCCAACGATACCCATAAGTCATTTTGTGAAAAAAATCAGTTAAACCCTTTTTGTTCTCACCCCTTCAATTATGAAAACTTAAAATGATGATGATGGTACGAGATTTAATTTTAAAAACATCACTCTCACAATTCTACAAACTAAATACAATGAATGAAAACTTTAATCATGTCTGCTGTGCTTAGTCTGGAAATTTCTCTGATTACTTTTTCAACCTTTTGTCTACAGTAATACGATACAAATTTCTAATTTCATTATACAGTTATTGGACGTTTGTTGCCATAGTAATTATGTAAGCGTTATCAATCAAGCTAAATGGAATGCGAGCTCAGATAACAGATGCATCTGCTTGCTTGGCCTACTTAAAGTTCATACTTGATGTATCTACATAGATGTAGGTGCAGCATAGTCCTCGTTATCTCTTACTAATATCTATATTAGACTAGCTCGATAGCTAATTTGGTAGTAGCCCTACCTTCTGAACTGTGGGTTGTGGGTTCAATTCCCACCCAGGACAAACATTTGTGTGATAAATATAGGTGTTTGTTCTGTGTCTGGGTGTTATATTGTATTCTATTTACAAACAAAAAGTATCTAAGTATAGTATCAGTTATCTGGTTCCCATAGCACTTTGCTTAATTTGGGGCTAGATGGCGTTGTGTGAGATGTCCAAACATTATATTATATTATTATATTAATAGGTATCTAAATACAACTGCTAAACTTAATATTAAAGCAATATGCTTTATAGCTATAAATTAGATTTATAATCGATATAACTTCGTGGAAGAAAACGCAGGCTGCGTTCCAAAAAAAAAACTCAGCATTTTAATGCTGAGTTTTATTTTTTGGCAAAAATACGAGTCAGTGTATATTAGTCGCCCGACGTAAGACAAGCGACGCCCCCTAGTTCAAATCCCACTTGGTCCTGCATCAATGATTTTTCAAGTTTTGTGTGCAATTTGCATTTACTCGATGAAGGGAAACGTAAAGAAACCGCCATGTTCATGAATCACAATCGCTCATCGCGTTTTTCAAAGTTTATCAGAGTCAATGCGACGCGTGACCAAAAGGCCTTACTTGGCACAACGAATCATCATTGCAATTCAACGGGACAATGATGCCAGCTTGTTGGGTAAGCTTAATCGGTTGGAGCATTTGGACTGCCGTCGTGTTTGGTCATCGCGCCTAGTATAGAGTCCAAATGTTTTTATTTGTAGTAGGTAGTGTAGCTAAGTTTGTTAAAAGAATAAAGGCTTTTTAAGTGTTTAAAAAATAATCACAATATTCGTGAACATGTGTCATTTACCAACCGTCACTAGCTACGTGTAGTGGATTATGTCCCGTATTATCTCTCTGTCAGAGAAGGCCCGTATTTTAGCAGGAATGATGAATTATTTCGCTTAATTCATAGATAAATTCACGTCAGAGAATGTAACTTTTTAAGCTTTGGTTTTCTACCACAAGATATCACAAACGTACGATAGTAAACTTATTGTTTTCATTTCACGAGTCACTGAACCACTTCAATAACGACTTGTGCCCTATTGTTTTCCTTGACATTGACTCAAAATTCCAGCATTACCCAAAGTTCCAACAAAGAGGTTGTTCACCTCCTAGTGCCTCGCCTCGTTTAACAATAGCCAACTATTTAACATACTGTCAACTGGGCAAAGTTCGGAAGAAGAATTTCGTTTAGGCATGTTTAAAGTTGGCTTCCTGTCCCAAAGGTTGGATGGAAATATCTTAGCGTAACAATGTTACGGAGATTTTGTTGCTACTTGGAAACTATTTTGTTTTACATTTATATAGTTATGAGGAAATTATCGAGAAGCCTTGAGAATGTTATGAAATGTAATACAATGTAACCTTTCAAGTCAAGAGTGAATCCGGCATCCAATAGGTAATCATGGCCCATCTCAGATCACGTCATTGCTCAACATCAGGCGAAGCAGTGATCCAACACTTTGTCTATAAACAATAAAAAATAAAAATGTAATTTAACAAGAGTACAAAACTGGATGTCGCTACTTTTCCTACGTCTACCTCAGCGGTTATCAGTATTTCGGCAGATATGATCAGCCCATATCCATTTCAGCTTGCTAATTCGCTGAGCTGTGCCGGTAACTAGTTCTCTGGCAAATAACTTTCATCAGGATTTGATATCGCACCTCACACTCTTTTCATAGCTCGCTGTGCCACCTTGTGATGGACTAATCCTACCGCCAGCAGGTTTCGGCTCCATGGGACATGACTTACAAGACAAATATTTCACAATATGGGTGATGAATGAATGGTGATGATGACTTGACGAAACTTCCCAAACGCTGCCCAGCTCAGCTAAAAGCCAAAAGCCAATCCTTCTTTTGCCTTTACTCTCGAAATTGTTTTTATCTAGTTGTAGCGTGTGTCCCAAGTAAACTTCCTAACAAGTTCATTTATGGAAATCGATCCCGGAACAACGTGCTCGTTGAACATGACCATAGTTTCATCCAAGTTCATCCGTAGGTGTAAAATCGATTGTAAAAAATGCATAAATGTAAATACCTAAACTAGTGAGTAGTATCTCGTTTATACCACTATAAAATAATCTATTCAAGTCTATCTCATACTTAGTAGCTTGCTGTAACTCCCCTTTGTAATAATTACTGTTTTTATCAACACTTTATTTAATTTTTTTCAATGCCAACATTGTTATGTGAGAGGCATTAATTTAAAGTTCAGTTACCCGTTTTTAATTAGATAAATGAATAGCACTCGTTAAAACGTAAGCGATACGACTTTTTGTTGTAAGCTGTGAAACTATTAAGTCTTATTGCCTTTATAGTAAAGTTCATTTCGCTATTACAGAGGTCTTTAACTTTATTTTATCCCGCATTTGGTTTTTCAGTTTCTACAATTTATATTATTGTATGCTATAAAGGATTCCAAGGACATATTATATGTGGTTAACACTTGTCAGTGTATTATAACGTCTGGCAATGTGTAACAGCCTTATTAATAAACGGGTATTAGTCTCGGATTAGTTACTTCAGCTTTTGTCCTTTTTTTGCTACTGGAATATTTAGCTGGATCGAAAGAGACAAAAGATGATGTAACTAGTCTAAAGCTAGTTCGTGTTTATTAATAAGGCTGTTAGTGTCTACTTTTTATGCTTATTACAAATACTTAGTATAAGTAGATGCCTACTGATTCAAAATTAGCTGAGTTCTCTGAAACTATACAAAAAATAAAATCATCATCATTGGCAGCTCGTTTCATCCACCGCAGTGCATAAACCTCTTCCTTCTTACACCATTCATCCCTTATTTGAGCAACTCTCCAGGTCTTTCCTGCAAGAGCTTCAATGTCGCCCACCCATCTTGCAAGAGGTATCGGCTGCTCGATAGTAAAATAATGAAGAATATAAATCCAATCATATTTTAAGATTAGGATTAACCAAATCCTTGATCTAAAAACCAAACATCCGCTTCGCAGCAACAAAAAGCACACTTTTTGTCCATAACGTTACGAGCACACATACCTCGTGCGGATCAGCTTTAAATTACTGGCTGTAAACTTAAGACATTTTATTAGTTTTTACGAGTAACACATTAGAATCAATCAGAATACGACAGTTGTTTCAAGATTTATCGTCTTCATGATTTGCTGTTACTCTTTGTCTCTTTTTACTGTGTTTATCTGTTTGGCTAAGTGATTTTATTGCTTAGCATAATTAAGTCATATCATTTGGTTCTTGCCAATTATTTTTGCAACTTTATTGATATCTATCATAACAGTTGTTTTTGGTGTTTTCTAGTCATAAACCTCATCATAGACTTGTGGCTTCACATAACCGTATTCTTTGCGTTGTAGAAAATCAAACTGGTTTTGCAATCATTATGTTTATTTATTCTCCGGTTTTTCCTCTCTGTTATACTTTATGATAAGATCAAACAACTGGAATCGCTTTGTCCTTGTTGATTATTTTGAGATGTAACCTACGCTGAGTCGGTTGGCTATGATAAGTAGTATATATATTATCTTGACTTTTTACAACATTACGTTGTATGTAAGAATGTAATATTTTGAGTTTATTATTTTAACTTACTACTTCAATAATAACATCTACTGAATACTTAAAGCTACTACTACCGCGATGACCTATGGTTATGTTTAGCTGCGATGACCTATAGACTGTCCAAACGCTCCAGCCCACTACCAGTAGGTAGCGTACCCAAATACTGGCAGCATTACCACATTATATTTTCTAGCATTTTGATCACGCGTCACGTCGACCAGGCCCTCTGATATTTTGTGTGATGTCCTGAATAAATGTATTTTCCTTCTTACTTTTCAACTATGAGTTTATTAGAATGTACTAAAGCTAAGTTAGATACACTTTGGTTGTAATAGAAGGAGGTCCATGGGTTTGCTGAATTAATGATATGCCGATTGACTTTGTATACGATATATTAATTAAAAAGATATTTACAAAAACCAAATGCGGAAAATAAAATTTTCTCTAATGTGAAGTCTATATCAACAACATTCGTTGCCCCTAGCAACTAGCTGGAAAAGTTCTCTATTAAACTGGTATGTAAACTTTTTCGTGGGCTAGCACACCACATCACCCCCCTCCAGAGACCGTCCTACGGGCGATAATATTCTGGAAAACGCACTGTTCGTCCTGATCGAGTGGTGGTCACTGGAGCGTCTCGGGTCTCAGGTGCTGCCACGGCGGGAGAATGGTCCAACTCACGAAGTATGTAGGCAGGTTTAATGCGGTCGACTGATACCGTGACTTCTTTGCCTTTTATGCGGAGCTTGAAAACTTTATCCCCTCGTTCTATCACCTCATGCGGGCCTGTATAAGCTGCTTGAAAAGATGGGTGCGAGGTGTCATCTCTTAGAAAGACGTGGGATGCTGTTGCTAAATCTTTGAAAATGAATATGGAGCGGTTATTCCCATGGTGAGAAGTTGGTAATGGCAACAAATTTTTGGCGAATGTGCGCAGTCTTTCAGTGTATACTGTCAAGTCCTCTGTGCCATCAGCCGATTGACAAAAAATGTCACCTGGAAGTCGTAGTGTCTCTCCATATACGAGCTCAGCTGGAGTCGCTTGTAAGTCTTCCTTAAATGCCGCCCGGATTCCCAGTAGAACAAGTGGAAGTGTTTCAAGCCAGCTGCTGGTCGCGTGACATGTAATAGCGGCTTTAAGCTGTCTGTGGAATCTTTCGACGAGTCCATTGCATGCTGGATGGTAGGCTGTAGTTCGTCTGCGTTGAAATCCGATGATGTGGGACAAATGCTTAAAAAGTTCTGATTCAAACTGTCGACCACGATCAGTGACGATATCTTCAGGGCAGCCGAATCTGGATATCCATCCGTGAACTAAAGCTTTTGCCACTGTTTCAGCTGTTATCTCCTGTAATGGTATAGCCTCGGGCCATCGTGTGAAGCGATCTACACATGTGAGACAGTAACGATACCCCTGTGAAAGAGGTAAAGGTCCGATCAAATCTATGTGGATTTTCATGAATCTGGCTCGAGGTAAGTTGAATGATGCTAATGGAGATGAGACATGACGTGTTATTTTTGATCGTTGGCATGCTAGGCAGGAACGAGTCCACTCTCTACAATCTTTTCGCATACTAGGCCATACATAGCGTTCCGATATCAGTTTCGTCGTCGCATTTATGCCAGGGTGGCTAAAAGAATGCAAGTTTTCGAACACTTGCCGTCGCATGTCTTTGGTCACATAAGGTCTGGCCACATTGCTGCTCTTGTCACAATAGATTTCTGTGTGAGATCCAGGCAGTTTGATTTTTGTCAAGCGCAGAGAAGTATCGCTATCCAAAAGTTGTTCTAGTTCAGGATCTGTGCTTTGTGCTTGAGCAAGCTTGGATAGATCGATGGGCTGAGTAATCTCTTCGATGCGTGATAAACTGTCAGCCACAACGTTATCCGATCCTGAAATATGCCTGATATCTGTGGAAAACTGTGAAATAAAATCCAGATGTCTGAACTGTCTTGGTGAGCACTTTTCTTTTCGTGAATGAAATGCGAAAGTTATGGGCTTATGGTCAGTGTAAATAATGAAATCTCTCGCCTCCACCATGTGACGAAAGTATTTTATTGCTTCGTAGATGGCAAGAAGTTCCCTGTCGTAAGGCGAGTATTTCTGTTGACATGGTGAAAACTTTCGAGAGAAAAATGCCAAAGGTTCCCACAGGCCGTTTCTATTCTGTTGTAAAGCCGCGCCCATTGCTGTGTCTGAAGCATCGGTGACTATAGCGAGCTTCGCTTGGCAGTCTGGATGAGCGAGTAGTGCTGCTTGGCAGAGACTTTCCTTGCAGGCGATGAATGCTTTATTAGCTTCTTCTGATAAATGCACGGGATGTGAACCTTTAACTGATCCTGTGAGCAGTGCATTCAGAGGCGCTTGATGCCGCGCTGCGTCAGGAATAAACCTTCTGTAAAAGTTCACCATTCCTAGGAATCTTCGCAGTTCTCTAACGGTTTTCGGTGGTGGGTAATTCGCAACTGCTTCTACCTTCGATGGTAATGGTTTAGTCCCAGCTGCTGAGATGCTGTGTCCTAAAAACGTTACCTCTGATACACCGAATATGCACTTGTTTGTGTTGATTACCATGCCGTATTCCTTTAGTCTGTTGAAGAGTAGATGAAGGTGCTTCTTGTGTGATTCCTGATCAGGTGAGAAGATCAAAAAATCGTCCAGAAACGGGAAGCAGAACTCCTCAAGGCCCCTAAGCATCTCGTCCACAAATCGTTGAAACGTTTGACTGGCATTACGTAGTCCGAACGTCATGAACGGAAATTCGTATAAACCAAACGGCGTCGTGATTGCGGTCTTCGGAATATCCTCAGGGCAGACAGGAATTTGATTATAAGCTTTTACGAGATCGATAACCGAGTATACTTGACAGCCGGAGAGACAATGTGCAAAGTCATGTATGTGTCGAATGGGATAGCTGTCTGGTACGGTTCTAGCGTTGAGCATTCTGTAGTCACCGCATGGACGCCAGCCGTTATCTTTTTTAGGCGCAAGATGAAGTGGTGATGACCATGGTGACTTTGAAGGTCTGGCTGTTCCGTTCCTCAACATATCTGCAAACTCGTCTTTTGCAATTTTTAATTTATCCGGTGCTAGTCTTCGTGGTGTGCTGCTTATTGGCGGTCCTGCAGTAGTCTGTATATGGTGCATGGTATTATGCTTCGGAACACGGTGGACACCGGAAGGTCGAGTAATCTCAGGGTATTCGCTTAGTATGTTATGATATACGGAATTTCCAGAAATAACTTTTACCGATGAAATGTTCCCAGTTGACTGTGCAGGTGAAGCTGGGGACGTAAGGCTTGTAGTGTTGTCGATTAAACGTTGATTTCGACAATCCACGATGAGGTTGTAAAATGATAAAAAATCCACACCTATTATGGCCTTTGTAACGTCCGCTACGATGAATCGCCAAGTAAAGTCACGGCGCAAGCCTAGGTTCAGCACTAAATGAGCGTAGCCGTAAGTAGAAATGGGTGTACCGTTTGCCGCACACAGCTCATAATTTGTTGTCTCACGACGTTCCTTGAGTGCTGATCGGGGGAAGACACATACGTCACTGCCAGTATCGATGAGAAACTGCATCTTCGTAGCGCCGTCCGTGACAAATAGGCGACCGGAAGTTTGGCAATCGGTCGTCGCCATTACCGACTGCTGTTCGCGTTTCCCGCATGGTATTCGCATGGTTTTACGCATTTACTTGCTTCATTGCCGAACTTACTATGATACCAGCACACAGGAAATTTTCTATAGTTCGACTGTGATCGTGTGGAGCTAGAACGACCGCGCGTTTTCTTGTTTGAACGATTCGGTGCACGTGAATGCCGGTTCACCTGCGCAGTTAGAGCTTGCACTTGTTTGGTAAGTTCAGCAATCTGTTGGTTCATGGCTTCTAAAGAGCTTCCTGGTATGGCACTTGATGTTGATGCTACGTGCGCTGTAGGCGAAACAACGTCATGGATGCGGTCAGCGAGATCTGCGAGCGCTTCCAGCGAAGACGTCATCTGCGAAGCGATTATCGTTTGCGTGCTACTTGGTAGGCGACTGGTCCAGATAGTACGTAGAAAATCTTCGGGAACTCCAGGTCCAGCCAAATGTTGCAAATGTCTTAGAAACTGAGATGGCTTACGGTCTCCAAGTTCTGCGTGCATAAGTAATTGCTTGACCTTCTTTTCTCGTGACGCGGACAGTCGTTTGATAAGTTCCGACTTCAATTTTTCATACCTGTTGGTGTCGGGCGGGTTGATGATTATATCTTCCACCTCAGAAGCATACTGCGGGTCTAGTTGGCCGATAACGTAGAAAAACTTCGTATTGTCCGTAGTAATGTTCGATATCGCGAATTGGCCCTCGATCTGCGCGAACCAAATGGCCGGCTTTTCAGGCCAAAACGGCGGAATGCGCACGCCCACACGACAAATATCTTCGTTCTTATCGGTTGAGAGCGACATCTTTATGTGAATCAGTATCAGAATTATCGCAATCAGCAACAAAATCAAAATCACACACATTTACTGCAAACGTGGACTTTCGGTTCAAAACAGGTCACCAGTAAAGCCTAGTTAATCACGTCGGGGTCACCAGTAAAGCTAAGTTAGATACACTTTGGTTGTAATAGAAGGAGGTCCATGGGTTTGCTGAATTAATGATATGCCGATTGACTTTGTATACGATATATTAATTAAAAAGATATTTACAAAAACCAAATGCGGAAAATAAAATTTTCTCTAATGTGAAGTCTATATCAACAACATTCGTTGCCCCTAGCAACTAGCTGGAAAAGTTCTCTATTAAACTGGTATGTAAACTTTTTCGTGGGCTAGCACACCACAGTACATTCACAGATCAATGAAAAACTATTTCATTTTCATAAACAAATCTTTACCATAGATATAAATTACTATACTAGTATAACCTTACTAATGTATCTAATGTATTTAATACACAATCAGTTGTATTGTATCCACTGAGCAACTTACCAATGTTAGTACCCTTATTTTTATTGTTGAGTCAGCAACGGTTATCTTCAACCATTTTCGTCCATAACCCCCAAGAACCGTATTAAACACACCCAAATCGGTACCAGATTATTGAGAAATCGTGATGTCCCATTCTCACCGGCTATTCCCAAAGCCCTTTAATAGAAAATATATTCAACCTCGGTCAAAAGGGCTGCCATAACCGTACCCCACTTTTATGGTAAACGATTGTTTACCTTAGACCCTTTAGGCGCAGATGACTACAGATATCGGTATTGTCAATTTAATGGTTGTACCGTTGGTCGTGAGGTCGCTTATTCGCCTTGATAATCTTGTTTGTTTCTATGAGCTTTGCCTTAAGAGAGATATCATGGCTAGGTAGTGTAGGGTCAGTCGGGTTTAGTTCTGTCTTGTAGAAATCAGTTCCAGTATGGCCTATGCCCCTAGTAACTAAGATTAGTATTCTTACTTTTTATCTTCATGTAAAATTGAGTACTTATTTCTGTTGATCTCTTTAAACATTTTTACACCAACAGAGTCATTAAATTCATGTCGTTTAATGACGCTGTTATTATCTTCATTATTATAATAGGTCTTTACCTATGAAATTGCCGTATTGCAGTACAGACTTTTTCAAACAAAAAAAAGTTTTGATTGGCTATGAATTCTAAATTCAAATTAATTTTGTTTTAAAAATATGACATTCTATTTACAATATAAGTCTTTTGTTTATTGATTAGCGTTGTATTTTCATTACATTTTAACATTTTTCCTCATAATGGATACTTTGAAATTTCGTGTAATTATGGAATATGAGTTCCGTCGTGGCACCAACGCGGCACAAACAACACGTAACATCAACGACGTTTACGGAGAGAACTGTACAAACGAACGTACAACCCGTTATTGGTTTGCTCGGTTCCGTTCTGGGAATTTTGACTTGAAAAATGAACCTCGTGGTCGTCCGGAAACTTTGGTCAACAATGATGAATTAAAGGCGATTGTGGAAGCTGATGAATCTCAATCTACAGCTGAGCTGGCAGCAGCTTTTGATGTTATCAAAACAATATTGGTCCATTTGCGACAGATTGGCAAGATAAAAAAGCTTGATAGATGGGTGCCCCACGAACTTAACGATCGCCAGCGCAACGTACGCGTCGAGACTTGCCTTGCGCTGCTTAACAGGCACAGAAATGAAGGAATTTTGAACCGAATTGTTACGTGCGATGAAAAATGGATTCTTTTTGACAATCGAAAGCGCTCAGCAAGTTGGTTAGATCCTGGTTCGGTACCAAAGCAATGTGCAAAACGAAAAATGACCCCTAGAAAGGTGATGGTCACAGTTTGGTGGTCTAGTGCTGGTGTGATTCATCATAGCTTTTTACAAAACGGCGAGAGTATTACTGCAGATGTGTAAATTGAAGAACTGACCACAATGATGGCGAAACTCGCGCGTCTGCAACCAGCTTTGGTCAATCGGTCGTCTCCACTGCTACTTCACGACAACGCGCGACCCCATACTGCACAACAGACCGTCTCTAAGCTGCATGAGTTGGGTTTGGAAGCTCTCCCTCATCCGCCATACTCACCAGATCTTGCGCCTACCGACTATTACTTTTTCCAAAATTTGGACAACTTTTTAGCGGGAAAAAAATTCAATTCCCGTGAGGCAGTACAAAACGCCTTTGAAGAGTTTGTTGTCTCAGGTCCTGCTGATTTTTTCAAGAAGGGCATCCATAAACTGCCACAGCGTTGGCAAAGATGCATTGATTGCAGGGGTGATTACTTTGAATAAAAGAAATAAATAAGTTCGAAAAAAAAATACTTTAACTTTTTTCAAACAAAACGGCAATTTCATAGGTAAAGACCTAATATTATCTTCCATCTCTAATTGGACCAAGTCATTAACAATCGTACCACGTAGTAAAAATTTTGCATGTCTGGTGACCTTCATATGTTAGCTGATTCTATAATGTGCTAAAGAGAATTAAAACAACGAAACAGTGTTTCATGTGCCCATATAAAGCCATGTATCTAATTATTAAAGTAATTATTAGGAGTTCAAGTTTTAAGCATATTTTTTTTATCTGACAATGTTTCATGCATTCGTTTAAGAATTGGAAAATTCTTCACAATATTTGTATTGTATCATCAAACACTGTACGTTACTAAATAACAGTGTTTGAAACAGACAAAAGTAACGCATGTACAATGGAATACCTACAACAGATAAAATGTTAATTAAACGTTACGTAAAGTTTTCACCAACGATGAACATTTAATTTGCATGGGGCACTTGAAGGTAACTTTGTTTATTGCATAGTTATCGATAAAGAATATATACACACAACACTGTCTGATAAAAACTTGTTGATAAACTTAATTCCAATACGATTTGTTTGCAGACGCGTGATTTAAAATTCAAATCGTGCAAACGCTTTTGCCTTGTGGCTCTGTAAGCTAATTGGGTATTTATGTTGATAATTTTGTTACGCAGTTTGACGCTTCGGTGTATTTTCGTGGTTTATTTAAAAGCCTGTATTTAATTTACCAAAATGTGTTGTTGGAAAAAGATTCGTTATATCAAGCAACGGAAGAATTGAATTTCTATAATTATTGTTAGTCTCGACTAATTTATCTTTGGCTTAGCATATCTATTCTTCGTAAATTTTATCAAATATTCATTAATTTGAATCTCGTTTTCCATCTTGCTTTATTTTCTTTTGGCCGTTACCTGTTTCTACTATGGATACAGTCTGAGCTGAGCGGAGATGATCGTTCATTACCCACTCTCAGGGTTGGCAACGACTTGGATTTTGTTGTGGATTTGAGTTCTTTATATTATTTTCATCGTCTTCTTAATAAGCGTTAATTATCACACTCATTATTATGCTCATTAGAGATTTAATTCTCCCTCCGTTCTGACTTTTTCATATAATTCTATCAGGATCACTATCTGAATGAATTAGAGCTAAGTCCATATTAAAACAATATTCCGCTTCATGAAATAAATCCAGATCAAATGCCAAATTTAAAAAATTCATTACACTGCTCAATCGACCGTGTTTACCATTTGATTGGTTTTTATCCGTACTACCAAAGTATAGACAGAAAAAGATCATCATCAGAGTTTTGTTTTTATTACATTTTTGTTTTCTGTTAACGTTTTACATGTTCGGCTTTATGCGCAGTGTTTAGATGTAATTAGTTGTTTTGGTTTTTAATAACACAGACATTACAAGGTTCAAAGGTTACATGTCACGTTCTTTGTCTTTGAACAATTTCATAGTTTGTTGTTTTATTTTCATCAACTGCTACATTTACAAATATAAATTATATACAAATAGTTGCTGACATAAAATAGTGATACTATTTTAATAACAAAACTTTTGACTGGATAAAAATCAAAGAACTATTATTCATAAGGCTTTAGGGATTAAATATAATGGGAATGACAATATCCATCATCATCATCAGCGGGAATCTTTCCTATAAACCGTCATATTGACAGGCTACTGGCTTCCGCATCCAACGGCTCCCTTCAGTTTTCGTTGTATTGGTCCACCAAGTCTCCCGGTTCATCGCCAATTGAGAACCTTTCCCCATCAGTTCATTACCCACTTTTTCATCACCCACAGTTGTCGGTTCTGCTAGCGATATAGCCTGCCACCTACCAAAGACAACAATGTGACAGCCTCTGTGGTGTGGTGGTTGAGCAGGTTGGCTCATAACCCAGAGGTGGCGGTCTCAATTCCCGCGACAGGACAAGTATTTGTGCACAGAAAAAAGCGTACTTTTTCTATGTTTTGGTATTGTGGGACCATGGTCTTCGGTCGCTAGATACAGGGAATCCTAGTTAGGGTCCAGGATCTATGTATATATAATAATATAATAATAAAACATTAATACTACTGTATATGCACAGGTACTCTTTACAGTAAAGCGATCTCACTATTAAATCACTTTGTGTAACATTAAGTGCGCCTAACGGAGAGGTAGTTGTACAAGATTCCATTATGAAGTAGGTATGCAATACAGCATTGCTTTTGGCAGCACAAGAATGTTACCTCTCTGTTACTTGTTATTATTCGACTTTGCACCAAAAGTAAAACCAATGTCATAACTTTTAGAGTAGGAAAGCTGGGTACAGTAAAAGATCATGATCATAGATTTTTTTTTTAAATAAATAACGCCTAACGATCACTATACAGGATCTTGTGGACCCTAACTAGGATTCCCTGTGTCTAGGGACAAAATAACTACGAAGACCATGGTCCCACAAAACCCAAACTCAGAATAAGTACGTTTTTTTTTTCTGTGCACAAATACTGATCTTGCCGTGGAAATCGAACCCGCCGCTTCCAGGTTATGAGTAAACCTTTTCAACCACCACACCGCAGAGGCTGTAATTAGTACGTACAACGATTAAGAAGAAGCCTTTAGGGGTATGTAGATAAATATAAACACGCTATTTAGATACTTAGCAATAAAGTTAAAATAGCACTCAAGATTCAAGCACATATGCGTATTTATGTGTAAGCACTAACCTTTAATATATAATTCAGTTGACTTTGTCAAAGGTCGTTCTCTAGAACAGGTTCTGTCTCTACGTTTATGAATTTATTAACTGTGAATAATTATCGCTACTAACTGCTATAAACTATGCCACCGCGAGCACTGAGGTAAAATTGTAAATTGTTTATTGACAACAAAAGTGTAATTAAATTAAAAAAGACTTTAGATTTACTATAATTTAGCGAGTAAACAGCAGATTCATTTTTAAGAAAAGAAGAAAAACTAAAGTTTTTCTCATCATCACGAGCAGGCGTTTTATGTTGGTTATTAAGAGGTGTAGATAATAAGTTTGGACTCAGACCGCTTGTCACGTGTAGTTATTGTACAACTAGGAAAATACGACCAAAAAAGGGTCGTTGTAAAAAAATACCAGTGTATATTTGAATTTTAATTTGTGATAAGGGTGTATTATCTTATAAGTGTTCGAAAACGTGCTAGAGTGTTGGCAAATGGTTCCAAGTTTTAAAACCATGCCTATTCGTTTTCTCTTCAAGCCTCTGGAACCTTCAGTAACATGTTCACCATTTAACTGTGGCATTTTAACTGTTGTTTTTTTTTTTGTTAGTTTTCGCTCCACACTTTTGTGTATTTAGCCAGTGTCAAGGTATTGATAATTAATCAAGTTAATGATATTTCACGCAAATATGTGTCAAGTCACAGTCTAAGTCATCAAGTCAAGTCATAATATAGTCAAAGTCATACTCCTAGTAAAGTGGTGGCAACTTTACTTGAAGCTTCTATGGAGTTTTGGAAACAACACGAAAAGAAACGTTTCACCATCATTATACCCTTTTCCCACACTCACGCCTGTAATCCAGCACTTAACGAATAGAATGCCACCAATTTTATGCACTAACACTATAAATAATACAAGTTTTTGAAAATAATACAATGCGGTGACGCAATCTTTTTCGCTTTTCCGCCAAAACTCTTTTTTTGACTGTTACAAAATAAGAATGATATGACATATACCATACAAAAATTTATCACTTGACATTGGCAGAATTATAGCTAAAAAGCGATAGAAAGCCATTGAATTGAATGACTTGAATTCGGCAAAAAAATGCACGGACAGTATTCTAAAACCTGTTTTGCACAGGCTAGAATTTCGAATCTATGTTGGACACGGATTCCTGGCTGTACATTACTGTCCGTGCATTATTTCCTGTATAGGCAATATTGTACGACAGCCATATGTACTGCACAGCCCGGATATTTGGAAGCCAATACCTACACATAACCTAATTGGAAGCTGTATTTTACTTAGCTTCAAAAACTCTGTATTTGTACCATAAAATGGTTAAATCCGTTAAATAAATTAAGTAAATAATGGCTTTCTGCAAAGTAATTGAATGTAAAGATATCCGGAGCTTTATTAGTTTACCAATTATTACGTCTCAAATAAATGTCAATTCGTTGCTTTGAAATGTTTTAAGATAAGTGAAACGAGCATTGCTCGCAAGTTTCAACACCTCTGTGAATATTTCAGCTACATTAATGTTCTCAGTATCCGCACCATTTATTTACTTGCTAATGTTTACGTGGACGGTTATTTTTGGTTTATTTATTTCGGTGTTGTTTTCCAATAATCACAAGTTATTCGTTGGTTTAAAACAAAACACGGCTTAAATAAAAAGTCAATTTCGTTAAATGATTACTGGATAAAGAGTGACCTTTGTTTTAAGTCGGTTAATAATATCTATGTTACTCTACCTAGTAGTGGGCTGGATCATTTGGACTGTCTATAGGTCATCGCGGCTAGTAGTCCTAATGCTTTTGAAGTAAAACTTCTTTACGGACGCTTGACTTGAGGAGTAAGCTGGTGAATGCGTAACGAGACGAACGGAAGTTGAAGGTTGTCGGTTCATGTATCTCTACATTGTCAACATAAAAAAGTTAAAAATTATTTAAAACTTGTATTATTATGTTGGTATGTCCGGTAAAATGACAATTTACAATTAAACAAAGACATATTCAAATTAAACAAAGCAAAAAACAAAGTTATACCGGCCGATAGATGGAGCTAAACTAAATAAATATTATAAATAAAATAAGAGTCGTGTGGTTTAAACCATACTCGTTTTTTTTAAGTAGTGTTTAGTAGTAGTTGTTATAGTACTGTAGCAATGAGTTGAAAGAATAAAGGCACTTTGCCCCTTCATAATATTTTAGGCGAATAAATTAACTAAAATGAAAAACCAGCCCTCGAAAATTAACTAAAATGAATGAAAGAAAAGTATAAGAAATATGTCAACATTACACCAATCTATTCCCATTCGATTATTCCGTCAACTGGTTCATTCATCTGCCCAAATGCGCCGAGAGAACAAGCAGACGTCATTGTTCTCACGCAATGTGTTAAACAAAGCTAAAATGAAAATCTTTTTCACACGTTAAAACACAATTTCACTATAGTTTTCTCTCATACGATCTTTGAGCACAGAATAAACAATACTATGCTGTCAAGGTTTGGCCAATATTGACACACATTGGCCAGTTAAGGCTGGGCTGCACGGTCAACAGCTATGAAAATGAAAAGAAAATTTTTTGAGGCATAAAAATAGGTGAACAATTATAAAGTAGTGGAGCATTTATTACCCATAATAGTTTTTTAATAAATACTAATAAATATCTGCTGACATTTCACACAACTCCAACTAGCCTCAAACTAAGCAAAGCTTGTTCTATGGGAACCAGATAACTGATACACTACTTAGGTCCGTTTTACAGAATGATGCTCAGTCATGGATTGGTGCTTAAGCAGAGATTTCATTCATAAAGTGATCAATTAGTGAATGAAATCTCTGCTTGAACACCGATCGAAGACTGAGCATTGTTCTGTAATACGGACCTTAGATACTTTTTGCCTGTAAATACATACATAGAATACAATATAACACCCAGACACCGAACACGACACCTATGTTCATCACACAAATTTCTGTTCTGGATGGGAATTGAACCCACAACCCACAGTTCAGAAGACAGGATTACTACCAACTGAGCTATCAGGCCAGTCAGTCGGGTAGTTTTTTAAGTTACTTTACTCGGGATTATGGTAAAATGCAACGCAGCCTAAGATACCACTGCTATTTTTGGGCCGTAGATTTCAAGCCACACTAGGGTTCACTCTTCCAGTAGTACGTCTTCTCAATCCTCTTATCACGGTATTAGAAACTATGAGTTAGGACAATAAAGTATTTTATGTAAGACTCTTTGCTGTGAATGTGAATTGTGAACTCCATGCTTTCGCTACATTGTCTTAGAGTTGTCACTTGAAGAAAAATGGTCTGATATTTTTCTTGTGCTACCGATGGATTTTATTTAGCTATAATATAACATTAGACGGTTCTTGTGCATAAATAACTGCATTTCTTTAAAATCCTAACACACGGAAACGGCCCAAGCCGAGGCTCTCACCCTAAGGCTGTCTTTGAGCTAGTGGCCCCCGCTTTTGACGGCTGTGCGCTTTAAGCGCTTACCCTTCCGCCCGGTGACGCTGTAAAGGTCGGTAGACCATCAACATTAGACCGTTAAAAAAAACATTCAAGCCGCCTAATCTAATGTAAAATTACACTAGTCAGTATTGTAATGTTGCCAGCATTCTTGGGCATTTTGCCATTTGGAGGTGGGCTGGTATTTTAAGGCTTTCTAGGACTTAAAACAGGTAACTGATTGTATTTGACTTAACCCAAGGTATGCCAGGTGTACAACACTCGACGCATTTTAATATTTTAATCTATTGTTAAAAAAACGTGATGTGTAAAACTTTATTACTTTGAGTGACACTGCACTCTGTAATGAGTGGCTATGAGCTTACTATTAGGTGGTCGACAAGATCGTCGCGTCGCAAATGTTTCACCAAAAAACGAGTGTGCTTTAGACTACACGACTGAAATAAAACTTTTTTAGTTTATCTCCATCTATCAGCCGGTATAATTTGTGATTTGTTTAATGTTAATGCTGCCATCTTGACCGTAATTTTACCGGACATACCAACATAATAATACAAATTTTTTAACTTTTTTATATTGACAATGGCGATCTACGTGAACCAACTTCAACTTCCGTTCGCCTCGCATTCAAATCAAGGATGCGAATTTACTTCAAAAAGTCGGCGCAAAATGCGTAATTTCGTATCTTTGAACAATGACACAATGACCTCACGAGATATCTAATTCCGCGCCATGACAAGTATTTGATCACAGATAAAAAAGTGCAAATACTTGTTCTGAGTCTGGGTGTTGTGGGACAATGGTCCTCGTAGTTCTTGGGTCTCTAGACACAGGGAATGCTAGTTAGGGTCCAGGATCTATGTAAAAAAACCCTATAAATAAGGCTTCTATAAACAACGCAAACGTTGGTTATACTATTACCAATGTTTGATTGAACTTGTTTCCCGCAAGTTGGCCAATATGACCAACTCTCAGATAATGTTGCTTACAAAGTTTGTTTGTTTAACGAAAGTGCCGTCACAGACTATGCACATAATTTGATTATCTTCACAAGTTAGAAAGTGTGAATTTGCGCTTTTCAATCGCATTAGGTTACTATGTTTAGTGATGTAATAAGTAAATGCATAAGTAGGTACTTCTGTGGTGTGGTGGATGAGAGAGTCGGCTCATGACCCGGAGGCTGCGGGTTTGATTTCCACGGCAGAAAATCGAACCACTGCCACTATAAGTCGACTTGCTCAACCACCACACCACAGATGCTGTCCAAAATTAAGTATTTTTATTTTATTGTTTTGGGGAATTAATCTGCACGAATAGAGAATCATTTTTTTTTAAATTAAAAGCATTATGGCGCGTCTGTACCAAAGACAGCTTTGACAACTTCTTAAGTTTGCACTTATCCATCTGTGACATACCTACTGCAATGCATTTGAATATGTTACAGAAGAATAAGTGCGAACTTAGGACCACACTAACTTTAGTGCAGACCAGCTTATATGTTTCTATTAGTTCAAATCGAGTTAGGAAATGCTGCCATCACCTTTATACATATTTCAAACGTTTTTAGTTTTAGATTGTAGTTTGCTTAGAATAGAAGAAAAGTATTTGAAACTTATATTTTCAGCTACATAAAGACTAAAATTGGAAAAACTTTTCAATGCTTATGATTAGACGCAAAAATATTATGATACTAAAATAAATCACTTGAGACTTAGACCACACAAGTGTTATAAAATTAAATACGATCGCGGGTGTATTCAGGATGGGGGCAAATAATATCTAATAACAGATGGAGAGTAAACAAGAATGTTGAAGGAATATTTTGGGTGGAGAATGAGTAATGACTGTTCCATAAATCTACTAACATTAAAGATACTTATTTTTAATATTTTAGCAAGAATATTTGAACTTGACATGTGCCTAATAAACACAAAAACCTTCTGAAATTTGATTGGGCACGAAATCCATTGTTTTTTTCTAAAATTAATATTATACGTCTGTATTCTGTTTTTGGTAATAAATTTTTAAGCGCACTATAGATTTTATAGTCTTTTTTTAAATATGCATTATTTTTCGATGCCAGAGTACTTGTTTAAATATCAGTAATATCTAATTTTATTTTGAGATTTGAGCTAGGCTATTGGCTTAATAATTATAACATTGTCATGATCGTAGATTTATTCTGTCTATAAAAGGCCATCGGCTATTCAATTTAAAACAACATTTTGTAATTGTATAGATAAAAGCCTCCCCTCCTATTCAATAAATGAATATTCATGAAATAAATTTAAAATAAAACTACCTATGTCGGCCCTCATTGCGTCCATACATAGTCAGTAATTCAAATCAACATTTGTAATTATCTGGATTAAAACTCTGACACAGTTAGTAATGACAATAAATGTAGAAAAAATTATGAATTGTCCTGACCACGATATGGGTAGGCGTATTAAAAAAAACTAATAACAATTTTAAATTTGCTTGTTTGTTGCTATAATATGAGAATGTTCCTTTTGTTCTTCAGTTTATTGCTTTTATTCCTTTTTTATTTAAGAAAAAGAAACAAATGTAAAATTACCAAAATAACATAAATCTCAAACTCTAAAGCGACCTTTTTTTTTTTTTAAGATTTGGCTCCACTTTTGTGTATTTAGCCAGTGTCAAGTAATTGATAATTTTTCAAGTTATCGATATTTCACGCAAATATGTGTCAAGTCACAGTCGAAGTCATCAAGTCAAGTCATAGTCAAGTCAGTCTAGTCAAAGTAATACTCCTAGTAAAGTGGTGGCAATTTTACTTGAAGCTTCTATGGAGTTTTGGAAACAACACGAAAAGAAACGTTTCACCATCATTATACCATTTTCCCACACTCACGCCTGTAATCCAGCACTTAACGAATAAAATGCCACCAATTTTATGCACTAACACTAAAAAAAACATAAGTTTTGGAAAATAATACGATGGGGTGACGCAATCTTTTTCGCTTTCCCGCCAAAAACCAAAAGCGACCTTTTTATTATCCAAGAGAATCAACAATAAAAAACCAGTCCCAAAGATTATGCAAATGAGAAGCGCAACAACGGCGAATCAGTGTCAATCCAGATATTATTATCCATTCACAACGTTTAAAACTGTCAAAATTTGACGTCCCATCTTTTATCCTGCTCTCACCATAACGAATTTTGATCCTTAACACAAGAAAATAAGAGTTGTATAATTTCCGTAACTGAAACGCAAAAGTATTTAGCTTTGAACTATAATGAACCCAATCACGATTCATTCAATTGTTTGCAGATATCTTGATCCACATTTGCATTACAAAATTAACACTTGATTTTATAACAATAGAGTTTAAATTGAGTTTAAATCATGTGGAAATAAACGGGAGTCTTTGATGAGACCGTGCTTCGCAAATCCTTTTAGCTGTACAAAAAATCTTTTGTCTCTTTTTTTGGCTAACGAGCTAGTAATAATGGAACGAAACAAAAAATATATGTTGTGGTATGAAAATAACAACTTTATCGGTACCCTGATAATAAGGTCTTGTCGAATATAACTACCTACGTAGTTTCTTTATTATTTATAACATATTTATAATTATGGTACATTTTTTCCTTACATAACATTTTCGTAAATATTAAATAAAATATTTTTACGTTTCAATAACATTAATTATTGAAATATTAACCACAAAGAACGGGAATAAGAAGCATTTTATTCAAAATCATGACAAATATAATAGACAGTTAATTCTAATAAAGTTGTTTTGAAGATATCGCTTTCAACGATAAGATCGCTGACATAATTATGTATTTTTTATAGAAGTATCGCCTGCTTAGCGTAATCTACAAATTAATTTATAAAAACATAATCTAGTTGTTTAAATTTGTTTTACTTTACAAACGAATCTGTAGATTAAATATATATATGTATAGCTAAAAAAAATATAATTTCATACTTTTCTAGTATTTGACCACGCTCTCACCTGATGGGAAGTGACGATGCGATCGAAGGTGTAGCATGCTAGCCAAGTAAATACCTATACACTCTTCTCTTGAACACGCCCGGGTCATATTTCGCCGGAAACAGACGCTGGCAGGGAATTCCATTCCTTAGCCGTAATTATCCTAATTTTCGAAGTCTGAGCTGATGAACATTTATTTTACATCTGATGTGACGTAAATAAGTTATTCCTCTGTGACATACCCAAATGCATTGCAGTGCTTATATCATAAAAGAATAAGTGAGAACTTAGCTGTCGGGAGTTTTGGCGGGAAAACGAAAAAGATCGCGTCGCCGCATTGTATTATTTTTCAAAACTTGTGTTATTTTCAGTGTTAGTGCATAAAATTGGTGGCATTTTATTCGTAAAGTGCTGGATTACAGGCATGAGTGTGGGAAAGTGGTATAATGATGGTGAAACGTTTCTTTTCGTGTTGTTTCCAAAACTCCATAGAAGCTTCAAGTAAAGTTGCCACCACTTTACTAGGAGTATGACTTTGAATAGACTATGTTTTGACTATGACTTGACTATGACTTGACTTGATGACTTTGGCTGTGACTTGACACATATTTGCGTGAAATATCATTAACTTGATAAATTATCAATTACTTGACACTGGCTGAATACACAAAAGTGTGGAGCCAAAACATAAAAAAAACTTAGCTGTCAAACCTCAGTAAAGACTACAGATACAGATGGCATTACACTGCACATCTCTCGGAAATATTTCACGCCAACGTCATCGAAAAGGTTGAGGAAAACCCAAGTATCAAATTATTTATCATTATTATCTTCTTGTTATTTTATACTTAAATTGTAAAACTTTTTCCTTAGCAAGTTCTTAGAAACAAAGTTAATTAAATGTGGTTATATCTAAATATATATACCTCAAAGGTGACTGACTGACTGACATAGTGATCTATCAACGCACAGCCCAAACCACTGGACGGATCGGGCTGAAATTTGGCATGCAGGTAGATGTTATGACGTAGGCATCCGCAAAGAAAGGATTTTTTGAAATTCCACCCTTAAAAGGGTGAAATGGGTGGTTGAATTGTTTTCCCATAGGCCACGCCGCGGGCGAAGCTGCGGGCAGAAGCTTGTGTATAGATAAATGTTGAAACTTTGTCATTAATTTTTTAGATTTTATAGGTAGTGTAGACATAGGATTGTGACGTCATTCTCTTATGTATAAAATTAAAGTTTTCTATAGGTATTTATTTCTTATAATATACACCTAACTCATAAACGGCTGGGCTGGGAATAATGAAAATTTTCATATGTTCGAGGGATCCCAGACTGGTTTCACAACCCGTGCGAAGATAACATAATCTCTAAAAATATTTTTTATCTGTAAGTTTTCTAAATACAACGAGTAGTCATTGTCAATCTACTACCGTATTAGAATTTTTTAACGCACACGAATGACTCAGGATCATGACAATTGCCAATGAGTAAGTAATTAACATTTAATAAGCATTCGCCAATATGACTAACTGTTTAGAATAACATCGTATCTGTAGTAGCTATTGAGGTGTACTAATGGAAGAGACCCTGATTGTGCCATGCACGAAGTAACCTGCGTTAGTGTAAAAATTACACTATGGGGCCTACAGTAGCAAGTTGAAAATTGTACGATATCGACGCTAGCTTTCTTATTAATACAGATTTTTGTCGGATTCAATTTGCCTCCAATCACATGCAATAATTCGGCAGTACAGTGTCTGCTGGCTCAAGTACTGTTTTTTTCTTTTTAATTCCTATCAAAAAAAATATGTCCATATTTCCATCCAGCTTAAGAAAGGCGCAAAATGTAGCAGCAAATCTACTTTGTGTGGCGTTGGTAATGTATTTTCTAATACGTAAGTAACAAAACTATTTTTAACCGACTACAAAAGAGGAGGAGGAATGTTACCTTAAAACTTACAACTGGGCGAAACGATTTTTCTGTTCTTTTTTTATTTGAAAGCTGGTTGCTTCCCGTGCAGTCCCATTTAAATTTGGTCTAGTTCTAACAATCTAAATAACAATGGATGTTAATCATTAATCATTATTGTTAATCATTGTTAATCATTTTTTCATACATGAGAAATCCATATAAGTCTGAAGTCGGTTTTTACGCATTGCGTTTTTTATACTTATTATAAAAATTTCTCGCCTGAAAAAGTGTCTACTTGCAATAAAGGCCTTAAATATTAACAGATGCCACATACTCGTACATCTGATTTATATGGAAAAGCTTATTAATCATATCGAAAACACCGCCCTGTCAAGAAAATTCCAGCTTTTTTTATGTTGAGGAATGATGTGACGAGCTAACCGTTCGCCTGATGTTAAGTGACACGGCTGCCCATATCAGTAGCAGTATCACTCGGAATTCGAAAATATAGAGTTTCGCGTGACACTGCACTGCGCACGTCATCCTGAGACATCAGCACAATCTAGTAAGATTACTAGACTGTGAGATCAGGTTATAAATAAATAAATATGTGTTGGACATCTCACACAACGCCATCTAGCCCCAAACTAAGCAAAGCTCGTATTATGGGAACCAGATACATGATACAATACTTGAATACTTTTTTTACTTGAAAAGTAGTGAAATTACTGGACAAATAAAGTCTCATTTGCCCAGTAATTTCACTAGCTACAGTGCCCTTTAAACCGGAACACAGTTGTACTTGCGCACTACTGCTTGGCGGCAGAATAACTGGCAAAGCGGTGTTACCTACCTAGACGAACATTGCAGAAAAGTCCTACCACCCAATAAACTCGGCTCAAACTCAAACGGCACTATCTCTAAATTAAGCATTACCTATCAGTTTTTGCACATAATGTTGCTGTGGCTGTGGCGCCAGTTCTATTAGTTACTAACTCGATGGAACCTATTCAACAAATCCAATCATTCATCAGTTGTCAACCTTTGGCCTGAAAGACCTTCGATTAACAATAGGGCCTTTACCTTCTAATTTTAATAGCCATTTTTGTGATTATATTATATTTTATGGATAACAATTTTTCATTGTTAAATAGCTACGTAAGGTTAACACACATTCATTAATTGGCAAGCAATTAATCAAAGAATTGTGTACGTAAATTAGTTGTTACACCATCCTTTATTCATTCATCGTTTTATTTGTTCTTTGTGTGAAAGGGTATATTTTTCTAAGGCTGAAATAAAAAAGATTATCCTTTATATATATGTATCTGTATAAGTTCGGGTTTTTGACTGCATTTCACGCCAATATGGCATTCGGATGAAATTTTTACATTATATATATTATATATTGATCACAAGTAGCCAAATCAGTACAGCCATACTCAATTGAGTAGCTAACAACGTTTAATTTTTGAAAAATCTTAATATATTCTTTCTAGAAGGTCCTTATGAAGTTACTTAGTGGCTCTTAACAACAAATAATTTTCAAAAACCACAACGTAAGTACATTAAGCAATCTCAGTTATTCAACGATAATTTACATCTAAATTATGTATAGAGCTTACAGCTATTCATTAATAATTAATTTTGTCGTAGTGACAAAACAGGGGTCTTACCGCGTAAGTCTGGTGGAGATCGTAATCGTGTTCTCTCTTGCTCGCACTCAGGGACTTGTTAATTGGCGCGTGCGGGATGGGAGGCGAAGCCGATTTCCAGAACGGTTACGCGGTAGGGGTGCAGCTCAATCATATATTCATAATGTAATGACGTAGATCGATGTGCAATCGATAAAGATAATGTACTGTTATTCTATGCCGCGTCAAAAGGGTAGAGCTTTAGCAAAAGAAAGAGAGGCACCTTTTTAGAGTAGGCTTGTAGCGCATGCAACCTGAACTGAACTTTATTGCGATACAGCAAGAGTCGCTATTTGTTTAAATATCTTTGTGTACTGAATCTTCTGTACATACGACATTTGCTGTGGTGCTACGTCGTGTAGTTTGGGTGACTAATTAGCGCTACAGTTTCCTTTGACAGACAGTTTTGGTTGTCACGTCAAAAGCCTGCCTATTACGACTTATTATCATCAAAATTACGATATACGATGTATCTAATTCTAATTCTATTTGGGGGCAGTAAGGCCTGCACTGACATCCAGCATGGGGTGTATTGTGCATTTCCCCCTGCCAGTATTTACCCACGCCAGCCCAGCTCCTTCATGTAGCGGAGCACTGCCTCGGGTCGCTGGCACAACTGTTCCAGTATTTTTGCACTTGATGGTATGGGTGTTTTGGAGATAAATTGCCCTCGATCCTGTGGTCGTTGTTCTTGTTCGTTCAGTAGATGAGTTGTTTCTCTTGTCTCTTCTGTGGCTGTGCAATGTAGTATACGATATATATTCAAAGATATTTTTTGTCTAGTCTTCTATTGGACATAATCTTATCGATCCTTTTCTCTGTCCCATGCCGAAGTTCGCAATAGATATATATATTAGGCGATTATATAGGCGATAGGGTGCCTTCGAGCTGGCCTCTTATTTTTGACAGGTAGACTGTAAGGATTTAAGGATACTTTATACTCCCGCCCTTCCGCTTGGTGATAGTGACTCTTTAAAGGTAGGTATAGACCAACATTATTAGCCCGTTCACAAAGGATATTATTCTATGACTACTACTTTCTTAAAATATAAGTGCTTTCAAACTCCAAAGCATTATCACCTACATTATGTTCATTACATTTATAAACGGCACAACCAACATTGTCATCTGCATAGTATAAACAGTCGCACACATTGGGCAGAGTGACTCATTTTGTAGACGACATTAAGAGATTGCGAGGACCATGTTGTAGCTCTTGGAAATAGGACAACTTACAATTTGTATTAAAACTTTTTGGTTGGACTAAAGTTTTTAGATTAGCTTGTCGTTTGCCTTATACAACGCGTCACGGCGGCCCATAACAGTTCTGGAACACTATAATAAAGTTTCGCACATCCTGGACATCACACTTCTAGACAGTGAGATCAGGTTATAAAGTCTCATTTGCTAGCTCACTAGCAAATGAGACTTTATAATCATCATCATCTCATCTCACTAGCTACAGTGCCTTTAAAACCGGGACACAGCAGTGCTTACAAACTATTACTTAAAAAAAAAGCCCAACGATCACATACATAGATCCTGGACACTAGGATTCCCTGTGTCTAGGGAATTAGGAACTACGAGGACCATGGTCCCACAACACCCAGACTCAGGACAAATATTTACGCTTTTTTTTCTATGCACAAATACTTGTCCTGCCGCGGGAATCGAACCCGTCGCCTCCGGGTTATGAGCTGACCTGCTCAACCACCACACTGCAGAGGCTGTCAATATGTTTGAAGAAGCCTCACTGTATTAAGAATTAAGATAAACTGTGGCATACAAATGCGAATAACATCGTAATTACGCCGGTTGAGTAACACCGTGGAATCCCTGTCATTTTGCGAACGCCCTTTCGTATTTATGTTTGGGGTCATCGACACTTTGTAATGTAACACTATAGAGAATTAAACAATGTTACAAAACGTTGCAATGGATATCGTGACTTCGCGTCGCGTTTCCATGTTCGTTGAATTAACTCTTATCGGTGAAGAATGTATGACTGCTGATTTGAGAGGGAGTATGTTAGGTTTGAGAGTAGTTTCAGAACTGAGAATCGGTCTCTTAACATAGATCCCGTCACGTAAGAAGATCGCCGTGGCTTTGTACCGTGCGCTGTGTCTTTACTAGTTACTTAGCAACTTAGCAGGTATTTTGGATTATCCATAGATATATAATATGTGCTACGTACTAGATTACGCGATCCGAACGCTTACTATGTTCGACTGAACTGCATCCCTACCGCGTAACTGTTCTAGGAATCGGCTTCGCCTGCCATCCTGCACGCGCCAATTAACTAGTCCACGAGTGCGAGCAAGAGAGAACACGATTACCATCTCCACCAGATTTACGACGTACTGCAATCCTTACCACCTTACTTTAGTTTGGCTTCGAACTTTGAGCAGAGTAGGTGTGTATGGAGTGCCAGATTTTAAGCTTCTGTTGATGTATTTGAGCTTAAATAAACGCATGACAATTTATTTGTTTGTATTTATCTAATATTTTTTTTACCGTAATAAATTTTAAAATACGAATATTAATAAATTTTTGTTGGTACAAATGTTGTGTAAATATGTGGGAAAGAAGGCGCGGCAGAGTATGAAAGGACGCGTTGAATGCCTAAGCGCCGTGGAATTCATAGCGTGTACATTTTGGTCGCGAGAAAAGTACATTCTATATGCGGTCTAGCGCTTAATGTTTTATCTTTAACGAGCGACACGAGCACTTACACGAGCTTCTGCCCGCAGCTTCGCCCGCGGCGTGGCCCATGGGAAAATTATTCAATCACCCATTTCACCCTCTTAAGGGTGGAATTTCGAAAAAATCCTTTCTTAGCGGATGCCTACGTCATAACATCTACCTGCGTGCCAAATTTCAGCCCGATCCGTCCAGTGGTTTGGGCTGTGCGTTGACAGATCACTATGTCAGTCAGTCAATCAGTCAGTCACCTTTGAGTTATACGTATTTAGATAGATTTAGACGACATAGCGAATGTTTAAGCGCTGCAGCGAAGTTTGTTTTTAACAGTATTTCGAAGTAGAGTCTACATTTAACGTTCTTGTGTATCGGTGGAATATAATATGTCAATGGAAATAAGCAGGAATTTAAAAACACTCGTTGCGACGACGGTCTACGGCTAGCGTTCTTCTTACGTGACGGGAATAATTCAGTCACTGTCAAAGGATTTTATAATAAAATACAGTACAAAACGCTTTATTGACACCCAAAGAAACATGTTGGAATGAGAATTACACAATAAGATAGGTGCAATGGTCGGTCTTATCGCTAAGAGCGATCTCTTCCAGGCAACCTTTAGATGGACACATGGACACATGGATGGATGGAGATATGAGACACCATGAGCATGGACGGCGACGCAAATAAATAGTATATATACTAATACTTAAAAAATCTGTATAAAAACAGATACATTATAATAAATAATGCAACAATATTTTAATCTTAATCTAAATATATATAACTCAAAGGTGACTGACTGATTGACTGACTGACATAGTGATCATCAACGCACAGCCCAAACCACTGGCGGATCGGGCTGAAATTTTGCATGCAGGTAGATGTTATGACGTAGGCATCCGCTAAGAAAGGATTTTTCGAAATTCCACCTTTAAGAAGGTGAAATGGGTGGTTGAATTATTTCCTCATAGGCCACGCCGCGGGCGAAGCTGCGGGCAGAAGCTCGTAATACATAAAAATAAATATTAATAACGCACATAGATATATGTATTTTGGAATTGATTGATTGATTTGATTGCAAATAGGCTATTTTTACAAGTAACCGTGGACTAATAAGGCCCACTCTAATAATGACGTCATAACTTATAAACAATTATCGTACAAATTTCAATCAATCCACTCTTAACTTCCAGTTAAAACGCTGTTCTCACGGTTCGATCCTTGAAACAGTTCTCTCGCACAATAGTTCCATTGATTTGCACTTAAACGCATTCGACTTCATACCGGTTAACTATTTCGAACTTTAACACAGAGGGGTAAAGTTTAGATTGGCTGTTGAAGAGTTTGAAAGTGTGGGCAACATCCTGTAGAATTGAAGTTGCTGGAAAAAGTAATAGCAGTAACTCAATTTCTAAATAACGCTCTATATAGAAAACGTGAATGCAAAAAATTCGACAAGAAAAAGAAATTAAAAAATCTATCATATTGAATCGTGGAAATTACACACGACTTTTTTAGTGCTGTACATGAGCAGAATGTGGAATGAGATCCCGCCAGCGATCTTTCTGCAGTCAATTCTATAGGGTAAGGGTAAGTCATTCATAATGTTACACCTCCATACACACCTCTATAGTGTTTTGACTGGCCCGATAGCTCAGTTGGTAGTAACCTTGCCTTCTGAACTGTGTGTTGTGGGTTCGATTCCCACCCAGGACAAACATTTATGTGACGACCATCGATGTTTGTCCCGTGTCTGGGACACGGTCCGTGTATTCTATGCATGTATTTACAAACAAAAAGTATTTAAGTATTATATGTGAGTTATCTGGTTCCCATAGTACAAGCTTTACTTAGTTTAGGGCTAGATGGCGCTGTGTGAAATGTCCACAGATATTTATTTATTTAGAGCACAAGAAAAAGAAGAGCTCATGATCTTATACTACCGAGACATAGACTTGCTAAGTCTGGGAAATGTACTAGAGTAAATGGTGTCAAAACGCTCTTCCAGACTCCATACGCTGTGTTGAAACTGTTCAGATTTTTAAAAATAAATTAAAAAGTTTTCTGATAGATATGGCGTCGTACTTTTTTTTTCTTTTTTTCCCTTTCTTTATTTATTCACATTTGTAATTTTACATGAACATAGCTTAAATATTAGGTTCTGTAGGTTACAGTTGTACGCTAGATTGTGGAGTAGAAAAATCGAGCCAATAGAGCCAAGTATGCCCGCGGCATAGGGAAGAAAAGGAGATTACGTTTATTTAATATATTTATAGGCTTCGGGTTGTGCGTAGGTTGCAACCTATATAAAATAACCTATATGCCTTCAGCATGCGCACCGGGCCGTGTCCGGAGCAAGAATGATCCGTTGTACACCGAGCGCTCTCTTTTTATAGTCAGATGGGTGGGGGAGCAATGACAGTTGCCGATGTTGCCACTGTAATAAATTTAAATGCTACCACAGGGTAAATTACGGTACTGCCCGCTGCGCATATAGTTTACAACCGGACGTTGCCGCCGTCATATATAATAATAAAAGAAATAGTGAACATAATAACAAATAGTGCTTAAAACTAAATTATATAATAACAATAATGCCCAACGATCACATACATAGATCCTGGGACCCTAACTAGGATTCCCTGTGTCTAGGGATCCAGGAACTATAGGGACCGTGGTCCCACAACACCCATACTCTGAAAAAGTATTTGCACTTTTTCTGTGCTCTTTAATACTTGTCCTGCCGTGGGAATCGAACCCGCCGCCTTCGGGCTATGAGCCGACCTTCTCAAACACCACCACAGAGGCTGTCGAAATTAAATCTATACTTCAATGAACTTTGGTTCCGTTTATTGAATTTCGGTAAAGTATCAAGATCTCCGGTTGTACTATGACGCTAGTTCCTAGTTGTCCTTCTGTTTATACACGCAGCCTTCCTCACTCATTATTGTGCTGAAGCGTTGTGTGAAGTGATCTTCAATCTAGGTGAACGGATGGAATGAGCTGTGCAATGGAACTATGCAATTTGCGGAATCACCCACGTATCATTATAGACTTGTGGTTAAGATAGATGTAAAAGGAGTCCTTGACGTGATATTCATATTAAACTTGATTTTACGACATATAGGCAATAACTTAGAGAATTATGGCCGTTTGGACTAAAGTTTGACCGCTTCTTAGGTCACTTTTATACGACTATGACGAACCTACTGTAACGTAATAGGTATGTCCTATAAAGATACGTGTGGAACTTAGAGCTGTTATGGTTAAGTGCAGACTGGCGTTAGTACTTGAATTAAAAAAATGTTTAATTAATATGTGCGTAGTAGTATCATTCTAACACTTCAGTTGTCAACAGTACTTAGAATGGTTTTCGAATTTCGATACGTTGCACTATTATATATACTCGTAACTAGTTGTGCCCCGCGGTTTCACCCGCGGATAAAAGGTATTTTAATTATTTGCTCATCCAACGGGAAAATTTATTTTTTCCGGGATAAAATGTAGCCTATATGTTAATCCAGTGTACAAGCTATCTTGGTACTGAATTTCATCCAAATCCATTCAGCCGTTTGAGCGTGAAGGAGTAACAAACATACACACATACAAACTTTCGCCTTTATAGTATTAGTGTGATGTGATGTGATGTACTCAAACTGACTTTTCTTACATATGACGAGTTTATCAATAAATGAGTATTTGAGTATTTGAGTAATAATCATAATAATGCCCAACGATCAAATACATAGATCCTGGACCCTAACTATAATTTCCTGTGTCTATGGACCTAGGATCTACGAGGACCATGGTCCCACAACATCCAGACTCAGAACAAGTATTTGCGCTTTCTTTCTGTGCACAAATACTTGTCCTGTCGCGGGAATCGAACCCGCTACCTCCGGGCTATAAGCCGACATGCTCAACCACCACACCACAGAGGCCTTCTATTGCTATCGAACTGCACGGGTAGCGCGAGCTCCAGAAATCGTGATATCTCGGAAAGTGTTTGATCAATGAACGATGACGCAAAGCACGTCATAAAATATTTCTTGCGTTTTCATTGGTTAAACGCTTTCTCGAGAGAAGAGATTGATTTAATAGGTCCCTACTGGAGCCCTGCCTCTAGTACATAATAGACTAATTATCTTAACATATATAAACGAGCTTCTGCCCGCAGCCTCGCCCGCGGCGTGGCCTATGGGAAAATAATTCAACCACCTATTTCACCCTATAAAGGGTAGAATTTCGAAAAATTCTTTCTTAGCGGATGCCTTCGTCATAACATCTACCTGCATGCCAAATTTCAGCCCGATCCGTCCAGTGGTTTGTGCTGTGCGTTGATAGATCACTATGTCAGTCAGTCAGTCAGCCATTCACTTTTGAGTTGTATATATTTAGAAGATTACGTGTCACGTTGTTTGTCCGCTATGGACTCCTAAACTACTGAACCGTTTTTAATAAAATTTTGCACACTTTGCGATTCTCGATAGCGGGCACAAAGCACCTACGTTTGAATAAACTTGTACTAGGGGTACAGACAAGACACGAGATAATTTGATCCTTTAAAAAGGGGTTAAATCGACTTTAATCTGCTAATTTCATACTGTATACATACTTGGATAATACTATATACTTTTTCCAGTTATTTTGATTAATAAAACCAATTTTTTTTGAGTTAGATGGTATTGGTACTTAACCCACGATATATACTTTCAAAAGAAAAATAAATATCACAATATAACAGAATTGCTTCGCAGAACAGCTTCTTCGTTTTTTGAAGTCGGTTCAAAAACAAAAAACGATGATCATAAATAAATAAATAAAATATTAATAAATAAATATTTGTCATTTCACACAGCGCTATATCTAGCCCCAAACTAAGCTAAGCTTGTACTATGGGAACCAGGTAGCTGATACATTAATCATATAATTTTTGTTTGTAAATACATACATAAAATACAATAGAACATCCAGACACAGAACAAACATCGATGTCTTGGCTGGGAATCGAACCCACAACCTACAGTTCATAGGTAGGGTTACTACTTACTGAGCTATCGGGTCTATGCAGTTTGTTGTCATATTCTTCTAAATTTTACAACGTGCCACCCAAACTGTAAGAAACTGATATTCTTTCCATAAAATAAAGGAAATGTGAGGCATTTCCTTTATTTAATGGTGTAAAACTTGTAAACGACACCGCAGTACAAAGTTACCAGCATTTAGTACTTACAAAGCTACAATAACTCCGATCGGCAACGCTACTTTCGTGTCCTCTAAAGATCTATCCCTTTTTCAACTGACTTCAAAATGGAGGATGTTCTCAATTCGACTGTATTTTTTTAGTTTTTTACCTTAGAACATTTGACTGGGTGAACCGATTTTGATGATTTTGTTATTCGAAAGCTGGTGCTTCCCGTGTAGTCCCATTTGTGGGTAGTTTTTGAATTATCCTTAATGATGTGTATTTCAACTTCAACTGCATTGATGTTCTCATTTTTGTGATAAACAAATGCGGTGGAATTGAAGTCAGCTAGCCTCTTTTTTTAAAGGAATTATTATTATGCATTACAGCAGTATTGCCAGTTTAGCGTAACCAAAAGATACATGTTTTAAATGCAGAAACAATTTGAATCTTGAACGCGTTTTGAAAGCGCATCTATCCATCCCATCCCATGCTTGAATGCAAATTCAGAATAATTAGGTAAAATATATAATAATAAATAAAACTCTGTTGGGGGTAACGGTATCTGATATTGGCATTTTGGGAAGTGGTAATTACGGAAAGTGCTCTTTATAGAAAGTGGACTTTATCAGAGTAGTGAATAAGGGAAGTAAACGTTATGGTAGTGGTCAGCGGACGTAGACTTATAGTGGCCAATGTGGGAAGAGGCCATTTTAAGAAGTGGTCATTTTGGAAAGTGCTCTTTGTGGAATGATACGTTTTCGTCATGCTAATTAAATAGGCATAGAGAACGTGGCTCAAAAATAATGAATATTTTACGAAAATAATGAAGACCCCATCGTCGCCGCCAGAGACAAGTTCTGAGCGACCCGGATGATCCTATAGCAGCCGTAGTATCGGCTGCGCTAGGATCACCGGACCAGTCTAGCCCTTCTGGCTCAGGTACCGCTTTCGGCACTGGTATAGGATACCAGCGTAACACAATCAGACACCGACCCCGCCGGCGAGGTCGACGTCCGCCCGTAGGTTAGCTAGAATGGTCACGACTTTCAATAGGGTCCACTCTTCCAGTGGACGTAGTCTTCTCGATCCTCTTATCCCGGCAACAGCCCAAGCCGAGGCTCACACCCCAGGGTGTGAGCTAGTTGCCTCCTATTTTTGACGGCTGGGCGCCTTAAGCACCTGCCCTCCCGTCCGGTGACGCTCTAAAGCTCAGTAGAGACCAACAGCATTAGTCCGTTAAAAAAGAAAAGGCGTCTTGGTAGTCGCAGATGATTTAAATGTACCGACGACAATGCTCCTGCCCATTCCCTAAATATTCCCATAGCCGGCTCTCACGACATCCAGATGAGATGAGTAGGTCCTACTCGCACGCAGCCAGGACCACACGGCGGCAACTAAACTTAGGTATTTTATGCATAAAGGACATAACCGCCATAACCAGGTTTCATTTTATAGGTTTTATTCAATACACGCTGCATATTAACGGTGCCCTATGTCCGAGTGCCTTTACGCATTTGCAAGTAAAATTATGTTTTTACTACGAACAACAACAAAGATATTTTAGTTTCACTTTGAAAGCACTGGTGCAAAATAAAACCTTAAATAAAGGAAATAAGAGATCACTTTAAATTTCGAAGCGGAAAATGTGTTGGTTTATTGCTATTGGCTTGTAAATGACCAATAACGAGCGCGATAATTTGAAGGACTCTGAACGCGATATTTAAAATGACATGTAAAATAATAACTTTGTATAAATAAAAATGCATAAGGGTTTTGGCGGGAAAACGAAAAAGATCGTGGCGCCGCATTGTATTATTTTTCAAAACTTATGTTATTTTCAGTGTTAGTGAATAAAATTGATGGCGTTTTATTCGTTAAGTGCTGAATTACAGGCATGAGTGTGGGAAAGTAGTATAATGATGGTGAAACGTTTCTTTTCGTGTTGTTCCCAAAACTCCACAGAAGCTTTTGGTAAAGTTGCCACCACTTTACTAGGAGTAGGACTTGACTTGACTAGACTATTAATTAACTTGAGAAATTATCAATTACTTGACACTGGCTAAATACACAAAAGTGTGGAGCCAAAAAAAAAAAAAAAAAAATATGCATAAAAAATTCAAATTGGAATAGCAATTTTATGATAGTGAAGAAACGTTCAAAGGTCGTTGAACTACGAGGTGTAAATAAATCATAATTATTTTGACATCATTTTTATGAATGGTTCAGAGTTAAGGCGATCATCATATCTATTAATTACTGTCTAGCTCGAGGATATTTAAAGAAAAAGGAAAAAGAATATTGTAATTTTAATAACACTTAAGTTAGCGCGTGTTTCTTTTGATTGGTTTTATTTAGCTAATTACGAAGATTGCGAAGTTGAATCATTTGATTAATAACTATCACGGTACAAGATTTCCAAATTATCTATAATTATGATTTGAAGTTCTTATAACTGTATCTACGTAGGTTCTATACCTTGTCTACTCTTCCAGTGGACGTAGTCTTCTCGATACTCTTATCCCGGCAACGGCCCAAGCCGAGGCTCGCACCCCAGGGGTGCCCTTGAGCTAGTTGCCTCCCACTTTTGATGGCTGGGCGCCTTAAGCTACCCTTCCGCCCGGTGACGCTGTAAAGGTCGGTAGAATTATATGTTCATGTTAATAATAGGCTAAATTTATAAATATAAAAATAATTTAACAAAAAGCACGGACCCCGGTGTCTGTGGAAATGCAGATTATAAAAAAAAGGTCGGTAGAGACAAACAGCATTAACCCGCTCAAAAAAGAAAAAAATTTCCGCGCTGGAGCAGACGGGAATATTCCACTAGCTTAATTTGTATAATTCTTCTGGTATGGGTGTATGTCACTCAATTTCTCCTAAACGGCTGGGTCAATTTTAATGAAATTGTGTCATCTCCCTGAATATTTTAGATTTAGATGACCCGTGCAAAGCCAGGGCGGGTCAACTAGTTCACTAAAAAAATATAAGGCAGTCAAGCGCCACTCTGCCGGATGAATAATACATAAACCATCTTCAACGAAGACAGTATACGGAAAACTCCATTTAACCATTTCTTTGATCAATAATTCAATATTCGTGTCCTCGCCATCGATACCTACTTACCTAACATACCAATAAATATTTAGTGTCACACATTAGGAACATTTTTCCAAAGTGATCTGAAACGCATCGGAGTTTATGAGCAATAAAACAAACGTATGAAAATAATCGTCACGCGACCTAAATACCTAACCAATTGTCACTGGAGGTCGTAAACTGAGTTAGCGTACGTTTTCATTGAGTATCCGAACGAACAACCAACGGGTGATGAAATATTTGTGAACATTTCACACAGCGCCATCTAGCCCCAAACTAAACAAAGCTGGTACTATAGGAACCAAATAACTGATACAATACTAAGATGCTTTTTGTTTGTAAATACATACATATAATACAATAGAAAAACCAGACACAGAACAAACATCGATGTTCAACACACCAATGTTTGTCCTGGGTGGGAATCGAACCCACAACCCAACTTCGCTCTACGTAGGTCATAAATACCGAGTACTACCCAGTAATTAAAACTGTGACGTTTTGCCGTTCTAGTGTCCTTCCGTCGTTTCCGTCCATGACACGTCTTGGCGACCCGAATAATTCTATCGCAGCCGTAGTAATCAGCTGCGCTAGGATACTACCAGTCTACCACTTTTTTTTAATGTTATTGAATGATGTGACGAGCTAATCGTTCACCTGATGTTAAGCAACACGGCCGCCCATAACAGAACAGTGTCATTTGGAAGTCCAAAATATAAAGTTTCGCGTGACATTGCACTGCGCACATCATCCTGAGACATCAGCACAGTCTGGTAATAAGTTTACTCGACTGTGAGATCAGATCATTAAAAGTCTTATTTGCCCAGTGATTTCACTAGCTACAGTGCCTTTCAAACCGGAACACAGTAGTGCTTGCACACTACTGCTTGGCGGCAGATAACTGGCAAAGCGGTGTTACCTACCTAGACGAACTTTGCAGAAAAGTTCTACCACCTAGTAGTAGTAGGTGGTAGAACTTTTCTGAATAATCAATCCTGAATAATCCAGAAGTGGTACTAACCACTTCTGGATTATTCAGGATTGCTATGTTACCATAACGTCTATTAATCCCAGGGAAATCCAGTTTTTGATTGATTTTCAATTGTTATTCTAAACATCAGTATTCGACTGGGAATAAATGACCGGATACACTGTACCGATGTGATTATTGTTACAAGTAATGAAAATTTTAAGTGCAGATTAATTCGTTGAACTAACGTATTTAATTCTTGATAAAAAAAATAACCGGCAAATTGTCTTTATTTCCAACTAAATATTACAATCACACTAATATTAATATATACAATATATAATCAGCCGAAAGTTCGTATGTGTGTTTGTTACTCCTTCACGCTCTAACAGCTGAATGGATTTAGATGAAATTCAGTACCAAGATAGCTTAACATATAGGCTACATTTTATCCCGGAAAAATGAAACGTTCCCGTGGGATGAGCAAATAATTAAAATAATTTTTTATCCGCGGATGAAACCGCGGGGCGCAACTAGTGATATAATAACTAATACTAAACACTACCTACTACAAAAAAAATAATATTTGGACTAGCCGTGACGACCTATACACAGTCCAAATTCTCCAGCCCACTACCCGTTGCATTGCAATGCTACGAGTAATTCGTTGTGCACAATAAGTGCCAGTATTTTGGTTATGCGTAACATTGAGCAGGCGCTGTGATAAACTTCGGAATTTAGACAGACAGAATTCGACAAACTGCAAAGCGAATATTCGCTTTCACGAAAAATCATCTTATTTCTAACATTGCCAATGCCGACTACACCACTAGTCATAATTATTATCACCATTAATTAACTAAATTGGTTTAGTTAGCCTTCAATGACATTGACTGCATTGTTGTAATTATTATCAAATTGATTGTGTAAGACGGTATTGTTTAGTTTGTTACATTTGGTTTTTACTGTCTTCTCTAAATATAATTCTTCCTTCATTTATGCTTTTATTTGAGAAGTAGATTTTTTTATTTTAGTATGGTTATATAATGAACCAATTTCAGCAATTCTTTTCTTGTTTATGAATGAGGTGACGAGCTAGTCGTTCGCTTGTTGTTAAGCGACACGGTCGCCCATAAAAGTTGCAGTGTCACTCGGAATTCTTAAGATACAAAAATTAATATTATGACCTTCTTGCTAAGATAGGCATTAAGTTTCGTGTGACTGTGACTTCATACTTGGATATCACATATAACTAAGTATAAACTACACTGAGATCGAAATAAAATAAAATAAAAAACTCATTTTAAGTCGAGTACAAAAATGTTAAATAAATAAGATAAGCAATGAAAGATTTATATTTATGCATTTCTGTGGATATTATAAAATGACGCCCAAAGATCATAATATAGATCTTGAACCCTAACAGCCTTATTAATAAACGGGTATTAGTCTCAGATTAGTTACTTCAGATTTTGTCCTTTTTTTGCTACTGGAATATTTAGCTGGATCGAAAGAGACAAAAGATGGTGTAACTAGTCTAAAGCTAGTTCGTGTTTATTAATAAGGCTGTAAGATTCCATGTATCTAAGGACCCAGGAACTACGAGGACCATGGTCCCACAACACCCAACAAACTGTAAGATTCCATGTATCTAAGGACCCAGGAACTACGAGGACCATGGTCCCACAACACCCAACAAACTGTAAGATTCCATGTATCTAAGGCCCCAGGAACTACGAGGACCATGGTCCCACAACACCCAACAAACTGTAAGATTCCATGTATCTAAGGACCCAGGAACTACGAGGACCATGGTCCCACAACACCCAACAAACTGTAAGATTCCATGTATCTAAGGCCCCAGGAACTACGAGGACCATGGTCCCACAACACCCAACAAACTGTAAGATTCCATGTATCTAAGGCCCCAGGAACTACGAGGACCATGGTCCCACAACACCCAACAAACTGTAAGATTCCATGTATCTAAGGCCCCAGGAACTACGAGGACCATGGTCCCACAACACCCAACAAACTGTAAGATTCCATGTATCTAAGGACCCAGGAACTACGAGGACCATGGTCCCACAACACCCAACAAACTGTAAGATTCCATGTATCTAAGGCCCCAGGAACTACGAGGACCATGGTCCCACAACACCCAACAAACTGTAAGATTCCATGTATCTAAGGCCCCAGGAACTACGAGGACCATGGTCCCACAACACCCAACAAACTGTAAGATTCCATGTATCTAAGGCCCCAGGAACTACGAGGACCATGGTCCCACAACACCCAACAAACTGTAAGATTCCATGTATCTAAGGCCCCAGGAACTACGAGGACCATGGTCCCACAACACCCAACAAACTGTAAGATTCCATGTATCTAAGGACCCAGGAACTACGAGGACCATGGTCCCACAACACCCAACAAACTGTAAGATTCCATGTATCTAAGGCCCCAGGAACTACGAGGACCATGGTCCCACAACACCCAACAAACTGTAAGATTCCATGTATCTAAGGCCCCAGGAACTACGAGGACCATGGTCCCACAACACCCAACAAACTGTAAGATTCCATGTATCTAAGGCCCCAGGAACTACGAGGACCATGGTCCCACAACACCCAACAAACTGTAAGATTCCATGTATCTAAGGACCCAGGAACTACGAGGACCATGGTCCCACAACACCCAACAAACTGTAAGATTCCATGTATCTAAGGCCCCAGGAACTACGAGGACCATGGTCCCACAACACCCAACAAACTGTAAGATTCCATGTATCTAAGGCCCCAGGAACTACGAGGACCATGGTCCCACAACACCCAACAAACTGTAAGATTCCATGTATCTAAGGCCCCAGGAACTACGAGGACCATGGTCCCACAACACCCAACAAACTGTAAGATTCCATGTATCTAAGGCCCCAGGAACTACGAGGACCATGGTCCCACAACACCCAACAAACTGTAAGATTCCATGTATCTAAGGACCCAGGAACTACGAGGACCATGGTCCCACAACACCCAACAAACTGTAAGATTCCATGTATCTAAGGCCCCAGGAACTACGAGGACCATGGTCCCACAACACCCAACAAACTGTAAGATTCCATGTATCTAAGGCCCCAGGAACTACGAGGACCATGGTCCCACAACACCCAACAAACTGTAAGATTCCATGTATCTAAGGCCCCAGGCACTACGAGGACCATGGTCCCACAACACCCAACAAACTGTAAGATTCCATGTATCTAAGGCCCCAGGAACTACGAGGACCATGGTCCCACAACACCCAACAAACTGTAAGATTCCATGTATCTAAGGCCCCAGGAACTACGAGGACCATGGTCCCACAACACCCAACAAACTGTAAGATTCCATGTATCTAAGGCCCCAGGAACTACGAGGACCATGGTCCCACAACACCCAACAAACTGTAAGATTCCATGTATCTAAGGCCCCAGGAACTACGAGGACCATGGTCCCACAACACCCAACAAACTGTAAGATTCCATGTATCTAAGGCCCCAGGAACTACGAGGACCATGGTCCCACAACACCCAACAAACTGTAAGATTCCATGTATCTAAGGCCCCAGGAACTACGAGGACCATGGTCCCACAACACCCAACAAACTGTAAGATTCCATGTATCTAAGGCCCCAGGAACTACGAGGACCATGGTCCCACAACACCCAACAAACTGTAAGATTCCCTGTATCTAAGGCCCCAGGAACTACGAGGACCATGGTCCCACAACACCCAACAAAATTAATTAAATAACATGGTAGCCACTCAGTGATTAACATCTTCTATCTGTAATAAATAAACTCACTAATTTATCGGCTAACAGCTAATTCCAAGCGCATTTCGGTATACCACATTAATTTTGGAAACCTTACACTTTTAAAATCAAACAGGTGTACGTATTTTCAACCGATGACACGCACTCGATCATTTCGTACCACACAAGTTGTAAAACTTTGTACCATAATAACAGTAAGGGACGTCACGCAAAGAAGCTTTCAACGCTGGCACACGCATGCAGCGAACATTTTGTTGTTCAGTTGAATCCGTGTACGGATGGACAAGATGATAGTGAACAATTACTAAATATAATAACTTGTAATTAATACGTAATGAAACATATGCACTCGTAAATAGTACATATTGCTCACACGGCATAAAAAAAAAACTTCATAAAAAGCAATTTCCTACTCATACCTAATTTTTTTAAATAATCTAAACGGGTGGTGAAACAATTGAAGGGGTCAGAATAAAGAGGGTTTAACTGATTTTTTTCACAAAATGACTTATGGGTATCGTTGGATTCAGCGTGAAATTATCTACAATAATACATTCTCAAAATACTGAAATGAGGCTCTAAATCTCGAGATTTTGAGTCTAAAAACGGTTTATCTGTCACAGGAATACAGTTCGCTTAGCATAAAAACATTATTATATTTATTTTATTATATTACATTTTTACAGTAATTGTATGAATTAGTACGATATTTAGTATTTTAAAATATAATTAATACATTTTCAATCAACTGAAACTTACATAAACCTTTTCTATTACCTTATAAGTACTCTACATTAAAATAACGCCGTTGAAGTTTAAAGTCAATTTTCTCGAAACTATCAATTTGACAGTTAAACCCTTTTTATTTTCAACCCTTCAATTATAAGAGCATAAATAATATAAAATATAACGTTCAACGATCACATACATACTCGTAGATCCTGGAACCTAACTAGGATTATCTGTGTCTAAAAACCCAGGAACTACGAGGATCATGGTCCCACAACACCAGAGACAAAACAAGTAACTACTTGCGTTTTTTTTCTGTGCACAAATACTTATCCAATCGGGAATCAAACCCGCATCCGGTATATGAGCCGACCTGCTCAACCACCATACCACAGACGCTGTCTAGTACAAATAAAACAGTGTTGTGATTATCTTTTTATTTATTTATAATTCTTTATTTAAGGGCTGTGATTATCTTAAAAAGCTTTTCTACTCTGAAGACACATTGCACTTTTCCTTACTGCGCTTGAAGTGTATTGTTGAACGAGAATATTTTAACCAGTATTGGATAACTGGACTGCTTCGTTATCTATTACCGGTACTAAATAGGTCTGTTGCATAGTTTATCAGGTGTTTGGACCGAGCTGCTCGTATTAGAAAAATTTATAGCTCTTTTTAGTATTTCCAAACTTGAAAATATCCAACATTGTGCGACGTAAATTAAAAAAAGTGTGCTTTAGACCACACGACTGAAGTAAAACTTATTTAGTTTAGCTCCATCTATCAAAGTCAAAGTCAAAAGATTTATTGCAAATAGGCTAATTTTAGCACTTTTACAAGTCAAAATTATATTAGGTACTTAAAATTAAGTTATTTCACTAAGCATATAAAATTACAAAGTGCCGGTATCGGCCGGTATAACTTTGTTTTTGCTTTGTTTAATATTAATAAAACCACCTTGACAATTGTAAATTGTAATTTTACCGGATATACCAATATAATAATACAAAGTTTAACTTTGCTAAGTTGACAATGGAGATCTACGTTAACCAAGGCGTGCAGAGAAACAATTAGATTATGCGTGCACATAAGGAAAAGAGCATAACAAACTTAATGTTTTATATATCAAAACAAAGCACTAACATAGATAAATAAAAGGTATTTTATTCGGTACCAATAAATAAAATATAATTACTTAAACTAAATTAAACTAAGTATTAGGTCTTTACCTATGAAATTGCCGTTTTGTTTGAAAAAAGTTAAAGTAATTTTTTTTCGAACTTATTTATTTCTTTTATTCAAAGTAATCACCCCTGCAATCAATGCATCTTTGCCAACGCTGTGGCAGTTTATGGATGCCCTTCTTGAAAAAATCAGCAGGACGGGAGACAACAAACTCTTCAAAGGCGTTTTGTACTGCCTCTCGGGAATTGAATTTATTTCCCGCTAAAAAGTTGTCCAAATTTTGGAAAAAGTAATAGTCGGTAGGCGCAAGATCTGGTGAGTATGGCGGATGAGGGAGAGCTTCCAAACCCAACTCATGCAGCTTAGAGACGGTCTGTTGTGCAGTATGGGGTCGCGCGTTGTCGTGAAGTAGCAGTGGAGACGACCGATTGACCAAAGCTGAGTGCAGACGTGCGAGTTTCGCCATCATTGTGGTCAGATCTTCAATGTACACATCTGCAGTAATGCTCTCGCCGTTTTGTAAATAGCTATGATGAATCACACCAGCACTAGACCACAGAACTGTGACCATCACCTTTCTAGGGGTCATTTTTCGTTTTGCACATTGCTTTGGTACCGAACCAGGATCTAACCAACTTGCTGAGCGCTTTCAACAATTCGGTTCACAATTCCTTCATTTCTGTGCCTGTTAAGCAGCGCAAGGCAAGTCTCGACGCGTACGTTGCGCTGGCGATCGTTAAGTTCGTGGAGCACCCATCGTCAAGCTTTTTTATCTTGCCAATCTGTCGCAAATGGACCAATATTGTTTTGATGCTAACATCAAAAGCTGCTGCCAGCTCAGCTGTAGATTGAGATTCATCAGCTTCCACAATCGCCTTTAATTCATCATTGTTGACCAAAGTTTCCGGACGACCACGAGGTTCATTTTTCAAGTCAAAATTCCCAGAACGGAACCGAGCAAACCAATAACGGGTTGTACGTTCGTTTGTACAGTTCTCTCCGTAAACGTCGTTGATGTTACGTGTCGTTTGTGCCGCGTTGGTGCCACGACGGAACTCATATTCCATAATTACACGAAATTTCAAAGTATCCATTATGAGGAAAAATGTTGAAATGTAATGAAAATACAACGCTAATCAATAAACAAAAGACTTATATTGTAAATAGAATGTCATATTTTTAAAACAAAATTAATTTGAATTTAGAATTCACAGCCAATCAAAACTTTTTTTTGTTTGAAAAAGTCTGTACTGCAAAACGGCAATTTCATAGGTAAAGACCTATTATCTAAATAAAGGAGCCTGTCAATTATTCCGCTCGTATGAATAAAATGGTAATAAGGGTATTTTAATTAAATTGTAAATTGTGCGTACACCCGGAGCACTCACGCTTACTAAAAAGCTTCTTCTTGCGGCGGCGTCGTGTGTCGGGTCGTCCTCTTCCCTCAAACATGGTCGAGGAGGGCGATGGCTGGAACATGCGTCAAGCTCGTGAACGGGTGCTGCTTGCGGAAGCTGGATTGCTCGGTGGTGTACGCACAATTAAAAATTAGAAATAAGAACTTAAATACTTATGTTTATGTATCTTTTTGTTATTGGCTGTATTATCCTTCCTGTATTATATATAAGTTCATGTTAATAATAGGCTTAATTCATATATATAAAAAATAATCTAACAAAAAGCACGGACCCAGGTGTCTGTGGAAATGCAGATTAATAAAAATAAAAAAAGTATCTAAATCTATAACTATTTATAAACATATAAATAAAAAACCGTGTTCCTAACTGTCTCTTCTGTTCTGTTCTGTCTGCTACTTTAAAAAACACCTCTCAAGGTTAAATGACTTTATTTAAAATTTCGCTGTGATTTCGTATTGCGCAGAACTTAATTGACATTAGTGATAGTTAACTTAAACGTACGCATTTAAGCCCGTGATTGTAACTAAACATTAAAAGCAATCTCAAGCACCAAACCACAGAAGACAATGGCGTCAAACGTTGTGAACACAGTTGTCGCTTAAAACCGCTTGTTTGAAGGTCCACACTTTTGAATAATCATGAAACACATGTTCGAGTCATTAGCACAGAGTGTAATATCAGTAAGGACTATTTTCAAATATCCAAAGTTACGCTGCTGTTGAAATTATGGAAAATTGAGCATTTGATTAATTTCCAGTCAATATGTACCTTGCCTATAACTATTAGTTTGAAAGCTATTTCATTGAAATCTGTTGAACCGTTGCGGTTTGAAAAGAGAACAAACACACACAAACATTTGCTTTTATTAACATTCGTGCAATGTAATGTGATTCCGACTACATAATAAAATTTAAAAAAATGATATTATAAAATCACTGGGCAAATGAGACGTTACGATCTGATCTTACAGTCGGGTTATCTCGAAACTAGCCTGTACTGATGTGTCAAGATGACGTGCGTAGTGCAATGTCACGCTAAACTTTATCAGCCTTATTAATAAACGGGTATTAGTCTCGGATTAGTTACTTCAGCTTTTGTCCTTTTTTTGCTACTGGAATATTTAGCTGGATCGAAAGAGACAAAAGATGGTGTAACTAGTCTAAAGCTAGTTCGTGTTTATTAATAAGGCTGTTAATATTTGAGTTTCTAGTGGCACTGCAAGGGCTAGCTCGTTACGCCATTCATTAACAACTAAGAATGAAATTAACAGATTTATTGACTGAATCAAACACTTTATACGTTTTTCGTAATATAGTTAAGAAGGGATGTGTACTCAAAAGTATCAGATTTGATTGCCATCAAAAATCTTAACACACTTAATACCTACTTAAAATACCGTACGCAATGTTACGAAAAAAAAAATTGCTAAGAATGTTCTTTAAGCGTTATAAATAATTACTATTATCATAATTATTTTGACAGTGTACCTACGTCTTTGATTTGTCGTTGCGTCCTTACTGTTTTTCATATTATGTCATACGCTGAAATAACCGACACACAATACGTGCGAAAGAGACACAGTTACACCAAACAAGAATAAATGAAAGAGATAACAGTATGTTAACAAAACATCAGCTACTTTACTACATAATGAATGAGTCACATAATGGCAAGTGGGTCAAGATTGCTTGATCATCAGTATGGGAACTATGACCGCGTCATTTATATTCATTATTGCAATGATGTGAAAATGAGTTGAAAAATGTTTAAAACTCATTTTGGAGTATTAATTGAATGTACGAGGTGTCTTAGGTCCGTATTACAGAAAGATGCTCAGTCATCGATAGTTCTCAAGCAAGGATTTCATTCACAAAATGATCAATTAGTGAATGAAATCTCGGCTTGAGCACCGATCGATGACTGAACATCGTTCTGTAATACGGACCTTAGTGTTGTGGGACCATGGTCCTCGTAGTTCCTGGGTTCTTAGTCACAGGGAATCCTAGTAAGGGTCCAGACCTATGTATGTGATCGTTGGGTGTTATTATCAAGTATTATTATTTTTTAATTATTGTGTCGCGAAAATCACACAATCCAAATCTGTTATGTCAATAGTTAGGAAAATGTTTATTAGGCTTATTGGCAATAAATGAAGTGAGTCCAGAAGCAAATTCCCTTTTTCCCATAAGGATGTGGCGCCAAACAGCCAGGTCCAGCCAGGCCAGATCAGTTTAATAGGCTACCCAAATGTAAACATCTATTCCGGGAAATGCTGACCCCTTTTCTATGAAACTTGGTTAACTGAAGCTTTTAGTTCATTATTCTTTATTTTAGGAGCTTTTGCGTTTTGACATTAAAGCTTAGATAGTAGCATCATTATTATGCACTGCGGTTTACGCCAGGCTACTTTATAAAATCTTAGGTCCGTATTACAGAACGATGCTCAGTCATCGATCGGTGCTCAAGCAGAGATTTCATTCACTAATTGATCACTTTATGAATGAAATCTCTGCTTGAGCACTAATCGATGACTTTTTTAAGGAATGACGTGACGAGCTAGCCGTTCGCCTGGTGTTAAACGACACGGCTGCCCATATCAGCTGCAGTGTCACTCTGAACTCTAAAGTATAGAGGTTCGCGTGACACTGCACTGCGCACGTCATCCAGAGACATCAGCACAATCTAGTAATAAAATTACTAAACTGTGAGATCAGATCATAAAGTCTCATTTGCCCAGTAATTTCACTAGCTACAGTGCCTTTCAAACCGGAACACAGCAGTGCTTGCGCACTACTGCTTGGCGGCAGAATAACTGGCAAAGCGGTGGTACCTACCTAGAAGAACTTTGCAGTAAAGTCCTACCACCTAGTAAAATCGTGACTGAGCATCGTTCTGTAATACGGACGTTAGACACCCCCATTTATGTCCGCTAGGATGTGAATTTATCGACTTTAATGACTTCTGTTCATTATAGTATCTACAATGACTTGTGTTCAATGTTGGATTTATACAGAAAAAGAGTGTCAAATATCCTTATTAACCCCTTCTAGAATCCTATGAAATATGGATCATGTTCCACATTTTGATTAACCTCAATGAATCATCTTCAATTTAAAACAGACTTTCAACGGCTTCGTCGGAAATTAAATTGTATCATACTTTAAAGTGTTCTAATTTGGGCGAGGGATCGTGTTCCATTATTGAGTGTTCCGGGCTTTCTCGTACGTCCGGTCCGGAATTAGTAGCACATGTGCAAGCCTGACCGCCTTAAATTGGCACTAAATAAAAAAAAAACAAATGCGGGTCGACCAGAGAATACGTATTTAATTTTGGAACTATACGAAAAAAAAAAACAAAAGAATTTTTATGTTACTTTTAGTGACAAAATATCTGAGCCTAGTGGTAGTTCCATAGATTAGATAATACGTGCTATCTAATGAAAAGAGACCTAAAGAATTGCCTAAATTTACAGAATAGTGACGAGTCGCGTTGCTAGCCAGTGACCGCTATTAACCTTTGTAAACAAACAAGAAGCACAAAGAAAAATCACAACAGAACCTACTTTTGCCACCAAAATAATGGCCTCACGAAATTAATTTTCCGGCACCGAAACCCGTCAAAAAGCAGCATTGTTTCAACACATTGAGAAATTACCCAAACTGGGCTTACAACAAAGAAAAATTGGGTAAACGCAACGGTCTAAATCTCTGTCGATGGGTCTGATGCAATGCAACTGTGCTAGTGATGTCAGAAGCTGATCACTAAGGATCGTTATTATTATCGACGTAAATCGATTTTGTGATCATAACAATACACACCAATAATGGTTTATTGCTTTCTGCTTATTAATGCTTTGATTTGTGCCTTTAACTTTTTTAAAGTGACCATTTGTGATCATAAATTTTATTCATTGTTTCATCAATTTATATTAATGACTATTCTTTTTTGTTTCAGGTATGATATTTTGTTTTAAGTGTGGTAAAGTATTACTAGTATTTTGGTAGTTTTTAGTGTATTAAGTTCTACTGCTGGAAGAGAATGGGCAGTAGCATTCTCTTCGGTTTGCATTATGATCTACTGTAATCTTGGGAGCACAATTACAGAAGTGGACGCGAAAAAGCTGATAATGTGAAGTACTATTGATTAAAAGACTCAATAGATTGATACAATGCTTCAAATCAATAGACACAATATTTCACTTCAACTTCTTATTATGGCTTTTGCGGGGCTACCACACTTTCGACAATGTCAAATAAGCGACGGGGATTGATCGGTGGAGACAAAATATAATATTCCACACCTATTTTACATTTTGTTGAATCAGGGACACGACTTAAACGTCATTGAGTGTCAATGTATCGATATCGATAGTTTTTATGACCCAACACTAGCGCGATCACTGTCGACCCATATCGTCGAAAAACGCTTCCTCGTTGATTCACAATCGGTCTACTGTTATACTGCATTGGTATTTAGGACGGCATAGCAGCGAGAACAAGCAACGTGGCAAAGTTTTGGGTCTTAGATATTTATTTGATGCCCATTTCAAGATCAGGGGCCTTACCGCGTAAATCTGGTGGAGATCGTAATCGTGTTCTCTCTTGCTCGCACTCGTGGACTTGTTAATTGGCGCGTGCAGGATGGCAGGCGAAGTCGATTCCCAGAACGGTTACGCGGTAGGGGTACTGTTCGCTAGGGACCAAATCATACGTGGGAGTTAATGTACGTCGTTAACGTTATCAAGGTTACTAAGTGGTCATTTACAACTCTGTCGTGCACTAACAAAGAAAACATGCTTTTATTAAAAATTTAAAAGTTCTTTAAAAAGCTACATAGGGGGTATACCTACTGGATGCCTTCACAAATTATTGTCTTCGTCAGTCATCCAATCACTTCTTATTTTCTTCTCCTATTTCTTCTATTTCCTGTCCTATCCCAGGAACTACGAGGACCATGGTCCCACAACACTCAGTCTCAGAACAAGTATTCAGCTTTTTTTCTGTGCACAAATACTTGTCCTGCCCAAGAGCATTATTTATCATCGGGTTATGAGCTCCCTGCTCAACCACCACACCACAGAGGCTGACAAACACACTCGCACTAATATACTCAATAATTTATAATTATCGGTACATAATCTAACACACAATTCCTTCTGCAAAACAAATGTCTATCTAACAGTGTTGGTAGCCATAACACTCAATATTATGACGTCTTATAGTATAAGTCAACCTCTTAGCATAAAAGTATCATCAAATGCCTTTACGGCCTTATTTATACGCCATGGCCCTTGTTATAAGTTGTAATAGTTACGTCAAAAATGACTTGTTAACACGTACATGCAAATAAAGAGGTCCAATGTAAACGTCTTGATAATAAGTGATGTACATACATAGAAATCTCACGACCGAAAATACGAAAGCACATAACGCTATGTCGCTATAAGAAAAGTATCAATTTCTATAAGTTTAGTGATGTAGTCGGAATATTTATTTAGACAAGGTGGCGTAGTGTTCGTGATGTTGGCAGGTTACGAAATTTTTAACCTCGCGACCTGAACGAGATGTGTCGAATTTAACATTGATAAGTTTGTTTCTTGGTTGTAAATGGAAATTTTAGCGATTGGATGCAGTATTTGTTCGTATTTTTATTATTTTAAAATTATTTTATAGCAAAGATTTTGGATTAAATTGCTTTAAATATGATTTTATGTAAATTTTATGTAAATCATATTTAAAGTACAGTACAGTATGTGGACCTATCCGTATAAAAAATATAATTTTATGTAAATCATATTTAATGCAATTTGGATTATATAAAACTACAAAAATGTAACAATTAAACAATAGATTTTCTTGCAAAATAGGTAATACAAAAAAACGTGGTCTTATTTTAATGTATGTAGTGTCCTTATTTCCGTCATTAAGACATGCGAGCATTTAGGTTTGTTAAATTCACGTTCTTACCAAGAAATCTCATAATTTCCCTGGTGATTTAAATAAAACTCGTGATCAACACAATAAGTACGGTTTTATCTGAAAATTCAAGTAAAAATATTCATTAATAAATTCCGTTCTGGAATTTGTCCCTCCAAATCACATTAAATCTTCGATCGGTCTACGTCATCTCATTACTCATCACTTGCAATTGGTCAAACGAAAAAATTCATGCGTCTGCATTGCACCATGTCACAGCAATTCTTAAATAATTTTCACCAGACCATATACGTTTTAATTAATTGTATTGGTTTTTTGTGTGTATGAAATTTAACCGTAAATCTTGTCTTTTAACCCACTTCCTACAAGTTGCCGCCTAAGGCAGGGTATTCACGGTATATAGCTTACTATTTTTCTTTCGGGATGAAAATTAAACAGTTGGTAATAATCACAAGGGCATGAAATTTCACTCGCATTATATTTCGCTTACACTAAGTCACCAATATATACTTAATTTAATAATAATTATAACTTTTAAAGAACTTTAGAATTTGCTGTTTTCACTTTATAGCTTTTGAAGGACGTCCAAAATGTTTTTCCATAAACTGTAAGCCTGCCTTCTGAGCAGATGGTTGTGGGTTCGATTCCCACCCAGGACAAACATGTCGGATGAACATCGATGTTTGTTCTATATTTGGGTGTTATATTGTATTCTATGTACCTATATATTTTTCTAACAAAAATTATGTAAGTATTGTATCGGTTATCTGGTTTCCATAGTACAAGCTTTGCTTAGTTTGGAACAATATGGCGCTGTGCAAAAAAAAATTGGTTTCGTTTTTCCATCGCTTTCCTATTTTGTTTTTGATGTTCTGAGTAAGATCTTTTATTTCTTTCTTTCAGTGTAGCTAAAGCCTGTAAGCTCAAAAAGCGCACCGCCACAAAATTATAGGTTCACCAGTGGGTTTTCTCAAAAGGAGTCAAATTATTCGCTTGTGTACACAAGATTGGACGGACTGCGTTCGTAATTTGACAGTTCGATTGCGCGAAGCCGTGATTGCAAATAAGACATATACGCCGATAACTGGGTTTTTTCCACGGGAAAAGTTCTTTTATTCTTTAAATTACATTGACAAGACAAATGACAAGACAGCCTCTGTGGTGGAGTGGTTGAGTAGGTCGGGTCATAACCCGGAGACGGCAGGTTCTATTCCTGTGGCAGGACAAGTATTTGTGCACAGCAAAACTAGGCGTGAATACATGTTCTTAGTCTGGGTGTTGTAGGACCATGGTCTCGTAGTTCCTGGGGTCCCTAGACGCAGGAAATCCTAGTTAGGGTCCAGGATGTATATGTGAGTCCATTTCACCCTTTTAAGGGTGGAATTTCGAAAAATCCTTTCTTAGCGGATGCCTACGTCATAACATCTACCTGCATGCCAAATTTCAGCCCGATCCGTCCAGTGGTTTGGGCTGTGCGTTGATAGATCACTATGTCAGTCAGTCAATCAGTCAGTCACCTTTGAGTTATATATATTTAGAAGATGTAATATTCTTTTATCTATCTTTACGATAAGTAGTCCGATTGGCTCTCATTCAAAATAACCACATATTTCTCGCATATCTAACCCATAAATTCTCCTAAACGTATTTTTACGATATTGCCATATACAAATTTGTTTATTCCCAACTTGTAAGCTTAGGACCGGGCATTGATCCAACAAGCGCCGACGGAGAATTCCACGTTCGACGCGAATCAATTATGAATTGTAATCCTTTTGCATACCTGAGATTTCATCTATATTTTTTATTGGTGTTATTCAATTACTCTTTACGATCTTGGGCCACTGGAGTCTCGCCGCGATTTATCACTTTTTTATTATGGCAATAATCTTCGACGCAGTAATACGGGTAACAATATGTCTGCCAATGTTGTAGATGCAGCCGGTTCATATTTCTAAAAGGTCGAACTTGATGTAGAAATTTTATAGTTATGCTTTGGCACTTTTGACCTTATAGTTCCATCTGAATCGGTAATTGAGGAGCTAATAATAATAATAACGCCCAAAGATCACATACATAGATCCAGGACCTAAGGTTCCCTGTGTCTATAGACCCAGGAACTACAAGGCCCATCCCACAACGTTAGACTCAGGAAGCGTTTGCGCTTTTTATTCTGTGCACAAATACTTGTTCTGCTGCGGGAATCGAACCCACCACCTCCGAGATATGACTCGACCTCCTCAACCACCATAACAAAGAGGCTGTCGCCAATAATAAACTCTTTACAAGAATATCATTGTTTCATTTCAGTTATATATAATTATCTTAACGTGCAAATAAGACTGACTGAATAATTAATTTGGAATGATTTTACAGCAGTATATTATATTGTGTAATAATTTAACCGTCACACTCATTAGTTATAAGTAATAATGTAGCTTAATACATAACATAACATAACGCCTAACGATCACATACATGATCCTGGACCCTAACTAGGATTCCCTATGTCTAGGGACCCAGGAACTACAAGGACCATGGTCCCACAGCACCCAGACACAGAACAAGTGTTTGTTTTATTTGTATAAGTTTTTTTCTGTACACAATGCTTGTCCTGCCGCGGGAATCGAACCCGCCGCCTCCGGGTTATGAGCCGACCTGCTCAACCACCACACCACAGGCTGTAATACAGCAAATACATGAACCTAGGTGGCAGGACTTTTCTGCAAAGTTCGTCTAGGTAGGTACCACCGCTTTGCCAGTTATTCTGCCGCCAAGCAGTAGTGCGCAAGCACTGCTGTGTTCCGGTTTGAAGGGCACTGTAGCTAGTGAAATTACTGGGCAAATGAGACGTTATGATCTGATCACACAGTTTAGTAATCTTATTACTAGATTGCGCTGATGTCTCTGGATGACGTGCGCAGTGCAGTGTCACGCGAACCTCTATACTTTAGAGTTCCGAGTGACACTGCAACTGATATGGGCAGCCGTGTCGTTTAACATCAGGCGAACGGCTAGCTCGTCACGTCATTCCTTAACATAAAAAAAAAACCACATGCTACAATAATCACTGGATCAATCCCGTCATTCTGCCTGTTTTACTCGTCAACTGGTTTATGATTTGCATTTATATTTAGTTATTAACTAACCAGTGACTTGTATGACTTAACAAAATCACGTCGTATCAATTCAAAACTACGGATTATCAATCGGTTATTACTTTATTTAAATTGGTTATACGAAAAGCATTTGATTACTGGTTCACCTGATGTTAAGCAATGACGCGGTCCAAGACGGGTCATGCTTGCCCAGAAGATACCTGTTCACTCTTTACTTGGAAACTCCCAGGTTATAGTTAACTGGAAACAAGGACGCGGGCAAGCTGTTCCATTCATTAGCAGTTCGCACTATAAAGTTAGCTTAGTGTGGGTTGAAGGAATTTCAACCATATAGGCCAAATTTTTTTTGTAGGTTACCTAGTGTTTAGTAGTAGTTGTTATTCATTGTAGTTTGTAGTTTAAAGAATTAAAGTACTTTAAAAATGAAAACAAAAACCTTACGCATCTAAGAATTGTATCAGTTATCTGGTTCCCATAGTACACAAGCTTGGCTTAGTTTGGGGCTAGATTGCACAATTTGAAATTTCCAATGTTTTTAAATATACACATTTATATTGTTGACAATGATGATGGAGATGGTGTTGATGGTGATGGTGATGATGATGATGATGATGATGATGATTATGATGATTATGAGCAAAACAAACACACATCTATGTTTTAAAATTACGCCTAGAAAAGACTTATAAATGACAATGGAAGCCAACATTTCAGACATTCGCTTTGCTATAATTACCAGAAGCCTCTTAAATTTATTCAGCGTAAAATTGAACTGTATCACGTAGACAATAAAAACTATTTTGTTTTAGGACTATATTGATTGTCGTGTAGCATTCGTTTGCTTCGTATATTAAGTAGTTTACCATGAGTAGACATAGTGAAGATAATTTCACAGTAGGTCTAATAAAGGTAAAAACTTTCCAACACAAGACTATTATTTAGTTACTTTACTGACTTACGACACAAGATTATTCTTAAGCACGACAAAATAATACAAGTTTTGTCTCGGATTGTGTACATCTAAGTATTAAAATTATTGTGTATGTATTTATGTAATAAAATTATGTTTATGTTTTGCTTTTGCCAGACTTTAAGTCTGGTTACTTAGAGGCCTGGCACCAGTCAGAAAAACTTCAGTAACTATGCACGTAAACTATGTATTGAATCTGTCAAATTCAATACAAATATGTGTTTTGATTGGTCGCTATCAAGTTCCGTGACCTGCTGTTTATCATAGCTAGTACAAGCTTAGTTTGGAACTAGATGGCGCCGTGTGAGGAGAAAATTTGTTGTTTACTTTTGTTTTACTTTGACGATCTACTTACATTTTTACTGTGACCGTGACGTGTCTCTTGCGTGGCACGTACGCACGTATGACGTCATCGCCGTCACGCACGCGTGTGGCCGCCGCCACCGCACTTCAAACCGTTGAATAACTTGTAAGCATTTATAAACCCGTATTACAGAACCACGCTCAGTTGTGAATCTGCTCAGCTTTACAAGACTTCATTCTATATGATCAAATAGTAAATTAATTTCTTGGGCATCCATCGATGACTAAGCAGTTCTTTAATACGGGGCATAGTGTTATGGACTGCGTAAGTCACGATGACGCTTACCGGAATAAAGGAATCATGAATTTCGTGGGTTATTGCGCCATGCAATTTTCTAACAAAGTGACTTTTTTAAATCCTATGGTTTGTAATAATGCACTGGGAAAAGCGGTGAAGTAACAATGCACTTGACTAATTACAAAATGTACATAGTTCCTATGGAAATTATAAAATTAGGAATGTAATTTCTCTTGTTGCTTAGTAATCAAAGATCCGTGATCAGCCCACTGGTCACACAGCTCACCTGAAAAATATATCAATATTTTAGGTTGTACTTCTACCAACAAATTACACCGTATATCAAATTCAATATTTCAGGTCAAAAACTCATTTCGCTTAGAACACAACAGAACACAACACAACAGAAGATCTGTCACAATACTTGCATGGACGGACGATGACGATGACAGCAATCAATGTTTGCCCTCTGACTGTGGATAGTCCAATATCGATAGTTTCATCATTATCAGCCTATACTAGTCCACTGCTGGACACGGGCCCCTCCCAAGGCACGCCACTGAGTTCGGTCTTCGGCTCTACTCTTTCAGTTACTGCCAGCTATCTTGCGTATGTCATCGCTCCATATCGCCGTCCTACAGTCTGTCTGTCGATTCGCGGTCTCCACTCTAGAACACGTCTACTTCGGTTGTCTGTTCTTCGGCAGGTAGCACCAGCCCACTGCCACTTCAGCTCGCTAATTCGCTGAACTATGTCGGTAACTTTAGTTCTCTAGCGAATGACTTCGTTTCAGATTCGATTACGATCGATAGTCTATCTATAGTTAAGAAAAACCGATTGTAATTGAAATCTATAGTATAATCAATCGCCAATACTATCGATCAGTATAGATAACGGTTTGTAAGCAATACTGGTGATGACAGAGAGCCTACAGAAATTGACTGACCCGGAGGCCCAAAAATACAAGTAACTTATCCAGGTTAGCACTACTATCACTGCAATGTTGCTATCGTCGACGCATTGCAGTAATCAAGTACCCAACACGGCAACTATGGCTATTAAAGCAATGGTTTTTTTGGCTGAGGGGAAGCGGTATGCGCGTAAGTCAAGTGGTATAATAGTTGCTGGACAAAAGGCGCCGTCGAAAGAATGCGCGCGGGCTCAGAATGTCAAATTGACGTTAAATAAGGCGCGGACAGCATAAAAATTTCCAAGAAAAAGTTGTGGAGTATAATGTATATGAGATGTTTTATGGCATGTTTATCCTTCGGAGATGGCACAGGGCTTACAAATTGGGTCGTTTCAAGAATTATGTGTCGTAAATTTGTCTACTTTAGACATGGGTATATCATGATTAAATCATCACTGATGAAAATGTTTAGTCTAAAAACGACCACAAAGTCTAGTGCGGCATAATTGATAACACGATATCAAATATATCTAGTGGCTATAGAATTTTTATTATTCTAAGTTCGTGCTTCCTCTCTATGTTCCTTATGTTCCTTCCTAGTGCAGTTTATCGTATGTTTGACAAATTCGTGTCAAGTCCACGTGCCAAATACTGTACGCTCATTGGTTGAGACAGGCGATGGTGAACAGGCAACCAATGAGAGTTCTGTATTTGGTCTGCCAAGTTGAATCGAATTCATGAAATACGAGAACCCAAGGGAAAAAATTACTTAGGATTCGTTGAATCCGAAAATGGCGGTTGTGCATTTTGTTTTCTTTTTCATAACTGGTGTATTTTTAAATTGTAACGTGTGATAAGGGTGGATTATTATTTTTCAAGTGTTCGTGAATGTGCACGAGTGTAGGCAAATGGTTCCAAGTTTTAAGACCATGCCTTTTCGTTTCCTCTTCAAGGCTTCGTAGAGCCTTCAGTAAAATATCCACCATTTGACTTTGGCATTTTGACTGACAAAATAAGACTTTGACATGACATAACCGTACAAAAAATTCTTTACTTGACATTGGCAAAATTATTGCTAAAAGCGATAGAAAGCCATTAAACGAAGAAAAGAAGAAATATTGCTAAGCAAGTTGTATTTTAATAGACTTCGGTACACATGGGCATACACGTGCTAAATTTTGTATTTACTAGTGAAATGTGACTCCACAAGATTTATTATTGCATATCAATTGTTTATGAAAATGTTAGTAATGCATTGACAGCTTATAATAGGTCTTTACCTATGAAATTGCCGTATTGCAGTACAGACTTTTTCAAACAAAAAAAAGTTTTGATTGGCTTTGAATTCTAAATTCAAATTAATTTTGTTTTAAAAATATGACATTCTATTTACAATATAAGTCTTTTGTTTATTGATTAGCGTTGTATTTTCATTACATTTCAACATTTTTCCTCATAACGGATACTTTGAAATTTCGTGTAATTATGGAATATGAGTTCCGTCGTGGCACCAACGCGGCACAATCGACACGTAACATCAACGACGTTTACGGAGAGAACTGTACAAACGAACGTACAACCCGTTATTGGTTTACTCGGTTCCGTTCTGGGAATTTTGACTTGAAAAATGAACCTCGTGGTCGTCCGGAAACTTTGGTCAACAATGATGAATTAAAGGCGATTGTGGAAGCTGATGAATCTCAATCTACAGCTGAGCTGGCAGCAGCTTTTGATGTTAGCATCAAAACAATATTGGTCCATTTGCGACAGATTGGCAAGATAAAAAAGCTTGATAGATGGGTGCCCCACGAACTTAACGATCGCCAGCGCAACGTACGCGTCGAGACTTACCTTGCGCTGCTTAACAGGCACAGAAATGAAGGAATTTTGAACCAAATTGTTATGTGCGACGAAAAATGGATTCTTTTTGACAATCGAAAGCGCTCAGCAAGTTGGTTAGATCCTGGTTCGGTACCAAAGCAATGTGCAAAACGAAAAATGACCCCTAGAAAGGTGATGATCACAGTTTGGTGGTCTAGTGCTGGTGTGATTCATCATAGCTTTTTACAAAACGGCGAGAGCATTACTGCAGATGTGTACATTGAAGAACTGACCACAATGATGGCGAAACTCGCACGTCTGCAACCAGCTTTGGTCAATCGGTCATCTCCACTGCTACTTCACGACAACGCGCGACCCCATACTGCACAACAGACCGTCTCTAAACTGCATGAGTTGGGTTTGGAAGCTCTCCCTCATCCGCCATACTCACCAGATCTTGCGCCTACCGACTATTACTTTTTCCAAAATTTGGACAACTTTTTAGCGTGAAAAAAATTCAATTCCCGAGAGGCAGAACAAAACGCCTTTGAAGAGTTTTTTGTCTCCCGTCCTGCTGATTTTTTCAAGAAGGGCATCCATAAACTGCCACGGCGTTGGCAAAGATGCATTGATTGCAGGGGTGATTACTTTGAATAAAAGAAATAAATAAGTTCGAAAAAAAAAATGTTTTAACTTCTTTCAAACAAAACGGCAATTTCATAGGTAAAGACCTAATATTTATTTTTATGTTGTTGATCATTGGTGTGCTTATGTGTCAATGTGTAAATCTTATGCCGAAGAATTGTCGTGCAGGTGCTGTGTTATCTAGAGATTTTATAAATTCATAAATGAATTTCTGTAATATTTTTGGAACGAAGTTCCTTATCGCGCGTTGCGAAAGGGGGCTAGACGGAAAAAATTAAGACCAAAAGTTGTAAGGACACTTTTTGAAGCCGTGCGGCGTGCGCGTGTTTCTCTGTCTCTCTCTCTCTCTCTCTCTCTCTCTCTCTCTCTCTCTCTCTCTCTCAGTAAGCATACTTATTATGCCGTTCGATCACGTTTTACTAATTCACCCGTGCGAAGCCGGGGCGGGTGAACTAGTAGGTTTATAAATGATAGATTTCAAAACATAATAGATACAACAGAGTTGGAATCCTCTTGGTTTAAAATTAAAAGCTTCTTTTCTAATATGACATTCAATTATTCACATATTATACAAATCCGCTTTACATTTTACGGCACTCGATTAGTCGATGGACTGGTCGCGGACCGAGTCTATATTTACTCTGATCTTATTTCAAAATCAACTGGAGGTCATATTTGCATTGCTTTCCAAACCGGCGGCGCCTTAAGAGGTCAATTGTCAATCAGGTACACTTTGACATTTCTGTGGATGTGTGAGTGAATTAGAAACTTACAGACTGTACAGAAAGTTACAGAATAGGTCCGTATTATAGAACGATGCTCAGTCATCGATCGGCGCTCAAGCAGAGATTTCATTCACTAATTGATCGCTTTATGAATTAAATCTCTGCTTGAGTACCGATCGATGACTGAGCATCGTTCTGTAATACGGACCTAAATTTTCTAATTCAGCGAGGTAATGCTGTCAGTATTCAGGGAACCTTAACGCGCGGTGGTGAGTTGGATAGCATATTTATTTTGTAAATGTTTTATTAGTTGTATTTTTTACTTATAAAGTGCCTGTACATATTAATTAATTTTTTTGTTGAATAATTTTTGAAATACACCGTAACTGTTCTATCTTCTCCAACTAATTGTAATGCAGTATGTTTACGAATCCGTCACGTGTGTAATACATTTCAATCTGGGCAGTGCTCGGGTATTTGTATACATGTGCTGTAAATACAAAGCGAATAACATGACTATGCTTTTAAGAATATTGGCAGTAAAAGTTTTGAGGCAAGCAGCCGAACAAAGTGGCGCTCTGCGGGCCTATGTTCAAGCTGTTGACGATAAATATTGAATTGGAGAGTTTTGGCGGGAAAGCGAAAAAGATTGCGTCACCGCATTGTATTATTTTCCAAAACTTGTGTTATTTTAAGTGTTAGTGCATAAAATTGGTGGCATTCTATAATGCCTATAATTTCCGGCATCATCAATTGACTGATAAGCGGCTCAATTTGGTCTTTCTTAACTTGTAATGGTTTAAATTATATAAGTACCTATTGATTTAATTTGGGAATTGAAAAATAATATAACTTTTCAGCATCGTTGATTTAATGACACGCGCAGCGGCCCAATTGGTGAATCTTATATCAAAATATAATTATTGAAATTTTGAGAACGGCAGCGGTTAATCAGCAAATTCCTTGGTATTAATTTAATAATTAAATAATGTATTTGGGGGGAAAAAAACAATTACCAATTCGATTGTGTAGACAAATTTAAGCTCTATAGGCTTATTAAACATTTGCTAATTAACTATGAGCATGAATTTTTTATCACAGTTATGAGAAGTTTAGGAATTAATTGGCATTTTTTTGACAGGATAAAAATAAATTCAATACTAAAAATTACACACAGTACCTTACCTACATACCTGTAACACTAGCGAACAAACTGTACCAATACAATTACACAACGAGTTACAGTTACTGGCCATCGTTTGTTGAACGCCATACAGTCTCGTGTATAATACAGTGCAGTGGAAACCAGTGCCTATGTTTAACGATTGAAATTTTTAGAAACACAAAGTATTCGACTTGTTTCGAGGATTAGAATTTCGAAGGATTTGACTGTTTCAAACCGCAGTGTATGTATAGTTACTATGAAAAATCTCAAATGAAGAATGAAATTTCTCCTATTGGATTACAATCAAAGTTTGTAGTTTTAGTCCACCCACGTTATATTATGCCCAGTTACTTTACGAGCTTTACTGTGAGCACAGGAGTGTGAGAATGGTAACACAGTTTAGTGCTTACACACTACTGCTTGGCTCCAGAATAATCTAGCTCTCAGGCCTGTATTACAGAACTACGGTCAGTCGTTCTGCTCACACTTACGAGCGTAGTTCTGACAAGATTTCATTAGTAACTTTAGAAACATAATATGTAACATCAATAACTAGTTAGTACTTTGGAATTACAGGAATTATATATTCTAATTCAATAATAATTCAACTATATTCTAATCTGTGTTCGGTTGCAACAAAGTTAGCATTTTTCAGAATCGCAAGACCTTACGTACTGAGCTACATGACAATGCAAGTTGTAACACAATACTAAGGTCACAGAGTTGACATTCATTTTTCTTCTAACTGTACCTACATGTCAGCGCATTGAAGCGACCTTTTGTTGCAATCGGTGCGGCCATTCGCGATGCTGGCTGGTTGATTTCAATAGCTTTTACCATTGATGATTGTTAATGCTGGAGGAGTACATACTTCCCATCAGCCAAAAAAAAATCTTGACGGAAAAAAGGCTTTTCCACCGTCGCTTACAGGGGGGTAGATAAACTTTTTGAAGTACGCATGCTTGACTTGGGAGTAAGCTGGCGAGGCGAGACGTAGATAATAGCTAAACTAAAGCAGCCTTATTAATAAACGTGTATTAGTCTCGGGTATTACTTCAGCTTTTGTCCTCTTTTTGCTACCGGAATATTTAGCTAGATCGAAAGAGACAAGAAATGGTGTAACTAATCTAAAGCTAGTTCGTGTTTATTAATAAGGCTGAAGAAGTTTTACATCAGTCGTGTGGTCTAAACCACACTCGTTTTTTGTTCTCGACCCGTTGTTTTAGGTAAAGTCGGTCGTTCATCGGTGACCAAGCTTGACCTGACTCGTAACCACTGATGGTTCTTGTAACTGTTCACACCATTGAGAGCATTGTAGTGACCGCAATGGCTAATGCATTGTGCTTACGGAGGCTCGGTCAGAAGTGAATCAGCCGCGCGTTTTGTATGCGCATTGTGTGCGGTGCGGGCCTTCACAGTGGCTGCGCTACATTTTAAACTTTTTTTGGCTCCAGATTTTTGTGTATTTAACCAGTGTCAAGTATTTAAATTTATTCAACAGAAACATTAATATGTACAGGCACTCTATAAATACAAAGTTACAACTAATAAAACATTATTTACAAAATAATTAATTTAAAGGTGTCAAAAATCGATAATTTATCAAGTTAATGTGTAATGTGTCAAGTCACAGTCGAAGTCATCAAGTCAAGTCATAGTCTAGTCTAAGTCATACTCCTAGTAAAGTGGTGGCAACTTTACTAGGAGCTTCTATGGAGTTTTGGAAACAACACGGAAAGAAACGATTCACCATCATTATAGCACACTCATGCCTGTTATCTAGCACTTAACGAATAAAACACCACCAATTTTATGCGCTAACACTGAAAATAGCACGTTTTGGAAAATAATACAATGCGGTGACGCGATCTTTCTCGTTTTCCCGCCAAAACTCCATTTTAAACTTGTTTTGTTAATGCGTACGACATCGACATTACCATAGAATAAATAATAGTGCTTCTAGTAGATATTATGAATACAGTGCGAGATGATGATGAAAAACTTTTAATTCTACCTCCTTTTGAAGTAAAACTTTACGTACGCTTGACTTGGGGAGTAAGCTGGTGCATGCGTAACTAGGCGAACGGAAGTTGAAGTTGATTCAATTGCGATTGACAACACAAAAAAGTTTAAAAATTGTGTCATTATGTTGTTTAGTCTGGTAAAATGGCAATTTAAAATTGTCAAGAAAAATTGGCGACATTAACATTAAACAAAGCAAAAACAAAGTTATACCAGCTGATAGATGGAGCTAAAGAAGTTTTACTTCAGTCGTCTGGTCTAAAGCACACTCGTTTCCGCGTATTTAACTTTCTACAAATGAACAGTCTCCGAATTAGACGCACTGCAAATGGGATCATGTGTTAATTAAGAATCTATACATATAAAATTCAAGACTGGACAGGACGTAAAAGTCCTGACTGACAGACTTATAATAGGTCTTTACCTATGAAATTGCCGTATTGCAGTACAGACTTTTTCAAACAAAAAAAAGTTTTGATTGGCTATGAATTCTAAATTCAAATTAATTTTGTTTTAAAAATATGACATTCTATTTACAATATAAGTCTTTTGTTTATTGATTAGCGTTGTATTTTCATTACATTTCAACATTTTTCCTCATAATGGATACTTTGAAATTTCGTGTAATTATGGAATATGAGTTCCGTCGTGGCACCAACGCGGCACAAACGACACGTAACATCAACGACGTTTACGGGGAGAACTGTACAAACGAACGTACAACCCGTTATTGGTTTGCTCGGTTCCGTTCTGGGAATTTTGAGTTGAAAAATAACCTCGTGGTCGGCCGGAAACTTTGGTCAACAATGATGAATTAAAGGCGATTGTGGAAGCTGATGAATCTCAATCTACAGCTGAGCTGGCAGCAGCTTTTGATGTTAGCATCAAAACAATATTGGTCCATTTGCGACAGATTGGCAAGATAAAAAAGTTTGATAGATGGGTGCCCCACGAACTTAACGATCGCCAGCGCAAAGTACGCGTCGAGACTTGCCTTGCGCTGCTTAACAGGCACAGAAATTAAGGAATTTTGAACCGAATTGTTACGTGCGACGAAAAATGGGTTCTTTTTGACAATCGAAAGCGCTCAGCTAGTTGGTTAGATCCTGGTTCGGTACCAAAGCAATGTGCAAAACGAAAAATGACCCCTAGAAAGGTGATGGTCACAGTTTGGTGGTCTAGTGCTGGTGTGATTCATCATAGCTTTTTACAAAACGGCGAGAGCATTACTGCAGATGTGTACATTGAAGAACTGACCACAATGATGGCGAAATTCGCACGTCTGCAACCAGCTTTGGTCAATCGGTCGTCTCCACTGCTACTTCACGACAACGCGTGACCCCATACTGCACAACAGACTGTCTCTAAGCTGCATGAGTTGGGTTTGGAAGCTCTCCCTCATCCGCCATACTCACCAGATCGTGAACCTACCGACTATTACTTTTTCCAAAATTAGGACAACTTTTTAGCGGGAAAAAAATTCAATTCCCGAGAGGCAGTACAAAACGCCTTTGAAGAGTTTGTTGTCTCCCGTCCTGCTGATTTTTTCAAGAAAGGCATCCATAAACTGCCACAGCGTTGGCAAAGATGCATTGATTGCAGGGGTGATTACTTTGAATAAAAGAAATAAATAAGTTCGAAAAAAAAATACTTTAACTTTTTTCAAACAAAACGGCAATTTCATAGGTAAAGACCTAATATATCAACGCACAGCCTAAACCGCTGGTCCTAGAGACTTGGTATTTGGAGGGTGTGTTCTTTGTAAAATGTAGATATCCACTAAGAAACGCGTTTCCGAAATTCCACCTCTAAGAGGGTGAAATAGGTGGTTGGATTATCTACGAAAATGTTTCTTCTCTCAAATTACTCAAAAATTTATACACAACATGTTCTTTAATTAAAATGTGAGATACGTTTATCACAGAGTTACCAAACTCATCCCCCAAAAGCAAAAAGTGAGAGCATTTATAATGGTATGTTTCGGCAGAAAAATATGCCATTCGAATCCTATAGGCCACGCGGGCGCCGCCGCAGGCAGAAGGTAATCCTACAATAGTAATTATACGTATTAGAAATTTCGCGAATAAACGACGTCATTTTGTCATCAAGTTTTGTTAGCAGTGAAATGTACTTAGTTGGTGAAGTTTGATAATCCACTAAGATCTGGGATTGACAAGGCTTATACTGAAGGGCGGCAACAGCTTGGTCGACTAGTTTGGAGTAATTTGTTAGTTCTTCCATGGAACTACTTTGGAAGTTGGGAACTTTGCTACATCGGATGGAAGTAGAGATAAGCTGAGTACAATAAAATTTATACCGAGTACACTCGGTTTTTGTCATGCCGAGTGGGTCGAGTTACAGAGTGTTTGGTTTCAAATGTTATTACCGGAAAAAAGTATTTATCACTATGAAATTAAGGTCACTGAAGTTGGTTTAAAGTTTAAATCAACTTGTGTTTGATAGCCTCTGTGGTGTGGTGGGTGAGCAGGTGAGCTTATAGCCCGGAGGTGGCGGGTTCATGGAGTTTCAGGACAAGTATCTGTGGACAGAAAAAAAGCGCAATTACTTGTCCTGAGTCTGGGTGTTGTGGGACCATGGTCCTCGTAGTTCCTAGACACAGGGAATCCTAGTTAGGGCCAAAATCTATGATGTATGTGATCGTTAGGCGTTATTATTATTGTAAAACTGTGGCGCGATACCTTTACCTAGTCTATAGTGACCTTTACCTCCGATCATCGACTCTGCCACATCGTATAGGTAATAGTTACCACGTAAGTAACTGTTGTTCCGTTGCGTAATTTTGTTTTTGCTATCGGTTCTTCTTTTTCAACGGAGACCTTTGTTTGGTACAAACAGACAAGATTGTATCTGCGGAGAGATCAAAGGCACCCACATTCTAAGCTTCAGTCGCTGTAGTTGTTTAAATTCTTTGGCTAGTTTTGGTATGACTCCAGTCACGGTAAGGTGACTTCTTGGACTAAAATTTTGGTGTCATTTGTCCCATGGAGACTATTGGAAGTTTGGAACGGATTCCTTGACATAAGACTACTACTATATACTTCTATTATTAGTATAATTATTGTTACCTTACTACAATAAAGGTAACAATAATTATACTATTAGTATAATTATTGTTACCTTTATTGTAAATAATTAGGTGCCTATAGCTTAGTTCATAAGTTACCGTTTGCCTTAACAAACAATTGCAACACTCTTTTAAGTGAATATATTTTAGGTTACTTTAAGTATATTCTTAAGTACCAAACCTATGTTAGCAATAAATAAATATCAACTTACATTATGTGGAAACTGCGCTTGACAATTGGACTAGAGAAGCTCACATTTGGTAGAAAATTATGGCAACCCTCATGGTGGAGGCCTATTTTCAGCAGAAGACGTTGACAAGATTGATGATGATGATAATGATGTAGATAAAAAAGAAGAAACTACCATAAAATAATGAGTATAGAGCAGAAGCTGTAAAGCAAAAAAAAATTAAAAAAAAAAAACGTCGTGACTTACAAAATACATAATGTGTCATAACTCTCTTGCAGTAAACGGATATAATAAAAATGAAACAAATTGAAAGAAAAACTTGCCCATGCGACAGCGCCATTTTAAAAACCATCCCAAATGTGTCCATGTAGGTCAAAATACAAACGAAAATAGACGCAATCCTGCTAATTGTAATTTTAATTATTCCTAAAAAGGTTAAAATTAGTGTAGCGAGCCTTGTTTCGAATGTAGGCGAGACACAATAAAATAACTTGGTTATGTGAAGTTCATGCGAGGTCGGACATCGCTTCTTAATAGGTGTAATACTGGTAAGGCCACGGTTGTGCGATAAGCGAAAGCGTTTGATTTTAATCCTATAAACCAGGGATAGGCAAGGAGTTTTAGGTGGGGTCCAGATACTGTGGAATTTTTTTAACGAGGTCCAGAAAAAAACTACTGATAATAATTAAGTGCTACCTATTTATTGTATGGTTTCAAATACAATCCTGAATTATAAAACAGAAGACCAAAAATTGATGTAAACGGATGACTAAGTTCTTTTTTAATTGATGAAAAATGAAAAAGAAGCTATTCGTGACAAACATGGCATGAAATAAAAGTACAAAGTGTCCCGTCTCTTCCCGTGGGTAAGAGCTGGCTAAAGGAGTATCCAGATAAATTCTTAGAATATCAAATCTGCTGCGATCGCCAAGCCGCCTGCCAAGCGTGGGCATCTTTTTGAACGTGCTCATGCTGTTCTCATCTCTACCGACCTTTGCAGTCACCGAGCGGAATACAAGCGTTGTGATTATGGCAAACCCCCACTATAATAAGCATATAATGTTGCGTTTTATGGGAGAGGAAGCTGATGCTGTGTTCAGCAGTGGAACTCTTCTGGCCGTTGATATGCACTCGATCGAGTGCAAATCCTATTTGTATTAAAAATTGGGTGGACTTGATTAAAAATCCCACCATATCTATTTTTAAATAAATTACAAATCTACAACATAAATTAGCAAAAATTTACTCCTAATTGTAACTGGTGTATTTTAGATCCTGAGCTTTACCGAAAGGTTTAATGAATTTCCGATGACTCCATTGCCAGTTCTCCTGAATGGGGGCAACGAAAGTCTGCGTTTTGCGTTGCTCCTATTTCTATGTCCACATCGATTAAGACAACGCAACGAAGAGCTTGATTTTCCATATTGTCCCCATTACCAGGGGAAAAGTTTTTGCAGTATTTCTTTGCTGATAACCGCTACCGCTCTGCTTCTAACCAAAGATCGCTATTTCTCGCACAGTTCCAGTATCCTTAGCCAAGTCCCATTTGGTAATCCCCATTTGCTTTATAGTGCTTTGTTATTCGACTTTTCCGGAAGGTTGCACACAGTAAACGCTTGTCTACAACTTAATTACTTGCCAGTTTAGTGGTGTACCTACTCGCTTGTACTAAACGGGCCAAATTATTGTACTTGGCTCACCTTAAATGTGAGAAGGTTTTATCCAAGGAAATTTACCAAGAAATACTTTACATTTTGCTTTCTTGGCTTATTAACCGATTTCATTATATTTTAGTCTTCACGAGTAATAAATAGTTATTCTTATTTAAAAGAGGGTTATTTAAAATCTTTGTCATGAAGCTTGACCACCTGGGGGTTTTCATGACACTTTGATTGCAATGCAACAGGAGAAATTCCCATACTAACTATGCACATAAACTGTGTATTCAAACTGTGAAATCCTTACAAATTTGTGTTTCTATTGGTTACAATCGAGTTATGTGATCGCCCAGCTGGTCAAAATCAAAATCGGGTAGCGGATGAATGGATGCAAAAGGTAAGCAGCTACTCAAAGTAGCTTTTGATGGGGGAAAAATTTGTAAGCCAGAGGCAGAGTAGGGTAATCCTGCACTTGCTATAATGACGCTACGCACCACATAATAAATAGTACTACGAATACATAACTAATAAATCTTTTCCTCACTTAAACTATCATCATCATCATCATCCATTATCAGCCTGAAGACGTCCACTGCTAAACATAGGCGGCCTCCATAGAGCGCCATTTTGAGTGGCTTCTTGCCTCCTGCATCCATCAGCTTCCCGCGGTTCTTACCAACACCTACCGCGTAACCGTTCTGGAAATCGGCTTCGCCTGCCATTCTGCACGCACCAATTAAGAAGTCCACGAGTGCGAGCAAGAGAGAACACCATTACCATCTCCACCAAACTTACGCGGTAAGGCCCCTGGTCGTTGGTCCATCTAGGGGAACCGGTCTAAGATGCATCTTCTGGTTTGGGGTTAGCTACTCGAGAACCTTTTTTCCCCATCGTTTGTCAGTTCCACAGCGATTTGGCCTGTCAATTGACAACTATGCTAACTAAGTTGTTAAGAAAAGTTAGTTAATTCAAGTAGTGCGTGCGGATCAGCTATTTCAATCACTAAACACGTAAATATACAGCACAATATTTACATAATAATAAAAGTAAGTATCGCAAAGATTAATTTTATCCAGACACTTTCACCTGCTGATTGATGCTCCGAATCGCGGATTGACAATCAAGATTGATTGTTGAGAGATCCAGGATGCTCGCGAAACACTACGCGCCGCGTTTACCTCCCTCCATTAAAAAAGGTGTAAGCGACCGATTTGATCCTATGTTTATTGGCGAATGTCTTTTTAAATGGCTTATCCAGTATATTGTTGGCTTTCGACCATGTTCTGATACCGTAGGACGGTTCTTTTTTTTCCTATCTGGGCGCCCGCGAGTTAAATTTAGTCAATGTTTAGTTTTGATCTATTGTATTAAAATTATCAAAACTTTCAAACAATACTGGCTCCTAGTACTTCCTGCCAGATGTTTCTTTGCATTTTTTAAGGGTTTGATAAGTTCTTCAATTATCTTATCTTTATTATTGTATCGCTATTTACTACTTTTTCGTTATATATGACGGCGGCTACGTCCAGTTATAAACTCTATGCGCAGCGGGCAGTACCGTATTTTACCCTGTGGCAGCATTTAAATTTATTACAGTGGCAACACCGGCAACTGTCGTCGCTGCCCCACCCATCTGGCTATATAAAGGGATCGCTCGGTGTACTACGATCATTCTTGTTCCAGACACGGCGCGGTGCGGACAAGCTGAAGGCCTATAGTTATATAGGTTGCAATCTACGCAGAACCCGTTTCTGCCGACATATATATTAACCACGGGACAGTTTAGAAGCCTACTTTACGGTTCAGGAAATTGTTACCTTCATGAAAGTCCTTTTTATTGGTACTATTTTGTCTGTCTTTTATTAAGGGCAATGTTCCAAAGCCATGTTGTGCCAAGGGTTATAGTTATTTTACTATCCGGTAACTTGAAATGTGCAGGTGATAAGTTCTTTTATATCCTTAACAACGCGTCGGAATGGTTGAATGCAAATTCCTTTAAGGCAAGCATATTTATTTTGTTTTAGTAGTGGGTAAGTACTTAGCTATACGGACCTTAAGGTATTTTATTTATTGTTTGATGTTAATTGAGGTAGTTTATTTAATTTATCCTTTATGCTGTTCTTAATTGAAGGGGTGAGAACAAAAAGGGGTTATCTGATTTTTTTCACAAAATGACTTATGGGTATGGTTGGATTCAGCGTGAAATTATCTTCAATAATACTTTCCCAAAATACCGAAATGAGGCTTAAATCTCAAGATTTTGAGTCTAAAAACGGTTTATCTGTCACAGGAATACAGTTCGCTTAGCATACAAACATTATTACATTTAGTTTATTATATTATATTTTTACGGTAATTTTACGAATCAGTACTTATTTTGTATTTAACAATAGAATTAATACATTTTCAAGCAACTGAAACTTACATAAACCTTTTCTATTACCTTATAAGCACTCTACATTAAAATGATGCCGCTGACGTTTAAAGTCAATTTTCTCGAAACTGTCAATTTGACAGTTAAACCCTTTTTATTCTCAACCCTTCAATTAAGACTGTATTTGTTTTCCCCGTTATTCGTCCGGAGACATTTTAAGGCCGAACAAAATTCATGATTTTATTATTTACTAGTTATATTTTTTTTAATCAATATTTTTGAGTAGTTTTTGTAAAGAATTGTATACCAACTGTATAAAATTTAATATACTGTAGTAGTTCACTTAATGGGTATACATGCAAATATTTTTTTAAATTATGGAACATTTATTTAATGTTAAAGGTTTTATCAGTCATTCAGTATGTACTTTACGCTTGGAAATTCCATGAGAAAACTATTATAAAAATTTGATTAATTTATACTACTCCGTCATTTTTCTTCTGATATAATGAAACGTGAAACTGAGTAGACTTGCATTAAAATTTAAATTGATCAAAAAATCGCATTAGCATGGAAAACTCACGCTGAAAAAAACTACAGCAATATATTTTTTATACAAAATGATGGGTTATTAAATGGGTTCCTAAGACAGTTTTTCCCGTATCTCATAAGGATTCGCATATGCCTATGCTCTTCTAGTTACGACAAATTACACGTAACGTCGTAACAGTATACGTCTTATCTCAAACTACTAAATATGAACTTAATAACAAGTGCCCTTAAATCTAAAATTGGTTGATAAACAAATGCTTGTTAGTGCTTTAGATTAAAAACAAAATAATCTACAATGGCAATAACTTCTTGTCCTTTAAATAACCCCGACGGCTGTACATTGTACGCTACATGGGCACCCCATGGCTACTAAAAGCATGTTCACGGGTGTTCACTGAACGCTCAGCTATTATGGCAACACTGCTACTTACCGCCGTAGACGGAGGCATGCTGGGCGGGTATTATTAGATTTTGTTTATTAAATTATGGTGCTAAATATTCGTTAATTTTAAGTCGCTTAATCGTCAGTTAACAACGAAAGAGGTGGCGTGCAGTTTGGAGGCAGATTAGCTAAAGGAGTTAATTATGTATGTACATAAATTATAAAAACTAAGAGACCAAATCGGTATAGAAACGTAAGTTTCTTGAAGGATTATTTCCAAACGGAACCAAAAATATATTTCGCTAAAAATGTTCCACCTTTTATTTAAATCAATGACGTTACAAGCTCTCCTTTCACTTGATGTTAAGAGTCAGGACCGTACATAATAGTGGCAGGAAAATCCTTGCTACCCTTTTTATTGAGTGAATATTTTTATGATAGATAGATAAACACTTTATTCTACACACCAAATAATAAAATAATAAAACGTAAGTTTGTGTAGCTTCTACCTCAAAATTAACTAAATTTTGGATACAATTTTGTTTACAGATTGTCTACACTACCGATACCCAATATTGGATAATCATTAAAAACCAAAAAAAGTAATTTTTAGGAAAAAATATCAGAGATTATTGACAGTTGTAAAAAAAACTTGTTATTATTATTACACATTACGTGGTAATGTTGCCAGAAATCCAGGCACTTTGCCCTCCACCAACCGGTTATAAGTTTTTTAGTTATATCTATTTTAAGTTTTTAGGTATAGATTAGTTTCTTAGGTCTAGTTTAGTATTATGTTTATAAAGTTATTTGTTTAACTGATATGAGTTAAGACCCAAAATTTTGTTTGTAAAATAAATATAACTTCGTATATTAAACATAATATTATTCTACTAAAAAGTCAATCGTAATATCGTCCAAAAGAAATACGATAAGCTTTATGCCACAAAGCGACAGTAAATAATAGGCTACAAACATGAAATCCTGCTAAGCTTAATAGCCAATAAAGATTAAAAATTAGACATACGTTGGGTATTACCGGCGTGAAATAATGCTGCACGTCGTCCAGGTATGCTTTGTTATGTCGGAATATGAGCGAAATAAATTAAATAAAAAGCTAAAATTCTTTGCATCATTTTAAAACAATTCTTTTATTTGAACTGTAAAGAGCGGTTAGGTACTCTTGTTTAAATTAATTGCTTTTGAGTTTGTTTATATGCAATCTATTTCTATAAATTTACTATTAATACTAATAATAACGCCCAACCATCACATACATAGATCCTGGAACTAGGATCCCCTGTATCTATGGACCCAGGAAGTACCTAAGAGGACACAAACAACATCCAGGCACAAAACACGTTTTTGGGTTTTTTTCGCGGGAATCGAACTCGCCTTCTACAGATTATGAGTCGACCTGGACAAACACCACACCACAGAGGCTGTCTCAATTATTCACTATTTACTATTCTTATCATATTTTCTCGAATTTAAATGGAATATGGTAAATAATATTTTTTTCATATCATTACAAATACATGTTTGGAACATCAAAAATGCTCGACGAATTTCTACGATATGTCATGTCAATTAGTTTTATGCAAAAAAATTGTCAATTAATTTGCATCTTAGATCTGCATCCCCAGATCTGCATCGCGGATTTGAATCCCAGATCTGCACCCTATCTTTAAGCACTAGATCTAAATCTTCAATTAAAATGTTTCCTAAAATATCTATAAGTTACTAAGAGTCACTTTAAGGTTTACCAATACTATCTAATAAATTAAATTAAAGAAAATATTACAAATTAAAATATGACAGATTAAAATCATATTAAAGGACGTAGATAAGTGAGTATATCACAGGGTGTTTACATAAGAAACCACGGGATGTCTCATATCACTCACCGACGCGTGTGGTCGTCAGATTTAGAAACACTACCATTCTTTGTTAACTCGGCTAAATCTGGATGTATTTACAATGTACTTAAACTTAAAAGGGTTCGATGACATTTTGAAATGTTTATTTTTTTGTTCAAACTAAATACTACAATGATATAATAATAACTAATACTAAACACTACCTACTAGGTACTATAAAAAAAATGGACTATACTGGCCGCGATGACAATAAGACAATGTATATTTAGTGTGTATTTTTGTGGGACTAATGTATATCTGCACCAAAGTTGACAGCTTTTAAGTTCGCACATTTGACTATTCAAGATGTCAAAGTTCCCACTTATCCCTCAGACGTAGCTACTGCATTGCATTTGGGTAAGTAGCTCCTAGAGAGATATTTGCAAATTTAACAGCTGTAAAATGTTAGTGCAGGCGTGCATAAAGTTGTTGGTTACTTTTGGTATACTTTGCTTTCAGTGCTTTGTAATTTTTGCGGCTATCGTAAAACCCTGCTGCACCATGTCACACGTAAAATAGTAGGTAGTTATTCTAAAGAATGTTAAGTATTGATAATCTGTAAATGTTTGTATAAAAACGTCAAGAAGACGTTGACATTTCGACTCATTGGAGCTGGGCAGAGGCCATTTTTGCTTCCGTGGGACCAGTAGGTAATCTCATTTTTTTTGGGTTCTGTTATTTATTCTGTGGCAAACGTGGCCTTTTTCAAAAGTAAAAGTGGCGTGATGAGCGTGGGAAAGTGGCATGATGATGGTGAAACGTTCCTTTTAGTGTTGTTTCCAAAACTGCATAGAAGCTTCTGGTAAAGTTGCCACCACTTTACTAGGAGTATGACTTGACTAGACTAGACTATGACTTGATGACTTGGACTGTGACTTGACACATTATATGATATTAATTTACTTGAGATATTATCAATTACTTGACACTGGCTAAATACACAAAAGTGTCGAGCCAAAACCAAACAAAAAAAAGTGGCGTGAATGGTTATGTAATTTGAGTTGGATGGTTAACCGCTAAGTGAAAAATTTATATTTTCGTGTAGTCGTTACTATTGGTATGTTAGGCTATATTTTACTTTATAACTTCAATTAAATCCCTGACATATAAAAAATAATTATAAATATATCAACAGAATGAAAAATAATAATTACCAAGGAACTTTTAAAGAACTCCCGTGGCGCACTTCTAACGCGCCTAATAAATACCTATTTACAAAAATAATTAACTGACGTCTGGCTGCGACAACTAATTTAATACACTTGATTTACTCAGGTTATATTTTATTTTATGTGATAGAAGATTTTCACTTAAATATAGTGTTGAAGTCAGTAACAATGTGTTTAATGATGTAGCTATATAACTATAGGTAAAAAAAGAGTTTTGGCGGGAAAACGAAAAAAATCGCTTTGCTCGCCGCATTGTATTATTTTCCAAAACTTATGTTATTTTCAGTGTGAGTGCATAAAAATTGGTGGCATTTTATTCGTTAAGTGCTGGACTACAGGCGTGAGTGTGGGAAAGTGGTATAATGATGGTGAAACGTTTCTTTTCGTGTTGTTTCCAAAACTCCATAGAAGCTTCTGGTAAAGTTGCCACCGCTTTACTAGGAGTATGACTTGACTAGACTATGACTTGACTTGATGACTTGGACTGTGACTTGACTTAACTTGACACATATATATTACTTAACTCGAGAAATTATCAATTACTTGACACTGGCTAAATACACGAAAGTGTGGAGCCATACCAACAAAAAAAATACTATAGTTAACCCGTTTACTCTGCTCTTGAAAATAACCAGATTGTAGCAATTCAGATGCACAGACGCTGGTAAAGAGAAGGTTCTCAATTCGTCTGTGTTTTTTTACGTTTGTAACCTCAAAACTTTCGACTGGGTGGTGACCGATTTTGATGATTCTTTTTTTATTTGAAAGCTGGTGCTTCTCTTGTTGTCACATTTCAATTTGATTAAGATCTGATAGGTAGTTTTTTGATGTTTTGGCTCCACACTTTTGTGTATTTAGCCAGTGTCAAGTAATTGATAATTTAGCAAGTTCATGATATTTCACGTAAATAATGTGTCAGGTCACAGTCGAAGTCATCAAGTCAGGTCAGAGTCAAGTCATAGTCTAGTCTAGTCAAGTCATACTCCTAGTAAAGTGGTGGCAACTTTACCAGAAGCTTCTATGGAGTTTTGGAAACAACACGAAAAAAAACGTTTCACCATCATTATACCACTTTCCCACACTCATGCTTGTAATCCAGCACTTAACGAATAAAATGCCACCAATTTTATGCACTAACACTGAAAATAACACAAGTTTTGGAAAATAATACAATGCGGTGACGCAATCTTTTTCGCTTTCCCGCCAAAAAACCTGATAGGTAGTTTCGTGTTATCCTTAATAATCTGTGTTTCGACTTTAACTACCATGATGATGTACTCATTTTTGTGATAAACAAATTCAGTGGGATTGAAACCGGTTGGACACTTTTTTTAAAGAAATAATTAATTTAAATCAGTGATTTTACCACTGTCTAGCCCAATGTTAAGCAATTTTTTTTTCTAGAATACCTTTTTTTGAGCACTAATATTACAATCTAGCCATCCATGTGGCTAACAAGTAATTTACATTTAACCTAATCTCCGAAACATTTAATTATCTAAGAATGTGTCCAATAACACTTTTCTTATTGTCTCTATTAAGGTGAAGACACATTGTTCTTGTGTTCTTTTTAAGTAGGTAGCACTTACTTGCACTGCACTACATTACGTTATAGCACTAAATACACACTACACTAACTCGAATGGTTTTGTTCTTTTCAATCTTCTAACTATATCCATGTGATCGAACAGCTGGATTGCTTCAACGTTCACATGATGGTGAAGGCGGTGGTGATGACTTTCTGCGTACTTCTGGATGACTTTGGTGATGACCTCTATATAAGCAATGACGTGGTCACAGAAATAATAAATAAATATAATAATATCAGATTTTAACAAACATTTTAACACAATCGATTACATATCTACAAATCCCCTTATTTGCCTAATAAGATGTCTATTAATTCATTGCAATAAATTTCATAACATTAATATCATTAATAAAATTAACTTTCTCATGATTAATGCACATTTTATGTATTATAACACTGTGACCGATGGTCTTACATTCATAGGCCGGGTGATAGTGTTTATTACAGTTACATTTAAGGTAGACTAAGTGGGTATATAATTGAAGGGTTGAGAATAAAAAGGGTTTAACTGTCAAATTGACAGTTTCGAGAAAATTGACTTTAAACGTCAACGGCGTCATTTTAATGTAGAGTGCTTATAAGGTAATAAAAAAGGTTTATGTAAGTTTCAGTTGCTTGAAAATGTTTTAATACTATTTTAAAATACTAAATATAGTACTTGACGGCAGCTACGTCCAGTTATAAACTCTATGCACAGCGATCGAGCACCGTAATTTACCCTGTGGTGGCATTAAATTTATTACAGTGGCAGCACCGGCAACTGTCATGACGCCCCTACCTGTCTGGCTATAAAAAAGGAGCGCTCAGTGTACTGCGGATCATTCTTGTTCCAGACACGGCGCGGTGCGGACATGCTGAAGGCCTATAGTTATATAGGTTGCAACCTACCCACAACACGTTCCTGCCCACATCAGAAGTGGGATTGCCCATTTACACATCACTTTTCAAGTAACGCCGAAAATATGGTAACGTGACGGCGGGTGACACTAATATCAAATTTATTTGCAGGGTTAACCTGGACCAGTGAAAAAATAATGATAATAAAAGTTATGGGGCAAAAGTAATGATTCGTTAGAGGAGAAAAAAATGTAGGAATGATGTATTTTGGTTGCTAAAGGGATATCTATCCGGTCTAGCACTAATTGGTCCATAAAAAATGTAGATTGCTAAAGGGATATCTATCCGGTCTAGCACTAATCGGTCCATAAAAATGTAGGTTGCTAAAGGGATATCTATCCGGTCTAGCACGAATTGGTCCATTAAAAAAATGTAGTAATGATGATTTTTGGTTGCTAAATGGATCTATCCGGTTAGCACTATCTGGTTCATTTTTATAAATGAAGGGTTACTGATGGTCCTGAAGGGTTAACCCTGACGATGTCTGGGAGGTTAATATGCTTTCGTCTAATGAAATTGAAAACTAATCTTTTGACTTTGACTTCAAGTTTAACTCAATTTAATTGTCAGGATGAACGAGCAATGATACTGATACTTATGTCCCTCACCAGGTACAAAGTGAAGCTAAGCGTACGAGGACGTACGCACGTCAGTATGGCCGTGACGGCAGCTACGTCCAGTTATAAACTCTATGCACAGCGATCGAGCACCGTAATTTGTGGATATTTCACACAACGCCATCTAGTCCCAAACTCAGAAAGGCTTGTACTATGGAACCCAGATGGGTAACTGATAGAATACATACATACTTGTTTGTACAAATTTTGTTTAGAAATACATACATATAATACAACTAGTTGCGCTCCGCGGTTTCACATGCGGATAAAAAGTATTTTAATTATTTGCTCATCCCACAGGAAAATTTCACTTTTCTGGGACAAAATGTAGCCTATATGTTACTCCAGTGTGTAAGCTATCTTTGTACCGAATTTATCTAAATCAATTCAGCTGTTTGAGCGTGAAGGAGTAACAAACATACACACATACACAAACGCACATACAAACTTTCGCCTTTATAATATTAGTGTGATATAAAACCAAATACAGACCAAATACCCTATGTTCATCACACAAATGTTCATTCTGGGGGGGAATCGAACCGATGTTTGAAAGTTCTATTCGGCAGAAGTGATGCAAATAAATATATTATAGTTATAAAATATCAAAAACGTGACATGGTATGGTTTTTTTAATTGGTTTTAGGCAAAGCATTTAATTTTGACTACTGTGTCGCTTAATATTAAGCAATGACGTCGTCTAATGGGTCATGCTTGCCTAGAAGATACCTGTTCACTCTTGACTTGAAAACTCCCAGGTTAACTGGAAACAAAGACGCCGGCAAGCTGTTCCATTCATTAGCTGCAATTTTACTAGTAAAGTAATGCAATTGGTATCACAATAATACATTTTGAATTTTTTAATTTTTATTATTTTGTTGCCAGATACTAGGGTTTAATTAAGTGAAAAAACCAATAGGAACAATAATTATATCTACCCTTTTTTGGGAAGACATTGTAAAATAGCTTCAGGCTTTAATTATTAAGTTAAACTAAACCATTATGACTGGAGGATGTAAAAAAACAAACATAAAAGGTATTACATTTTAGTATTTCGTTTATTTTAGCTAGTAAATAAATCTCACATTATCTCACAACCTAACACTTTCAAATAGATTGGTTAATAAATATAATAATGATTAGCATGGACACGCATTCGATTTGTATTAATGAATATCTGGCCTATATTTCCCTATTAAAACATTAATTATAATAAGCTTTTAGTTAACCTTCGGTCGCTAGTTAAGTAACTGAATTAGTAATTATAATTTGAAAAGTCCGTCATTAATTGGAACTTTCATGTGATATGGGCTTGAAAAGTACCATGTCAAGTTTTGCATAATTTGGATAGAAATACCGATCTTATGTTATACCATAATAATGACCAATTCGGTTTGCTCTTCAGTGTGGCAGTTACCACAAGGGTGCAGTGTCATATTTAAGAATTATTTCGCAGATCTTAATTTTTATATTCCCCCATTCCAACATTCCCCGTACCCAAACAAAATAAGTAATGTTATTTAAGCATTATACATTCTTTGTTTCAGGTAAGATCAAACTTCTGATCTGAAAAGGTATTCGATCTTATCTGTGGAAAAAATAATAGTAATACTTACTAATGAGTAATTTGAAGAAAATTTGCAGGCATCGGTAAATTGCAACTTGCGATGAGTAGTTAGTAGACACAAAAAGCTTAGTAAGCTTTTTGTGAGAACATTTCGGAGTTTGTCACAGAATACAAAATAGTAAAATAAATTCACAATATGAAAACAAGTACATTGAATCACTAGGTTGTAGGATTTTTCTGCAAAGTTCGTCTAGGTAGGTACCACCGCTTTGCCAGTTATTCTGCCGCAAAGCAGTAGTGCGTAAGTACTAATGTGTTCTGGTTTGAAGGGCACTGTAGCTAGTGAAATTACTGGGCAAATGAGACTTTATGACTTAGTCTCACAGTCTGTAATCTTATTACTAGACTGTGCTGATATCTCAGGATGACGTGCACAATACAGTGTCACGCGTAACTCTGTACTTTAGAGTTCCGAGTGACACTGCAACTGATATGGGCAGCCGTGTCGCTTAGCATCAGGTGAACGACTAGCTCGTTACGTTATTCCTTAACATAATAAAATGCTATGTAGTTTGATGAGGTTTCGAACCCCAGTGCGTTTGACGTTGAAAATTGAAGGTGCAGTAAATTGGACGGCTATTGTAATATCTTTTTGTATCTATCTATGGTACACCCAAGAAGTTTATATTGTTTTTGGTACCCACAGTTCATTCATCATCACTAGTCCAGGCTTAAAGTTATATCTACCACGAGCTTATGCCCGCAGCTTCGCCCGCGGCGTGGCCTATGGGAAAATAATTCAACCACCCATTTCACCCTCTTAAGGGTGGAATTTCGAAAAAATCCTTTCTTAGCGGATGCCTACGTCAAAACATCTATCTGCATGTCAAATGTCAGCCCGATCTGTCCAGTGGTTTGGGCTGTGCGTTGATAGATCACTATGTCAGTCACCTTTGAGTTTTATATATATATAGATATACCTAAATAAGATGATATGGTGTCTGTTCTAATTTGCGTCAAACTCCATTGAAACAAGGCCGTTCGACTAACCCAAATAACATAATCTCAAAGGTAAACCTCCGACCTTGTATAAAAAAAAACTTTTAACAAACCACGCTTTTATGCCCAATCTGGAATTCGAACCTTTTGTGAAAGTGCCTTAGAACCGCCTGCTTACACCCTAGATCCCTATTCCTTGAACGTTAAAGTTTATAATTAAAGCGACCGTGTTAAGGCTCCAACCACCCTCAAAAATTCTTTAAATTTGTATTAAGTCATTTTGAATTTTATTTGAATAGAGCTAAGATTGATTTTAGAAATTTACCCTTTTGAATGGAATGAAAGCGCCATGGCACGTGTGGTAACCATCTGCTGCCCAATTAGGGTATTCTTTTTAATATAGAGCCGTGAACGTTCTTTTTTGTTTAAGGATATCGATAGAGATATACTGATACACGATAATGAGTTCATCGATATCGATACTTTTTAATAATTGAATTTAGAGTTTCCCTTAACTGTAGAGAGATGACAGGAGAATAATGTGGTAGAATTGTGATTCGACATGAAAAATACTGTTATTTATTAGATTGCATTGGTAAAAGAATTTTATTTATATGCAAGGTGCAGCTAGGCAGTATACTTTTTAAACTCAATTTCTCCTTCCTGTATTATATATATGTTCATGTTCATAGGCTTAATTCATAATTATAAAAAATAATCTAACAAAAAACACCGTCTCAGGTGTCTGTGGAAAAGCAGATATAATAAAAAAAACTCCATTTCTTAAAAATTCTTCACATCTCAGTTATTATGGCATTAATACATTTTGTTGTATACAGTATAGAATTTTTTGAGCAAACACAATAAATGGTAATAAATATATGTGATGATAAAACAATTTGAACTAAAAAAAACTATCGATTATCGATATCTTTCATTGCCATCTCTAGTTTTCGGCCCCATATAATGAAATCGTACGTTCATTCATTCACAGATAAGAAATCTACTGACTTAAACAGTGGGCGTATTTGCAGATGCCACTTTTTTCTATCATACAATTTGCAATACTATAATATTTTATTCTAGGTACTAATAATAATATAGAGACAGCTGATAGTGTCAGCTGCTCTCTCTGTCTCGCATCTGCTCTAGACAAGGTGAAAGCAATTAAAGTCCTTATTCATTTATTTCCTTTTAATGAAAGTTTATGTACCTTTTATTGCAGTCTTTAGTTTTTTTTTGTTTCGTTTTGGCTCCACGCTTTTGTGTATTTAGCCAGTGTCAAGTAATTGATAATATCTCAAGTTAATTAATATCATATAATGTGTCAAGTCTAGTCACAGTCCAAGTCATCACGTTAAGTCATAGTCTAGTCAAGTCATACTTCAAGTAAAGTGGTGGCAACTTTACCAGAAGCTTCTATGGAGTTTTGGAAACAACACGAAAAGAAACGTTTCACCATCATTGTACCACTTTCCCACACTCATGCCTGTAATCCAGCACTTAGCGAATAAAAAGCCACCAATTTTATGCACTAACACTGAAAATAACACAAGTTTTGGAAAATAATACAATGTGGCGACGCGATCTTTTTCGTTTTCCCGCCAAAACTTTAATCTTTAGTTAAGTTTTACGTTTGTTTTTAAATTTAGAATGATGCCTTTGATATATAACCTATATCTTACCTGATGGTAATCGAAAATGCAGTTGATTGAAGGTTAATACGCAGGTTCATGATGGACCTATTCACTCCGGTCTAAAAGACAATTGAAGGGTTGAGAATAAAAAGGGTTTAACTGTCAAATTGATAGTTTCGCGAAAATTGACTTTAAACTTCAACGGCTTCATTTTAATGTAGAGTGCTTTAAGGTAATAGAAAAAGTTAATGTAAGTTTCAGTTGCTTGAAAATGTTTTAATTCTATTTTAAAATACTAAATATAGTAGTAATTTATACAATTACTGTAAAAATATAATATAATAACATAATTATAGGAATGTTTTTATGCGAAGCGAACTGTATTCCTGTGTATGTGTATAACATCTACCTGCATGCCAAATTTAAGCCCGATCCGTCCAGTGATTTGGGCTGTAAAATAAAAAATCATTTATCATCATCATCATCATCATACAGTCCAAATGCTTTTCATACTAGGTAGTGTAGTGTCCTCTAGTAGTGATAAAAATAAAGGCACTCTACTGTCTAAAGTATGCGTCGACATACGAGCCAGTTTAAAGCTCAGTAAAGTCCAGCTCACGCAGTTTTAGTGCCGCCGTGCGGAGCTTTAACGTGATATCCTGTTGTTAGAAGCTTTTACCACAGACAAGCCCACGGCACACTACACTTGTTTACTTAGAAATTATTAGCTGTAAAAGTCTGTACAAAGATGCATTTAGATTAAAATTGCTTGGATTTAACAACTTATGTTTTAATTTATTAACTCATTTTATAGGCTACAAATAACTATGCTGGAGGTATTATTAATTTGTTGATTAAATTTTTATTATTCGACTGACCTGATAGCTTAGTTGGTAGTAGCTCTGCCTTCTGAACTGTAGGTTGTGGGTTTGATTCCCACCCGGGGCAAACATTTCTGTGATGAACATAGGTGTTTGTTCTGTGTCTGGTTGTTATATTGTTCTCTATATACCTATGTATTTATAAACAAAATATGTAAGTATTGTATTAGTTATCTGGTTCCCATAGTACAAGCTGTGCTTAGTTTGGGGCTAGATGGCGTTGTGTGAGATGAGTAAATACATACATAGAATACAATATAACACCCAGACACCAGTACAAACACCTCTGTTCATCACACAAATGTTTGTCTTGGTAGGGAATCGAACCCACAGCCCACAGTTCAGAAAGCAGGGCTACTACCAACTGAGCTATCGGGCCAGTCAAATGTCAATGTGTTTTTAGCATTTTGTACCGTTTAAGCGCGTTTGCGTTTTGCGTTCCACTTAATGCTAATTTTAGCGGAACGTAGAACTTCGCGTAAAGTGGGGTATTGCTGTAATAATATACGCAAAATTTTAGCAAAGGCTTAGTTTTGCTCGTCTGCACTGAAGTTTGTCAGCCTAAATTCGCACTTATGATATAAGTACCTACTACAACGCATTTGGATATGTAGAAAGATAAGTGAGATCTTATGAGCTGTCAAAACGTAATCCAGGCATTAGTTTGCGGCTAAATGGACAATATTTGCAATAGCATTAAATGCAATGTAACGCCAAGTTTGCCTACATATTGGCAGCTAGAGACGGCTGCATCCGTCGCTTTTGTTGGATATACAATAGCGATCGTTCAATTGGCAGGCATTCTAGAGAAATTCAAGGATACATTACCTAATGAATAGTGTTGGCAGGTGGAGAGATCGGCAGGAAAAGTATTGTAGGTGCAATACTCGGTAGAAATGCTTACATGCTTTTTTTTAAAACTGCATTTCCACAGACACCTGGGTCCGTGCTTTTTGTTAGATTATTTTTTATATTTATGAGTTAATCCTATTATTAACATGGACTTATATATAATACAGGAAGGATAATACAGCCAATATGCTTACATGCTTAGAACAAACATGTCTTTTCACACTACATCAATTCTGCATATTGAAGTTCTGCTAAATTAAGCTAGCTGACCCATAATAACGGCCTCCTTTTCGACTAACTATTTAACCATTCTTTAATTAAGAGAATTTCGAGAATTAAGATTATAGTCACTTAAGTTAAGACTCACATCGAACTAATAAAAAACGAGAGTGCTTTAGACCACACGACTGAAGTAAAACTTCTTTAGTTTAGCTTCATCTATCAACCGGTATAACTTCGTTTTGCTTTGCTTAATGTAGCCATCTTGACAATAAAAAAATAAAATGAGACTTTATGATCTGATCTCACAGTTTAGTAATCTTACTACTAGATTGTGCTGATGTCTCTGGATGACGTGCGCAGTACAGTGTCACGCGAACCTCTATACTTTAGAGTTCCGAGTGGCATTGCAATTGATATGGGCAGCCGTGTCGTTTAACATCAGGCGAACGGCTAGCTCGTCACGTCATTCCTTAACATAAAAAAAAAGCATTCTACATTAAAATGAAGCCGTTGAAGTTTAAAGTCAATTTTCTCGAAACTATCAATTTGACAGTTAAACCCTTTTTATTCTCAACCCTTCAATTGTAAATTGTAATTTTACCGGATATACCAACATTATAGTGCAAAATTTTACCTTTGTTATGTTGACAATAGAGAGCTACGTTAACCGACAACTTTCAGCTTACTCCCCAAGTCAAGCGTGCGTAAAGAAGTTGTACTTCAACAGGTATGTACTTCAAACTAGCAATATAATTAACTAGAAGTGGTAAGAAGGCACCTCAGTTTTTGTCTGTCCTTCCATAACTTCAATTATTCCCTTACATTATTAGTTACTAATACATACAATTAGACATAATATCCACGTCTCATTTTATATGCGACTGTAAGCCCCAGGAAGTAATTACACAGGTCTATTTGAATAACCACAGCGCCGCCACGATTTGTGGTTAGGAGTTGCATCAAGTTATGAGAGAATGGCGAAACTGCAGTAACATATACTAAAAAAAAAAATATGCGGGGCAATCTTTGGGGACTGCCGATAAAAGTAAAAAACCAAGTGACTTGTGTTATAGCTCATGGGAAGCGTGCGGTGACGATGACGCGAGTTTCACGTATTTTGTTCACCCTAAAAGTGCTAAACGCGCCCAAAGAAGTTTTCATTTCAATCAGAACTTTCAGTCTTATCATGGAAATATTGAGACTTTTTTTGTGTTTTGGCTCCACACTTTTGTGTATTTAGCCAGTGTCAAGTAATTGATAATTTATCAAGTTAATGATATTTCATGCAGATATGTGTCAAGTCAAGTCGCAGTCCAAGGCATCAAGTCAAGTCATAGTCTATTCTAGTCAAGTCATACTCCTAGTAAAGTGGTGGCAAGTGTGCTAAATGGGCTAATGAAGTAAACGATAATCGTACCTTCTGATTTATATATTCCAACAAAGAATTGTTCTGTCAGTTTGACCATGTTTTGAACAAGGTTTCATCAGCTTGCGGTAAAGGTTAGGAAGTCAGCGGTTTCATACAGATAAGAGTTCGAGAGGTTGAGTAAAAGATTTCAAGAGATCTAAAAATTAATATTATAAACATTAATAAAATTATCAGATGAATATTTAAGAATCTAAATATAAATTCAATGTCTTACTTCACCGCTGTTAATTTTAATATGATCCATCCACCACCGGAAGTCCCAAACGATCCATTGTTCGCATCAAATTGAAATGCAGCTCATAATCGATGTTTGCCGAAATAATTACCAGTTCAACACTACGTACTTGAAAATATTTTACTGGTTTAAACTTGTAATATTTAAGATTCAGTTGCGTCATAGTCCGGGTTAAAGTTACTGCTATAGTTGAAAATTACTTTATACTTTAACTATGAAGATTAACTATCATCGAATGGATTCACAATATAGTTCTTAAAATCCATATATGGTTGAAATTCCTTCAACGCGCACGAAGCGTTCGCTAAACTTTATAATGCGAACAACTAATGAATGGAACAGCTTGCCGGCGTCCTTGTTTCCAGTTCACTCTAATATGGCGTTTTCAAGTCAAGAGTGAACAGGCATCTTCTGCAAGCATGCCCCATCTGAGACCACGTCATTGCTTAAATGCATGCGATGCAGTGGTCAAATGCTTTGCCTATAACCAGTAAATCTAAATATATATAACTCAAAGGTGACTGACTGATTGACTGACTAATATAGTGATCTATCAACGCACAGCCCAAACGACTGGACGGATCGGGCTGAAATTTAGAATGCAGTTAGATGTTATGACGTAGGCATCCGCTAAGATAGGATTTTTCGAAATTCCACATTTAAGAGAGTAAAATGGGCGGTTCAATTATTTTCCCAAAGGCCACGCTGCGGGCAGAAGCTCGTTGTAAAATATATGGCGTTATTTTTACTACATAACTGGTGCAACACATTTTCTTTTAACTGAAGTTTTAACTGCAGATTGGACTGTAGCTTAGAGTTAACTGTAAATGATAAAGCCCGGCTTTAGTAGAGCGCCGTCAGTCAGTAAGTTTCCTCACATAGGGGACGAAACTTCACTCGTTATTTGTTTTTAATTAGACCGAGAGCTTAGAAGTGTCAAGACCAAGTTTTGTTGTTGGTATTGTCTTTGCTGACTCTTGTATTCATTTTTATTCCTATAGGATAATTGGTTTCACATTTCTGTTTCACTAGTGGATCCAGTAAAATTTTTCAAGTACTTGTATATTCACTGTTTACCATGGATTAGGAATGTACATTTTTACTGTTCCCTATATATGGACTAGTTTCTACCCGTAGTTTCGCCCGCGTGATCAGTCCCTCAGCAACCGTTTATTTTTCCGGGATAAATTTAACAGGTTACATTTTAATTCTTTGAACCTTTTAGGTATGAAATCAGAGATTTTTGGTATCTCTGCTACCTTTGACGTTGTCATCAATACTTTATGTATGCTTTGAAATCAAAGCGAAAAGAGATAAATGAGATGTCTAAATTAAAATATGAACCATAAGTAATCGTGTTGTATGATCCTTTTTTGCATAATATACCAAATTAGAAGATCTTCAATTGGAATGTCTAAGACTCCCCGAACCTTGCTCCAACAGATTACCATTTTTTTTGATATTTGGATAACTTCTTGCAAGGGAAAAAATCAACTCCGATGGGGCAGTCCAAAGCGCCTTCAAATATTTTATTGATTCCCGTCCGAATGGTTTTTTTTATTAAACGGATCAATGAAAAACCTATGAGATGGCAAAAGTGCATAAATAGCAATGGTACATACTTTGATTAAATAAAATATTATATTTTGAAAAAAATCGACTTTAGGTTACTCCCTTACAAAACGCCAATTTCATATGTAAGGACCTAATAATTATATCCCTTAATTATTATATTAATGACATTATCATATCATCAGCCGGAAAACAACCGCTGATAATAGGCCTCCCTCATTGCCATAACTGACATTTAGCAGGCGTTTTGGTGATCGCAGATTGATTACAATCTACACATTTCCTTACCTAGCTTTTACGGCACCAACAGGAAATAGACCCTATTTCCTGTTGGTGCCGTAAATTTACGTAAACGATACCAAACGGCAAATTTCTTTTAATAAATCCAAAGAAATAAAAGACAAGGTCAACGCAAAATTTTTTAGCTCATTGACTTCCAATCCCAACCTAACGATATATTGAACTTAAACGTTTTTAAAGATAAAGTCAAAGCTCACTATCTCGCGCTATAGCTTCTAACCTACGACGCATTTAGTATCTACTGTTGTTGTAATGTTGGTACTTACTACTTTTGTAATGTCTCCTACTATTATTATGTATGTATATGTGTATATATTTATGTACCTATACATTTATATATGTATTAGTATATGTTAATTTATATATATATATTTTTTGTTATTATTGTTATTAGCATTAAGTATAGTTTTTATAGCTTTTCCTGTATCTAAAAACCACCGTCCTTATTTTTATTGTTTTTCCTAAATTTTTGGGTTGTCTGGAAGAGATCGCTTTAAGCGATAAGACCGCCCATTGTGACACTTAATTCTTAAGTTTGTGCCTGTAAATTGTTACTACAATGTGGTGTTTCAATAAAGAGTTTTATCTATCTATCTATCTAAGTAATTTAAATTCTTTCGGAACTTCTCAAGAGGATATTGAATTAGTGAATAAAGACGCTATAAATATTTAACAAGTCTCATTCGATTACATGCTGTAAGAAAAACGTGACTCGTTCAAGGGAGAAACCTTCTTGGAGTTTGAACACTTGTCAGGAATAGTAATGGATAGTGGTACCTACTCTGTGTCATTGAAGAACACTTAGGAGTTTTGGCGGGAAAACGAAAAAGATCGCGTCGCCGCATTGTATTATTTTCCAAAACTTGTGTTATTTTTAGTGTTAGTGCATAAAATTGGTGGCATTTTATTCGTTAAGTGCTGAATTACAGGCATGAGTGTGGGAAAGTGGTATAATGATGGTGAAACGTTTCTTTTCGTGTTGTTTCCAAAACTCCATAGAAGCTTCTGGTAAAGTTGCCACCACTTTACTAGGAGTATGACTTGACTAGACTAGACTATGACTTAATTTGATGACTTGGACTGTAACTTGACTTGACACATTATATGATATTAATTAACTTGAGATATTATCAATTACTTGACACTGGCTAAATACACAAAAATGTGGAGCCAAAACCAAACAAAAAAAAAAAGAACACTTAGGTCCGTATTACAGAACGATGCTCAGTCATCGATCGCTACTCAAGTAGAGATTTCATTCATCAAGTGATCAATTAGTGAATGTAGTCTCTGCTTGAGCACCAATCGATGACTGAGCATTGTTCCATTATAATACGAACTTTAGAAGTTCGATGATCATTGTTATCGAGACTGCCATCAGTCGGAGTCTCATCAAAATAATAATATCACTAAATTCATACTACGTACATACAGTACATTAATTACAAACGCCTTGACAATAAAATGGAAATAAAAAAAATGAAATGTCGATCTGAATCGAACTTCTGTCGATCCTCACTGCCTCCATTATTGAAACCAGATGGATCGCTGGCTCACACTGCAAAAGAAAAAGCAAACTTGTTTGCCACTCTCTTTGCAGAAGCTTCGCGTTTAGATACTGCTAATGAGGTACCTCCCTGCCTTCCACAATGCGGTGTTTTCATGCCGGAAATACGCATACGTCAGAAGGAAGTACTAAAAACATTACGCAGTCTAGACGTGAACAAAGCCAGTGGTCCCGATGGTATACCTGCAATTGTACTTAAGAGCTGTGCACCCGAGTTGTCTCCCATTCTAACACGCCTATTTCGCCTCTCTCTAGACACCGCAATAGTCCCTATGAGTTGGAAGCTAGCCAACGTACAACCTGTACCTAAGAAGGGCAGTCGTGCTGATCCTGCCAACTATCGACCCATCTCAATTACCTCCATTCTCTGTAAGAGTATGGAGCGTATAATTAACAACAAGCTCTTGGCATACCTTGAAGACAATGATCTCCTCAGTGACCGGCAATACGGATTTCGCCGAAACCGGTCCACTGGGGATCTTCTCGCGTATGCCACTCACATATTGAGCGAAGCCTTAGAGATGCATGGAGAGGCACTTGCTGTATCTCTAGACGTCTCTAAGGCATTTGATCGGGTCTGGCACGACGGTCTTCTGAATAAGCTTCCATCTTACGGACTACCTGCTGGTTTGTGCACTTGGATATCAGACTTTTTGAGGGAACGATCGCTTAGAGTAGTTCTTGATGGCTGCTCTTCCGATCAATTAGCTATTAATGCTGGTGTACCTCAGGGGTCAGTTCTTTCAGCAACACTATTCTTACTCCACATCAATGATCTGCTAAAGCCCGGTACCTTTGGGTATGCAGATGATAGTACTGTTGTTGAAAGATACACATCCAGTGCCCGAGCCAGTGGTGACGACGTCCGGATTGAGAGAGAGGCTATGGTTGAGCGCATGAACCTGGCTTTGAAAGCCGTGTCCGATTGGGGCGATGCTAACTTGGTTAGGTTCAATGCTGCAAAAACACAGGCGTGTTTATTCACTGCTAAAAAGAGCCCACTCCATCTGGCTCCTTCATTCCGTGGTGTATCTGTAAGTTTAGGAAACCATCTTGAGCTTTTGGGTGTTGATCTTACGTCAAACCTAAACTTTGGATCCTACATCGAGTCCAAAGCCAAAGTAGCTTCAAAAAAACTCGGCATATTGTCCAAGGTAAGGCGGTACTTCACACCTGGACAGCTTCTAAATCTGTATCAAGCACAAGTCCGATCGTGTATGGAGTACTGCTGCCACCTGTGGGACGGGTCTGCCAAGTACCAGCTTGAGGCTCTGGACTCGATCGAACGGCGTGCCAAAAGGCTCATTGACGACGACACTTTGGTTGGTGAAAGGCTCCAGAGCCTTGCACATCGACGTAAGGTGGCAAGTCTGTCGGTTTTTTACAGATTACACCACGGTGAATGCGCTCAAGAACTGCATGATCTAATTCTCCCATCACCATTCCACTACCGGACTACTAGACGCTCGGCTAAGCGCCATCCTTTTCTGGTCGAAATGCCACCCATTCGTACCAAGCGATTTGACTCAACGTTCTTAATTAGAACGGCTAAGGAATGGAATGCCCTGCCAGCGTCTGTGTTTCCGGCGAAATATGACCCGGGCGTGTTCAAGAGAAGAGTGAATAGGTATTTACTTGGCTAGCATGCTACACCTTCGATCGCATCGTCACTTCCCATCAGGTGAGAGCGTGGTCAAATGCTAGACAAGTTTGAAGTAAAAAAAAAAAAAAAAAAAAAAAAAAAAAAAAAAAAAAACTTAAAAAAACTGAAATAGTTTTTAGTTCATTTTGTTTTTACCTGTACACCAAAGCCCCAAATTCTAAGCTACAGATTCCTCCGATTCAAAGGTTGTCTGAAAGAGATCGCTCTAAGCGATAAATCCGCCTGTTGTACTAGTACTTGTTTTTTTTTTTTTTTAGTTTTGGCTCCACACTTTTGTATATTTAGCCAGTGTCAAGTAATTGATAATTTATCAAGTTATCGATATTTCACGCAAATATGTGTCAAGTCACAGTCGAAGTCATCAAGTCAAGTCATAGTCTAGTCAAAGTCACACTCCTAGTAAAGTGGTGGCAACTTTATTTGAAGCTTCTATGGAGTTTTGGAAACAACACGAAAAGAAACGTTTCACCATCATTATACCATTTTCCCACACTCATGCCTGTAATCCAGCACTTATCGAATAAAATGCCAACAATTTTATGCACTAACACTGAAAATAACACAAGTTTCGGATTGTATTATTTAATAAAATGCGTTGACGCGATCTTTTTCGTTTTCCCGCCAAAACTCCACTAGTTTATTATGTAAGTTTTTCTTTTTGTAAATTGTTTTCTTTTTTTTTTACGGTGTACAATAAAGTACTGATTTATGTATCTATCTAAAAAAGGTTCCTCATTCGGTTATATTTCTTTCAATGTTTTTTACCTCTGGGGAGTGATCACGTTACTTTGATTACAATAGGGAATTACATGTATAATTTGAATATTTCCATAGTAACTATTCACATATACTACGACAGCTTCAATACGTAGATGTATGGATTGAATCCACACAGATTAGTGTTTCAATTGGTTGCAATCAAGTTACGTGATCGCCTAGTAGATGTCCGTCACATATTATGACTGATTTAAATTTTTTGAAATTGCATTTGTATATACTTTCCTTTCTTAGATTGGTCCCATAGAGATTTAATTAAAATCGGTCTAGTAGTTTGGCTTTTCAATGAAAATAATTGGAAAACATATATGGATCATGATATCATTTAGTTAATTAAAGCGATTGCATATGTACCTATTATCAAATCGAATCTGAGAAAAATCCATTCAAATAAAACAAGAATTCTCAATCATATGTGACGGATTGAGAACCTCCTCGTTTTTTTGAAGTCGGATGAATAACTTATTATTCTATCGTATGGAAAAGGATATGTGAAGAAATTTTTTGTTCTTTTATCTTTTTAAATTATTTTATGGGTGTAAAGAATAGCTGACTCATCTTCTTTAGATAATTCTAGCTTTTCACTAATTGTGATTCATTTATTAGCGGCTTAGTCACTGCATCTGTCATGGTTATTCATAGCACATGCTGTTTATTTTTAGCATCTTATGTCGAGTATAAATAAAATGGTTTTATTCATACAATCACACATTTTATGTCAATATACTATTATTTATGTAATACTACATTTTTTTATGTTAAGGAATGACATGACGAGCTAGTCGTTCGTCTGATGTTAAGCGACACGGCTGCCCATATCAGTTGAAGTGTCACTCGGAACTCTAAAGCATCGAGTTTCGCGTGACACTGCACTGCGCACGTCATCCTGAGACATCAACACAGTCTAGACTGTGAGATCTGCTGGGCGATCACGTAACTCAATCGCAATAGATAGAAACATAAATTTGTGTGGATTTGACAGTTTGAATACGCAGTTTATGTGTATAGTTAGTATGGAAATTTCTCCTGTTGCATTGAAATCAAAATTTCGTGATCACACCTGTTAGCGACGCGCTCATGAAGGCTGTATATTTTAGGCTTTTATTTTATGTATTCCCTTTTTAAGTTTTTGTCATATATATTCGTTGTCAAAAGTAAGAGCTAGCAGGCGGCCAATTTTCTGTGATTTTTTCTGTTTTATATTTTTTACCCTTTAATTCGGTGTATATACGTTCATTTTTAAACCTTTATCTTTTTCTTGTCGCTTCCGTGATCCTCATCTCCAACAACCCCCCAGGTCGTAAAGTCTCATTTGCCCAGTGATTTCACTAGCTACAGTGCCCTTCACGGATCACAGTAGTGTAATGTTGGCTTGTAGTAGATATAAATATAGTATATCCCCACAGTTTCATTTCATTACGACCATTCCGTTTTGTGTTACTGCAACTTTATAAATAACCACCGAAACTTAAAAGTTTACGGTCAATGTTCTTGAAAACCAGCGGAGCGCAACATTTAGATGTCTACCAAAATTATAATTTCATGCCAGCTACTGTCATTATAACAGTGGATAGCAGTAGCTATTACGAAATGCAGGGCAATAAACTCACAACCTTTGGCACGGCTTGTACTGCCATTGATTGTTGACCAATACTGGGGCGAGTTGGCACACGTCTCGCTAGCCTTGACATGTACATGATCTGTTTAGTTACTCGCACGAGTGGGTGGCTAAGTGTGAACAAGGCATGATATTAATATGATTGATGCTCACATCACAAAAACAAAAAAAAAAAACAAAAACATCTCAATGTTTTTTATACTGGATAATATTAAAAGTTGTTTGTGGCTAGTGCCTCATCTGCTCGTTATTAAATAATAATAATAATAACGCCCAACGATCACGTATATAGACCCTGATCCTAACTAAAATTCCATGTGTTTAGTGACCAAGAAACCACGAGGACCATGCTCCCACAACACCCAGACACAGAACAAGTATTTGCACTTTATTTCTTTGCACAATCTTTCTCACTTCTTCATCACTTTTTACTAATCCTGAATCGAACCCGTCGCCTCTGGGTTTTGAGCCGACTTACTCAACCACCACACCACAAAGGCTGAGATAGAGATTTATTTTTTCATAGACAAAGCATTTGATCATTGTGTTACTAGATGGAAAGTGACGCGACGAAATATACCATGGTACATGGCCTGGCTAGAAGATAAAATGTGTTAGTTGCAAATTCTTTCACAATTACTACTTCCACTAATTACTACTTGCTACTAATTACTTCAGCAGCAGGATACGTCCTGAACATAGGACTCCCCCATTAAACGTCTTTTTAGAGGCTTTTCATAGGAAAGGTTTGCCTTAATTACCTCGCTTGGCAGTCAGCTTGGGGATTGCAGAAGATTACTGAAGATAATACTGGGAGCAGTCCCTATTCTGGATTCTGGATATTTCCTTAAAGTCAAAGTCAAAAGATTTATCGCAAAAAGATTGATTGCAAATACTAGTCTAGGTTAGTTAAGTGTAGGCTATTTTTAGCACTTCTACAAGTCAAAATTATATTAGGTACTTAAAATTAAGTTATTTCACTAAACATATAAAATTAAAAAGTGCCTATTGTCCAATAATATATAACAAGCCCATTACAATAAATGAGTTTGAAAAAAAAGCAGTTCTCTTTCTCACTACTGGTGCAAGCGATCCGATCCAATGCAGAACAGAAACTCCGATCTAAAGCTTCGATTACAACTGTAATAAGCTACAAGAAACTTTACAGTAATGTTTTTTCTACTGTCTTTTACAATATATAATTTATTACAGTTGATAATGAACATATTACAAAAGTAACCACCACGTCACCACACGTTTAGCCTGCTCTTACACCATCTACGGGAAGAGATGGGGTGGTACTATTGTCACGCGACATACCAACTCTAATAAATATAATGTATGATTGTAGGTATGTACAATAACTTCGTAAAGTCACATTCTCTCCGCCATCATTGTAAATGTAGAAAATCCATCAACATTCAAGGTTATTGGATTACGAAATCCATTTTCCATAAATGTCGAATCCGAATGCTCAGCAACCTTTAGGTAAACGGTGAATTTTCTTTTTATTACAAACATAATTTTTTATAACTTGGTTATCTATTGAAAAGCTGTATTTTTGTAAGTTAACTGTATTTAATTGCACTATCTATGAATATCGTAATTATTGAATTACTTTCAGTGAGTGCGTTCTTTCAGTCTTTCTTCGGGGTTACAGCATTGTAATTGATATAGTTGTTTTTATCACTAATCACTAAATAAATAATAATAGAGCATTGAAGTCGCTTTAAAAAAGTGTCATTGTCATAAATACCTACGAGATAGTTATGTATCGGGAAAGCTGACTATAGCCACGTATATATACGTATATACACGCGCCATAGCCTGTGTATGGTGGTTGGTGCTGTATACCTACATAATTATTGTTACATATTGGTCGGCAGGGCTAGAATCCATGCGGTTGGAGGAGTTTTATGCGGCATGGTATTATTATTACATTTTGTCAGTGTCAGCTAGGTTTGCCAACATTTTTTCAGCGAAATACAGTATTTTTCAGAATAAGCTATACAAAATATAATACATTTCTAAATGATCACATTAATCACATTTAAGATAGGAAAAAAACACATTTTATGTATCCATTGTATTCATTATAATGATGATAAAACAGTTTAGATTAAAAATTGACTCCACGGTAAATTAAAAAAAACGAGTGTGCTTTATGCCTTACGTCTGAAGTATAACTTCTTTAGCTCCATCTCTGTTGCACCTATAGTAATATATGAAACGTAACTCTCTTTCATTCGCCTCACCAGCTTACCCCCAAGTCAAACGTGCGTAAAGAAGTTTTTCTTGAAAAATATAAAGTATTTTAGTAAATTTAAACAAAACGCGACCTTACTGCAACTAGTAAACGGCTAGCGCTCACGAGAAACAGTCTTAGAAAAACTCCTTACGTACTCCTTCAGGATGGCATCTATATTGCCCGAACACCGGTCGAGTTATTCGACTGTATCTCGTAAGTGTTAGCCGTGTACTAGTTGTAGTTATGAATACTACTCACGTCAGTTTCTATGATATTACAACAAGACCTGAAAATATTTTGAATACGAAACCAAATGCTGTAATTAACACAAAATGGCAACAGCTGCTGTTTATCTACATCGATACAAATCTATTAAGCAACCAACAGAACATACAACCGTGCAAAGCGCAACCAATTCAACTTAGCTCACTAAACTTATGCAATGAGTTTTATCTTAATCGTTCATCGTAACCACTACTGTTCGCTTACTAATGATATCGATAAAATTAGACAAATATGTTTATCGATATTTCACAATGAAGCTACGTGTGTTACAATTTTATTAGTGCCGTTCATTGCATAAGTTTAATTTAATTAAGAAAGGCATGGCTTTGGATTGCAACGCTTGCCGTGGCTTGTTAACTGACGAATTCGCTTACGAAGACTAACTAGTAGTTTCAATAGTGGATGATGATGATGATGACCAAGATGATGGTGGTGATATTGGTGGCAGTGGTGATGATTAAAATTCTTGCCATCTGAAACATTTTATACAAATTGGAAACGTCATGACTGTACGAATAGAGATATGAAACAATTTTAATCATGGTGAAAAAAAGTAGTAAAAAGAGTTTTATATTAGCAACGAGCTTCTGCCCGCAGCTTCGCCCGCGGCGTGGTCTATGAGAAAATAATTCAACCACCCATTTCACCCTGTTATGGGTGGAATTTCGAAAAATCCTTTCTTAGCGGATGCCTACGTCATAACATCCACCTGTATGCCAAATTTCAGCTCGATCCGTCCAGTGGTTTGGGCTGTGCGTTTATAGATCACTATGTGAGTCAGTCAATCAGTCAATCACCTTTGAATTATATATATTTAGATTGATGATTGACGAGATGATCGAATAAGAGAAAGACTTGTTTCTGGCTCAAATTGATGCATTTTTGTTTGAAACAAATGTAGTATAGAAAAAGAACAGGAGTATCTTATTTCATCCTTATTCTATTACTTTATTCACACAAAGCAATACGACTCGATATTTATAACACGAAAAGCGAAGGAAAAGAACACTTTGTCACGTTTGTATATATTTCTCTCGCTCTTTCTCTCTTTTCTTTCTAGAAGATACCTTTCTCTCTCGCTGAGTTCCAGATTGTAAATATCTCCCGATATTTACAATCTGGAGCTCAAGTCTCGAGTGAAAAGTATCTTCTAGACAAGCATATACCATCGTAGACCGCGACTTCACGTTCATGCAGGCCTATTCAGTGAAAATTTAGAAAAGGTAGCTAGAGAAATTGTCACTAACAATGAACTCATGTACTGTCGGAAAACTGGGTAGCTCAATACCGCAAGAATTACAAGTGAAAACACTCACTGTCTGCAAGAAAAAACTCCTTGCGGAGGTTTTCGGGACATTCAGGCACTACATTTAATCTCTTACGATACCATTAATAATAATTTATTCAACCAAATTATTGTCATTTGAAGATATTAACCATTTAACGCCAAGAAAAATTCTCATAATTTACATATACGTAAAAGTAAATTTCCACGTTGATAAACGTTAAATTACACGTTAAATTGACGAATTAAGTTGTCATGTTTACAAAACGCTTAAAACGTTCGCCGACGACGTAGGTAAATTACTTATTTATAATGTTAAAGTTGATCTCTCAATCACGGCTTACTACCAAATTTAGGAACATTTTGTCGTATTCTTTCTCTGCATTCTCATCATCATTTATATGTGTATCTTTAGAAAGTTTTAACAGTCTTTGTGGTGTGGTGGTTGAGCAGGTCGGCTCATAGCCCGGAGGCGGCGGGTTCGTATCCCGCGGCGGGACAAGTATTTGTGCAAAGAAAAAAAAGCGCAAATACTTGTTCCGAGTCTGGGTGTTGTAGGACCATGGTACTCATAGTTCCTAGACACAGGGAATTCTAGTTAGGGTCCAGGATCTATGTATGTGATCGTTGGGCGTTATTATTATTTATTTTTATTTATAATGTTTTGGTTTTTAAAAGATTTTTTGACGGATGACGCTTGACGGCGATGTCTGGAGCGGTTATCAACCGCCTCTTAAGCGAAGTCCAACATGCTGTCATACATACTCACCCTTATAAAAGTTAAACAATTCTACTTAACAATTTTTTTTTATGTTAAGGAATGACGCGACGTGCTAGCCGTTCGCCTGATGTTAAACGACACGGCTACCCATATCAGCTGCAGTGTCACTCGGAACTCTAAAGTATAGAGGTTCGCGTGACACTGCACTGCGCACGTCATCCAGAGACATCAGCATAATCTAGTAATAAGATTACTAAACTGTGAGATCAGATCGTAAAGTCTCATTTGCCCAGTAATTTCACTAGCTACAGTGCCCTTCAAACCGGAACACAGCAGTGCTTGCGTACTACTGCTTGGCGGCAGAATAACTGGCAAAGCGGTGGTACCAACCTAGACGAACTTTGCAGTAAAGTCACCTAGTAAAATAAAAACAAATGGATAAAAAAAAAAAAATAGCGTACAAAAGACACTTGGTCCAGTCCATCACACGTGGAAGGTCATTAATCCACAAATTACTCAATTTCCTTTCGTGAAAGCATTATGTTATATACATTAAAATCTCATCTTCATGTGATCACAACTTCATTCACATACATTACACGTTAATTTTACTCAAATTGCTAAGGCTTGATTCACGGAAAATTACCTTATAATTTTGAAGTAGCTTTGCATATCTCAAGTAGACACGGATCTTGATGACATGAATGGGGAATTCTCGACTGTATTGTTGTAGTCCATTAAGGGAAATGGTGTTCTTATACGGCATTTTAAAGACCTTATTACTTGCATCCATTAATAGCACAATGGTCATACTGCAATACTTAAATGGAAGGATTAACTGGAAAAACAAATTATCTGAGAGATAGCTTTGGGTGGCTTAGATTTAAAACAACTTCTATGTATTGACAGCCTCTGTGGTGTAGTGGTTGAACAAATCGACTCAGGACCTGGAGGCGGCGGGTTCGATTCCCGCGGCAGGATAAGTATTTGTGCACATAAAAAAAAAGAGCAAATACTTGTTCTGAGCCTGGGTCTTCGTAGTTCCTAGGTCCCTAGACACAGGGAATCCTAGTTAAGGTCCAGGAGCTATGTATGTGATGTTGGGCGTTATTATTATTCTTATTATAAAGTGACGCTGTTTAAACTTTCTTTAGCTTAATTAAATAAAAAGTAAAAAATTCTTTAGCTAATATTGGCTTGTTGCAGTTATTCTAAAGTCTCTATTTGGTGACCGTTACACATGATACACAAATTTAACAAATTTTAGTGACACATTGAACGAGGGTGATCAAGAAATTTTGAAAATTTCCAAGATGACAATTGTGGCATTGCTTGGATTGGATCTGACGCCACCTAACTGGTTTATAACGAAAAAGAAAACGAAAAAAATTATATTTTACTGTTGTTAAAAAAACATGTGCCTTTTTAAACTTTGACCGTTATAAACCCTTAAGAGATATAAAATGAAATGATATTATAAAAAGTACTGACAGAATCGGTTTTTTAGAAGCTTCATAATGTTGTTTTATAGCTGCCTAACCTTACGTGATGGTAAAAAAAAACTTGCGGTCACGTAATTTTAAGATCCTTTCGTACATTTTCCTTTTTGTGGCGACATTTTCAGCATTTCACCATTTATCCTCATTTTATAACATTTACCCTTGTTTTTTTTAAATTTCTAAGTACTTCACTTCTCACATTCTTACATCACACTAATATTATAAAGGCGAAAGTTTTTATGTGTGTATATTTGTTACTCCTTCACGCTCAAACGGCTGAATGGATTTGAATGAAATTCGGTACCAAGATAGTTTATACATTGGATTAACATATAGGCTACATTTTATCCCGGAAAAGTGAAATGTTCCTGTGGGAGGAGCAAATAATTAAAATACTTTTGAACCGCGGGTGAAACCGCGAGGCGTAACTAGTATTTTATATTCAGTTATTTTCTGCACTGCTACTGTATTTACCACAATTCTACATTCGGTGAAAATGCACAATCCTCTGGTAATGTTCGATTAAAAATCTGCACTCAACTTCTCTTTTATCCTGAACGAGCTTCTGCCCGCAGCTTCGCCCGCGGCGTGGCTTATGGGAAAATAATTCAAACACCCATTTCACCCTTTCGGGTGGAATTTTGAAAAATCCTTTTTTAGCGGATACCTACACTTTACAAAGAAAACACTCCAAATTTTTAATCTCTAGGACCAGTGGTTTAGGCTGTGCGTTGATATATTTAAAGTCAAGTCAGTCAGGACTTTGAATTTTATATGTATGTATAGATTGCTTAGTACAATAACTTAATTACAGTTTCATTTTGACTTGTATTAGTGCTAAAAATAGCCCATTTTTAATAAAATCCTTTGACTTTGGACTTTGATGCCTGTAAATAAACTTTTATTCTACAGCCGTAAATTGAAATATGATTTAATTTTGATCGTACTTTTTTCTAAATTAGGTTTAACCACAATTACATGTACATGACGGCGGCAACGTCCAGTTATAAACTCTATGCGCAGCGGGCAGTACCGTAATTTACCCTGTGGTAGCATTTAAATTTATTACAATGGCAACACCGGCAACTGTCATTGCTACCCCACCCATCTGGCTATATAAATAGAACGCTCGGTGTACTACGATCATTCTAGCTCCGGACACGGCTCGGTTCGCATGCTGAAGGCCTATAGTTATATAGGTTGCAACCCATGCAGAACCCGTCAGCCTATATACCCGAAATAATACTTACAAACAATTCACAATAAACAAAACCGCAATTTCACATTTTCAAAAAGTGTGCGAGGTCTAAATCACGTTCTGAGAGAAAGTACGTCTGAAAGCACGCCCGGCGGTCATCATTCCAGTCTGTAATTATCGAAACTCAAACGAATACGATAAGCCAAGTGTTTTGATGCACATGCTGAAACTGGGACTTTAAGAATGGTTGTTATGTGGTGAGGAGGAACTGGTTTTTCACCTTGTTAGGATAAAAACATAGGTACTGCTTTTATGATTGCATGTTATTAGCCACAGAGCAGGAAAACAGGTTACGCTCTGATAGAAGTGAAAGAAATAACAATATTAGTGCTTAGCAATAGGCGCTGAGCGCATACACTAATGACAAGACTGGATGCATTTTATGTCAGCCGCGAAGATAAACCATATATTATTCTATAACTTGACACGCATAAATTGAATGAAAATTTTCAAAAGGCGCCTTTATCGGATCTCGCGCGAATTTTATCCTGCTGTAATTTTTGAATTTAATTTTTTTGTTTGGTTTTGGCTGCACCCTTTTGTGTGTTTAGCCAATGTCAAGTAATTGATAATATCTCAAGTTAATTAATATCGTTAAATGTGTCAAGTCAAGTCACAGTCCAAGTCATCAAGTTAAGTCATAGTCTAGTAAAGTCATACTCCTAGTAAAGTGGTGGCAACTTTACCAGAAACTTCTACGGAGTTTTGGAAACAACACGAAAAGAAACGTTTCACCATCATTGTACCACTTTCCCACACTCATGCCTGTAATCCAGCACTTAACGAATAAAACGCCACCAATTTTATGCACTAGCACTGGAAATAACACAAGTTTTGGAAAATAATACAATGCACCGACGCGATCTTTTTCGTTTTCCCGCCAAAAATCTCCTGCTGTAATTAGTACTCTCGAGTTTGTTTCTTAAAAAGCGGTTATGTCATAACCGACTTCCGAATGCGGATTTAGTAGGATTGTTTGGTATTTACTCAAAATGATATATTTGTTACGTTCCTATCACCTTTCTAATCTTTTTCTCCATAAGCAAGTTGGTCAGACCTGATGGCCGCCTAAATGCTTCTTTTTTGATTACACTTACTTGCGAGAATCAGCTGCTTTTCGATAATTAATTGTCAAGATTTGTCCACACATTAAATTTTTTTGGTCTCTTAAAATGTACGTATCAATTCAATCTTTGCAATTTATATACATAATTATATATATTATAATAAATATCGAGGCAACACGTGACCAAAATGCTGGTTTTTATTTAGCCCAAAGACTAAGCATTGCCATTCAACGGGGCAATGCCGCCAGCATTTTTGGCACGTTGCCTACTGGTAGCGGCTTCTTAGATTAAGTTTTGCTAATGCATAGTTTTTAATTTTTTATATTAGTTAAATCTATTGAGTAAGGAAATCTGTTTTTGCTCTTTTGCAAAAGTCTGTTTTTGTGTGTACTAATATTAATAATATCTATATGATGGCGGCTACGTCCAGTTATAAACTCTATGCGCAGCGGGCAGTACCGTAATTTACCCTATGGTGGCATTAAAATTTATTACAGTGGCGACATCGGCAACTATCATTGCTCCCCCAACCATCTGTCTATAAAAAGTGACCGCTCGGTGTACGACGGATCATTCTTGTTCCAGACACGGCCCGGTGCACTTGCTGAAGGCCTATAGTTATATAGGTTGCAACCTACGCACAACCCGTTTCAGCCTATATATACATAATATCTAATGTTATTGTTTTCTCATGTAGGATACTCATTGTGCAACTCATCATAATAAAACTGCCGGGTTAAAAAAAAAAAAATTCTTACGCATCAATTTAGTCCACCGCAGAAAGTTTTGGGTTCGGACTTTCCGTAGTTTAATACTTCGCGCAAGAAAGACCACACACAGTTCTGGTCACACGACAATGGCCTTGCAAAATTAATTCGTTTCTCAAAATTAATGTACCTTACTAGAAAACCCGCATACTTGGACATTAATCACGCACTAATTAATTGTTATAATCATTCTTAATTTATGCTCATTTCTTCTTCACATTAATTTTCGAAGATACAATCTCTCTGTTATTTTAGGTATTTCCGGAACAATCTACCATCTTTCCGCTTTGCCACCATAATTTTTCTTTTAAATTCATCATCTGTTTATGACCCGCTTTCTCGTGTCGGAATTTTGCATTATTTTTAGCAGAAATTCAAACAGGATCACTGACCCAATTTGGGGTCACAGGTTTGGAACAGGATTTTTGTCCTCATTCTTTATAAGTAACTGGTTTATCGCGACCTTCGCGCTTCAAGGTTACGAGCTTTATTATAAGCTGAGTACGAATCGACGGTATACCAACAGTTTTTAAAAAGATGACATTATCTTGGTTCTTCACACTTCACACTAATATTATAAAGGCCAAAGTTTGTATGTGTGTTTGTGTGTATGTTTGTTACTCCTTCACGCTCAAACGGCTGAATGGAATTAGATGAAATTCGGTACCAAGACAACTTATACACTGGATTAACATATAGGCTACATTTTATATCGGAAAATTGAAATATTCCCGTGGGATGAGCTAATAATTAGAATACTTTTATCCGCGGGTGAAACCACGGGGCGCAACTAGTTAACTATTATTTTATTACTTGTTTCTATTATTTGTTGCTTGCTGTGGTGCAGCTGAACCGGGGTTGTACCTGAATAACATACAACGATAAGTGCGTTATATTTGCCTTAAGTTTATCTGCGGGCTTGCAATAATACGCTATCACAATATTATGTCTTACTATATTATTGTGCAACAAATCAACGATAATTTGAATTAGCAAACCGAAGAGGCAGTGTCATAATGAAACGCATTTACAACTGATTATGATATATTTTAGAAAATTAATAACGGCTAAACTCACGTCAATTACAAGTCAAAATTACTCCGACCAGGTTTCGGACATATTAGATGTCTTTCTTCTGGGCCAGTTAATAACGCAATTATTTAGTAGACGTGTTCTCGAGTAGAGACCGAGACTTGGCAAACGTACTGTAATCCCATTAATATTATAAATGCGTAAGTTCGTGAGTATGCATGTATGGATGAATGTTTGTTACTCTTTCACGCACGGATTTGGATGAAATTTGGAACACATATAGTTTATTACCTTTTTTGAGGGGGGGTAATGCCCTCGCACTTCTCTGCCACCATGGAGGTATGAGGGACTCGAGCCCACTAACACCCCCCGTAAGCCTTCGTCCGCCGTACGGGCGGCGAGAAGGGGTCGCGACTGCAGTCCAGCCAACTCGCCCCCGGTGTATAGTTTATAAACTGGATTAACACAAAGGATAATTTTTATGGCGGGTGAAACTGCGGGGTGTAACTATATAATAATAATAATATGCCTTTCGACGACTTGAGCAGAATAACTGGCAGCACTTGGATGAAAAAAAACTTAAAATTGGACCCAATGGCATAGTTTTAAAAAGGATACAGGCTTAAGTCCTGTGGTGAGCTTTATACAGGCTAATATAGATGAAACTACATTTCAATAAATCAAAAACTAAAACGAGTCTACATGTTGTTGAATGATGTGACGAGCTAGTCGTTCACCTGATGTTAGTGACACGGCCATAACAGAACAGTGTCACTCATAACTCTAAAACGTAAAGTTTCGCGTGACACTGCACTGCGCACATCATCTTGAAACATCAAAACAGTCTGGGAATAAGATTACCCAACTGTGAGATCAGATCATAAAGTCTCGATTTCCCAGTAATTTCACTAGCTACAGTGCCCTTCAAACCGTAATACAGAAGTGATTGCACACTACTGCTTGGCGGCAGAATAACTGGCAAAGCGGTAGTACCTAGACAAACTTAGCAGAAAAGTCCTACCGCCTAGTGAATTAATAACCACCTTACTTTACTGAAGAGATAAATAGCATAAGTTACATACTCAGCGATCTTCAAATAAACATAATTGCCGCTTCAGTAGGTGTAATCTTGAGTGTCGTCAGCTACATAAACTCAAGCTTCGAAGACAAGTTAATGAACGAATAAAAAATCGTCCATAATACCATAAAAACATTTTACCGACAACCGATATATGCATTTTTAAAACAAATTGCGATCAATTAATTCAGGGCTGTCACGCGCTGCCTGCCTTGTTTAATGCCGGGTATTAAAATTTGGAATCCGACAAAACATCAGTTCGAATTAATGATTCTGTCGATTTGTTAAATTTGCGATCGGATTAGAGGTTTGTTTTGAGGTTAGACAACCAGATTGCGTGGAGACGATAAAGTGACTGATTCCCTATTTGTTCCACCATTTTAAGTTGAACAAAATTTATTAGCACTTATATAATATATTATAAATATACATTTATAATCAATCTGTTTTAGAATAATATAAGGTAAACGTCTATAATTTTTTTTTAATATTATTGGGAGCAAACAAGCATACGGCCCACCTGATGGGACGTTGTCACCGTAGCCTATGGACATCTTGTAACACCGGAGGAGGCGTCACCAATGCATTACTTTTTTATGTTTTGGCTCCACACTTTTGTGTATTTAGCCAGTGTCAAGTAATTAATAATTTATGAACTTAATGATGTTTCACGCAAATATGTGTCAAGTCACAGTCGAAGTCATCAAGTCAAGTCATAGTCAAGTCATAGTCCAGTCAAAGTCATACTCCTAGTAAAGTGGTGGCAACTTTACTTGAAGCTTCTATGGAGTTTTGGAAAGAACACGAAAAGAAACGTTTCACTATCATTATACCATTTTCCCACACTCACGCCTGTAATCCAGCAAATAACACAAGTTTTGGAAAATAATACAAGGCGGTGACGCAATCTTTTTCGCGTTCCCGCCAAAAAAACCAATGCATTACTTACCCTGTAGGATATTATATTCTCCCTAAAGTCCTCGATAATTTTAGTATTAAGTAGTGATCAGAGATGGGTATGTACTACGTCGGTAAGAATATATTATGTCATGGCAGTGATCGATGATACATGTATGTGTACGTTCCAGTTGTAAACTCTATGTGCAGAGGGCAGTGCCGTTATTTACCCTGTCGTAGCATTTAAATTTATTACAGTGGTAACACCGGTATCTGTCATCGCTGCCCCACCCATCTGGCTATAAAAAGGGAACGCTCGGTGTACTACAGATCATTCTTGCGCCGGACACGGCCCGGTGCGCTTGCCGAAGGCCTATATTTATATAGGTTGCAACCTACGCACAACTCGTTCTGCCTATATATGTATGTAATTCCGATACAACTACTATGTTTATGTTACTTCTTTCTTAATTTAAGCGCGCGTAAAGGGCTGTGTTCTTTCATAAATTTCTTAATAACAAGGTAAGCATATTGTATAATATAACGCCCACCGATCACATACATAGGTCCTGGACCCTGTCTAGGGAACCAGGAATTACGAGGACAATGGTCCCACAACACCCAGACTCATAACAAGTATATGCGCTTTTTTTTTCTGTGCACAAATACAAATTAATTAATAGGGCACAAGAAAAATACCATCTTCCTTTCCCATGGCATTATGGAAGATTAAAGATTTCCGTAATACTTTAGAGCGTTTAACACTCATATTTTACATCGCACCAGCTTATCCATCTAATGGGACGATTACTGCAATTCTTTTTGTAGTGCCGGCCGACTAAATGACTGCCTTCGACAGTAGCCATATTTACGATGTATAATCCTTTTTGATTTTATGCTTATAGGCACTACACTTGTGTAATAACTACCAAATATTTCTTTCATTCCAAAAGTTAATGCAATAGTTACCCACAAAATTTTCTAAAATTATTCCTATCTTTCCTTCTGACATCACCTTCAGTAAATATATTTTAGAAAATTCTAATTCTGTTATAGTTTGGTTTTTATTTTATTATATTGATCTTATTAATGCAATATGTTGTTTCCCTACATTTTTGGGTTGTCTGGAAGAGATCACTTTAAGCGATAAGACCGCCCATTGTGGCACTTAATCTTTAAGTTTGTGCTTGTAAATTGTTCCTGTAATGTGGTGTTTTAATAGAGAGTTTTATCTATCTATGCCAAATGTTACTAATGTTATTCTGGACGACTTATTTGTTTTACAATTTTCAGTTCTCTATGTGTTAAGTGTTACTTGCATCCATTATTTAATTTGTAGATAGTTTAGTTACTGTCTCAATGAAAACGTCCCACTTAAACGGTATTTAATCTGCGCTTATACCGATTTATTTTATTAATCATTATAAGTGGGTAATTACTAAGTGTAGCAAGTTATTTCTCTCGCAAGTGCGTATAGGTGCGGAATTGGGGCCCATTAACTTGTTTGCTTGATTGGTATATAAAATCGATTTTACTGCTTGTATGAAAACTGGGTAACTTAACGTTTATAAGCCAAATAAGAAAATTGTTTGCTTTCGGTAATTCTTGTGATACTTTTATGTCTATATGAATATTGTCTGCCACTGCAAGAGCCAGATACGGATTTCATTTTTAATTTTTTACTTATTCTATTTCGTAAAGTTTGTAGTTTGAAAGGCCTTGTTAGTTCTATTGCATTCGTAAATAAATAGGAGCTAATCTCGTAAGGGTCATATTTCTGGCTGGAACTCCGTCGACTGCTCGTAATGTTCTTCTTATATAGTCTTTCTGCAATCTAGACTTTGCGCAAATACGTCGTTTTGCATAAGTAGTCTTTCTGCAATTAGGACATTTTGATTACTCAGACGTTTGGTTACCTGTGTAATAGTGTTTCTGCTATCCACACGTTTACATACTTTTTACAACGTTACTATGTTATTTTAATTCTTTGCCCGTCTCAAGTCTTCTTGCGTGACAAGCCATCCCTAAATAAGCCGGCTCCAAGTTCTAGCTTCTAAAACAACATATTCTATTTTTTTTTTCGATTATACGTTGATATTATAATCCTAATAAAACTAATTTGTGATAGAATTGATCTGCCTGATGGCTCTGAGGGGTATGCCAAGGCCACTTCGAGGAGAGACAATGGGTATGTCATTGATTGCACTTCATTTTCATTGCTTAATAACTTAATATATATGTCGTATGTCCAAACGTTGGCCACACACAACGTCAAGACGTATAAGGACCATATTTAATATCCTTCGTTTTGTTCTTTCGTCCGGTGCCTTATTTGGCTGTGTTGTATGAAACGATATTTATTATGGGGTTGTCCAACCGCGGATGAAGGGAAAGTTATTGTTGATCAATATTTACATTTTTAAATGGAACAAAAGAGAGTTGCTTAAATATTATTGTTGTTATTTAAAAGGCCACCAGAAGATGACTATATTGTATTGTAATGTAGATGTGGTAATCTCTTTTTTGCACGAGTCTGTTTGAGTGGTTATAGCATTGCCGGATAATTCAACTTCTCATCCAGTAGTGGGTATTTGTTTCGCTATATTTCTTGGGTTGTGTGGAAGAGATCGGTTTAAGCGATAAGCTCGTCGTAACACTTACTTTTAAGTTTGTGAAAATCGATCACAAACTTAAAACTAGGTATCACAACTTTTCTGAGTGGTGTTTCAATAAAGAGTTTTCTCTCAATCTATCTATCTACGAAAACATTTCTGTATTCAGTTTAAAGGCTAATGTAGTAAAGTTAATGTGCATGTGTGACTTAATTATCTCTTTAGTTAGGTTCAATAATACAAATGATTGTCGAGATTTCGTAATACAAAAAATTTGAGTATTATTGCAGTTTGTAGCCGACGTATTGCTTTTCAATTTAAAAAAAAAAGGAGTGTGCTTTATAGACCACACAACTGAAGTAAAACTTCTTTAGTTTAGCTCCATCTATCGGCCGGTGAAACTTTTTTGCTTTTATACATTTTAATGTCGCCATCTTGAGACCATTATAAATTGTCATGTTACCGGATATAGCAACATAATAATAAATAAAAAAACATTGTTGTGTTGGCAATGGAGATCTACGTGAATCAATTTCCGTTCGCTTCGCACTCTTCCACTTACTTCCCAAGTCAAGCCTGCGTAAAGAAGTTTTACTTCAAAACTACTTTCTTGCTTGTCTTTTCCTTTAAAAACTACTTACTCTGTCTTCTGTGAGGGTATTTTTTATAGATGACAGAATATTTTATTTTCGGTATTACGAACGCTATACTTTGAAATAATATTCAAATTGCAAGTGCCGTGCCACCTTTCCAGGTTCAAAAGAATTTTCATTATGCCTGTGTTACCGTTGAGTGAAATACCTAAAAAAGTTTTCTTTGTTTCAGGTAAAATGATCCAGTATAATTTGATCCAGTATCTCTAAGCTTCTGTGTCTTCAAAGAATTCATAGAGTTCAAGCAACCAAATCAAAATAAAAATACATTGGAAAAGTGACCTACTGTGAGATTCTGAATGTTCTTTTGTACAAAAGCAAATCGACATTTAGACAGCTATTTCCTGAATTTCACTGAAACTGGGAACTACTCAGAATGCTGTCAAAATGCTGCATTTTGATTTCCGCAACGAACGAAAACCCGCGTTGCCACTTGGTGGACAACTGGCAGTTAGTTTAATAGAAACTTATATTTTCAGTATAATATAATAATAATATATGTGGACATCTCACACAACGCCATCTAGTCCCAAACTAAGCAAAGCTTGTAATATGGGAACCAGATAACTGATACAATTACTTAGATAATTTTTGTTTGTAAATACATACATAGAATACAATATGACACCCAGACACAGAACAAACACCTATGTTCATCACACAAATGTTTTTCCTGGGTGTGAATATAGGGAGTATATCTCACTCTCTCTAGGAAAGAAGGTGAATCTTTATTTGCTGCATAAGTCTAAATAAGCATTATTCAACTATAAAAATACAAAATACAAGTCATTCAAAAACATTCCTAAAGACTTTACTAGACTGTGGCACAATAGTCTCACAATGTCTTTGATCAAAGATCTTTGGCCAACAACACCAACAATACTTATCTATAATATCTCATTATTGCATTTACTTTGTAAACTTGACCTTACCCTGAACTTGGACTTGTTGTAACAAAGCAATATAATCTGCCTGAGAGATCGTTACAGAATCATTTTCACTTTGAAACCTGATCGGGAGATAAGCTGTTATACAAACATTAGAGGTATTACGTATTTTGGCAATTGACTTTGACGCTCATGGGAAGCGTCAAAGTAATAATAATAATAACACCCAACGATCATTTACATAGATCCTAGACCTTAACTAGGACCCTGTGTCTAGGGACCCAGGAACTACGGGGACCATGGTCCCACAACACCCAGACTCAGAACACTAATATCTATTACGTTACACTATATATAACACTACACTTATTCAAATGGTTTTGTTCTTTTGTATGCGAAATAATAATTTAATTTAGGCAACCAAATTGAAATTTTATCATTATCAACGCTAACGTTTGCTTTTAATAATTAAATGCATTTCTTAAACATAAACATATTTTATTGTAATATCTTAAATATCACTACACTGGCAACCAAAATTTTGTTTCAAAATTTTGCATTAACTTTTGTCGCTTTATTCATTGAAACCAATTTATATTCTCTGATAACATGAATACAATATTATGTCTCCAAAAACATTGTAAAAAAAATGCCAAACAACCAAACTCCTCAGTTCTCAAAAAGTAGGAATATACTAACCTCTCATTTTTCTCATTTCTATGGATGGCAATAGAAATTTCCTATTGCTATCCGTAATACGTCTAAACAAACAGTTATCCATCACCTATTTTCCCTGCAGCACTAGGCTCTATCTTAATCTTCCAATTTCTGTTTCATAATAAACACAATATCCCAAGATTTATGGCGTTGCATAACTTATCGGGAATCACAATGGTACAATAGGGTTAAGGAACGAAAATAGGTAAGTATAATTCTTGTAAAGTTATAGACTTACTTTTATCATAAGGCATACTGTTTGCGGCTGTTCTAACGATACTACAATGCACCACAATGATCCATAAGAAATATTAAAATGCATTTAACTAGAAGCGCTCCCTGGTTTCACCCACAAATTATTCATCGCTTCAGCCGTTTTGGAGTGAAAGCTACACAAACAAGTTAAACACAACGATTTATTTATATATTCGTACTAGCTTCTGCCCGCGGCTTCGCCCGCGTGGCCTATAGCAAACGAAGAAGAAATTTTTTCATAGATAATTGAAACACCCATTTTAACCTCTTAGGGATGCAATTTCGAAAAACCAATGATGGATACCTACACTGTACAAAGAACCTACCCTCCAAATGTCAAGTCTCTAGGACTAGCGGTTTAGGCTGTGCGTTGATATATAAGTCAGTCAGTCAGTCAGTCAGGACTTTGAATTTTATATGCATAGGGGATATATATGTATTTCCCTATATCGGCAGGCAAAAATGTATTGTTTAGCAAATCATCACAGATTTTAATCAGTATTTGTACAATGACAAATATTGGCGTCAAATTTATTTCCATGTTTTTTGATCTTGATGATCAAGACAAGTTAGGAAGTGGACAACTTTGGAAATGGATAAATTTAGGAAGTGGCGCAAGTCACCCGGTAAGATAAAACGACCTATGTCAATTAAATTTGAAAAATCCATAGATAAGAAAAGAAGAAGGAAGATAAGAGTTTCAACTTTGACCTAGCTACATAGGTAAATGGCGCTCTGACAGTAGCATAGCATGCTGGAACTATACACTTGGAAGTAAAATATTTTAGGGCTGTGTGTGGAACAATTATTGCCATCTGAGTGCATAATATTTAATAATCATTATTATTATAACGCCCAACGATCACATACATAGATCTTAGACCCTAAATAGGATTCTCTATGTCTAGGGACCCAGGAACTACGAGGACCATGGTCCCACAACTCCCAGACTCAGAATAATTATTTGCGCTTTTTTTCTGTGCACAAATACTTGTCCTACTGCAGGAATCAAACCGCCTACGGGTTATGAGCCGACCTGCTCAATCACCACACCACAGGGGCTATCAGTACCGAAGTGTAAGGTATGATTAAGTGAATGACATATGAAACTGATGCCGAAATTGTTCACGTTGTTAGAGTTGCAAGTGCAACTGTACAAGATAATAATACAATATTTGTTCCTATATCAACAACATGAGACATCAAACTAAAAAGGATAGTAGTAACAGTATGATCTTGAAATCGAATAAAATAAAAATATGAGTAACAATTACTATACATTAGTTATATTTCCCCTGAGAAGTAAACCTTAATAACATAGCCATCACTAGTGTTATCAATGAGAACAGTGAATTCCCGAGGCGACACTACTGTAGTGCCAGTCAGTGGTGTTATGGAAATGTATGCACTTAATGCAATGCCACCTACAGCAGACAGCTCATTCAATATGAAAAGAGCTATGAATATGTCGGATAAATAACATTACGCTATCGAAGCACCCATTTTAAGCCATTCGACGATAAAGCTGTATATTTTGACAAACTGATCATTTATCGGGATAGAAGTTAATACCACTTGTTCCCAAAGACTTTTTGATTCACGAGAGAATTTTCCCAAATTGACCCACTGAAAGGTAAATAAAGTACTTAAATTACAATTGATTAAAACTTTGCCATCTTTAATTTACTGTTAGATTTCGTTATTTATTGGATCCTTTGGAAGTCCCTTGAGGGGTGTTCGCTTATTTTAGCTCTTGGTATAATAAAATTTATTTTCAATTTGGTGATGGGCGACGGATGGTTAAAGATAAACTGTTTGTTTTACGATGTCCTAAAGATGGGAGGTAGGTACATGAGTATCTTAGCATTTTGGTTCTAATACACTGTTTGATTCTTTCAAGGTTGTTCACTACAATTTTATTGCTCTACGTTTTCTTTTCTATGTATACTTTACAATAGTAGTTTCACCGACCATTTATCTGTTTTTGCATCATTTTCATTATTTCTTCTTTCAAATGTTCATCCATATAGGTTTGTTTTTGTTATGGCACGAAAACCACACAAACCAACAAACGTACAAATAGACATCTCACTTATATAATAGACTAGCTGACTCGCCCTGGCTTCGCACTTACTAATTAGTTATAAGCCCTAACCTTGTTCATGGGAAGAGGGAAGCGAAAGGGAAAAAGATTGAGGAGAAAGATGATCTTTTTCCTTCTCTCTTCCACCACACCGCAGAGATTGTCAAACTACTGACTATATCCAATTCCATTAGTTTTTTTTTATCGTTTGACAGCATACTTATGTCTCATCGGGCATATTATGTTTATTAAAAAAAAATATTGTCTTGTTCATGTTTGTTCTTGTTTATTGTATTTTTGTCTACAGCGTGTAAGTTTTGTTTATTTGTTATATAGTAAAATAAGTTAAGTATGCCCTCACGTTCGTGGTGCCACAAATGTGTTCCGACTGAAAATCAGTTATTAAGGTCTTAGGACCTTAATTGTATGCCGAGTCGGAGCCCATTCGTGACACCACGTAGCACTGTTTTATTATTTTGGTGTTATGTATTTGTTATCAGTTGTCACGCATAAATGTTTTTTCTTTCTTTCCTTCCTTCTTTCTTTCTTTTTTTTTTCCTTCTTTCCTTCCTTCTATCTTTCTTTTTTCTTCTTTCCTTCCTTCCTTCTGTCTTTCTTTCTTTCTTTTTCCTTCCTTCTTTCTTTCTTTCTCTCTTTTTCCTCCCTTCCTTCTTTCTTTCTTTCTTTCCTTCTTTCTTTCTTTCTATCTTTCTTTCTTTCTAGTTCTTGGGCTCTTGACGTTTTCGAAAAGATATGCTTTTTCATCGCTTTTTTTATGTACAGAATTAATACGTACTAGTCTTAGAATTATGATTAAACGTAGCCTACACATAAGAGTCTGCATTCAACTTACTATTTAGTATATTACTTGTAATCGATATATATATTCTGTGGTATTAAAAAGGTGGTATAACATTGTCGATATTCTATGGTGGAAAAATGTAAAATAAGGAGGGTACGGAACGGACTCAACGTTGGGATTCTACCGCCAGCGACGACACGGGACGGACGGAATTTGTAAATCGGTTGCTGAAGTGGAATAAATAAGAAAGTACTGAATTTTATTCTTTCATTTGCTCGTCGATCTAATACTAGTGCCATCGTTAACGCCACATTAGAAAATAGCACGCATTCTTCCATGTTCTCATAGCTTGCGTCAACACGCCACCGACTCACGGGTATCGATGTCGCTACTACTGTTACCTGGCACTTCCTATTTCACAATATCTTCGAGTCAAGAAACCGTATTGCCTCATATATCGACAGAAAATTATATTCAAGTTGGAGGATTCTATCTTACACTAGCTTCTGCCCGCGTGGCCTATAGAAAACGAAGAAGAATTTTTTTCATAGATAATTCAACCACACATTTCACGCTCTTAGGGGTGGAATTTCGAAAAATCCTTTCTTAGTGGATACCTACACTTTACAAAGAACACACCCTCCAAATTTCAAGTCTATAGGACCAGCGGTTCAGGGTTTTTTTTTTTTTATTGTTTGATAGGCTCGCGCTTGACCACTATCGCACCTGATGGTAAGTGACGATGCGGTCTAGGATGTAACACGCTTGCCTAGAAGATACCTGTTCACTCTCGATTTGAAGACTCCAAGGTTGTAGTTTTCGGGAAATACGGATGCCGGTGAAGCGTTCCACTCTTTGGCTTTTCGCATGATAAATGTGGAGCCAAATCTCTTTGTTCGCACATGTGGGATATTAACCATGTACCGGTGGCGCTTTTTCGTACATCTGGTTCTCCGATGGTGAAACGGTGACGACAGAATCAGTTTATGCAACTCCAATGCACACTCTCCAAAATGCACTCGATATGCGTGTGCTGTGCGTTGATATATAAATCAGTCAGTCAGGACTTTGAATTTTATATGTATAGGCGTTCCCAGAATATATTTTCCGCTTCAAATATTCAGTGAAATGGTTTCAGCTGTGCTGACATACATTGTCTGTAAGGAAAGAAAGAACACAATAAGGAAAATTTTTATCATAAGATTTTTATTATATGATATGTATACTTGAAATTAACATACATACATAGGTATGTAATTTATAAGTTATTCTCAGAATATAGATGGTAAGTTACTGAGGCGATAAAACTTACAGTTAGTTTTTGGCGGGAAAGCGAAAAAGATTGCGTCACCGCATTGTATTATTTTCCTAAACTTGTGTTATTTTCAGTGTTAGTGCATAAAATTGGTGGCATTTTATTCGCTAAGTGCTGAATTACAGGCATGAGTGTGGGAAAATGGTATAAGGATGGTGAAACGTTTCTTTTCGTGTTGTTTCCAAAACTCCATAGAAGCTTCAAGTAAAGTTGCCACCACTTTACTAGGAGTATAACTTTGACTAGACTATGACTTGACTATGATGACTTCGACTGTGACTTGACACATATTTGCGTGAAATATCGATAACTTGATAAATTATCAATTACTTGACACTGGCTAAATACACAAAAACGTGGAGCCAAAAGTTAAAAAAAAAACTTACAGTTGAACGTAGATCTCAATCGAAGAATAGTTGCTTGATGCACAAAGAATAAAATGGAGAGACATCCGACAAACGTGAATAGAGAACACGTGATAACCTTTCACTCCATGTACTTTTATTTGTAAACCGGACAGCCGTACATGCCGCTGCCAAGCAGTAGTGTGCAAGCACTAGTGTGTTCTAATTTGAAGGGTATTGTAGCTAGTGAAATTCAGTAATTTCACTCGGAACTCCTAAATATAAAGTTTGAGAGATGATGATGATGAGATCAGATCATAAAGTCTCAATTGCCCAGTGCCTCATAGTCAAGTTCTTATTACCAGACTGTGCTGATGTCTCAGAATGATGTGCGCAGTGCAGTGTCGCTCGAAACTTTATATTTTAGTTCTGTTATGGGTGGCAGTGTCGCTTAACATCAGTTGAACGACAAGCTCGTCACATCATTCGCTAACATAAAAAACCTAATCACCGTTTAAATTGAACATAATTTGTGATAAATTAAAATCCGACTAGATTTGTGGATTTGCTCTAGACACCAGTTTTCATAAATTTCAATAAACCACAACAATAATATTTCATTTATCCCACGCATTTTTATTTTTGCTACAGCGTTTTGATCAAAGGGACAATATTTACCTCACTACCTCACTAAATTGTTTTTTATTTTTATCTCTAGATTGAACTTGTTTTCAAATTAGGTAAGAACCCAAAGCTGTTTTTATCTAGATGCTTAACATTCACAAACTTGATCGATCCACGGCCCTTTACACCGAAGCTCTATTTCCAGACTTCCAACACACCGACATTCATTAGTTCGAAAATATCCCGAAGCGGCGTTCTGTGATGACAATTTTTATTATCACAAAGAATCTAAAGCGACGAGAACCCGAATTTCCGAGTTTCACTTTCATTTTACGAATTTTGATTACGCTCTAATACCAATATATTATATTTTACGACGTCCATTTCCGTTAATGAAGTTTCTTTGACTTTTATTGCGAGAAAATAATTTTAGTTTCGTGTTTTTTACGTTTCAATATCTGTGTAGTGGTTTTTTGGATCAATGGCTGCATAAAATTAATGTTTCATTTAATTGCATTCGTGCTGTCCGGTTACGGTTATACGGAAGGGTCTGATTAGAATCCGGTATATCGTGAGTGTTAAAATTTATGCATTTATGTTTAAGATTAGGTCGACAGTAAAACTGATGTCATAACAACAGTTTTGGAGTCAATGAATTTTCAACCTTTTGTTGTTAGTAATACAGACGTGTAATAAGATCGATGTGATTCAATATAACTGTAAATTGACCCTAAATATTATCAATCCTGCCTTAGAATGATTATTGTGTATATTGAGTATGAAAATTCTCACGATTATGATTCATGGATTTATTTATTTCACTGGCCCGATAGCTCAGTAGTAACCCTGTCTTCTGAACTGCGGGTTGTGGGTTCGATTCCCACCCAGGACAAACATTTGTGTGATGAACATAGGTGTTCGTTCTGTGTCTGGATGTTATATTGTATTCTATGCATGTATTTACAAATAAAAAAGTATTTGAGTATTGTATCAGTACCTGGTTCCCATAATACAAGCTACGCTTAGTTTGAGGCTAGATGGCGTTGTGTGAGGTGTCCAGGCATATTATATATTATTATTTTATATTAATTCCTCACTTTCTGAGGAAGATCGTCAGTATCGTCGGAACCACAGGGCTATGAGTGCATGCCGCGAGATAATTTTGTAGTCGCATTAACTTGTGTGGAAACGTTAAATCTAATAGTCCATGTCATATAGATTAGACACATGGACTCTATGACTATTAGTGGACTTGTTTATTTAAAATTCTCCCATTATAATTGGGGTCACCGCTGTTAGGACTTTTGGTTTGCTTCCACTTTTCTGCCAGCCGCCATGGTTTCGCTTCTATTGCTTTCTTCCATTCAGGACCATAAAAGGACGTTAGTTATCTTGCACTAAAAATCTTAACAGTTAACTGTTCAAAGCACTTCAACTAAGTAAATACCTAAATATGTTTCAATCGTTCTTCAATAACGAGTATGTTAAAACAGTGTGAAGTGTAGTCTAACATACAGACACTCAAATATTGATTGACAGATAAATGGAGTGTAGACTTATTGTGGGAATGAATTTGTTTACTAGTAGCAAAGGGCCTTGGTTTGATTGACTAAACGAGCAGGTATCGTTTTGCGGTTGTTTGAATGTATTGCGTAGATTTGGAAGTGTGAACAAGACAGGTATGTTAGTTCTGGTTATTTTTGAAGTGTGAAGGTCACCGCTTCAGACGTATCTTCTACATTAGCTTATCACTTACCATGTCCAATTTAGTGGTAATGGTGGTAGGACTTTACTTCAAAGTTTGCTGCTTGCTGTTTGCTTCTGCTTTGCCAGTTATTTTTCTGCCAAGCAGTAGTGTGCATACACTACTGTGTTCCAGTTTGAAGGGTACTGTAACTGGAGATATTACTGGGCCAATGAGACTTTAAAACCTTTAAAAGATTACTAGACTGAGCTAATGTCTCAGGATTAAATAATAAAGACATTAATATATATAGATAATGACAATTGACATGTAAGATATTTCTTATAAATAAATGAATTGAAAAAATTTAAATTGATGACGAGCGCAGTGCAGTGTCACGCGAAACTATACTATAGCAGCCTTATCAATAAATGGGTATTAGTCTCGGGTTAGTTACTTCAGCTTTTGTCCATTTTTTGCTACTGGAATATTTAGCTGGATCGAAAGGGACAAAAGATGGTGTATCTAGTCTAAAGCTAGTTCGTGTTTATTATTATTAATATAGGCTGTAAAGGTCCAAGTGATACTGCAACTGATATGGGCAGCCGTGTCGCTTAACATCAGGTAAACGACTAGATCGTCACGTCATTACTTAACATAAAATGAGTGTCTTTATGCGTTTTTATATTGATGAAATTAAATATATATTGATAAGAAGTCTTTCATCTCTCCGCATTAAAAATTTTAGATTTGTGAAGCTTGTACCTTAATTTTTTAGATCATATTTAGCAATAAAAATACCTAAGAAAGCGGTTTAAAAGCTTTAAAAGCTGGTTCATACTGAAAATAAAACACAAGTTTTATATAAACACCGATTTATATTTATTATCTTATGAAAATCTATTCCTATCCAGCTTTCAAGGGCGTCGTACTCTATATTTACGTTCCAGTAAATAAAACACTAACAGAACTATTCGATTAAAAATCGACTTTGCTTGTACAGAGCGATCGATTATTTTGATCAAAAGAGCCGACGAGATTAGGGCCGATTTATGTTCATCGATTTATTTCCGGATCAAAGCTCGATTCTTGTAATCGATATAGTATTCTAATTTTACATTTGAAGCAATGTGTATCGAAGACCTGTCGATATAATTTTGTGTCAAGTGTTTTTTTATAGAACGCGTTTGCGCAAGATCACCTAACTATAAAAATGTACCCATTTGCAGCTGTATGCTCATTAAATGTATTTTAATAGATGCAATTGCGGCCGGCATTTTAATACATAAGTATTACCTTATACAATAAAATATAGTGTAAGTTTAGGGTTCCGTACCCACAAGACCGTAGTACTGTTAGTATGTAAGCTGTCCGTCCCGTCCAAAGTCAAAGTCAAAGTCAAAAGATTTATTGCAAATAGGCTAATTTTAGCACTTTTACAAGTCAAAATTATATTAGGTACTTAAAATTAAGTTATTTCACTAAGCATATAAAATTACAAAGTGCTTATTGTCAAATAATATATAGCAAGCCCATTACAATATATGAGTTTGAAAAAAAACAGTTCTCTTTCTCACTACTGGTGCAAGCCATCCGGCACAATGCAGAATTGAAAACTTTGATCCGAAGCTTCGATTACAACTGTAAAGAAGAAGCTACAAGAAACTTTACAGTTACCGTCAGTGTTACAATACAATACAGTACAGTACAGTACAGAACAGTACAGCACAGTACAGCACAGTACAGCACAGTACAGTACAGTACAGTGAAGTGAAGTGAAGTGCAGTGCAGTGCAATGCAATGCATTATAATGCAATAATAACTCTTTGTGCACACCAAATTAAAAATAAATGGCAATAGCAAAAAGCATTACGAAGCTTTGTAATCGTTTGATTATGATAAAAAATACGTAAGTGAAGAGATTTGTGTTTAATGTATTGCTAACTGAAATTTCTATGTTGCAATTATAGTGCATCAATTATCTACATAATAGCGAATTACATCAAGCCCCGTTTAACCATTCTTGAAAAAATAAGCAGACGGAAAGACAGACGGAGTTACTTTTGTATTAATATAATATTTTTTTGTTGGACATCCCACACAACGCCATCTAGCCCCAAACTAAGCAAAGCTCGTATTATGGGAACCAGATAACTAATACAATACTTAAATACTTTTTTGTTTGTAAATACATACATATAATACAATATAACACCCAGACACAGAACAAACACCTATGTTTATCACACAAATGTTTGTCCTGGGTGGGTATCGAACCCACAACCTACAGTTCAGAAGGCAGGGTTACTACCAACTGAGCTAGCGGGCCAGTCATTAATAATATCAATCAATTTTAGATGGGTTATTGGAGAATAGCTTACATTTTGGGTTCTATCAGTAAAGACAACGCATGTTATTTGTGCCTACCGCAATTGGCGTGTTTGTTAAGTTAGACAAACTACGTAATCTATTTAAATAATTCTTTCTCTAAAAATAACACTTTATGATTTTGTTTACTCATTTCTTAGAATAATTTCTACGATAATTTATATTCGTTTTACTAATATCAACAAGTTTTGCCTTTGATATTTGATATCGGTTCTAGTCGATCAATGTCAAATTTCTTTAGATCTTTAAAGAACACACTACGCAGATACGATGATACATAAGTAATTAATTTACAGCATCTAGCTTTGAAATACGATCTACATTGTAAGTAGTCATCTTGGCCATGGACTAAAATAACGCCTAAACCAAATTGGATAAAATGTACAGATAAAGATAGATATAGTATACGTTTTGTCTCGGAAAATATAGGTCTTCCTTTGGGAAAACGAGTGGATAACGGAGAAAATGTAGGGCGATTTTTTGATGCTAAAATCGCGGATGCTGCGTGAGTAGAGCACGGTCAACTGCGACTCCAAAAGATTAAAGATAAATCTTGCTAATCATAGCCGCTTTTATACGTCGACACATGAAAACAAACGACTTTTTTTTTAATGTTTGGGCTCCACACTCGTGTATTTAGCCAGTGTCAAGTAATTGATAATTCATCAAGTTAATGATATTTCACGCAAATATGTGTCAAGTCACAGTCGAAGTCATCAAGTCAAGTCATAGTATAGTCAAAGTCATACTCCTAGTAAAGTGGTGGCAACTTTACTTGAAGCCTCTGTGGATTTTTGGAAACAACACGAAAAGAAACGTTTCACCATCATTATACCATTTTCCCATACTCATGCCTGTAATACAGCACTTAAAGAATACAATGCCACCAATTTTATGCACTAACACTGAATACACAAGTTTAGAAAAATAATACAATGCGGTGGCGCAATCTTTTTCGCTTTCCCGCCAAAACTCTTCAACAAACGACTTTTCACCACCTTCGTATTTGAGCACCCAAAAATAATCCTTATTGCTACGCAAAACGTTTTGCGCGTCTCTCCATAAAATCTGACCTTTACGCGTTTAAATAAAGTTCGTGTTGCCTAAAATCGATGCTATCGCAGGAACACTTGCATTCGCCGGTAGTTTACAAACATCGATCAGATCGGTCGCGTGTTCCATTTACAAATGTCAACGGTCACGCGGCGCCATGGTTCCTGTGTTACCATTCATTAAAGAGTCGGCTATTTTTGGCGATTTTGTGAACTCTGTAGGTTGCTTACAATTCCTGATGCAATTTAGAACGTAGAGTAGTTTAAGTTTGAGGCCTAGGGACGTAATATAAAAAATAACAATAATAATAATAGTCATGTGTATGTGGTATTTCAATAAAGAGTTCTATCTATCTATTTATAACTTACTATTTGCGCCCCGCGGTTTCACCCGCGGGTAAAAAGTATTTTAATTATTTGCTCATCCCACCACACACATTTCACTTTTCCGGGATAAAATAATCTAAGACATAAATATAATCTAAGAAGTTTTTAAGGCTAGATTGAAACGGTATCTCCTAGGCAAGCATGCTCAATCGTACACTGCGCTGTCGCTTACCCTCAGTTGAGACCGTGGTCAAAATACGTTAGCAATCGATAAAATTACAGTTCGGGAGTAGTTAAATTAAACTTAATTAATCTTAATAGGTATCCACCTATAATAATATTTCTTGGAAATGTTTATCCTTAATAGAAATATATTAGTTACACACCGTTCGAGGCGTACATAAATCTTGAATAAATTAATTAGCCACTCAGGTCCTAAGCAAACTAGAACAATCTTCAAAAGGTCAGGCCCGGGTTGCATTGTAACTATTATTTAATCTGTGCCCGGGGTGAAATGTACCTACGTGCCATATTTAAATCTCATTGGGTCTTGGACTGCATAGCTGTCACAGGCTTCCAATGTTGCACGAAATGCCTTCGGGTAGTAGGGTAACCCTGAAATTAAGGTTAGTTAATATGCAATAGCTGATAAACTTCAAAGAGGGAGTTTTGGCGGGAAAACGAAAAAGATCGCGTCACCGCATTGTATTATTTTCCAAAACTTGTGTTATTTTCAGGGCTAGTGCGTAAAATTGGTGGCATTTTATTCGTTAAGTGCTGGATTACAGGCATGAGTGTGGGAAAGCGGTATATTAATGGTGAAATGTTTCTTTTCATTTTGTTTCCAAAACTCCATAGAAACTTCTGGTAAAGTTGCCACCACTTAACTAGGAGTATGACTTGACTAGAATAGACTATGACTTGCTATGCTACCAACTTTATGCACTAACACTGATAATAACACAAGTTTTGGAAAATAATACAATGCGGTGACGCGATATTTTTCGTTTTCCCGCCAAAAACTCCCATTTTGTATTTAGTTTTGAAATTCGCGAGGCCAGAACCATTCGATTTGCTAAAATCATGCGCTAACGTCTCAAGATTGCGTGCGCAGTGCAGCTACGAGTACATCAGCTTAGTAACACGTAAAATTTTATAATTTAGAATTTCAAGTGGCTATGATGTATTAATGGCGGCCGTGGCGATGACGCTCAATATCAAAAGAACGGCTGGTTTTCGATTGAATACAAACGAAACATGAATATGTAAACTCCATTAAATACGCATTGGAGTTGCATAACCTGATTCCATCATCACCTTTCCACCACCAGACAACCAGATGTACGAAAAAACGCCACCGTTACATGGTTAATACCTCACATGTGCGGACAAAACGATTTGGTTCCACATTTATCATGCGATTAGCCAAAGAGTGGAACGCTTTACCGGCGTCCGTATTTCCCGATAACTACTACCTGAGAGTCTTCAAATCGAGAGTGAACAGGTATCTTCTAGGCAAGCGTGTTACATCCTAGACCGCATCGTTACTTACTATCAGGTGCGATCGTGGTCAAACGCAAGCCTATCAAACAATAAAAAACAAGTCCTTCGAAAACTTACAAAAATCTAATACTATTAAAAATAATACAAAAAACGAAGGTGTTTTAGATCACACGACTGAAGATAACTTCTATATGAAACTTAAATTTCTCTCATTTTATCTTTAAAATAATATTTGAAAGAGAATTTTTTTTTTTCAAACATATTGTAATGGGCTTGCTATATAATATTTGACAATAAGCACTTTGTAATTCTATATGCTTAGTACAAGAACTTAATTTTAAATACCTAATATAATTTTGACTTGTAAAAGTGCTAAAAATAGCGTATTTGCAGTAAATCTTTTGACTTTGACTTCACTTTCTTATATCTCCCTTTCAACTTCCGTTCGCCTTGCTCGAGCAATTTCCGTAAAGCTCTTGTCACAAATTTACCAGCTTACTCCCGAAGTCAAGCATGCGTAAAGAAGTTTTACTACAATAAAATATTTGTAGAAATTTTTATAAAGTTTAAAAATAAATCGCAAACACTCGAGATCACTTATTCAATAAGACAATAAATAAACAGAAACTGTCTGATGTCCCAAGAAAATTGTGGAATAATTGGAAACCCTATCCGGTCGAATTAATTATCTGAAGTCCGAGATGCATGCCACTCTCACATTGTCTAGAGTCTAGACTAATCTATGGTCTGTTTTCTACGACAAAAGATATATATCACGTTGACAATTTCAGTGCGTTAACTTTTTCATGATATTCTAGATTTAAATTTAAAAGATATTTGTGGGAACTGGAAACCACGAATTGGTTTTTATGGAATTTTTGTGAATTGGGCTTTACCCGTTTTGTTTTTTACTGCGACTTGAAGTGAAGTTTCCAAGGAAGGTGTATGTTTCCTTACGTACTAACAGCCTTATTAATAAAGGGGTATTAGTCTCGGATTAGTTACTTCAGCTTTTATTCTTTTTTTGCTACTGGAATATTTAGCTGGATCGAAAGAGACATAAGATGGTGTAACTAGTCTATGGAAAGTTCGTGTTTATTAATAAGGCTGTAAACGTGTAACGTTTTCTATGTGTTTGTGCAAATTTTATGCCAGAACGGATGAACCTGGATGAAATTTTGCACACAGCTACCAAAATCAACATAGAGTGCTTTTTATCCGGGAAAATTAAGTTTCCGTGGAAAACTAAATAGTGGCGTGTGGCATCTACCTACTATTAATATTATAAATGCGAAAGTTTGTGTGCACATCTACTTTCGTTACTACTGAACTAATTTTGATGAAATGTATATTGCAGATAGCCGTGGGGGGATACTAGTCAACCAAAATAAAATGGTCAAAGCAATAATTTAGGTAGTAAAGTCCAGCCACTTTAAGAATGACTTATCAGCTAGTTTCACAATGGACTAAGAAATATTTTACTACTAGCTGACCCTGAAAACGTTGTTTTGCCACATAAATTAAAAAATAGGGGGTAATGGAAGAAGGTAGAAAATTTAGGGTTGTATGAATTTCTTAAAGCCACATCATAAAAATTTTTTTTTTGGGGCCACCCTTATCGCTTAGGGAGATAAAAAATAAATAACAACCTATTGTCAGACGTTCCAAATGTGAATATAAAATTTCATCAAAATCGGTTAGCTGTTTCGGAGGAGTATAGTAAAAGACAGTGTGACACAATTTTATATATATAGATAGGTACCTAGTATGATCGGCTACGACCCATAATTAATAATTTTAAAAGTATATCTAAAGTCAGTAAAATCTTTCGACTATGCTAAAGAAAATAAACGTGTTTTCCTCTTAACTATTTAATCGTGAAATTAACATAATTTTCACATCTTGTTTCAACAATCACCTGTCTTAAAGGTGAAACTAACATCAGCAAGCCCACCACAGATCTTATCAACAGTTCGTCCGTCGATCATACAAGTAGGTTTCCCTAAGGCGTGCATTACGAAGGGTAGTTACGGTTACTACTTGATCAAACAAAAAACTGACATAATGAGAATAAAGCACGATCGAATTCTCCAAGCCTGAGGCTATTTACCATGAAGATGTAAGTACGTCTGGAGTCCACACTTGTTGTGCCGGATTGCTTGTACCAGTAGTAGGAAAGAGAACATTTTTTTTAAACTTGATTATTAAAATGTAGCTACATTTGACAATAAACACTTTGCATGGGCTTAGAAATATAACTTAAATTAAGTAGGTATTTTAAGTGTTTTTGACTTCAAAATTGGTCTATTTGCGGAAGAAGTTGACGTAGACATTTCAAATACATTTGATTCAAATTCTACTATCGCTGTTTCACTTGCTGTGATTCTGACGACATTCAACTCTTTCCTCTATAACATTTTCGAATTGTTAAGTGTTTATAGAGTAGATTACGTCAGAAAAAGAGGGAGGAGATGAGAATCACCAAATGAGCTGCTGAGTGTTTGTTTGTTTTTAAAATATCTTTATTCAATCAATATTTATAGTAATAATGTAATAACTACAAGACACAGTCAAATATCTACTATTTACTTAGAATTTAACAATGTGACTTACAGTCTAAAACGCCTTTATTAAGTCTATTAACAAAAGAAAAATAACTCTTAATGCCTTAACACTTTGTAAAACGTAAAGTAAACTAGAAATTAATTCAATGCTCCTACCTTATATTGCATTTTGTATGTCCCCTTTGAAAACAGAGCACATTTATTACAATTTAAAGAGCTGCTGAGTGCTGTCTCCACTTTTACCGTAGTTGCTATTAGCTTCGTGGGCTTAGTTTAGATTAATGATTTGAGATTAGATAATTACAATTTGGCAACACAATAGATTGAAAGTGAAAAGTGTGACAATAGTAATGTTGTCACTTTAAGCCCAAGGTTATTAATTGTGATGTGAATTAATTATTGTCGTGGGAGCCACTGGTCAGTTAATTAATGGAGGGAATGGACGCTAGACTTAGCTCGGCGTACTCTATGATCTCGACTTACACAAAGCAGCCGGTCCCTGTGAATATCATCTAAATACCTATTCTACTACACTCGGCTTGGGTGTACACAGGCACGGAGCAACTGCGAAAATTATTATTTATTTACTTATGCTTAATTCAATAGGTTATTTATTATTTTAATCTGACACGTAAACTTTGTTGAACTAATGAGCGAATGAATTATAGACGATTTATAAAACCGAAAATGTTAAAAATCTTAATAATAGGAAATTAACTTCTATCTAGATGAAAATGGAGTACATTATTGACAAAGATCGGTATCAATAAGTATTAATGATATGTTAAATAAAATATCTATCTGAAATTTCACATAATGCTTTAGACCCTATCTAGTCCCAAAACTAAGCAAATCTACCAAACCTACCCATAATAACCTACAAAAGCTAGCAAACCATTGAAATCAGATAACTGATAAAATACATAATATCTACTTATTAACAAACATCGATGTTCATGACACTAATATTTGTTCTGGATGAGAATCAAACCCACAACCCACAGTTCAAGAAGGCAACCAACCCAGCCTATCAGGCCAGTAACTTCCAAAATGATTTGAAATTTTAAGGAATCTGTTGTGGTGTCGTACGTATATTTTATATAATTTTTATATGATTAAAATTGTAATTTAAAAAAGTTTGTAGCGCAACTTAATCTAAAAAATCGCTACCAGTAGGTTACGTGCCCAAAACGCTGGCTGAATTGCTGTTAAATTTCAATGCTTAAAAGCCTTTGGTCTAAATAGTGTCCTTTGCCAATGTTTCATATTGAATTTTTCTGACAATCTGCTAATGAAGTTCGCAAAAATGTAAAGTTATTCAACACAAGAAAGGGACAGCGTTATTCATATTAAAGAACATGTCACACTAACACAAGCTAACTAAACTAACAAGACATCGACGTCTTTGTTTCGTAGTTTCGTGTAGTTAATAATTTCATCAGCTAACTATTCCGTTAAACTGTCAACCCGTTGACATGATTCATGTCCCCGAAAACTAGTGAACCATTGATTTTCCCGGTCTCATAAAAGCTACAAGTATAAAGCCGAGACCGGTCAATAAGCTAAGTGATTGACAGGTGACCGGTCTGTCATCGTATCTTTAATTCATTTCGTCATTATAACGTAACTCAGTCATTAATTTGAGTTATTATATATGTTGAAACACGTGATATAGTGCCGCATTGGAATCTTGCCTTGTTAGCCCAGATAAAGCTTTGAAAATACCTGATCAAGCGGCGGCTGCGATGAGTGCGATACGCCATTCTGTATGCCGTAATATCCTCGCAGTTAAGGTCTTTTTTGTTTGTACTAGTTACTAGGTGGTAGAACTTACAGTTATCTACTAAGCGTTAGGTATTGTGTGCAGAATTCCTCTAAGTAGCTACCAAACACCTGTTAAAGCTGTGTTTGGTAGCTACTTAGAGGAATTTTATTCTGCTGCCAAGTAGTGTGCAAAAAATATTGTTTCCTTGTGAAGAGTACTGAAACTAGTAAAATTACTGGTTAAATAAGACTTTATAATCTGATCTCGCACTCTAGTATTCTTATTACTAGTCTGTGCTGATGTTTTAGAATGACGTGGGCACTGCAGTGTCACGCGAAACTTTAAATTTTAGAAATATTCTATTGGCAGGCACATTAGCTGTGACTTAACATCAGGCCAACGACTGTCTCAGAATGGCATTCATTCACATAAAAAGTTTTAATTTTATCGCAATGTATCAAAAATCAAAAACTCCGATTTTCTATCATTAAGCGCAAGGGGTTGTGTTCATAATTTCAAACTACATCGAAGATCGCTTTGCAATATTCTGCGCATTCAGGCTAGTCGCTTAGGTATATCTCGGACTTAAGTTGGGCATTATAAGTTTCTTGAGATATTTTCCCGTATAAGGTTGTGTGTAGATTGTAATTGACAGTAGATTATTTAGCTGGTACACACTTCGGTTTTTGGGATAACGCAGCTGTTCAGTTTTAGTTCAAGATAGATTATTATCGTTTCTGATACTTTATGATTACTTAGTTACGCTTGACGACAGCTATATAGACATGAGAACGTTTCACAAACAGACATATGAATGGAATTCACTAGCTGCTTCATCAGCCCGTACTTTCCCACAGCTGAGAAAAGCGATAGCCTATTTATTAAGCTGGGCTAAGTGTGCGTCGATACATGGCACAATATGTCCTTGAAATCTGTTATTCTGCAACACGCATGTGCGAGTACTTATGATATTTTCTTTCACCATTATTAGTTGCCATTGTAAAAGCTAATGTGAATTTCGCACATAATTTAAAAATCATTGATGCGTGGAGTTGGCGGTACGCGAACCATGGCTCCCATCACAACTCAAGTAACCATTATTAAATATATATATTATATCAAAATTGTTTCTTAAAAACTTACTTACTTTGAAATTAATTCAGCACGACAGAGACGGTTTTGGAGTATCAGCCGCCTGGACTTGTCAATGCAAGCTTTGGATATCATTAAGACTACCCGGGAAAGAAGGTCTAGATGCATCAAATGCATATTGGCAGGTATTGCTGGTTCGACAATTGTTGATGTTTGGTCAGTACACTCTCGAGTCAAATAAGATAATGTTTCGATACTCTTGTCGGTCCTACGAAACTTACTTTATTTGTAATCATCAACATCTTCTCTTTTCATGAACAATAAATAAATAAAATAAATAAATAAATATCAGTGGACATTTTACACAGCGCTATCTAGTCCCAAACTAAGCAAAGCTTGTACTATGGGAACCAGTATACAATACTTAGATACTTTTTGTTTGTAAATACATACATAGAATAGAATATTTCATTGAAGAAATCATCAGTATTTGATTGAATTAGCTTTTCACCCTGAAGATGCTTATTCATAAAATATGACATCTACAGAGCCGCTTACGCTTATATTAAGTTAACCTTGATAGACTCTGACCTTTTGTGGGATCCTGTTGTAGGAAGCTCAATTTAATATAGGGTAGTTCCAATTCAAAATAACAATTGGGTGTTTTGGTTTCTTTTTTGTTATTTAGTCTTGAAACTATAGCTCTCTAGAGAAGCTCGTCAAGTCGACGATACTGAACTCCATGATATTGCGTCCTTGAATATTGCATTACGATTTATTTTTGAAGATATTAAAATATAACTGTGTCTGTAAGAAAAATCTGGTTTACTTACGTACAAAAACTCAACACATAGTTTTGAATAAATAAAAAATGTAAATACTAAAACAGGATAGAAAAAAAGTCTATTCTAGTCCGAGCCTTTGGGCATGTATTGTAATTTTACTTAAAACAAATCATATCATTTATTAAATTAAAATATATTTGAATAAGCATGCTGATGAGATCAATGTAACATTAATTAAGTGCCAATAACAGCATATTTACAACACTTAATTATATACGGTCACTGATAGTAAAAGTCGTTTAGATAAGTTTTCATAATTATGCTAAGGTCATTACGAATGTTACGTTTAATTTTAGACTCTCATTTTTATAATTTATCGTATGAAATACAATTTAAGCAACTGGTCGTAAGTAAATTTGTAACTCTTGCACACAATAAATACGATTTTTTTTAAATTTTATAATAATAATAATAATAATATGTGTGGACATCTCACACAACGCCATCTAGCCCCAAACTAAGCAAAGCTTGTGCTATGGGAACCAGATAACTGATACAATACTTATATACTTTTTGTTTGTAAATACATACATAGAATACAATATAACACCCAGACACAGAACAAACACTGATGTTCATCACACAAATGTTTGTCCTAGGTGGGGATCGAACCCTCAACCCACAGTCCAGAAAGCAGGGTTACTACCAACTGAGCTATCGGGCCTGTCCAATTTTTTAATAAATAACGCTTGAGCAATTATTCGGAGAGAAATTATTGACCCGATCAAATGGAGCTGTTATATATTTTATTATATATTATATTATTTTATATATTATTTATTTAGTCATACAATTTACAAATTTGTGTTTTTTTTTACTTACGAATCTACTTCTTTTGTTTCAGGTAACACGAACTTAGAAACTTATAAACTCATCATTTAAGAATCCGGAGTCACCTGGTTTGTTTATCGGTATGAATGATTAAATTCTAATAATTATAAGCAGGCGTTAATATCTTTAGAGAGGACTACTTAAGTTGGTGTTCAAATGAAAAAAAAAAAAATTTTACGGCGCTTATTTCAGATTTTGTAATACTTTGATTCCATTCAATAAAAGCGAAAACGCAATGACTATTATCAACTACAAAATAACAAGACTAGGTAATATTACCATTACCACAGCAGTACCAATACAATTTCCGTGTAAATCAATTACGTATAGTTATCGGAAGCCTTAACCGGATCATATCCCTTTGCCTAACAAGATTATCTCAATTTCACATTCACTTATAGAGGCATAGTCGTAACAGAGAAACTTGCTTTTGAATACTTTATTGCTTCCATTTACCTTTAAAATTCAGCGTTAAATCATAAAAACAGTAAACTCGTAAAAGAAACTATTACGAGCACCTTTGATGGTAATCAATTGATGCAATCAAACCAGATGAAATCATACTGTTTGATAATCCTCGATGATTTTCTAGGACTAATAGATTTTTTTTTTTTTACTTCATACTTTTCTAGCATTTGACCACGCTCTCACCTGATGGGAAGTGACGATGCGATCGAAGGTGTAGCATGCTAGCCAAGTAAATACCTATTCACTCTTCTCTTGAACACGCCCGGGTCATATATCGCCGGAAACACAGACGCTGGCAGGGCATTCCAAAGGCCTATCTACAAACATGAATCAGAATTAGCAAAAATATGCCAGCAATATATTTACAGATGAATAACCATTACAAAATAATAGCACGTTTCGTTACCTGCGAAAAGCATAATTTACATAGGTAATTTAAACGATACAAGCTCAGTCATATGCGAAAAGATATTTTTTTCATCCACATCTGTTGGAAGATGCTCGCTGCTGAATTTAGGCCTCCACTGTACAGCGCCGCTTTGACCGGATTCTTGCCTTTTACATCCAACGCTTTTCCGTGGTTTTTCGGTTTTCTAATCATGAATTTCAGCGAAACTTCAAAATAATATCTTTCCAATATGGTCTTTCCAAGGTTATAATATAAACACTCTAAATTAATAAGTCATAAAACATTATATAACATAAAGTCCTTATTCTTAAGGGTGGTCACTAACTGATACATTTAAAAAACGACCTTTATCACACTCAAAGCTTAAAATAATAGGTATATCTGAGTAAGATAGTTTATATTATAGTTCCTCACTTTCTTAATTACACTACGATCTTGATCTTTTATTTTCCTTTCTACTGCAGTGCTGTCTGAACTTTATAACAGGTTCAATTTCCTATGCGGCATTACATAGCCTTCGTCACCGTGAGACGCGAAATTAAATTCCTCGGGAAGTTCATTTTGTTATTTCTCCTTCGTCACTTAAGCATTTTTCGTGAACTTTAATTTCCACTAAGCCTAATACAGACTCAATCTAGCCAGATTGAGTCTGTACTTTCTTTAATCTTTTAAAGATCAATCAAATTCTTTAAAAGAATAAATAAAGTAAAACATTGATTTTAAATTAAAATGCTTCGCTAAACCACAATTTGGTTTCCATTTTATAACTTGTATTGAGACACGTCCATTTGAAATCATGCCATTTATGTTCGATAACCACAAACCTTTTCTATCATTCAACTATAGCTTCTATTTTGCTCTACGCAAATGTCATTTTAACTCAGATTTAACCTTCACTTTTGTTTTCTTTTTCTGTAATACAAGTTCTATGTAGTCATCGTAAAGTTGGCGTTTGTATGAATTGCTAATTAAATCTCCTTGCAGATTTTCAATGTCTTTAACCTTCGGAATAAGGTTGGTTTTAGTTCGATCAGTTGAAAGTTAAATCTGGTGGTTTTGTTTGATCTGCAGTGGCACCGACATGATTCGCAGACTGCATGACGCGCATATCATTGGCAGAATATGTGAAGTTCAACAAATTACTTTTCGTTGATGGTTTTATATGAAAAAAATATAATGAATTCGTAGAATGAGCGTCAATGGATAGTGAAATCGTTGTGTATATCGCTGCTACTGTCGCTCTCTTATTTTCCACATGCACTAGACCTTTTAGTTTTTGCTGGTCGTCTCGGCGATGGCTAGTTCAAGAACAAGTTATCATTACTTCATTTTATTTTGATTGTTACTTATAGATTCAATGAAATACACGGATTGTTGGTTTTAAATATGGTTTAAAATTTTGCCGTTTCACATATTCAATTCATTTGATTGTACTTTGTATAAATGAAAGTAATGATGATAATTATCTTATATAATACTTTTCATTATAATAATTATATAACGTTTCCCCTTTCACCACCTTTTGGATGTAACATGGTGGTCTGGTGAATAAAATCAGTCAGTAAAATAACTTAATATACCTAAATGTACCTTACCTTAGACGTTTAAGTAAGTGGACAAATGAACACTACAGCAACATCGGTATACATACATTTAGGTATACCAAGTTATTTTATTGTGGTGACCACAACGCTGACCTCTATCAGCAGATAACCTTTGACGTTGTATTATTGGAACTTGGAACTTGTCGGCAGTAAAACTCTAAATAGCACTTCACATGATATGGCTTTAAAATGTCTATAAATTTTAATTTGTCGTCTATACTTTAAAATGTGTATACTTGTTGTGGCTTTGTTTAGAAAATATACCAATTACTCAATAATAATTATTATATTTCTTCACATTATTTTCGATATAAATATAATTACAAAGATTACTTTCCCTATGACAAGGTAGCGTCGTTATATCATCGAATAATGTGACTAATATAATAATGTCTATCGAACTTCACTTGCAAGTTCGTATGAATATAATAATAACGTTCATATAATAATAAATCTTAAATCTGTTTCTTAGAGTAGTCAAATAATATTACACACTTAAGTATCTATTTTGTAGCAGTAGATTATATTGTACACCGAGAAGAATACTATTGCCGTTTCTCTGACTATTCTTTTTGGCTACGGAATGCCGTGGGTGCTGTAAGAGCCAAAAAGATACATCATTTTGATGATGATTTTTAAACTAAACAATTTACTGCATTAGTTAAAAAATATCCTATATATATAGGATATCCTTTTCTGGCGCTGGGATCACACGAATTAGAAGTTACGTATCAAAATAGTTTTTTATTTTTTATTTTAACTAATGCAGTAAATTGTTTAGTTTAAAAATTATCATCCAAATTATGTAACCAAAATAGAGAAGGTATACTTACTCTCCCTTTCTTAGTTATCCATAAAGATCCGCTTAATTTAGTTGCAACGTACATAATTTTACGCTTAAACTAGTTGCAACGTACACAATTCTACGCTTAAACTAGTTGCAACGTAGAAACTTTTACATGCCAAAGAATGAGCAATACGCTTCTTGAGAGCCAAGAAAATAGGGACGCACAGCAATCAGGTATTCACGAAGCGATGTCGGGATGTACCTACCAAGTATTTGGACAAAGAAAAACGTGCTAATACTTGTTCTGAGTCTGGGTATCGTGGGACCATGGTCCTCGTAGTATTTGGGTCCCTAGATACAGGGAATCTTAGTAAGGGTCCAGGATCTATGTATGCGATTGTTGAGCGTTATTACTGGGGAAGAAACTGGTTAAACAGTGTTCCAATCCGGAGTACTCAAACATCAAATTGTTGTATTGTTATTATATAAATATGGTGCTACCTTGAAACAAAAATTATTGTATAGTTCCCTAATGTTGGTATCTTTAGGGACCTAATATTAGATATAAGGAGGTGTAAGGAGATACCAACTATTATTTACTCTGACGCTACTCACTGCTTGAAAGAATACAAACATTGTGCAAAGAAATAGGACTTCCGCTTAACAAATATCCCCCTTACCATTGGCGTAATGAAACTATGTTAACAATTGCAAAGTCATGGACTTTTAATCAATTAAAGTATTCATTAATTTGCGTAGCTTTCTAATTGGACTCTAGTGGCTTGGAAATTAAAATAAATTGTTGTTACGTGAGATGAAGTTATTCGGAAGCTTTTGCCTTTTTTATAGCTTTGGTCACAGTCATTTGGTGCGCTCTAATGACGGTGACAAGTTGACAACACCTGTTTATTAAAGCAAAGCAGTCGACATAGAACTTATACTTTATTATATAGGTTCGCATTTTGCGTAGCAAAAATATGGTGATTACGTTAAATTGCGCATTGATTTTTCCAGTTTAAGGTACAAATAATTAATCAAATAATATAATGTACTTATTATTATAGAAAAAAAACGAGTGTGCTTTACACACGACTGAATTAAAACTTCTTCAGCTCCATCTATCTTGCCCCTACAGTAATATACAAAATGTAACTCTTTCTTTCTATCTTCACGTAGAGAGGGAGATATAAGCATATCTCTCTCTCAACTTACGTTCGTCTCACCAGCTCTCCAAGTCAAGCATTCGTAAAGAAGATTTAACTCAAAATAAGTAAATGAAAAATTATAAGCAATAAATCATTACCTTATTCAATATTAACAGTTTAAATTAATATATTCGATTATATTAATAATTAATATGTCAATTTCTCCACGCGGTTTCGAGCATATCCGATGCTCTTCCTCAGGTGAGTGAGCATCGGATATGCTCGAAACTTGGTGGAGAAATCGACATACTATTCGTAAATAACAGTCGGGAATATATTAATTGAAAATGAATCACACTCAAGATATTTTTAATACTAGAACATTAACTAGGAGGTAGGACTTTTCTGCAAATTTCGTCTAGGTAGGTACCACCGCTTTGCCAGTTATTCTACCGCCAAGCAGTAGTGCGCAAGCACTACTGTGTTTCGGTTTGAAGGGCAATGTAGCTAGTGAAATTACTGGGCAAATGAGACTTTATGATCTGATCTCACAGTCGAGTAATTATTATTACGAGACTGTGCTGATGTCTCAGGATGATGTGCGCAGTGCAGCAGTCATGCGAAACTTGACATGTTGGAGTTCCGAGTGACACTTTTCTGTTTTGGGCGGCCGTATCACTTAATATCAGGTGAACGCCTAGCTTGTCACATCAGTATTGTAACTCACAATAGACTAATGTCACAAGTTTTTCTGATCAGTTGTAAATACATAAATTGGTGTTATTGAACCGGCACAGTCGGTACCAGTATGTCACGTTTCGTATTGGCTGCAAAACTTTGTAATAGCTTTTTGTTCAAATGTGATACGCGACGGCAGAATTGAACAAAACTAATTTTCAGTTGTTATTAACTTTTAATTCTCCTTCACTGTTGATGATCTCATAACATTACGATCACAGAGCTGCCTGCAATGCGTGGTGATCATGGCAAATCCTATATGATAAGCGTCTAGTTAGTATATATTATTTATTTGATAGTGTAAAATTTTTAAGTAGTTATATGTGAATAGTGACACGAGTAAGTCAAAGTTGTAATAATGTTTCAAGTAAAACTTCTTTACGCACTCTTGACTTGGGGAGTAAGCTGGTGAATACAAGGCCAACGCAAGATGGTTCATGTAGATCTCCATTGTTAAACAAAGTTAAAAATTCGTATTATTATGTTGGTATGTCGGGTAAAATGACAATTGTAGTCAATATGGTGTCATTAACATAAAACAAATAAAAAACTAAGTTGTACCGGCCGATAGATGGAGCTAAGCTAAAGAAGTTTTACTTCAGTCGTGTGGTCTAAAGCACACTCCTTTTTTTATTTTAACAATCTATATTCAATCAGCGTCGCACTGCTACTGCCACTCATAAAATTTCACAGTACATCCAGGTTAACTGGAAAGTTATGCTCTGTAGCATTAATTACGGCTATATAGGTACCTACTTTTTTAATTTGTCCAATGAAGCATTTTCTATTTATATACCCAAAGTGGCGTTTTATAGGGGAGGTCTGTGTTCAGGAGTCTTCCAGAGGATAATGTGATATTCATTTTATTTCCACTTACTTATCAATTTTAGATCACTGATTCAAAATTTTAATTTGAAGATAGTACAACAGTGTAAAACGGCTTGGACATTTCGGGAAAGGATGCAGTAGGTGGTGCCTACTGCAACGCCAATTTCCCACCTGTCGTCGCCACCCGAGACACGTCTTGAGCGACCCGGATGATCCTATAGCAGCCGTAGTATCGGCTGCGCTAGGATCACCGGACCAGTCTAGCCCTTCTGGCTCAGGTACCGCTTTCGGCACCGGTATAGGATACCAGCGTAACACAATCAGACACCGACCGCCGGCGAGGTCGACGTACCCCCCGTAGGTTAGCTAGAACGGTCGCGACTTTCAATGGGGTCAACTCTTCCAGTGGACGTAGTCTTCTCGATCCTCTTATCTCGGTAACGGCCCAAGCCGAGGCTCGCCTCCCAGGGGTGCCCTGGAGCTAGTTGCCTCCCACTTTTGACGGCTGGGCGCCTTAAGCGCCTGCTTTCCCGCCCGGTGACGCTGTAAAAGTCGGTAGCAAAAGGGCTAATTTCCATATTAAACTTGGTACTGAAGTAGTTTCCTCCCTGCCCACGCCGTTTCATTTCTGTGACAGATCATACCTACGACTTACGTGAGGAAAAGTATTGACCTACTTGTTATTATAACTAATAATCAAATTTCACCATCGTAATAAGATTCTTCGATGGAATATAGGAATAGAAAGGTGCTAATGATTTAATCTTCTACGTGAATGGGATTATCGTAAACAGTAAAACAAATGATAGAAGCTTAAGCCTAATAGCTTAGTAGTGCCGGAGAAAGGTCAGTTATGGTATTATTCAGCTTCTAAGTACACTCATCTCATATTAAATTTATTGAAGGTGACTCTCCAGAGTGGGTCAGAGATGTCAAAGTTTTCTACTGTAGTGGTAGGTAGATATGAATCAATATATGTTATTTTGATTTCGGTGACAGAATAAAATTAAAGAATATTTCGAACCAACGGAACAAAATCAGCACTGAAAATAAACAACATAAAAAAGCCAAAAATGATCACATACCTCCTGAACCCTAATTTGGATTCCCTGTGGACCCAGGAACTACGAGGACCATGGTCCCACAACACCATGAACCAGAACATTTATTTGCGTTTTGAATTGAAACCGCTGTTCCGGATTATGAGCCGACTTGCTCAATCTCCAGACCACAGAGACTGGCAAATATGTCAAATATGATATTATCATCTAAATCGAAGAAAGGAAGTATCTCTTCCATAAATAGGTTCCTAAAACCTTTCATCATCAGTCGGAAGACTTCTACTTGCTCTTGCATCCACCTTTAGATGGACCGAAATGGTATCTACAGTAAGCTTATTTATATATGAATTAAGGAAAATAAACTTACCTACGTCCGGAATAAAACTCAACTGTACCATAAAAGCATACCCAGCTCATAAAACTTTTTCAACCAAGTTATGATTTAACAATTTAAACATCACAAATCTTAAAATATTCCGGAAAACAAATATTATATTAAAGTTGGGATAACAATGTTTACCTAGTAGATGCTGCGTATGTAAATACTGGTATACCTATGATGTACAGCATTTATAACCATTATTGTTTTTACTCCACTTAAATTAAGAAATGGTCTGGCTGTAATAACAAATTAACCGTCCCCTTGGTGTAAATAAACAATTTAAACCAACAATAACAGAAAATGTCCAACCCCCGACGGAAAGTGGTCGCGTATGTTTTAAGTCAATAAGTGGTTAAATAAACATTTCCCCCTATTGTCATACAGACCACGTAAATAAATAAACACGTCCGCATTCTATGCTATAATTTATCGTACCATCTGGTTTCACCGCACTACTCTCTACTGCACTAGTGATGGGAGCATGACGGTCATTCTTATCGATATTTATCGATAATCTTTGATAAAACACTTTACAAAATATAAATATTTTATATGTACCTAACATAGCCTTATACTCTAACTTAGCTACACCCATGGTTTCACGAAGATCTCTATTATCAACATTACAAAGTTAAATATTACTTAAAATTCGTATTATTTTGTTGGTATGTCTGGTAAAATTACAATTTATATTAACATTAAACAAAGCAAAATCAAAGTTATACCGCCCGATAGATAGATCTAAAGAAGTTTTACTTTAGTCGTGTGGTCCAAAGCACACTCGTTTTTTTAAACTTTTGCCGATACTTTCCACTACACTAGTGCGAACACCAACACATAGTGATGTCAACATATCACGAAGAGAAACGATAGACTCGCCGAAACGATAGACTCGCCAACACGTTAGACTCGCCGACACGATACCTCGCCAACCGATTGTTGACGACTCGGTTGAACTTTGCGGAACATAAACGTGAGATTGTGTCGTGGATACGAGATAGTCCATCGACTTTATCTGCCGGGTGTGAAGTTTGAATCATCATCTATTTGTAATAGAGACGGAATGTTGTAATAAAAAGTTTTAAGTAATTTTGTTGAGATTTAAATACCGATTTACAAATTTCCTCATCACACATACTTCCTTAATAAATTTTACATTGTTATTGAAATGTTGGCTGGAAATTTGGAAATTTGGAAAATTAAATATGAAACAAATTTTCTTTTTCATTACCTATAACCCTATGATGGTAAACTAGTAACTTATATGTATGAACTTTAAAATTTCATTATCTTCATTATATTCATGCACTTTTGTACAAATAACACAACACAATACAAATACTCTTTATAACGCTCATCCGAGGGTCATGTTTTTGACTTCTAAAGAGTTTTAAGTTCAGTTGTTATAAAAGAGGGAAATTAGTCACAATTTATGCACCAAACTGTACTCAGATCAAATATATAGTTGTTATTATAACTAAAAATATCTTCGCAGTTGTAAAAGACACTGATGTTGACAACGAAGATCACGATTACGAGACCAAAAAACAGAGGTTCACCATCATTTTACCATTTTCCCACACACGCCTGTAATCCAGCACTTAACGAATAGAATGCCACCAAGTTTATGCACTAACCCTGAAAATAACACAAGCTTAGGAAAATAATACAATGGGGTGACGCAATCTTTTTCGCTTTCCCGGACTCTTCAAATGAATTATCTATTTTAATCTCTAAATGGTTTTAAATTTCGATACTCTCCAAAAAATTTAATGTTGTCCATTATTGGTACTCCATTTACATAACCAATAGGTACATATTGCTACTATGTATTTATTTTGTGACATAACTAGCATCAAGTCACAAAATTAATATTCATAAAAATGATAATCGATATCCAATAAACATTAAAGTAGTAACACTAATTTATGCAATTATCGATATTTTTATTACAACACAAGGAACATTACAATACTCAATATTCTATGATCGAGTTAATATAAAAAGCTACAGACGCCATTACAAGGAAATTAAATTCGCAACAAAGAAAAGAAATACAGCAATACCAACACCAATTTCGCTATCCATGTCAGAAAAACCAAGTGACTAATCTTCTGCGAGGAAAATATTTTCCTTAATAACAAAAGTAACTCCATTTGGAATTTCTTTATTCCATATAATAAAAGCTAGTGAGCTGCCCGCTTTCACCCGCATTTCTTCATTCAGTCATAAGCCATTTGACGCCCTTAAGAAAGAAATTTCAAAAATAGCTTACTACGTTTTCATTTACATTTCTACTGATAGTGGGCATTTGAACTGTCTATGGTCATCGCGGTTAGTATACAGTCCAGATGCTTGTTTTTGTAGTAAGTAGTGTTTATTAGTAGTATTTGACGGCGGCTACGTCCAGTTATAAACTCTATGCACAGCGAGCAGTACCGTAATTTACCCTGTGGCAGCATTTAAATTTATTACAGTGGTAACACCGGCAACTGTCGTCGCTGCCCCACCCATCTGGCTATAAAAAGGGACCGCTCGGTGTACTGCGAATCATTCTTGTTCCAGATACGGCGCGGTGTGGACATGCTGAAGGCCTATAGTTATATAGGTTGCAACCTACGCAAAACCCGTTTCCTGCCCACATATTTATTTATTCGTTTTTTTTTTAACATAATATTATTTAATAAACATAAAACAATAAAAAGGGAACTTAATCAAACAATCCACTACCAGTAGGCAACGTGCCCATTATGCTGGCAGCATTGCCACGTTGAATGGCAATGCTCAATCTTTGGCCGAAGTAGAGGCCAGCATTTTGGTCACATGTGGCTTTAACCAGTCGTTTCGAAAGGTCTTTAAAAATTTGGTGAGCACTCGGTCCCCAAGGCCCCAGTGTCTCAACTGCAAAAGGCGCAAATATAAAACCGCTATCAAGATTACTATATTTGCGCCTTTTTAGCTGCTCAGCAGAATTCGCAGTAGTAGTAATTCGTAGTAGTTGTTATATCATTGTAGTTTTTAGTTGAAAAAATAAAGACACCCCAGATTCCAAAAAAACTAGTACATTAATAAGCTTCAGGAAGAAATTCCAATTGTCAAGTCTAGCAGTTTGGCCTATACATGTGATATTGTCTGTCTGTCAATGTCATTGACCGAGCGCGCGAATCGAACGAAGTCTGCTTCAACTTCCGAAATATACTTTCATCTGTCTCACAGGTAATATTTTTCAACTAATTTTGATGAATCTTAAAAGTTCTAAAATTTCATTGAATGTAATGAAATTTTTCCTTGGCGATTTTTGATTGGAGGTATATTTCCCCAAAGAGTGAAAGTTTGCAGCGGCGTTATTTACAGGCAAATTTTGATCATTTTTGCTAGAAGTATTAGGTAAATTTTAGAATTTCAAGTATATAAACATGAGCAAAGTTGGCCAAGATATTATCAGGATATAAATAAGGGCGTGAAGTCTGAGTTCGGGAACATCATATGAAAAAAATGAGTTAGCAAGGTCTGTTCACTGAACTACTAGTTGATAATTCAGGACAAAACCATTTAATGATATAGATATGCATAGGTTTTTGAAGTGAAAACTTCTTTAGGCGCGTTGAGCACTTTTGGGTGAACAAAAATCATGAAACTCGCGTCATCGTCACCGCACGTTTCCCATGTATATGTCACAAGTTACTTAGTTTTCTATCGACAGTCCCCAAACACTGCCCCGCTCATTTTTTGTTTCTTCTTTTCTCCAGCCTTGACACAAGCGCTTAGTCATAGTTACAGACAATTTGCGAAATACTCGCTATTTTCACCGACAATTCTGCAAGCAACGCTGCATCTGATAAGCTCAACCCGTTGGAGACCTTTAGAAGAGCGTATAAGCAATAAAGGCGACAAAGTCAAGCTCTCACAAATCATCTGCGCTCGCCTTATGCGCAGTGGAAATTAGTACGCGAGCTCCAGAACTAATGTAATTTGATTTGCTCACTCCCACATACGCCAAGAGCACAATAAATAGAGCCCTCTAAGAAAAATATGACAGCAAAAATAACGCGTTAAAAGTAAAAACAACAAAATTTTCAAACAAATATAACAAGTATCTCTTTTTTAACAGGCTAATGCTGTTGGTCTCTACCGACCTTTACAGCGTCACCTTCGCTTAAGGCGCCCAACTGTCAAAAGTGGGAGGTAACTAGCTGGCGGGCACCCCTGGGGTACGAGTCTCGGCTTGGGCCGTTGCCGGGATAAGAGGATCGAGAAGACTACGTCCACTGGAAGAGTGAAACCTATTGAAAGTAATAACAAAAGCTCGCGTACTGTGACAATCGTACAGTCCCGTAGATGGTTATCGGTTACCATTGCCACCTAACGATGCGTGGCCCTGAGATAATCCAAGATCAAGATTGGAGAAATGCCGGAACTGACTTACCGTGCAGGGCAGCGCTTTGTTTTCTTAACAAACACGATTATAGGTATGACGTTTAGGCTATTTTTAAATGTATGGTCGCATACAGTGTTAAAATTTTGTAAGTTTAGCAAAAAGTTACATTGATTATTATGCTTACCTGAAATATAAACGATAAAAAATGTAAGAATAAATAAATAAATATAAATAACGCCCAACGATCACATACATAGATCCTGGACCCTAACTAGGATACCCTGTGTTCAGGGACCCCGAAACTACGAGGACCATGGTCCGACAACACCCAGATTCAGAACAAGTATTTGCGCTTTTTTCCGTGTACAAATACTTTTACGGCCACGGAGGGGTGATTATCAAACGATGCAATTTAGGAGCGTCCAAGCCTGAGAATCCATAAAAACATTAGATTTCCATATTGGTGTATTTTTTTATCGAAAATGTATCATACATGTGTTTCAATGGATTTGTAATAAGCCGTGTAATGCATAAAAGAAATCGATAATATTTATTTGAAATTGAATATCATAATTTCTTTGGCGCGTCCATTACATACCTGTATTTGTAAATCAGGAAAAACTCTCTTATATAAGTAAAACAAGCATTAATTTTATATGTCATATTGATGACAAATACTTATGGTATTCGTACAATAGTTTTCTCTTCATTATTAGGTTATGTATTTAAATTATAACACAAACAATTTTGTCCGAAGAAAAAATACTAATAACTTTGGCGCAATGAAACCGTGTAGCCACTCTGCTTAAAACGGCCACGGGGACATATTGCCGACCTTCCCTGCACCCTTCAGTTATGCTCTATTCAATACCAGGAGACGAGTGCCCATTCGTTACAAAGTGAGAAGATATATTTTTTTTTCTCGCCCATAACGGAGTTTCGCGCGATAAGTGCCTAATTTCTTCTATGTTTATTGTCATGCTATTATTTGTTTCTGGTGCATGCATATTTTTGTGCACATTACTTCAGTCAAACAGTGCGCACGTGGCAATAAAAGGTTATAATCGTACATCAGCCATTTGTGAAAATAAATAATCATTGATGATTTCTAATTTCTTTGGCCCTAATTTCTTTGGATTTCTTTGGCAGATTGCGCCAATGAAATTAGTATTAGTACAAAGAAATTATAAAAAATATCAATAAAAGAGTAAATACCATACATTAAAACGTTAAATGCATTCAAATATCTATTATAATAAGCTTATGTTGATTTAAGCTGACACTATTATTTAGCTTTAACGGAATAACACAATTTTCTTTCTACCTAATTTAGTGCTGGCTTAGTTTGCTTGCTCGGCTCGTTTGCGGTCAAACAATTTCAACTAAACTCACTCATACGAATGTATATGTCATTTTTTTTTTTCAAAACTGGATTTATACTAGCCATTATGCACAACCAAAATTAATTAATTTGGCATGACAGAATATATATTATCCACATGTATTTGTATGCCTTACTTTACCTATCCTGCTGTAAAAATAATAATCGCTACTGCCAGGCTGACTAAAAAAATTGGTAAAACTGCTTCACATTAATTCCCTTTGTTTTAGAGCACAACGTAAATATAAATGGCAAAACGCAAAGAGTCTACGTAAGAAGTCTGCTGTTAAATAAAACTTAACAATACACAAAAAGTGCATAAAGCTGTCTTAAAACGATACAAATACGAGAAAGAAAAAGAAATCGCAGTTCTTTGCCCCAAGTTTGGATCAGCTACAACATGAACCAAAAATAATTTAGAAAACGATTTGAAAGAATGAAAAATAGGAGGTACAGTCTCAAAATAAAACGAAAAATGTTGAAGATAATGAAACAACTGGAAATACTTTGGGAACATAAATAATAATGCAAAAAAAATAGAAATATTTTACGATGATGATGAGAACAGCAGAGTTTATCCAGGAAAAAAAGAATTTACAAAACTGGGAACCGTGAAAAACAGAAGAGATTGAACGATTCTTTAAATAATCTATATCAAGTGTACAAAAAGACCAATGTATAATCTAAAATAACTTTTTGCAGTCTTCATTTTGCAGACATCGCTAGTTTTGGGTTAAAATTCGGGATAGCAAAGCACACATGAATGACACATACTTATGTCAGACCCACGCTAATATTGAAGTTTTATATTTAAGTTATGTATTATACAATCAATAATGTAATTAATATCGAACTTTTGAAGACCGATTGTGTCTAATAACCCATTTTTTAAATGTGCCTTAGTTTTTGTATATGCTATTATTGTTTATTAATACATGTGATAATTAAAATAATGTCACATAAACAAAAGTTATAAGTAATTTTATTTAAAACTATTTATTTTTCCCATAAAACTAATATCTTTGATATGATTTCTAATTCCTTTGTTAACAAATCTAAGTTCTTCGGCATGTTTCCTAATGTATTTGGTGCTTTTTCTAATTTCTTTGGTACATATCTAATTTCTTTGGTACATATCTAATTTCTATGACCAAATACAGTTTAAAATCGTCAAAACTTCGAATCGGCTCGATAGATTTTGGGGCGAATAACATATTAATGTAGATCTTAGAAGCCTCTACAAAGTATGTTATTTAATTTTTGGAATTAATGAAAAAAAAAATTGCGGCGAAGAAATTATAATTTTTTACGCACTTTCTGATAATCACCCGGAGATCGAACCTGCCGCCTTCGAACTACGAGCTGACCTGCTCAACCAACACACAACAGGTTGTAAAGCTCAGGTTAAAAAAAAATATCTCACATAAATTTTGAAATTAAACCTTGGGAACTTTCATAAATAGGTATTATCACAATTGCCCAAATATATTTATGAACTGCTATTTTCAAAAGTAAAACAAATAAATCAGATCTTTTAGTTTGCATAGCTCTAACTTCTAAGACTTGTCAAAGTTCTCTTGCACAACCACTTTTACTTTCAAGATAACAACATTCCGACATCGATAACATTACCCCAACACTAAACAGTCAATCACTCCGATCCGTATCGCCGCCGCGGCAAACTGGCAACAATGGCGGGTATCGATAACTATCGATGTGACAGTCGGAACTATTCGAATAGTAGATAATATCGGCTTCTGGATCGATCGCGATCGGGACGCTCGTGCGAACATGTCAATGGTGATTGCTAAGGTTATTTATATTTGATAAGCACTTGCATTAAGAATTTGAACGTTGATTAATCTATTGGAAAAATTAAATGTTTTCTGTTCGTTTGTGTGCACTTTAAAAGGCAAAACCGATTTGCTTTTATAAATATTACAGGGGCCAATATAGGGAAAATGTTAGTCCTAGAAAATTTAGTTTCTCTGGAAAAACAGGTAACATCCAGGTTAAACTTCCGCAAATGGTTTTATGTACCTTAGCATGTAAAAAAAAATTGAAAAAAATGTCTAAAATCATTACATATTAAGAGACCACTTTTAAGAAATCGTATCTTTATTCCATTGTAAAAATACGCAATTGTCACAAAAAATACACGAGACAATTTGTTCTGCTGCCTTATTGTACGCAGTCACGCTATGTGTCTTTGGGAAAGCTCAAAAATTACATCACAATCGAGATGACAATGTGAAGCCAACAATCTAACGAATCGTGCGTGCGGAACAATCGATGCGGTGTTGTACGGTAGCGAATAAAAATGGATGTTCTGTGAGATAATTAACCGAGTGTTTTAATAAATGAATTTGTCTCGATCGAATAATATACAAATTTTATATGTATATAAAAAAAATATCGTTTTGAAATCATTAAATATGTCCACTGTCGTGCTATTTAAAAAGTGAGGGGTAAAAAACCATCTAAATATATTTATGAGTAATTATTTTGAACTTACCTTTTTTAAATATAACTTTAGATATAAAATAGCGTATTTGTTCCGTCTACATTTTAATATTTGTATGAGCTTTTTCTCATTCTCATTGTTATCGGAAGCTTTTCGTGTCTTCTAGGGTACAGATGTGAGAAAAAGATATCAAATATGATTAGCGATATCAATGTCGGATTTCAAATGACGGCGATCTTATTGCCATAGCAACAAGATAAGGTCGGTGCATGTGAATACGCCGTCTAAGCTATCTCATACATGATCTCAGTATAAAAGCTTGCTTGCGAAATTAACTTTGATGCATAGAAATACAAATTACATCTTTACAGAGAGACAATGAACCACCAACGATCCTTTTTATACTAAATGGCATCATAAACATCAATTAATACTAATGAACTAACCCACATTATAAATGGGCGCTTCCTGATTTAACGTTATTTTCTCTATCCACCCTTTTCAATTAGTTTTAGTCGCGATGGCATTGTTTAATTGCCTGTTTAGGGAGCATTGGACTTTTGATCACTTTATTAGTCTCTGTCAGGTTTTATGCGTTGTTGTTCCTTTGTGTCTTAATTATTACATTTCATAGGTTTATCTTCATGAGCGTTTATTTGATCTACGTATTTGTCGTATTCTATGTCATTTAATGTTAAATAATATTGAGATGGTATAATAAGCACAGTATTCGTTATATGTAAAAAAAACTGAGATTAAAACTACCTTAATTTCATACAATATAGGGAGACACAGAATGAATACAATATGGCTTCAGATGAATGCTGTTGACATGCCGCGACTGTTGACATGCCATATTTTCGTCAACAAACAAGAAGTAGTTCAACAACAAACAAACAGCCAAACGGACAAACGTTTATTTACACGTCTATGTACTTCAGTTGTCTTTTGTGTATGTTGTTTGAACTAACAACAAAGCGTCAGACGTACTGCTTTAAATAAATTCCACCATTAGAAAATCGTCAACATAACTTTCTACTGATTAATCCTTTCCTACAATTCTATGTAATTCAATAGTTTCCTCCCTGACCATAACCGTACGCCCATTTACATATCCTGGGCTTGGATTAAATTCCATGTGTTCTATAGAAGTAGCGAGGATGTTGTCAATAAACAAGTATAAGTATCTACTGACAACGCAGTTAACGCGTCTATCAGATAGTCATTGCAATGCGATTGATAAATTGCGGAAAGTTGCGACTAGACATGTGGATTGTAGGTGGTGTTTGAATTCCCAAAGATCCTAAAATTCCAGTGAAGAATTATAACGTTTTACAAGGTGATTATTAATCAAATAGTTCTTTGATCTAGCTGGTAGGGGAAAAGGACAAAAAATGCCCTAGCTGCATTACTCCAGTCAGTGACTCAGTGATGCTAAAGTATGAAAGCAACTCACAGTGTCTCTTACTTTCTACTTTAAATCGTGTACTTTTTGTATATATCCTAGTCGCTCAAGATCTAACTGTTGCAGTTGAGTTTTATTGTGTTTCTATGTTTGAAAAAGTAACTGAATCAGACGAGTTTTTGAGTCAACCTGCCATAAAATAAAGTTCACCATTTTAAAGATCACTTTCTACAGAATCTACCTAGCGATGCTTTAAAGCAGTTTAAAGGTTGATAAGGACCAATAACATAAACCCGTTCAATAAAAACAATTATCTTTTGCGTTAAGGAATAATAATTAAGTTTCAGGCTGATGTCACAGTTATGCGAACTTGACTGTTTAGTAACAGTATAGGAACCTGTCAAAGGAATATATCTGTTGATTGCCACTGCGCGAAATTCTTCACGCCAGGGAATGTTGCAATCACTTTCTTGCCATCAATGGAGCTACCGTCAATTGTACAACATTTCTCGATTCAATAAATTTCACCGTAAATATTCGATACATCGTCAGACTCGATTAATCCATAATCGGTTTCTCTGTAAACTATTTATTTTTGCCTTTAATTTATAGTGTGAGTGACCGAGAAAATATATTTGTCGGCATTTAGTTATTTTTATTTTTTTATTACCAATTGATGATTCCATGCTCATAGTGTCGCATATCTCTATCCATCCAAATGTTGTCTGGAAGAGATCGCTCTTGGCGATAAGACCGCCCACTGTGCCTACTTATTATGTGATTTTCATTTCTACATTTTTATTATTGGAGTCAATATAGTGTTTTAACCGACTTCCAAAAAAGAGGAGGTGCTATGTTCGTCTGTGTGTATTTTGTATTGTATGTTTCGAGGTAAGATGTACAATCAAATGGGTACCCAAAATTTAATTTAAATCGATTTAGCTAACCCAAACAAACAAACACCTAGACAAACTACGCTTTAATTTGTATGTATGAAGGAATATAAATATCAAAGAAAATAAAAACGCAATTAAAAATAGAAAATACAATGTTAATAAAGACAATGTTATCTTATAATAATGATGCCAAACGTAATCTATAATTATATAATTATAATGATGATGTAGAAGTAGAAAATATGTCTGGAATTATAAGTCTGGAATTGGTAACAAATTAGCAGTTAATTGGGAAAATGTGATTAAAATGAAGTCTGAAATTCGTAACATATTAGCAGTTAATGGGAAAATGTGGTTAAAAGTTTCTTGGCCGAAGTAAATCTGAAACACTACTCGACGTCAGTTCCAACTTCAAATTACTGCACAAATATAGCGTTGCCATTATTACGGACCATTTGTGATATGTGGCAAGTCGTGGGGGAGAAACGATAAAAATAGATGATATCAGAAATACACGAGACGCGTATAGCGTGAACTAGTGATATGAGTTAGTCGATAATTAAATATATCGATAAAGCCGGAGTAACTTAATGCCACAGAGAATAGACAAGTATTTGTTTAATTTGTGAGCGTGTCTTGTGTATTTCTGTATCATTTTGTATTAAATATGAACTTCCGCGAGGTCACTCCCGAGTCAATTGAAATTTTTGATGGAATTACGTTTGATTGCAACATTAAGTCTTTGACTACCGTTGTTCACCATGACAATAGATTTTCTATTGTTCAGGGCAGGGCAGTTAATGTGTTATACATAAATATTTAGTCTATATGTGTAAGGAAGAAATACACTAGACACGCTTATGCGTATTGCTTCATCATTTCGTATTAAAGACGGGTTAAAGTTTTTGATTGTTTTATTTATCAAAAACTGTTTTCGCAAAAAATGAAAAAGTTGTGAAGAAAATAAATAAAAAAAAAACCACAATCGTTCTGAGTATGCGTGTTTTATACACTGACATTAGCTTTAGTACAATAGCTAGTCGCACTAAGTCATATTAACACATCAGATAGATGGATCCCATTTTTTTATAGTTTAAATAAGTTATCGACGCTTAAAAGATAGTGTCTCAACCCTAACGCTCTTGATTCCCGCGGTGGGAACTGTCTGTGCTCCATAAATAAAACAAAGCCTGAGATAAACCTGTGAAATAATTATATGTAACACGATCGTTGTACTGTGGGTCGTGCGTGGTTCTGTGTTAGTAGCTATCTGAATAATGTTAATTTAGCTTCATTCTTATTTAGTTTTCGAGCATTCCAATAATGACAGCCACAAGGCATATTCAAGAAACATTCGACCATGCTATATTTTCAAACAAAGATTTACTTTCAGTCTAGTTATTGTACTGACTAAGAAAATGATGGTTGAAAAATTGTTATTCGTATACCTGTTCTTTTTGCATCTGCTGTTTTAGGACACTTTTGTTAAGGAGATATTTTTCTTATGTCTATGGTTTTACATTCTAGGTTTCCTAATTTAACTGTCATCAAATTTTTCCTCTCATTATTTTTACGCTTTTATATTGAAGCCATATCAAACATTTTCTGTTTCTTTCTATTTTGTCCTAGTCTCAATGAAATATTTTATACATAATAATGTCTACCTGCTAATTATCATTTTGGTCTCTTGTATCAACTACCAATCTATTGTCATTATCTTTGCTACTAATACGTATCATTAATGTTCTTTTTACAGCTGTACGTCTATGAAAATAATCATTTTTGGATAGACAACATTTTGATACGGAATGTCTTGCTTTTCAAAGTTTGTCTTCGATTTTGGTGCTCACATAAAAATTGGTGCCCTACCTAAACAAAACGAGGTTTGTCCATTTGTTCAACCCGGGTCCGCAGTCCCTTTTTGAATTATTTAGACCAGCAAAAAGCGCTCTACGCAGAGCAGAAATATTTTATTATATAGATTTTTGCAAGGTTACTTTCTATTTTACCAAGTACAGTAACTTATTCATTTCAACATGTAGAAATGGTGTTCATATATCAGTTTACAAATTAAATAAATTGTGTTGCCAGAAAATAAACGATTTTAAGAGCACCGATGTAAAAAGCATCTAAAGCATTCCCAAAAGAAAGTCTTGGTGATAAAAATTCGATGCCAAATATCCAACCCTACTTTCAGTCTTACTCAACCAATACTTTATCTGCCAAAAATGCTGTACAAACAAACAAACCGATCAAAACAAACAAATATGTATCCTGAACAAAGGCGTGGGTGCAACCTCAACGATTTAGTATTTTTTGCCCATTTAATGTGCCCACTTAACGACCGATGTTTGGAAATCGGTGATTGCAATGCAAATAATAGAAAGTGGTACAAATTAGTACACGAGTGGTGATTGTATTTGTATTGGTGGGTTCGGATATTGCTAATCATTGTCTGAAGACGAAAGCAGCTAAGTGATATTCTAATTTTATTCGTACATCAACTGACATTTTCTTTTGAATCTCTAAATGTCTATTTTTATGGTCACCTAACAACTTACCCGTCAACCATAGGGCTTAACTGAAAATCAGCGCCAGGTGTTGAGTACACCGGCATGAATGCTGAGTTAAGCCCTTTTCGACACCACTGCTTCCGTGCTATATCTACTCTTTTATTTCCCTTATTAAATACTTTTAACTAGGTACTGTTTATATTTAATTGTATTCTCTTGTTGTATGTATATTCTTGTAAATTTTATTTTATTTCTGTAAGTGAGTGTTGAATAAATGTTTTTCTTTCTTCTTTCTTTCTTTCTATGTCTCATGTAAAGACGTGACAATTCAGCTTACTAATTTACGATGATCATCATTAAGACGCCTACTGCTTTACATAGGCCTCCCTTATAGAGGGCCCCGATGAGCGGCTACTTGCATCCTGCATCCAACGGCTCCCGCAGTTCTGACCAGTACCCCTACAGCGTAACTGTTCTGGGAATCGGTTTCGCCTGCCATCCTGTACGCGCGAATTAACAGGTCCACGAGAACACGATTACCATCCCCACCAGACTTATGCGGTAAGGCCCTAGGTCGTCGGTCCACCTAAGATAGCTTACGCTTCGTCTTTTGGTTCGTGGTCGCCATTCGATAACCTTTCTTTCCCATCGGTTGTCAGATCTACATGCGATGTTGCCTGCCACTTCAACTTGCTAATTCTAAGAGCTATGCCAGTGATCTTAGTTCTGCGATGGATGCGATGATATATATACAATACAAACATGCTCTGAAACGATCGCTCTTAGGATTATTTCGTAGCGTATCTAGAAAGAAATTTTCACTTCAAAAACACGAGTATGCTTGACCACAGGACTGAAGTAAAACTTCTTTAGCCCCATCTATCGGCCGGTATAACTTTGTTTTTGCTTTGTGTAATGTCGCCATCTTGACAATTGTAAATTGTCATTTTACCGGACATACCAACATAATTTGCAGCCTCAGTTGTATGCTGAACCGGGACCTATTCCTGACATCGCGCAGTATTGCATATTTGTGTGTGTGATTGTGTGACTTTAATACTAATTTGTGTGTAACTTTGTTATATTAACTACAACTCTTACACGGCTAAAACTCACGAGATATAGTCGATAACTCGACCGGTGTTCGGGCAATAAAGATGCCCATCCTCAAGGAGTACGCGCGGCGGCGGTGGCGCGGTGGTGGTGGTGAGAGTTGTAGTTATGAGTACTACTCACGTCAGTTTCTATAATATTACTTTGTTATATTGGCAATAGAGATCTACGTTAATCAACAACTTTAAACTTCTGTTCGCCTCGTCACATATTCACCGGCTTTCTTCCCAAGTCAAGCGGGTGTAAAGAAGTTTTACTTCAAAAATACACGATTTGAATTCGAATTTGATGGCATTTTATCGATAGATAATAAATAATTAACACTAAAAGTTGTACAGGAGAAATAAGGCAATACTGTTGGGTAATTAAACCAATCTTTATTCCATTCCTTAATTTCTTATATACAATCATCTTATATCTTTTGTAACATTTAACTACAGTCAAATTACATTAAAAAAATTAATTCACATCAATAGAATTTCGGAATTAAATTCAGACTAGAATATGCTATGAATGTAAAAGTACTTATATAAATAACAATCGCACAATCTGAAGAACAATTGACCAAGCTCATATGTTATAAGCATTTTGTTTGAATCAGATTACAGTTTAGATAACTCGACACGTCTATTTGTTTCCATGTCTAGTCATTGATAAAATATCTATTAATGTTTTCCAGTGGTCATCAAACTTTTATTATGTACGCATCGGTCAATCGTCCTTAAACGCAGTTTATCTTACATGGAAAGAGTATCGTGTATTTTTATTAGAATAAATGACTATTACAATGACTATGGCTATGAATATGACTATGACTGTGACTATGACTAAGACTATGACTATGACTACGGCTACGACTATGCCTGTGACTATGACTATGTACAACAATCTGCTATGCTAACCAACGGCGGATTGGTGGGCGACACATGTTCTTGCTTAGAGCTTGTGATTTTTAAAATGCCGCTTTCCTCGCGATGTTGTAAAAGCGACTGCATTTCTGTACATAACTTGTAAATTTATATGTACATTTATATGTACCAAGAGATAATCCAATCAACACTTTGGGAACCACTGATCAAGTCATTGATAAAACATCTATTAGACGATAGCCCATTGTGTTTAAATAATAATGATTGCTTTCAATGAAACCACGTGTCAGGAAATGCGAGAAGTGATCTCTAAGATGATTGAATGAAAGTGATGTTAAGTCTGGAGGATGTTCGATAACTTTTTTCTGACTTGATTAATGCTTACCTTGCATACTTATAAGAAACTAGCTTCTGTCAGAGGCTCCACTGTAGTTTATTTATCTTCTCTTATATTTAATTTTTATTTTCATAATTTACGTATCTGACGGCGGTAACATCCAGTTATAAACACTATGCGCAGCGGGCAGTACCGTATTTTACCCTGTGGTAGCATTTAAATTTATATTACAGTGGCAACACCGGCAACTGTCATCGCTCCCCTACCAATCTGGCTATATAAAGGAAGCGATCGGTATGCTACGGGATCATTCTTGCTCCGGACACGGCCCGGTGCGCATGCTGAAGACCTATAGTTATATAGGTTGCAACCTACGCACAACCCGTCAGCCTATATAATAGGTCTTTACCTATGAAATTGCCGTATTGCAGTACAGACTTTTTCAAACAAAAAAATGTTTTGATTGGCTATGAATTCTAAATTCAAATTGATTTTGTTTTAAAAATATGACATTCTATTTACAATATAAGTCTTTTGTTTATTGATTAGCGTTGTATTTTCATTACATTTCAACATTTTTCCTCATAATGGATACTTTGAAATTTCGTGTAATTATAGAATATGATTTCCGTCGTGGCACCAACGCGGCACAAACGACACGTAACATCAACAACGTTTACGGAGAGAACTGTACAAACGAACGTACAACCCGTTATTGGTTTGCTCGGTTCCGTTCTGGGAATTTTGACTTGAAAAATGAACCTCGTGGTCGTCCGGAAACTTTGGTCAACAATGATGAATTAAAGGCGATTGTGGAAGCTGATGAATCTCAATCTACAGCTGAGCTGGCAGCAGCTTTTGATGTTAGCATCAAAACAATATTGGTCCATTTGCGACAGATTGGCAAGATAAAAAAGCTTGATAGATGGGGGTGCCCCACGAACTTAACGATCGCCAGCGCAACGTACGCGTCGAGACTTGCCTTGCGCTGCTTAACAGGCACAGAAATGAAGGAATTTTGAACCGAATTGTTACGTGCGACGAAAAATGGATTCTTTTTGACAATCGAAAGCGCTCAGCAAGTTGGTAAGATCCTGGTTCGGTACCAAAGCAATGTGCAAAACGAAAAATGACCCCTAGAAAGGTGATGGTCACAGTTTGGTGGTCTAGTGCTGGTGTGATTCATCATAGCTTTTTACAAAACGGCGAGAGCATTACTGCAGATGTGTACATTGAAGAACTGACCACAATGATGGCGAAACTCGCACGTCTGCAACCAGCTGTGGTCAATCGGTCGTCTCCACTGCTACTTCACGACAACGCGTGACCCCATACTGCACAACAGACCGTCTCTAAGCTGCATGAGTTGGGTTTGGAAGCTCTCCCTCATCCGCCATACTCACCGGATCTTGCGCCTACCGACTATTACTTTTTCCAAAATTTGGACAACTTTTTAGTGGGAAAAAAATTCAATTCCCGAGAGGCAGTACAATACGCCTTTGAAGAGTTTGTTGTCTCCCGTCCTGCAGATTTTTTCAAGAAGGGCATCCATAAACTTCCACAGCGTTGGCAAAGATGCATTGATTGCAGGGGTGATTACTTTGAATAAAATAAATAAATAAGTTCGAAAAAAAAAATACTTTAACTTTTTTCAAACAAAACGGCAATTTCATAGGTAAAGACCATATCTATGATATTTTTTTATTTTATTTTATTTTCAATTTTACTTAATTTGTTTATATCACCGACCTCTCGACTCTCTCCAATAAGTCTTTTCATCCAAACGTTGACTGGAATAGATCGCTTTTAGTGATAAATCCGCCCATTGTACTATAGCTTTAAGTTTCATCTTCTGTAAATGTTTTTGTGGTGTGGTGTACAGTAAAGAATTTTTGTATTGTTTTGTATTGTAGTGTATTGTATTGTATTGTGTTCTCAACTCACCAATGATTTTTAGCTCCTGCTCGGTGGCGCTGTAAAGATAGTGATCAACAGCATTAGTGCTTATAAAAGTGGTATTGTGAAATTAGTCGACTATGATCAACGAAGAAAACAGACAAATGAACAATATGTATCGGTACAAGTCATAGATTCACATATACTTAGTGTAAGCCATATCGCCACCGATTCATTAAAAACCAATCCAGTTCCATCCTCAATAGAAATCGTTAAAATTATGATATCTTCAGACAGAGAAATCAATATAAATCATTCATTACATTGGGATACACAGTATACTGTTTTCTAATAGGTTCCATATCCATAGCCATATATTATGTTTAGTAAATTTTAAATCTCATCAGCATAATTGATTTTCTCATACATGGATATGAATAATGGATCTATCAAAATATCATTAAGTGGTAGATGGTTCAAGGCATAAACGACTTTAATATTATAAACAGAAAAGATTTAATTGTTTATTTGCATGGTAGGCTCTGTAACTACTGAACGGATTTGAAAAATTCTTTTACTATCAGTATCCTACATTATCCTTGATAAACATAGTCGATAGAATATATCTATACATCTAAAATTCAAAGTCCTGACTGACTTATATATCAACGCACAGCCTAAACCGCTGGTTTGGTGGACTTGAAATTTGGAGGGTGTGTTCTTTGTAAAGTGTAGGTAGATACCTACACTACGAAAGGGTTTTTCGAAATTCCACCCCTAAGAGGATGAAATGGGTGGTTGAATTCTCTATGAAAATTTTTCTTCTTCGTTTCCTATAGTCCACGTGGGCGTAGCCGCGGGCAGAAACAAGTACTATATGAAATACCCCTGCAAAGCCGCGTTTGGCCGCTAGTTTGGTTATAAATTGCTGCAAGCCACTTTTGACGATGCTAGGCTTATATCGTCAAAATACAGAACTTGAAAAGTAGCAAATATAATAAACTTACACAGTGGTTACCTACATATTTGCTCCTTTCAGTGTCGAGACATTGAGGCCGTGGGGACCGAGTGCGCTCAAAATTTACAAAGATCTTTCAGCACGTCTGATCGAGTCAACAATGAATGAATTTTAAATAAATAATATATATAGATTTTATGTCAATAATCGTTAATACAAAACTAAACTAGACCTAAAAAACTAAACTATACCTAAGAACTTAAAGAAATAAAAACTAAAAATTTAAAATAAACTGTTGGTCGAGGGGAAAGTTCCCAGAATGCTGGCAGCATTACCACGTTGAATGGCAATGCTTATTTTTTGTGCAAAATAAAAGCCAGCATTCTGGTGACCTGATGCTTCCACCAAACGTTTGGCCAAGTCCCTATATGTTGCTATGGCAGCCGACCCCCATGGACCCATTGTCTCCACCCCAAACGGCACAAACATGTAGGCCCTATCAAGGAGTGTATATTTGTGTCGTTTGAGGTTTTCGGCTTTGGCGGCGGCCGCGTAGCTTGAACTGTAGTTAAATTTTATGTGATTTCGCAAACTTATGACTTTCATCCCCTCTGCTTTGATTACTTCCTCACAATGGATAACTTCCTTTCAATAGATCAGATGTTTTATCAATTTACCTAATAGATTTTACATTGATACTATGTTAGGTAAATTAAAATATAAATAAAATATTTGTACACATTTCACACAGCGCCATCTAGCCTTGAACTAAGCAAAGCTTGTACTATAGGAACCAGATAACTGATACAATACTTAGACACTTTTTGTTTGTAAATACATACATAGATTACAATACACCCAGACACAGAACAAACATCGATGTACATCTCACTTTTTATAATGTGTGGGAATCGAACCCACAGCCTACAGTTCAGCAGGCAGGATTACTACCAACTAAGTTATCGGGCTAGTCACTGAGCTCATGTTTTTGTTAAAAAAAAACGAGTTTACATAAATCGTCACCTAACAAGCTTTTGACCAAGATCAGGGGTGGTGATCGCGAAACTTTGAACAGTTAGAATTTCCATACTAACTAAGCACATAAACTGCGTATTGAAACTGTCAAATCTATACAAATTTGTGTTTTTATAGGTTGCAATCGAGTTACGTGATCACCTAGCTGATCTTCTTTGATCACTAAGAGCAACGCACAAATGTGGTTAAAATATAACGACTTTTAAAAACATGTATGTTGAAGTGACATATCAATTTAGTAGATAAAAAACTATTACTATTGTATACATTAACAATTTAGTTTTTTTAGTATTCAGAAAATAAAGGCAATTTGCCGTGTAAAAAAATAAACTAAATTATTTAACTAAATTTATTATTTAGTAGATTGATCCGGAACGTATTCATATCGACATTTGGTATTCCACACGGTACAGGTAATCCTTTAGAACCACGTGTGGCTCTCATCACACTCGAGTTTTGCACCGCTGGCTATGAATTTTAATTCAAAACTTGTGACAGTCCTGACGGGTAAAATATTGGTAACACAGGGGTTTTGATCCAGGGCAGATTAAATGGGATTTCAAATTGTGTACGACGTTCTCTCACGTAACGAGCGATCGCTGGAGTTTTAAACCATTTTTAAAATTTTAGTGGTGTCGATTCTGTGTCGCATTTTCTAAAACTAAAGTAAACTTACAGTATGGCGGTACTCTTCTGATAAAGGGGAAATGAAAAAGGCGGAAATATGTTAATTTCGTTTAGCTTTAGAGTATGAGACACAGAAACCATTTTTTTCATATAATGAATTTGGGCAGTTGTAATGGTATGATTTTGGAAAAAAGCAATATTTAATCTAACTATATATACGAATAACTCAAAGGTTGAAAGTTGAAAGACTGGCTGACTGACTGACATAGTGATCTATCAACGCACAGCCCAAACCACTAGACGGATCGAGCTGAAATTTGGCATTCAGGTAGATGTTACGACGTCAGCATCCGCTAAGAAAGGATTTTTCGAAATTCCACCCTTAAGAGGGTAAAATGGGTGGTTGAATTATTTTCCCATAAGCCACGCTGCGGGCGAAGCTGCGGGCAGAAGCTCGTTCATAATAAACTGCTGGCTTGTTATAACACATTACGTGAATCGATCGGTGCTCAAGTCTGAGGAGGTTTCATTCTTAAATTGTCATTTTATGAATTACATGTCGAGTTGAGTACCAGTACTCACGTCTGAGCGTTGTTGTAATACGGGCCTTATCATTTCTTAATTTTTTCAAATTATTAAAAAGCGTGGTTTCTTGTTTTAGGTATGGTTTTATCTGTTTTTATATACAGTATTCTACTATATGGTAAGAGCTTTCTGCCTTTTATTCCGCCAAGCAGTAGTGTGCAAGTATGCTGTGTTACAGCCTGAAGGGCATTGTAAATGAGTCTTTATGACCTAATCTCACAATCTCAGATTACTAAACTGTGTTGATGTCTCAGAATGACGTGTGCAGTGCAGTGTCACGCGAAACTCAATACTTTAGAGTTCCGAGTGACACTCAAACGTATATGGGCAGCCGTGTCACTTAACATCAGGCAAATGACCAGCTTGTCATATAATTCATTGACATAAAAATAAAAATAAATTTTGTATAATATTAATTTTTTTTTTAATAAAAAATGTCATCATCATCATCTCTTAAACTGATGAATCATATTTTTGACTTGCATAGAATTACAGTGACCTCAACAGACAGAGTGCGAAACATTGTCCTAATGTTGTAAAGGCGCGTCCATAATTGCCGTTTGAGCGTGTAATTATGCACGCACCGCGGGCGACTAAATTGTGAATTTCCGTTTTTTGAAGCAAAACTTTTTACGCACCCTTGACTTGGGGGACTTGGGGCTGGTGAATGCGTGACGAAAACGTTACTGAAATTGATCGAGCGAGGCGAACGGAAGTTGAGAGAGAGATATAAGTTAGTGAAGATAAAAAAGAGAGTTACCTATGTTTCGTATAGAAGTTTTGCTTCAGCCATGTGGTCTAAAATTGATTTGAGATATACGTAACTACGACCCGTGAATCAACAGTTTGACTGGCCCGATAGCTCAGTTGATAGTAACCCTGCCTTCTGAACTGTGGGTTATGGGTTCGATTCCCAGCGAGGACAAAAAATTGTGTGATGACCATAGGTGCTTGTTCTGTGTCTAGGTGTTATATTGTATTCTATGTATGTATTTACAAACAAAAAGTATCTATATATTGTATCAGTTATCTGGTTCTCATAGTACAGGCTTTGCTTAGTTTGGGGCTAGATGGCTTTGTGTGAGGTGTCAACACATTGGGGCCACTGGTGGAGACTGGGGGACTCTCCGCCGGATTGCACGGCTCCACAAGTCCTCATCCTTAGGCGCGTAGAGGCCCGAAGGAGCCTGCCGCCCGGGGCGAGTTGGCTGGACTGCAGTGGTGACCCTTCTCGCCCCGGTACGGCGGACGAGGACTCACGGGGGGGGGGTTTGGTGGGTTCGAGTCTCGCATACCCCCTGCCACCACGGACATTTCCCTCCCTAAAAAAAAAGTTGTCCACACATATTAATATTATTATCATATTATATCAGTCTACCAACGAGCAATAATGCTTCAACTACATTTCTACAAAACCGATATCGTCACTACACGTAGATCCGATCAAATAATCGAGTACAAGCCCACACGACCGAAACGCGTCGCATCGAAACAATGGCGTTCACGCATCGCCAACGCCATCTGCATCGCAATGAACACGTGTTCCGTGATGTGCAGTTAACGGGAAACCCTGGTGTGATGGTTTCTTGAAATCGATTTTATTTTGAAAACGATTTTTTGGTTTTCAATTACATGATATCGAATTTGCGGTACCAATTGTGATGTTTGGCAGAAACATTTATATTATATTATACCTATATATACATATATATAAACACTAGGTGGTAGGACTTTACTGCAAAGTTCGTCTAGGTAGGTACCACCGCTTTGCCAGTTATTCTGCCGCCAAGCAGTAGTGCGCAAGCACTGCTGTGTTCCGGTTTGAAGGGCACTGTAGCTAGTGAAATTACTGGGCAAATGAGACTTTATGATCTGATCTCACAGTTTATTAATCTTATTACTAGATTGTGCTGATGTCTCTGGATGACGTGCGCAGTGCAGTGTCACGCGAACCTCTATACTTTAGAGTTCCGAGTGACACTGCAGCTGGTATGGGCAGCCGTGTCGTTTAACATCAGGCGAACGGCTAGCTCGTCACGTCATATATACAAGGTGGCATTTAATTCACTCTTTTCCTTAACTTGTAACGCCACACATAAGTATTGAGTAGTAACGCAAAAACTAGGCAAATTTAATTTTAGTTTATTTGTTTGGAAGTCAAAAAATTTAATGCAAAGAGGCGATTTTTAGCACGTTTACAAGTCAAAATTATATTAGGTACTTAAAATTAAGTTTTTGTACTAAGCATATAGAATTACAAAGTGCTTATTGCCAAATATTACATAGGAAGCCTATTACAATATATGAGTTAGAAAAAAAGTTCTCTTTCTCACTACTGGTGTAAGCGATCCGGCACAATGCAGAACAGATACTCTGATCCGAAGCTTCGATTACACTAAATGACGAAGGTGACTTGATCGAAGTCTTCAAGGTAATCTGCTCGGTTTGTTGACAAATCTACGCGAACCAACAACTTTCAACTTCCGTTCGCCTCGCCAACACTCCCCAAGTCAAGCGGGCATAAAGTTCTACTTCAATAAACAGTTTATAATATTTGTTCCGTTTGGGGTTGAAACAATGGGTCAAATAATCCGCAATCAATAATCCGCAGGCGCGGCTTCTTGTCAAAGCGTTTTCCAGACGCCTGGTTGAGCTGACGCATACCTCGGCCAACGAATTAGCCTAGCTATTCAACGAGGGAATGTTGCCAGCTTTTTGGGTACGCTTCCCGCAGAAGGTGGTCTAAATTCTGTGTTTTATTTATGACCCCTTTTTGCCTACAATATCACTCTTTTTCAAATAATTAAATATAGTCTTATATTATGTTTATATGTAAATTGAATCTTTAATTGAGTGAGTATTTATGGTTGTTAAATAAATAAATAATTTGGAAAATTTCAAATAAAAAAAATTAACAGTTCACTGATAAGATGGTAATAAACTAAAGCTAAGAATAAAAGCGAAAGCAAATCAGTCGGTTCATATGTTTACGACGTTACAGGCCGCCGGCTCGTGGTTATTGACAAATTACCATAAAGTTACCACAAAGTTACCATAACTTTACCGTTTAGTTACCATTCGCCGGTAACCGCGACGAATTGAAAACACACCGTGGGCGTTGGCTTTTATGGGAAACGAAATTGAAAGGGTATGCGACTTTTTCTGTTTTATTGTTTTATTTTGCCATGACCGCATTTTATATCCTGAAACTCTATCACACTAATATTATAAAGGCGAAAGTTTGTATGTGTGTATTTTTGTTACTGCTTCACGTTCAAACGGCGGAACGGATTTGGATAAAATTCGGTACCAAGATAGCTTATACACTGGATTAACATATAGACTATATTTTAACCCGGAAAAGTGAAATGTTCCCGTGGGATGAGTAAATAGTTTTGTATTAATTGTACGGGATTTACTCACGTTATAATTGGCCGGACTATCCGACTATAGTTTCGACTGCGTTTGGCAGCCTTCCTCAAGGTGAGTGCGCGCGCGCGACGGCGACTTGCTTAGCACTACGGACCGCCGCGCGCAGCGCACGTGATGACAGCGGCTGCTGTGTAGGTAAAGGGGAGGGGGCGGGGGGTGGATCCCGCGACGTCGGCGTGCACTGAAGTTCATCCTCACTGGAATCTTCCTGTGTATCGGGAATACCCCAGCACACAGAACTAATCACATCACCACCACTCTCACGGTCACTCTCACGTACTCCTCGAAGACACGGTCGCCAAGTCGGTGGCAGGCTCCATCCTCCATCTCTATTGAAGTTAGGACGCCGACTAATTTCGATGGCTTCTCTGACTTTGCGGGGCACAAAGAACTTCTCCCGTGCTAAAACCTTCGCTTTGTCGAATCGAATATAGTGGTGCGCGTCAGAGATCAGAGAATGCTCCGCCACCGCTGAACCATTACAATCCATGTTCTTCATAGAACGTACGTGCTCCGTAAGTCTAGTGGAGACGTTTCTCTTCGTTTCACCGACGTAACATTTACCGCAATCGCAGGGGATCATATAAACACCGGGGACACCCAAAGGATCTCTATCCTTCGGAGAGCGGAGCAGCTGCCTAAGTTGCCCATGAGGACGGAATATTGTCTTGATGCTGTACCTCCGGCGTAACAAGTTTCCAATACTATCCGTAACTCCTTTAATGTATGGCAAGTACGCTGCCGCTCTCTCTGCCGATGTAATGCGCGTATAAGACGTTGCGTTTGCACTACGCCAACTCTGCTTCCAACTGTAGCCATTACTCTCCAGCACACCTCTGATGTGATTCAGCTCAGTATCTAGGTATTCGTGGTCACACAGTTTCAGTGCTCTGTTAATGAGTGTTCGCGGTACTGAAGCTAGATGCGCTGGGTGATGGTGTGAATCGGCCCTCAGATATCTATCAGTGTGCGTTGGTTTCCGGTATACCGTGTGAGACAGTCGGCCATTGGAGTCACGTTTTACCAGCACGTCAAGAAAAGGAAGAGCTCCACCTTGTTCACGTTCCACCGTTAAAGCAATTTTTGGGTGAATGCTATTTAGATGTGTCAAAAACAGGTCCACCTCATCCTCACGTACTATCGCAAACACGTCGTCCACATATCGCCACCAGTGCCTCGGTTTATACGGAGTGCTCAGTAGAGCGGCTTCCTCAAACCACTCCATGAATATGTTAGCGGCCACTGGCGCTATAGGAGAACCCATGGCAACACCGTCAACTTGCAGGTAGTAGTCCCCTTTCCAAATAAAATATCCGCTCGACAGTGTATATTGTATCAGCTTTACGTACTCGATAGGTATGGTAACGTATTGTAATAAGTCAGATATAATGTTCACAGTGTCGTCTATCGGTATATTCGTAAAGAGAGATACGACGTCGAAACTCACCATCCAACTCACTTGGCGACCGTGTCTTCGAGGAGTACGTGAGAGTGACCGTGAGAGTGGTGGTGATGTGATTAGTTCTGTGTGCTGGGGTATTCCCGATACACAGGAAGATTCCAGTGAGGATGAACTTCAGTGCACGCCGACGTCGCGGGATCCACCCCCCGCCCCCTCCCCTTTACCTACACAGCAGCCGCTGTCATCACGTGCGCTGCGCGCGGCGGTCCGTAGTGCTAAGCAAGTCGCCGTCGCGCGCGCGCACTCACCTTGAGGAAGGCTGCCAAACGCAGTCGAAACTATAGTCGGATAGTCCGGCCAATTATAACGTGAGTAAATCCCGTACAATTAATACAAAATGTGTGAAAACCACGTTAGTTTCCATGAGTAAATAGTTCAAAAATTTTTGTAAGCAATAAGAGCTTACGCATGAAAAAAAATTGAAACTTTACTAATATCTACCTCAGGATTTTGCCCCCAGGCAACTGACACCGTAGTCGGTCCTAGTTTTATATCTTCTCATAAAACTTATACTCAGAATAAAACGAGTGTGCTTTAGACCACACGACTGAAGTAAAACTTCGTAAGTTTAGCTCCATCTATCGGCCGATATAACTTTGTTTTTGCTTAGTTTAATATTGATGTCGCCATCTTGACAATTGCAAATTGTAATTTTACCGGACATACCAACATAATACAAAAAATATACTTTGTTATGTTGACAATGAAGATCTACGTGAACCAACTTCAACTGCCACTTCAACCAGCTTACTCCCCAAGTCAAGCGAGCGTAAAAAACTTTTACTTCAAAAATATATTCAAATAACTTAATTTCGACAAATTGACACTATTTTATAAACTTAGAGTTACTTTCAAATCTATAATATTGGAGTATCAAAGTATGGATTACCAAGGCCGGATCCAGGTTTTTTTTCTGGGAGGGGCACAAGGGGCGGACAGGCAAAAAAATCAACAAGAGCTGTTAGAAATAAACTTGAAATATCATACATCAAGTCAAGTTTGTTTCTACAAGTTCAAGTTCAAGTTTGTGAAAGTGTAAAAATAATAATTATTGATAAGCGCTGCTTATTGATATCTTGCAAACGCTGATTAATGATTAACATCTCTCATTTGCAAGTGCGTGAAAGGGACGCAAAGAACAAAATTCGCAATTCCAGCCAGAAATAAACAAGAGTTACACTCATGTTCTTGCTGTTATTTTATTCAAATACTTTAACGACTCTGATAATTTGATTTGCTTCTAAGTATGTACTGTGATGGAATCTCCACAGCACACAAAAATGTCGTCTGCACAATGCAAAGGCACGTGCCCCCCTGCCCCCCCCCCCCCCTTAAATCCGCCCTTGTACATTACCATGTAAACTATCAAACTCCACGCGTGTGTTCCCTGATGCAACATCCACAGATAACAATCGCTGTCTAAGCTCTAATTAAGAGAGTAGCGATAAAGTTAAGACATTAAATTGCAGATGAAGACAGAATGGGGTCAGTGACCCTACCAACCCGTAACATTCCCGTGGTATCTTGATAACAGGTAGATAAGAGATGCTACGTACTTTACTGGCATAATGTTATGCTCTTCTACAGATATTGGTTAATTAGTTGACTCTAAAATCTTTTTAGGGTTCTTTACCTCAATTTTACAAAACAAACTCTTATAGAGAACTAGCTTCTGCCCGCGGCCTATAGGAAACGAAAAATAAAAAAAAATTTAATTGAATTGAATTTCGAAAAGCCATTTCTTAGTGAATACCTACCTTACATAGAACACACCCTCCAAATTTCAAATCTCTAAGACCAGCGATTTAGGCTGTGCGTTGATATATGTCATTCAGTCAGGACTTTGAATTTTATATGTATTGATAGGATCAATATTATTTTGGTCTGTGAATTTGTATATCTATTGGCCAAGATACTTCTTAAGTACTTTTTTAGAAATTGGTCAAGTCAAAAGTTTGAAATCGATATCAAGGCCTCGGCCTTATTTTTAACATTGCTTAAATTGACATCTAAGGATTTTTCTAAAGCAATATCTCTGTGGTGTGGTGGTTGAGCAAGTCGGCTCATATTCCGGAGGCGGCGGGTTGGATTCCCGCGGCAGGACAAGTATTTGTACATAGAAAAAAAAGCGCAAATACTTGTTCTGAGGCCGGGTGTTGTGGGACCATGGTCCTCGTAGTTCCTGGGTCCCTAGACACAGGTAATTCTAGTAAGGGTCCAGAATCTACGATGTGATCGTTGGGCGTTATTTTTTTTTTACTTCAAACTTGTCTAGCATTTGACCACGCTCTCAGCTGATGGGAAGTGACGATGGGATCGAAGGCCAAGTAAAACCCAATTCCCATAAAACTCCACTTTGGACGCTTATCATAGATGGGATTTCCATAATCCCCATGCTTGGCAGGCTTGCAGGCTTGGTGATCGTAGAAGATTTAAATGTCCCGAGGAAAATGATGCCGCCTATTCTCAGGATTCTGAGATATATCTCTTATATATTAGAAATTTTTTATTAGGACTTTACCTCTAAACTTAGTATTCATTACGCCTTGCAAGTAGTCTGTGAATCCGTTTCATGTCAACCATAGCTGACCAATGACAACATTACCAATATTAAGACATTGAAATCAATAAATTACAAATCAATTTCACATTAAAATGGCTGCAGAAATCCATCCTCGTCTCATAAAAATACAAACCGTCATTGCCTGTACTTAAAATGGGCATGATCGGTTTCAGATAGGGCCGCGTCGTTTCGTCAATGTAATAACAGTAAGAGCAAGAGATAACTTTTATGAAAATGAATGAATGAGTGAATGAATGAATAAATGAATAAAGGAATGAATGAATGAATGAATGAATGATCTGAAAAGTGATTGTTTGAGAATACCTGTAGCGTTACTATAAGAAGTACGTCTTTAAAGAGAAGAGAACAACAGGTGACCTGGACTGGACTTTGAAACTAGTACCGTGGTATCAGTTGCCTGAACAATTTATTTTAGCATTTTTCAGCAAACGACTGCGTGCGATGTTTCCGCAACTGTTACAGTAGTTGTATTTGAGAATTTTAAAGATGATAATAATAATAATGCCCAACGATCACATACATAGATCTTGGACACTAACTAGAATTCTCTGTGTCTAAGGACCCAGGAACTACGAGAACCATGCTCCCACAACACCCAGACTCGGAACAAGTATTTGCACTTTTCTTCTCTGTGCGCAAATACTTGTCCTACCGCGGGTACCTATAGAACCCACCGCCTCCGGGTTATGAGCCGACCTGATCAACCACCACACCACAGAGGCTGTCAAAGATGAAAATAAAGACCTGTTGTAAGAAATAGGTTTGTATGACTTTAATTTATTTTTGCTTAACGTTAACATCGCATCGCTATTAGTATTACAAGTATAGTAAAGTAGCCTTACAATACAATAAAATTTGTGTGTATGATTGTGGATGGGTGTGTTGTTTTCTACAATTCTTTTTTCTTATCTTTACTTATTAATCATAATTGAAGGGGTGAGAATAAAAAGGATTTAACTGATTTTTTTGACCAAATGACTTATGGGTATCGTTGGATTCAGCGTGAAATTATCTTCAATAATACATTCTCAAAATACCGAAATTTCTTTATTTCTTTTATTATATTATATTTTTTTTTTTTTTTTTTTTTTTTTACTTCAAACTTGTCTAGCATTTGACCACGCTCTCACCTGATGGGAAGTGACGATGCGATCGAAGGTGTAGCATGCTAGCCAAGTAAATACCTATTCACTCTTCTCTTGAACACGCCCGGGTCATATTTCGCCGGAAACACAGACGCTGGCAGGGCATTCCATTCCTTAGCCGTTCTAATTAAGAACGTTGAGTCAAATCGCTTGGTACGAATGGGTGGTATTTCGACCACAAAAGGATGGCGCTTAGCCGAGCGTCTAGTAGTCCGGTAGTGGAATGGTGATGGGAGAATTAGATCATGCAGTTCTTGAGCGCATTCACCGTGGTGTAATCTGTAAAAAACCGACAGACTTGCCACCTTACGTCGATGTGCAAGGCTCTGGAGCCTTTCACCAACCAAAGTGTCGTCGTCAATGAGCCTTTTGGCACGCCGTTCGATCGAGTCCAGAGCCTCAAGCTGGTACTTGGCAGACCCGTCCCACAGGTGGCAGCAGTACTCCATACACGATCGGACTTGTGCTTGATACAGATTTAGAAGCTGTCCAGGTGTGAAGTACCGCCTTACCTTGGACAATATGCCGAGTTTTTTTGAAGCTACTTTGGCTTTGGACTCGATGTAGGATCCAAAGTTTAGGTTTGACGTAAGATCAACACCCAAAAGCTCAAGATGGTTTCCTAAACTTACAGATACACCACGGAATGAAGGAGCCAGATGGAGTGGGCTCTTTTTAGCAGTGAATAAACACGCCTGTGTTTTTGCAGCATTGAACCTAACCAAGTTAGCATCGCCCCAATCGGACACGGCTTTCAAAGCCAGGTTCATGCGCTCAACCATAGCCTCTCTCTCAATCCGGACGTCGTCACCACTGGCTCGGGCACTGGATGTGTATCTTTCAACAACAGTACTATCATCTGCATACCCAAAGGTACCGGGCTTTAGCAAATCATTGATGTGGAGTAAGAATAGTGTTGCTGAAAGAACTGACCCCTGAGGTACACCAGCATTAATAGCTAATTGATCGGAAGAGCAGCCATCAAGAACTACTCTAAGCGATCGTTCCCTCAAAAAGTCTGATATCCAAGTGCACAAACCAGCAGGTAGTCCGTAAGATGGAAGCTTATTCAGAAGACCGTCGTGCCAGACCCGATCAAATGCCTTAGAGACGTCTAGAGATACAGCAAGTGCCTCTCCATGCATCTCTAAGGCTTCGCTCAATATGTGAGTGGCATACGCGAGAAGATCCCCAGTGGACCGGTTTCGGCGAAATCCGTATTGCCGGTCACTGAGGAGATCATTGTCTTCAAGGTATGCCAAGAGCTTGTTGTTAATTATACGCTCCATACTCTTACAGAGAATGGAGGTAATTGAGATGGGTCGATAGTTGGCAGGATCAGCACGACTGCCCTTCTTAGGTACAGGTTGTACGTTGGCTAGCTTCCAACTCATAGGGACTATTCCGGTGTCTAGAGAGAGGCGAAATAGGCGTGTTAGAATGGGAGACAACTCGGGTGCACAGCTCTTAAGTACAATTGCAGGTATACCATCGGGACCACTGGCTTTGTTCACGTCTAGACTGCGTAATGTTTTTAGTACTTCCTTCTGACGTATGCGTATTTCCGGCATGAAAACACCGCATTGTGGAAGGCAGGGAGGTACCTCATTAGCAGTATCTAAACGCGAAGCTTCTGCAAAGAGAGTGGCAAACAAGTTTGCTTTTTCTTTTGCAGTGTGAGCCAGCGATCCATCTGGTTTCAATAATGGAGGCAGTGAGGATCGACAGAAGTTCGCTTCAACCGATTTGGCTAGGGACCAAAAAGCCTTACTACCCGCTGGGTAGGAAGCAAGTTTAGTCCCTATTCGACCAATATGATTGAGACGAGCCTTCCTTAATTCCTTCTTACAGACCTTGGCGGCAACGTTAAAGGCTTTCTTCTTAGCTCGAGTGTCCGAGGCCTTGCGTTTTCGAGCGTCAGCCCATGCCAGATTTGCCGCATGCTTCTGCGCTTCAGCACGTGCACATTCGGCTCCAAACCATGGGCTGGCTTTGCTGGTCGCGGGCTTATCGGAAAATGGAATAAAATATTCCATAGCCCGACATACTACCTCAGTAACCGCATTCGCGCAGACCGTCGGATCTCCAGAAGAAAAACACGTTTGCCGCCAAGGATATGAAGCGAAGAAATGTCGCATCTCGTCCCAGTCTGCTAAGTTGTATCTCCAGACACGCCGATTGCTCTTAGGGCTTGGGTCAGGCGGGGAGTATACTGAAACGGACTTGACCAGACAGTGATCGGAACTACCAATGGGTGAGGATACCGCCACAGAGTATCGGTCTGGTTCAGTCGTGAGTAGAAGGTCGAGGCAGTTAGCAGTGTGGCTATCAATATCAGGCACTCGCGTTGGCTCTTTAACAATCTGCGTTAAATTGAGCGCCAAAGCGAGCTTACGCGTCTCTCTCCCAGCGCGGTCCGTGATCCGGTGTGGGACTAACCACTCCTGGTGGTGAGCATTAAAGTCCCCCAGAACAACAAGCTGAGCCGAAGGATAGCGTTGCTGAGCCACATCTGCCGTTTCACTGAGATACTCCATTAGAAGAGTTGTCTCCCGGTCACCGCTATGTGATCTGTACACACCGGCATAGAGAATTTTCTCAATGCTGGTGTCCACAAGCACCCAAATCACCGAAAAGTGGGGATGTTTAAGGTTTCGGAGACGCAAACAGCAAATGTCATCACGGACGTAAACGCAGATACCAGCGCGTGGAAGGAAGCGGTTTTCCAAGATGAATCCTGGATAGTCCAGATATGCCGTGTCTGATGGACATCCTATTTGCGTCTCAGTCAAGAAGAGCAAGTTCCTCACTTCCAGTCGCCAACTGGCCCTGTGGACAACCTCAGGATTTTACACAAGCGGTGGGGCAGCCTTTTGTAGTTGGCTAGACTACTACTTGGGCCCCCTACAACTTGCGGTCGGCCAGCAGAGAGCACCGTGCTTCGGATCCCGCTACCCTCCGAAGCAAGGTCTCCGACGCGAAAGCATCTCCATCACCAATACCGGTCTGCATACCCAACACAACTGTCCACATCTACTCGTCAGAACGGCTTCATTAGACATCACGATGGAACACGACGAGTCGCTTGGCATCGTGGTTTTGTCTAATGGGTGGTAACTAAGCCGGCGGCTAAGGCCTTCCACCAGTTATTTGGTTGCTCTTTTGGCACCACCCCGGGGCCACGTGTAGGGAAACTAGGGTTAAAGCCTACGGACGCGAGCGAACATAAACCCCCAAAAGCGAACATAAACCCCCAAATTAAAAAAATTTTTTACAGTAATTGTATGAATTAGTACTATATTTGGTAATTTTAAATAGAAATAAAACATTTTCAAGCAACTGAAACTTACATAAACCTTTTCTATTACCTTATAAGCACTCTACATAAAAATGACGCCGTTGACGTTTAAAGTCAATTTTCTCAAAACTGTCAATTTGTCAGTTAAATCCTTTTTATTCTCAACCCTTCAATTATGTATTTCACACTTAATTTACAAACTTATTAAATAAAAAAACTGATGTAAAGAAAATGCCATAGGTTGTTCCATAGAAATACCTATTTTATGTTATAGAATTATGTGACGAGCTAGTCGTTCACTTGATGTTAAGCGACACGACCACACATAACAGAACAGTGTCAATCGGAACTCTAAAACAAAGTTTCACGTGACACTACACTGCGCACGTTATTCTGAGACAGCACAGTCTGGTAATAAGATTACTCGACTTTGAGACCAGATCATAACGTCTCAATTGCCCAGTAATTTCACTAGCGGCCCTGCAAACCGGAACACAGTAGTGCTTGCGCACTATTGCTTTTCGGCAGAATAATTACTGGCAAAACGGTGGTACCTACATAGACGAACTTTGCATAAAAGTCCTAAGACCTAGTAAAGTCCATACTGCTTTTCTGTCATTGGCTCAAACATTTCCGCAAACTGACACCTGATTGATGCGTATCTACATATAATACGCCCGTCCGGTTCCTCCCCTCATGTGTAATGCATACTGCATTTTGCTTCAACGATGGTTTGTAATGCAACTCTTGGATGCCATCCTGCTATACGAAGTCACCCAGTTTCTTGTGAAAAGCGGATGCGACGGAGTAACTTAGTAATGGGAGTTTTGGCGGGAAAAGAAAAGACGTGTCACCGTATTGTATTATTTTCCAAAACTTGTGTTATTTTCAGTGTTAGTGCATAAACTTGGTGGCATTTTATTTATTAAGTGTTGGATTACATGCATGAGTGTGGGAAAGTGGTATAATAATGGTGAAACGTTTCTTTTCGTGTTGTTTCCAAAACTCCATAGAAGCTTCTGGTAAAGTTGCCACCACTTTACTAGGAGTATGACTTGACTAGACTAGACTATTACTTGACTTGACACATATTTGCGTGAAATATCGTGAAACTTACATAAACCTTTTCTATTACCTTATAATAAGCACTCTACATTAAAATGACGCCGTTGACGTTTAAAGTCAATTTTCTCGAAACTGTCAATTTGACAGTTAAGCCCTTTTTATTCTCAACCCTTCAAATGTAAGCGGGACGACTAAACTATAAGCGTTGTTGACCATTCAGATGATAATAATAAGCCGTTGAGAAGTTCTTCAGAATCGGAAAAATATTATTATTTTGACAGCCTCTGCGGTGACCACACCAACCACCAGGTTGAGTAGGTCAATTTATACCCCAGAGACGGCGAGTTTGAATCCCGCGGCAGGACAAGTATAATATGCACAAGAAAAAGAAAGCGCAAATACTTTTTCTGAGTCTGAGTGTTGTGGGTCCATGCTCTTCGTAGTTCCTGGTTCTCTAGACACAGGGAGTTCTAGTTGGGGTCTTAGCGCTTGGCGTATTAGCGCTTTTTTTTTCGTGAACAAATACTAGTCCTGCCGCGGCAATCGAACTCCTCGTCTCCGGGCCATGAGCCGGCCTGCTCAACCATCACCCCACAGTGTCGAACATAATAACATAATACTTATGTACTTGTTTAAATATCTAAATATTACAATGTTGTAGTGTATCACACAAATCCACCATAGAATATTATTACAGCCATTGTACGAGACTCTTCACTCGGTGAAACTTAAACAACTTCATTTCAACACCAAATTGCATCGGAGGAAATCGCAACCATAAATTAAATCGTTACAAAACACCTCCATAAGTGTAATGCAATGCTCTGTAGGTTGGGAGCAGTCGTAGAACTTAGTTACGTGAAGGCTAAGTAATAATGTCAAAGTACAATACAATACAATAATACTTTATTGAACACCAATATATATAACAATGCACATCAAAAAAACTTACAAATAATAGCAGAACAATGAGCGGCCTTATCGAATTAAGCGATTTCTTCCAGGCTACCTTAGAATAGACGGGAATTAAAGAACCAAAATTGTAAAGTACAGACTTGTAATTTTGAAAACAAAACACAATGAGGCCAAAATAGGTAATTTATTTACTATGAAATGTAGAATCGTTATTGGCGTAATTTTTTTAAAAAAAGCTAGATGAAGCCCTTGATTGCCACTGCAATTTAACCGTTTTCCCGCAGGAACTCATTCTAGAATAACAATTAATTGCGGTAATTTAATCAATCGGTATACCAAAGTTTAACTTTTGTGGTATTACAGTAAACAAAAAAAGTATTAATTTTTTTTAAATAATTATAATTGTTGGTGAAATGTTAATAATATACGCATTAAATAAATGAAATTGATACAAATTAGATAGCATAACATGACAAATATTATAATTCTACAGCAATTGGACAGTTACTCGTAATATGTACGAATTAGAAACAAATTTATTACAATAGTACATCACTAGTAATAAGATTCGCCCGTTACTCCCAACCTGACAGATCGTGACCCTTGAAGCCGCCCACGGGTTATTGTCTACGAACTAATGCTTATATTGCTAAACAAGGTAATGTTTAGTTCATTCATAAGTAACCGTAGATAGGCCTAAGTTATTAGCGGAGATAATTTTTTATTTACTTCGAATTGATCATACAGCTGGTAGAGCTATGTATGTGATCGTTGAGCGTTATTATTATTCATTTATTTATTTTCAATCTTAAATCTAAGTTTTATACAATATTTTTATAAAATTAGTATTACAAAAATATAATGAAAAACCTAAACCTAGTGTGCCGCCAGCAGTGGGGCAAGGCCCAAGCTACCGGTCGGTGGTTAGGGTTGCAGACTGAGGAACCTCTGACAATACGTGCCATGTCAAGGAGTACTGCTTATTATTATTATGATCCCTATAATAGCATAAATAATAGTATAAACAAATCGACCTCTATTTATCGAACTCATTCTTTGAAATTCTGGCTTTTCCTTTTCTTTCAATAATTAGTAAGTATTTTTATTAGATCTTGTTAGATAAATTGCAATTAACAAAAATAAAAATTAAATATCTTTTTCATCATATCGTGAGTATGACACATTTTCGGATATATTAATTTTTTATTATTTTATTTTTTATTTAGGCGTTAGTAACTGGCTCCCAGAAGAAGGACATCGAATAAGTCCGAAACCTGGTCGGAGTAATTTTGACTTTTAATTGACGTGAGTTTTAGCCGTTATTTATCTTACAAAAAAAATGTTTGTCCTGGGTGAGAATCGAACCGACGACCTACAGTTCAGAAAGCAGCGAAACTACCAACTGAGCTATCGGGCCAGTAAAAGTGTATTGAAGTTCTTAGTTGAAACTTTGTAATCGATGAAGTTTTCAATTGAACAGCTTGGTTTTATTAAAAAAGTCATCTACGAAATACTGGCGCAGCCTTTGGAATAGGAATATCTGAATCAAGGTGCATTGTAAAGTCAATAGCATTCTCTGTTTTGCATTTAGATTGTCTATTTGTCTGACTAGGTACACCATTTGCTATTGATATTGGTACTATACATAAGTACTTCGTACAGTTTGATTGTGCTTTGATTGCGATATGAGACGGTACATTTCAATTAAGTTATAGATTTTTTTTTATTGATTGATGTGACGAGCTAGTCGTTCACCTGATGTTAAGTGACACGGCCGCCCATAACAGAACAGTGTCACTCAGAACTCCAACATGTAAAGTTTCGCATGACTGCAGCAATGCGCACATCATCCTGAGACATCAACACAGTCTGGTAATAAGATTACACGACTGTGAGATCAGATCATAAAGTCTAATTTGCCCAGTAATTTCACTAGCTACATTGCCCTTCAAACCGGAACACAGTACTGCTTGCACACTACTGCTTGGCGGCAGAATAACTGCCTAAGCGGTGGTACCTACCTAGACGAACTTTGCAGAAAAGTCCTACCACCTAGTAAAGTATAGTATAGCATCTTATAACATAAGGGAGAAGATTGTTTCAATGGCTAGATCATGATTATCGGATTAGTAAACTATAAAGTGCTCTCTAAACTGACTCAGAATAAGTATTGGCGTCTTTTCTGTGCACAAATACTTGTCCTGCCGCGGGAATCGAACCCTCCGCCTTCGGGTTATGAGCCGACCTGCTCAACCACCACACCACAGAGGCTGTTCAAGCCGTTAACTGACCATCATAATCAGTCGTTTTAAAGACGGTGTCCTCGTAATCAGGGCGATCGCTGGCTTTATAACAGCCGATGAATATAATACGCTTTAAAAATTAGAGGTAAAAAATAAACGAAAATGACAGTTACGGGGCTATACATAGAGTTGACTAGCACTAGCATACACCTGTTCTGTGACAGCGCGACATGATCGATCTGCTCACTATAGCGCATCTATCTTTGAACTATATTTTGTTCTACGCCACCGAAAGCAATATAATACCTTCGAAATTGTCTTAGGAAGTTGATAGTGTTATATTGTAAGCTAAAATAAACAAATATTTATGGACATTTCACACAACGCCATCTAGCCCAAACTAAGCAAAGCTTGTACTATGGAAACTAGGTAACTGATAGAATACATAGATACTTTCTGTTTGTAAATACATACATAGAATACAATATAACACCCAGCCACAGAAAAAACACAAATGTTTGTTTTGGGTGGGAATCGAACCTACTACCTACAGTTCAGGAGGCAGAGCTACTACCAACTAAGCTATTGGGCCAGTCAAAATACGTTCACACTTTACGTCTCTAAATGGTTTATGTAGGGTTATCACGTATCCTGATAGCAATGCATAAGGAGAAACCCTTTGTTAATTAAAAAAAATCTATTGTAAATGTACATAAAGCTGTGTATTGAAATTGTGTTGTAAAAAGTTTCAATTGTTCGAATCAACTGACTACACTCCCCACTCGCCATGATCCTAACTCGACACGGAATAAAAATGTATCAAACTCGGCATTGTCTGAAATCTTTCTTTTAAATATGTATAACTCAAAGGTGACTGACTGAATGATTGACTGACATAGTGATCTATCAACGCACAGCCCAAACCACTGGACGGATCGGGCTGAAATTTGGCATGCAGGTAGATGTTATGACGTAGGCATCCTCTTAGAAAGGATTTTTCGAAATTTCACCCTTATGAGGGTGAAATGGGTGGTTGAATTATTTTCCCATAGGCCACGCCGCGGGCGAAGCTACGGGCAGAAGCTCGTTGTACATAGTAATCATCACTAATCATCTAGATAATCATTTTTCTTGTCACTCTAACGTCCGTATTACAGAACGATGCTCAGTCATCCATCGATGCTCAAGCAGAGATTTCATTAATTAATTGATCACTTTATGAATGAAATCTCTGTGAAATCTCTGCTTGAGCACCGATCGATGACTGAGCATAAGACGCTTAAAATAAAAGTAAATACAATTTAGAAAACAAATACCACAGTTAACAAGACCACAAATAAAAAAACAATAACTCATTTATCCACACATCCCTACCCAAATAATCTAAACAAAAAGATAAATTGTTATTTTTTACCCGGTATGTGGCAGGAGGTCACCCTTCAACCCTGACTCAGCGTTACCATTCAATGCAAATCCATGATTGATGTGGTACCTGAATAGGTAATATCCGTTCTTGATAATTACTCACGGAATGAGCTTCCTGTTGACAAGATGAATACAGAGAGAAATGCTACAGACATTTATCTTGAATTTTGAGAGAATTTTGCCTGGTTATTGTACCATGTTGTGATTTGGTTTTGCTATTTTCCGAACGATAGTAAAGTTGTGCTAATTCAGTTCTTACTCCCCGACCTTGCGTTTTTGCAATAAAAACTTACTTTTAAAGAACCAAAGAGTTCATTTAGTATTAAATGTTAGTTTTTTTTAACGCCAATTGCCTTTATTTTCAACTAAATACTACAATGATATAATAACTAATACACTACTAAAAAAATTTGGATTATATAGGTACTAGCCGCGATGACCTATAGACAGTCCAAATGCTCTAGCCCACTACCAGTATGTAGCGTACCCAATATGCTGGCAGCATTTCCCCGTTGAATTGCAATGCTTATTCGTTGTGCCACATAAGTGCCAGCACTTTGGTCACGCGTAGCATCGACCAGGCGCTCTGATAAACTTTTGAAAAATAATATTATTAAAATAATTGTTTTAATCATAAGGCTGTTCCCTACTAATCTTAATATTATATATATAAATCTCGTGTCACAATGTTTGTCCTCAATGGACTCCTAAACCACTTAACCGATTATAATAAAATTCGCACACCATGTGCAGTTCGATCCAACTTGAGAGATAGGATAGTTTATATCTCAATCTACAATAGATATATATTAAATACCCGTGCGAAGCCGGGGCGGGCCGCTAGTATAATAAAAAAATAAAAATGTGCGGGGTAATCTTTGGGGACTGCTGATAGAAGTGAAAACTAAGTAATTTGTAACATATAGCTCATGGAAAGCGTCCGGTGAGGATGACGCTAGTTCCATGAAAAATGTGCTCAACATGCCTTAAGAAGTTTCACTTCAAAATTGTTTATATCTTACATGATAATTTGACTGAACCGTTTAATGAAATACTCACGATCTAGAATCGTGAGTTGAGTTTTCATCATTATGATAAAATAATAGGGTCAAAGCCTGGGCCCAATTCTGTTGTTCAGTTTTCAAATTTGACGTACCACAACTTTCATCAGTTAAACAGGACCCAACCGCAGATTAAATATCAGTTACAATGTAAACCTAGTACCGACAACGGAAGCAACTGTAATAAAGCTACCATTTGCACTGGCCTTTACATCAAAGGGTTTGGGTTCAAAGCCGACCGCGTCAGAATTGGAAGTGACACCAATTTACTGCTATTGCTCAACATCTTTAACAAACGATCTAATCCTTCCACGGATGAGATAGAGTTGAAACTCGAACGCATTCCAGAATATTAAACATTGATGAGCTGCAAATTATGTTGGTCAATATCAAGCGGAACAAATTTAACGATGCAGCTGTCAAACTTGAACTATCTAATCTCTGCCTTTTGTTAGAGGAATAAAGTTTAGATTGAAATGGTTTTGTCAATTAAAGGTGTGAGAGAAGTATTATTTATCAAGGTTTAGGATTGAGTTTGGCTTACGGTCCGTTGTGTAATGTAGACAATAGGAAGCCATGCAATTTGCAAAATGAATCAGCTGCGGCTATGGCCGAAGTTGGTTAATACAATTTGGTGTGTCGTTTTGAAACAAATCTTAGGAACAATATGTTTTTGAGAGGTACTAATTACATTATTATTTTGTCTATGGCAGTTTCAGAATTTAAGACAAGGATAAAAAACTTTAGCTCCATTTCTATTTTAGCTGAGTATTTAAAGTTGATTTAAAATTTCCTGTATATCTGATTATCATCGTTGCATTCACAACCTGTTAGTCTAAGCCAAATTGTAAGTTTTTCATCATCATAATCATCAATTTTTTTTTTACTTAATTGCTGGACATAGTTGTCGCTCTTTCGGAGCGATCGGAGCCTGGGCTCCGACAGCAGTTGGTTGAAAAGATCCGAAGACCGGTCTTCTGCTGCCAGCCACGCCTTTAAAACTCACAATTTTGATAGTTAAATAAAAAATCCATTGCATTGTCGACAGTCTCTGGTGTGGTGTGGTGGTTGAGCAGGTCAGCTCAGGGCCTGGAGACGTGGGCTCGATTTCCGCTGCAGGACAATTATTTGTGCACAGAAAAAATGCGCGAGAACTTATTCTGTGTCTGGGTGTTGTAGGACCATGATCCTAGTAGTTCCTAGGTCCCTAGGGAATCCTAGTTAGGGTCCAGGCAGGGGTGATCGTTGGGCGTTATTATTATTGGTAATGAATTTTCATTTCTCATTTAAATTAGGCCAGTTTATAATGAGTGCTAATTTTAGAAGAGAAAGTTCAGGTCGGTTCTATAGAGTTTTAAATCAACGAGCTGACCACTGACCCTTCCTCCTGCCACTCTCATTTCTATTCTCATACCTTCATTAGACCCTAATCCAACATTATGCGAAATTAAAACTTTGTATCATTTGGGACCATTGAAACGTTGAAACATGAAAATGACGTCACGGACATGTTAGCAAACTTCTGTTTCATAAATCAACTTAAATTAGAGAGCCCAAAGCTTTTTACAGAGCACAGTCGTTAAAGAAATTTACATAGCTTTACTTTAAGGCGTTTATTGTGCAAAAACTTTTGTTGCTTTAGAATATATTTACATTATTTTTGCAGTTTGTATATAATTATTATCAAATGTTACTACGTAAATTATTTTCAGTGTAATTGTTTGTTGGCTTTAGTTGTTTTATTTATCATTGTAACAATGTTAAGCTTTTAAATGTATGAAAAACGCCACCGTTACATGTTCAATATCCCCCATGTGCGAACAAAACGATTTGACTCCACATTTATCATGCGAACAGCTAAAGAGTGGAACGCTTTACCGGTGTCCGTATTTCCCCAAAACTACATTGGAGTTTTCAAATCGAGAGTGAACAGATGTTTTCTAGGCAAGCGTGTTACATTCTAGACCGCACCGTTACTTACCACCAGGTGGTCAAAAAAAGCCTATCAAAAAATAAAAAAATAAAATTTGCAAATCAAAGAATCTTTTTGTCGTTACAGCTAATGGCTAGACAGCTTTCCTTCTCATGAAGAATAACTCACTCCCAAAGATCACATACGTAGTTTCTGGACACTAAATAGGATTCCCTGTATCTAAGGATCCGGGATTTTGGAGGACCATGACCCCAGGTAGACAACACACACACGTAGATCAAGACAAGTATTGGAACTTTTTTTGTGCCGAAATATTTATCCTGGTCGGTATCGAATTCGTCGCCTTCAGGTTATGAGCCGACCTGCTCAACTACCACACCACAGCTGAAGCTTGCAAATCTTTTGTATTACTAGTAGTTCTGCGAACAATACACCTGGCAAGTTTTTGTGCAACATTTTGGGGGTTACACGACCTTTAATCTTGACTAGCTCTTGATCAATTTTTATCAAATCTGGCATACATGTTTAAAATTGGTTACCAAATGCTCCATTTAAATATTATTATAAAATATGAAAATTCCAAATATCAATTATGCAATTTTATGTCGTTGGTGATTTTAAAAATTTGCTATGAACTTTTAAAATCTATATCCAAGTTTTGTTAAGATTCGTTGAACAATACGACCTCTATCCGACTATGGACGTAGAAAGCAAATTCCGCGAGTTGAAGCAGAGACTTTGGTCATTTTGTTCGTCGGCCAGTTAAAGGTGTTTTTCCAAAATGAGTTTATCAAGGAGGCATATATTTGAAGCTAAACAAGTAGGTAAATGCGAACATTTCGCATAAGATTCATCCATAAATTTCCATAAACTTAGGCGTGAAATAAAAGGCTTAAAAGCTTTGCTACGCCCTCAACGTAAAGTCGCAAAAACAATTAGCATAGTAAATGAAAATTAATTGGGACTCCTGAACGTTCCTGGAATTTGTACCTACTGCTTATTATAAAGATAGGTATTATAGGTACAGATAAAACTGTACCTTGTACGTAACGTACACTGAAAGAATAAAAATGTAGGTACATTACTTTAAAGTTCATTTTCGACTTTTTTCATCGTGGTAGTTAGTACCTATACATAAATATAAGTTATTTGCCTTTAGTTAACTGTATAATGATAAGAAATAAAACTATTAAAATATAAAATGTATATTTATTATATATTTTGTGTGATGAACATAGGTGTTTGTTCTGTGTCTGGGTGTCATATTGTATTCTATGTATGTATTTACAAACAAAAAGTATCTAAGTATTGTATCAGTTATCTGGTACCCATAGTACAAGCTTTGCTTAGTTTGGGGCTAGATGGCGTTGTGTGAGATGTCCACACATATTATTATTATTATATATAAAAATATTTAAGGCGAAATTTTAAAATCAAAAAATGACTTACTTATAAGCATTGTCGCGAACTTTGCTCACTTACGCCCTCACAAATTCAACTTCTTAAACATTAAAGTTTATTTATACATATACTCATATTGTCGGTATGACTATTGAATTTCAGTTACAATGTTAAACAAATTCGAGAATCTGAGCTTTTTCAATCGAACTTAAATTTTAATTCTACAATTACCATATTGAATAAAACAAGAAATTTACATAAACAACAATCAACGTTAAATAATCAATTCATGATCTGTTTTTATTAGTTTTTTGATCTCGTAATTAAAATGATTACAAAGTAAAAAAATACGTGCCGTGGGAGCGTCTTACAACAACTGTTTAATCAGATAGGTTTGTTTGTTGTTATAGCAACTAAGTATCTTTTATACATCTAAAATAATATTTTAAATTGTTATTCACAGTCATTAGACTTCATTTAGAAGAACACTACAACAAAAAACCAAAACAGCAAAATAGATCCGTTAGTATATGAAAACCTTAGCAAGACTGCGAATCCTCCGCCCGGTGACGCTGTAAAGGTCTATAGAGACCAACAGCTACAGCCCGTTAAAAAAAAGACTACAAATCCTGTTTTATTAAAAACGCTACAAAGTTAAAGAGCTTATGAATAAATGCAAAATGATAAATACTTCATGAACAAGAAACTACCTAACGAAGATAAAACTTAAAGACAAGTAAGAAAACGTAGATTAAACCTATTTAAGCTTTGAGCTTATAAAGTGCAGACTACTATTAAAGTTACGATCAAAACCCTACGAATAAAGATAGCTAAACTCAAAGCGGTTAACGAAAACAAGACGTATGTAAGTTAACCCCAGAAAGTTCTCAAATAAAGAAAGGAGCAATAAACCATTGATTAATCTTAAACGAAAGTGCCTTACTCCAAGATAAAGTTATTTATGCAGTTGAGAATCATCACTACACTTCACCTTCGATCCAAAGTAGACCCTATCTTTTAAAGGAAATGGTTTATAATAATTTCCAGTTTCGTTATATTCCCGTATCACTTGTTAATTTGTCGGTGAACTTCTTAAAACTGTATTTATCTCGATTGCCCTAAATAACGTAGTCTCAAATGGTCACAGCAACGGTTTGTTGGGACACACAGCGGTGGTGTTTGAAGAGCTTCTTTTATTTAGATCAGATAGAATAACGTTCAGCTGAATTGGTGCTATTCGAATAATTCGAAATTCGAATCTACATAGCACCCGTTTTCTTAATAGCACCAATTTGTGTTACTAAAACCACCAAATCACACTTATGTTTAGGATTAAGACCATCAAAACATTGCAAATCGAAGAATGGTGACCACGAACCGGAAGACGCAGCTGCAGCGTAGGTGGGTCCCCACAAGGCGGATCAACGACCACGCCATAATCGGGGGGAGTCATTAGGTGCAAGGAGGTAAACTCCTGCTCAAAGTGGAACTCTATGGGGGAGGAATATGTTGAGTAGTGGATGCATTCAGGTTGTCGATGATAATGATAATGATGATAATGACGATGGTGGTGGTGATGAAGCCGCTTCAGATAATGATGGAATGACTGGACTAGTAGTGATGTGCAGAGAGGCTATTTCTTCAATGGACTCGTGGAACATAACCACAGCTTGATATTTCCTTCCAAATTGCTGTAAGCGTACTTGCTTTATCAATTTCTATCATAATAAACTTGTACCCAATTTCAGATCCTACTAAAGATATTTGTAAAGCCAAACGAAGAACAATTGGTCTGAACCAAATAATTTTATCCCGCAAACTTTTCTGAACATCTTTACCTCTTGACCCAAAAATACACCAGCAAAGATATTGCACAAAGACAAGACAAGACTTTACACTTACTATTATTGTGATCTGATTGAAAGAAAGGTAACTAACGCAATCTCTTCTTCTTAAACGCCAAATGTTCTTCAAACATTCCTAAAGTATGTCTTATGAAACTATATGAAAAACCATATAATATGGGTTCTTAATCTTTTGACACCGAGCACTAGGGTCACGTATTTAACATAAATTGGGCGAGATCTTAATGAGATCTTTCATATTATATGGTTTAAATATCGATAAGAAACTTATTAGAAACCAATAATCTCTCACCACGATGGTTTTAAACATAAATTCGTATTATAAACCTAAAATTATTTGTGGATAACTTTGGATTGGCGTTTTTAATCAGATGTTTATAAAGTGTCTATTCGTGAATCAATTGTTTATTATTATCATAACTGTCGCAAACCGGACGACGTACAATGTTGAACGTAGGCATTCTGCATAAAACGTTACATTTAAGACTAAAAAATCAGTTCAGTCAATTAAACTACTAAGATTGGATGGAGCGGTGACAGTTGCATTAGCTGGTAACGACTGGTAGAGTAGACCTATAGATCGAACTGAATGGCGTGGATTGAGAGAAGTTTATCTACATCAGTGGAATTGATGATGATATGTGCTTGCCGAAAGCTTCCAACTTTGACGACGTTGTTGGTTCACCATATTCTATCTTGCTCTGCTTTGCCTCTCGGACCGTGGTCACCACTGGAAAATCTTTCTACCACAATCGTGATCCTACGATAATCTTATTACTAGACTGTGCCGATGTCTCGAGATGACTCGAAACCCGGAGTTGGCGTGTTCGATTCCCGCGACAGGAAAAGTATTTGTGCACCGCCGATACATGATTTGTTGTGTCTAGGCGTTGTGGGACCATGGTCCTCGTAGTTCCTGGAACCTAGGAGACAGGGGATTCTAGTTAGGATCCAGGATGTACGTATATAATCGTTGGGTGTTATTATTATTATATAGTTCTCTATTATTATTAATTATATTCTTTATCTCTTCTTTATCTTTACCTTTCTTTATCTTTACTTCGATGTAAAGGTTTTAAATCGGACGGTTTTAAATATTTTATATGTTTTAAATGCCTAAGAGTTACTGTCAAAATCAAACATTATGTACCCCAATTTCTAATCACAAAACTCTAAAAGGGCCAAAACATATTTCATGTTAAACGAGGTCAATTTTCGTAATAACTTCATCTGAAAGCAATTAATAAGTACGCTTTGATGAGGGTTTGCTGATAAAACATGCGAATACTTTGATTCCCTGTCGAAATTAAAATATTTAACCTGATTTGGTAAAGCGATAGAAAATATGAATTACTTATTATGACAAGGCACCTAAGTCAATAGAGATCATTTGACGAGGGTAAAGTTCAGTGGATCCAATCGAGTACAGTTGAGTAAATGGTAGAATTATGTTAAAATTTTAGTAGCACTTTGTTTAAATACAGTTTTGTTGTCAATTTTATTTAATTTAGTAGACGTAAAATGTGATTTTTTCATGTCATTGACCTATTTATTCTCTTATTCCCGTATTACAGAACTTCGCTCAGTCGTGAATCTCCTGCTCAAGGCGAAATTTCTCCATAAAATCTTGCCTCTTGCATCCAACGGCTCTCCTCGGTTCAAGTCTTCCGTCCACCTAGTGCTAATTATGGTTTGGTAATTATATATATTATATAGAAGAAGATTAGATGTACAATTAAATGTACAATTAAATTGTACATCTAATCTTCTACTATATAAAAATAAGTCGGGATTTCCTTCCTGATGCTATAACTCCAGAACGCACGAACCGATTACTACGGTTTTGCATTCGTTGGAAAGGTCTCGGGCTCCGTGAGGTTTATAGCAAAGAAAATTCAGGGAAAATTCAGGACAAACCAACATTTTAAGGAGATGGCGCCAGTGCGTGATATTGTTTTTCGTATATTATAAAATGTTTAATAAATAAACGTCCACCCGAGCGAAGCCGGGACGGGCCGCTAGTTACCATATAATACTATACAATTTAATGTAAGAAATTTTTTATCGGTAAGGTACATCATAATTATCGATCCCACAGAATATTATAGAAAAGCGCGTAAACTGAATCTATGTTTATTAATATGAACATTTTTGTTGGTACCTACTAAATAGAAAAAAACTACTAATACTAAAACTATAAAAAATAATACTAAATAGACTATTTTTGATCATTAAATCTGAAGTATTTCTCATTGTACTAATATCATAAGCTAGTAGTCTGTGTTGTAACAGCAAAGTGAAGTCATATTTACCAAGTCACGCGTAAGTTATTATGTTATCTAAATAAAACAACTATAATCATAACCAATGTATTGGTTAAAAAAAGTTACGAGTCGAAAATACAAAATATAAAAATAATCAAATAATCATGAAGAACTCATGTTCATGGGTCTATATCATGAAACGATAAAAATTACAATATAATACTATATAAGAAACTCCAAAGCCTAACGGTGGTGGTCAGGTCATCGCAGCTAGTATATAGTTGGACATTTTTTTACTAATAGGCAATTGTTCATTAATATGTGTATCAAATATTTAAGTATCTAGTAATGTTAAGTCACTAATGTTGTTATTTATTAGGCGTTCAAATAACGAATTTCAAATTTATATAAGTACCTATATAAACTATGTGTCCAACCCGGTATTATGACCCTAAAGCGTTTGGTTTGTACTGTAAGCTTTTTGTGTATCTAAATAAACAAATAAATAACATTTTTTTGTTGTTGTAGTAGGTAGTGCAGCTGGTAGTAGTTGTTGTATTATTGTAAAAAAAAAATTGAATAAAAATCAAATGTAAACTCACTTACATACCACAAATTCTTCAAAGCTGTAGAAATCTGCAAAATATTGTTGACCCATTGAAAGCTCTCTACCTAATCCGAGCTCAACACTACCTTTATCGCCTTTCTAAGCCTTTTAAAATATCAATATTGAGCTACCTGACGGTAACCATCATATAAATCACTGAACCACATAAATCCATCACTGTAAGCTCTACAAAAACATAAAGTATGGATATTTATTTTTAGGGTTCCGTACATTACTTGGTAACAGTTTGAACTTCGAACATCGTCGTGTTTAATTTGAATAGAAATTAATTATAGAAATTAGAATTGTTATGGCAAGGAATGTGTATTGTGCATTTTGTATATAAAATTTTGTGTCAAATTTGGGCAGAGATGGCTTACTGTAATAGACAAATTTTCAGACAAGTGTAACTATGCACTGGCGTTAGTTTATTATTAAATTATTTGACCAAATGTGACAGAGTTGTATCTAATTAAATTAGCAGTGAGTTGGTAATAGTTATTATTATTATTTACATTTCATACATTCTGTGATATAAACTGAATTAATTTATATCAAAATATTATTATAGTAGGTATCCAATATCCATTCATACATTTCTCAAATGTGGATTTAAAAAGCAGTGAATATTCGACGGAACTCTACGCGTAAGCTCTGATTCGCACTTGACGTGTGTATTTTTTAGGTTACAACAACAAAGATGCATTTAAACTGTTTCAATTACCAGTATATCCAATTACTGTGATATTATCTATTAAATAAATAAAGAATAGGGTTGTTATACAGATTAAATATTTAAAAAAGCATACATTCATAGAGATGCGGTTGTTCTGAATGTTGATAGAAATATTATTTTAAAACACGTTTCAGACAACATTTTTCTACTCTAGTGTTGCCCTAAGTCAGTGTTCTTGAGTTTTGTGATTCTTGAACATGTTGGTTTTCGCACGAAATTTTCCTCTTTGTATGAGCGAGTTGTCTAAGCATAATTTGAATAGTCATTGGCAGGGCCAAGCAGGATTCAAACCTGGTTTGCGTTGTCGGTTTAAAAGTCAACCGCTGAACCTATACTGGAATGTAACACAAAAAAGTCCTACCAATTGCTCTCGAACCCTCAACTTTTGCGCTTATTTGTTTGTAGACGTTTTACAAAAGGGGTTTTCAAAGAATCATCTCCCATAAGATATTTATTTAAAACCATTAAGACTATTATTAAGTTATTGTGCTGCAGATAAACGGACGTTCCACCATTGTGTTTTGTTCTATTCAATATTTTAATGGTGGTATTCACAACTCTATATTTATAAACGGTTTTTACATCCCTCCATATTTAAATTACTTTTTTATGGAATTCTGTTACCCTTTTCAATTTTTTTTTTAATACTTTATTTGTAGGGATCAAATTATTTTAAAATATGATTTTTAATCAGCTGTCAGTTGCCAACGCAAACAAAATCAGAACAATGAAATGTCTATTTTTAAATTAAAGTTTTTGACGTTGTGTTTTTATTCTGTTTCAGGTAATGATCAAAATCGACTGCGCCAATGTTGCTGATGCATTTCATTCATCCTACTCGTATTATTAATAAACTGCGAGAGAGTGAGTGAAGGTTATAAAAAATATGTTATAGGTAAAGCATTTGAACATTACCTCGCCTGATTTTAAGCAATGACGCGGTCCAAGATACTTGATACTTGCCTAGAAGTTACCTGTTCACTCTTGACTTCAAAACTTCCAGAATAGTGAATTGTTAACAAGGACGCCAGCAAGCTGTTCCATTTATTAGCTGTTCACACTACAAAGTTAGTAGCGAAATTCTTAGTGCGGGTTAAAGGAATTTCAACCATATATGCATGACGTGTTTTTGTGCGTCTTATATTCCGATGAAAGAAATGAGATGGAGAATTAGATCGTGTAATCTCATCGCAAACGAAAAGCTGTGTGTTAATAATGCACGGTAAAACCTTAAACTATCCATGGGTTTTTTGGCGGGAAAACGAAAAAGTATCGCATTGCATTATTTCCAAAACTTGTATTATTTTCATCAAATTGGTGACATTTTATTCGTTAAGTTCTGAATTATAGGCACGAGTGTGGTAAAGTGGTATAATGATGGTGAAACGTTTCTTTTCGTTGTTTTTAAAACTACATACAAGCTTCTGGTAAAATTGCCACCACTTTACTAGGAGTGTGACTTTACTAGACTATGACTTGACTTGATGACTTGGACTGTTGAGAAATTTCAATTACTTGACACTGGCTAAATACACAAAAGTGTAGAGCCAAAAAAAAAATAAAACTATAGATGCCCACGCTGTTAAATATATATTCGTAGATATAATAATTTATTTCCGAAAGAAAGATATATCAACACTGATTAAATTTGCATAAGTCTATCAATGGCCTATTTTTTAACTACGTAAGAGATTCCGAATGGCTTCTTTTAACGTAGAAGTAGTTAAGATTAAGCCATTAGACAGCTTATGCAGTTAAAGATGGAAAGTTGACGATTTCACGCCTACACATTTCCATAAAGATTCTTCTCAATTTACATCAATTAACTAATGAATTGCGGTGAAATAGTTAATTCAGCAGGGTTCTAAGTGCAGTGTGAATCAAACATTATCAAGATTGTGGAATTTTCACTATGTATGAATTCCATTAAGTATTTCTTTTTTTATGGTAAGTAATAAACACCGTAGGTACCTAAAAAAAACAAAAAAGCGTTTATATTAAAATGTCAATATGACACAGCTATACTAACGCGTGATATTTATATATCTTATCAGACACTAATAAATTTTTTACAGCCTTAAGTTTTTTATTGTACTATATTGGTTTTCTTCGTTTTGGACTATAGCAAATTTAGCGAAAAATGTCGCCATAAAAGCAAGCGCTGCGCTTACTTACTAGCACAACTTTCATCCCTTCAAATTCAAGCCATAATCATTTCAACCACGCCCAGACACAGGACAAGTATTTGAGCTTTTTTTAAACACAAATACTTGTCCTGTGGCGGAAATCGAACCCACTACCGACCTGGGGCCTTACCGTGTAAGTTTGTTGGAGATAGTAATCGTGTTCTCTCTTGCTCGCACTCGTGGACTTGTTAATTGGTGCGTAAAGGATGGCAGGCGAAGCCGATTCCCAGAACAGTTACGCGATAGGGGTGCTAATCACCCACCACACCACAGAGGTTGTCATGAAAACAAAAAACCAAAAAGAAAAACCAAAGCCTTACATGTTCGACAAGAAAGATACAGTAAAATATGTAAGTAGGTACTTTATTTAACACCCAACATCTTTAATATCGTCTCCGTTTACTTCATAAAATCCATAATGTCGTAAGGCTATCAATCTTCCAAATCAGCTTTTCTGTTATAAATAACCAAGGACTGAAACGGTATAAGTTAACGGTATACTTATGCAAGTAATTTGAGTCAGTTCGGCATTAAAAAGTATTTTTAGTACAAAGTAAAGTATACTTAAAAACCGCATTATTAATTTCGTTATTACTTTTTTTTTTGTTTTTACTACTAAGTAAAATATACTATGTATATATTAATGCAGTTTTTTATCAAATTACGTGATCTGTAAGAAAAGTTCTCGAGTAGCTTGGCTTTTTGTTAGGTAGACTGACGACCTGGTCAAAAGAAGACGGCGGAGAGACGACAAATGACAGGCCAAGAAGTTCTCAAAATGGCGCTTTATGGGGGAGGCCTATGTTCAGCAGTAGACGTCTTCAGTTTGATGATGATGAAGAATTTTTTTAAGTGTATGATGTGACGAGCTAGTCATTCACCTGATGTTAAGCGACACGGCCGCCCATAAACAGAAAAGTGTCACTCGGAACGCCAAAATATAAAGTTTCGCGTAACACTGCATCATCCTGAGACATCAGCACAGTCTGGTAATAAGATTACTCGACTACGAGATCAGATCATAAAGTCTCATTTGCCCAGTAATTTCACTAGCTACAGTGCTCTTCAAACCATAGTGACACACACGTAGTGAAAATTTGTGGCAGAATAACTGGCAAAGCGGTGATACTTATCTAGACGAACTTTGCAGAAATGTCCTACCACCTAGTAAATATATATTTAATAGAATATTTTCAAATTTTATCAGTTTTGCTTGCACAATTATTACCTAGAGTAATGCATTAGATAGGCAGTTTTTTATTTTCTATCCTATATTTTAGGTTATTCAAGCCTCGCTTCTCGTCTATGAGATTAAAATTTTTGAACCTATCAGCTTAGCTACCACAATGGTCGCCTTACCTGCCGACAAATGGCTTTCATAAACTCACTGCCGATATTTTTAATGCTCTTCATCAAAATCCTTTTAAGTCTAATAAAGATTGCTTTAAGGCTTAAGACACCTGTGGCATACAGCGTGTTTCCTTATTAAAACTGTCATATATAATATTAATTAACTTAAAATGTTCAATACTGTCTTGATTACTTATTATTGACCTTTTCTTCGGGCCTAATTATAATTATGTAACAATTTTCTTCCAAAATTTGTTTTATTTTTAATAATGAAAGAGCACTATCATTTTTGATATATCTAACTATCAGCCATTTTGGAAATTTTCGATTGCGTGGCTACTAATAAAACTAATGTCAATTTATAGGAAAAAATATATGAAACAAAAAGTATTCCATAAAAAATTGCCTAAGTGATATACTTTCTGGGTTAGAAGATTTTTCTTCATACTTATCGATATTTATTTGTTGATAGGAGTGTATTAAATAATGACATGGGAAAGAAGTTTGAGGCAAATAACGTAAAAATTAAGTAACGTTTTAAGCGACAACATTCGGTGCCAGCCAACAATGTAAGACTTAAATAAATCTGGGGATGCAGTTACCTATAGTTTTAAATTGCTGTAAAAGCTTACAGTTTCCTACGGCAACTTAATACCTTTTTAAAACACTCCATAGTAAATCGTCGATTGCTTTTTATCTACTCATAAAAGCAATAATCTGAGAATAATAACTAACATTAAATTTTACAGAGAAACGTTTTTACTAGAGTTTTTAAAACAGCCTTTTTATATAGAGCCTTTTCCATAAAGATACCCTTTACTGTCGTCTCTAAAGAGGATTACTCTTATAAATATTAAAGTTATTCAAATCGATCGGTATACACCGAAGAATACGCGCATTGTACTAGTTAAGTAGCACTTAGAACCTACCGGATACACTCTTTATTTTACTAACATAAAGCAATATTAATTTTAGTAAAGTTAAAAAACGAATAACATAATTAAATGCAAATGTTACGTTATGATTTAGCTTTTCACCACGTAGTTATAAGGCTTAGTTTACAAGGCACTGTTAATAGAAAAAAAAAATGCTTATATGTACGGATTTTTCATATTATCCCAAAAAATTAAGGAACCACAGGAAAACGGAAGGGGTAAATTCTTTTACCATTGAAGAAACCACTAATGAAAGCACAATTACGTACTTTTATGTCCATTAAAAGGTTGGACAACGATATTTTTATTAAAAATTTACTTAAAACTTACAAATCCATACATATAAAATTCAAAATCCTGACTGACTGACCTTATATCAACGTACAGCCTAAACCGCTGGTTCTACAGACTTAAAATTTAGAGGGTGTGTTCTTTGTAAAGTGTAGATATCCACTTAGAAATGGTTTTTCGAAATTCCATCCCTAAGAGGGTGAAATGGGTGGTTGAATTATCTATAAAAAAATCTTCTTCGTTTCCTATAGGCCATGCGGGTGAAGCCGCGGACAGAAGCTAGTCCCTTTTAAAACTCACGCCCAAATATGGAATGTAGTAGCTAAAGCCAGAAAAAATTTTTCCTTGTCCGTAGCGGCCTTTTAAACAATTCCAAACATTATCCTGTTCCTTTTGGAATTGTTCCACATATTTTTAGTTTCCCATTTAAGGAACACGCACTAAAAACCTGCGAACAAAGACTACAAAGTGCTCACACGCATATAAATGTAGTATTAATTTTTGAATAGTGAAACGGCGTTATTTTTTGCAAGGATCATAATAGCTGTTGTCCATTTTCGGTTTGTTGACAGGGTTGCTATCTTATCAAATGTTTTTATTTTATTGGCTTTTCAATGACTCTTATATCTTTGATATTTAACCAGTATCAAAGTGTCACAATTTTTCTATGTAACTTTTTTAAATCAATTTTATTATTAGGGACCTTTATTAAGTTGAAAAGTTTTAAATTCGGCGTAAAAATATTACGCTACTGTACGCTCTTCACATTTACTGCATTTATTCATTTATTCCAGTTCAAACCATAATTTAGGTCTAATTCTGTGGAGCTTTTGTTGATAGATACACTTTTTTATTCTATGCCTAAACTCTTATTATTGATAAATATTCTTTTTTATGATTCACAGGCATATCATTTGACTACTGTCTCACTTGGTAAGCAAAGTAGCGGCTTACAGTGGTACATGCTTACCTATAAAATACCTGTTGAGTCTTGAATTGAAGATTTGTATTATGCATTTTCTATATTTATTTCATAAAACAGTGAAAAATACATTGTTTTGGAATAATAACAGAATTCAAAAACCGACTAACTCTACCTTAATACAATGTGCAAATATAAATAATATGGTAACCCTACTTACAGGATATCTGTAAATACCAAAAAGCTAAAAAATAATTATTGCAATGCAACTTGCGAAAGCCAATTGAAATTGTAAAAATAAACAAAATTACCGCGTATAATGAGCGTGCTTTTTGCGACTGGCAATACATTATTCAATGGGATACTTGAATTGCTCGTAGTTGCCATTGTGGAAATTCAATCCGTTGTTGAAAAGAGATTGAAAAGGTTTTGTGTCAGTCTTTAAATTGGAAAACGTATTGCATTTAAGTATGTAGGTTATTCACAGAGTTGCAATGTTTTGTTATCTTGTATTTTTTTTAATTCCTTTGATTCTTTTCGCCATAATGCGATACTATTGTTCTCTATAGGTAATTAAGATCGAAGAATAGTTAAGTATTTTTTACCCAAATAACGTAACAAGTAAGTACTATTTTTTATGCTTTGATAGTGTCAAACTAACATAGCCTATTCCAGTTTCTTCAAAACATTTCAAGCATTGATTCGTATATAAATGCCTCCCAGCCAATATTTTGAAGTAATTTCAATAAGCACTAAAATAAAACAATATAACTTTTTCTTCAATTATTATTTATTTTAAGTTCTTATGTATAGTTTAGTTTTTCTTTCTCCTAAGTTCAATTACATACATAATAATAATATACATATTATACATACTTACATAAAATAACACCAATATTTTAATTGTCTCTCTTGTAAATACTCTAATATCTTTAAAATTAATAACAAGAATGTTTAGTGAAAATTTCAACAGCGTATAGGGCACTCTAATTGCCTCCAATGAATTAAAAGCTGCTCTCGTGTCCATTCATCCGACATTCCTCCTTTATACATTGATGTGCTTAAAACGCCAACATTTTTTACCAAAATCGCTTTATACATTACATGCAACATAAAATAAGTACCATCTTGAAACTCCATTCAAACCGGCAACAGTAAAGACAAAGGAACTGCCCAATTTTTTGCCAAGTTCAGTGCTCCGAGGAAAATGTTCAATGTATTTTTCATTCACATGCTTAAACGCTTAAAACGGGAAACTCTGAGTGTACTTTTTGGGAGCCCCATTCAAGTGCTTTAAGAGATGAAACAGTATGGGACTACGTACTTTCACATTGTCTGGAGAAAAGTTTCAAAGCACTTAATGTAACTGGCCCGATAGCTCAGTTGGCAGTAAAGCCTTGCCTTCTGAACTGTGGGTTGTAGGTTCGATACCCACCCAGGATAAACATTTGTGTGATAAACATCGATGTTTGTTCCGTGTCTGGGCGTTATATTGTATTCTATGTATGTATTTAAAAACAAAAAGTATCTAAGTACTGTATCAGTTATCTGGTCCCCATAGTACAAGCTTTGTTTAGTTAGAGGCTAGATGGCGCTGTGTGAAATGTGCACAGACGTTTATTTATTTATTATTTATTTTATTATGATCATTGGGCACGTAGAGTCGGCGTGCTGAACTGGTTGAATATGTCACTTAGCCTCCCTCAGAATTTGCGGTACATTATATCTCTAGGCCAAAAATCCTCTTTGGTAAAAATGGCCAGGATCTCTTACGACAAAGGATTTTAAATTGACGTTGTGACGAGTTAGCACTGGTCGTACACTAGTTTAAAAAAAAATGATAATCTGTGTGGACATCTCACAACGCCATCTAGCCCCAAACTAAGCAAAGCTTGTATTATGAGAACCAGAATAACTGATACAATACTTATATACTTTTTGTTTGTAAATACATACATAGAATACAATATGACACCCAGACACAGAGCAAACACCTATTTTCATCACACAAATGTTTGTCCTGTCCTGGGTAGGAATCGAACCCATAACCCACAGTTCAGAAGGCAAGGTTACTACCAACTGAGCTATCGGGCCAGTCACGGTTCAGTTTGGGTTTTCTATTGAGTGCCCTTACTGTTTGTATACTTTGAATCAAATTGTCTTTTTTTTTGAAGAAGAATCGTGGATCGCCTTTTAAGCAATGGTCACATTCAATTCAATACTTTTTCGAAAAGATTTCATCTTATAGAATGTTGTAAGATGAATGGAGATACGTTTTTAGGGTTTTTATTTGAATTGTTGATTAACTTATGTACCCCCTTTTAAAGGATCTTATGTACTTATTATTAAAGTCGAATTTGTCTAATGGATAGGCAAGATACCAAAAACCTTATTTTGATGATGACTCGTGAGCTGTTCCAATATTCCTGTGTTGATATGAGTGCTGGTATTTTAAACAAATCTTTTTTAAATCTACCACATACACAACTAGCACATTATACTAAATACTCGTAATCTATATAAATAATCCCATACAAAAACTTTTTTATTGGTTATGCGAATTTAACCGCTGTCTCGCCTGATATTGAGTAAAGACCTGGTCTACATTGCTTGCCTACCTGTTTATTCATTCATAGGTTGTGGAAGAATGATTTGCCTATTACCAATAAAAAAAAATCAATATCTTAACCTATGTATCGTGAATATTTACTAGGTGGTAGGACTTTTCTACAAAGTTCGTCTAGGTACCACCGCTTTGACAGGTATTCTGCTGCTAAGCAGTAGTGCGCAAGCACTGCTGTGTTGCAGTTTGAAGGGCACTGTAGCTAGTGAAATTACTGGGCAAATGAGACTTTATGACCTGATCTCGCAGTCTAGTAATCTTATTACTAGATTGTGCTGATGTCTCAGGATGACGTGCGCAGTGCAGTGTCGTGCGAAACTCTATACTTTAGAGTTCCGAGTGACACTGCAACTGATATGGGCAGCCGTATCGCTTAACATCAGGCGAACTGTTAGCTCGTCACGTCATTCGTTAACATAAAAAAGGTAATTGATCGTCTAGACTTGAAGACTTAGAACTTTGATTTTTTACTATGGCAACACTTCCGCTATTTACCCATCACTTGCACCAAATAAAGCTTTTTCCACACGGACGACATAACTGAATCGCGATGCGACACGACAAAAACTGACGCAGCGGGACGCATTGACGTTTTGACGTTGCACAACCGGTTCGAAGCGGTTTTTCCCACAAATAATTAAAGGCTTTAATAACAGCCTTCTGCAGCCTAATTGGTGCTTTTAGCGGTCTTAATTTTTTATTTGAGTTACAAATACGATAAATTAAAAAGTAATTAAACATTTACTTTCTGGGGTAGTTTTGTTTAATTTATGGTGATAACGACTGACTGGTTTTTATCGTGGTATTGTCGTGTGAGATGATGTGTATTGGGAATGATAATCGTTTATGTCTACTACTGCTCTACTAACTAGCTTCTGCCCGCGGCTTCGCCCGCGTTGCCTATAGGAAACAAAGAAGAAAATTTTTCATAGATAATCAACCACTCATTTCACACTCTTAAGGGTGGAATTTCGAAAAACCCTTTCTAGCGGATGCCTACGTCATAACATCTACCTGAATGCCAAATTTCAACCCGATCCCTCCAGTGGTTTGGGCTGTGCGTTAATAGTCAGTCAGTCCGTCACCTTTGAGTTATATATATTTAGATTTGTACGAAGCTCTTGTATTCAATTATTTCCTTCCAATAAACTTATAAATGTAGTTACAATACCAATAATAAATTTCTATATTACACCCACTAGTGACAAACCCAGGGTATGCTTGAGAAAGCACTGACGTATCGCAACCACATTACATAAACCGCTGAGCTTATCGATTGCAAAATGTATACTTACTCTATAACACTAGCAGGAGAGATCAAAATTGATTGTATGATTTTGAGATCTAGTAATTTTACTGCAAAACAAAAGTCGTAGGTCTGTAATTGGCGAAAGTTTGCAGCAATTTGAATACAATGGGACACGCATACAATTTTACATGAATAATGTATGTAAGGTATTGGTTCGAGCGCGTTTTTATGCAATGATCGTTGTATACATACAACAATAATACAGTGCGTGGGTGATTTCTTTATTGGAAAGAAATTTGGTCGATGTTGACTAACGATACGATTCTATTGTTTATAGCATCACACTAATATTATAAATGCGAAAGTTTGTATGTGTATGTGTGTTTATGTGATGTGTGTATGTTTGTTACTCCTTCACGCTCAAACAGCTGAATGGATTTGGATGAAATTCCGTGCCAAGATAGCTTATACACTAGATTAACATATGGACTATATATTATCCCGGAAAAGTGAATTTTTCCTGTGGGATGAGCAAATAATTAAGATACTTTTTATCCGGTGAAACCGCGGGGCGCAACTAGTTAAACTATATAAATAATAATAATAATAACACCCAATGATCACATACATAGTAGATTCTGAACCCTAACTAGGATTTCCTGTCTAATAGCGTTTAAACCCAGGAACTACGAGGAACATGACATGGCCATACCACACTAGCCTATTACTCCTCAACTTTTCCGTCACCGGCGCCACACAATATAGAATAGTTAAAGTTATAAAATTCGTATAGAAAAAATAATATGACGTGATGTCCCTTTTGTATGTTTACCGTAGCTCACTCGTACTCAGTTTTGCAATATAGCATAGAGTTAGACGCTTCCCATTCTCCAATTTGTAGCAAAGATCAAACGACCTCATGCCCTTGGCTTGTCAAAACAGAGTTAATAAAATCAGAGGTTCTAGAGAATCTTCTTACAGTGATAAATTGCTTTTGTGTTGCCGCAAGAAAACCAATACGTGTCATGAAATATCGGCTTAGGAGATCTCGCGTACAGTGTAAAACGGTACCAAAGCTTGGCGTTGTGAAATCTTTGTCCTGAGTGTGACTGACTGACAGACCGACTACATCCCAAATCGATAAACGTATAATTCTTATACACATACTAAATACTTAATTCATAAATATAAAAAAATTATCTAACAAAAAGCACGAACGCAGGTGTCTGTGGAAATGCAGATTAATAAAAAAAAAAAAAAGTATAATTCTATTTCTAAATATCTTTATTTAACTCGATAACAATATTTGTTTTGTAAATTCAAGTGTAATTTTTTTTGAAATTGCTAATCCTGTAGACTTGATATTAGGAGGACGTCATACTTTTTTAGCGTACGGATGTACTAAGAAAAATTTATTGAAAATTCAACTCTGGGTATGAAATGAGGTGTTAAAGATTGTATATCAGGAAATGCAGGTAAAACTGCATCTAATTAGTTATTGGCAACAAGTAGATCATCATTATCTGCACTATGACCCTTAAAAGACAGCCCAGACCCAGAAAAATACATTACTGTAAAGTTTCTTGTAGCTTCTTCTTTACAGTTGTAATCGAAGCTTCGGATCGAAGTTTTCTGTTCTGCATTGTGCCGGATTGCTAAAATCTTTTGACTTTAACTTTGACTTTATCCAACTAAGTGAGATCAATGCGGCATGTTTTTTTCACTCAATTTAGTCAGTTGCCATATTGACATTCACTCGTTCATTCACACAAAAAAACTGAATGAAGGATACTTTATCATCCTTCACTCAGTCGATCCACGCTTTTTTCGGGCAAAAGATGCACGATCAGTTTTGGCGGGAGTGCGAAAAAGATTGCGTCGCCGCATTGTATTATTTTCCAAAACTTGTGTTATTTTCATTGTTAGTGCATAAAATTGGTGGCATTCTATTCGTTAAGTGCTGGATTACAGGCGTGAGTGTGGGAAAATGGTATAATGATGGTGAAACGTTACTTTTCGTATTGTTTCCCAAACTCAAGCTTCAAGTAAAGTTGCCACCATTTTACTTGGAGTATGACTTTGACTGGACTATAACTTGACTGTGACTTGACACATATTTGCGTGAAATATCATTAACTTGATAAATTATTAATTACTTGATACTGGCTAAATACACAAGTGTGGAACCAAAACATAAAAAAAAGATGCACGATTTTACCATCACGTTTCACATTTAAACTCTTTGTAACATGGTGTTTATCTATTCTTATGACACCGGTTGTTTAACCAGTAAACTGATAATCGAGTCCCGCAACGGTGGTTTAAGAAAAAAAAGTTACAATGCAGTCATTTACAGTTGGAGAGAGTGTCATTTGTTTAAGTTTTACATGTGTGCGTAATGCAAGATGAACATCAAAGATAGCATACTGCATTATTCTCTACAGCCGCAGTCCCGGTGGTCAAACGTCAGATTTATCTGACAGAAATTGACAAATTACGTACATTGTTGACAAATTGCGTCGGTGAACGATTGTCAGCGGTCCATTGTTTTGTGAGTGAATTATTTTTATTAGAAGCATACGGTATGTTCTCGAATACAAATAGATGGGAATTTTGTGATTTATTTTCGATTTAGGTGCGGTTTTTCAATAATCAAATATAAGTTATTCATTGGATAAAACAAAACACAGTAAAATAAAAGAATAATTTTGTGTAGTAAACACTGCAGTAATAATGGTACTTTTATTTTAGTCAGATTATAATTTGTCATTTGAATAACATTTATCCAGACACAGAAAAATTACACCTAAGTAGATTTTTCATAACTCAAAGGTGACTGACTGACATAGTGATCTATCAATGCACAGCCCAAACCACTCGACGGATCGGGCTGAAATTCGGCACGCAGGTAGATGTTATGGCGTAGGCATCTAATAAGAAAAGATTTTTCGAAATTCCGCCCTTAAGAGGGTGAAATGGGTGGTTGAATTATTTTACCATAGGCCACGACGCGGGTGAAGCTGCGGGCAGAAGCTCGTGTATCAATAATTGTTTCATCAATGATATATCATTCATCCGTGGGAAACCACAGTACAATAACTGATGGGAGGTGAAGTTCGTCCAATTTTATTGTCATTATAATTTCACTATCATATCTATCGATACCGTACCGTCATCAATAATACAAAATTATCGAATCATTTTGATGTGGACAGGAAATTGTGATAAGTTTGTTTTGAATTTATTATTGTCTTTCAACATACAATAAATAAATGAATATGTGTGGACACTTCACATAGCGCCATCTAGCCCCAAACTAAGCAAAGCTTGTACTAGGGGAACAAGATAACTGATACAATATTTAGATACTTTTTGTTTGTAAATGCATACATAGAATACAATATAACACGCAGACACTGAACGATCCATGTTCATCACACAAATGATTTTACTGAGTGGGAATCGAACCCACAAACTCAATTCAGAAGGCAAGGTTAACTGCGCTTTCGGGTCAGTCAACATAGAACAAATATACAATTTCCAGTACCCCACCTAGACTGAAACTTCAACTTCATATATATATAATTAATAATATAAAATATTATATATAATGGGTATATAATCACACTAATATTATAAAGGTGAAAGTTAGTATGTGTGTATGTGAGCATGTGTGTATGTGTGTATGTTTGTTACTCCTTCACGCTCAAACGGCTGAATGGAATTGGTATATTGTATTGGTATCTTGGTACCGAATTTCATCCAAATTCGGTAGCTTATACACTGGATTAACATATAGGCTACAATTTATCCCGGAAAAGTGAAAGTTTCTCGTGGGATGAGCAAATAATTAAAATACTTTTTATCTGCGGGTAAAACCGCGGGGCGCAACTAGTATATAATATAATAGTAAAAATTAATTAAATAAACACTCAAGACACATAACAAGTACTTGCGCTTTTTTCTGTGCACAAAATAATTGTCCTGTCGAGGAAATCGAACCCGCCACCTCCAGGTTCTGAGCCAACCTGCTCAACCACCACACCACAGAGGCTATCAATATTGTTATTATTTTGGCCAGTATCGGGGTGCGAGTGAATTTTTCTCTTGCTTTGTGACGTGAAGAACGTCGCAGGCAATAGCTAGTTTCGGATAAATATTTCAACAGTACTTGTCAACAGCACCCCTACCGCGTAACCGTTCTGGGAATCGGCTTCGCCTGCCATCCCGCACGCGCCAATTAACAAGTCCACGAGTGCGAGCAAGAGAGAACACGATTACGATCTCCACAGACTTACGCGGTAAGGCCTGGTCATAGAAAAACTCCTTCCTAAAAAAGGGGTTCAAACTGACTTGACCAATGAGAACATCGATGCAGTCGAAATCGAAAACGCATTATTAAGTATAACTCAAAAACTATTCGTCAAATCTTGATCAAATTTAAATAAGACCACAAATAAAGAAAGAATCATCAAAATCGGGTCACCCAGTCAAAAATTCTGAGGTAGCAAACAGTTTAAAAAAAACAGTTGAATTGAGAACCTCCTGCTTTTTAAAGACGATTGAAGATAAGCAACCGTTGCCCTTTGTTATTTTGCTATCTCATCCAACTTCAGAAGTATCACTCAGTCAGTGCCGTTCAAAGTTTCTGGTTCTAAAAATATCACTCAAATCTTACTGTTTATCATCTTACCACATAATCACATCGGTAAAGAATGCACTGAACAAACACCGGTTGAGATTCGCTCTGCGTTTCGTAAGTGCGATTGCTGTAATAAGCAAACAAACTAAACGTAACATATTTGCGTTTCGTTTAGAACGTTTAATGTATAAGAAGGAGCGATATCGCGGATTGATAAAATGATATCATAAAATAATAATAGTAATAACGCAAATAGATCACATCATAGATCCTGGACCCTAACTAGGACTCCTTGTGTTTAGAGACCCAGGAACTACATGGACCATGGTCCCACAACACCTAGACTCAGAAAAAGCAATTCCGTTTTTTTTTTCTGTGTAAATATACTTGTCCTGCCGCGGGAATCGAACCCGCCGCTGTAAAACTATGAAGAACGAGGGAGCGTATTGAAACTACCGAGTGCCATGCATAAACTGATTTATTCTCCCTACCTTCACATTATGTGCATTATTATTATAAGTAATACCGCCATCTACCTACATCCTCCTTCTTAAAAAGAAAACATTATTATCTAATAATTCTAATTCAATAATAAACCTACTCATACTTTACATGTTCATGCTTTTATGATTTCATTATTACTTTAGTATTTATTAATATTTTAAACAAGAATCAATTTTTTATTTTTATGTTCATACACATAACTACATATCTAATTTACTCAGTTCTTATATATCCTGTTTTAGAAATTTAATTTACAATAAAAATAATAACAATTAAAACATTAGTTATACATTTTACAAAAATAAAAAAAAAAACGAAACAGAGACCAAAAAATCAAACACACATTCCTACTGCACACGCTACACATTCTCTTTCTTTAAAAAGACATGTTAACATGCTCAACATCATATCAATCTTATTATGATATATTAGATTAACGCTTTTATATAATTATAATCATAAATTAGTTACATACATATTTTGCTTATATCATACGAGTAGGTTTAACAAATTTTCCATGCTACTTATTTTCATTATTAAAAGATATTAATTTAGAAAAGCTTAATAAATCACGTTTTTTTTTACAATGTCATCAATTACAATAAATCATCAAATAATTATATTTATTAATAAGTACATGTTTTCACGGTAGTTAAGTAACTCATTACACAGGCATAGTGCAATTATAAATAGTAAGTCCCAACCTAATACAGACATTCATTACTCCAGCCTAACCAATAGGCTATTTGACTACTATATTTTTATTACATACATAAATAATATACCTCAAAAAATAGATAACTGTGAAAACAAAACTTGAATATCTCGAAAAATTACTAAGTTACAGGCATTTTAAAATACATAAATAGAAAGAGACAACTCAAACACGCAGTGACGTCAGTTACCAGTCCTCACAGTAACTCATTACTAAGCTGTGGTAGCTCTACATACAATCTTTTTGGCATGTGACGTCACAAGCCATGCCTTCATAGTAGCTGTGAGGAAGGTCAACACGATCTCTGTTTTGCGAGAAAGAGACAGGCGATGAAACTTTAAAAGCGTACTACTCCGTGATTAATTTACCGATTTTACTTATTTTTACAATGATTACATTCATTTTTAACCTACTTTATGAAAATAAAATTTATTTGTTCATTTTTAATAGTAGTCAAATAGCCCATTATTATTTGCTACATCTTATAGCTTTTTTTTCATTACATTTCAGAACTATGGTAGTATTAAATTTTTCCTGATCTTTAGTGTAGTTACCATTTATATACAATAGTTTATATTCCGTACATACAAAATAAAAAAAATATATATTAGCTTATTTTAAATACAAACGTTTCTAATGTCCAATCCTGTTACAAAAAATTGTGCGAATATTCAACAAAAGATATCATCGACTAGGCATTGTTGTAGTTTATTCGTTTAATATTTAAGTATAAAGTGACATCATACCGCTTCACCGAGGGCCGTCAGGAGAAACCCCACCGATCAGGAGCTCGCACTGTCCTGCCAGACCGAGTAACATATGGATTAGAAGTAATTCCCGCTGATTGTTGTTGTCCACTGGAGCTGCGGAGCGACGGCGTTCCGTTCCCTACCGTACCTGTCGTTATTATGTCATCGTAGGCATCTGGGGGCATTGACCCGTACCTATCGCGGCGCAAACAGCTGTCGAGAATGATCTGTTTTCGATTGCGTCGGATTATAGTACCTGTACACAACTTTATTAAATACGACCTTGGCCCATTTATATTCACTATCACAGCATCAACCCAATTCTTGCCCATGCGAACTTTAACCTTATTCCCTATCTCTAAAGGTTTGAGATTCTTACTGCCCCTATCAAAGTATTTTTTTTGAATAATTTGTCGTTGTTGTAACTCATCTTGCACTCGATTCTTATCATATGTTATTGGTTCAAGCAACTGCGGAGAACGAGGAAGAATACTTCGTAGTTTTCTGCTATTTAGTAATTCGGACGGAGATGGTAGATTATTACTAATGGGAGTATTCAAAAATTCCAGCAATGCCAACCTAAAATCTGACCTATCAAAAATCGTTTTTCGTAACATCGATTTTATTGTCTGGATCGCCCGTTCTACTTGACCATTTGACTGCGGGTATCTAGGCGAGGATGTTTTATGCACAAACCGCCATTCTTTGCTAAATTCTTTAAATAACATTGATGCAAATTCAAGCCCGTTGTCAGAAAAAATTACTTCCGGTATGCCCTGGTGGCTAAATATTTTCTTTAGCTTATCAATTACACACATTGAAGTGAGGTTAATTAATTCTTCAACTTCCACGTATTTACTAAAATAATCAATCACTAAAAGATAGCTATTATTGTTAAAGTGAAAAACATCAACCCCAACCTTTGCCCATGGCCTTGTAGGTATTTCATGCGGGATGAGTGGTTGTTTACAATTTTCTTTTCTATGTGTTAAGCACGCCTGACAATGTGCACAGGGTTCTCCTGGACGGAATAAACGCGGCACACTCGCGCAAAGTGATTCTTACGCCTACACCTTGCACATTTCTGACCGTACGCCGGGCACTTGAATTTTTCATGTACTCCTCCACAATATTCACACGTATTGTTCGCACTCTGCCGCTGTGGTCCCCTCGATGTCGCAATCTGTGATGGTTCCTGCCGCTGCCCTGCTCTTGCAAAATGCGGCTGATGTACCCGCGCAGGTGGGCGCACGGCCGACACGTTGTTCGTGCCGCCAGTGCACATTCGCTGCTCATACCGTAGTTGTGGCTGTCCACCCGCAGCGGGGGTGGGACGGGATCCGTTGGGTGCTCGCGCGCGGCTCTGACAAGTGCCGCACGCGCCATGTTGTCGCTGCACCCAATGCACGGCTACCTCGGTGTCTCTGTCTCGCTCCCTCACCTCGTCAATATATCCTCTATCCTGCTCGGTTGTCATTGTACTGGCCTGCACTCGAGACATTTCAGCTATATTGCATATATCTAACGCTTTCGTAAGAGTCAAATCATATTCTCTTAATAGTCTTTCTCTTAAGGCGTCATTCTTCACGCCACAAATAAGCCTATCTTTGACGAGGTCCTCCTTCAGGTCTTTGAACTCGCACGACACCGCCAACTTATTTAATTCGAACACATATTGCTCCACAGTCTCGTATTCCTGTTGACTCCGCGTAAAAAATTTATGTCGTTCAACGGTCAAATTCTTTTTCGAAGTAAAAAACACATCAAACTTCTTGAGTAAATTTTCCACCGTTAAATTCGTTTCCGGCGCAAACTGCTCGTACACCTCACGACATTGTTCTCCAATTATATGTAGCAAAATGCTCACTTGCACATGTTTGTCTTTTGTTTGCAGCTGACAGGCCTTAAAGTATATCAGAAACGAGTTTTTCCACTTGGCCCACTGATTACTTAAATTACCAGACGTGATGTTAGACAAATCTTTTTCAAAGCAAAATGGCGGTGGTGGTTGCAACATCAATTCCATTTTTCCAGCGATTACCACACCACTTAGTATATGATCCACACCATCCACAAATGCACTTTTCCGCGTACTATTAAATCTTTTGAGACAGGTTTTTCCCAGAATTACACCGGCTGCGCCATGTAAAACTATGAAGAACGAGGGAGCGTATTGAAACTACCGAGTGCCATGCATAAACTGATTTATTCTCCCTACCTTCACATTATGTGCATTATTATTATAAGTAATACCGCCATCTACCTACAGCCGCCTCCGGGCTAAGAGCCAAACGGCTCAACCACCACACCACAGAGGCTGTCAAACCGGTATTTTTATTAATCAACAATATGTAGTTAAAGCTAATGTTAAATGAGAAATTTAACACATTTTACAAATATGTTTCTTTATCTGTGATGACTTCTGAATGTTTTGTGTTGTCTTATTTCAGTTACAGAACTCAGAATTGCAAAACATGCTCAGAAATGCAACACATTTTCGCCGAGCAAAATCTCCATCACTTTTTCTTCGTTCTACCTATTGCCGAGATTCTGGTAACCCACAGAAGACACGAAAATGAGAAGTTGATTGAGTTGAAATTGCTAAAAGAGTTTGGCGGGAAAACGAAAAAGATCGCTTTACCGCTTTTTATTATTTTGCAAAACTTGCGTTATTTTCAGTGTCAATGCATAAATTGGTGTCATTTGATTCGTTAAGTGCTGGATTACAGGCATATGTGGGAAAGTAGTGTAATGATGGTGAAACGTTTCTTTTCGCGTTGTTTACAAAACTCCATAGAAGCTTCTAATAAAGTTTCCATGACTTTACTAGGAAACTCGATCATATCCTAGAAATCTGTGGATTTCCAAGAATTGAATTTGTTATTGACTGATATCGACCTGGCGCCGCCCGGTTTGTAAACATCTAAGTATTTGCAGATACGTACAATATTATGTACGTGATTAGATCATAAAAGGAAGATCCTGTTCCTCTCAGAAAGTTTATTTTCCTTTAACTGTACGTGGTCTGTCAGTCACTCAGGACAAAGCCATTATAGTGTATGTAGATATTTGTCTTCCATGATAGCTAAGTTGGTAGTAGCTCTGCCTTCTGAACTGTAGGTTGTAAGTTCGATTCCCACCCAGAACAAACATTTATACATATAGGTGTTTGTTCTGTCTGGATGTTAAATTGTACGAGCTTCTGCCCGCGGCGAACCCGTCTTTTTTGTCAATCATTTGTATAGTTTTTTTTTTTATAACATAGACAGACAAACAAGCAGACGGCCCGCCTGATGGTAAGCAGTTACCGTCGCCTATAGACACCTGCAACACCGGGGGCGCTGCCAATGCGTTGCCTACCAAAATTTTATTCTATGTGTTTTACTACGAGTACATTCTTTCGTCATAATTTTGACGCATAAAATTCGTGAATTTAGGTGGCTATAGCTACGAATATATTGAGACAAAAACAGGAAATAAAAAAGTACAGTAATGGTTTTTCACACTGTTGGCAACACATAAAAAAATCAACGAAATCGGATATCACTTGAAGGTTAAGTTTTGGCACTTTTTGCATGAAAATATAAGCGAGTAAATCGCGTCTCTTAAAAAGGTACTTAACGACTTAGTTTTAATATAAAAGTATTAAGTATTTCACCGCCAAACTTTTTTAACTTACAAGCTTTATTAACACATACTATTATTTATTCTGTGGCAGTGGCTACTTAAAGATGATGTCACTTTCTGTCCAACAAATGTTTGTATAAGGTTTAATGTTTCTTTATAGTGGTAATAACAACTCTATATGTATAAAACGTAGGAGCCATTTTAGAAAACTACGTCAGAAACAGCGATGTCATTTCCTTTGTTGCAACGATTTTTAACTTTTTCTTTTTTTTTGTTGTTGTAGCTAGTGTAATTAGTAGTATTTAGTTATGGTTGTTATATTATTGACGTAGTTAATTATCTAATTTTTAACTATAAATAATAATAATAACGCCTAACAATCACATATATATAGATCCTGAACTCTAACTAGGATTCCGTGTCTAGGGACCCTGAACTACGAGGATTATGCTCCCACAACACCCAGACTCAGAACAAGTATTTACGCTTTTTTTTTGTGTACTTGTCATGCCGCGGGAATCGAACCCGCCGCCTCCGGGTTATGGGCCGACCTGCTCAACCACCACACCACAGAGGCAGTCAATAAATACGTGTAAGTGTTACCTATCACACAGATAATAAATTTAACTTTGCAGATAATCAGCTACCTAGTTCCAGATGTTAATTTGAATTTTCCTTGACACGTTAGCTATAAATTACCTTTCAATATACCAATTTGTTGCTAGCGTTAGTCATCGTATTGGCATCTTGTTGAATATTTAGGGATGTGTATTCTACTCCAAAATTTAGTATCCAACGTTACCTAGTACTGTAATTTCGACTTCAAAGTTATTTACTTCATGTCTCTGTCATTTATTAACCGATTAGGAAAATTATTTTAATAAATCCTCTAGCTTTAACTAATTTTAGGAAGCTGAGATTTTTTTTTATTTGAACAACATTTAAGACAAGCATTTCACAGGAAAAAAAACTGCAAAATACCTACAACAAAAAAAGAAATGAATATTTGAAACCTGAAAAGACTACCTTTGGATGGAAAGTATCAAAAGATAAAAATAACGGCGGTGTAAAACAATTTAGAATAAAAAGATGTTTGTAGTTTATACTATAGGTTTACTGCCATATGCCCATCTATTGTTAAATAGCTATGGTACAACCATAATGAAATTGCAGCACATCTGGTCACAGATTAGCATCTGCCTACATGACTTCCTACGGGTGTGACAGTGCTGACAACATTGCGTGGTTGAATACCTACACTTTCTGTAAATATTCTGTGATGAAAATAAGAGATTTGATAATTTTTGAAGTAAAACTTCTTTACGCACGCTACTCTTGGGGAGTAAGCTGGTGAATGCGTAACGAGACGAGCGGATTTCGAAAGTTGTTGGTTAACGTAGATCTCCATTGTCAACATAACAAAGTAAAAAATTACTTAAAATTTGTATAATTATGTTGGTATGTCCGGTAAAATGATAATTGAAGGGGTGAGAACAAAAAGGGTTTAACTGATTTTTTTCACAAAATGACTTATGGGTATCTTTGGATTCAGCGTGAAATTATCTACATTATTACATTCTCAAAATACCGAAATGAGGCTTAAATCTCGAGATTTCCAGTCTAAAAACGGTTTATCTGACACAGGAATACAGTTCGCTTAGCATAAAAACATTATTATATTTATTTTATTATATTATATTTTTACAGTAATTGTATGAATTAGTACTATATTTAGTATTTTAAAATAGAATTAAAACATTTTCAAGCAACTGAAACTTACATAAACCTTTTCTGTTACCTTATAAGCACCCTACATTAAAATGACACCGTTGAAGTTTAAAGTCAATTTTCTCGAAACTGTCAATTTGACAGTTAAACCCTTTTTATTCTCAACCCTTCAATTTACAATAGTCAAGATGGCGACATTAACATTAAACAAAGCAAAAACAAAGTTATACCGGCCGATAGATGGAGCTAAACTAAAGAAGTTTTACTTCTGTCGGGTGGTCTAAAGCGCACTCGTTTTTTTATTTGCATTGCCTTTTATCTAAATCTTGTGTGTATTACCAATTTCCATACATACTTACATTAATGCTATGTAATTAAGTATAGAGCTCTTTGTATACAATCTAAATATATATAACTCAAAGGTGACTGACTGATTGACTGACTGACATAGTGATCTATTAACGCACAGCCCAAACCACTGGACGGATCGGGCTGAAATTTGGCATACAGGTAGATGTTATGATGTAGGCATCCGCTAAGAAAGGATTTTTCAAAATTCCACCCTTAAGAGGGTGAAATGGGTGGTTGAATTATTTTCCCATAGGCCACGCCGCGGGCGAAGCCGCGGGCAGAAGCTAGTAACCTATAAAAGAAATGTTGAATGTGCATACAATAATACGGACCAACTTAAATGAAGCGATCTCCGTAGCCTATGGATTTGATTAATATTTATGTTCTCTTGGATCTGTAACTAATGCAATGGATAAAAATATTAGTAAGTATACATTACTTTTTTACTTAAATGACGAAATTTGACTTTCTAAAGCAAGAAGCATTTTATTTTATCAGTAAACTAATTAAATTTACGTTTTAGTAAACCACTCAAACGAGAATTGAGACATAATCTAAATAAATTAGTCATTTTGACTAAAATTTTATTTTTGAAAAAACCAGATATAATTAAGAGCCATTATCATATCTACTAATTAGTAGTAGGATGAAGACATTTACATTATTTAATTTAAATATGCATCCAACTTAATTCATTTTTATCACCATTTTTAATCAACCTAAAACTAAGTTTCACTTTAATTTAAAACTTAATGATAAAGTGATAGAGTATATTTTCTTTGTTTAATGACTTCATAGATTCAAATGATATTAGCCTTTAATGGGCACAAAACTATTTTATGTTTCTTTTTAATTAACTTTGTTGGAGGTGGAGAAACAATTAGAAAATTAAATGTTCTTCATAATTTTAACTTAATTTTAGAATTTTATTTTTTTCAATTACAAATAAATTATGTACATACAATTTCTAAAAAAAATAAAAAGAATTATAAACAACAATAAAATAGCACTACGATCACATACAATAGATCCAGGCCCTAACTAGGGCACTCTCTGTATCCAGGGACCCACAAACTACGAGGACCATGGTCACACAGCGCCCAGTCATAGAACAATTATTTATTTATAATTTATTATAATATAATTTATTATCATGATTATTATTTTTATTGTCTATATATTATTTAACTAAAATATCAGGGGTCCTTTCGCACCTACCTAGTTTATACCTATATAATATGTGTCCCAAAGTGAACATAGCATATATAAAAAAGTAGCATGCGACTAGCCAAACTTAACGATAGAATTCCCTATTAGTCCCACAAAACACCGCGTCTCACTACATATTCGTGTCTCATCGCGAAATTTAGATTTACGACCCTTCTTCGAAGTAATATCAATAATTCATCGTTCTAAGCAGGCACAGAAAGATTAAGGAACTCTCTTTAAATAATAAATATTACTTACAAACTTCCAGACACTACATTAAAATGTAAAAGTTACACTTCCCGAGAAGCGAAAGCCATGCGCACTTTGGCCCAAATAGTCCAATGTCCGTATTTGTCGAGTGTCCCAACACGGAACAAAAAAAGTTGGGCTGACCGCGAAATTATGCCCAAATCTGGCGATTATTAATTGAATGAATGCGTAAATTGGCGGCATCATTATCGTAATAAAAACGCTTTTCCAGCGTTGGAACATTGGTGGGTCAATTTCAACCAACTTTTTATTAATTCTGAATAGTAGATGTGACGATCTCTTTTTTGAAAAGTTGGTGATTTAGATTAATACAAATTCTCTGGTGTGGTTTCGAAATTTTAAAGTTTGTACAGTATGATAATATTTAATACTACAATGATATAATAACTACTTCTAAACACCACCTACTACAAAAAAAAAACACATTTGGACTATACATATACTCGCCGTGATGACCTATAGACATTTCAAATGCTCCATCCCACCACGAGTAGGTAGCGTACCCAACATACTGGCAGCATTACCCCATTGAATCGCAATGCTGATATGTTGTGCCAAATAATTTGGTCAAGCGTAGCATCGACTAGACGATCTGATTAACTTTGGAAAACTCGATAAGATCCCGGCCCCCACGGACCCAGGGTGTCAACACCAAAAGGCTCAAATATGTAACCGCTACCGACATTACTATATTTGCACCGTTTTAGCTATTCAGACGAATTAGCCTTTTATTCTATCGCTTAAGTTCATCAGGGGTAATGTAGGATTCTAATTGTGATTGAATGTTCAAATCGGTGCACTAGTTACAGAGCCTATTAAATGTAAACAAACAATCAAATCTTTCATCTTTATTATAAAAGTTTATATGTTTAGAGAATGCAAGATTTTACTTATGATAAAAAAGAAAATTCAACCTAGATTTTCATACAAAAACTTTCGATCAACCAGTTCTAAAGTAAATTAAACTTCTCAACACAAATATAACCGACGATAATTGCGCCGGCGCAATCATTTCTAATTCGCGCCTTGGCCAAATACGGTGTTTTCCAATAACAAACATTGGCCATATACGGCCAACTTGTGAACGTGACACTGCCGGTCGTTAAAATAATCCATAAAGAGGTCTTCTTCTAGGCGAGAATTGGCCGTAAAATGGTCAGAGGGACTGTACACTGTCACTTTCTTCGCTATTTGAACTGAAATTTATGGTTGCTAAGCGCAGATACAAGCAAAATAGAGAAGATAAGAGTTTCACGAAAGTAATCTACTTAAATATGGTTTATTCTGTTTCATAAATTTATATACAAACATAGACTAAAAAACTAGACCTAACAAAATCGAGTGCTTTAGACCACACGACTGTACTAAAACTTCTTTAGTTTAGCTCCATCTATCGGCCGCATAACTTTGTTTTTGCTTTGTTTAACGTTAATGTCGCCATTTAGACTGTTATAAATTATATTTTACAGGGCAAACTAACATAATAATACAAATTATTAAATTTGTTATGTTGACAATGGAGATCTACGTTAGTCAACTTAAACATCCGTTCGTCTCGCATTCACCAGTTTACTCCCCAAGCCAAGCGTGCGTAAAGAAGTTTTACTTCAAAAACTTACGATTGATAACTAAATAAAACTTATAATAATTCGTAAGTATCGGAAAAAATGCCCAGAATACTGGCAGCATTATCACGTTGAATGGCAACGCTTTTATATAATTAAGTGCAACACTTACAATTTTCTGTAAGAAAAAACAAAGTGACAAGTAAAGCGAATCGCAAAGCTTGTTTTCACCTAAGCTATATTTAGGCATCTACCCTTCTCCCTTTTAATCATATGGTCTCTTCCTTCTTTGTGATATGTTATGATTTTTCATATCGTATTCTATTTTTCGGTATGACATTTTTGTTCTGAGTGTTATATCTATATTCCCTTAGTGTTAGTTTCTAAGGTAAAGTTATGTGTCTTTGCGAAATAACTTTGGGAAATCATTGGGCCGATTATCCGCCCACGGTGTGGGCACTTGATTAAAAGTAATTACTTAAATATGTTAGACATTAAAGTAAATTTTAACTTTTACTTTATTTTCACTTTCTCCTAAACAACTTAACTTTTGGTGTTGTAATTTTGATTATGTTACATAGGAAAAATTGCTTTAGGTTTGTTTACTTTTATCATTATTTTACAGTTATATTTTAAAATTCCTAATTTTCAAAACTGATCATTGGGATTCATTCTTTTTAATGAAGTTAGTAATAAATTAATATTAATATTTCTCTCAAGCCGTGATAGATTGATTTTACTATCATCTGATAGTAAAATCAATATTATTGCTGAGAAATATGCACCGAGCGCATACACTAGTGTCATGACTGGATACATTTTATATTTTTTGACTACCTCTGTGGTGTGGTAATTGAGCAGGGTTAGTAGTTTGCTCATTACCTGGAGTCGGCGGGTTCGAAGTATTTGTGCACAGAAAAAAAGCGCAAATACTTGTTCTGAGTCTGGGTGTTGTGGGACCATGGTCCTCGTAGTTCCTGGGTCCTTAGGTACAAGGAATCCTAGTTAGGGGATCTATGTATGTGATTGGGCGTTATTATTATTATTATATGTGTCATCTGTTCAATCCATCCACATCCACACTATCCACACTAATAATAGGTCTTTACCTATGAAATTGCCGTATTGCAGTACAGACTTTTTCAAACAAAAAAAAGTTTTGATTGGCTATGAATTCTAAATTCAAATTAATTTTGTTTTAAAAATATGACATTCTATTTACAATATAAGTCTTTTGTTTATTGATTAGCGTTGTATTTTCATTACATTTCAACATTTTTCCTCATAATGGATACTTTGAAATTTCGTGTAATTATGGAATATGAGTTCCGTCGTGGCACCAACGCGGCACAAACGACACGTAACATCAACGACGTTTACGGAGAGAACTGTACAAACGAACGTACAACCCGTTATTGGTTTGCTCGGTTCCGTTCTGGGAATTTTGACTTGAAAAATGAACCTCGTGGTCGTCCGGAAACTTTGGTCAACAATGATGAATTAAAGGCGATTGTGGAAGCTGATGAATCTCAATCTACAGCTGAGCTGGCAGCAGCTTTTGATGTTAGCATCAAAACAATATTGGTCCATTTGCGACAGATTGGCAAGATAAAAAAGCTTGATAGATGGGTGCCCCACGAACTTAACGATCGCCAGCGCAACGTACGCGTCGAGACTTGCCTTGCGCTGCTTAACAGGCACAGAAATGAAGGAATTTTGAACCGAATTGTTACGTGCGACGAAAAATGGATTCTTTTTGACAATTGAAAGCGCTCAGCAAGTTGGTTAAATCCTGGTTCGGTACCAAAGCAATGTGCAAAACGAAAAATGACCCCTAGAAAGGTGATGGTCACAGTTTGGTGGTCTAGTGCTGGTGTGATTCATCATAGCTTTTTACAAAACGGCGAGAGCATTACTGCAGATGTGTACATTGAAGAAATGACCACAATGATGGCGAAACTCGCACGTCTGCAACCAGCTTTGGTCAATCGGTCGTCTCCACTGCTACTTCACGACAACGCGCGACCCCATTCTGCACAACAGACCGTCTCTAAGCTGCATGAGTTGGGGTTGGAAGCTCTCCCTCATCCGCCATACTCACCAGATCTTGCGCCTACCGACTATTACTTTATCCAAAATTTGGACAACTTTTTAGCGGGAAAAAAATTCAATTCCCGAGAGGCAGTACAAAACGCCTTTGAAGAGTTTGTCGTCTCCCGTCCTGCTGATTTTTTCAAGAAGGGCATCCATAAACTGCCACAGCGTTGGCAAAGATGCTTTGATTGCAGGGGTGATTACTTTGAATAAAAGAAATAAATAAGTTCGAAAAAAAAATACTTTAACTTTTTTCAAACAAAACGGCAATTTCATAGGTAAAGACCTAATATTACAAAAGCGAAAGTTTGTATGCGAGTATGTGTGTATGTTTGTTACTTCATCACGCTCAAACGGCTGAATGGATTTGGATAAAATTCGGTACCAGGATAGCTTATACACTAGATTAACATATAGGCTACATTTTATCCCGGAAAAGTGGAATTTTCCCGTGGGATGAGTAAATAAATAAAATAATTACTATCCGCGGGTGAAACCGCGGGGCGCAACAAGTAAACCATAATTGTTTGAAAAGACTTGAGAAAGGCGTCTCTATCGGGGCGAAAACGTATTTTAATTCATGCTTAGTGATTATTTCTTTATATAATAATAATCATAATATGTGTGGACATCTCACACAACGCCATCTAGCCCCAAACTAAGCAAAGCTTGTACTATGGGAACCAGATAACTGATACAATACTTAGATACTTTTTGTTTGTAAATACATACATAGAATACAATATAACACCCAGACACAGAACAAACACCTATGTTCATCACACAAATGTTTGTCCTGGGTGGGAATGGAACCCACAACCCACAGTTCAGAAGACAGGGTTACTGCCAACTGAGCTATCGGGTCAGTTGGGGTTATATAGTTTACCCCTTAACAAAAACTTTTCGTAAACTTACTCAAACACTACCTACTATTTAGTATATACTTACTACGTACTATTTAGAACTTCTATATTACTATTTGAAATGAAGTGGATTATTTACTTAATAATTATGAGCATTGTTGCTTTGATAACAACTCTCAGATCCTAATCCAATATTTACAGTTACAACTTTAAGTGCGTTGTTAAATTATTCCTCAAGATTGTCAAAAGGGACAAAACATACACAGCCTTATTAATAAACGGGTATTAGTCTCGGATTAGTTACTTCAGCTTTTGTCCTTTTTTTGCTACTGGAATATTTAGCTGGATCGAAAGAGACAAAAGATGGTGTAACTAGTCTAAAGCTAGTTCGTGTTTATTAATAAGGCTGACAGAGTAAACCATATTATAGTTTAGGGTAAGTAACTACTACGCCGGTTTTTTTTTGGCGGGAAAACGAAAAAGATCGCTTTGCCGCGTTGTATTATTTTCCAAAACTTGTGTTATTTTCAGTGTTAGTGCATAAAATTGGTGGCATTTTATTCGTTAAGTGCTGGATTACAGGTGCGAGTGTGGGAAAGTGGTATAATGATGGTCAAACGTTTTTTATTCGTGTTGTTTCCAAAACTCCATAGAAGCTTCAAGTAAAGTTGCCACCACCTTACTAAGAGTATGACTTTGACTAGACTATGACTTGATGACTTCGACTGTGACTTGACGCAATTGCGTAAATATCATTAACTTGAAAAATTGTCAATTACTAATTTTAGAAAAATCTACTACGCCGGGGCAGGTGGAAGACTGCTGACATGTTAAATTCTTGATCGTATCATCACTTTTCATCAGAGCGTCGAAAAATGCTAGACTAGACCGATATGAAAAAAAAAAACTTGTCAAGAGGGTATCGGTCCATGCTTAGGTACTTAGGTCAGGCGTACAGGTTGTCTGGAAGAGATCGCTATAAGCTGTAAGATCGCCTATTGTACTAGTATTAGTTAATTAACTTTTTTTGTAATATTTTTTACGGTGTACTATAAAGTGTTGATCTATCTATCCACAAGGTATTTAGCTTTAATTACAGATGAAATATTTTAAAATTGGTCTTAATGATAACGTCAACCTTTAAGATGAAACATCTTAATTATTCAAACGGTTTTATCCGCTTATCTAAAAAGTATTTTATTCTAGATTTTACGGTTATACCTGTTTTTTGTGACGTAATAATAAAATTTAAAATATTAAGAGAAGCCACTGATTCTGAAAATACGGTTTAAAAACTAAAAACAGAATTGCACATTGTGGTTAGTAATTGTTTTCTCCAAGTCTTGGTGAGTTTCCACCCTGAATCCTGCCATCGCCACCAACCATCACTTAGGGCTCTAAACATTTCAACTCCAAACATAAGAATTTTAAACACACATAAAATAGGGCTCTCAACCAGCATGCCAGTGGGGTCGTAAAAATGTCATGGGGCCCCCATGGTTTATAGCGCGAACCCCCTACGAGCTCCATGAATTTGTATGAGGAATCTTTTAGTTTATCTTGGGATGGGACACCGCTATCCGTAAACTCAATCACCGGATACCGTACAATTATACATTTCTTCCACTTAATTTCATCCAAAGGTTCTTCCTCATAGCCTGCATAAAATCGCTTAAATTGCGATAAGGCCGCTCGTTGTTCTACAATTCATTGTAATTTTTTATGTGTCTTGTTATTTATTAGTGTTCAATAAAGTATTATTGTATTGTAACCTAAAATTTCCCAAAAAACTTAATAAATTGGTAAAAAAATTGTAGAATGGTATTTTTTTACTGCCTTTAAAATAAAAAAGGACGTGGTACTCAGTTTGTTTTTTTGTGTTGGTTACCTCAGAAAAGAAGTAAAAGAAGAGAAATTTTCGTTCCATGAAATTCAATTTGCCAGAAATACACAAGTTCAAGAATCATTTTGTCTTATAAGTTCTGTATAGTTTCATTACATATGAACAAAGCAGCTATTCAATCTATTCAGGGATAAAAATCTTTACGATCCTTACAATCTCAATAACTTCTCTTGACGATCGTGTAGTCTAGACTTCTAAGTCCTCTAGCTTCGTCTAGACGCGTTTATTTTGAAACGTTTCATTTCAATTCACAGAGCACAATTTGAACTTTGAAGTTTTTGAAGAACAATTTGATTGAATGATCAAACGAACTTACCTGAAGTGAAGTTCGATCTTAATTATCTTGACTTCGTCGAAGAGATTTATTTTTAACCATGTAGTAGCCCTGCTACGTCACACAACCTGTCGCACAAGCATTCAGAGTGTATAGGAAAAAAGATATACCTGTCTCTTTCCTATACTGACTTGCTAACGTTGCCGGGTTGTAACTTCATTCTTTTTAGAGTTAAAGAACCAGAAGCAATATTGATATTTAGAGGGTGATTTAAATGCAAAAGGGAAGGGTGGGACCCTAAATCTCTTCGACGAAGTCAAGATAATTAAGATCGAACTTCACTTCAGGTAAGTTCGTTTGATCATTCAATTATCTTGACTTCGTCTTCGAGATTTATTTTTAACCATGTAGATGTTCAGAGATTACTATCAATGTTGCGCGAAAATAACAAAAAGGTAATTGGAAATAATGTTTTATTGAACTATTTTAACAAAAAACAGTATATTATTTTAATTTATAATTCTTAAATTTAAATCAAAATAATGATCAAGAGCTAACTAATAGATTAGTTGTCGAATCAACAATCGATCTATTGTAAAAATTGGCGAAAACAGCAGATTGGTCTGTCCAGCCGGCTGCTCTCCGAATGACATCGACACTTACACCAGCACGAGAAGCGGCTGAAGTTGAAGCGTGCCTTGTACTGTGAGAACTGAATATTGAAGTGTCGATACCACTCTCTTGTAGAGTCTCCCTTATCTCCCAGCGCCCAATGGTCTGAGATGAAGCAGCTCTATGAGGTTTCTTAGAGGTCAAAATCAGACGATCCTCGTTCTTAGGTCTAACATAAGAAGATGTTGCCAAATACGTTTGTACTTTAGCGGCTGGGCAAATACTCGGTTTTTGATGAAAGTAAGGTAGATTTAAAATAGGTTGAGCCCGACCAATTCCCGAAGTTTTAATCAAATCTGATATAGCTATAACTATTCGGTCATTGTAAAATTTTATATTTGATATTTTAATTAATGATAGTGTTTGTGTTCTTTGCCCAATTGCTAAAGCTAACAGCATCACTAATTTCTTACTTAATAACACTAAACTAAGGGAATCATTCGAAAAGTTACTTATATAATCCAAGACAATGTTAGGGTCCCACGTGACATTGTAACGGGGAAATACAGGCTTTAACCTAAAAATGCCCTTAAAAAATCGCTTAACTCTATCATCGTGACCAATGCTATCGGTGGAAATCAAAGATATGGCTGATCTATGATTGTTCAGGGTTCCGTAAGACGATTCTGATTGAAAACATCCTGTGAGAAAATTTAATAGTGAACCAATACTAACTTTATAAAAATCGCAATTATTCTAATGGCAGTATTGCCACCACAACTTTAAACTTGAAGTGTACTGAGCTATTGTATTTCGGGATAAAGAAGAGAGCATTACATTAATGGCCGATTCCGGTACTCCTTGCTTGATAAAGCCTTCGCGGATAGCACACTCGCCGCCAGGGAAAGTTGACGATGCAGCGGGTATGTTGAACTGAAAGTAGATGAAAGGAGATATTTATTCGGAGGAAATATCAAAGGTTCAGTTACAGATAATGACTTAAATAGAGGGTACCAAGGCTGCGACGGCCTTTGCGGTACGATCACAATCCCAGTAGCTCCGTCATTAATAATTTTATTTAAAACTTTTAATATCAAAGCGAACGGAGGGTACGCGTAGAAGAAAAAGCATGACCAATCTATGGTAAAGGCGTCAATATTAAATGCATATGGATCTCTCTTCCAGGATATATACCTGGAGCACTTGGCATTGACTCGAGACGCAAAGAGATCTATATCTGGTTTACCGAAAGCACGTAAAATTTGTAAAAACGCATATTTAGCTAGCTCCCACTCAGTGTCTATGTTTAATTTCCTAGATTCACTATCAGCCTCAAAATTTAGGGACGATTTAATATATGAGGCGAAGATGAATATTCTCCTTTTGTCATAAGTTTCGTCACTGTCCTAATGTCTTCCATTTGAAATGGTCGACATGTACATATTTATTCAATTTTTAAGTTATAAAATAAACCTCTCATACTACCATCGCTTTTTGGTACCAGAAAAACATCAGACACAAACTATCCGCTAACTGATTTACATTTTCTTATAGCTTTTATGTCTAGTAAATGCATTATTTCTCGATTTAGCGCAAGAGATTATTCTACTGAAAAAACTCGTTTCGGGTACTCCTCCGGACGTTGTTCTGGTATAGTAGCGAACGAGATAGAATATCCTGGTACAGTGCTTAAAATAAAGTCATCGTCGGTAATAGATCGCCACGATTGTAAGTAATATTTGAGGCGACCGGCGTGTACCTGTGATTGTATATTCATTTCTGTGGACGGTCGGCTGGTGGCGGCGGCGGGCGGCGAGCGGGCGGCGGGCGGCGAGCGGGTGGCGGGGGGTGCGAGTGTGGCGCGGCACCCGCTCGCCGGCCGCGGCTCTGATATGTCGCTCGCTGCCCACCGCCTCGATGATGCGGGTAGGTTTGACCGACCCACTGTGGGCGCGGTCGAGTCGATGGGCCCTTGTAGTTTAAACTGGAAGTACTAGAAGTAGACGCCGTGGCTTGAATTAATTGACTCGTCTTCTTGATGCCACGAGAGTTTTTTACTACATCACCTAAGCTCTCTCCAAATAAAAAATTATCTCTCTTCCGATTTTTAAAAGGGTCCGTTAATGATTTATCTACTAACGGTATGATGACCGCACGGCGAGTGTCCGTTTCGGCGTAGTGGGAATCGGCGATAAGTTTTCCCGCGTCGTTTAAGGTACGAACGACTTCTGTTATATCAGGGCTCTTTTTTAAAAGACACGTCATAGCTTTACCTAGGGCAGACAACGCTCTGCCAAGCTGATCTTGTTTGATGAGCAAGCGTTTATCACGCAAACGGCAGTTTTCCACGAGCATGGCTACGATTTCCGGGTTTAGAGTAGGGGCCTTTGCTAAAGGCATGTTTTTGGGACATAAATATTTTTTTATGAGTTCTTCCCTAGTCTCTTTCTTTAGCCCATTTACTAAAATTTTTTGCAGTCTCGTAGCGATATCAGTATGCAAGTCATCTCCATATTCTACTGCTTCCGGCTCGACGTCGCCGAGGGCTTGCAATAGTTCTGTATCAAAGACATCGGAGCTAGCGGCTTCGGCAGGGTTTTCTTTGTCACGAGGCATATCGTCGCGTTCTTCAACGTTGATCGGTACGGCGTCGGCGGGGGGATTATCGCTTATCATACCATCCAGATTACTAGCAAAATCATCAAACTCGTCGGGTACCAGATGCTCTGGAAAAAAAATTAAATGCTCAAAGTAACATCATTTTTGTTTTAAACAAAAGAAAAAAATCCATTATATAGGATGTGGGTAGGTAGGCAAACTTGCAGCAATGCAAATTATAAGCAATATTATAATCTTCACTTATTGTGGGTAGACTATAATTTTGATCACTGTGCAGTAAACATAATTTCTCATGAAACTGTGAGAATGACAAAAATAGATCGTGCTAATTAGCTGACGATTGAAAGTAATCCCGAAGAATACAACGGGATTAAAATGTAAGCTTTCTTTCTCGAAGAATTCAACGAGAGAATTAAAGCAAAGTAATAAACACCTTCAGGTTGCACATCCTCTTCATCGCTGGAGTAGATGATCCGCTGACTATTACGACGTCGCCTTTCTTGAAGTTTTACTTCATATTTTTTCATTTTCCTCAACCACCGCTCTTCCTTTGTTTCGTCGCGCTTGCGTTTCGGCATTTTTCTTGCTTGAACACTTGTGCAGTCGGCGCGCGCGCACGGACAAGAATGAAGTTACAACCCGGCAACGTTAGCAAGTCAGTATAGGAAAGAGACAGGTATATCTTTTTTCCTATACACTCTGAATGCTTGTGCGACAGGTTGTGTGACGTAGCAGGGCTACTACATGGTTAAAAATAAATCTCGAAGACGAAGTCAAGATAATTTAAAAAACCAAGTAGTATTTTTAATACATTGTTTTTTGAGCTTGAATTTTTTACGGACTGTTTTGGGTATAGAACGTAATATTTGATTTCAATAATACTAGTTATTAGCCGTTGCTGAAGGTTATAAAGATTTCATTTTACTAAATAAAACTTTTAATAAACGAAATTATTTGATTAAACATCAAAAATTTTATGGGCTAAAAAACAAGCGTCTTTTCATTTCATTCCATGTCATTCCCAAAATTACTTAATAATAATCCGGAATCGTATAGCAACTATAACAGTGTCCCATTCCTAGTCGCGGCTAGTTTATGCAGCAAACAATGTTTTACGAGAATTCAATTGCATACAATGTGACGAAGGATGCAAAGAGTTAAGGGCTGTGCAAATTGAATTTTGCAGTGCTTTGTATAATGATTTGTGAACTTTGACATAACATTTACGCGTGGTCACGTTTACAGTGAAAATGAATTTATTTTAATGTATTCAAATGTGCGTTATTCTTGTAGGTATAAGATTTTATGTCACTTTAATATGCGTGTCGAGTTGGTACATATTTCATGTCTATAAAATTAACAATAAATTCTCCTAGACTACTAATAGATTTACCGATTTTTTGGGGGGAACGCGAAAAAGACGGCGTCACCGCATTGTATTATTTTCCAAAACTTGTGTTATTTTCAGTGTAAGTGCATAAACTTGGCGGCATTCTATTCGTTAAGTGCTGGATCACAGGCGTGAGTGTGGGAAAATGGTATAATCATGGTGAAACGTTTCTTTTCGTGTTGTTTCCAAAACTCCATAGAAGCTTCAAGTAAAGTTGCCACCACTTTCCTAGGAGTATGACTTTGACTAGACTATAACTTGACTTGATGACTTCAACTCTAACTTGATAAATTATCAATTACTTGACACTGGCTAAATACACAAAAGTGTGGAGCCAAAACATAAAAAAAATAGATTTACCATTTGTATAAAAAATTGTATCTATTGACCCTCGTATGCATTTCGTAATTGCATCTAAAAGTATGATAATATTCGGAACTAGAGACAGCCCTCAGTGTTACTACCCCATTTGACCCCCATAAGTATGAACTTTCAAAGGCCTCATCTTAGCAGGTATACCCCATAAAAGAGAAAAATACTCAAATATCAAGTATCAAAACTACGTCTAGCGGTTTGGGTTGTACGTTGATAATCAGCCAAAACTTTTTATTAGCCTACCATATAGGCAAGGCCATAAAGAAGATTTATGTCTTAGCTGTAATGTAGGCATATACCGGTCCAGAAAAAAATCAACCTCCCAAAAAATGTTGGAAAATTTTGCTGCAGCTCAGGTGAAAAGAAAAATATAAAAAACACATAATTCCTAAATTATGACAAATTGTAGATTATGTATGGGGTATTTTCGTGAAGTACTTGGTACGAATGATATATATTTCCATCATAGAACTACAAGACTTGGTGATTCGTCACATCCTTACGTTGTTAGTGTACCCAAAGTCCGCACTAAGCGTTTTGCTGACTCATTTATAGTCCGAACGGCCAAGGAATGAAATGCTCTTCCAAAAACAGTGTTTCCTTCAAGGTATAACCTGGGTCTTTTTAAGTCAAGAGTGAATGGGCATCTCATGGGCAAGCGTGCTCCACCTTAGACAACTTCGTCACTTACCATCAGGTGAGTTGTTGACAAACGCATGCCCATTTTACCATTAAAAAAAATAATATATTTTACGGGTTGACGTCACATTCTGGACCATCCTGTATATAGGCCTTAAGGTATGCCTTTGAGTAAAGTATACCTAGGCTACTCATCCAATTTTGATGATTCGTCATTTTTTAATCGACTGGTTTTTATAGTTCAGGTGACATGGATTAATCCTTATTTTTACTTCCTTACTAACATCATAAATGCGAAAGTTTTTATGTATGGGTTTGTTACTCTTTCATGGAAAAACCACTGAATGGATTTTAATAAAACTTGGAATGCAGATAGCTGCATTAACACATAGGATATTTTTTATCCGGGTGACACCGCGCGGCGCAACTAGTATTTTATAATACTAACGAGTTTCTGCCCGCAGCTTCGCCCGCGGCGTGGCCGATGGGAAAATAATTCAACCGCCCATTTCACCCTCTTAAGGGTGGAATTTCGAAAAATCCTTTCTTAGCGGATGCCTACGTCATAAAATCTACCTGCACGCCAAATTTCAGCCCGATCCGTCCAGTGGTTTGGGCTGTCCGTTGATAGATCGCTATGTCAGTCAGTCACCTTTGAGTTTTATATATATACATAGATAGAAGATATATTGTTTGGGGTTTCAGATCAAAAAGTGCAATGATTTCTGTCGCGTTAGCATTCTGTGCCGCCACAATAATAAGTTATCGTATTTGGGTTTTGTTTTCCATTGCATGACATTTGGTTTACAATCAAAAGATGAACACATAACGTGCGTCTGAAATTTCTTGATTTAATGTTAAGATGTAGATATAACAAGGATATAATTTGCTTATCGCGGTAGTGCAAATGGGTCGGCGCAGCGCAGCCTTCCGGACCACCGAGTAGTAAACATGTGACATGTGACACATGCTCAGACCGAAGCAGTCGAGACAGGTAGCGTGCTGGTTGAAAAAATCAATTTAGTGGCACTTAAAAATGTACTTGAAAAGTTAAGATTTTATAAATATTATTATATGAAAAATATTACAAATCACGAGTTTGTTGCGCTGGCCGTAGAAAAATTAGGCCTGTGGTCGTCCGACAAAAAAAAATTCGACAAGTTTCAATTCGATTGGTTCTCGCCTCGGAGGATCCCAGAGCTGGCACGTACTTCGCTCAGAAGCTAAGGTCCGTATTACAGAACGATGCTCAGTTATCGATCAGAGCTCAACCAGAGATTTCATTCACTAATTGATCACTTTATGAATGAAATCTCTGCTTGAGCACCAATCGATGACTGAGCATCGTTCTTTAATACGGACCTTAGATAATTTGTGTTTGTAAATACGTACATAGAATACAATATACCCAGACACAGAACAAACACTTATGCTCATCACACATATGTTTGTCCTGGGTGGGAATCGAACCCACAACCAGTTCAGAAGGCAAGGTTACTACCAACTGAGCTGTCGGGCCAGTCTTTGTCATTGAAGGTTCATTACCAACAAACACTTTTCTTTGAACCTTGACACACTAACATTATCTGGTAAAACACACTTTCGGCCACTTCTCGATAATTTAATCAAACAAATGTGTAATTTTCCCAAGGACTGAGCAAGTGAATTAGCAAGCCATAACCTAGATTCTACTCTAAATACTAAGAAGAACATCTGGTTGAAACTCGGGCGACCACACTTGGTAATTTAGCTTTTAGTTTTATTACGAGTGGAAGTGATTTATGGTGATTTTAAGAAAAACTTTTAAAGCAAATTCTTTTTCATAGAGTTTATCGATTTTTGTCAATTGTAAAATGAGGCTGTATATTTATATGTAGAAAACTATAACAGCCTTATTAATAAACACGAACTAGCTTTATACTAGTTACACCATCTTTTGTCTCTTTCGATCCAGCTAAATATTCCAGTAGCAAAAAAAGGACAAAAGCTGAAGTAACTAATCCAAGACTAATACCCGTTTATTAATAAGGCTGTTAGAGTAGAAACTTTTTTATTATCATTTTGTGGTCACTAGTAGCGATTCAAGAAGTGGTATAGAAACCAAAATAGCTTTTATTTATTTATTAGGTACTATTAAAAATAAATAAGTGAATAAATAAATTATATTAATGTATATTTTTAATGTATTTATTTATTTATTACTATTACCAAGTTGGTGTATATTAATATACACCGCGATTTCACTGGAAGAACATAATAAATTACGCTTTTATTATCAACTGTGTGTTGCAATTTTTTAATATACTTACTTACTACGTGTTATTCACAATTTTACATATATACAAACGTTTACATAGTAAATAAAATAAAATGTTCAATAAGTAAGTACTCGAAAATTTTGTCCAGCGGAGGGCATTAGTAAAACACAGGTTTTCCTAGTTTGAGTACCAAAGTTTTCCAAACGTAGCTTTTCCAAAGTAAACTATTTGTATTTTTCGTAGACTGTTTTATGTTTAAACCGATGTTTGTAAACATTTAATAATAAACTATTTCATTTCATTTCAATTAAACGCAACATTAAATATCAATAAATTAAAATAAAATTAAAATAGAATTATATATATCTATATATACATAATTCTCATACATACATAGCATATGCACATATGCACATTATCAGTGAATCATAAAATTACTGGTCTCACAAATTCGGAAGTAAAGGAAAGCTAATTCAATATACCGGATCCATCCATTACGCAAATTTCACAGAATATTGTTAACTCTGCGATGACTAAGCAACAGGTAGAGACTTGACTCATGCATTTATCGATACTACATCGATACAAATACAATACCCAGAATCGGTATCGATACGTTTTACTACTGCATTATCTCAAATTATTTACGCTCGAGCTGTTATGAACTGCATTGATTACACATGAATAGCGATTGTTTTATGAAGGTCGTATCGATAAATGTTGCTTTATCGATTTATGTAAGGTTAGATTTGAAAACAGAGATTATATATATAGCTTATTTCAGGAATCGTTATCTTTTACACTCATTAACTTAAAATATCCGGATTTTTCTTTCCTTGTTATTATTGATAGCGGTTTGATAACTTCTTACTTAATTAGTTTATCTTTATTAAATTTATTTTGTAATTTTTTGTGTAATAAATAAATAATAACACCCAACGATATCATACATAGATCATGGACCCTAACTGGGATTCCCTGTATATAGGGATCCAAGAACAAAGAGGACCATGGTCCCACAACACCCAGACTCAGAACCAGTACCATTTGCGCTTTTTTTCTATGTAATACATAAAACGTTTTATAAAAAATATCAAAATGATTTGATATTTTTGACCATGATGTTAAGATATTAATAATACCTAATTTAAAACTATATCAGAACGAGCTTCTGCCCGCAGCTTCGCCCGTAGCGTGGCCTATGGGAAAATAATTCAACCACCCATTTCACCCTCTTAAGGGTGGAATTTCGAAAACTCCTTTCTTAGCGGATGCCTACGTCATAACATCTACCTGCATGCCAAATTTCAGCCCGATCCGTCCAATGGTTTGGGCTGTGCGTTGATAGATCACTATGTCAGTCCAGTCACCTTTGAGTTATATATATATTTAGATTATTGTTCTATATATAAAAGCAAGTATTGCAAGATATATAATACTGTAATATCAACTAGTACGAACTACTAAAATACTAAGTAGGGCTGTAAGTATCAAAACACACTCATGCTTAAACATAAGCTTAGCATAATAATCCGGTATACGATATCAATATTGCGTATCATGTAGATATAAGTGACTTTCGGATTAGTACCGCATTAGCAACTAGTATTGGATACTAGTTTTATTGGATACTTAGCGTATTAATACAGTATAAGTATTGCGTATACGGAAAAGTTTAAGAAGTAGACTACTTTTGATAGCTTATTTCTTGCTCAATATCATCTTAAGTAAGGTTGTTATTACTATATAAGTAGATTTGTACGGTTATTGCTTACTGTGTCGGAACCAAGCATTTTCCTAAATATTTAATTATTACAACATTCTAGAAATACTTTCTATGGTACGTTTTTACTAGGTGGTAGGACTTTGTTGCAAAGTTCGTCTAGGTAGGTACCCACTGCTTTTGCAGTTATTCTTCCGCAAAGCAGTAGTGTGCAAGCACTACTGTGTTCCGGTTTGAAGGGCACTGTAGCTAGTGAAATTACTGGGCAATTGAGACATTATGATCTGATTTTACAGTCGATAATTTTATTATCAGACTGTGCTGATGTCTCAGGGTGATGTGCGCAGTGCAGTGTCGCGTGAAACTCTGTTTTGGAGTTCCCAGTGACACTGTTCTGTTATGGGCGGCCGTGGTGCTTAACATCAGGTAAACGACTGGCTCGTCACATCATACACTAACACAAAAAAAAAAACTTTCTATGGACCAGTTTTATTTGTATATAAGTTGAACAGGTTTATTCAGCGATCGTCACTTTTTTATATAGTAGTCACACCGCCTGTAGATATCATGAGGATACCATATTAATCATTATTTAATTATATACAAATATAATTATTTAGTATTTGACTTAAATACTCAAATAACTATTTATTGATAAACTATGTTTACACGTCGTGCATTTAAAAAGTCAATTAGAGTAATACATATTTAAATAGTGATAAATGTAGCGCATTATTTGTAGCTGTATACGCACATTATATACATCTACAAGTAAAAATAACATAATTAGTACTTACATACATGTCAATTGAAGGGTTGAGAATAAAAAGGGTTTAAATGTCAAATTGATAGTTTCAAGAATATGACTTTAAACTTCAACGGCTTCATTTTAATATAGAGTGATTATAAGGTAATAGAAAAGGTTTAAATAAGTTTTAGTTGCTTGAAAATGTATTAATTCTATTTTAAAATACTAAATATAATACTTATTTATACAATTACTGTAAAAATATAAAGTAATAAAAGAAATATAATAATGTTTTTTATATTAAGCGAACTGTATTCCTGTGACAGATAAACCGTAGCCTCATTTCGGTATTTTGAGGATGTATTTGTAGATAATTTCGCGCAGAATCCAACGATACACATAAGTAATTTTGTGAAAAAAATCAGTTAAAACCCTTTTTGTTCTCACTCCTTCAATTTAGAAATAATGATTATTTCAATAATCTAAAAAATACTAATATGTATTAAAATTAATAACAATTAGTTTTAAAAAATACACTAAAATTTCCAATGGTTTGGTAATGGCAGTGCAACATTTATTTGAAATATTAGAAATATCAGAGGTATTACCGATGCATTGCCCACCCAGCCTTTCCATAAGGTTCACTCTTCCAGTGGTCGTAGTCTTCTCGATCCTCTTATCCCGGCAACAACCCAACACGAGGCTCGCAATCCCCAGGAGAGGTGCTTTTGAGATAATTGCTTCCTACTTCCGACGACTGACACTGACACTGTAAAGGACGGTAGAGCCCAACAGCATTAGCCCATTTAAAAAAACACCGACCAACCTTTACTTTAATTAGGTAATCATTATATGTAATAATAATAACGCCCAACGATCACATAGATCCTGGACCCTAACTAGGATTCCCTGTGTCCAGGGACCCAGGAACTACGAGGACCATGGTCCCACAACACCCAGACTCAAAACAAGCAATTACGCTTTTTTTCTGTGCACAAATACTTAATTATAATAATAAGCATCACAATAATTTGTATTTTTTATTAATGTTAATGATATTATTTATATACACACAGGCGATATGATATGCGTATCATTAAACGGGTACGTATTTAGTATTATGTAACTATTACTCTGGTGAATGACAGCTTAGATAACAAAAAACAAATATTTTTCCTAATTTTTAAAGTCATTCGTGATGCTACTACACAGAGCTACGAAGTGTTACTAATTGGAAAAATGGAAGAAATTTCTTGGTTATAATTACCACAAAATATTGCCATTCGTTAGTTTGCAGTTAAAAAATGGAAAATTGCTTATGAATTGCCAAAGAAAAAGAGAAATTAAGATAATAATATTAAAGCCCAAAGATCACATACATAGATCCCGAACCCTAAGTAGAGAACTTCGAGGACCATGGTCCCACAACACTCAAACTCAGAACAAGTATTTGCGCTTTGTTTTTCTATGTACAAATACTTGTCCTGTCGCGGGAATCGTACCCACTGCCTCCGAGTTATGACCTGCCGATCTGCTCAACCATCACACCACAGAGGCTGAAGACAAATAAAGAAGTTACAAATACTTTCAGTCTAGATGATAAAGTAATTTAAGTTATGTTATTTCATAATTTAATACAATGTATATTACGAGTATGATGAAAATTTGCCATATGTAGGTATAAATAAAAAATTTGCCTAATAACTGAAAAGCTAATGAAAACAAAGCAAAAGAAAAGAAAGCTGAAAAATTCAGTTATATTCATCACATATTACTAATTTTTGTTCTATTACCACATCTAAATGGATTTGTCTTCTTATATCACTAACGATGACGCGTCCAGCGATTAAAGGACTGTAAACGACCAAGCGATAACGCACTGATAACTAATCTCTCTCTTGGTCGACTCCTAGAGCACACTTGTTTGTTTCTTACATCCGTGGCCAGCGTTTGACAAATACTTGAATTTAAATAAGGAATTTGTGTTTTTTGTGCGTTTCGGTCATGTGTTCTGATTTTGAATGAAGAACTATTGTTTTGTTTTAGTGCATGTGGCAAAAAAGTGTATAAGGACGGGAAGTTATTAGTCTCGGAAGTTTACGGTTTAGTGTTGTTTCATTGAAAGAATTTATAAAGGTTTAGTCTAGGCGACAATTCAAATACCGTAATATGGCAAAGCCCTGTTATTTTTTTAATACATAAGTTCGGGGATTTGTAAAATATTTTTTTTTTCATGTTTTTTTGATACAAATCTTTTAACTCAGTCTATTTATTGTATTAATAACATCATTATTTGCAATTACATTTTGAAGTAAATTATTTAATAAATCAGTTATTATTAATAGTGTTCCATATATTATACAAACTTTATAATGAAAGAATAAAAGTATTATACTGTAAACTTTTCTAAAAGATTTTTTTAAATTTGAATACAGGTGTTTTTAATTTGTTAATGCATCGAAAGGTATCGATAATTTTACAACCTAACATCTGTACCGTTACTGACTTTTGAATGAAAATAACCATTTTATGAATAAAATAACAAGTGTTAACCAATAAAACGTTGGTAGCGGTATTACGTTAGTTAGAGAAGTGACTTTTTTGTAACAGGTTATTGCGTCACGTTGGAAAACTGTATAAGTTTTAAATTTATTACAAATAGCAGTTAATGGGATCGAATTTTCGTTATAAGTGATTCAGTGTTTGTTATGATGCGCGTGAGATTGCTAGTGTCGGCGTTCGCTTTGGCTATTACCGCTATTAGTGTTTGATAATATCGATAACGTGCTAAATAGTGATGTGTTAAAATGAGCGTGCCTAATTTGAGTGCTGATCAAATAACAGGTATTTATCATTATTTTTTTTATGTTTTGGCTCCACACTTTTGTGTATTTAGCCAGTTTCAAGTAATTGATAATTTATCAAGATAATGATTTTTCACGCAAATATGTGTCAAATCACAGTCGAAGTCATCAAGTCAAGTCATAGACAAGTCATAGTCTAGTCAAAGTCATACTCCTAGTAAAGTGGTGGCCACTTTATTTAAAGCTTCTATGGAGTTTTAGAAACAACACGAAAAGAAACGTTTCACCATCATTATACCTTTTTCCAACACTCACGCCTGTAATCCAGCACTTAACGAATAGAATGCCACCAATTTTATGCACTAACACTGAAAATAATACAAGTTTTGGAAAATAATACAATGCAGTGACGCAATATTTTTCGTTTTCCCGCCAAAACTCCGTATTTGTTATTCTACCCTAGTATCAAAATTAAAAAAAAAACGCTTTGTATTTTAATGATCATTAATTTGTCGGAAATTTACCGGTTTTCTAATGTGTGACGCTTATTTGTCATTTTTAACCGATTCCCAAAAAGATTGAGGTAATATATGTTCGTCTGTTTTTTAAGTCTGTGTCGGTAGGTATATAAAACATTTCTAGACTTTAAATATTGAATATGAAGATGATAACCTATAGTTTTATTTCACGGGGATGGATAAGGAACACCGTAAAAGATATTTTGGCAGTTTTTTTTTGTTTTTGGCTCTACACTTTTGTGTATTTAGCCGGTGCTAAAAGCTTCTACGGAGTTTTGGAAACAAACAACACGAAAAGAAGCATTTCACCATCATTATACCACTTTCCCACACTCATGCATGTAATCCAGCAATTAACGAATAAAATACCACCAATTTTATGCACTAACACTGAAATTAAAACCAATTTTGGAAAATAATACAATGCGGTGACCCGATCTTTTTCGTTTTCCCGCCAAAACTCCCAAAAGATATTTTGGTAGTTAGAGATTAACCTAACCAAAAGACTTCTGCTAAGGCTCCTAATTTACGGACAAATTAGTAAGCAGTAACATCGGCTGCATAACATTATAACGTTAAATAACATTATGCTGTACACGACACGTTTAACTGTCATAAAATACAACCAAAATTCCATATTTTCTATTATTTAAGTGAGTGCTTCTAATGAGCGTACACAAAATGGCGTAAGTATTTGTTATCTGTCCAGCTAATTGTGGAGAGTAATTACGAGCGCGGTGAACAAAGAGTTTGGAACCGTTAGGCTAGTGCAGACGAGCAGTTTTAAAACGCTTCGTGGCAACAGAAAAATTCTGTCATAAAGTGTATAGATAGACGAGCTTCTGCCCGCAGTTTCGCCCGCGGCGTGGCCTATGGGAAAATAATTCAAACACCCATTTCACCCTCTTAAGGGTGGAATTTCGAAAAATCCTTTCTTAGCGGATGCCTACGTCAAAACATCTACCTGAATGCCAAATTTCAGCCCGATCCGTCCACTGGCTTGGGCTATGCGTTGATAGAACACTATGTCAGTCAGTCAATCAGTCAGTCACCTTTGAGTTATATATTTAGACTAGTATTATGCCCCGTGCGCGGGCCGCGAGCGGCCCGCGGTGTGTTAACTAAAAAAAAGTTCGTACAAAACATAGTTTCTACAAAAAATGCGAACCAGGGCCCTCACGCACCGCTACCAAGAGCCGCCACCACTGGGCCACGCAGTATTCGCGCGGCTGCGCCTAATTCGCCTTGCGTGTTGAAAGAAAAAACAAAAAATTATACCATCCGAAAGTATTTGGGCCTCCTACAAATATATCTTCTTTACTTTCAAATATTTGTCCTGATATTTATTAAGCTTTGGCTTTTTTTATTGTTTCTAATAACTTTCAAAATTATAAACTCTATCCTTTCTACATATTTTTCGTCTTTGTATCATTTCCCTTTTCTTTCACTCGTATACGTTTATGAACATTTTATTAAATAATGCAAAAAAAACGACACTTGCTAGCGCCACGGTGGTGGAAAAATGAAACTTTTAAGATTAAAAACTATTTACGCACTAAACGCCAATGTTGGGTTATCAAACCTTCTTTGTTAGACGATTTTGAGGTTGTGTTGGTCTTTGATAAAACATATCTATTGTTGCTCCATTTATACGATATTTACTATAGTTACAGTTAGTTATAACAACAATAAACAGAAATATCAATTTTCGCGCGTTAAGCAATGCCATATTTATGTTCTGATTATTTATTCTTTAAAAAATATGCAAACAATAAGCTTTCCAAGGCCAATGCACGTATATTATAGACGAAAACAAAAATTCTAAATATAAGAAAACGTTAAAAAAGGATCGTGTGAATAAATGTGGTCCAAATGAACAATCTTTTTTCGTATTTAGTCTATGGTAAATATATGTCTATGGTAAATATTGATTTAAGCCATGGACTATCTCTGGTATCAGCTGGTCTTCAATTAGTCGGCGTTTTGTAATAAAGTCAAGGTTCTAACTACTTACAATACAACACAATACAAAACGCTTTATTGACACAAAAAATAAACATGTAGAAAATAGAATCACGTAATAAGGTACAATGGACGGTCTTATCGCTAAGAGCGATCTCTTCCAGACAACCTTTGTATGGACAGAGATATGAGACACTATGAGCGAGGACGGCGGTGCAAATAAATACTATATACTAACCTATACTCAAATAATATAATAAATAAGAATAAATAATAATAAAATACATATACCTAAATCATTGATACATATATACACATGTACAATATAGATAGATAGATAACTCTTTGTCTCACCAACGAAATTCATACAATACAGGCATTATTAAATCTATATATATATATATATATATATATATATACTTATACCAGTTAAAAGGAACACAGTTTATTTAGTAAGGAGTCAGGTTAGATAAATATGAATTTTTGACTTGATATTTAAAAGTGAAAAGTGATTGAGCGCGTCGAATGATAACAGGGAGTTCATTCCACAATCTAACAGCTTGAACTGTGAAGGAGTGGTCGTAGAACGAAGTACGACGTACCGGGGGCTTGGGAAGGAGGTTTTCCGATGACCTAAGAGACATAGAGTTGGAGTGGGAGTGATAAAGAAAATCGAATCGAGCCTTCAAATAGTGGGGAGTAGAAGGATTAAACAATATATTATAAAAAAAAAGAGACAGGATATGAGTATTCCGGCAAAGACGTATTGCGAGCCACTTGAGTTTAAAACGCAACTGAGACGTGATCATATTTTTGGAGACCGAAAACAAATCGTAAGTAATTTTGAAGACGCTCAAGTTTATTGAGTTGCTCCTCAGTAAGGTCAAGGTAGCAGGCGTCAGCATAGTCGAGAATTGGAAGAAGGAGAGATTGTGCAAGCGAAACTTTGGTCCGTAATTCAAAATCTAAAGCGATAACCCCTTTTTTGTACATTAAAAACAGCTTACAGTTTCAGCTTCGAAATGGTGCTGAAAACTGGTATGAACTTCCTTGAAAGTCTCTCGCGTCGAAAAGTCTCTTTTTTTTAGTCAAACCACCGCGGGCCGCGAGCGGCCGTACAAAACAAAGTTTCTACAAAAAAATATATTGTCAGCGTTATCTGAATGCGAACCAGGGCCCTCACGCACCGCTACCAAGAGCCGCCACGACTGAGCCACGCAGTATTCGCGCGGTTGCGCCGCGGGACCGTGTTAAAAAAAAAAAAAAAAAACTATATACCATCCGAAAGTATTTGGGCCTCCTACAAATATATCTTCTTTACTTTCAAATATTTATACTGATATTTATAAAGCTTTGGCTTTGTTTATTGTTTCTAATAACTTTCAAAATTATAAACTCTATCCTTTCCATTATTTTTATTGTCTGTTTTTTTATTACACTTTTCCTTCACATACTTTCCTGATCCCATCATTTTCTAAAATATTTCAAATTTTGTAAGCTCAAAATACAATTTAGCGCGTTTAAGTTTCCCCACTTTTAATTGAAAAGTTAAATCTAACATGACACTGGCAGATTGCATCAATAGCGCGATGCCAAAACAGAAGAAAAAAAATTATTTGGACCGTGCCGTGTACCGTGTCTGACTGACTCTTACTTTAAAGCTTACGACAAACATCTCGTAAGCTTTAAAGTCAGAGTCAGTGAATGGGAATTCCTTACCTATTGGCATTATGGTTTGTTAACCATAATTAAGGTGAGGAATTCCCATACATAGTTATCCTTACCTATCATTTTCTCTTTTGACATGACGCTTGCAAAAATGTGGTAAACAATTGCCTATAAAAAAAAATGTTATTGTGTTATATATTTTAAATCAAGCGACCCGCGGGGTTCGTGTTATTCGACTTAAAAAATAATATTAAAAGCTCCTACAAAATTCATCAGCATTGTGTGAATGCGAACCAGGGCCCTCACACGCTGCAATCAAGTGCAATCTTTAACCCTACACTTTGAAATTGGTGTTGCTTTTAGTACCGTGTCTTTTCATTTATATGTCAGAAGCGTTCGAGATTACACCGGTCACTCTCCTCTCACCTACAGACATTTCTTATAAGAGAGACTGAGACCGATGTATTACGTCCGTGTCGCTAAGTTTAATCATTTCAACGTACCTACTACGGCTCTACTATTATTACGAGTATGCTTCGATCCGCGCATGAAAAAATACCTTTAAATTCAATAAAAAAAAAAAAAAATATTAACCGGTGTGTTAAAAAATATCGCATCGTAATATATGATTTTTTTGAAACAAATCTGCATATTCAGTTTTTCTTAACCGACATCCGTTGAGAAGATTTTTAAAAAAAAATGTCGGTAATTCAAAATCTAAAGCGATAACCTCCCCCTTTTCTTACATTAAAAAACAGTTTCAGCTTCGAAACGGTGCTGAAAACTGGTATGAACTTCCTCGAAAGTCTCTCGCGATTCGCGCGGAACCCGAACGCGGCCCGAATGTCTTAAGATTTAAAAAAAATTGTATGAAACGCGTAATTTTTTTTTACAGATTTGAAAGAGTACCAAAAGGCATGCAAACTTTAGTTCAAGGTCAACCCCTCTATCTCTCGCGATTTCCGAGGGAAGTAGGGGGTATAGTTTACCTTTGTATGGCGGCCATATTGAAAAATGACGGAATCAAAATTTGTTTTTCACATTCCTACTAATCATCAAGGAGGATAGTCAGATATCGATTTTCATCTGGATCGGATAACGTTTTCTTAAAGTCGATATTTCCGCATTCGCCATTTTGAAAAATCGGTTTTGTCAATTTAACCCTTATTGCATCTTCACTTGATCCTTTGGAATGACTTTTCTAAAATATTGGTATTCGTAGCTCAAAAAAGGAAAGTGTATATTTCGATAAAAGTACCTTTGTATGGCGGCCATATTAAAAAATGGCGAAAGTCAAAATTTGATTTCAGAATGTTAATAAGCATTCAATAGGACTTCCAGATATCGATTTTCATCCGGATCGGTGAAACTTTTTTTCCGCCGTGACCTAAAATTCCGCCATTTTGAAAAAAAAAATATTCCGATATATTCCCCTTGGGCTCCTTAACAATATTAATTTGAGCTGTTTATACTAAAGTATCACGGTGTCGGCGTCATTTCCGGTCTAAATTTGTATGGCGGATTTTTTTCCTGCCATTTTGAATTTTTTTTATTTGCCCTAAAATTGTCCAAGGGTTTGCTATAACATTTTTTAAAACGCATATGATCTATCTCGTACAGTTTAGCCAGGCCGTTGATGGTCGCGATGATGGAAGATCGAAAGACCAGGATTTGAATTTTTTTAAATTCCAAACTACCATATCTATATGAATCGTAAAAAACAATGGCAAACTTTCCCATAGGTATCAAGAAACAATGTGTTGAATTTATAAAAAAAAATTGGCACGTGCAAGATGGCAAGCGAAGCCGATTCCCAGAACGGTAACGCGGTAAGGGTGCTGAGCCGCCGCGCTTTTGTATAGATAGATACCTATACCTACAGATCTATGCGGTTCGCGACATTGGTGTCGATTCTGTGTCGCATTCTCTAAAACTAAAGTAAACTTAAAGTATGGCGGTACTCTTCTGATAAAGGGGAAATGAAAAAGACGGAACCTGCAACCTGCGATGAAGAAGTACATACAGCCTTATTAATAAACACGAAATAGCTTTGGATTAGTTACACAATCTTTTGTCTCTTTCAATCCAGCTAAATATTCCAGTAGCAAGAAAAGGACAAAAGCTGAAGTAACTAACCCAAAACTAATACCCGTTTATTAATAAGGCTGCTATGGTCCGTTCTCCATTCATAGTTTAATCAGGCAGAAATACATAATCACCAATTTGTTGATTAATTAGGTTGATTTTAGAAATTGAAATAATTTGTATTTAAGACGAACTTAAATCAAAATGAACTGAATACGCATTGACTTACCTTGGTATTTTTGGCGTATTTAAAAAAGGGAATGATAGTTATTTACAACGATTAAACTAAATCGTACTACTACCTATTTACAACCTTAATTTTTTTTATAATGTGCACCTCTTCGCGTGAAGCACAGCTCGGCACGCTGACGCATGTTGTCTTTCACACGATCCAAAACGAATGAATCACTTTTAACAGTTTTAAATGCACTAATGATTTTAGTCTTTAATTCTTCCCTGTTTACATACTCTGTAGCGTACACAAATAGTTTTACCTCACCCCATAAGTAAGAATCTAATGCAGTGAGATCCGGAGAGCAAGCCGGTCACGGAACAGGCCCTCTACGACTTGTCCAGCTATATTCGAAGTTACTACTTAAGTACTCACGTCCTTGTGACTACATGTCGTTCATCACACTTTTTAAAACGTTTAAGTATGACACATTATTCAGTCTTCCTTCGATAAAATACGAAACAGTTATTTAGAACACCAATGTTTCCCACCCGCTGAATACCTACACCCTTTATCACGGATCACACACGCACGACACACGAAGGATTACACGCGTATTGTTGCGGGCGCGGAAGTAGGAAGCGGTAAACCGGATGTACACATCTGTCGGCGCTTGAGATCACACTAATTACGCAGTGGGCAGGCGCCGGTGATGCGACAGGACAGCGGGTCGACGGGACGGGGTGGCGGGGGTGCTTTTTTGTGAAATGTGGGAATGTATTCACCATACTTCACTTATTTATAGGGCAATTTGGTCAAAAATTAAGTACCTAATTTTATTAATATAATATAATATGTGTGGACATATTACATAATCATAACGACAATCGTTTACCGAGTGCTCTCCTTCAGTATCGTTCGCATCTCACCAGTCATTCTGTATAACCAACCAATGGAGTAAGCTTTTGTGGTGCCATCAGTTTCCGAATGCAATAGAAGCGATGGTCAAGTAACGGTATAGTAAAGTCAACCTTGGTTCAGTTACAATAGAGTCGAATCGATTCAACGTACCTACTACGGATACTATTATTAAGAGCGTGCTTCGTTCCGCGCATGAAATAATACCTTTAAAAATCGATTAAAAATAAAATTACTATTGACCGGTATGTAAAAAAATATTGCGTCGTAATATATGATTTTTTTGCAACAAATCTGCATATTTAGTTTTTCTTAACCAACATCCGTTGAGAAGTTAGTTTTTTTTTTTAAAAAAGGTCCGTAATTCAAAATCTAAAGCGATAACCTCACTTTTTTTTTACATTAAAAAATAGCTTACAGTTTCAGCTTCGAAACGGTGCTGAAAACTGGTATGAACTTCCTTGAAAGTCTCTCGCGATTCGCGCCGAAACCGAACGCGGCCCGAATTTCTTAAGATTTAAAAAAAAAAATTGTATGAAACTTGTATTTTTTTTTACAGATTTGAAAGGGTACCAAAAAGCACGCAAACTTTAGTTCAAGGTCGACCCCTCTATCTCTCGCGATTTCCGAGGGAAGTAGGGGGTATAGTGTACCTTTGTATGGCGGCCATATTGAAAAATGGCGGAATCAAAATTTTTTTTCCACATTCCTACTAATCATCGAGGGTGATAGTCAGATATCGATTTTCATCTGGATCGGATAACGTTTTCTTAAAGTCGATATTACTGTAGCCGCCATTTTGAAAAAATCGGTTTTGTTATATTTGCATTTTAACCCTTAGTGTATCTCCACTTGATCCTTAGGAATGATTTTTATAAAATATTGGTATTCGTGGCTCAAAAAAGGAAAGCGTACATTTCGATAAAAGTACCTTTGTATGGCGGCCATATTAAAAAATGGCGAAAGTCAAAATTTGATTTCAGAATGTTGATTGGCATTCTATGGAACTTTCAGATATCGATTTTCATCCGGATCGGTGAAACTTTTTTTTCCGCCGTGACCTAAATTTCCGCCATTTTGAAAAAAAAATTATTCCGAATTCTTCCCCTCGGGCTCCCGAACAATATTAGTTTGAGCTCTTAGTACTAAAGTATCACGGTTTTGGCGTCATTTCCGGTCTAAATTCGTATGGCGGATTTTTTTTTCCGCCATTTTGAATTTTTTTTATGTGCCCTAAAATCTTCCCAGGGTTTGCTATAACATTCCTTAAAACGCACGTGACCTATCTCGTACGGTTTAGCCAGGCCGTTGACGGTTGCGATGATGAAAGGTCAAAAGACCAGGATTTGAATATTTTTGAATTTCAAACTACCACGTCTATACGAATCGTAAAGAACGATTGCAAACTTTCCCATAGGTATCGAGAAACGATGCGTTGAATTTGTAAAAAAAAATTTGTATGGCAGCCATCTTTAAAAATGGCGGAAACGAATTTTTTTTTTCAAATATATAATCTGGGGCCTCGAAAACCCTCCGATGCAAAAAATCAGTCGGATCGGACCAACTTTCAAAATGGCCGCCATCTTGAATCCGCCATCTTGGATTTTAATGACCACCGTCGGAAAGCCCCCGTCGTCCCCTTCGACATTCGGTCGAGCACCTCCCGCGTGACTCTTACCGTTTTCGATCTACGAGCGTTTCCATTTTGTATGGAATTTTAGTTTTTTTGTATGGGAACCCCCTTTTTTTTTATCTCTCTAAAATCGTCCCAAGGTTTCCTCCAACTTTAGTTAAAACGCGACAAGAAAACGACTCACCGTTTCCGAGATCCGTCGAGCGGTTCCATCTCGGAGACGATTTTCCGGTGATGTCAGATTTTTCTCGTGGGTTGCTCGCTCTCCTCTACGCGAACCTAAAGTCGATTTTTCTCCATCACCTTCCATCTCTTCAATCAATGATCTAAGTGAGTGAGTGAGTCAACATTTAACTTTATATAATGTAAAGATAGAAAGATAGATAAACTCTCGATTTACACCATTCACACCAAGATTACTTGGCTAGCATGCTACACCTTCGATCGCATCGTCACTTCCCATCAGGTGAGAGCGTGGTCAAATGCTAGACTAGTTTGAAGTAAAAAAAAAAAAGATGACGAAAGACAAAACAGGAAAGCTTATAAGTATGTATATATGTATATTATATGTATGTCAAGAATCAGCTTACTTTTCATAAATTGAAGGGTTGATAATAAAAAGGGTTTAACTGTCAAATTGATAGTTTCGAGAAAATGTTCAGTTGCTTGAATTTTTTAAATTCCATTTTAAAATACTAGAGAGAGAGAGAGAAACACGCGCACGCCGGTTTACAACTATAGCAAAAAATATCGTTAAACTTTTGGTCTTAATTTTTTCCGTCTAGCCCCCTTTCGCAATGCGCGATATGGAACTTCGTTCCAAAATTCTACAACGCGCGATTTTTGTACGCCCGTTTGTTCTATGCTCTAACTGCGCTGCTCTAAATATTGTTTACTCTTTTCGTTTACTAACGTTTGATGCCGTGCATTTTAGGGTAAGCAATGCATTGGTGGCGCCTCCTCCGGTGTTACAGATGTCCATAGGCTACGGTGACCACTTCCCATCAGGTGGGCCGTATGCTTGATTGCTCCCTTTAACATAAAAAAAAAAAAAAAAAAAACCGACCAGCATCCCTACCCCGCCATCCTGCACGCGCCAATTAACAAGTCCACGAGTGCGAGCAAGAGAGAACACGATTACCATCTTCACCAGACTTACGCGGTAAGGCCCCTGTTACAGCACTTACCGCGCGATTTTTGTACGCCCATTTATTCTACGCTCTTGACCGCGTCTGCCCAAAATATTGTTTACTGATTTCGTTAACGCTTGCATGAACGTATATTTGTTGCCGTCTTATTACAGAACTTTTTACATTTCCATTTTTGACTGGCCTGATAGCTCAGCTGGTGGTAGCTCTGTCTTCTGAACTGTAGGTTGCGGGTTCGATTCCCATGACAAACATTTGTGTGATGAACATGGATGTTTGTTCTGTGTTCTGGGCGTGGCCTATGGTAAAATAATTCAAACACCCATTTCACCCTCTTAAGGGTGGAATTTCGAAAAATCCTTTCGTAGCGGATGCCTTCGTCATAACATCTACCTGCATGCCAAATTTCAGCCCGATCCGTGCAGTGGTTTGGGCTGTGCGTTGATAGATCACTGTCAGTCAGTCAGTCAGTCAGTCACCTTTTAGTTATATATATTAATGTACTTATGAGACCACTCTATTCAAAGCGTATTGCCTTTGCATGTATACGTGTCAGCTGTGGATAACGTTTACTCGGAAAGCGATTAACACGATAAGGGTTCAGTACAATGACGCGTACCGGGTCCTTATGAAGCTGCCAAGATGCTGTAGTGCGTCGAACATGTTTGCTGAAGCGAGGGTTCCCGACTTTTTCGCAGTAATCAGATCGCGTGTGGCGTCATTCTGGAGCCGACTGCGCCGCTCTGGTAACAAAATACTCGAGGCTGTCTCTGACAATGTCCAGAGTCCGATATTTACATATTGGATATCTGTGCACACGAACGACAACAAAAAATGACGCAGCACGACAGTGTGTAGCCGTCGTCGTACTTTTGTCTCAATTCATTGATATTTTATTTTATTTTTTATGGGTCTATTGCCTGAATTAAATCATTTTTATTTTATTTTATTTTATTTTTTATGTATTCTATGTATACATAGAATACAATACTTATATATCTTTTTTTTTGTAAATATATATATTTACAATAAAATGGTATATAAGTATTGTATTAGTTATCTGGTTCCCATAGTACAAGCTTTGCTTAGTTTGGGACTAGATGGCGTTGTGTGAATGTCCACACATAATTTATGTTATTTATCGCAGGTATTAGAATGCCGAAATTGGTTATAGTATGATTTTTCTTCATTATATAAAGTTTATGATATGCGACAATCAGTGCTTATGCCCCATAGTGTTTGTATCAGCACAATGAACAATATTGATTCAAGCTGCTTGCTATCTACTGTAGAACTGCACTGCAAACTGGTGGTGAGAACTGATGACGCTGAAAAGGTCGGTAGAGAACATCATTAGCCTGTACTATAGTAAAAAAATGGGTGTATGAATGAAAACTGTGCACATGTTACGTCTCGAATTATACCAGCTGGCAGCTGTTACGTGATCACGTAACTTGATTGCAACCAATAGAAACACAAATTTGTATGGATTTGACAGTTTGTCAAGTTTGTTCACTAGGTGGTAGGACTTTGTTGCAAAGTTCGTCTAGGTAGGTACCACCGCTTTGCCAGTTATTCTGCCGCCAAGCAGTAGTGTCCAAGCACTACTGTGTTTCGGTTTGAAGGGCACTGTAGCTAGTGAAATTACCGGGCAATTGAGACTTTATGATCTGATCTCACAGTCGAGTAATCTTATTACCAGACTGTGCTGATGTCTCAGGATGATGTGCGCAGTGCAGTGTCGCGCGAAACTCTATGTTTTAGAGTTCCGAGTGACACTGTTCTGTTATGGGCGGCCGTGGCGCTTTACATCAGGTGAACGACTAGCTCGTTACATCATTCAGTAACATAAAAAAAAAATTTGAATACGCAGCTTACGTGCATAGTTAGTATGAAAATTTCTCCTATTGCATTGCAATCAAAGTTTCGTGATCCAGGCAAACGTTACGCCATGTCATATCAAGAACTGCACGGCGAATATAAATTGACAATGAAATGAATAATACATTAATTTGGATAAACGGATATAAGTAGGTAAATACACTAGGCTCAGGGCCCGTATTATGGGCTCCAGGACTCTTTCGCCGGAAATTATATAAAAATGCCTTAACTAGTTTACAAAAATTATTTTAAATTTAAATAAGCTTTATTATATATATTATATAATAATGTGGGTGTTGTTATTTTGTCTTACGTACTTACGTATTTACAAACTAAAAAACTATAACTTATTGTGGTGAATTTATTATTTTGCGACTATTATAGGAATTGTTTGGTCGATTTTTTTTCTGTTTGGCAACACTGACTGGCGAGTGATTAGACGAGAGGGCGGTTGGGTAGAAAAAGCGATCAGTCTCTTAGGCCCGTATATTATATTATAAGCTTTATTTTATTGATTTAGGTATATGTATTTTGTTATTATTTAGTCTTATGTATTATATTATTTGAGTATAGGTTAGTATATAGTATTTATTTGCACCGCCGTCCTTGCTCATAATGTCGCATATCTCTGTCCATCCAAAGGTTGTCTGGAAGAGATCGCTCTTAGCGATAAGACCGCCCATTGTACCTATCTTATCATGTGATTCTATTTTCTACATGTTTATTTTTGCTGTCAATAAAGCGTTTTGTATTGTATTGTATTGTAAGCTTAAATTAAAATAATTAATTTAACTATGTATATATGGAAACATATAGGGACTTGGCCAAACGTTTGGTGGAAGCATCAGGTGACCAGAATGCTGGCTTTTATTTTGCACAAAAAATAAGCATTGCCATTCAACGTGGTAATGCTGCCAGCATTCTTGGCACGTTCCCCTCCACCAACGGGCTATTTTAAAATTTTCGTTTTATTTTTTTATATTTTAATTTCTTAGGTATAATTTAGTTTTTTAGATCTAGTTTAGTTTTGTATTAACGATTATAAAATATTTAACTGTATAATAAAATAACATTCAATTTTAGATTAGTATTCGCATGCTGGAATAGACTAATCAAACGGTGAAATCACTGATCATTTTTTAAGTCGACCTTGTGATCACAGTTTAGGAGCAATCATCTCATCAGGATCAGAATAAAGATACGCCTCTTTGTTCCTACTATGCTGTGCTCTATGTGTGTATTATATTACTATGAATTTATTGAAACTTCGCTTCCTAAAAAAAGCGTTTTTTTCTTTTTTTTATGTTAAGGAATGAAGTGACGAGCTAGCCGTTCGCCTGATGTTAAACGACACGGCTGCCCATATTAGCTGCAGTGTCACTCGGAACTCTAAAGTATAGAGGTTCGCGTGACATTGCACTGCGCACGTCATCCAGAGACATCAGCACAATCTAGTAAAAAGATTACTAAACTGTGAGATCAGATCATAAAGTCTCATTTGCCCAGTAATTTCACTAGCTACAGTGCCTTTCAAACCGGAACACAGCAGTGCTTGCACACTACTGCTTGGCGGCAGAATAACTGGCAAAGCGGTGGTACCTACTTAGACGAACTTTGCAGTAAAGTCCTACCACCTAGTGAATTTATTTTTATTTATTTTATTATGACTATTAGTTGTTCAATTAAATGAATGCATTTTATGCTTTGTTATGATCGTGAACTTTTGATTTCGTAGCCATAAAATTTCACGACACGATTGAGTTGACACACTTTTTATTTCATAGATACCTTTATTAGATAAATAAATATAACACTAAAGTTAATGTTAGTGACATTCCGATTTTTAGTATCGTTTTGTGACATTATTTGCCCACTGCTGGGAACTGTGTCCAATTTTTATGAGATGTTAATATAATGAAGTTTTCCTGCATCGGTAATGCATTTTGTGATTTGATCACGGCCAACACCCGCCAAGCAGTAGTGCAAGCTCTACTGTGTTCCGGTTTGAAAATCATTGTAGCTAGTGAAATTACTGGCTAATTGAGACTTTATGATCTGACCTCACAGACGAGTAATCTTGTTACCAAACTGTGCTGATGTCTCAGAATGATATGCGCAGTGTCGCGCGAAACTTTATATTTTAGAGTTCCGAGTGACACTGTTCTATTATGGGCGGCCGTGTCGCTTAACATCAGGTTAACGACTAGCTCGTCACATCATTCATAACCATTAAAAAAGAAACATCTTTTAGAGAGATTTTATTTATGGGCCCTTTTATTATGTTTTTATGATATTGTGTAAAATTAACCAAAGTCGATCATTCTTGACTCTTCACTCCTCGAAATAGGACTGGAAATAGCTTGGGGGCTCGTTTGTACATTGCCGACTGCTAGTTGTGCGAATAACATTGGTTGTTTGAAAAAATAATTGGCAATTGATTATAATTAGATCTAAGGTTTTTGGCGGGATCGCGAAAAAGATTGCGTCACCGCATTGTATTATTTTCCAAAACTTGTGTTATTTTCAGTGTTAGTGCATAAAATTGGTGGCATTCTATTCGTTAAGTGCTGGATTACAGGCGTGAGTGTGGAAATATGGTATAATGATGGTGAAACATTTCTTTTCGTGTTGTTTCCAAAACTCTATAGAAGCTTCAAGTAAAGTTGCCATCACTTTACTAGGAGTATGACTTTGACTAGACTATGATTTGACTTGATGACTTCGACTATGACTTGACACATATTTGCGTGAAATATCATTAACTTGATAAATTATCAATTACTTGACACTGGCTAAATAAAAAAAAAATTAGATCTAAAGGTATTTCTGAGAATTAGAAGATTTGGTTCAGTTCAGGTTAATACAGAGTTATTTAAATAAAGAACGTAACGTGTTTAACGCTTTTATCAGTTTTGGAAATTTTACCGGTTCTTTTATTCATCTTTATTAGATTTTAGTACTAAAATTCCGATGAGTGTGTCATTTCAAATTATTTGCAACTGTAATTTTTTTTACATTATTTCTTATTAGATTTTATAAAATTATTAAAAGCTTGGTTTTCACCTTATTATATAACGTATATACTGTTATTTTTTTTAATTGCTTCATCAACATATAATATTAAAGCCCAACGATCACATACATGTATATAGATCCTGGACCCTAAGTAGAATTCCCTGTATCTAGGGACCCAAGAACTATGAGGACCAAGGTCTCACAACACCCAGACTCAGAACAAGTATTTGCGCTTTTTTTATATATGCATAAATACAAAAGCCTCCGCATTCTATTCGTTTCGTCACTCTTTTATTTGCAAATACTTTGCAAATAAAAGAGCTTTGTGTGTGCTTATGCGCGCTTTCTGTGTACAAATACCGGTCCAGTCGCGGGAATCGAACGGCCACCTTCGGGTTACAAACCAACCTGCTCAACCATCACACCACAGAGGCTATCATATATCGTACGAATAATTCTAAATTCTAGTTTAGGATATAGATACAATTAACTACAATTTATACCACACTAGTTGCGCCCCGCGGTTTCACCCGCGGAAAAAAGTATTTTAATTATTTGCTCATCCCAGGGGAAGATTTCACGTTATCGAGATAACATGTAACCTATATGTTAATCTAGTGTATAAGCTATCTTGGTACCTAATTTCATCCAAATCCATTCAGCCGTTTGAGCGTGAAGGAGTAACAAACATACACACAAACACACACACAAACTTTCGCCTTTATAATATTAGTGTGATTACAATAACGCTTATTCAAACATCAACAAAACCTGTTGTTATTATGTTGTGTTTGTTATTATTATTATTAAACCTAAAATTATTTTAGTACTACTTGATATTCAGAAGTCAATAGAACAACTTTTACCCACAATGTTGTATAACTTTGAACGCTTCGTCGCATATAAAGGTATAAATAACAATAAAAATTATAAATTACAAGTTACATGATTTGAATGTATGTAAGCTTAATTTAATGTTTTATTTACGAGATTTTCTCTTTGTATTTAGCATATAAAGCAAAACGTAGGTATCGTTTGTTTGTTTATGTTCAAATTTTTATATTACTGTAATGCCTGTTTCGAACCATTAGCAGTCTAACACAGTATTACAATTCTTATGAATCATTTATGATATTGAAGTAAAACTTCTTTACACCGCTTGACTTAGGGAGTAAGCTGGTGAATACGAGGCGAACGGATGTTGATTCACGTAGATCTCCATTGCCAACATAACAAAGTTAAAAATTGTATATCTATGTTGGTATATCCGGTAAAATTACAATTTACAATTGTCACTATGGCGACATTAACATTAAACAAAGCAAAAACAAATTTATACCGGCCGATAGATGGAGCTAAACTAAAGAAGTTTTACTTCAGTCGTGTGGTCTAAAACACACGTTTCTTTAACTGTGCCACTAGATACCGTTTTGACTGGATATGCTTATACAAGGTAAAAGTATGGTCATCGTGGGTGGAGGCCATTGGTAGCATAGGAAAAGGTTTTGGAAAATTTAACCATATACTGGTGAACCAGGTGTAAAATGTTTAACGATAAATGTTAAAAGAAACGCGATTGAAACCACGGATCTTATAGTCTACTAGCTTCTGCCCGCGGCTTCGCTTCATAGGAAACGAAGAAGATTTTTTGAAATAGATAATTCAACCATCCGTTTCACCCTCTTAGGGGTGGAATTTCGTAAAACCCTTTCTTAGTGGATGCCTACACTTTACAAAGAACACACCCTCCAAATTTTAAATCTCTAGGACCAGCGGTTTAGGCAGGCAGTCAGTCAGGACTTTGAGTTTTATATGTATAGGTGGTATAAAAAACACAGCAATAACAATAAAAAAATTAAAAGACTATTTGTTTTTTTATTAAATCTGATCGAAAATATTTTTATGTTTCCTTTATATGTTCGTCAATCCTACGATTTTACGCCTTTTTAGGTAATTTATGGCTGTTTAAATGTTTTGGAAAGCTTGTTTCTATATTTTTATAATAGTGATGTATCAGAAAGATATTCCATACAATAGTATAATTCTAGTTATACGACTAATAACATATTTTATTAACCTTTAGATTTTATTAATATAAAATGATGGTTCTTAATTTGAATAAATACTAAATAATTTTATTGCTTTTTAATGACAACCTATACTGTGTAGGATTGGTTTATGTTTGAATCTATCCTACCTTTCTGAAATAATAATAATAACGCCCAACGATCACATACATAGATCCTGTACCCTAACTAGGATTCCCTGTGTCTAGGGACCCAGGAACTACGAGGACCACAACACCCAGTGTAAGTGACACGGAGAAAAAAGCATAAGGCCTCTTTTGGATGCTTTTTTTAGTTTTTTTAAGAACGTTATGCTTTGACGTGAGAAAAATTGTCTGTTTAGTTTCTATGTAAAATTATAATTTTTTAATATATTTTTCGCTTCTTTATATTTCGCACAATAGTATTATTTTCTGGAAACACCTAAGCCTGGTCGTCACCAACACCCAGATTCAGAACAAGTATTTGCGCTTTTCTTCTGTGCACAAATACTTGTACTGCTGCGAGAGTCGAACCCGGCGCCTCCGGGTACTGCACTGCGCACGTCATCCTGAGATATCAGCACAGTCTAATAATATGATTTCTAGACTGTGAAATCAGATCTGAAAGTTTCATTTGCCACAGTGCCCTTCAAACCGGAACATAGTAGTTTTTGCGCACTACTGCTTGGCGGCAGAGTTTGGCTGGAAAAGCGCTGGTACCTATACCTAGACGAACTTTGCAGAAAAGTCGTACCACCTAGCAAAATACATACTTTTCAAAAATACATGCGTACATACATACTGCTAATGTCTTTTGTAACAAAAAATATAGCAATGGTTTTTATTGTTACAGAAATCGAAGCGGCCGAGGCTTGCAAATGGCTCAGAGCTGCCGGCTTCCCACAATATGCGCAGATGTACGAAGGTAAGCTCATATTAATTTTGTATCTTTTGACTAGCTTCTGCCCGCGGCTTCGCCCGCGTAGCCTATAGGAAAAGAAGAAGAAATTTTTTCATAAATAATTCAACCACACATTTTACCTTATTAGGGTCGGAATTCCGAAAAACTCTTTCTTAGTGGATGCCTAAACTTTACAAAGAACACGCCCTCCAAATTGCAGGTCTCTAGGAGCAGCGGCTTAGGCTGTGCGTTGATATATATAAGTCAGTCAGTAAGTCAGTGAGTCTAAATACAAAATGAAATAAGAATATCTGGTGTGATTCCGCTAAAAAAAAGTGAAATTTTATTATTATTGTTATTTCGTTGAATTTAGATAATTGATAAAATCAGTCGTGACGTCGCGGAAATTATTCTTAAAAACAAAATGAAACAAAAATATTTTACTACTAAAAATTTCGCTTTAATTAGCGGAATCATACTAAATATTCTCACGCGTGATTAGAGTCGATACTTGAGCTTAGAATTTAGATAATTGATTATCAATACTTGAGCTTAGAATTTAGATAATTGATTATCAATTATCTAAATTCTAAGCTCAAGTATCGACTCTATTAAAGTCAAAACTCTAAATAGAAGAGTGCAAAAATTACATAAAGATATTAATGAAGTGTTTTAATTATTTGCTCATCCCACGGGAAAATTTCACTTTGCCGGGATAAAATGTAGCCTATATGTTAATCCAGTGTATAAGCTATCTTGGTACCGAATTTCATCCAAATCCATTCAGCCGTTTGAGTGTGAAAGAGTAACAAACATACACACATACACACAAACACACCTACACACATACAAACTTTCGCCTTTATAATATTAGTGTGATGTGATTATTTGGTGAATGAAACAGCATAGTTCAGTAATACGGACCTACTCGAAAAATACATTAAAAATAATCACGTCGGCTTACATAAGCACTTGTCCGTTTTTACTTAAAATAATATACCTACGTCTAAATATGTATATATAAAAGTATTACGTCGCCGTTTTGTATTATCAAAATAAGTACAAAAAGGGATCTAATGAATAACATTCCAAATAAGGCCACGATCCCGGAACATTGTCCCGACCTGTCCCAACAAACGATTAATCATGCTTACTCTTATGTCAACTGCCTGCCGGGTGTCCCACATATTCTTGTGATATACAGTGGGATACTAAATAAAATGGGGATTCTAAATTTTTTTTTTTTTTTTTTTTTTTTTTTCTATATTATTGAATGATGTGACGAGCTAGTCGTTCACCTGATGTTAAGCGCCACGGCCGCCCATAACAGAACAGTGTCACTCGGAACCCTAAAACATAGAGTTTCAAGCGACACTGCACTGCGCACATCATCCCGAGACATCAGCACAGTCTGGTAATAAGATTACTCGACTGTGAGGTCAGATCATAAAGTCTCAATTGCCCAGTAATTTCACTAGCTACAGTGCCCTTCAAACCGGAACACAGTAGTGCTTGCACACTACTGCTTGGCGGCAGAATATCTGGCAAAGCGGTGGTACCTACCTAGACGAACTTTGCAACAAAGTTCTACCACCTAGTCTAATAATTTGGGGAATCTAATAAGTGGGATTCTATTTGTAAATTTTGCATATTTATTTTCCTTATGAAATTGTCCAGAGCTTAATATTTATATATTTTACGATAATATTAAGATTCATATTTTAATTTACCAATTTTATAAATTTAATATTAAATTAGTTTTTAATATACCCTATAATACAGTATCTTGTATGTTAATCCAATGTATAAGCTATCTGTATTCCAAGTTTAATTAAAATCTATTTAGTAGTTTTTGCGTGAATAGTAACAAACATCCACCTACAAACTTTCGCGTTTATAAAACTAGTAAGGATTATGTATAATAAAACCTACATTTTAAAAAATGTGAATTTTTAGAATACATTTCCTTGTATTTTTCACCTATTTTTAAAGATCTAAATCTTACGTTCCAATTTTGAAATAAAAACTAGTGTAAGGTGATAGCGATTTGAGTTTATTTTTAATTTTGGACTGAACCTGAGCTATTTCTATATAGTTTAACTGGTTGCGCCCTACGGTTTCGCCCGCGATATAAAGTATCCTATGTGTTAATCCAGGTTATAAACTATCTGTGTTCCAAATTTTATCCAAATCCATTTAGTAGTTTTTGCATGAAAGAGTAACAAACATTCATACTCACAAACTCGCATTTATATTATTTGTAGGATTTGCCCCATTTTTTTTTTAATAATACAGTACATCTAAGCAGCGGTTTTTAATTGTAATAAATACGGAACACCTTTTATACAGCAAAGCTGGTAACGAAGCTGATCTTCGGAGATGATCCTTTCAATTGAAAGCTATTCTTGCATTTGTTGACGTTAAGATAGCATGGATACACCATTACTTACAGTTGGTGCCGGTGGCTACCACCATTGGTCCATATGGTTAATGAATACAGTTTTTGGATACTTAACTTTAATTCAGACCTCCTGTTAATTAAAATAGTATCAATTCTGCAACGTCGATAAAATTAACGATTAAATCGTAAAAAATATTTACTAAAATGGTCTTACATAGTAATATTAATGATTACGCTCATCGTGTTTTCCAAAGTTTATCAGAGCTCCTGGTAGATGCGACTCATGTCCAAAATGCTGGCACTTATTTGGCTCAACAAATCAGCATTGCAATTCAACTGCTAGCATGTTGGGTACGCTACCTAGTGGTAGTGGGCTGGAGCATTTTAACTGTCTATAGGTCATCGCGGCTAGTCCAAATGTTTGTTTTTTGTATTAGGTAGTGTTTAGTAGTATGTAGTTATTATATCATAATAACGCCCAACGATCATACACAAAAATCCTGGATCCTAACTAGGATTCCCTGTGTCTAGAGACCCAGGAACTACGAGGACCATCGTCCTACAGAACCCAGACTTAGAACAAGTATTTGAGTTTTTATCTATGCGCAAATACTTGTCCTGTCGCGGGAATCGAACGAGCTAACCTGCTCAACTACCACACCTGTTACAGCTGCCAAAAGATTGTACATAAAGTTTGATCTGATTAGAAAAAAATAATTGGAGCAATGACTTTTGGAATGTCATTGAATAGGTGTAAGTCATATCCACACAAATCTATCTTTCGATGACGATAGTACAAACTAAATTATCCTTAATAAGCGGGAAAGGACTCGACACGCATTCACTTTCTATTTCTATGACAGTAAACATTCCATCAGATTGGACCTACGAATCCATTGACTGGAATGATTGAATAATATTGTGTTTTATTATATAGTAAATATGTATGTTTTTATTTATACTCCTTGGAATTTATTCGTTCTATTCCTTAAATGTATGTACTCAATCCATGCTATAGAATGCTCCTTAAAACTAAATAACAATATTTTGAAATAAAACTTAAATGTAGGTATTATCAAATTACTGCGAATTCAAATTCTAAAGAAAAGCCTTGCGACATTGAACAAAGCAGGTGTTTTATTACCTACGAAACATTTACAAAGCGCTCAGCTGTTGCCCGCGCTGTGTGTAGCGTTAAATAGACATTTCGGCTGTTATTCAGTTATTTTAGGGGGCATTATTACTCTTTGTACGATTGTCTTATAGCATAGTCTGAGTATATATATATAAAGAAAAAAAAATTTAATTCCTCACAGTACACAGAGTATATATATTATGTAGATATATGTGCTGTATTAGTAGGTAACAATAATTTTCTTTAATTTATTACTAAAAGCTTCGAATTAAACTGACATCAAGAACTATCGCGTCAACTCGTTAACAGATGCCTAATTTTTTTTATTGATTATTAGACTCAAATTAATGCTTCGATATGAGGAATTTTTTTTTCCGTAAATAAATTTCTTAAATGATTTACCTTAAAATTCTTCATCGTAAAAGCGACGATGTTTAATCTTTTAAAAGGTTCCATAAAAATATTTGTCTACTCAAGGTCTTTACCATAATCTCTGAGATAAGGCAGAAATGTGAAATCCAAAAACATAAAATATTTGATAAAAAATAATGATTCCATCATTCCACTAAGAGTTTTGTCGATTATATTACTGGCAAATTATGAGACTTTTTAAAATTATAACAATATGCGGAAAGCAATACCAAAAAGTTTCGGCAACTGAAATATACTTAAAAGAGAATTTAATACAATTTTGGTAAAATCTATATTGTATTACGGTCACAGTGTTTGTTACCATACTCCTCCGAAACGGCTGAACCGATTTTGATGACATTTTATATTCACGCTTGGTAGGTCTGTGCATAGGTTGTGAAAGAATTGAAAAGTTTGTAATAAAACTAGATTAATATTTTTGAATTCACCATGGCGCTGGTTTTATTTTCACAAGAGACAAGAGAGAGAGAGAGAGAGAGAGAGATGGAATACTAAACACTACCTACTACTATAAAAAAGTTATCAACATTCGAAGTTGCATTAAAATCCTCTCAGTAGTTTTTGCGTGAAAGAGTATTAGACAACCACCCATACAAACTTTTGCGTTTATAAAACAAGTAAGTATAGTTACAAGACTTACAAGTTTAATTAATTCCATTCATATACTGGTCGCGCACGGTGGGCCGCAAATGTCGTTTCGTGGAACAAAACATAAATATTGCAACGACGACGATCGACGATCGACAATCGACGCCTTATTTATTTAAAGTTTACAAGGAAACGGTTATAAACAATTCATCGACAGTGCCATTATAATCGACGCTCTTTTTGTTACAATCGGTAATTAAAATAATATTGGGTTTATTGCATACAGTTAAAATAAAAATCAACACCTGACAGTGTAATTTATAAACGCGATATATTTTTCAATAATGTATGAAGCTGCATTTAATTTATACGTACTTAAGTCCGAATATAAATATTTATGACCATAGCAAATACGCGGCCTTCCGTTCAATGAGTCTAAAGTAACCAATAAATGCAGCAGTAATAAAATATTTACGTCTCTAAACATGATTTAAAGCAATCGCCAATATAATTTGACACAAATATTACCACCGTAAATATTTTGGGCAAATAAAATTAACATATTTAGTGTACACTGGTCATGATTTACATAATAGTACGTTAAAAGTTTTGCTTACCAAATCCCGTTACGGTTTTATTATGGACACCATAAAAGTTACCTTGTTAACTTTCATACCTTTACTAGTTCCGAACAAAAGAATGGCCTAAAAACGCTTAAAAATCTGTTTTATGGGTTTCCAATGACATAATCCAAGTTTTTGCTGAGATAAATTTAAAAGGCCTCGCGTATAATGCTCAGCGAAAGTGTCCGCCCACAGATTTTACAACCATAAACAAGATTGAGGCAACAAACGATCGTTTACGTCATACCATGGTCAAACAAAACATAACAGATTAACCTTATCTGTGACACAGGTAAACAATTCCTTAAACGTCCAAATTCCTTAACAAAACATCCCAAATGAAACCCTAAATCATTTTAATAAGGATTCAAATCGTTCTCATTTGTCATAGCAGTGCGACGTGACAGAATCAGTTCAGCCTAAAATCAATAGTCATACAAATCCAAGCTCTAACTTTAAGAAGATAAATATGAAATTGAAATGAAATGTTGGTTTTAATCATAGGGGCGGCAGGGGGTCGGATGCCTTGACAGTTTTTGAAGAATCCATCATAATATTTTTTCCGATTAGTTCAGGTAGATTTGGCCTGTCAGTCGGTGACAGTGGGTTGCAATGTGCAGTTCTCTATTTACGATTGTGTATTACTAAGACTGAAAATTGTTTTATCCCCGTTTAGTAGTTTTAATTGTGTTTGGAAGAATAATGAGCTTACAGTCATTAAATTGTTAAGTCAATTTACCTTGATTATTATAAAAGTGGCAGGTAAATATTTTAATGTAAGTAGTTATTGTAGAAGTTACATCTCATTCTTACATTTTCTAAAGGATTTTTCGTTATAAACATTTATTACTTTTTTAAACTCATTACTTTGTCCTGTGTGGAATTCATTATAAGATGTACATCTTTTCTGCATCACAACATATAATATTTCACGAAGTTTTGTTTGATTAATCTAATATCATAGTATAATAAAAATAAAATTCAAAATACAAAAAAAAATGTGATGGCAAATAGGAAGAAAGAGAGAAGAGATTACTTGTTAATAATACTTATAATAAATTTCCTTAGTATAAAGTACTTGTCTATAACATGTATTATCCCTTGCCTTGAGGCTGCAAAGTGGAACTAAACTTCCAGTATAAGACTTTTATGGAATAACTTCGAGATTTGATATTTTTATACGGCGGTAAAAAGTGGAAAGACATCTGTGAGTTCTTTTGGTTTGTTCAGGGAGAGACATTTTGTTTTTATCAGTTTTGTTTCACAATCTTCCAAGCTGTGCATTTTATTAATAACTGGCTCATTTTTATTTCGTCCAAATTTCTGGATAAACCCTGGAAGATATAAAGCTGTATATAAAGGATTCAGATGGACACAAAAGAACACAAAGAACTTATAAGGTTTTAAAGAACGAAGTTCTGACTGACGTCAAGGTTAAGGTTTAATATACTAATGCTATTATCATTACACATGCCATTTAAAAAATACTGAAGATCATTGATTATACTGAAGACTGATCTTTTAATACGAGTTCCTGTCCCTACTTTTTGACTGGCCATTTAGTGTTTTTTAAATCTATTAATATGCTTGCGTCTCAAGTATGACCACATCTCACTGGATGGTTACAGATGATGCAGTAGAAGATGTAGAGGGGTAAAGATTAGTTGCTAGATAGATATGCAAAAATGGTGGTGGTGCAACAGAGAACGATGTCCTCCACACGCCGTTAAGTTTTCATCAATACCACTCACAAAATTCCATATTTAGGAACTATATCCACGTTCTGGTCAATGTTTGTGTCATACATATTCATAAGATGTCAATTTAGATGATCCAAACTCCTAAGTAAATGTGGGTGTATATGTACAAGTCCGTCGATCAACACTTTTATAGTTTATTTGTGTAGTAAGGCATGTGCGGATCAACCTTGGCCGATTCGTTAGAACTTGTGGGAAGGTGGGTGCAAGTTTTGGTAGACAGCGGTTTTTAAGCTTGACCAGTGCCTTTCTGTAATGTTTGTCGTCCATCTATTGTCGTTCCATAATACTTTAATATAATTTTCATAAATTCAAGACATTGAACATTTGATCACTGTGTCACTGTGAGACAGTGATCATCTCAATAGCATGTTTGTCTAGCTTACTTAGAAGTTATCTCTCTTACTTGCTTAATTTTTTTGTTTTGTCCTGTTTTGTTGTATATTTTGTTGTGAATTGTAACGTATTTCAACATATTAAGAAAACATGGTAAAAATTAAATTTTATTTCGTTTTCTGTACGTGGCAAAGAGATTACTCTCTACTCTATTGCTCTATCAATACCTTGAACCTCCCCTTTTTTAATTAATAGAATCTTCTCTATTTGGTTATACAGTGATAATACTTATAGTTTTATTTACTTGTCAGTTGAAAGAATTTCAAAAATGTATAAAGCCTGTGCCTGACACCACACCCCACATTCTTGTACACAATCCACGCGCAGTGACCCACCAACCTTACCATCTGCGTCCAATTGGAACGTGGAATTGACTGCACTTCAACAGTGGCACCAACAATGAATTTATTATACACCAGAAGGTCATAGATGAATGGATTCAGCTGGACAATTTACTTTGAACTCACCGAGTTACGGTGACTTCATTTGAAACCAACAATGTTAGATCATCCATGTATATATGCATAAAGTAAAGCTGTTTAGATTATATTGGACACAAATCATTTTATACTCAGTTTCGATAGAAGAAACCGGATTAATTAAAAGTAGTTTTTGGAGGTTCCTGAATCAGCATAAACTCAATAAATATTTTGATTTTGCTGTCTTGTTTCAAATGAAAGAATGCCTAGTAGAGAGCCATGTTACATGTACTTTTCAAATAATACTTAATAAGCTAATCCTTATTTTCGTCATCTTCACCGCGCTCCTGGAGCACATAGTGTGCATTCCATCATATAAAATAAATATTTTGAAAACAAAATCATTTATTTTAAATAGTGCTCATAATTTTAGTACACTTTATGCCTATATTGTCCTAATTTTACTGTATGTCTAAACGTATGGTGTAATTCAGCTAAGAAGTATTTCGCTTGCAGTAAACCACTGACTTCCTAAAATTTCATTACTCGTGATCCCATTAAAGCTTACTCATGTGAATCCCACAACATCTTACGAGCGCATTGTAAACTTGTAAACCAGTGACCTTATCATTAATATGCAATTGTTTTATAAAACGAACAACGTGGGTCTGAGAAAAGTATTTAAATATAATACTTCATGCATGACGTAATTACTTTGTACAGGTATGAAGTTATAAGTTTTCTTTTCCTCCCTGGTACAAGGTCATTGATTTTTGATGGCTTTTATAAATACTACTTTACTTTATTACGAAAACAATCTGGCTTAGATTACTAAAAATGATGAGTTATCGTGTGTATTTTACCTCTCCGATTTTTTTTCACCCAATTGAATATTTCATTAAATGCATTAAAACATTGCTTGACATTTTCAATCATGTTGAATATTAAAACAGTTTATTTATCGAAATATGTTAATAGAACATGTGCTAATGCTTATAAAGCATAGTAAGTTATGCAATTTATATCAGGAAAACAAGTGTGCGTCTAATACTTCCCGACAGTATCAGTTCAACTCCATTAAGTCGAGAATCAAACTTCATTTTGGAAACATCTAAACCCTCTCCAAAACTTACTTGTTTAACTTCCCTGCCGACTCCACTTTACTGCTTACTTAACTTCGCTGACATTAATTGAAATGTCGAAATATAAAGTAAGTTAACTTCGGATTTAGCTGTATTACATCGTTAGAGCTCAACGCTGCCGGATTTATTGCTGACTTGAAATGTTTTGTCAACGTTGACATCAAAACATGATCTTGTCATACAAAAATGCCATTCATCCAAAAGACAATTATTATACTGACACCAAAACTGATAAAAACTAAATCTATCCCAAAACTAACTAAAAATATCTAAGAAAAGTTTCTAAATAAGGCTGACTAAACAAAATATCTCAAGAAATGTAAAGAAAAAACGCACTACAAAACTGATCACAATAAATCTGAGCCAAGCCAATATACCTAAATCAAAGGTACAGCGCAGACCAGATTGGCTCACGTGTAGAAAAAATGGTGCAATAAAGTAGATGACCAAGTTCAATATGAGATAAGATCTTCTTTTTCCATTCAAGAGTGTCTCTAAATTTTGGGGGTCTTCAGAAATTTACATACTATTTGATAAATGTTGTAACAATACCTATCAAAAGGGTTGTATCTAAATTTTATGCAATGCCGTTTTGTAATGTGATTGGTTTACGATTTGGTCTAGTAATCGAATCGTAATGAGATTTAGCTTTCGGTGAATGATATATCGCAAAATGTTTGCAGTATAACCTTAGAATAATTATAACTAATTTAAATAGTTATGGGCAGTACTTTTTTAAATTGGATAGCTATTGCTTAAAAAACCTTTTATTGTGTACCTAACATTTGCATGCTGCGAGGATTTTTCTGCATGAGTCTAGAAGAGAATACCACTGCTTTTCCAGATATTGTTCAAGCAATTATTGTGTTCCTATTTAAAGGGCACTGCAGTCCAGTGGTATTCGTTTTCTATTCTACTCCTATCATTATTACTAACCTCAACTGCATCATCACTAACGAATGCGTAAAAGACAGGAATGATAGAACTTTGTTTGTATTCAAAGTTAAGATCTCATTAGATAAGAAACTTCAGAACAGATTAATGTTAATATCGATGCTATGATTAAATTTCTAATTAGTTCTAACCACAATTTAACTAACCTCTACTCCATAACTGAACCTAAACGGACATGTCCAAAGTAGTTAAGCCCTTTGACCGCAGACCGCAACAATGGCGTGCCATACGATGTAAAGCATTAATTAATGCTGTAAAACTTTATCACGTAACTTTAATACTCTTCGCTCGTGTTTAAGAGAGAAACTTCATTTTACGTACGCATAAATTTGCTTATGTATATTTTTTAGAAAAATAGACATAAAAATATTAACTACCACCAACTACCAAAGTCAAGTCAGAATTTTCAATAAATGTTGTTTTAGGATAACTATTACTACCGTGTTAACCAACTCACACTTGGTTAGCGCCGGAGATACCTATACTGTCGTCCCGTGCGATAAAGTTCGTGTCCCAGCAGTGGGAATAATGACAACGGCGATAATAACGACCATACGATAAGAGCATATTGAAACTCTGCGAAAATAGTTGAAAGTCATTTCTTTACGTATTTTCTGTACTTTCGTGTAGTAAGCAAAACAGAAACGTCAATCAGCATGTACTTTTTCCATCGAATATCTGGCTTACGCAAGAAAATAACGTTACATCATATAAATATTTCAGACATGGAAAACCTTTTACGTACAGACGGAGAATGCAGAACAAGAAACCAGTAATAAGGAAATAATATCACTCTTTCTGTCCCATTACCGACAAGAAACGCTTACGTCACATCCGGTTGTAATAAGGCCAGAAATACTACAGTTAGTGCAGTTAACGTTATCTATCATAGACAATAGACCTATTGACCATATAGTTTTAAAGATAGTAGAAGTAGCTTAAACAATAACAATAAGTTTGTTATCTTTTAGATAAGAGTTGCTTTAAGATAAGTGGTCTGCTATTAGGTCATTATCCAGAATGCTTTTGAATATTCGCAAATGAGCTACAATTATCTTGGTTTGGACACGAAATGTTGTACTGAGAATGATTTAGAAATATCTGCTAATGGGTAGAAGAGTTAGTATCAAAAATGAATCATAGCCTATTTATTCTGTGATCATAGGAAAAGATATTTTATTTACATGACACATCATTAGTAGTTTAGGGTGATTTACGATTGCTAAAGTTTATCTGACTAATAAACTATAAACTGAAAACGAATAACTAATGGGTTATTGTGATGATATGATAAGAATTCTCATTATACTTCATTATCTATGATGATAGTTCCTTATTCCTACAACTTATTCCTAATCGTTACTAGTGATGAGCCAAAAAATCTAGCAAATAATATGTGAGCGGATCGTGGAACAACACTGATGTAAATTATTATATTTACACTAATTTCTACTAAAATAATAATTGTGAATTATCTGAATCAGAAGTACGTTCTGCTGATTGAATGGAATACAAAAGGTCCAATACAGGCATTTTAATTATGCTGTAGCAAATCGAGAAGCCCTTTGATGCTCTAACATTTCGCTTTCATTTTCACCCTCTACAAATAGGCGGGGCAGATAATAAAACTTCGACAAAGGCGGATGTTCACTGAGCTGTGTTTCGATTAACTAACAGTCCGCTGCATAAACGAAACCCTGCAAGCAGTACTCTCATGCATGCTCAAAATAGAATTAATACTGGAAGCGTACGCTTTTAAAGTGCACAAGCTTTTACTGGACTAAAATTGGGGGACAGGAAGGCTGTTTGATACTGTAATTGACAAAGGTTGCATCAAACTGAAAATTTTGTGCTAAAAAGTTTGACTTTACTTTTAATATTGTGATGTGAGCAGCAGCAGAGCGTAAGAGTTTCTGCTCTTTTTGCTATTATGGTTTCACTCGCGTGATGAACATTTTCAAATTTTCCGCTGAACTTTCTTATTTTTTTATTTAATATGAACCTTCTCTTAACAATAATAAGCACTACAAAAAAGAATTAACGAATATGTTCCATCCGTTCACGCGTGATGCGATGACGAAGGGATATAGAGATTCATTTATATATATTATATATGTGGATATATATCTTGATATAAGTGTGGGTGAAATACAAAAGCGGCCCTAACTTGGTAATGATTTGAAGTTATCACCAAGTTAGGGTCGCTTCACAGTACACTACAGTTTATTGTCTGTCAATGGCTGTATCTACCTACTCATAATCTTGCGAGAGTTCCACAAGAAAAGCAAATTATTTTGGGAATACGTTTTTCGTAAAATTTACAATTGTATGAAAAACAATATAAGTATGCAATAATAAATTATTATTTACCTAGCAGTACAAATCGTAATACTGTAAACTATTTAAAAAAAGTTATCTTAAATTGGTATTTTCAGATTGGTTAATTGGTAGTTCAGATTGGTAAAAAGAACGTTTGACGTACTTTAGAAAGTTTCGTAAAATTACTTCCAAATTACATTGGTAATTTTTTCTTAGAAAATCGAAATCAGTATAATGCAATGAGAATGCAAATAAATCAACAAAAGACAGTTGATAGAATCAACAGTTCAATCAAGAATGAATTGGCCCTGTTAAATCAAAATAGTATAAGAGTACGCGACGTCCATTTATACCAGTAATCGAATGCATGGGCCAGTGCCTACGGCCCTTTGTCCAGCTTTAGATCCATTCGACACATTATAATAGACTGCGAAGTTGCAAGCGCGTAGCGTATTGGGAAGAGAGGATTTCATTCGGCCTTTACCCGTTTTTCCAAAACTCTTACCGGGATAAAAGTACCCAATGTTGATCTTGGTAGCTTAAGCAATATGTGCGCTAAATTTCAATCAAATCAGAGCAGCAGTTTCGGCGTGAAAGCCATACAAACAAACCAACAACGTTAATTGGCAGGGAGTAGAGATTTTGCTGTCAAAAACAATAAATATGGACAAGTACGAGGCGCATGTCCTCGTGCGCCGAGGGTTACTTATCACCACTCCGGCAGTGGCTTTTTATGGTTTTGTAAGTAGACGAATAGATCAATATTTTGTTGTCAATTTGACAAATTATGTCAACTGCTTACTGCTTGTGAAAACGAAGGACAACAACTCAAAGGTGACTGACTGATTGACTGACTGATTGACTGACTGACATAGTGATCTATCAACGCACAGCCCAAACCACTGGACGGATCGGGCTCAAATTTGGCATGCAGGTCATCTACCTGCATGCCAAATTTGAGCATTTTGACGTAGGCATCCGCTAAGAAAGAATTTTTCGAAATTCCTTCCTTAAGAGGGTGAAATGGGTGGTTGAATTATTTTCCCATTCGCCACGCCGCGGGCGAAGCTGCGGGCAGAAGCTCATCTATATATATATTCCGTTTATATGTATTATCATCATCGGCTTTAAGACCGCCACTGTTTACACATGCCTCTTCCGTAAAATGGTTATTTGGACGCTTATCATAGGGATTTGCTATAATCAACACGCCAGGCAGGCGGCTTGGTGAATGTCTAACCAAAAAAGTGGTGAAAAAAATTAAGAATATTTCCGATATATAATAGATATATAATATAATACGTCCGAATTAGTCAAATACTGTTTTACTTTTTTTTTTTTTTTTTTATAAACAATATATTTTATTTTATTTTACAAAAAACATAATATTATTTAATAAACATAAAACAAAAAAAAGGGAACTTAATCAAACAAACCACTACCAGTAGAGGCCAGCATTTTGGTCACGCGTGGCTTCAACCAGACGTTTTGAAAGGTCTTTAAAAATTTGGTGAGTACTCGGTCCCCAAGGCCCCAGTGTCTCAACTGCAAAAGACGCAAATATAAAACCGCTATCAAGATTACTATATTTGCGCCTTTTTAGCTGCTCAGCAGAATTCGCCGCCGCGCCAGCCTTAACTTGTTTTACTTATAGTTGTTCGTTGTATCCATGGCTCAGCGTGACCCTTTGTTCGGGAGTTAGCTTCATGCGACCTATTTGTGGATGAATTGACGCTTTAAATGGCATATAAACCCATGCCAACAAGTAGTTTATTTTTGGAGTAAAACTTTTTTACGCACGCTTGATTTGGGGAGTAAGCTGGTGACGTAACGAGGCGAACTTAAGTTGAAAGTTGTTGGTTCACGTAGATCTCCACTGTCAACATAACAAAGTTAAAAATTACTTAATTATAACGAGTATGTCAGTATGTTCGGTAAAATGACAATTTACAAATGTCAAGATGGCGACATTAACATTAAACTAAGCAAAAACAATACCGGCCGATAGATGGAGCTAAAAAAGTTTTACTTCAATCGTTTGGTAAAGCACACTCGTTTTCTTTTATTCTCGTAACGTCTGCAAGAGAGAAAAAGTCCCATGTCTTTAAGTCCTCTTTTAAAATTAATTCTCTTAAGAATCTAAATTTTTTTTTTATGTTAAGGAATGACGTGACGAGCTAGCCGTTCGCCTGATGTTAAACAACACGGCTGCCCATATCAGCTGCAGTGTTACTCGGAACTCTAAAGTATAGAGTTTTGCGTGACACTGCACTGCGCACGTCATCCTGAGACATCAGCACAATCTAGTAATAAGATTACTAAACTGTGAGATCAGATCATAAAGTCTCATTTGCCCAGTAATTTCACTAGCTACAGTGCCCTTCAAACCGGAACACAGCAGTGCTTGCGCACTACTGCTTGGCGGCAGAATAACTGGCAAAGCGGTGGTACCTACCTAGACGAACTTTGCAGTAAAGTCCTACCACCTAGTAAAATATAGGTAGAGTTGGTTTTCCTAGGAGCTAAATCAATTTCTGTCCAAGGTAGGGTGCAATAGAGGAAAAGAGACGTATCAAGAGATAGATATACCTACGCCTAGATCAATCAGTCCGTGTGTTTACTGGAAAATTTCCCGTCGTGCAGAGGGAAGGTTTTATTCGACACGAGACTTGATGTTTGAACGTTGGAAATTCAGCTTAATTTAGAATTGGTAGCTATTCGCTGAACTCATTTGCCTTTAATACTTGTGAGACAAAGCTGGTACTTTATTCTACTGCTAATTTCAACTATCAAAGCAAGAAGCTTTGGTAAATTACATTTAAATGTCCCAACTCACTAACTGTACTATTGGAGATCTCTATCGAAATCGCATTTTTATGGAGATAACTCATTTAGATAAATTAAAGTAGTGACCTTAAAAAACTATTATCAGTTGCATGATGTTAAAGCAAAGAGTCCAATTAGCAGAGAATTAATACAGCTAAATGTCATAAAAACAAAACGAGAACGGTAGGCTTACTGACAAGATTGAATTATTTTTAAATAGTTGCGCCCCGGGGTTTCACCCGCGGATAAAAAGTATTTTAATTATCCCACGGGAACATTTCACTTTTTCGGGATAATGTGTAGCCTATATGTTAATTTAGTGTATAAGCTATCTTGGTACTGAATTTTATCCAAATCCATTCAGCCGTTTGAGCGTGAAGGAGTAACAAACATACACAAATACAAACTTTCGCCTTTATAATATTAGTGTGATTATTAATGTACCTAATAATATGACGTCCAGATACAAAACAAACACCTATGTTCATCACACAAATGTCTGTTCTGGGTGGGAATCGAACCCACAACCTACAGTTCAGAAGGCAGACTACAAACTGAGCTATCAGACCAGTCAATATTTCTCTTCTATATCCTCAAGTCCTGTAGATTCATCCCGAATTAGAAGACAATATAATTTTGTAAGCCCATGGTGACAATGTTAGATAGAAAGTATCTTATAAAACTGAACGCATTTGTGAATTGAGTTCTGTAAAAAGTAAATTTGAATAAGCAAACCCGCAGACATCCTGTAGTAAACAGTATACCAGTCTACCGCACAATAAGGGCTGTTTATAATTAGCGATAGGCATCCATCCGTGGTCATCCGCCCCACTGCGCCCGCCCTTCTCCTAAATCGGTGAGCCTAAACGAGCATACGAGTTCGCTCTTTATTGCTGTGGATGACCTAATTTCATTTTGTTCGTTCTTTTGTATTCATGTTGGAGCTATTGTCAGCTACCTACTGTTGGACTATTTGATAACGGTATTTGTATTTAACTTCTGGAACGTCTAGGCAGCATAATAATGGATTTATGAATGAAAAATGCGCTCTACGCGTCCCGTTTTAGCCATTTATGTAGATTATTTATGTATACTAGCCCGATAGCTCAGTTGGTAGTAACCCTGCCTACTGAACTATGGGTTGTGGGTTCGATTCCCACCCAGGACAAACCTTTGTGTGATGAACATAGGTGTTTGTTCTGTGTCTGGATGTTATATTGTATTCTATGTATGTATTTACAAACAAAAGGTATCCAAGTATTATATCAGTTATCTGATTCCCATAGTACAAGCTTTGCTTAGTTTGGGGCTAGATGGCGCTATTTGAGACGTCCACACATATTATTATATTATTATTATTATTACAGTCTGATTAACCTCAGAGTGTTTTGCGTTTGTGAATAATTTTTTTTTCCGCTGTTCGTAATAATCAAAAGGCCTAACAATCACAAAATTTTGTTTTGCACACACAGATTTTCCGTGACCTTAGTGGCTTTCAATGCTTCGTCTTTCAACCCATGGTTGCCACTTAAAAAATTATTGAAGAATCATTCTACAGTTGTTGGAATACGAGGTTATGCTATAAACAAATTATATATTACAGACCCATAATTGTCTAGCTCCTTCCAAGCTTTTATAACTTTTGCCTGATATTATTCGTATTCTTTTAAGTATGCGATTGAGTCAGCTGCATTCAAAGATGGTGGCCATTAACATGTTGACAGCTTTGTTTATGGTGCATTTTCTAATTATTTCGTGTTGGTTGTTTTGTTAATTCTGTATTGCTAATGAGTTACGCCTCCGCGTAATAGAGTATTCGTTTTGTTTTTTGCACATCGTCGAAGCTTCGTTGTTTTATTGGTATTTACGACTTTTTGATCGCAGTTTTCTATACGTTTAATAGCATTTTTATATACTTGCTCATTATTGTGTTTTATAGCGTCCAACTCAAGTGACTTTCCTGATTGCACACCTTTTCCTGACTGCTTATATGTCATTTAGCTGAGTTGTCATTTCACTACGATATCTACCACTTTCCATGTCGTTCCTCTGAATTGTCTTTCCGTGAAAAGGTATTTCAGATAGAGACATATTATTTCCGTTAGAATTTCTCTGTTTTCGACATACATTATTCAAGCATACATTTTATCTAACTCTATGCTACCACGCGAGCACATTGTTGGTAACACAATAAATCAAGCCCCTGGCCATTCTGAAACACGTGCGTCACACAATATTTACACCCTTTACTATGTACAACAGTACTTATCCTTAGTCATATACAATTAAAGCGAAAATAATCTATCTGTCCTTACTGAAATTGCATTTCGTCAGTCGTGTTGATAGTTGAAACCACTGCTCTGCGTCACTTAGCTTTTCAATGTATATACATGTCTTAAAGCTAATTTGAACCATATTCCCCTAACAGAACATATAATTTGAAAAAATGAACGGCTGTAAGCAGGGTTTATCTCATATTACGTGGAATCCAATTGATAGTTTCTGGAGCTTATAAAACTTACCTCAGAAAAACAGTAATGACAGAATATTTTGCTATAAATATATAACTGTCAACATTATGTACTCTACTGTAGAGGTTGTGCCAGTAAAAAGTAGATCATCCATTTGAAATATAAGCGAAATTATTTTAGGGAAAATTTTACATGTCAGTGGAAAATTAAGGGCGGATTATAAATTTTGATTAACGTTAGCCATGGCCTATAATTTGGGCACCTGAAAAGGGACAGAAAATTTTTAAAAGGGTTTGGTTGTTTTACATTAAGATGGTTTTGTTGTCTCTTTCTTTCTCTATTATACTTTCACTATTCTTAGTGATTAGATGTTCTCCCCGTTCAGTCTAGCCAAATAAAGTCAGCTAGGCAATCACGGAACTTGATTGCAACTAATACAAATATAAATTGGTATCGACTTGACAGTTTCAATACGTAGTTTATTTGCATAGTTACTAAGGGAATATTCAAGATAGGAATGAAATTCTTTATTGCATTGCAATCAAAGTCCCATGACCCCTGAACTAAAAGAAACCAAAAATTTTATCAATGTTGTCTTTTTATAGTCAAAGGATGAGATTTGACATAATAAACCGTCTTATAGCTAAGCCGTTAATTTTTGGCTTTGAGCTCCTGCTCTCTATATCTTGATCTACAAATTTCAAGAATTGTCCTTATTTCGTGGTTTTTCTTTTTTTTTTGTTTTGGTTTGGCTCTACACTTTAGTGTATTTAGCCAGTGTCAAGTAATTGGTAATTTTTCAAGTTAAATAATAATATATATATGTCAAGTCAAGTCAAGTCATGAAGTCAAGTCATAGTCTAGTCTAGTCAAGTCATACTCCTAGTAAAGTTGACTGGCCCGATAGCTCAGTTGGTAGTATCCCTGCCTTCTGAACTGCAGGTCGTGGGTTCGATTCCCACCCAGGACAAACATTTGTGTGATGAACATCGATGTTTGTTCTGTGTCTGGGTGTTATATTGTACTCTATGTATGTATTTACAAACAAAAAGTATCCAAGTATTGTATCAGTTATCTGGTTCCCATAGTACAAGCTTTGCTTAGTTTGGGGCTAGATGGCGCTGTGTGAGATGTCCACACATATTTATTTATTTATTTATTTAAAGTGGTGGCAACTTTACCAGAAGCTTCTATGGAGTTTTGGAAACAACACGAAAAGAAACGTTTCACCATCATTATAAAACTTTCCCACACTCATGCCTGTAATCCAGCACTTTACGAATAAAAGGCCACCAATTTTATGCACTAACACTGAAAATAACACAAGTTTTGGAAAATAATACAATGCGGCGACGCGATCTTTTTCGTTTTCCCGCCAAAAAACATTTCGTGGTTTATGGTGACCTCGAGAATTCGCATTATCGTTTAGCTTATCCAAACTTTCTTCAATTCTTTTCAATGTGAGGCCATTGAGACATCATTAGTACATGACAACAATGCCCCGAATTCTAAAGCTATTATCACCACCATCACAATGGGGAACCCCCGTCAGTGCTGGATACACTGACACTCTCGACACATTGTGTTTTCTTCATCTGATGAAATATGGGATACGGGAGGCCGTTTACATGCTGAAAAACTCTTGAAATGGGTCTGTTGTTTTTGTGACATCAAAGGTAATAAAGTTTCATATTACAAAAAATTTATATCATAGCGCTAATAATAATAATTATATTATGTTTATTTCTCGCTTTTGAGTGCCTATTTGAGGTTTTGCACGCGTATAAATTTTTTTGGATTTGTTTTTAATTATTTTTACTAAACTTAGATACGTATGCAAAATTTCACCAGAATCAGAAAACGAGAAGTGGGTAAAAAATTTGCTTCTAATGGGATCATTTTGGGAGTAACCCTTTCGAACTAAAAAATAATTATTGAAATCGGTTCACAATTGGCGAAAATATTGATGAACATAGGCAAAAAAAATCATACATATATATATGATTAGATATAGAACATAATACCACCTTTTTGAAAGTTGATTAAAAACCAAATAACACGTCTCTAAACCTTAAATTCTACTTTAAAAGCTAACATAATATTTCTCACAGATTTGAACTAAATCCGTTCCTAGAAGTAATTATTTTAGCAAGAATTCAATTGTGGTTTTGACCCATTTGTGCCGCGTGCCGCCTAACAGTTTATTCAATTAATAACAATTAAGTTGAATCTTTTACTAATTTATTATTTTACACATACAAAAATCAGTCAAGATTAAAAAATGTATTTGTGGGCAGGAACGTGTTGTGGGTAGGTTGCAACCTATATAACAATAGGCCTTCAGCATGTCCGCACCGCGCCGTGTCTGGAACAAGAATGATCCGTAGCACACCAATCGATCCCTTTATATAGCCAGACAGGTAGGGCCGCCATGACAGTTGCCGGTGCTGCCCCTGTAATACATTTAATGCCACCACAGGGTAAATTACGGTGCTCGATCGCTGTGCATAGAGTTTATAACTGGACGTAGCCGCCGTCATATTGATATAGAAGAAACTGTTAGTAAAGTATTACTTCAAACATTTTCCCGCGGATAAAAACAATGCCGAAGTCTGCCACGTCCTACATGTTTGACAATCTGAGCGCAACTGCGACGGAACTTCACTTCACCGTGTCCGTCCCTCTCCACTTCCGCTGCCTGCTGACCGGAAGTTGTCAACCGCAGTACTGTGACATAAACAGTCGTTCTAGTTTTATCGTCGCGGTCGCGTTAACTTGGAATGATAGGTTTTATAACTTCTTCTAATTTGATGTCCTTTTTATTGCTACGTCGTTTCTGTGGTATGTTCTTTATTACCTTTGCGGGAGGAAATTTCGATTGACATAAAAGGTCAATTTGAGTTTTCCTAGCATTTCAATAACTCATCACAGCCTCTATGTTTTGTGGTTCAGCAGGTCGGCTCGTAACCTGGAAGCGGCGGTTTCGATTCCCATGGCAGGACAAGTATTTTTTCACAGAAAAAAAGCACAAATACTGGTTCTGTATTGTATATATATTATATTCTGGGTATTGTGGTGTCATAGTCCTCGTAGTTTCTAGGTCCCTGGATACAGGAAATCCTAGTTAGGGTCTAGGATCTATGTATGTGATCGTTGGGCGTTATTTATTTCTTACCAACTTGAATATTTTCCCTTTCATGAAAATTAGGGATATTTTGGAAAATATCAGTTAAATAGATAAGCCAATCACAATCCTCTTCCTTCTCCCAGAGTCTACTTAAGCCTTCAATTATGGCGGCCTAGCAAACCTGCGTTCACACCTAGTTATGATGCCAGTAACAACGTTATTTAAATGGAAATTTGCAGTACCGTCTCTGGGAGCTTGTTTCTAGCCAATCTATGAACTCGCGTAAACTTTGACCGATAAATCCAATTAGAATGTATTAGTAAATAATAGTTGAACCTCGAAGAGAACTAGCTCCCGCACTCAGGATACCAGGATACAGGAACCTACCATAGGAGTCAGTGATCTATAATTTGTTACAATTTGTTTGAGCAAATGAATACCTTTTGTTTTTTAGTTTGTGAACTATCGTGAGTATGACACCTTTTGTAAGATAAATAACGGCTAAAATTACTCCGACCAGGTTTCGGACATATTCCATGTCCTTCTTCTGGGAGCCAGTTACTGACTATTCTTTCCTTTCTTTTCTTTTCCAATTTTTTACCGACGATCCTCAATTTGGCTGATTTTTTTTATCACGTTTGCTGCCTCAGATCTACATAAGTTATAATTGATTTGGATAATTCTTTTTGTATTTAAAATGACATACTTCCAGATTGGTCCCAAAGAAGTTACATCAAAATAGGTTTTGCAGTTTAATAATAATAATAAATATTTGTAGACATTGCCATCTAGCCCTAAAGTAAGCAAAGCTTGTGCTATGGGAACCAAATAACTGATAGAATGCATATACTTTTTATTTGTAATTACATATATAGAATACAATATAACACCCAGACACAGAACAAACATCGAAGTTCAGAAGTCATGGTTAATACCAACTGAGCTATAGGGCCAGTCAAATCATCAGTTTGGTTTTTATATATATAGGAATTTCTGTGTATGAAATTAGGGTGATTGAACCCGTTTTTTTAAAGGATAATTGGTTAGTAATCGCTTTGTTGAAGAGCTGAAGACCGGGTTCAAGGCGTACCTTGGGAGAGGCCTATGTCCAGCAGGCTGATGATGATGATGATGAATCACTTTGTTCACACCCAGATGAACAATGATCATAGCGGAATCAAAAATGTAAAGCTCACTGCATTGTGATCTGTTCATCACTCCGAGACATCTTATCTTATCTATTACGGATTCCGCTAAGTGACGTCAGCCCTCCGAGATAGGTATAATACTGTCAAATGTTATCTTTATTGTCTGCCCACCTACCTCAAACCTACGTTACCTACCTCCATTAGGTAATCACTCCAACAGAACCGTAATTATGGACCACCATGTGTCATTACGCATCAGTGAAATATCACTTATAGAACCTAAAACACAGCATAAAGTATTAATTGCTGTATATCTCTATCTATATAAGGGTCAAAGTGCAAATTCTTAGAAAATTAAAAATTGCTTAAACCAGCAAGTTATTAGTTTTATTAATCGTAAAACAAAATGAACAAAATACATACTTAATAGTATAGGCAAAGAGTTCATACAAAAAAAAAACGAGTGTGCTTTAGACCACACAACCAAAGTAAAACTTCTTTAGTGCAGCTCCATCTACCGGCCAGTATACCTTTGTTTTTTCTTTATTTAATGTTAATGTCACCATCTTGACAATAGTGAATTGTCATTTTACCGGACATACTAGCATCATAATACAATTCTTTTACTTTGTTATGTTGACAATAAAGATCTACGTGAACCATTTTCCACTTCCGTTCGCCACGCATTCACCAACTTACTCCCGAAGCCCAGCGTGCGTAAAGAGGTTTTACTTCAAAAACTAAGAGTTTTGCAGGAAAACGAGTAGATAAGTAAGGACACGTCGCGAGCGCGTCATATTTTAAAAGGTGCTTTTTTTCTCCTCTATTAACTTGTAATCTATGTTTTTGTCTGATATCTATATTTCTATACCTCACAGTGAGATCACAAGTCTTTGATGTCGTAAGAGGACGTTCAAGTTGGCGGTGACGCGTTCATTTACGAGGGAGTGAAATTTATCTCACGTTTTGGATTTCCATTCGTTTTTTCGAATTTTGTAAATGATACATTTTGTAGATGAATAAATAATGGAATAATGAAATATCAGAGTATTTAATGTAGGTACGTGACAAAGATTTTTTGAAGTAAAACTTCTTTACGCACGCTTGACTTGGGGAGTGAACTGCTGAATGCGAGGCGAACGGAAGTTGAAAATTGTTGCTTCACGTAGATACAAGGTAAAATTTACCTTATAGCCTTAATATTTTGACTGGTCCGTTAGCTCAGTTGGTAGTATCCCTACTGAACTTCAGGTTGTGGGTTCGATTCCCACCCAGGACAAACTTTTGTTTGATGAACATCGATGTTTGTTCTGTGTCTGGGTGTTATATTGTATTCTATGTATGTATTTACAAACAAAAAGTATCTAAGTATTGTATCAGTTATCTGGTTCCCATAGTACAGGCTTTGCTTAGTTTGGGGCTAGATGGCGCTGTGTGAAATGTCCGCAGATATTTATTTATTTTATTTATTTATATATCTCTTATTTGTTCAAAGAAATAGTATAACCTACTTGCTCACAAGTTCTCGTCATTTGAAACACCTTTGAAGTCACTGTTTTCCTCCTTAGGAATATTGAATTTCATTCAGTGATTACTGGGGTGTTATTACTACCCACGTATTATACAGGATGGTCCAAACCAATGCTCCTGGAAGGAAAGTACCCTAAATATTGAAGGTAGAGAATTTTATTCAAAGGAAACATATTTTTTTATCGTCTAAACAAAAATAACTGCATTTACAGAAATTCAATTGACGCAAGCTTGATGCGTGAAGTTATAAGAGTAATTGGATTCTTATGACCTTTTGAACGGCATTATATGTATGCATACAGGTTGTTTCTAAATTTGACGTGTTCGAGTCCCGGCTTTGGCGCATGATTTAAAGAAGAATCTTTGAATGCATTTTTAAAATTTCTAGATATCATTTTTATTTGTTATGCAAGATTGCAAAGTTGTTTTTGACGCGCCTACTTGTATTGAAATCTGAGCAAGAGAAAAATTCTAAGATCGCAGAACAACTGTGCTGCCGAAACACAGCCTTTCCCCTCATTACAGCGAGAAAATTGCAAGAAAAACAGATAAAAAACAAATTAATTTAGTTATGCGTTACGTAACGCTTCATCAGGTGAACGACTAGCTCGTGACGTCATTGATTAAAACAGTTTTTTCGTGCAGTCGGCGTTGTGGCCAGTGCGTTTATTCTAAAAATGAGGTTGGTGTACTGACACGAAAGACTACTTGCTTACGCAAAAAAAAGACGAAAAGTATTAATGCATTTTCAGTGATATATAAAACGAGCTTCTGCCCGCAGCTTCGCCCGCGGCGTGGCCTATGGGAAAATAATTCAACCACCCATTTCACCCTCTTAAAGGTGGAACTTCGAAAAATCCTTTCTTAGCGGACACGCCATAACATCTACCTGCATGCCAAATTTCAGGCCGATCCGTCCAGTGGTTTGGGCTGTGCGTTGATAGATCACTATGTCAGTCAGTCGATCAGTCAGTCACCTTTGAGATAACTCAAAAATATATATTTAGATTATTGAATAAATAGCTCTGAATTTTAATATCTCTACGTTAGAGAATAAAATGAACTTTTCGTAAAATACACTTTCGTAACACGTACTTCGATTTTAAATTTTTCCGAGCTTGTAATATGAAAAGTATTTATTTAAAGGGCATTTCTCCACCATGTGGCATTGGTTTAGTTCATACTGTATACCAATTTAGGCATGCCTCAAGGGGTCTGATTGGTTGAAGTCCAGCCATAAACTCAATTGGGCTAAGTCGACCCGTAAGAGATTATCGCCCCTACGCAAAAAGGGATGTTTGTTAAATAGAAAACGACTTTATGGAACCAGATTTTGTGCTCTGAAAAGGATTACGTCTTGAAACCAAAACAAACCATACAAATTACAAATTACCAATACCTTTTTCATCTTGCTATGTTACCGATAATGCAAGGGTCGCACTACCTTTATCATCAAGCTATTTGACTGCCATATTATCCCAAAAAGTTAGAAACATTTAAAATTACTAGAATAGAAAAAGACAATACGTCTTCTTAATATTTGAAGGGTTCTTTGTAAATGCCTCTCCTGCCCAATGTAAAGGTCAGTAGAGATCTGTTTCTACCGACTACTACTATGCTCTATATATATAATGTTCTGGCATAGGCCCGTTAAAAAAAAAAGTAATGCATACTCTGAATCACCTGATAGTGTAATTGAAGGTCCCAGTTTAATTAGTAGCCGATTATTTAATTAACCGTTGGTTATATGAATATAAATGCATTCGTTATTTTTATTATTTTATTGTTTATTATATTTAATTATGACTTTAGTTTTCTTTTTATTTAACTCAATTTACCTAATTTTTTTTACAACACTGACTTCTATATCCTCAATAATTCTTTTCATCCAAAGGCTGACTGGAAGCCATTGATTTTAGCGATAAGTCCGTACTACAGCTCTTAGTTTGTAACTTTCTGTATTTGTCATGTTCATGTCTGGTGTACAATTAAGAATTTTATATTGTATTTATTATATATTTATATTGTGGTGATAAGATATTCGATTGAATGAGTGAGTGAGATAGAATACCTGTGTTCGTAACGATACACCGTATCATAGATATGACGTGATATTGAATGAATCAAAGTGAACAAACTTGAAAAATCAACACCAGTTCACGGATAGTAGAACAAAAATCGTGATTCAGTGTAGACGTGTGAAAATAATTGCAATATTTAATATTGTTTTTATGAGTGTGTGGTGTCAGAGGTAGCAAAAAGTACTAGTGATAAAAAATTTGCATTAAGGAGGTTTCAAGAAAAAAATCTATACATATAAAATTCAAAGTCCTGTCTGACTGACTGACGTATAATATCAACGTACAGCCTAAACTGCTGGTCCTAGAGACTTGAAATTTGGAGGGTGTGTTCTTATTACCAACGTCATATCAAGATAAACACTATACCTATTACAGAACAGATACTAAAAATACCTAAAACATATCGTAGGTGAATGATAAAGTTAGTATTCTCCGTGAAGTAGTGGGTAAGTCAATAGTTTAAAATAATAATATAATGATTTTTTTTAAATCTATCTGTCAAGGCTTTCTTACGTAAACAAGATGTTTATGAGCAAAAAGATATTTACAGCCTCTGTGGCGTGGTGGTTGAGCAGGTTAAGGCCTTTACTCCTCCCCGGTGGTGATTAGCGGGAGCGAGGCGCGAGGGCGCCTCCTCCCGCATTGCACTAATCTCCAACACCGTCTGGCGGGAGCGACCTAGCTCCCAAGGTTGCTCCCGGGCGCGTAGGCCTCGCTGTCAAAGCGGGCAATCGTCGCGGGAGGACTGGACGTCAAGGCTCTGCCGGTTCCCCAGTCCTCTTCCATAGACGAGGGAGGAACATCGTGGAGTTTTTTAGTCGGTATGGGTGCCCCTCTGGCACCGAGTCCGACACTACCCGTGGCCGACCCAGCCGCGGGTGTGCGTAAATGCATTTTTCTTCACGGTAAAAAAAGGTGAAGGCCGTTAGTGTTTTTTTTTCAGTCAGTTCATCGGAGGATTTCTTTGGGTTGATGATGACGTTATTGCATTTATTCGTAAATAATGAAATGCATTTCATAGGTGAACACACGAGAAATAAATCTAAATATATTTAACTCAAAGGTGACTGACTGACATAGTGATCAATCAACGCACAGCCCAAACCACTGGACGGATCGGGCTGAAATTTGGCATACAGGTAGATGTTATGACGTATCCGCTAAGAAAGGATTTTTCGAAATTCCACCCTGAAGAGGGTGAAATGGGTGGTTGAATTATTTTCCCATAGGCCACGCCGAGGGTGAAGCTGCGGGCAGAAGCTCGTGTTAATATGTAATTAAAACAAATCTACAACTAGTACACGGCTAACACTCATGAGATACAGTCGAATAACTTGACCGATGTTTGGGCAGTATAGATGCCCATCATCAAGGAGTACACTCAGCGCCGAGCCACCACCGCCGCCGCGCGTACTCGACTGTATCTCATGAGTGTTAGTCATGTACTACTTGTAGTTATGAATACTACTAACGTCAGTTTCTATAATATTAAAACAAGTCTAAATAAAAACTACACACGTAAGTAAATCTAACACTACAATTATTCAAGATCGTAGTCTTTGATTTTGAAACTGGTTTTATATTATTTTCCTTCCATGATGTCATAGATGCTATTAAGGATAACCCATTGACATCGGCCGATTACATTTGCATGTTGAGACAAGTTTTAAAGAAAACACCAACAAAGGTGCTTTTTGCCCAGTTTCTGCCCAATTTCTACTCAGTTTCTACCTACTGGTCTTTCAACCTGGCTGATGCTCTACTCATTACTCTATGGTTATGAGTGCGACGGCTGCCGACTCGTGGGTAACCGATTCGAGCAATAAAACTAGATTTTTAACCAACTTCCAAAAAGGAGAAAGTACTGTGTTCGTCTGTATGTATTTTTTTGAGTATGTACATCGATATTTGCGCCAATTGTGAACCGATTTCAATTTTTGTTTAATTAGTTCGAATGTGTATACTTCCGAGTTCCATTATCATCAAGTCAGGATTTGATGATGGAATCTCAAGGAAATGAGGGAAAAAAAAAAAAAACCTATTTTAATGTTAGCTAGATTCAGAAAATCAAAAACGGGTCGACAATAGTAATTTAGGTTTAACGCCGCTAGATAGCGTTGATTTTTTATTTTGTGATTCATGATTGTTTATTTAAAACAAACAGCTGCGACACGCAGCTATTTTATTGAGCCAATATCATAAAAATATATTATTTTAAAATGTATAATTGTTGTGTTGTTCCAGATCTCCAATTCCCGATCGACGTGTCGGGAGTCCAGAACGACCACCCGTTTCTGGACGCAGACTCTCTTCAGTCCCTCTTCAGACGGCTGACAGCGTTAAACCGTTGTGCCAACATGAAACTGGAGCATCATCATCATCAGAAGAGATCGGTAAGTTTGGTTTTTTAAGTATTAATTTTAGGAATAGCAACATTAAAGGAAACTTTGTAGGTATTAATTCAGCCAATACAATAAGCCGTGATGTCGCTCTAAAGGCTTGATTTTCTGGATTGCTTGGCAGAAACCACGACAAAAATTACCACAAAGTAGTAGATTTTGAGAACTACATTGCGCTTTCAGAGTTTTTTTTTAAACCACCACTTTATGTATCCTATTGAAATTTTGTTAGCTATATCAAACATTTATTTTTTATTATTATAATTTATTTATTCAGTTAGGTACCTATGCATAAAACAAATATTTTACGATAACAGCACTAATAGACGAATTTATATCGGCCATGATCGGGACAGCCTCTGTGATGTGATAGTTGAGTTAGTTAGCTCATAACCTGGAGGCGGCGGGTTCGATTCCTGGGACAGGACAAGTATTTGTGAACAAAAAAAAGCGCAAATACTTGTGGGACCCATGGTCCTCGTAGTTTCTGGTTCCCTAGACACAGGAAATCCTAGTTAGGGTCCAGGATCTAGGTATGTGATAGGTGATAGGCGTTATTATTATTTTTATATTTAATAGCAATAGATAATCAAAATACAAAAAACCCGAGAGCAATATAAATTCATATTGACTTTGCTCTGCTCTCGTTGTGGATTCTCTGTGATTTGTTCAATACCAATCACTATCAATATGTGATTGTGTGATTTATACGCAATCGCGCAATCTCTGCTGCGAAGAGAGAGAGAGAGAGAGAGAGAGAAGCTCTTGTTGACACTGTTTGTTTCAATTACTGAATTAATCCAGTAGGTAGAGAGAGCCTGAACATGGTAAATTAAAGAATAAATTACCTTTTAAACCCATGTTTTATAAGTTTTCCCAGTGCATAACTGCGAAGTCGCGATGCAAACTTGGATCTCGGTGAATTTCTCTTGGGAATTTTATCAAAAGAAAGTTAGACTACTAATATTTAAGATGAAATTGAAAAAGTTTTTGAAGTAGTTTTGTAAAAAATTAATAATTTTTCAGGAAAAAAGGAGTATTCTTTTATGTTTTAAATTTTTTTGTTTTTTGTTGTTTTCTTTTATGTGTAATCGAAAATTTCCTCTCGAATGGCTTTGTAAGGATAAAGATAATACGATCTTTTTTTATTTACATCGTATCATCACTTATCATTTAATTAATAATAATAATAATAATATGTGTGGACATCTCACACAACGCCATCCAACCCCAAACTAAGCAAAGCTTGTGCTGTGGGAACCAGATAACTGATACAATACTTAGATACTTTTTGTTTGTAAATACATACATAGAATACAATATGACACCCAGACACAGAACAAACACCTATGTTCATCACACAAATGTTTGTCCTGAGTGGGAATCGAACCCACAACCCACAGTTCAGAAGGCAGGGCTACTACCAACTGAGCTATCGGGCCAGTCATTAAAGTACGAGTCAAAAAATCTCTATATTTTGGAATTATGTTACCGTTGTCACCATTATATCAAAATTGAAAGAAAGTTCATTGCCTTTGATTTCAATTAAAAAGAAATGATAGCAGTAACGGAGATAATTGAATATTCATTAAATAATTTGGTTTGATTACAATTTCAATTTAATATTCATTTAGAGTTATAATAATAGATACGAATAAACTTACAACTCCTTTTTTATTTTGATTTATAATGTGATATTTGGGTAGTCGTTTCTGAATAAAGAAGAAATAACACATATTCCATACACAATTGAAAGGTTGAGGATAAAAAGGGTTTAACTGTCAAATTGATAGTTTCGAGGAAATTGACCTTAAACTTCAACGGCGTTATTTTAATGTAGAGTGCTTATAAGGTAATAGAAAAGGATTATGTAAGTTTCAGTCGCTTGAAAATGTATTAATTATTGTTTACAATACTAAAGTAGTACTAATTCATACAATTGCTGTAAAAATATAATATAATAAAACAAGTATAATGTTTTTATGCTAAGCGAACTGTATTCCTGTGACAGATAAACCGTTTTTAGACTCAAAATCTCGAGATTTAAGCCTCATTTCGGTATTTTAAAAATGTATTATTGTAGATAATTTTACGCTGAATCCAACGATACCCCATTAGTCATTTTGTGAAAAAAATCAGTTAAACCCTTTTTATTCTCACCCTTTCAATTATTAAGAATTAACTGCTACAGCGGAGTGCGGTTAAGTCCGAACCACCTCGAACGACTCAAGAAAATTTATAATTTCTCTGGAAATGGTCTTAAATAGCACCTCCTTTTAACAATAACTTTTTACTCGGTGGTAGAACTTTTCTGCAAAACTCGTCTACTAGGTATGTATACCACTGCTTTGCCAGTTAATCTGCCGCCAAATAGTACTGTGTTCCAGCTGAAGGACATTGTGGCTGATAAATTAACTGGGCAAATAAGATTGTATGACCTGTGGAGGGATTATGGAACATTCATTGAAATGTAACAGGAGAAATTTCATTTCTAATTTGAAAATTTTCTCACTAACTATGTACATAAAGCTCGTATTGTAACTTTTACATCTTCTACTATATAAAAATAATTCGGGTTTTCCTTCCTGACGCTATAACTCCAGAACGCACGAACCGATTTCCACGGTTTTGCATTCGTTGGAAAGGTCTCGGGCTCCGTGAGGTTTATAGCAAAGAAAATTCAGGACAAACCAACATTTCAAGTAGATGGCGCCGGTGCGTGATACATTGTTTTTCGTATATTATAAAATGTTTAATAAATATACGTCGACCCGAGCGAAGCCGGGACGGGCCGCTAGTTATATATACATATCATATACTACAATAATCATACAATTTTGTGTTTCAATTTACATGATTGCTTAGCTGATCTCACAGTCTAATTGCTCAACAACTACAATGATATAATAATTAATACTAAATACTAGGTACCTACTACTACAACTAATACAAAAAAAAAACATTTGAACTATATAGTAGTATTTAGGAAAACATTTTTTGTGAAACTTTTATTGCTTACCTCTGCGAAGTCTCAGGATGACGTGCGCAGTGCAGTGTCACGGGAAAATTTATGTTTCGATTGGCACTGTAATAGGCCGCCGTGACGCTTAACATCATGCGAACGACTAGCACGTCACGTCATTTATTCACATAAAAACAATACTAACATTTCATGTACCAGGCAAACATAAATCAAAGGAGATGAATCCATCGACATCGTAAACCAAAGAGGTTACGTAGGCCGATAGATAATACTAATTTGCATACTTATCCAGGTACGGCTTAATGGAGATCAAGTAATATATTTGCGAGCTTTGTGTTAGAAATAGGCTATTTGACTACTATGAAAAATGAACAAGTAAATATTGTTTTCATGAAGTAGGTTAAAAATGAATGTAATCATTGTAAAAATAAGTAAAATCAGTAAATTAATCACGAAGTAGTACGCTTTTAAAGTTTCATCGCCTGTCCCTTTCTCGCAAAACAGAGATCGCGTTGAGCTTCCTCACAGCTACTATGAAGGCATGGCTTGTGACGTCACATGCCAAAAATATTGTATGTAGAGCTACCACAGCTTAGTAATGAGTTACTGTAAGGACTGGTAACTGACGTCACTGCGTGTTTGAGTTGTCTCTTTCTATTTCTGTATTTTAAAATGCCTGTAACTTAGTAATTTTTTGAGATATTCAAGTTTTGTTTTCACAGTTATCTATTTTTTGAGGTATATTATTTATGTATGTAATAAAAATATAGTAGTCAAATAGCCTATTGGAATGATATTTACTTGTAGAAATACCTACTAGATACTCGTAGTTAGGTATCGGGTAAGCTGACGACAGCCGAGTCATAGCGTGTGTATGGTGGTTGGTTCTGTATACCTACATTATTATTATTAAACTAGTTGCGCCCCCCGGTTTCACCGGCGGATAAAAAGTATTTCAATTATTTGCTCATCTCACGGGGACATTTCACTTTTCCGGGATAAAATGTATCCTATATGTTAATCCAGTGTATAAGCTATCTTGGTATCGAATTTTATCCAAATCCATTAGCCGTTTGTGTGTTTGTGTTGCGTGAAGGAGTAATAGTATATGATAATGTAAAAGTGCTTCAAATAGGCTATTTGAAGCACTTTTAAATTATCAATATAAACAGTATACTCAAAAATAATTTTAGGTGATAAAAATGTGGCATATATCACACTTCACACTAATATTATAAGGGCGAAAGTTTGTATGTGTGTATGTGTATTTGTGTGTATGTGTATTTGTGTGTATGTTTGTTACTCCTTCACGCTCAAACGGCTGAATGTATTTAGATGAAATTCGGTACCAAGATAGCTTATACACTGAATTAACATATAGTCTTCATACCGGAAAAGTGAAATTTTCCCTTGGGATGAGCAAAAAATTAAAATACTTTTTATCCGCCGGTGAAACCGCGGGGCTCAACTAGTAATTACAATATAGATAAGAGAAAAACTATTGGTGATCATGAGCTAGAAAGTAAAGAATTTTGTTTGTAAAAGAAATTCGTTTTCTACTGGTTTCACTGCTATCCGGAGCTTCGATTACATCTGTAAAGATGAAGCAACAAGAAAATACTCAGTGAGCAAATTAAGGAGAACAACTACACACGGTTTTTGGCGGGAACGCGAAAAAGATTGCGTCACCGCATTGTATTATTTTCCAAAACTTGTGTTATTTTTAGTGTTAGTGCATAAAATTGGTGGCATTCTATTCGTTAAGTGCTGGATTACAGACGTGGTAAAATGGTATAATGATGGTTAAACGTTTCTTTTCGTGTTGTTTCCAAAACTCCATAGAAGCTTCAAGTAAAGTTGCCATCACTTTACTAGGAGTATGAGTAGACTAGACTATGACTTGACTCTGACTTGACTAGATGACTTCGACTGTGACCTGACACATTGTTTACGTGAAATATTAAATAAATTTAATATAATTTTAAATAAATTTAAAATATTAAATGTTAACTTGATAAATTATCAATTACTTGACACTGGCTAAATACACAAAAGTGTGGAGCCAAAACAAAAAAAAAGATCTTGATTTTTTTAATGCGGAGGATTTACCCATAAGCTGTTTGACTCAGTGGGGATCTGGAAAATCCAACTAGATATCCGTTAGGAGGAAAATTATTACGTAAATATAATACATTGTTGATTAGTATTGCATGTAACATTGAATAAAAACACAAACGTTATCGGTTTGAAGTAAAACCTCAAATTAGTTTTTTTTCGTTTCTTTTTGCTCCACACTATCGTGTAATTAGCCAGTGTCAAGTATTTGATAATTTCTCAGGTTAATTACTATTATAATATAATATAATTTTATGTCAAGAAACAGTCCAAGTCATCAAGTCAAGTCATAGTCTAGTCAAGTCAAAGTGGTGACAAATTTACTAGAAGCTTCTATGGAGTTTTGGAAACAACACGAAAAGAAACGTTTCACCATCATTATACCACTTTCCCACACTCATGCCTGTAATCCAGCACTTAAAAAATAAAACGCCACCAAGTTTATGAACTAACACTGAAAATACACAAGTTTTGGAAAATAATACAATGCGGTGACGCAATCTTTTTCGCTTTCCCGCCAAAACTAAAAACCCTAACTTAAGAGAGGAAAAATTTCATTGACATCGCAGATTAGAGAAAAAACAGTAGAATATAATCGTAACCGTAGCCACAGATTAAATAAACTATTTTTATTGTCGCGGGAATTGAACCCGCCGCGCAGAGGCTTTAGAGAAAAACAAACGAGTGTGCTTTAGACCACACGACTTAAGTAAAACTTCTTTAGTTTAGCTCCATCTATCGGCCGGTGTAACTTTGTTTTTGCTTTTTCTTTATTTTTTTGTTTGTTTTTGGCTCCACAATTTTATGTATTTAGCCAGTGTCAAAAAATTGATAATTTTTCAAGTTAATTAATATATTTGTGTGTCAAGTCAAATCACAGTACAAGTCATCAAGTCAAGTCATAATCTAGTCTAATTTAGTCAAGTCATACTCCTAGTAAAGTGGTGGCAACTTTACCAGAAGCTTCTATGGAGTTTTGGAAACAACACGAAAAGAAACGTTTCACCATCATTATACCACTTTCCCACACTCATGCCTGTAATTCAGCACTTAACGAATAAAATGCCACCAATTTAATGCACTAACACTAAAATAACACAAGTTTTGGATAATAATACAATGCGGCGAAGCGATCTTTTTCCCGCCAAAAAAACATTTGCTTTGTTTAATATTAATGTCGCCATCTTGACAATTGTAAATTGTCATATTACCGGACATACCAACATAATAATACAATTTTTCATTTTGTTATATTGTCAATGGAGATTTACGTGAGCCAACTTCAACTTCCGTTCGCCTCGCATTCACCAGCTTACTCCCCAAGTCAAGCGTGCGTAAAGGAGTTACTTCAAAACATTTGACTATAACTGTAACCGTAGCTACATTATTCTACGTCTATGCTGTAACCTTGCATGTCACTTGTTTTTTTATAATCTGTGTGTACAGAATCTAGGTCGCAGTATTAAACAGAATTATCACGCTTAGTGAGACAACTATGGCAAAGCCTGATTGCAAGCTATTGTAGCCAACCGCTCGCGCTTGAAATTGATCTATAATTGAAATATTTAACGACGTTGTACTGAGTTGATCTACGGTTTTACATGACAATGGATATTACCTTCATTATATAAATTTGCAATTCGATGAGCGTTTTCATGTTATATCGATTTTAAATATGGCGAATCCTGTGGTTATCTGATTTATTAGACTCTGTAACAACTTGGCGATTCGCAACTGGATATATTCTCAATTGGACAGATTTGCAACTGGACCGATTTGCAACTGGGCAGGTTTGCAACTAGACTGAATCTCAAGTAGGCGGAATTCGTTGAGTGACAATTAATATTATTTGTATTGTATATTATTTAAGCAATCATTATTATTGGGCACTATTATTATTATTATTACACAATATTTTTATTTTATAGTAAATTATGTTAATTACGGGTGTCTCAAAAGTGTGGCCTATTTCATTTCATTCCCTGTGTCAAGGGACCCAGAAACTACGAGTACCACGGTCCCACAACACCCACTCAGAACAAAAATTTGCGCTTTTTTTTCTATGCACAAATATTGGTCTAACCGCGGGAATTGAACCCACCGCTTCCGGGCTATGAGCCGACCTGCTCAACCACCACACCAAAGAGGCTGTCAATAAATATGTTAACAAGAATAACCCTCTTCGAAAGCGAACTAAGACCACGCAAATGAAATGGTCACAAATTTGCGAAGGTGTTACAAACCTTTTTTGAGTATTAATCGTTTCAAAAGTGTTACAGTATCACAGCTTTGTTACGGTATTTCTATTTTTGGATACCTCATAGGTAATATTACTAACACGTGTGAAGGTTTCCAATTATCTTTGCCCCTCGTAATTGTGATTGATTTGACCTCTAAGATCACTGAGATCACAACATTTGCACCCGTATTTCGTTCCGATACTTAGTTTCTTCTATAGATATATATATATATATTTTTTTACTTGAAACTTGTCTAGCATTTGACCACGCTCTCACCTGATGGGAAGTGACGATGCGATCGAAGGTGTAGCATGCTAGCCAAGTAAATACCTATTCACTCTTCTCTTGAACACGCCCGGGTCATATTTCGCCGGAAACACAGACGCTTGCAGGGCATTTCATTCCTTAGCCGTTCTAATTAAGAACGTTAAGTCAAATCGCTTGGTACGAATAGGTGGTATTTCGACCACGAAAGGATGGCGCTTAGCCGAGCGTCTAGTAGTCCGGTAGTGGAATGGTGATGGGAGAATGAGATCATGCAGTTCTTGAGCGCATTCACCGTGGTGTATTCTGTAAAAGACCGACAGACTTGCCACCTTACGTCGATGTGCAAGGCTCAGGAGCCTTTTACCAACCAAAGTGTCGTCGTCAATGAGCCTTTTGGCACGCCGTTCAATCGAGTCCAGAGCCTCAAGCTGGTACTTGGCAGACCCGTCCCACAGGTGGCAGCAGTACTCCATACACGATCGGACTTGTGCTCGATACAGATTTAGAAGTTGTCCAGGTGTGAAGTACCGCCTTACCTTGGACAATATGCCGAGTTTTTTTTTGAAGCTACTTTGGCTTTGGACTGTAGGATGGATATCTCTTCTTTTTTTTATTGTTTGATAGGCTCGCGTTTGACCACTATCGCACCTGATGGTAAGTAACGATGCGGTCTAGGATGTAACACGCTTGCCTAGAAGATACCTGTTCACTTTCGATTTGAAGAATCCCAGGTTGTAGTTTTCCATTATATGAACAGCCTGTGTGGTGCGGTGGTTGAGCAGGTTGGCTCAAAAGCTTGAGGTGGCGGTTTCGATTACAGCGACAGAACAAATGTGTGCACGAAAATAACGCTAATACTTGTTCTGAATTTGGGTGTTGTGGGACTATGGTCCTTGTAGTTCCTGGGTTCCTAGATGTGAATTATTATTATTATATACCATACTCGAAAAATTTAATCTCAATACGACTTGGCTGTCTGCTTGTGTGGCTGTCATAACGCTCAAATTGTATGAAATTTAGCACTGCACAGATAAATTATTATTTTACTAGTTGCGCCCCGCAGTTTCAGCCGCGGATAAAAGTATTTTATTTATTTGCTCATCCCACGGGCACATTTAACTTTTCCGGGATAAATGTAACTTATATGTTAGTAGTGTATGTCATTTATTATTGTTAGTGTATGAGCTATCTTGGTATTATTTAATTTCATTCAAATCCATTCAGCCGTTTGAGCATGAAGGAGTAACAAACATACACACAAACACACATACAAACTTTCGCCTTTATAATATTAGTGTGATGAAGTGTGATAATATTAGTGTGATAGTGTGATATACGGTCCCAACGGAAGGTCGGTACAGCACCCCTATCGCGTAATTTTGGGAATCGGCTTCGCCTGCTATCCTGCACGCGCCAATTAACAAGTCCACGAGTGCGAGCAAGAGAGAACACGATTACCATCTCCACCAGACTTACGCGGTAAGGCCCAAGAGTCATGTGGTCGTACGACAGCATTATGCTGAGTTGGAACCGAGTCTTGACTTGGCAAATGTTGTGTTGTTGTTACGACCTTACGACTTACGAGAACCCTTTCTAAGTGGATTCCTATACTTTACAAAGAACACACCCTCCAAATTTCAAGTCTCTAGGGCCAGCGGCTTAGGCTGTGTAAAATTCAAAGTCCAGGACTTTGAATTTTATATGTATGTATACATGTATGTAAACTCTGTTTTCATCCCGGATAACCCGACCCTAGAGCAATAGATAAAATGACGAACGATGGCCATATTAAATTACAGCACTTCACAGAACTTTTAGACATTTGGCTAGTCTATGCCCTTTTATAGACCTTTTATAAACACTATTATCAGAACATTTACTAGGTGGTAGGACTTTTCTGCAAAGTTCGTCTAGGTAGGTACCTACCACCGCTTTGCCAGTTATTCTGCCGCCAAACAGTAGTGTGCAAGCACTACTGTGTTCCGGTTTGAAGGGCACTGTAGCTAGTGAAATTACTGGGCAAATGAGACTTTATGATCTGATTTCACAGTCGAGTAATCTTATTACCAGACTGTGCTGATGTCTCAGAATGGCGTGCGCAGTGCAGTGTCACGCGAAAATACTCTTTAGAGTTTCAAATGTCAAGTAAAAAATTCGAATTTGCGATAACGCGCCGCACGCCATTTTCAAATTATTTCAAGATTTTGTCAAGTCATTCACTTCGTACTATCGGTTACATCATCAGAATATTTAGTCAATCAAGATAAAAGAATACTGTGATTTATTTAACGTGGTAATGCTGCCAGCATTCTGGCCACAATTCCCTCCACCAACGGGCTATTTTAAAATTTTTCGTTTTATTTTTTTATATTTTAAGTTCTTAGGTATAATTTAGTTTTTTTGGTCTAGTTTAGTTTTGTATTAACGATTATAAAATATTTATGTTTTTATAACGATTATAAAATATTTATGTAATAAATAACTTTAACATTTTTTTTTTCTATGTTTGAATATCTAAACTTATCAGAACTCTTGACCACTGCTGACTTGTTTATCATTCAAATTGTCGTTTAAAATATACGTTCCGTTTTTTTTGGCTAAGAACAATTTATTGTTTTACACAAAATGTACGTTACGTTTTATTGGCTAAGAATAATTTGTTGTTTTTAAAAAATATTCTTGTTTCCAATTCTGCTCCTGTTTACCATACATGTTTTTTAAACTTTCAGGTTTCCTTATTTATATTCCTTATATAAAGTCAATTAAATTTAGCAATCATAACTCTAGGGAATTCCCCGCATTTTTTGAAAATTACAGATTACTAGCTGCTGCCCGCAGCTTATCACACGTGGACTATATCTAGCTTACTACAATGAAAAGTATCCTGTATCTTTTCCCATGGTTCAAACTATCTACGTATCAAGTCACATCTAGATCAGTTCAGGCGTTTATTAATAAAAACTAACAAACAAAGTTAATTTCGAATTTATTGTAGTAGGGATGGATGTCCAAAAAGGAAAGCAGGCAATTTATTGTTTTCTTCGTATATCTAAAGTATGGTCGCCAAATTGTTACATTAATACTAAATAAATAAATAATAAATAAATATTTGTGAACATTTCACACAGCGCCATCTAGCCCCAAACTAAGCAAAGCTTATACAATGGGAACCAGATAACGGATGCAACACTTATCTACTTTTTGTTTGTTAATACATACATAGAATACAATATAACACCCAGACACAGAACATCGATGCTCATCGCACAAATGCTTGCCAGATACAGAACAAACATCGATGCTCATCACACAGATCTTTGTCCTGGATGGGAATCGAACCCACAATCTGCAGTTCAGAAGGCAGAGATGACCAACTGAGCTATCGGGCCACTCATAAGTGTAAAGGTTAGAGTATAATACCGTGCCGCAAGTCATTGAACTTAAAAAATTACGAAAGAGACACCATTCTTCACACAATTCCTATCAATCGATCACACAACAATAGTTTCCAGTTTCCGTCTGAAGTACGACAAGTGTGTCAGATCATATATGTCTAATGCGTGTCTTATTTGTAGTCTTGTCACACACACATCACCTGTCACACCTGTCAACAGTTAGTTAAATATCACTTTACAACGTTTTAGTTATTGAAAACGATAAATCACTTGTGTTAACGAGTATCCAAATAACCAAAGATATAATCTTTCGATTTCCGCAGATCATCCCAGCAAATTGGTGCTATATATATCTGTGTTAAAGTAATTCCGTCCGTAAATTCAAATGAATAGAGTGTATACTTCTTTCTTTTTTAATTATATCCCTTAGTATTAGATGTAGAAGAAAAACTGTACCTATTATGAGATAACAAAGTTCAATATACCATTTACGATCAAGATGCCTTAATACGATAATTTGTATCCAACTCTTATTATGAACTTGTTTAGGTTCAAATTTCAACTACAACGGTTCCCGAAGTAATTTTACATTGTCAAATTGTTAGTTCATATTATTAATTTGCGTCTATTGAAGAGCGAATAGTGTTAACGAGGATTTGACATGGGCTCAGTATATATTATTGAAAATTTTATAAGCTTTGGCTACTTGTCCAGAGACATACAAAGTGGATGATAAATTATGGAAATGATAAATGATCGATCGGTAACTACCTTTTGTTTTCATGGTTTTCGAACACATTTGAAGGGGTGAGAATAAAAAGGGTTTAACTGATTTTTTTCACAAAATAACTTATGGGTATCGTTGGATTCATGAAATTATCTACAATAATACATTCTCAAAATACCGAAATGAAGCTTAAATCTCGAGATTATGAAAAAACGGTTTATCTGTCACAGGAATACAGTTCGCTTAGCATAAAAATATTATTATATTTATATTATTAAATTATATTTTTACAGTAATTGGTGAATTAGCACTATATTTAGTATTTAAAAATAGAATTAAAACATTTTCAAGCAAGTGAAACTTACGTAAACCTTTTCTATTACCCTATAAGCACTCTACATTAAAATGACGTTGAAGTTTAAAGTCAATTTTCTCGAAACTGTCAATTTGACAGTTAAACCCTTTTCATTCTCAACCTTTCATTGTTATTTAGGTTAGTATATTTAAAGGGCAATGCTCTATTATTATTATTCTTTAAACTGCTGCAATCTTTTTAACTACTCGTATATATATACCACTGCTAAAAGGCAATGCACAAGCTACATTTCCTGGCAACAAAATACATGCTTTTAATAGGTTAGTTAGGTTAGTTTTTCTGCAAAATTCGTCTAGGTAGGTACCACCGCTTTGCCAGTTGTTTTGCTGCCAAGCAGTAGATGCGCAAGCAGCACTGTGTTCCGGTTAGAAGGGCATTGTAGCGAGTGAAATTATTGGGCAATTGAGACTTAATGATCTGATCTCACAGTCTAGTAATCTTATTACCAGACTGTGCTGATGTCCCAGGATGATGTGACGCAGTGTCGCGTGAATCTTTATATTTTAGAGTTCCGAGTGACACTGTGAAAATCGCAGATCACCAGCGATTTTCAACTTACCGATGGAGAAAGATGGAGACCCTATCAAAAAAGCCTAAAATTTTTAACAGCAGTTTCAATATTCGTCCAAAAATTTGAACTGAATTTAATATGCCCTTTTTTGTGACATGTTAATGCTTCGATGAATAACAAATAACATAGAGTAAATACCTCAATAGAAGACAATTGAAATGCTCTATCTACCTAAACTCATAATAGTTATCTACAGCACTTCCTATTTGCTTGTCGTCTTTTGTTTGGCCTTGTCTCTCTTGCTCATTATCAAATGTTAGTCCAAGGTCCACTCATTGTGATTTCCCTAAAGGGCCTTGTCGCTTAATAATAGGTAAAGATTTTATAAAATTTGACCTCTGTTTAGGCCTATTTAGTTATTCGCTTATTTACGGAGATACACTTAAATTATATGGGACATTTTTAGCCGTTATATACCACAAACTCCACCTACTTAGTAACGGTGTGTCCAACGATGGAGCACGTAAGGTATACGTTTTTTTTTTACTTCAAATTTGTCTAGCGTGGTCAAATCCACGCTCTCATCTGATGGGAAGTGACTGACCCGATAGCTCAGTTGGTGGTGACCCTGCCTTCTGAACTGCGGGTTGTGGGTTCGATTCCCACCCAGGACAAACATTTGTGTGATGAACATCGATGTTTGTTCTGTGTCTGGGTCTTATATTGTATTCTATGTATGTATTTACAAACAAAAAGTATCGTAGGTATTGTATCAGTTATCTGGTTCCCATAGTACAAGCTTTGCTTAGTTTGGGGCTAGATGGCGTTGTGTGAGGTGTCCACACGTATTATCATTTATCATGGGAAGTGACTATGCGATTAAAGGTGTACATTTTATAAGTCGCAAATAAATCTAAAAAATCCAGAGAAAACTATAGTATGGTTATGTTGTTCCAATAAACTATCATCATCGAAGATATCCACTGTTGAAAATAGGCCTCCAAGAAATTCCATTCCTAATTTGAAAATTTCCATAGTAACTATGCACATAAAGTACGCATTGAAACTGCTAAATCCATATAAATAATAAATACGTATAATTATGTGGACATTTCACACAACGCCATCTAGCCCTAAACTAAGCAAAGCTTATACTATGGGAACCAGATAACTGATACATTAGATTATTTTTGTTTGTAAAAACATACATGAATACAATGTAAACCCTGACACAGAACACACATTAATGTTCGTCACACAAACGTTTGTCCTAGGTGGGAATCGAACCCAAAACCCACAGTTGTACTATCTATGCTACCGGATGAATAACGGCTAATAAAAGTAAGTGGGAAAAAACAGTATCGACCTGTAAATAAATAGACTGGAATAAGGCTATTTATTTACACTTGGTATCTTTTCTACGATCAACGTCACGGTAACTTAAATTAGCAACAACGAAAGGAAAATTATGTAAGTAGTTAAGGTACATTTTTATGTCAATACAATTTTAATAAAATCCAATATTCCTCCCGTTTCCGACATTTTCCTGAGGGAAAATTCGTTCAATCCATTTATAACAATAACGTCGTCAATTTAAATTCATCGAGAGGTGATGTTAAATATTGATACCGGGTGTTTTTGAACGGTGCTTCAGCTGATTGTATTTGTTATACGTTTCTAGACGTTGCAGCGTTTTGAATTTGTGTTTTAAAATTGCAGATATAAAATCTACCTATAGATTCAGGCGTAGAGAGAACCGAGAATGGTGAAGCTCCAAAATTGTACGAAAAAAGACAGGTATAGGTAGCTACAAGGTCAGACATGGAAAAATATCAGTATTGAAGTCCATTCGAATTCTTATTAAATTTAGCGTTAAAGAGAATTCATATACATTAGTGCAGGCAAGATTATTGTATAATGTAGTCCAAGAGTTACAAAGGTTACTAATAATAAATCGGATTTAAAAAATATCCTCCAAGAATACACATACCTGCCTCTTAAAACCCTTTATTTATTTCATGACCTAAATAAATTTAGTAAGGAAGTTTACCATTGGGCGGGTACTTTTAGTACAAATGGAAAATTGTCAAAATGCGGGCATAACCGCGTTTTGACAATTTCGCGTTTTGACGCTTGTATAATTAAAATACAAAAGCTGAAAGAATTAACAATTAAACAGTCCTCCTCCAAATCTACTCTCCAAAGTGAAATCTCTCAAGCGAGATTAATCAAGAGTGAATAAATAACGTCTCCATGGAACGAGGCTCCTGAAGATATAGAAGATATTTCAATTAAATAATTTGCTTTCAGAAGCGCAGGTGCCGCCACCTCTCTGATTCACCGCTTAATCCGAAACAAATTACTTCGTTCTGACAAACCATTTCAATTAAGACTTAAAGCCGAATCTACGAACATTTTGAAGTGGCTGACAGGTCGGGAGCTATTGGATGATTTTATTAATTGTGTTTTAAAAAAAAATACATATTCAGCCAAAAGATGTCATCTGCTGAACACGGGCATTCCCCATAAAACGTCGCTTTGGATGCTTATAATATTTGCCAGAATAACCACGCTTGGCAAACTGGGACGCCGGGGTTTTTTTGGGAAGATCCCCAGAAGATTTAAATGTACATATTGTGGAGCTGCATATTCTCTGGATACCCCTAAGCCAGCTCTTACGGCACAAATGACAATAAGTGGTTGTATTCTCACACCGCATTTTGATTTAAAATCTGTCTAGTTTTAAAGCTTTAAGGGTGATAATAGATAGGGTAGCTGAGTGCTAGTCAAATCAAAATTTCCCTACGTCATAGTTATTTATAATATTATAGAAACTGACGTGAGTAGTACTCATAACTACAACTATTACACGGCTAAAACTCAAGAGATACAGTTGAATAACTCGATTCTTATTCGACTGTATCTCGTGAGTTTTAGCCGTGTAATAGTTGTAGTTATGTCATAGTTACTGTTGCTAATGATGTTCGTGATGATATTAGACAAAGGGAACGTATGATGTTTAGATCTGATTAATGAAGTTTAAATATGCCAATTAGATAAAATTAATATACCTAAAAAGTAATACAGAAATCAATTTCATCTTTTTTTTTACTTCAGAATTGTCTAGCATTTGACCACGCTCTCACCTGATAGGAAGTGACGATGCGATCGAAGGTGTAGCATGCTAGCCAAGTAAATACTTCTTACAATTACTGACACACGATGTGTGTCAGTAATTAAATATGGCAATAGCGTCCATCCTAAAACCTACGTAAATTCCATCTAATTGAATTATATTCAGCCGCACGTTTGTATAGAGACTTCTCAATCGTATCACTGTAATAATGTGTACAGATTTGGTTCCGACAAAACGTCAGAGAAGAAAACGATATCTACAGAGAGATTTTAAAATAGGCCACATCCGCCTGTAGGCATTACATTTTTTCTACTTTGCATTACAATTACTTAAAAACCTCGGTGTTTATTTTATGAAAATATCCATTATTTATGATTATTGGTCAAAATGTAAAGTCATCATGACCCTGCAGACTTCCACTGCTAAATCTAGGCCTCCCCTAAGACAGCCACTTCGAGCGGTAACCATTGCTTGCATCCATCGGCTGCCTTCGTTATTGACCAGATAATCGGTCTACCTAGTGGGATGCCGATTATACAATAATAAATAATGAAATTAACAATATAGACTGGGATTCTCAATTTAATAATAAAACAGCTGAGTCTGCTACTAATACTTTTTACGAGATAATTTATGGCATTATATCTAAAAATATCCCCAAAAAAATGGTATGTAATAATAACTTCCCTGTATGGTTCAATTCATCTTTAAGACACATTTATAATAATAAAAAAAGGGCCTGGATTAAATGGAAAGTTTACAAAAATAAATCAGATTATGAAATATTTTCATTATATAGAAAGAGACTACGTGATGGTACGAATACATGTTATAATAACTATATTAAGAAGGTAGAGGATAGTTTAAAAAGTAATGTAAAGTTTTTTTGGACCTATGTGTCCAATAAAAAGAAAAGTAGTATTATACCTATCAGTGTTAACTACCAACAAAAGTCTACCAGCGATCCAATAGAAATTTGTAACATGTATTCTGATTATTTTCACTCGGTTTTTGAGCCTTCGGCTATTCCAAATAATTACGATGTCGGAAACATGCATGACATAGATGACTTAAACTCTAGTACGATTATTAATGATGTTAGTTTTACGTCTGACAATGTTAAGCGTGAGCTTCTCAAACTGGACCCAACAAAGGGTGCGGGAACTGATGGTATTCCTCCGTCCTTTTTAAAGCGTACTGCGCTTTCCATTTATTTGCCTATACAATACGTTTTTAATTTATGCTTACGCGAAGGTGTTTGCCCTCAAATATGGAAAAGTGCACGAATTGTACCAGTACATAAAGGTGGTAGGAAGAGTGACGTAGAGAATTATCGTCCCATTTCCATTTTACCTGCTTTGTCGAAGCTGCTTGAGAGGTTAATTCATAATGTTGTTTATCCTAGTTTACATCCTAATATTATACCCAACCAACATGGTTTCGTCAGACGGCGTTCAACAGTTACGAACTTAATTATATACACAGCAGATATCTTTGATAATATGGATAATAATAAACAAACTGATGCTGTGTATACTGACTTTCGTAAAGCCTTCGACAGAGTTGATCATAAAATCCTATTAGACAAAATAGCTTTTAATGGAATTCGTGGAAACTTATGGCGCTGGTTCAAATCTTATATCACCAATCGGAGCCAAAAAGTAGTAATTAATGGGTTTGAATCCGATACAGTCCCTGTTAGTTCCGGGGTCCCACAAGGCTCAATACTGGGACCATTGCTATATGTGTTATATGTGAATGATATAAGTGAATGTTTTAAATTCTGCAAATTTTTATTATACGCTGATGACTTGAAAATATATCATACCATTAATACATACCAAGATCATCTGAATTTTCAGTTGGATCTGGACCGGTTATCAGTATATTGTAGTGAAAATAAACTGACGCTTAGTCTTAATAAATGTAATTCAATAGTTTTTACTCGCAAGAGAAGTACAAGTAATCACACATATTCCCTTTGTAATTCAAATCTAAATAAGGTACAAATAATCAAAGATTTAGGTGTTACTTTGGATAGTAAATTAACCTTAGATATACATATACAGAACATTATAGCACGAGGTTTCAAAATGTACAATTTTGTCATAAGATCTACTAATAATTTCAAAAATGAATACACTTATAGTTTATTGTTTAAGTCACTTGTTCGATCACAGCTTGAATATGCGGCTCCCGTATGGAACCCTTATTATAAATGTTATATTAAAGACATTGAAAGAGTTCAAAAGAAGTTCTTACGCCGTGTGAACTATAAATATAATCATAGTTTTATGTCATATGAAGATCTGCTTAAAAAATATAAACTAGTGGATTTAAATTCTAGAAGGTTGCTACTTGGAGCAACGTTGTTGTATGACATCTGTCACAATCGTTACGACTGCCCCGAGCTGGTAAATAGGCTTTTTTACAAAGTTCCACTTAGAATTCACTCACGAACAGAGCAAAAAACCTTTTTTACCGCAACCCGGCGTACCAACTCGGGTCAGCGTTCACCACTGTACCGCATGACTAAATCTTATAACGATCATTTTAATAGTATCGACATATTTCATGCACGTATTGGCGATTTTCGGAGGATTGCGTTGGAGGTCTTGGGTGGTGATGGTAACAAGCATTCCACCTGATAGTTTGCTTGTCTTACATGTACCTGCCTTGTCTACTTCTTCGTGGATATGTTTGCATCATCACTGCTATTGGCCTGCCGACTACGACAACTATCTTAGGTTTCTTTTTTACCTTTGGATTGTAATTTAGAATGCTAGAAACACTTTTTATTTTATAGTATATAATTAGATACTCACTTTAAGGCGATAGTTAGGAATCAGTTACCTACTAAATATCTTAAGTTACATCTCTCTGTTCTGTTTTCGTTATATTTCTTATTAATTTGTGGTCAGCGTTGTTGGTACACTAACTACCTACATTCTAAGGCTTAAACTACTTTAAGATTATGTTTGTTGTGTACTGTTTGTTGATCCTAAATAAATAAAAAAAAAAAAAAAAAAATGCCAGCCTACGTTCTGTCTTCCAGTTCGTGGTCACCGCTCGAGAACTTTTCTTCTCCATCAGTTGTCGGTCCTGCGAACGATGTGGCCTGCCCATTGCCATTTCAACTTAGATAATTGGCTTATACTTTGTAATAATTATTATTTATTTTGATTTGTCCACAGAACGACTCTGACGACGAGCAGTGCGCGCTTAGTGATAAATGGCAATACGAGAGGAAATCTAGAAGATGGTCGAGGGTGGTAGAGATCACGCCGCAAGCACAGAGGAGACTCCAGGTAAAAGTCGCATCTTTCAAGGGACACCATCAGCATAATTGTATGGACTAAGAAGCTTACATAAGTACTTACTTAATTAATCCTGCATTGCCCTTCAAATAAGAATGCATATTATTATAACTGCTTGGTGGTAGAATATCTTGCAAACGAACTCTTGTAGAAAAATTCTACCACCTATCTTACTGCTAGAAATGTAATTCTAATGCAAAGTCTCTTTCACACTAGAGTGAACAGGTACCTCTTTTTTGTTTGATAGGCTTGCGTTGGCCACTATCGCACCTGATGGTAAGTGACGGGGTGGTCTAGGATGTAACACGCTTGCCTAGAAGATATGTGTTCACTCTTAGGCTAACGTGCTACACCTTCAACTGCATTGTCGCTAAACATCAGGTGAGTTGTCGAAAGTGGGTCCATTCGTATATAAAATAAAATAAATCTTCTTTTCGTGTAAACAAGTGGTTAGTCAGAAGCTATTGGGTGAAAAAAGGGCCAAAAGATTATGACACCAGGGTGACTGGTGTTAGAATCTTCCCTGGTATTAGAATTTGTCCAGTTATTAGAATCTTTATGCCACGCAATGGCTTCGTACTTGGTTTAGTGACTTTTGTCTTAAGTCATTAGCTTGGGCCGACGGCTTGAAATGATTTCGAACAATATAGCTTCCATCACTTGTAGTGATCACCTATCCAAGTACTGCATATATAACACCTATGTGACTTGTCATTCTTCCACAGGTGATAGCAGCTCGGGCATTAGCAGAGAGAGAAGCGAGAGAGGCAAGAGGGGAGGTGGAAGATGATGAAGATGAAACCCTGCCCACCATCAGGGTGGGGTTGGTGGATGCAGATGGGCATTATACTGACGTCGAGCCTGACTTGTAAGTGATATTTATAATAAGCAAATATAGCAGTTGAATCGTTACAAGACAATATATATTGTAACTATTCACTTTAGGTCTTCAATTAAATCGAGCAGGTGGACTCGTAACCCAGAGGCGGTGTTCGATTCCCGCGGCAGGACAAGTATATGTGCACAGAAAAAAAAGCGCAAATACTTGTTCCGAGTCTGGGTGCTGTGGGACCATAGGCCTTGTAGTTCCTGGGTCCCTAGACACAGGAACTAGTTAGGGTCCAGGACTATATATTTGATCGTTGGGCGTTATTATTATTATTATTATTATAAAAGCTGATTGGTACGCAAGGTGGTGCCGTGGGCTATGCACATAAACTATTGTATTGAAACTGTTAAATCCATACAAATTTTTATTTCTCTTGGTTTCTATCAAGTTCCGTCGTCTATCAGTGTATTTAGTTCTATGGTAAAATGAAGTAATTAGAATTATTGCAACGTGTTTTTGGACATGGAAAGACATTCAACTTCAACTCTTCGTTAATGGCCTTTGTGGAGAGGTTACTACAATTTAGCCAACGTCACGTAGAAAGATAGCACATGAAACGAAGTTTTTTTTGGCTTCACATTATTATGATTTATCCAGTGTCAAGATAATTTCACAAGTTAATATTTCATATATGTCAAGTCAAGTCACAATCCATGTCATCAAGACAAGTCAACCTATGACTTGATGGATTGATGATGACTTGACTGGACTAGACTACTCTAGTCCAGTCAAGTCATACTCCTAGTAAAGTGGTGGCACTTTACTAGAAGCTTCTATGAAGTTTCGGAAACAACACAAAAAGAAACGTTTCACCATCATTATACCACTTTCCCACACTCATGCCTGTAATCTAGCACTTAACGAATAAAATGCCACCAATTGTATGCACTAAAACTGAAAATAACACAAGTTTTGGAAAATATATTAATGATTGACTATTGAGTATTGAGAATATGCAGTCAATACCGTCTTTATAAGTTTATGGCTTAGGAAACATAATGGTTAAATGAACAGGGCTTATCTCTTTAAGCATCACACTATCACACTAATTAAAGGCGAAAGTTTGTATGTGTGTATGTGTGTTTGTGTGTATGTCTGTTTGTGTGTATGTTTGCTACTCCCTCGCGCTCAAACGGCTGAATGGATTTGGATGAAATTCGGTACTAAGATAGCTTAACATAATACAATGAGGTGACGCGATCTTTTTCGTTTCGCGCAATACTCCAAATGAAGATTCTTCAGTGAGAAATTTTGGAAAGACAAGTTACAAAAAAGCACTTACTATAGCACTATATACTCAAGCGATTAACTGACAGGCGAACTTCTATCAAACACCGTCAAACAATAAGCATGCGTCCATTAAATATGATAGACGTTAACTGCACTACTATGTAATTTAAATACTCGTACCTTGTCCATGTATGGGAACGGACGCGGGAGCCATTAGAGCTTCAGGCCAATAAAAATAATACGTATAGGAAATTTATTGAGAGTAGCTGTCAATAATATATTCGGGTATTATTTGAAATAAAGTCTAGAAGTATGACTAGTCGTCTAAATAAATATAGTTGTGCGCTTACAATTGAAGGGTCCTGAATAAAAAGGGTTTAACTGTCAAATTGATAGTTTTGAGAAAATTGACTTTAAACTTCAACGGCGTCATTTTAATGTATAAGGCTTATAAGGTAATAGAAAAGGTTTATGTAAGTTTTAGTTGCTTGAAAATGTTTTAATTCTATTTTAAAATACTAAATATAGTACTAATTCATACAATTACTGTAAAAATATAATGAAATAAAATAAATATAATAATGTTTTTATGCTAAGCGAACTGTATTCCTGTGACAGATAAACCGTTTTTAGACTCAAAATCTCGAGATTTAAGCCTCATTTCGGTGTTTCGAGAATGTATTATTGTAGATGATTTCACGCTGAATCCAACGATACCCATAAGTCATTTTGTGAAAACAATCAGTTAAACCCTTCTTGTTCTCACCCCTTCAATTATGTACATATTTATTAATTTTTGAAGTAAAACTCTTACTTGGGAAGTAAGCAGGCAAAGCGAACGGAAGTCGAAAGTTGTTGAGTAACATAGATCTCGACCAATGTCAACTGTCAAATAAAAAATTTTTTTATTATTATGTTGGTATGTCCGATAAAATGACAATTTACAATTGCCAAGATGGCGACATTTATATTAGGTCTTTACCTATGAAATTGCCGTTTTGTTTGAAAAAAGTTAGTTTTTTTTTTTCGAACTTATTTATTTCTTTTATTCAAAGTAATCACCAATCAATCAATGCATCTATGCCAACGCTGTGGCAGTTTATGGATGCCCTTCTTGAAAAAATCAGCAGGACGGGAGACAACAAACTCTTCAAAGGCGTTTTGTACTGCCTCTCGGGAATTGATTTTTTTTCCCGCTAAAAAGTTGTCCAAATTTTGGAAAAAGTAATAGTCGGTAGGCGCAAGATCTGGTGAGTATGGCGGATGAAGGAGAGCTTCCAAACCCAACTCATGCAGCTGAGAGACGGTCTGTTGTGCAGTATGGGGTCGCCCGTTGTCGTGAAGTAGCAGTGGAGACGACCGATTGACCAAAGCTGGTTGCAGACGTGCGAGTTTCGCCATCATTGTGGTCAGTTCTTCAATGTACACATCTGTAGTAATGCTCTCGCCGTTTTGTAAAAAGCTATGATGAATCACACCAGCACTAGACCACCAAACTGTGACCATCACCTTTCTAGGGGTCATTTTTCGTTTTGCACATTGCTTTGGTACCGAACCAGGATCTAACCAACTTGCTGAGCGCTTTCGATTGTCAAAAAGAATCCATTTTTCGTCGCACGTAACAATTCGGTTCAAAATTCCTTCATTTCTGTGCCTGTTAAGCAGCGTAAGGCAAGTCTCGACGCGTACGTTGCGCTGGCGATCGTTAAGTTCGTGGGGCACCCATCTATCAAGCTTTTTTATCTTGCCAATCTGTCGCAAATGGACCAATATTGTTTTGATGCTAACATCAAAAGCTGCTGCCAGCTCAGCTGTAGATTGAGATTCATCAGCTTCCACAATCGCCTTTAATTCATCATTGTTGACCAAAGTTTCCGGACGATCACGAGGTTTATTTTTCAAGTCAAAATTCCCAGAACGGAACCGAGCAAACCAATAACGGGTTGTACGTTCGTTTGTACAGTTCTCTCCGTAAACGTCGTTGATGTTACGTGTCGTTTGTGCCGCGTTGGTGCCAAGACGGAACTCATATTCCATAATTACACGAAATTTCAAAGTATCCATTATGAGGAAAAATGTTGAAATGTAATGAAAATACAACGCTTATCAATAAACAAAAGACTTATATTGTAAATAGAATGTCATATTTTTAAAACAAAATTAATTTGAATTTACAATTCATAGCCAATCAAAACTTTTTTTTGTTTGAAAAAGTCTGTACTGCAATACGGCAATTTCATAGGTAAAGACCTATTATTAAACAAAGCAAAAGTTATACCAGCCCATAGACAGAGCTAAACTAAAAATGAATTTAGAGGTGATTTTTTAACTCATAATAATACCTATTATCTACGTTAACATTAAGATAAACAGAAAAATATAGGTAATATTTAAAAATTGAAAAAACGCAAAAAACCGAATTAAATTAATGTAAGTAAACAAAAGGAAGTTAAAGACCTGAATACCAAAAGAAATTCTTTCATAATAAATTAAGCGATTGAAAGCCAATTACGTCCCTTTGAGCCCTTCAAACGCTCATTACAAGGTCTGTATCTTGACACCACACCGTCTTATTAATATCTTTGTTTGAATATTCACATACCTTAATGCTGTTGCCAGGTTAGAAACTTTGATATGTACAAGGGGGAAATCCCCACAAGGGGATTGATTAATTATTTTTTTAATTTTAGTGAGAAATTTTTCACAGTATAAGATAGAATAACATTCAAATATTTTTTTGTTTGTAAAGTGATTCCAACCGATCAACCTTTTTCAAAAATTAAAATCAAAAAATCATTTGTTGATTTGCAAGAATACACTATTAATTTGGGTACAAGGTCACATAGTAAGCATTGGATACGTGCATTCAGCCTGCAAGCAAGCGTGCAAATATTAAAAAAATATTTTTGTTACTACATTAACATTAACAACATGTTACATATTCCTTGACACTATAAAAACATTTGTCTAAAAGCCAGTCACTCAAATGTTTTTTAAATATATTTCCTGCTAAAGATTTAAAGATTCCTTCTAAAGTTTGAGAGAGGGCTTTTTTGTTTTATCTGTCATAAGAATACTACTACTACTACTACGATGGTGGTGAAAGAGTGCATTCTAGTGTGATATGTGTTGTGTGTGTTCTTACACACACACAATACATATCATAAAACAAATAAAATATCATTAATAACTAAAGACAAAATATATTTTATGAGCTGCAAGCTATAGCCTCAGTTACAGTTTGAACGGTGCATTGGTCGGGAATGTTCTATAACTATGTTTTATGAAAATCAGTCCAAGATGGCGAGCGAGGCGAGAGTATTATTGGTATTGACAGCTTCTGTGGTGTAGTGGTTGAGCAGGTTGCTCATAACCCGGAGGCGGCGGGTTCGATCCCCGCGGCAGGACAAGTATTTGTGAACAGAAAAAAAGCTAAAATACCTGTTCTGAATCTGGGTGTTGTAGGACCATGGTCCTCCTGAGACCCTAGACACAGGGAATCCTAGTTAAGGTCCAGGATCTATGTATGTGATCGTTGGGCGTTGTTATTATTATTATTATTACATCGTCGACCGCATTATCAGTAGATATCAAACGATAAACCTACGATAAAGGTAAGCTTATTAAACCAAATCAGAAAAGTGAAAATGCATCTCGCTACAAATTCCGTAGAATTTGGTAGAAGTATCCCACCTGGCAACACCATACTCCAAAAGTGGCCTGCCCGTTCGTAAATTGATCGATAGGAATTTTAAGTGGATTGATTTAAGTTTGGATTGTCTAGCGGAGGCGTAATGAAGATGATAGATTTCATATTGAAATGAAATTAAGACCTTTTGTTATTTTGTTGGGCTTGTTAGCGTCGTCCGTGGTAGCTACATTTTGGGCTGTCTAATTTGGACGTAGATAGATATTTCCTGTAGTAAATGGTGGCTTACTTTGTTTATATTAAGACGCTGTTGCATCCACAGTGTTTATGTTATCCGGGATAAAAATTATCCATGCAATATCAGTTCATTGTGATGAAATTTGATTGGAATATATATTTTAATCGGATTTCATCAAAATCAGTCCCGATGTGAATGAGTCAAAAATTCGCTAGGTTAGGTTTTTATATTTTTGTAGTTCAATTTAGGTGGAAATTTTACAAGCAATCTTTCAAATCAATAATAATCAATGATTACGATCTCAATTATCGGTCTGTATCTATCTAAATATATACGTACGTACGTACACAATAATGCTAAAATGCTATCTAAATAATAACAACGATCAATGGGTTTTTTGGTGGGAAAACGAAAAAGATCGCGTCGCAGCTATAATTACACAAAAGTATGAAGCCAAAACAAAACAAAAAAACCACGATCAATGATTCATCGAACAAAAGTCTCTTAATTTCAAGATAAGTAGAATAGAATAGAATAGAATAGCAAAACTCTTTATTGCGTATACCAACATAAAATAAAACTAGACAATAGAATACTATAATCGGTAGCACAATGGGTGACCTTTGGAGAATGGTTTTAGGAGTTTTTGGAGTTTTAGAGAATGCGACACAGAATAGACACCAGTATCACAAGAATAAGGAGTAGTCAGCGGTGCGCAATACGAACAAAAAAGACTTACAACTTTCAACTAAAATGAAATGAAATGAATGACCGAAATGCTGGCACTTTTAGGTGGTAGGACTTTGTTGCAAAGTTCGTCTAGGTAGGTACCACCGCTTTGCCAGTTGTTCTGCCGCCAAGCAGTAGTGTGCAAGCGCTACTGTGTTCCGGTTTGAAGGGCACTGTAGCTAGTGAAATTACTGGCCAATTGAGACTTTATGATCTGATCTCACAGTCGAGTAATCTTATTACCAGACTGTGTTGATGTCTCAGGATGATGTGCGCAGTGCAGTATCGCTTGAATCTCTATGTTTTAGGGTTCCGAGTGACACTGTTCTGTTATGGGCGGCCGTGGCGCTTAACATCAGGTGAACGACTAGTTCGTCACATCATTCAAAAACATAAAAAAAAAAATATTTCGCACAACGAATAAGAATTGCAATTCAACAGGGCTTGCCAGCATGTTGGGTGCGCTACCTTCTGGTAGTGGGCTGGAGCATTTGGACTGTCTATAGGTCATCGTGGCCAGTCCAACTTTTTTTTGTAGTAGGTTTTGTTTAGTATTATTTATTATATCATTGTATTATTTAGTCACACTAATATTATAAAGTCGAAAGTTTGTATGTGTGTATGTTTGTTACTTCTTCACTCGCCAACGGCTGAATGTATTTAGATGAAATTCGGTACCTAGATAGCTTATACACTGGATTAACATACATGTTACATTTTATCGCGGAAAAGTGAAAATTTTCCGTAGCATGAGCAAATAATTAAAATAATTTTTATCCCCGGCTGAAACCGCGTGGCTCAACTAGTTGAAAATAAAAGAAAAGTTGCCAATTAAAAAATATTTAAATTAGACAAATTAGCAACACATTGCAAGATTCTTTTTTTAAATAAAAAGTAAAACTACTTCGTTTAATTATACATACTATGGAATATATCTATATACAATCATACTATGGGACTATTAGGTAGGTACCTAATAGTACACAACCCCTACAATTTATCGACCAGTGGCATTTAATAGGTTTAAATGCCACTGGTCGATAAATTGTAGGGGAATTTTCAACTTAAACATAATTTTCTTGTGTAAAGTCTTCGTTATATTTCACATAGGCTTTACTGCTTCACTTGGAGTCAAATTAATCTTACACTAAAAGCATTCCGCTCCAAAAACCCCATCGCCCTTTATTTGGGCTATTTGGGCCAAAGTCATGCGTTAGTTGAGTTGTGGTGCGTTTAACAGCGATATTTTAAAGCAACTGGTAATTTACTCAATGTAATATAATATAATAATAATAATATATATAATAATAATAATAATATATAATATGTATGTGTGGACATCTCACACAACGCCATCTAGCCCTAGCAAAGCTTGTATTATGGGTACCACCAGATAACTGATACAATACTTAGATACTTTTTATTTGTAAATACGTACATAGAATACAATATCCACGGCAGCAAAGAACAAACGTATATCTACAAAACCACTAGTTTACAGGAGAGCGTTAATAACGCAGAAACGTTATAACTTTTACAAGAACAAAGCTAGCTTCTTCAAATTTGCGATACTTTATCAAAATAGCATTTCGAAGAAAACTGTGTGGGTCAGTTAACTGAAATATTTATATTTTAAAAAATACGGCATATGACACTATCTACTTCGTACAGAATAAATGACTAACTGAGTCAACTACCATATGTTTGCTTCTACTTAGGACTTTCTAATTTATGATTCCCAAATGATTTTATTTAAAAAAGGATAGAATTAATATCTTATTTATAATTTATATCTAACTACGACAATAAATATAGTGTAATTATGATAGATGGCAAAATATTGTAGCTGTCTCAATTTACTTCGTAATTCTAAAGGTCTTGCTCATTGAATTTGCAGTTATCTTATTAATATGATGAGCTTTTTCAGTTCAATAAAAGAGTTGGGTAAATTTAATGATTCGTTTTAATCACAGTAATCATATTACAAAGTAACAGTGTGGCATTGTAGTTAAAATAACATTTTTTAGGAGTGACAACCTTCAATAATAATGAATTAATCAAAATCTTATAGGCACAACCAACAATAAAATAGTACAAAAAAAAAAAATCCCGTGTTAATAGTAAGTACGTAAAGCTTCTTTTTATCACAATAATCAACCTTACTTTAAACAAAATATAATTTCTCTCACATCTCTTCCTCACGAAATCAAATTTTAGTTGGAATGATACAAAATAACTGAACCCGTATTATGGTAGCCAAGATTGTTTTTATGACACTGAACTTTTAATAGAAATATCTAACTCTAAAATTAATCAACACAATTGTAAGTTTAACTTCTACGGTTATTCAACCATCTTATTTTAATAATATTACAATCACTTACTTTAATCGTACTTTCTTAATAATAAATAATCAATGTTACTTAACTTATTCTTCAATATCTAATTAAAAATTATATTACTTAGTTACAAACATTTAAAAGCAGTTTTCTTCTTCAGTCTTCTTCGTTGGACATCAAACTATTATCGATGGCAGTATGCTTTAAATTTTTATAAAAATTGTGGTATCACGAAGAAATTATCTTCTGGTCATAAAGGGAAATCAAATCTTTATGTTTAGATGCTGTTATTGGCAGGGTATTGGCGTAAGCATTTTTTGGTGACACATTAGTTTGCCTATTAATTCTGGTATTTGCTCGTCGACTTCAATCGATTTTCATCGCCTGGGCTACACTTAAATCATATTTGTAATTAATAACATTTGGATATTTTGGGTCTACCTTGCACTTTAACTAGATTCCATTTAGCTTTCTCATTGTTGGAATTTTTAATCCATGTTTGTCGATTTGTGTGTGATTTCAGAAGTCTAAAATATCCTCTGAAGATACCTCAATAACTTCATAAGCTTCACCATTTATTATAAACCATCTAACACAAGTATACCATCCTATAGGCGCATATATCTCTTTCCTTTTGGAAGAGTTCAATTAGGGCATGAACGCTATCACCTTCCTGCTGAGTGTGCCCTTTTTCTAGGAATCTGTGGCATATGTGTACATTAAATTTCTTAGCGGCATACAAGTAAATAAAATCTATTTATATAATCGTTATATATATAATCGTACAAACAGCTGGCCACTTCATTAGACCCGCGTTTTGCAATTGTTTCATCCCACATATGGCATATTCCTTTCTTATGTCCCAAGTCAAATATTGTGAAATTGAATACCGATAACTTGCGCTTATAGTAAAAAGAATTAGTTTCACTATGCGGGGTTGAAAGAATTTTCTGAAAATCAAATGTTCTGTTGTTCAAATGTTCAAAATCAACTGATATCTGTGTCGGCTTACACTGTACAAGTTTTTATCCTCAGACTTTAGTGATCTAGCGATATTTTTATTGTTTTAATTGTATAATTGTAATAAACTGTATTTGTTTCATCAGTATTAGGTTCGTTTTTCTAAGCAGTACAAGCATCTTTTTTAGGAATAAAAATCCTATATTTAAATTCGAGTTCACTACGTCGCGATATTGTCTAAGAGTGCTAACTTTATCTTGGATATTATTTTCAGCAGTCCATTCGTGGTACATTTTAAACATTTCAGCAAAATTCAAGTTATTACATATATAACGTGACTCAACGGAAGTATCTAACAGTTCATTCTGCATTTTCTGTAATTGTATACTCAACATTTAGATTTGGCTTCGTAATATTAACTGTATCATCGATGTTGTCCAGAATTTCTTTGAAAGTATTATCTCCGGATAGTTCCAACTTCTCTAAACATTCAGCATCTGCTGTATTTTCTGTGTATACCGTATACGATCAGCGCTGTTTAAATGCAAGAACTCATCAGTGATCCCTGAAATTTAACACAATATTGTTAACATTAATATTAATGATAGTTACTTAAAAAATTATAAATAATAGGCATAACTTATTTAGTTATTTTACATTAAAAGATATAGTAAAAAAATACATTAAACATACTTTAGAAATACAAATATAAAAATGAAACCGCAGAGTACATTGGGATAATTGATAAACGAACAAAGTAGAAACGAATAAGTGACAGATATCTTTTTATTCTTTGGTTTGTTAATCACAAATAGTAAAGTTTGAAAAAATATTATTACAGATAAAATGCTTTAAACTTGCGATTGTTATGTTAAATTCAAGTATCTAAAGAAACTTACCTTCATTTAATTGTTCAATGTTTGCATTTTTCATCAAATTTGTGAGATCTTCACTGTTGTATACATCACTTTATTTTCGGTTTTTTGCCAAATTTAACAACAATTTATTTCTTCTGTTGTACATATTTCTTTAAATATAGTAAATATGAAAATTAGTTTAACAAATTAGAGATTTTAGTAATAATTAAGTACGCAAGCTTAAAAAATCTCGATCGCCCGTGAAGATACGGTCAAGTAACTGATATCTTTGTTTACGTCAAGCGACGCGCCAAATAGTACGACGCATACGCGGACAATTGTAAATGTCCGTGTGTACATCGTTACTCCGTAAAAACAGTGTGTAGTTGTCTTTATATACGCGGCAAAATACGACTAATAATTAAATTTTTTAATAAAAAAAATACATGGTCATATAAAAAAGAAAATTCTGAATTGAATTATGTAAAAAAAAGATTTTCTCAAAAATGCAGTTATCTTTTTATTCTTTGCTGCCGTCGATATAAAGTCAAAGTCAAAAGATTTATTGCAAATAGGATAATTTTAGCACTTTTACAAGTCAAAATTATATTAGGTACTTAAAATTAAGTTATTTCACTAAGCATATAAAATTACAAAGTGCTTATTGTCAAATAATATAGCAAGCCCATTACAATATATGAGTTTGAAAAAAAGCAGTTCTCTTTCTCACTACTGGTGCAAGCAATCCGGTACAATGCAGAATAGAAAACTTTGATCCGAAGCTTCGATTACAACTGTAAAGAAGAAGCCATATAACATATAACACCCAGATACAGAACAAACAGCTATGTTCATCACACAAATGTTTTTCCTGGGTGGGAATCGAACCCACGACCCGCAGTTCAGAAGGCAGGGTAACCCTGCCAACCGCCCTACCAACTGAGCTATCGGGCCAGTCGAAACTATTTATGTAGATTGATATACCCATTTTTGCTTAATTTTTTTATTGTTTTGCTTCCTTGAGGCTATGTAAATGTAAGCTTGTTACTATCTTTCTTTAACGTCCGTACAAGTAGTCACAGCGCCATCTGGCTCTCAAGTTAAGCAATGCTTCTACTTTGGCAACTTCAGGGTTTGTTCTGGGTGGAAAATGATCCCAAAACCTAAACGCAGAAGATAATTAATCGACTGAGCTTATGAGGAAAATAAATATTTAGAAAGGTAAAAAGAAAAAAATAAATAAAATCTTTCTTTTAAATATATATAACTCAAAGGTGACTGACTGATTGACTGACTGACATAGTGATCTGTGAACGCACAGCCCAAACCACTGGACGGATCGGCCTGAAATTTGGCTAGCAGGTAGATGTTATGACTTAAGCATTCGCTAAGAAAGGATTTTTCGAAATTCCACCCTTAAGAGGGTGAAATGGGTGGTTGAATTATTTTCCCATAAGACACGCCGCGGGCGAAGCTGCGGGCAAAAGCTGGCAGAACCAGAGGGCAGAAACAGAGTTTTTAGTACCTTTTTTATAAATCACGATATATAAACTTTGTTTCTGATATCAGCTAGCGATCACGTAACCTGATTGCAACCAACAGAAACACATATTTATATGTATTTGACAATTTCTGTACACAGCTTATGTTGAAGTTACTATGTAAATTTTCAATTTAGGAATGCAATTTCACGATCACGCCTCAGATTTTTACTAAGTCGTCAATTCTCTGCGCTTTTTTAAAACGCTTATCGCTTTCACTAGTACCGTCCTAACCCAGGCCTATCATTAAGGTTTGGCAACGCACCGTGATAGGTGAAGGGCTAGTACCAAATAGTAAGTAGAACAAAACGTTAGACCACTTAATTATAGTCATTGTTGTACAATCAACTTGTATGGCTTGTATGGGATTGCATTGTTGTACTTGCTATCGAGTAATCTGTACATACAAAATTCAAAGTCCTGACTGACTGACTTATACTCGTATATCAACGCAGTGCCTAAACCGCTGGTCCTAGAGACTTGAAATTTGGAGGGCGTATTCTTTGTAAAGTGCAGGTATCTGCACTTTACAAAGAACACACCCTACAAATTTAGAAAAAAAGAGTAAGAGAAAGGGAAAGAACCCACTGAGAAAGGGTTTTTGGTAATTTTACCCCTAAGGAGGTGAAATGGGTTGTTGAATTATCTATGAAAAAAATTCTTCTTCGTTTCCTATAGGCCGCGGGTGAAGCCGCGGGCCGAAGCTAGTAGTAGAATATTAGTATGAAATCCAGCACAGCGCCACTAGCGGCAAATATACGTAACTAAGGATTTCATTCACAATAGTTTTGGTAGCGTAAACATATTTTTATAGTCTTAAGAGGTGTACTGTAGGTGTAAGTGTGCGTTATAAATACCGTGGGGTCCCAGCGGTTGCGGATAGGACCACCCCATTGTCATTGGCACAGGACCTAGAGGGATTCAAACCAGGGTGCGTCAGTTTAGAAATCACACGGGCTACAGTTGAGCTATTCTCGCTCTCTTTGTCATCATCAGTTTCTACGGCTAGTACTCAAACCTTGGCTTAGTTTAGTTTGGCGAAATAATATTTCACGCCCGGTTTAATTCCCGCTTTTTACGGGAAATCCAAGGAGTGATGAGTTTACGTCAATACAGTAAAGGGCAATTACGTTTAGCCAAAGGTACCCCGACAGTAGTTATGGTGATTTTTTTTCTTTTAATCAAATATTTTATTTGACATTATTGTAATAACCCATTGTATTTATTTTATTATTTAATAACCCTGACTAGTGTACTCTTAATGTATGAAATATTTTGTGGTAATTGTAATTGATTTTTGTCGTTTTTATCACAATAAATAAAACTCAAGACCAGCTGGGCGATCACATAATTTGATTGCAACCGTTAGAAAATTTGTATGGATTTAACAGTTACAATACGCAGTTTATGTGCATAGTTACTATGTCATTTTTCAAATTAGGAACGACATTTATTTTGTTGCAATGCAGCCAAAGATCCATGATTCCCTCCCACTACATAAGTTTACATAACATATCTTAACTACTAATCTTAACAAAGCAAAATGCGTGAATACTCCAAATTTCTATTTAATTACTGGAAAATTTTATTCACACGAAAACGTTACAGATAGATTCAGATAAGAGTGTTTAATTGGAGATTCTAATTACATGTTAGAAGCTTTCTCCATTCTATTTTTATTACGATTCGTTTACTAGTTCCCATGTAGTTACTAAAGCAGTTTTCACAACCTAACTAATTTCGACTGTTCGGTTTGTCTCTTGCACTGTTAAAGAACAAGCTATGTACCTAATACCTTTATATCAGAAACTTGTTGCGTTCCGTTGTGTCACCCGAGAATAAATAGTAGCCTATGTGTTATATTACATACTAGTTGCGCCCCGCGGTTTCACTCGCGGATAAAAAGTATTTTAATTATTTGCTCATCCCACGGGATAATTTCAATTTTCCGGGATAAAATGTAGCCTATATGTTAATCCAGTGTATAAGCTATCTTAGTCCCAAATTTCATTCAAATCCATTCAGCCGTTTGAGCGTGAAGTAGTAACAAACATACACACATACACGCATACAAACTTTCGCCTTTATAATATTAGTGTATGCTACACTTTAGGATGCCGTTAAATAATCATAAACCATATTAGAAGACAGTCTATTCTTATGATCGTCACGTTTGAAGTCTAAATCGCGCCTTCTGTCGTCCTCAAGAGTACTACAGGCGCTTCCACGCGGAACGATTCTGAGCAAATATTTCAATATTGCATCTTCTCATGTTTCTCTTCTGAACATCCTTGTATCTTAGAAACTGGCCATCGGTCTTCCGCTTACCATACACGAGCTCAAAATAGAAGATACGCTTTGCAAACCCTCTGCGTTAATTCAGTATATAAGCTATCACTTTTTTGAGGGGGGGAGATGCCCTCGCACTTCCCTGCCACCACGGGGGTGGTGGCAGAGGGTATGTGGAACTCGAACCCACTAAAACCCCCCGTGAGCCCTCGTCCGCCGTACCGCGAGAAGAGGTCACGACTGCAGTCCCGCCAACTCGCTCCCCATATAAGCTATCTCTACTCCAAGTCCGTCCTGTTGTTACGACATGAAGAGGGAACTAACACACTGACATACAAACTTTTGCCTTTATAATGTTACTGTGATTACGGTTCACATAAACGGGCAAGATGCGAGTGAAACTGAAACGTTGGGCGCTTCTTGTTTTTGTTAGGTCATAAAATTAGTGATGATGATGAACTAAAAAGACAAAAAATCGACCTGCGCAGCTTTTCAATAATAAAAAAAAAACATTGAAATCGGTACATCCGTGCAGAGCTACTGCGTGACAGATAAATATAGAGGGGCAAACTTCAAACAGCACAAGATTTAAAAAAAATTCAAAATCCTTTTTTTAAAACTTAATCATGTTTTTCATCCTCCTAAAGAAATATTTCTTTACTCATCATACTTGGCTTATAGATCTATATTTTACGTAATTCCTCCATTTTCAAACTTGGCACTCAGAAACTTTTATCCTCTCAAACGTATGACTAACTTTGAAGGATCTATGTTTAACTTTACGGCTATGGAGTACTTTGTTTCAAGATATACTTTTAAGCAACGTAAAATGTTAATATATAATTAAGATTAAATTGCAAAAATACATTAAGGAAAGTGCTTTTGTTTTGAGAAAACCCACGGCCACGAAGATTGATCTGATTTGGAAGATGATTTAGAAAGACCATTGTAAAAAAATCTTTATTGCCTGATGTTTTTTAGTTTCGTTTTGATGGTAATTGAGCAGATACGGCTGTTAAACATGCTCAGTTAAATAGGACAGTTGATGTGATTATCATAATCAAAAGCAACGAACCAAAAACAAACAAACACGAAAAACAGTCAAACAATGTAATGACCTTTGTTTCAGGTTAACAGTACCAGGCCAGACAATGATTCAGTTACCGAGCGACAAAGAGGACGACGAAGAAACTGGGACCCGATTCAGAAGAACAGGCTCTGAACGTCTTCGAGATGGTGCCAAAGCTCTACTCCGAAGAGTGGAATCCCTTAAAACGCGACGGAGAAAACGACAGAACCGGACTGAAGTTATCGTCTCGTCCCCTCACTTCCTAGACGCAAATCAGGACAAATACCCTGATCTTAGCTATATTGATATGACTCCTACATCGCCTTCTGCATTTCCATTCCCTGATTTTCACAATTCTCCTATTCACACTCCCGCAATTAGAACGCAACCTCCCTCGCCCATGACTGTGATGCCTCCTTCCCCAATCGCTCCCTTAGAACCTTCTTTTGTTTTGAATCCTCCATTTGGTGATGATAGTTCAAGTTATGCCTCCGATGGGAGTATGGGTTCGAGTAATAAGAGTTCAAAGTCGAAGCTGGGTAGAGCCAAGAGGATATTTCATAGAGGGATGAAGAATGAAGACTCGAGTGCGCTGAGCGATTCGGAATGTCAGCCGGCGAGTTGGAGACACAACTACTATAAGGAACATAACACTCATTCCGCTCATCAAACAGAGGTAAATTTTAATTTTCATGATTTTTTTATTGGTTCATAGGTCTTCTGTATATGTTTATAACAAAAGACGAATTATAGTCTTGCAGATGGTCACGTAAAGAGAATTTATAAAGTACATAACATTCTTCGTGTGATGGTAGTCATTTGTAACTGTTTGTAACATTTTAAATTATTCTGACTTTTTTCCAGGTTTACGTAGAACCACCATCACCTGTAGAACTTAAAGCAGACCCCGAAGTATTACGAGAGGTTCAGAAATCTCCAGCACACACCATTCACAGGCGGCAGGCCATCAGAACGAGTTCCCTGAACCTTGGAAAAGAGGGACAAAAGTATGTTTTGTTTCAGATTCAAATATAAATTTAATAGATAATAATCAAGTAACTGTAGGTATTAATTCAGCTCAGTCTTTTTTCTCATCCTCAGAACAGAATTTGTATGAGCAAGTCATAGTTGCTTAATTAAATGTTTACACCAGAAATATAAATGCAAGCCTATAAATAACGATTGAACTTTAAATCCAGCTGTCATAAATACATAACACAAAAGACCTCATGAATCTAACTCCATCACGTCATTCAGTACCAAGTTTAGAATAACAAATTAAAAACCAGTTTACCATATCCATTGTCGGACGTCCAGCTAACCTCATGAAACGAGTGTCTGCAGTTTGAAAGGCTCATTACCAGTGACTAATTGCTCAAAGCCCGGTCATTAGTTGAAACGATCCCCTGATAATGGGCATACGAAGTTTACGGACTTATTGGCATGCTAATGCTAATGTCTGCTCGGACGGTAATGCTTTAGGATTTGATTTATTTTGTTTTGCCATGTTCTTTATGTTGCTGCACTCAGCATTATTTATTTATTTTTAATTAAGTTCCTAGCGGTTCTACAACTCGTTAGTAGGTTATCTGTTAGTTACCAATTTCCTTGCAATATGGTGCATTATCTCCGCCAGCTATGAGAAAATAAAGTATATAATTAGATTTGTGTTTGTCCACATTCATCTGATTTAAGTGTCAATACGGTAGACGATGTAGCCCGCTGACATAGAAGAAACCTGGTCACTCCTGAAATCTTCCATTTTATAGCTATTCGGAGACACAGACGCTGCCAAAGAGTTCAATCTCTTAGCTATTTCCATTGTAAAAGTTTTACACTTTCTCGTCTTCTTCCCAAGTAATGAAGAATTTTATTTATAGCGCTTAGTTAATCTAACTTATGGTTATTAGTTGCAATAAGCTGTTCAATTTCCAGGTTTCGAGACAGAAGCCTCAAAAGAGACAAGTCAGCGTCAAGGAGTTCAGAACTGGAGAGCAGTCCAAACTCGGCTGGCTCCAGGTCACATGATGGTGATAATGATGACGACGACGACAGTGTGGATATGAAGACAAAAAAGTAAGCAGTTCTCGGAAATAGTGGCAGTCAAATCAACCATTAAATAAATTAAGAATATTATGTTTTTCGATACGTTTGTCCGAAGTACTCCGTCACATTACATAGAAGGGGGTAATCGCCTTAATCACTACGCTTATTTGTGATCGCGGTATGTTATAGTCCAGACCGAGCAGAATGCTGCTGGCGATTCCCTGGATATGCTCTTAGCTGACTCTTACGGTACCCGCGGGAAGAGATGGGGTAATCCTATGCTTATATCCGGGACAACACGGCCCAGTACCCTGCAAGTACTCCATAACCCTGTGGTTTTGTTTTCTTAATATGCTGGTTTTATTCATATGACAGAGAAATGGTGTATACCAAGTTATTGTGGTAGATCCTCTTCACATTACCTTTGCCCGGTCTTTGCAGTATGAACAGAAGCTTTATCACTCAAATACATCTACACATATTTTGATCTCTACGACAAAGCGGTTATAGTTTTTGACTTTAATTTTCAAACTTTCTCTTTCAGAAACAACATCCAAAGATGGTATTCATTTAGGACGACCACCCTCAACGGTGGACCCAAAGCAAATAACACGTTACAACCTCAACTGAATCAGAAAGATCCTGATTCTTATCGTAAGTTTACTGTCTTTAGTCACCAACCAAAAAGACAGCATTTTCAGATAAAAAGAAAATTCCCTTTAATTTTAACTATTCATTCCAGTGTCTCGTCCAATGTCATCGCTCTCCTGCGGCCAGCTTCACATCCTCAGAAAATTAGCTCTACTCCGATTGACAGCTTGTATGGAACGGTACTGCCCGTCTCACAAGTCTGGATGGAACTGGGAACTGCCTAAACTTATCAGGAAGATCAAGACTCCAGACTATAAAGGTATTTTGAAGGAAATTTCTGTTTATTGCAAGACTTGGTTCCATCACATCACTACTTACTAATTAAAGTTTCTTACTGTTGTGCCATAGTTGTGAAAATTGATTGCCTCGTCAATCAGCGGGTTTTATCTAATCCCCGTTGTTTGAAGGAGACAATACCACTATTTATGGCGAAACATCTATTTAATAGTTCGATCTCATAAGTACACTATTGTACTAAATAATGTAAATAATAGCTCGAAGGATCAATTTTCATAAACTGGTTCTTCGCGCTATTTCCGTATATACCTAATAATATTTATTTATTCAAATATGTTCTTTATTGTCGTTTCCAGATAAGACAGTATTTGGAGTGCCGCTAACAGTTTCGCTGCAGAGGACCGGACATGCGTTGCCGAAACCGATACAATGCGCTTTGAACTGGCTCAAGAACAACGCATTAGATCAAGTTAGTAAAGTAACCTTTTAAAATTGTAGTGTCGATTTTGTGTCGTATCTCTAACTCAAAATTAAAAGTATTGCTTTATTCTTCTAATGAAGGGGAAATGAAAAAGGCGGAGATATTTTAATTTCATTTAGCTTCAGAGTGACATAGATTCTTTCTATCGTCTAGTTAATAAGGAAGATAAGTCTATGTACTACGTCGAATTTATGACGTCTAAAACGCATAAGATATTGACGCAAAGCATAAGTTTACATTAGCGATCAAAACCAATATTTGCGCTATTTAGAAAGACCGCGCCAAATGTTCGGTAACATAAACAGCCCGCGCGTGCAATTGAGATGCTGTTTATAGGAAGCATCATGAATATCAAAACTAGGAAATTGTCTGAAGTCATCAATAATATTTACGAAAACTAGACATTATATTGACTGCACGTCATCTTGATCTTGGCAGTGATACAGATTTGCTGGTCAAAATATCAGTAAAATTATAATGAATTATTTTAAATTAATAGGTATATATTCGGTCTAGATCTGGGAAACATAGATCACATATTTTTTTCGATTGTCCTAAAATACAGCTATTTACGATGTTATTCCTTCTGAAATCCTCCTTCCTGTCTCATTTAAGTACTCTCCTTGGTATTTTCTCCTTTTGCAAGTATTTTGTGTAAAGTAAATAAAATTAGGTTGTAAATATGTGTACATTCTTATATTGATTAGTTAATACATGTTGGTCGATGTGATTTAGTTAAGTGTTTTTATATTTGTGTATTTTTGCATTCAAAATACTTTAAATTACCGAACAATCTCCAGCGTTTTTGACATTGGCGAATGTTTGATGAAATTGCCGTTTCTACGGTATTAATTGAATTGAATCTTAGTTAATGGCTTCTGCCATTAACTAAGATTCAATTCAATTAATACATTTCCGACTGTCACTCACAAATAGTGTGTGTTTATTCACATTTTATACATTAATATTAATTTGAAATGATTATTAGTAACTAAAAGGCTAAGAGACGCGAATGACAGTAATATGCCGAATACGCAAATGACCATACTACCAAGGGAAACATTCCACACTGACGATATCTTTACAGACGTTTATACCAGATTATAGTCAAGAATTTACTGTAGAAACGTCAAGTTTTAGAAAAAGAAAATGACATTTATTGAATTATTGTTTATAATAAATAGAAATAACACAAGCTTGAGTTTGTATAAGGTCGTTGAAAAGAATCCGAAAATGTATAATAAGGGTGGATTATTATCCGTTAAGTGATCGTGAATGTGCACGAGTGTTGGCAAATGATTCCAAGTTTTAAAACCATGCCTTTTCGTTTTCTCTTCAAGGCTTCCTACCTTCAGTAAAATATCCACCATTTTACTGTGGCATTTTGACTGACAAAATAAGACTTTGACATGACATAACCGTACAAAATTCGTCACTTGACATTGGCAGAATTATCGCTAAAACGCGATAGCAGGCCATTAAACGAAGAGAAGAAGATTTTGTATAAGTCTAAACTCATTGTTATTGAAATAAATTGAAACAAGAATATCTAGTGAAATTCCGCTAAAACAGCGAAATTTTGAAGTGAAACTTTTTTACGCACGCTTGACTTGGGGAGTAAGCTGATGAATGCGAGGCGAACGGAATCTGAAGTTGGTTCAAGTAGATTTCCATTGTCAACATAACAAAGTTAAGCATTTGTATTGTGAGGAGTTGCACTAAATATTCTTGTTTCATTTTGTATTTAAGATGAACTTCACGCGGAGTCAATCAGTTAATATTGACATTGTTTTCACAGATGGGTATATTCCGAAAAGCAGGCGTCAAATCCCGCATAGCTAAACTCAGAACAGTCGTAGAAGCGGCCGGTGCATCCAACGCTCCCTTCGCTATAGAAAACATGAATATTATGGACGCCCAGCAATCGAGTTTGAACTTTGATGGTGCGCAGGCGCATGATGTTGCTGATATGGTGAAGCAGTACTTTAGAGAACTACCTGATGCACTGCTGACTAACAAACTCAGCGAAACTTTTATTGCTATATTTCAACGTTAGTATTTATAATAATAATAACGCCCAACGATCACATATATAAATCCTGGACGCTAACTTGGATTCTCTGTGTCTAGGGACCCAAGAGCTACGAGGACCATGGTCCCACAACACACAGACGCAGAACAAGTTTTTGCGCTTTTTTTCTGTCCGTGGGAATCGAACCCGTCGCCTCCAGATTATGAGCTGACTTGCTCAACCACCACACCACAGAAGCTGTCAAATAGACTTACTGTATAATATTTGACATTAAGCACTTTCTTATTTTATATGCTTAGTACAATAATTTGATTTAATTATTTTAAGTAAATAATCTCATTTTGACTTTTAAAAGTGCTAAAAATAGCCTCTTGCAATAAATTCCTTTCACTTTGACTTTGTCATCACTCAAATTCCTGATGTATTTCAGATGTTCCTGAACCTTTGAGGCCAGACGCTGTGCAATGCGCTCTGCTGTTGTTACCAGAAGAACATCTTGAAGCTTTACATTCCTTACTTATATTCTTAGCTGATGTGAGTATCAGGCCTTGTTCACGCTACAAGTACATGGGACCGACCCTTCTACACGGGTCGAGGTCAGACCCGTCTAGAAGGGTCGGTTCGTTAGGCGTAACGCCTCAGAAGAGCAGCGCTATAGTTAGAGAACGAGAGGCAATTATTTATGATAGGCTTGTACCGCTGTGCAAGCTAAACTATACTTAATTGCGTTGTCGTAAGAGTTGCTATTTATTTAACTAGCTTCGCGGAGTGAATCTTCTGTAGGTATACTATTACCTATTATGTGGTAAGTATGACAGAGCATAAATACAGTATCTAGTAAACACCTTCACGCACCCCGATTTATTTTAATAACGTTCTGTTTTAAACATTAAAATAAAATCTTGTGGGAGTCCTACTAAAAACATAAAATACATAGTAGCCAAGTTAATAAGAGGGTAAATAATGCAGCGAGGGAGAGATGATGAGGGAGATAATCAGCTAGTGTCGGCTTCGTAGAACGTTGTCTCTGTCACTCAATACATCAAAACTGTTTCGGTTTTCAGGTAGCAGAACATTCGGCAGTGAACCAAATGACAGCTTCCAACTTAGCCGTTTGTCTAGCGCCGACTTTGCTGAGGCTACACCACGCACCGCCAACAACTGGGAGTACTAAAGAAGGGAATTCTAATAGGTAGGCTGCTTATCATAACCTATCTAGCTATCCTAACCTAACCAAGAATAGGTTAGAATTTGGAAAGTTTAGAATAGTTATAGGTAAGTTTCTTAACGGTGATAGATTTTCATTCGACCATTACTTATATTTATTTATTGAACCTAAGTTTGATAGGTCTTAAGATCTCATTTATCTTTCTAGGTTGCACCTAAATGCGTTGCTGTAAGTACGTAATAGAAGGACAATGCGAACTTAGGAGTTGTCAAACTGTTTTTTTTTTAATCTAATTTTTTTAGGGACTTTAGAACGTCGAACTTCTGTGTCAGCCCCATATTGTTGAACTTTAGTGTGTGGTGTATTATATCAATGCTATCACGTCATTGAAGCATTTTTAATTTCCTTTGTACCAACTTACTACTACAAATAGAGATGGAGAGTGTATGTACTCAAATCCAGAATCCATTAAAATGTATCCGATTCCGAGGATTCTGAATCAGGGTGTTATGGTGCTAGCTTAAATATTGTGGTCGCCACAACTGGCTATGCTATGCTGGCTGCTAGAAACTTTTTGTTATGTTAGTGAATGTTGTGACGAGCTAGTCGCTCACCTGATGTTAAGCGGCACGGCTGTCCATAACAGAACAGTGTCACTCGGAACTCCAAAATATAAAGTTTCGCATGACAATGCACTGCGCACATCATCCTGAGACATCAGCACAGTCTGGTAATAAAATTACTGGACTGTGAGATCAGATAATAAAGTCTCAATTGCCCAGTAATTTCACTAGCTACAGTGCCCTTCAAACCGGAACACAGTTTTGCTTGCACACTACTGCTTGCTTGGCGGCAGAATAATTGGCATAGCGGTGGTACCTACCTAGACGAACTTTGCAGAAAAGTCCTAACACCTAGTAGACTGGCTGAAAGTTTCTCTGTAATATTTCAGGATGGTGATAGAGAGCGTTGCAGACCAGCGTCAGATAAGCGAGAGTCGCGCGGCGCACGCGTGTCTGCTGCTGCTTATCCAACACCACGCAACTCTATTCCTTGCTCCCGCGGATATGTTAGCGCGGTGCAAGTTCAACTACTTCGAGGAGTCTGTACCTGTAAGTTTATTTAACCAACCATCCATCCAAAACCCACCCAAAACCTACCCAACCAAAATTCATCCAACCAAAATCCATCCAACCAAAATCTATTCAACCAAAATTCAACCAACCAAAATCCATCCGTCCAATCAAACGCCCGATCCATTAATAATTTATTAATTTTATAACTTTAATCCAAGTTCAGCAATTCTCTTATGAAACTATGTATATCTAAAAAGTCGATCCGAATGACGATGGTGGTTTAGTACCAACCCAAAGACCGGCCAATCATAGAACTCCCCAACAGGTTTAACAAACCCTATAAGTGGTCAAATAAGTAGTTATAAGTTTTTTTTAGTAAACATGGGTTCCGAAAACTCCACGCACAATTTATTGCAGGTCGCGTTAGAGGAGCTAGGCGCAGACTTCAATCAAGACTGGAAGGGTTTCCAGCAAGCTTGCATAAAAGCTTTACTCAAAGAAGCCAAAGAAAAGTGAGTTTTAAATTATTGCATTTAAAAACTATTTTCCACTCTTGTATTTACTGTAGATAGATTGACTAACATTACATTGTACTTGTCCTTAGACCCGTAGGCCAGGTTTGGAAAAATCTACATATGTAGTTTCATAGTCCTACATAATTCAGAAGTTTTCTAACATTAATTTGTTTTTGCTACACGCAGTTTTGGCTTGTAACATGACTGGCCACGGGTATATTATCTGTGTTTATATTCTGTACTATTATATAGTCTAACTTTTTTCGTGCTTTTTTAGAGTCTGTGGGCGGTCAGGAAAGAGGTGAGATTCGGTGTTAGAGCGTATACCATTTCAGCTTCATCGATGTCATTTTTTTATATTTAATTTTCTTACCTGCACTTTGGCGTTTAGGTACATAGTATTAAAATTAAACGTGAGCAACCAAATTAAATAAAAAATTATGCTGTTAACTGTTTATTTGCCCCGTATTCAATAAAAAGCTATTTCTACTTCATACATAGTTTTACGCCATCTAGCGGGCGAATGAGTAAACTTTGTGTTATTAAGTGAATGCAAGGCATGTAATGGTACTGTGACTAATCCGAAAGCTGGCTTTGATACAATTTTCCGAAAAGAATACAAGCCAATTTGCTTCCGTCCTTTTCTGACCAATAGAGTTGAAAAGGATATCATAAACATACAACGTCCGACAAGCAGCTTAATAAAACGCCTTTATAACGCACGTTTAATTTATTTATCTTGTATTGTTTTCTAACAGCAAGCTGTTATTATATTTCGAAATATCATCGAAAACATTTCAACTATCACATCACATCACATTCATTAGTGATTTTGTGACCACCTAGGTGTCTCGTGATATATTAATTTTCTTGGTGTTCGTTAAGTCAGAACAAATCTTCTCATTTTAAGCACAATCTATGATTAAAATAATAAAGTGTAGCGAAAGGCTATGAATAATGTAACAGTGAAAATGTGTGCTCAATATAAGTCATAAAAGTTTTTTTTTACTATGAAAGCAAGATTTTATGTCAACGCCATCTGTAGGTGGTATTAACTAAAATGTACTTTAAAGAGTGAAAAAGACAGATTTTTTGGCGGGAAAATGATTGCGTCATCGGATTATATTATTTTCCAACACTGTGCTATTTTTAGATTTAGTGCATAAAATTGGTGGCATTTTATTCGTTAAGATTACACGCATGAGTGTCGGAAAGTGGTATAATGATGGTGAAACGCTTCTTTTCGTGTTGTTTCCAAAACTACATAGAAACTTCTGGTAAAGTTGCCACTACTTTACTAGGAGTATGACTTGACTAGATTAGACTATGACTTGACTTGAAGTCACAGTCGAAGTCTGATGACTTCGACTGTGACTTGACCTGACATATATGTATATATAATTAACCTGATAAATTAATAACTTGACACTGGCTAAATACCCAAAAGTGTGGAGCCAAAACCAAAACAAAAAAAGACCGATCGACTAAAAGAGTAAAGCAGTAAAGATCGACTAAAGCAAAGATTTAGGTGGATGATAATGATGATGGGATATCTATAAATGTATCGCTACTTAATAAAAAATGTAATGATTTTGAAAATTGTTTCCAGGACTCGAGGTTGGATGTCAGTATCGGGTGCTGCTCCTCACGTGGAATTGTGCTGTAAGAAAGTTGGCGATGGACATCCCTTGAGGCTGTGGAGAGCCACCACTGACGTGGAAGCACCGCCTCAGGAGGTTATGCAAAGGTACGTTTGAATTTTTTTTGTGAACGTATAAAAAAATGTTTCATCAATTCAATGAGATCAAAATCTCATTGAAATCCCAAATTATTATCAGTGCTTTCAACTAGATCTACTACTAATTTTGTCATTATTTGTCTTAATGAATGCACAGGGTAGCTTGTACCACTCAAGACCAAAGCCAAACAGTGTGCCTATTCATAAATATCTCTAACCAAGCACCTAACCGTCCAACCAGCCAACACACTAAACAAGCCACCAACAAACCCCCCCAAGTAACAAATAAACCAACACACAAACCAATCAACCAACAAATAAACCAACCAAGCAACTAAACAAACGTTCATCTATCAAACCAACAAACCAATCAACCAAACATCCAGCAATGTTACTGTTAATTAAATTTCACTTTTTAGTCACAAATTTAAGACCTGTTTTAGCCTGTAAGGCATTACAAATTAAAATTAAATTTAGCTAATTTTATAAAAAATCATACCTTTAAACTTTTCAATCTATAAATTCCAGAATACTCCGCGAGCGGCACATTTGGGACGACTCACTTGTGAAGTGGCGCGTGGCGGAGAAGCTCGGAACCAACGCCGAGGTGTTCCAGTACATCACCGCGTCTAGCATCAACCTGCCTTCTAGGGACTACTGTGTCTTACGGTAAACTATTTTCTTCATATTTTGTCTCACGATTTGTAAGTCTAGTAAGTTTTTAGTTCCCAAACAGGTTAGCTGTTTTTTTAGTAAGCTCGTTTAACCGCAATGGTGTTTGCATCGTCATGATTTGCATTTAACAAATTGCACAAGTAACCCACCAAAACTTTTGGTTTAGGACTATTTATCAATGCCGATATATTCTCAGGTTTTGATAAGTATTATGTATGATATTTCTGAGATCGTAAAATTTCCCGACGTGTTGCATGGTGAAAAAAAGATACGGGGAGGAGATAGAGAGGCGACAAAAGATTTTAGGCTTGTGCTGTGTAAGCTAAATTGCATTTTATTACGTTGTAGCAAGAGTCGCTTCTTATATAAAAGCGTCTAAATGAACATGAAAGAAAGATTTTAGACATGCGCAGATCACAAATTGGAGGAAAAACGATTGACTATAGCGCAGCCAGCTGGTTCCGTAGTCTAAATTGTTTTTCTTTAATCTGCGGCTGTGTTGTGTTGTCATAAAAAAACACTGGGAGTTTTGGCGGGAAAACGAAATTAATAAAATACAATAAAAAAAACACTGGGAGTTTTGGCGGGAAAACGAAAAAGATCGCATCGCCGCATTGTATTATTTTCCAAAACTTATGTTATTTTCAGTGTTAGTGCATAAAATTGGTGGCATTTTATTCGTTAAGTGCTGGATTACAGGCGTGAGTGTGGGAAAGTGGTATACTGATGGTGAAATGTTTCTTTTCGTGTTGTTTCCAAAACTCCATAGAAGCTTCAAGTAAAGTTGTCACCACTTTACTAGGAGTATGACTTTGACTAGACTGACTTGACTTGATGACTTCGACTGTGACTTGACACATATTTGCGTGAAATATCGATAACTTGATAAATTATCAATAACTTGACACTGGCTAAATACACAAAAGTGTGGAGCCAAATCTTAAAAAAAAAAACACTGTTATGGAATGGAACTATAAACTGGTTCTTGGCTGTTCTGATAGGTACAAGAATTGGCTTGTTTTCACAGCGTTCTGTTTTTCTCGTTTTATGTCACATTTTGGCAGAACGCTTTATACAAGAGAAGTTTGTTCAATATTTCAGCCACATTCATAAATAAATCATCAAACTAAATATCAGAGCGAACTTCTTGTACGACAGTACTATTAAGTATTTTACCCTGTGTTTGCAAAACAAAATTGGTTTCGTAAATGGTGATATTGATACAGAAGGCAACGTGTAATGTAATCGGTAAACAAAAGGGCCACGTACTAAGATAGACCAACAAACGAAGATCGTACTGTAATTAAACAAAATGGCCGATGAAAATGCCATTCCAACACTTTTTTTTTATGTTTTGGCTCCACACTTTTGTGTATTTAGCCAGTGTCAAGTAATTGATAATTTATCAAGTTATTGATATTTCACGCAAATATGTATCAAGTCACAGTCGAAGTCATCAAGTCAAGTCATAGTCTAGTCAAAGTCATACTCCTAGTAAAGTGGTGGCAGCTTTAGTTGAAGCTTCTATGGAGTTTTGGAAACAACACGAAAGAAATAGTTTCACCATCATTATACCATTTTCTCACACTCACGCCTGTAATCCAGCATTTAACGAATATAATGCCATCAATTTTATGCACTAACACTGAAAATAACACAAGTTTTGGAAAATAATACAATGCGGTGATGCAATCTTTTTCGCGTTCCCGCCAAAAAAAAAACCTTTCAATACTTTGAGAGTTGAATCGATACCAATATGTCAATGTCAATGTCAGTATCTGACCCCAGGTCGTGGCAGCACGGCGGCGGCGGTGGCGGGTGGTGCGCGGTGGCGGAGACGTCGGTGGCGCACGGCGCGGCGGCCGCGGGCGCGCGCGGCGTGGTGCTCGCCTCGCGCTACCTCGCGCAGCCCGCCGGCAAGGGCCGCAGCCGGCTGGTGCACCTCGCCAGGGTTGACACCATGTACGTTACGATTGCTTTATTCACAATAGGTTTGCGTTTGGCTACATTTCACCCGATGAAAAGTGGGGAGGAGGACGATGAATCGCGCTTTCCCTGAAAGTACCTACTCTTGTTTTGAGGCCTAGATTGTATGTAGCAAGCAAAAAATTCATGGCTTCTTCTTTACTTAGTTGCTTATCGGAGTTTTTAGTTCTGCCTTCTCAAACTCACATATTATATCTAATGGGCTTGCTATATAATATTTGAGATTAAGCACTTTCTTATTTATTATGCTTAGTACAATAACTCAATTTTAAGTAGATTGTAGATACCTAATATCATTTTGACTTGTAAATAATAATAATAGTAATAATACCAGTTTTTCTTTTGTAATATTAATGTATGTGACGTGAAAATATTTTTGTGTTTTAGGGGCCGAACGCCAGAATGGTACAACAAATGCTACGGGCACATTTGCGCCCTTTACTTAGCTAGGATTCGGGCATCGTTCAAGCACAACACAGAAGGACCCGAATCGAATGTATGATCCAAGCATTCCACTTAAGCCGACGCCATATTGGATTTGGCTTAAGTTGACGTTTTGCGTCAGTGTGTGTAAATATTGCAAGACTTTGTACCTGCGTGTGTATAGTTTTGTCTAATTTTACCTCAGTTTAAAGTCACAGCGTTACAGTCTATTTTATCTAAGAATTATGATTTAATAATCATAGTACACCATGCGGTAATGTTTTGTTTTATTGTTATAATATACAAATCAAAAGAAATTTAAATTACACTTAATTACACGCTTAAATTAAGAAGTATAATAAAAAATCAAGCGAGTATTAAAATTTTTTAAATTATGATACTCAATCAGTAATGTTTTTTAATGATATGTGGATTAGGTGGATTTATAAAATAAAAAAATATTGCACTGTTTTAATATAAATTAAACAGACAAAAAAGAACTGGTTATTTCTAGCTGTAAGATTAGTTAATAATATTATTATGGTGATGAAACTGAATCTAAATAATTCATAATAATCGTTGTTGTTGTTGTTCTTATCTCGATAAATCAATAACTTTTGAATATTATTAAAAATTAGTGATAGTAATTTTAAAATATTGAATTATAGATATTATTATGACCAAAATTTAGTCCTTGATCTGATATTATTAATAAATAGATAAGCTTAAAATCCGAAATAATTTATTAGTCAATAACTCCACGCATAATCAAATTGTATTTTAGATGTAAAACAACCTACCTCCAAATAAACATTATTTTTCATCATTATTAAAACCCTGTGGGAATGCCAAAAAGCCTGATGTTTTGAAAATACAGTTAGATTTTATTTATTAGGTGTGTATTTTTCCCCTATGGTGCATTGTACATATTAAATAGATTTACTTACTTATTAATATTTCTAATATCAAAAAGTATAAAAATCAAATGAGTATATCCTAAATTATATATATAAGTTTATTGCTAAGGGCTAACCGCATTTACTAGATATTATAACTTTTAGAAGTTTGAGAAATTTTGTTGTTAGCTCTTAGAATATTAAAAAATGTAATCATTTAAATTACTATTTTACCATACTTTTATGTGAAGTTATCATTACATATCACTAGTCATTGTGTAAATAATTATAAATAATATTTTCAATTTTATTTTATATTTATATATTACCGTACCTGTCCTGTGTTCAGGAAAAGTATTAATTAAGATAATAATTGTATTAATCTTATATTCGAATAACTAATAAAATATTTACCTGTTCAAATGATAGTGAATTCAAAAATTGAATGTTAACTGTTAAAATATATGCGTATTCTGTCATTTTATCAAAAGTCGAGCATTTTTCTCAAAGTGTTATATAGATTTTGTGCGCTTGATGACTGACTCAGTAATGCAGATTTTGTAATATGTACGAGTTTAACTTTTTGATTTATTTTCAATATAGGTGCATAATATGATTGTCATCAAGTAACTGAGTACTATACAAAACTTTGAATAAATGTTTTAAAGTTTTTGATATTACATGTTGTAAAAAGTCTGAATGTAAATAATGTCCCTGATATTAACATAAACATCACAATTTTAAATGTTATTTAAACTTAGCTTGAACAACTGATTGAAGTGTTAAGTAAAAAATATTTTATTAAATTTAATAATATAAAATAATACAAGTGCTGGCAGCTCTTGTACTATAATTATTAATATATCAATGCAATAATATAGAATTTTAATAATTAACTAAATATATAATTAAACACATAATATATCAGAATATTTACACTAGTAATATATATTAAATACCTTAAAAACACTTCATTCGGTGAAATTGAAATATTTTCCTCGAAACGGAAAAAAATTGAAGCCAAATATCACAATATTATAGATATATATAAAATGTAAATATATTTTAATCAATGGATTAATGTAATCTCGATAAATGTTAGTTACCCACGATATCACAATTTTGGTGCAAAAATAAAAATAATGGTTTGTAATAAATATTATGTAATATACAATTTCTATTATTCCTGCTTCACATATTTAAGCATAAAATCTGATATACCAATTTTGATAGTATCTATAAAAACATATCCATACTTCCGAATAATATTATGTATTATCAAATTAGGTGGAAAATATAAATAATAATAATAACGCCCAATGATCACATGCAAAGATCCTGGACCCTAACTAGGATTCCCTGTGTCAAGGGACCCAGGGGAAATGGTTTATATAAATGTTGCATAGCACCATTCTTACCCAAATCATTCCAGAAAATATTGATATGTAATTATATCATTATTTAAGTATATTTATAACGAAGCAAAGTAGGTACCTAAATTCATACAAAACATGGGCAGTGAAATAGTTATTTTGCTTTATGGACAATTTAAAGATGGAAGTAAAACTTCTTCAGCCTTATTAATAAACGGGTATTAGTCTCGGGTTAGTTACTTCAGCTTTTGTCCTTTTGCTACTGGAATATTTAGCTGGATCGAAAGAGACAAAAGATGGTGTAACTAATCCAAAGCTATTTCGTATTTATTAATAAGGCTGCTTTAGTTTAGCTCCATCTATCGGTCGGTATAACTTTGTTTTTGCATTGTTTAATGTTAATGTCGCCATCTTGGCAATTGTAAATTGTTATTTTACCTGACATACCAACATAATAATACAAATTTTTAACTTTGTTATGTTGACAATCGTGATCTACGTCCAACTTCCACTTCCGTTCGCCTCGCATTCACCAGCTTACTCCCCAAGTCAAGTGAGCATAAAGAAGTTTTACTTCAATAAATTGTGACAACTAGACTCATATCATGTAAGAGCCAATGCAGGAGTTACATGAGGCCACCAGTCCATTTAGTAACCGTGATACCCCAGCCGTACCACCAGTAGTACCACAGTTAGTTTTTCTTAACCATGGTACCTCAGTCTACCACCAGTGGTACCACAGTTACTTCATCCTAACCGTGGTACTCTATTCTACCACCAGCGGTACAACAGTTCCTTTTTCCTAACCGAGGTACCCCATTCTACCACCAGTGGTACCACAGTTCATCCTAACCGTGGTACCCCATTCTACCAGAGTTACTTTTTCCCAACCATGGTACCCCATTCTACCACCAGTAGTACCACAGTTACTTTTTCCTAACCATGGTACCCCAGTCTACCACCAGTGACACCACAGTTACTTTTTCCTAACCATGGTACCCCATTCCACCACTAGTGGTACCACAGTTACCTTTACCTAACCATGGTACCCCAGTCCACCACCAGTGGTACCACAGCTACTTTTTTCTAACCGTGGTACCCCAGTCTACCACCAGACTATCTAACACAGTTACTTTTTAAATACTTGGTGCCTCGGTGGAACCACAATGGCTGGTGACAATAATGTGGGTCCGTAAAGTAAAAAAAGACATTGCTTTCAAAATGTAGGTGCAACAAAACGTAGGACAGTATTTGCTTTTTTTGAGAACTTAAAAGTATTTGTATATATTATTAAATCGATAGATTTATCCAAACCAACAATAAATAAGCTAATTATTGTTGGGATATAGAAGGCATACAGTTTTTTGTATCTATTATATATTATCTCAACCTAATCGTGTAAAAAATTGTAAACCTGAACATTAAATGGACCATTATTATTGAAGGCTTGTTTATTTTCACCGTAAGATTACCTAGTACCATATAATATGGGATACCTACTATCAAACTATGAAGACAAATTGATCGCCACGTCAGAATCGCTATGGGTAATTCACAGAGCAGAAAAACCATCGACGTACGTAACGATGAGAAAAACCTCACGCTCCCGCTCCGATAGGGACGAAAGAAACTAGAAAAATATTCGGGACAGGCATTACGATATTTTAATAGATATTTATGAGTAACTTCGTATGATTAGTACTATATATGACTATTAAATAATTTAAGGTATTATTATTGTACATTTATAATAATTAGGTATCATCATTATATTACAATAACGTTGCATTGCAATGTTATTCATTGATTTGATTAGTTAGCACTAAGATTATTATCTTAGTGCTAACTAATCTAGACAATTATGACCGACCTACATGCAACCACCATGCAACCTACCTACTAACATTAAAAGTTACTCTATGCCTACTAATCTTTTATCCTACTCCTACCCCGGAAATAATAAAATTATTCATTTGGCTCAGAAATACTTACCTGTACAATTTATAGATTTAGTAAAATGTTTTTGTATTAAGTCCATAACACAATACGTACCAATATATAAGACTTAAAATACTACAGGAGTGCATCTGACTGAATAAAAATCAATAAAGAAATGTCTGAGAAATTGCATTATTAATAAACCAACCAATAAGATGGTTTGCACAAGACGTGCGACGCCAGTACTCTTCATAGGAGGAGGAAAAAAAAAGAGGATGGTTCATTAAAGGACACGGTATGGTTTTGTATGGGAGTTGGTACTTGGTAACCAACCACACAGTGACTTATATTATTGTGTAGTGTAATTATTGTAGATAATGTTTAGCCCATAAAATAATTTTATGACACCGCCATTTAATTGTAATTTTAATTTAAAAAAATAGTAGTAGAAAACAAATCTATATTTACTGGCATCACCAAGTGATGAATGGCAGCCCCACAGAAGTCGAGCGCCAAGGATGGGAATCGAGGATCTAATAGGTCTTTACCTATGAAATTGCCGTTTTGCAGTACAGACTTTTTCAAACAAAAAAAAGTTTTGATTGGCTATGAATTCTAAATTCAAATTAATTTTGTTTTTAAAATATGACATTCTATTTACAATATAAGTCTTTTGTTTATTGATTAGCGTTGTATTTTCATTACATTTCAACATTTTTCCTCATAATGGATACTTTGAAATTTCGTGTAATTATGGAATATGAGTTCCGTCGTGGCACCAACGCGGCACAAACGACACGTAACATCAACGACGTTTACGGAGAAAACTGTACAAACGAACGTACAACCCGTTATTGGTTTGCTCGGTTCCGTTCTGGGAATTTTGACTTGATAAATGAACCTCGTGGTCGTCCGGAAACTTTGGTCAACAATGATGAATTAAAGGCGATTGTGGAAGCTGATGAATCTCAATCTACAGCTGAGCTGGCAGCAGCTTTTGATGTTAGCATCAAAACAATATTGGTCCATTTGCGACAGATTGGCAAGATAAAAAAGCTTGATAGATGGGTGCCCCGCGAACTTAACGATCGCCAGCGCAACGTACGCGTCGAGACTTGCGTTGCGCTGCTTAACAGGCACAGAAATGAAGGAATTTTGAACCGAATTTTTTTTTTTTTTTTTTTTTTTTTTTACTTCAAACTTGTCTAGCATTTGACCACGCTCTCACCTGATGGGAAGTGACGATGCGATCGAAGGTGTAGCATGCTAGCCAAGTAAATACCTATTCACTCTTCTCTTGAACACGCCCGGGTCATATTTCGCCGGAAACACAGACGCTGGCAGGGCATTCCATTCCTTAGCCGTTCTAATTAAGAACGTTGAGTCAAATCGCTTGGTACGAATGGGTGGTATTTCGACCACAAAAGGATGGCGCTTAGCCGAGCGTCTAGTAGTCCGGTAGTGGAATGGTGATGGGAGAATTAGATCATGCAGTTCTTGAGCGCATTCACCGTGGTGTAATCTGTAAAAAACCGACAGACTTGCCACCTTACGTCGATGTGCAAGGCTCTGGAGCCTTTCACCAACCAAAGTGTCGTCGTCAATGAGCCTTTTGGCACGCCGTTCAATCGAGTCCAGAGCCTCAAGCTGGTACTTGGCAGACCCGTCCCACAGGTGGCAGCAGTACTCCATACACGATCGGACTTGTGCTTGATACAGATTTAGAAGCTGTCCAGGTGTGAAGTACCGCCTTACCTTGGACAATATGCCGAGTTTTTTTGAAGCTACTTTGGCTTTGGACTCGATGTAGGATCCAAAGTTTAGGTTTGACGTGAGATCAACACCCAAAAGCTCAAGATGGTTTCCTAAACTTACAGATACACCACGGAATGAAGGAGCCAGATGGAGTGGGCTCTTTTTAGCAGTGAATAAACACGCCTGTGTTTTTGCAGCATTGAACCTAACCAAGTTAGCATCGCCCCAATCGGACACGGCTTTCAAAGCCAGGTTCATGCGCTCAACCATAGCCTCTCTCTCAATCCGGACTTCGTCACCACTGGCTCGGGCACTGGATGTGTATCTTTCAACAACAGTACTATCATCTGCATACCCAAAGGTACCGGGCTTTAGCAAATCATTGATGTGGAGTAAGAATAGTGTTGCTGAAAGAACTGACCCCTGAGGTACACCAGCATTAATAGCTAATTGATCGGATGAGCAGCCATCAAGAACTACTCTAAGCGATCGTTCCCTCAAAAAGTCTGATATCCAAGTGCACAAACCAGCAGGTAGTCCGTAAGATGGAAGCTTATTCAGAAGACCGTCGTGCCAGACCCGATCAAATGCCTTAGAGACGTCTAGAGATACAGCAAGTGCCTCTCCATGCATCTCTAAGGCTTCGCTTAATATGTGAGTGGCATACGCGAGAAGATCCCCAGTGGACCGGTTTCGGCGAAATCCGTATTGCCGGTCACTGAGGAGATCATTGTCTTCAAGGTATGCCAAGAGCTTGTTGTTAATTATACGCTCCATACTCTTACAGAGAATGGAGGTAATTGAGATGGGTCGATAGTTGGCAGGATCAGCACGACTGCCCTTCTTAGGTACAGGTTGTACGTTGGCTAGCTTCCAACTCATAGGGACTATTCCGGTGTCTAGAGAGAGGCGAAATAGGCGTGTTAGAATGGGAGACAACTCGGGTGCACAGCTCTTAAGTACAATTGCAGGTATACCATCGGGACCACTGGCTTTGTTCACGTCTAGACTGCGTAATGTTTTTAGTACTTCCTTCTGACGTATGCGTATTTCTGGCATGAAAACACCGCATTGTGGAAGGCAGGGAGGTACCTCATTAGCAGTATCTAAACGCGAAGCTTCTGCAAAGAGAGTGGCAAACAAGTTTGCTTTTTCTTTTGCAGTGTGAGCCAGCGATCCGTTTGGTTTCAATAATGGAGGCAGTGAGGATCGACAGAAGTTCGCTTCAACCGATTTGGCTAGGGACCAAAAAGCCTTACTACCCGCTGGGTAGGAAGCAAGTTTAGTCCCTATTCGACCAATATGATTGAAACGAGCCTTCCTTAATTCCTTCTTACAGGCCTTGGCGGCAACGTTAAAGGCTTTCTTCTTAGCTGGAGTGTCCGAGGCCTTGCGTTTTCGAGCGTCAGCCCATGCCAGATATGCCGCATGCTTCTGCGCTTCAGCACGTGCACATTTGGCTCCAAACCATGGGCTGGCTTTGCTGGTCACGGGTTTATCGGAAAATGGAATAAAATATTCCATAGCCCGACATACTACCTCAGTAACCGCATTCGCGCAGACCGTCGGATCTCCAGAAGAAAAACACGTTTGCCGCCAAGGATATGAAGCGAAGAAATGTCGCATCTCGTCCCAGTCTGCTAAGTTGTATCTCCAGACACGCCGATTGCTCTTAGGGCTTGGGTCAGGCGGGGAGTATACTGAAACGGACTTGACCAGACAGTGATCGGAACTACCAATGGGTGAGGATACCGCCACAGAGTATCGGTCTGGTTCAGTCGTGAGCAGAAGGTCGAGGCAGTTAGCAGTGTGGCTATCAATATCAGGCACTCGCGTTGGCTCTTTAACAATCTGCGTTAAATTGAGCGCCAAAGCGAGCTTACGCGTCTCTCTCCCAGCGTGGTCCGTGATCCGGTGTGGGACTAACCACTCCTGGTGGTGAGCATTAAAGTCCCCCAGAACAACAAGCTGAGCCGAAGGATAGCGTTGCTGAGCCACATCTGCCGTTTCACTGAGATACTCCATTAGAAGAGTTGTCTCCCGGTCACCGCTATGTGATCTGTACACACCAGCATAGAGAATTTTTCTCAATGCCGGTGTCCACAAGCACCCAAATCACCGAAAAGTGGGGATGTTCAAGGTTTCGGAGACGCAAACAGCAAATGTCATCACGGACGTAAACGCAGATACCAGCGCGTGGAAGGAAGCGGTTTTCCAAGATGAATCCTGGATAGTCCAGATATGCCGTGTCTGATGGACATCCTATTTGCGTCTCAGTCAAGAAGAGCAAGTGCGGTTTGTTGGTCTCCAGATGATGATGGACCGCTTGCAGATTTGAGTGCAGCCCACGAATATTTGTGAGGTGCACTTTAAGAGTGAGGACGTGCATCTGCCGTTTAAACTTGCTCAATTTATTTGACTTTTTCATAGTTGGGTGAGTTAGGTAGACAAGTAGGAAGTGGACGAGATATTGGGATGCTAACCCTCAGTAATAGAGAAGCTCCTACGCCAATGGAGAACTTGCGCGGAGACTGCGGGGACGCCCGAACCCCCCTGAAATTGCCCACAAGTTCCTCACTTCCAGTCGCCAACTGGCCCTGTGGACAACCTCAGGATTTTACACAAGCGGTGGGGCAGCCTTTCGTAGTTGGCTAGACTACTACTTGGGCCCCCTACAACTTGCGGTCGGCCAGCAGAGAGCACCGTGCTTCGGATCCCGCTACCCTCCGAAGCAAGGTCTCCGACGCGAAAGCATCTCCATCACCAATACCGGTCTGCATACCCAACACAACTGTCCACATCTACTCGTCAGAACGGCTTCATTAGACATCACGATGGAACACGACGAGTCGCTTGGCATCGTGGTTTTGTCTAATGGGTGGTAACTAAGCCGGCGGCTAAGGCCTTCCACCAGTTATTTGGTTGCTCTTTTGGCACCACCCAGGGGTCACGTGTAGGGAAACTAGGGTTAAAGCCTACGGACGCGAGCAAACATAAACCCCCAAAAATTGTTACGTGCGACGAAAAATGGATTCTTTTTGACAATCGAAAGCGCTCAGCAAGTTGGTTAGATCCTGGTTCGGTACCAAAGCAATGTGCAAAACGAAAAATGACCCCTAGAAAGGTGATGGTCACAGTTTGGTGGTCTAGTGCTGGTGTGATTCATCATAGCTTTTTACAAAACGGCGAGAGCATTACTGCAGATGTGTACATTGAAAAACTGACCACAATGATGGTGAAACTCGCACGTCTGCAACCAGCTTTGGTCAATCGGTCGTCTCCACTGCTACTTCACGACAACGCGCGACCCCTTACTGCACAACAGACCGTCTCTAAGCTGCATGAGTTGGGTTTGGAAGCTCTCCCTCATCCGCCATACTCACCAGATCTTGCGCCTACCGACTATTACTTTTTCCAAAATTTGGACATCTTTTTAGCGGGAAAAAAATTCAATTCCCGAGAGGCAGTCCAAAACGCCTTTGAAGAGTTTGTTGTCTCCCGTCCTGCTGATTTTTTCAAGAAGGGCATCCATAAACTGCCACAGCGTTGGCAAAGATGCATTGATTGCAGGGGTGATTACTTTGAATAAAAGAAATAAATAAGTTCGAAAAAAAAAATACTTTAACTTTTTTCAAACAAAACGGCAATTTCATAGGTAAAGACCTAATATAAATGGGAAAATCGATTATCCAGAATAATCAAACATTGTGAATCGATTTGATATATATATATGAGATATTTCAAACGCCTCTTATTGAGTACCTAGTTTACGTCACCCTTTTTCTAACTGACCTTATCGAACTCAATGAGCTCTATAGGCATAAAAGTCGTATGATGGTATTCATAAATACGATGCATCATCATTTAATATATAGGCGGAGCTAGGTTTTAATAAACTTAAATCTTCGACTGCCTTGACAGCTTTCGTGGTGTGGTGGTTGAGCAGGTTGGCTCAAAACCTGGAGGCACGCAGGTTCGATTCTCATGGTGAGACAAGTATTTGTGCACAGGAGAATAAAAACGCATTTTCTTGGAATTCGTGTTGTGGGACCATGATCTTCGAAAATCCTGGGTCTTTAGATACAGGGAATCCTGGTAAGGGTCCAGGATCTATGTATGTGATCGTTGAGTCTCATTTATTTATCTAGGAATTTCTATATTTTCTAATCACGAGTGTTTTAAGCCTGCTTTGTTTGTTTTGAGCATAAATTAACTTTAATATTTTATTCCTGAATCAATAATGATAAAAACATACAAGCCTCTCAAATAATAAAAAGGAAAAGAAATACGATCTAAAAAGTCAATCGGTGTATTCAATTAATCGATCTTCATACAAAATGTGAATAATGAAATAATCGTAAACCCATCATACGATGGACATCCCTATTTCAAATCAAAATGCCGGTAACCTCACTGTCGCACTACGCTGCTAGTTCGTTTGTTGTATTTGGATGTGATGGGATGTGTGATCGACGTACTAGGCGATAACGCCTAGTACATCGAGTTGAGATTGCCCTCCTCCGCCCAGTGCGAGACTTCGCGCCCTATACCAAACTTCGCCAAAAGACAGTTTTGTTTTGTTGTGATTGTGAACAAGAACATTGACTTCGCGAAAGACGCTGTTGTTCGTTGTGTGCTCTACAGTGCTATTGTGCATATTATCGATCAAAGGTATAGAGCTGCGCCCTGTTTACGTATGTAAAAAGTAGTATTTCATACTTAATTATGCCTATAGAATTACTTGTCGTATCGATATTTTTCTAACATGTGGTAATTTTTTTTCCAGACTGGTCTCAATATGGCTGTCTGTATAAACTAGTATACTTCTGCGGTCTGCCGTGCAATTGCATGAATACTGGGCTATAGAGCTTAGCCCTGAACATCTTTTGGTTGTTGAGAAATGGTGCGGACGTGTGGTAAGCACTTGGTTTAACTTTATTTAATCAGCCATCAAGTTAGGACTTCATACATTGGTATTACTAACCGTCGGTCTGGTACCAACTTTGAACTTCAGAAGGAAGTAATTTTATTCTAATGATGATTAATGTTGCAGGTAACTGATAGTGACTGTCTGCCATGAATGTGACATCCTTGTGGCAAGTGAGGCTGAAAACCGTGTGGAGTCTCAAGATCACTCACATCATAGCAACTTGGATACTTGTGTGTATGCATATTTTGTGGAATATCTTTGGGTATAAGAAGCGAAGAGATGAATTACATTGCAATTCAAATATTCCCATGATAGGTAATAAACAGGTTTTTGTTACTTCTATTATTAATACCCATTTTGTATCAGCTATCATTTTTAAGCAAAATATACATATTCTACTGATATCTAGTGAACCTGTGAAGCACTTATTTACTGATATTATCCGTGAGCTGCTTTCATCACAGCAAGTTGAAGTCAATCCAGTGACAAGACATCCTCCATCTATTCTTCTGCTTTCTATAGCCCTTATGAGTGATAATGCAACTAAGCAAATGTTGAAAGCCTTGAAGTCATTCTATCATACAACCTGTTTTTACTTCAATAAATTGCAATAACAATAATATGGTAATAATTATCTTTCTAGATTCCTGATGAAGTTTTTGCATGCAACGCTTGTTGGATCCGAGCCCACGAAAATATCGCCCATCAACCTGTTGAACCTTTTGCACTAACATCTTGTGAACCTGCTGTGCACATATGATGACAATGTGTGGTATCTGGGATGGGCTAGGTTTCAAGATAGTTTGGCACCACCTGCTAGCTTCCTGGATGGGATTTTGATGAGGGAAGATGTTAAAAATAAATAATTGGTTGTTAGATTAAGAATGTCTTTTTGTTTTGTAACCCTATAGGCTGTAGGTATGCACTGGCTACTTAGGAAAGAGAAAAGGCTTCACCTCCAATACTTATACTAATTCTACGGCCTAAGCACTTGAAGCTCATTTAACCTAGCTCACGTCTTATTATTTTATATTGTACCTACATAGCAAACGAACATACACCCTCCAAGAGGTTATTTCTACCAAAGAGATGTAGTATTAGTTCCTGCGTAGTTTCTACAAGAAAACGTTTCTACTTTCTAATATAAAGGTACTATTTTTAGCTCTGGCTGCGCTAGTATAATTATACGGAATTAACAAGACAAGAAAAAAACAATAAATAAACTGTTTGAAATTATATAATGAATGTCACTGTCACTCATTGGTAGTTCACAGTTTTTTTTTTTGGTGTTGTCATGTTGTTTTGGCTTAGCGCAAACCATTTATTTTTCTATTTTTTAAAACCAAATTAAATAAAATTGGCGGTACAATAAAATATATAAAGTACATATTCAAGAAGCCCATTAAATAAGCTTTCCATTGATATGCATTTTGTACCTGTTGGAGGCCGAGTACCGTTATGGAACATTTCGGACAATAGCAGCTTTACAAGCCACTACAGCTATTCAGTTTAATTACATGTAATTCAATTTTATTAATTTGTAAATAATAGGTTTTACCAGTCACTGTACTGAGTGATCTACAAATTATGTGAAACAGACGTAGTAGATGAATGAAAGAATAAAAATGATAATGGGACATTTTTTATGCTTCGGGAACTAGCGAACTTACCTACCTACTAGGAAATTTGTATTTGGTGTTCAGTTTGGTGAAATGAAACGCAAAATAACCTAAATGTCAATGTCAAAATTTAGCGCTTAACAGAAGCGAAGCCGGAAGAAAAGAAAAGTTCAGTTCAGTCAACAATAGTGAGTCGCAATGGGTGGTTAGGCAGAATTATTTCTAAGATATTTCTAGTATTTCGTAGTATTAAGATATCAAGTGTGTTAGTAAATACTTACAATGAAACTAAAATAGAAAATTAAAGAAATTATCGAGTGCAAATTGTGCTAACTCCATTCGACCGTGAATCACTTTCATCGCTTTCTATTTGTCCAAATTACAAAATTTTAAATTGCGTGCCATCTTTGTGTAGTTAGTTATTTTGAGAGAAATTGAAATAGGAAAAAGTTTTTGTTTTTTCAAAAATTGGAAGAATTAACATGCAAAAAACCGCTTTTACCGAGGCAAAAGACGAAGAAATGGAGCGAAGAAGGGAACCTTTTTGGGTGTTTGGATACGGATCCCTTTGCTGGAATCCTGGATTCGAATACCAACAATGCACCACTGGATATGTAAAGGGATTTTCTAGAAGATTTTGGCAAGGAAATACTACACACCGTGGGACTGAAACCAAGGTAAATTGTACAAAAATCAACGCGGCCGAGGCTGGATTAAATTGCACAAAATGATGTTTTTAAACATGCCAGTTAATGATAACAAAAGCAGTCTCATTCATCAAAATTTTTTACTGAATTTAATGCTTTGCGATAGTGTAGGAATTGTTTTTACGAAAAGTTCAATGACATCTGCAACTAAGGTTTTGAACAGGTGTTGTCTGATGCAATCTTATGCCTTCTTTTCAATCTTGCGGATTTACGTTCCTATTTAAACTTAGCTGTGGATTGGAGTGACCATAATATTAATAATGTTATTTCTAATTTAGCCTCCAGTATGATGACATTTTTTTATGTTTAAATTTTTATGTAACCTATTATTTTTGCCTTGCTATAATTAGTTTTATAGTTAGTCAAGAGCAATTACAGCATATTTTTTTGTAAAGAATGGATAAATACCTATTTATTTTTTATTAGTCATGGTTCTGAAATGTAAATATTATTTTATGTTAATCTCTAATTGCCAGTGTTTACTTAGCTGTATGACCTCATTTCAAATGATAAAGTATATACTGGCTTCTATTATGTAAAACTATTATGTATTACACCTATGTATATAATATTTTTATATACAAGACTATTGAAACAATTAGACTTCTAATTTAATCATTGGATCATAGAACCAGCAGCTTAAGCTGAGTTTAGGTTGTAATCTTCTAAAATATTTCCAAATTAAATCATTGGTTGGTTTGATTATTTTTAATAAATTAAAACACTTTTGCACCATTTAGGTCTGTATTACAGAACGATGCTCAGTCATCGATCGGTGCTCAAGCAGAGATTTTATTCACTAATTGATCACTATATGAATTAAATCTCTGCTTGAGCACTGATCAATGACTGAGCATTGTTCTGTAATATGGACCTAAAAAGTCTATCGACAAATATGTAGGCATTAGAGAAGTACTCAAAGCCTGGTATGTTGAATATTTAAATAACAGGTATTAGAAGCAATGTTTCATTCGTTTATACATTACCACTGAACTAAAAAAAAGGAAATTAATGTATATATACTTTAAGATCTTTTAGCTCCAGTTTACTCCACCTCTTCAGAATACTCTCAGATTACTTAAGAGAGTAAAATTCAACAAGCTCTTTTATTTTCCTGTATTATATATATATTATTATGTATATATATATATATGCTTATTATATGGATATTATTGTAGTATATGTTTTTTTATTTATTTCATGAACCCATTTGTGGCTGCACTGATAACTGCATTAACTTTTCTATTTTGTGTTAACTCTTCAGCATTTAATTTCATTTGAAACTTTGGATGATTTATTCCAATTTATTATTATTATGGATATTTATTTATTCCAACATTTCAACCTATTTTTCACCTTATAAACAAAAAGTAAAGCCAACTCCACAGTAGTCAATTGTTATTTCTCTGATCTGTGGCAAAACCAAATAAAATTGACCAATGAAAAATGTCTTGAGTTTATAGGTAATTAGATACGTTATTTAAGTAGGTACCTGAAAGAGTTTTGGCGGGAAAACGATAAAGATCGCGTCAACGCATTGTATTATTTTCCGAAACTTGTGTTATTTTCAGTGTTAGTGCGTAAAATTGGTGGCGTTTTATTCTTTAATTGCTGTAGGAAAGTACATAATGATGGTGAAAAGTCTCTTTTCGTATTGTTTCTAAAACTCCATAGAAGCTTCTGGTAAAGTTGCCATAAAATAAAAAATCATTTATAATCTCTAAATATATATATAGCTCAAAGGTAAAGGACTGACTGATTGACTGACTGACTGACATAGTGATCTATCAACGCACAGCCCAAACCACTGGTCGGATCGGGCTGAAATTTGGCATGCAGGTAGATGTTATGACGTAGGCATCCGCTAAGAAAGGATTTTTATAATTCCTCCCTTAAGAGGGTGAAATAGGTGGTGGAGAATCATTTTCCCATAGGCCACGCCGTGGACGAAGCTGCGGGCAGTAGCTCGTTTTTAATAAAATTCCTTCAAGGTTACGTATTTAGAATGACTTGGTTTTCAAAAATAAACTTAATGAGCTCTTGGTGGACAAAGCATATTACAATATTGACAAATTTCTGAAGGATAAAAATTTAATTTAATGTACAATTCCAACAACTAATATGTTTAAACATATTAGTTGTTATTTCTGATTGATATTTATTGACATGTATAATAGGCATGACGAAAGATTTTGAAATCCTCTTCCGTAATGTGGGTATACATTTATTATTTACGAAAAAACCTTTATTTCTTAAGTTTAACGAAGATTAAAGGCATTTTCCTAATATTTTTTAAATACGGCGCGAAAACGGCTCCCAGGTGTCATGGCGTCGGCTTAACGTCACTCCTAGGTAAACATGTCATTGAGTCTACGCGTAGCGAAGAAAGTAAACAAAATTTTAAATTACTTCGTGTGATCAACATGAATGCCAAAGTTTATAAGTGGTGTGCAGTACCGCAGTGTAAAAACACATTAATAAAAATGCCCAACAAAGTGTTTGTACATGTTCCAAACAAGAAAATAATAAGAGATAAGTGGTTAAAGCTCGCACGCCGAAACCCGAACGACGAAACTAGTTTTAATAGGTGCTTTATCGTTACAGAAAATTACTCGTTTTATCGGGTATTAACATGGTATTTACTCTAAAATAGCAACTTACAATCTGTGAAGAAGCTAACCTCAAAAATAAACGATGGCAAGTTTATTGCAAAAATAACCTATAAAAGATTCTTGTTTATATCAAAGTTGGTTATATCTAGAGTGAAAGATAGGCGAATACAAAATGTACTTACAAGGACGTTTCTAAACTCAGACGAGCAAAATTCCTAATTTGTTGCGAGGAAATCGCCCAAATCGATACATTAATCCTAGGCAAATTTGAGCTATTTGCCTTAATAAAGCTTGGTTCCATTGTAACAGTAGAGTGGAGTCGATAAATTACACGTGAAAGAATAAAAAATTACAAAATCAATCCAAATGCGTATATTCACAACAGCGAAAACTAGAGAATGACGTCAGGCGCTGTGATTGGTGTTTAAGTCAAAATGGCCGATTGCAGTAATTTAATGTTTTATATTATAACGTTGCCTCCGTCATATACTTTTTGTTTGTAAATACATAAGAATACAATATAACACCCAGATACAGAACAAACATCGATGTTCATCTCAAAAATGTATGTCCTGGGCGGGAATCGAACCCACAACCTACAGTTCAGAAGGCAAGGTTACTACCAACTGAGCTATCGTGTCAATAATGCATCATTCATATAGACTGGTTCTATAGATTCTATACTAAGCTCTATTGAACTAGCAATAAAGGCTCTTTATTTCTTATCCGAGCTATTTTTATATCCATCAATCTTATCATAAATATGTTTGTTACAGCCCGGCCGTGTCGCAACGCTAATAGAAGACAAGGAAGTGAGTATAAATACCTAAATATTTCTTTTACAGTATCTATTTTGAGATGTGTGACTCGCGGTATGAGTTTCGGAACTGAGTGGTGTGCGTTTGCTAACACATTTTTGATCATCATAATCATAATAATAATAACGCCCAACGATCACATACATAGATCCTGGACCCTAATTAGGATTCCCTGTCTAGAGACCCAGGAACTACGAGGACCATGGTCTCACAACACCCAGAGTCAGAACAAGTACCTATTTGCGCTTTTTATCTGTGCACAAATACTTGTCCTGCCAAGGAATCGAACCTACCGCCTCCGGGTTATGAGCCGACCTGCTCAACCACCACACCACAGAGGCTGCCGATTAATATTAGATGTTTTGTCATTACTCTCTTTCAGCAAAAACTATTTCCCACAGGTTATATGTGGATTTAAAAATCTGTCCGTTATAGTCCCGTTTCCCTTCTCATAATTTCAGAAACAAGAGCAAGATAGATGATTTTTTTTTATGTTAGTGTATGATGTGAAAAGCTAGTCGTTCACCTGATGTTAAGAGACACGGCCGCTCATAACAGAACAGTGTCACTCCAAAATATATAGTTTTGTGTGACACTGCACTGCGCACATCATCCTAAACATCAGCACAGTCTGGTAATAAGATTAACTCGACTGTGAGATCAGATCATAAAGTCTCAATTGCCCAGTAATGTCACTAGCTACAGTGCCCTTCAAACCGGAACACAGTAGTGCTTGCGCACTACTGCTTGGCGGCAGGATAACTGGCAAAGCGGTGGTACCTACATAGACGAACTTTGCAGAAAAATCCTACCACCTAGTAAACTGTATAGTGTTCAAAATAAGCAATTTTTTGAACGCATGTTTTTTTGTAGTGTATTAGGAACTTAACTTGTTAGGCAATCTCCTATTTACACTTGTTAGTCCACTCACGTTTTGTTTCAACGATCTGCCACTATAGGAAGTGACAACGTTACTTTCTTTTGTTTTCTCTATTTTAAAAATCGTTTTTGAGCGGCATTTTGCAATATTTATGGTCTTAAAAGCACCTTGATTTCCCCATTACTCTGCTTACAGCTGTGTAATAAGGTACATACCAATCATCATATCAGATTGCAGTGTCATTCGGAACTTTAAAGTTTCGCGTGACACTGCATTGCGCACGTCATCCTGACACACCAAACAGTCTAGTAATAAGATTTCTGTGAGATCAGATCATAAGTTCTCATTTGCCCAGTAATTTCACTAGCTACCGTGTCCTTCTAACCGGAACACAGTAGTGCTTGCACACTACTGCTTGGCGGCAGAATAACTGGCTAAGCGGTGATACCTACATAGATAAACTTTGCAGAAAATTCCTAGTAATACGTGTTACTGAGACGAAGCATGTAAATAATGAATATTTGTGGACATTTCACACAACGCCATCTAGCCCCAAACTAAGTAAAGCATGCACTATGGGAACCAGATAACAGATGGATACTTAGATACTTTTTGTTTGTAAATACATACATATAATACAATATAACTTTATCACTTCGTCAAATTCTCTCCATCCAAAGGTTGCCTGGAAGAAATCGCTTTTAGCGATAAGGTCGCCCATTGTTACACTTTGTATAATTGATTGTTTTTTTCTTTGTATTTTTTTTTTATTTGGTGTGTACGGTAAAGAGTTCATCTATCTATCTATAACACCCAGACCCAGAACAAAGATCGATGTTCATCACACAAATATTTGTCCTGGGTGGGAATTAAACCCACAACCCATAGTTCGGCACGCAGGGCTACTACCAACTGAGCTATCGGGCCAGTCAGTCATGTAAAAATATTAAATGGATTATTAGAGCTCGAAGCACGATAACCCGCCCCGTCCCAGACCATGTTTGTTTGCACAGCTCTCGGAACGTATCTTCATTATGATAATGATGTTGCTATGAGGATAATAAAACACTTATCCTTTTATCTACATTAAAATTGTACATGTAACGTAAAATGAAACACGGTAGAGGGTAAGCCAAACGGGATGGGCGTGTAGGCTATTTGGAATATACAAGTTGGCGTAACAACCGCTGGAAAATAAATAAATATATATATGTAACAACCTATATAACTATAGGCCTTCAGCATGTCCACACTGCGCTGTGTCTGAAACAAGAATGATCGTAGTACACCGAGCGATCCCTTTATATAGCCAGATGGGTGGGGCAGCGACGACAGTTGCCGGTGTTGCCACTGTAATAAATTTAAATGCTGCCACAGGGTAAATTACGGTACTGCCCGCTGCGCATAGAGTTTATAACTAGACGTAGCCGCCGTCATATATTTGTTTTACGTGCATGTTTCTGGTCAAATTTTTCGATTACATTTTCTTAAATGTGTGTTTGGTCTACTACACTTTTAGATCGCTACAATAACAAAATAATAACTTCTGAGCTTATCTTCTATTCTCTTCTCTTCTATTTAACTTTATTTAATTTTCTTAATGATAAGAAAATGAAATAAAATTAAATGATTGTAAATAATTACACCCATTGGCTTTTACGCCTACTCGTATTATCCAAATAGATTCCACTACATGCCCACCACGTTTGGCTAACCCTCTATCAATCATTCTGTATAATAGGTCTTTACCTATGAAATTGCCGTTTTGCAGTACAGACTTTTTCAAACAAAAAAAAGTTTTGATTGGCTATGAATTCTAAATTCAAATTAATTTTATTTTAAAAATATGACATTCTATTTACAATATAAGTCTTTTGTTTATTGATTAGCGTTGTATTTTCATTACATTTCAACATTTTTCCTCATAATGGATACTTTGAAATTTCGTGTAATTATGGAATATGAGTTCCGTCGTGGCACCAACGCGGCACAAACGACACGTAACATCAACGACGTTTACAGAGAGAACTGTACAAACGAACGTACAACCCGTTATTGGTTTGCTCGGTTCCGTTCTGGGAATTTTGACTTGATAAATGAACCTCGTGGTCGTCCGGAAACTTTGGTCAACAATGATGAATTAAAGGCGATTGTGGAAGCTGATGAATCTCAATCTACAACTGAGCTGGCAGCAGCTTTTGATGTTAGCATCAAAACAATATTGGTCCATTTGCGACAGATTGGCAAGATAAAAAAGCTTGATAGATGGGTGCCCCACGAACTTAACGATCGCCAGCGCAACGTACGCGTCGAGAATTGCGTTGCGCTGCTTAACGGGCACAGAAATGAAGGAATTTTGAACCGAATTGTTACGTGCGACGAAAAATGGATTCTTTTTGACAATCGAAAGCGCTCAGCAAGTTGGTTAGATCCTGTTTCGGTACCAAAGCAATGTGCAAAACGAAAAATGACCCCTAGAAAGGTGATGGTCACAGTTTGGTGGTCTAGTGCTGGTGTGATTAATCATAGCTTTTTACAAAACGGCGAGAGCATTACTGCAGATGTGTACATTGAAAAACTGACCACAATGATGGTGAAACTCGCACGTCTGCAACCAGCTTTGGTCAATCGGTCGTCTCCACTGCTACTTCACGACAACGCGCGACCCCTTACTGCACAACAGACCGTCTCTAAGCTGCATGAATTGGGTTTGGAAGCTCTCCCTCATCCGCCATACTCACCAGATCTTGCGCCTACCGACTATTACTTTTTCCAAAATTTGGACAACTTTTTAGCGGGAAAAAAATTCAATTCCCGAGAGGCAGTACAAAACGCCTTTGAAGAGTTTGTTGTCTCCCGTCCTGCTGATTTTTTCAAGAAGGGCATCCATAAACTGCCACAGCGTTGGCAAAGATGCATTGATTGCAGGGGTGATTACTTTGAATAAAAGAAATAAATAAGTTCGAAAAAAAAATACTTTCACTTTTTTCAAACAAAACGGCAATTTCATAGGTAAAGACCTAATATTAATGAATGATACGTAATCATATACAGCCTTATTAATAAACACGAACTAGATTTAGACTAGTTACAACACCATCTTTTGTCTCTTTCGATCCAGCTAAATATTCCAGTAGCAAAAAAAGGACAAAAGCTGAAGTAACTAATCCGAGACTAATACCCGTTTATTAATAAGGCTGATAGGGTATAGGGTAGCTCAAACAAATCCTGCTAAACCGATTCCAATATCTATATATATTAAAAGAAAGTCGTGTTAGTTGCACCATTTATAACTCAAGAAAGGCTGAACCGATTTGGGTGAAAATTGGTGGGGAGGTAGCTAAGAACCAGGAGACGGACATAGGATACTTTTTATCCCGTTCGACCGTGTATTAATAATTCGCCCGTGCGAAGCTGTGGCGTGTGTTGTTAATAAAAACCCATACTAAATAGGTTCTACATCCACTGATAATGGTTAAACGTTCAATCAATCTTCGTATTGTTGGGAGATGGACCTTTTCTCAGAGAGTGCAATGATCGAAATTCTTTACATAATTGTATTTTATTAAGAATATAGCTCCAATGACGCAAAATTATAACACCAATTGAAGGGGTGAGAATAAAAAGGATTTAATTGATTTTTTTGACCAAATGACTTATGGGTATCGTTGGATTCAGCGTGAAATTATCTTCAATAATACATTCTCAAAATACCGAAATGAGGCTTAAATCTCGAGATTTTGAGTCTAAAAATGGTTTATCTGTCACAGGAATACAGTACGCTTAGCATAAAAACATTGCTTTATTTCTTTTATTATATTATATTTTTACAGTAATTGTATGAATTAGTACTATATTTAGTAATTTTAAATAGAAATATAACATTTTCAAGCAACTGAAACTTACATAAACCTTTTCTATTACCTTATAAGCACTCTACATAAAAATGACACCGTTGACGTTTAAAGTCAATTTTCTCGAAACTGTCAATTTGTCAGTTAAATCCTTTTTATTCTCAACCCTTCAATTGCATTTGTATTTCTCTTCGTTCATGCATAAGGTCATTGGTTTATTCGCTGACGTGTCATTCTTCGAAGTTATGAGGATACAGCTTCTGACCTTCCAATGTTTATGACAATACGTAATGCACCTCCGAAATATTGACCTACAAAACTGTGATTGGCTTAGCAAGTTGCCTCAATAGCTCTGAACATTTCGGTTTACCAATTTGTAATCGAAATTTCGGTACCCTTTGTTTCATTATTGTACAAATTGGTTACCGGTTTGATCAATCGTAATTGGTCAACTTCATCTCATCAAATTTCGGTACTTTAAAGTTGATCTAATTGCTTCAGATTAATTATTTGTTCGTAGGAGGTCGACAACTTTGTGTGAAACAACAACTGATTTTTTAATTTCCTCTTTTATTGTATTGTTGCCCATCAAGTCGTAATTCACTTTAGTAGATGCCTTAACACTACCAGCTGTATAAAATCCTAAATATTTTTCAACCATAAAAATTAGACGTATACTGCATGTAGGTACGTAGGTAGGTTCGTACCCATGCTACGACACACTTACCATAAAACAATTTTATTGTTATTTATTTTATCGTATCATAATAAAATATCTTGATGAACAAATGGCATCAAAAATAGAGACAGAGCTGTCCTATATATCGGAAAAGAAACCAACTTTCAAACAGAAATTTGTTCGTCGGATTATAATACGTAAATATATATAGCTAGTACCTAGCTGATTAGTAAAAGAAAAAAATGTTTATTACAACTGAATATGCATTCAGGTGTTATAAACATTTTTTTTATTTTATATGGAAAATGATTGATGAACAAATGACATCAAAAATAGAGACAGAGCTGTCCTATATATCGGAAAAGAAACCAACTTTCAAACAGAAATTTGTTCGTCGGATTATAATACGTAAATATATATAGCTAGTACCTAGCTGATTAGTAAAAGAAAAAAATGTTTATTACAACTGAATATGCATTCAGGTGTTATAAACATTTTTTTTATTTTATATGGAAAGTGTAGGCTAAACACCACACTGGCCAATTGAGGGTTGGTGGGTGACACGTGACCTCGAATTTTGTGATTCACTCTCAACGTTTTCCTTCAGAGTTCGTTGCAAATTCCGTAAATAACTTGTAAGTCATCGGCGCCGGCCAAGTTAGGTTTTAACCAGGTTGCGTGTCAGTTTGAACGCACTAAACTAATCTTCTTTTCTTTCACAATTTTACTGCGCATTTAGTTCACTAACTATTCATATCACAAGTTGTGAATCACAAACTATCAACACGTGTAACTTCGCACGTGTCTAACTGTAATGCTATTGGTGCTACTCACTCGTTACTAATAGTATTAAGGTCGTGAAAATAACTTAAATGCGCTATTTTTGCTTCGCTTTAAGATCTTTGTGCGTCATATTGATCTTTAGTGCTATGTGCTTAATTACACGACAGATGTATTCTGATTGTTTTAGGTTGATTAAGAAATCAGCCCTAAAGAATCAAAAATCAGCTGTTCGAAAATCTCGAATTCTTTCGATTTATCTATTACGAGCTTCTGCCCGCAGCTTCGCCCGCGGCGTGGCCTATGGGAAAATAATTTAACCACCCATTTCACCCTCTTAAGGGTGAAATTTCGAAAAATCCTTTCTTAGCGGATGCCTTCGTCATAACATCTACCTGCATGCCAAATTTCATTGGAAGCCTGGGATTGGAAGTATAATAATTTCAAATCTTTTCTATTTTTCGATACCACGGCTCCCGTGCTATATCTTCTCTTCTATTTCTCTTGTTATATATTCTAAACTAGATACTGTTTATATTTAATTGTATTAATATTCTTGTAATTTTTATTTATATTTTTGTAAGTAAGTGTTGAATAGATGTTTTTCTTTCTATATTTCTCTCCTTCTTTCTAACTCTTAAATTACTGACTAATCTGTAAATATTATGTACGAGCTTCTACCCGCAGCTTCGCCCGCGGCGTGGCCTATGGGAAAATAATTCAACCACCTCTTTACCCTCTTAAGGGTGGATTTCTAAAAATCCTTTCTTAGCGGATGCTTTCGTCATAACATCTACCTGCATGTCAGATTTCAGCCCGATCCATCCAGTGGTTAGGGCTGTGCGTTGATAGATCACTATGTCAGTCAGTCAATCAGTCAATCACCTTTGAGTTATATATATTTAGATGTATGGCGTTTATTCTGTAGTGTATCCATGTTCCCGTATCCTCACTATTATTGGGATTTTTTCAAATAATAAACTACTGTACGTGATACAACCACAGTATATGTAACAGTACTGTGGTAATACAACAGTATAACTGGATTGTAACTAGGTGGTAGGACTTTGTTGCAAAGTTCATCTAGGTAGGTACCACCGCTTTGCCAGTTATTCTGCCGCCAAGCAGTAGTGCGCAAGCACTGCTGTGTTCCGGTTTGAAGGGCACTGTAGCTAGTGAAATTACTGGGCAAATGAGACTTTATGATCTGATCTCACAGTTTAGTAATCTTATTACTAGATTGTGCTGATGTCTCTGGATGACGTGCGCAGTGCAGTGTCACGCGAACCTCTATACTTTAGAGTTCCGAGTGACACAGCAGCTGATATGGGCAGCCGTGTCGTTTAACATCAGGCGAACGGCTAGCTCGTCACGTCATTCCTTTTGTAAACATTTCGTTAGTCCGTCTTCTTTGTAGTATTACTATTCAATTTTCACTGATAATTTTTATCTATCGCAATATCGAAGAAACCACTGTCAATGTTCGCTTAACAGTGTTTTTGTATTCATCACAAAAATTCCCTAATATTGGCAACGGTCCATTTGTCAGAATTAGTTTTTGATCTGACCGAAAATAAAATGGAAAGTAAGTCAACGGTTTCAAAATTTTCTTTGTGAGTACTAATAACCTTTAACGTTGCTCTTGGTTCGGTATTTTTAAAGGTTTCGTGAATCATTAACCAGTTGCTGTAGTTCATTTGAGTTAGTGTAGTGGCATAGTTTATTAAGTGTTAGTATAATGTAGTGCAGTGAAAACAAGTGCTACCTAAAAAGAACACAAGAACAAAGTGTCTTCGCCTTAATAGAGACAATAAGAAACGTGTTATTGGACACATTCTTAGATAATTCGGTTGTAAAGTTTAAGTTAAATTCAAATTACTCATTAGTCAAATAGTTGGCTAGATTGTAATATTAGCAGAGTGTAATTGTGCATTCTAGGAATAAAAAAAAAAAAAAAAAAAAAAAATTAACCTGTTGCTGGCATCACAAGGAACCACTACAATTTTTTTAATCATAGCAAATTATTTTTGATTTGTTGCAAGAATCAATCACCAAAAATGTTGTAATACCAAAACTTTCAGTTCGTCTGAATTATAAGTTTTTGACTAAGGGGTCCGTATTACAGAACGATGCTCAGTCATCGATCAGTGCTCAAGCTGGGATTTCATTAATAAAGTGATCAATTAGCGAATGAAATCTCTGCTTGAGCACCGATCGATGACTGAGCATCGGTCTGTAATACGGACGTAAGATGCAAAGAATGCCAAGCCAAGTGCAGATTATATCGTAATAACATTTTGAATGATTTCACTCTATCATTATCATCATCTCCAGAACGATATCTCTTAGTTGCTTTACAAGCTTACAATACAACGTACCGCTCTGCTGTGAGAACTCAGAATTGCATCCGGCAATTTGCGAATTGGCAATGATCCGATGTATACGTGCGACCCTCCACGTGATCCATTGTGCCTTTCATTTTTGTGTCATACATCAATACGAATACTCATTTCATTATTGAACTAGTGTACAAGCTTACGAAACGAACTAAAACTATCAAGCTGAAGAAAATCGCTATACAAAACTAGTCGATGAAAATATTTAGGTAATACATCTTGAACGAATAATCCTGTGATATGGGTGAATTAAAATAATAATATTGTCAGTTCCATTAGCCACTAATTGAGCCTCCCCGGCTTCGCGCGGTTGAATTAGAAAAACGCGGTTTAACGAGATAAATCCTATGTCCGTGTCCTGGCTCTAAGTTACCTCCCCACCAATTTTCAGCCAAATCGGTTCAGCCGTTTTGAGTTATAAATAGTGTAACTAACATGACTTTCTATATATACAGTGTCTTATATTATAGGTATATATATATTATTATTATTTTTTTTTTTTTTAATTAAAAAAAATTTAATTAAAATATTTGCTGATTGTTATTGTTTATGGAGGTAGTAGAATAAAAACTAGTCTTGATCTAACCAGGGATCCATATGGATTACCAAACATGATGATGTGAATAAAACACAATTGAAGGGGTGAGAATAAAAAGGGTTTAACTGATTTTTTTCACAAAATGACTTATGGGTATCGTTGGATTCAGCGTGAAATTATCTACAATGATACATTATCAAACTACCGAAATGAGGCTTAAATCTCGAGATTTTTAGTCTAAAAACGATTTATCTGTCACAGGAATACAGTTCGCTTAGCATAAAAACATTATTATATTTATTTAATTATATTATATTTTTACAGTAACTGTATGAATTAGTACTATATTTAGTATTTTAAAATATAATTAATACATTTTCAAACAACTAAAACTTACATAAACCTTTTCTATGACCTTATAAGCACTCTACGTTAAAATAAAGCCGTTGACGTTTAAAGTCAATTTTCTCGAAACTATCAATTTGACAGTTAAACCCTTTTTATTCTCAACCCTTCAATTCATATGGATTACCAAACAATTGAATTCGCGATCGTGATCGCAACAGGCGATTCCAACAATCCACTTTCATCAATAACCAATTTAATACGCATTACACAAATTGCATAGAAAATTGGCATAAACTTAGTGTTACAAAATATTGACAGCAACATTGTTATTGGCACCGTGATCATATTGCTCGTTAAATATTTACTGAAGATAGGCTCGATAATGTGGATCATGTAACACTTGAATTGATAAAACCCGATGTCTGGGTCTGTTATGGCAACAAATCTTTCAATTGATCGATTCGGCATCTCTCGATGTGATACGCGTGATATTAGATTGTTTAAGATCTATGTCGCACTCCTTTGCCGCGTGATCGGTTGGATCAATAACTTAATCACCTAGCAACATAAATGTTGCTATGCTATGTGTAGTTCTACCAATTATATATTCTGGAATTTTAACATCCTATATCTTTTGATATTGTGACCAAAATGTTTGAAAAGATCATACTGATAATATTTTTTAACGAAACATAAACTTTTATAAAATGTAACAGCCTAAATTAAAGGTACATATCACAAAAAATATAACCACTTTGTAAAATTTAATTCAAGCTTTTAAAAACGCTCGGGTCAGGTGTAATAAACCTTTTTTGAACGCCTAATGCTGTTGGTCTCTACCGAGCTTTACAGCGTCACCGGACGATTTGAACTGTCACTAGCAGTAACATGCAGGTTCATAAAGAATGACGATACATAAAACATAATCTATAAATAAATATGTGTGGACATTTCACACAGCGCCATCTAGCCCCAAACTAAGCAAAGCTTGTACTATGGGAACCAGATAACTGATACAATACTTAGATACTTTTTTTTTGTAAATACATACATAGAATACAATATAAACACCCAGACACAGAACAAACATCAATGTTCATCACACAAAATGCTTGTCCTGGGTGGGAATCGAACCCACGACCTGCAGTTCAGAAGGCAGGGATACTACCAACTGAGCTATCGGGCCAGTCGCTGTATATAAAATTCAAAGTGAATAAATTGAATAACTGACTGAATAACTGACTTATATATAAGTAAGATATATATATCTACGCACAGCCTTAACCGCTGGTCCTAAGACTTAAAATTTGGAGGGTGTGTTCTTTGTTAAGTGTAGGTAAGAAAGGGTTTTTCGAAATTTCACCCCTAAGACAGTGAAATGAGTGGTTGAATTCTCTATGAAAATTTTTCTTCGTTTCGTAGGCCTGGCGAAGCCGCGGGCAGAAGCGAGTAATTCTTATAAATGGCAACTTGAGAATTTAATCAACATTATCCTAACGTAACATTTGCAGCCACTAGACATAATGTTATGATAAGAAGGACAAACAGAAACCATTGTTTTAATTAATATATGAACTATGAACCATTAAAACAAATGGCTAGTCAATGAGATAAAATCCATAACATGCTTATACTAACTGAAGTACTTACTATTGAGTGAGAACAAAAGACAAAAGAACATCGTTGAACACTGAAATGTGTTGAAATATTCACTGTAGAAATGATGTCAGGAGATACCGATTACACTACAATGTCTGCAATAAATAACCCAATCGATAGTTGAATTTCTATTCGAATGGCCCTATTTTAATCCTTCTCATTCCCATTCTTTATCCCTTAATTAAAACGTTAGGTTCATTACGATTACATTTTATTTATTTACTAGGTGGTAAGACTTTTCTGCAAAGTTCATCTAGGTAGGTACCACCGCTTTGCCAGTTATTTTGCCGCCAAGCAGTAGTGTGCAAGCACTGCTGTGTTTCGGTTTGAAGGGCATTGTAGCTAGTGAAAATACTGGGCAAATGAGACTTTACAATCTCACAGTCGAGTAATCTTATTACCAGACTGTGCTGATGTCTCAGGATGATGTGCTCAGTGCAGTGTCGCGTGTAACTTTATATTTTAGAGTTCTGTCTGAGTGGCACTGTACTGTTATGGACGGCCGCGTCGCTTAAACGTTTTTGTGTACGTTTTTCCTGACATGTGAGTTTATGATATTTTTTCTTAAAACGCATTAAATTTATTTTTGGCGCGTTCCACCATTCTTTCGTGTCTTTGTTCTCATTTTCTTTATTGATAAATATTCGCTGCCGACCTACATTCAGCATTGATTCGGAATTGTTTGCAAAAATTGTATCGTCTTCACAACAACTCTAATAAAACAGCATCTGTATTTTTTTTAATTATCATCCAGTTCATTAGAAGTAAATGGCGGGGACAGTTTTGGCGGGAAAACGAAAAAGATCGCGTCGCCGCATTGTATTATTTTCCAAAACTTATCTTATTTTCAGTGTTAGTGCATAAAATTGGTGGCATTTTATTCGTTAAGTGCTGGATTACAGGCGTGAGTGTGGGAAAATGGTATAATGATGGTGAAACGTTTCTTTTCGTGTTCATTCCAAAACTCCATAGAAGCTTCAAGTAAAATTGCCACCACTTTACTAGAAGTATGACTTTGACTAGACTATGACTTGACTTGATGACTTCGACTGTGACTTGAAACATATTTGCGTGAAATATCAAACTTGATAAATTATCAATTACTTGACACTGGCTAAATACACAAAAGTGTGGAGCCAAAAAAAAATATGGCGGGGATGGAATTCATGAAAATGCGTCTTTTTCTAGTATGTTCTGGGTGGGTCATTGGATTGATGAACTATTTCATCTATCATTAAGAAATTAACTATGTCAAAAGGTCAACGCGTGATTTAGACGATTTAATGTTTAAAATATGCAGTGTTGATTCAAATTCGCAAACACTTATATGTTGATTCTTGTATTCGTTGTGTTAGGCCCTGACCTATTTCGGGGCCACCAGCCAGGCTGGCGATAAAGCGATAATAATCGATTTAGAATGAAATACTAAATTCTAATACTAACTAAACTAAAAACTAAGTACTAATACTAAATTTTAGAATGAAATATTATGGTGAAAATGTGAAATGCGTTTTTAGGTGAATGCGCTACGTCTTCGACTGCATCGTTGCTTCAGGAGAGTTGCAGTCAAACGTTGGCCTATTCGTACATAAAAAAGATACAGCGCTGGCTGATTGATAAAATAATAATCACACTAATAATATTATAAAGGCGAAAGTTTGTATGTGTGTATGTTTGTTACTCCTTCACGCTCAAACGGCTGAATAGATTTGGATGAAATTCGGTACCGAGATAGCTTATACACTGGATTAACATATAGGCCACATTTTTTGCCGGAAAAGTGAAATGTTCCCGTGGGATGAGCAAATAATTAAAATACTTTTTATCCGCGGGTGAAACCGCGGGGCGCAACTAGTATTAATTATCACAGAGGAAATACTCTAGTTAATGTCACAAAATGATCATGAAGATCGATCTTTCATATCGAGTGACAAACTAAACACGCGTTGCTACTTTGTTGTTGTTTTTAACTGAACATTACGTATCAGATGTTTATGAACATCAATACAACGTAATTCAATGATTATGAACGTGATGCAATTTTATTTTTCACATTGGTTGTATCATCGACAATAAATTTTTCAACACTTGCTTATTAATTTGAATTGAATTGTAATTTACTACCTTGTACAATCTCCTGGCATTTCACATAAATATTTTTTACTTTATTAATCTAGTTGCGCCCCGCGTTTTCACCCGCGGATAAAAAGTATTTTAATTATTTGATCATCCCACGAGAGCATTTCACTTCCGGGATAAAACGTAGCCTATATGTTAATCCAGTGTATAAGTTATCTTGGTACCGAATTTCATCCAAATCCATTCAGCTGTTTGAGCGTGAAGGAGTAACAAACATACACACATGCAAACTTTCGCCTTTATTTATAATATTAGTGTGAAGTGTGATTAGTGTGATTATGAGTTGATTGTGAGATACTTGAACCTCGGCTAGGATAAATCCCGTGGTGTAAAGTTCAGTCCTTTACTAACATTAACTTTGCACTGCCTTACAAAAATTTCCACGTTACACCCAGGTTAACTGGAAGATAATGCTTCTAGCATTAAGTTCGCTCATGTCCCTAAATTTGTTGTTTGTGCAATAAAGCATTTTGCATCTATCTATCTAATTTCTCAATTGAAGGGTTGAGAATAAAAAGGGTTTAACTGACAAATTGACAGTTCCGAGAAAATTGACTTTAAACGTCAACGGCGTCATTTTAATGTAGAGTGCTTATAAGGTAATAGAATAGGTTTATGTGAGTTTCAGTTGCTTGAAAATGTTTTAATTCTATTTTAAATACTGAATATAGTACTAATTCATACAATTACTATAAAAATATAATATAATAAAATAAATATAATAATGTTTATATGCTAAGCGAACTGTATTCCTGTCACAGATAAACCGTTTTTTGACTAAAAATCTCGAGATTTAAGCCTCATTTCGGTAATTTGAGAATGTATTATTCAAGATAATTTCACGCTGAATCCAACGATACCCATAAGTCATTTTGTGAAAAAAATCAGTTTAATCCTTTTTGTTCTCACCCCTTCAATTGATGTCTACAACTTGCGAATTACTATGTCGCCATGGAAATGTTCCACACAAGTACGTGTTTTTAATTTTTAATGGCTCATACTGTTTTCCTCCAAAACTGATTTAATCATATTTGCATAGTTTTTCAAGGTCAAAGAACATGAACTCGGCGATCCAATGCTTTAACATTATCGATGGTATTTTTACGATCTATTTATGTATTCAAGTAAGTCAAGATTACACACTAAGTGCAAATATATGCTAAGACGAGCGGTGTTTATTTTCGTTTATGTAATGATTGTTATGGAATTTTCTTGTTGATATTAAACACCAATTTAAGTCAATCATAATTGTAGAGGAGAGAACAAAAAGGGTTTATCTGATTTTTTTCACAAAATGACTTATGGGTATCGTTGGATTCAGCGTGAAATTATCTGCAATAATACATTTTTAAAATACCTAAATGAAGCTTAAATCTCGAGATTTTGAGTCTAAAAACGGTTTATCTGTCACAGGAATACAGTTCGCTTAGCATAAAAACATTATTACATTTATTTTATTATATTATATTTTTACAGTAATTGTATGAATTTGTACTATATTTAGTATTTTAAAATAGAATTAAAACATTTTCAAGCAACTGAAACGTACATAAACATTTTCTATTACCTCATAAGCACTCTACATTAAAACGACGCCGTTAAAGTTTAAAGTCAATTTTCTCGAAACTATCGATTTGACAGTTAAACCCTTTTTATTCTCAACCCTTCAATTATCATCACCATGATACGATCATGTAACACCATCATATCATCATCATCGCAAAGGAATGGGTCTTCCTTGCAAATATATTTGCCACTAATGTATGTGAAACCATTTCTATTTACGGTGTGAATAGGTAATAAAAAATGACAATAATAATAGTGATATTATTATTGTCATTAAATTTACACCTGTAATTAACAATGCAATTGTTTTTGGTATCAATACCACGTTATTCTAATCCATTATACATGGAGTTCGTTGAATCGGCAAGTAGTTGACTCAATTTGTCACACTGTTTGCTCTGTACTTTAGTGTTTTATTGTTTTGGTTGTACAAAGGAATTGGTTGCACCTATAGACTTTTTTCTGTGTAAGAAAGTATTAAAAATGAGCCAAAAAATAATATTCATGCCGTTCAAGAAAATTTTATCTCATCAGCTCTCCATATGTCAACTAATATCTGATTATGTATGATATTGACGCTAGATTTGGCTTAAGAGGAAAATCATTGTCTATTGTGTATTCTAAACGTATCTATAGAAACGTATATAGATTTTTAGAACACCTTATTGTTTTAACTGATATCAACTGAGTTGTCGATTGATTGTGTTTTTGGATTTTCCTCATCTGGCCATCTGACAATCTTTCAACATTTCAACAGTGCCAAATTTCACGGCAAATTGTGCTATAATCTTCCTTCGGTAGTTTGAGAAGAAAATGGCAACTAAACAAAAAAACACGTTGTGAAAAAGGTACTACGTCGTAGGACGCTCATGTCCCTAAATTTGTTGTTTGTGCAATAAAGCATTTTGCATCTATCTATCTAATTTGTCAATAGATGTCTACAACTTGTGAATTACTATGTTGCCATGGAAATGTTCCACACAAGTACGTGTTTTTAACTTTTAATGGCTCATACTGATTTCCTCCAAAACTGATTTAATCATATTTGAGTAGTTTTTCAAGGTCAAAAAACATGAACTCGGCGATCCAATGAAAATGCACCCTACCAAACCCTACGTTTGATAACACGCGCACAAACCTATGTCATTATGTTGCTGATTATAGAAGCAGCCTAACCATACAGCTACTTTACTCTTTGGTTATGAAAATTGAACTTTATTTTTCTTTGTTCCAGGGAATCACATGGGGCAAAGCGTTCTTGGTCTCCGCTGAAAACCACATAGCACTACCTTATTTATCTACGAGAGAATGCCAGCTTGGAGGCTATCGGACGTACACTGTCAATTTCCAGCCAAGGCCTGTCTTATTTTCTTCTAGTAGCAGTAGCACAAGTATACCCTCAAACCATGCATCCAGTGACAAAAAAGACGCGTTACTATACATAGCAGTTCCAGAAAACCGGCATTGGCTTGGCTCTGCACCTCTACCAGACATCGCTAAGCAAATTCTCGAATGCAAAGGATCATCTGGCTCAAACGCCGAATATCTGTTAAAGTTAGCTGATTTTATGAGGGAAGAGATACCTGAAGCGTTAGATGATCACTTGTTTTCCTTAGAAAGGTTAGTTAGGAAATTCGCAGCAGATATGAGGATATGCCTGAATACGCTGATGGGCGTAGAAAGAGAGGTTAAAGAAGAGAAAGATGAAGGGAGGCAAGAAGCCAAAGCTGTTGTTCCTAGCTACCAGTTTGCGTCGCGCATTCCTGAAAAGAAGTTGCGTTGCGTCAATATGTGATTCGCGATCGTATGGATGATTTTGTTGGTGTTACTAAAGATCCAGTCATTTTATGTAGTTAGTTGCAAACGCTTTTGATAATGTTACAGTCTTTTATTATTGTAATGAACTAATGACTTGACTATTGATTCATTTGATGTTATGTATCATTTTGTTTGATGAATAAATACGTTAATGTCACTTTCAAAAGTTTGTTGAGACGTAGGTATGTTAGAAAGAATTCAACAGCGTAACTGTGATTTTACATAGATGAATGACTGAGTGTTATTTATGGACAATGACCGGTTGAGGTTGAATTCCATAGACGTAATGTATAAACAAATTAAAGCTGAGGTTAGATACCGATGAAGGACCTACGTAAAGATGATATCACAAACTGTAATTAAGAATACGTATGAGAAAACTTTTAGGAAATAATTATGCCTTAAGGTTTACCGAGTGCTGACGTTTTGCGTAACAATTGACGTCGGATGCCATTTAGACCAGGGTCGATAATTTTTAAAACCAATCAAACAAATACTATCTCTATTTTTATCTGTATCAATCAACTCAAACATAAAAATCGTAATATTTTCTTTAAGAAATAGTATGCTTAACGTGCATTTTCTCAGAAAATTTACTATGGTAACATTTTTTTTTTCACCATCGGAAAGTAGAGATTTCTACGAACAGAAAACATGCCAACTTTTTGAAAAAAAGCTGTTATTTTGACGGTTTTTTCGGTATTAATTCAAAATAAGGTGAAAAAATAAATATTTTTAATCAAATAAATTACAGCGTATTTGGGACATAAAAAAGTAAGTTTTCACCAAATTTAGTTAAAAAATAATTTTTAATGTGAAAGATAAAAATAAAAAACCAAAAACTTGGTTTTTTGAATTTTTCACATAAATTTTGAGGTTATGTGAAAAAAGTGTCAAACAAAAGTTTTAGATCTTTTTATTACCTACAACTTTAACATTTGACTTTTTTCGATAGGAATTTTAGTTTTGCCGGAAATCGAGAAAAACCGTTTTTACCCTTAAAAACTCACCCCCATCCCCTTCCCGACCTCAGATCGCCCGTAAATTATTTTTCCTTTCATTTTTATAATATTCCCCTCCTTTTCTAATGGGTTTCATCCTACTATTATTTTTTTTCACTTTTTATTATTTTTAAAGGCTTCTACCCTGGTCTAATTAATTTACATAAAAATAGATCATGTATAAAGCGTACGACTGTCGTACGCTTCCGTCGTCGTAGTCGTCCGACATTCCATGGTTTGATTTAAGCTAGTGTAAAATTGAACGCAAAACAACATAACCAAATCCAATATGTTATGAAAAGTTTTGTAATGGCTGTCTTCTATGAATTCATATACTTTGATATCTCTAATGTAAAACTAACCTACTAGCTTGTATTATCTGAATGTTACGCAAACCACCTGACTTTGCCTCTGATGGTTGACCAACTATTGACAAACAAACGTGACATTTGAAAATATGTGATAATATTTTAATTTTACTTGTAACTCATAGAACAATTGAATAGTGAAATTGTGAAAATGGATTTTATCGATTTGTGTTAAGACTAAAATTACTTTGAATACTACTTAAATGTAAGACAATCACTACTAAGTTATAACAAATCATATAAATTTATGATTTTCGAATTGGCTATTTAACAAATGCAAATACTTTAAAATTATATTTTACAGTGTTTGAAGAGACTATAGGGCGGGAACATAATTTTTGCATCGTCATCAGAAATGGTTTTCTGTATCTATAATTATATAAAAATTTCGTGTCAGTGTTTGTTAACATACTGCTCCGAAACGGCTGAACCTATTTTGATGAAATTTTATATTAACACTTAGGTAGGTCTGAGAATAGGGATCTATTTTCCATCATCAGTATCACCACGCGGGTGAAAGCGCGGGGCGCAGCTAATATTGATAAAAAAATAATGTACACTTATTTTACCAAAAAATAATTTGATGAACGTCTTGCTTTTATGAGAAGACGCGTCGCCCTCATTAACCGACTTCCAAAAAGGACGAGGTACTTGTATGTTCGTCTATATGTATTTTTTTTATATACTTAATGCCGATATTTTCTCTTGTTACTGGAACAAATTTTTATCTAATGTTTGTATTGTATCACGAAGTAATATTGAGACAAACTGTAGACGGCTGAAGAAGATTTTTTTCTGTTACGGATTTGTAATGCGATCACATACATGGATCCTGGACCCTAACTGGATTCCTGTATCTAGAGACCCAGGACTACGAGAACCATTCCGCAACACCCAGACACAGAACAAGTAATTACGCTTTTTCTGTGTATAATACTTGCCCTGTCGCGATAATCGAACCTGCAGCTTCCAGATTATGAGCCGACCTGCTCAACCACAGTGCCTGTCAAGCCTCTGTGGTGTGGTGGATGAGCAGGTCGGCTCATAACCCGGAGGCGGCGGGTTTGATTCCCGCGGCAAGACTAGTATTTGTGCACAGGAAAAAAGTGCAACTTGTTGTGAGTCTAGGTGTTTTGGGAGCATGGTCCTCGTAGTTCCTGGGTCCCTAGACACAGGGGATCCTAGTTAGGGTCCAGGATATAATATGTATGTGATCGTTGAGCATTCTTATTATTATTATTGGGTAGCCAGATGTAAGTGCCCCCGTGCCTTTTTGTGCGTAATATTTAGATTATTATTATAAATAAAATACGCTTTCACTAAATATTCAGTTTCATTACATCCGCCCTGTAATGTCTTGATGGCCTTATCTATAATAATTAGCACTATACACCACTTACTATAAATAATTAAATTGACTATAATTCTTAAAACAATTAAGTTTAATTTGCGGTTAGACGTTGAAATATTGTAAACCAAATAATAAAGGAAAATTTGAAGTATTATTTTTATCTTGGTTATGTTTTCAATAATTGTTATGAAATAAAAATGGTTATTTTCGTTTATAAGTAATGTGTTATTTCATTTTTATTCAATGCTTTTTGTGTTACTTTTAAACATTTTAAAAATATTTGTTGACTTGTCTGATAGCTCAATTGGCAAGTAGCTCTGCCTTCTGGACTATAGATTGTGGGTTCAATTCCCACCCAGGACAAACATTTGCGTGATGAACATCGATGTTTGGTCTCTGTCTGGGTGTTATATTGTAATCTATGTATGTAAGTATTGTATCAGTTTCCCATAGTACAAGCTTTGCTTAGTTCGGGGCTAGGCGCTGTGTGAAATGTCCACAATATTTATTTAATTGTTACAAAATTCTTATCGAGTCGATCCAAATGTTTTAATAATTAAGTATTGTTCGTAACCATATATTTTCCTATATTTTGTTTTATTTTGTTTAAATGTGAAATTTTATTAGCTTTGTTAGCGTTAAGGTTGTAATATTTTTAGCTTAGCATAATTTTTGTATAAGAATTTGTACCTAATATGTTTAAGGCAAAGCCATAATATTAAATGACAAAAATAAATTGTGATTAAATTTTTAAATATTTTATTATTAATCTTGAGGTTTTTTTGTATTATAGAATGAAGTTACGAGCTAGATATGACGTGAAGTGTCACATGAAGTGGTAGGTAGGTATAGGTATAGGTATCACTTGATGTTAAGTGACACGGCCGCCCATAATAGTTACAGTGTCACTCGAAACTCTAATGTAAAGTTTCGCGTCACACTGCACTGCGCACGTCATCCTGAGACATCAGCACTGTCTAGTAATGAGATTACTAGACTAGACTGAGATCAGATCATAAATTCTCATTGCCCAGTAATTTCACTAGCTGCAGTGCCCTTTAAACCAAAACACAGTATTTGCACACTACTGCTTGGCTGCAGAATAACTGGCAAAGTGGAGGTAGAAGAAATTTGCAGAATAGTCCTACCACCGAGTAAAAAGAGTTCCTATACTATTATAAATAGGTAGGCACAATATTGCAATGGGGCCCAATCATTGAAATGACTTGAAACTTATAGTGCGCTGCATACTTTCCGGCTGGCGATGATTGCAATAACAAGCCTCTCTTATAATTGCTTAGTAATAAAAAAAACAAAGTGTGCTTTAGACCACACGTCTCAAATAAAACTTCTTTAGCTCCATCTATCGGCCGGTATATCTTTGTTTTTGCTTTGTTTAATGTTAATGTCGCCATTTTGACAATTGTATATTGTCATTTTACCGGACTTTTCAACGGACGGTTTCAACATAATAATACAAATTTAAGGCGTTTTTAGCTTTGTAATATTGACAATGGAGATCTACGTGAACCTACAACTTTCAACTTCCTCTCGCCTTGTAACACATTCACCAACTTACTCCCCAAGTGCGTAAGGAAATTTTACTTCAAAATTCTTTGAAATTGTATATTTTTTATATAAAAAACTATTTTCTTGTCTAAGCAAACGTGAAAGCACAATCTAACATCTAAGCAAGCAAAAAACTCAGACAATGCTAAAAATTAATTAATCTTCACATAAATAACAATAAAGTACGTACTACCTAGTACGTAATAAAATTTTAATTTACTCGTATAGTAGGATTAAATTTGAATATTACCCATTTCAAATCTATGTAATAAACATCAAAATAGAGTCGAAAATAAAACACACGAGTTTGTACGAAGGCTTTTTAATTTTCGACATTTAGATACAACTTTATCATTGTATTTCATTCAAAGGCCATCAAATATACAAACAATTAATCAGAACAACGAACTATCCTCTTCAGAACAAATAAATTCACTACCAGAACAATTAATTACACTTTCCAGTACCCAGTACAGTTTATTCTCATGTACGGTACATATACACGGATATGAGATAAAAGCACAGCGCCTCTAGCGGCAACTACACGTCACTAAGGATTTCATACAAATTTTAAGGTACGCGATATTGAGTACAGTAATGTACATTTGTATAAATTCATACGTAACGAACGAACAACTTAACAAAGCTAACTTAAATGCAAAAGTCCTAGAACTGTAGAGTATAGAGTTATAAATAATATACATGCTTAAACACAGACCAGACTATTACAATAATCAAAAAAACACTTATTATCCCAGAAAACATTGACTTAAGACAAAAAAAGTTGAAAAAAAGAGATTTGATTCCCAATCCAAATCTTGTACTTGGAGTCGTTGAAAAGAATGACAAAATGGCGGTTGTGAATTTTGAACATTTTTCCATAAATTATATTTTTGAATTTTAATGTGCGATAAGGGTGGATGGATGGGTGGTGGTGGATGGATTATCCGTTAAGTGTTCGAGATTGTTCACGAGTGTTGGCAAATGGTTCCAAGTTTTAAAACCACACCTTTTCGTTTTTTCTTCAAGGCTTTGAAGAGCCTTCAGAAAAATACTGCCACCATTTTACTGTGGCATTTTGACTGACAAAATAAGACTGACGAGTTTTGCGGGAAAGCGAAAAAGATTGCGTCCCCGGATTGTATTATTTTCCAAAACTTGTGTTATTTTCAGTGTTAGTGCATAAAATTGGTGGCATTCTATTCGTTAAGTGCTGGATTACAGGCGTGAGTGTAGGAAAATGGTATAATGATGGTGAAACGTTTCTTTTTCGTGTTGTTTCCAAAGCTCCATAGAAGCTTCAAGTAAAGTTGCCACCACTTTACTAGGAGTATGACTTTGACTAGACTTTGACTTGACTATGACTTGACGACTTCGACTGTGACTTGACACATATTTGCGTGAAATATCATTAACTTGATGAATTATAAATTACTTGACACTGGCTAAATACACAAATGTGTGGAGTCAAAACATAAAAACAAAGACTTTGACATGACATATCGTATAATAATTCCTTACTTGACATTGGCAGAACTATCCCTAAAAAGCGATAGCAAGCCATTAAACGAAGAGATGAAGAAGAATCTTGAACTTGACAGCATAAGTAAGGTATCAGTTACATATTTAATTGGGATTACATATTTTAAATAAATATTACCTAATTTTGAAAACCGCTTCGAAATGCTTATCCACAATGACTTAAATAAAATTAAAATACTTTCGGAGAAAACGAACATTTGTTTCATTTATTATGAGAATATATCCTAGTTAAGTACACAAATTATTATTAGGTAGTTATATGAAAATGCACGATTTATTACAATGCGAATTTTGGCACCTACTATGCTTACCACCAACAATACCAGCAAAAATATGAATAGACCAGGATGCTATTATTCTGCTTTTCCTTCAATAACTTAAGTATACAAAAATAATTTAATGAAACTAATATAAGATCATGGAGACGTAATTATTATGCTTAACATTAAAAAAATATAAATGATATTTGAGTAGATAATAATACTTTATAATACACATAAACTTTGGTATATTATTTACACTTAAAAATACCTATAAAATTGTGACAAATATTTGGTTTATTTACAAAAAAAGTATTATGAAATTACTTTAGTCTTAAAATTATCAAGGCACGAATAAACCGATGTTAATCTCCTTAAAATAAATTATTTTCACAAATTCACTTTGTTGGTCTATTATATTTTGATACAAGAAAGTCTTGATTTCATTTTTGCGACCAAAACCTCTGATTCGAACCTCTGCCTTTAAAATTACAATACGGAATCAACTTGACTTACCTGACTTCATCGTTAGATTTATTTGCCTGAGAGCTTCCAATTCTTAATTGGCGGTAGTTTTACATTTGAGTGGATTGCTTTAAATAATTGGCTTTAATTAAATAATTACAATAAAATCTTTACTTTTCCGCCTTATTTAGGTGGGATTGACATCTCTAAATATAAAATAAATAATAAACATTGATGTCATAGCAAATAACGTCCTATTAACCTACATCCCGGCACGTAAGTCAGCTTCCAGACCCGTTCGGATAGTACACGTATGTATGGGGAGTAGATATTACATACAAAACATAAAATGAGCTAAAAACAATTGAAGGGGTGAGAATAAAAAGGGTTATCTGATTTTTTCACAAAATTACTTATGGGTATCGTTGGATTCAGCGTGAAATTATCTATAATAACACATTCTCAAAATACCGAAATGAAGCTTAAATCTCGAGATTTTGAGTTTAAATACGGTTTATCTGTCACAGGAATACAGTTCTCTTAGCATAAAAACATTATTATATTTATTTTATTTTATTACGTTTTTACAGTAATTGTATGAATTAGTACTATATTTAGTATTTTAAAATAGAATTAAAACATTTTCAAGCAACAGAAACTTACATAAACCTTTTCTATTACCTTATAAGCACTCTACATTAAAATGACGCCGTTGACGTTTAAAGTCAATTTTCTAGAAACTGTATATTTGACAGTTAAACCCTTTTTATTCTCAACCCTTCAATTCAGAGCTCACTTTCGGTACGTTTGGCGAAAACAACGCACTATCTACTTAATTGTCTATATCTAATATAAAATACTTGTGTCACAGTGTTTGTAATACAACTCCGAAACGGATCGATTCTATTTTTAGATCCGATTTATTATATCACTGATATAATTTTGTGTGTATATTGAGTAGGTCGTATTCTATATTTCATCATCACCATCGCTGTTTTTCATCACCACATGAGTGAAACCGCGGGGCGCAGCTAGTAGTCAACATTTACTAGCCAATAGGTTCTCTAACAAAACCACGACTAATTGTCACTTTTGTCCCCAGACGTTATGTATCTCGACGGGGGAGTGTTCATCTAGGAAGAACCTGGATCTAGATTTATTCAGGTTGTCACTGTAATAAGAAGGTCTTCTCAACTACTTCGGCGAACGGGACAGTAAATATAATCCAAAATTTATTTAATAAACGGAAATTCACTGTCACTTTCGTCCCCAGAGCCGTCATAGCTCGATGGGGGAGTGTCCAACTGGGGTAGTCCTAGATCTAGGTATTCCTGATTTGCCGTCACAGTGAGGATTTTATCCAAGTCTTCCACCAGCTCGGTGAAGGAAGGCCGGTCGCCAGGGGAGAATGACCAACATTCGCGCATTAGCATGTAACTGTGGATAAAAAAAAACCTTTTATGAGAAATCCCTAAAGGAATAGTATAACTAATAATAATAATAACAATAAATATGTGTGGATATTTCACACAGCGCCATCTAGCCTCAAAATAAACAAAGCTTGTACTATGGGAACCAGATAACTGATATAATGCTTAGATACTTTTTGTTTGTAAATACATACATAGAATACAGTATAACACGCCCAGACACAGAACAAACATAGATGTTTATCACACAAGTGTTTGTTCTGGGTAGGAATCGAACCCACAACCTGTAGTTCGAAGGTTACTACTAACTGAGATATCAGGCCAGTCGAGCTATATATAGCTAACTAGTATTATGCCCCGTGCGCGGGCCGCGTGCGGCCCGCGGTGTGTTAACTAAAAAAAGTTCGTACAAAACATAGTTTCTACAAAAAATGCGAACCAGGGCCCTCACGCACCGCTACCAAGAGCCGCCACCACTGGGCCACGCAGTATATATATAGTAAATATAAGAAAACGTTAAAAAAGGATCGTGTGAATAAATGTGGTCCAAATGAACAAACTTTTTTCGTATTTAGTCTATGGTAAATATATGTCTATGGTAAATATTGATTTAAGCCATGGACTATCTCTGGTATCAGCTGGTCTTCAATTAGTCGGCGTTTTGTAATAAAGTCAAGGTTCTAACTACTTACAATACAACACAATACAAAACGCTTTATTGACACCAAAAATAAACATGTAGAAAATAGAATCACGTAATAAGGTACAATGGACGGTCTTATCGCTAAGAGCGATCTCTTCCAGACAACCTTTGTATGGACAGAGATATGAGACACTATGAGCGAGGACGGCGGTGCAAATAAATACTATATACTAACCTATACTCAAATAATATAATACATAAGAATAAATAATAATAAAATACATATACCTAAATCATTGATACATATATACACATGTACAATATAGATAGATAGATAACTCTTTGTCTCACCAACGAAATTCATACAATACAGGCATTATTACATCTATATATATATATATATATATATATATATATATATATATATATATATATATACTTATACCAGTTAAAAGGAACACAGTTTATTTAGTAAGGAGTCAGGTTAGATAAATATGAATTTTTGACTTGATATTTAAAAGTGAAAAGTGATTGAGCGCGTCGAATGATAACAGGGAGTTCATTCCACAATCTAACAGCTTGAACTGTGAAGGAGTGGTCGTAGAACGAAGTACGACGTACCGGGGGCTTGGGAAGGAGGTTTTCCGATGACCTAAGAGACATAGAGTTGGAGTGGGAGTGATAAAGAAAATCGAATCGAGCCTTCAAATAGTGGGGAGTAGAAGGATTAAACAATATATTATAAAAAAAAGAGACAGGATATGAGTATTCCGGCAAAGACGTATTGCGAGCCACTTGAGTTTAAAACGCAACTGAGACGTGATCATATTTTTGGAGACCGAAAACAAATCGTAAGTAATTTTGAAGACGCTCAAGTTTATTGAGTTGCTCCTCAGTAAGGTCAAGGTAGCAGGCGTCAGCATAGTCGAGAATTGGAAGAAGGAGAGATTGTGCAAGCGAAACTTTGGTCCGTAATTCAAAATCTAAAGCGATAACCCCTTTTTTGTACATTAAAAACAGCTTACAGTTTCAGCTTCGAAATGGTGCTGAAAACTGGTATGAACTTCCTTGAAAGTCTCTCGCGTCGAAAAGTCTCTTTTTTTTAGTCAAACCACCGCGGGCCGCGAGCGGCCGTACAAAACAAAGTTTCTACAAAAAAATATATTGTCAGCGTTATCTGAATGCGAACCAGGGCCCTCACGCACCGCTACCAAGAGCCGCCACGACTGAGCCACGCAGTATTCGCGCGGTTGCGCCGCGGGACCGTGTTAAAAAAAAAAAAAAAACTATATACCATCCGAAAGTATTTGGGCCTCCTACAAATATATCTTCTTTACTTTCAAATATTTATACTGATATTTATAAAACTTTGGCTTTGTTTATTGTTTCTAATAACTTTCAAAATTATAAACTCTATCCTTTCCATTATTTTTATTGTCTGTTTTTTTATTACACTTTTCCTTCACATACTTTCCTGATCCCATCATTTTCTAAAATATTTCAAATTTTGTAAGCTCAAAATACAATTTAGCGCGTTTAAGTTTCCCCACTTTTAATTGAAAAGTTAAATCTAACATGACACTGGCAGATTGCATCAATAGCGCGATGCCAAAACAGAAGAAAAAAAATTATTTGGACCGTGCCGTGTACCGTGTCTGACTGACTCTTACTTTAAAGCTTACGACAAACATCTCGTAAGCTTTAAAGTCAGAGTCAGTGAATGGTCAGTGAATGGGAATTCCTTACCTATTGGCATTATGGTTTGTTAACCATAATTAAGGTGAGGAATTCCCATACATAGTTATCCTTACCTATCATTTTCTCTTATGACATGACGCTTGCAAAAATGTGGTAAACAATTGCCTATAAAAAAAATGTTATTGTGTTATATATTTTAAATCAAGCGACCCGCGGGGTTCGTGTTATTCGACTTAAAAAATAATATTAAAAGCTCCTACAAAATTCATCAGCATTGTGTGAATGCGAACCAGGGCCCTCACACGCTGCAATCAAGTGCAATCTTTAACCCTACACTTTGAAATTGGTGTTGCTTTTAGTACCGTGTCTTTTCATTTATATGTCAGAAGCGTTCGAGATTACACCGGTCACTCTCCTCTCACCTACAGACATTTCTTATAAGAGAGACTGAGACCGATGTATTACGTCCGTGTCGCTAAGTTTAATCGTTTCAACGTACCTACTACGGCTCTACTATTATTACGAGTATGCTTCGATCCGCGCATGAAAAAATACCTTTAAATTCAATAAAAAAAAAAAAAAAATATTAACCGGTGTGTTAAAAAATATCGCATCGTAATATATGATTTTTTTGAAACAAATCTGCATATTCAGTTTTTCTTAACCGACATCCGTTGAGAAGATTTTTTAAAAAAAATGTCGGTAATTCAAAATCTAAAGCGATAACCTCCCCCTTTTCTTACATTAAAAAACAGTTTACAGTTTCAGCTTCGAAACGGTGCTGAAAACTGGTATGAACTTCCTCGAAAGTCTCTCGCGATTCGCGCGGAACCCGAACGCGGCCCGAATGTCTTAAGATTTAAAAAAAATTGTATGAAACGCGTAATTTTTTTTTACAGATTTGAAAGAGTACCAAAAGGCATGCAAACTTTAGTTCAAGGTCAACCCCTCTATCTCTCGCGATTTCCGAGGGAAGTAGGGGGTATAGTTTACCTTTGTATGGCGGCCATATTGAAAAATGACGGAATCAAAATTTGTTTTTCACATTCCTACTAATCATCAAGGAGGATAGTCAGATATCGATTTTCATCTGGATCGGATAACGTTTTCTTAAAGTCGATATTTCCGCATTCGCCATTTTGAAAAATCGGTTTTGTCAATTTAACCCTTATTGCATCTTCACTTGATCCTTTGGAATGACTTTTCTAAAATATTGGTATTCGTAGCTCAAAAAAGGAAAGTGTATATTTCGATAAAAGTACCTTTGTATGGCGGCCATATTAAAAAATGGCGAAAGTCAAGATTTGATTTCAGAATGTTAATAAGCATTCAATAGGACTTCCATATATCGATTTTCATCCGGATCGGTGAAACTTTTTTTCCGCCGTGACCTAAATTTCCGCCATTTTGAAAAAAAAATATTCCGATATATTCCCCTTGGGCTCCTTAACAATATTAGTTTGAGCTGTTTATACTAAAGTATCACGGTGTCGGCGTCATTTCCGGTCTAAATTTGTATGGCGGATTTTTTTCCCGCCATTTTGAATTTTTGTTATTTGCCCTAAAATTGTCCAAAGGTTTGCTATAACATTTTTTAAAACGCATATGATCTATCTCGTACAGTTTAGCCAGGCCGTTGATGGTCGCGATGATGGAAGATCGAAAGACCAGGATTTGAATTTTTTTAAATTCCAAACTACCATATCTATATGAATCGTAAAAAACAATGGCAAACTTTCCCATAGGTATCAAGAAACAATGTGTTGAATTTATAAAAAAAAATTGGCACGTGCAAGATGGCAAGCGAAGCCGATTCCCAGAACGGTAACGCGGTAAGGGTGCTGAGCCGCCGCGCTTTTGTATAGATAGATACCTATACCTACAGATCTATGCGGTTCGCGACATTGGTGTCGATTCTGTGTCGCATTCTCTAAAACTAAAGTAAACTTAAAGTATGGCGGTACTCTTCTGATAAAGGGGAAATGAAAAAGACGGAACCTGCAACCTGCGATGAAGAAGTACATACAGCCTTATTAATAAACACGAAATAGCTTTGGATTAGTTACACAATCTTTTGTCTCATTCAATCCAGCTAAATATTCCAGTAGCAAGAAAAGGACAAAAGCTGAAGTAACTAACCCAAAACTAATACCCGTTTATTAATAAGGCTGCTATGGTCCGTTCTCCATTCATAGTTTAATCAGGCAGAAATACATAATCACCAATTTGTTGATTAATTAGGTTGATTTTAGAAATTGAAATAATTTGTATTTAAGACGAACTTAAATCAAAATGAACTGAATACGCATTGACTTACCTTGGTATTTTTGGCGTATTTAAAAAAGGGAATGATAGTTATTTACAACGATTAAACTAAATCGTACTACTACCTATTTACAACCTTAATTTTTTTTAATAATGTGCACCTCTTCGCGTGAAGCACAGCTCGGCACGCTGACGCATGTTGTCTTTCACACGATCCAAAACGAATGAATCACTTTTAACAGTTTTAAATGCACTAATGATTTTAGTCTTTAATTCTTCCCTGTTTACATACTCTGTAGCGTACACAAATAGTTTTACCTCACCCCATAAGTAAGAATCTAATGCAGTGAGATCCGGAGAGCAAGCCGGTCACGGAACAGGCCCTCTACGACTTGTCCAGCTATATTCGAAGTTACTACTTACGTACTCACGTCCTTGTGACTACATGTCGTTCATCACACTTTTTAAAACGTTTAAGTATGACACATTATTCAGTCTTCCTTCGATAAAATACGAAACAGTTATTTAGAACACCAATGTTTCCCACCCGCTGAATACCTACACCCTTTATCACGGATCACACACGCACGACACACGAAGGATTACACGCGTATTGTTGCGGGCGCGGAAGTAGGAAGCGGTAAACCGGATGTACACATCTGTCGGCGCTTGCGATCACACTAATTACGCAGTGGGCAGGCGCCGGTGATGCGACAGGACAGCGGGTTGACGGGACGGGGTGGCGGGGGTGCTTTTTTGTGAAATGTGGGAATGTATTCACCATACTTCACTTATTTATAGGGCAATTTGGTCAAAAATTAAGTACCTAATTTTATTAATATAATATAATATGTGTGGACATATTACATAATCATAACGACAATCGTTTACCGAGTGCTCTCCTTCAGTATCGTTCGCATCTCACCAGTCATACTGTATAACCAACCAATGGAGTAAGCTTTTGTGGTACCATCAGTTTCCGAATGCAATAGGAGCGATGGTCAAGTAACGGTATAGTAAAGTCAACCTTGGTTGCGTTACAATAGAGTCGAATCGTTTCAACGTACCTACTACGGATACTGTTATTAAGAGTGTGCTTCGTTCCGCGCATGAAATAATACCTTTAAAAATCGATTAAAAATAAAATTACTATTGACCGGTGTGTAAAAAAATATTGCATCGTAATATATGATTTTTTTGCAACAAATCTGCATATTTAGTTTTTCTTAACCGACATCCGTTGAGAAGTTAGTTTTTTTTTTTAAAAAACGTCCGTAATTCAAAATCTAAAGCGATAACCCCACTTTTTTTTTACATTAAAAAATAGCTTACAGTTTCAGCTTCGAAACGGTGCTGAAAACTGGTATGAACTTCCTTGAAAGTCTCTCGCGATTCACGCGGAACCCGAACGCGGCCCGAATTTCTTAAGATTAAAAAAAAAAAATTGTATGAAACTTGTATTTTTTTTTACAGATTTGAAAGGGTACCAAAAAGCACGCAAACTTTAGTTCAAGGTCGACCCCTCTATCTCTCGCGATTTCCGAGGGAAGTAGGGGGTATAGTGTACCTTTGTATGGCGGCCATATTGAAAAATGGCGGAATCAAAATTTTTTTTCCATATTCCTACTAATCATCAAGGGGGATAGTCAGATATCGATTTTCATATGGATCGGATAAAGTTTTCTTAAAGTCGATATTACTGTAGCCGCCATTTTGAAAAAATTGGTTTTGTTATATTTTCATTTTGACCCCTATTGTATCTTCACTTGATCCTCAGGAACGACTTTTCTAAAATTTTGGTATTCGTGGCACCAAAAAGGAAAGTGTACATTTCGATAAAAGTACCTTTGTATGGCGGCCATATTAAAAAATGGCGAAAGTCAAAATTTGATTTCAGAATGTTGATCGGCATTCTATAGAACTTTCAGATATCGATTTTCATCCGGATCGGCGAAACTTTTTTTTCCGCCGTGACCTAAAATGCCGCCATTTTGAAAAAAAAAATATTCCGAATTCTTCCCCTTAGGCTTCCGAACAATATTAGTTTGAGCTCTTTATACTAAAGTATCACGGTTTCGGCGTCATTTCCGGTCAAAATTTGTATGGCGGATTTTTTTTTCCGCCATTTTGAATTTTTTTTATGTGCCCTAAAATCGTCCCAGGGTTTGCTATAACATTCCTTAAAACGCACGTGACCTATCTCGTATTGTTTAGCCACGCCGTTGACGGTCGCGATGATGGAAGGTCGGAAGACCAGGATTTGAATCGTTTTGAATTTCAAACTACCACGTTTATACGAATCGTAAAGAACGATTGCAAACTTTCCCATAGGTATCGAGAAACGATGCGTTGAATTTGTAAAAAAAAATTTGTATGGCAGCCATCTTTAAAAATGGCGGAAACGAATTTTTTTTTTCAAATATATAGTCTGGGGCCTCGAAAACTCTCCGATGCAAAAAATCAGTCGGATCGGACCAACTTTCAAAATGGCCGCCATCTTGAATCCGCCATCTTGGATTTTAATGACCACCGTCGGAAAGCCCCCGTCGTCCCCTACGACATTCGGTCGAGCACCCCCCGCGTGACTCTTACCGTTTTCGATCTACGAGCGTTTCCATTTTGTATGGAATTTTAGTTTTTTTGTATGGGAACCCCATTTTTTTTTATTTCTCTAAAATCCTCCCAAGGTTTCCTCCAACTTTAGTTAGAAGGCGACACCAATCCGACTTTTGGTTTCCGAGATCCGTCGAGCGGTTCCATCTCGAAGACGATTTTCCGATGATGTCAGATTTTTCTCGTCGGTTACTCGCCCTCCTCTACGCGAACCTATAGTCACTTTTTCTCCATCACCTCCCATCTCTTCAATCAATGATGTCAGTCAGTCAGTGAGTCAACATTTAACTTTATATAATGTAATTTAACCTGTCTGATTTTGGTTCATAACAATACCACATTGTTGAAAATTGGTATTGGTATTTGTTTATCAATTATAATTCTTAAAAATATATTTGACGGTGGCTACGTCCAGTTATAAACTCTATGCGCCGCGGGCAGTACCGTAATTTACCCTGCGACAGCATTTAAATTTATTACAGTGGCAACACCGGCAACTGTCGTCGCTGCCCCACCCATCTGGCTATATAAAGAGATCGCTCGGTGTACTACGATCATTTCTTGTTCCAGACACGGCGCTGTGTGGACATGCTGAAGGCCTATAGTTATATAGGTTGCAACCTATCTACCCACAAACCGTTTCTGCCCACATATTCATGTAGTAGCCCATTAACTGATTATCAAAACTACCTATGTTTCGGCTTTGAACTTAAATAACCCAGACCCAAGACGTTATAGGTACATACTCAGAAGTCCTTGGTGTTTTCTAATCCATTCCCTTCTTAAACAAATGCCTCTTAATCCCTGTTGCGGTTTTTCTTTAATTCTGAATATAAATAGCTGTAGTAACTGAGTTGTACAATCGTCCCAACTTACATTTCCAGCGTGCAACAAGGCGGCTTCTCCATGCGATGTCCAGCGCTGAGATGCTGGTACATGTACTGTCCCGGTACGGTCGGGTACGGCGTGCCACCCAGCGTCATTATCTCCCACAGTAACACACCGAATGACCAGCTGGAGAAAAAAAGAAATCATATTATATACCATGGTTCACCACACCACACCACAGGCTGTCGAGAAATGGAAGTCCATTTCTCGACAGCCTGTGGTGTGGTGGCTCAGCAGGTCGGCTTACAACCCGGAGGCAATGGGTTCGATTCCCGCGGCAGGACAAGTATTTGTGCGCAGAAAAAAAAGCGCAAATACTTGTGTACTCTGAGTCTGGGTGTGGGATAATGGTCCTCGTAGTTCCTGGGTTCCTAGACACAGGGAGTCCTAGTTAGGGTCCAGGATTTATGTGTTTGATTGTTGGGTGGTTATTATTATTATTTCCATAAGTCAAAAGAATTTCTAAGCTCCGGACAACCCCAAAAACAAAAGTCATATTATCAGAAATGCTCAGATTCGAAATTTACGGTTCCATCACTCGCAGAGCCGAAAACCGATGTGGAAGAATGGTTCTTGAGTTACCACGAACCGGAAGAAGGGCAGGCCCCAAGAATACCATGACTTACATGACTCTACTCTTATTCTTAAGATTTCATATAAATTAGAAGAAGCTGAATCCTACGACACACGTCATCTTATTGCGGGATCCAGGGATCAACTTACACAATTATTATGTTCTATAGTGTTCATCTTTTGCACGCTATTCTTTCGTTACGCTCAACTGTTCAAAAAAGAAATGAGTATATAATTATTTATTCTGTGGTAGCGTGCATTAGGAGAGATATATTTTCCAGCTTAGGACTAACAAAGGATGATGAACAACACGTTACAATTAGGATGTATTTATATATATTTTTACCAAGTTATAGGTAATAGTTTATTTTTTATCTGTATTTCTTTTTATTCTAAATTGTTTTAGACCGCCGTGTCTTTTGATACTTTCCATCCAAAGGTTGTCTGGAAGAGATCGCTATTAGCGATAAGACCGCCCATTGTTGCGCTAGTATGTAAAATTTAATAATTCCTGTATTGTATGAATTTCGTTGGTGAGAAAATAAAGAGTTATCCAGGAGTTTTGGCGGGAAAGCGAAAAAGATCGCGTCGCCTCATTGTATTATTTTCCAAAACTTGTGTGATTTTCAGTGTTAGTGCATAAAATTGGTGGCATTTTATTCGTTAAGTGCTGAGTCACAGACATGAGTGTGGAAAAGTGGTATAATGATGGTGAAACGTTTCTTTTCGTGTTGTTTCCAAAACTCCATAGAAGCTTCTGGTAAAGTTGCCACCACTTTACTAGGAGTATGACTTGACTTGACTAGACTATGACTTAACTTGGACTTGGACTTGGACTTGGACTTGGACTTGGACTTGGACTTGACTTGACTTGACACTTTATATGATATTAATCTGAGATATTAATTAACTTGAGATATTATCAATTACTTGACACTGGCTAAATACACAAAAGTGAGGAGCCAAAACCAAACAAAAAAAAAAAAAAAAAGAAAGAGTTATCTATCTATCTATCTATATAACACGATGATAAAATTAACTTAATTTTACTCACACGTCAGTCTGCGTGGTAAACACCTTGTGGTAGAGACTCTCGGGCGCCATCCACCGCACAGGCAGGCGGCCTTCAGTCTTCTTCCTGTAGTAGTCGTTCGTGTGGACATCTTTAGCGAGACCGAAATCTGCGATCTTTAGCACGCACTCGTCTGAGACAAGCACGTTCCGCGCTGCCAGGTCGCGGTGAATGCACTGGAGACGAAATTACATACAAATTAGAGCACTATTATCAATCTTGACCTGAGAGCGACCTACGGGTTGATCTCGGAACTTTGATTGCAATGCAACTGGAGAAATTTATATCCTAACTAGCGGCCCGTCCCGGCTTCGCTCGGGTGGACGTTTATTTATTAACCATTTATACGAAAAACAATGTATCACGCACCGGCGCCATCTACTTAAAATGTTGGTTTGTCCTGAATTTTTCCTGAATTTTTTTGCTATAAACCTCACGGAGCCCGAGACCATTCCAACGAATGCAAAACCGTGGAAATCGGTTCGTGCGTTCTGGAGTTATAGCGTCAGGAAGGAAAACCCGACTTATTTTTATATAGTAGAAGATTTGAAATTTCCAAGCTAACTATGCATATAAACTGCGTATTGAAACTGTCAAATTCATATGGTATCCATGGTATGTAATCCATAGGTACATTTATGTGTTTACTAGTTGGGCCCCGTGGTTTCACCCACGGATAAAAATTATTTTAATTATTTGCTCATCTCACGGAAACATTTCAGTTTTCCGGGATGAAATGTAGCCTATATGTTAATCAAGTGTATAAGCAATCTTGGTGCCGAATTTCATCCAAATCCATTCAGCCGTTTGAGCGTGAAGGAGTAGCAAACATACACACATACAAACTTTCGCCTTTATAATATTAGTGTGATGTCGGTTGCAATCCAGTTTCATGATAGCCTAGCTTGGTTAAAGGAGAATGCTCATTCTCGATAATAGATCCCGATTTCTTGCTTCTTTGATTCTAATGGGATCCAGAGAACATTATACTTAGTTACAAATTTATTTAACCACGATTTGCTTAATGCATACGGGTATTTTTTAACATCCCGACTAACAATGTGTTCAAATCTAGAGAACTCAAGGAATACTATAGCAAAAATAATGTTTTTGAGTATTGCAACTATCTACGTAATTAACATATATGAGTAAACTTACCCTCCTAGATGCTAAATACTCCATCCCTCTTGCTACCTGGTATGAGAAGGACACCAAATCTTTCTGCGTTAAACCTTTCTTTTCCTTCAAATCTTCATTAGGAGATTCATACCTGTAACGAAAGTAAGCTATTTGAATTTATAAACATGGAAATTTCTGAAATTAAGAAGAACTGAGGAAACCTCACTTAAATTTTTTTCCCTCTTTAAACATACATTTTATAACATCTTACAGCCTTTTTAATAAACGGGTATTAGTCTCGGATTAGTTACTTCAGCTTTTGTCTTTTTTTGCTACTGGAATATTTAGCTGGATCGAAAGAGGCAAAAGATGGTGTAACTAGTCTAAAGCTAGCTCGTGTTTATTAATAAGGTTGTTAGAGTGTAAGTAGATAAAACTGTACAGAATGGCCAAACTCCGTAAAAGTAATCATTGGAAATAATTACCGCTTTCACCAATTTGTAAATGGATCTCGTGTAATATCGAAATTAATGCCAGAATAAAAAATTACATTAGCTTTGTATTGCACACTGCATGAGCCAATTCGCTTAAGTTAGTTTCTCCATTTTTGTATTTCAAATCCTTTCAAATCCTGGAAGACCACTGAATAATACATAGTTGCTTTTACTTCGATATTACTAACCTGTTCCCAGGCCTGTGATTCCTCAAGAACTCTCTCAAGTTTCCATTAGGCGCGTATTCCACGATCACGTACAGCGGTCCATCTTGAGTGCAGCATCCCAACAGATTGATGATGTTCACGTGCTTGCCTATCATCTTCATCATCTCCATCTCTGATACTAGTGCCATCATCTCAGCGTCTGTGTGGCCCTCTGGGAAGATCATATTATGTGGAATATATATAATAAATCACATTTGAGAACATGCGTCATTCACCAAACCGCACTTGGCCAACGTATTTATTGTCCCAGCAATTGAAACAAATTGGGTTGATGACGACGAAGAATATATTTAATAGATTAAGAAAAGTTTTAATCACGACCGGAATTTTAATCCTCCTTAGAACTTTAGTCCAGACATGCTTTTCATAAGCTATCGTGTTCTTTTACTACCAACTTACAGGGTTACTTAATCACATGAGTAGAAGAGTAGTAGAAAATTAGAAGAAGAAGAAGAAGTAGAAAGTTATGATAGATCTGCTTCGGAAATTTCTACTTTACCCAGCCAAAAAATAAGATAGGTACTAACAAATCCATGGACCAACATGCAATAAATCCTTTTTTTATTGTTTGGTAAGCTTTCGTTTGACTACTATCTTTTAATTCAAATCTTACCTTTCAACATTTTAACAGCGACAACAGACTGCAGCCCTGGCTTCAGAATCCCAACGCATTCAGCCTTCACTACCTTCCCGAATTCACCTTCTCCCAAAATCTTCCCGAGACACAGTGACTCCCTCGGCACTTCCCAGTCTATGTCGACGGGTAGCTCGTACTCCGACATCATCATGGAATCGCTGGTATGATTTTGAACTTGCGACAGCTTCTGTTTCTCTATTTTTACTACTGGCATTAGCTAAAAATAAAATTAAGAAAGTATTTGTAGATACAATTTTTTTAACTAGAGATGTTGGAGCTTGAGTACATTTTATCTGATGTTATGTGAGAACATGGACGAAGCCAAGCAACGCCTGGATTGGGAACTGTCTCTTAATTGCCAGAACAGAGGATGATGGAGTTAGCCATACGAGCACTAGAAAATGTCCTACCACCATGCTATGTGGTTTCCTAACGATTGTTTCTTTCGCTGAAAACGGTTCTTGACGCAGTACCTGGCGGTAGTACTACCGTTGTATATTTGTTTTGTTATTTGGTGTGAATTATAGAGTTTATCTATCTACTACAGTCGACCGAACTACGGTAAAATATTGCAGGATTCAAAGGAACCCACTAACCAAAAGTCGCAATTTGATTTTACTATAAACTAGCACAGCACATCGCTAGCTAATTGACTAAGTAAGATACCCAATTTAAAAAATAGGTGTTAAAATAAATAATCAATAAATGCTTTATTTTCCCATTAATTTAAAAAAAATTAGCTTTGGAGTGATGGTCTTCGTCCAAATGATGGATTTGGTCCTTGTGGTACTTCATTAGCAAAGACACTGGTGAGCTTATTAGGTATTTAGACTGTGACGATGTCTAAGGATGACATACGCAGTGCAGTTTCCCGCAGATCTTTATATTTTAGAGATCCGAGTGACACTGCAACTGTTATGGGCGACTGCGTCTTTTAGCATTAGGCGAACGGCTAGGGCGTCACGTCATTTATTAACATTATAAACATTTTGGTAAAACATTTTTATCAGGCGCTTCAAATATGGAAATGTTCAAAAGCGGATTGCTCTATGGATAAGTTAAAATGTTGCTAAGAAAACATCAGTGATTAATAAATAATAATAAATAAATAAATATTTGTGGACATTTCACACAGCGCCATCTAGGCCCAAACTAAGCAAAGCTTGTAACTATGGGAACCAGATAACTGATAGAATACTTAAATACTTTTTGTTTGTAAATGCAATATAACACCCAGATACAGAACATACATCGATGTTCATTACACAAATGTTTGTCCTGGATGAGAATCGAACCCACAACCTATAGCTCATAAGGCGGGCTCACTACCAAACCAACTGAGCTATCGGCCAACTCAATCCAGTCAATTAATAAACGACCTCTAATGTGGTGCTTCAGAGTTTTATCTATCTATCTATGAATTTAATAGTTTACTTTAACTTATACTTCTACAGACGAATTAAATAGCAGAACTTTAAAACATTGCGAGTAGATAGGATTTGCCGTATCTGCCGCAATGACGTCACGCGGCAGAAACGGCGAATCCCATCTATTCACTATGCCACGACGTCATTGCGGCAGAAACGGCGAATCCTATCTGCTCACAATGCCGTGACATCATTGCGGCAGAAACGGCGACGAATCCTATCTACTCACAATGCCGTGACATCATTGCGGCAGAAACGGCGAATCCTATCTACTATTGTTTCCTTACCAAGCCTTCTTCCGTAGCGTTCGAAGACCCGTTCATCTGCGGCTTTTCCACCACCACCTTCTTGGTCCAATGCGTCACTATAACCGCTCTGGCTGTGTCAATGGCCAGTTGTTTCTTGATCTTCTCTTGTTTGAGCTTCTTAAATACCATTACAACAATGATGGCAGCTATAAAGAACATCGCTCCAAGGACGGCTGTTACTATGTTGATGAAAACTGTATGTTTTCCGTGGTCCAGGGCTTCTGTTTTTGGAAATGCTGGAATAGGTGGACAGTTTTGTTAGAGATATTACCTTAAGAAACTGATATAAATAAGTACTTCGACCAAATAGTTTACGAATATAATATAATATAATATAATAATAATAATATTTGTGGACATTTTACACAGCGCCATCTAGCCCCAATATACCGCAAGTCTATGATAACTTTTGTAAGACATGACAGTCTCTGTGGTGTAGTGGCTAAGCAGTTGGCTTAAAACCCAGAGGCGATGGGTTCGATTCCCGAGGACAAGTATTTGTGCACAGAAAAAAAAACGCAAATACTTGTTCTGTGTTTGAGTGTTATGGAACCATAGTCCTTGTAGGTCCTGGGTTTTAGATACAGAGAATCCTAGTTAGGGTCCAGAATTTATGTATGTGATCGTTGGGCGTAATTATAGTTCATTATTAATATTGAGGTGCTCATTGAAGACTAATTTAATTTCTTGAACCAAAACAACTTGTCATTCAATTGCATTTAAGCCGGAGGTGGCGCGTCAAGTATTTATCCATAGGAAAAAAAGAGTACATAATTATATATGTTGTATATATACTTGTTATGTGTCTGGGAGTTGTGGGACCATGGTCCTCGTAGTTCCTTGATCCTAGATACAGAGAATCCTAGTTAGGGTCTGGTCCCTAACTAGGAGCCTAACCTGACTAAACCTTGGGATCTGTGCGAGTAAGTATAACCTACTAAGGTTATACTTACTAAAAAAGCCCAACGCTACTAAGCGTTGGGCTTTTTTAACACATTCAATAATACCTAAGTAATAATAATTTGCTACCGAAATGAACAGATAAACAATAACGACGAAGAGGCGAGATAAATGTTATGGTAATCGTGAGTTAAATTAAAACACGAAAATATTAACAATTAGAAAACTATAAATATATGAATAAAAAATACATAAATAAATTATAAGTAAACAAAAGCTGTGGACATTTCACAAAGCCATCTAGTCCCAAACTAAGCAAAGCTTGTAATATGGAAACCAGATAACTGATACAATACTAAAAACTAATCACACTAATATTATAAAGGCTAAAGTTTGTATGTGTGTTTGTATGTATGTGTGTATGTTTGTTACTCCTTCACGCTCAAACGGCTGAATGGATTTGGATTAAATTCGGTACCAAGATGGCTTATACACTGGATTAACATATAGGCTGCATTTTATCCCGGAAAAGTGAAATGTTCCCGTGGGATGAGCAAATAATTAAAATACTTTTTATCCGCGGGTGAAACCGCGGGGCGCAACTAGTATAAAATAAATCTAGGAAACTGCAAAAACACTAAAGTCAAGTCATAAGAGATAAAGAAAATCTAAAGATAAACATAAAAATAAACATTCCAGTCAACTTAACAAAATAATTTAACAAACATTTACATCCACCTCAGGACTGGGCATAATAACGACTGTGGTCTTCCACATTTACATAAACTGATAAGTAAGCACTAAAACGCGGTAGCTAGGCATTCAGGTTTCTCTGGAGTGTAGTCATTAAATTTATCTGCTACATAGGGCTAATTGCCATTATCGCAGATCTGTCACACGGCCGATAGTGTTTCGATACCCGGCCCGGGTTTCCCCAGGTTCAGATAAGTAATGAATAGAACATTTAGCTTGAGAAAATTAACTTTAGTTTGTTATTTATTATGCATTTTGTAGAATTTATGGAAAACTACACAATTATTTATTTTAGACTTTTGTAATACAATATTTTATTGCGTTGGTTTATATACGAGTATATAAAAAGTTCAGGCAGATATGGCGAAAATACTAGATATTCATCTAGGCTGCATTTAAGTTAACTTTCCTGCACGGTTTCTATGCTTTTACTTATTACCTACCTTATGTACCACGGTAGGTATTTAATTGTATAATATCACATCTGGCCTGTAATTGGATATGTATCTTATGTACGTATGTATTAAAGTCTATTATGCAACTTAGCTAAGCAATATATTCTCCCGGGTTCTCGTATACGTTTTTTAAATTCGTGTCATCTTGGGAGACCAAATACTGAACGCTCATTGGTTGCCTTAGTTTATGTGTCAGATAACATTTATCATGATAATTGGTGACAGTGCCAGGATTGCAAATACTTCAAATGTTGCACTAATTGAATGTAAATCTGTGATAAAGTGCGAATAAATTAAGAAAAAGATCTAGGGATTGTTTTTAGATATAGGTATAGTAAAACTGAACTTGGCTTTGAAGTAAGATAAGTATAAGATATATCATAAATGGCTTATATATATAACTTATATATAATCCCGTCTGTGCTAAAGTCTATCAAAATACAACTTAGCTAAGCATCATTAGTGAGAAAGAGAACTTCTTTATTTTTTGAAACTCATACATACAGAGCTAGAATTTTTTTTTTATACTGCATTTCCACAGGCACCTGGGTCCGTGTTGTTAGATTATTTTTTATATTTATTAATTAAGCCTATTATTAACATGGTCATGTCATGCTATATAATATTTGACAATAAGCACTCTGTAATTCTATATGCTTAGTAAAAACTTAATTTTAAGTACCTAATATAATTTTGACTTGTAAAAAGGCTAAAAATAGCCTATTTGCAATAAATTTTTTTCAGTTTTGGCGGGACAACGAAAAAGATCGTGTCACCGTATTGTATTATTTTCCAAAACTTGTGTTATTTTCAGTTTTAGTGCATAAAATTGGTGGCATTTTATTCGTTAAGTACTGGATTACAGGCATGAGTGTAGAAAAGTGGTATAATGATGGTGAAAAGTTTCTTTTCGTGTTGTTTCCAAAACTCCATAGAAGCTTCTGGTAAAGTTGTCACCACTTTACTAGGAGTATGACTTGACTAGACTAGACTAGGTTATGACTTGACTTGATGACTTGGACTGTGACTTAAAATAGATGTATGTAGAATGTATATATATATAGAATTTTTACTAATATTTATTCATAACAGGTAGCAATAATTCGTTTTTAAATAACATTTACGCATAACAATGCGCTAAAAAATAAATTATACACCTTTTTCATTTTAGCCTAGCAAATAAACGATTTGATTGGATGGAAAGGCTTAATAAAATAAAATAAAATAAATAATGCCCAACGATCACATACATAGATACTGGACCCTAACTAGGATTCCTTGTATCTTGGGAACCAGAAACTACGACCTACCGACAAAACCCAGACACAGAACAAGGATTTGCGCTTTATTTTCTGTGCACAAATCCTATCGCGGGAGTCGAACCCACCACCTCTGGATAAAAAGGATATTAATATATTGGTAATATTTTATCAAACTAGGATATTACTTAGCTATATTCGACTTGAGCAACGTGTCAATGGATTTTCTATTTGGAGATCATTTGACAGATAATTTGATATGTACTTACATTCTAAGACGGTAAGATATCCCTTCGCCGTGGTGTTACCCAGAGTGTTCAGGGCGACACATACGTACCAGCCCTCGTCCTCTTTGGTAACGTTGAATATCGTCAGTTGTTCCGGTTTGTCCAGTGGATCCTCACTCTGAAAACATGGCCAATATTGCTTTAAATGTTTGTTGAAATCTCCATCATCACTCCATGCAATATGGCCAGAAAAATGAGCTTCATCAATAATATCCAATCTCAAAAGATCGTAGATGCTTCACGAAGTCACACATATAATAAACCATCTAAACAAACACACCGATGCATTAATTGTGTGCATCGCCACTAATGCCACATTTGCACTAAAGATTGCACTAAGTTCGCACTAATCTCTCTAACCCTCGGTATCTTATGCTTTTGTCAAACTCATGTCAAGGTAACAAACTAAATCAGGACGCTCGTTGTTTGAAAACAGCCAACCAATGAACGTTCAGTATTTGGTGTGCCAAGTTGGCACAAATTTAACAAACCTACGACATCTCGGGGGTAAGTGTTGCATAGATAATTTTGACTTATAGACTTTAGTGTAGACGGGCAAGAGTTTCACCACATTGAAAGAGTCAATTAATTTATAAAGCCTACACTGGTGACGACGTGGATAAGCTGTGATCTATCCACGTTTCCCTCGCCACCACGACACCCAGCACACCAGTCGTTAAGCATTTAAAAAAGAATGAATCCACCCATTTCGTTCATTTTGATTGGTAATGACAATAATATACGAATATTAACTAGATTATACACATAATAATTGGCAGATAAATTTAGGTGGTAAATACCAAAACACTCTAAAACCAACTTTATCACCATAAAACACATAATAATATTATATATCCTGAAAAACATTCTGCAAAGTGGTCAAAGCTCATGCAAACAACACCCATGCGTTAGTCACAGACCCTCACCAGCATAATCTTATTTCTATCTAAGTACACCACAGACTCTTTGGTCTCATCAATTTCGGTCTCATTGTAGAAGAACTCTTCTTTTGTAAAGTACATCCAGTAGACGTACGGATGCATGTCGGAGAGAAATTCGCAACTGAACTTAGCCGTCTGTCCGAGGAGCTTGGTTTGGTTGACAGCGCCTTGAGTTAGCACCGGTTTGGCGTATAGACGATCTATAAAGATTAAATATTTGTTATAGTCAATGCAGACGTCATGAACGTTTTATCCAGCTCAAAACGTAATTATACCAAGGTAACAACTATAACTGCATCGGGATCTCTCTAGCAGTGCTTGCTAAATTTAATGAAGATATATGTAGAATGATAGATTTTATTTGAGGCGAGTTCCGCAGAGCAGCTCCAGATGAGACCATTATTTCCATAAGAAAGACCTAACGGGTGTAAAAGATCCGGACAATACACAAAAATTACATTACATATTAGATTTATATTAGATATTATATAAAAACGAAACCCATTACAAAAATGTTTGAGGTTAGATTACATTTAGATGTTCCTTCACCATTATTGTTTTAGTATGTTTTTATAGTTTTGAGTCATGTACCGTCTACCTTTAGATTAAAGTCTAAAAGATAGCATAGATTAATAGGCTGTACCTTACACATAGTATATTTAAGACATAAGGAAATGCTAAGAACCTTAACCACGCAGTTTCTTAATAAACTAACGAAAACATAATTTAGCCTTCACCCCGACTAATCAACTTTATTATCCTTCCCCGATTGGTAGAAGCTATTAAAAGCAAACTTGTAAAAATAAATGAAAGAACCTGATAGGATTCTCCCATTTACTGTTAAAGACAATTTCACAATAAACATAAAGACAACAGACAGCTTTTTAGATCGACAAAGGCTTATTCCTCAACCAAAGTTGCGAGGGCAATAAAGACCTTCACCGAAATGAAAATGAAATAGCCACCTCAATGACGTCTCCAACGGGTATCGGCATATCACTTGGGCCGACCTCCGCGTCTTGCAGAGAGAAGTTAAACGGTCTGATCCAGTAGAGGAAAGGTTCAAGATCGGAGACAGGTGGACATGAGAGCTGGACCGTATCGTTTACCAATACCGTGATGTTGCCAGGGTACCCCTCTTTTATGTAGGGTTTCGAAGGGTAGCGTTCTATGAAAAAATTTGGAAACCATGTCAACTTTCATTGGAGAATGAACATTTATACATTAACGTTTCTATTTCTGGTCCTTCTTATTTTACTATGACAAAATACTAACTACTTTACACAGCAAATTTATCAGGAACCAGAAGTTAATATATTGCCATGCAATATTTTTAAAACATCAAGTCAGCTTTGCTAACGACAAAAGTCAAAAAGCTGTTTTGTATGGACCATACAGAGCTCCGCACATATCATTGTCAAAGAGATTTATGGTTAATACGAATTGGTACTTAATTTTATAACCTTAGGTATGTTGTCCTAAAATTTACAGCAACACAATGGATTTGTAATTTAGTATGTAGATAGGTATATCGCATTTAGCGTTAATGGATTGGTCAAGAATACATAAGAACATAAATACAACTACAGATACCTAAGTACATGAAGTTACTTCTAAAATGTTCCATGACAGAAACCAAATTGACATTATAATATGAAGTTAGGTATCTATAGGAGAGTCTGGTGTTTCAGGTACTTAGGTATTGAAATTTCCTTTTTGTTTATTCATACGCTCTTGTTTCCCAAAATCATCATTATCATCATCGTTCTTATCATGAAACAAAATTTCTATTAAAGTAAAGTTAGGTAATATAATAGACAGCTGTAAAGTCTTACCCTGAACGTGTAGGACAACCGTGTGGTTAATACAATCAAGTTCATTGCAAACGATACAGGTATAGTTTCCGTTGTCCGCCTTCGTCAGCTCATCCAGAGCCATCGACCACTTGCCGTACGAAGGCTGGAAGTAACTCCTGATGATGGGGGTAACTTTATTTTTGGCCCACGTTATATTTGGTGTCGGGTTGCCTGCAAAGTTTACGAGGTAATAAAGTTTGAGGTATTTTTGTAGCATGACCAAAATGTGGGAGTGGAAGTGAATAAAGAATATGAGAACTAAGTTTACGTAATATATTTAGAATTGTTAATAATTTATATGTAGCTATCTAATCGAAATAAGAAAAATATACAAATTCCTAAGATAGATTTGATTTATGATGAGGCAAATGGTTGACGTGGGCCAACATAAATATAAGTTTTATCTGCATGGTATACAATTTGAAACTAAGTACTCACAGAGAAATTGCAAGAAAATTAGAAAATGGAAAGTAAAAACTGTTTGTTATAAACTATGTTGTTATAGTTTATAAAAAAGCTACGTAGTTTCGATAAGACAACATATTGCCAAGTAAGAAATGATTGAACAGCCTTGGAGTGTCGTAAAAAGATAGCAGTTCCCAGCATCCACGACTATCTCTGGTCATAAGAAACTGACTCATTTTTCGATATAAGAATAGCATTGTATCCTTTGCAAATCTCACAGGTCATAAAACATTCAATGTACAAACTTGATACTCATAAAATTGGCTTCGCAGTTGCTGCTTTCGAGTAAGAAAAAGAATTATAAAATTTAGTACACTTTCTTGTTGTTGCTTTATCATCATCTTCTTAAAATCATGAGCTTATGGTGCTATCATTTTTGCATTTTGGGGGTAATATGGACCAAGCTGCCAAAATCCAATTTTTATTTTCGTCGTTTTTTTATAAACGCGCAAGATGCCTTATTATTTAGACTAACTCCTACTGAATGCTAATAGTTACACTGCCTACTACAAAATTAAGTATATAAGGTACTTGTAAGATCGCTATAGGATGTCGATATCTATCTATCGGAAAGCATCGAGTGTGCGAAACGTGTAAAACATTTATTACCTTCGGCAGCGCATCGTAGTCTAATAGAACTGCCAGCTGGCTTCATATCCATATTGAACATTTTCGTCGGATGTTTGAACCTTGGTGCGAACTTTGTCTTCGTATTGTCCACATGTCCATAATTAGGATGCTCTTTCTCAATCTTGTCCTCAGGATCTTCGTCTTTGTTGTCGTATTCTTTGAACTTTATGTTCTTTGGCACTCGTTTTTCGTGTTCATCTATGGTGTTGTTTTCGACTAAGGAAGCGGCTTGGTGTTGAGATAGAATTTCCGGGAGAGATCTGTCTATGTCGATATCTGCTTGGTATCCTGGGAGAAAATACAGATACATATATTTCTTTTTGTGATTAGCAAGCGTTGGTTTTAACACAGATATGTTTTATTCAAATATTTTCATTTTTAAGTTTTACAAAATAACATTAATCACGTAGTCAAAATATAATAAATGCGAAACTTTATAATATATTCGTCACTTGTTAGTACGCTGAGATGCCTGGTCGCGTTATAATGAAAGGTGTGAAGATTTCTTGAAAGTCCTGAAGGATTGAGAATATGATTACTAAAGACGCGATGCCTACATACATAATGTATACTGATACATCTATGATCGTAGCTATTGTGACCATTCGACAACAATAACATTTCTTTCTACATTATATTAATTTTGATTCTCGAAGATGGAAACTCTAAAACAAGTTCAATGATGCATGCCCAGTCTCAGCCGACGGTCAAAGCCGTCCCGAGCTCAAGCTATTTTCATATTATATTTATTAACGTCTTTATGCCCATCCACATGTGTAAACACACGACCGATATCGCCGGATTCCGGGATACCAATGTCGTGTCGAAATAACTTCAGTTTTAATATGATTTTGCGTTTTTCGATGACACCCGGGATGCACTTAATTCTGAATTAAATGCGCCACTTCCCGTGGGTTGAGAAATTGGGATTTCAAAAGTGATTTTGTATTCGTGAAGTTTTCCGTCTTACATCCCGTAGAACTTTTTATAATATGTTTGTGTCGGTTTGTTTATTCTCGTTTTCTTGTTTTTTTATTCTATCTCAACTTTAGATAATTTATTTTATTCTAATGTTTGCATTTTGTTATGCATAACGTCAGTTTTATACTGGATCTCATTTCCTATTAATTCAACAATGAGTTTTTTTCACAAAAAGGATCTACGGTAATGTTAAATTATTATTACATGACTAAATGACTAGGTCGTAAGACTTTTCTGCAAAGTTCGTTTAGGCAGGTACCGTGGTGGTATAGGTGGCTTAGCCAGCTATTTAGCCGCCGTGTTCCGGTTTGAAGGGCATTGTAGCTATTGAAATTACTGGGCAAATGATACTTTATGACCTGATCTCACAGTCTAGTGATCGGATCACCAGACTGTGCTGATGTCTAACGTGTGCAGTGCAGTGTCACGCGTAATTTTATATTTTGGAGTTCCGAGTGACGCTGCAACTGTTATGGGCGTCCATGCTACTTAACATCACGTCAACGACGGGTTCATCACGTCATTCATTTTTAACAAAAGAAATGTGGACGACGATATCGGCTGCACCGATCACACATTCATTCTCAGTTACTATTTAAATTCATTCATTGTTGTTATCAAAGTTAAATAATATAGTTAATTTAATAGTCTCATTTAGAAGATAGTGATCTACAAATGATATCTTTTTTTTTATGTTAAGGAATGACGTGACGAGCTAGCCGTTTGCCTGATGTTAAACGACACGGCTGCCCATATGCAGTGTCACTCGGAACTCTAAAGTATAGAGGTTCGCGTGACACTGCACTGTGCACGTCATCCAGAGACATCAGCACAATCTAGTAATAAGATTACTAAACTGTGAGATCAGATCTACATCGGCTTCACTTAATCATTTCTTCAATATATGGTTTTATGAGTTTACTACATATTCCAGAATGTTATTACCTGATAGATCTTGATCTGGCTCTCTGTGTTTGATGGTGATGCTCATCTCCTTGGACTTGTCCTCCTCGTGCTGGCACGAGTAAATGCCGGCGTCTCTCGCTCTGAAACCTTTTATTCTCAACCTGTAATAAGTAACATTTATCTCAAATTAAATCACTTGTAAATATAGTAGCAATATGTAGTTTCATTTGGATCTACTACTACCATATCACTCCGATATTTAATTAAAATTATTTATGATTTTTTTAAGCCGCGACATGTAAGTATAGTGAGTACCTAAAAATTCATTTATACATCACAGATAAATATTTTTTAAAACAAATTAATTTAATGCCAGCGCGGCCGAAAACCTCAAACGACACAAATATGCACTCCTTGACAGGGCCTACATATTTGTGCTGTTTGGGGTGGAGACAATGGATCCATGGGGGCCGGCTGCCATGGCAATATATCAGCGTACCGATTCAGAACCTCACGATAACTAAGTTGTCGACCGATTCGGTTTGGTATCGTTCGATTATACATATTCGCAATTCACAATAGTCGTTTATGCTGTCAACTTATCGAAATCCATAACGAATCGAATGATGACGTCATCCCGTACGATAATGTCAATTTATCGACATGTAACGCTATTCAGAAGGCAGTTATCGAAACAAAGTTTTCGAACGTCCGATTATTCTAGTCGATACTTTGTCGACAGCTGCAAAGCAATCGAATACGATACCGTAACCGAAACCGAATCGAACACTCCGGACGATTCTTCTGAATAGCTCAAAAATTATCGTACGATACGAGAACGCTATCCAATCGAATCGGTTCGGTTCGTTATCGAAAAGTTCTGAATTGGTCTGCTGGTGACCAGAATGCTGGCTTTTATTTTGCACAAAAAATAAGCATTGCCATTCAACGTGGTAATGCTGCCAGAATTCTGGGAACTTTCCCCTCTATCAACGGGTTATATAAAATTTTTAGTTTTTATTTATTTTAAGTTCTTGGGTATAGTTTAGCTTTTTAGGTCTAGTTTAGTTATTGTTAATTCATTTGATAAAGTCAATTAATTCATTTAATGTAGAATTTCTCTACATTTGGTTAAAATAACGGTAAGTTTTGCAAATTCTAAATGATGAGCGTCATGGTCAGGGTTAGGTTCGTCAAAGATTAGATACCTAGTAGAAAACTGTTAATCATCTTACTAAATATTTTCTTTTCGACGGAACATTTCATTTTCCTGGTCTCTACCAGCATTACCACTCATTCCAAAGAAAACAAACGTATACTGGATGAAAATACTACTTAGCATTAAGTTACTTTTTTACTCTTGTCCAATAATGTATTTTCTGTGTATCTAATTTTAAGAAAAAAAATTGCATGCATTTTTGTCAGTCCCATCTCATACTAAAAAATCACACATATTGAAACACAGTCGTGAAGCAACAACGAAAATAGTTAACACGATATCAACAGTTAATCAACAGTTACCAAGAAGACCGAGAATAGAGACATACCTCGGAACATAAGCCCAGCAATATTTACGTAGTTCTAAACTGGGATAGCGATAACTCATAATGCAACACCCTGTAGGCGATGCATTGAAATATGACGGCGATCAAAATGTTTGATACTTATTGGAGGAATCGGAATGTGCGGATCGGGAATGTTTTACAAAAATGATTTTACTCGTAGAAGAGAATATTGATTAATAGATGAATAGAGAAATTGAAAACCCATACTTAACTGAGAGTTTAAAAATGTATTGTAGAATTGCAGAAGTATAATAACATTAAATAACTTTATTTTTTCCTAACCTTATTTATTCATATTCATATAATTGTGATTCAATGATTAAATTATTTTTTTTAAGTTAATTATTGTTATGGTTCTGACGATAAGATCAAAGCAGTTAATGATAATGATAAATCGGCTCACAAATTTTAGGTTACCTGTAGGACCGTTAGTTCCAGAACTGAAGCTTGACCTTGAATTAATCTTAATTCTGAGAGCAATCTTGCATGAGATTTTTATAAACTAATGATTCAATGTGTCACTATATACCTACCTTAAGAATGCATTGGCTCTTAAAACACAATAAACACAAAATCAGTTAATATTAGCACCTCAAACCGTAGCTTCTGAACCATTTATTAATCAGGTCTGCAGCTCAAGGTTACTCTCAAAAGTAATATGTATAGATACACACTTAAGAGATGCTTGACGTAATATTTTAACTCAAGCATGCGGTGACCATACATACATACCATACAATTTTTGTATGATGAAGTACCGTGATTTGTGATTCATTAAAATTACAATCTAGCCATTACAACAGCTAATAAGCAAGTTAAATCACACTAATATTATAAAGGCGAAAGTTTGTATATCTGTATGTGTGTTTGTGTGTATGTTTGTTCCTTCTTCATGATCAAATGGCTGAATGGATTTGGATGAAATTCGGTACCAAGATAGCTTATACACTGGATTAACATGTAGGCTACATTTTATCCCGGAAAAATGAAATTTACCCGTGGGATGAGCAAATAATTATAATACCTTTTATCCGCGGGTGAAACCGCGGGGCGCAACTAGTTTGACATAAACTGTTAAAGGAAAGCAATCCTAACAATGCGTCCATTAATACTTTTCTTAACGTCTACGGACGTTAATACGTTACGAGAAAGATAACTTTGCATTGTAAGGTCTCACTCATTATTTAACTTGATCTATAAACCGCACACAGGTACAGGCTACAGATCGTCGTCGATGATATGATATCGTATCGCAACTCTGAACTGTCTTTTCAACGTTTATATCAAGAAGCAATGCTTACCATTGTCTTTGGAGTATGATTCGCTTAGACAGTCCTTCTACAGGTCGGCCGTCTTTATACCACAGTACTGTTGGTGACTGACTTCGAGGTTTGAGGCCGCAGACTAGCCGTAGCCTCTCGTTTGTCGTAGCTTCTAGTACTGTGTAGGTGTCATCTGTAACAAAGAGAAAAACTTGTTATTATGTGAAATCTATTGCAATATTGCACTGAGAATTATCTTTAGTTTTGGAACTAGAATAATATTTGACCATGCTCATATTCATACAGCGAAGTACCGCTGATCGTTTCAAAATAATCAATCAAATTAATTAAGAAAAAACGAAGGTTCTCTTTGATTATGAGTTATGAGAATTCATTTTAAGTACTGCATAAACTATATTATCATCACCAGGTAGGTATCTCTGTTTAATAAACAGAGACTCCAATATCTGGTGATAATAATAAAATTTAAACAGTGACTCCACTACATGGTGATAATAATATAATTTAAACAGTGACTCCACTACTGGTGATAATAATATAAATTAAACAGTGACTCCACTACCTGGTGATAATAATATAAATTAAACAGAGACTCCACTACCTGGTGATAATAATATAGTTTATGTAGTACTTAAAATGAAACTCACAATCAAAGAAAACCTTTGTTTTTCTTAATTACAAGAATAACATGTTTGTAAGAATAAGAAATTATGAAAGTAAACAAATCTTATTGACAAGGTGCCTAAATTATTTATATATATACTTTTTTTCAACTCTACTTATTTTATGTGATTTTTTACTGCCATTTTTTTTACTGATTTCTATAATATTAGATTGTATAAATTCTTCATAATAGTTACTTCATTTATAGTCAGATTTAAATTTTCAATCCTGGTTAGCTAAATCCTTCTCGAGTACAATGCAGTAGACGAGTGTGATCTTACAAAAACAAACCAGAACAAAAATCACCATTATCATCACATGACATTACAAAAAAACAGATGACGGTTGAAGTTGTTACAGCTTTTTAAAATTATATTACTACTTCATAAAAAGAAACTGACAAAATCTAGAACGACATTCATAATGGCAAAGATCTATTTGGCTGCCAGAGACAAACAAACTACACTCAAAAACTACACTTTTTGCAATTACTGCGGACTCTGTAGTGTATGTAGTCTTGAGTACTATGCCTTTATCAATAAAAGACTTGTAAGTCATGATGGCGATAAAATTCAATACCCAAAGAAAATGTTCCTCGTAAATCTAAAGGTTCCTTTTGAAGGATCCATAAAACAATCAGAACAAAGGTGGGTAAAGCTCAGTCAGTTACAAAACCACGCTTTAGCCCCATGTCGGATTATGAAAATTACAACTTGCTATTAAAATGTACAGGATATATGAAAGTTTATAGCGATAAAGTGTTTAAAAGTAACGTTTATATATTTCACCTCAACGAGATTCTCAGATAATAAACATAACTCTGAGTGCAGTATGAATACAGATGAGATGCACTCAGTTTTTTAACACCACTCATCGCTGGATAATGTATATCTTATTTATTGCAAGTGGAAGGTCGTACTTATGAGTACTTTATTACAATTAAGTTCATGACTTATGAATACCATAATGTGCATCGAAAATAATTTGTAATTTCATTATATTAAAATAGTATTATTTTATTACAAAATAATAATTGAATTACCTAAATCAAAGAAGTGTTTGAGATCTGCCTTTTGTTTTAGTTATTACGTATACCTTTGTTTCAAAAGGCAGCATCTTCCTTCTTTCTCCTTTCTTCCTTCGTAATTAATCTAGATGTCTTACAATGGTAGACCGTATTATTTTTATTTTATTTTATTTATTTTACTAAATCCACAGCCCTTGAGTAACAAAGTTTATAATTTACATGCTAAACCGACCGCCAACATCGGATTTACATTCTATATTTATAAAGAAAAAAAAATTACATGACAGTCACTAGAAAAAACATTATATAAAACGTAAGCAATAAGTTTATGCCATTATTGATCAGAAAAATTAACTAACAATTTATATCGATAATAATTTTGCTCATCAGAATATTGTGAGCTGAATGACCAAAAATACGTCTGCACATTATCACACTAATATTATAAAGGGGAAAGTTTGTATGTGTGTTTGTGTGTATGTTTGTTACTCCTTCACGCTCAAACGGCGAATGGATTTTGATGAATTCGGTACCAAGATAGCTAATACACTGGATTAACATATAGGCTACAATTTATCCCGGAAAAGTGAAATTCTCCCGTGGGATGAGCAAATAATTAAAATACTTTTTATCCGCGGGTCCGGGATAAAACAGATGTTCGTGATAACAAAACCGGGGTCTACAACAACATACAAGCAGACTTATTATGTTCAGGTGTGATGAAGGCACTATTTTTGGACTAGATTGCTTTCGAAATAAACATAGATTTAAAATGTGATTGGTAGACATTAGTGTAGTATCTAGTTGGAGCGAAAGTATTGGCAAAGAAGCTGACAGAAACTGGGAAAGTAGAGATCAAAACCGAATGAGCTCATCGGTGATGTAACTTGAGTGAGAGGCTAATCTTAGTTTGGTCAGCAGTAGAATGATGATGAAAATGTGATTACAGTAAATGCCCACTTAACTGCGGAATACTATAAAATGTACACTAAAATATCCGCTGTCACATAAAAGTCAAAGTATTACAAAGATTGTATTGCAAACTTAGAGGAATTTATTTCTATGATTGCAAATATGCTATTTTCAGAACAGCAAAATGAGATTTATTGTACTAAGCATAAAAAATTACAAAGCGCTTAATGTCAAATATTATACAAGCTGTGCGGGGTCCTACTACCTGACCTCCGAAAACAACAACATTATTACTACCTAGATTATTATTAATATTAAGTACGTCAGTACCAATGAGACCCAAAAAAACTATATAAAACAAAAAACGAGTTTGCTTTAGACCACACGACTGAAGTAAAACTTCTATATGAAACGTAACTCCCTCTCTTTCTTTCTTCACTAACTTATATCTCCCTCTCAACTTCCATTCGCCTCCCCCGATCAACTCCCGTAACGCTCTCATCACGCATTCACCAGCTTACTCTCCAAGTCAATCGTACGTAAAGAAGTTTTACTTCCTAAACTCAAATGTCTCGGTACTTGGCAACGCGTATATTGTCTAGTTGCGTAGAACACATGGTTCAGAAGGCGTTACAATAATATAGCAGATTTATGGTCCTCAGGTGTCTTGCAAAGTGTCTATTTTGGGACGAAACGTGATTTTAATGAGTTCGCAATGGGATATTTTAAACCTTTTCAAGGGGAGTTTCGCCATAACTTTTGCTGTTGTGCTGGGTGAAATTAAAAATACTTCTGTAATGCAACTGTAAACTTTATATACATGGACATTGATTTATATTTGAACCCACTTTTAAAAGTAAAACAATCAATAGTTCTTAAACTCGTACCTGAATAACAATAAATTAAGAACATAAATTGCACAAAAAACATAATAATATGTGTAATCTGACAGCCTCGGTGGTGTGGTGGTTGAGCAGGTCGGCTTATAACCCGGAGGCGGCGGGTTCGGTTTCCGTGGTAGGACAAGTATTTGTGCACAGACAGCGCAGCTTGTTCCGAGTCTGGGTGTTGTGAGACCATGATCCTCGAAGTTCCTGGGTCCCACACGGAATCTTAGCTAGGCTCCCGGATCTATATATCTATGTATGTGATCTTTGGGCGTTATTATTATTATTAATTTTCAACTGGTTACTTTTATTTTTATTTTATTTTATTTCGATAATCCTACAGCGTTACATTTTATATATGTTTAAAGGGCAATTACATTTACAATAAGGCCAAAACAGGATTATACAAGTAACATGAACTTAAATAACAGTGGAGTAAAAGTGCTTAGCTTATATATTAATGTTATTCAGCAGGTGATTTATATAAAAGTAAAAATATGATAAAAATAAGATGTAAGTTCTCGTTACAATCAATAGTTCATAAAACTCGTTGAAACAAATAGAGAACATAAATTGCACAAATGTACATATTATTTATGTATAATATTAATTCGTGTATAACGTAAACTGAAGTAACCTCAGCAAATACTCTTTTTAAAGATCAAACCTTAATAAATTCGAACTCTTTATTTTAAAAACCAATTTGTCCCAAGCCCGCCAATAAGTTGCCATTGCATTGTTTTTACATTGGGACAGAGCTGACAAAGTTACAACGCTTTGTTTTTGGAGTGAGCTGAAACTTTAATGGTCGTCGAGATTTGTGGCCTGTGAATTATGGGTTTCGGTTAGGGAAGGCTTAAACTTGTTTGAGTTATCGATATCGATAAAAAAGCAAATAGTCGGTACATCTCAAAAAGATTGAGAGTAAATTTATTGACTTTATCAAATGAATTAACAATAGCAATATGAGACTTTATGATCTGATCTCACAGTTTAGTAATCTTACTACTAGATTGTGCTGATGTCTCTGGATGACGTGCGCAGTGCAGTGTCACGCGAACCTCTATACTTTAGAGTTCCGAGTAACACTGCAGCTGATATGGGCTGCCGTGTCGTTTAACATCAGGCGAACGGCTAGCTCGTCACGTCATTCCTTAATATAAAAAAAAAAACTAAACTAAACTAGACCTAAAAAACTAAACTATACCTAAGAACTTAAAATAAATAAAAACTAAAAATTTAAAATAACCCGTTGGTAGAGGGGAAAGTTCCCAGAATGCTGGCAGCATTACCACGTTGAATGGCAATGCTTATTTTTTGTGCAAAATAAAAGGCAGCATTTTGGTCACCTGAAGCTTCCACCAAACGTTTGGCCAAGTCCCTATATGTTGCCATGGCAGCCGGCCCCCATGGACCCATTGTCTCCACCCCAAAATAAAATTTAACCTTATTAATTTAAAAAAAATATTTTTATAGAAGAAAAATAGACTACTGACGTGGCGTTATTTAAACGCGCAACCAGGCATCAATTTTTGCATTTGCGAAGCAACCTGTTCCCAACTGCAGTTCTTCTGTAATGTAGCTCTGTATCTCATAATATATTTGATCGAGGATCCAGTTATCATAAATAGTAATGACTTAAAAAAAATAGCGAATATCCCTATACATTCATTAATACTTATAACATTTTCTATATACTTTATTATTATTTTCAAAAGATATTATATCGATAAGATATGATATCGAAAGAAATATCGTGTACTACATAAAATTGTCGATATCAAGACAACGTTGCTCTGTAGCCCAACCCTATTCTTTTTGCGAACTCAAAATTATTAAGAACTTACATGTGCTGAGCAGATGCAGCATGCACCGTTGGTTCCCTAAATAAAAAATAATGTCGCCAACTCAATCACGAAAGTCCTGTTTTTAAAAACAATAGGCACTTGTAAAATTTCGTGAGAAAAAGGTTATTACGACAAATTTCACATTTGACTGGCTTTGTAACCGCCAGCAATAAATTATTTATAATTTGTTGCTTTATTTTACTTAAAGCCAACACTAAAATAGGTTAAAAATGGCATCGATTCCACCAACATCGAAATTAACTACATTATCGAGCATAAAACGGATTTGAGTAATTTTTACTTTTTACTAACTATATCAATAATAATAATATGTGTGGACATCTCAGCATCTCACACAACGCCATCTAGCCCCAAACTAAGCAAAACTTGTACTATGGGAACCAGATAACTGATACAATACAAAATTTGAAATTGAAATAAATGACACACAATCAATGATAATCTTGTACCTTAATAGAAGGTATCAAGGTGAGACAATGGAACCAAATCTAAATCAGTGCTTTGGTGGTCCGAAGATTAAAATTAGTGTGAACATGTATCATCTCTGAACATCAGACAAATCAAGTTCAAACATTTGGATTGATTTGGACTGTCTATAGATCATCGCGGCCAGTATAGAGTCCAAATTTTCTTTTTTGGTAGTAGTAGTGGGCAGTTTTTAGTATTAGTTATTATGTCATTGTAGTATTTAGTTCAAAATAAATGTGATATAAAAAAAAGTTCAAGCATCATAAAAGTAGTTGTATTATGTTGAATTGAAGAAATTAGGCGGTGTCATAACACTTTTTTTTAAAACGGCGTCTCTAGTTGACTTTGTTTAAAGTTAATATATAATAATATATAATAATTTGGTGTCAAACTGAGTGTGCGCTTAATTTTTTTAAAGTCTTTTCAAGTTATTTCCTATAACATATAAATATATTTTTAAATATTTTGTTTCCCCAATTATTCTTTTCATCTATTTTTAATTGAACAACTGTTCATAGAATCTTTTTCAAATATTGACAATAGCCTTATTAACCTTAGAGAATTTACCCACTAACTTTATTATACCATTTTTGCGACGGGACTGATACAATGTTTTGTCTATATAATTAAATAATAAATAAATAAATAACGCCCAACAATCACAGGCATAGATCCTGGACTCTAACTAGGATTTCCTGTGTCTAGGGACCCAGGAACTACGAGAACCATGGTCCCACAACACCCAGACTCAGAACAAGTACTTGCGCTTTTTTCTGTGCTCAAATATTTGTCCTGCCGCAGGAATCGACCCCGCCTCCAGGTTATGAGCCGACCTGCTCAACCACCACACCACAGTGGCTGTCAAACATTAGTTTTATTAGTTTATTTTAGTATTTTTTTAGTAGTTATGAATGAACAATCAAAATGTTGTAGGTTGCATTTTTTTTTTATGTTTTGGCTCCACACTTTTGTGTATATAGCCAGTGTCAAGTAATTGATAAAGGACAATGTCAAATTTCGCCCTGTACGATAACAGCATCGGACATTCACGATAATTATTAGTTTTTTTTTAAATATAAGTTGCATACATCTGTTTAACACGGACTAGCTGCAAATCGTAATGAAAAAAAAAAAAGTATTTGATGCGACATTAAACATCCGACACGCCGCCATCTTTGCCAAATGACAATAACCCACAGACCACTTTGGAGAGACTACAATGACCGCAGAGCAACAATATATTAATGACCAAATGTTATGTTAGAGTTTTGGCGGGAATGCGAAAATGTGAAGTTGTTGATTTTGTATTAATTTCCTAAAACTTGTGTTTCTGCGAGTGTTAATGTGGAATATTAACCATTAGGTGTTCGTTAAGGTGCACAAGTGTAGGCAAATGATACAAACGCAAAAAACGTGCCATTTCTTGTTGTCTACAAAACTCTTTCGGAAGTTTCAGTAAACCTGTAAAGCGTCCACCACTTTACTGAATCGTGACCCTGACTAGACTTTTAACTACCTGACTGATTGGGACTCGATATATTGACTATTTTATTGAAAAACATACACAGCCCTATTAATAAACGGGTATTAGCCTCGGATTAGTTAATTCAGCTTTTGGCCTTTTTTTGCTACTGGAATATTTAGCTGGATCGAAAGAGACAAAAGATGGTGTAACTAGTCTAAAGCTAGTTAGTGTTTATTAATAAGGCTGACAATGTTTAATGTTTAATATTATCTGTATACTTCGACATGACACTGACTAAATGAACTAATCGCGCGGAGCCGACTAACTAAGAAAAAAAACCTCACGTCACTTCACTCGCGCTCGCTCGTTCTTCGTGATCGTGACGTCTAGTGTGTTTTCAATTTAATGGATCAAAAATAAGGAGACAAACAATTGTGCAATATTGCTGTACCTAATTGCATTGTTGGGCGCAGGACATTAATAAAGTGGTTTTGTCTCGTTTCAAAACCAATGTAAGAAAGTAGGTACATATTATACATAATATATACCTACTTTCTTACATAGTTCTTCTTCAGCGCCATCTAGCCCCAAACTTAGCAAAGCTTGTACTATGGGAACCAGATAACTGATAGATTACTTAGATACTCTTTGTTCTTTATATATTGATATTTATTGGACTATAACTACTATCTTTATAAGTACTCGGATGTCGAAGCTATGAAAAATCATGGCTTTCACGATACGATTATAACCTCAAAATCCGAGACTTTTTTGTAATAGCGCAATTCTCCAGCTAGTCCGCTATAAAATGATGATTGTATACGAAATCAGTAATGTTTTTCAATATAACACATAATTTTTCAAAGCTATTGGTTCAGGGCAAATAATGTATGGACGCAGAACAATGTCCTTTATCAAGTTAATGATATTTCACGCAAATATGTGTCAAGTCACAGTCTAAGTCATCAAGTCAAGTCCTAGTCTAGTCAAAGTCATACTCCTAGTAAAGTGGTGGCAACTTTACTTGAAGCTTCTATGGAGTTTTGGAAACAACACGAAAAGAAACGTTTCACCATCATTATACCATTTTCCCAAACTCACGCTTGTAATCCAGCACTTAACGAACAGAATGCCACCAATTTTATGCACTAACACTGAAAATAACACAAGTTTTGGAAAATAATACAATGCGGTGACGCAATCTTTTTCGCTTTCCCGCCAAAACTCGTCAGTCTTATTTTGTCAGTCAAAATGCCACAGTAAAATGGGGGCGGTATTTTTCTGAAGGCTCTTCAAAGCCTTGAAGAGAAAACGAAAAGGTGTGGTTTTAAAACTTGGAACCATTTGCCAACACTCGTGAACAATCACGAACACGGATAATAATCCACCCTTATCGCACATTAAAATTCAAAAATACACGGGTTATGGAAAAAAGTTCAAAATTCACAACCGCCATTTTGTCATTTTTTTCAAAGACTCGAAGTACAAGATTTTGATTGGGAATCAAATCTCTTCTGACGCAATCTTTTTCGTTTTCCCGCCAAAACTCCCGTAGGTTGCATTTCTTCGAGTTGATTAATAAAACCTTTAAATGTGAAACAAGGAGGTTAGATGACTTTTCAGTTTAAACCTTATTGCTTAGTATCACATCCACCGCCAGTTCCCTAGTAGGTACTAGGAACCTATCGTCAGTTGATTTTAGTTAGGCGTTTCCTTCGGTAAAAGTGTTTGAAAGATTTGTCGAAAGCAATATTTTTCAGATCTCCTTTGTTGTTGATTAATGTAGACTGACATTGTCTAATAAATCTTCACTTCTTTGAGACATGACTTTTATCTACTGTTTTACTGAATTGATAGATTTCCTTCAAAGCTTTGAGGTTTGGTCCATGTTAATGAGTTTGGCCATCAATGGTTAATTAATCCTAGCTGAGGTTTACTCGTTGAAGGCGATTTCATCAAAGAAGAAGCACAAAAAATAGCAGTAAGGACAACCTTACTGCTTTTTTTTGTGCTTTGTAGAACCGATCAATAACTGAGCATCGTTCTGTAATACGGACCTTAGGGGTGGAATTTTGAAAAAACCTTTCTTACTATTCCTACACTTTACAAAGAATACACCCTACAAATCACAAGTCTCTAGGACCAGCGGTTTAAGCTGTGCGTTGATATACGAGTATAATTCAGTCAGTCAGGACTTTGAATGTCATATGTATAAAAGATTTATTTTGTTATTTTTTGCTTAAACGTAGGACTATAACGATCACCATTCAATAACGAGAATTGCATCCCACTCACCTATAAAACTACATAGCAAAACATGAAAACAATTCTACCGAAACGCAGATCTTTGCAATGTTTTATATGGTTATTTGATTGCTTGGCACGCATCCAGATAATATTACCGTGGGCGTACTTTTAAAATTACTTCATGTTAGAGATAGTGCAAAATTTGTTCTATGTCTTATTGAAACTCGGGTTCATTTGGCTGTAATCTTGTCTGGATTTCTTCGATATTTATTTATAATGAATTATTTCTTATTGAGAACGCGCTGCTTGCAAGCAAGATAACATTAGCTTTATAGTACACGCTTTTTTTAATTTTTTTTATGTGGGTGGTCTAATGCTGTTTGTCTCTACCGACAATTACAGCGTCACCGGTATAAAAAAGTATACACGGCAAAATATATTATGATAGATATGAGTAGAATAAAAACTGTGATTTTAGTTGATGTTGAGAGCAAGCGTGGCACGGCGCGTGCGATTTTGAATTCGACACTACGCATACCCAGGTTCAAATCCTATTCGGCACTGCACCAGTGACGCTTCAAGTTATGTGTACATAAATTTTACTTTCTGGTCTTGTGTTTGGTTATATTCAGTTTTGTGCGCCGAAATAAATAAAATAATAGGTCTTTACCTTTGAAATTGCCGTATTGCAGTACAGACTTTTTCAAACAAAAAAAAGTTTTGATTGGCTATGAATTCTAAATTCAAATTAATTTTGTTTTAAAAATATGACATTCTATTTACAATGTAAGTCTTTTGTTTATTGATTAGCGTTGTATTTTCATTACATTTCAACATTTTTCCTCATAATGGATATTTTGAAATTTCGTGTAATTATGGAATATGAGTTCCGTCGTGGCACCAACGCGGCACAAACGACACGTAACATCAACGACGTTTACGGAGAGAACTGTACAAACGAACGTACAACCCGTTATTGGTTTGCTCGGTTCCGTTCTGGGAATTTTGACTTGAAAAATGAACCTCATGGTCGTCCGGAAACTTTGGTCAACAATGATGAATTAAAGGCGATTGTGGAAGCTGATGAATCTCAATCTACAGCTGAGCTGGCAGCAGCTTTTGATGTTAGCATCAAAACAATATTGGTCCATTTGCGACAGATTGGCAAGATAAAAAAGCTTGATAGATGGGTGCCCCACGAACTTAACGATCGCCAGCGCAACGTACGCGTCGAGACTTCCCTTGCGCTGCTTAACAGGCACAGAAATGAAGGAATTTTGAACCGAATTATTACGTGCGACGAAAAATGGATTCTTTTTGACAATCGAAAGCGCTCAGCAAGTTGGTTAGATCCTGGTTCGGTACCAAAGCAATGTGCAAAACAAAAAATGACCCATAGAAAGGTGATGGTCACCGTTTGGTGGTCTAGTGCTGGTGTGATTCATCATAGCTTTTTACAAAACGGCGAGAGCATTACTGCAGATGTGTACATTGAAGAACTGACCACAATGATGGCGAAACTCGCACGTCTGCAACCAGCTTTGGTCAATCGGTCGTCTCCACTGCTACTTCACGATAACGCGCGACCCCATACTGCACAACAGACCGTCTCTAAGCTGCATGAGTTGGGTTTGGAAGCTCTCCCTCATCCGCCATACTCACCAGATCTTGCGCCTACCGACTATTACTTTTTCCAAAATTTGGACAACTTTTTAGCGGGAAAAAAATTCAATTCCCGAGAGGCAGTACAAAACGCCTTTGAAGAGTTTGTTGTCTCCCGTCCTGCTGATTTTTTCAAGAAGGGCATCCATAAACTGCCACAGCGTTGGCAAAGATGCATTGATTGCAAGGGTGATTACTTTGAATAAAAGAAATAAATAAGTTCGAAAAAAAAAATACTTTAACTTTTTTCAAACAAAACGGCAATTTCATAGGTAAAGACCTAATATAAAAATCACACTAATCACACTTCACACTAATATTATAAAGGCGAAAGTTTGTATGTGTATATGTTTGTTACTCCTTCACGCTTAAACGACTCAATGGATTTGAATGAAATTCGGTACCAAGATAACTTATACACTGGATTAACATATAGCCTACATTTTATCCCGGAAAAGTGAAATGCTCCCGTGGGATGTCCAAATAATTAAAATATTCACGATTGAAACCGCGGGGCGCAACTACTAAAATAATAAGACGAACTGAAATCTTATAAAGAAAAATCTTGACGTGAAATGTTTGACGTTTACTGCATCTGCATAATTTCATCAACTTTTACAACAAAACCGCCTTCATAGCACATTACAAATTACCAGAAAACATAAAAACAATGTTTCAAAATAAAATCTCCGTAAAAAACCGCACGTGAAATAAGGCGTCAAGTATCAATGTCGGTTCCAAAAACGTTACCGAATACCGAGGCGTTGTTTTACACACCTGTCAAAATAGATGCCATTGAATTTAAAACTTTACGCGCATGTTTATAAAACCTATGAGTTTTGTGATAGAGTGCATTATTTTTGTCGCTTGTTTTGAGTATATCGTGTGACAGACGTCATATTGCGTTGGGATGTATGACGTTTGGAAATAGCGTGGTTTCCTGTGGCGTGATTTTCTGGTTTGGTAATTATTTTGAAGTAAAATTAGACTCAATATTGCATGTAGCACTCGTTGCGAAACTAAACGAGAAATATTTAGATAGATCGTATTCAAAAATCTACCAAAAAACAAGAGTACTTTTTTATGTTTTGGCTCCACACTTTTGTGTATTTAGCCAGTGTCAAGTAATTGATAATTTATCAAGTTAATGATAATTTACGCAAATATGTGTCAAGTCACAGTCGAAGTCATCAAGTCAAGTCATAGTCTAGTCAAAGTCATACTCCTAGTAAAGTGGTGGGAACTTTACTTGAAGCTTCTATGGAGTTTTGGAAACAACACGAAAAGAAACGTTTCACCATCATTATACAATTTTCCCACACTTGCGTCTGTAATCCAGCACTTAACGAATAGAATGCCACCAATTTTATGCAATAATATTGAAAATAACACAAGTTTTGGAAAATAATACAATGCGGTGACGCAATCTTTTTCGCATTCCCGCCAAAAAACCAATTTAGTACTTTGTGTTTATGGAAATATTACTATTGTGACACTTATGACTATCGCAACTCCATTGAATTGATCGTCTATTGAACATATGTTTTTGAGTGTTTCGCCTACAGAATATTTCGACGACACAACTTTCCATCTATGCATGTATCTATACAAGAACCTAACGTTTAAGTTTACATTACATTTCTATTATTTACACAGCGGTAAAGCAACCATACACACTTCTAATACACACAGCCTCTGTGGTGTGGTGGTTGAGCAGGTCGACTGGTTCCCCGGCAACCGGAGGCGGCTGGTTCGATTCCCGCGACAGGACAAGTATATGTGCACAGAAAAAAATATTGCAAATATTGTTTTGAGTCTGGGTGTTGTGGGAACATGGTCCTCGTAGTTCCTGGGTCCCTAGACACAAGGAATCCTAATTAGGGTCCAGGATCTATGTATGTAATCAATGGGCGTTATTTTGTGTTTTGGGTGGCCTTTTTTGGAATATTTAATTTTCTCAAAAACAAAAATTACTATCAAGTCGTTGAGTTGATGGTTGCACGTTCTTTCTATTGATGTTAACGTGACATCTTAAAATCGTATAACATTAATAAAAAACATCATCACGTCACATTTATTAATCAAATCATGAAATATTTCACGCGTTAGCTGAGATTTATACCCTAATTCCCAATTTTAGTGTAGTTATCATTTGACAACCAATATAAAGAAACATCAAAAGAAAAACTTGAGAGCTAGGAAGCTATTACACATTACGTGAGATGAAAAGAAATATTTATTTTTAATTCCGAATGGCCAGCCGCCGCGGGAATATAAAATTGAAATATTAAAAAGACAACCGACACATCCGCTTCCTCTTCGAAATTCGAATGTGCGCGCGCTTTTCCCCAATTAAAGATGGCGACTGGAAGACGGACGATTCGTTAATTATGAATTGAAACGGTAAATTTCCGCAGGCGTTTGATGGTTGCGAAATACTAATTCTTAGGTCAGGTGCAAAAGATATCTACTAATTTGTGACTAGGAATGTTGGATTCATCTTTAGCGGAAATCTATTGGCAGGCTTTTGCTAATTGTAAATTGCTGTTAATTTAGGTCCATATCGTAGTTCCACATCTTACTGGTATACGGCAAAAAAGTGCCCCGCCTTTCGACAACCTCTCGAGACATTCGGTAAGCTTGGTATCGCCGACAATTCTGATAGCCCTATAAATACTTACGCCAGAACAGCAATCATTATATTTGTAGGTATAAGTACCGTAACACTTCTTGCAGTAAATACTTCTGAAGATGAAAAGAAATTTGGAAAAGTAGCAAATATGTTCTTGACCCAGTAAAAAGTTATCTTGTCCTGCTATGTTCTACAAATTTAATTCGTCGAGACACCAATTCTACCTCTCCATAACAATAAAATCAACAAATTAAGAGAATTAACCAATTACGGCACCGGACGCACCGAGACTGCGCAGGAGTTGATCTAACGTGACAAAATACTGTCATTAAACTGTCGTGACACACAATCAACTCGCACCTAAACTGTGCACTAGCGACTATAGTAACTATTGCTTTGATTGTGCAGATGCTATAGTGACAGTCACTTGTTCTGTGGTAACTTCATAGCAACTAGTAGATATGCTGTGGTGACACGGTCAATTACGGCATGAGACAGTGAAATAATATTATAGAGTAAAATGCTTGAATCAAAAGGAATTCAATATTCAATGACGTTTATTTACTTCACGGAGCAATCAGGCTATTCAATTCATACAAGTTTAAAATCTCCAAATTTTATTGAAATAAGATCAGAAATAGTGTTGGAATTTGTTTTTGTAATTTGAAATCCTAGATTGAATTTTGCAGCGGCTATAGATAATGCAGAAGTGTAAGTTGCACTGACGTGGAAAAAAACAGTTATGAACTGTTATAGGACGCTGCTGATATGCTTATAGTAAGTCGTGTCACACACATTCTTAATATTGATCGATATCATACAGCTGGGGTAGACTTCTCTGAACTCGGACTCACTGCCGTGGACAAGTCTAGAATAGCTAGAATACTTTTTAGTGAAGATTAATACAATCCTTATGCAACTGATGCACCATCAGCTAACGATTGTTCGTTAACAAAATACAGGCAAAAGAACAATGCTCCATGGACCACCTCAGATCAACAACACGTAGAAATCATTGGGGCAGGTATTAACAATAGAACATTATTGTAGAGGCCCTATTGGTTTGTAAGATAATTTCTTCCATAGCAATAGAAATCGCTTTAGGGATCTATTGTTTCATTTACCATAGCATTCATCACGAGGAAACATCAGCATTAATTATTTTGAATTGTCTTAATTTGGGTGACAAATTGTCGTGAAGGAAAGAAGTGATTTATCCATTATAAAGAATCGGTAAACAAAAACTACCAAATTCGTTAGACTCTAAAAAACATTTCTAGAAGCCGTGAAGTTCCATGAAATCGATTTCTCACAAATCAAACTAATTGAAAACAAGAGAGGTGCGCACGCGCGTCTTCCATAAATAAATCCAAGATGGCGGGCGACCCTTCGTTTACCTACCTCTGTGCACAAACAAAAAATAACGTTAACAAAAACAACTATTTAAGCCAATTAGCAAAAATGCAGTCGAAATAGAATATCGGCTTTATTAAAACGATATTTTTTTAACTAGAAAAAACACACTTTTAATTAGGTACGTGTAGCAAACTGTAAGCATTTGCAACGTGGAAAAGATTTAAGTTAGTTAATTATGGATAAGTCATGCGGACATGTTAAAAATTTGACGTACAAAGAAACAAGAAATCCGACATTTTTATGATTTAAATTAAAAATAAATTGGTGTTGGAGAATTCCCGTCTCTTACTTTTTATGATACGTGATAATTAATATGTCATAATTATAATTAAAACGAAACTGATTTAAAGTTGCAAATAAAAAGAAATGCCAATAATTAAACGGAATATGAGTTTGAGTGTAGTTATGTAGATGGTATTATATTACAGATTAAAATTACTACATATTTGATAGGACTGATACCTCAGTTGCTATCTGCCTTTTGGTTGCGGGTTCGATTCCAGGACAAACATTTGTGTGATGAAAATCCATACATGATCGTTGCGTATTTGGGTGTTACATTGTTTTCTATGTATGTATGTATTTATTTACAAATAAAAAGTATTAAGTATAAAGTAAAGTTAAAAAGTATAAAGTAAAGCTTTGCTTAGTTTTGGGCTAGATGGTGTGTGAAATGTCCACACACACTATTCATTAACAAGAATATTTTTTTACTTCGCTAAAGGTCACGCTTGATAATTAATCAATTTGCTAGGTACATAATTATTATTATTGAGTGCGATACAATTTTTGTCACTATTCGCATGTGATTCATGACAATAATAAGTTGAATCACCACTAATATGTACCTTCATCTTCATCATCTTGAGATATTTCACTACTAGGTATATTGAGCTGATCTTGATTTTGCTATTTCTTACTCCATATCTCCATTCCTCTATTTCTTACTCCATATCTCCATTCCTCTATTTCTTACTCCATATCTTTTGCGGATAGTATCTTTCCGTTTCGTTTCGTTTTGGTCTTTCGTCTCTTATATCTCGTTATTCTGGTTACTATTTGTTGCAGACTTTTAAAGGAATTAGTCATTTATTTGTAAACTATGTTTCTATTCATTATGTACATATTATGTGTATAAATTTAACCTGTTTTTGTATTTTAATTTTAGACAAGTATTGAATAAATGTTTTTCTATTCTATTCTATTCTATAGAGCGTCATTAAGTAGAATCTTGTTAAACTGATCTATCTTTGCATACCTGTCACCACCCTGGTGGTGGCTCACTTTAGATTTGTATCTAGTTTGCAAGTTAATAAATTATTAACAGAACACTTTGTATGTAAATAATTATGTACCGTTACTTTCCAACGTAGTTATCAAGTTTGATAAGCTATAATGATTATTGAGACAAGACCTCCGTCAGACTTGCCTTTAGCTAGTTCGCCAATTATGGGGTATCAAGTTAAACTGAATAGACTTAAGGAAGTCCCTAAGTGCTCGCAATAGGTCCAAGTTTTCTGGTTTATGACTCATTAACTTTATAATACGAGTATACTTCAAAGGTAACAATAATTATGCAAGCAAAAGTATGAGAGTGGTCACAAAATCCACATGGGTACCGAATAAATAATGGTAGAAGAATTAACAAAGGCGTAACTTCCTTGACGTAAAAAATGAATTCAAAAGTTATACGGCAATCAGCACCGAAAATGGCAAACATCGAAACGATCTTAACCGTTAAAAAGTCAACCAATTTTCATATATTTGTTAAAAACCTTCTATACTTAGTTAACAACCATATTAATAGATATATTGTTTGCTTCTGAAGCCAAAATAATATTCTTCCAAGTGCTGGCGCGTTTCTTTAGGTACAAATTAAATCAGAAAAATCCTGCAGACATTCAGTTTAACAATCACGATTTATCATCGATCTAACGAATAGATCTATTGACTGTTCTAAATGGTCCATATATTGGGTACTTCCGCCAAATTTGGTTGGAGATGTCTACTATCCAAACAATTTCACGGGAAGACATTAAGTCACGGTTCCTGTTTCCTATGCGTTGAGGACGTTACAAATCTTAGAAACCACATTTATAACGAGTATAGTGCGGGGGTTGGTTAATTCGTATACCAAATGAACTACTACTTTATTTTAGAATTGTAAAGGTCCACTCTCCTAAGACACGTTATATTACTTTTGTTTTATATTACATTTTTGGTTTTGATATTTAAGATGTGAAATGGACAATATTATGTATATCTTTATTAGGTAGTAGGACTTCTCCAAAGTTCGTCTTGGTAGGTACCGACGGTTTGTCAGTTATTCTGCCGCCAAGCAGTAGTGTGCAAGCACTACACTGTTTTGGTTTGAAGGGCACTGTAGCTAGATAAATTACTTGGCAAATGAAACTTTATAACCTAATCTCACAATCTAGTAATAAGATTACTTGACTATACTAGACTATTGGGTAAGGTTGATATCTCAGGATGTCGTGCGCAGTGCAGTGTCACGCGAAACTCTATTCTTTAGAGATCTCAGTGTCACTGTAACTGATATGAGCAGCCGTGTCGCTTAACATCAAACGAACGACTAGTTCGTCATGTCGTTCCATCACATAAAAACATGACATAATTTTCATGATTATATTACAAGGCACGCATGGCTCCTCGCCTATCTATTAAAATATTTTTTTAACGGGCTGCTATTGGTCTCTACCGATGGATAAATGACAAATTATAATCTGACTAAAATAAAAGTACCATTATTACTGCAGTGTTTACTGTACAAAATTATTCTTTTATTTTCACCGTGTTTTGTTTTATCCAACGAATAACTTTTACCTGAATATTATTAAAAAAAAACAAAAGGGCATTCTGTTTGGATATCCAAGACCATTTACTTCGATGAGTAAGCTTTTACTCAAAGCAAAGGAAACCCAGATGAAGTTGGTTTTCATCGTCTCATTTTCGACAAAACCGTTTTGTTTTATTTTGAGCATTTTCCGCATGTGTGAGGTCACTGCCACATTTATGGTTTGTGTGAATCGCGAGTGCGTACACTTCTTCATAGATGAGGAAGCGAGAAATTGGCCTCATTATAAGATGCGTGACGTGTCAAGATAAAAATATGAGAAAAATCTGTAAATAGAAAATAAAACAAAAAACAAGAATACCCGAATAAAATTTACCTAAATACTTTTTAAAAAAAATCGTTCTGACTGCCCCCGAAAAATACTTTATCAACGTAGTGATCCAAATTTTCAACGATAATAACACATTTTTCATACAAATTAAATAGCCTTTTTAAAAGTGTAAATAGTTATGATACTTCTTGGTAATTAGTTAATTGTTAAGCATTACTGTAATTAACATTGATATAAAATTATAGGTAACCTTATTATTAAAAGAGCTCCAATCGGAACGGATTATATTTTATGAGGATTGTTATAAGAAACTGAGCCGTATACTTGCATTGTTGCACCGGTTAACAATACCAGCTACTATTTTAATATTGTTTGACGCACAACCCTAAATGTGCCTGCGCACGATTCCCGCTACCGATGACTGATCAACAATGTGTTTATTAAACTTCAGCGCTAATGATTTGAATAACAGTATGGGATGTTCATACAAGTGGGATCAAGTTTAAACACTAACGACACAAATGTAGAGAAAAATACAGGTAATAGAAAAAAATCATACGCAGGTAAGCTAACTACAGACTGTAGATCGATTTATGCGATGAGATCGCCTATTTTTACATTTTTGAGGTATATTAGCTTAATGTGTGTAACTGTATTTCTTGTGCCATCGTAGCTTTTAAACAGATGAATCTAATTATTTTTTCTTTATTTTTTGTTTAAAAGATACCATGATGAATTTTTTTTTAGCTATGACATTTAAGAAAATTTGTTTTGCTGATCATCCGGACTTTTCTAGTCGATGAAGGAAATGCCGGGAGATTTTTAATTTTAAACAGAATTACTTGTTAACGTTTAAATTGGTTACGTTATGCTTTAATGAAGAGTTTTCTTATCTATATTATCTAATTTTATTTAAAAAAAAAATGTTTAACAACTAAGAATTTTTGAACTATATAAATAAACTCTATGCGTTATTGCAGATTGAATAGAAAGGGTTTTGTATAAAGTTGAGATACTTATTTTAAATATATAGGAAACGGAACGGAATAGTATCATGAATTTGCTTATTGCACTTTCAACCTTACGACCAAAAAATAAGACTGAAATTTAATAATGAGAAAACACAACTGCAGCTCTCCCACTTATTTCCCAAATCAATTAAAGGGTTTCTGTTTGTTTTTACTAGACTAGGGCGTTAAAATTATCATAGATATTGGAAAAAAACATACCTTGGTACGCGTAAACATTCAAAATTAGGAGAAGTACAATTAGGAATACACTTTTAGTCTAAAACAAAAGAGCACAACAGTTTAGAGATCAGAATGGTACCATCTTGTTACATCAATGATGAATCTAAATTCTGGTTAGACCTGAAATACCTACTCGAGTACTTACTTAAATTAAGTGCTTTGATAACTAAAAGACTAAATAATAAATGGATCTTCTATCGAATTGATATAAAACCTCAAGTAAATGATAAAATATACATAGGTAATGCTAGCAGAATTGAGCAAAATATAATCTTGGATGACGCTTCTAAAATTTTATCGTAATACATGCTTGTTATTGTCACTAACAAAACATGACAAATCAAATCAAATGATCGGTAAAAATACTATTGCTATTCAAACAAAAGGCACCAATACACATGCTAACCTGCTAACGTTACCAAATACGCAACAATTGCGTTATAACTGTATTCCTGCTACTTATTTGTATGCATTGAGTAACGTTACACCTTACGTGTAAGGAGCGCCCTTATAATCTGTTATGACTCTTATGACAATCGGTTTGCTGCCTGAAGCTTTAAGCTAAGCTATTGGAATTCAAAATTTGGTACCATAACCCTCAAATGTATATAAAGAGAAGATGATCCAGATCGTCTCTCGAATAAATTAAATATTCTTTCGTTTTAGATTAGACATAGGTAAGTAAGAAAATATCTGGAATAAATGAAATGAACATGTTTTAATGGATACACTATACCTACAACACAAAGATACTAGAGTATCTAGGAGTAAGGATGTAATAAACTTGAGATCAAAGAACAACTAGAGCTACAAAACATCAGAAGTTCCGTTAACATTCCGAAATAGATAAATTCCTCCATTACCGACCGGAACGCGATAATTATTAAAAAAAATACTCAAAGATATCGAATCCCACACGTGGTCTACCGTCTACCAAGTGAGTGCTAAACTGCGATAGGTACATTAATGCAAAGATTAGGTATTTCCGTTTGTACGCTCCCGCGTCGAGCATCTGGGATGTTGAGTCTATGACGCATTCGAATATTTTAAATAAGCAGATAAAAGCCAGTATTACACACATTGCTAGTACTGCGTTTAATTTTTATTTATCTTTTAACACAATGAAAAACCTATTTAATTTTTATAAAGAAATCGGATCTCTGTTAAATAAAGAAGGTCCAAAAATAAGTCCTTGTTAAACCCCATTTGGACCTTGTTTTGTTTATAGTTTATATCATTTTACTTTAATTAATTTTATATATCTTTTGGTGAACTTTAAAGGACAATAAGTCAATATTTTGTTAACGAATTATTAGTAAACGGCAAAATAAAATATATACAAAAAAATCAAGTCAAAAGCTCAACATGAATCTTAAACTGCATTTTATTTTTTATTACGCTGCAGTAAAACAGTCATATATTAAGAACACTCGTTTGAATTGTAATAAAGCTTTCAATCTTTGCGAAGTTACTTAAATAAATGTCATTCAAATACAATATGCTTTGTGTTCTTCCGAATACTTTTGTCTCCCCGTTTTATCACCAAACAAATCACCAGATTCACAAGTACCTTACAACTTTATAACAAACTTATAAATAGTTATAAATATTAATAATAGTCAACGATAGCGTTTAATTAGTGATTCCTCAGAATCTACGAATAGTTAAATTGACATTGCTGTAATTATTTGGTTACAAATACTATTCTTTTGCTATTTTTTTCAAATTGAAGTCAATACAAAATAAATTCGTTTCAAAATATAACTGTAATTGAGATAAGGACTTAATAACTAAAGATTATTCACCATTACAGATAGGTACTTAAAAATAACGATAATGTATAAAATTTAGATATTAGCCATAGAGATCTCCAGTTCTTACTACTTCCAAGGCAAAATAAATGCACAAATATGAATCAGATGAGAATAATTACAAAAACTAGAACCAATAAACACTTTACTGACCACACACCCACCAACAAAATTATATATGCAAAGCTGCGAAGTGTGACAGAACAAAGTGCTTACAGTTCGCTCAACTGAAAGTGTTTAACGCCATCTTTGTCATATCTTTCACTGAATTTGTCACTTAGCATCGAATCTACATATACATGGCTGTAAGAGTCTGTGAGTCACTTGACCTTGTTAGACAGACGCCAGCGAGACGGAGAGCAGACATGGAACAACAAAAACTATGTTACTCATGTATCGAGGACGAGGAGGGAGTCGTCTAGAGTAGATAATTAGATATGGTGTTAAAATAAATCGACTGTATTTTAATAACTGTAGATTTAAAAACTACCCAAATACGTAACAGTCAAAAATCCGAACATTAAAACGTTTTGCTTTAAGAAACTGATAAAGTACTTACCCTAGAAACCGTAATAGTTATCAGTGTACTTATCACACTTACAGCATTTATGATTGGCAAACAAGCAAATGGCCCATCCGATGGTAAAAGTAAGTGGTCACCTTCAATTAAAGACATTTGCAACACTAGAGGAGCTATTGATGCGTTGCCGACCCTTAATCCAAGGAATGTCAGACATATGGAAGCCCGTACACTAAACATCAGCATTTGACTGGTTAAGGAGTCTATTGATACCCTTTTGAAGGACCAAGGATAGCAGGTCGTTACACATTATACTGTCTGACCTAAAAACGAACACATAAAGACGGTAGGGAACTGTGAGACTGTTAAATTTGTGGGTGAACTGTCTGATGGAAAAATTGGGAAGCAGGGATCAGGTCAAGACGCTTTTCAGATCACTCCCCACTGTGCACGTGCAGTAGGTATAGTATGCAGAGAGAACCAAAATCTCTTTGGACGCCGAGTGATTTTAGTATATGCATATGCAATGCATAGTTTACCTTATGTAGATGTTAGAATTTGTAAATCCTGCCCGAAGATTAACTTACCTGCAAACAAAAAAGACATGTTCTTTTAAACCATAAATATTGCAAGGGAATTAAAAACAAAGCCTGTTGAAAACTGAAAGAACTAATTAAAACTAATCAAAAGAACTATTTAAAAGAAATAATATGATTTAAATATTTACAATATTTCACGAACGCCCTAATAAATTAGCCAACTTAACCATCAATAATTAAGTAAGAATAATTTATCGTAAGTTTTAACTTACGATAAATTATTAGAATTACGATAAATTATTATTATTAGAATTTTAATTCTACTCTTCGTAAGGAATTTGACCATTATTTAATGTCAAATAATTTATTATTTCCCGTGAATTTACGTGTTTTACTTGAGTTAAACATATACCAGCCAAATTTCTCCATTAAGCCCAATTGTTTATGAATATTTTTAAAGTAAACACTTTAAAGTGCCACTAAAATTAAAACCAAATATACTTTAAAGCTGTAAGTGGTATTTACAATAGCGCCATACATTATACCATATGTCTGAGTGGACAAACATATCGTAAAGCTACTGGTACTAAAGAGCAATGTAAACATCATCAAACCCTCGTTAAGGTTTGACTTTTGTTTTATAAGTGGCTGATAAATTTTATTCCCTGGATTGTTTCAATTAGTTACATATATCGATTTGATCGATCGTAATTAACTGGTAAGTAAAACCTGATGTAGTGATTCTTAAAAATAGTTTTACATGAATTTTAAAACATTATAGGTATAAAAATTATTATCATAAAGTATACTTAAATACTTATTACTTATTCTAACATAGTTATAATCAAGTTAATAGAAATGATGTGTTTAATAATTGAAAAGCACTCCCGAAGTGTAATTAAAACTAGAACTGTTATAAATGAAAGTGCAAGAAAAATATCACGAAAAAGGTAAAAATATAACAGTGTTTTAAAATATAGGTACCTAAATCTTGTAGGATTAAGTCTCAGTTACTCCATCGATTAAAAAAAAACGAGTGTACATAAAATACAACAACATCCAGACACAGAATAAACACCTACGTTCATCACACCAAATGGTAATCTTGGACGGGAATAGAACCCAAAACCTACAGTTCAGAAGGCAGAGCTACTGCCAACTAAGCTATCAGGCTAGTCATCTGATGAATAATTATATTTATTAGGAAGCGAAAACTTTGACCGCAAAAAGTATGACCTCTCAATTGAATCTAAAAATCACAGACATGCAAAAAACGCAGACGCATAAAAAGGAAATAGTGTCGAAAATTGCATTGCTTATAAAACTTTTTATTGCAATGTGCAGTCATTGTTAAGTCTAGTAGGTTTTATAGTAGTTAGCTTTGATGTGTAAGTTTTTTACTCGCCTATGGTTCTAAAACTGTATGATGTTTTCCAAAACCTTCATTGGCCCTACTCTTGTGATTCTTATAGAGTTCTTAGATTTCTTATTTCCTACAGTTTGTAGCTGAACGATAATCTCTCTCTTCGGACCAACTATATCGTTGTATTATATATTTGATATTCGATTATTCACAAAACAATAGAAAATCTGATTAAGCATATTATATTTTCTTTAGTTTGCAAAGCAAATTGTCTTCTAATACAATATAGTAACTAACAACTTCTACTCTCGTTAGTGTCCATCCTAAAACAATGGCTTCTAACGTTTATCACACGCGAATTAAAGATTAGAATGTAATTTACAAAATAACGGTAATTTTTCCCATGACATCGTTTTTGTAAAGTTTGATCTGACCGGAAATTACTTCGCCTATCATCAATCAAAATTATGTCTAGCCTTATACACCACAAGATAATTTTACCGCAAGAAGGCACTGTTTATCCTTAGTTAGACATTACAAAAGATAAACTGTACCTTACCAATGTTACCATTCCAACCACAAAAGAAACAAACGTTAAATGTCTAATAGTTTTACTGCAAATGCAAGTGTAAATAGAGATTCGTATTTATGTCCCTTAACTTTGACAACTTGTAATTAATGCTAAGGTCAAAAATAATAATAAAATTATATTCATAGTTATATAGTTACTGTCAATAGATTCTAATGATGAGCATGCATGCCAGAGAAAAGACAAGAAGACAACGCAACAATTTCAGAAACGTAAGACAAGTGACTTCGGCAACACGACTGCAACTACAGTCTTTACTTAGATTATTGAATCTGGTTCTTCTTCTAATATAAATAAGATCGAAACTAACCATTATAAACCTATTTCGCTTGTAAATTAGCAGCATGACTTGCTATTTTCAGCCCCGTCTCCCTCCTTAACCCATTAGGTTCAAGGCCAGTGTCTGCCACTGATTTGTATAAATATTTACTTGAGTAGGAATAGATTGGGTTAAACTTGGGAATCCAGGAATTGTTCGGATGAGATAGATTTTATTTTGTAGAGCATCTTACTCTTCAAATAAAGTAATCTTCAAGTATTTTTAAATTTTAAATATTCATTGACATATCTCATATGATCTATCATCATCAACGCCAACCTTATGAATATTCATCAATCGTTTTCTCTGTGAAGAAAATGTGACAGTTGATAAACTCCCATTTTTCTAACGTTACAGCTGTTCACAAAGTAGCAAAGTCAGAAAGTTACAAAATCTCATATTTGTGTAGTAAAGCGAAACGAGCAGTAGCATAGAGCTTGTTTGGAATCAAAACAACAGATCCCGGTAGTATTTCCGTTAAAAATACAGGGAAGTTAATGGATGGATTTCTCGTTACTGGTACCTAGCTTCTGTTGGCTAAAATTGTTTCCGTGGCAGTTACCAGTTTTACTAAACTGTCACTACAAATAATTTATTCAGTTACATTATTTTAGCTTGCTTTGATTGTAGATCAAAATAGACTAATGATCATTTATCTACTTAGGCATTCGTGGCCTCTCCAATAGCACGTTACTGAGCTTGTTTTTCAGCTGCTGAATAAAAAATCAAGGGTAAGAATACTTCAGTAACAGAATCGACATCGGAACTGTGAAGAACATTTGACCTACTGACCTTCACTACCAACGATATGACACGCACACCAACATGATTGCCATTGACATCATTTTCCCAAACTGTGCCTTCTGTATTCAGTATGAACTGTGCAAGTCATAAAAAACTGCACATCTTTAACGGTTACCTAAGGTCAGGCTCGTTATGAAATTTTTTGTGCAACTTGACACGATGTCTTTTAAAAACAAATAAAAAACCAAGCAAAAAGGATGCCAATAAATCTGCTCGTGGACGTGGAATAAAGAAAATAATGGAGACATATCTGTTTTTGTTAAAGGATTTATAAAACAGTTCAAGAATTTATTAATGAAGAATGGTAATAGTGATTTATGTGCATAGTTCAGTTTATATCCAATGCTTAAAGACTTATAAAATGTAGCAGTATATTTTTTATAACTGAGAATATACTTCATGCTCGAAGCACAACACTTACGCGAAACATGCAGTTTTGCACAGAAAGCTTTTCTATTGATGTTTTCAGCAACCATGGCATTATTTGTATGAATACACGTATATTTTTCTTCAAGCGAGCCAGTGTTGTACGTGAAGTTGGATAAAATGTTGCACAGGTGTATAATTACAAAATCAATAAAACCTACCAATACCCACATATTAAATCGATAAGACACTTTACAAATCGTTACCATAACTTACTCATAGGATCTCATTGACGCTTCGCATAACAAATTGTTGAAATAAATTAAACAACTTTCTCTACGCTAATGCGACTGCATCGCATCGCAGTTCCTGCACATGTTCGTGAGAATATTCTCAATAAACACACGGACAAACGCATTTCTTTGTGAACGCCGCCCGCTGGGTCTCGTAAAAACAGTGGCATTTGCAAAAACAAGTAGCCGGCTAGGTAAAACTGATTTAGGTTTATAAAATTCATTTCATTGTAGCTAAGCTTTCTAGATTATTATGGTTTACCTAACGACAGAACTTTCATCTTGGTTTTTGTTTACGAGATAACTTAACTGTGCTATAAACTATGGCGTTATTATACCCGCTGCTCACACTAGACAGAGTGTTATAAGACTAATTTCATTGTTATGGCTTAGTAGCCATACTACATTTGATTTACTAAGCCACAATTTTAACGGCACAAACTCTAATTCAAATTAATAGCACTATGAAACCAAGGCTAAACGATTCATGTCTATCTAATAAGGCAACGTTACTAGGATTATCGTACCTAATCATCTGCAATTCTATAGCTCCCATAAAAGATTCATGTGTCATACTAACATACTGCCACACAAAGAATCAAAACTGACTTCATCAACAATTAGTCAACAGACTTTAATAAGGATCAAGTTCATATTTCAATTAAAAAAAATGAAGCCAATAAATTCAGAGATGCATCCAGAAACGGAGTAAGATGACAAATTACATCGCATGTCCCTTTCTGATATTTCAGCAAAAGGAAGACAGTTCGACATCTGTGCACCTGAACCGAAATACGCTGAGATATGGAGGAATATTATTCCTAGAATAGCATCAGACTGTAAAATGAACATGGTGTCTACATGTGCATCCAAAAACCTGGCAAGATAAGCCAGAGATGCAGCTACAAAAGCAGCTCACATTGAAATTTCAGCTCTATCCTTAGGAGATAAAGATGAAGGTGGTACAAATTTGGGGAGTTCGAGAGCAAATGACACAAGATATTGGTAAGTGAATAATTTGTCATTCAGCCCGGTCAGTGTTGACAAACCGTCTCGCCTTTTGCTAATGTCCACTTCGGAAGGTTGACGGTGGGACTTTAAGTGGAAAAAGTCTTTAGATCCCTTCTGGATTCTTTGATGTGATAATTTTGGAATGCTTCTGGTTAAACGCCATGAGCTTAAAAAGCAAAATAAGTATAACGGAAGCTGAATTAACTGATAATAAATTGTAATGTGATCGATTCATTGACTTTGGAAAGTTTAATTAAAGACTAATACTGTACGCTATTTCATAATTATATTCAGAAATTGTTACTATTATAGCGGTCATATCCAATTAAACGTATTTTTATCAATTTTTAGAGGCCGCCAAAAAGTCTATATATTCTAGAAGGCACAATCATAGCTTAATTACTTTTACCCTTATCTCCAAACACAACTTTCAGTCCATATTATACATTGATAGTACATGCGGATACATTCCAAAAACAGAAACCTTACTAAGTAGCTTGTTTCAATGACTAGCGCAACACTAACTTTAATGGTGCAGTTTCCCTTGCAATTGCAAATATAGATTGGGCTCAATGAACTTCTACAGATACAGATAATACATAGTATCATGATATCTGTCATAAAGTGCCAATATTAAGAGAGGACAGCTGCACAGGTCATCATAAGACTTGTAGAGAATTTATCAATGACAAACGGTAAGCTTGCGATCTGTACTGGAAAAGGCTTCCGAAATATGTATTTTTATTTGAAGGGCTATTGATTAGTGAACAAATAACTCAACATTAGAGGAATGCAAACTGTTACTGATTTTATATATAAATAAGGTATAAAATTAGGTAGGTAAGTTGATAAAATCTCTATTACATATCATGAGACTTTTGCTAAACATATTGATAAAAGTACTCGTCAATATCTTTAGCAAAAACAAACAAGAACAAGCACTAAGAAATAAAGTTTAAATTTTTGCAAGCATATATAATCAGAAGCAATACTGGCAGCCAAATTAAAATAAATCATAACGTAAAGAAAACAAAAATGAAAGTGGTGCGGATACCAATAATACAAATGACGTAGTTAATGAATGTGGTCATTCATACTTAAATATGATTATGCCAGCGCTAATTTTAGTGTTCGTCCAGATTGGCACTGAAATAGAAAGTGTCATAGATCAAACTAGAGCGGCTGCGGCTAATGTCAGAGATTTATTGGGATACGCTTTTAGACGATCTGCGCGAGTGCGAGTGAAGAAACTTTAGATGATAATAATAAGTATAGTGCTTACATATATTGCGTGAACTGGATGACGTGGGCAAGTATGTCCTTATCATCATCATCACTCAACTAGGTAGTTCCTATTTAGTATTTTTCAACGACATCAGTCAATGCTTGCAGTTAAATTTCTCTTATGCAGGTTTAACTTTCATTTTGAAAAGTGAATTTTGCAAACAAGTGAACAATGTTTTATGTTGCAAGCTTTATTAATATTGGTTTACACAGTTTCGCTCTAAGTTAAAAGCCTCTAAATATTCTCTCACAAGCCAACAAATTCAAATAATTTTTACTTATCTAAACTAATATTATAAAGAGAAAAGATTTGATTGTTTGTTTGAATTGAATAGGCTCTGAAACCATAGGACCGATTTGAAAAATTCTATCACCATTAAATCCTACATTATTCCTGATGGACATAGGCAGGAATAATGTAGGATTTCATTATATATAAAGTAAAGTAACAAAGCTCTATGATGGAAACGTCGCAAAACGTTTTAGAACAGTTAACTTCAGTGTTTTTGCAAAAATTTAAAAGTGTATTCACATGGTCAGTGAGGCATGCGCTTTTAGCAGATGATTTAATGTTATGGCCAAACAATAATTGCTACTTGAAAATGCAGTTGCTAACTAATGAAGTATTGACAGCTGAAAATTGAAACAAGCAGCTGTCGTTAAAATATTTGCAATGCTTGGCAACTTTTTATACATCCGTACTTATTTATAGGAACAAGATACACCGCAACATTTTTGTCTAGTTTTGAGAGATAATAACTCAACAGCGGGTTCGTAGATATTTATATATTATTGATTATTGAATAGATATATTATTTGGCTACATTTTGAGCTAAAAAATGTGAAGCTACGTCAAACAGAGACGGAGTAGTAACGGTTTTAGTGAAGGTAAGTGCGTTACATGTGCCGGTATTTGCGCTATTGCAAGGTGCAATTCGTACCGCGGTATTGTTGTGTTTCACATTTTTGTAGTTTCTTTTGATGTTGGAATTACTGTTATTGTTTATAGCTTGCTATAATTTCGATTTATTAGTCTTAAAATTATATTGTACGTGTCTACTGAATGTTGGGATATTTCTGCACATGATAAAAAGCTGTTATTTTTACTGTTACATATTTTATTGAATTGAAATGTATAGAAACATCTAGTGAAGAAGAAACGTGTATTTGATACTTGTAAAAGCCATGTCTATTCCTCTAATATAAATTGAACCCGTGAGAGCCTGCATTTTTTCAATTTTCATCTTTTTGTTGGAGTCTGCTCTATATGGTAAAAGCTATAGTGCAATAAATAAATCACCCAATAAAAGGCGTCCAACAAATAGGGATTAAAATAGGATGAAAGAAGAAGTGACAAAAATTGTTCTTCACCTCTATTATAAACCTTTATTATGTTGTATTCTATGTACATTAAAAATGCAGTTAGGAAACTTTGGCTTTCATGGCTTCAATTGCTTCCTTAGTGAAACTGTTTTAAGCAAAAAATTTTTTTTAGTTTTTAGTTTTTTTATTTCCACCGGCACTGTCAAATGTGTAGTGGGAGTATGAGAAAACATTATATTTTTTTTTATTCATATATCGTTTTTTTATGAAAGAACGAGTGTGCTTTAGACCACACGACTGAAGTAAAACTTCTATAGGAAACGTAACTCTCTCTCTCTCTTTCTAGCTTCACTAACTTATATCTCCCTCTCAACTTCCATTCGCCTCACCCGATCAATTTCCGTAACGCTCTCGTCACGCATTCACCAGTTTACTCTCCAAGTCAAGCGCGCGTAAAGAAGTTTTACATCAAAAAGTATCGCTTACAGATTAGCCCAAGCTACCTAACACTATTGAAAACGCTTAAATTATCTTAATGATACCTCTCAGCCTCTGCACCAAACACTAACTAATCTCATTACTTACAATTTTCTCTCTTTTCTTTGAAAGCTTCTTCAGTTAATCCATGCATCATTGGAAGACAACAATAAAGCATCGAGCAAGTCCAACATTAGTATAATCTCAAAATAATCCCACACTTTCTGTTTGTACGCCAAATATGCTGCGATCCTTTGGTCAAAATGCTCTATGAAGTTTATCAAGATGCTTAAGCTAATAAACCTTATTTTTAACATACGTAAGTTCATATTACAATGTGTCAGTAATAAATCCTCAAACTATCCAAGATCACATAAAGTGGCCGTACTCAAGGCTCACCTATCTTAGGGGAATTTGTCACTTCACATAAAATCTTCATGCAAGCCTTACCCCATAAATAACAACTATTTTCCCTTCCAAAGCGTTTAAATTAATTACAGTTTTACAGGAAAATGTGCCTTTTGATTAACGCGGAAGAGGTTAAAATTGCTAGTGGTGTGAATTGATGAGCTTTTACAGAGAGGTTAAGTTGTGGTTAAGTACCACTTAAGATTCGTAAGCCTCTATGCATTTTCTTGCTAAAAATGCTAGAGAAACTATACATATGGTTTACCTTGTTTTCATAACGTAAAGTTTGCTTTAAAAAATAATTAGTTTTTTTATGATAGCTTCCCCTCCCAAAAAAGGAATAAAAAATTATGAGATGTAATTATTAGATTTCTAAATTTTTTATAAAGATAAGAGACCATAACCTTTACAGATTTCTTATATCGGCTCTGAAATTTTTTATAATTTTTTTACAATAATAATAATAATAATAATATGTGTGGACATCTCACACAACGCCATCTAGCCCCAAACTAAGCAAAGCTTGTACTATGGGAACCAGAGATAACTGATACAATACTTAGATACTTTTTGTTTGTAAATACATACATAGAATACAATATAACACCCAGACACAGAACAAACATCGATGTTCATCACACAAATGTTTGTCCTGGGTGGGAATCGAACCCACGACCTGCAGTTCAGAAGGCAGGGTCACTACCAACTGCGCTATCAAGATGCTTTTTTGCTTATAATTTTGTGATGCTTCTGTAAATGTATTAGAAATGTTGCCATAATATATTTCAACCAGATTTAACTCACATTTCTGCCAATGCAATTTCAGCAATATAATATAGCATTGTTATTTATTATAAACACTGCATTACGAAATCCCTCAGCCATCCCGTCTATTTTCCCCATGTTGTAAACATTTTATTGTATCTCCTAAATGGAACACGGTGGAAAACTATTTATTTTGATTTCAACCGTAAAAAATTTACGACATTTTAAGCATCATCGCCACTTTTGAGTTACATTTCGTGACTGTATATAAAGTTTTGTTTAGATGAGCTTATGTATATAAAGTATGAGAATGGGTCGGATTAAGGGCGGGGCAAGATATAATTTTTTTTTTATGTTAAAGAATGACGTGACGAGCTAGCCGTTCGCCTGATGTTAAACGACAAGGCTGCCCATATCAGCTGCAGTGTTACTCGGAACTCTAAAGTATAGAGTTTCGCGTGACACTGCACTGCGCACGTCATCCTGAGACATCAGCACAATCTAGTAATAAGATTACTAAACTGTGAGATCAGATTATAAAGTCTCATTTGCCCAGTAATTTCACTAGCTACAATGCCCTTCAAACCGGAACACAGCAGTGCTTGTGCACTACTGCTTGGCGGCACAATAACTGGCAAAGCGGTGATACCTACCTAGACGAACTTTGCAGTGAAGTCCGACCACCTAGTAAATTGATAATAAAAAACGAACAAAATTTTATAAACCATTTACATCCATCATTATCGAAAGCCATTTACATCCATCACTATTTATTATAGAGTTGAAAATTAGTACCTGAAACTACTGAAAGAAGTACTAGTAAAAAAAAAAAACTTCGGTAAAGCTGGCAACATTCCCAGAAGTCAATCAATCTTGTTCCTTATTTTAGCTCTATCAAACTTTACATTGAGAAAGATAACATTTACCCAACTTTACGACTTTACTATAAGAGACACGGAGACAGGTTATTTAGCTGTAGTAGTTTGCAAATCGAAACATAACCGGCATGTTTTTACCTCATCAGTTTTTACGGATTTAAAAACCTTTATTAATCCCGGTAATATACCGATACAATTTATGTACAAAATATCATCAAATTTACAATCCCTTTGACATGTAAGCCGCACAAAAAAAATAAACAGAACGTTTATTTTTTATACATAATATGTTAGTATGGATATCGTATATCGGCTTTTAAAAATGTGCCACTTTTAACAAGTATAAAAATATAATGATAAGTTTTTCAGCACGAATAGTAATTAAGCGAAGCATGCTATAATAAATAAAAAAATCTGCTACTTGCCAGGTGACTGACAATTTTGTTACGGTCTCCATCGAACAACTAGATGTACAAACAAACGCCACCGTTATATGGTTAATATCCCACATGTGCGGATAAAGCGATTTGCCTCTACATTTATCATGAGAACAGCCAAAGAATTGACGCTTTCCGTATTTCCCGAACTACAACCTTGGAGTCTTCAAATCGAGAGTAAACAGGTATCTTCTAGGCAAGCGCATTACATCCTAGACCACATTGTCACGTATAGTGTGAGATAGTGGCTAAACGCAAACCTCTCAAACAATTAAAAAGCAGCATTAACAGCCATTCTGACAGGGGGGAGGCATTACCCCCTTCAATCCTTAAGTACATGCCTATTAACCAGCAGTTATCGAACGTTTATAATGTCCTGAACGGCCATTATTTCTCGGAAACACTGCGGTAGGTGGACTACGTGCTACCAACAATTTGACATTATTTTTATGATCACGTTTATTGACTGAACAAGCGGTTTTACTGCGCTTTCATGAGCTGAAGATTGAAGAAAGGAAATAGGGTTTAAATTAATGAATGGTGGACGAAATTCTTTAAATTTTCTTCAAAACTGACGGTCGATGCAGGCAGATTAAGACAGATAGTGGTTTCGCCATTGCTCTTAAAGTCATTGCTTTAGTAAGCAGCGCAAATCACAAAGAAGGCAATAGTGGGTGTAAAACTTCCAGTTTTGTAAAAGGATCAGATTTTCCTTCTCCTTCTCTTTAAAGTCTTTTATATTATTACTAGGTTTCACCCGCGGATTAAAAGTTTTTTAATTATTTAGTCGCGGGAAAATTTCACTTTTCTGGAATAAAATGTAGCCTATATGTTAATCTAGTGGCATCGCTAAGAAATAATTTTTCGAAATTCCACCCTTGAGAGGGTGAAATGGGTGGTTGAATTATTTTCCCATAAGCCACGCCGCGGACGAAGCTGCGGGCAGAAGCTCGTCATTTATAAGTATAGATAATCATCATTTTAGATATAGACACTTTATTTTATTTTAGATTTAATTGAAGTTTATGCATAATAATAATAACGCCCAACGAACACATACATAGATCCTGGACCCTAACTAGGATTCCCTGTGTCTAGGGACCCAGGAACTACGAGGACCATGGTCCCACAACACCCAGACTCAGAACAAGTATTTGCGCTTTTTTCGGTGCACAAATATTTGTCCTGGCGCGGGAAATGAACCTGCCTTCTCCAGGTTGTGAGCAGTTTTGCTCAGCCACCACACCACAGAGGCTGTCCAAAAATGTAAATAATAAATAAAAATTTGTAGACTTTTTATGCAGCGCCTATATAAGCAATTGTACCATCCAAATACTTATAAAACATATATTTTTACAAACGCACATTCCGCGATGGAAGGATGAATTAAATATACGATTTAATAGAAAAACAAACGGACTCTCTTCTTGGATATCCAAACAACATTAGTTGCATACAAATTCCATATCACGATCGTCAAGGCTGCTGCAGCGTCACGTCTTACAACGCACGCCGACAAATTTGTTTATAATGCATGCAATAGACAAGAAAAATTCATAGAGATAAATCTAGAAAGTGTAAAACAAGTAACGTAGTTTTTTTTAGCGGTAAAACGAATCACGTTGCCGCATTATATTATTTTCAAAAACTTGTGTTATTTTCAGTGTTAGTGCATAAAATTGGTGGCATTTTATTCGATAAGTGCTGAATTACAGGCATGAGTGTGGGAAAGTGGTATAATGATTGTGAAACGTTTCTCTTCGTGTTGTTTCCAAAACTACATATACGCTTCTGGTAAAGTTGCCACCACTTTACTAGGAGTATGACTTGACTAGACTAGACTATGACTTGACTTGACAAACATATACAATATTAATGATATTTGTGTATTTATAAATATACAAAAGTGTGGGGTCAAAAAAAGAACAAAAAAGTAAAGCACAAAAAATTAATATAATATAATTATGACGTAGGTAATTTTTAATAATTATTAGTTTAGTATTATGTTAATTTTTAAATTAAATATCCTTTTTCTTAAGTTACCAACATTATTATCTTAATACTAATTTTAAATATAATTAAATGGATATGACTTTTATGAATGAATAACATTTTTTTTATATTCGAATTGTTTTTTTTTTTATTTTACACCGTATACTAATAACGGTAGTAAATAACCTTTATAAGATCGTCTTACGTGTAAGCAGTAAAATATTACGTAGGTACCTTAGATAAAGAACTACTTAAAGTAGGCACTAACGATAAAAGGCTTAAAACGCTTTTTTATGTAACACTACGTTTTTTCAGTTGTTAATAGCACTGCCTTCTGAACTGTAGGTTAGGGGTTCCATTTCCTCCCAGGACAAACATTTTTGTGATGAATATAGATGTTTGTTCTGTGTCTGGGCAAACAAAAATTATCTAAGTATTCTACCTGGTTTCCATACAACCTTTGCTTAGTTTGGGATTAGATGTGAAATGTCTAAAAATATTTATATTCATTTATTTATGTATTTACTGTAGACATAATTCTGTTTATTGTGTAATAAATCTAAAAACGTTATCACGATTTTCTCAAAGAAATTGCAAATGCGTCAGGCGTGCCAACATCGCAGAGGATGCGTGGAGGTTGGTTGCATTGGAGGCAAAGGAGCCGACTTCCGCCGCACGCACAGTTGATTGGTATTCTACGGTTGGTATGATTGTTATCTGGTATTTGGATAGATTTTTTGCTTTAATGACCAGAAATATAATTTAACTATCTTGTATAATCAGTAAATTAAATAAATAATTTATAGATAATATGTCAGACTGACCAATAAGTATTAAATAAATAAAAAAAAAATACGTGTGGCACTCGGAGACTGCCGCGGTAAAGCTATTGCATAACTGTTGTACATAGATGATAAATACCTATACACCTATATACTTTCTCACAAACAGCTGATTACGGTAGTTTTCTAATACAACCAATGCCACCTAAAGGCGGGTTGTATACTCCTTGGGTTGTTGTACTCCGACCGGCGCAGCGGTTTGGAGTGGGGGGTGTTAGGTTTTTTTCGTTACGGAATTTCTGGATTCGGTCCCCACGCTCAAAGCCCGCGATAAAAGCTATGCAATAGCTTAATAAATATGTGTCGACATTTCATACAGCGCCATCTAGCCCCAAACTAAGCAAAGCTTGTACTATGGGAACCAGATAACTGATACAATACTTACATACTTTTTGTTTGTAAATACTTACATAGAATACAACAATATCCAGACATAGAACAAACATCGATATTCATCACACAAATGTTTGTCCTGGGTGGGAATTGAACCCACAACCCACAGCTCAGAGCTCAGCAGGCAGGGTTACTACCAATTGAGCCATCGGGCCAGGCTGTAGTTATTATAGCAGTATATAGTTACTGAAGTCGGTAAGACAATCTTTGTCCCTACAATCCCTATCTACAAGATTAAGTTCCTAATCGTAAGTAAATAATTGCATTTTCTTATCAAATCAAAATCAATACTTGAGCAAATAAATCTTAGCAATCCCTTATCAATAAATAATTTGTCCAAATAACTATCATTTCTATCATGTCGATAAACCGATAGAATACTTTTTTTTATGTTTTGCCTCCACACTTTTGTGTATTTAGCCAGTGTCATGTAATTGATAATTGATCAAGTTAATGATATTTCACGCAAATATGTGTCAAGTCATCAAGTCAAGTCATAGTCTAGTCAAAGTCATACTCCTAGTAAAGTGGTGGCAACTTTACTTGAAGCTTCTATGGAGTTATGGAAACAACAGGAAAAAAACGTTTCACCATCATTATACCACTTTCCCACACTCATGCATGCCTGTAATCCAGGATTTAACGAATGAAATGCCACCAATTTTACGCACTAACACTGAAAATAACACAAGTTTTGGAAAATAATACAATGCGGTGACGCAATTTTTTTCGCTTTCCCGCCAAAACTCCGATAGAATACTTAAATCATTCTATCGTTGTCCATACACATAAATATATTTATTTAGGACCGTCAATAGGGACGGGCATTCCAAGAATGGACGCCAGAAAGTTGTAGAAAAAATTATAAGTGTTTATATTGACTAGATTGAAAATGGAGCCCAAAATCGTAACAAAATATCGCGGGTTATGATAATGGGATAAAAGATTAGTAAATGCACCCAGGTGTATAACCTAGTACCTACTAATAAGATAACGTACTTTAAAAAAAAAGTAATAGGTGTATTAATAGGCTTTAAAATACGCAATTTGAATTTATATTGAGTTTCATTTCAAAATTCGTATTCGCGGCGCTCATATTAGTCAAAATCTTTAGAATTTAAAATTTTAATCGAGGTAAGCTTCTGCATGAAAATGCAAGCTTCTGTTTGTCAAAATTGAAGTTTTTTTTGTTTTTTTAATTTGGCCCTACACTTTTGTGTATTTAGCCTGTGTCAAGTAATTGATAATTTCTCAATTATACAGTCCAAGTCATCAAGTCAAGTCATAGTCTAGTCTAGTCAAGTCACACTCCTAGTAAAGTAGTGGCAACTTTACTAGAAGCTTCTATGTAGTTTTAGAAACAACACGAAAAGAAACGTTTCACCATCATTATACCACTTTCCCACACTCATGCATGCCTGTAATCCAGGACTTAACGAATGAAATGCCACCAATTTTATGCACTAACACTGAAAATAGCACAAGTTTTGGAAAATAATACAATGCCGCATGTTTTCCCGCCAAAAACTCAATGATTGAAGTTACAGCTACGCAACGATAGCCTGGTTCATTTTGGCAATCGAAAATGTCTCTTATAGCTTGTTTGTTATTCGAAAGGAGTTTGGGGCGATGTTTAAAATATGCCGTTGTAAAACTTTACGTGTTGAAGTACCTTTAACGTGTGTTATGGGCAGCCGTGTCGCTTAACATCAGGTGAACAACTAGCTTGTCACATCATTCACAACATAAAAAAAGCCCTAGTAGGTAATACAGTAGGTAGTTTGTTTACAAACGTGTCAAGTCAAATTATGTTCGTTAAAAATAATTTTCAATTCGAATCGCAGCGGAAAGCATTACCGCTTCACGGGCACAAATCGATTGTGTCCCAACCCGCTCATTTGGTACTCATTAGAAGCACCGGATGCTTCACTTTAATGACCAGCCAATTGAGAACCCTTTGTTTCCTTTTTCAAATACAAGCATCACCCTATTTTCGAATGGAGAAAGTTACAGACGGGTCTAATCACACTGGTCGTTATGAATTATTAAATGCAACATCCTTGTTGCTTCTGTTGCTCTGGTACTTAAATTTGATTAGGGGTATGTTAATTTGTTTAAATTAAAAATTGAAGGGATGTGATGGATTTGTTTAATGATTGTGTTAAATTGGAGAACCAAAGCAGTATATAATCTAAATATATATTACACAAAGGTGACTGACTGATTGACTGACTGACATAGTGATCTATCAACGCACAGCCCAAACCCCTAGACGGATCGGGCTGAAATTTGGCATGCAGGTAGATGTTATGACGTAGGCATCCAATATGAAAGAATTTTTCGAAATTTCACCCTTAAGAGCGTGAAATGGGTGGTTGAATTATTTTCCCATAAGCCACGCCGCGGGCGAAGCTGCAGGCAGAAGCTCGTTTATTACTAAAAGCTTATTTAGTAAGTTTGTTTTAAAACTATTTCTTACACACAAACCTTCCTATAGATTACTAGCGACCTCACACGGGTATTTTATATAATGGTGAAAGAATTATTTAAATTGGTCCATTAGTTTCAAAGCCTATAAATGCGAATAAACAATCAAATCTATCCTCTTTATGATATTAGTTTAGATGACTAATGCTTTTAAAGTCAGTGATTTATATTAAAACTAGCTTCTGCTCGCGGCTTCGCTCGCGTGGCCTATAGGAAACGAAGAAAAAATTTTCATTGATAATCCAACTCATTTCACCCTCTTAGGGATGGAATTTCGAAAAACCCTTTCTTAGTGGATACCTACACTTTACAAAGAACACACTCTCCAAATTTCAAGTCTCTAGACCAGCGGTTTAGGCTATGCGTTGATATAAATAAATAATAACGCCCAACGATCACATACATAGATCCTGGACCCTAACTAGGATTCCCTGTGTCTAGGCACCCAGGAACTACGACGACCATGATCCCACAACCCCCAGACTCAGAACAAGTATTTGCGCTTTTTTTTCTGTGCACAAATACTTGTCCTGTGGCGGGAATCGAACCCGCCACCTCTGGGTTATAAGCCGACCTGCTCAACCGCCACACCACCGAGGCTGTCAAATAATGAGTCAGTCAAAATATATATCTATATATGTATCTAATATATCAATCGGGACTTTGAATTTTATATGTATTGAAATAAACATCAAGTTTTATATAGACTACCGCGAATTAAGCAACTCGCATGGCTTGAGCACGAATGGCCAAATTATAACAAACAATTTTAAGCCACCTATTTTGGGTGGTCCACATTTAAATACGCAACTGATGAGTTGTGGCGGGAACGCGAAAAAGATCGCGTCACCGCACTGTATTGTTTTCCAAAACTTGTGTTATTTTCAGTGTTAGTGCATAAAATTGGTGGCATTCTATTCGTTACGTGCTGGAATACAGGCGTGAGTGTAGGAAAATGGTATAATGATGGTGAAACGTTTCTTTTCGTGTTGTTTCCAAAGCTCCATAGAAGCTTTAAGTTAAGTTGCCAACACTTTACTAGGATGACTTTGACTTGACTTGATGACTTCGACTGTGACTTGACACATATTTGCGTGAAATATCATTAACTTGATGAATTATCAATTACTTGACACTGGCTAAATATACAAAAGTGTGGAGCCAACACATAAAAAAAAAAAACGCAACTGTAAAATTGAACTATACACATTCACAAGTAGACATACGTTAAAGGTACTTCAACACGTAAAGTTTTACAACGGCATATTTTAAACATCGCCCCAAACTCCTTTCGAATAACAAACAAGTTAAAGAGCCATTTCCGATTGCCAAAATGAACCAGGCTATCGTTGCGTAGCTCTAACTTCAATTTGGAGTTTTTGGCGGGAAAACGAAAAAGATCGCGTCGCCGCATTGTGTTATTTTCCAAAACTTGTGTTATTTTCAGTGTTAGTGTATAAAATTGGTGGTTGGTTATAATATTTATTCGTTAAGTGCTGGATTACAGGCGTGAGTGTGGGAAAGTGGTATACTGATGGTGAAACGTTTCTTTTCGTGTTGTTTCCAAAACTCCATAGAAGCTTCCGGTAAAGTTGCCACCTCTTTACTAGGAGTATGACTTGACTAGACTAGACTATGACTTGACTTGATGACTTGGACTGTGACTTGACTTGACACTAAGTACTTATATAATTGAGAAATTATCAATTACTTGATACTGGCTAAATACACAAATTGTGTAGAGCCAAAATAAAACAAAACAAAACTTCAATTTTGACAAGCAGTTTAAATGCAGAAGCTTACTTCGATTAAAATTTTAAATTCTAAAGATTTTGACTAATACGAGCGCCGCGAATACGAATTTCGAAATAAAACTCAATATAAATTCAAATTGCGTATTTTTAAGCCTATTGTCTTGTTTGATCTCTTTGGCTTGTGAATCCTAAGCTTTTTTAAATTATTTCGACGCAAGGACAGGATATCAGGCTCGAATCACTTCCTTGGGTTTTAAAGAAAGATTTACCAAAATTATTACTGAGTCATCGCCTCAAATTAGACGAAATAAATATCAACGCCGTTTGAATGCAATGCCAATGTCTAAAAATGACATGTCATTTAGTCATTATAGAGCCAGGTTTTTTATTGAATGCCTTTCGGAAGCTATGTACTCCACTAGATGGATTTAAAAAACGAGTGTGCTTTAGACCACACGACTGAAGTAAAACTTCTTTAGTTTAGCTCCATCTATCGGCCATGTAACTTTCTTTTTGCTTTGTTTAATGTTAATGTCGCCATCTTGACAATTGTAAATTGTCATTTTACCGGGCATACCAACATAATAATACAAATTTTTAACTTTGACAATACTGACAATAGTTGACAATAGCGACTACGTGAACCAACTTAACCTTCCGTCCACCTTACATTCAACAGCTCACTCCCCAAGTAAAGCGTGCGTAAAGAAGTTTTACTTCAGAAAGTATTTTGTGATGTACCAACTCTGAACTTTTTAGTACAAACTAAATAATCAACTAAATAACTTACCCAAAACAATGTCTCTGGCTGAAACGAAGCTCAATGTTGCCAACAATGCGAGCGAGACAGCAATCGGCATTTCGCGCCAAAACGCAATGGCGGCGAGGTTCATGTTTCACCGAGAATCTCAACTTCTCTTATTTGGATCCATTAGTATCTGAAACAATGAACAAAATGGATGTTAGTTTAAATGGTAGGTTTGCTTTTATCTTTACATCACAAGACTTTTTTTTGTGTTTTGGCTCCACACTTTTGTGTATTTAGCCAGTGTCAAGTAATTGATAATTTAGCAAGTTAATGATATTTCACGTAAATAATGTGTCAGGTCACAGTCGAAGTCATCAAGTCAAGTCAGAGTCAAGTCATAGTCTAGTCTAGTCAAGGCATACTCCTATTAAAGTGGTGGCAACTTTACCAGAAGCTTCTATGGAGTTTTGGAAACAACTAGAAAAAAAACGTTTCACCATCATTGTACCACTTTCCCACAGTCATGCTTGTAATCCAGCACTTAACGAATAAAATGCCACCAACTTTATGCACTAACACTGAAAATAACATAAGTTTTGGAAAATAATACAATGCGGCGACACGGTATTTTTCGTTTTCCCGCCAAAACTCATCTACTACACCACAGAGATGAATAAATAATAAACAATGATGAATAAGTATTTAGTCTTCAAGTTATACAATTAAGTTAAAGTTGTAATATACTGTGTAACAATTCGATTCTATGTACACTATAAATGCAATAAAATATAGAGCTAAGTTAGCTCATAACACGATTCCCATGACAGGACAAGTATTTGTGCACAGAAAAAATCACAAATACATGTCATGTTCCTAAGTGTTGTAAAACCATGGTCTTTGTAGTTCCTGGGTCGCTAGATACAGGGAATCCTAGTTAGGGTCCAGGATCTATATATGTAGGTACTCTTTGAGCGTTATTACGTTATTATTATTGTTATTATAACCTATTAAAATAAATACACAAATTATGGTTACATTTTAAAAGGTAGGTGAAAACTTCAAACTGTCTATATTAAAAAGCATTATCGAAAATGTCCAGCCTTAGTTTAATATAGCTTTAATGCATAAAAAGATAAAAGTCATTTTCTATTAACGACATTAAAACAAATTTGTCTATATCACATTGACCAATACACCTTCAGCTTTCAGTGTCATTGACATGGACTTTGTTTACGATATATAACTCCCCTGTCAATTAGTTAAATTATGAACATCGTTGCAAGCAAATTAAACGTGACTCAAAGACATATTGCACACGTAAGAAATGCATTTTCCCTCGCTATCGTATGACTTTTTAAAAATAATTTCTCTGGCAGAGTAAAGGCAGGTCGTTGCCTCGGTATAAAATTAAACATTTAAATAAACAAGCATATAAAATAACTGAGAATTTGATTCACTGCGTTCTGGTGCCGGTAGATTGGTTATTTGTATGTATGTGTATAAATACATTGAAAGAAATTAGACACTCGCCTTCTTGTCTAATCTGGCACATATACATGTTGAGAAACTGTTTTGTTTGGGGCATCAATCAATGTTCTAGTAAAACGTAATGAAACTTCAAAACCAGTAGGCATGTATAATGCATGTACCTAATAATAAGAGGTATAATAAAATCTTTTTTTTCTGGTAGCTAAATATTATATATGAAAGTTGATAGATAGAAAGAAAGCAAAATATTTGTGTTAAAGTTCTATGGTATTGATGTTTTTTTTGGAAGTAAAGTACTTAAATTCTAACTCTTCTTAAAATACCTTAAGAATAAAATAAAAAATACATAAATATTTGAGGACATTTCACACAGCGCCATCTATCCCCAAATTAAGCAAAGCTTGACCAGATAACTGATAAAATACTTAGATACTTTTTGTTTGTAAGTATATATAGAATATAACATCCAGACACAGAACAAACATTGAAGCAAACATCGATGTTCATCACACAAATGTTTGTCCCAAGTGAGAATCGAACCCGCAACCTGCTAGGAAGACAAGGTTACTACCAACTAAGCTATCGGGCAAGTCTAATTACCTATGTCAAGAATGATTGTCTATCTACTCGCTAACTAAACGAATTTCCAATACGCCATATAAAAAAAATTAACGATGTGTCATAAAAACAAATAGCGTAGTTTCATATAAAAGGGGTTAGCTGGATTTTTTTATAGTCAAGCTTTGTTTAACTGTCGTATAGCACGCGCCCTAACCGTATATCATAGACATAGAGTAACATTTTCTGAGGGTTAATCTGGCCGCCATCTTTAAAAATGGATACGTCAGAAAACATTTTAGGGTAAGATTACTTTTTTATAGTAACCCTTGTGTTATAAATAGGGGCCTGTCAACAATATTTGTTGGTTTGATTTATTTATTACGGTGCTGAAAGGTGCGGCTGTATTTATTTTGAGATTACAGCTTCACTCATCTCTAAAACGAATTAAAAATACTATTTTGTTATAGATTAATGAAACTTTGTCTAATTACCTGATGTTTTTTTAATAATTTTTTTCAAATGTCTAATTACAAAAATTTATACAAAAATAAATCGTTTTTTTTTCAAAATAGATTCCTCTTAACTAAAAATAAAGGCTAAACGATGTTTACTACCCATTTTTTAATGGCGTAATGTTTTTACTCAAGACAAATAATTACATAACGTACCCTATGCCGACACCAGATGGCGTGGCCTGAGGTTTTTTATATGAATATTAGTAAACAGAGCTTTTATGGAGAACTATAGGATGTTCTCATTCTTTCAACTTACTATTCTTTTTTTGGGTAAAACGTAGTGTGTTTTTTTTTAACTAAAGTTGTTCCTCTTGATACTAAGAAGGTTATGTACTTACTTTAATATGTTTTTAAAGTAAAACTTCTTTAAGCACGCTTGATTTGGGAAGTAAGCTGGCGAACGGAAGATGAACAAAAGTTGTTGTATCACGTAGATCTCTATTGTCAAGATAACCAAGTTAAAAGTTTGTATTACTATATCGGTATGTCCGGCAAAATGCCAATTTACAATTGAAGGGTTGAGAATAAAAAGGGTTTAACTGTCAAATTGATAGTTTCGAGAAAATTGACTCTAAACTTCAACGGCCTCATTTTAATGTCGAGAGCTTATAAGGTAATAGAAAGTAGTAGGTAATAGAAAAGGTTTATGTAAGTTTCAGTTGTTTGAAAATGTATTAATTATATTCTAAAATACTAAATATAGTACTAATTCTTACAATTACTGTAAAATTATAATATAATAAAATAAATATAATAATGTTTTTATGCTAAGTGAACTGTATTCCTGTGACAGATAAACCGGTTTTAGACTCAAAATCTCGAGATTTCAGCCTCAATTCGGTATTTTAAGAATGTATTATTGTAGATAATTTCACGCTGAATCCAACGATACCTATGTCATTTTGTGAAAAAAATCAGTTAAACCCTTTTTGTTCTCACCCCTTCAATTGTCAAGATTATTTGTACGTCAAGACATTGACATTAAACAGAGCAAAAACAAAGTTATACCGGCCAATAGATGGAGCTAAACTAAAGAAGTTTTTTTTCAGTCGTGTGCTTTAAAGCACCTTTTTTGTTTATGATTCATTACCGCAGCTTAAAGAAAGAATCTACTATTAAATTATTAATTTCTGATTAATCTTAAGCTTTCCATACGTAATCTATTCGTATCTACAGGACCGCGTTATCGATTAGCAATAAAATAAACAGATTTAATTACAATTACCGACTAACCACGATTATTGGTACTATCGAGATCAAAGGCGCTTCGTTCAAATTGGATTTTATTTAATAGTTTTGCACAAAAGTAATATGAAGAGAAATGTAATGCAAAAGTCCAAAAACAGTATACTAGTTATTGATCTTTATTTTCTCAAACGTCTTACTAAAGATGTCATGGATTTTTGTGTCTTTAAATATTGTTTACGCACGCTTGATTTGGGGAGTAAGCTGGTGAATGCGCGATGAGAGCGTTACGGATATTGTTCTGGCGAGGCGAACACAAGTGGAGAGGGAGATATAAGTCAGTGAATATGGAAAGAGAAAGAGAGAGAGTTACGTTACGTATAGAAATTTTACTTCGGTTAAAAGTGTGGTCCAAAGCACACTCGTTTTTTATCATTGATACCTCCAGCGTTATAGATATCCATAGATTACAGTGACCATTTCCCATCACCTTTGTATCATTAATAATACAAACGAAAAGAATTAAAAATCTGACTTCAGACCTATATGGTTTTCTTATGGAATCCATTGTCAGAACTGGACCTAATTGAAATGGGACCACACGGGAAGCACCAGCTTTTCACCCGGTCGAAATTTCTGAGCTAACAAACATTTAAAAAACAGTCGAATTTAAACCTCCTCCTTTTTTAGAGTTAGTTGGAAAAGAATTATAGCCATCTCTGCTGGTTCCACCTTTGTACCTAACTGTACATGTAAACGTTTGACGTGGATTTGTTTACATTGGACCACATTAGCGCGGGACAATAAACAATCGGCGGCGGTTTCGCGACCGCAAAGCGGTGTGTAATGGTAATGAACTTGCGGTTCGCGTGGTTATTGCATTGCCTGCAATTTGTCGGCAATCTACTGTGTTACCATAAATGTTCTTTTGTTTGAATGGTAGAGATAGTTTTATTGCTTTAAATCAGGTAGATTCCAACGGATGCAACCGAGCATTTAAAAAAAAAAAAAAAAGAAACAAAATAAAAATGATAGTGTCTAACAGATAACATATATCTCATATATATTAGACAGCCTCTGTGGTGTAGTGGTTGAGCAGATCGGCTCATAACCCGGAGGCCGTTTCTGTGTCTGGGTGTTGTGGGACCATGGTCCTTGTAGTTCCTAGGTCCCGACACAGGGAATCCTAGTTAGGGTCTTGGATCTATGTATGTGATCGTTGGGCATTAGTATTGTTATTATTATTATCTAATTATACGCCTATTTTCAGCAGAAAATCTTCATTAACTGATTTTTATGATGATTAAAAATAATATAGGTACTTTTACCAATTGGTAAAAGTACCTATATTATTTTTAATAAGTATTTAAGTATTTAATTAAATACTTCTACTTAATTACTTCACTATTTTATACTTCTTTAATCTTCATTAAAGATTGAAACGCCGTTGGCCATTTCACTGTTGGCAATACATAAAAAGGCAGGTTTTATATTACTTAAAAGCCACCAATCTTTTGAATCTTAAAGATTTAGCTACTGTTTAGAAACGTATAATAATAGATTTACAAACATAACTTTTTGATACAGGCTAAAATACTCTCTCCATGCGTACAAAACGGAATTTGGATTATACAAAATTCGCATAATTCAAATTCACAAAAATGAACGGCTAATTTTTAACACATACTAAACAATACTACTACCGTGCTTCTATCTCATTTCTAGACCATTTTTATTAATATTCTTAGTGGTAAAATTTGATTAGGTATAGATTACCAAAAATGAAAATACTTGCTAAATACACTTTCCATGCATAACCCAAAACAAAAACTGAACGATTTGATGTTAATCTTTCTACTACCACAGAATAAATAATAGTACTTATGCTTCAACATTATTTCTAGACCATTCTAATCATTAATCCAAAGCTAAGTTCGCCACAACGGTTCTCAGCAAGGCAGAATGGTCCACGTTCGAATTTTAAAACATCCTGTGCAAGGAAGCGGCGCTCGCACGTGCCGCGTAAACTTCCTGCGCACCTTGTTGCTATGTTGGCGGGAAAGAATGAGTGAATGAAAGAAAGTATTACGTAGGCAGAATGTGAATGATGAATGAACCTTACAAAATGTTATCGGTTATGTCTGCAAGCAAAAACAAGTTGAGATAATGATAAAAATGAACGCTTGGATTTATAATTAAAAACATATAAATTGTATCATTAAAAAAATATATAATTATAAGCTAAATATATCAGTAAAAAAAACGATTCAATAATAGAAACCCGTGTAAATCCGTTATAACTTTAGTGAAGTTACAATTACGCTAAATATTCTAGTAAATATCTACCTTTACCCTACCTACTCTTCTTCAAGCGTGTTACATCCTAGACCGCATCGTCACTTACCATCAGGTGCGATAGTGGTAAAACGTGAGCCTATCAAACAATTTAAAAAAAAACTATTTTATATTACAGTTCCTATTCTCTACGACATAGGTACATAGGTACTTACCAATAAAAATGTGTTGCACCAAACTAAGGAAAATGCTGACTAGATTGAAGTAATGATGTATTAATTCCCGTCTTACTAAAGTTCACACTTTACCCCTAGCTCCCGGTTTCTCATCCGTTTTTTAGTCTCGTGTCAAATCAACATGCCAAATGCTGTACGCTGATTGGTTGAGACAGCCGATGGTTAACAGGCAACCAATGACCGTTCAGTATTTGGTTTGCCAAGCTGACACGAATTTAACAAACGAGTACGAATACCCGGGGAAAGTGTTGCTTAGCTAAGTTTTTATTTTTTATGTTAGTGAATAATGTGACAAGCTAGTCGTTCGCCTGATGTTAAGCGACACGGCCGTCTATAACTGTTTTAATAACAGATGGGCATAAACGTTTTAAATTAGGTACGAAGATTGGGCTTCTGAAATTAAAAACATTAGGTACTTCAGTTGGGCCCTCGAATACAGATGCTTGAGATATATTTAGACATGCATTAAACTATTAAGACCAGGTTACCCTTACGTACCGTACACCCTTATGCAGGGGTACGTATACGTACAAATTCTCAAATATATTTGGGATGTTGTATCGAAAGTATAAAGGGCCTTTGTTTATTTTTTATGTGGTGTTATGAATACGACATTACATTTATTGTGAAAATTAGATTTGGGAGTACTAACCTTATTTTATTATTTCACGGAAAATACTGGCAACATTGCTATTGTTCAAACCGCCAAAATCGTGGTTTTGAATATAATCGCTGGACGCGGAATTTGTTACTCGGCTCGTTCTAATTGGCAGATAGCATAAATTAGTCAAAGCCATAAAAAGTAATAGGTACCAACATCAAGTTTTTATTATAATGTAGATCATGGTTTAGGTACTTTATCGTCAAATAATTTTCTATGTCGCAAAATTAAAAATACAAACAAAATGAGTTCGTAAGTAACATGCGTGGTACGCCTTCGTTGGATTTGTTAATTTGGCTTTGTGGCAAATTCATAACACACATTTACTGGTAAGTAAATAAAAGGAACATTTAACTAACAACAATTTAATTGAACAACGTAGGTACCTAAACAAACATAATAATTTACAAAAACAAAAAACTCAAAAATGTATAAACAATCAACACAAAAAACCTGTAACAGATAAAAAAACTCCAAATTAAAATAAAACCTCATAACCAGTTTATCAGTTTAGGAGCTATAATGCCACAGACATTTAAACCTATAATTATAATTACCTTTCCATTTGCATCGGAGGTTAAAACAACAATACTTAACTCTTCTACCTTTAAAGGTATCGATATAAATAACTCTAGAGTACTCTTCAGAGATAAAAAATCCATAAAAGTTGGGATAGGTCGGTGCCACATGTTTGCTACCTCTTATGAACTTGTCTCTATTCTACTGTAGTGAATTAGTGTGTAACTGACTAGCCGTCTCTGGTCCACTCTAAAGCAAGAAATTTCGAATTTCGTCAGTTTTGACGGGTTCGGTTCTCGCGACAAGTTTAGTATTGAAGCACAGACTAAAAAAGTGCATGATAACTTTTTCTGGGACCATGGTCCTCGTAGTTCCTAGATCCCTATATACAGAGAATCTTAGTTAGAGTAGAGTTTTTTTTTTTGTGGCTAGTCCAGGTAACTTTAGGATGCACCGTTTATTATATTTACAATCTTAGAACTATACAAAAACTTATCATTATTTAAACGAAAGCCCAAATCATCGAAACGCTTCATCATCGAAATTAACTACGGAATGATATTTCTCCGGTTGCATTGCAGTCAAGGTTGCGAGATCGCCTATGTGGTATATTGTACTTAATCAAAGTTACATGAAATTTGAAACTTAATTCATTGCCTACTTATTTTTTCTTCTTTTTAAGTGTACCTCATTAAATACATATAATTTAGTCTACCCTTATTCTTAAGTTTTTTTATATAAATTGGAAGAGACTGAATCCCATGACAAAGGTCATCCTAGTGTGGGATCCAGGGATCAACCCTATACTATGTTTCTTATTTACTGTTTGAATAAATAGATTATTAAATTATTATTAACTAGTTCGGAATATTAATAAAGATTCTATACCATTCTAAAACATAGTTTCCCTGACTTAACAAATCCGTAGAGCACGCTCTAACCCGCCTGTTAAACTCCACCGTCCGTTAATATAAACATCGAACAGTGCTGTTTTCTGTCTGTCCGCAGTTCTGTACGAAATAGCAGGGTAGAGTTATGACGGCCAATTTCTCGAATTATGTAGAGTTTGTGGCTCTACGGCAGAGAATGTATCTAACTGTAACTAAATATTGTTCAGTTATCTTTCGAGAGCCAGGTAGAGCCTTAGTTTACTCCAACCGAGATTACTTAGCGATAGAAAGAAAAAAAAAACTAATGCAGGATATCGCACCACATTACATAACAATATAGGAGACATACAGTATAATTTAGATCTTGATTGCAAACAAAAGAAACCCAAAATTGTATGGATTTGACAGTTTCAATGCAATGCTTTGATTCCAATGCAACAGGAAAAAAATCAGCCCTAATTTGAAAAATTCCAAAGTAACTATGCATAAAGACTGCGTATTGAAACTGTCATTCATACAAATTTATTTTTCTATCAGTTGCAAGTTACGTGATCAAGTCCCGAGTCAGCTTGATATTAAGGTGACTCTACTATATAATCCAAACTTGCTTTATTCCTGCTGCCACAGAATACACAATCGCACTACATACTGCCACAGAACACATAATGGTACTACGTAACTGCTGCAAATATCGTCACTTCATAGCCCGAGATTGTTCTACGTTTCAGTATCTACTCAAAAACGTCTACCCCAACAGTAAATTGGTTCTTATATCTGAAATAATATGGGTCAATACATTGACACGTTCTAGTCATGTCCGATTATTGTAACCAAGCTTTGCAATCGTCGTTTCAAGTTGAAATTGTAGTTGCTAATCCTATGTGCAGTTTCGGATTTACGGTTTGTATTTGACCATGTCTTGTAGTTGGACAGTTACTGATAAGGCTGTGACTAATGTGACAGAATTGGCGTTTATGTACTTTAAGACCGATCTTGCAATGTTCTGGTAATGTTCTTACGCCTGTCTGTACTAAAGTTGACAGCTTCTACGTTCGCATTTATCTCTATGACATACCACTGCAATGCATTTAGGTATGTCACAGAGGAATAAGTGCGAACTTAGGGGCTGTCTTATTCCAGTAGCAGACCGGCATAATTTTCTATTAATTAATAATAATAAATAGTAATAACGCCCAACGATCACATACATACATCTTACTTACACGCATCAGCTAATACAGCTGTTAGTGTTGTGTGTGTTTCTTTTTGCAAGTGAATTTGTTTTTTTTTTTTTTCAAAAGACTTTTGGGTGACAGTACACAGAAAAAAAGGTCTGACAAAATGTTCATCCAAGAATAATGTAATTCTTGAGTATATTGTTTAATTTCAAGTAAATACTTACTAGAATTAAGTACTTACTAATCTATGTCTTGAATCGAAAATGTATATTTAATAAGACAAATAATAATATACATTGATACAAAATATATATTGTCTTCCCATATACAAATCACGCAAATTCTTGACTAATTAATATAAATAATACTGAACTTAATATAAAAATATAATTTAGTTCTAGTACTTTCATATTATCAACATAAACACTAATTACAACTCGCACCTAATTACAAATATATCAACTTACTTAGATTTAATGAATACTCATGTCTTACTCAGATCTAATAAATACCTACTTAATTCACAGATTTTAAAGTACTCTCTTAAGCGACTAATAAATGTTAAAAATAGTCTATTTGCAATAAAATACATTGACTTTGACTTTATAAACCTTTCAAGATCTATCATTATAGCTAGAACTCGCAAAAGATATCCCACTAGTAGCTCATACCAAGTACAAAATAAAACCTATTCAATGATTCCCCTGATTCCCCACGCCGCGCCCTCATGACTCAATCCTTATTTTACTTTAGCCCTCCTCTCCCAAAATCCCGCATTATTTCAAAACCGCAGCAAAAACTGTTATTGTATATTAATACCCTATTCAAAATAATATAATACCAAATAACACAAACTTCCGTGTTTCGTTAAATGCAATTGCTATCAAGTATCATACTATCGACCTTGGGGTCCGAACTGCGATTAAATTTCAACAGGCCCCTAATGCCACAAAAAAACTGAATGAATGTTACTAATTTTACTGAATTGAAATTTATGCTTGGAATTGGGGAGTCATGTGAACTTTTACCAAAAAAAAGTAGTTTTACAATTGATATATCAGTTTTTTCATACAGAGAACGTGTGTTTTCTGTATTGTGATATTTTTTATCTGAAGATGATTTGTGTAGTACAAAATGTCTATCTACACATAGTAAGACTGGCCTATTAGTCCGGTCAAAATGGCACTTTTTTGGGGCAGGCCTATGTGTAGCAGTGGACGTCTTATCAATCATGCACATATCTGACCGAACTATTGAAATGTGCGTAAATTAAGTTGTAAATCGTTGTAAAGAGCTCCTAGATTCCATAGGGATGGGGGTCATGTTAGGAATTTTGGAATAACGTTATCGATATTTTATATTGATCTTGGGGATCACAAAATAAAATAACATGAATAAATCCTTCGGTTTCTTAAAAGCCACTGTTAATATTCAAAGTAAAGTTCTTAGTAAGTTGTAAAACTAACTAGAGTTGGTTAAAATAAAATTATCCACCTCGAACCAAAAGCTCAGTGTGTTTGTAATTTTATGGCAAAAGTGTCTATAAATTATCTAATATAATAAACTAAAACATGATATTATTATGACATGCAATAGAAACTAGCACCAAACTAGATAAAATCTTTAGTCAAATAAACTTATACCCCCAATGAATAAATGTTCCATAACGTCAAGCCCACTCAGTGATAGTATCAAACATGATTTGTAATGGCACAGTTTAGCAATCCCGTATCCACTACCGTATGCTACTGTATAAGTAGTTTAGCCTACTCACTGTTCCATAAGCTGTAGGAAGCTGTGAAATCGATGACAAAGCGGCTATTAACTAAATTATTATTTAGATATTACCTACGAGTTAAAGTTGTCGATTCTGTGTCCCCAACAATATCTCCGACTTTCTCATTTTTCCTTTGTCAGAAAAGTACCGCCATATTTAAGGGTAGCTCAGCTTTAAAGAATGTGAAATAAAATCACTACTAATAAGGTTTTATAAAAAGTTCCCTCTACTTTTACAAACTAGTAATTAAGTGTGAAAACGAATGTTGTCATACATATTATTACAAAAATAATAATAATAATAGTAACACTAGCAAAAAGCACAGTTATGTAAGGGCTCGCAAGATGACTTGGCCACTATAACCAAATTGATCACCTTTCAGTTTATATAAGTACCTACTATCACACTATCACACTAATCTTATAAAGGCGAAAGTTTGTATGTGTGTATGTTTGTTACTCCTTCACGCTCAAACGGCTGAATGGATTTGAATGAAATTTGGTACTAAGATAGCTTATACACTGGATTAACATAGGCTACATTTAATCCCGGAAATGTGAAATGTGTAAATTGGGATGAGTAAATAATCAAAATACTTTTTATCCGCGGGTGAAACCGCGAGGCGCAACTAGTTAATAACACAATAGAATAACTATGATAATATAAAGACATATTCTACTAATATTATAAATGTGAAAGTTTGTGAGTATGGATGTATGTTTATTACTCATTGACACAAAAACTATATTATTGAATAAAATTTGGAACACAAATAATTTATAATCTGGATTAACATATAGGATACTTTTATTGCGGGTGAAACCGCGGGGCGCATGAATAATACAAATAAAAATCCTAAATTGAATCCAAAATAAAATAATGTAAAAACCAAGAAGCAATTTGCCAAACATCAAAATATATCTAAAACCTAATACACACATTTCAATAAACTTAACCCAACAAAATAAACGTATGTCTAACACACCTAATGTTACGGACAACCCACAGCTGTTTATCGATAGCATCGCTATCGACTATGCAATACATCACCACTACTTAGACCCGACCGCGTAGAAAATTGCGTGTGACCGCAACATGCTGTTACGCGACCCAATCGAGTACGTGGAGTGAAATAAAAATAAGTTTTTTGGCGGGCTATTTTATTCTAGAATATTTTTTTTTATGTTATTGATGATGTGACGAGCTAGTCGTTCACCTGATGATAAGTGACACGGCCGCCCATAACAGAACAGTGTCACTCGGAACTCTAACATTTAAAGTTTCGCATGACTGCTGCATTGCGCACATCATCCTGAGACATCAACACAGTCTGGTAATAAGATTACTCGACTGTGAGATCAGATCATAAGTCTCATTTGCCCAGTAATTTCACTAGTTAAATTGCCCTTCAAACCGGAACACAGTAGTGCTTGCACACTACTGCTTGGCGGCAGAATAACTGGCAAAGCGGTGGTACCTACCTAGACGAACTTTGCAGAAAAGTCCTACCACCTAGTAAAATAATAGAATATTTAGGATAATAATAATAAATATTTATTTATTTGTGCAACGATGCAGTGGAAGATGTAAAACGTTGACCTATGAGCCTAATCACTATTCTAAAAATAGATCCAAATGACAATTGTCAGAAAACAAGGAAACTGGGAATAAGTTTCAATAATCCCTAGCAGTTCGCATGACAAAAGAGTCAATGAAACGCTTGGTGCGGCATGTTGGCAAATCTACTACATACTAGGGATGAGACGACTCCCCACGCCATGTAGTCGTCCCATATTAGAGTCTCTTTAGTGAATAATGTGACGAGCTAGTCATTTATCTGGTGTTAAGCGTCACGGCCGCCTAACAGTGCCACTCTGACACTGGAGACATCAGCACAGTCTTATGTATCAGATTACTCGACTGTGACATCAGATCATAAAGTCTTAATTACCCAGTAATTTCACTAGCTACAGTGCCCTTCAAACCGGAACACTGTAGAGCTTGCACAATACTAATTGGCGGCAGAATAACTGGCAAAGTGGTGGTACCTACCTAGACGAACTTTGCAGAAAAGACCTACCACCTACCACCTCATACAATTCTTGTGAAATGCAACCGATAAGCTACGATTCGTCGGTGATGTACCTAGATAGCGTATCCAAAATGCAGATGGCATTGCCGCATTGAATAACAACAGTTCTTCGCACATTTGTATTTCGAATGTTAATTTGTTACAAAGAAAAGCAGTAAAAGGTTATCGCCAATCTGATACGTGACCAAACGATTGAGTAGAAAGTAGCGTCATGTACTTACCTTAATAATGTTTGCGTTTAATTCTATGCTTATTTGTTTTACTGAAATGGAATGCTCGACCTCCTGGACTTCTGCTTGAGAACAACTCTTGACACCATATAGCTGACTTTTTTTTTATTTTTTACGTCACATTTGTCTTGCATTTGACCACGCTCTCACCTGATGGTAAGTGACGATGCGATCGAAGGTGTAGCATGCTAGCCAAGTAAATACCTATTCACTCTTCTCTTGAAACGCCCAGGTCATATTTCGCCGGAAACACAGACGCTGGCAGAGCATTCCATTCCTTAGCCGTTCTAATTAATAACGTTGAGTCAAATCGCTTGGTACGAATGGGTGGTATTTCGACCACGAAAGGATGGCGCTTAGCCGAGCGTCTAGTAGTCCGGTAGTGGAATGAAATTCTCGTTGAAGGAATTTCTTGATTTTGATTGGTCTAGCCATTTATCAGGTAGTCATTATGTCTTCTCAATCGTGTCACTCTTGACAGAGCGGTCGTGGTCGTCACGAAGAGTAGTGGGCCGCTGTAGCTTGACTCACGACCTCTCGCCATCTCTCCCTACTGGTGGTCATTTTGGTACACTCATGCAATGGACCGCCCACCGCGGACTTGATCTGGTCAGTCCATCGCATCGGTGACCTTCACGTAGTCTGGTGCCCTCGTGCCCGAGGAATGATGAAATTGAATTATACATTTCCAATTTTAAATCGTCCATATCAGCTGCAATTCATCAACACTAACATAAAAAAAAAATTAAGGAACACTAATGTATGTACGAGTATAGTTGCGCGTGACACTTCACTGCGCACGTCATCCTGAGACATCAACACAGTTATTACTAGACTGTGACATCAGGTCATAAAGCCTCGTTTGCCCAGTAATTTCACCAGCTTTAGTGCCCTTCAAACCGGAATACAGTAGTGCTTGGCGGCAGAATAATTGGCAAAGTGGTGGTCCCACTGAGAGGAACTTTGCAAAAAGTCCTACCACTTAGTAATCTACATTAATATGTATATAATATGTATAGCATATTAAAATGTATGTCTAGTTTTCTACAATAATTATTATACTAGTTAGTATACACATTATTATTAAATTATAAACAGTTTTGTGACACACACGACTCAGTAGCAGATTTAAAAGAAGGACGTATTATTATGAGGCTATCGAGAATGGAATGTTTGATGATTTGGGATTTAGAAACGAATATCTAATAATAACCCTGAACCCTGATTCCCTGTGTCTAGGGACGCAGGAACTATGATGACTATGGTCCCACAACACCCAGACTCAGAACAACCATTTGCACTTTTTTTCTGTGCACAAATATTTATCCTGCCGCGAGAATCGAACCCGCCGCTTCCGGGCTATGAGCTGACCACTCAACCACCACACCACAGAGACTATTAAACGGTGACTGTCCTAATGTTAGCATTATGCACAGATCCTATAAAAATATTTTTATAGGATCTGTGGTTTTGTGTGGCTGTACGTATTTTCCCGTAACTTTGCAGGTTTCTTTAATTTTTAAATCTTCTTTCTAATTATCATCTTAAATTCTAAACCACGCCGCAGATAAATAATAGTAAACACTTAATACCCTACCCAAGCCTAGATTTATAATCAGTTCCGTGCAAATAGTTGTCTATTTAATTCGCGTTTCAGCCGAAAGTTATTTATGCAACGATGTGCTGAAGTCTTCACGGCTTCGATAATATATCGGAGCTATTTCTGTGGAGTGGATGGGTGATAATGTACCAATACATGCAGACTTGTGCTTGAGAATATGAGAGAAAGAACTACAAAACCAAAGCTAAACCAATGAGCAGGCTTATTGGGCTATGTATACTCTACGTTGTTAGCCTAATTAAATCACTACACACAAAGACAGACATTTTTAAAAAATAGAAGTAAAATATTTTTATTTACAAGAATGTAACCTTTACCTATACTTTAATAGTATGGTGGAAAAAGCCATGTACAAATAGCTAAAAGAATGGGAAAAGAGGATACCAATGAGATGGAAAGAGTAACAGGTTATTATTATCATCCAAAGTCATCCTCATAGATCAGTAAAGTGGTGTCTAAACTATAGAAGAATTTGTGTAGGATTACTAACATAGAGCAATAGAGGCGAATTGCCTTAATTCTGCCAATCTTAATAAAGATATTGCACTGATTCACAAGTATCTACTTGTGGGTATCTGATGTCATAGCTAAATAGCTCTTCATTCTTTGTAGTAGGGTCAAGGTGCCTTTACGATACCCTCTTGACTCTATCGAGTATTAAGTCAGAAGAAACCCTAACTAATAATATAACACAGACGTGCTACATTGTTGCTTGGGAAACATACAGAAAAATATACGCCATATTTTTACTAATTATGGTGCTATTAACATTGATATTCCAGTCAGTGGTCACGTTCAATGCAAAATAAATGCAACATTGAATATAGAATTGATTTTTTTACGTTTTTTTTATTATTATTGTTAGATAGGCTTGCGTTTGACCACTATCGCACCTGATGGTAAGTAACGATGCGGTCTAGGATGTAGCACGCTTGCCAAGAAGATACCGGTTTACTCTCGTTTTGAAGACTCCAAGGTTGTAGTTGTCGGGAAATACAGACGCCGGTAAAGCGTTCCACTCTTTGGTTGTTCGCATGATAAATGTGGAGCCAAATCGCTTAGTTAATTATGTGACGAGCTAGTCGTTCACTTGATGTTAAACGACACGGCCGCCCATAACAGAGCAGTGTCACTCGGAACTCCAAAATATAAAGTTTCGCGTGACACTGCGCTGCGCACATCATCCTGAGACATCAGCACAGTCTGGTAATAAGATTACTCGACTGTGAGATCAGATGATAAAGTCTCAATTGCTCAGTAGCTTCACTAGTTACAGTGCTCTTCCAACCGGAACACAGTAGTGCTTGCACACTACTGCTTGGTGGCAGAATAACTGGCAAAACGGTGGTACCTAGACGAACTTTGCACAAAAATCCTACCACCTAGGTATCGATGTTTGATTATTCTGTACCTACGTTTTTCGTTTCACTTGAACAATATGATGCGAAAAGATTAACGAACTTTTCGTGTTCAACAAACTCTGAAATATAGGTCGGCAACTATCTCTCATCTGGCAACTTCTTCATCTCACTATATTTACGAAAAACATACACAGATGCCGGTCTTTTTCACAACTGGCTGTTAACAAATTGTCTGTTATTTATAATCTCGAAGACAAGGCATCATTTAATTTATTTGGCACCTAATTAACTACACCGTTAGGGTGTAATTTGGCTTGGATTAACAGAGTTATTGAGTGAAGATTGGTTTGCGATGGCTCAATGGGGTATCGTCCGAGAATATCGTGATATGATTAGAGTAATTTCTAATTTAGTCTGGCCTACTATTGGTCTAGAGCACAGAATAAATCCAGTAAATTGATTCGCGGACCCCACGCATTCTTAGTCAATAAGTAAGACATCTAATGTTCATCTGTACAGCATCATATTTAACATAATCAAGGTTTCTGCATATCTTGAGTTATTTTTGATTGATAAAGTCCTTACTCCTACACAGCAGAAATTTAGGCCGATGATGACTCTGACGAATTACAAGTAGGCGATAATGATGATACTGAATTAACCGATGATGGTATTGTTTATATGCCCAAACCTGCGCATATCTGCGCTGTAAGCCAAATTGCGTTTCCCGAAATACCCGTACCCGTTACGTCTGAATGCCTCAACATTGCGGAATTATCTCAAACCGACTCTAATAGAATTACGGGATAAATGTGCTCCTCAATTACAGAGGATTTATTCACACAATCTATGGATAATTTGGAGATGGATTTATAGATTGACTATATTATAAAGATGAAGCAGTTGTAACACCAAGGTTTTTATTCATGAATTTCAATACTTTTGGAGATGTTCATATTTCAATTGTATTACCTGTAACATAAAAGTGAAATTTTAAGTTTCAAATGAAAATCCCAAAAACGGGGTGTTTCCGAGCCTCAAAGCAGAATTTACAGGTCAACCAACAAATACTAATAATAATAATAACGCCCAGCAATCACATTCTTAGATCTTGGACCCTAACTAGGATTCCCTGTGTTTAGGGTCCCAGGAACGAGGAGGACGCTTTTTTTTCTGTGCACAAATACTGGTCCTGCCGCGGGAATCGAACCCTCCGTCTCCGGGTTATGAGCCGACCTGCTCAACCACCACACCACAGAGGCGGTCAAATACTGGAAAGACCTTATAAGTTTTCAATATATTCTGGTTATCACACACATCATATCAGCCTTAATGTAGGGAGGGGCCTAAACATAGGCCCCTCCCATTATTGGGTTTGCCATAAACACCATTTTTGGAAGGCATGTTGTCGTCATTAGATTATAATGAAGACCGAGGATCCGTGCCCGTTCCGGGTGCCGTAAGTACCAGCTAAGGGAATACCATGGGAAGGGATAGCTTATTCTTACGCCACAGGGCTTATGCTTATACTATTACTTATTCCATGATGACCAGCCAAGTCTATTCTTCGAATTAGGTATATCAAATAATGCACTCAGCGCCGCCTGAGAAGCATCGCTAATAAAACCAACTTAAAATTGCAGTAGAAATACCAATTTATATATCGTTTCGTATTTCATTTTGTACTCCTGACTTGTGATCTCGAATAATTAAAATCAAAGTCAGCGGTTACGGTTGCCTATCTAATGTAATAAACATTTTGACGCTAGTTTTGTCCAAGGTCAGGAAATCCGTAGAATGATTAACTAAATGCAGACATTAAGCTGACGTCAAATTTTTTTGTGCCAACTTTTTTATAGTTACTAAGATAAGTCTCATTTTGTGTCTGAAGACCGATATATCAAATATTCTTTTATACTTATTTTATCTTATCTTAAGATTATATGAAAAATTTACAATCAACATATATAATAAAGGAAGCCAATTAAAAGTTTATATGAATAGCATAAAAAACGATCTATTTGATTCTATACTTAATTAACATATAACTATATTACATTCATATATAGTATATTATCACCTAATTGATGATCACATTATAAATGGAATAAAATGACAACTAAATAGTGAAACAGAATGCCTAAATGACGCTATTGAAGTTCTTATAATTTTGTCTGGTGGAAATACGGCAAGTATCGTCTGACATGACGATCGAGTAGTCTTATAACCTCATGAGAAGGTCGTAACAGAGTCAGCCGTAAGCTTTATATATAGAAATCTGAGAAAATCTCCAGTAAACAAACACAACAGTGTTTGGGAAACATTAGTTGTTGAGTGTTTCTTTACACGTAATTGAACAGATTACTGAGGAAAGTTAAAATAGAAACTATAGGATTACTGATTCAGTTCTTGATTTCACTAATCGATCGATTGCGTAGCATTAGTAACAGCGCCTGATGCGTACTCGCAGTTGTTCCGAGGATTTGCAATTTTTTTTGGAAACAATGCTTGGTTACTGTTTGCAAATTTTTAAACAAATCAATTCGGCCGTTTAGACATGAAAATCGGAAAAGATAATTTATTTTATAAATCATCTAGATCATCTCTTTAAATCTGTAATATATGTAAACTAAAAACAATTTTTTTTTCAACAAAATATACTAGTAAAACTATTCAACCTACATAAAATAGAAATTAAACATCACTGCCTCGTCTCCCCAGATGAAACTATTGAATCGACCGCATCCGCATAAAAACCATTTGAACCAAAATAAACTTGGAAGGATATTCTTCAAACGCAGACGTTAGCGGTCACTTGTAACCGCACACTAGATGTATCCGATGATTTAAAGTCATATTTAAAGCTTTCAAAGGAAGTATCGGTGTTTTTAAAAGCTAAAGGAGGCGCGTGAACTGAGGTCATCTACGTAAACATACAAATTCTAACAATTAGCAAGCAAAATTATTAAAGCTTGAAGTATGCTTTACATTACACCACCTCTCTTTCTAAGGGCACATTTATTGCTAAATATAGCCCTTCATATACAGTTATAATATATATCCAATGATTTCCCGCGATCTTAACAAACGTCTACCATGTGCTACGTCTTCGTGAGGACCTTTAGTTGTAGGATATCTATCGTCATAATCAAAAGTGTCTTATGACCTCATTTTACTCGATCCATAGGTATTTGGGTATGCGTGGCTTCATCTATACTTACACTGACACATCTACAAAAACCACTTTATTCATGATCTAATTAATATACCTTACTTATACTTATATTATACTTTATGACTTCTATATATTTTTGCCTATAGTGAGTCTGTCTAAATAGGAAATATTATTTGAAGGGATCTTTTCACTTTTCATCAGTCAACATTTCATCGATTTCACTGAATCATCTTACCAAAAATTTCTAAAAACAACACACGAACTGCGGATTTCCTTTCCTCAAATCATCCAAATCTGGGGCACGCTTCATAAGTTTTTATAAACCAGACGATATATGGGCTGCCCGTGGGATGTGAGAGCCGTAAATTGAGTAAACAATGAAATCTTTGTGAACTACTTAGGTTGGTCTAACCAAACGTAATGAGTAGTTTGAGCATTTTGTATTTGGAGATTGTTAGAACTTAGCACGTACAGTTTAATTGGTATGGCCCCATCTAGAACAACTATAATTGAACAGTATTGAAGTTCACATCTTGGAATTGTTCTGGATTGATGAAAAACAATTTCCATTGTTATGTAAATTTTAAGAAACCATTTGGTTTAAAGGTTCCAATTGGTTACAAAAAACACCTATCACTGCGATGTCTACCGACTAACCAAGTCCTGTTGCATTATCATCAGATGTTGACAATAACAATCAGAGTTTCAATACAATACAATATCTACCATTCTCGCCTCGTACCAACCGATACCGAAGCAGAATACTTTACGTGCCTCGACATATTTTCAAAAAAAGCTTCTAAGAATCACGCGTCCTTATTCTGGATTCATCTCACAAGCGTGAAGGGGAACGAACGAAGTCGCTTTGAATCCCAAATGCTTTTAACGTAAGATAGCATCTTTGAGACAATAGATGGCGCGGTTAACACCTCGTTTGTTGCCCCAGTGTTTCCCAGAGTAGACGAGGAATTTTAATTAATTAGCATGTGTTGACATAAAAATAGCCTAATCGAAAAGCTTTCGTCTATGATGGTTGAATTGAGTGTTAATTTGCTGAGTGATAACAATATGGCTTTAGTTAATCCTTTACCAGAAACAAGCTTTTTCTAACGTGATAATGCTGTCGGTCTAACCGACTTTTAGAAGGAACAGAAACAAGTTAAAGACATTTATTACTAATTTGATTGAAACTCATCAATAAATAATGTTAGGCAACGCATCATGAACAAACATCGTCAACTCTTGTAGATCATTATATGTGTCGGTGACCATTTACCGTCCAGGCGAGTCCTCTGATAAAATTTGTCATTGACACTCATAACATTAAAAAATCTTTAATTTATAGAAATGAATCTCTATTTCCTTTGGTCGTCGCATCACGCGTGAACGGATGGAACATTTTCACTAATTATTTTTTGTTGTGTTTATTATTGTCAGGAGAAGGTTCTCATGAAAGAAAAAATAAAAAAGTTGAGCGGAATTTAAGAAATTTTTCACCACGAGGGTGACACTGCGGAGCGCAGCTAGTACAAAATAAAACTGGTGACAACTTGACTGAATTCCTCTTGCTTTCTTTTAAATTTATAAAATCTATTTGTTTACGTTTAATTTGAACTAATAAATGCATGCGTAATGGGTAGAAAAAAAAACAAGATACGGGACTTTAAGACACATGTCTAAGATCCGACATGTCCCAGTTTATTTGGAAGCAACAGTAACAAAACAAGTCGTCAATCGAGTACAAATGAGTCGATTTCTGACGACACTTAGCATTAACATACCGCGCGGTTGTCACGGATTCTCAGTGTCGAATGTGTGTCGTGACGTGACAGGATCGTCCCTTGTTTACCTTGTGGGATACGGAATAACGCTATGTTGAAAAATATCTGGATTATCTTCTCGAACAATAATGTAAATAAAATGTCGCCAGTTACACAATACCTTAAATCTAATGTATATACTGGAGTAGAAAAATTAAATTAAAATAAACTTAACCAAATAGGTGCTATACCAATCATATATTTGATGGATGTTGGAAAAATATGAGAGTAGGAAGAGTTCTTGAGTTTACCAGATGGTAGGACTTTCGTGCAAAGTTCGACTAGGTACCACCAATTTGCCAGTTATTCTGCCGCCAAGCAGTAGTCTGCAAACACTACTATGTTCCAATTTGCAGGGCACTATGGCTAGAGAAATTCCTACCTAGACGAAATTTGCAGAAATTTTTCTAGTAAAATTTATATTTAGACGTGCAAGACTAAAACCGGCTATAACAAATGAATGATCTGGAAATGTTAATTTAAATCTGTACCAACTTACTAAACTCAACAAAATAAACTGCGTTCAAACAATAAATAAGTAGCTAAGTGAGTATTATTCATTGACGTAATCAGCAACCGCTGCCAAGATAAGAGCTACAAGGTAAAGGACAACTTTGTCATTGATTTTATTAACATCATTATCGGCACAGCATTTTATTGAGGACGCAAGATGTACCGTATCTTTAATCTGCAGTATGTCATCTGAAGTATTTTTATTACTCACAAGCATCTTTAGTATTGTTTATTTATGTACAGTTATATATTTGAATAATGCTTCATTTTTATCTGCTTATGTCCTTTTTTATATCCGCCGGAACATCGCATAATTTGTATAGCTTCTTTCATAATAGAGTGATACTAAAAGCCTCCTAACTGGTGCCCCAACAGTCATTTCCAGTTGTTTGCTTGCTCTGGATGTAGCCAGTTCAGATATTTCCGAAACGTCCAGACCTGACTTTTTCATCTAATATTTAACTTTTCTTCATCCACCCACATTCTACTCGTGAACACGCTGCACGCATATTTTAACTGCGCCAAAATATTGTGATCACAGAAATGATTCCATTGATTGTAAAGATCCTGCGAGTACTATTAAAAATGTAGAAAAGAACCGGTAAACAATTTTACTCTCTTAAAGTTAGAATTTAGATACTAGATTGTATACATGGACTAAAAGAACAGCCACACGTGGACGTATACAAAATCATCTATGTACAGAACAATTCTGACCTTGTAATGCGTTACCCTTACAGACTCTATAATTATCATGTTTAATTAACCAGATACAAATTAACAGGTACATATTCTAACGGCGTATTGTCAACTATGCCATAGAGCCAATGTATTATTATTATCGACACGTTGGCTGTACGGTACATGGGTGCCGACATATTGGGTGGGTGCTTGAGGTTAGATGGCAGATAGGCCTTGTACGCAAGTGTCACTATTGAACTGGCTGGTTGAGTCTTCAGTGCAAAGGGCATAGTGTATCGTAAGTTGGCGTAAGACGTTGTGGCAAAGTTGTAATGGATTGCAGCAGTTCCGCGCGTGGTGGTTTTGGAAAGAACTCGTGTAGCATTTTTTCTAAAATGTATGTTAAGGAATGCCGTGTCGAGCTAACCGTTCGTTGATGTTAAGCGACACGGCTGCCCATAACAGAACAGTGTCACTTGGAACTCCAACATGTAAAGTTTCGCATGACTGCTGCACTGCGCACATCCTGAGACATCAGCACAATCTGGTAATAAGAATACTCGACTGTGAGATGAGATCAAAAAGTCTCATTTTCCCAGTAATTTCACTAGCTACATTGCTCTTCAAACCGGAACACAGTAGTGCTAGCACCTACTGCTTGGCGGCAGAATAGCTGGCAAAGCGGTGGTACCTATCTAGACGAACTTTGCAGAAAAGTCCTACCACCTAGTAACTGAGCTATCAGGCCAGCCAAATAGTGTCTAACCACATCATACTGTCTTCGTGACATTGTCTTCACTCCCAAAGGTCGAGCAGCAACGACCACTCAAGATGATTGGTCGATACTTGTGTCGGTCTGGATTTCGAGGGGAGCCGACCACTACATGCCATCTTGTGATTACTAGAGAAAGACATGGAGTCGCATTTGTAAAACTTTTAATAGATATACTGTGATTGGTATAGATATAAGGTGCTGCGTTTTATACTACAATTTTTACCCTGAAAAATAATGTCTTATGCATTATTATAATACTTATTTGATTATAGTCGTTTCGCTATATTCAATTTGCTGCTGCTTAGGCTTTTTAAAACTTTTAATAGATATACTGTGACTGGTATAGATATAAGGTGCTGCGTTTTATACTACAATTTTTACCCTGAAAAATAATGTCTTATGCATTATTATAATGCTTATTTGATTATAGTAGTTTCGCTATGTTCAATTTGCTGCTGCTTAGGCTTTTTAATCGCCTTCAAAACAAGAGGTTGTTGGAGGAAGTTTTGCTTTGAAAATATCGATCAATATGTAAAAAATACATACAAACAAAAATAATATATAAAAATAATATTTTTATATATTCATAGATATGTACTTCAAATGTGGACTGCTTTTGAAAATGATTTTTATTTGATCAAGACCCCATTCACATAGTGTGCATTATTATAAATCTTAACTAATAATAATGCACCTAGCTAGTTTAGTTAAAACTTCTATATACTTATAGAATTAAGCTTTCTTTTACGAAACATTACTATGTTTCGCAAAAGAAAGCTCAGACTGTTAAAAACATAGATCATTAATAAATCTTTTATTTGGCAAAAATTTGCGATATAAATTTCCAATAAAACGTGGATAGCATTTAGATTCTCATAGCTTAAACTACACAAGTAAAATATACGAAAAACTTTTTAGTCAGTTTCGACTCCACGCCTGTCTCTGTCCAGCCGCCCCAATAAGGAGCTAGTACATCAAAACGTAAAGATACTTGGGCAATAAAGCGACTCCATTGTCCCTACTGGTACCTACTCTATAACTGGAGCCAGACGGACGGCCCAGTCGCTAAGTGGAGTTGCTTATTATTTTATTCTATAGCACTAAAATATATTTTTTATCAAGTTTTGGCTCCACACTTTTGTGTATTTAGCCACTGTCAATTAATTGATAAATTCTCAAGTTAGTTAATATCATATAATATTACATATTATTGTGTCAAGTCACAGTCCAAGTTATCAAGTCAAGTCATAGTCTAGTCAAGTCATACTCCTAGTAAAGTGGTGGCAACTTTACCAGAAGCCTCTATGTATTTTTGGAAACAACACGAAAAGAAACGTTTCACCATCACCATACCACTTTCTGACACTCATGCCTGTAATCCAGCACTTAACGAATAAAATACCACCATTTTTATGCACTATCACTGAAAATATCACAAGTTTTGGAAAATAATACAATGCGGTTACGTGATCTTTTTCGTTTTCCCGCCAAAACTCCACTAAAATAATAGTTCACTAATATCATTCTAAGGAAGGGTTAAATCGCTTTACTTCATTTCATACCGAGAAATGCTTGGTTTTTTTGACATATTTTATTGTATGACATATATTTTTCAATTATTTTGATTTAAATACCAAACTACTGAACTGACTTTTAATGAAATTTCTATCAGTCCAGTCTTAAAGTACCTGAGTGTATTAAAATAAAAAAATGTAATTTCCAAATGGAACTTTTCCCTATGGAAAGTAAAACTATTACCACTCCGATCTGTTCCAACCTTAACAGGTGCTCTTACTTTTATCTAAGTATTTATATAAAAATTGCGTGCATGGATAGAACATTATTAATAATATATTCATAATATAATAATAATAATATAATATGTGTGGACATCTGACACAACGCCATCTAGCCCCAAACTAAGCAAAGCTTTGCTATGGGAACCAGATAACTGATAAAATACTTAAATACTTTTTTGTTTGTAAATACATACATAGAATACAATATAACACCCAGACACAGTTCAAACACCTATGTTCATCACACAATTGTTTGTCCTGGGTGGGAATCGAACCCACAACCCACAGATCAGAAGGCAGGGCTACTACCAACTGAGCTATCGGGCCAGTCATCGCCAGTCGCTAAATCTTTTTTGTTGTGTTTATTATTGTCAAGAGTTTTTTTTATGTTAAATATTGACGTCACGAGCTAACCGCTCACCTGATGTTAAGCGATAGGGTGCTTGTTACTGCTCGAAGGTTGCCCTTATCAGTTTAAGTGTCACTCGGAACTCGTAAAGTATAGAGTTTCGCGTGACACTGCACAATCATAAGATTACTAAACTGTGAGATCAGGTCATAAAGTCTCATTTGCCCAGTAATTTCACTAGCTACAGTGCCCTTCACGGCAGTATTTGCGTACTACTGCTTGGCAGCAGAATAACAGGACTTTTTTGCAAAGAAAAAAGGCAGGAAAATTTTCTTACTTTAAAACATTCAGAATGTTTTAATCAAAGAAAAAATTAAGAAAGCTGAGCGGAAAGTTAGAAAATTTTCTCCACGTGAGTGCAACCGGGTGATGCAGCAAGACATAAGATGTGTTTTGCTATTGACCGATATTTTATACACACACACACGCACAAATCAATCCCACAAAACAAAAGCTCAAACAAGTGACAATATGACAAAGAAAGCCTATTAAAGTGTCTGATTGTAATTTATTAATCCTGGAGTAGTCCCTGCCAAGCTTTTAATAATTTCCCGACACGTGATATGGGGATTATAATCATGAATTGTGCAGAAATAGACCAAGAGCTACGAGCGATTGGAGAAAGGTTAATTTAACTGAACAGACTAGCTCAGAAAAATGTTATGAGATTTGTCACCTTGTCAATAATTTATCTAACAACTGAGGTAGTGTACTACAAAATGATACAGAACACATGTAAATTTATATTAGTTTGAGTGGAATTACACTAGATATTTTTATGTCATTAATAATAATAATAATAATAATAATAATAATATGTGTGGACATCTCACACAACGCCATCTAGCCCCAAACTAAGCAAAGCTTGTGCTATGGGAACCAGATAACTGATACAATACTTAGATACTTTTTGTTTGTAAATACATACATAGAATACAATATAACACCCATTGTAAGATGAACTTCGTAAGGTCATATACCTGAGTCATTTTATTTTTTTAGAATCTAAGCACTGTCATTGAAAATAGCCAAAGAATCTTATGTAAACAAATGATGACATAAATCCTATCCTACTAACATTATAAATACGAAAGTTTGTGAGTATGGATGTATGGATGAATGTTTGTTACTCTATCACGCAAAAACTACTGAACAGATTTAGATGAAATTTAGAACACAGATAGTTTATAACCTGGATTAACACATATGATACTTTTTATCCCGATAGCATGTTCCCGTAGTAGAATTATCGAACGCCACGGGAATTTTTCGTAAAAACTACTCAACAGATTTAAATAAAATTTGGAAGACAGATACTTAGTTTATAACCTGGATTAACACATAGGCTACTTTTTATCACAGGGTGAAACCGCGGGGCGCAGCTAGTCATGCATATTTATGGAGATACTTTCATATTAACCCAAGCACTTTTTATATCAACACCATCAACAGAAATGAGTGTTCACCCATTTAAGCTTGCAATGTGCATTGATGTTTTTTTATCTGCACTTTCGTTACCCATTCGTAAATTTCACCACATCTGTACTTAACCCAATTAATAAAATCGTAAACATTTCAAAATTATTTTCACTTGTAGGCTCTCAAACCGAGTCATTGACTTACAACCGGAAGCTACGATAATATTCCTCCATCACGAATACAGATGATTGATTGCAAGACGTTACATCTTTTAGTCAGTCATCTCTTTCGAACTTACCTGAAAATAGAATAAGTGAGTGAGATGGAGATATCGACAATGCGCCGCACGTACAAGGAAGTGGGAACGATTCCCGATGCCTTAGAAATATTAATCAAGTACTGAATAGATTTTGAGTGTTATATAAGCGTATATAATTTATGTAGAATATAAGATAACAATATTCCTGTGCTAATAAGCGGATGCTAAAATAGAACTGGCGGCTAAGTCGATACCTACGAAGCTGCGTCATCGTATGCCTTATTCATAAGTTGTATCATAAACTCATAGACCATGTACGTCTAACAATTTTCCACTGCATTTTCTAAGTACTGCAAAGTTCTTTGTAAACATCGTGCTAATAAGGAGAGCAAAATAAGAAGTATTTTCTGTCTGTCATGAATAAACGGTCCATTTTTTTTTTTTGTTTATTTTTAAGGATCAATGAACAGTATCACATACATAATATAATACTTGTCTGATTTTACTTGATTTAATTCATTTGAAACCGATACAACAGCCACTGTAATAACTAGTATAACTCATATTTGGAATTGGAACAATGGAATTTCCCTCAGCACCTACCTACTAGCTTACCAGTTGTTAATATCAGTAAAATCTGATTTGTTAATGTACCTACGTATCGTATATTTAAGGTTCTGTTTGTCTTTTCTGAGCAATAAAAATATTCTTATTCTTATTCTTATTCTTATTCTTATAATTTAAGTTTACGGTATAAATAAAAAATCTAAACAGATGTGCTGCCAGCATTATTGACCACAAATTAGTAAATACATAAAAACATTACTTATATTGAGACAAGATACTATACTTATTTACAATAAAAAGAACGGCTAATGCCAAACAAATTATTACTCCAAGTGTAACCTTTTTTTTTTGAGGGGGGTAAATGCCCTCGCACTTCCCTGCCACCACCACCTACCACCACAGGGGGTATGTGGGACTCGAACCCACTAAAACCCCCGTGAGCCCTCGTTCGCAGTACCGGGGCGAGAAGGGTTCGCGACTGCAGTCCAGTCAACTCGCCCCCGACTCCAAAGTCGGGTGGTTAGGTTACACTTGGGTGTAACCTAACGTAATCATTTAAACATGTATTATAGGATTTTACAGCTAGGCAATCACGTACCTCGATCGCAATAGTTAGAAACACAAATTTGTATGAAATTTGTATTCATTTCATCATATTAAAATTTGGCATGGATATAATTTGACCCTACATCACGATATTTTGTTATCCAGTAGGTTTGCAAAGTAAGATTAAGGTCCGTATTATAGAACGATGCTCAGTCATCGATCTCTACTCAAGCAGAGATTTCATTCACTAATTGATCACTTTATGAATGAAATCTCTGCTTGAGCACCGATCGATGACTGAGCATCGTTTTTTTTTATGTTAAGGAATGACGTGACGAGCTAGCCGTTCGCCTGATGTTAAACGACACGGCTGCCCATACCAGCTGCAGTGTAACTTGGAACTCTAAAGTATAGTAGAGGTTCGCGTGACACTGCACTGCGCACGTCATCCAGAGACATCAGCACAATCTAGTAATAAGATTACTAAACTGTGAGATCGGATCATAAAGTCTCATTTGCCCAGTAATTTCACTAGCTACAGTGCCCTTCAAACCGGAACACAGTAGTGTGCGCACTACTGCTTGGCGGCAGAATAACTGGCAAAGCGGTGGTACCTACCTAGACGAACTTTGCAGTAAAGTCCTACCACCTAGTACATCGTTCCATCGTTCTATAATACGGACCTTAAACTGCAAGATTATTATCAATCAATCAAAAAGTGAATGAAATCTCGGCTTGAGCACAGGGGATCACGGAAATTTGATTGCAATGCAACAGGAGATATTTCATTCCTAGTTTTATAATTTCTATAGTAACTATGTACATAAACTATGTATTGAAACTGTCAAATCCATGCAAATTTCTGTTTCTTTCTGTTACAATTGAGTTCCGTGAACGCCTAGCTGATCGATGACTGTGTATCTTTCTGCAATGCGGACTTTATTTCTATAATCATTAGTATGAAATTCATTAGAATATAAATTACCATATAAGCCTTTATTTCACCATTTCCATAATATTATAGTCCTTTTTCTACAAACAAACAATACTTTACCAGCAGAGACGGGATCTTGCGTCAAATAAACAACAACACTGAGGGAATCAATTGATGTCTGTTTCCATGTAAATAAGGCTATTATTGTCTCCGTCCCTCATTCGCCGTCTCATTATGAGCTGGAAGAGTAAATAAACTACGTATAGGAGTTTTGGCGGGAATGCGAAAAAGATTGCGTCACAGCATTGTATTATTTTCCAAAACTTGTGTTATTATCAGTGTTAGTGCATAACACTGGTGGCATTCTATTCGTTAATTGCTGGATTACAGGCGTGAGTGTGGGAAAATGGTATAATGATGGTGAAACGTTTCTTTTCGTGTTGTTTCCAAAACTCCATGGAAGCTTCATGTAAAGTTGCCGCCGCTTTGCTAGGAGTATGACTTTGACTGGACTATGACTCGACTATGACTTGACTTGATGACTTCGACTGTGACTTGATACATATTTACGTGAATTACCATTAACTTGATAAATTATTAATTAGATAATAATAATAATAACGCCCAACGATCACATACATAGATCCTGGACCCTAACTAGGATTCCCTGTGTCTAGGGACCCAGGAACTACGAGGACCATGGTCCCACAACACCCAGACTCAGAACAAGTTTTTGCAGTTTTTTTTTCTGTGCACAAATACTTGTCCTGCCGCGGGAATCGAACCCGCCACCTCCGGGTTATGAGCCAATTTGCTCAACCACCACACCACAGAGGCTGTCAATTAATTACTTGACACTGGCTAAATACACAAAAATATGGAGCCAAAACATAAAAAAAAACTACGCATAATTTCACAGGACTCAAAGTACGACCTACGGATAAGTCTATGCTCGGAATTTACGCCACGATGAAATCCATTAATCTGCGTGACGATGAAATCCAAAATGAGCAAATCTAAAGCAGAACAAAGTCATCGGCATAACTTTCAAAATAATCAGTTGTTAATTATTGGTTTCAGTTTTTAGACATTTACCCATACATCGTGCGCTTAGTCGTCAACCGTTACAATTGCTTGTGAAATTAATTATTTCCTTTTATTTAATTTTTTATATCAAACTTCTTTATACGTTTGCCTTATACGTTTAAATTATATACCTATAAAGTTCTCTAATGAAGCTATATTTTTTTTATTGATAGATAGGCTTGCGTTTTACCGCATTGTTACATACCATCAGGTGCGATAGTGGTATCGCACCTGATGGTAAGTAACAATGCGGTCTAGGATGTAACACGCCTAGAAGATACCTATATCATAACGAGCTTTTGCCCGCAGTTTCGCCCGCGGCGTGGCCTATGGATGATAATTCAACCACCCATTTCACCCTCTTAAGGGTGGAATTTCGAAAAATCCTTTCTTAACAGATGCCTACGTCATAACATCTACCTGCATGCCAAATTTCAGCCCGATCCGACCAGTGGTTTGGGCTGTGCGTTGATAGATCACTATGTCAGTCAGTCAGTCAGTCACCTTCGAGTTATATATATTTAGAAGATAGATACATCAATTTTAAAAGTATTATTTAGCTCCTGACTTAAATATTTTCTACTTGTGTCGTATCGTAGTAGTAAGCACTAAAAAATCAGGGCTACGGTATAAAATACGCCTGTTGTAAATTGAACAAAACACGATCAACGACTTTTCCTAGAAATGCTATTATTCGCAACGCAATTTATTTTTAGACTGATGGCAAGAAGACATCACGAGAAAAAATACGTCTAGCCAAATCTCCACAGTGACTGTGAAACAATTGAAGAGTTGAGAATAAAAAGGGTTTAACTGTCAAATTGATAGGTTCGAGAAAATTGACTTGAAACTTCAACTGCTTCATTTTAATGTAGTGTGCTTATAAGGTAATAGAAAAGGTTTATGTAAGTTTCAGTTGCTTGTAAATGTATAAATTCTATTTTAAAATACTAAATATAGTACTAATTCATACAATTACTATAAAAATACAATATGATAAAATAAATATAATAATGTTTTTATGCTAAGCGAACTGTATTCCTGTGACAGATAAACCGTTTTTAGACTCAAATTCTCGAGATTTAAGCCTCATTTCGGTATTATTCTAGATAATTTCACGCTGAATCCAACGATACCCGGTAAGTCATTTTGTGAAAAAATCAGTTATACCCTTTTTGTTCTCACCCCTTCAATTGTCATAAGCCGTCGACAGTTTTAAAATTTATAACGTATCATCTTTTACGGAACGTTATAGCAGTCAATTCAAATAGATTTTAGGGTACGGTGAGTAGAGTTGAAATTGCTGTGTTCAGTAGTGATTTACGTGTTGTTCCATAGTAGCATCTTAATATTTGTGGTCAGGCGTCCTACGATAATGGAGTGGGAGAAGCTGGTCGTTTTGACTGGTTTGTTGAGGAAGCAGATTATTTTATATTTATGATTTAAATTTAGTAACCTGAAGAAATCCCTCGCACTTGTTATATAATAATAATAACGCCCAACGATCACATGCATAGATCCTGGACCCAAACTAGGATTCCCTGTGTCTAAGGACCCAGTAACTACGAAAACCGTGGTCCCATAAGTATTTGCGATTTTTTTGAGTCCAAATACTTGTTCCGCCGCGGGAATCGAACCCGCTGCCCAGGTTATGAGCTGACCTGCTCAACCACCACACCACAGAGGTTGTCAAATGTTCTTCATAAATAAAAGATGAACCTAACTATTCAAACAAACTAAGCAAATAAGTATTGGTAACAAACAGTATTAACGTTTCTTAATCACAAAATACTATCGTACCAGCACATTTTCATCGGTCGGGTCCTGAACTTTGATTTCAATGCAACAGGAGAAATTTTCATACTAACTATGCACATAAACTGCGTATTCTAACTGTCAAATCATCAAATCTATACTTTGTGTCTATTGTTGTCGAGTTACGCGATCGCCCAGCTCAGCAGATCGTTTTTATAAGAGACAGTTCTAAAGCTAAGTTAGACGCTTTCGGTGTCCTAAAAATTCTGGTAGCAGGATGCAACAGATACTATAATGTGGTAGAAAATAATGTTTTCCTCTATTTTATTTTATGTTGGTTAAACTGAGTAAAACCGGAGAAATTTCAGAAGCTCTAAAATTATTACAAATATTAAATAGTATTTTTTTCTTACTTCAAACTAGTCTAGCACTTCACCACGCTCTCACCTGATGGGAAGTGACGATGCGATCGAAGGTGTAGCATGCTAGCCAAGTAAATACCTATTCACTCTTCTTTTGAACACGCCCGGGTCATATTTCGCCGGAAATACAGACGCTGGCAGGGCATTCCATTCCGTTGCCGTTCTAATTATGAACGTGTAATCAAATCACTTGGTACGAATGGGTGGTATTTCGACCATGAAGGGATGACGCTTAGCCGAGCGTCTAGTATATTGAGTTTATAGCTTTAAAATAAGTCCAAAATACTTATCGCGAATACGATGAGACCGTCATGTAACAGAATTGTAAAGGTCCTTAATAATAACTCTGTTTTTTTTTTTAAGTCTAATTTGTATCATTTTTTACAATTGTACAACTTAGTTTTTAGCTTTTGTTCAAGTACACTGAAAACTTAGCTGTTAAAATGATCGCCACCTCTTCGCCTACAACGTTTATGTAGTCAGACGATCGAAGATAATGCTTGCACTTGATTTGAGACAATCACGGGACAGCTCGGTTTTATTGAATAAATGGTATAAGTGGACGAATATTAGTACTATCTCACAGATTAACATACAGCTAGTATGGAATATACTTATCGTAATACATATCTTAGTACTAGGATGCGGTAATATTTCGCAGGGAAATACATGAATAAATAAAAATTAATACACAAAAATGAACCTTAAGTACTTAGAAGGACCTACCATTTTTTGCGGAATCATACCAGGTATTCTTGTTTCATTTTGTATCTGATTCTATCAATTAACCTAGAAGGAAATCAGATATTTCCTGAAAAAGTATCTGGTGTTACTTAGATGACTTGTTGATTTATGGATAATCTTCTCTACTGAATACTGCTGTGTTGTGGCTTGAAGGGCACTGTAGCTAGTGAAATTACTGGGCAAATAAGTTTTATTTTTAACTAACATAATGTTACTATAATCTTATTACTAGACTTATTACTAGAAATTTATTTATACTATTTAACAATCTGAGGATAGTGTTGTGGGCTGCATTATTACTAAGTTTATCATAGTTATATTTTAGCTTAATATTGATAATGTGTGCTAAATGCTAATGTGTGCCTAATAAAGAAAAATAAAATAAAAAAGACTGTGTTGATGTCTCACGATAACGTGCGCAGTGCAGTGTCACAAGAAATTCTATACTTCAGAGTTCCAAGTGACACTGCAGTACTGATATGGGCAGCTGTGTCGCTTAACATCAGGCGAAAGGTTAGCTGGTCGCGTCATTCCTTAACATAAAAAAATACTCTGAGGTACTCTAGAAAGTACGTACGCGAGTGGGTGGGGTCCACTGGAGGCGGCGGGTTCGATTCCCGCGGCAGGACAAGTATTTGTGCACAGAACAAAAACAGCGCAAATACTTGTTCCAAGTTTGTGTATTAAAGGATCTCATAGATCCTGGGTCCCTGAGAGTCCTAGTTGAGGTCCTATGTATGTCATCGTTAGGCGTTTATATTCTTATGCTTATGCCGAGTAGAGAATGACTTAATTCTCAAAATTATAAGAGGTAAATAGGTAGAAATACTTATACAGTTAATTAAAGAAAAGTCAATATAGTCTAGGCTCGGAGGCGGCTGTCATCAAACCAATATTATAAATATAAAAGTTTGTGTGCGTCTGTGTATGTTTGTTACTTCTTCACGTCAGTTATTCTGCCGCCAAGCAGTAGTGTGCAAGCACTGCTGTGTTCCGGTTTGAAGGGCACTGTAGCTAGTGAAATTACTGGGCAAATGAGACTTTATGATCTGATCTCACAGTTTAGTACCTAATCTTATTACTAGATTGTGCTGATGTCTCAGGATGACGTGCGCAATGCAGTGTCACGCGAACCTCTATACTTTAGAGTTCCGAGTGACACTGCAGCTGGTATGGGCAGCCGTGTCGTTTATCATCAGGCGAACGGCTAGCTCGTCACGTCATTCCATAACATAAAAAAAAAAAAAAGCTGAACGGATGTGAATGAAATTTGGAACGAGGACAGTTTATACGGTGGATTAACAGATAGGATACTTTTATCCACGTGTGAAACCACGGGGCGTAGCTAGTTTGATTATACGTAAAACGTAAAAATGGGTGAAAAGGAAGGTACCTACGAAGGTAGGTACATAATTTTCTGGGATTTATCGTCTCTTATCGTCTAACTCTGAAATTAGCAGAAGAAATGAAAAATCTGCCATTCAATGGCAGACACGCAAAATGAACGCAATTTTGTCATAAAAACATGAAATAATGTTATAGTTTGCGTATTTTTATCTTTGAACTAATCATAACGGTCAGAATATATGAGATTCTCTTGAGGAAAGCGTAGCTTGACAACTCGCTAAATATTGTACAGAAAAAATGTGTAGGTAGATACGTTTGTAGCTGGCAATCTCTCTATGAGTAAAAAGACAACACTCTACGAAACCTATATTTCCGTGAGTGAAAGAGACGACGCTCTATGAAGCCTATTATATCCCTGTGAGTGACAAAGACGACGCTCTACCAAGCCCATTATCTTCATTATCTTCATTTACTGCCGGTATTATAAACATCTGTACATATAAAATTCAAAGACCTGACTGACTGACTTATATATCAATGCACAGCCAAAACCGCTGGTTCTAGAGGCTTAAAATTTGGAGGGTGTATTCTTTGTAAGTGTGGGTATTCACTAAGAAAGGGTTTTTCGAAATTCTACCCCTAAGAGGGTGAAATGGTTTATTTATGTATGAAAAATTTTTTTCATTTTCAATAGGTTACGCGGGCGAAGCCGCGGGCAGAAGCTAGTTATGCATATAATGCTGTCTCGTTTACCCTAGTGACATCACACTATCACACTAATATCATAAAGGTGTATCATGTGTGTATGTTAGTTACTCCTTCACGCTCAAACGGCTAAATGGATATAGATGTAATTCAGTACCAAGATAGGTTTATATACTGGATTAACATATAGGCTACATTTTATCCCGGAAAAGTGAAATGCTCTCGTGGGATGAACAATTAATTAAAATACTTTTTATCCGCCGGTAAAACCGCGGGGCGCAACTAGTATTACATAAGGGAAAAGTTGACAAAAATAAACATTGGCTATATTCTTCTTAAGTTTGTAAGTAAAACCTAGTTTTCCGTACATTCATCAAACAATTATTTAACCACATAAACCCTTTAAGTCACATAAAAGTCCCACAAAAGAATGACGCAACTTAATGTCCCAGTTTCGTGACTTGTGGTCGCCCTAATGATCCCATTTGTAAAGCAACAGCTATTTTGATGTTATTGACATTATTTTAAGTTTAGTGTAGAATGCACTTAGAACAGTTATCTGTATGAGGAAGGCAGGAAACATTTTTGTTAATGTACCGAAGCGAAAATGTAGCCGTTCCCACATTGCGGTCATTACTCAAACCACTGCGGTGTGGTGGTTGAGCTGGTCACATAACCTGGGGGGTTTGATTCCTGCGACAGGCGAGTATGTACTTGATTGTACATACTTACATATGTACACACACAGGCAAATATGTACTTGACCGTGCCACACATATGTATAAATATGTACATAAAAATGTAATGTATGTATGAATGTGTATTTATACATATGTATAAATACACTCAAGGGAAGGTAAAAGGAAAAGAGGTAGACAACAAAAAAGATGGGACGATGATATCAAACAAGTTGCAGGCATGACATGGAGTAGAGTAGCCAGAGAAAGATCAGAATGGAGTAGGTTGGAGGACGCCTTTGCCAATTGGCAAACGGACTTTCAGAAAATAAAGAAGCCACAAATATGCGAATAATTTTAATTTTGTAAAATAAATATGTATAAAAATGCAGTAGCGTAAGGTACCTAATTGTATATCTGTTGTTGTCCGAATAAAAGGCTTTATTATTATATTATTATTATTATTATTACATATGTATAAATACACATATTTGCCTGTGTGAAAAAAGCGAAAATTCTTTTCTGTGTCCAAACACAGAAATACCTAATTACTACAAATATAATTTTGGTTCACATTGCAAAATGACCCATTTTTTAAATTTGCTACCACTTTACTAGGGGTATGACTTCTAGGTTATGACTTGACTTGATGACTTGGACTGTGACTTGACACATCTGCGCGAAATATCATTAACGTGAAAAATTATATAATATCAATTACTTGACACTGACTAAATACACAAATGTTCAGAGCCAATACAAATAAAACAAACTGTAGTATAGATGGCATAAGTACTTTTATCGTATATATAGGATGACGGGCTTGTGCGTAGGTTGCAACCTATATAACTATAGGCCTTCAGCATGCGCACCGCGCTGTGTCCGGAGCAAGAATGATCCGTAGTACACCGAGCGCTCCCTTTATATAGGCCAGATGGGTAGGAAAGCAATGACAGTTGCGGGTGGGGAAGCAATGACAGTTGCCGGTGTTGCCACTGTAATAAATTTAAATGTTACCACAGGGTAAATTACAGTACTGCCCGTTGCGCAAAGAGTTTATACAGTTATAAACTTTTTGCGCAGCTGGCAGTACCGTAATTTACTGGACGTTGCCGCCGTGATATACATTTTATTTAAACGTCGCGGTAGTAGCTTCACGATCTATTTAGAGAAAGCCATAGAACACAAATAGTATACTATATAATAAAGGTACGTAGTACTAATATTTAGTCTATGGTTAAAACAAAAGTCTCATCTGTGCTGTTAGCTCCTTATCATTCATAGGTCAAAAGCCAGCCACCGTTTCCGCTAATATATCATAGCTTCCACGTTGAAGCGGTGTGCGAATAAATTTATTCATATTATTAATATTACTATCTTTTGCATAACTATAGCGATCAGATACTATATTCCTATCCTTGCATCTGGGAACCCAATTACTAGAAATCCACCATTTAAAATGCTGAGCAATTTGTAATACCTATTTTAGCTCCAAATAAAACACCTTTTTTATGTTAAGGAATGACGTGGCGAGCTAGCCGTTCGCCTGATGTTAAACGACACGGCTGCCCATATCAGCTGCAGTGTCACTTGGAACTCTAAAGTATAGAGCTTCGCGTGACACTGCACTGCGCACGTCATCCAGAGACACCAGCACAATCTAGTAATCTCATTTGCCCAGTAATTTCACTAGCTACAGTGCCCTTCAAACCGGAACACAGCAGTGCTTGCGCACTACTGCTTGGCGGCAGAATAACTGGCAAAGCGGTGGTACCTACCTAGACGAACTTAGCAGAAAAGTCCTACCACCTAGTAAAAGGCACCTGAGGCACCAGTTACAGCTTCTGGCAAGTTTGACGTCTGTGGTGTGGTGGTTGAAAAGGTCGGCCCATAACCCGGAGGCAGCGGGTTCGATTCCTGCGACAGGACAAATATCTGTGCACAAAAAAGGGCAAATACTTGTTCTGTATCTAGGTCGGATATTTTATGTAAGTGGAGCCAAAAATTATTTTTATTTTATATTTACTATATACTTAGTTAAGTATATAGTAAATATAACTAAAGCCCCATAGTTTTCTGACTGGCATTGCAGCCCATGGCGTCATAAAAGGTGCGCGTACGCACATCAATGAGTGTGTTATGGCTTAATGATCGTGAATTATTGGAATTACAACAATAATAGGTCGTGTTATTAATATGATAAGACGCATTAGTATTGTTATTTGTTTTCCTTGTAGAGTTGGTGGTCAAACGTAAACCTATACGATTATTTATAACAGCCTCTGTGGTGTGGAGGTTGTGCGGCTCATAACCCAGAGGCGGCGGGTTCGATTCCCGCGGCAGAACAAGCATTTGTGCACAGGAAAAAAAACCGCAAATACTTGTTCTGAGTCTGGGTGTTGTAGGACCATGGTACGCGTAGTTCCTGGGTCCTTAGACACTAGGGAATCCTAGTTAGGGTCCAGGATATATGTATGTGAGCCTCGGGCGTTATTATTATTATTATAAATGTTGTTACAACAATTATGCAGTTATGCATAATCGTTGTAACAACATTTATAATGCAGAATGGAATTTCTGTAAAAAAGTAAGTATCCTGCATATTGAAGAAATCCGTCTGCACTTAAATCTGCCTGCTCCTAAGTTCGTACTTATTTCTCTAGTCCTCGGCTTTATACGTTTGTTATTTGTATCAAGTCAAAACACCAAATATACTACGCTCATTGGTTGAAGATAGTCAAAGATCAACAAGCAACCAATGAGCGTTCAGTATTCGAGAACCCGGGGAAAGTGTTACTTAGGGAGTTTTGGCGGGAATGCGAAAAAGATTGCGTCACCGCATTGTATTATTTTCCAAAACTTGTGTTATTTTCAGTGTTAGTGCATAAAATTGGTAGCATTCTATTCGTTAAGTGCTGGATTACAGGCGTGAGTGTAGGAAAATGGTATAATGATGGTGAAACGTTTCTTTTCGTGTTGTTTCCAAAACTCCATAGAAGCTTCAAGTAATGTTGCCTCCACTTTACTAGAAGTATGACTTTGACTAGACTATGACTTGACTTGATGACTTCGACTGTGACTTGACACATATTTGCGTGAAATATCATTAACTTGATAAATTATTAATTACTTGACACTAGCTAAATACACAATAGTTTGGAGCCAAAACATAAAAAAAAATAAAAAAAACGTGTTGCTTAGCTAAGTTTTATTTAGAATTTAGTGCAGACAGGCGTAAGCTTAAGTAACCAGACCTAAGTAAGTACTTGCAAAGACAGACACAAATTAAAATATATCTTTAGGTCACTGACTCTTAAAAGATCCTCGGAGGACCAATAAGGAACCCGGCGGCTTACTATGACATCTGCATACATTATATTTCAAGTGACCATAGACAGAGGACTCAGGGGAGGGGGAAGGGGCGATGCTAACCTCATTTAATAATTTGTTTTGCTTTTCATTGGGCTGTTCGTGTTTTTTTATGTTTAGTAAGATACATAACGGCTAAAACTCACGTCAATTAAAAGTCGAAATTACTCCGACCAGGTTTAGGAGTTTTAGCCGTTATTTATCTTACAAAATGTGTCATACTCACGATAGTTTTCAAACCTTTTTATGTTTAGTAATATTGAAGTGATGCACAATACACCCCATTCGGGACGTCAGTGCAGGCCTTACTGTCCCTGATGGTTAATGCAGTGCGTCTTCATCTCCCCCCATCTCGGCCGGGTTCGGATCACGGGGGGGTTTTAGTGGGTTCGAGTCCCACATACCCCCTGCCACCACCCCCGTGGTGGTAGGGAAGTGCGAGGGCATTTCCCACCTCATAAAAAAAGGCCTTACCGCCCCCAAATAGAATTAGAATTAGAATATTGAAGTGATTTGAAAGCGCACTGGAGCCACTGAATGTAATAGTCTTATTTTCTTCTAGTTATCATTGAAAATTTGGAGAACAGCGTTCATAAAGTATTTTTTGGGGTCGTTAGAACGATTTTATTTTAGGAAACTAAAGTACTTAGTTAAGTTTTGTTCGCACATTCCTGTTTTTCGTTTTATTTTCTATTTACGTTTTTTTTTCATATTTCTTGACATATCACGTCACATTGACGTCAAAAAAGTGATTTTTATTTCTTTTGGGCTGACACCGCGCCTTAATACAAACCCTATAAATTTATTTATTTATATTAAACACCAACACAATTTACATTATTATTATTACTATTTAACGGAACTATATACTAAGAGTAACATGATTAATGTATCGCAATTATAGGTGAAAACTGCTTATATAATACAATAGCGGATCGATGAAATCAAAAATTACCTGAAAATTAGCAAAAAAAAAATAAAATTAGTAGTTAGTAACAATTATTTCAAGTTAGTAACAAAAATATTGTACTTACAAAACAGCGCATATATTAGGTCAACCCCCACCTTACCCCAAGGAGATCCTGAGTACGTCCACAAAAATGACCATATTGTCCAAATTGTCATGCAAGCAGCGTCTCAGGAACTATTGATAGAATAAAAACTATTATACAACTCTTCCCTACATACAAATTAGGCCTATTTTAGTTAAAATTCAAGGTAAAGCGTTGAACCCGGTCCCAGATTTTGGTTCTGTTAAAGTAGATAATTAAAAGTTAGTTGTTTCCCTAATATAACTGGAATAGGAAGCTGATATTAGTAGGAAATATTAAAAATGTAAATACCGTGTCAATTCCTTAACATAAAAAAACTATCTTGATTAATTAGTAGCAGTATCACTGATTTAATTTGTTTTTCTTTTTTGCAAATGTACCCTTTCTTTTATAGAAAATACAAATTTCAATTTAAATAAATAGAAAACTATAAAAATTATTTCATCCAATCAATTTTAAATTAAATCACAGATAAAAAACAAACGACATACGAAAATAGTTTTCAATATCGTCTGTAAAAATCCCTTACAAAAATATTTTTACTATTCATCCAAAACATTTTAAACCATGCTGCTTTTAAAATAAGGTTTATGTTCCTGTAAATAAAAGCAAATAATAAGTTTGTCTCGTACAGCAAAGGGCGATGGAATCGGAACACTGGCTGCATAGAATACTGTTCAAAGATAGAACACATGTGACAATGAAAAGAGAACTAAAACGAAATATTCAAAATTGGAATTCTATTCGCGCTTCTGATGTGGGATTTCGCATAAAATTACAAAGCATTTTTGTGATTAGGTTCTTTCGATCTATCGTTTTTAGGTACTTAATTACAAAGTAAAACCTTTGCGTAAACTGGTTTACTTATATATTGTTTCTTATTATTGTTTCACTAGGTGGTAGGACTTTTCTGCAAAGTTCGTCTAGGTAGGTACCACCGCTTTGCCAGTTATTCTGCCGCCAAGCAGTAGTGCGCAAGCACTGCTGTGTTCCGGTTTGAAGGGCACTGTAGCTAGTGAAATTACTGGGCAAATGAGACTTTATGATCTGATCACACAATTTAGTAATCTTATTACTAGATTGTGCTGATGTCTCAGGATGACGTGCGCAGTGCAGTGTCACGCAAAGCTCTATACTTTAGAGTTCCGAGTGACACTGCAGCTGATATGGGCAGCCGTGTCGTTTAACATCAGGCGAACGGCTAGCTCGCCACGTCATTCTTTAACATAAAAAAGGACAAATAAAAATATTCATTTATCGACGTTCAGTTAATTGAATAATTCGCAAAACATGCTTATTTATAGACGTCATTATTTCTTGTGATATTTACCCATAGATAACGTCAAACAGTTTTATGCGTTGGCAACACTTAGGTATCCACCAACTTATTAGGAACAAAACTGTAATGCTTTTATGTACTAAAGTCTATTAATATACAACTTAGCTAAGCAACACTAGGGTTCTGGTATACGTTTGATAAATTAGTGTTAAGTAAACTTGCCAAATACTGAAAGCTCATTGGTTGCCTGTTCATCATCGGCTGTATCAACCAATTAGCGTACAGTATTTGGCAGGCTAACTTGACACAAATCTGACAAACGTACGAGAAACCGGGCGCTAGGGACTTAGTAGCTGTCTAGTTTTAGTACAAACCGGCATTAAAGATATAGAATTATGCTTAAATAATTAATGACTATTTTGTTAGAATTAGTAGGTGGCTTAAAATAAAAAAAAAATGTTATAAAAATTGTAGACGTAAATTAAGACTTAACTGATAAACTTATGCTCATCGCCACTCAAGTTTGTCAACTCCTAAGTTCGCGCTTATCTCTCTATGACGTACTTACTGCAACGCATTTGGGTACGTCCTAGAGAAGTGCAAACTTAAGAGCATTCATATTGTAATGAAGGCGGGCAATAATTTAAGACTACCTACATAAGTGAAACAATGCAATTGGTTATGACGAATGGCTACCATTTACAGGCACTGACTAAACAGTGGTATCGTAAGAAATAAAGTTATTTATAAACAAACATGATTGAGTTTTGGCGGGAATACGAAAAAGATCGCGTCGCCGCATTGTATTATTTTCCAAAACTTGTGTTATTTTCAGTGTTAGTGCATAAAATTGGTGGCATTTTATTCGTTAAGTGCTGAATTACAGATGAGTGTGGTAAAGTGGTATAATGATGGTGAAACGTTTCTTTTCGTGTTGTTTCCAAAACTCCATAGAAGCTTCTGGTAAAGTTGCCACCACTTTACTAGGAGTATGACTTTGACTAGACTATGACTTGACTATGACTTGACTTGATGACTTCGACTGTGACTTGACACATATTTGCGTTAAATATCATTAACTTGATAAATTATCAATTACTTGACACTGGCTAAATACACAAAAGTGTGGAGCCAAAACATAAAAAAAAACATGATTGGGCACAAACAAGCGTAGGTAATTTTTTTTAAATGTATTTTTTTATAGCTGTACCACAGACCCTGGGCAAGTGCTCTTTTTTAATATACTACTCATATATTGTTGTGATATTATTATTAGGGAGGAACTAACTTACACTTTTTTCCTTTTTTCTTAAATTTTTAAGACACTATATAAATATTGGGAATATCAATTATTTTATTTCTATTTGCGTATTTTTTATTGCGGTAATTATTTGAATCACCTACATTTTTATACCGTAGTCATAGATTGACTGGCCTGATAGCTCAGTTGGTAGCTCTGCCTTCTGAACTGTAGGTTGTGGGTTCGATGCCCACTCAGGATAAGCATTTGTGTGATGAACTAAGGTGTTTGTTCTGTGTCTGAGTGTCACATGTTGTATTCTAAGAAGGTATATATTTACAAACTAAAGGTATCTAAGGTCCGTATTACAGAACGATGCTCAGTCATCAATCGCTGCTCAAGTAGTAATTTCATTCACTAATTGATAACTTTATGAATGAAATCTATGCTTGAGCACCGATCGATGCCTGAGCATCGTTCTGTAATACGGACCTAAGTATTCTTTCAGTTATCTGTTTTCTATAGTACAAGCTTTGATTAGTTTGGCGCTAGATGTCGCTGTATAAATGTCCACACATCTTTATTTATTATTAGTTTACATAAAAACTAAGCACAACCTTAGATTAATAAATTATAATATAAAATAACATTACAAACCATTAAAGAAACGGAATTATATTATGTACTTTACGTCGACAACGAAAACCTTTGTGGTAAACTATTTGCAACATTATGCAGTGGCTTTCCTGATATTTTTATTGATCATAATAACATAATCGACGCCAAAGTACTGAATAGAGTCTAACATTAGTTTATTTTATTACGGTTTCTTAGAAATCTGCATAGAAAACACTTTTAGGGATTAAATTATCGATATTTTCTATATGATATATGTCGATACAATCTATCTCTTCCATCTATCATCGTCATGAGCACGAGAATTCATGATTTGAACTATAATTTAACACTTCAACAGATTTTCCGCCGCTATTGACACTGACAAGATGTAATCATTAGACAGCCTCTGTGGTGTGGTGATTGCGCAGGTCGGCTCATAACCTGGAGGCGGCGGGTTCGATTACTGCGGCAGGACAAGTATTTGTACACAGAAAAAAAGCGCAAATACTTATTCTGAGTCTGGGTGTTGTGGGACCATGGTCCTCGTAGTTTCTAGGTCCCTAGACACAGGGAATCTTAGTTAGGGTCCAGGATCTATTTGTATGCGATAGTTGAAAAAAATAAATAAATAAAAATCATAACGCCATGGCATTATGTTTTTTATTTACAATAAGTCAAGAATTAAACGAATTAAAAGAAATTTACAATAAATCAAGGCGGCGACATTAACATTAATCAAAGCAAAAGCAAAGTTATACCGGCCGATAGATGGAGTAAAAGAAGTTTTACTTCAGTCGTGTGTTCTAAAAGGACACTCGTTTTTTATCGATACCTTGTTTTTGAATTTACATCTCTAGTACATCGATTCGCGGTTTGGCGCGGTGTAATCTACCACTATGTGCGCAATATTTATCTTATGAGATACAGGTTTTCCATGAAAATAGTAAAACGTGTGGATCAGAGCCAGGAAATTGGGTTCGTTGCCAAAACGTTAATTGTTTCTCCGAATCTCGGAAATTGGTTGAGCTAATGTCAATATACAAAAACGTGGATCATAGAAATAAATACAATTCGATACAGTGGCGTAGCTAGGTAACCAAAGGCCACAATTAAAGGGGTGAGAACAAAAAGGGTTTAACTGATTTTTTTCACAAAATGACTTATGGGTATCGCTGGATTCAGCGTGAAATTATCTACAATTATACATTCTCAAAATACCGAAATGAGGCTTAAATCTCAAGATTTCAGTCTAAAAACGGTTTATCTGACACAGGAATACTGTTCACTTAGCATAAATTATTGCTATATTTATTTTATTATATTATATTTTTACAGTAATTGTTTGAATTAGTACTATATTTTGTATTTAAAAATAAAATTAATACATTTTCAAGCAACTGAAACTTACATAAACCTTTTCTATTACTTAATAAGCTCTCTCCATTAAAATGAAGCCGTTGAAGTCTAAAGTCAATTTTCTCGAAACTATAAATCTGACAGTTAAACCTTTTTTGTCCTCACCCCTTCAATTAATTAATTGATAAATGTATACTAATGATTGTTTCTAAATTAATGACAACAATAATATAATGTAATTGAATTTTGCAAGTGTATGCCAATAGAATTATTTTAGTTTATTTGAAAATTGTATTATACTTAGTATTGACCTAAACTTAATAATATTTTTCACATGCCACAAGTATGGGCTAAATGGAAGAATTACATACTAAAAACCTGACACCTACATCTATCTCCATTTATGTGAAATAAATTTCATTTCGTTTCATTTCAAAGGATAAAAAAAATTGAGCCCCAATTACTTAAAATCAATTTTTCCGTATTTTTCGTGTTTCAATTTCGACGAATCTGGATTACGTAATCCAGATTCGTCGTACTTTATTATATTCCGTATGTGAGAGAATTTTTTTTCTAGTTCAATTTATAGGTTGTATGTCAGAACCGACGGCATAACGTGCCCTCTGAAGTACGGTAGCGCTCAGCTGTAAATACCACTTTTTGTAGCGGTCACCCATCCAAGTAGTAACCGCAACGAACGTTGCTTAACTTTACCGATCGGTTAGGAACGGCTAGTCGTGCTTTGTTGAAGATGATTTGTTTTGTTGTGCCTCACGCCTACCAGCTCTGATGATGCAACTCTGTAGGCGTAGAGTACCGAACTCCGTTTATTTTTAACCGGAATCAGTGACCTAGGTCGATCGCTTGTTCCTTGTAACGGAGGTTTTTTAAACTGTCGATTATTGAGTCACTATAATTATGTCCGGCGTAGGAAGAGGCCGTTAGCTTGAAATCAATCATTTTGTTTTGCGCCGTATTGTACCATTTAAACTGGGAATAAGGTTGCCTTTAGTAAAATTAAATCACATACTTAAAATCATTTTTTAAGAGATTAAGGTCCGTATTACAGAACGCAGCTCAGTAATCCATCGGTGCTCAAGCAGAGATTTCATTAATATAGTTATCAATTAGTGAATTAAATCTCTGCTTGAGCACCGATGGATGACTGAGCAGCGTTCTGTAATACCGACCTAATAATCTTAATTCTGAGTCTGGGTGTTGTGGGATCATGGTCCACGCAATTCCTGGGTCCCTAGACACAGGGAATCCTAGTTATGGTCCAGGATCTATGTATGTAATCGTTGGGCGTTATTATTATTAATTTCATTATGAGAAGTATTTGGAATTAAGAATCCAGATGTCTGTCTCCAAAGATCTTCATCGGATATTCACCAAATATACATGGAAGCGACGCGCGAATTTCTTCTGCCAAACAAAACAAAACGTAAATCAGTCCTGAAATCTCGGAAAATCAGTGAATATACATAGACAGTCGTAAATAAAACCTCTTTAATAATTATACTGAGTAGTACCTTACAGAGAGTTGTTTGACCTACATAATAATTGAATATAGCATATAATAAATTACGCCCAACAATCATATACATAGATCCTGGACCCTAACTAGGATTCCCTGTGTCTATTGACCCAGGAGCTATTATAGTTTCAGTTTGGAAGAATACACGTTTTAACTATCTTTCGCAAGCGTTTAGTACAACACTAAAGTCAACGAACTTAATCGCTAATGACTATTAGATTATTAATTGCTTACTCGTATAATAATAGCGGGTTATTATGTGAGAAGTAATTAATAAACCTGATAGCTCAGTTGGTAACAGCTAGAGCTAAGCTAAGGTAGACCTACTGAACATAGGTTGTGATTCGATTCCCACCCAGGGCAAACATTTTTGTGATGAACACACAGGTGTTTGTTCTGTGTCTAGGTGTTATATTGTATTCTATGTATGCATTTATGGGCAAAGAATAGTTTAGGACTAGATTTATAGCTTAGTTTGGGGCTAGATAGCACTGCGTGAAATGACCACAAACATTTATTTATTATTTACTAGTGACTAAAAAAATTAGTGTAAACCTATTTGTCATTTGTCAACCTATAAATCAACGCACAGAATATTCTAGTAAATGAGTTCTATCTATACATATAAAATTCAAAGTCCTGACTGACTGACTTATACATCAACGCACAGCCTAAACCGCTGGTCATTAGAGACTTGAAATTTGGAGTGTGTTTTTTGTAAAGTGTAGGTATCCATTTAGAAACGGTTTTTCGAAATTCCACCCCTAAGAGAGTGAAATGGAGGGTTGAATTATTAATGAAAATTTTTCTTCTTCGTTTCCTATAGGCCACGCGGGCGAAGCCGCGGGCAGAAGCTAGTTATTATATAAAAGTAAAACTTTGTATGTTTGTTTGAGTGGGTCGCACAGCGATAAAGCCCTGTTCTTTTGTGTGTGTGTGTGTGTGTTTGACGTGGGACTTCCACACACACACACACACACACACACACACACACACACACACACACACACACACACACAAAAGAACATGGCTTTGTCGCTGTGTTGTTTGTGGAAGTTCCACGTCAAACACACACAGACACACACACACAAAAGAACAGGGCTTTGTCGCTGTGTGACCACATCGCCCAGGTTTTGGATTTACACACTGAGTGCTTATTACCAGAATTAACATAGGATACTTTTATTTGACTGGCCCGATAGCTCATTTGGTAGTAACCCTGCCTTCTGGACTGTGGATTGTGGGTTCGATTCCCACCCAGGACAAACATTTGTGTGATGATCATCGATGTTTGTATTGTATCAGTTATCTGGTTCCCATAGTACAAGCTTTGCTTAGTTTGGGACTAGATGGCGCTGTGTGAAATGTGCACACACATTATTATTATTATTTCGGAAAGTTTTGATTTTCCGCGGGAAAACGGGTAAGTTACGAGTGATGTCGCGGAGCGTCTCTATAGTACTATACTATCTCTATATACCATTCGTATGTAGGTTTGTTTAGTCTTGGCATGACCTATTTATTTGTATTCAAAACATTTTTTTTTTTTACAATTGTTTTTGGCGTGTGATTTGGACTGTGGCCAGCTTGTACACTAGACGTGCCCTGCGGTTTCACCTTCATCTCACTCAATTTCTCGAGTAATATCACACTATCATACTATCACATCATCACACTAATATTATAAAGGCGAAAGTTTGTATGTGTATATGTGTGTATGTTTGTTACTCCTTCACGCTCAAACGGCTAAACGGATTTGAATGAAAAATTCGGTACCAAGATAGCTTATACACTGGATTAACATATAGGCTACATTTTATCCCGGAAAAGTGAAAAGTTACCGTGGGATGAGCAAATAATTAAACTTTCTATCCGCGGGTGAAACCGCGGGGCGCAACTATTCTTCAATAACTCTTAATTTTTCGGGAATAAATTTCTCATTCTCCCAGTTTCTCATTCAATACATTTATCTAACGTCCTTATCATTCTAATTGATTTTGTAATATGTATAAAAGGGACAGAAGATCTATATGTACTGAGTCAAAATGGTGTGGTTTTGCATTTTGGCATTCCTTTTCTTTGCTTAGCTTTTCTTGTTTCCCGATAGTCACAGATATCACTAGTTACATACATCTAATCTCATTTGATCTAGTAACATTATACACAGTTCCAAAAAAGACATTTTGTAATTATTAAAATTAAAATTAAAAACTATGCAATACCAAAACTTAATCTAAGAAGCCGCTAACAGTGCGCAACTTGTCCAAAATGCTGGCGGCATTGCCCCGTTGAATGGCAATGTTTAGTCTTTGGACTAAATAGAGACCATCACTTTGGTCACGTGATGCCTCGATATTTTTTTTTTATTGTTTGGTATGCTCGCGCTTGACCACTATCGCACCTGATGGTAAGTGACGATGCGGTCTAGGATGTAACACGCTTGCCTAGAAGATACCTGTTCACTCTCGATTTGTTTTATTTATTTATCTGATTTTTGTGCTCTACTTTTTAGTACTGAACGTTACTTGTTCCTTTTAGTCTGAAGTATCAACAGTTGTGGAATAAGTAACATTAACACATCATTAGTAAATGGTACATTGTATTTATTACTTAGTAAATATACTATTTGTATTGAAATAGTGATGGTGATGATGGATCGATAACAAATTATTACTAAGTTTTTTCGGGACTGGCCGTGACGCCCGCTATCAGTATAGGGTTGTCAATATATATATAATATATATATATATATATTATATGTATACATATGACTATATATATAAAGATAATCAAAATTACATTTTTATTTATCTTTTTTCATCAAAGTTATTTTTACGAGCGGAAAAAGGAATTTCTATAAATTAGATTTTCCGCTCGTAAAAATAAATAACTAACACAGTTACCTATGTCCTCTACTGAATAAAATTATTTCTTTAATCTGTGGAGCTATTTTGATATTAACGAAATAAAGGTTTGAAATTTTCAAGCCTGTCCCATCGCTCTATCTCCTAAGATAGGAATAAGTAATATTATATCTTCTTGTTAATAACCGCGATGACGATCCACAAGGGGACATGTAGACGTAGATAAAGAGAGCTATTTGGAGCTGACAACAAAAAAGTTTCACCGGTCCCCGTAGTCAATCGTATTGGTAAGATTTTTTTAAATACATTTTAACTGAATCAAATGTATGAATTAATTAGGAAAAAAGTTTTATTCATGGTTTACTTGAAAGTTTACCTTAAACTTAAAGCAGCTATTACAAAAATTCCTAATAAGTTTTCTAGCCAACAAAATTAATATTAACAACTGGCAACCCTACCCGGCCATCCAAGGGACTTGAATCAGCAGATTCAGGGCAACATCTTGCTTGTCTATGTTTTTTGCCAACTGCGGAACCACGTGTAAGGCACACGTTAGGGAGGAAGGAACAAAGACTTCAAGGGATCGTGGAGAGGTTATTAGAATAAAAATATTTTGAAAATGTTATAAAAGTTGACCCGATAGCTCAGTTGGTAGTAATCCTGCCTTCTAAACTGAAGATTGTGGGTTCAATTCCCACCCAGGACAAATATTTTGTGGTGATGAACATCGATGTTGATATTGTATTCTCTGTATTTATTTACAAACAAATTGCATCTAAATAATTGTATCAGTTATCAGTACAAGCTTTACTTAGTTTGGGCCTAGATGGCGCTATGTGAAACGTTCACAAATATTCATTTATTTATTTAAACACTTACATTTTTTTAATGATTTATAATTTTCGAGTTTACTTTAAAGCGTTACACGCGATTGATTTTTTACTTTCTACTCATTAAATTTTTTAGGTATTTTTATGAGTATTGAATTAAGAAAGAGTAACAGTTTTCAATTGTTAGTCATAATTAAAAATTGTTATAACTAAAATTTTAAGCTCAAGTTCTTTTCCAGCTATTTTCAAGACAAAATTTGATTATACTTTTAATATTTGAAAATTACTACAGCAAATATTTGCAACATTGATTTCGAAATCATGTGGCTAATGAATGACAGTAAAGTGGTTTTTATCTTCAATTGAGATGTTAACCTACATGAGATATAGCTTATCAGTGGATGCACTTTCTTGTTGGAATGTAAAAAACATATTTGTATCCAAGATTATTCGTTTCTTCAGTACATACATCTATTTACTTTTTGATAACCTTCAAATGGTTTTGTAACTGTCCTTTAATTTATGATTTACCAAGTGTTAAGTACTAGCTGATTTATTCCTGATTAAAGACATTTTATTGGCTTAAAAACTACTAAAAAGTTTGCTTACTGGTAATTTAAACGGGGATGAAATTTATAATCATAATTTAATAATTGAGCCGACCTGCTCCACCACTACACCACAGAGGCTGAGTTATATTATTTTATGATTAATTATTAAAATTCGTACATTTCCCATGGTTGATGACGTCATGCTTCCAATAATTTTTGGCTGTATCTACTCTACATAATAAAAAAAGTAGCTCATTGTGTCAATGATATCAAATTTACAGTATAGCTTTTTGTCGTCACTTTTTATGTTCATTGTCTCAAATTTCTTTCATTTAACCATGAGTGATGTCATTACAAGATCAGGTGAAGGTTGTTCATTTGTAGTCTGTAATTCTAATAATTTGTACCGTATTTTGAAGTGGTTGTGTACAACACAACATATTAAAAAAATTAACAATTCCCATTACCTAAATAGATTTCGATAAAGTATTACTTACTTTTACTGTTCAAAGTAATTTCCACATTAAAACCCAAATTTTTTACAAGTAAGTTCCTCTCTACATCTTGCCCTGTCCTCCATCTACAGAAACACATTGTTTGCCACGTGTTGTGCGTTACAAGACGTTGCCTGAATTTTAAAGGGCGTGGGTTCGATTCCCGACAAAGATCATCCGAGCCCTGTGTCAAATACAATGATATTTATTATCCTGTAAGTCTTTGTTTGGGAAGTCGTACTTTTTTATGATCTTCTAATGCGAGCTGACTTGCTTATGTCCTTTGCAGTGAAGCTCTTACTGTCTTAAATATAGCTCATTTAAATTAAGTTTAAAATAAGTTTAATTTTTTAAGTTTTTAAAGTTTAATTAATTAAGTTTGTGCCTGTACATACGCATGTTTCTGTTGAATACATTTATAATATTTAAGAAAAAGAAAGTATAAAACTGTTTTTATCCAATACAGTTATAAAATAAATAAATAAATTATTTATTTCGTCTCAATTACACAGATGTTCGGTACATGTACATACATAGAATTTAATGTAGTTTTGATATATCTATACATCATAATTATTGCCATAACCTTGGGAAGCTCAGTTATATATAAGAACAAATTTGTGGCTGTGGAAATCAGATTGTTATAAAAGTTAATGCTAAGCTAACTAGGATTCCCTGTATCTAACTAGTTTCTCAGAATCCATAAAACTATATTTACATAAATATTTATTATATGGATGTTGTGGGACCATAGTAGTTTCTGGGACACAGGGAATCCTAGTTAGGGTCCAGGATCTATGTGCGTGATCGTTGGGCGTCATCATTATTATTTTTATCTATACATATAAAATTCAAAGTCCTGACTGACTGACTGATTGACTTATATATCAACGCAGAGCGTAAACCACTGGTCCTAGAGACTTGAAATTTAGAGGGTGTGTTCTTTGTAAAGTATAGGTATCCACTAAGAAAGGGTTTTTCTAAATTCCATCCCTAAGAGGGTGAAATGAGTGATTGAATTACCTAGGAAAAATGTTCTTCTTCGTTTTCTATAAGCCCCGCGGGCGAAGCCGTGGGCAGAAGCTAGTATCTACATATAGCAGTAACGATACTGCTATATGTAGATACTAGCTTCTGCCCACGGCTTCGCCGGAGGACTCTAATAATACGAATGTTTAGAGTCCTCTCCTCTTATTAATTTTTAGGTAAAGCAGCAAATTTGAAATGTAAACGTAAATTGAAAAATTTACTCTACAGGGATTTGAGCCGGGAAATGCTTTTAAAAAAGTACTGCGACAAGCGTGATCTTGTATAAAAATCCTTTACGTTTTACAATCAATATGGAAGATCAAATTCAGTTCGTGATTTAAATTTTTCCATTACATTACAATTAAATTTATTATTCACAAAATAACAACCACAGTTTTTTGCCTAACAAAAATTTTACCGATCTGAATTAAGGTACAAAATCGATATAAGTAGGCCTTTTGACCGTTTTTACTAAATGTACCTATATTTTTCCTCGTATCTATAAGAATTAGTAAAACTTGACACATCATACAATTTGTAGCTTCCGTTGTTTTATTCTCTAGTGTGGATTGCTGAAATGTTTCCCAGTTCAAAACGAATTCCGAATGTGTTTCATTCCGATTTGCAGCTTATTGTTCGCGAAAACATTACCCAGAACCACAATGACTAAACGCATATATATTTTTATTTAAACTAATTACGTTTTCATATTAAACGTAGACGTTCTATACTTATTTAATTACAGAAACTTACCAATTTCAGTGAAATAAGCGCGGCTTGTCCGCTCCGGAAAACAATATAGTACAAATCACGTTAAGAGTTCACAATATATTTTTCACTCACAGTCACTAAAATAACAATACAAGTCCGAAAATATTTTTCAGCGGTTCGTATTGAAAACAGCGCTCGGAGGCGACCGCGCGAGTCGAGCTTTACTTCAAGACTGAAGGTAATACTAGGGCGAGCTTTCAGCAATGCGCATGCGCCGGCAGCGAAACAACGCAAACTCTAGCTGTCCCTGTCTTCAATACCGGTCGGAGCGTTCTATCTCTGTCTAGCTGTATGTCCGCGTGGAAATGGAGGAAAACCGTACGTAAACAAAACGGCTAACCTCGCGCTTTCAGTTCTTTACGTAATACATTATGATTTATTTAGCGCGTTGATTAATTATTTTTCGTGTTTTCGTTTTGTTTTCTGTTAACTTTGGCGTTTGTTCAATGATACGACGGCAATTATTTTTTAAGGAATTTAGGGCAAGTTTTCTCTTTGATATGCCCCTTTTGATGTTTTATGTCGCTGAAGTTGAATTAATCAAAATAGATTTGTTATTGTATGCGTGTGTGCATTTATGTTGAATGATTTATTTTTTAAATATTGAAAAAATTGTACGTTGAATTATACGGGATTTTGAAATATATCTTATTCCAAAATTACAATTGACCTGTGGACCTGTGGACTAAGCAGGCGAAGCAGCTACAAATTTAGGCATAATTATACATACCAAAATGATATATCTAGATATTACGACTACCAATCTATAAATTATGTATTTACTATAAATATATAAAACTAATAATTATTCAATAATGATTATTAACTTAATAATGTAAAAAAGCTTAAAGCAATGTAACAGTTAGTTCGGAAATGTATGCTCCACTCTAAAGTGCAACGCTCTCACAGGGCTCATAAAATGGAATATTTAGAACTAAGTACTGTATAGATTAGTTAGATAAGTAATGAAATTGTATGGAGGTATGAAATAATAATAAATAACTAATGTTCGAAAATGTGGTTAACATCTGTACAGACAGACAGATAATAAATAATAAATAAATATCTGTGGACATTTCACACAATGCCATCTAGCCCCAAACTAAGCAAAGCTTGTACTATGGGAACCAGATAACTGATACAATACTTATATACTTTTTGTTTGTAAATACATACATAGAATACAATATAACACCCAGACACAACATCGGCACAAACATCGATGTTCATCACATAATTGTTTGTCCTGGGTGGGGATCGAACCCACAACCCACAGTCCAGAAGGTTTACTAGCAACTGAGCTATCAGGCCATTCAAAAGATAGATATTTCATATCTAAAGATAACTCATATTTATAAAGATAAAGATGTAACTTCGCAGACATAATGCCGCGCGGTTCTAATAAAGACATTAAAACGGTAGAACTCGCCGGAAACATTACAAAATATTAAAATGGGCGGGGAAATTGTAAGAAAAGTGATCCCACGGGAAGTGAGTTTCCTCCGTATTCGAAGAAGATAATGTGTTCCGAGATCTATCGGTTGATCCGGTTTGCTTTTGGAACGATATATGGGTGGCTTCTATAAAAATTGCGTAAGGTTAGTTACGAAATAGTGATTGTTATTTGGGGCTTTTAACAAATTCAGTGGTGACCACGAAGAAGACGTGGTCAGTCCTCCAAGTAAGTGGGACTGACGACTTGGTAAAAACCGTTGGATGTAGACACTTGTAGGCTTGCAGGCCTTTCAAAGAGGCGTTTGATGAGGGAGGTCTATGTTCAGCGGTCGATATTTTCCAGCTTAAGAAATTTATTATTTATCGAAATTAAGTGAAACGGTATGCTTGTTCTCTACATGTAGCATGAAAAACTGTAAAAAATGTGCGGGGCAGTCTTTGCGGACTGCCGACAGCAGTGAAAATTAATTAACTTGTGACATATAGCTCATGGAAATCGTTCGGTGACGATAACGTGAGCTTAGCGCTTTTTGTTCAAAAAGTACACATATATTCACAGTATACATACAGCTCATATAAAGCGTTCGGTGACGATGACACGAGTTCCATGATTTTTGTTTTCCTTTCAAAAAACATACCTAAGTAGTAAGTACTTATATATTTCGTTCTTCCCTATTTTCAAGACGTCTATCGTCGCTGCATCGTGAATCAATCGTTGCATCCATTCGGTCGCGGGTCACCCCACAAATTAGTTGTTAAATCCTAAAGTACGCCACAAGTATCCGTTTCCGGTTTAAGCTTGAAGTAAATACTACTTATTCTATGCCCGTAGTTCAATATACCTTGATTAGGGCAGTACTGAAGATTTCGATTTTCTTGTTTACATTGCACTGACGCTAGGAAGCAAGAGAGCGTTTTATCTCTATCGATGAAAAAACTAGTGCGCTTAAACACACGACTGAAATAAAACTTCTTTAGCTCCATCTATCGGTCGGTATAGCTTTGTTTTTGCTTTTTTTTTTTTTTTTTTTTTTAAATGTTTTGGCTTCACACTTCCGTGTATTTAGCCAGTGTCAAGTAATTGATAATTATCAAGTTAATGATATTTCGCAAATATGTGTCAAGTCACAGTCGAAGTCATTAAGTCAAGCCATAGTCAAGTCATGGTCTAGTCAAAGTCGTACTCCTAGTAAAGTGGTGGCAACTTTACTTGAAGCTTCTAAGGAGTTTTGGAAACAACACGAAAAGAAACGTTTCACCATCATTATACCATTTTCCCACACTCACGCCTGTAATCCAGCACTTAACGAATAGAATGCCACCAATTTTATGCACTAACACTGAAAATAACACAAGTTTTGGAAAATAATACGATGCGGTGACGCAATCTTTTTCGTGTTCCCCTTTGTTTTTGCTTTGTTTAATGCTACCTAAATTGTCGCCCTTTTGACAAGAAGGTTGATAATAAAAAGGGTTTAACTGTCAAATTGATAGTTTTGAGAAATTTGACTTTAAACTTCAACGGCGTCATTTTAATGTAGAGTGCTCACAAGATAATAGACAGGGTTTGTGTAAGTTTCAGTTGCTTGAAAATGTATTAATTCTATTTTAAAATACAAAATATAGTACTAATTCGTACAATTACTGTAAAAATATAATGTAATATAATAAATATAATAATGTTTTTATGCTAAGTGGACTTTTTTTTTTAATTGTTTGATAGGCTTGCGTTTGACCACTATTGCACCTGATGGTAAGTAACGATGCGGTCTAGGATGTAACTGTATTCATGGATGGACTGTATTCCTGTGTCAGATAAACAGTTTTTAGACTCAAAATCTCGAAATGTAAGACTCACATCGGAATTTTGAGAATGTATTATTGTAGATAATTTCACGCTGAATCCAACGATACCCATAAGTCATTTTGTGAAAACAATCAGTTAAACCCTTTTTGTGCTCACCCCTTCAACTGTGAATTGTCATTTTACCAGACATGCCATAATACACATTTTTAGCTTTGTTATGTTGACAATGGAGATTTACGTGAACCAACTTCAACACCCGTTCGCCTCGCATTCACCAGCTTACTCCCCAAGTCAAGCGTTCGTAAAGAAGTTTTACTTCATTAATCGAAAGTTATCTCTTTGTATATGGTTTTTTTACAATAACTGAAGTAATTTGGATGAAATTTGTCGCACAATGCTTTCACTGCCGAGATCCAGAATTTTGGATTTTCTGTAACACCGTGCAGCGTGCCAAGTTAAGTAACTGTCATTGACTTACAGTAACACAACTACGCAGTACGTGGATGGCACGTGCCGAGATTTTTTCTTACGCAATCGGATTCAAAAAGGAAGTCGGTATGAAGTGATTTAGCCACCTTGAACATTGACTTTGATAGAAATATCCTTGTATCTTTATCCTAATAGAACTGAAGCAACCAAGTTTCATAAAAAAATTGAAGGTGAATTGGTAAAACTGCTATCACACTAATATTATAAAGGCGAAAGTTTGTATGTGTGTTTGTGTGTATGTCTGTATGTTTGTTACTCTTTAACGCCCAAACGGCTGAATGGATTTGGATGAAATTCGTTACCAAGATAGCTTATACACTGGATTTACATATAAGCTATATTTTATCCCGGAAATGTGAAATTTTCCCGTGGGATGAGCAAATAATTAAAATACTTTTTATCCGCCGGTGAAACCGCGGGGCGCAACTAGTTTATGATACAAATGTGAATTTTCGCTGAAATGATATTTCGCCGAAGTAAAATTTTTGGATTGTATCTTTTTACAAATGGCATTATTGTTTTGAAGATTTGTTTTGCAAATGGAAGCTTTTACGCCTGAACAGTAAAAAATTATGTCTAATGATTCCTTAAACCAACTTATTCCTTAACATTTGTGAAGCCCCATAATAACTATTTTTTATTTCATGGGTGACCATAAAATTAGCATGAGCCAAGTCATGATTTTAATTAGTCATGCCAAGATTGTATATCTCACCAAACTGGTAAATTAAACGTCGAGTAATTAATCAAAACATTTATCATAAGGATTGTACCGTTAACAGCTAAATTATAGACATCACATTTAAATATCGTAATTAACGAGAATCGGATAAAAAGGAATTTCATAGAATAATTGAAGGGATGAGATCAAAAAGGGTTCAACTGATTTTTTTTTACAAAATGACTTATTTATGGGTATCGTTGGATTCAGCGTGAAATTATTTACAATAATACATTCTCAAAATAGCGGTATGAGGCTTAAATCTCGAGATTTTCAGTCTAAAAACGGTTTATCTGTCACAGGAATACAGTTCGCTTAGCATAAATAGTACATTATTGCAAAGGCAGCGAAATAGGCTATCGCAGGTCGAGTATGAGTTTGAAGGCCGACCCGCAGGCGAGGACTTCAATGTTACGAGACAGGCAATTGCCATTTCGGCCGAGGCATATATAGTGCTTTTCTTTAAAAAATGCATGGAAATAAAAAAAGGGCCTTTAACATAATAAATTTATTATGTTAAAGGCCCTTTTTTCATTTCATTTTCACTTTCAGAATCATCGGAACTCATTTTAACGCCCAACGATTCCATACATGTAGTAAGAGCCGACTTAGGGATTGTCCATGAAATGCTGGCCTGGCCTGGGAATGCTGCTGCCCATTCCCATTTTCCTCGGTCTGCATTCCCAGACGCCTGCGAAACGTGGTGATTATGGCAAACACCCACTCCTAATGCCGAAATGCCGAAGCCTAAAACTCTAAGCTATAGATTTCCTCCAATGCAAAAGTTGTCTTTAAGATATCTTTCTAAGCGTTAAGACCGCCTATTGTTCTAGTAAAGTGTTTATCTATGTATCTATGCATCTATATATCTATGCATGCATTTATCTATCTATACGCATAAGTATTATATTAGTATGGAAGTAAAGAAATACTCAACAAGCTAGTTCCATGTACCTACCTATTTCTATACGTTCCTAGTATTTTGTACTCTGTAACAATGGCTGTGATGTCTAATATTTATAGCACAATTTCTCCGCACTTCTTACCCAGACTACTTACCATTAGACTAATGTGTCGCTAAATACGCTGCTTCCTGCTAGTCTAGATCTACAATTAGTACTTAAGAACCTAGTTTTACCACCTCTGCGTAAATGATAGAAGAAAATACCTGAAAAGAGCACATCTTTTCTTTTTCTGTCTCACTACACTTTCGACATGATGGAAGGAAAAATAAATATTTTCTGTTGAAATCGTAAGGTTTACTTCTCCAATGGAACTGGCTGGATGAGGCCTCTTGGCCTAGAGCAGGGGTTGGCAACCTCCTCGGAAGAGACAAAAATTACAATTTAAAAGATTTCAAGTCTTTTAAAGAGCCACCAAATCTGTCTGTTAACATTTAACCAATGGTGGTGAACCTGTTTATTGAACCTAATTTCTTCTTTCCCAGTGTTTCTCACGTCGTGTAATAATATATCAGCGTTTTGTATAAATACTAGCTTCTGCCCGCGGCTTCGCACGCATGGTCTATAGGAGACAAATAAGATTTTTTTCATAGATAATTCAACCACCCATTTCACCCTCTTAGGGGTGGAATTTCGAAAAACCCTTTCTTAGTGGATATCTACACTTTACAATGAACACACCATCCAAATTTCAAATCTGTAGGACCAGCGGTTTAGGCTGTGCGTTGATGTATAAGTCAGTCAGTCAGGACTTTGAATTTTATATGTATAGATAAGAAAGTTTATAATAATTCGCGTTGTCTCTTTGATTTGAAATTACGATGTCTGCAGTTGAAATAGTGCAATTAGCGAATTAGATATGCATAGTTTTATCTAAAATGGGTGACAGTAGATTATATTCCTTTCAGTAGGACTATATTTATTTTTATTAAACTTCAGATATAAATTATTAGTCATGGCTCTATAGATTTAATTATTATTGACTTAGTCCCATTGGCCCCTGTACCAGGACAGAGGCACGGGGCCGGTAGGACCAAGTCTATATAACTAAGTCCATGATGGAGTTTTAGCAGAAAAACGAAAAACATCGCATCGCCGCATTGTATTATTTTGCAAAACTTGTGTTATTTTCAGTGTTAGTGCATAAAATTGGTGGCATTTTATTCTTTAAGTGCTGAATTACAGGCATGAGTGTGGGAAAGTGGTGTAATGATGGTGAAACGTTTCTTTTCGTGTTGTTTCCAAAGCTCCATAGAAGCTAATCTAATTCTGGTAAAGTTGCCACCACTTTACTAGGAGTATGACTTGACTAGACTAGACTATGACTTAACTTGATGACTTGGACTGTGACTTGACTTGACACATTATATGATATTAAGTAACTTGAGATATTATCAATTACTTGACACTGGCTAATTACACAAAAGTGTGGAGCCAAAACCAAAAGCTAAGTCCATAGAGCCAAACAGCTGCAGGTACAGAGAGGCCACTCATCAGTGTTAAAAACAAAGAAAAATGGAGATTAAAACGAGATTAGAATGTGAATATATGAAGTTGAAGTTCCCAGAAGAATTACGAGAGCCTCAGTTCGTAAGAAACGCATTTATATGCAGACATTAGTAAATTTAGTAACTAATAGACGATACCGAATAATTGTACTGGAGATGTGATAATTATAAAACAAATATGGCTCAATTGATCAAATACTAAGTAATTACCATCATACATGCATATATGTTATAGCACAGGGCAGACACAATCTCATATTGATATATAATTATGTACTTTAACATCGATAACGGAACAAGGGTGTGCGCTGCAGAGATTTATAGTCGGTGCACTGAGAATTAGCCCGTTTAAAGTGTATAACCTTAGAACTAAAATATCAGGACGAGCCACCGCGCACCATGCTTGGTTTGTTCCAAACTTTATAAAGAAGACGGCAGAAAATGTGGTCCCTCTATCCGCTCTTGTTTGCCATCTGGGTGTTTTTTTTTTGTTTTATTCTGGCTCCACACTTTTGTGTATTTAGCCAGTGTCAAGTAATTGATAAGTTCTCAAGTTAATTAATATTGTATAATGTGTCAAGTCAAGTCAAGTCACAGTCCAAGTCATCAAGTTAAGTCATAGTCTATTCTAGTCAAGCCACACTCCTAGTAAAGTGGTGGCAACTTACCAGAAGCTTCTATGGAGTTTTGGAAACAACACGAAAAGAGACGTTTCACCGTCATTATACAACTTTCCCTCACTCATGCCTGTAATCCAGCACTTAACGAATAAAATGCCACCAATTTTATGCACTAACACTGAAAATAACACATGTTTTGGAAAATAATACAATGCGGTGATGCGATCTATTTCGAATTCCAGCCAAAACTCCACCCCACCTCCATTCTCCCAACATTTCTTCCAGCATTCTCCTTCGTGCATTAAAATCTTCTTCGATCACCAAACAACTTGCCAAGCGTGGTCACTCATGGTAAACCCCTCCTATGATAAGCGTCCAAAGTAGCGTTTTATGCGAAGGCCTGTGTATGTTCCGGCTGATGTATGATATACTCAGATCTACTTAATATTTTAGTTCTATGGCTTCAACCTAGTACATCTGGATAAGGAAGTACCAAGATCTAAGGAAACATTAAATGGAATTTCGGTCTGATCGGCGAACTGATATGATTGTGGGCTAAGAAACTAGAGCTCCGGTGGTGTTTAGTCGCCTAATAGATCTTATCTTTGTACTAGACAAAACGACACTAGAAATAAGTAGGTATAACAGAATATAGCCTTTATTGACACCAAGATATAAATATGTAGAAATGAGAATTACATAATTAGGTAATAATGGGCCAAAATACTGGAGAGCTTGAAAACAAAGGTTTTCAATTATTGTTTGTCGTCGTGATGACTTATGGTACTGAGACATGGTATCTAACTGTTGACCTTATTAGTAAGCTCAAAGTCGTCCACCCTGTCCCGACTTCGTCATCGCCGCCCGAGAAACGTCTTGAGCGACCCAGATGATACTATAGCAGCCGTAGTATCGGCTGCGCGGATCACTGGCTCAGGTACCGCTTTCGGCACCGGTATAGGATACCAGCGTAACACAATCAGACACCGACCCCGCCAGCGAGGTAGACGTACCCCCCGTAGGTTAGCTAGAACGGTCGCGACTTTCAATAGGGTCCACTCTTCCAGTGGACGTAGTCTTCTCGATCCTCTTATCCCGGCAACGGCCCAAGCCGAGGCTCGCACCCCAGGGGTGCCTTTGAGCCTTAAGCGCCTGCCCTTCCACCCGGTGACGCTGTAAAGGTCGGTAGACCAACAGCATTAGCCCGTTCAAAAAAAAAAAGTCCAATGTCGCGTAAGGAGCTACAGAGAGAACTATTCTTAGTGTTTTATTTAAAAGACAACTGAAAAAAGCAACCAAAAAGAGGCCAAACACTACAACCTCCATGTCGCTTACAAAAGTCATTTATTGAAATAAATATTTATTACACCTTACATGCTAAATACTGTACGCTCATTGGTTGGAATAGCCGATGATCAACAGGCAACCAATAAGTAGACACGAATTTAAAAAACGTAAACGAGAACCCTTTTTTTTGAGGGGGGGAAGTGCCCTCGCACTTCCCTGCCACCACGGGGGTGGTAGCAGGGGGTATGTGGGACTCGGACCCACTAAAACCCCCCCGTGAGCCCTCGTCCGCCGTACCGGGGCGAGAAGGGGTCGCGACTGCAGTAAACGAGAACCCTGGGGAAAGTGTTGGTTAGCTAAGTTGCATTTTAACAGCTTAGTACAAAGGGACATTAGAGATTGCAATAGATTATAATGCAAACCGAGGGGTAATGTTGCTGCCCATTTCTAACTTCAACTTCAACTCTTTTCTGTAAACTATCACACTAATCACACTATCACACTAATATCACATTATAAAGGCGAAAGTTTGTATGTGTGTATGTTTGTTACTCCTTCACGCTCAAACGGCAGAACGAATTTGGATGAAATTCAGTATCAAGATAGCTTATACACTAGATTAACATATAGGCTACATTTTATCCCGGAAAAGTGAAATTTTCCCATGGGATGAGGAAATAATTAAAATATTTTTTATCCGCGGGTGAAACCGCGGAGCGCATCTAGTTTATCATAAATCAATATAAACCCATAAACACAATGTTCGCAAGCTGCACCAAATTCACAGAATCAAAAGTATTTGACTAGCCTATAATATAATATATGCGTGGACATCTCACACAACAATACTAAGCCTTTATCAATTTATTTATCATGAACGAATCGACGGTTATTTATAATGTGAACATCGATATATCATCGATGCTTATCGATTGGAATGGAATCGTTTCACTGCCGGCTCGAGTTTTCGATTAATCGGTTCCTAGTTTCTAGATGCAAAATCGAAGTTTGCATCTCGCTATATATCGTTATTTTAACTTTACTGAAACAACATTATTTTTAGTATGGTGCAAATCTGAAAGTAGTTTGTTCGGAATCACAGGAGAATCTATTGGTATAATTTATAGACCGTGTTTTAATTTGTCCCAAGACTGTTTAAAATAATAAATGCAAAGCGCAAAAAACCACTACAGACTTATATGGTCTTCTTAAATACTCAAATACTCTTTTTTTTTTTTATCTTAAGGTATGACATGACGAGCTAGCCGTTCGCCTGATGTTAAACGACACGGCTGCCCATATCAGCTGCAGTGTCACTCGGAACTCTAAAGTATAGAGGTTCGCGTGACACTGCACTGCGCGCGTCGTCCAGAGACATCAGCACAATCTAGTAATAAGATTACTAAACTGTGAGATCAGATCATAGTCTCATTTGCCCAGTAATTTCACTAGCTACAGTGCCCTTCAACCGGAACACAGCAGTGCTTGCGCACTACTGCTTGGCGGCAGAATAACTGGCAAAGCGGTGGTACCTACCTAGACGAACTTTGCAGTAAAGTCCTACCATTTATTGGTAAACGAAGTTTACAAGTCTAATAACTAATTTAATGTGCATATTTTCAAGATGCTGCAAAATGCTGCATAAATAAGATTCAAGTCTCATGACTGTCATGTTACAAAGCAAATATGACAGGCGCCACGGCCACAGTACCCAGCCACAGGTCAGCAGTCACGGAGCGTTTACAAACAGCCCCTGTATCTCATGACCACTTGACCTTATAATTGAAACCAACGGTAGGGGCTACGCAGGGTTGCCAGGCGCGAGAAACAACGCACTTTTTGGCGCAATATCTTGAGTTTAAAAGCTTTTTTCTGTAATGTAATAACGTAAAAGTATGCATTCAAATTAGAACTATTTTATCTGAAGGACCTCTCAAGTGGTTTTTATAACGTTCAGTAGTTACTAATCGATTTTTTCAAGTTAATGAATGTCATGACGATCTAGTCATTTACCTGATGTTAAGCGACACCGCCCATAACTGTTGCAGTGGCACTCGGAATGTTAAGATATAAAGTTTCGCGTGACTCTACACTACGCACGTCATCCTGAGATATCAACCTAGATTACTAGACTATAAGTCATAAAGTCTCATTTGCCCAGTAATTTCACTAGTTAGTGTGCCCTTTAAGCCAGAACACAGTAGTGCTTGAATACTAGTGCTTGGCGGCAGAATAACTGGCAAAGCGGTGGTACCTATCTAGATGAAAATTGCAGAAAAGTCCTACGACTTCATTACTCAAGTGTTTTACAGTGCCTTTAATTTTTGATATTGTTATTAACCAACAGCTAATCATCAATGATATCTATAAAAGACAAGTACGTATATAAACATAGATAAAATATAACTTGTAATTTATTAACAGTTTAAATAATACCATTTATAACAACATTGAATAGAGATTTTTTTTTTAAATGTTTGATTCCATACTTTCGTGTATTTAGCTAGTGCCAAGTAATTGATAATTTATCAAGTTAATGATATTTAACGCAAATATGTGTTAAGTCACAGTCGAAGTCATCAAGTCAAGTCATAGTCTAGTCAAAGTCATACTCCTAGTAAAGTGGTGGCAACTTTACTTGAAGCTTCTATGGAGTTTTGGAAACAACACAAAAAGAAACGTTTCACCATCAATATACTATTTTCCCACACTCACGCCTGTAATCCAGCACTTTACGAATAAAATGCCACCAATTTTATGCACTAACACTGAAAATAACACAAGTTTTGCAAAATAATTCAATGCGATGATGCTCTTTGATGTTGATGATCTTTTTCGTTTCCCCGCCAAAACTCAATCGAATAGAGTTGAAAACACGATTCCGAAGCCACAGAATCTAGAAAGGTGTCAGGACGTACGTATCTCTAAAAATATGCAATGGGTGTATAAAATGTTCAACGGTAGACATCATTGTGTCCACAGTAAATTTTATTGTGTCCTACATCCACTTTATTATGTCCAAGAGTAAGCTTTGCATGCTTGGACATAAATTTCACGTGTATAAAGTATACGTAGGCAACCCTAGCAAATACGTAAATCGAATGCGTTTAGGTACCGCCCACTTATCTTATTCGATGGTATTACACGAGGAGAGACACGCGACTACGTCTATGATTTGTTTTTCTCTATGGTTTTCTGTTTATCTTCATAATTAATTGTCTAGATTCACAAACTCTTATACTTCTTCTTCATCATTAATACGTTCCCTGAGTTTTGGCGGGAAAGCGAAAAAAATTGCGTCACCGCATTGTATTATTTTCCTAAACTTGTGTTATTTTCAGTGTTAGTGCATAACATTGGTGGCATTCTATTCGTTAAGTGCTGGATTACAGGCGTGAGTGTGGGAAAATGGCATAATGATGGTGAAACGTTTCTTTTCGTGTTGTTTCCAAAACTCCATAGAAGCTTCAAGTAAAGTTGCCACCACTTTACTAGGAGTATGACTTTGACTGGACTATGACTTGACTTGATGACTTCGACTGTGACTTGACACTGGCTAAATACACAAAAGTGTGGAGCCAAAACATAAAAAAAATACGTTCCCATCGCGAGAGCTAGGAATCACAGCAGATTTTATAATTAGGTTTTGGATGAATTTCATCATGATGGTTATATATATCGTTCTGATAAAGTGATAATAATAATAATAACGCCCAACGATCCAGACATAGATCCTGGACTCTATCTAGGGGCCAGGAACGAGGTCCATGGTCCCACAACACCCAGACTCAGAACAAGTATTTGCGCTTTTTGTCTTTGCACAAATACTGGTCCTGCCGCGGGAATCGAACCCGCCGCCTCCAGGTTATGAGCCGACCTGCTCAACCACCACACCACAGAGGCTGTATCCCATTGCTTTATTGCTTATTGTTTTATCTAACAGGTGTAGCTGAGAGGCGCAGCTTGTATGTAATAACCACCTCTTCATGCATTCCTAAGTGTAGAGCTAATAAATTCAGCAACACAGCTGCGGCTAGTGAATACTGTTAACCCTGCTGCGTCATATCGAATATTTATAATGTCGCGACGCAGGATCTTCTACTAAGGTTCTGTTTGAGTAAACTCGAAGTCGATTCGTTGAAGGATATCTCAACAAAAAATCAACAAAAAAAGGAGTGTGCTTTATACCACACTGGCAGCCCGTCCTGGCTTCGCACGGGTGGACTTGTTAAACATTCTGGCATAAACATTTTTTTCTTGCAATTAAAATAGCCTATATTAATCAGTGATATCGAACAATTGTCAATGCGTAAATTTAAATTATTCATAAAGTCAAACTTTATGAAAAAAGCCTATTACACAATAAATGATTATGTGTCGGACAAAAAAGCTTGGCCTGAATATCCCAAGCTTAACGGTATGAAATCTTAGGTACTTTGCCTATTGCCTATTCCTATCTATAAATTCAGTTTCTATTTGTAATGTTTATAATAAGATAATCACGGTATTTTTCTTGCACCGGTGTGACGTGGTGGTTATTTTTGTAACATATTCATTATCTCAACTGTAATGAATTATATACATTGTAAAAGACAGTAGAAAGAAGACAAAAAAAATACATCACTGTAAAGTTTCTTGTAGCTTCTTCTTTACAGTTGTAATCGAAGCTTCGGATCAAAGTTTTCAATTCTGCATTGTGCCGGATTGCTTGCACCAGTAGTGAGAAAGAGAACTGCTTTTTTTTCAAACTCATATATTATAATGGGCTTGCTATATTATTTGACAATAAGCACTTTGTAATTTTATATGCTTAGTGAAATAACTTAATTTTAAGTACCTAATATAATTTTGACTTGTAAAAGTGCTAAAATTAGCCTATTTGCAATAAATCTTTTGACTTTGACTTTGATAATGTAGCATTCAAATGGTGAAACAATTCAAATTTTTAAAATCGTTCCAGTACTTTTTGAGCCAATTTGTTACAATCATACTTACATACAAATCCTTCCTCTTTATAATATTAGTACAGATGACTGAACTAAAACTTCTTTAACTCCATCTCTCTAGCCCCTACAGTAATATACAAAACGTAACTATTTCTTTCTACCTTCACGTAGAGAGGGAGATATAAGTATACCTCCCTCTCAACTTCCGTTCGCCTCACCAGCTTACCCCCAGTCAAGGGTGCGTAAAGAAGTTTTACATCAAAAAGATCACTGTAAAGTTTCTTATAGCTTCTTCTTTACAGTTGTAATGGAAGGTTTGGATCGCAGCTTTCTGTTCTGTATTGTGTCGGATTACTTACACCAGTAGTGGGAAAGAGAACTTATTTTTTTCAAACTCACATATTGTACCTAATGACTTTCTATATAATATTTGACTCTAATCAATTTATAATTTATCATGCTTAGTAAGAACAATAAATTAATTTTATGCCTAATATCATTTTGACTTGTAAAACAGCCCACTCTCAATAAAATCCTTGACTTTGATCTTAACCGAACCTTTTTGCTAGCTGGTAAGGACTTTTTATACTGCATACTGCATGCAACTGCGTAGTTTGTCTAGGTAGGCACCACCACTTTGTCAGTTATTCTGCCGCCAAACAATAGTGTGCAAGTACTACTGTGTTCCGGTTTGAAGGGCACTGTAGCTAGTGAAATTACTGGGCAAATGAGACTCCATAGTCTGATGATGAGATGATGTGTGTCGGGATGACGTGCGCAGTGCAGTGTCACGCGATACTTTAAATAGAATTCCGAGTGACACTGAAATCTGTTATGAGCGGCCGTGACGCTTAACACCAGGTGAACGACTAGCTCATTGTGACATTAATTTATATTTAAAGTAAATATACTACTATCACTTTGTATCAGGCTAAAATATAATAAAAATAACGCCCAACGATCACAAACATAGATCCTGGCCTCTAACTAGAATTCCCTATGTCTACGGATCCAAGGACTACGAGGTAAGAAACTACGAGGACCATGGTCCTACAACACCCAGACTCAGAACAAGTATTTGCACTATATTATTTACACAAAACTTGTCCTGCCGAGGGAATCGAACCCGCCGCCTCCGGGCTATAAGCCGACCATACAACAGAGGCTATCAAATATTATATAAGATATTCCCATCCCATAGTAATGTTTTCGAAAATTCTCCTGTAATCGATAAATCACCTGCGATATTAGATTTATTATGGGTCTCCATCATTATAGATTGCCTGACAAAACACACGCTGTCATCATAGGGAAAGTCTCGGGATTGGCGCAAATCAGTACCGACATGGAAACAGTGCACGGAATTTATTTTTCTGTTCCTCGGACACCCTATATAGATTAAGCCCTTTATTTGTATTATTATCTAGCCATCTGTTTGGCTAATAAGTAACTTAAATTTAACATGAACTTCTAATTTAATTATCTAAGAATGTATCCGTAATATTTATCACACTATCACACTAATATTATAAAGGCAAAAGTTTGTATGTGTGTATGTTTGTTACTCCTTCACGCTCAAACGGCTGAATGGATTTGGATGAAATTCGGTACCAAGATAGCTTATACACTGGATTAACAAATAAGCTACATTTTATCCCGGAAAAGAGAAATGTTCCCGTGGGATGAGCAAATAATTAAAATACTTTTAATCCGCGGGTGAAATCGCGGGGCGCTACTAGTTAGTAATATTTCTATTAAGGTGAAGAAACTTTGTTCTTGTGTTTTTTTTTGAGTTAAAATTTCTTTACGCTCGCTTGACTTGGGGAGTAAGCTGGCGAGACGAACTGGAGTTGAAAGTTGTTGGTTAACGTAGATCTCCATTGTCAACAATGTCTGCAAAAACTAATGTTAAAATGCAATCGCAATTTAAAGAGGTAGCCTTGCAAAGTAAGTAAGAATAATACCTATAGGCACCGACGGTAAATAATAATAACGCCCAACGATCACATACATAGATCCTGAGCCCTAACTAGGATACCCTGTGTCTAGGGACCCAGGAACTACGAGGACCATGGTCCCACAACACCCAGACTCAGAACAAATATTTACGCTTTTTTCCGTGCACAAATACTGTTCCACCGTGTGAATCGAACCTGCCGCCTCCGGATTATGAGCCGACCTGCTGAACCACCACACCACAGAGGCTGTCAAACTGTAACTGCTTTAATGTTAGCTGTTTTATGCTGTACATATTTTACCGTAACTTTGCAGGTTTCTTTATTTTTAAATCTTCTTTCTGATTATCCTCCTAAATTCTAAACCACGCCGAGGAATAAATAATAGTAAGTACTTAATACCCTACCCAAGCCAAGTAATCGGTTTGTGTCGACTTTGTAGAGCATCATCTCTCTCACTCATTGGAAAATAATCCGCGTCGGTTTACAAAACCTTCCAAAAGCCGTTGTCTACTATCGCAGTGCCGTAAAGTAAGGAAATATGATGACTTTGACGGAAATCGGCCGGAATGAGTATCAATAAACATTAGGTTATCCTGCTTTTGATAAATTCATGTTGATAATCAAATCATAGACTGGTTTCATAGCTCAGTTGGTAGAAACCCTGCCTTCTGAATTGCAGATTATGGGTTCGATTCCCACCCAAGACAAACATTTTTATGATGAACATCGATGTTTGTTCTGAGTTGTGAGTGTGAGTTTGAGTATTTTATATATATATATATTTAAAACCAAAAAGCATCTAAGTATAATTGTATGTCAGTTATCTAGTACAAGTTTTGCTTAGTTTGGGATTATATGACACAGTGTAAAATGTCCACTTTTTTTTATGGTTAGAAACGAACTCAAGATATTATTTGGCTTAGAATGCCACGTGCCATCAAGCTTATTACTGTAATAATTATATGTAATAGCTACCGAATACAGACCTCTCCCGTAAAACCCCAAATTAAACATAAATACATACCCTATTTCTTTTCTCAGTTTTCTTTACTCTGATAAATATATTTAAACGCATGTCTGATATATTTATATCTTATAAATATATATAACTCAAAGGCGACTGACTGACTGACATAGTGATCTATCAACGCACAGCCCAAACCACTGGACGGATCGGGCTGAAATTTGGCATGCAGGTAGATGTTATGACGTGACATTCGCTAAGAAAGTATTTTTCAAATTCCACCCTTAAGAGGGTGAAATGTGTGGTTGAATTATTTTCGCATAGGCCACGCCGCGGGCGAAGCTGCGGGCAGAAATTCGTGTATTATATTAATGTTGACGTAAAAAATACATTTGTATTACCTAACTTACTTTGTAGGTACTAATTGAATTCTAAATTAAACCTGATACAGGTAAATTGCCTAGTTATCTGTATTTATCATAATAAAATGGAAATTTATTGCATAGTCTACGTTCCACATTTAATACGGACGCCTCTGTGGTATGGTGGTTGAACAAGTCGGCTCATAGTCCGGAGGCGGCAGGTTCGATTCCCACGGCAGGTCGAGTATTTGTGCACAGAAAAAAACGCGTAGATACTTGTTCTGTGTCTGGGTGTTGTGGGATCATGGTCCTCGTAGTTCCTGGGTCCTATTAGACACAGGGAATCCTAGTCAGGGTCCAGGATCTCTGTATGTGATCGTTGGGCGTTATTATTATTATTATATTACCTTCTATGTATGTATATACAAACGAAAAATGACCACATTGTACATCACCGCCTACTTTTACTATCATTTAATACTGTCCATCCATCTAATAATAACAACAACAATAATAATAATAATAGATATATTATTATGTACAGAATGTATACACATATATTTATATAGGCTCGGGGTTAGGCATGGCTTGCAAACTATAGAACTACAATCCTTCAGCATGCGCACCGGGCCGTGTCCGGAGCAAGAATGATCCGTGGTACACTGAGCGCTTCCTTTTTATAGCCAGATGGTTGGGGGAGCGATGACAGCTACCGGTATTGCCACTGTAATAAATTTAAATGCTACCACAGGGTAAATCACGGTACTGCCCGCTGTGCATATAGTTTACAAATGGACGATGCCGCCGTCACATATTTAGACGATATAGATAATTTATTCTATTTATAATTTTATTAGGTCTTTACCTATGAAATTGCCGTTTTGTTTGAAAAAAGTTAAAGTATTTTTTTTTCGAACTTATTTATTTCTTTTATTCAAAGTAATCACCCCTGCAATCAATGCATCTTTGCCAACGCTGTGGCAGTTTATGGATGCCCTTCTTGAAAAAATCAGCATGACGGGAGACAACAAACTCTTCAAAGGCGTTTTGTACTGCCTCTCGGGAATTGAATTTTTTTCCCGCTAAAAAGTTGTCCAAATTTTATAAAAAGTAATAGTCGGTAGGTGCAAGATCTGGTGAGTATGGCGGATGAGGGAGAGCTTCCAAACCCAACTCATGCAGCTTAGAGACGGTCTGTTGTGCAGTATGGGGTCGCGCGTTGTCGTGAAGTAGCAGTGGAGACGACCGATTGACCAAAGCTGGTTGCAGACGTGCGAGTTTCGCCATCATTGTGGTCAGTTCTTCAATGTACACATCTGCAGTAATGCTCTCGCCGTTTTGTAAGAAGCTATGATGAATCACACCAGCACTAGACCACCAAACTGTGACCATCACCTTTCTAGAGGTCATTTTTCGTTTTGCACATTGCTTTGGTACCGAACCAGGATCTAACCAACTTGCTGAGCGCTTTCGATTGTCAAAAAGAATCCATTTTTCGTCGCACGTAACAATTCGGTTCAAAATTCCTTCATTTTTGTGCCTGTTAAGCAGCGCAAGGCAAGTCTCGACGCGTACGTTGCGCTGGCGATCGTTAAGTTCGTGGGGCACCCATCTATCAAGCTTTTTTATCTTGCCAATCTGTCGCAAATGGACCAATATTGTTTTGATGCTAACATCAAAAGCTGCTGCCAGCTCAGCTGTAGATTGAGATTCATCAGCTTCCACAATCGCCTTTAATTCATCATTGTTGACCAAAGTTTCCGGACGACCACGAGGTTTATTTTTCAAGTCAAAATTCCCAGAACGGAACCGATCAAACCAATAACGGGTTGTACGTTCGTTTGTACAGTTCTCTCCGTAAACGTCGTTGATGTTACGTGTCGTTTGTGCCGCGTTGGTGCCACGACGGAACTCATGTTCCATAATTACACGAAATTTCAAAGTATCCATTATGAGGAAAAATGTTGAAATGTAATGAAAATACAACGCTAATCAATAAACAAAAGACTTATATTGTAAATAGAATGTCATATTTTTAAAACAAAATTAATTTGAATTTAGAATTCATAGCCAATCAAAATTTTTTTTGTTTGAGAAAGTCTGTACTGCAATACGGCAATTTCATAGGTAAAGACCTATTATAACCCCACAATTTGGCTTTTTTTAATTAAAAATAGAAATAATTTAGTTTGTCAATATATTTATATATATATTACTATCATAAGTTTATAATTATATGTTATTGGTACATATGTTAAATAAATATCATCACTAATTTTTTTTCATTAATACATATTAATGCATAATAAATACCTAATTCAATTTAGCACTATCGTCTGAATGTTTCAATTATTTTTCACTAAATTTCAGAATTTAAGTATTTTGAATTTCAGATGGACTAAATAATTATGTGCATAGATATCCCCATAATTATTAAGGCCACCTGGTATAAATACTTGAGTTTTTCGGTTACATATCACATCAGCAAAAAAAATGAAGACCGTTCTTGTAAGTAATATCTATGTTAATTCCTTCAATTTTTTTATTTGCTTTATTTAGGCTCAAAAATAACACTATTTTATTATGTATTTACTTAGATGGGATATTTTATAATATTAAGGCCTTTTTTATGTTTGTGGTACACCATGAAAATAAATAAGCACTCGCATTTAAATTCATCGTAGACAGCGACCTCATTTTCTATCATTGGTTTATAAACAATAAAAAAAACTTTCTTATGTTTTTGCCACGGGCTATTCATTTTATTGTCACTCGGTTCATACATTATAAGTCGATTACACAGTTTATGAATTAAATTAAATATTATTTGAATTTTAAACTGAGAGAAATACATCTCCAATCAAAAATCACTGATGCACAATAACTCCTAAAAATAGTAAAACTTAAATAACAATGTTTGTCAAAAATTGTTGAAAAATACGATGACCTGTTTGTAAGTACATACATCCGGACTGATGAAAGCAAATTTCACAAGTTGATGCAGAGACTTTGCTCGTTTCACACGCTTTATTAAAAACTAGCGGCCCGCCCCGGTTTCGCATGGGTATATATATTCTATCGCCTACGTTCATCGGTCCAGTAGTTTCAGAGCCTATTCAATACAAACAAACAATCAAATATTTCCTCTTTATAATATTAGTTTAGACAAGCTTCCACACAAAATACAAATACAAACAGTTTATTGCAAAACAGTAATTAGGTTACATCATAAAGTGAGCTCTGCCTTTTGCTTTAATTATATGTGTTGTAAAGATCTTCCCGTAATTAATCTATTTATTTTACAATTAGTAGGCCATATTATACCTGTATATCAGAAAATTAAAAGTTTACAATGCGCTATTAAACCTATTAGACCCGTATTACAAGACAGCCCTCAGTCGTCGAGCGATCCCAGGTAGAAAATTCATTCACTATTTGATCATTCTGTGAATGAAATCTCGTCTTGAGCGTGGTTCTGTAATACGGGCCTTACCTTACTACAGCATTTACACAGGAAACATGATAAAAGGATTCAAGATTAAAGTTTAGCCCAACGCATTTGCTTTTACAACCTGCCTTCTAGAGTATAATGCAAGCAATGGAATTGGTCTAATTACTTAGTTTAAATTAGCTGACATGTCCTGGCTTCCCACAGGCTATATAGTTTCTCTCGCCCTCTCTAATATCCCTTTATAACTATTTAACTGTTCTCTACATTTTTCTCCGTCTCTTCTTTCTCTATTACCTTCGTTTTTTCTTACATAATATTTTTTAATGAACTCTCTCAGGTCGTCAATCCGGCGGTAACACAGCGCGGAAGCTTTTAAAAATAACAACTATTGGATGTCTGATTTAGGTGCAAACAAATATAACTCCAAAGCACTCAAAATTTACAGTACCCAACATCAAAATATTTAAAATTTAGCGTAATGAACTCATCAAACAGATGCGACAGTAAAAAATATTTAAAACAGTATTTTTGGATTCTGCGTCCTAAGAAATTTAGTACAATATTTTTTTCTAAATTATTTTCTAAGTACAGATTTTATCTTTAATATCATAATTATATTATTTTCATGTGGAGCTTAACTTTTATCAAATGTCCCTTATTAAAATCTCACAGTCTAAGTAATCTTGTTATTTACTATCACGTGAAACTCTATACTTTAGAGTTCCGAGTGACACTGCAACTGATATGGGCAGCCGTGTCGCTTAACATCAGGCAAACGGTTTGCTCGTCATGTCATTCAGTAACATAAAAAAAACTCGTACTGTCTCAGGATCAGATCACGCGAAACTTTCTATTTTAGATATCCTAGTGACACTGCACCTGATACCTGAGACCGAAGTGTCCATGATGCTTAACATTAGTCGAATGACCAGTCACGTGTGATCAACAATTAAAAATCTTACGCACCTTTGCTTGATCTAGTAGTAGAAAAAGGATCTCATCCATTTCCTCTCTCTCTATTTGAACTACAGCAGTTAACTTATATCTTTGGTTTCAGCTTGTGTGTGTTGTGGTCGCGGCGCTCGTTGCGTTCGCTGACAGTAAATGTTGTAATTGTAGTGAGCAACAAGGAAGCCAGTCGACTTCTGAAAATGAAGGAGGTAAAGGTGATAGTGGCACCAACGGTATTGGCAGTGGTGCCGGCGCTGTTGCGGTGGGAAAAGACGCCAGGGTAGCTAGTGAAACCGAACAAAATGGCAGTGAAACTATTGGAAGATCAGCAGCTTCCGTCGAAAAGGGAGCTGTGGCCGTCAGATCTATCATCGGCTAAAAACTTAAAATCTCTTAAATAAATAACTTAATGTTTGCATTTTGCTGAGTTTTAAAATATAAAAATTGTACCGTTTTTGCAATAGGTATTTGCAATTAAAAACCCTTTTATCGAGCTATAGTTTTTGTAGAATTTTCTAAGAGTCACAATTATTAAATATAATAAATAAATACTTTCCCTAAATCTTAAGTGGTGTAATCTTAGATGGCGACATTAACATGAAACAAAACAAAAGCTAAATTATACCAGCCGATACATGGAGCTATGTAGAAAAGTACTCTGTGGAGCTAAACTAAACAAGTTTTACTTCAGTCATGTGCTCTAAAGCACGCTTGTTTTTTTATTTAAAATTGGCACTGTCTGCTAAATACGTTAACCGCGTATCAGTCAGTGCGCTGGCAAGGAAGCTCTATGGTAAATTCGATAGATAGCTTAGAATGTACTACAGACCTTTTTTCCTTCTTCTTAACCCATGTTAGAGCCTCGCTTATGAAACTTCTGTGAAATAAGACTATGGAGATAACCATGGAGATAAGAAGAATCTTTATGTTTAGACAATAATAACCTATGATTACCTACATGTCTAGATCAAGCCACGCGCTTCAATACAACGAAAACAAACAGGCCAACCAAGTTAAGTATGTGTGCGTGACAGCTGTATCATACACTGGCGCTGCGTCATTATGTTTGTCTTAGTGTGCATGCAAATGATACCAGTTGTTGCACGGTTCCTATTGAAATCGGGAGAAAATTGTATGTAATACAAAAATAATTAACTCGGAACAAGATTTTATTATTGTGTCTTATTGTAATATTCAAGTTGTTACGTAAAAATATTGAATTAATTTCGGTGAAATTTGGTATGATAATAATAATAATAACGCTCAACGACGATATACATAGATCTAGGACCCTAACTAGGATACCCTGTGTCTATGGACCCAAGAATTACGAGGACCATGGTCCCACCACACCCAGACGCAGAACAAGTATTTGCGCTTTTTTTCTGTGCATAAATACTTATCCTGATGCGGGAATCTAACCCGCCACCTCCGGGTTATGAGCCGACCTGCTCAACCACCACACCACAGAGACTGTACCTTACTTATAAGGACCTATAATTACCTATAATTTTGCGGGAAATAAGCGCAGCATAAAATATTCATATAGATATTTAACCAAACTGATGAATTTGTTAGGCAAGTAATAACCAGTAATAGCAAGTATTGTATAAAGTAAAAGAATACATATGTGTGCACAATGCCACAGTATTTGTAGGTTATTACCAGTTGAGTAATAATGTACCTAATAACCTACATACTACATAATGCTAGTTATATTTAAAAGCTTTATATAATACAACAAACTATCACTATTTTTGTTCCATGTTGTAAGTGAGTATATAAATAATGGAAAATAATACTCGAGATTCACTCGTATACTCGTATCTTGTCATAAAGTAGGGGCCTGCACTTATAAATTGTCTCAAATAAAACCATGTTCATTCAAATTTTTATTACATTTCAATTATTTACTAATCACTATTATTGTAACTAGGTGGCCGGACTTATCTGCAAAGTTCATTTAGGCCACCGCACCACTTTTTCAATTATTCAAACTAAAACTCAAAAACAAATAGTTTATTGCAAATGGCTAGTTATAGCACATTAAAAAGCTTGGCAAAAAAATCAGAAACATAAATGACCAAGCAATTTTTTTTTCATGTAAGCAATATCATAGACAATAGTATATAATTAATAGAAAACTTAGATGACAGAAAATGAATGATTTACGAAACTGAATGTTTAATATTTGAATTGATATAGAAATAATTCCCGAAAATACCATTTTAAATTTTTTTTTATTTGATTTTATTTTATAGGTGCTTATAACAGATCATCATGTTGCTTTATAATGTATTTTCTAAATACATTATAAAGCAAAATGATTTAAAAATTACACAGTGAACAATTCTATAGTCCAAACACACATGCACTCAGCCTGATTTAAAACAGTGATAATTACATACTTATTACAAAAACAAAAAAAGATAATGAAAAAGTAAAGCAAACGAATGTACCTTAAATAATCAAACTTAAATATAACTTTATCAAAATAATAATACAATAATACAAATAACGTTGTGTGAATTAAATAATTATATACACAATATACATAGAATAAATGATATAGATAAAATGAATACTTCTAAAGACACATTATACACATTTAATGCACTTGAAAAAGGGAAGGGGGACTAAAGTAAAAATAAAATACATATCTTTGTGAACCAATAATTAGATAATAAAATATATTCTAGTGTCGCCATTTTAACCTGTTTCAAGTGCATTTAAAACCATAAGAACACAGAGAGGCCCCGAGATACAAAACCTCAGTAGTGTGCCCGAGTACCATCCGTCTACAGCAAATACTTGTAAACATTGTTTTTTTTTTATTTCAACCTTGTCTAGCATTTGACCGCGCTCTCACCTGATGGAAAGTGACGATGCGATCGAAGGTGTAGCATGCTAGCCAAGTAAATACCTATTCACTCTTTTCTTGAACACGCCCGGGTCATATTTCGCCGGAAACACAGACGCTGGCAGGGCATTCCATTCCTTAGCCGTTCTAATTAAGAACTCTAAAGAAGAGTTCTAATTATAATATTGAGTCAAATCACTTGATACGAGTGGGTGGTATTTCGACCACGAAAGGATGGCGCTTAGCCGAGCGTCTAGTAGTCCGGTAGTGGAATGATGATGGGAGAATGAGATCATGCAGTTCTTGAGCACATTCACCGTGGTGTAATCTGTAAAAGACCGACTTGCCACCTTACGTCGATGTGCAAGGCTCTGAAGCCTTTCACCAACCGAAGTGTCATCGTCAATGAGCCTTTTGGCACGCCGCTCAATCGAGTCCAGAGCCTCAAGCTGGTACTTGGCAGACCCATCCCACAGGTGGCAGCAGTACTCCATACACGATCGGACCTGTGTTTGTGCTTACCTTGGACATATGCCGAGTTTTTTTGAAGTCCTTTGGCTTTGGACTCAATGTAGGATCCAAAGTTTAGGTTTGACGTAGGATCAACACCTGAAAGCTCAAGGTGGTTTCCTAAACTTACAGATAAACCACGAAAAATTGTTCCTGAATTGGTTGAGACTAAGTCTGAATATATCTAGTATATCATCTTCATCATCATCTATTATGTCAAAACGGTGGTTAAAATCAAAGTGGTTATTAGACTTAATAGATGATATGATACGCTCTATCTTATCAGAGTGAGTTAAGTAAAAAGGTGACCATACCATGGAGCCATATTCAATGACGGGTCTAATTAGACTTTGGTAAATACTAGGAACAAAAATAAACTGAAAGTATCAAGATTCAGACTGCAGAAATTTAATGGTTCAAAAAAGTCTTCTACCCCAAAACATTTTAAAAAATGTATTATCTTGCGAAATAAGTCCATACAAAAATGTGGTATTTTTAATGAACATATTATAGTCTCTCTATTTCCATCAAAACATGCAAGCGTTTCAATTTGTCAAAATTAAAATTTTATTATATAATTTGATAATGTATAGTTATACATGTCATTAAATATCAGTCATAAATTATATCCATTAAACATACTATTATTAGTTGTTGGAATTTAACATGAAATTAAATTTTTCTCCTTCAGAAATTCGTGCCATACTGGTACAGGAGATGAGTTTTACATAACTTGTGACGTAAATCTCCTTCTCGCCGACTACCTACTGTACCTACTGCATAATAATAATAATAATAACACCCAACAATCACACACATAAATAGGGTCCATGCCTAAATTGGATACCCTGGGGGTAGGGACCCAGGAACTACGAGGACCATGGTCTTTATAATTTGCACTTTATACACTAATAAATATAAATACATACCCATTTCTTTTCTCAGTTTTCTTTACTCTGATAAATATATTTCAACGCACGTCTTATATATGTATATCTTCTAAATATATATAACTCAAAGGTGACTGATTGACTGACTGACTGACATAGTGATCAACGCACAGCCCAAACCACTGGACGGATCAGGCTGAAATTTGGCATGCTGGTAGATGTTATGACGCAGACATCCGATTAGAAAGTACTTTACAAAATTCCACCCTTAAGAAGGTGAAATCGGTGGTTGAATTATTTTCCCATAGGCCACGCCGCGGGCGAAGCTGCAGGCAGAAATTCGTGTATTATATTAATGTAGACGTAAAAAAAAACATTTGCATTACCTAACTTACTTTGTAGGTACTAATTGAATTCTAAATTTAACCTGATACAGGTAAATTGCCTGGTTATCTGTTTTTATTACAATAAAATGGAAATTTAAGGCATTGTCTACGTTCCAAATTTAATACGGACGCCTCTGTGGTATGGTAGTTGAACAAGTCGGCTCATAGTCCGGAGGCGGCAGGTTCAATTCCCGCGGCAGATCAAGTATTTGCGCACAGAAAAAAAACGCGCAGATACTTGTTCTGTGTCTGGGTGTTGTAGGAGCATGGTCCTCGTAGTTCTTGGGTCCCTATTAGACACAGGGAATCCTAGTCAGGGTCCAGGATCTATGTATGTGATCGTTGGGCGTTATTATTATTATTATATTGCCTTCTATGTATGTATAAAATAATAATAATATAATAATAATATGTGTGGACATCTCACACAACGCCATCTAGCCCCAAACTAAGCAAAGTTTGTGCTATGGGAACCAGATAACTGATACAATACTTAGATACATTTTTGTTTATAAATACATACATAGAATACAATATGACACCCAGACACAGAACAAACACCTATGTTCATCACACAAATGTTTGTCCTGAGTGGGAATCGAACCCACAACCCACAGTTCAGAAGGCAGGGCTACTACCAACTGAGCTATCGGGCCAGTCAAATATACAAACAAAAAGAACCAACTACAAATACGTATATGGTAAAAAAAAAGTGACCACATTGTACATCACCGCCTACTTTTACTATCATTTAATACTGTCCATCCATCTAATAATAACAACAACAATAATAATAATAATAATAATAATAATAATAATAATAGATATATTATTATGTACAGAATGTATGCACATATATTTATATAGGCTCGGGGTTAGGCATGGCTTGCAAACTATAGAACTATAAGCCTTCAGCATGTGCACCGGGCCGTGTCCGGAGCAAGAATGATCCGTGGTACTGATTTGAACGAGCTAATACTGTTGGTCTCTATCGACCTTTACAGCGTCACCATCACTTAGGGCGCCCAGCCGTCAAAAGTGGGAGGCAACTAGCTCAAGGGCACCCCTAGGGTGCGAGCCTCGGCTTGGGCCGTTGCCGGGATAAGAGGATCGAGAAGACTACGTCCACTGGAAGAGTGGACCCTATTGAAAGTCGCGACCGTTCTAGCTAACCTACAGGGGGTACGTCGACCTCGCCGGCGGGGTCGGTGTCTGATTGTGTTACGCTGGTATTCTATACCGGTGCCGAAAGCGGTACCTGAGCCAGAAGGGCTAGACTGGTCCGGTGACCCTAGCGCAGCCAATACTACGGCTGCTATAGGATCATCCGGGTCGCTCAAGACGTGTCTCGGGCGGCGACGACGGGGTGTGTGATCCGTGGTACACTTCGCGCTCCCTTTTTATAGCCAAATGGGAGGGGGAGCGATGACAGCTACCGGTGTTGCCACTGTAATAAATTTAAATGCTACCACAGGGTAAATCACGGTACTGCCCGCTGTGCATAGAGTTTCACATATTTACCGTCACATATTTAGACGATATAGATAATTTATTCTATTTATAATTATATAACCCCACAATTTGGCTTTATTTATTAAAAATAGTTTAGTTTTAGATTTAATTTAGTTTGTCAATATATTAACATATATATTGGTGTCGATTCTGTGTCGCATTCTCTAAAACTAAAGTAAACTTAAAGTATGGCGGTACTCTTCTGATAAAGGAGAAATGAAAAAGACGGAATTATGTTAATTTCGTTTAGCTTTAGAGTATGCGACACAGAATCGACACCATTACTATCATAAGTTTATAATTATATGTTATTGGTACATATGTTAAATAAATATCATCACAATTTTCATTAATACATATTAATGCATAATAAATACCTAATACAATTTAGCACTGTCGTCTGAATGTTTCAATTATTTTTCACTAAATTTCAGAATTTAAGTATTTTGAATTTTAGATGGACTAAATAATTATGTGCATAGATATCCTCATAATTATTAAGGCTGCCTGGTATAAATACTTGAGTTTTTCGGTTACAGTATAGCATTTCACATCAGCAAACAAAATGAAGACCGTTCTTGTAAGTAATATCTTTGTTAATTCCTTTTTCCAATTCCAATTTCAATTTTCCAATTTTTTCATTTGCTGTATTTAGGCACAAAAATAACACTATTTTATTATGGATTTACTTAGATGGGATATTGTATAATATTAAGGCTTTTTTTATATTTATGGTACATCATGAATATAATTAATAAGCACTCGCATTTAAATTCATTGTAGACAGCATCCTCATTTTCTATCATTGGTTTATAAACAATAAAAAAAAACTTTCTTATGTTTTTGCCACGGGCTATTCATTTTATTGTCACTCGGTTCATACATATTATAAGTGGATTACACAGTTTATGAAATATTAAATTACATTTTATTCAAATTTTAAACTCAGAGAAATACATCTCCAATTAAAAATTACTGACAAATTTACTCTTTAAAATAGTAGAACCTGCATAACAAGTTTTGTCAAAAATAGTTGAAAAATACGATGACCTGTTTGTAAGTACATACATCCGGACAGATGAAAGCAAATTTCACAAGTTGATGCAGAGACTTTGCTCGTTTCACACGCTTTATTAAAAACTAGCGGCCCGCCCCGGCTTCGCATGGGTATATATATTCTATCGCCTACGTTCATCGGTCCAGTAGTTTCAAAGGCTATTCAATACAAGTACAAGTACACTCGAAACTCTATACTTAGACAGCCTTATTAATAAACGGGTATTAGTCTCGGATTAGTTACTTCAGCGTTTGTCCTTTTTTTGCTGCTGGAATATTTAGCTTAATCGAAAGAGACAAAAGATGGTGTAACTAGTCTAAAGCTAGTTCGTATTTATTAATAAGGCTGTTAGAGTTCCGAGTGACACTGCAACTGATATGGGCAGCCGTGTCGCTTAACATCAGGCAAACGGTTTGCTCGTCATGTCATTCAGTAACATAAAAAAAAACTTGTACTGTCTCAGGATCAGATCACGCGAAACTTTCTAATTTAGATATCCTAGTGACACTGCACCTGATACCCGAGACCTATGTGTCCATGATGCTTAACATTAGTGAATGACCAGTCACGTATGATCAACATTTAAAAATCTTACGCACTTTTGCTTGATCTAGTAGTAGAAAAAGGATCTCATCCATTTCCTCTCTCTCTCTATTTGAACTAAAGCAGTTAACTTATATCTTTGGTTTCAGCTTGTGTGTGTTGTGGTCGCGGCGCTCGTTGCGTTCGCTGACAGTAAATGTTGTAATTGTTGTGAGCAACAAGGAAGCCAATCGACTTCTGGCAGTGGTGCCGGCGCTGTTGCGGTCGGAAAAGACGCCAGGGTAGCTAGTGAAACCGAACAAAATGGCAGTGAAACTATTGGAAGATCAGCAGCTTCCGTCGAAAAGGGAGCTGTGGCCGTCAGATCCCTTAGCGGCTTAGGCTAAAATCTTCAAATTTCTTAAATAAATAACTTAACTTTTGTCTTTTGCTCAATTCTAAAATATAAACATTGTACCGTTTTTGTCATAGGTATTTGCAATTAAAAACCCTTTTATCGAGCTATGGTTTTTGTTGAATTTTCCAAGAGTTACAATAAGGTACGTATCCAGTATACAACGTCTTTATGAAACATAATAGATACTTGAATAATATATAAATACTTTCCCTGAATCTTAATGTTCATTAATAAAATAATATATATATTTTATTGAAGTAAACTTCTTTACGCACGCGTGACTTGGGGAGTAAGCTGGTGAATGCGTGACGAAACGAACGGAAATCGAAAGTTGTTGGTTAACTTAGACCTCCATTGTCAACATAACAAGGTTAAAAATTACTTAAAATTTGTATTATTATACCTACGTATTATTATTACTATTGCCATATTGTACTATACGGACCCAGAAACTACGTGGACCATGGTCCCACAACACCCAGAGTCAAAACAAGTATTTGTGCTTTTTTCTGTGCACAAATACTTGTCCTGTCGGGGGAATCGCACCCGCCACCTGCAGGTTATGAGCCAACCTGCTCATCCACCACACCACAGCGGCTGCCAATATTATTCAAATGAAAACAGATGTTTTTTTACGAATGCAGCTATCTCGCTGATGTATAAAGATTTTGACAGGAGAGTGTGCGCCCTTCATCAACACATTCCTTCATCCCCTTTCTATCATAGAACTGCAAGACTTGGTGATTCGTCACATTCTTACGTCGTTAGTGTACCTCAAGTCCACACTAAGCGTTTTGCTGGGTCATTTATAGTATATTATACCCAACGGCCAAGGGATGGAATGCTCTTCCAACAACAGTGTTTCCTCCTGGGTATAACTTGGGTCTTTTTAAGTCAAGAGTGAATGGGCATCTCATGGGCAAGCGTGCTCCACCTTAGACAACTTCGTCACTTACCATCAGGTGAGTTGTTGTCAAACGCGTGCCCATTTTACCATCAATTTAAAAAAAGGTTCTATCACTGCATGTCCAGCGTGAAGTTGTGTTTTTTGTTTTGTTTTGGCTCCACACTTTTGTTTATTTAGCCAGTGTCAAGTAATTGATAATTTTTCAAGTAAATATTATATATATTATGTGTCAAGTCAAGTCAAGTCACAGTCCAAGTCATCAAGTAAAGTCATAGTCTAGTCTAGTCAAGTCATACTCCTAGTAAATTGGTGGCAACTTTACCAGAAGCTTCTATGTATTTTGGGAAAAACACACGAAAAGAAACGTTTCACCTTCATTATACCACTTTCCCACACTCATGCCTGTAATCCAACACTAAACGAATAAAATGCCACCAATGCACTAACACTGAAAATAACAAGTATTGGAAAATAATACAATGCGGCGACGCGATCTTTTTCGTTTTCCCGCCAAAACCTAAGTTGTGTTATGTTGCACCGGTAGGCGATACTTGCAAACGCTAATCAATTGTTATAAATAACCAATTGTCGGCGGCACGTAACTAATGACTTCCTTGGGTTCACGCGGCCGCGTGTCTGTCACAACTTGCGGTGGGATGTGATAAGGGTAGGCAAACGTGGAGAGAGACAAATCCATCCAAAAAAAAGTGAAATGAGAGTCAAGTTCAAAATTATGATATATGCCTTTGTTGTTGATTTCAACGACAAAAGAAGTGAGATCAAAATGGGGTCCAAGTTCAATAGTCAGTCCTTTTATTTTAGTTTTTGGTTTAGTCAAAACTTGAGAGGTGTTGTGTGTAAGGGACACCCGAAAAGAACGAAGTTCCTTTAGATTAATTAGTAAAGGAATTGTACTAAAATTCTATTTTTTTTAAGTTATAATAATTTTTTTTTATTATTAACAAATATAATGTAAATAGAAAGAATATTAATATAATCTGAATGCGAAATAGAAAGACGATACGAAAATAACCGGCTTGCTTTCTATGAGAGAGAGAGAGAGACAGAGAAACACACGCACGCCGCACGGCTTCAAAAAGTGTCGTTACCACTTTTGGTCTACATTTTTTCCGTCTAGCACCCTTTCGCAACGCGCGATAAGGAATTTCGTTCCAAAAAGTTAAATGAGAGCCAAGTTTAAAATTATTATATATAGCTTTGTTGTTGACTTCAACAACAAAAGGAGTGAAATCAAAATGGGGTCCCAGTTCAATGGTCAGTTATTTTATTTTAGTTTTAGGTTTAGTCTTAGTTTATTTATAACAACATAATATTTTACAACTTAAAATATCATTTCTTCTAATAACTTAGTATATTGAAGCCTAAAGACTCGGTTAGTACCTAAGCTAAATTTGACATGTTCGAGTGAAGTAGTTTTTAAGTTATCAGGGATCAAAAGTAGCTCAAAATATTTGAAACCGTGATATTATATCCGTAAGCCGTTAGCCAGATGCGGAGCATTCTTAATTCAAAGTGATGCAAAAGAAAAATTAAAAAAAAAATTAACGTTTTCCATACTATACTATCCAACAGGACATCATTAAGCATCGGACTTAGCTACCAACCGATACAACTAAACTAAAAAAGACAATTCTAAATATGAACTTTCAGAAAAAATCTGTAACTACCCACAACTCTACAAGAACGGATGCGCACGCGCCACCTCTATTTAAAACTTTGCTTTTTAACAATTAATCGTTTCCTATGTCGTAGGCACTTCCTATTCGTGTCAAAGTGTCACTTCTGAAAAAAGAATAGGTGGGGAAGAGGATGCGTTGATTTTATAGTTGTGACTGGATATATTAATAAAATTAAATATGATAAGTTCTGAATAAGTTGATGACATTTCTGTTGATAGAATTGTCAATAAATTTATATAATTTAAATGACATGTAAATAAACTGCTGAGTGAGACAGCCTCTGTGATGTGGCGATTGAGCAGGTCGGCTCATAACCCGGAGGCGGCGGGTTCGATTCCCACGGCAGGACAAGTATTTGTGCACAATAAAAAGCGTAATTACTTATTCTGAGTCTGGGTGTTGTGGGACTGTAAAATTAATTTAATAATAATGTTGGCTTTAAACAGTTTTTTGCATGTTTTATTAATATCGAACAGTCCAACAACGACAATTTATAGATTTTCATTTACTGTACTTCAAAAGGTAAGTGGTCCATGGTACGAAAAAAAAATTGTCAAATTATCATCACTGAAAGGTTAAGAACCATAGATGGTATAATTCATTAAGTATTTCATTCATTCATTCATTCATTCGTATTGTTTAGCGAAACAATTGCAAAACATGCATAATAACACTATGAGTGTTTATTACAATGTCTTACTGATTTCATGAGTTAATTACAAGTAGGTATAGGTAGGTAAAAAATCCTTTTTACCTTTGATTTTTTTTATAATTACATTTTGTTTGTTTCCGACTGGCTCTGTGGGGTGGTGGTTTAGCAGGTCCGCTCATATCATTATGTGCCACCGTCGAGTGGCACATAATGATATGAGCGGACCTGCTAAAATGTACTAATAAAAAAAATCAAAGGTAAAAAGGATTTTTTTACCTACCTATACCTACTTGTAATTAACTCATGAAATCAGTAAGACATTGTAATAAACACTCATAGTGTTATTATGCATGTTTTGCAATTGTTTCGCTAAACAATACGACGACCGAGATCAATAATCAAGGCCGCGCCTTGTTGATACTGATTGATTGGACATACGCGAGTTGAACACTAAGCGATAAGTTTAAGAACTATAACAGATTGGCGCGACCCAGCCCGCGGCCTGTGACGCGATCTACACGAAAGTAGCGAGATGTGTAATGTAGGTATAGGAACTTGTGTTTGTTAAACGAATGAACGGATTTTGATGAAATTTGGTGTTTAGATAATTTAAGCCCCGCTTTAGAACATAGGATACTTTTTATCCCGGAAACTGTGTAATTCCTGTCGGATAGGTGACCATTTCCGTAGATGAATCCATGAGATGCACACTCTAATCAACAGGGTTTTATTAACCAGTGAACGTTGACTTTGCATAACAATTCATTAACAATCAAAAGCTGCATTGCTGTCCGTTCATCCGACATTCCTTGAATTACTTGCAATAACAGAGTAGCATCTTAAGGGTGAGCAGCAGCAACATCAGTTATTTCTGTGGAGTGGGCTATGAGGAAGGAAGGGAATCCAGGTCACGAGTCCCGCGACACAGCGCTTTTGAACGTGTCACTTGGTAAAGTATTGCCATGCGTTTAAAACGAATTCACCATGACCACAGATAATTACCATTCTTCTAATTCAAGAGTTGGACTCTTTGGGTGTCCCTCAAAATAGCCTTATCATATCTCCCGGTGCGAAGTGTTTTTTTTAAGCACCTCTTTTAGGCTTGTATAGTTTAGCATTGGCCTTCCTCACTTCATCATCAGCAATTTGAAAACGTCCATTGCTGAACACAGGCCTCCCCCATAGAGCACCACTTTGAGCGGCTGCTTCCCTCCAGGATCCATCATCTCCCCATGGTTTTGGCCACATTGTTGGTCCACCTAGAGTCCTACGCTGCATCTTCTTCGTCTTTTACTTTTCCTACTGTTAAAATTGTAATAAAACTATCATACCGTATCAGATTGCTTATTAATTATACTTTTCTCCAGCCTAATTGGACAGTCTCTGTGGTGTGGTGGTTGACCAGGTCGGCTCATTACCCGGAGGCGGCGGCTTCGATTCCCACGGCAGGGACAAGGATTTGAGCACAGAACAAAGCGCAAATACTTGTTTTGCGTACTGTGTGTTGTGGGACCATGGTCTTTGTAGTTCCTGGTTCTCTAGATACAGAGAATCCTAGTTAGATTCCAGGATCTATGGCAATCGTTGGGCGTTATTATTATTATTATTGTGTATTATTTTCTGTTATCGTTTCTTCTCTGTTTTTGTCCCATGAGACAAAAATGTATGGCTGCTAAAACTCTCGCATTCTTACATTGCAGACGCGGCTATCGAATACCATTGGCTGTATATTTACGAAATGTCTGGGAGTTTTTTTATATCTGGCAACTCTTTTCAGACAAGTCCCAGGTGACGATGTTATTAACGAGCTCTTGGTTTCGTTGCACATTATGCAAACTGTTTCTAGTGTTGAGTGTTGACGCACATTAGCTGTTTATCTTTTTGTTGGCATTCTAAAATGAAGCTGAGTAGCTGAATAATATGCGAAAAACAGTTACCTATAGTTGTAGTTAGTTCCTTGTTGGTGTTTCTGACCGAGCGAGCTTAGAATGCACCTGATAAGATTGATTTTGATTTAGAAAAAAATTTCTTTAGTGACATAATAATACTTTTTTTTTTGTACTTGTAACTTGTAGGCTACAGGCGCCTCTTAAAACTACTAATACTTACTAATATTTACTAGGTGGTAGGACTTTACTGCAAAGTTCGTCTAGGTAGGTACCACCGCATTGCCAGTTATTCTGCCGCCAAGCAGTAGTGCGCAAGCACTGCTGTGTTCCGGTTTAAAGGGCACTGTAGCTAGTGAAATTACTGGGCAAATGAGACTTTATGGTCTGATTTCACAGTTTAGTAATCTTATTACTAGATTGTGCTGATGTCTCAGGGTGACGTGCGCAGTGCAGTGTCACGCGAACCACTATACTTTAGAGTTCCGAGTAACACTGCAGCTGATATGGGCAGCCGTGACGTTTAACATCAGGCGAACGGCTAGCTCGTCACGTCATTCATTAACATAAAAAATAATTATTATTATTATTACACTATTATTGCTTACTAATAATAATTATTACTAATACGAAGTTTATAAATACCAAGTTGACGAAGTTCTATATAAAGCATGAATTTTAGGGTAGATGGAAAAAAATATTGTGACATTACGCATTACTTCGCTATTTCGTGCATGTTTCGTCGATTCAGTTATCGTAAATTTTCTAAATGGCGGAGCCATTGCTTTAATAACGTAAAAATAGTTTTTTAATTTTATCCTATGTAAAGATGGACTCGCGAAGTCTACAGCTCACAGATCCACTAGTTGTTAATGATATAGTCATAGTTTTAACCTGTGTAAATAGAGTGAATTCTGTGGGTTTAGTAAACAAGCATACAACCCTTGTGGTGGGTCATCATGTGGCATGCATGAGGTCACTGCTGCAGCATAGACATATCTGAAGTATAGACGTGCGACTAATGCGTTCATTACCTTGTGATAATTACTTAAATAAGGGCACAATAATTAAAAACTCATCTATTCACGACGTTTTGAAGATGTGGGCTTTTGATTATATGTATTATGCCGTGGAAATGGGCTTGTCTAAAAAGCTTTCGATATCGAGTACGAAACGCCCTTTGTTGCATACATTATTTTTTTTTTTTTTTGGTTTGGCTCCTTACTTTTGTGTCTCTAGCCAGTGTCAAGTATTTGATAATTTCTCAAGTTAATGAATATATACTATTATTTGTAAGTCAAGTCATACTCCTAGTAAAGTGGTGGCAACTTTACCAGAAGCTTCTATGGAGTTTTAGAAACAACACGAAAAGAAACGTTTCACCATCATTATACCAATTTCCCACACTCATTCATGTAATCCAACACTTAACGAATAAAATGCCACCAAATGTATACACTAACACTGAAAATAACACAAGTTTTGGAAAATAATACAATGCGGTGACGCGACCTTTTTCGTTTTCCCGCCTAAGCTCTACATTATTTTTGTACGTACGCCACAAGAATTGCTGCACCTAAAAAAACAGGCATGACTGGATCTTTTTGTTGAAAATTATTATCGTGAAGACCGCATTCCCCAAATAAATATCTAGACTGAAAAGTTTATTCTCAAGCCATTGAACGTTTTTGTCGATAAATACCGAGACGGCTGTGCCAATTCCTACCAGATTCCAGCCTCGAAAGCACGGTAAAGAACATGTTGTTATTACCGTGCCGAGCGCATCATTAATTACCATCATGAAATGTTTATAATTATTTTATCCTGTTTTTCCAGTCTTAGATTTTTTAAATATGAATGATGTGACGTGCTAGTCCTTCGCCTGATGTTAAGCAACACGGCCGCCTTTAACAGAATAATGTCACTCGAAACTCTAAAATATAAATTTTCACGCGACACTGCACTGCGCACATCATCCTGATGAGCTCGATCTGGTAATAAGATTACTTGACTGTTGAACCTTGGTTGCATTGCAACAAGAGTAATCTCATTTATAATTAGAAATTTTGTAATATAATTTATAGTTTAAATTTATCTGCATTTTTCATACACGACCGTTCATAATTCATCAACCAACCTGTTTTTTATAAAACTAGGTCCGAGAAAAAATAAATAAAAAATAAAAAAACACAAAGCGCTGAATAAATGATTTTAATAATTTGGTACACACTCTTTTTTATTTTGCTTAATTTCTGTGAGCTATCTGAAAACTGCATTGTTATGATTCGATTGAACTGATTATGACAATTCGTTGCATATGCATCTAATCGATTAAATACACATGCATCTTGTTCCATGAAACAAGATCGAGACAATTGGGTTCCATTATGTCGATTACCAGTCAATCAATTGATAAGTTCAATGATGATAACTTTTGATCTCTTTGGAATACAACCGCGTAAATTCTCATTTGAATAATTTATTCTGCATCAGTCGTGGGATACCTACATTTTATTCAATAAAACAATAAATTCACTATTAAGTATATACGTAAAGTACTTCACATAAGAAATGCAACAAAAATCATGCAGTTGTTTTAGCATTCTCTTATCGAATCGGTAATCTTCATAAACTATCGTCAATCACCTTTTGTACATACATACATTTTTTGCTCCATAAAAGTCCTTAAATGTACATTATCTTGAGTTATGAGTTTTTATTTGCTTAGATGCGCACGCGCACTTATCTTTTATTTACAGAGGATCAGAAATCGAAACTATCTATACAGATATATCTCATAGATACTTTTTTCATCAGCTATTAACTAGGTATGTCAGTTCTGTTTTTATTTATGCAGGACTAGCTACTCCCCGCGGTTGCACCCGCGGATAAAAACCAGCCTATGTGCTAATCTACTAGGTTATAAGCTGTCTACGTTCCAAATTTCATCCAATTCCGTCCGGCCTTTTGAGCGTGATAGAGTAACAAACATCCATACATACAAACTTTCACGTTTATAATATTAGTAGGATTGAACATTTTGAGATTTTATTCCTACTTTCCTGCAATGATTTTTCCAATACATATAAAATTCAAAGTCCTGACTAATTGAATGACTGGATGACTTATGTATCGACGCACAGCCTAAGCCGCTGGTCCTAAAGACTTGGAATTTGGAGAGTGTGTTCTTTGTAAAGTGTAGGTATCCACTAAGAAAGGATTTTTCGAAATTCCACCCGTAAGTTGGTGAAATGGGTGGTTGAATTATCTATGAAAGATGTTCTTCTCTGGATCAATTCTGTCAACAACATGATTATCAATTAAAATTATGAGATACGTTTATCAGTTTTCCCCAAATCCCCCAACAGAGGCAAAAAGGCTTCAAAAATCCTACACTGATCCTACACCTATAGGCCACGCGGGTGAAGCCGCGGGCAGAAGCTAGTATGGATATATATATCTAAATTCACCCGCGGTTTCACCCGCGGATAAAAAGTACTTTAATTATTTGCTCATCCCACGGGAACGTTTCACTTTTACGGGATAAAATGTGGCCTATATGTAAATCCAGTGTATAAGCTATCTTGGTACCGAATTTCATCCAAATCCATTCAGTCGTTTGAGCGTGAAAGAGTAACAAACATACATACATACAAACTTTCGCCTTTATAATATTAGTGTGATTTTTTGCCGTCGAATATTTACATTACATAGGTACTCCCCGCATTTACCCACATATTATTGTAACCCAAGAATACCAATGCAGTACGAACGTGATATTATTTCTACAAACGTAGCCAATAAAATAGCTTATTTCTGTCCAAAAATGTAAAAAACATTTGCCATTGTTATCGATTTTTGTATTCAATCGATACGTCCAAACGACGACAGATCTACATGAGATAAACTAATAAAAAAAGGTTTTATTAAAAGAAATATGGCGACTTGAAGGCTTTCGGCGGATACGCAGTTTTTTTACTGTCGCGAAAAAGTATTATGACGTATTGTTTTTTTTTATTTTCCGTAGGATGTGCAAGTTTTATTGCAACAGATTTTGACGTCAATAGAACCTATTTGATTATTCCGTAAAGGCTCGCATTTGACCCTTATTTCACCTCGTGGGATGTAATAAAGGAGCCTGCCCTTGCCTTGCCCATTGAGGAACGTGAATAAATGTGTTGCCCAAAAAGTATATGCCCATGTAAACCTATTGATGACCCGATAAGTAATGGCGACTCTTTTTATTTTATTATCTTTCTAGGATAATATAAATTACTTTTTAAATCCAATTCCATCATTATAAAACGAATGGAAATATTTTCTATATACCGAAAAAAATATTAAATAGTCCATGGTCCCAGTATAATTATCAGTTTTTTTTTTTTTTAATTACAATACGGAATATTCCGATTTTTTAAGTGAAAACTTCTTTGAAAACAAGCGCGTTGAGCACTTTTTGGGTAAACAAAAATCATGTATTTCGCTCGCGTCATCGTCACCGAACGCTTTCCATGAGCTATATGTACACTGTGTATATATGTGTACTTTTTGGGTGAACAAAAAGCGTGAAACTAGCTTCATCGTCACCGAACACTTCCTATGAGCTATATGCCACAAGTTTCTTAGTTTTCAAAAGACTGCCCAGCACTTTTTTTTTAAATAATCTTATTTTATTTTTTAGTTCAGCTATTTTCGTAAATAGTTACCCATTCTCAACTAATAATTAGTCCATACATCTTATTACAGCAATCTTTAATTACGAGGATTCGTAATAAAAGCGTCAATTCAGAAGTTAAGCGACGCGTGATTCACAGTTTATACGCTCCACCGAGAATACAACTTGAGAACATTTTCATGGTTGTCGCTAACGAGTAAAGCTTGCTCTCCACTACACTCAAACTATACATAAATGTAAAAATGTTTTTTTTATATATAGAATACTAAATTTATAGAATACGAGCTTTTTCCCGCAGCTTCGCCCGCAGCGTGGCATATGGGAAAATAATTCAACCACCCATTTCAACCTCTTAAGGTTGGAATTTCGAAAAATCCTTTCTTAGCGGATGCCTACGTCATAACATCTACCTGCATGCAAAATTTCAGCCCGATCCGTCCAGTGGTTTGGGCTGTGCGTTGATAGATTACTATGTGAGTCAGTCAATCAGTCAGTCACCTTTGAGTTATATATATTTAGATTAGTTGACCCGGCCCGGCTTCGCACGGCTGAATTATTAAAGCGCGGTCGAACGGGATAATAAGTTCCTATGTCCGTCTCCTGGTTCTAAGCTGAAAATTGGTGGGGATCTATCTTTTCAGATAAATCGGTTCAGCCGTTCTTGAGTTATAAATAGTGTAACTAACACGACTTTCTTTTATATATTGTCACGTAAAGACTCAGTCCAGGGACCTAGGATGCCTATCTAGGTCCTGATCCTATCTAAACAGACCCTGGAGGAAGATGGCGACATGACAGGAGAGGAGAATGGAGCTGGAAAGTAAGACTGGTGGTAGTAGTGGTACTAGGTGGTCAAAGTTTGTCCTAACCTGGTAAAACATGACATTGTCATTATTTTGTAAATTAAATCCAATACTAAACAAAAATATTGTACACCCGCACATAAAAAGTAGCCTATGTGCTAATCCACTATATAAGTTATCTATGTTTCAAATTTCGTCTAAATCCGTCGAGCTGTTTGAGCGTGAAAGAGTAACAAACCTCCATACTTGTAAAATTTCTTGGGCGGACATATCGTCAAAAGTATATGTACTCAATTTTCTCGGGTTTTTAAGTTTAATTTTGCTTGTAACTGAAAGAATTACCTAATTATCAGGGCTTATCGTATTCGAGACTTTTTATATGCCTGCGCCACACAATTTGTACTGTAACCTAGTCAGCTCTTTCGCTTATAAGTAATTTTAATTTAAACTTAATTTCTAGAAGATAGTATCCAAGTAAATGGTTTTACACGGTATATTTGACCTACAAATAAGATCTATTTATATTTTACTTGTTGCGCCCCACGGTTTCACCCGCGGATAAAAGTATTTTAATTATTTGCTCATCCTACAGGACAATTTCATTTTTCCGGGATAAAATGTAGTCTATATGATAATCCAGTGAATAAGGTACCGAATTTCATCCAAATCCATTCAGCCGTTTGAGCGTGAAGGAGTAACAAACATACACACATACAAACTTTCGCCTTTATAATATTAGTGTGAAGCCTCGCTTAGCATAGCTATCAGTGTAAAGGCACCTAATGACAAAAATATTATTTGTCTGCTTGCAACACCGACGCTATAAAACTAATGGCGCGATATATTCACCTAAAACCACTATCAAGTCGTTAAATTGATTCAGTGATGCTCCGGCGAATAAAAATGGTGAATAATGATGATAGATAGTGATGGGGTTTACTGGCGATGGTTTCCACAGATTTTGCCGGTGAGATTATTTTAATGTTTGCTATTAGGTACTAACATAGTACTTGTTGCCTATTGATATTATTTTAAAAGTATCTACTATAGTCCACCATGAAACGAGTTATTGAATTTTTTTTATTTTACAGATAGTAAATTTTTTTAGCACAGTCTGGTAATAGGATTACTAGACTGTGAGATCAGATCATAGGGTCTCAATTGCCCAGTAATTTCACTAGCTACAGTGCCCTTCAAACCGGAACACAGTTGTGTTTGCACACTACTGCTTGGCGGCAGAATAACTGGCAAAGCGGTGGTACCTACCTAGACGAACTTTGCAGAAAAGTCCTACCACCTAGTGAAATATAAAACATATCAATCAGTCTGATCGATTGATCCGCAGTTATTTTCGGTTCGCACTCCGGTGCAGTGCTTGATTATTCTGTGCAGTGCCAGATTATTCTTTAAGTATGTTATTTTTTTAATGTTCAACGATCACGTTTGTTACTTGTTATTTGGCCATTTTACATTTACTTATAACATTTTGTCATTGGTTATGTTGACCGTGCTAGATTAGAATATTTCATTTTAACCATTACTTACCTGTGACTCGAACACGAGCAGAAATCTATTGACAATGAGCTATGAATAATGAATATTGTATATTGCCTCACCCGCGACATATTGTTTTGAACTTACAAGAACTGTTAATACAAAAAGCTCCCCACCTATTACGTCATCAGCCTGCAAAGGCATATTTAAAGTTATAAAATAGGATGAGACGAGCTGTTATCTGTGTTCTGATTTTGTATTGAACTTTCTATATAATACTGCGGTTTCACTCGCGGATAAAAAGTATTTTAATTATTTGCTCATCCCACGGGAAAAATTCACTTTTCCGGGATTAAATGTAGCCTATATGTTAATCTAGTGTATAAGCTATCTTGGTACCGCATTTCATCCAAATCTATTCAGCCGTTTGAGCGTGAAGGAGTTACATAGATACACACATACATACATACAAACTTTCGCCTTTATAATATTAGTGTGATGTTTATTTCATCTGTAACTAGCAGAGCTCATAGCGAAGATTATAAACGGTAAAGTTAAGGACGCGGAGTTGCACGTTTTTTTTTACAGAGTCGCTTTAGCGTTCTATTTAAAGTTGAAAATCACAGATCGTACTTTGTTTGTACAGTCAATTGATACAGAGAAGAAAAATTTTCATAAATAATTCAACCACCTATTTCACCCTCTTAGAGGTGGAATTTCGAAAAACCCTTTCTTAGTGGATACCTACTACACTTTACAAGGAATACACTCTCCAAATTTCAAGTCTCTAGGACTGTTTAAGCTGTGCGTTGATATATAAGTCAGTCAGTCAGTTAGGACTTTGAATTTGATATGTACAGATTTACACAATTTTTTCCATATGATTATTTTTGGAAAAAAATTGCTTTTTGTAGATTTTGTGCTAACACCGCGCGTATAGCGACGTTTGCTTCGGTCTCTACTAGGAGTGTTGCGAGGTTTCAAACTTTTGCGCAAATGAGAATAAAATAGGCCACTGACTAAAAAAGCACTATATACACTATATACAATATATTTATGTTACTATACCTACATTATTTTAAGTGACGACGAATGTACTTGTATAGAATTCTTTAAGTCTAACTATGTTCTCATGGAAGTGACTTTTTTGTCTTATTTGAGAATAAATTTCTTTAAACCTAAACCTATATACTCACACCTATATATGAAATACGAGCCGCGCTCTGTGGTTTTACCCGCCGATAAAAAGAAGCCTTTATGTTAATCCACTATATAAGCTAACATTCCAAAGATTGAGTAATTAATTTAGATGTTAATATAGACTATGTGTATTCCAAATTTCATCCAAATCTAATCCAAATCAAAAGGTAGTTTTTGCGAAAAAATCCCGCGACTTTGCCATCGTGGTGTTCGATAATTGTCCCACGGGAACTTACTATCGGGATAAAAAGTATCCAATATGTTAATCCAGGCTATAAACTATCTATGTTCCAATTAATTCAAATCCGTTCTGTATTTTTTGCATTAAAGAGTAACAAACATACATTCATACATCCATATGATCATAAACTTTCGCATTTATAATAATAGGTGCGACGTGCGACGAAAAATTGATTCTTTTTGACAATGGAAAGCGCTCAGCAAGTTGGTTAGATCCTGGTTCGGTACCAAAGCAATGTGCAAAACGAAAAATGACCCCTAGAAAGGTGATGGTCACAGTTTGGTGGTCTAGTGCTGGTGTGATTCATCATAGCTTTTTACAAAACGGCGAGAGCATTACTGCAGATGTGTACATTCAATGTGTGTTTCAAGAAGGGCATCCATAAACTGCCACAGCGTTGGCAAAGATGCATTGATTGCAGGGGTGATTACTTTGAATAAAAGAAATAAATAAGTTCGAAAAAAAAATACTCTAACTTTTTTCAAACAAAACGGCAATTTCATAGGTAAAGACCATAATATTAGTAGGTTTTTTTTAATGGTAAAATGGGCATGCGTTTGACAACCTGATGGTAAGTGTCGAAGTTGTCTAAGGTGGAGCACGCTTGCCCATGAGATGCCCATTCACTCTTGACTTAAAAAGACCCAGGTTATACCTTGAAGGAAACTCTGTTTTTGGGAGAGCATTCCATTCCTTGGCCGTTCGGACTATAAATGAGTCAGCAAAACGCTTAGTGCAGACTTGGGGTACACTAACAACGTAAGGGTGTGACGAATCACCAAGTCTTGTAGTTCTATGTTGGAAAGGAGATTGTAGATTATTTAAAGAAAAGTAAGTAGGTATAGGCAGGTATAGACCCTAGTTAGGGTCTCATCTGTTCACAGTCCAAGGAGATCCGTTGATTGCAAACAGTGTCCCGTATCCACTCGAGTCACTTGACCGTTGTTGTGCCGATTGGGCATTTGGTGAGTACACTTCAGGCGTAGTGATGCATCACTTGCTATCTAGTATCGATATCGATGTTATTCTACATCGTTCCTCAATGTTTAGATCATGACCACATTTGTTTTCTCCTTTCTTGCAGCTATTATTACTATATCTTATAATCACGAGAATAATAATAATAATAGAATAGATAATAATAGTAGTAATAATTACAACTTGTAAAAGGCTAGCGATTGCTAGCTAGTTGTAATTATTACTAATTATTAGATGCGTACAATATTTGCTAATTATTCGTATTAGGTCGATTTTTCATGTTCGATATTCGGTTGAAGTGCCGAATAATAAACGAATATTTTATTATATATTTTTATGGCCATCCGCGAAATTGCAACATTTCTCTCTGTTAAATACATTCTTAATGTACTCACTAAAATATGATCAACTCAATATTTGTTAAAAATCGTTTTTCCCTGTTGTCAAATACCTGCTGATAGTACTACTTGTGGAATAAAATGACTGTCGTCGAGTAGACAATAAAATATAATGTTCCTTCTCACACGTTATACTGCTCATCAGGTTAATAACAAAAGTTAGTTTGTACAGGCACAGCACAATAATAATTGTAGAGACTTAGTTTTTTTTTAAATTGTTTTGGCTCCACACCTCCGTGTATTTAGCCAGTGTCAAGTAATTGATAATGTATCAAGTTAATGATATTTCAAGCAAATATGTATCAAGTCACAGTCGAAGTCATCAAGTCAAGTCATAGTCAAGTCATAGTCTAGTCAAAGTCATACTCCTAGTAAAGTGGTGGCAACTTTACTTGAAACTTCCATGGAGTTTTGGTAACAACACGAAAAGAAACGTTTCACCATTATTATACCATTTTCCCACACTCACGCCTGTAATCCAGCACTTAACGAATAAAATGCCACCAATTTTATGCACTAACACTAAAAATAACACAAGTTTTGGAAAATAATACAATGCGGCGACGCGATCTTTTTCGTTTTCCCGCCAAAACTCCCGAGAGACTTAGTTGCAGAGCAAAAGTACTCTCAGTGAGAAAATATATTCCGAACTGAATTGGCGCGCGAACCGATCTGTCAAACGTCGTGTCTGTCAAATCGTGCGTTCGGAAAAGCACAGAAAGGCGCGTTCACGCCACATTGCTTTAAAAAAAACTTGTTACGTCCCATCTCTATAAAGTCGGACCCTTGTCCACTGTTTAGAATCGTTATTCAATTGTCGGACGTATTGTAGCCCAATGACAGCACTTAGTCTATTTTACTCCTCTATCTACTGCGCCACGAGCTCGTGAGTGTGATTTGATGATGTTGAAAAGGCCGAATATATAAAGCTAGATTTGTTTCCGACTATCACAACCATATCATTCTCTAATGTAAACTCATGAATATAATAGAATGGCTCAACGCCATAGAGTCCACTTTTGTTTGTATCAGTGTCAAAAGCTGTGTTATCAGTAAGGATGGAAAAAAAAAAGTTCAAGTCCTCGCCCTATACCCATCAGAAACATTTTTTTATATTAAAACAAAATAGTTCCGCCTTTTTTTGTTTTGGCTACACACTTTTGTGTATTTAGCCAGTGTCAAGTAATTGATAATTTCTCATGTTAATTAATATTACGTAATGTGTCAAGTCAAGTCAAGCCACAGTCCAAGTCATCAAGTTAAGTCATAGTCTAGTCTAGCCAAATCATACTTCTAGTAAAGTGGTGGCAACTTTATCAGAAGCTTCTATGGAGTTTTGGAAACAACACGAAAAGAAACGTTTCACCATCATTATACCACTTTCCCACACTCATGCTTATAATCCAGCACTTAACGAATAAAATGCCACCAATTTTATGCACTAACATTACAATGGAACTAATAATACAATGCGGCGACGCGATCTTTTTCGTTTTCCCGCCAAAACTCAAGTTCCGCATTATAATTTTGTGGTAAACTTAAATAAAGAACACGCAGTTTTTAATTAGCCAGCTCACGATACAAGCGGCAGATTGCGTCTAGATTTTATACTAAAAAGGTTTAGCTCGTGGCGCTAAAGCACGACCTCGTGGCCGGACGATGCCAATCTAGTGGTGTTGCCAATTAGCTGCTGCATTGTGCCTACTTAGATTTTTTAGTAGTCTTGTGATAGCGCTCGCATTCGAAGCTCTTTCTTCAATAAATACAGTATTTTTTTACCGGCAAAGGCCTTTATTCTTTCAACTAAATACTACAATAATATAACACTACTACATAGAAGCTTCTTGTAAAGATGCCACCACTTTACTAGGAGTATGACTTGACTAGATTATAATATGACTTAACTTGATGACTTGGACTGTGACTTGACACATGTATAGAAAAAACTTGATAATTATCAATTACTTGACACTGGTTAAATACACAAAAGTGTGAAGCCAATAAAAAAAGTTTATATAAGGAGCCAGTTATGTAAAGGCCAAACTCTGACCACCGATGGCGTGACCAGGGGGGGGGTATCACGTAACTCGATTGCAACCAATAGAAACACAAATTTGTATGGATTTGACAGTTTGAATACGCAGCTTATGTGCATAGTTAGTATGGAAATTTATCCTGTTGCATTGCAATCAAACTTTCGTGATCACCCGCCAGGTACCTACCTGCTAAGCTTCTGTCTGCTCAAGGTAACATGTTACCAACTAGTATCATTTTATTCTGTGATGATCGCACCGAAATCCTTTTGTTACCCTAAGTCACAAACTCGTTCGGTAGTTAATGATTAGCGCCGGATGTTCGCCAATTAATGTCCCATGGGATGGTCATTTGACCAATCAAACATGAGTAAGCATCTAATAAGTAAAAATCAAACGGCACTGTCCGGTTACATTGTGGCCTTAAGGAGGAGAAAGAAAAGAAAAAACGAATATATACATTTTTTTGTTTTGGCTCCACACTTTTGTATATTTAGCCAGTGTCAACCAATTGATAATTTCTCATGTTAATTAATGTTATATGTATATGTGTCAAGTCACAGTCAAGTTAAGTCATAGTATAGTCAAGTCATACTCCTAATAAAGTGGTGGCAACTTTACTAGAAGCTCTATGTAGTTTTGGAAACAACACGAAAAGAAACGTTTCACCGTCATTATATCACTTTCCCACACTCACGCCTGTAATCCAGCACTTAACGAGTAAAATGCCACCAATTTTATACACTACACTGAAAATAACACAAGTTTTGGAAGATAATACAATGCGGTGACACGATCTTTTTCGTTTTCCCGCCAAAACTGAAACTAATATATATATACCTACCGTTCTTCAATGAAGGATTTTCCTTGACGACCCCTAGCGGAAAGACGCAGCGTAGCTTCTTGTGCGTTTGTGCGTGACTTCTTCTGCAAGGTCTTCTCATTATATTTTTATAATTATAAAAACCTATTACTCTTAAGTATTTCCAAATAGAGATGTACTTGACACCAATTTTATTAAAGTTCCCGCACATTCCGTGAGTCATAAAAAGAACTATTCAGTTCAACTTCAGAGTTATATTTGGAGCGCACAGGTGGGGAGCATTAGAATTGTATTAACAAGGTCAATGTTGCATAGTTGAGAAGTTGGGAATGTTTAGAGATAAAATAAAATAAAGATTGGAATTTGAAGAAAATTGAATAACAGTTTCATGTTCCAAGTTTGAGTTTGTTTTAAGTTAAGTATAGTTCTATATTATAAGGTAATAATGGTAAGCATAAACACTAATTTTCCAAATAATAATAATAATAATAATGTGTGGACATCTCACACAGCGCCATCTAGACCAAACTAAGCAAAGCTTGTACTATGGGATCCCGATAACTGATACAATACTTAGATACTTTTTGTTTGTAAATACATACATAGAATACAATATAACACCCAGACACAGAACAAACACCTATGTTCATCACACAAATATTTATCCTGGGCGGGAATCGAACCCATAACCCATAGTTCAGAAGGCAGGGTTACAACCAACTGAGCTATCGGGCTAGTCCAAATATAATTATGCCCGTCTACATAACAGTTTACAAGTGCACTAAAGTTTGACAGCGCACTTCTCATCTCTATAATTAATGCCTATAGCCAAATGCGCTGCAGTAGATAGATGCGTTATAGAAGGATAAGTACGAGCTTAGGAGCTGTTAAATTTTAAAGCAGGCGGGAATTAGCAAGGTAAAAAAGTTAAGTTACCGACCTAATTTTAACACGTAAGTACTAAGGTTCAATTTAACACAGGCAGTGCTGTCCTTAAGATAGCGCATATAAAATGGTCTAGGAAATAAAAACGAGTATGCTTTAGACCACACGACTGAAGTAAAACTTCTTTAGTTTAGCTCTATCTATCGGCCGGTATAACTTTGTTTTTGCTTTGTTTAATGTTAATGTCGCCATCTTGACTGTTGTAAATTGAAATTTTACCGGACATACCAACATAATAATACAATTTTTTATTTATTTATTTGGTTCACCAACAGTTGATACACAGTTTCTATAACAATAATAAAGCTTAAAAATATTATCTATATGCACAACCAATTATAGGCAAACACAGCATGCACATATTAACTTTGTTATGTTGACAATGGAGATCTACGTTAACCAACATTTTTACACTTCCGTTAGCCTCGTCGGCTTACTCTCCAAGTCAAGCGTGCGTAAAGAAGTTTTACTCCAAAATAAAAAGCAACTTTTAATACATGCAAGCAGGTAGACTCGCTTACATCAGGTTGGTACCTATTAGATAAACAACCAAAGGGTTGAATGAAATTATGCTTTGAGTTTGAAGAGCCATGTGCTATTCTCGGAGTTTATGATCGAATGTTTACAAAAAGGAGTTTAATGCACTACAAGCTCTCATTCAGTTCGTCAGTTTTATTGAGAGTTGCGACTTGTGACTTGTGAAAGATACCAAATAGTTCTACATACGATGGTGCTTCGAACTGTATTATTCTATTTCGCCTGCATTGATCCACATGGTGTGTACTGTGCATTCCTCCTGCCAGCATCTACCCACGCCAGCCCAGCTCTTTCATGTAGCGGAGCACTGCCTTGGGTCGTTGGCACAACTGTTCCACTGTCGTTACATTGTTGGTATGAGTGGTTTGGAGACCAGTTGCAGTCGATCCTATGGTCGTTGTTCTTATTCATTTAGTAGATGAGTTGTTCTATTGTCTTTCCTGTAGCTATTACAGTGACCTATGATAATAGATACAAAAACTGGAGGTCTTGCCTCATAGAGAACATAGTCGATAGTTAAATTTCAGACGAGCTACTGCCCGCAGCTTCGCCGGCGGCGTGGCTTATGTGAAAATAATTCAACCACCCATTTCACCCTCTTAAGGGTGGAATTTCGAAAAATCCTTTCTTAGCGGATGCCTACGTCATAACATCTACCTGAATGCCAAACAGCCTAATCCGTCCAGTGGTTTGGGCTGTGCGTTGATAGATCACTATGTCAGTCAGTCAGTCAGTCACCTTTGAGTTATATAAATTTGCTGAATAAATAGTGACTCGTGCTGTGTAATACTGAAGTGTTATTTTTCACCGGACCCCTTTAGTTATAACCTTTCCTGTGGATATAAAAAAAGACTAAGAATATATTTTAGGCCACCTAATAGTTGAAACATATTATAGCCAGGTGTATAAATTATATAATATTTGATAGCTCAAATATTTTTTTTTTTTTTGGTAATGACGAGTATGAAGTTACTTTCGAGCAAAGAACATACGGCATAATCAGCCGCTACCATATTAACATGTCAACGTCGTCAACAGAAAAATCTCTCTTCAATAGTTCGAAGCTTAAACAATTTGGCAAAGGATACCTATAGTCAATAGTCTAAAGTCTAATCCCATCTCAAAGTCGAAAGCTTTACCAGAAATAGCGCGCGATTTCCGAACGGCAGCCAGCACTGGCCGTTCCGAATTCAAAAGCGTGTTGCGCGCACAAAACATCCTGCGAACGAGGAAGCAGCGCGCGTGCCGCGTAAACTTCCTGCGAACGTGCTGGGATGTGCGAAAGGAAATGAGAGTGGAGTGTGCTCATGGAGGTTCCTGAGAAAGTTTATCATCAGCAAATCCAAATTGCAGTAGCTGCAGTCTCTACCTGTCAAAGCCCGTGCGTTACATGTCGTACCATCTTAAATCAATTAAATGAGTTTTTCGTTAGTGACTAACTGACTTACTGACTGACTAATTGCAACGTAGAGCCCAAACCACTGGCCTTAATATTTTGAGAGTGCATTTCTTTCTTTTTACGTGTACTAAGAAAGGAATTTTAAAATTAAATTGGCTCAAATGGGTGAAAGTGATCGATATTCTGTCAAAAAACGTGGGGTCGATTCTAATTGTTACACATTGTTTCAAAACTGCTGAGCCGATTTTGATGCAATTTACAATTTTTGATAGCCAAAACCACATCTTTTTTCAGTTCTATCCGTTATGTCAGAGTATACGATGTTGCTCTAAACATGGAGCCACGAAGTTCTGGGGTATTTTATCCTTTTAGTTCACACGGAAGTAGCGTGCACTGTGATAATTTTACCACATCCATTCACCTTTCTTCTCGGTTCGTATTCGCACCTCTACCCGCAAGCGTTGTTGAATAACTGCAATATAAGTCAGTAAAATAATAATCTTTAATTTACGACTCATTCAATAATTTCTTTCTAGAACTCAATCTTTACTTTAACACTGTTTTCAATTCTAAGCACTTTGAGATAAGGTTGAACATTGCTTTGAAACATCGTCGGAGTTAATTAGGTCTACCATATATCTTAGGAAATGAGGCATGGGTGTATTTTAGATGTAGTTATTTTCCAAATAAAGCTGTAAAGTTTTGATTTAGATAGGAGTGTGGATTGACGTGGGACTCGTATTTTACAGTTGACTGAAACAGTTTTGAAATGTACATTTTTGATCATACGTGTAACTACAATATTGAGCTTTATAAGTTCCTACTTATTTCTGTAGGATGTACCTATCGTTGCGTCAAAGTAGGTATAGAGGAATGAGTGCGAACTTAGGAGTTGACATAATTTATTGCGCTTGACAGCATTTGTGGTGTGGTGGTTGAGCAAGTCGGCTCATAACCTGGAGGTGGCGGGTTCGATTCCCGCGGCAGGACAAGTATTTGTGCACAGAAAAAAAAGCGCAAATACTTGTTCTGTGTCTGGGTGTTGTGGGACCCTCGTAGTTCCTGGGTCCCTAGACACATGGAATCTTAGTTAGTGTCCAGGACCTATGCATGTGTTCGTTGGGCGTTGTTATTATTATTATTATTACTGGCGGGATTACAATAGGGTCTCAATACCAAACGGCTTCTAATTGTAGTTGTTTAATAAGTGTCAAACCAATCTTGCTATAACTGCTGATCCGATAGCTCAGTTGGTAGTAACCCTGCCTTCTGAACTACAGGTTGTGTGTTCGATCCCCACGCAGGACAAACATTTGTATGTTGAACATCGATGTTTATTGTATTCTAAGTAAGTAAGTAAGTATGTTATATTGTATTCTATGTATGTATTTACAAAAATAGTATATATAAGTATTGTATCAGTTATCTGGTTCCCACAGTAAAAGCTTTGCTTATTTTGGGGCTAGATGGCGCTGTGTGAAATGTCCACCAATATTTATTATAATTATTATGCAATGACGTCATCACGTTAGGATTAAACTCGATGTTGCGGTAAATTACCTAATTATTAAGTAGGTAGGTACTTAAAGTAAATGCTTTACACAGTAATTACCTATAGTTAGCTCATTAATTACAAACATTCCAGTGTAGTAATTTTAAACACTCGCTTCCAAGATCTAGTAATTGGATATGTAATACAGGATTTCTAGGTAGATACTTACAGAAACATTTTTAGGAATGTGTAAAAAAGTATTCTGGTATGCCAGCCTCATCATACCATAACTTAAGTTATGATATGACGGGGCTGGTATACCAGAATAGGTAAACGCCGCTTAATAAACAAAGAAATATACAGGACATACCAACATAATACATATTTTTAACTTCGTTATGTTGACAATGGAGATCTACGTGAACCAACTTCAACTTCTATTCGTTTCGCATTCACCAGCTTACTCCCCAAGTCAAGCGTGCGTAAAGAAGTTTTACTTCAGTCGTGTGCTCTAAAGCACACTCGTTTTTTTATAACGTAAAATTCTAAAAAGTGTCATGGCGCTCATTAAACCTTTTTTCGTATACTGGAGTGTGTTTTTCAAAACGCAAAAACATACTAAAAACGAAAGAGAAGGGGAAGGTTTTAGTAGGAGAGGCAAAATGCTTCTCCTACTTATATGATACCTTATATGATACCTTAGCCAGCTGTTTCAGAATTGCTTCGTCATAACTTAGTTTTATGGCCCTGTCATCACATGAAAATGTTACTCGAGCATGCAATAAATATTAGTGTTTTGTTTTAAGATAATGAGGGATGCAAAAGGGCTTTAGTCATGGCGAATGACAAAAGGAGACAGGTTCAAAGACTCTTCGAGGTCAAAGCTTGCAGACAGTGCTTAGAAATCTAACGTTGCTTTCTATAGAGGGGTTTTTATATAGTTTGTACTTAGGTAAGATAATAAGGAAATCTAGGTACTCGTAAGAAGGCAGTTAGTAATAAACAGAGGATTTTTAAATAATGCTAATGCTCGTCTATACTGAAGTCTTAAAATCCAATTTAGCTAAATTTTCCCCCGGGTTATCGTATTACATTTTTTAAATTCGTATCAACTTGGCAGACCAAATAGTACTAGTAATCTTATTTTTACAGTCCAGTAAGATTACTAGACACAGTACAGTCTAGTAATCTTATTGCTACAGTCCAGTAATAAGATTGCTCGACTGTGAGATTTTATCATAAAGTTTCATTTGGCCATTTATTTCACTAGCTACAGTGCCCTTCAAACTGGAAAACTTGCTTGCACACTACCGCTTGATGGCAGAATAACTGGCAAAACGGTGGTACCTATCTAGACGAACTTTGCAGAAAAGTCTTGCACACTACTGCTTGACGGCAGAATAACTGCAAAGCGGTGGTACCTACTCGTACCTAGACGAACTTTGCAGAAAAGTCTTACCATCTAGTACTTAAACACTATAATAGAACAATATACAAAGTTAATGGAACCTTTAGTTCTGCATGGGAGAGAACTATTTAGTATGCTATCCACATTGTCAAGGCTCCATCGTACTCCGGCTGGCTATTATTATATTGGATTTCCAGGTATATGTGCTATGTAGTTAAGTTATTACTTAGTATATATATCTTGCCACAGCAGGTGTCAAGTTTATGCATCCTGATTATAATAATACGCGTGTGAGAAAATTGTCGTTAAAAACCGAGTGGCATGTAATTAGGTATCTGGTTGAATCGCTCACCAGCTGGGCGATCACGTAACTCAATTGCAACCAATAGAAACACAATGTGTATGGATTTGACAGTTTGAATACGCAGCTTATGTGTATAGTTAGTATGGAAATTTCTCCTGTTGAATTCCAATCAAAGTTTCGTGACCACCCAGCTGGTAGAAAATGCAAACGCATTGGAGGTTTTCAAGCTTTTAGGCTGGACAAGATCTCATCAGCATAAATGTGTGGCGAGTACATCAGTAACGTTCGTTTTGCCGATAATATAGTTATAATGATGGAGTCGCTCGAAGACCTTAGCGCCATGCTCAGCGACCTCAGAAGTCTCCCAAAAAGTTGGTCTTAAGATGAACATGGACAAGACGAAGAGTATAATGCATGTGTATAAACAATTGCCGCTATAGGTGGAACATGGTTTCACCCACGGCCGTGGCTAGGGGGCTCATTGTGGGGCAATTACCTACCTTGAAATCACATTGCCCTACCATAAAAATACCAAAAACTAAAATAAATTATTATAATTAAATGGTTTGTTTATAGTTTGAGATAAAAAAATCTTAGATTCATGCTCAAATTTGTCACAGAAATTTTTTGTCTATAGCTATTGAATGTGACATGGTGATACATTTTGCAGCCGTGCTTCGAGGGCAGATCAATTGAAGGGGTGAGAACAAAAAGGGTTTAACTGATTTTTTTCACAAAATGACTTATGGGTATGGTTGGATTCAGCGTGAAATTATCTACAATAATACATTCTCAAAATACCGAAATGATGCTTAAATCTCGAGATTTTGAGTCTAAAAACGGTTTATCTGTCATAGGAATACAGTTTGCTTAACATAAAAACATTATTATATTTATTTTATTATATCAAAGTCAAAGTCAAAGTCAAAAGATTTATTGCAAATAGGCTAATTTTAGCACTTTTACAAGTCAAAATTATACTAGGTACTTAAAATTAAGTTATTTCACTAAGCATATAAAATTACAAAGTGCTTATTGTCAAATAATATAGCAAGCCCATTACAATATATGAGTTTGAAAAAAAAAGCAGTTCTCTTTCTCACTACTGGTGCAAGCAATCCGGCACAATGCAGAATTGAAAACTTTGATCCGAAGCTTCGATTACAACTGTAAAGAAGAAGCTACAAGAAACTTTACAGTGATGTTTTTGTCTTCTTTCTACTGTCTTTTACAATGTATATAATTCATTACAGTTGAGATAATGAATATGTTACAAAAATAACCACCACGTCACACCGGTGCAAGAAAAATACCGTGATTATCTTATTATAAACATTACAAATAGAAACTGAATTTATAGATAGGAATAGGCAATAGGCAAAGTACCTAAGATTACATACCGTTAAGCTTGGGATAGAAGACCGACAGACTTGCCACCCTACGTCGATGTGCAAGGCTCTGGAGCCTTTCACCAACCAAAGTGTCGTCGTCAATGAGCCTTTTGGCACGCCGTTCAATCGAGTCCAGAGCCTCAAGCTGGTACTTGGCAGACCCGTCCCACAGGTGGCAGCAGTACTCCATACACGATCGGACTTGTGCTTGATACAGATTTAGAAGCTGTCCAGGTGTGAAGTACCGCCTTACCTTGGACAATATGCCGAGTTTTTTTGAAGCTACTTTGGCTTTGGACTCGATGTAGGATCCAAAGTTTAGGTTTGACGTGAGATCAACACCCAAAAGCTCAAGATGGTTTCCTAAACTTACAGATACACCACGGAATGAAGGAGCCAGACGGAGTGGGCTCTTTTTAGCAGTGAATAGACACGCCTGTGTTTTTGCAGCATTGAACCTAACCAAGTTAGCATCGCCCCAATCGGACACGGCTTTCAAAGCCAGGTTCATGCGCTCAACCATAGCCTCTCTCTCAATCCGGACATCGTCACCACTGGCTCGGGCACTGGATGTGTATCTTTCAACAACAGTACTATCATCTGCATACCCAAAGGTACCGGGCTTTAGCAAATCATTGATGTGGAGTAAGAATAGTGTTGCTGAAAGAACTGACCCCTGAGGTACACCAGCATTAATAGCTAATTGATCGGAAGAGCAGCCATCAAGAACCACTCTAAGCGATCGTTCCCTCAAAAAGTCTGATATCCAAGTGCACAAACCAGCAGGTAGTCCGTAAGATGGAAGCTTATTCAGAAGACCGTCGTGCCAGACCCGATCAAATGCCTTAGAGACGTCTAGAGATACAGCAAGTGCCTCTCCATGCATCTCCAAGGCTTCGCTCAATATGTGCGTGGCGTATGCGAGAAGATCCCCAGTTGACCGGTTTCGGCGAAATCCGTATTGCCGGTCACTGAGGAGATCATTGACTTCAAGGTGTGCCAAGAGCTTGTTGTTGATTATACGCTCCATACTCTTACAGAGTATGGAGGTAATTGAGATGGGTCGGTAGTTGGCAGGATCAGCACGACTGCCCTTCTTAGGTACAGGTTGTACATTGGCTAGCTTCCAACTCTTAGGGACTATTCCGGTGTCTAGAGAGAGGCGAAATAGGCGTGTTAAAATGGGAGACAACTCAGGTGCACAGCTCTTAAGTACAATTGCTGGTATACCATCGGGACCACTGGCTTTGTTCACGTCTAGACTGCATAATGTTTTTAGTACCTCCTTCTGACGTATGCGTATTTCCGGCATGAAAGCACCGCAATGTGGAAGGCAGGGAGGTACCTCATTAGCAGTATCTAAACGCGAAGCTTCTGCAAAGAGAGTGGCAAACAAGTTTGCTTTTTCTTTTGCAGTGTGAGCCAGCGATCCGTCAGGTTTTAATAATGGAGGCAGTGAAGATCGACAGAAGTTCGCTTCAACCGATTTGGCTAGGGACCAAAAAGCCTTACTACCAGCTGGATAGGAAGCAAGTTTAGTCCCTATTCGACCAATATGATTGAAACGAGCCTTCCTTAATTCCTTCTTACAGGCCTTGGCGGCAACATTAAAGGCTTTCTTCTTAGCTCGAGTGTCCGATGCCTTGCGTTTTCGAGCGTCAGCCCATGCCAGATATGCCGCATGTTTCTGCGCTTCAGCGTGTGCACAGTCGGCTCCAAACCATGGGCTGGCTTTGCTGGTCATGGGTTTATCGGAAAATGGAATAAAATATTCCATAGCCCGACATACTACCTCAGTAACCGCATTCGCGCAAACCGTCAGATCTCCAGAAGAAAAACACGTTTGCCGCCAAGGATATGAGGCGAAGAAATGTCGCATCTCATCCCAGTCTGCTAAATTGTATCTCCAGACACGCCGAATGCTCTTAGGGCTTGGGTCAGGCGGGGAGTATACTGAAACGGACTTAACCAGACAGTGATCGGAGCTACCAATGGGTGAGGATACCGCCACAGAGTATCGGTCTGGTTCAGTCGTGAGCAGAAGGTCGAGGCAGTTAGCAGTGTGGCTATCAATGTCAGGCACTCGCGTTGGCTCTTGAACAATCTGCGTTAAATTGAGCGCCAAAGCGAGCTTACGCGTCTCTCTCCCAGCGTGGTCCGTGATCTGGTGTGGGACTAACCACTCCTGGTGGTGAGCATTGAAGTCCCCTAGAACAACAAGCTGAGCCGAAGGATAGCGTTGCTGAGCCACATCTGCCGTTTCACTGAGATACTCCATTAGAAGAGTTGTCTCCCGGTCACCGCTATGTGATCTGTACACACCAGCATAGAGAATTTTCTCAATGCCAGTGTCCACTAGCACCCAAATCACCGAAAAGTGGGGATGTTCAAGGTTCCGGAGACGCAAACTACAAATGTCATCACGGACGAAAACGCAGATACCAGCGCGTGGAAGGAAGCGGTTTTCCAAGATGAATCCTGGATAGTCCAGATATGCCGTGTCTGATGGACATCCTATTTGCGTCTCAGTCAAGAAGAACAAGTGTGGTTTATTGGTCTCCAGATGATGATGGACCGCTTGCAGATTTGAGTGCAGCCCACGAATATTTGTGAGGTGCACTTTAAGAGTGAGGACGTGCATCTGCCGTTTAAACTTGTTCACTTTATTAGACTTTTTCATGGTTGGGTGAGTTAGGTAGACAAGTTAGAAGTGGACGAGATATTGGGATGCTAACCCTCAGTAATAGAGAAGCTTCCGCGCCAATGGAGAACTTGCGCGGAGACTGCGGGGACGCCCGAACCCCCCTGAAATTACCCACAAGTTCCTCACTTCCAGTCGCCAACTGGCCCTGTGGGCAACCTCAGGATTTTACACAAGCGGCGGGGCAGCCTTTCGTAGTTGGCTAGACTACTACTTGGGCCCCCTACAACTTGCGGTCGGCCAGCAGAGAGCACCGTGCTTCGGATCCCGCTACCCTCCGAAGCAAGGTCTCCGACGCGAAAGCCTCTCCATCACCAATACCGGTCTGCATACCCAACACAACTGTCCACATCTACTCGTCAGAACGGCTTCATTGGACGTCACGATGGAACACGACGAGTCGCTTGGCATCGTGGTTTTGTCCAATGGGTGGTAACTAAGCCGGCGGCTAAGGCCTTCCACCAGTTATTTGGTTGCTCTTTTGGCACCACCCAGGGGTCACGTGTAGGGAAACTAGGGTTAAAGCCTACGGACGCGAGCAAACACAAACCCCCACAATATAGCAAGCCCATTACAATATATGAGTTTGAAAAAAAAAGCAGTTCTCTTTCTCACTACTGGTGCAAGCAATCCGGCACAATGCAGAATTGAAAACTTTGATCCGAAGCTTCGATTACAACTGTAAAGAAGAAGCTACAAGAAACTTTACAGTGATGTTTTTGTCTTCTTTCTACTGTCTTTTACAATGTATATAATTCATTACAGTTGAGATAATGAATATGTTACAAAAATAACCACCATGTCACACCGGTGCAAGAAAAATACCGTGATTATCTTATTATAAACATTACAAATAGAAACTGAATTTATAGATAGGAATAGGCAATAGGCAAAGTACCTAAGATTACATACCGTTAAGCTTGGGATATTCAGGCCAAGCTTTTTTGTCCGACACATAATCATTTATTGTGTAATAGGCTTTTTTCATTAAGTTTGACTTTATGAATAATTTAAATTTACGCATTGACAATTGTTCGATACCGTCGGGCAACTTGTTATAAAAGCGTATACAGTTTCCCATAAATGAACCATTAACTTTCTGCAGTCTGAATCTTGGAACTTTCAATTTATTTTTGTTCCTAGTATTAAAGTTATGAATATCGCAATATCTGGGAAAAGAGCTAATGTTTTTGCGAGTGTACATCAAATTGTCGTAAATGTATTGACAAGCCACTGTAAGAATATTTATCTCCTTAAATCGTTCCCTGAGAGAGTCGCGGGATTTCATGTTATAAATGGAACGAATTGCTCTTTTCTGTAAGACAAAAATTGATTGTATGTCCGCGGCTTTACCCCACAGTAAGATGCCGTATGACATAATACTGTGGAAGTAACTAAAGTATACTAATCTTGCAGTGGCTTCATCAGTAAACTGTCTGATTTTACGCACAGCATATGCAGCAGAGCTCAATCTACCAGCAATGTTTGATATGTGAGGACCCCACTGTAATTTAGAGTCTATAGTTATGCCAAGGAACGTGACAGATTGTACTAAATCTAATGGCTCACCATTCAGTAATAAATTTGTAGGAGACCCCCTAACATTAGGTAACGAAAACTTAATACATTTAGTTTTCTTATTATTTAACAGTAGATTGTTTTTAGTAAACCAGTTCAAAACCAGTGAAATTGCCTTGTTAACGTCGTCAAAATCATTAATAGATCGGTCAACCTTAAAAATAAGAGACGTATCATCTGCGAACAAAACAATATCACATAGGTTCTTTACAAAAAATGGAAGATCGTTAATATAGGCCAAAAATAAGAATGGTCCTAGTATTGAACCCTGCGGGACCCCCATTTTAGTGATAGAACCAGATGATCTTGCTCCATTAACTTCAACTGTCTGAATTCTATTACCAAGATAAGAAGAGACAAGATCAAGAGCTTTCCCACAAACCCCGTAATGCTTTAATTTAAAAATTAGGGTTTCGTGACATACGCAATCAAATGCTTTGGATAAGTCACAAAAAATACCTATGGCATCCTGTGACTTCTCCCTGTGACTTATAATTTTTTTACAGTAATTGTATGAATTAGAACTATATTTAGTATTTTAAAATAGAATTAAAACATTTTCAAGCAACTGAAACTTACATAAACCTTTTCTATTACCTTATAAGCATGCTACATTAAAATGACGCCGTTGAAGTTTAAAGTCAATTTTCTCGAAACTATCAATTTGACAGTTAAACCCTTTTTATTCTGAACCCTTCAATTGTGATACATTTTTACCTCCGCCCTATAATTTTGCCCTACCTTAAATTCGACTCTAGCTACAGCCCTGGTTTCACCTATAGCGGTAATTGTTGGGAGCAGTCCCTCGAATTTGTCGACGAATATGTCTACCTAGGACAGACTGACCAAACAGGTAGGTCCAATTTCGACAAAGAGGTCTTAAAGAATTTAACTCGGTTGAGCAGCGTACGTGAAGCTTCGACCTATCTTTTCGTCCAAAATATCACAAAGCCTGAAAACAAAGGTTTTCAATCAGTGTGTGTGATGTCAGTGATTACTTATGACACTGAAACGTGGTCTCTTACTGTTAGCTTCATTAGAAAGCTCAAAGTCGCGCAATGAAGTATGGCGAGAGCTATTTCGGTGTTTCCCTGAGATATAAGATGCGAACTGAGGAGATCCACAGGAGCACTTAAGTGACTGATATGGCTCTTAGAATTAGCAAGTTGAAATAGCAATGGCCTGGCCTTATCGCTCGTAGTACTGACAACCGATAGGAAAGACCTCGATCCGGAAGCCAGCCCTATGAGGCCGGTCTACGCTGCGTCTATAATAATATATAGGTAGTATATTTATCTTGAAAATTATAGTCCAACTACCGCCATCTAGTCTTTAAAGCAAAATTTATTTTTCATAGCTGGCAGCATCGCCATCGGCCTTTGACAGCGGCTCTCTGTCAATGACAATGACAATTAAATGTCAGTTTTGAAATTTACTTAGCCTGTATTGTCTCAAAGCGAATGGACGAAAATATTTTTTCCATCGGAAGTCATAAGTTTGATATTTCTAAACTACATCAAAAGGTAATTATTTAGTAAACCGGTTTTCTAAGTATCTCTGGCGTAACTTTAAACGTGTTCTATAAACGTACGTGTGATGTAAAGTAATATTTTAACGTGTTAAAAATCTCTTGTAAGACAGACTACACTTTATATTCATTTATTGTTTAAAAATAGTGATTCACTGATGACTACGCAGCAGTACGTTTTCAATGTGTAAACAACAATAAGAGCAATAAAAGTAATGTGTGATTTGTGCAATACATAACTGCTATAATAATAGAATTCGCCCTATTTACTGACACTAGTTTTTTTTTTATAGTGCTATAACGATCTACATAAACTTTAATTCATCTCTTGAATTCCAGATTTCATTGAATATTTTCCTTAAAAATCTTATAGTACTCTTGTCGTTAATCACATAACTATAATTGAAAACCTAAGTTTCAAAATCATTGTAAAATAAAGTTTAAAGAATTGCTATGTATTCTAAATCACATAATTTAAGCACAAAGTAAGTAATAAATAAATACCTAATAAGTTATTCAACAAAATATAATATAGGTATTTTACTTCACTGTGCACAAGATAGATAAAGTAGTAAGCAGGTACTAAGGTTTCAATGTTTGGGATATCTATTACAAATCTTGTTAAAGATGCCTTTTTTAAATTCCTAAGTACCTATGCCAGTAAAAGCTAACCAATAGTTTAGCATATTTTTCACGTTTTATCTCACAAATACCAATGATGCTATAATATTAATGTAGCACAATTTATCACAACAAATTTTCACAGATTTATGTTGCTGAATTTACACTTGCTTCCCTGTGGTTAGCCCTGCTAACAGAATTTTAAACCACCCCTAGATTTATCCAACTTGGGTTTAAAATCTGTCTTTAACAGTTGTGTAGAAGTTTTCATAGATAAGAATTTTTTGCATGATAAAGTGGTACATTAACCATCTACCTTCGTAATTTCTACTGCAATGTGACACATAAAAATTAAATCTATATCTATCAACATAAAATGAAGACATAAAATGAAGTGCCTTGTTTTTATTTTAATAATTCATAAGAATAAATTTTTTAATATAATTATGCAATGTGACATATTATCGCTACCCAGTCAAATGTAAAAAAAAATTGGCGGCTACATAAGTTCAATTCGCATTGTCAAATTTACAACTAGAAAACATATCAAACATAATTTTGATGGTAGTAACTCATCTTTAGTTAAATATAAATTCCAGCATAACAATGTCAGAACGGGAACCAATCAGTGGGTCCAGCAGGGACAACTATGGAGCGACCACAAGTGTCCCAACAGTGGGATTTGCTGACTTCAGTCCCACAGAGCTATATAACCTTAGTGAAGGAATCGCTGATAATATAAATACCATTAACAGCGGGCTACGGACACTTGAGAAAACTATGAAACAGATCGGAGGACCTAATGACAATGTTCAGCTAAGAGATAAGATGTAAGTTCAACATTGTTATATATGTCTATACAAATCTATAATATAATATCTATGGTATGTATCACTGTATATCTCATACTGTAACATTTCAACATGTTTTGATGAAATTGAAAATAGACATTCCTTGTTCCATAATCTTAGATATTTCATGTAAACAAAAGGTAAATAACAGTGCATAAAATATAATAAATATCTGTGGGCATTTAACACAACGCCAGCTAGCCCCAAACTAAGCAAAGCTTGTACTATGGGAACCGGATAACTGATACAATACTTAGATACTTTTTGTTTGTAAATACAATATAACACCCAGACACAGGACAAACATCGATGTTCATGACACAAATGTTTGTCCTGGGTGGGAATCGAACCCACAACCTGCAGTTCAGAAGGCAGGGATACTACCAACTGAGCTAATGGGCCAGTCAACATCTTTCATAATCATAGCATAATATATTAGATGAAAAAAATGTTTGACGTGATAACGTCTTATAAATTGATGAACGCAGGCTGCACGCACGAGAAAACCATGACTTATTGTCACATTCTGCCTGAGCCGAGCGTGCGAGCGAGAGCGCGAAACAGGCGATAGAGAGGCACGATCAACCTAAGTGTTTTCTTATGACGTTATCACGTCAAAATTATCGTCCGTAAACTGACTTTACAGACCACCATTTTTTTTAAATATATAGTTGTAATCTAATCAATTATGGAATAAAAATGGATTTGTACTACTTATTTGTTTTACCATAATATCTATTATGATATAGAAAAACAATTTTTGATAGAAAATATCTTTTTGACACATTTCTTTGTTTACATAAAATATTTAAGATTATGGAACATAGTATATTTATGAGTATTTGTGGATACAAAGATTAGATATTTAATCTTTTTTATTTACCTGATACTGACTGATTATAATGCAAAATGCAAAAGCTGATCTGGAATAAGGATACAATTTGAACCTGTGATAGGCTGATAACTAAATACTACGACGGTGACTCATCTCACTAGTGTATTTGATATTGTATTAAATAAACTGTGTTACTTATGACTAATTAGAGAAAATCTTACTATTGTTAGTAGATTATATTATTCTTATCATCATTATTGCACAGAATACTAAAACAATAATATTCTGTTCTATTTTGTAATACTTAATGGTCCTAACCACTGACACATGTATACAAATTTGAAGAAACTTCTTCATACCTCTTCTTCTTCTGACTTGGGGAGTAAGGTGATGAATGCTAGGCAAACGGAAGTTGAAAAATGTTGGTTAACGTAGTTCTCCATTGTCAATATAACAAAGTTAAAATTTGTATTCTTATGTTTGTATGTCCAGAAAAATTACAATTTACAATTGTAAAGATGGCAACATTAACATCAAACAAAGCAAAAACAAAGTTACACCGGCCTATAGGTGGAGCTAAACTAAAGAACATGTCTAAAGTGCATGTTTCTTTATGCTGTATGATGTGATCTTTATATTTTGAAAGTTGTTTATGTTAAATGACCTTAAATATGGTGGTTTCCAGTCACGATACTCAGCAGAAAGTGAACAGCTCGGTATCGGCGACGGCGCGCGACATCCAGCGTCTAGGAGTGGTGGTACGGAGAGGAGACAAGCCGCAGAAGTTGCAGGTCGAACGTCTCACGCAGGCCTTCAGGGATGCACTCGATACTTACACTTCAGTGCAGAAGGTACAATCTATATATAAAAAAACTATGGGGATTATCATCATCATCATAATACTGTTTTTTGTTTTTGGTTTGGCTCCACACTTTTGTGTATTTAGCCAGTGTCAAGTAATTGATAATTTTTCAAGTTAATTAATATATAATATGTGTCAAGTCAAGTCACAGTCCAAGTCATCAAGTCAAGTCTTACTCCTAGTAAAGAGGTGGTAAATTTACCAGAAGCTTCTATGGAGTTTTGGAAACAACACGAAAAGAAACGTTTCGCCATCTTTATACCATTTTCCCATACTCATGCCTGTAATCCAGCACTTAACGAATAAAATGCCACCAATTTTATGCACAAACACTGAAAATAACACAAGTTTTGGAAAATAATACAATGCGGTGACGCTATCTTTTTCCTTTTCCCGCCATAAAACTATCATAAAACTTGAATTCAATTGAATTCTTCAATTCAAGAGTGAACAGCGGGGTGATCACTGAACTTTGATTTCAATGTGACAAGAGATATTTCATTCCAAATTTGATAATTTCCATAGTAACTTTATTGTACTACCACAGCTTATGTAAATAGTTACTATGGAAATTTTCAAACTGTTGAATTGCGATCAAAGTTCCATGATCAATCCAGCTATCTAGTTCCCATACTACAAGAGTACAAGCCGAGATGTCGACAAATATTAATTTTTTTTTTTTAAGATTTGGCTCCACACTTTTGTGTATTTAGCCAGTGTCAAGTTATTGATAATTTATCAAGTTATCGATATTTCACGCAAATATGTGTCAAGTCACAGTCGAAGTCATCAAGTCAAGCCATAGTCAAGTCAGTCTAGTCAAAGTCATACTCCTAGTAAAGTGGTGGCAACTTTACTTGAAGCTTCCATGGAGTTTTGGAAACAACACGAAAAGAAACGTTTCACCATCATTATACCATTTTCCCACACTCACGCCTGTAATCCAGCACTTAACGAATAAAATGCCACCAATTTTATGCACTAACACTGAAAATAACACATGTTTTGGAAAATAATACAATGCGGCGACGCGACCTTTTTCGTTTTCCCGCCCCAAATATTAATTAATTGATTATTTTTGTTTTACAGCAAGTAACAGAAAAGATGGCGGCCCATATGCCGCGACCTACTCGAGTTCGCAACGATCCGCTGCTAATGGAGCAACAAGCAATCGCGGATGATGAAGAAGCCACGCTATTGGCCAACCAACAGGCACAGGTTTGTGTCGACCAATCACAGACGACTATTCTCATAGAAACAATGGTTTTTACTGTACTAGTTGACCCACCTCACCCTCGCACGGGTGAATTAGTAAAACGCGATCGAACGGGATAAAAAACATCCTTTGTCCGTCTCCTGGTTTTAAGCTACCTCACCACCAATTTTCAGCCAAATCGGTTCAGCCGTTCTTGAGTTATAAATAGTGTAACTAACACGACTTTTATATTTATACACGGTGGAATTTAATTCGTTATATTCCTTTAATGTATGTATTCAGTCCATGTTATAGAACGCTTCCATATAACTAACATAAAAAGTACTTATGAAATAAAACTTAAATCTAAGTATTATCAAATGACTGCAAATTTAAATTCTAAAGAAAAGCCTTGCGACATTGAACAAAGCAGGTGTTTTATTGCCTACGAAACATTTACAAAGCACTCAGCTGGTACCCACGCTGTGTATACCGTTAAATAGACATTTCGGCTGTCATGCAGTTATTTTAGGAGGCACTAAATACTAAAACACAACCAAATTTTTGTTAATTGGACCTTGTAAGAATATTCTATAGCATGGTCTGAGTACATACATTAAAGGAAAAAAGTGAATTAAATTCCACCGTTTATAGATTATGAAAAGTAACTGCACTAGTCACTTTCAGCTCTAATAAATTAATATTCATGGCCTAGAGCACTACACTGCCTTAGATAGAAAGAGAGGTGACTAGTACAGTTGAGACAGCCAATGATCAACAAGCAACAAAAAAACGAGTGTGCTTTAGACCACACCACTTAAGTAATTTTTTTTAGTTTAGTTCCATCTATATAGCTTTGCTTAATCTTAATGTCGCCATCTTGTTAATTGAAGGGGTGAGAATAAAAAGGGTTTAACTGATTTTTTTTTTTTTTACAAAATGACATGGGTATCGTTGCATTCAGCGTGAAATTATCTACAATAATACATTCTCAAAATACCGAAATGAGGCTTAAATCTCGAGATTTTGAGTCTAAAAACGGTTTATCTATCACAGGAATACAGTTCGCTTAGCATAAAAACATTATTGTATTTATTTTATTATATGATATTTTTACAGTAATTGTATGAATTAGTATTATATTTAGTATTTTAAAATAGAATCAAAACATTTTCAAGTAACTGAAACTTACATAAACCTTTTCTATTACCTAATAAGCACTCTACATTAAAACGACGCCGTTAAAGTTTCAAGTAAATTTTCTCGAAACTGTCAATTTGATAGTTACACCCTTTTTATTCTCAACCTTTCAATTGTAAATTGTCATTTTACCGGACATGCCAACATAACAATACAAATTTTTAACTTTGTTATGTTGACAATGGAGACATGTCAATCAACTTCCGCATTCACCAGCTTACTTTCCAAGTCAAGCGTCCATAAAGAAGTTTTACTTCAAAAATGACGCGTTAGATTGATAGGAATCTATCTAACGCGGCGTCGTGCTCCAGGCCATATGCGTTAGAAAGAGAGGGTAATAGCACAGTTGAGGCAGCCAATGATCAACAGGCAACAAGAAAGTAGAGGCGATCCTCTACTTGAAAGTTCACACTATATATTTTTCCAGGCCCGTCTCGTACAATTTTTATATTTTTCCAGACCCGTCTCGTACAATTTTTATATTTTTCCAGGCCCGTCTCGTAGAATTTGAAACCAGTATGCTTCTCGAGAGAGAAGCGTACGTGAATAAAATTGAGGCCGACGTGCTGGATGTCAGCCAGATCATGCAGAATCTAGCCGAGATTGTCAGCAGCCAAGCTCAAACTGTCGGTAAGTAATTAATGCCCGTTTAAAAATGAATTATACGCTACTAACTTTATAGCGGACAGCCAATGAATGGAACAGCTTGCCGGCGTCCTTGTTTCCTTTTAACTATATATTCATATAATATTAGGTCTTTACCTATGAAATTGCCGTTTTGTTTGAAAAAAGTTAAAGTATTTTTTTTTCGAAGTTATTTATTTCTTTTATTCAAAGTAATCACCCCTGCAATCAATGCATCTTTGCCAACGCTGTGGCAGTTTATGGATGCCCTTCTTGAAAAATCAGCAGGACGGGAGACAACAAACTCTTCAAAGGCGTTTTGTACTGACTCTCGGGAATTGAATTTTTTTCCCGCTAAAAAGTTGTCCAAATTTTGGAAAAAGTAATAGTCGGTAGGCGCAAGATCTGGTGAGTATGGCGGATGAGGGAGAGCTTCCAAACCCAACTCATGCAGCTTAGAGACGGTCTGTTGTGCAGTATGGGGTCGCGCGTTGTCGTGAAGTAGCAGTGGAGACGACCGATTGACCAAAGCTGGTTGCAAACGTGCGAGTTTCGCCATCATTGTGGTCAGTTCTTCAATATACACATCTGCAGTAATGCTCTCGCCGTTTTGTAAAAAGCTATGATGAATCACACCAGAACTAGACCACCAAACTATGACCATCACCTTTCTAGGGGTCATTTTTCGTTTTGCACATTGCTTTGGTACCGAACCAGGATCTAACCAACTTGCTGAGCGCTTTCGATTGTCAAAAAGAATCCATTTTTCGTCGCACGTAACAATTCGGTTCAAAATTCCTTCATTTCTGTGCCTGTTAAACAGCGCAAGGCAAGTCTTGACGCGTACGTTGCGCTGGCGATCGTTAAGTTCGTGGGGCACCCATCTATCAAGCTTTTTTATCTTGCCAATCTGTCGCAAATGGACCAATATTGTTTTGATGCTAACATCAAAAGCTGCTGCAAGCTCAGCTGTAGATTGAGATTCATCAGCTTCCACAATCGCCTTTAATTCATCATTGTTGACCAAAGTTTCCGGATGACCACGAGGTTCATTTTTCAAGTCAAAATTCCCAGAACGGAACCGAGCAAACCAATAACGGGTTGTACGTTCGTTTGTACAGTTCTCTCCGTAAACGTCGTTGATGTTACGTGTCGTTTGTGCCGCGTTGGTGCCACGACGGAACTCATATTCCATAATTACACGAAATTTCAAAGTATCCATTATGAGGAAAAATGTTGAAATGTAATGAAAATACAACGCTAATCAATAAACAAAAGACTGATATTGTAAATAGAATGTCATATTTTTAAAACAAAATTAATTTGAATTTGGAATTCATAGCCAATCAAAACTTTTTTTTGTTTGAAAAAGTCTGTACTGCAATACGGCAATTTCATAGGTAAAGACCTATTATATAACCTGGGAGTTTTCAAGTCAAGAGTGAACAGCCATCTTCTAGGCAGTTCCATACGCCAATTTATAGAGTCAGGACTAATAGTGGACTGTATAAATAAAATAACATGTTTTTCTTCGGTTTTCCAAGCACAACTGCCGATTGAAGACTCCCAGGTATCATGGAACAGTGTCACTCGGAACTCTATAACATAAAGTTTCGCGTGACACTGCACTGCGCACATCATCCTGAGACATAAGTCTGGCAATAAGATTACTCGACTATGAGATCACATCGTAAAGTCTCAATTGCCTAGTAATTTCATTAGCTACAGTGCCCTTTAAACCGGAATACAGTAATGCTTGCATACTACTGCTTGACGGCAGAATAACTGGCAAAGCGGTGGTACCTATCTAGACGAACTTTGCTAAAAATTGCTACAACCTAGTGATGTACTACAATTTTATAGAGGACATCAATATCTACAAAAAACGTCCGGGATACCATACGTCTTACTAATACAGTTACATCACAATAACTAGATTATTTCTATGTTAAAATATGCAATAGTAATGCCGGTTCAAACTAGGCCACATTATTCGTAGCTGCGTATCAATCCTTATCCAACTTCCTTCCTCCTCCTCCATTCTTCTCCCTCCTTCCATCCTTTTTTTCCAAATAAATCACTTCGCATTTAATTTATAATTTTTGAAAATTTGTTTAAATAATCTGGCAAAGCCGGGGCAAGCCGCTAGTCCTTAATAAAATTGTGTGACTACCACATTTCAGATACGGTTGAAAGCCATATCGAGGCTGCTACAGCGAACGTGGAAAGCGGAGCCGATGAGCTCGCAAAGGCCGCAGAGTACCAACGCCGGTACAGGAGGAAAATGTTCGTACTCATACTTATCGGCGTCATTCTTGCCACTGTTTTCATCGTTTGGATCGTTAAAGCCTTCAGATAAATCGTCTTTGATTATTTTTGGTTTAATTTTCGTTTCAAAATATCGTAGGAATATTGGAAATTATAATTTAAATGTGTACTTTTATTGTATACATGGCAACTTTTTATTATCTGTTGTAGATTTGGATTTGTGGGTGACACAAACATGTCTTCAAATTTTGTATTGAACAATAACCACCTAATAAGGGTAATGCTTATATTTATGGCAGAATTATATGGAGCGTAAAATCCTTAAAATCTTCATTTCTTATTATTTCCAGCAAGTAAAGCTATTTATTTTCTTGCTAATGAAGTGAAAATATTGTGTATAAATTATAACTTGTCTTTATTTTTTCTAGTACAACTGTATTGTACTAACTTTCTGATTTAAACATTAAAAAGACGCCGCCATTTTGAATTAGTGTAAATCTTTTGGAACTACCCTCAATATTATTTGAATTAAAAATTTAGGCCTAATCTCTAATGCTAGTAAAATTACATAAATGTTATTCAAAACTAAATTATCATTTTATTATATTCCATAAAATATTTTACTAATAGAGACTTTTCATGTTCCTAAACATGAACATAATCAATAAAAACTGTCGTTCGCTATAAAAAAAACACAGATGGCGTTGCTGCAACGACATTACTATATGAAGTATGAGTTGGTCGTATTAATTACTGATATATAGTCAAACTTTGTCAGATTGATGGTAGATAGACATTCTTGACACCAAGGTAACAAATACAACAAAAGGAAATAACTTATGAGTAGGTTACGATGGGCGGTCTTATCTCTAAAAAGCGGTCTCTTCCAGACAACATTTGTACGGACAGAGCATGTAGGGATAGTAATGATTATAAATAAAATATTAAATATTTAAATTTTGAATTTTGTTTTTCTACTTACTCTCGATCTGTGATTAATCTTTGCTGTATTATATTATATATTTTTGTGTTTATGCTTATATGTATATGTAAAAAATTACAGATATAAATAAGCGGCCCTTGATATGTAGATTTTTTATATGATAGAAAAGCATGCATAATTGATTATAGCCGAATTTTAATTAAAATACTGTAGCATGAAGGAAAATGATTTGACTTGTTTATTTACAGTATAACCCTTGTTTTGTTATTAATGTTATTTTAATAAGAGTATAATTGTAAGTTTATTGATAGTCAAAAATAATTATTAACAACTTTTGGATGGTAAGATATTGTATATTTGAAATGTCTTATCATTATTATAATGGAAGTCACTAAAAAGTATGTACAATAAAAATGTGTAATAAAAAATGTCACCTGTAAACCATTTGCAAGCGAGCAAAATATATCGTTTAAAATAATATGACCGTATGTTTAATACTAGGTTTTTTGGGATAAAAAAAACTTGCCTAAATATATAAAATAACCCGTTAGTGGAGGGAAAAGTGCTTAGAATGCTGGCAGCATTACTACTTTGAATGTCAACGCTTATTTTTTTTTTGCAAATAAAATCCAGCTTTCTGGTCACCTGATGCCTCCACCGAACTTTTGGACAAGACTGGACTGTATGTTTTCGTGGTAGCAGACATATTTTATTTTACGCGTTTTTTTACACTTGCAAAATAATTGTTTTTCCATCCAAACATATTTAGTTTGGATAAATTTTAATCTATATAGATGTAACCGTAATACGGGTTACAATTGAAGGGGTGAGAACAAAAAGGGTTTAACTGTCAAATTGATAGTTTCGAGAAAATGGACTTTAAACTTCAACAGCTTCATTTTAATGTAGAGTGCTTATTAAGTAATAGAAAATGTTTATGTAACTTTTGGTTGTTTGAAAATGTATTAATTCTATTTTAAAATACAAAATATAGTACTAATTTGAACAATTACTGTAAAAATATAATATAATAAAATAAATATAATAATGTTTTTATGCTAAGCGAACTGTATTCCTGTGTCAGATAAACCGTTTTTAGACTGAAAATCTCGAGATGTAAGTCTCATTTCGGAATTTTGAGAATGTATTATTTATATTATAGATAATTTCACGCTGAACCCAACGATTCATTTTGTGAAAAAAATCAGTTAAACCCTTTTTGTTCTCACCCCTTCAATTGTATATTTATATACACAGTCATGTCTTTGGGTGAACAATGAACGTGACAGTTTCCCAGAACTCAAAAGAATATAATATCTGTTACAATATAATTATTAACTTTATTACATAAAAAATGCCCGTTGAACTAAATTTTGACAGCTAAAGTTCGCATTTTTTTCTCTAGGACTTACCCGAATTGCAGTAGTCATGTCACAGAGTATTTATGCATAGAAAAAAAAGCGAAAATAATTGTTCTGAGTCTGGGTGTTGTGGGACCATGGTCCTCGTAGTTCCCTAGACACTGGTAATCCTAGTTAGGGTCCAGGACCTATGTATGTGATCGTTGAGCGTTATTATTATTATAGAGAGAAAAGTACGAACTTAGAAGCTGTCAAAGTTAAGTGCAAACGAGCATAGTTAACGTAGAATATATTAATTTATGTTAATCATAGATAGGTATTTTATAGTTATATAAAATTATCGCCTGTCATTAATATATAATTTTGGAGAACATTCCAATATTCTTTTTATTTCAATAAAGTTTAAAATAATTGTTTGATATATAAATTTTACAATAGTAACTCAATATCTATGAGAATGCGGTTTAGTTTTCATTAAAATCATTTTTTTGACTTGACTCTTGTGCCAGTAGTACAAGAGCGTTCACATAGAGCGTTTGTGACAGAACGCAACTTTTTCCCGATCGTTAACAATGTTGACGGCTGGGTGTTACCGATCGGGAATGACCCTCTTGATCGAACGACCCTCATTGAAAAGTTGTAATAATCTATAACATAAACAAAATAATAACAACAAAAGTTTGTGGATCGATCAAAGTAGCTGTAACTAAAAAACAATGCTTCTACGTTTAGATCGTAAATAATTTTTCAAAAATATTTCATTTAGGTTATATTTTATTTGTTGCCTTATTTTTATGTGAAATATTTATAATAAATCGAATAAAAGTATTCTCTTCTTTTATTTCATAAATATTACTTGATTACCTTGACTGACCCTTATAGCTCAGCTGGTAGTAGCTCTGCCTTCCGGTTGTGGATTCGATTTCCACCCAGGACAAACATTTGTGTGATAAAAAAGTATAGTAAAGTAAGCATTTTGGAGAGTGTGCATTGGAGTTGCATAATCTGATTCCGCCGTCACCGTTCCACCATCAGACAACCAGATGTACGAAAAAGCGCCACCGGTAGGTACATGGTTAATATCCCACATGTGCGAACAAAGAGATTTGGCTCCACATTTATCATGCGAACAGCCAAAGAGTGGAACGCTTTACCGGCATCCGTATTTCCCGAAAACTACACCTTGGAGTCTTCAAATCGAGAGTGAACAGGTATCTTCTAGGCAAGCGTGTTACATCCTAGACTGCATCGTCACTTACCATCAGGTGCGATAGTGGTCAAGCGCGAGCCTATCAAACAATAAAAAAAAAAAACAGTTATCTGAGCCTTGCTTAGTTTGAGGTAAGATGGCGTTGTGTGAAATGTCCACAATATATTATTTATTTATTACCTTTATTATAAGCCATAAAGAATGTTGTCTTATCCATATGAATGGCGCGGGCTTGCCTCCTTTTTTAGTTTACCTATTATTTAAATCCGTACAAATTGCGGATCTTTGCCTCCTTTTTGGAAATTTGTACTTTTTATCAGTTCAACCCAATTGTATAGGTAGCTTTTTAATTACAATAGACTCCAAAAAAGGAACAAGTCATTTGTTTGTTACCTCGGAACTCCGTCATTTATAAACCGATATGAAAAATTCTTGTTATTTGAAAGGAAATATCTTCAGATTGACCCCATAGAAATTTAAGTCAAGTCCGGTTTAGTATTTTAATTTATAAATCAAAATAACTGGAAAAATAATGTCGTCGTAATACTCAGTATGAAATCAAGGCTATTGAAATCGGTTTAAAATAAAAGGCTTCGAATTGCAGGTGGAACCGCGGGCTACCTAAAGGTTTACTTAGTAATACAAAAATAACAAACACCTTTAAAAAAAAACCTTTATTGCGCACGTAAGTATGTACCCACAGTAAAATAAAACAAATTAATAAATATTTCGGCTTTTGTATTCAATAATTTTACAAATTACAAATATAATATTATCTAGGCAATGTGTAACAAAATGAGTAGTTTAGGAGTACCTATTTGGCTAAAAAAAAGTATAAAGAAGAAAGCTGGTTTTGAACACTACATAATTATTCTGTTACACATTACATGTAAAATTTTAAAAGAAATTAATGATTTTCAACATTTAGAATAAGGAACTTTCTGCTTCACAGTAAAACCACGTTTTAATCGTTAAAATCCTGCAAAACCGCATGGTGTGATCAATGACTAAACACTAAGCAACACTTCCCTCGGGTTCCCGTACGTTTGTTAAATTCATGTCAACTTGGCACACCAAATACTGAACACTCATTGGTTGTCTGTTGATCATCGGCTGTCGTCAACCAATGAGCGTACAGTATTTAGTGTTTTCATTTGACACGAGATTGACAAACGTACGAAAAACCGAGAGCTAGAGAGCTAAGTGCGATCTTAGGAGTTTTCAAACATTAAACAGCATAATGCCCGTCTGCAAAGAAAATTCCAAACGTATTGAAGGGTTGAGAATAAAAAGGGTTTAACTGTCAAATTGACAGTTTCGAGAAAATTGACTTTAAACGTCAACGGCTTCATTTTAATGTAGAGTGCTTATAAGGTAATAGAGAAAGGTTTATGTAAGTTTCAGTTCCTTGAAAATGTATGATTTCTATTTAATATATTATTTAAAATATTAAACCTAAGACCTAATTCGTAAAATTACTGTAAACATATAATAAAATAAATATAATAATGTTTTTATGCTAAGCGAACTGTATTCCTGTGACAGATAAACCGTTTTTAGACTCAAAATCCCGAGATTTAAGCCTCATTTCGGTATTTTGAGAATGTATTATTGTAGATAATTTCACGCTGAATCCAACGATACCCATAAGTCATTTTGTGAAAAAATCCCTTAAGCCCTTTTTGTTCTCACCCCTTCAATTAAGTGTAGGTCGTTTGTCATGTAAACCAGGGCCCGTGCCGTGAGCTCTTAGCGCGGGCCTGAACTGAATTGCTTTGACTTTCGTCTTGCTCTCTCAGCTGGGGAAAAGGTGAGACTAAAGTCAAAGCGATTCAGTTCAGTCTTGCGCTGAGGGCTCAAGGTACGGGCCTAGACAAATTACTAGACTTTACAAATTATGTACGCACCATTCTGTTCGTATAAAAATAAATGTATATTTTTATTGCGATACAGAGCTTTTTAGTAGGTATTTCAGAGATCTATTAAGACACGAAGAAACTTATGTTTTGATACAAGTTCGTTACGAGAAATATTTAGTGGTCCTACCACCATATGCTAATAATAAATTAGTAACTACAACTAGTACACGGCTAACACTCACGAGATACAGTCGAATAACTCGACCGGTGTTCGGGAAATATATCGGCATTCTCATGGAGCGTCGAGCCGCCACCGCTTCCGCGGTTTGGCTACATTCATCAAAGTAAATGGCAGCTTACTAATCTCACATCAAAACATAAGTTAAAACTTGAACGTAGATTTAATATTAATTATTGCTTTGTCATCTACATAAAACTATTAATATACACAATTACATTCCACTTAACAAGAAAAAAATATTAATTTTAGAAAATAATAGACTATCAAACCGTAGGCGAACGATTTTTTTAGCCGACATACCGACTAGTTACGGAAAAGGTACGAGATGACGTCACAAACCATGTTTTATAACAGGAACTATATGGGAAAATCCTGTCTTTAAATTTGACCAACTTCACTGCTGAAGCGCTCTAATTTTGTTTCTCTGGTACTTTAAAAAGTTTTTCTTCTTTCAATAGATAGATTATTTAATTTTTCGACCTTAAAAAATTGGATTTAACTTATAAAATGGCGTCGGATCTCTACAATATCCTAATTCCGGCGAAATTGCTATGTACTTCATTGATTCGGATTTCCCCATACTACCTCTGTAAATAACAATATTAACGACGCCATGTCGTGAATCGACAGTTATCCCTTTACAGTGGAAGTGATATTTGATTATCCATACATTAAATCAAAATTGGTTGCATTCGTCGATATTATTAACAATTTAAAATTCTATACTACTATATAAGACTATTGAACAATACGAATCTCCTAGACTTCAGATGAAACTAAGCACTATATTATCAAATTGAAAGCGTTTCGATTCGAGAATAGGTTACAGTGGTACGAAATCTACACTCCACCTCTTTTGTCCTGAATGTAAACGATGTGTGGGGAGTGTGGGAAGCTTGAATATAATACTTTAGAATTAAACGTGAATAATTATGCTGATCTAAATTGTCAAGAATTTCTTGAACAATTGTCAGCAACTGTTTCGGTCGCCTACTTACACCAAAAACAAAAACCTAATCAACCAAAATGGTAACATGTGAAAATTTGGAATTTTTAACTTATCTTCTACGTATGCGATTCTTATTGTCGCTTTTATTAATAAACAGCTGAAATTTCAACGTTTTAAAACACATTTTGCATTGCGCAGAGTATTAAATTATGCGACCGTTTGAAATGTCTGACGAAAAACATGGCACGTATTTAAAAATAGGCTTTTATTAGCGGCTTGACAGAATCACTTAAACTATAACAGCCTTATTAATAAACACGAACTAGCTTTAGATTAGTTACACCATCTTTTGTCTCTTTCAATCCTGATAAATATTCCAATAGCAAAAAAGGACAAAAGCTGAAGTAACTCCGAGACTAATACCCGTTTATTAATAAGGCTGTAAGAGTTTCGCGCCACGAAAATTATTGTAACTTTTGTTTTAAACATTAACCATACTACCACAAATACATAAACAAGGCTTAGACAGATGTCAAAGGCATGTTTAACCATACAAAACAGTATTTAAACACTTATTTAAGGCTTGTTTAAATCTTGTGATTAAACCGTAACTGTTTACGAATGCTTTATTCATTTATTTGTAGCAACTTTCGAAATATTACGAAATATTTAGGAACTTGAAATATTATTGTAAATTTGACACTGGCTTAAAGCACTAAACCTCCCACGTACGTTCGTCAAACTCATGTCATTGTAAAATTAAGACACCAAATACTGCACGCTCATTGGTCGAAAACGGCCAATGATCAATAAACCAACAAACGCTCAGTATTTGGTGCTTTAAGTTGACAGTTTAACGTACGAGAAGCCATCAGGAGTTAGTGTAACACGATACCTGTCTGCACTAAGCACGGTCGTAAGTTCGCTCTTATCCCTCTAAGACGGACCTACTGCAACAAATTTGGGTAAGTCATAGAACGATAAGTACGAGTTTAAGAGATAGCAAGTTTTAGTGTAACGGGCTTAGTGATGAACATTTTCGTAACTGTTTATGTGCCATATCTTTTGCCAAGAACTATAAATATTGAAACTGAAATTTAATTAAACAATACTGACATGTGATTATTTATATAATTAAAATAAATATCAAGTTTATTATATACTGTTTACATGTCAAATTTTGTAGTATGGCCGTTTTTGTTAATTTCGTTTTATTTAGATATATTTAACAAGACCATATTATATAACTTAAACAAGTTTTAAACAGTTCTATTGGTGGTCGTTCAACAGTTCATCATCACCTCTTAGCGAGATTCAAATGAAGACCTAAAGTGAAGAACTAAAGAGAGAGTGAGAATGAGTTAATGAGAGAGATTGTAATATAAACGCTACAATTTATATTGTATTATATATTACACATTTCACTTATAGATAAACTCTTTATTGACACTAAGGTGAAAAAAAACAAAAACAGGAAATAACTCATGAGTAGGTTATAATGGACGGTCTTATCGCTAAAAAGCGATATTTTCAGACAACCTTTAGTATTAATTATTATTATTATTAATACTTCACTTTGTCTTCATTTGGAACGCGCTAAGAGATGATTGTAATTTAGGTACACCTTATTTATGTTTTTATGATATTGATTTAGTAATTTTATTACGCAGTCGTGTAGTTAATTTACTAATTATCAGCTTTACCTATAAACTTTAAATTTAATCAATGTTTAAAATACTCAACTTCAGTTTCTCGGGCTTCTATCATACTCGTGGCAATTTTACACACCGAATACTGAACTCTCATTGGTTGCCTGTTGATCATCGACTGGCTGGCTTCAACCAATCAGCGTACAGTATTTGGTGTTACGTTGACACGGGTTCGATAAACGTACGAGAAACCGGGATTCAGTTTAGTTTTAGACATTTCACGTCGGAAAAAAATTGACAGCACATTTTAAGCATTAATCAAATTTAAGTAACGTTTAGAAATAAGGACTTAATAAGGAAATAATTCGGCATCATTGCAGTGAACAAATTAAATAAGTAATCAGTTTACATTTGGTTCGTCGAAATGCAATGTGTTTCATATCTAAATTTACATTTATTACGTACATGTTAAAGATTAAAATTAAATGATATTCGTTATTCACAGATTATGTAACATTTTTATTAACATATAATTTTTTTTTACAATGTTTACACCTACGCCTGTACCGATTTTGATGTGACTTTACAACGTAGTTAAATCATTTTGATAAATATGAAATTACTGTGTATTTTAACAACATTTTACAAAAAAGCTATGTTAAAAGCATGAGAAATAATTGTTATAATTAGCTAAATAATCATAGTGTTCATTCATTTTTCTTGTTACATCAAACATGTAAAAAGCAACTTTATATTTTAGTCCCATTTTTGACTACTAGATGGCATTTTATCTAAATGTATAGTACCGTCAACATAAAAAGTTCCTTACCGAGGTAGAAAACAATAAGAAATAACTAGCTCAATTTAGTATATTTTTTAAATTAAGTAATTCTGGCAATTATATTTATTAAGACCAATTTTTTAGTTTGGCTCCAAGCTCCTTGTTTATTTAGCCAGTCTGGTTTCCATTTATATATACGTTATAAGTACTCAAACGATACAAAGTCAGATCAAAGTCTTAGTCTAGCCATGGTCAAGTCAAAATCAAGCGACAGTAAAGCAGCGGACACTTGAATGAATGCTATAAAGTTTGAGAAACACGAAGACACATTTTCAGTTCTTCTATCTTTTACTTTTTGCTCATAAATACTTTAAAAGTTAATAATCTCTCCTTATGATGCAACAAAACAAATAACATAAGTTTTGTTTATTAACCAAGCCAAAAACTGGGACATATTACATATTCCCGTGAATACGGCTGGAAACGAAACCAGTAATAAGGAAAGGCTTTTGCTGACGGTACTATTACAGAATTAAGCCTAGACTAGACAGTTGTGAATACAAAGACCCGTCTGGAGTTTTGGCGGGAAAGCGAAAAAGATTGCGTCACCGCATTGTATTATTTTACTAAACTTGTGTTAATTTCAGAGTCAGTGCATAAAATTGGTGGCATTCTATTCGTTAAGTGCTGGATTAGAGGCGTGAGTGTGGGAAAATGGTATAATGATGGTGAAACGTTTCTTTTCGTGTTGTTTCCAAAACTCCATAGAAGCTTCAAGTAAAATTGCCACCAATTTACTAGGAGTATGACTTTGACTAGACTATGACTTGACTAGGACTTCGACTGTGACTTGACACATATTTGCGTGAAATATCATTAACTTGATAAATTATCAATTATTTGACGCTGGCTAAATACATAAAAGTGTGGAGCCAAAACATTATAAAAAAAGACCCGTCTATACTGAAGTTTGACAGCTCCTAAGTTCGCACTTTACTCCCTAGCCCCCGGTATCTCGTACGTTTGTCAAACTCACGTCAAGTTCACTTGCCAAATACTGTGCGCTCATTGGTCGAGACAGCCGATGATCAACAGGCAACCAATGAGAGTTCAGTGGTGTCGATTCTGTGTCGCACTCTCTAAATCTAAAGTAAACTTAAAGTGTGGCGGTACTCTTCTGATAAAGGGGAAATGAAAAAGACGGAAATATGTTAATATCGTTTAGCTTTAGAGTATGCGACACAGAATCGACACCAGTATTGGGTTTACCAAGTTAACACAAATTTAACAAACGAATAGAGTTTTGGCGGGAAAACGCAAAAGATCGTGTCACCGCATTGTATTATTTTCCAAAACTTGTGTTATTTTCAGTGTTAGTGCATAAATAATTGGTGGCATTTTATTCGTTAAGTGCTGGATTACAGGCGTGAGTGATGTGATGGTGAAACGTATCTTTTCATGTTGTTTCCAAAACTCCATAGAAGCTTCTGGTAAAGTGGCCACCACTTTACTAGGAGTATGACTTGACTAGACTAGACTATGACTTGACTTGATGACTTGGACTGTGACTTGACTTGACATACATATATATTACTTAACTCGAAAAATTATCAATTACTTGACACTGGCTAAATACACAAAAGTGTGGAGCCATACCAAAACATAAAAAAAAACGAATACGAGAACCTGGGGGAAAGTGTTGTTTAGCTAAGATAGTCTTTAATACAGACGGCATTTTGTGAAGTCCACACATTCATAAACATCTGATTCAGACTCCACTATCGCTATCTCGCTCCCTAGTAGGTCTTTACCTCTCTTTCCTTTTCAAACATTCTGATATCGTTACCAGTCAATACCGTAAATCACGTAGGAAAGAGAGAGAAAGATGAGAACCACCGAGCGAGATGGCGATGTTGGAGTTCACAACGGATGAGTGACCATTTACATCGGGTTACTAACCACGACTTTAGCAGCCTTATTAATAAACACGAACAAGCTTTAGATTAGTCACACCATCTTTTCTCTCTTTCGATCCAGCTTAATATTCCAGTAGCAAAAAAAGGACAAAGCTGAAGTAACTAACCCAAAACTACTGCCGGTTTATTGATAAGGCTGTTAGATACCAACTATTAAAGAGATAAAAACGATGATGAAAAAAAATCAGACACTAATAACCGTTCATTCAATGAGTGAACTTAATACACAGTTTTCACAGATTAATCACAGTTGAGATTTGATTTTATGATCGACAGTTTGATCAACTTTTATCAAATAAATCAATATAAAAACATCCGGGAATCTTAGATACATTTCGAGTGATTGATACCATATTACACATGTTAATCTGAAAGTAGCCAAAATTTTCCGTCTGTGTAAAATAGTCCCACATTTTGGTGTTGCCCGTGCTAACGCAGTTTAGTTGACTTAATATTTTTTTCCGTCGGTCTAAAATATTCCTACATTTTGGTATTGCCAGTACAACGGCAGACTTGATATATTTTTAATCGGTTTATAATAGTCCTACATTTTTGTGTTGCCAGTACTACCGCAGTTTAGCTTGCCGTTGTTGCCACATAGCGTATTTCGCGCAGGCCGTGTCTATCATTTGGTTAAGGTGTCTAGTTAGGGTCGTTGCTAGCGGAGTCAGGTCGCGAAGCATTTTTTCCTGGAAGAATAGTTTAAACAAACATAAATCGTTAGAAAAATAATCAAAGATCTTTTTCACGTAATTTAGTTTTTTTATGTTAAGGAATGACGTGACGAGCTAGCCGTTCGCCTGATGTTAAACGACACGGCTGCCCATATCAGCTGCAGTGTCACTCGGAACTCTAAAGTATAGAGCTTCGCGTGACACTGCACTGCGCACGTCATCCAGAGACATCGGCACAATCTAGTGATAAGATTACTAAACTGTGAGATCAGATCATAAAGTCTCATTTGCCCAGTAATTTCACTAGCTACAGTGCCCTTCAAACCGGAACACAGCAGTGCTTGCGCACTACTGCTTGGCGGCAGAATAACTGGCAAAGCGGTGGTACCTACCTAGACGAACTTTGCAGTAAAGTCCTACCACCTAGTAGTAAAGTCCTACCACCTAGTGCCACCTAGTTTAGTGAAGCAACTTCATCTTTCAAATAAGGAAGAGGTTCTTAATTCGGTTGTAATGTTTTTTTCTTCTTGATGTTTGTCTTGTTGTATTGATCTTTTTTAATCAATCTTAATTAATCTTCATCATTTATGGACCGATATGAAAATTTCTTTTTTTATTTAAAATCACATATTTTCCAATTGTTACCATAGAAAAATGATCGAAATCGCTTCAGCAAATTGGTTAAAAATCTATACTGCTGAGCAGTTTGTTGGTGAAATGATTTTCAATTGACTTTTACTCATCAAATAAAAGCCATTTACACGTATTTAATGATTTACCTCAAAAGGCCTCAGCTTGACATTCCTAAATCGCAGTAACGCTTCGTAGAAGTACTGCGTTTGTTGATTATCATCATCGGAGGTCTGAGGATGGGGAAACCTTCTCCACACTTCCCGTATTAGTTCCCCACAGGACGCGTACAAACGTCTCAACTCTGCAGACACATCCGCCGGTACCAGCTCTGTGGGAAGCAGGTTTCTATAATGATTCTGTGACTTGCATGACGAAATAAAAAGCTTTTTTGTGGTGCTAAAATGGAGCTAAAGTGTTCATAGCTAAGTTTCACTTTATTGCATCGTCGAAAGTAGAACCTGGCGACTTAAAACATTCTGACCTGTGCTAACTTCACCTGCCTTCAGTAGAAGGAAGTGAAGGGTCACCACTATCTTACATCACATCAACAGCTATAAATAATAATAATAATAATATGTGTGGACATCTCACGCAGCGCCATCTAGCCCCAAACTAAGCAAAGCTTAGTACTACGGGAACACTGTTACTGTACTATGGGAACCAGATAACTGATACAATACTTACGATACTTTTTGTTTGTAAATACATAAATAGAATACAATATAACACCCAGACACAGAACAAACATCTATGTTTATCACACAAATGTTTGTCTTGGGCGGGAATCGAACCCACAACCCACAGTTCAGAAGGCAGGGTTACTACCAACTGAGCTATCAGGCCAGTCAAAATAAGACGCCCACTGCTAAGCACAAACCTCCATCACACTGCGGCGAGGTGAACCTCCTCGCTGCAGTAACAACCTCCGCGTTATTCACCGTAGAGAAAAGTGTTTTCTGACAGTGTCTCTCGGTGAAAATTAGTGAAAATTTTATCACGGCAATTTGTACATGTATTAATTCTTTCTAAAATTGTATATATCTATTTCTCAATAAAGCCTAAAATATTAAAGTAAAGTATATTTAAGGTATTTTACTTTACACCTACTATATCAGATAGCCCCCCACATATATTTGGTGACCTTCGTTCTGTACATTTTCTTCTGAGTAAATCCAAATTTCCCGCAACGAGACGCAATTTTGGATGATTTGGATAATAGGATTTCCATATTCACCTCAAGACACCAGCAGGTGTCTTGGTAATCACAGTAGATTATGCTATAAAACAAGGAGAATGCTACCCATTCCCTGGATATATTCCATTAACCGGCTCTTATGGCACCCACGGGAAGAGCCGAGGGGTGTGTAACACATAAATATTGAACCTGTTTAAAACCACAGGTAGTAAGTGCTATATATATAGATGGCGATGATGATGCTGATGATGGTGGTGGCGATGATGATGATGGTGGTGGCGATGGTGACGATGATGATCATGGTGTCACCACTACAGCTGTGAGTACTCACGCGACATGGCAGCAGCGTGGTGAGTCCGCATGAGCGCCCCCCCGGGGGAGAGTTCCCCGAGAGCGCCGACGGCCGCGCCGCCCGCCACCCGCACCGGCCGCTGGCATTGCTGCCCGCTTGCCCACGCCTACAAACATCACTTTTTACTACTTGTTGCCCGGGAAAAACTAAAAGTTCTTTTATGAGATTTTTGTATAATCTCGTCACCCATGCAAGGTTGCCATCCCATCTATGGATGGATCATATCCCATCCGTACCAAGCGTTTTGATTCGACCTTTAACTAATTAGTTTTAATTACCCACCTTTTATATAAAATATAACTTGATTTTCAGACATTTAGATAAATGAATAGTATCATTTTGAGAAATGAAGTTCTTAAACCAGACCCTTATAATTAAAGTGGAACTCTTTACCAGCGTCTACGTTTCGGAACAGCTATAATCTGGACGTTTTTACAGCGGAGAGTGAACACGTTTCTTATAGACAAGCGCGCTACATCATCAACCACATTGTCGCTTAATATCAGGTGATGAAACGCAGGCTCTAGTATTTGAAAATATCTCAAGACCGTAACCCATGCCATATTCTTTTGGACTACGTCTGTCGGGTCTGCTAGTACTACGTAAAGAACAGCTAAACTCTTAAACTCTCAAACAGCAGCTGAATTCGTTTATTGCGATTTTTATGTCACTGATGGTTTACTTTTGATACCGATACCGTGTTTACGATTAGGGGATAAAATGGGGAAAGACTTTTAAGTTCACTTATTCATTTGCATAATATATAATTAACGGCAAACAAAATAAAATCATTTCACTGCACGAGAAACTGTTCATATAAACTAATAATAGTTACGGGCACATAATTGATCCTTGAGGCACCCCCATTGTCACCTTACGAACTTTTGATTATTCCCCGTTAATAATGTCAGATTGCTTTTTCCAGCAAGGTGTGAATTACCAATTTCGAGTTACGTAAATTATATTACTATGATGCCAAAGAGGCTAAGTTTACTCAGATAATTTTATGGTACACGAAATCAAAAGCCTTTGAAGAATCAGAAAATATACTGAAAGCATTCATCAGAATGTTTTCAAGGTTTTCAATCAAATCAACCCATATTATCTATCATGGAACATGCTTTTTTTTAAAACATACCACTTTTGGAAGTGTTTTTTTTTTTTCAATTATACTGTACCACTGAAAAAATATACAACTTACTTGACATACGGACGCAAGCGCAGACAATGGCGGTGGATTATTCGTTTGTGCACTCGTTTGGCTGATTTGAGAGGATGGCCCTAATAAATAACGTTCTATCTGAAAAGAACAAAATATATTTTTTCACAAGTACTATTTATTACTAAATAAAGGCGCCCACTATTTCATCTCGCACTTTAGTAGATTTCAGTAGATGAACTGTTTTGAGCGAAATTTTACATAGCTTACTTACACTGCCGATACAACAAAGGATATTTTTATCACATAAAAAGGCGAGAAAACTAGTGATTAGATGAACAGTAGCTTAGTAAAATATAGCAATATTGGCACGACAGAAAAAAGTAATCAGTACATTAAAAAATGGTAGATACACAATATTTTATTACTAGGGAAATGCTGTTATCAGTTGTTACAATTTTAGAAACGTGTATATTAATATTTATGAATAGAACTAAAATGAAATTAACACGTCTGGGAGCATATTGTGGGTGGTTATGATCTATAAGTATTTATTACATTATTAACTTACTTTAGATAACTTTAACTCCTGCGCATCTTCGTTCCCTCCACCTGCTTCCAAATCTTCGTACCGCAATGTTTCTAATATCCTCTTTTTCTTATCAACAGGCCCTACATTCTTGTCTTCTGCAGGTCTCTTCTCTGCCACACCATTTGTATTAGTATCTTTTATTCCGTTTTCTTTGCTACCTTTACCACTTGTATTTGTGTTATTGCTACTACTGCTACTATTTGACTTATGACTAGCTTTGAGCACCTGGAAGAAGCAAATACTATCTTTTTTATATTTTATTTGGGGTCCCCTCTAATATAAATTGTTACATTACAAAAATAAATTAGAGGTAAATAGTTAATTATAGCGTAAATGCGTTCACTAATAAACACGGAACTGTGGAATAGCTAAAATCAGTGTTCTAATCTTGTTTTATCTTTGCCCATTTCAAACCCAAAACACAAAACAACTGCATTGCTGTTTCATTGCAATTATACACTTTGGATTATACTATCAGAAGCGAGAAGTATACATTCTTCAGCTTAATCAGAACCGCTGTTAGTGATTTCTTACGAACCATTATAGAGTGTTGGTTGAACCGCTTTATCATATTCCTGTGTATTGATGTACTGTCTCCCTTTTCTTTGACCGGCGGCGCATCATCATCTGCTGGTAATAAGGGAACCCCTTCCGTAAATAAAGGCAGGTCCACCTGAAACAATATAATATTATTGATCGAGCGAACGAAGTGTTTGTCTCTGCTTCAACTTGCAAAATTTGCTTTCATCTGTCCGGATGTACTCGCGTACAGGTCTAATTTTTAAATTAATCTTGACGAAACTTAATATACGGATTCTACAAATTCATGATTTTTTCGTCGTTGATTTTCGATTGACTTTAAAAAGTAGCCAGATCGGCCCAATCGGTCTCAAGTGATGGGGTTACTCACGAACATTCAATTTTCATTTCTGTATAGATAAATAAACAGTTACCATAACTTTGTACGTTTGTACGGGGAACTACGTAAAATATTCCAAATCGTTAAAGGTTCTCTTTTGCTATCATACATAGCTTCTGCTTACGGCTACGCTTACGGTACGTAAAGATTCAACGAATTTTGACATTTTGTATGAAAATGAAAACGTACAATACGAAATATGTAGGAAAATATTACCTGCTTTTCATGCGGATACCAAGCAACGCTAAATAGCGCCTTTGGCTTTATAATTATCATTGTATTTTATCAGTTATATGATACTCATAAAAACAAGCTTTGCTTAGTTTGGCTAAATACAGTGCTGTGTTAAATGCCTGAACAAAGCAAAAATAAGTAATTGGGCAATACCGTTAGGTCCAAAGTCGTGTGTTTCATCGCCGATGCTATTGCCTGGTCGTCCATTTTGGCACATTCACCGAACAAGTCTTTACTAGACGATGATGCTATACGATCCCTGTAAAAAAACGAGTATGCTTTAGACCACACGACTGAAATAAAACTTCTTTAGTTTAGCTCCATCTATCGGCCGGTATGACTTTGTTTTTGCTTTGTTTAATGTTAATGTCGCCATCTTGACAATAGTAAATTGTCATTTTACCGGACATACCAAGATAATAATGCAAATTTTTAACCTTGTTACGTTGACAATGGAGATCTACGTTAACTACGTTAACCAACAACTTTTCAATTTCCGTTTGCCTCGTCACGCATTCGGCAGCTTACTCCACAAGTCAACCGTGCGTAAAGAAGACTTACTTCAAAAATACTTTTGTTTTAAATACACAACTTAGGGCGCAAACGAACTTTCAAGCTACTTCGGTCGGATCTCCGGTAGTAATTTTATGGTCAAGATAACTATATCTAAGCTAATCAAGTGTCTTTAAATCATCATCAACAGCCTGAAGACGTCCACTGCTGAACATAAGCCTCATCCATAGAGCGCCACTTTTAGCGGCTGCTTGCCTCCTGCATCTATCGGCTCCCTGCAGTTTGAACAAGTTTTTGGTCCACCTAGTGGGGGCCTACGTTGTCTTCCGCTTCGTGGTCATAACTCGAGGTCCTTTTATCATCATCATCATCAGCCTGTATCAGTCCACTGCTGGACTTAGGCCTCTCCTAAAGAACGCCACTGGGCTCGGCCTTCAGCCCTACCCATCCAATTGCTGCCTGCAGCTTTTCGCAGATTGCAACTTTTCACGGGTCCTTTTATAACAAACGCAAAACGCAAAAACCAACTCCAGACTTGTGTGGTTTTCTCATGTATGCCATTGTCAGAACTGGACCAAATTGAAATGGGACCACACGGGAAGAACCAGCTTTCAAATAAAAAGGAATCATCAAAATCGGTTCACCCAGTCTAAAGTTCTGATATAAGAAACATTTTTTAAGCAGTCGAATTGAGATCCTTTTCCTTTTTTGAAGATGGTTGAAAAGAAGTTAAGTTTGCAGCTAGATGGCTCTGTATGATACGTTCACAAATATTGATTTATATCTATTCTAGGCTACAACTTTTACTGTGTATTTTTTTCATCCTCTCCTCAAATAATTATTTACTTGATAATTAATTTTACAACTGCTGACCTATGAAAATAATGCGACTGAAAGAACTTGGTCCAAAATTCTGCCTCTGTCATTTTATTCGGCACATAATCTATGTGTTTCTTCCTGACTGCCGGGTACGTTTTGAATATGGCGTCTATGATATCCTGCGTCAGATTGTATTTGAGGCCGTTGCATCCATCAGTCTGCGGTTGGATATCCGCTAGAAACGCTCCTGACACTCCTGTGAATATTTAAAATTAAATATAAATTGAATATTCAAATAATTGAAATTTAATAATGGAGGATAATAATAACCTTTATTGTAGTGGATAGTTGAAAACCAATAACTTTCCTTAAGGTAATAGCACCCTACAGTATTATTACCCTATGAATAGCATTAAAAAAAGCATTGTTTTTATTCTCTGATTTTTCTTACTAGCAACCTTTTCATACCCCATTTTTAAAAACTTATCTTTTTTTATATCTATAGTATATATAACTTTATTCAACAGAAACATTAATATGTACAGGCCTCTATAAATAAAAAGTTACAACCTATCTGCACATATGTACTACTATAATTTTGTCAGCCGTCCGTTTCACAATCTGACTTTTCTATAGTTCTATGTGTACATTAATAATATTTCAATATATCAAATAAATTTATACCAATATGCATTAATGTACTCACTGTTTTGTGTCATAAAATATTTATATAAAATCCAGCACAGCACCCCTAGTGGTAACTATATTATTTAATTAATATTTACGTTACTTTATATAGAGTATAGACCCATATTACACATCAAAATTTTCTATTACAATGATAATTGTATTATTCATCATAATAGGGGGAGCTGCTATGTACATTGAAATAAACTCGGACTGTACGGCATACATACCAGCCTCTTGTTTAATATTAGTAGATTCTGTATATTGTTTAAGTGTTGGGGTATTCCAGTACTCTTCACTGTTAATCACTTTTGATATCACTAAGTCTTCATATAAATGCTTCAGTGTAGGGTGCAGAGATAATAACCTGCAAGAAAAGTTCATTGATAATCATTCAATCAAATATAATTGTGGAGGATATAAAGAAAACCAAAATAGAATGAACCCAATTGAATTTGTGTGCTGTTGACAGAAACAGAGAGACGGAGTGTTCTTTAGAGCATATGAGAACACAAATAATACATATAAAACTGTACAAACAAGTTTTTTATGTAATTAAATGACGTTACAAGTGTGTAGTTTGCCTGATATTAAGTGTTGCCACTCATAACAGTTTAGGAATGCCATTACTCTAATTTATAAGGTTTTGTGTGACACTGCACCATGCTTGTCATAAGTCAAGACATCAGCATAGTCTAGTAATAAGATTTTAGACTGTAAGATCAAGTGTATAATGTCTAATTTGTCCAGTAATTTTACTAACTACAATGCCTTTTAAACTTAAACACATATATGCACACTACTGCTTGAAAAATATCTGGCAAAGCACTGGAACATACCTTCTATAAACTCTTATATAAATGTTCTACCACCACTTAATACAGATAAAACTAAATCATCATTAACAAAAAATTCAATAAAACATACTTCGATTTCATTTCCAACTCTCCATCGATTTGCCTCTTAAACTTGGGCAGTAAGTTTTGCAATAGCTGCTTCACCTGATCCCGGTCTTTAGCCTGAGCGTCTGCACCAGCTGGGTTCACAAAATGGAAGGTTGAACATGTCCCATCATGTAATACAACTTGCAACTGAACTTTTGGCTTGCCTACTGGTGAAATTTTTTGTGCTGAAAGAAGTTTGATTGGTATAAAAATAAATAATATACATAATAAGTCCCAATGATCACAAACATAGATCCTGGACCCTAGGACTAGGATATCTTGTATCTAGAGATCCAGAATACAAGGTCCCACAACATCCAGATTCAGAAGAAGTACTTGCACATTTTTCTGTGCCCAAATACGACTGTCACGAGAATTGAATCCGCTACCCCTGGGTTATTCAAACCTGCTGAACCAGCATACCGCAGAGGCTATCAAACTGCAATAATAATAATAACGCCCAGCAATTACATACATAGATCCTGGACCCTAACTAGGATTCCGTGTCTAGGGACCCAGGAACTACAAAGACTATGGTCCCACAACACCCAGGCTCAGAACAAGTATTTGTGCTTTTTTTCTGTGTGTAAATACTTATCCTGTCACAAGAATTAAACCTGCCATCTCTGGCTTATGAGCCGACCTGCTCAACCATCACACCACAGGGGCTGTCAAATGAAGGTGAAATGCAATTACTAATATCATGATGTGATATTCTAAGAGGAGGTAACCAGATAAAGACTGTATAATAGTAATAGACTTTATCAAACCCAATCATATCATCATTTTAAACAGAGTCTCACACTATCCAGGGTTTGAGTTACCATATTTATAACCTTAATTTAGCAACCATTTCCTTTTAATTCATTATTCTTTTGTGCCTGCCGTCGCTTTGTGATTATGAGGTAGCAAAAAATAAATACCTCACTTTCTCAAAGATACCACCAAAAAGGTACTAGTCATACCATGCAAAGGTGAGACTTCAAGGTACTAGCCAATTATTATTTAATTTGACCATTATATATTTACACCAACTGATGAGTTAATTGATCTTATAGTTGCAAGTGGTCCTGTTTAGACAAAGATTGTAAGATTTTACACATACATCATACATATAGAATACAGGTAAATGTAAGATTTGTTACAGTACCAGCAATAGAAGTGCTGAGTGTGTTTAACTATTACACTTACTTTTGATATCAGCGTACTTGTGTGAGACTGCAACGGTGTCTCTATTTTCCAGCATCCAGGCTAGCCTTTGGTTCATAACGTACAAAGTTCCATCTCCCTTTTTAAAACGCACGTAACCGACGCTGAGCAAAACGTCTTCTGAAGACGTCGTCATTTTCAATGTTCACCACTACCAAGTCCCAAAATAATAGAAATATCATGAAAAAAGTTGCCAAAAACTGTTCAGTCTTCGACAGGTAGACCCTCAGTTCCAGGTTTTCAAAGAGCAAAAGACAAGTAGTTATGATCCACCGATAATGCCTTTGCTCTTGATTTTTGACTATTTCTTACTAATTTTATTGTGCCGTATAAAGTTTACAAGCTTTATCTGAAACTTAATTCGAAAATTCAACAAATTCCTTCTACAAAAATCATTTTACAGTCCGTCAACCATTATGAATTTTGACAAACTAAAAATGATTTTTTATTTTATTGGGCAGGCTAAAGTCGTTATACCATACCGCCTAAAACTTACTGAAATGAACCTGACATAGTAGCATTTATTGACATTACTTGCTTTTAGCACATAGACTAATGAAATGATTACTGGCGCAATTTCGAAGAAGACAGAGTGAGAGGTTCTAAAGAAGTCTCTTTCAGACCGCGCTTCTTGCCGTAAGTCTTTTATATATATATATATGTAGATAGAGATAGATAGATAGAGAACTCGTTATTGTTCCACCAATGAAATATAAAAATATCAAGAAAAACTTATAAACTTGTGTTACAATGGGCGGTCTTATCGCTGAAAGCGATCTCTTCCAGACAACCTTTGGATGGACAGTATCAAATGTAAAAGACATATATATATATATATATATAATATATATATATATATATATATATAAGCAATGGGCCTTCCTCAAGCATTTTAATTTTCAAAATCATTGGACATTTGTTTTTTTTTTTGTATGAATCTGTGTGATATATGATTCAAGTTCACAGAGTATTTTTTTTATCTGTGGTCTACTTTATCGTAAGGTCACAGGTTAAAGAAATAGTGACTTTTTAAAATCCTACGTATAATATATACGTATAATATTATACATAACATATTTGTTTTGTACTTGCCAGTACGTATTAACTGCAGGAGTGCGAGTTTCGGTTCCTTGTTGGAAAACTGTGTAACTACTCTGCAAATTAGCGACTTCGCAAGTCATTGATATTTTACTTGGTGGTATACGATCCATTTAGATGTCTCAGTTGATAGTGCACAGTTGACAGAAACGTTAACTCAAAGCAGTGTGCAATAAGAGCATGAAGAAAGAACTTTCCTTTCAGAGCAACATGGTTTGTGCAGGGGTAACGCATTATATTACGAAACTACAGAATATACCATCTATTACTCCTATTAGACAAAGAAACATATGGCATCCTCGGTCGATGCCTTGATAAGTACTGTAATTTTACTGGATCCGATTAAATCTAAAATCTTTGCAAACCATGAACCAACCTACACATCTTGACCCTACACTGATACGATTCATTGTCACAGAAAAATCCCTGTAAGTGTGAACGCATTCATTGAGAAACCGCCATTTTTTTTATTTATTTATGGCAACACCGGACATTGACAACCCAAAATGCAATCATGGCGCACGGGGTTTTGTGTTTTTAGAATGCTGAGAAGTTTTTACGTAAACACTTCGTTACTTTGCATTGTAATCAATCTAAGTGTTTTTATAAATTATCCTTGACTATTGAAGTTTATAGTGAAGCATACATGTGTGAACTAGCCTTGAAATTTTCACCAGATCGGAGTCACGTCTCTGTACTACAAGACACTTGCAGGTATAAAAATCATGAGATCTGCTGTTTTAGGGCTCCCACACGTTGTAATATGATTCTGGTTCGTTGTAAGCATGAAGAATGCGCTGAATTGATATGTTGTTATTCATTTTATGCTGAATGGTCGCTATAACCATGTTATATTCGTTCGTTCCAGATAAGTTTGTTGGTGTCATAATGTCAGAGGCGTACGCCCGTGAGATACTGCGAAGGAATGTTGCGCAAATATGCCAAACTATAGGATGGAACGGTATAAACTCAACGCCGTTGGACATTCTAGTTCATGTTTTGGAAAAGTACATAAGGACACTTTCGACCCAAGCTAACATACACGCCGAACAATTTAATAGGACTGAACCAAATTTACATGACCTAGGATTAGTATTTCGTGATCTACACATTCATCTGCCAGATTTGGTTGAGTATGTTAGGTCTGTACCACCCGTACCTCCTCCTGTAAATGTTGAAAGGTTCCCGAAACCAAAAGAATCTAACTTGAACTTTCTCAAACCGGGTAGTCATGAAGTGGTCACGAGACCTATGCATGTGCATGAGCACCTTCCACCAATGTATCCTGAAAAGGAACGGGAGACACCTGTGGTTGCAGGCACTGTTGAAATCCATCAAAATGGCATTGACAATAATGATACAAGTACTGCATCATGTGTAAGCCCAGAAATATCAGTTACAGATAGTCCAGAAAAGAAGGATATCTTCAAGAGACCCACAGATCCTATCTCATTGCCAAACAGCAAAAGGCCTAGGTTACGTTTAGAGGAAGAAGAGAGAACCAGAGAAATCAGTAGTGTTATGATGACCATGTCAGGTTTCCTTTCACCTGCAAGAGAAGGCAAGTTGCCTGAAGCTCGACCTCCTACAATGATATCTGACAGACTCAAAATAAACTCACATTCAGGAGTAATAAAAGCACCAATACTAGATAAGAGTGATAAAAAATCCAAGAAGAGTAAGTTATTAAATGGTAAAGTAATGAAGAACAAGAGAAGAGATAAGAGTCATAAGGGAGAGAGTAGTAAATCTAAGGATAGTAGTAAATTGAATAAATATCCGCCAGGGTATCCTATGAAGGGTAGAGAAGTTCATCCTACGCACCATAATCATGTAACAATGCCTGCGCCGAGGCCAACTCATCCTTTAGCACCATCGCCAAGACCAATGATGCCGCCACCATCACCAGTTCTAGTTCCAGAACCAATCAAACCTGTTATTAAACAAGAACCTGTTGAGCCTACTGGACCATGTCAGCCGATGTCAGCTTCCAAGGTCAAAACTCCAGGGGAAGATGCGATTCCTGTACCAAGAAAAATACCCATTTCTAAATCTCCACTTGTTTCTAACTCCATACCTGTAAATAAGCAATCAAACTCATTAATACCGGATCTAGAAATTAAGAAGGAAGTTGTGGATGAAGAGGTAAAATTGGCATCCCAACCGGACAGATCAAAGATTAATATATTTAAGAGAATATCGAACAAAGCTAAAGAAGATAAGAACACTCCAGAGGTTATCCCAGAAACACTCCATAAATTACAGTCTGACACTGTGATCTCAAGGCTACATAATTCGTTAAATGATAATGCAATAGTTAGTAGATCCCAAGATAGTGTTAGAACGAAAAATGAGGAACCCATTGTCAATAATAATGATAATAGTGCTCTAGATATGTCTAATGTTATTGATTTGAGAACTAATGAGGTGATTAGTCTTGATGATGATTCTTTAGACAGAAGTCCCTTGCCTCTTCCTAGACAAATATTAGAGCCGCGTCCAAGTATATCTATCAACAAATCTTTACAGGTACCATTTCCCAAAGATGTAGCTAGTGTCAGTCCAAAACCTAAAAAAGAAAGGAAACACAAGGATAAGAAGGACAAAACTGCTAAACTTGAAGCAAAATTACTAAAGAAACAGCAACAACAGTTGGCATTGGAAATGGAACGGGCTGAAAGGCAAAGTATGAAAATGCAAGGTCAAAAGCCCCCTAAATCGAGGCCAAAAAATGAAGCGAAAATGTCGCATTTACATCCTGGATTTCCTTTCTTCCCAGCTGCACCTCCAGGTAGAGGATTAATGCCTGGCCCAAGTTTAATACACAATCCTGGCTTAATGCCTGGAGGAGATTTTTTTGCTGGTTTAGCTAATAACCCTGCACTGAGAGGTTTACCAGCCTCAAATTTTCTCACTAATCCATTTGCATTAGGAGCTGGAGGGCCAAGCTTAATGCCTGGTTCTAGTTTCTTACCTGGAGGCAATAATTCTGGTATACGAAATCCTCTCATGCCCAGGAGTAATTTTCCTCAATCATCAAGAGCAATGAAGATACCTCCAATGCTACGTCGTCCAAGCTTAGAGGTTATACCAGTAGACAATGATGATGACAGAGGTCAAAAGTCTTCAATAATGGCACACGAAAAAGGCCGAAACGATAAGCACAAACCTCAGACCATTCCAAATATTTTACAGAAGAAGCCGAAGATGCATAAAGATCATAAACAAGTCAGCTTGTATAAAATGCCACCTGTTCAGCCAGACATCACCATAGAGTTAAATCCTCCAAGGGAATCTGTTAGACCGGAGCCCAAAAGAGCATCTCCAGCACCACCTCGCTTGCCCACTCCTCCACCTTCAAAGCCTGAGCCTAAGCCTGAGCCCAAGCCGGAACCAACACCGGAACCTGTGAAAGCGCCAACTCCTGAAGTCCCGCAAGATAAAGACCTAGAAAACTCTGATAAGAAAAAGGACAAGGCACACAAAAAGGAAAAGAAGGACAAAGATGGCATGAAGATCAAAAAGAAGAAAGATAAGAAGGACAAAAACAAAGATAAGTCTGAGAAAAAGCGAGATAAGGAAGAGAAACAAGAGCTTAAGGAGCTCAAAGATAAAATAAAAAAAGAGAAGAAAGAGAAGAAAAAGGAAAAGACGCCTGATGGATTGGTTCCAAAACTGACGTTAAAGTTCAGTTCTTCCAACTCGAACTCGCCAATGCCGCCGAGTTCACCCGACGTCTTCAAACTCAATATAAAGCCTGTCGTCAAAAAGGAAGAAGATGAAGGTTCGCCGACGAAAGACGAGCCAGTATCTAGAGAACACAGTAGATCTCCAGAGCTGGCGCAGATATCAGCTTTGGTCACAAGACCGCCAAAACAAAAACATTCGAAGCACAATAACATCGGCGATACCGAAGCTCATTCATCTTCTCCGCCAGCGGCTGAGGTGACTCCTGCAGAAAAGCCGAGAAAAAATCGGCCTCCATCCAGTCATACGAAATACAAGCGGCTATTGTTCAAGCCTATGTCGAAGAAAGGTCACGTCGAGTTCGATGACGACGTTGAATCTATGTCCGATGAAACGGGTACGGCGCCCACGCCTGCATCTGCGCCGCCGTCTTCGACGGACAAACCTACAGGGCCTCTACCCACTCCTTTTTATGTGGATGATCAGGGGAATAAGATTTGGGTATGCCCTGCTTGCGGCAGGCCCGATAACGGATCGCCGATGATCGGTTGTGATGGTTGCGACGGTTGGTACCATTGGGTATGCGTCGGCATCACTGAAGAGCCGGGCGCTACCGAAGACTGGTTCTGCAAGTCTTGTATTGCAAAGCGCGCCGCCATGGCCCTAGCGGGTGTGACGTCAGGCAAGAAGAGAGGGCGTAAACCTAAAGGGGAAAAAATCAGAGACTGTCATTGAACCTTTTGTTGTTACTGAGATTAGTTTTAATTTTCCGTTCGATTAAACGCGATGTATGATTGAGAGTTGTTAATGGATTAATTGTTGAATGATATCATGAAGAAAAATGTTTTCATCATTTATAATGTTATATCATAGGCTTGATTTAAGTATAGATAATAATTAAATATTGACATAAAATGTTGAACATAAATATAGAGTAGTTACTTGTAATAATTACCATAATTTTAAATATTTTGTTACAATATCTCTTATTTCTCGTTCGCAAGTTAGATCAAGGTTTCAAAGCGATTGCGGGCGTGTTATACACATCGCGCGTGTATGCATAGATTATAAATAATATAAGATTCTTTTTATATTGTACAAAAACTGAATTTACTTAAGAAATTGGTGATGTATAAAGTAATGTAGTGAATATTTAATAAACTGAAAGAAGGCTGGATGTATGTTCAGCCGATATTTGAATATTTTCATATTATAATTTTAATATAACCCTGTTTTTTTGTTGATAATTTTGTTCCTTCAATATTTTGTACAAGGCTGGCAGTATCGCTCGAATGGCGCCTTGTTCTTCAGAAATCTGCCAACTACTAGCGGTGGTGCTAGCTTTAAACATTCGACTAATTTGGAGGGCAGGCAAATGTAAATTTATAATTTCAGCCAGTGGCCAATTAAATATATTGGTACTCGAAATGTAGTAAGTTATTTTTATCCTTTATAACCTCTCAATGATATTTTTTACGTCAGACATGGTAGCGTTTAGGCATTTCAGTAACAATATCGCTGAAAGTGGCGCCACGCTACGCTTAGGATAGAAAACTAGCTTCTATGTGAAGCTACCGAAACACTAAATGATAGCTGTAGGTACCCTAACGGGCACTATAAAACCCTCAATATCTTCATCAGCCTGAAAACTTCCACTGCTGATCATAGGCCTCTTCCATATAGCGCCATATTTTGAACGGCTGCTTGCATCCAACGGCTCCCGTGGCTTTAACCGGGTCGTCGATCTACCTACCAGCAGGGGTCTGTCCTACGCTGCGTGCGGTTCGTAGACGCCACTCGAGGACCTTCATCGGTTGTCTATTCTGCGAGCGATGCTCAATTCCATTCGACCTTGCTTCTAAGAGCTATGACTTATGTTTCGTACGGAAAGTGCTCTATCACAGATTCATTTTTGGTGTAATGGAAAAAATTACAATTCTATACATTTTTCACATAGATTGCTTACACTAGCCAGATTATGAACATATAAGTAGTATCTTTTTTTTTATCCCGAAGAATTAAGTTTCCGTGAGTGACGAGTAAATAGTGAATGATCCGAAGGGCGCTCGATTAATCAATATGCAAGATCTGAGGGTACAATTAATGTAGACTACGTCAATAACGTTCTGCAGGAAAATACATAGTATTGTGAACTTGTTTTTATTAATGCCTTGCCTCACAAGTAGGTATATGTCCGTCTAGATTTTACTGTTCAGCGGTATCTATAGGTAAGTACCTATATACATACAGGCAAATGAGACTTTCGAATCCATTTGCACGAGTAGGTGTGAATTGATGCAGGCAGGGCTATTGCGTCATAATAAATTGTGTTACAGACAATATAATACTATAGATGTAGTCTTTATATTGGTACTTTGCCCTATGTAGATATTTAGATATGTAAACCTACGATATCTACTAATAGCTAAATTCTCTATAACCGGTGGCGCCACGCTACGTCTAGATTAGGAAACAGCCGTACCTTCCATTTCAGATTAGGCTAAAATAATAATAATAATGCCCAACGATCACATACATAGATCCTGGACCCTAACTAGGATTCCCTGTCTAATGACCCAGGAACTACGAAGACCACGGTCCCACAACACCCAGACTCAGAACAAGTGTTTGCGCTTTTTTTTCTGGCCACAAATACTTGCCCTGCCGCGGGAATCAAACACGCCGCATCCGGGTTATGAGCCAGCAGGTCGGCTCATAACCCGGCAACCACCACACCACAGAGGCTGAAAAATTGTTGCCTATGTCTAACTTACTTAAAGTAAATCGTAAAAAAATGCTTAGTTCTGACTGATAATGTACCATGCTTTAAGTTTTGAACAGATAAAGAAACACCTCATACTGAAATTTGTTTATTTTACAAAACAAGCAACAAAATCTATTGATAATATAATACAATGAAAGAAATGCAGACAGCCTTTCTTAAATCTCATTGCTATAAGCATACCACAGCTTATCTAGATCACTACAATGGGGGGTTCATAGACTGTCAAGATACCAGATTCACTACAACAAATGCAACACACAAATCAACAGTTTGTCAACAAAAATACCCTTAATCTTAAAGGTGATTTTAGTAATACGTCAATCTCCACTATTATAATCTACAGCAAGCTTAGTTCTTAGTTGTGGGGCTAGCGGGTATACTATCTTTAGGTGGTGGACCTCCTTTCTCTTTGTTCCAATCCTTGAGACCTTCCGGTAAAGATGTATCTTCATCCAAAGATCCGGTGCCTTCAACGAATTCCTCGTAAGTACTCTTTTCAGGGAACGGACGCTTCCCTAAAAGTTCAATCATGTCATCTCTGCTCAAAATTTCCTGTTTTAGCAACCTCTCTGCGACTTTTGTGATATTATCTTTATGTTTAGTCAATAATTCAGTTGTATGTTTATGCGCTGTATCGATTAACTGCCTCACTTCGGAATCGATCAACTCCGCTGTTTTTTCCGAGTAAGGTTTATCGATAACCATCTCTCCCGGCTGAGGCATTTCGAAAGACACGTTACCGACCTTAGCGTTCATACCGTAATGCACAATTTGGGCGTAAGCACTTTGGGTAATCTTTTTCAGGTCATCCTGCGCCCCTGTCGTTATCCTCCCGAAGAAAATTTCTTCGCTAACTCTTCCCCCTAAAGTCATGCACATTCTATCGAATAGTTGCTCTTTGCTATATAAATACTGTTCTTTAGGAAGGTACTGCGCGTATCCGAGACCTTTCCCTCTTGGTATGATAGAGACTTTGAGTAGTGGATCGGCATGTTGCAAGAACCAGCCTGCGACCGCGTGACCAGCTTCGTGGTACGCTACGATCTTCCTCTCTTCAGGTTGAAGAACGTTGGATTTCTTTTCCATGCCTGCAACAACTCTCTCGATTGCCTGCTCAAAGTTCTTCATACTGATGTCTTGGGATAATTCTCGGGCTGCGATGAGGGCGGCTTCGTTGCAAACGTTTGCGATGTCAGCCCCGGTGAAGCCTGGAAATGGAAAAATGGTTTTAACTTATTGCATAAGATAGGATTGCTTGTGTTCCCTTACTCTTGGTGCTAAGTGATAATATGGGTTGAATATGTCAACAAATACGAACTGGGTTATCATTGCTGTATCATCATCAACAGCCTATAGACGTCTACTGCTGAACGAGGACAATTAGAGCGCCACTTTGAGCGCCTCCTGCATCCATTGTTTATGTATCCAAAAATATCTAGCTGTAAAATTTATGACAAGTGTTTGTAGGGAAGGAATCACAGCAGATATGATAACTAACGTTTATTATGGACTGAGTTTACAAATATTCTATGGCATTACAATATTAAACGTATTCATGCCAGAATATGTTATGGTGGAATTGCAACATATGTGTTTCGTTACTCCTACTAAATTCGGTGGTAATTAAGTGAAAAGGTATGAGTTAGACGTACTAATAACGTGCTTTTTATCATATAGCAGTGCCGATTAGTTATCTACGTATTACAGTGTAGTGTTTACGTTTTCAAAGGCCTGAGCTTGCTTCCAACCTGCAACTAGGTATATCCCTACTATATGAAAGGTTTCGCAAGTTGAAGCAGACTTCTCTCGCACGGTTAACTATGTGCTCATTTAATCATGCAGCTAATAAAATTGCAACATACTGCTTTTAAATATGTGTACGTGTAGACCTAACTTCTTTTTCAAGCTGCAATGTTCACGTTTAAAGAGCGTTTTCGCAAAACAAGCTAGCATAACCATTGCTTCCATGGTATAAACCAGTAATATTGGTTGCGTTTTTGTAGTTTTAGACAGACCTTGATTGCATTGCTATATTTAGTTTTCTAATGTAATAATAATAATAACGCCCAACGATCACATACATAGATCCTGGACCCTAACTAGGATTCCCTGTGTCTAGGGACCCAGGAACTACGAGGACCATGGTCCCACAACACACAGACTCAGAACAAGTATTTGCGTTTTTTTTTCTGTGCACAAATACTTGTCCTGTCGCGGGAATCGAACCCACCGCCTCCGGATCATGAGCCGACCTCAACCACCACACCACAGAGGCTGTGTGTGTGTGTCAAAGTGATATCATATTATTGTATTCTTGGCGAAAAACTGTCCAAGTATAGGGGTAAAAGTAAAAACAGCGTCGTGTTCACATGCCTTGTAAACACAGCTGCTGAAATCACCCAGCCTGTGACATGAATATTATGTAGTACTGCAATTAAACAAAAGTAGGCAATTTTTTTTGACATTATTTTTATTATTATAATACACATCATGCCTAGAGTGTAATGGATCGTAAATTTAGAGGAAATCGAAGGGTACATTCACCACAATTGTTCGGGCTCATATTTGTTGGTGGCTTATTGATTATTCACTCGAATTTATGTGATTCTTCCGATGTTTTCCTTCACCGTTTGAAGAGTGAAACTGAATTCCGTAAATAAGTCGGATAATCACTGGCCGAGCGGTATTCGAACTATGACGCCTAGGATTGAAAGTCGTACGAGCTAACTACTGAACTACACTCGCTACACATATTTTTTTACATAAAAACTATACCGCGAGCGTAGTTTTTGGGGGTTTGTGTTTGCTCGCGTCCGTAGGCTTTAACCCTAGTTTCCCTACACGTGACCCCTGGGTGGTGCCAAAAGAGCAACCAAATAACTGGTGGAAGGCCTTAGCCGCCGGCTTAGTTACCACCCATTGGACAAAACCACGATGCCAAGCGACTCGTCGTGTTCCATCGTGACGTCCAATGAAGCCGTTCTGACGAGTAGATGTGGACAGTTGTGTTGGGTATGCAGACCGGTATTGGTGATGGAGAGGCTTTCGCGTCGGAGACCTTGCTTCGGAGGGTAGCGGGATCCGAAGCACGGTGCTCTCTGCTGGCCGACCGCAAGTTGTAGGGGGCCCAAGTAGTAGTCTAGCCAACTACGAAAGGCTGCCCCGCCGCTTGTGTAAAATCCTGAGGTTGCCCACAGGGCCAGTTGGCGACTGAAAGTGAGGAACTTGTGGGTAATTTCAGGGGGGTTCGGGCGTCCCCGCAGTCTCCGCGCAAGTTCTCCATTGGCGCGGAAGCTACTCTATTACTGAGGGTTAGCATCCCAATATCTCGTCCACTTCTAACTTGTCTACCCAACTCACCCAACCATGAAAAAGTCTAATAAAGTGAACAAGTTTAAACGGCAGATGCACGTCCTCACTCTTAAAGTGCACCTCACAAATATTCGTGGGCTGCACTCAAATCTGCAAGCGGTCCATCATCATCTGGAGACCAATAAACCACACTTGTTCTTCTTGACTGAGACGCAAATAGGATGTCCATCAGACACGGCATATCTGGACTATCCAGGATTCATCTTGGAAAACCGCTTCCTTCCACGCGCTGGTATCTGCGTTTTCGTCCGTGATGACATTTGTTGTTTGCGTCTCCGGAACCTTGAACATCCCCACTTTTCGGTGATTTGGGTGCTAGTGGACACCGGCATTGAGAAAATTCTCTATGCTGGTGTGTACAGATCACATAGCGGTGACCGGGAGACAACTCTTCTAATGGAGTATCTCAGTGAAACGGCAGATGTGGCTCAGCAACGCTATCCTTCGGCTCAGCTTCTTGTTCTAGGGGACTTCAATGCTCACCACCAGGAGTGGTTAGTCCCACACCAGATCACGGACCACGCTGGGAGAGAGACGCGTAAGCTCGCTTTGGCGCTCAATTTAACGCAGATTGTTCAAGAGCCAACGCGAGTGCCTGACATTGATAGCCACACTGCTAACTGCCTCGACCTTCTGCTCACGACTGAACCAGACCGATACTCTGTAGCGGTATCCTCACCCATTGGTAGCTCCGATCACTGTCTGGTTAAGTCCGTTTCAGTATACTCCCCGCCTGACCCAAGCCCTAAGAGCATTCGGCGTGTCTGGAGATACAATTTAGCAGACTGGGATGAGATGCGACATTTCTTCGCCTCATATCCTTGGCGGCAAACGTGTTTTTCTTCTGGAGATCCGACGGTTTGCGCGAATGCGGTTACTGAGGTAGTATGTCGGGCTATGGAATATTTTATTCCATTTTCCGATAAACCCAAGACCAGCAAAGCCAGCCCATGGTTTGGAGCCGACTGTGCACACGCTGAAGCGCAGAAACATGCGGCATATCTGGCATGGGCTGACGCTCGAAAACGCAAGGCCTCGGACACTCGAGCTAAGAAGAAAGCCTTTAATGTTGCCGCCAAGGCCTGTAAGAAGGAATTAAGGAAGGCTCGTTTCAATCATATTGGTCGAATAGGGACTAAACTTGCTTCCTATCCAGCTGGTAGTAAGGCTTTTTGGTCCCTAGCCAAATCGGTTGAAGCGAACTTCTGTCGATCTTCACTGCCTCCATTATTAAAACCTGACGGATCGCTGGCTCACACTGCAAAAGAAAAAGCAAACTTGTTTGCCACTCTCTTTGCAGAAGCTTCGCGTTTAGATACTGCTAATGAGGTACCTCCCTGCCTTCCACATTGCGGTGCTTTCATGCCGGAAATACGCATACGTCAGAAGGAGGTACTAAAAACATTATGCAGTCTAGACGTGAACAAAGCCAGTGGTCCCGATGGTATACCAGCAATTGTACTTAAGAGCTGTGCACCTGAGTTGTCTCCCATTTTAACACGCCTATTTCGCCTCTCTCTAGACACCGGAATAGTCCCTAAGAGTTGGAAGCTAGCCAATGTACAACCTGTACCTAAGAAGGGCAGTCGTGCTGATCCTGCCAACTACCGACCCATCTCAATTACCTCTTATCAACAACAAGCTCTTGGCACACCTTGAAGTCAATGATCTCCTCAGTGACCGGCAATACGGATTTCGCCGAAACCGGTCAACTGGGGATCTTCTCGCATACGCCACGCACATATTGAGCGAAGCCTTGGAGATGCATGGAGAGGCACTTGCTGTATCTCTAGACGTCTCTAAGGCATTTGATCGGGTCTGGCACGACGGTCTTCTGAATAAGCTTCCATCTTACGGACTACCTGCTGGTTTGTGCACTTGGATATCAGACTTTTTGAGGGAACGATCGCTTAGAGTAGTTCTTGATGGCTGCTCTTCCGATCAATTAGCTATTAATGCTGGTGTACCTCAGGGGTCAGTTCTTTCAGCAACACTATTCTTACTCCACATCAATGATTTGCTAAAGCCCGGTACCTTTGGGTATGCAGATGATAGTACTGTTGTTGAAAGATACACATCCAGTGCTCGAGCCAGTGGTGACGACGTCCGGATTGAGAGAGAGGCTATGGTTGAGCGCATGAACCTGGCTTTGAAAGCCGTGTCCGATTGGGGCGATGCTAACTTGGTTAGGTTCAATGCTGCAAAAACACAGGCGTGTTTATTCACTGCTAAAAAGAGCCCACTCCATCTGGCTCCTTCATTCCGTGGTGTATCTGTAAGTTTAGGAAACCATCTTGAGCTTTTGGGTGTTGATCTCACGTCAAACCTAAACTTTGGATCCTACATTGAGTCCAAAGCCAAAGTAGCTTCAAAAAAACTCGGCATATTGTCCAAGGTAAGGCGGTACTTCACACCTGGACAGCTTCTAAATCTGTATCAAGCACAGGTCCGATCGTGTATGGAGTACTGCTGCCACCTGTGGGACGGGTCTGCCAAGTACCAGCTTGAGGCTCTGGACTCGATCCTACATTGATCCATTCGTTCAATCGAACGGCGTGCCAAAAGTCTCATTGACGACGACACTTTGGTTGGTGAAAGGCTCCAGAGCCTTGCACATCGACGTAAGGTGGCAAGTCTGTCGGTCTTCTACAGATTACACCACGGTGAATGCGCTCAAGAACTGCATGATCTCATTCTCCCATCACCATTCCACTACCGGACTACTAGACGCTCGGCTAAGCGCCATCCTTTCGTGGTCGAAATACCACCCATTCGTACCAAGCGATTTGACTCAACGTTTTTAATTAGAACGGCTAAGGAATGGAATGCCCTGCCAGCGTCTGTGTTTCCGGCGAAATATGACCCGGGCGTGTTCAAGAGAAGAGTGAATAGGTATTTACTTGGCTAGCATGCTACATCTTCGATCGCATCGTCACTTCCCATCAGGTGAGAGCGCGGTCAAATGCTAGACAAGTTTGAAGTAAAAAAAAAAAAAAAAAAAAAAAAAGTGACGTCACACGTCAAACCCGTGCTGACAGATGTGGCTCAACCCTTACTTAACATATAGTGGATGAAAAATAATAAAGCTACAAAAGGTTTCGACATGTGACGTCACTACCCTCGTGGTACAGATCGAAGCCTGGTACTACCAGTTCATTAAATTCTTTCCATCGAAAGGTGGATGCTTCCATACCTGGAAGAGATGGCTTTGAGCGATAAGGTCGCCCATTGTTACTATTTATGTAAATAATTGTATTTTTTTTTTATTTGGTGTGTACTTACAATAAAGAGTGGGAATTGAACCCACAACCTACAATGTGGATAGCAGTGTTTCACAGAACATTATGAGTACCAACCCGAGTTGGAACTTATACATCAAAATGTTCTTCTTTTATAATAGGTAGTCTATTATAATGTACTACTTGCGCCACGCGGTTTCACCCGCGGTTAAAAAGTATCCTATGTGTCAAACCAGCATATAACCTATCTTAGTGTATAAGCATTCCAAGTTTCATTAAAATGCATTCAGTAGTTTTTGTGTGAAAGAGTAACAAAAATCCATACATAGAAACTTTTGCATTTATAACATTAGTAAGGACTTTCTCAATATTTTATGTTGTTGGAAAATCTTATTTCATCATTTCATTTATTTAGAGCTACTTACCATCTCAACTGTTCTGAAAATATTGTATTAAGGCTACATAAAAAATCTGGTCTTACCTGGAGTTAATGCTGCCATTTTTCTGGCCAAGTTCTCTTTATTTAATGTAGTCTTCAATGGAACAAGATGTACTTTGAAGATAGAAGCTCTGCCTTTAATATCTGGGGCTGGCACAAAGATTTGCCTATCAAACCTGCCCGGCCTGAGTAGAGCCTTATCTAAAATATCAACCCTATTTGTTGCAGCTAATACAACAACATTAATTGTTGTATTGAAACCATCCATTTCTACAAGAAGTTGGTTCAATGTGTTTTCCTGCTCAGAATGACCTCCGAAACTTCTACCACCTCTTTTTCTACCAACAGCATCAATTTCATCTATGAAAAGGATGCAAGGTGCATGTTTGCGGGCCATAGCAAACATGTCTCGTACTCTGGAAGGACCAACACCCACAAACATCTCTAAGAATTCCGATCCAGATACTGTTAGGAAAGGGACATTTGCTTCCCCTGCTGTTGCCTTTGCTAATAGAGTTTTACCCGTACCAGGTGGGCCGGTTAGCAAAGCACCCTTAGGGATCTTTGCTCCTAAGTCAATATACTGCTGTGGATTTTTCAGAAAGTTTACAAACTCCATAATTTCAATTTTGGCTTCTTCACATCCAGCTACATCTTTGAATTTAACTCCGATGTCAGAAGGGTTGATAAGTTTGGCTGTGGATTCCATAACACCCCCAAATAAGCCACCGCCTTTGCGGCCACCTCTACCCATCATATCTGCTGATCTTCTCATCATGTAGATTAAAAATCCAATAATCAAGAGAGTTGGCAACATACCAGTCAAACTGGAAGCTTCAACTTCTGTCTTATAAATAACAGGCACAAAATTTGGAGGTTCAATACTCATCTCCACTTGGGCATTCTCCAAGTTTCTTTCAAATGAATCAACACTTCCAATAGCAAACCAGATAATTTTCCCTTCAAGAGCTGACCCTTGCAGCCGAACTCTTACCCATTTCTTATTGATCACTTCTAATTTTTCCACAAGACCTTTATTCAGGTAAAGGTTGACGAAGTCTCTCCAACTAATTTCTCTGTATCTTAGTTCAAAGTAAGCTATAGATGCTAGGAGGGTTACAACACCCATTGCGCCAAACATCATCCATTTCTCGCGGTCCTGTCCTTCGTAACCACCACGGCCGCCACCACCACCGCCACCGCTCGTATTAGAAAACATATTCATGTTCCATTTGTCTGGAGAACTGGGCTTTGAAGGTGGAGATGATTTAGAAGGCGCGGGAGACCCACCATCTTTTTCTGGAGCCTTTTCCTGCTTTGGAGCGCCGCCCGGCTGAAAGTATTTCTCGAAACCCTTTGGCGGCTTTTTACAGAACTCGTACCATTGGTTCAATACAGAATCTAGAGCAGGAACTCCCATGGATTGTATTCTAGAACTGCTGAAATGGAGCTTCGCTAATTGCGACTGCGTCAATCGCAAACCCTTCCACATGGTGTAGATATTTTTATTTATTTACAATAATTAATAATTTAAAATAAATTGCACAATTCTAGCATGAATTAGATCACAAAAAAAGAGAAATTGTAATGACAAACATGGTTAGAAAATCTGTCATTGATTTGAGTGTCCTGCCAAAGTGTCAACTTTCAAAAAGTTATTGCTGTCAACTGTCAAAAAAGTTATTGCTGTCAAAGTCAAAAAGATTTTGGATTTTATATTTGTATTCTATGGTCTACGGCTATAGATTATTGATTAAGGTCCATATTACAGAACGATACTCCGTCATCATCAATCATCGATCGGTGCTCAAGCAGAGAATTCATTACTAAAGTGATCAATTATTGAATGAAATCTCTGCTTGAGCACTGATCGATGACTGAGCATCGTTCTGTAATACGAGCCTAAAAGTTACCCTCTTCATGCACCCAACCCAACCCGTGCACCGCCCATATTATTTGCTTCGTGTAGACGAGTCATTACGAATACGTCTCGTATGTTCTTAGGTTCGTATCACAGAGTGATGCTCAGTCTTCGATTGCTTGAGATTTCATTCATTCATTGATGAATTTATGATTGAATTGCTGGTCTTGAGGAGAGATTCACGACTGAACGTAGTTTTGTAATGCGTGTCTTCGATGTCACTGGTTTAGGGACATGTTCAGGCCTGTTTTTCATTATTTTATTTTACATACTTTACCATTGTTATATTTTTAAAATAATTATATTCTACTTAGGAACACATCCATTTTTTTTTTAGAAAAAAAAGGGTCAACAGAGTTAATGACAACAAGCATGGAAATGTGAGAAAATGTGGGTATCCTATCTACATTTACGTAATGCAATATGGTGTTATTCCAATACTTCTTTCACACGTCAAACCTTAATTCATCAAGTCCCAATATATGTCACATATATAGAAATTTTTGAAACTGCAGAGTCTGTTTCGTACTGGACTCTTAGGTCCGTATTACTGAACGATGCTCAGTCATCAATCGGTGCTCAAGCAGAGATTTCATTCATAATGTGATCAGTTAGTGAATGAAATCTCTGCTTGAGCACCGATCGATGACTGAGCATCTTACTGTAATCCGGACCTTAAAGCAGCACAGAAAATGAACCACCATGATTTTCGTACTACGAGCTCATAATATGATCATGGCAAAGGCAGGATTGTTTTGCAAAAGTATTAAGTACAAGCTTTGCTTAGTTTGGGGCTAGATGGTGCTGTGTGAAATGTCCACAGATATTTATTTATTTATTATTTAATAATTATAAAATCATTATAAACCCTTTACTTTGGTTTTGTCTGTGAACGTAGTATCTTATTTGTAGTCTGTGATTTTCATTTATCCATCTGCAAAAAAAAGAAAACAATTTTCATTTCGAATATTGTAATTTTAGGTAAATAATAAAAATCTGGAGACTATTAATTTCTCAGTTCTTGATAAAAGTCCCCTAAAATAACTTCGGTAAAATATCCATTATTTTAATAAAATAAACAAAATACGTTTGGCACGCGAATTGAGTTCTAAGTAATGGACCAAGACAGACCTGAGAGTTCTACAAATCATGGAAAGAGGACACGACCTTTGCTTCTGCAGCCAAGTCCGAAGATCGCAAGGTTATCTGGGTACGCCAGCGCAAGTTCTAGTGGTATTTTAAAAGCCAAGAAGTTTCACTCGCCCAGAAAGACTAAAATAACGTACAATAAGAGTGACGTGCCAGCACCTGGCACTCCTGTTTCTGAAAAACACGTGCGTAAAGCAGGGCCTTATTTACTAGGTCCTAAGCTCGGACCCAGTCCAGTCAAGAGTATTGTGCAGTGTTTAGCGAGAAAAGAAAAGACAGATGACTTCTTTCAGGTGAGAAAATAGCTGCCATGTAGGTTAATGTAAGTGTTAGGTATAAATAAGTAGTTATATTTTGAGTAAAAGTAGTTCTTGGTAGCTACCAATATCTGAAATGGACTAGTTTTTACATAAAATCTACATTTGTAGCTAGTTTTTACATTACTAACTAGTCAGTTAATATGTTAGGCTTGTTCAAAACTGACTAGTTCAGAGTTACACAATATGACAAAATTTCAGTTGTAAAATTGCCTAATAATTGTCTCATCCAAGACTTTGTTATTTATCACATCAAATAACTATCTTAACATAGTTTTATTATTGTGCTAGATAGAATTGTAAAATAGTAAGATTAAAACTTAACCCAAAAAAACTAGGCACTAACACTACCAAAAAAACTATTTTTTACCTGAAAGTACTGCTCTTGTCTCTAATTAAATACAACCTGAAAGTACTGCTATTATCTTACTATCTATTTTATTCATAATTATAGCCTGTCTCAAATTTGAGTGTTTTATGTATCATTGTTCTGTTTCTTCATTAGTACTTTGATCTGTCTGCCATTTGGCAAAGGCCTCTTCCAATGTCTTTCATTGCATCCCATCACCAGCAATTGCCACCATTTCATCCTTCCATCTTTTAAATTATCTTCCCCTCTTTGTCTTTCCTTCCCATAGGTACCATAAGGTAATCATTTATTCCATTTCTCTTTCCCTCTGATCATGTGCCCAGTCCATCTCCATTTTAGTGTTTTTATATTCACTGTAACATCCTGCACATTTGTCACCTTGCTGTTGATGGTGTGAATTTAAATTTTTCTCAGTCCCAGGTTTAACATGATTATATAATATAAATATATCAGATCGGAGTTTTCTGTTCTGCATAGTGCCGGATCGCTTGCATCAGTAGTGAAAAAGAGAACTGCTTTTTTTCAAACTCATATATTGGCTTGCTATATATTAATTGACAATAAGCACTTTGTAATTTTATGTGCCTAGTAAAATAACTTTTTAAGTGCCTAATATAATTTAGCCTATTTGCAATTAATCTTTTGAATTTGACTTAAAAAAAAAATGGATTTACTTGATTTTAATCAGATTTGGATTTTATGATTATTGTCTTTTTACTTTATGGTCAGTTATTGTTATCAATCAACTGTCTTTAGTATTATGAAACATATATGTATAACACAAGTTTGTTTATCTAATTATTGACAAAATTAACTTAAGTCAACACATTAAATCTTCTACACTTTTTGGCTGATTTAGTCACAGTAAAAATGTAATGATAGAAATCATTGATTTTTTTAAAATAAATCATTGATTTTTTAAATAAATCATTGATTTTTATTAAATAAATCATTGATTTTTATTAAATAAATCATTGATTTTTATTAAATAAATCATTGATTTTTATTAAATAAATCATTGATTTTTATTAAGTAAATCATTGATTTTTATTAAATAAATCATTTAATCTTTTTAAATAAATCATTTGATTTTAATTACTTGTATTGTATCTCAGCCCTGAACAATACACTGTTATATTTCAGGTAAAAATATTAACCTTAAGAAACGAAGGACAACCTGAAACCCAAGATGATAGACAAGGAAAAATGCTTCTACACACAGAGTATTCACTATTATCCTTGTTGAATGATCAAGATGGGGTTATACATCACCATGGGTTGTTTAAGGTGAGCATTTAGATTAGTTAAACAATATCACAGCAGAAGATTTATCATTTATAGCAGTATCACATCCTTAGCATAAGTGATGAAATGAAAAATGAAAATGAAATGAAAATTATTTATTTTCTGCATAAAAACTTATAAATTAAACATGCTTATACACTTTTTTATTTTTTCTTAAGATTTATGCAGAAGGATTAGTTATAAGATGCCCAAAGCTATCTAATGACCCCCACACTAGGCTCAGCCTGTATTTTGTATGTTTCTCAGGATCATGCATTAGAAGAAGTCCCCAATCCATGTGGGCCAGGCTTCGTCTACACGGGTCGTGTTCGCCAACGCTTGTTCCTCGTCTTGGACTGCATCACGTCACACCAGTTTAGTGAGAAAAACTCCGAGCTGATCAACCTTCAGCAGTATGTGACTAAAGTCAAAAAAGTTCCAGAAAAGGAGGCGATATTAATATTTTATGATATCGTGCGAGTGGTCGCGAATCTACACAAGGTTAGTTTTTCTTCTCTGCATTATCACAGATACCTCGGTCCGTTCTCTTTTTTAATTACTTTTTTACTTAATTGTCTTATTCTAGTACAAGTATTGGTGTACAGAAAAAAAAAGTGCATATACTTGTTCTGAGTCTGGGTGTTGTGGGTGGGTCGTCGTAGTTTGTGGGTCCCTAGACACAGGGAATGCTAGTTAGGGTCCAGGATCTATGTGCGTGATCGTTTGGCGTTATTATTATTATTATTAATTGTGATCATACAGGACGGGCAATACTTTTTTTATGCAATAATTTATATATTACTATACAAGTTTTAGTACACTTATTTTTGACACAAAATCTACACAAGTTTAGTTCATATCTTATGTAAGTGATTTTCATTGTGACTTGATTAGAAAACCATAACAAAATTGAATTAAGTCATCAACAGCCCTATAGGTTCCCTTTTAACTGACCCGATAGCTCAGTTGGGTTACTACCAACTGAGCTAGCTGAGCTGTTTTCTGTGCTATAGGTTGTGGGTTCAATTCCCGTCAAGGACAAATATTTGTGTGATGAACATGTTGGTTATATTGTGTCTCCACTTCCACCATCATATCCGAGTTGCAGTAGGAGTGAAACAGCAATAGAAATTTACACATCTTTTGTTTACTGAAACATACACCATACATCAATTGGTTCTGTAACGATTAACGTCTTTATTTCAGAGAAATATAGTGCATAGAGATTTAAAGCTAGGGAATATAGTGCTTAACCAAAAAACAGGACGGGTCTTTATTGCTAATTTCTGTCTCGGAACGCATCTCGGCAGCGACAGAGATCTGTTAAAAGATCAGAGAGGTAATTAATTTTTTACTGACTTGCTAATTTTAGTGTCACATTTTTATATTCCCACCCAGGACTAACATTTGTGTGATGGACATTGATGTTTGTTCTGTGTCTGGGTGATCTATGTATGTATTTACAAACAAAAAATATTTAAGTATTCTATCAATTATCTGGTTCCCATAGTATAAGCTTTGCTTAGTTTGGGGCTAGATGGCGCTGTGTGAAATGTCCACAAATATTTATTATATTATTTATTATTATTTTACTGTAGCTTATCAACTCCATTGTATCTTTATGTTATTTTATTGTAATTTTATTGTATAAAATTGATTTTGTGGTGTGAATATTGTTTATGTTTGAGGGAAAAATGTTTTCGTATTTTTACGTGTGGATTTGAGTTTTAAGAATTTATTCGCTTGTACTCTTTGTACTCAACGTGTTTAGATATTGAGAAAAGAAGGAATTTTAAATATGTATATATATGAAATACAGGAATATGATGAAAAGTATAAATATAGTTTCCAAATTATTTCCATTTTTACCATCGTTTACATTTAGTGATAATAATTAAACAGTCGTTATAACATTTCCTTTATCCAATAAAACAACATAATTGAAGGGGTGAGAATAAAAAGGGTTTAACTGATTTTTTTCACAAAATGACTTATGGGTATCGTTGGATTCAGCGTGAAATTATCTACGATAACACATTCTCAAAATACCGAAATGAGGCTTAAATCTCGAGATTTTGAGTCTAAAAACAGTTTATCTGTCACAGGAATACAGTTCGCTTAGCATAAAAATATTATTATATTTATTTTATTATATTATATTTTTACAGTAATTGTATGAATTAGTACTATATTTAGTATTTTAAAATAGAATTAAAACATTTTCAAGCAACTGCAACTCACATAAACCTTTTCTATTACCTTATAAGCACTCTACATTAAAATGACGCCGTTGAAGTTTAAAGTCAATTTTCTCGAAACTGTCAATTTGACAGTTAAACACTTTTTATTCTCAACCCTTCAATTGTGACACAAAAATATTTGTTCCATTTAACGTTGGTTTATGCGTTACCAGTCGGATTTTTTTAAAGTGAAGCTCGTATAATATAAACTGCATTTATGTGTCCTATAGGCCAACAAAGTCCTATAGTTAAACGATTGAACGAAATGGATAATTTACTTTTATTAGAAACGAGCTTCTGCCCGCACCTTCGCCCGTGGCGTGGCCTATGGGAAAATAATTCAACCACCCATTTCACCCTCTTAAGGGTGGAATTTCGAAAAATCCTTTCTTAGCGGATGCCTACGTCATAACATCTACCTGAAAGCCAAATTTCAGCCCGATCCGTCCAGTGGTTTGGGCTATGCGTTGATAGATCACTATGTCAATCAGTCAATCAGTCACCTTTGAGTTATATATATTTAGAAGAAGAAGATAGAGTTCTCGAAGAAAATAGTAAATAAATTATTTTGCAAATATCATTTACCGGCAACTCATTTAAAAACTGACAGCATCGAACGTTAGAAAATGACGTCATATTGTTTTACCCCAACGCAACGCCTACAAAATGTGCCTTAAGATCGATGTAATGAAGTTAATTTTACAGGGTCGCCAGCTTACATATCCCCCGATGTGCTAATGTGTAAACCCTACCTAGGCAAACCGTCTGACATGTGGGCGTTAGGGGTGGTTCTGTACACAATGTTGTATGGCCAGTTCCCCTTCTGCGACACCAGTCTAGCTCAGCTATTTAGTAGAATACAAGCGGCCAATTATAATATCCCACCGTGAGTATTTTATTCTATATTTTATTGAAGTGAATCTTATCAATATATCTTTTTTGTATTATTCTGAACAGACTTCTGGGTCCGTGCTCTTTTTTAAAATACTACCTACATATTGTAAGTTATGTTATTGTGTTATTATTATTTATTATATACAGGATTATTTATTATATACAGGATTATTTATTATATATTTACTAGGTGGTAGGAATTTGCTGCAAAGTTCGTCTAGGTAGGTACCACCGCTTTGCCAGTTATTCTGCCGCCAAGCAGTAGTGTGCAAGCACTACTGTGTTCCGGTTTGAAAAGCTCTGTAGCTAGTGAAATTACTGGGCAATTGAGACTTTATGATCTGATCTCACAGTATAGTAATTTTATTACTAGACTGTGCTGATGTCTCAGAATGATGTGCGCAGTGCAGTGTCGCGCGAAACTCTGTGTTTTAGTTCCGAGTGACACTGTTCTGTTATGTTCGGCCGTGGCGCTTAACACCAGGTGAACGACTAGCTCGTACATCATTCACTAACATAAAAACAGGGGGAACTTAATTTTCCTATTTTCTTAAATTTATGGACACTAAATATATTGGGAAGTATCAATATATCAATATCAATAATAAATCATGGAACTCGCGTCATCGTCACCGAACGCTTTCCATGAGCTATTTGTATACTGTGTATATATGTCTACTTTTTGGGTGAACAAAAATCATGGGACTCGCGTCATCGTCGCCGCACGCTTGCCATGAGCTATGTTAAGTTACTTAGTTTTAACTTCTATCGGGAGACCCCAAATACTGTCCTGAACATTTTTTATTGATATGTTGTGTGTACTCTAAAGCCTAAAAAAAGTCAATGCAATGCTATTATAACAGAAAAAACTGAGAAGTGGAAACTCATGGTACAACTATTCCTCTATAAAGTCAAGTCTCGAGCCTACAAAATCGAAAGGCTTTAGTCCAGCTAATACTTGAAAGCTTTTAGTGCACTTCAGAGTTGAGTAGTTCAACTGAGAGTTGAAAGTCCATGAAAATATCTAGTCCACTTGCAAGTTGAAACGCTGTAGTCACCCAAATTGTATTCCACTTGATAGTTTAAAGTTTCTAGTACACCTGAGAGTTGAAAACTTCTAGTTCTCCGGAGAGTTGAAAGTTTCTAGTTCACCTGAAAGTTAAAAGACGCAGTCCTAAAACTAGCTCAGCGAGTTATGGAAGAGGGTCTGTGTGAAAATCTAATAAAAATTCATTAATTTTTTTTTTCAGTGATGGTAACTCTGTACAAGTATCGGACAATACAGTGTTTCTCATACAACGATTGCTAGTCAAAGATCCCAAACATAGATTACTTGCTGACGAGGTAAGTGAAACAAAACAGATATTCCTGTTTACAAACAAAATTTTATTTTCATTTTACATCCATATCATAAACATGCACAAAAAATAACTAATCCGCCATATTGGATTTAGAATGACGTGAATTTGCTAATCATGCTTTGTCATACAAACTACGCATGTATTTGAATCCTTTGAGGTTGACAGCCTCTGTGGTGTGGTGGTTGAGCAGGTTGGCTCATAACCTGGAGGAGGCGGGTACGATTTCCGCGACAGGACAATTAGTATCTGTGCATAGAAAAAAAAAACGGAAACATTTCTGTGTCTGTGTGTTGTGGGATCATGATCCTCGTAGTTCCTGAGTCCCTAGATACAGGGCATTCTGGTTAGGGTCCAGGATCTATGTATGTGATCGTTGGGCGTTATTATTAAAACTGCTTTAAAATTCAGTTGCAAGATTTGACCCGAATAATAAATGTACATACAAACATTGCAAGTTGATAAAAAGCTTGTAATAAAATAGGTTTCATTCGACTCCTTTTCTTAAAGTCACGTTATTGTGGAGATCTTGACTGGCGTGATAGCTCAGTTAGTAGTAACACTGCCTTCTGAGCTGTAGATATGGGTTCGATTCCCACCCAGGACAAACATTTGTGTGATGAACATCGATGTTTGTTCTGTGACTGGGTGTTATATTGTATTCTATGTATATATTTACAAACAAAAAGTATCTAAGTATTGTGTCAGTTATCTGGTTCCCATAGTACAAGCTTTGCTTAGTTTTAGCTAGATGGCGCTGTGTGAATATGCACAAATATTTATTATTATTATTATTCAATCCTTTAAACTTCCAGGTTCTAGACCAACTGTCAAGCATCATAGCGAGCTACGTCACCATTCCCAATCCTCCAGAAGACCTGCAGGTAGTTCCTGACATTCCGCTAGAAGACGAGCCCAAAGAGAAGACCAACCCATCATCCTTGGAGCTCGAGCGGAAACCTTTCTTGAGTATACCGGACGCGGGGGAAAGAACGCCTAATTCTAACGTAAGTGTTAGCTAAGGAAGCGAATGTGGCTATTATGAAATATTACATTTATTTGGTAGAAAAAGCTGACTTAATATTAGGAATTTTGACGAAAATTTACAATTTTACCGGACATACCACGAACATAATAATACAAATTTATCTACAATAGATATCTACGTAAATCAACTTCCGTTCGCATCGCTATATATGCATTCATCAGCAAGTCCAAGTCAAGCGCAAGCGTGCGTAAAGAAGTACTTCAAAAATGTTTTATTTTATAGGTTATTATATTATTTATGCTAAGATGTTATTATCATTTATTTAGATGATAATCGACCATGCAGTCAATGATAACATAAAAAATAAATAAAAGATAAAATATGTACTAGGTAAATAATGTACTTTTATTTCCCAGGAAGAGCTAGGCGTATTTTGCGTGCCCCTACCTGATTTCCTAGCCTTGAACTTCTCTACACCGACCAGAGTCCAGCCGAACATAATAATTCACCCGACTGCGCCCGTCGACACCACCAACAATAACCAGAGACAAATAACTGTGCAGAGGATAGGCAGGGACGCTCGGCCTTTGCTGCCTAGTGAAATAGCCAGGTAAGATTTATTGTATCAGATGTTTCAATTCCTTTAAATATAAAGCGAGTCTGCTCATTATCCGGAGGCAGCGGATCGAATCGGTCGGAATCACCCCTTCGTCGCCACCCGACACACGTCTTGAGGAACCCGGATGATCCTATAGCAGCCGTAGTATCGGCTGCGCACCGGACCCTAGCCCTTCTGGCTCAAGTACCGCGCCCGGCACCGGTATAGGATACCAGCGTAACACAATCAGACACCGACCCCGCCGGCGAGGTCGACGTACCCCCCGTAGGTTAGCTAGAACGATCGCGACTTTCAATAGGGTCCACTCTTCCAGTGGACGTAGTCTTCTCGATCCTATTATCCCGGCAACGGCCCAAGCCGAGGCTCGCACCCCAGGGGTGCCCGCCAGCTAGTTGCCTCCCACTTTTGACAGCTGGGTGCCTTAAGCACCCGCCCTCCCGCCTGGTGACGCTGTAAAGGTCGGTAGAGACCAACAGCATTAGCACGTTAAAAAAAAATCGAATCGATATAATCTATATTGCCCGAACACCGGTCGAGTTATTCGACTGTATCTCGTGAGTTTTAGCCGTGTAATAGTTGTAGTTATAAAAATCGAATCGGTTTCATTTTAGGAGCGTTTCATTTGAGATTTTTTTGAAATTTGATCAAAACAACTTTTTTTTATTGTTTAATAGTCTTGCGTTTGACCACTATCGAACCTGATGGAATGTGACGATGCGGTCCAGGACGTAACACGCTTGCCTAGAAGATACCTGTTCACTCTCGATTTAAAGACTCCCAGGTTGTAGTAATCGGGAAAGACGGACGCCGGTAAAGCGTTAGAGTTAAAACGTTAAACAACTCATCGTTATGGAAAACTGACGCTTAACCAAAAAAAATAGCTACGTTAAAATATTTTTCATACAATCTGTTACTAGAGATTTTCCCGTATGGTCGGATTTCTTTATACTGTCCCAGTATAAAACACTATACTGCTAGTAGAGGATCTCGATATAAAACGACCTTCACCGAGATGTTTATTTGATGAAACGTATTTTATATTTAACTACCTCCTGCCCGCGGCTTCGCCCGATATGTATAGAAGAAGATTTAATATGTCAATAAATATATTGCATATGGGTGCCTAATAAATTTCAGTCCAGGATTTTATATCGGAATCTTTGACTATGCTTGGCGGCGGAATATCTGGCAAAGCAATACATACCTAGACGAAGTCTGAAGAAATGTACTCTCACCTACTGTATACTTGCATCATGTGAAATGTGGTCAAGCGGCAACATGAAAAAAAGTGCATATACTTGTTCTGAGTCTGGGTGTTGTGGGAGCATAGTCCTCATAGTGCCTGGGTGCCTAGACACAGGGAATCTTAGTTAGGGTCCAGGTTCTATGTATGTGATCGTTGGGCGCTATCTATTTTTATTATTATTATAATTCCAGGTACCAACATATGTTTGCGTGCAACACGCAGTCACGTGATCAAACGAGAAGACCGGACGCGCCAAATCAGGTACCTGACACGCGGCCTGATCGGACGGACAACTCGCGCCTTAGAACATTGGCGCAACGGATGCCACGCCTTAACGCTTCAACCAATGAAAACAGGCCTAGTTCATCCAACAACCAACCGAATACAGGTACAACGGAACTGAGGCCCCTGAATTCAGGTTCAAGTTCCGAACTGAGAGCTGTGAATCCAGGTGCGAACTCAGAACTGAGAGTTCTACCCAATTCTACCGATTATACCCCGTCTAATTCGAGTCAGTCGGATTTCAGAACGATCGCGACTTCTAGCGCCGGTCATAGAGTCAATTCGACCGATTTTAGAGTTAACGGTTCCAGTAATCAGGATTTTAGAGCAACGGGTTCGACTGATTTTAGAGTTATCGGTTCCAGTAATAGTGATAATGTTAGAGTCATTCCGTGGTCGGAAAGGGTTAGAGGTAATAGATCTTGGGACAGTGACTATGTGTTGCGATTGCCAATTTTAGATTTGTCCAGGGTTCAGGGGAGTCGAAGTTCGAACCAAAGCCATGGGCTTAATAATGAAATGAGTAATTCTAGATCGCAAGACAGTTCCGATATGGAATATAACTAATAGAACAGAAGGCTTAATATTATAGGTACAGAAGATGCACTCTGCATGGACATTTAAGTAAATTGTGACTTGCTACAACGGTTTAACGTGCAATTCAGCGCGCACAGCGCTGTAAGCATGAACTTATATTCAATATTAGCCTTTCTTTCTAACCTATAACTCTTATACATTCTAACGCGTAACAAAGATGTTCTTGTAGCTCCAACACATATATCCAACACAGATTGCGTCAGACGTGATTTTAGGTAATATTTTAATCTTATTTCTAGTATGGAAAGCTTTAACTAGACCAGGGGTCGGCAACCTTTTAAGTCGGAAGTGTCAAAAATTACAATTTACAAAATTTCATTTTTTAAAGGCCACAAAATTTTTCTTGCTAACAATAAATAGTACTTGCAAAATGTGTTTTAAAATAAATATATAATATTTGCGTATAGAACATATAGCCGCAGCTTCACGTCCAAAGAGGCACGCGAGCCGCAGTTTGCCAAACCCTGAACTAGAACAACAATCTAGACGGCGCGCTCAAAACTGATAACTGGTTTGCTGGTAGCAAAAAACGTGATACGTAATCACACTATTCCTCCCGCATTATCCTTGAGCGTCCATCCGGGTGTAGGTTTAATCATACATATAGATGAATTATTAATAAGATAGTTTATACTTATTAAAGGTAATACTTTTTAAATCTCAAAATTGTGCATGCTGTGTTTGCCTATAATTGGTTGTGCATATAGATAATATTTTTAAGCTTTATTATTGTTATAGAAACTGTGTATCAACTGTTGGTGAACCAAATAAATAAATAAATAAATCAATATTTGTGGACATTTTACACAGTGCCATCTAGCAAAATTCAATAAAGCAAATTAAGTAAAGCTTGTACTATGAGAACCAAATATCTGATACAATCTTAATACTATTTTTTTTTATAAATACATAGATAGAATTAAACACCCAGCCACAGAATAATCACCTATGCTCATCACACAAATGTTTGTCCTGGGTGGGAATTGATCCCACAACCTATAGTTCAAAAGGCCGAGCTACTGCCAACTGAGCTATCAGGCCAGTCAACATATAGCGACCGTATAGTTGTTGTTTTTGTTGTTGTTGTATTAAACGTTGCTACTCATCACTGCAAGAATAATGCTGATAGAAGATAATTTTGCGATTGCGTATTCCTTTTTTTCCTCTACTAGTTTTAATTGTCCATATTGCTTTTAAAGTCTATGCAAACAGGATATATAAATGTAAAAAAAAATTCGCCAAATATTTCAATGAAAACTTGTATAAAGTGTAAATAATGTTTAAAATTATCTCATTATTTAGGTATTAGTTGGTTAAAAGGGTTGCAAATTGCTAATTCAAATATCAATCATAGGTTTTATAACATATAGCTCAAAATATGGCATTAATAGAAATAATAGAAAGAAAAAAAACCCACACAATTGCATAATTATTTAGAATATGATAGCAAACAAGTGTGTACAAACAACATGAAATTGTTTCCAATTATTTTATAGTAATACAATTAATCGTGATAGTAAAACTTAATTAATGTAGTGGAACATCGAGCAACGTTGCCGGTATTACCTCGAAATATGGCACTGTCGCACGAAGTTTGGCAATGACACACGAATTTTTGCAGCGTGCTATGTTGCATTCTTAGCAAGAAGGCACCTCAAAGAACTGTATTGGCAATGGATTTAATTTGATAGATTATGTAATAGTTTAATGGATTCCACATTAGTTGTACGAGCCAATACAGCACGTACAGCAATTTTGTATACGCTTAAGTAAACTATAAATGTCCGTACATTCTTTACTAAAGCGAGTCGTCACTTAACCACCGTCGCGCGCTAATGTGTCCATTCTAACTAGTGCGGCTCAGACACCGAATTGCGCGTAGACTTTCTTTTAACAAATACAACAACTATTAGAACAGTGCAGTGGTTTGGATTTACAACTACCACCGGGCCGCAGTCTACGACGAAAGGCCCGAACATCCTTTTGGTCCTTCGAGCCATTATTTACAACTACGACCAAAAGCATCCTTTTGGTCCTTCGAGCCATTATTTACAACTACGACCAAAAGCATCCTTTTGGTCCTTCGAGGTTTTTAATGAAAGTGCTTAGTGTGGTATATATCTCAATTACGTTAGCAAATCGGTGCTGTTGGCCTCCCACAAGCGGGTCTCACCAGCAGCATTGAGAAGGTGCACATAGCGTAAGGAGAGAGTGCCGCACTGAGTGCCATCCAACAACGAACCAGAGCGGAGACAACGTCTACTGCATCTACCTACAACTACAAAACTATTAACGAACGGGCAGGGACAACGTCCACTGTTTTAACAATTAAATTACCGGCGAGGATTACGTCTTCCGCCACAACATTAACTTACCAGCGGGGATAACGTCTACTGCTGCAACAAATACTTAACGATCCAAATCTCACACTGTTCTATTAACAATGTCTACAGAAGACTACATGTTCCACGAACTAATAAAGGAACAACAAACGGCCTACGATAAAATCAAAACACTTCAAACAAACTACAAAAAGGATTCTGTGACTAGAAAATCCATAGAATACCTCAACACTCGTATCGAAGCTTTGCAATCGCACTGGGAGGAGTTTCGAGCGAATCACGAAATCCTGAAGAAGTATGAGTCAACGAAAAAAGACCATGACTACTTTAAGGAGAACACATATAACACAACGAAAACAATTTTCGACGAAATGATGACTTCGATGACTCAACTAAAAGATGAGTTGTCAAACAAACCGGGATTTTCGGGAATAACTAATCCGAAAATACCGGAAACCCGCGGACCACCGCGACTACAATCACTTGGTACAACTGAAGTACTCCAGCCTACGGCAGATGGGACGGATCACTTATCAGTCCTTTTCCGAAATCAGATGTGTAACTTCAACGCCTTGATGCGAGCAGTCTCCAAAATAAATCAAGATGACCTGAAGGAGAAGTGGCACCTTCAAGATCAACTTAACATCCTACAATCAAAGTGGGAATCAATCGACAAGATCCACTGGGAACTAAGCTACTTACTAAAAGGTAGTGACAGGAATTATGAAGAAAAGTTTGAGCATTGGGAGCAAGTCTACGACGGCCTCAAAAAAGATTTGAACAGAAGAATCTTCGAAACATCTCATTACGAAAAAACAACACCAAGAATAGAGTTACCAGAGTTCAATGGAGCTTACAACAACTGGATCTCTTTTAGAGATTTATTCTTCGAGATGATTCATAATAATCCAACGTTAAACAAAACACAGAAAATGAAATTCCTGAAATCGAAATTGAGGGGTGAAGCGGAAAAGCTGATTAAACATCTTCCAGTGAGCGCTGAAAACTATGACTCATGTCTGGACATAATTCAGCATCGCTACGATAACAAGCGATTGCTTTTCACCTCGTACATAGAAAATCTTCTCAATCAACCGTCGATTGATAAACTGAACTCAGCAAATTTAAAAAGAATGCACGACACTACAAAAGAGTATTTAAACGCATTGGAAAACATTAAGATCGACGTCCCTGTATGGGGTCCTATCATTGTGCATTTACTATCATCAAAACTGGATGACATCACCTACGGAGAATACATACAACACTTGAAACATCCACGAGAACTACCAGACTTAAACGAGTTTTTAAAATTCCTGGAACTAAAGTTTATAGCATCAGAAACAGCGAGAAGCAAAAAGGGCGGTCAGAAACAAAATGTTCCAACAAATAACAATGTTCAATACAAGAATTATAACAATCAGAGGTCAACGAACTATAACAACGCAGAAAAGTGGATAAAAACCTACCATGCTGCAATCCGAATCTGCCCGCATTGCAAAAATAATCATGCGCTAATGCAATGTACATCATTTTTAAACATGGATGTCGCAACGCGAAACTTAACAGTAAATAAAATGAATATTTGCAAAAACTGCTTATACAGCCATGGCGAAAGCAAATGCTACTCTAAGAAACGGTGTCACACGTGTAACCTACAACATCATTCTCTTCTTCATGATGACAACTTGAAGAAAGGACAACAATCAAGACCATCTTTCTCAACAGCGGCTGAGCGAACCGCTAATCACATCAACGGTGAACGAGAGATACTCCTCACAACTCTTCAAGTTAGAGTCGAAAACAAAGAAGGGGACTACGTCATCCTTCGGGCGCTTCTGGATCAGGGATCTCAAATAACTTTGATATCAGAAAACGCAGCTCAAAGATTAAACTTACCACGAAACAAGACGAACGCTGCGGTTACTGGAGTTGGCACCATAATGGGCACAAGTAAAGGGATGATTAAACTGAAATGTAAATCGATTCACTCTGATTATACATTCAAAACGGAAGCATTAGTTATGCGTAAATTAGTTAACAACTTGCCTAACTCCACAATTAACACCGAAAGCTGGACGCATCTCGAAAACATCAAGCTAGCTGATCCAGACTTTAACATCTCCGGGCCCATTGATCTCCTGCTAGGAGCGGACATTTATTCCGAAGTGATTCTAGAAGGAATCCTTAAACACAACAACAACTTCCCAGTAGCACAACAGACAAAACTGGGCTGGATACTGTGCGGCACTACAAAACACTTTAACTGTCTAGTCACCCTAACGGACCTGGACAACTTATCAAAGTTCTGGGAGACAGAAGAAATCCCTAAGGAACCCGAATGTACTGCAAACGATGTATACTGCGAAAAATATTACACAGAAACAACTCAACGCCTAGATAACGGGCGTTATATGGTGAAGATGCCAATGAAAGAGAACTACCATCAAAATCTTGGCAATTCGAAGCCTCAAGCCATCGCACAATTTCTTCATTTAGAAAAGAAAATGTCGAGACAAGAACACTTCGGTAAACTATACAAACAATTTATACGTGACTACATCGACTTAGGTCACATGAAACCAGTGACAGAAGCCGAGCGTCAAGTACAAGCCTACCTACCACACCATGGCGTGTTAAGAGAAAGCTCATCAACCACCAAACTGAGGGCTGTTTTTAATGCGTCAATGAAAATACAGACAACCGGGTTCAGCCTTAACGACCTGATGGAAAAAGGACCTAACCTACAAAAGGATATTTTCTCGCTGATAATTAAATGGCGGAGCTATAAATATGTTCTTACGGCGGACATCGAGAAAATGTATCGACAAATCTTAATCCATCAAGATCAACAACACCTTCAAAGAATCATTTGGAGAGAATCCGTGAGAGAACCTCTCCGGGAAATGCAGCTGTGCACACTGACCTACGGTACCAAGTGCGCATCATTCCTCGCTATACGCACGCTCCATAAACTAGCTAAGGATGAAGGCAACGCTTTTCCGCTAGCACAGAAAGCACTACAAAACGAGTGTTATATGGATGACGTCATAACAGGCCACCATACTATTGAGACAACGAAGCAACTGCAAAAGCAGCTCTACAAATTACTCAAGAAGGGTGGATTTCACTTACGAAAATGGGCATCTAACGAGCCATTAATTCTTCAAGAACTGCATGAGAAAGAGAAAAGCCACACTAACGACTTCAACTTCAAGCAGCAAGAATTCAGCAAAACCCTCGGCCTCGCATGGGATGACACAAGTGACACATTCCATTTCACTTGCGAGTCATCCACCTACAACAACGACGCACCATACACTAAACGCAGACTGTTATCTGAGATAAGCAAGTTATATGATCCTCTTGGTTGGCTGTCTCCTATAATCCTCCAAACGAAACTTATCTTCCAAAAACTATGGAATGAAGACTACCAAAACATTGGTTGGGACGAAACTGTTCCCGAAAACATAGCAGAAGAGTGGATTAAAATAAAATCCGATCTCCCTAACATAAACAATATTAGTTTACCACGATGGTTAAAAAACACAAACAATGAAACGATCGAGTTACAAGCCTTCTGTGACGCGAGTCAACAAGCTTACGCATGCGTCATCTACAGCAGGACTACGTCACTGACCGGCGCTTACGACACAACTTTACTCGCTGCAAAAACTAAGGTAGCACCGCTGAAAAATAAAACTACAATACCGAGGTTGGAACTGAGCGCAGCCGTTTTGCTAGCCAAGGTCCTTGAAAGGATAATTAAGGTCCTTGCAGAGTACAACCTACGAATATCCTGTTGGACAGACTCGAAAGTAGTCTTAGCATGGCTTCAGGGAAGTCAAACAAAATATGAAACATACATAACAAATAGAACTAAACAAATAACAAAAATCGTGCCTGCGATAAACTGGGGTTACGTAAAGAGCAATGAAAACCCGGCCGACTGTGCTTCAAGAGGACTTTCACCATCCAAACTCGTCAACTTCTCTTTGTGGTGGGAAGGACCTCAGTGGCTCAAGGAACTGGGAAAACAAGATCTAACAACAACCGAAACTTATACTACGAACGAGGGCATTCAAACAAACTGCTACACGATTAACACGACGGAACCTCGGTCGAACAAAAATGAATTAATTGAATCATTACTTGAACGACATAGCGACATAGCTCATATTACAAGAATACTCGCCTGGGTTTTACGTTTCACCGATTTATCACGAAACAAAAGTAGGTCAAGTGAAGGCAATGAACTCACTTTGATTGAAATTAAAAATGCATCGCGACAGATTATAAAATCTATACAAGGGAATTATTTTGAAAACGAGGTAAAATCCCTCAACTTAAGAAGAGGGCTACCCAACGGGAGCACTATTTTGAAACTCAACCCCTTTTTGGACTCGGATGGGATTCTACGCGTCGGAGGGCGATTAAAAAATGCGTACCTGCCAGAAGAAACTAAACACCCCATTCTAGTCCCAAAAGAGGGAAGGCTGACCCAATTAATCATTGAAAACTCGCACAAAAGCACACTACATGGTGGAGCAAGACTAACGCTAGCTCACACTAGAAACAACTACTGGATCGTCAGCGGCAATCGAACCGTCAAAAAGATACTTCGGCAATGCATGCAATGCCGCCGTTACGCATCAACACGCACTGAACAACTGATGGGAAACCTTCCCAAAGAAAGAATCACTCCATGCAGACCATTCCTGCACACAGGAGTTGATTTTACGGGTCACGTTGAAGTTAAAATAAACAAAGGCCGTGGGATAAAAACATGCAAAGACTATATAGCTATATTCATATGTATGAGCACTAAGGCAGTACATATTGAACTTGTTTCGGACTTGTCAACGCAAACTTTTATCGCAGCATTAAAGCGAATGAGCGCTAGAAGAGGAACACCTAAACATATCTATTCTGACAACGGAACTAACTTTGTGGGGGCTGAGAGATTATTAAAAGAAGAGTTCGAACAATACAAAACAATGCTATCTTCAGAATTCTTCAAGGAGATCAACAACCTGCAAATTGAGTGGCATTTTAACGCCCCTTCCTGGCCCTCAGCAGGAGGCTTATGGGAAGCAGCCGTGCGATCGATGAAAAACCATCTGAAACGAGTAATCGGACAACAGAAACTAACTTACGAGCAATTTTCAACGCTTCTTACTCAGATCGAAGCGTGCATGAACAGTAGGCCACTGAGTCCGCTATCAGAAGATGTGGAAGACCTGGATTACCTTACGCCTGGTCACTTCCTCACGGGAAGTCCGACGCTCTCACTACCACTCAATGACCCTGATAACCTAAAATCTATAGATCTCAGGAACAACTGGAAACTCATTGAACTCATGCGCCGACACTACTGGGACCGCTGGTCAAAAGAGTATCTTCATTTACTACAAAACCGAAACAAGTGGCAACAAACTAAAGAAAACATACGAAAAGGGCAATTGGTACTCATAAAAGAAAATAGTTTACCCCCTGGCAAGTGGGCTACGGGCCGGGTACTAGAGTTACACCCCGGCAGCGACAACTTAGTTCGAGTAGTCTCTCTAAAGACACAGAACGGAGTACTAAAAAGACCCATAATTAAGATAACGCCGCTACCTATCATCGACACACGCGAGAGTACTGATTCATCAAAACGAAGTCCTGAAACTCAGACTCCCCAGAACAACACAAAACTAATTAAAACAAAGAAGATTAACGCTCCCTATTAAAAACAATGAAGGAGCAAACATTCAAAACATATACAAACTTATTTATGTTAAAGCCCGGCTAACCGAACAATACCTACTCTTCGAATTACATATACCGCTACTGAGCGATGACGAATATGCGTTGTATCAAACTATACCTATACTTCAACAGCACGTGCCCAACCAGTGTCAGATGATCGTAACTACTACTAAGTATATAGGAGTGACTGTGACTTGACTTGACTTGACACATTATTTATGATATTAATTAACTTGAGATATTATCAATTACTTGACACTGGCTAAATACATAAAAGTGTGGAGCCAAAATCAAACAAAAAAAATTAGGTTCGAATTTTTTTTTAACTAATGTACGTGCTGTATTGGCTCGTACATTAGTTAAAAAAAAATTCGAACCTAATTTTTTTTGTTTGATTTTGGCTCCACACTTTTATGTATTTAGCCAGTGTCAAGTAATTGATAATATCTCAAGTTAATTAATATCATAAATAATGTGTCAAGTCAAGTCAAGTCACAGTCCAAGTCATCAAGTTAAGTCATAGTCTAGTCTAGTCAAGTCATACTCCTAGTGGAGTGGTGGCAACTTTACCAGAAGCTTCTATGGAGTTTTGGAAATAACACGAAAAGAAACGTTTCACCCTCATTATACCACTTTCCCACACTCATGTCTGTAATCCAGCACTTAACGAATAAAACACCACCAATTTTGTGCACTAACATTGAAAATAACACAAGTTTTGGAAAATAATACAATGCGGCGACGCGATCTTTTCCCGCCAAAACTCTTCAAACCTCATTAGTGACACATTTGAAAACCTATTTGTGAGATTTAATGCTGGTAGGAAAGTGAAAACCTTCTTTCTGTATCATAGGTATAAGTAGCGGTACGAAAGTATAGCGCTGAGCGAAATGTGGAGGGGATAGCTGCGCATGGGTACTGTGGTGCGCGCAAACATTAATAAATAGTTAATGTTAAAGTTTTGCAAAGCTTGTAACAGGTTGTTTTCCTATACAAGATAACTTCTTTTTATTTAAATCTTGCTTTAAAGAATCAATCAATGAATTGGTTCCTCTTTTAACAAAACAATGCACGTCATACACCATTTTTTGTGCCTGGTTTTTCAAAACAGTATTTCTTCTAGGCATATTCACTAACTACCTATTAAAATACACTGATAAAGAAACCAACAACAACAAACGAACTCAAACTTAACAAAAAACAATAAAATACACCTTAGAACGCGAGTGTACTGTCAGAAGTCCGCGGGGCGTCGTATGGGGGGCGGGGGACGGAGTGCGGATGGCAGCCAGCCGGCGCTACGCACGCGCACCCTTCGTCCCTCTAGCCCCCCTGTGATACCCAATTTTTGACATCTGCGCAATGACACGCAGCGCTCGAATTTCGTGCCGCTACTTATTAGGTAGTAGGACTTTTCCGCAAAGTTCTTCTATGTAGGTACCACCGCTTTGCCAGTTCAGTGCAGTATCACGTGGAACTTGATTCTAATAACTGCAGGTTGTGGGTTCGATTCCCACCCAGGACGCTGGATAGCGCTGATGATGAACTGTTAAACTGTATATAAATTCTAATTTTTAAAATTAAATCTATTGCTAAGATTAGTCTTATTTTTATGACCACAGATTAATCTTAAAATGTATAGGTATTTAACTTTATAGAAATGTATTATATACATAAGCTTTTAGGTGTTTTATAAGAATGTATAATTTTTATTGTATATTTAGGTATAAGTAGGTAATTTTTTGTTATTTGTTAGACACATACTATGATCAGGTGATACGTGCTAATAAAGTGTATTATTTTAAAAATATTGTGTATTATTAATATCGTTTCTAAGACCCTTTTTCATTTAATTTAGTCATAAAATTTTCAGATATCACGGGAATACAGGAACGTCTATAGAAATGAGCTTGAAGATTTTAAAATTTTTTCTCGGAAACGGTGGGTTAAATCGCTCCAAAGCTTCCATCACATAGTTTTTTTTCATGATAGCTTGCCATAATTTTTTTGTGTACATTATTTTGTGTGTTAATATCAACATGCGAATATTTTAGTGTTTAAAAGATTTACCTTCCTAATTTGGTTGGATTATACGCTGCTAACTTTTGGCTGCCAACTCCACACCGGTCTTGATTTATAAGACAACAATAAATGCATTTTATTTCAATAATAAGGGCAAAAGATAAATCTTTTACTTTAACGGAAATCAACCCAAATGATTTGAAAAAACAAAACCATCGCGCGTGAATAAATGAAACCTGCACAGTGCAATTTTACACAAAAGTTAATAACAATACAAATTTGGTTTCTCGCAAGTGTGATGAGAAACGTCGTATGAAATGCGTGTACATTGATCGTTACACTGTCGACTCCCTTAACATAATTCCGCCTCGAGTGCAGTGATCAACCTAGCACACTTGTATCGTAAACGATTCGTAATGTACTATTATGTAGTTAATACGTACCAAGGATGCCTAACACAGGAACCTTAGTAAAAATTGAACTATTTTATTAAAATATCAATACGGGAAACCTTTAAAAACCCTATATTTCTATTCGACATTTGACAGCCTCTGTGTAGTTGAGCAGGTCTGCTCATAACCCGGAGGCGGCGGGTTGGATTCCCGTCGCAGGGACAAGTATTTGTGCACAGAATAAAATATCGCAAATATTTGTTCTATGCGTGTGTGTTGTGGGACCATGGTCCTCGTAGTTTCTGATCGTAGGGCGTTGTTTATTATTTATTTATTTATTCAGCAGATACAAAAAATTACAGAAGACTGTCAGTTCTACAGGGTAAGCAATCATTGGTGACACCTCCTCCGGTGTTACAGATGTCCATAGGCTACGGTGACCACTTCCCATCAGGTGGGCCGTATGCTTGTTTGCTCCCTTTAACATAAAGTTCTCTGCAGTAGCACGGGTGTTGGACACCATTAAAAACCTACCTACTATCACGATAATGATCACCGAAAGCCTAAGTTTATTGCCTGCAAAAGGGTTCAACCATAGAATTCGCCCTATTTACATAAGTCGGTTCAACCACGTGCATAATTTAAGTAGGTAAGCACTTCTGCGTCATGACACACAGGATTGTCATTTTCATTTGGATTGTATTATAACGTATCTAAGTAATTATTATTCTACCTAATTATTTCGTATTTTAAGTATTTAAAAAGTTATTTTTCTGGATGCGCCAAGTTTCCATAAGGCTTCGCATTAATATTAAAATTAGTTTTCATTTAAAACCAGCTTACTTGACGTGCAGACGTTAGTTTTGACACTGAAATATTACGCTTCAGCAGGTCCCAGCTTAACCCGGGAATTTCAATTTGCTTTCATGTTTGTATGAATAAAAATTGGCTGCAATATTTCTTTAGGATTCTAGGTGTCGGTATCATTAATTTAGGGTTTTCTAGACAGTTTCTCCATCAAAGATGGGCTTTTTTCGTGGGTTGCCACATTAACGTACATATATGCTGGGACGTTAGCTGATTGAGAATTAACAGCTAGTTATTAATATAGACAAATATGAGCCAAATGATTTTTTTTTTAACTTTCTACCTTAAACTGTGCCAATTTCGACAATTCTCGTGTATTTGTGAATAAGACGTATATATTAATGTTGACTGGAAATTCTGGAAATAGCATGCGAAATTTAAAAGTTCACTTATTCCCTGACCACTATCACTATTATTGCTATTATACGATTTATACGACATGTTAATAGGGGCCGTTCAAGTATTACGTAAGCACTGTGGGGGGCGGGGGGTCTTATTTGCTTATTTTGGATGACATGGGGGGTAGGGGAGTCTAGATGATGATTACGTCAGCGGTAGTTATTTACCTTTTTATACGAATAGCAACCCTCACATTTTCTTTGCTTGAAATGCTACATTATAATTATAATATTTAAAAAAATAATACATTAATTGAAAAATGTTTACGTAAGAATGGGTGGAGGGGGTAAGAGCTTTGCTTACTTTTGCTGATAAGGAGAATGGGGGGGTAAATAATAGTAATAAATCTGCTTACGTAATACTTGAACGGCCCCATAGACGGGAAATTACCAATAGTTTGCACACTGCTACCTATTCAACTACTCTACTAGGTGGCAAAGTTCGTCTAGGTTCTACCACCGCTTTGCCAGTTTTTCTGCCGCCAATAAGCAGTAGTGGACAAGCGCTACTGTGTTTCGGTTTGAAGGGCATTGTAGCTAAGGAAAATTACTGGACAATTGAGACTTTATCTGTGCTGATGTCTCAGGATGACGTGCGCAGTGCAGCGTCACGCGAAACTTAATTTAGAGTATATGGAGTTCCTAGTGACACTGCAACTATTTTGGGCGGCCGTGTCGCTTAACAACAGGTGAACAACTAGCTCATCATGTCAATCAAAAACATAAAATGAAAACAATGTACAGATTTGTAAGTTACCTACCTACTACCGCACCACCAAGTGGTAGACTGGTAACGTGCTGGTCACAGTAAGTATAATATTGTAAAATATTAGGTCTTTACCTATGAAATTGCCGTTTTGTTTGAAAAAAGTTAAAGTATTTTTTTTTCGAACTTATTTATTTCTTTTATTCAAAGTAATCACCCTTGCAATCAATGCATCTTTGCCAACGCTGTGGCAGTTTATGGATGCCCTTCTTGAAAGAATCAGCAGGACGGGAGACAACAAACTCTTTAAAGGCGTTTTATTACTGCCTCTCGGGAATTGAATTTTTTTCCCGCTAAAAAGTTGTCAAAATTTTGGAAAAAGTAATAGTCGGTAGGCGCAAGATCTGGTGAGTATGGCGGATGAGGGAGAGCTTCCAAACCCAACTCATGCAGCTTAGAGACGGTCTGTTGTGCAGTATGGGGTCGCGCGTTGTTGTGAAGTAGCAGTGGAGACGACCGATTGACCAAAGCTGGTTGCAGACGTGCGAGTTTCACCATCATTGTGGTCAGTTCTTCAATGTACACATCTGCAGTAATGCTCTCGCCGTTTTGTAAAAAGCTATGATGAATCACACCAGCACTAGACCACCAAACTGTGACCATCACCTTTCTAGGGGTCATTTTTCGTTTTGCACATTGCTTTGGTACCGAACCAGGATCTAACCAACTTGCTGAGCGCTTTCGATTGTCAAAAAGAATCCATTTTTCGTCGCACGTAACAATTAGGTTCAAAATTCCTTCCTTTCTGTGCCTTTTAAGCAGCTGAGGCAAGTCTCGACGCGTACGTTGCGCTGGCGATCGTTAAGTTCGTGGGGCACCCATCTATCAAGCTTTTTTATCTTGCCAATCTGTCGCAAATGGACCAATATTGTTTTGATGCTAACATCAAAAGCTGCTGCCAGCTCAGCTGTAGATTGAGATTCATCAGCTTCCACAATCGCCTTTAATTCATCATTGTTGACCAAAGTTTCCGGACGACCACGAGGTTCAGTTTTCAAGTCAAAATTCCCAGAACGGAACCGAGCAAACCAATAACGCGTTGTACGTTCGTTTGTACAGTTCTCTCCGTAAACGTCGTTGATGTTACGTGTCGTTTGTGCCGCGTTGGTGCCACGACGGAACTCATATTCCATAATTACACGAAATTTCAAAGTATCCATTATGAGGAAAAATGTTGAAATGTAATGAAAATACAACGCTAATCAATAAACAAAAGACTTATATTGTAAATAGAATGTCATATTTTTAAAACAAAATTAATTTGAATTTAGAATTCATAGCCAATCAAAACTTTTTTTTGTTTGAAAAAGTCTGTACTGCAATACGGCAATTTCATAGACCTATTATAACGTCATTCCTAAGCTATTTCGTAGGTATAGGTAGGAAGTAGGAAGGAAGGAATTCGTTTTATATTAGAATACAATCAAAATCAACATAGTGTACATGCAGGAAAAATTGCATAATTTATGATGAGACGACATCTCGAATGATATATCGTGTTCCTTGTGACTCCAGTCTGTGGGTGGGTAGATACGTATTTTTTCATACGGAATGCTACAGGCTGCTTACATTGTAATGTACTACAGGTAATGTAGTAGGTAACTTACTCGCAAATAGGTCTTTCTCTAAGAAATAAAATGATTATGTTTCATATACATCGTAATAAGCAAGTATTATATTATTAGTTATTATATTATTATAGTATTATATTATTTATTATATTATTATATTATTATTAGTATTTGTGTGAGATGTCCACACATATTCATATTCATATTCCACACATATTCATATTCATATTCATATTATTTAGGAATTTGGCGGGAAAGCGAAAAAGATTGCGTCACCGCATTGTATTATTTTCCAAAACTTGTGTTACTTTCAGTGTCCACCAATTTTATGCACTAGCATAAAATTGGTGGCATTTTATTCGTTAAGTGCTGGATTACAGGCGTGAGTGTAGGAAAATGGTATAATAATGGTGAAACGTTTCTTTTCGTGTTGTTTCCAAAACTCCATAGAAGCTTCAAGTAAAGTTGCCACCACTTTACTAGGAGTATGACTTTAACTAGACTGACTTGACTATGACTTGATGACTTCGACTGTGACTTGACACATTTGCGTGAAATATCGATAACTTGATAAATTATCAATAAATTGACACTGGCTAAATACACAAAAGTGTGGAGCCAAAACATAAAAAAAGTATTATTTAATAAATGATAAACATCGATCTGCAATTTGCATGTTACAGACACTGAAATGATTTAAAAACCAAGTTAAGCTGTGCTTATTGATATTATGCGCGCTCATATTTTCCATGGGCTTACTATCTTTAGGTAATTATTATGGCTTAACATGATGGTGGTATCATAGAATTCGCCCTATTTAGGGGTATTTATACATTTTTCTTTTATACTAGCTATGTGTCACAGATGATAAAATACCAAATAGGTATGTCAAGAATAGATAATTATGATGTCAAAGTCAGAGTTAAAGGATTTTATTGCAAATAGACTATTTTTAGCACTTTTACAAGTTAAAATTACATTAGGTAGATACTTGAAATTAAGTTACTGTACTAAGCATATCAAATAAAAAAAAATACCTGTCCTTCATTTGTATTTTGTAACATTCTGTAGCTTGAAAGGTGGAAAATTGCTGACAAGCCGGGTTTATCAAAGCGGCTCCGTCGCCCCAGGCTTCGCCTAATATGCTAATATTGCCTAACAATATTGGCAATGGAACGTTATTTTCTAAGTATAATTATACAAATATTTAAAGTTAAAACATGATGCTATTGACGCTAAATATGCAAATGTGGATAATTTGAACGACGAAAGGCTACAATTTTAAAAGGCGCAAGCCGGACATACAAATGTGATTTTATTACATTTATTAATATTATTATTACATTATAACAAAGAGGTAAAACTCATAAACGATACTTAGTGTTAAACAATGAGATAGGCTCACCGTAATAAAATAATTATGTGCTCCATAATTTTACCTGTACACATTTAATAACTACGAATTAAGTATCATGATAGGAATTCTTGGGTATTCGATCATTATGAAGAAAAAGTGCTGTGTGACCATTTGTCAGTTGATACTCAGGTACTTGCTAAAGAAATTTAGCAATAGATCACTGATTGATGATGATGATTGATGATCGTTGCAGTGTGCAACGGATCATAACGGTCTAATGCAAATAAAATGAACAATTTTAATTACTTTGGTACATTATGACCTGTTGGAACAAAATACGTATTTTATTTATCGTTTTCAACGGATTACGATTGCATTTGGGAAATTATTTTATAGCCGTGTGCTGGTAAATCGTGTTGGTATATGCTGGGGCTTACCTATTTCTTTGCGAACCTACTTAGATAATATCAAAAAGGGCCGATTCCCGTGAGAAGGTATTTTTTTAAATAATAAAGCAATTTCGTGGTATTTTGCATCCGATCATAATTATTCGGAATATGCCTACCTAGTCTGTGTGTATTTAGCAGATACACGTTTCTATAAAAAAAAGTTACCGCTAGAACTTTCCTAATCATTATCGGCGGTAGTAGCTACTTGAGTAGGTAACTTACACTAATGACTTAACGATAAAACAACCTAAATTTGAAACGTGATATTTTACATTCTACGCTACCCTAACAACCTTTTAACAATGGCCTGTGTGACGCCAAATAAAAATATAAACCGTGCAATTCGAATCGTAACTGTGCGCCACTTAGCCTGAGGCTAGCGTGGTACACAGCCCCTTTATAAAGGAAATCTGATTCGATAGCTTTCAGAAATTTTGTAACTATTTGTTTGATTGTGGATTTGAGAAGGCTATTCTCGGTCTTTCTACATGGTTATAGCATGGCATCCTTTAAAAAAGGTGTCATTACATATTTGTATGGATGATTTTATATTTGAGAAGACGTTACAGCATGGCTTCCTTCAAAAAGGGTGTCATTACAGTCTTCAAGGGTCGGCAACTACACCATAAGTGCACTATATATAGTATTGACTGGCCCGATAGCTCAGTTGGTAGTATCCCTGCCCTCTGAACTGCAGGTTATGGGTTCGATTCCCACCCAGGACAAACATTTGTGTCATGATCATCGATGTTTGTTCTCTGTCTGGGTGTTATATTGTAATCTATGTATGTATTTACAAACAAAAAGTATATAAGTATTGTATCAGTTATCTGGTTCCCATAGTACAAGCTTTGCTTAGTTTGGGGCTAGATGGCGCTGTGTGAAATGTCCACTCATATTTATTTATTATTTATTATTTATTAAGGCCAAAACTTGATTGCAACCGTTGAGGTAAATTTTTTCTTGAATAGAGATTGGGACTTGGCAAATGTATAGATAGATATATATATATATATAGAACTCTTTATTGTCTCACCAATGAAGTACATGGCATGAAATAAATATAATACTTACAAAATAGTGTAATAATGGGCGTTCTGATTGCTGACAGAGATCTCTTCCAGACAACCTTTGGATGGACAGTAACAGTAGAGTAGAATAAACGGCGGTGTAAAACAATTTACAGATAAAATAAGTATAGATAAATTAAATCTTTCTTCTAAATATATATAACCCAAAGGTGACTGACTGACTCACATAGTGATCTACCAACGCACAGCCCAAACCACTGGACGGACCGGGCTGAAATTTGACATGCAGGTAGATGTTATGACGTAGGCATCCGCTACGAAAAAATTTTTCGAATTTCCACCCTTGATGGGGTGAACCGTGAAATGGGTGGTTGAATTATTTTCCCATAGGCCGTGCTTCCGGCGAAGCTGCGGGCAAAAGCTCGTAACTTACAAGAATGGGGTAACGGCGAATGCGCACAAGAACTGCATGATCTCATTCTCCCATCACCATTCCACAACTGGACTACTAGACGCTCGGCTAAACGCCATCCTTTCGTGGTCGAAATACCACCCATTCGTACCAAGCGATTTGATTCCACGTTCTTAATTAGAACGGCTAAGGAATGGAATGCCTTGCCAGCGTCTGTGTTTCCGGCGAAATATGACCCGGGCGTGTTCAAGAGAAGAGTGAATAGGTATTTACTTGGCTAGCATGCTACACCTTCGATCGCATCGTCACTTCCCATCAGGTGAGAGCGCGGTCAAATGCTAGACAAGTTTGAAGTAAAAAAAAAAAAGGCTGGTGCCGAGTACCTATCCGAGAAGTTGGAAACTCACATACAGTCGTTGAATGAAAAAAGGCAAGACTGAGGCAGAGCCAGTCTTGTACCACCTGCTTCAGAAAATTACTTATCACCTGTGCATAATAAAAATAGCGCTTCCATTGCAGAAGTTTACGTGTGTGACGTCATTTCCCTATAAATCCATCGTAAAATAAACAACAATACGATACCATACAACGCTCCTGCATCCGTCCCATAAAACCCATCCAATAGAATAGAATGCATCGATACCTATTTGGAATTTTTTGAGTTTTACGACACTGAATACTTTAATCGGATTTTTATGATTGTTTTAGTACCCACTTTTATACCTGCATTTAAATATTGAACATGGGTAATCGACTGTAAAGCATTATCTTCGATAGGATAGACATGTCCCATCACTATGAAGTTTTTATATTTTATAGAATTTTTATTTTGTCTCCATGAACAGCCTCTGTGTGTGTAGTGCCTGTCGGCTCATGATCCGGAGGCGGCGGGTTCGATTCCCGCGACAGGACACGTATTTGTGCACAGAAAAAAAAGCGTAAATACTTGTTCTGTGTCTGGGTGTTGTGGAGACCATGTTCCTTGTAGTTCTTGGGTTCTTAGACACAGATAATCCTAGTTAAGGTCCAGTATTTATGTCAGGTGATCATTGGGCATTATGATTAGTCATTTATTTATATACAATCTTAAATGTAAGTTTTTTACAATGGTAACGATTCTGTGTTGCATTCTCTAAAACTAAACTTAAAGTATGGCGGTACTCTTCTGATAAAGGGGAAATGACAAAGACGGTAATATGTTAATTTAGTTTAGCTTTAGAGTATGCGACACAGAATCGACACTATTATATTTATAAAAGTAACATTACAAAAATACAATAACCTAAACCTAGTGTGCCGCCAGCACCGGGGCGAGGCCCAAACTACCCGTGGTTAGGGCTGCAGACTGGGAACCTCCTGATTATTGTTATGGACTCTACACGATTAGTTTATTTGGCCAGGCTTCGTGTGCGCTCGGTAACTTTCGTGACGTTACGACACATCACAGTTTGGCAAGAGATAGGTAGAGTTTTAGCGGGAAAGCGAAAAAGATTGCGTCACCGCATTGTATTATTTTACAAAACTTGTGTTATTTTCAGTGTTAGTGCATAAAATTGGTGGCATTCTATTCGTTAAGCGCTGGATTATAGGCGTGAGTGTGGGAAAATGGTATAGTGATGGTGAAACGTTTCTTTTCGTGTTGTTTCCAAAACTCCATAGAAGCTTCAAGTAAAGTTGCCACCACTTTATTAGGAGTATGACTTTGACTAGACTGACCTGACTTGATGACTTCGACTGTGACTTGACACATATTTCCGTGAAATATCATTAACTTGATAAATTATCAATTACTTGACACTGGCTAAATACACAAAAGTATGGAGCCAAAACATATAAAAAAAAGATATAGGTAAAATACTTATTTATTGAAGTAAAACTTCTTTACGCTCGCTTGTCTTGGGGAGTAAGCTGGTGAATACGCGACCAGAGCTTTACGGAAAGTTGAGAGGGAGATATAAATTAGTGAAGATAGAAATAGAGAGACTTACGTTTTGTATAGAAGTTTTACTTCAGTCGTGTGGTCTAAAGCACATTCTTTTTTTTTAATATATAGTCTCCATTACCTTGGAGTGACAGAGCTCTGCCATTGATAATATTATAGTAGTAGTATCGGAGTGATAAAAAATTAAGTTACCATGCCTATTATATACACTACCGTAAAAAACTATGTAGGTAAAAAAAGTATAATTTCTTCACAAATCAAAACGAATAGACCATTTATATTTGTACCCGAATGATAACATTTATTTTTCTGTGGTGAACAATAAAAAAACACATTAGATTGACTTATTGAATTACCTCCAAATAGAGGGTCGAGCCTTTTCGACCTGCCTTGCCATTAGGTAGATTTATAGTTTTCATATATATTTTTATTATGGTAAGGAATGACGTGACGAGCTAACCGTTCACCTGATGTTAAGCGAAACGGCTGCCCATATCAGTTGCAGTGTCACTCGGAACTCGAAAGTATAGAGTTTCGCGTGTCACTGCATTGTTCACGTCATCCTGACAGCACAATCTAGTAATAAGATTACTAGACTGTGAGATTAGGTCATAAAGTCTCATTTGCCCAGTAATTTCACTAGCTACAACCCTTCAAACCGTAACACAGCAGTGCTTTCGCACTACTGCTTGGCGGCAGAATAACTGGCAAAGCGGTGGTACCTACCTAGACGAACTTTGCAGAAAATGTCTACGGCCTAGTAAAATATTTACCTAATAAAGTAAAATAGTTATAACACAGTGATGTGATTCATCGATGGAAGCCCACTACACAACTGGTGCGATTTAATTGTAGATACAGTGAAACTGGATAAATCTTACGCCCATATACCTAGCAGCCTATACACAGCTACAGTTATAATAATAATAATAACGCCCAACGATCACATACATAGATCCTGGACCTTAACTAGGATTCCGTGTCTAGGGACCCAGTAACTACGAGGACCATGGTTTCACAACACCCATACTCAGAACAAGTATTTTCGCCTTTTTTTCTGTGCACCAATACTTGTCCTGCCGCGGGAATCGAACTCGCTGCCTCCGGGTTATGAGCCGATCTGCTCAACCACCACACCACAGAGGCTGTCTGAGGATGAATGGTCAATTATATGTAGGATGGAGAAGCGCCTAATATTAATTGTCATAATATTCATATCCTCATTAGTTTGATCCTATCCAGCAAGAAAACATTAGTACTGTGCAACGCTCACTTGTCGATGGAGTCGTTCAGAGTAGCAACCAACGAGCTCAGAGATGGCGTTAGCAGTCTTGATTCGATGAAGTTATCTGCGACGTGATTGGTCGCGTGTGCTTCATAAGACCAAATAACCTACGGGAGTTTTGGCGGGAAAGCGAAAAAGATTGCGTCACCGCATTGTATTATTTTCCAAAACTTGTGTTATTTTCAGTGTTAGTGCATAAAATTGGTGGCATTTTATTCGTTAAGTGCTGGATTACAGGCGTGAGTGTGGGAAAATGGTATAATGATGGTGAAACGTTTCTTTTCGTGTTGTTTCCAAAACTCCATAGAAGCTTCAAGTAAAGTTGCCACCACTTTACTAGGATGACTCTGACTAGATTGACTTGACTATGACTTGACTTGATGACTTCGACTGTGACTTGACACATATTTGCGTGAAATATCGATAACTTGATAAATTATCAATTACTTGACACTGGCTAAATACAAAAAAGTGTGGAGCCAAAACTAAAAAAAAATAACCTACGGGAGTTTTGGCGGGAAAGCGAAAAAGATTGCGTCACCGCATTGTATTATTTTCCAAATCTTGTGTTATTTTCAGTGTTAGTGCATAAAATTGGTGGCATTATATTCTTTAAGTGCTGAATTATAGGCATGAGTGAAAGAAAGTGGTATAATAATGGTGAAACGTTTCTTTTCGTGTTATTTCCAAAACTCCATAGAAGCTTCTGGTAAAGTTGCCACCACTTTACTAGGAGTATGACTTGACTAGACTAGACTATGACTTAACTTGATGACTTGGACTGTGACTTGACTTGATTTGATACATTATATAATATTAATTAAATTGAAAAATTATCAATTACTTGACACTGGCTAAATATTGTACACAAAAGTTTGGAGCCAAAACAAAACAAAAAAAGTTAAAGAAAGTATCTTAAAAAAAAAAAAAAAATTGTCCCGATATTGAAGTTATTGTTTAGAAAAAAAAAAACGATATACAAACAAACAAATAAGGAAATATATTTTTAAAAAGCACGGACCCGTGAGTCTGTAGTAAAGCATTATAAAAAAGAAGTACCTACAAACAGAAGAAAGGAAATGAATATTGTAGAAATTGTGAAACGTAATATAACAGAGACAAATAAGAGCGATGATCACGCGGAGTCGATGCAAATAAATAATTTAACAGATACACGTATGAAATATGCAAAGTTATTTGTTTGGCATGAATATCTTTGCCGATGTGCGAAACAATTCTACATAAAATGGATATGCTATGTCAATAATAATAATAATAATAGTGGAAATTTCACACAGTGCCATCTAGCCCCAAACTAAGCAAAGCTACTATGGTACCAGATATGATAATTTGATAGGTCGAAGCTTTCCGAATGCTGCCCACCCGAGTTAGATTTGTCGTGCAACGTATTTTTAAAAGTTGGACCTGCCTAATTGGATGTAGTAAGTAAAGTAGGTCCAACTTCATCAGAGATTGCACGAAGAATACAACTCCAGGAACATGAATGAGCATTAGACATGATTTTCGTTTTGTCCGTTCATCTTAGACCAACCTGTTGGAAGATTTCTGAAGTCGTTGAGCATTGTGCTAAGGTTTTCGAGCGACTCCGCCATTATGACTAAGTATATCATAGCTTTCGATATCATGATGGAATCGGAGAACCCGTGTTGAACAATGGCACAGAATAATATGAGTACCTAGAGTACAAGCTAATTATACATGTTATAAAAGACTGAAAATCAGTTATTGAGATCTTAAAACCTTAATTAACTTTTGACTCAGAACCTATACCCTCTTATTACAAAACGTAGACTCAGCATGGACCAAAGTTAGTATTAGATTTAAACCTAGACTATTTCAAAACCTTATTACAAAAACAAGTTTATGGCTGATTTGGAAATCGTCCATGGTCTAAAGTTAGTCCTCTGATGACCCTAGTTTAACTATGGTACTAACTCGCCAAACGAAAGAAACTAGCGCCACGGTGGTGGAAAAATGAAACTTTTAAGATTAAAAACTATTTACGCGCCTAACGCCAATGTTGGGTTATTTCTGAAATAATATATTTTATTTGATTTATATTATGACGTCACGCAATAGTACATTTTGTATTCATTTATCTTTTATCCATTTTTGTTTTTATCTTTCGTATACCATTTGTAAAAATGTAGGTGATGTTGAGTGATGTCTTGAATATTTATTCATCTTTCTCTCTAATGTTTTTGAAAAGATTAACAAAAACACCCTTTCTTATTCGTAGCTCCATGTTGGGCGCCAGTATTGAAGCGAGTGTGCAAATGTGATGATGCACATTAGGCCTTCATTCGCCTCGGATTGATGGCGCGCATTTGTTATTCAGTTTTGTACCGATCTACCGATATTGGACTACGCGCTCGTTGTCTGTTCAAATGAAATTGAGGAATGGGAATGAACGACTGAACGTGTGAACGGGAGTGAATGAAAAGTTTACGTGAATGAATATTAGGTAGAGTTTTGGTGCTTTTATTAAGATTATGTAAAGTTGTTAGATAGTTAGTTGTGAGATCGTTTTTAGTGATAAGGCCACCCATTGTATTACCTACTGTAAGTTTATATGTAAAATTACTTAAGCATTTGGTATACAATTGAAGGGGTGAGAACAAGAAGGGTTTAACTGATTTTTTTCACATTGTATTCAGCGTGAAGTTGTCTGCAATAATACATCCTCAAAATACTGAAATGAGGCTTAAATCTCGAGATTTTGAGTCTAAAAACGGTTTATCTGTCACAGGAATACAGTTTGCTTAGCATACAAACATTATTATATTTATTTTATTATATTATATTTTTACAGTACTAGTGTATGAATTAGTACTATATTTAGTATTTAAAAATAGAATTAAAACATTTTCAAGCAACTGAAACTTACATAAACCTTTTTTATTACCTTATAAGCACTCTACATTAAAATGACGCCGTTGACGTTTAAAGTCAATTTTCTCGAAACTGTCAATTTGTCAGGTAAACCCTTTTTATTCTCAACCCTTCAATTAAGAGTTTGTATAGTTAATATGTAGATTAGCTACGTTGTCTGTAATAATTTGTCTTATTTTCATTTCACACTAATATGGCTGAACGGCTGGACCAATTTGGATGATGCACACAAATTGCTTACAAAGCTACTACTACTATACTTACAAGACTACGGGGAATCTAAATAAAATAACTCCTTGTCGTACCTAAATAAAAGATCGCTTAGTTTGCTAACGGTGCCAACTTTACCAGAAGCTTCTATGGAGTTTTGAAAACAACACGAAAAGAAACGTTTCACCATCATTATACCATTTTCCCACACTCACGCCTGTAATCCAGCACCTAACGAATAGAATGCCACCAATTTTATGCACTAACACTGAAAATAACACAAGTTTTGGAAAATAATACAATGCGGCGACGCGATCTTTTTCGTTTTCGCGCCAAAACTCCCATGTTTCTTTTACCAATATACACATGGTTTTTTGGCGGGAAACCGGAAAAGATTGCGTCACCGCATTGTATTATTTTCCAAAACTTGTTTCCTGAGTGTATTCCCTTAGCCATAAAGGTAGGTAACTAATCTAAGTTATAAATACCATAGTAGTTTGTTCAAAGCGAGCATTCAAATGGAGCGGAGGATCGCCCGCGGCCACAATTTGCCTAATGTTCTACTGAACTACTCGCACGAACTTCTCCCGTTTCGTCATAGTCGTAAAAGGAAAGGACTAGCCGGATTAGGCAATAGTCTGATTTTGTCTCAGTACCTTGTATTGACTGGATTTCCAAATGACTGATATAAATTAATAGACGAAGTTTTGAGAGATCGTTTTGCTGCTGAATAATTGTATTATTTACTTATTACAGACACCGTTGCAATGGCTTACTTACTTATTTAATAAAAATACAATTTATACAATGTAACCACTTTGCTTCCTAATTATTAAAAAATGCATTGCCCTTATAAGTAGTAATACCGTAGGTAATACTTATATGTATATGTGTGAATTCTGTGCTTATATTAGTGTACAAAATCGGCCTCTCTTATTTTCAGACAAAATTAACAGTCAATTAAAAAAAAAAAACTGACATTGATTCTTCTGAGCGATAACAATCAACCATTTTCATCTTTAGTAAAGTAGGTATTTTCCTATTCTATTCCATGATCTAGGCATTTTAAGTTACATTCCGAGCTACGATGCAACTCAGATCTGAAAAGAAAAACGTGTAAATGAAAAATACGTTAATTTGGATAAGGCAACCTAGGTAGGTAAGTAAATGTATTTTTCAGCTGGAAACAGCTCTTTTTTATTTTGTTACAAATTGTTTTACTATATTTATCCAGTTACCTTCTTATTATGACAACCTCTGTGTCTGAGCAGGTCAGCTCATAACCCGGAGGCGGCAGGTTCGATTCCCGCGGCAGGACAAGTATTTTTGCAAGAAATAAAGCGCAAATACTAACTTGTTCTGAGTAGTGGGACCATGGTCCTCGTAGTTCACATACATAGATCCTGGACCCTAACTATGATGACCCATAAAACTACAAGGACCATGGTCCAGCACCTAGACTCAGAACAAGTATTTGCGATTTATTTTCTGTGCAAAAATACTTGTCCTGTCGCGGGCATTGAACCCGCCACCTCTGGATTATGAACCAACCTGCTCAACCACCACACCACAGAGGCTCCATATTTTTAAATCATACAAGGGTCTAACTTAGATATAAACTTAACGTAGGTACATAAAATGCACTGTCTCGTTTCCGCTTGTGGCATTTCACGTCAACGAGAAGATGATAGAACGTTTTAAATAAATCATTCTATAGCATATTAAATTATCCGTTCTATTAATAAACATCAATTACTTAGCTAGTAAACGTCTGTTGCTTAATATTACCTACCTACTAGGTACCGCAAAAGGCATGTTTGTGTTTCCATACCCAATTAATCTTTACCTAGTAATCTATCGCCTGCAGCAAGATCCTGAAAGGGTGAAAGGGTATCAAATTACCTAATGGATGTGGTTACGTATAATTTATTTAGTTTACAACACACATGTACCTTATACCTAAATTTTTTTATGTTAGTGAATGATGTGATGAGCTAGTCGTTCACCTGATGTTAAGCGATGCCGCCCATAATACAACAGTGTCACTCGAAACTCCAAAATTAAGTTTCGCGCGACAATGCACAGCGCACGTCATCCTGAGACATTAACATAGTCTGGTAATAAGACTGCGATTAGATCATAAAGTCTTAATTGCCCAGTAATTTCACTAGGTAGAATGCTCTTCAAACCGGAAAACAGTAGTGCTTGCGCACTACTGCTTGGCGGCAGAATATCTGACAAAGCGGTATCAATCTAGGCGAACTTTGCAAAAAAGTCCTACCACCTAGTACTAATTATTTAAAACTAGTAGACCCGACTTGTCGTGAATTAGTGAAATGCGAGCGAACGGGATAAAAAGTATCGTACCTCCCCACCAATTTTCAGCCAAATCGGTTGAGTCGTTTTTGATTTATAAACAGTGTAACTAACACGACTTTCTTTTATATACTCGTATATAGATATTAGGTATATGTATTATTTAAAACTGCTTATCTAAACTGATATTATTATTATTTAAAGCTTCCTCTTAATATTGTTAAGGATTAAATTAGGATTGATTTATTTTTATGCATGCACCATTGGACTGCGTCTTCAGTTTCCATCAGGTGAAATAGGTCAAATGCATTGTCTATAAAGAATTTAGATTGTTTTTTTGTTTTGGTAGGGCTCCACACTTATTTGTATTCAGCCAGTGTCAAGTTATTGATAATTTCTCGAGGTAATTAAGATATATGTATAATGTCAAGTGAAGTGGACACAGTCCAAGTCATCAAGTCAAGTCATAGTCTAGTCTAGTCAAGTCATACTCCTAGTAAAGTGGTGGCAACTTTACCAGAAGTTTCTATGGAGTTTTGGAAACAATACGAAAAGAAACGTTTCGCCATCTTTATACCAATTTCCCACACTCATGCCTGTAATCCAGCACTTAACGAATAAAATGCCACCAATTTTATGCACTAACACTGAAAATAACACAAGTTTTTGAAAATAGTACAATGCGGTGACGCGATCTTTTTCGTTTTGCCGCCAAAAACTCCTAGATTATTTTTAAGGTCTATCTGTGGTCCACCATCTTTTGTTTGAAAAGTCCGTTGGCTATTTTATTTCAAATTCAAACGGACGTCCAATTCAAATGTTTTATTTTGATTACTTAGTAGAATTTCGGAAAGAGTATTTGCTCAGTTGGTCAGGTTAACATTTGTTTTGGTTGAATATTAGATTAATTTACTCATTAGAGAAAAACGTTTGCTTTAGCCTCTACCGCTTCTTTTATTGTAATGAAGTAAATAGTAACTAGTAATTTAATTTCATATCATTTAGTATGTAAGTGCTTAGTTAATGTAAGCACTAAATAAAAATAAACACTAAAAATAAATATTTATGGACATTTCACACAGCACCATTTAGTCCCAAATTAAGCAAAGCTTGTACTATGGGAACCACATAACTGATAGAATACGACATAGACGATTAGAGACAGTTTGTAAATACATAAATGGAATACAGTTTAACACTCGGACAGAACAAACATCTATGTTCATCACACAAATGTTTGTTCTGGGTGGGAATCGAACCCACAACACAGTTCAGAATGCAGGTTCACTACCAACTTAGAGACAGTTTGTAAACACATAAATAGAATACAGTATAACACTCGGACAGAACAAACATCTATGTTCATCACACAAATGTTTGTTCTGGGTGGGAATCGAACCCACAACACAGTTCAGAAGGCAGGTTCACTACCAACTCAAATATCGGGCCAGTCAACACACACTACACTGTTCTTTTAAGACTGATTCATTTGGATTCTATGATATTATCTATGCAATATTGTTTCAATAAAGTTGAATAATTAGTTTCATAATTTTTTTTGTTCGAATTTGGTCTCTAATCGAAATGCGATTACGATTACTAAGATTTCTCTCAGTAAAGCTAATGTGATCCAGTCCTCAGTTCAGAGAATAATATATCCAGTAAGTTTATACCCAGTATACCAGCTCGGGGCGAGCTGTGAAATTGAGAAACGCTACAGTCAGATAAGTCAACTGCATTTCAGTTTCAAGCAGAGAACCGCTATCTGTGTCGTTTACTCACCTTACAGCCCTAGCCTCTACTTGGGATTTGGAACTCGAAGCTAACTCGTGATGAAATCTATAGACAATCTTTAAACAAAAAATACCTATGTGTGAACTTAGGAATAATTTTGTAATACTTTTTTTGAAACTTTTGAATATTTTGTGCCACCGTTTTGAAACACTTGACTTCTATTTAATGGATCCCCATTGGTTTTTTAAATGTAATGAAGTAATAAGTACTTCATTAAAATACAATCTAGCCATAGTAATGGCTAATAAGTGATTTAAATTTTACTTAAACTGCTAAACTAGAGTAATTCTAAGGATGTATTCATTAAAACTTGCGAATCAACGTGACTTTCAATACACAGATACAAGTAGTAGGGGTCTCCTCAAAGCCAGATGCAGGCGAAACATGCATTATGTATAACTTTTTATAAAGCGAAGTCAGAAATGCAATTTGATACAAAGTATCAAGTTTAATGTGATCTCAGATTAAAAGTAGCGAGAAAACAAAGAAAACGCTTCGGCGGAGATTTCCTTTTTCATATTTATTTCGCTTATGATTGTTTGGAAACTATCTCCATGTCTCTTTAAATACTGAAGAAAAAATACCAACAGGTATCACGATTTTTGCACCCAACATCTACCGCGAGAGAGTTTTGGTGGGAAAGCGAAATAGATTGCGTCACCGCATTGTATTATTTTCCTAAACTTGTATTATTTTCAGTGTTAGTGCATAAAATTGGTGGCATTTTATTCGTTAAGTGCTGGATTACAGGTGTGAATGTGGGAAAATGGTATAATGATGGTGAAACGTTTCTTTTCGTGTTGTTTTCAAAACTCCATAGAAGCTTCAAGGAAAGTTGCCACCACTTTACTAGGAGTATGACTTTGACTAGACTTGACTTGATGACTTCGACTGTGACTTGATACATATTTGCGTGAAATATCATTAACTTGATAAATTATCAATTACTTGACACTGGCTAAATACACAAAGTGTGGAGCCAAAACATTTAAAAAAAAAAACACATACCGCCGTAGCAGAAAGCACAGATTGTTTGTTGTTCCTAAGTGCAGAACTGTTGCACGCGCGCAAGATCTCCCATACCGCGAACTATTGTTGCACTTAATGCCTTCCTGTGTTTGCTGTCGAATGGGACTATTTCATATCTATTTTATTTCTTTCGTTTTAATTTAATTGTAATTTATTTTAATCGAATTGTAATCTATACATATAAAATTTAAAGTCCTGACTGACTGACGGCGAGTATATTTGAAACAATAAGTATTTGCGGAAATTTCACACAACGCCATCTAGTGGTCGACAACATTTGATTTTAGAATATTGATCGGCTTCCTTGGGGACCCCTAAAAAGGCTTTAAGCGCTGTTAGCTGTTGATATAGAGATGTCGACTAGTGACCTATGGATCTTAGGTTCGAATCCCGAACAAGCTTGAGCGTTGAAAAAATATTTAGGCATCATCTAGCACCTGCTACCATGCCGTTACCTACATAAGTACATAGCCAAGACCTATTCAATGCATAAAATCATAAAAAAAATTTGATAGGTAGGTAGGTACACTACTATTTTATGAAATAAGATCGCGGTGCTTATTTTATCACAAAATTTAATTCTTTCACGGAACAAAAGAAAAGGAACAAGACAACGGTAATTAAAACTTAATCCTAACATTTTTTCTAATTGCATCCATTTATTAATAACTCAGCTGTTCAGAGGGAACATATTTTATTACTCAAAAATTAAAATCCTCCTTGCTGTAATCCGTCAGATTTGTACGCCATGAAAAAAAAAAGTAGGAAAAAACAAAATAGAGGGAAAGCATTTAACATGGCGGGAGCAGGTGCAAAACTTATCAGACGTGGTTTCGGAGATTTTAATATCACACATAGCATACTTGAATGGTTAAGTTTTTTTATGCTCAGTTCATTAATTTTCGTCTTATCCTTCGGCTAGTAGCTAGTCAATATTCTGAAGTACCCACTTAAAGTTTGGTACCTAAAGTAAGGTGCCTAGTCAAGTAGATACTTTACCTATAAGTAGTTACTATTACTTATTCTTTAATTCGTTGTCTAATATTTTGTTCCTATTGCTACGCTAGTTGATAAAATAAGTTATTGTTGCATAAAGTATTGCTGTGCAGCAAGAGGCATTTAACTAATATTTTGACATTGTTCCTGCAGGAACAAATAATTGATGTTTTGTAGAATAAAGGATTTTACGTTTTTTTTTTGATGATTTGGCTCCACACTTTTATGTATTTAGCCAGTATCAAGTAATTGATAATTTCTCAAGTTAATGATATTTCAGGCAGATATGTATCAAGTCACACTTCAAGTTATCAAGTCATAGTCTAGTCTAACTCATACTCCTAGTAAAATGGTGGCAACTTTACCAGAAGCTTCTATGGAGTTTTGGGAACAACACGAAAGGAAACGTTTCGCTATCATTTTCCACTTTCCCACTCTTACCATGTAATCCAGCACTTATAAATAAAATACCACCAATGTTATTCACTAACACTGAAAATAAGACAAGTTTTGGAAAATAATACAATGCGGCGACGAGATCTTTTTCGTTTTGCCGCCATATTTTCATATATTTTTTATTGACTGTCTATTGTTTTAGCTCACGTGGTGCGAGTAAAAAGGTTGCGCTTTGTGGTATATATTATAGCAAGAAGGCGCCGATAGACATTCAGGTGTACTTAGTTTCGAACCAACTAGATATGTATCTAGATATACCTACCTGATCATGGTATTCACTGTAATTGCACCCGGAGGCGATAGGGAGTGGACAGTCAGTCTCTCCACTTGTGGCAGTTGTTTAATTAATATTGTAACTTAGTCTTGTGATAGACATTTGTAAATGCATAGATACGTTGATTAATTGTTACAGAAATATCTATGTTACAAAGTCATTTTTTTGAGGGCGGGGGGGGGGGGGGGGGGGGGGGGGAATGCCCTCGTACTTCCCTGCCACCATGAGGGTGGTGGCAGGGTGTATGCAAGACTCGAACCCACTAAAACCCCCCCGTGAGCCCTCGTCCGCCGTACCGGGGCGAGAAGGTCATATTAAGTTATGTACCGTTATCTCTCTCATCTAGAGACACCTGATTTTATTCGGTGAATGAATTTTTAAATTGTGACAAAAAAAAATTAAGTATTAGGTATTAGCAGATTTTTGTGATTTTTTGTAAAAAAAATTTAGTATTATTTGGCTTTTAATAAGTATTAGTAAGTTAAGTACAAATTAAAGGCATGATTGTGGTAAAGTGGTATAATGATGGTGAAATGTTTCTTTTCGTGTTGTTTCCAAAACTCCATAGAAGCTTCTTGTAAAGTTGCCACCACTTTACTATGAGTTGACTTGATTAGACTAGACTATGACTTGACTTGATGACTTGGATTGTAACTTGACATCTATATGAAAAATTAATTACTTAACCGATTACTTGACACTGGCTAAATACACAATAGTGTGGATCAAAAAAAAACAACAAAATAAAAACTTTTTTGCACAGAATTAAATATACTTTGAGTTTTGGCGGGAAAACGGAAAAGATCGTGACACCGCATTTTTATTATTTTGTGTTATTTTCAGTTTTAGTGCATAAAATTGGTGGCATTTTATTCGTTAAGCGCTGGATTACAGGCATGAGTGTGGGAAAGTGGTATAGTGATGATGAAACGTATCTTTACGTGTTGTTTCCAAAACTCCGTAGAAGCTTCTGGTAAAGTGGCCACCACGTTACTAGGAGTATGACTTGACTAGACTAGACTATGACTTGACTTGATGACATGGACTGTGACTTGACTTGACACATATATATGAAATATTAAATTAAGAAAATATGGATTACTTGACACTGGCTAAATACACGATTATGTGGAGCCATAAAAAACAACACATAAAACTTTTTTGCACAGAATAAAAAAATACTAAAATAGGTTATATAATGATTAAAAGGGCTTCTAAGAGTACGGAATCCTCCATCGTAATGACAATTTTGCGGTCAGCTTAACAATTTGAAAGCCACGTTCACGGTATCTGATTTTTTCCCGTATTGCTGCAGATAATTAGTGGTTAAGACAAGTCGATTATGCGACTAATTAGCTGTCAGTATGATAATGCTTTATTGTCGTTTATCCCATATACTTAGGATGTACGGTCCGTATTACAGAACGAGGCTCAGTCATCGATCGGTGCTCAAGCAGAGATTTCATTCATAAAGTGATCAATTACTGAATTAAATCTCTGCTTGAGCACCGATCGATGACTGAGCATCGTTCTGTAATACGGACCATATTCTCATGGATCTATGTGATGGTGACTAAGTATTAATTGATGAATTAATTTGAGTCGCTCTGACAGAGGCGAAAAAAAAACAATATTATATTCGAGACTACTATTTTTTTTTAATGTTTTTGCTCCACACTTTTGTGTATTTAGCCAGTGTCAAGTAATTGATATATGTAATTCATCAAGTTAATAATATTTCACGCAAATATGTGGTCAAGTCACAGTCGAAGTCATCAAGGCAAGTCATAGTCTAGTCAAAGTCATACTCCTAGTAAAGTGGTGGCAACTTTACTTGAAGGTTCTATGGAGTTTTGGAAACAACCTGAAAAGAAATGTTTCACCATCATTATACCATTTTCCCACACTCACGCCTGTAATCCAGCACTAACGAATAAAATGCCACCAATTTTATGCACTAACACTGAAAATAACACAAGTTTAGGAAAATAATACAATGCGGTGACGCAATCTTTTTCGCTTTCCCGTCAAAACTCGAGACTTCTATTCTTAATTAAAAAGATTTTGATTTACAACTGAGTTGAAGAAGAAAGAGTTTCTCAATACGACTGTATTTTTTATTTTTAATGTTCAGAACTTTTTATAGGGTGAACCGATTTTGATGATTCTCGTTTTATTTGAAAGCTGGAACTCCCTGTGTTTTCCCATTTTAATTTGTTCAAGATCTGATGGGTAGTTTTTGAGTTATGCTTAATAATGTGTATTTCGTCTTTAATTACAGTCTAAATTGATGATGTCTCATTTTTGTGGTAAACGAATGTGGTGAGATAAAAGACGGTTGGACTGTTAAAAATATATATATATAAAAAGAAAGGAAAAAAATGACCCGAATTTGGCGCCCCCTACAGTTTGCCGCCCCAGCCTGCTGGTAAATTCACCACTCCATGCAGGTGTATAATACAATGGCGAAAGATATAGATTTAGATTTATTCAATACGTCAGAGTCCAAGCTTAAGCGATGTTTAAATTATTATTCCTTTAACTCTTGAAATCAATCTTATTTAAAATCTTTAGAACTTTTTGGTTCTTTTCATTTTGTTGCCTGTCGAATGTGAAAAAAAGTAGTTATATACCTATGTAGCTTTGAATTTTTTTAAGTCTCCATAAGTTAATTACGTATATATCCGTTGTTATATATTTAGCTGTTAGTTTACCGAAATAAATTAAGTAAAATAAACAATGACAGTTCTAACCGTGATAAGAAATTTCAGAAATATGTGTGAATGATTATGATCAATCATATTATGCATCAAATTAATAATAGCTCATTTCCTTTAGCATTTATTACGCGGATGGCAAAGAAATCAAATTAATCTTGATCAAATTTAAACGGGACTACACGGGAAGCACCAGCTTTCGAATAAAAAAGGAATCATAAAAATGGTTCACACAGTCAGAAGTTCCGAGGTGACAAACATTAAAAAAACAACAGTCGAATTGAGAACCTCTTTTTTGAAGTCGGTTAAAATGTAAAAAACAAGAAAATTTAGAACTTTTTTTTAATGTTTTGGCTCCACACTTTTGTGTATTTAGCCAGTGTCAAGTAATTGATAATTTATAAAGTTAATGATATTTCACGCAAATATGTGTCAAGTCATAGTCGAAGTCATCAAGTCAAGTCATAGTCTAGTCAAAGTCATACTCCTAGTAAAGTGGTGGCAACTTTACTTGAAGCTTCTATGGAGTTTTGGAAACAACACAAAAAGAAACGTTTCACCATCATTATACCATTTTCCCACACTCACGCCTATAATCCAGCACTTAACGAATAGAATGCCACCAGTTTTATGCACTAACACTGAAAATAACACAAGTTTTGGAAAATAATACAATGCAGTGACACGATCTTTTTCGTTTTCCCGCCAAAACTCAATTGAGAACTTTCTCCTTATTTGGAGATATTCCTTTATATATCGGTTCAAAATTATAACGCCGACATCGGACAATACCTGAACGTGGTGTAAGCACGCTGCTATCGTTCTCGGGCAGACTGAGTCGTAAATTATATTACAGTGCTTCCCAGGATAGATTTTATGTCACACCGGAATATATGATTTATGTATGGTGGGATTTGAACGGTCTGTACGTCTATAAGTTACCAATAAGTACCACCTAGATTTCTAAATGGACGCCATGATTCTGAATATAATAAAAAAACGAGTGTGCTTTAGACCACACGACTGAAGTAAAACTTCTTTCGTTTAGCTCCATCTATCGGCCGGTGTAGCTTGTTTTTGCTTTGATTAATGTTAATGTCGCCATCTTGACAATAAATTGTAATTTGACCTGACATGCAAACATAATAATACAAATTTTTAACTTTTTAATGTTGACAATGGAGATCTACGTGAACCAACAACTTTCAACTTACGTTCGACTCGTTACGTATTCACCAGCTTAATCTCCAAGTCAAGCGTACTTAGAGAAGTTTTACTTCAATAATTATGTACTTATGGTCCTAAAAACGAAACCTTTTTAGAGATATCAGACAAAGTATCATTTGACCAGTGACAATTTATGGCCAAAAGTTACGCTTGAGTGTAGAACGGAGTTGCAAATGTCACTGTCCGGACACATTGCTCCACACAAACACGACTCCTATCTATACATATAAAATTCAAAGTCCTGACTGACTGACTGAATGACTTATATACTCGTATCAACGCAGAGCCTAAACCGCTGGTCCTAGCGACTTGAAATTTGAAGGGCATGTTTTTTGTAGAGTGTAGGTATCCACTATGAAAGGGTTTTTCGAAATTCCGCCTCTAAAACGTTGAAATGGGTGGTCGAATTATTTTCCTATAGGCCACGCGGGCGAAGCCGCGGGCAGAAGCTTGTATAGGTATATACACCGTGCGACTGTTGCTGATCGGGTCAAGAGCCGTGCGCCAGGTCGTCCTAGTGTGTGGTAACCTTCGAAATATATTTGCATACAGATTAAAGCTGCCATGATACAAAGGTATAATCTTGACGTACATCTCCCATTACTCTTCTCAATAAACTCTTACCATGAATCGTTTTATTAACCCTCGAACAGTCTCCTTAATTACCTGGACTCCTCAATACAGACATACCTGGACTAACTTTATTCCGGGCCGGCCAACCCTTCAAATCCGTGTTTAATGACCAGGCTTTAGGGGTTACTCTCGTTGAAGACGCCTGTTTGATTGCCCATACCCAATGCGTACTGGCTTACTCAGTGCTAGGTGAGGTTTCACCAGAGCGTATGATTACGATTATTTGAAAATCATCATCATCGAGGCATCAGCCCTCGGCGTCTATTGGCAGTTACATCAAAACAATAAAAGATATCCTGGAGAAATGGCGGGAAAACGAAAAAGATCACGTTACCGCATTATATTATTTTCCAAAACTTGTGTTATTTTCAGTGTTAGTGCATAAAATTGGTGGAATTTTATTCGTTAAGTGCTGGATTACAAGCATGAGTGTGGGTAAGTGGTATAATGATGGTGAAACGCTTTTTTTCGTGTTGTTTCCAAAACTCCATAGAAGCTTCTGGTAAAGTGGCCACCACTTTACTAGGAGTATGTCTTGACTAGACTCAACTATGACTTGACTCTGACTTGACTTGATAACTTCGACTGTGACCTGACACATTATTTACGTGAAATATCATTAACTTGCTAAATTATCAATCACTTGACACTGGCTAAATACACCAAAGTGTGGAGCCAAAACACAAAAAAAAATATCCTTCATTGTATTTCATTTTTTTACTTCAAACTTGTCTAGCATTTGACCACGCTCTCACCTGATGGGAAGTGACGATGCGATCGAAGGTGTAGCATGCTAGCCAAGTAAACCGTATCGTTCCGACACAACAGCTGCTTTGTGTCGGAATAATCCATCCCACCCATAGTCATATTCCATAAAATAGTAATTGTCGTGTACCGTTGTGATGGGGGGTGCTTGTTGGTTGGTTTTAGGTGGTTTGTTGATGGGTACTCTAATCCACGTTTGTCTCGATGGTCACTTTATAATTTAATTTTTCTGTGTACACACAGTGTTGTTACAATCCAGATCATAATTTATAAGCATGTCTATGTGGAATAAGTCTATGATTGCAATTTGTTTTGTATACCTATATAAAGTTTGTAAATAAAAAACATTACCCGGCAATAATATTGTTATTTTTTTCGCCTCTGTCAGAGCGACTCAAATTAATTCATCAATTAATACTTAGTCACCATCACATAGATCCATGAGACTATGGTCCGTATTACAGAACGATGCTCAGTCATCGATCGGTTCTCAAGCAGAGATTTCATTCATAAAGTGATCAATTAGTGAATGAAATCTCTGCTTGAGCATCGATCGCTGACTAAGCATCGTTCTGTAATACGGACCTAAGTATTAATTCCATGACACTAGGTATTAATTGATGAATAAATTTAAGTGTCTAATGCTCCAAAATGAACGCGACTACCCTTCTCCGACACTATCGTATAATTTTCACATACGTCCGTCGGCAGGATATCCGCGTGTGCAAATACGCTGTATATTTATACGTGTACTATATTGAGGAGTGAAGTAAACGACAAGCTGGTTGAATGCACACTGATTTATTTCGTACGTAGGTACTAGACTTATAGGCGGCACAGCCGCTGCTACGCATACATAGATACATAACATCTTTCCCCCCTTAAAACAGTACAATTAGATATATTTTTTGAAGTCAATTAATGGCCTATTTCGGCGAGATCGGCCAGGTGTAGGTATAGGTGCTGGGGTGGAACCCTTGTGTGTCGGAGCTTGTGGTGACGGCGTCCTGAACTCGAGACTGCCGCTAGGTGACGACTCTTGCTGTGGGGTACCAGCGGGAGAGCAGTGTGGTGACTGGGAATCATCGGAATTAGTCAATAACATTTCTGAACTGGGAAGTAGTTCACTGCTATTTCCCGTTATAGTAGCTTCATTCACATTTTGTCCCACAACACTGATGCTGGAATCGTATGGACCAGATGTGGTCGGCTCCATCACAATGTCGGCCGATGTATTCTGTCCTGTCTCATCTAAGTGCAAACTACTGCTATCATTCTCTAGCAACGTCACGTCCCACCTACTGGCAGTATCATCGACGCTTGACGGTAACTTAGTTTTGTCAGCGTATATTTGATTTTTATGGCGTACTATTTTTTTGCCGCTACTTGTAAGTTTAATTTTATACAGAACTTTGCCTATCTTTCTACAAACCACTCCTTCCAACCAAGTATATTTATTCTTGTTTACATAATGCTTCACTACAACATTATCACCTTCTATAAAATCGGCGTATTGTTTGCCGCCATAGTTTTTAACCTGTGAGCACTGTTTACGGTCGACGAGCTTAGATAACTCCGTTGATAAGGGATCGACAGAGTCGCCGTTAGGGCAGTGAGTGATCAAATCTAACCTTGAACGGAGCTTACGACCGAACACTAGCTGAGCCGGAGATGTATCCGTAGTTAAGTTATTAGAATTCCGATAATCAAACAAAAATTTCGAAAGTTTGTTTTGAATATTCTCAATCTTACAGCCAGATAACAGGAAGGTTTTTATGGCTTTTTTAATTATCTTGACAAAGGACTCCGCCTGACCATTACTCATAGGATGATACACGGGTGAAAATAGGTGCGTTATACCATTTAAATCACAGAATTTTTTAAAATCGGCGGAGGATAGTGAGGTCCCGTTATCACTCACGATAACTTTAGGTATTCCGAATCTAGACATAAAATCGCATAGTTTCGTTATGACGGCCTTTGTAGTGATATTATTGTTCATGTCATAGCATTCCACCCATTTTGAATATGCATCTACTATTACGAGGAACATCTTATTTGATATTTGGCCCAGAAAATCTAAATGAATCCTTTCAAATGGAGCCGTCGGAAGTGGCCATGGCGCAAGCTGAACTCGAACGGGTGACGGTCGTAACCGAGTGCATATATGACACGACCCCACTAGTTTTTCTAAAGCTGCGTCTATTCCAGGGAACCAAATACGAGCGCGAGCTTCCGACTTCATTTTAACAATTCCGAAATGTGAGCTATGAAGTTCACTCAAAATTTTAGCACGTAATCTCTCCGGAACTATTACTTTATGACCCCTCATCAATATACCGTTCTCAAAAGAAATTTGAAATCTACACAAAAAATATGGTTTAAACACGGGATCAGTGATTTTACGAGGCCAACCATCTAACATATAATTAGCAATTTTTTTTAAAACTGTGTCATTAGCAGTTTCTTTTTGCAATTCCCGCGTGGTGACGGGCAAACTTCCTTCCACTGCAAAATTAACGTAAGCAGCCACATCGTGCTGAGCTAGTTCATGACTGATAGACGCGGCTGCGCGGCTACTGTCGCCGCTGCCGCCTGAGCCCTTCGAAACCGGTATTGCGCGCGATAAGAAGTCAGCTGTGTTTGAGGCACTATTTATATACTCAATTGAATAGTTGTACGCACTTAAAAAAAATTGCATAACGCTGTAAACGGTTTGCAGATACCTCCGGAATTCCGCGATGCTTACCGAATATTGTCGTCAGCGGTTTGTGATCGGTGCGTAGTATGAACGGCTCTGACCGTCCATACAGAAATTGATGGAATTTTCTTACCCCATATATTATAGCCGTTGCTTCTTTTTGTATCTGCGAATACTTTTTTTCTGCCGGTATAAGTGAACGCGATGCGTACGATATAGGTCGTTCGATTCCGTCATTACCTACTTGAGACAGTATAGCACCCAAACCGACAGGCGATGCGTCAACTGTTAAGATAAGTTTCGCATTGTAGTCGAAATGCGCTAGTGTCCTATCAGAAGCTAAACTTGTTTTGATATCGTTGAACGCTCGAACTTGCTCGGTAGCCCAGTGCCATTTCGCGCCTTTTTGTAATAATAAGTGTAACGGACTTAAAATAGATGCTGCATCCGGAATAAATGTCCTATAATAGTTTAACAAGCCCAGAAACGATTGTAATTCGTTTACATTTTTAGGTGCTGGCGCACGCAATATTGCTTCAACTTTTTGTGGATTTTTACGTATGCCATTTTTGTCTATGATATAACCGAGATAAGTCACCTCACTTTGAAAAAAGGAACATTTGTCCTTACGCAAGGTTAAGCCTGCGTCTTCTAAGCGGCGCAGTACTTCTTTAAGCCTGCGTTCGTGTTCTATTATATCACCAGTGATTAAAATGTCATCTTGGAAACAAAGAACCCCCTCCATATCTCCCACTATCGACTCGATAACGCGCTGGAAAATTGCCGGAGCACTAGACAATCCAAATATTAAACGCGTATAATTAAGGAGGCCTCTTGACGTATTAATACAAGTTATAAAAACCTTCCTGTTATCTGGCTGTAAGATTGAGAATATTCAAAACAAACTTTCGAAATTTTTGCTATACTGTCTCAAGTAGGTAATGACGGAATTGAACGACCTATATCGTACGCATCGCGTTCACTTTTTCTCGTAATGCAAAGGGCACGGGCCGGGACCTAAAAAAAACTGGCCTGGCGTCAGGTTTGAGTGGCAACTTAATTTCAAACTTGTTAAAACAACCTAACTCGTCCGAAAATACTTTAGGAAATAATTTTGTGAGATCCTCATGAATGCTATATACATGCAACCCGGACTGGCCTAATGTTGATACGAGGCGTAAATTAAACGCTCGCATGAAGTCCCGCCCGAGCAGTGGCGGCCCGCCATTACGAATTACATAAACAGGTAACTTGACCGAATGATTTAGATACGTAACATTAAGCGTCATGAATCCAATCACTTCCATTTTAGCACTGGTATAAGTGAATAATTTCTTAGTGGGTGGTGATAACGGTACCTCACAAAATTTAGATTTGTATATTTTTTCTGAAATTACGGACACTGGAGAACCGCTATCGATTTCACATGAAATATTTACACCTTCCAGGCACACAGTTTCGGTCATAGGCACTTCATTGAAACAGTAAATATTTAAAATTGACTCACCATCGTCTCCCTCATCACCGGAATTACCTTGTTCGAAATAATTCACTCTTTTCTCTGGACACATTCTACGTAGGTGACCTTTACGATTACAACCTCTACACTTGTAATTAGAAAAACGACACTTCGCGGCCTGATGACCTTTATAACCGCAAACCGAGCACTTATCACTGCAATCCCGCGATCCTTGTGCGTCCTTGCTCTGCTTAATCTTGAACACGGCGTCCTGGTTTACGTCGGTAAACCCTGGTGCAGCGGCGCCCGCTCGGGCACATCGCAAGCTCTCCGCCATGTCAACAGCTTTGCTAAGCGTCAAGTCTTTGATCTCTTGCGCGAACAGTTTATCACGCTCATGCCCAGGTAACATTCCCATGACGAATTTATCGAGCAGCGAATCTTCAAGATTTTTGAAATTGCAATGAGCGGCAAGTCCGCGAAGCCGCGCTGCCCATTGAGAGTGCGATTCGCCAGTTTGTTGCACCGCCATGTAGAACTTATGCCTCTCTGCAAATCCACATCGCTTCGTCGTGAAATGTTCGTCGAGGATTTGTAGTATACTCTCGTAGTTCCTGGTATCCAAATCCTCGGGCAAGGCGAGGTTGCACGCTAGCTGGTACGTGTTTTCCGTGAGTGCGCTCAGCAAAAAAGCTTTTCTCTTCACTCCCGCTTTGTCCGTGACCTCATCTATGTTATTGGCTATAAACCACTGACACAAACGACTTTTGTAGAACTTCCAGTCTTGATTTAGATGATCAAAATTCGTAATTGCGCCCATAGAAGTTTGGCCGAACATTTTATTTTTCTCTAATGTGGGTAGGTCTCGTCGCCAGTGTACTATATTGAGGAGTGAAGTAAACGACAAGCTGGTTGAATGCACACTGATTTATTTCGTACGTAGGTACTAGACTTATAGGCGGCACAGCCGCTGCTACGCATACATAGATACATAACAATACGCAATGCCGTATATTGCGAATACCGTATAATGCATATATGTCCCTTTGTAATTACTACTACTCCTATCGTAAACAGGGATTTTGTCAACGTTATTTGGTTGTGATATGTTGGACTAACTAGGTGATCATGTTATGAGATTGCAACCAAAAGGAACAAAAAATTGTACGAATTTCAGTAACAGTTTCAATAGCTGCTTATGGGCATCTATATTGCCCAAACACCGGTCGAGTTAATCGACTGTACCTCGTGAGTGTTAGCCATGTATATACTAGTTGTAGGGTCAATGTTGCCAAAGTTACTAGGTGGTAGGACTCTTCTGCAAAGTTTGTTTAGGTAAGTACCACTGCTTTGCCAGTTATTCTGCTGCAAAGCACTGCAGCTAGTGAAATTGCTGGGCAATGAGACTTAATAATCTGGGGGGTGATCGCAAAACTTTGATTGCAGTGCGACAGGAGAAATTTCTATACTAAATATACACATAAACTGCGTATTCAAACTGTCAAGCCCATACAAAATTGTGTTTCTATCGGTTGAAATCGTTTTACGTGATTGCCCTGCAGATGATCCTGAGATATACATCTAGTAATAAGATTACTTGACTGATGACGTCTCTCAGGATTATTTGCGATTTGGATCCAAAGAAAAGCGTCCTATTTCTCCAGATTAGATGCTTTCCTAACTGAGCTATGATCGTCCGAGATATGGTAGATATGAATGAAGCTACCTTCAGCGTGGTTTATATTTTAAGCTTATTCCACGATATTATATAACTATCTAAATATACATCAATATACACTTTGTCTTACTAATCTCTTTAACAAAATACAAAGCATATCTTCTCTGAAAACATCAATCTTTATACGAAAACTCAGTGAAAATGCATTATTTTATCTATTTTCGTTCGTACAGCGAATGATTAATGACCTCTATCTGAACTGAGAATCCATCCTAACTACGGAACCCTTTCAGTATTGTTAAGATTTTAAATTAATGAACCCTAGCCAAGCCTTTGTTATAAGTATGAGTAAAAAACGGATGGACAACCTTTTTAACGAAACATTTGCAACTTGAAATCTATGGCCCGAATTACAGAACTACGCTCAGTTGTGAATCTCTGCTCAAGAGAGCATTTATTTCACGAAATGGTCAAATAAGTTATGAAATCTTTTGAGCATCAATTGACGACTGAGCATAGATCTGTAATACGGGCCTAAAACACCTATTAAGGAACCACGCGCAGTCGTCGGTGCTCAAGTCAAGATTTTATTCATAAAATGATTATATAGCGTCACCTATAATAGATAGATATGTCAAATTTATATATTTATGATGTGTGTGTCTATCACAATATTCATACAAAATTGTGAGAAGTATGGCTATTAAAGCAACGTGTTCCAGCTTAAGGAAACGATGCACTGTCAATTGTTAAGTTAAGTCTTTGGATACGTACATTAATTTGAGTTTTTGCAACTTTAGTTTGGTATCGTTAACTTTTCAGCTAAAGAACTGAAGTTAATGGATTTGTTTAATAGTTTTTCTTCAATTACTGAGTTCTAGTTGAAAAATTTACAGCATTCCAGTGTTATGATTTCCGCCAAAAACATGGATTAGTTGATGATTTACTATAATAATAATGTTTATATGTTTCATGGGCAAGCGTGTTCCACCTTAAACAACTTCGTTACTTACCATCAGGTGAGTTGTTCACAAACGCATGCCCATTTTACCATTTAAAAAAATACCTACTAATTCATTTATTTTAGGAAACTAGTTTAAAATAAAGAAGGCCATATTTATGAATTTTATACGCTTAGGTATATATTAGACCAGCGCTACTTCGCAAAAAAGTTGAAACAACACTATACTATCTTTTCAAAGGTAGGTATAACCCAATGATAATAAAGCAGTCAATGGTATAGGTATAACCTATACTTTTTGAAAATGAATAGAATGCAGTGTTGAATTTTGAGACGAATAAATGTCAAAATAAATAAATGAAAACCAGTAGCTCAAATCAAGTGATGAAAACCGAGACTACCGAAGTACACAAAACCGTGTTTTAATAACTTACACATTAGCATATGAAATTAACTTGGCGCAGCTGACGCGGCACGTACGACTGACCACTTCACTGATTTAAACTAACAAACATATGACATGCATAATAGTGTTGTGGAGCTATCGATAGTTTGAATATCGATAGTACATAGAGCGCACTATATGTTTTATAATAGTGTTGTGGAGCTATCGATAGTTTGAATATCGATAGTACATAGAGCGCACTATATGTTTTATAATAGTGTTGTGGAGCTATCGATAGTTTGAATATCGATAGTACATAGAGCGCACTATATGTTTTATAATAGTGTTGTGGAGCTATCGATAGTTTGAATATCGATAGTACATAGAGCGCACTATATGTTTTATAATAGTGTTGTGGAGCTATCGATAGTTTGAATATCGATAGTACATAGAGCGCACTATATGTTTTATAATAGTGTTGTGGAGCTATCGATAGTTTGAATATCGATAGTACATAGAGCGCACTATATGTTTTCGAAACTGGCCACTTATTCTCTGGATTCTCAAATTTGTAGCCATTGTTTTTCACAATAGTAGGTTCTGAAATTTATAAAATCAACTAAGACACCATACTATTATTTTATCATTGATGTACCTATCCCAGTATCTATGTTTTATAAAGGTTAGCTTCAAATTTTGCTCATTAGTATTATCGATACTCGATAAGTACAAAAAGGGTTAAGTAAAATATGATTTCATTACATTCAATTTATTATTGAAAATTGTTACACACTGTCATATAGTCACAGTGTCTCTTACAGGAGCCAAAATAAATAAAATAAAATGTGTAAACGCTTACAAAAACTGCATTTGTAGCAACAAAAATTAAATCTAAGTAAGCATTTTTGTAAAGCGACTGTTCATGTACTACCCGCCTGGTAGTCGTTTCCAGGTCCTATTAGAGACCACGTGTATTAGATATGTGAAAAACTAAACAGTCGTGTTCGGAATTCAGTTTTGGTTTCTCTCCCGAAAATAAATAAATCACGCTGCTCGGACCGATTAGAATAAGAGGGTCCATCACCGCGACACATTCTTGCACACTACTGGAAATTAAAAACCATAAATAATTTCATAAGCTTGACAATCGATACCTTTAAACAACATCTCTAAGCAGAGCTGTAGCTTAGATTCCATGCCAAAGGTATAGAGGTTATAACTCTACTAAGAGGCACTTCGCAGTTTTATATGTTTTTCCGCGGAAACTTCTCAGTTTTACAGGAAAATGTATCTTATGTTAACCCCAAAAATAATTTTAAGCAACAATACACAGCGAAATAGCCAGGCTTAACGTATCCTCTGAAGGGATCATAAGACCACCTTAGGTATATAAGCAATACAAAAAATGTCTGTCAAAACACTAGCTACTATTGGCCACATCATATATTCATACCCCACTGTTAACGGCATAAATATGTTTGTTTTTGTATTATTATTTGCTTCTTATTTGTTGTAATATATTTATTAAATAAAGCTACGGAAGGTGACGCGACCGAGATGGATGTGAGGGTGCGGGGCAGTGAAAGGGGTAAGCGGGGGGCGAGGAACGCGGCTCACGCCCGGCCGCCGCACGGTGACGTAGTCGATTGCGTTATTGCGCCGCGCCAACACGACAACCTCTCGCTCGCGACACTATCGGTCAAACTATCCTTATTTTCCGTGTTTTATTTGGGTCATCTACAAAATTAATTGGGTCTAAAATTGATTAGGTACTGATTCAGGAACAATGAAAAGACATCTCGCTACGATAGAACCCGTAAAATGTACGGCTACATACTTTCCGGACTCCGAGGCCCTGCCCATAGCCTATAGCCCATAGACACGAATAAAGCACTAGACTAGACGATATGTGTAGAACATTTGGCAGAACTAACATCTGAAAGCCAGCGCACTACGCGTTCAATTTTACTCTGGACGTAACCGAATGTACCTTCTGGGGTTTGTGATGTAAACTCGATGCGTGTGCTGCTGAAATGTAGAACTGGAATGTTGCTTGGTTTAATTCACAGGCTGCGAGCTGACGGTTATGATTTTAGCTCACATTATCTCCAATTTTCAAAAAAACTTCAAAAAAGGAGGAGGTTCTGAATCTGTTTTTTTTTTATGTTTGTTACCTCAGAACTTTCAACTCGGTGAACCGATTTTGATGATTCTATTTATTTAAAAGCTGGTGCTTCCCGTGTAGTCCCCGTGTCCATGTAGTCCCGTGTATTTAAATTTGATCAAGATCTGACTTGTCAGGTAACAAAACGGAAGATAAGAAACAGAAAACTACTTGTAGTTTTTGAGTTTTCCTTAATAATGCGTATTTCGATTTCGACTACATTGATGATCTCATTAGGATTGAAGTCGGTTAAAATATTTTTTTTAAAGGAATTATTATGGTATGAATACGTATGATTAAAGATTTTGATATTGAATTTACTTGTGTAGGGACTTTATCCACACAGGTTGCCCACTAGCTGGACCGTCAACCTCAAAATTACGGATGTCGTTGAGTGCAAGAGGCAAGCAGCCGCTCAAAGTGGGGTAGCCTATGTCCGACAGTAGACGCCTTTAGGGTGATGATGTTTTATAAAAAATGTTCTTCCTCGTCAAAAAACTAGCAACAAACTTTTAGACAAAGTCGTCCTTTTTCGTTTACTCAAAAAATTACTTTGACGACAGAATGTTTGACCATGATAAAATTATGTCATAGACTTTTTTACTATTAAATAAATGCTTATACTTTTTACCACCACTTTACCTACCTTTAATTTCCTTAAATGAGACTGCAAGATACAATATCGTGACCAATCAGTTACGACAACGACGGTTTACAAAAATAAAGAAACCCTGAATAGAAGCTCTCTTTCGACACAAGTCAAGGATACAATTCCAAAACTATATTACCTTTATCAAAGTTATGGCAATCCAACAAAATTAAACTACCTACCACAATAACGTGATAACAAAGTCGGGTGTTAACAAAGCGACCCATTTCTAGCCTTGCCATCCACACAATTATTCGACGTCTTCCGTTTATACCTATTTTTTTTAGTCATATTAGGTACTTTTGTTGTAGGGTTTACCCATGGACATATCATCAGTTTACCTATATTTATCAACCAGTGGTTTACACCTACCTCAGATGGAGTAGGGATTGTAAATCTTGGACCATTGGCATTGGCAATAACAACCTTTTTCTCTTTCACCTATAACTTGTACCACAATGCACGTTGTAGCTACGTCCATAGTAAAGTCCAATGGTCCATTTTACCGAGCGGACGCGTGCAAGTTATTCGCACATTCAGATATATAAATATTCATTTTTACAGTGTTTCTTTAGGCTTAAAAATGAAAAGGGAATTTTTATATTTCTCTCGTAGGTTTTTAATTGAAAATTAGTAACTAAAATAATATGCAGTCATCAACAGTCTGAAAACGTCCTGAACATAGAGCCCAATTTTGAGCGGCTATTATTTAGATGTCAAGATTGAGTAAATTTGTAAAACCTATCTTATCTGAATGTTATTAGATACTAACTTGAATGCAAGTGCTTTCTTGACATTGCAACATTTAACGTAGCTGCTTTCTAAAATTGGGTAAACGCATTTAGAATTGGTAATATATGTGGATGTGATGTGATGATGCCCAATAATAAGGTAGCTAAATTTTGGCTTTCGACAAACATGTATTTACATCTAAGATAACTAATTAGGTAATACGAAATGTTAAGTAGGTACATTAAGAATTCATATTATATTGTCGATATGGAGAAAAATTGTGATATCTCTTCCTGTGGGTGCGGTAAGGGCCGACTAAAAGATTATCTAGGACTGGGCAGCAGCAATCACCTCGGTTTACTATTGTAAGATTGTATTCAATCTACTGACATACCAAAGACATTAAACACACAAAATACGAATACTAACAAATTCTGAACAGCAGAGTGATGAACTTTGATTGTAATGCAACATGAGAAACTTCCATAGTAACTATGTACATAAACTACGTAATCAAACTGTCAAATCCATACAAAATACTTTTTTCATCGGTTGCAATCATGATAGATAGATAGATAGAAAAAAAACAATCAATTATATAAAGTGTAACATTGGGCGACCTTATCGCTAAAAGCGATCTTTTCCAGGCAACCTTTGGATGGAGAGAATTCGACGAAGTGGTAAAGGACGGGGTGCACATAACTATTTCGTTCATATAAAGGACATAATTATAATTATAATAGTTAACTTCTTAAAATATAGAAGAGATATATATAAATATAGATATATATATATATAAACACATTCTAAACAATACAATAAATAAATACATACATACGTACATAAAGTATATATAACGCAATAAGTATAAATAAATATATATACAACCACAATACACCTAAATACATCAATCAAGTTTCATGAACACGGGCCAGATCTCAAAAATGTTTATGAATGCATTACACAAAGGTACTTCTGATCCGATATGTAACTATATACATTGAATGCAGTTGGAACTGTCTGTGTGGATATAACTCACAACGCTCAATATGAATTTATTGAGTCGCTCGCGCCCCCTTTCCAATGTATAGGGATTTAAAAGTGACTAATTTCATATTAATATGTGTTTGTCTCGATGTCTAATTTTGTACTTTGATATATTATGTCTGGTCTGTTAAATGGTGTAGGATCCTATTAAAATAATTAATTCTCAAGAGCATGTCAGGTCATACTTTGCTTATTCATTAAGATATTATTATAATTATGTACTTACCATATTAGGTCTATGAGCTTAATTGATTAGTATAGGCTGCCGCAGTAGCAACGCAGATATGACACAAGAATGAATACAATTTCTTTGTGACGGCAATTGCAACGCTGTTGCATCACACTAATATTATAAATGCGAAAGTTAGTATGTGTGTATGTGCGTTTGTGTGTATGTTTGTTACTCCTTCACGCTCAAACGGCTAAATGGATTTGGATGAAATTCGGTGCCAAGATAGCTTATACACTAGATTAACATATAGGCTACATTTTATCCCGGAAGAGTGAAAATTTCCCGTGGGTTGAGCAAATAATTAAGATACTTTTTATCCGCGGGTGAAACCGCGGGGCGCAACTAGCGTATCATAAAGCATACACAAATTATGATGACGATGATGAACTACAGTAGATATGTAATAAGCTGGATTCTCACTAAGTAGTCCAATGACCTCATCAAATCGCAGGGAGCTGTTGGAAACAAAAAGCAAGCAGCCGTTAAAAATAGCGCTCTATGTGTCAATGTATTTGACACATAGATGTTGACACATGATTGTTTTGTAATTGCATTGATGATGGGTAAAAGTATCGTGAATTATGAGCCAGTTGAATATATAGTTCAAGTTATGATAACCTTTGTTATTAAATAAAAAATAAGAAAGGCATAAAGCATTTATTTTGACAAACATATCATAATATTGTATGTCACTAGTTTTGTATGTTTAAGACTGCCCTTGATTCTGTAGGAGCTCGTAATTAGTTCTCATCGAGGTACAACATATTACACGTATTATAAAATATTATAGTAGACAAATATACCTGGGATTGCTGAGTAACAGCCTTTAATTAACATTTGTGTTTCTCATTATAATTATGGTAAGTTGTTGATATCATCCTCTCTGGGGTTGGAATTAACTAATTGATTAATGGTTATTAAAGAATAATCTACACAATGAACTGGCTATAAGTATGTACTGCTCATTACCTTAAAATATTTTGTTAATTCCTAGACAACACTCGCTTCACAGTGGACTATTTGTTTCATTAAAATATTTGGGAACAAAAAATAATGAATAGATTCGCATTGTTTCTGAAATCAACAGAACCAAATGTATTTCCTTCTAAAACGGTCAAAATGTTTTTCATATTTATACAAGTGTTCTACAATTTAGACCTCGGTTTCTACGAGTTCAAGTCGAAAAAACTAAAAGTTTTTACAAAATTTGCCACAACGTTCATAAGTTTGACTTTTTCCAGTATCGTCGCTATAACCATTTGGCGCGGTATACCTAGGGCCAATGACAAGTTCTGGTTTTTATTTTACGTCTTCGAATACTTGTTATTTGGTTTAATATGTTTTGTGACCGAAAACCAACTACGCAATAGCTTTCACGAAATGCAAATTATCGATTTCAAACTGAGCGTGCCCAGTGCTATTTACAACTTTGACGTGAAACTTATATCATCAGTAATAGTATGTATCATTTTTAAACTAAGCATTAGGGCAAGTTATTGTTGGCTTTCTATTAGTGGATGTGTAAAGCCCTTCGGAGTTAACGTGTATATTTGTTTAGTACAGCTATGTCACGATTTGATAATGATTACAAATTCACTCGCTTACCATTCGATATATCAGCGCTTAGTGACAGTTTCATCTAAATTAGAATCAACTAATAACGAGGTGGTTTTTTATAATAACATCTATAAACATCTTGTTGACGTTGCGGAAAATATCAAAAACTCCTTCGACGCTATGGTAAGTCAAAATGTACCTACCATCGACGTTCAAGCTCTTTGCGGTATCGTTTCGATCCGTGATCTTAGAGTGCAAGGTCTGATGGTATTTCCATAAATACCACCAGAGCTTTGCTTTAAAAATCTATTCCCAAAAGAGCAACATCAAAACATAAAAGTATCAGTTTAAATTTTACTTCCTTACGCAAGATAGTTTGAGCCATTCCTAGTAGTTTCACAAAATGTTCTTGTCTTATTCCAATTTTCTGTGTCAGTACTTTCATACTTTGATCCATAATATCCTCTAAGCCTTTTTTATACCAAGTAACGTCAAATTTCTGTGGTTTTCAGATTGCTGTATCACTTCTGTTCAGCATTATTGATGTTTTATCATCAATCTACTTTGCAGTTCTAAGGATTAAAAGTAATATCGTTACAGTAAGTATCGCTTGAATTTTGTTGATTGATTTTTCTGTTTTCTACGATATTAAGTTTTAGGGTGTCAAATACGATTTGTACCATCTCACTGAGTAGTGGCGTTATTGGATCGTGATACTTAACTTACATTACTTTATTTATCTCATTGTATATCTCATTATGAGAATTATAATTATGTTTACAGTAAAAAGACTGCTGATGCCCGTCTGTACTAAAATCTACTAAAATACAATTTATCTAAGCAGCACTTTCCTTAGGCTTCTCGTGTACGTTTCTTGAGTTCGTGTCCACTTGGCAGACAAAATACAGAACGCTTTTTGGTTACTTGTTGATCGTCGGCTGTCTCAACCAATGAGCGTGCAGCATTTGGCATGACTTGACATGAGTTTGATAAACATACGAGAAACCGGGGTTTAGGGAGATAAGTACGAGCTAAGAAACTGTCAAATTTTAGTACAGGGATTAAGACACCGTGCACCGTGAGGATAAGGTTTTGATGCCGCATTTTCAACTTTATTACATTTTCAGACTTTTTCAGTGGACTTGTGTGTACGGAGTATACCAATCTTAGTACACCTTATTGGTAGTCTAATTCCTGCACTGTTTGCTACCGAACTGTCTTCACAGGCGAACAAAATAAGAGTCATACTTCACAATAAGTGGCTTGAAGAACCAGGTTTGATTTTTCTTTGCATCTTTGCTTGCTACTACTAGTCACTTTTTCATAAAGGACGTAAGAAATTTGCTGTCAAATGTATCACAGATATATCATAATCATCATGGCTCGGCTTAGGCGCTTATCACGCGGCACTACGCACCGCCGCGGCAGGCGGTGAGGCGGAATTCACATTGCACTAGTCTCTTAGTAATCCGTTGATGCTTAACCACACGTACACCGCCCGACCGCGCGATCGAGCGGTGCTCTCGCCGCCTCCGCCCATTCGCGTGGACGGGCGCGTGGTGAGACGGCGCTTCACACACGGGGTACCGCGTAACCGCGCGAAACATTTTGGAAGAAAAACATGATACAGTGAGATAAATGGATTTCACGTCGAAAAGTTAATCCACCCGCGCGGACAGGCGCGTAAACCGCCTCACCGCGCGCCGCACCGCTACAAAATCGGCTTAATCGCCTCCGAGAACCGCAGCGGCGTACGGTGCCGTGTGATAACGGCCTTACTCTGCGATTTTTGGTTCGTCGTAGTTATTCGAGAACCTTCCGCGTCGGTTGTCAGTCCCCACTAGGTAGACCGGGGAGCTGATAGATGGAAGAGGCAAGCAGCCGCTCAACTTAGCGCTCTATGAGGGAGGTCTAAGTTCAGCAGTGGATGTCTTTATGTCGGAAATGATAATGATGATGACCTAACTGTTAAATTTGACTGGACAGGTTGCTCAGTTGATAGTATTACCTGCCTTCTGAACTGTGGGTTCGATTCCCACCCAGGACAAACATTTATGTGATGAACATCGATATATTTGTTTTTGTCTTGGATCCTATGTATGTAATTTACAAGCAAAAAGTATATAAGTATTCTATCAGCTATCTGGTTCCCATAATACAAGCTTTGCTTATTTTGGGACTAGATGGCGCTGTGTGAAATGTCCACACATATTATATTATTATTATTAATATTTATGTATATTATAGGTAAGCTTATCATTTGATCCCACATTTTTTCAGATCATATTAAAGCAGGTGATATAATCAAGTTCGTTAGTTACATTGAAGCACGGCCGTTGAAATTCAGTATTTATAAAATAATTCCTTTGGATGTGAATTTGTTGAGTATGGTCCTTAGCTTTTGTGTGACGTATCTCATTGTTATTATACAGTTTACGTATGAAGACTAAAGTAAGTAAGTAATTAGTAAGTAAACTAACTAAAGGTCTTGTTATTTTAATTAAATCAATGCTTTCAATGCCCGTCTCGATTTTATCCGTGATTTTACACATTGATTATGTGAACCGGAAATTTTAAGCATTGATTAAATTGAAGAACGTTTTAAGTGGACAATGTGTTATATTGTATTTAGTCATGAGTAACCATAACTACATTGCATTTGAATTACGTTGTAAATAATAAAGAGTTATCAATGTGTCTTATTGAAATTGGTTAGATTTATTTTAAACAAAATTTTGTGGTTTTACAAAAAAATATCCTATTTTCACGAAAACAAAATTTATTTTTTTGCTATGTATCGAAACTCGAAAATCATTTCAGATCACTAGGTGGATTTAACTACGTGGTAGAACTTTTCTGCAAAGTTCGTCTAGGTAGGTACCACCGCTTTGCCAGTTATTCTGTCGCCAAGCAGTAGTGTGCAAGCACTACTTACTGTGTTCAGGTTTGAAGGGCACTGTAGCTAATTTCACTAAATTACTGGGCAATTGAGAAGTCTAGGCAAGGGAGTAGGTAGTAAAAACTCCAAATGCGTAAATTAATATATGTTCTTTACTATACTAATAAAATCTTTACTATTTCTTCGACAAGCTATATTTTCCTCTCTCTAACCAAGGACTAACTTTAAGGTTTGTCCGTTTAATTCCATCCCAAATAGTTAAAGCCCATATAAGTATCAAAAAGATTATTAAAACTATGATGATCCTGTCTATCATAGCCAGGTATCTTTCGAACCACTTTGCAACGATGTACAATGTATGCAGGTCATTATTTTTCAGTTCTTCACAGGGCGATTCTAACATTGCGTAAGGTATCGTTAAGCATACCAATAAGTTTATTAATGATAGCAACACAGAGACGCAGAGGTTCAGGGTCCGGTTTATCTTCAGGGTGGTCTTGTAAATTTTTTTACTGCTCTTTTTGTGCACCAACATATTTCGGTATTCATCTTGGAATATATGTTCCAGGTGGAAATATTCTATTAATCTGAAAAAAACGATGATATCTAAATATATATAACTCGAAGGTGACTGACTGATTGACTGACTGACATCTGTCAACGCCCAAACCACTGGACGGATCGGGCTGAAATTTGGCATGTAGGTAGATGTTATGATGTAGGCATCCGCTAAGAAAAGGTCTTTCAAAATTCCACCCTTAAGAGGGTGAAATGGGTGGTTGAATTATTTTCCCATAGGCCACGCCGTGGACGAAGCTACGGGCACGGCTAGAAGCTACGGCTCGTAGGTATAGAAATGCTAAGAGAATGTTCTCTGCGGTGTGGTGGTTTAGCCGGTATACTTGTAGTCCGGAGGCAGCGGGTTCGATTCTCGCCTCAAGACAAGTATTTGCGCACAAAAGTGCAAATACTTATTCTGAGTCTGGGTGTTGTATTACCAGGGGCTTCGTAGTTCCTAGATCCCTAAATACAGGAAATTCTAGTTAGGGTCCAGGATCTATGTATGTAATTTTTGGGCGCTAATATTAATATAAATTTATTGATTAAAATATTGATTGATTTTTTATTTACCTTTGCAATCCCAGACGATAAAAAATCATTGTCACTTATAATATCACTGGATCAATATCACAAAATAAACAAAATTTTATTTATTAGTAATATAAAAAACTATAATATAAAGTAATAATGGTTATTTTTGAATCCTAAATGTGGATTATTTGCTATTTATTCAAGTAAATGCTGATTAGACACTGACAAAAACTATCAAAAACCCTATATTTTATCTCAACGATAATTAGCCAATCTACTAACGACTTAAAATCTATTACTTAAAAGTTATTATTACTTATGATGATGAATAGTTATGATTACTATAATATATACTTACCTAATGCATTTATATTATCAACGATATTTTGTGAATTCTTTGTATTTTTAATGGGGCTAGTTTTAAGGGCTTTAAATCACAGATCTAATACTCCTATAACAGTTTCCGTTCTTGTTAAATAGACGGCAATGTAAATGAGGGCTATATTTTTAATTAGATACGGAATACTTAAGGAATGTCTACGCCTTATTATCTTTTGGCCTAATTGGGCCTAATGACTATTTATAGTTGAAGGAATGAGATCATGAAGGATTTAACTGGGTTTTTTTTCACAAAATGACTTATGGGTATCTTTGGATTCAGCGTGAAATTATCTACAATAATGCATTCTCAAAATACCGATATGAGGCTTAAATCTCAAGATTTTCAGTCTAAAAACGATTTATCTGACACAGGAATACGTTCGCTCAGCATAAAAACATTATTATATTTATTATCGACTGAAGGTGTGATGTAAGTTGGTGGAACAACCACTTTACTTAATTAATACATTTAAAAGAATATACCTGTACTATATTATCGATGAAAATGTAAAAGGTGATTGTTAATGGTAAATTTTTATGATCCTTGATTAAATTGAAAGGAAAATTACTTTTCTATATACGAATGGTTCTGAAATAGAAAGCTCGTGTCATTAATCAATAACACTTGGACATACTTCAACCTTCTAGTGCAATTGAACAAAAAAATATTAGAAAAATGAATAATTACTTTCAAATGTATCGTAATGAGAAAAATACTACAGTTATATTTTTCAAAATATCACACATTGTGTTTGGACTTGATCTAGGCTTTTTTAAATATAGATCGTTAAAAATCAAATGGGTTATGAAATTTTTATGCTTGCTTCAGTGTCTGTCATTATGTTTAATCGTGTTCAGTGGAATTTATTTAAAAGGAAACTTTGACTTCTTATGTGTGGTTTTGTTCAGTGTTACAATTGTCGAGTATATAATTTTGGTCATAATTTTTATATATACCCCATCTGACGCAAGTGTATATAATTTTCAGTATGACATGCAATTCATCGATTTAAAATTGAAGGCATTCAAAGCACAGCCCTTTGTTGAAAAGAGAGTTATGTTGTCATACTTATTGGTTATTTTGTATAGAATATCGATGACGGTTATGAGCATAATAATGTTTGGAATTCCATTTCGCCCTGCCTGGATTGTTTTCATTTACTATTCAATAGTAATAATTCAAGATATTGTTTTAGTTATGTACAGTTCTATATTTTATGCTTTCAACCATCGGCTTGTCATTTTTACTGATAATTTAGATAGTGCTAACAACCGGTTACTGTCGTCCTACCAGCACCTCTACAAACAATTAGTAGATAGCATTGAAAAATTTAAAACCACTTACGACCCTGTGGTGAGTAGATAATGAGCTATTTTCTCTTTCACTATAAACTATGGGTTACCTTGACCATAAATCAAAAGCTATCTTTGAACATGTTTTACAATAATAAAACGTAGGATAAGATAATAACTCCTCTTTTCATTCGTAAATTATCCTTGAAATCTATCTTTGAATATATTGTACAATAATAAAACATGTTTTACGATAATAAAACGTAGGATAGGATAACAACTCCTATTTTCATTCGTAATTTATCCTTGCAAAGAGTTACTACCTACTAAAAATAGTTTTTTTTTCATGAACCATACGTACATTTTGAAACTTGTTTATGGTATAACTAAGGATAGAATTTGGTCGGTCTGACTACTGCGTAATAAACGTAATGTAATCTGTTTGTCTGCTCTGTAGTTGTAACAATGTGAGGCAAAAAGAAATCCTCTACTCCCACACCATCTTAAAAGCCGATTTCGATTTGGCGGCACACGCCGACTTTTCATACTAAAGTGTCTGAATTTCGTTGTGAGCACCAAGATTTTTCAAAGATTTTATTTATTTTCTCGTCTCTGAAGTTCCTGGAGGTTACAAAACTTTTATGATATGACGGACCTAGTACAGCACTCTTGATTGCCGATTTCGATTTGGCGGCACACGCCGACTTTTCATACTAAAGTGTCTGAATTTCGTTGTAAGCATCAAGATTTTTCAAAGTTTTTAATTTATTTTCTCGTCTCTGAAGTTCCTGGAGGTTTTAAATCTTATATGATATGAAGGACCTAGTACAGCACTCTTGATTGCCGATTTCGATTTGGCGGCACACGCCGACTTTTCATACTAAAGTGTCTGAATTTCGTTGTGAGCACCAAGATTTTTCAAAGTTTTTATTTATTTTCTCGTCTCTGATGTTCCTGGAGGTTACAAAACTTTTATAATATGAAGGACCTAGTACAGCACTCTTGATTGCCGATTTCGATTTGGCGGCACACGCCGACTTTGCATACTAAAGTGTCTGAATTTCGTTGTGAGCACCAAGATTTTTCAAAGTTTTTATTTATTTTCTCGTCTCTGAAGTTCCTGGAGATTACAAAACTTTTATGATATGAAGGACCTAGTACAGCACTCTTGATTGCCGATTTCGATTTGGCGGCACACGCCGACTTTTCATACTAAAGTGTCTGAATTTCGTTGTGAGCACCAAGATTTTTCAAAGTTTTTATTTTTTTTCTCGTCTCTGAAGTTCCTGGAGGTTACAAAACTTTTATGATATGAAGGACCTAGTACAGCACTCTTGATTGCCGATTTCGATTTGGCGGCACACGCTGACTTTTCATACTAAAGTGTCTGAATTTCGTTGTGAGCACCAAGATTTTTCAAAGTTTTTATTTATTTTCTCGTCTCTGAAGTTCCTGGAGGTTACAAAACTTTTATGATATGAAGGACCTAGTACAGCACTCTTGATTGCCGATTTCGATTTGGCGGCACACGCCGACTTTGCATACTAAAGTGTCTGAATTTCGTTGTGAGCACCAAGATTTTTCAAAGTTTTTATTTATTTTCTCGTCTCTGAAGTTCCTGGAGGTTACAAAACTTTTATGATATGAAGGACCTAGTACAGCACTCTTGATTGCCGATTTCGATTTGGCGGCACACGCCGACTTTTCATACTAAAGTGTCTGAATTTCGTTGTGAGCACCAAGATTTTTCAAAGTTTTTATTTATTTTCTCGTCTCTGAAGTTCCTGGAGGTTTTAAATCTTTTATGATATGAAGGACCTAGTACAGCACTCTTGATTGCCGATTTCGATTTGGCGGCACACGCTGACTTTTCATACTAAAGTGTCTGAATTTCGTTGTGAGCACCAAGATTTTTCAAAGTTTTTATTTATTTTCTCGTCTCTGAAGTTCCTGGAGGTTACAAAACTTTTATGATATGAAGGACCTAGTACAGCACTCTTGATTGCCGATTTCGATTTGGCGGCACACGCCGACTTTGCATACTAAAGTGTCTGAATTTCGTTGTGAGCACCAAGATTTTTCAAAGTTTTTATTTATTTTCTCGTCTCTGAAGTTCCTGGAGGTTACAAAACTTTTATGATATGAAGGACCTAGTACAGCACTCTTGATTGCCGATTTCGATTTGGCGGCACACGCCGACTTTTCATACTAAAGTGTCTGAATTTCGTTGTGAGCACCAAGATTTTTCAAAGTTTTTATTTATTTTCTCGTCTCTGAAGTTCCTGGAGGTTTTAAATCTTTTATGATATGAAGGACCTAGTACAGCACTCTTGATTGCCGATTTCGATTTGGCGGCACACGCCGACTTTTCATACTAAAGTGTCTGAATTTCGTTGTGAGCACCAAGATTTTTCAAAGTTTTTATTTATTTTCTCGTCTCTGAAGTTCCTGGAGGTTACAAAACTTTTATGATATGAAGGACCTAGTACAGCACTCTTGATTGCCGATTTCGATTTGGCGGCACACGCCGACTTTTCATACTAAAGTGTCTGAATTTCGTTGTGAGCACCAAGATTTTTCAAAGTTTTTATTTATTTTCTCGTCTCTGAAGTTCCTGGAGGTTACAAAACTTTTATAATATGAAGGACCTAGTACAGCACTCTTGATTGCCGATTTCAATTTGGCGGCACACGCCGACTTTGCATACTAAAGTGTCTGAATTTCGTTGTAAGCACCAAGATTTTTCAAAGTTTTTATTTATTTTCTCGTCTCTGAAGTTCCTGGAGGTTACAAAACTTTTATGATATGAAGGACCTAGTACAGCACTCTTGATTGCCGATTTCGATTTGGCGGCACACGCTGACTTTTCATACTAAAGTGTCTGAATTTCGTTGTGAGCACCAAGATTTTTCAACGTTTTTATTTATTTTCTCGTCTCTGAAGTTCCTGGAGGTTTTAAGTCTTTTATGATATGACGGACCTAATACAGCACTCTTGGTTGCCGATTTCGATTTGGCAGCACACGCCGACTTTTCATACTAAAGTGTCTGAATTTCGTTGTAAGCACCAAGATTTTTCAAAGTTTTTATTTATTTTCTCGTCTCTGAAGTTCCTGGAGGTTACAAAACTTTTATGATATGAAGGACCTAGTACAGCACTCTTGATTGCCGATTTCGATTTGGCGGCACACGCCGACTTTTCATACTAAAGTGTCTGAATTTCGTTGTGAGCACCAAGATTTTTCAGAGTTTTTATTTATTTTCTCGTCTCTGAAGTTCCTGGAGGTTACAAAACTTTTATGATATGACGGACCTAGTACAGCACTCTTGATTGCCGATTTCGATTTGGCGGCACACGCCGACTTTTCATACTAAAGTGTCTGAATTTCGTTGTAAGCATCAAGATTTTTCAAAGTTTTTAATTTATTTTCTCGTCTCTGAAGTTCCTGGAGGTTTTAAATCTTATATGATATGAAGGACCTAGTACAGCACTCTTGATTGCCGATTTCGATTTGGCGGCACACGCCGACTTTTCATACTAAAGTGTCTGAATTTCGTTGCGAGCACCAAGATTTTTCAAAGTTTATTATTTATTTTCTCGTCTCAGAAGTTCCTGGAGGTTACAAATCTTTTATGATATGACGGACCTAGTACAGCACTCTTGATTGCCGATTTCGATTTGGCGGCACACGCCGACTCTTCATACTAAAGTGTCTGAATTTCGTTGTAAGCACCAAGATTTTTCAGAGTTTTTATTTATTTTCTCGTCTCTGAAGTTCCTGGAGGTTACAAAACTTTTATGATATGAAGGACCTAGTACAGCACTCCAATTTTTCATACTAAAGTGTCTGAATTTCGTTGTGAGCACCAAGATTTTTAAACGTTTTTATTTATTTTCTCGTCTCTGAAGTTCCTGGAGGTTTTAAGTCTTTTATGATATGACGGACCTAATACAGCACTTTTGGTTGCCGATTTCGATTTGGCGGCACACGCCGACTTTTCATACTAAAGTGTCTGAATTTCGTTGTAAGCACCAAGATTTTTCAAAGTTTTTATTTATTTTCTCATCTCTGAAGTTCCTGGAGGTTACAAAACTTTTATGATATGAAGGACCTAGTACAGCACTCTTGATTGCCGATTTCGATTTGGCGGCACACGCCGACTTTTCACACTAAAGTGTCTGAATTTCGTTGTGAGCACCAAGATTTTTCAACGTTTTTATTTATTTTCTCGTCTCTGAAGTTCCTGGAGGTTTTAAGTCTTTTATGATATGACGGACCTAATACAGCACTCTTGGTTGCCGATTTCGATTTGGCGGCACACGCCGACTTTTCATACTAAAGTGTCTGAATTTCGTTGTAAGCACCAAGATTTTTCAAAGTTTTTATTTATTTTCTCGTCTCTGAAGTTCCTGGAGGTTACAAAACTTTTATGATATGAAGGACCTAGTACAGCACTCTTGATTGCCGATTTCGATTTGGCGGCACACGCCGACTTTTCATACTAAAGTGTCTGAATTTCGTTGTGAGCACCAAGATTTTTCAGAGTTTTTATTTATTTTCTCGTCTCTGAAGTTCCTGGAGGTTACAAAACTTTTATGATATGAAGGACCTAGTACAGCACTCTTGATTGCCGATTTCGATTTGGCGGCACACGCCAACTTTTCATACTAAAGTGTCTGAATTTCGTTGTGAGCACCAAGATTTTTCAAAGTTTTTATTTATTTTCTCGTCTCCGAAGTTCCTGGAGGTTTGAAATCTTTTATGATACGACGGACCTAGTGAAGCACCCTTGATTGCCGATTTCGATTTGGCGGCACACGCCGACTTTTCATACTAAAGTGTCTGAATTTCGTTGTTGGCACCAAGATTTTTCACAGTTTTTATTTATTTTCTCGTCTCTGAAGTTCCTGGAGGTTTTAAATCCTTTACGATATGACGGACCTAGTACAGCACTCTTGATTGCCGATTTCGATTTGGCGGCACACGCCGACTTTTCATACTAAAGTGTCTGAATTTCGTTGTGAGCACCAAGATTTTTCAAAGTTTTTATTTATTTTCTCGTCTCTGAAGTTCCTGGAGGTTACAAAACTTTTATGATATGAAGGACTTAGTACAGCACTCTTGATTGCCGATTTTGATTTGGCGGCACACGCCGACTTTTCATACTAAAGTGTCTGAATTTCGTTGTGAGCACCAAGATTTTTCAACGTTTTTATTTTTTTTCTCATCTCTGAAGTTCCTGGAGGTTACAAAACTTTTATGATATGAAGGACCTAGTACAGCACTCTTGATTGCCGATTTCGATTTGGCGGCACACGCCGACTTTTCACACTAAAGTGTCTGAATTTCGTTGTGAGCACCAAGATTTTTCAACGTTTTTATTTATTTTCTCGTCTCTGAAGTTCCTGGAGGTTTTAAGTCTTTTATGATATGACGGACCTAATACAGCACTCTTGGTTGCCGATTTCGATTTGGCGGCACACGCCGACTTTTCATACTAAAGTGTCTGAATTTCGTTGTAAGCACCAAGATTTTTCAAAGTTTTTATTTATTTTCTCGTCTCTGAAGTTCCTGGAGGTTACAAAACTTTTATGATATGAAGGACCTAGTACAGCACTCTTGATTGCCGATTTCGATTTGGCGGCACACGCCGACTTTTCATACTAAAGTGTCTGAATTTCGTTGTGAGCACCAAGATTTTTCAGAGTTTTTATTTATTTTCTCGTCTCTGAAGTTCCTGGAGGTTACAAAACTTTTATGATATGACGGACCTAGTACAGCACTCTTGATTGCCGATTTCGATTTGGCGGCACACGCCAACTTTTCATACTAAAGTGTCTGAATTTCGTTGTGAGCACCAAGATTTTTCAAAATTTTTATTTATTTTCTCGTCTCCGAAGTTCCTGGAGGTTTGAAATCTTTTATGATACGACGGACCTAGTGAAGCACCCTTGATTGCCGATTTCGATTTGGCGGCACACGCCGACTTTTCATACTAAAGTGTCTGAATTTCGTTGTTGGCACCAAGATTTTTCACAGTTTTTATTTATTTTCTCGTCTCTGAAGTTCCTGGAGGTTTTAAATCCTTTACGATATGACGGACCTAGTACAGCACTCTTGATTGCCGATTTCGATTTGGCGGCACACGCCGACTTTTCATACTAAAGTGTCTGAATTTCGTTGTGAGCACCAAGAATTTTCAAAGTTTTTATTTATTTTCTCGTCTCTGAAGTTCCTGGAGGTTACAAAACTTTTATGATATGAAGGACTTAGTACAGCACTCTTGATTGCCGATTTTGATTTGGCGGCACACGCCGACTTTTCATACTAAAGTGTCTGAATTTCGTTGTGAGCACCAAGATTTTTCAAATTTTTTTTTATTTTCTCGTCTCCGAAGTTCCTGGAGGTTTGAAATCTTTTATGATACGACGGATCTAGTGAAGCACCCTTGATTGCCGATTTCGATTTGGCGGCACACGCCGACTTTTCATACTAAAGTGTCTGAATTTCGTTGTTGGCACCAAGATTTTTCACAGTTTTTATTTATTTTCTCGTCTCTGAAGTTCCTGGAGGTTTTAAATCCTTTACGATATGACGGACCTAGTACAGCACTCTTGATTGCCGATTTCGATTTGGCGGCACACGCCGACTTTTCATACTAAAGTGTCTGAATTTCGTTGTGAGCACCAAGATTTTTCAAAGTTTTTATTTATTTTCTCGTCTCTGAAGTTCCTGGAGGTTACAAAACTTTTATGATATGAAGGACCTAGTACAGCACTCTTGATTGCCGATTTTGATTTGGCGGCACACGCCGACTTTTCATACTAAAGTGTCTGAATTTCGTTGTGAGCACCAAGATTTTTCAACGTTTTTATTTATTTTCTCGTCTCTGAAGTTCCTGGAGGTTTTAAGTCTTTTATGATATGACGGACCTAATACAGCACTCTTGGTTGCCGATTTCGATTTGGCAGCACACGCCGACTTTTCATACTAAAGTGTCTGAATTTCGTTGTAAGCACCAAGATTTTTCAAAGTTTTTATTTATTTTCTCGTCTCTGAAGTTCCTGGAGGTTACAAAACTTTTATGATATGAAGGACCTAGTACAGCACTCTTGATTGCCGATTTCGATTTGGCGGCACACGCCGACTTTTCATACTAAAGTGTCTGAATTTCGTTGTGAGCACCAAGATTTTTCAGAGTTTTTATTTATTTTCTCGTCTCTGAAGTTCCTGGAGGTTACAAAACTTTTATGATATGACGGACCTTTTTTTTTTTTTTTTTTTTAACGTGAAGAAATGCATTTACGCACACCCGTGGCTGGGTCGGCCACGGGTAGTGTCGGGCTCGGTGCCAGAGGGGCACCCATACCGACTAAAACTTCACGATGTTCCTCCGTCCCAGCTGGAAGCAGGGCCGCGGGTCCGCTTTCGCACTCTCCGCAGCCCTGCCTGCGCTGTTGTCCGCTGTGTAAAGCAGCGGACCCTCCTCAAGGGGGGGGTGTAGACAGCCCCCTCCCTGGAGGGGTGTATAAAGCCCCTCCTTCCTCCTCGTGTGATGCCCCGGAACATAGGGGGCCATCTACACCTCGTGAGGGCCTATCCCTAGTGTGGAGCGTTGGACGCCCCCGCGTCCAGCGCCCCAGGCCCTCTAAGCGGAGACGGAGTCCGGGCTCTGTTAGCCCGCCTCCGTAACCGCGCTCTCCGGAGCGGATGTGCGAGAGGATCTCTCTCCCTCTCCCGCTCCTTTGCCTCTCTCTGTGAGACAATAGTGTCACAGAAAGAGGCCACCGCCTCCCAGGACCTCTCGTCGTCGAGCATCTTTTGCAAGACGACCGGCAACGAGAGGTCCGTCCCCACAACCGCGACTAGGGATCGCCGCGGCTCAGCTCCTCCTGGGCATGCCTCCAGCGCGTGCTGTGCGGTGTCTTCCACACAGCCGCACTGGTGGCAGGCCGGGGAGGCTTCCCTTTGGGCGACGTTACAGAGATACCTCCCGAAACAACCATGTCCCGAGAGGATCTGAGTCATCCGAAAGGAGAGCCTCCCGTGCCGCCTTTGAGCCCACTCTACGAGTAGGGGCTGGATCGCCCCGAGTAGTCGAAGCGCTCCAGCCCCCCTCGGTGTAGACTCCGAGCGCAGACGTTCCCTCCACTTGGCGAACGCCAACGCTCTAGCTTCGTCGCGCCAGTGCGCCATTTCTCGCGGTGCCAGTCGCTCGTCTCTCTCCCGTGACTGCGCTCTGCGCCAGTAGACCGAGGCCAGGACTTCAGCCTCAAGGTCCCACGGAAGAGACCCAGCGAGGACACACGCCACCTCGTGTGACAGGGTGCGGTAGCCCCGGCACACTCTCACCGCCATGACGCGTTGGGCCGCGATCAGCAGGGCGGTCGTCTGCCGATCGAGACGACCAGCCCATATGGGAGCCCCATAGAGGGCCATGGAGCTGACCACCGTTGTATAGAGGCGGCGGCAGCTTCCCTCTCCTCCTCCGATGTTCGGGAGAAGACGACTCAGTGCGCCAGCTGTCCTCATTAGTTTGGGGGACAGCTGTCGCACATGCGCTCCGAATTTCCATCTGCTGTCAAGGACGATGCCGAGGTATTTCAGCGATGATATGACGGACCTAGTACAGCACTCTTGATTGCCGATTTCGATTTGGCGGCACACGCCGACTTTTCATACTAAAGTGTCTGAATTTCGTTGTAAGCATCAAGATTTTTCAAAGTTTTTAATTTATTTTCTCGTCTCTGAAGTTCCTGGAGGTTTTAAATCTTATATGATATGAAGGACCTAGTACAGCACTCTTGATTGCCGATTTCGATTTGGCGGCACACGCCGACTTTTCATACTAAAGTGTCTGAATTTCGTTGCGAGCACCAAGATTTTTCAAAGTTTATTATTTATTTTCTCGTCTCAGAAGTTCCTGGAGGTTACAAATCTTTTATGATATGACGGACCTAGTACAGCACTCTTGATTGCCGATTTCGATTTGGCGGCACACGCCGACTCTTCATACTAAAGTGTCTGAATTTCGTTGTAAGCACCAAGATTTTTCAGAGTTTTTATTTATTTTCTCGTCTCTGAAGTTCCTGGAGGTTACAAAACTTTTATGATATGAAGGACCTAGTACAGCACTCCAATTTTTCATACTAAAGTGTCTGAATTTCGTTGTGAGCACCAAGATTTTTAAACGTTTTTATTTATTTTCTCGTCTCTGAAGTTCCTGGAGGTTTTAAGTCTTTTATGATATGACGGACCTAATACAGCACTTTTGGTTGCCGATTTCGATTTGGCGGCACACGCCGACTTTTCATACTAAAGTGTCTGAATTTCGTTGTAAGCACCAAGATTTTTCAAAGTTTTTATTTATTTTCTCATCTCTGAAGTTCCTGGAGGTTACAAAACTTTTATGATATGAAGGACCTAGTACAGCACTCTTGATTGCCGATTTCGATTTGGCGGCACACGCCGACTTTTCACACTAAAGTGTCTGAATTTCGTTGTGAGCACCAAGATTTTTCAAAGTTTATTATTTATTTTCTCGTCTCTGAAGTTCCTGGAGGTTACAAAACTTTTATGATATGAAGGACCTAGTACAGCACTCTTGATTGCCGATTTCGATTTGGCGGCACACGCCGACTTTTCATACTAAAGTGTCTGAATTTCGTTGTGAGCACCAAGATTTTTCAGAGTTTTTATTTATTTTCTCGTCTCTGAAGTTCCTGGAGGTTTTAAGTCTTTTATGATATGACGGACCTAATACAGCACTCTTGGTTGCCGATTTCGATTTGGCGGCACACGCCGACTTTTCATACTAAAGTGTCTGAATTTCGTTGTAAGCACCAAGATTTTTCAAAGTTTTTATTTATTTTCTCGTCTCTGAAGTTCCTGGAGGTTACAAAACTTTTATGATATGAAGGACCTAGTACAGCACTCTTGATTGCCGATTTCGATTTGGCGGCACACGCCGACTTTTCATACTAAAGTGTCTGAATTTCGTTGTGAGCACCAAGATTTTTCAGAGTTTTTATTTATTTTCTCGTCTCTGAAGTTCCTGGAGGTTACAAAACTTTTATGATATGAAGGACCTAGTACAGCACTCTTGATTGCCGATTTCGATTTGGCGGCACACGCCAACTTTTCATACTAAAGTGTCTGAATTTCGTTGTGAGCACCAAGATTTTTCAAAATTTTTATTTATTTTCTCGTCTCCGAAGTTCCTGGAGGTTTGAAATCTTTTATGATACGACGGACCTAGTGAAGCACCCTTGATTGCCGATTTCGATTTGGCGGCACACGCCGACTTTTCATACTAAAGTGTCTGAATTTCGTTGTTGGCACCAAGATTTTTCACAGTTTTTATTTATTTTCTCGTCTCTGAAGTTCCTGGAGGTTTTAAATCCTTTACGATATGACGGACCTAGTACAGCACTCTTGATTGCCGATTTCGATTTGGCGGCACACGCCGACTTTTCATACTAAAGTGTCTGAATTTCGTTGTGAGCACCAAGATTTTTCAAAGTTTTTATTTATTTTCTCGTCTCTGAAGTTCCTGGAGGTTACAAAACTTTTATGATATGAAGGACTTAGTACAGCACTCTTGATTGCCGATTTTGATTTGGCGGCACACGCCGACTTTTCATACTAAAGTGTCTGAATTTCGTTGTGAGCACCAAGATTTTTCAAATTTTTTTTTATTTTCTCGTCTCCGAAGTTCCTGGAGGTTTGAAATCTTTTATGATACGACGGATCTAGTGAAGCACCCTTGATTGCCGATTTCGATTTGGCGGCACACGCCGACTTTTCATACTAAAGTGTCTGAATTTCGTTGTTGGCACCAAGATTTTTCACAGTTTTTATTTATTTTCTCGTCTCTGAAGTTCCTGGAGGTTTTAAATCCTTTACGATATGACGGACCTAGTACAGCACTCTTGATTGCCGATTTCGATTTGGCGGCACACGCCGACTTTTCATACTAAAGTGTCTGAATTTCGTTGTGAGCACCAAGATTTTTCAAAGTTTTTATTTATTTTCTCGTCTCTGAAGTTCCTGGAGGTTACAAAACTTTTATGATATGAAGGAACTAGTACAGCACTCTTGATTGCCGATTTTGATTTGGCGGCACACGCCGACTTTTCATACTAAAGTGTCTGAATTTCGTTGTGAGCACCAAGATTTTTCAAAGTTTTTATTTTTTTTCTCGTCTCTGAAGTTCCTGGAGGTTACAAAACTTTTATGATATGAAGGACCTAGTACAGCACTCTTGATTGCCGATTTCGATTTGGCGGCACACGCTGACTTTTCATACTAAAGTGTCTGAATTTCGTTGTGAGCACCAAGATTTTTCAAAGTTTTTATTTATTTTCTCGTCTCTGAAGTTCCTGGAGGTTACAAAACTTTTATGATATGAAGGACCTAGTACAGCACTCTTGATTGCCGATTTCGATTTGGCGGCACACGCCGACTTTGCATACTAAAGTGTCTGAATTTCGTTGTGAGCACCAAGATTTTTCAAAGTTTTTATTTATTTTCTCGTCTCTGAAGTTCCTGGAGGTTACAAAACTTTTATGATATGAAGGACCTAGTACAGCACTCTTGATTGCCGATTTCGATTTGGCGGCACACGCCGACTTTTCATACTAAAGTGTCTGAATTTCGTTGTGAGCACCAAGATTTTTCAAAGTTTTTATTTATTTTCTCGTCTCTGAAGTTCCTGGAGGTTTTAAATCTTTTATGATATGAAGGACCTAGTACAGCACTCTTGATTGCCGATTTCGATTTGGCGGCACACGCCGACTTTTCATACTAAAGTGTCTGAATTTCGTTGTGAGCACCAAGATTTTTCAAAGTTTTTATTTATTTTCTCGTCTCTGAAGTTCCTGGAGGTTACAAAACTTTTATGATATGAAGGACCTAGTACAGCACTCTTGATTGCCGATTTCGATTTGGCGGCACACGCCGACTTTTCATACTAAAGTGTCTGAATTTCGTTGTGAGCACCAAGATTTTTCAAAGTTTTTATTTATTTTCTCGTCTCTGAAGTTCCTGGAGGTTACAAAACTTTTATAATATGAAGGACCTAGTACAGCACTCTTGATTGCCGATTTCAATTTGGCGGCACACGCCGACTTTGCATACTAAAGTGTCTGAATTTCGTTGTAAGCACCAAGATTTTTCAAAGTTTTTATTTATTTTCTCGTCTCTGAAGTTCCTGGAGGTTACAAAACTTTTATGATATGAAGGACCTAGTACAGCACTCTTGATTGCCGATTTCGATTTGGCGGCACACGCTGACTTTTCATACTAAAGTGTCTGAATTTCGTTGTGAGCACCAAGATTTTTCAACGTTTTTATTTATTTTCTCGTCTCTGAAGTTCCTGGAGGTTTTAAGTCTTTTATGATATGACGGACCTAATACAGCACTCTTGGTTGCCGATTTCGATTTGGCAGCACACGCCGACTTTTCATACTAAAGTGTCTGAATTTCGTTGTAAGCACCAAGATTTTTCAAAGTTTTTATTTATTTTCTCGTCTCTGAAGTTCCTGGAGGTTACAAAACTTTTATGATATGAAGGACCTAGTACAGCACTCTTGATTGCCGATTTCGATTTGGCGGCACACGCCGACTTTTCATACTAAAGTGTCTGAATTTCGTTGTGAGCACCAAGATTTTTCAGAGTTTTTATTTATTTTCTCGTCTCTGAAGTTCCTGGAGGTTACAAAACTTTTATGATATGACGGACCTAGTACAGCACTCTTGATTGCCGATTTCGATTTGGCGGCACACGCCGACTTTTCATACTAAAGTGTCTGAATTTCGTTGTAAGCATCAAGATTTTTCAAAGTTTTTAATTTATTTTCTCGTCTCTGAAGTTCCTGGAGGTTTTAAATCTTATATGATATGAAGGACCTAGTACAGCACTCTTGATTGCCGATTTCGATTTGGCGGCACACGCCGACTTTTCATACTAAAGTGTCTGAATTTCGTTGCGAGCACCAAGATTTTTCAAAGTTTATTATTTATTTTCTCGTCTCAGAAGTTCCTGGAGGTTACAAATCTTTTATGATATGACGGACCTAGTACAGCACTCTTGATTGCCGATTTCGATTTGGCGGCACACGCCGACTCTTCATACTAAAGTGTCTGAATTTCGTTGTAAGCACCAAGATTTTTCAGAGTTTTTATTTATTTTCTCGTCTCTGAAGTTCCTGGAGGTTACAAAACTTTTATGATATGAAGGACCTAGTACAGCACTCCAATTTTTCATACTAAAGTGTCTGAATTTCGTTGTGAGCACCAAGATTTTTAAACGTTTTTATTTATTTTCTCGTCTCTGAAGTTCCTGGAGGTTTTAAGTCTTTTATGATATGACGGACCTAATACAGCACTTTTGGTTGCCGATTTCGATTTGGCGGCACACGCCGACTTTTCATACTAAAGTGTCTGAATTTCGTTGTGAGCACCAAGATTTTTCAAAGTTTTTATTTATTTTCTCATCTCTGAAGTTCCTGGAGGTTACAAAACTTTTATGATATGAAGGACCTAGTACAGCACTCTTGATTGCCGATTTCGATTTGGCGGCACACGCCGACTTTTCACACTAAAGTGTCTGAATTTCGTTGTGAGCACCAAGATTTTTCAACGTTTTTATTTATTTTCTCGTCTCTGAAGTTCCTGGAGGTTTTAAGTCTTTTATGATATGACGGACCTAATACAGCACTCTTGGTTGCCGATTTCGATTTGGCGGCACACGCCGACTTTTCATACTAAAGTGTCTGAATTTCGTTGTAAGCACCAAGATTTTTCAAAGTTTTTATTTATTTTCTCGTCTCTGAAGTTCCTGGAGGTTACAAAACTTTTATGATATGAAGGACCTAGTACAGCACTCTTGATTGCCGATTTCGATTTGGCGGCACACGCCGACTTTTCATACTAAAGTGTCTGAATTTCGTTGTGAGCACCAAGATTTTTCAGAGTTTTTATTTATTTTCTCGTCTCTGAAGTTCCTGGAGGTTACAAAACTTTTATGATATGAAGGACCTAGTACAGCACTCTTGATTGCCGATTTCGATTTGGCGGCACACGCCAACTTTTCATACTAAAGTGTCTGAATTTCGTTGTGAGCACCAAGATTTTTCAAAATTTTTATTTATTTTCTCGTCTCCGAAGTTCCTGGAGGTTTGAAATCTTTTATGATACGACGGACCTAGTGAAGCACCCTTGATTGCCGATTTCGATTTGGCGGCACACGCCGACTTTTCATACTAAAGTGTCTGAATTTCGTTGTTGGCACCAAGATTTTTCACAGTTTTTATTTATTTTCTCGTCTCTGAAGTTCCTGGAGGTTTTAAATCCTTTACGATATGACGGACCTAGTACAGCACTCTTGATTGCCGATTTCGATTTGGCGGCACACGCCGACTTTTCATACTAAAGTGTCTGAATTTCGTTGTGAGCACCAAGATTTTTCAAAGTTTTTATTTATTTTCTCGTCTCTGAAGTTCCTGGAGGTTACAAAACTTTTATGATATGAAGGACTTAGTACAGCACTCTTGATTGCCGATTTTGATTTGGCGGCACACGCCGACTTTTCATACTAAAGTGTCTGAATTTCGTTGTGAGCACCAAGATTTTTCAAATTTTTTTTTATTTTCTCGTCTCCGAAGTTCCTGGAGGTTTGAAATCTTTTATGATACGACGGATCTAGTGAAGCACCCTTGATTGCCGATTTCGATTTGGCGGCACACGCCGACTTTTCATACTAAAGTGTCTGAATTTCGTTGTTGGCACCAAGATTTTTCACAGTTTTTATTTATTTTCTCGTCTCTGAAGTTCCTGGAGGTTTTAAATCCTTTACGATATGACGGACCTAGTACAGCACTCTTGATTGCCGATTTCGATTTGGCGGCACACGCCGACTTTTCATACTAAAGTGTCTGAATTTCGTTGTGAGCACCAAGATTTTTCAAAGTTTTTATTTATTTTCTCGTCTCTGAAGTTCCTGGAGGTTACAAAACTTTTATGATATGAAGGACCTAGTACAGCACTCTTGATTGCCGATTTTGATTTGGCGGCACACGCCGACTTTTCATACTAAAGTGTCTGAATTTCGTTGTGAGCACCAAGATTTTTCAACGTTTTTATTTATTTTCTCGTCTCTGAAGTTCCTGGAGGTTTTAAGTCTTTTATGATATGACGGACCTAATACAGCACTCTTGGTTGCCGATTTCGATTTGGCAGCACACGCCGACTTTTCATACTAAAGTGTCTGAATTTCGTTGTAAGCACCAAGATTTTTCAAAGTTTTTATTTATTTTCTCGTCTCTGAAGTTCCTGGAGGTTACAAAACTTTTATGATATGAAGGACCTAGTACAGCACTCTTGATTGCCGATTTCGATTTGGCGGCACACGCCGACTTTTCATACTAAAGTGTCTGAATTTCGTTGTGAGCACCAAGATTTTTCAGAGTTTTTATTTATTTTCTCGTCTCTGAAGTTCCTGGAGGTTACAAAACTTTTATGATATGACGGACCTAGTACAGCACTCTTGATTGCCGATTTCGATTTGGCGGCACACGCCGACTTTTCATACTAAAGTGTCTGAATTTCGTTGTAAGCATCAAGATTTTTCAAAGTTTTTAATTTATTTTCTCGTCTCTGAAGTTCCTGGAGGTTTTAAATCTTATATGATATGAAGGACCTAGTACAGCACTCTTGATTGCCGATTTCGATTTGGCGGCACACGCCGACTTTTCATACTAAAGTGTCTGAATTTCGTTGCGAGCACCAAGATTTTTCAAAGTTTATTATTTATTTTCTCGTCTCAGAAGTTCCTGGAGGTTACAAATCTTTTATGATATGACGGACCTAGTACAGCACTCTTGATTGCCGATTTCGATTTGGCGGCACACGCCGACTCTTCATACTAAAGTGTCTGAATTTCGTTGTAAGCACCAAGATTTTTCAGAGTTTTTATTTATTTTCTCGTCTCTGAAGTTCCTGGAGGTTACAAAACTTTTATGATATGAAGGACCTAGTACAGCACTCCAATTTTTCATACTAAAGTGTCTGAATTTCGTTGTGAGCACCAAGATTTTTAAACGTTTTTATTTATTTTCTCGTCTCTGAAGTTCCTGGAGGTTTTAAGTCTTTTATGATATGACGGACCTAATACAGCACTTTTGGTTGCCGATTTCGATTTGGCGGCACACGCCGACTTTTCATACTAAAGTGTCTGAATTTCGTTGTAAGCACCAAGATTTTTCAAAGTTTTTATTTATTTTCTCATCTCTGAAGTTCCTGGAGGTTACAAAACTTTTATGATATGAAGGACCTAGTACAGCACTCTTGATTGCCGATTTCGATTTGGCGGCACACGCCGACTTTTCACACTAAAGTGTCTGAATTTCGTTGTGAGCACCAAGATTTTTCAACGTTTTTATTTATTTTCTCGTCTCTGAAGTTCCTGGAGGTTTTAAGTCTTTTATGATATGACGGACCTAATACAGCACTTTTGGTTGCCGATTTCGATTTGGCGGCACACGCCGACTTTTCATACTAAAGTGTCTGAATTTCGTTGTAAGCACCAAGATTTTTCAAAGTTTTTATTTATTTTCTCGTCTCTGAAGTTCCTGGAGGTTACAAAACTTTTATGATATGAAGGACCTAGTACAGCACTCTTGATTGCCGATTTCGATTTGGCGGCACACGCCGACTTTTCATACTAAAGTGTCTGAATTTCGTTGTGAGCACCAAGATTTTTCAGAGTTTTTATTTATTTTCTCGTCTCTGAAGTTCCTGGAGGTTACAAAACTTTTATGATATGAAGGACCTAGTACAGCACTCTTGATTGCCGATTTCGATTTGGCGGCACACGCCAACTTTTCATACTAAAGTGTCTGAATTTCGTTGTGAGCACCAAGATTTTTCAAAATTTTTATTTATTTTCTCGTCTCCGAAGTTCCTGGAGGTTTGAAATCTTTTATGATACGACGGACCTAGTGAAGCACCCTTGATTGCCGATTTCGATTTGGCGGCACACGCCGACTTTTCATACTAAAGTGTCTGAATTTCGTTGTTGGCACCAAGATTTTTCACAGTTTTTATTTATTTTCTCGTCTCTGAAGTTCCTGGAGGTTTTAAATCCTTTACGATATGACGGACCTAGTACAGCACTCTTGATTGCCGATTTCGATTTGGCGGCACACGCCGACTTTTCATACTAAAGTGTCTGAATTTCGTTGTGAGCACCAAGATTTTTCAAAGTTTTTATTTATTTTCTCGTCTCTGAAGTTCCTGGAGGTTACAAAACTTTTATGATATGAAGGACCTAGTACAGCACTCTTGATTGCCGATTTTGATTTGGCGGCACACGCCGACTTTTCATACTAAAGTGTCTGAATTTCGTTGTGAGCACCAAGATTTTTCAAAGTTTTTTATTTATTTTCTCGTCTCTGAAGTTCCTGGAGGCTTTAAATCCTTTACGATATGACGGACTTAGTACAGCACTCTTGATTGCCGATTTCGATTTGGCGGCACACCCCGACACCACAGATTATGTTTACGTTATATAATGCACTATGGATCGTGACGGTTGAGCATCGAACGGTGTGTAAACAAAAAAATACAAATAATAATTAATTTAATAATAGTAATAATGACTAATAATTTAAATTTCATGATAATAATAACATTTTTATGCTTTATTATTGGAATTTCAGGTTTTTTAGGTTTTTTTAGGTCTTATCATTAATTTACCTTTTTTGAGGGGGGAAATACCCTCGCAGTATGTGGGACTTGAACCCACTAAAACTCTCTCGTGAGCCCTCGTCCGCAGTATCGGGGGTCGCGTTGGCTAGAATAATCCTTTGCAGCCACCCCAATATAGATGATCTGATTTAGCGGATTCACACTAGATATTCTTATTTCATTTTATATTTAAGACGAACTTCCGCGAAGTCACGCTATATTCTATCAACAATTTTGATTTGAGGATTAAGATAAAGGAATTGCCGGATAGTATTTGTCGGAATCCCTCCATCTTTAATGCCACGATATGCTTTTATTAAGCTACCGTGACGGGTGATCTCATGCTCTAATTATGATCATCAATAAAAAAATGTTTTATTTCAGTTCTGGCAATTCATAACTTCCCCGGAAGTTACGCACTTGATTCCATGTATAGTAGTGACACTGGCGCCTGCGCTGTGCGCTGGCAAATTATCTGCGCAGACAGAAAAAATCAAAATAATACTGCAGAATAAGTTGTTCCTAGAAAAAGGTAAAATAGTTTAATTACAGCCTCTGTGGTATGGTAGTTCAGAAAGTCGGCTGGTAACCCGGTGCAGCGGGTTCGATTCCTGCGTCAGGACAAGTATTTGCGCACAGAAGTACAAATACTTGTTCTGAGAGGGTGTTGTAGGACCATGGCCCTCGTAATTCTTGGGTCCCAAGACACGGGATCTATGTATGTGATCGTTAGGCGTTATTATTATTCAATAATCTATTTTCCAGAAGCCTCATTTATTTATTTAGTTTTTGTGATAAAAACGACAAAAGTCAATTATAAACCACACAAAATATTGGTCCAGGCGTAAGAATGGGAACCACCCCATCTCTATCCCTGAGTACAGATCACTAAGACACCAAGCAAGTTGGTTTACCGCAACCCAAACCTGTGGGTGGGTTGACGCAGATCTCCATTGCCAACATAACAATGTTAAAAATAACATCTTGACAAATTACAAATTGTCAAGATGGCGACATTAACATTAAACAAAGCAAAAACAAAGTTATACCGGACGATAGATGGTTTAATAGTCATTAGGTTTTTAGAAGTTAATGTTAAATTAAAATGGCTTATAAGCCAAATATTGGCTAGATTGTAATTCAATTAGATTGTCCATCTTCCTTCATCTGCCATGTCTAATTTCATTCATTGTCATCTGCCTTCTGAATTGCGGGTTGTGGGTTCGATTCCCACTCAGGACTAACATTTGTGTGATGAACATAGGTGTTTGTTCTGTGTCTGGGTGTCATATTGTATTCTATGTATGTATTTACAAACAAAAAAAAGTATCTAAGTATTGTATCAGTTATCTGGTTCCCATAGCACAAGCTTTGCTTAGTTTGGGGCTAGATGGCGTTGTGTAAGATGTACACACATATTATTATTATTATTATTATTATCTTAAAGGTACTCTAGGAAAAAGGAAAACAAAAAACCGGTAAACAAAGCTAAAACAAAGTTATACCGATTGATAGATGGAGCTAAAGAAGTTTGACTAAGTCACATAGTCTAAAACACACTCGTTTTTTATTTCCAGATGAATCAAAATGTCGTATACTTAAAAGGTTCATAGATTACGTGGGAGCTCGACCTCTAAAATTCACCGTCTGCAAAATGATCCCACTCGACGCTACCCTGATCGGGATTATTCTTCATTTCTGCGTCACTTACTTTATTGTCATCGTACAGTTTTCACATCTTTACTAAATATATGAACACACTAGTTGTGCCCCGCGGTTTCACCCGCGGATAAAAAGTATTTTAATTATTTGCTCATCCCACGGGAGCATTTAAATTATCCGGGATAAAATGTAGCCTATATGTTAATCCAGTGTATAAACTGTGTAACTGTGTTCCGGTTTGAAGGGCATTGTAGCTAGTGAAATTACTGGGCAACTGAGACTTTATGATCTGATCTCATAGTTGAGTAATCTTATTACTAGACTGTGCTGATGTCTCAGAACGATTTGCGCAGTTCTATTCTGTTATGGGCGGCCGTGGCGCTTAACACCAGGCGAACGACTAGCTCGTCCATTATTCACTAACATAAAAAAAAAAACTATCTTGGTACCGAATTTCATCCAAATCCATTCAGCCGTTTGAGCGTGAAGAAGTAACAACATACACACATACAAACTTTCGCCTTTATAATATTAGTGTGATTCACCAGCATCATCATCATTCACAGCCCGGAGACTGTTGAGCACATCTTAACACAGAAGTGGTTGAAATGTTAAAACAGCACTGTTAACAAGCTAAAATGAATATTAAGAATATGAATAATATTTGAATATTGCGTCCAATCTAGATTGTGTCCGACCTGGATTGGACACAATATTCATTAAACTTAATATTATAAAATGTTGCACCATATCTTGTTTCTGGTCTTGTACATCGTAAGCTTAAGAACGTTGGTCAAAATTAGTGTAGCCACGGGCATTTGCTAGCATCACTTGTATTAATTTTTTATTGCAACTTCATTAATATAACTAATTCTACCAATTTGAACCAAAGCACATTCTAAATAAAGCACATATCAGTGTGAAGGTAGTGAAGCAATGGTCATAAATCATAGCATAGACTATAAATTAGCATTGGGAAGCATTGACAGCGGATACCGCGTGCATTTATCATCGTTGTGTAACGTCCAGGTACTTAATTAGGTATATAGGATCTTGTGAATCCTCCATCTCGTTCTCGCATTATGATATTTTTAAAATATAAAGCAGCGGTCAGAAACTTAGTCGTGCTACAAGAGCAGTTAATTATATGAATTAACAAACAACAAAATGACTTATGGTATCGTTGGATTCAGCGTGAAATAAAAATAATTGAAATTAGATTTTGAGTAAATATGTTTTTTTACTTTATTTATTTGTTTCTGTGGCTTTTATCTTTGATTTATTATATATTCGTACAATGTTCGTGATTGATCTACTATGGTGATCGGAACTTATACAATATCCAGATCGAATCACTTCCAGTCCCTAGCAGTCTTATTAATAAACAGGTCTCGGACTAGTTACTTCAGCTTATGTCCTTTTTTGCTACTGGAATATTTAGCTGGATCGAAAGAGACATAAGATGGTGTAACTAGTCTAAAGCTAGTTCGTGTTTATTAATAAGGCTAAAGAGCTTAAGAGAAGCTTAAAGAGCTATATTAGTACCTCTTTACGAAGAACTAACTAGCTCTTTTTTTAATAGATAAAAATACTTTGTTGAACAAGAATAAACAAGTATAGAGGTAAATTAATGCAAATTATCATTTTCATCTTTCAGTTAAACTAAATGAATAATGCTCTTGAAAAGGAAAAATGAAAAATTACCCTAAAAAATGTAACTAATATTAAGAGGCAGCTAAAAATAAATAATAGTAGTTTTTTTCAATGTTACTGCATGATGTGACGAGCTAGTCGTTCACCTGATGTTTAGTGACACTGCCGCCCATAACAGAGCAGCGTCACTCGAAACTCCAAAATGTAAAGTTTCGCGTGACACTGCGTACATCATCCTGAGACATCAGTACAGTCTGGTAGGAAGACACTAAATCTCATTTGTCCAGTAATTTCACTAGCTACAGAGCCCTTCAAATCGGAACACTGTAGTGCTTACACACTACTGCTTGGGGGTAGAATAACTGACAATCCGATGGTACATACCTAGACGAACTTTGCGGAAAAGTCTAACCACCTCATAAAATTAGTTGTAATTAATAAGTAGTAAGTAATTCTAATAAGTAATTAGTTGAGTTTAAAAAATATTACATAATGTACACAAAAAGAAAACCACCCTTTACCAATTGTTTATACAGACTTTTATTGGTACCTACCTTAATGTCTTCCCTCAAAGGGATTCAAATTTAATATCTCTAATAAAAATTGTATTATATTCGTAACATATAAAATATTTTAATGGCGTCTACGAGTTTTATTTGTTTATTTAATCCGAATTTATTGTTGTTGGACAATTTTACTGCGTATTTATAACATATATTTGACAAAGGGGCCCATCGACTAATGTAATTAAAAATTGTTTAATATAAAATCGTTAAAAATTATAGATACATATTTTTTAGGTTTATAATAATTCATGCATTATTATGAATATTGATTGGCGAGCACTAGCCAGTTGATAATAAAATTGAAGGGGTGAGAACAAGAAGGGTTTAACTGGTTTTTTTCACATTGGATTCAGCGTGAAATTGTCTACAATAACACATCCTAAAAATACCGAAATGAGGCTTAAATCTCGAGATTTTGAGTCTAAAAACGGTTTATCTGTCACAGGAATACAGTTCGCTTAGCATAAAAACATTATTGTATTTATTTTATTATATTATATTTTTACAGTAGTTGTATGAATTCTTTTTTTTTTATGTATTTGAATGATGTGACGAGCTAGTCGTTCACCTGATGTTAAGCGCCACGGCCACCCATAACAGAACAGTGTCACTCGGAACCCTAAAACATAGTTTCAAGCGACACTGCACTGCGCACATCATCCTGAGACATCAGCACAGTCTGGTAATAAGATTACTCGACTGTGAGATCAAATCATAAAGTCTCAATTGCCCAGTAATTTCACTAGCTACAGTGCCCTTCAAACCGGAACATAGTAGTGCTTGCACACTACTGCTTGGCGGCAGAATAACTGGCAAAGCGGTGGTACCTACCTAGACGAACTATGCAAAAAAAAAAAAAATTAGTACTATATTTAGTATTTTAAAATAGAATTAAAACATTTTCAAGCAACTGAAACTTACATAAACCTTTTCTATTACCTTATAAGCATTCTACATTGAAATGAAGCCGTTGAAGTTTAAAGTCAATTTTCTCGAAACTATCAATTTGACAGTTAAACCCTTTTTATTGTCAACCCTTCAATTATTATAAGCGCTTCCCCCTCATCTATTTGAAGTCGGCACCAGTCAAGCCAAGTAGGTAGTAGATAATAACATTTTATATTATCATACAAAGCCATTTTATATTACCTATATACTACATTCTACGATATTGTTAAAAAACTAACCAAGTGTGTGTCGCACTCACGTTCCGAGGGTTCCGTACACATTTATGTATATGGTAGTTATCTAAATTTGTGATAAGGCCTAATAAAAAAGGAAGGTCCTTGAATTTAATATACAGATTACTTGTACGTACTATTTTTGAGATAGAAAAAAGATAGCAACCCTTAAAGACACCTATCACCACGGAGGTCGTGGCAGGGAAGTGCGAGTGAGACCGTCTGGGAATGTGGGACTCAAACCCACTAAAACCCCCCGTGAGCCCTCGTCCGCCATACCGGGGCGAGGAGGGGTCGCGACTGCAGTCCAGCCAACTCGCCCCCCGGCCAACTCACCCCCAAACAAAATAAACATAATTAATTTTTGTAGCCTAAAAATCGGCAATTTTCAATAAAAAAATTAAAAGTCGAATATCTCGAAAAGGGTTAAGTTTAGGCTAGGGTATTAATAAATATTTATAATTTTTTGAAAGTTTTATAATTCGTTTTTTTTTTTCTTTGTTTTGGCTCCACACCTCCGTGTATTTAGCCAGTGTCAAGTAATTGATAATTTATCAAGTTAATGATATTTCACGCAAATATGTGTCCAGTCACAGTCGAAGTCAGTCTAGTCAAAGTCATACTCCTAGTAAAGTGGTGGCAACTTTACTCGAAGCTTCTATAGAGTTTTGGAAACAACACGAAAAGAAACGTTTCACCATCATTATACCATTTTCCCACACTCACGCCTGTAATCCAGCACTTAACGAATAGAATGCCACCAATTTTATGCACTAACACTGAAAATAACACAAGTTTTGGAAAATAATACAATGCGTTGACGCAATCTTTTTCGCGTTCCCGCCAAAAACTCTCTTATAATTAGTTACTCCACACAACGTACTTACTACACTACGTTATAATTACATACTCTATGAACATTTTAGGTTATACGGTTCAAGTGATATGGTCACAGCTTAAGTTAGTTCATTTCTGTCGGACGAACCGACAGACAAACACCGGCGATTTATCGTGCTTATATACCTACACAATTATTATTAAATACTGGTTGGACGAGCTAGAATCTATGTGATTGGAGTGTGTGTACACTTTTTGGAGTTTTTTTATCCATTATTATTACACTTGCTGCGCCCGGCAGTTTCACCCGCAAATAAAAGTAACCTATGTTTTAATCAACCATCCAAGCTATCTATATTCCAAATTTTATTCAAATCTGTACAGCCGTTTGAGTGTGGAAGAGTAACAAACGTCACACATACAAGCTATCGCGTTTATAATATTGGTGGGATTTTGTCAGTATCAGTAACGGGCGGAAAGTCTGGTAGGGCTTTTAGTAATACGGTTCCGTCGTCAACAGGGCGGAACCCTAAATAATCTTGTCTAATTTTCTCCCAAACCCCAAAAGCCCACATTGATTTGAAACTGTCACACTTCTAATCTCAAAATGATTGATGCTGCCTCAGTATTGTACACCACCTAGTTGTCAACTGCCAGTATTACTTGATCTATGATTTCATAATATTTGTGGCCTCGCACAGTTCTTGAATAACCATGGACTAAATATCCAGAATAATGAGAACTCTGTTTACAAATTTGCTGCTTAAAATGGGAGATCATGATTAATGGTCATCTATTAAAAAGGCGTATTATGAATAATGCATTATAATTGCGATATGATAATAATGGTTATATATATTACGAGCAGAAGCCCCTCTTCGCCCGCGGCGTGGTCTATGGGAAAATAATTCAACCACCCATTTCACCCTCTTAAGGGTGGAATTTCGAAAAATCCTTTCTTAGCGGATGCCTACGTCATAACATCTACCTGCATGCCATATTTCAGCCATATCCAGTGGTTTGGGCTGTGCTTTGATAGATTAGTATGTCAGTCAGTCACCTTTGTGTTATATATATTTGGATAAGAGAAAATATTTACTATGTAAGTGGCCAGATTTACAAATATCCCTTTTTACCCAAAAAATACTCGAAATGCTCTACTGAATTTCAACAGAACACCGTATTCGCTGCCCGCTATCAAGTTTTACTGTTCCAGTGATACCAGCAATAAATTATGTATTCCAGTTATAAACCCATCCGAGAGAATGAACGAGATTTTACTGAACTCGATTGTTTTAACGGCGGCACGGAGGAGCAATGGTAGAGCCAGCTTAGGATCGTGAAAAGCTGAGTACTCACTCAGAGCTGTAAAGTGTTAGGTATCATTCTGAATCTATCTTTTACTGGCAAATCGCATTTATTTACGAATAAATACTAAAAAAAATGGACTATATATACTCGACGCGATGACGTTATAGACAGTCCAAATGCTCCAGCTACAGTTAATTCTAAGCAAACTGGTAGCATTGACCCGTTGAATTGCAATGCTGATTCATTGTGCCGAATAAGTGCCAGCATTTTGGTCATGCGTGCATTGACCAAGCGCTCTGATAAACTTTTTAAAACGCGATGAGTTCTCGGCCCTCACGGACCCAGGGTCTCAACACCAAACGTTTCAAATATGTAACACCACTACTGAGATTACTATATTTGCGCTGTCTTAGCTGCTCAGCCCAATTAGCCGCGGCCCCGGCCCTAACGTGAGTCTCGGGAAGATGTGACGGTGCCATAGTGTCGACGCAAGTAGCGTCCCATACTAAGGGCCGTCCCATCTTCCAGAGAACCAGTCATTCCGTCAGATCTTTTACTATGGTCATGCATGAGACCATTCAGTTGAAAACTGCTGCAACAATGGAGGTGGTTAGAGCAAGGCGAATGATGTCATTAAGGCTGGCGTGGCGCGTAATTCTACCAGCACTTTTCGAACATAATCCGTGATGACAAAGCTAGTCAATTGCAGTACCGCACTGGCAGCGATGTGCCACACAGCATCTAGCACCCAAACGTAAGCTGATAGCTAAACGAAAAGCAGTCAGATCTAAAAGGTTACAGTGTTAAAATACGGTATGGCCTGTAACCAAAGTCCTGACTCCCACACAGACTGCGAGAAGCCAAGCACGATCCGCGACGCTAGGACAAATTTTTTCCGTGCTAGTTCGCAGATCGGTCGGTCCCACAGCCTCTGTGAGGAAAGAACCACAGGGATATTTGGACAAGTCAAACCCCAGGCATTCTTGACTTCGGACAAATGAGCTACTTCGAAAGCAACTAAACTTGGTGCAAAATTTTTTTTATTAATTTATGTGTACCATGCATAGAGGATAAATATCCGGTAATGCAACACTCGAAATTTTGCGTAAAATCTATCTACACGTGGGTACAACATGTCGACGGACACGGCGTATCGAGTTGGCGCCTCTTACAAAGTTCTTTTGTGTTTGCAAAATCCGTCAACCGATGAGATTTTTTATTTGTTTATTACGATGTAAAATTATTATATCAATATGTCCTGACGTTCGTGGTGCCACAAATGTGTTTCGACTGAAAATCAGTTATTAGGGTCTTAGGACCTTAATTGTATGCCGAGTCGGAGCCCATTCGTGACACCACGTAGCATAGTTTTATTATTTTGGTGTTATGTATTTTTTTATCAGTTGTGTGTCACGAATATATGTTTTTTCTTTCTTTTTTCTTTCTCTCAACGCAAAAAACTCCCTACCACATATTTATATACTGTATTGCTACAAAATGAAACGTCTGTTTGTTTCCGTAGCTTTCACTCCAAAACAGCTGAACCATTCTGAATGAAATTTAGCACTCGGATTACTTATACTACCGGATTTTACATAGCATACTTTATATTAATCATTAAAACACATCATGTTATTTATACAGTTTTTATTAAACGGTGCTGAACAATAACAAATATAATGAAACGGTGCTTGAAAACCATGACAACAAACCACAATACTAACGCTAGCTAAAATAGGGTAAAGGAAGTTTCTTCCATAAAATTGTATGGTAGACTGCAGCACTATTCACCAGCCAATTATGATTATATTAGCAAGTAATATTGTACATACTGTGGTATTAGACAATAAAATATATAATAGCTATTTTTTATGTTATGGATTGACGTAATGAGCTAACCGTTCGCCTAAAGCTAAGCGACACGGCTGCCCATATCAATTGCAGTTTCACTCGGAACTCTAAAGTATAGGGTTTCGCGTGACATTGCACTGCGCATCATGCTGAGACATCAGCACCATCCAGTAATAAGATTACTAGACTGTTCTCACAGTCAGGTCATAAGGTCTCATTTGCCCAGTAATTTCACTAGCTACAGTGGCCTTCAAACCGGAACACAGCAGTACGACTGCCAAGGTAGTGGTATCTACCTAGACGAACTTTGCAGAAAAATCCTGCCATACTTACTAACACTACAAATTATGCTTAATTATTATGAATGGAATGAAAAGTAGAATTTTCAGCCTTCCATCTTTCTCTTTTCAGCAGTACAAAAACTTTCTTTTATCCTTACTGAGTTTTGATGATTTGCGTTCACCAATAGAAAGCCGCGACCGAAACAAAAATATTTACGTAACTGATGAAAGCATAAATCAATTAATACTAATATTATATTAATAGTAATTACATAATAATAAAAATAATAATAATTTATTTGACAAAAAACAATAAATCAGATAAAATTGGTAAAGGTGGTTTGGTCGAATGTTGGTACAGTAAAAGAGGGTAGTACATATATATTACTATTAATTCTTTAAATTCTTCAAATAAAAAACAATAACTTAAAAAAAGTACAGCAAACGCTTTTGCATTTGCTTCGGTATTCATTAAATTTAATACAAATGCGTCATTTGTAAGCGCACAATGACGTAAGTGGCACAAAAGTTAGCGACAATCTTTAATAGATCAGCATTTAAAGGAATAATATTATACACGTACAAAACCAAAGGTCGAGTGTCGATGTAGCCGATGAATTTTTCAATACTCCTTGATGTTTTGTGATCTGTGAATAAAATTGATAAAAATAATATAGAAAACCGAGTATGCTTTAGGCCACACGACTGAAGTAAAACTTATTTAGTTTAGCTCCACCTATCGGCCGGTATAACTTTGATTTTGCTTTGTTTAATGTTAATTTCGCCATCTTGACAATAGTAAATTGTCATTTTACCGGACATACCAACACAATCATACGAATTTTTAAGTTTTTTATTATGTCAGTGGAGATCTAAGTGAACCAACTTCGACTTCCGTTCGCTTCGCATTCGCCAGCTTACTGCCCAAGTCAAGCGTTCGTAAAGAAGTTTTACTTCAAAAATTAACTGCCATTTACCTGTTTCTTTTAGAAGTTTGTTGTGTAGTAAAACTTTTATTTTGTAAGCTTCCGATGAAAGTTTTCCAGCAAGCAGAGCAGGTAAAATTGTCAAGGAAAGATTTCCAAATATTGAGATGAACTCTATTATAAAAAATATGAAGCCACCCTGTAAATTTCATAAACCCAAGTCAAAACTGTAAGAACTAGGTTACAAAAACGACAAAACCATAATTATTTAAAACTTTCCATACGGACCGTTATAATTTTCATATTCCGAATCAAACTAAATATTAAAGCTATGTTTGTAGTAACATCGAAGAGCAATAACACCATGAACTGTAAAAAACAAAGTAATATTAATAATAATAACGCCCAACGATCACGTACACACGTTTACACGTATACCCATTTTCAGATTCAAGACCCTTATAAGATTCCCTGTATTTAGGGACTCAGGAACTACGAGGGCCATGGTCCTACAACACCTAGACTCAGAACAAGTATTTGCGCTTTTTTTTTGCACAAATACTTGTACTGCCACAGGAATCTAACCCACAGCCTCCGGGTTATAAGCCGACCTGTTCAACCACCACATCACAGAGGCTGTCAACCGACTACAATTGTAACCAAAAAACCTATACTCAGATTATTTTTTCTTTGTAAATACATACGTAGAATCTTTCTAAATATATATAACTCAAAGGTGACTGACTGAGTGACTGACATAGTGATATATCAACGCACAGCCCAAACCACTGGACGGATCGGGCTGAAATTTGGCATGCAGGTAAATGTTATGACGTAGGCATCCGCCAAGAAAGGATTTTTCGAAATTCCACCCTTAAGAGGGTGAAATGGGTGGTTGAATTATTTTCCCATAGGCCACGCCGCAGGTGAAGCTGCGGGCAGAAGCTCGTTCAATATAACACCCAGTCACAAAACAAACTTAGATGTTCACAAATTTTTGTCCTGGGTGAGAAACGAACGCACACCCTACAGTTCAGAAGGCAGGGTTACTACCAATATTATTATATTATTTAAGTTTAATTTTCATTCAACTCACCAATGGGTCGAAGAAACTTTTTATTTCTTCAGTGGCATTAACAATTGATTTGTATATATTGTGGCATATGGTTATATCTGACGTTGTAATTTCTAGTCTATACGAAATATCTACTAAGCGCTGATTTGCTAAATAAAATACTGCAACATAAGTTATCAAAACTAAATCGTGAGCTATGACAACTGAATTTAAAAAAATGTTAGCTATCAGGGGGCCTAGACAATAGGCATAATGTAGCTGAGTTAAAAAACACCAGCTTAAGCCTAAACACGTTCTAAATAAAACTATAGCTACAACTGTAATAAAGAATTTCAGTTCAAATCTATTTAAAGCATTATCATTACTTAACTTCATATGAATATCTCCAATCGCACAATAATAACTATGCAGTTGGTTTTTAGTTCTAATTAGTAAGAAAATTTGTAACATATGACGTGACATAAACATAGTATACCAGGAAGTCATAGCTATATTGGAATTATAAAAGTGTGCATACGTAGTACTGATAAAACAAACTAATAAATAAATAATCAATGAGAAAGATTTGACTAAATATTTGACAGCATTAGTCTTGTACTCGAAAAACCCAAAGTTTAAACCGTGAAACAAAAAAAGTAACTTATAAAAAATAGAAATAGCCTTAGAAGGAAATTTTCTATTGTATACTGGTTTTATAAACCCGTTTACTTTGGGTATGTCCACTGTAATCATTTTAATTCGATGTTTCAGGATAAAGCACGTGTGCTGTGTACAACTCACTGGTGTTTTGGCTTGTACCTAGCCAGTGAAACTTACTTATTACATTACCTTGCTGCACTCATCAAAATGAAAAAGTGTTGTATCAAATTCGATAACTATCTAATTCAGTCGCAATTCATTGTTAATCTAAGCAAGAGGTTTTAACATTATCGAACACTAATAATTGTAACATTTTTTAGAGATTTTTTTTAAATAGATATTTACTATATAAAATTAAGTCGGGTTTTCCTTCCTGACGCTATAACTCCAGAACGCACGAACCGAGTTCCACGGTTTTGCATTCGTTGGAAAGGTCTCGGGCTCCGTGAGGTTTATATCAAAGAAAATTCAGGAAAAATTCAGGACAAATCAACATTTTAAGTAGATGGCGCCGGTGCGTGATACATTGTTTTTTGTATATTATAAAATGTTTAATAAATAAACGTCCACCCGAGCGAAGCCGGGACGGGCCGCTAGTATTGTATATAATAGTAATGCCCAACAATCGCAAGCATAGATCCTGGACCATAACTAGGATTTCCTGTAGGGACCCAGGTACTACTAGGTCCATGGTCCCACAATACCCAGACTCAGAAGTAATTGCGCTTTTTTTTCTGCGCACAAACTCTTGTTCTGTCGCGGGAATCAAACCCGCCGCCTCTGGGCTATGAGCCGACCTGCTCAACCACCACACCACAGAGGCTGTCCTAACTAATAAGTAATAGTAAACTAATGCCCCTATGACGTATCTACTGCAACGTACTTGGGTACGTCCTGTATAGGTAAATTTAGGACGGAATGTCCTAAATTAGGTATGCAGATGAATAATGCAGCATACATTTAAATATGATATAATTGTTACACATATGGTATAATCGCGCCGTAGACGTGTTCTGGAGTGGAAAAATGGCAGCATAGGAAGACCTGCAGCAAGATGCAGCGACGACACATGCAAGATAGCTGGCGGTACCTGGATAAATAGAGTCAAAGACCGGGCTCAGTGGCGTACCTTGGAAAAGGCTTATGTCTATCAGTGGACTAATATAGGCTAATGAATAATCAAATCAATTATCACACTTCACACTTTATATACCACACTAATATTATAAAGGCGAAAGTTTGTATGTGTGTATATTTGTTACTCCTTCACGCTCAAACGGTTTAATGGATTTGGATGAAATTCGGTACCAAGATAGCTTATACACTGGATTAATATATAGGCTACATTTTACCCCGGAAAAGTGAAATGTTCCCGTGGGGCGCAACTAGTTAAATATAAAACTAAGGTGCATCTAGTAATGAAAATTTAGTTTAATACATTTGATGACCTGAAAAGATAGTCTAATACAACGCATAGGTAATCATATACCAACCTATATTTATCTGAAAAAAATATTTAGAAATATAATTATGTCGTATTATAGTGGGTTTAAATTATTAAATATTGAATAGTTTATAGTTCCACGTAATCAAAAATTAACTTATATTTTACCATAACTGTTATAAGTTATCTGAAATGGAAATGCTTTATTTATTTAGGGGCCGTTCAAGTATTACGTAAGCAGATTTATTACAATTATTTACCCCCCCATCCTCCTTGTCAGCGAAAGTAAGCAAAGCTCTTACCCCCTCCCCCCATGCTTACGCAAACATTTTTCAATTAATGTATTGATTTTTTTAATATTATAATTATAATGTTTAGTGTTTCAAGCAAAGATAATGTGAGAGTTGCTATTCGTATAAAAAGGTAAATAACTATCGATGACGTAATCATTATCTCGACTCCCCTACCCCCCATGTCATCTAAAATAAGCAAAGCAAAGACCCCCCCGCCCCCTATAGTGCTTACGTAATACTTGAACGGCCCCTTAGAAATACATTTATGATTCTCTTTTTATGTGAATGAATAAGTGATTGGAACTACTAGAATCATGTGTTAGCAATATAGGATTATTTACACATTACATGTAAAAGTGTTGCTATAGTTAGTCAAGTTATTTACAATATTTATCGTCAAAAGTAGTATTGAATAGTGTAATTGACTTGTGGACGGTTTGTTGACTTGCCACTTGGTGGCATCGTTGTCGACTGTCGTGGCCGAAACTTGTTCCGTCGCCTCTTTAAAAGGCAGAACGTTGTTCATTGGAGTTCAGTTGGTCTTCGGCAGCGGAGTGAATACACGAAACTATTGGCGATATACTTTGAAACAGGAAACATATCTGGAGGTTGTTTATTAATTGAAGGGTTGAGAATAAAAAGGGTTTAACTGTCAAATTGACACTTTCGCGAAAATTGACTTTAAACGTCAACGGCGTCATTTTAACGTAGAGTGCTTATAAGGTAATAGAAAAGGTTTATGTAAGTTTCAGTTGCTTGAAAATGTTTTAATTCTATTTAAAATTACTAAATATAGTACTAATTCATACAATTACTGCAAAAATATAATATAATAAAATAAATATAGTAATGTTTTTATGCTAAGCAAACTGTATTCCTGTGACAGATAAACCATTTTTAGACTCAAAATCTCGAAATTTAAGCCTCATTTCGGTATTTTGAGAATGTATTATTGAAGATAATTTCACGCTGAATCCAATGATACCCATAAGTCATTTTGTGAAAAAAATCAGTTAAATCCTTTTTATTCTCACCCCTTCAATTGTGCTGCAAATGTCTATGAAGTTTAGATAATACATGGTCCCACAATACTCAGACTCAAAAAAAGTATATACCCTTTTTTGTAAAAAAAAAGTGCAAATACTTGTGTATTCGTATATTTGTCCTGTCGCGAGAATCGAACCCACCGCCAGCTATGAGCCGACCTGTTCAACCACCACGCCACAGATACTGTTAAATAGGATTGCAAATTGCAAATACGCTTTATTAAACAAACCATAATTATGTTAATTGACGTATATATTCTGCCAATAACATGATCAATCACGCATCAATGAAGCCTGCTTACATTAACGCCTCACTTGCTTGCATATATAGAGTTCAGTACCTACATTAATCTTCGTTTATGTATGTAATGGCTTTCTATCTCTTTTTAGGGATAAATTTGCCAATGTCAAATAAGAGATTTTTGTGAAGTATTTCATGTCAAAGTCTTATTTTGTCAAAGTCAAAATACCACAGTAAAATGGATATTTGAAAAGTCTAGGTAGTCTTGAAGAGAAAATGAAAATGCATAGTTTTAAAACTTGGAACCATTTGCCAACACTCGTGCATGTACAAATACTTAACGGATAATAATCCACACTTATCGCAAATTAAAATTCAAAAATACACGGAAAAATAAAACTTTACTACCGCCATTTTCGAATTCATTTCAAGGACGTACCTACATTAAACAATTAGGTTGAAAATCGTGACAATTACCTCAGTTTGACAGCTACGTCGACGCAACTGTAAGTCAGACCTACATATTCAAGTATTATCGATTATCTATCTATACCTTTCAACGAGCAACTCTTGTAATATATATATATTCTTAATTTCGGAAACGGCTCTAACGATTTTCATGAAATTTTGTATGCAGAGGGTTTCGGGGGCGATACATAGATCTAGCTAGTTTTCATTTTCAGAAACGTTGTTTTATCTGTGTTTACTAATATTAGGAAAGTTTTTCAAGTTGGTTAAATGTTTTTAACGGATAATATTGACCAGCCTGATAACTTAATAGGTAGTAGCCCTGCCTTCTGAACTGTAGGTTGTGGGTTCGATCACCACCCAGGACTAACATTTGTGTGATGAACATTGTGTAGGTGTTTTTTCTGTGTGTGAGTATTATATTGCATTTTATGTATGTAGGTACCTAAATACTAACAAAAAGCATCTAAGTATTCTATCAGTTATCTGGTCCATAATACAAGATTTGCTTAGTTTCGGACTAGATGTGTAAAATGTCCACGAATATTTATTTATTAATTAATAACTAGGAGTTGATTTGAAAAACGCCCAATTTTAGTCGTTGGTTAAAAATAACGAAAGCTCATCAAAATAAATTATTATCCAAGCTTATCCCCGGTGCGCGGACGGTTATTGCTGAAATTCATCTCGGTTGTCCACGGTAATAGAGTCATTCCCCTGGCATCGCGTCCGCCAGGGTAATCAGTCCCCTGGGTACTAGTCCGCCGGGATAATGAGCGCACGTTGCACGGAAATATCACCTTATGTAACTGATTTGCATTCTGCATACTAATTTTTGACAACCAACGTTGAAAGGAATGCTATGAGTATTGTAAAAAAATATTATTGACAGTTTTACTGTTATTCTGTTGAATATCCAACTATGCTGACCTGATAGCTCAGCTGGTTACCCTGCCTTCTGATTTGTAGGTTGTGGAATCGATTCCTACCCAGAACAAACATTTGTGTGATTTACATCAATGTTTGTTCTGTGTCTGGGTATTTTGTATTCTATGTATATATTTACAAACAAAAAGTGTCTACGTATTGTATCAGGTATCTGGTTCCCGTAGTATAAACTTTACTTAGTTTAGGGCTAGATAGCACTGTCTGAAATATCCACTCGTATTTATTTATTATTTATTATAGAATGCACATTTATAGAATTTAATAATGCATATATACGTAAGGACTAACAGTAGAGACGTAATTACATAAGTGCTTAGCCTGGCTCTTTTATGCCCAGTCAAAGGGTACCAAGGGATTTTTCTCAGTCAAAGCATGGCTATGAATAATTGGTGCAACCCTCCAGTTCAATGCACTCTGGTACCCTCTGGGTAATATATAAAAATGCAGTATGGGTATAATCGTTGCTTAGTAATGCAATAAAGTTTCAATTATCACTTAATAGTAATACATGTGTAAAAGGAAATATGCCTGCTTTCATCTCTCTTTCCTATAGGTATTGATTGCTTTTGATATAGGTATTGTTGTAAACAGGCATAGATTAAAAATTTAAAACTTAAAAGTTATTCTTCGGCAGCAAGTTGATGCTGCATCATCACCTAATCAACAAGATCATCCATCAATTACCAGGTGAGACAGTGGTCAAAAGAAAGAATAAAAAAAAAATAAAAAAACTTTGTTATTATTGTAAAAATATGGTAACCTTGGGTTAATTCTGCAGAATTGTAAAAATATGGTAACCTTGAATATTTTTTGTGTACAGAAAAAAAGCGCAAATATTTGTTCGGTGTTTGGGTGCTAGGACCAAGGTTTAGTTTCTGTGTTCCTAGACACTGGGCATTCTAGTTAGGGTCCAGGATCTATGTATGTGATCATGGAGCGTTATTATTTTAAATACAAAACTAATTGCGTCGGGGGATAAAAATTGAATGTTTCAGCGGAATAATATATGCAAATATTTTTTTTTAAATAAAGTAACATAATTTTTATCATATAACTCAAAGGTGATTGACTGACATAGTGATCTATCAACGCACAGCCCAAACCACTGGAAGGATCGGGCTGAAATTTGGCATGCGGGTAGATGTTATAACGTAGGCATCCACTAAGAAAGGGTTTTTCGAAATTCCACCCTTAAGAGGGTGAAATGGGTGGTTGAATTATTTTTCCATAGTCCACGCCGCGGGTGAAGCTGCGGGCAGAAGCTCGTCTAGTCATAAAATACCTTAAAATGTTTTCTTTCAGATTTGACTAACTATCATTTAATCTGAGATTCCGTTCTCTTAGATCAATCTAGCATTATCAAGATATATAAAATCATAGAATCCTACATTCATGCAAATGTCCTTACTACATAATTCCAAGTATAACTTATGTTTGCAATGAGCATGCTGTAGGTATGTCAGTATGTCAGTGACATCTTCTTTTATGTAGATAGTAAGGTAGTGTGCCAGGGGAGTGACAAGTTTTATGGGGGGTCTTTCCACGTTTTAATCTCTTGGATTTTCATTGTTTTATGAAGGAACGGGATGAAGGTATAAAATATACCGTATGTACCGTGTAGGTTTTATAATCACACATCCACACCTCTTAGACCTAGCAGCAGCTAGCAATGGTCATAAAGCAAGTATAGGATTAAATAAATTTAAAAATATCGTGTACATTTCACACAGCATCATCTAGCCACAAATTAAGCAAAGCTTGTACTATAATAATAATATAATAATATATACAAACTAAGCAAAGCTTGTACTATGGGAACCAGATAACTGATACCATATTAGATACTTTTTGTTCGTTAATACATACATAGAATATAATATAACACCCAGATACAGAACAAACATATAGTTATATACAGTTATATGCGTCTTATTTTGATTACATCACAGACATACGATATTATTCATAATATCCTAAAGCGATGGATAAAAAATTCAGTTGCTGTAGACAGGGGAATGATATTTTTTAACTTTTTTTTGTTTACGTTACCTTTCCAAAACATGCAGTAGAAAAACGTATGTAACGACACGATTTTTTGGTGGGTAAAGATAATATTAAAAAATCCCATAATATAAAAAAAATCATAATGCAAATAATTTGATTAAAACGACGCTGAATATATTAATATAAAATATAAAGCGACGATTCATTTTAAACAAAGTACTTAATTGATAATCAAAAGGAATGCTTTAATTTTAAATTAAATCCTAAATGCAGTTGTAAATAAACATTTTCTTGCACTTTTACAAGTCTAATTAGAATATTTAAATTACCTACTTAATTTAAGAATTTATTTTTCTAATTAGTGACGTTTTGTATTTATCAAGATTCTAAGCATATATATAATATTTACAAAGTGCTTAATGTCAAATAGTTATAAAAATGTTTTTGTAAATGCCAATTTCTCAAAGGTGAAGAAGTTTCTCATTTATTTTCTTCGAGATTATTAATTATTATAGCCAAATAATAAAATATTAAAGTTTAATGAATAAATTCTGTGTTTATTTATTTATCTCAATGTTATTAGCCTTTCTTCTTAGGGGTACGAATAAGGCAAGGTTACCCTATATCATGCCTATTACAATGAGTTAGTTTTAAGCTGCGACATCGTATCGTGAGTTGTAAACAAAAAACAAAACAGTGTATTTGGGAAACACCCTGAAGGCAGAATAATTAGAATATTCCTATGTGTTCCCAGCTCGGGTTTCCTACAGTTAGGAATAAAAAGTGCTATCTTTGCATAAAGCTTTCTGCCTCAGCGAGTTTCCTTTGTTTGGCCGTGTTTTATTTTGTACCTACAAATGTTTAAATAGAGTGAGAGGATCAGTTACAGGGCATATTTGGCTCTTTGTCATACTAATATTATACAGGCGAAAGTTTGTATGTGTGTATGTGTTTGTGTGTATGTGTGTATGTTTGTTACGCCTTCACGCTCAAACGGCTGAATGGCTACCAGGATAGCTTATACACTGGTTTAATATATAGGCTACTTATCATCCCTGAAAAGTGAAATTTTCCCGTGGGATGAGTAAATAATTAAAATACCTTTTATACGCCGGTGAAACCACGGGGCGCAACTAGTGATTCATATTTCAGGGATTGTACGACTAGAATAATACAATTTTAGGAAACAGACAACTTATGGACGGGCATGACGTTTAACATCAGACGAACGACTGCACGTGACGTCATTATTAACGTAAAAAACTTACTTCACTAGAACATGTTGTGAGCATGTTCTAAGCATTAGTATCAACATTAGTTATTACGAGCTTCTGCCCGCGGCGTGGCCTATGGGAAAATAATTCAACCACCCATTTCAGCCTTTTAAGGGTGAAATTTCGAAAAATCTTTTCTTAGCGGATGCCTACGTCACAACATCTACCTGCATGTTAAATTTCAGCCCGATCCGTCCAGGGGTTTCAGTCACCTTTGAGTTATATATATTTAGATTTAAGATTTATTTGCACCGCCATCCATAATGTCTCATATTTAATAGTGTCTCATATTATTTCTGTCCATCCAAGTGGTCTGGAATAGAGCGATAAGACCGCCCATTGTACCAATCATATTATGTTATACTCTTTTCTACGTGTTTATTTTTGGTGTCAATAAAGCGTTTTGTATTTTATTGTATTGTATTGTTCAGATGTAATCATTTCTGGGAAAACCGAGTTATCCCTTTATTGGTATCGTGATTTTTAATAGTTCAGGAAAATATACATTTTTAGTAGTTTTTAGTCAAACCCTAAACTCTCCCTAAACCATAATCAGGGGATAAATAAAACGGGACGTATGTTTTTTTTTTAAATTAGTGCTGTATTCAATTCAAAAAAGGATTTCTAAAATACCATTGTCATTAATGCAATCTTCCATAATTCTAATTAAAAAACATTACATTATTCGGATAACTATAATTAATAATTGTTTAAAACCTCATGATTTAAAACATACTAGGTAGGCTTTCGTTTGACCACACTAATGACAATGTGGTCGATGATGTAGCATGCTACCATTGTTACACTTTATATATTTAATTCTTTTTTTCTTTGTAATTTTTATTATTTGGTGTGTACAACAAAAAGTTCATCAATCTATCTATCATGTCACTAAATATATATTAATATTTACGAAACCATTTCACTCTCCTCTTGAAAACACCCAGATTACACCTGTTGAGAAACACAGACGCTGGTGAAAAGTTTAGCTCCTAAGTCATTGATATATAAATATGATATATAAATATATCATATTTATATATATTTTTTCGATAGCTCAGTTGGTAGTAGCCCTGCCTTCTGAACTGTGGGTTGTGGGTTCGATTCCCACCCAGGACAAAAATTTGTGTGATGAACATAGGTGTTTGTTCTGTGTCTGGGTGTTATATTGTATTATATGTATGTAACAAATAAAATATAATAAAATACAATATAATAATAAAATACAAACAAAAAGTATTTAAGTATTTTATCAGTTATCTAGTTTCCATAATACAAGCTTTGCTTAGTTTGGGGCTAAATGGCGTTGTGTGAGATGTCCATAGATATTATTATTATTATTTGCTGCTTAAAAAACTGTATTAGATGAAAATTTATCAGGTAATTGCAACAATATTATTCGCTTAAATAAATTTTTCGTTATTTATCTTAATAATACCTGCACTTCTGATTAACTATCCTTGCAAGAGCATGCAATTGCCTCCCTCCATCATGAGTGCACAATAGGCACTATATAAATCATCGCAGTAGAACACATCTATTGAAATTTTGTATGCTATAGAACTGGGGGCATAAAGCAGGTTTTGTACTTGATATCGAATGTAATTTTACTGAAGGCCATTTCCACAACGCCATTTCATCGGATAACTATTTAACCGAAAGACCGTATCCTCGAAACGTTATATTATTATATGCCATAATATGATCGAAATATCACAATATTAATACATATTAATAATTAATATATTAGAATATTAGTGGCTTTCAGGCATAAATCAAGACCCACTGAGTCGCTCCTATCATGGAACTCCTACCGAGTTCCACTTGGCGAGCAGTTTTTACACATTGGGTAAAAAAAATACATCGGGTAACGCTGCCGGCGGCTGTCATTTCGGTGTGACTTGGCCCTACATCGATTCAGTAGCACTCATTGTGAATCAACCATCCAAATAAATAAACCATTTGAAAATTGAGCTATTGAACTATGAATGTACTGCGTCCAAATGCCGAGTCTTGCTAATTATTCTCTTAAGTTTAATGCTTGATCTCACAGTTTTATATTTCCCTGTATTTTTGCTCGTTTTAATCTACTCCGTTGTTCTGAGATAAAAGCTGCTTTTATTATAAGCTAGATGAATGAGCAATCCTTGGGCTTACATTTTGTTATTTAAAACTAGGATAAGTATATGATTAGATAATTGCGTTTTTTCTTGCTTGACAGTAAGTGGAGATCAGAACGTTTTACGCTCTATGTGGTAAATAATACTATTCCCCCAACTCTTCCCGTGATGAACGTAAGAAAGAAATTAGTGAAAGAATAGGCAGCAGAATTCTTTCCGATCGACATTCATCATCATCATTATAATCAACAGCCTTAAAACGTCTACTGCTGAACATAAGCCTCCCGATAAGCCTATAGAGCGTCACTTTGAGCAGCTGCTTACCTTGTAGTGTGTGAAATTGGACTTTCACTGCTACATCCCTTTAATTCCTTTAAAATTCGTCCGAACTAGTTTTATGGACAACAATGCAGTATAAACTTACGCCTTCCACGTAGATGCCTCAATATACTTCAGTACTACCGAACACCTATTTCATTCATCATTTAGTAGGCTGGAGCATTTGGACTGTCTATAGGTCATCGCGGCTTGTATATAGTCCAAATGTTTTTTAATGTTTTTTTTCTTCTTGTGTAATTATGAATACGTCTACGTCACTAGGTGGTAGGACTTTGTTGCAAAGTTCGTCTAGGTAGGTACCACCGCTTTGGCAGTTATTCTGCCGCTAAGCAGTGTGCAGTGTGTTCCGGTTTGAAGGGGACTGTAGCTAGTGAAATTACTAGGCAATTGAGACTTTATGATCTGATCTCACAGTCGAGTAATCTTATTACCAGACTGTGCTGATGTCTCAGGATGATGTGCGCAGTGCAGTGTTGCTCGAAACTCTATTTTGGGGTTCCGATTGACACTGTTCTGTTATGGGCAGCCGTGGCGCTTAACATCAGGTGAACGGCTAGTGGTAACATAAAAAAAAAAAAAAAACATTTAAAACAGTAGCTGCTTTCTATACGTCGTAGGATGAGTTGATATAGATTACGAGTTGTAGTCCGATATGAAAAACTATGAGATTCTGCGAAAATACGGATAATTTGATATTGGTGATATAATTTCTCAATCTTACTAGAAAAAGATAGGGTTTTTGCAAAAACACTAGTTGCTCCAGTAATATTAAATATCCTTAACTCTGGCTAAATTTTTGTGTTGTGAATAAATCTTATTCTGATTGATTGTGAAATGATATCACCATTATCAAATTATCCGCGTTTTCGCTAAACCCTTCAGTTTTTCGCAAACATTGGATTATCATATTGTCCTGCGACATATACATAACTTTCAATGCCTATTTTTCCTAAACAAGAAATCATTTTTGTAGATCACCTGTCACATTCATGTTTGGTATTAAAACGATGACTCTGCACTACAAAACTACTTCTACTCACAATCAGTTTACAATTTTGGAGCGTATAACAATAAAATTCAAAATGCTTTGCTGTATTCTGTGTAAATAGATCAGTAAAGTTAAAAGGTATGTGTCTCACTGTAAAGCGAGCATAAATAATTGAGTCTTTTTCTCAGTTTCCCCGCAGGGCTGTGAGGGAGCCAGAAATCCAAGGCCAGGCACTGCCTGGAGGATTTCAGCCGTGGATCTTTACGATGCCGTATGGGTGATGGAAATCATTGTTATTGAATTGGTTTTCTCATGGGAACGGCTTTTTATAAGCATAATTTTTATCTTTTTGTGTAACATTAGGGCTATATTTAAAAAAAAAAAAAATCGGGCTGCATTCAGTATACTGGAACTTGCGCTCGCTAAAAACATAGAACAGATAATGATTATGTAGTATAGTCATGTTGGACCCGACAAGGCACATAACGCAATAGATGTTACAGCCTAGAAGTTACATAGACAGTTCGGTATCAGGAAGGTTCGGCAGTAAGCCGTCAATCCCGGCTATTGCCGTTGTTAAGCCAAGTCAGAAGCCTATGGCCGGCCTAAAAATTTTGACACCAGGGGCACGAGAAGAAGAAGACTATTATTTATTAAGTACTGGTCGGGTGAACTCAAATATTTTCGATTCAAATGTATATATTTATGTTGCAGGATCCTTATCCGGTGTGATATTATTATTTCAGTTCGACAATGTCAACCGCGTCGGAACATTTAAAAATCACATTAAACAAACCAAATGAGTAACCAAATTAAATTAAGGAAACCAAAATGCTGGCTAGCTACTGCCTAATAGGTAAATGATAAGAAAATAAGGATATAGCGCTCTCACCACCTGTGCAACAACAGCCTTATCTCCTCTTCAGTTGAAGGGATGCAGGGTCTGATTCAAGATAAAGTTCATGTGCCATTTGACGTATTCAGTTATTCATGGAATATTATGAGGGTTCGTTTATCTAGATCTATTTCTATTCAGTTATGATGATTTCATATGTTTTCTATTGAAAACTGAATGGGCTATTGGGGAAATTCTATTTGATGCCTCCACATGCCTTTACAGTAGAATCCCGATTATATAAGCTCGCTTTAACCAAGGTCGCTTTTGACCGAGCTTGGCTTAGCAAAGACCTGCCACCAGTAAAGTGCCGGTACATCATCAGCTATAAAACGCCAAACAAATGCCACTTTGGAGGAAGAGAAGAAGAATGCTTCTGCTCACTCCATGTATATTCTTTTAGGCGGTTTTTATGGCACCTGGTTTACGGGAAGAGATGAAGTGGTCTTATTCTCAGACTGGTACCACACGGTAAATGAAGCAATGCAAACAACCATTTTCTACATGAGGAAATGGAGAGTCATTGCTGCAAGAAATTGCGCTCCTCGATTCGAGCAACCAGAAATGTATTAGGATTCCGTAGTACTTACATCAAGGTTATAAGTTTTTCATGTTTGTCTGTCCGTCGGTCCATCCAATCCCTTTACAGTCCTATAACTTCGAAAGCTATGAATGTATGTATATACATGAAATTTAGAATTGCACAACGGCGCAATGCAGTGACAGTGGTCAAATGCTTTCACTATAGGCACTTAAAAAAAAACTGACGCACTGCATTTAAATGGAACTCATATCAACAAAAAAATGAAAACCGTAATATAATACATTATAATGCAATTTTTTCTGTATTAAAAACATCTTAGGCAGCATCTGCAGCTATCTCGCTCGCACGCTCGTACTACATTAGCTATCGAGGCGAGGTCATGGACCTCGCTGAGGCCGCCCAGTACTTTTGGTTATTCTGAAACAAGGTAGCTTATTCTCTTTTGTATTGTAAATCCAATACTTAATTATTCAGTTTCTATTTACCTAATTCTTTTTAGTATAGGTAAGCAACTGTTTCTAACTAAAACTTACAGCATGAAAAATATTAAACCTATTTAAATTTAATAAATAAATTCATCTTTCAATTCAATGATTCATTCATTCAATCATTCATTCATTCATTCATTCATCCATTCAATCAATGATTTATTCATTCAATCATTAATTCATTTATTCATTCAATCATTCATTCATACAATCATTCATTCATTCAATGATCTATTCTTTGAACAGCTGTAACCTCGAAGGCTGTAACTATAATTCATTCTTTTTATTATGCATGCAGTCTTTACTTGTCTGTAATGACACTTTGAAATGTTGCCTTTTTAATAGTGTTATCGAATTTGGCTACGGTATACATTTTTTTTTAAGATTTAGCTCCACACTTTTGTGCATTTAGCCAGTGTCAAGTTATTGATAATTTATCAAGTTATCGATATTTCACGCAAATATGTGTCAAGTCACAGTCGAAGTCATCAAGTCATAGTCAAGTCAGTCTAGTCAAAGTCATACTCCTAGTAAAGAGGTGGCAACTTTACTTGAAGCTTCTCAGTTTTGGAAACAACGCGAAAAAAAAAGTCTCACCATCATTATGCCATTTTCCCACACTCACGCCTGTAATTTAGCACTTAACGAATAAAATGCCACCAATTTTATGCACTAACACTGAAAATAACACAAGTTTTGGAAAATAATACGATGCGGTGACGCAATCTTTTTCGCTTTCCCGCCAAAACCCGTCACGGTATACATTCTGTTGGCAAACGTTATAAATAAATAAATTAAAAACCACAGCTAATATACGGAACTCTGAATTTGGCGTAGGTAATTGATAACTGTACATTCACCAATACTCCAATGCTTTTCCGCAAAATGACTATTCATGTGCGCATATTTGCAATACCATCGTCGGCTTTTAGCCCGTAATGGTTTTCGGGCGCAACATTGTTTTTGGATACATCCAAACTGATGGAAGTACATCAAACAAATGAAAGTAAAAACAAACAAATGAAGGCGCATCAGAATTGACGACTATTTTGTTTTTATCATCAACCTATACTAGAGATTCATGGTTTTTGTATCTTCTGTACTGTGGGTTGTGGGTTCGATTTTCACCGAGGACAAACGTTTGTGTGATTAGTCTACCTTATAACTTTTTTACAGATGTTTAATTGCTCAATTTACTGTAACCAAATTTCATCAAATTTAACTAATAGATCTGTAGGTTTTTAAATTGTGCTTATATTGTTACAAAATTCGATGGACTATTATTTTTAAACGATCACATAGATCTATTTCTTAGACTATCTAGTATTATATCTATCCTATATCCCAGGAACAACGAGGACTATAATGGGATAGTCCTCGTAGTTCCTGGTTCTGTATTTTGGTGTTGTGGGACCATTTCTACATCACCAAAACATAGAATACACAACTTTTTTTTTCTTGTACACAAATACTTATTCTGTCGCGGGAATGGAACCTGCCGCCTTCGGATTATGATAGCTGACGTGCTCAACCACACACCACAGAGGCTTCATTATCATATTTAAGCAATACCTTTGTAAATCATAATTACATTGAAGATTAATTTTTGAATGACGATACTCAATATGACTGTTAATTTTTATGGCTTTCGCCCATGGATCGAGCAATAATAAAATTTAAACCCAATTCGGGGCCGTTTAATATTCAAATCGACGTTCTCGTATGGATGTGAATCACAAAGGAATCATGTAAATGGTTTTACAGACAATCAGTTTGTTACATCGATGACAAAACGGGTTTTTTTGATCGGACTAATGTTGTTGGTGTCTAACCTTTACAGCGTCACCGGAAGGGAGGGCAGGCGCTTTTCAGCTGTCATAAGTGGGAGGCAATTAGCTCAAGGGCGCCCTGTGATGGGAGCCTCGACTTGGGCTGTTAATGATAAAAAGAACAAGAAGACTACGTCCGTTGGAAGAGTAGACCCTATGGAAAGAAGGCGAATCGGAGTTGGTGTTATGGTAGGGTTAATCTTGTGCTTTGCGTGAAAAGGATCAAATTTTGATTTTTTATTATAGATAAATAAAAAAAAATATGTGTGGACATTTCGCACAGCGCCATCTAGTCCCAAACTAAGCAAAGCTTGTATTATGGAAACCAGATAACTGATACAATACTTAAGTACATTCTGTTTGTAAATACATTCATAGAATACAATATAACACCCATAACTTGGACTGTGACTTGACACATTATATGATATTAATTAACTTGAGAAATTATCAATTACTTGACACTGGCTAAATACACAAAAGAGTGGAGCCAAAACCAAACAAAAAAAAATATAACACCCAGACACAGAACAAACACATAATTATTATGTCCATGAATCGGACTCGCGCACTGAATTTTACGACGGTATTTGTTGCGTGCAAAATTGAAGGGTTGAGAATAAAAAGAGTTTAACTGTCAAATTGACAGTTTCGAGAAAATTGACTTTAAACGTCAACGGCTTCATTTTAATGCAGAGTGCTTATAAGGTAATAGAAAAGGTTTATATAAGTTTCAGTTGCTTGAAAATGTATTAATTCTATTTTAAAATACAAAATATAGTACTCATTCGTACAATTACTGTTAAAATGTAATGTAATATAATAATTATAATAATGTTTTTATGCTAAGCGAACTGTATTCCTGTGTCAGATAAACCGTTTTTAGATTGACAATATCGCATTTCGGTATTTTGAGAATGTGTTATTGTAGATAATTTCACGCTGAATCCAACGATACCAATAAGTCAGAAAATAAATCAGTTAAACCCTTTTTGTTCTCACCCCTTCAATTATGGTCCCATAACTGGTCACTCAAATCAGAGGCGTCCATCTTCCCACGGAGTAGTGACCAGATTATTTGATCTCCTGACCTCTAACGATGTAAACCCTAATGAGCTGAGGAAGAATTTCGTAGGGTATATAAATGGGTAGTAGCCGAAAATTCGTTTGCATAATCGAGGATGATCTAGTCAAACTAGTATTGGCGTCATCCCGGAAAAACGTTTCGTTGATGTCTTTTTACAAACGTAAATTATTAATAACTACAACTAGTACACTCACGAGATACAGTCGAATAACTCAACCGGTGTTTGGGCGATATAGATGCTCAATTGCCCATCCTCAACAGACGCTGTATTTCGTGATTGTTAGTCGTGTACTACGACTAGTTGTAGTTATGAATACTACGTTTAAATATTTTAGAAACTGACGTGAAGTTTCTAAAATATTGCAGCGTAATTTATTATAACAGAAGGAGGTTCATGCGTTTGAAGTTATTAATGATATGCCAATTAGCTCTGTACACGATATATTAATTAAAAAGTAATTTACAAAACACAAATGCAAAAATAAAATATTCTCTAATATGCAAAGAATATTTTTTTTTTGGTATGGCTCTACACTTTCGTGTATTTAGCCAGTGTCAAGTAATTGATAATTTATCAAGTTAAGTAATATATATATGTGTCAAGTCAAGTCAAGTCCAAGTCATCAAGTCATAGTCTAGTCTAGTCAAGTCATACTCCTATACAGGCATGAGTGTGGGAAAATGGTATAATGATGGTGAAACGTTTCTTTTCGTGTTGTTTCCAAAACTCCATAGAAGCTTCAAGTAAAGTTGCCACCACTTTACTAGGAGTATGACTTTGACTAGACTATGACTTGACTATGACTTGACTTGATGACTTCGACTGTGACTTGACACATATTTGAGTAAAATATCATTAACTTGATAAATTATCACTTACTTGACACTGGCTAAATACACAGAGGTGTGGAGCCAAAACATCAAAAAAAAAATTATACTAATTATTTTTGTACCAAATTTATGAAAATTAAAAATAGAAAGCTTCATACAGGCTGTTTATTATCTCCATTTGCTTATGCATCCTCTACGACGCTCCCTGTATCAACATTCTAATATCAAAGCCTAAAATTCTCTTTCACACACGCTCAATTAACGGCCGCGATCTAGCACCAACGATCACTAACCCGCCGATTAAATTTTCAATGCGGCAAAGGTTATGGGGACCTGATCAAAGGGTGATAACTTATACGTTTGAGTGCAAACATTTCGTTGATATTCATACCGCTTGTAGAGAAACTAGAAGCAGTGGTGAATTCGGGATAATGTAAAAAATGAGTTGTTCTTACTTATATTACAGCTTCTGTGGTGTGGTAGTTGAGCAGGTCGGTTCATAGCCCGTAGGCGGTGGGTTCAATTCCCGCAGCAGGACAAGTATTTGTGCACAGAAAAAAAAGCTCTAATACTTGTTCTGAGTTATGTGGGACTAACTAGGATTCCCTGTGCCTAGGGACCCAGGAACTACGACCATGGTCCCACAACATCCAGATTTAGAACAAGCACTAGCGATTTTTTTCTGTGCCCCAAATACTTGACCTGCTACGGGAATCGAACCCGCCTCCGGGTCATGAGCTGACCTGCTCAACCACCACACCACTAGCTGTCGAATAATTAATATGTCAAAGTCAAAGGATTTTATTGCAAATGGGCCATTTATAGCAATTTTACATTATTTATTATTAGTTTTGTTAGGCTTATGAGAGCTTCTCGTTTGAGAATTTTCTGGTGTTTGGGTTTTTTATTTCACTAATATTCTCAATTTATTTCCAGTTATTTTACATCCATGTACGCTTATGATTGGGTGTTTATTAAGTTAGGCTTCCGGTTATTTTGTTGACAGGTTGCTGGCTTTTAAAAGGCATTAGGGTAGATTTCAATACCAGAATTGATACTGAGGTTAACTAAAACTCGTCCTTTAAAAAAATACCTAATTTTTAATCGACTTTAAAAATAGAGGAGATTCTCAATCCGGTTGTATTTTTTACCTTTGTATGTATGTTTCTTATAAATTCAGTTATTTATAAATATATATATTTTTTAAAGTAAATACTCTCAGATTGGATTTTATCAAAATCGGTTTTTAAATTAAAATAACTGGAAAAACATTATTAATATCCAAGTATCATCGAATGGAATTTCGAAGTGTAAACTACACACTTAGGTCCGTATTACAGAACGATGCTCAGTCATCAATCGGTGCTCAAGCAGAGATTACATTAATAAAGTCATCAATTAGTGAATGAAATCTCTGCTTGAGCACAGATCGATGACTGAGCATCGTTCTGTAATACGGACCTTAATGACAATTATGTTGTAGTTCCTAAAAACATTAGCAACCAGCGAGATTTGAGCCCGCGCCTTCCAACTTTAATCATTGTGCCAACTGAGATATAGTTACATGCCCCGGGCTGCGAAAATCTTTAAGACTATGTTTTTGTACCGACTAAGCAGCTGTGGCGACATCTATAGGACCTACTAAAGTGACACTGCAACTGTTATAATAAATAAAATAAATATGTGTGGACATTTCACACAGCGCCATCTAGCCCCAAACTAAGCAAAGCTTGTACTATGGGAACCAGATAACTGATACAATACTTGGATACTTTTTGTTTGTAAATACATACATAGAATACAGTATAAACACCTAGACACAGAACAAACATCGATGTTCATCACACAAATGTTTGTCCTGGGTGGGAATCGAACCCACGACCTGCAGTTCAGAAGGCAGGGATACTACCAACTGAGCTATCGGGACAGTCAATATGGGCGGCCGTGTCGCTTAACATTGGGTGAACGACTAGCTCGTTACGTCATTCATTAACATAAAAAAAGATTATACCCGTCTCATATATACGCGAGCAAGTAGGTATAAAGGTACATTTGCAATAATCTTTCATAATCCTCGGATCCCCAGTGACCTAGTTGCATCCCCATTTTTCTGTAATTACTCACCGCTGCTTTGTGAGCCCCTGTTTGGGACCCCTGGTATTACACGACCACGGTTACTGTTATCATAGACTTGGAAGTTGAATGAATGAATCAATTAATGATTTTTAATTGACAAAAACTGTTTTACTATTATTATCTAAACCTGGAGGCTTTATAAAGCTTCCATATACATATAAATATATACCCCCTAGGTATACAATAACCAAAATAATAAACAAATATAATACTAATTTGGCTTATTATATCTAATAAAAATGATAGTTTTTTTTTTTAATCTTAGATTTTTAAGGTGTCTTGAGTCGCTTTGCGACTATGCCGGCACCATTGTCTACAATCTGTACTCAGACTTTCTTTAAGTGATATACCATTTTATACAGCGCTCTTGCCGCTTCACTATGTGGAGCGGACAAGACCGCTTGTACTACACCGACATCGAGAAGATTAGATTCGTACTGAGTGAGCATGTTGCTTCTAATTCACTGGCTCCGCGCACATAGTTGCTATTACATTTAAAATAATCTGTAGTTATTTTAGACAAGTATTTGTGCAAAGGAAAATATAAAATACTTGTTCTGAGTATGGGTGTTGTAGGAGCGTGGTCTGCAGTTTCTAGGTTTTAGAGACAGGGAATCCTAGTTATTAAGTTTATTTATTAACGATTTCAAAAAAAGAGGAGGTATGGTGTGCGTTGATATTTGTTCACCAATTTACGTGATTTATTGTTTGTAGAAGAACCCTGTGCTGTGATAACAGCATAGTATATGGAATCCCATGTTATGGAGATCTTAACAGATCTCTTTCATATGAAATTAAGTCGAAGTCAGTGTAACGTTTTTTTAAAGGATACTATAGCACTTCTAGATGAACATAGAACTTCCATTTTGAAGTTGGCTAAATAAGGTCAAGTCCACAGTCATACTGCTCTCACTCTACAAAATAATGCTACACCAGGTTCATCGACACCTCAGATGTTCCATCTTCTACAGCCATAACTATCTAGGTTCATAGCTATGGAACCCCACACTTTGATTATAATAGGTGGGGGAAGAAAGTGCATTCGTATGGAAATCCTCGCACTTCTATCCAGGGATGAGGTGCGGAGTTGTTACTTGTAAAGAAATAGGTAAATGGGTTTAAAAATATAAACTGTTTATGCTTACCCGATTAAATGTGAGTAGAATATTTATTCTATGATTGCTCACGCTTGCGCGTTGATACATATATTTAATTTTATTGTAAAGGTAACATTTGAATTACGAGCGTGAAAAAGTCAAAGGATTTTTATAGCAAATAGGCTATTCTTAGTACTTTTACACGTGAAAATTAGATTAGATTATGTTCATTAACTTAGTTCATTAACTTACTAAGCATATAAAATTACAAATAAAAATTACAAAATATTGTATTCTATGTTACAATTAATGTTTATTTATTTATTACTAGCTGACCCGGCGAACTTGTTTGTATGAATGTTTGTATATTAAAAATTATTATTTTTTTTGGTCGATTTTTTAATGTATTTGATGTTCTATTCGGAACGGAGACAAATACAAAAAGTAAAAAACCATGAAAATTGGTCCAGCCGAACTGAAAAAAAGTTCGAATAAACTCGACTTTTTTATATATAGACGAGCTTCTGCCCGCAGCTTCGCCCGCGGCGTGGCATATGGGAAAATAATTCAACCACCCATTTCACCCTCGTAAGGGTGGAATTTCGAAAAATTCTTTCTTGGCGGATGCCTACGTCATAACATCTACCTGCATGCAAAATTTCAGCCCAATCGGTCTAGTGGTTTGGGCTGTGCGTTGATAGATCACTATGCCAGTCAGTCAATCAGTCAGTCACCTTTGAGTTATTATTTTATATATAGACGAGCTTCTGCCCGCAGCTTCGCCCGTGGCATGGCCTATGGGAAAATAATTCAACCACCCATTTCACCCTCTTAAGGGCGGAATTTCGAAAAATCCTTTCTTAGCGAATGCCTACGTTATAACATTTACTTGCATGCCAAGTTTCAGCCCGATCCGTCCAGTCGTTTGGGCTGTGCGTTGATAGATCGAGTAAATAAATAAACCTTTGAGTTATTTTATATATAGATTTAATAATTTGCTTATGTTTTGTTTGAACTATAAGCACATTTAAAAGTCAAATAATAATTACGAAGGATAAGAGACTCTATTGCCAAAACAAATACCTATCAATTTGGCAGCTGGTTGATTTTCTTTCGCCCTTTTAGCTAACGCCTAACGCTGACTAGCAGTAGCGGGTTACTAATGCACTTCTAATCTAATAACTTACCATTAGTTCACTCACGCTTGCACAATATAATCATATAGGTATAAACACCTACAGCCTACACCTATTTGCCTTTTCACCACCCTGTCATTGCGATGTCGAATGACGTCATTCGGGCCAGAGATGGATTTGGACCATAATTTCTGAATACGGAACTTTTACTACGTGATCCGAAAAACGACTTTCTAATCGCTAAATATCACAACCATCACTGTATCTTCTCGTGAAATATTTCAATAGTTGGTACTGAAACGGTAATGGTAGCCGAATTTGATAATATTTCCGGTTCATGGTGAGGGTCATTGGTAAATGACGTGTCCCATTTAGGGGCCTGATGGACAGACATTAGGACGTCTGCGTTGTTGTGGCACAAATTCCATTTGTACTGGGGTCTGGCGCAATTTTGTAAATGAACGTAAGCGACTGGATAAAAAAAGTGACGAAGTGTCAAGTGACAAAAGAATTCAGGCACTTTTTAAGCCGTCTGGTGTGCGGTTTGTTTTTGATTAAAAAACAAAGGTCTGGAAAATATGTTGATGGTTAAGCTTAGCGCGCGATAATGCACGGCGGTGTCATGTAAATGGAAACGAATTTATTTCATCATTTTCATCCTCAAACAAAGGAAGCTATAGAAATCCGGCTAGCATTAAAAATGCTTTAAACCACGCGACTGAAGCAAAACTTCTTTAGCTCCATCTATCAGCCGGTACAACTTTGTTTTTGCTTTGTTTAATGTTAACGTTGCCATCTTGACAATTGTAAATTGTCATTTTACCAGACATACCAACATAATAATACAAATTTTTAAATGTCGTGATTTTTTAAAAATTTGTGTTATGACGATCTACCAAGAACCAAGATTCCGTTCGCCTCGCATTCACCAGATTACTCCCCAAGTCAAGCGTGGGTAAATAAGATTTACTTAAAAAATTGTTCAGATAGTTTTTACTTATGTTCAAGGAATATGCATCAGACTTTGTAAACAAAATAACTTCTTAAATGCCACACAACCACAGAAACGTTTAAGACCAGGCAAAACAAGATGCTTGGTAAACAGATTTCTAAATCAATCGACCAACCATATTCAGACTCGTGGACCTATGGAAATCTAGCACAGTTCCTTTTTCGAGATCTTTTCTGCCACATATCTGCAAGTTGTGGAATGAGCTACCAACATGGGGCACTTTAAACGATGGGTAAATAGACCTAAAAGGTAGGCAAGGTAGGCAAGCGAAAAAAAAAATTTTGGTGCGAAAGTGGCTATTGTCACTAAAGTTATGATGAAACCGAAAGGATTATTAAAGTCACTCAATAAGTAGCGCTTAAATTTAAATAGTTGTCTGCAATTTTGATTGTTTATAATTGATAGTTTTTTGTTTTTTCTTTCCTTTTAGTTTAAATACTATGGTTATTTAAAATCGTTTATATTATCCCTACAAGAAGACACTAAATTAATGTATAGTATAATAAATACATATATATATTTCTCATCTATATATTTATATGGTATTGTTTGTCAGCTGAGGTTATATCTCCTTGTCAACTCATACCCAGGCCCCCACGATACAGGCTGAGCCTAGTGTGGGGGTCATTAGATAACTTTGGGTATCTGATAAATAATCCTTCTGCATAAATTTCTAGGAAACAGTGAAATAAAGTGTATAAGCATGTTTAATTTATAAGTTTTTATGCAGCAAATAAATCATTTTTCATTTTCATTTTCATTTTCATTTTCATTTTCAATGTATCTGGATGTATTGCAGGTGTCTATAGGTTACTACGATAGTACGGTACCTGCTTACTGCTGCCGTCAGCTTGTTTGTCTATCTATGTTATAAAAAATGACTATAAAAGGTAGATCAACCAAAATTTTTTTTATATGAATGATGACGTGACGAGCTAACCTTTCGCCTTATGTTAAGCGACACGGTTGCCCATATCAGTTGCAGTGTCACTCGAAACTCTAAAGTATAGAGTTTCGCGTGACTGCACTGCGCACGTCATCCTGAGACATCAGCACAATCTATTGTAGTAATAAGATTACGCGACTGTGAGATCAAGTCATAAAGTCTCATTTTCCTAGTAATTTCACTAGCTACAATTATTATATAATTATTGATGCATAGAGCAAAACCTTATTTACAAAATCATCTCAATTTGCAGAACTAACATCGCTTTTTTATTATCCCCTAATGGATTTTCCAGACTATAACAAAGTTATTTTCCTTCCATTTCCTAGAGAAGCAATATTTTATCCTTTTGTGGTGATTAACCTTGAACTGGTTGGATCGCTGGATCGTATGAATATCTAAGGATAACATTGGCCTTGTCCTTGGACTTGACTGGGTTACCAACGGTTCTTTTCTCGACATTTATATATTTACTTAAAGAAAAGGACATTTCAGGAAAGACCATGTTTTTGAAGTTAAAACTTCTTTACGCTCGCTTGACTTGGGGAGTAAGCTGGTGAATGCGGAACGAGGCGAACGGCAATTGAAAATTGTTTGTTCACGTAGATCTCCATTGTCAACATAACACAGTTAAAAGTTACTTACAATTAGTATTATTATGTTAATACGTTTGGTAAAATGACAATCGACAATTGTCAAGATGGTGGACATTTACATTAAACAAAGAAAAAAAAAGTTATTCGGGTCGATAGATGGACCTAAGGAAGTTTTACTTCAGTCGTGTGCTCTAAAGGACACTCGTTTTTTCAACGTTTAGTCTTTGTAAAATTTCTAAGCTGATCTTGTTCAAGAATCGAGTTCAAAGTGGACTCTTTTAGTACCACCACTTTTCCTTGACATTCACACAAGGTCCCAAGAACAAAGGTCCACCCACGCTGCCACGTGTAAGCTTCCTTATTTAAGTTTATTGAAAGTTTTATTTATACCAATGCCATAGAGTGCATATTGCAAGGTAAAATTAAGTTATTAACATTTATGTTAGATTGTAGCGATAAAACATGTTTTATGGTAAAAAGTTTGTTAAATTAATAATCTGTTATTTTGAAACCATTTTTACGATTGCTTTTTGTTTTTACTGTTGGTTATTTGGGCTTAAATGTCAAAGTCAAATTATTCATGCAATTTATATGAAAATTAAACTTCGTTTCATGGTGAAATTGCCGCAGAAGCCACCAAGATTCAATTCAATTTCGTTTCACATTAAATTGTTAATAATTTAGGACTTATTTGTAGGTTTAAAATAATCGTTCCTTACTTAACTGGCAAGGCAGTTAGCTGTTTACAAACTAAATATTAAGTTACCTATCAATTTGAAAATTTTGTATAAATACTTGTATCAAATTATAAAAGTTGGCCAAGAGCGTGTTGGACATGATCTAATCACCCTAAACAATATGAGATCAAAAAATTCGCTCTCAGTGCCCAAATATAACTAGCTTCTAAGAGATATTTTTGTATTTATTTTTTGATTTTTTTAATTAATCAAAAATATAATTAAGTAGTTATTGACCCACATCCACAAGTCCCTAAAATCAAGACATGCTATTCATAAGCTGCCGTGATAATTAGTGTTGTCATGTCCAAATTTATCCTTTACCTTTTACAAACCAACTTACGGGTATTTTAATTTTTCCTGTTTTAACGAACTCAGCAGCCGTGACCCTATCTTCAAGCTCCCGCCGAGCGATTTTGAAGAGCTCTTTGAATAATTGAAAGAACTGCTGAAAGGTTGGGGTTCTACCCTTTACTTGTACTGTTAGCTATTCTGTGTCATTACTTTCACTGTAAAACAGTAGGAAATTGCACCTAAAGTCACCTCATGATTTTTTGACTTTTAGATAGATAGACTCTTTATTGTCTCACCAAATAAATTTAAAATATACAGGCATTAAATAAATCTTACATACAGTTGAGTTGAAGCGATGTGGTGAATGTAATAATAATAACGCCTTTTTTTTTGAGGGGGGAAATGCCCTCGCACTTCCGTGCTACCACCCCAGTGGTGGCAGGGGGTATGTGGGACTCGAACCCACTAAAACCCCCCCGTGAGCCCTCGTCCGCCGTACCGGGGCGAGAAGGGGTTGCGACTGCAGTCCAGCCAACTCGCCCCCGATAATAATTACGCCTGAATCATACATAATGTATTCTTTTTTTTTTGGGGCGTTATGATTTTGGGTCTTGGACTAGCACATCTTGAGGGACTTGGTACTACGGGGACCTCGGGGATCCTGATACAGAACAAAAACTTGTTTTTTTTTTTTTTTTCAATGTACTAAATGGTCGTTTTGTTGGGAAAATCGAATCTACGTCTTCTGAGAAACTGATATTTTCAAATCATAGAAGCTGTCAATGATAATGAGATAAACTGGACTTGTATTCATGAGAAGTACTGGCCAGTTTACGCCAATTTTTTTACTGGGTCATTTTATTTCAAAAAACGCGCGTGCTTTTTGAAAATGAGTCTTACAACCTTAAATATGAAGTTTAAATTTCATCAATGCTTAAAATGTCCATTTCATTTATCGCTGACGTGACATGTCACTAGCAAAAACGGGGCATTGATTGAAATTAATTAACATTTTTAATTATTACTAATTATTACGTCGTCATAATTAGTAAAAAAAAATTAATGAAATCATTTGGGTACTCTAAATAAATAGTTTTATTTTTTTAATGAAATATTTATTTAATTCAATAAAAGCTTAGGTACTGTTATATAAGATACCAACGCTATACTTTATAGGTCAGTAGTGCAATGTAAGATTGTAGAAGGGTCATGAGTGGTGCGGCAGAGTTAAAAATGTAACGCCTAGTTAGTCAAGTATTAAAGGTGCGAGTAAGAAAGATCTTTACATAATATCAACAAATAGTTGTTATTAGTGATGACGGTAGCACCGCAGATTAGTCAACAGTTACAGTTATGCTTTTAGCGATAAGACCGTCAATTTTAGTTCTCAATTGAAGGGTTGAGAATAAAAAGGATTTAACTGACAAATTGACAGTTTCGAGAAAATTGACTTTAAACGTCAACGGCGTCATTTTTATGTAGAGTGCTTATAAGGTAATAGAAAAGGTTTATGTAAGTTTCAGTTGCTTGAAAATGTTTTATTTTTATTTAAAATGACTAAATATAGTACTAATTCATACAATTACTGTAAAAATATAATATAATAAAAGAAATAAAGTAATGTTTTTATGCTAAGCGTACTGTATTCCTGTGACAGATAAACCATTTTTTTTTTTTTTTTTTTTTTTTTTTTTTAAGATTTGGCTCCACACTTTTGTGTATTTAGCCAGTGTCAAGTAATTGATAATTTTTCAAGTTATCGATATTTCACGCAAATATGTGTCAAGTCACAGTCGAAGTCATCAAGTCAAGTCATAGTCAAGTCAGTTTAGTCAAAGTCACACTCCTAGTAAAGTGGTGGGACTTTACTTGAAGCTTCTATGGAGTTTTGGAAACAACACGAAAAGAAACGTTTCACCATCATTATACCATTTTCCCACACTCACGCCTGTAATCCAGCACTTAACGAATAAAATGCCACCAATTTTATGCACTAACACTGAAAATAACACAAGTTTTGGAAAATAATACGATGCGGTGACGCAATCTTTTTCGCTTTCCCGCCAAAACTCCTAAACCATTTTTAGACTCAAAATCTCGAGATTTAAGCCTCATTTCGGTATTTTGAGAATGTATTATTGAAGATAATTTCACGCTGAATCCAACGATACCCATAAGTCATTTGGTCAAAAAAATCAGTTAAATCCTTTTTATTCTCACCCCTTCAATTATATTATATCTTGGTCTATAAATTTGGACATCACTTGTATCGGTAATACGTTCGCATCCATCCGTTCCTAAAGCTGGTCCCGGATTTATCGACGAATGAATGCGGGTTAAAACCCATTCATGTCCAATTTTTCCTTAACATTTAAAAATATCTCTTATATCTTGGTGTCGATAAAGAGTTTTTTGAAGTGAATAATCAAAGAACTCGCGTCATCGTCACCGAACGCTTCACATGAGCTTTATTCAAAAATAATAATCTAATAGCTCGAACATACAATTCACAAGTTAGGTTTCACTTTTATCGGCAGTCCCCAAAGACTGCCCCCCATGTTTTTTATTTTATTTGTACATATATTACACTTAATTGTTTATATTTTGCAAATTTCTGTGTTTTGTGCCTTTAGCAAAAGGTATAGGGACTATATTCTTCACGACTTGAAAAACGTAAAATATTTTCCCTACTAAAATAGAATAAAAATATTTTCATATATATCTTTTAAATTCAGCAGAACTGTCTGACTTGCATTTTAATGCATTCCGGGATAAACGAACTTCGTCTCACTTTAAAAAAGTGCTGGACATTACAAATAATGACTGGTCATCGTATTAATGCTGGTGACAACGAGCGGTCCTTTTGAACGGTGACATTTTTGAGGGGTCTTAATCGTTTTTAATATCGCATGATATCTAATATTGAGCGTTTATGCAAAATATTTTTGGGTTCCCTCGGACTATATACAAAGCATACTGCGGTGACTTACTATGACATACTATACTCAGGTTCAAGTTCTATACATATATTATGAATTTATATTCCATTCCAATAAAAATATTGCCTTACCTTTGGCCTGCTAGCTCAGTTTTTGTGAACCTTCTGAGCTGTAGTTTATAGGGTCGATTCCCACCCAGGACAAATATTTGTGTGATGAACATCGATGTTTACACTGTGCTAGGTATTATGCTCATATTATATTCTATGTATGTGTTTACAAACATTTATGGAACCTTGGTCTTCGTAATTCCAGATAAAAAGAATCCCATTTAGGGTCCAGGATCTATCAAAAAAATGTAGCGCCTATGAAAAAAAAAATACAATTTTGTACGGAACCTTCGCTTCACCTGATCCTTTCGGATTTGACTCGGTTTTTTTTCTCTACAAACGGACAGCATTTGCATACATTTGAGGCCACGCTTTAGCTGCTTAATGGTACGTATGAGACATAAATATTGTCTCTCATTTCGACTCTTTTTGTTTTTCGTTGGCTCTCTATTTGCATAAAAACCACCCTAGAGGCATGATTATATTAACCGCTTTGAGGAATTAAGGAAAAAGTATATTTTAATATTAATAATGTATTTTGGATTAAACGGCGTAACATTAAATTAAATTTTCTTATCGTGTAGTTAAGCGGTTAGCCCTACTAGGCGATAACGTAACTTAATTGCAAACATTAGAAACAGAAATTGGTATGGATTTAACAGTTTTAACACGCAGTTTATGTGCACAAAAAATTTTCAAATTAGGACGGAATGTTGAAATTATCTTCTGCATTGCAATCAACGTTTCGTGATCACCTCCTCCGTGAGCACCTGGTGTCCGAATAGGTCAAGCCTAAAGTGGGTTTTTGACTTTTTTTTTGTTTGGTTGTGGCTCCACACTTTTGTGTATTTAGCCAGTGTCAAGTAATTGATAATATCTCAAGTTAATTAATATCATATAATGTATCAAGTCAAGTCACAGTCCAAGTCATCAAGTTAAGTCATAGTCTAGTCAAGTCATACTCCTAGTAAAGTGGTGGCAACTTTACCAGAAGCTTCTATGGAGCTCTGGAAATAACACGAAAAGAAACGTTTCACCATCATTATACCACTTTGCCACACTCATGCCTGTAATCCAGCACTAAACGGATAAAATGCCACCAATTTTATGCACTAACACTGAAAATATCACAAGTTATGGAAAATAACATGTGTCAATGCGGCGACGCGATCTTTTTCGTTTTCCCGCCAAAACTCATTTTTGACTTTTTTATGTTGACAATATAGATCTACGTGAACCAACACCTTTCAACTTCCGCTCGCCTCGTAACGCATTCACCAACTTACTACCCAAGTCAAGCGTGCGTAAAGAAGTTTAACTTCAAAACTTAACTTCTCAATAATTCTTTGTATAATTACTTAGTAAATCAGATCAAACCAAACGTAATCTGTTTGTGTATGGATATAGCTAGCAATTAGCTGGAGTGCGCTGGTTTTATTGTTAAGCCTATTAGCTATTGAGACATCTTTTGTCTTCTTAATTCAGCGGTCTAAGTAATAAGCTTTTGAAGATATTGATATTAAAATCTTTATTACATTATTGACTTTTGTACCAACATAAAGATAAGGGTTAACAAAAAGGGTTTAACTGATTTTTTTCACAAAATGACATGGGTATCTTTGGATTCAGCGTAAAATTATCTTCAATAATATATTCTCAAAATACCGAAATAAGGCCTAAATCTCGAGATTTTGAGTCAAAAACGGTTTATCTGTCACAGGAATACAGTTTGCTTAGAATAAAAACATTATTATATTTCTTTTATTATATTATCATTTTACAGTTATTGTATCAATTAGTACTATATTTAGTAATTTTAAAATAGAATTTAAACATTTTCAAGCAACTGAAACTTACATAAACCTTTTCTATTACCTTATAAGCAATCTATATTAAAATGACGTCGTTGACGTTTAAAGTCAATTTTCTCGAAACTGTCAATTTGACAATTAAACCCTTTTTATTCTCAACCCTTCAATTGTAGTTTTAGTCAGTGGGTGGTCACTCAGTACATTGAAATGCTATTGCAACCCGGACGAATTAACTAGGCACCTCGCTGCCATTCGTAGGCACACACCATGTATCTAGCTAACTCGCACGGGTTGTACTAGTCACGTAGATCTCCATTGTCAACCTACCAAGGCTAAAACTTACTTAGAATTTGTATTATTATGTTGTCTACGGTATATCCGGTAACATGACAATTTACTATTGTCAAGATGGCGACATTAAAATTAAACAAATATACCGGCCGTTCTCTATATCTCCGCGTATATCTGTTATTATTTTACAGTTTCTACTGATTTGTGCGTCGATACTCCGTTATTATTGTGGAGTTGATTCTTCTCCTCCGATTAACGTGAACTTTCTGTCTGATGTGATACTGTTGTGTGGTTTTTGTAAAATGTGAATATGTATTTACGAGACAGGGACTCTATTTGCAAATCATTCCATAAGTGTATGATTTGTATGTGGCATGCATTTTGCTGCAGAAGATTTTAATAAGAATGGAAATCGTCTACTGAAAACTGCTGTGCCCAAATTGAACCTACCACAGTTCCCTCTTCCACAGGAGTTATTTGTTGATTTTCCTCTGAAACTTGGATGTCAAAGAGCACAATTTCAATGAGGTGAGTAATTACAATGCTGACTCTGATGGGTCTGAATGCTTATTTGTTATTGATTTAACGTAATGATTGAACATGTAGGTACAGCCGGCATAATAATGTTAATATGCTAATAAGTATTATTCTTCTGTTCAAGCAATCCTCGGTGATTGTACTAATGGGGTACTTTATCAAAGTATTAATCAGACCAATGAACTTCTGCTGCAGTTGAAGCTTTCTATTGAATAGTCATGTGTCATATTTAAATAAATATTTTTGTAAATCATAGTACAACTAACAAACCAGCTCATACACAGTGTCGTCTGCGAATCTAACATACAACGAGTATACTCCCTTTAGTTCTTTATATTTTATACTTTTTATATTTCAGATTTGACAAAAAATATAGTTCAGTTCTGCAATGTATATGGAACTGGAAAATGTGCCTACCAATTGTATCAACTTCTGTTATTGTAACAGAAAGTACATCTAGTGTTGTTGCAACAGAAATGAAATATAATATGAAAAATTAGGTCAGTATTTGTTTTATTATTATGTTTTTATATGCCAGCACCATTTCACTACATCTGATGGTAAAAATGTACCCTGTTTTTATTTTGAAAATATTTTATTTACAGGTTCACTGACTCAGAGGTTAAACCTAAATCATCCACCAGTACCTCAGTAGAATTTATGTGCATAGTCACACAAGAAATAGAAAGTCTACTGGTAAGTTTTTTTTGTATGTTTGTGCCGGGCCAGAGATCCCAGAATGTTACAAATTTAGTAAAGGTTATATATTGAATTAATAATCAAGTAAAATAATTCCATAATAAGCCAACTGAATTTTTGTCTGTAATAAATCCTTTTTTTGTTGCAGTTGGGGAAAAGAATTAACTGGACAGAAGGAAGAAAAGCTTCTGCAGCGTCTCAAGACTGTTAAGGACTCTGAAGACTAGCTAAAACATCCATTAATTTAAACAAATTAGAGTCAAACTTTTTGAAAAAACTGCTTAAAAGTATCTGCTGGAAAGCAGATACTTTTACCAGAAGTGAAAGCCGCATGGATATCGCTGGGATAGTAAAAACAAAATATTGTCTTTAGCAATATTCAAACGTTCTCCTAGAAAATTTAACTTGAATTGTAACACATTCTAAATAAAGCTATAAAATTTATGTCATTTGCCTTTTATTAACGCCTAAAAATATATCATATAATTATAGGCACTGTAGTATCGATATTTCGATTTTTATCGATAAATATTTTAACGTTATGACAACACTAGATATCGATAACATTTAGCACATCTCTTAAACTGTCAGTGTCTTAGTATGTAAATGTTGGCAGCCCTTCATAATTTTTGCAATGTTGGTTTTGTTATGCTACGTCACTTATAGCTACAGATAATGTTCTAAGTGCCGTTTCTTAAAACGTAGTGGTTATATGCTCTTTGGTTTTAGTTAAACTACAAGCTCCCCTTGTTCACAAATACTCAATAAGCTAAACTGTTGTAAAAATATTCTTGTCTTGCTTTCACGTGTTACATATAAATAAATAACACCCCATAATCAATTATATAGATCCTGGACCATAACTAGGACTCCCTACATCAGGGAACCAGAAACTACGAAGGCCATAGTCACACAACACGCAGATAAAAAACAAGTATTTGCCCTTTTTTCTGTGCACAAATACTTATCCTGTCGTGGAAATTGAACTGGCCACCTCTGGGTTATGAGCCGACCTGCTAAGCCACCACACCACAGAAGCTGTCAAATGTTATATTATAATGCAAAAATTAGTTTACAGAGCGTAAATAAGAGGGAAGTTCTTTGAAAATTAAACAAAGTAATAAAAATTGGCATGCAGCTAAACACAGTCATATTAAACTTTTTACAACAACTTGACACTTCTACAATCCTGACACATCATGGTGTGTTGATGTTCACTTGACAGCTTCGACAAAATCGAGGGCTTTGATTGTATTTTGTTACAAAACTCGGTTTAAATCGCGGCTGGAAGGGTATTATCACGTACTACCTCTAAGGAATAAGATCAATAACGTCTATCTTCTAGACAAACATGCACCATCGTAGACTGTGTCCATCTGGTGAGATAATGGTCCAATGCTTTGCCTATAAACCGCAATCTTATAACGTTAAACCGCTTAAGCCTTTATTTTATACCATAACTTATCTACCAAAGAAGCTGACGACTATTTATCAACGTCTCGTCTGCCAACCATCCGATTACATCGTGACATTTTCATTTCTCCCCCCGTATCGGATTCACTTATAATTCGCTTCTTGATCTCGAACGCCCTTGCTATTAATGCGTACAAGGTACATCATTAATTGTGTAGCAATTCATTTATCTGGATGGTGGCGCAGTTGGAGATTTTTGTTAATGGCTTTTTGTTTTTTTTTTTCCACAAAGTACCTATACAAGTGAGGCACAGCCCAATCGTCACTCATTTGTTTGACGTGGCCAAGCCAGCAAAGTCTGTGAGCCTTTATTTTGCCGAGAATTTTTTTGAGATGAGAAGAATTTTGTTTTATTTTTTTTTCTCCCACCAGTTTTTCTCTGTTCATTCTTTGCCAGGATTCCATTAGATGACATTTTCACTGTTGTAAAATAAATTAAGATCACCAATTCAATTTCAAATTGGAGATAAATTATAAATATTTCACGCTTGCTTTTACTATTTAACTCATTAATTAGTTTGATCAACTAGATTGATATTTTATTCATGTTGCTTGGAAATCACCAACTTGTTAGTTGTATTTGTTGAACAATCTGTTATTAAATATTTTTATAAAAATATCACTTTAAAATTTCGTTTTACCTAGTATATATGCACGTCTCCGTCAATTATGATAATCGTAGCTACCTTACAAAATACAGTTTTAAAATATTACGAAAGCCGTAAAAATTGTATAGGTGTTTTACTATTCTGAATCCATTCAGTGGACATAGCAATGCACTTCTGGAAATGACCTTATACAATAAGCTTTGAAGTTGCTGTCTGTTAATAATTTAGTTTTTGAGTAAGTGTAAAAAAATAATCAAAATAAATTTTGGTTGGTAACCGCGTGTAAATTTGATAGCATTGCTACAGACTAAATGTTATTCTTAAAATAAAAAAAAATCTAACGGGCTATTTTAAATTTTTAGTTTTATTTTGTTATTTTTAAATTCTTAGGGATAATTTAGTTTTTTAGGTCTAGTTTAGTTTTTGTATTTACGATTATAAAAAAAATCTTTTGTAACTATATATGACTTTTGACCCGCATATCATATTACTTATCAAATTGAGAGCGAATGTGACTATGTGACTTCCAAACTAACACACCCTGATTTGAAACCCGCTCGAGTCTGCACCAAGTTATGAGCTGAATTCACGCTCACTTTTACAACAGTGAGAGAAATCGTGAAGAAAACCAGCATGTGTCATGAATCACAAAATTCGAGAACATGATGTGTCATCCAGCCACCTGAACTTGGGCGGCATGGATGACGGCCTATAACACTCTCCCTGTGGGGGAAGGCCTAGCAGTGAGACCGTATTACATTAATCAGTAGTAGTAGTATTGCGCAGTAGTGCGCAAGCACTACTGTGTTCCGGTTTGAAGGGCACTGTAGCTAGTGAAATTACTGGGCAATTGAGACTTTATGATCTGATCTCACAGTCGAGTAATCTTATTACCAGACTGTGCTGATGTCGACAGTGTTGCTCGAAACTCTATTTTGGGGTTCCAATTGACACTGTTCTGTTATGGGCAGCCGTGGCGCTTAACATTAGGTGAACGGCTAGCTCGTCAAAGCATTCAGTAATATAAAAAAAAATCGCCCATTGCAAAAAAAAGTGTACTTTAGACCACACGACTGAGGTAAAACTTCTTTAGTTTATCGCCATCTATCGGCCGGTATAATATTGTTTTTGGTTTGCTTAATGTTAATGTCGCCATTTACACAAATGTACACACCAATTGGACATACCACATAGTAATAAAAAAATACTTTGTTATGATGACAATCGAGATTTACACGAACCAACAACTTTTAACTTCCGTTCGCCTCGCCAGCTTACTCCTCAAGTAAAGCGTGCGTAAAATTTTACTTCAAAAATGATATAGGTAGGTACTTACTCTAATTTTCATCCAACTCCATACCTTATCAATAAAGTAAGTGTTTTAGTGAGTGTTGAATTCTTTTCTTTCTTTGTTATTTATGTATTTATTATTCGTGAAAGTAGCTTGATTTTGATAATGCAGGGAAAACCGCCGGAATAGGTTAGTCACAGATAAAACTAAAATCCTATGGTCAATAAAACTGGTTGAACCGATTGAGCCGTCAATACTGCTATTTCAAACGTTTATTGTTTCGAGAACTGTAAAATAAATGGCTTGATATATTTGAAAGCTAGGACTTGATCGATCCTTTAAACTTCTATCATGGGTTTTCTTATAATTTAAAACTATTTAAACGATTTGATTCTAAATAGCTTACCAATTTAATTAACTGTTTAAATCGATGTTTGTAAACATTTAATAATAAACTTCTCTCTACATCTCTTTATTAATAAATTTCTGTAAAAAAACTTTTAGATCTCCTTTATTTCATCTAATCTAAATTCACGCAAATAAGAATTCTCTTTCGAATATTATTCAGCTCATTATCCTAATACTCTCCGAGTGCAGGTGGTATGAATAAAACCAGGTGATGCAAGAAATATTATTAGCATTTCCTAGGAAACCTTTCAGAGAACAGGTGCACGAGTTAAGTTAATTTGAAAAAATCTAGATTGTTTTTATGGTAGAGGATGTATATAGAACTGTTTTTCAGTCAAGGTTTTAAGTTTAAGTAAGTAAGTAAGTAAGTTTAAGTTTTCTACTGAGTGTTGTAGTGTAAATTCACTTTTATTTTTGTTAATTTTTTTTTAAACTTCTACACTATAAGTTTTTTTTTCTTTTCTCTAGATTTCACTGTATGTTTTTTTTTTGTGTGGCATAATAATAACTTTTTAAAATATTGGGAGCAGCCACTGATTCCTGAAACACAGTTTAAAAACTAGTTCGGGAATCTATGGATTCATTAAATATAATGTAATAATATTTATGTCAATAAACATTTTTGTATTTTGTATTTTATAGTATGGAAATCTCTCCTGTTGAATCGCAATCAAAGTTTCATGATCCCCATGGTCTACATATTAGAGAGTATTCAGCATTTTGTTAAATGTAGAAATAGGCCGACGTTAACCAAAACTAGGTGGTAGTACTTTTCTGCAAAGTTCGTCTAGGTAGGTACCACCGCTTTGCTGGTTATTCTGCCGTCAAGCAGTAGTGTGCAAGCACTACTGTGTTCCAGTTTGAAGGGCACTGTTGCTAGTGAAATTACTGGGCAAATGAGACTTTATCATCTGATCTCAGTTGAGTAATCTTATTACCAGACTGTGGTTATGTCTCCGGATGATGTGCGCAGTGCAGTGTCACGCGAAACTTTATATTTTGGAGTTCCAAATGACACTATTCTGTTATGGGCAGCCGTGTCACTTAATATCAGGTGAACGACTCGTGACATCATTCACTAACATTAAAAAACAAAACAACTAACGGTGACGATGCAGTCGAGGTTGTATCCTATTCAGTGTTAGTCTTAAAGAGACACAATTTTCAAGATACAAGAAAGCTGGAGTAAGTTTTAGAAGATGATTTTTCACGATCAAATATCATCGTCAATAATTAAATCAATCAATACATAAAATACTTTTCCGACAGACTGACTGATAAACTGATAGATAACGTATAGCCGAAAACATTGATGAAAAGGCTTTCATTTTAAGTCGCGAGGCGATAAATTACTTTTTTACCTTTAATAGGTGTAAGTGACATAGAGGTATTATATGGCAGTATATGGCCTCTTTTCGTTTGCTTTTAAAAGTTTTCTTAAGAACATTAGTTGTGACGATAAAATTGTGATGTGGTTAAGTTTTTGATAAAAAGTTTTAAATTTATCGCTACGTTACCCGCTTCTTTGGTGTCTCGCACTTTAATATTTTCTATTACGGAAACGCAGTCGTTGTCAGCAATAATAGGGCTGCTTTTGATCACTGTCTTACCTTGGTAAGGCGCGGTCGACAACGGAACATGGCTAACCTATAGAAGATACCGGTTTACTCTTGTCGTGAAAACTCCCAGATTAATATTATTATCACTAAAAGGGATAAAACCTTTTGAGTTAGTTTAGTGATAGTGATATTGGACCATAGTGTAGTGAGTGTTATTCAAAAAGACTCATGAACAAAGTATCTTCCCTTTAATAGAGACATTAAAAAGTGTTAATCGACACATTCATAGGATTACTTTAAGAGTTTAAGTTAAATTTAGGAGTTTTGGCGGGAAAGCGAAAAAGATTGCGTCACCGCATTGTATTATTTTCCAAAACTTGTGTTATTTTCAGTGTTAGTGCATAAAATTGGTGGCATTCTATTTGTTAAGTGCTGGATTACAGGCGTGAGTGTGGGAAAATGGTATAATGATGGTGAAACGTTTCTTTTCGTGTTGTTTCCAAAACTCCATAGAAGCTTCAAGTAAAGTTGCCACCACTTTACTAGGAGTATGACTTTGACTGGACTATGACTTGACTTGATGACTTCGACTGTGACTTGACACATATTTGCGTGAAATATCATTAACTTGATAAATTATTAATTACTTGACACTGGCTAAATACACAAAAGTGAAAAAATACACACAAAGTTAAATTTAAATTACTTATTAGCCGTAGTAATGAAAAGATTGTATTTTTTATGATGTACATATGTAAAAGTAACAAAAAAAAAAATAAGAAACAGAGACGCTAGTAAGCCGTTTCATTTCTTTGCCATCCGCACAATAATTTTTGAAGGCGAAACGCGTTGTGCGTTTTGTGCTTATATTTTCCAATTTCTCATTTATTTCACAAGATTGATGTTACAAATAAACTATAACCGAGTATCCCTTATAAAAATCGATATCTACAATACTTATATCCTAACTAATACGAATTTAATTGGCATTTCCAGCCATCTGTTCCGTCGCGGTGTGTAATTTGGACACATTTGTGTTCGTTCATTAGTCGATACCTATTAGGTGTAGTTTGATGACTTCTTTACTGAAATAGAGGGTTTAAATTATCAAAATAATGTTGTAAATTGTCCATTTATATCTATTTGTATTGTAGATGATCATCATTATTGTGGCTGGTCGATGCGTGTTGACCAAAATGCTGGCACTTATTTGGCACAACGAATTAGCAGTGCATATCAACGGGGCAATGCTGCGCTAGCATATTGGGTACGCTGCCTACTGGTAGTGGACTGCAGTATTTGGACCGTGTATAGATCTGCTCGGCCAGCTCTAACATATAAAATTCAAAGTCCTGACTGACTGATTGACTTGTATATCAACGCACAGCCTAAGCCGCTGGTCCTAGAGACTTGAAATTTGGAGGGTGTGTTCGTTGAAAGTGTAGGTATCCACTAAGAAAGCGTTTTTAGAATTTTGACCCCTAAGAGGGTGAAATGGGTGGTTGAATAATTTTCCTATAGGCTGGACGGGTGAAGCCGCGGGCAGAAGCTAGTACATTATAAGTAATTTTAGCTACTATGTAGCATTTATGTACCTACGTTTGTACTAAAGTTTAACTGAATTGCAGTAGGTATGTCATAGAGAGATAAGTGTGAACTTAAGAGCTTTCAAACTTAGTGCAGATGGGCATTAGTTTAGTTAATATGATTTTATTAAATTTACAAAAAAAAGACATTTTTCGAAGAAAAAATTCAAAAAATTATAACTATAGGTAGAAATTGCGGCGTGTTGCGGTGAGTCGGTCCCAACTCAGCATAGTGCTTATACAATCAACAGAAACTTACCCATTTTGTCTATTCCCATTTCAGTACTATGTTCCCAAACGACTTCCTAACAATAACCTAACAACAAGCATAACCCTTCAATAATTCAAAGCTATAATGAAACAATTTCATAGAATGACCGCAGCCAATTTAGTCTTAACCCTGCGAATGCATTCGACGGGTCTTAATGACTTTAGGTCTAAGTTTAATTTAATATTAACTGTGCAACAAGAGCCACGTCTTACACTCAACTTTGTAACATTATGATACGCGACACACTTGCGTTTTTAAGTCATATAAGGTCAAGCTTTTTGAGTTTGCCTTTTGACGCAAATGGATCAATATTAAATAATATAAAAAATTAAACAAGAATATCTCATGTGATTCCGCTAAAACAAATAATAAAATTATATATATTGGGGTGGGTGCAATGGATTATTATAGGTATAATGATATGGATGTGATAAAAATGGATAATTAGTACGAATAAATGATAATTTACACCTAGATATTACCTAACATTCTTATTTAAATCAAAAGAATATAAAATTTGTAACTGATTTTTATATTATACTAAGTTAATTTATAATAACAAATTAAAACAATTATGAATATTTTATGAATACTAAATTAAGCAACAATGACAAATTATAACAACTATTATTATTGATATTGTCTAACGTCGGAAGCTGCTAATGCAGCCGTAGATTATCATCAGCTTCTACAATCGCCTTTAACTTTTTACTGTTGAACAAAGTTTTCAGACAACCACGGATTTACAACATTCATATTCATTTATTTGCATTCATGTAAAATTTATATATGATGTCAGGTCTTAACAACTAGTTTAGTAGGTACATGAACCCTGTAGGGCGCTTGCAACTGAGTGCGTTTAAAAATAAATTTATTGATTTTTAAACGCACTCAGTTGCGTAATAGATATATCGTCAAAATTCAATAATATAATATTTTCAAGCATTTCATATTAGAAAGGTAAATACCTATTTATTAAGTAAAAAATACTCATAATGTGTACGCGTTATTCTTTTATTTCCAACGAAGTACTAGCTTCTGCCCGCGGCTTTACCCACGTGGCCTATAGGAAAATAATTCAAGCACTCATTTAACCATCTTAGGGGTAGAATTTCGAAAAAAACCCTTTCTTAGTGCATACCTACATTTTACAAAGAACACACCCCTAAATTTCGAGTCTCTAGGACCAGTGGTTTAGGCTGTGCGTTGGTATATAAGTCAGTCAGTCAGGACTTTGTTTTTTTATGTATAGAAAACGTAAGTGTGCGCCTTGCCTTTTCCTTCAAAACGTATGGTATTGCGCTGTCGCGTACAGACGGACCATTAATGAGCGGTCGGATTAGACGCTGACTGTCTACAATGCCGCGTAACTTCACACTTGCGACTTAATAGATTCAAATGACTTAAGATCGAGTGGTAGTTAAGTCCGTGATACTATTGTTAGAATAGCCATAGTACCTGTAAAATAAAATTTCTACAGCCTATAGTATTAATTTTTTTAAACACGGCAAATTGCCTTTATTTTCTAAATACTACAATGATTTAATAACTAATACTAAAAACTACCTACTACTAATACAAAAAAAAATATTGGACTATATACTGGCCGCGATGACCTATAGACAGTCCAAATGTTCCAGCCCACTACCAGTAGGTAGCGTACCCAACATGTTGGCAGCATTGCTCCGTTGAATTGCAAAAAAAAATTTTTTTAAAAGTATTAATTGATTTTTTGGACTGTAATTTTTTTTTTGCCTTACAGGATTTTATATTGTGGTATAATGGTGTAAATATAGTATATTATTAAACTAGAAGGCGTATATGGGTTCAACCTCTATTTACCAAAATCGCGGGAAATCCTAATTTTCCGGGATACATTTTTTTCATAAATTGTTTTACCCGTTTCATACTAAGAAGTCAGTAGTACTGAATCAATTATGATAAAATTTGTATAGGACCAATCTGAAAGTCGTATTGATCCGTGAAGGTTTTTTTTTAAATTGTGTTTCTATTGTGTCGGATAACAATTTATCTAAAATAAACAGTTTAAGATGCGCCCAACCCCGACAACATCAATTGTTTTTAGTTTAAATTAAAAAAAAAACTATCACATTGGGTTTATATCTAAGTAACGGAATTTTACAAAAGAACCATCTCCGCTGACTGCAATATTATTTTATCAGACCCTAATTCAAATGATGTGAAATTATTAATTAAATTGTATTAACTAAAGTTATCCTCCGATCAGTCCACATAGTTAACTATATACAATATAAGCATATAAGTACTTAAATATTAATATTACTATGTTTAATTAGTTGTAAATTTTCTTGTACCAGGGCGAATAGTCATGTTGATTAAAGCCCTTAAATAAAGAATAAAAAAAAAAAGAACCATGCAACGAAATTTAGAATCACCTCCTTTATTGAAATTGGTGAAAAACAGACGTAGGTAACTTATATGTAATAGAAATATCTGGATAGTATGTACAAATATTTGTGTCGTAATTTTCATTAACGCTAACTTATTTTAATTTGCAATTAATATTTTTACGGTGTAGCAAACCAACATCACACTAAACCGTGCACTAATTAAATCAAAGCTGAATGGGCACCATCTGCATTAAAGGGTTAACTCATCTGGTCGCATCTCTGAGACAACTTATATAAAACCAGTGTCAGTAGATAATCTTTGCCTATTTTGTTTTTTTTTTGGCTCTTCACTTTTGTCTTAAGCCTGTGTCAAGTATTTGATAATTTCTCAAGTTGATTAATATCTCTTCTCTTAAATATATATAACTCAAAGGTGACTGAGTGACTGACTGACTGACATAGTGATCTATCAACGCACAGCCCAAACCACTGGACGGATCGGGCTGAAATTTGGCATGCAGGTAAATGTTATGACGTAGGCAAACGCTAAGAAAGGATTTTTCAAAATTCCACCCTTAAGAGGATGAGTTGATTAAGGTTGGTTGAATTATTTTCCTATAGGCCACGCCGCGGACAAAGCTGCGGGCAGAAGCTCATTATATATATGTGTCAACTCAAATCACAGTCCAAGTTATCAAGTCAAGTCATACTCCTAGTAAAGTGGTCGCTACTTTACCAGAAGCTTCTATGGAGTTTTGGAAATAACGCGAAAATAAACGTTTCACCATCATTATACCACTTTCTCACAGTCATGCATGTAATCCAGCACTTAACAAATAAAACACTACCAATTTAATGCACCAACATTGAAAATAACACAACTTTAGGGAAATAATACAATGCCGTTTTAATCCTATCCTATTCCTACTATTATTTTATAAACGTGAAAGTTTGCATGTATAATATTATAGAAACTGACGTGAGTAGTACTCATAACTACATTGCATTTGCATGTATGTATGGATATACGTTTGTTACTCTTTTGAGCAAAAACAACTGAACCTATTTTGATGAAATTTGGAATGCAGATAGCTTATACGTTGGATTAACACATACAATACTTTTTATTCGTGGGTGAAACCGCAAAGTGTAACTAGTAATAACTATATGTTTGTACTGAAACTCACACAGCCTGTGTTTATTTTTAATCGGTCTTGTTATTCTGGTAGAGATTGATTTGGCCGATAATCTTGCTGATTGTGACTCTTATGTGTGTCAGTTGAGGAGTTTTGCTGTGGTGTTACCATGTGATGATTGTTGCGTCACCTGTTGGGGAGACGCGGTCGACAATGCAACTTGCTTGCCTAAAAGATACCGGTTCATTGTTTTTTGGAAAACTGCTAGATTATATTTTTCAGGAAACAAAGAGGCTGGTAAATGATTTCATTCCTTTGTCGTCCGCGCAATAAATGTGCGAAACGCTTTGTGCGAATTGTGATGTAGAAAATATTTTTTATTCCATGCTAATAAGTATTACACAATCATTTAACAAGATTGATGTTACAAATAAATTATATAAATACGTCTGAGATTTTTGAAGTAAAACTTCTTTACGCACGCTTGATTTAGGGAGTAAGCTGGAGGCCATCCGCCCGGTCCTCCGGGAGTGGGTGCGGCGGCCCTTTGGGTCGCTGACGTTTCGTTTGGTGCAGGTGCTTTCCGGGCATGGATGTTTCGGAAAGTACCTGCATCAAATCGCGAGACGGGAGGCGACCCCGGCCTGCCACGAATGTGGGGCGCCAGAGGACACGGCGCCCCATACGCTGGAGGTGTGTGCTGCTTGGGACTCCTAGCGGCGCACACTTTCAGCGGTTGTTGACCGGGACCTCTCGCTGCCTAGCGTGGTGAAAGTCATGCTCGGCAGCGAGAGTGCGTGGCAGGCCACGGTCTCCTTCTGCGAGAGGGTGATGACGCAGAAGGAGGCCGCGGAGCGGGTCAGGGAGGATAATACCAACTCTGACCCCCTCCGGCGCAGACGGGTGGGGAGACGGAGGAGGCGCTTTATTGAGCGCTTTCTCCATCCCCCGTAGTGGGGCCAGCGGCGGCGGTCAGATCACGGGGGGGTTTTAGTGGGTTCGAGTCCCACATACCCCCTGCCATCGCCCCCGTGGTGGCAGGAAAGTGCGAGGGCATTTCCCCCCCTCAAAAAAAAAAAAAAAAACAAAAAGGGAGTAGGCTGGTGAATGCGAGGCGAACGGAAGTTGAACTTAGTTCACATAGATCTCCATTGTCAAAATAACAAAGTTAAAACACTGTATTATATATATGTCCAGCAAGATAACAATTGAAGTATTGAGAATAAAAAAGAGTTTAACTGTCAAAGTTTCGAGAAAATTGACTTTAAACGTCAACGGCGTCATTTTAATGTAGAGTGCTTATAAGGTAATAGATAAGGTTTATGTAAGTTTCAGTTGCTTGAAAATGTTTTAATTCTATTTTAAAATACTAAATATAGTACTAATTTATACAATTACTGTAAAAATATAATATAATAAAATATATAAAATAATGTTTTAATGCTAAGCGAACTGTATTCCTGTGACAGATGAACCGTTTTTAGAATCAAAACCTCGAGATTTAAGCCTCATTTCAGTATTTTGAGAATGTATTATTATAGATAATTTCACGCTGAATCCAACGATACCCATAAATCATTTGGTGAAAAAATCAGCTAAACCCTTTTTGTTCTCACCCCTTCAATTTACAAGATGGCGACATTAACATCAAACAAAGTAAAAGCAAAGCTATACCGGCCGATAGATGGCGCTACACTAAAGAAGTTTTACTTCAGTCGTGTGGTCTAAAGCACGCTCGTTTTATACGAAGCTTAGATTCTGACTATGTGTAAACTACGCTATATCAAAGAAGTGTAGGTAACAATATTACTCATAACTAGATTAGATGATGGTCCGAGTGAATTGTAGCAGAATTTATTTGAATGACATGTCGTTTAACCCATTAATAGAGGAAGGGATTAGAAGGGGAGTCTTAATTTTAAAAGTAATTGAATTAGAAAAATAAGCGGTTTTGTTTTGTTCGTGTTGCGTTTAGAACTACCTAATACATTGTATCTGCAGCAATTTCAAAGGACGGGGTTTCCCCGCATATTATTATAATATTACTTTTTTTCTGGCCTGATAGCTCAGTTGGTAGTAACACTGTCTTCTGAACTGTAGGTTTTGGGTTCGATTCCCACTCAGGACAAACATTTGTGTGCTGAACATCGAAGTTTTTTTTCTGTGTCTGTTGTATTCTTATGTATTTATATACAAAAAGTATGTAAGTATTGTATCAGTTATCTGGTTCCCATAGTACAAGGTTTGCTTAGTTTGGGGCTAGATGGCGCTGTGTAAAATGTCCATATATATTTACATATTTATTTATTATTACTATTATTATTAACCCCCGTCTTCATTAAAGTTTGACAGCTCTTTCGCACGTATCTCTCCAGGACGTACCAAATGTACAGTAGGTTCGTCATAAGGCGATAAGTGCGAACTTAAGAATATATATCTATATATAATATAGATAATAGAACCGAGTCATTTCTATTGTCATGCTGTTAAGTGGCAGTGCGTTATGCTCTACGTGACAGTTCTTAATCCATATTAGGAACGTCTCGCAAGTTGTCATCTTGTCATGTTGTAATCTAGTACCAGAGTGAATAAGAACTTAAATGATATAACAAGGTTCCAACCGCGGCTATATGTTTAAAATAAATTAACCCGTGCAAAGTAATAAAGTAATAAAATAACATGTACTATTATGTAAGGTGTCCCAAACACATATTATTATTATTACTCAGTGGCAACGCATAACAATTCATTTACAATACCTAACTTTATGCGTCAGACATTCCTTGAATTAGTAAAAACATAATTTCAATCAATTTATAAATTATTCACTGTATTACATAAACTCAAAATAAAATTGGAAATTTGACAAACAGCAAACCCCCAAGCTCACCATTTGAATATTTCAAACGTCCAATCCACATTATCTGTTCAAATAAAAATATCAACGAGTAATATATACAGAATGTCAACGGGAAATGCGTTAATATTTGTCAACGTCAGGTCCCAGTAATACATACAAAAAGAGAAAACGGGACATTTTTTTCGCAAATGAACCGTGTCGACTTCGGGCTTCGCTTATTAGATTAACGGGTCGATTTGCAATTCTCTGTGTTCACATGTTTATTTTACGGAAATGAATCGCGATTTAGGGGAGTGTGTTGTTTTGTTGACTTAGCGATATTTTTTGGATAGGTGGGACGTTCTGGGACACTTTTTAAAACTTCTTTACGCACGCTTGACTTGGGGAGTAAGCTGGTGAATGCGAGGAATGAACGGAAGTTGAAGTTGGTTCACGTAGATCTCCATTGTCAACATAACAAATAAAAAAAATTTTATTGTTTTGTTTTCGCTCCACACTTTTGTGTATTTAGCCAGTGTCAAGTCAGTTCTATGTAGTTTTGGAAACAACACGAAAAGAACGTTTCACCATCATTGTACCACTTTCCCACACTCATGCCTGTAATCCAGCACCTACTTAAACAATAAAATACCACCAATTTTATGCAATAACACTGAAACTAACACAAGTTTTGGAAAATAATACATTGTAGTGACGCGATATTTTTCGTTTTCCCGCCAAAACTCCAAAAATTTGTATTAATATGTGCGTATGTCTGGTAAAATTACAGTTTATTGTCAAGATGGCGACATTAACATTGAACAAAGTTATACCGGCCGATAGATGGAGCTAAAGTAAAGAAATTCTAAAGCACATTGGTGTTTTTTTTCTTGTTGGTATGTACGTTCTTTTATTATTATTTTTGTTTTGGCTCCACACTGTTGTGTATTTAGCCAGTGTCAAGTAATTGATAATTTCTCAAGTTAATTAGTATTGTATAATGTTTCAAGTTAAGTCAACTCACAGTCCAAGTCATGTTAAGTCATAGTCTAGTCTAATCAAGTCATACTCCTAGTAAAGTGGTGGCAACTTTACCAGAAGCTACTATGGAGTTTTGGAAACAACACGAAAAAAAAACGTTTCACCATCATTATACCACTTTCCTACACTCATGCATGTAATCAAGCACTTAACGAATAAAATGCCACAAATTTTATGCAGTAACACTGAAAATAACACAAGTTTTGGAAAATAATACAATGTGGCGACGCGATCTTTTTCGTTTTCCCGCCAAAACTCCTCATGTACGTTCTTGTTTCCTATTAAACTATATTTGATTTAAACAAATACCAATCGAAACGAACCATGACTTTGACCGATACCCTAACCACAGATTATACTATAGTATCCAAACAGCGGGTGCCGTCACGTGTCCTTAGATTACTTCTACATTCTATTTGAGAAAATTTACTTATCACTATAAAGCAAACCAAACTCTATCTTATTCCAAATAAATAAGACCTAATTCCACATTTCGATAAGCAAGGAATATCTGCAATTTTCTTTTGTCATTTGCCAAGCTACATTGAACTTTGTTTCTAGTATATCAATGTACATTATTTGTTTCGGTTTGTATTAAGGGTTCACAATCGAATTAAGCGACCGCCTGCAGTTTTTGCTACTCAACACAATAGGTTCCGTGGAAAATGGACGGGATTACTTCAACGGAATTAACCTAAGGTTGTTCTAAAATAAGTTAATGCATTTTTTACTTGGAAGCTGATGGGAAATGAGGTGGACTTTCTTTGAACTTTGGTCGTTTTTTTATTCAGTTTATGTATTTATTAATTACTAGCTACGCCCCGCGATCTAAAGAAAGAAAGAAATATAATATAACATATTAGTTGCAGTGACACTTGAAACACTAAAGTATAGTTCCTCGTAACACTGCACTGCGCACGTCATCCTGAGACATCAGCACAGTCTAGCAATAAGATTACTATACTGTGAAATCAGGTCATAAAGTCTCATTTGCCCAGTAATTTCACTAGCTACAGTGCTCTTCACCGGAACACAGTAGTGCCTGTGCACAACTGCTTGGTGGCAGAATAACAGGAAAAGCGGTGGTACCTACTTAAAAATTTTATGACAGCCTCTGTGGTGTGGTGGTTGAGCAGGTCGGCTCATAACCCGGAGGTGGCGGGTTCGATTCCCGCGGCAGGACAAGTATTTGTGCACAGAAAAAAAAAGTGCAAATACTTGTTCTGAGTCTGGGTGTTGTGGGACCATGGTCATCGTAGTCCCTGGGTCCCTAGACACAGGGAATACTAGTTAGGGTCCAGGATCTATGTATGTGATCGTTGGGCGTTATTATTATTATTATATTATTATATAATATAAAAGAACTTTGCAGAAAAGTCCTTCCACCTCGTTTATTTTTTGTTTTTCCCGCAGATAAACAATAGCCTATGTGTTAATCCACTATATAAGCTATCTACATTCTAAATTTCATCCAAATCCATCCAACCGTTGATCGTAAAAGAGTGACAAATATCCATACATACAAATTTTCACGTATATAATATTAAAAGGCTGGTAGAATTGTTTTTATGAATTGTCCATGCGTTGTGGCTAGAGTTAAGACTCCAATAATATTTAGCTTATGGTTGTAATGCAGTATTTGATTTTACATTCAGATGATTAGGATGAGTGTGGTTCAGCGGTAATTTTTGTGATAATAGATAGATAGATAGATAACTCTTTATTGTCTCACCAACGAAATTCATACAATACAGGAATTATTAAATCTTACATACTTGTGCTGTTGCAGTGCATGGGCGGTCTTATCGCTAATAGCGATCTCTTCCAGACAACCTTTGGATGGAAAGTATCAAAAGATAAAACACGGCGGTCTAAAACTATTTAGAATAAAAAGAAATACAGATAACTTATTACCTATAACTTGGTAAAAATATATATAAATACATCCTAATACTTACATATTTTATAATAAAATAAACTAATACATATTTATTACAAAATCAAGAAAAAGTTATAATATAATACTAGATAGCAGCAGTTAAAATGACAGATAATATTTGTGCACCATATCTTTAAATATGGCCTGGGACTTAGCGTGTCTGATTTCTGTAGGAAGAGCATTCCACAGACGAACAGCTTGCACTGTAAAGGATTTGTCGTAGAACTGGGAAGTATGGACGGGAGGCTTGAGCTGGAGAGTTTCGGAAGAACGCAGGAACAGGACTATAATAATAATAATTAAATAATAATTCCGTGTAATTTTCGACGCACCCAGGTTCAAATCCCACTCGGTCTTGCACCCCGCACCAACGTCTTTTCAACATGAGAATACAGACACATACTAGTCATATGAGAACATGATAGAACTGATGACGATATATAGTGTATTGCTGTTGCTATATAATTTTTAGTTTCTATTTATAACTAGCTACTACCCGCGGTTTCGCCCACGTGGCCTATATACACACGTCAAACATCTTTTTCCATTTTATGTTTTGATTTGTCGAAAACATGTTTACAAAAATTATGTACTTCACAAAAATCATTACCATTCTCTACTTCACTTTCTCCAGCACCCGATCTCCCCAAAACCTTTAAATAAAGACAACCCACTATTACAGATTGAATCAACACTCTAATCCTATAATCTCATTGTTACCCGCGGCTCTGCCTGCATTTTATGTGACGTTTAGCAATATCTGTCAAAACCTAATACTATAAAATGCGAACTGAAAATGCGGTGTGTTGACGATTTTGAGTGGATAGGGTAGAGTTCCAGATAAAGCTAAGTTATTATTTGTAGCTTATAAAATGATAGTATTTATTTCGTTAGCTCATGGATTGAGTATAGGTACGATAACGAGTACGAATTTCACGCTTTTTTTTCACTCAGAAAGTACACATACAGCCTCTGTGGTGTGGTGGTTGAGCAGGTCGGCTCATAACCCGGAGGTAGCGGGTTCGATTCCCGCGGCAGGACAAGTATTTGTGCACAGAAAAAAAAAGTGAAAATACTTGTTCTGAGTCTGGGTGTTGTGGGACCATGGTCCTCGTAGTTCCTGGGTCCCTAGACACAGGGAATCCTAGTTAGGGTCCAGGATCTATGTATGTGATCGTTGGGCGTTATTATTATTATTATATATACACAGTATCTATACATACAACTGATGGAAAGCGTTCGGTGACAATGACGCAAGTTCCATGATTTTACAAACAAAAAATAAAAAATATAAATTTTTTTTTAGTCATGACATGAATATCGTGTTAGAAAACGAAGTATAAAATATATATAACAGCGGGTTTAGCTTCAAAAAATTTTTGACTTCAAAAATTAGAGCATCAACTCTAATGACCCAATTTTTGAAGTATAATATATATATTACAGTGTGTTTTGCTTCAATTTTATTCAAATGGCATATTAATTAATTATGTATAATTATATATATAACTGTGACAATAATGTTATTGTCACAACAGTGACAGCTACACTGGTATTCAATTTTGACGGCTATAGCTGTCAAAATTGAATTCATCTGTTATCTTTCTAAAGAATTTACTCGCTTCGATTCCCTCACTGGAACATGGGTACACCAGACCCCATCTGTGCCGAAGGGTTAAACTGTTACGAGGCCATAGGAAATAATGAGAAGTGTTTAAAAGAAATTTACACCCCCAAGGGTGCGTTTGTCAAGCGCCTGTTAAGGGTTAAGAATGGCGTAACTTGTAGAAATATTATTATTGTAAAAAATTAAAAGAAATGCAGCAGTTAAGGGAATTAAACCATCAATTTTGTTTAGCGTAACGTAACGCGTCGTCCATTGAGGAAGCGGCCTATTAGTGGGAGCGAGGCAGCATTACGTCTCCCTGGTTCCTAAATTTGAAAACCAACATACAAATTCAGAGTTTTGGCGGGAAAGCGAAAAAGATTGCGTCACCGCATTGTATTATTTTCCAAGACTTGTGTTATTTTCAGTGTTAGTGCATATAATTGGTGGCATTCTATTTGTTAAGTGCTGGATTACAGGCGTGAGTGTGGGAAAATGGTATAATGATGGTGAAACGTTTCTTTTCGTGTTGTTTTCAAAACTCCGAAGAAGCTTCAAGTAAAGTTGCCACCACTTTACTAGGACTATGACTTGACCATGACTTGACTTGACTTGATGACTTCGACTATGACTTGACACATTTGCGTGAAATATCATTAACTTGATAAATTATCAATTACTTGACACTGGCTAAATACACAAAAGTGAGGAGCAAAAACATTAAAAAAAACGCACGGGAAACCGCGGGCTAGGGAGATAAGTGCAAAGTTAGAAGTAAAACTTTAGCACATCCGGGCATAGTTTGGTAATCTTTATAGTTACCAAACGCAATCAAACCTCAAATAAACTTGTATCATAAAACGTCCCACCAACTATAACTTAATAGGCATTAACTACTAAGCCGATGTTATACATAATATCTCATTTGTTCGAGTCATAACTGAGGTAGTTACTCAGTTTATTCTACGTTTAATGGGTCATCTTTGAGATTGTAATAATGTATGGGATTAGGCTGGATATAATGAAATACACGTACCTAGTTATTTTTAATCCCTGACAAATAAGAAGGATGTTTTTTTTTATGTTTTGGCTCCACACTTTTGTGTATTTAGCCAGTGTCAAGTAATTGTTAATTTATCAAGTTAATGATATTTCACGCAAATATGTGTCAAGTCACAGTCGAAGTCATCAAGTCATAGTCTAGTCGAAGTCATACTCCTAGTAAAGTGGTGGCAACTTTACTTGAAGCTTCTATGGAGTTTTGGAAACAACACGAAAAGAAACGTTTCACCATCATTATACCATTTTCCCACACTCACGCCTGTAATCCAGCACTTAACGAATAGAATGCCACCAATTTTATGCACTAACACTGAAAATAACACAAGTTTTGGAAAATAATACAATGCGGTGACGCAATCTTTTTCGCGTTCCCGCCAAAACTCCAAGAAGGATGTTAAAATTAAAATAAATAAATATTGTGGACATTTCACACAGCGCCATCTAGCCCAAAACTAAGCAAAGCTTGTATTAAGGAAACCAGAAAATGTGTGTATCTGTGCGTAAACGGATGACGGTACATCGGATATACCATTTTATTTTTATTTTTGAAAGTGTTCTTAGATGTTAAAGCCTTAAAGGAGTCTCTGCAATGGGCGGTTTTAATAATAACCTATTGTTATATATCTTATAGTATTACAGAGTCATGGTAAGTTATTTTGATAAGTTAGTTATTGGACAGCCTCTGTGGTGTGGTGGTGTAGCAGCTCGGCCGTACAAGTATTTGTGCACAGAAAAAAAAACGCAAATGCTTTTTCTGTATCCGAGTGTTGTGGAACCATGGCTTTTGTAGTTCCTGGGTCCCTAGACACAGGGAATCCTAGTTAGGGTCTAGGATCTATTTTATTTTTCTTTATTAGGAATAGTTAAAAACATACATTATCAATATTAAGCTAAAATACATTAATGGTAAACTTAATAATAATGCAGCCCACAACACTATCTTCAGATAGTTGAACAGTTGAAACAAATTTAATGCTAGGGGAAGATGACATGCGAAATAAAAACATTCATATTTACTAAAAATGTACACAAGTGAAATAAAATGAAATAACGTGAAAGAAGTAGTAAATTATTGTAAAATGTATGTATGTGATCCTTGGGCGTGATAATGGTACATGTAACTTTATATTATAAAGTTCTGAATGGCACTGCAACTGTTATTAGGTAGTTACGGCGTTTAGTATCCAGGAAAGGTCTAGCTTGTTACATCATTCATTTAGATGACACATTAATAATTGTCTTGTAGTAGACATAGGTAGGTTTAGTCTTCAAATTAAACCCATTTTGAGTACTGAATTACTTGTATTTTGATATATTAAGACGAGAATACAATTATACGTGTTGCTTGTTGGTTAGAAGAAAATGGTGCCGTTTTTATGAACTACCTCTCACAGCATAAAAAAATGAACGCCTACTAAAATATATTAGCAAGCTATTGAAGTGTTAAACAATTATCATAGGCGTGAACATCCTCCCCCTCGTTGAAAGGAACTGCTTTCAAGCTTGAAGATCTTCAACTGTAGGTAGAGGACAAAGTCGAACTAAGGGCCGCCGTACGCAGCCTCGTATAGTGGAAATGTCCGCAACTCTGGACACTCCATCTGGTCCCGGGAACAGGCGAAGAACTCGTCCAAGACGCCAAGATAGCGGAGGCACGTGGTCTTCTTGAATTAGCACCAGTTCTCCGACATTCAATTTGGAAGTATTCGTTTTCCACTTGGTTCGTTGTTGCAACTCGGAGATGTAGTCACGTTGCCATCTTTGCCAAAAATGCTGACGAATTTGTTCTAGCCGGGCATAGCGTTTTAGTGTGTTCTGGTTGTGATCGTCCAGGGCAGATGCTGGCAGTGCAGTTAGTGGTCTCCCAATGAGAAAGTGCCCTGGGGTTAAGGATAGGAAATCGTCCGGGGAACAAGATAGAGGATATAAGGGGCGACTGTTAAGAATAGCCTCCACTTGCGCAAATAAGGTTGAAATTTCTTCGAATGTGAGATGAGTATTTCCCATAACGCGTTTGATACTGTGTTTTGCAGATTTCACTCCTGCCTCCCAAATGCCGCCAAAGTGAGGAGCGTAAGTTGGAGTAAAAACAAATTTAATTTTTTCTTGTGTTGCAAAGTCAGATAGAGGTTTAGCATTAGATTGAAGGAAGTTAGTTAATTCTTTAGCAGCGGCAACAAAATTCCGCCCGTTATCGCAAAATATTTCGGCTGGCTTTCCCCGACGCGAAACGAATCTTCGTAATGTCATTATGAAAGCATCTTTTGTTAAATCGCTGACTGCTTCTAGGTGTAGACATTTATATCGTAAACAAATGAACAAGCACAAATAGCATTTTATGAGTTTCGCACCGCGCCCTCTACGATTTAGTATTAGAAAAGGACCGGCAAAATCTAGGCCTACTGAGAGAAATGGATAGTCAGGGGTTAACCGTTGTGAAGGAAGATCACCCATTTTAGGACATAAGGTTTTCCCTTGAATACGTCTGCATCGGACGCAATTATAGACCGTGTGCCGTACGAGGTGTCTTCCATTAATTGGCCACACGGATTCTCTTACTGTAGCCAGTAATAGCTGAGGACCCGCATGAAGATTTCGTAAATGCTCATGTTCAAAAATAAGTTTTGTTAAGTGATGTGAAGAGTCTAGAAGTATTGGGTGTTTTTTCTCATATGGATAGTTGGAGGCTTCTATTCTACCACCAACTCTGATCAATTGATTTTCGTCCAAAAATGGAGAAAGAGATAAAATTTTAGATTTACAATTTAAAGGCTTGTTTTGAACTAGTGCATTATATTCAATAGAAAATGAGTCTCTCTGTGCCATAGCACACAGGTGAGTAAACGAATTATCTAACTCTTCAATGGTTAAATCACCGGTAAGTTTATTTTTAGTATTTTTCGTATTATGTATAAATCGTTTAATGTAGGCTAAGGTTCTTTGTAATTTATTTAGTTTAGAATAATTTTGTATTTTTATTGCAGGTTCTACAACCGTGGCCGGATGGATCATCACTTCAGGTAAGTGTTTTGGGTAAGTATTTTTTGTTTTATTTATGTTTTTACATTTATTATTATTTTTTGTTTCAGGTAAATCTTTGCAGATAGAATTTGGATTCAAGATTGGCCAGTCAGATTCATCCCGAGCTAGGTAGCTTGGACCTGACCACCATAAGTTAAAATTTTGTAGCTGGTTGGCGTCAACACCTCTAGTGATTAAATCAGCTGGATTAGCGTCGGTTGGCACGTAACGCCAAGATGAAATCTGTGTTGTTTCAAGAATTTCGACTACTCTATTCGCAACAAAGGTTTTAAGCTTGCCGGGGTGGCTGTTGAGCCATCCTAATACTACGGTAGAATCGCACCAATGCACGACTCGTGATGGTTTGTATCGTAATGAATCAATGACGCCTTTATATAGCCTGGCAGCTAGCAAAGCTGCGCATAGTTCTAAGCGAGGTATAGTTACTGGTTTCAAGGGCGAGACCTTCGATTTAGCACATAATAGTTTAACCGTGACGGCATTATTATTATCTATAGACCTCATATATACACATGCTCCTAGAGCCCCTAGTGATGCGTCACTATAGGTATGTAGTTCTATTTCTTTAGGTGAGTCACAAAGAACTCTTCTTGGAATTTGTAGTTTGGAAATATAGTTTAAATTATCAACAAAATTGTTCCATTCATTTTGTATTTCTCGAGGGACCGGTTCATCCCAATCAAGTTTTAGTTGCCATAGTTTTTGTAAAATCATTTTAGGTTGTATAATGCAAACGCTTAAGACCCCCAACGGGTCAAAAATCCTAAATGAAGTTGACATTATAGTTCGTTTTGTAGTTGTAGTATTTTGAGTTGGAGTTGATATCGGAAAATGCATACTGTCATTGGATGGACTCCATCCAATTCCAAGAGTGCTTGATGATTCACTCAAGGTTAGATTTTCTTGTGTATCAATAGAAGTATCTTCAAAAATAGTAGGTAAATTCGATTTGTATTTTCGTAATTTGAAACAAGCTGAGTTTAGTGCATTTGAAACTGAATTTAGAATACAGCGTAAAGAGTGCTCATCATCAGCACCAGTGATTAGGTCATCGACAAAGAAATCCTTTTGTATTATAGTTTTTATAGTATTATCTTCACATTCTTCTCCGACTTGCCAAAGACATCGCGTGCTTTTAAATAGCTTGCACTTGCGGTACCGTAAGTGACAGTATTCAATTTCATTGTTTCAATAGGCATAGACTCATCCTCCCTCCATAAGATTAGTTGTAGATTACGGTCATCTTCATGTATCATCACCTGGCGGTACATTTTTTCTATGTCGCCGGTTAATATATATTTGTATTGTCTTGCCCTAATCAATATGGAGAAAAGAGAATCTTGAATGCTTGGGCCTACCATTAAGATGTCGTTGACAGCGTAGCCAGAACCAGTTGCGTTAGAACCGTCGAACACAACGCGAATCTTAGAACTTTCGCTTGTGTCTTTGAAAACGGCATGGTGGCATAAAAAATATGATGGATTTGGTATCTGAACATTAGATATAGATAAATGGCCTAACTCTGAATATTCACGAATGAATTCAACATATTGAGTTTTTAAGTCAGGATTTTTACGGAACCTTTTCTCTAAATTAAGAAATCGTTTTTTCGCGACAGTATAGGAGTCTCCCAGACAATCTGGAGAATCAATAATAGGTAGCTTAACGCAAAATCGACCTGAGTTTAGGCGAGTAGTATTTTCTAAAAAATGATTCTCGCAAGTTATTTCTTCTTGACTCATAATTCGCTTTTGGGGCAGATCTTCAATCTCCCAGAATTTTGTGAGCATTGTTTCAATATCGGTTGTATGAGATGGATTCGAAATTGTAGCATGGTTACAGTGAACCGTAGTTAGATTGGTTGGAATATTGTTTTGTGTGTTTTGATTGTCTTGTGTGTTTTGATAGTTTTGGTAATTTTGATTGTTGGTATGATTGTTGGTATGATTGTTAGTAGAATTGTTGGTATGGTTGTTGGTTTGATTGTTGGTATGAATATTTGTATGATTGTGTGAATGATTGTTTGTATAATTGTTTGTATAATCGCTTGAACGATTGTTGGTTTCGCATGAATTATTGTTTGTATGATTGTTTGAATGATTGTTTGCATGAATGTCCTTATGCCCTTTTGCATCAAGGTATTGGAGTGTAGGTTTTGTTGTTATATGATTTCCAGTAATGGATTGATTGTTGGTGTATTGTGTATGTTGTATCGTATGTGATGTACTCATAGGACCCCCTACCAACCAACCTAGTTTGGAGCTTATGAGCATAGGATTGTTAGGACCTAATGACCTCTTCTTGTTTCCTATAATGTCCCAAAAAAGATCAGATCCGATTAATAGATCAACTGTACCTGGTTGATGGAAATTAGGGCCCGCTAACTTTATATTCTTTGGTAAATTTAAATTTTGTAGGTTTATAGGAGTGTTAGGCAGTCTACCTGTTAACTCGTTAAGGACAAAGAATGAAAGTTTTGCAGTAAATGAATAATGCATTGATGCTATTTCGGCTACACAACTTTCTTTAATTGTGTCCGCTGATTTATTGCTAATTCCAATGACACTAAGATCAATAGGATTCGATTGTAATAATAGTTTTTGCATTAATGACTTACGTATATATGACCATTGGCTGCCGCAGTCTAAGAAAGCACGCACAACTAATTTCTCGTTCGTATTAGGGTTGGATACTTCGATCATAGCTGTAGATAAGAGTACATCATTGGAACTGAACTCGCACATAGCGGCGTTACTTAAAACTGCCGATGTCGGTGATGCCGTCTCGGACTGATGAATCATAGTATTGTGTTTTTCTTTACATTCGCGACAAGGGCCTAATACACACTGACTTACGGCGTGACCTCGTCGTAGACAATTATAGCACAGCTTCAATTTTTCAACGTCGGCTATTCGCTCTTTTATAGATTTTGATTTGAATATAGGACAATCATATATTCGATGATTGTTTTTGCAAATAATACATGAATTTATAGTTACGGTATTTTGTGTTGTACTGGCAAATGACTTTATCGGATTTCGCTCTTGTTTATAGTTGTTGTTGTTGTTGTTGTAATTACTAGTAGGTGGGAGACGCGATGTATTTGTTTGCGATCTGAAAGAATTATCATATTTATTGCGGTTAATAGACTCGAGAACATCTGCACGATCTATTAAAAACTTATTAAATTGCTCTAAAGTAGGTACCTCATCAAGCGAGTTACGTTTTTCTTCCCACTTCATTAATGTTGTGCTATCCAACTTCGAAGATAACATATAGATAAGCAATATATCCCAATGGTTGGTAGGTTGTTCTAGGCTAGACAAAGCACGTAGGTTTTTTGTGACGTGGTCTACCAAAAATCGCAGAGAACCTTCTGACTCACGAGTGATCGCTTGAATATTAAATAATGATTTTATGTGATGATTAATTAGAAGTCTCTTATTATTGTACCGTGAACATAACAATGCCCAGGCTTCTTTATAGTTAGCTGAGGATATCTCGAGATTAGATATAATACGAGCCGCGTCGCCTTCTAGGTATGAAACCAAATAATGGAATTTGTGTATGTTCGTTATTTGCTCATTGTTGTGAACTAAGTTCGTAAATGTATCGCGAAATTCAAGCCAGCGGAAATAGGAACCATTAAATTTAGAAATAGATATTTGTGGTAATTTGACATCAATATTCTGGTGATTCTCGAGACTACATTGAGCTTCTTGAAATATCGATTCTCGTCTTATCGCATCTTTAATGCTATTTTGTTTTTCGATAATAGTTTTGCTGTCACAATGTTAGTAATAAAATCCTGCTCAATGTTGTCTCTTTCATCAATCTCAACATCTAGATTTTGTGAATTTGTGACCTCGATTTCACTTTGCAACGCATCAAACTTTGATGACAGTCCCTCAAATTTACCAAGTTTAAGCGATAATTCAGCTATCTCAATAGCTGACAAACATGAAATTTGATTAATTTTATCTAAATAGTTCTTAAATTTGGTAATCTGACCTTTGATTGAGCTACGTTTGACCAATAACTCCTTCAAAGTAACCGTACTAGACCCAGGTTTTTCACTATCGGAAATCATTTTGTATTTTTATTTTATTTTAAATTATAGGTATTGTCAATAGTAAAATAATAGTACTAGCAAACTACCAGTAGTATAGGATACCAGTATTAATATAGTGCTTACTAGCTTATTGTTGAAAAACCCTGGTTCACCAAGTTTGTATAAAATGATTGTAAATAGTAGTATTTTAGTAATTAAAGTTATCTCACGCTCCTCGCTCAGGCTGCAAACTGGATATGGCACCTTCACAGCTGATCGCCTTATTACTGACGTAACGGGACAGGCTTTGATTGTAGCCCACGGACACAGTACCCTGGAAACGGTCGGCAATTCGGATTGTAATTACGCAAGAAACGAATGAGATTATAGTTTGGGGAATTTAGAATATTAATCTACTAATTATAGAATTACGATTTGTATGAAATTATTGCCATTTTGGTTTGTAAAAAGTGTAAATAGGTCTTTACCTATGAAATTGCCGTATTGCAGTACAGACTTTTTCAAACAAAAAAAAGTTATGATTGGCTATGAATTCTAAATTCAAATTAATTTTGTTTTAAAAATATGACATTCTATTTACAATATAAGTCTTTTGTTTATTGATTAGCGTTGTATTTTCATTACATTTCAACATTTTTCCTCATAATGGATACTTTGAAATTTCGTGTAATTATGGAATATGAGTTCCGTCGTGGCACCAACGCGGCACAAACGACACGTAACATCAACGACGTTTACGGAGAGAACTGTACAAACGAACGTACAACCCGTTATTGGTTTGCTCGGTTCCGTTCTGGGAATTTTGACTTGAAAAATGAACCTCGTGGTCGTCCGGAAACTTTGGTCAACAATGATGAATTAAAGGCGATTTTTTTAAGCTGATGAATCTCAATCTACAGCTGAGCTTGCAGCAGCTTTTGATGTTAGCATCAAAACAATATTGGTCCATTTGCGATAGATTGGCAAGATAAAAAAGCTTGATAGATGGGTGCCCCACGAACTTAACGACCGCCAGCGCAACGTACGCGTCGAGACTTGCCTTGCGCTGCTTAACAGGCACAGAAATCAAGGAATTTTGAACCGAATTGTTACGTGCGACGAAAAATGGATTCTTTTTGACAATCGAAAGCGCTCAGCAAGTTGGTTAGATCCTGGTTCGGTACCAAAGCAATGTGCAAAACGAAAAATGACCCCTAGAAAGGTGATGGTCACAGTTTGGTGGTCTAGTGCTGGTGTGATTCAACATAGCTTTTTACAAAACGGCGAGAGCATTACTGCATATGTGTACATTGAAGAACTGACCACAATGATGGCGAAACTCGCACGTCTGCAACCAGCTTTGGTCAATCGGTCGTCTCCACTGCTACTTCACGACAACGCGCGACCCCATACTGCACAACAGACCGTCTCTAAGCTGCATGAGTTGGGTTTGGAAGCTCTCCCTCATCCGCCATACTCACCAGATCTTGCGCCTACCGACTATTACTTTTTCCAAAATTTGGACAACTTTTTAGCGGGAAAAAAATTCAATTCCCGAGAGGCAGTACAAAACGCCTTTGAAGAGTTTGTTGTCTCCCGTCCTGCTGATTTTTCCAAGAAGGGCATCCATAAACTGCCACAGCGTTGGCAAAGATGCATTGATTGCAGGGGTGATTACTTTGAATAAAAGAAATAAATAAGTTCGAAAAAAAAATACTTTAACTTTTTTCAAACAAAACGGCAATTTCATAGGTAAAGACCTAATATATGCAAAGAATGTTGAGATTGTAAATAGGTCAATGTATCGTATCACAAAATGTCGGAAATTTTGTGACGGAAAATAGGGAAAATATTGTTGAAATAACGTTGTTGAATGTTATAACACTTATATATGCGCAAATGGTGCGATGTGGAATGTGATTTGGATTATTGTAGTTGCTTGAATTGCAATTTTTATGAAAATTGTATGTGTATGAAGGAGAAAGTAGGAGCACTTAACTCATGGAAAACGTCACACTTAGCTGCGGGGGCCACTTCTTGATGATCCTGCCCGGCTGGTATGCCCGTATCCTGGCTATACTTCCTGTTCAAAGTCTTCTTGGCTATCACCCGACGTCTTTTTCGATTGAGACACTCGGCGTGACGCAGATTGTTGTTGACGACTATTGTTTCAAGTCCCTGTTCGGGCGCCAAATTATGTCTTGTAGTAGACATAGGTAGGTTTAGTCTTCAAATTAAACCCATTTTGAGTACTGAATTACTTGTATTTTGATATATTAAGACGAGAATACAATTATACGTGTTGCTTGTTGGTTAGAAGAAAATGGTGTCGTTTTTATGAACTACCTCTCACAGCATAAAAAAATGAACGCCTACTAAAATATATTAGCAAGCTATTGAAGTGTTAAACAATTATCATAGGCGTGAACAATAATACATTTTAAAAACTACAATTACATAACAATTCTTAGTAAAATGGCTACAAATCGTGGTGTATACGTTATCAAATTTTCCGGTAAAAAAGTTCAATAAGATAGATAGATAGAAAATTCTTTATTGCACAAACAACAACAATTGAAGGTACATAGTCGAACTTAATGCTATCGAGCATTATCTTCCAGTTAACCCTGGTGTATTGTGGAAGGCTTAATGCGGTAGTGCAATATTGATGAGACATAAAATAAAAGAAAACAACAAGATAGTTGGTTTTATCCTAGAATTTTTCGATAAAACGGGTGAATTGCGAGGCATCTAAAGCTATAGCCCTTCTAATAATACCTGTCTAAACAGCAGCGTAATCAAGCGTACTGCTCAAACAGACCTCTGCCTCAGGGCGTAATCTGCTAAGCGATACACCCTGTCTTGTGCTGAATTAATTTGGTGGTGATAAACAACCTGGGATTATGTGTGCCTTCGGTGATAAAGGCCTTTGAGAGATGGAGCTTGGAATTGATCTGTTCAAACCAAAGTTGGTGCAACTAAAGCTGTGCTCTCGATGAGGCGAACAGTGGGTATCACCCAGTTTGCCTATATTTTAAATGGAGTGTTCATACTGCGCGTACTGATTGCTACTAAAACATACAGGCCATACTTTTAGTGGTGGCATCGGAGGTGACCAGACAGCTGTCTTTTTTTTTTTTTGGCTCCACACCTTCGTGTATTTAGCCAGTGTCAAGTAATTGATAATTTATCAAGTTAAAAGTGGTGGCAACTTTACTGCTTCTATGGAGTTTTGAAATGAAACAATACGAAAAGAAACGTTTCACCATAATTATACCATTTCCCCACACTCACGCCTGTAATCAGCCAGCACTTAACGAATAAAATGCCACCAATTTTATGCACTAACACTGGAAATAACACAAGTTTTGGAAAATAATATAAGGCGGTGACGCAATTTTTTTCGCGTTCCCGCCAAAACTCCGTCTTTTGTTTTTCTTATTAAATTAGTATTTTCATTCAACGCCGTGGTAATGTTGCCAGAATACTCTGCACTTTTTCTTCCACAACTATTTATTATAAGTTTTATATTTTAGTAAAACCTTCTACAAAAATTTATAAAAAAATTAACAATAGGATAAACAATAGGTAACGAATACAAATATATCACTGCCTAAATAATAATCCCTAAACAACAATTCATTCACTGACAAATTCCCATGTACCGTAATTTTTCTCGTATCTGCCTTTTTCTATGTTTTATTCAGACAACAAATGAGTTGAAGAAATAAAACGGTTTGGTTCCCTATCGGTTTAACATTACCAACACATTTTCCTAGCCTTAAAAAACTTCAACCTTATACTTTTGGAATAAGATATCGGGCTGTATTTGCAGAATGAAAATGTAGTGTGGTGAATTTGGCATAAAGGGCAGTTGGATTTTCGGCAATCGATCAAAGTCGAAATTATTTATAGACTTGGATTTTACATTCATAACTTGGATTACTGTGATGTGACAACTATTAAAGTTGCTTTATCTTCTTCTGGTGTAAGTAAAAAAGTGGTTATAATTATTAGACCGCCCAAAGGCTTCTGACTTTGCTGTCATACGATTACAGCTGGTACCGATGGCTTAAGAAGAAAGTGTGCCCCCTATTGTCCATACAAAAAGCACCAACGTTTTTCGACCTCTAAATGTTATCCGATTTCGGTGTTTTTGTTACGATTTTGTCTACACAATGTAAAAGTATGCCGGTTACGTCTTGTTTTTGAGATTTCAAAATATCTCTAAAGTTATAGCCACACAAAATGGCATATTATTAGCGTCGAAATTCTAACCAAGTAACGTAGTTGTAATTAAAATACAAAAAGTATTTTATAAAAAACCAAAACGTGTCATCATAGATTGTAATTTATTTAAACGATTGATCCTAAAAAAAGATTTTGTAAAGACTTAGAGGGTGTAAACACCGAACGATCATTGCCCCCCGAAACGCCAAAATGTAGGTTAATTCAATCACGGACTCAGTTGTCTTTATCACACGTGCAAATATCAGAGCGACAGCAATAACATATTCAAATATCAAGACGGTACCTACTGCGTGCCCTCCAAAGCACGGTAGGGTTGTAAACACTACTTTTTGTAGCAGTCACTTATCCAAATTGTGACCACAGCGCACATTGCTTAACTTTGCTGGTTATAGAAACAGCTAGTCGTGCTTCACTATAAACGCTACTAAACTACTAATATTGTAATTTTAAGTAGCAGTGGCAACACCATACCACGCCTGGATTGAAATTTGGCTTTATCACATTGCTGACGAATATTCGAGTGAGTTTTATGAGCAGGCACCCAATACTTATGAAAATAAACTTAGAGATTATTTAAATTAATGAATAAATGACTGAATGAATGAAATGTATATTTTAAACATATCATCAGTACATACAATTACCTCAATTGAAATGGAACTAAAGTTACATCTAATCAAGATTCAAAAAGCACATCAAATATAGATAAACGTCAAAGAGAATTGCCCAGACATTGCCTAATATAAGAAGACCTCTGGCTCTACATTTATTTTACTAAATACGCTTTATTTTCTAACAAACCTAAGCTCAAACGACACTGGTTATGGTTCTTAACATTGCTAATTCATCGTCAAACATGTGAGCAAATGTATGGATTCGCAAATATGAATAGCAAAATGATAAACAAGGTTTAGGTAAAGAGATTATTGGTCTGATATGCAGGATTTGGCAAACATCGGGGTTAACCGACCGTTAGATATGAATTTGGATTTAATTTGTACGTTCCTGTTTTCATTTACATTGTTCGTCAAGTTCGTCAATCTAAATAAAACCAGGAACTTTTGTGGCCATATTTTTACACAACGCCATCTAGTCCCAAACTAAGCAAAGCTTGTACTATGGCAACCAATAACTGATAGAATACTTATATACTATTTGTTTGAAAATAAATACATATAATACAACCAAACATAGAACAAATACCTATATTCATCGCACAAATGATGGTCCTGGGTGGGAATTGAACCCACAACCTACAGTTCAGAAGCCAGAGCTATCAGGTGAGTCAAGTTTTGTCTCGCTCGTTACTATGCAGCGTCATTAATTTCTATTCTATTTAAAACACTTTTAACTACACTAAAATACACTATTTCACAGCAACTGTGGTGTGGTGGTTCATCACGTCAGCTCATAACCCGGAGGCGGCGGAGTTCGATTCCCGCGGCAAGACAAGTATTTGTGCACCGAAAAAAACCGCAAATACTTGTTCTGTGTATGGGTGTTGTGGGACTATGGCCCTCGTAGATCCTGGGTCCTCGTAGATACAGGGAATCCTAGTTAGGGTCCAGGATCTATGTATGTGATTGTGCACGACGCAACCGAGTGCAATACTTACTTTTTTATACCTTGAAATAGATTATATGTCGTACCTCAATAAATGGATAGCAAGGAGGTATCTGTGCGAGAATCCTATATGGTCTTTTGAAAATCGCGGTGACCATGGAGAGTTTTTTCTGTTAATTTTTCGTCACGTTGTTTTATTTTTATTGAGAAAATGTTATTTTAATTAATTGTTTATGTATGTCTCGCACGGCCACCATCCACGTTCCACTTTATGATAAAGTTTTTGTGTTTTAATTAATAACCAGCAAGATCGATTCGTCACAGTGATCGTTGGGCGTTATTATCATTATATTATTATTATTATTAAAAAGTTCCAATACTTTCTCCACCAACCGATAAAACTTTTACGCAATAATAATTCCATGTCTGGTAGAAAATCGTTTATCGTTAAAAATATCAAAAAACATTCACGTGTCACTATTAACTCTAACAGTTAGCGTCTAACGGCTATAACGTAGCGGATAACTGTTTTATGAGCTATAACTTTTTAACACGTTAAAACCGCTTTATGTGTAGTTTTGTGCACGTGAATAAATTTAATCGCAGTTAGCGCAGATAAAAATTTCGTGATTTAACTAGGGGTGAGATGGGTGATTTTTATAACCGATTTCAAAAAGGAACGTAGTTCTCAATTCTGTTGTGTTTTTTACTAATTGCACACTGCTGCTTCACCCGTGGATAAAGAGTATCCTATTTAATCCAGCATATAAGCTGTCTGTGTTCCAAATTTCATCAAAATTGGTTTAATAGTAACAGAGATAGATTATTGGTAACAAACATTCACACACACACACCCCGCAGATACACACACACACACACACACACACACACACACACCCACAATTTCGCATTTATGATTAGTAGGATAGGATGTTTGAATCTTTATAAATCCACACCAAAATTTGGAAAAGACGGAGATATGAGATAACAAACATAAAAAAAGAAAAAAAAAGGAACGGAATTGAAAACCTCTTCGTGTTTTGAAGTCTCTTGAAAATGCATGCATATATCCGAAATATTTCCTAGGAAATATGCTAATGCGACATCCAACGTGTCGACTGCCAAAGCTCACTGAGTAGTAACACATAAATCATATTTTGCATACGGAAATATAAACTAGAGTTCATCGGTTCCTTCGATTTTAGACATGTTTTAAACTAACTTGGAAATGCATGAAGTGTCTAAAATATGGACGCGACATGAAAAGTATTTTACGGTTTCAGATTTCAGATTTTATAAGTCATTGGTGTTTATTTGAGAATAAAAATAGTAGATAGAAAATAATTTTATAAAAAAGTACAGCGAATTCAATGCTACAGCCTCTGCGGCGTGGTGGTCGGCTCATAACCCGGAGGCAGCAGGTTCGATTCCCGCGGTAGTATTTGTGCATAAGTAGTAAATAAATAAATAATAATAGTGCCCAACGATCACATACATAGATCCTGGACTCTAACTAGGATTCCCTGTGTCTAGGGACCCAGGAACTAGGAGGACCATGGTCCCACAACACCCAGACTCAGAACAATTGTTTGAGTTTTTTTTTTTTGCGCAATTACATGTCCTGCTGCGGAATCGAACCCGCCGCCTCCGGGCTATGAGCCAACCCGCTAAACCATCACACCACAGAGGCTTTAAAAAAAACCGAGAGAAAAAGAACTTTACTTTTGTCAAACTTAATGAAAAAAGCCTATTACACAATAAATGATTATGTGTCGGACAAAAAAGCTTGGCCTGAATATCCCAAGCTTAACGGTATGAAAGCTTAGGTACTTTGCCTATTGCCTATTCCTATCTATAAATTCAGTTTCTATTTGTAATGTTTATAATAAGATAATCACGGTATTTTTCTTGCACCGGTGTGACGTGGTGGTTATTTTTGTAACATATTCATTATCTCAATTGTAATGAATTATATACATTGTAAAAGACAGTAGAAAGAAGACAAAAAAAAAAATACATCACTGTAAAGTTTCTTGTAGCTTCTTCTTTACAGTTGTAATCGAAGCTTCGGATCAAAGTTTTCAATTCTGCATTGTGCCGGATTGCTTGCACCAGTAGTGAGAAAGAGAACTGCTTTTTTTTCAAACTCATATATTGTAATGGGCTTGCTATATTATTTGACAATAAGCACTTTGTAATTTTATATGCTTAGTGAAATAACTTAATTTTAAGTACCTAGTATAATTTTGACTTGTAAAAGTGCTAAAATTAGCCTATTTGCAATAAATCTTTTGACTTTGACTTTGACTTTGACTTTGACTTTTTTGTCATAAAAAATGCTGCAAATATTTGTTCTTGGTGTTGTGAGTGAGATAAAAAAATTTAGTAATCTAATCGTATTTTTTACGTGTCATTTACTATTTTAACAACCGCATCTATTCTCGAATGTCTTTACGATCTCAGAATCTCAAAGAGAAACGCAAACTCATAAGTTACTTCTCACATCGAAACGAACTTATTCTAATATACTTACCTAGACTTCCATTGGAACTGAGAAACTTCCAGAATTTAATATTGTTTACGACACCTTTGCTTTACACCCGTGTTTATACGGAACTTCGAAGTGCATTAAGGAATATCTTATGCGTAATGCACATCTCTAATAAAATTGGACGCGATATGGTAATTGAGATTTTCGGATTTTTGAGATAGTTCGGTCTTTTATTTTACAATAATAGCACCCAATGATCACATACATATGAACATATTAAATACAATACAATACAAAACGCTTTATTGACACCAAAAATAAACATGTAGAAAATAGAATCACACAATAAGATAGGTACAATGGGCGGTCTTATTGCTAAGAGCGATCTCTTCCAGACAACCTTTGGATGGACAGAGTTTTGAGACACTATGAGCAAGGACGGTGGTGCAAATAAATAATAGAATATAAGTAATTACTATTTATATTTATTTTATTTGATTTGTAAAATTTCTCTGTAAGCTCGATTACAGAATATACGTATATATGGTGTTACATCCTAGACCACATCGTCATCAGGTGCGATAGTGGTCAAACGTGAGACTATCAAACAATAAAAAAACGATTTTAATGTTATTTTATTCTATCTTAATTTTAACCGATTTCCAAAAAGAAAAAGGTAAATCAAAAGGGTACCTATACTCTCGTGGTCCCAATATCATCAAGTCAGGATCTGATGATGGAATCTCGAGGAAATCAAGGAAAACTAACTAACTAATAATCTAATAAAATCTTAGAAGTCAATTTTGACCCGAATTCCGATTTGCGATTGAGCTGAAATTTTGCATACTTATCGAAGTTTAGTAACAATAACTAAAAAGATAAAAAAATATTGAAAAAACGATTAACCGATTGCAAAACCACGAATAGTCACTCAAAAGCGAAAAACAATACTATAATTGAAGGGGTGAGAATAAAAAGGGTTTAACTGATTTTTTTCACAAAATGACTTATGGGTATTGTTGGATTCACCGTGAAATTATCTACAATAATACATTCTCAAAATACCGAAATGAGGCTTAAATCTCGAGATTTTGAGTCTAAAAACGGTTTATCTGTCACAAGAATACAGTTCGCTTAGCATATAAACATTGTTAGATTTATTTTATTATATTATATTGTTACAGTAATTGTATGAATTAGTACTATATTTAGTATTTAAAATAAAATTAAAACATTTTCAAGCAACATTAAATCAACAACAATCAACATTTTCAACAAACTTACATAAACCTTTTCTATTAACCTTATAAGCACTTTACATTAAAATGATGCCGTTGACGTTTTAAGTCAATTTTCTCGAAACTGTCAATTTGTCAGTTAAACCCTTTTTATTCTCAACCCTTTAATTATTATAAGCGCTTCCCCCTCATCTATTTGAAGTCGGCACCAGTCAAGCGAAGTAGGTAGTAGATAGATACTACCTACAAGTACTACCTACTTACTACATACATAGTATATATACATACTAACTCCTGATGTGAATGTTATGTAATGATACGATTCCAAGTCAATAAAAATGTTCGAAAAGCTTTTACTATAATTTCAATAATTTGCCTGTTTATTTTATTTAATAACCAATTAAAAGCTTGACGAAAAATAAAGATTTTAATATCTGCTATATGAAAATAAGTCGGGTTTTCCTTCCTGACGCTATAACTCCAGAACGCACGAACCGATTCCTACGGTTTTGCATTCGTTGGAAAGGTCTCGGGCTCCGTGAGGTTTATAGCAAAGAAAATTCAGGAAAAATTCAGGACAAACCAACATTTTAAGTAGATGGCGCCGGTGCGTGATACATTGTTTTTCGTATATTATAAAATGTTTAATAAATAAACGTCCACCCGAGCGAAGCCGGGACGGGCCGCTAGTTAGTAATAAAAATATAAGCAACTGTGAATAACGATGTTGTTTCAAACTGTATAAAAGCGTTTTCCTCATCTAATCTGCGTCATTCCGTTTTACCAAATAAAAATAATCACTGTAATCTTCATTCGATCAGCGTTCTTATGTTTTATTCAACTCAATAAATAAGTTTAGTTTCGGACAAAATGTTCCCATGTGACATACATACAACTAATACACCAGCATATTTGAACGTTTCGATATTATTAGTAAACCTTATTGTAAGTAAATAAAGGTCAATATGGAAAAGCAAAAAAAATTCCATGTTCGTGGCGATACATTTATTCTTGCAAGGGAAACCGGCAATCCGTCAAAGTCCGTTTTATTTATCGTTTTAGTTGAATTTTATCGAACTAATAGCTTCGGAGGTAAATTTACGATTGGTACCGGAATCGTTGTAAAAAGGGTTGTTTTGTGCCGGAAAACGCCGGAGAACATCTCTAGTTGAGGCATCTAATATTAAAAAGGTTTTAATGCTGTTTTCTTGGCGCCAAGGTGATTCGAGTGGATGGAAGTACGTTCTTGCTTAATTGGAAAAATTTTCCTTGGAACAAGGCCACGTTAATTATGTGTTTTATTAATAAGGATAACAAGGACAAAAATATGTATTTACGTTATATAGACAAGGATAGAGTTAAAGATACAACTTTACTTTTTGATTATTGTTGCTTATTTTTTGAAAAAAAGGATTAGAAACGCTTGAAGACGCAGAAGAGAGACCGTCAAAAAAGACTGAGGGTCCTCAAAGAAAAGACTAAGAGGTCTTTTTTCTCATGAACTTGATCATCCATGAGTCAATAATTAAGGATATAATAATAAAATTTTCATGTATTTATATGAGGACCGGAAAATTGTTAAAATGATTATGTGAATAAATTGTAGATAAAATGACCAAGGTAAGGTATTTGACAGCCTCTGTGGTATGGTGGTTGTGCATATCGGCTCATAACGTGGAAGTAGCCTGTTCGATTCCTCAATATTTGTGCAAAGAAAAAGAAGGCGCAAATATTTTTTCTGTATCTGGGTATGGTGGAACCATGGTCCCTAATACAGAGAATTCTAGTAAGGATCTATGTAATCATTGGGCGTTATTATTATTATTATCAAGTGTTTTTGATAAAAAATTGAAATAGTTGCTACTGATATTATTGATAGTTTTAAGTAAAAATTAAAATGTCATTTTCAAAAATTTGATTGATGTACTGATACATCAATGAATTTTTTTTATTGAACTAACGAGATTAAAAAGGCTCAGTAGTCAATCAACTGAACTGTAAACTAAACTACTGAGACCTTTGATCATCAGTTAGTTCACTCAAATTATTTCAATGAACTAGTAAAGCAACTTTTGAACACAACACGAAAAGAAACGTTTCACCATCATTATACCACTTTCCCATACTCATGCTTGTAATCCAGCACTTAACGAATAAAATGCCACCAATTTTATGCACTAACACTGAAAATAACACAATTTTTGGAAAATAATACAATGCGGTGACGCGATCTTTTTCGTTTTCCCGCCAAACCTCTTTTTTTTCGTCCTTTTGGTTTTGGCTCCACACTTTGGTGTATTTAGCCAGTGTCAAGTAATTCATTTTTAAAGTTATATATATGTATGTTGTATGTGTCAAGTCGCAGTCCAAGTCATCAAGTCAAGTCAAGTCATAGTCTAGTCTAGTCAAGTCATACTCCTAGTAAAGTGGTGGCAACTTTACCAAAAGAACTTTTCTATGGAGTTTTGGAAACAACACAAAAAGAAACGTTTCACCATCATTATACCACTTTCCCACACTCATGCCTGTAATCCAGCACTTAACGAATAAAATGCCCCCAAAAGCACAAACACTGTAAAAAAAAAAAACACAAATTTTGGAAAATAATACAATGCGATGACGCGATCTTTTTCGCCGCCAAAACTCTCGACTCTATAGTTATTCATTATTCAAAATAGTTTGCGTTATGAATAAAGCTCACAAAACCTGCATTATGACAGACAAAACTAATACCGTCTCGCATCATAAAACCTAGCTTAAAGTGTCAAAACATACAATGCTAAATCTCTGTCTCTAGCGAGCTCCAAACATCTCGTGCAGTCAGTAGATATCTAATAAACGTCTTGTATGTGTCCTTATTTCATTTTGTATTAAAGATAGTATCCTTATTTAGTAGTGTCCTTATTGCATTTTGTATTATCGCTTTTAGCGATAAGTCCGCCCATTGTACTATAGCTTTAAGTTTCATCATCTGTTTTTTTCTTCTGGTGTACAATAAAGAATTTTTGTATTGTATTGTATTGTAAAGATGAACTTCCACGAAGTCACGCTTGATTCTATCAATTATCAATTGTCCTGTGTGAAGACATTTTTCAATGTTGTTCGATGTTCCATACAATCTAGATATATATAACTCAAAGGTGACTGACACAGTGAACTATCAACGCACAGCCCCAACCACTGGACGGATCGGGCTGAAATTTGGCATGCAGGTAGATGTTATGACGTAGGCCTCCGCTAAGTTCCTCCGCTCCGCTAGTTACGAAATTCCACCCTTAAGAGGGTCAAATGGGTGGTTAAATGATTTTTCCATAGGCCACGCCGCGGGCGAAGCTGCAGGCAGAAGCTCGTGTTTTATATGATTTACGATTTTGTTGCAATTGGGACATGGAAATACTTTTATTTGACATCCATCCGATTTTAAAATTAACGCACCCTGGGTTAAATCAAGTGTGCAGCGTACGCTCCGGTTTGTTCAAACCTTAAAAGATGCTGGTTTACTTTTCTCGAAAATATCCATAAATTGAATACCCTATCTTTTGATATAGCTCTATTATTTTGGTCAAACTGGTAGTATTAGAGGTATTGTACATTTTCGATGATACTACGAATGAAATTCATTTCTAATTTGCTTTGTTAATGGTAAGATTTTGGAAAGAGAAAATTTGTCGTGTAGGTAGAGCCATGAAAGATTTTTTTTTATGTTATTGTATGATGTGACGAGCTAGTCGTCCACCTGATGTTAAGTGACATGGCCACCCATAACAGAACAGTGTCACTCAGAACTCCAACATGCAAAGTTTCACATGACTGCTGCACTGCGAACATCATCCTGAGACATCAGCACAGTCTGGTAATAAGATTACTCGACTGTGAGATCAGATCAAGTCTCAATTGCCCAGTAATTTCACTAGCTACAGTGCCCTTCAAACCGGAACACAGTAGTGCTTGCGCACTACTGCTTGGCGTCAGAATAACTGTACCTACCTAGACGAACTTTGCAGAAAAGTCCTACCACCTAATGAGAGGTTGTAATAAACCGGAGCGTACGCTGTAGGTACGTTCCGGTTTAGTTTGGTTTGGTTTTGGTTTAAAACCTTAAAAGATACCGGTTTTTTTTTGAAAATATCCATAAATGGGATACTCTATATTTTGGTCCAACTGGTAGTATTAGAGAAAGTATACATTTTCGATGGTACCACAAATAAAATCCATAGCCAATTATGTAACTACTATTTTATTACCCGTCGAAAAATGACTTTGTTAATTGTAAGATTTAAGGAGTAGAAAATTTGTCGTATACATAGACGCATGGAAGATTATTTTGTGGTTTTACTTGTAGGACGGTTGAACGCCCAATCAATGCTTAGTAGGTATACGTTTACGAGACGATGGCAGAGACAAGTTGCATAGTTTAATAGCTACAGGGATATATCTACTTTTAGATGTGAGTTCGGATTTGATAACACAATTTTTTGTTATTTATTACAGACAAACAAGCAAACGGCCCGCCTGATGGTAAGCAGTTACCGTCGCCTATAGGCACCTGCAACACCGGGGGCGCTGCCAGTGCGTTGCCTACCTTTTAAGACTCTATTTACCCGACGTTTGAAGTACCCCATGTTGTAGCTCAGCGGAAATACCTCAGATGGTAGTTCATTTCACAACTTGCAATTACATTTAAACATTACACATTTAAACATTACATTATACGGTAATGGAAGCTCTGGGCCGGGAGGAAAAAGTGGACTAAGGAAAAAAAAAAAAAAAGCAAGTACGAGCGGGATCATTGATGAGCTCAAAGGAGCCTGTCAATTATCCCGCTCGTATGAATAAAATAGTAATAAGGGTATTTTAATTAAATTGTAAATTGTGCGTACACCCGGAGCACTCACGCTCACTAAAAAGCTTCTTCTTGCGGCGGCGTCGTGTGTCGGGTCGTCCTCTTCCCTCTAATATGGTCGAGGAGGGTGATGGCTGGCACATGCGTCAAGCTCGTGAACGGGTGCTGCTTGCGGAAGCTGGTTTGCTCGGTGGTGTACGCACAATTAGAAATAAGTACTTATGTTTATGTGTTATTGGCTGTATTGTCCTCCCTGTATTATATATATGTTCATGTTAATAATAGGCTTAATTAATAAATATAAAAAATAATCTAACAAAAAGCACGGACCCAGGTGTCTGTGGAAATGGAGAATAATAATAAAAAAAAAAAACATTACATTATTACATATTACATTTAAACATTACATTTTACATTACACATACTAATTACATTTAATTTTAACAATGTCAGCAGAATAGAACACACTGACCCCCAAAACATCTTTTGACCCCCTAAAACATCTTTGTCAAACATTCGCAACCGGAATCAAACAGGCACCATCAATTCGCTCCACACGTCGTAACACATCATTAATCTCTGATCTATGTGACATTTAATTACCTAAAACACCATATATTAGGAATTCTTCCGTCCCTCCCTTATGGGTCACATCACTTCATTTAGTTAAACTTATACAATCCAAATTGAACTTTATAACTTTGATGATACGGTTTTGATAGATATTTGGTAAAGTTGCGGGTAGTCAGTAATTAATATTGTCTTTCTTATTGCTTCACGCCTTAGATTTTATTGCTCTGGTTTTATTGTTGTGTATTATAATCAACGTAAGACGTAGATCTTGGTAATCTATAATTTCTTTATTAAAAATGCTTAAGGCGGAGTCTGATCTAGTGATAAAATAAAACAAAAGCACGATTTTTATAATCTATGTGACGAAACAAAATAATCGAATGAGAAAAGTAATGTAAACAAAAAGAAAAAAAACTGAAAAAAATGGTGACCACATAAAATTTTACTAACCAATTTAGTATTTCCAAAATAATCTGTAAATATAGTATCCCAAATTTTAAGCGATAATAACACTAATTTTTGAATTAAATAGCCAAATTGTTGTGAGCCAAAGTGTTTTAAACATATCTGTAATTGGCAACACAATATAACTTTGCAGTAAATTAGGAACTTTTGGGACCTCGGACAAGTGGATGAAGCGTCCGGTGGTCCTTCTGTTAATTCGCTTCTTATTCGGAGGGAAGTGCAGAGTAGTGGCTCCAAGTAAAAGGCCGGAGAGTCGTAATACACAATACTTTTTATTTAAATTGGTGGAATCGCTAAAATACTAATACAATCTTTTGTTATCTCCTAAAATCCTAGAGTAAGTAAGGACCACGTAACGATGTCCCGTCGCGAGCGCAGAGTAAGGGAAAAGGCAATCTCCCTGCCACAGAGCGCTGGCGACGGGGCGGTGATCCACAGACTAACGGAACTACTTAATAACTAATAGCAGGCTGATGAGGTGGCGCTTAGATACGCCACACCACCCCCCCACGGAGAAAAATGAGCCGCTTTAACAATAGTCAGGGAAATCCTTAAACTTAACATGTCTGCCAGACCGAGTGGTGTATGGCAATTTTTTGGTGGTAGTGGTTGTGGGAGTTGCGGCAGGTGTAGGAGTAGGTTGAGGAGGAGGGATTGGCTGCGAGTGAATTACCTGCGTAGGTCTTACGGGGGTCTCGATGGCTATGGGATCATTAGTACCCGTAACATGGTCAATGAACGCCGGTTTCACGCGGTCGACACTGACAATGACGCGTTTCTCCTTGATATTCAAAGTCATAGTCTTGCCATCACTGGCACGATCGATGACTTGGTACGGGCCTGTGTAGGGCGGTTGTAAGGGGCGTCTGACAGTGTCATCCCTGAGGAAAGCGTGAGTTGCCGATGAGAGATCCTTGAAAATAAAGGAAGATGGTTGAGAATGACGAGATGCTGGGATTGGGCGTATGTTCGACATATTATGTCGGAGTTGCACGACAAAATCAGCAGGGTCATTAATGATGTTGGAGTCAGAAGTCACGACAAGCAATTCGCCAGGTAACCTAAGAGGTTCCCCATATACCATTTCAGCAGCTGTAGCCTTCAGGTCTTCTTTGAAGGCGGAGCGCATGCCGAGAAGTACGAAAGGAAGTGATCGAACCCACGACTCACGATGGCACATAAGAGCAGCCTTAAGTTGGCGATGGACACGCTCAATCATGCCGTTCGCGCAAGGGTGGTATGATGTCGTTCTGACTCGTTTAGTGGCAAATTGCCTCATCAGTCGACGGAAAAGGTCAGACTCAAATTGAGTTCCTTGGTCCGTCGTGATGACTAATGGCACGCCGAAGCGCGGGATCCATTCTCGAGTCAACGTTTCAGCGACTTCCTCCGCGGTTATAGAGCGCATTGGCCACACTTCCGGCCATCTAGTGGCTCTGTCAATAGCGGTTAAAACATATCGAAAGTCGTTGCAAATTGGCAAGGGACCGACTATGTCGATATGTATATGCTGAAAGCGGCCAGATGGAAGGTCGAAATTGCCGAGTGGCGAAGAGTTGTGGCGCGATACTTTAGCACGTTGACATGGTTCACAAGTGCGGGCCCACTCTTTGCAATTTTTGTTGACAGATGGCCAAACATAGCGATCAGTCACCAGGCGGCTCGTGCCCCAGGGTGGCTTAGTTGATGTAGCTTGTTGAAAGCAGCTCGACGGAAAGGGAGAGTCAGGTAGGGACGAGGCTTTCCCGTGGAAACATCGCAGGCGACGGAGACATTCGTTCCAGGTATCACGACTTCTTTTAATTGAAGGCTGGAGCCTTGACGTCGTAAGTTAGATAGCTCCTGGTCGGTCTCCTGCGATTTGGCAAGGGCTTCGTAGTCCTGTTCGAGGGCGATGGCGTCCACACGCGACATCGCATCGGCTACGACGTTGTCTTCCCCCTTAATATATTTAATGTCGGTGGTGAACTGACTAATAAAAGACAGTTGGTTTAACTGAGCTGGCGGGAGTTTTTCCCGGCGTTGCACAAAGGCGTACAGCAATGGCTTATGGTCCGTAAAAATGGTCACATGTTGGACCTCCAAAATATGACGGAAATGCTGTACACTTTCGTACACTGCCAAAAGCTCACGGTAATAAGCTGGCCACTGAGCTTGCTGAGGAATTAATTTCCTGCTAAAAAAGGCAATGGGAAACCACTGGTCATCAACTAGTTGTTGGAGGCACGACCCAATATGGACACTGGAGGCGTCAGTATACAGTCCAAGGGGTGCATCACTTATTGGGTGTACCAGTAGGGTAGCATCAGAAAGGCTCTTTTTACAGGCTTCGAATTGTTCCAGTAGTTTAGGTGACCATAAAAATGGCTTTGCACCTTTGCCGTTGGTAGCCACAACAGCGGTAATGAGTGGGGCCTGAAACTGAGCGGCACGCGGAATAAAACGGCGGTAATAGTTTAACATGCCGAGGAAACGGCGCACGCCCTGGACTGTCTTCGGAGGGGGAAAATCGAGAATAGCCTGGACACGATCTGATGGAGGAAAAGTGCCTGCGGGGCTAATACAGTAGCCTAGGAAGGTGACTTCCTGAACCCCGAGCACGCACTTGGCAGAGTTCACCACTACACCATAATCTCGGAGCCGGCTGAAGAGGATCCGAAAGTGTTCCTGGTGGAGAGCCTCATCAGAAGATGAGACAAGGATATCATCCACGTAGGGAAAACAGAAATCGAGGCCCCGCGTGACCTCATCGATGAACCGCTGAAAGGTCTGACCAGCATTTCGAGGACCGAAGGTCATAAAAGGGAATTCGAAAAGGCCAAACGGGGTAACGATGGCGGTCTTTGGGACGTCCTCTTCAGCTACAGGAATCTGATGGTATGCCTTCACAAGGTCTATGGTGCTGAAAACTTTGGCACCAGAAAGGTTGTGAGAAAAATCATTAATGTATCTAACTGGGTATCTGTCCGGCAGAGTTCTGGCGTTTAATGCGCGATAATCGCCACAAGGTCGCCAGGTCTCATCTTTCTTTAGGGCCATGTGCAGCGGCGACGACCAGGCACTTTTGGAAGGTCTTGCTGTACCAGCTTGTACCATGTCCTCGAACTCCTTTTTGGCTGAAATCAATTTTTGAGGGGCCAAACGGCGAGGATGGCAAGAAATAGGAGGCCCGTCCGTGGTCTTAATGAAGTGCATCGTATCGTGTTTGATGGTTCTTGGTAGACCAGGAGGACGAGTTATTTCCGGGAATTCTGCTAACACTTGTGCAAAAACAGAATTCGGTGAAGCTACGGTCTTGATGCTCGGTTGTTCCGAGGCTATAGAAGAGGCATTCGCTGAGAGATTTGTAAGGCCATCAACCAATCTCTTGACTCGACAGTCAGGTAGAAGATAGTAAAATGCCAAGAAATCCGAGCCAATTATGGCGGTGGTGACATCGGCCACAACGAACGACCACACGAATTGTCACCGGAGACCGAAGTTAAGCGACAGCGTGATATTACCGTAGGTTTTGATGCTGCTACCATTTGCGGCGCTGAGCTCATAGTCGGTGGGTTTCCGCCGGTCTGAAAGCCAACATCGAGGGTAGCAACAAAGATCCGATCCGGTGTCGATCAAAAACTTCCGCTTTGTGACGCGGTCAGTGACGAAAAGACGGCGGCTAAGAGGTTTACTCGAACCACAATCAGTCGCCGCTGCTACTGACTGCGATCGGAGTTTTCCGAACTCCAGTTGCAGGGGGAAACGCACTTTAGAGCCTTGGTGCCATAATGTCTATGGTACCAGCACCGTTTGTCTTGGTCTGGGCTGGTGCTGCGTGAATGTTGATTGCTTTTGGATGGAGAGCGGAATCGAGACCGTGAAGGAGGGGAAGATCTAGAAGATAGAGCAGCGACCTGCTTACTGAGCTCCTCAATTTTTTCCATCATTGTGGTCAACGGAGATGCAGAGGCAGAATAAACATGTGCAGTGGCTGGTTGAGCCTCAGCAATTTTGTCTGCTATGTCTGCAATCTTATCGAGAGGAAGGTCGGCTTGTGCTGCAAGAATGCCCTGGATATGCTGTGGCAAGCGGCGAAGCCATAACTGACGAAGAATTTTATCTTCGGAAAGTGAACTCCCCGAAAGTGACCGAAGATGACGAAGAATTTGGGACGGTTTCTTATCCCCAAGTTCTTCGTCACTGAGCAGTTGTCTTACTCGTTGTTCTTCAGATGCGGAGAAGCGGCTAACCAAGGCGTCCTTTAGTTTTTGATATTTCCCCTCGGCTGGAGGGTTGGTGATTATGTCCTCAATTTCGCCAGCTACTTTGTGGTCAATTTGACTGAGGACATAGCTATATTTGGTGTCATCTGTGTTAATGCCTGCGAGATGAAATTGGGCTTCCGCTTGAGCGAACCACACTGTGACCCTATCAGGCCACAAGGGTGGCAGCTTAACAGCTACTCGGCATACCACCGGTGCGTCGGATAGTTTAGAGTTAGGCTGGGCGGTGCTTTTTTCATGTTGGGCACGTAGGGCAACATTTTCTGCTTCGAGCGCAGCTAAGCGTGCTTGCATCTCGTCATTCATGGTAAACAAAACAGGGTAGGTAGGTAGGCAAGAGTTAAAATCAGACACAAGCCAAAAGCCACACAACCTAACCACACAAAAACACGAATTAATAAAAGAAACAGGTAAGTACACACAATAATTAATAATAAAACAGAGTAAAAATGTCAATCATAAGTCCTAAAGCTGGATACGTACATAAAAATTATATATTGAGTTTGACTTGAGTTGGTAAATTTTGTATGTTGTAATTAGGGAGGGCTAGATTAGTAGTCTTTGACAATATGTAAGTATAAATGGTTTAGTTTGATTGTGTTGTAGTGACACGCCCACGCACCTTATTTTATGTAAATATTTTTATGTTGTATATAGCTATAGTTAAGTATTTTAGGTAGGAATAAATATAATATTTTTGTTGTACATTTATTAATCCCAATATTAGTTAAGATTTAGGTAGATTAGATAATAAGTTAGGCTTAATTGTAAATATTATATTGAGGGGCTCTCCTGACGGTAAGGCTGCGCCGTAGGATAGAAAATGTACATAGTTTTAAGTGTCACGTGACCTCTGACGTCATAGGGGTCTCCAGAAAGTAAAGATCCGAGGTAGCTCAGGCAGACCCAGATTTTTGTATATAAGGCAGGCTGATTTGGAATAAACAGAACATTATATGGAAACCAGTGTCTCAGTTGTCCTCCAACCTCCGACCTACTCGCACCTCCATCGCTCCAGCCAAACGCCACTATATCTCCTGGCTATATACAACGACAATGGTGATACCGACCCAGGAGGCAAACATGGAAGACGAAGCAAGCAGAACCAACTTAGACATCTCACCTGAAGACTCTAAATTGGAGATTTTATCGAAAGAAATTCAGAAACTTACCTTAGAAGTCGCAGAGCTGCGAGGAAGACAACAATATCGCCGTCCTGCTTACACTCGCAACCGCTCGAGATCCAAGTCTGCGAACAAGTCAAGAAAGCCGGGAGATCCTGATTGGCTATGCCGTTACCACTACAGATTCCGTAATCGAGCGAGAAGATGTGAACCTCCATGTTCTTGGAAAAAACCACAACAGAACTCGGAAAACTAGAAGAGGCATCGAAAGCGGCGGAAATCGATGTCGAAGCCATTATGACCTACCGCCTAAGCGTCACCGACCGTCAAAGTGGTGAACGTTTTCTCATCGACACCGGCGCCGACATCTCAGTACTAGCAGTAAAGATGAAACGAAGATGCACCCCAAGCGAATTCACGTTATACGCAGCCAATGGAAGCACTATACGAACGTATGGAGAAAAAACGCTTCAGTTGAACTTGGGCTTACGACGCAACTACTCCTGGACGTTTGTAATAGCAGACGTCAAAAGATCAATCATCGGAGCTGATTTCCTGCGTCATCACAATATCCTGGTGGACCTCAAAGGACAACGATTAATTGATGGACTGACCAAGTTATCAATCAAGACATTGTCGACCAGCAGCGATGACTCATCCATACACGTCATCAATGAAAGTCATCCGTACAGCGATATACTCTCGCAGTATCCAGATATTCAGAGACCAATGTCGCTAAAGAAGCCTCTACCTCATGGCGTAACGCATCACTTAGAAACTACGGGACCGCCTGTCTACGTGCGTCCTCGACCGTTAGCGCCTGACAAATACATAGAAGCAAAAGAAGAATTCAACCGCTTGATAGAAATGGGAATTTGTCGTCCGTCCAGCAGTGCATGGGCTAATCCATTACACATCGTGAAGAAGAAGAACGGACAACTACGTATCTGCGGAGATTATCGACGCCTCAACGCTATGACAACTCCAGATAGATACCCAATACCAAGAATTCAAGACTTCACGTTCAGACTTCACGGCATGAAGATATACTCAAAAATCGATATCAAGAAAGCATACTATTGGATACGAATGGCCAGTAACGAAGATTCACAAAAAACAGCCATTACTACACCGTTTGGCTTGTTTGAATTCACATCAATGACGTTTGGACTTCGTAACGCCGCCCAGACGTTCCAACGATTCATGCATCAAGTACTACGCGGTCTGGACGAGTTCACATTCAGTTACGTTGATGATTTACTGATTTTTTCTCCGGACGAAGAAAGTCACAAGCGCCATCTACATGAAGTCTTCAAGCGCCTGACGGAATACGGTCTCACTATCAACACGGAAAAATGCGAGTTCGGAAAGGAAACACTAACCTTTCTGGGCTATCAAGTATCTGCAGCCGGTATTCAACCACCTAAAGACAAGACAGAAGCCATATCGTCATTTCCGAAGCCGAAGACCATTGAAGACTTGAGAAGATTCATGGGAATGATCAACTTTTATAGAGACGCGTTACCTCATCAAGCCGAAAAGCAGCTAGAACTCAACAAGCTGTTACACAACGCGAAAAAGAAAGACAAGACACCGATTTCATGGACGCCAGAAACGGAAGCAGCGTTCGAGCAATGTCGTGACAGCATTAAACAAGCGACGATATTGTCACACCCAATCACTGGCGCCACGCTACACATCATGACAGATGCATCAGACAAGAGCATCGGCGCAGTCTTACAACAACGACAAAACAACACGTGGAGACCTATAGCTTTCTTCTCGAAGACACTCAGCGACGCACAGAAGAAGTACAGCGTGTACGACCGCGAACTATTAGCGATGTACACGGCTGTCAAGCACTTCCGACGTTACATAGAAGGCTTGGATGTGGTTATTCACACAGACCACCGCCCGCTGACCTACGCCTTATCAAAAGCACCGAGCAACAGCGACACGCCTAGAAGAGAGAGACTGCTGCAGTTCATTAGTCAATTTTGCACCGCTATAGAATACATCCAAGGCAAAGAAAACACAGTCGCCGACGCATTGTCAAGGTTAGAAGAAATAACCTGCACTTCAACACTGGACTATACCCGTCTCGCTGACGAACAAGAACAAGATGAAGAGCTGAAACAATTGCAAACAAAAAACAACTTAAAGTTTGCACACATATCGCTGCCTGGCATTCTGAAACCAATAACCTGCGAAACGTCTACGGCGAATCCAAGACCGTACCTACCTACTTCGTTCCGTAAAGTCGCCTTCAAAGCACTTCACCAATTAAGTCATCCGGGGATCCGCAACACAAGGAAGCAGATGGCAGAGCGCTATTTCTGGCCTGGCATGAACGCTGATATTGGAAGATGGACCAGAACGTGTTTGGCTTGTCAAAAGAGCAAGACACAACGTCATACTGTCACACCTCTCGAACAGTTTCAAAACGCAGGGCGATTTGACCACATTCACGTAGACGTGGTCGGACCGCTACAACCATCCGAAGAATGCACCTACATAGTCACTATGATTGACCGACGCACCAAGTGGCCTGAAGCAGTACCAGTTCGTAACATCACTGCTGAAACTATAGCCAGAGCCATCTACGAGAACTGGATATGTAGATTTGGTTGCCCACTCAGAATCTCAACCGATCAAGCTCAACAGTTCCAGTCCGCCTTATTCCACGCGCTGATGAAGAAACTAGGAGTTACGCGCATACGAACTACAGCGTATCACCCGCAATCAAATGGGCAAATAGAACGCTGGCATCGAACGTTGAAGGCCGCATTAATGGCTCGTGGAGCTAGCACCACTTGGACGAAAGAGATAGCAACAGTTCTACTCGGACTACGCGCTTCACTGCATAGAACGTCGAATTTCAGCCCCGCGCTATGTACCTACGGATCAACATTACGCCTACCAGCTGATTTCTTCATACCAGCAAAGAACGTGAAAGATGAACCAGCCGATTTCATAAAGAAGATAGCACAAACTATGACGTCATTCACACCAGAAGCACAGAAGCTACCACAGAAACGCACTTCGTTCGTGCACAAAGACCTAGCCACGTGCACACATGTCTTTGTTCGAGTCGATCACGTGAAGAAGCCACTTACGCCCCCGTACGAAGGCCCATACGAAGTTTTACGAAAACACGAGAAATACTTCAAGATACAGCTACCTACGCGTACAGCAGTAATTTCTTTGGATCGACTGAAACCAGCTTACTTATGCGATGACGAAAACGAAGACAAAAATCCAGACTCTTCAACTGCAACAGCTGTGACGTCTACGAGGCGCAGCGAAACAAAGTCAGCTACAACCGTGACACCAGGTGGCAGCAGCGAAAACGCAGCAGCAGCAGCAGAGCCACCCCAGCAGCCATACACCACGAGGAGCGGCAGAATCGTTCGTCGTACCGTACGTTTTACTTGAAGGGGGGTGATGTAGTGACACGCCCACGCACCTTATTTTATGTAAATATTTTTATGTTGTATATAGCTATAGTTAAATATTTTAGGTAGGAATAAATATAATATTTTTGTTGTACATTTATTAATCCCAATATTAGTTAAGATTTAGGTAGATTAGATAATAAGTTAGGCTTAATTGTAAATATTATATTGAGGGGCTCTCCTGACGGTAAGGCTGCGCCGTAGGATAGAAAATGTACATAGTTTTAAGTGTCTTTAAGCCTCCGGCGCTGATGGTATCAGCAACAAAGTGGTCAAACACTTTTCTGTCCCCTTAATCTATCTCCTAGTCAGCATCTTCAATGCGGCCATGAGCAACTGCTCTTTCCCCGTTGCGTGGAAGTCCGCCGACGTCATCGGCATCCACAAGCCAGGCAAGAAGGCTACCGAGCCCTCTAGCTACCGGCCCATCAGTCTCCTCAGTACTCTGGGGAAGATCTACGAGCGTCTCATTCGGAGGCGTCTCTGGTCCCTTATCCACGAACATAAACTCCTTCCCGACGAGCAGTTTGGCTTTAGAGCTAGACACTCTTGCGTTCAACAAGTGCACCGCATCACGGAGCACATTCTAGATGGCTTCAACGCGAATCCAAAACCGAAAGGGACTCTCGCAGTCTTCTTAGACGTGGCGAAAGCCTTCGACAAAGTCTGGCACGACGGCTTGATTTTCAAGCTGTACCACATCGGCGTGCCAGATCGTCTTGTGCACATCATACAAGACTTCCTTAGGGATCGAAGCTTTCGCTACCGCGTCGAGGGGGAGCGATCGTCTCCCCATCCTATCAGAGCCGGAGTGCCCCAGGGCTCCGCGCTTTCCCCCTTGCTTTTCTCGCTGTACACCAGCGATATCCCGCGGTCATTTCATCCCAGTGTGCAGCTCGCACTCTTTGCGGATGACACCGCTATCTACTGCTCCGGATGGCAGAGAGTTCACATGCGTGGTCGCCTCCAACGAGCCCTCACCGAGATCGGTGCTTGGTTCAGGAAATGGCGGATCACGGTTAACCCAGATAAAAGTGCAGCGATGTACTTTTCTGACTACAAGCGTAGTCCGCCAGCGAAACCACTGTCCTTGTTCGACAAGCCCATTCCCTGGGCTTCGTCTACCAAATACCTGGGGGTTACCCTTGACACCAAACTCAACTTCAAGGACCATATTAAGCGAGTGCGCGATAGGGCTGCCTTTGTCTTAGGCCGCCTCCACCCTCTCATCTGCAAGCGTAGTAAGCTGTCCCTTAGAAATAAGGTGACGCTTTACAAAACTTGCGTTCGCCCCATTATGACCTACGCATCTGTCGCGTTTGCTCATACTCCCTCAGTACATCTGGATCGACTTCAGGTGATCCAGAACCGCTTTGTCCGCAAGGTGGTCGGGGCTCGCTGGTACCAGCGAAACTCCGACCTCCACTGCGATCTCGAACTCCCATCCATCCGTCAATTTATGAAGGATGCATCCCGCCGCTATTTTGATGCGGCACCTCATCACCCCAACCCTCTCGTAGTCAGAGCTTCAAACTACTGTACAGACACGACAGACTCGCCACCCCGTCGTCGCCGCCCGAGACACGTCTTGAGCGACCCGGATGATCCTATAGCAGCCGTAGTATCGGCTGCGCTAGGATCACCGGACCAGTCTAGCCCTTCTGGCTCAGGTACCGCTTTCGGCACCGGTATAGGATACCAGCGTAACACAATCAGACACCGACCCCGCCGGCGAGGTCGACGTACCCCCCGTAGGTTAGCTAGAACGGTCGCGACTTTCAATAGGGTCCACTCTTCCAGTGGACGTAGTCTTCTCGATCCTCTTATCCCGGCAACGGCCCAAGCCGAGGCTCGCACCTCAGGGGTGCCCTTGAGCTAGTCGCCTCCCACTTTTGACGGCTGGGCGCCCTAAGCGCCCGCCCTCCCGCCCGGTGACGCTGTAAAGGTCGATAGAGACCAACAGCATTAGCTCGTTCAAAAAAAAAAAAAAAATTTTAAGTGTCACGTGACCTCTGACGTCATAGGGGTCTCCAGAAAGTAAAGATCCGAGGTAGCTCAGGCAGACCCAGATTTTTGTATATAAGGCAGGCTGATTTGGAATAAACAGAACATTATATGGAAACCAGTGTCTCAGTCGTCCTCCAACCTCCGACCTACTCGCACCTCCATCGCTCCAGCCAATCGCCACTATATCTCTCGGCACAACGCAACCACAGTTGTCAGTCCGATGACGCTTGGTGGTTGTGACAGCTTATACGATGTCGTCAAATGATGGCAGGGGGCGTTGCGAGCGTTTTCGCCGTTAGGACGCACAGTTAATCCCACGATTCGAAATCTTACAACTTCCGACTTGTGTACGCGATGAAAATATTTGTGTACGTTTGAATGCACTTCTTTGAGACGATTTGAAAATTGACCTTGAGGGCACTACCGAAACACTAAAAAACCACTAAGGAACGATTGTGAAGCGGGATATGATTCTACGGTGGTAAAGGCGTGTCTTCATGGAGTCCCGTGCTTCGAAAGTCGGCTTGTGATTTCGGTGGTTCGGCAGGGTGTCTGGGCTGGGTCGTAGTGGTCCGTCGTGTCCGGTCTGTAGCGAAGCTCGCGTCTGTTCGACTCGTTCTGGTCGACGGCTGACGAAATCTTGAGTCGCTAGAACGTCGCTAGGTCACCAGTTTGGGACCTCGGACAAGTGGATGAAGCGTCCGGTGGTCCTTCTGTTAATTCGCTTCTTATTCGGAGGGAAGTGCAGAGTAGTGGCTCAAGTAAAAGGCCGGAGAGTCGTAATACACAATACTTTTTATTTAAATTGGTGGAATCGCTAAAATACTAATACAATCTTTTGTCATCTCCTAAAATCCTAGAGTAAGTAAGGACCACGTAACGATGTCCCGTCGCGAGCGCAGAGTAAGGGAAAAGGCAATCTCCCTGCCACAGAGCGCTGGCGACGGGGCGGTGATCCACAGACTAACGGAACTACTTAATAACTAATAGCAGGCTGATGAGGTGGCGCTTAGATACGCCATAAACTTATACGGGCAATATTAGACACGAGGGCTTGATTTCCAGACCACGAAGGTGTGGCTCCATGCATTTGTGATTAGTTATAATAATTAATCAATTCAGTTAAACCGCTCTATAAAGTGTTTTTCCTTCAATTACGACTCGAATGAAGAAACTTACAGTCCACGCTCTTCCAACTGAAGCTGTTCCTTACAATATACCATTATCATAGTTTATACAATACAATACAATAATACTTTATTGAACACCAACTAATACATAACAACCTTCAAAAAAACTTACGAAAAATGGTAGAACAAAGAGCAAAAAGTTTATATGCCTAATTAACTTAATAAAAAAAACCTTGCAGTTTCAAGCGCAGATCCAGTATGACATCAAATATGATCTACAATTTTCTACTTTAAACAAAGCATAAAAATGTGCTTGAATGCCGTCTTAATTTATATTATTTTTCTACGCATATAAAATTTTATTCACGCACAGTTAAAGTTAAAAATTGAAAAACATATTTGAAGCTGTAATTATGAAGTTTTTGATGTAATTAAAACATTACAACTCCCAAACCCCAAGTCCTATTCATACAACAAAACGACTGTTGAGTACAAGACTAAGTATGTTAAATGACCAAGTAGCAAAATGGGAAACATTTAAATGGAAATTCACTCATGTAGCATAGATAAATATCAAATACTCAGAATTTCTAAATATAACGACAAAGCAGGTAATTCGCGTAAGTCAAAAACGAGTTTCATATTATATCCAACAGCAAATGTAACAGTAGAAAATACGGGTATCGTGTGACAAAACAAATAAGATACATTAATCTATGTGTTTTAACACTGGATTCCATTGTGCATGCTTTTATCGCGGCACCAGCGATCACCAGACTGTGAAATGTACTACTATTTGTCAACTACTCCACACCATTGTAATATTTGGTAGGAACGTGCATTACGTTTAATAATATATACAAGGTGGAATTTAATTCGTTCTTTTGCTATAATATATGTATTCAGTCTATGCTATAGAATGCTCCCATATAACTAAATAAAAAAAGTACTTATGACATAAAACTTACATCTAGGTATAATCAAATTTGAATTCTAAAGAAAAGCCTTGCGACATTGAACAAAGCAGGTGTTTTATTACCTACGAAACATTTACAAAGCACTCAGCTGGTTCCCGTGCTATGTGTACCGTTAAATAGACATTTCGGCTGTCATGCAGTTATTTTAGGAGCCACTAAATATTAAAACAAAACCTATTTTTTTTTAATTGGTCCTTGTACGAACATACTATAGCATGGTCTGAGTACATATATTTAAGGAAAAGAATGAATTAAATTCCACCTTGTATATACATATGGAAGTGTTTTATTTTTTAGTACAAAACGATTTACAAGAAGGACTTTTAATAACGCAACCTTAACGCAACCATCTAGCTCCAAAATAAGCAAAGCAAGCTTTGCTTAGTTTGGGGCTAGATGGCGTTGTAAAAACCAAACTAAGCAAAGCTTGTATTATGGGAACCAAATAACTGATACAATACTTAGATACTTTTTGTTTGTACAGTTATAACTTAGTAGTTATAACTTAGATAATTTAGATAAAAATAATAGAAAAGTTCACGGTTCAGGAATTGTTTTTTCGTTCTCTCCTTGTACCCCTGAACCCAAATCCTTTCCTGTTTCTTTTTCTAAATGACGTAGGGTTTCATTAGTATGTAACCAGAGAAAACCAATCTTATACTTGCATCAATTGTGTTACTAATACCTTGTTTTACCCGTGGAATTAGTAAAAGCAAATAAAACAGCCCTTCCTATCATTTACAGAGCACGTTCGTACACCATAAACGTTTGGTTTATAGCACCGAACGTTTCGCAGTTATAGTGCAATGAATGCGATAGCTTCCGCACTATCTCGGTAATTAAAAATTGTTATTGCATACACTAGAGATACTCATGATTTAGAAGACAAATTCTTGTAATAAATGTTTAAAAAAACGAGTATGCTTACATACATACACGTGTGAATTAAAACTTATTTAGCTTCATCTCTCTTGCCCCTACATTAATATACGAAACTTAACTCTCTTTCTATTTTCACGTAGAGAGAGAGAGAGAGAGAGATGTAAGTATATCTCCCTCTCAACTTCCGTTCACCCCACTAGTTTACCTCCAAGTCAAGCGTGCGTAAAGAAGTTTTACTTCAATGTAATTTAAATTTTCAATTTTTATTTGCATTCCTCAATGTTGTACAGGTGTAGGTAGTTTTTCAAAACAACAGTTCATCGTGGACCCTGTCGGGCACGCAACATTAAAAGAGAGGAAGACAAAATTAAATTTTACTAGATTAGAAACAGGAGCGGTTACTTATTTTATACTAAAATTAATAAGTTTCCATATAGTCTTATGCCCATGTGCACCAAAGTTTGAAAGCTCCTAAGATGCCTAGCCTGGTTTCTCGTACGTAACGTAACAACAGTTTGAATAAACGTAAGGTGAGTTTATTTAAACTGGTGTCAAGTCAGCGTGTCAAATACTGGACGCTCATTGGTTAAGATAGTCGATGATCAATAGGCAACCAATGAGCGTTCAGTATTTGATTTACCAAGTTGATGCAAATCTAAACTCGGGAGAAATTTTTGCTTAGCTAACTTAAAATTCAATAGACTTTAGCACACACGGGTGTATTATAAAAATGATTCGTTAAAAATACAAACGTGTTCGCAAAGTCAGCCATTAGATGTGCATCCAAAGTGCAGTAGCGTTCTGTTATATTAAGTACCACAAATATGTAGTGGTCACTCAGCGGCTGAGTGTGACTGCAACTAAAGTTACGATCACAGAACAAGAAAAATAATATATTCCAAGTGATCTTTGATGACTAGATAGGAGTGAAAACTAAGTAACTTGTGACATAGAGCGTGCGGTGACGATGACGAGAGTTTCACGGATTTTGTTCACCCAAAAAGTACACAATATACATATAGCTTATGGGAAGCATTCGGTGACGATGACGCGAGTAACATGATTTTTGTTCACCCTATAAGTACTTAACGCGCCCAAAAAAGTTCGCTTCAGTTTTCCTGTTCTGTGGTAGAGATGCATTTCTACAGCGATAGCTTCTTTCGTTCCACTCAAAATAAAAACTAATAGCTTCTTTCATTCCACTCAAAATAAAAACTAATAGCTTCTCTTAACAATTCTCATCAGATTTCCGTCAACTGTTAACAATATTTATTATCATACTATTGTTCGCCCCCGGCGCCTCTCACCGGAAGTCAGCCTTAGGGCTGCGACCGGAAGCAGGCGAAATAATTATTAATTGCCATTCCTGAGGAAACGTCTTAAGACGTCTCTACGGGGAGTCTCGAGACAAAATGATTTAGATTTTAATGAATTTCGTAGTTAATTTTGTTTGGATTTGATTCAATGTTTTGGAAGGTAATTAATAATCGATGTATTCTTCGTAATGAAAGTAAATGCATCAAGGAATGAGAAATACATATATGTAAATTTATTAAACATTATGATATCTCAATTGTAATCTAAATATATATAACTCAAAGGTGACTGACTGACTCACATAGTGATCTATCAACGCACAGGCCAAACCATTGGCCGGATCGGGCTGAAATTTGGCATGCAGGTAGATGTCATGACGTAGGCATCCGCTAAGAAAGGAGTTTTGAAATTCCACCCTTAAGAGGGTGAAATGGGTGGTTGAATTATTTTCCCATAGGCCACGCCACGGGCGAAGCTGCGGGCAGAAGCAGAGCTTATAAATCTGCACATATAAGATTCAAAGTCCTGATTGACTGCCTGACTTATATATCAACGCACAGCATAAACCGCTGGTTCTAGAGACTTAAAATTTGGAAGGTGTGTTTTTCTAAAGTGTAGGTATCCACTAAGAAAGGGTTTTTCGAAATTCCAAACACCCTAAAAGGGTGAAGGTACCTAGTTGAAATATCTATGAAAAAAATTCTTCGTTTCTTATAGGCCACGCGGGCGAAGCCGTGGGCAGAAGCTGGTGTAGTATATAATAGGAAAAGAAAAATTTAAAAAAATACAAACAGGTGAACATAGCACCTCCTCTTTTTGGAAGTCGGTTAAAAATAGAAAGTGGTTACTGTGTGTAGAAGTTGTCTTTTTTATGTGTAATTATTTGTTTTTTACGTATTTATGGAAACTTGTAATTGGCTTTCTTTGTACGTATACTTTTCTATACGTGTAGCTGTAAATTTTCTTAAAATTTTAAAATAATTTAAATTAAAATAAATAAAATCACTGCAAATTTATAGTTGTAATCGAAGCTTCGGATCGGAGTTTTCTGTTCTGCATTGTGCCGGATTGCTTGCACCACTAGTGGGAAATGGAACTTATTTTTTTTCTAACTCACATGTACCTAATGGGCTTGCTGTATAATGTTTATCATTAAGCACTTTGTAATTTTGTATGCTTAGTACAATAACTCAAGTACCTAGTCTCATTTTGACTTCTAACAGAGATGAAGAAAACCTATTTTGATTTCGACATTTTGATTTTTTTTCAATTGAAGTACGAGTATTGTCAATGTATTGTCAAGAAAAAGAAAATATTAGTCATTTTACATACGGCTAAATACTGGTTGAGTTTTGGCGGGAATGCGAAAAAGATTGCGTCACCGCATTGTATTATTTTCCAAAACTTGTGTTATTTTAAGTGTTAGTGCATAAAATTGGTGGCATTCTATTCGTTAAGTGCTGGATTACAGGCGTGAGTGTGGGAAAATGGTATAATGATGGTGAAACGTTTCTTTTCGTGTTGTTTCCAAAACTCCATAGAAGCTTCAAGTAAAATTGCCACCACTTCACTAGGAGTATGACTTTGTTGGACTATGACTTGATGACTTCAACTGTGACTTGACACATATTTGCGTGAAATATCATTATTTTGATAAATTATTAATAACTTGACACTGGCTAAATACACGAAAGTGTGGAGCCAAAACATAAAAAAAAATACAAATACTGGTTTCTTTTGTACTGGTTCTTTAAGTAACTACATCTCTAAAATAAAGGCCGTACATTGAGGATCACATTTAACTGAGTCCATCAACTGAAAACTACTGCATTTTAGCACTCCGATCCAATTCAACCCCACCCAGACCCCAAAACCCTTAATTTATTCTTTCATTGCGTCTTATTATTTGCAAATGGTCTATTTGTCGGGACTTAACCCTTACCGCGCAGATGGGGTCTCACAGACCGCGGATTACGCACTCTCGTCTCGAATCGTCAAACGACGTCGTTCGCCCCTAAACGTTCAAAATTTATTGATAAGGACATTGACAGATATTGCCGTAGGTCTCGTAAAATGCAAGCCAGATTAAGGGTTCACGGAAATTTGCAAATGGGACCGGTACTGATATACAAACAGTAGGGTCATTTTAGGTTAACTTGTCTTGAAGAAATTTAAAAACTGTTCAGTCCAATAAACTTTTGATCCACGGACCTTCTTTCACAAGAAGAGCGAAAGTAGAAGAAAGAACGTAGAAAGAGAAAGAGAGTAGACAAGTGACACATTTTCCAAATTTTTTGTGATTCTTGAACATTTTGGTTTCTTGACGATGTTTTCCTTCAAGGATATAAGAATGAGTGCAAATTCTGTTCAAACTTGAAAAATCGTTGGTGCAGGGTCAAGGAGTCGGTTTGAAAGTCGCACGACCAGCGGTTGAGCCACTTTCGCTCCAGAAAATGTATGTGCACGCAACTGAAAAGTATGCTTATTAGGTTTGGTAGATGCTATATTTTTATTTAAAATTAAGTAATTAATTATTTACAGCTTAATTAATCGTTACAGATTAATCGATTAATTGCAATTAATTAAAGTTTAATTGATTACGGTTGCGTTTATTAATAGTTTAATTAATTAATTACAGTTTAATTTAAATTTAATTGTTAAACCTTACCCAAGAACGCAAATATACAAAGTTGAATTTTTAAATTAGATGAGATTGTGCAAAATATGTACTCATTTAGTATTTTTTTTATTTCTATATAATTGTCTCAATTTCCTAGTTAAGAGTAGAGACTTTCACGTGACTAGAAAATAGAGAATTTGTTCGAACAGCCCATACTGTAACTACTATGTTACCACAGGTTCGGTCTCATTACGATTGGGGATTCCTGTGTGAAACGGTTTATATAAGCTTTTGTTGTGCAAATTTCGCCCGAGTGCGTGATTAGAAGCTATATGTATCCTGCTTTATTGTCTTTGTTAGCTGGTCGTAACTTTATCTTGATTCTATTTGTATCTAAAACGTAAGCCCCGGTTATTAGTTACCGTAAACTTACATAAGTATCTCTCATATGGCTTATTAAAAACAATGAAATGATTAGCAAATGTAATTTTTTTCTGCTCTGTATTTTTGTCAACTGTAGAATGTATATAAATATATGTAGGAATTATTGCGTCGAGGCCAGGAAGACAACACTGATTTTGCAGCACAACTTGGTTGTATTTTTATTAATTTCTTAAAACTAAAACTATTCCTCTATATTCAGTCGTTTTCAATTCCTCTTCTGCTACCTCTTTCACTCTTCATACATTCATTCATTCTTCCGATCATCCGTCCTTTTTTTACTACACGTTCCAAAACACTCATAATTCCTACATAAATAATCTGTATATTCAATAATATCAACATAATTACAACTAAATTAGTGTTGATTTTTGCCAACGTTTTCATTTTGTTTAGTTCAGTCATAGACAACATAATACTATACGAGTACCAGATTTGTTATGTTTTTGCAATTTTAAGGTAAAACTTCTTTAGACGCGTTAAGCACTTTTTGGGTAAACGAAAATCATAGAACTCGCGTCATCGTCACCGAACCTTCACCTGAGCTATAGCTCATGAAAAGCGTATATACTGTGTACACATATATGTATACAGTACTGTATATACATATATGTATACAGTATACATATATGTGTACACAGTATATACGCTTTTCTGCACTGTGTATACAGTAGTGTACTGTGTTTACGTATACTGTATACATATATGTATATTGTGTATATATGTTTACTATTTGGGTGAACAAAAAGCGTGAAGCTCTTGTCAACGTCATCGCACGCTTCCCATGAGCTATATGTCACAAGTTACCTAATTATGACTTCTCGCAGTTTTGACTATTCGGCAGTCCCCAAAGACTGCCTCTCATATTTTTTATTATGCTATTTTAAATCGTAACAAAAGACGAACTTCCTACTAAATAGCATGTTTTCATGCTAATGGCGTCTTAATGAGTGGTGAAGTGAACGAACTGAGCGTCAGACGCGAACATATTAATTACTTTCTCATACTTTAATGCACGTCAGGGGGTGATTTATGCGATGGAAGGACACGAGTTTTATCTTAAGGTATTTTTTATTTATACCGTAAGTTGGGATATATTTTTCTAGCTGCATTATCACAGACACCTGGGTCCGTGCTTTTTGTTAAATTATTTTAAATTTATTACTTAGCTCAATTGAGAATATTTCTTTCCCACAGGTTGTCAGTTCGTCATCACTCCAAAATCCAGCTCCATCAGTATTATTGGAGCAGCTATACTAGCAGCCTAGAGCCACACTGCGTTACTTCAAGGAGCTGAGATTAATCCCAAAAACTATTATTATTTTTCTTATTCTACATTGGCGTGATAAGTCCTGCACTGACATACAGCTTGGAGTAGTTTGTACATTTTTCTCGCCAGTTTGAAAAAGTTCTGATGGCTCGGATAGTTACACGAGCCATCAAACCCGAGCCATCCAAACTTCCGAACAAAAGAGCTATTCCAAGTAACGTAGCGTGAGTCTAGGCTGCTAGTACAGCTGCTCCAGCGTTACTGATGTTGCTGGGTTTTGGAGTGAACTGACAATCTTGGGTTTTAGAGTGAGGCCTATATTCAGCAGTGGACGTCTTCAAGCTGATAAAATTAATCTAAATTAACCTTTAATTTAGTAATTTTATTACAGTGTACAAAATTCAATCAATTTACTATAACGTACATGTTTATTTTTGGTGTTAATAAAGCGTTTTGTATTGTTTGTATTGTATGTCAACACTTGGACAAGAATGTCCGAGGGTCTAATGCATCCATCCCTTTTAATTCTAGCCCCCGTTTTGGTGGCAGTGACATACCTTGTTTATTACCTACCCCAAAAATCCATTTTTATGGAAAAGCAAGAGCTAATGTAGCTTAAACAACAATTTATTGGTGCGATTCCTCAATAAATAATAAAAACGGAAAGGGTCAAAAAAGCCTCTATTTCCATAGTGAGTACCCGAATATTATTCAATGGACGGAAGGGGTCACAGGAGCATAGACGTTAAAAACATAGATGAGCAACAAAATGTTTACTTTCGAATAAAACATATAAGTAATGCCAAAAAGAAAAAAATTGCGTCATAAGACGTGATCGTAGGTTAAACAATTTCTCGTAAGATATAATGTGATACGGTATCGGTATTTTATACCCTGCATTTTGGAAAGCAAAAGAATTACGTTATCTTATTCATCTCATTCCTCCATCCCCCTTCTTTCACCGGACATCAAGGCGTACAAAAACACCTACTATATTGTTGAAATTTCATCCCGCACTAAGCTTTTTTCTACGCACTTTATAATGCGAACAGCCAATCAGTGAAGCATATTTTTGGGGACCTTGTTTCCAGTTTGCTGTAATTTGGGAGCCTTTAAGTCAAGAGTGAACATTGGGGTGAGACAGTGGTCAAATGTTTTATCTATAAACAATAAAAAACGATTTTAACCCCAACTAAATAGAAGAGTGTTATAAAAAAACTAGTTGCGCCTGCGGTATCACCCGCGGATAAAAAGTATTATAATTATTTAATCATCTCACGGGAAATACTTAAATTTTACTTTTTCGGGATAAAATGTAGCCTATATGTCGAGTGTATGAGCTATCTTGGTACCGAATTTCATCTAAATCCATTCAGCCGTTTGAGCTTGAAGGAGTACTAAACCTACACACAATTACACATACAAACTTTCGCCTTTATAATATTAGTGTGATGTGTGATGGATAAAAGTCGCTGATTTAAATAGAGATTAAAATTAATTCTTCCTAAATAAATCCTACATTAACAAAAAAGCATAGGCATGTATTAGCTTGAAAAAGCGGTGTCATTTCTATACGGTTTACCACTCTGTATATAGTTGAAGGGGTAAACGTTGAATGCACCCCTAAATAAGGGGTAAAATGCTAAATTTACCAGGAATGGTCATTCGTCGCTTCTGCGGCGGACATCGCGATATTTTTAACGCTTTTGTGTTTCCCTTGCGCTGATTCCTTACGAATAGCTGGGCGGGCTGAAACATGGTGTAAGTTAAAAGCTTTAAATTCTATGTATCTTTGATCAGATGCATTATTTTGTCACCTTCCAATAGAGCGTTTATAACGTTGCTCGAAAGACCAATTTAAGCCGATCAATAAAGTTATAGTAACGTTCGCTTCGGTCGGTATCAAAAGATTTATTGCAAATATGCTATTTTTAGCACTTCTACAAGTCAAAATTATATTAGGTTTTTTTTGTCAAATAATATATAGCAAGCCCATTACAGTATATGCGTTTGAAAAAAAGCAGTTCTCTTTCTCACTACTGGTGCAAGCAATCTGGCACAATTCAGAACAGAAAACTACCATCTGAAGCTTCAATTACAACTGTAAAGAAGAAACTACAAGAAACTTTATCTACAACTGAAAGCTACTTCAGAGGACACGTTAAATTGTCGTCCAGTTTTCGTGAGACGTAAATCATTAATCCGAGCCAGGAGACATTGTATGGCCTACTAAATCTGACATCACTAGAACCTGGACTAGCCTACACGAGAAAAAAAAAATTCCAATAACTTTTACTTTAACACTATACATACATAGATAGAAATAAAAAATGCTTTATTGCACAAACAACAGATGTGGGTACATAAGCGAACTTAATGCTAGAGAGCATAAAAATCCAGTTAACCTGGGTTAATACATACATAAACTAAACATAATATTCGTATTAAATAAGGATTAAGCCAACTTCAATCGCCTAATTTTGTATTGAGAAATACTTGGATGATCAGCAAATATATGTAGGCAGAAGGAGTTGTGCGTAGGTTGCAACCTATATAACTATAGGCCTTCAGCATGTCCACACCGCGCCGTGTCTGGAACAAGAATTATCCGTAGTACACCGAGCGGTCCCTTTTTATAGCCAGATGGTTGAAGGAGCAATGATAGTTGCCGATGTTGCCACTGTAATAAATTTAAATGCCACCGTAGGGTAAATTACGGTACTGCCCGCTGCGCATAGAGTTTATAACTGGACGTAGCCGCCGTCATATATGTATTTTTCCAGTTATATTGATTTATAAACAAATGAACTTAGCCGATTTTCACACAATTTATATGGGAACCTGCTTTCAAATAAAAACATAAATTTCGTAATTAGTTTATAAATAATTGATTTATAAGGTAACAAACATAAAAAAACAATACGACCGAATTGAGAAGTCTTTTCTAAAGTCGGTTGAAAAACTTTCCCAAAATGACTCTATCGTTCTTGTGACTTAACCCATACAAAAACAGTTCAAGACTTTTGCCCGCCTGATCTTTCTTACCCATTTTCCGTGCAATAAAGTCGCGAGAACCCGTCACTCGTTTCAAGGGTTCGGTTAATAATTTTTACTAACCTTTGAACTCGTGGCGGAGTATTTTTACTAAGCTGGTGATTAAAAACATAATATCATAAAATAATGAATATACTATGATAGTGAAAATTTAATTAAAGCTTTATCATTTAACTTTTTATCGAGATCTTATTTATTTTAAAGAGTAAGTGTGAATAAGTGTTATGCTAAAACTAAACTACTAGAAACATATAAGTCGAATAATGATAAACGCCCAACATACATAGATCCTGGACCCTAACTATGGTTCCCTGTGTCTAGGGACCTAGAAACTACGAGGACTATGGTCCCACAACACCCAGACACAGAATAAGTAGTTATGTTTTTTATCTGCGCACAAATACTTGTCCTGCTGGGGGAATCGAACCCACCGCCTCCGGGTTATAAGCCAACCTGCTCAACCACCACACCACAGAGCCCGTTGTTTAAACTACTAATGTTTGTATGAAAAGCCTATTTAATCTGATAAAGCACGACTCAATCTAAGCCTTGCATCCAGTATTTGTCCACCTAACTCTATTACGCTGATGTCCAATTACTAAATACAACACCCTCTTAAATTATTCATTCCATTTGTCACCCTGTCAGCCATTGGAGGTGGTCAACAATAGGTCCCGTTACCCTAACTGTCCGGTAACAAAAACATGGCTAAGTTAAAATTAAGTATGCAGATTGGATACTATTGTTAGTTAAGTTAGTATGTTGGATTAAATGTTAATTGATTAAAACTGGAGTCTATGTTATAGTGTTTGTTAAGCTATTTAAGTTGATTTGGTCATTTGAATGTTGATGAGACAATAAGTAATGGACGATGTTTTCTTAATAGATGACCCGTGGTTCCTTCATGGATAAATAATAAATAAATAAATGAATATTCGTGGATATTTCACACAGCACCATCTAGCCCCAAACTAAGCAAAGCTTGTACTATTGAAACCAGATAACTGATGAGTTTGTAAGTACATACATAGCATACAATATATTACCCAGACACAGAACAAACACCGATGTTCATCACACAAACGTTTGTCCTGGGTGAGAATCAAACCCACAACTCACAGTTCAAAAGGCAGCTGAGCTATCGGGCCCAGTTATACATAATATAATTTTCCTGGTCAAAAGTTCTACCTGATTAAGCATAATTTTTTTATTGAAGCTCGTTCGGCCGCTGTAATTATAAAAATAAGAGTTTCCACAAACTTTTGCATTTGAATTTCTCGTCAGCTAAATCCTTTTACACTGCTGATACACGAGCCTACTATCACAGCAAGAAAATGAGGGCGAGGACGTGTTTCTTAACGTTATGGAATGTATCAGAAAAGAGGTTCTCCGTTGGAAATTGTTTCCCGCTGGCTACGTTTTTAAGCAGGTTGGTGGCTGTAACCAGATATTAGCTCAACCAGAATCTGACGATGCCAAAACTCTTTACGATCTAATAATAATAATAATAACACCCAACGATCACATAGATCTTGGACCCTAACTAGGATTCCCTGTGTCTAGGGACCCAGGAACTACGAGGACCATGGTCCCACAACGCCCAGACACAGAGCAAGTATTTGCGCTTTTTTTTCTTTCGTGGCACAAATACTTGTCATGCCGCGGGAATCGAACCCGCCTCCGGGTTATGAGCCGACCTGCTCAACCACCACACCACAGAGGCTATCAACTATACCAAGCAGTAATTAAAAATAGATTTATTTAATTAGTTACAATATTTATTAAGCCTGATAAAATATAAGGGGGTGGCATGTAAAAAAGGAAATAAAGTGTAAGTCCCTCCCTAATATTAGCACAACTAACAACATGTAAGTAGTATATTAAACTAGAACAAGGACCCAGGAGTCTGTGGTAAAGAAGCATAAAAAATGCTGGCATATACTGCAGGACCGTCGGATTCAAACATAGGGGCGCGTATTATTTAATTTTTTTAAATAAATATTAATATTTGGGGGCCCAGAATAATAAAAATAACGCCCAACGATCACATACAAGAATGCAAGCAAAGCGAATATCGCATACGTTGGTCGCAACGCTCCCTCTTCAGTGGTCTCTTCATTGATCAACCGCGCATAGACAACACAACACAACAACACAACAAGTAGACAACAGTAGTTGTTGTTGTATAGATATTAAGATAAATGTGTTACCGGATAATAAAAGTATGAATTACTGAATTAATTATAATAATAACAATGAATTACTTATTCTACTTGGAGTCTTCTGCACCCTGATAAGTAGGAATAGATTACCAGGTATGCATAAACCTATATAATAGTATGCTAAAGTAAGCTTAAATTAATTATATGTAATAATATCCAATAATTGGCTGCAATTAATCAACATCTAGTTTCTGACACACTGTCAACAACCTAATTATGGACGTTGGATAACTGTGTGTCAATTATTGAGTGCATTGTGAGATTGCTAACCTCGGCTTAATTATCTCTAGATTATTATACAGTAAGACTTGCTTGAGACATTGAAGATTTCTAAGGATATGTATTAGCGTTTGAATTATATTGATTTAGAGATTGAGGTTTTACAATAACATTCATTATCCAAGGCTACCAACCGATCATATAATTTTTTTTTTATATTCTAAATTGTAGACTGTAGATTAAAAAGAAAAAAAATGTGGTAAGTTCGACATCGACCGCATGCTGCCCAACCATTTTGAATTTGCTAAGTAATATTAGAATTTACCTATTTTATTTCATCTACATCCGCATCTTTTTCTGTGTTTGTTTGAGATAACTAGTACCTGTTTGTACTAAAGTCATGGCTAAGTCACAGAGAATTAAGTGTAAACTAGGGGCATAAGTTATAGGATTTAGGCTATCTAATTTAAGCGAATTTCACTTTGTTACTAGGCTATGAATAAAATTCTACATTATTATAACACAATTCTACGTGAAACAAAATCTGAACATCCACAATTTTACACGAAATATTAATTATTTTTATTAAAGTCAAACTGTTATGGTCTGTAATTAGTTTGATACATTGATCTTATTTGCCGAAGATCTAATTACATAATCTATTTAAGTTGATACTGAAATCTGGACTACGATTACAAGTAATGGAATTCAATTGAAATTACAATCATTATGTAATATGTAGATACCGTTATGTACTATGTACATAATCAACTGACAACCTCTGTGGTTTTGTGGTTGAGCAGGTCGGCCCATAGCCCGGAGCCGGCGGGTTAATTTCCCGGGCCAGGAAAAGTATTTGCACAAAAAAAAATCGCAAATACTTGTTTTGAGTCTGGGTATTGTGGATTATGGTCCTTGTAGGTCCTGAGTCCCTAGACACAAGGAATCTTAATTAGGGTCCAGTTTATGTATTTGATCGTTGGGCGGTTATTATTATTGTGTTTGAGTCAAATAGCAGAAAAATAATAATTAAAACTAAAAATTATCCCAAAAGACACTTTACATTACATTTCATAGCATTTACAAAATGTTATGTATTTTTGTTTTATTTTGTAACTGAATAGCGCATTTGACCGCGATCTGACCTGATGAAAAGTGTCGGCGGTGTGAGTGACGCGGTCGAGGTTTACCAATTATTCTGCCGCCACTGTGCAAGCACTATTGTGTTCGGGTTTATAGGGCTACGAAACTGCTACGAGCTACGGACTGTACTACGGAACCCTAAAATATATTATTCTCAGAGTACGTGAATTTACATGGTATCATTAGATATTATGATAAATGGAATCTTGTACCGGTTCAATTTGGTGTAAACCAATCCTGCAGTCTTCGGCTGAAAATAGGGTGACTACATTTTAGTGAGGTTTTTTAAATCAATAAATACTATTTTTGTATCTGTCGATCGCCTCTATCGTGAAATTTTATTTACTTAAATATTTCCGTTTAAAAAAGGGTTATAACTACCTACTTACGTACTTGTCAGATCTTAATCAAATTTAAATAGGACAACACAAGCACCAGTTTTCAAATTTAAAAAAATAATCATTAAAATCGGTTCACCCAGTCATAAGTTCTGAAGTATCAAATATAAAAAAATACAGTCCCAGTCATTTAAAAATCTCCTTTTTTTTAAATCGGTTCATAAGTCAGATTAGTTGTCTGAATAGCTTAGAAATTATATCCATTGTTTGTTTTTTTTACTTCAAACTTGTCTAGCATATGATCACGCTCTCACCTGATGGGAAATGACGATGCAATCGAAGGTGTAGCATGCTAGCAAATGTTTAGTAACCGATTGAGCGGGATTGGGCCAACATCAGCTACGACGAAGTTAAATTCGTGGAAATCTACTAACCGGCCACTCATAGTTGATTATAACTCAACCATTTATAAAATTCGATGGCAGCGCAAGCTATGAATTTCACGACAGATTCTTCTTCACCATAATCACCATCATTTTATACAATAAAAAAGTCAGTCTATGTACACAACTCAACAAAACAATTTATGGTTTGGACGCAGAAATTCCCAAACCAAAGCCACTCTATTAGTAAAAAAAGTATAGTAACAATATTTATCCATTATATGAATTGCATTCTCGTGCTATAAATCAGTGTGAGTAGTGACATCCGAGGTTTTGACAAATGGTTTGCAGGAACAGTGACGGGCAGAACAAATGGTCCGGAACTGTGCGCTCACCTTACTGACATCACGGGGCTTAGACTTGTAATATACAGACTCGGAAAAAACATTAACATCATTACAAAGTGACACATTCGGAGTAATATTAACATATATATAGGTATAACATGACTAGGTGGTACTCTTTCCTACCTATACGAATTTCGTATAGGTAGGAAAGAGGAATGATGATAAGAAATGGTGATGAAGGATCATAACTACTACTCGCTTTAACAACGGCGAAGGAAAACATCATCATTTTACTAGGCGGTAGAATTTCTGCAAAATTCGTCTAGGTCGGTACCACTGTTTTGCCAGTTATTCTGCCGCCAAGCAGCAGTACGCAAGCTACTCAGTGTTCCGATTTGAAGGGCATTGTAGCTAGTGAAATTATTGAGCAATGAAAACTTTATAATCTGATCTAACAGTTGAGTAATCTTATTTACCGTCACCCATAACAGAGCAGTGTCACTCGGAACTCTAAAGTATAGTTTCGCGTGACACTGCACTGTGCACGTTGTCCTGAGACATCAGCGCAGTCTAGTAATACTATGAGATCAGGTCACAAAGTCTTATTTGCCCAGTAAATTCACTTGCTACAGTGCCTTTCAACCCGGAACACAGTAGTGCTCGCGCATAACAGCTTGGCGGCAGAATAACTGGCAAAGCGGTGGTACCTACCTAGACGAACTATGCAGAAAAGCCCTACCACCTATATAAATATAACTTCAACTAGTAGACAATATAAGGAGAAATAATGAGAAATACTGATTCATGAATGTTGAAAGCGGTTTGTTGTGCCATCTCACAACACACTTACTTAACATCTACTATTCAGAGCAATAAAAACTACATAAACTGAACAATTCAATTATTAACCACGTACGCGGAACATGACCCGAATTGTCCATAACTTTACACTCATTACGCTCTCTTAAAAGTTTCTAGTCACGCGTTTTTCGCATTTACAAACCGTTCGGTGGCGAATAACCCAGCAGGGGCCAATAACTGGTTACGCTTAGGGTTGCCAGTTCAAATAACTGAAAAGAACAACATATTAATTTATTATTTTATTAAATCACGTTTGCTTAATTACTTTTTAATACTAGCACCTGTGATAAAAGAGTTATCAAAAAGCTGACATCTTATATTACAAAATCATACCGATTGTCTCAAGTCTTTATAGGTACCTAAAAATACAGTGAGTTTTATTCCCACCTAGGACAAACCTTCCTTGATTACAGGTGTTTGTGTTATGTATGTAAATACTGATAGATGGGTGAAATTTCCATCAATAATACATTCATTATTTATTCTAAGCTATTGTTACATTAATAAGTTTATTGTGAAAAATCTTCGATAATGTTACATTACTTAGAACAAATTAATAATGCTTACATGCTGAGCCCAGACCATTTTGTACAGCACTGTACACAGCAACGATGTTCGCACACAGCAAGGAATAGGTTATAGCTATAAGGAAGTTTTTAAATTTCATTAGGTTATGTTTTGTTCTTTTAAGTGTAATTATGTTTTGTTGTGTACAATTCTTTTGTTTTTTCTTAATGGAATTTAATTCCAACAATTAACAATAAATTAAAGATTCAAATTAACATATAAACAATGGGGCCTTGGGGACCGAGTGCTCACCAAATTTTTAAAGACCTTTCGAAACGTCTGGTTGAAGCCACACGTGACCAAAATGCTGGCCTCTACTTCGGCCAAAGATTGAGCATTGCCATTCAACGTGGCAATGCTGCCAGCATAATGGGCACGTTGCCTACTTGTAGTGGTTTGTTTGATTAAGTTCCCTTTTTAATGTTTTATGTTTATTAAATAATATTATGTTGTATCTTAGTTACATTATAAATACATATAAACATAATCCTAAACTATAATTAATTATTTGAAAAAGAGTAATATTGTAGGTTAAAAGGGGGTCATAAATAAAACACAGAATTTAGATCAACTTCTGCAGGAAGCGTACCCAAAAAGCTGGCAACATTCCCTCTTGTACAATTCTTGTAAATAAAGTGTATCTTTCTTTTTACTTTCTTTCTTTCTTACGTCATTGAGTTTCGAAATGTATGAAGTCTTACTAAAATATTATGAAAATAAGACCGTTTAAGATTGACCACCATGGGAACCCTAGTAGTTACCTCGAATATAAAGCAGAATGGTCGTTTACTGGAAAATTTACCTTTTCGCGCGGATATTAGGTTGTTGGAATTGTTTTTCCCGCTGTTTTATGTTGGATCCTATTGTTATTGCTGGTCAGTTGTTTAATTTTATAACACATAAGAAAAAAAACTATGAATTAGGTGTAATCTTTTTTATGACGTAAGATCATCGTCTTATTTGGAAACCATTATTCTACATCTAATTTATTTATTTTTTTACGAAAATCATACTATTATTGTAAACAAACACTTTTTAAATTTGCTGTTTTTTTCCTTGATTCTTCATTATCCAACTGATCTTTTGAACCACGCTCCGCTACCAAATGGTTATCTGTAGATTTTAAGTTATCTCAGAGTGGCAACACCGTATAACATATATATATCTGCTAATTGTCTTCGGTGTTTCCTATTTAAATATAAGCAAATCAATCACCTGAAAAAGCTTTCACTACGGGATTCTGCTGTCCCCTAATCACATTTCCATTAAGATCTCTACTCAATCGTCTGACTCTCGCTATCGTCCAATCACGCGCAAGTCAGTGTTGCCATAACAGAAAAGTCAAAGAACCCAAATTAATTTAAAAACATAGGATTGTGTGTTGTGAGGTAACAAACATCAAACATATATGAACACGATGAGATCTACCACTTAGTGATGAATTGTTAACAGCTGGAGGCTACATTAAATTTTGCTTACTCAGTGATAGGCTGCGTAAAGTCTCAAATTTTATCATCATGGAGACCTGCAGGGTGCTACGAAACTTTGATTGCAATGAAACCAGAGATAATTTCATTCCTAATTTGAAAACTTCCGTATTCACATAAACTGCATATTAAAACTGTAAAATCCATAAAAATTTTTTTGTTCTTTTTGTTGTAATCCCGTTTAGTGATCGCTCAGTTTGATTGCAATGCAATAGGAGAAATTTCATTCCGAATCCGAAAACTTCCAAAGTGACTATGCATATAAACTGCATATTGAAAATGTCATATCGGTTTCAAGTTACGTAATCGACTAACTGAATACTAATCTAATCACAGTAACTATGCATTCCTGAATGATAACAGTTGAAGCTCGTCAATCATAGTTCTCAATGCCTTCTAATTGACAGTTCAAGTGGCGATCGCTTGCGCCGAGACATGCCAACTCATCTTAGATAACACCTTGCGCTACAGGATGCTTCAAAATGGTTGGATAATATTAAATAATCTTTAAGTATAAAATTTAATCTCTATTTCCCTTGGTCATCGCATCACGCGTAAACTGATGGAACATTTTCGATAATTCATTTTTTGTTGTGTTTATTATTGGCAGGGAAGGTTCTTATGAAAGAAAAAATTAAGAAAGATGAATGTTCACTACGCGGGTGAAACCGCAGGGCGCAGCTACTAACAACAATAATAATGCCTAACGATCACATACGTAGATCCTGGACCCTAACTAGGATTCCCTGTATCTGGGGACCCTAAAACTACGAGGACTATGGTTCCACAACACCCAGACTCAGAACAAGTATATGTGGTTATTTTTTGTGCACTATACTTGTCCTGTCCCGGAAATCGAACCCCCTGCATCCTGCATAAAATGCCAATGTAATAATTCACAGACACAATAACACAGTGTGTATTACACAAAAATATAATATTAATTATATAAACGGATATTATAATTCAATTATTGATTTAATTTAGGGTATAACCTTTATTTATTAACTTATCAATTTACATTTATTTCACAATAAAATTAATATAAAGTTATGTATTCACTGAGTAAATTTAGATTTAGATTATTTAAATTAAGTTATTTTCAATGTAATAACTTGAAATTCAAGAATGTGTTTTGGCTTAATATGTATAGATAATGTATATTTTAGTTTGGTACTCTAGCAAATAATAGGTCTTTACCTATGAAATTGCCGTATTGCAGTACAGACTTTTTCAAACAAAAAAAAGTTTTGATTGGCTATGAATTCTAAACTCAAATTAATTTTGTTTTAAAAATATGACATTCTATTTACAATATAAGTATTTTGTTTATTGATTAGCGTTGTATTTTCATTACATTTCAACATTTTTCCTCATAATGGATACTTTGAAATTTCGTGTAATTATGGAATATGAGTTCCGTCGTGGCACCAACGCGGCACAAACGACACGTAACATCAACGACGTTTACGGAGAGAACTGTACAAACGAACGTACAACCCGTTATTGGTTTGCTCGGTTCCGTTCTGGGAATTTTGACTTGAAAAATGAACCTCGTGGTCGTCCGGAAACTTTGGTCAACAATGATGAATTAAAGGCGATTGTGGAAGCTGATGAATCTCAATCTACAGCTGAGCTGGCAGCAGCTTTTGATGTTAGCATCAAAACAATATTGGTCCATTTGCGACAGATTGGCAAGATAAAAAAGCTTGATAGATGGGTGCCCCACGAACTTAACGATCGCCAGCGCAACGTAGGCGTCGAGACTTGCCTTGCGCTGCTTAACAGGCACAGAAATGAAGAAATTTTGAACCGAATTGTTACGTGCGACGAAAAATGGATTCTTTTTGACAATCGAAAGCGCTCAGCAAGTTGGTTAGATCCTGGTTCGGTACCAAAGCAATGTGCAAAACGAAAAATGACCCCTAGAAAGGTGATGGTCACAGTTTGGTGGTCTAGTGCTGTTGTGATTCATCATAGCTTTTTACAAAACGGCGAGAGCATTACTGCAGATGTGTACATTGAAGAACTGACCACAATGATGGCGAAACTCGCACGTCTGCAACCAGCTTTGGTCAATCGGTCGTCTCCACTGCTACTTCACGACAACGCGCGACCCCATACTGCACAACAGACCGTCTCTAAGCTGCATGAGTTGGGTTTGGAAGCTCTCCCTCATCCGCCATACTCACCAGATCTTGCGCCTACCGACTATTACTTTTTCCAAAATTTGGACAACTTTTTAGCGGGAAAAAAATTCAATTCCCGAGAGGCAGTACAAAACGCCTTTGAAGAGTTTGTTGTCTCCCGTCCTGCTGATTTTTTCAAGAAGGGCATCCATAAACCGCCACAGCGTTGGCAAAGATGCATTGATTGCAGGGGTGATTACTTTGAATAAAAGAAATAAATAAGTTCGAAAAAAAAATACTTTAACTTTTTTCAAACAAAACGGCAATTTCATAGGTAAAGACAATAACGATTGAAAAAGACTTTATCTATTTAAAAAAATGAAGTTCAAATTAAAAATTTAATAATAATATTATTCAATCATTTATTTAAATATTATTTTAAATCTTAGTTTATCACAATGTTTCTATAAAAAATCATAAAAATTAACTAACTGTATTTATTATCTATTATATGTATTAAAAGACAACAACAAGATATTATAATAATAACCAAAAATCACACCTTAAAAAGCCAATACAAAAAAAATCACTTTACAATACAATAGAGCATAGACTATAAAACACGCGTCACTCCTTTCCAAAGCGTTAACATTATTAAACTCCGCTCATGAATCTTTCATAACCTTTACTAATACAGCCTGTATATGAACACAGGGTTTCACCTCGCCTGTCATCGCCAGTTCCTCGTTAATCATAGAGCTAGACTCTAGGTATCAAATGTAACGCCTAAGTTAAGACCCAAGTATCGTTACGGCAGCTAGTGCGGTGATTAATGATGTATTTTCTAGTGCTAATACATGCAGAGATAAGCAATAATGTACATATATAATAATAATAATAACCCCCAAACATAGACCCGGGACCCTAACTAGGACTACAAGGACCATGGTCCCACAACACCCAGATTCAGATCAAGTATTTGCCTTTTTTTTCTGTGCGCAAATACTTGTCCTGCCGCGGGCATCGAACCCGCTGACTCCAGGCTATGAGCCGAATGTTGAGGGACCAGAAACTACAAAGACCTCGTAGTTCTTAAGTTCCTAGATACAGAGAACCTAGTTAGAGTCTAGAATCTATATATTTTATGTGATCGTTGGGCGTTATCAAAATAATCGGAAGACAGTATTTAGGGACAGTTTTTCAATTACTTAGCTATTTTTCTTCATAAGAAATTCAAGCTTTGTGAAAACCTTTAAAAAAAAAATGCCACTTTCAAAGACCATCCAAATAACAGAAACCTTATTATAATTCCTATCGAACTGTAAACGACAAACATCAAACGATAATAACTCCAATATCTCAAAAGTCTTTTTTTCTCTAAGAAACAATAACTTTAAAGTATTTTCGAGTGCATAAAATGGCTTGGGGGTATTTTTTGCTCAAGCGATGAAAGGGTTAAAGAATTAACCCCTTTGGCGTCGGCATTAATTAATGGCAAGCTTCAAAGATATTGTTTTGGAAAAATGTGATTCCTTTGAAGTATTTTAATATCTGCAGCGATAAACACAAAGTTGACTGATTTTGAGAGATTATTATTATTAGTTTTTTTCTTGTTACATGAAAATGACGCTTTGTATAAAATTTTGCAGATGTAGTTTAAACATAATATTTATTGGTTCGTGTTAGTAGGTATTAGGCAGAGAAGCAGTTGATCACTTTTTGAATTTGCTGAACCGATTTCAATGAATATTAGTATATAAATAATATAGATCATTTACGTGTAGTTTGAATAATTCTGGGATGGTTATATTATTATGTTACACTACTAAAGGATTTTTGGATAAAGTAGTAGACTAAAGGCACCGTTCATAAATCGCGCTTAGGTAATCTTAATTGTTTCGTATTACGAATTTTTTCTTTTACCACAATTTTACGAACGAACGTCTGGTTTCGTACGTACATGACATTAATAACATGACATTCTAACTCTAGAGTGCTAGTTAGATGTAATAGTTGGGAAATTTTGACTAGGTGCGAAGAATTATCTGCAAAGTTCGTCTAGGTAGGTACCACCACTTTGCTAATTATTCTGCCACCAAGCACTACTGTACTCTGGCTTGAAAGGCACTGTAACTAGTGAAATTACTGGGCAAATGTAGACCTTACGACCAAACATCTATTAATCTTATAACTAGACTGTGCTGATGTCAGGATGACGTGCGCAGTGCAGTGTCACGCGAAACTTTGCATTAGAGTTTCGAGTGACACTGCTACTGTTATGGGCAGCCGTGTCTCTTAAAATCAGGTTAATGACTAGTAACTAGTCACATCATTCATAAACATAAAAAAGACCTTATGAATATAATAATACATTATAGCGGTATGTATTATTGTCATACAAGTCATTTCCCCACCGATGTCGGTAGCATGATTAAACGCCTTTACGGCTGTAAAGCGATGCCGCACTGTTTGATTTCAAATAGGGTTGTCATAACAAAAACATTAAAAACTGACCCGAGCTCAGTTGGTATTAGCGCTGCTTTCTGAGCTGTAGGTTGTGGATTCGATTTCTGCCCAGGACAAACATTTAAGTAATCTAAGTATTGTATCAGTTATCTAGTTCCCATAGTACAAGCTTTGCTTAGTTTGGGACTATATGGCACTTTGTGAAATGTCCACAAATATTATGATTATTATTATATTATGCTGAGTGTCGTGTATCTGAATAGTCTGCTTTATTTAATGCAATTTCCTTACTACTAGACGGTCGGCTAAGCTAGACGGTCCTTTCGTGGTCGAAATATCACCCATTCGTACTAAGCGATTTGACTCAACGTTCTTAATTAGAACGGCTAAAGCTTAATTAGGAGGGCAACAGCACATACAGCCCTTAATTTGAAATGACAATGGTGTCGATTCGGTGTCGCATTCTCTAAAACTAAACTTAAAGTATGGCGGCACTCTTCTGATAAAGAGGAAATGAAAAAGACGGAAATATGTTAATTTCGTTTAGCTGTAGAGAATGCGACACAGAATCGACACCAATATCTCTTTGACAGCCCTAATTCTCCGCGCTATTAACCAGCGATCTGTTAATCATCGGTTTGGTTTATCGCCGCCCGCCGCAATAAATCTCCGAACGATTGTTGTTTATCGTTTTATGACCGTATGTGTTTTAATTTTGGGTAGATTAGGAATGGAGATCCAATTGCAGATTATGGGCTTTAGGAAAATATTGGATGGTAAATGTGTAGGACGCCCACCGACTAGGTGGAGCGACGACTTGCGCCGAGTCGCTGGCAGTAATTGGATGAGAAGCCGCCGAAGACCGGGCTCAATGGCGTACCTTGGGAGAGGCCTATGGACTAACACAGGCTGATGATGATAATGATGACAATGAAATATTTTGGAATCAAAATGATCTAACAAAGAACCAAGATAACGACATAGCCCAAAGGATTATTAAATCCTACTAATATCATAAATGCGAAAGTTTCTGAGTATGGATGTATGGATGAATATTTGTTACTCTTTCATGCAAAAACAAATGAACGGATTTGGATGAAATTTGGAACACAGATAGATTATGACATGGATTAACACAAAAGATACTTTTCATCCCGATAGTATGTTCCCGTGGGACAGTTATTGCACACAGTTTTAGGTTGTGCGTTGATATATAAGTCAGTCAGTCAAGACTTACAATTTTATATGTGTGATACGATTTGGATGGAATTTTGCGCACTAGCTGTCATGACCGGCATCACTTTTTATTCCGTAAATATGTCCACGGGAAAAAATGTGATCGTGGGTGAAACCACAGGCGCCTCTAATAAGTTAAGTTTTCATTTTTCTCTCTTCACGTTTCAACGGATTTGCATGAAATATAAAATGGAGATAGCTTCCTACCTTATAAAATTAGGTACCTATATTTTTATCAACACATTATTAATTATTAACAAACATGAAAAACGTTTTTACACCATCCAAGCGCAAAAGTACAGTCGCACAAAAAATCTCATCCGATTGTACACTTTTAAATTCGTTCCAGCACAGACAACGGTCGTTTGACACAGAGTGCATTGCATTCTATTTACGAAAGGAAATGCCGTTGACAGAAAACACTCCTTTGTTCTGGGACGTTCCATTTTCAAATGGAACCTGGGGTTTGGCACGTAGCAAGTTTTAATTCAGTTGGCGTATGTACGTGGAGTGATTAATTTATTAGTCTGACTGTACGGTGAACATATTCCTTGAAGATTGGAAATAGAAAATTGTTTTCTACCAATTTCTAAAGAGAGCAACTTTTTTTTTGATTGTATTTTTTATTTGTTACCTTAATTATAGAGGGGCTGCAGCGGGAGTATTAAAGTGAGACGATAATTATACTAAAGTTCTTTTATTTAATGTAAGTTTGTCCTTAAAAGTAATTATAATTAATATGTACAAGTGGCAGGTCTCGGCGATCGAGAACGAGTGACGTCATAGTGCAAAGGAAAAGGCTGACATTCTTGGCAGTTTCTTTGCTTCTAGCTCGACCCTTGACGATGGTGGCGCCACACCGCCTGTTCTTCTGCGATGTGGGAGTTTCATGCCAGAAGTACGTTTCACTCAGAAATTGGTACGGAAGGAAGGAAGGAAGGAACTGTCTCTTGATGTGCATAAATCGAGTGGGCCAGATGGTATTCCGGCTATCGTCTTAAAAACCTGCGCTCCGGAATTGACTCCAGTCTTAACGCGCCTCTTTATACTTTCATATTCAACTAGAAGTGTGCCATCTTCGTGGAAGGTTGCCTTAGTCCACCCGATTCCTAAGAAAGGGGACAGATCAGACTGTACTAACTACAGACCTATAGCTGTTACCTCTCTGCTCTGTAAGGTGATGGAGCATGTAATCAATACCCAGCTCTTAGGTTACCTTGAAGATCACCAGCTTATCAGTGACCGTCAATACGGTTTTCGTCACGGTCGATCAGCTGGTGACCTCCTGGTTTACCTTACTCACCGCTGGGCCGAAGCCGTGGAGAGCAGAGGGGAGGCTCTGGCAGTCAGTCTTGATATTGCCAAAGCTTTTGATCGGGTTTGGCATAGGGCACTGTTATCGAAGCTTCCATCTTACGGCCTTTCCGAGGGGCTATGTGCATGGGTCGCCAGCTTTCTCTCCAACCGGAGAATTAAGGTAGTTCTTGAGGGCTCCTGCTCCGAGAGTATGCCTATCAATGCTGGCGTCCCTCAGGGATCTGTGCTTTCACCAACGTTGTTTATTCTGCATATAAATGACATGTTGCAAACTAGCAACATGCATTGCTATGCGGATGACAGCACTGGTGATGCACAATATGCCGGTTATGCAAATACCCCTCACGAAAAAGTTGTAGAAAGTAGGAACAAGCTTGTGTCTGAAGTTGAAGCTTCCCTTGAACATGTTTCAGATTGGGGGAAACTGAATTTAGTGCAATTCAACCCAGCTAAGACACAAGTTTGCGCATTCACCGCTAAAAAAGCTCCATTTGTTGTGGCTCCCAAATTTCAGAATGCTCCCCTTACGGTTTCAGACAGTATTGGGATCTTGGGTGTTGACATTTCTGCCAATGTACAGTTCCGCTGTCACATTGCGGGCAAGGCTAAACTCGCTTCTAAGAAACTTGGCGTGCTCAATAAGGCGAAGCGGTACTTCACGCCGAGCCAAAGACTTGTGCTTTACAAAGCACAAGTCCGACCTCACGTGGAGTACTGCTCTCACCTCTGGAATGGAGCACCCAAGTATCAAGTCCAGCCTCTTGACGCGATACAGCGTAGAGCTATCAGAATTGTCGGCAGTCCCAAGATCACTGAGCGCCTTGAACCACTCAATATTCGTAGGGATATTGGATCTCTGTGTATATTTTACCGCCTTTACAATGGGGAGTGTTCTGAAGAGCTATTCAACCTGATTCCGGCATCGCGTTTCTTCCATCGCACCTCTCGCCACCGCAAAAAAGCTCATCCACATATTATTGAGTCATGGAAGTCGCATACGACTCGTTTCATGCGCTCTTTCTTGCCGTACACCTGCAAAATGTGGAATGAGCTCCCGCCCGCGGTCTTCCCAACGAGTTACAACATGGAGTTCTTTAAAAGGAGGGTTAAAAGAGTCCTTCAGGGTAAGCAATGCATTGGTGGCGCCTCCTCCGGTGTTACAGATGTCCATAGGCTACGGTGACCACTTCCCATCAGGTGGGCCGTATGCTTGATTGCTCCCTTTAACATAAAAAAAAAAAAAAAAAAAAAAAAACGTAGGAGGGGTCATGACTGCCTCACGGGGCTAAGAGGGGAACGCGGGACGCGGGCGCTGCGCGGACGGCGGTCGCGATCCCATTTTCACGCAGGCGCTGGTCAGCACTTTCTTTATGTGTTAGTGCCTTGTGGATGTGTGTAAATCCAGCTGACGCGGCGGCGACGGCGTCTAGACGGTGCGATAAGCGGCGCGTCCGGTGCACTTAGCATGCTATGTAACACCTTATACATCCGTCATTTATAAACCGTTTTGGAAATTACTTATTTGTATTAGAATGGAAATACATTCAGTTTTTTTTATAGATTATCATCAAAATTGGTTCAGTAGTTTGATTTGTGTTATTATGTTAGTGTTTGCGGTAAAATGACAATTTAAAATTGTCAAGATGGCGAAATTAAAATTAAACAAAGCAAAAACGTATAATACCAGCCGATAGATGGAGCTAAACTAAATAAATTTTAATTCAGTTGTGTGGTCTAAAGCACACTCAAAACATATAAATAAATAAATAATAAAAAATACGTGTGGACGTTTCAGACAGCGCCATCTAGCCTCAAACTAAGCAAAGCTTGTACTATGGAAGCCAGATAGTGATAGATAGATAGATAGATAGATAGATAACTCTTTATTGTCTCACCAACGAAATTCATACAATACAGGAATTATTAAATCTTACGTACTAGTGCAACAATGGGCGGTCTATACAATACTTATATACTTTTTGCTTATAAACACAAACACAGAATACAATATAACACCTAGAACTAACGCCTATGTTCATTCCACAAATGTTTGTACCGGGTGGGAATCGAACCCACAGCCTACAGTTCAGAAGGCAGAGCTACTACCAACTGAGCTATCAGCTCTGTCAAATTCATTACTGTATCCAGGACTCTGCGTTGTATAATTGATGCTTGTCAAAGTAGATCTTACTACGAAAGTTTATATTTTTAATATTCAGATTCAGTTTCAGATTCATTTATTTAATTTTTTGCAACATTACAGTGTCATCCAAAGCGTTACAAAAATATAGTCATTATATACATTATACAACCAATAATAAAAAAAATGTATTATTGGTGTAATTTCGTAATTGATAATATTATAGTGTAAGTATACAATTAGATATATAATAATTATACATTATGTATAAAATAAAATAATTACAATCATTCATTTCAATAATTTCATTGCAATAATTAAAATAAAAATTGCAAAATCAGTACTTAAAATGATAGTCAAGAATATAAGAAGTGCATAGCATATTTAGTATGGATAGGGTAGTAGGGATACGTATAGTGTCTACCCTCATATCAAATCACACTAATATTATAAAGGCAAAAGTTAGTATGTGTGTATGTTTTTTTCTCCTTCACGCTCAAACGGCTGAATGGATTGGCTGGATGAAATTTGGTACCAAAGTAGCTTATACACAAGATTAACAGGTTATATTTTTTGCCGGAATAGTGAAATGTTCCCGTGGGATGAGCAAATAGTTCAAAAATGTTTACATACGAGTGAAACCGCGAAGCGCAGCTAGTAATAATATAAAATTATGATTTCACATATCATTTTATCAAAATTGATATTATACCTAAACACACCCTTTTGCGTATTTTATTCCCTATCATAAAAGGCAAGGGACTCCGTATAGAAATCAAAGGGCTATTTTGACATGTTGACAAATATGAAATCTAAAAATAATATTTAATTTGTATCATCAAAGAAATTGCAACTTTTAACCGTTTCGGATAAGGTTGAAAATGTACAAATTGAAAGGGTAATCCAAAGGTTTTGTTGTACCGAGGGATTTGAGCCGATTTGTTTATGATATTGAAGTAGCCTCCGATTATTTGAGTAAAAAAAAAGAGGAAAGAGGTTTTGCGTAAGCAGCTTAATATGCGATGGACTTCGCAAATACCCGAAGCTTGAGCTTTGCAGATTGATATAAAAGTTTTTAATTTGTGGAAACATTTATTACGGGTAATGCTATCTCTTTTATACTTATGGAAAAAAAGAACCCAATTTTAGGCCGCTTCTTTTATGTTATCATGGAATGAAGAATGATGATAAGAAATGGTGATGAAGGATCATAGGTACTACTCGCTTTAACAACGGCGAAGGAAAACATCATTTTACTAGGTGGTAGGATTTTCTGCAAAGTTCGGCTAGGTAGGTACCACTGCCTTGGCAGTTATTCTGTTGCTAAGCAGTAGCGCTACTGTGTTCCAGTTTGAAAGGCACTGTAGCTAGTGAAATTACTGGGCAACTGAGATCTGGACTCTAACTAGGATTTCCTGTGTCTAGAGACCCAGGAACTACGAGGACCATGGTCCCACAACACCCAGACGCAGAACAAGTATTTGCCCTTTTTTTCTGTGCACAAATACTTGTCCTGCTGCGGGAATCGAACCCGCCTCCACAGGGTTATGAGCCGACCCGCTCAACCACCACACCACAGAGGCTGTCCATACATAAAATAACTAATTATTTTCTTCTTTTATTATAAAAAAGTGTAATATTATAACGGCAACCGAATCAATTTATCATGTTGGCAAAATAAAATGTTTTCCGATATAACTCTGTATCTAATGTTTTAAACATTTGCTGGATATGGTAGAAACGTTTTAGGGTTCCACAGAGATCAACTATTTTTGAATAGATTTTAGTTCGTGTATTATACAAAATGTAAAACTGTGTGTAAAAATACATTCACTGGAAGACGTAGCGTGGTCGACCCCTAATAAGTGGAACGACGCGGCGACGACCTGGTTTTTTGTTTTTTGGTTGCAGGCAAACCATTTGACCACTGTCTCTGTTTTTTTTTTATTTGGGCGCTTACAGCTATCATAATAAAACTAAATAATGATAAACTTGAATAGCCAATTCAAAGCCTCCACAAACTAATTATGAAATTAGTAAAACATGCAATAGCCTAACATACAATTGTAACTACTTAAGTAAAAGATTTACAACTTGTCGAATGACGAGGGCGAGACACAATCCTTAAAGGACAGCATTGCATTGCTCATGGATTTTCTCATTGATGCTATTGTCAGAGGTGGACCCACTGAAATAGGACCACAAGGCAAGCATCGGCTTTCAAATAGAAAATGAATCATCGAAATGGGTTCACCCAGTCGAAAGTTCTGTGGCATTTTAAAAAAAACAGTTGAATTAAGAACCTCTTCTTTTATTGGATTCGATTAAAAGGGTCTAAACTACGGGTAGTCGATGGATGCAAAAGGCAACCAGCCGCTCGATGTGGCGCTCTATGGACCTTTATCAGCAGTGGACGTCGTCTTTTTGATGATGAACAACAAAAACAATTTTCGCTCCAAATTGTTGCTTCTATTTTATTGCTCCACTTTTATTCCAATAGCTTTAAATCTGTGAGATCCTAATTAAAATAGTCCTAAAAACGCTCCAAAAATGAAATTTGGATTTGGAACGTAGTCATTTTATCCCCATAGTTGGTTTTTTTTTTAACGGGCTTATCCTGTTGGTCTCTACCGACCTTTCCAGTGTCACTGGGCGGGTACAGCGTCACCCCATTACTTGGTAGCACAGCTGAATCACCAGCTAAGATGAACCAAATGCTTGCGTGTTTTAATTATGTATAAGGCCATCTAGTTTCATTCTAGTAAACTAAACATTTTTATCAATTTGTGCCTTAGACACCTTTTAGTTTAGGAATAACAGCCACCTGACAAATAAAAAACACTTTTATAATATTAAAATATATAAGTTTACATTTTATTTTAATTGTAAAGCTTACGCTTGCCTGTCTCTACTGAAAGCTGTATTAAAATACGTTCAGCCGTTTCACCAATAAGAAATTTCAAACATACCTACATACATACAGAAACTGGCATTAAGGTTGGTAATAGATTTTGAAAATGTACTGAACCCGTCATTTTACAATTTCCCCATAAATTTTCTTTGTAATATTTCATAATATATTTCCCCTGTAGGTACACAATAACCCACGAGGTGTTGTTTGACGGATGACTGCTCGGGGTATGTTGGGGTATGTACGAGCGTGTATTGATATGAGGTAGTCACCCGTGACTCGTGTTATTCGATATAAAAATGGCGGAAAACGACTGTAATAGATGAAAAATGTGGAAAAAAAATTCGTGAGTGCATACATGCCTTTTTCTTTTTTGTTTGTTATCCAAGTAGCTTAGTACTGTTATGAAAGTCAGTATGGCTCAGCAGTGTAAAAGTCGCATGAGCTACTTTTACACGGGACGCAATGCAACTTCGTTTAAACCACGCCTTTAGTCAATAATTTACTAGGTGGTAGGACTTTTCTGCAAATTTCATTTAGGTAGGTATCACTGCTTTGCCAGTTATTCTGCCGCCAAGCAGTAGTGCGCAAGCACTACTGTGTTCCGGTTTGAAAGGCACTGTAGCTAGTGAAATTACTGGGCAAATGAGACTTTATGACCTCTCAAAGTCTAGTAATCTTATTATACTAGATTGTGTTGATGTCTCAGGATGACGTGCGCAGTGCAGTGTCGTGCGAAACTATACTTTAGAGTTCCGAGTGACACTGCAACTGATATGGGCAGCCGCGCCGCTTAACATCAGGGAAACGGTTAGCTCGTTACATCATCCCTCAAGATAAAAAAAAAAGATTTTTTAAATTTGTGTACGGTAAAACCCACCAAAGGCTAGGAGTGTATAATACACATAACGCCCAACGATCACATACAAAGATCGTAGACCTTAACTAGGGTTACCTGTATCTAGGGACCTAGAAACTACGAGGACCTTGACCATGCAGCAAAGAACAAGTATTTGCGCTTTTTTTTCTGTATATAAATACTTGTCTTGCCACGGGAATCGAACCCACCGCCTCCGGGCTATGAGTCGACCAGCTCAACCACCACACCACAGATGCTGTCTAACAGTAGTGTTAAAATACTACAGTAGTGCTAGCACACTACTGCTTGGCGGCAGAATAGCTGGCAAAGTGGTGGTACCTACTACTACCTACGAACTTTGCAGAAAAGTCCTATCACCTAGTAAACAATGATATGACTAACACAACATTATCGTACCTAATTGTAGTGTTGCCATGTAAATCAGTGGTGCGGAATCCATTAGCGGACGTGTCATTATCGAGTTTGCATAATTTACGACCATAATTGCATCACTCACTGGGTCAACTATTTTGTGTGATTGAAATCATGATTATAGCTTGCAGCTTTACACGCAATTTGTGCTTAAATGTATTTATTTGAATTTATTTATTGACCATATTTCATCAATCAAACATATAAAATTGCATTTAATAATATCCAGTGGTTCCCGAGAAATAATAATAATATTAACGCTCAATGATCACATACATAAATCTAGGACCCTGTGAACTAAGAGGACCATAGTTCCAGGACACCCAGACACAGAACAAGTATTTTCAACATTTTTTTTATCTATAATTTTGGGAGCTTTAGTCGCTTAGCGATTATGTCAGCTCTATTATTTACATTAATTAAATTCTAACAAAGTATGTCTTTTATCATGATAAAAAGTGTCTTGGCAGCTCCACTCAGTGGAAAAGCCAAGACACCTTGAATCACTCCTACATCCAACATTTTTCTTGTATCCTAATACTTTTCCTGCCGCGGAAATAAAACCCGCTGCCTCCGGGTTATGAGCTGACCTTCTCAGCCACCACATCACAGAGGCTGTCACAGTGCACTGTTGACACTAATGATATCTTAAAGATTCATCAGTCAACGCCAACTTTTGTCCTCTACTTCGGAAGTGGGGTGACGAAGCGGCGCTAATGTTTGCTTTCACGCATAATGATTTTTGGTAAACACTCACACGAATCAAGTTAATGAGATGTCAAAGAGAGAGATCACGTGAGCTTCCTCTGGATATATTAATAAGTACTTTATAGTTCCTTTGGTGATAGAAACTGTTTATAATGGAAGTTTACACGTTATCATTTTCTATTATGGACTCAGTTGGTAGACGGCCTTCTGAACTGTAGGTTGTGGGTTCGATTCTCCACAACAAACATTTGTGTGATGAACATAGGTGTTTTAGAAAGATAGATAGAAAATTCTTTATTGCACAAACAACAACAATTGAAGGTACATAGGCGAACTTAATGCTATAGAGCATTATCTTCCAGTTAACCCTGGTGTATTGTGGAAAGATTAATGCGGTAGTGCAACAATAATGGGATATAAAAAAAATAAAGAAAACAACAACTTAACTATACGTCTAAACTGGTGATAATACAAGTAACACCATAATAAATATACAAAATTAAATACACACAATAATATAAATATAATACATATTATAATATATGTGTTGTAATGTTTTATGTATGAATTTAGAAACAATATTAGTTAGGGGATTGATGGCGCTCTGTGAAATTTCCACAAATTTTTTTTTGTACATTTTATTTATTTATATATAATTAGGTGAATGTTATAGTGGAATATTAATTTAATAGATAAATATGGTAGTAATAATTTTTAAGACCATTTTTGGCATCTACAATAACGATTACTGCGTAGTTATTGGAACGCTTGCTTTTAACTACTGTCTTGCCTGATGCATGATAAATAAATAAAAAAATACGCCCAACGATCATATACATAGATCCTGGACCCTAACTAGGATTCCCTGTATCTAAGAATCCAGGAACTACGAGAACCATGGTACCACAACACCTAAACACAGAACACCTATTTTTGCTTTTTTTCCTGTGCACTAATACTTGTCCTGCACGGGAATCGAAACCACCGCCTTCGAGTCATGGATTCACCAACACACCACAGATGCTGTCAAGAGAAGATATCGGTTTGTCAAGAAGAAATCTTGAAAATATTCAGAATATGTTTTTTCAGGGAACAAACACTAATAATGTACGGATACTATACAATAATGCACAAAAGAGGGAGATAGTAAAATTGTTTAGTGTTTGATTTGTAGAGCCACCGTCTCTGTCACTGTACGTGATAGTACTAGGGCCACAAAACATTACTTAATGTACGGACAAAGTTGACGCTGAGATTTGGCGGGAAAGCGAAAAAAATTGCGTCACCGCATTGTATTATTTTCCAAAACTTGTGTTATTTTCAGTGTTAGTTACAAAATTGGTGGCATTCTATTCGTTCAGTGCTGGATTACAGGCATGAGTGTGGGAAAGTGGTATAATGATGGTGAAACGTTTCTTTTCGTGTTGTTTCTAAAACTCCATAGAAACTTCAAGTAAAGTTGCCACCACCTCAGGAGTATGACTTGACTTGATGACTTCGACTGTGACTTGACACATATTTGCGTTAAATATCACTTGATTAATTATCAATTACTTGACATTGGCTAAATACACAAAAGTGTGGAGCCAAAACATAAAAAAATGTTGACGCTGTACTGACAGTGGCCGATTGTCTATCTCCCTTTGAGATACAAAGATGGCGCTCTACGAAGCTGATACTAGCTGATTGTCTCCCCGTTTAACTCGATGTGCATCGTTTACCTTAACTTTTATATTATTATATGTATTCCTATTTTGGTCGTATTTTCTATTATTGAGTGCACTTTTTAAAACTTTACCATTTTACAATGTCGTAGCTACTTAGTAAATTAAAAACAATTTTAGGATAAACAGAATTGTAAATGGAAAAATGCTATCTAGACAGTCATGTAGCGACTAATGAAATTCCAAATCAAGGAATCCTGAAACAATTTGTACGTAGCGACAATTGTATTGTATCCCAATCGGGTAAAGGAAGTAACGAAAAAACAAGGTTGAATACAGATGAATGGAAAATACACAGGGATGTTTAGGATTGCAGTCATGTTGAGTATTAAAACTCAGTTAAAAGTTTTTTTTTGTTTTTGTTGTGTGTATTTGTTTTAGTAGTAAAACACTGGTAGCGTTTGTCGTTTGTTTTACGACTTACATTATGGTTGGGATGAAATGGGCATCCATAGTAATATTTTGTGGGTCGTTGCAAAAAAAAAATTAGATGTGATCAGTTTGGAAGAAATTCAAGCCATCCGTAACTTATTAGTCGGATAAATTAAACAGCCATTGAAAAATCTACCTTGTATCATATATTTTCAAAATTCCTAGTAGATAAACAGTTATCAAACTTAATATTCTAAAGGAAATAAATTTATTTTTTGGTTGCGCTCTAGATATTATGCGCTATGTGCAGGAAATAATAAATAAGCTTTCTTGTAGGTTTGCTGCGCAGGAGTTATTATTTAGGCACTCACATAAAGAAACAGTTTGTTCAATATATCTAAATAAATTAATCTATTTCCGTTAATACAATCACTTAAAATACCGCTGTCAATACATACTTACCTATAACTCTAGTAGCGAAGCCATTTTAATAGCATTTAAAATTCCGATGGTAAGAATTATAAATACCAGTTTAAAAAGACTAAAAAAATATTAAAATATATTTCCTATTTTTTTAGTTTGGTTTTCTACATAAGCCATGTTTTTTTAGTTTTTATAATTTATTATTTATTTTCTACTATTTAGTTTGGTTTATTTATAGAAGCGTGTTTTTTATTTCATTTTTACTGTTATTTGTTTTAATCGAGACTAAAGGTAATGGATATAATAGGTCTTTACCTATGAAATTTCCGTATTGCAGTACAGACTTTTTCAAACAAAAAAAAGTTTTGATTGGCTATGAATTCTAAATTCAAATTAATTTTGTTTTAAAAATATGACATTCTATTTACAATATAATTCTTTTGTTGATTGATTAGCGTTGTATTTTCATTACATTTTAACATTTTTCCTCATAATGGATACTTTGAAATTTCGTGTAATTATGGAATATGAGTTCCGTCGTGGCACCAACGCGGCACAAACGACACGTAACATCAACGACGTTTACGGAGAGAACTGTACAAACGAACGTACAACCCGTTATTGGTTTGCTCGGTTCCGTTCTGGGAATTTTGACTTGAAAAATGAACCTCGTGGTCGTCCGGAAACTTTGGTCAACAATAATGAATTAAAGGTGATTGTGGAAGCTGATGAATCTCAATCTACAGCTGAGCTGGCAGCAGCTTTTGATGTTAGCATCAAAACAATATTGGTCCATTTGCGACAGATTGGCAAGATAAAAAAGCTTGATAGATGGGTGCCCCACGAACTTAACGATCGCCAGCGCAACGTACGCGTCGAGACTTGCCTTGCGCTGCTTAACAGGCACAGAAATGAAGGAATTTTGAACCGAATTGTTACGTGCGACGAAAAATGGATTCTTTTTGACAGTCGAAAGCGCTCAGCAAGTTGGTTAGATCCTGGTTCGGTACCAAAGCAATGTGCAAAACGAAAAATGACCCCTAGAAAGGTGATGGTCACAGTTTGGTGGTCTAGTGCTGGTGTGATTCATCATAGCTTTTTACAAAACGGCGAGAGCATTACTGCAGATGTGTACATTGAAGAACTGACCACAATGATGGCGAAACTCGCACGTCTGCAACCAGCTTTGGTCAATCGGTCGTCTCCACTGCTACTTCACGACAACGCGCGACCCCATACTGCACAACAGACCGTCTCTAAGCTGCATGAGTTGGGTTTGGAAGCTCTCCCTCATCCGCCATACTCACCGGATCTTGCGCCTACCGACTATTACTTTTTCCAAAATTTGGACAACTTTTTAGCGGGAAAAAAATTCAATTCCCGAGAGGCAGTACAAAACGCCTTTGAAGAGTTTGTTGTCTCCCGTCCTGCTGATTTTTTTAAGAAGGGCATCCATAAACTGCCACAGCGTTGGCAAAGATGCATTGATTGCAGGGGTGATTACTTTGAATAAAAGAAATAAATAAGTTCGAAAAAAAAATAGTTTAACTTTTTTCAAACAAAACGGCAATTTCATAGGTAAAGACCTAATATAAAATGACAAAATTCTTATTTTGCTAATTAGATAATGGAATAATCTTAACAAATTAGTGTATTGTCATCGGTCCTCGATAAAACTACAAAGGTTAAATGAAATCTAGCCGTTTAAAGCGGGTCAAAATCACGCCCAATAGAGTCGGTTACAAACATACATATGAAGCCAACTTTTAGAAATTTGCCAACTTTTTCAACCGTGTGTCACATTCAATCCTCTGCCAAACGCAAACAGAGAGACTGACTCAATTGTATCCGCGTCGTTTACATACTGTTTACAGAAATACAAGCAAAAATGCAATATTCAATTGCCATACGCCATTGTTGCATAGGGGAGTGGTTTTGTTCCATTTGCTAACCTCTCTTCTATTTTAAAACTGGTTATTTGAATGAAATGTTCTGTATAGTCAATTGATGTATACGATACTTTAATATCAGCTGTTTTCTATCTATTTAGGCTTTGTCCTTACAGATAAGGAAAGTACAGCTCAAACTCCCACTTGACATTTTGAAATAAGCATTTTTTAATATCAGTAAAATAAAATCAATTTGGGTCATTGAAAAGAATCCGAAAATGGCAGTTGTGTGAGTTTTGATTTTTTTCCATAACCCGTGTAATTTTGCATTTTAATGTGTAATAAGGTTGGATTATTATCGGTTAAGTGTTCGTGAACGTGCGCGAGTCTTGGTAAATGGTTCCAACTTTTAAACGATGCCTTTTCGTTTTTTCTTCAAGGCTTCCTATAGCCTTCAGTAAAATATTTACCATTTTACTGTGGCATTTCGACTAAAAAACTAAGACATAACCGTACAAACATTTTTACTTGACAATGGCAGAATTATCGCTAAAAAGATCGCTGTTTAGTTTATTTGTTTTTTCTCTTCGTTTAATAGCTTTCTATCGAGAAAGCTATTAAACGAAGAGAAAAAACAAATCAATTTGACAGCAAGACAATAATTATGTTCGAGTAAGATGAAATTTGTGTCGAAAACAATAAGCTTTACAACCTTACACTAATATCGAAACAATGCGTTATATGTCATACATTTACAAACAATAAATTTATTTCAATAAGTATGAATAAATAAACAAATCATAATGGCTAAATCTAAATCGAATATAAACTAAACTAACTAAATCTAAAACTATATCTCAAATTATAAATTAAAAAACTATAACGAAATTAATAAATAAAAACCACGTTTTAGTTTGTTGCTGTGTACGGGTGAGGTGCCCAAAAAACTGGCTATTTTACCTGGTTGAATGGCCAAACTTAGTCTTTGGCCGAGGTAAGACTGAAGAAACTGCATATTCAAACTGTTGCTGTGTTTCTATCGGATGCAATCGAGTTACGTGATCACCCAGCTGGTCACAACCGATGGGGGCATATGATTGCAGGAAGCGTGCAGCCGCACAAAGTGTGGGGGAGTGCTACGTCCAGCAGTGGACGTCTTCAAGCTCTTAAAGATACTTTTTTCTGGCTCTTACGTCACGCAAAATAATTACTTTATATCTATGCTAATATTATAAAGAGGAAAGATTTGTATGTAAGTATGTTTGTAACGGATTGGCTCAAAAAGAACGGGACCGATTTAAGAAATTCTTTCACCATTTGAATGTTACATTATCACTGATTAATATAGGCTGTTTGAATTGCAAGAAAAAATAAAGATCCCTACTAAAACTAGGACCACTAGTAATATATATGAGACTACACGTAGGTACTAATTTTATTCTTAATTAATTTGCCAGAGACGTCTGCCATACATAAATAATTCCAAATTATTCAAATGCAACTTGGAACAATGCAAGCTGTGCCTTTCTCAAATGGAACTAATCACTTAATGCAGGTAAATCCATCGGAAGACTCTCAGTCTGGAACTGACGGAAATATTGAGAAGTTTGGCAACTTATGGAACGAGCTTGAGTGGGTGTTACTATTGGATTCGGTAGATCAATGGAAAATAACAACTTACTAAACAACAAACAAGTGTGGCTTAGCTATAACCCGTGCAACTCACAGACATACGCATCCAGGTTCAAATCCTGCTCAGTCTGCATTGATAACTTTTGCACACTCTTAGGAAAGAGTTTAAGAAAACATCGTGAGGAAATCGGCAGGTACAATCGACAGTTCGACCCAGAAACTACGAGGACTATGGTCCCACAACATCCAGACTCAGAACAAGTATTTGCGCTTTTTTTTCTGTTTAAATACTTGTCCTACCGCGGGAATCGAACCCACTGCCTACGGGTTCCCCCTTCTTCCCCTCCTGGTGCCTCCAACCTGCTCAACCACACCACAGAGGCTGTCGATGTCATTCTTCTGGCACTCAGTTACTAACGCAAGCCTAGGCGGCTTTCACGAGCCTCTGCATGTAACAGGACTCGAAGTAATTCAGACTTTTAATTGACGTGAGTTTAGACGTTATTAATTTTCCGAAATGTATCATACTCACGATAGTTTTCAAACTAAAACTGTAGATTGATAGTCTCAAATCTTGAAGTTTATTTCATAGTAGGGCCAAGTATAGGTACGCTGAAGTATTTGCTCAATAAAATCTCAATAACCAACTTGACTTGAGTTTTCCTCGAGAGAGCAACGCCAGCTTGGTAATATTTCTGAAAGCTTTCATACTTTTCCAAAGTCTTTGTATTTATATGAATTTTTGAAGGATAATTTTGAAGTATTACATTTAAAGTGCAACTATGGCTCAGTTGTAGTGCGTGCGACTTTGTAACTGACGCATCCAGGTTTGATTCCCACTTGGATCTGCACCAATGATTTTTAAATTTCTTTTAACGATGAAGAAAAAACATCAACCGGCACGTTTAATGAAATCACGCACCAAGTCGCGCTTTGTAGCCGTAGAAGATTATGGCATATGCTCTCCTTGTGAGATAAGGAAGGCTCATAAGCTTGTGTATATGTGCGTCAAAAAGCTGTACCGATTTAAATGAAATTCACACACTTATGGTCTGCAGTATGGTTTATTTATTACAAAATCAAAACCAAACGCTTTTAAGTCATAACGTCAGTATCAATATAGACATGGAATACTTTTTGCACTCAAGGCAGGCCCGATAGCTCAGTTCGTAGTAGCCCTGCCTTCTGAATATCGATGTTTATTCTGTGTCTGGGTATTCTATGTATGTATTTACAAACAAAAATTGAATATCAAAAAAATAAATATCACAATTATCTAAGTATTGTATTAGCTATCTGGTTCTCATAGTACTCATGTTGGTTCATTAGCTGTGTGAAATGCCTACAAATATTTATTTTTTATTTTATAAAGAGGGATATTTCATACGTATTCTCCATAAAACCACACAAAAATGTATGACAACTCAATTTGGTTCCCAATAATATCAGATAACACAATAATGGACAAAGGAATCCGGCAGTTGTGAGGCAACCGGATTGACTAATGCGAGTTCACAATAGGATATTATACCAATTTAGATTTATATTTTATAAACAGTCTTTCTTTCTTTTTTATTTCTAGTTAATTTACAACGGTTAAACGCTAACTACAACTATTACACGGCTAACACTCACGAGATACAGTCGAATAACTCGACCGGTGTTCGGGCAATATAGATGCCCATCCTCGAGGAGAACGCGCGGCGGCGGTGGCGGCTCGGCGCTGACTGCGGATCATGGCTCGCGTCGCCCGCTGTGAGAGCGGCGCGGGGGACGCAGGCCGCGGCGACAGGTGCTCAGTTGTCAGAGCGGCGGCGCACACGCTTACGTCAGTGTCACTATCACTGTCACTGTCACAAACATTACCACAGCGTATGGGATTGTCACATACCACACCGACCGTATCCAATTCACGCATAAATGGTTCGACTCTGGCTGAGACAACATTAAGAGCTGGCTTCCACGCAGGTGGTAAGGTCCATCTTCGGTCCCGGTTAAAGTTCGGGTGACGACGGGCTACGCTTGTAGAGCTACGAAAAATCTATCGTAGCTTTGCTACGCTGTAGCGTATCTACATAAAAATGGATCTTAGTATATATTTTTTAATTATCAGCACTTTCTAGCCCTTACGTCTACGGGCTACTAATCCATTTCAACAACTAAGTGAATATTTTGGGTTAACAAACGCGTGAAATCGTTTGTTTAAACAACAAACAAATGTTAAGTTAAATGTTAAGGGGTGGGGTAAACCCCTTAACATTTAACCTATTTTCCTCTTCGTGAACGTACACGATGGAATTGATTGACTGTGCAAATATGAACAATTTGTATTTCAGTTTTCACTACACCTGTGAAGCTTTTAGTAATTAAGTATTCATTGATTTACTGGGGTACGACTTTGACTTGACTAAAACGAGACACATAAAACGTAGCTTTTTTTTACCAAATTCAAAAAAGAAATACAGTCGAATTGAGTCCTGTTCTCAATTAGACTGTTTTTTTTTATAATTTCCTCAGAGCTTTCGACTGGGTGAACCGATTTTGATAATTCTTTTTAATTTGTAGCTGGTGCTTTCCGTGTGGAGAGACCACACGGAAAGCACCAGTTTCAATTTGGTTTAGTTCTCAAAATGGCATCCATGAGAAAACCATATAAGCATCAAGTTGGTTTTTTACGCTTTGCGTTTGTTAATTATTTTAAACTTAGATGAATATGTGTGTTAACGAATATATGTATATACGAGTGTATACGAAAAGCCAAAGACATTTTTTTATTAATAAGATAAAAAAGTGTCTCAATGTGAACCAAACGAAGGGTATAATAACATCGCGCAAGAAGCATCAAAGCATAAACGGAGGGTAGTAAATTGCACCGGACTACACAATAATAAAAGTTTTTTGTATGGCTGCCGGACACGCCAGTGGTTTGGTTTTTGGTCAGTCATGGTACATTTTTTACGTCTTAATACACGAAATAGAAAAAAAGATACATAATCTTCCACTCTTTAAACATTAACGATCTAGGCCAAATTATCTATAGCCTGCTGACGCGTCCCAAGCATCTAACACGTACATAGTACATCATCATGAGAAAAATACACATATATAGTTATACTATATCTACATCATCTCTAAATTTCATCAAATTCGTTTAAACTATTTAGGCGTAAGATAGTAAAAATTGGTTTTTTTATCGAATGACACGACGAGCTTCTTATTTGCCTAATATTAGACGGTTGCTTATGAGCAACAATATAATATAATGTGCGCAGTGCAATGTCACGCGAAACTATACTTTTGAGTTTGGAGTGACACTGCAACTGATATTTGGAGTGACACTGCAACTGATATCAGTTTGGAGTGACACTGCAACTGATATCAGTTGCAGTGTCACTCCAAACTCAAAAGTATAGTTTCGCGTGACATTGCACTGCGCACGTCATCCTAACGATACGAAACTAACTATAAATGGAGGTTTCGTAGCTCTCCAGGCGTAGCAACGCTACGAAATAATTCATATTGATATAAGAGCGTAGCTAAATCATATCCAAAAGCCACATTTGTTTCTTTGTAGCACAGTCTAGTAATAATAATAAGAGTCTAGTAATAAGATTACTAGACTGGGAGATTAGGGCATAAGTCTCTTTTTCCCAGTAATTTAGTGACTACTAAAGTTCTTTAAAACTATTTTTAATAAAAATTCATATACTTTCAAAAAGATTCGATTGGATTACTATAGAAAGGTATTGAAATAGTTATAATCTTGACTCATATAGTTCCACACCTACGTTCCAGCATTAAAAGTCATATAACGAGATAGCAGTAAATCCGCCCTTAAACATAACCTAAAATACAGCCCGTTAAGGCCACCACTACCATTCCCAATTAAGCAGATTGAAGTGAGTTAACGACGCGAGCACTAAACTGCGTTTAAATACGGGAATTGGACAGTTTATGGGTTTAGCTTCGAGATGTGCTTTGTTTTACTGCGAGAAAGCTTTGTGGGTTTTCGTAATAATAGTATGTGAGTGGTTGGTATATCTTTATAATTTCCCGACTGGACTGACCCAATAGCTCAGTTGGTAGTAACACTGCCTTCTGAACTGTAGGTTGCGGGTGCGATTCCCACCCAGGACAAACGTTTGTGTGATAAACATATTCTTTGTATGTATTTATTGTATTGCAAATATTTGTGCACAGAAAAAAAAACGCAAATACTTGTTCTGAGTCTGGGTGTCGTGGGACCATGGCCTCGTAGTTCTTAGATACCTAGACACAGAGAATCCCAGTTAGAGTCGAGGATCGTTTGGCGTTATTATTATTATTTACAAATAAGAAGTATCTATATATTCTATCAGTTATCTGGTTCCCACAGTACAAGCTGCTTTGCTTAGTTTGGGACTAGATGGCGCTGTATGAAATGTCTACAAATATTGTCATTATTATTATTTATATTAATTAACAACGCAATTACTGGCTGGTGTGATATAAAAAAGAATTGCGTTTTGATTTTTGTGGCTTTCACGCTGTGGGAGCATCGTGCACGCGCTCGCACATATAGCGCGCGTTGCGCGTGGTGACTGGTTTGTGCGCTTTTTTTTTTGATCGAACTAACGCTGTTGGTCTCTATCGACCTTTACAGCGTCACCAGGTGGGGTCAAAACTGGTACGTGCGCAGTGCCCGCGCGCATATATATAGTGTGCGAGTAAGAAGCACGATACTCAAGAGTGAGACAGAACTCTGCGCGAATTTTAATGTTTGAATAAATATAGGCTGTGTTGTACATAAATTAATTTACCAATGAACTCGTTGCGTAATAATGAATTCGTTCCGAAGCGCGTACGATCTCCGATTTATTATATGTATAGATTTTATTTTCTTACTTTCAATAGGGTCTACTCTTCCAGTGGACGTAGTCTTCTCGATCCTCTTATCCCGGCAACGGCCCAAGCTGAGGCTCGCACCCCAGGGTGCCCTTGAGCTAGTTGCCACTTTTGACGGCTGGGTGCCTTAAGCACATGCCCTGTCGCCCGGTGACGCTGTAAAGGTTAGTAGAGACCAACAGCATTAGCCCGTTCCAAAAAAAAAGATAAATTAATTAGTAACTTGACAGTCGCGTTTCAATCACTTTCTGATCCTAGTCCCTATAGTGGTGACCACGACGTGATTTATAGGTCCCCATAACGCCAAAACGGCTTAACCAATTTGAACGAAATTCGGCACATACATTGCAGATACTACCAAATCAACTTAGTGTACTTCTTATTTTGGAAAATCGAGAGTTCGAACGGGGTAAATGGTATATAGCTGGAAAAACCGTGGATACTTTACAACAATAATCGCATCGTGCAGCGGCATTATCGCACATAAATCACATCGCCTCGACAACTCACACCGCCCCGACAACTCATACGAGGAAGGTTGCATCGAAACTGCAATGGCGCCATTCGTCATAACCTGAAACTAGGGGTGTCACTTACGTACTAAATAGGAAAATATACATGCATGCTGTAAAAGAGGGCGCACGGAGAGTCAAATGAGAGAGAGAGAGAGGTTCGAGAGAGAATTGTTTTTTTTTCGAACGTATACTACTTTTATTACTATTACTTGATCGACCGTCCCAACGCAGAGGAAGCGGTCGATTAGCTGTCGCTTAGAAGCAGTTATTATGGCGTTCAGAGGATGTCTCATTTGCCCAGTAATTTCACTAGCTACAGTGCCCTTCAAACCGGAACACAGCAGTGCTTGTGCACTACTGCTTGGCGGCAGAATAACAGGCAAAAGGGGTGGTACTTTGACTGGCCCGATAGCTCAGTTGGTAGTAGCCCTGCCTTCTGAACTGTGGGTCGTGGGTTCGATTCCCACTCAGGACAAACATATGTGTGATGAACATAGGTGTTTGTTCTGTGTCTGGGTGTCATATTGTATTGTATTCTATGTATGTATTTACAAACAAAAAAGTATCTAAGTATTGTATCAGTTATCTGGTTCCCATAGCACAAGCTTTGCTTAGTTTGGGGCTAGATGGCGTTGTGTGAGATGTCCACACATATTATTATTATTATTATTATTATTATTACCTACCTAGACAAACTTTGCAGTAAAGTCCTACCACCTAGTACGTCACGTACGTACGTCATACGTTAGTTACGTTTTAGTTGTATGACATGGAGGTGTCAGTTAAGGTTGCGTACAGTCGTGTTTATATCAGTCTCTTTAATTTTTATACATAATATTAATATACAATTTTTAACCTTTACGCCTCTATTTAGTTAATACAGTCAATCGCTCGCTATCAAGATAATATAATAATATATGTGGACATCTCACACAACGCCATCTAGCTCCAAAATAAGCAAAGCTTGTATTATGGGAACCAGATAACTGACACAGTACTTATATACTTTTTGTTTGTAAATACATTTTTCTAGGTGGTAGGACTTTTCTGCAAAGTTCGTCTAGGTAGGTACCACCGCTTTGCCAGTTATTCTACCGCAAAGCAGTAGTGCGCAAGCATTGCTGTGTTCCGGTTTGAAGGGCACTGCAGCTAGTGAAATTACTGGGCAAATGAGACTTTATGACCTAATCTCACAGTCTAGTAATATTATTGCTAGACTGTGCTGATGTCTCAGAATAGCGTGCGCAGTGCAGTGACACTTGAAACTATACTTTAAAGTTTCAAGTGTCACTGCAACTGATATAGGCAGTCGTATTGCTTAACATCAGGCGAGCGACTAGCTCGTCGTGTCATTTCGTAACATAACAAAACACATATAGAATATAATATAACACCCAAACACAGAACAAACAACTATGTTCATCACACAAATGTTTATCCTGGGTGGGAATCAAACCCACAACTCACAGTTCAGAAGGCAGGCTACCAACTGAGCTATCGGGCCAGTTAATGTGTGTGAGCCCTGCATATGACATGAAACGCAACCAAGCACGTGTGCACCGTGATTGCATTCAGTGCATGAATCACGTAGTGTAGATTCTTGTAAGAAAACCCTGAGAAATATTATGACCGTCAGTTCGCATCCATCTTCTGAACACGACCGTACAAGGTGAGAGTAAAACGTTATTTTAATGTAATTCTCGTGTTTTATTGTGTTCCAATATTTTTTTCTTTCCAATTTAAAAAAAACATGAGTTAAATTAAAGCTTTTTACAACTGAAAACTACTTTGGAAGGCAGGTTAAACCATCGGTTCTGGTTATTGTAAGACAATATTAATACTCTCAATGGGTCCTCTCTTCCATTGGACATATTTTCCTCAATCGAGGGATAAAAGTATCCCGGCACTGGCCCAAGCCGAGGCTCACACCCCAGGGGTGCCTTAAGCACCTGCCCTTCTACCAAGTGATGCTGTAAAAGTCAGAAGAGATCACCATTAGCCCGTTAAAAAAAAGACAATATTTGTTAAGATAAATCAGAAGATTATGACCCGCCTTAAAGTTCTGGCACCAGGCCTGACTTGCCTATACGATAAGAAGAAGAAGCAAATTGACATGATCTGTGAATTCTCCTGCCAATCCTTCCCTCCAAACTCAGCATCCTGTATTTAACGTACAACATCAAACAACAAACTCATTAGCACTTACGCACCAGAACGTCGTTAACGATTACGCTACCGTTAACGTTTGCTTTATAGTAATCTACGAAGTGTTGTTTAAGGGAAATGTAAGGTAATTAAAGTATATAGGCTTTAAACAAAAGCTAGGTAACTTCTTGAAATGCGATTTGGATACACATGCGTACCTATAAGTGTCATTGCAATATAAAAATTTCCGCAAATGCTACAAACAATTTGATTATATGAATTGTGTACAACAAAATAATTCTTATACGAGCTTCTGCTCGCAGCTTCGCCCTCGGCGTGGCCTATGGGAAAATAATTCAACCACCCATTTCATCCTCTTAAAGGCGGAATTTCAAAAAATCCTTAGCGGGTGCCTACGTCATAACATCTACCTGCATGCCAAATTTCAGCCCGATCCGTCCAGTGGTTTGGGCTGTGCCATAGAGTAACTTATTAAATGTTAAATGGGCTGTGCGTTGATAGATCACTATGTCAGTCAGTCAGTCACCTTTGAAATAAATACGAGTATATTTAAGATGATTATGGAACAACTTCTTTAATAATTATTGATTGTTACTTCATTATAACTCGTTATGTAGGTAATCTCGAATACAGCCTTTAATGTCACCGAGTTAATGTACTGTTTCAAATGCAAGTAAAAGGCCTTAACTTTATCAGGAGCAGGGCGCGTGTGTGGTTTAAAGTTAAGCATTAAAAATAAAAGATTAAATGTAATTCACAATAGTTAAAGAAATTATTACATAATAATGTAGGTATAAATACTTGATCAAACCCAAGATAGCATGCTGCCTCTAAGGCCCATAGTACAGAACTATTCACAAATCTCGTTTTGAGCAAAGAAAAAGTAAAAAAATAAAAATAATGTAAAGTATATGTATAAAGTAATGTAATAGGTTGTATACACATAAAGATTAAAAGTGTAAATTACTTTCGTGTGACTGGGAGCTACCCTTCAATTAAGGTCATCTAGCGATAGTTATGAGTATTATCTGTAGTTTTTCAACTTTATATTTCAATAATATGATTTTTTTTACCAATAGGCAATTATTCATTAATGTGTATCAAATATTTAAGTAGTAATGTTAAGTAACTAATGTTTTTATTTATTAGGCGTTAAAATAACGATCAAATTTATATAAGTACCTATATATACTATACGTCCAACCCGGTATTATGACCCTAAAGCGTTTGGTTTTTACTGTAAGCTTTTTGTGTATCTGAATAAATAAATAAATAAGTCATAGATTCTCCGACTAAATCGAAGAGCTTGTTCAGAGAAAATAAAGAATAATTGAAACGACGTGGTTTAAATCCATATTATATACCTATGAGGTAGGTTTTTGACTGGGCCGACAGCACAGTTGGTAGTAACCCTGCCTTCTAAGCTGTAATGGATTCGATTCTCACCCTGGACAAACATTTGTGTGATGAACATCGATGTTTGTTCTGTTTCTGGGTATTGTACTGTATTCTATGTATGTATTTACAAACAAAAAGTATCTAAGTAATGTATCAGTTATCTGGTTCCCATAGCCGAAGCTTTGCTTAGTTTAGGGCTAGATGGCGCTGTGTATAATATTTATTTATAATTATTATTTATTTTACTTTTGGTGTGTTTGCGGTAGAATCTCATCTGATAAAAACAAAGCTCCGAGTGACACTGCTGATATGGGCAGCCGTGTCGCTTAACATAGGCGAAGGGTTAGGTAGTCACGTCATTCTTTAACATTAAAAAATTAAGGATGCAATGCATTTAATAATCAATGAGTTGGTGCCCATCTGTAGCTTATAGATAAAAAGTTTATTTTACTTCTTAAAGTTACAACAACATTTCACCAGATCTTGCGCTTCGTGTTAACACTTCGCTTTTTAGAGGCCTCGTTCCTCAACCTTAATCTCTAATTACTCGTAAACCGGCAGATGAAATGTTAATCGTCAGAGTGCTCATTAACAGAACATCGTTGGTTAGATTTAAATAGAGATGATGTGGAAATTATTTTAGCCGGATGCCGGAGAATTTGACGTCATCAATCACCATTGTGTGACATGCGTTTTTGTTACATGTTAATTATTGGGCGTAAAAAAAACATTTGTACTGATGTTATTTTATTACATGTCAAAAATTGGGTGAAGAATGAGATCTAAACTGACATATCTCCACCTAAAGAGTGAGGTCGCAATACTAAGCTGAGTCACCTACTCTCGGCATGTTTTTTGCTATGTTTTCTTTCTCACCTGATGGTAAATGACAATGCAGTCTACAATGGAACATGCATGCCCAGAAGATACCTGTTCTCTCTCAACTTGTAAACTACATCTATTGGGGTTAAGCCAATCCAGGTGCTGTGTGGCGTCAATTTTATCAATTAACATCAAACGTCATCCAATGCTACCCTGTTTCATATAAAAACCCTTTTCTCATGCATAAATATTCAATGACATCATAAGAATTAGTATAGTAGCTGCTCAGCAAAAGTTCTAAAATATATTTAGATGACTGGCCTAAAAAATACCAAATAGGCCGGATTCCGTAAAGTGGACGGATATACTAAGTACAACGCTAAGTTTAACAGATCACCGTCACCAAGAGAAGTAAGATTTAAACACCCGCTCTCATGATGAGTTGTAAACTGTTAATGTAAGACGTGCGTTTTATCTTGTAACTTTTAATGATAGTAGGGTGGGTTTTAAGGGTTGTGTTTTGGTGTTTGGAACGTTGTGACAGGGTGGCAGTTGTATTCAAATCATAAACTATGGAAAATCATTATTTTTAGGATAATTTGTGTTTCAATGGTTGCAATCAAGTTTCATGATTTTTAGTTTGTATACTATAGTATGATACATTTTGGAATAATCGTAATGGTTAAACTCACGTTAAATATCTAGATCACTCCGATCAGGTTTCGGACATGTTCGATGTCCTTCTTCTGGGAGTCAGTTACTAACAAGCCGAATATGTCCAAAGCCTGGTCGAAGTAATTTAGACTTTTAACGGACGTGAGTTTAGCCGTTATTAAATTTCCGAAAATTCCACTAGCTACAATGCTCTTCAAACCGGTACACAGTATCCGCTTGTCCGCAAAATACCTGACAAAGTGGTGGTGCCTACCTAAAAAAACTCTTTTGTCGAAGATTATCATTTACAGACAAACATATACCACACAAGTTTTTTAAATCGGGATTTTTTAAAACAAAGCATTTGACCATTGTCCCGCCTGATGTTAAGCAATGACGTGATCTAAGATAAGGCATGCTTGTCTAAAAGATACTTGTTCACTCTTGACTTAAAAACTTCCAGGTCATAGTTAACTAGATAACAATAGTTAACAAGCACTACAAAGTTAGTAGCGAAACGCTTAGTGCGGGTTCAAGGAATTTCAACCGTATATGGATACCGTGTTTCTATGCGTCTTGTAGTCCTATGAAAGAAATGAGATGAGGAATCAGATCGTGTGATTCCTTCGCACACTCTCCAAAGTTCAGTCTATAAAGCACCGATAAGCCAGCAACTTTACAAGGTGATCCAAGCTCTGAAACTTATCTTCCACTAACGCATCTTCATCGATAAGCCTTTTGCACCGATAACCCGTTCTTGAACGAAATCCAAGGCTTGGAGCTGGTTTGTTGATGGCTACAGTAGTAAGTTATACCAATTAAAATGTAGACACATAAAATTAAAAACGAAACGCGTTGACGCGGTCAAAGGAATGTTCCCTTTGAACCGGTCACGCGTCGACGCGTCCTATGCGTTCTGATATAACGCCTATTAAAATTTAATAATTCGCCATTCTTTTTGTATAATGAGGTATCTTTGATGTTTGTAAATTAATTTCTGCACGATATTACTACTGAGACTTTTGTCAAAATCAAATTTCTTTTGTTTTTGTTCTAAAATATAAAATGAATTGAATTCAAATTATTTGTCAAATAAATTGTACTACTTTTTTTTATTAATTGAATCCAGACACATTATTTTCATTGTTCTAACACACACATACTTTGTAATAACACAGTTGTATATATACGCAACGTTTTGAGTAAGTTGCATTGCTTGTAGTCTTTTTTTATGTTGTTGCATGATGTGACGAGCTAGTCGTTCTCCTGATGTTAAGTGACACGGCCGAACACAGTCTGGTAATAAGATTACACGACTGTGAGATCAGATCATAAAGTCTCATTTGCCCAGTAATTTCACTAGCTACATTGCCCTTCAAACCGGGACATAGTACTGCTTGCACACTACTGCTTGGCGGCAGAATAACTAGCAAAGCGGTGGTATACCTATACGAACTTTGCAGAAAAGTCCTACCACCTTGTGAAAGTAACACCTAGTAAAAGTCACGAGTAGACTGCAAAATAAAAACTCTTTTAGTATAAAGTCTGTTTTTTGAACAGGCTATTACTGTTGATCTCTACCACAGCGTCACCAGGCGGGATCATTAAGATTTTATAATTTATTATAACTTATATTTGTAATTGTGTGAGCGTTAAGTTTTTTGTACCACAAATTACCACGTGTTCAAATCACGAGAGCTTAAAAAACTTAAACTCTTCAAATCAAGTGAACGAGTATCTCCTAGTCACACATTCACTATCGTAGACTGCACTTTACTTTCCATCAGGTTATGTACAACAAATTAAAAACACTATTATTTTTCACTATTTTAAGTTAAATATTCATAATTGAGTAAATTATCCTACTGCGAAAGTTTGTATGTATGTGAATGTTTGTCACCATTAATCTCCGTAACTACATAACTAATTTTGATGAAATTTGGTAGGCAGATAGCTTATACACTGGATTAACACATAGGATACTTTTTATTTGCGGGTGGATCCATGAGGCGCAATTATTTTATCAATACTTCTTTCCTTTTCATACGATATAATATTTTTTCATGAATGTCATATTTTCGGTTCTTTTTTTTTTAAATATATATGTATTATGTTTGAACACCTAATAGCAACTAATGTGGACGATGAAACACGCTTACTTAAAAGAAAACTCATTACTAGCAACGCTTATATGTAATGTTTAATTTGAAAATATAAGCAAATACATTCCAGTTTTAGTTATGTTTCGGGACGACCCTAAATGCTGTAAATTCCTCTCACGCCCACTTTAAACAAGCGGAGCGTCCAGAAATGAAGCCAATATTTTACAAAAGGAAAAAGGGATTGAATTACATCAAAGCTTTTTATTTTTCTGTATCACGTTCAATATGTTTTGGATTTCACTCAATAGACTGTCCTCGGTAAATTAAATTGCGTTTCCTGGGGGATATCGCTTTAAAGGTCTTCACATGTCCGATTTTTGGGGTTCTGTAGGCAAGAAAAAACTGCTATAAAAGTTCTAACATTGTTTTTGGGGACATTTTAAACAGCGCCATCTAGCCTCAAACTAAGCAATACTTGTACTATGCGAACCAGATAACTGATAGAATAGACACTTTTTTGTTTGAAAATACATACATAGAATACAATATAACACCCAGACACGGAACAAACACCTATGTTCATAACACAAATATTTGGTTAAGAAGTAGTACTTGGAGGGAAAACACTTTATAGAGCGGTTTAACTGAATTCATTACTTCTAATTCTACTCTTCTAATTTAATTACAAATGGATGGAGCCATACAGTGGTCCGAAAGTCAAGCACTCGTATATAAGATTGCCCGTATAAGTTCCTAATTTACTACTAAATTATGTTGTGTTACCAACACAACAACAAAATACGAATTGTTTACGGAACCTCAGATCTGTTTATTCGTAAAATATACAGACTTTTTCTTTTTAAAATATCGTATTACGTGCGCACAAGGTTAATATATTTGTCTTATTATTTGGCGATGGTTTCATACATATAACATATGTATGTATATAAGAGAAGCCGTACCAAGGGTCTGTATGTAGTTTGTTTGGAAATATCAATCAAATTGGTTTCAGTTACTAATGTTGTTGTATTAGATCTTTCCATCTTTTGTTTACTTAGTTCTCGTCATTGATATGACAGTTGGTAGTATTAGTACTACCTTCTGAGCTGTAGCTTGTGGGTTCAATTCTCACCCAGGACAAACATTTGTGTGATGAACATCGATCGAACACTGAACATCTATCTTTGTATCGGACACAGAGAAATAAAAAAAAACCTTTTTTTTAGGGGGGGGAAATGCCCTCGCACTTCCCTGCCACCACGGGGGTGGTGGCAGGGGGTATGTGGGACTCGAACCCACTAAAACTCCCCTGTGAGCCGTCGTCCGCCGTACCGGGGCGAGAAGTGGTCGCGACTGCAGTCCAGCCAACTCGCCCCCGGTAGCAAGAAAAAAAAAAAATATCCTGCTTTGTGGGGTTGTAATTTTTTTCCTGTTCTCTGGTTTCGATTATAAAAATGTACTTCTGTGTAAGCGTGCTCCATCTTCGAACTCATCGTCACTTACCATCAAATGAGATGTAGTCAAACGCAAAACTATCGACAGTAAAAAAAACTTATAAACAAAAAGTACTATGTATTTAGTATTCTATGAATTATCTGGTTCCCATAGAACAACTTTGCCAAGTTTAGGGCTAGATGGCGCTGTGTGAAATTTCCACAAATTGTACAGAATTACCGCTCTTACTGAAAATATCTCCAATCATAAAACTGGCATTCTAATTGTGCATAAAATATAATTCCTGTAAACAATTTCCATGCGTTCCCGTTCTGAAATCCATTTCATTTCATTTCATTTATTTCATTGACCACATTATAACATCACGTTATATTAGGCATGTCATTATATTATTATACAATAGTATTTCACAATAGTTCCTTCAGTTCCATAACTATTACCATAACCATCATTATTATTATTTTATATTATTATTTTTATATTATTAACCATCTAACCTTACTCATATTTTATTTATCTTCTATATAATTCAAGCACGATATTTTGGTTTGCAAACTTACTTATTTATAATCAGAAAATGAACATATTAGCATTCCAGCATTTTGTCATAAATTCGTTTAGTTTATAAAATGGATGTATTTCAAAAAAAGCTTTAGTTCTGAGTTTAAATTCTAATATAGGTAATTTAGTTACTTCAATAGGCAATTTATTATACATGTCGATTTTTAGACCAAGTCCTTGCTTGTATGTTTTAGTTAGCCTAGTTTTTGGTAATACTAGCCTTTCTTTATTCCGCGTATTATATTTATGTCTATCCATCCTCCTAGGCAACTGTTCCTTTTGAGCATGAATTTCTAAGAGAGACATGTAAATAAACAGAGAAATGACTGTCATTATTTTATTTGATTTGAAAGAGTCCCTTGCGGATTGTCGTATATAAAGACCATCAATAATTCTAATAGATTTCTTTTGGCAAATCAATACTCGTTCTATTTGAGATGCATTTCCCCATACCGTGATGGCGTAGCTAATGATTGAGTGGCAGTACGCATAATATACAGATATTAAGGTTTTTTTGTCAATAACTGGTTTAAGTTTAAATAGTGCATAGTTGGCGCTACATAATTTTTTGCATACTTTTTTAATATGGTTTTCATGAGTTATTCTGTAGTCCAAATTGTAACCTAAAAATGTAGTTTCTTTAATATTCAGTAGATTTTTATCTTTCCTTACTCTATAGTTAATTATTACATTCTTATCAGCATTTAATATAATACCGTTTCCTTCAAACCAAAGTTTAAGCATTTCTATTATTTCTACTTCTTTATCTTTTACAAGTCCGTCGTTTTTATCTGTAATTCCTACATGAGTGTCATCTGCAAAAAGAGTAATAAGAGCCCAATCTGGCAAACACTCAGCAAGATCGTTTATATAAATCAAAAACAATAAAGGCCCCAGTATGGATCCTTGCGGAACTCCTATTGTACTGGTTTCTTTCTTAGAGTAAGTGTTATTGACTTTTACAACCTGATTTCTGTCACTAAGATAGGATTTTAACATGTTGAGTTCTTTATCTCTGAAACCGTAGTAAGTTAGTTTAAGTAGTAAAACATCATGGCGGAGACAATCAAAAGCTTTAGATAAATCACAAAATATGCTGGAGCATTTTTGTGACCCGTCCATGGAATTCAAAACAAAATCTATTACCTTTCGAATAGCCATTACAGTGGATTTTCCCTTTCGGAAGCCGAATTGAGTTTCCGTAAATAATTTATTAGACTCAAAATATTCCACAATTCTATTTTTAAGAGAAGTTTCTAAAATTTTTGACAAAATAGGCAGTATGCACACTGGCCTATAATTACCTATTTCCGTCACGTTACCTTTTTTGTGTAGTGGTACTATTTTCCCTATCTTTAACACATTTGGGAAAATACCTTGACACAAGCATTCATTAAAAACCATTAAAATCATATAAAATAAATCTTTATTGCAAAGTATTAGTTCTTTTATTGTTACGCTATCCATGTCATTTATGTCTCTAGATGTCTTACTTTTTAATTTTTTAATTATATTTCTTAATTCTGTACATGTTATTTGCTCAAAATTTATGTTGTCAGTTGGTTTTTTTGATCTTGCTAAGTAATGTTTGCATTGTTCTATAGAAATATCAATTTTTTTAGTTAACTTTTCTGCTATGGTTCTAAAAAATGTATTAAATGTATTTGCTATTTCTTTTTCACTAGTCAGTACTTTACCATTGTCCATTATAATTCTATTTAATTTAGCTTTTGACGTATCCAAAACAAGAATTGTTAGCAATAATGTCTTAACCCTTCAAAACTTGCAACCAATTCACTCACGGCTCGTGAAATGAACAATACTCGTATTTTGAACTGACACTACCTTACCAATACCACATTACTACTTCACCGATCTTGAAACTTTATGAAACGTATTTTGAAAGCATTAAAGTTTAGAATAATATGTAAAACAGTTGAACAGCTGCACAGTATCGTCTAACAAAAACCATGCTAATCAAGCACTCGATGAAATATCAATGCGACTCTATTTCGCAAAATGATAAGGCAGAGAATTGAATGCGGATTCCCTAATGAACGGTATCTAAAGTTGCAATTTCGACAATTAACCCAAAGGTTCCATCCATGTGCAAATGGATTGGATTGCTTTAGCGAACGGATGGTAACGTTCTTCAGCCTGAGTGTTTTCACGTGATTAGACAATAGGTTAATTTAAATGACAATAGTTATTGAAATTAACTTGATTCAAAGCGTGACGATGTGGATTTGTTAATCTAGTGTGGAACAGACAGCTTTTACCATGGGCTTATCGTAAATAACTACAAATAATCAATTATAATAATTATAAGGACCGCTGTGGTGTAGTAATTGAGCAGGTTGGCTCATAACTCGGAAGTGGCTGGTTCGATTCCCGAAACAGGACGAGTATTTGAGCACAGAAAAAAGAGCACAAATATTGATTCTGTGTACTGGGTATTGTGGAACTATGGTCTTCGTAGTTCCTGTGTCCCTAGATACAGCAAATTCTAGTTAGGGTGTCCAGGATCTATGTGTGATCGTTAGGTGTTATTATTATTATTATCAATTTAAAATGTGATATGTAAGAGTGTAAGTAATGCATATTGTATTCTATGTATGTATTTACAAAAAAAAGTATTTAAGTATTGTATCAGTTATCTGGTTCCCATAGCACAAGCTTTGCTTAGTTTGGGGCTAGATGGCGTTGTGTGAGATGTCCACACGTATTATTATTATTATTATTATTATTATTATAGTGTAAGTGGCAGTCTGTGCAGCTATAACCTGGAAGTTTCAAAAAAGAGCGTAACCAGTTTTCTTCCAAGCGTGTAGTGTAGGCATTAACATTGGCATTGTCACTCAAGATCAGGTGAAACATGGTCTAACGCAAGTCTAAATACAAAATGAAATAAGAATATCTAGTGTGACTCCTATTCTTATTTCATTTTGAAATTAAGATAAACTTCCGCAAAGTCACGTCTGATTCTATAAATTAAACGCCCATCTGACTTATATAAAAACTGGATTAACACGTAGGATGATTTTTATCCGTGGGTGAAACCGCAAAGCGTAGCTGGTAAGAATAATACGATTAGAAAAGATATTTAATAAAATTGCACACAAAAAAACAGAACATTTTTTTATATTATGCACCATAACTTTATCTCAACGTAATCTCGATAAAAATACAAAAATCTCCACCAAGCAAAGTCCGACTGTTCCATCTAAAAACTTCTATAAACCGACGATGAAAAGAAAGCGAAGAGCGATAAGGCCGGACCATAATACTTAAATAATGAAACTATAGAACATTGAACTCCAGAATACGCCGGATATTGCATGGAGTCGAGTTCTTAATATCACTGAGATAAAAGGAAGTAACACGGCGACTTGGTTATAGTCACTCAGGGACACTATTTGGCGAGTGCGAAACCATGGAGATGGTACATTATAGTTCTCAGCAATTAATAACTAACGCAAAGCGTGAAAAACCAACTTCAGACTTATATGGTTTTCTCATGGATACCATTGTCAGAACTGGATCACATTAAATTGTGAACACACGAAAAGCACCAGCTTTCAAGTAAAAAAAGATTCATCAAAATCGGTTTACCCAGTCGAAAGTTCTGAGACATATCTCAGAGGCGAACGGAAGTTGAAATTGGTTCACGTAAATCTCCATTTAACATAACAAAGTTAAAAATTTGTATTTTTATGTTGGTATGTAATGACAATTTACAATTTTCAAGATGGCGACATTAACATTAAACAACGGCCGTTATATGGAGCTAAACTAAAGAAGTTTTATTTCAGTCATGTAGTCTAAAGCATTTTTTATCCCATTTTGGTAATAAACTTATTAATAAAACAATATTACATATTTATAAAAATTATACCATAAAAGCTTTTATCAGATGAAAATTGGGAAGGCGAAATCACAGTCAACATCCATTCGAGAAGACTTTTTAAAGAAATACACTTCACTAGCTTCACTCCACGGTTTTGATTTCAAATCTTATTCAAACCCGTTCAACCACTACGGCGTGAAAAGAAAACAAATAAACACACATATACACAAACTTTCGTATTTGTAACAATAGTTTAAAGTATGATTAGTGTGATAAAATAAACCGGTGAGTGTGAAAAATATTTTGTCTATATCCTGTGTGTTTTCTGATTAATAAAATGCCACATCCATTGCAAACATTTTCCTAACTCCTGTTGATATTCTTACTACATTAAACACTAGATAATAAGTGTTGATTTTGCGCAGTTTTCCTTGTTATTTCGGGAGAAAACGGTCGTTCAAATAATAAGGTTCTTGATCACACGTTATTTTTGAATTAAATGTTAAAAGAGAGTAAAATTTTACGTTATGGAGTAAATATTGCGTTTCAGTTTAGCCAGTTTATTTATTTATTTGGTGCTTTACGAACAAATAAAGTACTTAGTGCTAACTGCATTTTCTACCAGTCAACAAAGACGTGCAGAGAAACAATTTGATTAGTTGTGCATATAAGGAAATGAGCATAATTTTTAGCAGTTTAGTGTATTTTTTTTTATATGTTTGACAACATCACTTCATATCAACAGCCGGAAGATGTAGTAAAAACTACAAGTAAAGAGATTTAAGTATTTTATGTAAGACTCTTTGCTGTGGATGTGAATTGTGAACTCCATGCTTTTGCTACATTGTCTTGATAGTTGTCACTAGATGAAAAATGGTCTAATAATTTTTCTTGTGCTACCGATGAATTGTATATAGTTATAAAACTAACAATATACAGTTTTTTGTGGATAAAAACTGCATTTCTTTGATAGTCCTTACTAGATGTCTACTGCTGAACATAGGACTCCCATAAAACGACACTTTGGATGCTTATCATAGGGGATGGTTTCCATAGTCACCACGCACAAGAAACAATACAATTAGTACATTACGTAAGAGCGTATGGTCCGTAAGAGCGTAGGAATTTTGACTAAATGCACAATTTGAAATTCGAGTCATTTCGGTTTTTAAATCCTAAACTCTTTTTAATTCTAACCAACAAAACATTTACTAAATTACCTAAATTAATAGATACTCGATCACACAAAAAACACTTCAAGTACTTTAACGTAACCAAAATTTTATAATTGCACACTAAAACTTTCCATAGATTTTCAGGCATCACGCCTCATTATTGTGTAACTTAATACGCAGTAAATACGGTAATTATGCTAAGTACCGTACCGCGATGCCGTAACAAAAACCCTGTGATTAATTGCATCTGAAACTATCGGTCTAGACGGTAAATAATGCATTCGCTCTTGGCTCATTCTGCTAAATAGCAACGTGATTCAGCTGTATTCATGCTTGGTGTTTAGAGAAATATTATTAATAGCTTTGAGACACAGTACGTTATCACAGATTTTGAGGTTTGTGGTGGTAGTTATTTGCTAAACTAACTAAAACCGGCTATAATTCCGCTTGGACCTTATATCACGGTAATTTTCGTCAAAAAGCTAAATCCAAGAATGGAAATCTCCCACAATCCCTAAAAGATTTTTTTCAATATGGAGTCATTTTAAAAAGGTATCTAATAAGGCCTTATTTTACAAATAATGGAAATCTCACACGACCCTGTTTGCGTTCATTTTCCTGTGATGAGGAATAATCTTGCTCTTGGAGTATTTTTAAAAACTTATCGATTCTGGCAACGCATTAACAACGCCCCTAGTGTTGTATGTATCCATTAGGTTACGGTTACCGCTTTCCATCAGGTATCCCGAATGCTTGTTGGTCGCTCATCAAGTCATCATTGTGTAGCGTGTCCAATATGTTGCATGCATCACCCCGTTGAATTTTTTCCTTTTCCTTCAATATATCTATAATACACATTATAGATATATTTAACTGGATTGGAGCAATTGAACAAATCTTAAGTAAAAGTAAGTTGATACTCTACTCAGATTAGGCGTCGAATAAACCCTTTACAACGTGTGTGAAGCCAAGGGTAAAGACTGAATATTTATTAAATATCATCTCAAACAATATTTAAAGTTTCTGAATCCTCACTTTGCTTAATAATAATAACTTTAGAAAATATAATAATGTGAAATTTTCATGAGCTCTTTATAAGATAATCTCAAAATACAACAATAAAACGTTGTCCATTATCCTTCAAGAGACAAATAACATTAGGTAAACAAACAATCATAATAAAAGGATTTGCGAAGTTTCAAAGTTCCGAATCGTTAAGCCGATGTGCTTCCAGTCCATCAAACATCGACTTCAAAGCTTATTGAAAGCTTTATGTAAAAGGTAAGATTGAAAATAATAAAGGAGAAAAATCAGCAAATACATTTATTCAAACTATAGTGTATTCAGTGAAAAATTATAATGTCACAGTGTAAATCACACTTTAGTATTAATAAGATAAATAAATTACAAAAGGATAAATGAATCAGCTGGAAGACGGAGCACAGGCTGGTAGAGACTGGAGGCACTAGGTAGACCGATGGTCTGGGGGATGATCACGAAACATTGATTGCAATGCAACAGGAGAAATATCCACACTAACTATGCACATATACTGCGTATTCAAACTGTCAAATCCATACAAATTTGTGTTTGCATCTGTTGCAATCGAGTTACATAATTGCCCAGCTGAAGTAGCTCTCTATGGGGGAGGGGTTTAGCAGTGGACGTCTTCAGGGTGATGATGATGAAATGAGGAACTATTTTTTCTAAATTGATTATTTTTACGTACGCCAAAGGGAGAGTTAGATACAAACAGGATTTGAATCCACATCCATTCGTCCCTAAAGCCGGGGCATGCTTTACTTAAGGTAATCAATAGACTTAGGCGTGACTTCGCGGAAGTTCATCTAAAAGTTCATATAAAAAATACAAAATTGAACAAGAATATCTAGTGTAATTCCGCTTTTATTTAACAAGAATTTCTAGCATAATTCCGTTTTTATTTAACTAGAATATCTAGTGTGATTCCGGTTTTATTAACAAGAATATCTTGCATAATTCCGCTTTTATTTAACAAGAATATCTAGCATAATTCCGCTTTTATTTAACAAGAATATTTAATGTGATTCCGCTTTTATTTAACAAAAACACTAGTGTGGTCCCGCTCATCGAATCTAATTACTGGATCCTCTTGTTTCATTTTGTATTTATTTAAGCTACGTAAGTGAAGCCATGTCCAAATTTTTTCGTGGTACAGAAAAGATGATACTGCTATAAACATAAATCTTTGTTTGGTCATCTTTGTTTTACCCATATAAGTGTGTGAAGTTGATAATAACAATAACATAAGTAGTGCATAAGTTAATCAACATCAGTGGAACAGATACGTTGATCGGAATGATCCGCCAGATCCTGTACTTGAACGGTCTCATTTCGATGTAATGTAGGAATAGTTGTACTTGCTGTTTTATATCTGGATCTGAAAAAAGAAAAATATTGTCGAACCTATAAATTTTGCGGAAATATTCCTCGAGTCACAAAAATATTGTTGAACTTATAAACTTTGAGGAAATATTCCTGAGTCACAAAAAATATTGACGAACTTATAAACTTTTAGGAAATATTCCTTGAGTCACAAAAAATATTTTTGAACCAATAAACTTTGTAGAAATATTCCTTGAGTCACAAAAAGTATTGTTGAACCTCTCTCTCGAACTCTCGAAGAAACATTTCCTGAAACACAAAGGTTTTTTGGAAATTCTACCCCTAAAAGGGGGAAAAGGTGTAAAACTGCGGCTTTCGATCTACTAATAAATGTAATATAAGCCACGAAAGCAATTATAATATAACTACTATCAATGACCTCTTTGGTGTGGTGGTTAAGCATGTAGACTCATACCCTGGAAGGCAACAATTTGATTCTCGCGGCAAGTCAATTATTAGTGATACAAGAAACACTGCAATAGTTCTTATTGGTCACTTATAGGTACAGGAAATTTTAGTTTTACCGGGTGACGCTGTTAATTTTAGTTTTACCGGGTGACGCTGTTAATTTTAGTTTTACCGGGTGACGCTGTTAATTTTAGTTTTACCGGGTGACGCTGTTAATTTTAGTTTTACCGGGTGACGCTGTTAATTTTAGTTTTACCGGGTGACGCTGTTAATTTTACTTTTTTTTTTCTTTTATTAATTTGATTGACTCAGGCTAATTAAAATAAAAATGTGAAAGTAAACTTACACTAGACATTGATGTTTCATTTTACATTTAATTTTTCCTGTGTAACTTACTATTTTCATCAATTATTTTATGCATCAGAAATAGTTTGATTCGCTCCACTTCCACTGCGTAAAACTCCACTATGACGAAAGGTGAAAACAGCAGCCCACATATTTGGACGACATGAATCAACAAAAAGCTTAGTGATTGCATCGGCTCCTGAAATGTCAGAAATACATTTTTAATGTGATAGATAACTACAACTAGTTCACGGCTAACACTCACGAGATACAGTCGAATAACTCGACCGGTGTTCGGGTAATATAGATGCAAATCCTCAAGAAGTACGGCGCTGCCGCGTAATAGTTGTACTACTCACGTCAGTTTCTATAATATTAATGTGATAGATGGTTTAAGAGGTTATAAATATGTGATAAAGCGAAAGAGTAAAGAATATCATCATCATCATCATGAGCCAATACGTTCCCTCTAATAGGACATGAGCCGTCTATGGACATAGAGAGTATAGGCCCTAATTCACCACGCTGGCCGGCTGTGGACCATGTTCTCGAATTTTAGTGTTTCTTGAAAATACTGATTTCCTCAAAAAGTTTTCTTTTTCCGTTGTAATTGCAAGTGTTCATAAGGTGGAATGGTTAGTTTTGACTATACTCCCTGACTTTTTTACACCAGTGTAGAACACAGTGCCAATGTGCCAAGCAAGTGCCAGCACTTACTTTGGCACTGTGTTTTTCACAATCATTAAAAAGGGTCACCGAATATGTTTGGAAGTATTTTTTGTACGTTAAACGAAGCATATATGCATATGGCCCACCTAGTGGGAAGCATTTATAGTAACACTAGAGGTGTCAAGTTGAATCAATTCCAGTTCATATTCGTAAGTTATTCCCAATATACATCGTGAAAACCATGGGTATTTTTCTGCCCTATCCTTGTAACCGGTATACATAAGAGGTTTAAAATACTTACAAGTCCTTCTAAAACCGTTAAGATGTGGTAAGCGTTGTAGATCAATTTAGGCAAATTGCATGCAACGCTCATGAAGAGCTGAAATAAAAAGATTATTTAAAAAAAACTCCTTCCGTTAAATGATTTGAAAATTCGAATTAAAGCGGAGTCTGAACACAAAATAAAAAAAATCAATTCAGCGGCGTGATTTAGTAAAATGAGATCAAATCAGATGAAATAAAAATGTTTTAATATAAATTAAAACGGAGAAGAACAGAAACCGAATACAATTTAACCAAGTACTTTGGTTTTTTTTTTAAATAAAACCATTAGATGATCCCAAAAGAATAAAACTTTGCCTAAATACTACTTTGCTCTTAATTTTTGATGAAAATAGTTTTTTATGAATTTAATAGCAAGACTTTTTTATGAAAATCATCAGTTTTTTTCACTTGACACGCCTATTTCACTGAATCTATAAAAACAAACAAAATTAACACAGTTTAAGCGCAGATCAAGTTTGAAACTAAATATGAACTTAGATATATAACTAGAAACAAAACCCTCTAGAGACCCCATCAAAAACATAAAAAATATGCTTAGATGCCGCAGTTAATGCTAAAAAGATATTTAAAAAAGCTATAATATGTGCTAAGTACTATTTATATCTATAGATAAAATTTGAAGTACTCACTGAAGCGTATAGTTCCGGAGAAACCAATTCGACCAAATCCGCGATAGTTCGATATAAATACACACAGAACTTCAACTTATCTTCCTTCATAGCCTTATTATTCTTCACATATAAATAAAAATTTTCATTTGGATTCTCTTCCAGCCTCACTCTAAGCATTGTTAATCGATACCTGATTGTATCGAATAAAATGCAGCGCCACACTCGACTCAAATCGAGAGCTAATGGCGAGAACAAACTGATCAAATACAAAGCCAAGCAATTGTAGCACGTATAGTAGTTACAATAGAGATAAGTATACGATGTTCTCACAACCCAAATTAGAAATGTGAATACGAACATTTTGTATTTATCCCAAAAATAATGTTTTCTTTTTATTCTGAGGTATGTATCGACTTCACTTAGTTTATCGAGGAATAAACGAATTTTGCTTTTGAAGAATAGTATGATTAGAACGGAAGAAGAGTATTCAATTAGTGACCAAATTTGGGAGATTTCTTGTGTGTCACAGCATGTCATGGTCGCTACAGAAACAACTGTGACCAAAGTAATACAGTATAACTTTGCAACAATACGAACGACTCTATTCCCGTTGTAGAAATCAAAATTGTATCCAAAGATTAATAAAATTGCTAACATCGGCTCGTAGAGATGGATTATACTTCTTTTAGTTGTTGGTATTGGAGAGATTTTTGAATTTTTGAACGCCATATTTGATTGAATATCTCAAACGAATTAACGCTACCGTGATTTTCTAGCTGCGAATGATTGACGACAAAGTTTTGGAGTGGAAGCAGACAAAGGTACAGAAAATGGACAGTTTCATTGCGGTCGACCGATTGAATACTTACTTACTTTACATTTAAATTATTTTGATTATTTGACAGCCTCTGCAGCGTGGTGGTTGAGCCGCTCGGCTCATAGCCCAGAGGCGGCAGGTTTAATTCTCGCGACAGGACTAATATTTGTGCACACAACGCAAATACTTGTTCTGAGTCTGGATGTTGTGAGACCATAGTCCTCGTAGTTCCTGTTTTTCTACATGAAGGGAATCCTAGTTAGGCTCCAAGATCTATGAGTGTGATCTTTGGCAGTTATTTGTTTAGATTGGTTTACATTCAGTCACAGCAATGAAACTGCTAAAAACTATCAAAGCTTATCGAGTGTCACGTTGAAATGACCACGAAATTTCACAAAGGGGTTATTAAATATTACTGCACATGATGTCAGCACATTGTTACGTTAACGCCTTTGTGACAAAGGCTTTAGCTGTCAAAAGTATTGAATTTAATGATTAATATTTTATTTTACTCAGATTTGTTTGTTAAAACCGGCCATAATTGTTAATACAATAAAAAACGAGTGTGCTTTATATCACACGACTGAAGTAACACTTTTTTAGTTTAGCTCTATCTTTCGGCCGGTATAAGTTTATTTTGTTAATGTCGCCATCTTGAAAACTGTAAATTGTCATTTTACCGGTCAAACCAACATTGTAATACAAATTTTTAACTTTGTTATATTGACAATAGAAATCTTTTTTTTTTTTTAGGGGGGAAATGCTCTTGCACTTCCCTGCCACCACCCCCGTACTTGGTGTCGGTATGTGGGACTCGAACCCACTACAACCCCCCCGTGAGCCCTCGTCCGCCGTACCGGGGCGAGAAGGGGTCGCGACTGCAGTCCAGCCAACTCGCCCCCGGACAATAGAAATCTACGTGAACCAACTTCAACTTCCGTTCACCTCGCATTCACCAGCTTACTCCCCAAGTCAAGCGTGCGTAAAGAAGTTTTACTTCAATTATGGAAGCTTGGACGTTTTTACTTCTAGACTAGTTTTAGTCTAAGCCATTTTAATAATAATAATAATAACTACGCCCAACGATTACATAAATAGATCCTGGGCCCTAACTAAGATTCCCTGTATTTATGGACCCAGGGACTACGAGGACCATGGTCCCACAACACCCAGACTCAAAACAAGAACTTGCGCTTTTTTTTCTGTGCAGAAATACTTGTCCTGTCGAGGGAATCGAACCCACCGCCTCCGGGTTATGAGCTGACCTGCTCAACTACCACACCACAGAGGCTAGAGTAAATGTGGGAAGCAAGCAGCCGCTCATATTGGCGCTCTATGGAGAGTCCTATGTTTAGCAGTGGACGTCTTCAGGTTGTTGATGATGGCGTTTCATTGCTGATTTTCAAGATGACGAAGCAGTGCAGAAATTTTATATGTTAAAGTTAATAATAGCACTGTAATTGTCATCAGACGCACGATTAAGCTCGTCACGTCATCCATTATCACGAAAAATCCAGTGTTATTATTTTCCCTTTTTATTTCGATTGTAGTGGAGCTGTGTGTAGGCAACAAAAGGAAAATGAGTTCCCACAACAAAAACAACAATACAGGAAAAGTGACACGACAGTAAAAAGCTCGGCAAATTGTTTAAGACTACCATTAGTCGCTTCAGTCGGCGATCAACATGCTCTTACACTATTAAGTTGTTATAGGTTAGTGAATGTCGCGATGTTGATGGAAAAATGGATACGGCAAATTCACCCAGAGATTTTTTTACTTGGCTAGCATGCTACACCTTCGATCGCATCGTCACTTCCCATCAGGTGAGAGCGCGGTCAAATGCTAGACAAGTTTGAAGTAAAAAAAAAATAGATATATAAAAAAAAGTCAGTAACTTATGATGATGATGGTAATGAACTAGGAATCACTACAGTTTGACTAGCTTTTTAGAATAAAATTGATATTGGTATGGTTGGATAACTAAAATTGGCTGAACTTTTTTCTATCATGGAATGGATTTTAAAATACAAAAAAAGAATAATTACGAATATCTTTACATATAAAATTAAAAGTCCTGCCTAAGCCACTAGCCCTAGAGACTTAAAACTTGGAGGGTGTGTTCTTTGTAAAGTGTAGATATCCACTAAGAAAGGGTTGTTCGAAATTCCATCCCTAAGAGGGTGAAATGGGTAATAGAATTTTTTCGTTTCTTATAGACTACGTGGGCGAAGCCGCAGGCAGAAGCTAGCTATGAAATATCTTTGGTTCAAATGTTTCCAAGGATGTCAACGTTAAAAATGCAGGAAGTTTCGTATTACATTGAATTTTTTTTTTTTTATGTTAAAGGGAGCAAACAAGCATACGGCCCACCTGATGGGAAGTGGTCACCGTAGCCTATGGACATCTGTAACACCGGAGGAGGCGTCACCAATGCATTGTTTACCCTGTAAAAATATGAAGAAATATTTTGCCCAACCACAAATATTTATAAGTACGCATATCCATAAGTATTTTATTCATCCGGATACTCTACCCCTCTTCCCGATTGTCGTTAAGTTGAATGATTGAGAACTTACGCTTTCGACTTCATTGCTTTCAATTTATTCTCGGCACAGGGTGTTCTATCGTTTTCTTATTTTGGGCAAATATACCAAAATTAATTAAACACAATATTATGTACCAATTAATTAATATGTACAAAGTAATTTTCTCGTGCAAGCCGAAATGATGTGGGACAGACAAACAAAGTGGTAGAATGAATAGAAATTAAAAAAAAAAAAATGGTTTTGATTATTACTGTATTGTTAAGTTACTAATGTCGAACAACCCTATTGGTCAGTTGTTAATGTTATATATAAACATATTGTTAATGTTAAAAAATCACAGAACTTCAGTATTTGTGGCATCACTAACCCAAGCGTGAGAGAAAATGAAATTGAATTTTTGGAAGAAAATATATTTAAAAAACATTTGAGTGACTTTTTGACTTCCTTTTAAGCAAATGTTTCTATAGTGTCAAAGAATATTTAACAGGTAATAACAAATGTTAATGTATTAACAAAAATATTATTTTTAATATTTGCACGCTTGCATGCAGGCTGAATGCACGTAACCACGACTTATACTATGTGACCTTGTATCCAAATTGTATATTGTGTATTCTTGCAAATAAACAAATGATTGATTGATTGAGAAAGAATTTGCCCAAAACGAGAATGCTTTAGACTACATGACTGAAGTAAAACTTCTTTAGCTCCATATATCAGCCGTATCAAAACTATGTTTTGTTTGTTGTCGCCGTCTAGATATTGTAAATTGTCATTTTACACAAATACAAATTTAAGTAATTTTTAACTTTGTTGTGTTGACAATAGAGATCTACGTGAACAAACAACTTTTTAACTTCCGTTTGCTTCGTTACGCATTCACCAGCTAACTCCCCAAGTACCTACTCCAAGTACTAAAAGTAACTACGAATACTCAATTTTGATTTTTTGAAACTATACAAAATATAAATATAGTACCCAAAAAATACTCCCTGTATTCAATAAAAGGAAATCGCCCAAAGAAAATCGCAGGTCGTAGTCAATGGCGCCGAGCCGCTCTCTAAATAATAATGCCGCCTTATTACATTATTTACGGGAAACTTGTTCGTTTACAAGTACTCATTTATTTGAGTAGACATTTAGACGAGATAAACAATTTCGTCCTGTTTTAGTGTAGGTACAGATAATATTAATATACCCGTTTTCCTTTAGATTTTTTATTTTTGTCAATCTCGATATAGCCAGCAAACTTTGTGCAAAATTTCAGCGTAATCCGTCTGCCAAAAGTCTGATTTTGCCATTTTTGGGTGATCGCTACACAAACAAACAAAGTAAAACAATTTCTCGTTAATCTATTAGAGATTTTCTTCAAATTATGAGTTTTTTTTTATATACTCAAACCCATAATATGTATAGGTTTGAGAATACACATAAATAATAATTCAAAATTATTTTATTTCAATTTTTTTAAAGGTAAGTATCTTTTTTTTTTAATTACGTGACGGCCACTTACCACTTACTACTAAGATATTAAACTATGACCTACTTATTTTTTAAGGGTTTTATGAAACAGTTTTTTATGTAAATAAGTTAAGTCATTTAATATCTTCAAAAATGTCACAATGCGCGAGTGAGATACAGAATCCAGGTATAGTACGGATTTAAGCAACGATGCTTAGTCTAGGACCAGTTAAATTTTTCATAACTTTCACCACCATCAAAGGCAAAAACTGGAAATGACAAAGTCAAACCCAACTACCCGCAAAGAGAACTTGCATCAGGCAGATTACGGCTCCTTTTTTTGTTTAAAAGTCTGCTTTTTGTCTGTTTAGTTGAAAGTCCGTAAAGTCTTTTTGTTCATAATTGAACGCTTTGAGAAATATTAAGTCCTGAAGCATTTTAGTGTCAAACCAGTACTATCATGCTGTATTGAGTATTAAAAGTTGGATGTGGTATTGGAATCCATATTTTTTGTCTTATCATGAAACGTCATTAAAACGTTCGCGCCCCTATTCATTATGATCATCATCAGCTGGAACACGTCTACTTTTAAACACAGCTCTACCTTATACAACGCCAATTTAACCATATAGTTGCCTCTTGTATCCATTCACTTTCCATGTGGATCAAGCTTACCTAATCAAAATCATGGAGAGCCCCTAGTGGCTGAAAGAGAAGAGGCTGGCCTACACCACGTCCCATCATTAAAGTGGCATTTTATGAAAGACGTCTATATTTGGTAGTGGACAACTTGGTATATAAACATACTAGCGGAACGGCTAGTATGTTTATATACCAAGGCTTCGCACGGGTATTTAACAAAAATTCAAAAATTATAAATTTAATACGAAGTGAATTTGGATAAGGATTAATACCCAGGTAAAGAATATGTGGCCTAGTTTGAACTTGAGTTACTATAGCATATTTTAACATAAAAAAGTAGTTATTGTGGCATGACTGTAATAGTTAGACGTATGGTATTGCGAACTTTTTGTAGATATTGATGTCTTCTATAAAATTGTAGAACATCACTTTGCTTTATTGTCAAATTTTTTTCTAGGATTTTTTTCACACTTTGGTTTACATTATCGAATTTTTCATACAGATCCCTAATTTTTTAGAAAATATTCTATCACTCATAATAATCAAGGACAATCTAGAAAACTAATGGTGAAAGAATTTTTTGAATTGGTCCAGTAGTTTCAGAGCCTATTCAATGCAAACAAACAATCAAATCTTTCCTCTTTATAATATTAGTTTAGATTAGACTCGTTTAAATGCCGCAACAAATTTTTATTGCTAACAGCAGAGTAATCCGGTACTCCTTTCTGAAGTACGAAATTGTTCCGGCCAACTTTCTTTGTTCGCTGACCGCTCGCAGGATTTTTTACTATTAAATTCAGTGAATAACTCGCAAAGTGAGCGGAGTACTATTAGTACGGGGGCTAATTACTTGATTTGGTTACGAGTGAAAACTATCCAGTTTTTTTTTCACCGCTGTAATGTTCCAAGCTAATAGACATTTTTATCATAAACCGAAAATTCTCCACTGTTAATAAAAGCTTCTCCCATAGAGCGCCAGTTTAAGTGGCTACTTGCTTTTTACATCTAACGGTCCGTTGCGGTTTTATTCAGTTATTAGTTATTAGTCGCCCTAGTGAAGGCCGAATGAAAGTTTTAGCTATGGCATAACTTCGCTCTAGAATGTGTATGTTTATATTTTTCAAAAGTTACAATTCCTCTATTTTCTTTGGTTGGTAAGAAAATCTTTACAGATAAACTGGTAATCTAAGAGTAAATATTTTTTCTTGATTTATAACCAGTTATCAAATTTGGTATTCTAATAGGAATAAACGGGTAAAATGAAGTTTGAAATGAATGATACTGAAAATTCAAAAACTCTTTACATTCGCCAAGATTGTGAGCCATAAAATTAGAACCCAGTGTGGGGTTTTCGGTTAGTAAGTCTCTGTCTCGTTCTCTCACAGTCTGTTTTTCTTACACTCTTAGTTAGTGAAAAAACACTAACTAAAAGTTAAATTTTAGAGAAATTTCTCTCGTAACCTTTTTTCACATTATCTTCCAACCTACGTAATAGTACTAGCGAGTATTACAGTAATTTCGTACTACTCACGGTTCGTTTGTCGAAAATACGAGTATCTCCGTTTTTTAGACTTTGAGTGGGGATTGTCTCGAGTGGGGGTGGAAAAATAGTTCTTTTGTACAAAACTGAGAATTACGTTTTATTTTGTAGGTTATATTTCAGCTGAAAATGAGAGATTCCTTTTATGTGAAAAACAAGAAGGTTAGGTATTTACCTAAATTAATTAAACTAGTTAGTAATAAATAAATGATAAACTATTTTTTTAAATAATAACGCCCAACGATCATATACATAGATCCTGGACCCTAACTAGGATTCCCTGTGTCGAGGGACCCAGGAAATACGAGGACCATGGTCCCACATCACCCAGACTCAAAACAAATATTCGCATTTTTTTTTTCTGTGCACAAATACTTGTCCTATCGCGGGAATTGAACCCGCCGCCTCCGGGCTATGAGCCAACCTGCTCAACCACGACACCATAGAGGCTATCAATATTAGAAAGTCGACCTACGCTTTGTCTTCGAGTTTGTGGTCTACTAGCGATGTGGCCTCCCTGAAACTCCAACTTGCGGAACTGCGGATCTTTTTTTTTTTTATATGGTAAAATGGGCATGCGTTTGACAACAACTCACCTGATGGTAAGTGACGAAGTTGTTTAAGGTGGACCACGCCCCATGAGATGCCTATTCACTCTTGACTTTAAAAGACCTAGGTTATACCTTGAAGGAAACACTGTGGAGAGCATTCCATTCCTTGGCCGTTCGGACTATAAATGAGTCAGCAAAATGCTTAGTGCGGACTTGGGGTACACTAACAACGTAAGGATGTGACGAATCACCAAGTCTTGTAGTTCTATGATGGAAAGGAGATGAACTCTACATTTCAGATCTTATCTTGCAAGGAAACCTAGCATAGCTCTCCATAGCTTGTCACGCGACTTTGAGCTTAATAATGAGGCTTACAGTCACCACGCCATCTTACTATCTCACAATATTGTTGCCACATGAGAAAATCTCCAATTACTCCTGCCTGTTTCCATGGCAGCTCAATTAGGGATGGACAGACGGACAAAAGACGGACGTCAATATAATGATCGGTATTATCCTCCAGACCACTTGTTATGTCTATTATTGCGAGATACAATGGACACGTGAATATGAGGCTCGCACTCGAAATAAATATCTCTTTGGAGTATTTGATATTCTTTTTTTGAAGTAAAACTTTTTTACACACGCTTGACTTAGGGAGTAAGCTGGTGAATGCGAGGTGAACGAAACTTGAAGTTGGTTCACGTAGATCTCCATTGTCAACATAACAAAATTAAAATTTGTATTATTATGTTGGTATGTCCAGTAAAATAACAATTTACAATTATCACGATGGTGACACTAATATTAAACAAAGCGAAAACAAAGATATGCCGGCCGATAGATGGCACTAAAGAAGTGTTACTTCAGTCGTGTGGTCGAAAGCACACTCGTTTTTCGATTTTATTTTTATTGGATACTCATGTATTACATTATAATATTTTTAAACAAGACAGAAATTATTAAAGATATCAAAAGTTCAAATGAAAATATACATTTCATAAAGAACTTGCGACAGCAAATTTAAAGTTTAAAAGATATATACAGGTTGACAACCTCTGTGGTGTTGTGGTTGAGCAGGTCGGCTCATAGCCCGGAGGCAGCGGGTTCGATTCCAGCGGCAGGACAAATATTTTGCACAGACAAAAAGCGCAATTACTAGTTCTGTGTCCGGGTGTTGTGGGACCACGGTCCTCGTAGTTTCTGGATCCCTAGACACAGGGAATCCTAGTGAGGGTCCAGGATCTATGTATGTGATCGTTGAGCGTTAATTTAATATTTACTGATATGGACAGCCAGGCAGGCAGTGCAGGCAATGTCGCTAACCACCAGGCGAACGTCTAGCTCGCCATATCAATCATTAAATTAAAAAAGAGCAGTATTGCATTTCTATTTATATCGATTTATAGCTATTTTCGTTTTCATAAAAATCTTTCACACATTTTCGATAGACACCATAAGGCGTCATTAACGCACCATAACTTAAAAAGGGTGTCAGCAAACATCCGACTAAGATGGATGCCGCACCGGAACCGGAAATGGTGCCAGATCGGCGTAGATATACCCTTAACAGATTCATTATTCACTTGGTGAATGGGTCCTGCCCTTAAGAATAAGGTAATGTCGTATTAAGTGTCTGTGATGTGAGCTGATGGGAAGTGATGATGCGTCTTTGTAATGGTGATGCGCGTCAGATGTTTGGTCATCTTTTGAACATAACAAAACCAAAATTTGATACATTGTTCTATTAAGATCATTAATAACACTATCGTTTCTATCCTATCCTAGCCTCTGTGGTAAGGTGGTTGAGTACGTCAGCTCATAACATGTAGGCGGCGGGTTCGATTACCGTGGCAAGACAAGTATTTGTTTCTATTCATTATGTATATATTATGTAAATTAATTTACCTTCTGGTAGTGGGCTTGAGCATTTAGCCTGTCTATAGGTCATCGCGGCCAGTATGTAGTCCAAATGTTTCTTTTTTTTGTAGTAGGTAGTTTTTAGTATTAGTTATTAAATCATTGTACTATTTAGAAAATAAAGGCAATTTGCCGTGTTAAAAAAAAGATATGGGGAGTAAAAAAAAAATTGACCTGTTTTTGTACGTCAATTTTAGGCAAGTATTGAACAAATGTCTATCTATTCTATTCTATTTGTGCACAAAAAACAAACCACAAATACTTGTTATGAGTTTGGGTATTGTGGGGCCATTGGCTTCGTAGTTCCTGGGTCCCTATACACAAGGAATACTAGTTAGGGTCCTTCCATAATGTAAACAAAAGTAATCTTTTAACGGGATCTTTTTCAGACAAGTAAATTGAGTCTGAGGCACTCAACACATAGGCTACCTATTATCCGCAGGTAAAATACTAACAACCTACTAATATTATACTAATAACGCAAAAGTTTGTGTGGACGGATTTTTGTTACTCTTTCACACTCAAACGGCTGGACGCTAGCCTCAAACTAGAAAGCAAAGGAACAAAGCTTGTATTATGGGAACCAGATAACTGATACATTTTTTTATATACTTAGATTTTTTTTTTGGAAATACATACATACAATACAATACCCAGACACAGAACAAACACCACGTTCATGACACAAATGTTCGTCCAGGGTGGGAATCAAACCCACAACCTACAGTTTAGAAAGCAGGGCTACTACAAATTGAGCTATCGGCCAGTCGAAATTTGGAATATAGTTGATTAACGCATCATACTTTTTATCCGCAGTTGAGACAATGGCAAACAAACAGTATTTAACAAAATATTCATGAGGAATTGTTGTCAGTATCTATTCGTTCGTTCCACCAATTTTCACTCAGACGACGTAAATCTCTTCCTGTCTATCTGAATAAAAACAATACAATACTGATAGCCTCATTGAGACAAACAAACTATGTACTAATGTACATCGCAGTCCAACTGTAAATTATTCTATGTAAAGGGTAATGACCCGGAGAAGCAAATGAGTCGAAAACTGACCTACCGAATCAGAAAGAAATTATTAGGGTATATTTCTTTTGTTTTGTTTATGTAATGAAATATTTAATGTTAAACTTTAAGCAAGTTTAACATTAAATATTATACCTTATTAGGGTTCCCTATTTCTCATTCAATTGACTTCAAAAAAAGGTGGGAGTTCTCAATTTGTATGAGTTTTTATAAACTAGTCTTCATAACTCCGTCATTTATAAACCGTTTTGGATTTTTTAAGCTATTGCATAGCTTTTATCGCGGGCCTTGAGCGTGGGGACCGAATCCAGAAATTCCGTAACGAAAAAAACCTAACACCCCCCACTCCGAACCGCTGCGCCGGTCGGAGTACAACAACCCAAGGAGTATACAACCCGCCTTTAGGTGGCATTGGTTGTATTGGAAAACTACCGTAATCAGCTGTTTGTGAGAAAGTATATAGGTGTATAGGTATTTATCATCTATGTACAACAGTGAATATCTGTACTCGTATAATTTGTGTACAAAGTGTTTTAAATATGAATAAACAAAGTGCATTTATTAATGAAGAAAGTCACTTATATAATTATATATATATTATAATTATAGTTATAATATATATATATATATTAATTATAATTGCATAAGTTGATAAAAAATGCTATGCAATAGCTTTACCGCGGCAGTCTCCGAGTGCCACAAGTCTTTTTTTTTGTGTTATTTGAAAGTAAACTTTCAAATTGGTTTCATAAAATTTCATTTTCATCAGGGCTTAGTTTTGTTTTTAAATCCTAATAACTATAAAAATATATGTATGATAATAACTATTTCTAAGTATATTACATTAAGGCGATAGAAGTCGGTTAAAATCCATTTTCAACCTACTTCAAAAAAGTAAGAGGTTCTCAATTCAGCTGTTCTTTTTTATGTTTGTTAACTCAAAACTTTCACTAAGTGATCCGATTATTTTTGATAATTCCACCGAGTGCGCCAATTTCAATTTAATCAAGATCAATGGATCAAGATTTTGTGTTATCCTTAATAATGTGTATTTTGTCTTCAAATACATTGATGATGTACTCATTTTTGTGATAAACAAAAAAAGAAGTCAGTTGGACTCTTTTTTTAAAGCTACTACTAAATTTAAGTTGGAAATATCAACCAAAGCCGTCAAAATGCTTCTAATCTTCTTTAATTTAACTTTCTTAATCAAAAAAAAAAACACTTAAATATTATATTTATTAAATTAGATAAAATCTTTTATTTCGAGTAAGTAACAGATTTTTGATAGTCGACTTAAATTAACAAAATAATTTAATAATATCAAAAAATAACAGCATTATTTAAAAAAAAATAAAATAAACATCTATTTAGATTAATTTAAATTTAAATCTTTTATTTCGAGTAACTAACAGATTTTTGATGGTCAATTTAAATTTACAAATCACACTAATATTATATAGGTGAAAGTTTGTATGTGTGTTTGTGTGTATGTTTGTTACTTCCTCACGCTCAAACGACTGAATAGATTTAGATAAAATTCGGTACCAAGATAGCTTACACACTGAATTAACATATAGGCTACAATTTATCCCGGAAACGTGTAATTTTCCCGTGGGATGAGCAAATAATTAAAATACTTTTTATCCGCGGGTGAAACCGCGAGGCGCAACTAGGAATTAAATAAAATTAATGGTTATTAAAAATAATAGCAAGAGGTTTCGTGGGATTCTTAGAGAGATTTACAGTAAAAGGTAGAATCGTGTAAACAATGCAAAACCAAAGATTAATCAACCTCTTGATACCACGACATCTGCAATTAGCACTCGCAAGTCTGACAAATGCTTTAGGGATGGCACAAAATAATTATACTTTAATCTCTGGCTATAAATCAAGGATGCTACTTAGCACTCGATTAGCATCGAACAAGTGCACGTAAATCATTGTGGCACTTCGCCCCTCCCACTTCAGATATGAGGCCACGAGAGCCAAAGTGGCCTAACTGCATTTTTATATACCTTTATTATATTGTATTCTATGTACATTATAATAAAGGGGAGGAGCCATTTTCAGCCTTTTATATGTTATAGCTAGCTGTAATAGTACTGTGTTTTGTGTAGGCCTGAAATAATGTGTCATTTTTACTTCGAATTGTTTTTTTACTTTACTTTTTTTTTAACTTTTGGCTCCTCACTTTTGTGTATTTAGCCAGTGTCAAGTAATTAATAATTTATCAAGTTATCGATATTTCACGCAAATATGTGTCAAGTCACAGTCGAAGTCATCAAGTCAAGTCAGTCTAGTCAAAGTCATACTCCTAGTAAAGTTGTGGCAACTTTACTTGAAGCTTCTATGGAGTTTTGGAAACAATACGAAAATAAATGTTTCACCATCATTATACCATTTTCCCACAATCCCGCCTGTAATCTAGCAGAACTTAACGAATAAAATGCCACCAATGTTATGTATTAACACTGAAAATAACACAAGTTTTGGAAAATAATACAATGCGGTGACGCAATCTTTTTCGCTTTCCCGCCAAAAATACAACATTACTTTTGTTAATATACACACTAATATTATAAAGGCGAAAGTTTGTATGTGTGTTTGTTACTTCTTCACGCTCAAACGGCTGAATAGATTAGGATGAAATTCGGTACCTAGATAGCTTATACACTCGATTAACATATAGGCTACATTTTATCCCGGAAAAGTGAAACGTTCCCGTAGGATGAGCAAATAATTAAAATACTTTATTTGTGGGTGAAACCGCGGAGCGCTACTAGTAATAATATAATACTATGTGTGTGGACATCTTCACAGCGCCATCTAGCCCCAAACTAAGAAAAGCTTGTACTATGGGAACCAGGTAACTGATACAATACTTAGATACTTTTTGTTTGTAAATACATACATATAATACAATATTACACACAGACACAGAACAAACACCTGTATTAATCACACAAATATATTATATAGTATATTTTCTGAAAGTAAGTTAGTTAATCTCTAGTTAAGCATAGTTAATTTATTGGTAGTATTTTTTAAGTTAGATTGTAAACCGTAATAATTTATTATATTTTTTTATTGACTTAGTCATAATTATAAAACAATATAAATCCAAAAATTGGTTTACCAAAGTTTAAATGCGTTATTTAACGACTATATTCAGATTTCGGACAGTATTGTAATAACGACATTGAATTTTACCTAAAACATTGGCTAAATACTCAAAAACGCGCGAAGTTAGATAAAACAGTAAAAACTTCTATGAAACATAGAATGAACTGTGTTACTACGTACAAGTTTTTAAAGTATTTCCTAGAGTTTTACTTATTCATTGCGAGCTGCAGCGTGAAGAATGGCTTCAGTATTCAAGCTTGCATCATAAAACCAACTCATTATAAAAACTAAAAGTTTGTAGTTGAAGTAAGAGCTGGCTGATGGAGTAGAGACTGGAAGCTTCTAGAAAGGGTTTAACAATAGTTAGGAATTGATTGAAAATAATTTAATTTCAAAGCTAAAATTTTTCTTAGTAACAATATTTTGTTGTAACTGGAATAGACTGGTGGTTAACCATTCCAGTTCTGAATTGTTCAGAAATATGTTGTATTATCTCCCAACCCACACAAGCCAATGTATTTTTTATTTTTTTTATTTGTTATGTTAAGAAATGACGTGACGAGCTAACCGTTCGTCTGATGTTAAGCGATACGGCTGCCCATATCAGTAGTCACTCGGAAATCTAAAGTATAGAGTTTCGCGTGACACTGCATTGCGCACGTCATCCTGAGACATCAGCACAATCTAGTAATAAGATTACTAGACTGCAAGATCAGGTCATAAAGTCTCATTTTCCCAGTGCTTTCACTAGCTACAGTGCCCTTCAAACTGGAACACAACAGTGTTTGTTTAACTTGGCGGCAGAATAACTGGCTAAGCGGCGGTACCTAGACGAACTTTGCAGAAAAGTCCTACCACCTAGTAATTGTGGCTTAATAATTATCTAAACTCTGAGAGAAGTTTGACTCCATGTGTGAGAACGCTAAGCTGCAGCAGTGGGAATATGGTTGATAATGAATGATACCTAACTGTTTCATAAAATGCATAGCATATTTATCATTGTCAATTCCAAAATTAGTAGTTACAACCACAAATTTTGGAATTTTCACATGATTCTCTACCCGTACATCTTCTATACATATAAAATTCAAAGTCCTGACTGACTGAATGACTGACTTATATATCAATGCACAGTCTAAGCCGTTGGTCTTAGAAACTTAAAATTTGGAAGGGGTATTGTAGGCATCCACTAAGAAAGGGATTTTCGAACTTCCATTTTTAAGGGTGTGAAATGGGTGGTGGAGTTATCTAAATATGAAAAAAAAAATTCTTCCTTTCCTATAGGCCACGCGGGCGAAGCTGCGGGCAGAAGCTAGTGCATATATATATATATAAATTTTGTATCACAGTGTTTGCTACCATACTCCTCCGAAACGGCTGAACCGATTTTGTAGAAATTTTAAATTCATATTCATATTCATATTCATTTATTTGCAATTATGTACAATTTATATATCATGTCAGGTCTTAACAACTAGTTTAGTAGGTACATGAACCCTGTAAGGGCGCTTGCAACTGAGTGCGATTAAAAATAAATTTATTGATTTCAATTACATAATAGATATATCGTCAATATTTAATAATATTATATAATATTTTCAAGCATTTCATTACTTAATTATTTGGTTATTCAATTAATTACCTATTAAATATGGCAACTCAATAGGTAATATGCAACTAATCTAATCAATCAATTTATTTTAGTCTTTTTATGCTACTACCCACTCTTTACAAAAATAAAAACAAATCCCACTGGTTCAACGTAGATAAGGCAAACAAGCATAACTGGATAGGTAGGTATACAACACATGGTGGGCCGGTTTATAACTGGACAAATTTTATGTTTATTTATTGTTATGAAACTCTTCGACCGAATAATAACATTTTTTTAATAGGTAGCTTTTTAACTTACTAACAAAAATTTCGTCTTTTTCAACTTCTTTTATTTCGTTGGGGATTCTATTATAGACGTTCACGAATCTAAAGTTAGGACTTTTTCCAAATATATGTAATTTTGCAGTTGGAAGGATAAGATTGTGTTTGTTCCGTCTGTTGTAATTTTGGTGCAGTTCTGAGTTTGATTTGAAAAAGTGTCTGTGTTTTCTTACGAATATGCCTACTTGCAGTATATATAAGCTCGGTAAGGTAAGTATTTTCCTTTCTATAAAGTGAGGTTTACAACTATCTCGTTGTTTAATATTTACTAAGATTCTCAGACACTTTTTCTGCATGATAAATAGGTCCATGAAGTCGGTGCTTTCACCCCATATTATAATGCCGTAGTTCAGCCATGCATATGCATACGCATAATATGCTGAGAGGGCAGTACTATAGTTTGTATTTCTTTTAAGTACTCCTTACGCGTAAATAAATTGTGATAACTTTATCTTTATGTTTGCTATATGTTTTTTCCAGTTTAGGTTTGTGTCGAGGGTTAGGCCTAATAGTGTAAATTCCGATTTTTCTTCTAGATTTAATGTATAGCTCAGTTGGTTAAGATTTAATGGTTTTCGTTGATATGTTTTAAATTGTACTATTTTAGTTTTATTAAGATTAATTTGAAGATTGTGACTTTGGAGCCAGTGCTTTGTGTCACAGAAAGTTTTCTCTAATGTTAAATGATCTTTGGTAAATTCTTATTTGGTAGGTCAGATAATGGGTTTATTTTTAACTAACATCATCACCGTTTTTTATCGTCACACGGGTGAAACCGAAGGGCGCAGCTACTAATTATATAACAAGGTGAACGACTAGCTCGTCGTGTCAGTTGTTTACATAAAAAATAGTATTTGGGAGTACGTAGTATTAAAAAAAATATGTGTGGACCTCTCACACAACGCCATCTAGCCCCAAACTAAGCAAAGCTTGTATTATGGGAACCAGATAACTGATACAATACTTGGATACTTTTTGTTTGCACCCAGACACCAGAACAAGCACCTATGTTCATAACACAAATGTTTGTCCCGGGAATCGAACCCACAACCAACAAGTTCAGAAGGCAGGGTTACTACCAACTGAGCTATCGAGCCAGTCAATATTCATGCTTTATCAATTTCCATATTTCTACAATGTTTAATACAAATATTGGTATTTTCTATTTTTCTCCGTACAGATCACCGCTCATGTGGCACCGGCACCGTTGTGAGCAATCAGCCATTTTACTGCCCTTTGTCTTCTTAAATCGCCGGACAGAGACAACTGGAGTTTACTCCTGTTAATGTCATTTTAGCTAATGCTTTTAATATCTTTATAATTAAATTAGCTTCTGCCCGCAGCTTTGCCTGCGTCGCCTATAGGAAAATAATTCAACCACCCATTTCACCCTTTTTGGAATTTCGAAAAACCCTTGTGGATGCCCAAACTTTATGAAAAATACATCATCCAAATTTCAAGTCTCTAGAACCAGCAGCTTAGGCTGTGCGTTGTGTTGATATATAAGTCAGTCAGTCAGTAAGTTAGGACTTTGAGTTTTATATGTACTAATGTTAAGACAGTCTTTACCGGCAACCGTATTTCCCGAAAACTATAACCTTGGAGTCATCAGATCGAGAGTGAATAGGTATCTTCTAGGCAAGCGCATCATTACGTACCATCACAGAATACTATTACTCTTGCTTACCATTAGGTGAGGTAGTGGTCAAACGCTAACCTATCATACACAATAGAAAGGTCTGTGTACAAATTTGGCATGACACGTCGATATCGCATCTCATCAATAATTATTTTTTTATATAAATATATGAGAAAATTTATATATAAAGTTTGCTACATTTTTTTAAAAGGAGATCTCTCTTGATATTCCGAATTTGTCCACATTGAAATAACTAGTGTCTATTGAAGAGGACCTTCTGTATTCATAAAATAAACATATAATATTGGCAAACGGTAAAAAGAGACATCGTACATCTTTTTACCCGTAGAAACGTTTTCAAAATTCAAAATATTATTGGCAAAAAGGCAAATTTTAGCATTTTTACGAGATAAAATCATTAATTAAGTTATATTTCTAAGCATATTAATTACTGTTTTATGTAAAATATAATAAACCTATTAAATAAATGAGTTTGAAAAAAAAGTTATTTTTCACCCTAACCAATGCAAGCAAGAAGTTGATGTTTGGATTGACACTATAGCGGATCCACGGGGAATATGTTCTCCCCCTAGAGATTACAATGCGGGAAATAATGCAAGAAATTATATTCTAGCATTTTTTTATTTTATTTCTTTTTATATTATTATTGATGCATGAAACATAAATATCGGTATAATATGCTCACAGTAACGGAGAAGCAATTGCTGAAAACGGTGTTCAAGTTATAACTTGAAAGAGTCCGTAATACGTAAGCAATACCGAGAACACCTCAAAGGTACGTCAGTATCAGATTTTTGCCGCGCTCGTAAAGTCAGTCGCAAACAGTCGTGTTGTGGTGTAACGGCGCGGAAGTAAAGTTTACTCAGTCACCTAACTACACACGGATTGCGAGTTAAAAAGGATTTATTTTGTTTTATACCTTTTTTAGTTACCCTTTTTCTTTGACCACAGTTCTTTGCACAGATTCAGAGATTAGAGTTATAATAGAAATTTATATAATAGAAAACAGTTGACTAGATACAGACTAGATAGAGAAAAACAATATGAAATACAGATCATAGAAAAAAATCGTCTGTAATTTGGACTTTGGTACAGATTAGAGAAAAAACAATTGATAAAACACTTTGGTAAAGTTGTTTTTGGCAGTTGGTTGTTTGTAGTTTTTGGCGGGAAAACGCCAAAAACTAAAAACAACTTTACCAATACACTTTCCTTTACAAAAGATTACGTCAACGCATTGTATTATTTTCCAAAACTTGTGTTATTTTCAGTGTGTGCGTAAAATTGGTTGTATTTTATTCGTTAAGTGCTGGATTACAGGCATGAGTGTGGGGAAGTGGTATAAAGATTGTAAAACGTTTCCTTTCGTGTTGTTTCCAAAACTTCATAGAAGCTTCTGGTAACGTTGCCACCACTTTACTAGGAGTATAACTATACTAGACTAGACTAGACTATGACTTGACTTGATGACTTGGACTGCGACTTGACACATACAACATACATATATATATAATAACTTGAAAAATTAATTACTTGACACTGGCTAAATACACAAAAGTGTGTAGAGACAAAACCAAAACAAAAATGAAAAAGTTGTTTTTAAAGTGTAAATTTTTTGCGATCAGATAAAATTTAATCCAATTTCTGGAAAAAGCGTTCAATTAATATCATTATCATCCGCTGGAAATCATCCACTCCTGTACATTTGCCTCCCTCGTACAGTGCTATATAATTTTAGGACTTACATAACTTATTTTATTCACCATCCAATTTTTATCTTTGGTTTATTTTTATTCGTTTCAAACCGGGACTACATCTTGGTTTTAAACGAGACTACTACCCTAACTGTAACTGTGTAAATAACGGACTAAATGATAATATTTATAATATATAATATTTAGTCTTACAGTTTTACCATAGAAGTGATTCTTGCTCAAGAAAAAAACTCCGTTTTTAATAAGATTTTTATAGGTTTTCTGATAAAGAAATGTTAATTTTACAGACACTTTAATGACAAAAGTAAGACACTTTAGTATTAAATTGTCATTTTAGTATTAACTTTGCCCAAAAGTTTCGTAGGTATTTGTGTTATTTGATAGATCGGCTTGGTTTTTACCTAACATGTTGCTATACCCTAATGGGGTCATATGTTTCGCAAATACACTAATTACATCTGTATTACAAATTAAGTACATATTGTAAAAGTGCTAAAAATAGCCTACTCCTTCTTCTCTTCGTTTAATGGCTTGCTATCTCTTTTTAGCGATAATTCTGCTAATGTTAAGTGAGGAATTTTTGCACGGTTACGTCATGTTAAAGTCTTATTTTGTCAGTCAAAATGCCACAGTAAAATGAGGGATATTTTACTAAAGGTTCTAGGAAGCTTTGAAGAGAAAACGAAAAGACATGGTTTCAAAACTTGGAACCATTTGCCAACACTCGTGCACGTTCACGAACACTTAACGGATAATAATCCACCCTGATCACACGTTAAAATTAAAAAATACGCGGTTTATGGAAAAATAAATCAAAATTCGCAATCGTCATTTTCGCCGATTTCAACGATCAAATAGCCTATTTTCAATAAATCTTTTGGCTTTGACTATGGCAACAAAAAAAAACAGAAAAGATTATTACCCAAAACTCTTTGGAAACAAAAACTTCCCCTCTCGCCTTTAAATATTCAAATATCTTATTTGTTTCAATTAAACGCCAAACCGAGCCTATCCGTCATTATGCTCCGTACACACTGTACAGAGAAATTAGTTTGCGTCGAACCTATCAGTGAGACAATTATTTTCAGCTGGACCGAGTGGGGTGATGTCGAAACGCATCATTGTTGCTGAATTGGATTGAACCATGTAAAATAGAGACAAGAATCATCATTGAAATATATTGAAGAGATAACCGCCAATAACTTTTTGATTCGGGTCAATTTTTATGTCACAGAATAACGTACTGAGCTTCATTAGCAGCAGCTATAGCGCTTTTCAACAGCTACGTGATGAAAAGCGCTATAGCTGCTCATAACAGTTTCAGTGGCATTCAAAACTCAACTTTCAAAATCTTGTACGACACTGGACTGCGCATGTCATCCTGAGACATCAGCACAGTCTGGTAATAAGATTACTCGACTGTGAGATTAGCTCATAAAGTCTCATTTGCCCAGTAATTTCACTAGATACAATGCTCTTCAAACCAGAACACAGTGGTGCTTGCGCATTATTGCTTGGCAGCAGAATAACTGGCAAAGCAGTGGAACCCATCTAGACGAACTTTGCATTAAAGTCCTACCACTAGGTGGCAATATGATACTAAATTGCGAGATGAGGTCACAAAATCTCATAATTTCTCAAACCGGAACACAATAGTGCTTAAACACTAACTTTTAGTGGCAAAATATCTAGATATCTATATGAACTCTTGCAGAAGTCTAATACTGGACTACGCGAACAGGACGCAAAGTCTCATAAATGCTCAATAATTTCCCTAGTTGTAATACCATTTTAAAACAACTGAAACACAGTATTGCTTGAATTGTTTATTGTTCAGCGGCAGGATATCTAGCAGTCTTGGTACTGAAGGTGATGCTCATAAAAACCATTAAGTGTATTGTAAAATACTACTTGCCATAGGTCCCAGAGAAGTAGAAAAACAAACCATACACTATTTAAGTACACTAGTTGCGCCCCGTGGTTTCACCCGCGGATGGAAAGTATTTTAATTATTTGCTCATCCCACGGGAACATTTCACTTTTCCGAGATAAATGTAGTCTATATGTTAATCCAGTGTATAAGCTATCTTGGTACTGAATTTCATCCAAATCCATTCAGCCGTTTGAGTGTGAAGGAGTAACAAACATACACACACAACTTTCGCCTTTATAATATTAGTGTGATTAACATTTAACATTTTTAAGTTGGCAACAATTACCACTTTAAATGAACTCTTTCAGATTTTTCCACTTAATAAAACTAAATTAATAAAATAGAAACACTCATTGGTCAAGTATATCATAGAGTGATTGGTGCAAACTTAGCGTTTGTCAAACTTTAGGGCATTAATCATATAAACACAGCCGCCAAAGATCATCAATCTTGCCCATTGCATAACACCGTCCAGCAAAGCCAGCTAAATGCAAATCGCTGATAATCCATTAGTGCAGAGCATTGTGTACAGACACTACGCCACTGTTCGATACATTGTAGTGTATTGTATGCAGAGGCCTTAATGAGTGGGGCACATAAAACTGGTGTGGCCATTGTGGTGTAAAAAACAATTGAAGGGTTGAGAATAAAAAGGATTTAACTGATTTTTGGCGGGAAAACGAAAAAGATCGCGTCGCTGCATTGTATTATTTTTCAAAACTTGTGCTATTTTCAGTTTTAGTACATAAAATTGGTGGCATTTTATTCGTTAAGTGCTGGATTATAGGCATGAGTGTGGGAAAGTGGTATAATGATGGTGAAACGTTTTTTTTTTGTGTTGTTTCCAAAACTCCATAGAAGCTCCAAGTAAAGTGGCCACCACTTTACAAGGAGTATGACTTTGACTAGACTGACTTGACTATGACTTCGACTGTGACTTGACATATATTTGCGTTAATATCGTAACTTGAAAAATTATCAACTACTTGACACTGGCTAAATACACAAAAGTGTGGAGCCAAAACATAAAAAAAAGATTTAACTGTCAATTTGATAGTTTCGAAAAAATTGACTTCAACGGCATAATTTTCATTGGCATCAATGTAGAGTGCTTATAAGCTAATAGAAAAGGTTTATGTAAGTTTCACTTGCTTGACAATGTTTTAATTCTATTTTAAAATACTAAATATAGTACTAATTCATACAATTACTGTAAAAATATGATATAATAAAATAAACATGATAATGTTTTTATGCTAAGCGAACTGTATTCCTGTGACAGATAAATCGTTTTTAGATTCAAAATCTCGAGATTTATGCCTCATTTCGGTATTTTGAGAATGTATTATTGTAGATAATTTCACGCTGAATCCAACGATACCCATGAGTCATTTTGTGAAAAAAATCAGTTAAGCCCTTTTTGTTCTCATCCCTTCAATTATGACTTATGCGGACGCAGTGCCATGGATTTTCCTTTTTTACGAATTCCCACTTATCACTCTACCCTATGTTTGAATGTATATTACTGTAGTCGCTATGATTATCTTAAAATTTATTGTATGGGTTTTGTAGGCTTAAAGAAATTTATTTTCAAATAAAAAAAAAGTCACTTCCATGGCACATTCAAAACATTAAATATATTATAAGAACATTCGTTGTCACGTTGAATAATCTAAATATAACTCAAAGGTCAAAGACAGACTAATTGACATAGTGATCTATCAACGCACAGCCCAAACCACTGGACAGATCGGGCTGAAATTTGAAAAGAAAAGCTAAGAAAAGATTTTTCGAAATTCCACCCTTAAAATGGTTAAATGGGTGAATTATTTTCCCATAGGCCACGCCGCGGGCGAACCTGCGGGCAGAAGCTCGTGTAACGTAAACACGTGCTTAAGTATTATTACATTTCAACAACACTTAATTTACAACGTTTACATCGGCAACTGATCCGTTATAAGGACAATACCAGTTTCCTCACGAAACAAAATCGAACTTACTGAGATATAAAAATATTTGTGCTAAAATATGTATTGTATATAAAAAATGTGTGCAAAATTTATTCAAATTAACTCAAATATTCTTTATTTATATAAGAATATTCCAAATTAGTGAAGCTGTTTTTACCGTTACCGCACGTACAAAGACCTACCTACCTAGTATATAATAATAACGCCCAATGTACATAGATCCTGGACCCTAATTAGGATTCCCTGAGTCTAGGGACCCAGGAACTACGAGGAGCCGCGAGAGTCGAACCCGCCGAACCAGGTCCAGGAGCCGACCTGCTCAACCACCACACCAAAGAGGTTATAAACCTGTATATACCTTTTGAGCTTTAAAATTGAGATGTGATGACAAAAAGCTGTACGAATGCTGATCAAACTATTCGCTTTAATTAAACGCGTTCCCACCATGCGTTAAACGCAAACTAATTAGATTTCAGCACGAATGAAGAGCTGTTTAAGGATATATCATTGAATTTTCAGTGTAGAATTTTAAAAGCGCTTTATTACTTTTTTCAGCGGCTTTGGTTTGGTTGGAACCTTTGACCGCTTTATTACGTAACATTAGGTACTTATATAGTATAAAAATGTTCCCCTGTCTATTAATAAAATAAATACAAACCTCTTTTTTCAAATCAGCTAATTTTCAAATCTGATAAAATTATCTTTGTGTAGGCTTTAAAGCGCTACATCGCTGCCTACCGTATGTTACATAAGTACATAACTCAATAGTTTCACTATTTTTAGTTAAAAAGGGGGTAGAATGGCTTGGTAATGGAAATGTAATCTAGTTATGTCGTCATCGAGAGATGATTGCGTCGTGATGACGAGGGAATGCTGGTAATAATCTGTTTAACTTCGTCTGGTATGTTGGATAAAGTTCTATAAATTGTGGTATTTATTGTAATTGGCATTAAGTTTAGTTTATGTGTATAGTTGCTCACCTTTCTTAAGCAAGTATACCTCATGTATAGTTATATAGCTTTTCCTGTAGCTGAAAACCACCGTCCTTATTTTTGTTGTAGTTTCCTTACATTTTTGGGTTGTCTGGAAGAGATTGCTTTAAGTGAGAGTACCACCTATTGTGACAATTTTGGGTTTATGCTTGGTTGTTCCTGTAATGTGGTGTTTTAATAAAGAGTTTTATCTATCTATAAATTGCCATAATTGCATTTCTTATAGATATTCCTAGGTCAAAGACAAAGTCAAATTTCATTGCAAATGGGCTATTTTTAGCACATTTACAAGTCAAAATAAGATTAATATTAAGAAGTTATTGCATAAATAATTACAAAAGGCTATTGGCCAAAATTATAAAGCAAATCTATTGCAATATGTGAAAAAAAGTTTTTCTCCTACTATTAGAAAGGCCTATAAAAAAACAACGATTTATAAAGCACATAAAATATTTCCAAAACAATACTGATAACAAGGGAAAGATGTTGTTTGGTAATAAGTCAAATTAATTCCCAAAAGATCACTTATATTGATTGGGTTATAGCGAAACGTATAGGTATTCTTGTAATGTAAGTACCAGGGTATCATTGATGAAGAAGGATTAATAAAGACTCAGACCAGTACCAATAGCGAACTCCAAACTAACTTATATCGCCATTATGCTGTGAAGTTCGTACTAAGAGAATTTACTATCTTGGAGTTGGTAATACTCGATTCTATTGACGCGTAATGTTGATTTGATCCTGTCAAACACAAAGATAATTCTAACTTTAAAACTATAAAAGAAGACGGTATAGATATAGTTAAACAAAACGGAATAGTTTAGAAAAGTTATATTTATTAGGTTAAAATATAACTCAAATTGTTACAAAGAATCCCATAAACTTCAATTAAGCAACACAAAAGTTAGCACTTCAATAATGATTTTAAAATTACCACCTTAAAAGCAATAACTTAAACTATTTTTATAACAATCGAAAGTAAAATCAATCAAAATGAAACTTTTAAGCGCTTTTAATAAAGGTGATATTCATGTAAAATTACTATTTGATAATAATGACGAAAGGGATTGATGCGGTAATGACTTTATTTCGTGATACTTTTTTTTTACTTCAAATAAAATTGGTGTCGAAAATGATGGCACTTAACGGAACTTCGTTTTAAATTAACTTCCGGATATCGTTTTAATGAAAGTTAGCACCCTGTGATTATTTGTAGAACCAATTTTGATAATACTTTTGAAAAGTTAATAAATGGTGTAATTTTTTTTACATTAAGAACAGAGAATAGCTGTTTATTGACTGCATGAAAGTGGTAAACCGCTTTGGTACATGACAGTTTTTTTTTACCGGCAAAGCAACTTTATTCTGGTTTATTATGATTGAAATAAATAATAATTTGAAATGTTTTATGAGATAAATTACCTGATATTATTTGGCATTGCTACCAAATTATCATTTTATTTTATTATTAGTTTATTTATTTATATATAATGCATGTACGGTGTAGTCCGTACATAAAATGAGAAGACCTGATTAATTAGAAAAGCTGTTTATTAATCCAAAAAACTAGGTCTAAATGGTAGATGTAAATGGTAGCGAGAACACGCGGAATGGTTGGTGTCCGATCGTGAACTGGTGACGCGCGGTATGAAATATTGTAAGAACGGGTATAAGAAATGCTGACCGCGCGTTTGGTGTGCGATGCTTGCATCGTACAATATTATTCATACATTGATGTTTGTTCTTTGTCTAGTTCCATTATTATATAGGGTATCAGGGGATTATTGTATTCGACTGGCCCGATAGCCTTGATGAATATAGGTGTTTGTTCTGTGTCTGGGTGTTATATTGTATTATATGTATTTTATTTATTTTGACTAGCCCGATAGCTCAGTTGGTAGTAACCCTGGCTTTTGAACGGTCGTGGGTTTGATTCCCATGCATGACAAACATTTGAGTGATGAACATATAGGTGTTTGTTCTGTGTCTGGGTGTTATATTGTATTATATGTATTTTATTTATTTTGACTAGCCCGATAGCTCAGTTGGTAGTAACCCTGGCTTTTGAACGGTCGTGGGTTTGATTCCCATGCATGACAAACATTTGAGTGATGAACATATAGGTGTTTGTTCTGTGTCTGGGTGTTATATTGTATTATATGTATTTTATTTATTTTGACTAGCCCGATAGCTCAGTTGGTAGTAACCCTGGCTTTTGAACGGTCGTGGGTTTGATTCCCATGCATGACAAACATTTGAGTGATGAACATATAGGTGTTTGTTCTGTGTCTGGGTGTTATATTGTATTATATGTATTTTATTTATTTTGACTAGCCCGATAGCTCAGTTGGTAGTAACCCTGACTTCTGAACGGTCGTGGGTTTGATTCCCATCCATGACAAACATTTGTGTGATGAACATATAGGTGTTTGTTCTGTGTCTGGGTGTTATATTGTATTATATGTATGTATTTACAAACAAAAATTATCTAAGTATTGTATCAGTTATCTGATTCCCATAATATAAGTTTTGCTTAGTTTGGGGCTAGATGGCGTTGTGTGAGATGTTCACAAATATTATTATTAGTCAATGTAAGTATTTACAAAAAAGTTAGTATCGGTTATCTGGTTCCCATAGGACAAGCTTTGTTAAGCTTGGGGCTAGATTTCACTGTGTGAAATGTACACATATATTTATTTTATATTATATAATAATAATAATAAAAATAATAATAATATGTGTGGACATCTCACACAACGCCATCTAGCCCCAAACTAAGCAAAGCTTGTGCTATGGGAACCAGATAACTGATATAATACTTATATACTTTTTTGTTTGTAAATACATACATAGAATACAATATGACACCCAGACACAGAACAAACACCTATATTCATCACACAAATGTTTGTCCTGAGTGGGAATCGAACCCATAACCAACAGTTCAGAAGGCAGGGCTACTACCAACTGAGCTATCGGGCCAGTCCAGTATTATATTCATGTCGGTTGAATAAAAAGACCAAATATGACCATTATCATCACTAAAGCATCCCTACAAATCACAAAAAGTCACGTACGTTCTTGTTCACCATCCTAAGAAAGCTGAAAGAGAATTCATTAGGTCTTCCTTACCCACTTGTGAACGTAAAATCCGTAATTGTTACTGGCAATTCGATACTACAGTATTAACAGTAAAGCTACTACTGTTTCTGAATAAAAACAAATGAAAGTGACTCATTTAAAAATGAAATTTTTTTAAAATTATTAATTAATTGTCTTTTTTAATTTACTGATTTCCGAAATTTCTCACTATGCATTTGCTAGAATTTAAAATATGTATATAGAGCACAATAATTTTTGAAGTATTTTTAGTAGAAGTCCCCTACTAGCCTAATACCTTTAGGGATCTCTAGGAACCTCTATTTTTTATATCTAGTAACTCCAACGAGACGTTAAATGCATGAGGCAAGCAGCCTGTCAAACTAGTGCTTTATGATGGAGACCTATATATATTCAACCTTAGATATCACGTTGATGAATACGATACATATTGATCATGATAAGTCATTAATAAATTTGATTTTCGCCAAAAACTATAAAAATAAAACTTTAATCAAAATCTTGCTCCAAAAAATTGTTTTTGTTGTTTTAATCTTTCGGCGATATACTATTAAATTTTTTAAATCCGGTACCCAGTACAGGACTCTTGAATTGATGGCGATTATTTACTGTCCATACTGCACTACTTTTCCATATAGCTCTTGGATACTTACCACACCACAGAATACACATCAGTTAGTGCCACTTGTACTTTTGATTGAAGACATAAAATGCCCCAAAAGCTCCGAAATGCCCAGAGACATCTGATTCAAGAGGCAGGGGCGAATTGTTCTCAATGTGACAGTAATGTTTTGGGTAACTTTATGAGGGTAATGTAGGAAGTGCTTATTGGATAAGAGAGGAGTTGGATTATTCCACCATTGTTTACAAAAATGTAGATTAAATTTCTTACACTTTAATATAAATATACACATATTAATAAGTACTTAATAACTGTTAATAAATTTATACAAAATAGTTATGATAACTAAAATAACTATTTTGTATTTATTTTGAGTGGTACTTAATGCACCAATTCGTTGGTGTCTTTCGACCTTTACAGCGTAAAAGGTGTAGGAGGGAGGGCACATAAAGTACAGAGCCGTAAAAAGTGGGAGGCTTTTAAATTGAATTTTGCCACCTAGATAATAAATCACATAACAACAAACGTTTGTGCATCGTTTCAAAAGTTTCTGATGGTAAGAATAATAGCTGATGCCTTGGATGCCTCAGCAGACATCTGCAATACCATCGTCCTGGGCCTCACCATTACTTCTTAGCGCTATGTAAATAAAGTCCTAAATTGAAATGCAATAGTACAAACTGTATTTTAGCAATTCATTTTACGTCACCGCGCTATGAGCTCATAATAATAAATAACAATAATTAGCAAAAACTATCGCCCAATGATCACATAGATTAACCCCGGACCCTAACTAGGATTCCGTGTCTAGAGACCCAGGAACTATGTGGACCATGGTCCCACAACACCCAGACTCAGAACAAGTATTTGCGCTATCTTTCCAGTGCATAAATACTTGTCCCGTCGCGGGTACTGAACCCGCTGCCTTTGGGTTATGAGCCAACCTACTCCACCACCACACCACAGAGGCTGTCAAAAAGAATTGATAGCCGATTAAACTGTTTTAAATTATTTTCCCAATATTCAACTCCGGTGAACAGACACCCTAAAGACTAAAGTATCCATTTCTGCCACTCGTCGAGATCTTACGCGATCCCTGTAGTAGATCTGACATCTTGAGTTACTGGGGGGCGTATTGTAACAAGACAAATTTGAGGGTTTTTTGAGGACATGATGACGGTATTTTACCTTAAATTTACGGATAGTACCTATATTATAGCAGAGTATATATATCATTATAATAGAATATGAAGGCACCTATAGTAAATAAATCATAATTTTATTATTTAAATAATAATGATAAATATTTGTGGACATTTCACACAGCGCCATCTAGCGTAAACTAAACAAAGCTTGTACAATGGGAACCAAATAACTGATGCAATGCTTAGGTACTTTTTGTTTTGTAAATATTTACATAGAATACAATATAACACCCAGACACGGAACAAATATCGATGTTTGTCCTGGATGAGAATCGAACCACAAACTACTGCTCAGAAGGCAGCGTTACTACCAACTGAGCTATTGGGCCAGTCATTTTATATTTGGACTTCCAAAGTCACATCTGAGTCATCTGCATCATCTATCGGAACACGACCTAGATAGGCCTCTGTAATAGAACCCCATTTTGAACACCCGAGTCAAACAAATGGTATTGCTTGCAAATAGGCAACTTCAAATTATCTCGTCGCTATCCCAAGGTGTCAAATGCTAGACTAATTTTTTATGATTTTTGTAAATGATGTGACAAGCTAGAGTTCACCTGGTGTTAAGTGACATGGCTGCCCATAACAGAACAGTGTCGCTCGGAACTCCAAATTATAAAGTTTCGCGTGACAATGCACTGCGCACATCATCCTGAGACATTAGCAACTGGTAATAACATTACTCAACTGTGAGATCAGATCATAAAGTCTCATTTGCCCAGCAATATCTAACATAGACTAGCACATTATCTAAAATGTATAACACAGCAAACGTTACAACGCAGCCCCTACGTCTAAACTATACAGAACTAAAATTTGACACATAATGGCGGTAATGGAAGCCCTGGGCCGGGAGGAAAAATTGGACTAAGGGAAAAAATAGTAAGTACGAGCGGGATCATTGATGAGCTCAAAGGAGCCTGTCAGTTATCCCGCTCGTATGAATAAAATAGTAATAAGGATATTTTAATTAAATTGTAAATTGTGCGTACACCCGGAGTACTCATGCTCACTAAAAACTTCTTCTTGCGGCGGCGTCGTGTGTCGGGTCGTCCTCTTCCCTCAAACATGGTCGAGGAGGGCGATGGCTGGAACATGCGTCATGCTCGTGAACGGGTGCTGCTTGCGGAAGCTGGTTTGCTCGGTGCTGTTTGCACAATTAAAAATTAGGAATAAGAACTTAAATGCTTATGTTTATGTATCTTTTTGTTATTGGCTGTATTATCCTTCCTGTATTATATATAAGTTCATGTTAATAATAGGCTTAATTCATAAATATAAAAAATTATCTAACAAAAAGCACGGACCCAGGTGTCTGTGGAAATGCAGATTAATAAAAAAAAAATATTTACGCACTCTCCAACTCTCCAGCACATTTTCAAAGAAATCTCCCAAGATTTCAAGCTCTGAATACAAAAATAAAACTTCACCTCGCGTTCCCAAGCTCTCAAATCATTACCGTCGTCTCATAATCCATCGGATCTGAATATTTTACGTCCGTACGTCACATCCTCCAGCGAGCCAATAAAATCTTTATGGGAATTGCCTCACATCTCTCGTATATGCTCGTAGTGATCCCGTGTGTTGAGCTTGGGGCGTCACCGGGCGGGAAATGCATTTTGGGGTCTGTTTTTTTTATGTTAGTGAATGATGTGACGAGCTAGCCGTACACCTGATGTTAAGCGACGCTGCTGTCCATAACAGAAGTGTCACTCGGAACTCCAAAATATAAAGTTTCGCGTGACACTGCACTGTGCTCATCATCCTGAGACATTAGCACAGTCTGGTAATACTCTGGTACTTACTCGACTGTGAGATCAGATCATAAAGGCTCATTTGGCCAGTAATTTCACTAGCTACAGTGCCTTTCAAACCAAAACACAGTAGTGCTGCACACTACTGCTTGGTGGCAAAATAACTGGCAAAGCGGTGGTACCTAGACGAACTTTGCAGAAAACTCCTAGAACCTAGTTTTCTGGTCTAATTTTAATTAACTTATGCTAAACGTTATAAAAAATGAGCCAAGTAATGCAAGTGCCTGTAAGCAATAGCTAAACGAACAAGTAATTTGACTGACACTGAAGGTAATATGAAATAAAATGTGTATAAAAAGTATGGAAACTTCAAATTAAGAATAAAATTTGTGTCCTCTAAGTAACATGTTTACAAATGTCCTACGTAAATCCAATGGATCAGCTTATTTCGCTTCTATCACGTGAATCTCCAAGTCTTATTAGTGTAATTTATGCAATTTAATGGTTTCATTATATACAAACAAACCGATACGTTTCATTTTAGCGTAACAGTTTTACTAAAAAAATTAAATACTCCCGAGAAAATGGGAAAGCAATGCTACTAACGCTTCTGGTACGTATACTAGTTGTAGTTGTAGTATAACAATGTGTTTTAATTATTTGCTTATTCCACGGGAGAATTTCCCTTTTCCGGGATAAAATGTAGCCTATATGTTAATCTAGTGTATAAGCTATCTTGTTACCGAATTTCATCCAAATCCATTCAACCGTTTGAGCGTGAAGGAGTACAAATATACACACATACACACATACAAACTTTTGCCTTTATAATATTAGTGTGATAGTGTGATTCAAAGGCGTAAGTGGCTTCCCCGGATCTCACATGGAGCACGAATATCAAGTTTTATGGAGCATGACTCTACAATAGATCGTTTATTCAAAGCAGGTGATTTCGAGCCAATACTAGTTTATGAACGTAGAGAGGATACATGGACCTTCACCTAGTTTTATTTTAAAGTAAAAAAATAGGAGTTCTTTTGGGGCTACGCCGTCTAAAATGATTATTACTTTGATCCAGTGTATGTCAGAATTTATTCACACATTCAGTATAACACGAAAAAAATCTCAACCATTGATCAAAATTCAGTCACGCAAATCAGCTCAAGTATCTAACACTGGACCTCATCACGAACCTTAAGACCTTTAAACAAAGCTCAAAATCCCAAAATATTTTATTTACCATTATAAACTGAGCTTTTAACACGGTAAATTAGTTCGGAAACTCGTAAATAGTGACCGCGGTAAAGGGTTCTCAACATTCTGGCCGCAAGGTCCATTTGAGTGGGCGGTTGGCTGGACATCTTGTTTAGAGGTCTTGTTTCGGACGCATGCATAATTCAAGGAGCATACGCTTTAGATATGGGGTTGGAGGTTTCTTTGAGCATTTCGGGAAGTACGAATTGAAAATATACTATGGATTCGAGTGATATTTCCTTTTCCTGTTCACAAGTTGTAACCCTGAAGCTCGATTCTCGTAATTAATAAATAAATGTTTGAGTGTACGAATGAATTTTTTTTTATTTATACTGCATTTCCGCAGACACCTGGGTCCGTGCTTTTTGTTAGATTATTTTTTTATAGATAGATAAACTCTTTATTGTCTCACCAACGAAATTCAAACAATACAGGAATTATATTGTATTTATATTTATTAATTAAGCCTATTTTTAACATGAACATATATATAATACAGGGAGGGCAATACAGCCAATAACACACAAACATAAAGTTCTTATTTCTAATTGAATGAATGATTTAATTTTATATATTTAGAAACATATCTTAATATTAACACCTATATACTAATTTTTTAAACAGATTCATTTGGTTAGTAAATGTCAAAGGATTTTATTGCAAATAGGTTATTTTTAGCACTTTAACAAGGTCCATGTTCCTCCTAGTTCCTAGGTCCCTAGATACAAGAAATCCTAGTCAGGGTTTAGGGTCTATGCATGTTATTGTTGAGCGTTCATTATTATCATTATTATTATTAAAAATAATAAATTATTATTGAATTGGCTGACACGAAGAATAACCTTCGCAAAAGTGCAAGCAATAAGTTTCATTGCAATCGAATGACCGGTACAATGGCCGCCAAAATATTCGCGTGTATAATCAATCTGGCTACAAAACTATTTTTGTAGCAGCCACGTAGGCTAAGTGTAACGTAGCTCGTAGCAACCTCGTAGCACATCTACGATTTCATCATTATTCGAAATCATTACACCCCAAATGGCTATCACGTAACATTTTTCAAAGCAAACAAACTAGAACATTTCCAATTCACTCTTCCTAATCAAACGTAACAAGATCAAGAGAAAAAACGCGAACCATTTGTACATTTGCCCACATTTGTCTGTCTGTCAGTCCAATAAATAAGGCAAGAAAAACGGCCGGCCAATCCCGTCTGGGCCTTATCTGGCCTCATCACGGTGGATCGATGGAGACAGCGGTGAGGAAAGGGTAGATAGATATAGAGAAGATACCAGATATTTCTAGTGTACTTATTACTTTCTTATTCTTTAAGTTTTTGAGGGTAAAGAATTAATTTTATGTCCGGCTGTCGGTGTATGTGTCAAGGCTCTTTTTACCCTTTACATAAACAGAGGTGTGTTATAAGTTTGATGTATGTGTGTTTGTATTGTATGTGTCCGAAACGGATACAGATTGTGGTTTTTTTTGTTTTAACGAAAAAGTTCTTAGAAATAGCCTCAGTCTAAGACTTGACTAATAAGATTTAAAACTTCTCAACTCTAACCAATGCATTAATTTTATCTTTCTTTGTTTTCGGGAATAGCCAAATGTGTTATTAACACTAACTGGCCCGATAGCTCAGTTGGTAGTAACCTTGCCTTCTGAACAGTAGGTTGTAGGTTCGATTCCCATCTCGAACAAACATTTGGTCATATTGTTTTCTATATACGTATTTACAAACAACAAGTATCTAACTATTGTACCAGTTACCTGGTTTACATAGTACAAAGCTTTGCTTAGTTTGGGGCTAGATGGCGTTGTGTTAGATGTCCACCCATATTGATATTATTATTAAGCAACGTTTTGTTTGTTATAACCTAATAACAAATTATCATAAATCAGTTTGTCACTTATTTATTATTACGTACTGTGTTATGACTGTCACAGTGTTAAGTCACAATATGGCCCATGATTATGGGCCATATTATGATTAACCACGTTAACGCTAAATTAAAAATTGCTACTTTTTCTTGTTTTAACAGCTCTATATTTATCTTTCTGAAGTGAAACATTCATTTGAGCTGTTCAGGATCATTACTCTCTGCCCTCGTTGTCTTTATTTCACTTTATTTATTGGTCAAAGGAGTTTTTCTTGACACTTCACGTGAACTGCTGTTTGCTGGAGATGACGTCACTTAAAACTCTGAAATAACGCGCAGTGATGAGTTGAAATTAATAAAAATTAGATGAGTTTTTATTATGCTGTACAGTTTATAGTGTAAACTACTTAAATTTTCAAGGTAACTGTGATCATTTACGCAAATACTAGTTCTGAGTCTGGGTGTTGTGGGACCATGGTCCTCGTAGTTCCTGGGTTTCTAGACACAGGAAATGCTAGTTAGGGTCCAGGATCTATGCGTGTGACCATTGAGCGTTATTATTATTATTTCAATGATAACACAGTGTAGATGACACGATGCGGATGCGGTTAGAAAAAAGCGGAAAGAAAACGGCAATAAAAAAATAAGAAATAAATTAACATTAAAATTACGCCGGTCGAAGCTATTACGGACTGTGATTCTTTTTAGGTGACGCACTGACACCGAGCTTTATATAAATATATATATAAAAAAAAGGTAGGTAGGTTGCAAAGGTCTGTAGTCGAGACATAAGTTTATTAAATTTACACATCTGAAAAATATTTCTTTCAGAAAGAATGTTTAAAATATATAAAAAAATTATAGCTCATATGAAAAAAAATCACAAAACATTGAACCATCAATTTGACGATTTTTGTTATAAAACAAGTACCTATATAAAATATTGTAACGTTTTGTAACCTAATAACTATACGATAAATACAAAATGCTTGTATTACAAAACGAAATTAACCTCATAAAGCATTTTTATTCTTTTAGATACGAAGTTATTTTCTATTTTAATTAGTCTATGAGCTGCAAATCCCGAGGGATTAACTGTAATTATCTTCTAACAGCTGCCTCTCCGGATGATTTATTTAATTGTCGTCTTTAAATTGGACTTTTAATGACTTTAATTTTGAAATAAACAAAGCTTACAAGTAGGTAAATTGTTTGTTTAATAAAAAGACACTCACTAGTTACAAACTTGGTTATTATATTTTGTTAGGATATATAGAAGTACATAGAAAGTGATGAAATTAAATATTATTTTTCTAGTCTATCAGTACCTGAGCGTAATTCGTTTTTTTCGCTCTGTAGTTAGACCTATATGTTTTTTTTATATTAATACTTTACAATATTACAATTTCCGAATATAAAAAACGATTACCCTTGACTTTTATCGCATTAAACAAAATATAAATATTTTCCAGTATGTAACTGGAAAATATTTATATTGCCTTGACAGTTCCCACTGCTGAAATACGGGCCTTCTCTAGAGAGATAATATTTATTTATTTATAGTAGACTATAAATAAATAAATATTTGTAGATATATTATTTATTTGTAGACACACAGCGACATCTAGCCCCAAACTAAGCAAAATTTGTATTGTGGGAACAAAATAACTAATACAACACTTAGATACTTTTTGTTTGTAAACACATGCATAGAATAATATAAATATCCAGATACAAAACAAACATCGATGTTCATGATACAAATGTTTATCCTGGATGGGTATCAAACACACAACCTGCAGTTCAGAAAGTAGAGTTATTACCAACTGAGCTATTGGGCCAGTCAACTATGGTCTCGAATATTGTGATGCTTAAACATGACTATTTCCTCACAATGTTTTTCTTCACTGTTATAAGAGCGAGTGTAAAAGCAATAGGAGTCATACGTCAGGTTTCAAATGCCTTCTATCTCAAGGGAAAAGATCATCTGTCATCGGTGACAACTGCTTAATTTGAATTGTTCCGTTTCCAATTTAAATTTCAAATTGAGTTACTGGTTGATGTTACGATTTATTACTTTGTGCCTGTCTAATATAAAAATAATGTATTGCTTTTGATGGAATTGATTATAAATAAAAATATGGTAAAATCGTATCAATAAAATCACTACTAGGTGGTAGGACTTTACTGCAAAGTTCGTCTAGGTAGGTACCACCGCTTTGCCAGTTATTCTGCCGCCAAGCAGTAGTGCGCAAGCACTGCTGTGTTCCGGTTTGAAGGGCACTGTAGCTAGTGAAATTACTGGGCAAATGAGACTTTATGATCTGATCTCACAGTTTAGTAATCTTATTACTAGATTGTGCTGATGTCTCTGGATGACGTGCGCAGTGCAGTGTCCCGCGAACCTCTATACTTTAGAGTTCCAAGTGACACTGCAGCTGATATGGGCAGCCGTGTCGTTTAACACCAGGCGAACAGCTAGCTCGGCACGTCATTCCTTAACATAAAAAAAAAAAAAAAACAATTATAGATTTACATATATTGTTGGTTTTTGAAGTGAAAACATCTTTAGGCGCGTTGAGCAATTTTTGGGTGAAGAAAAAGCATGAAACTCGCGTCATCGTCACCGCACGCTTCCTATGAACTATATGTCACAAGTTACTTAGTTTTCACTTCTATGGTCCACAAGGACGGCACACACATTTTTTTAAAGGAACCTTTTTGTTATTGTCTCCAATCTCAACATTATGTTATAAAATGGCAGACCATGTGATAAATATGTGTTATTTTTGCATTTTAAAGCATTAAACAACATCCATTCATCTCCTTTCCGTCGATCCATAGGTTGTCTGGAAGACATAACTTTTGCATGCCCAATGTATTTCCTATTATTTTATAGTACAGTTTTTATTATTATTATTTATTATTATTATTTATATTGGTTTTTGTATATAGTATTCTCATGTAGTTTTTTTTATGTTGGTATAAGAATGATTTTTTCATTTTATTCTTCAAAACTAAATTTTTTTTCATTGATTCTAAATACTTTATCATAATTTTTAATGCCATGCTAAAATAACTGAATTTATATATAATGATCAAAAATGAATGTTCAAAAATTATGCTCATTTCCTTATATGCACGTCTAATCAAATTGTTTATCTGCACGCCTTGGTTGACTGGTAGAAAATGCTATTAGCATTAATCCTCTTTTGTACTTTTTATGTGCATAAAGTAATAAATAAATAAAATAACCAAACGTTTATTAATACCATCGCACTCACGAACGAAAAAAAGCAATGAGATATCATTACAAAGGCACTTTGATGAAATTCCAACAATGCAAACCCATCAAAAGCTCTGAAATCACACCGAGCAAAGACAAGTTTTTTACGATTTCATAAAGCAGAGAAACCGGTTTTTCATTTACACGGTTTTAGTGATCGTAAAATATAATTAAAATATTTTATACTAGCCGCGCTTTCTGTATCTCAGTTGGTTTACGTTCTGTGTGAGCCGCTTCCAGAGGAGTACTGTTAGGTTGGTACCACAGTTTTCTATATTAATAAAAGGTTGACTGACTCATCGACTGACTGGCTATGTGACTGACAATGCTTAATTACCACCGATAACTTCTCACTTGTCACTAGACATGTTAGTACTAAGCGATTAGCATTAATGTCAAGTGCTAAGTTTATGTGTACATAAATAATGCATACATAACAAAGTGAGTGAATAAATAAGTGACTGACTGACTACTAACTGACTAACTGACTAACTGACTAACCGACTAACCGACTAACTGACTAACTGCCTAACTGACTAACTGACTAACTGACTAATTGACTAACTGACTAACTGACTAGTACTGATCACTTATACTAATACCTTGCATGGAAATACACTGAATAAGTGCTTAGTACTAGTAAAAGTCCAATGCAGATTAATAGAAGTGGAACCTATTTACTAAGTGGCATTTGAATGCGGCATACGAAATTTGTCACTAAGCTATTAGCACTAATTACTAAGTTCATATGTACTAAGCATAACAGAGTGAGTGATTAAATGAGTGACTGACTGATTACTAACTGACTGACTGACTAACTGACAGTCTGACTGACTGACAGACCGACTAAATGATTAACTGACTGACTAACCAATTGACTAGTAAATTATGTAGAAAAATATTCAATATTTTTTTCTCACTGTGTCTCCAAAATAAAGAGATATAATCAAAAATGCTCAGTTTCGCGAGAATTAACAATTCTCGGAGCGTGTTTTATATTTGACGGCGGAGGTCATAAACTGGTGGAATGTCCACCGTGCTTTTATATTAGTGTAGATTATTTTAAACTAGTTTTATTCCTAGTTTTAAATAATCTAGGAAATGCAGGACTTTTTCTTTTACTTTTCAGATAAGTCCTACCACCTAGTAAAGATTCAAAGAAACACTTAAATTAACTACTTTAAAAAATTTAACGAACCGTTTACACCTTCAAAGGTAACATTAATTCTCATCTTACAAAGGAAGGAAGTTGATTCCCTAATTAAAAGTGGCAGATGCAGGCACTCTACTAATTTCACACCTGACTACCCTCTTTAAGGTAAAGGGCCATGGTAAAGTGCATTTTTAATCGCGTACCTCGTACGGATGGAAGGGTTGGTTGTAAGAATTTCGTTACACAGTATTTTGGGGGTGATTGAGACATTAGAAGAAAATCAGGCTTTCGCTTTCAAAGCACTTTCTTATTAGCAGCTAGTCGCGTTCACTACATTTACGACCGAATCTGGGTCAGCAGCAAAATCTTAATATGCCCGGAAAGTCAACCATATTTACAGTATACCAAGTCACGTAAATATCGCCCTGACACGCGCAGGTAATCCTTAGTACTAAAATGCTTGAAAAATACATTTAGATACTAGTTGCGCCCCGCAGTTTCACCCGCGGACCAAAAGTATTTTAATTATTTGCTCATCCCACGGAAAAATTTCACTTTTCCGGGATAAAATGTAGCCTATATGTTAATCCAGTATATAAGCTACCTTGGTGCTGAATTTCATCCAAATCCATTCAGCCGTTTGAACGTGAAGGCGTGACAAACATACAAACATACACACAAACACACATACAAACCTTCGCCTTTATAATAAAGTGTGATATCAAAATTAGCTGTTTTTAATTAATTTTATATTGTTAAAAAAATGGGAAGTATTCATTACATTATTTTTAAAAAAATCACAGCTATGAACCTTTTAAAATTATGAATTGAAGTACTTCTACCCGTGTAGGCAAGTGGTCAGTCCTAGGAGGTGATCACGGAACTGTGATTGCAGTGCAATATAGTCTCTTTTACTAATAGGCTAAGGCCTAAGGCTATGGATATAACAAATTTCCACGCAAAAATCTCACTAAAAATCAACACTCTCAATCATTTTGAAAATGTCAGTGATTAATCTTACCCTTTCACGAGTTGTTACGTTTCAGAATATTGCTGAAAGGATTTAAAGTTTCCGTCTCATTAAGTTGAAACATTCATTATTCATTAACGATCGTTAAATGTCAGGAATTTTAAATTTTTCATTAAATATTGTCACTGCTTATTAAATTCAAAGTATACGTGGAGTTTATAGTAAATTTACGGTTATTATTACTCTAGGATGATATAAAACAGTGGATAAATTATCAAATTTTTACTCACTCGTAATGCTTTTAAATTGGATCCCATATATCGGAAATGATTTTAAATTTTCATGAAATAATAAATACGAAAGTTGATGCGTGAGTTTGTTGTCTCTTCACACCGCAACGGATTTTAAAAAAAATTGGAATGGATATAGCTTATACGCTGGATTAACAAAATATAGGATAAATTTCATTCGCAGGTGAAACCGCAGGGATCATTGGAAGATGCCACGTGACACGACTATAAACATAGAGTAATAACACTCTCCCTATACAAAATCTGACGTAATCGAGAAGAAATCAGAACTCTCTCATACAGAACTGCCTTGCTCTAGAGTAGAGACGTCTGTCACATTTAACGACGATATGTAGAGTCTCGAAGCGCAGCAATCAGGGACTCTACGTCGTTTATTGAAATCTCAGCCTTTTCAGTGTAGAGTAGTTGGAATCAGAGAATACAAAATATTTAGAGAAACATTGTTTACGCTCGATACTTAGTGAACCTGATTTTATTTGACTTGTGTTTCGATTACTTTTAATCAAAGATTTTTATCAAATATCCTGGTTGTCATATATCAAGATTGTCTGGAAAAAAATGCTTTAAGCGATAAGACTGTCAATTTTACTAGCATAATAAGGCAATTAAGTTACAGTGTTTATCTATCTATCCATGGATGGAGATTTTTTTTTGTGGAAATTTCATGACAATTCATTTTATATGTATAGATTATAACTGAGGTAAGCTGACGTGGCATATTGTATAACCAATACTTTATTATTAGTAAATCTAAATGCATTTTAATTTTAAAATAAACAGTATATACAATAAAACGAAAGGCTATTTTTATTTTGTCTCATTTTTCAAGAATACCTATAACAATAAACTGGCACAAGGCATTTTTTTTTTTTTTTTTTTTTTTTTTTTTTTTTATTTAGGATCAACAAACAGTACACAACAAACATAATCTTAAAGTAGTTTAAGCCTTAGAATGTAGGTAGTTAGTGTACCAACAACGCTGACCACAAATTAATAAGAAATATAACGAAAACAGAACAGAGAGATGTAACTTAAGATATTTAGTAGGTAACTGATTCCTAACTATCGCCTTAAAGTGAGTATCTAATTATATACTATAAAATAAAAAGTGTTTCTAGCATTCTAAATTACAATCCAAAGGTAAAAAAGAAACCTAAGATAGTTGTCGTAGTCGGCAGGCCAATAGCAGTGATGATGCAAACATATCCACGAAGAAGTAGACAAGGCAGGTACATGTAAGACAAGCAAACTATCAGGTGGAATGCTTGTTACCATCACCACCCAAGACCTCCAACGCAATCCTCCGAAAATCGCCAATACGTGCATGAAATATGTCGATACTATTAAAATGATCGTTATAAGATTTAGTCATGCGGTACAGTGGTGAACGATTTTAGAAGTCTCTGAACAAAACTACTCTACACACCCAAGATGATTGTCACCGATATCCCTAAGAGGGCGTCAGTTCGTAAACTTTTACGACTCGCTTCCGACATCGCCTCAACATCCTAGTTCTCCCAGTATAGTAGGGGAGGACTTTAATATTAGTAGTTTCTGGGGTAGTGCAGGATGGCCCTAATACGAGAATGTAATCTTGATTGGATCTTCGTTTATGTATGAATTTGGCATAGGTAAGGAGATATCAAACTGATTATCATGATTTCTTTTGACTGCACTCACTGTAGTAATTGGAATTTTGAACCTTAAAGCCACCTTGACAACATAAAATATTGTTTCTCTTCTATACATTTAGTCGAACGAAATAAATAAATTTATATAATAAATAAATATAGGGACTTGGCCAAACGTTTGGTGGAAGCATCAGGTGACCAGAATGCTGGCTTTTATTTTGCACAAAAAATAAGCATTGCCATTCAACGTGGTAATGCTGCCAGCATTCTGGGCACTTTCCCCTCTACCAATGGGTTATTTTAAATTTTTAGTTTTTATTTATTTTAAGTTCTTAGGTATAATTTAGTTTTTTAGGTCTAGTTTAGTTTAGTTATTTATATGTTGTATGTTTCAAAATAAATAAATCTCTCATAAATAAATATTTGTCGACATTCCACACAGCGCCATCTAGCCTCAAAACTAAAAAGTATATAAGTATTGTATCAGTTATCTGGTTTCCATATTACAAGCTTTGCTTGATTTGGGGCTAGATGGCGCTCAGTGAAATGTGCACAGATAAAAAAACGAGTGTGCTTTAAACCACACGCCTGAAGTAAAACTTCTTTTGTTTAGCTCCATCTATCAGCCGGTATAACTTTGCTTTTGATGTTAATGTCGCCATCTAGACAATTTTAAATTGTCATTCTACTGGACATACCATCATAACGATACAAATTTTTAACTTTGTTGTCAATGGAGATCTACGTGAACCAACTTCAACTTCCGTTCACCTCGCATTCGCCAGCTTACTCCCTAAGTCAAGCGCGCGCAAAGAAGTTTTACTTCCATAGATACTCGTATAACTGTTGTTTTAATAACTATTTAGACCATTTGCTTTGCAAATGGGTTGCTAATTCTCAATTACATGTGCATATTACAAGGTGTGTCCGTAGTCCGTCGCGCCCACTGTACAAATCGCGTTTAAATTCCGCCACCGTAGTGCAACGTCACTTGTTATAATAAACAGGGCATCAGTTTTGATGTGCACTAGCTTTGTCATACAGTAGGGTAGCCATGAGTTCTATTAATTAGAGAAATCAATTCTTACGTCTTCAGCATAAGCTCCATCGTTTGTTGATGGGTTTAGTTGATTCATGATTTTAATATAATAATAAATAAAAAACGAGTACTTTAGACACGACTAAAGTAAAATTTCTTTAGTTTAGCTCCATCTTGTTTTTGCTTTGTTTAATGTGTTTGTGTTAATGTGGCCATCTTGACAATTGAAGGGGTGAGAACAAAAAGGGTTTAACTGATTTTTTTCACAAAATGACTTATGGGTATCGTTGGATTCAGCGTGAAATTATCTACAATAATGCATTCTCAAAATACCGAAATGAGGCTTAAATCTCGAGATTTTCAGTCTAAAAATGGTTTATCTGACACAGGAATACAGTTCGCTTAGCATAAAAACATGATTATATTTATTATATTGTATTATTACAGTAATTGTACGCATTAACACTATATTTTGTATTTTAAAATATAATTAATACATTTACAAGCAACTGAAACTTACATAAACCTTACCTTATAAGCACTCTACATTAAAATGAAGTCGTTAAAGTTTAAAGTCAATTTTCTCGAAGCTATCAATTTGACAGTTAAACCCTTTTTGTTCTCACCCCTTCAATTGCGAATTGTCATTTTATCGGACATACCAACATAATAATACAAGATTTTGACTTTGTTATGCTGACAATAAAGATGTAGATCTTAAACCAGTTTCAACTTCAGTTTCAACACATTCACCAGTAAAACACCTTAAAAACTACAATTATTACTATGTTAGGTGAGTACGAAAAATTGAAACGTATGGCCACAGCACATATCTAGGTGATGAATGCAATCGGTTGATCGGGGCTTGCCTAGACCTGCTTGGCATATCCACCTCCCTTGGGTTCGCCACACCCTTTCCAGTGTACATAGCAAAAAAACAGAAGTACAGCTTACACACTAACAAATTTAAAAAATATCTATCCTTAAAATTCTGCTTACATTTAGTTTAAGTTTTGTCCTAAAAAGGCCTATATAAAAATATTGTTTTTTTTTTGTAAAATTAATAATGGCTGTTCTATAAACAAAACTATCAACTCACATAATGGTAATACATTTCCATTTAAGTAATGCTACTTAATGTTACAATGTTAAGGTTGAAAATACCCACTTTAAATCAATATCTGGGACATAACGGCTAAACTTAATCGAAATTACTCCGACCAGGTTTCGAATATATTCGATATCCTTCTTCTGGAAGCTAGTTACTAACACCAGAAGCGGCTGCTTTCGCGAGCGTCAGCAAGTTTTTTTTTTTTTTTTAGTAAGGGAAATGCCCTCGCACTTCCCTGCCGCCACGGGGGTGGTGGCAGTGGGTATGTGGGACCCGAACCCACTAAAACCCCCCGTGAGCTCTCGTCCGCCGTACCGGGGGAGAAGGGGTCGCGACTGCAGTCCAGCCAACTCGCCCCCGGCGGCAGGCCCTTTCGGGCCTCTCCGCGCCAATGGATGGGTGACCTTGCTCACCAAGGTCACCCATCAGACGTGTGGGGCCGTGCAAGCCGGCGGAGAGTCCCGAGCACGTAACCCTCGCTGAAGCTCGCGAAAGCCGCCGCGGCTTGCGTTAGTCACTGGCTCCAAGAAGGAACAGTTCCAAAAAAAATAGTGCGTAAAAGGCAATTTTTATTTTGATCTATAAAATTTTACTAATTATTAACTTCACTTATTTTGTTTTTTTATTCTGTGTCTACATTTCCCCGCGCATTTTGCAAATGGCGCGAGAACGAATGACGTTACACTGATAGGTGCATTATTATGAGTTGCGTCGTGTCTTCAACGCCCAGACAATTTATTATGCTTTGTTACACAACGAAATATAAGAGGGCGTTGACTTGTGGAAAAATATCACTAAATTCAATTGACTAAGACGTGTCTTCCGTGGAAGTTTATAATTATACAGAAATATCTAGTGTAACGCCGCTACAAACAATAATCAAATTACTCGTATACGGCTGATTGCAAAAGATTTTAGGTATATTGTAATACAACGAATAACAAACCCTAACAGCCTTTATGGTGTGGTAGTTGAACAGGTCGGCTTAAACTTTGGAGGTGGTGGGTTCGATTCCCGTGGCAGGACAGGTATTTGTGCACACAAAAACAACGCAAGTACTTGTTTTGTATCTGGGTGTTGTGGGACCATGTCCCGCATAGTTCTTGGGTCGCTAGGTACAGAGCTCCAAAATCTATGTATGTGATCATTGGACATGTTATTACATTTTTTAATTCACACAGAACTTGAAAACCCGCTCACGAACGAAACGTTAAACATTTATCTCATAAAGAAGTTTATTCATTTCATTCCAAATAATTTGCATTCCATCTGCCTTCAAGATTAATTTAATATCTGTAACGTTTCAATCGTAAAAAGGTTTACACCCATATTTTCCATTGGAATAAGAAGAAAATACATAATTTTCGCATTTATTACCATTTCGTTCGACGCTAATAAACTCCCAATTCAAGATTTATATTAAAATTCAAAGGAAAGAGCTCCTGAATGAAGATTTTCATAGGATGCATTAAAATCTGTTTTCACCGCTTCTATTTTTGGGTACGATTCAAGTTACAAGCTTGGTTTTTGGCGGGAAAACGAAAATATCGCGTCGCCGTATTGTATTATTTTCCAAAACTTGTGTTAGTTTCAGTGTTAGTGCATAAAATTGGTGGCATTCTATTTGTTAAGTGCTGGATTACAGGCGTGAGTGTGGGAAAATGGTATAATGATGGTGAAACGTTTCTTTTCGTGTTGTTTCCAAAACTCCATAGAAGCTTCTGGTAAAGTTGCCTCTACTTTACTAGGAGTATGACTTGACTAGACTAGACTATGACTTAACTTGATGACTTGGACTGTGACTTGACTTGACTTGACACATTATATGATATCTATTAACATGAGATATTATCAATAACTTGACACTGGCTAAATACACAAATGTGTGGAGCCAAAACCAAACAAAAACAAAACTAGTTACAAGCTTCTCTGTACGGCGTAAAGAGTGATACTTATCGTACTTTCTAAGGCACAGTTTTTGTGGTGGGTTAGTATTAGAACTTAAATGCTGGATAACTACTTATTTTTTTACACAAATGGTTTTATTTGGACGTCTATGAGAAGTAGCTATGTAGTTTTGTGACCGGTTAGGCTTCGCGAGCACAAACTTTTTGGCAACAATTATGGATATACCGTGCACAATCACATGTAATCACATTATAGAACCTGAACTTACGCAATTGCAAAAGTCCGGATAGATGAAAGCGAATTTTGCAAGTTCAAGCTGACTTTCTTCACTCAGTGAAAAATATCAAAAAGATTTATTATTATTTAACGTCAATTATTGACAATATTAAAACATATTATTTATGGTTATTCAATGTTTTGACTATGATTTGACACAAGCTTTGTTTGCCAAAACATAAACTTAGTTTAATAATTTTCCAAATTTAATAATAATGGGGGTTTAATGTTTGGGGGTTTATGTTTGCTCGCGTCCGTAGGCTTTAACCCTAGTTTCCCTACACGTGACCCCTGGGTGGTGCCAAAAGAGCAACCAAATAACTGGTGGAAGGCCTTAGCCGCCGGCTTAGTTACCACCCATTAGACAAAACCACGATGCCAAGCGACTCGTCGTGTTCCATCGTGATGTCTAATGAAGCCGTTCTGACGAGTAGATGTGGACAGTTGTGTTGGGTATGCAGACCGGTATTGGTGATGGAGATGCTTTCGCGTCGGAGACCTTGCTTCGGAGGGTAGCGGGATCCGAAGCACGGTGCTCTCTGCTGGCCGACCGCAAGTTGTAGGGGGCCCAAGTAGTAGTCTAGCCAACTACAAAAGGCTGCCCCACCGCTTGTGTAAAATCCTGAGGTTGTCCACAGGGCCAGTTGGCGACTGGAAGTGAGGAACTTGTGGGCAATTTCAGGGGAGTTCGGGCGTCCCCGCAGTCTCCGCGCAAGTTCTCCATTGGCGTAGGAGCTTCTCTATTACTGAGGGTTAGCACCCCAATATCTCGTCCACTTCCTACTTGTCTACCTAACTCACCCAACTATGAAAAAGTCAAATAAATTGAGCAAGTTTAAACGGCAGATGCACGTCCTCACTCTTAAAGTGCACCTCACAAATATTCGTGGGCTGCACTCAAATCTGCAAGCGGTCCATCATCATCTGGAGACCAACAAACCGCACTTGCTCTTCTTGACTGAGACGCAAATAGGATGTCCATCAGACACGGCATATCTGGACTATCCAGGATTCATCTTGGAAAACCGCTTCCTTCCACGCGCTGGTATCTGCGTTTACGTCCGTGATGACATTTGCTGTTTGCGTCTCCGAAACCTTGAACATCCCCACTTTTCGGTGATTTGGGTGCTTGTGGACACCGGCATTGAGAAAATTCTCTATGCTGGTGTGTACAGATCACATAGCGGTGACCGGGAGACAACTCTTCTAATGGAGTATCTCAGTGAAACGGCAGATGTGGCTCAGCAACGCTATCCTTCGGCTCAGCTTGTTGTTCTGGGGGACTTTAATGCTCACCACCAGGAGTGGTTAGTCCCACACCGGATCACGGACCACGCTGGGAGAGAGACGCGTAAGCTCGCTTTGGCGCTCAATTTAACGCAGATTGTTAAAGAGCCAACGCGAGTGCCTGATATTGATAGCCACACTGCTAACTGCCTCGACCTTCTGCTCACGACTGAACCAGACCGATACTCTGTGGCGGTATCCTCACCCATTGGTAGTTCCGATCACTGTCTGGTCAAGTCCGTTTCAGTATACTCCCCGCCTGACCCAAGCCCTAAGAGCAATCGGCGTGTCTGGAGATACAACTTAGCAGACTGGGACGAGATGCGACATTTCTTCGCTTCATATCCTTGGCGGCAAACGTGTTTTTCTTCTGGAGATCCGACGGTCTGCGCGAATGCGGTTACTGAGGTAGTATGTCGGGCTATGGAATATTTTATTCCATTTTCCGATAAGCCCGTGACCAGCAAAGCCAGCCCATGGTTTGGAGCCGAATGTGCACGTGCTGAAGCGCAGAAGCATGCGGCATATCTGGCATGGGCTGACGCTCGAAAACGCAAGGCCTCGGACACTCGAGCTAAGAAGAAAGCCTTTAACGTTGCCGCCAAGGCCTGTAAGAAGGAATTAAGGAAGGCTCGTTTCAATCATATTGGTCGAATAGGGACTAAACTTGCTTCCTACCCAGCGGGTAGTAAGGCTTTTTGGTCCCTAGCCAAATCGATTGAAGCGAACTTCTGTCGATCCTCACTGCCTCCATTATTGAAACCAGACGGATCGCTGGCTCACACTGCAAAAGAAAAAGCAAACTTGTTTGCCACTCTCTTTGCAGAAGCTTCGCGTTTAGATACTGCTAATGAGGTACCTCCCTGCCTTCCACAATGCGGTGTTTTCATGCCGGAAATACGCATACGTCAGAAGGAAGTACTAAAAACATTACGCAGTCTAGACGTGAACAAAGCCAGTGGTCCCGATGGTATACCTGCAATTGTACTTAAGACCTGTGCACCCGAGTTGTCTCCCATTCTAACACGCCTATTTCGCCTCTCTCTAGACACCGGAATAGTCCCTATGAGTTGGAAGCTAGCCAACGTACAACCTGTACCTAAGAAGGGCAGTCGTGCTGATCCTGCCAACTATCGACCCATCTCAATTACCTCCATTCTCTGTAAGAGTATGGAGCGTATAATTAACAACAAGCTCTTGGCATACCTTGAAGACAATGATCTCCTCAGTGACCGGCAATACGGATTTCGCCGAAACCGGTCCACTGGGGATCTTCTTGCGTATGCCACTCACATATTGAGCGAAGCCTTAGAGATGCATGGAGAGGCACTTGCTGTATCTCTAGACGTCTCTAAGGCATTTGATCGGGTCTGGCACGACGGTCTTCTGAATAAGCTTCCATCTTACGGACTACCTGCTGGTTTGTGCACTTGGATATCAGACTTTTTGAGGGAACGATCGCTTAGAGTAGTTCTTAATGGCTGCTCTTCCGATCAATTAGCTATTAATGCTGGTGTACCTCAGGGGTCAGTTCTTTCAGCAACACTATTCTTACTCCACATCAATGATCTGCTAAAGCCCGGTACCTTTGGGTATGCAGATGATAGTACTGTTGTTGAAAGATACACATCCAGTGCCCGAGCCAGTGGTGACGACGTCCGGATTGAGAGAGAGGCTATGGTTGAGCGCATGAACCTGGCTTTGAAAGCCGTGTCCGATTGGGGCGATGCTAACTTGGTTAGGTTCAATGCTGCAAAAACACAGGCGTGTTTATTCACTGCTAAAAAGAGCCCACTCCATCTGGATCCTTCATTCCGTGGTGTATCTGTAAGTTTAGGAAACCATCTTGAGCTTTTGGGTGTTGATCTCACGTCAAACCTAAACTTTGGATCCTACATCGAGTCCAAAGCCAAAGTAGCTTCAAAAAAACTCGGCATATTGTCCAAGGTAAGGCGGTACTTCACACCTGGACAGCTTCTAAATCTGTATCAAGCACAAGTCCGATCGTGTATGGAGTACTGCTGCCACCTGTGGGACGGGTCTGCCAAGTACCAGCTTGAGGCTCTGGACTCGATTGAACGGCGTGCCAAAAGGCTCATTGACGACGACACTTTGGTTGGTGAAAGGCTCCAGAGCCTTGCACATCGACGTAAGGTGGCAAGTCTGTCAGTTTTTTACAGATTACACCACGGTGAATGCGCTCAAGAACTGCATGATCTAATTCTCCCATCACCATTCCACTACCGGACTACTAGACGCTCGGCTAAGCGCCATCCTTTTGTGGTCGAAATACCACCCATTCGTACCAAGCGATTTGACTCAACGTTCTTAATTAGAACGGCTAAGGAATGGAATGCCCTGCCAGCGTCTGTGTTTCCGGCGAAATATGACCCGGGCGTGTTCAAGAGAAGAGTGAATAGGTATTTACTTGGCTAGCATGCTACACCTTCGATCGCATCGTCACTTCCCATCAGGTGAGAGCGTGGTCAAATGATAGACAAGTTTGAAGAAAAAAAAAAAAAAAAAAAAAATAGAGGAATAAAGACACTGTCTTAGTTTCACATAAGGTATCATTTTGATTGAAGAATAATTAATTATGGTTGATTTGAACTCACGTCCAATCGCTTCATTTCTACCACTTGTACCGCATAAGATGTCCGTCGGGACGGCAATAACAAGTCCATAAACCGCTTTTACTGCCTTTGTTCGAACAAATGTATGTCGGTTTTGACTTTTTAAACAATGAACGTATTTTTGTATAAGAACAAGGATAATTCTTAAGGTGCTCTTGAATGGATTTAGAAGGAAAATGGCTTTTTTAAAGTCGTAAAACCTTCTCTTTACTGGCTGGATCTATTCTTGAAACGGTATTTGTTTCATTCCTATAGCAACTGTGTTAAAATAGTTGGGCGTTGTTGAAAAAACTCCAGGTTTCTTTTAAATATTTCTTGTTACTTTTCAGTTTTTTTTTATTATTATGATGTAAAAATTAATTTTAATGCAAAGATAAAATTTCACATTGTAATTTTTTTTTCTGTTGTTTACACTAATGAGGTAATAATTATTGCTATAAATCATAAGTCTTGGTTAATATAAATTGTATAAGCCTATGTATATATTATTCAAGTAAAAGAAATCTGGAAGTGAAATAAATGCATCATTGAAGTATTTATTTGTGTGGATGTACTCAAGAAGCAAATATTGTGATAATTGCTAAAATAAATAGAAAAGATTTAAAAAAATTGTTAAGGAATCACCATTTATTTTCATTGAATTTCGTTTATCTATTCAGTGAATATCTAAATGATTATTGAAAAACCACGCCCGCATAAGCTGATATTTACATACAAACATACCTTTTATTCGTACAAATGAATTAAGGTGATCTCTAGGTCAAAATTATTGACTCTAAAATTTATTAGCGTCCGTAAAGTTTAGTAATTAAAAGCCTACATCGCAGGTTCCTTGGGCTAGATATATATATTTCTGAAAATGCCGCTTTTTATCTCATGCAACAATAAAGTACCGCAGTTCTTTGTACTTTAACGGCATTTTTTTAATAGGTGGTAGGACTTTTCTGCAAAGTTCGTCTAGGTAGGTACCACCGCTTTGCCAGTTATTCTGCCGCCAAGCAGTAGTACGCAAGCACTATTTGTTCCGGTTTGAAGGGTACTGTAGCTAGTGAAATTACTGAGCAATTGAGACTTTATGATCTGACCTTACAGTCGAGCAATCTTATTACCAGACTGTACTGATGTCTGAAGATGATCTGCGCAGTGCAGTGTCGCGCGAAACTTAATATTTTGGATTTTCGAGTGACACTGTTCTGTTATGGGCGGCCGTGTCACTTAGCATCAGGTTTTTTTATGTTAAGGAATGACGTGACAAGCTAGCCGTTCGCCTGATGTTAAACGACACGGCTGTCCATATCAGCGGCAGTGTCACTCGGAACTCTAAAGTATAGAGTTTCGCGTGACACTGCACTGCGCACGTCATCCTGAATAAGATGAAAAAAAAAAAAAAAAAAACGTAAAAGTCTAGCTTGTCACTTCATTTACTAACATAAAAAAATAAAATAAAATGCTGTTTTCTCTCTGATGGAACAATAAAGTACCGCAATTCTATGTACTTCTAACGATACACCCGTCTATTACAAACTAACAAAATCTAGGTCAAGAGGTTTTATGATTTAAGTATTATATAATTAAAGCCATGAGTGTAACCGGTCAGTCAGGTCAGTAAATGATGATGCATCTCTCGTGGATGGAAACCATTATCTTGTTAGCTAATGAATTACTTCCTCTTAACACCTGTAATTTAGTTTTTTGAATTATGCAGTCCTAAAAATTTGTAGACAGAGCGAGATGATTAATTTTGTTTGGAGAAAGAAAGAAAAAAATCACATTTATTTCAAAAACACAAACAATACCATATAATAAAACACATGTTATGTGTAATTTAAAAAACACAAAACGGATACGGTATGTTTTCAAAAATAGCCTTTTTAGGCTCCTTAGCTATCCTTAGCTATATACGTGAGAATTGTAAAGGTTGCTAGTCTATTTTTTTTTTAAATTTAAGTATTGTATCAGCTACCTGGTTCCCCTATTGAAACCAGGTAGCTGATACAATACTTAAATTACAAGCTTTGCTTAGTTTGAGGATAGATCTGTCCACTGATCTGACCTGAGATCTGTGTGTGAATGCCCACACATATTTATTTATTTATTTTTATTTATTTATGTTTTAACCGCTAACCAGAAGCACCAGAAGGCTGGGTTACTACCAACTGAGCTATCGGGTCGGTCTAACCAGGAGTTAAAGTTAGTCTAACATAAATAAATAAAAATGAATAATAAATTCTGTCTAATTGATGAAATAAATAAATAAAATTAATAAAGAGTATATATTAATATCTACTTTAAAGTCTTCTAAATTAAATAGAGTCAATGTTCTACCAACAAGTGTGAACTGTTATGAGAAATACCGCCATTTCTAAGGATTCATCACACTCCATACATTCATCTTTGAAACACCAGTCCTTTTTACTCATTCTTCGTCCATCCACCACCATGTCACCACTCGCGTTCATCCTTTTAACCTTTACCATCCAAGTTTATGGTGGTCCTACAATACACACGTACAACAGTACAACATGTGATATGTTCCAAGCCACCTTTGATATAAGGAGTGTGATTGGCACATGGCATGTAGTAGCCCTAATCCCGGAGAAACTGTTCCCTGATAGAGACGTCAATTGCTACAGGGTGGAGTTTAGTGAAACTGATGGGGTAAGTTTTTACTTTCTTGTCTTCAATCCACGTAAAAGTCGACTCTACACTTATTATTACTGTCACTGTCAAAGAGTACATAATATATACATATAAAATTTTAAGTCCTGACTGACATATATGTCAACGCACAGCCTTAACCACTGGTCCTAGAGACTTGAAATTTTGGAGGATGTGTTCTTTGTAAAGTGTAGGTATCCACTTAGAAAGGGTTTTTCGAAATTGTATTAATAATTAATATCGAAAACGGGTGGTTGAATTATCTATGAAAAAATATGTTCTTCTTTGTTTCCTATAGGCCACGTGGGTAGAAGCTAATGTTGTTTATACTATTTCGTATTCTAAATATAGTAACTCCTTAAATTAATCTTAATGTTTGGCTATAGATAATGTGGAATAAACCCTTGATTCTTGAGGGCTTCTTATTTACCTACTACACATACCAACGTCTTTTTTTTATTGTTTGATAGGCTCGCGTTTGACCACTATCGCACCTGATGGTAAGTGACGATGCGGTCTAGGATGTAACACGCTTGCCTAGAAGATACCTGTTAACTCTCGATTTGAAGACTCCAAAGTTGTAGTTTTCGGGAAATAAGGACGCCGGTAAAGTGTTCCACTCTGGCTGTTCGCATGAAAAATGTGGAGCCAAATCTCTTTGTTCGCACATGTGGGATATTAACCATGTACCGGTGGCGCTTTTTCGTACATCGTTTTTGGAAAACAGCTGTAATCTGGGAGTTATGAAATGTCCACATACATTTATTTAGCTTTTAAAGTGAATTAATATTTACTGGGCAATGCTCGTCAAGAATCATCAGTAGCATTAGCAGCGTCAGCTGGAATACGTTCCCTGTTGAACCTATAGAGGACGGTGTTGCCATTATCACCACGCTTGGCAGGCATCTTAGTGATCGCAGTAGGATATAATGCAGACGGAGGAAAATGCTGCTGCCGAATTCATCTTCATTTAACTCTTAGACAGCCTCTGTGGCGTGGTAGTTGAGCAGGCTGGCTCATAGCTCTGAGGTGGTGGGTTCGATTCCCGCGACGATACAAATATATGTGCAAGGAAAATAGAAACGCAAATACCTGTTCTGTGTTCTGTATCTGTGTAAACAGATAATCTTTGCTAGGGTCCAGGATCTATGTATGTGATCGTTGGTTGCTATTATTACTTTAGTATGACATTTTCTAAGTTCGCAGTTAGACTTCTAGTTGCGAACTTAGAAGCTGTCATACTACTCTAAAACGTACCCTAATTTTTATAAAGTAAGTACCTACTTACTTTAAAAAAATTAGAGTACGTTTTGGAGTGATAAGTACGAACTTAAAAACTGTCTAACTTTAGTGGAGACGGGCATAAGAATCATATTATTATTGGTCTAATAGAACAAATTACTTTTGATTTTGATTTGATCTCAGTCTAGTAATCTTAATACTAAGTAATCTTATTACTAGAGACTAATAAGATTACTAGACTAAGATCAAATCATAAAGTCTCATTGCCCAGTACTGTTTGGTATTAGGTAATTTGTTCGTAACTAGACTCTACTAGACTCTCTAGTAAAGTCTAGTAATCTTATTACCAGACTGTTGTGTTGTCTCAGGATGACGTGCAGTGCAGTGTTACGCGAAAATTTACATCAGAGTAGAGTTCCGAGTAATGCTGCAAGTGTTGTGGGTGGCAGTGTCACTTAACAGTAGGTGAACGACTATCATGTCATTTCCTAAGAAAATAAAATAAAAAATACTTTGGTTACAGGCCGGACTACGCTGGTTGATGAACAAAACGAAAACCGCCAAAGCAACCACAAAGATCGAGAACACAGGTACTATAGTAAGACAGAGGTACCACACTGAAAAGGCGTTCGACGTTTGGTCCATGTCTGTTAAAGGTGTGAATGGATGTTTCCAGCAGGTGCTGTCTTTGGACGTTGGCGTTAATGATACACGTAAGTACTTATAAATATTGTTTACTATAAATTAAACTAAACAAGAACTTAAAAACTTAACTGTACTAGCATAACTTAAAATCAATAAAAACTAAAAAACTTATAACCTTAAATTTGAAGTGAAAACACATAGAAAACGTATAATAAAGAATAGAAAAGTCAAGCTCTATGTTTGGCAATAGATGTCATGTCATGTGGAATAAACCTTCGGGTTCCCGCAGCAGTACTAGTATTTGTGCACAAATACTTTTTGTGTATCTGAGTGTTGTGGGACCATGGTCCTCGTATAATATTATAGAAACTGACGTGAGTAGTACTCATAACCACAACTATTACACGGCTAAGACTCACGAGATACAGTCGAATAACTCGACCGGTGTTCGGGCAATATAGATGCCCATCCTCAAGGAGTACGCGCGGCGGCGGTGTTGTAGGTAGGCGGTAGTTGTAGTGATGGTCCTCGTAGTTCTTAGGTCCCTAGAGGCAGCTTATTGGTCGCAGTACGATATAATGCAGACCGAGGAAAATGCTGCTGCCGAATTCACCTCCATTTAACGCTTGGACAGCCTCTGTGGCGTGGTGGTTGAGCAGGCTGGCTCATAGCTCTGAGATGGCGGGTTTGATTCCCGCGACGGGACAAATATATGTGCAAGGAAAAAAAAACGCAAATACATGTTATATGTTCTGTGTCTTTGTAAATAGTCCAGGTTCTATGTATGTAATCGTTGGGCGTTATTATACAATTTGGGAATCGATATACCGCTTTAGATAGAAAGATCATAACTCTTTATTTAAACACCACATCATAAATAATTAAAAAATGAACATATATAACCAGTGTCAATGCCAATGGGCGATCTTATCGCCTCTAGTGGAGAGAAACAGTAGGGGCAATAGCAATACCTATTAAATTCTAATTAATGGTTTTTCAAGCATTTTTGATGTTTCAGAAAAAGCTGCAACTCACGATGCTATGATGCAGTTACATCTGCTGGAAACTCGTGACGCATCTGGACCATTTCTAGTGCAAATGCTTTGGGGAAGACTAATATCCGTTGTCATTTACCGAAGAAGTCAGGTAACCAATATTACCATGTTATTATTTGACTATCTAGCCACTGCCACATGGTAGTACCAAAGAAAGAATAGATCATAGATCAAGGTAAACATGGAGACTATACTTCAAATACCTTTAGAACAAAATTTTAACAACTCTATTTCCATTACTCATATACTTTTTTATTACGTGGTCCATGTAATTTTAAAATGATCATATATAGTCACATTCACAACCAGGTGTATGAAAAACGCTACCGCTACATGGTTAACATCCGACATGCACGAACAAAATGCTCAATGTTAATCATGCGAACAGCCAAAGAGTGAAACGCTTTACCGGCGTCCGTTTTTCTACCATAACCTTTGAGTCTTCAAATCGAGAGTGATCAGGTGTCTTCTAGGCAAGCGTGTTACATCCTAGACCGCATCGTTACTTACCATCAGGTGAGATAGTGGTCAAACGCAAACCTATTAAACAATAAAAAGCATTAAAAAAACATAAGATAACCTAAAAAGAGTGTAAATGAGAATCACCGAGCGCAAACAATAGGGAAGTATTTAGATATAGTCTCTGGTCGGCGAAATTTATATAATAATTGAAGGGGTGAGAATAAAAAGGATTTAACTGATTTTTTTTGACAAAATGACTTATGGGTATCGTTGGATTCAGCGTGAAATTATCTTCAATAACATATTCTCAAAATACCGAAATGAGGTATAAATCTCGAGATTTTGAGTCTAAGAATGGTTTATCTGTCACAGGAATACAGTTTGCTTAGCATAAAAACATTACTATATTTATTATATTACATTATATTTTTACAGTAATTGTATGAATTAGTACTATATTTAGTAATTTTAAATAGAATTAAAACATTTTCAAGCAACTGAAACTTACATAAACCTTTTCTATTACCTTATAAGCACTCTACATTAAAATGATACCGTTGTCGTTTAAAGTCAATTATCTCGAAACTGTCAATTTGACAGTTAAATCCTTTTTATTCTCAACCCTTCAATTATGATTATGCCCGCGAGCTAATTCCGTGCTGTGCAATTTTGTTATTTCAGGGAGTGACTCAGGAACAGTTGAAGCCAGTATTTGAGCTGATGTCAAAACTGCGTGGTCCTCAGAGATTGCCGAAGATTTGTGACAACCCCCTGCGAGACCTTTTATTTTCTTAATTGATTTTATTTTTAAAATATATTATCTACTGTCAAAACAAATAAAAAATATTTTAAACAAAATCCTTATTATTGACAACATATTAAAAATAAGTTTTATGTTCTTTGCAAATCTTGTGAAAACTTTCATGCACTATTAAATATGATATAGGATCCTTCAAATCCAAATTTTAACCCTTTCGGACAACGTAAAGTTGCTGTTTACTGAATAGAGACCAAAGGGGTTATTTATGTTAAGGAATGACGTGACGAGCTAACCATTCGCCTGATGTTAAGCAAACCGGCTGCCTATATCAGTTTCAGTGTCACTCGAAACTCTAAAGAATGGTTTCGTGTGACACTGCACTGCGCACGTCATTCTGAGTTATCAGCATAATCTAGTTATAATATAACTAGATTGTGAAATCAGGTCATTATTCTCATTTTCCTAGTAATTTCACAAGCTACAGTGCCCTTCAAACCGGAACACAGCAGTGTTTGCGCACTACTGCTTGGCAAACTTTGCGGAGAATTTCTACCACCTAGTATTACGTAACTTTGATTGCAATGTAACAGAAGCTGTGCATCGAATCTATACAATTGTTGCAATGTTGCAATAAAATCAGATGGGGTGCCTTTGCTAACGTTATCTAGTCACCCAATGTGAGAAAGGTTTTATAATCAACTGAAAATATTCTTACCAAACCTTTTGCACTCTTGGGAATACTAAAGCACCATATTTCAGACTTTAAAACTCATTAATTACACTTATCCGTTCTAAAAGCAATGAATTTCAGTTCTGTAAGCATTATTTGCGATCGCCTCCGCTGCTGTGTCCAGTTTTTAACAAATTGTGTATACTCACGCCATCATATACACGATATCATACAAAATAGAAAGAAACGACTTGTAAAGCAAAGGTAAAGTAGTTTTTTGTCAAAGATTATGAGGCGCACAGAGAGGCAACTCGGCGAGTAGATAGTGAGTAGGTAAATGGCTGTACATGATTTGGTTATTTGGCTAAACAGTAAAGTATATAAACACAATTGATGTTATGGTCATTAAAATATCATTAAAACAAAACCCTGATGATCGTTTGTGATGATCGTCGTGGTTCGTCAAGCTCTCATCATCACCAGCCTGAAGACTTCCATTACTGAACATAGGCCTTCCCCACAGAGCACCACATTAAGTGACGCCTCCTGCATCAAACTCTGGCAATCTAATCGTCAAACCCTAGTCAGTCAATCTGTCAGTAATACCAAAAAAATTATGCAGTATCTTTCGTCGTATATACTACAGTGAATAGATAGATTTTTTAAAAGTTGTCATGGGATTAAGTGATAAGCTGATTTAGTATTTCATTGACGTGACATAGTCGAACACGATATAGACGAACATTCCAGAAAAGTAAAGTTACTAGTAAAATTACTGGTTATGATGTAGGAATCTAATTTTTCCATTCTAATATTAAGTTTGATAATTGGATAACTGTAAACTGTAAAGAAAAACTCTTACTACATTACCGGTTATGAAGTAGGAATATATTTCTCCCAGTAGAATACTATGTTTTATAACTACTTAGGCATTTTTTCAACATCTAGTTACAGCGTCTTCTATATTATTATTCTTTATCAAATTCTTCCTATCGTTTACTGGTTCGTGATCCTGCCTTATTAACTGTCCTTCTTTATTGCTTAGTTCCAAAGATAATTTGACGTCGTTTGGTCAAACATATCGTGAACGTTATGGAAAAATGGTTTCACACCCTTTCGGATATGCTCAGTTTTATGGGTTCTTTGGTTATTGTGCTTAACTTACTCTTTTATAGTACTTTAGTTGGTATCTCTTAAATAACTTAGTTGTTTATTTGTTTTCTTTGTTTTTAAAATATCTTTATTTAATCAATATTATATATGACGGCGGCTACGTCCAGTTATAAACTCTATGCGCAGCGGACAGTACCGAAATTTACCCCATGGTGGCATTTAAGTTTATTACAGTGGCAACATCGGCAACTATCATTGCTCCCCCAACCATCTGGCTATAAAAAGGGACCGCTCGGTGTACTACGGAGCATTCTTGTTCCAGACACAGCCCGGTGCACTTGCTGAAGGCCTATAGTTATATAGGTTGCAACCTACGCACAAACCGTTCTGCCTAATATATTTAGTAATGTGACTTACCGACTAAAAACGACTTTATTAAGTATTAACTAAAAACTATTTTAATGCCTTAACACTTTTTTATTGATTATTGTTTGATATTTCTAAAATTTTACCTTCATATTTTACTATTATGCAAGCTTCGACTATTTATGCAACACATAAAAACATAATATAATTATTCCTTGTTACATACTTTCAGTAGAATTTTTTACTCATAAAGATTAGAACAAACAAGATTCACAGAAATAATAAAATTTCCTTTCAGGTTCAAGAGGTAATAAACTTAATACCCAAGATTATCCTATCTTTACTTCTTTTCACCCCGCCATTACCCTTTCCTCCAAACATCAGGTGCACTGAAAAATTAAAATTCATTCTGTTTGAGTAACGACACAGAAAGGCGTCGTAAAATTAGAAAAAGTGCCTTCAGGGATACAAAAGCTTAAAATGAGGACTGAATCAAATAAAAACCAGTACTGAGAAACGAAAAATGCTATAGGTACAATAGTTACATTTATATAACCTAAATAAACCTACTTCAATAAATAGAATTTATTCGGTTAGTGTGTTTTAATTAGTAGAATCAGTATAATAAATCCCATATAATTGAATTTGAGATACATTTTTGAAGAACTTTGACATCCGTATCATTTTTCAATTTATAAAATGTAATACAAAATATTATAATCAACGATAATCGATTACTAAAGGTTATTTGGTAGTCATTAAATTTAAAATAAACTACACGTATTTTCTTTGAGTTAGAAATTGTCATAATGTTTCCTTCTTACTTTTCTCAACATGTACAGAAATAAAGCTTTAATATCACATACTGACTATTCTCAATAAAATATCAATTCAGAACGATTTATAAATAGTGAAAAGCGGAACTTATTAAATCTTTAAGTGATTTATGTGTGTGAAGTCATCAATGGGACACCGTTACCCAATACCGCTTAGTTAAAGTTTTCAGTCCTCACTTTTGATACACAAAAGTGCCTTCAGGGGTACCCTTATCCATCTTGAATAGTCAGTTTTACGATCCTATTATAAAATGGTCTTTAAGAGCGTTTTATTGCCAAAAGACTTTAGGTAATTTCGTCACGGATGGAGAGGTAAAGATGAGATTTAGAGGTTTAATGCCATTAAAACTTGAGTTTAATATTTCGGTCAGCGAAGTCAATCAAAATTGTTTAACTAGTTTCTGGATTAGATTCTGGAGTGACAATAGGTGGTCGTAAAAAGTGTTTGAAGTATATTTATTAGAATGGGGTGATTGGTAGACCACCTCGATTACAATAAAACTTTTGCTTTTTCTTACGTAGCGGTTGTTTTTGTTTGCTTCTACCCAAAAGGTTTTGTTCTATTCAATAAATTACAGCCTTTTGGGAAGATTAATAACGACTCAACTCACGTCAATTAAAGGTCGTAATTGCTTCGACCAGGTTTCGGACATACTCGATGTCTTCTGGGAGCCAGTTACTAACGCAACAGCGGCAGCTTTTGCACGTGCAAGCGTTAGCACGGTTACTTGCTCACGGTAGTTTTTAAGCTAAAATTGACCATTAGAAGAAAGAAGATATTGCTCTAAAGGATAAGACCACCTAGACCTTTTTTTACCTGAAACTTGTCTAGCATTTGACCACGCTCTCACCTGATAGAAAGTGACGATGCAATCGAAGGTGTAGCATGCTAGCCAAGTAAATACCTATTCACTCTTCTCTTGAACACGCCCGGGTCATATTTCGCCGGAAACACAGACGCTGGCATTCCATTAGCCGTTCTGATTATGAACGTGGAATCAAATCGCTTGGTACGAATGGGTGGAATTTCGACCACGAAGAAATGGCGCTTAGCGGAGCGTCTAGTAGTTCAGTAGTGGAATGGTGATGGGGGAATGAGATCATGCAGTTGTTGTGTGCATTCACCGTGGTGTAATCTGTAAAAGACCTTTATCCACAATGTTTGATATCGATACTAATGTGTATATTTTGGTGTGTAATGAAGTATGCTTCTATTCTATTCCTAGCTGTTTTGCTCATGTGGTTGTGAGAATGATTTGCCATCTGTGGAAGCGTGAACTTTTCGTGAAAGAAAACATCGCAAATAAACTATAGCAAATATATATCATCCAAATTATCACTTAATATCAGGTGAAATGTAGTCAAACGCTACCCTGCCTGATATAAACAAATGAGTTAATTACTTTTGGAATAATGTTATTGTATTCAAAAGCATCGAATATTGACCTCAGCCGTCTCACATACATCACACATCCACTTGTACTTACATTTTCCATCAATCGCGTCCCTACGCATAAACAATAGATATAAAACGAGCCAAGTGGAACACCCTCTATTCAGCCGAGTCAGCGTCACGGCTGTCGAAACCCCCTGTATACAGGGGGATCCTGTTTCAAATGGCTCGCATCCGGTTTGGTAGTACCTGTATTTTAGAATATGCTGAAGTGATGAGTTCGGTCGGGAACCATGGAAGTAAAAGTATAGATGATAAATTATATGTATATTTCAAGCATTTTTAAAAACACAACTCCATATTATTTGTAAATGTTTACTTGTGATATATAGCACTAGCTTCTGCCCGCGGCTTCACCCGCGTGGCCTATAGGAAACGAAGAAGAAAATTTTTCATAGATAATTAACCACCCATTCACTCTTTTAGGGGTGGAATTTCAAAAAATCCTTTCTTGGCGGATACTTATACTTTACGATGAACACACCCTCCAAATTTCACGTCTGTAAGACCAGCAATTTAGGCTGTGCGTTGATATATGTCAGTCAGTCAGTCAAGACTTTGAATTTTGAATGTATAGATTTGATTGTACATCTTAAATTATTTAATCGTATATCTATATTTTTTGTTAATAACTTTATTTTAATGTTTTAACATTAACATTATTATATAATAACTTATGTAATATTATAGTTTGCAATTAATATTCATCCCTTGGTTGTACGTAATAATTATTGAATCAATTAGTTTCTACATAAATTATTTAGCGTAGCTATGATTTTTTTAAATTTTAGACCTAAAATTAGGTTCCTTATTGTTGCCTCTCACAAAATTGTCTTCAATTTACAGTTTTTCTTTTCTTTTTGTTAAAATAATTTTATATTAAAATTTAAATACTACCATAAAATTATGTAATATTAATTACGGTATTTGGATGTTTGTATCCCCGATTGGAGCAACCTGTATAAAAACACATTTTCTACATTTGTATATGCTGAATGTCGGCTGGACGCGAATCAATCACCACTGTACCCATCCACACCTGATGCCCCCTGTCCGTCCAAATGCATTTACACACTTACATAACATGGGTCTGCAATACAACCTCAGTACTGGAAGCCATGAAAGTGTATGCAATTTTAGATTGACTAAAATATATCGCAACTTTTTCTTGGCTAGCATGCTACACCTTCGATTGCATTGTCACTACCCATCAGGTGAGAGCGTGGTCAAATGCTAGACAAGTTTGAGGTAGAAAAAAAACCTTTGAGAGCGTTTAGCTATGTCAGCTTTTGTGGCGTGGTGATTGAGCAGGTCGGCTCATAACAAAGAGGGTTCGATTCTCACGACAGGACAAATATTTCTGCACAGAAAAAGAAAGCGCAAACATTTGTTCTGTGTCCGAGTGGTCCTCGTAATTTCTAGGTCCCTATATACATGGAATCCTACTTAGGGTCCAGTCTATGTCTGTGATCGTGGGATGCAATTTATTTATTTATTTTTAAGTCATTGTTTTTATTAAGCAAATACAGCAGCCAAATGTAGCCTTATAGATCAAAAAGTATCTAAGTATTGTATCAGTTATCTGGTTCGCTTAGTACAAGCTTTGCTTAGTTTGAGGGTAGATGGCGCTGTGTAAAATGTCCACACATATATTTATTTATCAATCCGGAATAGTCCAACTAAGACGGAAGATGTTTCCTGCTGAACAGAGGCCTCTCAGAGAGAACACTAAATTGGGGGCATTTTGGACATATCTAAATTATCCATCAATGTATGCCTATAATCTCGCATAAAAAAATATTGAGACAGAAACATCTGCCAACCGTGATTTCAATCATCCTTAAGCCAGTTCTGCCAACCAAAGCATTATTTTAGAACATTCCACCATTATCAAAATAATGTAATTAAAATATCGATATTTTTGATTTGAAGACTTCTAGGTAATTAGACTTGACTGTTCATTATAATTATAAAGTTTGTAGGGAATCATTTACTAAGAGCTGTTTGAGTATTAACCAAATTATTCATAGCGTTTTTTGTGCGTTTTGTTGTCCGATAGAAGAGTGCACCGTAATTCTTAAGAATTAGGGAACATTTTTCCATCGGACAATTTACTTAGAGACTTTCGACTTTATTGATAGAGCTCGTGCAACTCTATGGCTTATATATGTGCCACTATATATGATACTCTAAAATGCAGCCTATAAAATATCGATAAACTAGGCTTTACGTCGGTGCTCTAAGCTCTGAAGCTTAGTTTCGATCAACTCATCGTTACCGATGAGCCTTGGTGGCTCATCTCTGAATAGAATCCAATGCTCGGCGCTGATATTCCGTTAATCCAAGTCGCTTATTGAAACCATGCGACATAAGACATTTTCACTTCATCGAATACACCTCAATTTTTGAAGTAAAACTTCCTTACGCAACTTGACTTGGGGAGTAAGCTGGTGAATGCGAGGCGAACAGAAGTTAAAGTTGGTTCACGTAGATCTCCATTGTCAGCATAAAAAATCTAAAAAAATGTATCATTATGTTGGTATGTTCACTAAAATGACAATTCACAATTGTCGAATAGGCGACATTAACATTAAACAAAGCAAAAGCATATACCGCCCGATAGATGGAGAACCAAAGAAATTTTACGTCAGTCGTGTGGCCTAAAGCACACTCGTTTTTTTTGCCTTCATTCCTAATTAACTCTACACAATATGAAACCCTTTATTCAAAACCACCCAATTACCACGGTCAAATGAATCTTTTTCACATTCTTCCGTTTCCGGACGATTTTTCATTAACCAGACCGCGCGACCGGGCGATTGAAAGTCGCTCGGGCGACTAATTAGTCGCTGACAGTGTGTAGGGTTGCTTTGATTGTATTGATAATTGTTTTGTGGGTAGGTAAACATTATGTTGTAAATGTGTGTGTAATTAGTTTTGTGATTGTGTCTGACAGATGATAGTGGCAGCTGCATAGACTATAAATAAAAAAGTAACACACCACCACGTCTTCTAAATCAAAATCTTTGTGAAGGCATATGATAGAAATGGTTGCAAGTTAAAAAATTCAACAAAATTAAACATGCGCTAAATTAAAATACATGGACATAGAAACTTGGTCTGAATAAGAGTTGAGAGTGGAGTTGAGTTGTGTCGTGATCGTACTTAGATATTTGGAGGTTTTGAATATTTTTAAGTGTGGAAAATGTGACTTGAGACAGAAGTAACTTAGGCCTTTTGGGGTATTCTATATATTCTAAACATCACCAAATTTCTGTCAGAACACTCTTTTGTGTCATAATAATAATTTTCTCCCCAGTGTTTTGGTTTATTAGACAAAACTTATTAACGAGGCCATATAAGATCCTACTCGTATCGCTCATCAGAAGAATTATACATAGTTAATAATAATACTTGAGTATAACCGATTACAGGAAAAATAAACCAACTGTGGAGAAATATTTAAGGCAATAATATTGCCTACGAGAAAATCTCTAACATTTTATACTCTAATAATAATTGAGGAACTTCCGCTATGTATCTAAATTCGTGTTTTTTTGAACGGGGTAATACTGTTGGTCTCTACCGACGTCAATGCGTCACTGAGTGGAATGCATCACCGTTATATTCCCATATAAATACCAATACATTATTTTTTCTTCAAAAATAGCAATCTCAGAACGTATTTTCAATGACTGGACAAAAGTTATCCGACGAATCAATTATAAACAGACTAAAACAAAAAAACAATAGCTTTTTAACGGTTCGGCTTACAAAAACCAGATTTCATTCTCATTGTGTTTTGTTTTATTCGTTTAATTTTTTTTATGATAGTGAATGATGTAGCGAGCTAGTCTTTCACCTGATGTTAAGCGACACAGCCGCCCATGACGTCACTCGGAATACTAAAATATAAAGTTTCGCGTGACACTGCACTGCGCACATCATTTTGAGACATCAGACAGTCTGGTAATAAGATTACTCGACTGTGAGATCAGATCGTAAAGTCTCATTTGTCCAGTAATTTCACTAGTTACAGTGCCTTTCAAACCGGAACACTATAATGCTTGTACACTGCACCAAGTACTGCTTGACGGCAGATTAACTGGCAAAGCGGGACCTACCCAGACGAACTTTGCAGAAAAGTCCTACCACCTAGTATCCGAATCCAAATAGTGTCGTATCCTTTTATCTGGTTATTGAGAAACCGTTCCTTGGTGTTTTTTTAAATACTAGATAGGTTTGCTTTTCACCACATTTCTCCTGATGGTAACTGACAATGTGGTTGACAATTTTAACACGCTCGTCTATAAAAACCTGTTCACACACATCGAAGCGTTAATTTTTTATCCTTATTCGCTTTTCCATTGTTTTCCAACGACATTCACAACATTAAAATGTCTACGTGGCAGAATAAAACAAACAGTTAAAACGGCACGATCTTTGTCCGAGCCAATTTAGAGCAATGGACCAATGAAGTAGAATCATTAAATTTAATGTACACTAACCTGGTGCTATAAAAGCAGGTTAATCTCAATACACCGATAGCACTTATTACCTTTAGTGATGGGGTAGTAGCAGACGATATCGATATATTTGATGACTGCCCTGGTAGCTCAGTTGGTAGTATCCCAGAACTGTGGGTTGCGGGTTCGATTCACACTCAAGACAAACATTTGTATGATGAACATCGATGTTTGTTCTGTGGCTGGGTGTTATATTGTATTCTATGTATGTATTTACCAAAAAGTATCTAAGTACTATATCACTGACCGGTTCATAATACAAGTTTTGCTTAGTTTGGGATGACGCTGTGTGAAATATCCACACATATAATAGGTCTTTACCTATGAAATTGCCGTATTGTAGTACAGACTTTTTCAAACAAAAAAAAGTTTTGATTGGCTATGAATTCTAAATTCAAATTAATTTTGTTTTAAAAATATGACATTCTATTTACAATATAAGTCTTTTGTTTATTGATTAGCGTTGTATTTTCATTACATTTCAACATTTTTCCTCAGAATGGATACTTTGAAATTTCGTGTTATTATGGAATATGAGTTCCGTCGTGGCACCAACGCGGCACAAACGACACGTAACATCAACGACGTTTACGGAGAGAACTGTACAAACGAACGTACAACCCGTTATTGGTTTGCTCGGTTCCGTTCTGGGAATTTTGACTTGAAAAATGAACCTCGTGGTCGTCCGGAAACTTTGGTCAACAATGATGAATTAAAGGCGATTGTGGAAGCTGATGAATCTCAATCTACAGCTGAGCTGGCAGCAGCTTTTGATGTTAGCATCAAAACAATATTGGTCCATTTGCGACAGATTGGCAAGATAAAAAAGCTTGATAGATGGGTGCCCCAGAACTTAACGATCGCCAGCGTAACGTACGCGTCGAGACTTGCCTTGCGCTGCTTAACAGGCACAGAAATGAAGGAATTTTGAACCGAATTGTTACGTGCGACGAAAAATGGATTCTTTTTGACAATCGAAAGCGCACAGCAAGTTGGTTAGATCCTGGTTCGGTACCAAAGCAATGTGCAAAACGAAAAATGACCCCTAGAAAGGTGATGGTCACAGTTTGGTGGTCTAGTGCTGGTGTGATTCATCATAGCTTTTTACAAAACGGCGAGAGCATTACTGCAGATGTGTACATTGAACAACTGACCACAATGATGGCGAAACTCGCACGTCTGCAACCAGCTTTGGTCAATCGGTCGTCTCCACTGCTACTTCACGACAACGTGCGATCCCATACTGCACAACAGACTGTCTCTAAGCTGCATGAGTTGGGTTTGGAAGCTCTCCCTCATCCGCCATACTCACCAGATCTTGCGCCTACCGACTATTACTTTTTCCAAAATTTGGACAACTTTTTAGCGGGAAAAAATATCAATTCCCGAGAGGTAGTACAAAACGCCTTTGAAGAGTTTGTTGTCTCCCGTCCTGCTGATTTTTTCAAGAAGGGCATCCATAAACTGCCACAGCGTTGGCAAAGATGCATTGATTGCAGGGGTGATTACTTTGAATAAAAGAAATAAATAAGTTCGAAAAAAAAAACTTTAACTTTTTTCAAACAAAACGGCAATTTCATAGGTAAAGACCTAATATACTATATGCGCTTTTTTTTTCTATGCAAAAATATGAGTACTTTTCCTGTAGCGAGAATCAAGCGCGCCGCCTCCAAGTTACGACCCGACCTGCTCAACCACCACACCACAAAAGCTGTCAACAATATAACACCCAGACACAGAGCAAACATCGATGTTCATAAGTACGAATTCACTACAGATCAGCTACTACCAACTGAGCTATTAAGCCGACTAGCTTGTGTGGGCCCAGTAATTTCACTAGCTACAATGCCATTCAAATCGGAACACAGTATAGTGCTTGGGGACAAAATAACTGGCAATGAAGTACCACTGGTACGGTACGGTGCGAAAAAGTTCTACCAATACTTTGTTAATAGATTATCGACACAATTTCTATCGTTCGCCAATCCCTAAAGCCGGAAATAAAAATCGTAAATGAAGTCATTCCGCCGCGGGTCTCGGCACTATTAACTGCGTTTCGGGAGTCACGTTTACTGTCCTTTTATTTCAGGTGGTACATTATTTATTTATTCGTGAGGTCAATGACTTTTACAAAATGTATTCGGATGATCCTGAACACTAATTTTAAAATAGATTCTGACTAAATCCTTGTAATAATTTTAAACCGATCCTTCAATTTTTCTTTAGGGGTTGGATATTTTTTACTTATTTCTACTCTCTACTTATGCCACTCCACGGTTTCACCAGCGAATAAAAAGTAGTCTATATGTTAATCCACTATGTAAGCTATCTATATTCCAAATTTCATTAAAATCATACTAATTTGCGGGACGGATTAACAAACATTTGTATATACAAATTTTTGCGTTTATAATATTAATAAGATATAGTAAAAAAATAGTAAAAAATAATCCCAAGCTACTAAATAAAGTTAATACGCATTTTGCCCCTGAAATAAGAAATAAATTGAATAAGTCGAAGGTGTTGCGGGAAATTGGAAACATAAGGGTTGGTCTAAGGGTTAATGGACCGGAAATGGTGGACGAAACGTCTTAGAGGTTAAGTGAACTTCATTACGTATAGGAAGGAAAATGTGAACGCTATAAGAAAGAAAGAAAGAAAATACTATATGGAATTATAATAATAATTCCAAGAACACACACACAATATCATAAAACAAACAAAATATCATTAATAAGTAGAGACAACAGATATTGCATGAGGTCCGGAATAGGCTCCAACTCAGCATACAACTGAGGCTGCAAGCTACAGCCTCAGTTACTGGTTTTCAGTCGGGGCCTACTGACATGGCATCACGGACGCTTACACAATAATAATTAACAAAGGTAACAGCAACAGTAATTAAAACTAAAAGTAAGTAAATAAGCATTTTAGAATATGAACACAAAATAAATACTTATAAAAAATTATAATTAATGATTTATATAATTAACATAATTATAAGTCATGTTTATTCAACCGACTTCAACAAAAAGAGGAGGTTTTCAATATTTATGTATTTTTTTATATAATTGTACTCTCAGAATTACCTAAACTAAACTACAATTAACTATATCAAATAATTTGGGAAATATTGTTTCAAATAATTGATACCATTTTTTTTTATCAAATACCATTTTTAATAACAAAATAAGTAGAAAATACATATATTTTTACAATTATGGTAAAATCATCCGAGTGTTTCTCAGTATGAAATTAAGGCAGCACTTTAAGCCCTTTTTAAAATTACAACATTTATAAAAGACCTCTTAGTAGCAGATTTTCCGGGTCCGAGCTATTAGGGTCTTGCGAGTTTGGAAATAATTTCCGTTGTAACAAATGTGCGTAACTTGTATAAACTTTAATATTTATATAAATAAGTATTAGTTTAGGATAGGGTTAGGCATAATGTCTAACCAATTATTGGTCCCAAATAGGTATTCTAGGCACAAAAAATCTTAAGCAATGGCGAAAAACATATTTCGTTTGGCTTAAAAATCTGCCTATGTATCTCCCAAACAAAAAATAAAAGAAGACAACTTATTTTCATATAAGCAGCGAAAAGGTAATAAAAACAAAAACAGCTTTGACAAAACACATCAATAGAGTCAAAGCGCGTATAAAATATTCACCTACCCCCATTTGTCTTCCTCAAAGAATGCTCACAAAACGGGAATCCTCATCCACCGCATCATTTTCACCCCTATTTCCACGTAATAAAAAAACAAATGATTATTACTCATACTTTTAGTAAGGGCGGTTTTATACTAGATAGTATAACCACAAAGTGTTAATATCAGAATTTGTGAAAACAAGGATTAGACAAAAACTAAAGATGAATATCCCGGGTACCGTAAAAAAAACTTTATGACTTTTTTATAAGATTCAATATTGAAAACTAGAATATAAATGCCGAATTTATATAAAAGCCGTGAGAACCAAATAATTAGGTAGGTAGCTGATTGATTACTCCATTACCCTCGAAACGCGTGTCCGCACGGACTCTCGTATATTGTTTTTTATAAAAGTTTATTATCAATTTGTGTGGACAATTTATTTTTAAACATACTATTTTACTATTTTTTACTATCGCTCTCTGTTAAAATTGGTTTTTAATACAGATTATATAGAATATGCACCAAATAGTATCCAATTCCATGTACCTTTTTTACGTTAAATTGCCGCATCTTAACTTGCACGATTTCGTCTCTGCTTGAACAAAGTACATAATTATATATAATCCTAGTTGACCCACCCTGGCTTTGCACAGGTGAATTAGTAAAATGCGGTCGAGAGGGATAAAAAGTCCTATGTCCATCTCCTGGTTTTAAGCTACCTCTCCACCAATTTTCAGCGAAATCGGTTCATCCATTCTTGAGTTATAAATAGTGTAACTAACACGCGTTCCTTTTTTTTAGTGGTACAGACTAAAATAATGAAATAAACATTTTTCGTATTTACTTCTAAAAGATCTCTTATATTTTGTTCTTTTTTACTTAACCGATGTAAAAGGTGCCTAATCCAAAGTTTTTAGTTCATTAAAGGTGCGTGCAGGCGGAAGCAGACGCCGGCGGATGCCTTTGGCGGCGAGATCACTGGATGGCGGTAGAGTGACTATGATGCGTGTGATTTCTAGCTTATCCTGGGAAACGGGACGTCACGAGTCCGTTTCTACCCCTGTCTCACTCACGCATGGTAACGTTTTTGAAGGTTGATTGAATTTACTTAGGAAAACATTTAATATATCGGATCCTCAATATTCATTACAAATGTTCAACAAACATATTGTATTAATCCAATTCCAAAGTGCTCTAAAGTGAATCAAAAATATAAATAAAGTGATCTCAATCACGCATTGCGACATTTTTGAAGATATTGAATGATTGAATTAACTTAATAAAACATTTGCTAAACCAGGTCATCGATATTAATTTCAAATGTTCAACAAAACATTGTATTTCTCCAAAGTTCTCATACTTAGAAACAGAACCGTTTCTATCCCTATCTCAATCACGCATTGCGACGTTTTTGGAGATATTGAATGATTGAATTTACTTAAGAAAACATTTACTAAACCGGTTCCTCAATATTAATTACAAATGTTCAACAAAAACATTGTATACATCCCAACAAGTTCTCATACTTAGAAATAGAACCGTTTCCATCCCTATCCCACTCACGCATTGTGACATTTTTAAAGATATTGGATGATTGAATTTACTTAGGAAAACATTTGCTAAACCAGGTCATCGATATTAATTTCAAATGCTCAACAAAAATATTGTATTATCCAAGCAAGTTCTCATACTTAGAAACAGAACCGTTTTTATCCTTATCTCACTCGCGCATTGTGACATTTATGAAGATACTGGTTGCGCCCCGCGGCTTCACCCGCGGATAAAAGTATTTTAATTATTTACTCATCTCACGGGAAAATTTCACTTTTCCGGGATAAAATGTAGTCTACATGTTAATCTAGTGTATATTAATACTGCTATCTTGGTACCGAATTTCATCCATATTCATTCAGCCGTTTGAGAGTGAAAGAGTAACAAACATACACGCATATACACATACAAACTTTCACCTTTATAATATTTGTGTGATATTAGTGTGATCGAATGATTGAATTTACATATAAAATCATTTGTTAAACCTGTTCTTCAATATTAATTACAAATGTTCAACAAAAACATTACGCGCTGATTAATCCTTAAAATTTTTATTTTTATTTTGTACACCTTTGCAGAAAAAAAAGGGAAGAGAGCAAAAAACCTTGCCACTTTATAAAAGTGGTAAAACAAAAAAAAGTTGCCACTTTATAAAAATGGTTAAACAAAAAAAAAAGTTGCAACTTTATAAAAGTAGTAAAAAAATGTTACTTTTGCTAATTATCTGAATGTACACTATTTTAAATATCCAAACAAGTTCTCATACTTAGAAACAACATAAAAGTTTTTTTCTTTCTATCCTGTTTTCATGTGTGATAATTTTTTGTAGTAGAGCTTTCTACACAGTCCGATGTTTAAAGAAAAAATAATTAACAAAACGCATTGTCACCGTAACATCTAAAGAATAGCGCTTGCATAAACAATAATATCTCCAAACAGTGCCTTCCTCGGGGATTTCACAAAATGATCAGTCACAATGTCTCTGAGGAGACACCAGAGAGGTACACTAATGAAATGGGACTTAGATTTTAAAATCTTTGATGCCTTTTCTAATATGAACTCATTTCCTCGTTTGCTTAAAATATTCCGAAGGGACATAAAATGTATGCTTCCGTTTCAAGACGCGAGTTTTTTCTGCTTTTGTTATATGAAAACATAAAATAATTAAAATTATCACAACGATATGTTTACTGAGATTTCACAAAAAATTTGTGTCTTCTTGAATTGAGATGTGTTATTTTTTTGGGTTATGGTAAGCCTTGCCTTTTATGCATTTTTCTTCAGAACTTTCGACTGGGTGAACCGATTTTGATGATTTTTTTTTATTTGAAAGTTGGTGCTTCCCGTATGGAAATTTCAATTTGATCCAGTTCTGACAATGGCACCCACGAGAAAACCATAACCATAAGTCTGAAGTGCATTTTTTTACGCATTGCGTTTGTTGCTTGTCCAAACAATCAATTTTGATATCAATATCAAAAGAAATAGAAACTAAAAATTAAGTAGGTGAACTTTTTCAGGCAACCATAAATACTTTCCTAAAAACAATCCATACAACCTGCGACCGATGTTCACAAGAAACGATTTTCACGTGAACGCTTCAACAAACCAGTGATGAAATGCGTAAAAATTGTGTTAAGGACTTTTCTTTCAATCTTTCCAATCAATTTTAACACTTAAACCTTTACCACAAAATCCAAATTTCTTTGCGAGGTCTGAAGATGAACTCTTGGTAACGTAATGCCTTAGCTGCTGTGGTTACAGGCTTACAACTCTGCTTTTGCCTTTGCTTTCAACCTTTTGTCGTTTACATTAAAGTAACTATTCCTTTGGTATATGTGCTATTGACGGTATAAAAGAAAAATCTTTTTGGGATATTGAATGTTGAGGTTCTTATTTGCGGGTTCATAACGATTCACCTTGTTAACGTTGAAGCTTTTTGAGGTATTAAGTTATTTATAGGGGAAAAGAGTTATTTACCCGGCTTTTGGAAGTAGGGAGATTATTCGGCTTTTAAATTGGGTAACTCAGTGAAATGACAAGTTCTGTTCGTTTCTGAGAATGTTTTCTTGAATAGATAATAAATGGAGATATTCGTAACTATTTTTCATTGTGACATAGACATATCGGCTTGTTAAACTGCTTCTCTGTGTCTACATTATTGCATAAGCTTCGTATTTATTGCATAAGAAGAATCATTACATCTACATTATATCATAATAATCACTATATCATCATTACATAAATAACAAAAATGTATGCACATTAATTAATTAGCACCGTCAATCGACATACCGACGTTCTTTCTCTTGATATCTTAGCATTGAAAATAGCAATGAAAAAAATTTGACAGCATCGATATCCGTCTTTTTATAAACGCTCCGAAAATCACTTTAGAACTAAGTCATATAAAAACCGTTTTTTTTTGTTTGAAACTGTATTCCTTCAGATTGTTATCAAAGTTGTGTCAAAGGATTAGTTTTTTAAACAAAATAAATGAAAAAAAAAAAAATGTCATACTTCTTTCTGAGTATGAAATTATAGCTATTAATGTCACGTTGACACGTTTTTTTAAGAAATTAGTTTATAAGGAAAAAGTTATTGTTAAAGTCACATAAAAGCACCTAAAGCCCATAAACATAAAATTAAATTTATCTAACAACTAACCTAACGATACCACCTATTAAAACTCCACTCGCACAAACAATTCAAAACGAAACGAGGCATTAAATTTGAAAACAGATGGGTCCAAAATCCAAATTATCCATTTCATTATAAGCGAGGACATTTCTAAAGGCAATCTTGGTGTAGATGGGGACTTAGATACAAACACACCTGCGGCTTGCAATGAAGATGGTAATCTAAGATGTGGCCAGCGAACATTCAACGATACAGCAGTTGAAGAAACAGTGTTAATAAATAATGAAAATGAAGAGTTGCTATGACTTAAAGCAGTTGATAGTTTGGGATTAAACATGGTAAGACAAAGGTCTTAAAGTCTTAAATTCAGTAAGGTGCTAAAGGTCCAGGGTGGATGGGTTATTCTTTAGTTTTTTCCTCTTTTGGTTTGTGCTAATTCAGTTACTAATCAAAGTTACGTGATCACCATACTGATTGCTGACTAAAAATCTTAAGCTAGTCTGTTGAAAAATTGATTACTTCTATAATGATTTATATATTCGAAATCAATTGCCTAAATTTCATACTTTATTTCATATTTATTTATTTAAATCGACCGTATTTTTTAAAATATCTTGACGATTATAGATATAATTAGTTTCTAGATTTTGATCATAGAAAAATCAGCAAATAACCTACAATGAATATTTGGTGGCTAATGATAACGTAATAGATGCTCGTATAATTTCTTCTTTCAAAAAAACAATGATCGAGTTTATTTTCACTTTCATTATCACAAAGGTTTATTAAAGCCTTATTGACGCAACATATTTTGGACAATACCACCAAAAAGTAACATTTTCTCGTATATTGTAATCCTAGATTAACACATCATTAGCCATCGCCCGTGGGGTTTGAAAATCGAACCTTTTACCATGTTAATTAAACAGATTATAACTGATGCTCGCATGACCTATTTCAACCCTTTTTTTACCAGGGGCAGATTAAGGTTCTTTTGAGGGAAACTACTAAAAAAACTGCAATTATATCAATTATAATTTTATATAATGCGAAGATTTAGATTGCTTAAAAGTCATAGTTTTTTTTCTGTCAAAGCCAGTTTAATTGTCCCTACATTATTTACCCTAGCAACGACTCTGCCTTACACGCATGTTATGTGAACCCCATAGGAGTCCCTACGGGGTGACGTATGAATGATTTAAAAGAATATTGCTAATTAATTGCAGGAATATTGCTCGTATGTGTTAATTGGATGGCCATTATCTGGGAAGCTTAGGTTACGCGTCGCTTGTTTTTCCAGTTAGAAAAATCATTTCAGATAGCCATTCTGTGCATATTATTTATAGTCTAATATGGGAAAATAATTCATCATAAATTGTTTAATATCTAAGGTAATTATAATGTTGGTTCTGTTATGTTTGACTGCTATGAGTTTTTACTAATTAGGTAAGTCAAAGTCAAAAGATTAGTAGGCTATATTATTGTTTTACAATAGGCCATTTTTAGCACTTTTACAGAAGCAACACTTTCTAAAGCAAAGCTTTCTAAACAATTTCATAAAGATAAAAGTAAAAATCAGATTTTGACATCCAAGATGACACCACTGAGCTTAGTCTTTGCCTCTTCTCATCCAGTTGTTACGTCTGCTACTTCTGTGTATACGTCACTCCACTCAGTCAAGTGGACCTTCACTAGGTTTGTTTCCCTAGTTGCGGTCTCATCTTCACTCAAGTAAACGACATCATTGCTGTCGTCTTTGCTATTGCCATCGACGTCACCTTTACTATCGTTGTATTCATTAGCTAACAAAATCTAATTTTTTTCTATAAATATTTTTTCTAAGCACAAAACCCTATTTCGCCTATCCTACTTATTACCCCTATCTTACCCCACAGAGCCACAGAGGCGTAACAATAACAAAATTCAAATCTTCAAAGGGTATCCTCAGATTCTCGCCGCATGAGTGGCCGCATGACAAATTGCCTGTCTGCCAACCCTTGCCAGGTAATGTATGATTTATATGTTGCAAATAGAAAAATGTCGTTTTCCTGTTTCGTATGACTGGTTTTAAGTTGCATTGCTTTAGGGTAAAGACGGTAAACTCATTATCTTAAAATGAATTCCTGATATGTTACCAAAATGAACATTTCTTAGTAAAAAATTCGCCACTGCCTTTAAAATTAACGGTTCAGCACATTTATTTATTTATATATTAGAAGTAATGAATTCACACAACATTTTGTAAGAATAAAAATCCGCGGCTTACGAACGAAAATCCCCATGCATCATCATTTACCGCTTTTACCACAAAAAAAAAAAAACTTAAGTGGATCATAACATTCGATTATCTCTCCCACTTTTACTGAATCTAGTGATTTGATTAAATCTCCCTTTTACTCCAATTTATCAGAAAAAGTTGCATTTAACCACATTTTGGGGTGAAACCACGGATTACAGTTGGTAAGGGTGAATATTTTTATGTGTAAAATTCATTATCATAATATTCTGGAGATCTAATTCTGATTGGATTAGAAGAACTAATTTTGTTGTGACATTCACACACCCGTTAGTAACTATTTAATGGTTAATTGCCGTTGAAATTATTCTGATCAGGTTTTTCATTAAATTAGTGTATTCATTACCCACGAATCATACCTTTTAAGTTATCAATCGATAATTTTGTAACATTTTCTACGAATAAGAATTGGAAAGAAATAATATATACTTTCGATTTTCATTTCTGAATCTGTTATTTTTTTATTGTTAGATAGGCTTGCGTTTGACCACTATCGCACCTAAAGGTAAGTAACGATGCGGTCTAGGATAGCACGCTTGCCTAGAAGATACCTGTTCACTGTCGATTTAAAGACCAAGACTCTATTTAAACCGAAGCTCTACAACTAGACATATTCATAAAAATTAGAGAGTCATCTAAATAAAAAAAACCAATAAAGCAACATTTCACTTTCCCTGATATTATTAAATATAGTGGTCACTTTACCACCATCGATGTGTTTCCTCAACGTGAGATGGCGCCAGCTGTCTTGCTATAATTCTTGTCAGGCCTCAATAGAAACAATGATTACACCGAGGTAGAGATATTTGGTAGAATCCACTTATAAGATCCAGTATAGAAGGTGTTCTAATTAATAACATTAAGTCTTGCGTTTTGCTAACTTGTATTAATCAAGAATAATAATAGTAATATTAATAACGCCCAATGATCACATACATAAATCCTGGACCCTAACTAGTATTCCCTGTGTCTAGGGAGCCAAGAACTACGAGGATCATGGTGCCACAACACCTAGACATAAAACAAGATTTGCGCTTTTTTTTCTGTGCACTAATACTTATCTGCCGCGGGAGTCAAACCCGCTGTCTCCGTGCCACGAGCTGACCTGCTCAACCATCACACCACAAAGGCTTTCAAAACTAAAATAAAACAAAAAAAATCAGAAACTACTAAGTTGAACCTCCTGTAGCAGATTGCTATGAATGTAACATGACGTGGCGGTATTATTTACCGCACCCCATACCATAAACCCGTCGGCAATGAAGACAAACTGCGGCGGACATCTTGTGACCACTTGCCACTGTTTTTTGCTTGACCCTCCGAGCATAATTTGTAGCATTGTGGAAATGTGGATCAAGATTTAATAAACGGTTGACTGATTCCATAAACGTGATACCTAATGATGATTCATGTGCTTATAAATAAATATGAGCGGTTTAAGTAAAACGAAAATATTACTATTTTGTTAATAATTCATGTATGTTTCAAATTTAAACTAAAATTTACACAAATATTGATGGTAAAATTATAACTTCATTATATTATTAAAAAAGAAATACATATGACGGCGGCAACATCCAGTTATAAACTCTATATGCAGCGGGCAGTACCGTAATTTACCCTGTGGTAGCATTTAAATTTATTACAGTGGCAACACTGGCAACTGTCATCGTTGCCCCAGCCATCCGGCTATATAAAGGGAGCACTCAGTGTACTACGATCATTTTTGCTCCGAACACGGCGCGGTGTGGACATGCTGAAGGCCTATAGTTCTGAAGTTTGCAACCCATGCATAAACCCCTGATGAGCCTATACATACGTAATAGTACCTCTTCCTTTTTAAGTCACTTAAAAATAGGAATAACTTATAAACAAATCAAAATCATCGTGAACTTTTTGAACCTTTTTGAACATAAACCTAAAATATAAGTCAAAAGAACAAAACTGTAAACTAACCATAGTTAGAAAATAACAAAACCAAACATTTTAAAATATGATACTTGAAGGAAGCTTCATTTTCCTATCCTTTATTGTACGAAACCCTTTGACTCCATAATCGGCGGAGTGTAAGTTTGAAACTCGTCTGAGTTTGTATCATATTATTTAGAGTCTGTGAAATATAAAGTTAATGTTTATTTTGAGTTCACTGGTGCGACTAATTTGTTCGTTAAAATTTGGTTCTTAATTAATTTTGATCCATGAAATTATTCCAATAGTGATTTTATAGCAATAGCAAAACATTAGTTATTATTAAAACATTATTAGATCATGGTTTTTTTTTTTTTTTTTTTCATTTTAAAATGTATATTTTTTTAAATATCAGTTTTGTGAGCATCATGCTTGATTAATTAAATGATACATTAGAGCATCAATTCCAGTAGAGTAAAGTAATATTTTTGTTTCATAACTAGTTGCACCCCGCGGTTTCACGCGCGGATAAAAAGTATTTTAATTATTTGCTCATCTCACAGGAAAATTTCACTTTTCCGGGATAAAATGTAGCCTATATGTCCATCAAATCCAGTGTATAGGCTATCTCGGTACCGAATTTCATCCAAATCCATTCAGCCGTTTGGGCGTAAAGGAGTAACAAACATGCACACAAACACACATACAATCTTTCGCCTTTATAATATTAGTGTGATGATAGGGCGATATATTTCAGAATTAATTACATTGAGTGCTTCGTCAATAATTGAAGATGCTAAATAAAACCTGTGTATCGTATGCCCTTAATGTTAAAGATACTGTAATTTTATTTACAATTAAATAAACATAAAAATCTAAATAAATTAAACTGTCATGCAAAATGAACAATCAAAACTTCCATGACATCATCCTATTAGAAGTCTCGGTATTTTTGAAAGATCAATATGCAAAACCCTGAATCACAATCAAGAAAGAAGATTGAAAATTAATGTAATCCCCGTGAAGTGTTCTCCGACACGTGCTATGACGTCACGGGATGCAAATGTATTCAGATTTGACATGCATGACGTGTTGAGACTTTTTGTGATTGGATTGAGGATTTGGGCGTTGAAATTTAATCTTTCGGAATTAATGCGTTGAAAGTAAACACATGCTTTTAAGATTTACTATCTAACTGTGTTTGATTTTATTATAATTGATACAAGAGTGATATTAGCAGATGATTTTTGAGATTTGTTTTTGTTTCACATTACTGTAAAGAATAAGTGCTCACACATACGCCTCATTAAAAAATCTATTTAACGCTTAAACAATATGTGTATTCTCATTATTATCTTTACCATGTGTAAGTCTTTGTGCGAGATTAATAATCTTTCAGATTTAATGCGTTGAAAGTAAATACATGCTTTTAAGATTTTGAAATTTAATCTTTCGGATTTAATGCGTTGAAAGTAAATACATGCTTTTAAGATTTACTATCTAACTGTGTTTGATTTTATTATAATTGATACAAGAGTGATATTAGCAGATGAGAAATATTCGTTTTTGTTTCACAGTACTGTAAAGAATAAGTGCTCACACATACGCCTCATTAAAAAATTTATTTAACGCTTAAACAATATGTGTATTCTAATTATTATCTTTACCTTGTGTAAGTCTTTGTGTGAGATTAAACGACGCATAACATTTTGAATTGTGGTTCCTTACCACCTAAAAGATCTTCAGCATGCCATCTGTCTTAATCCACTGTCACCGAAGCACCATAGACGCTCGAACAGACCGCCCCACTGAATATGTATTAGGGTGATATGTTACAATGGATTTACACAAAGCTGCTACAAATTTTGAGGGTATATCTATATTTTCCAAACATTTGTGTTTTTGGTGACGGAATTGATAGATTGGTGAATTTTAAATTTGTTTTGCTTCGATTGCTTTTATTTGTTAGCCGTCAAAAATGCTAATTCAATAATGAAACACATAATATTATTGCTGCTTCAATCACAGATTTAGAAAGAACTATGACAATACATAACTCGTTCTGAATAGATGAAAACCGAGCTCAATAGCGTGCTATTTGAGTTTTATTTCCATTAGCACGTAAATTCGCACAGGTGATGAACATGATGATTATGAATACAAAAATAAATAAAAGGCTCAGACAAGATGCTAGAACGATAATAACAGCATCTATTTATCTAAATAACAGGCAACCTCACACTAAATACATAATATATATAGGTATAAGATGCAAAGCTAATTGATACCAATAGAATGGGAGGTGTCTACAGTCTAATTGAATACACGGTGATGTTTATTGGACGTGAGGAATCTTGTGTTTGCCTTAGGACAGCATTGCATGGCTGTCGAAGCTATTTAGATGCACTTGCATTCTAATTGTCATTTGCCTAAGTCTGAACAATTAAATTATAAGCAAAGCATTTTTAAATTTTCATCAAACAATATTAGTTAATATTAAACATATCAAACTTCGGATATGTAGAGTGTTATTAAATCCGCATTATTTTAATGAAAAATTATAAATTAAATGAACACATACATAATAGTAGTAATAATAATAAAATTTAGATGACGATTATTAAAAATAATTTTGATATTAGATATTAAGTATATTATATTACTATTATTTTCTGATCTGACAATAATATTGTTGTGCCCAACAGGTTCCATAATGATCTTAATTATTAACTATATCTACATGTAATGTAACATTATGGAATGCCATAAACACTTTGAATTAAAGGTATATGTAGAATCGATCTAGACAACTAAGTAAATCGTAACTTCCAAAGATTTTTATTCGTAAGAAGAAATTTATCCGTAAACACAATGGTAAATAAAACTGCCGGCCTCATTATTTTAGAACCATACATTCATCCCTCATTACCAAAGCATCAGATTTCAAAATAAAACGCGGTATACGACACCGTTTTTAAAACAAGGCACTTTGCTGAATTTTTTACAATATAATTGCTAATTTGGCTCATCTTGCTCCCCGGTTCTTTGTGAAATTTCCTTTTTTCATACTGTTGAAGCCCGTGGATTATCCCTCGGATTCTTTTCTACCTGATGAGTTATTATTGTTTTTTATTTCCTTTTCACTGTATTCGTATCTGCTCTAATTATTTCCTCTTCAACAAACAAAGGGGATTGAGTTCTTTTGACGTATTTAATAAAATCATTAACGTGTCATAGAAATTAAGATTCTTTTCTAAATTAAGTTTGTTTTAGTTTGAGCCATTAAATTTTATTTACCTACTAGAACTTTATTGAAATAAACGCCAAATTATACAATATAGTATGTGACGGCGGCAACGTCCAGTTATAAACTCTATGCACAGCGATCGAGCACCGTAATTTACCCTGTGGTGGCATTAAATTTATTACAGTGGCAGCACCGGCAACTGTCATGGCGCCCCTACCCGTCTGGCTATAAAAAAGGACCGCTCGGTGTACTACGGATCATTCTTGTTCCAGACACGGCGCGGTGTGGACATGCTGAAGGCCTATAGTTATATAGGTTGCAACCTACGCAGAACCCGTTTCTGTCGACATATGTATCTTACTTTATTTGTATTTTTTTTTCAAAAACATCTTATGATATTAATGAATCTCCATTCAATACCATTTCAATCTAAAATAAATAAATAAATACGTGTGGACATTTCACACAGCGCCATCTAGCCCCAAACTAAGCAAAACTTGTACTATGGGATCCAGATAACTTATACAATACTTGGTTACTTTTTTGTTTGTAAATACATACATAGAATACAAATAAAAATTACAATCTATCAGACATTCTTCAGCCTCGAATACATTTTACACAAAAAGTCTCATCTAAAACCACCCATCATCCATACCAATTCAAAAGTATCAATCCAACCACCGGATACAACTTGACACTGATGTATCACTTGCACAGTCCTAGTCCGGAAAGTTTAAATAGTAACAGTAATAAAGGTTATAATTTTCAATCGTTGGCGCTACACTTTCTTACGTCCTATAAAATTAGGTCATTTAAATATCACCGATATATCTTTATTAATGAAAATGAAAAACATATGACGGCGACAACGTCCAGTTGTAAACTCTATGCGCAGCGGGCAGTACCGTAATTTACCCTGTCGTAGCATTTAAGTTTATTACAGTGGCAACACCGGTATCTGTCATCGCTCCCCCACCCGTCTGGCTATAAAAGGGAACGCTTGGTATACTACGGATCATTCTCGCTCCGGACACGGCCCGGTGCGCATGCTGAAGGCCTATAGTTATATAGGTTGCAACCTACGCACTACCCGAGACTACTTATCATGAGATTTATTATACCAAAAGATAATATTGGAAATCAAGAACAACCCAGGTAACAAAATGACGTCGATCATGTAATAAATACTAAATTTAAAGATCTTTTAGGGTCGGTATGAAATTCGGCGTACGTGTACGTCACAAAGTCGTCATTTTAAGGGCATTTTAGGGTCGTACGGAATTCGTCGTAAATATACGTCATAACTTCGTCATTTTAAGGTCAATACGGAACTCGTCGCATATTATGTACGTGGCAATGTCGTCATTTTAAGGTAATTTAAGTGTGTTGTAAAACTATGCCAGTTCTATCATTTGAAACTAGATGGCGTTAGCAAGTAAGTACACGCTAGCGTTTCATCACAAATGCATGGTGACTCATTGTTCCAGTCTCGATGTTAATACCAACTTCCCGTGACAAAGGTCGGTAGAGACCAACAGCATTATTTCGTTAAAAAAAAAACGATGTCAATATCAACAGGTAGGAGGCGTGCAGTAACAGTGCGTCTTTTAAGAACGTTACAAAGACGGCATATGATCACGTCATGAGTCTGTCTTCAAAATTGGTCACATTCACGTCCTGAAATGACGTCTTGAAGCTATGATACTTTACATTGCCTCTATGACTATTTAGACGTTGGTACCTTGGAACGTCTGTTTTAGCGACACAATTTTATTGAAGGTGACGTTTTTACTTATGAATAGTTTATAAAATCCTTGTTTAGTGTGAATCTTGGTGAAGTGAATTGTGCAAGAATAGATAGAGTAAAATGACGTTTCTTCTAAGAAAACGCGATGATAGTACGAGTAAGTAGTAATGACTAAAATAAGTTTGGAGCCACATAACATTTTTAAATCACAAAGATCTTGGTCACTGTCTCCTATCCTTGGATCCAGTCCCCCAGTTCAACAATGCCCCCGCCAAGGCTAAGGGCCGATGTAATCTGACGCCAACATCTTCACAATTACTTGCCCTTACGTTCACACTCAATATTGCTTTGAACACAATAGAAGTGTCAACTGGTAAAGATTCTGGAAGGGTCATTATAAATTTAGCCCTTATTTCATTTACATTGATGTTTTTTTATAAAGATGCAGCAGTGGTGGAATATACGTTGAAGGAGAGCCATGATTGGTCGTTGACCTTTTAATTTGTCTACATTATTGAACATTGTTACAAGAACTACTAAAATCCCTCCGGGTCACGCTCTCGCTCGGTAACGCTGTAAAGGTCGGTAGAGATCAACAGAATAAGCCCGTTAAAAAAATTAGCGACTAAAATAGGCAATAGTGCAGCAACCAAATATCAAGGGACTGTTGTGATGAAGGTTCTCTACACCTCGTCTTGAAAACTCACTAAACAGATAAATTTAGTACTAACAAATTCTTTACTTTTATATTACTTATGTTAACTTGTTAATGTATTAACTGTTACAGTGATTGAAATAAAACTTATTTCTCAATTATCCAATTTTATGTTACATGAGAAACTATGTTTTTAAAAGCAATTTATCATGAATTTAATAATTTGTTTCTATTTTTCGAAACTAAGAGGAAATTTTTTTGGTTGGCTAAATGTCGTGTGGTTGGATGAGTTAGAGTTAGACAGTTGAGGAAGAAAACCGATCAGTTGTACGATGTATAATAATGTGTAATAATGAAGAAGATAATGAAGAATAAAAAATATACAGATGTTTAAGACATGCTCCATGTTTTATTATACCTTAAAAAACAACAAAAAATGTGGTTTTATCAATAGCTTTATATCTATGGGTGTAACACAATAGCGGACCCCTCAAGTTCCGCAACTTATCGCGTGTTGATTCAATCATAGATTCCTTTAAAACTTCATGTTTGGAAACCAATTTGGGATTATGATGACAGACGCAATGTATTTTCGATAAATTCTTTGATAAATTGGACATCAATATTATGAATAATTATGGTGAGAATGTATTGAATTGTGACTATGAATTATAAACCATGATATTAAGAGAATTTAGAGTCTAATATGAGGGTATTTAAACACAAAATTAAAGAACCCAAGAAGTAACATGCCTCCTTCGTAAACAAGTAAAAAAGTGTTACAAGCAAAATAATTAGATCTACGTCTAGTTAATAGTCTTATTTACTTATAAATCATAAACTTAAACATTCTTGGTCTACATAAAGTATATCAGTTACTACCTTTCACAACTAATTAGGTGTATTATACTGGCTGTGAAAAATTGGTCCAGTAGCCAGTGTAGAGTTATGGTACGGTGAAGACACTTTAGAATGATCTAAAATCATGGTCTCCTACTCTTCCCCTACTCTTGTTACTACTCTTGTTGGTTACGACTGTGATATTTGGTAACAACAAATGGTTGTTACACGTTTTCTTAAATCAGCATCCAAATCTGTCACGAAATGGTCTCCTTTAAAACGGTAACGTATTTTGTACCTTTAAGATATATTTGACTTGTAACTACAACAATTACTTTAATTATTTCCCAACGACAAACTAGCTCAAAAGGCACAAACATCAAACAGCGCAGCGGAATTAGCCTTTCAAGACATTCTATTGTTAGCGACCGTTCTCTTGAAGCTTAATTTCCATCAGAGATGTCCTTTGGCTTTCTACCAGACTAATGTATTCGGCTGTATTGTTTGTGGCAGACAGGTTACAAATGCATTTTCATATTGCATCGCTTGGCTTTCTTGGGGGTCGATGGTAAATTCAATGAGAAAATTGAAATTTAAACTGAATTTAGGATTTGATTTTAATTTATATTATGACGCAAGGTCAAATCTCTCAATTTTCTGTCGGTTCATGTGTGCTTGACCTCTAATCAGCCAATTCCATCATCCCATTTCCATTATAGAATTATAATTCACCGAATTGTATAAGGCCCGGTGATTCTTTTCATCTTTATATCGTAAGCGTATTTCTAATTCACATAAAGCATTTTGTTGAGTCATTCATCATTCGAAAGTTTCTTATAAGAAATGAATATTTACTCTTAGGTACCTATTATCTGGGTATCTTTAAGTCAAGAGTGAATGAACATCTCATAGGCAATCGAGCTCCACCTTGACTTCATCTAGGTTCAGAGCTACAGATTAATAATAGTATAGATATAGCATTATAAGATATCAATTTTCTTCCTAACATAATTATATTAGGTTACAAATTCCGCAAACAATCCCATAACATTGTAAATTATAATTGTATTTCTGTAAGTTATCACAGAAATACAAGTTTGTAATATGACACAGGGCCAATAACTTCAAAACTTTAACCAACACTTCACACTTACTAACTGTCAAACACATAATGACAACCTAATACGGCTCTAAACGGGTCCAAAACACTTACAAATGCTTATAGCTTAATGCCAAGTATCCAAACCATTGTCACCTAAATCACCAACACGGTACCGATTACTTAGCACGTACAAAGCACCTTCTGTCAAACTTTAACTTAGAATTAATATCTTAGAAATGTCTTTGAATTTGGGGTTGCTATAGTTTAAGAAAGAACTGATTATTCGGGAGTTTTATATTGTGATTTATTTGAGTTGTCAAATAAGTACGTAACTTTAATGACATGTCATTAGAATCAAGTATTTTAATGCGGTATTTTTTTACAGGCAAACTACCTTTGTTTTTTAAAATAACAACTTCAATAGTACCAACTAATACTAAGTGTTACTAGCTAAACTACCTACTACAAAAAACATTTGAACTGTATACCATGATGACTTATACAGTCCCAATGCTCCAGCCCGCTATGACTACTACTACCCACCAGTTGTTTGGGTACCCATAATGCTGGAAACGTTGCCCTTTTTCCCATTTAAAATTTACCATGTATTGACTATATTGAGTTCACTACAACTACACGGCTTTGTAAACTAAAGTGATGAACTCAATATATAATATTATAGAAGCTGACGTGAGTAGTACTCATCACTACAACTATTACACGGCTAACACTCACGAGATACAGTCGAATAACTCGACCGGCTCAGCGCCGAGCCGCCACCACCGCCGCCGCGCGTACTCCTTGAGGATGGGCATCTATACTGCCCGAACACCGGTCGAGTTATTCGACTGTATCTCGTGAGTGTTAGCCGTATAATAGTTGTAGTGATGAGTACTACTCACGTCAGCTTCTATAATATTATATATTGAGTTCATCACTTTAGTTTACAAAATTTATACAATTACCATTTTTTACTTTGTTTGGTTGTCAGCATTTTTTTTAGGTACTTTTTTGATAATTCATGTACTGATTACTACTATTAATTAATAGATTATTCAGACTACAAAAGTTTTTTTGGATATAAGCATAATGTCATAAATAATTGCTTACACATTTTAAACGCGTGGAAGAAACTTTGCCATCCTGTACTGGCAACCCTGTAAACCTCTCATTCGGATTACCGATAAGTCACGCTTCGGATGGTCAAAAGGACAAGTTTGCAAGACGTAAATAATTAATTTGACTAATGGAACTGTTTAATGTACCTGGTATTTGTCACGAGAACAGTGTGATATTTTGGCGAAATGGATTTGCGTTTAGGTAATAGATGAATGTACGGGTTACGATTAAGCACAAGCTTGCGAAAATAGTTCGTAAATAAAATTGTAGAAGCAAGTAGTATTTGCGTAAAGTATTTATCATACTGCAAATATAAGAAAATTACGATATCTGATTAGTATTGTTTAAGTCCGAGTATGTAACGCCCCCCTAAAGACCCCTTACCGTATAATGGCCTACCCGGCCTAACCTAGTGATCTATATAAATATATTAAAGTATATTAATGTATATTAACGTTAGAGGTGTTATATGGTGATGAAGTAAATATGGCCAAGTGATATGTGATCGTCTAATAATGTGGTAGGACCGTACGTTGTGATTTTGTAGTAACCCTAGTTCTTTAAAGGTAGTGAGACTATTCCTAAGGCGACCTAGCTAACCGATCTAGTGTTTATCCGTTTATTTATTATTAATGACTTTAGGATTTTAAGATGAATTATTAGGATTTGTAGCAAATATGTATTAACGTTATTAATTAGATTATATTTTCGTAAATATGCAAGTATATTAAAAGTAAAAGTACTTATTTATCTATCCTAGCTTTCCTATCTAGATACGTAACCGAGTAATAATAAAATGTAGCTAAGTAGTTTAAGATATCGTCAAACATCAGGAATAAATAATCGCAATTGAGAGTTTAATCGTTTCAATAGAGTTATTATTAAATAGGAATACGACTATTATAGGTTTGGTATAAGTAGTAAGTAGGTATTTAGGTATTGTATAATCGCAATGGTAAGCAACTCCCCATAGATACTAGATAGTGACATAACGATAATAGAACTTGAGTAGAGGAGCCCAACGTATTGTTTCCGTAAGTGAATTGAGTTAAATATGAGACCTAAGTAAGACCTAAGTTATTCCTTATAACATTCATCTCATGCTTTCTGAGTTTACATTAAATATAGTTTGGTTGCACTTATCAGCAAAACTACAGCATGTCATTTTCTGCTATAATTCTGTTCTAGGAGCTCCTCCCCGCCCCAAGAATGTGAGATTCGTCACCTGACTGGATACTCCCCACTGATAAGTGCTTTAAAACTGCAGATGGCAGTGCACTATAGTAAGAAAGAGGACATATTCTTTTATCAAAACAAATTTCTTTGTGGGACTCTTTGGTAATTACTGAATTCGTTACCAGAGAGGCCCTAATCCCCCCTCCCCGTCCTACCTATTCCTATCACGATACCTACGCCTAGACGCTATAAAGACATAACCGTTATATTAGAACTAGACATGGATAATTACCCGTTGATGTTTATTCAAGTTAATAATATTTATGGTTTATTTGTATGATAAACGATTCGAGTTTATGATTAGATTATTTGAGTATAGATTTTATATAGGTAATCAAGCCATACCTAGCTAGATTACAAGATTTTTAGGACATTTATTTATATCCTTATGAAATATCATGACATTACCAGCCATTAGTTATTTTATATAGGTAATCAAGCCATACCCAGCTAGGTTACAAGATTATCAGGATATTTACTTATATCCATATGATAATACATGACATTACCAGTCATTAGTTATTTTTATATAAGTAATCAAGCCATACCCAGCTAGATTACAAAATTATCAGGATATTTACTTATTTCCATATGATAATTCATGACATTACCAGTCATTTATTAGATGTATGTTGAATTTAAAACAATCTTTAATTAGATTGATTTGGTCAGGTTAAACCATCTTAGGTTGTCCCCGAGTTTAGATCCAGAATACTATCGCAGGTAGATTTTTATTATATAAAATCCATGATAAAATCCATCAATTACACAAATGAAGAAGAAGCTCTCTAATCTGTACAGCATAGAGAAACCTCAGGGTACGGCTCCGCAAGACCCAATGTGCAAACAGACTTTATCAAAGTAGTCAGTAGGTATAGCCCACTTTATGGAGCATATTAGATTTAGTGAATCCAGATCTTTAACCAAGTTCCAACCTTCAGATTTGATAACACAGATACAAACCCATCTGATTAATAACAATTATTTGTTACCAGAATTATAATAATAATAAGCTGTGTATGTAAGTGTAAATAGTTACTCTGAGCATGACATTTCATAAAGATTATGATCTAATTTAATATTATTTGTTACATTATATTATTTTAATGGAAGTTATTTATTATAGTTACGTTTTCACTATGTAAATTACTTGGATCATTTGGAATGTTTATATTTTTAGTATTTTATTTATGATTTACCATGGCGTGTACCTCGACTTACCGATGACTGACCCCACTTGTATTATCACAAAACACAAATTTCACTTACTAACACCACTCTTAAGAAACGAGAGAGGACATCTAGCTCTTTAACGCACCTAAAACATTAAGGGATCACAATATCTCTAGTTAATAACCAAATCAGTGAATTGTTGAAAATATGCAAATTAACCCGCGCTCCGAGTACTTAACCTAAAAATATGCTCCGATCCGATCTACTCCTACGACGAACGCACAATCATCCTTTCTATTCGAAGAGATCACAAATTTCACACGTTAATGACTAAATATTCGTAATTACGAAGATTATGCGAATAACTCGATGCACCGAGTACAAGCAAACGTCAAAATCCTAATTGTTTTCTTTCAACGCGACCTACTCTCTTCTCCCGCCGCCATTGCTTTTTGCTAACTATCCAAATTCCTTTCCAACTAATCTCATCATCTCCTTCTAACGCGTACAATTCTGGCTCTTCTCTTCTCACTCTCACGCTCCACCCGACATTTCGCGGCTTTATTGCTATCTCCGGTGTTTCTTGCCCTTCTAGCCGATACATTTTTGTCACAGATTATATTATTTTGCAGACGGATGGGAAGTTATTGCGACAAAGGTCTAATTCACATTCCGCGACGTACATTTGTTTAAGTATTTGGCAGTTTTAAGTACTTTTCTTTATTACGAAGTAGTTTTATTAATGGTTTCGCTATTTTTCGTTTTCGTAGCAATTTCCGTTTCAAGACATAGATACTTTAATGCTCCGGTAATATTATGTGAATGGAACTTATTTATTATGTTTTGTTTATTGTTCATTTAATTACTTAAATGCATTAATCAACTGTTTGAATGGAATTAGTGTTAAACTAATCTAATTTATTTTGATACATTTCTTATTGATTTAACTATTCTAGTATTTGTAGATATTCATAAATCTGAGTGAATTGTTTCTGCATATATTTCATATATAGTTTTCTAGCGTCCTGTGACCTTGAGCTTATCGTGGAATCATTTTACTTGATTTCGTTAGTATATTTATTCAATATTTAATCTTTACTGTATTTGTGACGTTACGGGACTTCTGTTCCGTTACAAGTAAAGTATTCGATCCCAAATATTTCATTGTGTATAAAGGCGTTGCACTTTTGAGTAGAGCATACGTTTAATAAAAAAAAAAAAAAATTCTTAAAACCAATGTCACAACCGATTTTATATTACAAAATATGAATTAATATGAATATAATTATCAATTTCCAGACATTTAAATCCTTAATTGTTTAATTTTTTGAATGGCAAATCACTGGTTTGCTGATACAAATAAAATTTATTATGTGCCTTGCAATAGATAAAATTTATGAATTTCTCATAATTATAACAATCTTATAGATAAAAGAATTAGACGCAAACTTTATCACATAATCATTTTCAATGTTTTTCTCCAAGACGTTTAATTTTCCGTCTCAAAATGTCGCTTTATATTTTTAATACTATAAAATAACTGTAAATCGTTCAGCTCGACACTCGTTGACGTGCAAACGGCCTGCTTTGAATTTCACTAACATTTGCAATTGGGATCTGAAGCACTTAGATACGGTTCCGTTCACGGAATACATACAGCTATGGAGGGCACCTAATATTTCCCTACATTATTTGACCCCACCGGCCAAATTAAAAAATCGAACCATTCTTGTATCGGCCTAATATTTTTTTTTTATTTGACTGGTATTTTTAACCTAAATAAAGTACAGTTATCAGCAAAGGTGAGGAAACCACTGATAGATTTGCTGTAGAAGTTACATTCCAAATGCAAATCTTTTTAGCGGCATAATTGGCCTTGGTGTTCATAAGGATATAAAGATGATGGGATGATGATGAGTAAAAGATTTGCCATCATATCTGATAAAACACCATTTAAATAAATCCTGTTACATCCTTATACCACTGATGTGATTTTTTTTGTTCCTTGAGTACCTTTTTTGAGCACTCTACTAATATTATATGATGTAACATATATATAATTATGATGATTATTTAATTATTATTAGATAATTATGATGTAACATATATCTACATATATGATGTAAATTACTTATTAGCCTCATACATGAGGCTAATAAGTAAATTACATTTAACTTAATTTTCTAAACACCTAATTATCTAAGAATGTGTATGTAGGAGGAACGGGTTGTGCGTAGGTTGCAACCTATATAACTATAGGCCTTCAGCATGTCCACACCGCGCCGCGTCCCGAGCAAGAATCATCGTAGTACACCGAGTGGTCCCTTTATATAGCCAGATGGTTGGGGAAGCGATGACAGTTGCCGGTGTTGCCACTGTAATAAATTTAAATGCTGCCATAGGGTAAATTACGGTACTGCCCGCTGCGCATAGACTTTATAACTGGACGTTGCCGCCGTCATGTACAATAACACTTTTCTTATTGTCTCTATTTAAGGAAAAACACTGTAGTGATTAAAATAAATAAACAGAACTCGGAATGACTTTTGTATATTTACATTACCCCAGCTAGAATGTATCTAAAAATTATCCTGTATACTAAACCAACGTATAAGCTATTCCAAATTTTATTAAAATCTACTCAGCTGTTGTGACGCAAACTGGGAATAAATACACACTCACACACAAACTTTCACATTTATAATATTAGTACGATAGTGTCATCATCATCATGATAGTGTCATCATCATCATGTGATTTGATACCAAAATTCGTTTGTCATCCCTCTAGCCCGTGTGTCACAAACATCTTGTAAACTCGGTTCTAAGGGCTTGCTATAACAATAAAGCATAGTAACGGCCGAAGTACATTCTAAAGGCATTTAAATATATTCAGATGTTACTGTTTGACAGTTTACGAATATTTCGGATAGAGGTTAGCTTTGATGAATAGAAGCTGGGGATGAGTGTCTTAAAGTGGTAGGAAGTTAGTGAATTGATTTTGATTGTGAATGTATTTTGATGGGTGATGATACTAAGATAGCTTTAAAGGATGCTTATTTATGATATTGTTATATAACAAAGCTACTTAAGTATGTAAGGTCACAGCATAAATAATAATAATAATAATAACGCCCAACGATCACATACTAGATTCTGGACCTTAACTAGGATTCCCTGTGTCTATAGACCCAGGAATTACGAGGACCATGGGCCCACAACACCCAGATACAGATCAAGTATTTACGCTTCTTTTTTCGTGGCACAAATACTTATCCTGCCGCGGGAATCGAACCCACTGTCTCCGGTTTATGAGCCAACCTGATCAACCTGCTCACCACAGAGGCTGTATGGAAATAATAGTGCAAAGTAGGCTTAGTTAATAATTATTTATTTTGTAACCGAAAAAGTAAACGAAAATGCAATTAAGTTAGACAACTATAAACGGTAATATTATTAGTCATACTTAGGGTGGTTAAGCTGAAAATTCCATTATATCTAATTATGAAAGAAAAAAAATACTGTAAAGAAACTTCCGAATTTTTTATTTATTTAGAGTCTGGACAAATTTTCGTGATTTCTTTTAGAGAAAAAGTAAGAGAAATAGAGATAGAGAGAAAGAGAGAATTGGAAGAGTAAATATTTATGAAAACACTTTTTGTATTTATTTTTGAAAGGGTTTTTTTAGAAGTGAGTTTATGATATATATATATGATATATATATATATTTTATAATAAAAGCTTCCCTGGGAGTTTTTTTTATAGGTACTTTAATGTAAATAACACTTCCGTCATACAATATTGAATATTATTTATTTATTATTTAATAAATTTCTACTAGTTAAAATATAACAACCTACCAATAGGCAATAGTATTATGTGAGAACAAATTTTAGCTTTTTCATTCATCTCTATAACTTGGACTTATCTATTCTAGCCTTCAGTAGAGTTTTCAACCTTAACTTCAAAAGGATAAATTCTTTATTTCCTCATCATCAACCCAATATCAAGCTACCACCCGGAAGTGATCCTTCAAATCCGAAGACGCGTGCCCTCGATTCATCAAATGAAATAAAATTCGTTTTATCTATTTGAATGATGATCAGCGAATTGTGATTTCATTTTGGTTGCGTAATAATTAATATTAATAATATTTCTCTCTTTCCTCCCTTTATGTTGTTTGCTTTTTCCAATAGACAATCAAATTACAGCTTACAGAAATTACATTAATTTTATGTATTTTACGAGGTTTGACAAAACTCACTCATCAGTTGAAAATAGTTCATTGAACCTCTTCTGTAGAACGCTAATTTGAATGGCTACTTGTGGCTTCTAACCGGGTCCAATGGCTCCCCGCCGAAAAAAATCAAACTTGGGTATCAAAAAAAAAAATTATTCGTACCTAGTTCCATTTACCTAATTGACAGTAAAACGACAGCTTGCCAACTGAAATTTAGTAACAAACTAACGAATAAAAAGATTGTTCAACTTTGTCATAATAAAAGCGATGGTAGATAACTCTGTCATGTTTTGAATGCCCATTTATCTTATTGCGACAAAGTGGTATTATTTTGTCTGGGTGTTCGCGTTTTGAAAATGAAATAAACAAACCGTGTAACATTTCAATCCTTTACCGTATACGATTTAAAGCACAAAATCCTATAAAATTTAATTTTGATATACACGCGAAAATTCCACAATTACAAAATACGTTGCGAGACATAAAGTTGCTGAAAGTGGCTTTAAAATTTTCGATGCGGCCGCTGCACCTTATCATTCTAACCCTCTTGTAGTCCAAGCGTCAAACTATTCTACAGACACGATAGACTCAACTCCGCGTCACTCGTTGACGCCCGAGACTCGTATTGGGCTCGTATCTACAGTTAGATCACCGAATCAGTCTAGCCCTTCTGATGTAGGCACCGTTTTCGGCACCGGTATAGGATACCAGCGTAATACAATCAGACACCAACCCCGCTGCGAGGTCGACGTACCCCCCGTAGGTTAGCTAGAACGGTCGCGACTTTCAATAGGGTCCACTCTTCCAGTGGACGTAGTCTTCTCGATCCTCTTATTCCGGCAACCGCCCAAGTCAAAGCTAGGTGCTTGTTGCCTTTCACTTTTGAAGGCCGGGCTCACTATGCCAGGTGACGCTGTAAATAGTGGTAGAGATCATCAGCATCAGCAAAACAATAAGCAATTAATGGATTTGATCGCTCAATACAAGCAAGAGTGGTTATGAATCAGGAGCGGTGCGTGCGTTCTCCCGTGGAAAAACTTTTCCAACGTAACCGTAATTGTGTTCCCGACGCATCGAAATGCCAAATAATTTATGTGTGAAGAATTTCAATTTAGATTTGTTATTAATTAATTGATAATATGTGATGTGCTTGGCATTTATAGTAATTAATAATAATTATGACTCTACTAATATAGCTGTAAGTCTTATTGTTAGTAACAAGTTGGATTGAATTATCTGTAATAAATGAAATTTATATTATAACACACTAAACGGTCCAAGTTGGTAGATAGAAACATTTCTTGGAAGTTTGTGATTCTTGAATATACCGGTTTTCTAACACAATTTCCCTTCACCGTTGTAAAAGTGAGTGCAAATTCCGAATATAAACTATTTTGTATTCTATGACGTCAAAAAGTCATTGGTGTAGGGCATGGGATTTGAACCTAGGTGCGTCACTTCGAAAGTCGCACGAGGAACTTCTGAGCCACTCACTGTGCTCTCTGTAAAACGAATAATTTGGTTTCTGATAAGAAATGATAATATTATAACCATGACACTTCTAGTTAACCTATTAAAACAAAATGCCATCGGATTTGCCTGTCGCAAAGCTGAAACACGGATCAAGTGAGCTTTGTTTGGACCGGGCGACATTTACACTAATTGCGATACGATGCGATGCGATACGACGCGGTGCGATCGTCGCATCGAGGATTCCGCAGTCATTTGCAAGGGTTGGGATTAGAATTTCGTGTAATGAGAGATAGATTTGCGAATGTTTCTTGATTTAACTAGAAATGTTTCTACGACATGTAAGTATTTATTGTCATGATTTTTAATGGATTTCTAAGCGATTTTGATTTTAGTAGTATATTGTTAAATTTTTCGTTTTTTTTTTTTTTAAAGGCAACATTAACACTACTTCGTGATTAGCTGACATTCTGAAGTCCACCAATGACAGCTGAGTACGATCAACCAATCAAAACAGGCCACCTTCTATCGAGAATTGGGGGAGAACTTAGGAGGGAACCAAGTGGTAAGTCGAGTTTTGGCGGGAAAACGAAAAAGATCGCGTCGCCACATTGTATTATTTTCCAAAGCTTGTGTTATTTTCAGTGTTAATGCATTAAATTGGTGGCATTTTATTCGTTAAGTGCTGGATTACAGGCATGAGTGTAGGAAAGTGGTGTAATGATGGTGAAACGGTTCTTTTCGTGTTGTTTCCAAAACTCCATAGAATTAAGCTACTGGTAAAGTTGCCACTACTTTACTAGGATTATTTATGACTTGACTAGACTAGACTATGACTTAACTTGATGACTTGGACTGTGACTTGACTTGACACACTTGGATTATTCTGGTCAAAGTATTCGAGGAGACAAGTAGTCCTAAGAAAGTAGTGAATAAAGGTTCCGACTGATAATCGGTCATTAAGGTCTCACGACTTTAATTGCATGCTGAGTCGGGACCTATATCATGACGTCACGCAACATTATACTTTTAGTTTCTCAATTTGTTCTTTAATTTTCTTTTTTTGTGTGATTTGTGTTGAGTGAGTGCCTATTTCTAAAAATGTAGTGTTGTGTGATGTCTTGAACAGCGCAAATACTTGTTCTGAGTCTGGGTGTTGTGGAACCATGGTCTTCGTAGTTCCTGGGTCCCTAGACACAGGGAATCCTAGTTAGGTTGTCCTAGTTGACTGGCCCGATAGCTCAGTTGGTAGTAACCCTGCCTTCTGAACTATGGGTTGTGGGTTCGATTCCCACCCAGGACAAACATTTGTGTGATTAACATAGGTGTTTGTTCTGTGTTATATTGTATTCTATGTATGTATTTACAAAAAAAAAGGTATCTGAGTATTGTATCAGTTATCTAGTTCCCATAGTACAAGCTTTGCTTCGTTTGGGGCTAGATGGCGTTGTGTGAGATGTCCACACATATTATATTATATTATATTATTATCTATGTATGTCATCGTTGGGTGTTATTATTATTCAAATAAATAAATAACTTCTAAATTTAGTTCTATGGATCATATTGTTACGGTTCTAAATAAAACAAAACTCCATCAGTTAATACCTACATCCATTAACACAAAATCCACTCAACAAACCATTTGTCCACTCAAAACAATTTACCAGGCTAGGGTAAAAACAGGGATTGTTTTGCCCACTGATCACGTATACACCGTTTAACTTTCCTATCTCGCTTGTCCGGGAATTAGTGGAGACGTTGATCGATCACTGTGTCATTCGTCCGTGGCCAGTATAGGGCATGTTTTAATCGGTGGGTTACATTGTTTTTGTCGATTTTTGTTTATAACAGTGATTTTCACCAAAATATCATTTGCTCAAATATCGGTCGTTGGGTTAATTTGTTTTTGTGGATTTTTGTTTCTAACAATGATTTTCCAGAACCATTTGCTTTGTATTTGGCCCGATAACTCAGTTGGTAGTAACCCTGCCTTCTGGACTGTGGGTTGTGGGTTCGATTCCCACCCAGGACAAACATTTGTGTGATTAACATAGGTGTTTGTTCTGTGTCTGGGTGCTATATTGTATTCTATGTATGTATTTACAAACAAAAAGCATCTAAGTATTATATCAGTTATTTGGTTCCCATAGTACAAGCTTTGCTTAGTTTGGTACTAGATGGCGCTGTGTGTAATGTCCACACATATTATTATTATTATTATTTGGTATACAAAGCGAGCATTGCCATTCAATGGTGCAATGCTTTGAGCATTTTGGGCATGTTGCCTGCTTGCTTGCTTCTTAGATGAATACGTATGTTATTTAATTTTAGTTAATTAGCATAGTAATTAACATATGTAAGTAACTGTCTTATTAAAAAAATAAATATTATATATTGTATAAAACAAAACTTGAAATATTACAAACATTTTCCAAATCCAATACCAATAATACAATAATTTTAAAGATTATTACACTCTCCGAATCCAAATTCCTAATTCCTAATTCCGAATCCAAATTCGGAGAGTGTAATAATAATCTTTAAAAATAAACTGTTTAACTTTTTAGCTACAAAAGATTATACAAAATTATAAAGGTTTAACTGATACTTCAATTTATACAATTTTGGGTATATTTTATTATGATTCATTAACGGCTTTATGTTTTACAAAACATCAGATTAGCACTAGATTAAGGCTGGTGTACATGATTTGTGGTTAAGCCGCAATTATATATTTACAAAAATAGGTATAACTACAGTCTATTTATATGGTCCGAGATTTCTATTAAGAGGATCATCTGCTTATTTTTTGTCTTTATTATGAAAAATGCCCCCTCCCCCCACCCCTTCATACATTTTAAATCAATGTTGAGACATTTTACATTACATACACGTGTACATTTCCGTATTTTTGCACATAATTTATGTACATTTCCCATTCTAGTGATCCGATGCGTGATCAATTGAGTGTTATAGTAACCATTAAACATAATAGGTCTTTACCTATGAAATTGCCGTATTGCAGTACAGACTTTTTCAAACAAAAAAAAGTTTTGATTGGCTATGAATTCTAAATTCAAATTAATTTTCTTTTAAAAATATGACATTCTATTTACAATATAAGTCTTTTGTTTATTGATTAGCGTTGTATTTTCATTACATTTCAACATTTTTCCTCATAATGGATACTTTGAAATTTCGTGTAATTATGGAATATGAGTTCCGTCGTGGCACCAACGCGGCACAAACGACACGTAACATCAACGACGTTTACGGAGAGAACTGTACAAACGAACGTACAACCCGTTATTGGTTTGCTCGGTTCCGTTCTGGGAATTTTGACTTGAAAAATGAACCTCGTGGTCGTCCGGAAACTTTGGTCAACAATGATGAATTAAAGGCGATTGTGAAAGCTGATGAATCTCAATCTACAGCTGAGCTGGCAGCAGCTTTTGATGTTAGCATCAAAACAATATTGGACCATTTGCGACAGATTGGCAAGATAAAAAAGCTTGATAGATGGGTGCCCCACAAACTTAACGATCGCCAGCGCAACGTACGCGTCGAGACTTGCCTTGCGCTGCTTAACAGGCACAGAAATGAAGGAATTTTGAACCGAATTGTTACGTGCGACGGAAAATGGATTCTTTTTGACAATCGAAAGCGCTCAGCAAGTTGGTTAGATCCTGGTTCGGTACCAAAGCAATGTGCAAAACGAAAAATGACCCCTAGAAAGGTGATGGTCACAGTTTGGTGGTCTAGTGCTGGTGTGATTCATCATAGCTTTTTACAAAACGGCGAGAGCATTACTGCAGATGTGTACATTGTAGAACTGACCACAATGATGGCGAAACTCGCACGTCTGCAACCATCTTTGGTCAATCGTTCGTCTCCACTGCTACTTCACGACAACGCGCGACCCCATACTGCACAACAGACCGTCTCTAAGCTGCATGAGTTGGGTTTGGAAGCTCTCCCTCATCCGCCATACTCACCAGATCTTGCGCCTACCGACTATTACTTTTTCCAAAATTTGGACAACTTTTTAGCGGGAAAAAAATTCAATTCCCGAGAGGCAGTACAAAACGCCTTTGAAGAGTTTGTTGTCTCCCGTCCTGTTGATTTTTTCAAGAAGGGCATCCATAAACTGCCACAACGTTGGCAAAGATGCATTGATTGCAGGGGTGATTACTTTGAATAAAAGAAATAAATAAGTTCGAAAAAAAAATACTTTAACTTTTTTCAAACAAAACGGCAATTTCATAGGTAAAGACCTAATATTTTAGTAGATTTGAAACACTACATTAGTACTTTTTCGCAATGAAATTACGCTCGACTCTAAGCTTTTAACTTGAATTGTTGTGTTTAGTCATTGCGACAAGGTTCACCAGCGCATTTGTAAGTATTGTGTTGACAATACGCCCTGCAGTTTACTTATCATTTTGATATTAAATCATTTTGCTTGTTATAATGGACGTAGTTGTTTAGTGTATAGAAATCAAAATCGTGTAAGTTATTACGTAGTTTTTAGTTTAAGTTAAGTTAGCGCACGCGTTTTTACACATGAGTGGATTAAAGCAGTTTGTCATGTTTAAAACTACTATTTGCTAATGTTATGGGCGTGAGAAAGTTTATAATAAATATGATAAAATAAATAAATGTGTGTGGACATTTCATACAGCGCCATCTAGCCCCAAAATAAGCAAAGCTTGTACATGAGAACCAGATAACGGATACAATACTTAGATACTTTTTGTTTGTATACATAGAATACACAGAAATAAACATCGATGCTCATCACACAAATGTTTGTCCTGGGTGGGTATTGAACCCACAACCCAGAGTTCAGAAGGCAGGGATACTACCAACTGAGCTATCGGGGCAGTCAGTATAATAGTTTGGTTTTTATAATCGAGTCTAGTAATTTTATAACCAGACTGTGCTGATGTCTCAGGATGATGTGTTCAATGCAGTGTCACGCGAAACTTTATATTTTGGAGTTCCGAGTGACACTGTTCTATTATGGGCGGCCGTGTCGCTTAACATCAGGTGAACGACCAGCTAGTCACATCATTCACTAAGATTTATAAAAAATACTTTCTAATGAAGAGAGTGTGGATATAATACATATATGATATCCTTAATTTCTTTTTCGTTTATTAACGTATTCGCAAATACCAAAAAGATATCGCGTTTCTTTACATATAAATTGACAGCCTCTGTGGTGTGGTGGTTGAGCACGTTGGCTCATAACCCGGAGGCGGCGGGTTCAATTCCCGCGGCAGGACAAGTGTTTGTGCACCGAAAAATAAACGAAAAAACTTGTGCTGAGTCTGGGTCCCTAAACACAGGGAATCCTAGTTAGGGTCCAAGATCTATGTATGTGATCGTTGGGCGTTATATTATTATATTATAGCCCGGAGGCAGCGGATTCGATTCCTGCGGTAGAACAAGTGCACAGAAAAAAAAGCGCAAAAACTTGTTATGAGTCTGCGTGTTGTGGTACCATGGTCCTCGTAGTTCCTGGGTCTTTAGACACGGAACCTAGTTAGGGTCCAGGATCTATGTATGTGATCTTTGGGTTATGATTAAATTAATCACACTAGGTGGTAGGACTTTATTGCAAAGTTCGTCTAGGTAGGTACCACCGCTTTGCCAGTTATTCTGCCGCCAAGCAGTAGTGCGTGCAAGCAGTAGTGTGAAATTACTGGGCAAATGAGACTTTATGATCTGATCTCACAGTTTAGTAATCTTATTACTAGATTGTGCTGATGTCTCTGGATGACGTGCGCAGTGCAGCATCACGCGAACCTCTATACTTTAGAGTTCCGAGTGACACTGCAGCTGATATGGGCAGCCGTGTCGTTTAACATCAGGCGAACGGCTAGCTCGTCACGTCATTCATTAACAACTGAGAATGATATAAGATTGCACACTTTTCACATACTAGATTACTCCATACTCCTAGGAACTATACAATACGTTATAAGACTCCGAAGCCAGCCACAAAGCCAGAACTCCAAGAATACCTACAAACTAAGATCAAAGAGATCCATTCAGAGTCCGACTAATTGGATTATTCAGCAGCTATATTAGTCCTATCCGACATATCGGAGTGTCAAGGTACAGTGACCCGCGCGCCTTTAGGATCGGGCGACCCCTTAAGTTTCGCCACACACTGGCAATGGCAAGATTCAGTATACAAAATAAAATAATACAAAAAATATAAGTTTAGCAGATGATTTATTTTTAAGTAAAACTTCATTACGCACGAAAAATCACAAAAGAAGAAATAATAGATAGACAGGCTTTATTAATGTTTTAGTTTTTAATTATTATACAATAATTATTAAATACCATGATTTAGTAACAATGTGAAAAAAAAAATTTTTGTTTAATTATTTTTCTTAATATTATTTATAGACACACGGTCGGTATCAGGAGGTCCCATGTTCATATTTCTGAGGCAGGCGCGGATTTATTTGGGCAAGGAGAATAATAGAGAAACTAAGCTTTTCATACAGCACAATATAATCAACGACTATTTACAATGATTAGTTCAAATAAAGTCACCAGCACAATAATTATAGTCCAACTAATACTCTCGGTAAGACACTGGATTTTCGTTCGTCGGCGGTTAAGTTTAGGTTTAAGTTCGCGGATTAACCACTCTCGTCGTAATGGTGGCTGTCCTCACTGTTTCGCGCTTATAGTACACTAGCGCACGGGGTTGCGTCAGAGTGGAGAAACGTCAACGTCAGTCAATCAAACGTCAGTTGACAGCTGTCAGCTGTCACTAACGTTTTTGCCACTCTATCCGCCGTCATATCTAAAACATAACTACAACTACATTATAGGAGTTTTGGCGGGAAAACGAAAAAGATCGCATCGCCGCATTGTTTATTTTCCAAAACTCGTGTTATTTTCAGTGTTAGTGCATAAAATTGGTGGCATTCTATTCGTTAAGTGCTGGATTACAGGCGTGAGTGTGGGAAAATGGTATAATGATGGTGAAACGTTTCTTTTCGTGTTGTTTCCAAAATTCCATAGAAGCTTCTGGTAAAGTTGCCACCACTTTACTAGGAGTACAACTTGACTAGACTAGACTATGACGCTACTTGATGACTTGGACTGTGCCTTGACTTGACTTGACACATCATATAATATAATTAACTTGAGAAATTATCAATTACTTGACACTGGCTACATACACAAAAGTGTATAGCCAAAAAAAAAAAAAAACTACATAATAAATAAAATACACACAACTGTGCAACCTCTTTTTCAAGCGTCTGTAGGTTGTAGCTGTACAACCGTACAGTCGCATGAAAAAGGTTTCATTTTGCACCGAGCTTGCGTTTGGCCTTACCTCAAAGGCAATGATGATCCCCTAGCTATAGACAATCGATGACCCCTCCTGCCTCAGGCGTCGTCTATTGATGTTCAGAGGGGTCCTGGTGATGTGGTTGTGTCATATTTTGTGTGTAGTGAATATAATCGAGTATGTTTGATTTGTTTTTGTAGTACAGATTGTTTTTTTATTCGTGTAATCATGTCCGTAAACGCCGCCGATTTTGCGTCCCGCTTGTGCCGCGTTGCTGCCACGACAGTTTTTTTTTATGTTAGTGAATGATGTGACGAGCTAGTCGTTCACCTGATGTTAAGTGGCACGGCCGCCCATGACAGAACAGTGTCACTCGGAACTACAAAATATAAAGTTTCGCGCGACACTGCACTGCACACATCATCGTGTGACATCAACAAAGTCTGGTAATAAGATTACTCGACTGTAAGACCAGATCATAAAGTCTCAATTACCGATCCAAAGAAAGAAAGAAATAAAATATAACATATCAGTTGCAGTGACACTTGAAACACTAAAGTATAGTTTTTTTTTAAAGTATAGTCCTGATTTCACAGTCTAGCAATAAGATTACTAGACTGTGAAATCAGGTCGTAAAGTCTCATTTGCCCAGTTATTTCACTAGCTACAGTGCCCTTCAAATCGGAACACACACGCTCCTTGCTTGCGCACTACTGCTTGGCGGCAGGAGAACTGGCAAAGCGGTGGTACCTACCTAGACGAACTTTGCAGAAAAGTCCTACCACCTAGGTACTCTTATTCCAATCTTACTCGAATTTTTAACGTTTCTATGATAACGAAAAAAATTCAAATGCGATGAAAACATAAAGCTATTCATTAATAAATGACTAATTGAAAAAAATAATTCCATGATTTTAAAATAAAGTTAATTTGAAATGGCTGTAGAACGGCAATTTCACGGGTAAAGACCTATTATTGGACCATTTATGATGATGACTACAAGAATCCGTAAACTAAAAAACACTCCCACGAGGTGAACTACGATCTGATCAAAGTCAAAGTCAAAGTCAAAAGATTTATTGCAAATACGCTATTTTTAGCACTTTTACCAAGTCAAAATTATATTAGGTCAAAACTGTGAGGAGCCGTTGGATGTAATAGTCAAACAGCGTTCTGTAGGATCTCCTACAGAACGCCAGTTTGATTCCATTTCTAAAAATTGGCATCTGTTTTTCAACTGATGATGTGTTAGTATTATAGTTAGTATTCCCGTATGGAGCTGTAAATTCAGGTTAAAGGGGATTTTGAAGATAAATCTCGAAGTGATCGTTGAAGTGAAAATCATAGCATTTATAAATCAAAACTATAAAAGGTAGGTTCCAATTTTTATATTTGTATTTACCTACGGAATCTTTACCGGGGTTGGAATACAAGAAAGCCCAAAGAGAGATTAACGTTCCAAAATTATAAATTACAAAATGAAACAACTCAACTTATTTTTTTTTTTCGTATTTTTTCTTAATAAAACAAATACTACACTACTACAGATTACTAAATAGGTCACTAGATACTACGCCTAAATTGGAAACCCCTGGCATGAGTTTCTATATGAAATAACCGAAAATCGGTTATTAAGGTTTATGACCTTAATTGCATACTGATTCGAGACCTATATCATGACGTCACGCAACTTTATATTTTTAGTTTCTCTCTTTTTTCGTGTGATTTGTCTTGTATAAGTTCCTATTCGACACCATTGCTTCCGTGCTTATCTACTCTTTTATTTCTCTTATTAAATACTCTTACTAGGTAATGTTTATATTTATGTATAATTGTATTCTTTTGTATATTCTTGTAATTTTTTATTTTATTTTTGTAAGTGAGTGTTGAATAAATGTTTTTCTTTCTTTGTTTCTATTTATTACAAATAATGTAATGTTGTGTGATGAAAAACCTAAAAAACCTGATATTACAATAATAAATTTAAAAATTATTATTATTATTATGAAATGTATACATATAATATTTATATAATTTTATACTTTAAATTTCAGTTTTATTTATCATAATAATAATAATTAATTTTATATCAATAAAAATAATAATAATTAATATAAATTTCATCATAATAATAATAATTTTTCAATTTGTTATTGTAATTTCAGGTTTTTTAGGTTTTTTCATTAATTTACCTACAATAATCTTTTACGACTGCCCCAATATAGATAATCTAAGTACTTGAATTCAGCGGAATTACACTAGATATTATTATTTCACTTTGTATCTAAGATGAACTTCCGCGAAGTCACGCATGATTCTATCAATTATCTTGAATAAAAGTGTTTTCTTTCTTTCTTTCTTACTAAATAGGGCTCAGTGATAATCTCAAAGGTATTTAAACATTAATGTATACAAACTCACATCAAATGACCCTTATCCCTGATATAATGTACAGGATCTGACATTTCAGCACACTATGCATTAGAACCTTGACCAGCAATTTATCAGCGCCAAATTTACATTGTACAAGATTAATGATCACTTGTCTGTGATTTCGTATGCCCTGACCGGGTGTACAGTACATAATCAAAACAGTATGGACTATTATAACAATTTTTTTTAAATAGAATAGAATAGAATAAATGTTCATTAATGACAAAAGGCAATGGTTTAAAAAAATCAAATGTAAAAAAGAATAAAATCGTTGTTTGCTCGTTGCCACGAATCGGTCCCAACTCAGCATATTGCTGGTCATGCAAATAGCGCTGGTCTTCCGTTGGGACCGTTTAGGTGGCGTCACGGCACGGCTTACAATCATTTAAACTATACATAATCAGAAAAACAAGAGACGAATAAAAATATACCGTAAAATAGAAGAATAGCAACTACTTAGGTTAAATTAAGTGCGTGCGTGCGTGCGTGCGTGCGTGTGTGTGTGTGTGTGTGTGTGTGTGTGTGTGTGTGTGTGTGTGTGTGTGTGTGTGTGTGTGTGGGTGGGTGGGTGGGTGGGTGGGTGTGAGTGAATAAAATAAAACTTTGATGCAACAACAATCAAACGCTATTTGGTACTTTTAGGCACTATAAATTAACATTGTTTCACTGTTTTGCATGCATAAGGTAAGTAAATTCTACTGTATAAATAAAGCCAGGGGCACATTTTAAATTTCTATTTATTATTGTTTCTTCAAACGCATTTGCTTTCCACTAGCAAACCAAAAACTAAAAGACTGGTCGTATTTCCATCAAGTTTTTTTTTTACTCAATCATCTGATTCATACTCGGATCATGCACGAGCCAGTTTTATCAAAAATTAACACCAATTACTCCTCTATAAATTCGCGAAAAGGGAACAAATTAATAAATGTATACCAATCTAAATATATTTAACTCAAAGGTGACTGACTGACTGACTGATTGACATAGTGATCTATCAACGCACAGCCCAAACCACTGGACGGTTCGGGCTGAAATTTGGCATGCAGATAGATATTATGACGTAGGCATCCGCTGGAAAGGATTTTTCGAAATTCCACCCTGAAGAGGGTGAAACGGGTGGTTCAATTATTTTCCCATAGGCCATGCCGCGAGCGAAGCTGCGGGCAGAAGCTCGTATCTAATACAATTCTTAACTCTTATTGGATATATTTGGATGTTTGAAAATATTTATAGAAATAGAAGTTAAGAAAGTTTACTGGTTTAGCTTGTGCACTGAGTCAAGCTCGGCGCCCCACGATTAAACCTCTTTATTTTCCCGCGAAACCATTTAGTTATAAAAACTCAATTAGCAAACTGAAAACTAACATACAGTGAAATTATTTCTATGTTGGTATTAGTAAAGAAGCAAAATCGGCTAAAGTGTATGAAAACTATCTCTATTGGATAAAAACTTTGTTTGTAATTAATGTTATTTCGGCAGTATCCATACTGATAAAATATAATTTATTGGAGTCCATAAGTAATGAAAGGGTAAAGTTTGAATTTCTTCACGGTCTATCCATCATTCCAGCGACGTTTATTTTTATTGCTCTGGCATTTTGTGTAGCAGATTTTGTGGGATAATGATTCATCTGGTTTTGACATCATACTGTGTATGTATTTGTTTGTGTGTGTGTGACTCAGTGATAGCCCTTGCGACTTTCAAATTGACGCGCCCTTGTTCGAATCCCACTCTATTCTACACAACAGATCTATATTAGGTGATCCTAGACCAATGACTCTTTTCTTCTTTCAACAGCTACGTAGTCATTTGTTTGTATTCAACAGCCAAAAATTGCAAATTGACTTTAGTATACTTCAGTGCACTTAAAAAATTTCAACACAGACTAACCACTTGAAATAAAACCGAAAGACTGAATGGATTCCACAAAAACTCATTCGTCCCGCGGATTGCTTTCAAGCTATTATTTTCGCGTAAATCGTTCCGATTTAAAACGTTCCAGCCAACGTCCGATTCCCTATTCTACAAAACGCTTGTCCATCCTGATAGATGCTCACAAATGTCCTTTAAAACGTCAACTTAAACATTCTAATTCCAACTTTAAGGCTTCGAATTTAAGGCTCTAATTAGCCTGCGAGAAAGTAGTGCTTGGTCAGATTCCACCACAAAATGTGATCCTAAGAAAAATCAGATAGAAACGTTAAAAAACGGCGGCAATTACGATCGTCTTATCTGTCAGGTTTTACGTCAGTGGTTCTCGTAAACTCCCGTTTAGAATTGCTAAAACACGGCGTCAAATGTCAGAGTAATCTCCCAATTAAAATGGATTGTTAAACGGTGTTGTCTCATTAGATTTTTGGAAATTAATAACAGCGTAACTCACGTCAATTTAAAGTCGAAATTACTCCGACCAGATTTCATTAATTACGTAATTGAGATTATTTTGAGTTTTCAGAAGAATATTCTTTTTGCTGATAAAAAATACTTAATTTTCATCATAAGAAAGACCTACTTGACTACTTTGTATCGATGATTATGCTCACTATACAATAACACACACAGCTCATAACTCAATCTACTATATAAAAATAATCTACTATATAAAAATAAATCGGGTTTTCCTTCCTGACGCTATAACTCCAGAACGCACGAACCGATTTCCACGGTTTTGCATTCGTTGGAAAGGTCTCGGGCTCCGTGAGGTTTATAGCACAGAAAATTTAGGAAAAATTCAGGACAAACCAACATTTTAAGTAGATGGCACCGGTAGGTGAAACAGTTTTTCGTATAATATAAAATGTTTAATAAATAAACGTCCACCCGAGCGAAGCCGGGACGGGCCGCTAGTCATAATATAATTTCCTGCATAATCCGCAAATGGACAACCATCAATATCTCACACACATACATAATCACACACACAACCGGAAGTGTCCGTGTGGTTATCGCTACATAAGTTAGATTTGTATAAATTATGTACGATGGCACTTTGAGAGCAATTACCGGGTTTCCATTACATAATTCAATGATGTTCACTCAAGGTGTGGTTCAATAGTATGGAGATCGTGAAATATTTTAAATATTCTGATTTTCAATTGTAAAAAAAATTAAAATTAAATTAAAAATAAAAATTTGATTTGAAATATTTGGATTAAATCCTTCTCTTTTAACAAATTTAAATTTCAATTTCAATTACTTTGACTTTGACTTTCCCCCTTGTGACTTCAAAGTAACGCATCCAGGTTCAAATCCCGCTCGGACCTGCACCTATGAATTTTCATATTATGTGTGATTTTGCACAAACTCTTACAACGGTGAAATAAAATCGTAAGAGAATCGACGTTTGCAATCACAAAAAAGAAAATGCGGCATCTACCAACCCGCATTTTGCCATTATAGTGGATTATGGACTATAGGTAGGTACTCTCTCCCTGTGGCAGAAGACCCGTGTCACAGTAGAGAACGTCTTATAAAGAAGAGAAGTCAGTAAGTTTATTTATATATGCTAAAACTAGACATATCATGAACAAACACACATCATGACTTTTTTTTTGGCTCTACACTTTGTTTATTTAGCCAGTTTCAAGTAATTGAAAATTTTGAAGTTAATGATATTTCATATATATATGTCATGTCAAGTCACAGTCCAAGTCATCAAGTCAAGTCATAGTCTAGTCTAGTCAAGTCATACTCCTAGTAAAGTGGTGGCAACTTTACCAGAACCTTTCTTCTATGGAGTTTTGGAAACAATAGGAGAAGTAACGTTCCACCATCATTTTACCACTTTCCCACACTCATGCCTGTAATCCAGCACTCAACGAATAAAATGCCACCAATTTTATGCACTATCACTAAAAAAAAACAAGTTTTGGAAAATAATACAATGCAGTGAAGCGATCTTTTTCGTTTTCCCGCCAAAAAAACTGTGAGTTTTTATTACAACGGATTTTGAACACAGAACGCTTTTCATTTTTTAACCGTCATCAGAAGTATATTAGTCAATTGTTTTTCTTTAATTTATATAGTTCTTAAAGCTTTCAGTTTTTTTTTTGGACACGCACATAAAAATTATGATTACTAACTAGAATTACTTCCATAAAATGAATTTGAAACTATGTAGTTTTAACGGGTTTCTTCCTTTATGCTTTCTATAATATACTTCTAAGCTATTCTTCCTATTCCATACTTACTTACCCATTCATGTAGTTCTTGTCCACTCCTCTAATAGCGGTCTACTGAATAATAATGGAACTCACATAAAATTTCAATAATGACTTCGCTAACTGCTTCTAAATGCAAATGGAGTAGCGCTGTGTTACAACTTCATTCGGCTTTAGTTTTAATTGTTTTGTTTGCCCAATTCGGTAAATGTATTGATGTTCAATTGTTCATTTGAAAAATAAATAAGTATTTTTTACTACGGATTTTGAACACAGAACGATTTTCAACCAGGTTTTTTTTGTTTGGTTTTGGCCCCACACTTTTGTGTATTTAGCCAGTGTCAAGTTATTGATAATATCTCAAGTTAATTAATATCATATAATGTGTCAAGTCAAGTCACAGTCCAAATCATCAAGTTAAGTCATAGTCTAGTCAAGTCATACTCCTAGTAAAGTGGTGGCAACTTTACCAGAACCTTTCTTCTATGGAGTTTTGGAAACAACACGAAAAGAAACGTTTCACCATCATTATACCACTTTCCCACACTCGTGCCTGTAATTCAGCACTGAACAAATAAAACGCCACCAATTTTATGCACTAACACTGAAAATAACACAATTTATGGAAAATAATACAATGCGGTGACGCGATCTTTTTCGTTTTCCCGCCAAAAACTCATTTCAACCATCTTCAGAAGCGTATTAGTCAATGAATTTTCTTTAACCTGTGAAATGTTTGAAGATTTTCTTTTGTTTTGTTTGCCCTATTCGGTAAATGTATTGACGTTCATTTGTTCGTTTGTTAAGTGAATGAGTACTTATTAATACAGATTTTGAACACAGAACGCTTTTAATCGTCTTCATTAGTTCCATACGAATTTTAGCCAGAGCTACCTCTACATAATGATTTTAAAACTATCCAGTTTTAACTGACAGTTTCTTCCTGCTTACCATAATAACGGTATTACAATTTTTATAACGAAGAATCAACATCAATTTCAAACTAAGTACATAATTAACGATTATAGATTATAACACATTGTAGACTTTATTGAACGTCTTGATTATTGTAACACGTAATTTTTGGCAAAGCTTTCCATTGTGGAATGCAACTAAATAAATGTAATTCTTGAATCTCACTCAAAGGTGAAGGTATGGCCCCAGTCCAGAAAGGAGCCACTCGCCTGTATTCCATTAATTACCTGAACCTATTATTCCACAATCCATTGTCTACAGTGATTCTAATTTAGAGCCATGGCCGTGTCTAAATTTCTGTTGTATTGCATTTCTAACCACGTTTTAATTACGTACGTTTCACAAACAAGGACAAAATTCCTTTGGAGTCCGGTGTAAACCTGATTTGTGGGTTTAGAATATGACAGTTATAAGAACAAGTGGGGCCACTGGTGGAGAGTCGGGGGATTCCCCGCCGGCTTGCACGGCCCCACTTGTCTGATGATCTTGGTGAGCAGGGTCACCCACCCATGTGGGTGCGAGAAGGCCCGAAAGGGCCTGCCACCGGGGGGTGAGTTGGCTGGATTGCAGTCGCGACCCCTTCTGGGCTGACGGGGGGGGGTTGGAGGGGGGGTTTATTGGGTTCGAGTCCCACAACAAGATTACATAACAAGATTACAGTACTTCGAGTGTTTTTTCAAGAGGGGGATAAATTAATGAATAAGACATACAATTTAAAGTATTAGCGACAAGTTAACGCGGTCACTGGACAAATTATATTAGGTGTAAATAAAGATTAATAAAATGTCTTTAAGATCGATTATCCAATAACCGCAGAACCGCGGAGAATCTTTGGATGCAGGATACAAGTAGCAAAATAGCGCTCTATGGGGGAGACTTATCTTTACTTTGGCTGACGATGATGATGATCCAATAATAACTAATGTTCTATTTGGTAACAATTAAACCAACCAGTAACTGGATCAAATAAACTGACATAATATATTTAATACGTCATATTAACGCTTGCATCAACTATCTGTCTGTGTGAAACAAAGGCGGCCTTACAGGCCTTTGGCCTTACTGAAATTCAGTTGACCATTGTCCATTGCCCTTCAGGCCTAACCAATCTAACAAGACCTTTGTCTCTTCTGAAAACTTAAACCATATCGTTCGGTGTAAAGGGTCCGTCAACACTGGTTATTATCCGGTTCAAACCAGATGTAAGGGGAATGAACCGGAATATTATACGGAATAGGAACAGAATAGGAACAGAATGCGGTTTCCGTATATGAGATGGTGACATCTGATAGGTGGATTGTATAGCCATTACCGTTAAGTAGTGATGTTTCTTTGCTATATTATTTATCGATATTTGTGATATTTCTAAATTTAAGCCTTGAGTTGACGTTTCGTAGTATGCTACGAATGTGGCTACATCGCTAGATGCAACTATATGCTACGCCGTAGAACAACTTTTTATAATATGGTTAGGTCTTTACCTATGAAATTGCCGTTTTGTTTGAAAAAAGTTAAAGTATTTTTTTTCGAACTTTTTTATTTCTTTTATTCAAAGTAATCACCCCTGCAATCAATGCATCTTTGCCAACGCTGTGGCAGTTTATGGATGCCCTTCTTGAAAAAATCAGCAGGACGGGAGACAACAAACTCTTCAAAGGCGTTTTGTACTGCCTCTCGGGAATTGAATTTTTCTCTCGCTAAAAAGTTGTCCAAATTTTGGAAAAAGTAATAGTCAGTAGGCGCAAGATCTGGTGAGTATGGCGGATGAAGGAGAGCTTCCAAACCCAACTCATGCAGCTTAGAGACGGTCTGTTGTGCAGTATGGGGTCGCGCGTTGTCGTGAAGTAGCAGTGGAGACGACCGATTGACCAAAGCTGGTTGCAGACGTGCGAGTTTCGCCATCATTGTGGTCAGTTCTTCAATGTACACATCTGCAGTAATGCTCTCGCCGTTTTGTAAAAAGCTATGATGAATCACACCAGCACTAGACCACCAAACTGTGACCATCACCTTTCTAGGGGTCATTTTTCGTTTTGCACATTGCTTTGGTACCGAACCAGGATCTAACCAACTTGCTGAGCGCTTTCGATTGTCAAAAAGAATCCATTTTTCGTCGCACGTAACAATTCGGTTCAAAATTCCTTCATTTCTGTGCCTGTTAAGCAGCGCAAGGCAAGTCTCGACGCGTACGTTGCGCTGGCGATCGTTAAGTTCGTGGGGCACCCATCTGTCAAGCTTTTTTATCTTGCCAATCTGTCGCAAATGGACCAATATTGTTTTGATGCTAACATCAAAAGCTGCTGCCAGCTCAGCTGTAGATTGAGATTCATCAGCTTCCACAATCGCCTTTAATTCATCATTATTGACCAAAGTTTCCGGACGACCACGAGGTTCATTTTTCAAGTCAAATTTTCCAGAACGGAACCGAGCAAACCAATAACGGGTTGTACATTCGTTTGTACAAATCTCTCCGTAAACGTCGTTGATGTTACGTGTCGCTTGTGCCGCGTTGGTGCCACGACGGAACTCATATTCCATAATTACACGAAATTTCAAAGTATCCATTATGAGGAAAAATGTTGAAATGTAATGAAAATACAACGCTAATCAATAAACAAAAGACTTATATTGTAAATAGAATGTCATATTTTTAAAACAAAATTAATTTGAATTTAGAATTCATAGCCAATCAAAACTTTTTTTTGTTTGAAAAAGTCTGTACTGCAATACGGCAATTTCATAGGTAAAGACCTATTATTATAAAATATAAAAGCTAGGCCATAGCGTTTTAAAACAAAATATGTACAATTTGGACGCCTTAGAGTGTATAGGTATTTACGCTTGCTACAGATATCTTTGACTGTAACAATACTCTAAGGTGAGTTCGATGTCAAATACTAGTAAAATTTGTTATATATAAGGCACTATATCGTACCACAATCATCACATGACTTGTGAAGTAACAGAAAAAATAAATTGGTAAAGGAGTTACAAATATGTAAATAATATATTTCTCTGCGATTAAATTATTTGCAATGCAAAAAAATATGCAAATCATAATAGGTACATATCAAATATGAATATATAAAAAAGCAGCGCCAATTTTAACCGAACTTTAAAATAACTTGTAACTAAAGAACGGATTAAATTGATGCTGCTTTTTAGTAACTGTTATGTATTCTGTGACGTTTAATAAAACTTTATTCATTTAAATTAACATTCAAATTTTATTACTAAAAAATATATTGTCTTAAAAGTTAAAAGTATATTGATAAGTATTTTATCGATGGCCAAATTAGGACATCCCTAATTCAAAGTGCTTTACCGTGCAAAGATATTTAGTACTAAATGCACTCCTCTTGCAATGACTTTACGGATCTGATTTGAGATAACGAACTATCAAACTTAGTATTAATAATAACACACTTCACACAGCGCCATTTAGCCCCAAATTAAGCAAAGCTTGTACTATAGGAACCAGATAACTGATACAATACTTAGATACTTTTTGTTTGTAAATACATACATAGAATACAATATAACACCCAGACACAGAACAAACGCCTATGTTCATCACACAAATGTTTGTCCTGGGTGGGAATCGAACCCACAACCTACAGTTCAGAAGGCAGGGTTACTACCAACTGAGCTATCGGGCCAGTCGAACAATAACAAGTACCCTATGTTCTATTCTATTGTATAAACTATCTAAATGCCACTTATGCTCACACACATTTTCACACAGTCAATTCAGCCATTTATCTGAAAAGTAAGAAATAAAGTGAACAATAGAGCTATCAACTTTATAATTTTAAATGGATTTAATTTGGACTTAGCGATCATTTTCCCAATGACTTTCACCAAAATCTTACCCACCACGTGATTTGGTTGTAAAGGTACAAGATAAAAAAAATAACATCACTTGTCACGGTCACTTTAGTGAAGCAAGTTCCGGCTTTAGGAAATGATCGATGCAGGTTTGAATCCCGTTCTTTATTCAAATGTTTCGTTTAAATTTTGACAGCCTCTGTGGTGTGGTGGTTGAGCAGGTCGGCTCATAACCCGGAGGTGGCGGGCTCAGAAAAAAAGCGCAAATACTTGTTCTGAGTCTGGGTGTTGTGGGACCATGGTCCTCGTAGTTCCTGGGTATAGACACAGGAAATCCTAGTTAGGGTCCAGGATTTGTGTATGTGATCGTTGGGCGTTATTATTATTACTTATTATTAAATTAAAAATAACATATTCACCAAAATATATTTACAATTATCTACCATTACAATAAATTTATAAGCACAGATCGACGTGGTTTAATCAGCATAGTTACAGACTAGCGTAGCCTCTGGCGATTGGTCTAATTAAATGCCTGCGTCAGTCCGCCTGCTGCTGCTCTATGGACATGACTAGACAAATGGACTTGCCTGTGGCTATTGGTAGTTCTAATGGAGGAACGTGACTGGGTATTATGATTGTCAATAGATAATTGTGTAGAGAGAATAAAGCTGTTATCCATCGGCACCACGCGCCGCCGCGGTTGGCGGAGGCGTTTAAGCGGATTTTGTAGCGGTGCGCCTCGTCGCGAGGCGGTTTACGTGCCTCTCCGCGCGGGTGGAGTTAACTTTTTGATATGAAATCCATATTTTTCTCACTGTAGCATGTTTCTTTTCCCTGAATGTTCCGCGCGGTTACGCAGCACCCCGTGTGTGAAGCGCCGCCCGTCCGCGCGGAGGGAGGGAGGAGTCCCACTTGGCTCTGAACCAACAACTTACATTTCCAACAAGTTGTTTTTAAATGACGTAATGAGCTAACCGTTCCCCGTGAAGCGACACGGTTGCCTATATGTATGTAACACATAAGTACGTCATCTAATCATCTATACATGGTTACCATTCCTCCTACCCGCACTTTGACTTTTAGTAAAGGCTAAGGAGTTGAAGAAATGTTATCTCTTTACTAGAATCTGTTTTCCGAGAAAAATTTGGATGTTTTCAAGAAAAGAGTGTACAGGATTCTAATAGAGAAGCATGCTACATTGTCGACCACATTATCACTTAACTTTACCTATGAAATTGCCGTATTGCAGTACAGACTTTTTCAAACAAAAAAAAGTTTTAATTGGCTATGAATTCTAAATTCAAATTAATTTTGTTTTAAAAATATGACATTCTATTTACAATATAAGTCTTTTGTTTATTGATTAGCGTTGTATTTTCATTACATTTCAACATTTTTCCTCATAATGGATACTTTGAAATTTCGTGTAATTATGGAATATGAGTTCCGTCGTGGCACCAACGCGGCACAAACGACACGTAACATCAACGACGTTTACGGAGAGAACTGTACAAACGAACGTACAACCCGTTATTGGTTTGCTCGGTTCCGTTCTGGGAATTTTGACTTGAAAAATGAACCTCGTGGTCGTCCGGAAACTTTGGTCAACAATGATGAATTAAAGGCGATTGTGGAAGCTGATGAATCTCAATCTACAGCTGAGCTGGCAGCAGCTTTTGATGTTAGCATCAAAACAATATTGGTCCATTTGCGACAGATTGGCAAGATAAAAAAGCTTGATAGATGGGTGCCCCACGAACTTAACGATCGCCAGCGCAACGTACGCGTCGAGACTTGCCTTGCGCTGCGTAACAGGCACAGAAATGAAGGAATTTTGAACCGAATTGTTACGTGCGACGAAAAATGGATTCTTTTTGACAATCAAAAGCGCTCAGCAAGTTGGTTAGATCCTGGTTCGGTACCAAAGCAATGTGCAAAACGAAAAATGACCCCTAGAAAGGTGATGGTCACAGTTTGGTGGTCTAGTGCTGGTGTGATTCATCATAGCTTTTTACAAAACGGCGAGAGCATTACTGCAGATGTGTACATTGAAGAACTGACCACAATGATGGCGAAACTCGCACGTCTGCAACCAGCTTTGGTCAATCGGTCGTCTCCACTTCTACTTCACGACAACGCGCGACCCCATACTGCACAACAGACCGTCTCTAAGCTGCATGAGTTGGGTTTGGAAGCTCTCCCTCATCCGCCATACTCACCAGATCTTGCGCCTACCGACTATTACTTTTTCCAAAATTTGGACAACTTTTTAGCGGGAAAAAAATTCAATTCCCGAGAGGCAGTACAAAACGCCTTTGAAGAGTTTGTTGTCTCCCGTCCTGCTGATTTTTTCAAGAAGGGCCACAGCGTTGGCAAAGATGCATTGATTGCAGGGGTGATTACTTTGAATAAAAGAAATAAATAAGTTCGAAAAAAAAATACTTTAACTTTTTTCAAACAAAACGGCAATTTCATAGGTAAAGACCAATATTAGGAGAAATGTGGTTAAACGTACGCCTATCTAAAACGAAAAAACGTGTGGGGCAGTCTTCGCAGACAGCCGATAGAAGTGATAACTATTTATATACACACTATACAAATAGCTCATGAAAAGCGTTCGGTGACGATGACGCGAGTTCCATGATTTTTGTTCACCCAAAAAGTTCTCAAGAGCCCACATAAATTTTCACTTCAAAAATTAAAATGTTGCAGTATTATCCGCTTTGAAAGGTACATAAAATCTCCAAAACATCCATTACCTTAAACCTTCACAAAATACCTCATACACTGTACCAAAACTAAGCCTGTGTTGCCATAATCCAACCTTAAATCACCCATAAGAAGTCTTCCCATAAATCTCTAGCGATGACAGTTTTATAGCTTAGGGAACACCATGGTGCCATAGTGTGAACTGCAACATAAAATATTAATACACAATTTGTCCGAGTGGCTGTCTGTTAATCTACTTTTATAGGATGAGGTGGATTAATTGCGAGATTTGAAGTATTTCGGGGTAGGTGGACAAGGAAAAGCTTTTGAGGAGAAAAGGGAGTTTCGTGGTCTTTTGGTTGTTTCTTTTGATCTAGAAGCAGTGCAACTACAATTATCACCAATTTATATGACATGGGCTTTCATTTAAAGAGAGAAATGTATGGTGTAGTATGTAGGTGGCTATAATCCACCACGACAGTTGTGTAAATTAGTGAAAGACACAATCATGAACTCGAATTTTGTGGTTATTAAACATGCCGGTTTTCTCGTGGTGTTTTCCTTCAAGTGCAATTTCAAAAAGTAGGTAGCCTTATTAATCAAAACGATCTTTCGGAGATCGATCCAAGGAAGTTTTGTTTTTTTTTTAATGATGTGACGAGTTAGTTGTTCACTGATGTTAAGCGACACGGCCGCCCATAAAATAACAATGTCACTTGGAACTCCAAAATAGTATTTAACGTCATCCTGAGACACCAGCACAGTCTGGTAATAAGATAACTCGACTGTGAAATTAGATCATAAAGTTTCAATTGCCCTATAATTACTGTAGCTAGTTTAACTATAGTCTTAAAACCGGAACACAGTACCTAGTGCTGGCACACTACTGCTTGACGGCAGAATAACTGGCGAAGCGGTGGTACCTAACTAGACAAATTTTGCAAAATAGTCTAACCACTTAGTAAATGGATGGACAGAATCAGACAAAATGCAACATCTAAAGATGGGGTGTACACTATAAGCATCTTGATTTTTTAGGTACAAGTAAACAAAAGACGCTCACGCCTCGATGAGCGTAAATTGTTCATAAACTCTCGATGACTGTTGTCCTACGACAGTACCGATAGTTCTAGTAATTCAACGATGCATTCAATTAGCTACATTACGCCAACTAATTGCACCTTTCTGATGCCACTGATGCGTCACACTCGTGGTGCAGATGTGCGTCTAATTAGACAGCTCTGTGCGTGACAACTGGTTGTCTCAGTATAAATAGGCGCAGTAGATCAGCTTGGAATTAACGCTGCAAATTTGTAAGCACAAATATGTGGTATCTTAAAAAAAAGGTTACGTTTTACTGGTGAGTGTAGTGGAACCTCAAAGAATACATCCGGTGGATTGGCCGGATGATTGGCTCTTGAGTGTAAAGTGTTAGATTTTAAAAGAGTGTTTCCGGAAGGACTATGGAAAGGAAAGAAAAAAAAATGAAACCGGCATCATTCGTGTACAAAAAACCTCTTAATTGTTCGAATTCACGTAATCTTGTAGAATAACTTTAAATAACTTTCATTACATCCAACTTGCTCTAGATATTTATATGGTTAGGTAGCGTGCGGCCTTACCAGCTAATTGGTCTAATAAAACAAGTATTTCATGGAAATCTTTAGAATTCTATTAATCCCATTGTAACCTACTTACACGCTTTCCTATTTTGTATTTCGTCATCTTGGTGTCAATAATGAGTTTATCTATAAATCTATCTAAACGGCTAACACAAAACGACGCATAAATATGAATCGTTGCTTAAGTTCAAAATAATAATTTTATATAAGGTCAGAACTTCAGTCAGTTCTAACTTTAACACCTAAGTGTCATTTTGCAAAGGCTAAATAACCACCTATATTTTGTCAAACACTTATATAAATTAAAAATGATTTGCTTTATTACATCCAATCACCATCACGTGTAGCAGCCGTAGCAATTCTAAAATGGCAAAAGTGAGCGTAGTGGGTCTACGCGTACAAAATCCTTGGCGAGTATTCTAAGTTGACCTTCTGCATATCTTTTTATACTATTTAGTGTGTGACATGCCGTTCGGGGCATGTGTTTAATTTATGCGTATGTGATATTTAATTAAATTTACTTATTGATTTCGATGGGTGCTAAATTGAAATTGAGCCGAAATAAATAGGTAGAACTAAGGTGACCGATATAACTCTTAAAATAATTATATAATAATAAAAATGTATGTTCATTCATTTATAAATATATTGAAATGGCAGTGGTCAGGACACATCGCTCGTAGAACTGACAATCAAACGGAATATTCGACGTAGAGGCGAATGGAAGTTGAAAGTTGTTCACGTAAATCTCCATTGTCAAAACAACAAAGTTAAAATTTACAAAAAATATTAAGTTAAAATTTGTTTTATTATGTTGGTATGGCAGGTGAAATGACAATAAATTGAAGGGTTGAGAATAAAAAGAGTTTAACTGTCAAATGCTTATAAGGTAATAGAAAAGGTTTATGTAAGTTTCAGTTGCTTGGAAATGTTTTAATTCTATTTTAAAATACTAAATATAGTACTAATTCATACAATTACTGTAAAAATATAATATAATAAAATAAATATAATAATGTTTTTATGCTGTGTTCCTGTGACAGATAAACCGTTTTTAGACTCAAAATCTCGAGATTTAAGCCTCATTTTGATATTTTGAGAATTTATTATTGTAGATTATTTCACGCTGAATCCAACGATACCCGTAAGTCATTTTGTGAAAAAAAAAACAGTTATACCTATATATATTTTTGTTCTCACCCCTTCAATTAACAATTAACAAGATGGCGACATTAATATTAAACAAAGCAAATACAAAGTTATACCGGCTGATAGATGAAACTAAAGAAGATTTACTAAAGTCGTAATTCGATTAAAATTTACTAAGAAATTTCGGGTACCAGTTCGTATTACCTATCATATTAAAAGCAAGCAGAATATCCGTACCATATTTCCATAACTAGTTACTGATACGTATCGATACGCCATACCTGTGCACTGATACGCTATTAATGCGTATCTCATTAGTAATTACGAGGCACGCGTGTCGATATCAGACCGGCGTCCTCATTACGGACAAATTATAATGCATTCTGTATTCGGTGGCTGTAAGCCTAGACCCTAATTAAAAGCATATAGGTATATAAACCTTACTTAGGGTCTATCCTAATTAAAAACATATAGGTATATAAACCTATATGCTTTTAATTCCCATAGCACAAGCTTTGCTTAGTTTGGGGCTAGATGGCGTTGTGTGAGATGTCCACACATATTATTATTATTATTATTATTATTATTATAATTAGGGTCTCTATCTAATATAGCTTATCATCTATAAGTACATACAAAATTCAATTGATATATCAACGTACAGCCTAAACCGCTGGTTCTAGAAACTTGAAATATGGAGGGTGCGTTCTTTGTAAAGTGTAGGTATCCACTAAGAAAGGGTTTTTCGAAATTCCACCCCTAAAAGGGTGAAATGGGTGGTTGAATTATCTATTTAAAAAATCTTCTTCGTGTCCTATTTTCCGAAGCCGCGGGCAGAAGCTAGTATTACATAACAAGTAACAAACGCAAAGGATAAAAAAATGACTGACAAACTAATATAATAATAATAATATCGCCCAACGATCGCAAACATACGTAGATCCTGGACCCCAACTAGGATTCCCTGTGTCTAGGAACCCAGGAACTACGAGGACCATGGTCCCACAACGCCCAGACTCAGAACAAGTATTTGTGCTTTTTTTTGTGCACAAATACTTGTCCTGCCGCGGGAATCGAACCCGCCACCTCCGGGTTATGAGCCGACCTGCTCAACCACCACACCACAGAGGCTGTCAATAATAAAATATGGTCTTCTCATGGATGCCATTGTCAGAACTGGACCAAATTGAAATGGGACCACACGGGAAGTGCCAGCTTTCAAATAAAAAAGATTCATCTAAATCGGTTTACCCATGCGAAATTTCTAACAAAAGCGCGTTTACATAAAAAGTGACCGGAGGTTACTTCTTCAGAAAAACTAATTACTCATGGTTATTTTATATAATTTTGACTTAGGTGAAATCAGATTGCTCCTCAGTCATGACACAAAAAAATGAAGAAATGCTGAATTTCTTTAAAAAAATAATGTAAGGAAAATCTGCATAGTAGCTATAGAAACCCTACCAGTTTAGAAGCATCTAGCGATAACGTTTCAATAAAACAATGCAAAAAAAAATTGGCAGTTTTTATTTTCTCGTCATATCTAACTTACTTCACTACAGTTTTTTTTCTTCACTTTTCAATAATTCAATAAGCTGTCTTTCAATCACTTACATTCCACAAAAGCCATACTTCACATATAAATTCATTCATAATTTCTCTGTATTTTCAATGAGACTTTATGATCTGATCTCACAGTTGTGTAATCTTATCACCAGAGATGATGTGCGCATTGCAGCAGTCATGCGAAACTTTACATGTTGGAGTTCCGAGTGACACTGTTCTGTTATGGGCGGCCGTGTCACTTAACATCAGGTGAACGACTAGATCGTCACATCATTCAATAACATAAAAAAAAAAAAAAAAAAAAAAATACCTTCATCTTTTCGCTCGTTGTAACACTTAGTTATTAAAATTCTGATTATCCAGTAAAAATAAAAAAGCAAATAAATATCTTAACCTGAATCTAACGACATCTAATAATTCTGTGCCAACAACTTACTTTATTACGCTACAATCCGACACCGAAATAATTGGCACAATTGAGTTAATTTCAGGCGAGTTTAATCCGATCATGGTATGGCTATCACAATATCAAAATATCCACATGAGTAATTTGCATGTTTACTCGCCAATTTGATAAACGGATGATCTATCATCGTGTCGACAAGTTAAATAAAGGATAATTTAAGGTTTTTGACACGCACAGTAACCGATATTTTCTATCTATATCCACTTATTGTAGATATACTTTCTATAAGTTATCTTTGAAATGCAAAGGTCTTTTCTAATCCACCAGGTTTTTTTCAGTGAGAGACAACCCGGCAGCACGAAAAAGATTACGTTTGAAACCCGATAGAAACGCTTTTTTGACACTTTTTATAGAAACTGACGTGAGTAGAATTCATAACTACAACTATTACACGGCTCACGAGATACAGTCGAATAACTCGACCGGTGTTCGGGCAATATAGATGCCCATCCTCAAGGAGTACGTGCGTAATTATATAGTATTATGTATTAGACACGAAATACACACAAAGATTTATAACTTTATATAATATTTTACTAAAAGGCAGCACAATAGGCGGTCTTATCGATTAGAGCGATCTCTTCCAGACAACCTTTGGATATAAATAGTTTATGAATTAGTTCATGGGTGTACAGTTAATAATAAATAGTAGTTCTAAATAGAACATGGTACTAAATGGATTGGTTATTCTGTTAGTATCACTGAGAGTTAATAAATTCTATCTAACACTTGAAGAATACACCTTGACTGTAAAAATGCATTACACTTTCAAGTTTCGGGTATCAAAGTGTACAAATTTCGTGATCCATTAAAATAGTAGATAGCGCCAATCGTACAAAATAGGACCCAAACCATCGATTATTCACCGGCGTTAGGTGATAAATACATCGTCACTTAACTCGATTAAACTGGCAACACCACCAGTTGGATCGTGAATTTATTTTATGGTGGAGGATTATGGCAATTTATAAACTAACGCTCAATATGGGTTAAAAGCACCGCTGCGTAGTTTTAGTCTTTTAGAGACTGAAAACAAATCAGCTTTGATTTTTTAAGTCACACGTAAACTAGGTGGTAGGACTTTTCTCCAAAGTTCGTCTAGGTAGGTACCATCGCTTTGCCAGTTATTCTGCCGCCAAGCAGTAGTGTGCAAGCACTACTGTGTTCCGGTTTGAAGGGCACTGTAGCTAGTGAAATTACTGGGCAATTGAGACTTTATGATCTGATCTCACAGTCGAGTAATCTTATTAACAGACTGTGCTGATGTCTCAGGATGATGTGTGCAGTGCATTGTCGCTTGTAAATCTATGTTTTAGGGTTCCGAGTGACACTGTTCTGTAATGGGCGACCGTGGCGCTCAACATCAGGTGAACGACTAACTCGTCATTCAAGAACATAAAAAAAAATCTGCCGCCAAGCAGTAGTGCGCAAGCACTGCTGTGTTCCGGAATTACAGGCCAAATGAAACTTTATGACCTGATCTCAGTCTAGTAATCTTATTACTAGATTGTGCTGATGTCTCAGGATGACGTGAAACTTTACATATGATCAAATATGAACAGCTAAAGACTCTCGACAGCTTACCAAATGCTGCCCAAGTGCCCAGCCCAGCTGAATTCTCCCACTTCTTTCTCAAAGTTGTAGTTATCTAGTTGGAGCATTTGCCTTAGGTATACATATTCCTGAACAACTTCTAGTGTAGAAGAAAAAAGCTGGCACATACAGAAGGTGACCTAAGTTCTGTGTTTTACTTATAGCCTCTTTTACCTTTTTTGTAGTAGGTTATGGTAGCTAGTAGTTGTTATATTATGGTGGTAGTTAATCAGTTTAATAAGATGATTTTTCTAGATGCAATACAAACTTGTTGCTTTTAATTCGTAAGTAATATTTGATGAATTTGACTGGCCCGATAGCTCAGTTGGTAGTAGCCCTGCCTTCTGAACTGTAGGTTGTGGGTTCGATTCCCATTCAGGACAAACATTTGTGTGATGAACATAGGTGTTTGTTCTGTGTCTGGGTGTCATATTGTATTCTATGTATGTATTTACAAACAAAAAAGTATCTAAGTATTCTATCAGTTATCTGGTTCCCATAGCACAAGCTTTGCTTAGTTTGGGGCTACATGGCGTTGTGTGAGATGTCCACACATATTATTATTATTGTAATATAAAAAGGAATACTTTTAAGGATATCAATTTTCGATTATAATAAGAACAAAAGAATATTATACAAGTAACATGAATAAAAACAATAGTTAACTAAAAGTGCTTAGCGTATACAGATTCTTATACTATTCAGGCAAGTTTACTACAAGAACATTATCACCGAATACATAATAGTAATATGGTATTATTAACTATTCAGTCTAAACCATCGTCATCCTCAAACCATAGACTTTATTACGTATCCATTAGCATAAACATTTGATTGGCACGTCTACACATCGAGTTTGAACTATAAACTCTTTATAACTGCCGTTTGGTTTATATTGTTTTGTTTATGTGACTAGATTTTATAGGTAATCTACCTTTATGCTAAAACTGCGTTTGTTGTACGTACTGTTATGGTTGCCACGGTTTGAATCTAAATATATATAACTCGAAGGTGACTGACTGATTGACTGACTGACATAGTGATCTATCAACGCACAGCCCAAACCACTGGACGGATCGGGCTGAAATTTGGCATGCAGGTAGATGTTATGACGTAAGCATCCGCTAAGAAAAGATTTTTCAAAATTCCACCCTTAAGAGGGTGAAATGGGTGGTTGAATTATTTTCACATATAGGCCACGTCACGGGCGAAGCTGCGGGCAGAAGCTCGTTATTGTGTGAATGTTTCCAAATATTATTCTTTTATGTAAACGGTCCCGGTAATTAGTGTATATTCTTGCAGGCAATGGTCATAAATGGTCTAAAAAAACATGTGCCGCACCGCCAACGCTGCTTGCGTGGTACCGGAAAAGTTTAATTTGGCCATTTAAATTGCGCTAAGATTGCGCTTTACTAGGGGGTAGGACTTATTTGCAAAGTTCGTCTAGGTAAATACTACCGCTTTGCCAGTTATTCTGCCGCCAAACAGTAATGCTTGCGCACTACTGTGTCCCTATTTGAAGGGCAATGTAGCTAGTGAAATTGCTGGCCAATCGAGACTTTATGACCTAGTAATCTTATTACCAAACTATGCTGTTGTCTCAGGATGATGTGCGCAGTGCAGTGTCACGTGAAACTTTATATTTTGGAGTTTCAAGTGACACTGTTCTGTTATGGGCGGCCGTGTCGCTTAACATCAGGTTAATGACTCGACTAGCTCATCACATCATTCATTAACATAAAAATATGTGATACCTACATCACACCTAGCGCGATTTAAATGAAGATCATGAGTACAGTACGAGTAAGCCACAGTACGAGTTGTATCGATTCACTTTAGATCTTCAATTGAATTGCGATTGGGCGATTATTGTAAGGCCCTGGTTTTTTTTTTGTTTTGGTATGGCTCCACACTTTCGTGTATTTAGCCAGTGTCCAGTATTTGATTATTTCTCGAGTTAAGTAATATATATATATTTATATATATATATATGTATATTTATATATATATATATATATGTATATATATATATATATATATATATATAGATAGATAGATAGATAGATAGATAGATAAACACTTTATTGTACACCGTAAAAAAGAAAACAATTTACAAATGAAAAACTTACATAATAAACTAGTACTAGTACAACAGGCGGTCTTATCGCTTAGAGCGATCTCTTCCAGACAACCTTTGAATGAATACATATATATATATATATATGTATATATATATGTATATATATATATACACATGTGTGTCAAGTCAAGTCATAGTCTAGTCAAGTCATACTCCTAGTAAAGCGGTGGCAACTTTACCAGAAGCTTCTATGGAGTTTTGGAAACAACACGAATAGAAACGTTTCAACATTATTATACCACTTTCCCATACTCATGCCTGTAGTCCAGCACTTAACGAATAAAATGCCACCAATTTTATGCACCAACACTGAAAATAACACAAGTTTTGGAAAATAATACAATGCAACAACGCGATCTTTTTCGTTTTCCCGCCAAAAAACCAAGGCCCTAGTTATCGATTAGTATTGAATAGTAAACAGCGTGGAATTAAGTGGTCAAAAAAAGTAAAGTTGATACATTGGGATTGCTAAAAGATTTTGAAATTTAAATGCACTACCGGGAGTGCTTTACGTCGTCAAGCAGACGTAGATGTGGCGTCGACAGCGTTTCTGGAAATTTAGTATGCTTTTAGTCACACACCACCGATCGGCTCTCACAATTTTGCTTGAGCATTGTAACCTTAACAAGGAAGTATGAAAATGCCTGTGAGAGGATACGGTAAAAAAAAGTACACTAAACAAACTGATAGTTATTACAATTTATTTGAAAGTAACCATGTATGTCTGCTTTTTTATCTATTCATCTATTTGTTGTCTTTTTTATACTTAAGGGAACAATTTTGGATGAAATTGGATATAAAAATAGTTTCAGCCCTGGTGACAGATATAAATATATTATATGGTTGATAATTTGGTGCAATATTATTATAACTTAAGATTTTTTTGAACTATAAATTACGCGTGCGGAATTATAAAGTTAGTGATCGGGCGTTTTATTGTATATATACTTGTGATAGATTCAACTTCTATTATGTACGTCTGACCCTTAAGGTACATAGATTAATTTAATTATGACCTGTGTCTGCGTGTTTTATTGTATTCTACGTATGTATTTACAAAATAGAAAATACATAAGTGTTTTATCTGTTATCTGGTTCCCATAATACAAGCTTTGCTTAGTTTGGGGCTAGATGGCGTTGTGTGTAATATCCATAAATATTTGTTTATTTTTAAATTGATTTCATTTAAGAAAATAGTTGTTATGCAAAACTAAACTACTAGAAAACGAAAACTGTTAACTACATAATATGAAAAGAGAACCTAAAATATGATATTATTAATAAAATAATATAAACAACGTATAATTATAAAAAATTTAGATAATTTCATTTTTCATTTATCTTTTTTTACATTTGTATTTTATTTTTATTTTTTTCCACGGCTAGTTGCCTTTAAGATCTAAATACCACAATGATAATTATATTAACTAATACTAACACTATCTACTACTACTACAAAAAAAAACATTTGGACTATATACTGGCCGCGATGACCTATAGACAGTCCAATTTATATTTTAATTAGGCTTGATAAAAAATATTTCAAACATAAAAAAGAGAAAGTTTGGCATTTTTAATTAAAAAAGTGTTAAAGATAAAATTTACAAGACCAAAATTTTGTAATCCGCTTCTTAAATGCCATATCCATGAAGTTTTGATTACCACATCATCGTCAAGTCAAAGTATCGAGTGCAAAGGGGAAGATGTAGATTTTCCTTACGCTATTAACATGTATATTGCCTTTAATTTATTGTTCGCAGCTTTTTGATAGCAGCAACATCGTTTTATTTGCAATTTGTTTGGAGTGAATTTCGCACATTTGAATTCAATAGATTCTGTTGACGATTGTTTGGGTTTATGCGATTTTTGATGGTGATATGAAAGGATAAAGGGATTTTAAGCTGAAAATATGAGTAGTTAAAGACAAATGCAAAAAAAATGTGCTTTAGACCACAAGCCAGAAGTAAAACTTCTTTAGTTTAACTCTATCTATCGGTCGGTATAACTTTTATGTTAATGTCGCCATCTCGACAATTGTAAATTGTAATTTAACCGGACATACCAACATAATAATACAAATTTTTAACTTTGGTATTTTGACAATGGTTAACCGACTACTTTCAAACTTCCGTTCGCCTCGTTACGTATTCGCTAGCTTACTTCCCACGTCAAGCGTGTGTAAGAAGTTTTACTTCCATAACACAGTTTTAAAATTTGAAATTAATTACTTAGTTGAATTGCTTCAAAAGCAAAATTTTTAACCAACTTAAAATAAAGGGAAGTGGAGAACCTCTTCTATACTTACATGACTACAGTCGAATATAGAATATTCTGTATATATATAATTAGTTTCACCGATTTCTTTGAAATATGTGAATTGATTAAACTTTTTTGTTTGGTAGAGTAATCAAAAAAGGTAGGTATTTAATTTAGGTGAGAGCGTGGTCAAATGCTAGACAAGTTTGGAGTAAAATGGTGGTCTCATGTAAGTATAGCGTAGATCTGATGGAGATCATCGACGATAGACAAAGTAACTCCTCCATTATTTCTCAATATGAAATTAAGTATATTGAAGTCAATGTAACTCTTTTTATAAATGACTAGCTTCTGCCCGCGGCTTCGCCCGCGTGGCCTATAGGAAATGATGAAGACATTTTTTCATAGATAATTCAACCACCCATTTCACCCTCTTAGGGGTAGAATTTTGAAAAACCCTTTATTAATGGATTACTATTACCTACACTTTACAAAGAATACACCCTCCAAATTTCAAGTCTCTAAGACCAGCTGTTTAGGCTGTGCGTTGATATATAAGTCAGTCAGTTAGGACTTTGAATTTTATATGTATAATTGTATTAATAACTTAAAATATAAAAAAAAAGGAACAAGTACTTAGGACTAAATAGAGATCAGCATTTTGGTCAAGTCAGCTCGACCAATGTCTAAGTATTGCCATCCAACGGGGCAATGCCGCCAGCATTTTGGGTACGTGCCTACTGGTAGCGGCTTCATAGATTAAGTTTTCTTACTGCATTGTTTTTAATTCTCACTCATTTTTTCATTCTCACTCACCACACATTTGCACCATAAAACCCTTACACACCAAGGGGTGTGTAAGGGTTTTATGCATACATATTTTTAATTATATAAGTAGTATCTTCTGTTATAACAGAATAAATATTAGGCAACGTGAATTTAACACTTTTGTTATTATAAATCAATGTTACACTTATTATATGTCTCCGACGGATGAGTCCTGGTTCCTGTGTCACGGGTCTTGAGCCTAGTACGGGAAATAGGTGCTCCACCCCTTTGTGATTGTTTCGACTATTTTTTGCCAATAAATTTTCATTTCATTTTCATTTTTCATTTCATTTTCATTTTCATTTCATTTAAATTTTTCATTTCATTCAATTTCAATTTTGCGTGTACTACACCGTTTTGGTTATTGTATAATTAAGGGGTTGGTAAATTTCACAAAGAACTTAGGTACTTATAGGTACCTATCAGTTGCAAAATAAGGAAAAATTTAACAATACATTACCCAAAAATCGGGAGTATCACTTAGCAAAACGCATGGAATAACAATAAATTCTCGATATGCTCCCGTTTGAGCCTGCTGTTCCAGCACGGATCGCTGCGTATGGTAATTGTGTACGAATTGTTAAGTTTCCCTACGTTTTGTGAAAAAGTGGGCGAAATTTGTGTGTAAAAATTTTTTTTTTCTTATTTTTGTTTTTTGTATTCAGGTTTATTTTATTTTACGCAAGAAAGTGAACTACTTTTTTTCACTCATATATTGTAATGGGCTTGCTATACAATATTTGACAATAAGCACTTTGTAATTTTATATGCTTAGTAGAATAACTTAATTTTAAGTACCTAATATTTTGACTTGCATAAAGGCTAAAAATAGCCTATTTGCAATAAATCTTTTAACTATGACTTTACGATTAGATCGCATGTTATATATTTATATCTAGATGATATATAATGATATGACGATGAATTATTACTTAGAATAATGGTATCTCGTAGAAAACTATTTAGCTATTATTGCTCAAAAGATGATTTCATGGACGCGGGTGACAACGTTACGAGCTAGTTGTTCGCCTAATGTTAAGCAACACGGCCGCACATAACAGCTGCAGTGTCATTTGGAACTCGACTCTACTCTTGTCTACTCTACTCATTGCCCAGTAACTTCACTAACTACAGTGCCCTTCAAACCGTAACACAGTAGACCGTCAAGGCCGTCAAGCAGTAGTGTGCAAGCAGAATAACTGGAAAAGCGGTGGTACCTACCAAGAAAACTTTTTAGAGAATTCCTACCACCTAGTAGTAGTTAATGGAAATGCAAAGTCTGAATCACAATGGGTTGAACCCGTATCTACCCATTCGGGATTTGCTTTTTCTTAAGATACCGTGATATAATTGTTACATGTCCAAATTTTATCTTCAGCTTTTACCAACAACCAACGGGGTAGGATAGGATAGTTTCGAGGTAGATTATTACTCCAAAGTACTAGAGACTAGTGTTAACAATATAGGATTATTTAAACATTACACACATTAAATGTTAAAGAGTTGGTATAGTTAGTCAAGTTGTTTACAATATTTATCGTCAATAGAGTAGTATTGAATAGTGTAATTGAATTGTGGACGTTTTGTTGACTGCCACTAGGTGGCGTTTTTGTCAACTGTCATGGCCGAAACTTGTTCCGTCGCTTCTTTAAAAAGGGCAGAACGTTGTTCAGTGGAGTTCAGTTGGTCTTCGGCAGCGGAGTGAATATCACGAAACTATTGCCGATATACTGTGAAACAGGAAACATATCTGGAGGTTGTTTATTAATTGTGCTGCAAATGTCTATGAAGTTATAATACTAGAGACTATGTTACCGATCACTCTGCAAACGAAAAATAATAATGACCACCATTTAATAAATAAATGGTGTCATAGACAAACTTTACAATATTTAAACTACTTCAAAAGAAATATCCTAAATAAATATCCCAACATCATCACGCTCTTAATCAATCAAAAAATTTAATTCACGCCCTACCACGATCTATCATCTTGACTTATCTCGAACAAAAGTCGCGCGAATCTCGAACGAGTACAAATGACGTGAACATCCGAGCGCGGCCGAAGCCGCAGCGGAAACGGCCGAGGATTTGTCATTGTCACATTTGAATACACGAGAACGGATGCGGGAAAAACGATCGTCATCTGTTTGGTGAGTGGGGATAGATTTTGATAGAATAGCTGTAACGTTGACACACACACAGTCAATCCCACGAGTGGGAATATACCACTTTCCCATAATAAGCTATCTACAGTGTTGACGACAGACCTCCAAGTACAAATGTACCTACAATTTTGAAGTAAAGCTTCATTACGCTTGACTTGGGGAGTAAGCTGTGTATGCAAGGCGAACGGAATTTGAAGTTGGGTCACGAAGATCTCCATCGTCAACATAACAAAGTAAAAAAATTACTTGTTTTTTTTATAATTGAAGGGGTGAGAACAAAGGTTTTAACTGATTTTTTTTTCACAAAATGAATATAAAATATAAATTAATATATATTATTATCATCGTTGGATTCAGCGTAAAATTATCTACAATAATACATTCTCAAAATACCGAAATGAGGCTTCAATCTCGAGATTTTGAGTCTAAAAACGGTTTATCTGTCACAGGAATACGCTTCGCTTACGTTCGCTTAGCATAAAAACATTATTATATTTTTTTTATTATATCATATTTTTACAGTAATATGCATTAGTACTATATTTAGTATTTTAAAATAGAATTAAAACATTTTCAAGCAACTTAAACTTACATAAACCTTTTCTATTACCTTATAAGCACTCTACATTAAAATGACGCCGTTGAAGTTTAAGCTCGATTTTCTCGAAACTATCAATTTGGCAGTTAAACCCTTTTTATTCTCAACCCTTCAATTATGTTATGCCCGGTAAAATGACAATTTACAATTGTCAAGATGGTAACATTAACATTAAACAAAGTTATACCGGCCGATAGATGGAGCTAAACTAATGTTTTACTTCACGCACACTCGTTTTTTTTATCGATTTCTGATTGAAGGAATCATTTTTTGTCAACATGATTCCTTCAATCAGATTTGATGAAGAAGAAATTTATATTTTTAAGGTGGTTCTAGTTTTAGTCTAATTCCACGGCACGACAACTTGCTGTATTTGTTTGTTCGTTTGCTTTTTGATAATGTTGGTGTTGCGGAGTTTTGAGCTGGACATAAATCATACAGTTTGGTTATTGTATCGTTATGACGACTTTTATTTTGCGTAGTAAAGACAGAGACAAATTTACATGGTAGGTAATACAAGAAGCCAAAATTTGGATTGGATGGATTAACAGTTTGTTGTATTATTATATTAGTCGTTTGATTTTTTTGGTTTAAGTCTAGTCAAAGGATTTATTTGCGAAAATTAAGGCACGTGTATCATGCGAGCTTAAGGCCCATTTCACCCTAGCCATGTAAGGCAATGCAAGGCCATGTAAGGCAAAATGTATGAGCCATTACATGGCCCGTGAAAGCTGTTAGCTCATACAAATTTACTTTACACGGCACGGGGACCGTGCTGTAACTAAGTACATTACTTCAAAGTTTTTGTTGTATTAGGTACGTATAATTTATAATAAAAAAATGTATTATGTATAAATAATATTTTTTCCAAACTCGAAAAAAACATATCTATTTTTTTTCGTAGATATAGACGTACATAGTATACCTCTTCCTTTTTGGAAGTTGGTTAAACAGATTGAAAGATTTATGATCATATTATGTATAACTCAACCAAAGAATCACTATATAAGATAAAAATAACAAAAAATAAAACACAGAAACAAAACCAAGCGTATTTTCTATTTCAAGAGACTTAACAAAAATTGGATAATATAGTAATCGAAAACAAAGGTACCCTATTTCCCTCTCATATGTACAGTATATCAAATTCACAATGAGTAATGGCTTGTCTCCATAATTCCCGTTTTTACAAGCTCATCTATTATTTAGGAGAGAAGGCTTAGATTAGATTTACAGTTTCCGTTCGCCACGTCGAGTTGGAGCGTCTGCAATCATTCGTAATGATTTTGAGCGTGTTTTAATGTGTTTTAGTGCATCAGTCAGTGGCAATGTAGCTCTCATAATAAAACTATTTTAGCTATTATTGAAGTAAAACTTTACGCAGGCTTTACTTGAGGAGTAAGCTGGTGAATGCGTGACGAGGCGAACGGAAGTTAGTTGTTGGCCCACGTAGATCTCCATTGTCAACATAACAAATTTAAAAATTACTTATTTGTCCAGACACATGAACACAACACTACACAATAACATTAAACAAAGCAAAAACAAAGTTATACCGGCCGATAGATGGAGCTAAACTAAAGAAGTTTTACTTCAGCCGCGTGGTCTAAAGCAAGTTAATTTATTTATTTGAAAGGTGATTTAATCGAAAGTGATCTTAGCTATGGCTCAAGAAATTCATTAATTTTCTTTTCTTTACTCTATGTAGACGATGCTGTTATTTATAAATCATAAATATTCATTTCTATATCTTTATTGTGTGGCTGCTTTTACTAAGTGGTAGGACTTTTCTGCAAAGTTCGTCTTGGTAGGTACCACCGCTTTGCCAGTTATTCTGGCGCCAAACAGTAATGTGCAAGCGCTACTGTGTTTCGGTTTGAAGGGCACTGTAGCTAGTGAAATTACTGGGCAATTGAGACTTTATGATTTGATCTCACAGTCGAGCATGTGCGCAATGCAGTGTCACGCGAAACTTTATGTTTTCGAGTTCGAAGTGACACTGTTTTGTTTTGGGCGGCCGTGTCACTTAACATCATGTGAACGAATACCTCGTCATTTCATTCACTGACATTAAAAAAAAGCTCAATGTCTTTTTCAACTTTCCCAAATGACTGTTGAGTATCTCCCCTTTGGCCTACATTTATTAACTACAAAACTAAATACAATCTGTAACCTCAGTATCACACATCCTCATTAATCATGGAGTATGGAAATTCGGTAAGTACGCTTGATAAATGGACTGGTCAAGACTGGACAAGTGACATCGGTAAGTATGGACTTGGGAACTTTTTCAACTGGTCATTCTATAATAATAATGAACAATGATAATAACGCCCATAGATCCTGGACTCTAACTAGAATCCCCTCTGTCTAGAGACCCAGGGACCATGATGCCACAACAGCCAGACTCGGAACAAGTATTTGCGTTTTTTTTTTGTCTCCCGCGGGAATCGAACCCGACACCAGAGAGGCTGTCAATTATTAGGCTTGAGCCACATCTGTCAGTAATCGTAATCGGATTTTTTCATGTACTATCCTTTTCTACCGCTCAGGATCATAACTGCCTAGAGCGAGAAAGATAGCAGGAGTGCTCAAAATTGTCCAATGACTAAAATAAAATTAAAATGAAACACATGCTGACGCTTGCAAAAGGCGCCGCGGCTTGCGTTAGTAACTGGCTCCCAGAAGAAGGACATCGAATATGTCAGAAACCTGGTCGGAGTAATAATGACTTTTTTAATTGATATGTGTTTAGCCGTTATTTATCTTACAAAATATGTCACTCAAGATAGTTTTCAACCTAAAAATTACTATTCTGATTTCTACTAAATATTAATCCATGTTTTAATATAAACTATAATTTTTAAGTCAATAATTTTTTTTTACATTTCACACAGCGCCATCTAGTCCCAAACTAAGCAAAGCTTGTATTATGGGAACCAGATAACTGATACAATACTTAGATACTTTTTTTTTGTAAATACATACATAGAATACAATATAACACCCAGACACAGAACAAACATCAATGTTCATCACACAAATGTTTGTCCTGGGTGGGAATTGAACCCACGACCTGCAGTTCAGAAGGCAGGGATACTACCAACTGAGCTATCGGGCCAGTCAAAAAATGTTCCAAGTTCTCAGTTTTCTCAAGAACCACCAAAAGTACTGTCCACTTGATTTCATTTTTCATTCTTAAACCGTTTTGTTTCGCTGACAGGGGTTCGCTATTGAAAGTGCGAGTTGGTTTTGTCCTGAACCCTTTTCAATCAGGGTTATGGACCCGATGTTTTTGGGTTCATTACTTACTACGATTTTGGTTGTTTACATGTATAATATAGAGTGACAAAGACAAATATATTGACTACAGCTTAAGCTTATATAGGCTATAAATAAGTTAAATGCGCAAATTGTTTAAGTTTTTAATATTTAGTTGAAGTTTAAAAAAAAACAATGTTATTTTAATAAGTTAATTAGTTATTTTTAAATAGCTTTATTGGAATAGAATTAACCCTTCAAATTGAAGACACAAGGAATTCGAAACCTCAATCAGTTCATCACACAAATGTTTGGCTGGGCGGGAATCAAACCCACAACCTACAGTTCAGAAGGCAAGGTTACTACCAACTGAGCTATCAGGCCAGTCTTATATATATATAGGTAATGGATTTTAATGAAAGTTGGGACGTGATAGCTTACACGCTGGGTAAACACATAGGATACTTTTTAATCACGGGTGAAGCCAAGGAGGGTGAAGCTATCTGCATTCAAATTTCATCAAAATCCATTTGGTAGTTTTTACGTGAAAGAGTACCAAACATCCATACATAAAAACTTTCGCGTTTATAATATCATTAAGAATTGGGATTCTGCAAGACGACTTATTGCCGTTCCTTAATCACGCACCCTTTTAAAAACTTAATCAAAGCAAAGTCGATAATCCTAAATTACTTCACACATTTAATATTTTCATTTGCACCAGTCACCCTTATATTATAACACGTTTTAATTATTGCAACTGTGGTCGCAGTTTTAATTTTGAAACCTAATCCGCTTACCGATAGGGCTGAGTTTAAATTATGGAATTAGTGATGTCCGTAATGTGTTAAAAGTTATCGATATTATTGTTTAACAAATCACATCCACACTAATATTATAAAGCCGAAAATTTTGTTTGTATGTGTGTATGTTTGTTACTCCTTCACGCTCAAGCGGCTGAATGGATTTGTTTGAAATTCGGTACCGTGATAGCTTATAAACTAGATTAACATATAGGCTACATTTTATCTCGGAAAAGTGAAATGTTCCCGTGAGATGAGCAAATAATTAAAATACTTTTTATCCGCGGGTGAATTGGTTTTAGCGCTTATAAAAAATAATAAAAATAGAGTATATATAAACAAAAATGTAAATCCGTGTTATATTGTATTCTACGTATGTAAAAGTATATATAAGTATTCTATCAGTTATCTGGTTCCCATAGTACGAGCTTTGCTTAGTTTGGGGATAGATCCCCATCTAGGGATAGTTATTTATTTTGAATGATTTACAACTACAATTACGCGTAACGGATGCCTATTTGTAAAATAAATTGTCTTCTAAATGTTATATAAATGCTATGAAATGTTCATATAAATTATTATAAATAAACTAAAGCTGGTTTATTGGCTTTTACTCTCCTCTTGAAACTTCCGGATTACAGCTATTCGGAAATATGTAGTTACTTAATCAATTCCTTGATTATCATCTTGATAGTAATAAATCATCGATATTTTTTAATAAACGCACATCCCTAAATTAACTTTGCGGTGACAAAATCACCAATTAACAGTACCTAATCCCACCACGACAGGTTTCTTATTAACACCATTTGTCAACCGCGAATTTAGATATCTAATAAACCTTGAACCTTATTGCCTAACCAGTTGATGTGATTATCGACAAGGAAATCTGTGATGGTGTATACTGTCTTGTCATTTGTCAGACTGTGAGATTAGCAGTGTTGCTATAGGGTGTTATTTTACTCTAAATTGGTGATTCTACTTTTAAACTTAAATACAAAGCCTTTAGCCTCTGCTAAATACACAAAAGTGTGGAGCTAAAATGTAAAAAAAAATTGCCTTGAGACAATTATTTTATTAGTTTTGTTTATATTTTAAGTTCCTTTTCTTTGGTATTGGCACAGAATGTAATTATGATTCGGGTGTTCTATGTTATAATCGGTATTGATCCCATTACAGTATAATATGTAAGTGTGCAATGTGCATGCTGATTATTAATATCTTAGTATTTTAAACCTTCAAATGCCAACGTCCATACCACGTTGAGAACACCGGTTCTCGTCCGATCACCGAAGTTAAGCAACGTCGGGCGCGGTCAGTACTTGGATGGGTGACCGCCTGGGAACACCGCGTGACGTTGGCTTTTTGCTATTATTTATTACGTTGTTTAATTATTTTAGAATACTTATAATTTTCTAAAATAAAATGCAATTGCTTTTTGAAAATTGGGATCTATATATCTTATCCATCTGCCCGGTTAGCGCTGTTTGTAGAGCCCTTTTATTTTTTTTAATGAAGTTGGGTGTCATGACTATTTTCCCATCTATTCCATTACCAGGGCTGGGGCACCGCGGCCGATGAGAACAAACCAAACTGTTAATTTTACTAGCCTCCCACAATATTCAAAGTGAAACTTCAATCATACTAAATACAGGGGTTATAAGTGGGGGTATATTTTAATCCTTAGCACCCCATCACTGCTGTTAGGTAGGTACCTATATATTTATCTACTCACAGATAAGATGCCTTTATCTTCAGGATGTTTTTTTTTTATATGTTAGTGAATGATGTGACGAGCTAGTCGTTTACGTGATGTTAAGCGCCACGGGTGCCTATAACAGAACAGTGTCATTCGGAACTCTATAAAAGAGTCTCGCGCGACATTGAACTGCGCACATCATCATGCATCAGCACAGTTTGGTAATAAGATTACTCGACTGTGAGATCAGATCATAAAGTCTCAATTGCCCAGTAATTTCACTAGCTACAGTGCCCTTCAAACCAGAACACAGTAGTGCTTGCCACTACTGCTTGGCGGCAGAATAACTGGCAAAGCGGTGGTACCTACCTAGACGAACTTTGCAGAAAAGTCCTACCACCTAGTAAAATTATTCAAAATAAGGTGCTCACGTCATGGATAATTACATTAAAACGTAGTTCTATGTAACACTAGCTGCGCCCAGCGGTTTCACTCGCGCGGTAAAAAATTTCCGCTCAACTTTCTTATTTTTTCTATCATAAGAACCTTCGTTTTTTTTTTAATATTAATAGGTACTTAAAGGTTTTTGACCATTTTGGCAAAGGACCTATATGAATCGATAGGAGATACTAATATTAAAGGACAAATAAAGCTTATCTGTAAAAAACAAAGTCTACGCCAGTGTCACGTATCCAAGACAATATATAAGAGATCGCTTTAAGCGATAAGACCGCCCATTGTAACACTTCATTTTTAAGTTTGTGCTTATAAATTATTCCTGTAATGTGATGTTTCAATAAAGAGTACTTTAAACTCTTTATTGAAACACCACATGATTGAAGTTTCACTTTGAATATTGTGTGAGGCTAGTAAATTTAACAGTTTGGTTTGTTCTCATCGGCCGCGGTGCCCCAGCCCTGGTAATGGAATAGATTGGAAAATAGTCATGACACCCAACTTCATTAAAAAAAATAAATGGGCTCAACAAACAGCACTAACCTGGCAGATGGATAAGATATATATATCACAATTTTCAAAAAGCAATTGCTTATTATTTAAGAAAATTATAAGTATTGTAAAATAATTAAACAACGTAATAATTAATAGCAAAAAGCCAGCATCACGCGGTGTTCCCAGGCGGTCACCTATCCAAGTACTGACCGCGCCCGACGTTGCTTTACTTTCGGTGATCGGACGAGAACCAGTGTTCTCAACGTGGTATGGACGTTGGCATTTGTAGGTTCAAAATACTAAGATATATAACTCAACATGCACACTGCACATACTGTAATGAAATCAATACCGATTATAACATAGTACACCCGAATTATAATTACATTCTGTGCCAATACCAAACAAAAGCAACTTAAAATATAAACAAAACTAATAAAATAAACGTCTCAAGCAAAACTTGAACCTTTCGCGTTAGTTTGTATTTACCTACCCCTTTATTTTACCCATTCTACCCACTCTCCTAATGCTATTATGTAGTCTAATTTGATATAATCCGTTTTCCTCATTTCTAGAAATATTCCTTTTGTTTCACTGTGTTTTAACAACAGTAACATGCGCATAAATTTAAAAGTCACCCCATAAAGACTTTCTTGTATCTTCATTTCAAAAAATATCGCATGAAAATAGATGCAAAATTACTATGAAGCTGGCCAATGCACAAAGCGTACCGCGCTATAACTCATAAATTATGTTTAAAAAAACGAATGTGCTACAGACCACACGATTGAAGTAAAACTTCTTTAGCTCCGTCTCTCTTGCCCCTACATCAATATTCGAAACGTAGCTCTTTCTTTCTATTTTTACGTAGAGAAGGAGATATAAGTAGGTATATCTCCCTCTCTACTTCGTTAGCCACACCAGCTTACTCCCAAGTCAAGCCCAAATAACTTTTACTTCAAAAACATCAAGTGGTCCTTATAATTAACACGTAAAGAATTTAGCCACAACATGTAATTCTAGGCACCAAATGCACCGATTTCACAAAGTTATAGATTACCAGAGATAAAGCGATATGACGCCTAATAAAAATGTTATAGCAAGATTTAACAACGCACGTCTAAATAAAACTGAATATTGTCTAGGTGCATTGATTCTAGTATCACTCACCAAGTCACCACCAACAGCAGCTGGAAGACGTCGACTGTTGCACATTGCACATAAAGCTATCCCGTAGTTCTGTGGGGGACAAGCCCACGCTGCGTCTACCAGTTCGTGGTTGCCACTTAAGAACTTTTTTCCATCAGTTGTCTGTTCTGCATATCATATGGCCTGCCCGTTGTCATTTAACATTACCAATTTTATGAAAGCTATATTAGCCATACGTAAATTGCATTCACCAAAATCGGTCATAAATCTATGCGTACATACGCAGATATCAATTTCCTTCCACGTTCCAGTATAACCGATTACCCTGTGACGCTTTATTAAATGGCTGATATCCGATGGTAGGTAGATATTATTTAAGTATCTACCTACACACTTTCGCAGTACAATAATAATTAAATAGTGCCCTGCTGTGTCAGCTTGTTCGGGCGTAATGTTGATAGATAAAATATTAACATTGTATTCAAATGAAGGGTTGATACAATTGTAATTTTACAAATACATACATTGCTAATTTATTAATTCTTATTGTCAACGTCCATACCACGTTGAGAACACCGGTTCTCGGGCGCGGTCAGTACTTGGATGGGTGACCGCCTGGGAACACCGCGTGATGTTGGCTTTTACAGTTTTTATTTCACTAATCCTTTAATTTTTTATGATTTACACAGTTATTTTATTTTTTAAATTCTTAAAAATAATAATGTTTTACGTCCAGTTACATATTGATTACTTTAAAAACACCTCAAATATCATGAAAATAAGATTGAGGCAGAAACTCCAATCAAGGTTAAAATGTGAGTAAGTAATATTTCTACTATAGGTACCTAATAAATACTCTATACTCAACTGTAACCTACCAGTATTGTCCACTCAATCGCTTCCAATCCGACCCTTGTTAATGCTAGAAGATATTAAGATAGGGCTAATCCTCACATAACTTAGGATCAAGACCGTTAAACGCGGTTTAGAAGCCACTGACCATTGTCCTGCGTTTAATTTAAACGGGAAACCGGCCTCCGAGCTACGCTGTAATGATTTTACTATCCCCTGACAATTTTATCGTACAGTCCTTTAACAGCCTTTGCTCTTATTGTGAATAGGTAAGGTTCAAATTTGAGTGTCGCGAAGTTTTAAGGTTGGTTTGAAGGTGTCGTAAGATTTTATGCGTGAACCTCTTTATGCAAACAGGTCCTAAGGGTCACGTTTTAGGTTTTTGGAGCTATTGAAACTTGACCCATCGTATTAATGTAATGAGTAAACGTCATGATTGTTTATGTCACCGTAGCGAAATATGCAATTATTTTGATGACCGTCCAAAATTGCATGCAATTCAGATTAGGGATATTGCAAATTTTCATTGAGCAAAAAGCCAACATCACGCGGTGTTCCCAGGCGGTCACCCATCCAAGTACTGACCGCGCCCGACGTTGCTTAACTTCGGTGATCGGACGAGAACCGGTGTTCTCAATGGATAGACGTTGGCGAAAAAAAAAAGTATCTTCTAGATTTACTAGTTTAAATATCAATGGAGTTTTGGCGGGAATGCGAAAAAGATTGCATCGCCGCATTGTACTATTTTCCAAAACATGTGTTATTTTCAGTGTTAGTGCATAAAGTTGGTGGCATTCTACTCGTTAAGTGCTGGATTACAGGCGTGAGTGTGGGAAAATGGTATAATGATGGTGAAACGTTTCATTTCGTTTTGTTTCCAAAACTCCATAGAAGACAACTTTACTAGGAGTATGACTTTGACTAGACTATGACTTGAATTGATGACTTCGACTGTGACTTGACACATATTTACGTGATATATCATTAACTTGATAAATTATCAATTACTTGACACTGGCAAATTTTTTTTTTATGTTAATGAATGACGTGACGAGCTAGCCGTTCGCCTGATGTTAAGCGACACGACTGCCCATATCAGTTACAGTGACACTTGAAACTCTTAAGTATAGTTTCGCGTGACACTGCACTGCGCACTTTATTCTGAGACATCAGCACAGTCTAGCAATAAGATTACTAGACTGTGAGATTAGGTCATAAAGTCTCAATTGCCCAGTAATTTCACTAGCTACAGTGCCCTTCAAACCGGAACACAGCAGCGCTGGCGCACTACTGCTTGGCGGCAGAATAACTGGCAAAGCGGTGGTACCTACCTAGACGAACTTTGCAATAAAGTCCTACCACCTAGTAAAGCCAAACCATAAAAAAAATATAAAGCATTGCCAGCTTGGGTATCTTACCCGATTTCGGGTAATTTTGAGTTCTGGTAAGTATACCTAAGTACTTACCTACTTATAATATACTGCAGACACGATGAAAATCAAAACCTCTATATCACCTACTCATAAAGTCACAACAAACCATAAACCGTTTTAGTTTAATAATGACTATCGTTAATTTAAACAATAGCAAGCAGACTCACTAGGGGAGTTAGAGAGAGATATAAAATTTAATTGATTGTCCTGCTTTATGTTGTGACGTTTAATTTGCGCTGATGTATGATACGCTACGGCTGTGTTAATTTGGTTAATTTTAGGCATAGATTAAATAATATCTGCATCTTTAAGGTTCTTGACTGGCCCAATAGCTTAGTTGATAGTAATCCTGCCTTCTGAGCTGTAGGTTGTAGGTTCGATTCCCATCCAGGGCAAACATTTGTGTGATGAACATCGATGTTTATTCTATGCCTGGATGTTATATTATATGTATTTACATAGAAATAGTATCTATGTAATGTATCAGTTTGGTTCCCATAGTACAAAGCTTTGCTTATTTTGGTAGCTGGTATTTGGTAGCGCTGTGTAGAATGTACACATACTTTTTTTTTTTTTTTTTTTTTTAAGATTTGGCTCCACACTTTTGTGTATTTAGCCAGTGTCAAGTTATTGATAATTTATCAAGTGATCGATATTTCACGCAAATATGTATCAAGTCACAGTCGAAGTCATCAAGTCAAGCCATAGTCAAGTCAGTCTAGTCAAAGTCATACTCCTAATAAAGTGGTGGCAACTTTACTTGAAGCTTCTATGGAGTTTTGGAAACAACACGAAAAGAAACGTTTCACCATCATTATACCATTTTCCCACACTCACGCCTGTAATCCAGCACTTAACGAATAAAATGCCACCAATTTTATGCACTAACACTGAAAATAACATAAGTTTTGGAAAATAATACAATGCGGCGACGCGATCTTTTTCGTTTTCCCGCCAAAAGTCCCGTACACATACTTATATTTTATTATTATTGATGTTCTATTTATAAATTTTCCATGGGAACGCTTAATTTTCCGGAATGAAAAATATCGTATTTTGATGTTGGTATTTTTTTTATGTTTGGTTCCACTCTTTTGTGTATTTAACCAGTGTCAAAGAATTGATAATTTATCAAGTTAATGATATTTCACGCTAATTTGTGTCAAGTCACAGTCGAAGTCATCAAGTCAAGTCATAGTCTAGTCAAAGTCATACTCCTAGTAAAGTGGTGGCAACTTTACCAGAAGCTTCTATGGAGTTTTGGAAACAACACGAAAAAAAACATTTCACCATCATTATACCACTTTCCCACACTCATGCCTGTAACCCTGCACTTAACGAATAAAATGCCACCAATTTTATGCACTAACACTGAAAATATCACAAGTTTTGGAAAATCATACAATGCAGTGACGCGATCTTTTTTTTTTCTTCTTTGAAAACTCCGACCGGCCTCTCACAATTTGGACTGTACTGGGGCCTTACCGCGTAAGTCTGGTGGAGATGGTAATCGTGTTCTCTCTTGCTCGCACTCGTGGACTTGTTAATTGGCGCGTCCAGGACGGCAGGCGAAGCCCATGTCCAGAACAGTTACGCGAAAGGGATGCTGGTCAATATCGGGGACGCGTTGGAAGAAGGAGGCTAGCAGCCCCTACTAGGCTAGGGAGGCCTATGTACTGCAGTAGACGTCACGATGATGAAAGCCACACAAACAAACAGACATTTTACTTGTAATATTATAATAGGTAAGTAAGAAAGGAATGGATACGTTTTTCTTGTCAAAGTAATTGTATTCTTGTTTTTACATAATGCAAATTATGTGCAAAAAAAATCCATTAGTTAACTCCAATACTCAACTTTGCCAGTAAACAATCAGTAGGTATAAATAATTACTAATAATTTATTGCAAAATAACATTGTATTTGCTAAATTACACCTTCTTGGAACATTAAATATTACAAAATCTGGGTAAAAAAAACAAACTCCGCCGTGACAGTTTTCACTGCCGTGACCAGGATTCGAACCTGGGTTACTACGGCCACAACGTAGGGTCCTAACCACTAGACGATCACGGCTATCGGAGCGTTAAGGCAGGATGCGAAAATACAAGGTGGTTGCCAATTCGATAATTTAAAAATAAGGAAGGGATATTATTTTTATGTTGTTTTGTTGTTTACTGATTACACTGAAAAATTATCAGTTTCATTTATTAATCATGCATGAGATTTTTTAAATATTTATTTGTAAAACTTATTTGAAAGGTTTTGTAACTAAACTTTTGAGTGCCTATTTTATCAATGTCTGCTAAATAAAAACTAATAATAAAATAAATAAAAAAATAATTACATAGGTGCTGTTTAACAATAAAAAGATACGTAGGATTTTGATTAAACTTTATAATATAGTACCTTGGTTTATTAATTAAAGAAAAGGAAGGAATTTTATTACTTAAGTAAGTACCCTTTTTATGTTAATGAATGACGTGACGAGCTAGTCGTTACCTGATGTTAAGCGACACGGCCGCCCATAACAGTTGCAGTGTCACTCGGGGCAAAGTTTTACATCACACTGCACTGCTAGTACTATGATTACTTTACTTAAGTCTCATTGCCCAGTAATTTCACTAGCTACAGTGCCTTTTATAAAATTAATAACGGCTTAACTCACGTCCAAAAAAGTCGAAATTACTTCGACCAGGTTTCGGACATATTCGATGTCCTTCATCTAGGAGCCAGTTACTAACGCAAGCCGCGGCGGCTCTCGCGAGTAACCCTGACAGTTGCAGTTATTTTGTTATCTAGTAAGAAAGTCTTACCACCTAGTAGAAAAGTCCTACCACCTTGTAGTAAAGTCTGTATTGATAGTGAGGAGCAAATAAATACTAATTTTTGTAATGTCGTAATATTATCGTTCCATTTACAATTGACAAAACAAGAACAAAACCACATAAAAACAAACGAAAATTGGAATGTAGAATTAGAAACCAATTACTCAGTAGAACGACCAAACACAAGGAGGTTAGAAAATTGGGCACCAATTTAGTGGCACGTGTCATGGTTGTCATGTTCAAAGCAAATGCGTTAGAAAAACCGTTTGAGAAAATTTGAGGACAAATATCATAGGTATTGCTTAGCACCATGCAGTCAGAGTTAAATAATATATAAATAATTAAAACTTTAAGTAGGTACCTAAATTAATACGTGGATTGATTATTTTCTCCTTTGTGTATTTATTTTAGAGTAAAACAATCGTGACTCGAATCTATCTAAGAACGTGTAATATATTATCTAAAGATGAATAGACAACTGAATTAGAACAGTTAAAAGCCTATGTATTGAAATTATTAGCCAGGTAGTTGTAGGTACTAAGTACATTAAGTCACGCTTGATTCTATCAATTACATTAAGTAAAGTATACAAAATAAGTAAGTGAATACAAGTAAGTATGTAAATAAATAGGTACAGGTTAATACAAGTAGGTAAGTAAGTCAATACATGTAAGTAAGTACAAGTAAGTACAATAAACACGGTATATATAGGAGCGATAACCTACGAAAAGCTGCAGGTAGAAATTGGATGAGAAAGGCTGAAAACCGAGCCCATTGGCATTTTTTAGGAGATGCCTATGTCCCGTAGCGGACTGATACAGGCTGATGATGATATGATGAAGTAAATCATATAAGTAAGTAAAATGTTTAGCTTGTTCCATCGTGAACTGCATTACCCACTCATTAATATTATCATCAGTGAGATAGTGTTCAAACACAAACATTATAAGTACCTTCTACTTCATTACAAAGTTATTTTAGATGTCAAAATTGATAAGATAAGTACCAACTAACAGGTATAATTTTAAAAAATCCTCGATAAAAACTCACTGAAGCTAGAGCTATCAATAAAAGTCGCCTTTCAAACAAAATAAAATAAAATTACACAGATTCCGCTCTATACGGCTGGGGGTTTAAAAGCAATAAGTACATTATCATCGTGAGAAGTATTAGGCATTTATGTTTTTCTCACGTAGGTATATCTATTTATAAGTACCACCTACTAGGTGATTAAAAATTATGAAATGATTACTAACCCACAACTGATCCATTTTATTCTGTAACCTATTTTGTGCCCATTCAAGTTAACAACTAAATATTTCATACCCCACAATTACCTTCGCGTGCCATACCTATACCATAGACAATTTATTTAAACAAGCTCATTCATTAGACAGCTTTGCCGTGTTTTACGTCAATTTTGTCTATGGTAATTGACGTTTTGATTGCTGCTTGTGGTGTTAGAATGGGGCGAAATGGGGACAGTTTTTAAACCACTTTCTTTGTAACTTAGGTAGGTATATACTAACTTATGTAGTAGTAGTAGTATGTAGGTATGTGCTTATGTAAACATATAAAATGCCTTATGTGAATATAACTTATGTACATATATGAATTTTATTGAGTAAAAAGTTGTGGATCGATGAAATTGCTTTATCGACAAACTTCATGGCGAGAACATGAAATCTTGTTACATCTCTAATAGATACTTACTTTGATACTTAATTCGTAATTCAGTAGCTCTATCGCCAACGTCCATACCACGTTGAGAACACCGGTTCTCGTCCGATCACCGAAGTTAAGCAACGTCGGGCGCGGTCAGTACTTGGATGGGTGACCGCCCGGGAACACCGCGTGATGTGTTGGCTTTTTACTACTTTTATTTGTATTTATTTTTAAAACTAATTGTTTGCATTCTGCATTAAAATTTAAAGTTTCATGACCAATGAGATGAGTCACAGTAGCCTATTTTATTGTTTTGATGGCACCCGTAACCTATGAAATATCAAATGCCATTGCTCTCTAGGCACAGCGGGATGGTTATGATCCAAAGTTGGGAAGCCAAGAGCTGGTATTTGCTAACCTATCCATGCAATCGAAACTAACATTCCAACCACCCTAACTCTAGGAGATAAAGATGAATTCGCTAAAGCAACTGAAGCTGTAGATAGCAAAGAAATATTGGCAGAGAAATAATGCTGGCAATTTATAACGTATTGTGTTTTGATTGGTCGTCAGCCAGCTAGATAGTTAGACGGATGATCCTTGTATGAGAATAGGAAATGGTTATGTCTGAAGGCTTTGCAAGTTTCAATGGCTTGCAACATTAGTTTGCTCCGTTTCACTCGGTTTATTGTCTCGGTTCTAGTCAACTGTAAAATCTCCCGCGAAAATAAATTTTGGAACTGCTTTATGAGAAGTTTCAGCATTTCAAATGATGCATTCAAGTGAGTTTCGTAAATCTTTATGAATACCTATTATAGTTGCTATTTTTAGAATTATGTTGATGGACCGTTTTGATATGTATTTGAAGAAATTTGAATGTTTTGTGCTGAAATTTTGATAATATAAGAATATTGTTTTAAACACGGTTGCTCGCTACATTTTTATCACGGTAAAGGAGAATAAAAAACCAACGCTTACTATTTTTTAGGAATTAAATTAATATCTTTGTTGATATGTTTTCGAATTATATTTTTTTTTGTCCTATAGTCCCATTGTTTTTCCTCGTCTTTTTTGAAACATGTTTTTATTTTACACGTAAAAACAGCTAACAGATTTGGCTAAAATTTTGATAAAGATTTTTTACATAAAAATTGCCCTATTAGAGAGTTTATTGTAAAAAACGAGCGTGCTTCAGACCACACGACTGAAGTAAAACTTCTTTTGCTCCATCTATGGGCCAGTATAACTTAATTTTTGCTTTATTTAATTTTAATGTCGCCATCTTGACAATTGTAAATTGTCATTTCACTGGACATACCAACATAATAATACAAATTTAAAAGTAATTTTTAAGTTTGTTATGTTGACAATGGAAATCTACGTGAACCAACAACTATCAACTTACGTTCACCTCATTACACATTCACTAATTTACTCTCCAAATCAAGTGTGCGTAAAGAAGTTTTACTTAAAACAGAGGAAAAGTTTATATATAAAAACATTTTTTCAAATGACAATGGTCAAATCTATAATTAATTTAACATAAGAAGCACTTCAATATCCCACTCAATATGTATATTCCGGTAAATCGAATTTCATTCAATTTTTTTGATTGCATCCCACTAATTCCACGCTGTCTGTGACAACTGTACAGAAAACACCCCTAAGGGCCGACCGTACCAAGTATCATTTTAGATCAAACACGTGATAATGCCTGTAGGAGCACCCCTATTATTTGATACAATAAAAGTGAAGTGCCGAAATATTCCGCATTCTACGACTATGCACCACCAAAAACATGACACAATCGACGTTATCAACGCGAACAATACCAAATCTTATTACACTGATGCTAAGGCCGAAGTTGAAATATAGAACGAAAAGAACGGTGATGTATTTTAGGGTGCAGATAGGAAAGACCAGTGAGTACGCAGATACGTACTAATGGTGATTGAGAAAAATATAGAGGCGACATATCGAACAATAACTCGTGGTTATACCTTCATGAATATTGAAGATCGGGGTGATAGACGTTTGACTGTCGAGGTGTTAATGTCGGCTGTAAATAAGAATGTCTGGTTTATTTCAGTATTGAAATTGGTAGAGGAAGATATTTTTGAAATTAGGTATAATGGATTATTTAGAGACAAAGTTAAATTTTGTTTAGTGATAAGTATCACAGAAAATCCCTCTCCATAGTATACAAGTGAAACGTTTGTTTTTGAAGTAATACTTCTTTACGCACGCTTGACTTGGGGAGTAAGCTGGTGAATGCGAGGTAAACGGAAGTTTAAGTTGGTTCACATCGTCAACATAGCAATGTTAAAAATTAATTTTATGATTTCATAGCAGTATCGCCTGCAAAACGTAATCTAGTGATTAATTTGTAAAAAAAATAGCAATTCAATAAAAAATCACTCTTATAGATGGCTCTACCAACACCGAAGTTATCGCTATCGCCTGAGAATGTTTACTGTATACTAGGTACTATGCAAAAGCACCGAAAAAAATATTGGCCTTTCTTATAATAGGTCTTTACCTATGAAATTGCCGTATTGCAGTACAGACTTTTTCAACCAAAAAAAAGTTTTGATTGGCTATGAGTTCTAAATTCAAATTAATTTTGTTTTAAAAATATGACATTCTATTTACAATATAAGTCTTTTGTTTATTGATTAGCGTTGTATTTTCATTACATTTCAACATTTTTCCTCATAATGGATACTTTGAAATTTCGTGTAATTATGGAATATGAGTTCCGTCGTGGCACCAACGCGGCACAAACGACACGTAACATCAACGACGTTTACGGAGAGAACTGTACAAACGAACGTACAACCCGTTATTGGTTTGCTCGGTTCTGTTTTGGGAATTTTGACTTGAAAAATGAACCTCGTGGTCGTCCGGAAACTTTGGTCAACAATGATGAATTAAAGGCGATTGTGGAAGCTGATGAATCTCAATCTACAGCTGAGCTGGCAGCAGCTTTTGATGTTAGCATCAAAACAATATTGGTCCATTTGCGACAGATTGGCAAGATAAAAAAGCTTGATAGATGGGTGCCCCACGAACTTAACGATCGCCAGCGCAACGTACGCGTCGAGACTTGCCTTGCGCTGCTTAACAGGCACAGAAATTAAGGAATTTTGAACCGAATTGTTACGTGCGAAGAAAAATGGATCCTTTTTGACAATCGAAAGCGCTCAGCAAGTTGGTTAGATCCTGGTTCGGTACCAAAGCAATGTGCAAAACGAAAAATGACCCCTAGAAAGGTGATGGTCACAGTTTGGTGGTCTAGTGCTGGTGTGATTCATCATAGCTTTTTACAAAACGGCGAGAGCATTACTGCAGATGTGTACATTGAAGAACTGACCACAATGATGGCGAAACTCGCACGTCTGCAACCAGCTTTGGTCAATCGGTCGTCTCCACTGCTACTTCACGACAACGCGCGATCCCATACTGCTCAACAGACCGTCTCTAAGCTGCATGAGTTGGGTTTGGAAGCTTTCCCTCATACGCCATACTCACCAGATCTTGCGCCTACCGACTATTACTTTTTCCAAAATTTGGACAACTTTTTAGCGGGAAAAAAATTCAATTCCCGAGAGGCAGTACAAAACGCCTTTGAAGAGTTTGTTGTCTCCCGTCCTGCTGATTGTTTCAAGAAGGGCATCCATAAACTGCCACAGCGTTGGCAAAGATGCATTGATTGCAGGGGTGATTACTTTGAATAAAAGAAATAAATAAGTTTGAAAAAAAAAATACTTTTTTTCAAACAAAACGGCAATTTCATAGGTAAAGACCTAATATTTCAATATTTTTTTATGTTAAGAAATGACATGACGAGCTCTAGTCGTTCACTCGAAGTTATTTGACATGGCTGCCGATATATCTGCTACATCAATTGCAGTGTCACTCGGAACTCTAATGTATAGAGCTTCACATGAAACTGCACTGCGCACGTCATTCTGAAATATCAGCACAATAGGATTATTTGCCCAGTAAATTTGCCCAGTAATTTCACTAGCTACAGTGCGCTTCAAACCGGGAGACAGTAGTGTTTGCGCATTACTGTTTGGCGGTAACATAACTGGCACAGCGGTACTTCCCTAGACGTACTTTGCAGAAGTCCTACCACCTAGTAAACATTATTATTTATTATACTTTACAACAACTTTACTATTGTGAAATGGTTTCTGTAACTCAATCCTTGTTATTAATTACCACATCATTAACGCATTGCTGCTTTCGACGCGACTTCCTCATTGTCAATATTTCTGTATTTATTATCCGTATTCCAATTTTAATCTCTAACAGCTTTGATATTAACGTCTAAAATAGCCTGTGATAATTATTTACTAGTGGTTTTAAATAAGTTACTGTAACATTGTTTTGAACCTTATCTTCGTGGATTTTAAGGGTTATATTAGTTTTGTTATAAAGGTTGTGGAGTAAGAATTTATTCACCCTTTCGTTGGCTAGTTGACTGAATATAAATAGGTAGGGTAATCCTTGACGATTAATGTTTTGTAACGTATAATATGTGTTGATTTATCGTGATTGAATAAAAATTAATTCTATATTTTTGGAGCAAAACTTCTTTACGCACGCTTGACTTGGAAAGTAAGCTGGTGAATGCGAGGCGAATAGATTTGAAGTTGGTTTACGTAGATCTCCATTGTCAACATAAAAATTTAAAAAAAAATTGTTTTTACAATTTTCAAGATGGCGACATTAACAATAAACAAAGCTAAAACAAAATTTTACCGGCCGATAGATGGAGCTAAACTAAAGAAGTTTTACTTCAGTCGTGTGGTTGACACATAATTTTTTTAAAAATTTCTGTAGTTTGATTCTGATACATTTTCCTATTTTTCTTTCATTTGGCTTCACTGGATGATTATTTGTAAAGTTTACATTATATCTATCCACTACTTGAAAAAAAAAATAGGTAGGTATATCGTTAATAAATTAAGTTAAGGCATTTCCAAAAATTACATTCTCTGTGTTTGTATGGAGAGTTTTTCGACTTACACACGAATAATGAACGGCTTATAAACTTAAAATTTAGTTTATTTACTAGCTGCGCCCCGCTGTTTCACCCGCTTGGTGAGAAAATGTTTAATGTTATCGAGGACTTGATATTTGTTTCACGAACGAACTTATTTTTATCGCGATAACAAAATGAAATTTTATTATGTCCTTAATGGATAATTTTATTGCTACTCGATAATTCAGACGTTTTTATACCAACGTCTATACCTTCTACGTTGAGAACATCGCGTAACGTTGGCTACTGTTGAAACATCTTAAAAAATTTTTTAGTTGTGTTCAGTAATTTAGTTTCATCTTTCGTCAACGTCCATACCACGTTGAGAACACCGGTTCTCGTCCGATCACCGAAGTTAAGCAACGTCGGGCGCGGTCAGTACTTGGATGGGTGACCGCCTGGGAACACTGCGTGATGTTGGCTTTTTGTTACTGTTAACTAAAAATTATCGTGATCTTTAGTTGTGGTTAGTAATTTAATTTAACCCTTCGCCAACGTCCATACCACGTTGAGAACACCGGTTCTCGTCCGATCACCGAAGTTAAGCAACGTCGGGCGCGGTCAGTACTTGGATAGGGGACCGCCTGGGAACACTGCGTGATGTTTGCTTTTTGTTACTGTTAACTAAAAATTATCGTGATCTTTAGTTGTGGTTAGTAATTTAATTTAACGCTTCGTCAACGTCCATACCACGTTGAGAGCACCGGTTCTCGTCCGATCACCGAAGTTAAGCAACGTCGGGCGCGGTCAGTACTTGGATGGGTGACCGCCTGGGAACACTGCGTGATGTTGGCTTTTTGTTACTGTAAACTAAAAATTATCGTGATCTTTAGTTGTGGTTAGTAATTTATTTTAACCCTTCGCCAACGTCCATACCACGTTGAGTACACCGGTTCTCGTCCGATCACCGAAGTTAAGCAACGTCGGGCGCGGTCAGTACTTGGATGGGTGACCGCCTGGGAACACCTTGTGATGTTGGCTTTTTGCTACTTTTGTACGCGGGCGAATCGTTCTCAGTACGTCCGTGTTTTTTTAACGTATTTATTAGGCACCAAAAAGTGTTGGCACAATGTTCCTCAAATAGTATTTTGGAAGTAAAAGTAATATTTATTTATTATTTTTATTTAGCTATCTTCGCATTACCTTGCCTTAGATTAATGTACCCGTTTGTTTTTGATATTATATAAAAAACAACACAATCTATTCCTGTAAAAAATTGAGCTTTGCTTTTACTAACACAACACAGGGTAACCTAGTACGGATGCTAAAGTGCTTAGATATCTTATGTTTGTAACTTACCTACCTATGTTTAAATAGTTACCAACTGCTTTTTTAAAGATGTTTTCCTTTTATTTATATGATATTTAGTTAGTAACTATATATACCTAATAATTATAAGCCACTAGCATAAGATTGTTATTTACTTATTGGCAAATAAATAAATTACTATTACTATAAATTACTATTACTAAAACCTAACTTTTCCCTTTTTTACCTAACTTATTTCCTTGTAAAAGAGTTTATTTTCACTGATTGTAAAAAATTAAAACATATTAACGCTGCCTTTCATCGGGATCTTCACCTATAATCGAAGAGTTAAACTGCTACCTTTAATAATTTGATTCCAATACACGTATAAGAATAATTTCACATTGTAGTACTCGTAATGACTCAAAACACGGAGTAGACTAAAACACCTAATTATGATTTAACAAATTGATTGAATCAAGGATCTTGAAAAGAGATCTTAGCCTAATCCTAAGCAATGTTAACAAAACTCTCTCATTACATAAGTATAATACCAATTATTAATAATTAAACGGTTTAATGAATATTAACGTGTATACAAAATTCACGTAGTTGTTTAGGTGACAGGGTGTGAGGTGTTTGTTGTCAGCGTAAGCGCAGTTAGCGCTCAGCGACATGAATAAAATGATATTATAGCCGTTCAAAGAGGCGTTTTAGGTATTATTTGACAGGCTACTACACTTATCGTTTAGGCGAAAATAGCGCTTGCGTGTTTTAAGGATGTACACTGCCATCTAGTTTCGTTTAGTGCAACTAACACAAATATTGTTGCCAAGATGTTCCGCACACTTTTTTTGACAGCCTCTGTGGTGTGGTGGTTGAGCAGGTTGGCTGATAGCCCGGAGGTGGCGGGTTCGATTCTCGCGGCAGGACAAGTATTTGTGTGCCAAGAAAAAAAAAAGTGCAAATATTTGTTCTGAGTCTGGGTGTTGTGGGACCATGGTCCTCGTAGTTCCTGGGTCCCTAGACACAGGGAATCCTAGTTAGGGTCCAGGATCTATGTATGTGATCGTTGGGCGTTATAATATAATAATAACTGTTGTATTATGAAGACATTATTACACGAAGAGCGTGGTTATCGCATTTATTAAAATGTATCATTTTAATTTAATTTCTTTTCACGCCAAGTTAGCCATAACGAAGTATTTGTATATTTGTATTATAATTACATAATTATTATTAATAGATATATTATTTGATATTTTTATCAGATACCATATAAATATAATTACCTATTTATTATAATATCATCCAATTATTTCTCAGTAAAGCTTTAACCCTTTTTTTAAATGACTTTATTTCAACCATCTTTTTGTGTTAATTAATGTACTTATTAGGTATGTGTTCATTTTATTAGTAATATTATCCATAGCATTTTGAAGCTGTCAACATGGGTCCAATTGAATCGTCCCGAAATTGGTATCCGCTTTCTAATCTCCGTACGTTTTGATAATTGGTTGACGATTTGGTAATCATATTATTTTGAAATGGGAAATAGGGCTGGTAATTTTATGATAGAAAATATAACACATTAGAACTAGATTAGATAGACTTATAATAATTTCGGCTTTAATCTATTATACTAATAATAATAATAAATATTTGAGGACATTTCACACAGCGCCATCTAGTCCCAAACTAAGCAAAGCTTGTATTATGGGAACCAGATAACTGATGCAATACTTAGATACTTTTTGTTTGTAAATACATATATAGCATACAATATAACACCTAGACACAGAACAAACATCGATGTTCATCACACAAATGTTTGAGCTGGGTGGGAATTGAACCAACAACCTGCAGCTCAGAAGGCTGTGTTACTACCAGTTGAGCTATCGGGCCAGTCAATAGTATAGAATAAACACTCTGGATTCCACTAAAATATCACAACAGCTAAAAAACGTACATTGCTTACATAAAACGCTTTTACAAGTAAAAGGTTACTAAAAAGCTTGATTTTACATACAATATTTTGTCGTATCTATTAATACTGAGACACAAAACCCTTAATGATGTAGGGTGTCTTTTTATCTTTTCTTTTTGCCTTTTTACCCAAATGTCCGGTCAAGCTGGCTGGTTTTACTTTTGGTGATGAGAAGAATGCTGCTGACATGAAATGATATTATTATATACCCTTAGTCAGTTCTTGCGGGCACGAAAAATATAGCATTTCTGTGTTTAAATCTCCCGAAGTCTTATACTTCAAAGCGCTTGTCCTCACATGTCTTTTTTTATGTTTTGGCTCCACACCTCCGTGTATATAGCCAGTGTCAAGTAATTGATAATTTATCAAGTTAATGATATTTCACGCAAATATGTGTCAAGTCACAGTCGAAGTCATCAAGTCATAGTCTAGTCAAAGTCATCCTAGTAAAGTGGTGGCAACTTGAAGCTTCTATGGAGTTTTGGAAACAACACGAAAAGAAACGTTTCACCATCATTATACCATTTTCCCACACTCACGCCTGTAATCCAGCACTTAACGAATAGAATGCCACCAATTTTATGCACTAACACTGAAAATAACACAAGTGTTGGAAAATAATACAATGCGGTGACGCAATCTTTTTCGCGTTCCCGCCAAAACTCATCACATGTCTTATAGTGGTGAACCCCAAACTGACTACCAGCCGGTGAGTGAATAGTTAGGGTAGTCCAATTAGAAAGTTGTCAGCATTATCGAATATCATTAAATCGAATTTGTCGGCAAATGGGATTAGCATCCGGTTATTCCCTATTAGTAATATGGTAAACATTTTGATGGCGCAGTGATTATTGAATTACGGATTTGTTTTGGTTGGATGAAATAGTATTAGATATATTTTCTGTTGTAAATTATTTATTGAATGTTGTTGTAATGAATGTAATTTTAATAATTGATGTCAGGGGGCTGTTCACGGAACTTTGGCTGTATTGCAACAAGAGAAATTAAATTCCCAATTTAACATTTCCACATTAATTATGCACATAAACTGCTTAGGAACTGTCAAATCCATACTTTGTATTTCTTTGGTTACAATCAAGTTACCTGATCGACTAGCTGAAGTAATTTACCGATGGGGAAGAAAGATCAAGAGGTGAACACGAAACCGAAGTCGCAGCGTAAGGCCCAGATGGGCCCTGATACCTGGACCCTACAAGGGGGGTCCCTAGTAGTGGACCGAAGATCTTATCAAAACCTCTGGCTTTTGAGAATGAAGCATTTGCTTCGTTCCCAAAAGCCAGCAGGAAAACTATAAAGTTTTCCTTCATAAAATAAATAATCTACAAAATTATTATGTTATAAAGGGAATACTTGAATTACAAACGAGATTTGAACCTGCATCTATCCGTTCCTAAGCCCGGAACATTCATTACTTAAGCAACCGTCATGATACCTACTGCTATAAAAATCTATTAATTTAATTAATACTTACCATTAATATATTTAGCTGTAATAATTAAGTATTATTAAAATGGCCGCCCAGTAAAGCTTGTAACACTAACTGTTAATTAATTTGATGTCATCCTGTTATCAATTAAAACAGTTAAATCTACATAATTTTAGTTAAACAATGCATCAATCTTATAGCTAATTATTTTGACGTGACAATGTGGAATGTTTTATAAATACGGTACTCTATTTAAGTAATGTTGCCGTATTTATTAGAACTAGTTGCGCCCCGCGGTTTCACCTGCGGATAAAAAGTAATTTAATTATTGGCTCATCCCACAGGAAATTTCACTTTTTCTGGATAAAATGTAGCCTATATGTTAATCCAGTGTATAAGCTATCTCGGTACCGAATTTCATCCGTGAGCGTGAAGAAGTAACAAACATACACACATACAAACTTTCGCCTTTATAATATTAGTGTGATAAGCTTAAGTAATTTTATACACTTTAACTTGTTATAGAGTAAACAATTCAATAGACCAAACAATAATAGTAAATCTATCTGATTCTGACTGGCCCGATAGCTCAGTTGGTAGTATCCCTGCCTTCTGAACTGCAGGTCGTGGGTTCGATTCCCACCCCGGACAAACATTTGTGTGATGAACATTGATGTTTGTTCTGTGTCTGGGTGTTATATTGTATTCTATGTATGTATTTACAAAAAAAAAAAGTATCTAAGAATTGTATCAGTTATCTGGTTCCCATAATACAAGCTTTGCTTAGTTTGGGGCTAGATGGCGCTGTGTGAAATGTCCACACATATTTATTAATTTATTTTATTTATCTAATCAACAATAATAATAATGCCCAACGATCACATACCTAGATACTGAACCCTAACTAGAATAATCTGTGTCTAGGGACCCAGGAACTACGAGGACCATGGCCCCACAACACCCAGACTCAGAACTAGTATTTGCGCTTTTTTTCTGTGCACAAATACTTGTCCTGCCGCGGGAATCAATTAAATAATTAAATGCTTGAAAATACTATATTATTAATTTTTGACGATATATCTATAATAATTAAAATCATTAAATTTATTTTTAAACGCACTCAGTTACAAGCGCACCTACTAAACTAATTGTTAAAACCTGATATATAATAAAAAAAAAAATATGTGTGGACATTTCACACAGCACCATCTAGCCCCAAACTAAGCAAAGCTTGTACTGTGGGAACCAGATAACTGATACAATACTTAGATACTATTTTGTTTGTAAATACATACATAGAATACAATATAAACATCCAGACACAGAACAAACATCGATGTTCATCACACAAATGTTTGTCCTGGATGGGAATCGAACCCACGACCTGCAGTTCAGAAGGCAGGGATACTACCAACTGAACTATCGGGCCAGTCATATATATATCAGTATATTATATAATTTGTACAGGAATGCAAATAAATGAATATGAATCAAACCACCGCCTTCGGGTTATGAGCCGACCTGCTTAACCACCACACCATAGAGGCTAAGGCAGAGGCTGTAATGGTGATGGATGATATGAAATTGGGTGTTGAAGATTGTACAGAAACACGGGTCGACCGCAGGGAGTCTAGCTACCCATGGCGAAGTACGTAACGTCAAATTATCACGGCATGTAACCCGTAATGAGGTTGATATGATTAGGCTTAAATTAGCCCAATTAGCCGTAGATTACCTACAGATATTAATCAGGCGATTAGTGTAAGATAATGGTTGTGTTGATTGAAGTATAGATACACAACTGTAGATACTGAACTATGGCGGCTAATGTATGAACGCGGTGTAAGTCAGCCAAATAAAAAAGCACTTTATTGACTGTCTATCTTTGTGTCACTCTGTCTGTGACGCGAAGTGTAATAGTATTAAATATATATAATGAAAAGAAAATAATAATAATAATAATAAAAATTTGGACATCTCACACAGCCCCAAACTAAGCAAAGCTTGTACTATGGGAACCGGATAACTGATACAATACTTATATACTTGTTTTTAGTAAATACATACATAGAAAACAATATAATACCAAGACACGGAACAAACACCTATGTTCATCACACAAATGTTTGTCCTGGGTGGGAATCGACCCACAACCGACAGTTCAGAAGGCAGGGTTACTACCAACTGAGCTATAAGGCCACACCAATCGCCAACATAAAAAAAATTGCTTGAAAAAATACTCAATCAGTTCTACTTACAACCATTATAAAAAACATCGCTAAGTGGACACCTAATATCAGTGGGCAAATATTTAACAATGCGGGCGTATTGTGCCCCCCTTCTTACGACCAATCGATCAGCTTCAGCTAATTCCCCTCATTTGCATATTAATTTTATCTGACAGTTGTTAAATGAGCATTTTATATGCATACTCTTTTTTTTGTTTCTGTTTTGGCTCCACACTCTTGTGTATTTAGCCAGTGTCAAGTTATTGATAATTTCTCAAGTTAATTTATATTGTATATTTGTGTCACGTCAAGTCACAGTCCAAGTCATCAAGTTAGTCATAGTCTAGTCTAGTCAAGTCACACTCCTAGTGGTGGCAACTTTACCAGAAGCTTCTATGTAGTTTTGGAAAAAACACGAAAAGAAACGTTTCACCATCATTACCATTACCATTACCATTTACCACTTTCTCACACTCATGCCTGTAATCCAGCACTTAACAATAACAATTTTATGCACTAACACTGAAAATAAGACAAGTTTTGGAAAATAATACAATGCGGTGATGCGATCTTATTCGTTTTCCCGCCAAAAAAAAGCTTTCTTTGTAAATGTAGTTAATTTAAGGTTTAATTGTACTGGCAATACCCACTATACTTCTCAATGCATTCTCCAGTGTATTTTACAAGCTTCTTGGGTACCTACCTAACGGTTAATCAAACGAAATCTTTTTTTATGATAACGAATGACGTGACGAGCTAACTGTTCGCCTGATGTTAAGCGACGCGGCTGGCCATACCTATCAGTTGCAGTGTCACTTTTAACTCTAAAGTATAGTTTTGCGTGACACTGCAATGCGCACGTCATCTTGAGACATCAGCAAAATCTAGTAATGAAATTACTAGACTGTGAGATCAAGGAGGTGATCACGAAACTTCAATTGCAATGCTACAGGTGTAATTTCCAAATTAACTATGCACATAAACTGCGTATTCGAACTGTCAAATCCATACAAATTTGTATTTCAATTGTTGCAATCGAGTTATGTGATCACCCAGCAGGTCATAAAGTCTCATTTACCCAGTAATATGGCTATTTTTTGCCTATAGTGCACTTCAAACCAGAACACAGCAGTGCTTGCACACTACTTCCAGTCACTTTTACACATCATCCAACTCTTACATACACGCTACTAAAAAAACTATAAAGCGGTTGAGCCTCTTAGAGCTAAAACAACAACAAAAATGAATATTACTATTTCAATATGTTGAATATACTTTGAGCCAACAGAATGATTTGTCAATTTGCAAGCTAACTATTATTATGAGCACATTATAATTGTGTAATTATGTTTTATTGAATCTATTGTCTTGTTCCCATCGAAAACTTATATCTTATTTTTATTATACTTTTACTTTTATATAAATCACCTGCTGAATAACACTAGTATATAAGCTAAGCACTTACTCCACTATTATTTAAAATCATGTTACTTGGTCTCCTCTTTGGGCCTTATTGTAAATGTATACCCTTTAAAAATATATAAAGTGTAACGCTGTAGGATTATCGAAATAAAATAAATAAATAAATAAACTACTGCTTAGTGGCAGAATTGGTACCTACCTAAACGAACTTTGCAGAAAAGTCCTACCAAATAGTAAATCAATTTGCCATTAGGAATGATTGCTCGTATAATTCCAACAGGCATTTTTCTAGCTTCCAATTCAAGTTATTATTCGCCTCTAATAATAATCTTACAGAATCCCCTAATTACTTATTAATGACACTTCTGACAACTAAAATCACGCCCATCGGTCATGAAGACCTGTGACAGGCAAGAATTAAATATGCATAGAATGCATGGCGAATAGACGACAGAACATAAACTTCATGAATAGCAGAAATCGTAGTACGCATTCACACACAACACGCATTAAGTGATATTAGTGTTTTGTTTCTGGGATTAATTTAAGATAATGGTCTCGGTTGTTGTGAAAACAATAATCTTTAAGCAAAGACAGAAGCGTTCAACGCCCTAAAAATTTGATGTGCCGGCGAAGGAGGGAGGTGATCATCGTCATCAAAATCCATCCCTAATAGTTACCGCGTCAAGCGAGTTCAAAGGTACAGACAGACAGAAAAATAAAACTAAAATAGAATTGAAATAAGAATATCAGGAGCAAAGGAAAATTTATTATATTGTTACAAAATACTTCACTTCGGGAGCTGATGCAAGCGGCGTAGTATATATACGAGCGACGGAGAAGGCTCGGGCTCACTTTTCGGGCAGCGCTCAGAGGCGACGGACGTTCTATAAAATCACGCTATTAATTATTGTCGGTTCTTAGTAAATTTTAATAAATATTTGTATGTTGATTGTAAAGTTACTTTTTTAAAAACTAAAACCACTTAGGATTTCCAACATCAGAAGCGGGATCTAACTCAATTCTGACTTGGTTATTCTGATTTCAAATATTGCTTTGATTTTGCTGTTGTGATTTTAAAGAATTTCCGCTTAAATTTTTGGTAGCTACGGCTGAGACTAGTAAACGTAAAAGTCGTAAGCGAGTCGTAAGTGTTTTGGAAGATTCCAGGACACGCAGTTGCGAGTACATCGCGCGCCATGTCGGCGCCTGCACCGGATGCTCCGGCACGCCATCCGCGTCGTGCGAGCCGTCTGCCCGCTGACTGCGCCGTCGAGCGCCGAGTCGTACCCTGCAAGTCTGGACCTGTCCGTGCCGTGTACAAGCACGCCTCCGCCCACCGCGGATATGGTTATAAGTGAAGTAACCGAAAAACTCGTTAATGCTATGATGCCATGGTGGTAAGATCGAACCATGTATTTATGTCGAATTTCGATCTGTCTTGGCATGATTTTGATTCGTTGTGTGGTCATATTGATCATGTGCGCCAACTAAATAGATGGGACGACAGTGAGTGTTTAGCGCGTATAGGTAATTGTCTAAAAGGTGACGCGAGGTCGTGGCTATACGAGTGGGATAGTAACGACCGTAGTTGGTCAAATTTCAAGCGCAAATTCAAGCATTGTGCCCTATACGAGTAGATATCGCGAACATTTTATTTGATGTTATGAAAACTAATTCAGATAACTACCCTACGTATGCAGAATACGCTAGACGTTTGTTGTTACGTTACGCATGGTTAACGATTTGAGTGACGAGTTCATTGTAGCGATAGTTACACGCTGGTGTTACTGATCCTCAAATTCGCGCAACTGCTATGAATTTAGCGAGTTTTCTGTCCATTTATGTGAAACCTCATCAGATTACACCCGTTCGAGGTCGTGGTGTTTTTCGCAAAGGTTATGTTCAACAAAACAAGCGAAAACGCGAGTATAGTGATTCTAAAGACTTTGACTGAGGCAGGATTTTCCATCAACGTTAAGAAATGTGAATTTCTTACAACTGAAATAGATTACTAAGGTCAAATGATTACTAATGGTCAGGTGAGACCGAGCGAGCATAAGGTAGAAGCTTCTGTTAAAACGTAAGTGCCAAGCAATGTCTAAAGAGGTTAGACATTTTTAATGCTACTAAGTTAGTTTTTGTTACTTTAGACGGTACATCCCCGGTTATTCATTCAAAACAAAACTCGCAATGGTGTACCGTTAAGATGCGGTGACGAATAATACTGCGTCCACACTACCTGACGCTGACCAGCAACTCCAAGACGCTTATGTCAACAAGGGTCGTCAGCAGTCACAAACCTTCACCGTTGGCGATTTTGTGTTCGTGAACAGGTCATCACAATCTACGGGAAAGCCGAACTCTGGCATGCGGGGGCCCTACAAGGTCCTGCATGTGCTGCCACCCACCGCTGTAGCTCGAAACTTCGCGGCGGGTCTTATGGCAAGACAACGCAAGCGGCCGCCGATCACATGGTGTTTTGGCGGGGCGAATGGACGCTGGAGGCTTGTTCTGCGTTCTCCACTGCGGATATCTGTCTCACCAATGTGACTCAGCGATGACTGCACTTTGTGTGGCGTCGTTTGCAATGTGTGATCATTTCGCACAGTTGCCTTCTCTCTATTTGCAATGTGTGAGGTGGCCTATGCCTCTTCATGCAGTTGCCTTTTGCAATATGTGACGAGATTATTCTCTCCACATAGTTGCCGTTTTTGCAATGTATGACGTGATTTGTGAGTGTCATGTCGTACAGTTGCCGTTTTTGCAAAGTATGACGTTATTTATGAATGTTATCTTATACAGTTACCGTTTTTGCAATGTGTGACGTGGTTTGTGAGTGCCATGTCATACAGTTGCCGTTTTTGCAAAGTATGACGTTATTTATGAATGTTATCTTATAAAGTTACCGTTTTTGCAATGTGTGACGTGGTTTGTGAGTGCCATGTCATACAGTTGCCGTTTTTGCAAAGTATGACGTTATTTATGAATGTTATCTTATACAGTTGCCCGTTTTTGAAATGTATGACGTTATTTGTGAGTGTTATGTCATACAGTTGCCGTGTTTTCAATGTACGACGTGTTTTGTGAGTATCATATCATACAGTTGCCGTTTTTGCAATGTATGACGTGGTTTGTGAGTGCCATGTCATACAGTTGCCGTTTATGCTATTTATGACGTGATTTGTGAGTATTACATTATACAGTTGCCGTTTTTGTAATGTTTGACGTGATTTGGGAGTGTCACGTCATACGGTTGCCGTTTTTGCAATGTATGATGTGGCTTATGAATGTTATCGCCGTTTTCTATTACAATGTGTGGCGAAGTTTAGAAGTCCGGAATTTTGAAATTCGCAATACATTTATTTTTCTTTATTTTCTATGCTAAGGTTCTAAAGTACTTTCTTACATGCGGTTGGAACCTTACTTGTTCTTACAAATTTTCATAAAATTGTTATGTGAGACCTGTGTTGGTTGTACTTGAGTGCACGCTTGTGCTTCTAACACAGTTGTTTTGCAGTCTCCGTTTTCAATGTTTATTACAAGTACCTGTTGAATTTCTCTAAATTGAAATTTCTTTGAATTGAGCAACAGCTTCATTTTAATTTTGAAATGGTTTCAGTTACCAACGTTATGCCTGTACATCGGGTCCTAAAATCATGTTTTGTTGTGTTATAGAAGAAGACGTCGACACGAAGAGGTCGACGACAATGTGCCGCTTGAAGATGAAGCAGCTGTTGAGGACAACACGCAAGCAGGAACGGCCGTGTTACAAAATACTTCACTTCGGGAGCTGATGCAAGCGGCGTAGTATATATACGAGCGACGGAGAAGGCTCGGGCTCACAGTCCGACTCTCGACACCGCCCCGAGCGGTCGTCTTTGAGCGCTTCCGTTACGCGCTCCCCGCCTCCGCGCTGTGCTCAGCACACCGCAACCGCAGTCCGCCCGGCGCCGCCGCGCCGAGCGGCCGCCCCCGCGCGCCCCGCGCGTCTCCGACGGCCCCTCCCGGGCCCCACCCGTCTCGCGAGTGCCGTGAGTGAAGAGACTGTTTGCTGGACATTATAGACAATTAGCGCCGTCGCTACCAGTGCCGCGAGTGAAGTGTTGTGCGCGTTTCGCCGTCGCCACGTCCGAGCGTGTGCCGCGGCCCGAGTGCGTTGTCGTCGTCGCCGCGTAGCCTCCGCGCTCGTGCGCGTGACTGGCTGCCGCCGCGTCCGGGTACACTCGTCGGCGCAGCAGGAGCTGCAGAAGACGTAGGGATCCGCGTTCAGGTATTCACCCGTGCTGCATTGCAGACGGTACGCTAATTAGGGCTACACTTTAGGTACACACCGCTCCGCCTTCACAGGCGGGGCGTTACTGCTTACTCCCCACTCCATCCCGGAGCACGCCGGGATGGAGTCTATCCCGTCGGACGTTGCCGCAAGGCAACTGTTCGAATTTTTCGACTGGGCCATCCGGTTCAACCCCGATCTTAAAAACCTTTGGTCCAAGTTCGTTGCTAGGACTCCTACTCCATCCGCACTGGCTACCAGTGAGCCCGCATCACCGGTGATGCCTCCGCCACCCGCTGACTCAGTTAGCGTTGCCCGCGCACGCAAAACGGAGAAGGTTGCTTCCCGCAACACTTCCCGTTCCCCCGCCATCCGCGGACCCCCCCCGACCCCGTCACCGCGAAGCTGTGACAGCGAAACCCGCGAGCGACCGCGCTCCCGCTCGCCTATTTTTACCACTCCGTCGGTAGAGGTAATTTCCTCACTGATGGAGTGCGAAAGTCCCGCCTCTCCTGACCCTGTTGATGATGATGGCTTCATCACAGTCACTAAAGGAAGGAAGCGCCCCGCGACAGCTTCCTCTCCTCCCCCGTCCAAGGCAGCCTGCCCCAGTCCTGGGGCAGTAAGCGGCCCTTCCGACCGCAGAGGATCACCCGCCATTGAGGTAGATGTGCCCTCCTCGGGATCATCAGCCTCGAGACCGGAGCGACCTCCACCTCTGTACGTCCAGGAAAAGGAGAAATGGAGCAATGTTTCATCTCTCCTTACCACCAGGAAGGTGAACTACACGTCCGCCAGACCGACCAACTCGGGCATTAAAGTCCAAGTGGCAACCTCGGACGACCATCGTCTCCTCACCCGTATTCTCCGCCAAGAGAAAATAGGTTTTCATACCTATGCTCTCGAGGAAGAGAAAGTTCTTCGTGTAGTCCTACGCGGAATACCGAAGGAGGTGAAGGAAGAGGTTGTCCTCAAGGACCTCAAAGCCCAGGAGTTCCCGGTTCGGGAAGTTCACCGCCTATACAGTGGTCGTACCAAAACTGCCTTCGACCTTGTCTTGGTTGTGCTCGACCGCACCGCAAAGGGGAAGTCTATCTTCAATCTGAAGGAGGTAGACAAACTTTCAGCGGTCACGGTCGAGGCCCCACACCGAAACGGTACTCCGTCCCAGTGCCATCGCTGCCAGCTCTATGGGCATGCGGCACGTTTTTGTTACGCCAGGCCCCGCTGTGTTAAGTGCCTTGGGGATCATGGCACCGCCGACTGTTCCCGCACTCGGGACAGTCCAGACCCGCCAAGCTGCGTTCTGTGCGGAAACTCAGGGCATACCGCGAACTATCGTGGTTGCCCGAAGGCACCGCGCAGCACACGCAGGACTAGCGGGCGCGCGCCATCACGCCCCAATCCACCTACCACTGGCGCTCAAGGAATAAGCTCTAAGCTATCCCTTGTCTCGGCAAGCAGCACACAGCCCTCTCAGGCACCGCCTCCCGTAGTCAACGCCTGGTCCAAGCCCCCGAGCATGGTCCGGGCGCAGGCCGCGCCAGCGACACCTAGCAGCGCTCCAGCTATTGTTGAAGCGCTGCCTGTAGCCCACACTAGCCCTCCCGCCTCTAAGTCTGGTCCCTCTGGCCAGGCTACAACTTCCCTGATGGAAGATCTGGCTCTGATTAAGCAGAGCCTATCAGCCATCGATCTGAAGGAAGTACGTGTGCTAGCACACAAACTTCGTTCAGCCGCCACTCCCGAGGACCGTTTCTGTGCCCTGGTCCAGCACGATGGCATTCTCGACGCTATCATGCGCTGCCCCTTACCTTCTTTTAGTACTATCTAATATGGATAGTACACCAAAAAAGGTTAAACCTCGCTCCGTAGCGTTAGCGTTTTTCAACGCAAACGGCCTCACTCGTCAACGCGACTTGGTTCATAACTTTTGTAAGACCCATCAGGTCGATGTGATGCTTGTACAGGAGACCCTCCTGAAACCTAGTAAGCGGGATCCTAAGATCGCCAATTACGTAGTGGTTCGTAATGATAGGCTTACCAATGCCGGAGGCGGTACGCTTATCTATTACCGAAGGTCTCTTCACTGCATCCCAATTGATACTCCCTCATCTTTAATCAACTTAGAAGCGTCTTGCTGTCGCCTAGCTATGAACGGCCACGAACCGATCATACTAGCGTCTTGCTACCTTCCCCCTGATAAACGTTTGCTCAGTAGTGATATCAACGCGCTACTTTCTCTGGGAAGCTCCGTCATACTGGCGGGAGACTTCAACAGCAAACACGTCATGTGGAACTGTCACACCTCCAACACCAACGGTAGGATACTTGAACAGCTAACTGACCCACGACCAGACACAGACCACCACACCTTTGACATTATCGCACCCATGACTCCGACCAGGTTCCCCGGGAACCTCGACCAACGACCAGACATACTCGACATAGCACTTTTAAAAGGCGTAGCCCTCAGGTTAAGCTCGATAGAAGTGCTCCACGAACTTGACTCTGACCACCGCCCCGTTCTCATGAGACTAGGCTCGGATCCAACTGAACTGATACCCCAGACTAAGACAGTGGTGGACTGGAAGCGATTGGGGGAATCCCTGAAAGCTATCAGTTCACCAGACTTAGACAAGGTACCTGACGACATACAGACACTAGATGACGTCTCCACCGCGATCGATGCTCTCACTAGTCACCTCCGCACTGTGATCGGTGAGTCTTCTAAGCAGGTACCGGTGGTGGACCACCGCTGGGACTTGCCCGAGGACGTGAGGAGACTGCTGACAGCAAAGAACGCCGCCACTAGGGCATATGACGCGGCTCCCTCCCGTGATAACAAATCCACTTTGAATTTCTTACAGCGTGCTGTTAAGAAACGCATAAGTGATCTTCGCGCCCAGAACTGGACAGACCTACTTTCAGGGCTCGAGCCAACCCACCAGGCTTACTGGCGGCTGGCTCGAACTCTGAAAAGTGACACACTTAGAACGATGCCCCCTCTTGATAGGCCAAACCAAGTCCCCGCGTTCGATGATGAGGAAAAAGCCGAGTGTTTGGCTGAGAGCCTCGAGGCCCAGTGCAACCTTTCCCCCGATCACGTTGACCCTGCCCACCTCCATACGGTGGTCAGTGAAGTCGAACGTCGCAGCTCCCTACCACCTTCCGACCCCCCGCTCGAGCTTATTAGGGCCGCCGAAGTTGAGTCTGTCATCAAGGGTCTCGCTATCCGTAAAGCCTCCGGCGCTGATGGTATCAGCAACAAAGTGGTCAAACACTTTTCTGTCCCCTTAATCTATCTCCTAGTCAGCATCTTCAATGCGGCCATGAGCAACTGCTCTTTCCCCGTTGCGTGGAAGTCCGCCGACGTCATCGGCATCCACAAGCCAGGCAAGAAGGCTACCGAGCCCTCTAGCTACCGGCCCATCAGTCTCCTCAGTACTCTGGGGAAGATCTACGAGCGTCTCATTCGGAGGCGTCTCTGGTCCCATATCCACGAACATAAACTCCTTCCCGACGAGCAGTTTGGCTTTAGAGCTAGACACTCTTGCGTTCAACAAGTGCACCGCATCACGGAGCACATTCTAGATGGCTTCAACGCGAATCCAAAACCGAAAGGGACTCTCGCAGTCTTCTTAGACGTGGCGAAAGCCTTCGACAAAGTCTGGCACGACGGCTTGATTTTCAAGCTGTACCACATCGGCGTGCCAGATCGTCTTGTGCACATCATACAAGACTTCCTTAGGGATCGAAGCTTTCGCTACCGCGTCGAGGGGGAGCGATCGTCTCCCCATCCTATCAGAGCCGGAGTGCCCCAGGGCTCCGCGCTTTCCCCCTTGCTTTTCTCGCTGTACACCAGCGATATCCCGCGGTCATTTCATCCCAGTGTGCAGCTCGCACTCTTTGCGGATGACACCGCTATCTACTGCTCCGGATGGCAGAGAGTTCACATGCGTGGTCGCCTCCAACGAGCCCTCACCGAGATCGGTGCTTGGTTCAGGAAATGGCGGATCACGGTTAACCCAGATAAAAGTGCAGCGATGTACTTTTCTGACTACAAGCGTGGTCCGCCAGCGAAACCACTGTCCTTGTTCGACAAGCCCATTCCCTGGGCTTCGTCTACCAAATACCTGGGGGTTACCCTTGACACCAAACTCAACTTCAAGGACCATATTAAGCGAGTGCGCGATAGGGCTGCCTTTGTCTTAGGCCGCCTCCACCCTCTCATCTGCAAGCGTAGTAAGCTGTCCCTTAGAAATAAGGTGACGCTTTACAAAACTTGCGTTCGCCCCATTATGACCTACGCATCTGTCGCGTTTGCTCATACTCCCTCAGTACATCTGGATCGACTTCAGGTGATCCAGAACCGCTTTGTCCGCAAGGTGGTCGGGGCTCGCTGGTACCAGCGAAACTCCGACCTCCACTGCGATCTCGAACTCCCATCCATCCGTCAATTTATGAAGGATGCATCCCGCCGCTATTTTGATGCGGCACCTCATCACCCCAACCCTCTCGTAGTCAGAGCTTCAAACTACTGTACAGACACGACAGACTCGCCACCCCGTCGTCGCCGCCCGAGACACGTCTTGAGCGACCCGGATGATCCTATAGCAGCCGTAGTATCGGCTGCGCTAGGATCACCGGACCAGTCTAGACCAGTCTCTTTCTGGCTCAGGTACCGCTTTCGGCACCGGTATAGGATACCAGCGTAACACAATCAGACACCGACCCCGCCGGCGAGGTCGACGTACCCCCCGTAGGTTAGCTAGAACGGTCGCGACTTTCAATAGGGTCCACTCTTCCAGTGGACGTAGCCTTCTCGATCCTCTTATCCCGGCAACGGCCCAAGCCGAGGCTCGCACCCCAGGGGTGCCCTTGAGCTAGTTGCCTCCCACTTTTGACGGCTGGGCGCCCTAAGCGCCCGCCCTCCCGCCCGGTGACGCTGTAAAGGTCGATAGAGACCAACAGCATTAGCTCGTTCAAAAAAAAAAAAAAAAAAAAAAAAAAAAAAAAAAAAAAAAAGGCTCGGGCTCACTTTTCGGGCAGCGCTCAGAGGCGACGGACGTTCTATAAAATCACGCTATTAATTATTGTCGGTTCTTAGTAAATTTTAATAAATATTTGTATGTTGATTGTAAAGTTACTTTTTTAAAAACTAAAACCACTTAGGATTTCCAACAATATATTATTATTTCGCGAGCGTCAGCACGTAACGTAAAGCCGCTGCGGCTTGCGTTAGTAACTGGCTCCCAGAAGAAGCACATCGAGTATGTCCGAAACCTGGTCGGAGTATTTCGACTTTTTAATTAACGTGACTTTAGCCGTTGTTTATCTTACAAAATGTTTTTACTTTTAATAAATATAAAAAAGTTTACCATAGAATACGTTGCAAGCTTAGATTCTGGTATAGAATCTCTTAGATAATTCACGCTAGGGTTAGTTTCGGCCGCATTCGGCACGCTTTCGGTATTAATATCTTGATCCGTCATCCGGTGACGGGTTGAGAATCGATGCCCAGCCAAAGGGTTAAAGGGGCTCTCAAAGTTTTCTCCACAAGGCTTATACATTGTGATAGTACAAATAATTTTATGTAGTAGGTAGTGTTGTTAGTACATTTAGTGGGTTGGTATCATTGATTTTTGTAAAGGTAATTTGATACGTTTAAAAAATACTTTCAAATTCTTCACCATTTAACATTTTGGCACAACAATTTACTAGGTAGTAATAATGATAATGATAATGATAACGCCCTAACTAGGATTCCCTGTGTCTAGGACCCAGGAACTACATGGACCATAGTCCTACAACACCAGACTCAGAAAAGTATTTGCGCTTTTTTGTGACCTAGATTTTTGATATACGCCATTGTTTGTTCTACTGTGATTATTATGATTATATATATTACTAATGTTATGTCTATCGAACATTATTTATGAACATTGAACAAAGAACATACCAATATAAAAAATATAATAAAGAACAAAGCATCAAAGTTTGAGCACCAATTCGTTGGAGTAGTGTAGCCAGAGATTTATTCCACGTCACAGACAAAGGGTTAAGTTGCCATTAATTAACGGGATTCTGGTTGAAAGAAAGGGTTGCTATAATCTGCAATGCATGAAATTGTTGCGCACTGATATTTATTTCGAAATGACGGAGTGAAAATAAATTAAAGGTTTCTTATACCTACTTACGTGTCCTATATTTTCAGCATATTTTTTTTGGGTTTGCTCTAAAATAAATTTTCAGCATTTAACTTATATATTACAGACTCTAACGTGAGTGCCTAGTAGTATTCTTATAAATACCAAACGAGTAAACAGCTATCACTCACGAGCTATCATTCAGCTGAAAAACTCGATCAGTGTTTTGGCAGTTTAGACACAGTATAACTAATATTATAGCATTGTCTAGGCCCATATTCATGGAGTATACATGGTCATCGCTTTTCTTCATGGCGGCATGGGCCTGCGCTGACTGGTCGAGTTTCTCGACTGAAATGCTATCTAATTTAGAAGTAGTAGCTTTCTTTCTATCAACACATGAGTGTAGAAAGAAATAGATATTATATTCATGGCAAAAAGTACGCATAAGATAAAAAATACATATATATACATACACGTGTCTATTTACTACTTGTAATGGCCCATGGTCGTTGTAGTTCTTGGGACACAGGGAATCCTTATTCGGGTCCAGGATCTATGTGATCGTTGGGTATTATTTATAAATTTTTTTATAATTTTTTTCTAACATCTGATGGTAAATTACATCATAGCCAAAGGCGCCACACGGATAATCGAAAAAAGTGTTTACCTTCATCCCAGTACGTCACAACAAATTGTGTCGGTATTTAATTTCGATTAAATAACACCATCCCTAAACTAATGTTCACCATTTTCCCACCATCAAAACAACAATCCCAACTTGACAACAATAGTGATGGGCTGAAATCCGACCCACCCACATAGATTGATGGTACGAATGATCCTTTTTTAGAAGAGCCTTTTGGATCCCTTTTCGATTTAACAGCAATTAAAAAGTTTTACAAAGGAAAAGGGTTAACTTCGTTTGCGTATAATTGGTCTGATATAGAATGGAGAACTGATTCGATAAAATGATATCGATATCGATATGAATATTATTTATTTTTATTTATTTATTTATTTATTGCATTATGTAACAAGGAGATGCATATAACACACTAGTTACACAACCCTGCTAGGGCATAGCAAATAAAGATTATCAGTAAGTACCCGTGCAAATTTACATAATAATAATTATTAACTCACCCGATTGAGAAGTAATGCAAGAGTTACAATTAATTCAGATTTGATAAAAAGGTTTCGATTATAGATCTTTTACTTCCATCGTTCGATTTAGATTTCAAAATATAGGTTATCAAATAATGGAATAATATTTTTTATGATATTTAGAATGAGTTTATTTAAATTAGTATTGAAATACAATTTATAATAGCTTAATGAACTAAACTATTGTATTAACATTTTTGTCTCACTTCCGCGTTGGACACTTCTTGGCTATTAAAAGAAGATAGATAATTATTAAGTTATTATTAGACTGCTTGAGATTTAAGTATGAAAATTAATAATGTATAGATTTGTTCAATAATGTTGGAATTTATAATAGTCTACTGAGAAAACCTTATATTATTAATGAAACCTCTCACCGTAACCTCAATTATGCCGTCAAGGGTGTTTTAGACAAAAATTCCATAAATCACTAGGGAGGAAAGTAAATGGGAACTTATTTATTGGAATATTAAAAAAAAGAGTGTTCTTTAGACCACATGACTGAAGTAAAACCTCTTAAGCTTAGTTCCATCTATCGCCTGGTATAACTTTGTTTTTTCTTTGTTAATGTTGCCATCTTAACAATTGTAAATTGTCATTTTACCCACACAAACATAATAATTCAAATTTTATCTTTGCTGTGTTGATAATGGAGATCTATGAGAAACAACTTCAATTTCCGTTCGCCTTGAACTCACCAGCTTACTCCCAAGTCAAGCGTACGTAAAGAAGTTTTACTTCAAAAATTCTTGTTGGACATTTTTATCAATCGGATCATCAGGGCTATGTAGTGAAGCACCATCTCATACACTTCATAATTATATCATAATCACACCAAAATATCGATATATCATGGTCCCATCACTAAGAGTGCTCGAGACAACTTTTTACGTGGAAAATAATTAACTCAAATCTTGAAAGAAGACATTGAAATATACTAGGGGTCTCTGTAATTCTGTAAATTGATTCAACACGCTTCCAAGCATCTGAAACGTTTCGCGGTTTTAAAGGTAAAGGATTATTTGAACTGGTCCAGTAGGTTGAAGGGTTATGTTTAAGCAACAACGAGAGTTTGATAAGAAAGAAGCAGGAACAAAACTTTTGCGGTTTGAAAGAACAAACACGGAGTGAAATATATTAAAGGTAAGACAGACAAAAATCATGTAATTTTTTTTACATTTATCGCTAGTCAATTTAAGTTTAAAATAAATAATAATTATTACTATTACGATAGTAAACTATTATTAGTTTTGAATTTGATTGTGTCAATTATCAGTTTCACTGGATCCATTATGAATCCAGCAATGGATCAATTAAAATGAATTTATTTTTACTTGAAATGGAAACTAGATCAGTTCAAATGCAGCATCATTTGATTTCTCCTGCAAATAATTAAATTAAAAAGATTTTACGTAGCAACCTTGAAAACAGTGGCTAACCAATTGAATTAAAAAAAAATGTAGAGAGCAATGCTACAGTTTTTCCGTATACATTTATACAAAATAAAATATTATTTATATCAGTAAATGGTGTAGTACTTCAAACTAGGCACTTAGGTACAAAAATAAGTTAATTTTAAAATTTTAATTTTTATTCATATAAATAAACCTAAAACTTTGAATATCGGTATTCTTAATAATACTTTTTAATTTTATGTTTTGGCTCCACACCTCCGTGTATTTAGCCAGTGTCAAGTAATTGATAATTTATCAAGTTATCGATATTTCACGCAAATGTGTCAAGTCACAGTCGAAGTCATCAAGTCAAGTCATAGTCAAGTCAGTCAAGTCATAGTCAAGTCAGTCTAGTCAGCCATACTCCTAGTAAAGTGGTGGCAACTTTACTTGAAGCTTTTTTTATGTTAAGGAATGACGTGACGAGCTAGCCGTTCACCTGGTGTTAAACGATACGGCTGCCCATACCAGCTGCAGTGTCACTCGGAACTCTAAAGTATAGAGGTTCGCGTGACACTGCACTGCGCACGTCATCCAGAGACATCCGCACAATCTAGTAAATCAAAATCAAAATTTCAATTCAAACCGGGACACAGCAGTGCTTGCGCACTACTGCTTGGCGGCAGAATAACTGGCAAAGCAGTGGTACCTACCTAGACGAACTTTGCAGTAAAGTACTACCACCTATGGAGTTCTATGCTAGAGCTATATCTAGAGCTTCTATGGAGTTTTGGAAACAACACGAAAAGAAACGTTTCACCATCATTATACCATTTTCCCACACTCACGCCTGTAATCCAGCACTTAACAATTAGAAAGCCACCAATTTTATGCACTAACACTGAAAATAACACAAGTTTTGGAAAATAATACAATGCGGCGACGCGATCCTTTTCGCTTTCCCGCCAAAACTCTCTTAATAATACTTACTAATAAAATATTTTTCACCTTATTATTTTAGAACCAATTTTCGAGGCAACAAAAATGTTTTATCCAAACAACTTCCTTCGAGCCGGATTTGAACCAGCGACCTATGGATTACCATTTTATTGCCAACTACAGTCCACCGCTCTACCAACTGAGCTATCGAAGGTGTGAAAGAGATCGCGAAATTACGTTACGGTTTCACTTGATTAGAATATAGGTGAAATAATTATGTAGATTACATTCATAAATTTAGTGATAAAATCAATTCAACCAGATTCAGGCAGAAATGTCGACTTAAAAAAATGACACGAAAATATATACATATTCGATTGAATTTAGATCACGTTACGTATGTATTAGAAATAGTGGCTAAATTCTCTTAGATCACCGATACAAACCTTATTATGATAGTGATAAAATTGAAATCTCGAAAATTAGAAATAACTAAGAAAAAGTATTATGACAAGGTACTACCTACAATCTACTCATCCAACAGAAACCAGTCCCAAGCTCCTATTAAATTAATCGACTGACATTAACAATATTCAGTAAACAAGTCGTAATACAAAATGTTTGCAAGATAACTGAATCACCAATCAGCGCTGCAGCGCTTACCTATTATTCTGTGGCTACATACAAAATACTCGAAATATTTCATCGCGAGCGAAACACTAAATTATCTAAATAGAGATCGCCCCGCAATCAAGAGATACGGATGGATTGTGGAGATAAATTGCTGGAAGTGACTTTTTGAACCCATTAATACTTTTGGTCTCTACCAACCTTTGCAGCGTCGCCCGCATAAGGCGCCCAGAAATCAAATGTGGGAGGCAACTAGCTCAAAGACACCTCTGGTAAAATAAAACTTTATCAAGTGACTAGCTGCGCTCCGCAGTTTCACCCGCAGATAAAAAGTATTTTAACTATTATTAACCCACGAGAACATTTCATTTTTCCGGAATAAAATGTAGCCTATGTGCTAATCCAGTGTATAAGCTATCTTGATACCGAATTTCATTCAAAACCATTCAGCCGTTTGGGCGTCAAGGAGTAACAGACATACGGACATACACACATATAAACATTCGCCTTTATAATATTAGTGTGAAATGTGATAACCTATTCATAGCTACGATGCAAAAAATCTGTTTTGTCAGCCTTATTAACATAATATTTTTTTTTCTAATCAATAATTTTTTTTGTTTATTTTTTCAGGCACTTCCAGTTGCAACTATACCAAATTCAGAACAAGAGTAGGAAGCCTCGCGCACCAAAGATGGCGAACGGAAGCGCGTCGCGCCTACTGTCATGGCGGGCGGAAGTACCCTCACAATTTGATAAATAGTTGTTCTTTAACAGTTTTTCTCATGCAAATGAGGGGTTGGGATGACGGATGGCGTTCGTCACCATTCCCTAGGATGGATTTAATTTGAGATTTCGCTGGGGCGACTAATCTAGGGAGCGGAATGCTGATTGTGTGAATATGCTTGACGGAGCTTCTGGTTTGTGGCGGGAGTTTTTAAATAAAACTTCTTTTATTTTTTAACCTTACCGCCTTTTAAATAATAATAATAATAATAATAATAATATGTGTGGACATCTTACACAACGCCATTTAGCCCCAAACTAAGCAAAGCTTGTACTATGGGAACCAGATAACTGATACTGTACTTAGATAATTTTTGTTTGTAAATACATACATAGAATACAATATAACACCCAGACACAGAACAAACATCGATGTTCATGACACAAATGTTTGTCCTGGGTGGGAATCGAACCCACAACCCGCAGTTCAGAAGGCAGGGTCACTACCAACTGTTCTATGATTTGAATTTGATCGTATTTTGAAAGTAGATAGGTATAGATTTATATAGAGGTATAGATATATATAGGTTCATGCTTTTTTCTTCTATAAGTACCAAAAATACTATTTTCCTTACCCAATAACTCATCATTTTTTTTAATAAGCAGATTTAGATGAACATTCTTATGAAAGTATCTCAACGAATGATGTGACGGGATAGCCGTTCGCGTTACGTTACGTCAACTGTTGCACGCTATGTACAGTCTATGGAAGAATAAGACATAGGTAGTATCATTTGTTCAATAAAATCTTTTATTACTTTGGAGGATCAAAATTGATTCCGGAGGCGGCGGGTTGGATTTCCGCGGCAGGACAAGTATTTGTGCACAGAAAAAAAAAAGTGTTAGTACTTGTTCGGAGTCTGGGTGTTGTGGGACCATGGTCCTCGTAGTTCCTGGGTCCCACAGGGAATCCTACTTAGGGTCCAGGATCTATGTATGTGATCGTTGGGCGTTATTATTATTATTATTAATTTCGGTTCGGCACCTTCCAAAAATTTAATATTGTCTATTATAAGTAACTATCAATATGCGACTTACACCTTTACATTTCTAACGCCCGCATCATTTTCAGTATAACAATTACTGGTTACCACCCCTTGGAGACGGTTCAAGGTGTAAAAAAAGGAAAGGTCAAAACAGCAGATGGTAAGCCAACGGTAATGTCAACCGTAGCGCACGCGCCTTGTTATTTTCTAGTTATTTCTCTTGCAAATTAGTACGTATTAGCTTTTTTTGAATACAGGTGATCGTCGGTGATGCTAGACTTACCACGTTACTCATTCAATCAAGGAAATATGCCGTGGAATCATTGACAAGAATCCAACTAATACTAAAAGATTTTGTTTAGTATTAGTTATTATATCATTGTAGTATTTAAAAAATAAAGGGCAATTTGCCGTGAAAAAAATCTATAGATAGATAGATAGATAGATAAACTCTTTAAAGAAACACCACATCTTAAATAATTTAAAAAAAAAGTGAACAAACTTAACCAAAGTGTAACAATGGGCGGTCTTATCGCTCAGAGCGATCTCTTCCAGACAACCTTGCACGGAAAGGAATAACGCAGTAATATATGGACGGTGGTTTTCATATACATTCATTATATACATATTATATACATTATATTAATTATATATACATTCAGTTTTTATTTAAAAGACTCGTCTATTTTTCTGCTTTGCAATTTTGCTTATTTTCTTACAGCTGTGCAATAATTGACATGTTTTTTTGTACGCGTTGGTGGACCAAATAAAAAAAATTAGCATTAAGTCCGCCTTTGTACAAGTTTTACGCAACTTATTAAGTATATTATTATTCCTTGACATAGGTAGTTATAAGATTTTTAAGGCCATGCAAAACATTACCATTTAGTTAATTTCTCATTATTATGCCTCTTAATCATTACATTATAGTATACAATATAATAGTAAATTATTATAATTATAAAGGTGATTAATATCTGGTATTACTACGGATCCCTAAAAAAGCATGTCATTAATATCCTTAAACCTACGCAACTGGTAAATTATAATAATATGTGAGGACATTTCACACAGCGCCATCTAGCCTCAAACTAAGCAAAGCTTCTACTATGGGAACTAGATAACTGATACAATACTTAGATACTTTTTTTAAATACATACATAGAATAGAATATAACACCCAGACACAGAACAAACACCTATGTTCATCACACAAATGTTGGTCCTGGGTGGGAATCGAACCCACAACCCATAGGTCAGAAGGCAGGGTTGCTACCAACTGAGCTATCGGGCCAGTCAAAAATTAACTCAAAGTGGTTCAAAACTTTTTCCTTCTATACACCTTTGAACCTGAATTAGTAGCTACATACTGGATTATGAAAATGTCTCAAAACCCCTTTAAAATGAAAAAGGAGATTTTTAAACTAACTCTTGGCCAACATCAGGTGTTTTTACAACAAACTTTAAAGAAATGAACCATAAAAGGTCAATCTACAAGGCAGTGTCCACGCGTCGCGTTTTTCCTCGGACATGTATGACTCACGATGGTATGCACCCGTGCTTTACCGAGCGTGAAGGCACCTGGCCACACTAAGCGTTTTGCTTGATAAAAATGAATTTTATGTTATCATGAACAAAGTAGAAAATAAATATACGGGAAATAAAGCAGGTGTGAATGAAAGTAAATGAACGTCACAATGGGTTATTACTTGGAATGTAGACTTTATTATATTTGCAGTAGCTTCATTAATAAATGCCTTTTTGCAAATTATTGTCTATCACTATATAGTTAGATGATTATTAATTTGACAGCACACATTTGACAGCCTCTGTGGTGTGGTGGTTGAGCAGGTCGGCTCATAACCCGGAGGTGGCGGGTTCGATTCCCGCGGCAGGACAAGTATTTGTGCACAGAAAAAAAAGTGCAAATACTTGTTCTGAGTCTGGGTGTTGTGGGACCATGGTACTCGTAGTTCCTGGGTCCCTAGACACAGGGAATCCTAGTTAGGGTCCAGGATCTATGTGTGATTTAAAAAAAAAAATACTTTAGATCTTTAAGTTTCTCTTTAAAATTTTTAAAAGCAGTAACGTTAAAATTGTCAAAGTAATAAAACTTATTGTTTGATTTTCATTAAATTGGTACTAAACATTGCAATAATTAAAAAAATATTCCCATGCATACGCTTATCTATCGGTCAGCCAACAATCCGCCCTCATAACTCATTGTCCGATCCATTAAAACTAAAACGTGATGTGAATAACCCTAAACAATCTCCCATCTCTTTTTCACATACGGAAGCCATCAATAAAAGTCTTGAAAACAAGAGCAACCATCTTACTCATACCACCATGTTCACCTCTATCACCCTTGCCTTTAAAGTTGTTATTAACATAATCTAGCTTTATGAAATTTTTGCTACCGATTTCAAAAGCAGCTATAACCTTGCGCTTAGCATAATCTTTATGATTTAAATGATAGAGTTCAAAACTGTTCTGATAATAAAGTTGTAAAAACATAGTCCAGTGAATTTAAGGCCCGCGAAAGAGTCAATGCGTTAATCTGCATAATAAAAGAAACGGTTTAAAATATGCGAGCGGGCACACGGTCTGCTTAATTGCTTGATGGTGGCGACTATCAATTGCAAATAGGAAAGAACTGTCCACTCCATTGCTTCGATTGCTTGTCCGAATAAGTTTGAAGAATTTTTGCAGGGAATGATGTGGAGTCGAATTTTTAGCTTTTTGCGTTTGTTCACTTTTCCTATTTACGTCTATGAAAATAACCTGGTATCCCTAAATTAGTAGTTTTTAACTAGCAACACACTTCTTTTGGTGTCGTTTTCCGCCATCCGTCGAAGGCGGTTCGGTTTTGTCGTAAAATATAATTTTCGTGCTATATCGCGTGTGCGACCACCCGCACCCATCCAAGGCTGTGCAAAACCCAAATCATCACCCGGCGCAGGCGCCATACTGGTCAGGTAACCCAAGCTCATTCGGAGGTAAGCTAGCGAACCAAAGTTTAGTGGAAGGTACCAAAACACCAGCCCAAATCCACCTAAACGAATATCCTGGTGAGTTGCACAGATCCTAACTTTTTCTCGTTTTCGTTTCCCCATTTCTTTGAATACAGTCCACTTATATCGCAACCTTTTTTCGTAAATAACCGCTTAATAATAACATTTTTTTGGTCCTTCAGCCGTATCTGTTGTAGTAGTGACCTATTTTCGTATTAATAGTGTTATTTAATCGAATTTTGTAAAAATTTGCATATTTATTAAATACCCTACACTTATTTTGTTAGCTTAAAAAATATCTACCGTCGGATGATTTATATTGAAAGTTGGTAGTAAATAGTAGAATTTAATTTAATTTGTTTGGTTGGTTGGCAAGTGTCAAAGTGATCGTCATATTTAGTTGTCAAAGTTGTTGAAAGTCAAAAGTCACAATGACAGAACTGTCAGAATCATCGAAAGTTTGTGAAGAAGTTTCGGCTGATCCTAACCTTATTGCGCGTGATTATGCTATCAGGCGATTGGATATGATTGACTATGATCAAGGCTTGGATTTGGCGGGCTATACGGAACGGGATTTAAATGAAATAGCGGCAGAGTTTCATGCGGCTCAGCGAAATGTTATGTCGTCGTTACCGTCCAGCCATGCACGTAAAACAGAAGTGTCGGTCACCATCAAGTTTGAGAAAAAGTTTCGTGAAATCAAAAAGCGTTTATCATTGTGTAATGTGTCCGCGAATAACAATAATAAGGCTGTGAGTTCGTCGTCCCCTGTTTCAGCAAAATTACCGAAGTTATTGTTGAAAACTTTTGATGGTAAAGTAGAAAATTGGATTTGCTTTATTCAACTATTTGACTCCTTGGTTCACAAGAGGGATATGTCGAATGTGGAGAAGCTCCACTATTTATTGTCGAGTGTCGAAGGTAACGCCTATAATTTGATAAAAAACTTTCCCTTAACTGATGATAGTTATTTAGATGCATACAATACCTTGAACAAATATTATAACAGGAAGAGGCAGATTGCATTCACCTACTATGATAAACTTTTGAATTGTGAGTCTATCAAAGCTAAATCTAGTATAGAATTAGAGCGTGTTCACCGTACCTTTGCAGAAAACTTAGCAATTTTAGATAAATATCAGTTACCTGATAGAAATTTCATGCTGTTTCATTTACTATGGTCAAAGTTAGATAAGTTTACACGTGAAGCTTTTCAGTTAGAATTTAATTCAGATGATATACCTAAGTTTGAACAATTGCAAAGTTTTCTTGAAAAACATTATCGTGCCTTGGATATTTCAAATATCAAACCTAGTAATAGTAGTGGGATGACAAGCAATAATATTAGAAAGGGAAAGTCCTCATCTTTTGTTGTGGCAGCTACCAATAATTGTTTGTGTTGTACTGGAAAACATAGCCTTGACTCTTGTGACAAGTTTTTAAAATTATCAACTCAAAATCGGTTTAACTTTGTAAAAGAAAAGAAGCTTTGTCTGTTGTGTTTCTCGGCTTCACATTTAGTAAGAAATTGTCGTTCGGGCTATAAGTGTAACCAATGCCAATATTCTCATCATAGCTTGCTACATTTTGGACGGAAGACTTGCAACAGTAGTTCTGCTGATGATACCAAGAACCAAAATACAGTTTTAACATCAACAACAAAGAGTGACAATGTTTTGTTTGCAACTGCTAAAGTTTTGGTTAGGGACTGCCATGGTCAATTCAAACCTGCTAGGGTCTTACTGGACTGCGCAAGTGCTAGTAACTTTGTGTCGGAATCTTGTGCCCGGTCTCTAGGGTTGCCAATTACTAAAAGTCATCATTCGGTTAATGGTATTGGAAATGTTGTAGCAAACACACTGGGGTCATTGTCCTGTAATATTAAGTCAATGAATAGAAATTTTAGTTTGGATTTGGAAGCTTTTGTGCTACCATCAATTTGTTCGGATCAACCCACACAACAGATAGAGCCAGCATCATGGTCTCATCTTATTGGATTGACACTTGCTGATCCTGAGTTTAAGGACCCAGGACCTATTGATATGCTTTTAAATGCAGATGTTTACTCGTCGGCGTTGCTACCTGGCTTGAAAAGGGGTAAACCAGGGCAGCCGAACGCACTCAATACCAACTTTGGTTGGATTTTGTTGGGTGGTTGTGACTCTAGATATCACACCACCAATTTTCGTTGTCGTAACCCCCAAAATAAAAATTGCTTTTTCGTGTCGAACTTGTCGTTGGATGACTCTCTCAAGAGATTTTGGGAAGTAGAGCAAGTTGGACCACAACCTAAAGTTTTGTCGAAGGAGGACCAACTGTGTGAGGATTACTTCACCCATCATCATTGTCGTACGGATGAAGGAAGATTTGTCGTTCCTTTACCTTTTATCGATCCCTTGAATAAACCGAATTTTGTAGAGTCTCGTGCTACTGCATTAAAAAGATTTTCATCAATTGAGAAGAAACTTCAATTGAACCCAGAATACAAAAGGGCTTATGTCTCGTTCATGAAGGACTATGAAGACTCCGGTCATATGGAAAAGGTAGAGCCACCTGTTGTCGATGATGGCCCCTTCTACTATATTCCTCACCACGGAGTATTACGTCCGGAAAGTAAAAGCACGCCCTTACGCGTAGTTTTCGATGCGAGTTGCAGCGATCGTCAGCATCGTTCGCTAAATGATACCTTGTTGTCGGGACCAAAACTCCAAACAAATATTTTCGACTTGTTGATCCGCTTTCGCTGGCACGCAATCGTATTCACGGGCGATGTGAAGCAGATGTATCGGCAAATATTGGTGCCAGAGTCTGACGCTGATTACCAGCGCATTGTGTGGAGGCCGTCTACTGATGAGCCTGTACAAGATTATAGGCTTCGTACCGTCACTTATGGAGTTTCATCAGCACCCTATCAAGCTCTCCGCACCATTGCTCAATTGGCTGAAGAGACTCGCACTGACCATCCTCTTGGCTCTGCGGTACTAAGTAGAGATATTTTCGTTGATGATGTCGTCAGTGGAGCTGACTCTATCAGTCAGGCTCTAGAGCTGAGATTGCAACTCACTAAAATTTTGTCGTCCGGTGGTTTTGATCTCCGGAAATGGACATCAAATCATAGAGATTTTTTCGTTGACCTTCCCTCTACCGATTTGTATTCTGAGGATTTCAAACGTTTCGAGGACGTTTCTGATGTTTCGCTAAAGATTCTCGGACTCTTGTGGTTTTCGCATTCGGATTGTTTTCGATTCAAGGTGGTCGTAGAAAATCGTAGATGCACCAAGCGCACATTACTCTCGGAGCTCTCCCGCGTTTACGACCCGCTCGGTTTTCTTGGACCAATTACCTTCTACTTGAAGTATTTGGTACAGCTTTTGTGGATTTCAGGCGTCTCGTGGGATGATGATGCACCTGAATTTATTGTTTCAGAATGGATGCGATTCAAATCACAGTTGTCGTCGTTGTCATCTATATCCATACCACGTCGTATGGTGTCGTCATTTGTCATTTTACAAGTCCACGGATTCAGTGATGCGTCTGAACGTGGGTTCTGTGCCGTGACTTACGTGCGTGTTGTCGATGCAGAAGGTTCTTGTTCTGTATACTTTTGTTCCGCACGTTGTCGACTTGCACCTCTTCGTAAGCTATCGATACCCAGACTGGAACTCCAGGCTGCAGTTTTATTGTCTGACCTGATGACTGCTATCGTAGAAGCGCTCAGCCCGTTTCACGCAGTTCAAAATATCATCGCGTGGTCTGACTCTACAGTCGCCTTGTCGTGGATCAAGTCTTGTCCATCCAAATGCAAGACTTATGTGGCCAATAGAGTCAGCCACATCCAGGAAAGAATTGCGCCTGAGTTCTGGCGGCATGTGGGTACCTCGGACAATCCGTCAGATTGTGGTTCCCGAGGAACTCTACCTATCGATTTGGTAGAGCATGCACTTTGGTGGAATGGCCCAACCTGGCTGTCGAAGCCTAAGGTTGAGTGGCCTGCTTCGTCTTTCGCTACAAATTCTAGTGTTGTAGAGGAAGAGCAGAAGATTTATACTCTCGTTGCTTCGCTGGAAGTTGATATAGTCGACCAACTTTTGAATAAGTTTTCGTCGCTCTCGACAGTCAAACGTGTCCTTGCGTGTGTTTTTCGATTTCTATATAACTCGAGACCTAATCTCAATCCCAAACATGTCGGTGCTTTGACGCCTTCTGAAATCAAAAGGTCATTGATGTTTTTGATAAAACATGCTCAGCAAAGCGCATTTTCGATTGAGATAGAGAAACTTAGGGCTGGATTTCCAAACTCTCTTCCCAAGAGTTTGCGAAAATTATCGCCGTTTCTTGATACCGCGGGTCTTTTGAGGGTGGGCGGTCGCTTAGCTCACGCAGATATAGATTTTGAAACAAAACACGCTTTACTTTTACCTCGTGACCATCGACTTACATTTTTAATTATCGACGACTATCATCAATCTTTCATGCACCCTGGTGCTCAAACTCTGCAAAATCTTCTTGCTCAAACGTTTTGGATTTTATCGCCCAAGCGAGCTATTCGTGCGGTCATTTCAAAATGTTTGAAATGTTTTCGAGTCAACCCTAAACCCGCTCCGGCTCCGCTTATGGGAAATTTGCCTTCATATCGCGTCAACCAAATCAAACCTTTCTCTACCGTATGTATCGACTACGGTGGACCTTTCGACATAGCTCTCGGTCGTGGACGCGGAGTTAGAACATTTAAAGGCTACATTTGCGTTTTCGTGTGCACAAGCACAAAGGCTATTCATTTGGAATTGGCTTCGGAATTGTCAACGGAGGCATTTCTTGCTGCACTAAAGCGATTTATTGCGCGCCGTGGTCGTTGTAGCAAAATTATTTCGGACCAAGGCAGAAACTTTGTAGGTGCGAGTAATTATTTGGGAACTTTGATGAAAGATTCCGCTGAGTCGCAAGAAATAGAGTTTTCGTTTAGTCCTCCCGGAGGTCCACATTTCAATGGCCTAGCAGAAGCGGGTATAAAATCGGTTAAAACTCATCTCGCGAGAGTCGTTGGAACTCAGAGACTCACTTTCGAAGAATTTTATACTGTACTCGCACAAATCGAAGCCTTGTTAAACTCTCGACCACTGACACCCCTCAGCTCTGATGCAAATGATTTTTCGGCGCTCACTCCTGGACATTTTCTGACGCTAGAGCCTTTGTCCATTCTTCCGGAAGAACAACTTGTTGATTTAAATATTAGTACTCTACATCGTTGGAAGCTACTTCAGAAAATGCACCAAGACTTTTGGCGCAGATGGCATCATGAATACATCCATACTCTACAGCAACGGCTGCGCTGGAATAAGATTCGCGGAGATACAGCTGTCGGTACTCTCGTTCTCATTGTAAATGAACAATGCCATCCGATGCAGTGGAAAATGGGTCGTATAGTTGCCCTGCACAGAGGAGCTGATGGAGTTTGTCGTGTCGCAACGGTTCGAACTGCGACAAGTGAGTATAAAAGACCGCTTGTCAAACTTTGTCCCCTGCCAACCTTTAACTAATTTGCTATTTCTTCCACTTTTTGTTTTGTAACTTTGTCGTTTTTAAATATTTATCGTTTAGTTATTCAGTAAATCTCCCTATTTCGCGTAAATGTGACCATTTAGGTGGGCGGAATGTTCACTTTTCCTATTTACGTCTATGAAAATAACCTGGTATCCCTAAATTAGTAGTTTTTAACTAGCAACACACTTCTTTTGGTGTCGTTTTCCGCCATCCGTCGAAGGCGGTTCGGTTTTGTCGTAAAATATAATTTTCGTGCTTTACTAGCAATTTGTCGAGGGCTCAGCCCTACTTGTCGTTCTTATTAAACCAACTAGTGAAATATCGCGTGTGCGACCACCCGCACCCATCCAAGGCTGTGCAAAACCCAAATCATCACCCGGCGCAGGCGCCATACTGGTCAGGTAACCCAAGCTCATTCGGAGGTAAGCTAGCGAACCAAAGTTTAGTGGAAGGTACCAAAACACCAGCCCAAATCCACCTAAACGAATATCCTGGTGAGTTGCACAGATCCTAACTTTTTCTCGTTTTCGTTTCCCCATTTCTTTGAATACAGTCCACTTATATCGCAACCTTTTTTCGTAAATAACCGCTTAATAATAACAGCGTTTATAAATTAAATGAATTTTATTCCCGCAAGTGAATATCGCATAGGTAACATTAATACAAGTACAATAAAAACTTATATGCACGGTCATAAGATGCATACTGCGTGTTGTCGGGAATAGGTCTTGGCTCAATACAACAACTGAGGCTGCAAACAAAAAACCTTGGTTACTTTAGTCACAACATTTATTCAAAACTATCTATACATATAAAATTCAAAGTCTTGACTGACTGACTGACTTATATATCGACGCACAACCTAAACCGCTGGTCCTAGAGACTTGAAATTTGGAGGATATCTACTTTGTAAAGTGTAGATATCTACTGAGAATGGGTTTATCGAAATTCAACCCCTAAGAGGGTGAAATCGGTGGTTGAGTGACACGCAGTGCCACGCGGGTGAAGCCGCGGGCAGAAGCTTGTTAAAATATAAACACCAAACTATATAATCTTTGAAATTTAACAAATAGGATCATCTCTACACCATCCAGTCTTCTTTAAAGGGGTTTGCCCACAGTCCAGCTTTTGTCCAACACAAATGACCCCAAATAGCAATCATCTCTATTCAGGACTCCACTTTCCCATAGCGGGATGATACGGGTACTTTGATTTGCGATCATATTTGAATGCGATGATTTTGAATTACAGTTAATTAACCAGGCAAATCGGTACTGGACTACAACTTACAGAAGTATTAACAGTACGTTGTATTCTTAGATTATGTTGTTCGTAGTATGTGTTATTATTATTATATTGTTTCACCCTGTCGTCGCCGCTCGAGATCCGTCTTGAGCGACCCGGATGATCCTATAGCAGCCGTAGTATCGGCTGCGCTAGGATCACTGGACCAGTCTAGCCCTTCTGGCTCAGGTACCGCTTTCGGCACCGGTATAGGATACCAGCGTAACACAATCAGACACCGACCCCGCCGGCGAGGTCGACGTACCCCCGTAGGTTAGCTAGAACGGTCGCGACTTTCAATAGGGTCCACTCTTCCAGTGGACGTAGTCTTCTCGATCCTCTTATCCCGGCAACGGCCCAAGCCGAGGCTCGCACCCCAGGGGTGCCCGCCAGCTAGTTGCCTCCCACTTTTAACGGCTGGGTGCTCCCGCCCGGTGACGCTGTAAAGGTCGATAGAGACCAACAGCATTAGCTCGTTAAAAAAAAAAAAACTATGTGTTATTAATAATAATAATAATAACTCTTTATTAAAACACCACATTACCAACCATTTACTCCCAAACTAATACACACTGCGTAACAATAGGATAACTAAGTGTTTTCTATTATTTTGTCTTTACTTATTTCAAACTTGAAAAAAGAAACAAAAACAAAGTTAATTCATTCCTCAATTTCATTCCTCCGCTATTTTTTAGTAAAGTAGTAAAGTTCTTTTATTATGAGAATTTAATTAATTAAACTAATTTTAGACAGCCTCTGCGGTGTAGTGATTGAGAAGGTCTACTCATAATCCGGAGGCAGCGGGTTCGACCACATTCCCAAAATATTTTCCCTTTCAAAAACCAGCCAAGTGCGTGTTGGACTTGAGATAAAAGTACGCTCTCAGTGCGCGAGTCCGAATCGCACTTAGCCAGTATTTTTTTAATAAATCACTATATATATTTTTTCATCTTATCTATCACCTATCTCATTTCAACAGTCAATGCAGAATAACCTGTTACCTAAAAAATAATTAAGTGCATGGTGGCATAATAAAAACAACTATTATTACTTTTTTATATTGACTATCTATGTAATAATAATAATTTCAATTAATTAATTTATAATAATATAATTAATAATTTTCTTTTCTTTCTTTCTTAATATTGATATATTGTACACTTTCATTCAAAGATCCTTACTGTAAAGTTTCTGTAAGTGAACATTGTTTTGTATGTATACGTAACATTACTGGGGCTAATTTTAATATAAGGGTTGATTGGGGCAATATCATAATGAAATCATAGAGTTGAATGTAGCCGTAGGTGTCCTGTAATTAAATCCCGATATAAACCTTTCAGATAATCAAATACTATTTGTGATGAGTACCTGAGTTGCCATGTGACGTCATAATTTGTTATTTCGTAGTAACTGTGAATGAGATAGCTCCACGCGATCTTTATGTTGCCAGAAAAGGACAAGTGACTAAAGACCAAAACCTGTAAATTAAATCCCGATATAAACCTTTCAGATAATCAAACACTATTTGTTTCGAGTACCTGACTTGCCATGTGACGTCAAAATTTGTTATTTCGTAGTAACTGTGAATGAGATAGCTCCACACGATCTTTGTATTGCATGAAAAGGACAAGTGACTAAAGACCAAAACTTTTAATTCGTATCAATTCTCGATTAATTAACCGATTTTATTTATTTAAATTAAACTTTTTTACGCACGCTAAGCTGGTGAATGTGTAACGGGTATTGATCGGGCGAGGTGAACGGATGTGAAATAAAAGATATAAGTTCTCCCTCTCAACGTAAAGGTAGAAAGAGAGAGTTACGTTTCATATATTACTGTATAGGAAAGAGAGATGGAGAGCTAAAGAAGTTTTATTTCAGTTGTGTGGTATAAGAAAAACGTTTTTTTTTTTAAATATCATGTTCATTATTTTAATTTAGGAAAATACATTTTCTTTGTCGGCCTTTAATAATTAGATAATTTAATATATTGAAAATCATTTTTTTAAATGCACAATAAGTTGAATAACAGAATAGTTTACAACAGTGACGTCCAATAAACGTCAAAGCAATAATGACGTCACGGGTTTCTGAATTTTTACGATTGCGCCGTGCAGCGCTCGTAAAAGGTTTATTTTCTAGGGTTTATTAATGTGCATGTGTGTGTGATGGTTTTGGAGATGATAACGAATAGTAAAATCTTTAAAAAAATATAGTAAAAATACAGAATCTAGCTGTGCATTGCGTGAAACATTAATTTAGAAAATAAGCTAGAATGATTCAACAAAAAAAAAAGGCTTGAAAATTTTGACACTTCACTAATACTTCACAAATTTTTATGGATTTGATAGTTTCAATGCGCAGTTTATGTGAATAGTTACTATTTCGAAATGAAAATGAAAATTATATTTGAAATTTCAAATTAGGAATGAAATTTTCCCTGTTGCATTGAAACGAAAGTTCCGTAATCACTCCATAGATCACCAAAACAATCATTTACTTATATTAAAAAATTGTTTTATGATTTAAGAAAACCAATTTAGTAAAAATGAAAATAGATTATTTTCCTCCAAATAAAAACCTATAAACCTATATTGATGTTAATTTTATACGTACTTTGATAATGCGCTTTATGTTCCTTCATGATATTCCTATCAACAAAACTCGAGCTTTCAACTGTCATCACAAAATGTTGCAATCGACAATAATAATAACCCACAGCACAAAAAAAAATGTTGTCCACCAATTCACCATCAATTACAAGCACCCCAGCGATTTTATAACATCACCGCGTTAGCCATATAGAATTTAAGACAGTTACTAGGTGGTAGGACTTTTCTGCAAAGTTCGTCTAGGTAGGTACCATCGCTTTGCCAGTTATTCTGCCGCCAAGCAGTAGTGCGCAATCACTGGTGTGTTCCGGTTTGAAGGGCTGTAGCTAGTGAAATTACTGGGCAAATGAGACTTTATGGCCTGAGGTCACAGTCTAGTAATCTTACTAGATTGTTCTGCGGTCTTAAAGACCTTACCAGACGTTCCGCCGCTGCTGACACCGACAAAATTTAATAATAATACCATGTTTGATAAAAATTCTCCAACAAGCGTACACACACTAACCGCATGGATTGCAGCGCCCAAAAAATATTTAATAATATATAATAAAATATGTAGGTGTACAACACCAACCGCCGTACACACGCTATGACGCGATGGTCTTTATTGCAGCACAATTTTCCAGGGTACTCATTCCCATTCACAAATTTAAAAAAAGAAGTGTGCTTTAGACCACACTAGTGTAGTAAAACTTCTTTAGTTTAGCTCCATCTATTGGCCGGTATAACTTGGTTTTTGCTTTGTTTATTTTTAATGTTGCCATGTTGACAATTGTAAATTGTCATTTTACCGGATACACTAACATAATAATGCAAATTTTTAACTTGGTTATGTTACAATGGAGATCTACGTTAACCCACAAATTTCAACTTGCGTGCGCCTTGCCAGCTTTCTCCCCAAGTTTACTAGGTGGTAGGACTTTACTGCAAAGTTCGTCTAGGTAGGTACCACCGCTTTGCCAGTTAGTCTGCCGCCAAGCAGTAGTGCGCAAGCACTGCTGTGTTCCGGTTTGAAGGGCACTGTAGCTAGTGAAACGTTACTTTATGATCTGATCTCACAGTTTAGTAATCTTATTACTAGATTGTGCTGATGTCTCTGGATGACGTGCGCAGTGCAGTCTCACGCGAAGCTCTATACTTTAGAGTTCCGAGTGACACTGCAGCTGATATGGGCAGCCGTGTCGTTTAAAATCAGGCGAACGACTCGTCAGGTCATTCCTTAACATAAAAAAAAACGTGAAGAAGTCTCGTTATCTAGACTACTGTCTACTACTTAATACATAACAATTGCAATAAACATCGGTCCGGCATAAATGTCCATCCGTTCGCATCCGTCCGGATATTTACGATTCCGCGTGCCGCCCGGTTTATGATTATGTCCCAATGTTGATTGAATGGTCATGGTTACCCTAGTAGACCGGGAGCTGGGAAACGAGAGATGAAAGTAATTACGATTGAGGGACCTATAATGGTTGGCAGGTTTCGTGATTATTGGGAATATGGTATGGTATGGTACTGGGTTATAATCTGATGATATTACAACCCAGTATTCCATTACCATACCATACCAGAGATTATAACCCAGTATCCCATTACCATATTATACCATATTCCCATATTATACCATATTCCTATCTTTTACCGTGGATGCCGTAAGAGCCGGCTAAGAGAATGTCTACGGAATAGGCAGCTACTTTATATATGGGGTTTTAAACTACACAGCAAGATACCAGCATGTTGGGTACGCTACCTACTGGTAGTGTGCTGGAGTATTTGGACTGTCTATAGGTCATCAGGGCTAGTATGCAGTCCAAATGTTTTATTTTTGTAGTAGGTAGTGCTTAGTATAGTTGTCTAAATATATATAACTCAAAGGTGACCGACTGATTGACTGACTAATATAGTGATCTATCAACGCACAGCCCAAACCAATAGCCAGATCGGGCTGAAATTTGGCATGCAGGTAGATGTTATGACGTAGGCATCCGCTAAGAAAGGATTATTCGAAATTCCATCCTTAAGAGGGTGAAATGGGTGGTTGAATTATTTTTCCATAGGTCATGCCGCGGGCGAAGCTGCGGGCAGAAGCTCGTTTTATTATAAAATACTACTAGACAACGCACGATTATTATTATATTATTTTGAGTTGACAGTTATTTAAATAATTATGAAAGTTAGTGCCTACTATGATTTTGAAAACTTCAACATTAAAACTTTTGTCTTAGGGCATTTCACTGGGACCAATTCGTGGCAACTGACAATCATGAGGTTTTCAATTTCTGTGTTGTATTTATCTTACGTATAATTTTTGTCTTGTATGTTTTTTCTCTCTTTCCTTCTTTATTAAGCCCCGACCTAAAAATTACAGGTGGTTATGAGTTTGAATTGTCTGTGTGTGTTTGTCTGTGGCATCGTAGCTCCTGAACGGATGAACCGATTTTGATTTTTTTTGTTTGAAAGGTGAATTAGCCTGTAGTATTCATAGCTATATTTTATGAAAATTGGTCCAAGATGGCCGTCACCACAAAATGGCGGAATAGATAAATAGAAAATGCTTTATTGCACAAACAACAAATGTAGGTACATAGGCGAACTTAATGCTAGAGCACATGCATTATCTTCCAGTTAACCTGGGTGTGACGTGAACATATTTACTCGTATATACATATTTTTCACAACTCCCTCAATATTCATATCAAATTAAAAGTAGTATTCTACTATACAATATGATAAAATTAAAATCCAAGATGGCCGCCACAACAACATGGCGAATCACGTTATTGTTACTATTTTGTGTTAGGGTTTTTTTTAATTTGATTATCCGTCTGAAATTAACTAAGTAATGAGAATTTCCTGAAACCATAATAATGATACCATACCATCCATTTTACTTAAAACTCATTTGAGTAAAAGCGTCCTCCAAAATGAAATTGAATTAATTTGGAGCATTAAATATGATGCGCACATATTATGCCTTTATTGATCAACTTATAACAAAACAATCCAACTGATATGGTACATAGTTTAGTATAAAAAAATATAATTTCAATGAAAACCTAGTGTAATTAGTAATAATATGTCAATGTCCATTAAATTAATAAGTTCTTGTCATTTCATAACAAATGGGAAAATGATATAATTAATTGTATATCTAGCTATTTCTTCATGCTTTTTTCGTTCACAGTGCCGATCAGTCGCACGAAAATGTAAAAAATTACAGAGCACTCAGAAAAAAATAAAAATATTTTAATGAGTTCATCATCCAGACTGAAAATCTTGTACTACATTCTGCGAGTGTCTCTTGGATTTAACTCCGATGCTTTAGCTACGTCTACGGCAGTGTCACAGATTATGCAACTTTACTGTTGCACCATATTCGTGATTGTTAACACCTTTTTCATTATGATTTGCATTTACGAACGAATAGAACTAGTAGTAATGCCAGTCATTGGATACGATCTTTTATTTTTGTTGAATTATTTATATGGCGATAAAAAAGTGTCTTCGTTTTACAATGACGTCGTACAAACAGACATGCTCATGGGTTTTCGTAAACTCAAATTAGTTCCTAATCATATGATTGTGTTTTTGGCTTTTTTTTTCTTTGGACGGTGCCATTCTTGTTATATTCTTATGACGGTTTTCGCACGTCGTGTTAGTTTGTACAAAACGTCAGTTATGTTAATCTGTAAAATGTCTTCGGATATCAACTATATAACCTTCGCCTGCATTTTTGCTATAACATACGACCGAATGAAACTTCTCAGAAAATGTATACTAAAAAACCAGATACCTATTAACATAGTCGGGAACGCCGAAATATCTTTGGTTATAAGGAAAGTTCGCAAATCCATGTATTACTACAACAACTTGATGGACAATTTTGACAACGTCAATATTTGCATTCAGTTTGTGGTAATTCATTTTTAATCTACAGATTTATAAATGTGGTCTGTACAACTGAACTAATTAGAATAAAAAATTAATAATTATTTATTGAAGGGAAACTTCTTTATGCACGGACTTAGGGAGTACCTAAGCTAGCAAGACGAACGGAAGTTGAAAGTTGTTGGTTAACGTAAATCTCCATTGTCAACATAACAAAGTTTAAAGTTTGTATTATTATGTTGGTACGTCTGGTAAAATCACAATTTACAATTGTCACGATGGCGACATTAACATTAAATAAAGCGAAAACAAAGTTATACCGGCCGATAGTTGGAGGTAAACTAAAGACTTCAATCGTGTGGTCTAAAGTGCAGTCGTTTCTTGTTACGTTTCTGTGTCGGTTGTCTGCCTCCATTTCATTTCTGCATTCCTCATAATTACAGTAATCATTTTCATTATTCCACATATATTGATTTTAATATAATTTACTAAAATATTATTTTTTTTAGATTTGTGTAAACTTCGCAACCATCATTCCTGATACAATTTACGGAATATTTTTTTTAGTGAGATATTATGCAACGGTAACAATAACCTTTTTAAATATTAATGTTTATATTTTTAATTTAATTTCAAATTCATTTTTTACTAGTTAAATAATGGATCCACGCTACTGGGCTATGTTGTCGGCTCAGTATAAGAGCATATGCTCTTTAGAAAATATGTAATTTCATTCAAAATTCATTGCTCCGTTGTGACCTTTAATTCAGATGATGATAATGATGATCAATGTCTTATGTTTTGGTTTGTTATCTTTAAAAACTGATTTTCATCTTATATTCTCAACTGTAAATTTTAATGTCTCCATGAGGCATCATTATGTCGTTTAATGAAATACAGTTAGTAACTGTCAATAATTTACAGCAATTAACTATTCAAAAGGACTATAATATAATTTTTATAGTCCTTTTGAATGGATCAATTACTTAACTTAGATATGCTGACTAGCATATCTGAAATAGCTGATAAATATATCCAAATATCTATCTTGCCTTCCATCTTAATTTATTACTGTATCTGTATTTTTGGTTTCTGTGTCTAGTTTGTATTGTGTTATTGATGTGTTGTGATGTGTTGTTGATGTGTTGTAATGTGTTGTTGATGTGTTGTGATGTATTGTGATGTGTTGTGTTATATTGTCTTTTTAGAAATCGATATGCGAATATAGAACTGAAATTCCTTATTCTTAATTATTAATATATTCTAATTACAGTCACAGACATTATTATTATCAACGTTGGCATCGATCGTATTAGAAACATTTATAAAGTTCTCAATCCTATGCTTACCATGTGTTTATGCTGAAATGATACACAACGAAGTCGAAAAAGTAAAAGCTCTGCTCACCAGTCAACTAATAAAATGTTCAGGTAAATAGTTTTGACTTAAAACTTCTTTACGCACGCTTGACTTGGGGAGTATGCTGGCGAAGCGAATGGAAGTTGAAAGTTCAAACTACAGTTCCAGCACTTCTTAATTCTCAATAATTTCAGATTCCCGCTTGATATTCGAATTGGAAACGTTTCTGGAGTATGTGAGCCGACGTCCCTTCAAAATGATGCTTCTACGCGCCATTCCCATTGACGCATCTACGCCCAAATCGATCATTGTTCTATGCATTACTTACGTCATTCTATTCGTACAATTCTCACATTTAAAGTACAATAATTAGCCAATATTAGTTATTATTACAGACAAAATAAAAGGATGTATTAAAATATACTAATATAATAGACAGCCTCTGTGGTGTGGTGGTTGAGCAGGTCGGATCATAGCCCGGAGGCTGCAGGTTCGATTCCCGTGGTAGGATAAGTCTTTTTGCACAGAAAAAAAGCGCAAATACTTGTTCTGAGTCTGGTTGTTGTGGGACCATGGTCCACGCAGTTCCTGGGTCCCTAGACACGGAATCCGAGTTAAGGTCCAGGATCCATGTATGTGATCGTTGGGCGTTATTATTATTATATGATATTTTTGGAATATAAGTAGTCTTCACATTTTTTGCACCACGTTATTCATAACGTTGTGATTTTTTAGCACTTGCAATGATTAATTAAATCATTTAAAATAATTATATCAAGATGTTCAATTATGAGTAAAACTTTTTGTTCATATTAAATAATGTGTTGTGTAATAAATTAGTTTCATTAATGTTTTAATTTAGATCATAGGACAATCTATACATATAAAATTCAAAATCTTGACTGAATGAATGATTGACTTATGTATCAACACACAGCTTAAGCCGCTGGTCCTGGAGACTTGAAATTTGGAGGGTGTGTTCTTTATAAAGTGTAAGTATTCACTGAAAAGGGTTTTTTCAAAACTCTACCCCAAGAGGGTAAAATGGGTGGTTTAATTATCTATAAAAAAAATTCTTTTCCGGATCAATTGACTCAAAAATGAATACACATGTTCTTCAATTAAAATTATGAGATACGTGTCATCACAGTTTTCCCAATATCATCTCCTAACAGAGGCAAAAAGGATTTCAAAAGTCCTACCCTGATCCTACATCTATAGGCCAGGCGGGTGAAGCCGCGGGCAGAAGCTAGTTTGTTTATATTAGCTATAGGCAAAACATTTGCCTCGCCTAATGCTAAGCAATTACGTGGTCTAAGATGGGGCATGGTTGCTTAGAAGATATTTTTTATTATTTATCATATCTTCTGTGGTGTGGTGGTTGAGCTGGTCAGCTCATAACCTGGAGACGGCAGGCTCGATTCCTGAGGCAGGACAAGTATTCGTGCAGAGGAAAAAAAGCGCAAATACTTATTCTGAGTCTGGGTGTTATGGGACCATGGGCCTCGTAATTCAGGCACAGGAAATCCTAGTTACTGTTCAGGATTTATGTCTTAAATCCGCTTGGGATTCTAAATATATTGCCAATGGCGTAATTCAAACTTTTTCCAATCCTTTCAATAATTCCGATTCTTTCTCCTTTCCTTCTTTTGTGCTTTCACAGCATAATGTATGCGACGAGGAGAAAATACAACTATCGCTTAAACAAATGTGCTAAAAAGACAAACGTTTTGTTGGTACCGCCGCTCGGGGACATATGATAATAGCTTGCTTTCTTACACCCTACCATAAAACTCGATACACATTTCCACAAATAAAATAAATTAACGAACATAAAATGAATTATTTATGAAAAAAAGTGATTGCGATTTCATTTGAATTATGTACTTTCCTACAAATAAAATGAAATAAATAACATAAAATGAATTGATTGGTGAAGTAAGTGCTTACGATTTTTGTCGTTTGTCTTTACAAACGTCCCTCAAGCGTCCCGTGAGAAATTGCATTGGGAAAAAAGCATCTCTTAAATATTAACTTTATCGATAAAATTGTTCAAAATATTTATAATACAGTTGTTATGTTTAAGTATTAGTATACATACATACCTGAATAAAACTGTTAAATCGTCCAAATTACATAAATAACCTCTCTAACTGACATTTGTAGTGAAATAAGGGTGGTGGTGATGGTAACAAGCATTCCACCTGATAGTTTGTTTGTCTTATATGTACCTGCCTTGTCTACTTCTTCATGGATATGTTTGCATCATCACTGCTATTGGCCTACCGACTACGACAACTATCTTAGGTTTCTTTTTTACCTTTGGTTTGTAATTTGAATGTTAGGAACACTTTTTTTTTTATAGTATATAATTAGATACTAAATATCTTAAGTTACATCTCTCTGTTCTGTTTTCGTTATATTTCTTATTAATTTGTGGTCAGCGTTGTTGGTACACTAACTACCTACATTCTAAGGCTTATACTATTTTAAGATTATGTTTGTTGTGGACTGTTTGTTGATCCTAAATTAAAAAAAAAAACTTATTATAATTCTTATTCACGCGTTGTCAGACGCGCGTTATCACGCGTCTAACACTCACTTGAGTTATTGACTCTCATGTATGAACAATTAAGGCATTCGCGTACTCAACCATCGTAAGTTGTTGGTTGACTCGTCCAAATATAGTATTAAGACAACACGCGTTTGTCAATATAAACAATGATAGATTCCTATTCGATTAAAAAATGTTTTTTATTACACATTAAATATTGCCTATCAATATTATTAAACTATTGTATATTAATTTGTTGAACGATAACGATAGTCTAATATTTACTAGGTGGTAGGACTTTTCTGCGAAGTTCGTCTAGGTAGGTACCACCGCATTACCAGTTATTCTGCCGCCAAGCAGTAGTGCGCAAGCACTGCTGTGTTCCGGTTTGAAGGACAATGTAGCTAGTGAAAATACTGGGAAAATAAGACTTTATGACCTGATCTCACAGTCTAGTAATCTTACTAGATTGTGCTGATGTTTCAGGAGGACGGGCGTAGTGCAGTGTCACGCGAAACTCTATACTTTAGAGTCACTGACACTGCAACTGATATGGGCAGCCGTGTCGCTTAACATGAGGTGAATGGTTAGCTCGTTACGTAATACATTAATATTTAAAAAAAATACCAGTTCACTTTCACTCAAGTGACAATGAAATATGCAACAGTATAATTTCTTTGTACAAACACAAACTCGAATCGAGTTCCGTTCGAGAAATCGAAAAACTAATTCTTAGTCTTCGCGACAATGGTAGCAGCCCCACCATTACATTCGCTCCGAGCTAGACTGTCTCTTAGGAATATTTAGAGAATAAACTTTATATGTATTATTATATGCTAGTTTATACACGGAACTCGTTTCAGTTTGCACGACTTCCTTTATACTGCGGATTGTAATACTTGAGTGTATGAGACGTGGAAATATTATTTGGGAAAATATGTTTTTACTTAAATAGAATAAAATCAGAGCGGAGTTTTTTGTGAGAAATGAATCTGTGATGTTTTGCTTGCATAATTGTAATGTAGGATAAATAAATAAAAATAAATAACACCCAATGATCACGTACATAGATCCTGGACTTAAACTGAGATCCCCTGTATCTAGGGACCCAGGAACTACAGGGTCCATAGTCCCACAACACCCAGGCTTAGACTAGTATTTATTTATTTATTATTCAATACATAATAGCTCACAAATGACCAAAACGCTATTTTAATGATTAGATTATAGGCAAGTATTCTAAAGAAGCATATCCATAAAACTCACGTCTTCAGTGACGTAAGCTGAATAACATACAATTTAACTCGTTCGTAGTCAAAGTTAATACTTTGCCTCAATTTTCTAACTTAGCCCTGCCAATTTTACATTGCAAAGTCGACTTAACGCCAACTTTGCTTAATTAACGGAGTATTAATTACCATTTATTGAGCTAAAGAGGATTAGAAACTGGATCCGATGTCAGCTAATTAACATGTTGTGATAAAGCTAGCGACATGTATTTTATTAGAATTATTACTAGAGGCACTGAATAATTAACAATTTTTTTTTTGGTTAACATATTTGTCCTAATGGCGTCGGTCGCTGGTGAAACTTAGAGTATATTTGAAAGGACAGATTCGGTCGCTGTGACGTGAAAGATACGCAAACATTTGAATTTTCAGGTTTATTTATTAGTAAGGAGTAAGGGTCAAAAAAGTTAAGGGTCAAGGGAAAAAGACTAAGTCGTGTATTGGCCAAAGCCAAATAACTAACTGAAGGCTGAAAATGGCTACATCATTTCATCCAAGCCTTAAATTCTGAGAGAAGTCGAGAACTTCTATGAACGGTAATACACCTTGACTTGACTTGAAATTTCGGTAAGATTTTGAACAAAATAGTAGGTTAATCAAAAGTTTCAACTAATGAAGTGAGCTTAACCAACTCAAATTAATCGGTACAGAATAAAGGGGTCCCACATAATCTCCAATCTTGCCGGCCCTATAATTATTTTGGTAGAGATTTCTATCCCATGGGATCATGGAGTTATGCCAGTATTGTAGTGACGCTAGTCTAACGTGTGGTTTAATTAGTTTCGGATTAAACTTGATTAATGATGTGAGAAGTTGCGTGACGTTTGGGACAAATATCACCTTTTAATCTTGTTAAATTATGCAATATTTTACACACGTCGACAACAGATATTTATTATAGAAACTGACGTGAGTAGTACTCATAACTACAACTATTGCACGGCTAAAACTCACGAGATACAGTCGAATAACTCGACCGGTGTTCGGGCAATATAGATGCCCATCCTCAAGGAGTACGCGCGGCGGTGGTGGCGGCTCGGCGCTAACTCCGCCACCGCCGCCACGCGTACTTCTATGGGCATCTATATTGCCTGAACACCGGTCGAGTTATTCGACTGTATCTCGTGAGTTTTAGCCGTGTAATAGTTGTAGATATTTATTCTCAAAGAGCAATAAATTCAAGAGCACTGGTAAAAAGCACATAAATGTTCCACCAAATTTTCCAGAAATCAATGCATCCTTGTTTAAAGCCACAAAAAAGTATATTTGTCTCCTTCCTAAACTCCGTGCTTTTGGTAGGTTAAGAAATTCAGGATTTTTATATTCATCTAAGGTGCAAGTGGAAGTAGACAAACTGGCAAATAGGAAAAATGGCGAATTAGAAAACTGTCTTATAATATGTAGAGCTGCATGAGATGATGATGATACAAGGCTACACGATGCGGGGACTCATTTCACCGCTATATAGTAGATGCCAACATGCCGCACCAAGCATTTTGCCAAGTCTTTTATCATGCCAACTGCAAGGGAATGGAACTAGTCCCTACTTTTTTCCTGTTAAATAAAATTTGAGTGTCTATGTGATATACATTCGACTGCATCATCGCATCGTCAGATAAGTTGCGACAAACGTAGGCCCATTTATACATTCAAAGAAATGTAATAAGAAAATTGACGAATCAGTAAGACTAGCAAATAATGGAGCTGTCACAGTAATACGCAAATCCTTAAAGGCATTACAACTTGACGTGAATAGTACTCATAACTACAACTACAACCGGTCGAGTTATTCGACTGTATCTCGTGAGTGTTAGCCGTGTAATAGTTATAGCATTACAACTTCACTCCAAAAATATTTCACTATCCATCCGTGACGTTTAAATTTAATTTCAATCGCAAACTGGTCTTTGTCCAGCTAAAGTGACCAACCGCACTTCAGCTGATGACGTCAAAGGGCTGCGAGTGCTAAGCGGGACTGGTTTTGACACTTCAATACTAAAACACTTTGACTGTTGATAGTAGGTACAAAAGGACGCGTGTGAGGATCTTTTTCGGTCAAAGAGTAGTTGGATAAAGGGGATAGATAGCGAAACAAATAACTGTAAATATTTATGCAAATAAAATTACAAACTATAACTAAAAAGGTTTAAGTAAGGGCACTGTGGCTAGTAAAATTAGAAAGAAAGAAAGAAAATTTATTTTGCTAAAACAAAAATCATAAATACGTGAAAAAGTTACGTCGCTTTCGTAGTTCTGTCACAAACCGGCCCCAACTCAGCATGGTACTAGTCCTTACGGACCGGCGCTGGTCTTCCGTTAGGACCGAAATTACTGGACAAACGAACTTCTTCTTCAAAAGTCTTTATGACCATAGACTTTAGTTGAGTTTATGACCTGGTCTCACAGTCTATTCTTATAACATGACTGTGCTGATATCTCAGGATGACGTGCGCAGTGCAGTGTCACACGAAACTAGAAATTTAATAAAAATTAAGTATTGAGTGGCACTGGAACTGTTACGGGCAGCCGTGACGCTTAACTTCAAGCGAACGACAGACTCACCACGTGATTCGTTTACATTAATAATAATTTTGAATTTAAACCAACTATACTGAGAAATACTTGGATGTTATTTGGTATTATCATACACATATTTTTCCATTTATTTAAATTTAAAATACTGAAATTACTCCCTAGTAATCTAGAATATCTTACAATTAATATAACAATTTTCCAGTTTGGTTTATTAATGGTGGAGTTCTGAGGCAATAAAACGAAGTTAAGAATCTCTTGTAATTTTTTTGTAAATGCGTACGGAACTGCTAAATATATCTATTGGACGCTAGAATGGATAGCCTACTAACTGACAATAAAGCTATCTACATAATGAAATGAGCAGTTTCGGCCTCATTCTATTCGTGAACAGCCTTCGCTTCTGGTTAGAAGGTTATTTATTTTTATTTACGAGTAGGTTAATTAAACAAAAGTATATTGGTTTAGATAATAATCACCATAGCAACTAACTGTATAACCTTCTTTCGAATGATATTAGGTATTACCGGCATGAATGTATAACATATATAGTCCTCATTTTCATCATCATGTATATCTTATATTAGTCAACAGCTAAACATAAGCCTCTCCCAAGGCACGTCACTGAGCCCGGTCTTTGGCTCTACTCTTCCAGTTACTGCCAGCTACCTTGCGTATGTCATCGCTCCATCTTGCTTCGTTCATGCCTCAGGGCATCCTACACTACGTCTTCCGATTCACGGTCTCCACTCCAAAACACGTTTACCACAACAGTTATCGGTTCTTCGGCAGATATAATATGACCAGCCCACTGCCACTTCAGTTTGCTAATTCGCTGAGCTATGTCGGTAACCTTAGTTCTCTGTCAAATAGTTTCTACTAAATTGTAGTGCTTCACTCTACAAAGTCACAAGTTGTACTAACAGTTCTGCGAACACAAATGTGTTGTGTTCAACTTAAGACACATCAACGGCTGGATTTTACAACACCCACGGGAAGAGATGGGGTGCTCTTATTTTCATACCGCTGGGACCATATACACCAAGATGTCACATTAAGTACTTAGTACGTCCCGAACTCAGACCTCACCATATAAGACCTATAAGGCCTTATAATGCGACAGTTGCTTGACCAATTTTGGTCATATTTGAAATACTCGTTTAGATTTTAGCAACCGTTTCTGCCAAATATTATCAAAGTAGACTATTAAATAGCACTGCAGCAAACTTTTCCACTTTTTGGGGAATACGCCTCCAATCAAAATCGCCGACGCCAATAAAAATACATGAAGTCGCAGAACCTGTAAACCAAGTTTGGTTGGGATTCATTGAAAAATGCGACCTGTACGCGTACGTAATGAAAGCAAACTTCGCTAGTTGAAGCAGAGACTTCGTTCGGTCAATAACTATCGACTCTAACAACAACTCCTCAGTTCCAAACTATTCAATAAACTTGAGTGGACCTGAATCAGTTCCACAATGTACCTTCATATCGGAACACTTGACCCCAGCATCCCCCATACATCTTCGTCTTGAAATTGTATGCAAATTCAAAGTGTCATGGGAGTGACACTTCTGCGCGAATAGCTTGACTACGTTGATATGTGACACACAAAGTAATACGATGGTAATCAGCCAGTGTCAGCTTAGTCACTTATATTATATTACGTTTTATCGCTCTAGTGGGAGACGACGTGACGCTCTAGGATGCTGAAACTGCTTGATTTTATTAAGAAATTTCTTTATTGATATAATAATATAAATTTTGTAATACTTAGCGTTAGTGTCTTAGTTACTAACTTTGAAGATGTTTTTTTTTAATATTACGCATTACTTCGCTGTTTCGTGCGTTTTGGCATGAAAATACGATTTTACTTCTTACTCTCAAAAATTACTCCCTGTACAAATAATGATATGTGTACCTTATAAATAAAAAATAGTAAAACGATTTCAGGCTCTTTGATAAAATTATAACCATAACCGTTATCACCCAATTCAACTCCAATTTTTCTAAAGTTAAAGTGGAATTGCTTTAATCTGCAATTGCTTTTTTTAGGTTTTACTTTAGTTGTATATTTAAGTACTTTTGGTGATGTTATAAGAATACAAAAGTGAAAAACTCAAAATTTCCTTTTCATGTTTTAAATATTATTTTTATGAAATTTTTCCAATGTCTCCGTATATAATATTAACTTCGGTATTTTTACCTTATACCGTATTTATGTCACTAACAAAAAATTTTTTTAATTTAAAGAAACTGCCGCTTGATGTTTGTGAATGGTTGTGTAGTAGAATTTTTTCATACAAATGTAAAAATTATAAATTACTATTACTTAAGTATATGTGGTGCAACTTCAGAGCGGTCTCAGTTTCAATGACATCACTGTATGTGTTGGTAACATTAATCTACTTCATAAGTTTTAATATCTGTGTGATGATGAATTATAATACTATGTTATCTGTGGTTTATCTCTCTTTTAAATATACAGACAAATGCGGACGTATTTTTTTTTATTTCATATAAGACTAGCTACGTTCCGTGATTTCACCCGCGGGTAAAAAGTATCCTATGTGTTCATCCAGCGTATAAGCTATCTGCGGTCCAAGTTTCATTATTCCATCTTTTCTTTTCATTATTCCACATTTCCATCTATCTATTAAAATACATTTCTGTTCTTTTTCCATTTCTTTCACACTTTTCTTTATATTAAAATCCATCCATCCGTAGGTTTTGCGCGAAAGTGTAACAAACATCTATACGTACAAACTTTCGAGTTTCTAATATTTGTAAGGAGTAAGGATACTTGCTTCTTTCACTAATCGTATCATCGTAGTCAAACTGTAATATCAGTGGTAAAAGGGAGCGAGTTCGAAGTGTCAGCCCCATTATTACTGGTGTTACGTGTGTGTATGTTTGAGTATATCGTCTATGGTGTACAATTGTACCTACTCATTCTGTGGGTGTCCTCGGCGAGTGTTTGAAGTGGATGCTCTTGATTTAGGTCGGTTGGTATCGGTTTGTCAATTTACATTCTTTGAGTTACCACTAGCAAAATGCCCTGCTGTTTCACCCTTAATTTATCTGTTTCTCTTTAATGGGTAATATTTTGTGTGTGTTTTAGAGCACACCACTGAAATAAAACTTCTTTAGTTCAGCTCCATCTATCGGCCGGTATAACTTTGTTTTTGCTTTGTTTGATGTTAATGTCGCCATCTTGACAATTGTGAATTTTCATTTTACCAAACATACCTACATAATAAAACAAATTTTTAGCTTTATTATGTTGGAAATGGAAATCTACGTTAACCAACATCAATTTCCGTTTGCCTCGCATTTACCAGTTTATCTTCCAAGTCAAGCGTGCGTAAAAAAGATTTCTTCAAAAATATTTCGTGTAGGTTTTTTGTATTGTACTTAGTAAGGTAGTAAAGTAAGTGTTGGAAACCATGTGCACAAAAAAAATCTATGGTGTATTTTGTGTAAATGTCGAATATAACTAACATAGAACTTCCTTGTATGTGTGTTACTTTACAGAGTAAAGTGTAACTTGTCGCAGTACAATCATAACTGACTAACTGGCCCGATAACTTAGTTGGTAGTAGCCCTGCCTTCTGAACTGCAGGTTGTGAGTTCGATTCCCACCCAAGACAAGCATTGTATGGTGATGTTTGTTCTATGGGTTTAATAATATTCTGTGTTTGTATTTAGAAACAAGAAAGTATCTAATTAATCTATCAGTTATCTGGTTCCCATAGAACAAATGCTTGGTTTCGGGCTAGATTGCGCTGTGTGAAATATCCACAAATATTCATATATTTAATCATAAGATACAAAAAAAAACACTACACATCAACCAAAACCTCCTTGAAAAGTTAAACTAACTTAACCTCAATTTAAAAACGGGCACTCAATTTAAAAATATGCAAAATTATGTACACAACAAAGGATCTTGCGGGAGCTCTTGACCTGGAATACAGATCACCCGCATACTCAGGGGTACTTCAGACCCTGTTAATGTGAGAGCCATCTATGATGTTGAAAGAGTTTAATGCATCTTAGAGGCATGCAAATTCTTGAACTTCTTAAGACAGAACGTGTTGTGATGTTTTGATAAGTTTGATAGACATTTTTGTTTACTAGATGGTAGGACTTTTCTGCAAGTTCGTCTAGGTAGGTACCACTGCTTTGCCAGTCATTCTGCCACCAAGCAATAGTGCACAAGCACTGCTGTGTTCCAGTTTGAAGGGTACTATAGCTAGTCTTTTTAGACGGTTTTTCTAGACTTTTTGACCTGATCTTACAGTCTTGTAATCTTATTAATAGATTGTGCTAATATTGTGTCAGGATGACGTGCGCAGTGCAGTGTTACCCGAAACTATAATATATAGTTCCGAGTGACAATGCAGCTCATGTGGGCAGCCGTGTTGCTTAACATCACGCGAACGGTTAGCTAACGTTGTTCCTTAACATTAAAAAAAATAGTACACCGGTATTCAACAGCTCTTCAGATCTCAGAGAAGATAATTTTCTCTAAAATTCAGAGACTTGTATTCAAAAATATCAACAATAAAGTGCAACGATCATGAGAGTATACAAAAAAATTACGAATTCCTAAATATACTGCTTTGCGGACTATCTAATGTTGGTCATTTCAGGTACATGCACGTTTAGCTAATTAAGCATACAACTCATTTGATGTTTCGCAGTGTTAGACGTTTTGCTTCTAAATCTTTCCGGGTAAGAAGTATCCTTTTTAAAATGGATAATCGGAATAAATAAGAAAAAAACTCTTTAATAAATCAAGTTAAGTTTATTTTATTATCCTTAATCATCGTCTTATATACTTTTACTAACTTTACTAAATGTAAGGAAGTACTTGGGTACTGTTTTTGTTTTTAGAAATTGAAGAGCTTCTCATTCGCCTGATGTTAAGCGACACGGCTGCCCGTATCAGCCGCAGTGTCGCTCTTAACTCGTAAAGTATAGAGTTTCGCGTAACACTGCTATGCGCACGTCATCCTGAGACATCAGCACAGTCCAATAATAAGATTACTAGACGCTTTAATACAATTTAATTATTGTTTTGCCTAAACAAGTTATCATTAAGAAATATATTTACATTGTTCTTGAATATCTGATTGAAAACATACTTTACCCCGACCGTTGAGTAAAGAATGCTTACGTAAGACAAACATTATTTACCGAATCCACAACCTTATTGGTATTTATTTCCTAAATAAAAGATCATAGAGTTACCTATTTTCGTTTCATTTTCCGTGTTTGTTTTTGTTATAGCATTGGCAAGAAGTGTCTTTGTATTTTTGTACGAAATTGCTTTCATACGAGAAAAGCACTTAATATTAATCATAAGATAAGACAGGCTTAATATAATAAAAGCTTAAACAATATGTGATATTTAATTCGTTTATTTATTTAATATGAAATAAATATTTGATTATATTTCATTTAAAGTTTTCAATGACAATTTTCGAGTAAGGATGTAAGCGCTAAACACACAACACACACAAATAAAGACCATTTTTACACAAAATCATATCAAAACAGTTTACACATAGGTCAGGTGGTGATGGTTGAGCTGGTCGGTTCATAGACTGGAGGCAGCGGGTTCGATTCCCGCGGCAGGACAAGTATTTGTGCATTGAAAAAAAGGGCAAACACTTGTTGTGTCTGGGTGTTGTGGGACCATGATCCTCATAGTTCCTGGGTTCCTATACATAAACAAGGCTTAGACAGACGTCAAACGTGTATTTAACAATACAAAACGGTAGTTTAACATTAGTCTAAGGCTTGTTTAAATCTTTTGTCAACAAAAACACCAAGGGAATCCTAGTTAGGGTCCAGGATCTATGTACCTATGTGATCGTTGGGCGTTATTTATTTATTATTACCTTAGGACCTACAGTAAATATATATTAAAGAGACAAAAAATTAAAGAGAGAGAGAAAGTTTTGGTATGTAATTTTGTCTTAATGATAAAATAAATAAAACCTACACAATAAATAGAAATAAGCAACGTACGACGCCAAACTAACAAAATGAAAGGGTACTTCCATTGTCCTGATTCAATTTGTAAAATAAATCCTGAGCGTAAAATTTTAAAGGGGTTCTCGACACAACATACCTAACGTTTCTTTTAAAACCTATCGACATATTGTCGATATGCGACACACAAAAGAATCGACATTAATTTGACATACCATTAAAAGTTATTGCATTTAAAAACGGTGGAAGAACTCACGCAGAAGATATTACTGCGAATGTCGACGTCAATCTGGGGATGTCTGTCGCTATAAAATTACAATTTATGATCTATCGATGTTTTGCACAACCCTAATGAATTAATTACGATGATTTCGTATCTCAAATTTACATAAATATACGTTTTTTAGTTATTGATTGATCGATGTCGTAAAGTTTTATTGTCAAGTTTTAATGACTCGGTAATGTTGACAGTAATTTTGCATATCGCATTAACGCAGCAAAGATGACACGCGATTTCATTTAAAAATATGCAAATGACAGTAAACATTAATTTGTAACGGTTGATTTGTTAATATACAATAATAATATAGAAAGTAATTTGCATAATCATCTTGGATAAAGAAATAAAACGCTGAGTTGTTATAATGCTGAAAGGGATGACTTTTACTAGTTACATGATGTATCGGTCGTTAAACTAAACGCTTCGTATTAAAATTATAATGAATTGAAGCAATGAATCTCATAATACTAAAAATAAAGTAGCATAGAAACTTGTGGTATACAAAAAGAAAAAATAGATTTAATCGTTTGCAATAAAACTTTTACCACTGGAGATTATTTTTGCGTCTCTATTTAGAAATATAGATAAGCAATTCAAATTACAATAACTAATTTTTTTTTCCCACGGTACAAATGTATTAGTTAGATGCCAAAGGGTTAAAATAAATGAAAGTGACAGTTTTAAAATCTCGTCAAGTTTCGTCACGGTTGGTCCCAGAAAAGACCACTTTGTGTTGCGTCACAATGAAGGACAAATTGAAGACCGTTGAAAATTGAAACTCGTGCGAAAATGTCAAATGTCATGTAGGACGAGTGTCAAAATGGAACAAATCTTTAGTAAAAAATACGTAGTAGTAGTAGTAGAGCATAATCAGGCATACCTAAACCTAGCAGGTAGATTGAAGATCCGGGGGTGATTATGGAACTGGATTGCAATGCAACAGGAGAAATTTCATTCCTATTTTAAAATTTTCCTTACTGCACATAAACTACGTATTGAAACAGTCAAATCCATACAAATTTCTGTTTCTATTTGTTGTAACCAAGTTCCGTGATCATCCCCCAGATGCCAAAAGCAGGATCGTAAGTTCTATTTATTTTGTTTTACCGCCCCGGGCTTTACTGTGTTACTGTGACACTGTGGTAATTGTCTTTTTATTGCGGTTTAGTAAAATGTTGGTTTTGGTCCCATCTGTTTTCTGCGATTAGTGGGCTGGTAATGAAACGCAATTAAGTAAATTATTTAGTTTATAACATATTTAATTTATTTGCCTTTTTTAATATAGAAGCCTTTGATTTTAGTACTAATTGAGTATTACTTGTACAAAATAAGTATGTTTTATTTAAGTATTTTTGTATTGTTTTGTTAGCCTTAAACCATCAAAAAGCACTCGACGTCATTAGTGTGACGCGATGTGTAAAAATAATCCTTTGAAAACACTGTGCAAATAAAATAAAAAACAGGAATGGCCAAACAAAACTTAACAAAGATAAAGTAGTTTAGTTTTATTTAAATCAGTCTAAAAATAACACTTTATGAATATGACGGCGGCTATGTCCAGTTATAAACTCTATGCACAGCGATCGAGCACCGTAATGTACCCTGTGGTGGCATTAAATTTATTACAGTGGCAGCACCGGCAACTGTCATGGCGCCCCTACCTGTCTGGCTATATAAAGGGATCGCTCGGTGTACTGCGGAGCATTCTTGTTCCAGACACGGCGCGGTGCGGACATGCTGAAGGCCTATAATTATATAGGTTGCAACCTATCCACAACACGTTTCTGCCCACATCAGAAGTGGGATTGCCCATTTACACATCACTCTGCAAGTAACGCCGAAAATATGGTAACGTGACGGCGGGTGACACTAATATCAAATTTATTTGCAGGGTTAACCCGGACCAGTGAAAAAAAAAAGAGAATAAAAGTTATGGTAAAAAAAAGTAATGATTCGTGAGAGAAAAAAAAGAGAAAAAAAAAACTGAAAAAAAGAGAATAAAAAGGAATAAATAAAGAATGTAAGAATGATGACAAAAAAATGTGTCTGAATGCTAAAGGGATAATCTATCCGGTCTAGCACTAATTGGTCCATAAAAAATGTAGGTTGCTAAAGGGATATCTATCCGGTCTAGCACGAATTGGTCCATAAAAAAGTAGTAATGATGATTTTTGGGTGTTAAAGGGATATCTATCCCGACGAGCACTATCCGGTCCATTTTTTTATAAATGAAGGTATTTTGTTGGTCCTAAAGAGTTAACCCTGACGATGACTGGAAGGTTAAAATACTTTTGACTAATCAAATTGAAAACTAATGTTTTGACTTTGACTTAGACTCCAAGTTTAACTCCATTTAATTGTCAGGATGAACGAGCAATTACACTGATACTTATGTCCCTCACCAGGTACAAAGTGAAGCTAAGCGTACGAGGACGTACGCACGTCAGTATGGCCGTGACGGCGGCTACGTCCAGTTATAAACTCTATGCACAGCGATCGAGCACCGTAATTTACCCTGTGGTGGCATTAAATTTATTACAGTGGCAGCACCGGCAACTGTCATGGCGGCCCTACCTGTCTGGCTATATAAAGGGATCGATTGGTGTGCTACGGATCATTCTTGTTCCAGACACGGCGCGGTGTGGACATGCTGAAGCCCTATTGTTATATAGGTTGCAACCTACCTAAGCAGAACCCGTTTCTGCCGACAAATATTATTCCCCAAGTTTATCTGCGATAACAATACATTTTTTTCACAAATTAAATCAGATGAACTAATACTAGTACAATCTTATCTAGACAACTTTCAAAGTGGTGTCCTAAGGGAATAAACAAATAAAATATTTTTATTTATTTGATATCCATAATATACGTAATCCATGAAAAATTCGCAATATTACAGACCCAGTTCGACAACAAATAATGAATGATTTTCAACTTTAAGAAAGCTTTTATAGAGATACGATCAAAATAAACGTGCTATGTCGCGGCCTGAAACATGAAACATAACATGATAAATGATCAACAAAGTTATTCCAAGCAAGTGTTACTACAACAATACAAAAAAAGCATAAAAGGATCAGAAGGAAAAAACTTTAATTCTGTTTTTTAAATAACACATCTAATGACTTTTCTGATGAATATTTTGTAATGATATAACTATATAATATAATATACAATAATAAAACATTACAAAATCATCAACTTGATTCACATTTTGACATCTTTTTTAAATGTTTTGGTTCTACACAAGTTAGCCAGTATCAAGTAAATTGATAATTTATGAAATCAATGATATTTCACGCAGATTATGAGTCAAGTCTCAGTCCAAGTCAAGTGACTTAATAGTTAAGTCAAAGTCTAATCTAAGTCATATTCTTAGTAAAGTGGTGGAAACTTTAATAGGAGCTTCTATGGAGTTTTGGAAACAGCACCAAAAGAAACGTTTCACCATCATTATACCACTTTCCCACACTCATGCCTGTAATCCAGCACTTAACGAATAAAATGCCACCAATTTTATGCACTAACACTGAAAATAACACAAGTTTTGGAAAATAATACAATGCGGTGACGCGATCTTTCTCGTTTTCCCGCCAAAACCACTGTACAAAATTTTCAATATTGAAGCTGTATAATGTGTGACGTCATACTTCTAAATGAACTAAAAATAATTTGATATTGACTTGCAGCCATAATAAATTCACATTAAATTATTTAAGCAATTATCTACAAACAAAAAAAGACAAATAAGGGAAAACAATTAGGGTTCCCCATCGGGAATTCCGGACAAAATACCATTGTAATGAAACCGTGTAACGTGACGTAAGCATTTTTACGAGGAGCCGAGCTCCTCCTAATTTACTGATTACTGTGATAGCCGTGTCGTCTTGGGAATTAAAACAGCAAGACAATAAGGTCGAAATTGTTACTTTTTCTTGCATGTGCACATATACTTATATTGTTCAAACAAACATATTTATGGAGCTATGATTACCTACATGTCTGATTATTGACATGTAGGTAATCATAGTTATGGACCATAACTTATAGTAATTTTTTAAATTGCTAAATTCACCACCTTGTTTAAAAATAAGGAAAAGTGCAGGTTATGTTATTGGATCAGGAATTTATAAATAATCTTTTTTTGAAGTAAATCTTCTACACGCACGCTTGACTTGGGGAGTAAGCTGGTGAACGCGTAACGAGGCAAACGGAAATTGATTCACGTAGATCTCCATTGATAACATAACAAAGTTAAAATTATACTATTTTGTGGTGAAATTAACATTAAACAAAGCAAAAACAAAACTATACCGGCTGATAGATGGAGCTAAACTAAAGAAGTTTTACTTTTCAGTTGTGGGGAAACTGACTTGATTTTTATTTATAAATACTACCTACTTTTAATTTATTTTGACAAAATGGTTTTTTAGTTATTTTCTAATAAGTAACATTTATTTCAAATATCAATTAGGGTTCCCTATTTGGTTCCCCAAAATTGTGACTTCTTTGATGAACGAACTAAAATTGATAATAGAATGTCGCGCCCAAAATCTGCAACCCTCGAGTTAACATTTGGACGAGATAGATGGCATTAGTGGCGATGTGGGCTATTTACACGGCCGTTCAATTACTGTTATAAATACCGTGTTTTTACGATTTAGTTTTAAAATAATCTTAATAATAGTTTTAGATAATCGCAGAAGTAAGTAATGATAGCGAGTTATTGATCATGACCTAAATTTAATTACCTAGTTTATTGATTACATTCGCGTACTTAATTAAAAACAGAATTATTTTATTTTGTATTGCTCGTCTCTTAACGGCAGTCGATGAGCCATCTAAGTTATAAAACGTAATAAGTAACTCTTTCACGTTAGGCAATTTTAATGGTTACTCACTTACTGTTAATTCCTAAGTAAACAATACCTACTAATTTTACTAGGTGGTAGGACTTTTCTGCAAAGTTCGTCTAAGTCGGTACCGCTGCTTTGCCAGTTATTCTGCCGTCAAGCAATAGTGTGCAAGCACTACTGTGTTCCAGTATAAAGGGCATGTAACTAGTGAAATTACTGGGCAACTGAGACTACAATTTGATCTCACAGTCGAATAATCTGCAGTGCAGTGTCACGCAAAACTTTATATTTTGGAGTTCTGGGTGACACTGTTCTGTTATGGGCGGCCGTGTCGCTTTACATCAGGTGAGCGACTAGCTCATCACATCATTCAAAAACTTTTTTTTTAAATACTAAAAGTTTGAACCTAATTCCGTATTTCCTCTATAATTTTTCCTTCACTCTATTCTTGGAACATAACGATTTACCTATGTCAAAACCTTGACATATGCTTCTAATGTTTTATTTTTATTTTATTGTTTGGCTCCACACTATTGTGTATTTAGCCAGTGTCAAGTAATTAATAACTTATCAAGTTAATGATATTTCACGCAAATATGTGTCAAGTCACAGTCGAAGTCATCAAGTCACAGTCTCGGCAAAGTCATACTCCTAGTAAAGCGGTGGCAACTTTACTTGAAGCTTCTATGGAATTTTGGAAACAACACGAAAAAAAAAAGTTTCACCATCATTATACCATTTTCCGACACTCACGCCTGTAATCCAGCACTTAACAAATAGAATGCCACCAAATTTATGCACTAACACTGAAAATAACACAAGTTTTGGAAAATAATACAATGCGGTGACGCGATCTTTTTCGCATTCCCGCCAAAACTCCTTCTAATGTTATCGCAATGACTGTTTAACACGTAACCTGCTACGGTGAAACTCATTGTCGACTTATTACAAAATTGTCTCCTAATTATAGGGTAATTGACTGTGCTGATAGCTCAGTCGGTAGTAACCCTGCCTTCTAAGCTGTAGGTTGTGGGTTTGATTCCCACCCAGGACAAACATTTATGTGGTGAACATCGATGTCTGTTCTGTGTCTGGATGATACATTGTATCCTATGTATGTATTTACAAACAAAAAGTATCTAAGTATTGTATCAGTTATCTGGTACCCACACAGCTTTGCTTAGTTTTTTGGCTAGATGGCGCTGTGCGAATTATTAAAAATTAATTAAAGACCATACCGAGTCAAAAAGTTTTCTATATGTATCGTAGGCGGTGGGTTTAATTCTCGTGGCAGGACAAATAATAGGTCTTTACCTATGAAATTGCCGTTTTGCAGTACAGACTTTTCAAACAAAAAAAAGTTTTGATTGGCTATGAATTCTAAATTCAAATTAATTTTGTTTTAAAAATATGACATTCTATTTACAATATAAGTCTTTTGTTTATTGATTAGCGTTGTATTTTTATTACATTTCAACATTTTTCCTCATAATGGATACTTTGAAATTTCGTGTAATTATGGAATATGAGTTCCATCGTGGCACCAACGCGGCACAAACGACACGTAACATCAACGACGTTTACGGAGAGAACTGTACAAACGAACGTACAACCCGTTATTGGTTTGCTCGATTCCGTTCTGGGAATTTTGACTTGAAAAATGAACCTCGTGGTCGTCCGGAAACTTTGGTCAACAATGATGAATTAAAGGCGATTGTGGAAGCTGATGAATCTCAATCTACAGCTGAGCTAGCAGCAGCTTTTGATGTTAGCATCAAAACAATATTGGTCCATTTGCGACAGATTGGCAAGATAAAAAAGCTTGATAGATGGGTGCCCCACGAACTTAACGATCGCCAGCGCAACGTACGCGTCGAGACTTGCCTTGCGCTGCTTAACAGGCACAGAAATGAAGGAATTTTGAACAGAATTGTTACGTGCGACGAAAAATGGATTCTTTTTGACAATCGAAAGCGCTCAGCAAGTTGGTTAGATCCTGGTTCGGTACCAAAGCAATGTGCAAAACGAAAAATGACCCCTAGAAAGGTGATGGTCACAGTTTGGTGGTCTAGTGCTGGTGTGATTCATCATAGCTTTTTACAAAACGGCGAGAGCATTACTGCAGATGTGTACATTGAACAACTGACCACAATGATGGCGAAACTCGCACGTCTGCAACCAGCTTTGGTCAATCGGTCGTCTCCACTGCTACTTCACGACAACGCGCGACCCCATACTGCACAACAGACCGTCTCTAAGCTGCATGAGTTGGGTTTGGAAGCTCTCCCTCATCCGCCATACTCACCAGATCTTGCGCCTACCGACTATTACTTTTTCCAAAATTTGGACAACTTTTTAGCGGGAAAAAAATTCAATTCCCGAGAGGCAGTACAAAACGCCTTTGAAGAGTTTATTGTCTCCGGTCCTGCTGATTTTTTCAAGAAGGGCATCCATAAACTGCCACAGCGTTGGCAAAGATGCATTGATTGCAGGGGTGATTACTTTGAATAAAAGAAATAAATAAGTTCAAAAAAAAATACTTTAACTTTTTCAAACAAAACGGCAATTTCATAGGTAAAGACCTAATATTTGTGCACAGAAAAAAGCGCAAATACTTTTTCTGTCTGGGTGTTGCAGGGCCATGGTCCTCGTAGTTCCTGGGTCCCTAGACACAGGGAATCATAGTTAGGGTCCAGGATCTATGTATGTGATCGTAGGGCGTTAAAATTAAATTAAATTATATACAACTTTAGAAGTTTTGTTACAATATTCTGTGGTATCGCTCAGTGACAATATTTTAAGTGTAAAAATCCACCAAATCCAAACATTTGTGCCGACAAATTGCTATAATTATCGTTTCCCTCGCATTTTGATTAGCCAAGAGATAATGGTTGCCCGTAATTTTAGGGTTCCGTATCATTTTAATCAAACGCAACGTGTCAATGTGTCACTTCTGACGCAAACGCTTAATTAATTGTATTATTTTTATCTTTTCTATTTCATCTTTTCGCGTTTGATGACGCTTATTAAGGAACTCAGTGATAATTTGTAGCTTCCGAATTTCTGAGAAAAACTCAGTGAATAAAAATCAAACGTCCAAATTAATTATAAGGAAAAACAAGTCAATTATTTATAGATATGTAAACACAAACGCAAGCTTATCTAGCAATTTAAAAAAGATGTAGTAAGTAGTTGTAGTAAGTGTAAGATGTTCTTTAGGCACTTTTTAACGAAATTTTGAAATTTTCGTTAATAAAGAGCCTAAAGAACTATGTTAAACAGTTAATTAAAAACACCGCGTGAATAAAAACGTGTGTTTTAGACCACACGACTGAAGTAAAACTTCTTTAGCTCCATCTATCGGCCGGTATAAAAGTCAAAGTCAAAAGATTTATTGCAAATAGGCTAATTTTAGCACTTTTACAAGTCAAAATTATATTAGGTACTTAAAATTAAGTTATTTCACTAAGCATATAAAATTACAAAGTGCTTATTGTCAAATAATATATAGCAAGCCCATTACAATTATGAGTATGAAAAAAAAAACACAGTTCTCTTTCTCACTACTGGTGCAAGCAATCCGACACAATGCAGAATAGAAAACTTTGATCCGAAGCTTCGATTACAACTGTAAAGAAGAAGCTACAAGAAACTTTATAACTTTGTTTTTGCTTTGTTTATTGTTAATGTCGCCTTCTTGATAATTGTAATTTGTCCAATAGATGGAGCTAAATTAAAGAAGTTTTACTTCTATTCGGTCTAAAGCACACTTTTTTTTTATATTAAAACTTTTGGTTTTTATGTAGCTCATATAATTTATTATGTTTATGGTTTGAAAAAATATCGAACTATATAACATAACCATTATTTTTAATTCCATCTGCCTCTCTCTGACAGCGTCAAAGACGACCAAGATAATCCAATTTGGCGACGCCGTGTCGCAAATCGAGAGGCCATGTTCTGAATCTAATGGGTTAAGCCTATAGATGGAACGGCCGTAATTCGATTATGGCCATTCGGCCGAGAAATCTATGAGTATGGTAAAGGGTGGACCGTAGTTGGCTTTGACTAGTTGCAACTCTGGTGATATTCACTTTTACGATCGCATACCTTGTTTGCAGCTAACATGCAGTGCTCATAGCGAAGCTTGACTAGCTGTTCTTAACCGATCGGAAAAGTTAAGCACCTGTTGCGGTCGCAATTTGGATGGGTGACCGAAAAGTGGTATTAAAAATGAATGATATTTCATTTTTGGACGGTAGTGAAATTTGAAAACCATTCTAAGATTATTTTCTAATAGGATTTTTATATTCAGTATTTCTCAAGTTATTGTTAAATACAAGGTGAGGCTAAATGATAAATGACGTAGCATGAAGCTTACTACTTACTGGTATCAATAATTTATAAAAAGAATCCGAAACGAGGACGTTGAATTTTTTTTGCTTCTGGCTTCTAGCTCAAATATTCATTTAGCCTCACAACACCCAAATAAAAAAAAGGAAAGGATTTTAGTATTTAAAAAACTAATTTCAAATGTATGTACCAGGATTACCAGTTCCTGTGTTTCGGTTTGAAGGGCACAGTAGCTAGTGAAATTACTGGACAAATAAGACTTTATGACCTAATCTCACACTCTAGTAGGAAATCTTACAACTAGACTGTGTTGATGTCTCAGGATGACGTGTGCAGTGTAGTGTCACGCGAAAGTCTATGAGTATTTTAGTTTCAAGTGACACTGCAACTGATATGGGCATCCGTGTCGCTTAATATCAGGCGAACGGTTAGCTCGTAACGTCATTCCTTAGCATTAAAAGAATACGACCAAAAGTAATATATATCATTTTAAACTAAAACTACATATAATAGGTGTAAGCGACGCGCTCATGAAGGCTGTATATCTTAGGTTTTTATTTTATGTATTCCCATTTTAAGTTTTTGTCATATTGATTCGGTGTCAAAAGTAAAAGCTAGCAGGCGGCCAATTTTCTGTGATATATTTTCTGTTAAAACTTTATCTTTTTCTTGTCGCTTCCGTGATCCTCATCTTCAACAATAGTTACCGGCACAACAAAAATTAGACGGGGAAAGTAATAGAAAAAAAGAATATTACGCTATATCAAGTCTTTCAAGAGTTTTACATCCAATCAATAGCCTGAAGGCCTGAAGACGTTCTCTGCCCAACACAGGCCTGTTAATAAAACGCCATCACTTTGGACGTTTATTATTGGAAGAGACTTGCAATAATCAGAATCAAATAGAAATGCTTCAATCTCATAAAACAACATACTAATACTATCTTGTCAACCCATCTACTTTTTATACTACTATTATTACTCATGATTATTATTACTATAACTATTACTTACTTGTTACTTATCATTATCATAAATACTTAAATACCTATAGCTTACTTCATAAGTTACTGTTTGCCTTAACAAAAAATTGCAACACTCTTTTCAGAGTATATATTTTAGGTTACTTTAAATGTATACTTAAGCACCAAATATATTTAAGCAATAAATAAATGAATAAAAAATATCACCAAGCTAAGCAGGTGATATCATATTTTAATGTACCTTGGAGTATGCTACCGTCCTCCCTATTCTCTGTCAGCCTTATTAATAAACACGAACTAGCTTTAGACTAGTTACACCATCTTTTGTCTCTTTCGGTTCAGCTAAATATTCCAGTAGCAAAAAAAGGACAAAAGCTGAAGTAACTAATCCGAGACTAATACCCGTTTATTAATAAGGCTGTGTATGTCTATTGTCTGTATTCTCTATATCATAACCAGATCTACGGCAGCCACTGGAAAAGATAACGTGACCCTATTCTTACGCCGCCGAAACCACACAGCAGTAGAGAGTGTTAGTTTGTAATTACCCAATATTATCGCAAGTTTCACATAATTCCACGAAAAGTGTAATAAAACTCAGACATTCATTACGAACACGCTCCTGAATTAATTCTGCATGTATTCGTATAGAGACGATAATATTTATTAGCAATAAACAATAAGTGCGCGGTTACCACCGTAGACGCATATCGATACTTCATTATAGGGATGGGACATTTAATGGTTCATTAAGATATTTATCGTTATTCAGTGCGGGTAAAGTAAGAGACAATGAATGTTTTTACTTCGATGTTAGAGCACACTTTCATCTGTAATAATAGGTCTTTACCTATGAAATTGCCGTATTGCAGTACAGACTTTTTCAAACAAAAAAGTTTTGATTGGCTATGAATTCTAAATTCAAATTAATTTTGTTTTAAAAATATGACATTCTATTTACAATATAAGTCTTTTGTTTATTGATTAGCGTTGTATTTTCATTACATTTCAACATTTTTCCTCATAATGGATACTTTGAAATTTCGTGTAATTATGGAATATGAGTTCCGTCGTGGCACCAACGCGGCACAAACGACACGTAACATCAACTACGTTTACGGAGAGAACTGTACAAACGAACGTACAACCCGTTATTGGTTTGCTCGGTTCCGTTCTGGGAATTTTGACTTGAAAAATGAACCTCGTGGTCGTCCGGAAACTTTGGTCAACAATGATGAATTAAAGGCGATTGTGGAAGCTGATGAATCTCAATCTACAGCTGAGCTGGTAGCAGCTTTTGATGTTAGCATCAAAACAATATTGGTCCATTTGCGACAGATTGGCAAGATAAAAAAGCTTGATAGATGGGTGCCCCACGAACTTAACGATCGCCAGCGCAACGTACGCGTCGAGACTTGCCTTGCGCTGCTTAACAGGCACAGAAATGAAGAAATTTTGAACCGAATAGTTACGTGCGACGAAAAATGCATTCTTTTTGACAATCGAAAGCGCTCAGCAAGTTGGTTAGATCCTGGTTCGGTACCAAAGCAATGTGCAAAACGAAAAATGACCCCTAGAAAGGTGATGGTCACAGTTTGGTGGTCTAGTACTGGTGTGATTCATCATAGCTTTTTTCAAAACGGCGAGAGCATTACTGCAGATGTGTACATTGAAGAACTGACCACAATGATGAATATCATAGCTTTTTACAAAACGGCGAGAGCATTACTGCAGATGTGTACATTGAAGAACTGACCACAATGATGGCGAAACTCGCACGTCTGCAACCAGCTTTGGTCAATCGGTCGTCTCCACTGCTACTTCACGACAACGCGCGACCCCATACTGCACAACAGACCGTCTCTAAGCTGCATGAGTTGGGTTTGGAAGTTCTCCCTCATCCGCCATACTCACCACATCTTGCGCCTACCGACTATTACTTTTTCCAAAATTTGGACAACTTTTTAGCGGGAAAAAATTCAATTCCCGAGAGGCAGTACAAAACGCCTTTGAAGAGTTTGTTGTCTCCCGTCCAGCTGATTTTTTCAAGAAGGGCATCCATAAACTGCCACAGCGTTGGCAAAGATGCATTGATTGCAGGGGTGATTACTTTTAATAAAAGAAATAAATAAGTTCGAAAAAAAAATACTTTAACTTTTTTCAAACAAAACGGCAATTTCATAGGTAAAGACCTATTATATTAAAATTGAAAAGGGTTTTTGTACTTACTACAATTAAATAAATAAACAAAAGAATTATGACCTTTTTGTTAATTTTTTCTTTTTTTCACAAGGCTTAGACAGACGTCAAACGTAAAACGTGTGTTTGACAATACAAAACATGAGTTTAATACTACTTTAAGGCTTGTTTAAATCTTTTGTGGTTAAACAATTGTTCATTTAAGTATGTGTGCAAGGTTGTAGTTATTTATTTAAATACCATAATTGGTTAATATACGAGATACATAGTTAAGAAGGATGTATTGCATGCACAACTTAAGGATTATATTGTATTGATTATGGAGTCCTAGATCACGCACTAGGCATTCTTGTATCGTATGAACCAAGTTCCTCTTATGTTCCTTTATTAAATCAGCTGTGTAAGCGAGGTTGATTGTGTTAACTCTGCTTGCACAGATTTATATTTAGGTTTTTTAAAGAATGTAACAAAAGCTAATAAAAAAGCACAGTTTAGATTTTAATATTCTGAGTTTAATATTCTAATTCAATGTTGTTTTTTTATAGAATACATAGTATTTTAGTAACATCAGTAACATTGTATCGATAACGCATTCCCATCACTATTCCTAACCTAAAAAAACAGTACTGGCAGAGAATTATCTAATTAATTTGTCCATGTGCTTGGTAAATAATCGTGATATTAATAATTATAGATCCAGATTTGATAAATTTAATTTAATTTTTTTTTTTGCATCCTCTGTTGTGTGGTAGTTGAGCAGGTCGGCTCATAACCCGAAGGCGGCGGGTTCGATTCCCGCGGCAGGAGAAGACGTATTGTACACAGAAAAAAACCGCAAATACTTGTTCTGAGTCTGGGTGTTGTGGGACTATGGTCTTCGTAGTTCATAGTAGCACAGGGAATCTAGTTAGGGCCCAGGATCTATGCACGTGATCGTTGGACATTATTATTATTATTATCTAATTTTGTCTTTTAAAGAATACATAGTCTGTTTTTTTGAAGCATCAGTAATATTTTATCGATAATACTTTCCCATCACTGCCTGAGCACATCCACTGTCACTGACTCACGTCGTAAATATGACGACCCATCACCACTGGGTCATTTATATGACGTCCCATCACCGTAGGGTCCACGGTACACGTGCGTAACGTTATCGTAAAATTTTACGACGATGGACCGGTCGCGGTCTCTTCCGTTGTTGGTTGCGATTGTTATTGTTGTATGAATTGCTGTTGTTTATTTTTTTAAGAGGTTAGGGGTGGATTTTTACCACGTGTTCTAGAATGGTTGATATTTTAAGGAAGCACTTAAATCTATACACGGTGAAATTTAATTCGTTCTTTTCCTTTAATGTATGTATTCAGTCCATGCTATAGAACGCTCCCATATAACTAAATAAAAAAGTACTTATGAAATAAAATTTAAATCTAGGTATTATCAAATTTAAATTCTAAAGAAAAGCCTTGCGACATTGAACAAAGTAGGTGTTTTATTGCCTACGACACATTTACAAAGCATTCAGCTGGTTCCCGCGCTATATGTACCATTAAATAGACATTTCGGCTGTCATGAAGTTATATTAGGAGGCACTTAATGCTAAAACAAAACCTATTTTTTTAATTGGTCCTTGTACGAACATTCTATGCGTGGTCTGAGTACATTTAAGGAAAAGAGTGAATTAAATTCCACCTTGTATATATATAAGAAAGTCTTGTTAGTTACACTATTTATTTACTTGTTTTATATGGAATTTTATTAATTAAACAAAATGTTAAACGTACGATATAACTGGTTATACGGTTACACTGGTTATACGATATACGACGGTTTAATACTATTATAGAATCTAACTAATGACCACCAACATAATATCGGCCCAGTATAAAAAAAAGTTATGCCTTCAACAAAGCTTTATTCACGAAAGCCACAGTAATAAAATACCATCTGATAAAGCACAAAACACCGGAAAAATAATCCGCAACAATAAATTACGCTTTTGTCAACGTTATCACCCAAAAATACTCTCCAGTTATTTGTCCAATAACTTGAAAAGGTTTCCTCCAAATATGAAGAAAAACTGTGTTAACAAACAAAAAAGATTTATTCTCGAGTGCCAGATAAGTTCTTTTACGAGTTCCGTGGAACGGTGAAGAAATGTTAGATAAATATAGTGAAAAACCCAATAAAAGTATATTGCCTAATCTCTATCCGATATTTTCTTAGCGTAGCGATGGAGGTTTTCCTTTTACAGGATAGTTTGGACGCGTTGGATTCGCGTGGATATGAAACAATTAAAAAAACTATTATAATTTTTCTATTTCTTATTTACACGAGCTAGCGACAAATATAAAATAGATAAAAAAATATCAGTAGACCAATTGAATTTAAGTTTAATAAATAAATAATATAAATAAATTTAATATTTGTGGACATTTTACACAGCGCCATCTAGCCCCAAACTAAGCAAAGCTTGTATTATGGGAGCAGATAACTGATACTATACTTAGATACTTTTTGTTTGTAAATACATACATAGAATACAATATAACACCCAGACACAGAACAGACACCTATGTTCATTGCACAAATGTTTGTCCTGGGTGGGAATCGAACCCACAACCCAGAGTTCAGAAGGCAGGCTTACTACCAACTGAGCTATCGGGCCAGTCAAGTAAGTTTAACATTATTAATGATATTAAAATTCTGATAGGAAAACCCCAAGATATATGAAATAATTAATGCATATTACAGCTTAAAAACAATCTGTATGAATGATATTTTTATAAATTGATAATTCAATTATAAATTGTAAATCCAAAGATGGCTATCACAGTATCTTTTTTTTCACCGTTTGTGAAATAATTTATAGGTGTATAAAATGTCCTTTTATGGTTGTTCATTGTATTGATAGTAGTTGTATACAGTAAAGTGGTAGGTACTACTATTTACAACGAAAATCATTACATTAATATGCTATTGAAATTGAACCAACCGAACTGAAGTGTAACAAATGAGATGGTGGTAAAAAAACGAACATATATCTTTAAAAAAAAGTCATAATGGACAATTTTTAAATCTTTTGATCCTTAGTGTATATTGGTTTTATTCAGAGCTAGTTTAAAAATAACAGTCCCTTTTTTTTAATGCATTTATTAAAATTAGAGATTTATTTTAAATTTTGGGTATTATAAGGCTAGATTAAGATATTAGCAAGAAAGAAAAATGTTTGGTATTGAAGTCTATTTTATATAACTCTCATTGTACAAATTTAGGCTTTGCACATCGACATCGTAAATCTTGAGCTAGTTTTTTAATAATTTAAGAATTTTTGAACATAAAAATCTGTTAAATTCTATATGAGCTCTTTACATGATTCCAAAAATAAATTATGGTCCATTGCATGGATCGCAATGATTTTCAATTTTTTAAATTATGTTTTGTTGTTGTTGTAACGGACGGTTTGGTGAATTTGGTTTTTTCGCCATGTCCACATTACGACTCCAACATTCACCCAAGACATTTCCACCTTATGCTTTTATCTGGCACACTCACAACCGTTATTGTAAGCGATGCTTCTGTTATCTTCAATTATTTAGGAGACGTTCTTCGCCAATGAAATAAACACTCCTTGGGTAAGAAATTCTATTTTAATATTTCAGAAGAGAATGAGTTTTAGAACGTTTATTTTATTATTTGTCTTAAACTTATGCCATTTTTGAAGTAATTTTGTGTTTGAAAATACCACATCATCAGTCTGAAGACGTCCACTGCTGATAATGCTTCTTCAGTAGAGTGACAGCTTTGCCTCCCATTATGCCTACGTCCCACGGTACACGGAGATTGGCCCGGGACTACACGGGAAAAAGTCAACTCTCAGTCAAAACTGACTGACTGAGCCAATAGCTCAGTTGGTAGTAACCCTGCCTTCTGAACTGTGGGTTGTGGGTTCGATTCCCACCCAGGACAAACATTTGTGTGATGAACATATAAGTGTTTGTTATGTGTCTGGGTGTTATATGGTATTATATGTATGTATTTACAAACAAAAAGTATTTAAGTATTGTATCAGTTATGTGGTTCCCATAATACAAGCTTTGCTTAGTTTGAGGCTAGATGGCGTTGTGTGAGATGTCCACACAAAAAAAAAGTGTGATCGTGATCGCTAAAATAAAGTTTTAGTTGATAACCGACAATACTGCACACGCATCAACCATTAAAATCGATTTTGAGTTCTGGCGGAAAAACGAAAATGATCGCGTTGCCACATTGTATTATTTTCCAAAACTTTTGTTATTTTCAGTGTTAGTGCATAATATTGGTGGCATTCTATTTGTTAAGTGCTGGATTACAGGCGTGAGTGTCGGAAAATGGTATAATGATGGTGAAACTTTTTTTTTTCGTGTTGTTTCCAAAATTCCATAGAAGCTTCAAGTAAAGTTGCCACCGCTTTACTAGGAGTATGACTTTGCCGAGACTGTGACTTGATGACTTCGACTGTGACTTGACTTGACACATATTATATAATATTAACATACTTGAGAAATTATGAATTACTTGACACTGGCTAAATACACAAAAGTGTGGAGCCAAAACAAAACAAAAAAAACCCGATTTGTTACTGAATATTTTTTAAGTTACCTTTACCGCAACATTCGTGCAATTTTGTCTCTAGTACCTGGCTTACGGGCTCAAAGTTTTATCAAATATGAGTTAATTAAATGATAATTAACCTTCTACCTTTACGTGCTCCAGTTGCTCGAGTTGGTGATCAAACGTAAATCTATAACAGCAAAAAACCTCTTTGTAGATTTTCCCACGATCTTTACTGTCAAGTAGTAAAAACAAATAATCCCACGGGACTTCTAAACCGTATTATAACCAGAATTAGGCACAAATTGACCAAAAGATGTATTAACTACGGATTTATAGATGACAACCCTTTAACACGTTTTGGGTGGACAACTGGGCAATGGTCAACTATAGTCAGTTATTGAATTATCCGAGTTTGCGTGGGGGACCGAATAATGAATTGTTTTGGGAGATTCTCGAGTATTTTAATTTCTATGCGTTATACGACGTGATGCTAGTTTAAAGAAGGGCACAAAGTTTTAAGAGTCATAATTTATAAGAATACTTTACAATCATTTAAAGAAATTTTTCCGTTGAATGTGACTTAAAATTACACGTTTTATTTGTAGCATTTTATTCTTTTCAGAAATTTATTGATTTACGATGTTTTTTTTAAATTTTTTTGTGTGATTGAATGACGAAATGTTAGCAAAAGCTACAGCTGGATGTACATCTTCACTGCATCATAACAGATGCAGTGTTATTCGGAACTCTAAAAAGTTTTGCGTGATACTGCACTGTGTACGTCATCCGGAGACACATCCTAGCCATAAGATTATTAAACTATGAGATCAACTCATAAAATCTCATTTACCCAGTTATTTACACATGAACATGTTACTTATTTGTTCTATCCACCCAACAGTTTTTCAGTTTGTGCTTGCAACAGCACCGAAATATCAAATACTTTAGAAATGTTAATGATCATCATAGCTTAAAATGTTTTTTACTTTGGTATATCGTTTCTTATTCAGTAGAAATTTATTTATAATAATTATATGCAGCTCCTTTGAAAATATTTTTATCAGTACTATATGCAGTATTTTATGAATGTCTCATTATTTTGATATGAAATGAAAAGTAATCCATTATTTATAATAATAACAATAACGCCCAAAGATGAGATACATAGACCCTGGACCCAAATAGGATTCTCTGTATCCAGGTACCCAGGAATTACGAGGGCCATGGTATCCCCTCTGTACCCCCACTAAGAACAAGTACAGTAAGTACACGCCCAGACTAAGAACAAGTATTAGCGCTTTTTTTTTCTGTGCACAAATACTTGTTCTGTTGCGGAAATCAAACCCGCCGCCTCTAGGCTATGAGCCGACCTACTCAACCACCATACCACAGAGGCTGTAGAACTAATTAAAAATAGGGTTTTATTTTTATATTTGACCATAATGATGTTTTTATTTTACAGTATTTAAATGTACAAATGAGATAGATAGATTCAAAGTAACATACCTATTATATACGCTGCCAAGAACACCTCAACATTTTCATTATACGCCCGTCCTAAATTTCATGGTGCAAATCCAGTAATATCAAAATAGATGTCAAAGTGACCAATGGTCAGTAGGTAATCCGATTTTGTAGCGGTCACCGTGTTCTATCTGCTTCCTGGTAACAATGTTAGCAAGGATTCTGTGAGAACCGGGGTCTTTTAGATTTCTCATACTGGCAAAGCTCTACATTATATAAATCATTTGAAGTAGCATAACATTTATTTCAATAGGTACTAATAAATAAACAAAATATAATGATTAAAACTAAATTAAATCGTAAATAAAATAAACTAATGTCTGAATCTTAAACTATATCTGAACTTATAAACACAAATATTACAATCAGATAACTTTAAATGGTTTATCTTTGGATCCACTGGGGAATGCGTCCTTAGGTCAGTTGGGAGATCTTATGATCCGGTGAATTGGAAAGTGCCAGTTAAAATGTCGTTTTATATTAAAGTTTACTTATTGAATAACTGAAAGTTTCTTAAATGTTTTACCTACATAACTCGTGCAAGTTGTTTTTATATTTTTAGCCCTTTTCAAGTTCTAATTCTCTTACGATATAATCAAGACAATGGTTTTTAAAGTTGAATCCTTGTATTTATCTTTAATCAGCTAAAAAATCCTTGAATTCCGCGAAAGGAATTTTTCTCAATTTGGTTGAATGTTTTTTATGTTTATTACTTCATGTCTCCGTCATTTAAAAACCGATTTCAAATAATATACTCTCAGATTGGATTATTAGAAAGTCAGTATAGTGGTTTGGTTTATAAATCAAAATAACTGCAAAAAAACGATCATCAAGAACGTAAACAAACGTGTGTCCTTACAGCTTTAAGCATGAAAAATACAAGTGCTTAATGTCAAAAAAACAAGCTATATATAACGAGTTTCAAAAAAGAAGTTTTCTCCCTCGCAATCCAGAATACAGAAAACGAATAGCAATTGTCTCAATCTAAAAACAATACCAAACACATATGTTGTATTTTTTTAATAAAAACCTGGCTACAGTCGCACTAGTTTAATCCCTGTGCGATCGTAAATGTTTACGAGCGGGACTAGTTGCGGCGGCGACGCGGCGCGACGCCTAGTGTAGTGACAACGAGAGTAGGGTTCGTGACATACCTAGAAAAATCAATTATATATTGGATCAACAAATGACTAAACACGATCGATTGCATTTGATCAAAAGAAGTATCTAATCGAATGTATCTATGATCTATGATCATCGGTAAGCAAAAAAGCTTGTAAAATTGACTAATACGACCGATTTCTATGGATTAAAAAGAGTGGCTTAGCGTAGTGTCCGCCCCTCTTCAAATAATGTGTGAAATTAGTACTCGCTTATAGTTATATCGGTAAAGAAAAACTTTACGGGGAAACTGGCATTTATAAAAAACACTTTAATTTGAAGATGTGTTACCACGCACTTGGGGAGCCTGATGAATTATGACTTACATTCAATAACATCGATAAAACACTTAAAAGTCGAAAAAAAGTCATCAGTCTGATAAACATATCATCATGAACATACCATCAACGGTAGCAACAGCTACCGTTGAGACACAGAACTTCTCACATGGAGAGATTGTGGATCATAATTCAAATCAAAAGACAAATGCGGCTTTGTGATACCTACATGTACTCGAATTTTGCGATTCTTCAACATGCTTTTTCACGATGTAAGCTGCTTCATCGGTGTAAGAGAAGGGTAAATCTAGCACTGTCCTCCCACCACAGGGATGATGGCAGAGGATATATGGACTCTGAACTCACTAAACCCTCCCGTGATCCATCCGACGCCAGAATGTATGTCCCAAGTGATCCACCCGCGGCCGGAATGAGGCGAAATGGGGTCACGCTAGGATTCACCATCTCGCCCCGGCATCCAACTGTGTCTCGAGTGATGCGTCCGCTGCCATGATGGGGCGATATGGGGTCACGCTAGCATTCACCAGCATTCGGCATCCAACTGTGTCCCAACCCTAACCGCTCGCTACACGCATGTCTTCAATATCGCCACTTATTGTATTTTGTATTATTTACCCACTTTACGAGCTGAACATCCTTCATATTTTCAGAGTCCAAACTACTTGAAGTTTTATGTCCGAGTTTCCACTTTAATAATGTCAGTAGATTTTATTGTATGTCGTAAAATATTTTCCTTATAATGTCTAATTGGAAAGAGTGAAAATTTGTTGATAGCGTTTCATCTTGGAATAAACTTTCAAGTTAGTGATAATTTATTTAGGCGTTAGATACAAAAACTGTCTCTATAATATAATAATAATAACGACCAACGATCACATACATAGATCCCGGATACTAAGTACCTGTATCTAAGGACCCTGAAACTACAAGGACCATGGTCCCGAAACAGCCAGACTCAGAACAAGTATTTGCGTTTTTTTTTGTCAATAATTCTGTTTATTTTATTGAAACAGGTGCTTTTAACAGTCAAAGCTAAGGCGTAACCTGTAAACGTACGTAGTTTTCTAACATGAAAATGATAAAAGTGTGTTTTGTGAACAAAAATATTGTTTTTTCCTCTTAGTGAATGACTCGGAGTGCTACTTTACCTGATGTTAAGCGATACGGTCACCCATAACAGAACTGTGTCACTCGGAACTCTCAAATATAAAGTTTCACGTGACACTGCACTGCGCACATCATCTTAAGACATCAACACAGTCTGGTAATAAGATTACTCGACTGTGAGATCAGATCATAGTCTTAATTGTCCAGTAATTTTACTAGCTTCAGTGCTTCAAACCGGAATATGGTAGTACTTGTACACTACTGCTTGGTGGCCAAATAAACAAAGCGGTGGTACTTACCTAGACGAATTTTAGAAAAAAGTTCTACCACCTAGTAGTAATAAAGATCTATACTAGGCTGAATGCATTTTATATCATAAAATATACATCAAAGTCATACAATAATTACTGTAGTAAACGAAATCTATGGGAAATAGCAAACATCTTTCATCACACCATACATCACTTTAAAATCGTTAAACTCCACAATCTAAGGTCATTAACAGATTATATGTTTTGACAAACCATTAAGCATTGACATTCGATACTTTGACAGTTGACAATGGACTGGCACTGACAGTAATCATTTACCAGTTGACGTCATTTTTATAATAGCTAATGGTGTTTAGATAGAGTTTTTAAGTTTATTAAAGATAATCATTAAATTAATTAATCATAGTAAACTTTTGGCCCCTACAAATTGTGATTAAGTTAACTATTGATTAGCTCAGTTGGTAGTAGCTCTGCCGTCTGAAAAGTAGGTTGTGGGTTCATTTCCCATCTAGAACAACCATTTGTGTGATGAACATAGGTGTTTGTTTTGTATCTGGGTGTTATATTACATTCTAGATTATGTAATTACAAAACAAAAAAAACTATCTAAGTATTGTATCAGTTATCTGGACGTTCCCATAGTATAAGATTTGCTTAGTTTGGGGCTACAGATGGTGAAGTATGAAAGATGTTATAATAAAAAACGCCCAACGATCACATACATAGATATCCTGGAACCTAACTAAGATTCTTTGTATAAAAAACATAAATTGGTCCAGAAGTCTTGAAAAAATCGACACAAACAAAAAAGTTTCCCCCTTTTTGAAGTAAGTTTAAAACTGGAGGTCGATAGTTTTCCGTAATTAATAATTAAAATATGAATAATCAAATAATAATCAATAATCGATCAGTACATTCAAATTGTCTGTAATAAACACATCAAAAACGCATTAAATAATAAATAATAATAAATAAATATGTGTGGACATTTCACACAGCGCCATCTAGCCCCAAACTAAGCAAAGCTTGTACTATGGGAACCGGATAACTGATACAATACTTAAATACTTTTTGTTTGTAAATGTAATACATACATATAATACAATATAACACCCAGACACAGAACAAACACCTATGTTCATCACACAAATGTTTGTCCTGGGTGGGAATCGAACCCACAACCCTCAGTTCAGAAGGCAGGGTTTCTACCAACTGAGCTATCGGGCCAGTCATTAAAAAAGATTGAAACTATAAAAAAATTAAATAACTAACTTTTTTTCTATCCAGTACCAAGATTTTCGAAACATTACCATGAATTAAACTGTACTCTTCATTTCCATATACAAGATGTGTGGCTGTTGTTGCAGAGGCTACTGCGGCGGATGCTGTGGTGGAAGCTGCGGTGACTGTGGCTGCCCATGCATAACCATCCACACGTGCTTTTTTTTTTTTTTTTTTTTTTGATGGGGGGGAATGCCCTCGCACTTCCCTGGGGCGAGATGGAGACACACTGCATTAACCATCTCGCCCCGGCGGTAGGCCCTTCCGGGCCTCTGCGCCAGTGGGTGGGCAACCTTCCACCGCAGTTGCCCACCAGACGTGTGGGGCCATGTAAGTGCGGCGGAGAGTCCCCCGACTCTCCGCCACTGGCCCCACTACGGGGGATGGAGAAAGCGCTCAATGAAGCGCCTCCTCCGTCTCCCCACCCGTCTGCGCCGGAGGGGGTCAGAGTTGGTATTATCCTCCCTGACCCGCTCCGCGGATCCACACGTGCTGCTGTATCAAGATCTGCTAACCTCCAGTGCCCCATGTTGGAGCTGTGCGCTGGTCGTTGTGGGTGCGACAGTATATTGGCCATGTTAAAATATTGCTTGTCCGTGCTTCAATAAAATGTTAGCATGTTAGCATCAAAGATCAAAAATTAAAAACCCACATCAAAATGTCATGTAACTGTCACTTTAGTAGATAATAGGAAGATCACATCACGAATTAATTAATTAGTTTTAATTACTTTAACCCTTCTGCTTCCATAATGAAGGGGTTGTTGACCACAGTAGTTGGTAGTAGTTACTGGATACAGGATTAGTTAGGAAAATTGGTTATGTCTATTAATTAAATGGTGTAGTTATCTGATTTAAGATCTTAGATTGATATATTTTTTAAACGATAATGAATGATGTGACGAGCTTGTCGTTTACTTGATGTTAAGCGACACGGCCGCCCAAAATAGAACAGTGTCATTTGGAACTTTAAAATATAAAGCTTCACGCGACACTGCACATCGCATATCATCCTCAGACAGCACAGTCTGGTAATAAGATTACTCGACTATGGGATCAGATCACAAAGTCTCAATTGCCCAGTAATTTCACTAGCTACAGTGCCGTTCAAACCAGAACACAGTAAAGCTAAGTTAGATACACTTTTGTTGTAATAGAAGGAGGTCCATGGGTTTGCTGAATTAATGATATGCCGATTGACTTTGTATACGATATATTAATTAAAAAGATATTTACAAAAACCAAATGCGGAAAATAAAATTTTCTCTAATGTGAAGTCTATATCAACAACATTCGTTGCCCCTAGCAACTAGCTGGAAAAGTTCTCTATTAAACTGGTATGTAAACTTTTTCGTGGGCTAGCACACCACATCACCCCCCTCCAGAGACCGTCCTACGGGCGATAATATTCTGGAAAACGCACTGTTCGTCCTGATCGAGTGGTGGTCACTGGAGCGTCTCGGGTCTCAGGTGCTGCCACGGCGGGAGAATGGTCCAACTCACGAAGTATGTAGGCAGGTTTAATGCGGTCCACTGAGACAGTGACTTCTTTGCCTTTTATGCGGAGCTTAAAAACTTTATCCCCTCGTTCTATCACCTCATGCGGGCCTGTGTAAGCTGCTTGAAAAGATGGATGCGAGGTGTCATCTCTTAGAAAGACGTGGGATGCTGTTGCTAAATCTTTGAAAATGAATATGGAGCGGTTATTCCCATGGTGAGAAGTTGGTAATGGCAACAAATTTTTGGCGAATGTGCGCAGTCTTTCAGTGTATACTGTCAAGTCCTCTGTACCATCAGCCGATTGACAAAAAATGTCACCTGGGAGTCGTAGTGTCTCTCCATATACGAGTTCAGCTGGAGTCGCTTGTAAGTCTTCCTTAAATGCCGCCCGGATTCCCAGTAGTACAAGTGGAAGTGTTTCAAGCCAGCTGCTGGTCGCATGACATGTAATGGCGGCTTTAAGCTGTCTGTGGAATCTTTCGACGAGTCCATTGCATGCTGGATGGTAGGCTGTAGTTCGTCTGCGTTGAAATCCGATGATGTGGGACAAATGCTTAAAAAGTTCTGATTCAAACTGTCGACCACGATCAGTGACGATATCTTCAGGGCAGCCGAATCTGGATATCCATCCGTGAACTAAAGCTTTTGCCACTGTTTCAGCTGTTATCTCCTGTAATGGTATAGCCTCGGGCCATCGTGTGAAGCGATCTACACATGTGAGACAGTAACGATACCCCTGTGAAAGAGGTAAAGGTCCGATCAAATCTATGTGGATTTTCATGAATCTGGCTCGAGGTAAGTTGAATGATGCTAATGGAGATGAGACATGACGTGTTATTTTTGATCGTTGGCATGCTAGGCAGGAACGAGTCCACTCTCTACAATCTTTTCGCATACTAGGCCATACATAGCGTTCCGATATTAGTTTCGTCGTCGCATTTGTGCCAGGGTGGCTAAAAGAATGCAAGTTTTCGAACACTTGCCGTCGCATGTCTTTGGTCACATAAGGTCTGGCCACATTGCTGCTCTTGTCACAATAGATTTCTGTGTGAGATCCAGGCAGTTTGATTTTTGTCAAGCGCAGAGAAGTATCGCTATCCAAAAGTTGTTCTAGTTCAGGATCTGTGCTTTGTGCTTGAGCAAGCTTGGATAGATCGATGGGCTGAGTAATCTCTTCGATGCGTGATAAACTGTCAGCCACAACGTTATCCTTTCCTGAAATATGCCTGATATCTGTGGAAAACTGTGAAATAAAATCCAGATGTCTGAACTGTCTTGGTGAGCACTTTTCTTTTCGTGAATGAAATGCGAAAGTTATGGGCTTATGGTCAGTGTAAATAATGAAATCTCTCGCCTCCACCATGTGACGAAAGTATTTTATTGCTTCGTAGATGGCGAGAAGTTCCCTGTCGTAAGGCGAGTATTTCTGTTGACATGGCGAAAGTTTTCGAGAGAAAAATGCTAAAGGTTCCCACAGGCCGTCTCTATGCTGTTGTAAAGCTGCGCCCATTGCTGTGTCTGAAGCATCGGTGACTATAGCGAGCTTCGCTTGGCAGTCTGGATGAGCGAGTAGTGCTGCTTGGCAGAGACTTTCCTTGCAGGCGATGAATGCTTTAGTAGCTTCTTCTGATAAATGCACGGGATGTGAACCTTTAACTGATCCTGTGAGCAGTGCATTCAGAGGCGCTTGATGCCGCGCTGCGTCAGGAATAAACCTTCTGTAAAAGTTCACCATTCCTAGGAATCTTCGCAGTTCTCTAACGGTTTTCGGTGGAGGGTAATTCGCAACTGCTTCTACCTTCGATGGTAACGGCTTAGTGCCAGCTGCTGAGATGCTGTGTCCTAAAAACGTTACCTCTGATACACCGAATATGCACTTGTTCGTGTTGATTACCATGCCGTATTCCTTGAGTCTGTTGAAGAGCAGATGAAGGTGCTTCTTGTGTGATTCCTGATCAGGTGAGAAGATCAAAAAATCGTCCAGAAACGGGAAGCAGAACTCCTCAAGGCCCCTAAGCATCTCGTCCACAAATCGTTGAAACGTTTGACTGGCATTACGTAGTCCGAACGTCATGAACGGAAATTCGTATAAACCAAACGGCGTCGTGATTGCGGTCTTCGGAATATCCTCAGGGCAGACAGGAATTTGATTATAAGCTTTTACGAGATCGATAACCGAGTATACTTGACAGCCGGAGAGACAATGTGCAAAGTCATGTATGTGTCGAATGGGGTAGCTGTCTGGTACGGTTCTAGCGTTGAGCATTCTGTAGTCACCGCATGGACGCCAGCCGTTATCTTTTTTAGGCGCAAGATGAAGTGGTGATGACCATGGTGACTTTGAAGGTCTGGCTGTTCCGTTCCTCAACATATCTGCAAATTCGTCTTTTGCGATTTTTAATTTATCCGGTGCTAGTCTTCGTGGTGTGCTGCTTATTGGCGGCCCTGCAGTAGTTTGTATATGATGCATGGTATTATGCTTCGGAACACGGTGGACACCGGAAGGTCTAGTAATCTCAGGGTATTCGCTTAGTATGTTATGATATACGGAATTTCCAGAAATAACTTTTACCGATGAAATGTTCCCAGTTGACTGTGCAGGTGAAGCTGGGGACGTAAGGCTTGTAGTGTTGTCGATTAAACGTTGATTTCGACAATCCACGATGAGGTTGTAAAATGATAAAAAATCTACACCTATTATGGCCTTTGTAACGTCCGCTACGATGAATCGCCAAGTGAAGTCACGGCGCAAGCCTAGGTTCAGCACTAAATGAGCGTAGCCGTAAGTAGAAATGGGTGTACCGTTTGCCGCACACAGCTCATAATTTGTTTTCTCACGACGTTCCTTGAGTGCCGATCGGGGGAAGACACATACGTCACTGCCAGTATCAATGAGAAACTGCATCTTCGTAGCGCCGTCCGTGACAAATAGGCGACCGGAAGTTTGGCAATCGGTCGTCGCCATTACCGACTGCTGTTCGCGTTTCCCGCATGGTAGTCGCACGGTTTTACGCACTTACTTGCTTCATTGCCGAACTTATTATGATACCAGCACACAGGAAATTTTCTATAGTTCGACTGTGATCGTGTGGAGCTAGAACGACCGCGCGTTTTCTTGTTTGAACGATTCGGTGCACGTGAATGCCGGTTCACCTGCGCAGTTAGAGCTTGCACTTGTTTGGTAAGTTCAGCAATCTGTTGGTTCATGGCTTCTAAAGAGCTTCCTGGTATGGCACTTGATGTTGATGCTACGTGCACTGTAGGCGAAACAACGTCATGGATGCGGTCAGCGAGATCTGCGAGCGCTTCCAGTGAAGACATCATCTGCGAAGCGATTATCGTTTGCGTGCTACTTGGTAGGCGACTGGTCCATATAGTACGTAGAAAATCTTCGGGAACTCCAGGTCCAGCCAAATGTTGCAAATGTCTTAGAAACTGAGATGGCTTACGGTCTCCAAGTTCTGCGTGCATAAGTAATTGCTTGACCTTCTTTTCTCGTGACGCGGACAGTCGTTTGATAAGTTCCGACTTCAATTTTTCATACCTGTTGGTGTCGGGCGGGTTGATGATTATATCTTCCACCTCAGAAGCATACTGCGGGTCTAGTTGGCCGATAACGTAGAAAAACTTCGTATTGTCCGTAGTAATGTTCGATATCGCGAATTGGCCCTCGATCTGCGCGAACCAAATGGCCGGCTTTTCAGGCCAAAACGGCGGAATGCGCACGCCCACACGACAAATATCTTCGTTCTTATCGGTTGAGAGCGACATCTTTATGTGAATCAGTATCAGAATTATCGCAATCAGCAACAAAATCAAAATCACACACATTTACTGCAAACGTGGACTTTCGGTTCAAAACAGGTCACCAGTAAAGCTAAGTTAGATACACTTTTGTTGTAATAGAAGGAGGTCCATGGGTTTGCTGAATTAATGATATGCCGATTGACTTTGTATACGATATATTAATTAAAAAGATATTTACAAAAACCAAATGCGGAAAATAAAATTTTCTCTAATGTGAAGTCTATATCAACAACATTCGTTGCCCCTAGCAACTAGCTGGAAAAGTTCTCTATTAAACTGGTATGTAAACTTTTTCGTGGGCTAGCACACCACAACAGTATTGCTTGCGAATAACTGGCAAACCAGCGGTACCTAAACTAGACGAACTTATTTGCTAAAAAATGAAATCAATGACGTATACAAATTAAAGCAAATTTACGATACCATTATTTTGAATTTGTTATTTTTGTTCATGAAATTAAATATCAAGTATCATCAAAATTAAATATCAATTAATTTTATTTATGTATCTAATATATATGTACATATTATACACTATTTTTATATATTATTTATATATTTATATACATGTAATATATGTATTACATATATTCTATTATTATATTTATGATATATGGTATTAGTATGTATTATAAGTTTAGTATTGTTGTTTATAGTACGTAAGTTGTAATAACACCAACCGCAATTTTGCTCCTCTGATTCCTGTCCATCCTAAGGTAGCCTGGAAGAAATCGCTTAATGTGATAAGGCCGCCCTTTGTTCTACCATTTTTTGTAAGTTTTTTTAAGGTTGTTATGTATTAGTTGGTGTTCAATAAAGTATTATTGTATTGTATTGTATCAAGGATGAGTTTAATGTGCAATATAAATAATAAAAATAAAAAAGAATAATAATAAAACGAAAATAAAATTAATAACTATGGATTAGTAAAACTTAATCTACTATTAATAATAATATAATAATTGTAAGGAGTGTATAGAAATAATGCTAACTTAGGTACTCATATTTTTACTGTCTTCAAAAGATATCTTACTGAACCCTCTACTAATCACAGTGTGAAATTTAAATAAAGATTATTGTCCGTAACGGTTAAACGACCACACGTGGTCAACAGATTTACAATGTAACCACATCTTAATAAAACCCGTGACGTCATAAAATTAGCCAATGGTCAAAATGTTTAATTGGGAGTTTTGGCGGGAAAACGAAAAAGATCGCATCGCCGCATTGTATTATTTTCCAAAACTTGTGTTATTTTCAGTGTTAGTGCATAAAATTTGTGGCATTTTATTCGTTAAGTGCTGGACTACAAGCGTGAGTGTGGGAAAGTGGTATAATGATGGTGAAACGTTTCTTTTCGTGTTGTTTCCAAAACTCCATAGAAACTACTGGTAAAGTTGCCACCGCTTTACTAGGAGTATGACTTGACTTGATGACTTGGACTGTGGCTTGACTTGACGCATATATATATTACTTAACTCGAGAAATTATCAATTACTTGACACTGGCTAAATACACGAAAGTGTGGAGACATACCAAAACAAAAAAAAATTAATTGCTTAAACATTCAACCCTGCAACTTTTATAGGCGGCTTATACAGCGTTATATCTTACCGTGTTTTAGGATAACATGCTTTTTACTAGCAGTGAAAACTTTAGGCGCGTTGAGCAGTTTTTGTATGATCAAAAATCATGGAACTCGCTTTCCATGAGCTATATGTATATATGTGTACTTTTTGGGTGAACAAAAAGCGTGAAATTCGCGTCATCGTCACCGTACGCTTCCCATTAGCTTTGTGTATACTGTATATATGTGTGCATTTTGGGTGACCAAAAAGCGTTAAATTCGCGTCATCGTCACCGCACGCTTCCCATGAGCTATATGTATACTGTTTATATATGTGTACTTTGTGGGTGAACAAAAAGCGTTAAATTCGCGTCATCGTCACCGCACGCTTCCCATGAGCTATATGTATACTGTTTATATATGTGTACTTTTTGGGTGAACAAAAAGCGTGAAATTCGCGTCATCGTCACCGCACGCTTCCCATGATTTATATGTATACTGTTTATATATGTGTACTTTTTGGGTGAACAAAAAGCGTGAAATTCGCGTCATCGTCACCGCACGCTTCCCATGAGCTATATGTATACTGTATACTGTGCGGTGACACATATATACACAATATAATATGTGTACTTTTCACCGCACGCTTCCCATGATCTATATGTATACATACATATAAATCATGGGAAGCGTGCGGTGACACATATAGTATACACAATATATGTGTACTTTTTGGGTGAAGAAAAGCTCGACATTAGCACCTATTTAGAATGTAATATAATTGAAAACTTTATTTCCTATTTATAAGTATATTTTAAGATTGCACATTAGGTGTGACCGGCTTCAAATGACCCTTGAGTTCACGGACAATGTATTTTTAACATTTCATCGGGTTCAAGTGTAAATGTGATAAAATTGGTTCCGGTGCCACTACAAGGGGTCAATTTTAGAAAATATCTGGCATTTTGCTTTGGCTACTGTATCTTGACATATTTATGTGTTTTTGATAGCAAACGTTCTAATGTGGGTCTTTATTTTTAAAAGAAACAGTGTATATGTATCAGGTACCTTATTTTGTTACTTATTTTAGTAGTCCCCAAAGATTTTTCAAAAAATCTTAACTGATATAAAATGTCGTTTTAATTTGATAAATAATAGCGGTAAAGTATTCCACACAAAAGCAAAAAAATTAATAATGATAAGCCACACAATTGAAGGGGTGTATCGATTAGGTAATTTATTTATATTTATACGTCACCTTCAAAATCCATTAGTAAAAATTAACCCAACCGTAATCTTGCCACAAACAATCGATTAAGAAGACTATAAGCAGGTTATCAATCACGAAAATATTGACAGTCGACAAAAAATAATACATTTATATAATACATTTTATACCCCAGCAGAGATATTAAAGGGTTAAGTCAGCGTATATGACGCTACTGAAACTAATGTTTTTTACGCCCGAATGATTGCAGAAAGGGGAGAAAAATAGTATAATTTTTTACGTAAATTGAATTTTGACGAAAGGATATTATCGAAATTGGAGTGACCGGAGGGAAAAACAAAATTATTGAGTGTGGAACCGTTAGAAGATTTTATTGGATTACAATGGATAAATGGGTATTAGTAAAGTGAATTACCTATGGGGTAGGTCCTACATTTTTTGGAAATGTCAGAATTAATATAATAAGAAAATTAAAGACCTAAACGGATTGAACTCGGATTTTAACTATTGTTTTAATTGATAATAGACCTCAAAATTTAAGGCCGTCTTTTCAAAATATTGTCATAAAAAATGACACTTATCTACTGACGTATTTAAAAATTCTAATTTTATTTCTATTTCACAGTTTAAATCAGATATAATTAATAAAACAATAATTAAATATAATATTAATGTAATTTTAATAAATAATGTAACTTTTTATTTATCGAGTGCCTGTAAATATTAAGGTTTTTATTGTAAGTAATCTAATTTATCAAATATATAATAAAACAAATAAATAAAACATAAGTAGGTAAGTATTGTAAAAGTGTTTTCTTTTTTTACAATGGATACCATTGCAAATCAGAGTGCGTAACAATTCAACGAATTTAAACCTCATAAAGTTAAATGGAGTGTAGTACAGACCCCGAACATGTGTACTCACGACTAATGGATTTAAAATTTATTGGACCCCACCCACTTTGCACCCAAAAACATTCTAATTTCTGTCTCTAAAAACTAAGCTTCTATTTTCTATACAACAAGGTCCAAATTATCTTCATGATTTGACAAGGCAAGGAAATACAATAAAACATGATTGTAGATTTTTTTGTAAAATATTAGTTGTAAGTGGCGACACGTGCTATTTTAATTTTGCCAATACTTAATATTTATTTTTGTTTAAAATATGTTTGCGTCATGATGCCAGTTGTATAATTTTGTTCAAAAATATGTCAAAGTTAAAGGATTTATTCCAAATATGCTATTTTTAGCACTTTTACAAGTCAAAATAATATTGGGTACTTAAAATGAAGTTATTGTGGTAAGCATATAAAATTACAAAGTGCTTACTGTCAAATATTATATAGCAAGCCCATTACAATATGTGAGTTTGAAGAAGTTCTCTTTCTCACTACTAGTCCAAGTAATCCAGTACAATGCAGATAAGAATATTCCGATCCGAAGCTTCGATTACAACTGTAAAGAAGCTACAAGAAACTTTACAGTGATGTATTTTTTTTCTACTATCTATTACAATTTTTATGTGAAATTTAAGCAAATGACGTCAGGGTCGAACCCTTAGATCTGTACAGACAGTAATCTCTTTCATTGACACTAGCGAGATGATCACGTAAATTTAATAAAAATATGTAGGTATTGCAAACTTAACCCTTTTTCCATAGTAATTATTCTTAACCGAGTATTCTCAATATTCAATCAAGTTATGTGCTTAATTTATTAGTTCTCTTTGTTATGATTTGTGTGTTAAGTGTGTACTTAAGTTTTGTTGTAATTTATGTGTACAAATTAGAACAAACTTGCTCTTTTTTTTTTGGCTTCATCAATTTCCGTAAATAAGTTAGTCAGTATAATATCAATAACCTAATACTAACCTCTTCTTATGAAGTTATTTGTTTCGACTCTTCTTTGCTACCATAATAATAAAATAATAATAATAATAACGCCCAACGATCACATAAACAGATCCTGGACCCTAACTAGGATTCCCTGTGTCTAGGGACCCAGGAACTACGAGGACCATGGTCCAGTAACACCCAGACTCAGAACAGGTATTTGCGCTTCTTTCTTTTTTTTTCTGTGCACAAATACTTGTCCTGACTCGGGAATCGAACCCGCCGCCTTCGGGTTATGAGCCGACCTGCTCAACCACCACACCACAGAGGCTGTCAACCATGTATACCTACGACAAATCCTTCCTTTACAAACTACATTTACATAATAGATGTAATCTGAGAAATGTCCTCGATTTCACAGATTAAAATGGTGCAATCCATTTCAGGATCTTTCAAGAGAAAACGTATATTATCCGGATACGAAGGTATTTTCTAAGGAAGCATTGTTAAGAAAGAAAATACGGGCAGATGTATGAGTCACAGTAAGAATAATAATAATAACGCGCAACGCTTACATACATAGATCCTGGGTCCTAACTAAGATAAATGGAGTGTCTAAGGACCCAGGATCTACGAGGATCATGGTCGCACAACACCCACTCAGAACAAGTATATGCGCTTTTTAACTCAGTAAACAGGTAACTATAAAATCTAAGCTAACTGTAAAAATATCTAGACGTGATGTAGGTAGAAAACAAGCATATGGATGTTAATGAAACTTGGAATGCAGATAGCTTGTACTCTGGATTAGCATATACGATACTTTTATGCGCGGCTGAAATCGCGGAACGCAACTAAAATATAATATATGTGGGCAGAAACGTGTTGTGGGTAGGTAGGTTGCAACCTATATAACTATAGGCCTTCAGCATGTCCGCACCGCGCCGTGTCTGGAACAAGAATGCTCCGTAGCACACCAATCGATCCCTTTATATAGCCAGACAGGTAGGGGCGCCATGACAGTTGCCGGTGCTGCCACTGTAATAAATTTAATGCCACCACAGGGTAAATTACGGTGCTCAATCGCTGTGCATAGAGTTTATAACTGGACGTAGCCGCCGTCACGGCCATACTGACGTGCGTACGTCCTCGTACGCTTAGCTTCACTTTGTACCTGGTGAGGGACATAAGTATCAGTGTTATTGCTCGTTCATTCTGACAATTAAATTGAGTTAAACTTGGAGTCTAAGTCAAAGTCAAAACATTAGTTTTCAATTTGATTAGTCAAAAGTATTTTAACCTTCCAGTCATCGTCAGGGTTAACCCTTCAGGACCATTAGTATACCTTCATTTATAAAAAATGGACCGAATAATGCTAACCGGATAGATATCCCTATAGCAACCAAAAATCATCATTCCTACATTTTTTTAATGGACCAATTAGTGCTAGACCGGATAGATATCCCTTTAGCAACCAACATTTTTTTTTATGGACCATTAGTGCTAGTCCGGATAGATTATCCCTTTAGCATTCAGACACATTTTTCTTGTCATCATTTTTACATTCTCTTTTTTTCTCGAAAAAAACGAGTCGTTACTTTTTTTCCATTTTTTTTTTTTCACTGGTTTGGGTTGACCCTGCAACTAAATTTGATATTAGTGTCACCCGCCGTCACGTCATCATTCACATCACGTCTCGTCACGTTTCGCGTTGCTTGAAGAGTGATGTAGAAATTGGCAATCCCACTTCTGATGTGGGCAGGAACGTGTTGTGGGTAGGTTGGTTGCAACCTATATAACTATAGGCCTTCAGCATGTCCGCACCGCGCCGTGTCTGGAACAAGAATGCTCCGTAGCACACCAATCGATCCCTTTATATAGCCAGACAGGTAGGGGCGCCATGACAGTTGCCGGTGCTGCCACTGTAATAAATTTAATGCCACCACAGGGTAAATTACGGTGCTCAATCGCTGTGCATAGAGTTTATAACTGGACGTAGCCGCCGTCATATATATTTATTAAGCCGTTTATAAATGACGGAGATATGCTGTAGTAAGTGGAAAAAAAGTGTGCTTTAGACCACACGTCTGTAGTAAAACTTCTTTAGCTCCATCTATCGGCCGGTATGAATTTATTATTGCTTTGTTTAATGTTAATGTTGCCATCTCGACTATTGTAAATAGTCATTTTACTAGACATACCAATATGATTATACAATTATTTTACTTTGTTATGTTAACAATTGAAGGGTTGAGAATAAAAAGGGTTTAACTGTCAAATTGAAAGTTTCGAGAAAATTGGATTTAAACTTCAACGGCGTCATTTAAATGCAGAGTACTTATAAGGTAATTGAAAAGGTTTATGTAAGTTTCAGTTGCTTGAAAATGTTTTAATTCTATTTTAAAATACTAAATATAGTACTAATTCATACAATTACTGTAAAAATATAATATAATTAAATATATATAATAATGTTTTTAGGCTAAGCGAACTGTATTACTGTGACAGATAAACTGTTTTTAGACTCAAAATCTCAAAATGTAAACATCATTTCGGTATTTTGAGAATGTATTATTGTAGATAATTTCACGCTGAATCCAACGATACCCATAAATCATTTTGTGGAAAAGTCAGTTAAACCCTTTTCGTTCTCACCCCTTCAATTAAGATCTACGTGAACCAACTTTATTTTACTTCCGCCGCATTCACCAGCTTACTCTCCAAGTCAAGCGTGCGTAAAGAATTTTTACTTCAAAAAAGAAAATAAACATGCTGATTTGAGTAACAAAGGTAAAAAGGTAAAAAGTAAAAAAGGGGGCTTTTTGAAGTCTGTTGAAAACGTCATATATACTCATCAATAATACTTCGTATGAACATGTTCAGATCATGAAACAGATCACGAAGCAGTAAACCAAGTTACGGAACCCTTTCGCAGCGCTTCGGAAGTCGATAGTCCATATCGTAAAAGTTTACGAGTGACTTCCTACGAATTAATGTCAGCAACCGTATGCAGTTGAGTGCTAGAATTTATTGGTTAGTATGGTTACGTCACTATAAATAAAGATGAGAAGGTTTATTTTTTATGTTAAGGAATGACGTGACGAGCTAGCCGTTCGCCTTATGTTAAGCGACACGGCTGCCCATATCAGCTGCAGTGTCACTCGGAACTCTAAAGTATAGAGGTTCGCGTGACACTGCACTGCGCACGTCATCCTGAGACATCAGCACAATCTAGTAATAAGATTACTAAACTGCGAGATCTCATCATAAAGTCTCATTTGTCCAGTAATTTCACCAGCTACAGTGCCCTTCAAACCGGAACACAGTAGTGTTTGCGTACTACTGCTTGGCGGCAGAATAACTGGCAAAGCGGTGGTACCTACCTAGACGAACTTTGCAGTAAAATCCTACCATCTAGTAGATGAGAAGGTGGTGGTACTTCAAGAACTCTGGTAGCGCTGCAGTGGCATAGGTTACATGATTTTTATGATTATTACTCGTTGCGCCCCGTGGTTTCACCCGCGGATAAAAAGTATTTTAATTATTGGCTCATACCACAGGAAAATTTCATTTTTCCGGGATTAAATGTAGCCTATGTGTTAATCCAGTGTATAAGCTATCTTGGTATCGAATTTCATCCAAATCCGTTTAGTCGTTTGAACGTGAAAGAGTAACAAACATACACACAAACACACATGCACTAATGCAAACTTTCGCCTTAATAATAATAGGTCTTTACCTATGAAATTGCCGTATTGCTGTACAGACTTTTTCAAACAAAAAAAAGTTTTGATTGGCTATGAATTCTAAATTCAAATTAATTTTGTTTTAAAAATATGACATTCTATTTACAATATAAGTCTTTTGTTTATTGATTAGCGTTGTATTTTCATTACATGTAAAAATTTTTCCTCATAATGGATACTTTGAAATTTCATGTAATTATGGAAAATGAGTTCCGTCGTGGCACCAACGCGGCACAAACGACACGTAACATCAACGACGTTTACGGAGAGAACTGTACAAACGAACGCACAACCCGTTATTGGTTTTCTCGGTTCCGTTCTGGGAATTTTGACTTGAAAAATGAACCGCGTGGTCGTCCGGAAACTTTGGTCAACAATGATGAATTAAAGGCGATTGAGGAAGCTGATGAATCTCAATCTACAGCTGAGCTGGCAGCAGCTTTTGATGTTAGCATCAAAACAATATTGGTCCATTTGCGACAGATTGGCAAGATAAAAAAGCTTGATAGATGGGTGCCCCACGAACTTAACGATCGCCAGCGCAACGTATGCGTCGAGACTTGCCTTGCGCTGCTTAACAGGCACAGAAATGAAGTAATTTTGAACCGAATTGTTACGTGCGACGAAAAATGGATTCTTTTTGACAATCGAAAGCGCTCAGCAAGTTGGTTAGATCCTGGTTCGGTACCAAAGCAATGTGCAAAACGAAAAATGACCCCTAGAAAGGTGATGGTCACAGTTTGGTGGTCTAGTGCTGGTGTGATTCATCATAGCTTTTTACAAAACGGCGAGAGCATTACTGCAGATGTGTACATTGAAGAACTGACCACAATGATGGCGAAACTCGCACGTCTGCAACCAGCTTTGGTCAATCGGTCGTCTCCACTGCTACTTCACGACAACGCGCGACCCCATACTGCACAACAGACCGTCTCTAAGCTGCATGAGTTGGGTTTGGAAGCTCTCCCTCATCCGCCATACTCACCAGATCTTGCGCCTACCGACTATTACTTTTTCCGAAATTTGGACAAATTTTTAGCGGGAAAAAAATTCAATTCCCGAGAGGCAGTACAAAACGCCTTTGAAGAGTTTGTTGTCTCCCGTCCTGCTGATTTTTTCAAGAAGGGCATCCATAAACTGCCACAGCGTTGGCAAAGATGCATTGATTGCTGGAGTGATTACTTTGAATAAAAGAAATAAATAAGTTCGAAAAAAAAAATACTTATAACTTTTTTCAAACAAAACGGCAATTTCATAGGTAAAGACCAATATTAGTGTGAAGTGTGATTTACACATTTTTTTACTTTGCTACTATTTATTTATTGTTTACTAGCTTCTGCCCGCGGCTTTGCCCGCGTGGCCAATAGGAAAATAATTCAACCGCCCATTTCACACTCTTTGGGGTGGAATTTCGAAAAACCCTTTTTTAATGGATACCTACAATTTAGAAAGAACACCCTCCAAATTTTAAGTCTCTAAGACCAGCAGTTTAGGCTGTGCGTTGATATATAAGTCAGTCAGTCAGGACTTTGCATTTTATGTGTATAGATTGAACTGGAGTGATTGACGCTGCAACGGCTAAACAACTGTGAATAAAATTTGGAAAAATGATAGCTTATACATAATATACTTATTATCTGTGGTTAAAACCATTAATAATATAAAAATACAACAAATAAAAGAAATTTCAATGAGAACATCATCAACTACACAGAAAGCACTGGCTTTCAAATAAAAAAAGTCATCAAAAACGGTTTACCTAGTCAAAAGTTCTGAGGTTACATTAAAAAAAAGGCAGTCGAATTAAGAACCTCCTCCTTTTTTTGCAGTCGGTTAAAAACTTAATAATAATAATAAATCTATATTACAGACACTGAGATCCATATTTTAAAATAATTAGATACATAGAATAGACACACACAGAACACATAATAATACATAGAGCCTTTTAGGTGGCAATAGCCACCCAACGTTTATACGTGGCAGTCAGCAGCAGTCTGTCCACCAGACTTCTAACGATTGCATTATTACACGTGTCAGCTCTGGACATGAAAGATGCAATGCGCTTACGTTGGCATTAAAAGAGTCGACTCCCCATTCGGTGAACATTCCTGAAGCGCTGCAGTAGCGCTTCAAGCCCATCAGCTGCCCAAAGATGTTATTATAGGCTACTCTGATGGCGTCAAACGCTTTCAAGGTATAGGTAAACCTAATACCAGCAACGGAGCAGGGCTCAATCAACCGGTGGTTACGGCTACAGAGCGAAGCATCTCCTGACGATATCTGCAGTGTCAAGAAGCCTTCTGAATATTCTGAATCCTATCTTTGACAACTTGCAGTTGAATCATTACAAATTTCTTACTACCAACTGAATATACACCATTTTATTTACAAAATGCCAAAGCGGGTTGCACATTCGTTAAAACCGCAGTCGCATTTATCGGCATCGTTAACGTGAGCCTAAACTGTTTGGTTCGAGGATTGCAGACAGTGATGTTCAAACTTGGAGCAAAATAAGGTAAAATTTAGGGTAAGCAATGCATTGGTAACGCCTCTTCCGGTGTTACAGATGTCCATAGGCTACGGTGACCACTTCCCATCAGGTGGGCCGTATGCTTGTTTGCTCCCTTTAACATAAAAAAAAAAATTGGTTTTGTCAAAGAATTTAAGTCATGATGAACGGTTCCGACTGAAAATCAGTTATTAAGGTCTTATAACCTTGATTAAATGCTGAGTCGAGACCTATATCATGACGTCACACAACATTGCATTTAAGGATGTATTATTGTAGAATAAATACATTTTCTTCCTTTCTTTCTTTAAGTGGTTCTTAGACTATAAATTACAGATACCCGTTTCACGCATGGATAAATTATATATTATATATTATAATTTCTTGTATAAAGAATACAACGTTATTCTCATTTAGGTAAGGAATATTCCTGCAAAATTTTATCCAAATAAATTCAGACATTTTGGTGTGAAAGCAACGCAAACAAACAGACAAATTTAAGTTTTCTAATCTAAGTAGGTAGAAATAAATACGTTTAGAAGGCTCAAAACCTTGCTTAAAGAAGATACTGACTGGGTTTTATGTAGAGAAAAAACGTATATAATCTAAAATAAGGCCATTCTAACTATAATAGATAATGAAAACATACTTTGAGGTGTCAGGGCTTAAAGTGATTTCAGTTAGAATACAATATAACAGCTGCATAAAAGTTTCCTTTTCATAAGGCCGTTCCAAAGTGCCACCTTTTTGAAGTAATACAACAGCACCTTTAAAAGGGAGATATTATTATTATTATTACTTTCATTCTCAGCAGAAGGTGATCTAAATTGTGTGTTTTATTTGTAACCTCATTTTATTTAGGGCTTTTTTATATTTATCTGCTACAAAATTAAATAGTTTGTTACACAATAAATAAAGCTGTCAAATTGCAATTCTAATAATACTTTCAGACACAAAATCTACGTATTTATCGCAAACAAATAAATTTTAAAGATGCCTTAAAGTTTGAGAATCACAGAGATCCGTCAGAATCACCATCACAATAAGGGCAGACGTGCACGGGAAGCTGGAGTTGTAAATTTTTACAACTTTTACAATTTCTCGTCGACAATTACTATAGGGAGAGGGTTGAAAATCGCATAGGAATAAAAAAAAAATCGTTACATTTGCTCTCCTTTTTAGGTGCTGTTTATATTTCAAAAAGATTTTGTAAGGAGTTTCGTACAAATAATTCATTATTTCGCAAAAAAACTGACATAAAAAATCATAACTAAATAAATAAATATGTGTGGACATTTCACACAGCGCCATATAGCCCTAAATTAAGCAAAGCCTGTACTATGGGAGCCAGATAACTGATATAATACTTAGATATTTTTGTTTTTAAATATATACATAGAATACAATATTATACCCAGACACAGAACAAACATCGATGTTCATCACAGAAATGTTTGTCCTGGGTGGGAATCGACCCACAACCCACAGTTCAGAAGATAGGGTTACTACCAACTGAGCTATCGGGCCAGTCAGTATATTGCAACATAAGTCATGGCGATGCCAAAGTGATGGTTAAGTCTTAACTATAGATCTGAGATTTCATAAGCCCGTCATAATATTCCGTAATATTAAAATTGATAAAAAGAATGAATGTTAAAGTCACTTACAGCCGTATTAATAAACACGAACTAGCTTTAGTCTAGTTACACCATCTTTTGTCTCTTTCGATCCAGCTAAATATTCCAGTAGCAAAAAAAAGGACAAAAACTGAAGTAACTCATCCGAGACTAATACCCGTTTATTAATAAGGCTGTTAGACTTTTTATTACGAAATGTTATATTGGGATTTATAATACGAGTATTCCCAATATCAAAGTCACTCACTACGTTCCAAACACAACTAAACTAACTCCAATTCAACATGTATAACATAAAGATTCAAATAACCAGAGCCGGATAATCCTGTGATATTAGAGATAACATCGCCCAGAAATTGACCCCAGCTTCTGTTAGAATATAGTTGATGTAAAGTGTCGGCACTGGAAGGGGTTCACTTTGTTCATATGGACGAAAATTGTTCAGATTATTCATGGTAAATTAAAAGATTTATAATAACTAGTTTCTTCATAAAGTGATTCGTTAATTTCAGTTTTACATTACTCCACTTTCTTTAGAGTATTACAAGATTAAAAACTCTAACGATTTAAACTAAAAAACGACATACTACGACAGTTTTTTTGTACTTTTGATGCCTCTATTCTTTAAACTAAAAACTGCGATGATACAAAAACTACTACTAAGCACTACCCACCAAAAAAAAAACATGTATATTATAACAGATTTGCTTTTAAAGAACTTTCAGTGTTAGACAAATTGCATTTTAGGGACATAAAACTTGTAGGCGTTATAAACTTTTTATTATAGACTTATTAAAGACATTTTGCTTCCTCAAATTAGTTAAGCTTTCGAATCGGGATGGAAATTAACTAATAATAAAAAATTGTCTACACTGCTGTTAGGCCACTGATTAGTTACACATGGAATAAATAACAAATGACATCCCATATTTTTCTTTTTATTTTTCAGAACCGTTTTTTTTCGTTTTCTTGTCATTTTACATCAGTTAAGTTAATTGATTCGGTACTTTTCGATGTTTCGTCACTTTCCTTGACTATCAAAAAGTTTTACTTACTTTTATAATAAGAAATAAGGATTTTTTTTCAGAAACGAATTTTTTTTCGTTTTTTTGTCATTTTACATCAGTTCAGTTAATTGATTCGGTACTTTTCGATGATTCATCACTTTCCTTGACTATCAAAAAGTTTTACTTACTTTAAAAATAAGAAATAAGGATGGAGGTTAGCTAACATTCAAACTCTCGTCAAGTTTGTAGACGGTCTACGAAAAATTTACAAGTTTACAATTACGCTACGTGCTACGCCTCAATGATGTAGCGTATTGTAGACGCTCTACGAATATCCACAGAATACAAAAGTTACATATACAAACATCGTGTTCATAAATATATATAATATTTTATTTTGTATTTTCTAAACGGGTACGACAGTTGCTGTAAATGCCATATCCACCGCCTGTATAACGGTGAAGTATTAGCATACACGTCAAGCTTGGATTAGTATCTTGCAGATCAACGTCACAGCCGGGGGCGACGTCTCTCCTTGTATGTGCCCAGATAAACGGTAGAATAATTTACACTATTGACGTTTGGTTGCTTCCAACAAGTAATTTTGTATAAAATGTGTCTAAAATTTTTACTTCAAGCCCTAGAAGTGTACGAAGTGGAAGTGTGTACGAAAGTGGAAAAAAAGGATAGTGCTCTATGCTTTTTTTAATCTATTTTTTAGATTCACTGCATGGTAGTTACTGTCGCAGTAAAAACATCTTTCATACAAAATAGTTCAGTTGATTATTTTTTGATTTTCTAGCTCTTAGCTTAACGGGCAAAGGGCTATTATTCTTTTAACTAACTAAATACTACAATAATATAACAACGAATACACTACATAAAAAAACACATTTCGACTATTTAAACCAACAGTAATATAACAACGAATACTAAATACAACTAGCTACACTACCGACTAAAAAAAATACATTTCGACCATAAACCAGCTGCGATGACCTATAGACAGTCCAGCCTACCAGTAGGTAGCGTACCCAACAAGCTGGCAGCATTGCCCCGTTAAATTTTCTAGCTATGGTGTGTAATGTTTAAAATGTAACACATCCGAAAAAAGCAGCAATTCGTTTTGCAATTGGTTAATGAGTCAATAATACAAAACGTATTTGGTAATTTCAACTATATGCACTTTCAATTACAAATCAATTCTTAGTATATCGCACAATTGAACACCAATTGTCACCAAACACTGAACCCTTGACAAGTAGGGCGTCCTCAAAGACAATATTTGTTGAGGACAGCCCCACGGACCATAGCCCTTAAAGGACCATGGCCCTCTTAAACGACCATCGGGACTACACGTGTCTAATAACGTGGGAATAGGGATACATTAATTTGTGGATACTTGAAATGACGTGTGAATTGTAAATTTGATAAAGGTACGGTACTTGAATAAGGAAGAAGCTCTTCAAGTAAGAGGCAGTTAATATCAGTAGTTTTGTTAGAGTTTTGCAGAAATAAACCGCGTTGTTGAGTATAGGATTTTAAAGGCGGGAGGTTTTCCATGTAAAAGTGGTAACTTACACAGTAGGTGGGTAGGTGCTTGAACACTACAAGCTGTCTAGATGTTCAAAGGATATGGAGACTTCTTCCCATGACGTCCTTTTTTGAATAGGCTAAACGCTTTTTGTCTCTAACAACCTTTACAGCGTCTCTCTTAAGCTTGTTTACTAACTGTAGCATAAAAATAACGCGCTAGGTAAAATAATATTAATGTACATAAAAAAACGAGTGTGCTTTAGACCACACGACTGAAGTAAACCTATTTTAGCTTCACCTCTCTTGCCCTTTCAGTCATACACGAAAAATGTAACTGTTTCTTTCTATAGTATATCTCCCTCTTAACTTAACTTAACTTAACTTAACTTCCGTTCACCTCAACAGCTTACCCCCAAGGCAAACCTGCGTAAAGAAGTTTTACGCACGCTTGACTTTATAAACCTGTAAAAAATTTGGACCACATATGTACCTTATATTTTCTGCTGTCAATAATTTTTATGGACGTAATTTTTTTCAATTTTTGAGACTTGTATACAATCTATGGACAAACATTCCGCAAAACAAATCCGCCCAACAATTATTATAGCATCTCGTCTAACAATGCGCTCTTCATCCCTTGTTAACGTCCACTACACAAAAATCTGGACAATACGATATCAATAACTTACAATATAAAAATGTAGGCAGTACCTAAGATACTGCACTAAGTGATTACACACGCGAATTTCTTTTAATTCCTTTTGTTTTAGGGGGTTGTGGGACTCGAACCCACTAAAACTCCCCGTGATCCGTCTGCCACTGGGATGGGGCTACATGGTGTCGCGATTGCATTAACCATCTCGCCCCAGCAGTAGCTCCTTTAATGGCCTAGTGTTTTTCTTTAGATATTTTGAACATATATATGTATAATTGTATATATATAATAGTAATAAAAAAAATTAATAGGTTTCAAGGGACACCCGGATGGAACGAAGTTCCTTTGCTAATGCTAGCAAAAATAACGGCTGCCCATATCAGTTACAGTGTCACACGGAACTCTAAAGTATACGGTTTCGCGTGACACTGCACTGCGCACGTCATCCTGAGATATCAACACAATCTAGTAATAAGATTACTAGACTGTGAGATCAGATCGTAAAGTCTCATTTGCCCAGTAATTTTACTAGCTACAGTGCCCTTTATATTGGAACACAGCAGTGCTTGCGCACTACTGCTTGGTGGCAGAATAACTGGCAAAGCGGTGGTACCTACCTAGACGAACTTTGCAGAAAAGTCCTACCACAGCCTAAAAGCTTGAATACTGTTTTACACATCACCAATAATCTGACTCTCCCTATTAATTATAATTGACATATTTCGTACTTTCTATCGGTAGCAATTTGTCGGCGGTCACGTGACTGCCGATGTTTGTTTTGATGTCCAAGGGCCTGAGAGACCATTGCCGGTCATTAGAGGGTTAAGACCTCTTCAATTTCTTATTGTTAATGGCATGATGGGCTGGATTGTAAAGTAATTTGTTAAGCCGTATCTACGTGAATCGGAACCTACCTACTACTAGCTTTACAAGTTTTAGTTTTGTTTGACTTTATATTGAAAAGACGCCTGTGCGATTTTAAAAATGAAGCACCCTAGTTCGCATTCCACTCGGCCCTGCCCCAATAGAATTTACACTTTGTCTTACAACGGTAAAGTAAAAAGGTGCGATCACGTAACTCGATTGCAACCAATAGAAACACAATTTTGTATTATTTGTACGGGATTTACACACTTTTAAAATTGGCCGGACTATCCGACTATAGTTTCATCTGCATTTGGCAGCCTTCCTCAAGGTAAGTGCTAAGCAAGTCGCAAATAAATAATAAATACCGCCCAACGCTCACATACATAGATCTTCGACCTTCACTATGTGTTTAGGGACCCAGGAACTACAAGGACCATGCTCCCACAACACCCAGACACAGAAAAAGTATTTACGCTTTTTTCTGTGCACCAATTATTACGTAAGTATTCTACTTGTCCTGTCGCGGGAATCAAACCCGCCACCTCCGACTTATTAGCAACCATTACGCCACAGAGGCTGTATTATTTTTACCATGAAAAATTATACATTTACACAATATGCATTTTTTATTATTTCTCACGCCCAACCCCTAATGCTAATTTTTATACAATAGCACTATTTATTAAATATTTTGTTAAATGTTACGGCACGCGATCGCCGCGGGCGCACAAATGTTAACAAAAACAAATTGAGATGACTAAGTGTGTAATGAATAAAATATTGGTGTAACTTTGTGAAAGGGTTTGATTTTTGGAGATCAATTGACTTTTAATCTGTTTTAATGTATAAGTATATTTGCTATTAAAATATCACGTTTGGTAACTGATTATCTTGGTTTGACTGACCCGATAGCTCAGTTGGTAGTAATCTCAACTTCTATAATGTAGGTTATGGATTCAATTTCCACCCAGGACAAACATTTGTGTGATGAACATTATGCTTGTTCTGTGTCTGGGTGTTATATTGTATTCTATGTATGTATGTACAAACAAAAAGTATATAAGTATTGTATCAGTCATCTGGTTTCCATAGTAGCTTTGCTTAGTTTAGGGCTAGATGGCGCTGTGTGAAATTTATTTATTATTATTTATCTAGTCGACCAGACTATATAAATAATAATAAATAAATAAAATTCTCGAACTCAAGAAGGAAGGATAGAATACAATACAAATAAAAGGCTGAATTCTACTCACTTTTTTTATGTTATTGAATGATTTGACGAGCTAGCCGTTAACCTTTTTTTTTTTTTTTTTTTTTTTTTTTTTTGAACGAGCTAATGCTGTTGGTCTCTATCGACCTTTACAGCGTCACCGGGCGGGAGGGCGGGCGCTTAGGGCGCCCAGCCGTCAAAAGTGGGAGGCAACTAGCTCAAGGGCACCCCTGGGGTGCGAGCCTCGGCTTGGGCCGTTGCCGGGATAAGAGGATCGAGAAGACTACGTCCACTGGAAGAGTGGACCCTATTGAAAGTCGCGACCGTTCTAGCTAACCTACGGGGGGTACGTCGACCTCGCCGGCGGGGTCGGTGTCTGATTGTGTTACGCTGGTATCCTATACCGGTGCCGAAAGCGGTACCTGAGCCAGAAGGGCTAGACTGGTCCGGTGATCCTAGCGCAGCCGATACTACGGCTGCTATAGGATCATCCGGGTCGCTCAAGACGTGTCTCGGGCGGCGACGACGGGGTGAGAAGCGACGACGGGGTGAAGGCCGTTAACCTATGTTAAGCGCCACGGCTGCCCATAACAGAACAGTGTCAATCGGAACCCCAAAATAGACTTTCGAGCAACACTGCACTGCGCACATCATCCTGAGACATCAACACAGTCTGGTAATAAGATTACTCGACTGTGAGATCAGATCATAAAGTCTCAATTTCCCAGTAATTTCACTAGCTACAGTGCCCTTCAAACCAGAACACAGTAGTGCTTGCGCACTACTGCTTGGCGGCAGAATAACTGGCAAAGCGGTGGTACCTACCTAGACGAACTTTGCAACAAAGTCCTACCACCATCACTTTTATTATTTTTAATTTAGGCTCTACTTACCTGGAGATTATAATACAGATATTATTAGTATGAATCAATCACTCGAAACGTTATAAGTATATTCGTAAGTAGTGTCGATTTTTATATGATATTTGTATCTTTTCGATACAAATATCATATAAAAATCGACACACATTTTTGCGGAACCGCAATTACGATTCGAGTGGACCCTAAACAAACATTTTTATTTGTCTATTTGTTGTTACAATTTGTTAATATATTACTTACGGGAGAATACTCTATGTGGGATGTAACCTAAGGCGTTTCAGAACCACTTAAGCAGAAACAACCCGTACAATAAAAAATAAACCATTATAAGCACGTACAGGAACGTCTGCCGTGATATATCGTCGACCAGGACCAATGTGGTCAAACAAACCTATCTAGTATTAAAAAAGCGATATGCTTTTTTCGTCTTTTGGTCTGCTAGTATTATTTTTTCTGTGAGTTTGTGACCAGTTGCGATAGAAGACTTACGTTCTTGTTTGAAACTAATTGCAATAAAGGATTTCGCCGTTTATACCCTGATAATCATTTGGGCTCGATAAATTAATAATGGTACTTAACTCAATTTATCTAATCGTGTCCATACTGATTTTAATAAGAACGATTTTAAGAAGAATGTGCACAAGAACTGCATGATCTCATTCCTCCATCACTATTCCACCACCGGACTACTAGACGCTCGGGTAAGCGCCATCCTTTCGTGGTCGAAATACCACCCATTCGTACCAAGCGATTTGACTCAACGTTCTTAATTAGAACGGCTAAGGAATGGAATGCCCTGCCAGCATCTGTGTTTCCGGCAAAATTTGACCCAGACGGGTTCAAGAATAGAGTGAATAGGTATTTACTTGGCTAGCATGCTACTCCTTCGATCGCATCATCGTTTCTCATTAGGTGGGAGCGTGGACAAATGCTAGACAAGTTTCAAGAAAAACAAAAAAAAAAACACATGGCGCCTCAGCGTCGATATACATTTTTATTTGCTTTAGACTTTAGTTTCAGTTGTTAGTTACCTGATTCTCACGATATAATAAATAAATGTAAATTAAAGATATGATGAGTGAGTCGTATCCTTACAGGATAAAAATAATTCTATGCAATCTTTGTACAAAATTTTAACAAAATCGATTCTTCATTCTTCGAATGACGTGAAAAAACATACAAATAGAAAATTCACAAATATTTAATTTTTAGTACCCAGTGGATTGTACTTACCTACATTTATGGCTTAAAATAGAATGACAAATCGAAAGTTTATTTTTATCGTTAAACATTTTGCAGGATCGCTGCAGTGATTTTAGCGTTAACTCGAATAGTGAGATAAAATTTTATTTGGATGAGAATGTTGCAATTTGAGTGTAGATTCAGGTAGGTAAATGCGATGCTCTTTGGATTTGTGGTAGATTTTATGTCTATGTTTGTGTTAAATGTTGATGTGAAATAAAATTTCTTTTCTTTAGAATTTGCCTTGAGAAATTGAGTGGCGTAATTTATTATGACGTTTCGCGTAAGAAATTATAAAACCGTTCTTCAAAGCATAGTCACGGGTTTTGACGGGAAAACAAAAAGATCGCGTCACCGCAGTGTATTATTTTCCAAAACTTTTGTTATTCTCAGTTTTAGTGCATAAAATTGGTGGCATTTTATTCGTTAAGTGCTGGATTACAGTAGTTTCCAAAACTCCATAGAACTTTTTGGTAAAGTTCCCACTTTACTAGGAGTATGACTTGACTAGACTAGACTATGGACTTGACTTGATGACTTGGATTGTGACTTGACTTGACACATAATACATACATAACATAATATAGTAATTAACTTGAGAAATTATCAATTACTTGACACTGGCTAAATACACAAAGGTGTGGAGCCATAACAAAAATTAAAAAAAGCATTGTCACATCCATCGTACTTGTAATTATAAGCAATTGTTTTAATGTAAAAGTATGGTGTAACAAAATGTCAAAAATCGTTTTTTGGCTGAAACTAACAAAAGTGCTGCATCATCAGCCTGTGTTAAGCCGATCTTGTCAAAGTATTAATTACCATTCAATTCATTTACTATCACATATATTATCAAAGGTAAGATTGTAATAATTATTATTTTAAGTGTAATAAATTATCATTTCGGCAATAATCCTTTAAATATATTATCACAACGAAATTGTCAACTGACGTAACTTAGGTATGGAAATTACATTAGTTTTTAATAAGCAATTTTATCAATTTATCTCAATTCAGTTATATTTAATCGCCTCGAACCAAAAATAAAAAACAAACGTCACATCATTCGCTTCAATACACTTGTATGAATGACACAAAAGTAGCCTAAAGGGCGCGCGCACAAGCAAGAGAAAATTGTAGTTTACAATGTCATAGGACGGCATCCCGGGAAGCGGCGTAATGCATGGGCCTAATAGACCCACTAGGAGGGTCTGGTAGACCCAGCAGGCCTAATGGACCCGTGGATGCTTTAGAGTTTAAGTGGTTATTCGGATAGGGTCAAAACAACATTGTTTTGCTGCTTTTTTATCTTTTTTATGTTAAAGAATGACGTGACGGCTTAACCGTTCGCCTGATGTTAAGCGAAACGGCTGCCCATATCAGTTGCAGTGTCACTCGGAACTCAAGTATACAATTTCGCATGACATTGCACTGCGCTCGTTATCCTGAGACATCAGCACAATAATTTGGGGCCCGTTGGTAGTATAGTTATTATATTATGATAAATGTTATTCCATGGCTTATAATATAGTTATGTAAGCTATGGAAATATTAATAATCGTGTTATTATTGTATAATCATCATTTCTTTTTTGGATAATAAATTATTATTATTATTATTATTATTATCTAGTAATAGGATTACTAGACTGTAAGATCAGGTCATAAAGTTTCATTTGCCCAGTTATTTCTCTAGCTACAGTGCCCTTCAAAACTGGAACTCAGGAGCGCGCACTATTGCTTGGCGGCAGAATAACTGGCTAAGCGGTGGTACCTACCTAGACGAACTTTGCAGAAAAGTCGTACCACCTAGTAGAAGAATAAAGAGTATATGGTAATGAATAATCATTAACTTAGAAGAATATTTTTCACAGATGTTAAGTTGTATTTTCTGTTGAATTGAATAAAAGTAGGTAAAGAATATTGTTTATCTGCTAATGCAATTAATACGATGATAATTACAACTTTACAATTCATTGTAATTAACTGAAACCAAACTTAAAATAATTTTGCATAAAACTAGATATTTTTAATATAAAAGGTTTTTTGTTTTTAATTTCCAATACACATATCATTTGTTAAAAATATTATCATTTAATCACATTATAATTTAATTACATCACCAGTGACTAAGAAAAACATTCACACGACCAACTGTCAGATCATTTTAATGTAAATTTGACAGACAATCAAAACTCCGCCACGCTCCAACACAAACGAAAGACGCTAGATAATACGAAAACAACAAAACATGTAAAAAGAAAACAACAAAAAAGTGTCACTCGCAAATCAAAGCAAACACACACCATGTCTAAATGAGTATGTAAGTGTATAAATGTGTATGAAAGAGTGTGTTCGTATTGTATAAAAACAATTGACAACCGGCGCGCTGTTTTTACGATGGCTTTGACAAAATCAGGATCGAATCAAACGTACGTAAATGGAAGATGTAGGAGTGTGGAACAGCGGATGAATAGAGAGGCTGGATTTTTATTATGTCGGAAATTAGTTTTATCCTTGGAGTGTTATCCAGTGTTGGCTAACATTTTTGGCAACACGTAACTAAAATGGTGGCTTCGATTTGGGGCGAAATTTACGTACTGCCTTTCAATATGATGCCAACGTTTTGGGTACTTTGCCTACTGGTGTTTTTTTAGATAAGGTTTGTATTACCATGTAAGGTATTGTTGAACCATTGTTTTTTTATGTTGTTCACCTGATGTTAAGCGCCACGGCCGCCCATAACAGTTGCAGTGCCACTCAGAACTCTAAAGAAAGTTTCGCGTGACACCAAATGTAGTGTCACGTGAACGCGCAGTGGCGTACATCATCCCGAGACATCAGAAGTGTAAATACGATTACTTAACTGAGATCAGATCTTAAAGTTCGCATTGCCCAGTAATTTTACTAGCTACAATGCATTTTAAACCGGAACACAGTGGTGTTTGCACACTGCTGCTTGGCGGCAGAAAAAGCAGCAAATGTGGATTTAATATTTTATGGATAAAAAATGTCATTATGTCTGTAGAATACCCTCTATTGAAAGTGGTTTTCTTACAATCTTTCACCGTTGTAATATCAGTGCAAATTCCGTATTGGTGCGGGATGCGAACTAAGGTGCGTTAGTTTGAAAGTCACATGTGCTGCCGCTATGCCATTCTCACTTTGCCTCCTAAAAATAAATGTTCGAATAAAATCTTCATCTACTCCACAGCTCTGCGAAAACACGCGCACATCAATTTTCTGGTGACCATCGCTCGGTGGCCGCGTGCCAGCCACGTGACTTGTCCGTCGTGTGTGCACCCCTTAACACTCTATTGTTCTGCTTGGCTTGGGGTGTCTGTGGTGGTTAGAATGGGTGGATGGGAGGCTTTAGGTATGGAACGAGCTTGGTTATTATTACTTTTTTATTCTGGCTGTCTTTGTTTTAAGACAATAATTTTACATTAACATTTTAAAAAAGATTGATTTTAATGTAAGTAAAATTTTGAATCACAAACGGCATTTTAAAGGAAAGAAAAATAAGAAATACATTTATTAAGTAGGATTTGAAATGTTTCTTTTGTGTTTTATATGAAACTGTAGTAGAAAAGATTTTTGGATGGTTAAGTTTATAGGGCGGAATATTTTAGAAACGTAGAAGTTTTTTTTTGTTACGACAACATTATTTTCAGGCCCACCGAGATAGTAATAATCAATGTAAGTGAATTTTATTTTTTTCTTTTTTTTTATATTAAAAGCGTACATTCTTTTACAGACAATACCTAAAACTCATAGCAAGGTTTCTTTTTGTCTTAATTGCCCTGGTCTTTATTGATGATACCCTTATACTCCATTACTAAAACATTACCATCTTAATATATTGTCTAAAAATGAATCTCTATTTCCCTTGGTCATTGCATCACGGGTAAAGGATACAACATTTTAACTAATTATTTTTTATTGTGATTTTTATTTTCAGGAAACAGTTCTTATGATAGAAAAAGTTAAGAAAGTATGGAAAATATTCACCACGTGGACACCGCGGGGCGCATCTAGTTATCAATAAATTAGTCCCTTTTAGTAATTTTTTTTTTCAAAAGTACTCCAACTTAGGTGGTCTTTTGGAAATACATAGTTGTGCTCTTTTCATCGGTTCTGTAAATTTGGAAATACTTCCTAATAATCATGTACCTATAAGATAACTATATTAGTAATTTGGTTCGTAGAGTTTTTGCTTTCTTACATAATGACTTCAAACAAACGATTGTATGCACCCATCCAACTAAATTCATTAAACTGAACACGCTCGAAATATTTTAGAATCGTCCCCTAATTCGTTCAATAATTACATACGTTTTAACCGATACGCCACCCTAGTATTATTTGAATATGGGTTTATTTCAATTGACTTAACGGGAGTTTTTTTTTTTTCGTAAAACATACAACTTTAGACTGTATTCTAATATAGCAAGAGTACACAATTCAATGTTAAAGTTTGAGTATTTTTGGTTAGTTACCACATGCGATTTAATACTTTATAAACGGTAGGTTGAGTTGATTTTTGGGTGGGTTTTCGATGAGATTTGAGGGTTTTTATCGCATTGTAAATTAATAAATTTGGTTCTTATAAAACGTAACTTTATTTGTAGTATTGTCACCGCCACTTAAAATGCCACATGTCGCCTCGAGGACTTTTGATGTTATTGTTCTAAACGCGATGTTGCGATTTCTTTTCCTGAGTGAAAGCTTTTGAGTCCTTTTTGTTTTGCCTAGTTAATTATTTTCTATCATATGTTAAAAAGTGTCAATATTAGTTATTTTTAAATTAAGTTCATTTAAGGTCTGGTTTTATTTCACCTCTTCTAAATAAATCTAACTCGAAACTTCCCAATAAATAAAACTTCAATCTCATTTAGTACCCATTAAAATTCGTTCCGAACGGGTAAATGGCATTTGTTAATGGACATCGGACAAACCGCAAAATGCCCGGACACGGAACAAAACTTAAAATAATTGGTTGCAATACGGCGCGATCGGTTCTTTTGGTTGTATCAAGAGGGTTTAAATAGTTTTGATACTATCGAAATAAAATTAAGATGATTTCATTGTCTATATTAAATGAGTAACAATTTTAAAGGAGTAGATCATTTTAGACTCAGTGCAAAATTTCTTCCATCGCATTAGTTTTGTAACCATTTTTCACAAGAAGAAGTGGCAATCTAAAAAAAATTTGGTTCAATATAAATATAAAAACGTTCAAAAAGCCAAAAAAAAAAAAAATTGATCTGCAATAGATTGCTAGTAGCGATGAGACCGCCCATTTCTGCACTAGTACGTAAGATTTATATTATTGCTGTATATAATATATTGTAAATTTCATTGGTGAGACTATAAAGAGTTACTACGGATGCTGCTTGCGGAAGCTGGTTTGCTCGTGGTGTATTCACAATTAGAAATAAGTACTTATGTTTTTGTTATTGGTTGTATTGTCCTTCTTGTATTGTATTTATGTGCATGTTAATAATAAGCTAAAGTAATAAATTTAAAATAATTGAACAATAAAGCATGAACCCAGGTGTCTGTGGTAATGCAGATGGCAAAAAAAAAATGTATCAAAATCACTCAATCCAAAAGACTTGTGTTGGTATTTGTAGAGCGCGATGTCATTAACTAATACAAATAAATTAGATTTACTGCAAAAAATGGTGGATTCGAGCCACTGTCGTACCCAAGGGACAGAGATGTAGTGGACTGCCTTATACAGGGTGTTTTGTAAAATTATATTATGAATTACAATATACTAGTTGCGCCCCGCGGTTACAACCGTGGATAAAGAGTATTTTAATTATTTGCTCGTCCCACGGGAACATTTCACTTTCCGGGATAAAATGTAGCCTATAAATGTTAATGCAGTGTATAAGCTCTCTTGGTACCGAATTTCATCCAAATCCATTCAGTTGTTTGAGCGTGAAAGAGTATCAAACATACACACATACACACATACAAACTTTCGCCTTTATAATATTAGTGTGAAGTGTGATGATAGGTACTCGATAGGTCAGTTGGTAGCAGCCCTGTCTTCAGAACTGGAGGTTGTGGGTTCGATTCGATTAGTGAACGTTTATATTTTAGAAACTTGCGTTTCATAACAATAGTCAATTAAAAGATTTCTATTGTTGAGATGTTATATACATCATGTAATTTAATTTAATTTTCATTTGGAAACTTAAATTAAAATAAAATATAAATTACATGATCTATAGAACATCTCAACAATTAGAACTGTTTTTACCGAAAATAATGCAAAATAATTCGTATTTAATTTACTATTTAAATAGCAGAACAAAAAGTCCGACTACAAACTTACAGCACAATAAACTCTCACGTGTTCTCACATGTCCAATTTATTTAATTCGAGAAAACGTGAGTTCTACAAACATGAGTGGCGTTTAATTAACCAGTCAAAGTTAGAAAACGCGTAGACAGGTTTCCGTGTATCACCCGTGAAAACCAGTAGATACTCAATAAATAATTTGGTCATTTTTCATTCGTGATATGTCACTTATATTGCCATCCAACATTTTTTTTTGTAATTTGCATACAGTGTAAATTATTCTCGAACGGAGAAATTTTTCAAAGGCTAAAAGGTCTAATAACTAAAATACAAACCGGCTAAAAACGGCTAAAATAAAAAAAAAATCCATTTTTCAGTACACAGTTTAATAAAACGTTTTTATTTCCACAGTCTTTCTTTTCATAACTACAACTATTACACGGTTAAAACTCACGAGATACGAATAACTCGACCGGTGTTCGGGCAATTGTAGTTATGAGTACTACTCACGTCAGTTTCTATAATATTATAGTCTTTCTTTTCAATGATCGTTTTATGAGTTTTATTAAGTACTGAAAAACTGTACCTAAGAATATGGTTATAAACGGCTATATACAGGCTGGTTTATATATTACTATTTATATTTTTAGAGGTATAATATTTATATAAAGTGGTAAATAAGCAACTCACAATAAAATCTGTGACTAGAAAATTCAGCTTCAAAAATTGTAGTTGAAATATTTAAAAAATCATATAAACGCAAGCTGCCAGGGTATACTGGGTGAGTTATATTAAATTGCTGGCTAATATAGTTATCGTAAAAATCTTTCGGATCATAAATTTGACTTTGTGTAAATATTTTTTATAGGTATTTGTACTTCGCGATTTTCTGTGCAAATGAGATACCACGCAAGGTATTGCAAATGTAGTCATTATTATTATTATAATTATTTATTGCACTAAAAACAGTACAAACGGAGGACTTAATGTTAAAGCATTTTCTACCAGTCATCCACTCGTAGTTTGAGAAAGAGAGATGTAGTATGCGTGCATCAAAATTTGACAAACACAATCTAGACGCTACACACACATGACCTCTTTTAACAGCATATTTCATATGATTTTTCTTATATTTCGGTAGCAATAGTGACTAAATTTTTTTCCGGCATTTTCTTTGATATTTTATTTCTTCTCTATTAGTCTGTTCACTCGATATCCGGTTGTTTTTAGTTTACCGTTGTATTGTTTACATGCGCGAAGTTTTCGAAAACATGCAAAATTGGATGGAGAATTTAATTTTGCACTGTTGTATTTGTTTCCAGGGCTTTAGTGTTTATTAAAATCTAGATGATTTATATATATTTTTGCATTGAAAATACTAACTCCCTTTTTTTTTGTTTTCAAATTTTAGCTTAGCATATGTTTTAGTTTTGTTCAAAGTAATTTTTACTGGCCTGATAGCTCAGTTGATCTGCTTTCTGAACTATAGGTTGCGGGTTCGATTCCCACCCAGACGGTCTAGGTACTATATTGTATGTTGTATGTTTTTACGAACAAAAAGTATCTAAGTATGGTATCAGTTATCTGGTTCCCCTAGTACAAGCTTTGCTTAGGTTGGGGCTAGATGGCGCTGTGTGAAACGTTCTCAAATATTTATTTATTTTGTTGTGGTTGTACTTTCAAACTTGAATGTCGTCACCAGCTTAAAGACTTTTCCTGCTGAACATAAGCCTCCCTCCCCATTGAGCGTTACTTTGAGTGGCTGCTCGCTTCTTACATCCATCGGTTTTCCGCAGCTTGCGTTTCTAAGACTTTTTTTTATATTTCAACTACAATTTTTGAAGCTGAACTTTCTGGTCACAGATTTTATTGTGAGTTGCTTATTTACCACTTTATATAAATATTATACCTCTAAAAATATAAATAGTATATTAACCACCCTGTATATAGTCCGCTTATAACCATCCCACAATGGCACAGCTCTAACCTTTTCCACAATCTAATTACTCTAAGTGCTTTTCACTCTTCTCTTAAAACTATAAACATTAATGCCACGGTTTAAGTTGGAAAGTAATAGCGAGTTAATTCAATTTTAAAAAACGAAAATAATAATTAATTGGGCCTATGATTTTTAGTTTTTTTTATTTAACATTGAATGAAATATATTCGACATTTGAAAATTATAAAACTACCCACCAGGTACTGCACACAAGTTTATTGCTGCAATTTTCTAGCCAGTTCGGAATTACAATTAGAGAATTATAAATTAAAAAGGCCATAAATAGGTACAGAGTAAATTCGCTACTTTTTATCCTGTTTTTTGGTACAAATAGCAGGATAAAGAGAATAATGCGGAATTAAGGATTATAAGCTCAATTGAATAAAATATTAAGCTACTTTATTGGGACGAGAAATACAAGCTTATTCTAGAGTTTAAGAGCTACCTACGGTTTAGCTTTAGAATTTAAAACGGTAAAAATGCTTGTGACTTAGACCAAACCAAGTCTGATGCGCCCAAGTTCATAATTTTCACCCACGCGTCATCGAACCAACTGGTCAATGGTGGCTACTATTAATTGATACAGTAATTTTAATGAAGGGTTGTTTGAAACATTGTTCCCAAAAATACAATTAACACTATATCACGTTATACAACTAATACCGGTATAAAGAAATCCGGTAAAATAATAATAGCCTCAGTGGGGTGGTAGTTAAGTAAGTCGGCTCATGACCTAGAGGCGGTGGATTCGATTCCCGTGACAGAACAAGTGATTGTGTACGAAAAATGCGCAAATACTTGTATATAGTTCCTGGGTGTCTAGATGTAGGGAATACTATAGTTAGGTTTATCTTTATCCTTTATCCTTTGTCCTTTGTCTTTAATTCTATAGTTTTCATCCTTATCCCTTATAGGTTCAGGATCTATTAGGTATTTTCTTAATCTATTAGGCTATTTAATGCAATTGACATTTTTTATGAAATAAGTTACTGTATTTTTTTTTCTATATTTTTCATTTTGTAAGATAAATAACGGCTAAACTCACGTCAATTAAAAGTCGAAATTAGTCCGACCAGGTTTCGGACATATTCGATGTCCTTCTGGGAGCCAGTTACGTGCTGACGCTCGCGAAAGCCGCTGCGGCTTATGTTAGTAACTGGCTCCCAGAAGAAGGACATCAAATATGTCCGAAACCTGGTCGGACTAATTTCGACTTTTAATTGACGTGAGTTTTAGCCGTTATTTATCTTACAAAATATATTTTTCATTTCTATTAATCAAAGTAATCTTTAAGTAATTTTTAAAGGTCTTTATAAATGTATAGACATCACATTATTGTTTATATTACAGAGATAAAAAGTCGGCTTTTTGTTATATTTACTAGGTAGAAGGACTTTTTTAAGTTCGTCTAGGTAGGTAACACCGCTTTGGTACTTATTCTGCCACCAAGCAGTAGTGTGCAGACACTACTGTATTCCGGTTTGAAGGGCACTGTAGCAGGTGAAATTACTGGGCAATTGAGACTTTTTTATCTGATCTCACGGTCGAGTAATTTTATTATAAGACTGTGCAGATGTTTCAGGATGACTTGCGCAGTGCAGTGCCGCGCGTAACTTTATATTTTGGAGTTCCGAGTGACACTGTTCTGTTATGGGCGGCCGTGTCGCTTAATATCAGGTGAACTACTAGCTCGTCGCATCATTCATTAAATTAAATTTAAAAAATAATACTAAGTAAAGTAATATCAAAGGGACATCTGTCACTGTCTAATCAAAAATATTGGTAGCGGATCGTCATCTAACATTAACTAATTATTGAAATAGCCATTCAATTAATTCCCAATGATACAGGCACATTACGGCATTTACTTCGTTGCAAATATGTATTTATTTTCATAGTCACGCGATGCCGCACTCTTCAGTTAATTAATATACAGTTTAAATACAAATAACCTACAAATTGTTTATTGCAAAACACTATTTAGGTTACATTTTAAAGTGAACTAGGAGTTTTGGCGGGAAAACGAAAAAAATTGCGTCACCGCATTGTATTATTTTCTAAAACTTGTGTTATTTTCAGTGTTAGTGCATAAATTTGCTGCCATTTTATTTGTTAAGTTCTGGATTACATGCATGAGTGTGGGAAAGTTGTATAATGATGGTGAAACGTTTATTTTCGTGTTGTTTCCAAAACTCCATAGAATCTTCTGGTAAAATTGCCACCACTTTATTAGTAGTATGACTTGACTAGACTAGACTATGACTTAACTTTATGACTTGGACTGTGATTTGACTTGACTTGACACATTATATAATATAAATTGACATGAAAAATTATTAATTACATGACACTGGGTAAATACACAAAAGTGTGGAGCCAAAACAAAAAAAAGTGAGCTCTGTATTTTGCTTTAGTAATTTGCAAAAGGCAGGGTAATTACTTGACACTGGCTAAATACACAAAAGTGTGGAGACAAAACAAAAAAAAAAGGCAGGGTCTTCCCGTTAATTATTTAAAAGTTTTACAATAGTAGACCATGCTATTTATATACCTAATTAAAAAAAAACCTATCTCCATGCATAAAACAATATCTCATTAGATATTCTGATTTTTTTTAAAAATAAATTAATGACATGTATTCCAAGCCCTTGCCATATCAAAAACAAAACAATATTTTCCTAACTTTCATCGTACAAAACGATACTCTAATCCACTTCAATAAAGATCTAAATGAACTAAACCTTAATTTGGTCTAAATTGACGCCATCTAGGTTTACATTTGCAGCATCTGTCACTTTGACATTTGTCACGTGATCAAATTTAATCCATCCCCATTACTATACCCATGGAGGTGCAATTACAGAATTAAAAACTTATTTGAATAAAGAGGTTTTTGATGGGTATTAAATTGTCTCTTGTTTTTATGATTGTGTCGTAATTTGTCATGTAATTGTTTTGATTAATGTGGTATGATAATTTTCATTTGTTATTTTGTTGATTCAATTATAATTAGCTTGCTAATTGAATTTTTATTGTTTTTTATTGTGGTTTATTAGTAAAGAACGACAAATGATCCTGAAAGCAAGGCATGAGAAATTAAGTGGTTGAAAATCTAAAGAGATATTTAACTTAAACATAATTTACAAATGTTAACAATTTTTTTATTTTCCTCTTGGAATTGCCATTTAATATCTGGACAGAGAGAAAATATTGTCTTATATATCAATCTTAAATTGAACTAAATTGAGCGGATTTCTAGACACAATAGATTGTAATGGTCTATATTGACTATGGCACTGTTCAACTAGTTAACAAAAACACAGAAGTTTTTTGGCGGGAAAACGAAAAAGATCGCGTCGCCGCATTGTATTATTTTCCAAAACTTGTGTTATTTTCAGTGTTAGTGCATAAAATTGGTGGCATTTTATTCGTTAAGTACTGTATTACAGGCATGAGTGTGGGAAAGTGCTATAATGATGGTGAAACGTTTCTTTTCGTGTTGTTTCCAAAACTCCATAAAAGCTTCAAGTAAAGTTGCCACCACTTCACTAGGAGTATGACTTTGACTAGACTATGACACATATTTGCGTGAAATATCATTAACTTGATAAATTATCAATTACTTGACACTGGCTAAATACATAAAAGTGTGGAGCCAAAATATAAAAAAAAACAGAATTTTTTCCCACATACTATGAAAAAAAATGTTTACTTAATTCTTTCATCCAATTCTCTGTTGCTGTAAAAAAATAAAACCATAGACACATCGTTAGCAAAGACAAAGATCACGACTGTTTGCCGAACAAACAACAGATGATATTCTATTTGCACACTTGTGAGGACACCGCCTAATTACGTTTACTTTACGTGACGGCTGAAGCTGAAAATGAAATGAGAAAAATCGGAGGTAAATACGTAGATCCTTATTAAGCTGGGAAAGAAGAGTGTTGAAGGAAGGTTTTCAAAATGCTTGGTAAAAAAAAATACATACAGACCAACATAGTACCTCCAACTTTTTGGAAGTCAGTTAAAAACCTGTGTCAACAGTCTGAAAGACTTAATTTATGTTACCATCGCTGACATGGCTGAACGGGTTTTGATTGAATTTAAAGTGTTTTAACACTCAATAATCTAACCTGTGGAATAACACAATCAACTTCCCCATCACCTTTCTTTTATCGAACCACAAGACGCACAGAAACAGGGTATTCATATAGGGTTGAAATTCCTTCAACCCACACTAAGCGTTTTGTTACTAACTTTATATTGCGAACAGCTAATGAATGTAACAGTTTTTCGGCGTCTTTGTTTCCAGTTCACCTAACTAAGATTCTAATTGTCTACCCAGGAACTACACGGACCATGGTCCCACAACACCCAGACTCAGAACAAGTATTTACGCTTTATATTTTCTGTACACAAATAATCGTCCTGTCACGGGAATCAAACCCGCCGCCTCTGGGGTATGATCCGACCTGCTCAACCACCACACCTCAGAGGCTGTCAAAAACTTACCCTGTTTCGATTAAGTGACAATTTTTACACATGCTGCAAGTGTCAGTCCGATATCTATTGTGAAGATGTTTTGGAGCGAAAAAATCGTTTATTGTATATGATTGAATAGACTGAGTTAAATTTAAAGCGCTTTACTGGCTTTATAAATCTTTAGGAAAACTTGCTCAATGATTATGCAGTACTTTAGTATGCTTTTATAAGGTTTTTAGGTTGTATTTTATGGGACTTTTTCAATTAGATAGGTATCACCGCTTTGCTACTTATTCTGCTGCCGTACAGTAGTCTGCAACAGATCTGCATATGAGTTTAAAGGGCTAGTGAATTTACGAACGGCAAATGAGAATGAGACTTTGTTATTTATTTACATTAGGCAAAAGGTTGGTTCATCACATCATTCCTTGAAAATAAAAAACCATGGAAGTCTAGACTTATCTTAATATTAGACTATGTTGACGTCTCAGGGTGACGTGCGCAGTGCAGCATGAGTGCAAGTGGCACTACATTTAACATCACGGCAACCTCTAGCACTTCACGTCACTCATTTTAAATAAATCATAAAAATTATATTATATCATTAAAATATATTAACAATAATGATCATATATTTAGTTAAATAAAAAAAATCATTCCGATATTATAATTGTATACTGAATTTATCGATAACAATGTTAATAAATTATTAATAATTAAATTAATTTCTAATGACGGACAACCCGGACTGACTGACAGACTGGCCCGATAGCTCAGTTGGTAGTAACCCTGCCTTCTGAACTGTGGGTTGTGGGTTCGATTCCCACCCAGAACAAACATTTGTGTGATGAACATAGGTGTTTGTTTTGTGTCTGGGTGTTATACTGTATTATATGTATATATTTACAAACAAAAAGTATTTAAGTATTGTATCAGTTATCTGGTACCCATAATACGAGCTTTGCTTAGTTTGGGGCTAGATGGCGTTGTGTGAGATGTCGCACATATTTATTATTATTATTATAAATATAAAACTTTTTTTTACGTAGAACAAAAAAGTCCCCAAAGCGTAAAGCGACAAAAGTGCTGAATTGTCACTCTCATTGCGCATGAGTGGTTTCTGGTGACAAGTGGTTCACTAGAGGGATTAGTAGTTCTACAATCGTCGGATTAATTTTCGTCGACGATACGTCAGAACATCTGCTGCATTAGCTATTTGGTTAGTTGAAATGCAATTTGGTGTTGCATTCTATTGTCAGAGGTTTTATTTCAAAATTGGACCTGTTATACGAATAATGATTTATTTTCTGGTGTGTAACTTGCGTAATGGAAGTAGGACTGATTTTTTTTTTTTGTGAAAAAGAGGCAATTATGCGTTACTACATTAATCACACTATAAAATAAATAAATTTGTATTAGAGTACTTGAAAAATTTATAGAAATCTTCAATATATAATCTACCACTTTACTGGGACATTACCATTGATAAAATAATCTATTCATATAAAATTCAAAGTCTTGACTGACTGACTGACTAATATATCAACGCACAGCCTAAACCGCTGGTCCTAGATACTTGAAATTTTGAGGATGTGTTTTTTGTAAAGTGTAGGTATCCACTAAGAAAGGGTTTTTCAAAATTTCATCTCTAAGAGAGTAAAATGGGTGGTTGAGTTATGTATGAAAATTTTTCTTTTCCATTTCCTATAGGCCACGCGGCCAAAGTCACGGGCAGAAGCTAGTGTCATATAAGTAAGGGGGCGTAATTTTAGACTCTAGCTAGCAAACTTTAAGGATCTCTATAATTGATGATGAAAAAACATATAATAGGTCTTTACCTATGAAATTGCCGTTTTGCAGTACAGACTTTTTCAAACAAAAAAGAGTTTTGATTGGCTATGAATTCTAAATTCAAATTAATTTTGTTTTAAAAATATGACATTCTATTTACAATATAAGTCTTTTGTTTATTGATTAGCGTTGTATTTTCATTACATTTCAACATTTTTCCTCATAATGGATACTTTGAAATTTCGTGTAATTATGGAATATGAGTTCCGTCGTGGCACTAACGCGGCACAAACGACACGTAACATCAACGACGTTTACGGAGAGAACTGTACAAACGAACGTACAACCCGTTATTGGTTTGCTCGGTTCCGTTCTGGGAATTTTGACTTGATAAATGAACCTCGTGGTCGTCCGGAAACTTTGGTCAACAATGATGAATTAAAGGCGATTGTGGAAGCTGATGAATCTCAATCTACAGCTGAGCTGGCAGCAGCTTTTGATGTTAGCATCAAAACAATATTGGTCCATTTGCGACAGATTGGCAAGATAAAAAAGCTTGATAGATGGGTGCCCCACGAACTTAACGATCGCCAGCGCAACGTACGCGTCAAGACTTGCGTTGCGCTGCTTAACAGGCACAGAAATGAAGGAATTTTGAACCGAATTGTTACGTGCGACGAAAAATGGATTCTTTTTGACAATCGAAAGCGCTCAGCAAGTTGGTTAGATCCTGGTTCGGTACCAAAGCAATGTGCAAAACGAAAAATGACCCCTAGAAAGGTGATGGTCACAGTTTGGTGGTCTAGTGCTGGTGTGATTCATCATAGCTTTTTACAAAACGGCGAGAGCATTACTGCAGATGTGTACATTGAAAAACTGACCACAATGATGGTGAAACTCGCACGTCTGCAACCAGCTTTGGTCAATCGGTCGTCTCCACTGCTACTTCACGACAACGCGCGACCCCTTACTGCACAACAGACCGTCTCTAAGCTGCATGAGTTGGGTTTGGAAGCTCTCCCTCATCCGCCATACTCACCAGATCTTGCGCCTACCGACTATTACTTTTTCCAAAATTTGGACAACTTTTTAGCGGGAAAAAATTCAATTCCCGAGAGGCAGTACAAAACGCCTTTGAAGAGTTTGTTGTCTCCCGTCCTTCTGATTTTTTCAAGAAGGGCATCCATAAACTGCCACAGCGTTGGCAAAGATGCATTGATTGCAGGGGTGATTACTTTGAATAAAAGAAATAAATAACTTCGAAAAAAAAAAACTTTAACTTTTTTCAAACAAAACGGCAATTTCATAGGTAAAGACCTAATATAATTAGGTCGACAATAACACGAATAATAATCTAAATATATATAACTAAAAGGTGACTGACTGATTGACTGACTGACATAGTGATCTATCAACGCACAGCCCAAACCACTAGACGGATCGGACTGAAATTTTGCATGCAGGGAGATGTTATGACGTAGGCATCCGCTAAGAAAGGATTTTTCGAAATTCCACCCTTAAGAGGGTGAAATGGGTGGTTCAATTATTTTCCCATAGGCCACGCCGCGGGCGAAGCTGCGGGCAGAAGTTCGTTACGTATAAAGTGGTTTAAGTCGACATTTATAATCCGAGCAGTGAAGGAACACTTTACCAGCGTCTTTGTTTCGCGATAAGTAAAATCTGGAGCTCTTCAAGTTGTGTGTGGATCTTCTTGGCAAGCATGTACCATCGCAGACCGCGTCGGCACTTTCCATCAGGTATATAATACGGGCTTATCCTGTTATAAAAAAAGATTGTGCTTTAGACCATTCGACTGCAGTAAAACTTCTTTAACTCCATCTATCGGCCGGTATAACAATGTTTTTGTTTTTTAATGTTTACGTCGCCATCTTGAAAATTGTAAATTGTCAGTTTACCGGAAATACCAACATAATAATACAAATTTTAAGTAGTTATTAATTTTGTTGTGTTGGCAATGGAGATCTATGTGAACTCACAATTTTCAACTTGCATTCGCCACGTTACGCTTTCACCAGCTTACCTACTCCCCAAGTCAAGCGTGAGTAAAGAAGTTTTACTTGCAAAACTTTAGACATTGAATGTCATTATAAATTGGAATTAGTATAATTTATTCACACGTTTACGATCGTTTTAGTACGAATCAATCCTTGCATTCTCGTCTTATATGTCATTAATTTAGCGGGATTAGCCCAATGTACAGGCTTTGGCGATTGACGATAATAATTCAAGTACAATATTTTCTCCACTTCAATAACACATCTGCCACCATGCAAGCGTGGTTATTATGGCAAACCCCTTTATGGGAGTTTTGGTGGAGAGCGAAAAAGATTGCGTCACCGCATTGTATTATTTTCCAAAACTTGTGTTATTTACAGTGTTGGTGCATGAAATTGATGGCATTAAATTCGTTAAGTGCTGGATGACAGGCGTGAGTGTAAGAAAATGGCATAATGATGGTGAAACGTTTCTTTTCGTGTTGTTTCCAAAACTCCATAGAAGCTTCAAGTAAAGTTGCCACCACTTTACTAGGAGTATGACTTTGACTAGACTATGACTTGACTCGATGACTTCGACTGTGACTTGATACATATTTGCGTGAAATATCATTAAATTGATAAATTATCAATTACCTACTTGACACTGGCTAAATACACAAAAGTGTGGAACCAAACATAAAAAACCCTTTTATTATATTGACGTTTATTATAAAGGGGTTTTTTTATTAAGTGGCGTTTTATAAGGTAATATCTAGACACATGACATTTTACTAGGTAGTAGAAGTTTCGTTTGCAAATTTAGTCTAGGTGGGTACCAAGATATTCTACTGTCAAGCAGTAGTTTGGAAGCACTACTGTGTTCCGGTTTAAAGGGCAATGTAGCTAGCTACGTTGCCTTTTAAACAGCAAAACCAGTAATTATTGGGCTTTATTGAATCACCACATAACAGTTGAAAAAAAAATCTTAACAGAGGTGAAATAATAGGTAATCAAAACAAATTTAAAAAAATCTTAATAGGAGTTAAATAATAGATGGTTGTATTGCTCAAAGTGATTTCTTCCAGATAACCTTGCACGGTAATGATAATACAGCTAAGAAGCGAGGCCGGTGTGCCCGCACTCGCTTACGTTTGTTAATTAATCCATGATTATTTCACGAACACTGCATCGCAAACTTAACTGGAATCGCGGGTTATGAGTCAACTGGGCGATGCATGCAGTTAAGAGATGTGGTCAAAGATGATATGGTGATGGTAGATATGACATTAGATTCTACGCTCTAATGTTTGATCTGTATGATTTGTTTTTAGACACCTAGGTTTTTTATGTTAAGGAATGACATGACGAGCTATTTGTTTGCCTGATATTAAGCGACACGGCTGCCCATATCAGTTGCAGTGTCAATCAGAACTAGAGTTTCGTGTGCTGCACTGCGTAAGTCACCCTGAGAACAAAAAAAAATTTTACAAACATTTTGAGTTAGGTTACATCCCAAAACGTGTAGGATGTGTACACACGTTTTGGGATGTGACCTAACTCATTTTAGCCACCTAAAATGACACCACCACTCATTTTAGGTAACTTTTCATTCTAACCCAGATTCAGAGTAATGGATTGACATGTCATATCTGCAATTAGTCTTTGCCATCAAAAGGAGTGAACTTATAATTGAATCTCCGTTAACTACACCCCGTGGGCTGTTAAGTCTTGGTCATAACTTGTTAGCAAATCCTGCTCCTTTGTCCAGATACAATGTATCAAGATTGTTTGATCCACGTAGTGGTTTGAGGAAGATGTATAGTTTAATAGAAAACATTTTGAAGTAAAACTTCTTTACGCACGCTTGACTTGGGGAGTAAGCTGGTGAATGCGAGGCGAAGTTGAAGTTGGTTCACGTAGATCTCGATTGTAGTGGGGCCACTGGTGGAGAGTCGGGGGACTCTCTCTTCCCTGCCACCCCTGTGGTGGCAGGGAAGTGCGAGGGCATTCTCCCCATCAAAAAAAAAAAAAATTAAGATCTCGATTGTCAACATAACAAAGTTAATAATTTTAGTATTATGTTGTCCGGTAAAATGACAAATTACAATTGTCAAGATGGCGACATTAAACAAAGCAAAAACCAGTTTACACCGGCCGATAGATGGAGCTAAACTAAAGAAGTTTTACTTCAGTCGTGTGGTCTAAAGTACACTCCTTTTTATATGATTGTAACGAGTGAAATTCATCATAATCAACCCTTTCAACAACTTTCGACGTCCACTGCTGAACATTAGACCTCACCCACAGAGCACCACTTTGAGCGGTTGATTGCTCCTGCATCCATAGACTCCTTGTAGTATTAACCGGTTCGTGCATTTTTTTAAATGTTCGTGAATGATGTGACGAGCTAGTCGTTCACCTGATGTTAAGCGACACAGCTGCCCATAACAGAACAGTGTCACGAAACTCTAAAATATAAAGTTTCGGGCAACACTGCACTGCGCACATCATCCTGAGACATCAGCACAGTTTGGTAATTATTTTGGTATTATATTGATTACTCGACTGTGAGATCAAATCATATAGTCTCAATTACCCAGTAATTTCACTAGCTACAAAGCCCTTCAAACCAGAACACAGTAGTGCTTGCACACTACTGCTTGACAGAATAACTGGCAAAACGGTGGTACTTACCTAGAAGAACTTTGCACAAAAGTCCTACCACCGTAGTTGCCTAGTAGGTAGGTTCGTGGGTCCACCTATAATTTGGCGACCGGCCTATGTTACTAAAGAAACTGTTAGTCATTTTTTGAGACTTTGTAACCTGATTGAATGAGTTATATTTGGATATTGTTTATTTTTCTATTATGTTATTTAAGCCTTATTAATATGACATAGGTTAAATAAAATTAATAATAGGAGAAACCACTGACTCCTGAAATACAAATTCCACCAGTTCGTCAGTCTATGGGTTCATCATAACTTTGCAACCATTTATGTCAATATATATTGTTATTGTATTTGTTGATGTCACAAACTAGAAATCTTATAACCAGACTGTGGTGTACAAGGATAACATTACAAAAGCATTTAGAAATTTGAAAACACTGCCTCTTCTTTCCTCTTGGTTTTAATAAATTAAGGGGTTTCCTCAGAGTTAGGTCAATTACCTGGATCGGTGAAATGGGATTCTAACCGATTACCGTTAGAATTTGAGGCATCAATTACTAAGCTATCGCACGATCGCATGCAACATAAATCAAACACGTCATCCGATACTCTACATGTAAATCCCGAACCTCGGTATTGAGACTTAGAAGGGATTGCCAGGATGTATGGTTGTTCGAAATTTTGGGATTGTCTTTGGGCGTAAATATCGGGTTCTTCCTAATCAGTGTAGGCAAATAACCTCAGAGTTTTACGCCACCGCTGACTAATCGCTTCTAATTTAGCTTAACGCTGACTGTGATTTGTATAACAGTAAATACGGATCTACTTAGCAAACCTGATCTATACATATAAAATTCAAAATCCTGACTGACTGACTGACTTATACATCTACGCACAGCCTAAACCACTGGTCCTAGAGACTTGAAATTTATAGGGTGTGTTCTTTGTAAAGTGTAGGTATCCACTAAAAAAAAGTTTTTCGAAACTCCACCCCTAAGAGGGTGAAATGGGTGGTTGAATTATCTATAAAAAAATCTTCTTCGTTTCCTATAGGTAACGCGGGCAATGCCGTGGGCAGAAGCTAGTATAATATAAATTGTAAGCTAGATTAGTCATCATGTAGGAGCCCTACAATACCTAATTCGCAAAGCAACACCGTTTTGAAGTGAAACTTCTTTACGCACACTTGACTTGGGGAGTACCTAAGCAGGTGAATGCGAGGCGAACGGAAGTTGAAGTTGATTTACATAGAACTTCATTGTAAATATAATATAACAAAGTTAAGTATTTGTATTATTAAGTAAATTGTCTAACAATGTATAATTGTCAAAATGGCGACATTAACATTAAACAAAGCAAAACAAAGTTATACCGGCCGATAGGTGGAGCTAAACTACATAATTTTTACTACAATCGTGTGGTTTAAAGTAAACTCGTTTTTTTTTTCATAAACCAAATAAATTAATAATTAATTCCTAATGATCACATACATCGATCTTGAACCTTATCTAGGATTCGGTGTATCTAGGGACCCAGGAACAGGGCATTTTTTCATGTGTCCTGTCGCGGGAATTGAACCCACCGCCTCCAGGTCATCAGCCGTTCTGCTCAACCGACACACCACAGAGGCTGTCAAAAATGGTTCTTCACCCACTTTAAGAATTCTCACTTTAAATACAACACAGTATCTTGTGTATCCCATTGATAAATCACACAAATTCTAATCAGAAACTTTTCCAATACATCACAGAAATAAAATAAATCATATAGGATTATCTCCATAAAACAAGTGGTTATGTTTTACGAATACAAAGAAAAAAATGTTTCCTCTTAAGGAGACACAATAAATAAACGTTTCTTATCGAAACTCGCCCTTCGGTTTCAGTCCATAATTCCATATTTGTGTGTTTTATGTGCTTTACCGATTGTATTTTTGAAGTAAAACTTCTTTACGCATGCGTGACTTGGAGAGTAAGCTGGTGAATGGAAGGCGAACGGAAGTTGAAATTGGTTCACGTAGATCTCCATTCTATTTATACATATAAAATTCATAGTCCTGACTGACTGACTTATATATCAACGCACAGCTTAAAGCACCGGTCTTAGAGATTTGAAATTTGGAGAGTGTGTTCTTTGTAAAGTGTAGGTATCCACTAAGAAAGGGTATTTCGAAATTCCACCCCATAGAGGGTGAAATGGGTGGTTGAATTATCTATATAAAAAAAAAATTCGTTTCCTATAGGCCACGCGGGCGTAGCCACGGGCAGAAGCTAGTGTCAACATAAAAAAAATGTATTTTTATGTTGGTATTTCCGGTATAATGACAATTTACAATATATACATATTCTGAAAAATTTTCAGATTTATACGATTAGACTTGAACAATGGTCTAATATCATAACTTATATTTACTAAAATCTACATAATTAATATTATTTCATAGCAAATAATTCGTAGTTTGACAACTATTTTATCACACACAGAAAAAATAGAGAGTGAGAGAGAATTTCAATCTTCACGAAACTGAAAAGAACAGGTATAGTAAATATCGAAAGCTTAGAAGAGTCTAAGCCGTGACAAATCCCGTATAAATGTTTTTGAGATAAGGGTAGGTAGTCCATGCTGTGGTATTTCGATTACAGAAATTTGTCTCTCTCACGGATAGACGTGTAAATTTAATTAAAATGGCCATGATTGTTATTGAATGAGGTGGATAATGTCTCAGAAAAGTGTATAGATATGGTTTCTTCCCAATGGAAATGAGTCCCAAAATTACAGATTCACATATAACAGTAATAGGTACTATCAAGTGTCGAAAGATTTAATCAATCAATCATTCACTTGGCTAGCATGCTACACCTTCGATCGTATCGTCACTTACCATCAGGTGAGAGCGTGGTCAAATAGCTAGACAAGCTTGAAGTAAAAAAAAAAAACGAGTTCCAAAACCCAAAGTCAAAAGTGCCAAAAATCCATTATTATTATATTAGTCAATATATAAAATTTATTTTGTATACTAACTAATATAATAATAATGGCTTTCGATAATTAGTACGATAAAAATAGTACATTGCAAAGGAATTATTTTTAAACCGGTACCGATGTACCAAACAGTACCGAACAGTTTTTCTAACATGTCCGAGATAAATATAAACATATGTTAAAATTCGTATAAATATTTAAAGTAATAAGTACAAAAAAAGTATTTTTAAACGGGCACTGAGATACCAAATTTTATTTTTTATCTTATTCCTAGAGTACCTTCAAGGTAGGAATTCTAATTGAATTACAATCTAGCTATATTTTGCTAACAATTAATTTTAATTTAACTTAAACTTCTAAAAAACTAATTTCAAAGGCCACTGCCTTTGAAATATATAAAGTACGAAAGACCTATTAATTATTTGCAGTGTATCAAATACTTTGTAACTGCTTTAAGTATAAATTCAACTAATCAAATCCTTAATAACCATATTCCAGTTAAAAAGGGACTGTAACGCTCGGTTAATAGTTAAACAAAAAGAATGCAGACTCGTACGGTAACCGTTGTAACCTCACACGGTGAGTCATAAGCTGCAGGACTAGAGACGAGAAACGCTTCACGATAAAAATAGTCACGATAAATTAATTTCTAGATTTTGGTTTAAATTTATTATGCTAATATTATGCTATAGTGTAAAAAAAAAACACGGTGCTCTTGATGAATAAAATGAAGAGATCACCACACTCTAGGGACATCTGTAACACTTTCTACCACATTTTTTTTTTAATATCAAATAAGTTTACGTTTGAAATTATTGTTGGTAAGGATCGCCATTTATGGTCTTAGTTTGTTCTCCTTAAACACTAAACTAGTATGATATCTTTATAAGTCTTAATATAGTAAATCTGCAGTCAAATAAAGGTGAGATAAAATCTTCTTGATAAAATTATTAGGTTTATATTTTCGGCTAGTATACATATGGTTTAAATTTAAAGAAAAAGATAATTACATATCTATATACTTAAGGCAAGAGAGTTCAGGTACTTCATAAAAACGCCATAATAAATAAACCTTGAAAAATGTTAAAATATAAGAAAAAAAGATTTTGATTGACAGTTATATCAATATCAATATCAATCATTCTGTTGTCCATCTATCAAACAGACAGACAATGAATATTTTTAAAAGGGTACATCCCTAAATCTAAAAAAAGGAAATTCCCGTTTATCAAAATTGCTTTATAATTGACAGAAAATTCCGAGGAGTGTTAAAATAATCGACTTTACGCTGAAACAGAACTAATGACATGTTTACACAAAAAAACAATGTTGTCTGTCATTTAGTCCAACGTTAAATGCTAAAACGTAAAACCTAATTGTCATTAAAATGTATTCTTATTTTTTTGTTGTCGTACTAACGACTTAATTGTAGCTTTCATCGATAGGGGTGAGTGACGACTAACATTTTCTTTCCCTACTTTTGCATTTTTGCTTAATTTCCCATGTCTGTTGATTCAATAAACTGTTTAGATCTAAAAAATAATATTTAGTAATAAGAGCGCAAAAACTTAAAATATCTAAAATATATATACCAATTAATCTACATACTTACAATAGTTTAAAATTATTACAGTAACACAATTTGGTTTCGTAATTTATAACTTTTTAATAATATAAATAAATAATAATAACTATGTGCGGACATTTCACACAGCGCCATCTAACCCCAAACTAAGCAAAGCTTGTACTATGGGAACCAGATAACTGATAAAATACTTACTATACTTTTCGGTTTGTAAATACATACATAAAATACAATATAACACCCAGACACAGAACAAACACCTATGTTCATCACACAAATGTTTGTCCTGGGGGGAATCGAACTCACAACCTACAGTTTAGAAGGCAAGGTTTACCAACGGAGCTATTGGGTCAGACAAAATATGTATTTAGAAGTAATTGGATAGCACTACAATCCAAATGGAATTTAGGCAAGGCACCGTTTATCCAGTTTTTTAAAATAGCACTAACTTGAAAGTACTTCGAATTACTAAATGCACTAACCCGAAGTTTTTCAGAAGTAATACAGCTTTTGCTATTGGTATTGACAAAAGCTGTGTTACTTCTAAAAAACTTTAGGTTAGTGTAATACCAATCGCCACAATCTGAAAACTTGATAAATAATTCATAAAGTATCGATACAATAGTGTTGTCCCACGTCGCGCGGTAAAGGGTGACCGACGTAGTGTCGCCGCGGTAACAGGGGGCGTCTCTGGTGAGCAGGGTTGTCAATAATAATTAATAATATTTATTCTTAATATTTTTTTTATTAATAAAAAAATTAAATTTTTTGGTACTATACGTTTTACTGAGTATTTATACCTCCAATAATATATACGTTTTTGTACAATTTGTTGTAAACTGACATGGATATAAAAAGTGTTTCTAGACAACACAACTGAATTTAAAAAAATTTCGTTTAGCTATAACTTTGTTTTTGCTTTGTTTAATGTTAATATCGCCATCTTACTTGTACATCTCTAGAAGGATGGATAACCGTTGGGGTAAGCGCGTCCTTGAGTGGAGACCACGACTCGGCAAGCGTAGTGTGGGACGCCCGCCGGCCAGGTGGAGTGATGACCTGCGAAAAGCTGCAGGCAGTAATTGGATGGGAAGGGCTGAAGACCGAGCCCAGTGGCGTTCTTTAGGAGAGGCCTATGTCCAGCAGTGGACTGATACAGGCCGATGATGATGATGATCGCCATCTTGATTATTATAATTGTTATTTTACCGGACATACCAACATAATACAATTTTTTAACTTTGCTGTGTTAACAATAGAATTCTATGTCACCCAACAACTTTTGACTTCCGTTCATTTCGCCGGCTTACTCCCCAAGTCAAGCGGGCGTAAAAAAGTTTTACTTCAATTATTTTGTGTACATTTGATATCGTGGAAACTACAACAACACATGAAGTTAAGCCATTTATCTATTGTATAGTCAGTGTTAGTTAGCATTTTATAAAACTCACTGTACTTTTACATTTTATTCTTCGTTAATTCACATAAGCCACCGTTCTAACTTATAACACAAAATTACTTAAACTTTCCTTAGTTTATATGATTTGAACATATTCACAAAGAACTTAATCATACTTAAAGCGTTAATAAATCACTTAAGTGCGATGAATCCGGTATAAACAAATAATATTGCTATAATAAGTTACCTTTTTGTACATTATGTATGGCAACCCTAGCTAAAAAGGGGGATACAGGGGGAAATATGCTCCTCGCACGCAGGGAGCCTATTGTCCACGTTAGCGGCGATACATCAACGTTGAATATCAATGCAGCACATCTATCGTTCTGGTTTAGCCTCATCGGATATAATTCAGCAATTCGGGAGTTGATGACGTCATTATTTAGATTAGTAGACGTGTGTTTAGCTGTCATATTTCTTGGTAAATAGAAGTAGATGGTGTTTTTTGAATCTCAAAGTAGGTATTAAATAGAGGAATAGAATTTTTATTGACACAAAAATGATTTCAATATTCACAATATAGAGAATTATTTCAATATTAATTCAGAATATAGAAGAATCGACTTTATTTAAAAAAAATATAAGTACATTTTTGCAAAAACAATTTTTATTGTAATTGTCGAAGAAGTACTTAAACAATTTGTAGGTACTAATTAAAATTGTCCTTTATTATTTTCTTTCCTTTTTTTATGTACTTAGTAGTACTTCTTTGACAATTACAATTAAAATTGTTTTTGCAAAATTGCAGCTATATTATTTAACAATAAAGTAGATTATTCGATTAATACCTTTGTATTTTGTAAGTTTATATCAGATAAACGTTCCGATAGTGGTTTACCCTAGTTTTAAAATTGGACTTTAGAACAACTAGAAAGTTTGAATATAGTACTAGCTTTTCATGACATAATAAAGTCATTATCACACATAAATAACGAAAATAAAACCGAACGTCCCAGTTTCAAGTTGAACTGCAACTTTCATACCATCAAAATTAAGATGACGTTCAAACCATCAAAGTTAAGATAAAGTCCTGAAATAAAATTAAAAATGGACATTATAATAAAAATCGAAAAAATCTAATGTGTTTTCAAAATGTTACACAATATTATTTATAAAAAAAAGCAAGTTGTGTACGCTTCCTACTGGTAGTAGGCTAGAGCATTTTGGACTGTTTATAGATCATCGCGGCCAGTATATAGTCCAAATGTTTTTTTTTGTAGTAGTAGGTAGTGTTTAGTATTAGTTATTATATCATTATAGTATTACGTTGAAAATGAGGGTAATTTGGATAATATTTATAACAATATTTAAATTGAATCTTTACCCTGATCTATGAATATCGTTACAAATCAAACAAATAACTTACAAAAGTAAATCTTTGTAATCAGAACACCTGTGTTTAATCTTCTCATATAAATAAACAAAAACTGACGTAAATTGAAACTCATGATATCAAACGGTCAAAAATAGCTGATCAGTTAAATTTGTTACCTGAATGTTAAAGGTCAAAATAGGGTTAAAAATGAATAAATCCTGAAATGAAATTGGTGGATTACATCAAAAGCTAGAAGTTTTTGTAATTTTTAAACGTGCTTTAGCTCTTCCGGATATTTTATTGCTCCGAAATTGTAAAACTGAAATGTGTATTTTATTTTTGTACATATGTTTACTACTCATTTCATTGTGCTTAGTTTTAGGTAATTAGTTTTCTTTAGTCTCGCTTAAATTGCCTCTGTGGTCTAGTGGTTGAACAGATCGGCTTATAACCTGCAGGTGGCGGCTGAGAGTCATGTGGCAGGATAAGTATTTGTGCACACGAAAAAAAAGCGCAAACTTGTTCTGTATCCAGGACCGTGGTCCTCGTAGTTCCAAGATCCCAGATGCAGGGAATCCTGTTATGGTCCAGGATCTACGTATGTGATTATTGGGCGTTATTATTATTATTAAATTTCTCTCCCCCTCTATCCATTCCCCATTTTGACCTCTAACATTCAGGTAACAAATTTATCTGATCAGCTATTTTTGACCGTTTCATATCGTAAGTTTTTAATAAACGTCGTTTTTTTTTTTTTTTTCTCTATTCAATTAAGATTTAAAATATGTTTTAATAGTAAATAATAATACTTACAAAAATGTCATTGCAATATGTAATCCACGTGCTTAAGGAATATTTACGAAGATAAATAGTTCCTAAATATGTTGGCATACAATTTAGCTCTAAAGATTTTCATTGCCACTGGAAAATGCGGCCATGGCTCAGATGTGAAAGCGTCTGATCCGCTAAATTTGCAATTTTGCAATGTTGCAAAATTTTTAGTGATCATCATATATTCACAAAACATTTAATATAAGAGAATATCATCCCTATAAAATAACACAATAAGGTTTATTAATATTTATTGGCGTATGCACAACTCTGATAATGGCATTACATAACACATTACGACTACAAAGCTATTGCAAATTGTTTTGGAATGCAATACAAAATAAAATATTATCTATTTTTGACCCTTCTTTTAAAACAGTGAACTAAACATATGTAATCTCTATTATTTATGGTATAATTATGTCCTAAAAATGGACCTTATGAGTTATGAAGGACAGTTTAGAATTGTCCCTATTTTGAATGGACTTTCAGATTTAGATGTCTCGTTTTGTTCTATCTACATTTTTTGTTATAGTAGAGTCGTCTACAAAATGTTATTTATATAATTTTATATTAATTGTTATCTCCATAACTATAATTTTTTACAAATTGCTAAACTTAAAATGAATATTAAAGTGTGACAAAGATAATTTTGATCTATATTATAAAAAATACAGAAACGTATATTAAAAAAATTAAAAGTTTATTTTACTATTGTTCACTCAGAATAATCGGTAAACTAATCAAAATGTATTTACACAAACCTTAATTTTACAAGTTATTATATCCTTGTAATTATAGTTAAGAGTCTTATTTTGTTATTATAACAATAAATAAATAAATAAACAATAATTTATATTGGAATATTTTAATGAAAAATAATAATATTTTCTAACCAAAATTTGTAATGCCATACTAAAAATGACTAATTTTCACATCAGCGAACCCAGATAATCATTTCTAATATAGTTTGTATTATAATCTGTACAATATTCAAAAAGACAACTCTATACCTTTCAAAACAGACCATAGCTAATAACTTAGCAAAAATTTGTACCCGTTACTCAACAACATTGTCTGCTAAAGAAAGAAAGGTGACGCAAAAGAACCATGTCTCATTTTATAGGACTAGCTTGGAACACATAAATTCTTTAGTTTATGGTCTAGAATTAATGTAAGGGAGCTCATTACTGGCTATTCTTTGGGTATTTGTTTATGGGTCAAGAAAGAGTTACGGTGAGAAAAGGGGTGACGATAAAGGGTTTGGTTTTTTGTAGGTGAAAGTAATATTTAACATTTAGAAAAGGTGAGAGATATGGCATGGATCACGATTGCTTATAAGTATAAAGCGATGAGAAGTAAGTATGCGACTAGGTATTTATCTTAATGAGAACGATGGTCATATAATAATACTAAAGAAAATACTAAAGAATACTAAAGAAAAAACAGTTATTAATTAAGTACCTACTACAGGTACAGTAATAGATAATTAGGTAAAGTTTGATTATGGAAGAATCAACATATATAGTTTTGTAGAATTTATTATAATTAAAACAACTATGACCATTATCTAAAATGTCGTATGAGTTCATATGACAAGAAAGCCTAAATATATAGGTAGCGATAAATGTGGCAATATAACACCAAAAGACCGGAGACATCCATGCAGTGAACTTTTCAAAGACTCTAATCAAAATATTCAAATAAACAGGTTTAGAAAACAGGACGTGACTGCTGAAAAGATCATGCTTATTACCTTGTTTAATAAACATTGCAACATAGTTGATTATTGCCAAAACTGGTTTTGAGGCTATTAAAATGCCCTACAATAGGGTCCGAATCCATTCAAAAAGCACAAGCAAAATAACAGCAAAAAATCGTTGCTAACAATGATAGACAACCAGAAGTACATTTTAATATCCTTGTTCTTATTGAGGCACTTGAATTTTTAATGGTCGATAAAAATATTCCTATGGAAGTGCTTGATGAGAAGTTATTAATTTGGACGAATTTTTAATTTGGTGTGAGGAGTAAATGTCAATTGGTTTACAATGCTGTGAGAATGTTCGCAATAACATTTTTAAGTTTCTTGAAGGACTTGTTTTTGAAGCAGTTGATCCAGATATCAACACCTGTGAACTAATGCTATTAAAATTAGTAAAGAATTAGGTAGTTTGAAAAAATGCAAAGGAATGACGGTTAGTAATTTATCGATGACTGTACCATAAACGATTGTAATTGTTAAATTTTAATGAAAAAAAAAAAAACATTTTGAGCATGCATTTTATGCAAATAACTAAAATAGTATAATTTTCATAAACGTCTCCAACGGTAATGAACATTATTGTGGGAAACATTTGCGTATAAATTCGGAACTGAATTCTAAAATGGGGTCAGCAAAAGCAACAAAGAAGATACGTTACACCCATTAAGTATCTTATTTCACACCTCTCCAAACATTTAACGATCTTTTAACACATAAGAACAATGATATCACATCATTAATACAGAAATGGTCAAATAATGACCATGAATAAATGATACACTCAGATAACGAAGGGTCTCGAACAATGAAACAGAGAGTTCCGCAAGGAGATACATTTGGGCCACTATTATATATTAATTGTACGTGACGGAATTGTATCACAATATGTCAGTAGATTGATGTGAATGCATTGTGATTATGATTGTCATTGAAGTTTTGAATAGATTTTTTGTTAGAAATACTCATTGCGTTTTAAGCTTACGAAGTGTGGAGACATGAGAAATGAAAGAGCATTTTTAACGTGTGAGTCAAGTAGGTAACAGAAGATTTAATCTATGAACATTAGTTATTTATCAAGCCATTATTTATTTGGACATCATGCCATTTGACATTTTGACGTGATGTGCATTAAGTAGGTCATGATATAAATAATAAACTATGGATAAACTTTGAACATTTTGTATAACTTATGTAATTTTGAGGTGTATAGTGATAAATGCCAACTCGAAACTATTATTAAGCCTTCTTTATCACTGATGATTTACTTCTCACCTACTACAATAATGAATGGGGTGGTATTGTAAAACATTTTGAGGTTCCAAGAAAAAATATATAAGATTATTTCATTCCATACACTATTTAAGATAACGAAACCGTAAATTGAATTGCAATCTTCAAACACCAATAAATACCAAACATTACTAGAATCAAAATGAGTCACTATTTATCTCGGAACAATTTTAATCCCCAAGATCAACGACCTCGCATACTTAAGTTGTGACAAAGAACAGACGACCGAGTTCACAGGTCGTAATATATTCAGAAAATGCATTGTATGCCAGACTCTTTATCCTATAAGGGTATTAGACAATATCGTACTAGATCTTTATCTGTTGGTATAAAAAGCGGATGAAGGGTAGTCTGTTGGTATGAAGTGGATGATGGACAATAATTTAGTTAAGCATCATTAATTTCTTGATAAAATCGGTGTTGATGATGACATGGATTGTTTTTTGTTTTTAGTTTCACATGTGAATGTGGAGTACAGGATAATTTTGATTGATGAAATATTCTATAGAGCAATGTAAGAAAATAATTTAATAAAATTAATAATGATAAGATCAAAGTCAAAGTATTTTTAGCACTTGTACAAGTTAAAATGAGATTAATTAAAAAAAAACTGTTCCCATCATTCTACTCACAGAGACATGGATAAAGTCTGACGACAAAGGCAAAAGACTGGACATTCCTGAATATCATCACTATCATAATATCAGATGTACGAGGTGGAGGAGTATCAATATTTGTCCATAAAAACAATTTAGTTGAAGAACTCTGCCAAAACAAACTGCCAAACGACATTAAAAAAGCTAAAAACATGTCTACTTTTAAAAATCACATCACGAAGAATTAACAATAATTTTCTATTCCGTTCAACCACGCTGCATGCCACTTCTAACTGCGTTTGTTCCTTGTAATCCGGCCGCATCGAGCCAAAGTCCGGTAACACACACACCACCGCACAAGATGCAAAGCGAAGGAGCGAACATTTAAATCTAGAACTACCCGCAATATTTTTTGTAAGTTGAATGTGTATGAACTAAGTTTAATAAGCGAAATATCTTAGTAAATGATAACAGTGTAAGTACGTTAAGCCCTAATGTTAAATGAAAATAATTTTGTTTTTCTCATGTCAGTGAATTTATTCTTAATGAGAAATAAATACTAGGTGGTAGGACTTTACTGCAAAGTTCGTCTAGGTAGGTACCACCGCTTTGCCAGTTATTCTGCCGCCAAGCAGTAGTGCGCAAGCACTGCTGTGTTCCGGTTTGAAGGGCACTGTAGCTAGTGAAATTACTGGGCAAATGAGACTTTATGATCTGATCTCACAGTTTAGTAATCTTATTACTAGATTGTGCTGATGTCTCTGGATGACGTGCGCAGTGCAGTGTCACGCGAAGCTCTATAATTTAGAGTTCCGAGTGACACTGCAGCTGATATGGGCAAACGTGTCGTTTAACATCAGGCGAACGGCTTGCTCGTCAGGTCATTTCTTAACATAAAAAAAAAAAAAAAAAAAAAAAAAAAAAAAAAAAAAATAAATATCTTTAACCAGAGAGAAAATTAAGCTGTAAAATTACAAAGTGCTTAATATTAAATATTATACAGCAAACCCCTTAGGTTAGGTCATACGTGAGTTTAAAATAAACGGTAGTTCTCTTTTCCACTACTGGTGCAAGCAACGACGTCACAAAGGACAGTGCTTAGTAATAAAATAAAATAGACTAAAAAACTAAGCTACGCTCATATTTTGCCTGAAAATCCGCATTGTCATTGTCCGCATTCAATGCAGTCAGCGTACTGGGAACTTTGCCGCCCACCAAAAGTATTATTGATAACACTTATATATTAATTATTATATAGTATTATTGATTTCACTAGGTGGTAGGACTTTATTGCAAAGTTCGTCTAGGTAGGTACCACCGCTTTGCCAGTTATTCTGCCGCCAAGCAGTAGTGCGCAAGCACTGCTGTGTTCCGGTTTGAAGGGCACTGTAGCTAGTGAAATTACTGGGCAAATGAGACTTTATGATCTCATCTCACAGTTTAGTAATCTTATTACTAACTGTGCTGATGTCTCTGGATGACGTGCGCAGTGCAGTGTCACGCGAAGGTCTATACTTTAGAGTTCCGAGTGACACTGCAGCTGATATGGGCAGCCGTGTCGTTTAACACCAGGCGAACGGCTAGCTCGTCACGTCATTCCTTAACATAAAAAAAAAAAAAAAAAAAAAAAAAAAAAAAAAAAAAAAAAAATGGTAGTTAAAATAGGTGTTATATTGTATATTATGTATGTATTTACAAACAAGAAAGTATATAATTATTATAACATGGTTTACATAGTACAAGCTTTATTTAGTTTGGGGCTAGATGATGCTGTGTGAATTGTCCACACATATTTATTTTATTTATTAAATTATAAATCTGCTTTTTTTTTATTAATGAGGCTTTTTCGAAGTCGAAGAAATATTTTGTTTAAGTCATTTAACATAGAATAATACAATATTGTAAAATTTTAATTTTGTCATTTTGTGTATTTTTTCATTTTCCTTCAGACTAATTTTCTTCTTAAATACTTTCTCATTTTATACCTAGGAAGGTACCTCATTTTCCGTTCTCGAATATATCTTTTCTTGTCCAACGAAGCTTGTTGGACAATAGGTGGCCATCTAACGTCGAATTCACGTATGTTTACGATCTTCCATACATACAAAACTATTTGTTTGGTCCCGTCCCGAGACAAGCGGAAGCGCAATAAGCTTCCTTGAAAAGAATATTATTTACGAGTAGAGTTACGTAACTTAATTTTCGGCTTCGTCAAACTCTGACCAAATACCGAAAACAGGGTCTTCTAAATATTAAAAGAAATATTTTTTTATGATTTTATTTATTAACTTTCTTTACATAATGTTTATTCATAATATTAATTTTTTTTAAGTTTTTAAATTATAAAATAAAAGGTGTGTGTTTAGATAAATAATTTCACTTTAGATATGTTACGTTAACTAAGATTACTTACATTTGTCCCACTCGGTGACGTTGTAAATGTCGGTAGAGATGAACAGCGTTAGCCCGTCATAAAAATAAGACTATCTAGAATACTAAAACGCTACTAATTACCTTTGTAACTGTGTATTGTTCAATTTACTTTTTTGCTTATAACTCGCGACGGTCAGCTACGTTACGTGCTAAAGCCGCCGCGGCTTGCGTTAGTAACTGGCTCCGAGAAGAAGGACATCGAATATTATTATGTCCGAAACCTGGTCGGAGTAATTTCGACTTTTGATTGATTGAGTGAGTTTTAGCCGTTATTTTTCTTATAAAAAAAAACAATATGACATTAAAATTTATTAAAAATAAAATATTAGGTGGCAATAGCCAACCACCGTTGCGGTACGTTGCAAAAAGCAGCAGGCGATCTGCCAGGCTCCCAATAATGGTGTTTTTACTCATGTCAACTTCAAATTTTGCTTTTGTACTACGTAGGTACATAATTATAAATCTGTATTACAAATTAACAAGTGCATATTACCAATAGTAAATTCGGCTTCAGCACGCAGCGAAGCCGAATCGTATCATATCTATTCAGACACAATTTTTCCCAGCGAGACAAGAAAGAAGGTAATATTTAGCAGAGAGTAAAAATTTCTACGTGCTTCGGCGAGATGTCCCATAAATTGTGTCTTGTAAAAGAACACTAATGGAACCTGCGATTGTGTTCTTTCGATATTAATATAGTTTTTGTGAATTGAAACGAAACGGTTGTGAAAGAACTTGTTTTCAAAATACGCTGGAATGAAAGATTATATTTAAGGGTTTGTGTTAACATGACTGTATTTTGCTTGTCTCCGTTTACAATTATACACTAGAAGTAGTCCAAGTCAAAGTCAAAGGATTTATTGAAAATAGGCTTTTTTAGCACGTTTACAAGTCACAATCAATATTAGTTACTTAAATTAAGTTATTGTACTAAGCATATAAAATTACAAAGTCATTTTTTATGTTAAACAAGCATGCGGTCCACCTGATGGGAAGTGGTCACCGTAGCCTATGGACATCTGTAACACCGGAGGAGGCGTCACCAACGCATTGCTTACACTGTAGGACTCTTTTAACCCTCCTTTTAAAGTACTCCATGTTGATTTCTGCCGAAAGACCGCTGGCGGCTGGTGGCTACCTCGGATCTTTACTTTCTGGAGACCCCTATGACGTCAGAGGTCACGTGACACTTAAACTATGTACATTTTCTATCCTACGGCGCAGCCTTACCGTCAGGAGAGCCCCTCAATATAATATTTACAATTAAGCCTAACTTATTATCTAATTTACCTAAATCTTAACTAATATTGGGATTAATAAATGTACAACAAAAATATAATATTTATTCCTACCTAAAATACTTAACTATAGCTATATACAACATAAAAATATTTACATAAAATAAAGTGCGTGGGCGTGTCACTACAAGCTCATTCCACATTTTGCAGGTGTACGGCAAGAACGCATGAATCGAGTCGTACCGATCGTCATTCGGTGACTGCTTAACCGCCACACCACAGAGGCTGTCGACATATCTGCAGTCTAACTGCATACATAGTAATCTCATTAACCAAGAGAATAGAAGGCTTTGATTAAAATGGCGCACCGGAGTAATAAAATACGTTACGGCACCGTTAATATGCGAAACCGCGCATTTCGGGATATGTCCACAACAATGTCACCGTGCAGTGCCGGCGAAAAATTAAATTAACAGTGACACGCGGATTTCGCAGAAATAGATAAAACTAGAAAAGACTAGATTTTATTAATTATTTATTTGCTAAAAACTCTTTACTTGATTGTAGTTAATACAGTAGTAATATTGATTACAATCTGTGGTCAGCGTTGTTGGTACATTAACTACTTACATTCTAAGACTTATACTATTTTAAAATTACTATTTTTTGACAATAAATAAATATAAAAAAACAGTACGTTTTTTTTGGTAAATTTTGGTAGGTATGCATTTTTGATTAGATTTTATTCTAATCAGGTCTTTAGCTTCCAATATCTGAAAAAGACTGTTCTTCAATTTTCACTTAATTTTTTTAAATGCCAATTATGAATACAAAATTGGTAATAAAATTAAATAATAATATGTGACTACATTGTACACCACCGTTAAAGTCTCAGTCTCAGTTAAAAGCGGCCTTTTTCCTTTATTGCACATTACCTTATAATGAATTTATGGCTTATAATGACCTCATGACTTAAAATGACCTTATGACTAAAAATGTCTCTCTCGATTAAAATAATCGCAGTTAAAGCTCTTCCAGCAACACCTAGCTCCATGTTTTTCCGCAATAAAGTGAATACGTAGCCCATAAAGTAAGGTTAACAGGTTCGACGCCCAGTGTGCCGTGATAGCGTCGACAAATATTTTGTATCACATCGGGGACTAATGAAAATGCTAACGATAAGTAATTTACTGTTGCAACATTGTGACACTATTTTTGTATGAATACAAAAAGTAACATTCCAAAATGGATTATTTCGATGAACATGATGGGTTCCTTCTAGAGTAAAACCTAAGTTAAGAACCTAGGAACCCTAAGTTGAGATTTTGAAAGCATGTTTTGTGTTATGCGTCCAAGTTTGTTAGGTAGACATTAAGTAATTACTGTTGTGAAATTTTGATTTCTTTTATACATTTTTATTTTGAGATACAAACATAATTTATTGCTAATGTGTTGCACGATTTGACCCAATTTTTATCTCGGAAAAAAAGTGTTCAAAATTTCATCCAAAATAGCTCAGACGTTTTAATGCGATAGCCACATATAGATAAACAAACAAGCAGCATTTTCCTTTATTATTAGTAGAGGTTCACTATCGGAGTATATAAAATCGATTAAAATAATAGAAGTGGACGTCTCCAGGCTCTTGATGATGATTATTAGGGATGTATATAATTAAAAAGTTAAGTTGATACCTATTAGCTAGGTGGCATAAAGCGTTGCGATAAATTAAGAGATTCGGTACAAAATGTGAACAAAGTCTCATAACTGCAGACAAAGTGTGCACCGGCTACGCACGTTTAAGACGTCCATTTAGCAATAAAACATAAGTAACTGACCTGCGCAACATATCTCGAGTTGTGCCGGTCGACGGTCTAACGCAATATACTCAACTTTTAACAGTCGCTGGTAATAAAATAAGTTGACTTATGTCGTTAATCCATTGCGTTTAGTGTGTAGTAGCCAGAAATTCAGACATTGTGTCTACAATATCGGGGCTTTTAAAAAGTGTGGGTAGTTACTATTGGATTTCATGATAACACTGACATATTTTCAATGCAACTCAATAAAAAATATTACGTTCAACCATTTTTAGGGTTCCGTACCAAAAGGGTAAACATTGGATCCTATTACTAAGCCATGTTTTATTTGTCCACCCTATAAACGGGTGTACCTCTTGAACCTATGAAATAGGTAGCTGGAATTTTCACATTATATACTTTATTTCAGTGGGTTAGCTAACGAATAAAAAATTAGCTTTATAGCTATTTTATCAATAATGCGTAATAACAACATTAATTAACTAAGCTATTCATCCTTAAAAAACAAATGGCTGAAATGATCGACTGGCCTGATAGCTCAGTTGGTAGTAACCCTGCCTTCTGAACAGCAGGTTGTGGGTTCGATGGATGAACCCAGGGCAAACATTTGTGTGATGAAAAAAAATATTTTTGTTCTGTGTCTGGGTGTTATATTGTATTCTATATATGTTTTTACAAACAAAAATTATCTAAGTAACTAATTATAATATTTTTAATTTAAATATTATGCGATTGATGAATGATGAATCCTAATGGAATGACGATTGAATTAAAAACAATAGTAACATCCCCATATTTACAGAACCTGGATTTAATATCCCAGTGTAATAAAGAAGAGATGGAAAATATTTTCATTACCCCCGTTCCAACACAAAATAAGAAATCTTTTACTTTGTCACAATAAAGATCATACCTAACTAGTACATTTTTATCAAAACGTGGCTTATATTTATTGCGATAAGGTACTAACATGGTGTATATTTTCCGGAGCCTCAAAGGACATGACAGCTTCTGTCCGAGCGAAGACAGTACGTAGCTGCGAAGTTTTTATTGTTAAACCCGTTATATTACATTGTTGCTTATATTAATGGAGTTTCGTAAGTAGATATAGATGTTATGGAGGCTAAGGTTTAAAGCCTTGGAGTATGATATAATTAAACAAGGTAAAGGATTCTTATCACCTGTCTAAAGATTCTTGTCATAATCTAGATGTCGCTCCTGTGACGCTATTAAAAGAGCGCGGCCAGCCCTGCCTTGTTACAACCCGTGAAAATCTTATTCGTTTAATAACTTTCTATCGCTTTTTAGCGATAATTATGCCAATGTCAAGTAAGGAACTTTTGTACGGTTACCCAATCTTATTTGAGTGATTTAAGAGCCAGCTAAGGGAATGTCCAGGGAATGGCCTGGACGTTCTCCTTGGTCTGCATTATAATCCATTGCAATTACCAAAATGCCTGCCAAGCGTTGTGATTATAAAAATCCCAATAGAAATTAGGCGGTAAAACTTGTTATATATTTTCATTATCGAAATTGATTAAGTTTTAAATACCAGCTGATATAACAATTACTAATACTTTCTACTCCGTCATGCTTTTATTCGCGATCAATGAATTTAAAGTTATAATGGCAACAGGCTAATACGAGAATGGCGTGGCAACATTGGCATATTGTCTGCCACAAACCACAACTGATGTGGTGACGCCCATAGAAAAAAAGTGTAAAAACTCAGCTAATCAGTGTGGAAATGTTATATGAATAAATGTTATTTTATACAAGGTGGAATTTAATTTGTTCTTTTCCGTTATTGTATTCAGTCCATACTATAGAACGCTCCCATAAATATAACTAAATAAAAAAAGTACTTATGAAATAAAACTTAAATCTAAGTATTATCAAATTTAAATTTTAAAGAAAAGCCTTGCGACATTGAACAAAGAAAGTGTTTTATTGCCTACGACACGTTTACAAAGCACTTAGCTGGTGCCCGCGCTGTGTGTACCGTTAAATAGACATTTCGGCCGTCATGCAGTTATTTTAGGAGGCACATAATGCTAAAACAAAACCTTTTTTTTAAATTGGTCCTTGTACTATAGCATGGTCGGAGTACATACATTTAAGGAAATGAGTTAATTAAATTCCACCTTGTATAAGCACTAACGTTTATGAGCCCTTGGATGATGGATGAAAGCAAGAGGCAAAAGTATATATCATATATACGTTTAACCATATATAATAATGGAAATAAAATTTGAATAACATCCACACGATGTGAATAATACTGGAGATTGGAAAATTAATAATTTGGAAAGAAAAGTTGATATCACGTGACCACCCGTACACAAAAGCACTTGTAGTTTATCTTCTGTTTTAGTAAGGTAGTAAATATATTAATGCTGTTAGCATTAAGTCCTCCTTTGTACTTTTTATGTGCATAAAGTATTAAAGAAATAAATAAATAAATAAACAAACAGCCTCCTAAGAAAAAATCGTCCTATCGAAAAAAACGAGTGTGCTTTAGACCACACGACTGAATTAAAACTTCTTTATTTAGCTCCATCTATCGGCTGGTATAACTTTGTTCAATGTAAGTGTCGCCACCTTGATAATGATTGTAAATTGACATTTTACCAACACAACCATAATGTCATTTTACCAACATAAAAATACATTTTTTTTATCTTTACTTAATTTTTTTTACGGCGGGAACTTTCAACTTCCATTCGCCTCGAATTCACCAGGTTACTCCCCAAGTCAAGTAAAGAAGTATTACTTCAAAAAGATTAATAGCCTTTAGACACTATAGACGTACGAGTACATAATGCGTTGCTTACCCTAGCTTTATTATTTCGAATGGCCAATATTGGCCACATTAGACTAAGTGGAAAGGAAATGCGTGCTCTAACCGTTTTATCGCGTTTTGATTGCAGGACATTAGACTTGCTTTCATTCAACCTTACTCCATTATTTTTCTATCATTCGTTATTATCAAGGGGTAATACAACCAAGTGTTCTAGAGTGGAGACCGCGAATCGGCAGACGTACTGTAGGACGCCCTGGGGCAAGATGGAGCGATGACATACGCAAGGTAGCTGGTAGCAACTGGAAGAGTAGAGCCGAAGACCGGGCTCAGTGACGTGCCTTGGGAGAGGCCTATGTCCAGCAGTGGACTAGCGTAGGCTGAAGATGATGATGATGAATACAACAAATGAATTTACTCAGTGAGTGAATTTTTTGGATAGTCTAGTTGGCGGGCTAACTCTATGATATTCTATACCTACTAATATGTTAATTTTCATCATCGCGTGTGCTATATACAATTTCACATATCTACAACTTTCTATATAATAACTTAAAAGAACTAAATTGTCAATACTTAAGTAGCTACTTAAGCATTTTATCCAGCCGAAGGCATTGGCGTACGAAAACACAGGTTTTCTTTGTTTGGGTATCAATTTTTATCCACCAGGAATTAAATAATTTGGATTTTTTGTACATATTGTTTTCATGTTTATAGATAACTAGTTGCGCCCCGCGGTTTCACCCGCGGATAAAAAAGTATTTTAATTATTTGCTCACTCCACGGGAAAATTTCACTTTTCCGGGATTAAATTTAGCCTATATGTTAATCTAGTGTATAAGCTAGATAGCTTATTAGTATTAGTATATGAAATTCGGTACCAAGATTGGTACCGAATTTCATTCAAATCCATTCAGCCGTTTGAGCGTGAAGGAGTAACATACATACACACATGCACACAAACACACATACAAACTTTCGCCTTTATAATATTAGTGTGATAGTGTGATATTAATGTGATAGGCAAGCGTGTTACATCCTAGACCGCATCGTCACTTACCATCGGGTGTGATAGTGGTCAAACGCGAGCCTATCAACCAATAAAAAAAAAGATAATATGATATGATATGATAGTGTGACTAGCTCTTGCCCACGGCTTCGCCCGCGTGGCCTATAGGAAACGAAAAAGGTTTTTTTAATAGATTATTCAATCACCCATTTAACCCTCTTAAGGGTGGAACTTAGAAAAACCATTTCATAGTGGATATTCACACTTTACAAAGAACACACCCTCCAAATTTCAAGTCTTTAGGACCAGCGGTTTAGGCTGTGCGTTGATATATAAGTCAGTCAGTCAGGATTTATTTTAATAAATTATTTCACTTCATTACTTTAGTTTTATTAGTTATCATTTCTGCTTCTCGTCCGTAGTACACCTGCCATAATTTTTATGTAGAACGAAAATATGTAGAAAGTTGTTTTACTGCACGTGCGGATTCCGCACATAACTTTTAAAGTCCATCGGTGGCTGCGGATCAGGGTGAACCAGATTCGCCGTCGGATTGAAAGTCTCACGAGCCTCTCGCTGGAAAAAAGTACTTTATCATGTTAAATTTTTGATGATTACGACGTTAAGTACCAACAAACAAAAGCAATATTACAATGACATGTATTTATAATGTCGGCCTATTTCTTTTAGTACTGGATTATGTTAAATTTTTGATGATTGCAACATTAAGTATCACCAAACAAAAGCAAATATTGACATGTATTTGTAATCTCGGTCTATTTATTTCATGTCACGAAATGCAACTTTTAACGATACGCTCCTGGCCTTTCAGAAACAAAATGAGTAGAGTCGATGTCAAATGTAATAATATTCAAATCTTTTTATATATATATTTAAGATATAAGTGGTATGTTTGTTGGCATATTCGTTTGTGTGGCTTACATACCAAAACGGATGGACTGATTTGGATCAAACTTTGTTTCAGTGAGTTGAGTGAGATTACTTGGATCGTCTTATAATACTTTTTATTCCAGAAAATCATCAGTTTTTACTACAAAAAACATCTCAAAAAATAATGGACTCGTAATTTTTAAGGTTATGTATCCAAAGGATAAACACGGGACCCAATTGCTAAGCTTCTGGAATCTAACCTCCTATAAATGGCCATATTTTCTACAACTTCATATTTAATTTAGGAAGATCTTTTATTTGATTTAATCACATTATATAAGTAAATATGTACGGAACCCTTGCGTCGCTAGTCCTACACAATCAAATACATTATAGACCAGTGTTGTTGCTATTTGAAACATATTTTTGAAACTGACATTGACATTTTTGGAATCGCTACTCACAGTTACTATAACTAAAAATGGTAATCCAACAAATATTTGTCATTCCTTTAAAAAAAACGCGTACAAATAAAATTATAGTTATAATGTCATCTCCGTGGTTGTTTTAGTCCTTTCACTGGACTTCAGCGATGATTCATCATCAGACCACGTTGTGACTCACGGCATACCTAGCGATACACCTGATGAAATTATAACGCCACCTCTATGAAATGAAGAAACCAGCTCTATTTTGACTCATCCTATAGCTCTGTTGGTAGTAACCCTACCTTCTGAACTGTAGGTTGTGGGTTGGATTCCTACCCAGGACCAACATATGTGTGATGAATATCGATGTTTATTCTGTATCTGGGTGTTATACTATATTCTATGTATGTATTTACAAACAAAAAAGTAAATAAGTATCGGGTGAAACCGTGGGGCGCAGATAGTAATAAATATTTGTGGTAATTTCAAACAGCGCCATCTAGACCTTAAATAGGGCGCCTTAAGCACCTGCCCTCCCGCCCGGTGACGCAAAGGTCGGTAGAGACCAACAGCATTATCCCGTTTAAAAAAACCCAGCAGTGAAACTTATGGGGTGATCTGTGTAATAAGTAGGCAGGTTTTACAAGCGGATACGCGACAGATTAACAAACGCATCACTGTTGCAAAGAACAAAAATCCGCATTCCAAACAATTAGAGCGTTGCCTCATGCTATGGAACGCTGCACTTGGCTTCAGCAATGACTCAGTTTTGAGTCGATGAGTCATGGCTTTCCTAGCAGAAATGCATTCAACGGAATCAGGTCAAGAGGTCGATGACCTGAATAACTGGGTGCACCCTATTGGTTATACTAGAGGCGAATCGAAATTGATCTGTGGATTGTACCAATAAGTATATTTAGGTTACACTTTTAATGAAATAGGCCTGGAAGATGCGTCCTTTCCTTTGAATGGTATATTTTGTAGAACAACTATTACCTGTAATACCTACTGTAGATTTCTAATTTCTAAGAATACATTAATATTTTTGACCCAATCGGGTCGCATGCTGCTCTGCTAGTTAATACCTGTATGATAACAATAGATGATGAAAAAGTATAATCTGTGACAAGGTATTACTAGGTGGTAGGACTTTTCTGCAAAGTTCATCTAAGTAGGTACCACCGCTTTGCCAGTTATTCTGCCGCTAAGCACTATTGTATATTTAAGAGGACACTAGCTGGTGAAATTACTGAGCCATTGAAACTTTATGATCTGATCTCACAGCCAAGTAATCTTATTACCAGACTGTGCTGATGTCTCAGGATGATGTGCGCAGTGCAGTGTCGCGCGAAACTTTATATTTTAAAGTTCCGAGGGACACTGTTTTGGGCGGCCGTGTCGCTTAACATCAGGTGACGGGGAGACTCAAACGGTAACTTGAAAAGCAACCGTTGAGGTAGAGAAAGCTTGTACAGTTTTATAAAATCAAAAATTAAACTTGTTTAGATTTGTTATCTATCTACTAACGAAATAAAAACCAAAAGTTTAATCTATCCGTTAAAAATGAGAATTTAATGATGACAATTGAAGGGGTGAGAATAAAAAGGGTTTAACTGACAAATTGACAGTTTCGAGAAAATTGACTTTAAACGTCAACGGCGTCATTTTAATGTAGAGTACTTATAAGGTAATAGAAAAGGTTTATGTAAGTTTCACTTGTTTGAAAATGTTTTAATTCTACTTTAAATACTAAATATAGTACTAATTCCTACAATTACTGTAAAAATATAATATAATAAAATAAATATGATGAAAATATTTATATGCTAAGCGAGCTGTATTCCTGAGACAGATAAACCGTTTTCAGTCTCAAAATCTCGAGATTTAAGCCTCATTTCGGTATTTTGAGAATGTATTATTGAAGATAATTTCACGCTGAATCCAACGATACCCATAAGTCACTTTGTGAAAAAAATCAGTTAAATCCTTTTTGTTCTTACCCCTTCAATTATGATGTTGATGATGATAAAATACATAATAATTAAACGATAATACTAAATAATATTATGTTCCATCACCTTTAAATCAGTGAAATAAAGTAAATAAATAGCATATTCAATTTTGTAATATTTTAATCTCAACATCGCAGGCCATGATTAAAATTAAATTTTAATTCAAATATAATGAAAATTATTTAATTGAAAAATAACAATTTACATACATTCACAATACCAATGTTACAAATATACTTCCACATGCCGGTAGATCACGGACCTTTTCTGAAATAAAAGCAAAATTAAATAAGTACTTACACTCATTATTAATCCTTTTAAAAAAGTGGTCAACACAACTTCGGTCTGCTTCAATTCATACTGAAAAGTTAGGCAGAATTATTTAAAACCACATAGTTCAGTTAACGAATGACACGTACTTAAACAGCTATTCCATATTAGCAATTCTCAATAGAAAACCAATTCCCAAGGCGGTTTCGTCCAATTAAGGAGTTTCCAGTTTTTAATCTCGTATTTCATCATCAGATCCTCATCAATATTATATGGGAACATTCTGGAAGTATTTACACCCTAATCGGTTCATAATAGGTACAATACATAATCGCTTAAAAATACAAACAAAAAAAAAAACATAATATAGAGAGCTGGCGATTTTTTTGAAATCACGTTAAAAACATAAATAGCTATAACAGTGGTTTGTCCTTCAAATGAAAAGTTCACAATACAAATTAAGGCCCTGTCAAATCAAATCAAAATCAAATCAAAATCAAATCAAATAATATTTTATTGACATAAAAGATTTACATTTATTGAAGATTCCATTGACTCCTGAACTAGTTAAGTTTATCACTGTATTTCAGGACCCATGGCTTCTCCCCTTAAAATAGGACTTATGGATTACGTCATAATATGCTATATTTGACAGTTGTTAGATACTTTACCCTTTTAAAGCTATCAAAGGTTTCTTGTTGTTCTTGTTGTCGCAACCCATGTTTTTGAGCTTTTGTAATTTTGGTGTCTATAATAGTGCTGTTTTTTAAAGTTGAAATCGCAGATCATAATTTGATGTCAAACTGGATCCGCGCATGAAAATGTGTTAATATTTTGAGATTATATAAATTATATTCGATTAATCCTTAAAAACATATTAAATTTGTAAATAAATGTTTTATTATCTCTGAAAATTTGGTGACTCAAAAAATACGTAGTCAAGTTTTGTTCAGTGATTCATGTTTTTCGTTTTATTTTCTATTTATAGAGCTATATAAATTTGCTATGTCATATGATTATTTTGATACATTACTTCACCGATGTGACGTCCAAATAGTACTGTTTGTTGATTTGGGAATTTGTTAATTTGCCACCATGCCTTAATATCAAGTTAACTACAACTTTGTCACATGATTCGTATTACTAAAAAAAATTACAAGTGAAACCACAACGTAAATAGCAGCTAAAAATACGGGTAAATTTGATATATACCGTTGGTACAGTACACAGACAAATGACCAAAAAAGAGAGCTTGGACAAACCAAAGTCCCATTACAAGCACAAATTCAGCCTGAGGACATATTGTCTTCCAATTTTAACTGTCCCTTATTCTAAATAACCAATCGGAAACATACAGATGTAATTGACGGCGGTTAGGAACGAAAAAGACTGTTACACCTAAAAGGTTCTATGCAAGCTTGTTTCATGTGAAAGGGTTCTACTTATCGAGATCATAATTTTATCATGATTTTATTCAAATTAGTTTGAAGTTGTTTCCAATATGCAGAAGAAAGGTAATTTTTGGAAGCAAACTTGTATTTCAAAATTAGCTTTTACATCTAATTCATTATGAAACGATTTGTCAAACCAAGGCAAAAGTAAAAATGAAAACTTTTACATTTAAATATAAAATACTATAGAAGCATACATATTTATTACAAACAGCAAAATGAAAACAAAGCATAGTTCAGAGAAAAACACGTTCTACCGACAATAATATAGCCCTGCTGAACCCTAAATTACCCATAGAAATCCAATCGGTCAACCTCAAAGCCTTCGACAGTCGGCTACATGACTCACAAAGGATTGAAACATTACAAATAAAAAAACAACAAGTGATGATTTAAAACTCCACAAACAAACATTTAAAAGTAAGCCTTAAAACAAGGCAAATGAAGTATAAATTTGAAAGTTTATAGATGGCGATGAATACGGAGGCGGTGTGCTTGCAAACATACCCCGATTTAAAGCTATAAAAGAAAGGAAGGCGGTATCGGATACCATAGATATTTACCTACATAGAAGGTGGAACGAAACTGCACAATGCTGGCAACTGACCTTTTGTAGACAAAGAACAGAATGGTAGAATGGTAAAGGGAAATGCCCCGCTGTGCTTTAAAGGAGCTGACGTCTTCACCGTTGACCGTTTGCGTATTTTTAAAGAGATTTTTAGTAGGGTCGCCATTTCGTTTTAATTTTATTTTAACCAAATTAGATGATTTTAAATAGTACTAAATATCGATCACAATTGAAGGGATGAGATCAAAAACGGTTTAACTGATTTTTTCACAAAATGACTTATGATTCAAAATACCGAAATGAGGCTTAAATCTCGAGATTGTCAGTCTAAAAAAGGTTTATCTGACACAGGAATACAGTTCACTTAGCATGAAAACATTATTATATTTATTTTATTATATTGTATTTTTACAGTATTCATTGTACGAATTAGTACTACACATGTATATCTTGTATTTTAAAATAGAATCAATACATTTTCAAGCAACTAAAACTTACATATACCTTTTCTATTACTTCATAAGAACTCTACATTAAAATGAAGCCGTTGAAGTTTAAAGTCATATTTCTCTAAACTATCAATTGGCAGTTGAACCCTTTTTGATCTCACCCCTTGAATTATGTGAAAACAATATCAAATTTTATAATTATTGTTTTCAAAAATCCAACTTCGACAACCCTAATCAGCAATGGCCAATAATAACATCAAGTGATCCGCAATACAATGACTTTTTCAACCTATATAATGGCGCGACAATATTTACAACCTATTACAACGTGGGCTACCATTTTACTATTCCAAAATGGTCTTTTTAGTCACCCTTTCAGCATTTTATTGTCATAATTAGTTCCTCTACCTTTGTCTGGCTTCAAATTGTCTCCAGTTCAGTTTTCAATATGACGGTAAATAGTAGAAAGGAAACAATGATTGCGTTCATTTGGACGGTTAGTGAAAAGCAGTTGGCGCAATATTGGAAACATAATAACCATGGTGAACTTTGAAAAAAAAAAAAAACTGTGCAATCGACAAACGGATATAATATTTTAATTTCGAAATTATCGTGAGGATGATACATTTTGGAAAAAATTAAAAACTGCTGAACTCACGTCAAAAAGTCGATTTTACTCCGACCAGGTTTCGGACTAAAGCAAGCCGCGTCAAGTGCAAGCGAGCGTCAGCACGTAACTTTTAATTGACGTGATTTTAGCCGTTTTTAATTTTATATTTTCCAGAAATAATATATTCAACATTTTTTTTTAAGTTACTTCTTTCGTCTAAATTTCATACGGATAAGTTTTGAGTTTTATACGCACGGTCGACATTGATGACGTAAACAGCAATTTTTTTTTCTAATAACTCCTTCATTAAATACTAGTTGCGCCCCGCGGTTTCACCCGCGGATATAAAGTATTTTAATTATTTGCTTATCCCAAGGGAAAATTTCACTTTTCCGGGATAAAAGCCTATATGTTAATCCAGTGTATAATCTATCTTGGTACCGAATTTCATCCAAATCCATTCAGCCATTTGAGCATGAAGGAGTAACAAACATACACACATACAAACTTTCGCCTTTATAATATTAGTGTGATTTACATCATCATCAGCTAGAAAACTTCCACTGTTGGACATAAACCTTCCAACAGAATGTAACTTTGAATGGCTATTTGTCACTAGCATACGATAGCTCTGTGGTTTTGACCTAATGAATCAACTTGATGGGTTGCTGGCCTATCACTGCGCCTTCTGGTATGTAGTCACCATTCGAGAACCTATCATGCTTATCAGTTGTTGGATCTACAAGAAACGTGACCTACCATTACCATTTCAAGCTACTTTGAGAGCTACATTGGTGGTTCTACGTTTTCTTCTATTCGGATTTGATCACGCAAAGAAACGCTAAACAACTTACTTAATCGGACAGACTTTAGGGTCCATAGCTAGGAGATAGCTGTTCAAACTGTTTTCGCAGTTGGTGTACGCCATACCAAAGCCAATGCCACCTCCAATATACATAGGCCAGCGTTTAACACCGCGCAGGAAGAAGCTACCCATCATACTACCAATTAGAAGACCAGCGGCTGGAAAAAATATATAGATTGATATTCCAAGGACATTATTATCATCAAACTGAAGACGAAGATGCTCAGTTGGTAGTATCACTGCTTTCTGAACTGCAGGTTAGGTACTGTAGCTAGTGAAATTACTGGGCAAATGAGACTTTATGACCTGATCACATAGTCTAGTAATCTTATTACTAGATTGTGCTGATGTTTTAGGATGACTTGCGCACTGCAGTGTGACGCGAAACTCTGTACATTAGAGTTCCGAGTGACACTGCAAGTGATATGGGTAGTCGTGTCGCTTTACATCAGGCTAGCGATTAGCTCGCCATGTTATTTGGTAACATAAAAAAACGGCCGACTAGCTGATGCTCATGGCTGTGAACGCGTGGACTGAAGTTTAACGCAACAAAAATTATGTACAAAATAGCCACAAACCAACTTAGTGACAGACAGTACCGACATTATTACCAATAATTAACAGCATGGATGTGTAACTAAAAAGTCAATTTTTGACCATACTTGACAAAACATCGAGTCAAATCGGCCTTTGTGGTGTGATGCCATGGTGGCTGCTCATAACTCAGAGGCGGGTTCGATTCCCACGACAGGATAAGCAAAACTTTGTTTTATGCACAGAAAAAAAAAAAGCGCAAATACTTGTTCTATATCTGAGTATTGTGAGGCCATGGCCCTCGTATTTTCTGGGTCCCTAGACACAGGGAATCCAAGTTGGAGTCCAGGATCTATGTATGTGATCGTTGGGCGTAATTATTATTATTAAATAATTTTGGTATAATCAATTTTGTTGAGGCTCCAGCTGTTTTTGAACCTGTAACCTACTGATTAAATAGACTCTAGTATTATATTATGGTGCTTAGAAGTTTTGGTCCAACTTGGACTCTCATCCAACTGTAGTAGCTATTTGGCTACTGAAGATGACAAAGAAGAATAAATAATCAGTTAAGGGCATAACTCCATTACTGAATTTATTTGGAACACCAAAACATACCCATTTTCAAACCAAAATCAACAAAGCATGCGGCATATCTCTCATCAAAATCTCTTTTGTCAGGTTTACTCATTTCTTTCCTTGCACTAAGTCACAAATAAGTCCAATATAATATACATTTCGCTTTGAAAACGTATTTTGGGTTTGTTTAGGACTTTTCTTAATATTACACTATTTCTAAAATATTGGACGCAAAACAAATTTTGTACACTTTTGACTTAAAAGCACTGTCATGTTTTTATTTTTTGTGTCTAAAGAAAATAGGTTTTGTAGAGTTGCAAAAAGGTATTGAATGGTATTGCCCATTAGTATGATGAGTACATATGGTTTTCTTTTAGTCTGTGTCATAAGTATTAGATTTAAGTAAGCTATGGATATGCTGTGCTCTATGGTTCATGGTCTCCTTCCGGTTCTCTCTGTTCGCAACGATTATAAAAAGATAGGCTTAATTTTTTTTTCAATAAAGATATTATAAGGGTCGTTGAAACAATCCAAAAATGACGGTTGTGAATTTTGAATTTTTTTCCATTACCCGTGTATTTTTGAATTTTAATGTGTGATAAAGGTGGATTATTATACGTTAGATGTTCGTGAACGTGCACGAGTGTTGGCAAATGGTTCCAAGTTTTTAACCACGCCTTTTTGTTTTCTCTTCAAGGCTTCCTAGAGCCTTCAGTAAAATAACCACCATTTTACTGTGGCATTTTGACTGACAAAATAAGACTTTGACATGATATAACCGTACAAAATTCCTCACTTAACATTGGCAGAATTATCGCTAAAAAGCGATAGCGAACCATTAAACGAAGAGAAAAGAAGAAGAAAGATATTTAATTTGTTTCGTGTTAGATCGGTATGTTTCTTTAAATAAATAATTAGTTTTCTCACTCTTTTCTGTTAATAGATAAGCGGGATTTGAACCAGCAACTCCTGGGTTATGCTGCCTGGCATAACCACGACGCCAGCACAGGATCTCAAATATCGATGTTAGTCCAAAGAAAAAGGGTCGTTACCGTCTGTTTTATATGTTTTACCAATAGAACAAGTAAAAAAATCACATCTGTTCTATCAATAGAACAAACCAGACTAAATGGAAGCATGTTAGGACAAACAATTCAATATACCTAGGGTTTAGTCGCAATTTGCGATATACGCTCTACGCAACCGTAAGTTACATAAACATAAAATCAGTACAGTAACATAGTTTGATAGCAACTCTTTAGTTTCTCCTATGACTTTTTTATTCATATTTATATCTCCAGCCTCTGTGGTGTGGAGGTTGAGCAGGGGCCTTACCGCGTAAGTCTGGTGGAGATCGTAATCGTGTTCTCTCTTGCTCGCACTCGTGAACTTGTTAATAGGCGCGTGCAGGATGGCAGGCAAAGCCGATTCCCAGAACGCTTACGCGGTAGGGGTGCAGGTCGGTTCAAACCCCAGAGATGGTGGGTTTGATTCCAGTAGCAGTGCAAGTATTAGTGCACAAAAAAATATAGATAAAAATACACAAAATAACATATATGAATATACAATATTCATTAAAAAGGAGGAAGTACTACTTCCTCCTTTTTGGAAGTCAGTAAAAAAATACGCAAATACTTGTTTTGTGTCTGGGTGTTGTAGGACCCCATGGTCCAGGAACTACAAAGACCATTCCTCGTAGTACCTAGATCCCTAAATACAAGGAGTCCTAGTTGGGATCCAGAACCATTATGTGATCGTCGGGAGCTATTATTATTATTCACTTATTTATTTGCAATCTAAAATATAACTTTACAATAATTTCCTCGTTGCACCCATGTTAACTGGAAGATAATGCTCTCTATCATTAAGTTCGCCTATGTACCTACATTTGTTGTTTGTGCAATAAAGCATTTTCTATCTATCTAACTTTTTTTACAATATTTTTATTAATGTCACATTAACATTAACATTACATTCACAAATAAATGAATAATAATAATAAATATCTGTGGACATTTCACACAGCGCCATCTAGCCCCAAACTAAGCAAAGCTTTGTACTATGGGAACCAGATAACTGATAATAGGTCTTTACCTATGAAATTGCCGTATTGCTGTACAGACTTTTTCAAACAAAAAAAAGTTTTGATTGGCTATGAATTCTAAATTCAAATTAATTTTGTTTTAAAAATATGACATTCTATTTACAATATAAGTCTTTTGTTTATTGATTAGCGTTGTATTTTCATTACATTTCAACATTTTTCCTCATAATGGATACTTTGAAATTTCGTGTAATTATGGAATATGAGTTCCGTCGTGGCACCAACGCGGCACAAACGACACGTAACATCAACGACGTTTACGGAGAGAACTGTACAAACGAACGTACAACCCGTTATTGGTTTGCTCGGTTCCGTTCTGGGAATTTTGACTTGAAAAATGAACCTCGTGGTCGTCCGGAAACTTTGGTCAACAATGATGAATTAAAGGCGATTGTGGAAGCTGATGAATCTCAATCTACAGCTGAGCTGGCAGCAGCTTTTGATGTTAGCATCAAAACAATATTGGTCCATTTGCGACAGATTGGCAAGATAAAAAAGCTTGATAGATGGTTGCCCCACGAACTTGACGATTGCCAGCGCAACGTACGCGTCGAGACTTGCCTTGCGCTGCTTAACAGGCACAGAAATGAAGGAATTTTGAACCGAATTGTTACGTGCGACGAAACATGGATTCTTTTTGACAATCGAAAGCGCTCAGCAAGTTGGTTAGATCCTGGTTCGGTACCAAAGCAATGTGCAAAACGAAAAATGACCCCTAGAAAGGTGATGGTCACAGTTTGGTGGTCTAGTGCTGGTGTGATTCATCATAGCTTTTTACAAAACGGCGAGAGCATTACTGCAGATGTGTACATTGAAGAACTGACCACAATGATGGCGAAACTCGCACGTCTGCAACCAGCTTTAGTCAATCGGTCGTCTCCACTGCTACTTCACGACAACGCGCGACCCCATACTGCACAACAGACCGTCTCTAAGCTGCATGAGTTGGGTTTGGAAGCTCTCCCTCATCCGCCATACTCACCAGATCTTGCGCCTACCGACTATTACTTTTTCCAAAATTTGGACAATTTTTTAGCGGGAAAAAAATTCAATTCCCGAGAGGCAGTACAAAACGCCTTTGAAGAGTTTGTTGTCTCCCGTCCTGCTGATTTTTTCAAGAAGGGCATCCATAAACTGCCACAGCGTTGGCAAAAATGCATTGATTGCAGGGGTGATTACTTTGAATAAAAGAAATAAATAAGTTCGAAAAAAAAATACTTTAACTTTTTTCAAACAAAACGGCAATTTCATAGGTAAAGACCTATATAATACTTAGATACTTTTTGTTTTTGTAAATAAATACATAGAATACAATATAACACCCAGACACAGAACAAACATCGATGTTCATCACACAAACGTTTGTCCTGGGTGGGAATCGAACCCACAACCCACAGATCAGAAGGCAGGGATACTACCAACTGAGCTATCGGGCCAGTCTTAAAATAATAATCCAGTATTAAAATAATAATGTAATGCTACTATTATAAATACCTACTATTATTATATTATACTAATATTATATTTATAAAAACCTATTATTATTATTATTATGATTTTGTATTTGAATTTGCCTTACTGTCAAGGATGTGTACTGTAACCAGATCCTAAAGTACACCTGAATGGCCAGTCAATTAGAGCAAAACCAGCGGAAGCTCCCTCAAGAGGATTACGATTGGTGCTAATCTCTGAACACAATTAATACGCCCAATTATGAATTCAATTAGAATCAGTTATGCTCATTTGGTTTTATTATGTGTAATTGTTTTACTAGATTAGGTTTTTTTAAGTAAAACTTCTTTACGCACAAGTGTGCGTGTGCAATAAAAAATGAGTGTGCTTTACCATACTTTATTTACCACACAACTGAAGTAATTTTTTTTAAGTTTAGCTCCATCTATCGGCCGGTATCTGCACTGCGGTACTGTGTGAAATGTAAGGTCATGTCATTATTTTTTTTTTATGTTTTGGCTCCACACTTTTTTGTATTTAGCCAGTGTCAAGTAATTGATAATTTATCAAGTTAATGATATTTCACGAAAATATGTGTCAAGTCACAGTCGAAATCATCAAGTCAAGTCATAATCTAGTCAAAGTAATACTCCTAGTAAAGTGGTGGCAACTTTACTTGAAGCTTCTATGGAGTTTTGGAAACAACACGAAAAGAAACGTTTCACCATCATTATACCACTTTCCCACACTCACACCTGTAATGCAGCACTTAACGAATATAATGCCACCAATTTTATGCACTAACACTGAAAATAACACAAGTTTTGGAAAAGAATACAATGCGGCGACACGATCTTTTTCGTTTTCCGTTAGTGCATAAAATTGGTGGCATTTTATTCGTTAAGTGCTGAATTACAAGCATGAGTGTAGGAAAGTGGAAGGTTTCTTTTCGTGTTGTTTCCAAGACTCCAAGCTTCTGGTAAAGTTGCCACCACTTTACTAAGAGTATGACTTGACTAGACTAGACTATGACTTATATCTTTTTCGTTTTCCGTTTTTCGTTAGTGCATAAAATTGGTGGCATTTTATTCGTTAAGTGCTGAATTACAAGCATGAGTGTAGGAAAGTGGAAGGTTTCTTTTCGTGTTGTTTCCAAGACTCCAAGCTTCTGGTAAAGTTGCCACCACTTTACTAAGAGTATGACTTGACTAGACTAGACTATGACTTAACTTGATGACTTGGACTGTGACTTGACTTGACACACTATATGATATGAATTATCTTGAGATATATCAATTACTTGACACTGGCTAAATACACAAAAGTGTGAAGCCAAAACCAAACAAAAAAAAAATACTACAATGATATAATAACTAATACTAAACACTACCTACTACTACTACAAAAAAAAACATTTGGACTATATACTGGCCGCGATGACCTATAGACAGTCCAAATGCTCCAGCCCACTACCAGTAGGTAGCGTACCCAACATGCTGGCAGCATTGCCCCGTTGAATTGCTATGCTTATTCGTTGTGCCAAATAAGTGCCAGCATTTATTAGTCAGTTATTTTTTGTTAGTATTAGTTTTAGTATTAGGCATCATGTTGGTTTGTATAGACACAGAACCAACTCCTATGCTCATCACATAAATGATAGTTATAGATGGAGATGATCAAACCCACAATCTGTTGAGAAGGCAGATAAACTATCATTACCAGCTAAAATATCAGGCCTGGTATAAAAATAGCATCGGTACTTAATAGATCTTAGATAAAATAATATTTAACAGTAGAATTTCATGAAATTCTACTGTTAAAATACATAATATAATGATTGAATCATGATTCAATCATTATATTATGTATTTTAAAAAACGCCTTCAGCTGATTAACGATAAGCTACTAGAAATTAACTTATTTATTCAGAACGTTCATTTCTAAGCAACGCACGTTCAGTGCCGGCCAAATCACACATAATTGAACCGGTATAAAGCGGACTAAACCAGTTCAAACTAGACTAAACTAGTCTAAACCAGTAATAGACAAAGGATTTAGCGCCAAACAAGCTGTACGCCTAATCATTGCTACGGTTGCTAAAATATAACTGCAGTAACGCAATGAAGACTGACTGAAAGTAGATTTCAATTTATGTTTATTAAAATTTCGTGTCACGTGTTTGTTACCATACTCTACCAAAACGGCTGAACCGATTTTGATGAAATTTGATATTCACACTTGGTAAGTCTGAGAATATGTTGTCATTTACTTTTCATCATCATCATCACCGTTTTTCATCACCATGCGGGTGAAACCGCAAGGCGTAGCTAGTATGTTTATGAAATTATAGGCAAGTTTAGGTAAAGGTAAGGATGAAGGCCAAGTTTGCTACTGTCGTGGGCAATAACTGGTCTGCCATAATATATTATGACAGCCTCTGTGGTGTGGTGGTTGGGCAGGTCGGCTCATAATCCGGAGGCGGCGGGTTCGATTCCCGTGGCAGGACAAGTATTTGTGCACAGGAAAAAAAGCGCAAATACTTGTTCTGAGTCTGGGTGTTGTGGGACCATGGTCCTCGTAGTTTCTGTGTCCCTAGACACAGTGAATCCTAGTTAGAGTCCAGGATATGTGTGTGATCGTTGAAGAAAAAAAAATCGTTGTTATGTATATCCGTGAAAATCCCTTTTTTTATGGTAAAGAGAGCAAATAAGCATACGGCCCACCTGATGGGAAGTGGTCACCGTAGCCTATGGACATCTGTAACACCGGAGGAGGCGTCACCAATGCATTGCTTACCCTGTAGGACTCTCCCATACTGTTTATTTAGCACAGGGCTGCTACCGCAATCGTATTTGCATGTCTTATCAAAGCGGTTTCCGGTAACTAGACGAAATTGACAGCCCTGATTGGATGGGGAGAAGATGGGAGTCAAAGTGTCTCATAATTAAGATAGATTCGTCGGGAATCCCCGTCATCCTTAATCTTTGTCGTGTCTACTGTTTTACTACTGTCTCACCTGATGAAAATAATGTATAGAAGCCTAGAAGCTAAATTATTTTTTTAAAAGTAGGTCCTGTGTAGTCATTAATACTGATGACTTAAATTCTAGACTGCGCGCTTGTTTTTACATTAAAATATTTGTTCATTATTGGTATTCATCAATAATAAACACATACCCAAGCCTCTGTGGTGTAGTGGTTGAGCAGGTCGGCTCATAGCCCGGAGGTGGCGGGTTCTATTCCCACACCCCCGACAAGTATTTGTGCACAGAAAAAGCGCAAATACTGGTTCTGACTCTGCGTGTTGTGGGACCATGGTCCTCGGAGTTCCTGGGTCTCTAAACACAGGGAATCCTAGTTAGGGTCCAGGATCTGTGTATGTGATCGTAGATCGTAGAGTTATTATTATTATTTCTTTTGAATTCAGACTGGTCACATTTTTCAAAATAGTTTTATTTTTGTATGTTTACACTGGCAACTCATAACTTTATTTTCCCACCTAATTTTTGACACTAGACTTGTCGCCTATAAAAAGTTATTTTTATAGACCATAAGTCCTAAATAAGATTTAAAATAATTCTTATTTCTATAGCCGGATTTATGAAAAATTATTTTAATAACTTGATTCTATTTCTGATAACCTATCTAACATTTATTCACTCAAAGTTAAAACTCAAACGGCTTTATTTGCATAGATTAGGATACTTTGTTTAATCTCTCCTAAACAGTCTTTGATGACATTTTCCTTGAGGGCTAATGCATTAAACCTATCGTTTGAAAGGTAATAAAGCTTAATATTACCTAAATAATTTCATTTGAAGAAATTGTAAATAGCCCGAAGCAAAATTAGCAATTAGGTAAGCACATTATTATACTTGCAAAGCTGAGTGACATTTGCATAAAGATAAATGACAATATTTTGAAAGAGGGATGAAAATCACACCCTTATTAGTCTGTGTTGTTTATGAAAATAATGTCGTATTCATCTGCCCATTTGTAGCCATTTACCAATTTTAATTTGTAGCATTTTACAGTTTTACCTGTACAAATTATTAGCTTCTGCCTTTTGGCCTATAAGAAACGAAGATTTTTTTATAGACCACTCATTTTACCCTCTCAGGGGAAGAATTTCGAAAAACCCTTTCTTAGTGGACCTACACTTTACAAAAAATACACTCCAAAATTTCAAAACTCTAGGGCTGTGCGTTGATATATAAATCAGTCAGGACTTTAAAAGATTATTTTCACTGGGTGATAAGACTTTTCTGCAAAGTTAGTCCAGGTACGTAGCACCACTTTGCCAGTTATTCGGCCGCCAAGTAGTAGTTTGCAAGCACTGCTGTATTCCAATTTGAAGGGCACTGTATATAGCTAGTGAAATTACTGAGCCTTTGAAACTTTATGATCACAGCCGAGTAATCTTATTACCAGACTGTGTTGATGTCTAGGATGATGTGCGCAGTGCAGTGACACGCAAAACTTTATATTTTTTAGTTCCAAGTGACACTGCAACTGTTGTGGGCGGCTGTGTCGCTTAACGTCAGGTGAACGACTGGCTCCTCACATCATTCATAAGTTATTTATCTTTTGACCAGGTTCGTTTGTCCACGAACTATATCGTGATACCTTCAAAACAGTTGAAATAAATTCAGCAAACAATTAGTTAACATTTTGAGCAAACCTGGGATCACAAATTAAAAATTCCCGTCGACCGCAGAAAGGGCGCGACACATGTGGCTTGAATAATAATTGATATATTAGGTGACTTTATTAAATTGGGATACGTGGCTTACTCCTATGTCGTGTTTTTCGGTGAGACATACAAATTAAAATTTAATTTTATACATTATTTGCGTGCGAAGCCTGGGACAGCAGCTAGTTTCTTACACTGTAAAGTTTCTTGTTATCACTGTAAAGTTTCTTGTTATCACTGTAAAGTTTCTTGTTATCACTGTTAAGTTTCTTGTTATCACTGTAAAGTTTTTTGTAGCTTCTTCTTTACAGTTGTAATCGAAGTTTCGGATCGGAGTTTTCTGTTCTGCTTTGTGCCGGATTGCTTGCACCAGTAGTGAGAAAGAGAACTGATTTTTTTTCAAAGTCATATATTGTAATGGGCTTGCTATATATTATTTGACAATAAGCACTTTGTAATTTTATATGCTTAGTTAAATAACTTAATTTTAAGTACCTAATATAATTTTGACTTGTAAAAGTGCTAAAAATTGCTTATTTGCAATAAATGTTTTGACTTTGACTTACATTTTAATCTCACAGTCCAGTGATAAAATTACTACACTGTGAGGTTAGGTTAGTCTTCGTCGCGGGTTAATTTGTAAATTCCCTTTATTTCTCTCTTTTTTTAAAGGACTTTGAGCTGTTTAGACACCTGGGAATTGTAAATTAGGGGATTTTGAAGTTAACATTTTGCCACTAACTTCTTAGTGCGACCAGCTTATTTTAGAGTTTAGGATCTATGTATGTGATCGTTGGGTGTTATTATTATTATTAAAAAAAAAAGAAAAATGTGTTTATTGATTAATTTTGATTCCATAAATACCTCTTTTAAGCCGTATACGCACGTGTTGATAATCAACTGGTACATTAACTGCCACGGTGTTGACAACAACTTTGACAAAGACATCTATATTAAGAACTCCGTTGTCAGTATAGGAATACAAAACGACAATAAGTGATGGATGGTCAGGAGTGCATTGTGGGTGGCTAATTTTAAAGTTCACGTAAATAACGTGAACTTTAAATACATTTTCTGTCACCACAGTGCTGTTAATTAGAAATAGGATGAATATGAACTCATAATGGTAATCAATAAAAATAGGTGGGTATGTTATGAAAGCTTAATCAAAATTTTCTTTTTTTTAATTTTCCAGAATCCAGCGTTATTAATCTATTCCATACAATAATGATGATAAAAATTAAAACATTATTATTACTAATCTCGACATTTCTTTTAAAACTGCAAATTGGCTCTTTTTAACACTTTTGCAAGTCAAAATGATATAAGGTACTTCAAATTAAGTTATTTTACTAAGCATGTAAAATTACAAAGTGCCTATTGTCAAATAATATATGGCAAGCCCATTACAAAATATGAGTTTGAAAAAAAGAAGTTCTCTTTCTCACACCACACATACACACACATTGCGACATTGACAGCCTCTGTAGTGTGGTGGTTGTGCAGGTCGGCTCATAGCCTGGGGGTGGTGGATTCGATTTCCGTGACAGGGCAAGTATTTGTACACTGAAAAAAAAAAAAAAAGCGCAAATACTTGTTATGAATCTGGGTGTTGTGGGACCATGGTCCTCGTAGTATCTGCGTCCCGAGACATAGGGAATCCTAATTAGGATACAGGATCTATGTATGTGATCGTTGGGCGTTATTATTATTATTGCGAACAAGTTACATGGACCGGATTCGGAGTTCAAGCTAAGCCAAAGTTCAAAATAGGTTTTTACGAAATATCGAACCTATAAATAGCTTCATGTTAAGGTACATAGTAAGAAACTAAGTTAATCTTGCATTAAGGTCACAATGCTACCTCACATTTGACTGTAATTTTATCAATATTCAAACAATCTTTCTTTGTACCATTCCGCCAGTCCAATCAAGAGTCGAGCCAAATCACCCGTGAGGCCAATCAGAGCTCGTAAAATTAAGGCAACTATAAAACGTGCCTTAAATCTGCTCAATCCAGCTCGTAAACTAGATGAGGGCATTTGTAAGCCGATGCAGATGCGCCAATCGGATAAATCCTGCAATTTTGGCCTTTGGTAATTTTGTGAGAATGAGAACGTCATAAAACTGAGACGTCATTTTGAGGAATTGACACATTTTGTTTTAGGCTTCCTTTGACATGCATTTTCTTTAGGTTATTCTAATTTATTTTTATATTATGGTTTATGGTTTAAGATATTTATTTTCACTTAAAGAATCATATTCACTTGCAAGTGAAAATACAAAATAACATCTTTAAATGCGAGTAGGAACGGTAACATACAGGTAGTAGGAACGGTAACATACAGGTTTTACTGTTACCCTACACCTATTGTGCTCATTTTATGGTAGATACTTTTATGGCTTTTTATCTTAGTAATGACATGCCGAGCTAACCATTCACCTGATGTTAAGAGACACAGCTGCCCGTATCAGTTGTAGCGTCACTCGGAACTCTAAAATATAGAGTTTTGCGTGACACTGCACTGCGCACGTCATCCTGAGCCAATAGCACAATCTAGTAATAAGATTACTAGACTATTAGATCAGGTCATAAAGTCTCATTTGCCCAATAATTTCACTAGCTACAGTGCCCTTCAAACCGGAATACACCAGTGCTTGGGCACTACTGCTTGGTGGCAGAATAACTGGCATAGCGGTGGTACCTACCTAGATGAACTTTGCAAAAAAGTCCTACCGCCTTGGCCACACATAATATTGAAACTCGTCTACTAATACACGCTCAATTTTCGCGAAAATTGAGCGAAATGGCATCTAGTCAGAGATTTGTGATCGTTTACTAATTCCAGGTTTATTCCAAAGGCTCACGGTGCATTGTTTTCAAAAAATAAACTTAAAAACATTAGTTCACGTGCCATTTTTACAAGCATTTTTCCAAGATAATTTGTCTATTTTTATTTAATGTCCATCTCAGTTGTTAAACGCCTTGCATTTTTATCAGTGTGATCTTTTTTTGCATAAATGCTACAAAACATATATTACTTGACTTTTACAGTCATGTTAAGAGGGATTAACCGAAATAGTAGGGATAGTACAGATATAAGAGATGGTAGGGATAATAAGGATAGTAGAGATAGTAGGGATAGTAGAAATAAAAGGAACGGCAAATGAAAAAAGCCCGCTATGCAGCCCAGATTCGGAAAACAGTCGCCCATCAAGCATGAAGTAATTAATGAATTAGTAGTACTTACAAAGTTACCCCAAATAAGGCTTTTGATGTTTTTTTGTAGTTGATACTTACGCATATACAAATACACTAAAATTCCAATCATACATGAGTTATAGATGTAACGTCAATAAAGCATATTTGAAATTACACGCCATAAATTCGCCCCAGATGAATTTCATGCAAATGCAGGGACAGTAAAACATCGGGATCGTCTCCCTGATGAACGCTTTGATGGTGATGTGCAATTTCACTTTAATTACAGTGAGGTCAAAGACTAGGTATTACTTTTAAAATTGGCTGTATAATCATTTAAATCAACGATTGTTGTATTAATGTCTAATATTGGCGCCCAAAATGGGGCTGAAATCTTTTTGGTGTTTATAATAATAATAATAACGCCCAACGACCACATACTTAGACAAGGATTCCCTGTGTAGGACCCAGGAATTAGAGGACCATGGTCCCACAACACCTAAGCTCTGAACAAGTATTTGAGATTTTTTTTCTGTGCAGAAATACTTGTCCTTTCGCGAGAATCAAGCCCGCTGCCTCCGGGTTATGAGCCAACCTGCTCAACCACCACACCACAGAGTCTGTCTATGATCAGAAAATTGTCTACTATGCTTAATGCATATAAAGTAGTAGGTAAAATGTACCTGGGTATATATTCAACAGCCAGAAGACGTCTACTTCTGAACATATGATGTCTCCTCTTTAAAAAACCACTTTAGACGTTTATAGGGAAGGTTTGCCACAATCACTACGGCTTGGTAATTTCAGAAGATTTTAATCTACCGGGGATAATGTTGCTGCCCATACATAGGTATGAGAGAAATGGGGAATGTTGCTCACACTGGGGAACAATTCCCATTTCTCTCATTCAATATCAAAGGATATTGATTCCTTTAGTCAGCTCTTACAGCACCCACAGGAAACGATAGGGTCCTATTCTTACACCGCTCTCTAATTACCTTCACAGTTCTATAATTACCTATATATAATTTTATCTACTTCAATTTTTTTGTGTTCTGGATGGACCATGACAAAAAAATTATAAACATTAATTTTCTTTTCGTACACAATTAATTTGTCTCCATATGGATGTTGTTGAATCCGTAACTTTTGCGTGGTAGAGAAGTTGAATTAATCTACCTAACGACTACAGATGATATAAATAGATAGATAGAATTTTTTTTATTGCGAAAACAACAAAAATAGAAGGTAAATAGTCCCACTTAATGCCTAGAGCATTATCTTGCAGTTAACCCCGGTGTAATGTGGAAGGTTTAATGCGGTAGTGCAATATTGATGGGATATAAAATATATTTTTACAAACTTAACTATAATTATGTAACTTAACTTTAACTTAGCTTTGATTATGTTTTATCAATGAATTAGTGGCACATCTAAAATTTAGTACTATTTAATTTTCTTCTGCTTACCAAAAAAACTCCAAATAGTTTTTAGGGAAAAAAAATCAAATCCCCTTAGAGATAGCTGCACAGTATGCCACAACGCTTGGATTGGATGACAAAATGCATAGGTAGTAAAGTTTACGGCTATGCAAATATAAACGAATGACGACAGTAAAATCCAAACCCTTACGTGCGTAGGCGTGTAGATTGCAAAATTAAAGCATGTTTGGGATATAAGTTTTATAACAATAAAAACAAATTAGCAATGTTAGATATACAACTATACTAACAAATAATAAATAAATAAAATATAACTGTCCCGACCAGATTTCGGACATATTCGATGTCTTGTCTTGTCGATGTCGAACATATCGATACTAATTGAGTAGTGAGTAGTGTGATGGAGTAATTTCGAGTTTTAACTGACGTGAGTTTAGCCGTTATTTATCTTCAAACTAAAATATATATTTGTGGACATTTCACACATCGACATCTAGCCCCAAACTAAGCAAAGCTTGTACTATGAGAACCAGATAGCTGATACAATACTCAGATACTTTTGTTTGTAAATACATACATTAAATACAATATCACACCCAGACAGAACAAAATTCGATGTTCATCACAAAAATATTTGTCCTAGGTGAAAATCGAACCCAAAACCTACAGCTCAGAAGACAAGGTTACTGCCAACTGAGCTAATATCATAAACAAAATGTATATTATATTTGCAAATTTCACAACGCTCAATGTACTTACTTAAATCGTTTTCCTCAGGCGCTTTGACTGTAGGTTGAATAGTCAAAGCTCAGGCATGCATGACTTCATAAAAAATAATTTTCAGTAGTTGTTCTTGTTTCATTTTGTAGAAATACTTTTACCTAAGGCGCTTATCACACGGCACCGCGCACCGCTGCGGCAGGCGGTGAGGCGGATATCACGTTGCACTGGTCTCTTAGTAATCCGTTGATGCTTTACCCACGTACACCGCCCGACCGCGCGTTCGAGCGGTGCTCTCGCCGCCACCGTCCCTCCGCGGGCGGCGATTCACACACGGGGCGCCGTGTAACGGCACAGAACATTGTGGAAGAAGGACATGCTATAGTTAGAAAATAAAATAGATTATATGTCGAAAAGTTAAATGCATCCGTGCGGACAGGCGCGTAAATCGCCTCACCGCGCGGCGCACCATTACAAAATCCGCAAAACCGCCTCCGCCAACCGCGCGGTGGTGTGTGATAACCGCCTAAATATACATAAAACAACCCAAACTATTGTATTGAAAATTAATAATATAAACATGGCGTCAAACTCTGCTTTTTAAAAATAAACGATAATACATAATAATAATAATAATAATAACGCCCAACGATCACATATTTTAACTAGAATTCTGTGTCCATCATCCAGCAACAGAACAAGTATTATATTAAGTAAATATATTGTAATACTTACATAATTATTAAAAAAAAAACAACTTTACTAAAAGTTTTTTTTTATATCTCTTAAAATACTTCCCATCTTGTTTTAGTATCCCAACATTGTTCGCAAACTTAAATCCCGCTAGTAAAACTTATCTCAGATAACTTGTTTGCGTCAACGGGATTAAAAATTTGATCGTAAACCGGGTTTAGCGAACAAGTGGGGTGGCTATAGTTACCATAGATTGACGGTTTATGTCTAGATGTTTTGTAAGAGGATTTAGTTTATTGTTGCTTGGAATAATAAGGCGTTATTTTGTTTGAAATTTGCTACATTTTGTATTGGAGATAAGAGAATAGGAATTAAATAGCAATGTTAAATATAGCATTGCATATGGTCCGTACATTCTTTTTATTATACGCCCAACGATCACATACATAGAACCCTAACTAGGATTCTATGTACCCAGAGAACTAAGAACTACGAGGACAACGGTCCCACGACACTCAGACTCAGAACAAGTATTTGGACTTTTTTGTGTCCAAATACTTGTCCTGTTCCGGGAATCGAACCCGCCGCCACCGGGCTATGGGCCGTCCTGCTCAACCACCAGACCAGCCTCAGTGAGACTGTCAATATCACCTGAGACAAGTTAATCAATGTTTACCATGATCAAATTTCATCAGAATAGTAGGTACATTATTTCTTCTTATTCTTTTCAGAGGTTTTGACCCCAACTGCTGTAATTCGTTTTTGGGAATCTTCGGCAAACGTCTATCTTGTTTAGTTTAGTGTTCTGAAGTTTTCTATAGCAGAAGAAACTTAGTTTTGATTTATAAATATGTAGGTGGTATGACTTTTCTGCAAAGTTCTTCTAAGTAGTCTGCAAGCAATACTGGTTTAAAGGGCACTGTAATTACGGGGCAATAAAACTTTATTATCTGATCGCAGTCTAGTAATAAGATCAATATGAAATCAAGTAATAACATCTGTGACTGAATGTGCTAATGTCTCAGTATAATATAGGCAGTGCGGTGTCACGCAAAACTACATTAGAGTAGAGTTCCAAGTGACACTGCAACTGTTATGGGCAGCCGTGTCACTTAACATAAGGTAAATGACTAGTTTGTCAGATCATTCATCAGCATAAAAAATAGACTTTAAAAAAAATCTGTTGACAAATTTGCAGCTGTAAACGATTTTATATATATATTTTTGTCGCGTTGCCTAATTTCATTGTCAATCATAACATAACATACCCAGTGATTACCTTCACTGAAAAGGAAGCCAAAAACGCCCAGCAATTTAAACGTCAAACAAAAATCATCGTACACTCATTAAATTGCTCCATTGATTTGTCACAGCACCACCAATTTTAAAACCATACAATGAACAAAAAATCATAATTAAAAAAGTTGTTGACCATTCAAACATCGTAACGTGTCATTAGTTTTAAAAATCCACCCGTAAAATGACTGACAAACTGACAACATTTAATTAAATCAGTCCAAACGTATCATCAATTTGTAAAAAAAATACTAATTTCAACTTTAAAACAAACATTATAGTCAACTAAATTCTTTAACAATGACAAAACATGCACTTGCAAAGTTTAAAAAACAAATTTATAAATGCGTTTAAGTTACTAAAACCGCTGTACATTTGTCAAGTAAAATGTTGTTTTGTTGCTGCATAATAAGTTTGTATTAGTTCACAATAGATGAGTGTAAATGCTCAGGTGCGTAACAAACTAATTAATTCGAATGCCCGCATTTGATTACACAAATCAAATAGTGTGTATTGTATGGGGGCGAAATGAGAAATCGCTAAGAAATTTCGTTCGTCACGTTTCTAGCTTGTTTCCGGTGCATTTTTTTGTGATGTCTCATTATTGTATTTCGTATCCAGTGTGTTGTGCTTTTGTAGAATTGAACTTAGAAAATATTTACTTTAAAAATCTTTAGATTTGCTAAAAAAAATTTAAAATATATTTAACTTAAAATAACATAAGTTATTGGATATGTAAGAAATAAAAACAAAAAGCAGAATACAATAAATTACAAAATGGTTGAATAGAATTTTACAAATTTTTAGCAACATTTTTCTCTTTTTTGTCATAATCAAAATCAACATCACATTTTAAAAGAATAATACAACTTTACAATAAGTATTTTTTTTTAACTTTACATTTAAAACGAATAGATAGTAAAAATAACGCCCAACGATCACATACATAGATCCTGGACCCTGATTGGATTCTCTTTGTCTAGGAACTACGGGGACCATGGTCCCACAACAACCAGACTCAAAACGAGTATTTGCGCTTTTTTCCGTGCACAAATACTTGTCCTGTCGCGGGAATTGAACCCGCCACCTCTGTGATAGCTGTAAGCTGACCACTACACCACAGAGGCAACAACAACAAAAATATAATTTTATTAAAATTCTGTCTATATTTCTCGCTAACTCTACACAGTGGTTTACCCCACGCACAGGTGTCGTCGTTTCACACGGCGCTGCCACTTTTATGATATCTCGTTTATTATTTTGTCCGGTAATTACTCGAAGCGCACCCACTGGCGACGCCGTGACCACAGCTATAGATGTAACTAGCTTTTATGGGAATCAACACGTGAATGAAGCAACTCGGATTTAATTAATCACTGGCTGTAAAAACCATATGTTTTTTATTTCTTTTAAATCCATAGATTAAACACTTTAATTGCCAACAAATCTATACATATAAAATTTAAAGACTGACTGCCTGACTTATATATGTCAGGCAGTTAGTCTTTAACAGTCAAATTTTAGCAGTCAGTCTAAACCTATAGATTTCACATTTGGAGAGTGTGTTCTTTGTAAAGTGTAGGTATCTACTAAGAAAGGGTTTCTCGAAATTCCACCCCTATGAGGGTGAAATGGGTGGTTGAATTATCTATGAAAAAAGTTCTTCTTTGTTTCCTATAGGCCACACGGGCGAAGCCGCGAGCAGAAGCTCGTTTGTATATATAGAAAATTTTAACAACCAACAAAATTTAATATGTATTAAGTAGTCCTTCTCATCCAATTTTTCTGCCTGCAGCTTTAGTTGGACCCAGTGACATTCATCAGGAGATGCCTGTATCCAGCAGTGGACTGATACATGCTGATGATGATGCTGATGATGATTTTAGCAATAAAATAATCGAACAGCATGCTAAAAGTTATAAAAGATTGATGTTTCAACATGATAAATATTTATTTTGTAAAGAGACTTAACCAAGAGAATAGTGACCGTTTACAATAATATAATCCTGCAAAATATCAGCTCTAAATATTTGGTGAATCAGTAACAAAACTTTTTAAGGCTTCAGTTGTATACTTTCAACTGACTAGATACTCCACATAATCCACATTGCAACTTTTCGATCATAAAATCGATGATAAAAAAGACAAAAGTTAGAGTAAACTAAGTAAAACATAAACACTAATTGGTATAGATATTTTCTACAAAGTTCGTCTCGGTAGGTACTAACCTACCTAGACGCACTTCAATTTCCACATTGCCAGTTATTCTTCCGCCAAGCAGTAGTGTAAAAGTACTGCTATGTCCCGGTATGAAGGGAACTGTAGTTAATGAAATTACTGGGCAATTGAGACTTTATGACCTGATCTAGACTGTACTGATGTGCTCAAGATGACGTGCGCAGTGCAGTGTCACGTCAAACTCTATACTTTCGAGTACCGAGTGACACTGCAATTGATATGGGCAGTCATGTTGGCTAACATCAGGCAAATGACAAGCATAAACATAACACAAAAAAGTAGATTAAAGTACAATGATCAGGAATGTGCAGCGGTGGGTTCAAGGCAACATTCAACGGAAGGCAAAATTATTAGTGAATCTTTTTTTTGACCCATAAACTTTATCGAACCCTCTTTTTCCCAATAAACCACATTTAATAACATAATGATTAAATAAATGTTAATTTACCACAAAACGCTTTGCACCCTAATTTTGAGATTTCTCACGTTTTGACATGAGAATGATTCATTTATTTTCACTGACAATTGCCTATAATTATTGCAAAATAATCTTGTGAATCCAAAAACCGACTTTTTGTCCTTTTGTGAGCGTTTTCCACATTTGGCCTGATTTAGTGACGTGGCTGAAAGTGGCGCTAAATACTTTACGCCTAGCTTTTTAAGAACTTACCCTGGGCAGGGTAAGTTATGGTACAAAGTAAACAAGTTGTTGGTTTTTTTTGTTTATAAGGTGGTTTGACTGAGAGTGTCCTTAGATATTATTCAAAAAAGTCTGTTCAGTCAAATGATTATCAGCTCTGTTCTTGTTGACAAGTGTTTCTTTTAATGATGAACTAAACGACGTGTGTAATAAAAGTAAACAAAAAATTACGATATACATTGCGTAAAAATCTATACATTTCCTTTTTCCTCTTTCCGGCACATTACATTCAAAACTCAAAAGCAACCTGCAACAACAATGTAATAAATGATTACATCAAAAACACTGCGCAGCAAAATCGCCCCAACGACATGGTCCTAATTAAATTAATTGTAAGCGGTCCCAATATAAATGATGCCGTGAAATAGATGGAAAAAACGTAGATTCGGAAAGATAAAAGCTGTAATAAAACACTTCCCTCTTGAGGTGCGGGCTTCCTACGATGAATTTTTTTTTTATGGTTTTATTGTAATTGTACAAAAATGCTGATTAGATTTATAGGTACCTTAACTGTGCTATAATTTTAAACGTGATTCTAATTATATATGAAAATTGGTTGCATTTTCTTGCACCATCATCTTAGTATGACTTTATTCGAAGGTACAAATGTACATACATTCAAACATACAATCATATCATCAAATATTAAATCCTTAGCTACGTATGGTTACCGCTAGATGGTGCTGGGATTTCATGCAAATATTAAATAAATAAATATTTGTGGATATTTCACACAGCGCCATCTAGCCCTAAACTAAGCAAAGCTTGTACTATGAGAAGCAGATTACTGATACAATTCTAAGGAACTTTTTTTTTTTGCGTAATTACGTATATATAATATAATACCAGACACAGAACAAACTTTGATGTTCATCACAAAAACTTTTTATTGTTTGACCTATTTCACAAGCAAATAAAATGATTGATCAAGCAATCAATCAATTGATTGATTGATTGAAAAAACGTTTGTCCTGAGTGAAAATCGAACCCACAATCTACATACATGTAGGTTGTGGGTTCTATTCATCCACCCATCCATCCATTTTAGAATCCAGTTCAGAAGGCAGGATTACTACCAACTGAGCTATAGGGCCCGTCAAATGTTTTGCAATACTAGATAACCAGTACAGAACTTCATGATTTCATTTCCCCATCACCATTCCACTACCGGACTACTAGACGCTCGGCTAAGCGCCATCTCTTCGTGGTCGAAATACCACCTATTCGTACCAAGCGATTTGACTCCACGTTCATTAGAACGGCTAAGGAATAGAATGCCCTGCCAGCGTCTGTGTTTCCGGCGAAATTTGACCTGGGCGTGTTCAAGAGAAGAGGTATTTACTTGGCTAGCATGCTCACCTTCAATCGCATCGTCACTTCCCACCAGGTGAGAGCGTGGTCACACGCTAGATAAGTTTGAATTAAAAAAAAAAAAGTATTGTACATTCAAATATACTCGTAATGAAGGTTCACTTTTGATTTGAGAACTGTTTATAGTTTACACAGGTTTTTTTTACTAATTCGTTGCATAAAGCCCGCACTCGACCCGCATGATCTGTGCACTTCGATTACATGCCGCACCGGACATTACGGCGTGCTCGGTAGAGGGATGATATTAATCACTGTTACAATATTACGGTGCTTTGGGAATTAATATTTGATATTAGTTTAGATGGATATGTGGTTTTTTTTATTGTAAACGCGACGAGCTAACCGTTCGCCTGATGTTAAGCGACATGGCTGCCCATATCAGTTGCAGTGTCACTCGGAACTCTAAAGTATAGAGTTCTGAGTGACACTGCGCAAATAATTGTCAAGACAAGTATTGTGCAAAGAAAAGCGTGCGGGAATCAAACCCGCCGCCTCCGGGCTATAAGCCAACCTGCTCAACCACCACACCACAGAGGCTATGTATTACACCATTGCCTTTTTGTGCCTTTTGTCATGAATAAATATTTATTATATTCTATTCTGCATTTCTGATTTTCTGTTCTGATTGAATCCTAGACTGCATCGTCACTTACCATCAGGTGCGATAGTGGTCAAGCGCGAGCCTAACAAACAATAAAAAAAAAAAAGAGAAAAAAAAAAAAAAAAAAAACTGTTCTGTTGTTGTGCGTTAAGGATGAAAATATAATCAGCACAATGAAAATGAAATTAAGTTTAACCCTGAATTCATTTTCATGTCAATTTAAGTCCCATGAATAGTTTAACCTCATTTTAGGTTGCAATTTCGCTTTCAAATACATAATTTAAAGTCCATCAAAATTAGTCATCATTAATCTTGAAATTCTTTGTTCGGGTTGCAGTAACCTTGTTGCTCTCTCATGCGTGAGATTTTTACACAATGACTTTTTTGTCAAAGAGTATTATCTGTTTCCAAGAAAAAATGTTTTCTCTGAATGGTGATGAAACATTATATTATTAGTATTACGTTTATTTTGATGTTATTTTAGTACAAAGTTTTATCCAAATTGATTCAGTGATTTCGTTGCAAAAGCCACAACAAAAACCAGGCAACTCTTATTCGACAGCCTGTGTGGTGTAGTGGTTGAGCAGGTTGGCTCATAACCCAGAGGTGGCGGGTTCGATTCCCGTGACAGGACTAGTATTTGACACAGAAAAAAAAAGCACAAATACTTGTGCTGTGTCTGGGTGTTATGAGACCATGGTCCTCGTAGTTTCTGGGTCCCTAGGTACAAGGAATCCTAGTTAGAGTCCAGGATCTATGTATGTTTAAAGTAGGTGAGTATTAAGCAAATTCTAGCTATCATTTATCATTAATTAATTCTGATTACTCATTTTAATCGTATCTGTACCACCTTTACATATACCTTTTTTTTTCTTGAGGGGTGGAAATGCCCTCGCACTTCCCTGCTACCACGGGGGTGTTGGCAGGGGGTATGTGGGACTCGAATCCACTAAAACCCCCCGTGAGCTCTCGGCCGCCGTACCGGGGCGAGAAGGGGTCACGACTGCAGTCCAGCCAACTCGCCCCCGAACCTTTACCTATGATAATCCGATACAACCGCTCCAATGTAGATAACTTTAATGTTTATCTTTAGCGGAATTACAGTAGATATTCTTGTTTCCATTTTGTATTCGAGTACACCTTTTTTATTAATCAAAAGCTACGACGTTTGTAAAGAGTGGTTTTATCTAAACTAATATTATAATTAAGAAGATTTAATTGTTTGTTTGCATTGAATAGGCTCTGAAACTACTAGACTGATATGAAAAAAAAATCACCTTTAGAATCATTATTTTTATTTTATTTTTTTTGAAGGGGGGAAGTGCAAGGGTCACTTCCCTGCCACCACGGGGGTGGTGGCAGGGGGTATGTGGGACTCGACCCACTAAAACCCCCCCGTGAGCCCTCGCCCGCCGTACCGGGGGCGAGAAGAGGTCGCGACTGCAGTCCAGCCAACTCGCTGCCGGTGGCCGACCTTTAGATCCTACATTATCCCTAATTAACATAGGCGATAGAACACATAAAATACCCGTGCAAAGCCGGGGCGGGCAGCTAGTTTACAATATTACTGTAACCCATTAGTCTTTGTTAGTATTTCCCATATGGTACAGTAAAATGTGTAGTAATTAATCAAAAATTAACTCTAAATCGGAACAACGCTTATTAGGACATTGTACATTCGTTCTGTTGACAGCTGACATTTGTTATGTCACCAGGACATGCCGTTAAGAGATTCCTCTTAAACAGTTGCCGCGATTAAATTTAATGTGCGTAAATATTTTCGGGTGAAGAGGATTTGAAAAATAAATGTGGTAGAAATAGAATTTAATGTATGGTTAAGCGTCTTGAACTTTATTTACGCCAAGATTTACCTTTATATTACATTAAATGTACATGAAGCCGGATTGAGAGTGGAAACGCCATGTACCTTATACCAAGGTAACAGAGTTCAGTTTTGACAGATACCTACAGTGAATTAGATATAGAAGTATATATACCTACTATTATAGTCTATTACGTATTTATGGTAAGAACCCTGAATGCATAAAATACATAAATATGGCTCACGACATACAAAAGCTAACCGAAATGATTATGGTGCTGAAAAGCTAAGACAAACATCAATACGTTATTTACAAACTAGTTGACCCGCCTCAGCTTCGCACGGGTGAATTAGTAAAATGAGGTCGAACGGGACAAAAAGTATTCTATGTCCATTTTCTGGTTCTAAGCTAACTTCCTACCAATTTTCAGCCAAATCGGTTCAGTCGTTCTGAGTTATAAATAGTGTAACTAACACGACTTTCTTTTACATATACAAGGTGGAATTTCATTCGTTCTTTTTCTTTAATATACGTATTCAGCCCATGTAATAGAATTCTCCCATAATTATAACTATATAAAAAGTACTTAAGAAATAAACCTTAAATCTAGGTATTATCAATTTTAAATTTTAAAGAAAAGCCTTGTGTCATTTAACAAAGCAGGTATATTATTGTCTACGAAACATTTACAAAGCACTCTGCCGGTGCCCGCGCTGTGTGTACCGTTAAATAAACATTTCGGCTATCATGCAGTTATTTTAAGAGGCACTAAATACTACAACATTTTTTTTTTATTGGATCTTGTACGAATATTTTATAGCATGGTCTGAGTACATACATTTGAGGAAAAGAGTGAATTAAATGCCACCTTGTATAGATAATAGCAATAAAATTACAAAAGTACACTAAAAGAAACATCCACTTTACAAATACCACAGATTACGTATTCAAGTAATATTAAGTATTTCAAGTAAATGCAGTTGAAAATAGTGGTGCTGATATAACTACATAATTATTTTCAAATACTTGTCGGGCGGGCTAGAATCGACGCGGTTGGAGTGTGTGTACGCTTGATGAAAGATTTTTATCCGGCATGGTATTATTATTACATTATGTCGGTGTCAGCAGCGGCGGAACGTCTGGTATGACTTTTATTGAAAAGAATTTTAAGAAAAATCGCTCCCACCTAGACAAAGGCACCTCGTGCAATACTTTCCATACAATTAAAGCGTGTCGCATTTTACAATAAACGTCTTTTATTTACCCGTGCAGATGACAAATTGTATTGTCTTGACATTTAGAGTAAGCGCTAAGCGCATACATGCTCGGCATTATTTTTTTTTTTTTTAAGATCCGGCTCCACACTTTTGTGTATTTAGCCAGTGTCAAGTTATTGATAATTTATCAAGTTATCGATATTTCACGCAAATATGTGTCAAGTCACAGTCGAAGTCAACAAGTCAAGTCATAGTCTAGTCAAAGTCATACTTCTAGTAAAATGGTGGCAACTTTACTTGAAGCTTCTATGGAGTTTTGGAAACGACACGAAAAGAAACGTTTCACCATCATTATACCATTTTCCCACAGTCACGCCTGTAATCCAGCACTAAGCGAATAAAATGCCACTAATTTTATGCACTAACACTGAAAATAACACAAGTTTTGGAAAATAATACAATGCGGTGACGCAATCTTTTTCGCTTTCCCGCCAGACCTCCTTGTATGTATTTTCGGCATGATATTTGACATGAATTTCGTCTCTATCAAAGTGTCATGTTTTATTCTGCTCAGTGAATTCTTCTGTCTATTTTATTCTATTTTCAAAAGTTTAAACACTCAATAATATTTATGAATAAAGTCGTTAAAATTAACGGAAGTAACAGAAGTTCCGTTAATTAGTTAGTGTAAAACTATACACCTGGTTTTATTAGCCGAATAAAGTAACTAATTGACCGTGTAAAAAAAGTGATGTGTCCATATATATAAAAAACTGTAACATTTGTTTGTTCGTATGGCACAAGTGCACGTGCACTGATGCGTTTTAAAGATACATAATTTTTTGTATAAACCTGAATAAAATTTGAATAAATTTTGTGATTCGTGTATATTCAGAATAAGTACTTTTAATGGACATATGGATGTGGCATGTTTGATTCAATTGTTTAAAAAAAGTGGCTAATGGTTATTATTTTGTTAAATAAATATTTAGAGGACATTTCACACAGCGCCATCTAGCCCCAAACTAAGCAAAGCTTGTGCTATGGGAACCAGATAACTGATACAATACTTAGATACTTTTTTGTTTGTAAATACATACATAGAATACAATATAACACCCAGACACAGAACAAACACCTATGCTCATCACAAAAATGTTTGTTCTGGGTGGGAATCGAACCCACGACCCACAGTTCAGAAGGCAGGGTTACTACCAACTGAGCTATCGAGCCAGACATATACATACATAGAACACAATATAACACCCAGACACAGGACAAACCCTTATGTTCATGGCAAAAACATTTGTCCTGTGTGCAGGGAATCGAACCCGCTGCCTCCGGGTTATGAGCCGACCTGCTCAACTGCCACACCACAGAGGCTGTCAAAATATGACAAATATATAAACGGCTAAAAAGATGTCTAATTCTGAAATAACCTCACATAATAGCACAACTCCTTTTCCATGACCATGCGACCAAACATCTGTTTCTGATTGGAGTTCAAAACGCAATATGTTAATACGCTATGCTAATTTTACACTCCACACAAGTGTCAGTTTTTCCACACTAAATTCTATTTGCGGCATGTTTGTAATGTACCATTTATTGTTCAATTGGTTTGTTATCAAATAAATTTACATGTAATGTAGGTCTTAGGTTAGTCTTCAAATCAAAAGAGAGGTATTCAAGGTGCTAATATTGTGTAATCGCATAAAAAACGAGTGTGCTTTAGACCACACAACTAAAGCAAAATTTAGTAAAAGAAACATGCACTGGCTATTAGAGGAAGAGAGAAAGAAAATGTAATATACAAAACATAACTCTCTTTCTATAATAATAATAACGACCAACGATCGCATACATAGCTCTTGAACCCTAACTACGATTCCTTGTGTGTAAGGACCCAGAACATACGATTACCATGATCACACAACACCCAGAATCAGAACAAGCATATGAGCTTTTTCCTTATGCACTAATATTTGTACTGCCGCGGGAATCGAACCTGCCACCTTCGAGATATGAGCCAACCTACTCAACCATCACACCGGAGGCTGTCAAACTAAATTCACGAAGCTATCTTCACTTACTTACAACTTCTGTTCGCCTAGCCCGATCAATTTCGTAAACGCTCTCTCCTCGCATTCTCCAGCTTACTCCAAGTCGGACGTGCGTAAAGAAGTTTTACTTCAAAAACAATGTCTATGTATATCAATAACATTACCACTACACGAAAAATCGGCGTATTCACAATCAGTTTTGGTAACACAGTTGCTTCATCGCCAGTCAATATCGAAATTTACGACCCCCCATTGTAGATTTAGCATTACTTTACAACTTTATTGGCCCTTTAGCACGGTCCGATTTAACTCAAAGGCGGTTGGGCCTCAAAGAATTATACTATCTGTGTGGTCGAAACAACGTGACTAAACTAGGGTTAGCTTGCAAAAAACTATTTATTGTTCAGCCATTTTGAAGTCCTTAGTGAATTATTTTTAGGTTGCAATGAAACAATGATTGGTAAAGTTTTGTGTTAGTCCTTGGGTGGTAAATTGACTGGTTACCGTTTACCTTTTTATGCCTTTGTTGGTAAACAATTAGCTTTATGGCCCCACTTTTTTAGCATAGTTACGTATAATAACAAACAAGTGAATAGATGTTTTTAAAGACGTAATTACAACTACGTTGCGCAAGTGTAATTGAAACTCTTGGGGAATGATCACGAAACTTTGATTGCATACAACCGGAGAAATTCACATACTAACTATGCAATAAACTGCGTATTCAAACTGTCAAATCCATTAATATTTGCGTTTCAATTGGTTGCGCTCGAGTTACGTGATCACCCAGCTGGTCCAAGTTTTTTTGTGACTTTTTTCAAACTCAGTGCTATATTTCTTATTTTTTGGTCTTAGTAAATTTATTTATTTGAAATGCCTATTTAAATTAGCTTTATACTTTAATTTCAAAATAATGGCAGTAAAACGCTCTGATTTAAAAATTAACAAAATCTTAATAATTTGTAAAGAATATGCCGCCACTAAATAAAACATTTAGTGAGCAATTTTGCAGTGATTTTATTTTAATTTCTTTGGAAATTCATGGCTAGATATAAAATATCAAATTATTTTGTACCTGGTAATAAAAATAACGCCTAATGACATACATAGATCCTGGACCCTAACTAGGATTCCCTGTGTCTAGGGACCCAAAAACTACAAGGACCATGATCCCACAACACCCACACTCAGAAAAAGTATTTGCCCTTTTAGCTCTGCACAAATACATCCTGCCGTGGGAATCGAACCCGCCACCTTCGGGTTATGAGCCGACCTGCCCAACCACCACACCACAGAGGCTGTAATCTAAATATCTAAATATATATAACTCAAAGGTGACTGACTGATTGACTGACTGACATAGCGATCTATCAACGCACAGCCCAAACCACTGGACGGATCGGGCTGAAATTTTGCATGCAGCTAGATGTTATGACGTAGGCATCCGCTAAGGATTTTTCGAAATCCCACCCTTAAGATAGTGAAATGGGTGGTTGAATTATTTTCCCATAGGCCACGCGGCGGGCGAAGCTGCGGGCAGAAGCTTGTAGTAAATATACCTTGAATGTGTAACTATTTTTTTTTTCCAATATTGCGCAGTCTAAGGTCTCAGATATGCCTACATTATGTCTATTTCTTACAAAAAAAAACATCATTTTGTTTATACAAAAACAAAAGCAAATAAAAACCGCCAAATTCTGAATTTTCCATGACAGTGCTTAACCATTTATTTCGCATCATCACTCCCCACTGATGAATTAACTCCGCAGCTTATGAGGACTAATTCAGCAAAAGTGAATTTTTGGGGCGAAATAGGCAGAAGAAAAATGAGCACACTGACTTTGCAATAAGTTAATGCTTTTCTGTAATCGAATGAGGGAACTGCGTCGGAAATAAGTGGTTTGATTAATAAGAAAAATCGTTGGATTTATTGGCGTGATAATGAAGAGTCTTTTTTGCTGGAAAAAGTGAACTATTAGTAGAATTTAATAATAATTATATATATAAATATAATAATTGATTCTCACACATTCCATTTTCTTGAATCACGTGAAGCAATGTTTGATTTGCTTATGCATTCTGCTCGAAAAACAATTTTGGCTTACTCTCATCAAGTAATATAATTACATTTTATTGTACAATAATAGATAAAAAATTAAGTTAAGTACCTAATTAATGATTTTTAGAGCTGCTAAATAAAAATTGAGCTAATAGGATATAAAAAAAAAATATCTTTACCTACTCACAAAATCTCACTAAAAATGTACATTTTAAGCATATAAAGTATGGGGCTAAATGTAATTTGTTACATAATAATTTATTAAGAATTTACATATTAAATTCTACTAATATTATAAATGCGAAAGTTTGTAAGTACGGATGAATGTTTGTTACTCTTTTACGCAATAAACTACTGCACGGATTTGGATGAAATTTGGAACACAAATAGTTTATAACCTGGACACACAGGATACTTTTTATCGCTGGTGAAGCCACGGGGCGCAACAAGTTAAATTAAATATAAAAAATAATTATCTGTGGACATTTCACACAGCGCCATCTAGCCCCAAACTAAGCAAAGTTGTACTATGGGAACCGGATAACTTTGCAAACCACTGGACGGATTGGGCTGAAATTTTGCGTGCAGGTGATGTTTCGAAGGATTTTTCGAAATTCCACCCTTAAGAGGGTGAAATGGGTGGTTGAATTATTTTCCCATAAGCCACGCCGCGGGCGAAGCTGCGGGCAGAAGCTCGTACAATATAACACCCAGACACAGGACAAAACATCGAATTCATCACACAAATTGTCCTTTCTAAATCGAACCCACAACCTGCAGTTCAGAAGGCAGGGATACTACCAACTGATCTAACGGGCCAGTCAATGGACTTATTTTGTTTCATCGTAAAATACCCTTATTAAGGCTTTTACCAGTAGGTAACATCTTCACTCCACTAAAATGACTAACACTATCCATCAAAGTGACTTCCTATATCCTAGCCATAGCCGTAAGATGAGTTTCAATATTGTTACGGCATCTATCATGCCTGCTCACCCCCAATATTGTAAAGTTTGGAGTCATCATGACGAATATAACATTTGGTATCTATCTATCGGTATTAAGTCAGATGGAGGGGCTTAAGGGTGGGAGTGTAGTGAGAGGGAAATTTTTTGATGTCTATCTGTCTAGTCTGAATAGACGTCGCTGAGATCAGTTTTGAATTAGTCTGAGATGAGATATTGTAATTAAATAATTCCTTTTTAGTTGTATTTCTAGTTAGAAATATTATTAAATAGATTATTATACAGAAATATTATTAAATAGATTAATATATTACTATAGTCATTATAGCATAGATAATAAATACCTACTGCAAAGACTATGACTTAATGTAAACATTAGTGGTAACAATATTTTATTTTAATTACTTATTGATTTACGTTATTTTATTTTGTTTTATGTTACCAATAATATTGTATATTAAACTGCTCGTGCTCGTTTAAGTTCCTGCACTATGTATTATCTATTCTGTGATGACTATAATAATAATAAAATATATAAAAACAGAAGATGGCGTGGCGGCGAATTCTGCTGAGCAGCTAAAAAGGCGCAAATATAGTAATCTTGATAGCGGTTTTATATTTGCGCCTTTTGCAGTTGAGACAATGGGGCCTTGGGGACCGGGTGCTCGCCAAATTTTTAAAGACATTTCAAAACGTCTGGTTGAAGCCACACGTGACCAAAATGCTGGCCTCTACTTCGGCCAAAGATTGAGCATTGCCATTCAACGTGGCAATGCTGCCAGCATAATGGGCACGTTGCCTACTGGTAGTGGTTTGTTTGATTAAGTTCCCTTTTTATTGTTTTATGTTTATTAAATAATATTATGTTGTATGTTTCAAAATAAAAAAAAACAGAAGATGAAATAAATTATATTAATTACGTCATAGTTCGTGAAGATGTTTGTAATTTTGGCTTTCCAACAATTTTGTAACCTTTACTGCTTAATAGTTTGGATATATATTTTTATAATTTAATTTAGTATCTGTTTTCTCTCAGTGTAACCCACACCTCTATTACATGCCATTTTACTCGCAAACTTTTTGAAAGTTCAAACATTTTAACTCAACGCATTCGTTCAAGGGTGAAATATGGAGGGCTCTATTTGCGGATTTAATTTTTTTTAAGCTTTTAGGGGTGACTTTGGTTAAGTGGTCGCTTAAATAGAGCACATGTTACTTATGTGTTGAGAAGATTATTAGCAAGAAGAGTTACATTTGTTTAAATTTCAGCTTACAAAAACATGCGTGGAGTTTTGGCGGGAAAGCGAAAAAGATTGCGTCACTGCATTGTATTGTTTTCCAAAACTTGTGTTATTTTCAGTGTTAGTGCATAAAATTGGTGGCATTTTATTCGTTAAGTGCTGGATTACAGGCGTGAGTGTGGGAAAATGGTATAATGATGGTGAAACGTTTCTTTTCGTGTTGTTTCTAAAACTTCATAGAAGCTAAAGTTGCCACAACTTTACTAGGAGTATGACTTTGACTAGACTGACTTCGACTGTGATTTGACACATAATTGTGTGAAATATCGATAACTTGATAAATTATCAATTACTTGACACTGGCTAAATACACAAAAGTGTGGAGCCAAAATGTAAAAAAAAAATATGCGTAATCATAGATTAAATTGATGTAGCATTTTACTGTGTTTATAAAAACAAATTGATAGCATATAGTAATACATTTTTTTTAAATTAAAAAGTGTAAGACTAGTAAGTGTGGAGGAGGTAAGGGGGTAAGGTTTTTTAGTTTGAAAACTATCTCGTGAGTATGACACATTTTGTAAGATAAGTAACGGCTAAACTCACGTCAGTTAAAAGGTCGAAATTATTCCAAATGTTATCAATGTTTCTATATATTCCGTAGAAACTTCTGGTAAAGTTGCCACCACTTTATTAGGAGTATGACTTGACTAGACTAGACTATGACTTGACTTGATGACTTGTACTGCGACTTGACTTGACACATACAACATTATATAATATAACTTGAAAAATTAATCAATTGACACTGGCTAAATACACAAAAGTATGGAGCCAAAACCAAAACAAAAACGAAAAAACAACTTGATTATATAAAAAATAATATAATATACCTACGTACACAATTATAATTAATACAATTACTTAATATAAAACTTACTATACCTTTTTGCACAACATAAATGACTTATAGGTACCGGTGTTTAATAAACAAAGAAATTTCATAGAGATAATTATTGTTAACCCCAAAAGCGCAATATGTGCAATTCAGTTCACTGAACGAATTAACGCTGATCGTAATCGGCATTTGTAACAGATGGTGTTGCATTTCAAATAACCGTAAGCAGATTTTGAAAAAATCATCCATCAGATACACCGGTGAGAGATCCAATTATTTAAATACGTATATTATGTAAAAACAAGTGTGCTTAGACCATACGACTGACATAAAACTTTTTTAGTTTAGCCCCATTTATCGGCCGGTATCTTGACAATTGTAAATTGATTGATTTTACTGGACACACTGACAATTGTAAATTGATTGATTTTACTGGACACACTGACATAATAAAACAGTTTTTTAATTTTTAATGTCAATAATGGAGATCTACGTGAATCAACTGCAACGTCCGTTCGCCTCGCATTCACCAGCTTGCTCTCCAAGTCAAGCGTGCGTAAAGAAGTTTCACTTCAATAATAAGTAAATTTTGTATATACCTATATGTAATGTGTTCTATGTAATGTAATATAACTAAATAACAGATTACTTAATGACAAACTTAGAAACAAAGTCAGTGTAAAAACTGGAATAAAACGCCGGTATTTTTACTGTAAATAAATGACTGAAGTGTTAACAAAATACCGGTATTTTTCAAAGTCACCGTCAAAATCAAAAGATTTATTGCAAATGGGCTACTTTTAGCACTTTTACTTTTTTATCGTAAATAAAATATATAAATAAAATCAGCGCCAGTTGTTGAGTCCACCGGCATGAATGCTGAATTAAGCCCTTTTCGACACCACTACTTCCGTACTACTAGCTACTCTTTTATTTCCCTTATTAAATACTTTTAACTAGGTACTGTTTATATTTAACTGTATTCTCTTGTTGTATGTATATTCTTGTAAATATTATTTTATTTTTGTAAGTGAGTGCTGAATAAATGTTTTTCTTTCTTTCTTTCTAAATAAATAATTACCATTAACACGTAATGAGCACACCTGTAAACGGGACGTTGAGTAATAGGTATCAGCTAAGGGTAGGGGGTTAGTTGCTTTGTGATTTATGACGGATAGTCGGACGTATGGCTCGGAGTGTATTGTAAATGGCAGTCAATTATGCCACACATGGCTTAAAAATTATCACATTCATAAGTGACTAGGCCTACGTGTTATTTATGTTTAATACATCTTACGTGACATGTTAAACAGGATTCAAATATCTCCGATCTAAAAAAAACGAGTGTGTTTTAGACCACCCAACTGAAGTAAAACTTCTTTAGTTTAGCTCCATCTATCGGCCGGTATAACTTTATTATTTGCTTTGATTAATGTTAATGTAGCTATCTTGACAATTGAAAATTGTCATTTTACCGGACATCCCAACATAATAATACAAAATTTAACTTTGTTATGTTGACAATGAAGATCTACGTGAACCGTCTTTAACTTCCGTTTGCTTCGCATTCACCAGCTTACTTCCCGTAAAGAAGTTAATTTAAAAAATAGGGGAAACTTTTTTACGACATCTATGGTTGGAAATAATTGATTTATAATGATTTTGATTAGAATACAAAAAACAAACTTAAAAAGTAACACAACGGTTTGACAAACTTAAAACCGAGTACTCGGTACTCGGCTCCTCGGTAAAAGTTGTACTCGGCGTATCTCTATTAAAAAACAACACAACACTCACAAATTATAAAAAAATAGCACATTTTTCATAGCAAGGGCATCGTTTGTTTGACGAAGTTTGAACATTCAGCATTTGACATTGCCAGAGATTGCATACCACTGGCAATGTCAAATTGTCAGAGGTTGGATTAAAATGGTCAATTGAAGGCTAATTTTGTTTATGAAATGCATAAAGATTGAATTTACCGCACAAATCCTGAATCATTCTCTAGAAGAAACTATGAATTCCTACTTTCCATAGGGTCCACTGTTCCAGTGGATGTAGTCTTCTTGATCCTCTTATCCCGGCAACGGCCCAAGCCGAGGCCCCCCAGAAGTGAACTTGAGGTAGTTGCCCCCACTTTTGACGGTTGGGTGCCTTCAACGCCTGCCCTTAAGCCCGGTGACGCTGTAAAGTTCGGTAGAAACCAACAGCATTAGAAAGTTCAAAAAAGAACTATGAATTCCGGTGCCAAAAGATTTATACTGACTGTTATCTTAACCGATACTTTTCTGTTTTAATTTCAGTAAAGTTTTTACTTTCAACATTATACAACATCACTGTAAAGTTTCTTGTATCACTGTAAAGTTTCTCGTAGCTTCTTCTTTACAGTTGTAATCGAAGTTTCAGATCGGAGTTTTCTGTTCTGCATTGTGCCGGATTGCTTGCACCAGTAGTGAGAAAGAGAACTGTTTTTTCTTTTCAAATTCAAATATTTTAATCGGTTTGCTACTCGTATATATTATTTGACAATAAGCACTTTGTAATTTTAAATGCTTAGTGAAATAACTTAATTTTAAGTACCTTATATAATTTTGACTTGTAAAAGTGCTAAAATTAGCCTATTTGCAATAAATCTTTTGACTTTTGACATAAGGTTGTGTTTTCCTCAAAGTCAAAGGTGTTTTAAAGCTATTTGTATACAAATAAAGATATATCTTGCAATAGTTTCTAATCAATAAATAATTCAATGTACAATTTGACAGACACACTCCAATTACTGACTTCCGTGTTAAATCCACATTAAATATACAACAAAAGGAACAAACAGAAAATTACGAGCCATTTGACATCTGACACCGCGAATATTCAAATTAATGCATTATCGATATGAAGGTGCACTCGCGAGGGAGGGTTTTATGACACCTAGAGACAGGTTCGTATTTGGCTACTATCCCCTTTCTAAGTCACAGAGTAGAAAACAACATTTGTTCTTTGAAAATAAAATCCACAACATAACTAACTTATAAAATACTAGTTGCGCCTCGCGGTTTTACCCGCAATAAAAAGTATCCTATGTGTTAATCCAGATTATAAACTATATGTGTGCCAAATTCCATACAAATCCGTGCAGTCGTTTTTGCGTGAAAGAGTAACAAACACACATCCATACTCACAAACTATAATATTAGTAGGATTATTCTAGTGGTAGCAACAAAATACTGAAATCGTGTAATAAAATAGATACATAAAAAATTAAATTTAAAAAAGTGTTTTATTTCTTGCAACTTTTCTTTCTTTTCGGACTTAAATTTTTTGTTAAAATTAAAATAGTTTTATTTGACGTTATAACGTTTGTGACAAAAGATTTTCACTTCTGTAAATAAAATAAAATATTTACATATAATTTTAACACAAAACATAAGAGTGCCAGGTTCATTGATATAATAGTATTGTGTTATGGTCAATATTTACCTTGAGCCTCTTAGTTGTTTACTAAGTTAATTAATTAAATACAAAAAATAGATTACAATAATTGTTAATGTTTATGGTTTCAATTCAATTCTTTGAGCAAACACAAAACATAATAAATAAAATAAAATGAACATAAAATAAATAAAATAAACTAGTCTGTGATAAAGAGTAGACAGGGCAAAACGCGGCAGGTTATGACACGTAATTCAAGCGTAAATCAAATTTGACCCGCGTGGGCGGGGTGCGTTGTCTAGCGCATATGTTCATTTCTACACTCTTGATTGTAGAGTGCTTTCGTGTGTTCTTGTGACGCTTCACCCGTGATGAATGGACTCTTTTGACTGGTAAATGACTAACGCACTTACTGGTAAACGTTAACTTGGGCGTAGGTAATGAGCAAGTTTTTTTTTAATGTTTCGAGTTTTGGCGGGAAAGCGAAAAAGATTGCGTTACTGCATTGTATTATTTCCCAAAACTTGTGTTATTTTCAGTTTTAGTGCATTAAATTGGTGGCATTCTATTCGTTAAGTGCTGGATTACAGGCGTGAGTGTGGGAAAATGGTATAATGATGGTGAAACGTTTCTTTTCGTGTTGTTTCCAAAACTCCATAGAAGCTTCAAGTAAAGTTGCCACCACTTTACTAGGAGTATGACTTTGACTAGACTATGACTTGGCTATGACTTGACTTGATGACTTCGACTGTGACTTGACACATATTTGCATGAAATATCATTAATTTGTTAAATAATCAATTACTTGCCACTGGCTAAATACACAAAAGTGTGGAGCCAAAACATAAAAAAAGTATTTTTAATAGCTTGCTAAGGAATGGAATCTTAATATAAAAAAGAATCTAACAATATTAATAATAAATAATATATAATAATTAATAATAAGTCACAACAATTACATACGTAGATTCATGACTCTAGCTAGGATTCCGTGTATCTCGGGACCCAGGAACTATGAGGAGCATTCTCCCACAACACCCAGACTCAGAATAAGTATCTCCGCTTTTTGTTTTCATTGCATAAATACTGGTTCTGTCGCAGTGTCTGTGGTGTGGTAGTTGAGCAGATCGGTTCAAGCCCGGAGGCGGCGGGTTCAATTCCCGCGGCAGGACGTGCTCAGAAAAAAGAGCGCAAATACTTGTTGTGAGTCTGGGTGTTATGCAACCATGGTCCTCGTAGTTCTTGGGTCCCTAGGCATAGTGAATCTTACGAATCTTAGTTAGGGCCCAGGATCTATGTATGTGATCGTTGGGCGTTATTATTATTATTATTTAGTAAACATTCATTTTTATAATAAACTAGCGGCCCGCCCCGGCTTCGCACGGGTATTTAATATATATCTACCATAGATTGAGATATAAACTATCCTATCTCTAAAGTTGGATCGAACTGCACATGGTGTGCGAATTTTATTATAATCGGTTAAGTGGTTTAGGAGTCCATTGAGGACAAACATTGTGACACGAGATTTATATATATTAAGATTGCTATAAATAAATACTAAAATTACAGTGCGTTTAACGAATAGGTCCAATTATCATTAATAAAGTACGACACAATCTAAAATGAAACTTTTTTAGCAAGTTTAAATACCATGTTATACGAAGATTTGCCTGATAGGGTCAGACAGGCAGGGGTAGAATGGGGCAGTGCGGACCAGGTTATTATTTTGCATAATCTAATTCACATGGTAATTTTATTCCAAGACCTTATGTTCATTTTGGGTTGATCTGATTGTAGTACTTTTAAATGCATGATTTTTGAAAAGAAAACAAAAAATAACTTTAATAATTAATTCCGACAGCTTTCTGACAAAACTTTTAGTATTTATTGCACAGTGTTGCTAGTTTACTGCTACTTGATATATTGCTTATAAAGAGTGAAGTACCAAATTACTTATAATAATAATGATAAGGCGCAACAATCACATACACAGATCCTGGACCCTAACCATAGGATCCCCTGTAATTGGATTGCTAGCACCAGTAGTGAGAAAGATAAATTTCTTTTTTCAAATTCATATATTGTAATGGGCTTGCTATGGAATATTTGACAATAAGCACTTTGTAATTCCATATGCTTAGTGCGATAACTTAATTTTAAGTACCTAATTTAATTTTGACTTGTAAAAGTGCTAAAAATAGCCTTATTGCAATAAATCTTTTGACTTTGACTTTGTACCTAGGGACCCAAGAACTACGAAGATAATAGTCCCACAACAACTAGACCTCGAACAAGTACTCGTACATGCGCTTTTTTTTCTGTGCACAAGTACTTGTCTTGCCGCAGGAATCGAACCCGCCACCTCTGTGCTATAAGCCGACCTGCTCAACCACCACAAGTTTTGGAAAATAATATAATGCGGTAACGTGATCATTTTCGTTTTCCCGCCAAAACCCTCATATAGGTTTTATTTGTTTTGTTTTGGCTCCACACTTTTGTGTATTTAGCCAGTGTCAAGTAATTGATAATTGATCAAGTTAATGATATTTCACGCAAATATGTGTCAAGTCATAGTCTAATCAAAGTCATACTCCGAGTAAAGTGGTGGCAACTTTAATTGAAGCTTCTATGGAGTTTTGGAAACAACACGAAAAGAAACGTTTCACCTACATTATATCACTTTCCCACACCCATGCCTGTAATCCATCACTTAACGAATAAAATGCCACCAATTTTATGCACTAACACTGAACACAAGTTTTGGAAAATAATACAATGCGATGATGCAATCTTTTTCGCTTTCCCGCCAAACCTCCTCATGTAGGTTAAGTACCTACATACTTTAAAATTTTTAGTTATGTAGGTAATCTGTGTATCAGCAATTCTACCTCATTATGCTTATTACCGCACAATGCGGTGAAGCGATCTTTCTCGTTTTCCTGAAAATCTTCTATAGGTTACTATAACTTAAAATAACAGTTTGTATTAATCCAAAGCTGTTGTTTATCCGTCTAAATAAGCACTTATTTGACTCGCATTTTACGCTTAGACTGTCAGCCACAAAAAAGTATAAGCCACCCCCTCAGTTTAGTTTTGAACACCTGCAAGTTCTCATCTGATTTAGCATGATGCAATGGTGGCCACTTGTTACAAAATGTATACGCTAACAACATGTGAAACTATATTAAATTATCTTTATTTTTTTTGTAGAAATGAAATGAAAGTGAACGAAAATCTAGAAAAATCGAAGCAATCGAAAGCGTTAGCAGCTAAATAAAATTATATTAAAAATAGCTATACAAAAGTTTTTGAGAAACAAACCACTATAAAACTCGCTAATTTACTGGCATGCAGTCATCAACAAAAATTGTAATAACACTTAGCCTTTATGTAATGTAATGTTTATCATTTTTTTACATTAATATTGTAATGGTGTATATTATGCTGGTGTTCAATAAAAAAAATTTAAAAAAAATTGTGTGACTTAGACCACACGACTGAAGTAAAACTTCTTTCACTCCGTCTATTGGCCGGTATAACTTTGTTTTTGCCTTGTTTAATGTGAATGTTGCCATCTTGACAATTGCAAATTGTTATTTTACCGGACATACCAACATAATAATACAAATTTTAATGTGATTTTTTACTTTTTTATGTTATGTGTTACTGGAGATCTACCTGAAACAACAACTTTTACTAGGTGGTAGGACTTTACTGCAAAGTTCGTCTAGGTAGGTACCACCGCTTTGCCTGTTATTCTGCCGCCAAGCAGTAGTGTGCAAGCACTGCTGTGTTCCGGTTTGAAGGGCACTGTAGCTAGTGAAATTACTGGGCAAATGAGACTTTATGATCTGATCTCACAGTTTAGTAATCTTATTACTAGATTGTGCTGATGTCTCTGGATGACGTGCGCAGTGCAGTGTCACGCGAACCTCTTTAGAGTTCCGAGTGACACTGCAGCTGATATGGGCAGTCGTGTCGTATAACATCAGGCGAATGGCTAGCTCGTCACGTCATTCCTTAACATAAAAAAAAAACTTAAAAAAGTTTTACCTTGATATTGCCCTTGTGGCAACAATAAAAATCGCACATTGCTTTAGCGTACGTATTGTTTTCACCCTCAACAGTATTAGTAATGAAGAATTATTGTTTTTGGCGTCACACTCCACTGTTTTGTATAAGGATTTCCTATCTTTAAGTCTCTTTGGTTTTTGAATAAACACGTCTGCACTTGTCTTTGTTTTTGTAACCGCTTTTATTGTTACACTTTTTTTGAAAGCAAGAACTTTTGTTTAGCCAATTGTTTTGCAATATTATTTTGACCCGTCTAAGTTTGGCGGCAACGTGTTTGTTCATTTGTTTGTTAGATTTTGGGGTTTAGCAGATATTTTTAAAGTCTTAAAGAGTGTAAAAAAAGTATTTCTATGTTGGTATAATTATTAAACTTGTAAATCATTAAACTCGTTTACCACGTAATCGTCGTAATCATGATATTTTTGGTTAGATAATAAATAAATTAATTAATGTTAATTTAATATTGTAGGTAATGACCAAACTCATATTAATACTTACTAATAAAACTGGACTAGTATTTTGAAACCCCATTTTTTTTATAACAATGAAAAAAGTGTACCCAAAAATTGTATGTTGGGTAATCGAGTACACAGTCTAGTAATCTTATTACCAGACTGTGCTGATGTGTCAGGATGATGTGTGCAGTGCAGTGTCGCACTTTATGTTTTATAGTTCTGTTATGGGTGGCCGTGTCGCTTAGCATCAGGTGAACGGCTAGCGTGTCATATCATTCGTTAACATAAACAAAAACATTGTTTAATGGCTATAAATACCTAAGCTTGATATTTTATTTACCTTTTTAAGTAGTGTATATACAAGGTGGAATTTAATTCGTTCTTTTTCTTCAATGTTTGTATTCAATCCATGCTATAGAACGCTCCCATATAACTAAATAAAAAAAGTACTTATGAAATAAAACTTTAATCAAGGTATTATCAAATTACTGCAAATTTAAATTATAAAGAAAAGCCTTGCGACATTGAACAAAGCAGGTGTTTTATTGCCTTCAAAACGTTTATAAAGCAATCAGCTGGTGCCTGCGCTGCGTGCAGCGTTAAATAGACATTTCGGCTGTCATGCAGTTATTTTAGAAGGCACTAAATACTAAAACAAAACCTATTTTTTTAAATTGGACATTGTACGAATATTCTATAGCATGGTCTGAAAGAGACATTTAAGAAAAAGAGTGAATTAAATTCCACCGTGTATAGATACCGACTTCCTTGTAGGTATATTACTCAACTGAGACAACGTCCAAGCATTATATCACATGACTTGTGAATCCTGACCCCTTACAGAGTGGGCTGACATATAAATCATTGCTAATACGATTTTCTTTTAACATATTTTAGCCAGTGCATTACAGAGGGAGAAAAAGTGATATCATGTCAAGAATTTTCGGAAAATATATTTGGAATGTTGACTTTAAGCTTAGTTTTACTAGTCATAAATAGGCTGGCCCGATAGCTGCTGTTAGTAACCCTGCCTTCTAAACTGGAGGTAATGGGTTAGATTCCCTCCCAGGACCAACATTTGTGTGATGAATATAGATGTTTGTTCTGTGTCTGGGTGTTAGATGGCGCTGTGTGAGATATCCACAAATATTTATTTATTTGTTTATATTATTTAAATATTTTATTTAAAATAAAAAATCTTATTTAAAGAAAAATAAGCTGTCAATTTGTTTTTTTCTGACTAAGCACTCAATAGAAGGTTTTGGCGGGAAAACGAAAGAGATTGCGTCGCCGCATTGTATTATTTTCCAAAACTTGTGTTATTTTCAGTGTTAGTGCATAAAATTCGTGGCATTTTATTCGTTAAGCACTGGATTACAGGCATGAGTGTGGGAAAGTGGTATTATGATGGTAGAACGTTTTTTTTCGTGTTGTTTCCAAAACTCCATAGAAGCTTCTGGTAAAGTTGCCACCACTTTACTAGGAGTATGACTTGACTAGACTAGACTATGATTTAACTTGGTGATTTTGACTGTGACTTGACTTGACTTGACACATAATATATATAATATTAATTATCTTGAGAAATTATCAATTACTTGACATTGGCTAAATACACAAATGTGTGGAGCCAAAACAAAACAAAAAAAAAGCACTCAATACAGATAACACTGGACGGCTATCTGTAGGGCTAATTGGCATCCACAATAATCTCCTAGACAAAAACAGAGATCATGTACTAGACTGGAACCTCTGTTTACCAAGCCTACGGCTAGATGGCGTGCATTAGTTAAGTAAACAGTGGAGTCTGGCTTTAATCCAGCAGCGCCCTCTATGATCTGTACGTCAATATGGAGAGGTATTACAGATGTTGATGGCAGATAGAAATTATTAATCATTCTGTGTATGCTGGAAAATAGTTTGAAAACTATCGTGAGTATGACACATTTTGTAAGATAAATAACGGCTTGTTCGAGTTTTGGCGGGAAAACGAAAAAGATCGCGTCGCCGCATTGTATTATTTTCCAAAACTTGTGTTATTTTCAGTGTTAGTGCATAAAATTGGTGGCATTTTATTTGTTAAGTGCTGAATTACAGGCATGAGTGTGGGAAAGTGGTATAATGATGGTAAAACGTGTCTTTTCGTGTTGTTTCCAAAACTCCATGGAAGCTTCAAGTAAAGTTGCCACCACTTTACTAGGAGTATGACTTTGACTATAATATGACTTGACTTGATGACTTCGACTGTGACTTGACACATATTTGCGTGAAATATCATTAACTTGATAAATTATCAATTACTTGACACTGGCTAAATACACAAAAGTGTGGAGCCAAAACATTAAAAAAAACGGCTTGTTCGGGTGTCTCCTGAATTTGGAATAAAATTCATAATGAGTCCTTTTTCGCGGACTCCTTCTCGGTTGTGATTTTATTTTGATAACTGTCACTGTCATTTTCATACCACAAAAAAATATGAATAAAAACGGATTTCGTTTATAATTTTCACAAATCAAAGTAATCGCAGTTTTATTTATACGATGCAAGTAACCAACCCGAAACAATAATCGAAAACCTGGAGCAGCAGCTTCAACACGGCTAAACTCACGTATATTAAAAGTCGAAATTACTTTGACCAGGTTTCGGACATATTCGATTTATATTTATTATCTTACAAAATGCTGGAAAATAAATAGGTAAATGATGTTTAAATGCAATGCGACCTTTAACTGCCACATGAATAAAAAATGCTTTATTGCACAAACAGCAAACGTAGGTACATAAGCGTACTTAATGCTAGAGAGCATTATCTAATCATCTATTTTAAATAACCTGCAACTAAATTTATAATTCTGAATTACTTCATAATATCTATTATTCATATACCTTTGTATAATTAATAATTTCTTATTGGAAAATAAATTATTAAAATTAAATTATTAAATTAAACTAGCTTTTGCCCGCGGCTTCGCCCGCTTTCGTTTATAGGAAACGAAGAAGAAACATTTTTATAGATTATTCAACTACCCATTTCACCTTTTTAGGGATGATATTTCAAAAAAGCCTTTCTTAGTGGATACCTACACTTTGCAAAGAACACAACCTCCACATTTCAAGTCTCTAGGACCAGCGGTTTAGGCAGTGCGTTGATATATAAGTCAGTCAGTCAGTCAGGACAATCAGTCACTTTTATATGTATAGATTAATTCCTTCTTTATCTTTATCAGAGGACAGCGGATGGTGAACATTCATCACAAATATGCAACACTAGAATCTATTGAACAATATTTTGCATGAATCAACATCCTTACTACTTTTATTACCTACTACTCGTATACTCTTCATTTTAGTGCAATCAACACTTGCTAACTTACTTCTATAACGTGAGTATCTTATTTCGTTGTTCACAAAACTCTGTGCCCATCTGTACGTATCTCTATAGGGTATTAAAATACAATCTAGTTAAGCAACGCTTCTTCTCTGGTTCTCGTATACGTTAGTTAAATTCGTGTCAACTTGGCAGACCGAATACTGAACGTTCATTGGTTGTTTGTTGATCATCGGCTGTCTACAACCAATAAGCGTACAGCATTTTACATGTTGACTTGACATGAGTTTGACAAACGTATTAGAGACCGGGATATAAGTGTGAACTTAGAAGGCGTCGAACTTTGGTACAGATAGGCATAAATGATTTTGTAATTCAAATTCAAACATACACAGTACATCGCCGTGAAATTATAGCTAGCGTAGCTTTCAATCGAGCATACACAAACAGTGCTACCAAAAGCCGGCCACAAGTACAGTCATGCAAAAAATGGCTGTGATTTTTTTTTTTCAGAATAACAATTTAAAAGAATTTGGTTGAGTCAGGTGTGACCTTGCGGAAGTTCATTTTAAATACAAAATAAAACAGAATGTCTTGTGTAATTCCGCTGAAAAATAATAGGTCTTTACCTATGAAATTGCCGTATTGCAGTACAGACTTTTTCAAACAAAAAAAAGTTTTGATTGGCTATGAATTCTAAATTCAAATTAATTTCGTTTTAAAAATATGACATTCTATTTACAATATAAGTCTTTTGTTTATTGATTAGCGTTGTATTTTCATTACATTTCAACATTTTTCCTCATAATGGATACTTTGAAATTTCGTGTAATTATGGAATATGAGTTTCGTCGTGGCACCAACGCGGCACAAACGACACGTAACATCAACGACGTTTACGGAGAGAACTGTACAAACGAACGTACAACCCGTTATTGGTTTGCTCGGTTCCGTTCTGGGAATTTTGACTTGAAAAATGAACCTCGTGGTCGTCCGGAAACTTTGGTCAACAATGATGAATTAAAGGCGATTGTGAAAGCTGATGAATCTCAATCTACAGCTGAGCTGACAGCAGCTTTTGATGTTAGCATCAAAACAATATTGGTCCATTTGCGACAGATTGGCAAGATAAAAAAGCTTGATAGATGGGTGCCCCACGAACTTAACGATCGCCAGCGCAACGTACGCGTCGAGACTTGCCTTGCGCTGCTTAACAGGCACAGAAATAAAGGAATTTTCAACTGAATTGTTACGTGTGACGAAAAATGGATTCTTTTTGACAATTGAAAGCGCTCAGCAAAATGGTTAAATCCTGGTTCGGTACCAAAGCAATGTGCAAAACGAAAAATGACCCCTAGAAAGGTGATGGTCACAGTTTGGTGGTCTATTTCTGGTGTGATTCATCATAGCTTTTTACAAAACGGCGAGAGCATTACTGCAGATGTGTACATTGAAGAACTGACCACAATGATGGCGAAACTCGCACGTCTGCAACCAGCTTTGGTCAATCGGTCGTCTCCACTGCTACTTCACGACAACGCGCGACCCCATACTGCACAACAGACCGTCTATAAGCTGCATGAGTTGGGTTTGGAAGCTCTCCCTCATCCGCCATACTCATCAGATCTTGCGCCTACCGACTATTACTTTTTCCAAAATTTGGACAACTTTTTAGCGGGAAAAAAATTCAATTCCCGAGAGGCAGTACAAAACGCCTTTGTAGAGTTTGTTGTCTCCCGTCCTGCTGATTTTTTCAAGAAGGGCATCCATAAACTGCCACAGGGTTGGCAAAGATGCATTGATTGCAGGGGTGATTACTTTGAATAAAAGAAATAAATCAATTCGAAAAAAAATACTTTAACTTTTTTCAAACAAAACGGCAATTTCATAGGTAAAGACCTAATATTTATTTTATTTAAAAGAAAAAAACTACTAAGTTCATTTAGAATAAGAAATTATAACTATTATTATTATTAATAACAGTTAAGTTAATGAAAAATTCAAAGACCTAATAATGTTCACCTCCACTACCACAAAAGGTACAGATAACTCTCACCAAGACGTTATTCGTCTCTTTATATGAAGGCTTGTGCGAAAGTTTCACAAAAGAAAGTATTTCATAAATAAATTAGATTAACGCGTTAATAGATTTATTATTTCGATATATATATATATATCTAGAAAATAGCAAGTATTATGTAGGCATTTACACTCATTACTATTTTTATTTACTATTATTATATATTATACTTGTTACTACCTTATTCTACTTCTATAGGAGTTCAATATAACCTATATAATTGAAGGGTTGAGAATAAAAAGGGTTTAACTGATTTTTTTCACAAAATGACTTATGGGTATCGTTGGATTCAGCGTGAAATTATCTTCAATAATACATTCTCAAAATACCGAAACGAGGCTTAAATCTCGAGATTTTGAGTCTAAAAACGGTTTACCTGTCACAGAAATTCAGCTCGCTTAGCATATAAACATTATTATATTTATTTTTTATATTACATTTTTACAGTAATTGTATGAATTAGTACTATATTTAGTATTTAAAATAGAATTAAAACATTTTCAAGCAACTGAAACTTACATAAACCTTTTCTATTACCTTATAAACACTCTACATTAAAATAACGCCGTTGACGTTTAAAGTCAATTTTCTCGAAACTGTCAATTTGTCAGTTAAACCCTTTTTATTCTCAACCTTTCAATTATTATGATGATTTAAAAAAAGTTTTTCCGTAATCCTCTTTTCGTTACGACAGTACATAAGCCAGCTTAATATCCGTTTGCTTGCTTCGATATTTGTGCGAAAGCTTACGTATGCTACCGTATCCGGTATACCATGCATACCGGTATTTGCTCTGGTATTACGGTATTCGAGCAGTCAAAGGGTTAATATGCGGTACCACCGCAGTAAGCTGATTACGGGTCAATTTGGGGTATTTATCTTTGGGAAGCTAGATTGATTGATGCTTGATGCTAAGTCAGTATTATTGGTGGTTATTAATATTTGATGAGCTACTGGTACTAACGATGGAATACAATCATGAATAGTTAATAAAAATATATAATTACGTACATATCCAATAAAATAATAATTGGGTAGGTATGTATTAAACTTTTTTAAAGACTGGTAATAAGTGTCTGAATACAATTTTCTAAGAGGAAAGATGGAGTCAATATTGAAATTTAAGTCTGTTGTTGATACAAATAGGCATTAAAATTCCGCTGAAGCCAATTTTTTTTTCTCGTTAAACTGTTTGTAGTCAAATTTACCTACTGTGATTTGATTGAAATACCAGATTCTTGTATGCAAATTTTTTTAAATTATTACTGTCACTTTGGGTTAAAGTTTATCTTCCTGGCATAAGTATTTTACTAAGTAAGATAAGTACAGAATATATTTTTCTACTTTATGTGCAATTTGGTTTTTTACAAGTTGGTAGGACTTTTCTGCAAAGTTTGTCTAGGTAAGTACGAGTACCACCGGTTTGCCAGTTATTCTGCCGCCAAGTACTATTGTGTTCCGGCTTAAAGGGCACTGTAGCGTAGTGAAATTATTGGCCAAATGAAACTTTATGACCTGATCTCACAGTCTAGTAATCTTACTACTAGACTGTGTTAATGTCTCAGAATGAATGCGCAGTGCAGTGTCACGCGAAACTTTAATAGACTTCTGAGTGACACTTCAACTGTCATTGGCGGCCGCGTTGCTTAACACCAGATGAACGATTAACTCATCACATCATTCATTGATGTAGAAATAATATTTAAATTCTCACAATTTGTCATCACTATTGATTGATTATATATACTCATGACAACGGCAAATGCAAGTAAGCAGAAACGTCAAGGTAAACAAACAAGTTTCTAGCGCAATTAAATCCTGTATAAACAATTTATTAAAGATTTAAAGTACGTATATACAACTCTACAAACTTATTAACATATAACTATTGCACCCCGCGGTTTCACCTGCGGTTAAAAAGTATCCTATGTGCCAATCCAGTGTATAAGCTATCTGCATTGCAAGATCCATTAAAATCCATTCAGTAGCTTTTGCATCAAAGAGTAACAAACATCCATACATAAATTCGTTTATAATATTAGTAAGGATGTATACAGTCTAGTAAAAAATCTCAGCTCGCTCCGATCCCACTACCCAATACCTCCAATCAGGTTACAATTTCCTCGTAATTGCTTGGACATCAGAGGGACATTATGATTGTTTTCCTGTTTCGTAACCTCTATTTACCTAATGGTAAATAGAGGTAGACGATATACGTAGACACCGAGTGGTTCCGGTTCGTAAATAGGATCACGCCATCTCGTCCCGCAGGTGCCATAAAAGTCGAGCCCAACACGTTCCCACTGATGGGATTTGAGCTTCCTCTCAAAAGTAGAGAGTGGTTACAACCCACCACCATGTTCTCGAATTTTGTGATTATGGAACAACCGGATTGTCAATGGTTTTCTCTACCGATGTATATCTCATTGATGTAGGGCTAAGCTGGATTTGAACCTCAGTGCGTCGGTTATAAAGTGGCTTAGGCTACTATTGTTATTAATTTATTTTATTATTGAATTGTTAATGATAGCTGTAAGATCCTCTAATTAAATCAAAATAAATAGAATAAACTTAAGTATATAGAATTACAGTGCTTATATGTTTTTTTTTACAGAATCATCAGTATGATTGTCTAGATTGAATGTCTAGATTAGTTTTTTTTTCTGACCAGCTAAATGTTCGCATGATGTTAAGTGACGACTGCCCATATCAGCTGCAGTGTCATTCGGAACTCTAGAGTATAAAGTTTCGCGTGACACTGCACTGCGCATGTCATTTTTAAATATGAGCACAGTCTAATAATAAAATTACCATACTGTGAGATTAGGTTATACAATTGCTTTGAATTAGTATAAAAATTAAAATTATTTGAAAAAACCTACTAAAGAAAATATTGCTAGATGTTAATTCCGTACCTTGACCACAGGCTGCAATAAGTAAGACCGATGAGATGAAAGATGAGGAAAATAGTAGAGAGTATGATGAGGACTTACTGACCCCAACTGACCCCAACATTACAGTAGGTATACATAATTGTTGTGCATAATCTGTGCAGCAATAATGATGCAGATACGCATAATCTCTGGAAGAGACGCGGAGTCACGCCTATTTGTATACAGGATGTTATGAAACCAGTGGGATTTAAATTAATTAGAATAATATGAAAATTGCGAAATTGTTTTGATTTTGTGTATAATATCCCTGTGTTTTTGTATTAAAAGAGTACGGCCATATTTTAAAGTTAGGTTTGCTTTAGAGATTGCGAGACACGATCGATAGCAATATAAAGTAGTTCATAAAGGTTATGAGCCGACCAGCTCACCTTTTTTTTTCCGTAAGTCGACGCGAACTGGCGCAATTTGTGCTTTAAGTACATGAGGAGTTTTGGCGGGAAAATGAAAAAGATTGTGTCACCGCATTGTATTATTTTCCAAAACTTGTGTTATTTTCAGTGTTAGTGCATAAAATTGGTGGTATTTTATTCGTTAAATGCTGGATTACAGGCACGAATGTGGGAAAGTGGTATAGTGATGGTGAAACATATATTTTCGTGTTGTTTCCAAAACTCCATAGATAGCTTCTGGTAAAGTGGCCACCACTTTACTAGAAGTATGACTTGACTAGACTAGACTATGACTTGACTTCATGACTTGGACTGTGACTTGACTTGACTTGACATACATATATATTACTTAACTCGAAAAATATCAATTACTTGACACTGGCTAAATACACAACAGTGTGGAGCCATACCAAAACAAAAAAAAAAACAAAAAAGTACATGAGACTGGCCCGTCTTGTCCCTTACGCGTAACGTGTTAGAAGAGCCGCACTATAGTGATAGAAAGAGAGGCAGTAGTGTAGGCGTGTAGCGCTCTACAAGCTGAGTTACACTTTATTTTGTTGAAGCAAGAGTCGGTATTTATTTAAGTGACTTCACGGAGTGAAACTTCTGTACCTGTTATGTATTCTAATACACTGGAGAAATGTTACAAGCTTAAACGTGTGACGGAACGTCATAGTGAAATTTAATTGTTTTGATATTCTATAGAGATCCTTTAAGTCGTTTTTTATTTTTTATTTATAGTCATGGTATTTTACGACCACCCCCCCACCTCCTGGTAAATAATGATCGGGCGTGAAGTGGTGAATGCTTCGACAATTATTATAAACCTGACTCAAAAATTTAATCCAAGTTTCAAAAACACCCTGATATATCAAGAGCTGCGTAGGACCGTCATTTATCATCAACCAGATTAACTTTAACTACGTTTCACTTGTTCCACAGATAAATACTTGCCTGTGTTCTTTGTTACAATTGCTTTAACTACAGTATAGTTTCTGGCACGTAGTTGAACATTTGTTAATACATTTGCGCAATACCTGGCAAAAATGTGCTAGCAGTCAGGGCCTGATTAACCCTTAGGCTAATTAGGCTGCAGCCTAGGGCGCGAGGATCGAGGGGGGGCGCTGACATCGTTTTTAGCATGCACTATTAATCTAGCATTATTGCACCTACCCTACATATTTCAATTAGACCGAGACAAAACACTAAAACTAATGCGCTGTGAACTGAAAAAACTTAGCACTCCCTGATTTTAACAATAAATTTAGAAATTTAAAAAAAGCGCGCTAACAAACACGACTTGTCACTCGATTCGGTCGGTGGTCTTGGATTTTGGTCGTATAATGCGTGAAGTGCCTTTATGTACGGTCAGCTATAATACAGTTTGCCGCCCTAAGATTGAATGTCGTGCAGATTAAAGAACAACTTTTTAGGCCGACCGTAACACGTACACCTAGCGGGGGCGCGTCCTCATAATTAGCCTAGGGCGGTCAGAACTCTTGATCAGTCGCTGCTAGCAGTGCTAGTACACGGTTGGTTCCTGAATAATGTTTCTGCCTGTTCCACCTCTGTGACTCCTAGGACAAACGATAATAGAGTCATCTTTTCCATTGTATACAGCAGTGTGACGTGGCAGTGTATTTAGATGAATGACTGCTATAATATTACAACTGAGCTATCATGCTTTGTACAGAGCGATAACCCAAAAACGTAGTGGACTTTATCCAAAATCTTTGGCTATCAATTACAGTTGTCAACGTCGTAAGATGTCATGCCTCATATTCTGCTATTAGTTAATAATAATAATACATTCCCTGTGTCTAAGGACCCAGGAACTACGAGGACCATGGTCCCACAACACCCAGACTCAGAACAAGTATTTGCACTTTTTTTTCTGTACACAAATACTTGTCCTGCCGCGGGAATCGAACCCGCTGGGTTATGAGCCGACCTGCTCAACCACCACACCACAGAGGCTGTCAATTAGTTAACTTTACTTTTGCTTATTTTCAATACAAGTAATCGTGCCAAAAATCCACTTCGCAGCTTATCATATATTAGCATATCAAATATTTATTGCATCCGCAGACACGAAAACAAGTTTCTCCATCCTACTAAATACTTTATGTGCAAATGGGGATTTGGAGCCAAATTTAAGAAAAATACAAGTATATACTACTTGAAGCTAATACTGGCTTTACAGAAAATCAACCAACTATATGAAAAAAAATACATGAAAACTACAAACCCTAAAAAATAAAAGAGGACCAGTGGGATAGAATTTGCATTACAAATCTTTTATTATAATATACAGCACTATTTTAAGGGCTATTTTGGACTATCTTAAATTGTTTTGCTCCTAATTTATCTATAAACACAAATATAACTACGCCATGATAATAATAACCTCTTTATCCTAACGGCATTTAACCCCGAACCCCATTTTTTTCTGCAAACGTCAAATAATTTTCGATTTCGCGGTCACCGTTTTGCCTCCTTCCCCGCACGTTTTTACTTACTTTTTTGGGTTTGCCCTCGTAAATCTAACTTTTTACGCTCATTGATGAATGTGCAATTTTGTCATTAAATGTCAAACTATTTTATGTTTTTATTGATTGGAATGACGACTGAGGGATGGCGTGGGAAAAACAGCTTTTATAAATTTTGTGTGAGCTTTTTTATCATTTTTGCTCTGTAATGATGACATTGACGTTTTTATTGATGCGTTTATTGCTAAATTTCACAGAATAGGGCAAGGTAGAAACAGTTCAATGTTTTTATATATTACGATATAAAGTAGGTATACCAGGGGGCCAAAAAATGGAGCTCTGGAGAAGGCACCGCGTGATCTCCCCATAACGTCGCTGCAAGCCTGCCCGGTAGCACTATAAAAGTCAGTAGACACTAACAGTTTGGCTAATGCAGATCAAAAATTAAAATAAGTCATAAGACGGTTGTCCCTTGTTTGAATTATGAACTTAGATTAGGAAAAGCGATAGAACAAAGTTGCATAATTGTAGAAGACTAGCTGCTGTACGCAGTTTCATACGCGTAGACTATCTTGATATAACTATGTTTTTTCTCTTTTTAACTATCTATCTACATACTAGATCACATCAAGGACTGTTCAGCCATTTAGTCAAGAAAAGGCATCAAACAGATTGTGGGATCGACAAAATTAGTTTTGAACTAGTAATATATTTATATATTATATTATATGTGAAATAATGGATGAGATATGGATTTTGAAGCTCCCAGTTTGTATATAACCTAGTCGTTTTTTTGGTTATAAGTGCAACGTCTTTCACATCATCGTCTCACATCTCGACACTTACACTTAATTAGATTATATTTTTGCATATTGTGATGTAACACTTATCATATTTTATTCAAGTTCTCTAATAAGCGTATAAAAACTGTATCTCCGACGAAAGAGTCCTGGTTCCCACAGCACGGGTTTCAAGCCTAGTGTGGGAGCCAGGTGTTCCAATCTCCACCATTATGTAATTTTGCCTTTTGTCAAATAAATGTTTTTTTCATATTTTTTTCAATGTTAACCAACCACACATAATTCACTCATTTCATTTTCATTCTGGAAACAATCAGTACAAATAATCACAGAACAAATAATCAGATATATTTTGTCAATCTGAACAATGATCAGTCAAAAGTCACTACCAATCAAATTACCCACATACATTTTCCTTTATATTCTATTAGCAGAAGCAAATTAACTTATTACCCACTGTCAACGCCACACGAAACAAGCATTCATCAATTCGCATTTAAACTCACAAATTACAATATTCATAACCTGTGTTTATGGCGGCGGTAGACACGCAGTCTTTCCCGCGCGATAACTGATTGAGAGTAGCGAAAATATTCTGGGAGTGTAGATTGACACGAAACAATCCTTACATTATTTAAAAAAGTTGCTACAATCGCTGAACATAAAAAGACAATGGTTTATGAAAGTACAATTATAGCAATAAATTAAAATGGAGGAAATACATATGACAAGACGAGATGAGAAAAGAAAAGAATGGGGTAATTTTCAAGATTCTCTCCCTATAAAACCCTACCAACCCTGTAAAATGGTCGAAAAATGTAAAGAACAAATGACTGTCACAGTAGCTTAAAAAAAGCATTTTCCAGCATTAGTGGATTGATGCATGTTCAAATCTGGATTCTGATTCAATATTTTCTTTATTTGAATTAAATTTAAGGAAAGAAAAAGCAAAAAAAAAGAAACAAAGCAAGAAAAAATGAGGCCAAGAAGTAAGTGAGAAAAAGTAAATTGAGACGAGGAAAGGTGAATGACGCATGGCTTATATCAGTACTTTACCTTTCACACGTTAAAGCGCGCGTGTATCACTTATACAAGTTTTCGTTAATTAGAATGCAAAACTGTTAATTAACACATTATCATCCAAATTGTGGGTACAAAGGTAGGTGAGGACGGGTCTCGGTTTTGATGGGGCTACAGAATGTGCGCTACGATAGCGCGCGATCTTTCTTGGCAATTTGTTATTGGTCATTAGTTAATAGCTCATGTATAAAAAAATGTCGTCCAGTAAATATATAGCCACTACGTTTTATTGTGTTTTATATCTTCCACTGATATTTGTGATTACGCATTTTATAGACATTTAAAAAGTTTTAGAGTACATTTAAATTACTTACTAAGTGAGCGGCTGTTCTCTGAAATTCCATAGATTCCTGAGAATTATTTAAAGTACCAATTTAGGCCTTTGAAAAAATATTATTAGACTAACTGACAGCCTCTGTGTGGTGGTTGAGTAGGTCGGCTCACAACTCGGGGGTGGCGGTTTGGATACCCGCGGCAGGACCAGTATTTGTGCACAGAAAAAAAGCGCAAATACTTGTTTTGAGTCTGGGTATTGTGGTTCCATTGTCTTCGTAGTTCCTGGGTACCTATACACAGGGAATTCTATTTAGGGTCCTGGATCTATGTATGTGATCGTTGGGCGTTATCACTATTATTAACTTATGCTAAATCAGCAAAATCCTAATATGATATTGTCTAAATAGACGTTTCATGGGAAGGCCTATGTTCAGCCGTGGCTTCTTGCGTGTGTGATACCAATTAAGACTCGGGAAAATCAGACCAACTAAGTTATTTTACCTTGACTAGTCACTAACTCACTAGGCTAGACGGACCAGAGATCTGGTCGAAAATTCGTATAGAGGTGTTGGATCCAAGAAGTCAGTAGCCGCTGAAAGTGGCGCCCTATGGGGAGCTATAGATATATATGTATCAGTAAACGTCTCCCGGCTGATGACACTAATAACGAACGTTTTTTGATTGTTAATTTATCTACATTTTTGTTTATGTTTTGGCTCCACACTTGTGTATTTAGCCAGTGTCAAGTAATTGATAATTTATCAAGTTAATGATATTTCACGCAAATATGTGTCAAGTCACAGTCGAAGTCATCAAGTCAAGTCAAAGTCATACTCCTAGTAAAGTTGTGGCAACTTTACCTACACTCACGCCTGTAATCCAGCGCTTAACGAATAGAATGCCACCAATTTTATGCACTAACACTGAAAATAACATAAGTTATGGAAAATATTATAATGCGGTGACGCAATCTTTTTCGCTTTCCCGCCAAAACTCATTGTTAATTTAACTACATTTATTTTTTCACTACTGACGAAGGATGCACCATATTTAGTCGAATATATTGCATCAATCCACTCACAGAAGTGGGTCTGATTACGCTATTTATTCTATTACCCGCTGATTGTTGTGAACGAGGTTCGCTCAGAGCCGCCCATTAGCCGTATTGTTCCTTCCAGCTTGAGTATTCAAATTGAGCTATGTTGAATATTATACAGTAAATATGTATTGGGAGATAGTTAACTGTATTTTGGGAGATAGTTAACTGTATTTTGGGAAATTGGCCTGTCTAGGGTTAATGGTGCTGGCCATAGTAAAATATAAAGGAAATTTGGGAGCACACACGTAATGAAACACCGAGTCGGCAACACAACTGATTTTTCATCTACCACCCATACACAATATCCCACAGCCATGAATTTAATTAAACTAATTAGCCCCAAACTAAACAAAGCTTGTACGAATGACCCGGTAGCTCAATTGGTAGTAGCCCTGCTTTCCGAACTGCAGGTTTTGGATTCGATTCCAAGGACAAACAACAAGGACAATTTGTGTAATGAATATAAATGTTTGTTCTATGACTGTCCTTCTTCCCAAGATTAAATTATGTATTTAAATACCAAATTAGTCAAGATTAGTTCAGCCATTTAATCACGAAAAGATAATGAACAGAAAGAAAGACAAACAGGGTTACATACAAAATAATGCTTAGTATGGATTGTGATTGTTTTATGACAAGTCAAAATGACATTTCTGCAAAGAATGTCAAGAAATCGTTTTTGAAACCACAAAATATTTTAAGTCTGTGGTTGAAAAACTAACGCCCGTTTGTACTAAAGTCTATTCGAAAAGGGTGAAAGGGAGTTTTGGCGGGAAACGAAAAAGATCGCGTCATCGCATTGAATTTTTTTCCAAAACTTGTGTTATTATCAGTGTGTACCTAAAATTGGTGGCATTTTATTCGTTTTGTGCTGGATTACAGTCATGAGTGTGGGAAAGTGGTACAATGATGGTGAAACGTTTCTTTTCGTTATGTATTCCATAACTCCATAGAAGCTTCAAGTAAAGTTGCCACCACTTTACTAGGAGTATGACTTTGACTAGACTATTACTTGACTTGATGACTTCGACTGTGACTTGAATATTTGCGTGAAATATCATTAACTTGATAAATTATCAATTACTTGACACACTGGCCAAATACACAAAAGTGCAGAGCCAAACAATTTAAAAAAAAGGGGAAGTTGACAGCCACATGACAGCTACTAACAGTACTACAATACAAGTCAAAATAAATATCAAAGTGTAACACTTCCTAAAATTAGTTACACCTTAATTTGTACAGTGATCCCAATTATGACCCACTTCATCTTACAAACGTCAATTTCAACGGTTAAGTTTAAGCTTTTTGTAGCAGTAACAATGTTGCTTTTTTTTACACAACGTTTTAGGGTTAACCGTATCAAAATCAAAGGATGCCAAAAGGGGGCAAGTTCAAATACAGAATGACAAACCTTTTTTTAACACCCTATCTATAACCGGCAGACAATAAAAGAAAAAGAATGAAAAAGTTACAAAACAACGTCACAAATTTTTATGTTCGAAATTTAAAACTTTATTATTTAATAAACTGTTGCAACTGTTATTTTGAAATGGGGATCGAAAAAAAAATACATTCATTAGGGGTAATAAAAAGGTAATGGTCTATTGTTATCGATCGATGAATTTTTGTGATGATTTTGCGATTTTTTACGATCGATGCGTCGATTTTACGATGCGTTTGACGATGATGCACTTTTTTCATGAGAGCGGTTGGCCAGGTGACATTTAAGCCCTTTTATGACTCTTTAAATATTTTATTTCTAATAGGAAGTCTGCTTTGGTATTTGTTGCACGATTACATTCTATACTTACATTAATATTTAAACCTTTTTTTTTAGAAATAGTAATATAAAAAATACACGTTAAATATAAACAAATATACATAGGTACATAGGAAATAATTTTATAACTATATTTAATATTTCTTATGGGTATTTTTGGTACTCTCCAAAATCTGAATCAAAACCATAGACCAAAAATGTTTTTGCTAGGCTTATGTTGGTCACAACTAAAATATTATCAATAAAATATAGAGATGCTCTTTACTATACGGATCTATCAACTGCAGAATAAAAAAATATCACCCCGTCGTCGTCGCCGCCCGAGACACGTCTTGAGCGACCCGGTGGATCCTGTAGCAGCCGTAGTATCAGCTGCGCTAAGATCACCGCACCAGTCTAGCCCTTCTGGCTCAGGTACCGCTTTCGGCACCGGTATAGGATACCAGCGTAACACAATCAGACACCGGCCCCGCCGGCGAGGTCGACGTACCCCCCGTTTAACCCCCCGACGTAACCCACTTTTGTGGCGCAAGTTAAGTTGAAAGAGTTGATGCAAGTTTGTTAACCGTTTCCACCTAGTTTACACGCAACTAAAAGAGTACAATTTAGTTTTAACGCAGGGCCGCCCTACGCGCTTTTTATATTTATTTATTTTTGGCAGATTTCCACAATATATTGACTACGGCTTTTCACTTAGCATCTTAGCATATATATTCATTACATACTCTGTACTCTTTAATTAATTATAAATATTGTAAAACACAATAGAAAAAAAATACATCACTGTAAAGTTTCTTGTAGCTTCTTCTTTACAGATGTAATCGAAGCTTCGGATCGGGGTTTTCTTTTCTGCATTGTGTCGGATTGGCACTAGTAGCGAGAAAGAAAACTTTTTTTCTTCAAATTATGTAATATTTGACTATTAGCTCTATCTAATTTTATATGCTTAGTACAATAACTTAATTTTAAGTACCTAATATAATTTTGACTTGTAAAAATGCTAAAAATAGTCTATTTGCAATAAATCCTTTGACATTGACTTTGATATCAAGCAAAATGTGGTCAAACGCTAGGTTATCATAAAAAAGTAGGTATTCATAGACCTCCATAAAATAATGAACATCATTTAAATTCATCGGCTGGTATCATAACCACCCGCAGCACATCAAAACAGTTTAACCATGTCATTTAACCGGATAATGATAGGATAACCGAATGTAAAGCATTAAGTTTGTGTTTACTGATTTGTTTTTTAACTAATTTATTGCGCCCAAGCACGGCATATCACGCCCATGTTGAGATGGGACGAGGATCAATATTCGTTGCTGGAAGTAACAAACATTTTAAGGTCTGTATTACAATTGGGTTATAAGATGTCAGACAGCCAGTCAGTCAGTCAGTCCTTTTGTCAGAACAGAAATATCCTCAAATATCAAGTTTCACGTCCTGTGGTTTGGGTTCTATTGTTGTGTAGATGTCAGTCAGCCAGTCAGTCAGTCAGTTCTTTTGTCATAACAGAAAGACTCTCAAATACCAAGTCTCACGTCCAGTGGTTTGGGTTGTATTGTTGTGTAGATATCAGTCAGCCAGTCAGTCAGTCAGTCCTTTTCTCATAACAGAAAGATCATCAAATACAAAGTCTCACGTCCAGTGGTTTGGGTTGTATTGTTGTGTAGATATCAGTCAGCCAGTCAGTCAGTCCTTTTCTCATAACAGAAAGATCCTCAAATACCAAGTCTCACATCCAGTGGTTTGGGTTGTATTGTTGTGTAGATGTCAGTCAGTCAGTCAGTGACTCAGGACAAAATATACTAGAGTTTACTTTTGTAATGACTTCAAATGTAGTACAAGTGGTTACCACATCCATATTACACCCACATCTTTGTACCACTATAAGGGTCATTCCATTCTAGAGAAACGAGATTTTAACCATGGTTATTATATTTAAATTAATTAATAACATGGTAATGTGTGTTTAACAATAAGTTATTAGCGTTAAAGCTTGATAAAAATGGCCATTAGTGTCACAGGAAGTTGTAATGATGGATTTTTAGAACAAAATAAAATTCTGGTTTTTTAAACTTTTAGTTGCTTATTTCAATCTGGTCGTTGAAAAGAATCCGAAAAAGGCGGTTGTGAATTTTGAACTGTTTTCCATTACCCGTGTATTTTTGAATTTTAATGTGTAATAAGGGTGGATTATTAAAGTGTTCGTGAACATACACGAGTGTTGGCAATGGTTCCAAGTTTTAAAACTATGCCTTTTCGTTTTCTCTTTAAGGCTTCCTAGAGCCTTCAGTAAAATATTTACCATTTTACTGTGGCATTTTGTCTGACAAAATAAAAATTTGACATGACATAACCATACAAAATTCCTCACTTGACATTGGCAGAATTATCGCTAAAAATAAACGAAAAGAAGAAGAAGAATCTAGTATTAGTCGCAAGAAAGTAACATTCTATAAAAAAGGCAAACGAAAAAGCTTGCAAGAAAAGATGGTCGACATGATATTAGGATGTAATTATATTAGAGACAAAAACATATATACAATATACAAGTTGTTTTTATACAAGAAAAACTTGTATAAAAACAATTATACAAGTTTTTCTTGTCCTCTATTAATCACACTAATAATAAATAATAAAGGCTATAGTTTGTATGTGTGTATGTTTATTACTCCTTCACGCTCAAACGGCTTAATAGATTTGGATGAAATTCAGTACCAAGATAGCTTATACACTAGATTAACATATAGGCTACATTTTATCCCGGAAAAGTGACATTTTCCCGTGGGATGAGCAAATAATTAAAATACTTTTTATCCGTGGGTAAAACCGCGGGGCGCAACTAGTTACAAATAAATGTTACCATAGGCTGTATTTTTTCTACAAAAACAACAATAAAAAACTTTTCTAATAACCAAGCTTATTGTAATGGTCTCTTTGTTTCAGATCGTTATTATTGATGCGTCAGTTGCAGCCAATTGCAAATTGCAATCAGTGAGCAATCAAGATTTCAATACAGCCTATCATTATGATGATAAATTAAAATACCTACTCAACCATAATCTCAATATTTGTTTCAAATCCCCCAAAACATCCCATACTCATCCCTCATCCCCCTTAAATACCCCATCATGGGGTATTTAGCCTTTCATAAATAATGTGATGTTACTAAGGGTACTTAAAACACAACTATACATTTGATACTCAAATTGAATTACTTTTATGTGATTCTAGACTGGGAGATAATGTCAAAAATAATTACTGGTTGTTTAGTTATACTTTTTGAGGTATAAAAAATCTTTTTTGTTGAATTCACATGACGCTTTTCATGCCACGATCCTCATGGGTTCGGCATAACCACGAAATGGCAGGAATCTTGGTGAATTTTGAGGTTACTGCTCTAAACTGCTGAGTTAAGGCTCTTGCGGCACCCGCGGGAAGAGAAAGGGTGGTACTATTCTCAAACCGGTAATTATTATTACATTAAGAAATTTTGTTACTATAAAAAACTGAGTGACCTTCTTCTAAAGTAAAAAAAATCAATCACAGTCTTGAATTCAACAAAGCAAATTATACATTTTCTTTGGTAACCACATCCGACATTATCTCCTGAACTATTTGTCACCATAAAAACTAACTATCACGTATGCACGGTACTCTTGACAAATGAAAACTGAGCTTTCAGGAAATTAAACCATAAAGTTTGAGTGGTTATGGCTACTGAATATCCGTTTACATACCTACTGTGTTTCAGCATCAAAATGTACTTATTCTTAGTTACATTAACTTTGTGAGGCATTAGAGCTAGTATAGTATATAGTAGTATAGTAGGTAGCTGTATAGTTTTACCGCCGGAGCGAGATGGTGAATGCTAGCATGATTCCATCGGTCGTCCTCTTCCCTCAATTATGGTCGAGGAGGGCGATGGCTGGAACATGCGTCAAGCTCGTGAACGGGTGCTGCTTGCGGAAGCTGTTTTGCTCGGTGGTGTACGCACAATTACAAATAAGTACTTATGTTTATGTGTTATTGGCTGTTTTGTCCTCCGTGTATTATATATATGTTTATGTTGTTAATAGGCTTAATTAATATATAGAAAATAATCTAACAAAAAGCACGGACCCAGGTGTCTGTAGAAATGCAGTATAAAAAAAAGGCATGATTCCATCTCGCCCCATCCCGGTGGCGGACGGATCACTTGAGACGCAGTTGGATGCCGGGGCGAGATGGGATATGCTAGCGCGATCCCACCTCGCCCCATCCTGGTGGCAGACGGATCACTTGAGACACAGTTGGATGCCAGAGCGAGATGTTGAATGTTAGCGCGATCCCATCTCGCCCAATCCTGGTGGTGGATGGATTACGGGGGGCTTTAGCGGGTTTGAGTCCCACATGCCACCTTTTTTTTTTTTTTTTTTTTTTTTTTACTTCAAACTTGTCTAGCATTTGACCACGCTCTCACCTGATGGGAAGTGACGATGCGATCGAAGGTGTAGCATGCTAGCCAAGTAAATACCTATTCACTCTTCTCTTGAACACGCCCGGGTCATATTTCGCCGGAAACACAGACGCTGGCAGGGCATTCCATTCCTTAGCCGTTCTAATTAAGAACGTTGAGTCAAATCGCTTGGTACGAATGGGTGGTATTTCGACCACAAAAGGATGGCGCTTAGCCGAGCGTCTAGTAGTCCGGTAGTGGAATGGTGATGGGAGAATTAGATCATGCAGTTCTTGAGCGCATTCACCGTGGTGTAATCTGTAAAAAACCGACAGACTTGCCACCTTACGTCGATGTGCAAGGCTCTGGAGCCTTTCACCAACCAAAGTGTCGTCGTCAATGAGCCTTTTGGCACGCCGTTCGATCGAGTCCAGAGCCTCAAGCTGGTACTTGGCAGACCCGTCCCACAGGTGGCAGCAGTACTCCATACACGATCGGACTTGTGCTTGATACAGATTTAGAAGCTGTCCAGGTGTGAAGTACCGCCTTACCTTGGACAATATGCCGAGTTTTTTTGAAGCTACTTTGGCTTTGGACTCGATGTAGGATCCAAAGTTTAGGTTTGACGTAAGATCAACACCCAAAAGCTCAAGATGGTTTCCTAAACTTACAGATACACCACGGAATGAAGGAGCCAGATGGAGTGGGCTCTTTTTAGCAGTGAATAAACACGCCTGTGTTTTTGCAGCATTGAACCTAACCAAGTTAGCATCGCCCCAATCGGACACGGCTTTCAAAGCCAGGTTCATGCGCTCAACCATAGCCTCTCTCTCAATCCGGACGTCGTCACCACTGGCTCGGGCACTGGATGTGTATCTTTCAACAACAGTACTATCATCTGCATACCCAAAGGTACCGGGCTTTAGCAGATCATTGATGTGGAGTAAGAATAGTGTTGCTGAAAGAACTGACCCCTGAGGTACACCAGCATTAATAGCTAATTGATCGGAAGAGCAGCCATCAAGAACTACTCTAAGCGATCGTTCCCTCAAAAAGTCTGATATCCAAGTGCACAAACCAGCAGGTAGTCCGTAAGATGGAAGCTTATTCAGAAGACCGTCGCGCCAGACCCAATCAAATGCCTTAGAGACGTCTAGAGATACAGCAAGTGCCTCTCCATGCATCTCTAAGGCTTCGCTCAATATGTGAGTGGCATACGCGAGAAGATCCCCAGTGGACCGGTTTCGGCGAAATCCGTATTGCCGGTCACTGAGGAGATCATTGTCTTCAAGGTATGGCAAGAGCTTGTTGTTAATTATACGCTCCATACTCTTACAGAGAATGGAGGTAATTGAGATGGGTCGATAGTTGGCAGGATCAGCACGACTGCCCTTCTTAGGTACAGGTTGTACGTTGGCTAGCTTCCATCTCATAGGGACTATTCCGGTGTCTAGAGAGAGGCGAAATAGGCGTGTTAGAATGGGAGACAACTCGGGTGCACAGCTCTTAAGTACAATTGCAGGTATACCATCGGGACCACTGGCTTTGTTCACGTCTAGACTGCGTAATGTTTTTAGTACTTCCTTCTGACGTATGCGTATTTCTGGCATGAAAACACCGCATTGTGGAAGGCAGGGAGGTACCTCATTAGCAGTATCTAGACGCGAAGCTTCTGCAAAGAGAGTGGCAAACAAGTTTGCTTTTTCTTTTGCAGTGTGAGCCAGCGATCCGTCTGGTTTCAATAATGGAGGCAGTGAGGATCGACAGAAGTTCGCTTCAACCGATTTGGCTAGGGACCAAAAAGCCTTACTACCAGCTGGGTAGGAAGCAAGTTTAGTCCCTATTCGACCAATATGATTGAAACGAGCCTTCCTTAATTCCTTCTTACAGGCCTTGGCGGCAACGTTAAAGGCTTTCTTCTTAGCTCGAGTGTCCGAGGCCTTGCGTTTTCGAGCGTCAGCCCATGCCAGATATGCCGCATGCTTCTGCGCTTCAGCACGTGCACATTCGGCTCCAAACCATGGGCTGGCTTTGCTGGTCACGGGCTTATCGGAAAATGGAATAAAATATTCCATAGCCCGACATACTACCTCAGTAACCGCATTCGCGCAGACCGTCGGATCTCCAGAAGAAAAACACGTTTGCCGCCAAGGATATGAAGCGAAGAAATGTCGCATCTCGTCCCAGTCTGCTAAGTTGTATCTCCAGACACGCCGATTGCTCTTAGGGCTTGGGTCAGGCGGGGAGTATACTGAAACGGACTTGACCAGACAGTGATCGGAACTACCAATGGGTGAGGATACCGCCACAGAGTATCGGTCTGGTTCAGTCGTGAGCAGAAGGTCGAGGCAGTTAGCAGTGTGGCTATCAATATCAGGTACTCGCGTTGGCTCTTTAACAATCTGCGTTAAATTGAGCGCCAAAGCGAGCTTACGCGTCTCTCTCCCAGCGTGGTCCGTGATCCGGTGTGGGACTAACCACTCCTGGTGGTGAGCATTAAAGTCCCCCAGAACAACAAGCTGAGCCGAAGGATAGCGTTGCTGAGCCACATCTGCCGCTTCACTGAGATACTCCATTAGAAGAGTTGTCTCCCGGTCACCGCTATGTGATCTGTACACACCGGCATAGAGAATTTTCTCAATGCCGGTGTCCACAAGCACCCAAATCACCGAAAAGTGGGGATGTTCAAGGTTTCGGAGACGCAAACAGCAAATGTCATCACGGACGTAAACGCAGATACCAGCGCGTGGAAGGAAGCGGTTTTCCAAGATGAATCCTGGATAGTCCAGATATGCCGTGTCTGATGGACATCCTATTTGCGTCTCAGTCAAGAAGAGCAAGTGCGGTTTGTTGGTCTCCAGATGATGATGGACCGTTTGCAGATTTGAGTGCAGCCCACGAATATTTGTGAGGTGCACTTTAAGAGTGAGGACGTGCATCTGCCGTTTAAACTTGCTCAATTTATTTGACTTTTTCATAATTGGGTGAGTTAGGTAGACAAGTAGGAAGTGGACGAGATATTGGGATGCTAACCCTCAGTAATAGAGAAGCTCCTACGCCAATGGAGAACTTGCGCGGAGACTGCGGGGACGCCCGAACCCCCCTGAAATTGCCCACAAGTTCCTCACTTCCAGTCGCCAACTGGCCCTGTGGACAACCTCAGGATTTTACACAAGCGGTGGGGCAGCCTTTTGTAGTTGGCTAGACTACTACTTGGGCCCCCTACAACTTGCGGTCGGCCAGCAGAGAGCACCGTGCTTCGGATCCCGCTACCCTCCGAAGCAAGGTCTCCGACGCGAAAGCATCTCCATCACCAATACCGGTCTGCATACCCAACACAACTGTCCACATCTACTCGTCAGAACGGCTTCATTAGACATCACGATGGAATACGACGAGTCGCTTGGCATCGTGGTTTTGTCTAATGGGTGGTAACTAAGCCGGCGGCTAAGGCCTTCCACCAGTTATTTGGTTGCTCTTTTGGCACCACCCAGGGGTCACGTGTAGGGAAACTAGGGTTAAAGCCTACGGACGCGAGCAAACATAAACCCCCAGAACCTGCCATCACCCCGTGGTGGCAAGGAAGTGAGCATTTCCTCCCGTCCAAAAAAAGGTAACTTTATAGTTTGCCTGTCTGTCCATCTTCTATATAATCCATATCAAAATGAGTGTTCAGAAATTGTTAGATTTGGTCCCTCTTCTCCCTCCCGCAATAGGACAAATCAAAGTACGACTAAATGACATCCTTTCACAGTTTACTAGGTGGTAGGACTTTTCTGCAAAGTTCGTCTAGGTAGGTACCACCACTTTGCCAGTTATTCTACCGCCAAGCAGTAGTGTGAAAGCACTACTGTGTTCCGGTTTGAAGGGCACTGTAGCTAGTAAAATTACTGGGCAAATGAGACTTAATGATCTGATCTCACAGTCAAGTAATCTTATTACCAGACTGTGCTGATGTCTCAGGAGGATGGGCGCAGTGCAGTGTCACGCGAAACTTTATATTTTGGAGTTCCAAATGACACTGTTCTGTTATGGGCAGCCGTGTCGCTTAACATCAGGTGAACGACTAGCACATCATTCAATAACATAAAAAAAACGTTGTCATTCCACCAATTCGCACTAAACGATTTTGTCAAATTTTATTGTACGTACTGCTAAGGAATAAAACTCATTGCCATATTGTCGTGAATCCTGCGCTCCTGTGTCGTGTTTCCTGAAACCTCATACCCTACCTTTAACTTGGGTGTCTTTAAGGCCAAAGTGAATAGGTACATTCTAGATTTACGTGCTCCAAATGACCACACCGTCGCTTGTCATCAGGCGAGTTGAGGTCGTCAAAAGTGAACCTGTAACTGCAAAAAAAAACCACACAATACTAGAAAGTACGAACAATACTAGTCCGAGAAACCGAGATACTGTCTACTGCTTTTCATGTTATTGGAAAATAACAAAATTAAGTCATAAACTTAATTTAAACCACCTTTATTTCGAAATGAATACATTCAAGTTTTTAGCACCACTAATAATAATATTAATAACGCTTAACGATCACATACATAGATCCTGAACTCTAACTAGGATTCCCTGTGTCTAGGGACCCAGGAACTACGAGGATCATGGTCCTACAACAGCCAGACTCAGAACAATGAGAATGATTTCACTTTTTATCTTTACACTCATACTTTCTCTGTCGCGGGAATTGAGCCCGCAGCTTCCGAGATATAAACCGACCAGCTCAACCAAAACATCACATTAGCTGGAAAATATATATAAATATTACAGTACTCTACCTATCTACTCTAGACAATCTATACTTAGACACTAGCCCTGAAGCACACGGCTTTGCATACATAATGCGCCTTTGCCGTGACAACTGTCATATTTCGTACTAAAATATACTTTGTATGATCTAACTTTTCCTACTTCATTAATTTCCTCACACATTAAAAGCAAAGGTTTAATAATGCAAAAGATTTTATGTAGGGCCATGAAAATGGCGGTTATAATTTTCAGAAATGAAATACTACATATGTATAGTAGGTACATGTCTTAATTTTATCCATTTAGCTACGTTAAATGTTTTGGAAAAATTCGGATGCTTAGATATTATGGCTTAAGAGATACTGGTGTCGATTCTGTGCCGAATTCTCTAAAACTAAAGTAAACTTAAAGTGTGGCGGTACTCTTCTGATAAAGGGGAAATGAAAAAGACGGAAATTTGTTAATTTCGTTTAGCTTTAGAGCATGCGACACAGAATCGACACCACTATACGATTAAATTACGAGTAAGGCTGGATCTGCACGAACTTCACACTTCAAATACGGTAGGTAAAACAAGCCAATAAATATGTTGTAGTGAAGCCTACAGTTAAAAGAAAACATTATTATTTACATAGATTTTATACATTTATTTACACTTAGGGAAACGACACGTAAGATGTTCCTGTGATGTATATCTACCGATCCACTGCCAAAATAACCCATACCAAAGGCTTTAAGTACAATTTTAGAGCACAACATTCTATTCACAATGACCCAGAAAACAAAAAGGTATTAATATAAGTGTTTTGGAACATTTCAGGAGCCTGCAAGGAACGTTCAGATTAAGCATTACAGAAGAAATAAAATGAAAAACCAAAAGTCGTAAAATATCATAAAAAACTGAAACTATTCATTAAGAAAAGTGTGCTACTAAGTACTATGGCGTAGGGGTAACCCTACAATGTACCAAATCGAACCTGACTGAAGTTGTAGTGTTTGTTGTTAGACAGAGGCCAGTATTTTTTTTATTTTAATCACTTTTTTTTTACTTTTGATAGCATTTGACCACTGTCTCACTTGATGGTAAGTAACGACGCGGTCGAAGATGACAAGTGCTAGCCTAAAACATACCGGTTCACTTTTGCCTTGAATAGTCTCAGATTATATTTTTGGAAACAATCAGTTTATTGAACAGCTGTGATGTTAATAGTTCAGATAGACCGACAGACAGATATCAGAGGCTTAGTAAATACTTACCTCTTTTGGTATGGGATCTTAAAATGTATAGGTAAGGTAACATGCACTGTTAATAAAATAATTTCAGAATTTCTATTAGGAATGCACGTTATAATTTTCATCAAATAATTACTAAAACGTGAAAATAAACATAACTCTAATGGTGTAATCACAAAACATTTAAACAAGCCTTAAACATAGTGTTTAACTCCTTTTTTGTATTGTTAAACACACTTTTGACGTCTGCCTAAGCCTTGTTTATGTATTTGTGGTAACATGCTATCTAATAAAATCCTGTTTGAATATATTAAAATCTATAACCACGCCATTTATACGCTCGCCATTTTCATAGCCCCACATAATTTCCGTGCCAGGATTAAGATAAGAGGATTCGCGGCCATTTCCAGCAAAGTGTCCACATTTGACGACGAAATGTTCACATTCGACGACAAAATGTTCATGACATCAAAGTGTTCATGATTAACGTCAAAGTGTTCACATTTGATGAAGTGAGATGTGTACTTTAATGATGGTGAGATTGGGAGAGATTATGACGTATTTTGTTGCAGAAGTGTCTTACATTAAGGTTATGTTGGGGTGTGTGTAATTATTATCTATCGTCTCTTTCACTCTATACTTATGCAACTTACAAATTAATCAAGCAGGTAAAAATTACGCTCCCGCCCAGATAGTAGTGCTAAAATAGCCTATTTGCAATTAAAAAAAAAATTACTTGGACTTTGATTATATATACTTAGATGGATAGACAAAACTCTTTATTGAAACACCACATTATAGAGGTATGTGCTTTTTTTTGGTAAATGACAAATGTATGGAAGACGTTCTTTTTTTGCAAACTCATACGTTTTTATCTTGGTATTGATGCAATTTTTTTGAAAATTTTCAATCTATACAGTCAATACTTTTACTGTGGTACCTATTTTCTACTTACCACATTTTTAAAATATTATTTTCTGTTGTCATAATTTATTGCGTAAATATTAATTTGTAATAAATAATAACGGCAATGAAACTGACACTCAATAACAAAATTTAATTATATTTTCTAATGTATCAAAAACAAACGGGTGCAGATACACGCCCGTAAAATATTGAAATACGACGTCTATAATTTTATGACGTAACAAAATTATCAAATAAAATAAACTTTTTAACGTCGAATCTTCAGTTTTACTACTTAACACCGTAGGGAGTTTTAAATCGTTCGACAAACTTAACTTTGCATATCTGCATAAATATTTTAGAGGAAATCGTTGGGGGAATGGATTTTTGTAACTGCAAAGTTATCTTTGCATTATTTTGCTATCTACAAATCCAATTTAAAAGGCATAAAATGAAAGCATGCTATTTGGAAATTAGGAGATTTTTTTAAAATTAAGTAGTTGTAGAATTTATATAGTCTTTTGTTAATAACTTTTTATAATTATTACTAGAGGGTGCCGCAGTTTCACCCGCAGCTTAAAATTTTTTCCGTCAAAATGGAATTTTCTGGAATGACACATCCTGTTTTCGAAATTGTTGATTCTTGAACATTTCGGTTACTTTGAAGTTTTCCTTCACCGTTGTAAAAGCATTCCGCAAATACTCATAGCTTGAAAGATGCAGGACCGAGCGAAGCGAAAGCAAGTTCCGTACATAATCGAGATAAATAAAATCTCTTGGTCGTCGCATCGCGCCTGAACGAATGGAACATTTTCACTAATCTTTATTTTTATTGTGTTTATTATCGTCAGGAGTAGGTTCTTACGGAAGAAAAATTTAAAAAGTTGAGCGGAAAATTCGAAAATGTATAATAACAACACCCAACGATCACATACACAGATCCCGGACCCTAACTAGGATTCCCTGTGTCTAAGTACCCAGGAACTACGAGGACCCTGGTTCCACAACACTTAGACACAGAACAAGTATTTGCGATTTTTTTTTCAGTGCACAAATACTTGTCCTGCCGCGGGGATTGAACCCACGCCTCCAGCCTATGACCCGACCTGCTCAACCACCACACACAGAGGCTGTCAATGTAATGCTAAATGCAAAACGCCATGGCCTACGTAAGCTTCCTTTGTTGCACAATAATAATAATTTTCACTAGGTGGTAGGACTTTACTGCAAAGTTCGTCTAGGTAGGTACCACCGCTTTGCCAGTTATTCTGCCGCCAAGCAGTAGTGCGCAAGCACTGCTGTGTTCCGGTTTGAAGGGCACTGTATCTAGTGAAATTACTGGGCAAATGAGACTTTATGATCTGATCTCACAGTTTAGTAATCTTATTACTAGATTGTGCTGATGTCTCTGGATGACGTGCGCAGTGCAGTGTCACGCGAACCTCTATACTTTAGAGTTCCGAGTGACACTGCAGCTGATATGGGCAGCCGTGTCGTTTAACATCAGGCGAACGGCTAAATTGTCACGTCATTCCTTAATATAAAAAAAAAAATAATAACGTCCAACGATCACATACATAAATACAATATACAATGATATGTATAACAGTAGGTACTGCGTCCAAGTAACGTAAAATCAACCATACACGCCATGTAACGGTCAGTGCATGAGTCATAGAAACCCGCATTTTTTGCTCGTGTTTGCTGTTTACTCATTGTTCCATAGAGAATTACGGCTCTGCAGTGCGGTAGTGGTTAGTACATACTTGGGGATTATACTTGGAACTTTTAAGATTGGTACTACAATTTAACTAATAAATGTTTATGCAAAAGCCTAAGAAATAGTTGAAGAAGGGTAGAGGTATGGTAGAGGCTTTGTTCCGTAACGGTACTTTTTTTTTTTGTCCGGGCGCTAAGGCCCTGCCCGCGAGCTATTATCGTCAATGTTTCTTTTTTGACGGTTGACTACTATTACATAACTTATTCTAGGCAGTCCGTTCCCCCCCTCCCCCATTATGTTTGTCTATTACTTATTTTTTTACAATATATTTATTTTAATATGCCTATTTTAGTATTCTTAGGGTAAATTAGTAACCGTAACGGTACTTGTAGATAGAAAGGTAGATAAACTCTGTATGGAAACACCACATCATAAACAATTAACAATAATCATAGACATTTGGACTGTCATTAGGTCATCGCGGCCAGTATAGTCCAAATGTTTCTTTTTGTAGTATGTAGTGTTTAGTATTAGTCATAATATCATTGTAGTATTTATTTGATAATAAAGTCAATTTGCTGGAAAAAAAAAATTACCAAAGTGTAATAATGGGTGGTCATATCGCACAGGGCGATCTTTTTCATCTTATTTCAGACAACCTTGCACGGAAAGGAATAACACAGTAATATATGATAATTCAATATTTACTCATAACAATTAGTACAAAAACAGCTACTAAATATCTTCACATAAAAAAAGCGTTCAGTCAAATTCAATATCTAAAAAGTCATTAAGCTTGTATAATGCATTTTTCATAAATAAGCTTTTAATTTTCTTATGAAATCAAGAAGTGACAAGTTTCTTAAATTAACCGGCATACATAATTAGTTTATTATAAAATCCTTACTTCCTCACTTTAGCTAGTTACTCTGGGAAGGACAAGTTTATCTTTGTTTTTTAGGTTTATAAATAAACTAGCTTCTGCCCGCGGCTTCGTCCGCGTGGTCTATAGGAAAGGGGGAGAAGAAAATTTTTCATAGATAATTCAACCACCCATTTCACCCTCTTAGGAAGGAATTTCGAAAAACCCTTTCTTGGTGGATACTTACATTTTACAAAAAACACACCCTCCAAATTTCAAGTCTCTAGGAACAGCGGTTTAGGTTGTGCGTTGATATATATGTCAGTCAGTCAGGACTTTGAATTTTATATAGATAGAAGATGAATAATTAAATAAATATGTGTGAACATTTCACACAGCGCCATCTAGCCCCAAACTAAGCAATACTTGTACTATGGGACCCAGATAACTGATACAATATTTAGATACTTTTTTGTTTGTTTTGTAAATACATTCATAGAATAGAATATAACACCTAGACACAGAACAAACATCGATATTCATCACACTAATGTTTGCCCTGGGTGGGAATCGAACAAACAATCCACAGTTCAGAAAACTAACAATTGAGCTATCATGCCAGTTAATAGGCTATTTGACTACTATTAAAAATGAACAAGTAAATATTATTTTCATAAAGTAGGTTGAAAATGAATGTAATCATTGTAAAAATAAGTATAATCGGTAAATTAATCACGGAGTAGTACGCTTTTAAAGTTTCATCGCCTGTCCCTTTCTCGCAAAACAGAGATCGTGTTGTGCTTCCTCACAGTTTCTATGAAGGCATGGCTTGTGACGTCACATGCCAAAAAGATTGTATGTAGAGCTACCACAGCTTAGTAATGAGTTACAATGAGTACTGGTAACTGACGTCACTGCGTGTTTGAGTTGTCTCTTTCTATTTCTGTATTTTAAAATGCCTGTAACTTAGTCATTTTTTGAGATATTCAAGTTTTGTTTTCACAGTTATCTATTTTTTGAGGTATATTATTTATGTATGTAATAAAAATATAGTAGTCAAATAGCCTATTATTATATTTTCAATTTAATTTTTTTTAATTATGTATGTATTTAAAATGTAAATATGAATTATGTAAATATTTTTTTATATTATGTTGTGTATGTTCATTTTTCTCAGATACTTATAATATTCATCCTGGGACGAAGTGACCAAATACATTCATTTCAAATTCGAGTTCATTTATCTCCAGACAAGTTCATTATGTGTGCAAAGATATAAAAACGCTAGTAGAAGTCCTAGAGACATTTTTAATGTAGAATGATGACTGAATTGGCTACATTTCTACTAGGTGGTAGGACTTTGTTGCAAAGTTCGTCTAGGTAGGTACCACCGCTTTGCCAGTTATTCTGCCGCCAAGCAGTAGTGTGCAAGCACTACTGTGTTCCGGTTTAAAGGGCACTGTAGCTAGTAAAATTACTTGGCATTTGAGACTTTATGGTCTGATCTCACAGTCGAGTAATCTTATTACCAGACTGTGCTGATGTCTCAGGATGTTGTGCGCAGTGCAGTGTCGCTTGAAACTCTATGTTTTAGGGTTCCGAGTGACACTGTTCTGTTATGGGCGGCCGTGGCGCCTAACATCAGGTGAACGACTAACTCGTCACATCATGCAATAAAAAAAAAAAAAAAAAAAAAAACACCTGATGGTGAGTGATGATGAATATATAAATAAGTAAGTATATGGCCGAGGGTGCAGCACGCAATTTCATGAGATGCCGATTTATTGTTGTCCTAATAAAGGTTGGGCCAAATAGAAAGGCCAGGGTTTATACCACACAGACTCTGTAAATGACCGCTCGCCGCGGGCAGTTTCCAAAGTACGCCAATTTGTTGCAACCTTGGATTTTCATTTTAATTACATAAAAGGTAAACAGCAACTTAAACATAGTTGCCTCTTTTCAGCTCACTGTAAGTAATGGACAACACGTAATCGACGAAACCGCAAAACCAGCAACATTGTTACCGAATAACAAAACTCTTTGCAAAACAAGTAAAAAATAGTAACTTTATTTTCGATAATTTAAAATTAACTCCCCGAAGTATTCATTTTAAATGAATTATCTACCACTTTGCACCTGAAAGACGCTTGCAATAACATCTGGGAATTCTAGAAGGAAAGTTCGGCGTTAATTTGTTATTGCTGGAAAGGAAAATATTGGTATAGCTGGAAGTCTGCTCTAGGAGATGGTATTGGAAGATAGAGCTATCTAATGAAATATAATTAGAGCTGTTAACATTAAAATGGTAATTATAAATCACTAGTTGCGCCTCGCGGTTTCACCTGCGTATGAAAAGTTATTTCATTATTTACTCATCTATATATTATATATATCATACTACACATATTTCATCCAAACCCATTCAGCCGTTTGAGCGTGAAGGAGTAACAAACATACACACAAACACACATACAAACTTTCGCCTTTATAATATTAGTGCTATTTTTAATTTGGTTTCACTTAGTCCATCGCACAGAAGACATGACATCCGGAGCTTCGATTACACCCTTAAAGAAGAAGCTCCAAGAAACTGGAGATATTTTGTAATTTTTAGACTACTAAATGAAACCTCACCTTTGGTTCAGTAGATGGCACCATTAATGGTACAAGCGACACCGTTAATTAACTTTATATCATGTCTAATTTTCTTCGAGCATTTTAATTTTAGATCAGTAGTACTATCGCAAATATTCTTATATTGCTTAGAACAATAAAATACCTTACTAATTTTAAAAAGTCAAAAAATTGAATATATATATCTTTTTTTTAATAGCCGCGTTTATGTTCACGACATAAAACTAATTTCCATCGATGAAGACTAAAATATAGACTTTACTTAGAATCTCGTTAGAAGAAACGACACAAAAGACAGAGGTGTTAATATCTACTCAGAGAAACGTGAATAAACTTAAATTAGAGATGGAGCCACTATAACACTTAGTGCACGTAGTGATGTGAGAAACCAAGACTCAGTCAAAAGTCTTGGCTTAGATCTTTTTTACATTACAATATAAAAAATTATCTAAGAATACCTCATCGTATTCTGTGTTCAAGATCAAACTGTTTACATTTTAAGATTCAAAACAACAAAAGCTTTTCTTAATATACCTCTAAAAACCACATCAAAACAGTAAAATTAGACTATATTTACAATATAACAATATTTTAATCAAAACGGAACTAATTAATTGTTAATTAATTTATTCATATTTATACATAAGAATTGGTTCATCTTTTGTGGAGAAAAGTCTGAAATTACCTATGCTAGATCTATATCACTATAGTCATCCTGTCAAAATAAAAAAGGAAGGGACGTTGCCGTTCATCCATTCATGTATTTTCCTATCATTTTAACTATCGCTTTCCTCTTCTCTTACTGTTTACTTCCTCTTCACTAACTTACCCGTGCAAAGCCAGGGAGCAAGTCAGCTAGTAGATATATACAGCTAATAGATATACATAAGACTTTCAAGTCTTTTCACCTTTTTCAAGACCAACACGTACATCTTTCGTCACCACTATACCCAAAGACTCCCAGACGCCTTGGGACGTAATTGTTTATGTTTATTGTGTACTTATTGTTTGGCTTTCTGCGAACAAGTTTGTTCTTCACTTTGCGCTGTATAATTGTAATAAACAAGGTAATAAGGTGTTTATTTCTTTGGCAAAGTTTAATTGCTTTTTTGCTGGTTGTAAAAGTCAGAATTACAAGTCAATTTCTGGAGTAACAGGAAATAAAACGTAGGTGATTATAATCTATTTCGCTTTAATGATCGTCAAAACCTTTTTGGAATCCTAACATTACATCACTTCCCATCATGAGATGTTGTCAAATGTACCTACTTATTTGACTTTCGATGTCACTGAAAAGATGATTTTAGTTCTACCGATTTATATTTGCACTTGAATTGTTTTGCAATTAACTTAATTTGTTTGTACCATCTCTTTCTAATAAGGTTGTTCCCTGCGTTATTGAAAAGAGTTGCAGTAGTCTTAATCCAGAATATATACCTATAGGTTATATTAGCATACCTAACTACTGAATTTCCCAAGATGATGGTGCTCGTTTTGGGTGTATGAACATTTTCTTGCATGTCATCATCATCATCAGCCTACACTAGTCGACTGCTGGACATAGGCCTCTCCCAAGGCACGCCACTGAGCCCGGTCTTACTTACTGGCTCTACTCTTTCAGTTAGTACCAGCTACCATGCATATATCATCGCTCCATCTTTTCGCAGGTCGTCCTACACTACGTCTGCTGCTTCGCGGTCTCTACTCCAGAACACCTCCACCCCAACGGTTATCGGCTTACAAAACTTTTCTTGCTTGTAAAGTCTGTTTACTGTAATGTTACTTAATACAGTTGTTAGAGTATGTTGCTTAATACAGTCATATTTTATCAAAGTATCTGCTATTCATTACTGCACCAATGACACATTATTAGAACCATCAAAAACTATGATTGTCACTAAAAAGTAAATTAGATTTTCATTAGAAATCAATATACCAACAACACTACTTTTTCCCGAAACCTAACAAAGGGCATCGGTTAATGACGTTTAGATTTCGATATCACTTTAAAAACCTGGAAATCATTTTCGCTTCTTAGAAATATCGTATCGAAAACTGCATCAAAATAAACAACTTAAACAAGCAAATCTCAATTGTGTTTAACGAAATTTAGAGTCCATTTTTATATGTGCGTTCATTCAAAGTTTTAAAGACGCTTTTTGTAAGGTATTGGTAAGCGATTGTGACGAATACTTTTGCCAGACGTTATTATTTACAAATTAAGGGCAACCCGTCTGTCTGTACCTAAACCGCTAATAAAATTGCGGTGAAAGGTACCTAACTCTTCGTTTTATTTGGATTTTAAATTATCAACATCAACCGGTATAGGCGTGGTAAGGTATTTTTTTAAATTTCAAACTCTTACTCGGGTTTCATACTTAGAACCATAATCCAGTTGGTCTAAAGTCCTGTTTTCCATAAACTAGAAAACAAAATACAGTGAAATACAAACTTTTACATAGTAAAGATTATTAAGTGCTTACATACCATTTGTGATATATTTTCGTGTATTGTACTAAAAAACTAAGATATCCTAAATTGGTGATGTGTTTGTAACAAAACTCTTCCGAAACGGGTGACTGATTCTTATGAAATTTTGTGTGTATATTTAGTAGGTGTGAGATAAATAAATAAATAAATATCTGTGGACATTTCACACAGCGTCATCTATACCCAAACTAAGCAAAGCTTGAACTGTGGGAACTAAATAACTGATACAATACTTAGATACTTTTTGTTTGTAAATACATACGTAGAATACAATATGACACCCAGACACAGAACAAACACCTATGTTAATCACACAAACTGTTTGTCCTGGGTGGGAATCGAACCCACAACTCACAGTTCAGAAGGCAGGGTTACTACCAACTGAGCTATCGGGCCAGTCAACTAGATAAGGACGCATACTTTATTTTTATCATCACCATCACCGGCTTTCATCACCACAAGGGTGAAACCGATGGGCACAGCTAGTATTATTATTATTTACTTAAACATTGCTTAACCATCACACATTTTATCGTCTTTTAACATCATGAATGTTCAAATAATAAAATAGAAACTTATCATTTTTTAAATTGATTAAGTAGTCAAGTAGCCATATTTGGGTTTATTCAAGTTATCATGACTGTACTGCCAGTTTGCACTAAAGTTTGACAGCTCCAAAGTCCGCACTTACTCCTTAGTGACATTAATTAATAAGCTGTGAATCTTAGATTAATAAATAAATAAATACCTAAATACATTGCAGTAGATTATGTGATAGATCGACGAGTGCAAATTTAGAACGAAAATAATTATAATAGAGGTAAATAATTTGAAAGTAAATGATCTCTCTATCTTTTAATTCGTTCCATACACCACAACCTATAAGTAACATACATATATCTTATAACTCCATCTATTATAGTGAACACCATTATGACTCTGATTGATGACAATGACTGTACATTACTGTTGGCTATCGGCCACGAGCCAAGTTTCGCTTTTTCACCTTTTTGGGATCCTGTGATCGTTAATCATACTAGTTTCAATTTAGGATTAAAGAAAGTTACTGACGTAAGTCTAGAATTCGTACATTTTTGGAAGAATATTTAACCTTAGTCTTCATTTATATTCTTATCTTTTTTCCGTCTTCTTTTCCCGTGTTTGTTTTAGACTCAGAAGTGGGAAGGATCCTCGCTCTTTTTTATTTTATTGACTAATTGAATTTAATGTATAAGTTACAGTGTTTCATTGTTTGAGTGTATAATGTAATGTTTTAAGTTAATGTTTATTTTAAACTCTTTATTTGGGATTTCATAAATCACAAAATCATCATCATCATCATCATTTTTGTAAAGCTTGTGTGAACCAGTACCAAAATATACCAAAACCAAGCAAGCCGCGTCGTCGACTCGTGACGCACAATTAACTTCAGGTGAAACAGTGGTCAAATGACAGCCTATTTAAGATAAAAAGACCACGTGATGAATAACCATTGGCGTATTAATTAAATATTTTTAATAGTTTACAAACATACGTTTTCTGTTCAATATTTTCAACTATGTTTAGAACTAAAGAAAAATCTAATCACAAATAATTACATCTTTGAAAATTTGCAATGTTATATACCCAATACTAACAACATTTAAATATGTGCTTTGCAGTGTATTCAAAAATAAAATGAACAGAAACAACTTTGTTAAAAGTGGAACCCTTAAATCATAGCTCTCATACACAACAGCACAAAATTGTGAATAATCCCTATTGTTGTCGTTTTTTTCACAAATCGCTATACACTGGACGGGTATCGAACCTAACATCCTTTGTTATAAGAACACCTGCACCATCAAGCTTTGGGTGCTCTTTACGGAAGAACAGATCAGAAAGAGTTATTGGCATTGATTTTGTCATGGGAATTTGAACTCTAGAACACACCATTAATTAGGTTGAATTTTATGCACCTCAAAGATTGGACTTCAATCTAGTTTTAGGTTATCTTTACAAGAGCCAGACTGGAAAAAGTAATATGGACTTTGGAACCGTCGTTCTAATTTCAACCTAAATTATGCAACAATTAAGGTAAGTATCGCAATGAAATGAGAATTGAAGTTTTTTTTTGAAGTATCATCGTTGAGTTACGCAAATTTCTATGGAGAACAATTAAGTAAGTTGTGAGTCATCTGACTCATCAGATGTAATTTTATGAATAATAATTGAGTTTGTTAGGTTTGCTACGTTATTTCTATGTGAAAATAAGGAAGTTATGGTTGACGAATCAATTATTAGTACTTTTAGAAGACGATTTTTAGTAAAATATAGATAAAAAAGCTTCTAGTAGAAGATTCTACAAATTCACTTAGTATCTTGGATAATAAACGAAATGCGTAGTAAGATTATACATAGCTATAATCAGTTTATAAACGATTACTGCTTTTTTAAAGTTTATTTTAACAAAGTGCATGAAATATAGAATGTAAAGCGCGATGTGTATATATTTTTAATTTTCTGGTCATTCAGAAGACCAAAATAACATTGACCTCGAAAGCAGACAAGAAGAAGTGTTTAGGGCAAAACGAGTTTTATAAAAAGAATAATGGAGACCACAAATAAATAAGCATGGTCCACTTGACGCTTGCTATATTTATGTTAAAAACAGAAAATATTATGATCGTGGGTAGGTAGGTAATGGTTTAAATATTCTACTAACAAATGAAAAATCTCATTCTGAATTCAGGCTGGAACTGCAAAAAATATTCTTAGAGCTGAATCGCTTTCTTTTTTATTGAGAAGGAACAATAATTAATTATATTTTGAATAGATAATATGTTATTAACTATGTATCAGGTTTGACTATGCGTATAGAAATAACGTATTGATAAACTCAACAGACAGTATTAAAGGATAGTAACATGGTACTAAACTACTTACTCACCAAGAAAGCAAGATAATAAAACTCTTTTAGAAACCTAAATTAAAGCCAAGTGCAACGGACTTTTGGGTGGTAAGAATGTCGACCATTTCCGTTTTGTCAGGTTATAACGTCGATGTTTTTGCATCAAAGTTTACGTCTGGCTCGTCCCACTTTTGCAGTATCGACTTTGAATTGATTCTAAGAATTTAAATCATAACATTATGAAGTTTTAGCTAAATATCACCACCCACATTATTAGTCATGCTTTTTTCATTCATCAACATTATAGTCTCTATCAATTATTTATCAAGCAATACACACCTTCATTTAAATTATTATGTTACTACACATAGTGATTTATTTCAATTCACACCTAATCCAATTTGAATTGATGTTTATTTCAGTGGGTCAAATATATGGAATAAGTTTTTTTTTGCTTACTTGGGCTCAGTATCTGTGACAGTATGAGAACGACTACAATTTATTTACTTCGATCCTGGATGATTTTATCAGGTATTTTATCCATATAATTTTCAATATCTGCAATTGCAATGTCTAAAACTAATTGGTAGTTAATTATCAGTCATGATGATTGTAATAGTCAAAGCCGTTTGTAAACCAAATTTAATAAATCCCTTGATAGCCTTTCTGAATTAAATTATAACATTATTTTTAAATCTTGTTCACACAGTTTACAAACATTATTGTAATCTTTGAAATGATTTGTTCGTTTGTGACTATAAACACTTTTGTTTATTTACATGTTCCCCTAATGTTTCACATCTTTATCTAATTTGAATCAAATATCGATTGACAGAACCATCAAGTTTTCTACGTGGTTACTCATCAAATTGACCATGTAAATTATTCAATTCTATTGAAGAGAATAACTTATTATAAAATATTATTGATTTGTTGTTGATTTTGGTGTGAGAATGTCGATACTTGCCAAGTCTCGTGATTTGCATTGTAAGTGTAGGATTAGCGACTGTCACTATATTGACGAATGGACAAACATATAGCTCATAGCATTATTATTATTTATTAGAGATAATTATTTTATTTCAAGAGTAGAATCGTATTATTTTGGCTCAGATCTTTATACACATTTTGATGTATAAATTTAAATTTCATTATGCACATTAAAATATGTTCTAAAAATAAACCATCTTGTAATACCTAGGATTCTTTTTAAGACAAAATTTTCACGAGAAATACCTGAAACAAAAACAACGCCAACGTCAAAAATCTCAAGCCAGTGAAATGCAAGAAATCCCCTTTCTTGTATTTTTGTATAAACTCCTCATTTAGCTTCTGATCAAGTCTGATTGCAGCCGCATTCGGAAATTTGCATACATCCCTAGCAAAGTCGGGTGTAATTTAAATAATTCGCAAGTGACAAATGTTATTGCATTAGAATAATGCAATTTTTTATCCTCGAACACACATCTAATTGACCGTGTGAGAACTTTTTAAAAATAAAATGTTGGTGTTCCGCAAGGTGCTATTTTTGGGCACATTATTTAAATTGTATATGATTATTGACATATTCAAATCAGTGGGATTATCATGGTAGTCTATGATCATGATTGCAGACAAGTGTGTGAATTGAGTTCTTTTTGCATTCCCAAAGGAATACTGGTTTTTGTGATTTTAATAAAAATTCGGTGTGTCACAGGTTGCCAATAATTTTTTTTATTGAATTGCAACATGTATGGTTTAATTTACACATTATACAAATAATTTTGAATTAATTCACATTTTGCATAAATAACCACGAATATGCTACTGTTTGATGTTTGTAAACTAGGATTATTACGCATTCTTGTGTTGAGTAAATTCAGTAAGAGTTACTAGAATGAAGTTAAAAATAACTCAATTTTTCATTTTATACTCGTAGTTTTCAGAAAACTGTGGTTGGTAGTTTGCTGCCCTTTTGACGTATAAGCTTGATTAAAGTTTTCAACTTTGGTTGCGGTTTTTAGTTTTTCTTCACTTCATAGCGTGGTTGTGAGGTTTCATAGACGTAGTTAATCATTAGTCCACCGGGGTTGAACAAAAGAGGTGGTTTGGTTAGTTGCAGGGTTGGAATTTTGGCAGCTTTTGATTTTCAAACGACATTGACCGTAGTTATTAGCGTGATTCGTTTGACACGTTTTCAAATTAAACACCATAGAAAAGCAAAGGTGACTTTTGTAATGAATGAATTTATTTTATTATTAATTTACAGAAAGTTCTTAATAACGCTTATTTCAATGATATTTGTTTAGTCACACAAGACATTATTATTTATTCTAAAGATATAAAATTGTGCAATTACAATGCTCTACTTACCAACTCGTATATGCTTTTAATCTCGACAATAATCGATAATAGATAATTATCACAAATACTTATGATATTTAATTTACACTCTACCCTAAACTAAGAAAAGCTTGCACTATGGGTATATACGTCTGTTTATCACATAATGTTTTCCTGGGTGGGAATCGAACCCACAGTAAAAGGCATAGCTACTATTACCTATGCTATGAGGCCAGCAATAACTATAAGATACTGAAGTAAAATACTATTACCAAAAATTCTTGACTTTTCATCGTCCATTTTTGGCGTTTCATCTTTCTCTAGTTTGAGTTACGTCTTTGAACAGCACTTAAAGGAACGTGTCTGCGACATACATTAATTTGCTTATTTATACAGTAAATGGTGTCAAGAGCGCGATATAAGATGTATCACAATTTACAAGTTACATGCATCATACATACTTTAGCATTTCACCCTGGACACAGCAATTATTGTGTTATTTGAATATTGTGTTTAAGAACAAAATATGTATATATAGGTGGGATGGGTTGTGCGTCGGTTGCAACCTATATAACTATAGGCCTTCAGCATGTGCACCGGGCCGTGTCTGGAACAAGAATGATCCGTAGTACACCGAGCGGTCCCTTTTTATAGCCAAATGGTTGGGGGAGCAATGATAGTTGCCGATGTTGCCACTGTAATAAATTTAAATGCCACCATAGGGTAAATTACGGTACTGCCCGCTGTGCATAGAGTTTATAACTGGACGTAGCCGCCGTCATATAGATTTACTTGTAATAATAAGAATAATAATAATAATATGTGTGGACATCTCACACAGCACCATCTAGCCCCAAACTAAGCAAAGCTTGTACTATGGGAACCAGATAACTGATACAATACTTAGATACTTTTTGTTTGTAAATACATACATAGAATACAATATAACACCCAGACACAGAACAAACATCGATGTTCATCACACAAATGTTTGTCCTGGGTGGGAATCGAACCCACAACCCGCAGTTCAGAAGGCAGGGTCACTACCAACTGAGCTATCGGGCCAGTCATGAATAGTCTTTGTCAAAACCGCGGGGAGAAGATGAATGTAGGAGGCAAGCAGTCCCTCAAAATGATGTTCTGTGGGAGGAAGGCTTATGTTCAGCAGTGGACGTCTTCAAGTCGTTGATGATGACGGTTTTTTATTGGTAATAAGCAAAGCATTTGACCATTGTCTCACTTGATGTTAAGCAATGACGTCGTGATGATGCGGCATGTTTGCCTAGAAGATACCTGATCACTGATGAAAACCCCATTTTACTAGGAGAATGACTTGACTAGACTATGACTTGACTTGATGACTTGGACGGTGACTTGACTTGACACATATATAAATAATAAATTAACTTGAGAAATTAATTACTTGACACTGGCTAAATACACAAAAGTTTGGAGCCAAAACATAAAAAAAGCCTTAAACTAGTGTAAAACTGGTGTTTTTTTTGTGTTTTGGCTCCACACTTTTGTGTATTCAGCCAGTGTCAAGTAATTGATAATTTATCGTGTTAATAATATTTCACGTAAATAATGTTTCAAGTCACAGTCGAAGTCATCAAGTCAAGTCATAGTCAAGTCATAGTCTAGTCAAAGTCATACTTCTAGTAAAGTGGTGGCAACTTTACTTGAAGCTTCTATGGAGTTTTGGAAACAACACGAAAAGAAACGTTTCACCATCATTATACCATTTTCCCACACTCACGCCTGTAATCCAGCACTTAACGACCAATTTTATGCACTAACACTGAAAATAACACAAGTTTTGGAAAATAATATAACGCGGTAACGTGATCTTTTTCGTTTTCCCGCCAAAAAACCAACTGGTGTTTTGTTAAACACACGTTTGACGTCTGTCTAAGCCTTGTTTATGTAACTGTGGTTATATGGTTTAAGTTAAATGTTAATGTAATGTAATCTAAATATCAAGGAACAGCCCTACAACATTAGAATACGGTAACGTCACACCTCGGTACATTGCCGTGCAGAATTAATGGCAGCGCACTTAATGAATATTGCACAAATGCGGGTTGACTGATGCGCTGTAATGTTGCAAGTATATTGGTGGCAGTGTTGTACAGGTACCGATAAAATATAAATGTAGTTTTGTGCAGTTAAATTGGTTTATTTAACAGCCGTTTAAGACTGCCTCCTAGTCAGCAAAGGATCTGGTCAAAACCACAGAGGTTATATTTTACTTGGTATTTCGTTTTAAAAATCAAACAACAAATAAAAATTTCTTTATTGTTTCAAAATACATGATTTAAATAATAACAACCTTGCCCTCTCCTCTAGTATAAACTACTAAACTGATTTTGATAAAATTGCTATGGAACTAATCTGAACGTAAACTATGTATACTTACCCTTTAAATAAATCAAAACTTGGTTTTAGATTTTTTTTTATGTTAAAAAATGACGTGACGAGCTAGCCGTTCGCCTGATGTTAAACGACACGGCTGCCCATATCAGCTGCAGTGTTACTCGGAACTCTAAAGTATAAAGTTTCGCGTGACACTGCACTGCGCACGTCATCCTGAGACATCAGCACAATCTAGTAATAAGATTACTAAACTGTGAGATCAGATCATAAAGTCTCATTTGTCCAGTAATTTCACTAGCTACAGTGCCCTTCAAACCGGAACACAGCAGTGCTTGCGCACTACTGCTTGGCGGCAGAATAACTGGCAAAGCGGTGGTACCTACCTAGACGAACTTTGCAGTAAAGTCCTACCACCTAACATTAAATGACGGAGATATGATAACAAACATAAAAAAATATAACTGAAATGAACTTCCTCCTTTTTTTGAGGTCGGTTTAACATTATTGCTATCTTTTATAGACAAAACAAATGCAAAATAGTTGCGTAGATATCTAATGCCCGTCTGCACAAAAATTTGATAGCTCTTAAGTTCACACTTATCCCTCTATGACCTACAACGCATTTAGGTTCGCCTTAGTACGAACTTAAGGGTTGTGTTAACTTAACTTTAGTGAAGACAGGCATCAGCGATCAGCAGCATCAAGAGCTCACGATCTTACACTACCGAGACATAGACTTGCTAAGTCTGGGAAATGTACTAGGGTAGCTGGTGTCAAAATTTTAAACGCTCTTCCAGACTCAATACGCAGATTTGAAAATGTTCAGACTTTTAAAAATAAAATAAAAAGTTTTCTTATAGCGACGAGGAATTCATTTCAAAACTGGTGTGATCAATTTAATTTTTATATACCTACTATTTTAATTACATTATTTTTACAATAATTATGCTATTGCATTAATTATTTTATTTTAATGCTTATTTAATAATTTCAGACTTGTAATTTTTTATAATTATCAATAAACCTATCATTATCATCATCATCATTATCACAAATGCGTCTAGAAGAATTTCTGATTAAAAATTGTGATTCTAAACAAATTTTTAGGTAGATTTTAGTCCACACCAGTACCAAGTCTATTGTTCTAAAAGCTATTGTAGTATAGTATTAGCATGTCTTCAGAGAAATATGACCGCGCAACCGTTCATTTGGTACGATAGACAATGAGGAAGTCAACTACCTTTTGAGGGTTTATAAGTTTTTAGAACACTTAGAAAACACAAAGACAATATTAAAAAACGACCACACGACTGAAGTAAAACTTCTTTAATGTAGCTCCATCTATCGGCCGGTATAACTATGTTTTTGCTTTGTTTAATGTTAATGTCGCCATCTAGACAATTGTAAATTATTATCTTTTCGGACATATTATAATAATACAATATTATCTTTGTTATGTTGACTATGGAGATTTACGTGAACCAGCTTTAACTTCCGTTCGCCTCGAATTCACCATTTTATTCCCCAAGTCAAGCGTGCGTATAGAAATTTTACTACAATAAATAACTTCGCTTTTTATTATAATATCGAACGTACATGCATAATATCCTTTTTTAAATTTCAGAACAGATGACAATGTACTCGCACAATGGGACGCAACGCGCATGGATATGGACAAAAAAGTCAACTCATTCGAACACCTGCGATTCTCAATTCATCCATCATTGATCGATTAGCCACGACTCAAATTTTAAATACGAAAACAACCCTTAAAATAAACCTTATTAATACAGTAAAAAGGTTAAGTTTTGTATGTGCTATAATGTTTGGAATAAATTAGCATTGGTTTTATGTGTCAATCAGTGTAGATGCATCGAAAAGGGGTGAATACAGGAGCTCAAATGATTAAGCAAAGTTTTGCTTTCGATTTTGTAAGTGATGGACCAAAATTAATTTATGCAATCATGAAGTGTGATAATCGTTTAGATATGGTATAGTATGTACTAGCAAAAGAAAATTACATCGGTCAAACGCAAACCTATCAAACAATAAAAAAACGTTACGTTTTTATGGTAAAATGGGCATGCATTTGACAACAACTCACCTGATGGAAAGTAACGAAGTTGTCTAAGGAGCACGCTTGCCCATGAGATGCCCATTCACTCTTGACTTAAAAAGACCAGGTTATACCCAGGAGCAAACAATGTTGTTGGAAGAGCATTCCATCCCTTGGCCGTTCGGACTATAAATGACCCAGCAAAACGCTTAGTGCGGACTTGGGGTACACTAACGACGTAAGGATGTGAAGAATCACCAAGTTTTGTAGTTCTATGATGGAAAGGGGATGAAGGAATGAGTTGATGAAGGGCATGCCATACTCTCTAAAAAAGTTACATTTAGTTAAGTAGCAGCTTCAAAATTTAGACTTTCTGAAGCTACATCGTATTGTATTTGACTGGCCCGATAGCTCAGTTGGTAGTATCCCTGCCTTCTGAACTGCAGGTCGTGGGTTCGATTCCCACCCAGGACAAACATTTGTGTGATGAACATTGATGTTTGTTCTGTGTCTGGGTGTTATATTGTATTCTATGTATGTATTTCCAAAAAAAAAGTATCTAAGTATTGTATCAGTTATCTGGTTCCCATAATACAAGCTTTGTTTAGTTTGGGGCTAGATGGCGCTGTGTGAAATGTCCACACATATTTATTTATTTATATTTTATAAGCACAAATGAAAAAAAATATCAAATTCATAATTTGTTTGTTAATTTCTTTATTATGATTGAGGGATGTCTTTGTCAAGTAACTCGATATATAACTGTAAATAATAAACCCGTAAATTAATTACGGACCAGAAAAAAGCTTTTACATTATTTATTGCATCCGGCGTTACATTTACGTAACGCAATATCTAAAACCATTTCACTTTCCATTTCTAATTACAAAATAAACTATAACATTGTCATCTTCAACAGTAAATCTTTTCACAATAACATTTAAAAAAAGTATGACATTGTATGTCGTTTGTATGAATTTCATAATTTCCTTAGTTTTCCATACCCGCATTGTGATTCGTTGACGTTAACAAAAGCGACCTCGGAGTAGTAATAACATGTACGTGTATAATATTTATGGCAACGCATAACATGACCTCGCACCACTGTGCATGACATTGGTATTAAACTGAGGTAATTAAATAAAAAATTGAGAGTTTTGGCGGGAAAGCGAAGAAGATTGCGTCACCGCATTGTATTATTTTCCAAAACTTGTGTTATTTTCAGTGTTAGTGCATAAAATTGGTGGCATTTTATTCGTTAAGTGCTGGATTACAGGCGTGAGTGTGGGAAAGTGGTATAATGATGGTTAAACGTTTATTTTTGTGTTGTTTCTAAAACTCCATAGAAGCTTCAAGTAAAGTTGCCACCACTTTACTAGGAGTATGACTTTGACTGGACTGTGACTTGAATTGATAACTTCGACTATGAATTGACACATATTTGCGTGAAATATCATTAACTTGATAAATCATGAATTACTTGACCCTGGCTAAATACACAAAAGTGTGGAGCCATAACATAAAAAAAATACTATAAACTTTAAGTAGACAGAAAATAATCACACTAATATTATAAAGGCGAAAGTTTGTATGTGTGTATGTTTATTACTCCTTCACGCTCTAACGGATTTAGATGAAATTCGGTACCATAATAGCTTATACACTGGATTAACATATAAGCTACACTTTATCCCGGAAAAGTGGCATTTTCCCGTGGGTTGAGCAAATAATTAAAATACTTTCTATCCGCTGGTGGAACGCGGGCCGCAACTATAATTAATAATATAAACGGAACTCTTAAATATAAAGTTTCGCGCGACACTGCACTGGAAAATCTAAAACGAAATAGCTTTGGATTAGTTACACCATCTTTTGTCTCTTTCGATCCAGCTAAATACACCTGTATTAGAAAATAAGTACATAATTATGTTGGCAATAAATAATTGAGTATTGATTATTGAAATGTCTCCTGTTGCATTGCAATCATAGTTTCGTGATCACTCCCCAGATCATAGCATCATTTGCGCAGAAAAGCACTATAGATAGCGAGCTACAGTGCTTTTCAAACCGGAACACTGGTTGGCGGCAGAATAACTGGCAAAGCGGTAGTACCTACCTAAACAAACTTTGCAGAAAAGTCCTACCACCTAGTAATCGGTATTGCTCTATTTCTAAAAACACATGTGTGAGCAGTCTTTGGGAACTGCCGATAGAAGTGAAACTAAATAGCCTGTGACATATAGCTCCTAGAAAGCGTTCGGTGACGATGACGCGAGTTTCACGCTTTTTGTTCACCTAAAAAGTACACATATTATATACACAGTATATATATAGCTTATGGAAAGCGTTCGGTGACGATGACGCGAGTTCCACGATTTATCTTCACCCAAAAAGAACTCAACGCGCCTAAAGAACTACTGTGTTCCGGTTTGAAGGGCACTGTAGCTAGTTTAATTACTGGGCAAATGAGACTTTATGACCTAATCTCACAATCTAGTAATCTTATTGCTAGACTGTGCTGATGTCTCAGAATGGTGTGCGCAGTGCAGTGCCACGCAAAACTATTCTTTAGAGTTTCAAGTGTCACTGCAACTGATATTGACAGTCGTGTCGCTTAACATCAGGTGAGCGAGTAGTTCGTGTCATTTGGTAACATGAAAAAAAAAGTTTTCACTTCATAAAAACATGTATTACATTAAAGTGTTTTTTATGAATCATAATCACCCATTGTGGTTCCCGGTTTAGCATGCGATTAGCATAATTATCTGGCCATTAGTGGACCTGGCAATTAGATAACGTAATGTTAGGTGTGGTTGAAATTAGAGTTCATTATCAAGTGGAAAATTGGTTTAAATGATATTGACATTAATTAGACGATATATAGAAAATGCTTTATTGCAAAACCACAAATATAGGCAAACTTAATAGCATTATCTTTCAGTTAACGTGGGTGTAACGTGGAAATTAGTATGGGGCAATTCAACGCAGCTTAAAATATAGACTGGTGTCGATTTTGTGTCGCATAATCTAAAGCTAAACTAAATTAACATATTTCTGTCTTTTTCATTTCTCCTTTATCAGAAGAGTACCGTCATACCTTAAGTTTACTTTAGTTTTAGAGAATGCGACACCGAATCGACACCATTGTTTATGTAAAGGATGTTCCTTGATAAACTTTTGTGTTTATTTTTGTTAGTATAAAAGTGAAATCTTGGGCTTGTTTTATAATAACTGTTTAATTTTAAAGAACCGGCAAAAACATCTTGTTCCCTTGATATAATTAAATTTAATTGCAAAACTTAAAATAACGAAAGTAACTAAAGTAAGTAGGTACACTGATGCCCGTCTATACCAAGAAGGTTATATCTTCAGTATTTTTTAGGTCTATACTAAAACTTTGACAGCACCTAAGTTTTTATTTTTTTGTTTTGGCTCCACACTTATGTATATTTAGCCAGTGTCAAATAATTTTATCAAGTTAATGATATTTCACGCAGATAATATCCACCTCATATTATGAGGCAAGTCACAGTCAAAGTCATCAAGTCAAGTCGAAGAATCGAACTCATCGCCTCCGGGTTATGAGCCGACCTGCTCAACCACCACACCACAGAAGCTGTCAAAAACAACATTCCTGTCATTTTTAAAAAGTTTTACTAGAACAATTTTTATCTGCATCAAACAATAAAATCCGTTTACAAAAGTTCATTACACACATGTGAATCAGAGGGCAATGATCTCTAAAACAAAGAGTGCGCATTATCGACTATTTTACAACGATTTACAAATAAATGTCACCATAAAGCTTATACAAAGAAGGTTATATTAAAATTTGTTGGCCAACAGGCTTTTATCTATAAGTTCTCATAGGTCCAAGTTATAAACTCAAACTACTTAATTAAAAATTAGAAATAAGAACTTAAATACATATGTTTATGTATCTTTTGGCTTTTGGCTGTATTATCCTTCCTGTATTATATAATAGGTCTTTACCTATGAAATTGCCGTATTGCAGTACAGACTTTTTCAACCAAAAAAAAGTTTTGATTGGCTATGAATTCTAAATTCAAATTAATTTTGTTTTAAAAATATGACATTCTATTTACAATATAAGTCTTTTGTTTATTGATTAGCGTTGTATTTTCATTACATTTCAACATTTTTCCTCATAATGGATACTTTGAAATTTCGTGTAATTATGGAATATGAGTTCCGCCGTGGCACCAACGCGGCACAAACGACACGTAACATCAACGACGTTTACGGAGAGAACTGTACAAACGAACGTACAACCCGTTATTGGTTTGCTCGGTTCCGTTCTGGGAATTTTGACTTGAAAAATGAACCTCGTGGTCGTCCGGAAACTTTGGTCAACAATGATGAATTAAAGGCGATGGTGGAAGCTGATGAATCTCAATCTACAGCTGAGCTGGCAGCAGCTTTTGATGTTAGCATCAAAACAATATTGGTCCATTTGCGACAGATTGGCAAGATAAAAAAGCTTGATAGATGGGTGCCCCACGAACTTAACGATCGCCAGCGCAACGTACGCGTCGAGACTTGCCTTGCGCTGCTTAACAGGCACAGAAATAAAGGAATTTTGAACCGAATTGTTACGTGCGACGAAAAATGGATTCTTTTTGACAATCGAAAGCGCTCAGCAAGTTGGTTAGATCCTGGTTCGGTACCAAAGCAATGTGCAAAACGAAAAATGACCCCTAGAAAGGTGATGGTCACAGTTTGGTGGTCTAGTGCTGGTGTGATTCATCATAGCTTTTTACAAAACGGCGAGAGCATTACTGCAGATGTGTACATTAAAGAACTGACCACAGTGATGGCGAAACTCGCACGTGTGCAACCAGCTTTGGTCAATCGGTCGTCTCCACTGCTACTTCACGACAACGTGCGACCCCATACTGCACAACAGACCGTCTCTAAGCTGCATGAGTTGGGTTTGGAAGCTCTCCCTCATCCGCCCTACTCACCAAATCTTGCGCCTACCGACTATTACTTTTTCCAAAATTTGGACAACTTTTTAGCGGGAAAAAAATTCAATTCCCGAGAGGCAGTACAAAACGCCTTTGAAGAGTTTTTTGTCTCCTGTCCTGCAAATTTTTTCAAGAAAGGCATCCGTAAACTGCCACAGCGTTGGCAAAGATGCATTGATTGCAGGGGTGATTACTTTGAATAAAAGAAATAAATAAGTTCGAAAAAAAAAAATACTTTAACTTTTTTCAAACAAAACGGCAATTTCATAGGTAAAGACCTATATAAGTTTATGTTAATAATAGGCTTAATTCATATATATAAAAAAATATCTAACAAAAAGCACGAACACAGGTGTCTGTGGAAATGAAGATTAATAAAAAAAAAAAAACTTCAACTACTAAAATAAGGGAGAGTTTTAAACCATTTAAACGAACACGTAACTTGGTTGGTTGCAACCAATAGAACTGCATATTTGTATGGATTTGACATTTAAATATTAACTATTTGATTTGACAGTTTTAATACACAGCTTATGTGCATAAGCTGTGTATTAAAACTGTCAAATCAAATAGTTAATATTTAAATTTTCAAATTAGGAATGAAGTTTCTAGTGTTGCATATCACTCAGTTTCTGTGATCATTCCTAAATTGGGAGAAGGACGGAACTAAAGATTTTTTCTAGAAAACGTGACCCCTTTTAAGCATTCGTAACAGCGCCGAATCAACTGACAGAACTTTAAAAACAGGCATACGGGTATGCCGGCTGACAGACATGCACACAGACGAACGGACAACAGACAGACAGGAAACCATATTTTCAATAGAAATCCAGCTAAAGACGAAAGTACTTCTTAATAGTAGTTCTTGGCATGACCCTGTCATCTAACCTCAACTTCGGGTCCTTTATAGAGTCAAAGGTTAAACTAGCTGCCAAAAAGCTGGGCGTTCTCATTAAGGTCAGGCAGTACTTCGCACCTAAACAGCTTCTTAATTTGTACCAAGCTCAAGTTTGATCGTGCATGGAGTACTGCTGCCACCTATGGGATGGGTCTGCTAAATACCAGCTGGAAGCCTTAGACTCTATCAAGAGGCGTGCTCAGAGGCTCATAGGTAGCGACTTGTTTGAGGCCCGATTGCAAAGCCTCGACCATAGACGCAAAGTTGCCAGTTTATCGGTCTTCTATCGAGTGAATTTTGGAGAGTGTGCATTGGAGTTGCATAACCTGATTCCGTCGTCACCGTTCCACCATCGGACAACCAGATGTATGAAAAAGCAACACCGTTACATGGTTAATATCCCACATGTGCGAACAAAGAGATTTGGCTCCACATTTATCATGCGAACAGCCAAAGAGTGGAAAACTACAACCTTGGAGTCTTCAAAATCGAGAGTGAACAGGTGTCTTCTAGGCAAGCGTATTACATCCTAGACCGCATCATCACTTACCATCAGGTGCGATAGTGGTCAAACGCAAGCCTATCAAACAATAAAAACTATTATTAAAAATAAAAATAAATATTTTTATTTTGGTTACGGTATTATCAAAACTATACACCCGCAATGTCTAACGTAGTAGATTGCTGTTTACCCGCTATCCATGTGAAAAAGGCACCGTTCCTAGCAGCAGTATCTATCTTTCTTCTTTCTAAATATATATAACTCAAAGGTGACTGACTGATTGACTGACTCACATAATGATCTATCAACGCACAGCCCAAACCAATGGACGGATCGGGCTGAAATTTTGCATGCAAGCAGATGTTATGACGTAGGCATCCGCTAAGAAAGGATTTTTCGAAATTCCACCCTTAAGAGGGTGAAATGGGTGGTTGAATTATTTTCCCATAGGCCACGCCCGCCGCGGGCGAAGCTGCGGGCAGAAGCTCGTTCTCTTATAATTTAAACCACAGCCAAGCAGAGCTTCTCCAACACACAATAAGCATGTTATATTTAAACTCATTAGTGAGCGTTCACACTCGATTTCATCATCTTACGTTATCAGTTACTCATTGATCTTTGTTTCGAATGCGTTGAATTTGTTACTGATGTGTTTGAAATGAGGTGAGGCGACGAACCTTGCGAACTTTGACTGGCCCGATAACTCAGTTGGTAGTAACCCTGCCTTCTGAACTGTGGGTTGTGGGTTCGATTCCCACCCAGGACAAACATTTGTGTGATGAACACAGGTGTTTGTTCTGTGTCTGGGTGTTATATTGTATTATATGTATGCATTTACAAACAAAAAAGTATTTAAGTATTGTATCAGTCATCTGGTTCCTATAATACAAGCTTTGCTTAGTTTGGGACTAGATGGCGCTGTGTGAAATGTCCACACATATTTATTTATTTATTAACTATCAATAAATAAATAACGCCTAACGATCACGAATATAAATCCTAGACCATAACTAGGATTCCCTGTATTTAAGGACCCAGGGGTTACTAGGACCATGGTTCAACAACCCAGAACCCAGTTCAAATACCCAGACACAGAACAAGTATTAACGCTTTTTTTTTCTGAATTGAGTGAAAGAAAGAAAATACATTTATTCATTACATCATGCAGCGTTACATTTTTATTGTAGAAACGGTTGCGTATTAAACTTAGATAATATTAAATTAAGATAGATACTCGTAAATACTCATTTCAAACTAGAATAAAAACAATGCAGTATTCTGTAGGTATATAATCTAAGAAGCCGCTAGCCGTAGGTGATGTGCCCAAAACTGAATACATAAAACGTAATTATGATATCTTTTATCAGGTAAATTTAATGAGAATTATAAATAGTGGAAATTATAATTTTAAAATAGTAGAAATTATATGTTTTTTAAATGTAACTAACTTCAATAATTAAACCTTGCAGGATTTTTACGAGCTTTAACTGTTATCAAAGTGAATTGACAGCCACAAACATAAAAAAAAACACAAACATCTAAAATTCTTTTCCAGTTTTTTGACTGTGACAAAGAACCGAATCTGTTAAACGTTTTCTCAACATAACCAAGAATTAGAACAGTTCAAGCCAAATTTACGATACGTTTGATTTACTACCGCACTAAAATAGCAACACTATTGTTTGATTGTATTTAAAATCGTTAAATATAGCAATAACGTATCCGTCACGTACAGTTACCGTTATTTTAAATATAACATTGTAAAATGATCTATTACGTCGTTATTTTATCAAGCATAATAATATTTTTTATATACAATGTAACGTTTATGGATGACAGAAATATATCGTTTAATATCCATTGATTGTTAAATATCACAGAGCAGGAAACCAAGCGTCATTTCTTTAACTGGTCTGTGTTAATGTATGTTATTTTTAATGTGGTTATAAAATATTTTTCACATTTTTAATGGTGACCCATCAGCTTACCTTTCTTCCCCATCGGTTATTGATTCTGAAAGCCATATGGCCTACCCATTACCATTTCAACAAAATTTCAACATGGAAGACTTTCTAAGGAAACTTCAAGTGTCCTATAGGATAAGCAACGTAGTACCTGTTACGGTTTAAAAAGCACTGTAGCTAGTGAAGTTACTGGGCAAATGAGACTTTATGAGCTAATCTAGTAGACACGGTCTAGTAATGTCTCAGGATGACGTGCGCAGTGCGAACGAGAAACTCTATATCCTTCAAAGTTCCGAGTGACACTGCAACTAATATGGGCAGCCGTGTCGCTTAACATCAGGTGAACGACTTGCTCGTCACGTCATTCCTTGATATAACTGATGTCCAATTGACCACAAATCAGGTACGCAGTACACCCGCCGTATGCATACTTGCACACATACACAAATAATTTGAGAACAATGCTGATTCGTTCCTATATTTCCATGAAATGAATAATTATGCACTAAAATGCTCACTCAGTAAATCATATCATTTATCAATAACAAGACTAAAACATATTTTATCACAATTTGTAACGCTATAAGGTAGTATGTACTAACGTTAAACAAATAAATGGTCAATTTGAACTCTAATCTCTATTTCTTTGTCGTGAGAGTGTTTGACGATCGGTGTATGAGTCATCTGCGCCGGCGCATGCGATATACAGGATGCTTTTTTATTACATTGACGGACAAATTACTGGAATTCATTGGATTATTGGAACAAACCACAACCAGTAGGCAACGTCCAAAATGCTGGCAGCATTGCCACGTTGATTGGCAATGCACAGTTTGTAGCTGAAGTAGAGGCCAGCATTTTGGTCACGTGTTGCTAAATGAATAAACAAATACTTGTGATACTGGCCTGATAGCTCAGTTGGTAGTAACCCTGCCTTCTCGCGGTTGTGGGTTCGATTCCCACCCAAGACAAACATTTGTGTGATGAACATCGATGTTTGTTCTGTGTCTGGGTGTTATATTATATTATATGTATGTATTTACAAACAAAAAGTATCGCCAACTATTGTATCGGTTATCTGATTCCCATAGCACAAGTTTTGTTTAGTTTGGGGCTAGATGGCTTTGTGTAAGATGTCCATATATATTATATTATATATTATTATTTCACTCATCATTTTTTATTTATTTGTCTATCTTTCTCAGAAACCGACATACATAATAAGTTACAAAAATTTAGTTCATTGTATAATAACATTATTTATTTCCGCTAAAATGGTTCCAATCTACATGAAATCCACATTCCCGAGTTTTTTTTGAAGAAAATTTTGATTGTGTTCGCGTGTCAAATTAAGTTCGTTCACATACTGGCAACACATTTTCCCCGGGTCTTTACGAGCTGTAAACATAATACAGCTCAGTTGACACAGACAGAGTGACGGACTAACACAAGTCTAGCCGATGTGTGTGCTCAACAAGATTAGCCTTTGGGTTAATATTGTTTTAAATTGCAACAGAATTTCCTTTTTTTTTTCTGTTTTCTTTTCGTAAAAGTTTATATATTTTTTGATAAAACGTAGGTAAAATTGACAAACTGGCCCAATTCAGTACAAGGTACATTTATTTGTTATTTCAGGAACATTAGTTCTATGTATGTGATCGTTTTTTTAATTTGGTATTTATTAGCTATTATAATAATGTCTATGTTACCAGTTATACTAGTTAAAAAAGCAAAAATAAACTGCAAAAAATGCCTATTTCAGAGTAAACCGATCACGTTAAGGTTTATGATGCTTTGACTTTTGGTCAAGTAATTTTTTTAATAATAATTACAAACAAATTCCTGTAACATAAACCAATCAGAGATCTTTGTATAAAATCGTGTTTATTTATAATTTTTTTATAGATAATGATAATGATAATAGCACCCAACGATCACATACATAGATCTTGGACCCTAACTAGGATTCCCTGTATCTAAGGACCCAGGCACTACGAGGACCATGGTCCTATAACACCTAGCCACAGAACAAGTACTTGCACTTTTTTTCTGTGCCCAAATTATACTTGTCCTGCCGCAGGAATCAAACCCGCCACCTCCGGGCTATGAGCCGACCTGCTCAAACACCACACTACAGAAGCCGTCATAGTGTCGTAGATAGGTACAAAAACGAGTATTTTTTTTAATATTATATCTATCACTAGGCAAAAATCAGAGCATCCTATAGTTTTATCTGATGCAACAGATAAGGTGCGTATACACAGGCCGTTTTTTCAACGGTGCCTCCCCGTACCACCGTCCTACTTCTCTGGTGAGTCATATCTAGTGAGGCTGGACACTAAATAATGGAGCCGTGTATGGTCTTAATTAAATAAATCATCTACGATTGAACAGATTTTAAATATTGATAAAAAAATAACAGAGATGTTGAGACAGCGCGAATGGATAAAACAATCGATATTTAAGATGAAAAATGACATGACGAGTAAGTCATTCACCTGATGTTAAGCGACACCACTGCCCATATTAGTTGCAGTGTCGCTGGGAACTCTAAAGTATAAAGTTTCCCGTGACAGCGCTGCGCACGTCATCCTGAGATTAGGTCATAAACTCTAATTTGCCCAGTAATTTCACTAGCTACAGTGCCTTTCAAACCAGAACACAGTATTGCTTGCGCACTACTATTTGGCGGCAGAATAACTGGTAACGTGGTGGTACCTTGTATCACAATGTTTATCTTGATAATTAAATAGTTTAGAATTGATCAATGAAAATAGGGCAAATGAGAGGAATATCTAAGAATATGTTTGTGGCTTTTACGCGAAAACCGCTACCAAATTTGATGAAATTTTGCATACATATTGCAAATACTACTAAGATCAACTGTATTTATTTGGAAATAAAGAGTTCCCGCAGAACAACTGGTAAATAATGGGTGAAAGGCAATAAAAAAATCAAGCTACCCAATAAATATTTTTTTTATTATAAAAACTAGGTAATATTGTTATTAATCAAAAAAACTTTTAGAGAATAAAAATGTATACACCGATAAATTGATATACTTGGAATAAACGATTCTTGTTTTATCTACAACTTATGGTATCACATACACATCTCCATGGATTTTTTGTTCTTCTGCTCTGTTGACCGAACTCGAGACGATGTCTTCAAACCTTTTTTAACTATTTGACGCCGAAAATATTTAACTCCTAAACGATTCAAATTATAATTAGGACCCTTTGAATCGTGAACACAGACCACACAATCGTGTCCTGTTTTTACCTTTCTATTTATAGAAAATTCACCTTTATGACTTTGAAATTAAAGCGGTGAATACGTTTTCGGAAGTTTTGTGGTGAAATTGCTTTGGTTGACTTGACAAACTTAATATGATCCTAATGACCAATATTAATCTTGAATGTCGAGTATTGTTATTGAATGATCATAAGCTGAGTTTTTAAATTTATGTACAAAATAAGAAAGATTTAGACAACTTTGTGAATGCGTGTGGTGCTATGACGAATTGACTTTAATTGTTGTTCTAAATTTGGTCTAGTAACAGTTAAAGTTTTTTTTTTTTTTAATGTTTTGGTTCCACACTTTTGTGTATTTAGCCAGTGTCAAGTAATTGATAATTCATCAAGTTAATAATATTTCACGTAAATATGTATCAAGTCACAGTCAAAGTCATAGTCTAGTCAAAGTCATACTCCTAGTAAAGTGGTGGCAACTTTACTTGAAGCTTCTATGGAGTTTTGCAAACAACGCGAAAAGAAACATTTCACCATCATTTTACCATTTTCCCACACTCACGCCTGTAATCCAGCACTTAACGAATAGAATGCCACCAATTTTATGCACTAACACTGAAAATAACACAAGTTTAGGAAAATAATACAATGCGGTGACGCAATCTTTTTCGCTTTCCCGCCAAAACCCCAACAGTTAAAGTTAGTGACATGGTTGAATTATTTTTTGTGTTAGTTAGCAATATGGAGGAGAACAAAAGAAGGTAAATATGTCATAAAAAGGTAAGAGAAATAATGACCTGATTAATATGTAAGGCAAATTTATTTTATTAATGTGTTTTACAATTCAGGTCAAGAATAATAATAAGAAATTAATTACTACTATTCAATTTAGAACCAATTTAGAATGATTTATAAAATAAATATTTACACTCAATTCACACAGCGCTTCTTCAAGCTAAGCAAAGCTTACTACACTGTACTATGGGTACCAGGCAACTGAAAGAACAACTTGCATATGATACATACTTTTTTGTTTATATACATACGATACAATGTAACACATAGACAAAAAAAAATCTATTTTTATCGCAATATTTGTTCTGGGTGCGAATCAAACTCACAGTTCAGTAAGCTACTGCCAACTGCTGTAAAGCTACCCAAAATAAAGTATAGAATTAATTATTTATTATAATTCGTTAGGCAATAAAAATCAATAAATTCTGACTGACCAATAGCTCAGTTGGTACCCTGTCTTCTGAACTGTAGGTTATGGGTTCAATTCCCAACCAGGATATACATTTGTGTGATGAACATCGATGTTTGTTCTGTGTCTTCATGGGTGTTATATTATATCCTATGTATGTATTTAAAGTCAAAGTCAAAGTCAAAATATTTTATTGCAAATACGCTATTTTTAACACTTTTACAACTCAAAATTATATTAAATACTTAAAATTAAAATATTGCACTAAGCATATGGAATTGCTTCTCAAATATTATATATCTAGCCCATTAAAATATATGAGATTGAAAAAAAAAGGGGTACTCTTTATCTTTAAGTATATAAGTACTATCCAGTTTCCATAGTACAAGCTTTGCTTTGTTCAGATTACATTGGCGCTGTGTGAAATGTGTAGAAATATATTATCAGGCAATAGTTTCGAATACGTACTTCTGTGTCTAAAAGTTCTCTAAACTACTCGGTCACCACGCATTTGAGTTTCAGCCATTAGAGCATTGAAACTGCAAATTTAATCATTCGGAACTTCGTCCTCAAGTCTAGAGTACAACCGACCTGACCGGGTGCACACGGTATTGTAGTGAAAGATTAACTCTCGAGTTTTGGCGGGAACGCGAAAAAGATTGCGTCACCACATTGTATTATTTTCCAAAACTTGTGTTATTTTCAGTATTAGTGCATAAAATTGGTGGCATTCTATTCTTTAAGTGCTGTATTACAGGCGTGAGTGTGGGAAAATGGTATAATGATGGTGAAACGTTTCTTTTCGTGTTGTTTCCAAAACTCCATAGAAGATTCAAGTAAAGTTGCCACCACTTTACTAGGAGTACGACTTTGACTAGACTATGACCTGACTTGATGACTTCGACTGTGATTTGACACATATTTGCGTGAAATATCATTAACTTGATAAATTATCAATTACTTGACACTGGCTAAATGGCACGGAGGTGTGGAGCCAAAAATTAAAGAAAATAAGATTAACTCTCGAATTCGATGCTTTACTTTTTGAAGTAAAATTTCTTTACGCTTGCTTGACTTGGGGAGTAAGCTGACGCATGGAAGTTGAAGTTTGTTCACGTAGATCTCCATTGTCAACATAACAAAGTTATTCTTTTTTATTATTTTGGTACGTCCGGTAAAATTTCAATTAACAATTATCAAGATGGCGACATTAACATTAAACAAAGCAAAAACATAGTTATACCGGCTGATAGATGGAGCTAAACTAAAGAAGTTTTACTTCAGTTGTGTTGTTTAAAGCACATTCTTTTTTATCATACGTTTGACAATGGTGTACCCACCATCTATGTAAAGATAATCTTAAGGTAAACTTATTATAAATCTCGATTAGATTCATGCATGTTCAAGATCACAAAACTCAAGAGCATGTGTCATCCAGTGACCCCCATTTGGTGTTGAATTATGGCATACGATCTCTTCATGTGTGTAAAGGCTCGTGTTTTAGCATTTCAGGGAACAAATTGGGCTTGTCATCACAAACCGTAAGGGATAAAAACTCCCACATTTTGTAACGAATAAAATTATCCGTGAATCCACATTGTAGATTTAAGAGGAGATAAAATCATTCATGTACCATATGTGGTTTAAAGACGAGATAAAAGTATCTATGGATCCATATGTGGTTTAAAGAAGAGACAAAAGTATCCATGACCAATAGTGATTTAAAAAGGACATAAAATTATCCTTGGATCTATATGTGGATTTAAGAGGAAGTAAAGGTATTCGTGGGTCCATAGGTGCGATTTCCACAGCATGACAAGTATTTATGCACAGAAAAAAACAGGTCTTCGTAGTTCCTGGGGTTCCATAGATACAGGCAATCTTAGTTATGATCCTTTTTTTTTAACTTGGGAAAATCCGTTACGGATTCCACCTACCCTGGGTGGAGCAGGTGGATATGTGGGACTCTCCGTCCAGAGTGGACGGCATACCCACTAAAAACCCGGGGTTCTCCATCCCGCCGCATGTAGTAGGACTGAACGTGGTCGCTTAGTTATGATCCTGGATGTATGTAATCGTTGGGCATTATTTATTTATATGTGGAGCCGAGCTTTGGATCCAAGTGGTTGGATCCATAAATATTCGCATGTTATTAATTTTATATCTTAACGGATATAATGCCGTGTGTATCAAGCCTAGACTACCTAACACTATATCCGTTGATTAGTTCTGGTTAGTTGAACCGTCGGTTATCGAGTTCTGGATCAGTTGGGAAATGGAAGTCGTTCTCGTTTTGTTGAAATGCTGATTGGATTGCAAATTTCTAGAATTCTTAATTATTTACTTTAAATGTTTATAAATCTTTGTGGACATTACACACAGCGCCATCTAGCCCCAAACTAAGCAAAGCTTGTACAATGGGAACCAGATAACTGATACAATACTTAGATGCTTTTTGTTTGTAAATGTATAAATGGAATATAATATAACACCCAGATACAGAATAAACATCGATGTTAATCACATCATCACAAATGTTTGTTCTGGGTGGGAATAGAACCCAAACCTACAAAAAACCTACCTGACAGCCTCTGTGGTATAGTGGTTGAACAGATTGGCTCATTGATAGCCCGGTGGTGGCGGGTTCGATTTCCGCAACAGAACAAACATTTGTGCACGGAAAAAAGCGCATATGTTCTGAGTCTGGGTTTTGTAGGACCGTGGTCTTTGTAGATTCTGGGTCTCTAGATAGACTGAATCCTAGTAAGCCATTTCACCTCTCACAATAAATATCTTGTAATAAATATCAACAATTTTAATCCGGGTCTGTTCAAGAGAAGAGTGGATAGGTATTCACTTGGCTAGCATGCTACACCTTCGATCGCATCGTCACTTCCCATCAGGTGAGAGAGTGGTCAAATGCTAGACAAGTAAAAAAAACACTACATTTTGCATTTTTAATGAAATGTTAACATGTGTTAATGAATTGTACATTACTTTAAAATAAAATATGAATATGTACGTTAATCATAACTAAGAAGTAAATATTTTTTCGAGCACCTCTTTTTAACGGGTGAAATTATCCAAAATGTAATAAAACCTAACCCTCAATTAAATTCAAATTAACATAAAAAGGAACAAAGTAGACATCCTGTAATTGTGAAATATTTGTACCCAATTATATTTTAATGAAATCTCACATAGGAAACAATTTAAACTCCGTCCTTTTATACCTTTTGATACAAAAAGAGCTTTGACAAAACGAGCAAAATGGTTACGAAACACTGAATGTAAGCAAAATTAATTTGTTTTAAACGTATTAATTATTGGTACTAATTGAGGTGGCCTTTGGGACAATGTGTCTACATTTATTTATAATTTTAATTTAATGCTGAATTCATACGATAACATATTGCGGTGGTGGACTTTTGAAGTGCGTCTAAATTCTAATGATTTGTTATTTACAGCCTCTGTGGTGTGGTGGTTGAGCAGGTCGGCTCATAACCCGGAGGCGGTGGGTTCGATCCCCGCAGCAGGACAAGTTTTTATGTACAGAAAAAAAAAGCACTTGTTCTGAGTCTGGGTGTTGTGGGACCATGGTCCTTATAGTTCCTGGTTCCCTAAACACAGGAAATCCTAGTTAGGGTCCAGGATCTATGTATGTGATCGTTGGGCGCTATTTATATTATTATTATTTACTATTATAGCAGTATCGCTTGCTTAGCGTAATCAATACATCCTTTTTTATGTAAGGATTTTTTTAAATTAAAATTTTCATATAATACACATGCCCATTATTGCACTGGTACGTAAGATTTATTTTATTACTATATACATATACGAGCTTCTGCCCGCAGCTTGGCCTATGGGAAAATAATACAACCACCCATTTAACCCATTTTGGAGTGGAATTTCGAATAATCCTTTCCTAGCAGATGCCTACGTCATAACACCCACCTGCATGCCAAATTTCAGCCCGATCCGTCCAGTGGCTTGGGCTGTGCGTTGATAGATCACTATGTCAGTCAGTCAATCAGTCAGTCACCTTTGAGTTATATATATTTAGATTATACGTATATTTCATTGTATGGTGTATTGGTGAGATAGTAAAAAGTTATCTATATATAAATAAATTAATATTATGAACTACAAAAAAAGTTGTTAAATGCATATTGATTAATACATATTAAAAAAAGATAAAATACCTGAAACGTTACAAGCGTTACGTAGGAATTGTCTGGAAGAGATCGCTTTAAACGATAAGACGCCCATTATTACACTTAATTTTAAGTTTGTGCTTGTCAATTGTTCCTGTAATGTGGTGTTTTAACAAAGAGTTTTATCTATCCATCTATTTTTTTTTTCTTATTCCTAGAATGCACAATGACACTCTGCTAATATTACAATCTAGCCAACTATTTGACTAATGAGTAATTTGAATTTAACTTAAACTTTTACAATCGAATTATCTAAGAATGTGTCCAATAACACGTTTCTTATTGTCTCTATTAAGGCGCAGACACATTGTTCTTGTGTTCTTTTTCATCTATATTATGACACGCTAAAACATATTAAGGATTTTTTTATTATAAGTGTAGGTACAGCCGTTACTGTTTCGATACTTTTGTGGTTGTATATAGCCAGGAGATATAGTGGCGATTGGCTGGAGCGATGGAGGTGCGAGTAGGTCGGAGGTTGGAGGACGACTGAGACACTGGTTTCCATATAATGTTCTGTTTATTCCAAATCAGCCTGCCTTATATACAATTTTTTTTTTTTTGAACGAGCTAATGCTGTTGGTCTCTATCGACCTTTACAGCGTCACCGGGCGGGAGGACGTTACGCTTAGGGCGCCCAGCCGTCAAAAGTGGGAGGCAACTAGCTCAAGGGCACCCCTGGGGTGCGAGCCTCGGCTTGGGCCGTTGCCGGGATAAGAGGATCGAGAAGACTACGTCCACTGGAAGAGTGGACCCTATTGAAAGTTGCGACCGTTCTAATATGTATAATATACCGTTCTAATATCTATAACCTTATATACAAAAATCTGGGTCTGCCTGAGCTACCTCGGATCTTTACTTTCTGGAGACCCCTATGACGTCAGAGGTCACGTGACACTTAAAACTATGTACATTTTCTATCCTACGGCGCAGCCTTACCGTCAGGAGAGCCCCTCGATATAATATTTATTCCTACCTAAAATACTTAACTATAGCTATATACAACATAAAAATATTTACATAAAATGAGGTGCGTGGGCGTGTCACTACACTTTTAAAGTATAAATTACAGCAAACATATCATGGTTTATACAAATAAACCAGTTGTTAATAGTACTCACGTTGTAATTGATATGTTTAAACAGCACAGTATGTCACTATTTAACACAGGTATATTTTTAACAGCCTCTGTGATGGTTGAGCAGGTACGGTCACAGTCCGGAGGCGGCGGGTTCGATTCCCGCGGCAGGACCAGTATTTGAGCACAGGAAAAATAAAACGCAAATACTTGTTCTGAGTCTGAGTGTTGTGGGACCATGGTCCTCGTAGTTCCTGGGTCCCTAGACTCAGGGAATCCTAGTTAGAGTCCAGGATCTAGGTATGTGATCGTTGGGCGCTTATTATTATTATTAACTAGTTGCGCCTCGCGGTTTCACCCACGTAAAAAAAGGATTTTATCTATTTGCTCATCCCACGGGAAAATTTCACTTATATATATTAATAGTCTATATGTTAATCCAGTGTATAATCTATCTTGGTACCTACCGAATTTCATCCAAATCCATTCAGTCGTTCGAGCGCGAAGGAGTAACAAACATACACACATACACACAAACATACATACAAACTTCCGCCTTTATAATATTAGTGTGATTATTAAGGCGGACAAAGTGACCAAATCCTATAAAAATCATGTATTTTTTTATGGAGATAAATTTGATTTACTACATGTTTGTTTAACTGTCATTGGTTAGGTATCAATGTATGAACTTTTAATTTTTTAAAAGAACAATAATTTGGATGATAAAAGAACAAAAAAATACTACTCTACGATCATGCTGATGACGTAATGATCATTGTTGATGGTCAAAAGAATCCAGTAGCATTTGTCACAACAAAACAAAGCAAACAAAAAGAAAGAGTGTAAAATTTGTATGCCAAAAAATCTAGACAAGTCTTCATCTCATCGAATGAGTCATTGTTTACATTTTCGCAAGCCAGGTCCAAACTATCGACCACTTAGCAACAGGTATCTTGCGAAAAGCGACCGATGTGTCATACACGAACTTTAAAACTTGACCTCAAAAACTTCGTAAAGAAACTTGCCACAATATTACATCAGTTTTATCAAATAGCTCTTTATATTGTACTAGCTTCTGCCCGCTTCACTCGCGTGGCCTATAGGAAAATAATTCAACCACACATTTCACCCTCTTAGGGGTGGAATTTCGAAAAACACTTTCTCAGTAGATACCTACACTTTGCAAAGAATACACCCTCTAAATTTCAAGTCTCTAGGACCAGCGGTTTAGGCTGTACGTTGATATATAAGTCAGTCATCCAGTCAGTCAGTACTTTGAATTTAATATGTATATCTGGCAATAATAATAATTAACCAAATTTGTTTGTTCAGATAAAATAAAGCACACAGAATTGTACATCTAAGAATATAGTGCGATAGAAGTTAATAACGAAAATAATGCTGAACCCTGAATCCAAGACTAGGACGACCTGTGTCGTGAGATTCAGTTTCATCCTAAATTTTATAATTTCATTGAGTATCGAATGCAAAACTAGCATCAGTGGGGGATAATACCAACATCAGCACCCAGTAGGTATAGTAAGAACTGTGGTTTTCGATACAAGTGAAACCAGGGTAGTAGTAATCCAATTATGCTGCCAGCATGTTGGCTACGGTACCTACTGGAATAGTGGTAGGCTCGTCATATTATTTCGTGACATAAAAAAATATTTACACCACCGTGTCCCCCCTTGCTACCCTTGATATAATTAAATTTAATTGCAAAACTTAAGTAACAGAAACCTAAAACTTAAACAATAGAAATAATAAGTCTTTACCTATGAAATTGCCGTTTTGTTTGAAAAAAGTTAAAGTATTTTTTTTTCGAACTTATTTATTTCTTTTATTCAAAGTAATCACCCCTGCAATCAATGCATCTTTGCCAACGCTGTGGCAGTTTATGGATGCCCTTCTTGAAAAAATCAGCAGGACGGGAGACAACAAACTCTTCAAAGGCGTTTTGTACTGCCTCTCGGGAATTGAATTTTTTTCCCGCTAAAAAGTTGTCCTAATTTTGGAAAAAGTAATAGTCAGTAGGCGCAAGATCTGGTGAGTATGGCGGATGAGGGCGATAATATATATACACGGTGGCATTTAATTCACTCTTTTCCTTAAATGTATGTACTCAGACCATGCTATAGAATATTAGTGCAAGGTCCAATTAAAAAAACTTTTTGTTTTTGTATTTAGTGCCTCCTAAAATAACTGCATGACAGCCGAAATGTCTATTTAACGGCACACACAGCGCGGGCACCAGCTGAGTGCTTTGTAAATGTTTCGTAGGCAATAAAATACCTGCTTCGTTCAATGTCACAAGGCTTTTCTTTGGAATTTAAACTTGATAATACCTAGATTTAAGTTTTATTTCATAAGTCCTTTTTTATTTAGTTATATGGGAGCATTCTGTAGCATGGACTGAATAAATACATTAAAAGGAAAGAACGAATTAAATTCCACCTTGTATATATCTATTAACCTTACAACCACAAAGGTCTTTTTGCGGTTACCACGCATGAAAATTATTCAATCGCTTCGTCTAATTTGCGCCACAAACCAACTCTATATATGGTATGACTTTCGGACACACCCATGCACGTTCTTCTGCTGATGATTCACGGAGCAATGGCAAGGTTTGTTTCATCAGCCTGGAGGAATAGAGGTTGTAGTAATATGCATATTGGATGTGTTTGTGCGTTTGAGTCATAAGGTTTTTAATTTAAAGTTATAGGTTTTAGATTTAAGTTATGCTGTCCAAAACTCTAGAAGCCTTATTAATAAACACGAACTAGCTTTAGACTAGTTACACCATCTTTTGTCTCTTTCGATCCAGCTAAATATTCCAGTGGCAAAAAAGGACAAAAGCTGATGTAACTAATCCAAGACTAATACCCGTTTATTAATAAGGCTGTAACAGCCTCATTAATAAATACGAACTAGCTTTAGACTAGTTACACCATCTTTTGTCTTTTTCGATCCAGCTAAATATTCCAGTAGCAAAAAAAGGACAAAAGCTGAAGTAACTAATCGAGACTAATACCCGTTTTTAATAAGGCTGCAACAGTCTAAATAGGATTGAAGACTCATTGTTCAAGGCTACGCCCAACGGCACTAATTGTATGATATTATTGTATTTTCTCTCTAACAGCCTTATTAACAAACGGGTATTAGTCTTGGATTAGTTACTTCAGCTTTTGTCCTTTTTTTGCTACTGGAATATTTAGCTGGATCGAAAGAGACAAAAGATGGTGTAACTATTCTAAAGTTAGTTCGTGTTTATTAATAAGGCTGTAAGTGACTTTTTATTCTTTGCGAAAATAAATTCGAAAACCGTATTTAAAAATCTTGCAGCACAAACAGAATATTGTGAAAGCATAGAATACAAAATTAGTGACGTTATTTTATCGAACAAAATATCTTGATAATACTTGTTTTATAAAGATGGAATAAACTTTGTAAGAAATAGCTTTAGTAAGGAGTCTAAAGCGTTGCATCTTGCCACTCATGAGTGAACTTGCATCTAAGACTTTAAAGGCGCCTTGTTGAACAGTCTAAATGACAAGCTTTTCCCATGTTGTTGTCATTTCCATACAATCGTTATGTAAAATTATCATTTTCTAAATAAAGAAATATGATAAAACGGAAGTCAATATTACTATTCATATAATTATTTTATACAGAAAGGCCTAATATATTTTTGTAGATAAATATTTGCTCGATATTTGTAAATAAATACGGTAAATACTCCTGTTATTAAGTATGACGACAAAACTAAGTATCAAAATGTCTTGTCAAATGATCTTGTGAATGGTGTCTTGGAACTACATGTCTACTATATATACTATATGTTACTAAACTAATATTGTAATGAGGAAAGACTTAATTGTATTTTTTTTTTGCATTGAATAGGTTTTGAAACTACTGGACCGATTAGAAAAAACTTTTCACCATTAGAATCCTACATTATCCCTGATGAAGAGGCGATAGAATATATATAATACCCATGCAAAGCCAGGGTGGGCCGCTAGTAACTTGTAAAGCTAATACTAAAGTTGGTAATTATAAGCTCAGATCATTCTAGAACATTATACTAATAACACATTGAATGACGTTAGACTAAGTTTCTTCCATCCAACGCAAATCAACCTAAGAGCGTGCTATTACGAGTATAACAGTAATGCACATATTGCAGCACACGATTATATTAATGTATTCAAATTGTTGTACACAATGACTCTTTATGCACCAGTTCACGTCTATAACGATGACATTTGAGAACCTTCTCATAATAAAAACTCTAGAAAACACCTAACTATTCCAACTGACGTAAATATTTCGCATTGAGACAAAGTACATAAGAGACAAGTCAATGTAGCTTGATGTATATTTATCTATGCAATGAGTTACGCTGCCAAGGCCACTGATAAAAAACTTGTAACATTTGATGCACTTTGTTTGAGAATTGAAACATATTCGTCGTAACAAAGGATGTTATTGTGTAAGGTGGAAAATAACAATAAAGGTCATATACATTTATTTTATTGTATTAAACTGTTGAGGCTAGTACCTATTGCTCTTGTTCTTATTCCTATTAAGATTATTCAATATAAGTGGAGTTATTTATTATTGAATTTATAATTGCGGAATGCACGTGAAACGTTTCTTGTACATAGTGATCAAGTGATCCATATTCTTATATGGATCACTTAGTGTAACACTGTGAATTGTTTAGCGTAGCTGCAAGTTCACATTTGTATCTAACAAATAAATAAATAAAATAATAAACAATAAAATAAAGCGTAAAAAACCGACTTCAGACTTATATGGTTTTCTCATGGATGCCATTGTCAGAACTTGACCAAATTGAAATGGACTGCAAGAAAAGCACTAGCATAAAAAAATAATCATCAAAATCGGTTCACCCAGTTGAAAGTTCTGAGATATAAACATGAAAAAATATACAGAAGAATTGAGAACTTCGTACATTTTTGAAGTCGCTTAAAAAGGAAAGTTAAGACATTTAAAGAGAGTAAAGAACGTTACTCACCACCACAAAAGCCGTAAAAAGAAAGATTTTTGGGCACATATTATGTCATGAGAAATATAAAAAAGTATAAGAAAAGAAAGAAAACAGAAGTGGGATGGGAAACATGGATTACCAGAAAAAAAAAGGTTGATTTCATATTGCACCAAAAGACACAAAATGAAAATGTTGGCTGAAAACTGTTAGAAGAATGGCAGGAACTCCGCAGACATGGGTTTAGTTTTTAAATGAAAGAAGCTACAAGATCAATCAGAATGCTAACAAAGATTTTTTTCTTCATTATTTAAATGTTATCAAAAAAATCTCCAATTTGAAAATTGTTTTTATTTTTCACGGATGTTATCAAGTAGCCTTATTAATAAACACGAACTAGCTTTAGACTAGTTACACCATCTTTTGTCTCTTTCGATGCAGCTAAATATTCCAGTAGCAAAAAAAGGACAAAAGCTGAAGTAACTAATCCGAGACTAATACCCGTTTATTAATAAGGCTGTTAATGTTTTGCCATGTAAGTTCATGTCTTATCCCTAAATCAAAACGAACATTAACACGGTAAATTCTCACCATTTCTGTGTAAATACAGCCGTATTCTGGGCAATCATTAGCAAGATAAGGCTGCCCTCAAATGTTTGTTCATCAAAATTTAAACTTCTCAACATGAAAGGGAACAATGGGTGTCCAATTTAAAACCCATAAAATCTCATATCCTAATTACAGTTTTATTTGCAACCATGAAGCGTAAAGCGTATTATATCAAAATGTCAAAAAAATGCGCCAATGATTGCAACAATCTCACCAAAAACAAACCAATCCGCACCAGTTTAGAAAGTTCAGCTCCTCCTTATTTTAAATGCACTAAGGTTGCAATTTTATATTTTGTTGCAAAGAGGTAATTTGTAATGAGACAACTATACAGGCCAACGGATTTAAGCTAAGTGTTAATTGAGTATGCGAAAGATAATCTTTTCTTGGAATTAAACATTTCTGTGATATTGTGTGGCAGAGTATTCTGTAATTGCTGGCTAAATTGTTAGGACGGATATAGATGGACGCTTATTTTAGATTTAAAAGGTACGGTATTTTGGTTTATTAATAAAATTTTACCCACTTTTATAACTGGGTAATAAAACAATAGGTTGGGGAAAGTGTTTTCGTATTTTGTACGTATGAATTTTAAATCGAATATCTTTGGTTATTTACAAATATAAATAGAAGTAGACAATTAAAAACAATATGGTGTATTAAGAAGTAAAAAATATTTTCTGTCGTATTTTTTTTACGTTAATAAATGATGTGACCATCTATTCATTCGCCCGATGCCCATATCAGTTGCAGTGTCACTCGGAACTTTAAAGTATAGTGTGGAGCGTGTGCGTGTGTTATTGTGTCGTTGAAAATGAGTAAATGTATCTAAAACAATCGATTTTATTGTTTTGTTTTACTAGTAATAAAAACACAAACGTGACACCAAAATATGTGTTCCTTTAACCGACTCTGTACTGCAAAGATAACACGAGCTTGGTTCAAGCTTTTCCAGTCTGGAAATATTTAGCGTCTAAAATGCAGCCAGCTCCGTACATTCAATAAAGCTCTCAAACAAGATACGAATAATCTTTTCCCCGACATAATATTAAGTAGTTTTATAAAATAGAACATTAAAAGAGTTCTCTCGTCTAAAGACGTTCAGAAAAATGACAACATTTAAATGAAAAAGAGTACAAACATTGACAAAATAATAAAAATACTATTACAAACTTGGTTATGGTAAGTATAACGGTTAAATAATAAATCAGAATAAGTCATTTCAGTGAACTCATCGAAGGTACATTAATTGTTTTATTGCTTTGACCTTGTTAGCCAAGAATATGAATTTGAAAAGAGAAAGTTGGTTTTAAAATGAATCATGGATTTATTTTTCTTATGCATGTTAGCTCTGAACGATAAAACCTAAAGTATATTATTTAAAAAAGAATATCAAATATTAACATTGGTGCTGTGTATAAATAGATCATGTTTATTGGTTTAATTTAATCTCGTTTTAAAAACTTTGGTTAATACACCTTAGCTTAGTTAATAAAATAACTATTCTTATAAATTTCTTTGTTTTTATTTCAAGATTAATAATAATATGTTTACATTTGATTTGATTTGGTTTTCATTTTTATTTGGCTATCGCATTTGACATAAAATTATCTGTTTTCTGAGGAGCTACTCTAACGAAAGTTTACTCATCATTATGGCTGCATTTTTTTGTCTTTTAAATTAATAATAATCTTTACAACATGGCTTCTTGCACGGTTTGTAACTACCTTCACTGCATAAGTAAGACCTGACATTCTTTGCTAAAGGACAGTCAATCCTTCCACAAGGGCCGTGAACATCTCTCTTATTGACAAATTGTCCATGCTGATACTTCCCTTTAACCGTTTCGCCATGAATAAATTGATGTTGGCTTCCTCGATATTCCATTCGCTTAGGACAGTTAGTTCCTCCACATGGTCCTTTCGGAAAGCCCATAGCCAAAATTGCCAGTTCACTTTCAGTAAATGGAGCAACAAAGTCTTCATACACAACAGGGGCGGGAACAGGTCTAATAGGTTCTTTAGTGATATCTGGAGCACCGAAAAAGTATGCAACAGGAGGCACGCTATCGATTTCTGTACCCTCCCAATGTCTGACTACTTCGACGTCTTTCAGTTTTAAGTCATCTGACAAGTATTTTCTTCCAGGAATTCTTTCCATTTCGGGTAAAGCAACAAAGTAACTGACAATTCGGTTGCCTAAACACGTCAGTCGAATGTAGAACTCAATCTCACCCGATGCTTTCAAATCTTCTTCGCACTGCAAAGGCCTTGTCAACTCTACTGTATTTGTGACCATTTCTTGTTTTCTTGTATCTCTAAACTCTGCTTGATCCATATTAACAGGGTTAAATTCACTAGCTTTTTGAAGACACTCGAAAAATGACTGGTGCCACTCTGTTATGCAAAACCCTATGCAGTTCATTTGTTGATCTCTATTCCACACTGTGATGTAAATTGGTGTTTTTTCCAATACTTCTTCAAGTTTAGACGGCCTTGATAAAAACATGACGGAATTGCCGACTCCAAAGTACGGTGGTTGTGGGAGAGGTTCAGATGGAAGAACTATTTTAACAGGTGCTAGTTTTCCTTTTTTACCTTTTTTGCCTTTTGCAGGACCTTTAGCCTTACCTTTTTTCCCTTTCTTTGGTGGTGGTGCTGGAGGTGGAGGAGCGATGAAGTTATCATGCGCGACATAGAAATCGAATAGTGGAAGACAATTCATTTGCAACGTACATGTTTGCATGAACTTAAGTTCTTCTTCTGATGGCATCGGCGGTTCTTTACCTTTCTTACCCTTTTTACCCTTCTTTGGCTTTGGTTTTGGTTTTCCTTTCTTACCTTTTGCTGACTTGCTTGCTTCTAAAAGAGCTAAAGCCTCGGCTTCTTTTCTCCTTTCTTCTGCTTCCAGTTGAAGTTCGTATTCATCTTTTTCTGGTGGCTCTATTTTGAGAATTATTTTTTTGACAAAGACTTCAATCATAAAAATTTGTTCCATGTTTAGACCTGCAATAGGAAAAATATAAGCTAATATAAAACATCCCCTAACTAGGATTCCCTGTATTTAGAGGCCCAGAAAGTATGAGGAACATGGTCCCACAACACCCAGAGTCAAAACAAGTATATACGCTTTTTTCCAGCGCACAAATATTTCTCATATCACGGTTTACAAACCCACCGCCTCTGTCTTACGCGCTTTGTTGACTGAGAACAGTAAATTATTAAAGGCAGATTGCTAAATAGTACACTAACAGTTTATTTGTATCTTAGGTCCCGTTACAGATTCTTCTTTCTATCAGTACGTACATAGCAGTGTATCTATAGATTTTCATTTATTTTTCTCATAGAATCTCAGTTATTAAGAATTTAGTCACTATCATGAATGTATTTGGCTCCTTACCTTATATCGTGGGAGAGTCAATGTGATAGTTTGATTTTGCCTTTGACTGACATGGGTTTTGATGAAATGGAGTATGAAAGCATAATTTCGTTTGCCTTTGGACACAGCCGCAGGAGTTTGGTTGGAAAATGTGCAAAATATTTTTTTAAGTAAATTTAAATGTTAAGCCATGCTGAGCCATACTGTTTGACAAATGGTTTTGTCATGTGATAAGTTGTCTTTGCTGTCATATTATATTTATATCATTAATAGCATAGAGTTCGTATTAAACTATTTATTTTTGCACAAAGAGGTCGTATTCGGTCCACTACAGGTATATATTGTTATTGTTTAGGCTCCACATTTTTGTGTATTTAGCCAGTGTCAAGTAATTGATAATTGCTCAAGTTAATTAATATAATTATGTATATGTGTCAAGTCACAGTCCAATTCATCAAGTCAAGTCTACGACTTGACTACGACTAGACTACGGTCTAGTATGGTCAAGTCATACTACTAGTAAAGTGGTGGAAGCTTCTATGGAGTTTTGGAAAGGTTTCACCATCATTATACCACTTTCCCACACTCATACCTGTAATCCAACACTTAATAAATAAAATGCCACTAATTTTATGCACTAACACTGAAAATAACACAAGTTTTGGAAAATAATACAATGCGGTGACGCGAACATTTTCGTTTTCCCGCCAAAACCATTATGTTCTCTGACTGACATTCATCTGTTATTGGCTTGCTCTTTCTGGCTTCAACATAAGTGATGTAATATGAAATATTTTTTATTTTAGTTTGTTGATAAATAACTCAAAAAAAAGATTGCGGTTGCTTTACAAAAAAAAAAATATCTCTAAGACACACCCATTTAAACGTAGGTATGCCACTTATATACAAAAATATACATTACCCATCTCGTTGGCACAGAACAAATAACAGTAAGTACATACAAGTATCTTGAGGTCAAAAACATTGACAGATCCATAGGTTTTCCAATTAAATAATAATATAATATGTGCTTGTACTATGGGAACCGGATAACTGATACAATACTTATATACTTTTTGTTTGTAAATACATACATAGAATATAATATAACACCCAGACACAGAACAAACACATATGTTCATCACAGAAATGTTTGCCCTGGGTGGGAATCGAACCCACAAACCACATTCCAGAAGGCAGGGCTACTACCAACTGAGCTATCGGGCCAGTCAAATCAAAATACGCTTCACGTTGTAATATTATTTCTTGTTTTAAATGATAATCTTAGCCTACTCAATACCTAACAAGAGAAACAAGTAGGTACGACAATAAGTCCAAGTCCTGCAGAGTTCATGTGCGGGGTCACATTTACGCACGCGGGTAGCGTATCGGGCTTGTAGGGGGGAGGAAAGTGGGGGGGCAATGCGCAGAACTAGTTTGTTTGTTGAAGATTTGTGACGGCTGGATGGGCTCTGATTTGTTAATATTAAGATTTCTTCCCATTCAAGGATTTTTTAATTTCAACAATATAGCTTGCTTAGCGTAATCAATATATTAACAAGAAACCTTTGATAGCTTTAAAAGGGTAAGATATCTAACAACTGTCAAATATAGCATATTATGACGTAATCTATAAGTCCTATTTTAAGGGGAGAGCCATGGCTTCTCCCTGAAATACAGTGATAAACTAGTTCAGGAGTCAATGGAATCTTCGATAAATGTAAATCTTCTATGTCAATAAAATCTTATTTGATTTGATCTGATTTGTTTAAGTTAGTTTTTTTTTTATGATAAAATGGGCATGCCTTTGACGACAACTCACCTGATGGTAAGTGACGAAGTTGTCTAAGGTGGAGCACACTTGCCCATGAGATGCCCATTCACTCTTGACTTAAAAAGACCTAGGTTATACCTTGAAGGAAACACTGTTCTTGGGAGAGCATTCCATTCCTTGGCCGTTCGGACTATAAATGAGTCAGCAAAACGCTTAGTGCGGACTTGGGGTACACTAACAACGTAAGGGTGTGAAGAATCACCAAGTCTTGTAGTTCTACGATGAAAAGGAGATGAAGGAATGAGTTGATCAAGGGCATGCGCACACTCTCCAAAATGTAGCCTATAGAAGACTGACAGACCGGCGACCTTGCGTCTGTGTTCAAGGCTTTGAATTTTCCCTTGTTGTAAATGATATTGTTTTTTTTTTTCTTCTGAAGGTGGGGATGAATCCTCATGGATCCCGCAGGGCTCGGGTTCCACGAGTACGAGTATGTCTAACTCCGTCACCGTTTACTAAAACTACTGAAAATACAAAGTACTTGTTAAAAAGAATTGCCAGTAGATATCAAGCACTTTTTAGTTAAAAACCTTGAACACTTTTTGACAAAAAAGAAAAGCCACACGAATAAACACGTAGTCTTAAACATATTTCAAGTTCGCATCCAGTAATTGTATGATCAATGATGCGCATGGGCACATTTTCCGTCTCACTCACTCGCACTCCTCGGTGTTTAATTTTAGATCCGAGCGTTGTTTCTATATTCGCAACGTATAGCATACCTACCTACCACGCATTAGGATATTTAGAACTTTTTCATAATAAGAATAAGTGTAGTATGTGTTAGTGTATAATATGATTTCTTAGAGCATGAATGTTAGATTCAGACATTTTAAGCGCGAAAAGGTCCTAAATTGGTTTGTTGATGAAAGTTGTATTATTGAATTATTCAAAATCAAACTAATTTTCTCTGATGTTTTCTATTTTATTTATTACATTATAGAAAACATTCGAGAATATGTAATATTCATGATTTTAGAAAACAGCGCACGTATTTAATTTTTATGCAAATTTACGTCAGTGTTGTGCAACATTAGAGACAGGTCAAGATCAGTCTTGAATGGAGTTTGAATCTTATCTCATCATTGAAACCATCATCATGTGGCTACAATAATCATCATCATCACCCTAGATTTGATAATTATTTTAAGATACAGGCCTCTTCTAAGCATACCTACCACTAAATTTTCCGGCTTCCTGCAAGTCACCACTTCACAGACTGCATAAGACTGATTATTTTCGCAAATTTGACTTTTTATAGTGTTTATTTTTTCTGCTGAAGCCTTCAAGACTCCATTGTCACTGCACCATTTTGTAGGTAGTTTTACTCGTAGACCATCCCAGTGATAATCTAGTAATCATAGCATACTATATCATTACGGTTTTATAAAAGACATTAACTGTTATTATTTTTCACGCTTCATTTAAACTTTAATCAACGTACATAAGGAAATGATATAAATAAATCTTGATTTCTTAATTACGCAAGTATTAATCTATAAATCAACAATATTATGTAGCCAGTTTAAAATAAATTATCAATTACTTGACACTGGTTAAAGAAGTATGCCAAAATATACAAAAAAACACTCCACAAAGTGAAATCGGTATCGATATGGTAGAAAACCAACACCAAAACCTGCCAACTATTGGAATAGCTCTAATGTATCTCTCCACTAAATCATATATCCAATACGCGTAATCGTAGAAAAAAAACAATTCTAACAATAATTGTCGATCGCGTTGAAGAGCGCCAGCAGTAGGGTTCAGTGGGTCCTCTTTTTATGGATGAAAGACGAGCTAGTCGTTCACATGATGTTAAGCGTCACGCCCGATCATAACGTTGCGATACTCTAAAATGTTGAGAAACTTTCGCGTAATACTGCGCTGTGATCACATTAGCACAGTAAGATCATTAGATACTAGGTGATCGCAAAACTTAATTGCAACAAGTAGTAATACAAATTTATATGAATTTGATAGTTTCAATACACAGTTTACGTATATACGTAAATTACCGTGGACATTTTCAAATTAGGAATGAAATTTATCTCTCCACTCCACTGGTAAAGTCTCATTAACCCAGTGATTTCACTAGCTACAATGCCCTTTAACTACAATCAAACCAAAACACTGAAGTACTAAACGAACCCTACAGAAAAATCTTACCACCTATATAATAATAATGATGACGCTCAACAATCACATACATAGATCCTGGATCCTAACTAGGATTCCCTGTGTCTAGGGACCCAGGAACTACGAGAACCATGGTTCCACGATACCTAGACACAACAAGTACTTGACCTGCCACGGGAATCAAACTCAACCTGCTCAACCAACACTACAGAGGCTAAATCCTTCATAAGACTCTATGCATCTGACTTTAAAGTTAAATAAACAATCACCAAAAAAACCAATAGCCACGATCGAGGCTTCACGATTCAGCAGCATAACGCTAAAAAGGTCCATAAAATTGTTCGTGTCTCGGATCGATTGGAGTAACATAGGGGGGTGGGAGAGGACGGAGGGGGGTCGTTAGCCCACAGAACCGGTAGCGAGTGCGCATCGGACAGCTGCGCTTGCGTTGGTAAAGGTTCGTTCAGAAAGGCTTTGATTATAAAAGAGATAAAAATTTGCATTAAATCTTTTAACTTTGACTTTTCAGTTGGAGCTTTAAAACTTAAGGGAGATTTTTTTTCACATTGAATAATTACAATGGATCCAAAAATTTATTTCAGTTTAAAAATATATCTCATACTCACTCCATCCAAGTTTAGTGTTCTTCTAACTCACCAATCACCAAACCACCAAGATCATGTGTGTCTCTCTCTCTCTGTGTGAGTGAGTCAGTGAGTGTGTGTGTGTGTGTGTTTAAAATACACACACGTGTGTGTATTTGAATGCTTGTTACTATAATTCTCCGTAACGACTGAACCAATTTTGATATAGTTTTATCCGTGGGTAAAACCGTGGGGCACAACTATTATTATAACATGTAACAATCGACTAAATAATCTTAATTGTATTTTTTATGTAATTTATCATTATGTAGCCTTAATTTATAATCATGTTATACATAAGCATTGAGAATTTCCTAGTTAGATACAACAATTATGTCGACTAAGTGCTTTCTTGCTAGATATGATTCAGCTACTCACAAAGCCGTGTGTCATAGCTAATAGTATGAATATTTAACTAGCATATGGTAGTTTCCAGTAAAGGCAATGATGGATTCGTAATTAATGTATTAGAGTGTTTTAAGTTAAAGGTTGTTCTAAGAAATAAATTAAAAATCTAATATTTCACTTATTCAGTAATGGTTGCCAATGTGGCATGACCTAGGCAGTAGGGACTACAATAACATGCAGTAAAAACTAGATGGATGCTAGTAGGATAGTAGGCACAGAGCAGAGAAAGGGCGGGAGCATATTTTTTGAAGTAAAACTTCTTTACACACGCTTGACTTGCGGAGTAAGCTGGTGAATGCGAGGCGAAAGTTGAAATTGGTTCACGCAGATCTCCATTGTCTTCTTCTTTTTCTCTTCGTTTAATGGCCCGCTATCGCTTTTTAGCGATAATTCTGCCAATGTCAAGTGAGGAATTTTGTACGGTTATGTCATGTCAAAGTCTCATTTTGTCAGTCAAAATGCCACAGTAAAATAGTAAATATTTTACTGACGGCTCCAGAAAGCCTTGAAGAGAAAACGAAAAGGCATGGTTTTACAACTTGGATTTGCCAACACTCGTGCACGTTCACGAACACCTAACGTATAATAATCCTCCCTTATTACACATTAAAATTCAAAAATACACGGGTTAAGAAAAATAATTCAAAATTCACAACCGCCATTATCGGTTTTTTTCAACGACTCCATCTCCATTGTCAAAATAATAAAGTGAAATAATTGAATTGTTATGTTGGTATATCTCTGGTAAAATGACAATTTACAATTGTCAAGATGGCGATATTAACATTAAACCAAAGCAAAAACAAAGTTATACCAGCCGACAGATAGAGCTAAAGAAGTTTTCCTTCAGTCCTGTCGTTTTAAGCACACTCGTTCTTCATTAAAGGCTAGCGTACGCCCACGACTTCGCCCGCGTGGCCTATAGGAAACGAAGAATGTTTTCATAAACAATTCAACCACCTATTTCACCCTCACAAAGGTTTCGAAAAACCATTTCTTAGGATACTTACAATTTATAAAGAACACACCCTCCAAATTTTAAGTCTTTAAGACCAGCGGCTTAGGCTGTGCGTTGATATATATAAGTCAGTCAGGACTTTTAAATTTATATGTAAAGATCTGATTCTGTGATTGAAGTAAAAAATTGGAAAATACTGAGATAAAATATTGTAACACTTCGAGAACAGTTCTTCATGAACACAGCCTAACAGTTCATCACTACTACAAGTAGTAAGTAGAGACTGACAGCGTACGTGCAACTTACACTATACCACTGTATTATATAATGTTGTACTGTTAAAATACTGAGATAAAATATTGTAACACTTCGAGAACAGTTCTTCATGAACATAGCCTAACAGTTCATCACTACTACAAGTAGTAAGTAGAGACTGACAGCGTACGTGCAACTTACACTATACCACTGTAATTATATAGTGTTGTACTGTTAAAATACTGAGATAAAATATTGTAACACTTCGAGAACAGTTCTTCATGAACACAGCCTAACAGTTCATCACTACTACAAGTAGTAAGTAGAGACTGACAGCGTACGTGCAACTTACACTATACCACTGTAATTATATAATGTTGTACTGTTAAAATACTGAGATAAAATATTGTAACACTTCGAGAACAGTTCTTCATGAACACAGCCTAACAGTTCATCACTACTACAAGTAGTAAGTAGAGACTGACAGCGTACGTGCAACTTACACTATACCAGTGTAATTATATAATGTTGTACTGTTAAAATACTGAGATAAAATATTGTAACACTTCGAGAACAGTTCTTCATGAACACAGCCTAACAGTTCATCACTACTACAAGTAGTAAGTAGAGACTGACAGCGTACGTGCAACTTACACTATACCACTGTAATTATATAATGTTGTACTGTTAAAATACTGAGATAAAATATTGTAACACTTCGAGAACAGTTCTTCATGAACACAGCCTAACAGTTCATCACTACTACAAGTAGTAAGTAGAGACTGACAGCGTACGGGCAACTTACACTATACCACTGTAATTATATAATGTTGTACTGTTAAAATACTGAGATAAAATATTGTAACACTTCGAGAACAGTTCTTCATGAACACAGCCTAACAGTTCATCACTACTACAAGTAGTAAGTAGAGACTGACAGCGTACGTGCAACTTACACTATACCACTGTAATTATATAATGTTGTACTGTTAAAGCCCTACCAGACTTTCCGCCGCTGCTGACACCGACAAAATGTAATAAAAATACGATGCTGGCTATAAGTCCTCCAGCAAGCGTATATACACTCCAACCGTATGCATTCTAGCCCGCTCGACGGGTATTAATATTAATAATAATATAATTATACATTAATATTAATCTACTATATAAAAATAAGTCGGGTTTTCCTTCCTGACGCTATAACTCCAGAACGCACGATTCTACGGTCCGATTTCCACGGTTTTGCATTCGTTGGAAAGGTCTCGGGCTCAGTGAAGTTTATAGCAAAGAAAATTCAGGAAAAATTCAGGACAAACAAACATTTTAAGTAGATGGCGCTGGTGCGTGATACATTGTTTGACAGATACTGTTACATAAAACGAAGCCATCTGGTGGCGAAACGGAGTTCGCCGGGCTTGCTAGTAATAATATAATTATTCATTCATATTATTAATAATAATTATGTGGGTAAATCAGCACCATTATAGTCATCTCTTTTTTATGTTAGTGAATTATGTGACGAGCTAGTCGTTCGCCTGATGTTAAACAACACGGCCCATAACAGTAGTGTCACTCGAAACTCCATCATATAAAGTTTCACGTGACACTGCACTGCGCATATCATCCTGCACACAGTCTAGTAAGGCAAGGTCTTTTTTTTTAATTTATTTTATGGGCTTGGCGCTGTGCGACCACATCGCCCAGTAAGAAAATGCATACCAAAAAAAATTACAATATTATTTGATTAAGCCCAAATCCGTTAATTTATATAATAAAAGGGCCTGATACGACATAGGACAACTCAGAGTACTATTACAAAATCCTACTTCTAAGATATTATGTCTACTAAGCCAAGCTCTCCTGTGGGTTTCATTCCGCACACACTCCATCAAAATATGTAGGACATCCTCGAGTATAAGGTAAGGTCAGTAACCATAGATACAAAAGCACGATACAAAGATCATAAAAGACATTACAAGTTAATACTTAGACACAAGGCAATCGACAAGGCACCCATCAATTTATAAATGAAAGTTTAAAGTGAAATTAATGAACCTCCCACCGGAATATCAAGTATAAGTCAAACAACTTTAACTTATGACTGATCGTGTATTAGGATCTTATTATAAACTTTCCTGTTGATTATGAAATTTTAAAGAAATAATTATGCACACCGCGTGTTTTTTTTTTTTATAACGGGCATAGTCTCTTTTTTGTTTTAACTAACTTACTGCAATAATATAGCAATAACACTAATATTATAAAGGCGAAAGTTTGTATGTGTGCATGTGTGATTGTGTGTATGTGTGTATGTTTGTTACTCCTTCATGCTCAAACAGCTGATTGGATTTGGATAAAATTTGGAACCAAGATAGCTTATACACTGGATTAGCATATAGGCTACATTTTATCCAGGAAAAGTGAAATGTACCCGTGGGATGAGCAAACAATTAAAATACTTTATGTCCGCGGGTGAAACCGAACCGAAGTCAAGCGACTTGAATAAGGTGGTGAATGCGAGGCGAACGGATTTTGAAGTAGATCTCCATCGTCAACATTACAAAGTTAAATTGTATAAGTATATTGGTTTGTTCGGTAAAATGACAATTCACAATTATCAAGATGGGCACATTAAGGTCAAACAAAGCAAAAACAAAGTTATACCAGCCGATAGATGGAGCTAAACTAAAGCAGCCTTATTAATAACACGAACAAGTTTTAGACTAGTTACACCATCTTTTGTCTCTTTCGATCCAGCTAAATACTCCTGCAGTAAAATGGGACAAAAGCTGAAGTAACTAATCCGAGACTAATACCCGTTTATTAATAAGGCTGAAGAATTTTTACTTCAGTCGTGTGATCTAAAACACACTCGTTTTTATTTATGTTAACGACGTTAAGCGGCTGCTCATAATAGTTGCAGTGGCCCTCGCAATTCCTCTAATATATAAAGTAGCATTGACAAGTAACCTTTCTTTTCGAATTAAGGCGTTTGTTTAAAACACAGTAATTGTGATCACACACTGACCCGACTTGTCATCACAAGCCCACAAGCACAGGTGCCTCTGTTTTCACAAGTTGGACCGCGTGTTCGCGCTTCAATTAAAACTAGGAACAATAAACATGGCTCTCATTTACATCGCGTCAGTTGGTTTTAAGTTAACGACCGTTTGGGACAAGTTAAGAGATGATATTAACGTAACCTAGAACCTTTCAATGTTGTCTGACACAAAATTGCTTATTGTGGTGCGTATGAACAAAATTAATAAACCGAGTAGAATTTTGTAGTTGTCAATTCTATTAAATCGGTCAAGTCATGGAATTAGCTAATTGTGGACTCTTCTAAGTCTGTAGAGTCATGCAATTTCGTAATGGTTGAATCTGTTAAGTCAGTAGAGTCATAGAGTTTGGTAGTTTTTGACCCTACCAAGTCAGTAGAGTCATGGAATTAGGTAATTATGGAGACTCTTCTAAGTCGGTAGAGTTGTGCAATTTGGTAATCGTTGACTCTATTAAGTCAGTAAAGTCATAGAATTTAATAGTCATCGACTCTACCAAGTCAGTAAAGTCATGGGATTTGGTATACGTCGACTCTACTAAGTAAGTAGAGTCATGGAATTTGGTAGTCGTTGACTCTACTAAGTTAGTAGAATCATGGAATTTGTTAGTCGTTGACTCTACCAATTTAGTAGAGTCATGGAATTTGGTAGCCGTCGACTCTATTAAATTGGTAGAGTTAAAGAGTGAACCATTAACTTAAGAATTTAAAGGGTTATAGTTTTTTGTTTCTTTTACTAATTTCCACGGTAAAATAGTAGTTCTAATATATCTTGAAGTATCTGATTACCACTGGGAATTGACTGCTGTTCGATCTTTCCCCTTCCTCGCCTAAATCATAACTAAAACTCAATAATATTGTGACAGCTCGAATATTTTAAAATTACTTCTTTTATACTAAAAATTAAGAAAAAATTAAGAAGTTCGCTAAGGTTCAAACTTTATGCCACGAGTATCTTGTTAAACAAGTTCATAAGTTTCGTTTTCTTCATACTATAGGTATATTTATTTTATACTTTATTATTATCTAAGCTCTTATGACTTACGCACCGCTTCAAGGATTACATACAGAATTTATAGGCTGCGATTGAAAATATTGTTCGTTAGTCAGTTTTATGTGTTTGTATGCATTATGTTGATGTATGTCGAGGGCCAATTATGTTTGTGTAATAAATCTATGATATAGACATTTAAGTTAATACGTTGAACTAAGTTAGGTACCTACTTAGGTAAGGTAATGGATATATCGATACATCTATACAAATAAAGTCGTGTTTGGCTCATTCAAGTTGAAATTATAAATCACACTAATATCATAAACGCGAAAGTTCGTATGTGTGTATGTGTGTATATTTGTTACTCCTTCACGCTCAAACGGCTGAATGGATTTGGATGGAATTCGGTACCAAGATAGCTTATACACTGGTTTAACATATAGGCTATATTTTATCCCGGAAAAGTGAAATGTTCCTGTGGGATGAGCAAATAATTAAAATACTTTTTATCCGTGGGTGAAACCGCGGGCTGCAACTAGTAATAAATATAAATATGTGTGGACATTACACACAGCGCCATCTAGCCCCAAACTACCCAAATTATGTCGTCTTGTCCCAAACACAACACTTCTGTTATTTCAAACAACACCTTACTCTCAAAACAGGGGGTTGAACAACCAACCCCTAACGTGGTTAATTGACAATCCAAAGCACATTGTCCGATAGTTTGGCGATTTAAATAAACACAGTTAGCTAAATATTGGCCGGTAGCGGTTTCTGTGGAGGATACAGTTGTATAGAAAAGCTGTGAATATATTTGATTTTTATTTAAACAAATGACCTGACAAGCAAGCTTTTTGTAATGGCACTAGAACTCTATATTACAGATGTTCTTTGTGACACTGCAATGCGCACATCATCCTAAGATATCAGCATAGTCTGCCTAGCAATAAGACTTCTAGACTATAAGATCGGGTCATAAAGTATCATTTGCCTAAATAAATAACATAAATATATGTTGACATTTCAGACAACGCCATCTAGCCGTAAACTAAGTAAAAGCTTGTATGGGAACCAAATAGCTGATACAATATTTAGATACTTTTTTGTCTGTATATACATACAATAATATATACAGAATACAATATTACATCCAGACACAGAACAAACATCGATATTCAGCACACAAATATTTGTCCTGGGTGGGGGTCGAACCCGCAACCCACAGTTCAGAAGGCAGGGTTACTACCAACTGTGCTATCGGGTCAGTTTAGTAATTTCACTAGTTTCAGTGCCCTTCATAGTAGTGCGTGCACACTACTGCTTGGCAGAATATCTGGCAAAGAAGTGACAAATGAGTCTTGCAGAAAAATTTCACCACCCAGTAAGTCCTACTATGTAGTAAAATATAAAATAAGTAATTTTGAATATAAAATCCAGTTGCCTCACTTGGGTTGGGTTCAGATTCATGACGTCACAATCACCATCGTCATTGCCCACGGTACCTATTAAGCTTGACTGACCAATCCCAGTATTTATATAATATATATATTTTTTTGGCTCCACACTTTTGTGTATTTAGCCAGTGTCAAGTAATTGATAATTCATCAAGTTAATGATATTTCACGCAAATATGTGTCAAGTCATAGTCTAGTCAAAGTCATACTCCTAGTAAAGTGGTGGCAACTTTACTTGAAGCTTCTATGGAGTTTTGGAAACAACACGAAAAGAAACGTTTCACTATCATTATACCATTTTCCCACACTCACGCCTGTAATCCAACACTTAATGGATACAATGCCACCAATTTTATGCACTGATACTGAAAATAACACAAGTTTAGGAAAATAATACAATGCGGTGACGCAATCTTTTTCGCTTTCCCGCCAAAACTCCCCTTATAATATTTATTTATTCTCTAAAACTATTCTTGGATAGAGATATTTATTAATTTGTTTTTTTTTTTTTAATTACTATTTTCTTATATATATTTTTTAATAACTAAATATCTCTATCTCTCCCTCACTCGTTAATAACAAGCGAGGGGGATAGAGACATGATATAGTTCAATCATGCTTAAAAATACTTCTTCATTTTTGAGCTAATTCATTTTACCGCCCGACAGTCCATGGCTTAATCAGTAGTAAAAACACTCAAACCCTTTTGCATATGCAAACAATATGCCACTAGCAGTGTCACTTGTAACTAGTTGTGGGAAAATGAAGCTTGTTTGTTAAGCACCAGGGTATATTTTGCCATGTATTTACATACTAAATGGTTTAGCTCAAAGAAGTTACCGCCAACTGAAGTTTGGACAGATCTCAAGAGATGGCGTTTTCTAGTCAGTATTAAAAGTTACGTGAAGTGTTTAATTTGAAATATAAAAGAACAAAATCACTTAAATAAATAAAATAATTAAATATGTTTGGAAATTTCACACAGCGCCATTTAGCCCCAAACTAAGCTAAGCTTGTACAATGAAAACCAGTTAACGGATACAATACTTATATACTTTTTGTTTGTAAATACATACATAAAATACAATATAAATATTAGATACTAATACTTAAATAGCATTCGCCGCTCAAACTATTTCAATACTTTCAAGATAATATAATATCAAATTCGAAAAAAAATAACAGATTAATATTTTTTTATAGTGCTACCCACCTGTCGTAACAAAATTTGACATCAAATATTCATCATTACATTAAAAAATTAAAAATCCGCACGTTTGTTTGTGTGGCTTTCGCACCAAAACTGCTGAGCGAATTTGATGAAACTTTTCAAATATACCAAACCAACAACAATACATAGATGTAAATAAAACATAAAAGATAAAGAACCTATAGGTTTTTGAACGTGCTTTCCGTAAATTATTTCCAGTGGATAAAATCTGAAGTGTGAATGAAAAAACAATATTTGTCACGAGCGATACGCAGGATCAATTTTCAACTAAGCAGTATGAAAATGGTTTCTTGGGTATTATATTTGCGCCTTTTCAGGTTCTCTGCGTATTCGGCCAACCGGACCAGCCCAGCCCTATGACCAGAAAGATGTGATGGCGCAAAAGTATTTGTACCCAGATACAGAACAAGTATTTGCGCTTTTCTGTGCATAAATACTGGTCCTGTTGCGGGAATCAAACCTGCCGCCTGCGGGCTATAAGCCGACCTGCTCATTGCTCAACCATTACCACACCATAGAAGCTGTCTAGTATTATAAAATAGCTACTTTTCACATCATTATTTTCGTATTCCAATATTCTTCAACCCCTCTCATCCCGACCGTCTGTTTCAGTTTACGGAACTAATTGGTTATGCAAGAGTCGAGGGCGTGTCTTCCGCAGTAGTATGAAGATCTCTGCAAACATACATTCGTGGCTCAGTACAGTAATTGGGCTTCCGACGTTGACTGGGAGAGATGACAGCAGATATAACTATAACGTTAAGTTACAGACAAATTTTGATGACTTTTTACGAAATAAATGCAAACATTTGGAAACATTACCAGAGTGTAAACAAAAAAAAAACTTGAAAAGGTCTACAGCAATAAGCGGCATGATCCTAAGTCAACATAAATAACAAACGAAAAAAAAACCCATAAAGCTTAGTAGTAGGTAGGTATTAAGTATTTTACTTATAAGTTTTTAGTTTATATAGAACTGACGAAAAAAATACTAAATTATTTCTCAATCAATTAATATAACTATATTGTTTTTTACTTAGGTAATAAAAATAGAGTTTTAACCTCATCAGATGTGATTTTATTATTTATCATTATTATCATAATAAGTAATCACCGTAAGTCCACTGCTAGACCTTGGCCTCGCCTAAACTATACCAGTAAACACGATTTTTTTTTCTTCTCTTCCAATTAATGCCACCATTTTGCGTCTAATATTATACTATTCCGCTCGTCAGCTAAGTAGAGCAATAGCTCTACTTAGCTGACGAGCGGAAGAGCACCCATAATGCCATGATTTCTAGTCAAAAACGTATCTATTCCAAGTTGCCAACTAGAGGTCAGCTTTGAGGCTAATGTAGTCATCATACTGCAGTTCAGCAAATCTGTAGTGACAGCAATCGATTCTGGAATTGAAATAAGAAATGATCTGCCCGAGAACTATTCAACAATGTCAATCCTCATCGATAAAAAATACAGACCTCCACCCAAATGATCTGTTTGTAGAATTATTTTAGGGGTTTCAACTCCCATGCGTGACCAGATCCAATAAAAAAAGCTGTATTGAAATCTGTGAGTCGTCACGACACATCAATTTGACCCATCATCGACTGGCCACAATTTTTTACTGTGGTTTTTGTTAAAAATCCCGTAGCGTTATAAAAATAAATGAGCCTTCGCGAGCAACGGGCGAGGACAATAGTTAGGTCATTATGCTCGGTCATTTAGGCGCGGAGGGTGGTGAGGGGTGGGAATAAATAACCTGTAAGTTGAGGGGTTGGAGTTTTAACAGGTTTGTCTATTTTTTATTTTGGTGACAGTGGGTTTACTGACTTTGCATTTGATAAATAGACAACCACACAATTATGCGATCAAAAAATTGCTAAAATACCGGATTGAGGACTAATTGAAAAGAAATAGTAAAAGAAGTTACGTCTGTGTATAGGTAATGAAACGAAATACTAAAACTTATCTGTTCTGAGTCTAGATGCTGTGGGATCATGGTCTTCGTAGTTTCTGAGTCTCTAAACACAAGGAATCCTAATTAGGGTCCAGGATCTATGTATGTGATCGTTGGGCGTTATTATAATTATTATTATCAATGTCTATGATTTTATGAACCTCAATTATGCAGGAAAGTTAAATAATTACGGCGTTATCTGAGGTTATTAGACAGAAGGCCTAAACTCTTTCAGTGAGGATGGGTAAGGGAATGATGAAGATGTTGCTGATGTTGCGTAACGATGATTTTAATGATTAAGTTAATCCTTAAAATGAAAAACATTTAACCTTAAACAATGACTCCATTGCACATCCGATTGTAATACGAAATGAAAAGTATTCACAATTTGTATTTACAAAAAAAGTATGGTAAGGTCCGGATGAGGCTTGTGATCCCGGTGGTGTGCGAACAAGACCACTCCATCTCTTCCCGTGAGATCTTTAAGAGCTAGCTAAAAAAAGATGGGGATAGGCAGCAGCTTTCTCCTCCATACATCATAACTTTCTGCGATCGCCAAGACGCCTGCCATACGTTGTGATTATGGCAAACCTCCCTATGGTAACTGTTCAAAGTGGCTATTTACGAGGAGGTCTGTGTTTAGCACTGGACGTCAGAAACGGTAAGGAAATCAAACTGGTGGTTTAATAAAAATACTAAGCATACCGCATACCTATTCCAAAAATTACACAATTCCTGTATCGTGACATTAATTTTAACGATTAAACCCGAAATATTCCTCGCCACTTGTAAAAAGCGGGGACTGTGAAAAGCCTATTCAAATCTGCCGTAAAAAATGTACTTACGCTAAACTAAGGGTGTGGTTTGAATGCTTACAACTGCGACCTGCAAATACTTTGAAACGCATTATCATTGGGTTATAACTACCTAATTATATAGTAGTGCAGCTAGCTACGGTGTACTACTCTGCTACTGAAACTTTTATATTTATGTGGCTCAGCGGTAACACACGCGACTTTAACACTTAGTCGGTTCACTCAGTATTGCACCAATGACTCAAACTAAGTGACGAATTTGCACTCGCTCTTACAACGGTGAGGAGGGTGGAGGTGAGGAGGTGAGGAGTTCTCATGAGGAAACCGATGTATTAAAGAATCATGATGAGAACGTGAATCATCTACCAATCCACTCTAGGCCAGCGTGGTAATTGCCTTCACTCCTCAAATGAGAGAAGGCCCGTAGCTCAGCAGTTTTTTCGAAAACTTTAAGGACGAGTTCACTGTTCCGTGTTCCATTAAGTACTCGCTGGATCTAGATTTCAACATCCAATTAAACATTTCTCTCTGAATACAATTAAACATTTGTTTAATTGTAATAAGTGTGATTTAAATTTATATTTATATTTAATATTTGTTTGTATGTAATTTATATTAAATATTTACATATAATTAATATTTATTTATAATTATCTTTAAATTTATATATTTAAAGAAAGGCGGCGGTTACTAGTTTTAAAAAAATCTCTTTTTTTAAACATCAGTTGTTATTGTAAAAGTCGTGCATCGTGCACAACGAAACCCCACCCTAACAGGAAAAGCGTGCAATTCTTACGCTTCAATATAATTCTGATTGCACAACTTGACGTTTAGATGGTTTCGTTGAAAGTTATTGGGCGCAATATGCTTTAGGATTTTAAGATTTTATGTTGTTATTCTTAAGGGTTGTATTAAGGAGCGAGGAAGAAAAATAAAAGAAGCTTGAAAAAAACGTATAAACTAATATTTTGTGACAATCAAAAAAAGTTATTTTCTAAACTCGTAAAAGCGTTAAATATGACATACTAAAAGACTGACAAAAACATACACGGATATTCTTTATATGATAATCGTACAAAATATGAAGTAGCCGTTGTTGAAATGTAAAATGAACCTAATATAATCGCTAAAAAGAGTGTTAATCATAATTTCACTGATTATCTAGAAGCTGTTCGTGATAATTTTAATAGCACGGTGATTGAAGACAATGATCGTGGGAAAAATACCAAAGTAACTGTACCAGGGAAAGCAAAAGAAATTGCCGATTGTATGCTGAAACAAAGCTTAATGGTAAAAGTAGCTAAGTTTGTTTGTATCAAAATAATAATAATTTTACGACATAAACTGTAATTAAAAGCGGGAGTGAATCTACCTCTAATTTTGTAATTGATTAATACGCAGAACTGATATATTAATCAAAATAAATCTTTATGATAATTCAAAAAATCTAAGCAATCGATCTATACATATAAAATTCAAAGTCCTGACTGATTGACTGACTGACATATTTATTATCAACGCACAGCTTAAACCGCTGATCCTAGAGACTTCGAGTTTGTAGGGTTCTTTGTAAAATGTATACACTAGGAAAGGGTTTTTCGAAATTCCACCCCTAAGAGGGTGAAATGGGTGTTTAAATTATCTATGGAAAAATCTTCTTCGTTGCAGAAGTTGGCAAAAGCAAATTATATCTCTAAATATATATAACTCAAAGGTGACTGACTGATTGACTGACTCACATAGCAACTATCAACGCACAGCCCAAACCACTGGACGGATCGGGCTGAAATTTTGCATGCAGGTAGATGTTATGACGTAGGCATCCGCTAAGAAAAGATTTTTCGAAATTCCACCCTTTAGAGGGTGAAATGGGTGGTTGAATTATTTTACGCCGCGGGCGAAGCTGCGGGCAGAAGCTCGTTATAAATAAACAGGATACAAAATTATTACTGATAAATTAAACGTGAAACGTTTTAATAAATAAATTTAAAAAGATATTTTTTTAAGTCTTACATTTTTGTTGCAATACATAGGCAATAATATTGTCAAAGTTATTTAAACAGGTTATTATAACATTTGCTTTCTTAAATATTTAAAATATTACCTTATACATTTTTACATGGATCAGTCACGTCGCGTGCGCAACTGCACAATACTCATTGCACGCTCATAACTCTACAATCACTATTTTTCTCACATTATTATCAATTTTGACTCTTATGACACCTGCAATAAAGCCTCCATCATCAGCACAAATAAATCTTGTGTTGGCATGACTAACCACAGACGTGTTATAATTAGCGATTTTTTGTAACATCACAGATACAGTTGTTGGGTCAAGTTCAGACTTGCTTGCTCGTAACTGAACCGTTTTGTTATGCTAGGTCTTTATTAAGATAAGGGTTTAAAGTAATTATACCCGTCTGCACTTAAAAGCTGTTAAGTTCTTACTTCTCTAGGACATACCCATGCGTTGCGCATACGTCATAAAGGATAAATTCGCTTAAGCGCTGACAAATTTTAATGCATTTGCATTGAAATTTGCAAAATTCAAATACTCATTTGAGTCATCAGATACAATGATGAAGTTTTTTATGCGGGTTATTAAATTCAAATACTCAAATGAGTATTTGAATTTAATACTCAAATGAGTATTTGAATTTAATACTCAAATGAGTATTTGAATTTAATAACCCGCATAAAAAACTTCATCATTGTATCTGATTTAGAGATGCGACTTATAGATATTTATTTGAAATGACTAAGATCTATTTTATTTGGATATTTAGTATGATCCACTTGAAATGGTTTCAAAACATCGTGATCTCTATTGACAGATCCCTTGATGAATTTACCACAACTTACACTAATGCCCGTCGACTTATCTCTCTAGACTCTAGGACGTACCTAAACGCATTGTATTACGTATTTGAGTACTTCAAGCCAATAAATGAAACACTATTGAAAGTGGCTAAATTCTATAAGGTGGCAAATGCTATCGCGAGTTATCCTTGTTTCCTTTATTAATAAAAACTTAAATTAAAATTGTAATGTTATTTTTTTTATTTATATTTATGAAGTAAAACTTTAGGCACGCTGGACTTGGGGAGTAAGCTGGTGAATGCGTGACGAGAGCGTTACGGAAATTGATCGGACGAGGCGAACGGAAGTTGAGAGGGAGATATAAGTTAGTGAAGATAGATAGAGTGAGAGTTACGTTTCGTATAGAAGTTTTATTTCAGTCATAGGGTCTAAAGTACACTCATTTTTTTATAAGGACCTTTTTCTTACATCGATAAAAATCTTCTAAGAACATTTTCACCGAAATATAAATCATTAGTTGCGCCCCGCGGATAAAAGGTATTTTAATTATTCACTCATCCCGCGGGAAAATTTCACTTTTCCGGGATAAAATGTAGCCTATATGTTAATCCAGTGTATAAGCTATCTAGGTACCGAATTTCATCCAAATCCATTCAGCCGTTTGAGCATGAAGTAGTAACAAATATACACACATACACACATACAAACTTTCACTTTTATAATATTAGTGTGACAACCGCGTGTGGAACAAGGTAAAAACAACAAATGCACTCAAAGTTGCATTAATAATTCAAACTAACAAAGACAATAGGCAATAAGTTGAAGACCTTGACAGTGCAATTATCGGCCGTTATATTAAACTACTCATATTCTGTGTACTCATAATGCTATGGTCACGAAGGGACTGGGTTAAGCCTTTAATACATCTGAGTATTTGTTTCATATTTTGGAATCAGCGAGTATAACGATGAATAGAGAAAGATATACTATAGAAAGCTATCTCTTTCTCTTCTTTCTCTTTCTTTTCAAATGTTAGAAAGCTATCTCTTTCTATAGTATATCTTTCTCTATCTCTCAGCTCAGAGTTTGCTTGCATGATGAAATTAGGATTGAGAATCACGGGAGAAAAATTTCCAAATTAGCGAGAAATGACGACCAAACGTGTAGTCTATTTAGCTTTATACACGGTGGAATTTAATTCGCTCTATTACTTAAATGTATGTACTCAGACCATGCTATAGAATATGCGTACATGGTCCAATTAAAAAAAATTGTTTTAGTATTTAGTGCCTCCTAAAAAAACTGCATGACAGGCGAAATGTCTATTTAACGGTACACACAGCGCGGGCACCACTTGACTGCTTTGTAAATATTTCGTAGGCAATAAAACACCTGCTTTGTTCAATGTTGCAAGGCTTTTCTTTAGAATTTAAATTTGCAGTAATTAGATAACAATTAGAAGTATTTTTTTATTTAGTTATATGGGAGTGTTCTATAGCATGGACTGAATACATACATTAAAGGAAAAGAACGAATTTAATTCCACCTTGTATTTGACATTTGAAAATAGTGATGTAGGTAATTTTTTTTTTTATATATTTCTGAATGTCTTAAAGTTTTAACTATTTATTGTAACTCACGTGCCAAATGTTACAAACCACTGTTATATTAAGGTCTGAAATAAAACTTTTTTACGCACGCTTGGCTTGTGGGTAAGCTGGTGAATGCGTTATCAAGGCGAACGTAAGTTGAAAGTTGTTGGTTCACGTAGATCTCCATTGCTAACATAAAAAAGTAAAAAATACTTATATTATTACGTTACCATGTCCAGTAAAATGATAATTTACGATTGTCAAGATGGGTGACATTAATTTTAAGCAAAGCAAAAACAAAGTTATACCAACCGATAGATGGAGCTAAAGAAGTTTTACTTCAGTTGTGTGGTCTAAAGCACATTTGTTTTTTAAATTAAATATACTGGTCTAAAAAGGACACGCACATAAAATAAAATTTATCAAATAATTATTCAACGTTTTAGTCCCACTTTTGGTAATCGTTTTACTAATTTCGTTATTATTGGTAATTTGCTAGTAACCCATATGAAACTAATAATGCAATCGCATGGGACATTCGATTACTACGACATCATTGATCTAATGATCCGTATTAAATCCGAAGTCGATTTCCCATGCAGGTTTCCGTCGCTAGACGAATGCCCGTATATACTGAAGTCTGGTCTGATAGCTTATAAGTTCGTGCTTATCTCCCTAGCCCCAGCTCCCTACGTTTATCAAGTCAACATGCCCAATACTGTAACGTTCATTTAAGACATCCAATGATGAACAACCAATCAATGATAAAAATGCGTTCAGTATTTCGTCTGCCAAGTAGACTCGAATTTAACTAACGTCTATGAGAATTTTAGCTTTGTTTAATAATAATGCCACCATCTTGGCGATTATAAATTGTCATTTGTTGATGACTGGCTCGTTAGCTCAGTTGGTAGTATCCCTGCCTTCTGAACTGCAGGTTGTGGGTTCGATTCCCACCCAGGACCAACATTTGTGTGATGAACATCGATGTTTGTTCTGTGTCTGGGTGTTATATTGTATTCTATGTATGTATTTACAAACAAAAAGTATCTAAGTATTGTATCAGTTATCTGCTTCCCATAGTACAAGCTTTGCTTAGTTTGGGGCTAGATGGCGCTGTGTGAAATGTCCACAGATATTTATTTATATTTATTTTACCGGACACACCAACATAATATTGATAATGGAGATACGTGAACCAACTTCAACTTCCGTTCGCCTCGCATTCACCAGCTTACTCCCCAAGTCAAGCGTGCGTAAAGAAGTTTTACCTCGAGGATCTTTTTAGTTGCTTTAAAATAAACTTTTAAATGTTTGTATCAAAATGCAGGATAAACTATTTCAAAACGTCAGCCCTGAAAAACCAAGTTCACGCCCTCCCCTTCGTCCACATTTCTTTTAAGCCCTCCATTATTTCTCCTAATCTACTAAAACAAACGCTTGTACAGTTTATTGACACTAATAAAGCATGGGTTTTCAAATAACTCACGCGTTGCGAGGTTTTTTTTTTTTTAATCTTTTTATTTTAAGGGGCTTTTAAACAAAGTTTATGCCAGCCCCATTGTACCCTAACTATACATACATATTTATAAAAGATGAACAAAAAAAAACAAAACATATAAGAGTTAAAAGAAAAATAATAAAAAAATGTTAAGCATTACGTATGAGCTGGAGACAGGGTGTCGCCAGCTCATAAATCATTTGGGCCTCGCTTGATGCAGGATTTGATAGCAGATACTGCAATTTACCCAGATTGTATAAACAACCACCGACGTCCTCAAAAATTAAAATCCTACCATTATACATGGTGATCTTTATCTGGTTTGTATTTTAGGAATTAAGTACAGATTTATGCTTTAAGTGTAAGAAAAAAAGTTACTCGGTCTTTGATAGTAATGAAAGTGGCTGCTGAGCCAAATAAATTAGTACTGCCAAAAAAAATTGCATTACAAGGATTCGTATATTACGACGATATATTATATTCGTGCATTACGACGAATTACCAGAATGTATTTTAAGTTTAATACAATATTTTACATGTTTTTTACACAGCCTCTGTGTAGAGCAGGTTGACTCATATCCCAGAGGCGGCAGGTTCGATTCCCGCGGCAGGACAAGTATTTGTGCACAGAAAAAAAAAGCGCAAATACTTATTCTGAGTCTGGGTGTTGTGGGACCATGGTGCTCGTAGTTCCTGGGTCCCTTGACACAGAGAATCCTAGTTAAGGTCCAGGATCTATGTATGTGATCGTTGAGCGTTATTATTATTATTTATTATTATTTTACATTGTTTTAAACAACAGTATAATCAGTAAAAATGTGCTTACATATTTATAATTAAGCGTTGAAAATTTTTTCTAGCATTAAAAAGCATTTTACAACTTCCTATTTTGGAAAACAAACGAACAATTTTATGACGTCATCTAACTTTTTATGTTACGTCATTTCAAAAACCAGCAAAGCCGAAAAACGTTAAAACACTATAGGAAAGGTAGTTATCACCAAAGATAATTACAACCATTGTCTTGAGCCAAAGAAAATTACGGTGACCATAAATTGTAAAGCCAGGCGTCTTTAGGATGCCATATTTAAAACAGTGCCATAAAAACTCTTATTTTGACCAGTGTATCTTGAGCTGTGTCATAGGTACTTTGAATTTAGAACATATCGTTGAGATTGCAGAACAATTAGTAAGTACTTACTTTTATACCTAATACTGAATTCAAAGATTATTTTTAAGACTTCCATAGTACTCTACTAGGAACTTTATCATAATTATGAGTTCTTTTTTATTAAAGAGATTATCGTATCTACTTTATTTCACAACTCATGTAATATTTTTGGTTAAAATTTATACCCACTGGTGGGTGGTTACTTAATTCAAAGTCAAATAATGTTATTTTATAGGCTAAACTTGAAGCAAACATAGAAAGATTATAAGTTTAACGTGTGTATTCATGTGTAGTATTGTAGCTCTAAAACAGACATACTGATTTTATTTTATTGTTAGTTTGAAAGGTACTTGAATTTTTTTTAAATTAAGGAATGACGTGCCGAGCTAGCCGTTCGCCTGATGTTAAACGACACGGCTGCCCATATCAGCTGCAGTGTCACTCGGAACTCTAAAGTATAGAGGTTCGCGTGACACTGCACTGCGCACGTCATCCAGAGACATCAGCTCAACTAGTAATAAGATTACTAAACTGTGAGATCAGATCATAAAGTCTCATTTGCTTAGTAATTTCACTAGCTACAGTGCCCTTCAAACCAAAACGGCGCACTACTGCTTGGCGGCAGAATAACTGGCAAAGCGGTGGTACCTACCTAGACGAACTTTGCAGTAAAGTCCTACCACCTAGTAATACTGAGACTGAAACTGAAATTATTTATGAAATAGAGTTATTTTTTCATTAGTACTTTGGTTATTTTTTAATTTAATGTTTCTAGTATAGACCTAAATTAAAATTAAGCTCATTGTAATTATTACGTGTTCTATTTCCTAACATTGTCGTGGGTCAATATAAACTGGTCCGTTTAACAAGAAAAAAACAGCATCATCGATCTACCGACTCCTGGCTTGCGATGGCATAAAATATTTTATCGGTACTTAAAGTTGTTTTATTATGCGACTCCCAGATTAGGATAATAGGTGAAATCATTAGGGGACATAGATCAACGAGTTTCACTGTCTCGTGGTTTAGGACTTCCGGTGTTACTTTAGCAGAAATAACTAATCGTTTTTAATAATCTCTTGGGTCCCTAGACAAAGGGAATCCTAATTTTTGGGTTCAGATTCTATGTATCTGATCGGTGGGCGTTATTATTATTATTTTATCATATAAATAGTTGTTTCATGGTTAAGCAGGCCGGTTCATAGGCAGCGGGTTCAATTCCCGCTCCATGACAAGTATGTGTGCAGGAAAAAAGCGTGAATGCTTGTACTGAGTCTAGGTATTGTGGGACCATGGTCTTCGTAGTTCCTGGGTCCCTAGACACAATAAATTCTAGTTAGAGTACAGATATAGATCCTATAACGCCCAAGGATCACATACAGTATGTGCTATGTATCTGATCACATAAAGTATTTGCTATGTATCTGATCACATACAGTATGTGCTATGCATCTAATCACATACAGTATGTGCTATGTATCTGATCACATACAGTATGTGCTACGTATCTGACCACATACAGTACGTGCTATGTATCTGATCACATACAGTATGTGTTATGTATCTGATCACATACAGTATGTGCTATGCATCCGATCACATACAGTATGTGCTATGTATCTCATCACATACAGTATGTGCTATGTATCCGATCACATACAGTATGTGCTATGTATCTGATCGTTGATCGTTATAGTTTATTATTTTTCAAATGTACGGCGAAGTAATGAGGCAAATTCTTAACGTTTCACCAAAATAAATAAAAGTTCAACAATGGCTAAACTTTAAAGACAGTCTCTCGGGAGCTATCCAGCATTTAATAGTACTATAACTACTCGTTCTCTGTCAATATCTCACTTTGATAGATTTCAAAGTTATACGAATTTACTGTTGTCTAAAGTCGAATTTACTGTATGACGTTAATTTACTGTTAGTGTCAGCTGATGATCCATTGGGATTTGGATACAAAGAAATTATTGTTGTTATTATTTAAACTAAGTAAAATACTACCTAAAACCAATTAATGAAGCTTATTTGTTCCATGCTAAAGCTACAATAAAAAGTGAAGTAATATAAATTTACTAGGTGCAGGCTTATTGATCTATTTCTGTCTATCCTAAGGTTGTTGGGAAGAGATCGCTTTTTAACGATATGACCGCCCATTGCTATCGTTTTTTTTTTTTTTTTTTTTTTTTTTTTGAACGAGCTAATGCTGTTGGTCTCTATCGACCTTTACAGCGTCACCGGGCGGGAGGGCGGGCGCTTAGGGCGCCCAGCCGTCAAAAGTGGGAGGCAACTAGCTCAAGGGCACCCCTGGGGTGCGAGCCTCGGCTTGGGCCGTTGCCGGGATAAGAGGATCGAGAAGGCTACGTCCACTGGAAGAGTGGACCCTATTGAAAGTCGCGACCGTTCTAGCTAACCTACGGGGGGTACGTCGACCTCGCCGGCGGGGTCGGTGTCTGATTGTGTTACGCTGGTATCCTATACCGGTGCCGAAAGCGGTACCTGAGCCAGAAGGGCTAGACTGGTCCGGTGATCCTAGCGCAGCCGATACTACGGCTGCTATAGGATCATCCGGGTCGCTCAAGACGTGTCTCGGGCGGCGACGACGGGGTGCGTTTCCATTGCTATCGTAATTGTTAGAGGTTACATGAGCTACTAGATAGTTAACTCTTTTGTATTTCTTTTAATGATATGTCATCGCCTGTAAATTTTGAATTTTGATTTTTCGTCTGTCACTCACCAGAAAACTGTGAAGCAACCAAGCTGTTCTTTATAATATATATTTTATGTTTACACTTAGATTCCAGTTTTATTTGCTAAAACGATCTAAACGGACCTCATAATCAAACACCAACAGTAACCTACTTATAAGCTTTCCTGTTTTGTATTTCATCTTATCTTTAGGTGGTAGAACTTTTCTGCAAAGTTCGTCTAGTTAGGCAACACTGCTTTACCAGTTATTCTACCGCCAAAAAGTAGTGCTCAAGCACTACTGTGTTCTGGTTTAAAAAGCATGGTAGCCAGTGAAATTACTGGGCAAATAGAACCATGGTCTTCGTAGTTTCTGGATTCCTGGATACAGGGAGTCCTAGTTAGGGTCCAGGATCTATGTATGTGATCGTTGGGCGCTATTATTATTATTATTTTATCAACAGCAATAATTAATATAATAGACTCTATTTCCTATCTCGTTGACTCTACGTAGCCCTCTACCTATTCAATGTTACTTTTACAAAGATAACTATCCTACAACACTACCTACTATTTATTGACAAAAAAATACTACCCTCAACTGAGTTCGACAAAAAATGTAAACAAAACTATTTTATGTAGTCAAGTTCGGACACGTTGTGAACTGAAGATAAAATTTTTAGGGTAAACGGGACAGTTTTAGACCCAAAAGAAGATTACGTAGTTACAATTTTTTTAAATTTTTAATTATGTTTTTTTATAATTATTTTTTTAAAAGTTTTTTTATGTTATTGAATATTGTGACGGGATAGTCGTTCACCTGATGTTAAGCAACACGGCCGCCCATAACAGAACAGTGTCACTCGGAACTTTAAAATATAAAATTTCGCACTGCGCTCATCATTCTGAGACATAGCACAAACTGGTAACAAGATTACTTGACTATGTGATCATTCCTAAAAGTCACAATTTCCCAGTAATATCACTAGCTATAATGTCCTTCAAACCGGAACACAATACTACTTGGCGACAGAATAACTGGCAAAGTAAACTTTTTGTCATAAATCCGACGGATTGATGGATTTAGAACTGATGGTACAAAACAGGGTAGTATACCCTACACTAAAACGTACTACGCAAAAGATACCCCACACCCACAAAAAAAGTAACCACCCGCCTCATGTAAAAAATTGTGTGCGTAAAGTTGTTACTATTTAGGCAATTAAGCGACAAAAGACCATTAGAGGAAACTTGATAAAAATAACTTCTAGTAATAATAATAATAATATGTGTGGACACCTCACACAACGCCATCTAGCCCCAAACTAAGCAAAGCTTGTATTATGGGAACCAGATAACTGATACAATACTTAGATACTTTTTGTTTGTAAATACATACATAGAATACAATATAACACCCAGACACAGAACAAACATCGATGTTCATCACACAAATGTTTGTCCTGGGTGGGAATCGAACCCACAACCCACAGTTCAGAAGGCAGGGTTCCTATCAACTAAGCTATCGGGCCAGTCATATGTGATTGTCAGTGATTTTCAATAAGCTACTAAGGTTTGACAGCCTCTGTGGTGTAGTCGTTGAGCAGGTCGTCTCATATTCCAGAGGCGGCGGGTTCCACACCCACCGCAGGACAAGTATATTAATACACAATCACATACGTAGATCCTGGACCCTAACTACGATTCCATGTGTCTAGGGACCCAGGAACTACGAGGACCGTGGTCCCACAACACCCAGACTCAAAACAAGTATTTACGTTTGTTCAATTGTGTGGTTTTTACACCATTTGGATGAACTGATTTAAATGAAAAACACAGGTTTATTACCAAGACTTTATCCCGAAAATTATTGATGACCTAAACCGTAAAGCGAATGCTTCATGTAATAATAATCTAAAGTACCTATTTGATCACTAGGTGGTTGGACTTTTCTGCAAAGTTTGTCTAGGTAGGTACCACCGCTGTGCCATTTATTCTGCCGCCAAGCAGTAGTGTGCAAGCACTGAGACTTTAACCAAAATGAGACTTTATAATATGATCAGACTGTTCTGATGTCTCAAGATGATGTGCTCAGTGCAGTGTCATGGAGTTCCGAGTGACATTATTCTGTTATGGGCAGCCGTGTCGCTTAACATCAGGTAAACGGCTAGCTCGTCACATCATTCACTACTATTAAAAAAATCACACACATACTAATATATTATATATTAATATTAGGTCTTTACCTATGAAATTGCCGTTATGTTTGAAAAAAGTTAAAGTATTTTTTTTCTAACTTATTTATTTCTTTTATTCAAAGTAATCACCCCTGCAATCAATGCATCTTTGCCAACGCTGTGGCAGTTTATGAATGCCCTTCTTGAAAAAATCAGCAGGACGGGAGACAACAAACTCTTCAAAGGCGTTTTGTACTGCCTCTCGGGAATTGAATTTTTTTCCCGCTAAAAAGTTGTTCAAATTTTGGAAAAAGTAATAGTCGGTAGGCGCAAGATCTGGTGAGTATGGCGGATGAGGGAGAGCTTCCAAACCCAACTCATGCAGCTTAGAGACGGTCTGTTGTGCAGTATGGGGTCGCGCGTTGTCGTGAAGTAGCAGTGGAGACGACCGATTGACAAAAGCTGGTTGCAGACGTGCGAGTTTCGCCATCATTGTGGTCAGTTCTTCAATGTACACATCTGCAGTAATGCTCTCGCCGTTTTGTGAAAAGCTATGATGAATCACACCAGCACTAGACCACCAAACTGTGACCATCACCTTTCTAGGGGTCATTTTTCGTTTTGCACATTGCTTTGGTACCGAACCAGGAACTAACCAACTTGCTGAGCGCTTTCGATTGTCAAAAAGAATCCATTTTTCGTCGCACGTAACAATTCGGTTCAAAATTCCTTCATTTCTGTGCCTGTTAAGCAGCGCAAGGCAAGTCTCGACGCGTACGTTGCGCTGGCGATCGTTAGGTTCGTGGGGCACCCATCTATCAAGCTTTTTTATCTTGCCAATCTGTCGCAAATGGACCAATATTGTTTTGATGCTAACATCAAAAACTGCTGCCAGCTCAGCTGTAGATTGAGATTCATCAGCTTCCACAATCGCCTTTAATTCATCATTGTTGACCAAAGTTTCCGGACGACCACGAGGTTCATTTTTCAAGTCAAAATTCCCAGAACGGAATCGAGCAAACCAATAACGGGTTGTACGTTCGTTTGTACAGTTCTCTCCGTAAACGTCGTTGATGTTACGTGTCGTTTGTGCCGCGTTGGTGCCACGACGGAACTCATATTCCATAATTACACGAAATTTCAAAGTATCCATTATGAGGAAAAATGTTGAAATGTAATGAAAATACAACGCTAATCAATAAACAAAAGACTTATATTATAAATAGAATGTCATATTTTTAAAACAAAATTAATTTGAATTTAGAATTCATAGCCAATCAAAACTTTTTTTTGTTTGAAAAGGTCTGTACTGCAATACGGCAATTTCATAGGTAAAGACCTATTATTATAAAGGCGGTAGTTTATATGTATGTATGTGTGTATGTTTTTTACTCCTTCACGCTCAAACGGCTAAATGGATTTGGATGAAATTCGGTACCAAGGTAGCTTATATACTAGATTAACATATAGGCTACATTTTATCCCGGAAAAGGGAAACTTTCCCGTGGGATGAGCAAATAATTAAAATACTTTTATCCGCGGGTAAAACCGCACAACTAGTAATAATATAAAGACAAAACTTGTGTTAACAAAGGAATTTAGGCCAAAAGCACCGTAAAGTAAAATCACGTAATAAATAAATCATTTCACAAAGACGACCCCGTAATCCGAATTCACAGCAATAAAACCAATCAGCAGCTGCTGAATGTAAACAAGTCCTAAGCCCTAGGTACCCTAGATCCAAGGATAAAACCTAAACTGTCGTTCAATCAACCTAGATTCAGAACTGCGTCTTACAGATTCCTTTGTTTCCTAACCGGTTCCAACCAGTTAAGGATACCTAGTTTATGTCTTAGGGCTTTTGTAAAAGCTCTAAATCTTGTTGGCGAAGTAAGAGATATAAATGTTTAGGATAACCTGATATGTAGGTCAGTTGGAGTATCAAGAAAATCTTTGAATAAGTATAATATAGTATTATAATACTAGCTGCGCCCCGTGGTTTTACCAGCGTGTTGATGCAAAACGATGATGATGATGATGATGATGATGATCAGACCTAATGAGTGTGAATATAAAATTTCATCAAAATCGGTTCAGTTGTTCCGGAGGAGTATGGTAACAAACACTGTGACATGAAATTTTTATATATAATTATAGATTAGAGATATAAAAATAATTTCAAAATTAGTAATAGTCTTATTTATGACCCCTTTTTACATATTACTCCTTTTCAATTTATTAAATATAGTTTATTTTCTATAGGAATGAATGTGTCAATAACTCAGTATGAATTTATATTTATTTTATAACAATGAAAAAAAAATCTATATATTTATTGTAAAATTCAAAGTGACTGACTTATATATCAACGCACAGCCTAAACCACTGGTGTTAAAGACTTGAAATTTGAAGGGTGTGTTTTTTGTAAAGTGTAGGTTACTAAGAAAGGGTTTTTTGAAATTCCATCCTAAGAGGGTAAAATTGGTAGTTGAATTATCTATAAAAAAATTGTTCTGTTTCCTATAGGCCACGCGGGCAAAGCCGCGCAAAAGCCAGTAATAAATAAATAAATAAATGAATTTCTCATCTTACCAAATTTCAAAATTCAATAGTTATGTTAATTAAAATGTTGAAGAAAATAAGAATAAGTCCCTGGTCTTCCATCAGGAATTATAGTCTCACACTTGCCACGTAACCTTTATGTTGACACAGCTGACGGCCCTATTATGTAAGGATTAGCAGTTTTATGGCCAGCTATGAGTTACGTTCCTATTTGATTTAAATTTGAGAAACTAGTGGCGCCTCGTGGTTAAACCCGAAACTGCTTGTAATTTACACGTTTTCCCTAAATTGCCAGCAGTTTCAGGCATCGTAATTTCCATCAGTTTTGGGCATCAAATTTGCCAGCAGTTTCGGGCATATACATATTATTTGTATTAATTGATATCAATTGCTAGCAGTTTCGGGCATCTAATATTGCCAGCAGTTTTGGGCATCTAAATTGCCAGCAATTACGGGCATCTAAATTGCCAGGAGTTTCTGGCATCTAAATTTCCAGTATTTTATCCCGGAAAAGTGAAATTTTCCCGTGAGATGAGCAAATAATTAAAATACTTTTTATCCGCGAGGCGCAACTAGTTATGAATAAGTTTAAATAATTACAAGTACATTTTTATTTGTACCAGTATGTATTATTGACACAAAATGTTAGTAAGTTTGTAACAGATGTACAACATCAGGTGCGGTAATTTTCGATATATTCACAAGAGATACAGAATAACATGCACTTGCAAATGCTTTCTTAACCGAACACGTGCATAACAAAAACTTTTTTTGCAAGCACTCGCTCTGAAATTGGGGCAAAAACTTTGGACCAAAACACATTCTACAGTCAAACTTTATTGCAAAGGCTTAGAAGTTGTTTTTGGTTGACTTTTAGTATTTGAATTTGAGGGTATAATCTACCTGTTATGTTAAATAAGGATCCTTTCCGAAGGTCAGGGTATAAAAGAGTGTTTTGTTAAGTAAATTGGCTTTGTAGTTTTGGGCTTATCGTTGTTTTTGTACTGACTGTAAATCTGCCAGCCCCCAGACTGCAATCTACGCAAAGATAAAACAAATAATAGAACAAGCTCATATTTAACTTTGATTAGTACTTGAGACACAATAAGAAAAGCCATAAATAGTGTTCATTATCATCATCTGCTGTTGAAAATAAGCCTTGGGTGCGGGAAGTCATTCAGCAGTAAATGATTTAAAAAAAATCACAGTGTACATGTTATTGTTAGCCAAATCACACTAATATTTTAAGGGCGAAAGTTTGTATGTGTGTTTGTGTGTATGTGTGTATGTTTGTTACTCCTTCACGCTCAAACGGCTGAATGGATTTAGGTGAGATTCGGTACCAAGATAGCTAATATGCTGGATTAACATATAGGCTACATTTTATCCCGGAAAAGTTAAATTTTCTCGTGGGATGAGCAAATAATTAAAATGCTTTTTATCTGCGGGTGAAACCGCGGGGCGAAATTAGTAATTTCATATTTCTCTAATCCACGAACTACGAACACTCACTAATGCAAAGATCGCGTGCTTCAAAACATCGAAGCTCGTGCCAAAATAACTGATGGTGCTATAATATTAATTTTTGGTTCGCCGTAAGCCAACATTTATTTTTGTGATGTTCTGATGTCAATCAAAATAGTAAGTACATGCTTACCGTTTTTCAAAAACAATTTGAATTTCATTGACTTTGGATGAACTTTGAAATTCATATCTGTTTTCAATTCATTTCTGCAAATTATTACCAAAATTTACAATAGTATCAGATTAACGCACAACGTACGTAAATTAAAATTAACAGATTTTGAAGATGGCTAAAATGATGATGATAATAATAATAATAACGCCCAACGATCACTTACGAAAATCCTGGCCCCTAACTTGGATTCGCTGTGTCTAGAGACCCAGGAACTACGAAGACCATGGTCCCACAACACCCAGACACAGTACAAGTATTTTACCTGCTTAAACATTTCACTACAGAGGCTATCCAATGATGATTTAGTAGGTGTAAAATTGACCATTTTCAGGTATAATATTTATAAAAATATAGTAAAATTATTGTCCAAAAGTTTCATTGAAAACAACGCGCAATCAGTTTCAAGGAACATGCTTTACAATCATCGATTTCCAAACAGTGCCTAAACTACGATCAACAAATGCAGGATATGACAAACCATCTATTTAACGACACCATTAGCCGAACAAAAAACGCTATCAAGCAACTTAAATTTAATATTTCCTGTGTTATAATTACAAGTCGTTTACTTGGCTTTGTGGTCATTGATTGTCATTAAATAGAGAATTGCGTTTGACCATAATCACTGACGTGGTCGCGATGGAGCGTACTTCCGATGCAACGATTTTAAAACGGTAAATATAATTTAACTGCACTTGCCACAAGCCGCCAAATGGTACAACAGTACAGTGCATCATCCGAGAGTGCGATTTTGCACTGATATAAGACATCGTCTGACCAGCTGGTGCAACGATATACGTAGAGTGACTAGTTTCTGATAGATGAGAAGAGCTGAATATGAAGGCTAGTGATATAAATAAGTAAAAATCTACATATCACACATCAACAGCTGGAAGACTGAATACAGCCCTCCCTCATAAAGCTCCCCTTCTAAAGCTTATCATAGGGGGAGAGGTTAACCATGATTACCAAGAAGACGTCCACTGCTGAACATAGGTCTCCCCCATAGAGCCCCACTGTGCTGCTTACCTGTTGCACTCATCAGCTCCCCGCGAATATTACAAGGTCGTCGGTTTACCTAGAGAGTGGTTGCCTATGTTGCGTCTTCCGGCTTGAGGTCCCACACGAAAACCTTGCTTCTCCATCACTTGTCGGCTCTACGAGCGAAGTGACTTCCTTTAGCGCTGATAGTCGATTCTTGGTCACATCTTCATTTGTTTGAAATCTTGACAAAATCAGAATCTCTGCAAAAACTGTCAAACATAGATTGGATATGGCATAGAATACGCCTTCAGTCAGAGTCAGGACATAGGTATTCTTCGCAGAATGATAAAGTGCATCGACCTCAACAATTTTCAATGCTTTTTACTGACTACATACGAAACTATAATAAAACAGTAACTAGTAACCACAAGTCAATATCCTCAACCCTTTTGTATCAAATTATCGACGATCGATGCAATGAATTATTAATAATTCCATTAGCACATAACAAAACGTATTGCACGGTTTGAGACTTATACAATAAAGTATTGTAGATGAGATCTGCCACTTAAAATATGAACCTCGCGTCTATGTTAACGCATATTGCTTTAGATGGTATGGTATTGAAATATGCGGTAAGATAGACGTGTTCTTAAGTAAAGACCCTGATTACCAGCTAAACACACCTTTGTCATAGGAGTCATTTGGCCATGGGAAGCAAGAAAATGTCTTGAAGCCGCTGACTTGGGAGCAGCTACATGAGAAAAGCTAATTTGGGACTCGCAATGGATTTAGTGACAATAGAAGAATGATGGTCATGATGATAATAATAATGGTGATAATGAATAAGATTCTAGGGCAGTGCCATTCCTAAAGCTACTCAAATTCATAAAAGTGTGTCGCCTTATCTCTTACTTTTACTTAGTTCTTGTTTATAATTGGAAGCAAGAGGTGTAAATAGCCATACAAAAAAGGGACTTTATCGAGAACCCTATGTTTTGTGGAAGTTTATGAGATGGTGACGATGATGATGATGATGATTGCTTCTTTAGGATAATGTATGGAGTATTTTTATTTTGTATAGGTGGAGGTTTTACTTTCAATTTCTATATGCTCAAAAAAAGGTATCCTATATTATGCTTTTCCAAAACTAAAAATGTGATTTGAAGATTGCGCTCAACAAGGTGATCCGACACACCCTGAGCTGGTTAACCGGAAAAATCCGGTGTAAACCGGTTACATTTGTCGCGTGTACGGACACCATGTCCAGGACCGAGTTAATAGATTGCAATACGGCTGATGCGCACAGATTAGTAGCGGACGAGTTCATTGCACGGATTTGTATAGAGTTATTGATACAGAAAATAATTTATTTTACACTCTTAAAACTATGTGGTATGTAATTAGGCTTTACTTTGACAACCAGTAACCGGAACTATGTGAAGATTTTCACTTATGTCACATTTTAATGGCTGGTGATATCAGATTCAAAGTGTGGCCGTACTATTTTGATGTTGTAATATATGAAGTTTTATATAAAGTAACCTTATCCAATTAATTATTTCCTTCTGTTTCTATAGATTTTGATTTGATGTTACGAAGCAGCTAGTCTGATAACAAATACCAATTATAAATTATGTTGTAACAGCTCTATAAAATATTCACTCATAATCCGCTGCGTTTAAACTTTACGATGGGAGATTGCGTCGTCCATACAGCACCTGTTATTCTCTGCATCATATTATTTACCATGCCAGTGCTGGCGAAGTTGCATGTTATTAATCTGGCCAGTCACACTGGAATGAATCTGATGGAGAAAGCTATGGGAACTTTAATGGAAAGTTAAAGAAGGTACGTAGAAGAAGACGGTTATATCATCATCCTATAGAAGCTGGAATCAATTAATTAAATTTCAATGAATATGAGTAAAGAGACTGAAGTTAGGCGGGAAGAATTAAAGTCATCGGAACAGTATTTTCTTCAAACAGTGCAACAGTGCACTTCAAACAGTGCAACAGTGCACTTCAAACAGCAAAAGGTCATAAGCCATAATAAAACAGTGTTAGAATTACTGATATTAAAGAAAATATAATAAAAGGCAAACACTTGTTAAGAAATACTAACTGAAATTGTGATATAAGACAATTTTTTGGAACAGTTATCGTTTAAACAGTGACTAAAGTTCTTTGTAATTGATAATGTTCAATATTACAACAGTGTTGGTAGTAACACCGGTAATGAGTGACCCCTATTGGTTATTTATACTGTATTGTATGGACCGTATTAGTTATACCGTATAATAAACTGTAGATTCACGGAAGAAAAAAAATTTTATACCAACCACTTCTGATAATGCGAAGCAGTAGCATCGCGGGTAATAGATGAAAAACAGTAATGCAATAACTTAAAATCTCTACTTAAAGTGCCTACGTGAGTAAAACCACGAACGCTAGTCGATGCAATTGGCTTTTCCTCAAGGGGGTAGTTAGTATTCATACTGATTATAGATTGTTGGTTTCAACTTATTACGCGTATGGTATTACTTAGACTACTTGTGTTCGGTTGGTTTTTATCATTTTTTTTTTGTTCATCATAATTGACTGACAATTCGATATCACCGACTGCTTAATCTGATTGTATTTTAGAGACTCAATCAGTTTTGTGTTGAAGAAATCTACGATTTAGGTTTGGTTTTATTCACAATAGCGTTTCTTGATTTCTTTGACTTTGATTTTAGTGTAATCAAAAATGCAACTTTAACACTATTCAAGTTGACTAATGTAAAGTAACTGAGCAACACGAAAATATAGTGCTTTTTTTAAATGATCGGAGTTTTTCTAGAGTTTTGCAAGAAACAATTGCAAATGTAGCTTTACCCTAGATTTCAATGGCAAAAAAAACTGCATAATGATGGTAATTACAAATAGAACACACGTTAAAGCTCAAAAATAAACCAAATATAAAAATACACCAAAGGTTGTGTTTAAAAATATATTACTAGCATACAAGCCACTTCCAATACTCACTCAAAAAAGCAACGCCGCAATATTTAACTGTTTAACATTTTTATGAAAAACTATTTCATATTTCCATGTCAGCCGGTACTCCGATGATTGCCACCCCTTTCAGTTTACACCCTGTTGATCTGGGGATGGTTTTAATAGTTTTTAAGCCTGAACTACCCTTCGGTCGTTCGATTAAAAATGATTTATACGGATGGACGTACACTGTTTTTAATTATACAGACTATTTGGATGGTGATGACTTGGGAAGCTAGGATATGGTAAAATTACGTATTCGGATTTCGTTCGATGTTATCTATCCTATATAGGATAGATAGCAATATTAGACATGTGGGTAGGTATATACCTACCCACATGTCTAATATTGTCAAAATGTCACTGATTTTTTTTTACTAGGTGGTAGGATTTTTCTGCAAAGTTCGTTTAGGTAGGTACCGCTCTGCCAGTAATTATTCTGCCGCCAAGTACAGTAGTGCACAAGCACTACTGTATTCCGATTTGAAGGGCATTGTAGCTAGTTAAATTACTGGGCAATTGCTGTAGCACAGTCTGGTAATGCTATTACCAGACTGTGCTGATGTCTCAGGATGATGAGCGCAGTGCTGTGTCACGCGAAACTTTATGATGTTGAGTTCCGAGTGACACTGTTCTGTTATGGGCGGCGGTGTCGCTTAACATCAGGTGAATGACTAGCTCGTCACATCATTCAATAACATAAAAAAATAAAATAAAAATAAAAGACTTGTTAGCAGTGAACGTGAATATTAAGAAACATGGATAGTCTTATACGATAAGAAGAGCTGAAAGTTGTTCTATGGGATAATTCAACACTAAACTTACACTGGGTGATTTAACATCATCATCATCATCATCAGCGGTAGCCAGAAGACTGAATATAAGCCTCTCATACAGCGCTCACAGTGGTGGATTTATGATGATTTATGATAATTCGACGGACATTTTTTTTATAAATCTTTACCACACAAATGCAAATGCAAATCATTATATACAGAGCGTCGTAGCAAACTTATAAACACAACGCTGTACAAAACGAATAAAACTTCTGATCTGTAAAAAAATCGTCAAAATTATCAGTCGGAAGACGTCCACTGCTAAATGTAGACCTCCTCCATAGAGCGCCATTTTAATCGGCTGCCTTTCTCATGCATCCAACGGATCCCCGACGTTTTATAACAAGTAATTTGACCCATTTAGTGGTGGCCGGTCTATGCACTGCATCTTCTGATTCGTGGTCGCCTATCGAGACACTTTTCTTCTCCAACTGTTGATTCTGTGATCGATATAGCTTGCCCATTGCTAATTTTGAATAAATATTAGTAGAAGAAATAGTAATTTCACAATATTCCAATTAAACTAATGAGACATCAAAACTAGAAATTATTTTACTATCTAATTAAGCCACTATAGGTAGGTAGGTAATTCGCCGCACTAGCAATGCTTTCAACCCGGTCCACATTAATTTTAACTGCAGTGTTTCACTGGGTGTAATTCACTCAAATAAGCCACCTGGTGTCAATTGGCAGGATGCATTGCTTTGTTTGGTTGACATGCTACAATTGGAATATTGTTGGCAATTAATATATTGCTTGCAAGTTTGTTTAATTGGAATCTAATTTTATAGATTAACATTGTTATTGTAGAACCACAGAATACAGGTACAGAAGAGTAACTCCAGAAAACATTTAAATAAATAGCAGCTTTAGCTACAATACAATAAAGTCCAATTCAACTTTCGCACTTCCGTTGCAACCCTAATTATAATAGGTCTTTACCTATGAAATTGCCGTATTGCAGTACAGACTTTTTCAAACAAAAAAAAAGTTTTGATTGGCTATGAATTCTAAATTCAAATTAATTTTGTTTTAAAAATATGACATTCTATTTACAATATAAGTCTTTTGTTTATTGATTAGCGTTGTATTTTCATTACATTTCAACATTTTTCCTCATAATGGATACTTTGAAATTTCGTGTAATTATGGAATATGAGTTCCGTCGTGGCACCAACGCGGCACAAACAACACGTAACATCAACGACGTTTACGGAGAGAACTGTACAAACGAACGTACAACCCGTTATTGGTTTGCTCGGTTCCGTTCTGGGAATTTTGACTTGAAAAATGAACCTCGTGGTCGACCGGAAACTTTGGTCAACAATGATGAATTAAAGGCGATTGTGGAAGCTGATGAATCTCAATCTACAGCTGAGCTGGCAGCAGCTTTTGATGTTAGCATCAAAACAATATTGGTCCATTTGCGACAGATTGGCAAGATAAAAAAGCTTGATAGATGGGTGCCCCACGAACTTAACGATCGCCAGCGCAACGTACGCGTCGAGACTTGCCTTGCGCTGCTTAACAGGCACAGAAATGAAGGAATTTTGAACCGAATTGTTACGTGCGACGAAAAATGGATTCTTTTTGACAATCGAAAGCGCTCAGCAAGTTGGTTAGATCCTGGTTCGGTACCAAAGCAATGTGCAAAACGAAAAATGACCCCTAGAAAGGTGATGGTCACAGTTTGGTGGTCTAGTGCTGGTGTGATTCATCATAGCTTTTTACAAAACGGCGAGAGCATTACTGCAGATGTGTACATTGAAGAACTGACCACAATGATGGCGAAACTCGCACGTCTGCAACCAGCTTTGGTCAATCGGTCGTCTCCACTGCTACTTCACGACAACGCGCGACCCCATACTGCACAACAGACCGTCTCTAAGCTGCATGAGTTGGGTTTGGAAGCTCTCCCTCATCCGCCATACTCACCAGATCTTGCGCCTACTGACTATTACTTTTTCCAAAATTTGGACAACTTTTTAGCGGGAAAAAAATTCAATTCCCGAGAGGCAGTACAAAACGCCTTTGAGGAGTTTGTTGTCTCCCGTCCTGCTGATTTTTTCAAGAAGGGCATCCATAAACTGCCACAGCGTTGGAAAAGATGCACTGATTGCAGGGGTGATTACTTTGAATAAAAGAAATAAATAAGTTCGAAAAAAAAAATACTTAAACTTTTTTCAAACAAAACGGCAATTTCATAGGTAAAGACCTTATATTAGTACTGGTCGTCTTTTTTTCTTATGCATATCTCTTATCTCTTCTGACGCGTTGCGTTTAACGAGGATATGCCAAGCTGGTCCATCTTACCGATGGAGGGTGGATGGAGCTTCAACCATAATCTGCATCAGTCCTGGTAAAATTCGGAGTTAAACCTCATCTGTCAGCTAGAAATCTGATTTTTGTATATTCTATCTTTTTATTGCTCATGATCGTCATTTTCTAGAGCGAGAATTATAGCTTTAGTATTATCGCACGCGGAAGCGTCAGCGATGCGATAGTATACCTTTCCAACATATGTAGCTCAACCCTTAGACTCCAATGGGAGGTTTTCTGACAGCTGACGAGATTTGCTTGTCTTTTTTACCCCATTAGTCATTTGTGAACAAAAAGTGGAAGAACAAAATCATAAAAAATACCATGAGCAAAACTTTTTTAGATAAACAATAACTACATAAAAGCATGACAGATCTAATGAAAAGAAACCAGCTTTTTTTATTTTTTGACATTGCTTCATTTGTCAACATCTTCAGAACCACATACTAAGTAGTTATACTATTCAAAACCATGTCTCGTCAATGCCATGTAAAGGATTTTTATAAACTACTTTTTATTTTATTTTTTGCTTGTCAGAAAACCTGCTATTCTATACGCATCAAGCTCCCAGTTCATGAATAGAGTCACCGCCTTCACTTTCAATACAGGCGCCACCTTCGTTCATTATATTGACACTTTTACTACTATTGGCCACCATAACTAACTACGAGTTTTGGCGGGAAAACGAAAAAAATCGCGTCACCGCATTGTATTAATTTACAAAATTTGCATTATTTTCAGTGTTAGTGCATAAAATTGGTGGCATTCTATTCGTTAAGTGCTGGATTACAGGCATGAGTGTGGGAAAGTGGTATAATGATGGTGAAACGTTTCTTTTCGTGTTGTTTCCAAGACTCCGTAGAAGCTTCTGGTAAAATTGCCACCATTTTACTAGGAGTATGACTTGACTAGACTATGACTTGACTTGATGACTTGGACTGTGACTTGACTTGACACATATATAAATATAACTTGAACTTGAGTAATTATCAATTACTTGACACTGGCTTAATACACAAAAGTGTGGAGTCAATATAAAAAAAAACTATCTACCCAATTTTAATGGGTGCACAAACTGTAAGTAATAATATAAAAATATCATAAAATAAAATTAAAATCTTCCTTTGTTTAAAGTTCCGTATTCCAAAAGTTCATTATTGTACATTAAAATTTATATGAATTCGTAATGGAAAAGAGGTGTAAATTTATTCTAGTGGATTGACAGTTCGAATGAAAACGTGGTGATTCCAAAATTTAAGTTTATGCTAATTATGTAGTGTCATTACACATCGTAGAGTGCTTTTCATTGATGATATAATAATGGAATGCAAAAATTACTAAAATAATTATTACTGCTAAGCAATCCTGGAACTTTACTGCAACCAATAGTAATAGTACTTAACTAGGTGGTAGGACTTTACTGCAAAGTTCGTCTAGGTAGGTACCACCGCTTTGCCAGTTATTCTGCCGCCAAGCAGTACTGCGCAAGCACTACTGTGTTCCGGTTTGAAGGGCACTGTAGCTAGTGAAATTACTGGGTAAATGAGACTTTATGATCTCATCTCACAGTTTAGTAATCTTATTACTAACTGTGCTGATGTCTCTGGATGACGTGCGCAGTGCAGTGTCACGCGAAGGTCTATACTTTAGAGTTCCGAGTGACACTGCAGCTGATATGGGCAGCCATGTTGCTTAAGATCAGCTGAACGGCTAGCTCGTCACGTCATTCCTTAACATAAAAAAAGAGAATTGTATGAATTTGACAGTTTCAATACGTAGTTTATACACATAGTTTCTATGAAAATTCTTAAATTAGGAATACTATTTCTCCTGTTGTATTGCAACCAGACATTTAGTTTAATTCACACTCCTAGTAACACACTTTTCACACAATTGACAATTCCGTGATCACTCCAGCGGTGAAATTTGCATGTTTAGTTTATACTTTTTGAAGATTGTGAAATGAAAAATGGAATCTGTGGTGTGGTGGTTGAGCAGGTTGGCTCATAACCCGGAGGCGGCGGGTTCGATTCCCACGGCAGGACATGTATTTCTGCACAGAAAGAAGTCAAGCGCAAATACTTGTTCTGAGTCTGGGTGTTGTTAGACCATGGTCCTCGTAGTTCCTGGGTCCGTAGACACAGGGAATCCTAGTTAGGGTCCAGGATCTATGTATGTGATCGTTGGGCGTTATTATTATTATTCTTTTTTTTATTTATTTACAATCTTAAATTTAAGTTTTTTACAATATTTCTATAAAAGTAACATTACAAAAATACAATAAAAAACCTAAACCTAGTGTGCCGCCAGCAGCGGGGCAAGGCCCAAGCTACCGGTGGTTAGGGCTGCAGACTGAGGAACCTCCTGACAATACGTGCCGTGTCAAGAAGTACTGCCTTCTGAATCTGACCCTTGATCCAACCGTCTAACGAGAGCCTCTCGAGGTGTTGGTCGAGGCTCTTCGCTATAAGGCCGTTTTTTTATTATATTATTCGTATTATTATACTTTGGTTAAGTTTGTTCACTTTTTTATTATTTACGATGTGGTGTTTCAATAAAAAATGTATCTATCTATGTTCAGCAGGCTTAAAAATTGGCGATATGAATATATACTTTAAAGAAATATTTAACATAGAATATTTGTAAAATCGCATCTTCTAATAAGTTGCGCCCAAATGTCACTACAAAAGGCAATCAAAGAAGGAGATTAGCCGGTAGCCTCCACGGTGGATTACAAATTACAATTTATACTTACTCCAATCGAGACTTCACTACAGATTAAATAAGTCACTACGTAAGCTTGACAGAGAAGTCGGAAGTCGGTTTTTTGGCGGGAAAACGAGTTGCCACCACTTTACTGGGAGTGTGAATTAAACTAGACTATGACTTGACTTGTAAAAATGGAAAAAATTATTTATAATTTATATATAATTTATAATAATTATCATGCTTTGCATAATAAGTAAGGAAGGTATGGTATAATAGCTAACTGAAATATTCTGATAACATGACTTCATAAATCAAACAGCTAGCGCCATCTAGCGGCGATGTAAACGAAACATCAAAGTCAGAACAGAATCAAATTGTTTTCAGTTGCAGAATATCGTAAAAATTGAATCCGTTATTATAACATCTAAATATATATAACTCAAAGGTGACTGACTGATTGACTGACTAATATAGTGATCTATCAACGCACTGCCCAAACCACTGGACGGATCGGGCTGAAATTTGGCATGCAGGTAGATGTTATGACGTAGGCATCCGCTAAGAAAGGATTTTTCGAAATTCTACTCTTAAGAGGGTGAAATGGGTGGTTGAATTATTTTTCCATAGGCCACGGCAAAGCAGCGGGCAGAAGCTCGTTTAATTCATTAAATTCAAATAACTAAGCATTTAAGTAGGTAATAATTATATACGCCAATGGTAGTAATGCCAAATAATGTGTACCTAAATTGTGTATAAGAAACAAATTAGGTACCCATCATCTCTTACCTACTTTTGCTTAGAATGAATAGGTTATTTCTGTATAAAAGTACTCCACCTTCGACCTCATCAAAACCATCAGGTGAGATGTAAATCACAAACCCAACAAAAGTAAAAAATATTTTTTTCGTAATTCTTGTTTTACTGAAATAATTGATTGCAATGCATATTCTAGCCCTTATTTAAAATTTCGCATAAACGCTAACATACTTGTAACAATGGCTTAAAAAGTTGGGTAAAAACTTATCGACTGAATATTAAGGACCTTTTATCATCATAACATATTGCTTATTCATCGTACGACGTCCTACTTTCGTGTACGTCCTCTTGAACTGGTTTGTAATCGATACTTGAGCGATTTCAATGAAAGCTGGATTGTAAAAATAAGAAAATTATAAAATATCCTTGAAGATACATAAAGTTGTTTGTTTAACTAGGTGGTATTTTTGTTTCAATTACAAAATATCTTTATTACTATTAATTATTTTAAAAACTTACAACATTTAGTTGAATAATTTAAAAAAAAACAGGTGTTGAAATAGTGGGTTGGCTAGTCGTTTGTTAGTAGGTATGTATGCTTTAGTGTGAGCATTACAGTTATTGCATTAAGCTTATTAAATATTTAATGAAATGCCAATGAGGGTAGGTAAGTAAGTCGGAAGTCGAGCAATTGCTCGACTTGCCTAGGACGGGTTCTAGTTCAACGGCAGTCCACAAAGCAACAAGAACTCGTCGTGATTTAACTAGATTCACCAAATTACATCGGAAAGCCAAAAATAAATGATAAGATAAGATAAGACCGTCCATTGGGACACTTAATTATTAAGTTAGGCTTGTCAATTATTTCTGTTATGTGGTGTTTCAATAGAGTTTTATCTATCTATCTATCTACAAATATATGTAAAATCTCGGGATGGGAAGTATCATCGTTTCTTGTATCATGTTGGCAAATTAAATTTTCAATAGCAATGAATAAATTCTGAATCCTCATTAGCTAAAAGGATTTCGTTCCTAGACCAACATGAAATTGTGATTTAAAAGATTTTATTAGTATATTCGCGTTGATTTAAAATTGTACAATACATACAAAGTTATGAAACTTTCATTGACTAAAATATAGATATTTAAACATTTTAGTAAATGAAAGTTTCATAACTTTAATTTTTATAGTATTGCTTCAGTGTTTTCGGTTTGTTCTAAAATTATTTACCTGGCACAAGCCAAGTCAATTAAAAAGAGGTAGCTAACTTAAATTATTTACTCAATGTACCACTAATTAGTAATATTTAATTATACTAATCGACCAAACAGACAATGGTCAATAATTTTATATGTACAGAAGATCTTAATATTTATTCAGGAGATGTTTTTCTATTGACTCTAACTCCGTTGTATTTATGCTTCTTTTTGAGGTGACTCAGGAATCCTTGAGGCAGGTTTCGGTACATGACTAATTTCAAATTAGTGCTTGTGAACTTGAAAAATCAGAGGAGATTTAGTGACGATCCGATGCTTAGTGAAGGAACTAGTGTAGTCAATTGGTGTAATTAATAAGTAGGTAAGAATTTTAAATACCAAAATGAGATATTTTATTTTTGAAAATTGCAAAAGTGATCTAAGGATTCTCTTCTCTCTTATTCTTATTAGAAGACCTGAGATTTTTAATTTAAATTGTAATACATAAATCATTACGTTGTTTCGTCAAAATCTAAAATAATCTAAAGTTGTGTTAAAAACATGTTAAGTTTTTTGTTCACGTTTAAATGTGAACAATATTTAGAAGCAGGTGTTTTAGGTGAGTAAATAATAATATAAAGTGTAAATAGATGTGTAATGCATTTGATATACTTATCCTTTTCAAACAGCAACCTGAAAATTCATTCGTTAGAAAATTTCATTCATAACATATTTTTGGTAAAATCGAATATCAGTAATAAAATTCTCGTGTCACAATGTTTGTTCTCCGAACTCTCGAAAGTGCTTGACCAATTCTTATGAAAAAAATATTCAGTGACAATAGGACGTTAACTGTTTGTCATCATCACCATCACCGTTTTTGATCACCATGTGAGTGAAACCGCGGGGCATAGCCACTAAATATATATTACTGATAAGCTATTTTTTAAGCTATTTTCAACTGGAGTTTTACCATTATATTTTTTTTACAAAATAATTAAGTTGCAGAACTTTTAACGTTACATGTTGTTTATTACATTTTGAAAGTCGATTAATGAAATGCAGTAGCGAGTTTAAAAATTATGATTTAGATACAATATCTTGAACACAATAATTATAAGAACAAGAATTCAATTGACGTTAATTTTGAAAAATATATACTTAGAAGAGTTTAGTTTAGGACGTTATTGTTTCGCATCTTTTTAATGTTTGGCTTCAATTTGGTGTGAGAAACGACAATTCGACTATTATTAAGAAAAAAAATTATAGAGCCTCCACACTTTGTTGACGGTTTGATTGGTTTTTGAGTCATAATATAATTATTTTCGAGCACAATTTTAAATAAAGAGTATTTTATTAAATAACACAATTAGTTTTGATTTATAAGGCAGCAGTAACGTATAACATCAGGGCTGACATTTTAGCACATCTTGAGAAAAAGAAACAAAAACAGTTCACTAAAAATGATTTCGAAACTTCACGTAGTGTTTTATCGTTAAACATTTTACGTCTTTCCCGGCGATTATATCAATTTTATTACCCGTATACGGCGAATCTCTACAAAGCTTTCCACTCTGCCTAAACGTCAATAAACCCAAAAACACCTTCGGTTGCACAAACTGAACGCCTATGGCAAAACCGCGACATAAACCGTGGTTTATATACGCAAACCATTACCAAATTGCTAACGTTTAAACCACACGCGCTAACTCCTGTCACGGTATCGTATAACCCGATCCTAAACTCGCGTATAAACCAGCTTTACGAACCTCCGAACAAAGAGCTGTTAAAACCTCACGAGAGTTACGCGAATCGTATTTTAGCAGGACTGTGTCTGCAAGTCCGTGATCAAGTGAACGCTCTCCGAGTGTCAACCCCGTGGTCTCGAGCCCTCCATTCTTACGTCACCTCACCCCATACGAATACTGCCCGCCCATTGGCCAATTCGTTTTGGCGCGCTTTCTAACTTCGAAAACCTAAATCGACACATTCTCTCTTTCGCTTCCACAAAGGGTAAAAACGTTCATATAGGAATGAGAGAACTGCATGTCGCTGATGGCTGTTGTAACGTGATGTAACCAGTTTATAATGAGACAGCGATAGGCTACGACAAAGAGAGTGAAAGGGACGGGAGTTCGTGTCGACGTTGATTGTAGTGGTCGAGTGCGAAGGGAACGTGCTACCGTGCGTTCCACTATTTATAATCAAATGGGTTGTTGTAGTGTGCGTTTGTGCTTACGTTATGCACCGCACCACTACATGGAAGAGAGTTGAGCGAGGCAATGATGTGCACGAAGTATTATCCCTTATTACACGTTTCGCTTCCGCGCCAGTCGCACGTGCAGTAGTTGTCCAACAAGCGACCTCTTTTGTCGTACGGCATGCGAAGTGTCAGTTTGTTTACATCGGATCTCAGCGATGCATAGTGCGTTAGTTGGCGCAATTGTGTCATCGACCGTGAGCCGGTCACTAAATTTACGATTGCACTGCGGACAATGATTGTCATGTTTGGCAAATTTTTTTTGGTGAATTTGTGAATTTTGAACTCGATCGTGATCTCAGAAGCACCAAATCGAACTTTTATTTTCTTCGGACTTGCTGTGCCATTTGAAGTGTCAAAGTGAACTTTATATGTGATTTACAATTTAACCCGTCGACAAAGACTTTTTGATACGATTTTCTATTGCGAAAACATTTCCCGAAAATTTACACTTCGAAAATTTTTCGGCAACGAGGTTTTCTAAAAATACTGGTCATCGAAAAATTGCATCAGAAGATCATCTGAAACTAAAAAGAAAAACTTTCATTCGATTGCAAATTAAAAGTCAAAGGCAAAAACAAAACCGAGGGCAACGATATCAAAAAAGGCAGAGAGCCTTTATGCATACAAAACAAACTGCAATCTGTGCACGCTTCTTCCGGAGGAAAAGACGTTGCGAGAGACAAAGATGGCTATAGCGTTCAACTTGCCAAGCGAGCGAGAGGCGACTGAGGAGAACTTTTCACGACTGAACCGGCTCCTTGCCGAGCTTTACGATGTTCTGTGCCACATCTTGGTGTCCCGGCAGCCTGGCCAAGAAGTCCAGGACAATCGCCGAGGTGAGTGCCCTCGCCCGCCTAACCAAACACCACCTTACCACTTAAGATGCAATTCGACATACATCGTCAACCTAGTGATGGTCGTGGCCATCATTAAAGTGTCTCTCACGTCGTCCCTCTTCAATACCATCAGATAAAAGAAGACATAGATAAGTATTGTTGACAGCGAACTGCATAGCAGATCTGGACTGTTGTTAAGTATTTGTAAGCCCATTCGTTTTTGTGTATTATTAATTTTACGTTTTGGCATGGAAGAAGATGTTGTGTCAAACTGCACTTAAATCGTAAATGGTGGTTTGGATCGAAAAATATCGCGGAGTTTCTCTTCGATATATTTTGATCTTGCATTTCTAACATTTAGCTTTTCACATGAATTTTGCTTTTCGTCTTTGAGTGAAGTTCGACAAAACGCCCCAAGTTCAATAAAATGTCCGAAATTATTTTCTTCCATTTGTGCGAATATTTTACGTAGTCTCCCAATATGTGCTTTTGCCGATATACTTACTAATAATATATAAGTGACTCCTACCAGTGGTTACATAAATAGATTTAATAATGTAATCATTTTTATTCAATCGCATTACAATTTTATTGTGTATCTAATTTTAATTATGTTTTTTGTATTGTTAAGTTTTTAGTTACATTTCCATTTGATCTCTTATTTTTGTCTATCAATTTTAAAATCAAAGTATGCTTAGTTTAATTTATTACAATTATTTTTGAATATTCCATTATTAGATATTATTTAGTTTAAATGATTAGTTTTCGTATGGATCTCAAAACTAATTTTAGTTCCAAATAATATCGATAGTCATAATTATTTGTTTAGTTTCTTGATATCTCTTATTTCATTCGATTAGACACCAAATATTAGTTAAATATTTTCAAAATCAAGAAAAAATATACTAAATCTTTCTATTTAGTGACAATTAATATGAAAATTGTCTTCTTTGTTCTTTATATGTGTAAAACTATTTTAGTACTTTATATATAATTTAAGGTTCACAACTTGGTGAATTTTTTGGTATGATCCTAATTCAATTCTTTTTTTAAATTGTGTTATACTTTGTAAAGTGTAATTAAATAAAGTTGAATAAAGTTTTTGTTTGTATAAAGAAACTTTATTAGTGCTGCTGTAGATGTATTTTTAAAGATCTGTAAATATTGCATTTAAACGTTTGTGATTGAATAAGCATTTCTTGATTTTAATTTACTACATAAATACTAGCTAAGTAAAACATGTAACCGTTTTATACATTTTAAATAAACTGGATTGTGTTTATCGTATCGAATATCGTATTAATTTGTCCCCTATATTTAAAAGAGGGAAATGTAAAATAAACATTATTTTATACCTTGAATTCTCGTTTATTTATTCATTTTTGCCCACGTAAAAGCATATAAAAAATTGTTAATAGAATATATGATATGTTCATAATTTATTTCAAATCAAAATAGCAGACGATATAATTTTGAACATTATTTATAGCATACAATATAACGTGATTTTTATAAATTTTACTCCAATTGAGCTTTTTTAAATGACTATACAATATGTAGATAGTTAAATAGATGAAGATTTCGATTAAGTGATTAAAGATAAGAGAATCAAAAATTGAAATACTCAATCATAAAAATAAAGACTGTTCAAACTATACATAATAGGAACAGTATAACAATAATTAAAAACAGCTTTTAAAAATAGCCAAGTTAGGTAAATACGCGCACATACTGCTAAGCCATAAACTGTGTTTGTTCGTACTGCTCGTCAATCAAACCAAAATATCCTTGTGTTTACGTTCACTAATGTCAGAAGGGAACCAGTGTTAGGGAAGACTGTATTAGTGTAGGACAACCCTGAATTTTTTGTAGAAGGTTTGACCGAACTAAAATTTAATCCCCAATCTCACTGTAGTAAGAAAAATAATAATTTTAGTGTTCAAATTGAAAAGAACAATGAAAGAAATATTGTGAATACTAAACTAATTCTGTACGGCTTGATAAAAATAAAAATAGTCACAAACTAGGTAAGTGTATAGAGATACGAGTAGAATAAGCTAGCAGTGAACGCGCGCGATCAGGTGGTCTAACTTCTTCACTCTCTTTAACATGAAAAATAAAAGTAGAAAAACAATAGAAATATTCTTCTTAGAGAAGAGATGATACTAAACTATTTGCTTATTTAAATTAAAATATACACAAATTTAGTCCACTAAATTTAGAAGGTGAAATTTTAAATTTAATATTCTAATAAAATGTAAAGCTTAAGGAAATAATATAAGTTAAGATAGAGACTAGAATCTTGAACTAGTTTAAGTTCTACTATAGACGTAAACTTGGCACGCTCTAGATCGTAGCACGAGTCACGACTCTACTTAGTGTAGAGTACAAACAAAGAGCGTTTCGTACAAATATAAAAATAAAGATATTAGACGAAGCAGCTGTGGATTATGTACTTATTATTTTGTATCCAATAGAAATGGTTAGTTTAATAATGCTAAAAGATGAAATTGAGGTAATCATTATTACTGAACCAATAGCTGGTTACAACAACGTTAATTTTAAGATAGAAAATATAAAGAGCTTTGAATTTATAACTGATAATTCTCCCAAAACTGAAAGTGATAAATTTTACTCAATTGTTATTGGTCTAATATCTGCACATGTCTTATTAGATTTTTAACCATTTCACTAAACTCTTAGAAGATTTTTTAACCATTTCACTACACTCTTAGAAGATTTTTTAACCATTTTACTACACTCTTAGAAGATTTTTTAACCATTTCACTACACACTTAGAAGATTTTTTAACCATTTCACGACACTTTTAGAAGATTGTTTTAGGATTGAAAATAAACCGCCATTCTCTGTTAAGTTGGAACATGATGCAATGGCAATGGACTCGATTATAACTCAATAATATTGAAAGCGAAATCTTACGCATCGTGAGTAAGGAAATTGAAACTAACGTTTTTGAATGTGTATGTAGGGTGATATAATATTTATCCTGAACAATTATAAGTCCGTTTTACCTATTTCTGCAAATGAAATACATATAGATTGCAAAAGGAAATGATTGCAGTGAGTTCTTCTGTTGTGAGGACGAGGATAAAGATATTCATCACACTTTTCATCACAATTTAAAAATGAGTAAAGTAAGTGTCTAGTGCTGACTTTTTAACTTAGTTCAACAGTAAGTAGCCACTGAAATGAATATGATTTGCAATTATTCAATTCTTGTGTCGACTTCACATAGACGAAAAGCAAAATTTTATATACACCTAAATTAAGTTGAATATGAGTTACTGATTTAAATTTCTTCGTGGCTGCGTCTTCAGATAATTTTATCTATTCAAGGTAAGTGACGTGGATATATGCATTTTAAATCTAATAATTTTTTTCCTTTTTTTGTTTACGAAATGACATGATGAGCAAGCCGCTCGCCTGATGTTAAGCGACACGACTGCCCATATCAGTTGCAGTGACACTTGAAACACTAAAATATAGTTTCGCATGACACTGCACTGCGCACGTGATTTTGAGACATCAGCACAGTCTGGTAATAAGATTACAAAACTGAGGTTAGGTCATAAAGTCTCATTTGCCCAGTAATTTCACTAGCTTCAAACCGGAACACAGTAGTGCTTGCGCACTACTGCTTGGCGGCAGAATAACTGGCAAAGCGGTGGTACCTACCTAGACGAACTTTGCAGAAAAGTCCTACGACCTGTATTACTGTGCAGTATTATTAAAATAATTAACTATAAATTTCATCAAAATTTGAGTAACATTGGCGTAACTAAAACTGTCTACAATGCTTGAGTGAAATTTTACTCACTTATTTCTACTATTTTTTGTTGTTGCCATTCTTTGTGTTCTGATTCCATTTGCCATTGAGTATATCCTACAATTTGAGTAAGTTTTATGTAAAAGTTTTGCTCCCGCCAAAAACAAATACCTAATTAGTTGTGAGGTGCCTCATCTAAATACTTAATTATAGATCTCCCAAATAAAATCTAAGAGAAAAATTACGGATATTTCTCTATTTAGTGTACTGTGTAAGTACCTACAACAAAAGTTAAATTTCACGCAACAAAGGTGTCTTATTTTGATTACAATCGAACTGTAAAAGAACGCTCCAATGGTTTCAGTGGTCAAAGGGTTTTTACCGAAGCGACAAATATATAATAGCCGATGGTCATAGTAGTGATCGGGTTCGATGCTTTTTGTCTAACCTTCTCACTAATAAATATTGTGTAGCCGAAATTAGTTACTTTGTGTTTTGTGTCCCTATCTTTGAAATAAGCAAAGATAAAAAAGAAAAGAGCCATTTTATTGTTATGCAATGTTTAACTATCGGTAAGGGCCTAGAGTTTTATTAGAGAAGGATTATTTTATTACTTCAGATGGAGTTAGTTGTAGAACCTATTCGATGGTAAAGTGTACATAAATAAACAAAAATACATACTTATTACAAATTTAGGTGTAGAATCTTTGATGGTGGGTACACTGCTAATTCGATAAATGAGTTCCAAATGGCATTGCAAATGTTATGGATTTTTGTTTCTGAACGGGCTAATGCTGTTGGTCTCTACCAACCTTTACAGCGTCACCAGATGGAAAAGCAGGTGCTTAAGGCGCACAGCCGTCTAAAGTGAGAGGCAACTAGCTTAAGGGCACCCCTGGGGTGCAAGCCAAGGCTTAGGCCATTGCCGGGATAAGAGGATCAAGACGCTACGTCTACTGGAAGAGTGGACCCTATAGAAAGAAAACGTTATGGGTGGCCGTTATACTTCATATCATGTGAACGACTAGCTCCCAATATCATTCGTTTACACAAAATAATAATAATAAGATGATCTCAAAAAGACACCAACACTTAGAAGGGAAACAGATGAATATAACCTTTTAACCTTTTCAAGTTTGAAATATTTGCAACCCTTTTATCCCACGGCGCAGAGGTCAATTTGAATATTATTACTTTAAAATTATAACGTTACCGCAATAACAATAAGATGACCACCGAACATAACAGTACTTACGTACCCTATTTCAGTCACTTATGATTTTACTTGGACTTTATGGACCGTGAAATGATTTTATAATAATTTGATTTACCTTACAGTAAGCAGCATCTTTCTTTGATGTATAAACAGGTCAATGTTCTTTTATAGTTTTAATTGGGTAGACGTCAAGTGTAATATTTTGATTGCTATTTTATTGTAATTTGGAACCAAAGTTATGTCAACACATATCTTGACCATTTTCTTTTAAAATATACGTATTGTTCGTTGTAGCTTTTTTGGCACCGAGGGTTTTGTTATTATAATTCTGTCATCACACGATAATAACGCCTAACGATCACATACATAGATCCTGGACCCTAACTACGATTCTCTGTGTCTAGGAACCCAGGAACTACATGGACCATGGTCCCACAACACCCAGACTCAGAACAAATAATTGCGTTTTTTTTTCGTGCACAAATACTTGTTCTGCTGCGGGAATCGAACCCATCGCCTTCAGGTTATGAGCCGACCTGCTCAACCACCACTCCACAGAGGCTGTCACAGGAATTACTATAACATTTTCCCTTAAAAAAAAGGTAAAAAGAAAAAGGTAAAAAAAAATTTTTCCTCAGACCTACATTTAGTCATCGCACAGAACCTTATTGTAAAAGATAATAAGAGACCATTTATTCCAAGACCTATCTCCAAACAATCGTTTTGTAGTTTGTACAACGTTACCAACTCCAAGCACAATCTTACGCTACCGGTTTTCAACATCGATACAATCTTAAAGCTCTTAAAATTTTAACTCCATCGCAATAAATTATCATTCGTTCCGAGGTTACAAAAAACTCGTAGAAAAAAGGACTGAATACACCAAATCGGGCATAGAAGCAGACTTTTATAAAACCCTATTGAACTTGTCTGGACTTGTTCGGAAAAAAATGGAATAAATGAACACCTGTTAGGACTACACCTGTGGAATACATTACTTTTATTTGTGTACCGTTTTGGGGACTGATCCTGTAGGATTTGTTCGTTTTTTGGTAAATTTAGGGATCATTTTTGTCTGCGTTTGTTATTTTTGGGATGAAAATTGCGGGATTTATTAAGTTTTATCGAAGTGAGTTATGTTGATTTTTTCAGTAGCCTGATATCAAATTATTGTTTTAATATGGTGGTTGCTTTCACATTACGTTTATATGAAAGGGAAACAATAATGTCTACTTATTCCTAATAATATAACTATACAAAACATGTCAAATTCTGCAAATATTAATCACTAAATTTCTGGACTAGTTTAAACCATTTTTCATTTGAATGTACTTACTACCTACGTAACATTAGTTCACTTGATTGTGAGCACGTGTTACCAATTAGTGACAGACAAAGGAACAGTAGAGTTCTGGTTCAGATAGTATAATAATTATTTATACCTATTGTATGTCTAATGTGGTCTAATGTGTATGAAGTAAAGTAATAACTTTCAACACGATAAGACTTCGCCATTTGCGATAGTGCTAATATAAAGAAAGAAAGAAACATTTTATTTGCAAGAACACAACATTCGTAATTACACTAAAAAAAAAAACAAAACATAATCTAGTGAAATTTAAAACAAACTTATAACTATAACCTATTCCTTGCTGTGTGCGAACATCGTTGCTGTGTACAGTGCTGTACAAAACGGTCTGGGCTCAGCGTGTGCCGTGGACGAGTCCAGGGCGCTGATTTTCAGCCCAGACCTCGAGTGACGAAAATATTAATCTTAATTATATAGTAATAACATTTAGTGTAAAAAAAAATAATATAAATAATTTAATTTAAAAACAATAATCAGAGATTTCAAAAAGAGTATATACAGAATGTAAAGATGGATAAGATCGTATAAGAGAATAGAAAAGAAAATAAGTAATAATGATATTATATTATGTAAGAATTCTGACCTAATTCAAAAAAAAAATTTGAAATTTATAAGTAGAATCTTATAAGACATATTTTAATAATAAAGTAAGTTAAAAGATTTGTTTAACCTTGGGATATTTAGTAGATACCCTAAGGAAGACGTTCACCGTTGAAAAATAGTTCTTCTTCATTAAAAAAACGCCACTTGAGAGTCCCACTCTTATTATTATGTGGAACAATAAACACACGTTTAAACTAAAATTAAAACCCCTGTCAATTTACTTAATATCTCTTAAGTCACACTTTTTATGCGCGTCTGTAAAATTTATTAAAATATTTTTTTGTGTTTTTTAGTATACGGTTATAAAAAGCCTGACAATTTAGCAGGCTAAATACTGAAAGCTCATTGGTTACCTTTTGATCATCGACTTTCTCAACCAATGAGCCTACAGTATTTAACACGAATTCAACAAACGCATACGAGAAACCAGGGGCAGACAGTCATTACTTTTATAAACGCTTCAACGATCAAGTTCATGACCATTGTCATTAAACTTTACATTAACGTTATTAAAACTTGTAACAACAATATTAACTATTACATCACAAGTAACATTTACAACATTAAACATAATAATAAAACGTGAGAAACTGTTATGGATCATTGCTTGAGAACGCTTTTGTTTGGACATTATGAAATTTTAAGTAGCGTTTCTGTGCCATGTTAAACTCTAATAAATGATACGCTTAACGAAGTTACTGTCATTATTATAATGCATTATAATAACTAAAGCTATAGAAATATGCAGGGAATGGGCAGCAGTATTACTTGGTCTGAATTATAATCTACTGCTATCACCAAATCGCCTGCCAAGCGTCGTGATTGTATCATACTGGAGGGTGCATTGGATCAAAAGTTGCATGGGCTACGCTAAGCCTCACTCACTTCACCTACTTCTTACTTCCCTATCCCTATCTTACTAAAATATAAAAATAAAACCTTGTTTGTTTGATTGTGAGGCTTTGCGCTAAAACGGATATTCCAATTTGAATCAAATTTCTCACACGTTTTATACTCCCTAGATCTTTATGAGATACTGTTTATCCCGAAAAATTGTGAAATCCCGCTTACTATTACATTAAACAAGCATATGACCCTCTTGAGGTCACCGTAGCCTATGGAGGGACCACCCCATCGTCGCCACCCAAGACACGTCTTCAGCGACTCGGATGATCCTATAGCAGCCGTAGTATCAGCTGCGCTAGGATCACCGGACTAGTCTAGCCTTTCTGGGTCAGGTACCGCTTTTGGCACCGGTATAGGATACCAGCGTAACACAATCAGACAGAGGTCAACGTACCTCTCCTAGGTTAGTTAGAACGGTTGCGACTTTCAATTGGGTCCACTCTTCCAGTGGACGTAGTCTTCTAAATCCTCTTACCCCGGTAATTGCACAAGCCGAGGCTCATACCTCAGGGGTGTTCTTGAGCTAGTTGCTTCCCAGCGCCTGGTGACGCTGTTAAGGTCGGCAGAGACCAACAGCATTAGCCCGTTCAAAAAAAAAGCCTATATAGCCATTAATGCGTTCCTTACTCTGCTCTAGTGGTAAGTGGTATTGATGTTGTATAGCAGTGTACAAATTAACGGTCTCAATGTTACCAAAATCATCTTCTCCATCCTAAAAACCTCCAAATTGTAATTATACAAAATATCCATAAACATCTTCCATATCGACCTATTCCATCTGAATCTTTTCTCAAATTTGTGTGAATCACAAAGTCGTGACGGGACCACTGTCCAAATTACGGTTTGTTATAAGAATTGCAGGTTAGAACCTTTCATTAGGCATGAAGTTAAGGTTTAGGCAATCAAAAACCTGTCCTGTCTTCGTAATAAAATTTACATTTGTGATGATGTCGAATTGAGATTTTATTTTTGGGAGTAAGGTAATTTGAATTGTTTGTTTTTATCATTGGGTTGGTGGTTGTAACGGGACTGATTTCACTTATTATTTTAGATGGATATAGACTAATGTTTAACTGATCTAAAAACTATTTAGTACAGAATTGTCAATAAAGATATTATAATAACTAATATAGCATTTTTTTTTTTGAAATTATGGTATACCTACAAATAAAGGCAGATAGATAGATAAAGTCTTTATTATACACACTCAATAACAAAAATTACAAAAAAATATAATAATAATAAAATATAGTTACTAAAAAATTGAGCAATCAGAGTGGATTGATCCCGCACCTTCTATTGAAGCAAAGATAAATAACTGGAATTGGTTAAAAGCGCCAAAAGAGCAAGATAGCGGCAAAACAAAAACACAATTCTTAGAACTGAACTGCTACAATTTATTTTCCTGGTGTTTCGAGCGAATGAAACGTTATTCGAGGAAGCTTAGTATAGTACTTTATAGAACTTTGCGGTTTGTACGTTGATAATAAGGTAAACAATTTCTTAAGTCCAATTTTCATTAGTGTGGGTACATATATATATTACTGTTACTATTTTTTCATTATCATCATTCGCTTGTGTTAGTCCACTGCTGGACATAGGCCTCTCCCAAGGTACGTCACTGAGCCCAGCCTTCGACTCTTCTCATTCAAATATAGAATACTTACATCATGCTTTCTGTTTGTAAATATATTCATAGAATACAATATAACACCCAGACACAGAACAAACACTTATGTTCATCACATAAATATTTGTCCTGTGTGGAAATTGAACCCATAACATACAAATCAGAATGCAAAGCTACTACCAACTGAGCTATTAGGCCAGTCATAATAATATACAAGTGATAATATCACACGTATCTGATTCTCCTCATTTGTAATCAATAACAATAAATTATAGCTTTTAACAAGCTGTAACTTTTAACATTAATCCAAAGGTGTTAAATTACGCGTACTTATAAAATGTTAAATCATATAAATATCTCGGTCATAAAAATATTGAGTACAAGTACAATGTACAAACTTTTGATTGTAATTATCATGATAATATTATAATTACATTTATTTTGTCAGTAATATTTTTTTTTTTTTACTTCAAACTTGTCTAGCATTTGACCACGCTCTCACCTGATGGGAAGTGACGATCCGATCGAAGGTGTAGCATGCTAGCCAAGTAAATACCTATTCACTCTTCTCTTGAACACGCCCGGGTCATATTTCGCCGGAAACACAGACGCTGGCAGGGCATTCTATTCCTTAACTGTTCTAATTAAGAACAAATACTGACAAAATTAATGTAATTAGAGGTTTCCTTTTGTTATCTTACATATTTTTCCATTTTACTTTTAATATTTTATAGAAATTTTTTAATGGTAATGTCGTGAAAAGTAATAGTAGAAATTACAGGTGACCAAAAAGTTGGGCTCTTACCTTAGCTTAGGTTTGGTTATTCAACGAGGTAATGTTGCCAGCTTTTAGAGCACCTTGTCCGCAGACATCGACTTAAATGAGTTTTTTTTACACTTTTAGATATTTTTAGTAATAGTAATTTAATAGTAATTTATTTATTTGCCAATAAGTAAATAACAATCTTATGCTAGTGGCTTATAATAATTAGGTATATATAGTTATTAACTAAATATCATATAAATAAAAGGAAAACATCTTTAAAAAAAGCAGTTGGTATTTTTAGATTTAGACAATTGGTTTGTTATAGTTTAGATTAAATTTAGCCTGAGTCATATTTTGTTTATTTATTTGTACGTATTGAAAGAAACATATTATAATAGGTCTTTACCTATGAAATTGCCGTATTGCAGTACAGACTTTTTCAAACAAAAAAAAGTTTTGATTGGCTATGAATTCTAAATTCAAATTACTTTTGGTTTAAAAATATGACATTCTATTTATAATATAAGTCTTTTGTTTATTGATTAGCGTTGTATTTTCATTACATTTCAACATTTTTCCTCATAATGGATACTTTGAAATTTCGTGTAATTATGGAATATGAGTTCCGTCGTAGCACCAACGCGGCACAAACGACACGTAACATCAACGACGTTTACGGAGAGAACTGTACAAACGAACGTACAACCCGTTATTGGTTTGCTCGGTTCCGTTCTGGGAATTTTGACTTGAAAAATGAACCTCGTGGTCGTCCGGAAACTTTGGTCAACAATGATGAATTAAAGGCGATTGTGGAAGCTGATGAATCTCAATCTACATCTGAGCTGGCAGCAGCTTTTGATGTTAGCATCAAAACAATATTGGTCCATTTGCGACAGATTGGCAAGATAAAAAAGCTTGATAGATGGGTGCCCCACGAACTTAACGATCGCCAGCGCAACGTACGCGTCGAGACTTGCCTTGCGCTGCTTAACAGGCACAGAAATGAAGGAATTTTGAACCGAATTGTTACGTGCCACGAAAAATGGATTCTTTTTGACAATCGAAAGCGCTCAGCAAGTTGGTTAGATCCTGGTTTGGTACCAAAGCAATGTGCAAAACGAAAAATGACCCCTAGAAAGGTGATTGGTCACAGTTTGGTGGTCTAGTGCTGGTGTGATTCATCATAGCTTTTTACAAAACGGCGAGAGCATTACTGCAGATGTGTACATTGAAGAACTGACCACAATGGTGGCGAAACTCGCACGTCTGCAACCAGCTTTGGTCAATCGGTCGTCTCCACTGCTACTTCACGACAACGCGCGACCCCATACTGCACAACAGACCGTCCCTAAGCTGCATGAGTTGGGTTTGGAAGCTCTCCCTCATCCGCCATACTCACCAGATCTTGCGCCTACCGACTATTACTTTTTCCAAAATTTGGACAACTTTTTAGCGGGAAAAAAATTCAATTCCCGAGAGGCAGTACAAAATGCCTTTGAAGAGTTTGTTGTCTCCCGTCCTGCTGATTTTTTCAAGAAGGGCATCCATAAACTGCCACAGCGTTGGCAAAGATGCATTTATTGCAGGGGTGATTACTTTGAATAAAAGAAATAAATAAGTTCGAAAAAAAATACTTTAACTTTTTTCAAACAAAACGGCAATTTCATAGGTAAAGACCAATATTTAGTAATGTGTACAAAAATTTGTTTCAGGTAAGTGATGAAATACGCAAACTCAACTTTATTTACCGTCATGGCTGAATGGTATGGACATTTAGAATATTTATAATGGTTCGTTTTCCATTGACATACAGAAAAAAGGCTCCAATCAAAATGTAATTACTCTAATTAGATTTTCCGTAGTTTAAAATAAATTTTTAATGAAATATATAAGACAGGATAAATCTCCGTTCGTTCTAGTTAGAAAGTCGTAAAGAACGTTGAAATTAAGCCAATCATAAAGTTCAATCACTTTTTCCAACTAATACCTTTCTCACTTTAACCTCGGGATAAAAAATGTGACACCAAGAAACACTAACAAACAAAAAAGACGTCACGCAAGTTTCTAAACACGATTTAAATTTTACGCTCTATGTCGATGGAGTTAAAGGTTTCATAAATGATAATTTTGATTTCAACGACAGCAAAGATGTTATGATTGTTGTATAGACGATCGATCATACAAAATTTAATAAACGTCAGATTATCTTTCAAATTGAAATAAGAAGCGTAATGTTACATGACCTTATCGATTCAAAGAGTGAGATAGTGAACTTTATGGAGAAACTAAAGATGATTCAAAATAAAGCATTGATAAACAAACATATTTTAAAAACACTGATGTAGGTAAATCATGTAAGTGATCAAACATAAAAGCTACTATTCTCAAACGCAAACCATTATAGTTTAATACACAAAAAAGTATTGTTTTAGTGTTTACCGAGCATAGAAGAAATAGACTAGAAGCGACTGGATCAAATGCATAAATCATATTGCAAGCATCACTTACTTCTAACTTTAATAGACAATATCTGATGACTTTGCATCTTTATAATACTGCATATTAAATTTATACCTTGATACCTATATCTTATTTCTAAGGTATTAAAGACTGAATCTGATGAACATCGTCGTCAAACAAGTATAAATAACATGGTAAAATAAACTACTAAACACGCTCTGAATAAGAAAGCTCTATAGAGACTAGACAAGCTTATGGGCGTCTCGCTTCATTTAGCAAAAGTATATCGAATTCATCTCCAGTGACGCTCTAGATGTTTTTATTCAAAGTCGTTTGTAGGTTATGGACAATGGTGGGGCGTGAAGTGGTAGACGTGTGGTAGATGATTATTACAATGTGTCCCATGTTAAATTCTATTGGAAAAAAGATATTAAGGTTAACTATATAATGCTTTTTTGTATTTGATCATCATTAACTTATTTAATTTTTCACCAGGATTATATGTATTATCCTAGCTATGAAACAGTAAATTATATTATTGTTTAATTTCTACCAACACAATCATAAATATTTTATTATTTATGCAGGTATAAGCAAATTAATAAGTAAAGGTTATTCCCAGAAGTATTACGTAATTCATTAATCAATGAACCTAATGATGAGTTAAATGTAATATTTATAAACATAATGATTATTATTGGCATTACATTAATAGCAACTTATACCAAGCTTGTATTATATTATACAAAGCATTTACAAGTCCTAACAGGTTACAGGGAAATTCAAAACAAAGCAAAATCACTTCTTCAAAAACGCTATATTTAAAGTAGCACTTAGCATTGTTGTTTCTATTGAAGAAGCTTTTTAATATACTTTGCACGATTTATCCGAATCTCGGTCAGAGATACTCTGCGCCGACGTTTTGACATGTGAAGTATCGACTGCTTTGTTTCAACCACTTATCTCATCACGCACTTATAATGAGCCAGTAATGGATGGCGTGGTCACTAACTGTCACGACTTTTCATCGTCGGTGTCAGTTACACTCAAATTGAGTGATGTATCTGCTACTTTTTTATTGTTATCACTTGTTTAAAGAATAATATTTAGGTTTATAGAGACGCGTACATAGCGGGGGCATATATTTATACCTAATTATTTTTATGCTATCTTTAGTATAAGTATAGTTATTTTGTATTACTTCCTTAAAATCTTTTTTATTTTGTCCGACTAGATCACGAGATTTAACTATCGTTGATAATATTCGTTTCGTTTTTCATATTATATTTTATCAAAATTTTGTTCTGCAAATTTTTGGCCGGTCAGACTTATGATGGGTTAATAGTAAATGACATTTACAATCAAAATATTTTTATGGTGTATTTCAGACTAAGCTAAGCTTAGCCTAGTCTGAAATACACAACACAATCACAGAAACTATTACTGAGATTGACAGCTCTGTGACTGCTGCTGATATTAAGCTTTGAGATAATTTAAAAATGGTGAAACTAGCTATACATGAGACATGTAATAGAGTAGCTAAATAAACCACTAATGTCAAATACTCTGCACATCAGTAAAAATTATGACACCATAATTTGTGGTATGATGTTTACAACCAGCTAAGAGCATTTGTAAATCACTCTTCATGGCTAGCTCGTTATGTTGCCATTAATCGATGGTTTAATCGATGGTGGCCATTAAATCTAGCACGTGGCAGCACTTGAGATGTTTTAGTTGACATTAGAAGGTCAATGGTTTTGTGGTTAGGCAAGGCGTGCTATACTCCTAATGGTACATCATAATTCATAACGCCTACGAATATTACTTTACTTTGAAAAATGGGAATATGACTGATATACTTTTTGGTTAATTATTGCAAAACATTAGATCAGTTGTAAGTCAAATCGGTCTCAAAGAAGCTTTGTCTCTGTGTCTTCTTCTCTTTGTGTCTTGGGATGCCTATCTAGGCCTTCACTTCTTACTTAGTCAGATTTGCACGAGTGCAGCATGAGCCTCAGAAATCTCTACTCTCAAGAAATCATTTGTTATTCATTGTGGGAGGAGAATGCCACTTGAAAGGAAGAAACGAAATCACTAAAAGAAAAGTCGTTAACGCTAGTATATAAATGACCTTATTTTTTAAATATTTAATTATTTTCTAGTTTCATATACAATTAGTGGTTTCACTCGCGGATAAAAAGTGTATTATGTGTTAATCCAGCGCATAAGATATCCGAATTTCAAGTTTCATTAAAATCCGTTCAGTAGTTTTTGCGCGAAAGAGTAACAAACATCCATACATACAAATTTTTGCGTTTATAATATTAGGTCTTTACCTATGAAATTGCCGTTTTGTTTGAAAAAAGTTAAAGTATTTTTTTTTCGAACTTATTTATTTCTTTTATTCAAAGTAATCACCCCTGCAATCAATGCATCTTTGCCAACGCTGTGGCAGTTTATGGATGCCCTTCTTGAAAAAATCAGCAGGACGGGAGACAACAAACTCTTTAAAGGCGTTTTGTACTGCCTCTCGGGAATTGAATTTTTTTCCCGCTAAAAAGTTGTCCAAATTTTGGAAAAAGTAATAGTCGGTAGGCGCAAGATCTGGTGAGTATGGCGGATGAGGGAGAGCTTCCAAACCCAACTCATGCAGCTTAGAGACGGTCTGTTGTGCAGTATGGGGTCGCGCGTTGTCGTGAAGTAGCAGTGGAGACGACCGATTGACCAAAGCTGGTTGCAGACGTGCGAGTTTCGCCATCATTGTGGTCAGTTCTTCAATGTACACATCTGCAGTAATGCTCTCGCCGTTTTGTAAAAAGCTGTGATGAATCACACCAGCACTAGACCACCAAACTGTGACCATCACCTTTCTAGGGGTCATTTTTCGTTTTGCACATTGCTTTGGTACCGAACCAGGATCTAACCAACTTGCTGAGCGCTTTCGATTGTCAAAAAGAATCCATTTTTTGTCGCACGTAACAATTCGGTTCAAAATTCCTTCATTTCTGTGCCTGTTAAGCAGCGCAAGGCAAGTCTCGACGCGTACGTTGCGCTGGCGATCGTTAAGTTCGTGGGGCACCCATCTATCAAGCTTTTTTGTCTTGCCAATCTGTCGCAAATGGACCAATATTGTTTTGATGCTAACATCAAAAGCTGCTGCCAGCTGAGCTGTAGATTGAGATTCATCAGCTTCCACAATCGCCTTTAATTCATCATTGTTGACCAAAGTTTCCGGACGACCACGACGACCTATTAATAGGTCTTTACCTATGAAATTGCCGTATTGCAGTACAGACTTTTTCAAACAAAAAAAAGTTTTGATTGGCTATGAATTCTAAATTCAAATTAATTTTGTTTTAAAAATATGACATTCTATTTACAATATAAGTCTTTTGTTTATTGATTAGCGTTGTATTTTCATTACATTTCAACATTTTTCCTCATAATGGATACTTTGAAATTTCGTGTAATTATGGAATATGAGTTCCGTCGTGGCACCAACGCGGCACAAACGACACGTAACATCAACGACGTTTACGGAGAGAACTGTACAAACGAACGTACAACCCGTTATTGGTTTGCTCGGTCCGTTCTGGGAATTTTGACTTGAAAAATGAACCTCGTGGTCGTCCGGAAACTTTGGTCAACAATGATGAATTAAAGGCGATTGTGGAAGCTGATGAATCTCAATCTACAGCTGAGCTGGCAGCAGCTTTTGATGTTAGCATCAAAACAATATTGGTCCATTTGCGACAGATTGGCAAGATAAAAAAGCTTGATAGATGGGTGCCCCACGAACTTAACGATCGCCAGCGCAACGTACGCGTCGAGACTTGCCTTGCGCTGCTTAACAGGCACAGAAATGAAGGAATTTTGAACCGAATTGTTACGTGCGACGAAAAATGGATTCTTTTTGACAATCGAAAGCGCTCAGCAAGTTGGTTAGATCCTGGTTCGGTACCAAAGCAATGTGCAAAACGAAAAATGACCCCTAGAAAGGTGATGGTCACAGTTTGGTAGTCTAGTGCTGGTGTGATTCATCATAGCTTTTTACAAAACGGCGAGAGCATTACTGCAAATGTGTACATTGAAGAACTGACCACAATGATGGCGAAACTCGCACGTCTGCAACCAGCTTTGGTCAATCGGTCGTCTCCACTGCTACTTCACGACAACGCGCGACCCCATACTGCACAACAGACCGTCTCTAAGCTGCATGAGTTGGGTTTGGAAGCTCTCCCTCATCCGCCATACTCACCAGATCTTGCGCCTACCGACTATTACTTTTTCCAAAATTTGGACAACTTTTTAGCGGAAAAAAAATTCAATTCCCGAGAGGCAGTACAAAACGCCTTTGAAGAGTTTGTTGTCTCCCGTCCAGCTGATTTTTTCAAGAAGGGCATCCATAAACTGCCATAGCGTTGGCAAAGATGCATTGATTGCAGGGGTGATTACTTTGAATAAAAGAAATAAATAAGTTCGAAAAAAAAATACTTTAACTTTTTTCAAACAAAACGGCAATTTCATAGGTAAAGACCTAATATTAGTAAGGATAGTAAGGAAGTAAGAATAAGGATATTTATTTATTTCTTAATAATAACACAGGTTTCTTCATATAAAGTTAAGTATATTGTTTATGATAATTATAGTGAATAGAAATTGTTTTTTGTTAGAGAAGAACATTACTTAATTAGTTAAGAAGAATACTTTATTAGATAAGTAAGTAGGTACTTACTTATGATAAGTAAAGACGTAAACAATACCCCACTTCTGCATATAATATAGGCGAACGGTCAAAACGGTGACTATTATTCTTAGATGGAATTATAAATATTGAGAATATTCAATACATTGACACAACTACATAAAGTCCATAGACAACGCCACACGCGTTGCCTGCGCATCGTCATCCTGACAAGGCAATCAGTTAATGATTAGAAAATAAAATAAATAAATTTTAATACAGTGCCGAGTGTATTGATGCTTTTAATGATGGCACATGACATATTGATACCAGAGCCTTTGCAGTTTCTAACTGCGTAGATACAGAGAATCTAGTTGGAGGTCAGGATTATTACGAATATGATGGTAAATTGTATTTATTAATAGGCTAATTGTGCTTGCTGCCATTTTTACAGAGTCATTAAGTGAGGGCATACACCATACCATCTAGCCTTACAAAGTAAGAGGCAACAAGCCAAAGGGCACTCCTGGTGTAAGAGCCTTGACTTGGGATGTTAACAAGAAAGAAGCGCTGGGAAGACTACTGGAAATGCTAGTGACCCTTTAAAAAGTAGCAACCATTCTAGCTAATTAGTTGACCTCGCTGGCATGATTGAGGTGCACTAGTATCTTATATACCTACTTGTGTTTGAAACGGTACCTGAAATAGAAGGGTTAATAGGCTATACAGCAAATCCTAGCGCAGCTGTTAGCTGGCTGGCTACGGCGAGTCTAAGGTCCGTATTGCAGTACGATGATCAGATGATCGGTGTTCAAGCATAAATTTCATTCATAAAGTGATCAATTACAGAACGAAATGTCTGCTTGAGCACTGATCGATGTCTGAGCATCGTTCTGTAATACAGACCTAAGTATGTATTAGGCTACGACAAGGAGCAACTTTTCGATGTGGCTTTTGCTATTTTGACCTGCTAATGGAATCTTTTTCCCGATTTATTTACGTGAAGTTTTTGGTTTAGCTAACAACTGCGTTTCAGCAAAAGTGATGCTTTATTTTAGAAAGATGGATGGATGTATGTAAAGATTTTGGTTTTATTAAAACAGTAGTTTGTACACAATAATGGTTTATTATGTCAAATTGAATACATGGCTCTTCAATCAAATCTAGGAGCAATTTAGCTTTAGTCCAGTGATGTTGTATTACATATTTTATAGTTAAAAGTTTTTCTTGTGATGGTTTTCTGACAACGTTTTCGAGCGATCTTGATTTCGTCAATGCTAAGCACAGGTTCAGATGGCATTTGAACTTGACGTTTTATAAACTGTACAAAATTATATAAGGTCACAAAGAAGCCTATTTCACAATCACCAGAAATCTATGCAGAGACTATACAAATAGACTTATTACCCAACCTCGCATCAATGCACTATTAACATTCTGCCACAAAGAGAACTTCACAGAAAACATTAGCCAAGTAAATCATAATAAAGCCAGAGACAGTGGAGTCAAGAATTACCGCACACAAAGTAAGGCTGGCCTGGCTGCATTAAATACGATCGTAAAGAGGTAGCGACTTGATGCTTAGCTGGATTGTTGTTACACCGTTGCGTAACTTCAAATATGTTTATGAATTTTCAGAGTTCATTTATTTTATTCTTTTCGTAATGTAAATAAAGTGGCTAATATTTTTACATTACATTATTACAGGCTTCGTGCTTAGTTTGGGACTCATAGTTAAGTATAGTTTGAAGGAAATGTTTTTTCTTGCACTGTAATTAACAAATTGTAACATTTAATTTTTTGGCAATAAGTTATCTTATCTTATCTTTAATTATAACGGCCTCTGTGTAATTTTTTATCGACTTCCAAAAAGAAGGTTCTATGTTCGTTTAAAGGAATTTGTTTTGTTAGCATATTTCTTACACGGAAATATATTTTCGTTATTTTTTAATAACTGAATAGGCCTGCATTGGATTGCAGTCTCACTTATTGTAATTTTTGAGCATGAGTATGAGTAATTTTGGTGGAAACAACTCTTGAATTCGTTCAACTTTAACTTTAATACTTGTTTTATGCCTGGGTGTTGTGGAACCATGTTCCTTGTAGTTCCTGGGTCCCTAAACTCAGGGAATCCTAGTTAAGGTCCAGGATCTGTGTACGTGATCGTTGGGCGTTATTATTATTACTATTATTATTATTAGGAAGGAAAAAGCTACGGTGTAACAACAAACCGCACTTTAGCCACCGCACACTCGCGCGGTAACATCGAATAAACCAGCGTTTAACATATGATTTATTAGCAGCATGTATCTTGAACTTACGGTAAATCCCAACCTCTGGTTAGCTAGTCGCGTTTAGTTGTGATAATGGACCTTGTTGTGCAAGTTTAGATGGATTTGAATGGGGTTAAAAGGTAAAATGGTAGCAGAGAGACGAGCTATATAAATTGGTGTTGTCATTATAGCTGCCGAGGCATAACCGTTAAGAAAAGTTGGATCACGATGGTTATAAGTTTGATTGAAGCAATAAAACTATTGTTTGGATATTCAAGAAAGTTAGATTAAGAAATTGACAATTTTGGAAATGGATTGATTAGGAAATGGCTCAAGTCAATCGGAGGCTTCAAAATCTATTATATTAAAATTATTAAAATAAAACGTACCTTATAGATAAATACGCGATTTTTTTTAACAGTTTAATAATTCCACTGTTTGGTAAAAACACTCAGCCATCAAAAATGGCAAGCAACTAGCTCAAGAGCATCCCTTAGGTGCGACCCTCGGTTTGGGCCGTTGCCAGGAGAGGATTGAGAAGACGACGTCCACTGCAAGAGACTAAGGAAAGTAATAGAAAGCCCACTTGCTGGCACATAAAGTTGTTGTCGCATATGAACACGAGAAAAACCAGAGGCTAATCCTAGTCTGAACACCTGATTCATTGATAACTAAATATCATAATTTACAAAAGAAATTTAATTAAAATTATTTAGTTTTTAAACCAAAATAAACCGAAAAATATGTTTTTTGTATTACTTTCCAGTATGAAATTAAAGCGATTGAAATCAGTGAAGCCCTTTTTAAGGAGATGTTATTGCCTATCAATATATGGAGTAAAGTTAACTAAGGTGAGTAAATTTCTTACTTGTCCTGTCGTCCCCATAAACTGTCCGCGGCTGCGTGCAATAAATATGTTTATATTACATTACAACTTGCGTTTCAAGTCTGGCGCGTGCTCAGATCAAATCTACCATCGGTTTTAATGCATCTTCGCGGTGGTTTGTAGTGTTGGGCCTATATCGATATCGATGAGTTTGTCAAACTACACACTGCACTTCGACTTTTAATTCGATTCACGACATGACAGATCAATTTGAGACACGACATGAGGGATACCAACTTTTGGAGAAAAATACAGTCCACACTAAACGGACAAAATAAAAATCTGATATTTAAAGTGGAAAAAAAATTAAGGACTTACCTATGCACAATTTATAAATTGAAGATAATTATGCTATTCAATAGCAATTCAATCATCAGAACTATCAGGATTTAATGGTAATGATAGTATTATGTAGTGATAATGGTGACCTTCTGGGCACAGATAATGCAAACAAGGGCAGTGCTCTGCGATTTAAAGGAGCTATGTAGTCTAAGCTAAATGGGCTGGCATACACAAAAAAGCCCTATGCACGTCAGGGAAGGCTTTATTAACTCCCTTTTTAGAGCTATTAAAATGTATCATACCTTATTTTAAAACTACTGTCGTAATCAACCAAATTAAGCACGAGTACATAAAATATATAGAAACAATCCATCAAAACTATCGATATGTGTGGTGTTGCTTCCTATCCCATATCTAATACCAGTTTGTCGTACAATCAAACGGTTTTGCGGTATAAGAAAATATAATATTATGCGGTCGGCAATACTACTCGTAACCGGAGCTGCAGCGTTGAGTTAATCTAATATTGAAATAGTATTACCTTCTTTAGTGTTTCTTTTAGAAAAGAAATGAGAAAGGAAAGTGGATGGGTTAGGTTTGGATCGATTGCCGTTGTGAATTGTTTATTATTTATCAGTTTGAAGTTACATTTTGTTAGTGCAGGCTGTCCTGAGCAATTCTTGACACATTTATTTCTTTATTTGATTTTAAGTATTTTAACTCTTTTCTCTGATGACTTATGGCTTTCAGATATGGTCTCTAAAGCCTCATTGGTAAGCTCAAAGTCGTGCAACGAGATATAGAGAGGGCTATGCTTGGCCTTTATGAAATTGCAGTGGGCAGGCGATATTGCTGGCGGAGCCGACAACCAATGGGGAGGAAAGGTTCTCAAGTGGCGACCACGAATCGGAAGATACAGCGTAAACAAGCCACTGCTCTCTACTAGACGTACCGACAGATCTGACTAGAGCCTTTGAATGCAAGAGGCAAGTACCCAGTCAAAGTGATGTTCTATGGCTCCCCACAGAGCGCCACTTTGACCGCCTACTAGGCACAGGCCTCCGTCTAGCTGGACGTTGTCCAGCAGATGATAACATTATGCTCATTATTTTTATTACAAAGACTAGCTTCTGCCCTTGGCTTCACCCGCGTGGCCTATAGGAAAATAATTCAACCACCCATTTCACCCTCTTAGGGGTAAAATTTCAAGAAACTCTTTCTTGGTGGATACCTACGTTACAAAGAACACACCCTCCAAATTCCAAGGCTCTTGAGCCAGCGGCTTAGGCTGTGCGTTGATGTATAAGTCATTCAGTCAGTCAGTCAGGACTTTGAATATTATATGTATAGATAATTACAATAACCTTTTTGTTTTGCATTTTCATTATAATAATTCTACTCATAAAAAAATGAAACAATAAAAAATCATAAATATAGCTGACGTTATACAAATTTGGTTTCTCATGTTCACTCGACTAAAAAACGTACTCTTACCGATTAGGTTTTCTATCAGTTCATCAAAATATAAATTGTTGTATTGCACAGTAGCAATAACCAATCTTATTGCGGTTATGTGTGGGTTTGATTGTGTTTATAGACCTGCTAAGCTTGTGTGGGTGGTCAAAATGATTACTGAATTGGTAGGCAAGTCTACCAATAATTTTCGGGTAACTAGGCAGCACGCCTATTATGGTGCGGTCGACAATTGCCGTAACGTAATAATCAAATATGTTTGATACTAATATTTGAATATTGTTTTGTGGTACAACAACATAAGTTTTTCCAGTTTATGTTTTTTTTTAGAATACCATGTACTTACAAGATGTCAAGTATAATCTTCCATAGATTTAGTGTTTCCACGATGTTATAACATGAAGTCTTTTAAAGGATAGACTGATATCAAAAAGCCTAACTAAGGTGGCATCATTGATAACGCGCCTAGCCATTACGAAGCTAGGCACTGTTTTTCGTCTGGCCTTATACCTACCTACTTGTTGTCACTAACCATATTAAGATAAATTTAAGAAACCGAAATAATAGTTAAGTAGTATATTTGCACTGCAGATGACCTTGCATTTCTCCAAAGGTTTATTTCTGATTTCGACTCTTCCTTATCCTTTATTTTTGATTCTCCTTTTGTTTTATTCTTTGTCTCTCTATTAGTGGCCATTGGAAAGATTATTTTATCTCTATCTTTAAAAAACAGAGATATTTCCATTTCTTTAGCTTTTAGCTATTATTTTCTATAGTCTATTTTTTGCTGTCCTTTTCATCGTTGACTTTGGGCGTCGTTGACTGTGCAAAATGGGACGTTACTTGTACTCACCTATCTTTAAAAAATTCAAGTGTTCAATTAAATCACTATCAATAATGTTTATCGCCAGTGTCTATTCTGAAATAAACTCTATAGCATTATCGCACTCGCCTCTGTTGGGCTTCCTCTGATAACGTAGGTTTCAGTTTACATTCTGTTTATGTTTAATTTAAAGTTAAGGCTCATATAGTTGTTTTATATTTTGCTCTGGCTTTTTAATTTTGTTCTTTATATTATGTTTGTATGTATTACAGTCAGTATTAACCTACATTATTAGATTTCAATTTCCTTTTTTTGCTATCTTGGTTAGCCAAATACATTTAATTTTGTTTTATTATTTCACAATTTTTTCGATAAACTGCACTGTTGTGCACTCCGACTATTCTGAGTAACGACCGTATTATTAATTATTTTTCAAAATGCTGTCGTCATAATTAGATTTTCATGGTGCTACTTCTTCATTCTCCGACATTCTCTAAGACGGATAGAGAAAGAGAGAGAGAGAGAAAGACAGAGAGAGGATCAATGCGCATTAGCTAACGCGATATTATAATAATTAAATTAAACCAGTGAATATGCTTCAGGTAGATAATTATTAAAGTGATTGATAAAAGAACACAGAATTTGACACTATATGAATATCAGAAGCGGGTCGGAGAAAGTGGCGCCGTGAATGGCTCAAATGGCGGTGGCCTGAGGAACTATTTACGTTTCAACTTCGACTTTGTGGATTTTTTCTTCATAAAAATATATTTGGCATAAAGACTACATGAAAAAATATGTTTTGAAATTTTACTAATTTCCTTCATAATCAGGCATGACTAGCTTTTAAAGGCATATTATAATAATAATAATAATAAGGCCAACGATCACATACATAGATCCCGAACCCTAACTAGGATTCGCTGTATCTAGGGACCCAGGAACTACGAGGACCATGGTCCCACAACACCCAGACACAGAACAAGTATTTGTGCTTTTTTCTGTGCACAAAATAAATACTGTCCTGCCGCGGGAATCGAACCCACCGCCTTCGGATTATGAGCTGACCTGCTCAACCACCACACCACAGAGGCTGTCAATGTGTGTGCGTGTGTGTGTATATGTGGTTGGTGTATATTAAGTACAATAATCGTACAAATAGTCCATGAATCACTTGCCCTTAAGCCAGTTATAATATAACGCAATAATAATTCTTATCTGTTGCGCATGCGTAGTACTCGGTTGTAAAATTATCTCCTTAAGTACATAAACAGTGCATATTATGCATTCGTTGAATTATTATGTAATAATAATTATACTTGTCGTCAGAGTTAGACTTGTTGTCGGGAACTGAGTAGATGTGGGTCATAAATTCTTAGAAATTGATAATGGTAAGGATTTCTAGCAAATATAACGTGGATTTAAAACTTTTGAAATAAAATTTCTTTACGCACGCTTGAAATGGGGAGTAAGTTGGTAAATGCGAGGCAAACATACAAACATACATACATAGCAAATTTAAAAAAAAATTATAGTGTTTGTATGTCCGGTAAAATGACAATTTACAATTGGCTAGATGGCGACAATAATATTAAACAAAGCAAAAACAAAGTTATACCGGCCGATAGATGGAGCTAAACTAAAAAAGTTTTACTTCATTCGTGTGGTCTAAAGAACACTGTAGGTTGTACACAATGCAAAATATATTGTATTTTTATATATTTTTTTATTTCTATCTGCATTTCCACAGACACCACAGGGTCCGTGCTTTTTGTTAAATTATTTTTATATTTATAAATTTAGCCTATTATTAACATGAACACAATAGGTGTATTTATATATTTGTATGGATGACGTTTTAAGCCCTCGAAAAAAATATGTTAGGAGGTAAAGAATTAAAAAAATAAAACTTTTTTAAATTTCACACAGCCCTATCTAGCCCTAAACTAAGCAAAGCTATGGAAACCAGATAACTGGGGCGGGTGATCATGAAGCTTTGATTGCAATGCAACAAGAGAAATTTCCATAGTAACTATACACATAAACTGCGTATTCAAAACGCGAAATTCATACGAATTGTGTTTCTATCGGTTGCAATTAAGTTATTTAATTGCCCAGCTGGTTTCCATAGTACAAGCTAGACGATAAAATACTTACATATTTTTCGTTTGTAAATACAGATACACTTATAATACAACATCCAGACACAGAAAAAACATCGATCGATGTTCATCACACAATGTTTGCCCTAGATAGAAATCGAACCCACAACCTACAGTTCAGAAGGCAGGACTACCGGAAGCTATTAGGCCAGTCAAACAAAGTAAATACAAAATCAACTTTCATTAACGATTACATTTCACAACTTTAATTTTTGGAAGAAAAAAAACGTTATGGATTTTATGATATTAATAAGATATACCTCTATTCAATTTAGTATATACTTATTATATTGTACAATAGCTTGATTTCAGTGCCTCAATGTAAATTAATTAATATTTTTGTATTGCTTTTCATATAATAATTGTTCATTAAGGTACTTAAATAACAAATAGATTTTTTATTGTGTTTGTTACAATTCATAATTTATATTGAGCAGTAAGCGTAACCGCAAAGTGAGTAATAACGCAATATTCTTTAAACAATATTACAGTATTTTAATTATAATATGTACATATTAATATACTACTTACTATCGTAATTATTTTACGTCGTTATGTTTAAGATTTTATTGTTTTCCTTCTTTGATTGAATATCGTTTCAACAAACAGCTGCGCTATGTTGTTTGATATAATTAGGTATATCTATTAATCTTTTTATTAGTTTAAACATATATATTTTTATATTTATTAAATTTTTATTTAATAATTATAATAATAACGCCCAACGATCACATACATAGATCCTGGACCATAACTAGGATTCCCTGTGTCTACGGACCTAAGAACTACGAGGATCATGCTCCCACAACACCCAAACAAAGAACAAGATGTATTTGCGCTTTTTTCTGTGTACTATTATTTGCCTTATCGCGGAATCGAAGCAACCGACTCCAGTTATGATTAAAAAAATAAACATAATAATAATATTTGAAAATCAAAAGTCAAAGGTTCGAATACGACTTATTAATATCAAACACGTGCTGTCAGAGTCGTATTAAATAGAACCAATAATAATAATAATAATTACTATAAACAATGAATTGTTTTAGTTGACCTATTTCAGACGCGTCATAGCATTTTTGTGATTGGGTTCTGTAGCGCTCTAAGTTGAAAATCGCAGATCATTATTTTATGTCAAACTCGGTTTTCGCATGAAAATGTGTTAATTTTGCATGTTACGTGAAATATGGATATCAAATTAATATTATTATTTGGACTGACCCGGTAGCTCAGTTGGTAGTAACCCTGCCTTCTGAACTATGGGTTGTGGGTTCGATTCCCAGCTGGGACAAACATTTGTGAAATGGACATAGGTGTTTGTTCTGTATCTGGGTGTTATATTGTATTCTATGTATGTATTTACAAACAAAAAGTATCTAAGTATTGTATCAGTTATCTGGTTCCCATAGTACAAGCTTTGCTTAGTTTGGGACTAGATGGCGCTTTGTGAAATGTCCACACATATCATTATATTTTTTATTATTTTATCTGGTTATTCCCATAGAACATCAATCTGGCTATTTAATTTGTAAAAAAATGTGCTAAAATTTAGAGAACTACTTTCATTAAGGTTTTTGGGGTCTTTGTTGTTTACATCAGTTTATATTTGCAAGCCCCACTTCTGATAGATGGTTCGACACTTCTTGCAGAAGTTTACTTGGTAGTGCAATCCCGGCCTTAATGAATGAATAATTATCTATTAAGTCGTTTTTCGCAAATAAAAATAATTCATTACGGCAGGACAAGTATTTGAGCAAAAAAAAACCAGCTCTAAAAGGGTCATTTGGGCTCTATTGCAGCTGACGTTAGTTTATACATATTTGGAAGCCACAGTTCTGATAGATGGTCACTTCTTGCGGAAGTTTTCTTGGTAATGCAATCCCAGCCTTAGTGAATGAATAATTAGCTATTAAGTCGTTTTAGCAAAAAAAAAAAAATTCATTACGGGCGTCAGGAAAAGTATTTGTGAACAAAAAGAGATTTTTTTTTGTTACTTAGTATGATGTCATATTACCCTGCACTTATGAGTGACTGTTCTTAAAATCTCTTAAGGATGTACCCAAATGTAATATAAGCACACTATGGAGGGATGACTGTCGACTTAGGAGCTCCCAAACATTAGTTTAGGCGGGCATTCAATGACTCATTAATATTAGGTCTTTACCTATGAAATTGCCGTTTTGTTTGAAAAAAGTTAAAGTATTTTTTTATCGAACTTATTTATTTCTTTTATTCAAAGTAATCACCCCTGCAATCAATGCATCTTTGCCAACGGTGTGGCAGTTCATGGATGCCCTTCTTGAAAAAATCAGCAGGACGGGAGACAACAAACTCTTCAAAGGCGTTTTGTACTGCCTCTCGGGAATTGAATTTTTTTCCCGCTAAAAAGTTGTCCAAATTTTGGAAAAAGTAATAGTCGGTAGGCGCATGATCTGGTGAGTATGGCGGATGAGGGAGAGCTTCCAAACCCAACTCATGCAGCTTAGAGACGGTCTGTTGTGCAGTATGGGGTCGCGCGTTGTCGTGAAGTAGCAGTGGAGACGACCGATTGACCAAAGCTGGTTGCAGACATGTGAGTTTCGCCATCATTGTGGTCAGTTCTTCAATGTACACATCTGCAGTAATGCTCTCGCCGTTTTGTAAAAAGCTATGATGAATCACACCAGCACTAGACCACCAAACTGTTACCATCACCTTTCTAGGGGTCATTTTTCGTTTTGCACATTGCTTTGGTACCGAACCAGGATCTAACCAACTTGCTGAGCGCTTTCGATTGTCAAAAAGAATCCATTTTTCGTCGCACGTAACAATTCGGTTCAAAACTCCTTCATTTCTGTGCCTGTTAAGCAGCGCAAGGCAAGTCTCGACGCGTACGTTGCGCTGGCGATCGTTAAGTTCGTGGGGCACCCATCTATCAAGCTTTTTTATCTTGCCAATCTGTCGCAAATGGACCAATATTGTTTTGATGCTAACATCAAAAGATGCTGCCAGCTCAGCTGTAGATTGAGATTCATCAGCTTCCACAATCGCCTTTAATTCATCATTGTTGACCAAAGGTTCCGGACGACCACGAGGTTCATTTTTCAAGTCAAAATTCCCAGAACGGAACCGAGCAAACCAATAACGGGTTGTACGTTCGTTTGTACAGTTCTCTCCGTAAACGTCGTTGATGTTACGTGTCGTTTGTGCCGCGTTGGTGCCACGACGGAAATCATATTCCATAATTACACGAAATTTCAAAGTATCCATTATGAGGAAAAATGTTAAAATGTAATGAAAATACAACGCTAATCAATAAACAAAAGACTTATATTGTAAATAGAATGTCATATTTTTAAAACAAAATTAATTTGAATTTAGAATTCACAGCCAATCAAAACTTTTTTTTGTTTGAAAAAGTCTGTACTGCAATACGGCAATTTCATAGGTAAAGACCTATTATATTACTATAAATTTTCATAGAGCTGTTTGCAACAAAAATAAATAAATAAATAAATATTTCACACAACGCCATCTAGTCTCAAACTAAGCAAAGCTAGTACTATGGAAACCAGGTAACTGATACAATACATAGATACTTTTTGTTTGTAAATACATACATATATACAATATAACGCCCAGTCACTAACACACACCTATGTTCATCACACAAATGTTTGTTCTGGGTGGGAATTGAACCCACAAACTACAGTTCAGAAGGCAGAGCCACTACCAAATGAGCTATCAGGCCAGTCAAATGAGTTTTACTTAGTAGTTAGTTTTATTAACTTTTTAATTATTATCTACACTTAAAGTAATAACTCTTTAAATGATACAACTAATAATCACAACTATTATCTTCGCTGTTAATTGTTATAAAATAGATATATCTGTTATGGATCGTGTTAACAAAGGCAAGTCTATTGTTGTCTTAATTTATTGCCATCTACCGGCATTTAAGTATAGGCGTTATGATTTAGTATTTTAATAAAGGATGTCTTCTTACTGCATAAAACTTATTGTTATTTTTATCAGCCTATGTTAAGATGGTAGCCAACTACTAGATATAGTATATCTCAAATCACCCGATCGTCGCCGCCCGAGACACGTCTTGAGCGACTCGGATGATCCTATAGCGGCCGTAGTATCGGCTAGTTCTTGTTAGTTCTAAGTTTAGTTTTGTATTAACGATTATAAAACATATTAATTATTCCATCAATATATATCTCAAAAACAAACCAAAACTTTGAGTAAAAGTTTCGGAGAAGTTTATGTTGTTGAACTGTAGGTGGTTTTTGAGGTTTAGGCGCATGTATTTTAAGTTTCTTTTTTGTAAGCTATTCAATCATTAATAAAAGCTCCATTGACGAGACTGAAGCAACAAACCGATAACGATCTGTGTCAAGTGTATTTATAATCCACTTTAAAATATTTTGCAATGAAGTATTTATATCAGTCAATATAATAAATATCGTTGGTGGGAATCAGAGATATGTTTGCTTTGGAAATCTAGGCACTATTTGCTTTAAAGTTATTGAATCGTACCAGCGCTTGGTATGTAAATATGCATATTCGCTGTTTTTTTTTAAGTTTTATAATCATCTAGATATTTTACTCCCTGTGTGACTGAAATAAAATTTTATATGTTTTATGTTGATTGTAATAGGTAGCTAAAAGCCTCATCTAAATTTTTGACCATACAATTCGATGATCGCATTTATTTTATACTTTTTGCGCCCCGCGATTTCACTCGCAATAAAAATTACCCATGTGTTTATCCAGGTTATAAACTATATGTGATCCAAATTTCATCCAAATCGGTTCAGTAGTATTTGAGTGAAAGAGTAACAAACATACATCGATACAGAGTGAATGGGCATCTCATGGGCAAGCGTGCTCCACCTTAGACAACTTCGTCACTTACCATCAGGTGAGTTGTTGTCAAACGCATGCCCATTATATCATTAAAAAAAAAATACATTCATCCATACTCACAAACTTTAGTAGGACTATTAGAAGGATTTTTTGTACTCTTATCCAAACTTAGTCTCGCCCTTGCGATTAAATGGACAATGCATTTCATCAGAAAGTCTTGTGTTGGCTTTTTAAATGCTAAAATGAGCATACGTTGATCGTTATTTTCACTATTGGCCTGTATTCCTCTTAATCATATGTGTAACAATCAAAACCAAGGTAAACAAAACATAAATAATATAATTTTAGATCCTCAGAAGTCAGGAGACAGAAGAAATTACTAGCTTGGAGGTAACGGCTACTGTTTAACTCGAGGGTGCAATTCGTAGGCTTATGGCGTTATCATAATGGCTATCGTCTGACTGATTTATTGGATCATTCCGAAAATAAAATTAGTTACTTTATAAAACATTACTGTTATTTATGAGGCGGCGGGTTCAATTCCTGCGCCAGGACAAGTATTTGTGCACTGAAAAAAAAGTGCAATTACTTTTTTTTTATTAAGGAATGACGTGACGAGCTAGCCGTTCGCCTGATGTTAAACGACACGGCTGCCCATACCAGCTGCAGTGTCACTCGGAACTCTGAAGTATAGAGGTTTGCGTGACACTGCACTGCACTGCACTGCACGTCATCCTGAGACATCAGCACAATCTAGTAATAAGATTACTAAACTGTGAGATCAGATCATAAAGTCTCATTTACCCAGTAGTTTCACTAGCTACAGTGCCCTTCAAACCGGAACACAGCAGTGCTTGCGCACTACTGCTTGGCGGCAGAATAACTGGCAAAGCGGTGGTACCTACCTAGACGAACTTTGCAGTAAAATCCTACCACCTAGTAAAACTACTAGTACTTGTTCTGAGTCTGGGTGTTGTGGGACCATAGTCCTCGTAGTTTCCGGGTCCCTAGACACAGGGAATAGTTAGAGTCCAGGATCTGTGTATGTGATCATTGGGCGTTATTATTATTGTTATTACTTATGTTTATAATTGACAAGTTCATCTTTGTCTATTTGGATGATTGGTTTTCTACTTGTTTGTAGAGCGTCTCTTACAATTATGACATAACTTCTAATTACTATTTTATGTTTTAATGGCTTCAGTTTAGTTTTGTTACCATTTCTATAGAATATTGTACAACACTTAAAATCATTTATTCATAGAACAGATAAACAAGCTGACAGCCCGCCTAATGGTAGGCAGTTACTGTCGCTTATCTATAACCTATCAGGCAGGTAACCTTAAGGTTATAGATTCCATAAGATAACAGTGAGTTTGGCTATATTATTATTGATGTAAATATCCAATCGCTCTAAGTTTCCTTTTATCCCATACACGAGCAACACTACACCGTAGTACATTATCTCCTATAAGTATACAACTATACTCGTATGAACTCTGCTAGGCTATCAGAAGCGGTTCTTAGACCGGTTCCAGTGCGCGGAGAACAAAAGTGTACTCGGTAATATGTTGGCGTTATTAGCTCATACGTTTAGCTGATAGGCTTCACTTGTTCTACGAAAGGGCTTTGGGTCCAGGGTGTTTTGTTATTTTAGTATCAATTTATATTAGGAATAGGAACAAAGAAAATAATCGTTGAAATGAATGGTCATCCTATCAGTTTCTGAATCGGGAGTTTGAGGGAATTTTGTGTAGGTACACAAACTTCTCTCCTCTAAATTATTTCTGCCCACTAATTAAAATAGGTAGGTACCTATTTTCATGTACCTATGTATGTATTTACAAACAAAAAAGTATCTAAGTATTGTATCAGTTATCTGGTTCCCATAGCACAAGCTTTGCTTAGTTTGGGGCTAGATGGCGTTGTGTGAGATGTCCACACATATTATTATTATTATTATTATTAGTGGGCATTAATAATAATATCATCATCATCATTAAAGCCAATAATTTCAAATTCTGATTCATGTGTTGTTTTGCGTCTAATGGGAGAATGAAAATGAGATAGGTTTGATTTTGGCAAGTTTCGCTTTTGCAAGTTTCCAATAATAATAAACTTAAAAGACTTTAACAATGTTTCTAGGAAGAAAATATTGTTTATAAACAACAATTAGAACAAAGCATCAGAAAATACAATACCAATTACACGGACAGAGACAAATGCAAGACAGTGCATCAACAAGCTCGTGCTGATATTGCGCAAACCAAAGACTTGTTGACAACGATATTTATTACAACCTCAAAACTAAATCTAGGCTTTACCAAAAAGCTATAGAGTCTAAAGTTCAAGAAGTGGAAGGCGTAGTTATATGTGTAAAGGCTTGCTTGACAATTTTAAAAAGCCTAATGAAAATTTCATAAACAGACTTTATGTTGAAGACATAAAGATTAAAATAGATGTGTGGGAAGGCAAAGATAATGTAGTAAATCTGAAGCAGCTTTATGTCACTGCAATCGCTTCAAAACTGATATTTAACGACTGCCCTATAATTTATGTATGGGAGATTAGAATTATAATGTTTGTTAGTGATGACGAAAGCTTGCGGTTTTTAGTTACTGGTTTTGCGTTTGTTTATGGTGGGTTTTATGGAGTGGTTTGTAGTTAAACATGAGTTGCTTCATAACACAAAATTGCCAGCAAAATCGGTATCAAAAATAGATAGTATATCAAATACTCCTGAACCTTTAGTAAAGAAGTAACGGCTTAAGTAAACGTTTTGTCAACTTTATTCATGCAATTAAGCTACTCGATAGGAAGTAATATTTTCTTATCATCAATTTTGGCTGGCCTGTTAGCTGAGTTGGTAGTATCCCTGCCTTCTGAACTGTGAGTTGTGGGTTCGGTTCTCACTTAGAACAAACATTTTTGTGATGTTTGTTCTGTGTCTGGGTGTTATATTGTATTCTATGTATGTATTTACAAACAAAAAGTATCAAAGTATTGTATCAGTTATCTGGTCCCCATAGTACAAGCTTTGCTTAGTTTGGGACTAGTGGCGCTGTGTGAAACGTCCACACATATTATTATTATTATTAATTAATTTCATTTTATTGTTATCTATATATTCAGCCATTTTGTTGCAAAATCTTTCATCTTTTATGATTTCATTCAAGAAATTTAAAATTTAGGTTAAGAACATGAACTGAAATATTCCAAACACTTTTGTTAATAGATGGATGTATAAACTCTTTATTTAAACACCACAACTTAAATAATTTTTAAAAAAGTGAACAAACTTAACCAAAGTGTAACAATAGGCGGTCAACCTTCTTGCTTCTCTTCTTCTTGCACCATCTCTTCCAGACAACCTTGCATGGAAAGGAATATCATATAAAAATAATATATAAATCTTTTCATATAAAAAACACAAAACACTGTGTATATACGTACATAATATACATATAAATACTCCTACTAATATCCAGTTCAATTAATAACACTAATTTCAATAAATCTATATTCAACTGGTTTTAAATGCTGTAAAGCTCTAATTTGGCTCGCAAACTTAGACCATCTATCAAGTTTGACCTACTTCTGCTGGTGACATGGTGTTACAAGTGTTTTGAAATGAAGTGATATCCAAACTATTATTAGCTGTTCTGTTTATGTTTTGTTAATAATCAATACCTTGTTTGTATTAAAACATGTAAACATTCAAAGTCATCAGCTGGTCGATCACGTAACTCGATTACATCCAAAAATGAATATTTGTATGGATTTGACAGTATGAATACGCAGTTTATGTGAATAGTTAGTATGGAAATTTCTCCTGTTGCATTTCAATCAAACTTTCGTGATCACCATCCAGGTCATCAAAGTAAACAAAGTTTAGAGCTTTCGTTACTTCATACTTATCTTGGATTAGTTATGAAATGATTTGAGTCAGCACAAAAATTATTGTATCATAAAACAAACGAAATATGTTTTTTAACCTTACCTAAGATTCTTATAATTTAGTGCAATGACGTTAGTATGTAAAGTAACCTGTGCTTAGTTGGTAGTAGCTCTGCCTTCTATATAAAATTGGGAGTTCGATTCCCACCCAGGACTAACATTGGTATTGGTATTGGTAACATTTATCACAGACTAATTTTTTTTATTTCTAATATTCCATGTTTGCTCAATAGAATTGAAAACTTTAAATTAAAACATTAACGTATTTTTTTTGTATTTAATTAATTAATCGACTGGCCCGATAGCTCAGTTGGTAGTAACCCTGCCTTCTAAACTGTGGGTTGTGGGTTCGATTCCCACCCAGGACAAACATTTGTGGGATGAACATAGGTGTTTGTTCTGTGTCTGGATGTTATATTATTCTACGTATTTGTTTACACACATAGGTATGTAGAAAATAATCTGAGTATTGTATCAGTTATCTGGTTCCCATAATACCTATTACAAGCTTTGCTTAGTTTTGGGATTTGTCTATTTTTAACACTTTTAAATGTCAAAATTATATAAGGTACTTAAAATTAAGTTATATTACTAAGCATATAAAATTACAAAATGTTTATTATCAAATAATATATTGCAAGCCCGTGACAATATATATTGTGAGTGAAAAAGTCCAACAATGTCCAAAAATGTCCACACGTACGTATGTCCACACGTATTCATAGAAGCTCATGGTCATGGTTTATCAAAAGAGATTACACGTGCATTTTTTTTTTATGTTTTGGCTCCACACTATTGTGTATTTAGCCAGTGTCAAGTAAGTAATAATTTATCAAGTTAATGATATTTCACGCAAATATGTGTCAGTCGAAGTCATCAAGTCAAGTCATAGTCTAGTCAAAGTCATACTCCTAGTAAAGTGGTGGCAACTTTACCAGAAGCTTCTATGGAGTTTTGGAAACAACACGAAAAGAAACGTTTCACCATCATTATACCATTTTCCCACACTCACGCCTGTAATCCAGCACTTAACGAATATAATGCCACCAATTTTATGCACTAACACTGAAAATTACACAAGTTTTGGAAAATAATACAATGCGGCGACGCGATCTTTTTCGCATTTCCGCCAAAACTCACACGTGCATGTTATTGTTAGATGATAATAATATTGTACTACCCTCGAATGACGCAACTTTGCTCGAAGGATTTAGCAAGTTGTTCCACCCACACCCACATGAGTAGGCAGAACAGGTTACTGCAGGTTGCGAATTGGACACCAGTCCTGTGATTTCAACAACTTGATACTGTCTGTTTGTGCCGAGTTTCTAAAAGGGGAATTAATGTTTTAATACTCTTCTGCGTACTCATAACAATTAAGATAGGGAAATATTTACATTTCTTGTATTTTAACAGGTAAAGTGCCTTTATTCTTTAAACTTACTAAAATAATACTAAATGCAATAATAATATGTATTATTTTTTCTGGCAAATTGCTGTTATTATCAAATAAATACTACAATTTTTTTCACAAAACGACTTATGGGTATCGTTGGATTCAGCGTGAAATTATCTACAATAATACATTCTCAAAATACCGAAATTTGGCTAAAATCTCGATTTTGAGTCTAAAAACAGTTTATCTGTCACAGGAATACAGTTCGCTTAGCATAGAAACATTATTATATTTATTTCATTATATTATATTTTTACAGTAATTGTATGAAGTAGTACTATATTTACTATTTTAAAATAGAATTGATACATTTTCAAGCAACTGAAACTTACATAAACCTTTTCTATAACCTTATAAGCGCTCTACATTAAAATGAAGCCGTTGAACTTTAAAGTCAATTTTCTCGAAACTATTAATTTGACAGTTAAACCCTTTTTATACTCAACCCTTCAATTATGTCATAACTAATACTAAACACTACCTACTACAAAAAAAAAACATTTGGACTATATACTAGCCGCGATGATCTATAGACAGTCCAAATGCTCCAGCCCACTACCAGTTAGTAGCATACCCAATATGCTGGCAGCATTGCCCCGTTAAATTGCAATGCTGATTCGTTGTGCCAAATAAGCGCAAGCATTTTGGTCACGCGTAGCATCGACCAGGCGCTCTGATAAACTTTTGAACTATATATAAACTTTTTATTGTATTTAATATATTTATTATTATGGTGTTATTTATACTAACACCAGTTTAAAGATATAGTTAAGTTGTTGATTTTCTTTTATTTTATGTCTCATCAATATTGCACTACCGTATTAAGCCTACTACAATACACCAAGATTAACTGAAAGATAATGCTCCATAGCATTAAGTTCGCCTATGTACATTCTATTGTTGTTGTTTGTGCAATACAGAATCCAAATATATATAACCCAAAGGTGATTGACTGATATAGTGATCTATCAACGCACAGACCAAACTACTGGACGGATCGGGACGACTGAAATTTGGCGTGCAGGTAGATGTTATGACGTAAGCATTCACTAAGAAATAATTTTTCGAAATTCCACCGATAAGAGGGTGAAATGGGTGGTTGAATTTTTTCCCCATAGGCCACGCCGCGGGCGAAGCTTGCGGGTAGAAGTTCGTTTTCTATCTATCTATCTGAATGCTACACTAGCCACTTTGGGACCATATACTAGCCGCGATGACCCATAGGCAGTCCACGCAGAAAATCTTAATGGAAAAACCAATGAGAGCGCTGCTGTCCTTCCCTAGTTATTCCCTTAACCAGCTCTTACGGAACCCACGGGAAGAGATGGAATGGTACTATTCTCAAACCACCGGAACCACAAAGCCAATAAAATTGATAATAACAACAAATTGTTGACTGAATGTAGTTTTAACTAGGAAACCCAAAAGTTATGTCAATAAACCACCCGTTTAGTTTCGATCAATCATTAACATTTTAAACTGTTAGACGCTATCAAATGCGATGTCAAAGCAATCGAATCTATCAAGGTATCACCTCACAAGTCACTTTAACGATTTACGACGAAATTACCAATATTTTGTGTATAAATGCATACAAAATTGACGCATTCATAAGCGTCGGTGGACAATTTTGCGAAACGTTCTGCATCTGTTCTAGGGTCTCTGTGATAAAATTAGTGCAGATGGAATAGAAATAAGATTGATTTTACATAATACAAGCTGGGCCCCGCAGTTTCACGCGCAGATAAAAAATAGCCTATGTGTTTATCCACTATATAAGCTCTCTATATTCCAAAGATTCCTTTATACCATTTTGGTATGGAACGCTAAAAAGTATCCAATATGTTAATCCAGGTTACAAACTATCTGTATTTCAAATTTCATTTAAATCCGATCTGTATTTTTTTCGTGAAAGACTAACAAACATACATCCATATTTCGTATCCATATTCAGCTATCACTCAAAATATTAACAGACACAGATAAGGTAGTGAAAATATTGAAGGGATGTTCACCACTATTGTCATACAATTTCATCGTTTCCGAATCGAAAATGTATGGAAATCAGCGTCAACTTTGTGTAGCAATTCTTCATCTTTATGTGTGACGAGCTTCTGCCCGCAGCTTCGCCCGCGGCGTGGCCTATGGGAAAATAATTCAACCACCCATTGCACCCTCTTAAGGGTGGAATTTCAGTCTAGTCAGTTATCAAACTATAGTTAAATTATGTTCATTTATTGTTATTCTTATTTCTTCTTTCAGTTGTCACCTTAAAAGAGAAGGAAATATCACTACAATCAAATTACCATACAAGACATATCACAACCAGGTTTTCCCTAACTACTAGGTACTTCGCAATAGTAACTGTGTCAGCTACGTCACTTATGACTATTTTCATTGCAGTATGATGATCGTAATGATTCATAATTCATTCGTACTTGACACAGTTCTTGTTTACGCTTCGTGCACACTAGGAAATGCATGCTATGCAGTTTCCTGATGTTGATACTTACGGGTTTAGATTATTCTTCACTTTTGATATCTTCGTCAATGATTATAATTCCTCCTTGCTTATCATGTAGGCATCTCTGGTGTTAGAATGCTTAAGCCATCTGACGGCTTCTAACTTACCTTAATGACTTACGACAAAAGCCAGGACTGCTAACGTGCCCCCACTTATTATTTCAAAATACTATAAATAGCTTTTAAAATTCTTGTTCTTACATCATAAATTAGTACATACTCGTAGAATGAATTGCAAGAAAAAAGTACATCTTAAAGTTTTTAATTGTTATTTTTAGGTTGTTTCAGATACTCATTGATGTATTTTTCGTACTTAATTATCGGTCACGCACACAAATATCGATATATGTCTCTTACGACATCAAAAAATATTAGTACTTGTCTAGCAAGAGTATAAAGTGTATATCTTTCCCACACTGATTATGAATATTCCATGCGTCACCATCAACACGCCATAAAACTATGCCAATACCTCTTTCTACAATATTGTTCACCATATGACTTCCAGATATAAAGCATTCACCTCACTCACTAAAAACACGGCACCTCGTCACGACAGCTAACGGTGACATATCAGAAACCTAGTCAGGGCTGGTTATAGGCCCACGGCCTAGGTTTCCTTGCCTGGACTGAATGCTTGATTATGTCACGAATGGTTGGCAGGTGGTAATTTAATTCTAAATGGGTGACCTGAATTTGGAATCAGATGTCATGGGAAAATCTGTTCTTTATACTTACTCAGTTAAATATTTATTGTATACTAGAGACAGCCCAAGGTTTCTCCCGCGTTTTTCGTATAATCTCAATCGCCCTATGTTAGCTTCTTATGGATAGAATTTTAAAAATTATTTTTATCAACCCCTACATTTTAAAAACAAGACTTCAAGAAACAAGAATCATGTCTCTAAGTCCAGTAAGTGGATTGAGCAGATGTTGTCTCTTAGTCACTCAGGACAAAGCTTTTTATATTATTAAAGGTTATAGTTTTCTTGATTACACGCTTAATTCTTCAGTTGTAGAAACTATGAAATGGCATTACCACGCTTAGGTACTTTATAACTGAACTGTCTGGTAAAGCACCTCTTTGAGCCTATTTTACTGGCATCATCAGCATCATCATCATCATCATCATCATCATCATCATCAACAACAACAACAACGGTCTGAAGACGTCCACTGCTTAACAGAGCGCAACTTTGAGGGGCTACTTGCTTCCTGCATCCATCAAATCCTCGCGGTTCTGACCATCTAGTGGAGGTCCGGCCTACGCTACGTCATCTCGTTCGTGGTCAGCACTCAAGAACCTGTCTTCCCCATCGGTAGTCAGTTCTACGAGCGATTTGATTATATCTATGTGTATAGCTATGCGTTTTAGTGTGATAAATATTAATAGTGGGTATCTCAGACCAAGCTAAAATCATTATGTAGGTATTTAGATAATTTTACGTCTAATATCGATTCCATTATTTCAGATAAAACACATTTTAAAATTGAACAAACTTTTGGCCTTGACATTCATGATGATTACTTCCAATAGCTAGTTCCATGAGAACCTTCTTACATGTAACTTTCTCATGTTCATTTCTTTCACAATAATTTCTAAAGATCTTATTTGCATTCACCTTTCTTCACTTATCATTGATTACTTATACTTTAGCGATCAATTCAATCAATTTAATTTTTCAAAACGTATAATGACTATTACTAAAACTACTTACAATGGTAATTTGAATGTCAAAAGAAATGTCTATGGAAGTGGAGGCAATTTTAACTCAGGCAATAGAGATGATATTTGCCTCATTCTAGCACACAAGTTCGGTCTTGATTTTGAGAGTCTTGAATTCATAAACTCTTTTTTTTGAGATGTAACCTAGCTATTATAAATGAACACTACTTTCTTCATCCAATATTTGAAACCTGGATACATCTTTTGTGTAAACAGGACAAGATAAATCAAAAGCTACCTACATGTACTATCGATTACCAATCGCTTAATATAAAACGATTTTACGAGCTCAACTTCTTTGACTTTTCTCTGACCCTAGCAATGTATCGAAATCGTAATTTGACCATCAGTCAAAAATATATCCCCAGCACTTTCATTCAGGTGCTGTTTGAATATCATTTATATGATCTACTGATCTCTACAACTATTACACGGCTAACACTCACGACTCACGACTCACGGTTATTCGACTGTATTTCGTGAGTGTTAGCCGTGTAATAGTTGTAGTGATGAGTACTACTCACGTCAGTTTCTATAATATTATCTACTGATCTGTTAATACCAAACTATCTAGCTTAACTTACGAATGCTACTACTTATTGCGAACTTTCTGAATGATGGACTACAAGACTGGACTCGGTCCCGTAACATCAACACACCTTCTCATCTCTATTACTAAAGGTATAAAATTACTAATTGACGTCATTACTAAGGTGCAGTACGCTCTAGCCATAAGGCGCACGTATACTCACCTATCATTACGTTAAATTGATAAATAATTGGGATGTGTTTGTAAGCCATTGACTTGGAAAAATTTATGTTAGCCGTAGCACTAGATTGTAAATGGCCCATACGTTTTTTCCTTTTTTTAAGTTTTTGTTCTTTTTCTTTTTAAAAGCTTTGCCGTCAAATAATAGCGTACTTAATTATTATTTATTTGGAGAGTTAGTAGAATTACATATAACTAAACTAAGAGACTTTTATATTAAAATTAGAAGTGGTATCTCTAATATAGTCTTTTTCCTAAGACCAAATAAACAATGGATAAATTGTAATATTATAGAAACTGACGTGAGTAGTACTCATAACTACAACTATTACACGGCTAAAACTCACAAGATACAGTCGAATAACTCGACCGGTGTTCGGGCAATAAAGATGCCCATCCTCAAGGAGTACACGCGGCGGCGGTGGTGGCGGCTCGGCGCTGACTGCGGACCATGGCTCGCGTCGCCCGCTGTGAGAGCGGCGCGGGGGACGCAGGCCGCGGCGACAGGTGCTCAGTTGTCAGAGCGGCGGCGCACACGCTTACGTCAGTGTCACTATCACTGTCACTGTCACAAACATTACCACACCGATCAATCTCCGTCGTTTATTTTCTTTCTACCCACGCGACATTGGCGAAATTGCGGCTACCCCGCAGAAGCCATAATAAGAATGAGTGAGTGAACATTACCACAGCGTATGGGATTGTCACATACCACACCGACCGTATCCAATTCACGCATAAATGGTTCGACTCTGGCTGAGACAACATTAAGAGCTGGATTCCACGCAGGTGGTAAGGTCCATCCTCGGTCCCGGTTAAAGTTCGGATGACGAGCAATCTCAATGGCTTCACGTACTTTTCGCGGCACGAAAAACTTCTCCCTCGCTAGTACGGAGGCCTTATCGAACCTAATAAAATGGCTCGTCTCCTCGATAAGGGCATGCTCTGCAACAGCGGACCTCTCTGTGTCTAAGTTCTTAATGCTCCTAATATGTTCAGCCAGCCTGGTCGCGATGTTACGTCGTGTTTCCCCAATATAACTCTTCCCGCAGTCACAGGGTATCTTGTATACCCCCGGGACATTCAGTGGCTCTTGGTCTTTGGGCGATCGTAACATTTGCCGAAGTTGGACGTGTGCGCGGAAGAACGTCCTAATACCATATTTCCGTTGTAGCAGGTATCCAAACGGCAAATAGATAGGCGACCGTTCCACGGTAGATGGCCGTATGCGTACGCTTCCACCCACTAATCGAGAACATTGCCGCCAATTATACCCGTTATTTTCCAGCACCTTCTGTACGTGTTCCAGCTCAACACCGACGTATTGAGGGTCGCAGAGGCTTAACGCACGGTTAATCAATGTTCTCGGTACAGAAGATAAATGCGAGGGGTGATGATGAGAGTCGGCCCGCAAGTACCGATCAGTGTGTGTATGTTTCCGGTATACGGTATGTGACAGTGCCCCGTCAGGTCCTCGAATGACACGAACATCTAAAAACGGCAGCTCTCCCATGGTCCGCAGTCAGCGCCGAGCCGCCACCACCGCCGCCGCGCGTACTCCTTGAGGATGGGCATCTTTATTGCCCGAACACCGGTCGAGTTATTCGACTGTATCTCGTGAGTTTTAGCCGTGTAATAGTTGTAGTTAATGGATAAATTACCAAAAACTTTGCCTTACTATTTTGGCGGTATGTTTTCCAAAACCTGTGTATTTATTCGACTTTGTTGTTTATATTATAAAAACGTTTGAATGTACACGAGTGTTTGGCAAACGGTTCCAAGTTATAAAACCATGCTATATTTTATAATCTTAATGTTATTTTAAAGTAAAGTCTAAATGCAATTGCTGTAGAATTTTATTTTAATTTAATAACAGCAAAACAACAACAAACTTATTTACTCAAAAACTAATTCAATGACGTATACAAATTAAAGCAAATTAATTAATTAGCTAACAAGACCAAAAATGCTTTTATCCCTAAGAAAAAGTCACACATATAATATTATAATTTATTATATGACGTAAAACTAAAGTAGCTAGTTTAATCCAAACAATAGCAACATCGTGCTGCGTTTTTGAAAAACCTGGTAACCCATGATTAGATAATAACGCTTTTGTCATTAGATATCGAAGGCAAAAACTGTCGACGGTAGAAGCTGGGGTAGGGTTGCTTAGTTACTGTTTTTCATTTATGAAAAATTAGTTTTATGAAATTGACAGCATCAAGTTTTTTGCTGAATAAGAGATTTTATTAAACTTTAAGTTGTACGATAAATAAATAAATATTTATTAACATTTCATACAACGCCATCTAGCTCCAAACTAAGCAAAACTTGTACTATGGGAACCAGATAACTGAAAAATATACATAAAAACAATATAATATCTAGACACAGAAGAAACAGCGATGTACATCACACAAATGTTTGCCCTGGATTGTAATCGAACCCACAACCTACAGTTCAAAAGACAAAGCTTCTAGGCCAGTCACTATACCATTCATATTTTTATTCTCTCTAAGGCGTATTTAGTTACATTCTTACAGATACAAGAGGTTCTAAACAGAATTTCTTAAAAATATTGTTTACCAAAAATAAAAAAATTCCTTATTTATTACTATTAAATCTAAATTGTTAAGCTTAAGCCATTTTTTTTTTTGCATTGTTTATTTATGTAATTCTCATTTTATATTGTAACCAGATGTAGATTAGTAGATTAGATGATTGTATGATTTTAGGTATTACGCAGTCATCTCTAATAATGGTGTCGATTCTGTGTCGCATTCTCTAAAACTAAAGTAAACTTAAAGTATGGCGGTACTCTTCTGATAAAGGGTAAATGAAAAAGACGGAAATATATTCATTTTGCTTTTGAGTATGCGACACAGAATCGACACCAATATTTGAAAATTTTGCGGCTTGTTAAACTTTTTTGATTGATTGATTTATTTATTTGCCAAAAACTAAGCTTAATACACTGTGAAAGTAGTGTGTAAATTGTACTATGTGCACATTGCACATAGTACACAGTTTGTAATAAATTAATAACAAAATTATAGTTGTAGGCACAACCCTAATACTTCACGGTTCAATAGAACGGGAGCTACTTGAGTTCAAGAACCAGTCACGAATTAGACGAAACGATACCCGATCGTAGGCATTCACCTCTATTGATAGAGTACCTACTAAACTTCTTATTATCTATGGCCGGGCAGTCTATTACTATTTGACAGCCTCTGTGGTGTGGTGGTTGAGCAGGTCGGCTCATAACATGGAGGCGGCGGGTTCGATTCCCGCGGCAGGACAAATATTTATGCACCGTAAAAAAACGCAAATACTTGTTCTGAGTCCAGAATCAGAACAAGTATTTGAATATTGGTATTGTGGGACCATGGTCCTCGTAGTTCCTGGATCCTAATATAATCTTTATCAAATTATATTGCGCTCACATATATCTAAAGTAAACAAACCAGAGAATATTAGCATCAAACTTGAGCGCAGGTGTTCAGTTCAATTATTACCTAAGCTAAACCTAGGTATACATGTCAAGGCCTAGGTATAGAGGACAAGACCTAGGCTCGAAATTACATTTGCTGTATTGTTTATTATTTGTTCGTGCGCTATTAGATACGGTAATTTTGTATTAGTTATATCATAATGGTGGTAAATGTTCAATTTATTTTGTAATTATTTGAAAGAACTAACATTTATATCGAATGTCTAAATAGAATCAATAGAAATATTATTTTATGAGCTATGTGAACTACGATTTCGGGTAAAATAGCATTGTTTTTCAATGTTCATTTAAAATACGCCAATTGATATTTTTCTCAGCACAGAAAAAAAACTGCGCTTTTTTTTTTACTTCAAACTTGTCTAGCATTTGACCGCGCTCTCACCTGATGGGAAGTGACGATGCGATCGAAGATGTAGCATGCTAGCCAAGTAAATACCTATTCACTCTTCTCTTGAACACGCCCGGGTCATATTTCGCTTGCATCTCAATTGAGACGAAAATATATTTCTTATATTTATTTTTGTAGATAAGGAGCAGGGTTTAGCAGCAGTAAAAACAGCGTGTTTTGAGTATAAAAAATATTTTTTATAAAATGTACATACTCAAGATTGGTGTAAACAAAACTTTCATCTTACGATCGAACACTAACTTCTTTTTAACTCAAAACTTACATAGACGATATACAAATAAGTTTGTATATCCGATAATTTTCACTTCTTAGAAAAAAAGTTAATCTACGCGTTACGGAAAATACTTAATACTCGATTTATACGCAATTTCTTGACACGATTTACTAAGCTTTACCTAGAAGTACAGAAACGAATTTTGGCAGGAACGCGAAAAAGATTGCGTCACCGCATTGTATTATTTTCCAAAACTTGTGTTATTTTCAGTGTTAGTGCATAAAATTAGTGGCATTCTATTCTTTAAGTGCTGAATTACAGGCGTGAGTGTGGGAAAATGGTATAATGATGGTGAAACGTTTCTTTTCGTGTTGTTTCCAAAACCCCATAGAAGCTTCAAGTAAAGTTGCCACCACTTTACTATAAGTATGATTTTGACTAGACTATGACTTGACTATGACGACTTGATGATTTCGACTGTGAATTGACACATATTTGCGTGAAATATCATTAACTTGATAAATTATCAATTACTTGACACTGGCTAAATACACGGAGGTGTGGAGCCAAAACATTAAAAAAAAAAGCTTTACCTAACTTTATTCTAATAGTACCGTTACGGAAATGGGACCTTAAACCTCAACTCACCCCGCCCCCAATCAAGAGGATCCGCCATTTTAGGCTTATATGGTGAAAAAATTAAATAATACAAAATTTTGCACCTGATATATTAATAGGATTAATAGGATATGTAGTTAGATAATCAATTTCAACAAACGCGTTCTAAGTGAAGGAAACACAAGCACCTCTTTAATGTTCTCTTCTAATAAATTAACGATATTAATGTATACCTATCATAAGATTGTAAGTCCCTATCAACCGGTGTCAAGTTCCAAGCACTGGATCAAAGGCACCGTCTGTTTTATCAGCAATATTGGTGTGGTACAAGTGATGAAACGCGAGAGGCTAGCAATTGTATTAGGCAACTGTAATTTTCGGCAGTTATTGTAACAATGAATTTTATTTTGATAGATATATAAACTCTTTATTATATACGAAGAACATAAATTTAATAACAGACTGGGTTTTTTTTCGACACTTTCTATGGTGTGGTGGTTGAGCAGGTCAGCTCATAACCAGGAGGCGGCGGGGTAGATTCCCGCGGCAGGATAAGTGTATGCACAAAAAAGCGCAAATTCTTGTTTTGAGTCTGAGTGTTGTGGGACCATGGTCCTTGTAGTTCCTGGGTCCCTAGACACAGGGAATCCTATTCAGGGTCCAGGATCTATCTATGTGATCGTTGGACGCTATTTTTATTATTAATATAATTATTTTAATTCAGAAAATAAGTATTTTTGCCGCTAAAAATTTGGAGCACTATGTTGACATAGTGTTTTTTGAGGGTCATTCTACAATTTTATTTTGGAAAAACCAACCAACTTAGTTAAATTGTATCCAGTCACTATTCTTCTTCCTTTTACTTTCTATTTACACAATTTTTATGCCCACAAGGTGCCGCTCTTAAATACAGCATAAACAATTTTTCTATTTACTGCAAATGTGTTTTATGAACATAAAAAAACGAGTGTGCTTTAGACTACACGACTAAAGTAAAACTGCTTTAACTCCATCTATCGGCCGGTATAACTTTGTTTTTGCTTTGTATAATTTTAATGCCGCCATCTTGACAATTATAAATGGTCATTTTACCGAACACACCAACATAATAATACAATTTGTAAGTAATTTTTATCATTGTTATGTTGACAAATGAAGATCTAAGTAAACCAACTTCAAATTCTGTTCACCAGTTAACTCCCCAAGTTAAGCGTCTTAAAGAATTTAGGCTTAAAAAAATCTCGTCTTCGAAAGCCTATCACTTGAGCCATGACCTAACTAAACCATCGAGTGTAAACGTTCAATTAGTCAGTAATTAGCTAGAACGGCAGGTTGTGAGCAGTCCCTGTTCCGAGATTATCTGTAACGCGAGCCGATAAATACTAAGGCGAAAGTGTTGTTACTGAAATAGATTAAAAAAACCCATGGTTCTTTCACATTATGCCTAGATTGGCAAGTTCTAGGTAGTACCACAGAATAAACAGTGATATGTACACAAATTTCATTTTCTTACTGGCTGGCCTGATAGTTAGTGGTGACACTGCTTTCTGAGCTGTGGGTTGTGGGTTCGATATCCACCCAGACTAAGTATTTGTGTGATGAATATCAATCTTTGTTTTGTGTCTGGGTGTTATTTATTATATTTATGTATTTACTAAAAAATTATATTATTGTATTCTATTTATGTATTCACAAACAAAAAGTATCTAAGTATTGTATCAGTTATCTGGTTCCCATAGTACTAGCTTTGCTTATTTTGGGGCTAGATGGCGATGTCAAACATACATCATATTTCCAAAAATATTTTTAAATTCATATTATGTATTAATTTTCCAGAAAAATACTTAATTTGAGCTCGGTAGGTGAATTTGAAATCGGTGTGCGAAACTTCAACCAAAACGGTACAGCCGTTAAAAAGTTAAAAAAAACCCGGTAAAAGTTAGAAAATTAAACTACAAAAAATAGACGTTTCTCTTTTTATGGGGTTTTCCATTTACCATGCACGTCACAACGCAGTAAAAGAATAGGTATCGATTGTTCTATTGGTAGTCTATACCTTTAGGAGATTCCCCGTGGCATTTGATTCCACCAAATGTCGATAGATGTCGTCACTTGCAATGGTGTTGGTCGTGAAATGTCACTATTGTTACTTTCACGAGGTTAAACTTCATTGGCCACAAAAGATTTAAACAAGCGTTAAACTGCTGATTTTTATTGTTAAATACACGTTTGACGTCAATCTAAGCCATGCTTATGTAAACTCGGTTAATTTTCAGTCAATAATTACCGTATTTTTGAATGTTATTGCAGTAGACATCCTCGATGATGATTATTATGGTGATGGTGATGGAGAATGAAAAAAAGTGGTGTTAGAGAATGAGAATCAGTGGAGATAATGATGATGATGATGATTACGATAGTGTGTGACTTGAAACCTTTAAAAAACTTTGCTACTTTGAACTCTTTTTCTAGCTTGCATAGAGCCTACTAACTGGAATAATTTAACTTGGTATGGCTTGCACGTGCTGTGTATTTTCTACATAGTTGAAAATAAAAACATTCGGATTGGCCCGATAGCTCAGTTTGTAGTAGTTCTGCCTTCTGAACTGTAGGATGTGGGTTCGATTTAACCCACGATAAACATTTGTGTCATGTACATCGATGTTTGTTCTGTATAGTAGTTGTATTGTATCAGTTATCTGGATCCTATAGTACAAGCTTTGCTTAGTTTAGGGCTAGATGGCGCTGTGTAAAATGTCCACACATATTTATTATTAATACTCAAACACCAAAGACCTAGAACATTTTCGCTATGAACATAGAAATATACGAGTTTATGTTTACGCCATGTTTAATTTCTATTAGATCAAAAACAAAACAACGCAAGTCGTACCTAGACAAGCGCACATAGAGGCTCTAAGGTCCGTATTTCAGAACGATGCTCAGTCATTGATCGGTGCTCAAGCGGAGATTTCATTCACTAATTGATCACTTTATGAATGAAATCTCTGCTTGAGCATCGATCGATGACTGAGCATCGTTCTGTAATACGGACCTAAGTATGCTACTTTTAAGATGTTTATAAAAATATTATGATGACTACATAGTACATTATATGCGAAATGCAGGTCATTTTGCAAATAGGTCCAATGTCGACTCAACCTGTAGAGTGAACATACACTAATAGTAGCAACAGAGTAAAATTACTGTAGTTGTTAGTCTAAACATAATATTTAAGAGTGAGTTGAGCTGGTTTCTCCCTGCGAGATTAGTTCCGAAATGAGGTTCGCAGAAGAACTAAGGTGATCGATCAGTTGAAATGGCAATGGGCAAGCCACTTCGCATCGAACTGAAAACGAAAAAAAATTGAATGTACTTGCCACGCCTTCTTTATTTTAGCTCCATCTATCGGCGGACGGTATAAATTTGGTTATGCTTTGTTTTTTTTTTTTTTTTTGTTTTTTTTTTTAATTTTTGTCTCCACACCTCCGTTTATTTAGCCAGTGTCAAGTAATTGATAATTTATCAAGTTAGTGATATTTTACGCAAATATGTGTCAAGTCACAGTCGAAGTCATCAAGTCAAGTCAAAGTCATACTCCTAGTAAAGTGGTGGCAGCTTTACTTGAAGCTTCTATGGAGTTTTGGAAACAAGACGAAAAGAAACGTTTCACCATCATTATACCATTTTCCCACACTCATGCCTGTAATCCAGCACTTACCGAATAGAATGTCACCAATTTTATGCACTAACACTGAAAATAACACAAGTTTTGGAAAATAATACAATGCGGTGACGCAATCTTTTTCGCGTTCCCGCCAAAACTTTTATGCTTTGTTTAATGTTAATGTCGCCATCTAGACAATTGTCAATAAAATAAATATTTGTGGACATTTCGCAGCGCCATCTAGCTCCAAACTAAGCAAAGCTTGTACTATGGGAACCAGATAACTGATACAATTATACTCAGATACTTTTTGGTTTGTAAATACATGCATAGAATACAATATAACGTCCAGACACAGAAGAGACATTGATGTTCATCACACAAATGTTTGTCCTTGATGGGAATCGAACCCACAACCTACATACAGCTCAGAAGGCATGGTTACTATCAATTTAGCTAAAAAAAATAATTGGGCCAGTCAATGGTTATTTTACTGGACATACAAACATAATAATACAAATTTTTAACCATGATAATGCGTAAAGAAATTTTACTTCAAAAAGGTTCTTGGGTGGTGACGAAATGACTCCGGGGCCGATGGGAATTAAACTATAATTGAAGGGGTGAGAATAAAAAGGGTTTAACTGATTTTTGTCACAAATTGACTTATGGGTATCGTTGGATTCAGCGTGAAATTATCTACAATAATACATTCTCAAAATACCGAAATAAGTTTAAATCTCGAGATTTAGAGTCTAAAAACGTTTTATCTGTCACGGGAATACAGTTCGCTTAGCATAAAAACATTATTATATTTATTTTATTATATTATATTTTTACAGTAATTGTATAAATTAGTACCATATTTAGTATTTTAAAATTAAATTAAAACATTTTAACACATAAACCTTTTCTATTACCTTATAAGCACCTCTACATTAAAATGACGCCGTTGAAGTTTAAAGTCAATTTTCTCGGAACTATCAATTTGACAGTTAAACCCTTTTTATTCTGAACCCTTCAATTGTATCAAGTCCGGCAGTGCAATGACACTTTTTATGCGCCAACGGCCCTGACTCCTGCTATTCCTAAACCAGGAAGGATTGCACCGGGGCCGATAGGACCAAGCACGGCAAACAGCTGACATGCACTTGCTATAGATAACCGCGTACTCCAACCGGTTGAAAACTTCCCCCAAAATCATACTTTGTACAATCCTACTTTCATCTCTTTTTTTAGTGTACCTTACCTCTTGTGTTATTTTTGATAAACAAACAATGAACATCAAAGTGCGCCCCACACGGTGATGTTTTGGAAAAAATATGTACTTCCAAGTGCGTTTTTGTATTGGTGGTCATTGGTTCCATACAATATTGCCGTAACTTTAACTGTCAATGGTATTTTCGTAGTTCTCAATTTGAGTTTACCTGTTACACTTTTTAAACTTTCATGACTTTCAATTATAAAGATAAAACGGGTACCTTTGCGAACACAAATTCTTATCAAAACATTATTTTCGAAGTTACTCAAAATTATGTTTTTATATAAATTTTTGTACGCTTGTTTTTTCTTTACAATATAAATTGACCTGACCAATGATGTATATACGTCAAAACGATTCGCTCTTACAAATATCGTAAAGAAACCGGCAAAGTTCAAGTTCAAAGTTCATTACTAATATAGGCTGATGATATTTGTGACTATGACCAATGTTTGGAATAGCACGTTGTATAATTTGACAGCCTCTGTGGTGTGGTGGTTGAGCAGGTCGGCTTGAGATGGTGAATGCAGCCGCCACACCATCTCACCCCATCCCGCGGCGGGCGGATCACGGGGAGGTTTTAGTAGGTTCGAGTCCCACATACCCCCTGCTACCACCCCCGTGGTGGCAGGGAAGTGCGAGGGCATTTCCCACCCTAAAAAAAAAGGTCGGCTCAAAACCCGGCAGTGGGTCCGAGTCCCGCGGCAGAGCAAGTATTTGTTTACAGAAAATAAAGCGCAAATACTTCTTCTGAGTCTGGCAGTTGTGGGACCATGGTCCTCGTAGTTCCTTACTAGACACAGGGAATCCCAGTTAGGGTTCAGGATTTATGTGTGTGATCATTGGGCGTTATTATTATTATTATGGGATCAGATTTTGACATAATAGATATAATATATAGAATGATTTAAAGTAATAAAATTTTCTATGCGAGCTTGACATGATGAAAGCGTTGGGATTGGTTGTGTGGAAGTGATTTCAGAATGGACTATTGAAGCTATTAATTCACAAAATAATTATATAGTCTTAAAATATTGTAAGGTTTGACCATAGGTTTTCAATTCCATGCGGACCCCCAAAACACCCCAACTAAGGGTGTGTTTACACTGTAAGCGACGCGAGCAAACTTTAATGTCATATTTATTTACATTCAAAATAATGCGCACGTTCGAAGGCACGTGTTCTAAGTTTGACGTGTCATAAAAATTTTGGAATTTATACACGTCTGGTGTGGTTAGTGTACTGGGCTACAATGTGATTTGGTTGGAAAAGGTAGAGTAAAAAATATTGCAACTAGTATATATATATATATATATATATACATATCTTATATATAAATAAATAAATAGATAAATATTTGAGGACATTTCATACAGCGCCATCTAGTCCCAAACTAAAAGCTTGTACTATAAGAACCAGATAACTGATACAATACTTATATACAATTTATTTGTAAATACATACATAGAATACAATATAACACTCAGACACGGAACAAACATCGATATCTATCACACAAATGTTTGTCCTGAGTGGGAATCGAACCCACAACCCACACACTTCAGAAGGCAGGGTTACTACCAACTGAGCTATCGGGCCGATCAAAAAAAAAGATACAGATAAAAGGTAGAGGTAGATAAAATTTCGTGTCACAGTGTTTGTTACCATACATCTCCAAAACGGCCGGACCGATTTTGAAGAAATTTTATATTCACACTTGGCAGGTCTGAGAATAGGTTATTATCTATTTTTCGTATTTTCCATAAGCTACGGTAACCACTTACCATAAGGTTAATTGTCTGCTATTTTGCCAGTCATAGAATAAAAAAAATCCTATATTAGTGTCAGTTATAAATGCAGCGTATTACCAGCACTATGTAAGTGATTGCAGATCATCTTGGATTATCCCAGTTACGGGTTTTAAAATTATACTTAAAAAGAAAAATTATTCATAAACATATAGTAAAAACACATCCTTAATAATTACCATGATGGTAGGGAAATTACTGCTCTACCTCGAGCGGTCTCTTTCCAACTAGTATAATTGACGAAGTGTGAAAAGGATAGACAGGACTGGAACGGTTTGAGTTTTTTTTTTTATTAATCTGCATTTCCACAGACACCTGGGTCCGTGCTTTTTGTTAGATAATTTTTTATTAGGTCTTTACCTATGAAATTGCCGTTTTGTTTGAAAAAAGTTAAAGTATATTTTTTTCGAACTTATTTATTTCTTTTATTCAAAGTAATCACCCCTGCAATCAATGCATCTTTGCCAACGCTGTGGCAGTTTATGGATGCCCTTCTTGAAAAAATCAGCAGGACGGGAGACAACAAACTCTTCAGAGGCGTTTTGTACTGCCTCTCGGGAATTGAATTTTTTTCCCGCTAAAAAGTTGTCCAAATTTTGGAAAAAGTAATAGTCGGTAGGCGCAAGATCTGGTGATTATGGCGGATGAGGGAGAGCTTCCAAACCCAACTCATGCAGCTTAGAGACGGTCTGTTGTGCAGTATGGGGTCGCGCGTTGTCGTGAAGTAGCAGTGGAGACGACCGATTGACCAAAGCTGGTTGCAGACGTGCGAGTTTCGCCATCATTGTGGTCAGTTCTTCAATGTAATGCTGTAAACTCATATTCCATAATTACACGAAATTTCAAAGTATCCATTATGAGGAAAAATGTTGAAATGTAATGAAAATACAACGCTAATCAATAAACAAAAGACTTATATTGTAAATAGAATGTCATATTTTTAAAACAAAATTAATATGAATTTAGAATTCATAGCCAATCAAAACTTTTTTTTGTTTGAAAAAGTCTGTACTGCAATACGGCAATTTCATAGGTAAAGACCTATTATATTTATGAATTAAGCCTATTAATACTATTTATTTATTTATTTTATTTATTTTATTTATTTTATTTATTTTATTTATTTTATTTATTTTATTTATTTTATTTATTTTATTTATTTTATTTATTTTATTTATTTTATTTATTTTATTTATTTTATTTATTTTATTTATTTTATTTATTTTATTTATTTTATTTATTTTATTTATTTTATTTATTTTATTTATTTTATTTATTTTATTAATTTTATTTATTTTATTAATTTTATTTATTTTATTTATTTTATTTATTTTATTTATTTTATTTATTTTATTTATTTTATTTATTTTATTTATTTTATTTATTTTATTTATTTTATTTATTTTATTTATTTTATTTATTTTATTTATTTTATTTATTTTATTTATTTTATTTATTTTATTTATTTTATTTATTTTATTTATTTTATTTATTTTATTTATTTTATTTATTTTATTTATTTTATTTATTTTATTTATTTTATTTATTTATTTATTTTATTTATTTTATTTATTTTATTTATTTTATTTATTTTATTTATTTTATTTATTTTATTTATTTTATTTATTTTATTTATTTTATTTATTTTATTTATTTTATTTATTTTATTTATTTATATATATATTTATTTTATTCGTTTTATTCGTTTTATTCGTTTTATTCGTTTTATTCGTTTTATTCGTTTTATTCGTTTTATTCGTTTTATTCGTTTTATTCGTTTTATTCGTTTTATTCGTTTTATTCGTTTTATTCGTCTTATTCGTTTTATTCGTTTTATTCGTTTTATTCGTTTTATTCGTTTTATTCGTTTTATTCGTTTTATTCGTTTTATTCGTTTTATTCGTTTTATTCGTTTTATTCGTTTTATTCGTTTTATTCGTTTTATTCGTTTTATTCGTTTTATTCGTTTTATTCGTTTTATTCGTTTTATTCGTTTTATTCGTTTTATTCGTTTTATTCGTTTTATTCGTTTTATTTGTTTTATTTATTTTATTTGTTTTATTTATTTTATTTATTATACTATAACGGTTTGAGTTTATGTGTAACGAGCTACTGCCCGCAGCTTCGTCCGCGTCGTGTCGTGGCCTATGGGAAAATAATTCAACCACCCATTTCACCCTCTTGTGGGTGGAATTTCCAAAAATCCTTTCTTAGCGGATGCCTACGTCATAACATCTACCTGCATGCCCAATTTCAGCCCGATCCGTCCAGTGGTTTGGGCTGTGGTTAGATCACTATGTCAGGCAGTCAGTCAGTCACCTTTGAGTTATATAATATTTAGATTGTGAATGCTACTTTTTGTAGAAAATTTTATTTATTTGATGACTTTTAATAAGTGAAAAAGTTAGATGAGACTTTATGATCTGATCTACATCACAGTTTAGTAATCTTATTACTAGATTGTGCTGATGTCTCAGGTTGACGTGCGCAGTGCAGTGTCACGCGAAACTCTATGCTTTAGAGTTCCGAGTGACACTGCAGCTGATATGGGCAGCCGTGTCGTTTAACATCAGGTGAACGGCTAGCTCGTCACGTCATTCTTTAACATAAAAAAAAAATAAAAAATTATCTCTATTTCTTCTATTGAGGTAGCTCTCTATCTCAAGAAACATAATCAAACTAACTTCATAGGGATTTTCAGAACATTTCATTAACAGCTATAATAGTCAAATATTATAAAGCAAGCTCATTATGTATGCGAGTTTGAAAAAAAAGAAGTTCTCTTTCCCACTACCGGTGCTAGCAATCCGGCACAATGCAAACAGAAAACTCCGATCCGAAGCTTCGGTTACACCTGTAAAGAAGCTACAAGAAACTAAATGATGTTGGTCGAGTGATGTCTTGCCAGAAAATTTTTTGCTTCTATCTACTATACGGACTACAAGATTGAAGTCAAACTTCTTTAGTTTAGCTCCATCTATCGGCCGGTATAACTTTATTTTTTGCTTTGTTTAATGTCAATGTCGTCATCTTGACAATTGTAATGTGTCATTTTACCGGACACACCAACATCGTAATACAAATTTTTAACTTTGTTATGTTGACAGTGGAAATCTACGTGAACCAATTTCAACTTCCGTTCGCCTCGCATTCACCAGTTTACTCCCCAAGTCAAGCGTGCGTAAAGAAGTATTACTTCAAAAGAAGGGAGTTCTTCAAGTGTCAATAAACAAAAACTGCCTATTCTTTTTCTAGCTTTAAAATTTTCATTGCAAATCATTCTTGAACCGTCATCAAAAATCTCCTCAAACGATCTTAAGCCTCTTTTACATTCACGTAAAAAATTATAACGCCATTTCGGTCCCCGAGTAATCCCTGGTGATCACAAAAACCCATCATTATGTTTTACGGATGCTTTGTTTGAATTGTGTGCTCGGCTCAGTTTTAAATCTTGGCAGCTACGTGTAATGAACAAGGGGCTTAACACTGTCTTGGTAGTCTTGGTAAATGTGTATTTTGGGAGACTTTTTGCTATTGTCTATATCTTTGTACGCAACATTTTAAATTTTAAAAAATAAACTACCTACCTATTTTTGTTTGAAAACTATCGTCGGTATGACACATTTTGTAAAATTAATCATGTAAACTCACGTCAATTAAAAGTCGAAATCACTCCAATCATATTTCGAACACACTCGTCGTCCTTTTTTTGAACGGGCTTATGCTGTTTGTCTCTAGTTGGCGCTTAAGGCCAGCCGTGAAAAGCCGTCAATTTTAAAAAATTAAGACAATAAGAACCGTGTACGTTTTTATTTAAGTATTAAATTTAATATAAAACACGTTACCAACTAAACATTGGTTATTATTTATTTTGGTAACAATTCTATTTTAGCCAACATGGGAACTTATCCACTTCACTACTGATTGAGTAGTTCTTGACTATTTGAGAGCTTAACGAACATACTTGAGCAGTAATGTATGTAATTACATTGTAATAGATTTATTTTTAACCTGTGAGAAAGTTTTACTGAGGATATAACATTAATTGACAGCCTCTTTGGTGTGGTGGTTGAGCAGGTCGGCTCATAACCTGGAGGCGGCGGGTTAGATTCCCACGGCAGGACAAGTATTTGTGCAAAGAAAAAAAAAAGCGCAAATACTTATTTTGAGTCTGGGTGTTTTAAATGTATGTGATCGTTGAGCGTTATTATTGTGATTGAATTTGTTGTGCAGTTGTAACTGTGGCAATTTTGTGGTTTTTAGTTTGTAATAAATTTTATTTGTCAAAGATTGAGGTGAATAAAATCCTTAAAGGGTTAAGTCGACTTAACATGCCTTAAATTCATACAGAAATAAGCCTTGGATGATATTTTGATTTGGTGATATTTGTATGGGATCTGAAAGTATAAAATTACAAGTAAAGCAGAGTTTTCTAAATTTATGCGGTAAAGAGACATTATTTTTGTTCTTTGCCTTTAAATTTAAATACATATTATGATTACTTAAAAAAAATGTAATGCAACCTTTTCCTTTCTTTTCGGTCGGTCGAAAATCTAGTAATGGAGTTTTGGCGGGAAAACGAAAAAGATCGCGCCACCGCATTGTATTATTTTCCAAATCTTGTGTTATATTCAGTGTTACTGCATAAAATTGGTGGCATTTTATTCGTTAAGTGCTAGATTACAGGCACGAGTGTGGGAAAGTAGTATAATGATAGTGAAACGTTTATTTTCGGGTTGTTTCCAAAACTCCATAGAAGCTTCTGGTAAAGTTGCCACCACTTTACTAGGAGTATGACTTGACTAGACTAGACTATGACTTGACGACTTGGACTGTGACTTGACTTTTACTATACACATTGTATATTAATTAACTCGAGAAATTATTAATTACTTGACACTGGCTAAATACACAAAAGTTTGGAGCCATAACAAAAAAAAATCTAGTAATAGATTGAAACTAACCAAGCTAAATCTTGGTAAATATTTTCCAATACCAAGAAGGTTAATATATACGCGTAATTAGCATTTAGCTGTTAGTTTAGTTAGTAATATTAGGATAAATAAGCTATCGTACCTAAGTTTATGGCCAATACAGTGTGCTACAGTACTTTGTTTCAGGTTTTAGCTTTTATGGGTGGGTTTTAAGAGACTTTCTTAGGTGTACAGCATCATTTACGATACCGTTCCACCACAAAATAAATTCTATACTAAATGATATCTACTATGGGATCTAATTTTAAAAAAAGCATACATTTAGAAGTTCTTTTAGGATCATTTAGTTTAGAACTTATATTGTGGTGATAGGATCATTTAGTATAGAACTTATTTTGTGGTGGTAAGAATGATCCTATAGGATCATTTAGTATAGAACTCATATTGTGGTGGTAAGAATGATCCTATAGGATCATTTAGTATAGAACTTATTTTGTGGTGGTAAGAATGATCCTATAGGATCATTTAGTATAGAACTTATTTTGTGGTGGTAAGAATGATCCTATAGGATCATTTAGTATAGAACTTATTTTGTGGTGTTAAGAATGATCCTACAGGATCATTTAGTATAGAACTTATTTTGTGGTGGTAAGAATGATCCTATAGCATCATTTAGTATAGAACTTATTTTGTTGTGGTAAGAATGATCCTATAGGATCATTTAGTATAGTACTTATTTTGTGGTGGGATGTTATTATTAGGATAAAAAATATGTTTGAAATAATTTCTGCACTATGGTGCTGGTGGTGACTGTAATCTATGAATACATCGACTAAGCCATTCGACGACGACGATAAGCTAAAATATAAATTCAACGAGTTTATGGAAGATAAAAATTTCAACAGGCAGATAAACTCAGACATTTATTTGTGCGTAAGCTTTCTATCGGTAAGTTCTGTGATGCAGAAAATACACGAATAAAAACTTAAGTATTTTCCATGAACATTAAGTAATAGTATAAACCTTAGATAATTATTTATAACTAGTTGCGCCCCGCGGTTACACCCGCGGATAAAAAGTATTTTAATTATTTACTCAACCCACGGGAACATTTCACTTTCCCGGGATAAAATGTAGCCTATATGTTAATCTAGTGTATAAGCTATCTTAATACTGAATTCTATTCAAATCCATTTAGCCGTTTGAGCGTGAAGGAGTAACAAACATACACACATACAAACTTTCGCCTTTATAATATTAGTGTGATAATAATTGATTTAATCACGCATTAACAAAAAATGTAGACACTAACTTAACTACGTGTTTTTCAATCTCTGATTAAAGCTCGGTAAAAACACTTCAAACTCATTTTAGCAACTTCAAATTCACTGCAAACTCAAATAAGCGCCATCTGTAACAGCTTAAGCGAACTCATTCAATTTTATGTTACTACCGTCATTGCGGAAAATTGGCAAGTTTACTGGCAAACTTGCGATATTGCGCGGTTATGGTCTATCGATGGGACTTGAGTCTTGTAAGTTATCTTTAATTAGGGATTGAATATAAATGATAATTTATTTAACGTTTGAAATAAGATTAAAACTAGGATTAGAACTCTAGTATAGTATTTCGGTTGTGTTCTCTGTACCTACTTTAGTTTCAGGAATCCTAGTTTTAATCTTAGTTTTATTCTAGGTAACTACCTATCGTATATTTAGGTTAGAACTAATCTTATCATTCTTAACATTAACAATAAAACTGGTATTATTATAAATCCTGAATTATTTAATTTATTTGAATGATATTTTTTGACTCAATCTTATTCTAAGACACGGTTTAGTTTTAGTATTAGCATTAGTATTTGCTTAAACTATGGACTAATTGAAACGTGATTATAAAAGTTTTACATGTAACTACGGATTATCTATGGAACCAAAGCTAAGCTGCTGAGATCCTTTAACTATGGACTAACTTCCGTACTTAGTATTTAAGGTTATAATAATTTTATTTGGTATGTAATATTTACAAATTGTTTAATATGCATTTAGAAATGGATGAAAAAAACATGGTTAATCAAGGATTTAGAAGATTACTGATCGACCTCGACCTCGTGTGAATCCTTTCAAATTGAGTGACTTGAATTCAAGTATAAATACAGATATAATATAATATCGTAATTTTTTTTTATCTTAGTGAATTATGTGACGGGCTAGTCGTTCACCTGATTTTTAAGCCCCACAGCGGCCCATACCAGAACAGTGTCACTCGGAACCCCAAAACAAAGAGTTTCGAGCGACACTGCACTGCGCACATCATCCTGAGACATCAGCACAGTCTGGTAATGAGATTACTCGACTGTGAGATCAGATCATAAAGTCTCAATTACTTAGTAATTTCACTAGCTACAGTGCCCTTCAAACCGGAATACAGTAATGCTTGCACACTACTGCTTGGCGGCAGAATAACTGGCAAAGCGGTGGCATCTACCTAAACGAACTTTGCAACAAAGTCCTACCACCTAATAAGTAAAATAGTTGACTTTGTCTTCGAGGGGCCAAATTTCATACTTTTTTGATGCTCCATTGTTTTACAATAACAACTTTTAGCCACACTCGAGTCTTCCGCAAGGAGCAACGCAACAGTATTACTTACTTGTTCTTTATTCATTAGATAAGGCACAATGGACTCAGACCAAGATATACATATAATCAAAAGATACAAAAAGTTATTTGAAAGCCTCAGACTACGCGCCACTTGCAGATTAATTTTTTCTCCGCTTTTTTTTCGACGCACGTGCTCTTATTACGCCATGAATTTGAAAACCGCTCAAAATAATATGGTATGCTTGTTTAAATTAATGAACCTTTTTTTAATTATAGGAGAAGCATTTGAGTACTGTCTTGCTTGACGATAAGCAATGACGTGGTCTTAGCATGGAGTATGCTTATCTAGAAGATACCTGTGGAGTGATCACGGAACTGTGATTGCAATACAACAGGAGAAATATCATTCTTAATTAGAATAATTCCATAGTAACTACGTATATAAGCTACGTATTGAAAATGCTAAGTCATATAAAATTGTGTTTCTAATGGTTGCAATCAAGTTATATGTGATGATCGCCCAGCTGTTTTTTTTTTACGTTTTGGCTTCACACTTTTGTGTATTTAGCCAGTATCAAGTAATTGATAATTTTCAAGTAATTGATAAGTTAATGATATTTACGCAAATATGTGTCAAGTCACAGTCGAAGTCATAGTCTAGTCAAAGTCATACTCCTAGTAAAGTAGTGGCTACTTTACTTGAAGCTTCTATGGAGTTTTGGAAACAACACAAAAAGAAACGTTTCACCATCATTATACCACTTTCCTACACTCATGCTTGTAATCCAGCACTTAACGAATAAAACGCCACCAATTTTATGCATTAACACTGAAAATAACACACGTTTTGGAAAATTATACAATGCGGCGACGCGATCTTTTTCGTTTTCCCGCCAACACTCCTATCAGCTGTTCACTATTGACTTGAAAACTCCCAGGTTGTCAACGTCAGTCGAGGCAGTGGTCAAATATTTTACCTATAACCAATAATAATAAACAGTTTTGGCGGGAAAACGAAAAAGATCAAGTTACCGCATTATATTATTTTCCAAGTGTTATTTTCAGTGTTAGTGCGTAAAATTGGTGGCATTTTATTCGTTTAGTGCTGGATTACACGCACGAGTGTGGGAAAGTGGTATAATGATGGTGAAACGTTCTCTTTTTTCGTGTTGTTTCCAAAACTCCATAGAAGCTTCTGGTAAAGTTGCCACCACATTACTAGGAGTATGACTTGACTATGACTTGACTATGACTTGACTTGATGACTTCGACTGTGACTTGATACATATTTGCGTGAATTATTATTAACTTGATAAATTATCAATTACTTGATACTGGCTAAATACACAAAAGTGTGGAGCCAAAATATATTTAAAAAAAGCTATTCGCGTAGAACTTAACATTCATTCTTAGTCCTAATTATTATTTCAACAGAAGCTTTTTAAAATCATCTATTGTGATTCATCATCAGTAATCTCCCACCTCGTTAGGTGTATCTTAAACTAATATATTACCAGCTACTTATTGTTTCACCGATAAATCTAACAACACGATACTTCAACTCAAATTAGCTTTCAACAAACCGCCCTTAGCTATAATTACACTAAAATTTATTAACTGTCTCATCTCTAAATAGTTAAAGAAAACAGTTTTAAAAAAGGTTACGTAAATCTCAAAAATAACAAAAAAACGCGCGTCTGTAAAAAAAAAGTTTGAAAAAGTCACATCAATTCCAACGTCAAGGCGTCGATTTTTTAAGCAACGTTTTGTCTAACGCTACCCCAAATTAGGGTGTTTTTGTCCCCACTCAATTAATATTCATTTAAGTTGAAAAGATTTTAGTTAAGATTAACTTCTGCTTCTCTATTGTACTATTTTTGGGGCACTTTAAAGGAGTATTAATCATAGGAATGGTTTGTTTCTTCAAGTTTGTTTGATTTATTGTTTGAATCTTAATTGTCGTTGAATAATTAGCTTTATTATAAGTATACTTTGAATCAAAATAATGTCGACAACCTATAGTTATTAGTTTTCTTTTCTACTAAACTAAACGCAATTGTATAAATAACGTTAAATTAATTGAATGAAAATAATTGACTTAGTAATCAAAGCAATCAATCAATTCTGAGTCAATTTGAGAATATAAATTTGTCTACATAGTATCATGGATGAATAACCCAAATACATAATTTTATAGCGACTATAATAAAGTCATTGCTAAAGAACATAAATGGGTGAATAACAAAACATAACTGCAGAAACTATCACACTTCACACTTCCACACTAATCACACTAATATTGTAAAGGCGAAAGTTTGTGTGTGTGTATGTGTGTATGTTTGTTACTCCTTCACGCTCAAACGGCTGAATGGATTTTGATGAAATTCAGTACCAAGATAGCTTATACACTGGATTAACATATAGGCTACATTTTATATATAATATTTATGGTGGTTGCATTGTCTATTAAAAAATCTTCTTCGTTTCCTATAGGGCACGCGGGCGAAGCCGCGAGCAGTAGCTAGTATTACCATAATCTCTCTACTATCTCACTACTCATCTTTTACCATTGAAACAAGAAAGCTATTAAACTAACGGAAATTAAAAATAGCAAACCAATTAACCTGTCAATAACAGTCACTCTATTTCTAGATTCCCAAAAATTCCTTATTGGCCCCAAAAAGTGTTTCCCCTCACATGACAAACCTTCTTCTCTTGACACTGTGACAGGAGCATTGATTTCCGACATGTTAATTTCAGGTTAAATAACAGATTCCCCCGAGACACTCAGGGAAGTATTTTTGTTTGAAATATTTAAAATTGCTGTTAAAGTTGCTGAGAGAATGTGGGGAATTTGTCAATGTAGGTGACATGACAGATGCTTTTAAATTATTGTACATTGTGCTTACTTTTTTTTGTTTTGGCTCCTCACTTTTGTGTATTTAGCCAGTGTCAAGTAATTGATAATTTATCAAGTTAATGATATTTCACGCAAATAAGTCATAGTCGAAGTCATCAAGTCAAGTCATAGTCTAGTCAAAGTCATACTCCTAGTAAAGTAGTGGCAACTTTACTTGAAGCTTCTATGGAGTTTTGGAAAAACACGAAAAGAAACGTTTCACCATCATTATACCATTTTCCCACACTCACGCCTGTAATCCAGCACTTAACGAATATAATGCCACCGATTTTATGCACTAACACTGAAAATAACACAAGTTTTGAAAAATAATGCAATGCGGCAAAAATAATACAATCTTTTTCGCTTTCCCGCCAAAACTCCCCTTGTGCTTACATTGCAGCAGTGAAGTTTGGGAAGTGTGTACACAGCTGAATTTGGTTAGGTAATTATCTATAACGTTGCATTAGCAAAAAGGATTCAATAAGTATTTATGGTGTTGGTAATATTCAATTGTCTTTGACATTAGTGATGTGGTTCGAAAAAGCTTTAAGGTTTATTTTAGTGTAAAATCACTAACTAATAAGATATTGCAATAATCTAACTACATTTATTATATTTTTTGTAATGTGACTTTGAATTTTAGACGAACCTTTTGGAGGTAAAACTTCTTTACGCAAGCTTGACTTGGGGAGTAAGCTGGCGAAGCGAACGGAAGTTGAAAGTTGTTGGTTAACGTAGATCCCCATTGTCAATATATATAACAAAGTTTAAAATTTGTATTTTTATGTTGGTATGTCTGGTAAAATGGCCATATGGCGACGTTAACATTAAACAAAGTAAAAAAGTTATACCGGCGGCCGATAGATGGAGCTAAACCAAAGAAATTTTACTTCAGTCATGTGATATAATGCACACAACGTTTTTTAAATCTCTTTTTAAGTCTATATTTATTAAGTGTGTAATTGTGTCTCAATTCTATAGTAGGTCTTAAGTAGATGAATCGGAGATTATTATAAATAGTTATTTTCTAGTTGATAAAGACAATATCAGAGATTTTAGATTATGAACATAACAAAATAAAAATAACAATTCGCTCAAAATATGAAAATACATAATTATAATTTAGGATTATTATTGTTGCCTGAAAGAGATCATTTATTTTAAGGCCCCCAATTGTGACACTTTTTTGTAAATCATTGTGTTTTTTGTACAAAGTTTATCTAATAAATTTAATAGCATTGTAGAATAGAATAGAATTAATCGTGACAAATTTTAGTATCATAATAGTTTTGTTTACTAAGAAGAAATCAAAGACTAGAAATGTGTACTTAATTCAAAGATTGTAATTCCTTTTATGATGACATACCAACAATCTGCAGTGCCGCCGCCGAGTCTGCCACGGCGAGCTATTTCAACTCAATGACACACTCATACGCAGCTGGCCATGATCTGTCCCTACGGTATGTGCCATTTTTGGAAGAACAGGGCTATGAATAATAATAAATAATAACGCCCAATGATTACTATTGGAGATGAAGATTACGGATGCGACAAAATAAAAGATAAAATTTTAACTTAAAAGCCAAAAATATTAACAGAAATAATAATAATATGTGTGAGACATCTCACACAACGCCATCTAGCCCCTAACTAAGCACAGATAGCTGATACAATACTTAGATACTTTTTGTTTGTAAATATATACACGCAATACAATATAACACCCAGACACAAAACAAACACCTATGTTAATCACACAAATGTTTATCACGGGTGGGAATCGAACCCACAATCCACAGTTCAGAAGGCAGGGCTATTACCAACTGAGCTATCGGGCTAATCCAATAAAAAGAGAAAATTGGCGGCAAACAAAACGCCAAAAATGACAAAAACTTAAAACGGGAATCTATAAAAAAACGCTATAAAGCCTTCATGAGCACGTAGATAACAATCACATACATAGATCCTGGAGGGTTTCCCATATCTAGGGATCCAGGAACTACGAGGACCATGGTCCTACAACACCCAGACTCCGAACAAATATTAACGCTCGTTTTTCCGTGCACAATACTTGTGCGGCCAGGGTAAATCGAGCCCGCCGCTTCCGCCAGGTTATGAGTCGACCTGCTCAACCACCACACCGCAGAGGCTGTCAAATTTGATTTTAAATTATGTTTTTGTATTGAAATTTGCTAACAATGATCGTTTCTGAGTCGAATGCTTAGGATTTGTCCACATGAAAATCGCCTGCAATATATTCAGTAGGCCGACGTGCCAGACTGCCTGGCGACTCAGCTCTTTTAACCAGAGCCTTTGTATGTTGAGCAGTACTATGCTGTATTGTTCCACATTTCAGGCTCCTGCCTGCATTCGGTCCATTAAATCTCACAATACGGTATGCGGCTACAAAGGACTTTGCTATTATTATTATTAACAATTACTTGAGAAATCATGTACCTAATATTTTTAAAATTAAGAAAGTTGATTGGAAACCTACGATACTCACCATGCGGGTAAAACCGCGGAGCGTAGCTAGTATTTTATATAATAGTGGATAACTGGATATAAAAACGTAACATAGAATTTAAAAAATAATATTATGTCATAATGAAAATGATAATTTTTTGTAAATATTAATTTTTCCTTGAAACTCATTTTGGATGTAAAATATTTAATAGTTAAAATATGATACAGTTTCAATTGAATGTCCGTAAAGATCATTACAATTGAAGGGATGAGATCAAGGAGGGTTTAACTGATTATTTTTTTTCACAAAAGACTTATCTGGTATCTTTGGATTCAGTGTAAAATTATCTACAGTAATACAATCTCAAAATACAATCTCAAAATACAATCTCAAAATACAATCTCAAAATACAATCTCAAAATACCAAAATGAGGCTAAAATCTTGAGATTGTTAGTCTAAAAACGTTTTATCTGACACAGAAATACAGTTCACTTAGCATAAAAACATTATATATCTATTATATAATATTATATTTTTACAGTAATTGTACGAATTAGTACCATATTTTGTATTTTAATATAGAATTAATCCAATTTCAAGCAACTGAAACTTAAATGAACCTTTTCTATTACTTAATAAGCACTCTACATTGAAATAAAGCCGGTGAAGTTTAAAGTAAATTTTCTCGAAACTATCAATTTGACAGTTAAACCTTTTTTGATCTCACCCCTTGAATTATCATTCAATTACTTCAATAATTTATACAATTATTGTTCTATTAATAAGTATCTTTATATACAACGTAGATAAGTAGTACGAATGATAAATATATTGAATGATTTTCCAGTTTCCATTTTCAGTAAAAACATGTCTTGTATGGTCAAGTCAGAAATAAATGACTCTTTTGAAAGCAAAAGTTTTAAGTCGTAATACAAGTTCACGGCAATTTCAACTGTATGTCCCTCGTCATTGATAAAGTTATCAAGTGCAGCAGACGTGATATAAGTTAAAACATTGAGATGGCGTGTATAGGGCTATAGTCATCAAGGTCTTCCAGTATTTGCAAGTTTAATGTCAAAGTTTTGTTTGCATTTTCTGTATGCCCTGCGTTTTCTTAAAATACTTGGAGTTATTTCAATTAGGGAAGAAATAAAGAATTCATTTACATAATCGCGTTTATATATTTTAAAATATCACGTTATCAGACATTTATTTATAGACAGCCTCTGTAGTGGTTGAGCAGGCCGGCTCATAGCCCGGAGGTGGTGGGTTTGATTCCGTAGCAGGACAAGTGTTAAGCACAGAAAAAAAAAAGCGCAATTACTTAGTCTGTATCTGGGTGTTGTGGGACCATGGTCCTCATAGTTCCTGGTTCCCTTGACACAGAGGATCCTAGTTACGGTCCAAGATCTATGTATCTATGTATGATAATTTTTAAATAATGAGCATGTATAGATTAAATTTTTATTAATGTACTTTTAAATTATTGACATTGCTAATTTTAATTTTATGATATATGAGCTTCTTCCCGCAGCTTCGCCCGCGGCGTGGCCTATGGAAAAATTCAACTACCCATTTTACCCTCTTAAGGGTGGAATTTCAAATCCTTTCTTAGCGGATACCTACGTCATAACATCTACCTGCATGCCAAATTTCAGTCCGATCCATCCAGTGGTTTGGGTTGTGCGTTGATAGATCACTATGTCAGTCAGTTACCTTTGAGTTATACATATTTAGACGAGCTTCTGGCCGCAGCTTAGCCCGTGGCGTGGCCTATAGAAAAATTCCACCACCCATTTCACCCTCTTAAGGGTGGAATTTCAAATCTTTCTTAGCGGATGCCTACGTCATAACATCTACTTGCATGCCAAATTTCAGCCCGATTCGTCTAGTGGTTTGGGCTGTGCGTTGATAGACCACTATGTTAGTCAGTCACCTTTGAGTTATACATATTTAGACGAGCTTCTGCCCGCAGCTTCGCCCGCGGCGTGGCCTATGGGAAAATAGTTCAACCACCCATTTCACCCTCTTAAGGGAGGAAATTCGAAAAATCCTTTCTCAGCGGATGCCTACGTCATAACATCTACCTGCATGCCAAATTTCAGTCCGATCCGTCCAGTGGTTTGGGCTGTGCGTTGATAGACCACTATGTCAGTCAGTCACCTTTGAGTTATATATATTTAGATTATTTTGACATTTCCTCGTATTATTAACGAATTTTTCTTTGTAATGATATGTTATTTTGTACTGTTTGTATTGTATGTAATATCAGGCGTGTATTTTATATGAATAAATGACTATTGACTATTTAATCGTTCGGTGTTATTATTATTATTATTATACTGATAGCCAGATCATCAAATATATGATCACACACGTTTTTACGGAAGCATAAAACTCGAAAGAAAAGCTTATAGCCAGAATAAACGTTATTAGATACTCCAAAAGCGTACAAAAATAATAATGAAGCATTGTTAACAAAGCTAACTCCATATATGAAAATCAAAACAATATCCATATGTTCACACGTTACCTAACTTTCGAATGTCTCCATTTAGGGCACATGGTCAGAATTCGGGTACTGGGTACGAATCATAATGCATTTGTGCAGGGTTACAGACTGAAGTTAACGGGACTGGCGCAAGCTGGTTCGACAACAACATTGGTGTAATGTGTAAGCTGCAGCGAGTTTTAGAATCCTATGATTAGCCAGGCTTAAGGTTGACTTTTGTCTGACATTGTTTTTGCTGCAACTTTTTTATGTTCTTTGTGGTTTTGCTTTCATTAATTTATGCGTTAAATTTTCAACAGGATCTGTAATCAAAAGCGTATGGTAAAGTTAGTGTTTTCATCAAAAATATTTTATAACATAACAGATATTTCATAATCTGATCAGATTAGCAATTGCTATTTATAGAGCGCGCTGCGTTTTATGCATAAAATTAATTTCAAAATCTTAAACTTTAGTTTATGTTTGTAGTTGCTCACCTTTCTTAAGTACACTTCATGTATTTATATAGCTTTTCCTGTAACAGAAAGCCACCGTCCTTATTTTTGTTGTTGTTTCCTACATTTTCGGGTTGTCTGGATGAAGTTGCTTTAAGCGATAAGACCGCCCATTGTAACACTTGATTTCTAAGTTTGTGCTTGTAAATTGTTCCTGTAACGTGGTGATTCAATAAAGAGTTATCTAAGTAGACGTGTTCACTGATTACAAAAAGAAAACTAATTAGACTGACGTAACGGTTCACTATTTACATAAATAATAACAAATACTTACTTGCTTACTAGCCTCCGCAATAAAGCTATTCAAACGCCCTTTTTGATCACTTAAACCACAATCATTTATCTCTCTCAAAACAGGTTTCGATATTTGCAACCTTTGCATTTGTTTACGTTTTATTATCTATATTACCTTCTTGGTTCTTGATCGCTGCAAAGTTAATTTTATTGTTAGTTGTAATAAAAGTTATCTATATGGTCAAATCATTAACGAATACATGTAGTAATAAGTCAATTAATGAATGGTTATTTTGTATTTTGTTTATTTCTATAAAAATTTGAAATTTGCAATTTGAGAAAACACTGAGTAAGCTATTCTACTGTTATGCAGTGTTTATTAGTAAATAAGGGGCTAAAATGAAATGTATTTCTATTTTCATATCGTTTTCTTTGGTATTACTTCTCAATTTTTGTGCTATTCAAGATGTTTAATTTGATTTTAGTTGACTTTAAATCACCATATTCTTTATTGAGCCGAGCTTTAATCTTTAGACAATATCACGTATATTAGACCATTATGGACCATTATGTTACCACTCCTTAGTTTCTCAAAACTGCAATGAAAACTTATCAAAACTTACTTTGTCCTTTTTTGACTAAATTTTATTTATTTTTCTTGTTATCTATAGTATAACAGGTATTCAATATTTTTAATTTTAATGGTTTTGAAACTATCTAAATGATGACTAGTAAAGCAAGTCAATAATCTTACCTATGTTGTACTACATTACAACTTCTTAACTTTGTTGATAATAATTTCTTAATTCTATTAAAACAGCTCACCTATTCGCTTTCTCATAGTTTTGATCATCACATACGAATGCTTGGTCACGTACAATTAAATCTTATTCAGAAAAGTATACCTTAACTGACTAAGCAACAAAGTCTAATATAGCCTGACAAGATTTCATATCGACGCAGTCCGAGTCCAAGCATGGAGGCAGAGTGAACGAACGATTGTGTCAATACGTGCATAAAATAATTTAAAATGTCCAGCTTAACATTACCTCTGGTTTTAATTAAACAGTTAAATATTACAGATCTAGTTACACTGGCTGGTCTGATACAATGTCATGACCAATTTGTTTTTAAATGAGTTTAATAAATTGATGCATGGTAGTTTTGATGCGTCGCAAAAAAATTAGGTTTTATTAAATCCTTTGTTGTATGTTGGTAATTTGATTTTGTATAGACTCCTTTGTTCTAATCCAAAAAGTTTTGGTTTATTCGTAGAACCATTAACTAGTCTTAGTTTTTTCTAAGTCCTAAAAATATTACACAGGTTAGTTAGTTCATTCTATTCACAGTTGTTATATTAATTCTAAATTGTCTGGTTTTTTTGTTTTTTTTAATCAATTGTTTGGTTAAATCAAATTTTCCTCTATTATTTTTGAACAGATAGTTTGCCGGATCATATTTGATTGCATTAAACTACAATTTTTATTCCTTTTTAATTTGCCTTAAATAGTAACAGTTCTGTTAACTCTATAAAAGTTGCATTGCCATATTCGTAACCTCTGAAAACGCAGTTAAAAAAATAACAGCTAACTGTTTTTTTTACTTTTGCTATTGCTATTGCAGCGGTCTCGCTTACGTCAGTTGAAGTTACGGACAGATTTTCTTTGAAGCCAGACGAAAGAAAACAATAATAAGAAGTGATGAGTAGTAAACAATTTTTGTTTACTACAAAAGCTATTTCTATTTCCCCGTTTTGTTTATGTTTCTATGAGGAATGGTCGTTGGCGTAGGTCACCATCTGGTACAGCTTTTTTGGACGTCTGTGCAGTGTCTGATGGTATTGTCATAAATTTTCGAACAGGACGGATGTTTGTTACCAACTTATTATCATTTATCCGGCAAAATAACATACCAAAACCATTTGTAAGCAATTGCATTACTTATATTAAATATGAATCTGACGTAAAATCAAAAGCAATAGCTTTTGATATCAATTAACGAAATGAACTAAGACTAAAATAACATTCAATAGTCCTCTTCACCAAAGTTACAAGATTAATTTTTTGGTTTATCTATACCGTCATCAAAATAACAAAGCACAAAATATTATATTTAAACATTTTAGTCGAATAGTCTCCGGCCAAAAATACAGGAATCATCTCTATTCCAAACTGCTTCCATAAAATTTTTAAATAGTAGGTTTGAAGGGTGGAAGCGTAAACGTGATAACCCGAACACTTTTTTGTAAAAGCCCACCTGGTGGTACGCCTTTTGTAGTTCCATGGCATAAATAAAAGTAGGTGAGGGATGTTTGAAAATTGTTTGTATTTTCTTTACAGATAGCTTATTAATAAAAAAAAAATATTTCCAAGTTACATATGAAACGAATTGTTAGTGATTATTACGCAGGTACCTAACAATTAATTATTCACTAAGATCACAGAAAGTGAACGTCATAACATAATGATACGCAGCTACACTGTATTTTGTTAATAGTGCCTAAGTCTGATATAGTTACCTTGAAAAATAAATTTTTGAGACTCGTTTTCTACTTATCGTAATATAAGAAAAATTAAAAATATCATTATCAGTACTACATGTAGTGTTTCTTCTCTAGCCATTTCTGTGCTTATATTTTACAGCTATAAGTTTTTCTGATAAACATACATCGAGTTCAAGCACATTTACACTGTTATTAACAAAGAAAAACTCGAAAGAAAAGCTTATAGCCAGAATAAACGTTATTAGATACTCCAAAAGCGTACAAAAATAATAATGAAGCATTGTTAACAAAGCTAACTCCATATATGAAAATCAAAACAATATCCATATGTTCACACGTTACCTAACTTTCGAATGTCTCCATTTAGGGCACATGGTCAGAATTCGGGTACTGGGTACGAATCATAATGCATTTGTGCAGGGTTACAGACTGAAGTTAACGGGACTGGCGCAAGCTGGTTCGACAACAACATTGGTGTAATGTGTAAGCTGCAGCGAGTTTTAGAATCCTATGATTAGCCAGGCTTAAGGTTGACTTTTGTCTGACATTGTTTTTGCTGCAACTTTTTTATGTTCTTTGTGGTTTTGCTTTCATTAATTTATGCGTTAAATTTTCAACAGGATCTGTAATCAAAAGCGTATGGTAAAGTTAGTGTTTTCATCAAAAATATTTTATAACATAACAGATATTTCATAATCTGATCAGATTAGCAATTGCTATTTATAGAGCGCGCTGCGTTTTATGCATAAAATTAATTTCAAAATCTTAAACTTTAGTTTATGTTTGTAGTTGCTCACCTTTCTTAAGTACACTTCATGTATTTATATAGCTTTTCCTGTAACAGAAAGCCACCGTCCTTATTTTTGTTGTTGTTTCCTACATTTTCGGGTTGTCTGGATGAAGTTGCTTTAAGCGATAAGACCGCCCATTGTAACACTTGATTTCTAAGTTTGTGCTTGTAAATTGTTCCTGTAACGTGGTGATTCAATAAAGAGTTATCTAAGTAGACGTGTTCACTGATTACAAAAAGAAAACTAATTAGACTGACGTAACGGTTCACTATTTACATAAATAATAACAAATACTTACTTGCTTACTAGCCTCCGCAATAAAGCTATTCAAACGCCCTTTTTGATCACTTAAACCACAATCAGTTATCTCTCTCAAAACAGGTTTCGATATTTGCAACCTTTGCATTTGTTTACGTTTTATTATCTATATTACCTTCTTGGTTCTTGATCGCTGCAAAGTTAATTTTATTGTTAGTTGTAATAAAAGTTATCTATATGGTCAAATCATTAACGAATACATGTAGTAATAAGTCAATTAATGAATGGTTATTTTGTATTTTGTTTATTTCTATAAAAATTTGAAATTTGCAATTTGAGAAAACACTGAGTAAGCTATTCTACTGTTATGCAGTGTTTATTAGTAAATAAGGGGCTAAAATGAAATGTATTTCTATTTTCATATCGTTTTCTTTGGTATTACTTCTCAATTTTTGTGCTATTCAAGATGTTTAATTTGATTTTAGTTGACTTTAAATCACCATATTCTTTATTGAGCCGAGCTTTAATCTTTAGACAATATCACGTATATTAGACCATTATGGACCATTATGTTACCACTCCTTAGTTTCTCAAAACTGCAATGAAAACTTATCAAAACTTACTTTGTCCTTTTTTGACTAAATTTTATTTATTTTTCTTGTTATCTATAGTATAACAGGTATTCAATATTTTTAATTTTAATGGTTTTGAAACTATCTAAATGATGACTAGTAAAGCAAGTCAATAATCTTACCTATGTTGTACTACATTACAACTTCTTAACTTTGTTGATAATAATTTCTTAATTCTATTAAAACAGCTCACCTATTCGCTTTCTCATAGTTTTGATCATCACATACGAATGCTTGGTCACGTACAATTAAATCTTATTCAGAAAAGTATACCTTAACTGACTAAGCAACAAAGTCTAATATAGCCTGACAAGATTTCATATCGACGCAGTCCGAGTCCAAGCATGGAGGCAGAGTGAACGAACGATTGTGTCAATACGTGCATAAAATAATTTAAAATGTCCAGCTTAACATTACCTCTGGTTTTAATTAAACAGTTAAATATTACAGATCTAGTTACACTGGCTGGTCTGATACAATGTCATGACCAATTTGTTTTTAAATGAGTTTAATAAATTGATGCATGGTAGTTTTGATGCGTCGCAAAAAAATTAGGTTTTATTAAATCCTTTGTTGTATGTTGGTAATTTGATTTTGTATAGACTCCTTTGTTCTAATCCAAAAAGTTTTGGTTTATTCGTAGAACCATTAACTAGTCTTAGTTTTTTCTAAGTCCTAAAAATATTACACAGGTTAGTTAGTTCATTCTATTCACAGTTGTTATATTAATTCTAAATTGTCTGGTTTTTTTGTTTTTTTTAATCAATTGTTTGGTTAAATCAAATTTTCCTCTATTATTTTTGAACAGATAGTTTGCCGGATCATATTTGATTGCATTAAACTACAATTTTTATTCCTTTTTAATTTGCCTTAAATAGTAACAGTTCTGTTAACTCTATAAAAGTTGCATTGCCATATTCGTAACCTCTGAAAACGCAGTTAAAAAAATAACAGCTAACTGTTTTTTTTACTTTTGCTATTGCTATTGCAGCGGTCTCGCTTACGTCAGTTGAAGTTACGGACAGATTTTCTTTGAAGCCAGACGAAAGAAAACAATAATAAGAAGTGATGAGTAGTAAACAATTTTTGTTTACTACAAAAGCTATTTCTATTTCCCCGTTTTGTTTATGTTTCTATGAGGAATGGTCGTTGGCGTAGGTCACCATCTGGTACAGCTTTTTTGGACGTCTGTGCAGTGTCTGATGGTATTGTCATAAATTTTCGAACAGGACGGATGTTTGTTACCAACTTATTATCATTTATCCGGCAAAATAACATACCAAAACCATTTGTAAGCAATTGCATTACTTATATTAAATATGAATCTGACGTAAAATCAAAAGCAATAGCTTTTGATATCAATTAACGAAATGAACTAAGACTAAAATAACATTCAATAGTCCTCTTCACCAAAGTTACAAGATTAATTTTTTGGTTTATCTATACCGTCATCAAAATAACAAAGCACAAAATATTATATTTAAACATTTTAGTCGAATAGTCTCCGGCCAAAAATACAGGAATCATCTCTATTCCAAACTGCTTCCATAAAATTTTTAAATAGTAGGTTTGAAGGGTGGAAGCGTAAACGTGATAACCCGAACACTTTTTTGTAAAAGCCCACCTGGTGGTACGCCTTTTGTAGTTCCATGGCATAAATAAAAGTAGGTGAGGGATGTTTGAAAATTGTTTGTATTTTCTTTACAGATAGCTTATTAATAAAAAAAAAATATTTCCAAGTTACATATGAAACGAATTGTTAGTGATTATTACGCAGGTACCTAACAATTAATTATTCACTAAGATCACAGAAAGTGAACGTCATAACATAATGATACGCAGCTACACTGTATTTTGTTAATAGTGCCTAAGTCTGATATAGTTACCTTGAAAAATAAATTTTTGAGACTCGTTTTCTACTTATCGTAATATAAGAAAAATTAAAAATATCATTATCAGTACTACATGTAGTGTTTCTTCTCTAGCCATTTCTGTGCTTATATTTTACAGCTATAAGTTTTTCTGATAAACATACATCGAGTTCAAGCACATTTACACTGTTATTAACAATTCGCCTTGCTTCATAAACATTGTCCAAAACAAAACATATCTCTGCAAACTTGTTTTCTTGACCCAATTTACTTGAAAATAATTTAATAACCTTGTTCGAATACTCAATTTGCGGTCGTAACTCGGACAGTGGTAATTTATGTTCAGTAATTATCATTGTCAATTTCTCGTTGGGATTATTTGCGGAGTTGGCTACTACGCTACGATAAAAGGTTCAGTGACTGCAAGTTCGTCGTCTATAAGCCTTTAAAAAGCAACAGTATAGTCTATTTTATCATAATATTAATACGTGATCTCAGCCTGCATTATCTTCATTGAATATTACAATACATAAGTAGTATTTTTTATTGTCTGATCTGCATAATAATTTTTAATTGTTATATATGATATAACATGACATCTAAACTAGCTACATAATTGAAAAAGCTTTCTATAGAACTGCTAAAGTAGGTATTGATTCTATTTTGAGTTCATCGAAATATAATTAGGTCATTTGGCAGGTGAATAATATAGATAGGATGCAGTTGATGCAGTTCTTAAATTACTACCCATACCAAATTAAACCATACCACAATGCCTAAATACGGTAACATTTTTCTTTTATATTTCACCCTGACCTCAAAATCCATATTCACAGCAACACCAAAAAATACCAAAACAAGACACACACACTTAAACTTTACCAACACATACAAAAAACAACGAGTGAGATGCGCTCGCGCACGTTCTCTGCTGACCGTCTCAGGTCACTCAACTTTAGCCCGGTAGCTTTACAACTTTTTAATACAATATAAATAATGGTACACACTATCTTGGTTCTTAATCTCTGATTTGGTTTATTGGATGTTCTATCTTGTTATTTATTGCTCTGGTTTGTCATTTTTTTTTATAAGCTGGTAGCCGTGATTACTTAGTGTTTTTAATTATTGTTTCGAAACGGTGTGTACTTAATAATCAATTGTTTCTATAGTTATTTTACATATTAAATTGATAGTTACTTATTGAGAGAAATAAAATAAAATAGTTTGGCCATATCGTGGTTAGTTCGTCTTAGTTTTTCCGATCACGGAGTTTAAAACTTTAAGAAGTTATAGTATGAGACTTTTTTTCTGACGAAGTCTACTACTGCGTCGTTAAATAATCTAGAAGTCATATTACTAGACTGTACCAGGAAGGTTATATTCTGGGCTGTACTGATCTCAGAATGACGCGTAGAGTGCAGTGTTACCATTATCGCGCATAAATATGTAATATAATCCATAAAATGGATCTAAGCTTGCCAAGTCATAATATAAAATGGACAAAGTTAAAAGTCTTTAAGCAATCATGACTACTAACAACATTTTTTTTGTTTCAGTAACACTAAAGTTTATAGCAGTTTGTTTGGCAACTGGAAGCTAATAAATTAACTGATAAATATCCGTTAGTAAATAATGTAAATAAATAAATATTTCCGACAGTTACGAATAGTATGTTAATGTAATAATTTAAAATGAATTACACTCATAAAAATTTCAATTCTAAAATAAACAATGTTTTAGATAAGTTAAAAGTAAATTTTTTTTATGAACTCAATACAAAGTTGTTACTCACCTTTTTGTCATCGTTTATAGACAAAGCATTTGACTACTGTCTCGCCTGATAGAAAGTGATGACGCAGTCTACGATTGTGCATGCTTGTCTAGAAGATACCCGTTCAACCTTGACTTGAAAACTCCCAGACTGACTGTATAAAGTGAGCAGCAAAACGCTTATTAATGGAATTTCAACCATAGGTGTCCTGTTTTTGTGAGCCTTGATGTCCGGTGAAAGAAGGAAGATAGAAGAATATGATCATGTAATTCCTTCGCACACTGTCCGAATGTGGTCTATAAAAACCCGATAAGCTGGCCACTTTACGTCTATGAAATCTGTAGAGCTTAGTTTCCACCAACTCATCATTTGGTAATGACACACACCATTTTAAACTATTAATTTAAATAGTTAAAATATATAAAAATAGAATAAAAAGACATTTACTCAATAATTGTCTAGAAATAAGTTACACAGCAAGAACATAGTATGCAAACACTTATTAACAACGAAAAAACTAAAGAAAAAATATCTAGACGAAAGAAGATAAATAGATTTTTGTATATAACAAAGACTAAATTGGATATTTAAATATTTATATATACACATTTTGCTTCATAACAAATAACTTTAACACAAATCGCTTTAAAGAATAATCAATTCGACTTAACGCTGACTTGTCAGCGATACCGCCTTATAAAGAACTATCATTTATCATTTACCCCTTAATCATAGTATCAGGTTGATAATATTATTCAAATTTTATTCAAAATACAAAAAATATATTCGGCAAGTAGATTGGGGGTTAAACTTATATTTTAGATGAAAAAAATGGTCCCATAGAAAAGTTTGAAAGAAGGTTCTCATCAGATTTTTATTATGTTCCTGATAGAATATTAATTTATGAAACTTCAAATATTTATAATATTTTTGTCACTTCTCAACTAAAATCTATACAAAAATAAAGATCAAAATGGATTGAATCAAATTATTAAACTTTGATGCTTGTATTATTAATTTATATATTTTAATGTAAAAACAAATGCTACAGGCACATTTGTTATTAAAATATTTGTAGTTTTATTTATCTCTAATTGGAAACCGTTTTTACATAAAACAATAAAAAGGGAACTTAATCAAACAAACCACTACCAGTAGCCAACGTGCCCAATATACTGGCAGCATTGCCACGTTGAATGGCAATGCTCAATCTTTGGCCGAAGTAGAGGCCAGCATTTTGGTCACGTGTGGCTTCAACCAGACGTTTCGAAAGGTCTTTAAAAATTTGGTGAGCACCCAGTCCCCAAGGCCCCAGTGTCTCAACTGCAAAAGGCGCAAACATAAAACCGCTATCAAGATTACTATATTTGCGCCTTTTTAGCTGCTCAATAGAATATGTTATTAAATGTAGTTTAATGTAAGAGTAAAAGTACTTGTACTATTTACTTTAATGTAGTTTAATTTAAGAGCAAAAGTATCTGTACTAAGTACTAGTAAGTGTATAACTGTGTAATAACCTGTGCCATTTACTTAGTGTAGTTTATTTTAGCAGCAAAGTTATCTGTAGTATTTAGTTAAATGTATAGGCACAAATTACTAAAATGATATTACATGCATAAGGAAAGATTTTGGCAGTCAATAATACTTGTTACGATCTACCATCAAAGCAAAGGGATATTCACTTACATATAATATAATTTTGAAATCAAGGTTTTAAACTGCCAAGTATTTAACTTTAATACTACTTAATAGGATAAAAGCTCAACCGAAAAGTACATAAAAATAAATAAATATCGCCCAACGATCACATAAATAGACCCTGGACCGTAACCAGCATACCTATTATCTAGGGACCCAGGAACTACGAAGACTGTGATCCCACAACACCCAGACCCAGAACAGGTATTTGCGCTTTTTTTCCTACGCATAAATACTTGTTGTGTCGTGGGAATCTAACGCAAGGTTATAAGACGACCACCATGCAGAATTTAACACACATGCAGTAGCAAAAGTAAATTTGGCGACAAGTGAAATAATTAAATTATGTACGTCATGACTTGCAAACGTCCGAAATGATACCGAAATAACTTTATTTCTTAGAGATTCCTACATTACAACGAGTTGCCCATCAACAGTTCTATAAATCAGTTTAATCCTATCAAAATGTACACAATTAGCGAGGCAGTTTCAGTCAGTGACTTTTACTTACATTGTTAACTTTAGCCTGGACGGTAACATAGTATAACTAGGTCACTTCTGATTTATCGCTACGCATTTCAGTAATAATTTGACTGCTATATTTGTTTACCATAAATAAGTAATATAACTTAAAAAATAGACAGTCGAGAAAACATAAATTAAATAGCTCAAAAAATTACAAAGTTACAAGCATTTTAAAATACAATAATAATAATAATGAAACTTTCAAGCGTACTCCAATTACCGGTTTAACAATTTTTTTGTTCAATTATTACATTCATTTTTAAGCTGCTTTAAACGTAAAACTATCAAACATTAAAAAAAAATTACTATAATTATTGAATTTTTATTTAGTTTTAAACCGTGTTAAAGCTAATAAATAAATAATAGTACTATAATATATGTAATAGCTCGAAATCCTTAGCTTATTAGAAAAAGTTTAACGGTAGCCAAAAGAAAAATTTAAATCATGTGCTAGATTCATATTCGTTCCTACTATAGGAAACGAAGAAGTAAATTTTTCATAGATAATTCAACCACCCATTTCACCCTCTTAGAAGTTAAATTTCGAAAAACCCTTTCTTAGTGGATACCTACATTTTACAAAGAACACACCCTCCAAATTTCAAGTCTCTAGGACCAGCGGTTTAGGCTGTGCGTTGATAATATATATAAGTCAGTCAGTCAGTCAGGACTTTGAATTTTATATGTATAGATATTTTGTTTATGTTTCTGAAAGTGAACGGGTCATGTTATAGCAAATGACACCTCCCGCGCTCGGTGCTTACATGCAAGCGCACCCAGTTCTATTCCTGTCACAGAAACAATAAGCGCGTTATCTTTTATTAGATGAACACGAAGATAAGCTTAGTAGGTACTTATTTAAGTACTGAACTGGCTTTTAAGCCCACGTTTTTTGTTGCTTTGGACTATATCATACATTTATTTCCAAAACCTTTGAATCACAAGTTGCGAATTTTAGGGCTGACCTTTTAAAAGTTTTTTTTACTTTGATTTTATAATCATATCTAGTTTGAGGTCTCATACCCTTTATTCTCCATCGATTGTCGGTTCTGCGAGAGATATAATATGGCTTCAATAACTTCATCGCCATTAAAATAACCTTAAAAATTCCTTTTAAAAGAGGGTTTTAGCCAACCTCTATCCTTATGAGAACATCATCAATGCAGTCGAAATCCGCATTATTAAGGATAACTCAAGAACTACTTGTAAAATCTCATAAATGGAACCACACAGAAAACACCAGCTTTCAAATAAAAATAATCATCAAAACGGTTCATCCATCCAAAAGTTCTGGGGTAACAAACATTTAAAAAACAGTTGAATTGAGAACGTCCTCCTTTTTTGAAGTCGGTTGAAAAATGAATGAAACCGCGAGCTACCGATGCCCTCTAATTTAAAAACCGTGACTCTCACTGTAAATACTGATTTTAGTTTGAAAATATATCGTGAGTATGACACATTTTGTAAGATAAGTAACGGCTAAACTCCCGTATATTAAAAAGTCGAAATTACTTCGACCACGTTTCGGACATATTCGATGTCCTTCTTCTGGGAGCCAGCTTTTTTTTTGAACGAGCTAATGCTGTTGGTCTTTACCGACCTTTACAGCGTCACCGGGAGGGAGGCTGCAAGCCGTTACCGTACGTGAGTTACATGCTGACGCTCGTGCTGCGGCTTGCGTTAGTGACTGGCTCCCAGAAGAAGGGTTTCGAATATGTCCGAAACCTGGTCGGAGTAATTTCGACTTTTTAATTGACGTAATTACTCATTGTTTAAAAACGAATAGTAAAATGATGTCTACTATATACAATTCACTAGTCAAATCACACTTGGAATATTTAATACAAATATGGGGGTGTGCTACAAAAACAAATCTTAAACAACTTCAGATATCGCAAAATAAACTAGTAAAAACCCTTTTCAATTACGACTACCTGACAAACACACGTTCTCTCTATGAACAAACAAAAATATTTAATTTAAAACAACTTTATACATACACAACTTGCACTCTTATTAAAAAAATATTTACTAACAAAATACACACACAAATATCATTCACAAAAATATCTTTTAAACATAGCTTGCGAATTACAAATAAAATCAAATTAAAACCGCCAAGAACTTCATATGTATATATATAAAAGAAATATTATGTATGAAGGTGCACAATTATTTAATGATCTACCAAACGATACTAAAGATTTTAAAACCATGCCTATGTTCAAAACTAAACTGAAAAATATATTTGTGCCAATGTTTTTAAACGTATTTACCGCCAGACCATCTGGATAATATTTAGATTAATTGTAACTAGATTATTTAGTTATAATTTATACTTACTTAAGTTCATTATAAGTGAATTATGTTCTCTATGAGTAAATAAATTCGTTAAATCTATGTCCATCACTAATTTATTAACAGCTATCAAAACATCGCCCGATAATGTATGGCATAGGTATCATATGACACCGTTTAAACTTGAAATGTGATCTTCAATAAGCATTGTGTTCGAGTAACATGACGCGATAAAGCATTACGCCTTGAATCCATTATGATAGTAAGTAGCTGAAAATGTACTTATAAACTTACTACCTTTATGTAAATAAATAAATAATTTACTAAGTGGTAGGACTTTTCTTCAAAGTTCGTCTAGGTACCACCGCTTTGCCAGTTATTCTGCCGCCAAGCACTACTGTGTTCCGGTTTAAAGGGCACTGTAGCTAGTGAAATTACTGGGCAAATGAGACTTTATGACCTGATCTCACAATCTATTAATCTTATTACCAGACTGTGTTGATGTCTCAGGATGACGTGCGCAGTGCAGTGTCACGCGAAACTTTATACTTTAGAGTTCCGAGTAACACTGCAACTGATATGGGCAGCCGTGTCGCTTAACATCATGCGACATTTTGTATATCTAATAATTGTAAATTTAAAGAAAGGAAAGATATTGTTGCATTATCTGTTGAACGTGTTGTTGAACTATCGTGTGTAGAGTTGGAGCAACATATAATTGTTTGCGTATACAGGCCTCCCTCGGCTGATTTTAAGGTGTTCGAGTCTATTATGGAAGAAGTTTTAACAAAAATCTCAAACAGCGCAAAACATCTCATTGTATGTGGCGATTTTAATGTGAATATTCTTGACCAATCTTCGCTAACTGACAGTTTACTAAATTTGTTTATGTGCTTCAACTTGAAAAATCTTTACAATCAGCCAACCAGAATTACTAGCTCATCTGCTACTTGCTTAGACAATATATTCTGTGACTGTGAACCACAAAGCAAGTCAGTTATTGATAAACTTAGCTCAGATCATTGTGGTCAAAGTGCTGTATTTCCATGCATACTGAAACAAAAATCTTATGAGTTTACTTACAGACCTATAACAACCAACCGCTTGGAACAGTTTGCTCAAAATCTAGATGACAAACTTGTGTTATTACCACTCACTGATGACCCTAATGATCTTTGTAATGTGTTGTTTGATGTTATGGATAAAGAGTTTAACAAGATATTCAAGTTAAAGACGTGTAGAGGAGGTGTTAAAGCAGAATTGAGTGACTGGGCTTCACCTGGCATTTATAAAAGTAGAAACAGGCTGTATGATTTATATTCTCAGAAATCAGATAATATTTATGACAGTAAATTTACTGAGTATTTAAAATCTTATTCAAAAATTTTTAAACGCGTTTGCCAGACAGCTAAGTCTCTGTACTTGAGTAAGAAAATCAATAGAGCGGACGACAAAATTAAAGCAACCTGGAAAATAATTAATACCGAGACCGGCAAAACTAAACCTCGGCACCGAAAACTCACTCTTAGTATTAATAACAGATTAATATCTAAAGACAGTGAAGTTGCTGGTGCATTTGAGGATTTTTTTTGTAAATATACCTGTAGTTACCACTCAGTCATTAAATTCATCGACTAGTGAGTCTTGTGCAATTCTTGCAGAGTGTGTTGATAAATGTGAAGTAGTTTTTAGATTTAGACATATTAATTCGGCTATAATTGTTAAGACCTTTAGGTCACTTAAAATAAAGAATACTGAGGATCTTTGGGGAATGTCTACCAGGGTTTTAAGTGGCATTGTCACATTAATCGCACCATATTTAGCAGAAGTATTTAATAAATGTGTAGACGAAGGAGTTTTTCCCAACGTAATGAAAAATAGTAAATTGATTCCATTATTTAAGTCTGGAAATAAGAATGATCCATCGAACTATAGGCCAATTTCTGTGTTACCTGCAATAAGTAAAATTTTTGAAAAATAAATTCTTAATCAGTTGTTAACATTTTTTAACCTTAACGGACTGTTTCACAGTCAACAGTTTGGATTTACAAAAGGACGATCAACTACAGATGCAGGCGTAGAACTCTTTATACATATACTTGGTGCTTGGGAGAAGTCACAGGATGCCATAGGTATTTTTTGTGACTTATCCAAAGCATTTGATTGCGTATGTCACGAAACCCTAATTTTTAAATTAAAGCATTACGGGGTTTGTGGGAAAGCTCTTGATCTTGTCTCTTCTTATCTTGGTAATAGAATTCAGACAGTTGAAGTTAATGGAGCAAGATCATCTGGTTCTATCACTAAAATGGGGGTCCCGCAGGGTTCAATACTAGGACCATTCTTATTTTTGGCCTATATTAACGATCTTCCATTTTTTGTAAAGAACCTATGTGATATTGTTTTGTTCGCAGATGATACGTCTCTTATTTTTAAGGTTGACCGATCTATTAATGATTTTGACGACGTTAACTAACGGTTTTGAACTGGTTTACTAAAAACAATCTACTGTTAAATAGTAAGAAATCTAAATGTATTAAGTTTTCGTTACCTAATGTTAGGGGGTCTCCTACAAATTTATTACTGAATGGTGAGCCATTAGATTTAGTACAATCTGTCACGTTCCTTGGCATAACTATAGACTCTAAATTACAGTGGGGTCCTCACATATCAAACATTGCTGGTAGATTGAGCTCTGCTGCATATGCTGTGCGTAAAATCAGACAGTTTACTGATGAAGCCACTGCAAGATTAGTATACTTTAGTTACTTCCACAGTATTATGTCATACGGCATCTTACTGTGGGGTAAAGCCGCGGACATACAATCAATTTTTGTCTTACAGAAAAGAGCAATTCGTTCCATTTATAACATGAAATCCCGCGACTCTCTCAGGGAACGATTTAAGGAGATAAATATTCTTACAGTGGCTTGTCAATACATTTACGACAATTTGATGTACACTCGCAAAAACATTAGCTCTTTTCCCAGATATTGCGATATTCATAACTTTAATACTAGGAACAAAAATAAATTGAAAGTTCCAAGATTCAGACTGCAGAAAGTTAATGGTTCATTTATGGGAAACTGTATACGCTTTTATAACAAGTTGCCCGACGGTATCGAACAATTGTCAATGCGTAAATTTAAATTATTCATAAAGTCAAACTTAATGAAAAAAGCCTATTACACAATAAATGATTATGTGTCGGACAAAAAAGCTTGGCCTGAATATCCCAAGCTTAACGGTATGTAATCTTAGGTACTTTGCCTATTGCCTATTCCTATCTATAAATTCAGTTTCTATTTGTAATGTTTATAATAAGATAATCACGGTATTTTTCTTGCACCGGTGTGACGTGGTGGTTATTTTTGTAACATATTCATTATCTCAACTGTAATGAATTATATACATTGTAAAAGACAGTAGAAAGAAGACAAAAAAAATACATCACTGTAAAGTTTCTTGTAGCTTCTTCTTTACAGTTGTAATCGAAGCTTCGGATCAAAGTTTTCAATTCTGCATTGTGCCGGATTGCTTGCACCAGTAGTGAGAAAGAGAACTGCTTTTTTTTTCAAACTCATATATTGTAATGGGCTTGCTATATTATTTGACAATAAGCACTTTGTAATTTTATATGCTTAGTGAAATAACTTAATTTTAAGTACCTAGTATAATTTTGACTTGTAAAAGTGCTAAAATTAGCCTATTTGCAATAAATCTTTTGACTTTGACTTTGACTTTGACGGTTAGTTCGTCACGATATACCTTAACATAAAAAAATAAAAATAAATAAATAAATATGTGTAGACATTTCACACAACGCCATCTAGCCCCAAACTAAGCAAAGCTTGTACTATGGAAACCAGATAACTGATACAATACCGAAATACTTGTGTTTGTAAATACGTATATGTATATACATAGAATACAATATACCACCCCAGACACAGAACAAACACCGATGTTCATAACAAAAATTTTTGTTCTGGATGGGAATCGAACTAACAACCTACAGTTCAGACAGCAGTGCTACTACCGACTGAGCTATCAGGCCTGTCTTTATCATAAGATAGCCATAACCATCGCGGTTGGTGGCTATGTGATCACAGAAGACTTTGACCTACCGAGAAACTCCTCGAACTTACATAATAATAATAACGCCCAACGATCACATACATAGATCCTGAACCCTAACTAGGATTCCCTGTCTAGGGACCCAGGAACTACGAGGACCATGGTCCCACTACACCCAGACTCAGAACAAGTAGTTGCGCTTTTTTTCTGTGCACAAATAATTGTCCTGTCGCTGGAATCGAACCCGCCGCCTCCGGGTTATGGTCCAACCTACTCAACCACCACACCACAGAGGCTGTCAAAAGTAATAAGTAATAATAATTATACTAGGCTCTTAATGCAAATAAACGAAAAACTCACAAGTCCAAAGAATTTTTGCACGCTATATTAATTCCATTTTTTCTTCATCCCCTTACTAGTCTACTACCCTAATAGTAAATCATTAAAAAAATATTCGCATAAAAGCTGTAATTTACCTCATTGACGATTTCTAACAATAGGATTAGTAAGGAACAGGTGTTCCTCTTCCATTATTATTACGATACATTAGTTTACGCATTAAACCAAAAAAAAAAAAGAAAAAAGTTCAGCTTGCCACGAATCAAATCCGTATACGACAATGATTGCTTTGCTTCGAAAAATAACACATCTGTAATTACGAGCTCTGCAATGCAAAAAGTATCGTATATAAAAAGTATAAAGCACATAATTGTATATATATTTTGAGCGTCATATGACGTTCTGTCGTGAATCGTCCAAGAGGTCGTTGGTACTCGGGGGAAACTAAAGCACAGGTGTCCAGCGTTTAGCCTGGCAGAAAGAGAGAGGAATACAAATTCATTTAAAGCGTGAAAGAGACGCAACCAAAATAAACGTTGAACTTGTGTAGAGCTTTTTTTTCTTTTTGCTCTCCCTCGCCTATGTTCGTGACGGATCTTTTTTTTATTTCGTTTTGTTGCTTTGGTAGAACCTTTTGGCTTATTTTGTTGCTTTTAGCTATATTTTATACTAACTTACCAATTAAAGTTATTAGGTTGGATATTTTCAGAGGGATATAAATACGGCTCGGTGCTGCGCCCGCGCATCTTTAGCTAATCTTGCGAAGGGTAGATTTTATAAGTAACATATATTATATTAATTATTTGGATATGTACACTTTAAAGAAATATTTGATATATTTTACGAAACCCTAAGTACATTTACTTAATTAACTTATTTTTTAGTAATTGTATCATCATTTGTCTTCCCCATAAATCATTATTATAGTATCATTAATATAAACATCGAGTATGTATTAAGTATATATATTAAGTATCTATTATATGTTAAGTTCTTAGGTAAAATTTAGTTTTTTAGGTCTAGTTTAGTTTTGTATTAACGATTATAAATTTCTTATGTTTAATGTAATAAATATTAACATCGTGTTAGGTAGTAAAAAAATTGGAATTCGATTAAATTAAATAACTTTGTGGTCAAATGCTTAGTCTAAAACAATATTTTGTAAAGTACGGCAAACATTTTTTTTCTTTCAAATTGTCTCTTTTTTCCGTAGAACGCTATAAAGTTTGCAAAAGTGATAGATAAACTCTTTGTCGTAAATACCAAATATACTTTTTACGAAGAATAACGCAATTTATAAAACGGCGACGCCTTATCGGTCACAGCAATCTCTTTCAGGTAACCTTTACATGGAGAAAGTAAAAATAATTGTTAGAACATTATTTTCGTGATTTTCATGATTTCATGAAGTAATGTTTTATTCTTATTTTATTAAAGAAAACCCCTGCCTATTGTGGTGTAAAAATAATTAATAGAATATCACCGCCGCCTATTATTTGGGGATGGAACAGAATTATGCCACCCTAATAATAGCGTGGCATAAAATCGTATTACTGAAGCTTATTTCATCTTTGGACCTGTCATGCTGCGATAATAAATAAATAAAAATAAATATTTGTGGATATTTCACAAAGCGCCATCTAACCCCAAACTAAGCAAAACTATGGGAACCAGATAACTGATATAATTTAAAAAACTTAGATACTTATAGAATACTATATAAAACCCAGACACAGAACAAACATCGATGTTCATCACACAAATGTTTGTCCTGGGTGGGAATCGAACCCACAACCTACAGTTCAAAAAGCAAAGTTACTAGCAACAGAACTATTGACCAGACAAAAAAAAAGTATTTTTGCACAGCTTTAAATTTGTGAAATATAAAAAAATGCGTTAAGTCATATCAAAATAACGAAATTATGATAATAATAATAACGCCCAACGATCACATACATAGATCCTGGACCCTAACTAGTATTCCCTATACTTAGCGACCCAGGAACTAAGAGGACCATGGTCCCACAACACCCAGACACGGAACAAGTATGTGTGCTTTTTTTTCAGTGCACAAAACTTGTCCTGCCGCGGGAACCAAACCCGTCACCTAAGCTTATGTCCTTCTATGATTACTCTGAAACAGTAGTTAGTTACATAATTTTAATTTCACCATATTAGTTTCTTTCAAAGCAAAATAGCTGTAATCTGTATGCTGATGCATCATCCAAAACAATCATACACGACTTAGGCGTCCATAACGGGCAGAATGTAACATAATTACACAATCTCTGACAATAACACTGTCATTAAATTGTTTTTTGTGTAACACTAGCGCCTCGGCTTATGATATATCACGAAACTTTCGGCCTGTTTAAAAAACTATGACAAGTGAAATTAGATCTTATGCTTAAGAAAGAAGATACATCTTAGTACCTAATTTTGTAACGGTAAAACAAGTGACATTATATTTAGATGAATTACAGTGTTTTTGTAGACCAACTTTGCACTTTGTTTTGATTTTGAAGCCATTTTTAACCGTTACTATACATTTTTCATATTGTAACTTAAGCATAGAGTAGGTTTATTTCCAATCGGCAATAAGGGTCTCTGAAAGCAATTTTAGTTTATAAGCATATTTGGTGAATTTTAAATTTGTTCCTTTTTTTAAATTAAGTATGGTTTATTGTGACTTCTAATGGCAACACCGACTAAAGTGCGAGAGCGTGATACAGGAAAAGCAATCAGCTCGATCATTGGTTTGCTAGTAAAAACTTCAGTGTATATTAAATAATGAAGAATGAATAGAATTGAGGTTAGTTTTATTAACAATACTATAATCGACCGTTTCAGTTTGGGCAAAAAATATTTACGTGTGTTCAGCGGATGTCCTGCTTTTCTCCTTATTTGTTGTTGCTTAACCGATTCTCATGAAATTTTAAGTGCAAGTTTTTGAATTTTTTTTTACAAACTCGGGTTAGAAGATGTAAAAAAATGTTTTTTAATTTGAAGCTTGTTTTTATGTCAATGAATGATGTGACGAGCTAGTCGTTTCCCCTGATGTTAAGCGATACGACCGCCCATAATAGAACATTTGCCTTATAACTTCACTAGCTACAGTGCCCTTCAAACCGTGCTTGCACACTACTGCTTGGCGGCAGAATAACTGGCAAAGCGGTGGTACCTAGACAAACTTTGCAGAAAAGTCTTACCACCTAGTAACTGAGCTATGCAAAAACGGACTGGTGAGGTCTACAACTCAGATCCTTTACTAAAATTAAGTTCAAAAGCTTACCATAGGTGCTCGTTATACAGAAGCAATATACATTGATTCTGTATTAACATTATCCATCTAATAAATCTTTAATAACAAAATAACACACCCAGTACTCGGGCAACAACGGGTTTCTTATACCCGCACACCAAGATGAAGTGTCAGAGTTCGTGTGCGTACACACTCACACATTGACATCGCGTAATACCAGTAGCCGGCCAGTTTATACGTAACCGAATGGTAATAATCTTGATATTTTGTTGTACGGACAACATAACATGTTATTTTTTGGGCAGTTTTTCACACACACGCAGCGCCATCTATACCCAAACTAAGCAACTAAAACTTGTACTATGCGAACCAATCAACCGATACAATACTTATATACTTTTTTAAAAATAATGTTGTATGTGAGCATCTCACACAGCGCCATCTAGCCCCAAGCTAAGCAAAGCTTGTACTATGGGAACCACATAAATAACTGATACAATACTTACTTTTTTTAAACAAAATAAACATGTGGATAGCTCACACAGCGCCATCTTGTGCTATGGGAACCACATAACTGATGTAATACTTATATACTTTTTAAAAATAATAATATATGTGGACATCTCACACAGCGCCATCTAGCCCCAAAGTAAACAAATTTGAAGACAGTTTAGTAAAATATACATATTCCCTCTTAAAACTGAGAAGCAAAACTTTCCCCTTTCAATAACGACCACATTAAATCAAAACCCATTTGTGCTTTGAGTTTGAGCAAAATAATACAATAATGCTAATTGCACAGTCTTTTACTTTTAAAACAAAGTAAACACCTTTCTTCAGTATAAACGGTATATTGAACAAAAAACAACTACTATTTTTATATTTCACAGTAAAATACAACCGTACACATACGCTGTTCTACAAAATAAAATGGAAACAGGTTTTTTTGCTGACCATACATGTCGAGCCTCCACCCAGTACTTGAGCCAAAACACGTGGTAAGAAAAAAAAGAAACCTTTAATTTATACCACGATAGTACTTGTATCTTGAAAATAAAATATACTTATTATATATAGTTACCTTTTTTGGGTCACTGACCTTAGTGGTGTACTGCGTAGATTCTTTTATCGATATTTTTCTTTCGTTTTATTTTTTGTTACTGACGATAAGCACAGTTTAGTAGATGATGCAGGGGACAGAAGTGAGAGTAAGATAAATACATGTTGACCGGGCTCAGTGGCGTGCCTTGGGAGAGGCTTATGTCCAGCAGTGGACTAATATAAGCTGATAATGATGATGCTGCACCAACCCTACTTTGCCTGACCTGATCGCTCAGAAGGTACGAGTAGCCCTGCCTTCTAAACTGTAGATTACTGTAACTCTTGTAATGAGTGTTGGTGTTTATTTGTTGGAAGTTATATTGTATTCTATGTATGTATCTACAAAACAAAAAGTATTATAAGTATTCTATCAGCTATCTGGTTCTCATCAGCTTTGCTTAGCTTGGAACTAGATGGCGTTGTGTGAAATGTCCACAAACATCTATTTCTTTATTATTTACCTAAAATATAAAGGATGTGTTGAAGATGATGAAACGCCCTACTTCGCAAAAAAGGTTAACGAATTGAATATCCCTTTTTATTTTTATTAAATTAAAATTTATTGCCGTCATTCGTATTATTAAACTGGTATTAATTGCACAATAATTGTTTGTGCATGCAAATTATTTAAATACTGTTTTATAATACCAACACGAACCGATTCTGCAATAAATTTTACTTTTTGTAAATTTTTTTATCGGGTTTCATTTGGCCTCAACTGACAGTAAGTGACAATGTAGTTGAAAATGGCGGCTGATATTTTAGATTTGATATTATAAAACCTTATGAATCTTTACTTACCTTACGAATTTTAAGAGTATGAAGATTTTTATTCATAAACAAATTACGTCATTTTATTTACAGTAATAAAAATCCCAATGTGTGATTTAATGTACTACAATCACCGAGATCTCTGTCAAGCATCACGTGGAGATTACGTCAGCCCCCAAAAAATTAAAAATACCTGTGGATTAACGCATATGATTTCAAATACTTTGAAAATCAGAAGAGAAACTCTAAATCATATGCCGTATAACAAAAAGCCGTATCGATAATTGACCGTATACGGTCCCACTTGAATTGAAACTCTCAGTACGGTAGCACAACGCCTACGCCGCAAGAGACGTAACAAATCATGCCAAGACTCTCGCTTTTGAATTTTATAACCGTCGTAAAATGAAGCTGCGGGGAGCGTTGACATAGCGGATTGTAGATTTAATATCGATATCGATAAATAGTGTCAAGACAAAATGTCAAGCCTTACGCACTACAGAATATGAACTAGGAAAATATTCTTAGATGGCTGAATGAAAATGTTATGAATTTCGCTTTCATTGGTTTTGTTTCTTAAATCCTTCAGGGGTTTACAATTCTTACAATAAAAAACGTTAAAATTTCACAAATTGGCGAGCATAATAGTTTGAAGGGTTTGAATCTCGTTCTTAGTCAATTTATTTAAATGGTTGTCTTACTCGTAGTGATGAAAAATGGTGATGATAATGATGATGATGATGAAAAGTAGATAACGACCTATTGTCAGACCTACAAACTGTGAATATAAAATGTCATCAAAATCGGTTCAGCCATTTCGGAAGAGTATGGTAACAAACACTGTGACATGAAATTTTTATTATAGTTATATGTAGCTATATATAAATTAGGATTTTTTAGATATCGGTACTACAATTAGTGTATGTACATGATTAATTATGGTAGACAGAACTTCCCATGTCACATCTTTTACTTATGATATAGCAAAGATATTAAATTTGCGTGTAACAGAAATTAATGCCCAAAAATGTTATAGAAGACTGTAATACATAATTTAAGAGCCCTTACCACCACCTTGTTTTGACGAAAGATCAGCGGTCCACCATCAACCACAGCTTCCTGAATTACGCATACGGGCCCAAGACATTATTTTAAGATTATTTTGGCAGCTTTAAAGATTATTTTGGCAGCTTTAAAGATTATTATGGCAGTTTAAAGCCGATTTGTGGTATCCCGCAATTTTCGAATACATTTACTGCACATTTGGGTTTTAGTACCGGGAACCACAGCTACCTGAACTGAATGAGCATTACTCAATACGGGTACTGGTTTTGGTATAAGGATGAGAAAATTGGAATTTGAGGACGTACGAGTAACAAAGGGTAAATTCACTCCCGGCATTAAAATTCCCTCCCCGAGTCGGAAGTATCCGCGAAGCGCGGGCCCCACGGGGTCCATGAAGATTCCCGCCTACCCTCGGAAAAAAAAATAACACAGGTTACGTGGGTGTAACAGGGTTACGGGGTTTTGGTAAAAGGATGAGAAAATTGGAATTTGTAGACATACGAGTAACAAAAGGTAAATTCACTCGCGATTCGGTTCAAACTGAGAATAAGTGGTTAAGCGGTAAATAGTAAGCCTCCAAATCGCAGCACCTAGGTTCGATTCCCACTTGCCAATCCCGATGATGATAGAATTTACACTTGCTCCTACAACGGTAAAGATAAATATTGTGAAGAAGCCGGATCTTCAAGAATCAGAAACTTAGCAACATGTCCATCGACTAACCTATACTTGGCTAGCGTCGTGAATTATGGTGGACACTTCCTTCGTGTGAAAGAAGATCAATGTCCCAGCAGTGGGAACTAAAATCCAAAGTGTAAGTAGAACGGAGTTACCACGCACACTGGAACACCCAGAAAAGTTACAGTAATTATTACAGTGATTATTATTGCTACAGTGATTGTTGGAGTGATTATTACAGCTATTGTTACAGTGATTGTTATAGTGATTGTTACAGTGATTGTTACAGTAATTGTTCCAGTGATTGTTACAGTGATTGTTACAGTAATTGTTCCAGTGATTGTTACAGTGATTATTACAGTAATTGTTCCAGTGATTGTTACAGTGATTGTAACAGTAATTGTAACAATGATTGTTACAGCGATTGTTACTGTGGTTGCTACAGTGATTGTTGTAGTTATTGAGACAATAACAAAAAATGTGTATAAATTCAGTTAAAAACTATTGTCTTGTTAGTTATCAACAAAGCTTTTCCTCTTTGAAATAATGCAATGTGCCTGAAATATCCTTATACTTTTGAATTGTCCTTAAGGTTCTATAATTCTGCGTTCGTCATCTAAATAATCGTATTTAAATCTAAGCTTGTAAAGAAACTTCTGTAACGGTAAGATTCTTAATAAAGTACAACTACTTTTTAATCTTTTCTAAACTAGCAACATTAACCTTTTTCTTATAACTATCTACATTTATCAACCAAATGTCTTTCCTTACAAACTTCTAAAGTACTACATATAACCGACTTTCTTTTAAAGCTACTTCTTAAAAAGAAGTTCAAAGCAATTTTCTGTAGTTATAAAGTAAAGAAAAGCAACAATAAGAGTAGTCTCTTTCGCATATATCAAAATAACAATGGTTCCAAGATTACCATATGAAAGAGTGCGTAGTACGGGAGCCAGACGTTTTTAGTAGTTTCTGTGGAAGGTTGGCGTAGACGGGCGATTGTTGAACAACTGAGGCGCGACCGTGCAACTTTGTCTTGTAAATTATATTCTTACGCTCTCAGCGGATATTGTGAAGTATTGTTGTTTCAATGTATGTTTTCTGCAGAGCAATCTGTTCTCAAAAAAGCTACGTAAAACCATTCGTGGCGTCGATAAACGCGCCACATGTATTGTTTGAGTGTGGCGCCATCTATGCAAATTTTTAGAATTAAGTTTTTTTTTTATGTTTTGGCTCCACACTATTGTGTATTTAGCCAGTGTCAAGTAATTAATAATTTATCAAGTTAATGATATTTCACGCAAATATGTGTCAAGTCACAGTCGAAGTCATCAAGTCAAGTCATAGTCAAGTCATAGTCTAGTCAAAGTCATACTCCTAGTAAAGTGGTGGCAACTTTACCAGAAGCTTCTATGGAGTTTTGGAAACAACACGAAAAGAAACGTTTCACCATCATTATACCATTTTCCCACACTCACGCCTGTAATCCAGCACTTAACGAATAGAATGCCACCAATTTTATGCACTAACACTGAAAATTACACAAGTTTTGGAAAATAATACAATGCGGCGACGCAATCTTTTTCGCATTCCCGCCAAAACTCTCGAATTAAAATTTGTAAAATTTACGTTTCTTCGATGTTTGTGTCTCTGTTTCTCAATTGTATCTATAATCATTCACGTAATGCTCGTTTTGTGGTGTCTCGAAGAGCAAATCGTAGTCTCTTGAAAATATGTATATATATACATATTGTAAGGAATGACGCGACGAGCTAACAGTTCGCCTGATGTTAAGCGACACGGCTGCCCATATCACTTAAAGGTAGTTTCCATCAAACAATACACATCAATCTAGTTTTTTTAATGTTAGTGAATAATGAGACGAGGTAGTCGTTCACCTGATGTTAAGCGACACAGCCGCCCATAACAGAACAGTGTCACTCACGTCACTGTTCTGGTGATGGAAAGGGATGACTATATTGTGTTAGAAGTCAGTGGTATCTCTTAATTAACAGCTAGGTGTAATTCACATGTCTTCCACACATTACAAATTACAATATTGAGCTTGATCTTCTCTTTTCTTATCCTGGATCCACTCTACGTATATTAATGTCTAAGAGCATTATTACTTAAAATCATTTACTTGTTCTGAGTCTAGGTGTTGTGGGACCATGGTCCTCGTAGTTCCTGGGTCCCTAGATACAGAGTATCCTAGTTCCAGGATCTATGTACGTTATCATTAGGCGTTATCATTATTATTATTATTATTACTCATTTATTTATTTACAATCTTAAATTTAAGTTTTTTACAATATTTTTATAAAAATTAACATTACAAAAATACAATAAAAAACCTAAACAGAGTGTGCCGCCAGCAGCGGGGCAAGGCCCAAGCTACCGGTGGTTAGGGCTGCAGACTGAGGAACCACCTGACAATACGTGCCGTGTCAAGGAGTACTGCCTTCTGAATCTGACCCTTGATCCAACAATCTAACGAGAGCCTCTCGAGGTGTTGGTTGAGGCTCTTCGCTATAAGGCCGTTCGCCGAAACAACTATCGGAACGATGCTCGTTGAGTCAACACTCCACATGGCGGTTACCTCGTGAGCTAAGTCAAGGTACTTGCTGAGTTTGTCCTTCTCAGCTTTCACGAGGTTAACGTCATGTGGAATAGCGATCTCAACGAGCACTGCACGGCGTGCAGTTATTATTATTATTGTTGTTGTATTATTGTATATTGTACGTTTGCCAAGTAGTGGTTTCAATAAAGAAATTTGAAATGTAAATGACCAAACGTAGCTCGTCTGCTAACCACTCTTGTCTCTTCCCCAAGTCCATCACTAGAAAACTAATCACCATTCAAGATGCATACAGCCATGATAATTAATAAGTTTGAGGCTCGAACCCAATCTACATACAATGCAACGTCTGGACGCGTACGCTTTGTGAAATAAACTCAACGCTGACGCAAAATTGAACCCACTTGACCGTGATTATCTCGAACTGCTTATGATATTATAAAAGATATTCATACAAGCTTATGTTGGCCATCATTTTTTAATATTCAGAAGAGGTCACATACTGTAATATAGATATTTCTCTACAAATATAGGTGATAAAAGATAACATAAGTAAAAAAGAGGTTAAACCAACTGCAATAGGGCTTAATTTGACGATGTATACTTGGATGATATTATAATACGTACTTTTTCGAGTTACATTTTACTGTGTTTCTCCATAATTATTCGTGCTTAGTTTGGGGCTCATAGTTAAGTATAGTTTGAAGGAAATGTATATTTTTGCACTGCGTTTAACAAATTGTAACATATAATTTTTTTTGGCAATAAAAATTATCTTACCTTATCTTATCTTATCTTACATATTTAGTTATCTCAAATACTCAAAAACAAATTGGTGAAATTCTCTATAGGATCTGTACGAAAGTACCTAAAAACGTTCAAATAAAAAAACGCTGAAAACGGTTTACGGAGATAATATGAGGTAACAAAAATAAGAAAGTAAAATTAAGCAGTATTATTAGATCCTAAATTTTCTGTGAAATCGTATCGGTATTATTAAACCGGCGGTGAAACAGTCATTACTACAGAGTCATATTCCTGAAACTTTAAGGTTCTATTATTTTCGCCCCTCCTGGGATACCCTACCCCGTATAGTCTATCCCTATTTTATATTACATAGGTTCAAAAGAAAAGCATAAATTAAAAAAAAAAAAACTTGTTGTCTTAAATCTTACAGTGCCTTCGGGCCATAAACATATTATTACTATCATAATAAAGTAAAATAATAACTTTAATAGACAATAAATTAAATCTTTTACGTTTAAATCTTTCTAAACACAAATCAAAACAATTATTTTGTCAAAACAGTAAGCGAGACCAAACAAAACGCATCCGTTCGTTTCGTGTAATCGGTGCTTTTAAAATCATCACTTAAATTGATCTCTGTAGTTTACGGTCAAAAATGATCAACAAAACTATGGTTTTGATCGCATTTCCTTTTATGTTGTCTATGATTTGGTATATCACTTTAATGGTCGAGCAATTAAGTATAATAATAGGTAATTGGAGTAAAGCTGCGTTATTTCTAATGTTTTAAAATTTATGTTACTGTAAATCAATTATTTAATTATATTTAATTGAGGAAGAAGCTGTTATACAGATGTAATAGGTTTGGTTTGGATTTTATGAAATATTAGCCGCGCCCAGAGGATTCACCCGCAGATAAAAAGGTATTTGTTAATCGCTATCTATATTCTAAATTTCGTCTAAATCGGTTCAGCCGTTTGAGCGTGAAAAAGTAACAAACACCCATACATATAAATTTTCGCGTTTATAGTATTAGTGTAGTGAAATAATTAAATATATTAGTGGTTTCATTTCCCTCAAAAGATATAAAAATAAAGCACGGCTTGACGTCAGGCTTTTGAAGTAAAACTTATTTACGCACGCTTGACATGGGGAGTAAGCTGGCGAATGCAAGGCGAACGGAAGTTGAAGTTGGTTCACATAGATCTCCATTGTCAACATAACAAAGTAAAAAAAATATATTATTATTTTGGTATGTCCAGTAAAAAGACAATTTACAATTGACGACATTAACATTAAACAAAGCAAAATCAAAGTTATACCGGCCGATAGATAGAGCTAGAGAAGTTTTACTTCAGTCGTATAGTCTCAAGCACACTCGATTTTTTGCAGTGTGTATTTTCATTAGAAATAGCGTCATCAGCCCACACGTTCCCACTGCTGGGACACGGCCTTTTCTTGTGAGAAAAAGCAAAAATCCCAAATTTTGAGGACGTGACGTGTCATAGACCTACCCATACTTATATAATTAGCCAGAGGTTATGACTTACACTCCTTCCCTTGACACGGCCTTTTCTTGTGAGAAAAGGCCGTGTAAAGGGAAGGAGTGTAAATATTTGGGATTTTTTAAAATGCCAATTTCCTTACGATGTTTCCATCACTGTAGTTAGAGCGAGTGCTCATTCCGGACACAAATTGAAAATTATTGGTGCAGGCCTAAGCGGGATTTGAAACTGGGTGCGTCTGTTTTGAAGTATCACAGGTTACCGTTGAGCTACTCTCTTATAAGTTACGAGCTTCTGCCCGCAGCTTCGCCCGTGGCGTGGCCTATGGGAAAATAATTGAACCACCCATTTCACCTTCCTAAGGGTTGAATTTCGAAAAATCCTTTCTTAGCGGATGCCTACGTCATAACATCTACCTGCAAGCCAAATTTCAGCCCGATCCGTCCAGTGGTTTGGGCTGTGCGTTGATAGATCACTATATATGTCAGTCAGTCAGTCAGTCACCTTTAAGTTATATATATTTAGATAGTACTGACCTGCAATTGATCTGTAAAAATATTATTCTGGTTGATAACGTAGGTACCTACAGACTACAACGTTTATAATAATAATAACGCCCAACGACCATATGCATAGATCCTGGGAACTAGAATTCCCTGTATCTAGGGACCCTGGAACTACGAGGGCCATGGTCCTACAACACCCAGACTCAGAACAAGTATTTGCGCATTTTATGTAGGCCTAATTACGTTTGTAAAATTTTACATCAATCAAATCATTCGCAGCGCATAGAGTTATTATGTAGGTAGTTATTTTGTCTATATGTCGCAGTATCGCGTAAACAAACTATTAAAGCTTTAACATATCTCTCAACTTAGTCAAATTTCCAATAACTTTCCAAACAAATTAACCAATAAAACTTAAGCCCCGTCCTTAGCAACAATTTAACGCGCAACGATACCCCATTAACCGCTTTAACCTTCTAACAGCCCAATTTAAATAAAACTACCAACTCAAACAGTCTTCACACATCGCTTCGTCTATAAACGAAGCGGGGATCACAAAGTTCGTCTATAAACGAACCGAGAGACCAAGTTCTTCACATTGTTCCAAAGCAAACATAGGTATGAGAAGTGGCACATCAAACACTTGGGTGCAGTAAAACGGTCAGTTTTACGACGGTCGTAAATCAAGTATCGACGGGTGATCGCGATCATCAAATGACAGAGTCGCGACAGTGAAACTGTGGCTTAAGTGATTTCTAGTTAAGCTTTTATGTTTGCGATAGATTGAACTAAACTTTGCAAAAACGTGAGACATTTTAAGCATGAGTTTCCTATTACTATAATACACAAAGTCATGAAACGTGTGCCAAAAGCGCTGTTTAATACTAGTTTAAGGCTTGTTTAATTATTTTGTTAGGAGTTTGTTTTTATCTGTGTAGTAGGTCTTTGCCAGTGAAGATCGAAATATTTGAAATTTATTTGGCTGTTTAAAAGGTCAATAAAACAATTGACCATTCTATTACTAATCGATCTAATATATATTTTTTTTTAAATTGTAAATTGCTCGAGAAGGAGGAATGGGAAAGGAATCCTACCTTACTGGTTTCTGTAAAAATTATTATTGATTATCAATAAATGATGATGAAAGATTATTATTGATTAACAATGAATGATTTTTTTAAAATTGCATACGTGATAAATCAGTCGTAAGTTTACGTCTGATTTATCATTAGGGCTACATTGCGTCAGTAAACTTAAACAGATATAAATTCTGGTCAAACTCTTTAGACAATTCAAGATTAAAAGCCTTTATTAAACCTTCTTGTTGGGAGCCACTAAATGGTATCATCACTCTTTCTTGGCTTGACCATTATTATTTTTCAGTCAGTTTATCTTCTTCTAATTATTTCATAGGCAAACGTGCTCCACCTTAGACAAAACCGTCACTTCCATTGAGGTGAGATGCTGTCAAAGGTATGCTTATTTTAGCTTAACCAAATGTTGGCTTTCTTTCTCAAAACCTAAAAAATTATATTTATTACGTTCATATTTTTGTTGTATAGACTTAAGACGTGAATATAAGCGTAGAAAATGTAACATCTTTATCACAAATCCTAACAGTTACATATTATGTTGTCTCAAAACAATAAAGAGTCCAACAGAAATTCCCACAAAAGCTTGTTTTGAACACTTTCACAGCCCACTGGTCAAATTTGGAGATTTGTTACAATAGAATGATTCTCCAATTGTTCGAAAAGGACAATTCTAAAAGTGAGCAATCATCATCGTGTGATTAATCGATTGATGGTGATCACGCTTTTCTCAGGAGCATGGTGGCCGTTTGCGATCATAGGTACAGTCAATCCGGTTCATAAAACGGACGATACTTAAAATCAATTTAATTGAATCGTATAATTATACAGTAAATTTGAAGATGTGTGAGATACACAAGAAATTAACGAGTTTAAAAATAAAGTACCCAGCATAAATTACTAAGTAACTATATATATAAATTTTACTCCTAGAGAATTTAGCCGTTGTTTTGTTAGTTCGTCTTTTACTGGTCTATTTTTTATTTTGGCTACTATTTCCTAGTTAAACGCATAAAATTTCTAGGTAACTAGCTTCTTCCTATACTCTTCTTCGAGAAAAAGTAGGTTCTGAAAATAATTAATCCACCTAAAGTCTGTTTGAACATGATCTGCTTCAGGGAGACTCGACTGACCAACTTTTTTAAGCTCTACTCTTTAGTTTTTGCAGCAATCTTTGCCTTCCTTGGACTCGATATTTTCCATTAATCAAAATTCAACCTTATTGTGCCTTTTACTAAGGACTTCAATTTCAATTTCTACTTGTTCTTTACAACAAAACTGTCAAACAAAGACATAGCAAGTCAGTATAGTCACTTTGATAAAAAGCATCATTATTTTTTAATGAAAAGCAGAATTAGGAAGCTGTTTATTGTTTGCGAAGATTTTAACTAAGAATAGAAGTAAATGAAAATTCAAACCTAGCAAAACTACACAGTTGAAATACAATTTCCAAGGCTTGACATAGGCCTAACTCAACCGGTAGGTCGTCTTACGCGGTTACACAACCGTGATTACAAACTGGTTCTGTGACAGTTAACTCACCGTTGTGATATAGGATTATGTGATTAACAATAATTAATGATTTCACAGCGGGTACCGTTTTATTATTGTGATTAGAGATGCTGTCAACTGTAGTCTGTGGCGTTGTTTGGTGGACAGATTTTACATCAGATCATTGATCTCTTATAAGTACAGTCATAGAGTCTTGGATTCTTTATATCTTTATAACAATGAAGTTCATAGTTCACAAAGCACCACACAAGAGCAGTTAGTTTTGTATCAAGAATTTATTTGTTGCATCAAGATTGTTTTTTGTTTCTATTTATTTTTACGAAGACAGAAGATATCAATGTACCGAGAAGAATGGTACTGCCCATTTTCTGGATATTCTCTTACGGCAACCATGGGAAGAGATGGCGTGGTCCTAATCTCTCCACTGGGACCACACGTCCTTCTGCATTACAAAACTCTTTTTATTTATTCTGCCTTACCACTCCTGGGTCCGTGCTCTTTATTAATATACTACTTGCATATTTGTTTGTTGTTTTTTTGTTCAAAAAAATCAATACGGGAAGTATTTTTTATTCTTACAATTTTGGACACTATGTTACATTAAATATCGGGAATATCAATTACTTTATTCCTATATGCGTATGCACCAGAAGCAGACCAGATCCCGCAAGCAGCACCCGTTCACGAGTTAACAAAACAACAAAACTCATATTATAGCAATTAAGATTGAAATAAAGCGAAGATAAATTTCATTATCTCAATGCTTTGAAAATATGAAATTGCTAAGTTACAATGCCGAACTTTAATGAAAATGTAATAGTACTTCCTTAAGTTACTTTTTATATTACCTTAGCACTATTTCATTATTCATTATTTGTTCACATTTCACTTAAGAGTTTTTATTAAAATACACACATATAAGTACCTATGTACATCTGATTATAAACATTGAACTTACTTACACTATTAGTTATTCTATGTCCTAATAATTTCTAAACTAAAATTATTATTATTAACCAGGCGTAGGGCAGAAACACCTGTGTTACGCATCGAACGTGGATAAGAAAAAAGAAGAAACAACTTCGTATCAGCGCAGGCGCAGAGTGCATACGAAATAATAATGTGGATTTTGTTTACGTTGGATTTGCTCTTTCACAAGAACAAAATTTCAGCGTACAAGATTAGTCATACTGATTTCTCGTAACTCCCAATCTATTACAAATCGCTAACCTATTACAAATCGCTAACCTATTACAAATCGCTAACCACCTGTAAGCTTAACTGAATTAGATTCCAAATATTATATATATTATATACCTACATATAATTTGTACAGATAAATTCATTAATATTCTTCGATAGCTATTATTATAATTTTACACGTCTTATTCCTTTCGCTGGCATAATTGGTGGTGGTGGATACGGTTTGTCAGTTGGTCGATGGTACTATGCCAGTGCCCTCTACAATTTCTACTATAATTTATTAATCAATATATATTTTTATATAGGAATCATATCTATTTAAATAAATCAAAAATACAAATTAACTATTGTAACGCGCAGTGAGTGACGCGTAGAAGAGGTTATTATGGCGTTTAGATGGTGTCCCAACGAGGTGGAAAGCACCTTCATGCAGCCATACTACTGGATGATAAGTACTACTATTACTAGATCGGCCGTCCCAACGAGGTGGAAGCGGTCGATTGGATGACTCGTAAGAATCAGGTATTATGGCGTTCGGATGGTGTCCCAACGAGGTGGAAGCGCCCTCATCATAGTATTCTGTGGCCTTCATGCATCTATAATACTGGATGACGAGAACAACAAAAATTATTACTTGGAGGTGGCCCGTGATACTTCATGAATGAAACGCTTGCGTGTTTTAAGGGTTGAGAACGCCATCTAGTTTCATTTCGTGGAAGCTCTTGGTTGGGGTGTTACACTATGTAAATATATCTAAAATAAAATGGCGACAACACACTTGCTTTTCTTTGATCCAGTTATCAAATTACACACTACAGATTTCATACGTCATTTTGACGTTTCAATATTATGGGAGTTGAAAAATGTTTACTATCAGTAGCATAAAAGTTTGCGCATTAGGATATTTAATGAAATGACCCAGTGGTTAAATAGCTTTGTGAAGATATAACATTTCGCTAATATGATTCTTAAAAATTATTGGCTTATCTACACAGCTCTTACGTTGCACTTTGAAATGAAACAGCGTCATCTCCCTTCTCGCTCGACCGGTCGCTGCACGTGTGTCATGAAAACGGGTTTCAACGGCCAAGATTTTATTAATTTGTGTTTCTGTACTGACACAGGGTGTTTTGTTATTGGAATAGCCATTTTATGAAGTTGCTATTAAACTTTATGGCGAGTTTGTATTAAGGAAGGCGCTAATGTGTTGGTTTGTACCAAATTATCTGTTTTTGTTAAATTAAATTTTGTCGTACTCGATCTTAATGAAAAAAATTTTTAAACCATAGCTTAATGAAATCGTGACGTAAGTACCTATTACTAAAAATAATAATTTTATGCATAAATTTGACCCACAAGTTAGTTTTAGTTTCAAATTTTCTTATATTTGCCTGTCTGCACTAAAATGTAACAGTTCCTAAGTTCGCACTTGTTTCTCTAATATTGCAACTCATTTTTTATTTTTAAGTACGTCTTAGAGATTTAAGTACAATTTAAACGCTGTCAAACTTTACTGTAGACGGGCATTAGTATAATAAAATAAAATCTTTGTTGAAACTTTAGTATCACCATAAATATAGCACTTTAAAATATAGCCTAAAGGCTCTACCTCGTAGAGTCGACTTCTGTTCTCTACCATCGATATTGTTGATAACAAATTGCTTTTCTTTGTTCTGTCTCTACCTTTTGCAGTGTACCTTTTTGTAATTTGTCATGATTCCTGGTGAATAGAGCTTCTGGGATTTGTTTTTTGTTTTGAAACATCTCGGTCACATTTACTCGTAGAGGTTATGCACAATTTTTTGTTTTAGTTTTTCTATCAGGGTTTTAAAGTTAACTTTTTGTATAAAGTGTTAGGTTACATGTTATTTATGAGACATCGTCATAGTTGACGTGGATTATATTTAAATGGGCAATATATTTGGTAGTGGCTAACTTTCAACTACTTATGCAAAAACAAAACGTACTTAAAAACAAAATTTTTTTAGATAAAATAAAATCTATAAAAAAAAAAACAAAAATTTTCTAAAAAATTTACAGCCTTAATAATAAACACGAACTAGTTACACCATCTTTTGTCTCTTTCGAACCAGCTAAATATTCCAGTAGCAAATAAAGGACAAAAGCTGAAGTGACTAATCCGAGACTAATCCCCGTTTATTAATAAGGCTGTTAAAGTATACCCAAGGTTATTGTATCAAGCAAGCATTTTACCTAACAAGTTGGGAGTAGTGGGTTTCAAATACCAACTGATTATATTTTGGGTGAACTATTTTAATTAAACATATTTCATGTACAAAACCAATAAGAGCGAACGTGATGTACATATATACCAATCCACAATAAAAACATGCATGTTATGTAACATCGTAACCTAATTCAGCACACTTGGACTCACTACTTGAATTTTGTAAAATAAACATAAGCAGTACAAGGATTCTAAAATCAACCTTTTGCTTCCAGAACGCCCGTATGCTTCAGAGTCTGACATCCCTCGGCTACCAGTTCCGCAGATCCAGTGCCGCCGATCCGCATCTTCACCGCCACTGGCACTGACCTTTGATGATGACTTGGAAGATGATGTCTTTATGCCCAGGAATTCTGGGAATGACATTTTTTCAACCAGGTATGTTGTTACTTAGGAATTTTATTATTTTATTAAATGATCTTAGAAAATTAGAATTTATAATACTTGCCTACTTTTGTTTAGTTTGTTATATTTTGTAACTAATGTTTAAGTCTAATCTATTTGTCGTTTGTACTAAAGTCTAATGAATTACAATTCAACTAAGTAACATTTTGTCTCGGGTTCTGGTATACGTTTATTAAATTCGTGTTAACTTGGCAGACCAAAAGCTGAATGCTCATTGGTTGTCTGTTGATCATCGGCTGTCTCAACCAATAAGCGTACAGTATTTGGCATACTTGATTTAACACGAGTTTGACAAATGTACGAAAAACCAGGGGGTGGGGGGTTAAGTGCGAACTAGAGAGCTTTTAAACTTCAGTAAAGAGGGCGTTAATGACTGTTTATTAAACACTAGTTGCGCCCCGCGGTTTTGCCCACGGATAAAAGTTTTTTGAATATTTACTCATCCCTCGGGAATATTTCACTTTTCCGGGATAAAATGTGGCCTATATGTTAATTTAGTGTATAAGGATCTTTATGCTAAATTTCAACGAAATTCATTCAGCCATTTGAGCGTGAAGGAATAACAAACATACACACATACAAACTTTCACGTTTATAATATTAGTGTGATGTGATTGTATTCATTTTATTTTAAGAATGGAACAGGTATAGGATTTTAAACAAATATGATTGTGATGGATGGAACCAAAACCTATTCTTTTTTGTTTATTTTTCACATTTCAGCGACTAAGGTCACTGGTTTTATACATTTCTGTCACCAAACCTACCTACTAGATGGGGCGTTGTAGAAACAAATCATTTAGAATAAAATTTTCCGTATTAGTATAGGTACAAACCAACATTTGCATGATTTACCCTATATCTCACAGGAATATCGAAATCATCGGCTACAACACTCCTCGGAGCCCAGCTGGAGTTCTGCTCAGCCCTCGACGAGATAGAACATTCAACTTCTCCCTCAGCGAGAAGCACTGGCGGGACAAGGGTGGAACAGACGTTGCTGACGGAGTTGATGCTGATGTGGTAAGTTACAGAAACATCTATTTTAAAAGCTATTCTTACTTGCATAGAGTATTTTATGCTCTGGCAATTATCTGGTCCCCGGAAAACGGCGACGCCCTACAACTAAGAGGAGTGACGATGCAGATCAACTGGTAGTATCTGGAAGAGCAGAGCTGAAGATCCAATTCAGTGGTGTGCTTTAAGAGAGGGCTATGATCATACAATTAGCTTATACCATTCCATTTCAGATAATGGAATGGTGTAAGCTAATTGTTATGATAATGTTAACTTACTGAACTTAACTGTAATGCAGATTATTCATGAGATGTTGATGAACTAGGCGTAGAAAATGTCATGATGATGTCTCAGCAAAATGAGTCAGTCATGATGAGATCTATGTACGTTCCAAAATTAGATTTTTGTCACCATATTCTTAAAGGCGTATCTATCCTGAGAAGTGTTTCCGTTCTGTAACTAGAATCCCATATCAATTAATTGTCAATTCGAGGTTTGATGTCTAGAATTGACAGTTCATATATGTATATCCATGTACAATTAATTATTTAAACAAATATATGATATTTAACCTGTTGACCACGTAAATAGCGTATTAATTAAGAAGCTTACAAAAATTGCCACAACGCTCATTGGCGACGAAGAATTGGTGAAAGTTAAACTCCAAAGATTGCCAGCCTATCTGTTTTTAATAAACTGTACTTCGGAGAGTGCAATGGACTTGCACAACTTAGTTCCTTCATCTTTATTTTACCATCGTACAACTAGACGCACGAAAACACGACATCCGTATATGGTCGAAATTCCTCGAATACGTACAAAGCGTTTTGACTCCTCATTTATAATTCGAACAGCAAAGGAATGGAACACCTTACCAGGGGTATTATATCCTGACGACTATAATTTGGGAGTTTTAAGGCTAAAGAGTCTTCTAGGCCAGCATGCTCCATCGTCGTCACTTACCATCAGGTGAGACCGAGGTCAAATGTAAGCCTATCTATGATAAAACTACATGATACACTTATACAATGGCTACAAGGTATGTACCTATGGTATATTTGATGAAATAGAATTGATTTTGATGTTCATCTTTTGTAATTTTTTTTTAAATGTTAGTTGATGATGAGACGAGCTAGTCGTTCACCTGATGTTAAGCAACACGGCCGTCCATAACAGAACAGTGTCACTCGGAACTCCAAAATATAAAGTTTCGCGTGATATTGCACTGCGCACATCATCCTGAGACTTCAACACAGTCTGGTAATAAGATCACTCGACTGTGAGATCAGATCATAAAGTCTCAATTGCCCAGTCATTTCACTAGCTACAGTGCCCTTCAAACTGGAACACAACAGTGCTTGCACACTACTGCTTGGTGGAAAAATAACTGGCAAAGCGGTGGTACCTACCTAGACGAATTTTGCAGAAAAGTCCTACCACCTAGTAACCCACACAACCACAAAACCTATAAAATACACTAAAAGTACCTATTGGCTGATTAAAGCTAACCACAATACCTACTCAGGCTTCATTCTATGTTTGTATAAACTATAATGACAGTGATTAATGTTGAATTTAGGAGCGTAATCATAGTTTTAAAGTATCTTTATGGATTTTTTTTAAGAATCGAGTGACAGTTAAATAATAACACTTGTACGAGTCAAAATGAATTTCACCTAATGATAAAACTCAAAACGTCGAAACTTCGACCTTGAAACGACGGAAAAAGTTCAAGTATGTTCACAGGGATTTTGGCTTTTAAATCTAGTGCTCAAAACTATTTCAAAGGCTGAGTCTCTTGAATCCTAGCCTAAATATGATCTATGATTTTTATAGTAGTATCGCCTGCATATTTTAATTAACAGATTGGACATGAGATCAATCACTCGTCACGGTATCTTCAGTGTGTCCCGGCTTAAGGGATGGATGGATGCGGGTTCCAATAATAATTATAGTAGACAATTAAAGGAAGAAGATTTAAGAATATGAAAAATGAACATTGTATACGTTATGCCAGTGATATATTATCCAGTACAAAAGTCATCCCTAAACATTTACTAGTCTCTAAAAATTATAGATGTGACAGAAAACATAGCTATGAAAAAAGCAGCAATATTAAATATTTTTGATCGCTTTCTACCGATCAGATTGATTCTAAGATCTTGGCTTCGCTTGGCTTAAACCCGTGCTCTTAATTTTTATACCAGCATCGAAATCGAATATTTTGAGCAAAAGAAATAAAAGAAAATAAAAAATTTTGAACATTTCACACGGCGCCATCTAGCCCTAGTTTTTTTTCAAGCAAAGCTTATGGTAACTGATGGAATACTTAGAAACTTTTTTGTTTGTGAATACATACATATAATACAATATCCCAGATACAAAACAATCACCAGCTATGTTCATAACACAAATTTTTGTTCTGGGTGGGAATTGAACCACCACATGTTCAGAAGACAGAGCTATACTGCTAACTGAGCTATCAGGCCAGTCAAACAATAATAATAATAGTAAATAGAATCACCTCACAATTTTTCAGAAAAACCAATGCCTTTATTTAAAAAATGATTCCCTACACATACACACCCTCTCACAAACACACACACATACACTTGTAATAGTACGTTTTTCTGTATTCACACGTGCGATGTCTTTGTTTGTAATGAATCATGTGCCGATGAACTGTGAATGCCTGCAGAAGACAGATGAGTAGGTATTATGATAATACCTACTGGATGACATAAGTATGTAAAGAACATTTGCGTTGTAGGTAGTTGGGAAAATGCCTACAGTCATATAATACCTACACGTTCTGAATAATATACCTAGGTACTTATTTCCTATAATTATTAATTATAATTATACGCCTTCATTAGCGTTATAATTATCATAGTTATGTTAATTTTAATATAGACTTACCTATTCTTATTCCAAACTACGTATATGTAAGTAGTTACATATTTTATTTATATATTAAATAGTAACAGAAATACTCCACACCTAGGACTAATAATGATTATATATTATTCTATATTTATAATTATGTATTATTATGTATATGTATTATTAAAATTGTTGAGTGTCTAGGTTGTAAATAAAACGTTTAATAATGATTCAAATAATTAAGGGAAATAATTATAACCCAAGAACTCTTAAATTGTCCTAATATACTTATTATGTTTTTTTTGCTATTTTCATATTAAATTAAATTAAATATGTATATAATATTTTATACTATCAGTTTTAATTCCTTCTATTAAAGTTCATAATTATTATTTATTATTATTTCTGTGGTTTTACTAAGGAATATAAAATAAGCCACGCGCCTTTCAAATAAATAATAGCAATCGCTCTCCGAAATTGCTATTCCAAATGATCAGGCGTTAAGCAATAAACGTTTCTTTCAACAATAGGGGGTGGCTACAACCTACAATTATTTTGTTAATGCTTACAATAAAATAAAAAGTGCTGAATGAAACGAAATTAAATGTTGCTGATAGATACCGGTTTACGTTCGAATAAAATGCATGAGTGTGTTACTTTATTTGGGGTTTGGAAGTGTGGAACAGGCGTTTTCGGATATTGAAAAAATATAGCATATTCATAATTATAACTTATAATTTAATTGAATTATCTACATTCATTGTTAGGTCTTAATAATTGTGTAAGTAATAGAAAAAGGCGATACCTACGTATGTTTATAATTCAATTTACTTTTAAGAAAAGTCTGATGTCTATATAAAAAAAACTGTTATTATTTATTTATTTTTCTAATTTTTTGTCATACTTTCATATATATTTTTTTAATGTAAATCTGATTGACTTTATGATTTTTAGAACGAAATAGATACACCTATATAGCACTTTAACACTATAATTAAAAAATATCAAACTCTTCAGTTACAATATGATGCTAAAATTACATCGTTCTAGTAGCTGGATTAGTCATAACCTCAGTTACTGGATAGCTCTTTACAGAATAGTTATCAAAAAAATTAAATCCAAATAAAATAATTATTCCTTTTATTTCGTGTTTTTTTTATTTATTTTAAAATAGCTAAACCCCGTGGTTTCACCCGCGGAAAAAAGTAGCGTACGTGTTAATCCATAAGCTATTTATGATAATAAAAATAAGTTAGTACCAAAGTTTAATAATACTTTGGTACTAAATTCCTACAACTAGAATTTAATACTTTTAGAAAGGAATATTATCGTTTTCTGTTCAGAATAATATGCTGTTACATTCACAAAAGCCATAAATATTATTTTTGGATCATGGAATCCATAACTAAAAATACAACCGAACCACACTCAAATTCCCAAAAATTAAGACAATACAATACTAATAATACTTTATTGAACACCAACTAATACAAAACAATGCACCTTAAAAAAACTTACAAAGAATGGTAGAACAAAGGGCGGCCTAATTGCATTATGCGATTTCTTCCAGGCTACCTTAGGATAGACAGGAATTAAAGAACCAAAATTGCGGTTGGTTTGTTACAACTTAAATACTAAAAACAAAAATGTGATAACATAGGTATAAAAAAATCAATAGTAAGTATAAAATATAAAAGAGACGAAAGACAAAAACAGACAAAAAAAAGACAATAGTGAATATAAATTAAATGCTTTTCAATGATATAAACATTCCCGTCAACGTCAGTTCATTTGCAAAGTTTAGTCGATATTCTTAACTAATTTTCACAGTGTGTATTGCTACAAACAAGCGAACAGTGCGAGATATGTTTACGTCTAAGCACTCAGCACTAAAATAAATAAACACCCAACTATTTGATTGTGCAACTAGATGCTACCGATCTATTTATGGCGCTAAAATTAAACGCAGTGAATTACTGCACGTTTTACATTGTTCCAGTCACTGGAAACAAAAGTTGGAAACATGAGAAAATAGGTTAACTTGTGGGTAGCGTCATTCGTCATTTGTCATTCGCAATAATAATTTTATAACATAATAAATACCGAATTTGCCAATCAAATGAAATTCAAATAAAATTACTACATATGTAAATAATATTATTTTGAAACAAATTACCTAAAATATAACAATAGCTAGATATGTGTCAAAAATGCATTATTTATTCTGGTTATATGAACCAAATGTTTAAAATTCGATCTTTTCATAATACCATATATTATTATTAAATATGAATAATTTTAAAATATTGTTAATAAAATAATTGTTGAGATTATAACAATAATAACAACCACTATGACTAAATTTGCTCTCTAATTATAATAAATACATATTCAACTAAAATAAACTGTATAACTTTCTTCACACACAATTAAAACTAATAGATATTATTAAGGCTAAATAGAAGCTAAATGTCATGAAAAAAAAACTGATAGATTTTAAACCTTAAACTCAACTTGCTAATCTTACTAGCTTCATTCAAACTCAGCATTTCACGCTAAAATAGCCAGTGCGTATTATTTGTTACGAATTAAATGGGTCACTGAAAGATGGACTCGCGTAAATGTCGCGTTGAGTTCATGTATTTATTATGTTTATTTTTGTCTCCCTTACTCTTCCTGGAGTTTTGACGTGTTGAAAGTCATATTAATAGCAAGTGGCCCAGTTTTAATGACTTATAGTAATTAGTTATCTATCAAGTATACATTATTTTGATTTTCCAGTCTGATTGAAATACGTAAGTCGTTTGAAAGTTTATAAAGAAGTCAAGATGACTTTGACTACTGGCGGTAAAAATAAATTACAATTAAACAATTTATAATCTTGCGAAATAGGTAATACAAAAATTGTGGTCTTATTCTAATGTAATGTAATAATATAGTCGCTCTATTTCCGTCGTTAAGACATGCAAGCAATTAGATTTGTCAAAATTCCAATTCATTTTATTAATTCATTAAGTGTCTGTTATAATATAAATAATGTCCAATTATACATGTCATTAAATATCAATCATAAATTAAACATATTAGTTGTTGGAATCATACATTAAATTAAATTTTTATCATTCAGAAATTCGTCAATATTATAATATGCTTTGTCCACCAAGAGCTCATTAAGTTTATTTTTGAAAACCATGTCATTCTCAATACGTAACCTTGAAGGAATCTTATTAAAAATTATAGGTGCCATACAGAATATACTGCTACGCAAGAGACGAGTTTTACATGACTTGTGACGTATATCTCCTTCTCGCCGACTACCTACTGCATATTGTTTAAATAAATAGAGATGTTTTTTTACAAATGCAAATGCAGCTACATTTATTTTTTTCAATATTTCCATGTACCGATGAGAATCCTGCTGCTTATTTCTTGGATATTCACTCAACCAAACTACTAATAATAATTATTAATTTAATATAGTTATTAATCTCTTTTTTTTTTTGCTTAATTTTATCAGTTATAGTTTTTTAAATATATATCAATAGATTTTTTAACACGGCAAATTGCCTTTATTTTCTAAATACTTCAATGATTTAATAACTAATACTAAAAACTACCTACTACAAAAAAAAAAAGAAAACTGGCCGCAGATAGTAGATTGAACATTTAAAATTAACATACAACCTAATTATGGTATTCTTTGTATGTATTTACAAACAAGTATATAATATAAGTATTGCATAAGTATACAGATAACTGATAAGTTAGGTATCTGGTTTTCATAGTACAAGCTTTGCTTAGTTTTGGGCTAAATGGCACTGTGTGATATGTTTACGAATAATTATTTATAGTAACTGTAGCTACTTGTGCACGCGGCTCGTGGTCGATATCGGCCATAACAAATTCTTCCTAATCTATAAACAAGCCACTGTGTAGATTAAAGTGGAAATTAAATAGCGATTTGGATATAGTTTAAAATTAAACCGAAGTTTATTATTACTAAATGGAACAAAAGTCTTCTCTACATTTTCCTAACCATCTTTTGACTTTCGCCTTTGAGTTTACGTTTTGACGTAAACTTATTTTAGTATTTAGTATAGAATTAATTGCCCCACAAAATGGTGTTACTGCTGCTTTTGAGTTTACGCCTTATTGGATGGATTGGAGTAAATCTGGCTTTGCGACGCAGTACCAACAGTATGGGAACTTGAATAGGACTCGGTGCTATTTAAAATATATATAAAGAAAGTCGTGTTAGTTACACTATTTATAACTCAAGAACGGCTGAATCAATATGGCTGTAAATTGGTGGGAAGGTAGCTTAGACCCAGGAGACGGACATAGGATACTTTTTTATCCCATTTGACCGCGTTTTACTAATTAACCCGTGCAAAGCCGAGGTGGGTCAATTAGTAAAAAATAAATAGGTTCTGGAACGTTTTATGCAATGGCCGTGGCATTTTTTGGAAAAAGCACTGGTCATCACTTTAAACTGAAAATGATGATAAGCATAAGTAAGTTTAATATGTGAAGGTCAATAAATAATAATAGTAAATTTTTGTGGTTATTTAACACATCGCCATCTAAACTCAAACTAAGCAAAGCTTATATTATGGGAATCAGATAACTGATACAATACTAAAATACTTTTTTGTTTGTTAATACAACATAACGCCTAGACATAGAAGAAACGCCAACGTTTATCACATAAATGTTTGTCCTGGGTGAGAACCCTAAACCTACAGTTCAGAAGGCAGGCTTACTACCAACTGAGTTATTAGGTCAGTCTAAATTAATAGTAAAACATTGAAAAGCTTTCCGTATTTTTCTCAGCAAACTCTTTTATTTGTTGTCCATATTAACAGCGTGCACAAAAAATAACCAAAATGCCATCTTGGGCCGTCTGTCATGTTAGATTTTAAATGACGTCAGTTAGTTAACGATTCGTTGTCATCCAAACCAAACGTGTATGCAATATTATGTTGCAATCGATTGAGAATAACTGTTTTAAAGTTTAATTTCAAAAATATATTCTATCTTTCATACATACATACATAAATATGATATGAATGATTACGGACGCGTTCGCACTATTATTTTCTCGTTAAGTCCTTACTGTTATAAAAAGGTATAAAGCTCGGAGGTGATTCATATATCGTATTTATTGATATTTCAATAAAAGTTAGTGTCAGTAATAAATCTGTTTCAGAAATATTATTGTTTTCAGTTCAGAATAACGTCAAATTAAATTTACAAAAGCTAGAAATAATATTTCTTGGGATCAGTTAGAAGAAATAGATGGATTAAAAGTGCAACCAGAGCACACTTAAGCTAGCCAAAATTTAAGAGAAATTTAAAAAAAATATATGTTAAAGTTATTGTTACGATAGTGAAGGAAAAAATAGTGAGGAAACCGAAAATCGGCATGTTTAAGAAACAAACCTACTGACAGGTCTAATAGCTCAGTTCCCTGCCTTCTGAGCTGTAGGTTGTAGGTTCGATGCCCACCCAGAACAAACATTTGTGTGATGAACATCGATGTTTGTTCTGTGTCTGGATGTTATATTGTATTCTATGTATATATTTACAAACCAAAAAGTATCTAAGTATTGTATCAGTTATCTGGTTCCACAGTACAAGCTTTGCATAGTTTGGGACTAGATGGCGCTGTGTGAAATGTCCACACATATTTATTTATTTATTTAAACAAATTCGAGGACATGTGTCATCTATCAACCCGCAATTGGCCAGATTATGGCCTATCATTCTTATCCTGTGAGGGAAAGCCCGTGACCCAGTAGGGGAACGATTTGGTTGGTGACGATAGACGATTGAATTTTTTGCTATTTATGTCAATTCTTATTTTTTTATATTAATAAATGATGTGATGATGTGTGAATTTATATGAATAAATGATACCATTACCATTGCTTTTCTTGCACATCCAGTTTGACTGGTAGATATGCTTCATAGCAATAAGTTCTCCTTGTAAATTATTGTTTGCTAAAGTATAAATAAATAAATACCCAAATAAATTGCAGTAGGTAGTTCATAGAGCGATAAGTCCGAGTTTAGGAGTTTTCAAACTTTAGTAAAGACGGGCATAAGTTAAATAAAGAAAGTACTATCCCTCATGCTGTAAATATATTTAAATTAATGCTAGTCAATTTCACAATTAAACCAATCAAGCTTTGTAACCTGAGCCGAGTCACATGTGCGACAAACTAGGTACTGTATATGTAGGTGTGTAAAACTAGGTTAGGTTTAAAGAATCTATTTATTCACGCTTCTGCCCGCAGCTTTGCCCGCGGCTTGTCCTATGGGAAAATAACTCAACCACCCATTTCACCCTCTTAAAGGTGGAATTTCGAAAAATCCTTTCTTAGCGGATGCCTACGTCATAACATCTACCTGCATGCCAAATTTCGACCCGATCCGTCCAATGGTTGGTTGGTCCAATGGCTGTGCGTTGATAGATCACTATGTCAGTCAGTCACCTTTGAGTTATATATATTTATTCATAAAGAACATAATTCACTTATAATGAGCTTAAGTATGTATAAATTATAACTAAATAATCTAGTTACAATTAATCTAAATATTATCCAGGACTTAGTTGCAAAGTTCGTCTAGGTAGGTACCACCGCTTTGCCAGTTATTCTGCCGCCAAGCAGTAGTGTGCAAGCACTACTGTGTTCCGGTTTGAAGGGCACTGTAGCTAGTGAAATTACTGGGCAATTGAGACTTTATGATCTGATCTCACAGTCGAGTAATCTTATTACCAGATTGTGCTGATGTCTCAGGATGATGTGCGCAGTGCAGTGTCGCTTGTAACTCTATGTTTTCGGGTTCCAAGTGGCACTGTTCTGTTATGGGCGGCCGTGGCGCTTAACATCAGGTGAACGACTAGCTCGTCACATCTATCAATAACATAAAAAAAAAAAAAGATGGTCTGGCGGTATTAGGTTTAAAAAACATAGGCATATATATTTTAGTTTAGGTTGAATATAGGCATGGTTTTACAATCTTTAGTATCGTTTGGTATATAGGTCATTAAGTAATTGTGCATTTTCATACATAATATTTCTTTTACCATATGAAGTTCATGGAGGTTTTAATTTGATTTTAATTGTATTTCGTAAGCTATGTTTAAAAGGTCTTTTTAAACATACCTTACGATCATAAACATAGCACAAATACTTGTCCTGACGCGAGAATCAAACCCGCCGACTCCGGGTGATAAATTGACCAACAACCATAGAGACTCTCAAAACCTTACCTACAAAATTTTAAAAATCTTTTTTTAATTACCGAATAGGCCAACATTTGAATTAAATATTAGTAAATTCTTTATTGACACTGCAAAATGAAGAAAATTGCAAAAATTCTTTGTAAAATGAATGAAATTGGCCATTAAAACATTCAGCAGACGTATAATATACATATTTACTTTTGTTTCCTGATGCGTAGTTTGAATCTGCACTGAAAATGACAAGGTTCCGTCTGTTTATTAGTAAATTAGCAACGCTAAGAACCTTATCACAATAACTCCTTACTATCTTTGAACTGCAATATTCAAAATGTTATTTCACGCTAAGATTGACAAGGTTTCAAATATTTATTACTCCACATGTAAAGCTTTGTCGCAATGAATTGTGTGGATGCTTTTACATTTGATGTTCCTGAATTTGGTTCAAAGTCACAACAACAAAGTTCTTAGAGTTTATTGCGTGTGATTGTTTGCGTATTCTCTCCCGCTGTGAATCAGTTACAAGAATAGTTCGTGATGTTCATGTTGTGTATAGTAAAAGGTGTATTTACTTTGTATAGTGAGTTTGGAGCAAATTGGTCTAATAATCATTTTATTTGTGTGAACAGCTCCATTCAAGTGTAACTCGGAACGTGTTATGCATACGTAAAAGTAAGAATAAAAATGAAAGATTAAAATTTCCGACAGATTTTTTTAATTATGATGTGGCATAAAAAATAGGTAGGTACCATTCCCATTAGGTATCCATTAATCTCTATTTTTTTAATTTATATGGTAAAACAACGTTTGCCGGGTCAGCTAGTATATAATAGATTTATTATTCTGCCTATTGTATTTTATTCACGCTGTTGGATGACCTAAATAAACTGGCCCGATAGCTCAGTTGGTAGCGACCCTGCCTTCTGAAATGCGGGTTGTGGGTTCGATTCCCACACAGGACAAACATTTGTGTGATGAACATCGATGTTTGTTCTATGTCTGGGTGTTTATATAGTATTCTATGTATGTATTTACAAACAAAAAGTATATAAGTATTGTATCAGTTATCTGGTTCCCATACAAGCTTTGTTTAGTTTGGGGCTAGATGGCGTTGTGTGAAATGTCCACACATATTATTTATTATTATTAAATAAATAAATAATTATCGAGACGTCAGAGAGTTTTATTTTCAGGCCAATTCTTTATAATCCGACTATATGACAGACAAGTCCAAACTCGTTTGTCCTGGACATTAAAATGTTCTCGAGTAATGATGTTATTACAGTTGGCGATAAAGGTTTCAGTAACCCTCCCATTTATCGCAAGTAACTGTACCCAGCTGCAATCATGTATCCGAGTAAATAGAAGAATGATTAGTAAACTATTAGGTAGATAACTAGGTAGGTACCTAAAAGATAGAACAGTACAAAGACAGTAGAAAGAATAAAAAAAAATACATCACTGTAAAGTTTCTTGTAGGTTCTTCTTTACAGTTGTAATCGAAGCTTCGGATCGGAGTTTTCTGTTCTGCATTGTGCCGGATTGCTTGCACCAGTAGTGAGAAAGAGAACTGCTTTTTTTCTCAAACTCATATATTGTAATGGGCTTGCTATAAGTATATTATTTGACAATAAGCATTTTGTAATTTTATATGCTTAGTGAAATAACTTAATTTTAAGTACCTAATATAATTTTGACTTGTAAAAGTGCTAATATTAGCCTATTTGCAATAAAATGTTTTGATTTTGACTTTGACTTTGAACAATAGAAAATTCATTATAACTTCGACTTTTTTTACTGACACTATAGCTCAGTTGGTAGTAATCTTCTGAGCAGTAGGTTGTGGATTACATTCCTATCAAGGACAAACAGCCACTTGAATCGAACCCGCCATCGATTATGTCCCGCACCTATGCCTATTTCGTTTCTCCAATATCTAAGCGTGAGTGTGACTCAGTCGACTACGTTACACTTTGCGTCATCTACCAACACGCTCTTGGCCAGCGTAGTACACTTTCGCAAAATCAAGTTGCCACAAAAGTATAAATATTTCCATCTCGTTTTAAGATTCCATTTCACCTGCTACGACAAGCACTGCACTTCCTCAAACCATTTCGCTTTTTATTTCTTTACCTTTTTCATATATTTTTCTTTACCTTTATCTTTTTCTTTTTCCCGTCGCGTCTCAGATGATTGCTTCGCACAAGTGGGTTCTTTCACAATGGGATGACATTTTCTTTTTAATCCCTTATCTTTTGAATCTTTGAAATGATCTCCGTTTTTTGAGATACAATGGTGGATACATATTTAAATGAGCCAGATATGTTCATATTTGCCTGGCAAATGTACAGATGTAAACTAAACGGGAAAGATAGGTAAGTCACTAGATCCTTGAAAGTGCTCCCCGATTCAATTAGGTGCAACGCAAATTATGAACCATCTACAAATATTACTTGTTTTCTTAATTTCAATTGAATTTTCAAAACGATAACAGAATAATTATTTTAATTTCGAAACTATGATCGATATATATTTTACTCATGGCTTCAGAAAATAATTGATATGATTTGAGGAAAGCATGCAGAGAGGAAATCAACGGGCCAACCTACACTCATGATCCTTAGGAAACCCTTTTATACACATGTACTAGCTTCTGCCCGCGGCTTCACCCGCGTGGCCTATAGGAAAATAATTCCTCCTCTCTTAGGGGTGGAATTTCGAAAAATCCTTTCTTAGTGGATACCTAAACTTTACAAAGAACACACCCTCCAAATTTCAAGTCTCTAAGACCAGTGGTTTAGGCTGAGCGTTGATATATAAGTCAGTCATTCAGTCAGGACTTTGAATTTTATATGTTTAAAAGATGAGAAACAAAAACTAATTCATGTTATTAATGTACATCAATAAAAATTTCTGCCATAACCATGATATTCTACTAAACATATAACTACATATTTTATTTTCAACGCGCAAAACAGAACAGAGTCACTCGGAACTTCAACATGTAAAGTTCTGAATGACTGCTGCACTGCGTACACCATCCTGAGACATGAGCACAGTCTGGTAATATGATTACTCGACTGTGAAATAAGATCATAAAGTCTCATTTGCCCAGTAATTTCACTAGCTACATTGCCCTTCAAACCGGAACACAGTAGTGCTTGCACACTACTGCTTGGCGGCAGAATAACTGGCAAAGCGACCACCTACCTAGACGAACTTTGTAGAAAAGTCCTACCACCTAGTAAAACCTATCGTCGAAAATTGGTTTTTCATTTTTAAAAAATCCTTTTCCGATGGAATCTCAAACGAACTATAAATAAATTCTCTATGATGAGATGTTTTTGGTGAACTGGTTCATCAGTTCACCGAAAAAACTGAAGCCCAACTAAAAACCTTATGCATTTATCCCAAACCATTCAAATTCTTCAGCCCTAACACCCTTCACCTTCGAGTTTTTCAACCCTCTTTAATTACCAGCACCATGTCATCAGCGAATATTGAATGCTCTCAAAGGCCGGTGACACCCCGTACTTCGGTGGTGCTTTAGCGTAAATAAAAAAAGGATTAACGTTAAAAAGTTCAAAAAATCTAGCATCCACTCCGAGTTAATGATACGGGATGGTGAGTGGAGAGAAACAAAGGTTTGGCTACTGTTACACCGTTGCGTAACAAATGAGACAAGTGTATGGACCAATTTTTGTAGTAAAACTTCTTTACGCACGCGACTTGGCAAGTAAGCTGGTGAATGCGTGACAAGAGCGTTACAGAAATTGATCGGGCGAGGCGAACAAAAGTTGAGAGGGAGATATAAGTTAGTGAAGATAGAAAGAGAGGGAGTTACATTTCGTATAAAAATTTCGCTTCAGTCGTGTGGTTCAAAGCACACTCGTTTTTTTTTATACAAGAAGTATTGTCCTTTCTAGAAAATATTATGTACTACTTTTTATTTGACAGAGTTAAAAGAATAATGGTAATTACATATAATAATAGGTAATTACTTATGAATTGTTGACCTCTGAGCTTAGTTGATAGTTGGAAGTAACTCTGCAGGTTGTGGGAAGACAAATATTTGTTTTATAAACACAGATGCTTCTTCTGGTTCTAGGTATTGTATTGTATTATACTAGTAAGTATATTTTTACTAAGTATCACGTATTAAGCTCGTGGAAATTGATTGTAAACTATAGCAAAACTTTGCATGAATTTCAAACGGCCATTATGGTCTTGGTTTGGAAATACGACCACCCATCTCTTTTTGATTGAATTGATTTTTCTCCTGTTGTATTGCAATATGTTTCGTGATCACGCCACAGATACACGTACAAATTTTGATTTGAGGCTAGAAAGCGCTGTATGAAATGTCCAAAAATATTTAGACATTATTTTCACAATAATCTCGATCCTACATCTATAAACGTATAAACGCATTTACTGTAACCTATCTACAACCTTTAAAAATGTATTATGTTGCATAAAAAATGTTATGCAATATTGATCAAATTGACGCATCAGTATTTTACTCCTACACAATCTATACATTCGACATAGGTCTTATTCAGTTTATAAAAATACGCATAGAGATCCGTTCGGTGTAACATACCGACGCCCAAGTTTCGAGGCTTGAGACCTCGCTTCTAGAGATGTCTCGATTTTTTTCTACTTTATTTTCGATCCGTTTCCGAGGTTTTTCAAAAACGTCTGGCTCAGATGCCTATGGCACTTCAAGGCGTAAGGATCCCGGGCTTAAGCATCTAAGATTTTAGGTTTCAGAACTTAAGGAACCAAGACTTAAGTCCGGTTTAGGTTTTATTTTAGTTCTTGCTAAGTCTTAGTGAGGTGGTCTGGCTTGGTAGCGCTGGTTTTATTGTCATGCATAACGCTTTTGTTCCAGGTGCTAGGGAAATGTTGAATAGAAATAAAATATTTCAACCAATAAAACTGTCAAATCAACCAATTGCAGTTTTGAAAACGTTGGGATTTGCAAAGACACAGTGTAAATTGATTGACCTCAAAGCTAAATTGGTATTAAAATTGTCTTCTATACAGTTCGATATCCCACCCGGGAGAAACATTTATTTGATAACATCCATGTTTGTTTTGGAATGATCTGAGAGAATGCTATATAAAATATAGTTTATTTGTTTAATTTTGTATCTAAAGAGCGATAAACAGCTAATGTGCTGAACATGGGCCAATGTCAAAGAAAACTTCATCACTTCTGTCAGATGTTGTTAAAACGAATGCCCATTTATAAGCACAAAACTATTGACTGACTGACATAGTGATCTATCAACGCACTGCCCAAACCACTAAACGGATCGTGCTGAAATTTGGCAGTAGGTAGATGTTATGACGTAGGCATCCGCTAAGAAGGATTTTTTGAAATTCCACCCTTAAGAGGGTGAAATGGGTGGTTGAATTATTTTGCCATAAGCCACGCCGCGGGCGAAGCTGCGGGCAGAAGCTCGTTTAAATATAAAAATAAACATGTACATATAACCATAAAATTTATATTTATTAAATCATTAATTATTAAATTTTAAGTTAATTGATATAACTGTAAATATAATTTCCGAGAGACACGTTAGGGACGGCGCTTGTCACCGCGGCTAATTCGACTAAGTAGCCAGAAAGGCGCAACCAGTAATCTTGGTAGCGGTTACATATCTAAGCCATTTAGTTTTGAAACCCTGGGTCCGTGGGGACCAGGAGCTCATCGCGTTTTCAGTACGCCTAGTTGATGCGACGCGTGACCAAAATGCTTACAAAAGCTATAGCCTACTGTTAGTAAGCTAGAGCATTTGGACTGTCTATATATTGTCATCGCGTCTACTATATTGTCCAAACTTTTATTTTTTTTTAGGTAGTGAAAGCTAGCAGTATTTAATAGAAGTTGTTATATCCCTGTAGTATTTAGAAAAAAAAAATAATCAATCTGTTTGGTAACACCATTTCAATTATAATAATAATAATAAAGATTAGACTTAAATAAGACCTACATCTTTAATAATAATTATCATCTTATTTAAGAATAATAATAATTTAAATTTAGTAACTCAAATGGTTACCAGTCTGTTTATTTTCTTATTTATTACCGAATTATTATTTATTGCCTGCTGTGTTCCGGTTTGAAGGGCACTGTAGCTAGTGAAATTACTGGGCAAATGAGACTATGATCTGATCTCACAGTTTAGTAATCTTATTACTAGATGGTGCTGATGTCTCAGGATGACGTGCGCAGTGCAGTGTCACGCGAACCTCTATACTTTAGAGTTCCGAGTGACGCTGCAGCTGATATGGGCAACCGTGTCGTTTAACATCAGGCGAACGGCTAGCTCGTCACGTCATTCATTAACATGAAAAAAAAAAAAAACTGAAACACAAGCACTATTTAATAGTTCTTCTGTTTCAGTTAGATAATAATTTGTTGATACAATATCGTACAAAAAGCTAACGACGACAGCCTCAGCCCTGAAGCAGTACATTAACATTGTCAAACAACCAAACATTGTAAACACTCAAAAATATTAAATGTGCAGAAAATTACTGGCTACATTTCGTGCCTTTTATATTCGTATTCTGTCATCCGTCAAATGTATTTTCTCTCAAGGATCAGTGAAGAGGGTTCCGTCGCTTTCAAGAGGGTTTTTGTTATCCGCGCCGGGATCCTTGAAATTTTCTTTTTTATTTACTCCCGTTTCTTCGCTCCTTCGCTTCACCGGTATTAATATTCATAAGTAAATTGCCGGGATAATCTTGGGAATAGGTTTGCTTGTAATGGATTTTGATGTCGCTCTTTTTTGTGAATGGTGAAAGTGATAGCGCGGATTAATTTGTGGAATGGAAATTGTATAGGATTGTAAATAATGTTTCTATCAGTGCAGTCACCTAAATTAAAAATTCACCGAAATGTAAAGTTTCAAGCATATTAGAGGTCTTTTTTCTGGAAAGCAGTTAGGTACTAACGCAACTATACAATATTATTTTCCAAGATAATCAAACTTACGATAACTTTTAAAAATAAATTTTGCTTGAATGGATCTTGTTGATTCCTTTTCTTATAGAATAGATAGCCGTAGTTGCACTGCACTGCAATTTGCCATGGTAAAGATAAGTGATCATACTGACTGCGTATCGTTGGTAGCAGGCGTTGCGTTTAGCTCCATTTGTGTCCAGGCTTTTCTCTTTTATGACATTACGGTAAAATATTAGACAGTACATTGTGCGAAGCTGGGTTAAACACATTTTGTCACTTGTTTTTTTATTAGACAGTACATTATGCGGAGCTGAGTTAGATACATTTTGTCACTTGTTTTTTATTAGACACGAGCTTCTGCCCGCAGCTTCCTCCGCGGCGTGGCCTACGGGAAAATAATCCAACCACCCATTTCACTTTAAGGGTAGAATTTCGAAAAATCCTTTCTTAGCGGATGCCTACGTCATATCATCTACCTGCCTGCAAAATTTCAGCCCGATCCGTCCAGTGGTTTGGGTTGTGCGTTGATAGATCACTATGTCAGTCAGTCCTTTGAGTTATATATATTTATAGAAGAAAGAAGAAGAAGAAGATTACACTGTGCGGACCAGAGTTAGATACATTTTGATCGTGCACTAGTTAGGATGTAGTCAAAAAGTATTAGGTATTGTTCTATTTTTAGTACAATACTTAAGAAAAACTTCCCGTTTTAGTACTGAGCAATAAACGAAACCTCCTTTTAATAATTTTCTTTAATAAATTAATGAAATAAAGATTAAATTAATATGTAAGCGTTAGTCACAGTTCACAGTTACTTAAAACTAGTTTAAGTATCCACTAACCCTTTTACAAACACCTGTTGTCCTGTCATGGGAAAGAATCCGTACAAAAGGCAAGACGATATCAATGAGTATTGTTTTCAACCGCAGAGTTGCGATGGGTGTATTTGTTATATGAAATAAAATAATATAATGAACAATTAGTTGAAATAAACATGAAACCTGTTTATTTTAATTGTAGTTTTTGAATTACTTTAATTAGGTAGTGCTAATTAGGTCTGGAGGTATTTTATTCTATTTAGGTTTAGAAATATTTGAAAAGTTTTTTGGTATACGTATTTTTATATGTATTACCCGTTTTCTTTAAATCAATTTTTAGGATATAAAGTATCTTATTGAATTATAAGTAATAATAAAAGCAATCGGTGTCCAATTTGTTTGTCTAAAACGGTAACGCAAACAGACAAACTGACATCTGTTCACTTTTTATTAGTACTACTTTATTACTGGAAAAGTAGAGATCAAAGATTTCAAAAATGTTGTTTTTGTTTCTGAACTCTACAAATAGATACAATGATATAAACATGATTATTCATATCGTAAGATTTACCAATAATATTCAAGTATAAATATAATACTCAAAAGAACTCATAGGTACCTACTATTAAAATGAAAAAAAAAAAAAACCTACCAAGCAGTAATATCTCTAACAAAAAGGCTCAATACAAGAGCAACATCAAAGCTTCCAAAAATTAATTTAATCCAAAGTCGTGTTCAATACAGATGCAATCTAATATTACCTACAATAAATATTGGAGACAAGCAAATATGAATACAAAGAAGAAAAGGCGTATAAATCAGAACATTCTTCGGTGATATCATAATGAAATCAGAAAAGTTTAAAGGGAAGACGAAGAAAGCTCCCTTTTAGGAAGAATCATGAAATTAGGGATGAGCTAAAGTCAAGAGTTTTTATATCGACGTTTAGTAGTGATTGTCATTACTTAGAAATTTTTTACTAACGGTGTTTAATTTAAAAGATATATTTTGTTAATCATTATTTTTTTTGTTATTTTTTTTGATGACTATCTCTCCTAATGTGATGTTTTCGTTGTTTCATCATCATCGTCAGCTTGCCCACAGCTGGACAAAGACTGATTAAAAAATATATTATCACAATTTTTTTACCTATTTAAGTGGTTATTTTTACGATATATATTTTACCAGTGAGATTTTTCCTAGTTAAATCTTTAAACGAATATAATAATTATACGGTTTATTTATAATGATTCAATAGACTATTTATACGTTTGCTCTTGTTTTTTGCTTATACTGACATCGCCAAAAGTCTCTCCAAAAATATCAACGTACCAAACCATGTTTTCTTAATGATTTTCCAAAACACCGCGTTTTCTATTTCGACAAAACGAGAAAAAGTTCACCTTAACGAACGTCGGCGTAAAAAACGTCACAAAAATAATTTCGAAATTCACAAATGAATTTCAAACTCACAATATGGATGAGACGTTATAATTCGGAAAGTAAAAGGTACAAAACCGAGTTATTGAGATTTCCCCCGTGTATTACGGTGTTTTTATTATTTGGACGCCTCACCGTCAGATAAGACGTAATGGGAACTTTTGTATGAATTTGTGTTCCATTTAAATTACTGCAAGTGTTTCTTTTTAGACAATTTTTAGCACTGACTACGTAATAAAAATTACATGATATTTCAAAGTTAATATCTAATTTAAACAAATATCAAAAGGTATATGAGCAAGCAGTAGTGTGCAAGTATACTACTACTACTACTGTCTTCCAGTTTGAAGGGTACAGCAGCTAGTGAAATTATTGGGCAAATGAGATTTGATAATCTGATCTCACAGTCGAATAATATTATAACCAGACTGTGCTGATGTCTCAGAATGATGTGCGCAGTGCAGTGTCGTGCAGTGCACTTTATATTTTGGAGTTCCGTATGACACTGTTCTGTTATGGGCGGCCGTGTCACTTAACATCAGGTAAACGACTAGCTCGTCACATCATTCACTTACATAAAAAATGGAAATAGTATCTGACCACGTCCCACCTGAGAGTTACTTAATTTGATTTAATAAATAAAAAGAAAAAAGCCCAAACCCTACTAATCCTAATCTATTTTTGAGTTTCCAAATCTTTTGTCACTTACAACTAGTATTATTAGTTATTCCGCGCTTGCCATAAACTTTTGGCAATTCTCGAAAATAATGTTGCGAGTGTAAAAAAAAAACGATTACAATAAAAAATTTTAAGCCTCCATGCCGAGTGAGTAAAATATTTTCGCAACAAATGTGTTATGCGCGAAACGTTATTATTAACAATAAATCGCATACGGCACGTTATGCGTTATAACTTATAACGTATCAACACATTTGTGATGTATGCTTTTTATGATGCTATTTGCTTATCTGCGAAAAAGGTACGCTGATAGATGAGAGGAGAATCTTTATAGACTTTTTCGTTTGATGGGAGCTTAAGTCTTTTAATTTACATCTAATATTGAATAAATAAATGAATATTTAAAAATTTATAACTAGGTATAAAAATAAACATTGTTATAATATAAAATAGAAAAAAAAGTTACAACTAAAAACATTATTTACAATATAAATATGCCATCCAACTCACCACCGCGTGGTAAGGTTACCAGAATACTGGCAGCATTACTTCGCTCATCGCTGAATAAGAAGACTTAGCTTCTGAGCAAAGTATATGGCAGCTCTGGGATCCCCTGACGCCACCTAGCCCCAAACTAAGCAAAGCTATGGAAACCGGATAACTAAAAAAATACTTTTTTGTTTGTAAATACATACATTGAATACAATTTAACACCTGGACACAAAACAAGTACATATCGTGTTTGTTCTGTGTTCTTTGTGTTGTATGACATAGGTTCATCACGCAAATGTTTGTCCTGAGTGAGAATTGAACCCACAACCTATAGTTTGGAAGACGGAGCTTTTACCAACTGAGCTATCATCATCATCATTATCAGCTTATCCACTGCGAAACATAAGCCTCTTCCAAAGCACGCCACTGAGCTCGGTCTATGGCTCACTGAGCTATCAGGCCAGTCATAAAAGTTTTCGTTTTGGAAAATTTAAATTGTTTGTTTTGTTTTAGGTTATGTAATAAAGTATTAAAAGTAGAAAGTATTTCATGAAGTTCTACAGTCACAATAATTTCAAACGTCAGACGTCAGACCATACTCTACGAAAAATTTAATAGCATGCTATAATGCAAAAAAAAAAAAAAACATTAGTATTTGAATTTTTAGTATGATCATTTTCGTTTGGTCGTTTTTCTGGCTAGTGTTGTTGCTTCATAAACTTTGTGACTGACCCTGTATTGTTTTCCATAATGTTAGTAGCTGATATCACGATTGAGTACCTTTTTACAGCCAAAAGAAAAGAATAACACAAATCTCACCCCGCCAACGTTATTGTAATCTACGCAATAAAAACGTTATTAAATTTAAGACTTTTACTTTTTTATAACGGAAGATGGAATACGCGTTTCATATCAGTTGTTAAAATAACGATGGATTTGGACGATCGCGGCACGTGTAGTGTGTAAAATTGGTAATAATATATGGGCGTTTTTATTTACTAACTCGTTTCTGTTTACGTTAGTTTTAGCTGTGAAAACTAGCTGCTATTTATTTAACTATTTGGTGCGCAGTTAGAATTGATTTATTCACACCATATCAGTATATTTATTGATAAATATTAAAGACAAAGTACGGACTCAAGTAAAATAGGCAAAAGAAAGTTGTGAGCATTAATGGTACCTCTTAATCATCATCATCATCAAAAGTTCACTCTTGAAGGTAGGCGATCTCTTGCGACCAACACCTCCTCGCGGTATTAAGTATTAACAAAGCTTGATTTCCAGCCAGAATAAGTGATTTCGTTAAAAAAATATATTATCTAAAACGAAATTTTTATATATCAATTATTGACCCGTAGCTCGGTTGGTGTTAAACCTGCCTTCTGAGCTGTTAGGTTGTGGGTTCAATGCCCACCCAGGACAAACATTATGCGATAAACATCGATGCTTTTTCTGTGTCTGGATGTTATATTGTATTCTATGTATGTATTTATAAAAACAAAAAAGTATCTAAGTATCAGTTATCTGGTTTCCATAGTATAACCTTTGATTTGTTTGGGGCCAGATGGCGCTGTGTGAAATGTCGGCAAATATTTGTAACAAAATAATTAATATGTCTTACCAAGGTAATAATTTTTTCTTTTATCTCTTAAACTATGGATCATGTCTGATCAAAGATTTTTAATTATACATTTTATTTTAATGAGACTCAACTCTCATAAGAATAAGGAGACACACGTTATGGCGAAATCCTATTTCTATTACATTTAACCAATATTTTGTTTCTTTTCTAAACAAAATTCCACGTCTCTTATCTACAAGCACCCATACCTAAGACATTTACAATTGAATGCGCGGCGGTAGCTTATTTTATGTTATCCATTCCATCCACCATATCCCCTTTACAACAGCCGACATAAAAATAGCAAATAAAAGATTTGCTGTAAAAATTAAACCTCTTAAGAAATCTCCCCTTAGTGGAATAAATGATATAATTTTTATTGTTGTTCTAAAAATGCTCATAATCTTGCCGCCATCTTTGTTTAACAAAAGCCATTTTGTTTTCAACTGTTCGAATTTTGAAAACGTTGGTTTATAATTTGCGCAAATTACGTAGCGGGAGTTTAGGCGGGAAAATGTGAAAGATCACGTCGCCGCATTGTATTATTTTCCAAAACTTGTGTTATTTTCAGTGTTAGTTCATAAAATTTGTGGCATTTTATTCGTTTTGTGCTGTATTACAGGCATGAGTGAGGGAAATTGATATAATAATGGCGAAACGCTTCTTTTCGTGTTGTTTCCAAAACTACATAGAAGCTTCTAGTAAAGTTGCCGCCACTTTACTAGGAGTATGAATTGACTAGACTAGACTATGATTTAATTTGATGACTTGGACTGTGACTTGACTTGACACATAATATATTATATTATGTGTCAAGTCAAGTCACAGTCACAGTATAATATTAATTAACTTGAGAAATCATCAATTGCTTGACACTGGCTAAATACACAAAAATGTGAAGCCAAAACAAAAAAAATTACGTACCTACCGGCCTAACCAGTATTTTTTTGCATAAAGTAAGACACAGTAAATGCTCATAGTGATAGACTTTTTATTTTGATTAAAGGTGAGTTTCGTATTGCTGATTTCGTATCCGAAAGCATTAAATTAAAACACAATAAAAATTAAAATTAAACGCTCATAAAATGTAAAACCTCATTATACAATTTAACTGTCAATAAACATAATTTAACGAGAGTTTCGATTTAAAAATAAATTAACGTCAATTTATTTGTCAAAATTACGTCATAAAATTAACGGACAGTGTCAGGATTTGACGTTCGAAGTTCAAACTTTAATGATTATAAAAAATATACCAATTTTAATTTTATATGACGTTTAGTACCGGCGACGCGTGCGCATGCTAACAAAGCAGTTTTATACAGGCTGTTACATTTTATGACCGTCTTGCATATAGTGATAAAGGGTGTTCCGAACGTTTATCGACTATTTAGTGCTAATTGCCTGTCTTTTTACGTCCTATACGGTTATAAATTATAATATTTTTTCTCGTAAAATATATTAATGAGTCTTACATGTGTCTTTTTAGAAGTCTTCATTTAGAGCGTTCACGATTTTAATTTCTTGTTAAGCCATTGTAATTTTTATGATAAAAACTCAATTTTTAACATTTTTACATAGCTAGTCCCATCTTAAGTTTACTATAGATTCTTATAATACTAGCTTCTGCCCGCGGCTTCGCCCGCGTGGCCTATAAGAAACGAATGGCCGAAACAAACATAAACGCTCTCTCTCTCGATATATTATACAAACTGACAATATCCCAAACAATGCAAATTATAGAACAAGTTGCGTATAAATTTTCGAGTCAATTGATCCAGAGAAGAAATTTTTCCACACCGACCATTTCACACACATAGGGATAGAATTTTGAAAAACCCTTTCTTAGTCAATATCTACACTTTACAAAGAGCACACCCTCCAAATTTCAAGTCTCTAGGACCAGTGGTTTAGACTGTGCGTTGATATATAAGCCAGTCAGTCAAGACTTTAAATTGTATATGTGTAAACTAGCTTCTGACAGCGGCTTCAAACGCAAGGCCTATAGGAAAATAATTCAACCACCCATTTCACCTTGTTAGGGGTGGAATTTTGAAAAACCCTTTCTTAGTGGATACCTACACGTTACAAAGAACACACCATCCAAATTTCAAGTCTCCAAGAGCAGTGGTTTAGGCCGTGCGTTGATATATAAGTTAGTCAGTCAGGACTTTAAATTCTATATGTGTAGACTAGCTTCTGCCAGCGGCTTCAACCGCATGGCCTATAGGAAAATAATTCAACCACCCAATTCACCTTCTTAGGGGTGGAATTTCTAAAAACTTTTTCTTAGTGGATACCTACACGTTACAAAGAACACACCATCCAAATTTCAAGTCTCTAGGTCCAGTGGTTTAGGTTGTTTGTTGACAAATAGTATACTCGTATTAGTGTGACATAATCTATAAGTCTTATTTTAAGGGGAGAAGGCATGGCTCCCGAAATACAGTGTTAAACTAATTCGAGAGTCAATGGAGTCTTGCAAAAAATGCAAGTCTTTTATGTCAATAAAATATTATTTGATTGATTGATTGATTGATATATAAGTCATATATGTATAAATATATTTATAGATTTATGCCTCACGGTTTGACATACTTACAACTCCGCTCTTCAAACACACTTGTACTTGCAACTTCACGACATACTACGTATTTTTTAGATACTTTCCCAGTCACAGCGGTTCATCTCTGGAACTGGGCGATTACGTAACTCGATTGCAGCCAATAGAAACACAAATTTGTATGGATTTGACAGTTTGAATACGCAGCTTATGTGCATAGTTAGTATGAAAATTTCTCCTGTTGCATTGCAATCAAAGTTTTGTGATCACCCCCTTATAAGATCCGGACGTGTAACGTCAAGGACCATTTAAAACTCTCTGTCTATCTATTTTCACTAACTTATCTCCCGCTCAACTTCTGTTCGCCTCGTCCGATCAATTTCCGTAACGCTCTCGTCACGCATTCACCAGCTTACTCCCCAAGTCAAACATGCGTAAAGAAGTTTTACTTCAAAATATTGGTCACATTCAGAAATGTTTATTTATAATGGTTATTATACATACTCCATTAACCTCAATTTATATCCACGGTTATATCTCTACCCTGGATATATAAAACCAGCCTCACAGATACTTAATGCACGCACACATGGATACTTGTTTAAGTTTATCACAAACAGGCGATTAGCCAAAATCCTTACGACTTGACCATAAATAATGTATAAAAATATAGTCAAAAAAGAATAACTACATTTTTTTATTGTCACGCGTTTATGTGAATCTCGCTTAATTTCAGGGTTCCGCAGACAGAAATCATATTTTGTGGTTTTGAAGTTTTGTTTTCATTTCGACAACTTATCTATCAGAAGTTGCCGTTGCTTCATTTAGTAATCGTTTGCATGATTTAAGTAAGGTTATTCTTATAAATGAATAAATAAAAATAAAAATATAACGAGTGCGCTTCATCATAACAAATTTGTAAACAAAGCAAAAAAGATCACAAAATATTATCTCTTTCTTTCTCTCTCTTTATAGCACTTCTATGAGAGGAAAAGAGATACAAGCCGATGATAATGATGATCATCATTAAAAAGACAGTTTAGTAAAAACTTGAAATTGTTATAAAAACGAGTGTGCTTACACCACACGACTGTAGTAAAACTTCTTTAGCTCCAGCTATCGGCCGGCATAACTTAGTTTTTGGTTTATTTAATGTTAATGTCGCCATCTTGGCAATTGTAAATTTTCATTTTACTGAAAAAACCAACATAAAATTAGGAAAATCGAAAAAGCTCGCGTCGCTGCATTGTATTATTTTCCAAAACTTGTGTTTTTTTCAGTGTTAGTGCATAAAATTGGTGGCATTTTATTCGTTAAGTGCTGAATTACAGGCATGAGTGTGGGAAAGTGGTATGATGATGGTGAAACGTTCCTTTTCGTGTTGTTTCCAAAACTACATAGAAGCTTCTGGTTAAGTTACCACCACTTTACTAGGAGTATGACTTTATTAGACTAGACTATGACTTAACTTGATGACTTGGACTGTGACTTGACTTGACTCAACACATTATATGATATTCATTAAATTGAGATATTATCAATTACTTAACACTGGCTAAATACACATAACACTTTTTAAACTTTCGCGACTTGAACTCATAATGTAAAGATAAAACGGGTCTATTCGCGCACAAAAATTATCAAAATATAATTTTGACTAACCTCGACGTTTCGACCAAGTTACATTGGCCGTGGTCACGAGGGGACTGGAGTAGCGGGTGTCAGCATCGTGCAGAACGGGCGTCGTCTCCAACTACCCGCATTTGATGTTGTAAATTTTCACTATCAATATCCCGGCATATAATACTAACAGTATCGGCAGTTACACGCGAACACAAATCGCGACGCGAACACCTACTTATCACCGGATTCCACGCTGAGGATAACCTATAGCCATCTTCCCGATTGAAATTACTATACTTCTTAATTTCAATGGCTTCTCGGACAACTCTTGGGTAAAATTGTTTGTCAGTAGCGAGAACTTTAGGGGCATGAAGTTCGATCCAGTGGTTTGGTCCTGACTCAAGCAAATGCTCGGCAATCGCAGATTTATTGGTTTGTCGGTTTTTCACAGCTGCGATATGTTCCTTAACCCTTTCCGCAATGGTACGTTTTGTCTGACCAATGTAGGAACTACCACAGCTGCAGTCAATCTTATAAACGCCGGGTGTTTGAAACGGGATGATGTCTTTCACTGGCCCCACCTGCTGTGCCACCTTGAATAACGGAGTGTATACAGTCTTGATGGAGTACTTTCTTAGTGCTGTTCCAACTTTGTCCGTTACCCCCTTCACGTAAGGTAAAAACACCGGCTGTCTACAAACATCAAAAACCGCCTTATTCGTGTATCTGCGCCTGGGCCGCATATTGTTCACCGTATAACCGTTATGTTTAAGTACCTCCCGAACATAAGATAATTCTGATTGTAGATGTTCAGGGTCACAGAGATCATAAGCCCGGTTTATAAGTGATGTAGCCACGGACTTTAAGTGGCAAGGGTGGTGGTGAGACATTGCGTTCAGGTATCTGTCCGTATGCGTTGGTTTCCTATAAACCGAGTGTGCCAGGGATCCGTCTGGTTTTACCATCAATATGACATCAAGGAACGCCAACGACCTGTCGACTTCAACTTCAACCGAAAACTTAACCCTTGGGTGTATGGACTCCAGATGATGTTTTAATAGCTCCACTTCTTTCTGACCACCACTTAATATGCAGAAAACGTCGTCAACGTAACGCTTCCATATCTTTACCCCTGACGACTGCAGTTGTAATGCATGCTCGAAGTGCTCCATCCAGATATTTGCTAATACCGGTGCTACCGGACTACCCATAGCTACACCATCTATCTGGATGTAATACTGCCCATGATACAGAAAGTAATTACCATCTAAGCAATTACGAAGCAAAACCATATAATCTTCCGAAAGGTTATTTTCCCGAAGTTTTTCTCTGACAACTTCTAGGCATTCCTTAACCGGAACGTTGGTGAAAAGTGACTCGACGTCAAAACTCACCATAATATCATTTGGTTCCAGTCTGATACCTTTAATGATTTCAATAAAATGACGCGAATCTTTCACGAAAGAAGCTGTCCTTCCCACCAAAGGCTGCAGTACCGATGCGACGTGCTTCGCGAGGTGATAAGTGGGCGAGTCAATCTGACTGACAATAGGTCGCAACGGTATGCTGGTCTTGTGAATTTTCGGTAAGCCATAAAACTTAGGCGCTTGTACACTTTTGGGCTTATACAGACGTTCGTAAACCTCCTCCGTGAACAGGTCTTGATAATCCCTGACTACGGCTCGTATACGTCGGTTAACTCGGGCAGTAGGGTCGTACGACACTGGTTTATAAATGCTTGTGTCGCATAACAAATCCTGTACCTTATCATTGTAATCAGATGTGTTCATCACTACAGTGGCGTTACCCTTATCAGCCTTAAGCACTAAGATCTCGTCATTCTTCCGGATACTTGTGAGAGCCGCGCGCTCTTCTTTAGTGATGTTACTTTTAGGCAGCTTTGCCTTTCTCAAAATAACAGCTACATCCTGCCTTAGAGCTTCGGCATCCCCGGGTGGTATTTTGTTGCGCAAAATGGCTGCTTCCACATTACTGATTACGTTTTCGTACGGAATTTGTATTGGTGTCGTCGCAAAATCCAACCCTCTAGCCAAAACATTATGTGCTGCATCATCTAGCGAAATGTTGGACAAGTTAATCACCGTATTTTGATGTGTGTTTTTGTCAGGTAAACTTTTTGCCGACTTACGCGACAACAACTTCTCCAACTTTTTAAGATGTCCCTTACTGCACAAGTCGTATGTACGACAAGCTTGTTGGTGCGTGATCCGGTCACAAATCTCAAAGTCATTCCGCGATAACACTGCACTACACTCCGTATGTATTTCGTATAACTGTCGCTGCACTCGGTCAAGGTCATAGTGATAGTTACGTATTAATTGTTTTAACAGACGGACACTCGCATTCCGCAGAATTTCTCCGGCGAATGCAATATCATTGCGAGGTCTTATTCGCACACATACAGGTAAAACATCATTATCACGGCACTTTGTTAAAAATGTCACTGATGTTTCTAAACGCATTCGTTTTTTACGTAAAAATTCTAGGTGACGAATTTTGTGTGCAATTTCCGGCCCGTATCGGTTTGCTATAACACTTTTTAAACTTTCGCGACTTGAACTCATAATGTAAAGATAAAACGGGTCTATTCGCGCACAAAAATTATCAAAATATAATTTTGACTAACCTCGACGTTTCGACCAAGTTACATTGGCCGTGGTCACGAGGGGACTGGAGTAGCGGGTGTCAGCATCGTGCAGAACGGGCGTCGTCTCCAACTACCCGCATTTGATGTTGTAAATTTTCACTATCAATATCCCGGCATATAATACTAACAGTATCGGCAGTTACACGCGAACACAAATCGCGACGCGAACACCTACTTATCACCGGATTCCACGCTGAGGATAACCTATAGCCATCTTCCCGATTGAAATTACTATACTTCTTAATTTCAATGGCTTCTCGGACAACTCTTGGGTAAAATTGTTTGTCAGTAGCGAGAACTTTAGGGGCATGAAGTTCGATCCAGTGGTTTGGTCCTGACTCAAGCAAATGCTCGGCAATCGCAGATTTATTGGTTTGTCGGTTTTTCACAGCTGCGATATGTTCCTTAACCCTTTCCGCAATGGTACGTTTTGTCTGACCAATGTAGGAACTACCACAGCTGCAGTCAATCTTATAAACGCCGGGTGTTTGAAACGGGATGATGTCTTTCACTGGCCCCACCTGCTGTGCCACCTTGAATAACGGAGTGTATACAGTCTTGATGGAGTACTTTCTTAGTGCTGTTCCAACTTTGTCCGTTACCCCCTTCACGTAAGGTAAAAACACCGGCTGTCTACAAACATCAAAAACCGCCTTATTCGTGTATCTGCGCCTGGGCCGCATATTGTTCACCGTATAACCGTTATGTTTAAGTACCTCCCGAACATAAGATAATTCTGATTGTAGATGTTCAGGGTCACAGAGATCATAAGCCCGGTTTATAAGTGATGTAGCCACGGACTTTAAGTGGCAAGGGTGGTGGTGAGACATTGCGTTCAGGTATCTGTCCGTATGCGTTGGTTTCCTATAAACCGAGTGTGCCAGGGATCCGTCTGGTTTTACCATCAATATGACATCAAGGAACGCCAACGACCTGTCGACTTCAACTTCAACCGAAAACTTAACCCTTGGGTGTATGGACTCCAGATGATGTTTTAATAGCTCCACTTCTTTCTGACCACCACTTAATATGCAGAAAACGTCGTCAACGTAACGCTTCCATATCTTTACCCCTGACGACTGCAGTTGTAATGCATGCTCGAAGTGCTCCATCCAGATATTTGCTAATACCGGTGCTACCGGACTACCCATAGCTACACCATCTATCTGGATGTAATACTGCCCATGATACAGAAAGTAATTACCATCTAAGCAATTACGAAGCAAAACCATATAATCTTCCGAAAGGTTATTTTCCCGAAGTTTTTCTCTGACAACTTCTAGGCATTCCTTAACCGGAACGTTGGTGAAAAGTGACTCGACGTCAAAACTCACCATAATATCATTTGGTTCCAGTCTGATACCTTCCTGATACCACTTTTCACCAACGTTCCGGTTAAGGAATGCCTAGAAGTTGTCAGAGAAAAACTTCGGGAAAATAACCTTTCGGAAGATTATATGGTTTTGCTTCGTAATTGCTTAGATGGTAATTACTTTCTGTATCATGGGCAGTATTACATCCAGATAGATGGTGTAGCTATGGGTAGTCCGGTAGCACCGGTATTAGCAAATATCTGGATGGAGCACTTCGAGCATGCATTACAACTGCAGTCGTCAGGGGTAAAGATATGGAAGCGTTACGTTGACGACGTTTTCTGCATATTAAGTGGTGGTCAGAAAGAAGTGGAGCTATTAAAACATCATCTGGAGTCCATACACCCAAGGGTTAAGTTTTCGGTTGAAGTTGAAGTCGACAGGTCGTTGGCGTTCCTTGATGTCATATTGATGGTAAAACCAGACGGATCCCTGGCACACTCGGTTTATAGGAAACCAACGCATACGGACAGATACCTGAACGCAATGTCTCACCACCACCCTTGCCACTTAAAGTCCGTGGCTACATCACTTATAAACCGGGCTTATGATCTCTGTGACCCTGAACATCTACAATCAGAATTATCTTATGTTCGGGAGGTACTTAAACATAACGGTTATACGGTGAACAATATGCGGCCCAGGCGCAGATACACGAATAAGGCGGTTTTTGATGTTTGTAGACAGCCGGTGTTTTTACCTTACGTGAAGGGGGTAACGGACAAAGTTGGAACAGCACTAAGAAAGTACTCCATCAAGACTGTATACACTCCGTTATTCAAGGTGGCACAGCAGGTGGGGCCAGTGAAAGACATCATCCCGTTTCAAACACCCGGCGTTTATAAGATTGACTGCAGCTGTGGTAGTTCCTACATTGGTCAGACAAAACGTACCATTGCGGAAAGGGTTAAGGAACATATCGCAGCTGTGAAAAACCGACAAACCAATAAATCTGCGATTGCCGAGCATTTGCTTGAGTCAGGACCAAACCACTGGATCGAACTTCATGCCCCTAAAGTTCTCGCTACTGACAAACAATTTTACCCAAGAGTTGTCCGAGAAGCCATTGAAATTAAGAAGTATAGTAATTTCAATCGGGAAGATGGCTATAGGTTATCCTCAGCGTGGAATCCGGTGATAAGTAGGTGTTCGCGTCGCGATTTGTGTTCGCGTGTAACTGCCGATACTGTTAGTATTATATGCCGGGATATTGATAGTGAAAATTTACAACATCAAATGCGGGTAGTTGGAGACGACGCCCGTTCTGCACGATGCTGACACCCGCTACTCCAGTCCCCTCGTGACCACGGCCAATGTAACTTGGTCGAAACGTCGAGGTTAGTCAAAATTATATTTTGATAATTTTTGTGCGCGAATAGACCCGTTTTATCTTTACATTATAAATACACATAAGTGTGGAGCCAAACCCCAACAAAAAAATAAACATAAAATTACAAATTCTAAGTAATTTTTAACTTTGTTATGTTGACAATGGAGATCTACGTTAACCAACAACTTTCAATTCCATTCACCTCGTCACGCATTCACCAGCTTACTCCTCAATTCAAGCGTGCGTAATCACACTATCAAACTAATATTATAAAGGCGAAAGTTTGTATGTGTGTATGTTTCTTACTCTTTCACGCCCAAACGGCTGAATGGATTTATATGAAATTTGGTACCAAGATAGCTCATACACTGGATTAACATATGGGCTACATTTTATCCCGGAAAAGTGAAATTTTCCCGTGGGATGAGCAAATAATTAAAATACTTTTATCCGCGGGTGAAATCGCAGGGCGTAACTAGTACTTCAATAATCCGAATTTTAAAGGATTTATTAAACTTAACGGAACCCACATCACCATGTACCGACTCCCTCATAAACAATTGCGACGCGACACGCGCGATACAGTCCGATATATCTTTACGATCGAATTTAATATATCGCATGTCATCGTAAACGTCAGCCGGAGTGGATGCTCGTTGCGTTCGACATTGTTATTTGTAGCCCACGCGGTTTTTAACGACAAGCTTTTACAAGATTGCGTGTGAAAAAAACAAAAGATAGCTACAAAAAAATCATCCTAAAAAAAGTTTGTGCTTTAAACCACACGACTGAAGTAAAACTTTAGTTTAGCTCCATCTATCGGTCGGTATAACTTTTTTTTTGCTTTGTTTAATGTCAATGTCGCAATTCAGATATATTTTTTTGGTTTGGCTCCACACTTTTGTGTATTTAGCCAGTGTCAAGTAATTATCTTGACAATTGTAAATGGCGCTGTGTGAAATGTCCACAAATAAGTATAATAAATAAGTATTTGTATTATTTTCCATAACTTGTATTATTGGTGGCAATTTATTCGTTAAATGCTGTATTACAGGCATGAGTGTAAGAAAGTGTTATAATGATTGTGAAACGTTTCTTTTCGTGTTGTTTCCAAAACTACATAGAAACTTCTGGTAAAGTTGCCACCACTGGGAGTATGACTTAGACTATGACTTGACTTGATGACTTGGACTATGACTTGACTTGACACATATGTAATATTAATAAATTTGAGATTTTAGCAATAACTTGACACTGGCTAAATACACAAAAGTGTGGAGCCAAAACAAAACAGAAAAATAATGGCGCTGTGTGAAATGTCGACAAACTTTTATTATTTAATAATTTATTGATATTTAAATAATTTATAGATTTCAAAAGACGAAGCTTCGATATCATCGCAAATTGTATTCAACAAACCGATCTCATTCTAAAACACCTTCGCAATACTTCGATCAAAAGTATTCTCGTTCGCATACAAAATTCATGGCTTGCGATAAAATATTTCAATGATCTAAGATAAAATTGAGCTGTTACGTTGACAGTCCTTTTTATAGTTCATCCAAGTCAATGCTAGATCTTCTCGAGTGACACACAGATCAATAAGTTGGCGGTGTTGGCTGACCGATGACACTCACTACCTATACGGTACCTATTACTAGGTCATCAAAACCGCACAGATTTTAAGAATTTTCTAGAATTTCCCACAAGAAATTTAAGGGAGTCACCGCCCAAATATGCTGAATATTTGAAAAAAATATTGAAAGAAATCTTCTTGATTTGAGGAGTAAGCTGGTAAATGCGTAATGAAGCGAACGGAAATAGAAAGTTGTTGGTTCACATAGATTTCGATTGTCAACAAAGTTAAAAATTACTTTGGTATATCCGGTAAAATGACTATTTACAGTTATCAGAGTGGCGACATTAACATTAAATATAGCAAAAAAAAAAGTTATACCGGCCGATAGATGGAGCTAAAGAAGTTTTACTTCAGTCGTGTGGTCTGAATCACACTCGTTTTTATCACAATTCATGTTTTTATCTAAACTGTCTTTTAAATAATGACCATCGTTAACGTCGGCTTACATCTCTTTTCCTCACATGGAAGTGCTCCAGAGTGAAAGAGAGAAAGAGAGAGGGCGAGAGAGAGAGAGAGAGAGAGAGTATTATGTGTAGCAATTACGCTGGCTATCTACTACATGGCGAGTACTCGTTTTGTGATTTTTGATTGATTTCATGCCAAATCGTTCCACAATTTGGTGTGATACCTGATGAGTCAACTATTTCATTTTTCCGTCAGTGTTCAGTTCAGTTTGGCGAACAAGTTGGTCACGAGCTTGCGCGCCGTACAGTTGTTCGTTTTTAACTTTGTTGTTTTATTATGTGATGTTATAGCATTATAACATATCGTAAGGTTAGTTTTTATGCTTCATTAAATATTTTTCATCGTCCTTTAGATTCATATTTACAACAATGTTGGAAAATTTATAGTAAATCAACTATATGGAAGTTGTTTAGTAAAAGTAGAACAGAATTATGAAACTTAGGGTATTAAAACTTTAACAGCTTTATTAATAAACACGAACTAGCTTTAGACTAGTTACACCATCGTTTGTCTCTTTTGATCCAGCTAAATATTCCAGTAGCAAAAAAAGGACAAAAGCTGAAGTAACTAATCCGAGACTAATACCCGTTTATTAATAAGGCTGTAAATGTATGGTACCGTACCATCAAATCTGTTGTCAATTTTTGCTATCTCTTTCTAACAGTTGAGACAATGTCTTCATTAAAAAGAGATGGTGGAGTATTCACTGAACAAATAAGTTGCTAAATGTAAGGATGAATTATGAGTATATTAGCCTTTTGAGAGTTTAACACATTTTTTGTGATGTACAAAGTAATAGTACAAATAGTTAAACAAAAGAAACCACAGAAATAAATAAAATGTACAAGAGAGATATCTAATATTGCTAATAAAATATTTATTATCTACTTACCTTTGCCAATTTCATTTATACAAACATCAATACGCATTCATTTTAGTGATAAACAAAAACTCAAAAGAATTTGAATTAATTTGAACTCCTTTCATATAACCTCTTTTTTATGTCAATAAATCTGATAGGTTGAACTTATCGTTCTGAAAAGGAATGTTTATCTCTGATACTTAAGGTTCAAAGTTGTAAGGTTAGTAAGGATTTGTAGGATATTGATAGCCAGTGAATATCGTAAGGGGTTCTTACTTTAAAAGTTTTTGATTTTGTCAACAATCCAAAAGTACAAATTGTAGGCATGGCTGGTTGAATTTGTACACTTGTGATATTCTATTAAAGATAATTATGGAGCTTTGGCGGGAAAACGAAAAAGATCGCGTCGCTGCATCGTATTATTTTCCAAAACTTGTTATTTTCAGTGTTAGTGCATAAAATTGGTGGTGTTTTATCCGTTAAGTGCTGGATTACAGGCATGAGTGTGGGAAAGTGGTATAATGATGGTGAAAGGTTTTTTTTTCTTGTTGTTTCCAAAACTCCATAGAAGCTTCAAGTAAAGTTGCCACCACTTTACTAGGAGTGTGATTTTGACTAGACTATGACTTGACTTGACTTGATGACTTCGACTGTGACTTGCTTGACACATATTTGCGTAAATATCATTAACTTGAAAAATTATCAATTAGGTACTTGACACTGGCTAAATACACAAAAGTGTAGAGCAAAAATATATAAAAATAATAATTATTGGAAAATCATACATGTTTGTACGAACAATCTTACAGTTTACCAAAACTTGTGTTATTTTCAGTATTATAAAATCAATTTAACATTATTAAAAGTAAATAAAACCTTTTTTTCTCTCTAGGGCTCTATTGAATTATTTAATAAAGCGTCTACATCTTTTTTTTTAAATTCTGCTTTACCTTAGACTCCTGGGTCCGTGTTTTTTTTTTTAAATATAATACTTACATATTTGTTTGTTGTATTTTTGTTTTAACAAAATCAATACGGGAGAGACATATTTTTTATTTTTTCTTACAATTTTGTACACTATAATGGTGTCTACCGCTTCGTTGGAGTTGACTTTGATTTGTCCGTGACGACACATGGCTTGAGCTTGATTTTAATGACTTTAATCAATATTTGACTAGACTTAACTTTAAATCCACTTTGATTAATTATTTGACTAGACCTGACTTTGAATCCACTTTGATGACTTCAATTAATTATATGACTAAACCTGACTTTGAATCCACTTTGATGGCTTCAATTAATTATATGACTATACCTAACTTTGAATCCACTTTGATGACTTCAATTAATTATATAACTAAACCTGACTTTGAATCCACTTTGATGACTTCAATTAATTATATGACTAAACCTGACTTTGAATCCACTTTGATGACTTCAATTAATTATATGACTATACCTGACTTTGAATCCACTTTGATGACTTCAATTAATTATATGACTAAACCTGACTTTGACTCAACTTTGATGACTTCGATTAATTATTTTAACAGACCTGACTTTGAATCCACTTTGATGACTTCGATTAATTATTTTAACAGACCTGACTTTGAATCCACTTTGATGACTTCAATTAATTATATGACTACACCTGACTTTGAATCCACTTTGATGACTTCAATTAATTATATGACTAAACCTGACTTTGACTCAACTTTGATGACTTCGATTAATTATTTTAACAGACCTGACTTTGAATCCACTTTGATGACTTCGATATTTAACTAGATTTGACTATCAACTTTGATGACTTTAATTAACTATTTGACGTTTTCAATAAAGCAAAATCACGAACGAATCATGGATCTACGGGACCCCAAATAATAAAGCACGGCATCCGTATCTCTTTGAAGCGATTTGTCGTGAGTCGTGGTAACCCTATTGTTCCACTTCAAAGGATTTTTTCTTTTGCGGGTAGTCTATTATTACGCTTGTTTGAACGGGTGCGGGCGGTGGAAGTTTATTTGGAATTTACTTATTGGGTAGATTGATTTTGAGGTTGGAGAAGATTTTATGCAGAATTGTGCCACGTTTTTAATACATAATTTGTTATTTTTTTTGGCTCCACACTTTTGTGTATTTAGCCAGTGTCAAGTAATTGATAATTTTTCAAGTTAAAAGGTATTAGATATCTGTGTCAAGTCAAGTCATAATCGAGTCTAGTCTAGTCAAGTCATACCCCTGGTAAAGTGGTGCCAACTTTACCAGAAGCTCCTATGGAATTTTGGAAACAACACGAAAAGAAACGTTTTACCATCATTATACCACTTTCCCACACTCATGCCTGTAATCCAGCAATCAACGAATAAAATGCCACCAATTTTATGTACTAACACTGAAAATAACACAAGTTTTGGAAAATAATACAATGCCACGCGATCTTTTTCGTTTTCCCGCCAAAACTGAATACATACTTAATAATTGAACGCATATTAGGTATGTGCGTTTTAAAGTGATTTAAGTTATATGCGGAATTCACACTCGATCTTACAACAGTGAGGACGTCATCCACCAACCCGCACTTGGCTATTCTCCCTGTAAAAGAAGGTCCGTTCCCTATCAGTTGTATTGGGTAGATGACTTTAATCATATTAAAATAAAATGGCTAGTGAAATATAAGTTTAAAGTTTTAAAAAGGGAGTTTTGGCGGGAAAACGAAAAATATCACGTCGCCGCATTGTATTATTTTCCAAAACTTGTGTTATTTTCAGTGTTAGTGCATAAAATTGGTGGCATTCTATTCGTTAAGTGCTGGATTACAGGCGTGAGTGTGGGAAAATGGTATAATGATGGCGAAACGTTTCTTTTCGTGTTGTTTCCAAAACTCCATAGAAGCTTCAAGTAAAGTTGCCACCACTTTACTAGGAGTATGACTTTGACTAAACTGACTTGACTTGATGACTTCGACTGTGACTGGACACATATTTGCGTGAAATATCATTAACTTGATAAATTATCAATTACTTGACACTGGCTAAATACACGGAGGAGTGGAGCCAAAACATAAAAATTAAAAAAAAAATCCACGTGTAAATTTAACCCGTCAAAAAATATATAAATGACAATGACAGATGCCTAATTCCACAAACGCGACATATCTCACCCTAATTTAAAGATTACAACCCACAGGTACACACCCCTCGCTAATAAAATTAAAAAACCCAATCCTCTTACATTTTATACTGTAGCGTAAATCTACATAATTTTATTACCTAATTTCTGTACCGAATTGAAAAGAGACCGACAAATTGCTTTCATTATTACAGGAAAAGAGATAAAATAAATACAATTTGTACGGAAACGAAAGAGATGGAACACCTGATTATCTTACAGTGAAGCATCAATCGCGGGATCGTTTGCATACAATTATGTGAAGTAAATAAGAAAATAAATTAGTTTTTCGCGAATTGTCTTCGATTCTTTGTTCGCAGTTTTTGGTCTTAATTTTCAATCCCATTCGCTTTGTTGGAACTTGTGCCCTTCTAAATTTGCAGAATAACTAAGCGGTGGTACCTATCTAAACGAACTTTAATAATATTAGTGTATTGAATTAAAAAACATTCTAAAACTATAAAAACGCAATTTTACACACTAACAATCTTAAAACAAAATATAAAACACATAATTTTTCAATAACATTTATAGAAAGAATATTTAGAAACATAATAATTCTGATTTTAATAATAAAAATAATAATAAAAAAAGTATTTGGTGCTCAGAAAAAAAAGCGCAAGTACTTGTAATGTGTCTGGGTGTTGTGGGACCATGGTCCTCGTAGTTCCTGGGTCCCTAGACACGGGGAATCCTAGTTAGGGTCCAGGATCTATGTATGTGATCGTTGGGCGTTATTATTATTATTATAATAGTAACAGTAGTATTATTTTAGTAAGTAGTATATGAAATCCATTTCGAGATTATTCTTCTAAAGAGTTGATATAAAAAAAATCAGACTTTTATATTCAGCATTTCTCAAGTTATTTTAAGTATACCAAACTTCACACTAATATTATAAAGGCGAAAATTTGTATGTGTGTTTTTGTGTATGTGCGTATATTTGTTACTACTTCACGCTCAAACGACTGAATGGATTTGGATGAAATTCGGTACCAAGATAGCTTATAACCTGGATTAACATATAGGCTACATTTTATCCCGGAAAAGTAAAATTTTCTCGTGGGATGAGCAAATAATTAAAATACTTTTTATCCGCAGGGAGCAACTAGCAATACATAAAACTTCACTGATCTACTAAAAAAATAAACCCGACGGCAAAAAAGGTAAAACTATATTTGCAAAGTATTTGTTACATAAACAAACATTTACGAAAGAAAGGGTTTGATATATTTTCTATTGATGGTATCCTGATTTATGTAAAGAGACATTCAGAGGTCTCTTTGATGGTATTTTTATACTGTTTGTCAATACAAACAAATATTAAGATCTTTAGGTAGAGCAGAACCTTTAGCCGGCTGTGACGGCACCCGCGGAGAGAGACGGCTATTTCCGCGGGTGCCGTCACAGCCGGCTAAGGGAATATCCAGGGAATAGCAACATTCCCCTTGATCTGCGTTATAATCTACTGCGAACACCAAGACGCCTGATAGCGTGGTGATTATGGCAACACCGCCCCGATATGACAAGCACAATTTTCAAATAGTGACGCCACGTCACTTTTTTTATGTTTTGGCTCGACACTTTTGTGTATTTAGCCAGTGTCAAGTAATTGATAATTTTTCAAGTTAATGATAGTAACGCAAATATGTGTCATGTCACAGTCAAAGTCATCAAGTCAAGTCATAGTCTAGTCAAAGTCATACTCTTAGTAAAGTGGTAGCAAATTTACTTGAAGCTTCCATGGAGTTTTGGAAACAACACGAAAAAAAACGTTTCACCATCACTATACCACTTTCCCACACTCATGCCTGTAGTCCAGCACTTAACGAATAAAATGCCACCAATTTTATGCACTAACACTGAAAATAACACAAGTTTTAGAAAATAATACAATGCGGCGACGCTATCTTTTTCGTTTTCCCGCCAAAACTCCGTCACTATTTGATTATGTTGATTATGATGTGTCAAAAAACCACGCAGTGACGTCACGTACTAGTTGGAGAGGCATTCAGAGACTTCTTTGGCTGATGATAATAGATAAATAACACCCTATGATCACTTGACTGGACTGGTAGCTCAGTTCTAGTAACCTTGCCTTCTGAGCTGAAGGTTGTCAGTTCGATTCCGACCCAGAACAAACATGATGGTGTACATTGATGTTTGTTCTGTGTCTGGATATTATATAGTATTCTATGTATATATTTACAAACAAATTTATGAGTAAGTACATATAAAATGCAAAGTCCTGACTGACTGACTGACATATATATCAACGCACAGCCTAAACCGCTGGTCCTAGAGACTCTAAGCTTGGAGGGTGAGTTTTTTGTAAAGTGTAAATATCCACTAAGGAAGGGTTTTTTGAAATTCCATCCCTAAGAGGGGAAACGGGTGGTTGAATTATCTATGAAAAATGTCCAATTTTCACGCGGGTGAAGCTGCGGGCAAAAGCTAATAGTATATAAGTATTTTATCAATTATCTGGTTCCCATAGTAAAAGCTTTGCTTAGTTTAGGGCTAGATGACGCTGTGTGACATGCCATTTATTTACATGCAAAGATCTTGGACTCTAACTAGGATCCTTAGGGACGGGGACCATGTTCCTGCTGTTCTTCTGTGTTCATATACTTGCAGGTATTATTGCAGGAATCGAACCCGCAGCTTCCGGGTTATGAGACGACCTGCGCAACCCTCCACACCGCAGAGGCTGTCATAATAATGAATTACTGACTTAGGATAATATTAGTTTTCTCGAAATTTATACTTCATACGCCCATTAGCAGCTTCAAGCCATAGAACGCAAGTTTTATTACAAAGCAATAGATAATATAGAATCGAGGCTGTCTTCAGAAATTATACCTTTTAGAGAGGTTGTTGCAGTTTATTGCATTATTTTACTGTGCCATAGAGTTTATCAGACTAATAACTTTAAAACTCTTCCTAGGTGCTGTTTTTTTCTCAAATATTACTAATGACCTTATAGCTCTTCCTTATGTGCTGTTTTTTTTCTGAGATATTTGTCTTGCACTTCCAAATATGTTTTTTGATAGAGTCAAAGAATGATGCCAATTGTGTAAATCTTTATATATATAAAAATTCATCTCTATTTCCATTGATCATCAAATCACGCGTGAACGGATTAAAAACATTTTCACTAATTCTTTTTTTTGTTGTGTTTATTATTGCCAAGAAAAGGTTCTTATGAAAGAAAAAAATAAGAAAGTTAAAAAATTTTTACCACGCGGGTGAAACTGCGGGTCGCGGTTTTTTTTTTTTTTATAGTAAGGAATGACGTGACAGGCTAGCCATTCGCCTGATGTTAAACGACACGGCTGCCCATATCAGCTGCAGTGTCACTCGGAACTCTAAAGTATAGAGCTTCGCGTGACACTGCACTGCGCACGTCATCCTGAGACATCCGCACAATCTAGTAATAAGATTACTAGACTGTGAGATCAGCTCAAAAAGTCTAATTTGCCCAGTAATTTCACTAGCTACAATGACCCTTCAAACCAGAACACAGTAGTGCTTGCACACTACTGCTTGGCGGCAGAATAACTGGCAAAGCGGTGGTACCTACCTAGACGAACTTTGCAGAATAGTCCTACCACCTAGTAAAAAATAAAAGCAGCTAGTCCAAAATAAAAAAGACTACTTTTCTAAGTGACATCAATATAAATCAATTTTACTTTGACAACTTAAACAATTCATGTTTTAACCTTATTAAAACTGGTTAAATCTTAGTGTTTCTTTTATACATACAGTAAGCTTTGAATGCTGTTAAAAATACGAATTTAACGATGCAAGCAGATCTTTTACCAAACAGTTTTGGTAGCTCTTAGATTCCTGGAACATCTTAGGATTTACCATGGTTCGACCTTTGACAGTAATAATGTATAAATGTAATTATGCAAAACCGAGTTTTATCAATAACCAATTAAACAATTGTATGCTTTGTAATCATATTACAAACACACCAAATATGCACTCGTCACTTCAGTTCAGACAATCAGTCTCCCAAAATCAACCAACAAGACATTTCATTTCTTTAACTTCCCATGTTATTCATCTCAGCCAGACAGCTCAGCTTAGACAGCCTCCGTGGTGTGGTGGTAGAGCAGGTCGTCTCGTAACCTAGGGGTGGCGGGTTCGATTCCCGCGATAGGACAAGTATTTATGCACAGAAAAAAAATCCTTAATACTTGTCTAGATGTTGTGGGACCATGGTCGTTGTTGTTCCTAAGTCCCTAAACACAGGGAATCCTAGTTAGGGTCCAGGATCTATGTATGTGATCGTTGGGCGTTATTTTATTATTATTATTAGGTTTTTGGGCCCCATATAGATAATTATTCTATTTTACTACACTTTTAATGCGGCTATAACATGCGTTGTTTCCCGATAATAATAAAATTGCTGTTCAAATTATACAAACAATAAAACCATGGAGTGTATCACTCACTTGGATTACTCAATACCTATTGGTGGAAGCTTTTATATACAACGATTTCTTTAGACTAAAACCACTGGTTTAAATTGCCTTGGCGCTTAAGCCAAAGTAATAGAGTTCCAAAAATAAAAAAGATGTACTACTTTGAATATTGTTTGAATTAAAGCCGTAATAATAAATGCATTTAGGTACATATGAATGGATTTAAATTTTTGAACTAAGACATCCAATGTAACTTCATCGGCGCACTGCATAAGAATCAATTGAATAAAAACTATGCATACGTCATGTCTTGAATCAAAACTCCAAAAACTTGTGTTGAATATTTTGGTTTTTTACGCTTTGCATTTGTTAATTATAATTGAAAAGGTGAGAACAAAAAGGATTTAACTGTTTTTTTTTTTTCACAAAATGATTAATGGGTATCGTTGGATTCAGCGTGAAATTATCTACAATATACATAATACATTCTCAAAATACCGAAATGAGGCTTAAATCTCGAGATTTTGAGTCTAAAAACGGTCTATCTGACACAGGAATACAGCTCGCTTAGCATATAAACATTATTATATTTATTTTATAATATTATATTTTTACAGTAATAGGCTATTTGACTACTAAATTTTTATTACATACATAAATAATATACCTCAAAAAATATATAACTGTGAAAACAAAACTTGAATATCTCAAAAAATGACTAAGTTACAGGGACTTTAAAATACTGAAATAAAAGAGACAACTCAAACACGCAGTGACGTCAGTTACCAGTCCTCACAGTAACTCATTACTAAGCTGTGGTAGCTCTACATACAATCTTTTTGGCATGTGACGTCACAAGCCATGCCTTCATAGTAGCTGTGAGGAAGCTCAACACGATCTCTGTTTTGCGAGAAAGGGACAGGCGATGAAACCTTAAAAGCGTACTACTCCATGATTAATTTGCCGATTTTACTTATTTTTACAATGATTACATTCATTTTTAACCTACTTTATGAAAATAATATTTACTTGTTCATTTTTAATAGTAGTCAAATAGCCTATTGTAGGAATTAGTACTATATTTAGTATTGAATCAAAAAATTTTCAAGCAACTGAAACTTACATAAACGTTTTCTATTACCTTATAAGTACTCAACATTAAAATGACGCCGTTGACGTTTAAAGTCAATATTCTCGAAACTGTCAATTTGTCAGTTAAACTCTTTTTATTCTCACCCCTTCAATTAATAATTAACAAATGCAAAGTGTAAAAAACCGACTTCAGACTTGTATGGTTTTCTCATGTATGCCATTGTCAGAACTGGACCAAATTGAAATGGGACCACACGGGAAGCGCCAGCTTTCACATGAAAAAAAATCATCAAAATCGGTATACCCAGTCGTGTTGAGGTAACAAACATTTAAAAAAAAACTGTCAAATTGAGTACCTCCTCTTTTTTTGAAGTCTGTTCAAAATTAATGTGTTTTTAAAAATGTATGTTAATTTTTGTGTTTTAATTGTGTTATTTTTAATTGCATGATTTTATTTGGTTCAATAAATGATGAATGTGTCAATAAATAAATGTGTCGTGTCGTGATCGTGTCGGATGGTGTAACTATCTCTCTTTACTACTGTACTAAACTTTATGGGGGCATTGTTTTATTAATATCTATAAAAACTGTTCAAAGTGCATTGCTTCAGTTAGAACTCTTATAGCTTTCAGTGTTTACAACGTTTATGGATGCGCTAACTTTATTTAATGCGATTTATGCATATTACATTTGTTTATAATACTGATGTGATATTATACTAATCAAATCTATAAGCTAAATTCTTTTACAAATTTTTACGAAACATTACTAAAAAACTATACATATTATCTCAAAACACATTTTCGTTTGCATTTGCTACTAATGTTTTCAAAGAAATTATTTTCTTTTGTCATATTTTATTTTTTGGTGCAGCAATTCTTTTCTCTTTTGTCAGATAACCGACCTGTAAATTCATAATATCATCATCATCATCATCATCATCACCATCATAATCATCATCATCTTCGTCATCGTCATCTATCATTACAGTCTACCTATACTTTTTTCTGTACTTTTTTTGTTGTTGTTTTGGCTCCAGACCTTTGTGTGAGCCAGTGTCAAGTAATTGATAATTTTTAACTTAATGATAATTCATATATACATATATATGGATATATATGTGTGTCAAGTAACAGTCCAAGTTAAAGTCGTGTCAAAGTCATACTCCTAGTAAAGTGGTGGCAACTTTACTTGAAGCTTCTATGGAGTTTTGCAAACAACCCGAAAAGAATTTCTATACGTACGAATCAAAAACGAGAAAATTTAAATGACATAATTTTTCTTTCAATTATTGTCATCTATGTATTGCTACGTCTAGACAAGAAAAGGCAATGCCAGCTAGATTATATTTGACAGCCTCTGCGGTGTGGTGGTTGAGCAGGTCGGCTCATAACTTGGAGGCGGCGGTTTCGTATCCCGCAACAGGACAAGGCAAATGTCCTAATAAAACGCAAATAATTGTTCTGTGTCAGGGTGTTGTGGGAGCATGATCATCGTAGTTCCTAGATCTCTAGACACAGGGAATCCTATTTAGAGTCCAGGATCTATTTATGTGATCGTTGGGCGTTTATTATTATTATTATTATACAAGAACTATTTCCAGCTATATTCTGTTTTAACCAAAACGTATTTAATACCTAAGCGTAAGTACCTTCCAGGTATTCTAACTTTTTTATTGTTGATTTCAGACTGATGCTGCTACGCGCGAGCCGTCAGAGAGCACATCCTCCGAAGGGTCTATTTTCTCCTCAATCATCCCTGACAAGGTCTCAGGGTCTATTTGCGGAGCCGTCCTCTTCATGCTGGGCTGGAAACTGTTCGCCACTAAACGATGAACACTCTGTATAATATCTTATCTCGTGATTTGTGAACACCATGTATAAACGTGTTCAATGTGTATGGAGAAAAGTGTGCGATGAATAAACTTAGTTTTATTCACTGTGCCATGCTTTTGGGATTGTATATTTTTGCAATTTTTTATATTATTATATTGTATGTTATTCGAAATTGTATAGATTAATTATGACGCTCAATATGCTGATTTTTTTTAATGACGTTTATTATTCAGCGCACAAAATAGAATCCAATATTTAAAAAAATATTACCAATTAGCAAAGTTTTTAATATTAATAAATAATATACTCATTAGAGTTTAAATTTTAATTACCGATTAAATAACGCAGATGTCAATTTTAATTACGATAAAAATCAGCTTTTGGTGTCAAAATAAAGTGTAAAACGTAGATATACATATAAAATGTTAAGATGTAATGATAATTATGTATGGACCAGGTATGAAATGTAATCGTTTTTATATGACGAAAAATATTTTTATTTAAAAAAAAACGAGAAAGTTCATATTTCCACAATTTGTTCCAAAGAGAGCAGCCTAAAATTTTTACGTCGATTGATCTCATTTTTTTTTTTTTTTTCTTTCTAAATAAAAATGTTTATTTTAGATCTTATTTTTATGATTGTATAGTTCATTTAAGAATGTTACGATAAGGGTTCGTGCCAAGTTGTTTGATTGAGATTTTATCAGAGATGGTATATTTTAATAATTATCATTTATTATTGTAAATAAGTGTAGTATTAAGGTTCATTGTTAAGCCACGTCTTAGCTGTCATTTTAAATTAATTATTTGTGATACAGTTAAAATTAATTTTACCTAATGAATACTTTCGTTTTTATCAGAAAAAAATAAATAAAAGCGACGACGAATTTGAGCTTAAATGCTTATAAAAAAACTTTTTGTAAATAATAAATTTACTCTATAATGGATGCTAGATAAAGATTTGTTTATCTATAAAAGTATAAAAACATTGAGGCTTCAAAATAACAAAAAAGCTTTGGTATGTCACGAAAGGGAACAATATTTTTTGGGAACAAAAAGTTTTTTTCATCACACTAAGAATAATTATGATTAATTTAATATATTAAACATTGCATTTTATTTTAGATTTATAATGACAATGTGTTCACATGTGATAAAATATTCAAGAACACTAAAAAAAGTTTTCCTAATGATCTCTTGGAAACTCTTATTTGCTGTAATCGATTCTGAGTTTCTGCAAACAAAATATTTTTGAATTGGCCCACAAGACCAAACGAAGCAATTTATACTTATTTTTTTACGAAATGACATGACGAGCTAGTTGCTCGCCTGACGTTAAGCGACACAACTGCCCATATCAGTTGCAGTGACACTTGACACTCTAAAGTATAGTTTCGCGTGACACTCCACTGCCCGCGTCATTCTGAGACTTCAGCACAGCCTAGCAATAAGATTACTAGACTGTGTTAGACTAGATTAGGTCATAAAGTCTCATTTGCCCAGTAACTTCACTAGCTACAGTGCCCTTCATGCCGGATCAAACCGCCTAGTAGTAGTGCGCACTACTGCTTGGTGGCAGAATAACTGGTAAAACGGTGGTACCTACATAGACGAACTTTGCAGAAAAGTAAATTTGATGATTGACAAAAACTCGTGCTTTCTTTTGTATTCTAATACAGTAAATCAAATTAAATTAACTAAATTAATCTTGACCTTCAAGATACCGTTCGTAAAATAAAGAAGATGTTTTACCTGATCATCTTTAATTGGTATTTTTTAACTATTTAAATTGTTAAAACAGTCTTATGGTCTAGTTTTCAATAATATTTTGGGCGCAATAAACTTATTTTAAAAATAAAATATAAAAAGCAATTAAGAGTTTTGTAAATAAATTAAAAATTGGTATGCTAGTGCTCTTACGTATTTTGTAATATTGTAGTAAAAAAAAATCAATTATCTAACAGAGCTTCAAATAGCCTAACCAAGTTTACGTAGAAGAAATGCCAAGTAAAATTGAAATGTAATTTTTAATGGTTTATTATGATTATTATTATTATTTGAATAACACATGATAATGAATAATTAAAAATAATTACGGCCTGCGATCACATACGTAGATCCTGGACCCTAAATAGAATCGCCTGTGTCTAGGGATCCAGGGACTACGAGGACCATGGTCCCACAAAAGCCAGACTCAGAACAAGTGTTTGCGCTTTTTTTTCTGTGCACAAATACTTGTCCTGTCGCGGGAATCGAACCCGCCGCCTCCGGCAGCATGAAGTACTTATTACAGCTCAGCTTTATTAGAGCCGCACTGAAATATTATATTTTCTAATTAATAAAACAAAATAATACCATCACTTCAGAAACGACAGTTTTAAAATTTCCATATTTCGACAAATATAAGCATTACTGTATTTCTTCTATGCTAAACATATTTATCCCGCTTTCCGCTTTCATAAGAAACTTAAACTTAATATTAATAAGTATTAAAACGAAATTAAAAGCAATATAATTGTAATTGATTTATATTTAAAATATTGATTAGATATTTTTCCAAGATTTTATGGTGTTTTCGAAAAAAAAAAAACGCTACAGTAATTTTTATTATGATAGCAACGAAATTCTCATTACTTTAATTAAACAAAATATTTTTTAGTGAAAATGTGTGATTTAATCAAATAATTTTGACAAAATGGCCTGTACATTTTAGGTAATTTGATTTATTAAGTAATTGTTTATTTTAATTAGCTTATTGTTAAAAGTATTGTGACAAATTTGAAAGCAAATAAAACTTGCGTAATTTAACTTTTGTTGCGATAGGTATGTAAATCTAGAAAATTTTAACTCCGTGGTTGAAAACAATTTCTTGCGAATTTTTGATTATAAACCTGGCAAGAAATTTAGTTTTTAAATTTGTCACATTATTGTAATACTGCCAACTTATTATTATTATGTTCATAATCTTTAATTTCAAAATATACTTTTTTTAAATAAATAAAGTGCTTTTTATTCAACTTAACTTGAAACTTGAGTAAGTCTCCCAAAGTCTCCCGAAGATGATGAAAAATTACACGACTAATTAAAAGCTCCCTTTTCATAAATTGATTAAAATCCACACAAAATATTATAAATGAAATTATGTAAAACGTCCTATTAAAATTTAAGACCGTTTTCTTTGCTTAGACTAAAATAACATTACCTACAGACAACCCACGAAGAAAAAAGTGAAGCCAAGAAAACGTAATACTGAATCCCAAAATCATACCATTCCAGATTTCTCTTTGCATAGCGAGTTAGAGATAATAGGCAATTATTTGACTTGATTGCAACTTTCAACAAATTGAAATTAATATTTATATGGATTTGAAAGTTTCAATACGCAGTATGTACTTATTATGGAAACATTTTAAATTAAAAATGAAACGCCTTTTGCTTTTCTATGAGAATTAACTGATCATGCTACGGCATAACGATGTACCAATTACTATTATTATTACCAATTATTATTACCAACATAATAATTCACATTTTTAACTTTGTTATTTTGACAATGGAGATCTACGTTACCAACAACTTTCAACTTCCGTTCGCCTGGCCAGCTTACTCCCCAAGTCACGCATGCGTAAAGAAGTTTTACTTCAAAAAAACATTTGGACTGTATACTAGCTGCGATGACCTATAGACAGTCCGAATGCTCCAGCCCACACCAGTAGGTAGCGCACCTAATATGCTGGCAACATTGCCCCGTTGTTTTTTTTATGTTATTGAATGATGTGACGAGCTAGTCGTTCACCTGATGGTAAGTGACACGGTCGCCCATAACAGAATAGTGTCACTCGGAACTCCAACATGTAAAGACAACCTGAGACATCAACACAGTCTGGTAATAAGATTACTCGACTGTGAGATCAGATCATAAAGTCTCATTTGCCCAGTAATTTCACTAGCTACATTGCTCTTCAAACCGGAACACAGTACTGCTTGCACACTACTGCATGGCGGCAGAATAACTGGCAAAGCGGTGGTACCTACCGAGACAGACTTTGCAGAAAAATCCTACCACCTAGTAAAAAAATGTAATTAAAATGAATTGCAAGTTTTTCAACTGCAACGCCTATGTGTTTGTTCATCCAAGCGATGAGTTTGTAATGTTCTTCAGTAAGTTTCTGTACTCAAACTGCTACATAAACTGAGACTCGCGCAAAGTCTGAGTACTATCCATCTAAGTTAGATGCGTTTTATAACTTAGAACCACATTATCCACCAAGTTGCGGTTAAGTTTAACTTAATGCGGTCAGTTAAAACTTGATATGTTTCACTTAAATGTGACTTGGATGGCTTTATGGGTTGGCTGAGAGCTTGGCAGTCGATTTTATTGATGGCTACTTATAGTTTACACTCAGACTAAAAGTTAGTGATAATGTTTGTGTGTAGCCCCGTTAGTTGGTTGTAAACAAGAATAAATACTAAATTTTGATGTGTAGTTTATTTAAGAATGGCCCGGCTTCTCAGCAATCTCAATAGATCTAGGGATCAGCTGTGCAATTACGTAACTCGATTGCAACCAATTGAAACACAATTTGTAGGAATTTGACAGTACGCAGCTTATGTGCACAGTTAGTATGGAAATTTCTCCTATTGCATTGCAATCAAACTTTCAGTGACTTTTTTTCTCATTGGATCTGTTTTCAATGAAACAAATTTTATCTAATGCTTTCTGTTATGTTAGCCTCTGTGGTGTGATGGTTGACCACGTCGGCTTATAACTAGTAGAGGTGGCGAGTTCGATTCTCGTGACAGGACAATTAAGTGCACAGAAAAAAAGCGCAAATACTTGTTCTGTATCTGGGTGTTGTGGGACCATGGTCCTCGTATTTCCTGGGTCCCTAGACACAGCGAATTCTAGTTAAGGTCCAGGATCTATGATGTGAGGCGTTATTATCATTTATCATTTCTGTTTGTTCTCAATGGGTTCTTTTTTTAAGTAGTGTTCAAATCCCGCACGTTACATAAAATATTATTTTCAGTAAATTTTAGTAGTCAGGTATTTTCGGTAGAGGTTTATTTAGGAATAAATCTTACGTACTAGTGTAACAATGGGTGGTCTTATCGCTAATAGCGATCTCTTCCAAACAACCTTTGTATGGAAAGTATCAAAAGATAGAAATAATAAACGGCGGTGCAAAAAAATTTGTCAATCAAAAAAGCTTGGCCTGAATATCCCAAGCTTAACGGTATGAAATCTTAGGTGCTTTGCTTATTGCTTATTCCTATCTATAAATTCAGTTTCTATTTGTAGTGTTTATTAAGATAATCACGGTATTTTTCTTGCACCGGTGTGACGTGGTGGTTACTTTTGTAACATATTCATTATCTCAACTGTAATGAATTATATACATTGTAAAAGACAGTAGAGAGAAGAAAAAAAAATACATCACTGTAAAGTTTCTTGTAGCTTCTTCTTTATAGTTGTAATCGAAGCTTCGGATCAAAGTTTTCTATTCTGCATTGTGCCGGATTGCTTGCACCAGTAGTGAGAAAGAGAACTGCTTTTTTTCAAACTCATATATTGTAATGGGCTTGCTTTATATTCTTTGACAATAAGCACTTTGTAATTTTATATGCTTAGTGAAATATCTTAATTTTAAGTACCTACCTAATATAATTTTGACTTGTAAAATTGCTAAAATTAGTCAATTTGCAATAAATCTTTTGACTTTGACTTTAAATTAAAAATAAAAAGAAATACAGATAAATAGAAACTATTACCAATAGCTAGGTAAATATATATAATAATAATAATAACGCCCAACGATCACATACATAGATCCTGGACCCTAACTAGGATTCCCTGTGTCTTGTGACCCAGGAACTACGATGACCATGGTCCCACAACACCCAGACTCAGAACAAGTATTTGCACTTTTTTTTCTGTGCACAAATACTTGTCCTGCCGCGGGAATCGAACCCGCCACCTCCGGGTTATGAGCCGACCTGCTCAACCACCACACCACAGAGGCTGTCAAATATATAAGAAGTGTATGGCCCTAACCCACGCTATTTGCCCCTACCGCTCTGGGCTAGATAAATAAATTTGGTGTTCACAACCTGCTGTCTAAGTTACTAGTTTAGGCAGTAGGCCGCTTAACGTGACACTTGGCGCCCAAAATGAAGATTTTATTTTTAACTTAATTAAACATAATTAGGGACATTGCAATAAAATAAATAAACGTCGTATAATTGCTCCAAACTCATTATTTACATATCCTAATACATTCTACAAATTCTTCAGAACTTTGTTCCCGCGGTATAATAAATTAAACGATACGCAATTAGGAAGGAATTGTGGTTTTGGAAGGTTAGACTATTTTCAGATGTTTCGAGTAACTATGAACTTGGGTGGTTTATTGAGTTTTAGTCATTGTTTAAATTGTTCAGGTATTTTGAAGTAAAACTTCTTTAGGCGCGATTGACTTGGGGAGTAGGCTGGTGAATGCGTGACGAGAGCGTTACGGAAATTGACCGAGGAGGCGAACGGAAGTTGAGAGGAAGACATGGTAAAGATAGAAAGAGAGAGATACTTTTCGTATAGAAGTTTTACTTCAACCGTGTGTATTTGGCAGTATTTACATTTATAATAAACTAGTTGCACCCCGTGGTTTCACCCGCAGATAAAAAGTATTCCATTTGTTAATCCAGCATATGAGCTATGTGCACGCCAAATTTCATCAAAATTGGTTCTGTAATTAAGGAGATTAATGGTAGCAAATATTCACACGCACACCTAAACTTTCGCATTTATGCGAAAGTTGTGTGACTGGCCCGATAGCTCAGTTGGTAGTAACCCTGCCTTCTGAACTGCGAGTTGTAGGTTCGATTCCCACCCAGAACAAACATTTGTATGATGAACATAGGTGTTCTTTGTCTGGGTGTAATATTGTATTCTATGTATGAATTTTCAAACAAAAAGTATCTAAGTATTTTATCAGTTACCGGTTGTGGAAGTGGTTCCCATAATACTATAATATATTAATAATATAATATATATATATATAATATATATATATATATATAATATAATATATATATATATATATAATAAGCTTTGCTTAGTTTGGTGCTAGATGGCGTTGTGTGTGATGTCCACACATATTATTATTATTATTATATGTGCTTTAAACTAATATTATATTAGTAGCAAATATGAATGCGTGATCCACCTTCGAGTTCAAACGCAAACCCATCAAAAGTAATAAAAACATAGGCAGGGTTCTTTATTGAAAAAAAATCTAAATATTTTATCTACGCATCGATCGTGAGAATAATCGTTGCTATTCTCTAAATAGATTTACGAACGTGACGATTAATTTTAACCTCTAAATTAGAAATAAATACACCCCACATTTTGATGCTTTCGACATAATAGACAGGGGGTCTTATAGATCCCACACGAAAAAGAAATACACCCCACATTTTGTTACTTTCGACAAAATAGACATGGGGTTTTGTAGATCTCACACAAAAAAGGCCTATGTGAGTGTGCATATAAAATGACTATTGATTAGTTGTTCCCATTGATAATCACGCATTCTTGCAGCTATGATCATAATTGAAGGGGTGAGAACAGAAAGGGTTTAACTGATTTTTTTCACAAAATGACTTATGGATTCAGCGTGAAATTATCTTCAATAATACATTCTCCAAATACTGAAATAAGGCTTAAATCTCGAGACTTTAAGTCTAAAAACGGTTTATTTGTCACAGAAATACAGTTCAATTAGCATAAAAACATTATTATATATATTTTATTATATAATATTTTTTACAGTAATTGTATGAATTAGTACTATATTTAGTATTTTAAAATAGAATTAAAACATTTTCAAGCAACTTAAACTTGAATAAACCTTTATTAAACCGTATGGTGTTAGAAAAGGTTTACGTAGAAACACTCTACATTAAAATGACGCCGTTGACGTTTTAAGTCAATTTTCTCGAAATTGTCAATTTGACAGTTAAACCCTTTTTATTCTCAACGCTTCAATTTATAGTAAACAGGTAATACAGAAACCTTAAAAAACGAGTGTGCTTTAGACCACACGACCGAAGTAAAATTTCTTTAGTTTAGCTCCATCTATCGGTAGAACTTTGTTTTTGCTTTGTTTTTTTTTATTGATTGATTGATTTATTTATTTGGAAAAAACTTAGCCACTGTAAATGCGAAAGTAGTTAATTTTATACAAATGTAACAATATTACACTACGATTTTACAAAATGCAAGAAAATAGAATTTGGCGGAACAAAAAATGTTTAGCGTGTTTAATGTTAATGTCGCCATCTTGATAATTTTAAATAGTCATTTTACCGGACATACAAACATAATAGATAGATAGATGAACTCTTTATTGTACACACCAAATAATAAAAAATACAAAGAAAAAAAACAATCAATTATATAAAGTGTAACAATGGGCGACCTTATCGCTAAAAGCGATCTCTACCAGGCAACCTTTGGATGGCGAGAATTTTACGAAGTGGTAAAGGAATAATAATACACATTTTTAACATTGTTACGTTGACAATGGAGATCTACGTGAATCAACTTAAACTTCCGTTCGTCTCGCATTCGCCAGGCTACTCCCCAAGTCAAGGGTGAGAAAAGAAGTTTTACTTCAATAAATTCATGATAGACAGCCTCTGTGGTATGGTGGTTGAGTAGGCTGGGTCATAAACCGGAGGCGGCGGGTTCGATTCCCGCGACAGGACAAGTATTTGTGTACAGAAAAAAAAGCGCAAACACTTGTTCTGAGTCTGGGTGTTGTGGGAACATGGTCCTCGTAGTTCTTGGGTCCCTAGACACAAGGAACCCTAGTTAGGGTCCAGGATCTATGTATGTGATCATTGGGCGTTATTGTATTGTTTTTTTTTTGTTTTGGTATGGCTCCACACTTTCGTGTAATTAGCCAGTGTCAAGTAATTGATAATTTCTCGAGTTATGTAATATATAAAATTATGTGTCAAGTCAAGTCAAGTCACAGTCCAAGTCATCAAGTCAAATCATAGTCTTTTCAATTCATACTCCTAGTAAAGCGGTGGCAACTTTACAAAAGCTTCTATGTAGTTTTGGAAACAACACAAAAAAAAACGTTTCACCATAATTATACCACACTCATGCCTGTAATCCAGCACCTAACGAATAAAATGCCACTTTATGCACTAACACAAGTTTTGGAAAATAATACAATGCGGCGACGCGATTATTTCGTTTTCCCGCCAAAACTCAATTATATTGTTATTGTATATTGTGATACATACAATACCACAACTATTACACGGCTAAAACTCACGAGATACAGTCGAATAACTCGACCGGTGTTCGGGCAATATAGATGCCCATCCTCAAAGAGTACGCACGGCTGCGGTGGCGGCTCGGCGCTGACTCAAGTGAGTTTTAGCCGCGTAATAGTTGTAGTTATGAGTACTACTCACGTCAGTTTCTATAATATTACATACAATACCGTCCCATCACTAAACTACACATAACTTGCAAGATCAATAAGCGAATACCGCACAGGTCGCTAATCAGTACCGAATTACTCGGAAGCAGATGTGATAGCCAATATCGAGAGCAATTTACCAGAATTAGCGATAGTATATTGTTATTACATAGATGTAACGTAATCTCACTCGACCCTTAATTAAAGTACATACAGAAATACAATACAATATACTAAAGCTCATTACTGAAAGCAAGTGTAGAGATGAGGTGTAAAGATGGCGACATTAACATTAAATAAAGCAAAGCTGGTTTTTGGCGGGAACGCGAAAAAGATTGCCTCACCGCATTGTATTATTTTCCAAAACTTGTGTTATTTTCAGTGTTATTGCATAAAATTGGTGGCATTTTATTCGTTAAGTGCTTTATTATAAACATGAGTGTGGGAGAGTAGTATAATGATGGTGAAACGTTTCTTATCGTGTTGTTTCCAAAACTCCATAGACGCTTCAAGTAAAGTTGCCATCACTTTACTAGGAGTATGACTTTGACTAGACTATGACTTGACTTGATGACTTCGACTGTGACTTGACACATATTTGCGTGATATATCATTAACTTGATAAATTATCAATTACTTGACACTGGCTAAATACACAAAAGAATAGAGCCAAAACTTAAAAAAAAAAAGCAAAACCAAAGTTATATCGCCCGGTAGATGGAGTTAAAAAGAAAAATGTTTTACTTTAGATGTATAAAGTCTTCCAGATCGTGCAAGTTATATGTACTCTAGTGATTGGTCTGTATTGTATGTATCGTGAATTTATTGAAGCAAAACTTCCTAACGCACGCTTGACTTGGGGAGTAAGCTGGTGAATGCGAGGCGAACGGAAGTTGAAGGTGTATCACGTATATTTCTATTGTCAACATAACAATGTTAAAAATGTGTTTTATTATGCACACTCGTTTTTTTATTTTTCAATTTAACCTTAGCTTGTTAAAATTATAATAGGTAAGTATATTGGCTGTATTGTCCTTCTTGTATTGTGTATGACGGCGGCTACGTCCAGTTATAAACTCTATGCGTAGCGGGCAGTATCGTAATTTACCCTATGGTGGCATTTAAATTTATTACAGTGGCAACATCGGCAACTATCATTGCTCCCCCAACCATCTGGCTATAAAAAGGGATCGCTCGGTGTACTACGGATCATTCTTGTTCCAGACACAGCCCGGTGCACTTGCTGAAGGCCTATAGTTATATAGGTTGCAACCTACCCACAAACCCTTCTGCCTACATATATATGTTCATGTTAATAATAAACTAAATTTATAAATATAAAAAATTTTTAACAAAAAACACGGACCCAGGTTTCTTTGGAAATGTAGATAGAAAAACAAAGGTTATTTTCCCAATAGAATCTAGTTCCATGGGTAGAATTAAGTTTTCTAGATCTCTTCAAATTTAGAGTGAATAGGCATTTCATGGACAAAACGTGTGACATCACTTTTCATTAAGTAAGATGTTGTGAAACGCCCATTCAAGCATAAAAAAATAATGTTTTTAAAGTGAAAACTTCTTGAGGGGCGTTGGGCACTTTTGGGTGAACAAATATCATGGAACTCGCGTCATTGTCACCGAACGCTTTCCATGAGCTATATGTATACTGCGTATATGTGTACTTTTTGGGTGAAGAAAAAGCGTGTAACTTGCGTCATCGTCACCGCACTCTTTTCCATGAGCTATATGACATTAGTTACTTCGTTTTTACTTTTATGAGCACACATTTTTATTGTATTTTAATGAATAACGTGACGTGCTAGTCGCTCACCTGATGTCAAGCGACACGGTTGTCCATAATTATAGTTACGAGTGACACTGCACTGCGCACGTCACCCTGAGACATCAACACAGTCTTATATTCAGATAACTAGACTGTGAGATTAGGTCATAAAGTCTCATTTGCTTAGTAATTTTACTAGCTACAGTGCCGAGCCCTGTACCAGACTATCCTGATGTTTCAGGAAAACATGCGCAGTGCAGTGTCATGTGAAATTTTATATTTTGGAGTTGCGAGTGGTACTGTTTTTATGGCGGGCCGTGTCGCTTAACATCAGGTGCACGACCAGCTCGTCACACACATCATCCATTAACATAAAAAAATGAAATAACGTCCCTACCAATCATCGATTTAATAATCCAAAAAGACTTACCAATATTGACATGATCGATGATCGATGATTGCTACTATATCTATATGCAAATACCGAATAGTTCACGGCTGCCGAAATTTGAATACCAAATAAAAGTATATTTGTTTATTTTTTCGATACGCTACCTAATAGTTCGGAGTTATTTGAATATTGTGTATGCAAAAATTGTGATTGTTTGGCTCTGTGATACTGTATCGACAGTATGGGTACTATGTACCTATTCATATTTAATCATTCACTTTCAGTTCGTATTTACGTCGTGAAAAAAGTGAGATACCTTATTGCCAATATCTTATTACTTTGCCAGTTATTTTACCGCCTAGCATTGTGCAAAGACTGTTGTGTTTTGTTCCGCTTTAAGGAACACCAGGATGACGTGCTCAGTACAGTCACGCTAAACTACTCCTTAAAGTTCCGTGTGACAATGCAACTGATATGCAGCCGTGTCATCAGGAAAATGACTAGATCTTCAAGTAATTCTTTAACATAAAAAAAAAACTACTTATACATATAAAATTGCTTTAAAAAAAAACCTTAGTTTAAGAAGACCGCTCTGGTATTTGAAAATATTATTACCAGTTAAACAACTAGCTCGACACATCGTTTAGATCTAAAGAAGAATATTGAAGAAATGCGTTAAAAATAAAAATTGACTGCTCTAAATTTATTAACACAGGTTTCAATAAGTGTAAAGACTGCAAAACCTTAGTGCAAAGAAAAATCAAAATTAGAAAGATCGATGAATTTAAATTGATAATTATTGATATATTATCGTTTTGTATGAATTATGAATTAAGTGAAAGCTGATTGAAGTGACGTTACATCTGTTTAAAGTCTCCATACTGAACATACAATTTATATTGCGCATGTAGCCGATGTAGCAGGATTGGATTTTTGATGGATGCCAATCTGTTTGAAAATTTCTTTGTGATGGGGAAAGGAATGAGAAAATAATTATTACACAGTACGCACACGGTTAGTGAAAATAATTTAATTTATTGAAATGTTAAAGATTCAATCATCAATCAAAGTTAGCAAATAGATTTAAATATGTAAATATTGTTTAATATTATATTACAAACTAATAAATATAATAGGTCTTTACCTATGAAATTGCCGTATTGCAGTACAGACTTTTTCAAACAAAAAAATGTTTTGATTGGCTATGAATTCTAAATTCAAATTAATTTTGTTTTAAAAATATGACATTCTATTTACAATATAAGTCTTTTGTTTATTGATTAGCGTTGTATTTTCATTACATTTCAACATTTTTCCTCATAATGGATACTTTGAAATTTCGTGTAATTATAGAATATGATTTCCGTCGTGGCACCAACGCGGCACAAACGACACGTAACATCAACAACGTTTACGGAGAGAACTGTACAAACGAACGTACAACCCGTTATTGGTTTGCTCGGTTCCGTTCTGGGAATTTTGACTTGAAAAATGAACCTCGTGGTCGTCCGGAAACTTTGGTCAACAATGATGAATTAAAGGCGATTGTGGAAGCTGATGAATCTCAATCTACAGCTGAGCTGGCAGCAGCTTTTGATGTTAGCATCAAAATAATATTGGTCCATTTGCGACAGATTGGCAAGATAAAAAAGCTTGATAGATGGGGGTGCCCCACGAACTTAACGATCGCCAGCGCAACGTACGCGTCGAGACTTGCCTTGCGCTGCTTAACAGGCACAGAAATGAAGGAATTTTGAACCGAATTGTTACGTGCGACGAAAAATGGATTCTTTTTGACAATCGAAAGCGCTCAGCAAGTTGGTTAGATCCTGGTTCGGTACCAAAGCAATGTGCAAAACGAAAAATGACCCCTAGAAAGGTGATGGTCACAGTTTGGTGGTCTAGTGCTGGTGTGATTCATCATAGCTTTTTACAAAACGGCGAGAGCATTACTGCAGATGTGTACATTGAAGAACTGACCACAATGATGGCGAAACTCGCACGTCTGCAACCAGCTGTGGTCAATCGGTCGTCTTCACTGCTACTTCACGACAACGCGTGACCCCATACTGCACAACAGACCGTCTCTAAGCTGCATGAGTTGGGTTTGGAAGCTCTCCCTCATCCGCCATACTCACCGGATCTTGCGCCTACCGACTATTACTTTTTCCAAAATTTGGACAACTTTTTAGTGGGAAAAAAATTCAATTCCCGAGAGGCAGTACAATACGCCTTTGAAGAGTTTGTTGTCTCCCGTCCTGCAGATTTTTTCAAGAAGGGCATCCATAAACTTCCACAGCGTTGGCAAAGATGCATTGATTGCAGGGGTGATTACTTTGAATAAAATAAATAAATAAGTTCGAAAAAAAAATACTTTAACTTTTTTCAAACAAAACGGCAATTTCATAGGTAAAGACCTAATATATACCTTATCATATCATCAACTAAAATAGCACCACAACATAGTTGCATAGTCCCACAAACAAATATATCGTTTAACCAAATATAATGTAATCCCGACATTACGCTTTTATTTTAATTTGCTATCCCAGATGTTAAAATTTTTAAGTCACATGACTCTAAAGACTCAAAAAATGATACTATTGAAAGACATATATATACATATATAGTTTTCAGGATTGTCGATAATAATAAAATCGACTGCTTCACAACACTATAAAATAGAGAAGGTTACGGTGATATGCTTTATTTATTGTTTCAATTACTAAATATTTGTTCTATGACTAGGCTGTGATTAGTCTACAATTAGACTTGACTTTGACTAGACTTACACGAGACTAATAATCTTTAGTAACTTACCATTGTCTGAAGATTTGATATTTTATATGTAAGCTAAAACGTAGATTGAGTTAAAGTTGAAAAAAAAATTCAAAACATTGTGAATAAACAATGAAATTATTAACAGATTTAGTATATTTATATTACATTTTTTTTCCTGGTTTATGTTATACATTTTACATTGTAACATTTTTATAGATGGCAAAATTTTTGCGTATATGCTACAACAAAACAATGAAATGTAACCCTTCATCAACTCAATCCACCCGACACACAGCGAATCAAAAAAGCAATATGTAACAAATTTGTTTTTCAATTTCGTACCAATTTTGCATACGGCACCCCGTCACCGCATAACAAGACCAAATAAAACAGCCTACACGCTGTATTGTGGTTTTTACGATGCGTAAACCGTATACTTATTTAGAGTTCCGCATCTTAGATGAAATAAATATGGGACGTCTCTTAAATGACGATTGTAACGTAAAACTGCACAATTTAAAAAAAACTATAATATGAACTCTTTTGATGATAGTCTGTGGTGTGGTAGTTGAGCAGGTCGGCAAATACTTGTTCTGGAGTTTTGGCGGGAATGCAAAAAAAATTGCGTCACCGCATTGTATTATTTTCCAAAACTTGTGTAATTTTCAGTGTTAGTGCATAAAATTGGTGGCATTCTATTCGTTAAGTGCTGGATTACAGGCGTGAGTGTGGGAAAGTGGTATAATGATGGTGAAACGTTTATTTTCGTGTTGTTTCCAAAACTCCATAGAAGCTTCTGGTAAAGTTGCCACCACTTTACTAGGAGTATGACTTTGACTAGACTATGACTTGACTTGATGACTTCGACTGTGACTTGACACATATTTGCGTGAAATATCATTAACTTGATAAATTATTAATTACTTGACACTGGCTAAATACACAATAGTATGGAGCCAAAACATTTTAAAAAAAAAACTTGTTCTGTGTCTAGGTGTTGTGAGATCATGGTGCTCGTAGTTCTTGGGTGAAAAATGAATCTCTGTTTACGTTGGTCATCGCATCACGGGTGAACGAGTATAACATTTTCGCTAATTCTTTTTTTACTTTGTTTATTATTTTCAGGAGAAAGTTTTTATGAAAGAAAAAGTTAAGAAAGTATGGAAAATTATCACCACGCGGGCGAAACTGCGAGGCACAGCTAGTATTTGAGTAAAAATAAACGGAACCCGGAGCACAAATTCCACTTACGCTTGTCAATCTTTATTTTTCTGCAAAGGTGGAAATAAAGCGGATTTTGGCATCATAACTGCACGATATTGTGACAAAATTTGCTAATAGCTGGCGCGACAGGTTATGTTTTTATACGGCTATACGCTTTTGTAATACGATATTGTTGACGAAGTTTTTCGGCGTATTTGATAGCCTTTTTTATTTTATTGGTTGTAGGCAAAAAAATTGACTATCATCTCGTCTGATGTTAAGCAATGACGTGGTCTAAGCTTGGGCGTGTGCCTAGAAGATACCTGGTGGCTGGAGGGTGATCACGAAACTTTGATTGCAATGCAACAGGAAAAATTTCCAACTAATTATGAACATAAACTGCGTAATGGAGTTTTGGCGGGAAAACGAAAAAGATCGTGTCACTGCATTGTATTATTTTCCAAAACTTGTGTTATTTTCAGTGTTAGTGCATAAAATTGGTGGCATTTTATTCGTTGCTGGATTACAGGCATGAGTGTGGGAAAGTGATATAATGATGGTGAAACGTATCTTTTCGTGTTGTTTCCAAAACTCCATAGAAGCTGAGTATTTAAAATCTTATTCAAAAATTTTTAAACGCGTTTGCCAGACAGCTAAGTCTCTGTACTTGAGTAAGAAAATCAATAGAGCGGACGACAAAATTAAAGCAACCTGGAAAATAATTAATACCGAGACCGGCAAAACTAAACCTCGGCACCGAAAACTCACTCTTAGTATTAATAACAGATTAATATCTAAAGACAGTGAAGTTGCTAGTGCATTTGAGGATTTTTTCGTAAATATACCTGTAGTTACCACTCAGTCATTAAATTCATCGACTAGTGAGTCTTGTGCAATTCTTGCAGAGTGTGTTGATAAATGTGAAGTAGTTTTTAGATTTAGACATATTAATTCGGCTATAATTGTTAAGACCTTTAGGTCACTTAAAATAAAGAATACTGAGGATCTTTGGGGAATGTCTACCAGGGTTTTAAGTGGCATTGTCACATTAATCGCACCATATTTAGCAGAAGTATTTAATAAATGTGTAGACGAAGGAGTTTTTCCCAAAGTAATGAAAAATAGTAAATTGATTCCATTATTTAAGTCTGGAAATAAGAATGATCCATCGAACTATAGGCCAATTTCTGTGTTACCTGCAATAAGTAAAATTTTTGAAAAAGAAATTCTTAATCAGTTGTTAACATTTTTTAACCTTAACGGACTGTTTCACAGTCAACAGTTTGGATTTACAAAAGGACGATCAACTACAGATGCAGGCGTAGAACTCTTTATACATATACTTGGTGCTTGGGAGAAGTCACAGGATGCCATAGGTATTTTTTGTGACTTATCCAAAGCATTTGATTGCGTATGTCACGAAACCCTAATTTTTAAATTAAAGCATTACGGGGTTTGTGGGAAAGCTCTTGATCTTGTCTCTTCTTATCTTGGTAATAGAATTCAGACAGTTGAAGTTAATGGAGCAAGATCATCTGGTTCTATCACTAAAATGGGGGTCCCGCAGGGTTCAATACTAGGACCATTCTTATTTTTGGCCTATATTAACGATCTTCCATTTTTTGTAAAGAACCTATGTGATATTGTTTTGTTCGCAGATGATACGTCTCTTATTTTCAAGGTTGACCGATCTACTAATGATTTTGACGACGTTAACAAGGCAATTTCACTGGTTTTGAACTGGTTTACTAAAAACAATCTACTGTTAAATAGTAAGAAAACTAAATGTATTAAGTTTTCGTTACCTAATGTTAGGGGGTCTCCTACAAATTTATTACTGAATGGTGAGGCATTAGATTTGGTACAATCTGTCACGTTCCTTGGCATAACTATAGACTCTAAATTACAGTGGGGTCCTCACATATCAAACATTGCTGGTAGATTGAGCTCTGCTGCATATGCTGTGCGTAAAATCAGACAGTTTACTGATGAAGCCACTGCAAGATTAGTATACTTTAGTTACTTCCACAGTATTATGTCATACGGCATCTTACTGTGGGGTAAAGCCGCGGACATACAATCAATTTTTGTCTTACAGAAAAGAGCAATTCGTTCCATTTATAACATGAAATCCCGCGACTCTCTCAGGGAACGATTTAAGGAGATAAATATTCTTACAGTGGCTTGTCAATACATTTACGACAATTTGATGTACACTCGCAAAAACATTAGCTCTTTTCCCAGATATTGCGACATTCATAACTTTAATACTAGAAACAAAACTAAATTGAAAGTTCCAAGATTCAGACTGCAGAAAGTTAATGGTTCATTTATGGGAAACTGTATACGCTTTTATAACAAGTTGCCCGACGGTATCGAACAATTGTCAATGCGTAAATTTAAATTATTCATAAAGTCAAACTTAATGAAAAAAGCCTATTACACAATAAATGATTATGTGTCGGACAAAAAAGCTTGGCCTGAATATCCCAAGCTTAACGGTATGAAAGCTTAGGTACTTTGCCTATTGCCTATTCCTATCTATAAATTCAGTTTCTATTTGTAATGTTTATAATAAGATAATCACGGTATTTTTCTTGCACCGGTGTGACGTGGTGGTTATTTTTGTAACATATTCATTATCTCAATTGTAATGAATTATATACATTGTAAAAGACAGTAGAAAGAAGACAAAAAAAAATACATCACTGTAAAGTTTCTTGTAGCTTCTTCTTTACAGTTGTAATCGAAGCTTCGGATCAAAGTTTTCAATTCTGCATTGTGCCGGATTGCTTGCACCAGTAGTGAGAAAGAGAACTGCTTTTTTTTCAAACTCATATATTGTAATGGGCTTGCTATATTATTTGACAATAAGCACCTTGTAATTTTATATGCTTAGTGAAATAACTTAATTTTAAGTACCTAGTATAATTTTGACTTGTAAAAGTGCTAAAATTAGCCTATTTGCAATAAATCTTTTGACTTTGACTTTGACTTTGCTTCTGGTAAAGTGGCCACCACTTTACTAGGAGTATGACTTGACTAGACTAGACTATGATTTGACTTGATGACTTGGACTGTGACTTGACTTGACATACATATATAATACTTAACTCGATAAATTATCAATTACTTGACACTGGCTAAATACACAAAAGTGTGGAGCCATAACAAAAAAAAAATTCGAACTGTCAAATCCATACAAATTTGTGTTTATATGGTTGTAATCGAGTTACGTAGCCCAGCAGTTCACCCTTGACTTGAAAATTCCCAGGCAAAGATAATAGCCTGGATTTATAGTTAATGCTCCCAGGTTATAGTTAATTGCTGCACTTTTACAGGAATTATATTTCTATGGCTACACCATAAAATTAGTACGGCTTGGAGAAATTTCATCCATATATGGATGCCGTGATTCTGTGCGTTTGTAGTTCGATGAATGAAAAGAGATGGGCGAATTAGATCGTGTAATTAATAATAATAATAATAACGCCCAACGATCACATACATATATCCTGGGCCCTAACTAAGATTCCCTGTGTGTGACCCAGGAACTACGAGGACCATGGTTCCACAACACCCAGACTTAGAACAAGTATTTGCGCTTTATTTTGTATATAAATACTTGTCCTATCGCGGGAATCGAACCCACCGCCTCCGGGCTATGAGCCGACCTGCTCAACTACCACAACACAGAGGCTGTCAAATTCCTTCGCACACTCACCAAAGTGCTGTCTTTAAAAACCATTTATTAATCAATCTACCAACATTGTAACGCAGAACTATTATGTTTATTATATTATCATTGCTGGGTTTTTTTTTATGTTACTGAATGATTTGACGAGCAAGCCGTTCACCTGATGTTAAGCGCCACGGCTGCCCATAACAGAACAGTGTCAATCGGCACCCGAAAATAGAGTTTCGAGCAACACGTGGGGTATTATTATTTGTAATAAAATGTGTTTTTTAGGCTAAAATAAAAAGTTATTTTAGTCGTAAGTAAATACTTACGCAAAGGCGTTATTCAAGGTATTTTTACAATTTAAACAAAGAATACATTTAGATAAGCTATTATAACTAGCTTTTATAATTGTTCTTACTTTTAGACAGCTTCTGTGGTGTGGTGGTTGAGCAGGTCGGCTTATAGGCTGAAGACGGCGGGTTCGATTCGGGCTGGAGAAGTATTTGTGCACAGAAAAAAGCGCAAATACTTGTTCTGAGTCTGGGTGTTGTGGGACCATGGTCCTCATAGTTCCTGGGTCCCTAGACACAGGGAATCCTAGCTAGGGTCCAGGATCTATGTAATCGTAATTGTTGAGCGTTATTATTATTATTACTTTATACAATACAGTACAAAATGCTTTATTGACACCAAAAATAAACATGTAGAAAAGAGAATTACATAATAAGATGGGTACAATGGGCGGTCTTATCGCTAAGAGCGATCTCTTCCAGACAACCTTTGGATGAATAGATATAATTATGAGACACTATGAGCATTGAGGGCGGTGCAAATGATAATTTATATGATTGACCAACATTTTACTTATTACAAAAAATATCAACTATTTTTAAAGATAAACGCGGCAATAATCCGAATACTTACCTACCATTCCTCAAAATCTCATCAACCAATTCCCACAGGGAATGACTAATAACTTATTAAATAGTTTGGACACGTGGCAAAAATTAGCCCTTTTTGTGGGTTGTATGAAAAACTTTCCTTTAGGAAAGCTCGACCAGTGTGCATAGAACCTTATGGTCGCGGGTGGTTAATGACTTTTGTATAAATCATTAACACAATGATTTTGGAAAGGGAGATAATTAAACGTGTAATCTAATAATATCTACTAAAATAAAATATTATAATCTATCCTAAAAATTTTAATACCCATGGTAAGACTGTGCTAACTGAGCTATGAACGCATCCCCAGCCTGCCACGAATGTGGGGCGCCAGAGGACACGACGCCCCACACGCTGGAGGTGTGCGCTGCTTGGGACTCCGAGCGGCGCACACTTTTAGCGGTCGTTGGCCGGGACCTCTCGCTGCCAAGCGTGGTGAAAGCCATGCTCGGCGGCGAGAGTGCGTGGCAGGCCACGGTCTCCTTCTGCGAGAGGGTGATGACGCAGAAGGAGGCCGCGGAGCGGGTCAGGGAGGATAATACCAACTCTGACCCCCTCCGGCGCAGACGGGTGGGGAGACGGAGGAGGCGCTTCATTGAGCGCTTTCTCCATCCCCCGTAGTGGGGCCAGTGGCGGAGAGTCGGGGGACTCTCTGCTGCACTTACATGGCCCCACACGTCTGGTGGGCAACTGAGGTGGAAGGTTGCCCACCCACTGGCGCAGAGGCCCGGAAGGGCCACCCGCTCGGGCGAGATGGTTAATGCAGTGCGTCTCCATTTCACCTCATCCCGGCGGCGGTCGTATCACGGGGGGATTTTAGTGGGTTCGAGTCCCACATAACCCCTGCCACCACCCCCGTGGTGGCAGGGAAGTGCGAGGGCATTTCCCCCCCTCAAAAAAAAAAGAAAAAAAAAAGCTATGAACGCATGCCCAGTGGCTGCGGAGAGATGTTGATTTCACAATGCTTCAAAATGATCTACAATCACCAGATAATAGCCAACGTCGTCAGTCAGAGTTTTTAAGATAGTATCCTATTAGGACAACTAAAAATATAAATAAACATAAATAATAATAATAATATCCCGCTCGAGATTTAAAAGTTACTTATTCACTGAATTAACATATAGGCTACATTTTATCTCGGAAAAGTGAAATTTACCTGTGGGATTAGCAAATAATAAAAATACTTTTTATCCGCGGGTGAAATCGCGGGGCGCAACTAGTATGTTATAATTGCAAATGTGTTCATGATGAATAAATAAATAAATAATTCTGCAATTTTTTAATGACTTGATCTTTCGATTAACTTTGAGTCTAGAAACAACGTCATAAATATATGTATTCCTTACATATAGACATAATGCAGACCGCAGCCGACACCCCATGTCTAGATATTTGCATTGATATTGAATGTCCAGCTACTGGGCCTACAATTAAGGGATGGTTACATACGCCAAAGAGTACCTAAATGTACAGATAGTATAAATTACAAGCTTTTATTTAACTACAAACTACAATAATAAAGTCAAAGTCAAAAGATTTATTGCAAATAGGCTAATTTTAGCACTTTTACAAATCAAAATTATATTAGGTACTTTAAATTAAGTTATTTCACTAAGCATATAAAATTACAAAGTGCTTATTGTCAAATAATAAGCAAGCCCATTACAATATATGAGTTTGAAAAAAAGCAGTTCTCTTTCTCACTACTAACTATAACTCCTAATAAACACTACCTATTACAAAAATATTTGGACTATCCGCGACTTTTTTGACGAGCTAATGCTGTTGGTGTCTGCCGACGTTTACAAAACCACCTGAAGGAGTTCAAGTCACACAAGGAAAAGTACTCAAGCTAAACAAAGCTTTATATGGGTTGAGAGAAGCACCAAAGTGTTGGAACGAGAGATTTAATAATTTTATAGTGAAGCAAGGTTTTGAACAGTCAAGTTATGACTACTGTCTATACAGAAATAAAAGTGTATGGATATTAATATGGGTTGATGATATTTTAATAATGGGACCGGAATAATGACTAGACAGTCCAAATGCTCCAGCTCCCTTGTCCTGAAATTTTGGCAATCAATACTTCACCCACTTCCACTGAATGTTGAATACACATTTAATTTATTGTAAACTTTTTCTAACACGGCAAATTGCCTTTATATTCTAAATACTACAATGATTTAATAACTAATACTAAAAACTACCTACTACAAAAAAAAGAAACATTTGGACTATATACTGGCCGCGATGACCTATAGACAGTCCAAATGCTCCAGCCCACCAGAAGGTAGCGTACCCAACATGCTGGCAGCATTGCCCCGTTAATTGCAATGCTTATTCGTTGTGCCAAATAAGTGCCAGCATTTTGGTCACGCGTCGCGTCGATTAGTTATAATTTAGTTAAGATTTAGTTTAGTTGATAAATGGTTAGCCAATTGACGTCATTCGAAATGTAATATGGCGGACGGTCCAAGATGGCGGACTGACCACGGTATGAATATCAACTCAAAGGGGCATCCTGTTACGCCTGTGACGCTGTAAATGTCGGTAGAGAGCAACAATATTAAGCCGTTCAGAAACTAAATTAAATAAAAGGGTTTGCTAAAAAAAATAAGAAAAATATTAAAAATGTTTTAAAATATTTAGGTATAATTTGTGGTTAATACGCCATAACAGTTAATGAAGTTAATTCGTCTTCTTTATTATTATTTTTTTCATCTTTCTTATATCTTTCATTCGGCTTGTGTCGTCCGCGAGACAGCGCCACCAGAGTCTCACAACAAAATACATTGTAGCGCTAGTCTCGGCCCGACTCTCATCATAAACCAAAAAATGTTAACAAAGTATTTGTTCAAAAAGAAAAGTCTAATTTTAAAGGACCTAAGTGATATCTTTTCTAACACAAGTGAATTAATTTCCCAAACGCAGATGATAACTGGTAGGTACTTCTGTACACCCTGTCTTCCCTACGACCATACACGAATATTATTAAGGCTTCCATTTGGCCGCGAGCAGCGTGTTTAAGTGATATTAGACGTGAATGCGTACGCCATGATTGATTCCGGCAATTCCAATGGATATGACGGAACTGAAGTGAATTACGCATGTAGGTACTAGAACTCTGGTGTAAAAGCCCTATTGTATTTTTAAAGTAAAACTTATTTACGCACGCTTGACTTGAGGAGTAAGCTGGTGAATGCGAGGTGAAAGAAAGTTGAAGAAGGTTTACGTAGATCTCCATTGTCAATATAACAAAGTTGTCTAAGGTGGAGCACGCTTGCCCATGAGATGCCCATTTGACTCAAAAAGACCCAGGTTGTACCCAGAAGGAAACACTGTTGTTAGGAAGAGCATTCCATTCCTTGGCCGTTCGGACTATAAATGACTCAGCAAAACGCTTAGTGCGGACTTGGGGTACACTAACGACGTAAGGATGTGAAGAATCACCAAGTCTTGTAGTTCTATGATGGAAAGGGCGACATTAAAATTAAACAAAGCAAAACAAAGATATACCGGCCGTTAGATGGAGCTACACTAAACGTTTTATTTCAGCCGTGTGATCTAAAGCACACTCGTTTTTTATTGTTTATACTTATTTATAAATAATTATATGATGTCACAGGTAGTGAAATGGTGAAAAAAACACAAGGTATCTAGCGTAAAATATCTAAACGTTACTTTAGAAAATTAGTTCTATAAAGAACTTAAATTAGTTCTATACAGAACTAATTTTCAATATAAATGCCGTCCCATTTTCGCTCATGACTTTCACGTCAGCAAAAAGTCGACAGGACATTTTAAATATTGATTGTTGTAAGTTATGCCTGTTATCTTGTTATGAACGCCTAGTAGCCACCTCTACGAGTAACTCGGACTGGAGCCATCAATATCCCAAGTACCAGGCAACTATGATCAAGAAGATCCATTTATCAAGTCTTTTTGTAGCGTTCTATTGAATACTTTTTGCTGGTGAGATTAAATTTCGCGTCGTTCGAGTCCAAACCATTAATACTTTAGCTACCAATTTCTGAAGACCTCCCCTTCCTCTCATAGACTTCCAAATTTTGGTATGGAAAGGGGAGATTCAAAGACTTTTCACAGGTCGTATTTTTTTGGTCGTTCCATCCCTATCTAGTTACAGTACTTTTATTTTTTAACGCGTCTGGTTTCAGTTACGTTGGTTATGATTTTTTGGAAATTAATTCAAAGGGTTGTTTTAGTATTTGTAGGTATGTTGTATGTTTTTTATTTATTTGTCGCTTAGGATTAACTATATATCCAGTTTTCTTTCTGATAAAATTCAAAAGATATGCCTACAGTTATGAAATGAAATTTTAAATGTAACTATGCTAAAAACTTTTCAATTAATATCATTGTACCCTTTGCTTTCACCATCTTTGTCATTTTGCTATCTCTTTGTTGGCATTATGAGAGTCCAATATTTAGTTTAGACGATTACTACCTACGTACTATTATATGTTAAAAGTAAACAAAAATCGAGTTTTAACGTTAAATTATCTGTCATTAACACTTCTTATACAAATAAGGCCACGCGTACATCAAACAACAACACAAGACAATTTAAAAAACACAGCCCTCCCATCAAATAAACCGCCAAATCTTCCCTATTATTTTTATATAAACCAATAGTCCTTTTATACGATGAAATTACTTGAAAATTTAATTTCAATAAATAGTTTTTAAAACCTCTGCCATCGTTGTAATAAGGTTCATAATCGAATAATATTACTAAAACTATATGTTGGTAAGTCTTGAGCAAGAAATTCAAAATTCAAATGATTGAAATAATGACCGTTACACTACCACCATAACAAAAACCGTTCATACAAACGACTCGTACTTAAAACGGTGTCAGAAAGAACTGGTTGTGAATTCAAAATGGCGGCAGTCACGTGCTGGTCACGTGACACGTAAGAAAAGCAAACGCGTTGGGTTGGAATAACAGCATAAATGCCGTCATTAGGGATTTGATTATATTTTTTAGTCGTGCACCTATTGTTTGATAAAATAGGATTTGTAATAGATAGGGGTATGACCAGAAGTTTATGTCTACCCTTAAATGATGGATGACTACTAAATGCGCGCCTTTTTTTAGTTTATAAAAGTACATAATACCTCTAATAGCCAGTTTATTGTATTTTAGTTTGAAAGTTTTACGTGCTGACGCTTGCGAAAGCCGCTGCGGCTTGCGTTAGTTACTGGCTCCCAGAAGAAGGACATCGAATATGTCCGAAACCTGGTCGAAGTAATTTCGACTTTTAATTGACGTGAGTTCAGCCGTAATTTATCTTACAGTTATTGTATTAATTAATTTCATAATCGCCCCGAAAATGTTTCTAATTCGAAAATTAATAATACAATTTTCTCTTAATTGTTCAATATGTATTGATCTATTTTATTTGTATTTCTGACCCTCTTGTGCTATTCGTAGAAAGAGTATATATATATGGTCAATTTTAAAATATTACTATATAATAATAATAATAATAACGCCCAACGATCACATATATAGATCCTGGATCACAACTAGGATCCCTGTATCTAGGGACCCAGGAAATACGAGGACCATGGTACCTCAACACCTAGACACAGAACAAGTATTTGCGTAATTTTTTTTCCTTGCCCACATACTTGTCCCGTCGTGGGAATCAAACTTGCCACCTCTCAATATAAACAATAATTCAACTTTGACTAAATGCCTTCTTGAGAAAACCAATATACTAGAGGGCTGGGCAAACCAATCTTCGATGGTTGGGCAAGATAGTACTAATATAGGGTCGGACAAATTAATACTAGAGGGCTGGGTAAACCAATTATACGTTTTGATACACATTTTAGCCTATAAAATAATTTAGAAGATTGAGTAATTTAATTGTAGTTTGATGAACAATTACTAGAGAGCTGTGAGAATCAATACTTGAGAGTTGGGTAAACTAAATATTTACTTGAGGACCTGGCGAACAAATACCAGAGAAATGGGCAAATGAAATTTTTTGCATGAATTAATGATATGGTAAGTTACATAGATACTTAATAATATTTTTATATTAAAATTTAATTTAAAAAATACAAACAATACAAAATACAAAATTTATTTATTGACACATTTGGTTACAAATACATACATTTTTACTTATTCCAAGTTTTCTCTAAAGAAAGTGTCTAGTAGCCCGCCAACGGTCCATCGATGTCTACACCGGCAGGGTTTCATTAGGCAGGTTATAAATGATGGTGTGTCAATGCTGTCTGTGTTTTTCGTGATCCTCCGGAGTGGAAACCTGATAGCGCTGTTGGCACCTTTACAGTTTTCACTATGATTTCTATGAGACTTTAACTAGATCATAAGGTTGAAATTTAAGTTATAAAATAGGCCGTTGGATTTTTCTGTAAGATTTCGTCTAGGTAATACTGCTTTGCCAGATATTCTGCCGACGCGCAGTACTTTAAAAAAGGCAAAATAGCTAGTCCCGCCTGGTGACGCTGTAAAGATCGGTAGAGACCAACATTAGCATTAGCATCAGCCCGTTAGAAAAAACTGGAGCTAGTGAAATTATTGAAAAAAATGAGACTGACAATTCATCTTAATCTAGAAATCTCTAGACTGTGCTGGCGTCGCTGTCTGTGTTCAGTTATTTTGATATAAATACCAAACTACTGAACCGACTTTGAAGAAATTTCAAACGTATCAACCAGAAAGTAAGTCCTTTCAAATAAAAAAAGAAATCGGTTTATAAATGACGTATAATTACCATATTAGGCGTCTAAAATAAATCATTTGGTTTGATTTGAAAATACTGGACCAATTTTGGTGATATTTGTAGGGGATCAAGATAAAAGTACTTACACGACTTAAGTAAAACTTCTTTAGTTTAGCTCCATCTATCGGCCAGTATAACTTTGTTTTTACTTTAATGATAGCGTTGCCAACATAACATAGTTATAAATATAAATTTTTAGTTTTGTTTATTTTGATATTATTATAATAATAATATATGAAGTTAATAATTTTTAATCAAATACAATTATAGTAAAACACTTATAAAATAATAGATTCAACAACACTACATTTTACATGCATAATATGTATATAAGTTATTGTAAAGTATGTAGAAATAAAGTCTTTATTTATTTATGTTGACATTGGAGATCTACGTAAACCAATAACTTTTAACTTCCGTTCGCCTCACCAGCTTACTCCCCAAGGTGTAAAAAAGTTTTACTTAAAAAAGTTCTACTTTACAACTTCCGCTTTTCTCAAGATGGTCGGAAAACGTTTGTCAAATTACATCCTATAGTTCTTAAATATTTAGGTTTGGTCGTAACCAAACCGTAATTTCCGTCAGGACAAACAATGGTCACGTGCTCCAACCCTCAGCTATGATTATAGTCTAATGATGGACTCATGGTGCACGCCTTCCCGTTTGTGTGGTTGCCTGGAAGTGATATCTGATTGTTGGGAAACGGTAGGATATTGGCGTGGGATTTAGACTGCTACTAATCATAATTATATGATCAGAATAGCTTCTGCCCGTGGCTTCACCCGTGTGGCCTATAGGAAAATAACTCATCCACCCATTTCACCATCTTAGGGGAGAATTTTGAGAAACCCTTTCTTAGTGGATACCTACACTTTACAAAGAACCTTTCAAATTTCAAGTCTCTAGGACCAGCGGTTCAGGCTGTGCGTTGATATGTATTATGTCAGTTAGGACTTTGAATTTTATATGTATAGCTGAGCTTATCATAGTGAATTCTGATCCTAATTAATAATAACAAATAATAACGCCCAACGAGCACATATATAGATCCTGGTCCCTAACTAGGATTCCCTGTGTCTAGGGACCCAGGAACTACGAGGATCATGGTCCCACAACACCCAGACTCAGAACAAGTATTTACGCTTATTTTTCTGTGCTCAGATACTTGTCCTGCTTAATTATAAGAAGTACATTATCATAATAATCATCTACCTTTCCTATGAATAAATAAATATTTGAGGACAATTCACACAGCGAACTAGCCCCAAACTAATAGAAGCAAGGAACGATATAACTGATAGGATACTAACCTAGATACTTTTTGTTTACAAAATACATACTTATAGAATACAAAATAACACCCAGATACAGAACAAACATCGATGTTCATCACACAAACGTTCACCCTGGATGGGAATCGAATCCACCATCTCTGGGTTATGAGCCAACCAGTTCAACCGCCACACCACAGAAGCTGTCAAGAAACCATTTACTCGTACACACATACCGCAGAAGAAGGATTAGTAAAACATTTCGAATAGTAGCTTTATTCGAATAATCCGTAACTAATTTATGGAACAGCTTGTCAAAGAGCCGTCTGCTGATCCATTGGCAATTTTAATTACATCCCATCACGACGCAGACACCCCGTCGATAATGTGACATCAAAGCAAACGCAAAACAGCCCTTCACACCTATAGGGGTAGAATTAAAGTAGTCTGGCGAGCAAGCACGGGTGGACAAGCTCGTATGTTTATACTAAAAATGAGTTTTGCACTTAATTAAAAAGTTGTATTTAGTTCCGGTTAAATTTGAGTTTCATTATCCTACATTTTGAGTTTCATTATCGTATATTTTGAGTTTCATTATCCTATATTTTGAGTTTCATTATCCTACATTTTGTGTTTCATTATCCTATATTTTGAGTTTCATTATCCTACATTTTGAGTTTCATTATCCTATATTTTGAGTTTCATTATCCTACATTTTGAGTTTCATTATCCTATATTTTGAGTTTCATTATCCTAGATTTTGAGTTTCATTATCCTACATTTTGAGTTTCATTATCCTACATTTTGAGTTTCATTATCCTACATTTTGAGTTTCATTATCCTGCATTTTGAGTTCCATTATACCTACATTTTGAGTTCCATTATACCTATATTTTGAGTTCCATTATACTTACATTTTAAGTCCCATTATACCTCAATACCTTCTGACTGAGATTGACAGCCTCTGTGGTGTAGTGGTTGAGCAGGTGAGCTCATAATCCGGAGGCGGTGGGTCTGATTCCCGCGGCAGGACAAGTATTTGTGCACAGTAAAAAGCGCAAATACTTGTTCTGTGTCTGAGTGTTGTGGGACCATGGTCCTCGTAGTTCCTGGGTCCCTAGAATCATAATTAGGGTCCAGGATCTATGTATATAACTATACTATAACTATACTATGTTATATATTATTATTATACCAGCAGTTGTACTTCCATTATACGTACATTTTGAATTGCATTACAATCAATATTTTGTTCTCGCCTTCAAATATTAACAGCAATTTTATTTGTCAGAAATTGAAAAGCTGAGCATATGCGGCAACTAGCTCACCAACTTATGGAACCGTGTGTCTTAACACAATGTATGCCACCAACAAATAACTATCCAACGTTATAACCATAACAATAGCGTTCAATATCGCTGTTAAGTTATAAAAATAGCAGTTATCCATAACTGTGTCTGGTTTGGTGATATGAATTAATATCTGTCAGCTTTTAGGTTCTTTACGCAGTGATTATGATGAACATTTGACACTGGAAGTGTGCAATACTTGTGCAATATGAATTGTTGAAGAACCTTTGTAGGATTACGAGTGTGAGAAATGAAATTGTTAAGGGCATATTTAGCACTGTAAGTATATGCGAGGATTAATTAAAAAGGGTCGAGAGAATGGTGACTAATCTTTAACAACCTTATTAATAAACGGGTATTAGTTTTGGGTTAGTTACTTCAGATTTTGTCCTTTTTTTGCTTCTGGAATATTTAGCTGGATCGAAAGAGGCAAAAGATGATGTAACTAACCTAAAGCTAGTTCGTGTTTATTAATAAGGCTGTCAAGCTCTAAGGTGCGATTTTTCAATGGCTGGATAAATGTTATTCAAGTTACAAATTATAATCAGACTAAAATAAAAGTACCATTATTACTGCAGTATTCACTATACAACATTTTTCTTTTATTTTCACTGTGTTTGGTTTTATCAAATTGAAATACCGCGCGGTATTAATAACCAGTCTATGTCTTATAGGTTAAATTAGGTGAAAAATATAATCCTGGAGTTTTAAAGGCAAGGATGAACTGGTGTCTTCTAGGCAAGCATTAATAATAAAATATAATATTAATAAATATGTGTTTTTTTTTTTTTTTATTATACATAATTTCCACAGACACCTGGGTCCGTGCTTTTTGTTAGATTATTTTTTATATTTATTAATTAAGCCTATTATTAACATGAACATATATATATAATACAGGGAGGACAATACAGTTGTGTGGATATTTCACACAGCGCCATCTAACCCCAAACTAAGCAAAACTTGTATATTTTTCATCGTCAACTGCGTCGTTACTTATCAGGTGAAAAAATTATCAAACACTTGTTTTAAATGCACAATCAATAAAAATAGCGCGGGGGTTTTGGCGGGAAAACGAAAAAGATCGCGTCGCCGCATTGTATTATTTTCTAAAACTTGTGTTTTTTTCAGTGTTGTGCATAAAATTGGTGGTATTTTATTCGTTAAGTGCTGGGTTACAAAAAACCTTTTTTTTTCGTGTTGTTTTACTAGGAATATGATTTGACTAGACTAGACTATGACTTGATGACTTCGACTGTGACTTGTTTTGATTCACATAATAAAATATTAACTAACTTGAGAAATTATCGAATACTTGACACTGGCTAAATACACAAGAGTGTGGAGCCAAACGAAAAACAAATAATAGCGCGTATTTTTACCCAACAACTGCAAAAAGAAGGGTTATGAATTTGTATATGTATGTTTGTATGTAAGTTATGTTCCCTCGAATCTCCCAAACTACTTATCCTATTTCAAGCAAAAGGTGTCTATCGATAGAAACAAAATTTTAATATTTGAGTATTGAGCATTTAAAAATATCAGTTTTTGGGTATTTGTGTATTTGATCATAATATTATGTATTGATGCGGTCCGAGCGAGAAAGTTGCATCCTCAGTACATGTATAATCTATAAGTTGTACAAATTAATAAAACTCGACAAAACGAACAAACAAAAATATTTGAAACTCCAAACCAATAATAATTTTACTGAAGACACATAATTTATCTACAATAATTTTCATTAAATTTTAATATTAAATCAGTCATCTTCCATATGAGTTGCATCTTCTTCCATAACGTCCCATAGATACCTGATAAACAATAAAATTGGCAAATTACTTATTGAAATGTGAATTGGTAGAGTTATTTTTAACGGGCTAATTTAACGGGTGGTTGGCCTTTACCGAACTTTACAGCGTCCCGCAAGGGCTGATAGAGAAGATTTGAAGAAACTCGCTGATGACACATTATTATGGGCCCCAAACCTCACTCAATTTGTTGATAAAAAACATTGGGACTCAATCGGAACCATACCTTTGTGTTGGGGCAGAGAAGTGCGAGGGCATTTCCCACCCTCAAAAAAAGGACTGTACGAGCTGCGTATGTCGTTCTCCTCTTCTTCTCTTCTCTTGAATATACATATGGAATGGGAAGCGTTCTGTTCGGTACATTAAAACCTTTTGTGGTAACCGAGACGCCTGCCAAGCGCCGCCACACACGGGGTTATGAACACTAAAACCCCCGGTGACCCGTCCACCGCCGGAATGAGGCGAGATGGGGTTGCGCTAGCATTCACCATCTCGAGACTTTCGAGACTCAGCGCCAGTGGGTGGGTAACCTTACACCTTGGTTACCCAACAAACGAGTGGGGCCATGTAAGTGTGGTGCCGAGTCCTCCGAATCTCCACCACCAACCCCACTACGGAGGATGGAGAAGGCATGCAAAACTCCTCCTCCATCCCCCGGTCCGCCTGCATAGCTCGTACAGTCCTACATCAGGGCCGGGATCACTCAGCTTCGTCCCTGTTACCAAACGTACCTGTTATTTACTTCTATACTTTTGCTGTTGTTGCTCTGTTCACTTGGCAGTTCGGTGATCGACTCCTGATCATCATCTATCAGGGATGTGACAGAGAGTAAAGTTGTATCGGTAATGTTGTACGTATCTGCCGCATCCCCTCTCTCTAGCTGACTTCTTGTAGTGCCAAGAGTCTGTAGAATAAATAGTAAGTTTTACAGCTTCTGTGGTGTGGTAGTTGAGCAGGTAGACCATTAACCCGAGGCAGCAGGTTCGATTGCCGCGGTAGGACAAGAATTTGTGCGCAGATAAAAAAGCGCATGTACTTGTTCTGGGTTTTGGTGTTGTAGAATAATAATTTTATTGGTAAATCAATTTACATCCCATTACATGGAAATCAGTAGTTGTAAGATTTTGTTAAAATTAAAATCTATAGAAATTTGAGTGTGTAAGACATGGGAATCTATAAAATTGGAAACAATTCATATTTCTGATAAACCATCAACAGTGAATTGTTTCTTTGTTTGTAGAATTGTATCTGTCTATTTATAACTATTCCACAGCTTATTGGTTGAACCGATCTTAGAGAAATTTAGTAAGGCTTTAGATTTAACCTTAAGGAAGGACATGGAATCCTTGTCATCACGAAATGTAGTCTACGCGTTAAAAGCGGCGGCCAACAGCTAGTTCAGAATAACGAATAGGTAACTACGCTCGAACGGTGACTCATGACTGAAACTGAGGCATCAGGGTTCGAATCCTAGCCCTGCCCCAATGACTTCAAGTTATGTGAAGAGTTTGCACGCGCGCTCTTACAACGGCGAAAATAAACATCTTGAAGAAACCACATTTTTTTTTTTTTTTTTTTTTTTTTACTTCAAACTTGTCTAGCATTTGACCACGCTCTCACCTGATGGGAAGTGACGATGCGATCGAAGGTGTAGCATGCTAGCCAAGTAAATACCTATTCACTCTTCTCTTGAACACGCCCGGGTCATATTTCGCCGGAAACACAGACGCTGGCAGGGCATTCCATTCCTTAGCCGTTCTAATTAAGAACGTTGAGTCAAATCGCTTGGTACGAATGGGTGGTATTTCGACCACAAAAGGATGGCGCTTAGCCGAGCGTCTAGTAGTCCGGTAGTGGAATGGTGATGGGAGAATTAGATCATGCAGTTCTTGAGCGCATTCACCGTGGTGTAATCTGTAAAAAACTGACAGACTTGCCACCTTACGTCGATGTGCAAGGCTCTGGAGCCTTTCACCAACCAAAGTGTCGTCGTCAATGAGCCTTTTGGCACGCCGTTCAATCGAGTCCAGAGCCTCAAGCTGGTACTTGGCAGACCCGTCCCACAGGTGGCAGCAGTACTCCATACACGATCGGACTTGTGCTTGATACAGATTTAGAAGCTGTCCAGGTGTGAAGTACCGCCTTACCTTGGACAATATGCCGAGTTTTTTTGAAGCTACTTTGGCTTTGGACTCGATGTAGGATCCAAAGTTTAGGTTTGACGTGAGATCAACACCCAAAAGCTCAAGATGGTTTCCTAAACTTACAGATACACCACGGAATGAAGGAGCCAGATGGAGTGGGCTCTTTTTAGCAGTGAATAAACACGCCTGTGTTTTTGCAGCATTGAACCTAACCAAGTTAGCATCGCCCCAATCGGACACGGCTTTCAAAGCCAGGTTCATGCGCTCAACCATAGCCTCTCTCTCAATCCGGACGTCGTCACCACTGGCTCGGGCACTGGATGTGTATCTTTCAACAACAGTACTATCATCTGCATACCCAAAGGTACCGGGCTTTAGCAGATCATTGATGTGGAGTAAGAATAGTGTTGCTGAAAGAACTGACCCCTGAGGTACACCAGCATTAATAGCTAATTGATCGGAAGAGCAGCCATCAAGAACTACTCTAAGCGATCGTTCCCTCAAAAAGTCTGATATCCAAGTGCACAAACCAGCAGGTAGTCCGTAAGATGGAAGCTTATTCAGAAGACCGTCGTGCCAGACCCGATCAAATGCCTTAGAGACGTCTAGAGATACAGCAAGTGCCTCTCCATGCATCTCTAAGGCTTCGCTCAATATGTGAGTGGCATACGCAAGAAGATCCCCAGTGGACCGGTTTCGGCGAACAAGTACAAGTATAACGGAATTCGAGAACATTGTCCGTCACCAACTCTCTCTTGTACCCCTATCGCGTAACTGTTCTGGGAATCGGCTTCGCCTGCCATCCTGCACGTGCCAATTAACAAGTCCACGAGTGCGACCAAGAGAGAACACGATTACCATCTCCACCAGACTTACGCGGTAAGACCCTTGGTCAGCGTGGAGGATTGTGGACTGCACTCGGTCCATATGCAAGCCCGTGCCCAGCAGTGGGATCGTGTTGGACTGTTAAAGATGAAGTGCACTCACGTCAATAATCGCCATGTGTAAAATAGGAACTTCCAGTTTCATCGGCTTGATTTCTTGCGGCTCTTCATCCAAGTAGGAGTATTCTGTGGGCACCTGCCAATTTATCTAAAAGTTAAATGTTTTCCAAATCAATTCATAATAAAGCTGTTTGATTTACAGCAGATTCACCTGCTTTAATTAATATATGAATCACACTAATATTATAAAGGCGAAAGTTTGTATGTGTGTATGTTTGTTACTTCTTCACGCTCAAACAGCTCAATGGATGTGGATGAAATTTGGTAGCAAGATAGCTTATACACTGGATTAACATATAGGCTACATTTTCTTCCGGAAAAGTGAAACGTTCCCGTGGGATGAGCAAATAATTAAAATACTTTTTATCCGCGAGTGAAACCGCGGGGCGCAACTAGTATATTATATGACAGCCTCTGTGGCGTGGTGGTTGAGCGAGTCGGCTCATGACCCGGAGGCGGTGGTTCGATTCCCGTGGCAGGACAAATATTTGTGCACATTTAAAAAAAGCGCAAATACTTGTTCTAAGTCTGGCTGTTATGGGACCATGGTCCTCGTAGTTCCTGGGTCCCTAGATGCAAGGAATCCTAGTTAGGGTTCAGGATCTACCGACCTGCTCAACCATCACACCACAGAGGCTGTATGTCGAGCTCGATGATAGTTTTCGTGTATCATCAGTGCTGGTGAGCGCCATAGTTGAAGCCACCCACACACCTACAGCTGTTCCCTTAAACTGGAACTATACTGCTGGCAGAATTGGTAAAGAACATACATTAACTTTTTTTTATGTTAAGGAATGACGCGACGAGCTAGCCGTTAGCCTGATGTTAAACGACACGGCTGCCCATATCAGCTGCAGTGTCACTCGGAACTCTAAAGTATAGAGGTTCGCGTGACACTGCACTGCGCACGTCATCCAGAGACATCAGCACAATCTAGTACTAAGATTACTAAACTGTGAGATCAGATCATAAAGTCTCATTTGCCCAGTAATTTCACTAGCTACAGTGCCCTTCAAACCGGAACACAGCAGTGCTTGCGCACTACTGCTTGGTGGCAGAATAACTGGCAAAGCGGTGGTACCTACCTAGACGAACTTTGCAGTAAAGTCCTACCACCTAGTACAGAATAACTGGCAAAGCGGTGGTAAAAACATAATAATCCAAAATCAATCACAAGAAAACACACCCTCCGCAGTCTCCATTTCTCTAAAAACTCGTTCGTCTGCTTCAAAGCATCCCTGCTTTCTTTTAAAAGCTCGTCGATACGATCTTTCTTTTGATATTGTTTATATTTGTTCAAAAACTGAAACACATAACGTTATTTCTACAACTCAAGACTAAAAAGAGATTAATAATGATTTCTTTATAATTCTTAAGTCATATTATACCAAGAAGGACATATCTACAAAACTTAAGAACACTTTTACACAACTTAAGACCTCCAACAATAGTTGAAACAGACCAGAAAAAGGAAGAAAATACGAAATATACGATAATTAAAAAACTATTGTCGTTTTTTTTTTGGCGGGAACGCGAAAAAGATTGCGTCACCGCATTGTATTATTTTCTAAAACTTGTGTTATTTTCAGTGTTAGTGCATAAAATTGGTGGCATTCTATTCGTTAAGTGCTGGATTACAGGCGTGAGTGTGGGAAAATGGTATAATGATGGTGAAACGTTTCTTTTCGTGTTATTTCCAAAACTCCATAGAAGCTTCAAGTAAAGTTGCCACCACTTTACTAGGAGTGTGACTTTGACTAGACTATGACTAGACTATGACTTGACTATGACTTGACTTGATGACTTCGACTGTGACTTGACACATATTTGCGTGAAATATCATTAACTTGATAAATTATCAATTACTTGACACTGGCTAAATACACGGAGGTGTGGAGCCAAAACATAATAATAAACAAATAAAAAAATATTGTCCTCTCCCGGCAAAAATAACAGAGTTCATTATTTCTTTCTTGTAGTGTTACACTTTTGGGTGTTGGAGTTTTAACTGAAGATGATTGAGAGCACTTGAAAATGAATTCAGGGCATACACCTTAGTGTAGTGCGTTCAGTATCAAACTATAATTATATAATAGTATAAATTTTTAACGCCCAACAATCACATAAATAGATCCTGGACCCTAACTAGTATTCCCTGTATCTAGAGACCCAGGAACTACGAGGATCATGGTCCCACAACACCCAGACACAGAACAATATTTCCACTTTTTTCTGTGCACAAATAATTGTTCTGCCGCGGGAATCAAACCTGCTGCCTCCGGATCATGAGCCGAACTGCCCAACCACCGCACCATAAAGGCTGTCCAGACTACAGACAGAAGTGTCAATTCTGTGTCTACTCTAAAGTTAAACGAAATTAACATATTTCTGTCGTTGTCATTTCCCCTTTATCAGAAGAGTACCGCCATACTTTAAGTTTACTTTAGTTTTAGAGAATGCAACACAGAATCGAAACCAGAGACTATGTTGATGATGTTTGAAATTATCATAATGCTAACGTAAATTAAGACAGTTTTATATACCATAATAGTAAGGAGGAGTACGACTATCTCGGTACACAGCATGGGCACGTTGATAGGGTTATCCAACCCATGTGCTAGCCTCTCTTCTTCTCTAATAGTTTTCCTTATAACACAAACAATTTTACAAAATATGGTCTGGATTACATCCACAAAGCCATGCCCAAGTATATAGTCGATACCAAAAAGGCTCAGGAAGATGACGCCGTAAATGAAACTTTTAAGTGCTTCCACAATCATTTTGATAGCTTTAGAATAATGATAATGATCACAGTATAAAATAAACTGAGAAATGCTGGAATTTTACATGATTTGGTATAAATTACGTGCAATTTACGCTTCTTGCCGTCATGACAATGAATTCGTCAGGATTATTTTTTTTACATCAAAATGATTGAATGTTGAACTCAATGGTTAGCGGAAAATCAAAAAGGTGCAAGCATAACAATAAAGTTTTCCATTCTTATATTTACTAAAAGGTTCAGTGTGCTTTATAAAAAGAGATAAATCACTAAGAAGAAGAAGACGGGAGAAGTAATAGTACCTATTCTGTGTATTCAGATTTCGCAATAAGCAAGCAGTTCTAAAACTTACCAACAAAGTTTTCAATTTTGTACCGTTTCTTCTTTATTTGTAAAATTGCAGTATACCGTTCTCCAAGATTATGCAGGAATAGTTCCAAACTTTTTATGAAAAGCACAGTTTTCTCTTTGGCAACCATAATAACGTTACCATGGTGATAATCTGACAGAAGTGCTGTTGGTTTGACAACCAAATTCACAAACATTATAATCAACTGGTGGTATTTTTATGTTATTATACAAATATAATATTGTAAGCAATTCAAATTTAAACTACAGTTTCAAATTTTGTATTTATCTAAGTGAGATAGAGTTCATATCATGGTAAGTTTAATGTCGGTATAACTGATATTACATATCTCTGTATCCTATATATTAAAGTCTATAACAATTTTATCTTATCATTTCAAGTGCGTATTTTGTATTTGTACTTTTTTATATAATGAATTCGTGTAACGTTTTCAGCCGCCGAAAGGAGGAAAAACCAAAAAAGCACCAGGTAATTTGTAATATGTTTGAGCTATAATAAAGTTTGTAATTTTAAAGGGAATATAAATTTTGTTTTTTCATTTTGATTTTGTAAGGTAAATGATGATCTAAAGGTTTGTAATTGTTCAGTTATTTCGTATAAATACCTACAAAAATTACTACAAGAAGATTATCTACTAGTAAATAATTTAATGAATACGCTAAGTTGTTGAGGTGGTTTTTTGTTTCTTCTACCCATCATTTTACTATCACATTAGTAGTTACATTTTTATTTCAGCCATCATCATCGATGGAGTGGATACCTCAGAGATGACCCGTGAGAAACTCGAGCAGTTCACGCTCAAGGTCAAAGAGGAACTCGATAAAGAACGAGAAGAACGCAACTACTTCCAATTAGAAAGAGACAAAATACGCACTTTCTGGGAAATCACTCGTCAACAACTTGAAGAAGCTAAAGCAGAATTAAGGAATAGAGAACGGGCGACAGAAGAAGCACAAGAAGAAAATGAAGCGCTTTTGGAAACTGAAAAGCAAAAGATAAAGCATTTAAAGTATGAACAGCAAGCTGCTGCAGCTGCTTTGAGAGCTGAAAATCTTGTGGCGTTAAAAGCTGCTAAAGAAGAACATGCTGAACAAGAGTTGGAACTTCTCAATGATAAAAGAGTTCTAAGACAGGAAATGAGAGAAAAAATGATGGCAGCACAAGATGAGCTAAGAAGAGCAAAGTTATCACATGCAGAAGAACTATCTAAAGCAAGAGCATGTTATGAAGAAAAAGCAAATCAGATAGAAGATAAAGCAGAAAAGAAACTGAATGAAACTAAAATAGAGCTGACCGTGAAACATAGAACAGAAATAGCAGAAGTTGAGGAAAGAAAGAACAAACAGCTCTCTGAATTGATAGCTCATCATGAACGAGCTTTTGCTGATTTGAAAAACTATTACAATGATATCACGTTGAATAATTTAGGTAAGGGAGACAGTTTAACAATAACTTTCTACATCGATCACAACTCAACTATGATTACGTTTTCATTCTTATGCCCATTTTTAAACAGTGCGTACTAAATGATAATTTTCTGTTTCATTATCTTTTAGGACTCATAAGCAGCTTAAAGATGCAAATGGAAGAAATGCAGAAGGTGAAAGAACGAGCTGAGAAGATAGCCCGCGATGCTGTAGCCGAATCAAAGAGTCTTCGAGAACCACTGGAATATGCCATCAATGATAATAAAGAGTTGAAGCGGCAAATGTCAAATTATGATCGAGATAAAGCTGCATTAGCTGTAAGTTATTTCATTGTTCATCACCACATTTTGTCTATTTCTATTTTATCAGTCCAATCCATACGCCCAGACGTTCGGATTGGTGAAAGACACAATACAATAAGTCTTTAAAGTTTTGTGATTCTTAAAATTGTTGGTTTCTTTACGATATTTTTATTCAGCGTCGTAAGTGCATCATCTTTTGTGTGCAGTAGTAATTCAAGTGCTATTATAAATGTTCTCGGTACTAGGATACCAGCGTAGCACTATCAGATTCCTACATTACATGGCATGTGGCTGTCCATTATCTGACCATAAAGAAGACCAAAAAGATTGCTCATTATTTTACCTCCCTTAATTTAAACTTTCCAGGCCAAATCAAAACAGTTGACATCTCTGGAGAAGCAGTTCGAAGTCCTCAAATGGGAATACGAAGTCCTCCAGGTTCGTTTCGACCGGATCCAAACAGAAAGGGATGAGTTGAAGAATAGATTCTCCCGAGCTGTTCTAGAGGTGCAGCAGAGAGCATCACTGAAGACTGCGCTGTTGGAAGCCAAGCTTCAGAACTTGGAGGGGAGGGACGTTGGACCTAGAGAAATACAGGTAAAATCTATTCTTGCATACCTCATACCATTATAAGTATTACTCTTTGCTGATGTTATAAATAAGTGACGGTATCTTCTAGGTTGTAGAACTTTTCTGCAGAGTTCGTCTAGGTAGGAACCGTCGCTTTGCCAGTTATTCTGCCGTCAAGCAGTAGTGTGCAAGTACTACTCTGTTAAAACGGTGTTTAAAAGCGTACTTCCCTGTAATTGTTTACCAGTTTTACTTATTTTTTCAATTATCACATTTTAGGCTGTCTTATAAAATAATATTTGTTTGTTTATTTTTAATAGTAGTCAAACGGCTTAGATGTGCAAAATTCGGCAAGACGTTGTTAGTTATAAAGTCCCGAGTTCCGAGTTCGGGTACGAAATATACCCAAAATTGTTGCAAAATAGGTTTATGTTCGCAAGATTTACTTTCCGCGAAGTACTTTACACCGTATCAGCCTTATTAATAAACGGGTATTAGTCTCGGATTAGTTACTTCAGCTTTTGTCCTTTTTTTGCTACAAGAATATTTAACTGGATCGAAAGAGACAAAAGATGGTGTAACTAGTCTAAAGCTAGTTCGTGTTTATTAATAAGGCTGTTAAAGTTTAAATTTGCACATAATGAGCCCCTACTTAAAAACACTAGTAAAAGTTAATCGATGCTTAAAATTTCGTGTCAATTTCTCGCTGATGAACAAAAAGGAGGCAGAGCATTTTAAGCAATGATTAATTTAAGTAACGTGTAGCTCATAAAGAAACGCTGTTTATTTCGTACTAGTTGCGCCCCGCGGTTTCACCCGCGGATAGAAAATATTTTAATTATTTTCTCATCCCACGGGAACTTCACTTTTCCGGGATAAAATGTAGCCTATATGTTAATCCAGTGTATAAGCTATCTTGGTACCAAATTTCATCCAAATCCATTTAGCCGTTTGAGCGTAAAGGAGTAACAAACATACATACAAACTTTCGCCTTTATAATATTAGTGTGATAGCGTGATTAAAAACTAAAATTCACACAAATACTATTTACCTAAATCATAAAATTCTGTGAATTACTGAGCTCTTCGCGTACAACAAGCTGCAGCTACGGAAAGTGCTGCCACAGTACTCAAATAAATAAATAAATAGTTGTAGACATTTCACACAGCGCCTTCTAGCCCCAAACTAAGCTAAACTTATAGGTTATGGGAACTAAATAACTGGTAGAATAATATCTCTATACCAATTTTCAATATGTTTAGTCGTTTATTTTACATGAAGTGACAGAATGCGTTACTTTCAAAATTACATTGATAAATTAATAATTATTATCTTTAGTATTATACATAGTCAAATGCTAAATAATTATAAAAAAACCCATAAAGGGCAAAAAGCCAACATCACGCGGTGTTCCCAGGCGGTCACCCATCCAAGTACTGACCGCGCCCGACGTTGCTTAACTTCGGTGATCGGACGAGAACCGGTGTTCTCAACGTGGTATGGACGTTGGCAAATATTTTGTCTGATTTAGCAGTAACCAATTTGAATGAATACAAAAAGTGATATGGTCGTAGTGTTTGGGTATTATACTTATTTTGTATAATATACATTATCATTAAACTCTTTGTGTGTTCATAGGATCTACTAAAACTAAAAGACACGCAAGTAGAAGACCTTCGTTACGAAGCTGCTCGTCTCCGCAAAGCTCATGATGACCTCCTAGCTACATATGAAGCAAAGCTGTCCAAACTGGGAGTGCCGCCTGAAGAACTTGGGTTTAAGTACGTATACAGAACAAAAGGTTAAGGGTAACAGAATAAAAGTTTTAATAAAATAAGTAGGTTTTGAGAATTGAGAATAACGTCTTCTGGTGAAAAAGTGACAAATGTTGTTTCATCTAAGCTAATTTTATTAAAGCGCCATCTATGGAACATTATAGGAGCTTCTACAGTTGTGGCTTCTAAATTCCTAAATAGCTTCATAAATGACTTGACAGATGGTGCTGTATTCAATTGTGACTAATTTGAGAAGAGAGCCACCTATCATTTTTTGTGGAAACTTGTAGAATTCTGCATTTGTTTTCTAGCCGTGAAACCTTACTAATTTTTTCCTGAATTTAATTAGCTTAAAAAGCTTCAGATCAATTACTATAGATGGCGCTTAGATAGCATTACAATACGTTGAATGCACATTTTATGTAATAACTAAAAAAGCGAGAGTTTTGGCTGGAAAAAAAAGATCGCGTCAACGCATTGTATTATTTTCCAAAACTTCTGTTATTTTCAGTGTTAGTGCATAAAATTGGTGGCATTTTATTGAATGAGTGTGGGAAAGTGGTATAATGATGGTGAAACGTTTCTTTTCGTGTTGTTTCCTAAACTCCATAGAAGCTTGCCACCAAAGTTGCCACCACTTTACTAGGAGTATGACTTGACTAGACTAGACTATGACTTGACTTGATGACTTGGACTGTGAGTTGACTTGATACGTAATATATATCTAATATTAATTAATTTGAGAAATTATCAATTACTTGACACTGGCTTAATACACACGTGTGGAGCCAAAACAAAACAAAAGAAAAAGCTGAAATTGTTTTGTTATAATTGCACACATAAATTATTCATTTTGTTTTATTTTTTCAGACCATTAAAAGCAGTGGCAGTTGCCGGTATCTCTCCGATAATTGGACAAGGGCCAGCTAATTTGGTGGCCAAAAATCAATAAAAGTCAGGTTATAAATATTTTTTAATGCAATAAACAAACAAAGTAATCAATTAAGTTCTTTTTGAATTATTACAGTTCTCTAATAGCTACCTTTCGTATTTTTATGATAGATACTATAATTACGATTTCATTTAACCGAAAACAATGTTGCGGAAGTATTACATATTATTATTATCACCTACATAATTTAAACCAGTGGTTCTTAATCGATGATCCGCGGACCACTAGTGGTCCCTGGAAGCACCCAATGTGATTGAAAAAATATAAATTGAATGTGACGAGTCGACACAACGACGCGTGGCGCGACATGCGTTTGGCTCAATAGTGAACCAAGAGTCAGAAATGGGTAAAAGAATGCAGTCGCAAAAACCCCATTAAATACTTTACTAGGTGGTAGGACTATTCTGCAAAGTTCGTCTAGGTAGGTACCACCGCTTTGCCAGTTATTCTGCCGCCAAGCAGTAGTGTGCAAGCACTACTGTGTTCCGGTTTGAAGGGCAATGTAGCTAGTGAAATTACTGGGCAAATGAGACGTTATGACCTGATCTCACAGTTTAGTAATCTTATTACTAGATTATGCTGATGTCTCTGGATGACGTGCGCAGTGCAGTGTCACGCGAAGCTCTATACTTTAGAGTTCCGAGTGACACTGCAGCTGATATGGGCAGCCGTGTCGTTCAACATCAGGCGAACGGCTAGCTCGTCACGTCATTCCTTAACATAAAAAAAAAAACTAAACTAAAAAACCTAAACTATTTGTATAATGACCGTGTAAAATTGAAATAATGATAATGTTGGCTTTGAACAATTGTTTTTATGTTTCATTTATATAGAACAACGAGCTTCTGCCCGCAGCTTCGCCCGCGGCGTGGCCTATGGGAAAATAATTCAACCACCCATTCCTTATTAATTCTTAAGGGTGGAATTTCGAAAAATCCTTTCTTAGCGGATGCCTACGACATAACATCTACCTGCATGCAAAATTTCAGCCCGATCCGTCCAATGGTTTGGGCTGTGCGTTGATAGATCACTATGTCAGTCAGTCAGTCACCTTTGAGTTATATATATTTAGATAGACTAGCGGCCCGTCCCGGCTTCGCACGGGTGGACATTTATTTTCTAAACATTTTGGCATAAGCGTTCAGTAAACGCAGGAAATACCTAAATAATAATCATAGTGACATAACTACAATAGTTAGACACATTCTATTGTGACCTTTTTTTTTTTGTAGATATTGATTTATCTCATTATTGTAAAACATATTTTTGTTCTATCATCAATAGTTTTTGCAGCGCATGCGATGAAAGATATTTTACAGGCACTTTTTTATACCTTTGGTAACATTATTGTAGTGTTAGTAGAGATCCTTATTTTTTTTCTTTTAATTAAAATAGCCTATATTAATCAGCGATAATGTAGCATTCAAATGGTGAAAGAATTTTTAAAATCGGTCCAGTACTTTTTGAGCCAATTCGTTACAAACATACTTTAAACTTTAAAGCATACACATAAAATTTTTTCCTCCTTATAATAATAATATTAGCATAGATTAAACAATAACAATTTATTCATTTTCATTAACTGCCTCCAACAGAAAGTGGTCCGTGGCAAGACAAAAAAATGACAAATGGTCCCTCATCACTGAAAGGTTAAGAGCCACTGATTTAAACAACCCCTGCATCAACATCCAAACCACGTTGTAAACACCGGATCTTGTTCAAAAACCAAAGTTAAGCTAAAGTCAAAGTCAAAGTCAAAATATTAATTGCAAAGAGGCTAATTTTAGCACTTTTACAAGTCAAAATTATATTAGGTACTTAAAATTAAGTTATTTCACTAAGCATATAACCTCGCTAGCCTACAAGCTACCTCAGATTGTTGTCGTGTTTACTAATTTAGTATGCGTAAATGCCAACGTCCATACCACGTTGAGAACACCGGTTCTCGTCCGATCACCGAAGTTAAGCAACGTCGGGCGCGGTCAGTACTTGGATGGGTGACCGCCTGGGAACACCGCGTGATGCTGGCTTTTTGCTGTTATTGAAACTATTGCAATTATTTGTGATTTGTATTTTTGTTGTGTTTATTAATTTAAGACGTTTGTTCGCCAACGTCCATACCACGTTGAAAACACCGGTTCTCGTCCGATCACCGAAGTTAAACAACGTCGGGCGCGGTCAGTACTTGGATGGGTGACCGCCTGGGAACACCGCGTGATATTGGCTTTTTGCTGTTATTGAAACTATTACAATTATTTGTGATTTGTATTTTTTTGTGTTTATTAATATAAGACGTTTATTTGCCAACGTCCATACCACGTTGAAAACACCGGTTCTCGTCCGATCACCGAAGTTAAGCAACGTCGGGCGCGGTCAGTACTTGGATGGGTGACCGCCTGGGAACACCGCGTGACGTTGGCTTTTTGCTGCTGGCAAACTTATATTTGGCCATATCATTTCACTTACGACTACTGCTTGGCGGCAGAAGAACTGGTAAAATGGTGGTCTCAGACGAACTTTGCAGAAAAGTCCTACCGCCTAATAGTAGTATTAGTACTAGGGAAAGACTACTAAATACTGTGTGTAAATAATGATGATTAAATTTAACCAAAGAATTACGGGGAATATCCTTACTTTTCTGTACAATTAAATAGCATAACGGGGGAATATCCTTACTTTTCTGTACAATTAAATAGCATAACGGGGGAATATCCTTACTTTTCTGTACAATTAAATAGCATAACGGGGGAATATCCTTACTTTTCTGTACAATATCATAACTGCGACCTGGCGAACTTTGTACCGCCTAACAATCAATGAATATCGTATTATAATTTGACAGCCTCTGCGCTGTGGTGGTTGAGCAGGTCGGCTCAATACCCGGAGGCAGCGCGTTCGATTCCCACGGCAGGTATTTGTGCACAGAAAAAGAATTGCAAATACTTGTTCTGAGTCTGGGTGTTGTGGGACCATGGTCCTATATGGTCCTAGTTAGGGTCCAGGATCTATGTATGTGATCGTTGTGCGTTATTATTATTATGTAATGCTGATAATATACCTACATAATTATTATTAAATACTGGTCGGATGGGCTAGAATCCATGTGGTTGGAAAGTATGCTTGCTGGAGGATTTTTTAAAGTGAAACTTCTTTACGCACTCTTGACTTTGGGGAGTAAGTTGGTGAATGCGAGGCGAAGGGAAGTTAAAGTTGATTCACTTAGATCCCCATTGTCGACATAACAAAGTAAAAAAAAAATTATGTCGGTATGGCCGACATTAACATTAAACAAAGCAAAAACAAAGTTATAACAGCCGATAGATGGAGCTAAACTAAAGTTTTACTTCAGTCGAGTGGTCTAAAGCACACTCGTTTGCTGTGCTGCTTACCGAAGCTGGTTTGCTCGTGGTGTATGCATACTTAGAAATAAGTACTTATGTTTTTGTTTTTGGCTTTTTTTATGTTAAGGAATGACGTTCGCCTGATGTTAAATGACACGGCTGCCCATATCAGCTGCAGTGTCACTCGGAACTTTAAAGTATAGAGTTTCGCGTGACACTGCACTGTGCACGTCATCCTGAGACATCAGCACAATCTAGTAATAAGATTAAACTGTGAGATCAGATCATAGTCTCATTTGCCCAGTAATTTCACTAGCTACGGTGCCCTTCAAACCGGAACACAGCAGTGCTTGCGCACTACTGCTTGGCGGCAGAATAACTGGCAAAGCGGTGGCAAAGCTAGACAAACTTTGCAGTAAAGTCCTACCACCTAGTAAACTGTTATTGGCTGTATTGTCTTTCCTGTATTATATATATGTTCATGTTAATAATAAGCTTAACTTATAAATATAAAAATAATTTAACAAAAAACACGGACCCAGGTGTCTGTAGAAATGCAGATTTAAAAATAAAAACACTCGTTTTTAATTACATTTTGTTGGTTTCAACTGTGGTCGGATCGTCTGGTAAGGCTTTTATTATCTTCCGGACACGGATATTAAACTTGCACCTTCCAGAAGGAGAAAAGAAATGAAACAAGCATTTCGAAGCCAATAAGTATGTTTATTTTCTACTAACCCGTTTATTTATTTATGTACAAAACGGTCATAACTTCATAAGGCAACAGTTTCAAATGAATGACAAAAAGGCATTAGTACAATGGGTATAAACACCTCGCTTTTGTTATTAGCAAGAAAATTTGCGCCGCGCTTCGATACTAAGGCTGGTTACACACGCGTTATAACAATAACCAATATATACATAACCAATAATTTATTAACTCTATCATTCCTGTTTATATTTTAAATAAATAACATATAATAATTATGTTTAATAATTTGTTGGATAAATTAAAAAAGTTTATATTACACATGATTCTATTGTATCATATTGTATATAAATATAATATTGTTGTCGGCTATTAAAAGTAAAGGTTTTCTTAAGTAAGCTGAAGATTTTATCAAATAATATAACATTTTAATAAGTTTGAATAAGTAGGTACTGTTCTTTGAATCAGATCTTACTAGGGTTTTTAAACGGTCTAATGCTGTTGGTCTGTATCAACCTTTACAAGCTTAACGTTACAACTATCTCAAGGGCACCCCTGAGGTGCGAGCTTCGGCTTGGGCCGTTGCCGGAATATGAGGATCGAGAAGACTACGTCCACTGAAAGAGTGGACCTTCTGGAAAGTAGATGTAGTGGGGTGTGTTTCTAGTGCTGATATAATAATAATAAATTATATAATTTCAATCACATGTAAAGGCATAATTACCTCTTTTTATAGCCTCACAGTTTTAACATTGTTATAATGATGTCGCCGATGTTACTCTTCACGCGTTAAAAACTAAAAATACTTTTGCATTTATTGTTCATTGTTATATACAATATAACAGTTTATTGAACATTTATATTATATATAAATGTTAGATAATGTCAGTTTTAATTAAAATTATTACAACATCTAAAGTATCAATTTTCATATCTGTTGACCTCTACAATATTGGAATGGAAACAAACCTATATTGCTTGGACTGCAGCCAAGATGGTAACAAATCAACAATGCTGTTGCATAACATCTGATTTCAGTTATCGATAAAATACTGTATATTTAAAGATTTCTGATATATAGCATACAAAATTTCCAGAGTTACGTATGTTATTTGAAATATAAGTGTTTATGAGATGAGTTGTAGAATGTATTTTTTTTGTTTTGGCTCCACACTTTTGTGTATTTAGCCAGTGTCAAGTAATTGATAATTTATCAAGTTTGATATTTCACGCAAATATGTTTCAAGGCACAGTCGAATTCATCAAGTCAAGTCATAGTCAAGTCATAGTCTAGTCAAAGTCATACTTCTAGTAAAGTGGTGGCAACTTTACTTGAAGTTTCTATGGAGTTTTGGAAACAACACGAAAAGAAACGTTTCACCATCGTTATACCATTTTCCCACACTCACGCCTGTAATCTAGCACTTAAGGAATAGAATGCCACCAATTTTATGCACTAACACTGAATATAACACAAGTTTTGGAAAATAATACAATGCGGTGACGCAATCTTTTTGGCTTTCCCGCCAAAAACTCCTAGAATGTATTTGGATTTTTTTTTATGTTAATGAATGATGTGACGGGTCGTTCACCTGATATTAAGCGACACGGACACCCATAACTCTAAAATATAAAGTTTCGCGCGACACTGCACTGCGCACATCATCCTGAGACATCAGCACAGTTTAGTAATAAGATTACTCCACTGTGAGATTAGGTCATAAAGTCTCAATTACCCAGTAATGTCACTAGGTACAATGCCTTTTGAACCGGAACACAGTAGTGCTTCCGCACTACTGCTTGGCAGCAGAATAACTGGCAAAGTGGTGGTACTTACCACCTAGTAAAAAGTTATATGTACTGCCATTTTTGCCACTGCTTGGCGTGTTGTACCTACCATATATTTCTTTTTTATCACAAATATATTTAACACAAGATTAAACAATATTGTTACGAGATTCTAATATTTAATAGTTTAAACCACATAAATATTTTAATTTTATAACACGTTTGTAACCAGCCTAGTGCATCACTAAATACATATATTTTACTTACGCTATAAATTTACAAATTAATATATCTACCTAAAGGTCGATTCAGCGTCATTTTTACAAATTAATTGGACATAGTAATCTAGATTTATATAATTTTAAACTAATAACTTCCAAAGGAATAAAATTATAATTACAAGTACTAAATTAATTATGTAAGTAGCTATTTATAACTACAAAAGTTAAGTTAAAAAAAAATTCTTTAATTATTTTTAACTTGGGATGAATAATTATTATTTATTTTAACCTATTTTATTTTTTTTTGCAAATATAATTAAAGCAATTTGTCTTATGTATCGCATTTTGTGTGCTGTTGTATATTATTGACTTTAAAAGTACGTGAGTTCAATAATATGATTTTTTTGTTTTTGTTTTGGCTTCACACTTTTGTGAATTAAGCCAGTGTCAAGTAATTGATAATTTCTTAAGTTAATTAATATTATGTATATTTGTGTCAAGTCAAGTCACAGTCCAAGTCATCAAGTCAAGTCATAATCTAGTCTAGTCAAGTTTTACCCCTAGTAAAGTGGAGGCAACTTTACCAGAAGCTTGTATGGAGTTTTGGAAACATCACGAAAATTAACGTTTTTCCATCATTATACCACTTTCCCACACTCATGCTTGTAATCCAGCACTTAACGAATAAAATGCCACCAATTTTATGCACTAACACTGAAAATAACACAAGTTTTGGAAAGTAATATAATGCGGTGACGCGATCTTCGTTTTCCCGCCAAAATTATAAATGTGTACAAACTGCTGTAGCAAAAATTAACGTTAATAATTTGGATAATAATGATATAGTCAATACATCAGTACAATCTGTCATAGAAAAACTTAACAATAATTGTGATAATAATAGTTAAAAAACAGCACAAATTGCCCTAACAAAACTTCACATAAAAACATCTTTGCTCACAATTATAAGTAGACAAAAAAATCATTATAATTTGGTCTTTTTTATGGTAGCTTTGTAATCCTGCTTTAATCACTACCAGTGCCACTGAACTGCTTCATTAATTAAATTCATTACGTTACGTAATATATGTAGGAAAATTCAAAGCAACAGCGTAAATAAATAAATAGATGGATATTTATCACAGCGCCATCTAGTCTCAAACAAGCAAAGCTTTTTAGTTCATGAATACTTACTGTAATAACAACTTATAAAGTTTGCCCTTAAATTTAAAATTAATTTAATTTACATTAATTTAACATTTAAATTCGCACATCCTTCTATGAGATACCTACTGCAATGCATGCGGGTATGACACAGAGTAATAAGTGTGACCTTAAAATCTGTCAAACTTAAGTAGAGACTGGCATTATATACTTTTTGTTTCTAATTAGGTACATATTTATCAATATTACAGTTTGTGGAAGAAAATTTATAATGCATGGAAAGTGAACAGTTAATTATAATTCATTTTAAATAATTTAATAATCTGTCACAATCACATTAAAGCGTTAATTCGGTACAATATTTTTATTGCAAGTAATTTAAATATATTAAAACTTTAATCACTTACACATTAAATTCTTAATTTAATACACAACCAAAATACAATATGTGACAAACAGTTAAAAAAAAATATTGTTCAAAATAAATTGACATTAATTTACGCAGTGATATAACAGTGATTGCTTTTTACTCATAAATAATTAATAGTGTAGTTTTCTTGCCATATTGTATTGGTAAAATTATTACCATAAATTGCCGTTGTTGGATTCCAGTTGTTTTGTTTTAACATTTTTATGTTTATTAACATATGAACAATAATTATATGATGTGCGTAGGTATTTTAGAAATATTGTTGTAATTATTATTCATATCTACGTGTATTTCAAATAATTAATTAAACTCTATAATCTATCAACAATAATTCAGCAATATTAAATTAAAATGTATTATTATTATATGTTTGGTGACATCATAATTACATTCCATGTTTCTATATCATTATTGAAGTTTTTTTAAACACTGTAAGTAAATTATTAAGTATGAAATAAATATTTTAATCCTATTATAGCTTGTTAGTAATAAGGTTTATATTTTATTTCATTTTTAATTTAATCATTGTATTTTTATGCAATATTCACAAGCCCTTTTAAGATTTATAAATACTTTAATTAAAATTGTGATGCGCTTTAAAGCATAATACATAAAATCGCTTGTTATGAAGATACATAATGGCTAACACTGTATAAAACCTAAACAAACACACACACATATATATATAAATATATATGATTGAGACTTGATTGTAAAAAAAATTCTTATGGAATTTTGAAAATTTTCAACCATGCTTCAGATATGTAATATATTTTACCGGTAATTACTAAGGTACGTCTAAATATATCCAACATAATTAAAGTACGTATAATAACCAAACTAAAACTATTTTACAAATTAAAAACAGTAACAAAACTTCAAATATTAAGCATATTTTTTTTATTATACAGAAAATGTAATTACTTAATTATATTATTATTATTGTTTAAAACATAACGTTTGCTGATTATTTTGGTACTTATCTATGCGAGGCGTGCCTTTATATGTCAAATATAAATATTTATAAATAAATGTGGACAATTCACACAGCGCCATCTAGCCTCAAACTAAGCACAGCTTGTACTATGGGAACCAGGTAACTGATATAATACTTATATACTTTTTGTTTGTAAATACATACATAGAATACAATATAACACCCAGACACAGAACAAACATCGATGTCACAAACGTTTGTCCTGGGAATCGAACCCACAACCGAAAGTTCAGAAGGCAGGGTTATTACGAACTGAGCTATCAGGCCACTCATCTGGGCAGTCATATATCTGAATAGTCGATCGATTATTTTCTATTTTGGTAAATAGATTATCGGACGTAGGCGTGGACAATGGGTCAATTAATTTTTAAATAGCTGTGGTAGCTAGGACGGAAAAATCGATACCTACTACAATATGGCAGGGTTTGCGCTGCGGTCATAGTACGACTGCTTGAACGATATCTCTAGTTCATGGTACAGACTCTCTTTAACATTCATTTAACATATAAATCTTGTAATGCTCACTTCATTCATTTCGATTTTTAAATGTATTACTATATTTTTACTTTTTAATGTACGTGATTTATTACCTGTAATCTATAATATTTATTGACTTCTTTTTATTTGATTCATGTTTTGGACACATACATACTTGAATATGTATTCCATCAACACTTCTTTAATTGTTATATAATCAATATACATAGATCTAATAAGTAATACAAAAAAGAGGTCAATGATATTAAAAAAAAAAGTTTGGGGTATGAAAATTATTTAAAACAATATCAACAATAAATATGGTTTTCAAACCACCAGAGCCTTTTTAGACAATAACACAACGTAAAAACCTAATAGTTAACGAGAATTAACCCATTCTTAGCATTACAGAAAATGTTAATCTATGTCATTTCATTACAGATGGTACCCAGTACCATAGTACTGTAGTGTAGTACCATATGGAACAAAAAAAAGGTCAAGCGAAAGGCACTAAAATATTTTGCCATGGTACCATATTATACAACCCAATGTAAACTTTTCTTAAGCTAAGCAATACTACCCGTGGCTCGTAGACTATGATCTATTTACTAAAAAAAATACATCAAAATACAAATCAAACTAAAGCTATAATTTCAAAACTTCACGTGAAGAATGTTTCTAATAAAAAAAAATATAAACAAAACTATAAAGTTTTCATTTGAAATTGTATTATTTAAATATGAAATGAAATTATGTATTTTGGTTTTAAATTGCGTAATGATTTATTATTAACTTTATTATTTTTATGAACCGATGTGTCTATTAATAAACTTTCTATTTTCTACAATTTCAGACTATATTTTGTTAATCAACATAATATAATTTGGTAATACCTTTTGAAAATTTTAACAGCTTTATAAATCTTGATATAACTATAATATTTCAATAATGTCATCTTTTTTATAATTTATTTGTTTTTTTTTTATTAGCACGCGTGCATTTTGACACCACCAGCATACGAGCATATAATAAAAATCTTATTTTTTTAATTTAGGAGATAAAATCTTTTACGTCTAATTTATAATAAATAATAATTTTGTGACAGTATTTAATTTATTTTTTGCAATTGAGCAACGTCATTGCGAGTAACTCTTTACTTGTGATTTAAATTTAATAAATATTATAATAAAATTAAATTTAGTGAATGTAAGTATTTAAAAGTAGGTATATAGACAATAAGTAGACAATGATCATCCGGAATCTAAATGAATATAATATAGCAATTAATTATAATATTTTAGTAAATATCTTTAGAATATTATGATCATAGAAAATGCTGTCACAAAATCAAGCATATTTTTGTTCACAACGCGTTATAAAAAATCTCTTTCGCCCTTTATCGGCCGTGCCCCGGCCTCCAATCCGTGTTCATCTATCCTATGTCTCACTCTTATCTTTTAGAATGGAATGAGATAAATAGCTTATATTCAAGCGTGTTTACAAAATCACAATATCGAGCACAATTTTTGCTAAAATGTTTTTTTTTTTCTTGTTTCACCTCATTTCGTGGTGTACTCTGTAGCCGATGCCTCTTCAGGAATCCTGTCATCTGTAATTAATTTTAAATAGTATGAGATTTGAGTAATCATTAAGTCCAATTTTATTTTAAAGTAGACATAATTGCTTAAAATTAAAAATAATTAGGGAAATATTCGTTTCTAGGTTTACCAAGGTTCCACAATTTGGTTAATAAATGTTTATATTGAAAATAATAAAAACTAAATGAATTCGGTCATTAATGTTTTATCTTCAGATTAGAGAAAAAATTGCTATTTTCTCCACTAAATATTACTTTTAATTATTATGTTATTTAAATTATGAAAACCTACAATTGACATTACGTGAATAATTTTTTAAAATACTTTTGTACAAAAATTAAACCTATCATCAAAAAGGAAAATTACATAATAAGCATGTAAGCATATTTTTCTACCAAAAAAGTGAGACATCTTCTTTAATTCTTGCTAAAAAACATGAAGCATTTTGACCCTTAAAATATAAAATTATGTAAAAATATATTTTAAATATGCTGACATTTTCATACGTATGTTTTGAGAAAGCGTGGATGTGATATAGCCAAAATACTTTGCAATTAGCTTGACAGATATCTTTTAAAACGACAAAACACCTGTATTTTTTTTTATCAATCATGTGTAAAAACTCTCAAGCAGGATGGGAAGCACAGAAGGCTTTTAAAACATGTAGACCAATTTCTTAAGTGTGCAATATAAAATGCGTGGTTCAAAATTTTTGGCTGCAAGCATATCAGGGGAAAGGCTAGTGGTCCGACGTACCTCATGTTATAAGCCGTTTAGTTTCATGTTAGGCGTTCACGAAGGATGACTTGGTCCTGTCGGGTTGAAATTGGAACATGAGTTGTCGGCCTATTTCCATAACTATTTCTACTTTGGAAGTTATGGGTATCTAAAGTTTGTGCTTTGTCCTTAGAAAATTTGTGTTCAGTAACTCAAATTTAATCCTTAGTTTAAAGAACACTTCCTTCTTCTTAATATACATAAATATTAATTATCAAGTTTATTATAGATGGCATCTTTGTTTACTAAATAAAATATAATTTTAGCTAGTAAGATGATTTTATGACCAAAAAAGTTGAGCATAATGTTTAGGTTAAGTAATGAATTGTAGAAATTTTTAAGAAATTCAAAAACAAATTGTTTGCTGATTAGATTTTTTATACTACAAAAAGTTTAGTAAGTCTAATTTTAGTAATATCTTGTGTGATATCAGTTAATACCGAAAACATTAACACATTTTTATTTTATAGACCTTAGCGAGAAACTCAACTTTATTATAACTCTACTAAACTACAATATTATTAAAGAATGAAACTTACCCAGATAGTGAAGCAGAGTTAGAAATAGCTGGACTATTGGACTCGAACTCCTCCTTCGGCTTCTCATTGGCGAGCTGCATCTTCAGCTGGTGCCCAAAGCATGCCAGATCTTCTCTGAATGTGTCCGATCCAGGAGTGGTCGGTTTCTCATCATCGCCAGTAGCCATTGCCTCAGCATCGTTTTTCAACGGCTCCTGCTCCGATTCCTCCTCTTGGTTGTATATCTTAAAGTACGCAAACGTCAAATAAATGACCGAAATTATAAAGGAAGGTATAGGTATCGCCATTGCGTACACCAAATTCAAGGTATTCTGCCACATATCCAACTCTGTTATCACCAGTCCTGGGTCTACGCGACTGTAGTAGCAAGTGTAGTTGTTTCCAATTGGCTTGTACTTGCCATAGAAGACGGTGCAATTTAAAATGGGAGGATAGCCACATCCTTTTACGTTTGGGAACAAACGAGCTCCGGTGAAGTACCATTCTGAATCGTTTCCTTGTAGACCGGTTGGTAATACATCAGGTAATTCCTCTTCAGACATGTCGGGATAGGATTTATCAGCTGATGCTTCGTAGTTGTCGTATTCGTAATCTTTGCGCAGTGCTCTTTCAACTCTCACAAGCTCTTCGCCTTCTATTTCAGTAACGTTAGGATAATCTCCTAGCTTGTAGTTGACTCTGATTTGAGTGCATTCAAATAAATCTTTGGTGCAGCCTTCCCTACAAGATGCCCAAGAACAGTTGCTGGCTCCAACTAAATGCTTCACTTGAGCCGTGACACACAGTGCTGCTACTGGATCGAATTGCATGAAAATTGTAGTAAACGCTGGTTCTATGACAAATGGCACCAAGAAGAGGAAGGCAAAGAGACTAAAGATTGCGCAAAGAACAAAGCTTGCTGTCGTGTAGAACAAAAGCTTCTCAGCAAACGTAGGGGGTATTGGATCTTCGTCAGCCATTTTGGCGATGACACACTAGGAGCGACCATATCGCTAGTTTCAGCTCGGCTGTATCATCTCATTCGTGTACTAGCAGTCTTCTATACTTAATTTGATTTGTTTATATTAATTAATGTTATGTATGATGCGGATGATAATATCATCACATTTTTGTTTTTATTGCTGGAATCATAATTGGATGGTTTATTCAATGTTTATATGAAAAAGCAACAGAAGGATCTGAGAAAGTGTTGATGTGAATCAATTTATGTATTCTACGATGATTTATATATGTTCTAAATATATAAAACTCAAAGGTGACTGACTGACTGACTGACATAGTGATCTATCAACGCACAGCTTAAACCACTGAACGGATCGGGCTGAAATTTGGCATGCAGGTAGATATTATGACGTAGGCATCCGCTAAGAAAGGATTTTTCGAAATTCCACCCTTAAGAGGGTGAAATGGGTGGTTGAATTATTTTCCCATAGGCCACGCCACGGGCGAAGCTGCGGGCAGAAGCTCGTAAGTGTATAAAATACATACACTGCGTTAATACCTTTTTGACGGAAAATTCATTATTGTAACATAACTAACAACATCATAAATATTTTTTAGTCTTAACTTTAAGATTAAAATCGATTTTGAAACACTAGATTCTAGATTCTATTGCAATTCACTAGCATCTAAAATTACATTCTGACGCCAGACTGTCTAGCCAAGAATTTAGATATTGATTTCCAACGGAATTAGCTGTGAATATTTGTGATGCCATTCGACTAATCGGTAGATGCAGTCAGCTTGCTATTTCTGTAATCTTATTGTTGGGTTGATCAACTATTTTGAAACTAAAATACTTGTAAATTTGTGCACTTTCATCATCATCATCATCATACGATCCCACTCTTGAGACTTATACTTTTGAGTGAATGATTAGCTCATCACGTCACTTATTAACATAAAAAAGTGAACATACATGTACATAAATTTAGAATTCCAGACATCTGTAACACTAGGCGTACTACTAAAGCGTTGCTTATCCCTAAGCACTTATGCCCGTCTGTTCTAAAATTTGACAGCTCTTAAGTTCGCACTTGTCTGGATAGCTCAGGTTTCTACTACGTTTGTCAAACTCATGTCACATGACAAAAAAATTTAAAGTTAAGAAATGACATGACGAGTTTTTCGCCTAATTTTAAAAGACACGGCTGCCCATATCAGTTGCAGTGTCACTCTAAAGTATAGAGTTTCGCGTGACACTGCACTGCGCACGTCATCCTGAGACATGGGCGTAGGCTAATAATAAAATTACTAGACTAAAATTACTTAACTAATATTACTACATTAGGTCATAAAGTCTCGTTTGCCCAGTAATTTCACTAGCTACAGTTCCCTTCAAACCAGAACACAAGTGCTTGTGCACTACTACTTGGCGGCAGAATAACTGGCAAAGCGGTGGTACCTACTTAAAAGAACTTTACAGAATTAAAGTCCTACCTCCTGGTAAATACTGCATGCTCATTGGTTAAGACTGATGATGATCAACAGGCAACCAATGAGCGTTCAGTATTCGTTCAGCCAAGTTGACACGAATTTAAAAACATATACAAGAGCCCGAGGGTAAGTGTTGCTTTTTTTTTTTCATGTTATTGAATGATTTGACGAGCTAGCCGTTCACCTGATGTTAAGCACCACGGTCGCCCATAACAGAACAGTGTCACTCGGAACCCTAAAACATAGAGTTACAAGCGACACTGCACTGCGCACATCATCCTGAGACATCAGCACAGTCTGGTAATAAGATTACTCGACTGTGAGATCAGATCATAAAGTCTCATTTGCCCAGTAATTTCACTAGCTACAGTGCCCTACAAACCTTGCTTCAAGCTTGCACACTACTGCTTGGCGGCAGAATAACTGGCAAAGCGGTGGTACCTACCTAGACGAACTTTGCAACAAAGTCCTACCACCTAGTGTTAGCTTATTTGCTAATTTGTAATTTAATAAACTTTAGTGAAAGGCTTTAGCAGTGAAATGCCTAAGCATAGAATAACGTTAGTATTGTGAACCTATTCTCCATTCTCTTGTTATTGTAACGGTGTATAGTTATTGTCTAGATTCTAGACTACAATCCCGACGCCAAGCTGTCTAGGCAACAATCCAGGCTTTATCGATTCCGCTAGATTTAGCTTCCGAATATACAACTGTGGCACCGTTTGGGTTATGACTATAAGTAATAAGAATAAGACTTATTCATGGCTATATTTGAGGCCATGAGAGCCAAAGGGGCCTAACTGCATTTTTTTTTCAATTTTCATATTTTTATTGGAGTATGCTCTAAATAGTAAAAGCTATAGCGCAATAAATAAATCCACCAATAAAAGGCTTCCAATAAATAGGGATTACAATAGGATGAAAGAAGAAGTGAGAAAATGGCTCCTCTCCTTTATTATAATGTTCATAGAGTACAATATAATAAAGGTATTTAAAAATGCAGTTAGGCCACTTTGGCTCTCATGGCCTCATTTATGTATGTTAATACAGACGTTATAGAAATATGATACGCCATAAATAATTATCTAAAATCTTATAAAATTATTTACTCTATTTATTTTCAATTAGGTTTTGGGGAATATTATAGTATATCTTTACGATGGTGATTGTGATGGAAGCTACCAAATTTTAAACCGACTTTAAAAAAGGGGGAGGAACTCAATTCAAAATTTAAAAAAAAATTATGTCTGTTACCTCAGTACTTTCGATTGGGTGAACCGATTTAAGTGATTCTTTTTTATTTGAAAGCTGGTGCTTTTCGTATGAGCCCATTTACATTTGATCAAGATTTGAGTTATCAATGCGTATTTCGATTTTGACTACATTGATAATGTTTTTATTAGGATTGAAGTCGTTTAAAACCCTTTTTTTAAAGGAATATATTGTCTACAATCTCTGCAAATGCTTTATCCTTCCCGTCATTGGGGATGAACCCGCACCGCAACCCAAAACCACAACGTTATGAGGTCTGTTGTCAAAACTCATGGATACGTATTGCGTACCCCATATGTGCTATTTTCCAGTTTCTATTTACGAAATGAAAGATTTATAATTCTTATTTTTTAAACTCAATAATTAATTTTTGAGTATAAATTATAAATGATAATAATTTTTAGGTAAATTTTTAAGTATAGGTAACGGAAATTTTAAAAGATTGTTTCATCGAACACGTAGAAATAAACTGGTTGAGTTATTTTGTTCTTCATCTTACGCTTAGTATAAATAATTACTGGATAAGTTAAAACTTAAAAGTTGAGTTTTATTTTTTTTTAAATAAAACACAACTTTTAAGTCACAAGTACGATAAGATATAAAAAGTGAATTAGCTTTTACAATGAAATAATTACAATAAAATCATTGTTTCATTAAAAAAATATTATTGAAAAGGTATTTATTTAATTAGCTGCATTACCATTGAACATCGTAAGTTTATCATGGAGTAACGTAATAATAAAAACAATCAATAATTTATAGAACAATAAAAAATCTTACACGCATATTATCAATATTGTAAGTCACACCCAGAGGTTATTTGTGGCGAATATATAACAAACATTTAATTAATAACAATTGTTTAACTAAAACTGGTGTTAATTTAGTAGATTCTAGGTCATAAAAGAAGGCTAGCTCTTTGGTTTCCTGTGTGAACCTGAATAACTGTTACATAACCTAACCTCAATGTTGAAGATTTTATTTGTTGTCACGACACTGCGGCGTTTTGTAATACGTTTTATTATATTTTATTTATAACAGTTGACAATTTTAGGTTAAATTTGATAATTGTTTTGAATTTGACATTCAATTTAGTTATTTATATTACATTTACAATTACATACACAATTACACAAATTAAAATGGTTAACAAATAAATGTTTTTTAAAATAAGTTATGAAAGTGTTAGCGTGTTTAAATAAAAAAAGAACGCAATAACCACTAAAAGGTACGCGCTTTGACATAATGCAGTAAAAAAAGTAATGAGTAGACAGAAAAAATAATAATTAGCTATTTCATTCCTTACTAATTAAAAACAAAACCTAAGAATGTATGACGTGATGTAAATTGAGTAGTGAGTGTGTGTGAAAACAAAAATAGACGTCAATACATTAAATAAACCAGCCTTATATAAACTGTCTTTCACAGCCAATTTTGTACTTTCTACTGGAACTATAACACTTGGAACGCAATGACATCAATACTTCAAAGGAAACTCCGACGTTTTTTTAAACTATATCATTAATTTTAAGATTTTAAGCGTAGTTTTGTTAGGTTTTTGTCAAAACGACGTCTGTTATCGGTAAGACGTCGTAGCGATCGCGCGGCGAGTCGGCTACTGGGCGCAGGCTGGTTAACTATTGGCCTTATTGACACCATAAAAGCCTTAACTTATTTAACCTAAAAAAATATAACGTATTAAATTTGACATAAAAAGAAATTGAAAGCCAATAATTTACAATAAATGTTGCATAAATAAATTAACGCAAAAGTTTGATGTAACAATTTATAAATCGATTGGATTTTTTTTATAATTTTGGGTTTGTGTATGGTTGTTAATTTAAATTTAAAATAGGAATAGTATTTTTGAATTTGGAATAAGGAACATGATATTATGTTGGTAGTGTGCGCGCGTCGGTTCTAGCGGGTCGATAGAGCTCGCAACGTGTGCCTGCGAACGGCGTCAGACAGTCTTTCTTGTTTCACAGTCCTCATACATTAAGATTGTTTTCCTTTAACTATCAACCACCCTTTCTCATACAAAATTGATGTTATCTATCAATGAATTGTAAGCGAATTTGATACTTAAGTGGAGGAAAATGGGTAATTTAGCAGCGTGTCCTCTTTTGAGGCATTGCGACTGGATGCAATGAATGGAGCTTTCACTATTTATGGGTTTAATAGCAGTCATTTGGGAGTTTGATTTAATTTTTACAGCGAATTAATTGTTTTCCATAAAATAACGCTGCTTAAATTGCATAATTATTATAATTTTACATTATGTCGTTAATTTTATTTATTTATTTATATAATTGTAATGAATACGCCTGTTTAAAAAAGTAGTTTGCTCTTTGTAAAAGAAAATGAACATGATCGTTTATTAATACATGACTCAAAAGTATGTATAATATTTTTTTCAGGTACTCTAAAATCACTTTTATGTTCTAAGGCTTTTCAGTTTATCAGCTGTGTATTGGCTTTCTATGCCTCGTTCAGTTGTTGTAATTTGTGACTTAATAGCAATAAAGTTATGGTTTAAAATATATTTTTCTTTAAAGTCTAATATTCATGGTTATGATTATTATTATTTTGATTGACTTTATTTAGTTCCCCCTAAAGTATTAGTACCCTAAAGTATTTTGTGTCGTACTACTTTAATTGATATCCTAGCAGTTAGGATATCAGGAATGCTTAGATTTTAGGATAATTGGAATATTCCTAACAGAATACCAAGAATTCCTGGATTTCAGGATTTTTGGAATAGGAAAATTACTAAGGATAGATTCTATGGTGTTGTGGTTGAGCAGGTCGCCTCATAACCTGGAGACAGTGGCTTAGATTCCCGTAACAGGGCAAGTATATGTGGACAGAAAAAAAAACTTGTTCTCTGTCTGGGTGTTGTAGGAACATGGTCCTCGTAGTTTTGGGTATCTAGGTACTGGGAATCTTAGTTAAAGTCCAGAATCTATGTATGTTATTGTAGGATGTTATTTAACTATTTATTAAAAAAAAAAAAAACGAAATTACCAAAAATAGTAATAAATAGTTAGTTATGATCAAAATGGATAAACATCCAAACGTTCAAATGTCACACAATCCAGAATCGAAACAAAGATACTGTTTTTAACCAATTTTTTTTTCTGTGCATGTTATAGATCGTTAGATACTCTTATTCTTCTTCTTGTATAAGCAAGTGGTTAACCTTGGTGACAGAACTTTTAGGCCGCCCAAAGAAGACTTAACAACTGTTGTCTTACGACGATTAACGGGACCCATGGCTTAACGTGTCCTCCGAAGCACGGTAGAGATCACTTGTATATACCAATTTTTCTAGCGGTTACCTATCTAAGTAGTGACTTAACTTGCTTAAATTTACCGATCGGTCAAGCAAAGCTAGTCAAGCTTAGCTATGAGCGTAGTGTACTTATGTAGCGTCTAGATTTAAGTAGGTCACAAGGTTTATAATTAGAGGTATTCAGGCACACTCTAAGCGAACCACATGAAAGGAAATATTTCAGAGGAACTTTTGTGCTGAGTTCCAGGCCTTTGAAAATTTGGGACTTAGTATGGAAATTTTGTTTAATTATGCAATCATGGACATAGCGTTCTTTTTATCTCAGTTTTATTATGTTACACTTTTGTCTTAAAATTTCAATACTTCATGTTAATTATGGGCTTTCGGCTAAATAAAGACCAGCATTTTGGTCACGTGTTGTCTAGATCAGTCGTTCCGTAAGATTCTTGTAAATTTGGGGGCACTCGGTCCCCAAGACCCCAACGTCTCGACAGCGAAAGGCGCAAATGTGTAACCTCAGTCTAGGGAATTATATTTGCGCAATATAATATAATTTTTCAGTATAAAATAATGAATATAAATAATACTAATAAATATTAAGATAATATTACAAATATACTTAAATGACGTTGAAAGAGTTCAATTTAAAAGAAAAACTTATTTAATTTTAGTGTACTAACGAGTAACACAGATTACTATAAATAATAGTAACTATCTAATAATAAGTGTGTGTAACTGTACAAGAACGACAGACCAAAATAAATAAATAAACGTCTATAAAGTAATCGGTTATTTACTAAATCCTTACAATAAAACTAAAATTATAAGCTAAAATAAGAAAACAATAAAAAGAAAACCTACGTTTTCATTTTAGTCAGTGATGATGTTAACACAACCACCCATTACAGAACAGTGTAACTCGAAACTTCAAAAAATAAAATTACACGTGACACTGCACTGCGCACATCATCCTGAGACATCAGCACAGTCTGGCATTACTCGACTGAGAGATCAGATGATAAAGTCTCAATTGCCCAGTAATTTCACTGGCTACAGTGCCCTTTAAACTGGAACACAGTAGTACTTGCACACTACTGCGTGGCGGCAGAATTACTGGCAAAGCGGTGGTACCTACCTAGACGAACTTTGCATAAAAACCCTGCCACGTAGTAAGCGTGCCCAAAATGCTGCCACTATACTTCGGCCAAAGATTGAATATTACCATTCAACGCGGAAAAGTGGTCATCTAAACGGTCTTGAACATTTTGTGCATAATTAAAAGCTTTTCTCCTAATTATATCACCTACCAAAACAAGCTTGTATACGCCAATGCAGTGAAACGCAAAGTTCCGTGTCGCCAGAGTTCATTCAACCCTTTTAAAATACTCGCAATTTCTTATAACAGGTAGAGCGTACATTGACAAAAGGAGCGTCTAAATCAGGACGTTTTATAAAAATACAAAACAAAATAGATTATTGACTCAAATATTCTAACATGATTTCAAAGAATCTGTTCCATGTTCTTAAAGTGCATTACAGGATTGTGCTTCTATCAATATTTGAAATCTTAAAAAGTCTTCAAATTGAGAGTGAACAGGTACCTATATACCTATATTCCGGCTGGTTGACTGGCCCAATAGCTCAGTTGGTAGTAACCCTGCCTTCTGAACTGTGGGTTGTGGGTTCGATTCCCACCCAGGACAAACATTTGTGTGATGAACATATAAGTGTTTGTTCTGTGTCTGGGTGTTATATGTATTTACAAACAAAAAGTATTTCAGTATTGTATCAGTTATCTGGTTCCCATAATACAAGCTTTTCTTAGTTTGAGGCTAGATGGCGTTGTATGAGATGTCCACACATATTATTATTATTATTATTCTAGACAAGCGTGTTACATCCAAGATCGCATCGTCACTTACCATCAGTTCGATAGTGGTCAAACGATCTCCTATAAAAAAAAGTAACTTTGCTGATGCGTTATTATAGAACGCGTTCTCACCCAAATTACTGGTAAGACTTTATTATACCACATTCACGATGCGTTAGTTAGGCCAACATTTTTAAAACATTTGACCACGCTGTCGCATGATGTTAAGCTTCGACAGCCGTATTGGTTAAGCAGGTCGGCTCATAACCCGGAAGCCGCGGGTTTGATTCCCGCGGCAGGACAAGTATTTGTACAGGAAAAAAAAGCGCAAATACTTGTTCTGAGTCTGGGTGTTGTGGGACCATGGTCCTCATAGTTCCTGGGTCCCTGGGAAAATGGTATAATGATGGTGAAACGTTTCTTTTTGTGTTGTTTCCAAAACTCCATAGAAGCTTCAAGTAAAGTTGCCGACACTTTGACTAGACTATGACTTGAATTGACTTAATGACTTCGACTGTGACTTGACACATATTTGCGTGAAATATCATTAACTTGATACATTATAAATTACTTGACACTGGCTAAAAAGACGGAGGTGTGGAGCCAAAACATTAAAAAAAAAGGAAATAAATATGTGAGGACATTTCACACAGCGCCATCTAGCCCAAACAAAGCAACGCCAAGCTCGTACTATGGGAACCAGATAACTGGTAGAATGTTTATATGCTTTTTGTTTGTAAATTCATACATAGAATACAATGTAACACCCAAGCACAGAACTAACCTATGTTCATCACACAAAAGTTTGTCCTGGGTGGGAACAAACCCATACGCTGCAGTTCGAAAGGCAGAGCTACTACCAACTGAGATATCAAGCCAGCCAAGTATGATTAGAGTCTTTGGTTCTAGCACAAGCTAATTCATAATCAGGATCCCTCCTGATTATGAATTAGCTTGTTTATAATTAGCTTGTTTTTTTTTCCTTTTATCTTAAATTTTTGGACACTATATAAATATCGGGAATACCAATTACTCTATTTCTATTTGCGTATACACAACGAGCAGACCAGTTTCCGCAAGCAGCACCCGTTCACGAGCTTGACGCATGTTCCAGCCATCGCCCTCCTCGACCATGTTTGAGGGAAGAGGACGACCAGACACACGACGCCGCCGCAAGAAGAAGCTTTTTAGTGAGCGTGAATGCTTTAGGTGTACGCAGTATATTAAATCTAGTCATAATCAATAAAAATCTTATTAAATAAATAACGTTACAGTATTTGTTTATACGAACGGGATCACTGACTGGCTCCTTCGAGTCTGTCAGTGAACCCACCCGTACTTGTCTTTCCTATAGTTGTCTCAGTCCATCTTCTCCTCCCGGCCCAGGGTCTTCGTTACCACCGCGTTTCGGTCTTTGATGGCCATCTGCAAGTTTTTTTTAACGTTTTGGCTCCACACTTTTGTGTATTTAGCCAGTGTCAAATTATTTAAAAATTATTAAGTTAATGATATTTCACGCAAATATGTGTCAAGTCACAGTCGAAGTCATCAAGTCAAGTCATAGTCTAGTCAAAGTCATACTCCTAGTAAAGTGGCGGCAACTTTACTTGAAGCTTCCATGGAGTTTTGGATACAACACGAAAAGAAACGTTTCACCATCATTATACCATTTTCCCACACTCACGCCTGTAATCCAGCACTTAACTAATAGAATGCCACCAATTTTATGCAGTAACACTGAAAATAACACAAGTTTTGGAAAATAATACAATGCGGTGACGCAATCTTTTTCGCATTCCCGCCAAAACTCCATCTGCAAGTTGTGTGTAGGTAGTTTTGGTAGTATAAGAATAGCATCACCCAATCTCTTACCGTTGGTGCCGCAAGCAGCGGCTAAGGAAAATACAGAAAATGGGCAGCGGCCTTCTCCTCGGTACATTAAAATCTCCTGCGAGCACGAAGCTAACTGCCAAGTATGGTGATTAGCGCAGTGGCGTTTTATGTGGGAGTCAGGTGTTCTAACGCTTCGCTTATACCATACCGTAGGCCTTGCGTTGACGTGCTAAATGATTACCTCTTATTGATCCATGGAAGTGTTGTACTGCGACTAGGTAATTTAACCACTAATTGGTTTTAAAAGTACACAATAATTAGTATTATATAACTATATATCGGAGTTTTTCGCGGGAAAGCAAAAAAGATTGCGTCACCGCATTGTATTATTTTCCAAAACGTGTTATTTTCAGTGTTAGTGCATTGGTGGCATTTTATTCGTTAAGTGCTGGATTACAGGCGTGAGTGTGGGAAAATGGTATAATGATGGTAAAACGTTTATTTTCGTGTTGTTTCCAAAACTCCATAGAAGCTTCAAGTAAAGTTGCCACCGCTTTACTAGGAGTGTGACTTTGACTAGACTGACTTGATTATGACTTGACTTGATGACTTCGACTGTGAATTGACACATATTTGTGTGAAATATCGATAACTTGATGAATTATCAATTACTTGACATTGGCTAAATACACAAAAGTGTGGAGACAAAACTTAAAAAAAAAAACTATATATCAAAATAAATCAATTTTTTTTCGTGTTTTATTAACTGTACTCAAAAATCACGAGTTACTTATTTGTCAAATATTATATAGTAAATTCATAAAAATAAACCGCATAAAAGTGTCGTTTCAGCGGATAAATAAATAATTAATAATAATAAAATATGTGTGGATATTTCACACAGCGCCATCTAGCCTAAACTAAGCAAAGCTTGCACTATGGGAACCAGATAACTAATAAACTTTTTGTTTGTAAATACATACATAGAATACAATATAACACCCAGACACCGAACGAACATCGATGTTCATCACACAAACGTATGTCCTGGGTGGGGATCGAACCCACACCTATTCACTAGCTTACTCCCGAAGCCAAGCGAGCGTAAAGAAGCTTTACTTTAAAGAAAGTTATTGTTAATATCAATGTAAGTACACTAAATAAATATTGATTTATAATTGAAAACTCTGACAATCGCATGTTTAAATACTTTATGCCCGTCTATATTGCAGCTCATTTACACTTATCTTTCTACGACGTGTATACTGTTTTTTTTTTTTTGTTTTTTTTTTTTTTGGGTTGTTTAGAAGAGATCGCTTTAAGACCGCCCATTGTGTCACTTCATTTTTAAGTTTGTGCTTGTAAATTGTTCCTGTTATGTGGTATTTCAATAAAGAGTTTTATCTATCTATCTATATATCTATCTACTGCAACGTATTTGTGAATGTTATAGAGAAATAAGTTCGAACTTAACAACTGTCATATTTTAATACAGACAAGCATTGGTAACGCTAATAAAGACCAGAATGGTTTTGTTTTAAGTCAATTTGACAGCCTCTGTGGTGTGGTGGTTGAGCAGGTCGGTTCATAGCCCGGAGGTGGCGGGTTCGGTTGCAGCGGCAGAACAAGTAATTGTAGACAAAAAAAGCGGACATACTTGTTCTGAGTTTGGGTGTTGTGGGACCATGGTCCTAGTAGTTCCTAGACACGGAATCCTAGGTCCAGGATCTATGTATATGATCGTTGTGCGCTAATTATTATTATTAATATTGTGTTGCATTTGTCGATATAGTAACTGTCAATTCTGTAGAGTTAGAAAGAGATGTCAAAAGAAACAATTAAAAAACGCAAGCTTTATTTGTCATACACTTCGTGTTTTTGCGCTTGAACATGCTTTAAGTAGATTCTTTGCAATACGACTTAAACCTAACCTACATTAAATACATTGAATTTCATTTTCAAGATTTTATTTACAAATAATTTGTAGCGAATATGATTTTAATTTACACAAGCAACGTTTATAAACTAACAATAAATTTTTATTGACGATAAATTAAAGTACATCTAATTAGGAATGTAATTAATAAACTTTGGTAGTGAACAACATTTGACTTATAAGTAAGAAAGACTTGTTTATTTTCAGCACTTTTTTATAAAGCTATCTAGACATTAAAATAATATAAATAGATATATTTACTGGTTAAAGACACATTTAATAAGACTGTGTTAATATTTAATTATTGTTTTGACGTTTTTTTTTTATTCGTTCCGAACCGATTCTCATCTGTATATTATAATATTAATTTTTAATAAATTTATTCTGTCATACAATTTTAGTTATTTTTAGTATCACATAACGAATGGCAGATTTTTGTACAATACGCAATTTGACTACTATTAAAAATGAACAAGTAAATATTATTTTCATAATGTAGGTTAAAATTGAATGTAATCATTTTAAAATAAGTAAAATCGGTAAATTAATCACAGAGTAGTACGCTTTTAAAGTTTCATTGCCTGTCCCTTTCTCGCAAAACAGAGATCGCGTTGAGCTTCCTCACAGCTACTATGAAGGCATGGCTTGTGACGTCACATGCCAAAAAGATTGTATGTAGAGCTACCACAGCTTAGTAATGAGTTACTGTGAGGACTGGTAACTGACGTCACTGCGTGTTTGAGTTGTCTCTTTCTATTTCTGTATTTTAAAATGCCTGTAACTTAGTCATTTCTTGAGATATTCAAGTTTTGTTTTCACAGTTATCTATTTTTTGAGGTATATTATTTATGTATGTAATAAAAATATAGTAGTCAAATAGCCTATTATGTACGCAAACGCAATACGCTCCAAGGATCATTCACCAAACATTAATAAACGTTTTGTTAATAATTACTTAAGATATGTTAAAACTACAAAAGCTATTGTAATAAAACATAAATTGCGATTACTTGAAGCTAAATATTTCACGTTTGCAGTTTTTAACAATCAATAATAATTATATTCAAGTATTAGCTGTTCTACATAAATGCATTTAATAATTTGATTTAAATCTCTATCACATTTAAATTATTTACAATAATATTATGATAAATGTATTAAATGCAATACGTTATTTTAAATACATACGTTCTTAATGTAGTTTGATGTAATGATTTTATTAAATAAAAAATACAAATAAAATAATTATTGAAATACAATCAATATTGTATTTATTATTTTAAAGCATTTAAAATTAAATTGGGCATGTTATTTAAATACAGGCGTGCTAAGAGGCTCATAAGTAGCGACTTGTTTGAGGCCCGCCTACAAAGCCTTGACCATAGACGCAAAGTTGCCAGTTTATCGGTTTTCTATCGAGTGCATTTTGGAGAGTGCGCATTAGAGTTGCATAACCTGATTCCGCCATCACCTTTCCACCATCGAACAACCAGATGTACGAAAAAACGCCACCGTTACATGGTCAATATCCCCCATGTGCGAACAAAGCGTTTTGGCTCCACATTTATCATGCGAACAGCCAAAGACTGGAACGCTTTACCGGCGTCCGTATTTCCCGATAACTACAACCTTGGAGTCTTCAAATCGAGAGTGAACAGGTATCTTCTAGGCAAGCGTGCTACATCCTAGACCGCATCGTTACTTACCATCAGGTGCGATAGTGGTCAAACGCAAGCCTATCTAACAATTAAAAAAAAAAAAAAAAAAACATTATTGTAACGTGAGCACTGGTTTTCTTTGAACATAAATATTTTAAGTGATATTCATTATAACTATTTATAAGTACTTATTATCTAAAAACGAAAAAATCTTTCACGCGTTTCCGGAAGCAAAAATCGAAAATAGATATAATAATTATAATCCGGCATAGCTCAGTATTATAATAAAGAGACGCTGTTTTTTTATAATATTTTTTACAATTTTTCATTACATTTTCAAGCAGCAAAAGCCCTACTGCCCGCCGATGGTTGTAATTTTTTTTAATACTGATTCAATAGTAGCACCTCCCCATTTTTTTCATTACTCTATATTAATAGTGTAATTGCACTTTTTCTGACCGTTTGAAAAGTAATTAGTAGTAAGATTAATTAGCGTTTTAAGAATTAGGTTTATATTAACAATTTTAATTTATTACGGCTAAAAAGTTTATACTCCTTGCGTGATCTTGACTTAAAATGTTATGACTTTAAATGGCTATTAAATTTTTATTGATTCGTATCATATAATTTTAGTTTAACAAAATTTACATGAGTTTAGTTTCACAACCATTTTTTAAGTATTACGTAGAAGATGATGAAGTATAAACTTTTTTTATGAAGTACTAACAATTTACAGAATTGTAAGAGCATAGATGCTGGAATTTAATAATTTTAATGATTAACGCATAAATTGCGCCGCAATAATACAATCGTAACTCTTCAATAATACAATTATTGCGTAAATACTGCAATACTACGTAGCAGTGCTACGCATAGTCGTAGCGCTACAATTAGATAAATATATCCAAAATATTTAAAGCCACCGAAATACGTAGCATTTCTGCGCTACGTAGAACTCTATTTACGCAATAATTGTACCATTTTTAGTTGCATAATAATTACAATGTTTACAGCTGTGTGTAGCCATCGAAGCGAGGGGAGGTGCGACGGCGGGCGGCTGAAGCGCGGCGTCAGAAGACGTCATCGCTCGGGTCCTCATCCAACTCGCACAAGAGTTTGCTGCTGTAAAGAGAAATATAGATTTTATTTATTTAAGAAGTTGTAAGGTTTTTATAGCATAACAAAATTTGTTTTAAGTCATTAAACCACTGCGTGGTATTTTATATCAATATTTAATATAAATTAATAATTTTAATAAATTTAGTAATTTCATTGATTTAATACCAACTCAAGCCAGCAAAAACACGTTCAATTTACTACATCTACTATTACGCTACAGTACAAAATTATAAATGCAATAGTATTGAATCGAATATGCAACAAAATACACTCATTATTGTGCAAATATCTAACAAGATGACGTACTTGTAAAACACTAACTATGACGTCTCTTCGGCAAACTGGAAAGCGAGCCTGAAATTCCAGTTACACAATGAAACAAAACTTTAAATCAACGAGTTCTACTAACTAATAAAGGAACTCATCAAGATCATTCAAAAATGTACCCATCATGCAATTTCATCTACAATCGAGAGTAAACTTACTCCTCTTTACTGGCGTAAGATTCAGCGTGTACTCTTCTGTTACAAGCTCTATCGCAACAACGACAGTGCCAATAGGCGAGCACACTTAAACTGAACACGAAGACTGTAGTCGGCAGCACCAGAGCTAGTATCAGCCCCCTAATGGTCGTGTCCCAAGAATACCTCGCCACTACCAAATCTGGCCTCGTCATACTGTAATAACATGGAAATATCTTTGGAGCATCGGGTCCAGCGTAATCCTTCGCAAACACTGTGCAATTCACTCTGGGCGGGTAACCGCAACCTTCAGGGTTTATTAGGAAACGCAGATCTGTTGCATCCCACTCTATTGGAATCGGTGCGTTTTCTACAAAAGGTCTTCGTGCTAGATTTACTCGAATTTTGTGGCACTTTGTGTGCGCTGTCGTGCAACCTTCTCTACACGACGCCCATGTACAATTTGTCAACGTTTCTGCATGGACATGTTCGGAAACAGCGCATATTCCGGCTTCTGGTACGAACTCAGCCAGTATAGTTTGAACTGCGGGCTCCACGACGAATGGTATTAGAAAGAGGAAAGCAAACACAGCGAGTATAGCGGCGGTGCCAAGGCATATTGAGGTGTACAATTTGAATTTTTCGTAAAACTCTTGCAATAGCTGCTCCCTCGTTGGTTCCAAAGGTACAAAATCTGGACTCCCTGGTTCGGCAGATGCTCCCATGGGAAGGGTAGACCTCTCGGACGCACCCGGTGAGAGGCTGGTGCGAGATCTGCTCATAGAAGACATTGGTCCGAGGGAGGTTCAGCCAGTTGAAAGCATAGCAAGCGTTTACTTAGTCGTCTCTTAGTGAACTAGCCGGACCCTCGCAAAGGAGGGGAACGCCTGAAACATAAGAAAAATTACCTTAAGCATGCTAATTTATTGCTACAAGAATAAAAACGTAAGCAACACGGTTAATATTTCATAAGACCCTTGAAGGTCCTTCGTATTTCCAGCCCATAAAATTCTAAGAAACAGTGAAATTAGAAACAAATTGATGTAATTTTCGTGCTACCGGTTGGAAGTCTGAAAATAAAATATTCATTAGGTTGAAACACGAGTAGTCACGACACAAGCGTGTCAAGGCCGTTTTCGTGGGACGTTCGCTTTGCTATATAACCTTTCAATTCTAAAATGTCATAACCAGATTTATATCTTCAAAAAAAAGCTTACGTGACTGATCTCAGAGAGGAGAAACTGGATCATTTGGACTCAGTTGCAAATCAGCCTGTCCTCCAGTACACCCTTTGAATCTCATCTTTGCATCATCACCAACTTCAATCGTTCTTTGACAAAGCATCAATGTTATACAGGATACCACTACCAGCACCGTAGGAAACACAAGAGCCACTACAAACTGTCGATAAGTGGATTCTAAATCGAAACGGGCTACCACTGTGTCAGGACTGTTTTCCATGTAGAAACACGGGAATCTTGCTTTAGCGTTATGATCAGCGCCATCTCGCCCAAAATCCTTAAGGAAATCCTTACATTCATCAGCCAGAGTATTAACACAACCTTCTAAATTGATCATCAAACGACTGTCATTGGCTAATGTAAGCTCTACTTCAGATGGAGCAATGATGCGATTGGGCGTAGCTCTGGTTTGATACAAATATTGCAGGTACGTGAAATTGGTCAGATCTGATATTTCAGTCCGAGGTAGAAGGGCAGCATTAATGCAATCAACAGCTACAACTCCAGTTGTTCCATTGTGAACTGCATGACAAGATAGCATTAGAACTTCCTCGCCAGAATCAGTCCAAAGAACAGTGGCATTTTCTTCAGAACCAACTTTATTGCATCGTGCTAAGAACACCCTGTCACCACTTAGCACTATGACATTTTTGTTGCGGGTCGGAATATCAACGCATCTTCTGTCACAATTGTAGGGTGTTCTTATCTTCCTACAAGTACCTCTGTTGCAGGAATACAGCCCGTGAACATCAATGCAAGTAATTTTTCCTCTTCTCCCTGAACATTTTAACGGAGGGTCCGTTTCAGAGAAGGCGCACTCAAACGCGTCTGTTATATTGATGCACTTCCCTTCAGTGCAATTGAAGGTTCCAGTCAGATTGCGGCACTCATCTCTGATGCAGTGATACTTCCTCGCGTTTTCTTGATCGATACCAAAGCAGGTTTTATTTGCAGCACTTCCACACTCAGATAGGAGTAAAGAGGTTCCGTTCTTTCTAACGTTGACGTAAATTTGGATGCAGGCACCGGATGTCTTGCTAAGGCACCATTCCCCGCAAGATCCCCAATCACAGTTGTCTTTGTTAACGGCTCGTGTTGTGGTACACATGATTGGAGTAGGATCGATCCCTGAAGCGACGGCTCGGGTGTACGGCATGTAGATCGCGACAGTGAGGTATACAATTGCCACGGCACTTAGAACTGCTGTCATTTGACAAACACATATTGTCCCGCATATTTTCTGGTCTTGCGGTGGTATTATTAGATCTTCCTCTGGTGTTGGTTTCGGCATGTCGGAGACTCGCAAAGGCGCGTTCCGTTCAGCCACTGACGTAAGGAGTTGCTGTGCGCATGCGTGGTAGTAGTGATCGATGCGCTGCACTGCGGGCAACCCCGTAGGCTGTTTTTTTAATTAATCATTGATGTCATTGTCCGCCCGGCCGACAGCGGCGGCGGCACGCAAATGCGATAGTGTATACTTGGTTTACGCTATACTTTTACGTTTTTTTTTAGTTGTATGTACGATTACGTCATTGATAGTAATCTGTACATGACATGTAGCTTACGTTTAGAACGCAATTATGTTTGCATGTTTGACGTTACGGTTATCGGTCTTAATTAATCTAGATCGCAAAGAACAATGTATTACAAACAAAAATACAATTACAACAGCAAAAAACAATTAAATGTATTCTGATTGAAACTTTTTTAATGTTATTTACTTTTTGATATTAATGTTTCTACTTTTTTATGTAATTAATAATAAAAAAGTCTGCGTATTAAGCGTAATAAGCTTTAAAGTAGTACTATAATCATCGTAGCCTTTATCAAAAAAAAAGCTATTTTTTATATATACAATAAAAAACTATATTAAAAATTCTAATAACTATATTATGTATGAACTCATGTATAATATAGTTATCAGTATTTTTAATGGAAGGAGACAAAAATTTTAAAAAATGGATCTTATTGTACATGGTATTTTATATTTTATTGCTTTTTCCAAGCGACTTAAATCACAAGCAAAACAAAAAAGCTCGCTTTCAATACATTTATGTACTACATACGTATTAAGAGAATTATAACCAGAGACCGGGAGATTCTTTTAAAAAAGGCTATTTAATTTTGTATTGAAATAGCTCGTCTCTTTTTTAAAGCTTTTATTATTGGTTTGATTTCTAGTTAGACTGTTTGTTTTCCCAGTGAGATAGATACCTAAATCTTAATGAAAGTCATGAAGAAACGCCACATTATTTCTTCTTTCTATGTGTTCGGTAAATATGTTCTACTGAAACTTGATAGAATAATACTCGACTGGGTGATGCAGTTTTATAATATTCTTTTTATATTATTTATTTATATCCCATAAAAAAGTATTTGAAGATATTAATCGCCTTCATACTCGTAATGAGAGAGACTTTGATGATATTAACACCTAGATATATTTGCAGTTATTTTGATTTATAAACCAAAATACCAGACCGATTTTGATGAAATTTTTATGGAATCAATACGATGGTATATTCTTTCGAATACAAAATCTTGGCTCTGGTGTAAGAAACAAAAAAATAAATTGAATTGAGTAAATTCCTTTTTTTGAAGCTGTCGAAATTACGTTTACGTATCGTAAGTTTAACATTGCTTTAATTTAAAAAAAATGATGAAATTGTTCAAGTTTCTTGGTTTGATAAACTTTACTTAACACCTGTTAAAATACACAAAACTAATAAATAATACATTAAATTTTACAATAATTTAATTGAATAGTAACATCATGCTATCAGAAATAAAATTTAAGTTGAAATTTAATAAATAAAATTTATATGATTTAATATAATATTTTAATGACGGAGAATTTAAGGAGAAACTCGCGCTTACTACTCCTAGAAAACACAAAACAAACAATAATAAAGTGCAAAATGTGCAAAGAATGACGTGACGTACTTATATTTAATCAGAATAGATAATAAATTTCATAAAGAATAAAAAATTGTGAGTTTAAAAAATCAGGACTATTTATAGCCTTTTTATTTGACATTTTATTATCTGCTTTTTTATCTTCCACATAAATTAAATAAAACATGCTAATTTATTTAAGGTCATAATTATTCACTAACGAAATGCATATTACACACATTCACTCTTTTTTATAATTAGCATGGCGTTTACATACACTAATTATAAACTAGTTAGGATATCAATGAAAATTACTATCATTGTACAATTAAAATTTACAATAACAAATATTAAAAAAAATTTAAACTGGGTAATTAGTCAATAGTATAAGAAATAATACAAAAATTACGAATTACATTAATTTAACTAAAGATTATGATAATATCAAAAGAAAAAATATCTGTTGAACATGAATATAGAGTAGAAAATAATCCATCATACTTACATAAATTTATGTTTTGACGAGCTATTTTTGCACATTTAACCTTAATTTCCTTTAATGTAACGTTGGAAATAATTCAGCACCTCTTTATATTGTTTAAATCAGTATTTTATAGTCAAAATGTTTTATTTTCCTTGTAAATTGTTTTCTTTCGTGATGTTTCCGAATGGTCAGTGTTCAATGTGTGTGAAGTTAGGTGCTGCTGATATGACTGCGCAATGCGGCCTTTTTGTATCAGAGTGAAGTTGGTTTACTGCATCATAGATTAGGGGCGAGTGTCTAAGAGTGAAAATAAGCATGTGTGGGTAGTGAAGGAAAGTAAAAGTTGTAGGGAAGTGTTTAACTATTTGCAAAATGTTGATGAATGATTATTATGTTTCATATTATGTATTTTTTATGTTATTAAATGATGTGACGAGCTAGTCGTTCCCCTGATGTTAAGCGACACGGTCGCCCAAAACAGAACAGAGTCACTTGGAACTTCAACATGTAAAGTTCCGAATGACTGCTGCACTGCGTACACAATCCTGAGACATGAGCAAAGTCTGGTAATATGATTACTCGACTGTGAAATAAGATCATAAAGTCTCATTTACCCAGTAATTTCACTAGCTACATTGCCCTTCAAACCGGAACACAGTAGTGCTTGCACACTACTGCTTGGCGGCAGAAAAACTGGCAAAGCGGTGGTACCTGCCTAGACGAACTTTGCAGAAAAGTCCTACCATCTAGTAAATTAAGTTATCTATACTACTACTACTACAAGGTGCGTTTTTCAATAATCACATAAAAGCTATTCATTGGATTAAACAAAACACAGTGGAAATAAAATAATAATTTGTATAATGAATACTGCAGTAATAATGGTACTTTTATTTTAGTCTGATTATAATTTGTTACTTGAATAACATTTATCCAGCCATTGAAAAATTGCACCTAAATCATTTTTATATTATTTATTACTATAAAGTTTGATTTACTAAATTAATGAATTAAAAAAGGTCCCTGTATACGTTACACAAAAATTGAAAATAAATTCATAATTTCTGTAGTTAATATTATTTAGCTAAGACATTGAAAATAACAAAGCTCATACCTTAGATATTCCATGTTTTTTTGGTAATTTGTTTATTACATGTATTGTTCCATGATAAATAATTAAAACACTACACTATTTATCCCAAAAATGCACGTTTAGATATTTTGTTTACATCTTTTGGAGTTTTGATCCTACCGACAAGCACCGGCTGCAGGCATTCATTGAAGAGTTTTTTTTATTATTGTAACGGTGAGGCGAAGCGCATGCGGACTTCTATGCCAAAATGAGGTTGATGATTTTGCATAGTGTCCGACCGAAACTGGTGTTTAAGCCGAAATCGAAACAGAACTTTCGGCCTTGCTCTGTTTCGGCCGAAACCGAAACTTACTAAAAATTATTTAATATTACGAGAACATTACTAATTTTTTTTACATTTATTTGTATATATATAGACGCCCGCTTAAACAACGTATTTTATGTATATAAGTTTGAAGTGTCTCTGTGTGTGTGCCAGTCTGTGGCATCGTAGCTCCCGAACGGATAAACCGATTTGGTTTTTTTTTTGTTTCAAAGGTGTTTTTTTCGGGAGTGTCCTTACAAATGTTTTGTAGAGTTTTGGTGGGAAAACGAGAAAGATCGCTTCACCGCATTGTATCATTTTCCAACACTTGTGTTATGTTCTGTGATAGCGCATAAAATTGGTGATGTTTTATTCGTTAAGTGGATTACCTACAGGCATGAGTGTGGGAAAGTGGTATAATGATGGTGAAACGTTTCTTTTCGTGTTGTTTCCAAAACTCCATAGAAGCTTCAAGTAAATTTGCCACCAATTTACTAGGAGTATGACTTAAACTAGACTATGAATAGACTTGACTTGATAACTTGGACTGTGACTTGACACGTATCTGCGTGAAATATCATTAACTTAAGAAATTATCAATTACTTGCAACTGGCTAAGTACTCAAAAGTGTGGAGCCAAATAATCAATAAAAAAAGTTTTGTGAAAATCGGTCCTTTTATCGGTTTTTTCATGATTATTTCGTGTTGAGATTCTTACATTTTAAGTTTAATTATAGCTTGTTGTATGTTCTTTTCAGTGTACCTACTTGCGTTATTAGAAGGTCAGTAGCCATTGCGGGCAGTGATCATCACCTTAAACTGTCTTTTTAGATAGCAAATGATTGCTACAACCCCCACGCTTCGCAGGCGTCTTGAAGATTGCAGCAGATTATAATTTAGACCGAGGAGAATAGAGCTGCCCATTGGATATTCTTACGACACCTACGGGAAGAGATTGAGTGGTCCCATCATTACGCCAAGACCATTTGGCAAGTTTTGTTTGATAGGGTTCACAACTATCTTACCGAAAACCTCAAACGACACAAATATACACTCCTAGACAGGGCTTACATGTTCGAGCCGTTTGGGTGTCACAATGGGTCGGTGGGGACCGGCTGCCATGGCAACAATAGGGACTTGGCCAAACGTTTGATGGAAGCATCAGGTGACCAGAATGCTGGCTTTTATTTTGCACAAAAAATAAGCATTGCCATTCAACGTGGTAATGCTGCCAGCATTCTGGAAACATTCCCCTCCACCAACGGGCTATTTTAAAATGTTAGTTTTATTTTTTTATTTTAAGTTCTTAGGTATAATTTAGTTTAGTTTTGTATTAACTATGCACATGAATAAAGTATTATCTACCTGATGAAAAATGACGATGCGATTTAGGATGTAAAACGCTTGCCTAGAAGATACCTGTTCTACAATGCCCTATCTTAAAAATACCAAAAAGCTAGGATAAATTATTATAATTGAATTGTTTGTTCACAGTTTGAGATTAAAAAAACCTTAGGTTAATCTATGCACATGTTCTGTCACAAAAATTATTTGTCTACAAATAGCTATTGAATGTACATCTCTGACCTAGAGGTCAGTGGTATTCATGGTGATTGATTTATGAGCTCGTACTTCGAGGGCAGATCAATTATGATATTTTTTACTTCCACCCTACATATGACCAATGCTGCTCTACCTCAAATTCGACTCTAGCTACTTGCCAAGGTTATAGTTTTTGGGAAATCTCTACCCTACTCTTTTACGGCTGTTCTAGAATTTTACCAAACCAATTTATTAATCTTGGTATTTTTTATTAATTGCCATAGTGTAATTTTTCAACGAGTTGCAGTTACTCTGTAACAATTTTGGTATATTCTATAATAATCTTTAACTCAATGCCTCTAAGGACCATTGCGCCAGTCTTCGGCCCTTCAAACCGGTATATTAAACCTTGAAATACATCTTCAAGATTGCAGAGGTGATGCGGAGGTGGACCGGTTAATATCACTTACTTTTTATTGAGATATTACCGGTTAAATATGTGTCCGGCCGTTTAGAGAAATGGTGACGTTGTTTGAAATGAGACATACGTACTTTGATACGACAGCCTGAGGTGTGGTGGTTGAGCAGGTCGGCTCATAGCCTGGAGGCTGCGGGTTCGATTCCCGCGGTAGGACAAGTATTTGTGCACAGAAAAAAGCGCACATACTTGTTCTGAGTCTGGGGTGTTGTGTTGTGTCAAAATGTCAGGGAATCCTAGTTAGGGTCCAGGATCTATGTATATGATCGTTAGGCGATACATTCCCGCAGAAGGAGTTTTTTTTTTAATGTTACGAAATGACATGACGAGCTAGTCGCTCGCATGATGTTAAGCGACACGACTGCCCATATCAGTTGCAGTGGCACTTGAAACTCAAGTGAAGTTTCGCGTGACAATGCACTGCGCACATCATCCTGAAACATCAGCACAGTCTAGCAATAAGATTACTAGACTATGAGATCAGGTCATAAAGTCTCATTCGCCCAGTAATTTCACTAGCTACAGTGCCCCTCGAACCGGACTGAACTACTTGGCGGCAGAATAACTGGCAAAGCGGTGGTACCTACCTAGACGAACTTTGCAGAAAAGTCCTACCACCTAGTAAAAATTTAAATTCAGTGTTTTATTTAGACCTCTTTTTACCTACAATATTACTTGTTGTCCAATAATTAAATATAGTTTAGTTTTTATAGGAATTAATGTGTCAATATTGCTTAAATAAAGTTTATTTTAAGTATATGAAATATAAGCAAAATCGGTCAAGAGTTGGTCAAGATAAACAAGACTACGTACAGTCTGATTAAACTCGAAGACTGAACTATGTAAAAAGTTGCTTGCGAGGATTACTGTTCACAGAACACAGTGATTATGTACAGAAATGTTTACTTAAAAATAACCCCAACGTGCGTGTCTTAAGCTGCAATTTTGCAAAACATTTGGGTTAATTTACGACATATCTAGAGAAAGTGACCCAGGTAGGTCCCACTTATTGAATGCACTCTATTAGAGGGCAGAAGAGTCAACGTACAGTGAATCAACAACTGACAGCAGTTATTGTATTATGTCGTTAGTTTGATTGTTAAATCGCAATTTATCAGTTAGGGCTTGGGGCTCGACGCACACGGGGGGAAATTTGAGACTGTTCTTTTTTTTTTTCTTTGTGGTCACCGTAGCCTATGGACATCTGTAACACCGGAGGAGGCGTTATCAATGCATGGCTTACCCTGTAGGACTCTTTTAAGACTTTTTCTTTTTTTCTACTTTTGTTCTTTGTAGAAGCTAGCAAAGTTTTGTATAAAAAGAAATTAACGTCTGCAATAAATTTTGACATCTCCGAAGTGCGCACTTATTCTTCTATGACGTAGCTACTGTAATACATTTTACGACCTACAGATATAAGTGCGAATTTAAGAATTTTTATGCAAATGGGCATGAGAGCTCTACCCACCTTCGTCTATCACTTACCATCAGGAAAAACGTAGTTGAACCCATTGCAAGTCAAAAATTGAGTATTTAATGAGACACGTATAAATCGTCAATGGTCACAAAGTATTTTTTTTATGGTTATGAATGATATGACGAGCTAGTCGTTCACATGATGTTAAGCGACACGCCCATATCTGAACTGAAGAAAATATATGAGCAATGTCACTCGGAACTCGGAACATCTAAGTTTCGCGTGACACTACACTGCGCACATCATCCTGAGACATCAGCACAGTCTGATAATAAGATTACTCGACTGTGAGATCAGATCACGAAGTCTCAATTGCCCAGTAATTTCAGCTACAATGCCCTTCAAACCGGAACACAGCAGTGCTTGCGCACTACTGCTTGGCGGCAGAATAACTGGCAAAGCGGTTGTACCTACCTATACGAACTTTGCAGAAAAGTCCTACCACCTAGTAGTAGTGAAATAATGACATATTTTTCATCATTACATTATAGAAGGAAGCAAAAATTTTGCACTACTTTGCCTTAATTGATTCTAAAATTCTTTCTTATGCTGGAATTTGAGATGGACTAATTACTGTTGACATAGCGGTATATTGGTTCTGTTTAGTTTCCTTTTAAGTTTTACGACATTTTTAAAATTCGAAGCCAGGCTGTGATTATTTGATAGAATAGATAGATGCTAAAGAAATAATTACATAGTGTGAGTCGACTACGGATTCAGTTGTTATTAGAACAGCTGACTTACGCAATAGTTCAGGTTCTTAGAACATTCTAGAATGTAGAACGTAGCTTATTAGGTTGTAGAATCTAAATAAAATTTGAAGGGATTTTAAACTGATGACAAAATTGGGCTGATGATCATCGCATCCTCCAAATCCCACTGTTGGGATAAGTGCCTTCGCTCACATGGAAAGACCATAATGCACTGGCCAAGTGTTGGTTGGTGAACAACACAATAAGAATATTTTTTAAGAATATTTTTATTGCTCAGAAAAGACAAACAGAACCTTTAATAATAATAACCGATTTATATTCATTTTGACTTTTGAATATACCGTTTTCTTCACAATGCTTTTCTTCACCGTTGCAAGAGCCAGTGTAAATTTTGCATGTACCTTGAAAAGGTGCAGGGCTGATTGGGATTCGAATCAGTGTGCGTCAGTTTAATAGCCTTGAGAAATCGAGAGAGGCACTAGGTCGTACGACTTTAAAGCAAAGTTCGCCTAGGTATGCACCACCGCTTTGCCAGTGATTCTACCGCCAAGTAGTAGTGCGCAAGTACTAATGTGTTTCGGTTTTAAAGGCACTGTAGCTAGTTACATTACAGATGAGACTTTATGACCTGATCTCACACTATTTATCTTATTAGTACACTGTGTTGATGTCTCAGGATGACGTGCGCAGTGCAGTGTCACGCGGAACTTTTTACTCTAAAGTTCCGAGTGACACTGCAACTGATATGGGTATCCGTGTCGCTTAACATCTGGCGAACGACTAGCTTGATATGTACGTATAGATTTTTTTTGTTGAATCTCATAAGCCTAGAAATAATAATTTAGTAATAATATTCTTATTAGAATTATGAATGGAACTGCCATGTGAGAAAAACGAAGATAAGTGGTTGATAGGTCAAATAGAGTTACAAAGCCCCAAGAAATGAGATGATATTATAAAATAAGCACATAGTGTGGTTTAAACTAGACTCTGGGAAATTGGCCCAAGCCGCGCCTGGATTGTTCCAGAGCGACCTACTCAGCGGGGTTTTGTCCACTTACAGCTGGGCTTGACAACATTTTAGGATGATTTGGTTTTTTGGGATTTGTTGATCATGGTTGAATTATGTTATTGCTTTTTGATGTTAATGCATGACATGACGAGCTAGTCGTTCACCCGATGTTAAGTTGTTAAAAAGTCAAATATGACATAATAAAATAAGCACATAGTGTGGTTTGAACCAGACTCTGGGAAATTAGCCCAAGCCGCGCCTGGATTGTTCCAGAGTGACCTACTCAGCGGGGTTTTGTCCACTTACAGCTGGGTTTGACAACATTTTAGGATAAATTCGTTTTTGGGATTTGTTGATCATGGTTGAATTATGTTATTGCTTTTTGATGTTAATGCATGACATGACGAGCTAGTCGTTCACCCGATGTTAAGTTGTTAAAAAGTCAAATATGACATAATAAAATAAGCACATAGTGTGGTTTGAACCAGACTCTGGGAAATTAGCCCAAGCCGCGCCTGGATTGTTCCAGAGTGACCTACTCAGCGGGGTTTTGTCCACTTACAGCTGGGTTTGACAACATTTTAGGATAAATTCGTTTTTGGGATTTGTTGATCATGGTTGAATTATTTTATTGCTTTTTGATGTTAATGAATGACATGACGAGCTAGTCGTTCACCTGATGTTAAGTTGTTAAAAGGTCAAATATGACATTATAAAATAAGCACATAGTGTGGTTTGAACCAGACTCTGGGAAATTGGCCCAAGCCGCGCCTGGATTGTTCCAGAGCGACCTACTCAGCGGGGTTTTGTCCACTTACAGCTGGGTTTGGCAACATTTTAGGGTGTTTTGGGATTTGTTGATCATAGTTGCATTATTTTATTGTTTAATCCAGACTATTGTGACTGACCTAATAGCTGAGTTGTTAGTAACCCTACCTTCTGGTCTTAGGTGGTGGGCTCAATTCCTATCCAGGACCAACATTAAAATTTGTGTGATGAACATCTATGTTTGTTCTGTGTCTGGGTGTCATATTGTATTCTATGTATGTGTATTGTATGTATGTTCTCGTAGTTCCTGGGTCCCTAGACACATGGAATCCTTGTTAGTGTCAGGACCTATGTATGTGACTATTATTATTATTATTTTTTTTATCAAACGAATGTTTGTCCTGGGTGGAAGTTGAACCCACAACCAGTTCAGAAGGCAGGATTACAACCAACTCAGCTATCAGACCAGTCAGTTTAATAACACGTTTAAAATATCAAGTTAGTAGTAGTTTCCAAAAATGTTGCCAACCCCTGAACGGTCCAGTGCAAATGGTCGGGAGATCATCTCAGGCTGGATAAGAGTGGTATATAAGCGTGCGCCCACAGGAACTAGTGTAGTGTGCCACTTGCATCCAACATGAAGGTTTTGCTAGTGATTGCTGTTTTCTTCGTAGCCGCCCAGGTGAGATCGATTTATATTAAAACTTTTTTCAAAATCGACAACGTTCGACGTTGGAGGAAGTTTATGTGTATTATCGCATAACTCTTTCATTTATAAGATGAATTGGAAAATTCTTCTGTAATTTTAAACCATATATTTACAGATTAGTCATAGACATTTAATGTCAACGTTAATTGACAGGACTGAAAACTCAGTTGGTAGTAGCTCTGGGTTCGATTCCCACCCAGGACAAACATTTTGTGTGATGAACATCGATGTTTGTTCTGTGTCTGGGAATTATATGTATGTATTTACAAACAATATTATTGTATCAGTTATCTCGTTCCCATAGTACAAGCTATGCTTTATAATAATGATTATTTTTACAATGTAACAATTTATGGCAATTATTAATTTTAATTCAGCCTTTGACTTCATTCTCATTGCTTTCATTGTATTCCAATTAAAAACCAGTCTCCTTTTCTCTGAAAACCTATTAATAGAAATTACCAAACCTTTCTCTTCAAAGGTCAACTTTACTTTTAAGAAAAGGTCAAAACAGTTAATGAAATACCAAAGTTGAAATACAACAAAAAGGAAATATATTAAAATTGTGCTTCTTTTCTTGAGACTTCTATAAATGAGTCTTGATGAAAATTATAGTGATTTAAGGCTGATCACAAATACAAACAAAAAGCATTACCCATTGAAAGTCCATGACGTGACAAAACAAAATAACCAGATTTAAAAATAGTACAAACAGGAAATCGTATGAAGAAAAAGGGTGATCTAGGAAAATTTAGGCTTTCTTTTTTCAAAATAAAGTCGTAGAATGATTCCCAAAAAATACTTTGTCAATGTAGACTAGTACGCCAAATATCCAGCGATAACTGAATAGAACAGAATATATAAAATAAGGTTTTATTTTATTTGATATGACTTTCATTTAATCGAGAAAAAACTCGCAATATTAACACATACCCAGTTTGACATAAAATTATATCATCTGCAGTTTTCAACTTTAAGCAAAGCCTCAAAATTACCTAGGTACTTTTTTCAAAGCTACGCGGTTCAACCCCTACTCGGCCCTGAACCAATGACTTTTGCTGCGTGCGAAATTTGGATTCTCCTACAACGGTGAAGAGAAACTCCGCAAAAAAACCACCATGTTCAAGAATCTGTAAACTTGAGAATATTTGTGATACATCCGCACCTTCACATGGTCAGCGTAGTGGGGTAATAGCTTTATAGCTTACACTCCCTGTGAGAGAATGCCCATGTCCCAGCAGTGGAAATGTATTGAGCTGATGATGAAACGACGACGAATTTGTTCTCTTAAAAAAACAATATTTCTTTCACAGGCCTTGAAAGAAGAACAAAACGAGAAGTTAAAGAAACATAGGTCTGAATGCCTGTTGGAGGCAAAACCGGATGAGCAACTTGTCAATAAGCTCAAAACAGGCGACTTTAAGGTACGTTTTATTTTTGTTGTTACTTTTATTAACTTTTATTTAGTATATTTAATTGTAGATGAATAATAAAAAAAAGAAGAACAAATCCTATAATACCAGGCTAGATCTAGAATAAAATAGAATAGTATAAATATTTATTCATGACAAAAGGGACAAAACAATAGGCAATGGTGTAATAGGTAGAATAACAAAAAAAAATGGATTGTCTGGTCTTCCGTTGGAGCCGTTTCAGTGTCGTCACGTCACTTAAAATAATTATAAACTAAGTCGGAGCCCTTCAGTAGTCAGAAAAAAGTAATTTAGCAAAGAAACAGCTCAGCAAACGCATGAAATGAAAAGGAAACGGTTTTTGTTTTAGTCGGCTTATAATTTATTAGTCAGATAACCTTTATCAATTCATTGAAAACTCGCTCTTCAGCTGATCTGATAATTTTAAGGCCACTCGACTGCATTTTACTGACTTTAGCAATATTGTAAATAAAAACAGGACCATCTTTTTAACTTTTAATAATTCTTCATTCTTCAATATACTTACAAAGGTTATATAGCATTTTACTATTAAATAAATAATTATGCCCGCCTGCATTAAAGTTTGACAGCTCTTAAGATCGCACAAATAGGAATAATATTATGGAATTCCTGACAGTAATCTACAAAAATGCAAACTAAGTCTAGTGGCTCAATAAGCTTTTAGATAAGCCAAAAACCGTATACTTAAATTATGATAAATAGAAATACACAGAAATTTTGATTGTTTCTGCAAGTCATAACTTACGATATTTTTTGGCAGACTGAAAACGAACCTATAAAGAAATATGCTCTGTGCATGCTTGTGAAATCAGAACTGATGACCAAGGAGGGCAAATTTAAGAAGGATGTGGCTCTGGCTAAGGTCCCTAATGCTGGTAAGTACTTCCACGTTAGAAGTAACAACGAAACGAAAGGAACGAAAGTAGGAACGAAGGTTCCTGTACATTTTTATTATCAAGAGCCTGAAGACATCCACTGCCGAACATAAGTCCCCCTCATAGATCGCTACCTTATACAGCTACTTGCCTTTTGAATCCATTGGCTCCAAATGGTTTTGAAAAGGTCGTTGACCTACTTAGGCACTCACACGCTGTGAGGTTCTTGTATATTATTATCATCAACAGCCTGAAGACGTCCACTGCCGAACATGTCTCCCCCATATAGCACCACCTTGGACAGCTACTTACCTTTTGCATCCATTGGCCCCCCCACGGTTTTGACCAAGGTTTTGATTCACCTAGGCATTTACAAACTGTGAAATAATCTTTCTTTCAAGGTCTCTACAGGTACAACCACTAAGAAATGGAGGATTTTAAAAAATGGTGTATAATACAATGGTTACCACTTACCAATAAATGGGGCTGTCAGCTTGTTTGTTGTTCATGTTGAAAATCTAGTCACTAAATAGATAGGTACACTATTTCAAGCTTTATGCGTTTAAAATTTAAGTAATTTTTCTCCTGCCTTGCTTTTGTTCACAGTTCACTGTTGTGTTATAAATGTAACGTTGTAACATTTTAGCAAAACATTATCTTTCTCTGATGAGAATAAAAATTAAGATAGATAAGTGAATCTCTCACGCAAGAACAATCAGGTTCTTAAAATCAAAAACATAACCAGTCTCACTGTTCAGCCATAGCGGTTAAAATTAGCAGATTTAAAATATTATTTATCTTTACGCAGTCATAATGGCCATTTTTTTACATATTACGCACTGAAACTGTTTCTCTCCATAAAGCGTTCGCTTCTTCTTTGGAACCAATATGTAATTTTTGTTATCTCTTGCAGCTGACAAACCAGCAGTGGAGAAAGTAATCGACACCTGCCTGGCCAATAAGGGCAACAACCCACAGCAGGCTGCCTGGAACTTTGCTAAATGCTATCACGAGAAGGACGCTAAGCACTCCATCTTCGTGTAAATCTTTTGATTAAATCCAGCATTTATTTCATATTTCATCAAGTGAAAACAGACACCCTTACTACTATTGGATTTACATTTTTCTTATTATTGAGTCATTTTGATCTATAAAATGCTTTTTGGCAAGTACCATTCACAATTGTCTTGATTATGTTTTATTTGTTTGGTTGATGTTGTGGTTACTTTTGATGATTTATTTATCTGGAGCTGAAATCAAACTCTTGAATGTTAATTATTATTTATTTACATTTCACTAAACATTTTTAATTATCATTCACATTGTTGTAAGCATCATATAGAAAGCAGGGTTTGGTATTTTAATTATTTTTTTAATTGCCAATGTTTCGGTAACTCTGACTGCCTCAACGAATTTAATTTATGGATTGCCATTAAAATTATTATGAAACTACTGTCTGGTCTTATTTCCTACACCTGATCTTCAAAACAAAATTTGAGCTTTTAAATCTCAATAAAACGACGCAAGCAAAAGTAAAAACCACGAACTTGAATAATCTTGAATGATCCTCAGACCTAAAACATGGGCAAGTAGAGACCCAGAATCTCGACACCGCATCAACTTCTTAATATGTATTCTTGGGCAATATCATTCTTATATCACAATGTCGCCAATTTCGCATGGGTAGATAGAAATAAGCCACGCAGATTGGTTAAATAAGACTTTGTTGAATTATTGGCCGGTGAACAATTTTGTATCTCAATATTATCGGAATCCGAAACGAGTTTGACAACACTGCGTAGTGTTGTCAATATATTAAGTAAATTTTTCAAACTAGTAAAATTTTACTATGATTTATAAATGTTACGTTGAATAAATGTTAGCTATAAATCATAGTAAAATTTTACTAGTCTGAAAAATTTACTTAATATATTGCGAAAGACACTGCATTGATACTCGTAGTAGTGCAGAAACTCAATTGATAGAGTTATTAATCAGGTATCTGCTAATAGTTTGCCACTTTCAATAAATAATTGATACCTGCAGTGAATGGATGAATCACTTCTGAATAGTGAATAGGTATTTGATAAACACGATTTCATTAAAATCATACTAGCTACTGTTATTGCCCGAGTACCAATAGGGTGATCGCAGTTTAAAGTGATGTTCAATTTACTCGGGCACGATGGAAATAACATGACAGATTATTCCAAAAAAGCTTTGTATCAATAATTATAAGATTTTTGATGTTCTCTTTTACAATATGATAGAGGTGTGGACTAAGTCAGGACTAATAATAATTGATTAATATCAAATAGATATTTGAAATTTGGACTCCAATTTTACGTACCTAGATATTCATGACAATGATGAAGATGACGTCGTCTTTTGTGATAATAATGCACATCCAGTACTGAATTACGTCCATTCTCATGATATAATTGTTGGGTAAGGAAAGAGCTAGAATGTCCATGACTGTGAGAAAACCCTTAATTCAACAATCATAGTTCATTTCAACACAGAACTAATAGAACAATGGCATTGTGGAATTATTATGTAGGTTAAACTAGACTATATACAGCAATGTTTGCTTCCATGGTGGTGTGAATAATACGAATGAATGGCTATGTTTAGAAAATTAATATAAATACCTTATAGACGCCGTTGGTATATATTATTTAAATGAAAATAAACGCGAGCTCTCTGTCAGTTTGCTTCAGTTTGCCACAAACGATTGTCCATGTACAATGAAAAAGGAATCAGTGTTAGCAGTTTACCTATCGCTGTGTGTTTTAGAAGTAATTTTCAATATTGGTGTTGATTTTGTTGTTCATAATCAGATGGAACATAAGCATCTTATTCTTACATCCAATTGGTTTTGACCAGGTTGTCTGTTCATCTAGTAGGAGCCTACGCTGCATCTTCTGGTTTGCCGCTCGAGAACTTTTCTTCCTTATCGTCATGGGTTCCGCTGGTGCACGGTCCTTCACTAATGAAATATATTTAACAGTGCTTAAGCTGTTGCCATCCTTGTCATTATTGTTTGAAGTAACAAGGAACCATGATAGTTTTAGAACCAGTTGAAAATTATGTTCAACAAAATTGCCACCAATACCGACTGAGGTGCCGCGCATTTTATATTTTATAGATTATTATGAACGATATTAATTTTTTAATCTTTTCCTTTCATGAAATAGATTTTCTTTAAAATAAAGTATTTGGGCTGGTCAAGTAGAATGAGAGTTTGTTAATTGACGCAAATAATTAAAGCTAGTTTTATTTTAATGATTATATTGAAACAAAGTATTTTCACCGGGAGTATTTTATGGTGAATAATTTGATATATTTATTTACTTCTTTGTAAGTGGAAAATAATCTTTATTTTACAGACCTATCAGCTACACATACCAGAAGCAAGTTTGTATATATTTTCTGGAATAATCGTCCGCTGTTCGTCTCTCCCTTCATCATTTAATGAAATGCTAGATGAGGTATTATTTTTCATTTTCAACCTAGAAGATTAAAAACACTTAGTTAAAATTGAACCCAAAAACGGAATGTGAAATCACAAAATCATATCCGCATTTTATGTATGAGTAGGTATACTCAATCTGAGCATATGAGGGGTATAGAATCAAAAGCAGCTAGTTGCATTTTTTTTTTAATCTGACCTATGAATGCAAAAATATAGGTCTGTCAATTGTGTATGATCTCAACTTATAATTTTGCATCGAAACCAGCTTAAAATAATACAAAAACCAGATTAAAAATCTGCATTGGGGTTAAAGTCAGCTTAAAAACGGCATGCAAACATCAAAGACAGCTTAAAATTAAAATTAAGGTTGTGCTCGTAGCTGCATTTGATTCTATACCCCTCATATATTACCTATAATGTTGCTCAATTGTTTATTCAATGTTCTATCACAGAAGACACAGTATATTATATTATCTGTGGTACAGGTACCCATATAAGCATCAACTTGATCTTGCAATTCGGTAGCAGTTAAATTACGGTATTTGCTTAGCGGAAAATGTTCCATAATCTTAATTTTTTAAAAGTATTAGACACGAACGAAGTTAATTCTGAATTTATTATCGAGTAGGCATACATTTTCTTTCAGTTTGATGAAATCGATGCTAGGTATGAAATATTTCAGCCGTCGTTCAAACTCGACAATGAGTCAACAACAACGGCTACGACAATAGCAACAGAAATGCCGATGCCAAAGGTTGATGGTTGGAAGAAACGTGGGACTTATCGGTTGCAATGCGTAGATGAGGTCGGCGTTTCCCCTACAAAGGTGGTGAACCTTATGTCTGATTGGCACTGGGAGGTAAGCCATATTAACACTGCTTTGCTACTCCGAAACAATAAAACAATCACATCATTACATCATTTTTTTAAGGGGCAAAGTGTCTTTATTATTTTAACTAACTAAATATTATTAATAATAATAGCTCCCAACGATCACACACATAGATCCTGGACCCTAAGGTTCCCTGTGTCTAGGGACCCAGGTACTACGAGGACTATGTGTACTTTGTGCTTTTTTTTTCTGTGCACAAATACTTGTCCTGCCGCGGGAATCAAACACGCCGCCTCCGGGCTATGAGCTGACCTGCTCAACCACCACACCACAGAGGCTGTCAATAAAATAACAACAACTACTACTAAATACTACTGACTACACTACCTACTACAAAAAAAAAACATTTGGACTGTATACTAGCCTCGATGACCTATAGACAGTCCCCACTACCAATAGCGCTTTGATAAACTTTGGAAAACGCGATAAGCTCCCGATATCCACGATCCCGGGTCTCAACACCAAAAGGTTCAAATATCTAACCACTTTTAGTTTGAAAACTATCGTGAGTATGACACGTTTTGTAAGATAAATAACGGCTAAACTCACGTCAATTAAAAGTCGAAATTACTCCGACCAGGTTTCGGACATATTCTATGTCCTTCTTCTGGGAGCCAGTAACTAACGCAAGCCGCGGCGGCTTTCGCGAGCGTCAGCACGTAACTGATACGTGCTGACACTCTAGGTTTATTCTATTGTATATGCATTTTTTATTGGGTTTACTGGTCTACTTTTTTATTTCCAGTCAAACGGAGATTTGCAGTTACAGAGGTGGGTCCTATGTGTACTTAACAAAATGGGTCTTATGTCTATGGAAGGGGTTTTCAAGATGGATGAAGCGTTGTCTAAAATTCCTGCAAAATGTGAGTGATAAAGTTATCATTTATTTTTTTATAATTGTTAGGAATTAGGATCATTATATCTCTAAAACAATAAGTACTAGAGGTCAGGAAGACATCACAAATACTCAGGTAATTATTTAGGTGATACAAAAATGGTTAAGAAACTAAATTCTCTAATCACTTTTTATTTATGAGAAATTAGTAGATAATGTAATATAATTAACATATCTGTACTATTTTAATTGAATATTTTATATAAAGGGAACCGAACCTTGAAGTACAATTTTGATGCACGCCTATATCCTTCTTTTTCAAACTACGAGTACGACTGGTAGAAAATGCTTTAGCATTAAGTCCTCCGTTTGTACTGTTTTAGTGCAATAAATAATTATAATAGAAATACTAAAACTTCTTTGAGCACACTTGACTTAGAGTCGCATTGGTAAGGTGAACGGGGAGATATATTAAGTATATCTTCCTCTCTACGTAAAGATAGAGAGAAAGAGTTACGTTTCGAATATTACTGTAGGGGCAAGAGAGAGAGAGAAGAGAGCTAAAGAAGTTTTACTTCAGTCGTGTGGTCTAAAGCACACTCGTTTTTTACAGATAAGGAATCCGCGGAGAGATTAATAGACCATTGCCTGCCGAAAAAGCCGACAGCACCTCACATAATCGCATGGCATTATGTAAAATGCCACAACTTAGCCAAAGGAAACTTTTCAGAAATCAGCATTTTTTAAATCTACGTTTTTTTAGCGACTTGGATGAACTAACTTGGCTAGAGGTTTTATTTTGGTTTCAATTATCACACTATATAATATATATACAATAATATTATAAAGGCGAAAGTTTGTATGTGTGTATGTGTGTTTGTGTGTATGTGTGTATGTTTGTTACTCCTTCACGCTCAAACAGCTGAATGGATTTAGATGAAATTCGATAGGTACCAAGATAGCTTATACCTACACTGGATTATCATATAGGCTACATATTATCCCGGAAAAGTGAAATGCTCCCGTGGGATGAGCAAGTAATAGGCTATTTGACTGCTTTATTTTTATTGCATACATAAATAATATACCTCAAAAAATAGACAGTCGTGAAGACAAAAATTAAATATCTCAAAAAATGACAACGTTACAGGCATTTTAAAATACAGGATTATATAATTTTTAATAAAAATAATTTTTATCCGCGGGTGAAACCGCGGGGCACCACTAGTTAGAATTAAAAATACAGTCAATTGACAATGGACATGTAAAACGCAGTTCATAGAAAAAAGAAAACATGAATAAAAGGATCTTGTAGTTGTTAAGTTAGAAAATTGATGTAAAGAGAAATTAAAAACACTGCCCTCTAACGGTGTTGTTTATAACTACAACGTCTATAACGTTAGATAAAAATGGCGAGTCAAGCTTTTTTACTGACAGCGTATTTTATTATTGTGTACAGTGTTGTAGTACAGTGGTATTTAGTTTCTTATTATTTCTGTAGATGTCACTTAAATAAATGAATATTTTTTTATTTTTTTTTATTTTTTTTTGTGTCATGACAGAAAAGTATTGTATACTATCACATGGAGGAAAAGCCAACTCTATAAGTATAAAGTGCAATTTTTCCTTCTCACTGGGAAAATAAGTATACTGACTTCCTACCTATCTTTTCTCCAGGACACATTTTTTTCCGCTTTCCGCTTATTTTCTTCCCTTCCCGTTTTTCTTTTCCTACACTTTTTTTTGAAGTTGAATTTCTTTACGCACGCTTGCCTTGGGGAAGAAGCTAGCGAATGTGTGGTGAACGGAAGTTGAGGTCGGTTCACGTAGATCTTCACTATCCACATAACAAAGTAAAAAAAAATTACTATTATGTTGGTATGTCCGGTGAAATAGCAAATTACAATTATTGTCAAGATGGCGACATTAACATTAAGCATAGAAAAACCAAAGTTATAACGGCCGATAGATGGAGCTGACTAAAGAAGTTTTAACTTCAGTCGTGTGGCCTAAAACACACTCGTTTTTTATTAGTAGATTACTATGGCATTTGAATGGTTTTGCCTTCGGTGCAGTTTTCAGCTATATATATAATAGATCTCAAAATGGCATATATAATAATCTGAGAATAAATCCAACTTCCTATATCATAAAATCAATTATTTTGTCTAGGAACGTAGCTATTTGCAACTGATTGGTGAGTACGAAATAACGATCGAGTTAATTTCAGGGATATAACTTCTTTGGAGTTATTTCCCTGTGTTATTAAAGATAAGTATTAACTTGTGTGAGTAGGGTCAAGATAATATGCTTTATTAAATAGGGTTAACCGACTTTAATTGCCTTTATTACATATTGAGAATATATTTATTTATTTATTTATTCATTTGGCACACAAAACAGAATATAACCAACAAAACTACAAAAAAAAAGTGTTTACAAACATTTTGAGCTAGGTTACATCCCAAAACATGTACACATCATGATTAAGAAAACAATAAAATAAGTAGTTAGTAAAAAATTAAATATGTTCTCACTATATACTTGGAAGATATTAAAAGATATTGGTGGTTGAGCAGATTGACACATAGCCCAGCGGCAGCGGGTTCGATTGCCGCGGCAGGACAAGTGTTTGTTTACAGAAAAAAAACCGCAGTTCCATGCATTGAAGTTCTGTGTCTGGGTGTTGTGGGATAGCCTTGCGCATTTTAGTTCGCGACAGGGAGCGCTCCTTTTAGTTCGCAGGTCGTTGGTGAACTAGGTCGTTCTTATAGTTCACTAGTTCGCGGCAGGGCTGAGAGCGGGGAAGACGATTGCTCTTAACGATCTTTTGCCTGGTCCCGCAAAAGCGTCCGTTAGTTCGCAGCAGGCAAAGAGCTTATATCTACTACTATGTTCTCTTTTGTTTATAAATTGTTATAGCTTCGGTTGTAATAACTACTAGCTAGCTACATTTCCATATTTATTTATTAATTTAGTGCCATTGCATGGTATTTAAGAAAATCTTTTTTTATTAGTACCTATAGGTACTCAGTCTACTTAGGTAATGACAGAAAATTATTAAACTAAGTAAGTACTAAAAATATGATATAGGTAGGTAGTTTCGATGAACATAAGTAAGTATTTATAAAAACTATGTAGGAAGGCATTCTTAATGTTTATTAAAGTGAAAAAAGTCTTTAAAATTAACTAGCATTTATGTAATCGATATTTAATATATTATAAGTAAAAATGATATGTATGACCATTGCTCTCTCTCCCGCTCGCGACACGCGCCTCGGAGCGCGGCGCGCTGGGGAGCGCGGCTCTCTCGCCGTTCGCCAAAAGTCGGTCGGTCAAAGAACGAACGAACTAAAATCAGACGCAACCGATACCTAGTTCACGTATTTCTCACAAAGGAGTGCTCTTTTGAACTAGGTCGTTCGCGAACTACACAGGGCTATTGTGGGACCATGGTACCTACTCGTAGTTCACGCGTAGACACAGGGAATCCTAGTTAGGGTCCACGATCTATATATGTGATCGTTGTTATTATTATTATTATTATAATTATAATTAGTATTACTACCCCAAAATTTTCCTACGAAGGTAAAGCCACTAGCTACAGTTAGTCCTACTACATTGTACATGTGAGTATATGGATGTGTGGATAAATGTTTGTTACTCTTTCATACAAAAACTAGCCAAGGGATTTGGATGAAATTTGGAACATAGATAGTTTATAACCTGGATTAACACATAGGATACTTTTTATCCCGATTGTATGTTCCCGTAGGACAATAATTATCGAACACCAAGAGGATGATGCCACGGGCTTTTTGCGTTTTATATGTAACCCATTATCGCCAAAATGAATCCTACTAATATTATAAACGCAAAAGTTTGTATATATAGATGTTTGAAACACTTTTACGCAAAAACTACTGAATGGATTTTAATGAAACTTAGAACGAAGATAGCTTATACGCTAGATTAAAACATGAAATACTTTTTATCTGTGGGTGGAATCGCGGGATGCAACTAGTTTACCATAAATGCACATAGCTGTAACGAGGCCGCGCCAATTATTATTGTAATCTATACTGCCATATCGTATATACAATGGTCCCCATGGTGCAGTATGGTAGGTACATGGTATGGGTGTGTAGAATACAATTATCGGCACAATTGAAGGGGTGAGAATAAAAAGGATTTAACTGATTTTTTTGACAAAATGACTTATGGGTATCGTTGGATTCAGCGTGAAATTATCTTCAATAATACATCCTCAAAATACCGAAATGAGGCTTAAATCTCGAGATTTTGAGTCTAAAAATGGTTTATCTGTCACAGGAATACAGTTTGCTTAGCATAAAAATATTACTATATTTATTTTATTATATTATATTTTTACAGTAATTATATGAATTGGTACTATATTTAGTATTTTAAATTAGAATTAAAACATTTTCAAGCAACTAAAACTTACATAAACCTTTTCTATTACCTTATAAGCACTCTACATAAAAATGACGCCGTTGACGTTTAAAGTCAATTTTCTCGAAACTGTCAATTTGACAGTTAAACCCTTTTTATTCTCAACCCTTCAATTATGTTATGGAATTATTATTTATTTATCATGTAGGTGGGGATGGTTTGACTTGCTGGTCTTTTAAGGAGTGTCTAACAGTTTTATTGAAGGAAAACTTCTTTACGCACGCTTGACTTGGGAGTACCCAAGGTGTATGCGAGGCGAACGGAATTTGAATTTGGTTCACGTAGATCTCCATTGTCAACATAACAAATGAAAAGTTTGTGTTATTATGTTGGTATGTCCGGTGAAATGATAATTTACAATTGAAGGGTTGAGAATAAAAAGGTTTAAATGTCAAATTGATAGTTTCGAGAAAATTGACTTTAAACTTCAACGACGTCATTTTAATGTAGAGTGCTTATAAGGTTATAGAAAAGGTTTATGTAAGTTTCAGTTGCTTGAAAATGTTTTAATTCTATTTTAAAATACTAAATATAGTACTAATTCATACAATTACTATAAAAATATAATATAATAAAATAAATACAATATGTTTTTATGCTAAGCGAACTGTATTCCTGTGACAGATAAACCGTTTATAGACTCAAAGTCTCGAGATTTAAGCCTCATTTCGATATTTTGAGAATATGTTATTGTAGATAATTTCACGCTGAATCTAACGATAGCCATAAGTCATTTTGTGAAAAATATCAGTTGAACCCTTTTTGTTCTCACCCCTTCTATTGTAAAGAACACCTTCTTTTTACATTAAACAAAGCAAAAACAAAAGTTATAATGGCCGATAGATGGAGCTAAACTAAAGAAGTTTTACTTCATTCGTGTGGTCTAAAGCACACATGTTTTTTGTTATTGGATTACTTTTTGGCATTTTTGAATGGTTTTGCTTTCGGCATAGTTTTCAGTTATTCAGATCTCAAAATGGCACCTTTTTTTTTGGCTCCACACCTCCGTGTATTTAGCCAGTGTCAAGTAATTGATAATTTATCAAGTGTTAATGATATTTCACGCAAATATGTGTCAAGTCATAGTCGAAGTCATCAAGTCAAGTCAGTCTAGTCAAAGTCATACTCCTAGTAAAGTGGTGGCAACTTTACTTGAAGCTTCTATGGAGTTTTGGAAACAATACGAAAAGAAACGTTTCACCATCATTATACCATTTTTCCACACTCACGCCTGTAATCCAGCACTTAACGAATAGAATGCCACCAATTTTATGCACTAACACTGAAAATAACACAAGTTTTGGAAAATAATACAATGCGGTGACGCAATCTTTTTCGCGTTCCCGCCAAAACTCCCTCAATGGCATACTTTCTGGATATAAATATTTATGAATTATATAGCATACCTACATGCTTAGTGTAATAAATAAAACTATTTTTTAATACTGTTTTTTTACCACATACTGAGTCCGTGCTTTTTTTTAAATATTTTTAATTGCTTACATAATTGTTTGTTGTATTTTTTACTACAATTTTATACACTATTATATATTAAACCACATTTTGATGTGAAGGAAAAATTTAATCGTGACTGGGGGTTCGTACCCGCACCATCCGTCCCAATAAAGTTGGGACTTTCCTTTAGCTACTGTGACAATAGGTTATATTTTGAAATTTATCCTTTACTTTTTACAATCAACTTATGATGTTTTTCTTTACATTAAAATTTAATATTTTCTTCTGGGTTTTGACTTAAATCCCGTATTTTTAAGTAATTTTCCAAATGTTAAATATTCACAGTATGTCAGCAACATAAATCAGCCCATGCTTATAGTAAATATATGAATTACACAGATACATATCTTTTGTGATACGAAAGGACAATGTAGTTAGTCTAAAGGATTTACCTTGTCACAGAAATAAAAATCGGCACAAATAATATAACCTACTTAAATGTTTTTTTTTTGTTTTGTTTTGGCTCCACACTTTTGTGTATTTAGCCAGTGTCACTTTATCAGAAGCTTCTATGCAGTCTTGGAAACAACACGAAAAGAAACGTTTCACCGTCGTTATATTATTATTGTTATAATTTTTTATTGCACTAAACACACTACAAACGGAAGACTTAATGCTTAAGCATTTTCTACCAGTCATCCAGTCGTAGTTTGAGAAAGAGGGATGTGCATCAACATTTGTATGAGTAGTATTTGTAAAAAATTTAAAAAAAAGTGATTATATACATAACAAGAATAAATACATAAAATATCGTATACATATAATAAACAAATAAATAAATAAATAGTGACAAATTGTTAAAGCAGGTTAGAAAGGATTATTATAATAGTGCTCCCGCCGGGGCGAGATAGTTAATGCAGTGCGTCTCCATCTCGCCCCATCCCGGCTGCGGTCGGATCACGGGGGGGTTTTAGTGGGTTCGAGTCCTACATACCCCCTGCCACCACCCCCGTGGTGGCAGGGAAGTGCGAAGGCATTTCCCCCCCTCAAAAAAATATAGTGCTCCCAAACTAACTTTTTAAACACCTCTTTAGATATGACTTCTTACTTTAGGTGGTAGTTGATTCCAAAGACGTACTGCTGCAACCCTAAATGAGTTGTCGCGAAAAGAAGTGGTGTGCTTAGGCATAGCAAGAAGTCGAGAGTCAGTAGACCTCAGATTGATAGTTAAAAAAGTTAAAAAGGTATATAAACGCGCAACTGGGGCATAGTTGTTTATGAAACTACAGAAATTAGATAGTGATAAATTAATATTAATTAATACACAAATGTGTATGTAGATATCTAGATACCTGTTTATTAGGTATAGGTATACCTATACCTAATACACAAATGTGTATGTAGCTATCTAGGTATACCTATACCTAAATACCTACATACACATTTGCGTATTAATAAATATTAATTTATTAGTTTCTAATTTCTGTCTGATAAGTACATATAGGTATCTAAGTCACGTATGTAAGTGGAAAAATGTAATTTTGCTCACAATTCAAAAATTTAATTTAATCCCTGGAATAGATGGATTGAAGGATAAATCAAATAAATAGCAGTGGATCGTTTTGGGGCACCTAATACTCATAATTGGTACTAAAATAGACCAATCATTCGAATAATTATGATTCCTCAACTTTTGAAGTAATACTTCTTTAAGCACGCTTGACTTGGAGAGTAGGTAAGCTGGTGAATGCGTGACGAGGCGAACGGAAGTTGAAAGATGTTGGTTAGCGTAGATCGCCATTGTCAACATAACAAAGATACAAATTACTTGAAGTTTGTATTATTATGTTGGTATTTCCGGTAAAACGATAATTTACATATGTCAAGATGGCGACATTAACATTAAACAAAGCAATAACAAAGTTACACTGGCCGATAGATGGAGCTAAAGAAGTTTTACTTCAGTCGTGGTGTCTAAAGTACCCACACGAGTTTTTTTTTTCTAGATAAGCATCTTATTTTTATTCTTTTTAAATTCTGCTAACCGGTTTTAATAAAATTGACAAAACTATAAGTCTGTATAAAAAATATGAATAAAATTTAGCTCTACATTACCTCCCTAAATTCTATAATTGAGTAAAATTACCAGGAAAAAGTAACATGGTTTGATCTTTCAAACAATTTTCAATTAGACGATATCCAACCTTTTTTGTTTCTAATCTTCCCACCTCTGCAATACAAAAACGTTCTAAATCCAATACCAATAAATAAAAGAAAATAGATTTAAATTGTTGAAAGCAATGAACCAATTTTAAACTCCGAACCTATTTGAACTCGGAAGTCATTCGCACCGCCCATTCAGGCCACCGGATTGGCTACTGGCAACATTGTATGGTCAACACGTAAACATATCCATCTCTTTCACACTGAATATAATCCATCGCAATAGGGTAGCACCTCTCGCTCTAACCCACAGATTATTACTGAACAAATTGCAGATGGCTCACTGTTTTTCTACATGTATTTTTGTGATAAACTTTTAGGGCATTCTAATATTATCATCTACATCCGATTTCGAACTTTCACACAAACGTTATAAAACAAGTTTTTGTTTAGTTACAGCTGGGTTTTTAAGACGTTAACAAAAGTGGTTAGTATAATTTTTAACGCAAAGTTTTTTATGCCAAATGCCGTAATGGTTAAGTTGTTATAATAGCGCGATTTTTTCGTTCTGAAAACATTTCCTCGTGGACTGGTGTTTGCAATTACTTGCTTATCAAGATTATAGATAAGGCTCTTTTTACATAGTTTATTAGTATGATGTGTCCTTCCGTTGCGTTCGAAAACATTAAAATGGCATTGCTTAATGGAGACAACGAATTAAATTGGTACGAGTATAGGCCAAAAAAAGTAGGCTGTTTAGGTTATAAGTAATTATATTTGAGAGTTTTGGCGGGAAGACGAAAAAGATCGCGTCACCGCATTGTATTATTTTCCAAAACTTGTGTTATTTTCAATGTTAGTGCATAAAATTGGTGGCATTTTATTTGTTGTGCTGGATTACAGGCATGAGTATGGGAAAGTGGTATAATGATGGTGAAACGTTTCTTTTCGTGTTGTTTCCAAAACTCCATAGAAGCTTCAAGTAAAGTTGCCACCACTTTACTAGGAGTATGACTTGACTAGACTATGACTTAACTTGATGATTTGGACTGTGACTTGACCTTGACACATTATATGATATTAATTAACTTGAGATAAAAATTATCAATTACTTGACACTGGATAAATACATAAAAGCCTGGAGCCGAAACCAAACAAAAAAAAAATTATATTTGAGGTCGGCGATTTTAACATTCTAAAGTTTAAAGAGAGAATGATTCAATTGAACGTGGATGGCAAAATACGAAATCTAAATCTGTATCAATAAAAAGTAAAATTGTGCGCTTAAAAATACCATTTTTGGAATACACGGTAATCGAACCCGATGTTAAAAAAAAACATGGCTTGTATTTAATTATTTTACCATTCCATCGCGTCGCCAAAAAGATCAAACTCAAGTAAGAACCTAGGTTGAAAGAAACCTCATTTGCAATGTCATTAACCGGATATTTTTAACGAATTTCAAACGCGTAATTTCCCACTATCAGGTAAAATCATGCTCAAATGCTAGCCATCAGGAACCGTATTACCAATTTGACTTACAATTTTTTGTCCTTATCATTCACTAGTTGCACCCCACGGTTTCACCCGCGGATAAAAAGTATTTTAATTATCTGCTCATCCCACAGGAACATTTCTTTTTTCCGGGATAAAATGTAGCCTATATGTTAATCCAGTCTATAAGCTATCGTGGTACCGAATTTCATCTAGATCCATTCAGCCGTTTGAGCGTGAAGGAGTAACAAACATACACACATAAGTACACACAAACACACATACAAACTTTTGCCTTTATAATATTAGTGCGATAGTGTCAAGTGTGATATTCCAATTTCGATATGAACGGTGAAGACTTTTGTAAAATAAAATTGGTAGGAATTGGGTCCCTTGAATTTAATTGGTGAGAATGATGGCTCGGATCGGAAATAAAAAATAACTTGTAGTCTTTAAGGGTCGATTATAAATCTATACATATAAAATTAAAAGTCCTGACTGACTGACTGAATAACTGACTTATATATCAACGCACAGCCTAAACCGCTGGTCCTAGAGACTTGAAATTTGGAGGGTGTGTTCTTTGTAAAGTGTAGATATCCACTAAGAAAGAGTTTTTCGAAATTCTACCACTAAGAGAGTAAAATGGGTGGTTGAATTTAAGTATTTCTTAAGTAATAATTGTAATTTTCATCCTTAGATTTGAGAATCTTTATATTATGTATTTTATCCCATGTTAACATTTTACATTAATTATATTATTTGTTTATAAAGGATTGTAAATAAGAAACGACGTATTCTGAGAAAACCTTGTATGTCACGACGACGGAAATAGAGATACCACTGTGTTACTTTTAAGACCACAAATGATTTTTTGACCTATTTCACAAGCAAATAGATTGATTGATTGAATTATTTTCCTATAGGCCACGCGGGCGAAGCCGCAAGCAGAAGCTAGTTATACATAGGTAACCAAGGAATCATTATATTTATGTTGTAACCAAATGAAAACAATAAAATAAAACAAACCAAAAATAGTCTATTTTTTATGTTATGGAATGACGTGACGAGCTAATCGTTCGCCTGATGTTAATCGACACGGCTGCCCATATCAGCTGCAGGGTCACTCTAAAGTATAGAGCTTCGCGTGACACTGCACTGCGCACGTCATCCAGAGACATCAGCACAATCTAGAAATAAGATTAATAAGAATTGTAAGATCAGATCATAAAGTCTCATTTGCCCAGTAGCTACAGTGCCCTTCAAACCGGAACACAGCAGTGCTTGCGCACTACTGCTTGGTGGCAGAATAACTGGCAAAGCGGTGGTACCTAGCGCTGCTGAAGCGGTGCTGATGTCTCAGGATAATGTGCGCAGTGCAGTGTCGCTTGTAACTCTGTGGTTTAGGGTTCCGAGTGACACTGTTCTGTTATGGGCGACCGTGGCGCTTAACATCAGGTAAACGGCTAGCTCGTCACATCATTCAATCATATAAAAAAAAACTTAGTTTATTAAAAGTAAACACCGGATTAAAAAAAACTTTGACACGAACAATTGCAAATGCATTTCAATTCTAAACTAACTTTTGCAAAGTACACGTCCGATTATATATTATTAATGTACCCAATAGATGAAATTGCAATTGTAAATTACAATATGGCATGAGTTATTAACATAAACTTGTATAGTTGTTATGCTTGCTCATTCCTTAAACGGTTGCTTGATTAGAAAACATGTAAGTGTGTTAAAGAACATTTTCTGAGGGGTTCTGTAGAAAATTTTAAATTAACTATACCGGTTTCTACCAAAGAATAATAAAACACGCGTATGCTTTTGACCACACGACTGAAGTAAAACTTCTTTAGCTCCATCTATCGGACGGTACCTAGTAAGAACTACTTTGTTTAATGTTAATGCCGTGACAATTGTAATTTGTCATTTTACCGGACATATATATCAACATAATGATACAAATTTAAAGTAATTTTAACTTCGTTAAGTTGACAATGGAGATCTGCGTGAACAAACAACTTTCAACTTCAGTTAGCCTCGTCAGCTTACTCCTCAAGTCAAGTGTGCATGAAGTTTTACGTTAAAAAAGTAAATTTCCCCCCCGCGGTTTACCCGCGGATAAAAAAAGTTTTAATTATTTGCTCATCCCACGGGAAAATTTCACTTTTCCGGGATAAAATGTAGCCTATATGTTAATCCAGTGTATAAGCTATTTTGGTACTAAAGTTCATCCAAATCCATTCAGCCGTTTGAGCGTGAAGAAGTTACAAACATACACATATACACACAAACACACATACAAACTTTCGCCTTTATAATATTAGTGTGATGTGATTAGGCTAACATAATTTTATATTTATCGTTATTAGGCTGGAGCATTCGGACTGTCCATTCCGGTCTATGCCGGTCATAACGGCTAGTATATAAATATAGTCCAAATGCTTTTTTGTGTTCGTTGTTTAGTATTAGTTGTTATATCATTGTAGTTTTTAATTGAAAGAATAAAGGCAATTTGTCTTAAAAAATATATATAATATAATAATTTTTGTTATACATATAAAAATTTCATTTTTCAATCGTTGAACCCTAAAATTAGCTATGTAAGCAACCGTTGCATAGAATTGAAGATTTTCTCTTTATTCGCAAAAACCCCAACTATATTAGCACGCGCGCTTGATTCTAGGAAAATTTTATAATTATTGCTGATAATTTGCATACGGGATAATTATTAATCATCATCGCAAGTATTGCGATGCAATATTTCTAAATTGAGATGTTTCAATTGATTGAGTTTTAAAATGTTCAATTATAGTTACGATTATTTAAGATTGATGGCAAAATGTAATTTGTTTTTGAAGTAAAACTTCTTTACGCACGCTTGACTTGGGGAGTAAAGTGGTGAATGCAAGACGAACGGAAGTTGAAGTTCGTTCACGTAGATCTCCGTTGTCATTATAACAAAGCCAAACTTTACATTATTATGCACTTATGTTGGTATATCCGGTAAAATGACAATTCACAAATTATCAAGATGGCGACATTAACATTAAACAAAGCAAAAACAAAGTTATACCGACCGATAGATGGAGCTAAACTAAAGTAGTTTTACTTCGGCTCTAGATCTTTATAATGTGTATCTATTCAAGATATAATTTAATAGATATATTTATATACATAAATATTCTTATTATGAACAGGATTTAACGTCACTTGTCACTGTCGAAAATATGTCTCAGTTTTATTGGGGATGGATGGATGCGGATTAAATACCGTTCGAGATTCAGAGAGAGAGAGATTGTCCTTTTCATTAAAATTTATCTGTTGATTACGCTAAGCAGGTTTTGCTTTGAATGTATAAAAAAAAATCAAAAAAAGTAAACACATACATGTCAATGTAGGTATTAAAAAAAAAAACAATTAATTTGACTTGACTTTTATTCGTTACCACGTCCCCTAAATAAACTCAGAACAACATTTGCTTTGACATTTGAAACCAATATTAAGTTTGAAAAAAATCGATATTACTTCAGTGGCATAATAATTAAAAACAGAAATACTAAAACATAAATAAACTTCTACAATTATTTTTTAAAAAAAAAACTCTACACTCAATAAAAGAATACGAAGTATGCCATTAATGACGCGCTTATTTAACTCGATAATTGCATTTTAGTATCTCCAAGTGTATAAATTACAATACGACTGGGAAAATAAGAAGAATATTTATATATTTATTTATTTCACAAAATCTACAAATCTTACTGTATGGTATAGTTTCACTTTTTTTATGTTAAGAAATGACGTGACGAGCTAGCCGTTCGCCTGATGTTAAACTACACAGCTGCCCATATCAGCTGCAGTGTCACTCGAAACTCTAAAGTATAGAGATTCGCGTGACACTGCACTGCGCACGTCATCCAGAGACATCAGCACAATCTAGTAATAAGATTACTAAACTGTGAGATCAGATCATAAAGTCTCATTTGCCCAGTAATTTCACTAGCTACAGTGCCCTTCAAACCGGAACACAGCAGTGCTTGCGCACTACTGCTTGGCGGCAGAATAACTGGCAAAGCGGTGGTACCTACCTAGACGAACTTTGCAATAAAATCCTACCACCTAGTAATACTTAATACTAGAACTTACATCCAATTACGGATTTATTTTATTCTATAAAATTCATATTAAAATAAAGAGCAGAAAGTACAAACTTAAGTAGGTTACATTGACAAGAAGGAAAAGGAAGAGGTAGGTAATAACTTAATTAACATATCTAATTAATAGCACACGATACAATACAGTTCTATAGACTTAAACTTTTTTTTGTTTGGTTTTGGCTCCACACTTTTGAGTAATTAGCCAATGTCAAGTAATTGATAATATCTCAAGTTAATTAATGTAATATAATGTGTCAAGTTAAGTCAAGTTAAGTCAAGTCACAGTCCAAGTCATCAAGTTGTCATAGTCTAGTCTAGTGAAGTCACACTCTTAGTAAAGTGGTGACAACTTTACCAGAAGCTTATGGAGTTTTGGAAACAACACGAAATATCGTTTCACCATCATTATACCACTTTCCCACACTCATAGCACTTAACGAATAAAATACCACCAATTTTATGCACTAACACTGAAAATAAGACAAGTTTTGGAAAATAATACAATGCGGGCGACGTGATCTTTTTCGTTTTTCCGCCAAAATTCCGAGACTGTTCTATCGTTTGCAAATTTTGGGATCAAGTTACGTAATATCTAATCGAGTTTTTATAACTTTATTAATTTAACTGCACAGAAATTAACAAATCCAATATTTCAAATCCGTTTTTTAATTAATATTCTAAGGTACTTACTTTTTTATCATCTCTTAAACACTTGCAAATTAACAGTATGTAAATTATTCACAACTGTTATTTTTAAAATGACATTTAAACTTTTAAAACAAGTAAATGGTACCTATAAACGCTTCTTGATTAAGGGATGAAAAATGTTAGCAATTATAGAAAAATATATAAAGCAATTAAAAATATGTAATGGATTTTATGCGTTGTTAATGTCCTGCCATTAATAAAAAACGAGTATGCTTTAGACCACACGACTGAAGTAAAACTTTTTCAGTTTAGCTCCATCTATCGGCCGGTATAACATTATTTTTGCTTTGTTTTATGCTTGGAAGGTTTTATGTTGACATTAGTATCGTCAAAAATATTATAATCTATCTGCTTTCCAAATTTCAAGTGATCATTTCGTTAACATTTCACTCATTCCATCCTTCTTTCATTCATTCATTATCATTCATTCAGGTAGGTGGCCTACGTTGTCACTCTCTCGTATAAAAGACCCTTTATAACTAATGCACTTGTGCCAATTAATAAAATGATACGTCGGTGTATTCTTTGACTATTTGACATACTCGACACGACTCCATCCGACCAGAATATGTACAGCTCTTTTTTTAACAATGGATATACGAATAACGGAGACCGACGGACTTTAAAATTGACATTTAAAGTGACGGTAAAGGTTCTCAAATAGGACCAATATTTTTGTGTGAAATATAATTGCTTTGTTGTTTTTTGTATCTATCCATCTGTGTATCTCGAGAATTGCAAAACTTACACAAGGAGTGGTCTAATTCCAAATTTATTAAATAAAAAATAAATAAATATCTGTGGATATCAACACCACACAGTCTATAAAAAAAACTCGATGCAATATGAAATAATTATGAAAAATCTAAATATTTTATCTAATCTGTTAGGATTTCCCGCATCATCAAAATCTAAGTGTAAGGTGGTCTTGTTGATGGACAGCTTCCAAAAGTTAAGTTGTAAAAAGATAATAAATCGGAAAACCATGAACCCTAATAATTCCGCCTAAGTATGAAAATGATTTATTTTGATATATAAACTTTTACTCTTAAACTTTTACATTTTAACACTTTTTAAATTGCACCTAATTAGGTGGAATTAAAAAAGTAAAATACAATAATATTTTTTAGAGTAATACATAACAATACGTAGTTATACACAAACATTACATAAACTGTACCTATAACATTTTTTAATGTTAAGAAATGACGTGACGAGCGAGTCCTTCGCCTGATGTAAAGCGAAACGGCTGCTCATATCACTCGGAACTCTAAACATAGAGTTTCGCGTGACACTGCACTACGCATGTCATCCTGAGACATCAGCACAGTCTAGTAATAAGATTACTAGACTGTGAGATTAGGTCATAAAGTCTCATTTGCAGTAATTTCAAACTCAGTGCTCTTCAAACCGGAACAGAGTAGTGCTTGCGCACTACTGCTTCGCGAATAGCTGGCAAAACGGTGGTACATAACCTTGACGAACTTTGCAGAAAAGTCCTACCACCTAGTAAACTATAATTTTTTTAACAAACAATTATTCTATAAATTTAAGGGCTCAAGATACAATGGTAATTTTAATATAACTAAACGAGTGGGACGAATCGTTCAGCGCGGTCCTTTTGATGTGTGATGCGGTGAATACAAAGGACTTTGTAATTGACCGATTAGTTTTTGGGTCCAATTCGTTTTGACACAAGGTTCTGTACATTTTTTTACTTATCGAACTGTCCAACGAGACACATAACTTCTCCGTCTACAGCTTTCATCTACCCTGCACCAAAAGATATTTTCAGTTTGACAGGTGGTTGAACAGGTCAGCTCACAGCCAGCAGGCGGTGGGTTCGATTCCCGCGACAGGAGAAGTATTTGACACAGAAAAAAAAGAAAGCGCAAATCTATGTTTTAAGTCTGAGTGTGGTGGGGCCATGGTCCTCATAGTTCCTGGGTCCCTAGACACAGAGAATCCTGTTAGGATTCAGGTCACATACATAGATCCTGTTAGGGATCTATGTATGTGATCGTTGGGTGCTATTATTGTTATCATTAGTTACGAGTCAAATTTGCACTCGCTCATACAATACAATACAATACAATACAATACAATAATATACAAATAACGTAATAATTCAACTTTTTAGCTTTGTTATGTTGACAATGGAGATATACGTGAACCTCCTTCGACTTCCCTTCGCCTCGCATTTACCAGCTTACTCCCCAAGTCAAGCGTGCGTAAAGAAGTTTTAGATAGATAGATAGATGGACTCTTTATTGTACACACCAAACAATAAAAAACACAAAGATAAAAACAATCAATTATATAAAAGTGTAACAATGGGTGACCTTATCGCTAAAAGCGATCTCTTCCAGGCAACCTTTGGATGGAGAGAATTTGACGAAGTGGTAAGTGGTAAGTGGTTTTACATTAAAAAAAAAATGCTGCGCTAAGTGTTTTGCTGATTCTTTTATCATGCAAACTGCTAGGGAATGGAACTCACTCCCGGCTTCCTTGTACAACTGAATAAGCTTCTCTCCCATCAATGTGCTTCACTTTCGACTGCATCGTCGCAAGATCAGGTGAGTTGCAATAAAATATTTTGTACGTATATAAAAAAAATTATACCGCATCAGTTATAAATACCGCATTTTTGTCTTGCCAAAACTCACCCGGTGCAGCATTATCGTATATCAGATCAAACATTTTGCAACGCAAGCTGACAATGTTACAGACAAACGGTGTCACTGTTTTTATACGGTTTGATAATTGTTATTCGTTTTCGTTTGAATGCCGAAGAGACGGAGGGCTTAATTTTTGATAAATTTTAATATAGGTCATCTCGGTCATAAGCTAAAAAAAATTGGTGAATAAAAAAAACTTCGAAAACGTGCTTATCTTCTACTTAGTATAACAAAATATAACTGTAAATGTTAATGCACTAGGTCATTATCAAAAAAACATTTGCTAGACACATTCTATCTTTTTATTTTATACTTAATTATCTTAGTATTTTTAAGGTCAAAAATCTGTGTTTTTTGTATACTTACCCATCTTTTCATACTGATTTTCAGTATGTTGCTGTTGCTATTAGGTTAGGTAAATAAGATAAGTAGGTACATTATGATTAAGCTTTACAAAAAATAAAATGGTTCCATATTTTCTTTTATTTTATTCCTTTATCCTATCATTGTAATTAATATGCAAATTGAAGGACTTCTTATGTATTAGCAAAACTTAATATAAGAAGCCGCTACCTACTGGTAGCAGTCTACTGGCAACGTGCACAAAATGCTGGCGGCATTAAAATGATTCCATATTATGTTGACCTTGATTTTAGCAAAGCGTTTAATACCGTTGATTTTAATATTTTCTTGGAACTGTTGCGCTTTATTAATATATCTCCAACCGTGATTGATTGTTTCAAAACTACTTGTTTGGACGTCGACAGAGGGTTTGGCTTAGAAGATACGTTCTCTTCAAAGTGCACCATATCGGTTGGCATCCCACAAGGCGGCATACTTTCTCCTTTGCTTTTTACTATTGCATTCAGCCATGAAATCATGAGTGTTGCGATTCATTTAGTACGATAAGCAATGACTAAGTGGATAGCTACAGAGAAAGCCAGGTACACCACAGAGAAAGCCAGATACACATCAGGAATCTTAACACGAGAAGACACAAAACATTCTACCCAAGATATCTCGAATGCCTCACTTCAATCACTCCCACACTCAACATCAGTGCTACTGGAGCAGCTGTGCCAGCAGCTTACTGCACTCCGTTTTAAGGAGCCGGAATAAATAAATAATAATAATAATAAATATCTGTGGACATTCCACACAGCGCCATCTAGCCCCAAACTAAACAAAGTTAGATAACTGATACTATACTTTGATACTTATTGTATGTAAATACATACATATAATACAGTATAACACCCAGATGATTGCGTCACCGCATTGTATTATTTTCCAAAACTTGTATTATTTTCAGTGTTAGTGCATAAAATTGGTGGCATTCTATTCGTTAAGTGCTGGATTACAGGCGTGAGTGTGGGAAAATGGTATAATGATGGTGAAACGTTTCTTTTCGTGTTGTTTCCAAAACTCCATAGAAGCTTCAAGTAAAGTTGCCACCACTTTACTAGGAGTATGACTTTGACTAGACTGACTTGACTTGATGACTTCGACTGTGACTTGACACATATATGCGTGAAATATCGATAACTTGATAAATTTTCAATTACTTGACACTGGCTAAATACACAAAAGTGTAAGCAAAAACTTAAAAAAAAAAAAAAACACCCCGAACAAACATCCATGTAAATCACACAAATGTTTGTCCTGGGAATCAAACCCACAACCTACAGTTCAGAAGGTAGTCAGCCTTCTGAACTGTCGGTTGTGGGTACAAACTGAGTAATCAGGTCAGTCAAAGTTCAGTTCAGGTCACACAAATGTTTGTCCTGGGTGGGAATAGAACTCACAACCTGCAGTTCAGAAGGCAGGGATACTATCTACTGAGCTAACGGGCCAGTCATGGCCGTCAGAATGGGAAATGCACAATACTGGGCAGCACGTTAGAGGGACGTCTATGCAGGACTTATCAACCCTATGTAGAATATGAATACGAAGATGACTAGGCTTAATGCACAAACTGGAGAAAACTATAAAAAAATCCTTTAGCTCATTCACTGTATAAATTTGCGCATGATACGCGAGGATTAATATATAAGTGTCCAACCACTTAACTTCCATTAATCCACTTATCAATTTACACACCTTATAATGTTTATTTTTACTATATTAATATTTTAAAAAAATACTACATTTTACTTTTTTAATTTCAAATAAGCTAAGTAGTATAATAAAATATAAATAATAACGCTTAACGATCACATACAAAAATCCTGGACTATAACTAGGATTCCCACTGTCCAGGGACCTAGGAACTACGAGGACCACGGTTCCACAACATCCATACTCAGAACTAGTATTTGCGCTTTTTTATGGACATAAGTACTTGTCCTGCCGCGGGCATTGAATCCGCCGCCTCCGGATCATAAGCTGACTCTTAAACTACCACACCATAAAGGAAAGTATGATCCTAATATGAAATTACTTTTGGATAGTAATCGGCTATCCTTTATCAAGTGCTCTTTCTCGCTCTCTTTTTCTTTGTCTTTCTCTATCTAAGCCTTTGTTTTCCCATAAAAAATAATACTTAAAAATAATTTCAATTAACAACCCTATCGGGTAATGATCAGCTTGTTCACTGTCTGCGTACTATATATTTTATGCCCTATAAACAAGTAACCATATCAAAGTGCGGTAGCTTAAACGATGGGTGACCTTTAGGGTACTTAGGCTACCTACCAACCGGATATGAAACAAACATATTGTAGGTCATAACTTTGTGTTACAAGTCCTGTGTAAGTCGGCAATTGTTTTTAAATTTTATTTATCAAAAAACGTTTTTTTCATCGTCTACAAAAAGCCTCATGATAATTTGATTGTATATAACTTTTTGAAATACAAGGTGTTTTGGAAAATTAATAACGGATAAACGACCATTAAAAGTTGAAATCACTCCGACCAGTTTTCGGAGATATTGGCAGAAGTCATATAATATACACAACTAGTTGACTCGCCACGGCTTTGCACGGGTGAATTAGAAAAACGCTGTCAAACGGAATTAAAAAGTGTCCTATGTCCGACTCCTGGTTCTAACCTACCTCCCGGCCAATTTTCAGTCAATTCGGTTCAGTCGTTCTTGAGTTATAAATAGTGCAACAAACCACGGCTTTCTTTTATATACAAGGTGGAATTTAATTCGTTCTTTTCCTTTAATGTATGTATTCAGTCCATGCTATAGAATGCTCCCATATAACTAAATAAAAAAGTAGTTATGAAATAAAACTTAAATCTAGGTATTATCAAATTTAAATTCTAAAGAAAAGCCTTGTGACATTGAACAAAGCAAGTGTTTTATTGCCAACCAAACATTTACAAAGCACTCAGCTGGTGCCCGCACTGTGTGTACCGTTAAATAGACATTTCGGCTGTCATGCAGTTATTTTAAGAGGCACTAAATACTAAAACAAAATCATTTTTTTTTACTTGGGCCTTGTACTAATATTCTATAGCATGGTCTGAATACATACTATTAAGGAAAAGAGTGAATTAAATGCCACCTTGTATATAGATTTTTGATAAAATTATGGGACTAATAAGTAATTCAGTTTAAAAAATATATTTACTTATCTGCATTCAAATGGCGCGCGGAGTTTAAAACAAAATGTAGGGGCAGTCTTTGCGGACTAACTATAGAAGTGAAAACTAACTTGTGACATATCATGGGAAGCATGCGGTGACGATGACGCGAGTCACGCTTTTTGTTCACCTGAAAAACACTCAACGTGCCTAAAGTTTTCACTTCAAAAACCACCGAATAGAAAACCTAAACCATCTTTTCAATTTAAAAAAAAAAAAATAGAATACACACACATACACTCACAAAACACACTCAACGACGAGAAACATCATTTTTAGTTCGTTAAGTCGTTAAAAAATTAAAGCTGTTAATTCTAAAAACATTATACAATTAAGCCGATTCACGTGCCCGAGCTTAGCAAGTTTCAAGAAGTCGGGTCGATGAAAGATGCGTATCTTAACAACTGCCGTTATTAACTGCGAGTCCAGAGGTATTTAATATTGTATTCTTTTAATTCAACCGGTTCATACTCAAAGGAACCACGAACCGGAAGGAGCAGCGATCTGTGGTGTGATCATGGAACTGTGATTGCAATGCAACAATTTTTTAATTTTAATTATTGATGTTACGAGCTAGTCGTTCACCTGAATGAACGATGTCACAAAATGTAAAATTTCGCGTGACACTTCACTGCCCACATCATCCTGAGACTTCAGCACAGTCTGGTAATAAAATTTCTCGACTAGCTACAATGCCCTTCAAACTGGAACACAGTAGTGCTTGCGCACTTCAGCTTGGCGGCAAAATAACTGGCAAAGTAGTGGTCCTATCTAGACAAACTTTGCAAGAAAAGTCCTACCACCAAAGCTACTAAGCTTTTCTTATCGAAATTTTTGTTCTACTAAGAACTTAGTAGAACCAAGTAACCCTGTTCCTAATTTGAAAACTATTTCATACACATTTTTGTTTATTTTGCTTGCAATCATGCAAGTTCTGTAATCACCTAGCTGGTCAGATCGCAGAGAGCTGTTGGACGCAAGACAAGTAGCTGGTCAAAGCAGTCTATGGGAGGAACCTATGTTCAGCAGTGGAAGTCTTAAAACATCTAATTAGCTAGCTTCACGTGTTTAGTTCAGGAGTTTAAATATCAATTTGTTTGGGAACTAGTTCCATTAGTATTCCTTGGTCTACCGGTACTAGACGTAGTATTGTCGGTATTATACCAGTTCCAAAACCGGTACTAATCAACTTAGTGACAAAACGGACGTAGTAGCTGTTGAAAATGATAAAAGATCAAATTACCTACTATGAAATCGGAGATATGTAAAGTATGCTAGCTAGCTTCATGTATTCAGTTCTGGGCTTCAAATATCGATTTTTTTAGAACTGCTACCATTAGCCTTGGCATACCGGTACTAGACATAGTATTGTCGATATTATACCAGTTCTAAAACTGGTGCTAATCAACTTAGTGACAAAACCGATGTAGTAGAGCGTAGTATACCCCATACTCTGGCTGCTGGTTGAAGGGTTATGGGTGAAAACTACAAATAAAACAGCCAGGATTGATCGGACAAAAAGGGATATTTTAATTGATTTTGTATATAGGTAAAAAGTAACATGGACAGCCCGACAATGGTAGACGGAAGAGAGAGAGCGGAAACAGCATAGATCACAGTCTAGTTTTTTTTTAAACTCTTTGTAGCACAGTCTATGGATTGAGTTCAATTTTTTTTTTATTATTAGTGAATGATGTGACGAGCTAGTCGTTCATCTGATGTTAAGCGCCACGGCCGCCCATAACAGAACAGTGTCACTCGGAACCCCAAAACATATAGTTTCCACGACACTGCACTGTGCACATCATCCTGAGACATCAACATAGTCTGGTAATAGGATTACTCGACTGTGAGATCAGATCATAAAGTCTCAATTGCCCAGTAATTTCACTAGCTACAGTGCCCTTCAAACCGGAACACAGTAGTGCTTGAACACTACTGCTTGGCTAATATACTAATAATTTTAACACACAACGATTGTGTAAACACCATCACTGGTTAATGTTAAACTAACCACCCGGTGTCGCTGTATAGGCCGGAGAGACAAACAGCGTTAGCCCGTTCAAAAAATAAATAATTAGCTAGTATCTGAATTAGATAATATCTTGTTAGGCGGAGTATTAGTACCTGTTTGAAAACTACAACTAGATACCGGAATCAATAAGTACTGAGTTGTACCTACTTTTGGTACCGATTCCCAGTCCTTAACTTTGTTTAAAATAGAATGTCATTAAGCTGTTCAGCTAAATAAAGTACTAGGAGTTTTGGCGGGAAAACGAAAAAGATTGCGTCACCGCATTTTATTATTTTCCAAAACTTGTGTTATTTTCAGTGTTAGTGCATAAAATTGGTGGCATTTTATTCGTTAAGTGCTGGATTACAGGCGTGAGTGTGGGAAAGTGGTATAATGATGGTGAAACGTATCTTATTGTGTCGTTTCCAAAACTCCATAGATAGCTTCTGGTAAAGTGGCCACCACTTTACTAGGAGCATGACTTGACTAGAGTAGACTATGACTTGACTTGATGACTTGGACTGTGACTTGACTTGCCTTGACATACATATATATTACTTAACTCGAAAAATATAAATTACTTGACACTGGCTAAATACACAAAAGTGTGGAGCCATACCAAAAAAAAAAGTACTAGGCTATCATAACCTTTTAAGAAGTAAGGATGTTTTGCTATATGTCTTGAGTACCTATTTAGTATTCTGTACCATGCCTCAAAACTTTCTAAAGGGTAAGGTAACTTAGTACCTATATTTGCCAGATCTTCACCCGATAAGTAATTTTGAATTCCTTTCCTTGTTATTCTACCGCAAAAGAAAACACCATAAAGAATAATGGGCCATTTAAACACAATTAATTATGATATCCAAACTAACACTAAAGTTTATTTATTGTTTTAAAAGTATTTATTACTTATAAAAAGGGTAAGGGTAAATGTGAAAGAAATTTAAAATTGAAATGTGGCTGGTTATTTATTGCATGAACCGTCCAAAAGTGCAGGAAATCGGCTCGGTTTGTGCGCGTTTTGCTCTTTATCGCGTACTGTTAGCATACAAGTCACTCACAAAATAAAAATAAACAAATAAATATTTGTGGACATTTCAGTGTCATTGTTTCATTTACAGTGGCAGCACCGGTAGCTGTCATCGCTTCCCCACCCATCTAGCTATAAAAAGGGATCGCTCGGTGTACTACGATTCATTCTTGCTCCGGATACGGCCCGGTGCGCATGCTAAAGGCCTATAGTAATATAGGTTGCAACCTACGCACAACCCGTTTCATCCTACATATAATAGGTCTTTACCTATGAAATTGCCGTTTTGCAGTACAGACTTTTTCAAACAAAAAAAAGTTTTGATTGGCTGTGAATTCTAAATTCAAATTAATTTTGTTTTAAAAATATGACATTCTATTTACAATATAAGTCTTTTGTTTATTGATTAGCGTTGTATTTTCATTACATTTCAACATTTTTCCTCATAATGGATACTTTGAAATTTCGTGTAATTATGGAATATGAGTTCCGTCGTGGCACCAACGCGGCACAAACGACACGTAACATCAACGACGTTTACGGAGAGAACTGTACAAACGAACGTACAACCCGTTATTGGTTTGCTCGGTTCCGTTCTGGGAATTTTGACTTGAAAAATGAACCTCGTGGTCGTCCGGAAACTTTGGTCAACAATGATGAATTAAAGGCGATTGTGGAAGCTGATGAATCTCAATCTACAGCTGAGCTGGCAGCAGCTTTTGATGTTAGCATCAAAACAATATTGGTCCATTTGCGACAGATTGGCAAGATAAAAAAGCTTGATAGATGGGTGCTCCACGAACTTAACGATCGCCAGCGCAACGTACGCGTCGAGACTTGCCTTGCGCTGCTTAACAGGCACAGAAATGAAGGAATTTTGAACCGAATTGTTACGTGCGACAAAAAATGGATTCTTTTTGACAATCGAAAGCGCTCAGCAAGTTGGTTAGATCCTAGTTCGGTACCAAAGCAATGTGCAAAACGAAAAATGACCCCTAGAAAGGTGATGGTCACAGTTCTGTGGTCTAGTGCTGGTGTGATTCATCATAGCTATTTACAAAACGGCGAGAGCATTACTGCAGATGTGTAAATTGAAGAACTGACCACAATGATGGCGAAACTCGCACGTCTGCAACCAGCTTTGGTCAATCGGTCGTCTCCACTGCTACTTCACGACAACGCGCGAACCCATACTGCACAACAGACCGTCTCTAAGCTGCATGAGTTGGGTTTGGAAGCTCTCCCTCATCCGCCATACTCACCAGATCTTGCGCCTACCGACTATTACTTTTTCCAAAATTTGGACAACTTTTTAGCGGGAAAAAAATTCAATTCCCGAGAGGCAGTACAAAACGCCTTTGAAGAGTTTGTTGTCTCCCGTCCTGCTGATTTTTTCAAGAAGGGCATCCATAAACTGCCACAGCGTTGGCAAAGATGCATTGATTGCAGGGGTGATTACTTTGAATAAAAGAAATAAATAAGTTCGAAAAAAAATACTTTAACTTTTTTCAAACAAAACGGCAATTTCATATGTAAAGACCTAATATTATTCTTGTTTGGAACATGTACACTTTGTTGGGCATTCTTATTGATGTGGTTTTACACTGCGGTGCTGCACAACACTTATAAACTTCGGCATTCATTTTAATCACATGAATTAATTTAATAATTTGTTACTTTCTTCGCTACGCGTAGACACAATGACATGTTTACCTAGGCGTGACGTCAGATCCGACGCCATGACACCTGCGAGCCGTTTTCGCGCCGTATTTAAAAAATATTATGAAAATGGCTTTAATCTCCGTTAAACTTGAGTTTATTACCGAAATAAGGGTTTTTTCGTAAATAGTAAATGTATGCCCACATTATGAAAGAGGATTTCAAAATCTTTCGTCACGCCTATTGAAGGGGTGAGAACAAAAACGGTTAAACTGATGTTTTTCACAAAATGACTAATTGGTATCGTCGGATTCAGCGTAAAATTATCTACAATAATATATTCTCAAAATACCGAAATGAGGCTTAAATCTCGAGATTGTCAGTCTAAAAACACTTTAACTGACACAGGAATATAGTTCGCTTAACATAAAAACATTATTAAATTATATTATTATATTTTTACAGTAATTGTACGAACTAGTATATTTTGCAGTATATTTTGTATTTTTAAATAGATTGAATACATTTTTAAGCAACTGAAATTTACATAAATCTTTTCTATTACTTAATACGCATTTTACACTAAAATGAGGCCGTTGAAGTTTAAAGTCAATTTTCTCGAAACTATCAATTTGATTTTTTCTCAATCCTTCATTTGTAAATTGTCATTTTACCGGCCATACCAACATAATAATACAAATGTTTAACTTACGTTGACAATGAAGATCTACGTTAACTTCAAATTCCGTCCGCCTCGCATTCACTAGCTTACTCCCCAAGTCAAGTGTGCGTAAAGAAGTCTTACTTCAAAAATTTACACAGATTTTTCTGCAACCATTACCTTCAATATAAAGTTTAAGGCGGTATCATACCACAAGTTGGCAGGCTAAAGCACTAATTCAGCGGTTAAAATCGACCATCAGTCAGACAGATAAGCTACTGCCCTTAATAGCAGCCGACAAAGACGTTTTACACGTGTGACCCGTGATAATAATATTGTACTTTTACTTGACGGCTCCCGTGGCGTAGTGGTTAAACTGTAGAGAAAGGCGTAAGTTTATTTTCTGCAATGGGACTTAGATGAGCGAAGAAAAATAAATACCTTACGTCGGCTAATTACATCGGTAATACTACTTTTTTGTTTCAAAACATAAAAAATTATGAACGTTTTACACAGCGCCATCTAGTTTCAAACTAAGAAAAGCTTGTATTATGCGAACCAGAACTGATAATTATACACTTTTGTTGGGGTTTTGGCGGGAAAACGAAAAAGATCGCGTCGCCGCATTGTATTATTTTCCAAAACTTGTGTTATTTTCTTGTTAGTGCATGAAATTGGTGGCATTTTATTTGTTAAGTGCTGAATTACAGGCATGAGTGTGGGAAAGTGGTATAATGATGGTGAAACGTTTCTTTTCGTGTTGTTTCCAAAACTGCATAGAAGCTTCAAGTAAAGTTGCCACCACTTTACTAGGAGTATGACTTTGACTAGATTATGACTTGACTTGATGACTTCGACTGTGACTTGACACATATTTGCGTGAAATATCGATAACTTTATAAATTATCAATTACTTAACACTGGCTAAATACACAAAAGTGTGGAGCCAAAACATAACAAAAAAATTAATACACTTCTGTTAAATACTAGTAAGTATTTATTTAAATAAAAAGTGATGCTTTTATAAATGATTATTATTCGTCATATTTATCATTATTAATTTCAATATCATTAAAATTTAAAGTTTATATAAAAGAAAATATTAAATGTCTGTCACGGGCAAACCGTTGACTCCATTGTGCTCAAATTGTTTTTTAAGACCTATTAATGTACACAGCTTCTGCAATAAATAATTCATTCATTCATTTTTATAGTATAAACAAAACTAGAGTCCACAGAGCAAACATCGACAACATGGTTATGTACGACATGTATGGTTTCGTTTAACGTAAAAATTATAATTACAAACTAAACAACTTTGTAAAATGTAATAACGTAGGTAATTATGCAAAACGGATATCCAAGGTCCAACAAAATTATGCGAAGTAAAAATTCTCTATAAAGTAATTTTAAATTCTCAGAAGCAGAAAAACTGGCCGCTAATCTTTCGGAAAACTGAAGTGGGTAGCTAAGCTTTAATTGCATTCATTTTCTTTTGTTCTTGTATATTTTGGTTAATTATTTTTATAAATTAGCAGTTTGCCATACGATGTGGTATTACCATAATTACTTACTGGGCACCAGCTTATACATACATATTGTATTTTTTTTTCTAATTTTAAACCTAATGCATAAGAATATTTTTAAAGTGTGAATTCCGGCTACTTTGTTACATAAATATTTAATATAAAAAATGCTTATAATTATTTGAAATTATAGTGAAAAAAGCACATTAAACCTTGAGAGTGATCTAATCTATAAACATAAAAGAAAGTCGTGTTAGTTACACCATTTATAACTCAAGAACGTCTGAACCGATTTGGCTTAAAATTGGTGGAGAGGTAGCTTAGAACCAGAAGACGGACACAAGATATTTTTTTACCCGTTGTTTTTCTTTTTTTTTTTTTTCACAAAAATACATGATCAATAAAGATTCATGAAAATACTTAATTTTTTAATTTGTATTTCCTAATAAAAAAATAAAAAAAAATCAAAAATATGTTTTTTATATTGCCTCTAAGACGGAAACAAGAAATTCATAAGTATATAATATTTTTAATTTGTTTTTAAATATAGCTTACATAGTCCATTAACACATATTCTATTAATTTTTACCACGTGTGAAACCACGGGGAGCAGCAAGTTTAGTAATCTATACAAATAAAAAGTATATCAGTATTGTATCAGTTATCTGGTACCCATAATACGAGCTTTGCTTAGTTTGGGGCTAGATGGCGTTGTGTGAGATATCCGCACATATTATTATTATTATATTCAGTTCTGACCGACCGACTGACTGACTTATATATCAACGCACAGCGTAAACCGCTGGTCCTAGAGACTTGAAATTTGGAGAGTGTGTTTTGTGTAAAGTGTAGATATCCACTAAGAAAGGGTTTTTCGAAATTCCATCCCTAAGAGGGTGAAATGAGTGGTTGAATAATGTATAAAAAAATGTCTTCTTTGTTTCGTATAGGCCGCAACGGCGAAGTCGTGGACAGAAGCTAGTAACTAATAGTTATAATATTAAATTAATCCATCACCTGCTCTTTTTAATAAAATATACTCATTTAATCTGACCTTAATCTGAGAGTAGATTTTGTTTTATTAAGCTTTTGAAGTGGATGACAGAATCGATCATAATCATTCTTACATAAACTCAGTTATTATGCAAAATGTATAAGTATTGAAATTATGAATTTAAAATTCTCCTCAATTTTGTATAATAGTAATCAATAAAGAAGAAAAAAACAAATTCGAACATAATAATGAGTTCGAATTTGTTTTTGTAATGGGCTTGTTATATATTATTTGACAATAAGCACTGTAATTTTATATGCATAGTGAAATAACTTAATTTTAAGTACCTAATATAATTTTGACTTGTAAACGTGCTAAAATTAGCCTATTTGCAATAAATCTTTTGACTTTGACTTTAATAACGCCCAATTATCACATACATAGATCCTGGAACCTAACTAGTAATTCTTTGTGTCTAGGGACCCAGGAACTACTCGTATGGGGACCATGGTCCCACAACACATTACTGTGCACAAATACTTGAGCTGTCGCAGGATCGAACCCGCCGACTCCGGGCTATGAGCCGACCTGCTCAACCACCGCACCACAGAGGCTGTCATTATATATATTTTTATATTTACTTAGTTTTGCGTTTGCCCATAATAATCCTGATACTAAGTAACAATGTGTTCGATGATCTCGTAGCATCTTTCACATTTACTAGGTGGTAGGACTTCTGCAAAGTTCGTCTAGGTAGGTACCACCGCTTTGCTAGTTATTCTGCCGCCAAGCAGTAGTGCGCAAGCACTGCTGTGTTCCGGTTTGAAGGCACTGTAGTTAGCAACTTTGTATATATAAGTATTACTAACGAAATTAAAAAAAATGTTAAACACTCTCAATTGTTTAAATTACTACAATGTCACAAAATGAATCATAATAGCACTGTATTTTTTTGTATTAAGTACTTCTTAGTCTTTTTTAATGAAAAATTAAACAGCTAATGGCGTTCTCAATTCAAACCACTTGGAACAAACAATTTGTAAATTCCGAACGCGCAATTGCGCGGGCATCTGCGCGTGCGACGTTCACTTGTCACTTTGACACTTCCATACAAACTGCTCGCGCACATTGGGCCCTTGTCGGCATTCATTTTTAGTTTTTCTTTTTTTTATCTTATCTCTTCCAAAGGTCCTGTCGCCCTTACCACAGCTAATGCATTGCCACTGTATTTATTATATTGATAAAGTTGTTTATAATATATCATTTGAAATTGAAATAAAGCCTCTGGGACTTATTTGAATTCTTTTTAATTGTAGAATATTCTAAGTTACTTATTTTAATTATTACTGAAGATACCTCTTTACTCTTGACTTGAAGACTCCCAGATTATTAATTACGTGGTACTATGAGGTAGGACTTTTCTGCAAAGTTGTTCTAGGTAGATACCAACCACCGCTTTGCTAGTTATTTTGCCGCCAAGCAGTAGTGCGCAAGCACTGCTGTGTTCCAGTTTAAAGAGCTGTAGCTAGTGAAATTACTAGGCAAATGAGACTTTATGACCTGATCTCACAGTCTAGTAATCTATGTCTCAGGATGACGTGCGCAGTGCAGTGTCACGTGAAACTTACTTTACAGTTCCGAGCGACACTGCAACTGATATGGGCAACCGTTTCACTTAACATCAGGTAAACGGACCATGGTCCCATCAACAGCCAGACTCAGAACAAGTATTTGCACTTTTTTTTCTATGCATAAATACTTGTCCGGCCGCGGGAATTGAACCCGCCGCCTCTGGGCTATGAGCCGACCCGCTTAATCACCACACCACAGAAGTTGTCCCAGATGAAAATAAGGAAAACGAGATGAAGGAGTAAGATGATGTAATTTTGGCACACGTAATTTTTAATTTTTTGGTTTTAATTAAATTTTTTCCTATTAAAAACTTCTTGAGATTAACAATGAATAGAATTTCAATGAATAAATTGCATAAAATAACATATGTAAATAAAGAACAAATTGATCAGATATAGAGAAAAATAAAAACAAATCTAAATATCTAGGATAATTACACACAGTTAATTATTAAAAAAACACAAATAATGATATTAATCATTATGGTAATTATCTAGAAAGTCCAGACTAGACTAGGTGGTCACTTTTTTCCTTTTGCTTTGTCTTTCCATTACTTAAAGCCTATGATTATATCGTAATATACGATCCAGGTAAACACGGAAAATTTTAATTAATTCAATATATTACCTATATTTAAAGCCGTTTTCACGTGTAAAAGTTTAATTTCCATTACAAATTCCGAGTGCGTTTAATACACCTGCCAAATGCACGCACAATTTTATTCACAACACTTTTATTGTAATTGTTGTTTTTAACATGGAGTACCAAACAACCAGTTCGCTAATTGAAAAACCGTATAATCCGTGTAATTTTCTGTTTTATTCTAAGTTGAAATGCACTTTGACAGCTTTTGTGGTGTGGAGCCGACGGGTTCGATTCCCGCGGCAGGACAAGTATTTGTTCACAGAAAAAAACGCAAATATTTGTTCTGAGTCTGAGTGTTGTGAGACCATGGTCCTTGTAGTTCCTGGGTCCCTAGACACTAGTCTAATCCTAGTAAGAGTCCAGGATCTATGTATATGATCGTTGGTCGTTATTATTATTATATTATTACTTAAAAAATAACACATTGATGTGGATTATGGTGTACGAAATAATAAATCATGCAAAGACAAAGTTAAAGGATTTATTGCAAATGGGCTATTTTTACCACTTTTACATGTCAAAATTATATTAGGCACTTAACATTAAGTTATTGTGTTAAGCATATAAAATTACAAAGTGCTTATGTATTATAATTTTATGTATTTAGTACAATAAATTAATTAAATTATATAATAAAATTTCATTTTTTATTTGTGTGCTAAAAATGGCATATTTGTAAATATCCTATGACTTTGACTACAGTCGTGTATTATTGTCTCTCTAGCGTAATAGTGATCAGTGGTTCATGTTTTTAACAATTTTACATTTTTGTTCATAATAAATTACAAGGATGTGTAAAGGTTTACATTAATTGGGTACGAAATATTGGAAGTTTATTGCATAGCAATCACTAGGTGATAGTTGTATATTTATGATTTTTTTGCTCATGAATGACATAATTGCATTCATGTCATACATCAATCATTTTGGTACTAAATTAAATTTCCGTTACATCCACGTATCCACTGATCGATTTCAAAATAATAACTCCTTGAGGGGTTAAACTAATTTCATCACTATCACCATCATCATCATGATCATCATCATAATTTCATTCATGTCATACGTCAATCATTTTGGTACCAAATTAAATTTCCGTTACATCCACGTATCCACTGATCGATTTCAAAATAATAACTCCTTCAGGGGTTAAACTAATTTCATCACTATCACCATCATCATCATGATCATCATCATAATTGCATTCATGTCATACATCAATCATTTTGGTACTAAATTAAATTTCCGTTACATCCAAGTATCCACTGATCAATTTCAAAATAATAGTTTTTTAAGGGTTAAACTAATTTCATCACTACCACCATCATAATCATGATCATCATCATCAAACCATTTTCAATCGCCTTAATATCATACATGTTATTGAATGATGTGACGAGCTAGTCGTTCACCTGATGTTAAGCGCCACTGCCGCCCATAACAGAACAGTGTCACTCGGAATCCTAAAACATAAGAGTTTCAAGCGACACTGCACTGCGCACATGATCCTGAGAGATCAACACAGTCTGGTAATAAGATTACTCGACTGTGAGATCAGATCTTAAAGTCTCAATTGCCCAATAATTTCGCTAGCTACAGTGCCCTTCAAACCGGAACACAGTAGTGCTCGCACACTACTGCTTGGCGGCAGAATAACTGGCAAAGCGGTGGTACCTACCTAGACGAACTTTGCAACAAAGTCCTACCACCTAGATAATATAATATCATAAATCCAATCCAAATACTTGGATAAATATTATCAACATACCTATTTTTCCAGTTAGTTTGATTTGAAAAACAAATTACTAAGTCAATTTTGATGAAATCCAATCTGAAAGTATATCCCATAAAATCAAAATAAAATATCTAGCTGGTTCATAATTAACGGAGAAATGAGATGACACGTATAATTAAAAATAAAAATAAAGTCGAATCGAAAACTTCCTCGTTTTTGAAGTTGGTTAAAAAGGTGGCATGCAGTTATTATGCTAACCTGTTTTACCACTTCACAACTAAACTGCTGAATTGGTTTTGATAAAATTTAGTTTGCTTAGGTATTATTTTGAGCCCTAATAGGATGCATGATCCGCAATAATCCAGGCATGTGTCGTTTTTCTTAACATTAACTAATGATATGACGAACTAGTCATTAGCCTGATGTTAAGCAACACGGCTGCCTATATAGGCAACTTACATAAGTTGCAGTGTCATTTGGAACTATAAAGTATAGAGTTTCGCGTGACACTGCACTGCGCACGTCATCGTCGTCGGCTCATAACCCGGAGGCGGCGGGTTCGATTCCTGCGGCAGGCGCACAGAAAAAAAAGCTCAAATATTTATTCTGAGTCTGGGTGTTATTGGACCATGGCTCTCGTAGTTCCTGGGTCCCTAGACACAGGGAATCCTAATTAGGGTCCAGGATGTATGTACGTGATCGTTCGGCGTTATTATTATTATTATTATTATAGGTATTATAGTACCTTTTGAGCTGTATCGGAAGGTAGGGTTACTATTAACTGAGCTATCTGGCCAGTAAACCTACCTACTTAAAAAGCCATAACGAAATAATAGAAACATACTTAAATAACACAAAACGTGCGTAAGCGCATCGCAATTTTTTTAATCGATTCACTTTGGATCTGGCTTGCGCAGTAAATCAACGGTAGTCCATGTAAACGTCAGCGGAGATCGTTGTATAGAATTATTAATTACTTTCCTTACTGTCGATGTCTGTAACTCTGTTTTTTTTTTATGTTTTGGCTCCACACTTTTGTGTATTTAGCCAGTGTCAAGTAATTGATAATTTATTAAGTTAGTCGAAATCATCAAGTCAAGTCATAGTCTAGTCAAAGTCATACTTCTACTAAAGTGGTGAAAACTTTACATGAAGCTTCTATAGAGTTTTGGAAACAACACGAAAAGAAACGTTTCACCATCATTATACCATTTTCCCACACTCACGCCTGTAATCCAGCACTTAACGAATAGAATGCCACCAATTTTATGCACTATCACTGAAAATAAAACAAGTTTTGGAAAATAATACAATGCGGTGACGCAATCTTTTTCACTTTCCCGCCAAAACTCTGTAACTCTGTTTGGAGCCAAAACAAAAAAATTTTGTATGTGCATTTTGGCAGCCAGTATACAGTCCAAATGCTTTTTTTTTGTAGTAGTAGTAGGTATTGTAGCTGCTGTATTTAGTAGTAGTTGTTATGATTAGAGAAGTAAATAATTATGATATTGATGTTATTGTAATCAATTCTCATCCATTCTCTAACCTTTGATGGTCAGTTGAAAACAGTCCTTTTATAGGAAAATGTGGACAAGGAGCAAATTGTGATGTTAAGGTGGCGTCTAAGCACAAATGTTAGTTTTTTAGGGGATCTTATCAGGGGTTAAAGTTGAAAATCGCAGATCAAATTTGATATTAGAATGGGATATACTTGTCACTGTGTTAATTGTGAGGGTTTTTGTGTAAATGAAATAGGCATATCAAATGCAACACCGACTCTTAACAGCTATTTAGAAAATTGCACCTCCAAACCTTACGTACTACATGACAAAGTATTTGATGGATATTTTACGATTTTACTTTTTAAAAACCAAACGACTTCTTGACATGTTGTTTTTCATTTAATTTCCTATTTGCACACTTTTTTCCTATTGATTATTTTGTTTCGTCACGTCGCACTGGGCTTTCATAATTAGTTTTTTTTTTTATGTTAAGGAATGACGTGACGAGCTAGCCGTTCGCCTGATGTTAAACGACACGGCTGCCCATATCAGCTGCAGTGTCACTCGGAACTCCAAAGTACGAAGGTTCGCGTGACACCGCACCGCGCACGTCATCCAGAGACATCAGCACAATCTAGTAATAAGATTACTAAACTGTGAGATCAGATCATAAAGTCTCATTTGCCCAGCTTTTTATTTTATTTTTTATTGACAGCTATGTGGTGGTTGAGCAGATCGGTTCATAACCCGGAGGCGGTGGCTCAATTCCCGCGGCAAGACAAGTATTTGTGCACAGAAAAAAAAGCGCAAATAAGTATCTGCGCTTTTTTTTTGGTTCGGTCCCACAACACCCAGACTCAGAACACTTGTTCTGAGTCTGGGTGTTGTGGGTCCGTGGTCTTCGTAGTTTCTGGGTCCCTAGACGCAGGGAATCCTAGTTAGGGTCCAGAATCTATGTATGTGATCGTTGGGTGCTATTATTATTATTAAATTTTGTGATCAGACTCCGCCTTAAACAGTATTTCTTACGAAGTTTTCGCAAGCAACATACGTTAATTTATTGGCTCTCGGTGTAATAGAGTCATAAATTAAGATATTTATGTATGTACAGTCTGTGACATTTATTTAATTCATAGACAAAACAGCTGTAAATACAAAAAAAAAACAGAATGTCTAGTGTAGAGCTTCGCAGGTGCAGTGTTTCTAATACGAAATAGAGTGAGTTTGGCTCAGAAGTTGCCCATGCGACTTTGAAATTGATGCACACAGGTTCAAATTTCTCCATCTGTTCCATAAAAGTTGACATACCGATTGTAGATAAAAAATATTAAAAAAAATAGTGCGCAGTTTGTACTCGCTCTCAGTTATGTAAAGAAAAGCACAAAAGAAACCAAATAAAGTCGGTGGTTGCAGGCTTGATTCCCGCGGAAGGACAAGTACTTGTGCTTAGATAAAAAAAAACGGGAATATGCTCACTTGTATTTATTAACGATTTTCTGCCCGCAGCTTCACCCGCGGCGTGACCTATGGGAAAATAATTCAACCACCCATTTCACTCGTTTAAGGGTGGAATTTCGAAAAATCCTTTCTTAGCGGATGCCTACGTCATAACATCTACCTGCATGCCAAATTTCAGCCCGATCGGTCCAGTGGTTTGGGCTGTGCGTTGTTAGATCACTATGTGAGTCAGTCAATCAGTCAGTCACCTTTGAGTGATATATATTTAGATATATTACGTTTAAATTTACTTAGTGTTTGGTGGGTGGTAATTTGTATCTCTGGTACTGGTAACTTTATTGGTGACTATAACTTCACAAGCTTCTGCATGGTTCCCAAGCTCAAAGTTATGAAATCTTAGGTACCTTACTATTGCCTGTTTCTTTATAATTTCTTCTAATGTTTATTATGATCATCTTAATATTCTTCTTGCACCGGTGTGAAGTGTGGGTGCATGGTGACTTTTGTAATATATTCATTACATACTCAACTGTGACAAATCATAAATAAATACATTACTGTAAAGTTTCTTGTAGCTTCTTTACAGATGTAATCGAAGCTTCGGATCGGAGTTTTCTGTTCTGCATTGTACAGGATTGCTTGCACCAGTAGTGAGAAAGAGAACTTCCTTTTTTTCAAACTCATATATTGTAATGGGCTTGCTATGTAATATTTGACAATACAGCACTATATGTTTAGTACAATAACTTAATTTTAAGTACCTAATGTAATTATGACTTGTAAAACTGCTAAAAATAGCCTATCTGCAATAAATTGAGACGATCTAGAATAGACTTTGAATTTTTGAAACTTGATGGCAAGAGAAAGAAAGATAATATTGTATGAATTTGACGCAGTTTATCTGCATAGTTAGTATGGAAATTTCTCTTGTTGCATTGCAATGGAAGTTCCGTGATCATCCCACTGTTCAAAACCGGACAATAACGTAAAGTATCTTCCAAGATCCAATACACTACGCAGTATCTAATCATCTAAAACCTTTACGTCGGCCCATGGCCGGTCCGGTTGCGTGACGGACGCGGTACGTCAATTTACTTATTTAGTCTGATTAGTTTCACGGAACCAAATCCGGCCGGTGCCGGTGGCTGGACGGATGGACAGGAAATGAGTAGAGTCGATGTTACAAACGAAACATCATAACACGAGAAATATCCTTTATACAGAGTTAAAAACTCAATCGTGTGAATTTCATATTTCACGCTTTTTTTCAATTATATATTATTAAAATCAGTCAAAACTGATTTTAAAATATAAAAAAACGAGTGCGCTTTAGATCACACGACTGAAATAAAACTTATTTAGGTCCATCTATCGGCCACACGATATTAAAGTTTAATTACAAGTTTAATAATAATCTATCTAATTAAAATCTAAATTCATGAAAAATAGAATTTGCTACACATATAAGAAGTCCCCCCACTCAGCGGCTCATCGCAAGTAATATTCGTCTCACCCGTACGAATTTCAAGCCGGCTTATTTAAGACCCACAAAAAAATAACATAGTCAAATTGGTGGATTATTAATATTACCTACTTTCTACTCTTTGTGATAAGGCTAATATTTCAGCTGTACCTATACTCATATAGGTTGACGAGCTTTTGCCCGCAGCATCGCCCGTGGCGAGGCCTATGGAAAAATAATTCAACCACCCATATCACCCTCTTAAAAAATTTTGAAAAATCCTTTTTTAGCGGATGCTTGCGTTATAACATCTACCTGTATGCCAAATTTCAGCCTGATCCGTCCAGTGGTTTGGGCTGTGCGTTGATAGATCACTATGTCAGTCAGTCAATCAGTCAGTCACTTTTGAGTTATATATTTAGATAGATAATAAAAAAAAACGAAAGCCAACTCCATACCTTCGCAATAATCTGAAGCCGGTACAATATTTTCGTCTCATTACGATGTCAATATAAGATTAGGGATAAGACCAATTTTTATAAAAAGAACAAGCCGATTCAAGACTTTTTTTACCTCTAACATCAATTACAAAACATAGCCGCAAGACTCAATTAGCTATTGTAAAAAAGAGAACAACATTCGGAATTCAAAAACGTATATCTTTTTAAACAATACCCGAATATTATGCGGCCGTTTGATTGACAGTTTGTTCGGACGGAGAAAAAAATCGGACAATTCGTTCGATTTAAAATCGATCCGAGTGAATTAGTGACGATTATCGATGAATTTAACGTGGCATATGTTCGAAATTAAGGTTGTGGTTTGGTGAAATTCAAATTGTCGGTTCGAGAAATGAAGAATGATTTTAAAGTATTTTTGAGGACCACTAGACGACAAGGTCAAAACTGTGGGGAGCCGTTGGATGCAAAAGGCAAATAAGGCCACCGATTTGCCAGTTATCTTGCCGCTAAGCAGTAGTGTGCAAGCACTGCTGTGTTCCGGCTTGAAAGGTACTGTAGCTAGTGAAATTACTGGGCAAATGAGACTTTAAAACCTGATCTCACAGTCTAGTAATCTTATTACTAGATTGTGCTGATGTCTCAGGATGACGTGAGCAGTGCAGTGTCACGCCACTCTATACTTTAGAGTTCCACGTGACACTGCAACTGATATGAGCAGCCGTGTCATTTGGAACTCTAAAGCATTGAGAGTCGCGTGACACTGCACTGCGCACGTCATGAGTCATGAGATCAGCTGGGGGATCACGTAACCCGATTGCAACCAATAAAAAATACAAATTTGCAAGGATTTGACAGTTTGAATTCGCATGTGCATAGTTAGTATGGAAATTTCTCCTGTTGCATTTCAATCAAAGTTTCGTGATCATCCCTAGGTCATCAATTCGAATTTGCCCAGTATTTTCACTAGATTCAGTGCCCTTCACACCGGAACACTAACTTGCGTACTTACGTACTTGCGCACTACTGCTTGGCGGCAGAACAACTGCTTAGCGGTAGCACCTACCACCTAGTTACACTACAATGGAAATCTAGATTTTTTTTATGCTACTGAGTGATGTGACGAGCTAGTCGTTCACCTGATGTTAAGTGCCACGACCGCCCATAACAGAACAGTGTCATTCGGATCCCCAAAACAGAGTTACGAGTGACACTGCACTGCGCACATCATCCTGAGACATCAGCACAGCCTGGTAATAAGATTACTAGACTGTGAGATCAGGTCATAAAGTCTCAATTGACAAGTAATTTCACTAGCTACAGTGCCCTTCAAACCGGAACACAGTAGTGCTTGCACACTACTGCTTGGCGGCAGAATAACTGGCAAAGCGGTGGTACCTACCTAGACGAACTTTGCAACAAAGTACTACCACCTAGTAAAATTTCTCGCTAGTAAAGATTCATCCAAATAAAATACTTCACTTTACTCGTCACTTAAAGTCCTAAACATTTACCTAATTACCTTTTCTTTAATCCAAACAAACTCGCCCAGTCTAAAACAGTATAAATATGAATTGTTTTGATTTACGCCTCGGTCCCCGCGCCCCGGTATGACACCGACCGGTTATAAATCACGAGGGAATTGCCGAAAATCACGCATTTTAGATGTCTATGTCGATTTGGGGGCGGACGAATAAGTGACGGGCGCAAAGCGACGCTAAAAAGACAAAAGACTGAATAAAAAGTCGGAATGAATTTGAAAATAGTTCGTTAAAATTCATTCATGACAGCCTCTGTGGTGTGTTGGTTGAGCAGGTCGGCTCATAACCCGGAGGCGGGTTCGATTCCCGTGGCATGACAAGTATTTGTGCACAGAAAAAAGCGCAAATACTTGTTCTGAGTTTTGGTGTTGTGGGACCATGGTCCTCGTAGTTCCTGGATCCCTTGACATAGGGAATCTTAGTTAAGGTCTAGGATCTATTTATGTTATCATTGGGCGTTATTATTATATTAGGTACCTGATAGAATTTTGGTTTAGTGATGGGTGGAAAGCGATGCTAAAATAACAAATCGGAATTTGAAAATAGTAGTAGCTCCATCTATCGGCCGTTTGCTTAGTTTAATGTTAATGTCGCCATCTTGATAACTGTAATTTGTGATCTTACCAGACATGCCAACATAATAATATAAATTTTCAACTTTGTAATGTTGACAATGGAGATCTACGTGAACCAACTTCAACATTCAACTCGCATTCACCAGCTTACTCTCCAATTCAAGCGTGCGTAAAGAAGTTTTACTACAAAAATCGAAATGAATTTGAAAATAATAGTAAATATGCTAATATAATATTTATTACTTCAGAGAATTTTGGTTTATTTGGTTTATTTATTGACTTATGAATCATACGTTTTAAATTTTTCTGAAACTTTGTCCTTTGCCCTTGCCCTTCAAACCGAAACACAAGTGCTTGCACACTACTGCTGGGCGTCGAATAACTGGCAAAGCGGTGGTATCTACCTAGACGAACTTTGCAAAAAACCCTCCACCATCTAGTTGACAGCCTCTGTGGTGTGGTGATTGAGTAGGTCGGCTCATAGCCTGGAGACGGTAGGTTTAATTCGCGTGGCAGGACAAGTATTTGTGCACTGTAAAAAAAAACGCAACTTATTCTGAGTCAGGGTGTTGTTGGACCATGGTCCACGTAGTTCTTGGGTCACTAAAAGACAGGGAATCCTTATTAGGGTCCAGGATCTATGTATGTGATCGTTGGGCGTTATTATTATTATAAGTGAGAGTAGATTTATTTATTTATTTTTATTTATTTATTGCTTAAATATATTTGGCGCTTAAGTATACACTTAAAGTAACCTAAAATATATACTCTGACAAGAGTATATATTTTTATTTTTACTTTATTTTTATTTTTTTTTATTTTTACTTTATTTAACTAAGTATGCGTTATAAATGGATCGTGGGATCATCGGAATTACGGGTTCAGCTTTTGACTTAGACCAAAGTACAAGTAGTAAACTTTTTAGGCACAAGTGAGGCAATAAAAGCCGTTATATTTTTTTTTAGTATTTCAATGTATAAAAGTATTAAATTTTGGTTGAAATGATGTCATCTTTAGAACATTTGAATCGTATACTTACAGTTAATATAGTAATAGTAGTAGTAGGTGGAAATATTTTAACTCATTAACTTTTCAACATTAATTAGGTAATTTTTTTAAATGTTTTGGCTCCACACTTTTGTGTATTTAGCCAGTGTCAAGTAAATAATAATTTATCAAGTTAATGATATTTCACGCAAATGTGTGTCAAGTCACAGTCGAAGTCATCAAGTCAAGTCATAGTCCAGTCAAAGTCATCAAGTCAAGTCATAGTCCAGTCAAAGTCATACTTTACTTGAGGCTTCTATGGAGTTTTGGAAACAACACGAGAAGAAACGTTTCACCATCATTGTACCATTTTGCGGCTTAAAGAGCACTGTAGCTAGTGAAATTACTGGGCAATTGAGACTTTACGATCTGATCTCACAGTCGAGTAATCTTATTACCAGACTGTGCTGATGTCTCAGGATGATGTGCGCAGTGCAGTGTTGCTCGAAACTCTATTTTGGGGTTCCGATTGACACTCTGTTATGTGTGTCATTCTGTTATGGGCAGCCGTGGCGCTTAACATCAGGTGAACGACTAGCTCGTCAAATCATTCAGTAACATAAAAAAAAGATATTTAAAAAAAGTGCTTAATACTCATTTCCAACAGTTTTGCATTTATTGTAATCTTACTAATAGTATATTTACATTCAAAAATTTTTGTGTTTGAAGATTTGTTACCATTAATCTCCGTAAATACTGAATTAGTTTATAACACCAGTCGGGCTATTTAATTCATAAAAAAAGTATTGTAAACTAGTTACGCCCCGCGGTTTCACCCGCGGATAGAAAGTATTTTAATTATTTGCTTATCCAACGGGAACATTTCACTTCTCCGGGATAAAACGTAGCCTATATGTTAATCTAGTGTATACACTTTGGGTGAAATTCGGTCCCAAGATAGCATATACGCTATCTTGGGACCGAATTTCACTCTATTCATTCAGCCGTTTGAGCGTGAAGGAGTAACAAACATACACACATACAAATTGTCGCCTTTATAATATTCCTGTGATGTGATGCTGAAAATTTCAAGCACTACATGGATAAAGTATTCTTTTGGGGGTCATTCAACTATGTTTAAGGCGAAAGTGTTTCTTAGAGCGAAGCAAGTTATTCAAAGTACAAAAAAAATAACATAGTAAAAAAATATATATATTTAGTTGTCAGTCTATTTCGTTTTATGTCCTATTTGCACTATTTTTTCCATCTTTTTAAAACTTATTTTGTTGCACTTTCGTATTTTATGATCAAACTCGTCCTCCACCTAAGCTCTGTTACACGGTAAGATAGTTTGATGGTTTGTCTATCTATATACACTGTGGATAATCAATATTTTTGTTTCAGTCACCAAGCATCCATATTTGGACGTTTAAAAAAATTGCCTTTTTCATCATAAAATTCAAAGTCCTGACTGACTGACTGACTTATATATTTTATATCAACGCACAGCCTAAACCGCTGGTCCTAGAGACTTGAAATTCGGAGGGTGTGTTCTCTGTAAAGTGTTTCAAAATTCCACCCCTAAGAGGGTGAAATAAGTGGTTGAATTGTCTATAGAAAATTTTACTTCGTTTCTTATAATAGGCCACGCGGGTGAGGCCGCGGGAAAAGCTAGGATTATTTATACAAAAAGTTAACATACAATTTTTGTTTTAAAAATATACCTATGATTGTATTTAATAAAAATATAGCCAGAATCAAATTTTGATCTAACTCTATCAGGAAATCGTCTTATATTAATTATATAACCTGTTTTTTACCTTAATTTTAGGCAAGTATTGAATAAATGTCTATCTATTCTATTATATTCTAATATAAAAAAAAAACCGTTTTATACATTTAGGGCTGTATTTTTATTTTTATTCGACCATCGTTTTATTTATCTAAAAATAAACTCAAAATAATATTGAATAATAATAAGCTCCATTATAAGTACCCTTAAATACAAAATAGTTTTACTCTTCGCAATAAAAACAAAGACCTGTTTTTTACCATAATTTTAGGAAAGTATTGAATAAATGTCTTTCTATTCTATTATATTTAAAAAAACACTTTTTATAAATTTGGACCTGTATTTTTTATTCGTTCATTATTTTATTTATCTAAAAATAATATTGAATAATAATAATAAGCTCTATTATAAGTACCCTAAAACATAAAATAGTTTTACCCTTCGCAATAAAAACAAAGACGACTTCGATTTAGTACTAAACCATAAGGTTTAATGCTGGCAATAATTTTTATTGTTCGTTATTCGTTGTAACGTTCAACTGTTTAGTTATAACTGTTATAACTTCGCAGTAAAAACGTTATTTTTACAGCGTTTATTATATAACGTCTCTGCTTACCTGAGATTTATTCGGTAGTTATAATAAAGAAACAATAATAATTATTCCTGTACAAAGTTGCTTTTAATTTGAATTTTATTGTTGTGTTTTGCTGAAACCAAGTTCAGGATATACTGGTTGTTAAGTTACAGATAGATGCAACCAGTTTATGAAAAGCTTTTCCTGAAAAATAGCTTGGTTTACATAAATAACTTAATCTAGGTGATTTCAGTAGAAAAATAATATGTAGATCTAATAGCGTTTTATTTTTGGTTTTGTAGTGGGAAAAGGTTTATTTTATGACAAAATTATAAAAATGAACCTAGTAAATAAACCTAGAACCTAGTAAAACCTAGTAAATAAAGGTCAAAATAATTTTAATGATGCATACCTACACCTTAACTTATTTTCAATAAAACAGACAAATTGCTACTTATTTTAACTGTCATTTTGGTTCTCATCTTTTAAAAAATCTAAACAAAAAGACATCACTGTAAAGTTTTTTGTAGCCTTTCCCTTACAGGTGTACTAATTGAAGCTTCAGATCAGAGTTTTCTGTTCTGCATTGTACCAGATTGCTTGCACCAGTAGTGACAAAGAGATTTTTTTTTTCAAACTCCATATTGTACCTTATGGGCTTGCTATATAATTTTAATTTTAAAACTATCGTGATTTTGACACATTCAGTAAAATAAATAACGGCTAAACTCACGTCAGTTAAAAAGTCGATATTACTCCAACCAGGTTTCGGACAAATTCGATGTGCTTCTTCTGAGAGTCAGTGCTGCTATATAATATTGGACATTAAGAGCTTTGTAATTTTATATCATCAGTACAATAACTTAATTCTAAGTAGGTACCTAATAACACTTTGACTTGTAAAAGTGTTAAAAATAGCCTATTTTCAATAAAATCTTTGAATATTGATTTTATTTAAGTAGGTACTAAATATTTAATTGGCTTCAAATTTCATTATAAACTATAAACATTTCTCATTTACTGAGATCAAATAAAACGCAGTATGTACCTACCTATTAAGTAAATTTTTTTTTTCTTTAGGTAATATACAAAAACAAGAAATGCAAAAAGATTGCGCATTGAATCACAAGTATAATAAAATAATAAATAACTTCAGTACATAACTTCGATCGCGTCATCACTTCTCATCGGGTAAGAGCGTGTTAAAATGCTAGACAAGTTATGAGCAAAAAAAAAATTAAAACATAATTAAAATGGTTTCATTACATAGCTAATTCAAAGGGTAACAATAGTCCGTACGGGAGGACATCCGAGGGGAAAATGCGAAAACTCGCCCTTGTGGCGGCCATTTTGTGACGTCACTGATAGCGACACGGGACGGATTCGGGCAGGAATTTAAAATGTTTAGTAGTTTTTAATTTCAGTAAATAAAAAATAAATAAGCACTAAATAATGAAAAGTGTAGTTTTTGTTGCCATGAGTAATTTTAAGACATAAGTTGGAGTGTAGGTATTACTAATTATGTCTTATCTATATTTTTTGAAATATATACCTAAGTTTACATAAACTGACTTATTCTTTAACACTCGGAAATTATAATTCACTTTATTAGTTATTTTTATTATACTTTGCATGAAATTAGTATGAAAGTATTCAAATTCATAGTCGTATTTACTTATAAATAAAACCTATAGCAGATTTAAAAAAAGAACGCAAAAGTATTCCAAGGGATGCACTTTGAATATGCCAACTACCCTGCAAAACGTCAACATTGCAACTGACAACGTACAAACTCCGAGCAATATAAAAATAAAACTGAATTCCATTTATAAAAAACAAAAATCAACTTAGTGCGTCCCCGTGCGGTATTTGATACCGCCGAATGGCTGTTATTGGTCGGATGGGAGTTAGGGGCGTGGTAAGTATAAGCTCCTCCCACTTCAGTTGGGGTTCTCGAAGATAGAGATGCCAAACGTACTCCGGCGCTCGCCGCTCGCGCCACGCGAACAGTTCCCATCACTACAATCTCCAACACGTGTTAAAAAACTGACACACAAAACATGAGCGGCAAAAACAACCGCAACTTTTAACGGACGATTAACTAAAAATGAAGGTGCGAATTGGTTTCCTGAAATAAACAGTGGTTTAGTGAATCTGCAAAGTGACCTCTGGTGGCGGCAAGTGTTACATAAACAAACTATGATCCGGTGAAAATCGTGAAAACTGATACTTCCATTGAGGATTTCCCATTTAATTGTAAAAAGCTCAAGTGAATTTCTTCCAAATATTTTAATCGTGAATTCTTTGTGTTTTCGTCAAGTCATTTAAGCAAGTGTTTTATAATAATTAGTGCAATATTTAACAAAGAATTTGAAAAGTATTTTTTGTTTATAGCGTTAGAACTTCAATCAATTTAACTGTAAAAATAAATGGCAATAGAAATATACAAAAACGGTTTATAACCTTCAAGTAGGTAAAACAGAGTCGAGTAGGTACCTGTCAGTAGTTAATTAACAAAAGTGTTATTCCGGCGGATAAGCTAATTGGCGATTAACAGCTAATTTGCAGATCTCTCAATCAAGGCCGTTTCAATCGAAATCTGCTCAAGAATTATAATCATTTGTTTGAATTTAATCGATGATTTGTTATGTGAAACCGGTCGCTGAACGCGTTGATGTCTAATCGATTAAAAACGAAATCATTGGATTAAATCGATTTTTAAAGTGAATACACAATTACGGTGGATAATAGGTACATGAGGATTGAGGATTCGTTAAGCTATGTTTATGTTAATAAGTGACAATTGACTTAGTGACATTGAAACAGAACTAAAAAAAATTAAGTGAACAAAATTATTGCTGCAAGCTAAAAAGTCGTTAATATAAAAGCATTAAAGGTGCATTTTAAGCAGTCAACGTTTACATCAATTATGATATCACGAGACGATTTCCAAAGATTTTCAAGCAAAGTCTAAAACCTAGATCAGTGAAAATAACCACCGACCATAAAAGATCTAGACATGCCACTCATCTTTTAGGCATCAGTGCAATTATCGCACTGTTACTTAATTACCGCAGACTAAAAACCAAATAGACATGCCATTGGTGTAGTGAAAAGTGTCAACTGTGGGTGTTTGACACCTCGAGTATTTTGACGTAAAGTGTCACAAGCCGTCAAAATAGCCACAGAGTCGAAGCTGCAGTTGTGCGGCTGGGGTGGGCAGGGCTACGCCATCGAGGGATGCGTGGACGCTGCCCTGCTTCGGCCGCCGCCGCAGCCGCACTCAAGCCAGCTCGGTACTGTTTATGCTACGAAGAGAAGAAGGAGGAATGGGAAAAGGTAGGTCTATTTATTTATTAGTCTGTTATACTACACCTGATTTAAAGCAGGTAAGATTATGAAACAAAATGCTACTATTTAAAAAATATATGACAAGTAATTTAATGTCATTTAAATATTAAAGGAATTATGCCGTAATAATATTGATGGGTCTATTCATTTATTAGTCTGTTATACTACGTCGGATTTAAAGATATTTAAAAATATATGACAAGTCATTTAATGTCATTTAAATATTAAAGGAATTATGCCGTAATGATATTGATAAGTCTATTTATTTATTAGTCTGTTATACTACGTCTGATTTAAAGATATTTGAAAAATACTTAACAAGAGTAATTTAATGGCGTCATTTAAATATAAAAGGAAATATTCCGTAACAATATTACGTATTTATGCTTTTTAAGACAGTTAAATGATTTTCAAAAATAAAATAAACATTTGTAAGTTTATATTTGAAATTGAGAGAGAGTTTCAAATGAATATTAATAATTTTCATTTTTCATTTATTCACCCCAAAATAATATATAGTTGTATCGGAAATTAATACAACACAAATTAATATAACATAATAATTATTATATAATAATTACAAAACCGTTAGGTTCCTACGTATCAGATAATGAGGCTTTTTGCGCTGTTAATTCTAAAGATAAAAAGGTAAAAGAAAATATTTAAAAATCCGTTCGTGCAATTTGTCTAGATATGATTATTTAAGCCACATAGCAATTTTCAAATCTCAATGTTAACCATCGTGTGCACCATCCGTGACATAAGACAATTGTTAGTAACGCCTAGACACCATTCATTAAAATACTCGTAGAATCGTAAATACATGTCATAATTTAATTAGGTACTCTCGTAAAACTTTAACATAAATGTATTTAATTTAATTACGTACTTTCACAAAACTTCATAAAACAAAGTGCATTTATAATTATATAATTTAATTAGACAGACACTCTATCTATAAAACTTTATAAAAAATGTATATAATTTAATTAGGCAGATACTCTCTTAATAAAACGTTAATAAAACTGTATATAATTTAATTTAGCACATACTCTCTTTATAAACCTTTAATAAAAAAATATATTATTTAATTAGGCAGATACTCTCTTAATAATACTTAAACAAAAATGTGAATCATTTAATTAGGTAAATACTCTCTTAATAAAACTGTAACAAAAATGTATATTATTTAATTAGACAGATACTCTCTTAATAAAACTTTACCAAAAATGTATGACGACGATATGATAAAGGTTTTACAGCCGGATATACGAATATTAACAAAAAATCGTAGAAGACACGTCGTATCAAATCAATTTTAAACGATCAAAGATTTCGACATCGGGATATCTCTAAAAACAGAATAATTTGTTCATCCATCCATTCAACATATATTTTTTTTAATTTACACTGTAACATAAATTCATATCTAAATATATATAACTCAAAAGTGACTGACACATAGTGATCTATTAACGCACAGCCCAAACCACTAGACGGATCGGGCTAAAATTTGGCATGCATATAGATTTTATGACGTAGGCATCCGCTAAGAAAGGATTTTTCGAAATTCCACCCTTAAGAAGGTGAAATGGGTGGTTGAATTATTTTCCCATAGGCCACGCTGCGGGCGAAGCTGTGGGTAGAAGCTCGCTCTAAAGATAAGACGGGTCTATTGCGCAAAAAATTATCAAAACGAAACAGTGACTAACCTCGACGTATCTTCATAATATGAGTTCAAGTCGCGAAAGTTTAAAAAGTGTTGTAAAATTCAATTCAGTAAGGTTTAAAAATTACTTATATCAAACAGTATTAATTTAAGCTGTGGTAATTTAAATAAAAATGATCACTAACTAAGCTTAGAGTTTTGGCGGGAAAGCGAAAAAGATTGCGTCACCGCATTACATTATTTTCCAAAACTTGTGTTATTTTCAGTGTTAGTGCATAAAATTGGTGGCGTTTTATTCGTTAAGTGCTGGATTACAGGCGTGAGTGTGGGAAAATGGTATAATGATGGTGAAACGTTTCTTTTCGTGTTGTTTCCAAAACTCCATAAAAGCTTCAAGGAAAGTTGCCACCACTTTACTAGGAGTATGACTTTGACTAGACTATGACTTGACTTGATGACTTCGACTATGACTTGACACATATTTGCGTGAACTATCATTAACTAGATAAATTATCAATTACTTGACACTGGCTAAATACACAAAAGTGTGGAGCCAAAACATTAAAAAAAAAAAAAAAAAAACTAAGCTTAACATTTTAGACAGTGCAAAATATATGGTCATTATTTTGTAACAAGCACAAAATAGTGTGTTATTTATTATTAAACGAGTAAAACTTTCTACAATAATAACTTCCAGTTGGTATTTACAATAACCATCCTTAAAAAAGCGGTGGACTGAAAATTATAAATATTAATAATAACGCCTAACGATCACATACATAGATTCTGGACCCTAACTAGGATTCCCTGTGTCTCGAGACCCAGGAACTACGAGGACCATAGTCCCACAACACCCAGACAGAACAAGTATTTAAAAAATTTTTCTGTGCGCAAATACTTGTCTTGCCGCGGGAATCCAACCCGCCACCTTCCGGGTTATGAGCCGACCTGCTCAACCACCACACTACAAAGGCATAAAATAAAAGAAACTACGCAATTACCTCTGATGTAAATGCATATTATGACAGTGACGTTGCCGTTGCAGATTTGATCACTCAATTATCAATTTAGCATAATTTACCTACTGGTAGTGGACTGGAGCATTTGGCATGTCTATGGGTCATCGCGGCTAGTATATAGTCCAAATATTTGTAGTAGTTAGTAGTTATATTATTGTAGTATTTAGCATAATAATTGAAAGGGTGAGAATAAAAAGGATTTAACTGATTTTTTTGCCAAAATGACTTATGGGTATCGTTAGATTCAGCGTGAAATTATCTTCAATAATACATTTTCAAAATACCTAAATGAGGCTTAAAGCGAGATTTTGAGTCTAAAAATTATTTATCTGTCACAGGAATACAGTTTGCTTAGCATAAAAAACATTACTATATTTATTTTATTATATTATATTTTTACAGTAATTGTATGAATTAGTACTATATTTAGTAATTTTAAATAAAATTAAAACATTGTCAAGCAACTGAAACTTACATAAACCTTTTCTATTACCTTATAAGCACTCTACATTAAAATGACGCCGTTGACGTTTAAAGTCAATTTTCTCGAAACTGTCAATTTGTTAGTTAAATCCTTTTTATTCTCAACCCTTCAATTATTATTTAATAAAACGTCATAGAAGTAAAATTAAAATAAAAAAGCAATAAACCCAAGCACCTATCCTCACACCTGTTCCAGCAAAATTTAACATCTCTAAAACTGTAACCGTTCATAATAGCCCGTTCAAAAATTAGTAACACCCGATTCCGCTGATTCGATTAATTTATGAGGTGAATAATGACTCGATTGCCACGACCGTGAGATGATTGATAAATCGAATAACGGAAATGCCGATATTGATTCGGAAAATCGATATTCTAAATGGAAATATGAGCGAATGACGCGTTATTTCGCTGGGCAGTATTTCGTGTCTATGTAGTTAGTTAGTTATGGTTTTTCGCTGCACGGCGTTGTTCTAGTGCTTTATCTAGAGTAACAGATTTTATATTTATGACTGTATATTTAGGTCTTTACCTATGAAATTGCCGTTTTGTTTGAAAAAAGTTAAAGTATTTTTTTTTCGAACTTATTTATTTCTTTTATTCAAAGTAATCACCCCTGCAATCAATGTATCTTTGCCAACGCTGTGGCAGTTTATGGATGCCCTTCTTGAAAAAATCAGCAGGACGGGAGACAACAAACTCTTCAAAGGCGTTTTGTACTGCCTCTCGGGAATTGAATTTTTTTCCCGCTAAAAAGTTGTCCAAATTTTGGAAAAAGTAATAGTCAGTAGGCGCAAGATCTGGTGAGTATGGCGGATGAGGGAGAGCTTCCAAACCCAACTGATGCAGCTTGGAGACGGTCTGTTGTGCAGTATGGGGTCACGCGTTGTCGTGAAGTAGCAGTGGAGACGACCGATTGACCAAAGCTGGTTGCAGACGTGCGAGTTTCGCCATCATTGTGGTCAGTTCTTCAATGTACACATCTGCAGTAATGCTCTCGCCGTTTTGTAAAAAGCTATGATGAATCACACCAGCACTAGACCACCAAACTGTGACCATCACCTTTCTAGGGGTCATTTTTCGTTTTGCACATTGCTTTGGTACCGAACCAGGATCTAACCAACTTGCTGAGCGCTTTCGATTGTCAAAGAGAATCCATTTTTCGTCGCACGTAACAATTCGGTTCAAAATTCCTTCATTTCTGTGCCTGTTAAGCAGCGCAAGGCATGTCTCGACGCGTACGTTGCGCTGGCGATCGTTAAGTTCGTGGGGCACCCATCTATCAAGCTTTTTTATCTTGCCAATCTGTCGCAAATGGACCAATATTGTTTTGATGCTAACATCAAAAGCTGCTGCCAGCTCAGCTGTAGATTGAGATTCATCAGCTTCCACCATCGCCTTTAATTCATCATTGTTGACCAAAGTTTCCGGACGACCACGAGGTTCATTTTTCAAGTCAAAATTCCCAGAACGGATCCGAGCAAACCAATAACGGGTTGTACGTTCGTTTGTACAGTTCTCTCCGTAAACGTCGTTGATGTTACGTGTCGTTTGTGCCGCGTTGGTGCCACGACGGAACTCATATTCCATAATTACACGAAATTTCAAAGTATGCATTATGAGGAAAAATGTTGAAATGTAATGAAAATACAACGCTAATCAATAAACAAAAGACCTATATTGTAAATAGAATGTCATATTTTTAAAACAAAATTAATTTGAATTTAGAATTCATAGCCAATCAAAACTTTTTTTTGTTTGAAAAAGTCTGTACTGCAATACGGCAATTTCATAGGTAAAGACCTATTATTTGAGAAAGCATTGATTCGTAGAGTACGAGATTCTATTAATGGGATTTGAACTTTAATTTGGATGGCGTTGAGTTGAAAGTATAGACAGCATTTTGAGGACTACTTATTGACTGATAAGATATTCGACTGAATATCTTGTTACAATGGTCTCAATTTCTATTGTCCACTAGCTGTGACCCGCGACTTAATCCGCGTGGTGAAAATTTTGTAAGCTTTCTTTACCTTTTTATTTAATTTTTTTTTGTTAGTGAATGATGTGACTAGCTAGTCGTTTACCTGGATTAGGCGCCACAGCCGCCCATAACAGAACAGTATCAATCGGAACTCCAAAACAGAGTTTCGCGCGACACTGCACTGCGCACATCATCCTGAGACATAAGCACAGTCTGATAATAAGATTATCGACTGTGAGATCGGATCATAAAGTCTCAATTGCCCAGTAATTTCACTAGCTACAGTGCCCTTCAAACCGGAACACAGTAGTGCTGGCACACTACTGCTTGGCGGCAGAATAACTGGGAAAGCGGTGGTACCTACCTAGACGAACTTTGCAACAAAGTCCTACCACCTAAAACCTTCCCCTGAAAATGATAAATCCAAAACTATGAATTAGCGAAAATGTTCTATCCGTGCGCCCGTGATGCGATGATCAAGGGAAATAGAGATTCATTTTTATATATGAGACTGGCCCGATAGCTCAGTTGGTAGTAACCCTTCTGAACTGTGGGTTGTGAATTCGATTCCCACCCAGGACAAACAATTAAAATTTGTGTGATGAACATAGGTGTTTGTTCTGTGGGTGTCATATTGTATTCTATGTATGTACTTATTTACAAAAATAAGTATCTAAGTATTGTATCAGTTATCCGGTTCCCATAGTACAAGTTTTGCTTAGTTTGGGGCTAGATGGTGTTGTGTGAGATGTCCACAGATATTATTATTATTAAAATTTTGAGTACCACCGGCCACCTATATGACAGTTGTCGATTGTAGATTATGCCTAAGATGATATTGATGACTGGCCAGTTTGTAGAAACCCTGCCCTCTGAATTAGTGGGTTCGATTCCTATCCAGAACAAACATTTGTGCGATGAACATAGGTGTTTGTTCTGTGTCTGGGTGTTTTATTGTATTCTATGTCTGTATTTATAAACAAAAAGAATCTAAATATTGCATCAGTTATCTGGTTTCGATTGTACAAGCTTTGCTTAGTTTGGGGCTAGTGTGTGTTAAATGTCCACACATATTTATTTTCTTGTTGTTAAGTATGTTAATGACGTCTCAATAAAACATTGTAACACTGAAATTAATAGTTATTCGTATTTAATACCACAAATTATGTTGTCTTATGGTCACAGAGTGGTTAAATTACATATTCTTGTCAAGGTGCTTACACGTAAATATTGCTGGTTGTACAATAATAGGTTTCGATGGCCACTGGCCGTGAATGTTGACACTGCTGTTTAACTTTGTACCTCCTTCTTTTTGGAAGATGGTAAAAAAGACACAGTAGGTGTTTAAACTTTGACAGCCTTATTAATAAACACGAACTAGCTTTAGATTAGTTACACCATCTTTTGTCTCTTTCGATCCAGCTAAATATTCCAGTAGCAAAAAAGGACAATAGCTGAAGTAACTAGCCCGAGACTAATACCCGTTTATTAATAAGGCTGTAAATATATATATATATATATTACTAAGGTATCCCGTTGTTTCATCCAGTATAGGTGGTAGGACTTTTTGCAACGTTCGTCTAGGTAAGTACCACCACATTGCCAGTTATTTTGCCGCCAAGCAAGCACTACTGTGTTCCGATATAAAATAAAAGCCAAAATATAAATTGAAATAAAATAACATATTTTTTTATATTTAGTTCTAGCACATCTATACATATAAAATTCAAAGTCCTGACGTACTGACTGACTTATTAGGATGCTATTTCAAAAAGTGGGGCATCTATCCCGGTTTTACATATAAATATAATATCTAGGTACTAAACTAAACTAGAAAAAAAACAACTCTAAAAAAGAGCCTGTGGTAAAGCAGAAAAATAAAAAAAAACTAAACTAGACCTAATAAAATAAAGTACTCATAAATTTTTATTATTATTATTATTATAATTCTTTATTGCACTAAAAAAACAGTACAAACGGAGGACTTAATGCTAAAGCATTTTCTACCAGTCATCCACTCGTAGTTTGAGAAAGAGGGATGTAGGCGTGCATCAAAATTTGTATGAGTAGTATTTGTAAAAGAAAAAAATAAAATAAAAATATATAAATAAAATAAAAATATATAAATAAAATAAAAATATTAAACAAAGTGATTTTATTAATCAGTTTTTTTTTTTTTTTTTTTTTGGTTATATACTTGTTTATTTAATTTACATAAATTAGTACGGCTTACTCCAATTTAACTAATTATTATTAACATACTAGTTGAGCCCCGCGGTTTCACCCGCGGATAAAAAGTATTTTAATTATTTGCTCATTCCACGGGAAAATTTTACTTTTCAGAGATAAAATGTAGCTTATATGTTAATCCAGTGTATAAGCTATCTTGGTACCGAATTTTAGCGAAATCCTTTTAGCAGTTCGAGCGTGAAGGGGTAACAAACATACACACATACAAACTTTCGCCTTTATAATAATAGTGTGACAATTAAAATTTGGATAAAATATAGTTGTTTTTCTTCACCATAACTTGAAAAGCCAGCACAGCCCATTGGGTTTTGACCCTTGGCACGTCAGTTTGAAAATTGAATAGACTACCGCTAAGCCACTATCGCTCACGCTATATAAAACGCATCACTTTTATATTGTAACAAAATGGGATGATACCAATTTTGATTTATCATAGTTATTTTTCTTTTAGGATTTGTAAAACATATTGCAGCGTATATGAACCTTACATACAATTAAAAAAAAAACATTATGTAGCAGTTTTATACCTAATCCATTATACATAAGAGGATTTCTAAAATCATTCGCGGCATAATTTTTTTTCTTTATGCTCGTTACATAAAGATTAGGTTAGGAAAAACTGTGGTCCGATAACCACTATAAGTATATTTATATATTCCGATAGACTTGTGGCAATAAAGAAGTAAAAATATGGCGTAGATTTGGTATCAGTATTATAGCGACTAACTATTTCAATAATCATCATAACTACCGCTGAATGTAACTAGCTACACGGCTTTAGACTATAATTATACAGTATGCTCCCGCTTCCTTGTGTGCAGTCCAAACGCTGCCCACTACGTAGTAATTAGCGTTCCCCGCACTGCCCTGTGTGCAGTCCAAACGCTGCCCACTACGTAGTAATTAGCGTTCCCCGCGCTGCCCTGTGTGCAGTCCAAACGCTGCCCACTACGTAGTAATTAGCGTTCCCCGCACTGCCCTGTGTGCAGTCCAAACGCTGCCCACTACGTAGTAATTAGCATTCCTCGCACTGCCCTGTGTGCAGTCCAAACGCTGCCCACTACGTAGTAATTAGCGTTCCCCGCGCTGCCCTGTGTGCAGTCCAAATTCTGCCCATTACGTAATAGGTAGCAGCTCCAGTATGTTAATAGCATTACCCAAAGGTTTTATTCATTTCGTAGTTTAAATAAAAACTCAATGACTACGTAAGTATTCTGCTTTTATATTTCAGTTGCGTTTATTTTGTGCTTTATCTCTAAAACTTAAATATCCTAGGAAAATTCGATTGCATCCGAATCCATTAATATTCTAAAAGAAAATAGAATGCTAAAGGATCAAGGCATTTGTATTAGTAATAATAAAATCCATTTTCCAATAAAGGGATTATTAACAACACAGGTTTCACTAGGTGGTAGGACTTTACTGCAAAGTTCGTCTAGGTAGGTACCACCGCTTTGCCAGTTATTCTGCCGCCAAGCAGTAGTGCGCAAGCACTGCTGTGTTCCGGTTTGAAGGGCACTGTAGCTAGTGAAATTACTGGGCAAATGAGACTTTATGATCTGATCTCACAGTTTAGTAATCTTATTACTAGACTGTGCTGATGTCTCTGGATGACGTGCGCACTGCGCAGTACAGTGTCACGCGAACCTCTATACTTTAGAGTTCCGAGTGACACTGCAGCTGATATGGGCAGCCGTGTCGTTTAACATCAGGCGAACGGCTAGCTCGTCACGTCATTCCTTAATTTAAAAAATAACACAGAAGTATTAGTAAAAACGTTTACAGAATAATCACCTGTTACTTCCTTATTTTTGGCATTACAACTGTCCATTCCATACTTCTGCCTATTAATGGCGATTATCACCAGGTGATCGAGCTTAAACCACGATTTATCAACTTTAATGCGCCATTAATTATTATTAGTTAGTGATAGAGGTGTGGAGATAGTATATTGACCGGATAGTTTCCGGATGATGACCACAAGAACGTGTGATATGATGTATTCTGTGCATATCTACATGACAGTTTTTCTTCTTCTTTTTTCTAGAAGCTTTATATTCTAAAAATGTTTATGATTTTTTTTGTTAGAAATGAATACGTAAATCTTATTGGTATTTGACAAAAATAATAATAATAACGGCCAAAAGTCTCCAAAATGATTAGGTAAAATTAATTACAATAACACAAATAATCATTTAATGCAATATAAATATACTGACGGTAAATATTTTAGAAGTTATTTTACGATAACAAAATATGCCTATTAATAATTTAATACTATAACCATATTATCATTTTATAAATAAAAACTAAAAAGTCTTGTTATAACATTGATTGAGTTTTACTCATTTTTAACAACTTTTAGGCAGATACGGCAAACCACTGATTAAATTTTATTTCTTGGGATTCATGATAATCCTAACATAATTAGCCGGATTTTTATTCCCATTATCCGGCATAATCCTACTAGCCGAAGAAATTACGTACATATACAAATTTCGCATACCTCAGAGTTCAAATGGCAAGACATGCAGTCACCTGCAAAAACTTACTTTAACTGCAAAGAAGTAATATTTTTAACGTTCTTAAAATAAGGGTTAGAATTGTTTAAAAGTTTTTTGTTGACTCTGTCATCTGCGAGGGCAGGTGGTCATGCAGTGCAAGCGCAATTTTGTAATAAGCCTTTATAGTTTCTACGGTTGTTGTTGAAATTATGATTGTAATATAGACCTCCTTGGGGTGAACTTTAGTTTTAATTATTATGGTTACAAGCGAAACGGCTTTGATGGCGATTGATTACTGGATGAAATTTTTTACTATTTATGGTGTACGATATTAAAAGAGGTTAGTGTGAGAATTTTCTTTAAAACGAAATGATTTCATAATATGAAGGTTTAAAAAAAATGTTTCTATATTTATTTTATTGAGTGGTATCAATAAAGGCTTACATGGTAATGCTTTTAGATATTTAAAAAACTGGATTGTTGGATGTGTTGGAAGAGCTCTAAAATATTCAATTTTATTCAATTTTAATTCTTCTAATTTATCATTATTTCAATTGTTTCATTTTATTTTATTGCTCTTTTACAGCATTTTTAACAGTTTTAATAGTATTTCTTTAATATAATATTTTAATTTTCTTTGCCTTATATTTATATTTTCCCAATTAATTTTGCTAAATAATATTTTTGTTATGTAAAATTACTTGCCCAGTATAACAATGTGTTATAAGGCCAATAAATATGTCTATTTCTAATATTATTTCCTTATCTTCTGCGTAATTCAGGCAGTCATCAATAAATAAAGAACCAACAAGTTATAACAATTAAATCTGGTAATTAATCTAAAAAAAATATAAATTCGATGATAAAAATAGAAATAATGACATGACGTAATTTGTTCATGCAGATATCGATTTTCCGCTTGCCGGATTTGCCGGAAGTGAAATCATATACACCGCACTATAGTGTGAGCTCTACAGCGCTTTTCAATTCAAATTTTAACCAGCTGATTGATTTAACACTTTATTCTCCGAACACATAATCAAGTATCAATCAATTAAAGGCACACGTCCGCCAATCGTCCGGTATGATACAATTATCGTATCAATACAATATGGTTTAGTGCTGCACCGCTTGCGGCTATTGATCGCGCACGACTATCGATCCATAATCGATGTTTACAGCTCATTTACAATCGATACATCATGTTTGATGTGCTCTTGCTTGGAGGTGTATTTTGTAGTGCATTCTTATCAGCTTATTTTAATTGATAATGCGATGTTACAGATAATAATTGTGAAATTAAAATTCTCTTTCTAAAGTTTTTTTCTGAAATGGATATGTAACCATTTTTTTCGAATATTTGGTCGAAATACTTGTGAAACTATCCTAATCTTCATACATTTGGATTCACAAGATTCTTCGTTTTTATTACCATTTGTCTATTTGAAGTTTACCTTTATCATAAAGTCGAGATTGCGACGTTAAAGTTTTGTTAATTATTATAAAAAGGCATAATCTAAAAACGCCAATTTCTTTCCAACACATTGCGCAACAACAAACTACATTTTTTTCAATAAACAATAATAAGTAATTACAATAATCGGGATATCGTTACACCGTTTATCAAATTTAATTACACAACCAACCCTTGAAATGTTTTTAAAGATTTTATAAGTTTTGCGCGAGGGGCTTTTAATTTGAGGCAGATGTGTTTGGTGCTGCGTTTAAACGGGCATTATAATATGTGAATTCACTTGCAAGCTTACTTGTTCCAGTGAATCTGGTGTAATTGAAATCTCTGTGCAAATTAATTAGAATAAAATACCTGTATTTTTAGAAATTTTTGTAAGTATTTGATAGTTTAATTTAGTAGTGACTAAAATCTGTCTATGGTGAATTTATCTTAACTTATCTTAAATTTATCTTGCTGCTTAGCAGTCAAAGAAACCATATTTTGAAACTACAAATGATAAAAATCTGCTAGAAGTTGCTTCATAGTCATATGAACCACGTTCTATAGGTACATACTTTTAAAAAGCAACTTTGATGTTAAAACACATTAAATAAATAAATGTTTCTGGACATTTCACACAGCATCTCTAGCCCCATACTAAGAAAATCTTATACTATGGAAACCAGATAACTGATACAATACTAAGATACATTTTGTTTGTAAATACATACATAGAATACAATATAGCACCCAGAGACAGAACAAATATCCATGTTCATAACACAGACGTTAAAACGTTAGATTTTTTGTGCAAGTTGAGTAACTAGACAGTAGAGACATGAAACCTGCTGTCTAGTACAAACACAGCACCGTGGTTTTTGCATGGACATCGGCGCAAGCGCACGTGACTTCCAATTTAATTGCCCTAATTAGATCAAAGGTGACACCGGCTCTACAATGTAAGACAGTATAAAAGATGTTCAATATTTCTTGTGTGTCCGATTGATATACATTTTTCATAAACAAATAATCATAATCATAATTGATTTAGTGCTGAAATAATTTACATTGAGTGAATAGTTATTTACTTGGCTAGCATGCTACACCTTCGATCGCATCGTCACTTCCCATCAGGTGAGAGCGTGGTCAAAAAAAAAAGCATCAAAAAAAAAGCTAAAATCGTACAGCACGATCGTAGCGCATCTAAGCTATTTAGCTCAGCGTAAAAAGCTGCTATTAAAACCTAACTGCTATTTTAAATGCTTTTCCAGCTTAACGGTCTTTACAGCTGTTAAGCGCAAATCATTTCGATTCGCTAGTGATTTCATACTATTTTTATTGCTGAAGACAATGGTGAAGTCTATGTATGGTGATTTTGTCATGTCAGAAACATACGGCAAGCGTGAAAATTGGTTTGTGTAAGGGTGGTTCCGTACAAAAATAAATAATTTAAAATATAAATATATAAATAAATAAATATGTGTGGACATTTTACACAGCGCTATCTACCCCAAATTAAACAAAGCTTGTACTATAGAAACCAGATGACCGATACAATACATAGATACTTTTTTTGTAATATATACATGGAATACAATATAACACCTAGACACAGAACAAACACACAAATGTTTTTCCTGAGTGGAAATTGAACCTTCAACCTATAGTTCAGAAGGATTGCTACCAACTGAGCTATTAGGCCAGTCGAATTCAGTTAGATTAAAACCAGATTAAACTTGCAAATAATATGGAAACTGAAATGAGCATTCGCATGTGAATGTTCGCATATGTTCGTTGTGAACATATTTTATTTCATCCAGCAGCTGATCGGTTCGCTGTTTACCTAATATTCCACTTGTAACGTGCTCGAATCGAACGTTACTTATAAGTTCATGATTAACAGTTTAATTATATAAGTTGTTTTTTATTTAGTTACGTAGATACCAAACTTTTGGATGAGACAAAGCATTTGAAATTCGAATCGATGGCTCAAAAATGTGTGATGTAATACTTCTTCGGTTTTGCCTGCAGTTAATCATTCAATGATTATATCTTACTGACAATCGATTACAGAACACAATGTTACTTGCGGAACCCTAATAAAAACACGTCATTCTAAACGCTTTATGAAGCTATAGCGTCTTTAATAGCTAATATACATCATTAACCACCTTTGTATTCTGCTCTCATGACAATTAAAAATATTTTTCCACGTGATAATATGTTTTATGGCAACACCACAGGTGTCTGACGTCTGCCACTGTCTGGAAAATAAGTTCTTTTCATATAACTACAGTAGTAGGTACCGATAACTGGAGGGGAAGAAAAATTCTCCAAGTTTTGAAGGAACTTTAAAAAATAACATAAACACAAAAAAACCCAGAAGCCTCTCCTGTGTTGTTTTTGTTAAACGAAAATTAGGATAAATAAATAAAATTTATTCAAGAAAAAATTATGTCCTAAAAAACAAAACTAAAATAAAATTTAAAACTATGCATTAGCAAAACTAAATGTAAGGTTGGTCTCTAGGCCGATATCAATAGGCAACGTGCCGATAATGCTGCCAGCATTGCCCCCTTTAATGGCAATGCAATGCCTTTGAGCTAAATAGAGACCAGTATTTTGGTCACGTGTTGCCTCGATCAGTCGTTCCAAAATATCTTTGTAAATTTTGTGGGCACTCGGTCCCCACGGACCCAACGTCTCGACACCGAAAGGCGCAAATATGTAACCACTGTGGGTATTATATTTGGGCTTTTTCAGGCTTTCTGCGGATTCGGCTGCCGCACCAACCTTACCCTGTGTACCGTGAAGTTGTGACGGCGCAAGGGTGTCCACACAGGTTGCGTCCCAAACTAGCAAATAGCCGTTCGCCTGATGTTAAACGACACGGCTGCCCATATCAGCTGCAGTGTCACTCGGAACTCTAAAGTATAGAGGTTCGCGTGACACTGCACTGCGCACGTCATCCAGAGACATCAGCACAATCTAGTAATAAGATTACTAAACTGTGAGATCAGATCATAAAGTCTCATTTGCCCAGTAATTTCACTAGCTACAGTGCCCTTCAAACCGGAACACAGCAGTGCTTGCGCACTACTGCTTGGCGGCAGAATAACTAGCAAAGCGATGGTACCTACCTAGACGAACTTTGCAGTAAATTCCTACCACCTAGTAAAAATATGTGTTGCAATCAAGCTCCCTAGCTGATCACGAGATGTGACAAAACGTCTTAGTAATTTCAAAGGAGCTACCACACCTGGATTATTAGCATGACTATGGTATTACCATAACTGAATCAATTTTTTTAAGGAATTTATACCCAATTATCTTAAAAAGAAGTGTCAAAATTCACTTCAACCTTTTAACGTTAAACACTGAAGTGTCATGTTTCATTCATATCGCAAAAAGCCTAAGTGCACTTATGCCTTTTTAAGGTAATGGAGTAAAAACTGAATATTAGCGAGTAGCTGTCAATTAGTACAGAGTTAAAAAATATGATAAAAGCCCTATGATAGGCTAAAAATACAATTTTTCTTGTAAATTTTTAGTAGTTTTTATATAATTATCAGCAGTGTCGGAACTGTGATAAAATGTTGTAAAGTGTTTTTTCTTTATGTATTAAATTTTTTTTGCACCTGGATGTGTAAACGGGGAAACCATCTAATAGTGTTGTGATAAATTGAAGGGGTGAGAATAAAAAGGGTTTAACTGATTTTTTTCACAAAATGATTTATGGGTATCGTTAGATTCAGCGTGAAATTATTTACAATCATACATTCTCAAAATACCGAAATGTGGCTAAAATCTCGAGATTTTGAATCTAAAAACGATTTATTTGTCACAGGAATACAGTTCGCTTAGCATAAAAACATTATTATATTTATATTATTATATCATATTTTTACAGTAATTGTATGAATTAGTACTATATTAAGTATCTTAAAATAGAATTAAAACATTTTCAAGCAACTGAAACTTACATAAACCTTTTCTATTACTTTATAAGCACTCTACATTAAAATGAAGCCGTTGACGTTTGTAGTCAATTTTCTCGAAACTATCAATTTGTTAGTTAAACCCTTTTTATTCTCAACCCTTCAATTGTAAGTAGGACATAGAAGAATAATTATATAAAAATAGAGATTTCTATTTCCCTTGGTCATCGCATCGCGTGAACGGATGGAACATTTTCGCAAATTCTTTTTTTGTTGTGTTTAATATTGCCAGAAGGTTTTTATGAAAGAAAAAAATTAAAAAGATTAGCGGAATATTAGAAAATGTTCCCAACGTGAGTTGAATTTTATTTATTCGGTTTCAACCTACTTAGTTTTTGGAATTCATGTTCAACCCCCTACATGACATAATAATAATAATAATAATGTGTGGACATCTCACACAACGCCATCTAGCCCCAAACTAAGCAAAGCTTGTACTATGGGAACCAGATAACTGATACAATACTTAGATAGCTTTTTTTTTTGTAAATACATACATAGAATACAATATAATCATAATCTACTATATAAAAATAAGTCGGGTTTTCCTTCCTGACGCTATAACTCCAGAACGCACGAACCGATTTCCACGGTTTTGCATTTGTTGGAAAGGTCTCGGGAGGTTTATAGCAAAGAAAATTCAGGAAAAACAAACATTTTAAGTAGATGGCGCCGGTGCGTGATACATTGTTTGACAGCTACTGTTACATAAAACGAAGCCTGGTGGCGAAACGGAGTTCGCCGGGTTTGCTAGTTACTTGTAAAAAACAATTGCAAATATAAATCTGTCACCCGTACAAAGTAAAGGCTTATTTATACACAGTGTATGCAACCACGCTCCGTATCGGACAGCACTCGTATAAACAGATGTGCAAACGAATTAATTTTCTGCAATTTTCACCGTAACTATGAAATGTTAATAAGCAGTAAGGGCATTTTACCTTATTTGGCAAGTTACTGGTATCACTGACATCAACAAACCCACCTGCTGTACGGTTAAATTGTCAATTTATAAGTATTGATTAGTGGTAAAACATAAAAAACGAATATATTAAAAACAATGTAGCAGATATTTAATTAAATGAGTAACATATTTTTATTTGTGTAGGTTTTATCTATAATTCATGCGCCATGTCCAAATAAAATATTGGGCAGGAGCATTCTGCTTAATTTAGGGCTAGATGTCGTTGTTTGAGATGTCCACACAACAACTATCTTGGTACCAAATTTCATCCAAATCCATTCAGCCGTTTGAGCGTGAAGGAGTAATAAACATACATACATACACACATACAAACTTTCACCTTTATAATATTAGTGTGATTAGTGTGATTGTATAAGTGTAGTAGTGTGTAGAAGTGTAGGTACGGACCTAAGTGCGCATAATCTTAAGCGCGCATGATGAGTGTCCTTTTAATACTACTATACAATACAATACAATACAAAAATTCTTTATTGTACACCAGAAGAAAAAACAGTTACAGATGATGAAACTTAAAGCTATAGTACAATGGGCGGACTTATCGCTAAAAGCGATCTCTTCCAGTCAACCTTTGGATGGAAAGAATTGTTAGAGAGATAGAGGTCGGTGGTGTAAACAAATTGAGTAAAATTGAAAATAATGAAATTTATAAAAAATAAAAATAAATAAAGATAATATAGATACGTATAATAAATAATCAATAAATTAAATATAACTGATTCATATATACTAGATAATGTATAAGTATAAATATAAACAAATACTATACTTATACACTTACTTATACTATCATACTAATTACACTAATATTATAAAGGTGAAAGTTTGTATGTGTGTATGTGTGTACAAAACCATGTTAAGCCATCGAACTGTGCTCAAGTAGAGATTTCATTCATAAAGTGATCAATTAGTGAATGAAATCTCTGCTTGAACACCGATCGATGACTGAGCATCGTTCTGTAATACGGACCTTAGAATAGTTTTCCACGCAGCACCCATACTGTTCCGACTGCGTAAGGATATGTCACGGTCCAAGGGAGACAACGGTGATGCATGCTGGGTCCGATCATGTTATGTTCGTAAACAATAGTACGCATCACCGAGAGCTTAGCTTTACAAACATTAGTGGCATAAGTATTCTGTATTATTCAGACCCTGTCTGTATTCGCATCCCTGTCAGCTGGGCAGCGTTTCGGAATCTTTAACCTATATTTTTGTCAAAAATACCGCAGACCGAATAAACGAGTGTGCTTTAGACCACACGACTGAAGTAAAACTTCCTTAGTTTAGCTCCATCTATCGGCCGGTATAAGTTTGTTTTTGCTTTGTTTAATTTAAATGCCGCCATCTTGACAATAGTAAATTGCCATTTTACCGGACATCACATCACACTAATATTATAAAGGCGAAAGTTTATATGTGTGTTTGTGTGTATGTTTGTTACTCCTTCACGCTCAAACGGCTGAATGGATTTGGATGAAATTCGGTACCAAGATAGCTTATACACTGGATTAACATATAGGCTACTTTTTATTCCGAAAAAATAAATGTTTCTGTGGGATGAGCAAATAAGTAAAATACTTTTTATCCGCGGGTGAAACCGCGGGGTGCAACTAGTATAAACATAATAATACAAATTTTAAGTTATTGTTAACTTTGTTATGTCGACAATGAACATTTCCGTGAATCAACTTCCGTTCGTCTGGCTACGTATTCACCAGCTTACTCCATGAGAAGTGAGAGTAAAGAAGCCATGTTTTTTCATCGTTATTCAACTGTTCAATCAATGCTAGCAGCATGTTCTTCAAAAACATAAATGGATGTCGTTTAACACTAACAAAGACTTGAAACCCTAGATTTATAGCATTCATCAGCAATAAATTATGAAACAGAAGTAAAGAAAAATAAAAACGTTCATCAACATTCCAAACAGACAAAACGCAAAACATGTACGTCGATTATAAATCATTAATTTTTCCTTAAATGGTTTTGCTTTATTTACATGAAAAAAAAAAGTACAACTTTCTTGATGATATATGCAACATGGAAAAGTCATGTTTTATGTTATTCAGTCTAGTTAACCGTGTAAGGAAGTTAATGGGGCTGCGTAGCGCCATTTATCTGTTATGACGTTCGGTGATGATATTTTATAGGTTTTCCACAGGACAAGTGTTTGTGTCTAGGTGTTGTGGGAACATTGTACTAGTAATTCCTGGGTCCCTAGATACAGGGAATCCTAGGGTCCAGATCTATGATCCTAAGATCAAGATAATAAATAAATAATAAATAAAAATCCCCCTACTAACGATCACATACATAGGTATGTTAGTTTGGGACTAGATGGCGTTGTGTGAGATGTCCACACATATTATTATATTATTATTATTATATGTTTTCCTAATATTGATTGTTTTATTGATTCATAGTAATATTGATTCATTGAACAAGGTAATATAGCATTATTCCGTGCACAGCGTATCACAATATTTCTACAATAAATATTTACTACTAACATATTTTTTTATAATGATGTGTCTTGTGAATACTGATGGAACTGTATTTATCATTAATGTTGAGTTTGAATGATTGATAATTTTTTAGTACCGCGTTGACTGAATTACGGGAGTGACATGATACCTACAAAAAATGTCTTGTGAATTGAAGGGGTGAGAACAAAAACGGTTTGACTGATTTTTTTTTCACAAAACGACTTATGGGTATCTTTGGAATCAGCGTGAAATTATCTACAACAATACATCCTCAGAATACCGAAATGAAGCTTAAATCTCGAGGTTGTCAGTCAAAAACGGTTTATCTGACACAGGAATACATAGCTTAAAACATTATTATATTTATTATATTATTACAGTAATTGTACGAATTAGGTCTATGTTTAGTATTTTAAATAGATTTAATACATTTTCAAGCAACTGAAACTTACATATACCTTTTCTTTTACCTTATAAGCACTCTACATTAAAATGAAGTTGAAGTTTAAAGTCAAAACTATCAATTTGACAGTTAAACTCTTTTTTGTTCTCACTCTTTCAATTGTGAATGGAAAAGGCTCACGATTCAAGTCTAAATAACAAAACAGCCTACGATAAAAAATATAATACATGAAAAATACTATTTTAAGAAAAACAGTTTCTAAGTTATCGAACAGAAAATTACCAATGTTTTTTTTCGGTTGGATTTTCAGAACCAATTTTATAGCTTAAGATTTATTAATTTACTTTATTGTATAAAAGCTGAGTACATACAAAGGGTACTCAGTTTTTATACAACAAAGTAAATTCTGATTCTGATATGATAAAGACTTCTGAGGGTTTTTTATTCGCGCATAATGATTTAATTACTTATTTTTATTTACTTCTATTCAGCGCCCATTGAAGGGCAATCAACGTGGTGAATTAATACCCATTTGTACTAAAGCTTAATAACTCCTAAGTTTGCACTCCCTAGCCTCCGGTTCTCATACGTTTGTCAAGCTCGTGTCAAATCAACATGCTAAATGCTGCGTTCTCATTGGTTAAGACAGCCGATGATCAACAAGCAACCAATGAGCGTTCAGTATTGAGGCTGCAAAGTTGACACGAATTTAATAAGCGCATACGAGATCCCGGAGGAAAGTGTTGCTTAGCTAAGTTGTATTTTAATAGACTTTAGTACAGATGGACACTGTTCCAGTGAGTGATGGCTCGGGTCCCAGCAGTGGGAACTCAGTGAACTCACCACCGTCTCTGTTTGTTGAAAAATATAATCTGGGAGTTTTAAAGTTAAGAGTGAACCAATATCTTCTAGGTAAGCATTTTCATCGCTGATCACGTCGTCACTTACCATCAGGTAAGACAGTGGTCAAATGCAAGCCTATCTATACATATAAAATTCAAAGTCCTGACTGACTGACTGAATTACTTACATATCAACGCACAGCCTTGGAGTTTTGGCTGGAAAACGAAACAGATCGCATCACCGCATTGTATTATTTTCAAAAACTTGTGTTATTTTCATTGTTAGTGCATAAAATTGGTGGCGTTTTATTCGTTAAGTGCTGAATTACAGGCATGAGTATGAGAAAGTGATATGATGATGGTGAAAGGTTTTTTTTGTGTTGTTTCCAAAACTTCATAGAAGCTTCTGGTAAAGTTGCCACCACTTTACTAGGAGTATGACTTGACTACACTAGACTTGATGACTTGGACTGTGACTTGACTAAACTTGACATATATATATATTCGTGTCGATTCTGTGTCGCATTCTTTAAAATTAAAGTAAACTTAAAGTATGGCGGTACTCTTCAGATAAAGGGGAAATGAAAAAGACGGAAATATGTTAATTTCGTTTAGCTTTAGAGTATGCGACACAAAATCGACAACAATATATTAATTAACTTGAGAAATTACCAATTACTTGACTAACTAAATACACAAAAGCGTGGAGCCAAACCAAAACAAAAAAACACACAGCTTAAACCGCTGGTCCTAGAGACTTGAAATTTGGAGGGTGTGTTTTTTGTAAAGTGTAGATATCCACTAAGAAAGAATTTTTCGAGATTCCACTCCTAAGAGGGTGAAATGGGTGGTTGAATTATTTTCCTATAGGCCACGCGGGTGAAGCCAGGTAGGTAGCTTTTAGCAAAGCTCTTTCATAAATATAGTACTACGCTACGATTGCGGTAAATTTCAATTTGACTGTTTTTATGTTAGACATTTTGGCTGGGTACATCCGGTTTTGACGATCCTTTTTTATTTGATAGCTGGTGCTTTCCGTATTGTTCCATTCTAGTTAGGTCCAGTTCTCACAATGGCATTCATGAAACCATATAACTCAAGTTGGTTATTTACACTTTGCGTTTTTTTTTATGTTACGAAATAACATGACGAGCAAGCCGCTCTCCCGATGTTAAGCGACACGACTGCCCATATCAGTTGCGGTGACACTTGAAACACTAAATTATAGTTTCGCGTGAGACTGCACGTCATTCTGAGACAGCACGGTCTGGTAATAAGATTACAAAACTGTGAGATTAGGTCATAAAGTCTCATTTGCCCTGTAATTTCACTAGCTACAGTGCCCTTCAAACCGAAACGCAGTGCTTACTTGCTGCTTGGCGGCAGAATAACTAGCAAAGCGGTGGTACCTACACGAACTTTGCAGAAAAGTCCTACCACCTAGTAAATAAAGTAAATAAATAAAGTATCTACTCTTAGCTAATTCGCAGTAATTTTTATTAAATAGATTGATCATAGTTCCGATTGTTTCACTGTAATGATTACGTTTAATCGATTTCTTGTAGTTCTACTTATTGTTTCATGACATTGACGGATTGTTTCTTCACCGCACTCCATAAGATCTTTGTTTCAACGGATTAAAATTAATATTTCACCTGAAATTACTTGCATCATTATTGCAATCTAATGTTTCTATATCTTTTTGTACTTTCTATCTTAAAGAATTTTCGGTCTTCACAGATTTATACCAAAATCAGCTTAATTTAATACACGTTTAGAGTTCAAATTTGCTCAAGATAACAATTTTACTTCAAGCAATTTAAGTACACAATAAGTGCAACAAACATTAATCATACGAAACCGAATTGTTTTAGATCTATTTTGGTGTTACACAGCAATTTGTGTTTTATCACGAGCGATCTTAAGTTTGAATTCCCGTGATTTAAGGTTCGAAGTTAAAGTACGGGGTACACCAACACCATAGATTGACATTTAAATGCTTAAGTGGAAGTGAAAGGCTGAGAATACGATATTTTTGATTAAAATTGGAATATAATTGCGTCTCCCACGTAGAGGCTTCCCGTAATACTCAGGCAGGCTGTTTTTTGTCGTTTAGTTTCGGGTCGGTTGATACTAAATATTTGATATACGAAAACTTATCTAGTTTTATCTAACATTAGAAGCGTTATGTTGACAGCCTCTGTGGTGTGGTGGTTGAGCAGGTCGGATAATAGCCTGGAGTGATGGGTTCGATTCCCGCGGCAGTCTGGGTGTTGTGGGACCATGGTCTTCGTGGTTCCTTTTAAACTAGGATTCCCTGTGTCTAGGGACCCAGGAACTACGAGGACCATGGTCCTACAACACCCAGACTCATCAGAACTAGTATTTGCGCTTTTTTCCTTGCACAAATAATTGTCCTGCTGAAAGAACCGAACCCGCTACCTCCGGGCTATGAACCCAACTATTCAATCGCCACACCACAGAAGTTGTCAAAAAATTACATGAAAATATTTGATAACCTACAGGAATCTATTGCAAAAGGCAATTATATACTTGGAAATACATACGTACATACCTACATAATTACCAAGTAAACTTCCTTTAGAGTTGTAGATAATATGCTAATATATAACCAACTTTGACTTAAACCGTACAAATTACTGACTTTCTCAATACTTGCAAATAACTGGTCTCATCTAGCATTTCTATTACTTGCAGTTTAAATTCTCAACTACACTGTATTAATTAGCAGTGCATGTATATGCAGCCGTAATTACTTCTAATTATAACAGTACGTTTAAAAATAACTGGACCATTGACCATTGGGAACAGATCCCTCATACGTCTCTCTCGTAATACTTTCGATTTGAAAAACGCGTACGTAGAGGGTTCTAAGTAAACTGGGCAGTAATGCTAAGAGAAATAAATGATGCTTGACCAAGCGCAGAGAATTAATAAATAAAAAGTAAGTCGTTTCAAAGCGTAACATTGATTGTTTGATATAAGTATCGCAAATTATATGATAATTATTTAGGTAAATAGGTTTTAATTTTTTTTTAAATAATTATGGAGCCGGACTGTTGTTTTAGACTTATCACTAGTTACTTTTTTATTTGTTACGAGCTTTTGCCCGCAGCTTCGCCCACGGCGTGGCCTATAGGAAAATAATTCAACCACCTATTTCACCCTTGAAAGGGTGGAATTTCGAAAAATCCTTTCTTAGCGGATGCCTACGTCATAACATGTACCTGCATGCCAAATTTCAGCCCGATCCGTCCAGTGGTTTGGGCTGTGCGTTGATAGATCACTATGTCAGTCAGTCAATCAGTCAGTCACCTTTGAGTTATATATGCCTATTTCACTTAATTTGTGCTTGAACAAAACGTGTTGACTGTAAATGTGCTTGAGCACTACATCAAGGAGGAGGCTACATTAAGGCGCGACTTTTCAATCATATTTTTTGAATATATTTTTTTTAATTTCATTGGATTAACAAAGGAGGATGAAAATGAAAGTGATTTTATTACACTAGTTCGTAAGTATTATATTTATTCCTGCTTATATGACTATGACTATGAGACTATGAAGAGACTATCTCTCTATGTTTTTTTTTTTTTTTTTTTACTTCAAGCTTTAGCATTTGACCGCGCTCTCACCTGATGGGAAGTGACGATGCGATCAAAGGTGTAGCATGCTAGCCAAGTATTTATCTTTCTCTATATTTTTGACCGTATATTTAGCTTTTAAATTTATGTATGAATTAAGTAGTTAATTGGGTTATGCAAAATTGATGAGCTAGTCGTTCACCTGGTGTTAAGCGACACGGCCGTCCATAACAGAACAGTGTCACTCGGAACTCCAAAATATAAAGTTACACGAGACACTGCATTGCGCACATCATCCTGAGATATCAGCACAGCCTGGTAAAAGGATTACTCGACTGTGAGATCAGATCATAAAGTCTCATTCGCCCAGTAATTTCACTAGGTACAGTGCCCTTTAAACCGGAACACAGTAGTGCTTGCGCACTACTGCTTGTCGGCAGAATAACTGGCAAAGCGGTGGTACCTACCTAGACAAACTTTGCAACAAAATCCTACCACCTAGAAAAAAAAATTATGTCTGACAATTTATGATCACTAATAAAGGTGTTCTGGGACCATGGTCCTCATAGTTCCTGGGGTCCAAAATTCAGGAAATCCTATTTAAGGTCCAGGATCTATGTTTGTGAACAGCGCTATTTATATATTTAATATTTATTAAAAATAATGTTTTTAAAATATAAAAAAAACCTTTAGCGTCTACTTCCTTAGCTAAATTTTACATGTCACCATTTTAAACAATGTACTTCTTTTAACGCTCTATCCACCATCTTTAATAAATAAATTTATTACGCTGGTAAAATGTAAATTACGATCGCCAATTTATCCTTTAATATGACATCAGCTATAATTTATACATTAAAATGATTGCGTTATCTTATTTAAAAAAATTGTCGGTGAGGTGAATGAGACAACCACTTAGTTGGACACGTTCTTTATTACTGATTGGCGCAAACCGCGTCGTAGATAGGGTAGGTACGTATACATATATTATTCGCATAGGTAGATACACATCATTCCTCCACACTTATTTCGGGAACCTGGTGACAAAACATATAACGACATTTACTTAGGGTATGAACATGAGAACAAACTTCAAACGTCTACCTATACTTATACTTAATTAATCAGAATACTACATATACGTTATTAATTAAAACGGTAATGAACGTAATAAACATAGATAATAAATAGTAGGAATATTTACTTAAAATGTGTACAAAACTAAAGATACAGCTACAAATACTTTTTAAAATCGACAATCTCTCGGTTACGCCTCGAGCGCACGGGTGTGAGTGACGGCGCCGATGGTACCAAAACTCGAGCGGCACTGTGCGAGTGTTCCGGCTGCTCCGGCTCGGCGCGCGCGGCTGACGCCGGCAGCAGCGGCGGCGGCGGCGGCGCCTCGGTATTCTCCTCGGTCCCTCGCTCACACTCTACAGCCTCACAATCACCCCATTCTTCCCCGAGCTCATCATTTACGACGCATTCATTAACCAGTGGCACTCGTGATTCAGGTCCTTCTTCTAACGCTAATTCAACGGGCCGGCCCTGTGAGGACGAAATAATTACAGCGTCAGCTGGTGGAATGGAAGGACTCTGATGAGACACACTGCAGCTAGTATTTTCATTAAGAAGTTTTTCTTCACCTGTATATTTGATTACCTGATCAACATGTCTAATACAGTCATCATTTAAATCATAAATAAAAATCTTATACATTTTATTGCCTATCTTCTCTTTTATTAAGCCTAACTTCCAAGTTTCCTTCCGTGCACTGTACCATCGTACCCATACTTTATCTTTTACTTCAAAATGTCTTCTTCCGGGCACTGTTGATTCATTAACTATGTACTTCTTATCTGATGGCAATATTAAATCTAGTCGTGACCTTAACTGCCTGCCAAACATTAACTTGGCCGGAGCTTCTCCAGTGGTACAATGCACGGTGTTCCTATAATTAAAAAGATATCCTAGCAGCTGTTCATGTATTTTATTTATAGATAAATTTTCCATAACGATGCATCTTAACATTTTCTTACATGTTCTTACTGAATTCTCGGCTTGGCCATTACTGGGCGGGTGATATATGGGTGACGTCATATACTTTATACCGTTAGATGCGCAAAATGTTCTAAACTCCACAGAATTTATTTTAACATCATTATCAGAAATAAGTGCACTTGGAAAACCAAAGGTAGAAAATATTCCTTTTAATTTTGCAATTAGTGCACTCGTGGAAGTACCATTATTCATGTACAGACACTCCAACCATTTGCTATAGGAATCTATAAGCACCAAGTATACCCTCTGCCCTACGGTCATGTAGTCGATGTGGACGCGCTGCCAGGGCCCCGCGGCGCGCGGCCACGGCGCGGGGGGGTCCCGCGGCGGAGCCGCTCGCATGCTTACACACGTGACGCATGACCCGATCCACTGCTCAATTTGACCGTCTATCCCTGGCCACCACATCCTACTGCGCGCGTTACTTTTGCTTTTTATTATACCTAAATGCGACTCGTGCAATTCTCGTAACATTTTCTGCTGCAGATCTAACGGTATTACGATTCTGTGACCTCTAAACAAGCAACCGTTTTCGAATTGTAGATCGGCTTTACATTGAAAATAGGGCAATATAGATGTACAGTTTATTTTACGCGGCCAGCCTTGTTGCATATACCTAATGACCGTCCTAAGCGTCGCATCGCGTTCTGTCATCTTAGCTATTTCGCTCACAGTTGTTGCCGGTGACGCCTCGTCAAGGAACCTCAGGGCGTAGTAGGTATCTATATCGCTATCAATACTATCCCCGTCTATTGCGGTGTCGTTCAGTGGAGCGCGTGAAAAAAAATCAGCGACTTGATTTTTATCGCTGGAAACGTACTGCACTGTATAGTTATACGCGGATAGTATAATCGCATATCTTTGTAACCTTAGCGCTGTCGTGACGGGTATTCCTGACTGACTATTAAAAATTGATACCAACGGCTTATGGTCAGTTTTTAAAATAAAAGGATCATTACGGCCGTACAGATACTGATGAAAACGTTTGACTCCGAATATAATGGCGGTCGCTTCCTTCTGTATCTGACTATAATTCCGCTCACTGACGGTGAGCGAACGCGATGCATATGCGAGCGGGCGCTCGCTGCCATCCGCAGCTCGCTGCGAGAGCACGGCTCCGAGGCCCGCGGGCCCCGCGTCCACCGCCAGCACCAGCTGCGCGTCGGGCTCGAATTGAGCCAGCACGCGCTCCGACGCCAGCTCGCGCTTCACGGCTACGAAACTGCGCCGCTGCCGGTCGCCCCACTCCCACGCGGCGTCCTTACGCAATAAGTCGTGAAGTGGGCTCAGCACAGAAGACGCATTGGGAATAAAGTTTCTATAATAATTTAGAACTCCTAAGAATCTTTTTAATTCAGTCACGTTAGTAGGCTCCGTCGCACCTATTATGGCCCTCACTTTATCTGGGCAAGTAGTCAATCCTGCTTTACTAATTACGTAACCTAGATACTTGACGCTTTCCTTAAAAAACTCACATTTATCTTTGTGTAAGCGCAGCCCCGCTTCGCTTAATCTAGTTAAAACTTCACCTAAGTTTTTCAAATGGGTTTTTATATCTGGGCCCGTGATGCATACATCGTCTAGCCAGATGCTCACTCCGTCAATGCCAGAAAGAAGTGTTTCCATGGATTTTTGGAAAATTGCAGGAGCGTTGGCTAATCCATAAACTAATCTCGTATATTTAAATAACCCTTTATGAGTATTAATCGCCGTCAGCTCCTGAGATTGTTCGTCCAAAAAAAATTGGTTATACGCGTTTTTTAAGTCTATTTTACTGTATAGCTCACCCCCTCCAATTCTGGCAAACACCTCTTCAATTCGAGGTAGGGGGTATTTTTCAATTATAAGATCCTTATTTAATGTAACGGAAAAATCCCCCGCTATCCTAACTTGACCGTTATCTTTTATAATTGGCACTATCGGAGTAGCATACTGCGCATGGTTAATAGGTACTAAAATACCTAAGCCTACCAGCCGGTCCAGCTCTTCTTCGACCTTGTTCCTTAGGGCAAAGGGTACAGTCCGCGGCTTATAAAACTTAGGAACTGAGTTGTCTTTTAGTTGCAAGTGCACCTTAAATTTATTAAAAGCACCCAATTCGTCAAGCCACAACATAGAAAACTTTTCTAATAAATTATGCAGTTCTGATGCGTCGCTATGCAGTGCATTAATATCACACGTTATGGCCATATTAAATGCGGACATAAAATCCCTACCTAGCAAAGGCGGCCCTCCATTTTTGATGACAAAAATCTTGATATATTTTTTTGTTTTGTTGAAAGTTGCCTCAATATTAAAATAGCCTGACGGAGAAATTTTATGTCCATTATACAAACACATTTTTACATAGCAATTACGTAACCGATAATCTGCAAATTTTTCTTTGTATAATTCCTCTGATATTACACAACTACCGGAGCCCGAGTCTAGCTCCATTGTAATAAATTGACTCCCTAATTTAATATCGATTGTAATGGGCTTGTTAGTCACATACCTTAAATTAAAGTTTTGACATTCCTCACAAGATGTGTCCTTCGAATCAGCTTCACGGTCTTGATCCGCGGCGACGTGGTAAACGCATGATTTATTTATATTATTTTCACACACTTTTTTTAAGTGACCCGCACCGCACTTAAGACACCTATAACCCTTAAAACGGCACTTTTCACTCGTGTGATTTTTCATCCCACAAACCGAACAACGGGATGAATCAGTAGCACTAGCTCTGCCGTACCGCCCAGCATCACTTCCGCGGCTGGACTGTGGCTGAAACTTCGCCCTATATACTGGTTCCTCTTTGATGTGGCCAGCTTCACTATTCGACATCATTACCTTCGCCTGCTTAGCGCATGCCGCCTGTTCTGCCAACTCAATAGCCCTCGTCAGCGTGAGTGAAGACGGGTCCTGCTCAAACAGCTTATCGCGTTCCGGGCCCGAGCCCAGGCCAAGGACGAAACGATCCCTCAGATTCGTTTCCAGAGCGGTGCCGAAATCGCAATAGCTTGCCAGTCCTCTTAGTCGCGCCGCCCAGTCTCCTAAAGATTCGCCTGAAGTTCTGCTCGCTGCATAGAAATTTGCCTTGTCCACAAATGAACACTGTTTCGCCTTGAAATGGTCGTCGAGTAATTTAACGAGATTTGCATATTTTAATGTCTCCAACTCAGTAGGGTACGCCAGATTACGTACCAAGCGGTAAGTCTCATTAGACAGGTGGGTTAGAAGAATCCCACTTTGACTTCCTTCTTCCACACGATTTATCTTCAAAAACTGCGTTAGTCTGCTCTTGAAAATCGACCATTCACTTGTTTTGTGATCAAAAATAGGCAAATTGCCTAAATAAGCCATTTTTTTTTTCTTTGCGTGGGTAGGATCGCACGATCGTCGTCAGTGAGGTGAATGAGACAACCACTTAGTTGGACACGTTCTTTATTACTGATTGGCGCAAACCGCGTCGTAGATAGGGTAGGTACGTATACATATATTATTCGCATAGGTAGATACACATCAGTCGGGCATATAAAAACTGTCAATTTGACATTTAACATTATGTTGACCTAAAGGTGTATACGGTTAGAAGGATTAAAAATTGCTTTCTTCAATATAATAAATATATGTGGGCAGGAACGTGTTGTGGGTAGTTTGCAACCTATATAACTATAGGCCTTCAGCATGTCCGCACCGCGCCGTGTCTGGAACAAGAATGATCCGTAGCACACCAATCAATCCCTTTATATAGTCAGACAGGTAGGGGCGCCATGACAGTTGCCGGTGCTGCCACTGTAATAAATTTAATGCCACCACAGGGTAAATTACGGTGCTCAATCGCTGTGCATAGAGTTTATAACTGGACGTAGCCGCCGTCACGGCCATACTGACGTGCGTACGTCCTCGTACGCTTAGCTTCACTTTGTACCTGGTGAGGGACATAAGTATCAGTGTTATTGCTCGTTCATCCTGACAATTAAATTGAGTTAAACTTGGAGTCAAAGTCAAAACATCAGTTTTCAATTTGATTAGTCAAAAGTATTTTAACCTTCCAGTCATCGTCAGGGTTAACCCTTCAGGACCATTAGTATACCTTCATTTATAAAAAATGGACCGAATAATGCTAACCGGATAGATATCCCTATAGCAACCAAAAATCATCATTCCTACATTTTTTTAATGGACCAATTAGTGCTAGACCGGATAGACATCCCTTTAGCAACATACATTTTTTTTATGGACCATTAGTGCTAGACCGGATAGATTATCCCTTTAGCATTCGGACACATTTTTCTTATCATCATTTTTTAATTTTTTTTTCTTTATTTTTTTTCTTGAAAAAACGAATCATTACTTTTTTCCATAACTTTTTTTTCACTGGTCTGGTTAACCCTGCAACTAAATTTGATATTAGTGTCACGCGCCGTCACGTCATCATTCACGTCACGTCACGTTTCGCGTTGCTTGAAGAGTGATGTAGAAATGGGCAATCCCACTTCTGATATCGGCAGAAACGTGTTGTGGGTAGGTAGGTTGCAACCTATATAACTATAGGCCTTCAGCATGTCCACACCGCGCCGTGTCTGGAACAAGAATGATCCGTAGCACACCAATCAATCCCTTTATATAGTCAGACAGGTAGGGGCGCCATGACAGTTGCCGGTGCTGCCACTGTAATAAATTTAATGCCACCACAGGGTAAATTACGGTGCTCAATCGCTGTGCATAGAGTTTATAACTGGACGTAGCCGCCGTCATATACATAAATGTATAACAAATTTGCATGTGTGGTCTTAATTTTTTTTTATGTTAAGGAATGACGTGACGAGCTAGCCGTTCGCCTGATGTTAAACGACACGGCTGCCCATATCAGCTGTAGTGTCACTCGGAACTCTAGGTTCGCGTAACACTGCGCTGCGCACGTCATCCAGAGACATCAGCACAATCTAGTAATAAGATTACTAAACTGTGAGATCAGATCATAAAGTCTCATTTGCCCAGTCATTTCACTAGCTACAGTGCCCTTCAAACCGGAACACAGCAGTGCTTGCGCACTATTGCTTGGCGGCAGAATAACTGGCAAAGCGGTGGTACCTACCTAGACGAACTTTGAAAATAAAGTTAACAGTTCAAATTGACAATAATACAATACAATACAAAAATTCTTTATTGTAGACAGCCTTTGTGGTGTGTATTAGGGTTACGTTTCTCGTGAGAGAATGTGGAAGTGGCGAGAATAATATAATATGTAAATATTAGAGAATAAAAGATAAAATATAAAACAACCTGGTATATGCTGTAAAGTTTTATATTCAAGTGACATACAAAAGGCAGGTATCAAAAGGACATGGAACATAAATTATTTGAATTTAAATACTATATCAAAAAGGCTTTACTAACACGCCCCCTTAATTTATGCTTTCAAGGCCTAGTCAAGATACCCCCTTAAGTTTTACATTATATTATCTTAAAGCCCTAATCCTGTCATGCATTTATAATGTTTACATCTAGGCAAGGCTTTCGTTAATATATCAGCCGTCATATCATTTGTAGAATATATCTTAAAGAAATGTCCTTATTGTTCTTTAACACATCTCTAATGAAATGGTATCTTATATCTATGTGCTTACAACGAGAATGGAGAACTGGATCCTTAGCTAGCGCAATAGCACCCTGATTGTCTGCATATAAAGTAATTCTAGCATACCTTAGTAACTCAATTTCAGTAAGCAGACTATTCAGATAAACCGCTTCTTTCATACATTGTGATAGGCTTACATATTCTCTCTATAGACTCACAAGAAGAAGTAGAAACACACCTTTGTTTCTGTGATTCCCAACTTCCCCAGTCCGAATCTGAGTATTCTACCATTGACTCACCAGTCTTTTTAAACGAAAGACCGTAATTCTGTGTTCTCTTCAAATATCGCAACACACGCTTTGCGAAATTCCAACTCATTTCATTCGGATTTTCATTGAATTGTGCTAACTTTACCACACAATTCATTATATCTGGTCGACTTCCTGTTGCCAAGTACATCAAGCTTCCTATGAGCTCCCTGTATCCTTGTGTATTATTCACAACAGGCGCATTAATTTAACTTTTAGAGTATATTAATTTTTCATTCGGACACAATGGAATTGCAACATTCTTTACATTTTTCCATTCCAAAATCTTGTAATAATTTCCAAATATATTTAGTTTGTGACAACGTAATGACACCTTTGTCTCTGACAATGTCAATACCTAGAATATATTCGGCCTGTCCAAAGTGTTTTAGTTCACACTCTTTGGATAGTTCTTTCTTAAAGTCGTCCCTCTCGCACACACGTCACAATCATACAGCTCACGCTCATTTATCCTCTGAGTTTTTATACCAGCTTTGGTCAAAACTCTCAATAAATCCCTTGCATTCAAGTGTCCCATTCGTTCATGCCACAACCACACATTTTCCTCTGATACCACTGATGCAGATTCATACTGTTCCCTAACGTAATGTAAATTACTCTTACGATCCGCAACTACGACAATTTCCCCATGGCAATTTTTCACTATGGCCTCATCCTTAGTAAACATTACAGTACAACTTTTATCTGTAATCCTTGCCACTGAAATTAGGTTACATCGCAGATCAGGAACGTACAATGTGTCTGGCAATTGAACATTTGTTTTGGATTCACCTTTACATGCAGACAGCGTGACCATACCTTCACCTTCAACTTTTGTGGTCAAGTTGGAAGCTAAATTTAATTGACTCGATGACGGTAACAAACCCTCCACAAACTTGTTTACGTCCTTACATAGATGTGATGTACACCCGCTATCTAAGATCCAGTTTCCGTTTCCGTTGTACACACCATTACATTGATCTGTAACACAATTAAAAGAATCAAAACTGGTATCAAAAGGTGTTTTACATGTATCACTATCGACAACGTACTTTGCAGAATCTTTTTCTTTGTTTTCCGTGCATTCTGATGCTTTATGTCCAACTTTATGGCATTTGAAACATTTAAACTTGAATGTTTCCCGTTGTTTGTTAAACTTCTTTTTTCTCAAATTCTCTTTTGCGATCATTGCTTTTTCTTCAGAATTGTGCCTCGAACAGTATTCTTCAACGATTTTGATCTTTAGAGTTTCAGGATTCGGAATTTCGTCTCGAGACTCTATTGCACATCGGAAATTGTCAAACTCTGTAGGAAGACTATAGAGCAACATTATCGAAAATAGGTCATCATGAATCTCCACATCCATTGCACTCAGTTTATCCTTTATATCAAAAAATGTTGAAATATGTTCATAAAAGTCGCCAGGCTCGGTGAATCTCATCATCGTCAACCTTTTCAACAAAGTAGCCTTTTTCGCTGGTCCTTTTGATGCATATATGGATTCTAGCTTTAACCATACCTCTCTAGACGTTTTGCACCCTCTTACATGCCGTAACTCACCAGGAGACATACTCAGGATTAAGTCAGCTCTTGCCTTGGAATCTCCAACAATCCACGCCTGCGCTGCTCTTTCCTCCATTGGTTTTTGTTTACTACCATCCACATACCCAAACGCATCATTCTTGATCAGTAAAGCCTCTGCTTGTACTCGCCAGCTCTCGTAATTTTCTCTGGTTAAAACTTCAATCATTCTTGTTGTAGCCATTTTAACTATTCAATAAAATTACCTCAGCTCTCAATGTTTCCTTCAGCACAATCTTTATATAGAAAATTATTTTTCAGCAATGACACTCACTACAATATTATATTTTTCGCCTTCCGTTCTGGGCCCATAACCATTATTAGGGTTACGTTTCTCGTGAGAGAATGTGGAAGTGGCGAGAATAATATAATATGTAAATATTAGAGAATAAAAGATAAAATATAAAACAACCTGGTATATGCTGTAAAGTTTTATATTCAAGTGACATACTAAAGGCAGGTATCAAAAGGACATGGAACATAAATTATTTGAATTTAAATACTATATCAAAAAGGCTTTACTAACAGTGTGGTGGTTGAACAGGTCGGCTTATAACCCGGAGGTGGCGGCTTCGATTCCTGCGGCAGGAATAATATTTGTGCGCAGAAAAAAGGCGCAAATACTTGTTCTGAGTCTGGATGCTGTGGGACCATGGTCCTAGTAGTTCCTAAGTCCCTAGACACAGGAAATCCTAGTTATCCAGGATCTATGATCTATGTGATCGTTGGGCGTTATTATTATTATTATTATAATACACCAGAAAAATTACAGTTGCTTAAAGCTATAGTACAATGGGCGGACTTATCGCTAAAAGTTATCTCTTCCAGTCTACCTTTGGCTGGAAATAATTATTTGAGAGATAGAGGTATTAATAGTAATTAGTTGGTTGTTGCAGTTTCTTTTCTTTCTTTCTTCTTCTTTTACTAAAATGAATAATTGCGACAAATATTTACATCAATTCAATACAGCAAAACTTGTAGTATAACCAAAGGGTGATTATTCAATGACTGGATAAAGGTTATCCATGTAATACTTATTAATTTATAAAGTATAAACGGACTAAAACAAAATGACTAAAACGAAATGTATTCTTTAATCAGTGAAAAATGACTTATTTAATTTATATTTGATAGTGTCAATATAACTACAACTATTACACGGCTAACACTCACGAGATACAGTCGAGATATTCGACTGTATCTCGTGAGTGTTAGCCGTGTAATAGTTGTTACAGTCGAGATACTCGACTGTATCTCGTGAGTGTTAGCCGTGTAATAGTTGTTACAGTCGAGATATTCGACTGTATCTCGTGAGTGTTAGCCGTGTAATAGTTGTTACAGTCGAGATATTCGACTGTATCTCGTGAGTGTTAGCCGTGTAATAGTTGTTACAGTCGAGATATTCGACTGTATCTCGTGAGTGTTAGCCGTGTAATAGTTGTAACAGTCGAGATACTCGACTGTATCTCGTGAGTGTTACCCGTGTAATAGTTGTTACAGTCGAGATATTCGACTATATCTCGTGAGTGTTAGCCGTGTAATAGTTGTTACAGTCGAGATATTCGACTGTATCTCGTGAGTGTTAGCCGTGTAATAGTTGTTACAGTCGAGATATTCGACTGTATCTCGTGAGTGTTAGCCGTGTAATAGTTGTAGTTATATTGACACTGTCAAATATATTTTAAATAAGTCATATCAAATATATTTTAAATAATGATCGAGATATTCGACTGTATCTCGTGAGTGTTAGCCGTGTAATAGTTGTTACAGTCGAGATATTCGACTGTATCTCGTGAGTGTTAGCCGTGTAATAGTTGTTACAGTCGAGATATTCGACTGTATCTCGTGAGTGTTAAGTTGTAGTTATGAGTACTACCCACGTCAGTTTCTATAATATTATAGTGTTAATATACGTACAAAAACGTTACTCATTAGGGTATAGGTAGAAATAGAGAATGGGTGTCCCATGGCACTACGTACTGGATGCATTAAATGGTAGTTAAATGCACTATTAATCAATTATTTTCAAACAATAGATAATTCTATACATATAAAATTCAAAGTCCCGACTGACAACTGATATATCAACGCACAGCCTAAACCTCTGGTCCTAGAGACTTGAAATTTGGAGGGTGTGTTTTTTGTAAAGTGTAGATATCCACTAAGAAAGAATTTTTCGAAATTCCATCCCTATGAGGGTGACATGGGTGGTTGAATTATCTATGAAAAATGTTCTTCTTGGTTTCCTATAGGTCACGCGGGCGAAGCCGTGGGCAGAAGCTAGTAACATAGAAAACAATAAAAAGGAAATTTATTCTGATTTTATCCATCCAATCTAATCATTTTTAAACAAATTAGTTTCTAAACGAAACTATTTAATAGGTAGTCACAAAACACAAGGACACGACTAACTGTCACAATTTATTATTTTCGAACTGATATAATAATAAATACAATATTTACTGTACGAAACAAAACTTTTTCATAATTGCGTCTTATTATGGCGCATCAAACAAATGTTTCGGAATTTGTTCCACGAAAACACGGGTATGGTCGGCAGCGAAATTACGCTGAAAGGCTAGTAATCGCACCGATTATTGTTAATTATGTATAAAAAAAAAATAATATTATTTGAACCACCTCTATTATTGTATTTCGAATTGGGTTCAACTCTTCTGCGGTAATTTTCTTGTCTTATTTTGAAGCTATAGGTTTTTGTTTTGATTTTGGATACGTTTCTGAGAATGTTTAGTTGCTTATTTTAGTTTTAGTTTGAAAACTATCGTGAGTATGACGCATTTTGTGAGATAAATAACGGCTAAAAAAAGTCTAAATTACTCCGACCGAGTTTACCAGGTTGACCGGGACATAATTATTCGATGTCCTCCTTCTGGGAAACTGACCTGGTCGGAGTGATTTCGACTTTTTAATTGACGTGAGTTAAGCTGTTATTTAGCTTACAAAACATATTTGAGTATTTAGACTAGTCATTTAACCATATATTTTTATTATTATAACTATTGTACATACCGGAACCTAGCAGTGCAGAAGCACTGCTATGTTCCGGTTCGAAAGGCATTGTAGCTAGTGTAATTATAGCAACCTGCACGAAGCATTTTACTTTTTGGCAGTTCATGTGAGTAACTTTTCACTAACTTCAACTAACTATATTGAGTTTTCAACTCAAAATCGAACAAGGATATTTAAGCATGCATGCACTATGATAGAATATGTCATCATTTTCCATTATCCCTAATACTTGATAGGTATAGATTTTTATATCAAGTTAATTGTTAACAATGATTTGCACCTTACATAACAATAATTTTAAATAGAATAATATTAAAAGATGGCTATTTTATATCAAAATAGTAAATAAGTCGTCTAAGCTATTTCATTAGTTACAATTTGCAAGCACTATTTCTCGATAGTGGTCAAAGGATTTGTATATAAACAATAAAAAAATTACTCTACTTTTTCTGCCAACCCTACAGCAGCGTATTAAGCCCACTACACCCGTACCGCGGGCAACATTTAAATGCCTTATCATTATGTAATTACTATCATTGTCTACTCACACAAACAAACACATACACACATACCCTAGCACTGTCAATCATAATAAGTCGAATGTTTTTCGGCGAAGGGGTTAATAGATAAAACGATTTAAGCGCGGTATCTATTCGGGATATTGAATTTAATTTATTGTTTGCAATGATACGCCAATTTCATCATTATGTGCGTAAAATAAGCCTTTTACTAAAGGTACAAGTTCGCAGCAGCAGCAAACGATGTCCTACTTCTGCTGAATGGAGTCAGCTACGTTATTTTAACTTTATAAAAAATGCTGATTATTAGCTAAACATATTTTTTTGTCTTTAACCACACTAAATCACAGCGATAAAAAGTCAGCACATTTTCAGTTTTTTTAACAGCTATTTCGTGTGAGAAAATTAGTTTCATGGGCATCCGTTGTAAGATATCCAGTACTTCTCCCATAACACTATCACTTTTGTATAATTATTAGTTTGCAACTGATTTAGAGAAATAATTTATTTTGGCTATTGCAACTTTACGATCTCGGTTTCAATCACGAGCGGAAGTATTAGAACCTTATTGTAATGGTTGCTAACGATTTGCGCTTTTTTGTAATGAACTTATATAATTTTAACTTAACTTATTTATTTTTATGTATTATTTACATTACATTTTTGATGTTATTTTTTAGCCGCAATATGGATCTCGTGTCCAAAATAAAGAATTATTATTATTATAATAAATCTAGGTGTCGATCTTATTGTGAATTAAATCAGGAGTACCTGTTAAAATTCTGTTTTTTCTTCATTCTTCAATACATAACTTTTCACTAACAAGCAGAAGACTATGAGAATGATCGCTTTTTCTGCCAATTCACCCTCTTGTCCAATCACGCGTGAGTCAGTGATGCCAACCAGTAAAAACAACCAACTTAATTTCGAAAATTAGGAACAAACTTGGTAATCTTTTTCTGTCACAAATCACAGGTTCTAACCATTACTATGAAAGTAAAATAAATTATTCCAACGAAAGAATGCGCTTGCATCCTTCCACTGATACGGTTAATAAAATAATTGGAAGTCAGCAATCTTGATGGTAAGTTGCTCGAAATGCTTCATTGTACAATCGAGCCGACTTCTTAGAACATTCAAGTGATCATTACATTCAGAATAGGGAGGCTATGAGGTTGTTGACACTCGATTTGGGAAGTTTTTGGGAAGCAGAAATACTGGGAGCTTACTTTGATTATTTGGATATATCAGGGCGGTCTCTGTGGTGTGGTGGTTGAATAGATCGACGCATAACCCGGAGGCGGTTGGTTCAATTTCTGCAACAGGATAAGTGTCTGTGCACAGAAAAAAATACGCTTGTTATGTGCCCGATTGTTGTGAGATGATCGAGGTCATCATAGTTGATGGGTCTCTAGATATAATCCAAGTTAGGGTCCAGGATCTATTATATAATAATACATAATTCATAAAATACATAATCACCATGCTTGGTATGCGGCAGTGGCTTGGTGTTTACATGTGCTTTAATTATTTATAACATTAATATTATTACATAGGCATATAGGACGTAGCTCTTACTAACTTTAATAATAAAAAATATGATTTATTCAAAAAATGTGTCTCAAGTTGACTTCGCAGTGCAGTGTCACGCAAATTTTCAGTATAACGTTCTCAGTGAAACTGCGACTGTCATAAGTAAAAAACTTAGTTAAGAACATTTTGAAATAAAATTTAATTAAAACGTAATTAAAATCGTAAAAGCCCAATAACACGATAACCTTAAACGGCCGTTAAAATGTCAACGAAAACAAATAAACGGAGATAATAAATAAGTTCCAACTCATTACTCTCAAAACGCAGCAGTCGGTTAATTTAATTGGGTATTGTACTGCGCTATCTCCTGACGCTTTCTTATCTTGGGAGTTAGAATAAGGAATGCATGGAGATGGTCAATCGAAAATATTTTGAAAATATTTTAAAGTGTAGATGCAGATTTGGGTTGAGATCTCGCTCAAATTTTCCTTTACAGTAAAATTAATTAGTCCTAAACTATCACCAAACGAAATTGTTTGTTTTGTAAATGTATGAATTTATGCAAAAAGGTTCTAGCTTTAAAACATAGTCATACCATCAAAGTCATTAAAGGACTCCGTGGCTTTAACTGTAATTTGCCTCCCGCCCGGTGACGCTGTAAAGGTCCGTTTGACCAACAGCTAGCCCGTTCAAAAAAATCGGTAATTTGGCTGCTTTTTGCCGTAGGAATGTACTTTGGGAATTTTCCGGTTTAAAAAAGTATTATAATTAGAATAAGCAATCTGTTTAGGCTCAGTTTCATCAAAATTATCTACCTATTCTCTGGATATTCTTTTGGCCGGAACATCGGAAGAAATGGCTAATTAATTTGTTAATCTTGCACAAAAAGTGTTTAACTTAATGGTAACAGCATTTTCTAGGAAGTTGTGCAAAATGGACTGGCCCGGTAGCTCAGTTGGTAGTAAGCCTTCTGAACTTCAGATTGTGGACCCATCCAGGACCAGCATTTGTGTGATGAACATAGTTTGTTCTGTGTCTGGGCGTTATGTTGTATTCTAAGTATGTATTTACAAACAAAAAGTATCTCAGTATTACATCAATTATCTAGTTTGCATAGTACAAGCTTTGCTTAGTTTGGGGCTAGATGGCGCTGTGTGAAATGTTCACAAATATTTATTCATTTATTTGTGTTATTAAAGAAAATGGAGCTGTAATGGGGTTTTCGTATTTCTCTAATATCATCAATAGAAAAAAGATAAATACTATCGTTCTGTCAGCTCCGCATCTTTTCTGTTCCGCTAGCCGGTCGCACCGCACTCCGTTAACCAACCGTTTGACGTACGATGAAGTCGCCCACCGATAAAGTCCGATAGTTTGCAGGACCGAGCAAAATAAAATTATTGTTTGTTTAAAGAAAAGGCTGAGTAAGCTCGACCTTTTGTTAGGAAAAGGAAACGATATTTTGCTATTATAAGTAAAAAAATGTGCAGGTCAATCTTTGGGGACTGCCGATAGAAGTGAAAACTAAATAACTTGTCACATAGCTCATGGAAAGTATTTGGTGACGATGACGCGAGTTTCATGCTTTTTGGTCACCCAAAAAAGTGCTCAATGCGCCAAAGAAGTTTACACTTCAAATTTTTTAAATAGAATATGTAACAAAAAACAGGAACGACCGATCAAAACTTAACTAAGTAAATAATAAAATATACTCAGAATGGTGGTCTAAAGAAATGGCTAAACAAAACATATTTTTTCCATATTTCACGTCATATACGAAAAATCTTAAAACTAACACATTTTCATGCGCAGACCCAGTTTGACATCAAATTATGATTTACTACTTTATCAACTTTTTCTACGATTTTCAACTTTAAACAGAGATAAGAAAGTAAAATAAACAAGTGCATCGACGCTGCCTTAAGATACCGCCCGAAGCACGGTAGTGCTCAATTGTATGTACCAGTTTTTGTAGCTGTCACCCATCTAAGTAATGATCACAGCGAACGCTGCTTAATTTTACCGATTAGTTAGAAACTATAGGATCGGCTAGTCGTGCTTTTCTATTAGCACTACTTCCTGTCATATCATGTTATCATTCTCTATTTTATTTTTGACAGCCTCTGGTATGGTGGTTGAGCAGGTCGGCTCATTACCCAGAGGCGGCGGACTCGATTCCTGCACCAACACAAGTATTTGTGCACATTTAAAAAAGCGCAAATACTTGTTCTGAGTCTGGGTGTTGTGGGACCATAGTTCTCTTAGTTCCTGGATCCCTAGACACAGGGAATCCTAGTTAGGGCCCAGGATCTGTGTATGTGATTGTTGGGCGTTAATATTATTATTATCATTCTCAACATCCAACGTTCTCATCTCCGCTGCATGCAACTTTCTGTAATCCGCCTCTTAGACACTTCAACCTACCCGCCTTTTTCACGGATCATTTTAATCCATACAATTACTAGTCTAATCACGGATTAATAGACTGTTTGACTACTATTCAACATAAACAAGTAAATAATATTTTCAAAAAGTAGCTTTTTAAGTTCTTACTATTCAATGTAATAATTGAAAAAATAAGTAAAGAAGTTTAATAATAGAAGTATTGAAAATATCTCCAGTGAATGTTAAAATGAATGTTTTTAATGTAAAACTGGTAAATAAATCATGAAGTAGTACGCTTTTAAAGTTTCTGGAGAGGACATAGTCTGCCCCTTTCCCGCAAAACTGAGATCGTGTAGAGCTTCCTCACATCTACTATGAAGGCATAGTTTGTGAAGTCACATGCCCGAGATTGTATGCAGAGCTACCATAGAGGTACCACAGCTTACTAATGAGCTATGGAGGACTGGTAACTGACGTCACTGCGTGTTTTAACTGTCTCTTTCTATTCCGGTATTTTAAAATGTCAGAATTTTATCATTTCTTGAAGTATTTTATTTTTGTAGTCACGACTGTCTATTTTTTTAGTTAAATTATATTTATGCAATAAAAATAAAGCATAGAGTTTTGGCGGGAAAGCGAAAAAGATTGCGTCACCGCATTGTATTATTTTCCTAAACTTGTGTTATTTTCAGTGTTAGTGCATAAAATTAGTGGCATTCTATTCGTTAAGTGCTGGATTACAGGCGTGAGTGTGGAAAAATGGTATAATGATGGTGAAACGTTTCTTTTTGTGTTGTTTCCAAAACTCCATAGAAGCTTCAAGTAAAGTTGCAATCACTTTACTAGGAGTATAACTTTTACTAGACTGTGACTTGACTGACTTGATTTGATGACTTCGACTATGACTTGACACATATTTGCGTGAAATATCATTAACTTGACAAATTATCAATTACTTGACACTGGCTAAATACACAAAAGTGTGGAGCCAAAACATACAAAAAAAATATAGCAGTCAAATAAGCTATTGCCCTTTAGTTTGAAATCTCAATCAGAATTTATTTTGGACAAGTAACAAATTCGCGAAATCGTATCCCCTTTTCGTCTCGCCAAATGACTTAACGTGCTTCGACGTAGAGACGGTTACTTGCTTAATCACTTGGAAAACACTTTGGTTTTGTAATTCTATATCATTTACACCTCTACTATTGAACACTCAAAAACCAACGCTATTATAAGATAGCAAAGCCCAAAATCGAATGAAGTCGATGACGATATTTCTCAAAGGATTATAAAGTATGTTTTGAAAGCGTTAGAGTAGATTTTTCATTGGCCCTGTTTTGACGTTTAACAAGTGTAAATAAGCTACTGTTTAGTGTCGGTTTACTTGTACGTGGTTTCGATGACCGGGATTCAATTCTCGGATGATTAAACTGGGTTTTGTATTCGGGGAACAAGAGCGAGAGATTTGGTTTTGGAAGAACGTTTTAATCTCAAATTGAGGTGGGATTAATGCCATCTTTGACGTAAATAATGGACCCAATTTAATTACAGCAAGGTACGAATTTCGAGATTTTTTAAATTTGAGATTAAAGGACTCTAGATTGTTCATATAAAAAATATCAAATTTGTATATTCAGTATTCCTCATTTCATCTCAGTTATTAATAAAACGTGAGGATTTATGATGACGACGCGTGAAGCCTAAATTAGTACAATGCCAGTAATAATTATCTTCTTGACTTCTCCGAAATGTTTTAGAAGTAAAATTTCTTTACGCGCGCTTGATTTGACGAATAAACTAGTTCCGTGACGAGAGCGTTACGGAAATTGATAGGGCGAGGAGAACGGAAGTTGGGAGAGAGTAATAAGTTAAGTATGGAAGTTTTAGTTCAGTCGTGTGGTCTAAAGCACACTCTTTTTTTGTTCTGCATTCTAGCTAAAATCTTAATTTATAAATGCATTTATAAACTAATTAAAAATATACATGATATAATCCTAGGGTGTCTAATAAATTTAAAAATATATTTTAAATAATATTGTATTATTATGTTTAGGCTATGCATTGATATATAAATCAGTCATTCAGTCAGTTAGGACTTTGAATTTTATATGTTTAGATATCTAGAGGGAAAATTAGGCTTTACCCTGATGTGGTTTTACTCACAATTTTCCCATTTCCCCGCTTTCGCACTCTTGATTTTCCCAGATAATCAGATATGTTAATCACGGTGGTTTATCCCAACTTGTTCAGTCATTTTAGTGCAAAAGCCACACCATAAATAAACAAACAAACAGATAACTTATTACTATTTAGTAAGGATAGCGATATCAGAGATTAGTTAGGGGATACATTTCTTTTCATTTTTGTTGTTGCTGGTAGTGTTTTAGCACCACGGGTAAAAAGAACAGTCTTAATTGTGTGCCTGCCGTTAGTACTGCGGGAAAAAAATTGCCCATGTCACTACTGCAACACAGTAACACGGGTCACAAAAGTTATTTTGCACGTACAGTATAAATAGATATTAATTATTTTGATTAAATATATACATGTAGGTTTTTGATTAAATAATAGGTAGGTACTAATAGTGTCAGGGAAGAAAATAAAACATGTTTAATGGTGAATGCATTAAGTCAAATAGATTACAAACGTGTAAAAGTAAAATTCAAAGAGTATTTAAAATAAAACTTAGATAAATCAAAAATGTAAATTTACCTATAATCCCCACTCACTTTTAAACTAATATAATTTAAGCCCATCGAATTATATCGTTACAAAATTTATGATAACAATAAAATAAACCAATATTATAAGAAACACGATCAATGCCTCGTTAATTACGACACCACGTTTAAATTATAGAAAATAATGTTTATTTATTGGTTTATTTCCAAAAGATAATAATTCAAAATGCAATAAAGTTACCAGCTTATATTGAATAGTCCCCCACTGCGCAGGCGCATACCCTCCGAGTATAATTGAGACATAATTCAGAGGCCGGGAACACAGATACTTTGATTTTCATGTGCAAAATGATGAACTATAAATACACCACGAAACGTGCTTTTATTATTTTACTTCAATATGCCTCGGACTACTCTATACCGATGAAACTAGAGCAGCTAAAATTTAGGTGCTTTAGTTCAGATTATTGTCATACAGAATAGTGATGCTAAAGCTGTAGGATGATAAAAATCTAAGGCCCGTATTAAAGAACTACGGTGAACTGTTGAAAGGAGATTAATTTAAGATCTTTACTTTTTGAGATCTTTACTTCGAATGAGTGAAAAAAGGCCATGAGGAAATCGGGGTTTTAAAATTACAACATTTCAGAGTGCCGAAAAACAAGATCTTAAAATTATCAAGTTTCGAAATGAGGAGTGGTCAGATCAAAAAATCTGTTACTATTAATTTTACCATTATATCAAAGGGCCTTAAAAATCACTATAATCTATCTTCCAAGCTGTTTTTTTTTTAAATAGCTCATATGAAATAGCATAAATATCTTAAATCTGAGAACGATCCTCCGATTTGCCTTAAAACTGTTATAGATGTTCAAAAGGTTACAGTATCCTCTTACCGTCCGGAAGCCGTAGACTTCTTTGCTGCCTATAGTTATATAGAATAAATATAATCACAAAATCAAAAGCTATAAATAAAATGTCAATATTAACCTATTGAAATTCAGGTATTATGTTTATACCCGTCATTACTAAAGTCTGACAAACTTATGTCAAGTCAGCATGCCAAATGACAGCCGATGATCAACCGATAACCAATGAGCGTTCAGTATTTGATGAGAAAAGTTGACACGAATAAAACGTAAGAGTTATTAGATGGAGCGATGACATACGCAAGGTAGCTGGTAGCAACTGAAAGAGTAGAGCCGAAGACCGGGCTCAGTGGCGTGCCTTGGGAGAGGCCTATGTCTAGCTGTGGACTATTGTAGGCCAATAATGATGATGATAAAAATGAAAAGACATCAGAAAAAAGTGTTGCTTAGCTAAGTTGTATCTTAATATACATTACTGCAGGTAAAATATATACTCGTATTTATGGCATTTCACACAGCGCATCTAGTCCCAAAGCAAAGCTTGTACTATGGGAACCAGATAACTGATACAATACTTAGATACTTCTTTTGTTTGTAAATACATACATTGAATACAATATAACATCCACACACTGAACAAACACAAATCATCACACAAATGTTTGTTTGTAAATACATACATTGAATACAATATAACATCCACACACTGAACAAACACAAATCATCACACAAATGTTTGTTCTGGGAATCGAATTCACAACATACATACAGATCAGAAGGCAGAGAACTACCAAGTCCATGCCAGCCAGTGTGGACATAACATCTGCATTGAACACTAACAGCCTTATTAATAAACGGGTATTAGTCTCGGGTTAGTTACTTCAGCTTTTGTCCTTTTTTTGCTACTGGAATATTTAGCTGGATCGAAAGAGACAAAAGATGGTTTAACTAGTCTAAAGCTAGTTCGTGTTTATTAATAAAGCTGCTAGAATTTGCAGTGGATAGACGATAGTAGAAACCTATTTCAACACGTTAGATATCACCGACCAACTCTATACTCGTGTCAAGTCCACGCGGCGCATGGCGTGCGTTCAAGAAGCTCTTCTACGATCGAGCTTCGGGCAATGCGTGCGTGCTTGCGTGTTCAACACACCACCACGTGGTCTGGACACGCAAGCTGACGCGTCTTGATAACAGTGTCAATGGATAGCGTGATGACCGCTGATTTTTAATCATGGAATGGTATCTTCGCGTGATGTTTGGATCCATGGGCTTGGAAACCGTAAGGTGTCGTCATACAGTCTTGAGCTTGGTGTACGTGGTTTGTTTGTTTAGGATTTAAGTTGCATCACAATTTCCATTAATTATCAATCGTTTCAATCAATCTATACATATAAAATTCAAAATCCTGACTGACTTATATATCAACGCACAGCCTAAACCACTGATCCTAGAGACTTGAAATTTTGAGGGTGTGTTCTTTGTAAAGTGTAGGTATCTAAGAAAGGGTTTTGCAAAATTCTATCTCTAGAGAGTAAAATGGGTGGTTGAATTATCTATGAAAAAATGTCTTATTCGTTTCCTATAGGCCACACGGGCGAAGCCGCGGGCAGATCAAGTTAAATTAAAGATTTATAATGTCGTTAAATAATTTTATTGCGAATAAGTAATAACACCCAACGATGACATACATAGATCCTGAACCCTAACTAGGATTCCCTGTATCTAGGGAGCCAGAAACTGCGCGGACCATGGTCCCACAACACCCAGACAGAACAAGTGTTTGCGCTTTTTTCCCTGTGCACAAATACTTGCCTAGTATGGAAATTACTCCTGTTGCATTGAAATCAAAGTTCCGCGATCACTCCCCTGTTCCCATTGGGGTAGCCAAGCATATGGCTACTTGTATATAACAAAAAAATCTTGCAAAATTCAGTTGATGCACATATGAATAGATAATACAGCTACCAGAAAGTTTAAAAAAGATACCAAGAGAAACAAGTTGTGCCAAATAAAAACAAAAAGCAATGCCCTTTCGGTTAAAGTCCCAATCAATCAGGCATTAACCCGCACAAAGCGGTAAACCCTATAATACACCCGATGCTAACCCTAAGAGCATCTAATATTACCCTACAGTCTACCCAACACACATTTGCATACATCATTGGCAGTTGCAAAACTTTATAAGCAGCTATTTTAGCCTTTATAGTCAAAAATTTCAAACCGCGTAATGAAAGGGGAATTAAAAATTTTATGCTTTCTAATTTTTGTTACGGTTTTTAGGGACTCGTGCGAGGTAAAGCTTTCTCTTTGTCACTTGTGTTAATCGATTGATTGTCTTAACACATGGCTTAAGAGTCTTTAAGGCTAAAGGTGATGGAACGAATTTGATATTATCAATTTGTGATACATGTTTTGTTGTGACAAATCGTTGCAGGTTGAACTTTAATCAAGGAATTGCATAATCATTGAAGGGTTGAGAATAAAAAGGGTTTAACTGTCAAATTGATAGTTTCGAGAAAATTGGCTTTAAACTTCAACGGCGTCATTTTAATATAGAGAGCTTATAAGGTAATATAAAAGGTTTATGTAAGTTTCAGTTGCTTGAAAATTTATTATTTCTATTTTAAAATACTAAATATAGTACTAATTCATGCAATTACTGTAAAAATATAATATAATAAAATAATTATAATAATGTTTTTATGCTAAGCGAACTGTATTCCGTTGACAGATAAACCGTTTTTGGACTAAAAATCTCGAGATTTATGCCTCATTACGGTATTTTGAGAATGAATTATTGTTGATAATTTCACGCTGAATCCAACGATACCCATAAGTCATTTTGTGAAAAAAATCAATTAAACCCTTTTTGTTCTCACCCCTTCAATTAATAGTTGTTAAAGTTGTGAAAGTTGGTTAGTGACAGTGACAATTTTATGTAAGCCAGTGTTCTAAAAGATATAAACTCAAATGTCGAAGTACAGGATAATAAAATTATTAGTTTGAAAAATATCGGGTCGTTGAAAAGAATCCAAAAATGGTGGTTGTGAATTTTGATTTTTTTCCATAACCCATGTATTTTGGATTTTACTGGGCAATGAGACTGTAATCTGATCTCAGTCTAGTAATATGTGCTGATGTCTTAGAATAACGTGTGCAGTGCAGTGAAACAAGCTCCACTCTTTCGAACTGAAGAACTGAATTAGATCCATTCACGATTTAGATTTTGGCAGCATTATTTCGATCTGCCATTTTACTCCGCTCAGATATTTTTAGATAATAACAGTAATATATAGTAGGAGTGTAATATTTTTAGATAATAGGAGAGCCAAACTCCATCATAAATGATTCGCTTTCATCATATAAAAATTTTAACCCGTTGATACGTTACCCCTTAATCCACGCGAACTCTTAATTTATATATAAGGATAAAAAAATTATCCTATTACCATCACTAGAACAGCTATGCCAGTGACCCAATGGGGTGCTTCGATATTTAAAGAAGTTAGGTTGGATAGGGTAAGTAGCTGTCAGGGAGAAATACACTAAAGTGCAGGCCTTTCTCGTCCCTATTCAGGATCAAAATAAGAATAAGTATCTTATGAAAACAGTCAGGAGTAATTCTAAGTAAATATTTAGCCCAAATTGGCTAAGCCGTTTTAACGTGAAAGCTATGCAAATAAACACAAATAAGAGTATGCTTCAGACCACACGACTGTAGTAAAATTACTTCCGCTCCATCTACCGGCTGGTATAACTTTGTTTTGGCTTTATTTAATGTGAATGTCTTGACAATTGTCATTTTACCGAACATACCACCATAATAATTTGAAGTAAATAATTTAATTTTAAGTAATTTTTTACTTTGTTATGTTGACAATGGTGATCTACGTGAACCAACAACTTTCAACTTCCGTCTCCTCGTTACAAATTCACTAGTTTACTCCCCAAGTCAAGCGTGCGTAAAGAAGTTTTACTGCACAAATATTTTTATATATTAGTTGGGTTCTATACCAATACGCCACTAACGACACGCTGCGTGACTGCGTCAGCTGACGCCAGTTCGGTGCCCGTGGGGAGCGACATATTGCCCTGACCGTTGGCTAATACAGCAATATGGTTATCTGATGATATGGATTGTAAAAACTATATGGTGAATGATGGATGATGGCCCTTCTGACAAGGCGATTATTTTTTTTATCAACTTTAATATTATGTATGTAAAATAACAAATGCAATGCGTAAAAAACTGACTTAAAACTTATATATTTTCTCTAATAAATGCATTATCAGAATCGGACCAAATTGAAACTTGACCACAAGGGAAGCACCAGCTATCAAATTTAAAAAAAACATGAAAAATCTGATAACCCATTCGAAAGTTGTGACGTCACAAACATTTAAAAAATAGTTGAATTGAGAACTTTCAAATTTTTTTAAGTCGGTTAGTAATGCAATAAGCGCTTAAAATTAAGCTTGACTATTTTATTAACCTATCGGTGAAGTCGCTTGGCTTACATGAGTGTAATCAAAAGGTCGTAAAGTAGTTGATAGCGAGCGACGGACTGTATAACTAAACGGGTGAAGGAATAAAGGTCTAAGATGGTGTAAAGATTAAAAAACTGTATAGGTATTTAATATTTTACAATGAAAATTGAATAAAAATATAACTGAACCGACATGAACTCAAATATGTGACACTTCATGTCAATGGAAATGTATACATATAAAATTCAAATAATTCATATAAATTTCAATTCTTGACTGAATGACTGACTTATATATCAACGCACAGCCTAAACCGCTGGTCCTAGAGACTTGAAATTTGGAGGGTGTGTTCTTTGTAAATTCCACCCCTGAGAGGGTGAAATGGGCGGTTGAATTATTTCCTTATTGGCCGCGAAGCCGCGGGCAGAAACTAGTAAAACACAAAAGGAAAAATGTTTAAAAATTGAAAAGAAACTGTATACGGCCAGTCGCCAAATGCAGTAGTATTACACAAAAATGAACGATACCGTGCGTCATTAAGTCGTATGTTTCGGCTGTCGAAAGACAACAGCCGTTAAGCTAAGTCATAAGCATTTTTAAGCTATTGATATCAAAGATGCATACGGTGTTCCTGATGGGAAAGGGTCACCGTAGCCTATGGAAATCTAACACTAAGCGTGCCACTAATGATTTGCTAATTTTGTGATAATTTTCTTTTGATCTTATTTAAAAAAATACTCATATTAAAAAAAGAAAAAGCTAGTATGCTTTAGACCACATGACTGAAGTAAAACTTCTTTAGTTTAGCTCCATCTATCGGCCGGTATAACTTTGTTTTTGTTTTGTTTAATGTCGCCATCTTGACAGTTGTCAGTGTCATTTTATCAGACATACCAACATAATAATACACATTTTTAACTTTTTTATGTTGACAATGGAGATCTACGTTAACCTACAACTTCCAACTTCCGTTCGCCTCGCCAGCTTACTCCCCAAATGAAGAATGCGTGAAGAAGTTTTACTTTAAAATAATTTTAAAAAATAAGTTAAAGCATGAAGGACAAGAAGGAAGACATTTTTCTTTACAGATATATTAATTTAAAACTAATAATAACAAATTTGAAATATCTATAAGACTAATCATAAAAAAGTTCCAAATTTTGACTTTGACTTTAAAGCGTCTCAATACAAATATAAGAAGACACCTCCTGCTTATTTCGAACTCAATCAGAATATAATATTATATACCAAACGAAAAGTTCTCTGATATAAAAACTAATTATAAATGCTAAAATTGACTAACAAACTAAACAGCTCCAAGGCTAAAAATAGCTTTTCCTCCATTCCAATTAGCAATACCCGTACTTATAAAGTAACTTTCATTTAAAATCACAATGCAATGGTCGGTTACTGTACCGTTGTTTATTATTATTTATCAGAGTTTTTCCATCGGCTTTACCCTTGGGTGCGTTCAACTCGGGAATCGAACCGCCACCAGCTGAGCCCATGGGCCGTGACGACTCGCGGCTGTTAGGTTTTAAAGCTTGTAATAAATTATCTCTCTGCTTGTAATATATAATCTCAAACTTGCCTGTACTAATATTTGACAGATAAGTTCACACTTATCTCCCTAGTCACCGGTTTTCTGTACGTTTGTCCTAAGTTAGAATCGAACCCACATCTACAGTTCAGAAGGCAGGATTACTACCAACTGAGCTATCGGACCAGTCGGATGAAGTGGATATAATGAAAATATTAAAAAAGATATGATACACCTTAGTAACCTATAAATCTAAAATATCTAATATTATAAAGACGAAAGATTTTTTGTTTTGTGTGTTGTGTGATTTGAAATATTCTCTCATCTTTAGAACCCTACCTCTAATGAACACAGGCGTATAGGTATATATATAATACCCGTGTGAAGCCGGGGCGGGCCGCTAGTCTAAATATATATAACTTAAAAGGTGACTGACTGACATAGTGATCTATCAACGCACAGCCCAAACCACTGGACGGATCGAGCTGAAATTTGTCATGCAGGTAGATGTTATGACGTAAGCATCCGCTAAGAAAGGTTTTTCGAAATTCTACCCTTAAGAGGGTGAAATGGGTGGTTGAATTATTTTCCCATAGGCCAAGCCGCGGGCGAAGCTGCGGGTAGAAGCTCGTATTAAATAAATGATTAGGCTGCCCAACACTAATCCTATTTTCTTCCAAAAACTACAGTCCTTGCCCAGCACATCTATGAGTCATCGATCGACATCATAATCAACCCTATATGAATGGACAGGATTGCGTGACCTGTAATTATTAAACAAGGGTTGTAAAGGCCACGGGAAAGCAGCTGTGGGGGTGAAACAGATAGGTGGAAATGCTGGTAGAAGCAAAGTAGCCTTGCTAAAGCAGTTTGAACTCAAAAGTCAAAAGATTACCACAAATACGTAAAATGTTTTTTTTTATGTTAAGGAATGACGTGTCGAGCTAGCCGTTCGCCTGATGTAAAACGACACGGCTGCCCATATCAGCTGCAGTGTCACTCGGAACTCTAAAGTATAGAGTTTCGCGTGACACTGCACTGCGCACGTCATCCTGAGACATCAGCACAATCTAGTAATAAGATTACTAAGCTGTGAGATCAAATCATAAAGTCTCATTTGCCCAGTAATTTCACTAGCTACAGTGCCCTTCAAACCGGAACATAGCAGTGTGTGCATATGTGTGCTATTTTTAGCACTTTTACATGTCAAAATTATATAAGGTACTTAAAATTAAGTTATTTCACTCAGCATATAAAATTACAAAGTTCTTATTGTCAAATAATATAGCAAGCCCATTACAATATATGACTTTGAAAAAAAAGCAGTTCTCTTTCTCACTACTGGTGCAAGCAATCCGGCACAATGCAGAACAGAAAACTCCGAACCGAAGCTTCGATTACAACTGAAAAGAAGCTACAAGAAAATTTACAGTGATGTAATTTTTTTTCTAATATCTTTTACAATACTGATTACAATTATGCCATTTTAAATAGAACAAGAACTTTTTGATTTTTCTGAAATAAAAACTTGATTGATTGATTGATTGAACTGATTGCGGAACTATTATGGCTCAGCGGTAGCGGTAGATATCGCTTTGGTATCCCGCTTGGACTTGCACAGAATTTTTTAGTTATGTTAGCTTTTTGTGCTAGCCTCTAATAACAGTAAGAAAAGGAAAACGAGATGTTCAGGAATCATTAAATTCATGAACGTGTCATCTACCCGCGTTTGGCTAGCGTCATTTTTGGATGGGCTAAAGCTGTTGGTCATTACCAATCTTTACAGCGTTACCGGGTGGAATTGAACCCAGACCCTACAGCTCAGAAGTCAGATACTACCGACTGAGCTATTGGATCAAAATGATGTACACGAATGATATAATAAACTAGCTTCTGCCCGCTGCTTCGCCCGCGTGCCCTATAGGAAAGGAAGAAGAAATATTTAAATTAAAATAATTAAACAATTTATAATCTTGCGAAATAGGTAATACAAAAATTGTGGTCTTAATTTACATAGTTAATTCGACCACCTGTTTCTTGCTAAAAAATGCTTTCTTAATGGATACCTACACTTTACAAAGAACAAATCCTCCAAATTTCAAGTCTCTATGACCAGCGGTTTCAGCTGCGCGTTGATACATAAGTCAGTCAGTCAGTACTTTGAATTTTATATGTATAGATAAGTAAATAAAAACACGGAAAAGATACAATTTATACAAAGGAAACTTAATATTCCGCACAAAATAATAAAGCATTTGCGTTCGGAGAAACAAAATAACCAAAGTAGACATGTCTCAAACTAAAAACATTCTTCCACCAATCTAATTCCACCAAAAAGGCACGTGCAGGCCAATTACTAAACTCCGCGGTACATTCACCCCCTAGGGGTAGCTACCCTTACCCTCTGAGCTAAGAAAGGAGGCGTGGCTCTAGGGTGGTGTCTTGCATCTCTTTCTAAGGCTGGTATACTTTTCTTTCAGGATTTGGTCGATTTTTACTCAATTTGATGTTCTTGAAGGTTGTTTGCGAAGAATTGAATTTGATTTAGCGAGGAAATTGTTTTCTTTTTTTTAGATTTTCGTTTGCACTCGCTCTTACAAGGCGAGGAAAGCATTGTGTGGAAACTCATGTAGTATATACTATACTAGTACCTACTATTATAATACTTACGTAGTATATACTAGGTCGTAGGACTTTTCAGGCAAAGTTCATCTAGGTAGGTACCACCGCTTGGCCAGTTATTCTGCCGCCAAGCAGTAGTGCGCAAGCACTACTGTGTTCCGGATGAAGGGCACTGTAGCTAGTTTGATTAACAGGCAAATGAGACTTTATGACCTAATCTCACAGTCTAGTAATCTTATAGCTAGACTGTGCTGATGTCTCAGAATGGTGTGCTCAGTGCAGTGTCACGCGAAACTATTCTTTCGAGTTTCAAGTGTCACTGCAACTAATGTATACAGTCGCATTTGGTAACATAAAAAAAGTATAATAACACCACAAAGAGGTTTAATCAATCCTATCTACCATTGTACCCTATGCAACCTAGCAACCGATGCTCTTGATGTCACCTATGTTATTCTTATGTAAATAAATAAAACGGGCTACCAAGCTATTATGAAGCAAACACTGTTTTGACAGCCTCTGTGGTGTGGTGGTTAAGCAGGTCGGCTCATAACCCGGAGGTAACGGGTCTGATTCCCAGTGCAGGACAAGTATTTGTGCACTGAAACAAAAAAGCGCAAATACTTGTTTTTAGTCTGGGTGTTGTGGGGCCATAGTCCTCGTATTTATTAGGCCCCTAGACACAGGGAATCTTAGTTAGGGTCCAGGATCTATGTATGTGATCGTTGGCGTTATTATTTTTATTATTAAATCCATACGAATTTGTGCTTCTTGCGGTTGCAATCAAGATACGGAATCGCCTGCAGATCATCACTTGGTAATTTATAAACGGGTGTGCTACATCGTCGATCGCATTATTACAGTAAAATTGATTAAAATGACTATGAACTATGAGATTTGGATTTTATTATAGATTATATAGATTTATTATAGTTTTATTATAGAGAGAGAGAGAGAGAGAGAGAGAGATATCCAAAGAGGATTTCCCAGAATATCCACAATTTCAATAGCTTATCGTCACCATAATCATAATTATCAATACGTAGTAAAGATGGCAGGTCTATCTTTATGTTTGCTGACATTTTTCACTGTTGATCTACCTAAAGGTGGTTGGTAAATGCAACACCACGCCAAGATCTATTATAAAAAAGCGTACACCATCTCCATTAACTCAAACAAATAAATCATTCAAGGCTTACCAATACACACAAGTAATCATAGACTCATGTTTTTCTATCGCCAAAATTGCCTTCATAAATCATATGAACAATAATTTAATTTTCTAACCAAACAATATCAATTATAATCCAATCAATCAATTCCATTTCATGACAAGGAATCATAAAGATCGCCACTCATTAGTTAAACAGCATAACCAATAATTATACATTTCTACTCTCTCGGACAATATACAGCTTTCTAGAAAGAGAAAAAACATTTATAGATCGTCCCGCTCCCGCACTGTGACGGTAGAACAGTTTTTCAGCATTAATTAGTTTATTAATTATGTAAAGTGCGAATTTGCGATGTTTTATTGCGATTAGAGGATAGAGATTTTTCGAACGATAGCGGGTGGTATTAAGGTATAAGCGATAGCGGGCTGCCGCGCTTGCGTGGTCATGCATGACCACTGATCGTGTAAAGTATAAACGAGATATTGTAGGAATATTGAAACTGTTTTATTCATCTAGATTATGATCAAGTAAGTATTATATTAGTTGATGTTATAGGTAGGTCAAAAAGTGGATTTTACATGAGTTAAATGTAAAAAAAAATTGTTTTGCGCTATAAGACCCGTTTTATCTTTACAATGTGTGTTCAAGTCACGAAAAAAAGGATTATGTTCATGCCTAGATTTTTTAAATTATATTTGTGAACTCACCTTATTTGTAGGTGGCCTAAGTGACGTAGTATTTAAAATTTATTTCATAGATCTTTATTTATATAATAAGTTTTCAGTTTAAAATAGTACGTATTTATAAATCATATTGGTTAATCGCAAAATGTCATTAAACTGGTATTGAAATGCAAACAATAAAAAAACACTTTCAAACCCGTTGAAATAAACGCGAGTTTAGTTCATGCAGTAAAATTTAAAATACAAGTGAAAGTGTTTAATTTTTTTTAAATTCTCTAATCTCTCTCCGCCTATGATTTATTCCACAAACAAATTGAAGTTTGCTCGACTTAAGCTGCTTATTACTTTATTGCCAGGTACATTTTGTATGCACAATGTCTACGTTCACCGTTCTAGTCGACTGGCGTGTCACCTTCGGTTATTGCAATTTCACTTCAACAGTAATAGACATACGATTTGTTTTGCAGCTAATTGTTAGCGTGTATAATTGGAGGCGTGAATTAATTTGGATAAGTAATAGTTTGCGGTTTTTCTTATGTATGAACTGTCAAACTAGCTGACAGCCCGCCTGATAGTGGGTAGCTATTGATTATGGATATTCACAATTATCGGAGCGGAGCTGATACGTTTCCTAATCATCTGTATAAATTAAAGACTATATTTGAATATTAAGTAGGTTTTTTTTAATTTTTGGCGGGAAAACGAAAAAGATCGCGTCGCCGCATTGTTACTTTCCAAAACTTGTGTTATTTTCAGTGTTAGTGCATAAAATTGGTTGTATTTTATTTGTTAAGTGTTGAATTACATGCATGAGTGTGGGAAAGTGGTATAATGATGGTGAAACGTTTCTTTTCGTGTTGTTTCCAAAACTCCATAGAAGTTTCTGGTAAAGTTGCCACCACTTTACTAGGAGTATGACTTGACTAGACTAGACTATGACTTAACTTGATGACTTGGACTGAGACGTGACTTGACTTGACACATTATATAATATTAATTAACATGAGAAATTATCAATTACTTGACACTGGCTAAATAAACAAAACTGTGGAGCCAAAACATAACAAAAAAGTAGGTATAACTTCTTTAGATATGCTTTTAGCTTGCGGGTAAGCTGGCGAGGCGAACCCAAGTTGAGATGGAGATATACTTTCTACGTGAAGTTAGAAAGAAAGAGTTTCGTATATAACTGTAGAGGCGAGAGCTTGGAGCTAAAGAAGTTTTACTTCAGTCGTGTGTTGTAAAACACACTTGTTTTTTGAAGTGAATTTTTTTATTCACGCTTGACTTGGGGAGTAAGCTAGTAAATACTAGGCGAACGGAAGTTGATTTCCGTAGATCTCCATTATCAACATAACACAGTAAATTAATTTGTGTTATTATATTGGTATGTTCGGTACAATAACAAAGTTATAACCGGCCGATAGATGGAACTAAACTAAAGAAATTTTACTTCAGTTATGTGGTCTAAAACACACTCATTCATTTATTTAAATTAATGAATAGCGTTTGAACACAATCTCACTTAATAGGAAGCGATGAATGGTCGATGGCATAGCACGGTTGTCTAGTAAATACATATTCACTCTTGACTTGAACAACCCGTAATATTACTGCTTTTTACTTGCTTTGATTTAATTCATTTGAAACCAATAACATAGTTACTTTAATATTTAGTATAACTTATATATAGAACAATGGAATTTCACTCAGCACCTACCTACTAGCTTACCTCTTGTTAGTATAACTAAAATGTAACTGTTAATGTACCTACCTATCGTATATTTAAGGTTCTATTTTTTTTTTCTTCTAAGTAATAATAATATTCTTATTTTTATTCTTATTCTTATTATGATTAGTGTGACATACCCGCTTAGATATTGGTGGTAGTTGTTCCCATATTTGCAAGTCTGCAGACAAATAAAGTCATAAAGGTTAAACAACACAAGCGCGTATGCTTGCAGGCCGTAGCCTGTGACGTCATCCACACCCGCCGCTGCGTGCATATTACGTCACAAGACAGACGTTTCTAAATGACTGAAGCTTATACACAAATTTGAATTCCATGATGAATGAAAAATGAACATCATAAAGCAGTAGCTAAAATTTATCAATTTACTGTGATTTTACATTTTACGCGTGACTTAAATGCTGGCACTTATTTGGTACAACGAATAAGCATTGCAATTCAACGGGGCAATGCTGCCAGCATGTTGGGTACGCTACCTACTGTCAGTGGGCTGGAGCATTTGGACCGTCTATAGGTCATCGCGGCCAGTATATAGTCCAAATGATTTTTTTTTGTTGTATTAAGTAGTGTTTAGTATTAGTTATTATACCATTGTAGTATTTAGTTGAAAATAAAGGCAATTTGCCGTGGAAAAAAAACAATGTAGATAATACAGATTTTCGTCTACAAACCACAGGCATTGTCACAGTTAATCGATAAGTTGCTAATTAATAGATTCGTAATTGCAAACATCGTTCCATTTTCTAGGTCGCTAAGTTTTTACTGAAAACAATACAAAGGTATTCAGTGGCTGCGCGACTTCGCCCAACTGTGTCAGTAATTAAAATGATTAGGTATGGGGTGAGGGCCGAGTTGCAGCGTATACACGAGAGGAGCGGAGAGCGAACCGATACGACCATACTCAAAAAAATCAAACAAAAAAAAAGTATAAACTATAAAATATAACAATGTATAAGCTATGTAACGAATATAGTTGACTGTATAGTAGGTTCATTACCTTATAATCTAAATTACTTTTTATTCCTGTTTATGTTATTCATTAGCGAAATAATAAAGTGTTATCTGTCTCTATCTCTATCTATGACTCATCACGCTATGATATTGGAGATATGAGATATTTTGCGTTGAAAGTAACGCGCCTGAAATTATAAAGGTCTAATTGTGTATTGTATTGTTGTAGTCTTAGAAGGTGAAAGAAAAGGCATTTAATACTAAAATAATACTGTTGCATGTAAAAAGGGTTTTTACGGTGGATTTGTCTACTACTATAAGCCCCCACTGCAGGTCAAAGTAAGAAGTTAACTTTGCTTACTATCAAAGTGACGTCTAAATATAATTCATATGTTAATTGATAGAAATTGTGATTTCGCTAAAAAAGTTTTTAGCGGAATCGCACTAGATCTTATTTCATTTTGTATTTAAGATGAACTTCCTCGAAGTTACGTTACGTCACACGCTGGTTCGTATAAGTTTTGTTATTTCATCGTTCGCTTGCGTTTGAAGTGTTGTGATATCTGACATATTATCTAAAATCTACAGTTGATACAGAATCTATACACAAATCAAACAATGCCACGTGGATTTTTATAGTGGAATTGTTTACGTAAACGGCTCTGGTAAAACGGAACGCTTGCGTGTATACGAACGATATCCCCATGACCACGTCATCAAGCATAAACGTTTGTGGAAAACGCCGTAAACTTGGAACATACAAACTTCATACAGAAATATCAAAGAAACTTTTCTGCGAATTTAGGAAATCCAAAAATTGACGTTTAAAATTATTTAAATTTGTTTGTAAAATGCTACTGTACAACTTGCAGCTGTTATGGGTGTTTGTGATGTTTAACATCAGGCAAACGAACATATAGAAACGTCTTTAGTTTAAATTTAAACTTCAGCCATTCCTAGAGCTCTCTTCAAAGTAAAAACAAATCGTAACATCATTGTACAGCTTATCGACGAAACCCGCTCACATTACGCCCACACCCAGCTGTCGGACGATTATGAATTATGTAAATTATAAACGTTAAACAATCCGAGAGATTGTTGATGCGATGCTTTGAAAAAATACGTCCCTCCACGCTTGGCCTGGCGCTCATTAAAATAATTAGTTTTTGTGCTGTTCTCTCCGTCTGTTTGTATGTGTGATCTTGCAGTTATCATTCGATTTGCAGTCAGCATTGCAATAATAATTAGAACTTGATTAAAGTTATTTAGAAAGTAGCTGCAAATATGGTTACCGTAGATGTACTTTTATCACGACAGTAATAATAATAATAATAATATGTGTGGACATCTTACACAACGCCATCTAGCCCCAAACTAAGCAAAGCTTGTGCTATGGGAACCAGATAACTGATACAATACTAAGATACTTTTTTGTTTGTAAATACATACATAGAACACAACACCTACACAACATAACACAAACACCTATGTTCATCACACAAATGTTTGTCCTGAGTGGAAATCGAACCCACAACCCACAGTTTAGAAGGTAGGGCTACTACCAACTGAGCTATCGGGCCAGTCATATTACACAGTATTATTCTCTTATCCAAAATTCATTGTCTCATTCAAACCAGCCTTTCATTACTATTATCAAGTCAACCTAAGCAATCGTTTGAAACTTATCTGGAATTAATTAAAATCCTTATACAATTTTTACATCACAGAAAAAAGATAAAACATGATCTTTTGGTTTTCTCACAGAAGACATAAAAGTTATTTATTGACAACAAAATATTGTAAACGAAGCCACTGACTCCATAAAAGTTTCAATGAAGCTAAAAAGCGCTTTTCGCACGAAAACAATATATTAGTTTCTATTAGCCTACTGCCATTTTCAATGAGTACGGGTCTTGTTTCCTGTTAACGTGCAAGGTGGTTTAGCTTTCCAAAACTTTGAATATCTACATAACACCGAGGGATTGAGTAAAATAAATAAACCCATAGAACTAAATCCTTTGAGCTGGGTCGTACCTTAATTCAATCAGCACTGGCAGCTAATCGAATAAGCCGCATTGGGCTTTGCAGGGAAAGGGTTAGGGCAGACGTGTCATGGGGAAGTGAAACGCTGTTGACAGTGATTTTCCTCTCAAATAAACGAGGAAAGTCAATATTTTTAATTGGGCTTTCTATCACGTTGCGCATAGTACTGAAGATTTAGTGTGTGTTCGTCCGTGTAGACATAGTGTTTATAATTTTCTATTTCATAGTAATTTCTGTCCATTTTTGTATATATTTATAGGCACGTGGTTTAACGTTGGTGTCAAAATTTTTAAGTCGCTCAAAAGTTAAGTCTTGACTTAACAACTGGTGTCTTACGCCAACATACGGAACCAACAGCTGAACGTGCCCTCCGAAGCAAAAACAGTTGTAATTACCACTTTTGGTAGCAGTCACCCATCCAAGTAAGCCACAGTGATTTAACCAAAGACAGTCTTACGCGATATTTTCAAATACACCACGATGCTTCTTTAATCAGATTTTTTAAGCATTAACGGGATAGATTTTTACTACAAAAAGAAACCAATAAATAACCAAAGAATTAATGGATATTAACCAAGTATTTAAATTGATATTGAGTGTTTTATAAGTGAGACAAAAGTTTAAAATATTAGCATAAAACGACCAGCAGTTCAACGATTTGATAATGACTTCCAATTACTTAAAAGTGAATAGCAGTAATATAAATACAATTAAGAACCATTAATTTAATTGACAAGCTATATTTTTCACTAAAACCAAGTAAAATGAACCTTTTTTATGAAATGCATCGTAGCAAACTACTACATAATTTATGAACTTTGGTTTCAAACTTCGACAATAACTTTGCCAAGAAAGCTCGGTAAAAACCTGTTTATTCGTAGAAAGCATACCGACTTGACTCGAAATAAGTTATAGCAAGGAAACGCTGGCGGTTTTTTCTTGCGCTTTTTTAATGCAGTGTACGTTGACCTTTAGTAGTGCAAGAATTGCGGTAGCATTGCCGGCGGCGAATCCAATAGGTTTTCATTTTATAAAACCCTTTATTGGTTTAAATGGATTTAGGTAGCTTAATAGCCGTTACCAGTTACCGGTTGTGTGGTCGTTTGGCTTTATTTGCTGTGTAATAGCATAATAGCTATCAGGTGTGTGCAATTAATTAGTGCTCTAACTTTTAATGTAACTTCTGCAAACATTAATAGACTTTTTATTATTCAACTTACGTTCACCACATTTCGCCTGATACAAAATGAAACGAGAATATCTAGTGTGATTCCGCTAAAAATATGAACTTCCGCGAAGGCACACCTGAGTCAATCAATTATTTCGCCTGATGTTAAGTGGTGATGCGGTCTACGATGTAAATGTTCTAGAAGAAACCTGTTCACTCTCGTCGATTATAACAACTCGGAAACTTAGAATTAGCTATTATTACGAATAGAAAACTGACAAAACTCGACAATTACATACATAGTAATAACTTAGAGTCTCTAGTTCAGATAATTTGCATCTTTGCTGTGGCAGTAGGGTGGCTACATTAGCTGCATAACCTACTACCTACCACTGAGGTAGGTGTGTTCTTTATTGGAGACCACGACTTGGAAAACTGAATATTGTAGGACGCCCTCCTACTAGGTGGACGATATAATTATGCAGTGACAGCAGGTGTATAAGATAAGCTGATGATTGTACCAAGTGGCGTACATCAGGAGGGCGTCCTACAATATCGGCTGTATAGCCAGACTATGATGATGATAGACTGCTTGTTACAGGACTCTATCTAGTTACACTACCCAGACCACAGAACAGCTATAGAAACTTACCAAAGTACAGACAAAGAAAAATTAGATTTGCCTGACATTCTGCAGCCTACTATGCAAGTTCCATTTTTGCCTCAGAGGGTCTTTTGTATCGGTCATTGCAGCTAGTGAAATTACTGGGCAAATGAGATTATGACCAGGGTGATCACGAAACTTTGATTCCAATGCAACAGTAGAAATTTCGATACAAACTATGCACATAAACTGCGTATTCAAACTGTCAAATCCATACAAATTAATATTTCTATTGGTTGCAATTGAGTTACGTGATCGCCTAGCAGATCTCACAGTCTACAGTACTGCGGTTTCTAAACATATTACTACACCGTGGTAATGTCTTAGGATTTATTTATTTTATCCATTTATATCAATTAGATGGCCATAGTCAATTACTTTAATCGAATGCATTCATTATAAAAACTAATCAAGTCACATTATTGTCAAACAATCTCATCCAAATAAAAAGATAACGTGCGTTCGATAAACTTTATTTAAGTAAATGAATATATAAAATACTCATGTCTGAGTTAAAATAGGTTATAGTGATTTGGAGTCGCGTTCTGTCTGCGGTCGAGAACGCTGCGTTTATGTTTGCTCCGCGCAAAAAATTCGCCGTGGTGGTAAAAGTTTGTTCCGGAGTACAAATTTTACACCGGAAGTGTCGTGGTGGTGTGATGCACCGTTTGGTGTTTGTGGTTTTCTCCTGCGGGAACTCTCCGCAGGGATAAGTGGGAGTGATTTTCGGGAAGGAAGAATATTCCTTCCAGAACACTCGAAAATTCGCTCGGCTACTTCGAGGAAGCGAGTAGTCCGCGGGCGGGCCGATATCCAGTCGGCCGCGGCGCGGAGTGCGCCGCGCGGGGACGAGTCTACGCCTCTGGATAAGGACTATAAGGTGTATGAACTCTATATAGTTAGGTTAAGTAGTTTTTAAGCTAGCTTTAAGGTAGTTCTTAAGTTAGTTTTTAAGCTGCTAGGATTAAGGTTGTGTATATATGTAAATATTTAAATTTTTGTTTAATTGTTTACATGTATATAGTGTTAGGATATATATATTAATGTGTATATAGCGGGTGCTGTTGCGCAGAGCAGCCCACGTAGGAGCTTGGCTATGCCCAAGCCACTACGTAACGCCTCCGGGCGATTTTCGAAAGGCCCTTGTCAGGGCCAGGCCGGGGGTCCTCCTCTGGGCCCACCGGTTTCGGTGGACCCCGAGAAGGACTCATGCCCTTCTCAGGGCCAATTTAAAGCCCCTTCTCAGGGCACGTCCGAACGAGTTTCGGGGTCGGAGGCCAGCCGCGCGTCGTCCGCGGCTGGCTTCCTGCGGGCTTATTGCGGGGCAGATGTGCCGTCGGACTCCGACGAATCCGTGATTTTCACCTCGGACACGGACTCGATGGCGGTCGACGGCCGCACCGAGTCCCGCAAGCGAGCCTTTCTAAAGAAAGGCTCGGAAGGCTCCTCGGACAATACGGGGAAGCCGAAACGGAAAGCGGGGGCCAAGAAGGCTAAGCCGCTGGTGGCGGACAGCCATGACGTGGGTCTGGCAGACGCCCAGCGTCAGCTGGACCTGGCTCGGCGGAGCCAAGTCCCGAAAGAGTTGGAGGAGCTGGTCGCGGCCAAGGAGCAGCGGACGCGCGTCGCCCGGGCTAAGTCCGGGTACGGCGCGTCCCGCGTCTTATATACGGACCACTCCTTGGCGGAGCTCGAGAGGATGGCGCAGGAGGACGAGGAGGAGATTGTGGAGGTCGCCTCCAAGTCCTCCAACTTGAAAGGGACTTTTCAGAAGTGCCTAAAATGCAGGGCCGCCAGTATGCGCGGCATCGTGAGCGAGCTGGCGCAGCGTACGGCAACGGAAGAGACGAGGCAGCTGCAGGCGAAAGTGGATCGTCTGCAGGCGGAGATCAGCCAGCTTCATAAGAAGCTGGCCGAAGCCACGTCTCACCCGGCCGAACCGCTGCTGAGGCCCGCAGCTGGGGGCCCACCTCCCTCCAACCTTGAGGATATTGTCCGCAAGGTTGTGATGGAGGAGAGGGCCTTCACTAGGGCCTGCTTCGCGGGAATAGAGGACCGGCTCCTGCCGGTGCGATGCCTCCGCCCGCCGCTCGCGGCGGACAAGAGGCGTAGTGAGCCGGGCCCGCCGGTGCTGTGTCCCCGCCCGCCGCCCGCGGCGGACTGGAGACGGGGCGAGTCGGGCCCGTCCACGCAGCGCCTCCAACCGCCACCCGCGGTGGACAAGAGGAGTAGCGAGCCGGGGCCATCCCCGCTCACCCAGGAGGACGCCCTCCTCCCTTCTACCACCCCGTCCAACCAGCATGGCTGGACGAAAGTGGTTAGGGGAAAAGGGAGGGCGAAGAAGAAGGTGGCGGCCGCCTCCCCTACCGTCCCTGCCCCCGGCCCGTCGGCTCAGCCGACGGCCAAAGGAAAAGGGAAGGGCAAGGGGAAGAAATCGGCCCCCAAGCCCTCCACCGCTGCTCCTGCAGCCAAAGGGGCCATAGCTGGCGCGAAGAAAGGACTTGCTCTTCCCAAGTCCGCGGCCGTCGTGGTGACGCTCACCACGGAAGCCGCTGAGCGGGGGGAGACATATGCGTCCCTTCTGTCGCGGGCCCGCACCAACGCCGATCCAGCACAGCTCGGGATCGGCACGGTTACGTGCCGCCGGACCCAAACGGGGGCTCGAATTTTCGAGTTCCCCGGAGATCAGGGTGGCGCGCACGCAGACCTGTTTGCAGCGAAGCTGCAAGAGGTCATCGCGGACGCGGCCAAGGTGGCCAGACCCACCAAAACCGCAGCCTTGGAGGTGACCGACCTAGATGACTCGGTCACCAAAGAGGAGGTGGTGGCGGTGGTCGCAGCGGTGGGGGGCTGTGGGGTCACAGCGGTGCAAGGGCGGGCCATCAGGCCTGGCCGCGGCGGTATGGGCACTATCCGCCTTGAGTGTCCAGTCGCCGCGGCCAAAGCCGTCCTTGCAAAGGGACGGCTTTCTGTCGGTTTCGGCTTGTGTGTGGTCCGGGCACTTGCAGAGCAGCCCTTACGTTGCTTTAAGTGCTTCGGCATCGGCCACACACATGCCCTCTGCCCATCCAAGGCAGACAGGAGGGGCCTTTGCTACCGCTGTGGCAAGGAGGGGCATATGTCCGCCTCCTGCAAAGCCACCAGGCCGCACTGCGCGGTGTGTGCAGCTGGTGGCTGCCCGGCGGACCACGTTATGAAGGGGAGCAATTGTCATCCTCCCCCTAGGAAGGGCAAAGCGCAGGCGCCAATGCGGCCTGCCACTGCCACCACAGTCCCCGAAACGGGAACCTCGGCGGCTGCGGAGGGGGATGCGATGTCCGATTGATGGATAGAGTCGAACATCGCATTCTCCAAACGAACGCCAACCACTGCAGAGCAGCACAGGATCTGCTGATGCAGACCATGGCTGAGTGGTTGGTGGACGTAGCTGTGGTCGCCGAGCCGTACTCGGTCCCCGGTCGTTGGCTGGGCGACCAGGACGGCTTGGTGGCATTGGTGACGCGGCCTTCCGCAGACTCCCCTCCCCTCACGCTCTTAGAGAGGGGACCGGGATACGTGGCCGCCGCACTGGGGGATATAGCTCTGGTAGGGGTTTACTTCTCCCCAAACCGCCCTCTCTCGGATTTCGAGTATTTTCTCGAAATCCTCACCGCCGTGGTTGGGAGAGTGGCGCCGAGACAGGTCGCCGTATTGGGCGACCTGAACGCCAAGTCGGTGGCATGGGGCAACTCAGCCACCACTTGCAATGTCCGGGGACGTGCCACGGAACTGTGGGCCACGTCGACAGGTGTGTCCCTCCTAAACAGAGGGACAGCTCACACGTGTGTGCGGCAACAGGGAGGGTCAGTGGTAGACGTCTCGTTTGCCACCCCCCTGCTTGCCGCACGGGTCGCGAATTGGCGGGTAGAAGAGGTGGAGACCCTGTCGGACCACCGGTACATTCGGTTCGACATCTCCACCCAGGGCCCCCAGGGAAGCAGACGATCCGGTCCGTCTCCTTTGCCTCGGTGGGCTCTTACCCGCCTCGACCGCGAGGCTGCCGAGGAGGCAGCCTTCCTGCAAGACTGGCTTGCTCCGCCGGTCCGAGTGCTGGACGTGGACGCCGCAGCGACCGATCTGAGAGCGTCCTTGACCGAGATATGCGATTACAGCATGCCTCGGGCCCGCCGTCCACCCCCCCGACGCGCCGTGTACTGGTGGTCGGAGGAGCTTTCAGAGCTCCGGGCTGCCTGCGTGGCGGCTCGCAGGGAGTATATGCGGAGTCGGCGGCGCAGCGCTAGAAGCCAGGCGAACGAGGACCGTCTTTACGCCCTATACGTAGAGGCGAAGACGGCCCTCAAGCTGGCAATTCGCGCCGCTGACGATTCGGCGAGGGCCGAAATGCTGGACAGTCTCGACAGAGACCCGTATGGGAGACCATATAGGGCGGCGCGGAATAAGCTTCGCCCTTGTGGTCCCCCATTGACGGAAACACTCGAGCCGGAATTCCTGGATGGGGTGGTCCGGTCCTTGTTCCCGCCAAGGACCAACTTCATCCCCCCAGCAATGGACCCTCCGCAGGAGGCACCTTCCCCAGAAGAGGATGAAGAGGTCCCCGCAGTTACGGCGGCGGAACTCTACGCGGGCACTCTCCGCCTCCGGGCCAAGAGGACGACCCCGGGACCGGACGGCGTTCCCGCGCGGGTGGTGGCTATTGCCATCTCCCAAATGGAGGAAAGGTTTCGGGACCTCTTCAGCGCGTGCTTCACGGCTGGGAGGTTCCCCAAACCTTGGAAGGAGGGGCAGCTATGCCTCCTCCGGAAGGAGGGACGCCCAGCAGACTCCCCCTCGGCATACCGGCCAATCGTCCTGCTGGACGACGCTGGTAAGCTGTTTGAGGGGATAGTCGCAACCCGGCTAAAGAGGCACTTGCGGGACGTAGGGCCGGACTTGTCGGACGCCCAATTCGGCTTTCGAAGGGGGCGTTCGACAATAGACGCGCTGGCCCGGCTTCAGGGACAGGTGAAGGAGGCCGTGGAGGACGGGGACGGAGTCCTGGCTGTGTCATTTGACATAGCCAACGCATTTAACTCCGTCCCCCACTCAACGATCTTGGAGGCACTCCGGTACCACGGAGTGCCTCCATATTTGCGGAACCTGCTGGCCAGCTACTTGGAGGACCGCGAGGTCCTCCTTGTAGATAAATTGGCAAGACTCAGGCGTTACGGCGCGGAGTCCGGTGTTCCACAGGGGTCGGTTCTAGGACCACTCTTGTGGAACATCGGTTTTGACTGGCTCCTGCGAGGAACCCTCCTACGTGGCACGAGTGTCATCTGCTACGCGGATGACACTCTCCTCACTGCCCGTGGGAGGAACTGGCAGGAGTCGGCCAGTCTGGCTTCGGCTGGCGGATCCTTAGTTGCGGGGAGGATCCGCCGCCTAGGATTGAAGGTGGCACTGCAGAAGACCGAGGCCGTATTCTTCCATGGGCCTCGGCAGCGCGTGCCACTTGACGCCCACATCGTCGTCGAGGGCATTAGGATCGCGGCCAAGACCCAGATAAAATATCTGGGCCTTGTGCTCGACAGCAGGTGGCGCTTCGGCCCACACTTCAGCGGGCTGTCGACGCGCCTGTTGAAGGCTGCGGACGCCTTCTCGTGGCTTCTCCCAAACTTGGGAGGGCCTAAGGCGCGATGCCGGCGCTTATATGCCGGCATCTTGAAGAGCATGGCCCTTTACGGGGCCCCCATCTGGGCGGACTCCCTCCACAGGAGGGAGAACGCCACTGCCATCCGCAGGCCCCAAAGGGCCATTGCACAGCGGGTGGCGAGGGCCTACCGGTCGGTAGGATTTTCAGCGGCGTGCGCTCTGGCGGGCACCCCGCCTTGGGAGTTAGAGGCGTGGGTGCTCGCCAAAGTGTACGAATGGTCGGCGCGGCGTAGGGCTCTCGGGGAGAGCCCCGCCCCGGAAGAGCGGGAGGCCGTACGGCGCGAGGCGAAAGAAGCCATCGTCCATCACTGGACGGAGGACCTCGCCTCCGCCACCTTCGGCCGCCGAACGCTGGACGCACTGGGGCCAGTCTTGCAAGACTGGCTCGAGCGGTCCCACGGATTTCTCTCGTTCCGTCTAGTGCAGGTGTTATCCGGACACGGCTGTTTTGGATCACACCTGCACCGGATCCAAAGAGAGGAGACCCCGGTGTGCCACCACTGCGGCGCGGTGGAGGACACGGCACAGCACACCCTCGAAGAGTGCCCAGCCTGGTCCGAGCCGCGCCGAAGTCTGATCGCGGTGGTCGGACCAGACCTCTCGCTTCCCAGCGTGATCATCTCGATGCTGGGAGGCGAGGAGCCTTGGACAGCAGTTGCCTCCTTCTGCGAGGAAGTGATGTCGCAGAAGGAGGCAGCGGAGCGCGCACGCGAGGAGGATCCTCTCGCGGCGCCGCTCCGCAGGCGGAGGGGAGGCAGGAGAAGGCGACTGCACGATCGTCGCCTTCCTCTCCCCGGTGGTGATTAGCGGGAGCGCGGCGCGGGGGCGCCTCCTCCCGCATTGCACTAATCGCCACCACCGTCTGGCGGGAGCGACCTGGCTCCCAAGGTTGCTCCCGGGCCCCTCCCGGAAGGAGGGGCGCGTAGGCCCCTCTGTCAAAGCGGGCAATCGTCGGGGGAGGACTGGACGTCAAGGCTCTGCCGGTTCCCCAGTCCTCCTCCACATAGACGAGGGAGGAATATCGTGGAGTTTTTTAGTCGGTAGGGGTGCCATTGCACACCGGCACAGAGTCCGACACTACCCGTGGCCGACCCAGCCGCGGGTGTGCGTAAACGCATTTTTCTTCACGAAAAACAAAAAAAAAAAAAAAAAAAAAAAAGGTTATAGTGATTTATGTTTCTGTGTCTACATTTGAAAGAAAGAAAGAGGAAAGAAAAGATATTTATTCAGGACACCACACAACATTACATTACATCATAGGAGAATACAGTATAATTTATAAAGAAAGAATAAACAAATAAACAGATGTAACGTTGTGCGATTTCGTATTGTGTTTTCCCGCAATCTGCGCCAGCACGTCCGTAACCCAACCTGGCTTGTAGGTGTGGCTATTAACACGATTTCACACTAATCCTTCGGTAGAACAACGCTTATTTGACAAAGGTGTGACTTTGAATAATCTATACACATCTTTACATGTTTCCTATAGTTTGAATTGATAGCCGACCTATGGAAAAACGTCGGAAAACCACGCCTCAAATTAATTACGGATTACGTTTTCTAAAGCTTTCATCTGAAGATTTTGCTGTTGTCATCTATATTACTAAAGGTTAAAGTCTATATTAGAATGGGAGAATATAATCTGCCTATATTTTTATCCAATTTCACACTGCCAATGGTAAAGTTGTGGTAGAATTGACCTGCCAATAGCAGGTCTTAGAAAAACCCAGCCAATGAATCGATGCTAAAATTCAGATCAAGGTATTCCATGAACATAACTAGAAATAGTCCGACTAAAAGATGGCCTCAGAAATGCGAGGTGTGCCTATTTTATCTACAGCACAAATTGGCTACTATTAACTCATCAACCAAGGAAACTAGATCATAGTGGCCTTAAAATATAATAGATTTTTGTTCACATCTGCAATATCAATTACTGTCGAGAAAAACAGCGAACTCCAAGGCATCATGCAAATCGGTCTAAATGCCTTGAATTTATCGATTTCTAAAAAAATACGTTTTGAGTTAAACAACCCGAAACCTTCATTTTTGAAAGTAAATTTAAAACAACATTATTGTATTAATCTAAATCACAAGCCTCTTTCATATATCTTATGAAAATCTGACCTACTTCCAAAAAGCTTTCAAATCCTTACTAAAGTTATTTTGTTAAGCTCTACCGTCGGTAGAGCATGCTCACGGCGAATTATTCAAGCAATTTTTATCAAATCGATGGTACGCATGCGCTTTGATATCTCAGCCTACTTAGAGCTACACTTTTGTTTGAGAAAGGGCAAGTAAAATTAGCCCAGTGGGCATACAGCCTGTATTATGCATGGGTAGTAGAGTTGACTCTATGTAGAGGGCTTTACGATCCAATTGTTATAATACGGGCATGGCTTCTTATTTAATTGTTAATGTTGATATTTCAGGCCTAGAAATTAAATCATATAATTATAATATATTATTACATCAGCTGGAATACATCTACTATTTCAACACTGATAATAACAAAGAATGGAAGGAGTTTTCCGTAATCACTCCACTTGACAGGCACGTTGGTGTCTGCAGATTGAAATGTAGAGTAAGAAGAATGCTGCTGCCCATTCCCTAGATATTCCCCTACCCAGCTCTTAAGCACCCATATAAATCAAGAGATGGGCTGGTTCTATTCCTAAGTTGTAAGTTTATTGAGTCCATATTAGACCACCCAAACTAGTAAAATAACTGTATTTCAGAAACCAAGACTTACTGAATAGCTTTACTTATAAATGTCACTATAATATGCTTAAAATGCTGTCTCGTTTACGCTCCTGACAGTTCACGAAAGCAAGAGGTCGATAGGACATTCTAGGCATGAAGGTTGATGAGTATAGGAGGTACTACTGTGGTTATTACCAAATAGAGCAGATCCAACAATCGATGAGAAGATAGGTTCACAAGTGGCGTCCACGAAGCAGGAGACGCAACGTAGACGGACTTGTCATGACTTGGCTTGGTCAAAACAACGGGGAGCTGATGGATGCAGGAGACAAGAAGCGGTTCAAAGTAGGGCCATGACCGGTACATTCACTAGGTTCACTAGATACAAAGTTCGTCCAGGTAGATACCACCGCTTTGCCAGCTATTCTGCCGCCAAGCAGTTGTGTGTAAACACTACTGTGTATCGATTTGAAGGGCACTGTAGCTAGTGAAATTATTAGGCAAATGAGACTATGGTCTGAACTCACAGTCGAGTAATCTTATTACCAGACTGTGCTGATGTCTCAGGATGATGTGCGCAGTGCAGTGTCACGCGAAACTTTATATTTTGGAGTTCTGAGTGACACTGTTCTGGGCAGCAGTGTCCCTTAACATCAGGTGAACGACGAACTCGTCACATCATTCACTGACATAAAAAAAATGTTCTCCATGGCTCCATGATGACTATCGTAGTCATCATGGAGCCCTCCACTACTGAAAACTACAAAAAAATGTGATCACAAGGTTATTCGCAAAACTACTAATTTATTAAATAATAATCAAGATCCAAGCCAATCATCAAAGAAACAGTAGCCAGAAAAAGAAAAAAAACAAAAGCGATCTATCAAGAAAGGTCAGCTAAATATGATTAACAATGAAAGGTTCAGTCGACCGAAATCCATTCTTGGAATTCTCGTGATCTTGTTGTAAGGAGGTTTGCTCATACGAGTTAGGAATGGAGCGAGTTGGGACGGAGCGGTCATTTAATTAGTGGTAATAAAATAGAAGTGAAAAATATAAACCAGTTTTTGCGTCAAGTATTTCACATAGTATTAAAATTTTGCAGGTGCGCTATGTACACAATCATTTTATTATGTAGTTGATTTTTCTGTAAAAATTAGTTTAAGGATATGCCAGATATTTCTCCTGCTAAGCTGTACTATTGCAAGCGCTACTGTTTTCCGTATTAAATGGCGCTGTAGCTATTGAAATTACCCGGCAAATTAAACTTTATGACCAGCTGGGCGATTACGTGGATTGCAAGCAATAGAAACACAAATTTGTATGAATTAGACAGTTTCATTACGCAGTTTATGTGCATAGTTATTTTGGAAATTTCTCCTGTTGCATTGCAATCAAAGTTTTGTGATCACTCCCCTGATCTCAAAGCCTAGTTATCTTATTATTGGACTGTGCTGATGTCTCAGTGTAGTTCCATGGACTTGAAAACTGAGTAGCACTGAAACCATTATGGTCAGCCATAACTTTAGTACCAGGTGAATGACCAGATCAACATAATATTATTGACCATCACCAACTTGACTGGCCCGATAGCTCAGGGTTGTGGGTTTGATTCCCACCCAGGACAAATATTTGTGTGGTGAACATAGGTGTTTGTTCTGTGACTGGGTGTTATATTGTATTCTATGTATGTATTTACAAACAAAAAGCTACATTTACACGCTCAGAGACACAGAGTCTCAACCCATTTCAGTTGACCAGCCACCATTTAAAATCGGCCACATTAATCACCGTTCACACGATCATGCATCCGATCTCAGTCGTCCTAAAGCCAATTTTACATCCGTGTAGTGTGTTATCTCCTTAACCCATCTCTGTATCGAGTTGCCTGTATGAACTACTGTTCTGCCTTTAATTTATACAACTGAGAGTAATAAATCAGTGGACTGAAAATACTGCTCCCTTTTCGGTAATAAAAAAAACAGCCGTTTATAGCATACTATTTAAATAACGCATAATTAACTAGTTTGGGAATGGCTTACGGTATAATTATAAATAGTGGATAACATTCATTTTCATTTGTTTAATATTTAAAGATTTAGCAAATATACTTGAACAATTATAAACTTGTCATATTTTTTTCTTTCTCTGGCGACTTATAGCTGTAAAAATAGTTGTACTCTATGGTTTACTATGATTTTACTTCTATTGATTAATGATTTACAACTATAGTACAAGTTATAAATACTATTCGCTAATCCAAAACATTTTCAAGTTGTTAGCATATTTCTGTACTTTGAAAACCAACCTAATTATTTTTATCATCTTATCACAGAAATGCGGATTTGAAACACATTTTCTGACAAATTTATGTGTTCGTTGGAGTGTTATTTATTTGTGCAGTATGCCGAACAATAAGAGCGATGCCTTTTTCTGTACTTCCAACCTCGATCAATGAGAACACGTTCACAAAAATCAAAATCTTTGTACTCTATTGCTTTATTACTACATGGTAACTGTTTACTTCGAAAGAGTTTCGTATACAGTCTTCGCTTAAAGCCGGTCTCGTTTGCCTTTTTATTGGTATCTCAAATCGAGCGTCACAGTAAGTTTTGCTCTATTTTTCCTTTTCATACATTTTTATTTATTATTGGCACGAAATTGAGAGGAAATAATTAAAGGCAGAATGTCATGGTGTCGATTTAAACGTGCTTTTGTGGACTAATTAAAAACCGTGTTTTAGTTACACCTGTATAAATTAGATGGCCAGCATTCCTTTGGTTTTTTGTCGCTTTTTGGTATCGATTTAGACCTAAATTGGTACATGTAAATGTTTCGCTGACCAAGAAGTATTTTCGATTTAAGTAGGTATTTGTTCTCTTTCTTACTATTGGTGCAAGCAACTGAGCACGACGCATAAAAAAAAACTTCGATTTCAACTGAGAAGAAGCAACAAAAAACTTTATAGTGGTTAAAATAAAAATCAAAATTACAAACCAAAATATATACAAAATTTAAATGTGTAATAAATATAAAAAATGGGCCAAGCAACAGATTTAAAAATAACTGTAAATGAAGCAAATCCTACTTCCTAATATTATAAATGTAAAAGTTTGCGAGAATGGATGTATGGATGAATGTTTGTTACTCTTTCACTCAAAAATTACTGAACGGATTTGGATGAAATTTGGAACACAGATGGTTTATAACCTAAATTAACACATAGGATACTTTTTACTCATGGGTAAAACCGCAGGGCGCAGCTAGCGTTGAATAAAAAAGTCAATCAAAACTATTGGCAGAAAATATAGACTCAGTTACGTAGTAACTATTAAGCAATCTACGCTATCGGTTACAAGCAGGTACAACCCCTCGGTGCCATTAGGCCACACAATGGTGGTCGCTGGTCAGAATGACCACACGCGCGGAAACAATGCGTTTAAAGTACCGCGGACAGTGGGGGGTTACCCCGAGATTTTGGTAATCGATTTTATGCTATTAGAAAGTTGTATTTCTTTTATAAACTTTTAATATCAATTATTTTTTAAATTGCATTTAAAAATTATATACATGTAAAATTTAACGTTCTGACTGACTGACTGAGTTATATATCAACGCACAGCCCAAACAGCTGGTCCTAGAGACTTAAAATTTGGAGGGTGTGTTCTTTGTAAAATGTAGGTATCCACTAAGAAAGGGTTTTTTGAAATTCACCCCTAATTCGAGATTCATTTTTACGTATATGATTATATATTATTCAAGCATGTTTTGGAAGATAAAAAAGAAATTTATTCAGGATTTCACACGACATAGTGGAGAAAAAATATAAAAAATACTTTGATGCACATCTACATTTTTTATTTTTAGACTGTATGGAAAAATTCTTAACTATTAATTTATTTGACAGCTTCTGTGGTGTGATGGTTGAACAGGTCGGCTCATACCCGGAGGCGGCGGGTTCGATTCCCGCGACAAAACAAGAAATAGTACACAGAAAAAAAAAGCGCAAATACTTGTTCTGTGTCTGGGTATTGTGGCCCTCGTAGTTCCTGGGTCCCTAGATGCAGGGGATCCTAGTTAGGGTCCAGTATCTATGTATGTGATCGTTGGGCGTTATTATTATTTATTTATTATTATTAAGGAGAACTTACTACTAAGGCAATTTTAGACTATTCAACTAACTAAGTGGAATAAAGAGTTATAATAATATTATACATGCACTATTTGATTTCGATTTTGATTTCACGGATTAATCCACTATCCACTGCAGCAATGTATCGATTTAAAAACTCCACTAGTTTACTGATCCATCATGATTACGGCTAACTGTACCTATTTAGGTAAAGTATCGTAATAAAATCTACCAGCCCAGTGTAAGCGCAGGGGACAACAGAAATTGCTGGCAAATTGCGTCGATTTATTGCAATTAGACCAACTGGCATTGATGCGTTTTGTCAACCTTACGAACCGTTATGCAACAATGAAGTATGGTTGAAATGTCATGGTAGTTTTTGAAGTAAGACTTCTTTAGGGGAGTAAGCTGTCGAGGCGAACGAAAGTTGTAAGTTGTTGGTTAAAGTATATCTCCATTATCAACATAATATAGATAAAATTGGTATTATTATGTTGGTATGTCCGGTAAAATGACAATTTATAAATATCAAGATGGCGAACTTAATATTAAATGAAGTTGTACCGGCGGATAGATGGAGCTAAAAAAGTTTTGTTCAGTCGTGTGGTCTAAAGCACACTCGTTTTTTTTGTACATGATAACGAAAAAAGTCTGAGTGACTTTGACAACTTTCTATGGTTACGTAATTAAAGAAAAATTAGCATTCATCGCAGTCTTAAGCTTAAAGCGTTGCAATTTATTTACACCTTCAAGTCATTATTTTTAAAGCAGCCTAGATCTAAAAATAAAGACTATAAGCAACTCACAAGAACTGAACTATGCGAGCAAGCGAGTATTGGGTAAATAAGACTATACGACCTAAGCTAACAGTAATAATGAAATAACTGGGCAAATGAGACTATATGACTTAAGCTCACAGTAGCAATGAAATTACTGGGCAAATGAGACTATATGACCTAAGCTCACAGTAGTAATGAAATTACTGGGAAAATGAGACTATATGACCTAAGCTCACAGTAGTAATGAAATTAGTGGGCAAATAAGACTATATGACCTAAGCTCACAGTAGTAATGAAATTACTGGGCAAATGACCTAATATGATCTAGTCTCACAGTCTAATAGTAGTAATCTTAACTTCAATTTTAGTACTATACTGCGCTGATTTCTCAGGATGACGTGCACAGTGCAGTGTCACGCGATACTCTTAGAGATCCGAGTAACACTGCAACTGATATGGGCAGCCGTGTCGCTTAACATCAAGCAAATGATTAGCTCGTCATGTCATTTCTTAACATAAAAAAACTACATCAAACATTATGTCACTCAAAAATATCAAAAACGAAATATCATTCGAGTTTGGAGCATCGGACTATTAGAGAGAGCTTGATGATGCATCATTAACAGAAAAGCCTGCAGCGCCATAATATTGTTTTAATAGGTACATCTCATCCCACTGAGATGGCACTAAATTGTACTGGTGTATTAAAGCAGAAAGATTATCAAAATATCAATGATTTATACCTAGGACGTTACCAGTAGTAAGAAAGAGAACTTTTTTTTTCAAACATTCATTGTAATGGACTTTGTAGACGATGCGATGAGGATGCGGTCTCGAAGAGGCGGAAAGTAGGTGCAATGAAAGAAAATAATAAATTAATATTTCGGGGCGCCCGTACGTCAGTCGAAGCTATCGAGAACTGTTGTTGTTTTAAAGGTGACGTACGGACGCTAAGCTTTATTTAAAAGAATATATAAAAAGGTAGGTTGCACTTCTCCTGAAGGTCTGTCAAGTCAACAGACTTGCTATGGAATATTTGAGAATAAGCACTTTGTAATTCTATATGCTTAGTACAATAACTTAGTTATAAGTATCTTATATAATTTTGACTTGTAAAAGTGCTAAAAATAGCCTATTTGCAATAAATCTTTTGACGTTGACTTCGTTAAATTTTTGTTACGTTCTGAAATAATAAACTCCAATGTACGTAATGTCGAGCATCTTTGAATTTAATTCTTAAATTTCAATCTTCATAATTGAAGGGTTGAGAATAAAAAGGGTTTAACTGTCAAATTGACAGTTTCGAGAAAATTGACTTTAAACGTCAACGGCATCATTTTAATGTAGAGTGCTTATAAGGTAATAGAAAAGGTTTATGTAGGTTTCAATTGCTTGAAAATGTTTTAATTCTATTTTAAAATACTAAATATAGTACGAATTCATATAATTTCTGTAAAAATATAATATAATAAAATAATTATAATAATGTTTTTATGCTAAGCGAACTGTATTCCTGTGACAGATAAACCGTTTTTAGACTCAAAATTTCGATATTTAAGCCTCATTTCGGTATTTTGAGAATGTATTATTGCAGATAATTTCACGCTGAATCCAACAATACCCATAACTCATTTTGTAAAAAAAAATCAGTTAAACCCTTTTTGTTCTCACCCCTTCAATTCTAGCTGTGGTCTATGGATATAAATATTCACTCAGCTCATGAGCGGCCGTTTTCTACAAGTCTGATTTCCGGGAATACGGTCCAATTGGGACGTGCACTGCCCAACTAGTTAACCGTTGGTGGATGTGGTCAAACGCCACACAACAAGACCAATTAATTTTTTTTTAAACTGACTTCAATTGCATATATATAAAAATTTTGCAGTCTGGTTGTCCATCTCCAAAGATCGACACCAAGCTTAAGTGGGACCAGCCCCGTTTTTTTTTACAGCGTCTCCGGGCGGCTAGGTGCACCGTGCACCTTTCTACCAAACAAAAATTAGTCTAGAAATTTAGGAGAAAATCGGTGAAAATACATAAAAAATACACACAGTCGAACATAAAACCTCAACCATTTTGAAGTTGGTTAAAAAAGTGATTGCATTTATCAAATAAATAAATAAATTCTTAGATAGATATATAAACTTGACTGACCCGATAGCTCAGTTGGTAGTGACTCTGCCTTCTGAACTGCGGGTTGTGGGTTCGATTCCCACCCAGGACAAACATTTGTGTGATTAACATCGATGTTTGTTCTGTGTCTGGGTGTTATATTGTATTCTATGTATGTATTTACAACAAAAAAAAAGTATTTAAGTATTGTATCAGTTATCTGGTTCCCATAGTACAAGCTTTGCTTAGTTTGGGGCTAGATGGCGTTGTGTGAGATGTCCACACGTATTATTATTATTTATTATTATTATTATAAACTCTTTATTGAAACACCACATCTAAAATAATTAAAAAAAGTGAACAAACTTAACCAAAGTATAACAATGGGCGGTCTTATCGCTCAGAGCAATCTCTTCCAGACAACCTTGCACGGAAAGGAATAACGCAGTAATATACGGACATCTTAATATTTTCTTTACATTTTATACTTTAACTATTATGCACTGCGAAATAATATAGCCAAAATCATTGCCAATAAGAGCTAACCTCAACCATAAAATGACTCAATCGGAATATACTTTAAACTCATCTCAACATAATTAATCCTGTCCATGACAATACGGCACACGCCAGCCCCACTTTAGGGGTCTATTGTACCATTGACAGTGCCCAATAGTCCATTATACAGGTACAGAAAGACCCTTGTATTAACTCCTGTCACAACACGAATGGGGTCTCTTTGTCCCTAGACATTGATACAGGGGGTCGGGGATATGGTGAGCGTAGGGTTTGGCGTGAAATCGGATTAAGTTTGGCAATTATTTTTATTGGTAGGTGATTGGTTTGGGATAGACTTCGTTTTAATGGAATGTTTTGTAATTATTTATTTTTATTTACAATTTTATATTAATATATAGGCAGACGGGTTGTGCGTAGGTTGCAACCTATATAACTATAGGCCTTCAGCGTCCGCACCGGGCCGTGTCCGGAGCAAGAATGATCGTAGTACACCGAGCGTTCCATTTATATAGCCAGATGGTTGGGGCAGCGATGACAGTTGCCGGTGTTGCCACTGTAATAAATTTAAATGCCACCACAGGGTAAATTACGGTACTGCCCGCTGTGCATAGAGTTTATAACTGGACATTGCCGCCGTCAAATATATATTTTTTTACTGGGTAGGGCTTTTCTGCAAATTTCGTTTAGATAGGTACCACTTTGCCAGTTATTTTGCCGCCAAGCAGCAGTGTGCACACACTATTGTGTTCCGGTTGGGCACTGTAGCTAATGAAATTACTGGGCAAACTTTATGACCTGATCTCACAGTCTAGTCATCTGATCATCAGACTGTGCTGATGTCTCAGGATGACGTGCGCGGTGCAGTGTCACGCGAAACTTTATATTTTGGAATTCCGAGTGACACAACTGAAGCGTCACGTCATTTATTAGCACATATAAAGGATTTTGACACTATTTTCACTATAACTTTTCTTCCCTCGTACGTTTGTATGGCAGTGAAATGTCCACCAATATTTATTTATTTATTTTATTTATCTATTGTACTATAAAATATTTATATAGAGCTATTTAAACACTCGTTATAGTGATCAGCTGAGCATCATCTTTTAAGAAGAATAATAATAATAATAATAATATGTATGGACATCGCACACAGCGCCATCTAGCCCCAAACTAAGCAAAGCTTGTACTATGGGAACCAGATAACTGATACAATACTTAGATACTTTTTGTTTGTAAATGCATACATAGAATACAATATAACACCCAGACACAGAACAAACACCTATGTTCATCACACAAATGTTTGTCCTGGGTGGGAATCGAACCCACAACCCACAGTTCAGAAGGCAGGGTTACTACCAACTGAGCTATCGGGCCAGTCAGAATGAAATGAACGTATTGAATTTGTTCAACGTATGTAACTGCTGATCATTATAACGAGTGTTTAAATAGCTCTATATAAATATTGTATTTATCCTTTTTAATAAGGATATTAAAGGTGTAAGGTTGATAATACCGAATATAGGTTCAATAATAATATAATAATAACGCCCATTGATCACACACATAGTTCCTGGACCCTAACTAGGATTTCCTGTGTCTAGGGACCCAGAAACTACGAGAACCATGGTCCCACAACACCCAAACACAGAACAAGTATTTACGCATTTTTATCTGTGCACAAATACTTGTCCTATCGCGGGAGTTGAACCCGCCGCCTCCGGATTATAAGCCGACCTGTTCAACCACCACACTAGAAGCTGTCAAACAGTGGTAAAGCCTAAAAACTTAAAAATACAGTATGGTATTGCAAAGCGATTTGCTATTTTTGCGTCATTGCTATTTTTTTGTTGTTAAATTCAGTTTTAAACACACAATGCTTCCCGGAGATAACCTTGACAGAAATAGAAAAGTATATACGCACATATTACGAGAAAAATTGTCGGAAAACACTCATTCCGGCGAAGGCTGTGCGCAATCAAGCGAGAAGTATGATATTGGCATACTTAATTTTACTTGGCATAGTTGCGCACCCAAGTATAAAACTGAGATTCAACACATGACAAATGTAACCGATACTGATCTTTAACTCTATAGCTTTAAAGTCTTAGCTATTGTACTTCCGAGGTTATTCAATTTCGTTAACTTCAACTCTTTGTAAATGGCCTTTGTCAATTTCGTTAATTGTAAAAACATTGCCCTCATGACACTTGGGATGAGTCAATTTTTTTTTGTTAAATTTTGGCTCTACACTTTTGTGTATTTAGCCAGTGTCAAGTGATTGATAATTTATCAAGTTAATGATAATTCACGCAAATATGTGTCAAGTCACAGTCGAAGTCATCAAGTCAAGTCATAGTCTAGTCAAAGTCATACTCCTAGTAAAGTGGTGGCAACTTTACTTGAAGCTTCTATGGAGTTTTGGAAACAACACGAAAAGAAACGTTTCACCATCATTATACGACTTTCTCACACTCATGCCTGTAATCCAGCACTTAACGAATAAAATGCCACCAATTTTGTGCACTCACACTGAAAATAACACAAGTTTTGGAAATAATACAATGCGGCAACGCGATCCTTTTCGTTTTCCCGCCAAAACTCTCCAAGTCAATTACTCTATAAATCTTATTATGCTCGTCTGTGCTCCAGTTTGACAGTTCCCATGTTTTGCACTGTCAAACTTGCATCAAGTCAACATACTAAATACTGTTCGCTCATTGGTTGAGACAGCCGTCTGCGCATGTTATTATACGCCGTGTGGATAGGCTCTAACATTGTTTTTTTCAACTAATAAAGAGCTGATTATGTCAAACAGTCTTTTTTATCTATAACTAAGAAAACACTCAATCAACTCTTTAAAAAAATCAAAATTGTTTCATTAGTTTAAGTGCTAAGATTCCGCACACACATAGATAGATTATACACATAAAATTTTGAACATTCTATTTAATAATACTATATATTATATTATAAAGACGAAAGTTAGTATGTGTGTTTGTGTGGTTTGTTACTCCTTCACGCTCAAACGGGAATGGATTTGGATGAAATTCGGTACCAAGATAGCTTATACACTAGATTAACATATAGGCTACATTCTATCCCGGAAAAGTATAATTTTCCCGGGGATGAGTAAATTATTAAAATACTTTTTATCCGCGGGTGAAACTGCAAGGCGCAACCAGTACAAAATATAAATGAAAGAAGTTTCTTTAAAACGTCCAAAATCCCATCTAAAAATATTATTAAAATAACCACAAAAACCAGTGTTTTATAACACACTCGTCCTAAATCCAGCTATCCAATTATCCAATTAACAGTAAGGTTATTACCTAGTTACCTAGGCATACCTATCTATTGTTCGCGGGTATTTTTTACAGCATCTGCCGATGAACGACGATTGTGTGTGAATTACGTTACAGGTCAGTGGGCATTGGTTTTTATTGGTTTTTAATTGATGGCTAACTTGATTGGTGTTTGTAGAATTGTTTGGCTTCGCGAAGTGCTAGGTGAGAATTGTTTGAGTTAGGTATTAAAATATCGGGGGCGAGTTGGCTGGACTGCAGTCGCGACCTCTTCTCGTCCCGGTACGGCGGACGAGGGCTCACGGGGGGTTTTAGTGGGTTCGAGTCCCACATACACCCCCGTGGTGGCAGGGAAGTGCGAGGGCATTGCCCCCCTCAAAAAAAGTATTAAAATATAATATAAAAATAGTTTGTTCACTTTTTATTATTATTTAAGATGTGGTGTTTCATTTCAATAGGCCATTTATCCATCTATCTATCTATCTATAAAAATAATATATGTATAGATCGAAACGTTAAGTTAGAGGTTCGTCAAAATAATGTTTTGATTTTTGTACGCGAATAGACCCGTTTTATCTTTACAATATGAGTTCAAGTTGCGAAAGTTTAAAAAGAGTTAAACAAGCTATAAAACTATATCTATTTTAAAAGCCCTGCATATCCCATAGCGCTATGCGATATAACTTCTAAAGTAACAAGTCATTTCCAAAACAAAGCCTCCACATGTGGCCTTAACCCTCGTACGTTGACCTCCTAATACGTTTATAATTATAACACACGACCCGGCGCATTTGTAAACATGGGGTCTATGACGTAACGTACTCTCGATTTTTTTTAAGCTGTCAATGTTGTTGATTATCTAGGGACTTACCTTTTTTTCGTTATTCTGTGGTATTTACACAGAATAAATAAATACTGCAGAGGTAAGTTTAATAATATGTTATTAAAAATAGATTTTTGTATTTGAGATTTGTAGCAGTGGACACTTTTAATGTTGGTATGATTGTACTAAGCATATAAAATTACAAAGGGAGTTTTGGCGGGAAAACGAAAAAGATCGCGTCGTCGCATTGTATTATTTTCCAAAACTCGTGTTATTTTCAGTGTTAGTGCCTAAAATTGGGGGCATTTTATTTGGTAAGTGCTGGATTACAGGCATGAGTGTGGGAAAGTAGTGTAATGATGGTGAAACGTTTCTTTTCGTGTTGTTTTCTAAACTCTATAGAAGCTTCAAGTAAAGTTGCCACCACTTTACTAGGAGTATGACCTTGACTAGACTATGACTTGACTATAACTTCACTTGATGACGTCGACTGTGATTTGACACATATTTGCGTGAATATCATTAACTTGAAAAATTATCAATTACTTGACACTGGCTAAATACACAAAAGTGTGTAGCCAAAACATAAAAAAAAATTACCAAGTTCTTATTGTCAAATATTATATAGCAAGCCCATTGCAATATATGAGTTTGAAAAAGTTCTCTTTCTCACTAATGGTGCAAGCAATCCGGCGTAATGCAGAACAAAAAACTCCGATCCAAAGCACTTGTAAAGAAGAAGCTACAAGAAACTTTACAGTAATTATTTAGTATGTTCTGTCCGGCGGATGTCTAAATATTTTCCTCTATAGGTCACATTTCTCAACCGATTCTCGTACTTTCAATAGGGTCCACTCTTCCAGTGGACGTAGTCTTCTCGATCCTCTTATCTCGGCAACGGTCCAAGCCGAGGCATGCACCGCAGGGCTTGAGTTAGTTGCCTCCCACTTTCGACGGCAGGGTGCCTTAAGCGCCTGCCCTCCCGTCCAGTGACGCTGTAAAGATCGGTAAAGACCAACAGCATTAGCCCTTAAAAAAAAATTGTAGTGTAATTTTATAAGCAGGTTTGGCAATCATATATGGTGTTCTATGTATGTATTTACAAACAAAAAAGTATATAAGTATTATATCAGTTATCTGGTTCCCATAGTACAAGCTTTGCTTAGTTTGGGGCTAGATAGCGCTGTGTGAATTGAAGGGTTGAGAATAAAAAGGATTTAACTGACAAATTGACAGTTTCGAGAAAATTTACTTTAAACGTCAACGGCGTCATTTTTATGTAGAATGCTTATAAGGTAATAGAAAAGGTTTATGTAAGTTTCAGTTGCTTGAAAATGTTTTATTTCTATTTAAAATTACTAAATATAGAACTAATTCATACAATTTCTGTAAAAATATAATATAATAAAAGAAATAAAGTAATGTTTTTATGCTAAGCGTACTGTATTCCTGTGACAGATAAAACATTTTTAGACTCTCGAGATTTAAGCCTCATTTCGGTATTTTGAGAATGTATTATTGAAGATAATTTCACGCTGAATCCAACGATACCCATAAGTCATTTGGTCAAAAAAATCAGTTAAATCCTTTTTATTCTCACCCCTTCAATTGTCCATACATATTTATTTATTAATTTATTTATATGGCCAAAAATAAATAAATATCTTTTTCGTAATATATTTATTTATTACAAACAAGTAATATATTACAAACAAAAAAGATATTAATTTATTTTTTGTTTGGCTAGCATGCTACGCCTTCGATTGCATCGTCACTTCCTATCAGGTGAGAGCGTGGTCAAAAGCTAGACAAGTTTGATGTAAAAAATAAAAAATAGTGTTTCCGATTTGAGCTATGAAAATTAAGACTCGTGAGGTTAACAACCCATAGAGTCACACCTAGTCATACTTAGTTCCAACCTAGCACGGCTAGAGGTAGTTGGCATGCCGACGTAACGTCTTGTCAGAGATCACGGCATGTATCGTGTGACGAAGCAGTATTACTCCGTGACGTCACTATCTCAAGAGGAGTGTAAACGGCCATTGAATTAGCTCCACCGTTGAATACGGCTTTCCGTGATGACATGCGAGTGTAAGGGAAGGATTCTGCTGAAGATCGGAAGTGACGTCACCGGTTCGTGTGCTTAACATTGACTTTGATGTGTGCTTGAAAGAAATGAAAGTGAATTAAGTTTTTGGCGGGATTCGTTGAAAAGAATCCGAAAATGGCGGTTGTGAATTTTGAACTTTTTTCCATTACCCGTGTATTTTTGAATTTTAATGTGTAATAAGGGTGGATTATTATTCGTTAAGTGTTCGTGAACGTGCACTAGTGTTGGCAAATGGCCCCAAGTTTTAAAACCATGCCTTTTCGTTTTCTCTTCAAGGCTTCCTAGAGGCTTTAGTAAAATATCCACCATTTTACTGTGGCATTTTGACTAACAAAATAAGACTTTGACATGACATAACCGTACAAAATTCCTCACTTGACATTGGCACAATTATCGCTAAAAAGCGATAGCAGGCCATTAAACGAAGAGAAGAAGAAGTTTTTGGCGGGAAAACGAAAAGCGTCGCCGCAGTGTATTATTTTCCAAAATTTGTGTTATTTTGAGTGTTAGTGAATAAAGTTGGTGGCATTTTATTTTCTGAGTGCTGGATTACATGCATGAGTGTGGGAAAATGGTATAATGATGGTAAAACGTTTAGTTTCATGTTGTTTCCAAAACTCCATAGAAGCTTCTAGTAAAGTTGCCACCACTTTACTAGGAGTATGACTTGACTAGACTATGACTGGACTTGATGAAATGAACTGTGACTTGACGCATCTGCGTGAAATATCATTAACTTGATAAATTATCAATTACTTGACACTGGCTCAATACACAAAAGTTTGGAGCCAAAAAAACAAGACAAAGTGTCAGTTCCCTGACTGGCGCCATTACTTTTCAATACAAATGTTCAAATTTATGAATCATCAAATTTTTTTTATTTTGTTGGTACTTATGTTCAGTAAATTTTCAAGATGGCGATATTAACATTAAACAAAGCTATACCAGCCGATAGATGGAGCTAAACTAAAGAAGTTTTACTTCAGTCGTGTGTTCTAAACACACTCACACTGCACACTCGTTTTTTCACGGTGTTCAATAAAGTGTGTTCTAGAGAGTTTTGGCGGGAAAGCAAAAAGGATCACGTCACCGCATTGTATCATTTTCCAAAACTGGTGTTATTTTCAGTGTTAATGCAAACAATTGGTGGCATTTTATTCGTTAAGTGTATCGTAATTACATTCATGAGTGTGGGAAAGTGGTATAATGATGGTGAAACGTTTCTTTTCGTTTTGTTCCCAAAACTCCATAGAAGCTTCTAATAAAATTGCCACCATTTTACTAGGAGTATGACTTGACTAGACTATGACTTATGATGACTTAGACTTTAACTTGACTTAGATTGAGAAATTATTAAATACTTGACACTGGCTAAATACACAAAAGTGTGGAGCCAAAACGAAAACAAAAAAAACAGTGTTGTCTATCTAATCTATGCAAGCTTCCTCGATCCTCAACTCCTCAACCCTTAACTGCCCGTTTCCCGTTATTCCCGCTAATGAACAGATGGAACCTTGACACGGCGACCTCAGCCGTCTCGTTTTCACTGGATGCGTGACAACTGGCTCGCATGTCAGCACGGCACCCATTCACTAACCACCGTTCGTTTCTTGGCCGTTGACTGCGGAATAATTACCTAGGTCTTCTTGAGATATGTGACGTCATACCTAGCATTTTCACCTTCCATTTTCAAAGTTTTCATTTGTTTCGGAACTGATATACATACAATGTATGAATTGAGTTTTTGGTGGGAAAACGAAAAAGATTGCGTCACCGCATTGTATTATTTTCCAAAACTTGTGTTATTTTCAGTGTTAGTGCATAAAATTGGTGGCATTTTATTCGTTAACTGCTGGATTACAGGCATGAGTGTGAGAAAGTGGTATAATGATGGTGAAAAGTTTCTTTTCGAAACTCCATAGAAGCTTCAAGTAAAGTTGCCACCACTTTACTAGGAGTATGACTTTGACTACACTATGACTTGACTATGGACCATTATCCGATAACAACCAGACTCAGAACAAGTATTTGCGCTATTTTTTTCTGTGCACAAATATTTACAAATATGTGTTTTTTCAATTCAAACGAACGCTTTGTTACGTCCCAAATATTAAAATACAAACGTTTGTAAAACTAGTATCTAGATAGAACACAGGGAATCCGGAACTCAACTACTTTACAAACTCATACATTGTAATGGGCTTGCTATATAATATTTAACAAAATGCTCTTTGAAATTTTACATGCTTATTACAATAACTTAATTTTAAGTAAGTACTTTATTTAATGTTGACTTGTAATAGTGCTAAAAAATGTCTATTTGCAATAAATCATTTGACTTTACTGTCATATAAAATTATGGCATGGTTTTTAATTAATTAAATTAAAGTAAGGATGATATTGTTTTTGTTGCTATTGTTTGCTGAAATAAATCTTGTATTCTATTTAAAACGAGCTTCTGCCCGCAGCTTCGCCCGCGGCGTGGCCTAGGGAAAATAATTGAACCACCCATTTCACCCTCCTAAGGGTAGAATTTCGTTAAATCCTTTCTTAGCGGATGCCTACGTCATAACATCTAACTGCATTCCAAATTTCAGCCCGATCCGTCCAGTGGTTTGGGCTGTGCGTTGATAGATCACTATATTAGTCAGTCAATCAGTCACCTTTGAGTTATATATATTTCGAAGAAGATTAAGAATGCAATTTCGCCTACAGCGTCTTATTATTATTATTATCAAAGTTACATTATGTTATGGATTATTACCTAATGAACCCCACTCACCCGGTCTTACTAGTGGCGGTTGCTATATATTAATTCTTAATTATTGTCATTTAGTAAATGTAGACTTCCTATCTACACCATGGTTTTTAACAGATGTTTATTAACTGACTTCAAAAAAGGCCGAGGTTCTCAATTGGACTGTATTTTCCAACCGATTTAAAAAAAGGAGGAGGTTCTCAAATCGACTGTTCTGATCTGGGTGACCCGATTTTGATTTTTTTTTTCTTATTTGACAGTTGGTGCTTCCCGCGTGATCCCATTTGATCCAATTCTGACAATGGCATCCATGAGAAAACCATATAAGTCTGAAGTCGTTATTTTACGCTTTGCGTTTGTAATTGATTCTCTAATTTCCAATTAAGGTAGATATAGCTACACCTTCGATCGCATCATCACTTCCCATCAGGTGAGAGCGTGGTCAAATGCTATACAAGTTTGAAGAAAAAAAAACACTGTTTCGTAATTTCATCATCAGGGTTCTTTATCCATCATTTTATTACGGTACTCTAAAAACGACTAAAAAACTAAACTTAACTGGAAATTATATTAAATCACTCCTATTAAATGTTCATTAGTCTGCCGAGGAATTACACTTAAACATGTGAAAACGCGCCTTTTACTTTGGCTTAGAACGATTCTAATCGACAATTTGATGTTTGAATGAAAGCAATTTTAAAGGTTATATACCTTAAGGTTGGATCGATTCAGCGTGAAAGTAGGTATGATTATAATTACATGCTGCGATAATTCAAGAGGGATTATACTATCCCCATACCCATATATATATATAAATACAACAACAAAAAATCAAAAAGCAATATTTTTCCCGTAGTTTTTCGTCAAAAGAAAGAATTTTTTTGGGCGTCTGAAAGAATTTAATTTTTAACGACTACCCTAATATATATACACATATATATATATATATATATATATATATATATATATGTATCTCTCGTGCTCGTGCAAAACTTTACGAGATCTCGGAAGTTGGCGCGGATGGCTGCGCAGTACGCATATTATAGTTATTGTATGGCCGTTTTTACAATTCACTTAACTGTACCACGCGCAGTTTGGTGCTCGGGCCTAACTTCCGAGAGCTCATAAAGTTTTGCGCGAGCTATACAGAGATATAGTTATACATTTTAAATAGGTGGTAAGACTTTTTGCCATCCGTCTAGGTAGGTACCACCGCTTTGCCAGTTATTCTGCCGCTAAGCACTAGAGCGCAAGCACTACTGTTTTCCGGTTTGAAGGGCACTGTAGCTAGTGAAATCGATGGGCAAATGAGACTTTATAACCTAATCTCACAGTCTAGTAATATCGTGGTGATATCTCGGGATGACGTGATCACTTTCTGCGGGGAGCGTACTCAAAAAGCTGGCAACATTCCCTTGTAGAATAGCCTTTTGGTCGTGCGTCAGCTCAACCAGGCGTCTGGATAGCTTCTTGACAAGAAGCCGCGCCTGCGAGCCCCAGATATAAATATTAAGAGTAAGAATGTTTCTTTTTATTAAGTTGGTGTAATTAATAATAATTATAACGCCCAACGATCACATACATAGATCCTGGACCCTAACTAGGATTCCCTATGTCTAGGGACCCAGGAACTACGAGGACCATGGTCCCACAACACCTAAACTCAGAACAAGTACTTGCGTTTTTTTTTCTGTGCACAACTACTTGTCCTGCCACGGGAATCGAACCCGCCGCCTCCGGGTTATGAGCCGACCTGCTCAACCACCATAGAGGCTGTCAAAGAATATTATAGGTTATGTGCAAACTCACACATCGCGTATCGAATAAGAGATAATTGGGAAAAGATAATACCATTCTCTAATTAAAGCAAAATACATAATTGCCGTGAACAATTGATTCACACGTGTTTTAATCGGATTTTGTACGCTTTTTTAATTGGTTACTATTTTTGTCTAATCTGAAAAATATATGTAAGACTGCGCTAATGATTGTACAGCGCGACGCGCGGCGTAGCATATAGACGCGTTTTGTGTGGTGCTGGCAAAGCCATACCAAAACACCTTTACCAAATACAAGATTTCAGTACCTCTTAAGCATCTCGTTGACAGACAGATAGACAGAAATGTGGTTCTCTATAATGATTTTTAAACCCTTAAAATGTTGGTTATAACGCTTACCAAATATTAAGTTACTTCTGTCGTGAATTTATCAATTTGTTCCTATGGAATTTGTTTCTATGGTGTTCGTTTCATTTGTTTCGATCTATGTATGACATGTTTGACAGCCTTTGTGGTGTGGTAGTCGAGCAGGTCGGCTCTTAACTCGGAGGCGGCGGGTTCAATTCCCGCAGCAGGAAAAGTATTTGTGCACAGAAAAAAAAAGAGCGCAAATACTTGTTCTAAGTCTGGGTGTTGTGGGACCATGGTCCTCGTAGTTCTTGGGCCCCTAGACACAGGGAATCCTAGTTAAGGTCCAGAATCTATGTATGTGATCATTGAGCGTCATTATTATTATTATTATTTAAGTTGGGTGTTTTTTTTTCTGGTGAGAAAAAATGCCTGGCGCGTAATCAGATAGTTGAAGAAAACAAACGTTCATAGATCATCGTAGATGACGCATAATCGTAGATCGACGCTCATGTTGACATTTCATTCATAAAACGTTAAATTATGTGAATGAAATCTCGATTTGGGCTCCGATTTATTACGCAACTTACTTTTATAATACAGGCCTTAATTTATTTTACCAATAAAAAGTAATGACGTACACTTCAACACACCATTTTAATTAAATCTCCAAAAAATAATTAGAAATCAGTGAATTATCCTTCTCAGCGATCGAAACCGCAAGCAAAAGCGAAGTCAGCGTATTGCACCACACAAAAAATTGCACATTCTGCATTACGAAGCACGGATTTAAATTATAGCTAATATCGATAATATACTGCCTATCACAATCGACCATCGATTATAACTTAATCGAGTTACAATTTATAGAAATAATCGGTCATTGATTTATCGATACCTTCACAACTCTACTCCGTGGAAATTCCCAACTTATTTCGTGAGTTGTAAAGTGTATTTTTGTATGGGAAAGTTGTTTGTATGAGTACAAATTGTATGGGAGTAATATCAAAGGGCCGAGTACGCGCCGTTTGATTCTGGCTTTGAATAAATCAACAAAAACGACGGGAGGTGGTGAGTAATACGTATGTATTTTTGGACAGGGAAAAGAGTTGAATTGCATCTGCGCATGAAAATAACTCCTTTTACTTCGGATGAATAATTTTAATTTTTAATTGAAAAAAAAAGTGTTTTTGATTTATTTGAAAAGATTTTTTTTTTATATTTATGGTATTTATAGTAGTATTGCTTGCTTAGATTAATCTGTAAAGGAATATTTTTATTTAGAACGGGATCTGAACCTTCATCCATCTGTCTTTAAAGCAGGCGCATGCTTTACTTAAGCTACCATGACAAGTCTTGTTAACAAATAAAAACTTGTCAAGTGTCAAAGTTAAAGACAAAACCAAAGTCATATGATTTACTTCAAATAAGCTATTTTTATCACTTTTACAAGTAAAAATTATATGAGGAGCTTAAAATTAAGTTTTTGTACTAAGCATATACAATTAAAAAGTGCTTATGGTCAAATATTATATACCAAGCCCATTATAATAAGTGAGTTTGAAAAAAATAAGTTCTCTTTCTCACTACTGGTGTAAGTAATCTGGCACAATGCAGAACAGAAAACTCCGATTCGAAAAGAAGTGGAAGGAAAATTTAATTTTTATCCACCAACTAACACATTTTTTTAAATCGTTTTCAATGGTTTTCATCAAATTTAATTAAAGGAACTGCACTGAATTGTTTTTATATATAGAAGGCACACACTACCACAGGTAATCCCCTATAGATACCGCATGATAGAGGGTTCTGTACATACTACTAACTAAGCTTTCAGGCCAGTCAGATACTTTTATTTTATAGCAACTCTAAATATAATCCCTTTTCTTAATTTTTATTTTGACATTTTACTTACTACGCTTTCTACCACTTTATTTCCTGCTATGTGAAGACGGCCCAAAAACTTTAATAATTGTAAACAATTTAAAAACCATTCTTTCAACGTCAAAATGTTCTTTTCTTATTAAACCAACAATTTATTTTTTCAAAAGTCCATTTTGCAACACTTTTAAACTTACAGGGATAGTCTCCATGGCTTTTCTTGTTCACTAACAAAATTAAACTTATGGTTTTACAGTGTATAAAAATTAAACATAACTAAATTTGTATGATAAGTACGAAAAAATACATTAATATAGTTAATGAAGAAAAGATAATTCTTCGCCACCTCACTTAAAATTTGAAACGCATATGAAGTAAAAAATTAATTAAGTAAAATCAATGAATCGTAACAGTACATAGCACAGGGCAACACCAACCAAATTAAATTAAAGTCACCAACAAAAATACGCCATTTAATCCCCACCTATTTCTTCCTCCTTGCTTATCAACGAGCCCCAAGCTTATCAACAAAAACTACTTTATTATTCAGACGTCGAAAAAATAAAGTAAGCACAAATTCAAGTTGAAAAAACTAAGCACAATAATGCAATGAGCTTGCCCCTTATCCGACGGCATGGAGTAAAAAACAAATGGAGCGCCAGTAAGCGAGTTTTTTGTATATAGACGGTCGGGTATAATAGTAGGTCGGGAGCAAAATATAGCACTGATCTGATTTGTTAACAAGATAGTAATAGAACTAATTTTATCAACAGCATGCTTACAAATTTTGATGATGTTGTGGGAAACACCACACGTTTACTAGTTGACTTGGGAACAACTATCAATTTTATTTTAACTTTGTTATTTTGACGATGGAGATCTACGTGAACCAACTTCAACATCCGTTCACCTCGCATTCACCAGCTTACTCCCCAAATAAAACGTGCTTTAAGAAAATTTAATTAAAAAGTTGCAAATATCAAACTCTACTAGGATAAACGAATATAGTTAAGCGAAATATATGCTAAAAATAGCGCAATATTCGGCGATTGTTAAAAAGCGGTATTCACAGTCCTGTGGTTTATTAACTATTGCCCGTCGGCATAAGTTATGCTAACAAGCCGGGTCGCGTGACTTGACTCTTGTTGGGTCACCAAAAGGCTACCGTGTAGACTAGCTCTAACGTGATATGTCATTTAAACTTTCAATAGGGTCTTTTTTCGTCCGCTTTCGGCACTGGTACAGGATACCAGCATAACACAATCAGACACCGACCCCGCCGGCGAGGTCGACGTACCCCCCGTAGTTTAGCTAGAACGGTCGCGACTTTCAATAGGGTCCACTCTTCCAATGGACGGTCTTCTCGATCCCGTTGCCGGGATAAAAGGGTCGAGGCTCGCATACCAGGGGTTCCCTTGAGCTAGTTGGCTCCCACTTTTGACAGCTGGGCGCCTTAAGCGCCGGCCTTGGGAAAAACCCGGTGATGCTGTAAAGTTCGACAAGACCCAACTGCATTCTCCCGTTCAAAAAAAGTCATTTAAATAGGTAATATTTGGGTGTATGCATAACGGATACACTCCGGAATCACTATATAATGACTGGCCCGATAGCTCAGTTGGTAGTAGCCCTGCCTTCTGAACTGTGGGTTGTGGGTTCGATTCCCACTCAGGACAAACATTTGTGTGATGAACATAGGTGTTTGTCCTGTGTCTGGGTGTCATATTATATTCTATGTATGTATTTACAAACAAAAAAGTATCTTAGTATTGTATCAGTTATCTGGTTCCCATAGCACAATCTTTGCTTAGTTTGGGGCTAGATGGCGTTGTGTGAGATGTCCACACATTATTATTATATTACTAGTTTCTCATTTTGATCACGTCATCATGATTGAGAAACCAAAATATTTCAAAGAAGCTCAGTTTTTGTCCAACGTTTCAGCATTGCAATTCAACGGGCTATGCAGCCCAGTATGGTTGGGTACGCTGCCTGCTGGTAGTGGGCAGGGGCATTTGGACTGTCTATAGGTTATTTCGGCTGGTATATAGTCCAAATGTTTTTGTAGTAGATAGTGTAGCTAGTAGTATTAATAGTATAACTGATGGTATTATTGACAGCCCTGTGGTGTGGTGGCTGAGCAGGTCGGATCATAACCAGGAGGTCGTGGGTGATTCCTGCGACAGGTCAAGTATTTGTGCACAAAAAAGGGCAAATACTTTTTCAGTATCTGGGTGTTGTGGGACCATGGTCTTTGTAGGAATCCTAGTAAGGGTCCAGGATCTATGTACTTATGTGATCGTTGGGTGTTATTATTATTATTTTTATTGTTGTAATAGCTAGTTTATAGAATAAAGGTATAGATTTTCAACGACGTTTTTAGACATAGGTATTTTCTATGATGACGTCTTTTTATTTAATGCTAAAGACATGAGGTAGTGATATTTCACAGTTATTTTAGAGTTTAATATACTTATGACCATTTCATACACACATATGAAAATCACTTTCATTAAGATATTAATACTCTCTCAATAAGTCAACCTTCCTTGTTCCAGCATCAAACCACCCTCAAAAGACGGCGTCACCAAAAGCAACCCCAGCAAGCGTCACCGCGAGCGTCTCAACGCTGAGCTGGATACCCTGGCGTCACTGCTGCCCTTCGAGCAGAACATTCTCAGCAAGCTGGACAGGCTGTCCATTTTGCGACTATCAGTCAGCTATCTGCGAACCAAAAGCTATTTTCAAGGTTAGTTATCACCATTAACAGCCTGAAGAAGACCGATGCTGAACATAACCTGATAGAAGACCTGATTGCTCAGTTACTACTGAGCTATCAGGTCTTCTATCAGGTTACATCTAGGCTATCAGGTTCTATCAGGTCTATCAGGTTTTCTATCAGAGCTACTGCTCTGGCTTCTGAACTGTAGGTTGTGGGTCTGATTCCTATCCAGAAGAAACCTTTGTGTTATGAACATAGGTGTTTGTTTGTGTCTGGGTATTTTAGTTATCATCACAGTCTGAAGACGTCTACTCCTTAACATAGCCTGATAGAAGACTGTCCTGATAGCTCAGTTGGTAGTAGCTCTGCCTTCTGAACTGTAGGTTGTGGGCCTGATTCCCATCCAGAACAAACCTTTGTGTGATGAACATAGGTGTTTGTTTTGTGTCTGGGTGTTATATTGCATTCCACCTGTGTATTTAAAAACAAGTATATTAGTATTATATCCATTATCTCGTTTCCATACTACAAGCTATGCTTAGTTTGGGGGCTAGATGGCGTTGTGTAAAATGCCCACACATATTTCTTTATTATATATTTATACTATTGTATATCATAAATATGTTTTATGGAAACAAATTATGTGATAAGCGAAAGATAAGTTATGAACTTCTCGTCACACTGCACGTCATCTTGAAACATCCGCACAGTCTACACTACGAGATCAAAAGTAAATAAAGTCTTATTTGCGCAGTAATTTCACTAGTGGTCTTCAAACTAGTACTACTTGTCTTCTTTTGGGCGATAGAGGCAACAGAATATCTGAATAAGCATAGGCATAGGTATTCATAGGAATACCTACGTACCCAGACAAACACACTTTGACAGCCTCTGTGGTGTGATGGTTGAGCAGGTCGGCTCATAGCCCGGAGGCAGAGGGTTTGATTCCCGCGGCAGGACAAGTATTTATACACAAAAAAAAGGAAATATTTGCTCTGCGTCTGGGTGTTTTGAGACCATGATCTTCGTAGGGATCCTGGTTAGAGTCTAGGATCTATGTATGTGATCGTTGGGCGTTATTATTATTGTAGAAAGGTCTTAGGTACCACCTAGTGATATGTAGATAACTTCTTAAACAGACTATAAATGTTCCCACTGCAACCAGGAGCGTATCAATTTACAAAATATTTTCACCACAAATAATTAAATAACCATACAATTACCACTAATCCTAACCCCACGGCTCCTTGCTCCGACTATCGCCTAACAAAATCGAATAAATCGATTTAGTATCGAGAAGACGTATTCGATTACTTATTAATGTGCGCACCGACACTTATTTAGCGCTGTCGGGCAATTTTATTGCATTCACTCGTATTAATATATGCGGCGAGACGTGTTCTCGATTCCTGTGAATCGATACTTAGCTCGATTTTTATGTAATCGGTACTTAGCTCGATTTTTATGTAATCGGTACTTTAAATTTAATGATGCAGTTTGTTTATGTAGACTAGTTTAATGATGCTCCAAAATATTGTAGACAGATCCATATTATAGAAAAATGTTCAGTCATCGATCAGTGCTCAAGCAGAGATTTCATTCATAAAGTGATCTATTAGTGAATAAAATCTTTGCTTAAGCACCGATGGATGACTGAGCATCGTTCTGTAATACGGACCTCAGTCTCAGGTATAACAGGGTGTAATCTTTAAAGCTAGTTGGTATCTGTTTTACCTTGAACCAAAGATTTTAAACAGCGTAAATCATTTTGGTTAGGTTTTTTTTACCAATGTCCGTCTCCTGATTCCAGTTTTCAGCCAAATCGGTTCAGCCGTTCTTTAGTTATAAACAGTGTAACTAACACGACTTTCTTTTATATATTATATAGGTTTAATTATAGGTTAGGTTACCCAGGTATATTATTAATTATTCCATCTGTTTAAGTAACTTGTATTTTAATTTTGTATTTGGACCGCAACTACTATTATTGTATAGGTTCAGGTTTTTGTTTGTTTAAGTTTGCTTTAAATGGAACTACATTGCGCCCACCATATGAGGTAATTGTTTCTGAATCGCGGTGACGATATTGCAAACTTGCATTTTTATGAAAATGTGATACACATTGTGTGTGGCATACCCTTGTATTTCTAGCTCTTATAATTTAGGAGATACGTTAGCAGTAAATTAGCGAATCTGAACTAATTTTAAAATTATACCATAGTAAAGTAATAGGTTTTTTTGCTCTATGTACCATTTACCAAATTTTAATAAATCATGACAATAATTCAACAGTAGCAAGAGGAGTTTTATTACCCGTTCTTCGACTTCGCCCTCACGACTTATATGTATTTTCAATCTAATCTCGACAGTTAAAAGAGGCTTCAAGCTTCTAGTCTCGATTTGCCGACTGGTTGTTAAATTTATTAAAGTCAAAGTCAAAAGATTTTTTGCAATGGGATATTTTTTGTACTTACACAAGTCAAAATTATATTAGGTACCTACTTAAAATTAAGTTATTGTACTAAGCATATAGAATTACAAAGTTCAAAGCTTATTGTCAAATATTACAAAGCAATTTATTAAAAACTATCGGTACCCTTTATTTTATCCTTTAATCGCGTTCGATTCATGATAGTTGATTAATCCAATTATATCACAAACTAGTAACGCAACCCTTCATAATTGGCCGCGTAAATCTCATACATACATTCATACATCATACACCTCCATATATCAACATTCATACCCACCCGTTCATACATCATGCATTGAATTATCGATGCTCCTTATAATTTTATTCAGGGTATGGAAGATATAAAAATCGGTGGGGGGTACTTACTTTATGGTGGCACAGTGGATGGTAAGGTGAGGTTGAAAAGTTTAAATTAATAAACAAAAATATATATTTATAATAAAAAATAAAATAAATATTTGTGGACATTTCACACAACGCGATCTAATCCCAAACTAAAGCAAAGCTTGTACTATGAGAACCTGATAACTGATAAAATACTTAGATGCTTGTTGTTTGTAAATACATATATAGAATACAATATAACACAGAACAAACATCGATGTTCATCGCACAAATGTTGGTTCTGGATAGGAATCGAACCCACAACCCACAGTTCACAAAGACAAAGCTACTCAGTTGGAGCTGAGCTATCAAGCCAGTGAAATATGTGATATAAGAAAATCATTTTAAAAAAATTCACACATTAACATATTATCTACATTTCAAAATAGGCACTGAGTTTATATATTGAATTAGCATTTTTGTAGAAAAATAAGCCTTTAACGTTTTCTTTATATTTATTATATTTTTATATTTATTTGTTTTAAAAGAAAGGTTTCGGGAGAAAGCTGTTATTTATTACATTGCCAACAATAGAACTTCACTCTCCGCGACAGGGTACTATAGCTCAGATGGTAGTAACCCTGCCTTCTGAACTGTGGATTGTGGGTTTGATTCCCACCCAGGACAACATCCATATGTTTGTTCTGTGTCTGGGTGTTATATTGTATTGTATTCTATGTATGTATTTGCAAACAAAAAGTATCTAAGCATTGTACCAGTTATCTGGTTCCCATAGTACAAGCTTTGCTTAGTTTGGGGCTAGATGGCGCTGTGTGAAATGTTTACACATATTTATTATATGTTAAGGAATGACGCAACGAGCTGACGTTTTGCCAGATGTTAAGCGAGACGACTGCCCATTTAAGTTGCAGTGTCACTCGAAACTCTAAGGTATAGAACTTAAGTGATGTGACAGCGACAGTACAGCAAAACATATCGATAATTCTAATTAAATCGATTGTCGATGCATCGATTACACCGGTTATCGATTCGTAAATATTTCGGCCGCACCGCGGGGCGCTACCGTTGACTGTTAGACATATAAAAAAACCGCTCAGCACCAGTAGCCACTAAATTTTAAACTGTAGTATATAAATTCTAAGAAAGAGTTCAATTCAAGGGTTGAAATCAAAAAGGATTTAACTGTGAAATTGATAATTTCGAGAAAATTGACTTTAATACAAAATATAGTACTAATTATAAATAGATATAATATAATAATGTTATTATGCTAAGCAAATTGTATTCCTGTGTCAGATAAATCATTTTTAGACTCAAAATCTTGAGATTTAAGCCTCATTTCAGTATTTTAAAAATGTATTATTGTAGATAATTTCTCGCTGAATCCAACGATACCCATAAGTCATTTTGTGAAAAAAATGAGTTAAACCCTTTTTATTCTCACCCCTTCAATTGTCTTAAGCTCGAAAAGCCGCCGCTGTAACTTACGATATCCCATCTGTCAGTATACGTCAAAGGGTGAAAACTTTTGATGCTTACGCTTCCCCCGTACCCGTTTACTATCTACGTCTGAACCATAGAACGTACCGCTTAACGTTAGCCAACTTATATTTCCCCACCCCTTCGTACCCACCCGTGCCAGCACCGTCCGGAAGAGAATATCGATTGTATGCTAATGCAAGGCATTCTCAACTTTATTGACGGTAAATCGGCCCCGCTTAGACCTACAATACTTTAATGGCATCTAAAATTGTGATTTAGAATCAGATGGGGCATAAAAAATTGAATATATGACGCCGTAAAATAAGGGATGATTTGTGATTTATTGTTTAAGATTGTTTCATTATTTCCGCACTGAAATTTAAATATTTCCATTTTCAGAGACAAGTTGTCGTCAATTTTTTTTATGGTTTTAGACCTAGGACGGACGTAGTTTTTTTATTAAATGGAAATGAGTTCTTACCTTGACATATTAAAATCAATCAATGAAAATAATTGTAAATTTTTTTTTTGATAGAGTTGCTTGGGCCACAAAATATAATCTAAATATAAATAACTCAAATGTGACTGACTGACTGACTTACATGGTGATATATCACAACGCACAGCCCAAACCACTAAACGGATCGGGCTGAAATTTGGCATGCAGTTAGATGTTATGACGTAGGCATCCGCTAAGAAAGGATTTTTTGAAATTCCACCCTTAAGAGGGTGAAATGGGTGGTTGATTATTTTCCATAGGCCACGCCGCGGGCGAAGCTGCGGGCAGAAGCTCGTATAATATAATATTAAAACATAAACATTTTATTTTATATTAACAAAAAGGCATAAAAACCCGAGTTAACAAAAAAAAGTCATGACTGTTAAATGGCAAAAAAGTACACTTAATTTAATAAAAATAATTAATAGGCAATTAAATGCGCATTACTTTCACACTAAAAACTACCCTACGATGATGGATCGCTGCGGCTTATCAGGGAATATTGTTTTTCGTAAAAACACTAGGGGTGGAGGGTGGGGGGTGCTAAAAGTTTTACGTCATTAGCGTTAGGTTTTGAGTGTAGAAATATGTGTGGTGATATTTATTTTGAGTAATCTTTACATATAAAATTCAAAGTCCTGACTGACTGAATGACTGACTTATATATCAACGCACAGCCTAAGCCGCGGGTCCTAGAGATTTTCAACCCCTAAGAGGGTGAAATCGTTGGTAGAATTATTTTCCTATAGGCCATGCGGGTGAAGCTGCGGGCAGAAGTTAAGTAAATAATAACGAAATTAAAATTTGAGATCGTTTCAAGACATTTACTAAAATTTTATAAAAAAAATAAAAAGAAAACCTTTGGTCTATTTAGATAACCGTTTTTCATAACTAGATATGAAACCATTTTTTTTCGCTTATTTGTAGCTAGTTATTAAAAAGGAATAGGAATTAATAGCAACAATCAAATATCAATCAGCTAAAAACGGCTTTAAATATAAAAGCCTTTTCACACTACTAATATTCAAATGCAAAAGTTTATATTTGTGAATGTTTGTTAGCAGTAACCTCCGTTACTACTGAACTAAATTTAATGAAATTTGGAATGAAGATAGCTTATACTGGATTAACACATAGGCCAATATTTATCCACGGGTGAAATCGCAGGGCGCATCTGGTATAATATAAATGTTGAAATTGCACACTATTATATTAGGTCTTTACCTATGAAATTGCCGTTTTGTTTGAAAAAAGTTAAAGTATTTTTTTTTTCGAACTTATTTATTTCTTTTATTCAAAGTAATCACCCCTGCAATCAATGCATCTTTGCCAACGCTGTGGCAGTTTATGGATGCCCTTCTTGAAAAAATCAGCAGGACGGGAAACAACAAACTCTTCAAAGGCGTTTTGTACTGCCTCTCGGGAATTGAATTTTTTTCCCGCTAAAAAGTTGTCCAAATTTTGGAAAAAGTAATAGTCGGTAGGCGCAAGATCTGATGAGTATGGCGCATGAGGGAGAGCTTCCAAACCCAACTCATGCAGCTTAGAGACGGTCTGTTGTGCAGTATGGGGTCGCGCGTTGTCGTGAAGTAGCAGTGGAGACGACCGATTGACCAAAGCTGGTTGCAGACGTGCGAGTTTCGCCATCATTGTGGTCAGTTCTTCAATGTACACATCTGCAGTAATGCTCTTGCTGTTTTGTAAAAAGCTATGATGAATCACACCAGGACTAGACCACCAAACTGTGACCATCACCTTTCTAGGGGTCATTTTTCGTTTTGCACATTGCTTTGGTACCGAACCAGGATCTAACCAACTTGCTGAGCGCTTTCGATTGTCAAAAAGAATCCATTTTTCGTCGCCCGTAACAATTCGGTTCAAAATTCCTTCATTCCTTCAATGTTAAGCAGCGCAAGGCAAGTCTCGACGCGTACGTTGCGCTGGCGATCGTTAAGTTCGTGGGGCACCCATCTATCAAGCTTTTTTATCTTGCCAATCTGTCGCAAATGGACCAATATTGTTTTGATGCTAACATCAAAAGCTGCTGCCAGCTCAGCTGTAGATTGAGATTCATCAGCTTCCACAATCGCCTTTAATTCATCATTGTTGACCAAAGTTTCCGGACGACCACGAGGTTCATTTTTCAAGTCAAAATTCCCAGAACGGAACCGAGCAAACCAATAACGGGTTGTACGTTCGTTTGTACAGTTCTCTCCGTAAACGTCGTTGATGTTACGTGTCGTTTGTGCCGCGTTGGTGCCACGACGGAACTCATATTCCATAATTACACGAAATTTCAAAGTATCCATTATGAGGAAAAATGTTGAAATGTAATGAAAATACAACGCTAATCAATAAACAAAAGACTGATATTGTAAATAGAATGTCATATTTTTAAAACAAAATTAATTTGAATTTAGAATTCATAGCCAATTAAAACTTTTTTTTGTTTGAAAAAGTCTGTACTGCAATACGGCAATTTCATAGGTAAAGACCTATTATTTTGTATTGTACAGAACATAATAATTGACATTGGTAATTTATAAAGAGCTTCTTAGTAAAGGTCGTAAGCTACGAGCGCTTTATTTTTTTTTTTTGTAAGTGAATGATGTGATGAGCTACTCGTTCACCTGATGTTAAGCAACACGGCTGCCCATAACAGAACAGCGTCACTTGGAACTCCAAAACATAAAGTTTCGCGCGATACTGCACTGCGCACATCATCCTGAGACATCAGCACAGTCTGGTAATAAGATCACTAGACTGTGAGATCGGGTCATAAAGTTCGCCCAGTAATTTCACTAGCTACAGTGCCCTTCAAACCGGAACACAGTAGTGCTTGCACACTACTGCTTGGCGGCAGAATAAGTGACTAAGCTGTATTACCTATACCTAGAAGAACTTAGCTGGAAATTCCTACCACCAAGTAAAATATTGGTTTAATATACATGTACTTTTTGCTGACGTAATTTTTCAGGCTTCTAACGCTTGGTCTACGAAAAGCTAATTTGTCACTTCGAGCGCGCTTATCGCGACACGTAATTGATTTCAAAATCTAAAAAAGTTTTTTATAGGAAATTAATTTCAAGGAGGTGTGTTAACGTGGGATGGAAACGGGCTTCGTATAAATTGCTTATTAAAATGGTTTATTGTTATACAATAAATTTTAAAATCGTTTAAAAAAAGAAGTAAAGAAATTATATTTTTTTGTTCGGTTACCTTCTAGGGACGGCGAATTAAGTAGACAGCCTCTGTGGCGTAGTGGTTGAGCAAACACACCATAGGAGCTGTCGAATAGATGACCATAGGATTCAAAAAACCATCGACAAACTCACTGAAATAAATAAATATGTGTGACCCCGAACAAACAAAGCTTTTTACTATGGCCTGTAAAATCAATAGAAGACTGATTAGGTAATATAAACTTCACTGGCTGTGCCTCGCGGTTTTGCCCGCTTGTTCAACGTACCAAGTAATAAGTACTGAGTTCAACAAACATATTTAAAGATTTAAAAAATCAAAGTTTAATTATATAAATGTACGAAATAATAAAATTAAGTCTCTTTTGTTTGGGTTTATTTTATTATTTAAAGCGCCATCTAACCCCAAACCAAGCAAAGCTTGTACTATGGAAACCAGATAACTGATTCAATACTTAGATACCTACTTTTTGTTTGTGAATACATACATAGAATACAATATAACACCCAACCACAGAACAAACACCTATGTTACCTTCATCACACAAATGTTTGTCCTGGATGGGAATCGAATCCACAACCCACAGTTCAGAAGGCAAGGTTACTACCAACTGAGCTACCGGGCCAGTAAAGCATTAGTTTTCTTTGTGTTCAAAGATTTCTTATTTTATTTATTTATTTATTCCAATGATTTAGTGTTCCACAAGTATCGCATACTGTTGCGGCATAAAAATTATCTTTTATATTATCACAGGTCCTGAAATATTTTAATTGAATTTCGTTCTGTCGTCTCACCAGTAAACGGTAAAAAAAATAGTAAACCATATATAACACTTGACTACACGCACACTTTTGCATTTTATAATATCAGTAGGTTTAGTTACTAACAATTTCTAACCCCAAAAACAGAAAATGTCAAAGTATATTAATCATTCGTTTTCTCCGCCGCCCTTCACAGCTAGGGCGGGCGGAGCGGCGTTTCGGCGCCCGCCCTACGCGCTTATAAAATATAAATATCCGACGGGCGCCTTTCATTGTGCATTGAACCGTAGGCTTTTACTGGGTACTGAAAGCTACTTATTTTTAAAGGGTGTTTTGAATAAAGGTGTATTTTTTTGTACCTGAAAAAGTGCTAAAAATAGCCTTTTTGCAATAAAATCTTTTGACTTTAACAAGTGGGCATGCAGGCTTTTAGTAAATCACAGAAATAATAATAGTAGATAGATGTAAAATGCTTTATTGCACAAATAACAAGTGAAGGTACATAGGCGAACTTCATGCTAGAGAGCATTATCTTCCAGTTAACCTGGGTGTAACGTAGAAATGTTTGTGGGGCAGTGCAATGCTGTTTTTATATAGATTAGAGTCGATTCTGTGTCGCATACTCTAAAGCTAAACGAAATTAACATATTTCCGTCTTTTTCATTTCCTCTTTATCAGAAGAGTACCGCTATACTTTGAGTTTACTTTACTTTTAGAGAATGCGACACAGAATCGACACCATTGTCTAATAAATATAAATATGTTTACATATAAAAACACTAATATAAATTTAACTTTCTTGTATTCCTATTCACATACAAAACCAATTAATTACCACTAGTATAGTAAAAGGTAATAGCCTAAATAATCATAGTAAACTATTTAGTAAAATCTAATCTTTAAATATATATATGACTGGTGACTGACTGATTGACTGACTTACGTAGTGATCTATCAACGCACAGCCCAAACCATTGGACGGATCGGGCTGAAATTTGGCATACAGGTAGATGTTATGACGTAGGCATCCGCTTAGAAAGGATTTTTCGAAATTCCACCCTTAAGAGGGTGAAATGGGTGGTTGAGTTATTTTCCCACAGACCATGCCGCGGGCGAAGCTGCGGGCAGAAGCTCGTTATCTATAAAATATAATATTATTTTTAACATGTGGTAAGACATTTCTGCAAAGTCTAGTGACCAAATATCAAATATAAACCAACTATAAAACCAAGCCAAATATAAAACGCATCACATAATAGTTTAAATGTAATCCTATATATGTTTACTACCCTAATTCAGGCCATATTTTATTCGTCATTATTTACAACGGTCTTTTATATTCAAACAAAACCAAAATAGCTATAAAAATTGCAAATCATAAAAAATCCCTACGTTCAACCAATAGGGTTCGCAAACGCAACCCCAAGAATGGCCGTCTGTAGGCACTGTCAAAATAACAGGGGGTAGTTTGTAAAATTCGCCGACTCCTTGAAGGGTAGAGGGGTGAGGGGTGGAAACAACCCTTAATGGCGCAATCGCGTGATAGAATTTTGGTAGTGACCCGACGTAGCCTGTGAAAGTGAAAATATCTGCATAGAGTTGTTAATACTCAAACATTTATGTACTTTTATAAAATAATAATTTTAGAACCGATGCGAGTTGTAGTCTAAAAACTATTTTTTTTAATGGGTTAATTATGTGTTTTCATTCATTTCATTCATTTTTAAAAACCTAGATTTATTAACCAACCAGTTAATAATCATTCAACTGTGTGAACATCTAATAACTGACTATTTTTATATTTATGTGTATTTTAATGTTCATTAACCCCAATAGAGAAGAAAACAACCCAGTACATAGTATATTGCATATATTTGTATGAAATTATACAGCAATAAAGAATTATAGTGAATAATTAACATAAAACAGCCAGTAATTATTTATAATTATTGTAATTATAATCAACGTTAATGGAAAAAATATCTCCATAATCTTAATAACGAGAATCTGTCAATAAACAATATTTGTATTTACATATTTATGAAAAATCTTTAAGTTTATTGTTAGAAGTCGATCATAGTTCGAAATAAGATTGTTAATAGTTTAAATGGTAACAATTACAAAAAAAATGCAAATAAAAAATATTTATGACAGCGTATGTATAAACTTTTTTGTAAATTATAATTTTTATTTTAAAAAATCTGTTGTTGTTAAAAAATGCATTTGGATCAATCATTTTCTTCGAAGTTCATCCTATATGTTCAATAATTACTAAACATATAGTATTATTACAATGCAAATAATAAAGTATGGGGTGGATCATATCATATTAGAGATGGTTTCAACAACTCTAAGCAGATCGTTTACCTGCATTTGAACGCGGCAAGGTAAATTTTATTATAACCAAATTGTGGGCAATATTTTCGTAAATATTTTGGAGCGAAACTTGTTTGTGTTCTGCGTAAACAGACAAATACCAACCACATTCTATTTATATATAAATAGGTACTTTTGCTGCTTTTGAAAATAGGCTATTTAATACAACCAGCTGTGGGTATATATTTAAGGAGCCTGGAAAATCTAGAATTAATTTTGCTAAGTGCTTAAGACATAAGATGTCTGCTGTCATATTTTTATCAGAGTAGTTAAATAATTTGTGATAGCCTCTATGGTGTGGTGGTTGAGCAGGTCGGCTCATAACCCAGAGGCGGGTTCGATTCCCGCAGCAGAACAAGTATTTGTGCATAGAAAAAAAGGGTAAACAATTATTGTTCTGTGTTTGGGTGTTGTGGGACCATGGTCTTCATATTTCTAAATACATATAACTCAAACCTGACTGACTGACATAGTGATCTATCAACGCACAGCCCAAACCAGCGGACGGATCGGGCTGAAATTTGGCATGCAGGTAGATGTTATGACGTAGTCATCCGCTAAGAAAGGATTTTTCGAAATTCTACCCTTAAGAGGGTGAAATGGGTGGTTGAATTATTTTCACGCCGCGGGCGAAGCTGCGTGCAGAAACTCGTCATAGTATATAGTAGTAGTTGTTATATTATTATAGTATCTAGTGTAGGATTCAGGCCCATTCTAGCGGTATTTAGGTTAATTAGGAAAAGCTACACTTACAATTTACGTTAAGTTTTAAAAATAAAAGATACGCAATACTCACTTTGAATCACTCATATATTTCACTTTTATTATAAATCGCACGTAACACTATTTAGGTACGTAGTTGGCAACGAGTAATGGATCCGTTATTACTTTTGTGGATATTAAACGTACTTTTTGCTTTCCTTGTTAAAATCGCTTCTGCCTCGATTCCGCCATCTTGCCTTTTTTTAACCATCCATTACTCGTAGTCAACTACGCACTCATTTATAAAGATTTTAAATAATATTTATGCTCACAATTAATATATATCGACAAATAATAATTAATATAATAAATGTTGATGACAGTCGGCCATCCAAATAAATTAGTATGACCTCATACGCAAACGAATAAGCTAAACAATTCAACATAATACAAAAACAAACAAAAAATATATAAAGAAAAACATAATTCAATTAATTTAAATATAATTAAATAACATCATTGAATTTGTGGGTATTTAAATTTTCAATTTAATATTCATTCGATAAACAGTATCAATACGTTACATAGGTAGTTTTGTCCTGAATACCCGGCAACAGGCCCCATAATGTCCTGAATACCTGGCAACAGGCCCCTTACAATATTTGTCCTGAATACCCGGCAACAGGCCCCGTAACGTCCTGAATACCTGGCAACAGGCCCCATACATTTTAATTACGTCCTGAATACTCGGCAACAGGCCCCTTAACGTCCTGAATACCTCGCAACAGGCCCCATTCATTTTAATTACGTCCTGAATACTCGGCAACAGGCCCCTTAACGTCCTGAATACCTCGCAACAGGCCCCATACATTTTAATTACGTCCTGAATACTCGGCAACAGGCCCCTTAACGTCCTGAATACCTCGCAACAGGCCCCATACATTTTAATTACGTCCTGAATACCCGGCAACAGGCCCCTTAACGTCCTGAATACCTGGCAACAGGCCCCATACATTTTAATATAATCATTACATTTTTGTACATTTTCATTTTAGCACCATCGCTTAACAATTTATAATTTTTACAGATAATTTAATTATAGATATTATTATTATATAGTTTTTCCTTTTTTTTTTTTTTTTTTTAAATTATTTATTACTCTTATTCAATTTTTAATTATCCTGCAACCATTTTCATAAAAATTATATTTTAAAAGTTCATAATTAATATAACATAATACTCATCTACTTATATTTCTTATTAATTCCAAAAATAACTGTAAAATGCATTTAATAGATTACTATTCGCAAGCTATATTCTCCTCTTCGTCGGATTCACTGGAAGTCAACATATCGTTACCATGCGGTCTATCGAAATTCAGCCATGGTCTAATTTTATCTATGGCGACAATGGTCGAAAACTGTCTACCCTTCTTCCGCGTCAGTGGAGTATCCTCTACCTTAAAACGATCATGCTCTAGTACAGCTGTTATCCTGTAGGGACCTTGATATTTAGGTACCAACTTTTTGCTTTGACCTGTTGCTGGTGTTTGTCGTTCAACCCTCACTAAATCACCTACTTGGAACTTTAAGGGTTGACATCGGTGTTTATCAAAGGTATCCTTTTGTTTCTGTTGGCAGACCTTAATATGGGCGTTCATATCACGCCGCATATCTGCTCTCTCAGTGACTAAGTCAGTAACGTTCTCTACATCGGGACGAGTAGTTAGTTCGGAAACAACTTTACTTTCGCTAGTTCCCGTAGGTCTAATGCCGAACAACGCTTCGGAAGGTGTACGATTTATTCCCTTGTTGAACGTGTTATTTATGCCCCACTGGACATCGGGCAGATGTTCGTCCCATTTGTTATCAGATGTTCCGATACATTTAGCTGTCAGAGCATCAACTATAACTTTATTGTAACGTTCCACCTGCCCGTTGGCCCTGGGAGTGGCAACCGCATTAAGAATATGCTTAATCCCCTTATCGGTCATGAATTTCCTGAATGAAGTACTTGTAAATGAAGTTCCGCGGTCAGAGATAAGCCTCCGTGGCACACCAAATATCCCAAAGTACTCATTGAGCACTCTTATAGACGTGTGAGATTTGGTATTCTTTACAGATTTCAAATAGATGTACCGTGTATATGCATCGATCAGTACTAAAATATGCATGTTGCCTCTAGCCGAACGCACGAAGGGGCCTACGTGATCAACATGGACAGTGTCAAATGGATTATCGACTTTTTCGATGGGATGTAAGAAGCCCGGTCTTTTGCCACCAGCCGACTTAGCATAAGAACACTCAAGGCAAGAGGAGACATACTTCTTGATAAAAGTTCGCATTTTCGGAAACCAAAAGGAAGCCTTAACTTTTTCTAGCGTTTTGTCAACGGAAAAGTGGCCAATGTCGTCATGATTTAATTTAGCAATCTGCCAGCGTACGCCTTTGGGCACTACCCACTTTTCACCTTCCGGTGTGAGTCGAAATAGTTTGTCTCCTCTTATCTTGAAATTGTTCTTTATGTCAAGAACGTCATTTAGATTGGGGTCCTTGAGTATTTTAATTATTCTCTGGACCTCTGAGTCTGAACTTTGTACAGTGGCTAGCCAACTCTCCTGCTCAATTATATTCACCTCGTATACTGTATTATGGGGAGCCATCGGGATGGGGTTGCGACTAAGCGCGTCAACATGTGCCATTGAAGCACCAGCCCTGTATTCGATACTAAAAGTATACTCCTGCATTTGTTCCCACCATCGAGCCACTCGCGGTATCATATCCCTCTTTTGGAACGTCGCGCGCAATGAGTTACAATCAGTTAAAATTTTAAAAGGTATACCAATGAGGTATACCCTAAACTTTCGAAGAGCAGATACCACCGCGAGTGTCTCCAAATCATAGGATGAATAATTTTGTTCCTCGGGGGTAGTTTGCCTGCTAAAATATGCGACAGGCATAAGTGTTCCACTATCATTTCGCTGTAGTAAAATCCCAGCTACTCCTAGCTTACACGCATCTGTGTGCAGCTCAGTGTCAGCCCGGGGATCATACAGTGCTAAAGTCGGTTTTTGTGTCAGTTTTTCTTGTAATGTCCTAAACGCAGATTCTTGTTCCATTCCCCAGTTCCAAACTGTGTCCTTTTTCAAAAGTTGTGTTAAAGGTTTGGCTATTATCGAGAAGCCTGGCACGAAACGTCGGAAGAAACTTGCCAAACCCAAGAACTGGCGAATGTTGTGTATATTTTGTGGCTTAGGGAATTTAGATACTGCCTCTACTTTACGTGATCCTGGTTGAATACCACTGTTTGAAACTTCAAACCCTAAGTAATCAACATTGGCTCCAAAAAACAGGCACTTGGACAGTTTTAAAGTTAATCCAGCACGGGAAAATAGCCCTAAAATATTTTCTAGGCGACTCATACCTTCTGGAAAACTCTTTGCTGGAATTATGACGTCATCTAAATAAGCTAGAGCTTCTTTATGGCGAGCTGATCCTAAAACCTGGTTCATTATTCTTTGAAATGTCGCTGGGGCATTTGCAATTCCGAAGGGCATTCGCGTAAACTCAAAATGCCCATCCGGTGTTACAAACGCTGTCTTATGCGTGTCACCTTCGCGAATGGGGATCTGGTAGTATCCTGACGCAAGATCGAGCGTAGTATAGAACTGATGTCCAGCTAGCACATCGAGCTGATCATCTATTAGGGGCATGGGATAATTCTCCCTAACAGTCTTTTTATTAAGCGCCCTGTAGTCAATGCAAAGTCGGTACTCTCCTGTTTTCTTGCGAACGAGCACTACCGGGCTAGCGTAGGGCGATGTGGACGGTTGAATTATCCCATTCACTAACAGTTCAGAGACCATGTCCCTAACTACCTCCTTCTCCTTGATGGACAACCTATACGGTCTGTAAACGACTGGCTCACTATCGTGTAAAGCTATGGACATCTCCCCAACTAATGTTTTGCCTAACTCGGATAAATCCGCTGCGAAACATTCCCTATAATTATTTAATAGCTCTAGCAGTTCCGATTTTTCCGTAGCTGAAATGCTGCTCCCAGTTTTTACGTCATCGCTTTTTATTGTCTGGTAACACTTTCCGTCATTAGCGGTGATTCGCATAACATTTATTGGGAAAACACTATCGCTCTCTTTCGCCACACGCCCACGAGCAACTAGATAGTCTTTGTTCAATGCGATAGTCTTGCTAGATGGGACACTGACTACTACTCTACCGTCACCGTTATCATCAATAGAAAATAAACCTGGAAGGACCGAAAAACTAATGTCAGATATGAGTCTTAAGCCCCCTTCCACATAAACTTCACCTTTTGTCGATGGATCGGTATAAATTTCAATTGTTGACGTTCCGGATACTGCGACAGCACATTTACAGAACAACTTAACCTTATAATCAATTGAAATGTCATAATCATGTTGGAACAATTCTAGCTTATCACCTGTCTTATAAATGATCACATGTGGTTGTTCTGTGAACGTCTGGCCAATTATGATTGGAACGTGCATCACTTCATCTGGAACTATAAACAAATCTATGTCTGCTTGGACTTCATCGATCTTAACATGTACCCGCTGTTTGCCAAGTACTTGGACAGTTGAGTTACCAAATCCCCTGAGAGTTGGAAGGTCCTGAGTATCGAATTGGCTACTGACTCTGTTAAAATCAGATAGTCTTATCATGCTGCATTCACTACCAAAATCAAGAAATGCTTCGAAGCTTACTCCATTAACGTGTGCTACTTTATAATATTTGTGGCCGGGTTGGTTACTGTTAGAGACTATCATGACGGATTTTTCAGCTGGCAGCGCAATCCTTGAATAACATTGTTCCGAATCATGCCCTATCTTCTGACATTTACTACACCGCTTAACAGGCTGAGGGCACTGAGGGGCTACATGGCCTTCTTGTTTACAGTTATAACATATACGTGGTCCTCTATTGGCCAGTTTAAACTGTGATTCCGGTGGTTTAATATTAGGCTGACTCCTTATTGGTCTTCGTTCATATTGCGTCCTGCTATTCCTAGCATTTCTAAGATAAGCTAGTAATCGGTCGGGATTATCGTACTGCACAGCTTCAGCACCTAGCCTAACTGACCGATCATCTATGCCATGTAATATACACTCGACGGCCTTACTACCAGTGATGCCGCATCTATTGAGTAACGCAATTTTATCATAATAGTATGTTTCCAGTGAATCCCCGAATTTGGCGCGTTTGGCAAGCATATCACTTAACATTTGGCCATAATTTTCTGTAGAAGGAAAAGCAGCTAGAAGTTTAACTTGCCACTCTTTCCACGAGAAAAGTACAGAAGAAAGACCCTCGTACCAGCGTTGAGCAACTCCACGTAATTTCGGCAATGCAAAATGTATTACTTGTTTTTCCGACCAACCGTAGATAGCCGAGCACTCATTTACTTTGTGTAGCCACATGGTCATCGTCTGTTCTTTTCTCGCGGGGTCAAACTCTGGCACGGTATTATGCATACTACCTAGCTTGTCTGAACTATTAGTACCTAAAGATTTGAGGACATCAAGGAGGCAAATTAAATCATCCCTACCCGTATGCGTCGACTCAACATTGTTTTTCGAAGTTGTGCCGTGATTCACTTGACGACTACGGCTACGTGTGTGGTTTGCTCGGCTTGTCCGTTCCCGACTGCGCTCTCGATGTACTGCCCGACTACGCTCTCTGTATGGTTCCCTACTGCGTTCACGGTAATCTAAACTCACCCGATCCCTCACCCTGCTGCGTGGCCTACGTTGGTCTTGATCAATACGCTGACTTGGACTACGGCTGGGTGACCTCACCGATGTACGGCTCCGTTCCTGGCGGCTCACCGAAGCGCGAAGCCGGATCATCTCTGGACTGCGTAGACTTCTCAACTGGCGGTCGCGGGCACGACTCGTGTCGCGAACGCGTGTTCGCCCTCGCTCCCGGCTGCGCTGCTGATCTGGCTCCAGGTTGGGTGGCCGGCTGCGTGGTCGGCTGCGTGGCCGGCTGCGTAACCGGCTGCGAGTCCGGCTGCGTGGTCGGCTGCGTGTCCGGCTGCGTGGCCGGCTGCGTGGCCGGCTGGGTGGCTGGCTGATGTGTCCCCGACTCAGCGGCTGGCTTAGCAGTGGGCTGCGCACCCAGCTCCTATCCCGCTGGACACCTGGACTACTTGACTGACGCACCGCCTCCATGGAACGGGGCGACCGTGGTGACAGTCTCAACTTATCGGAGTCCTCCACTGAAATGCAACAATGAAATTCGCACAGAGTACTGCTCACTAATCACGTATAGCAATGGCATAAAATATTTTCAAGTTTTGTTGTTGTTTTCTGTGTGAGTGATTTACTCATGCACTTTTGTTCATAGGCATGCACCAATGTGAAAAATAAAGTAAAACTATACTACAGACGTTTTGAAACGTCTGTACTTGTAGTAAAAGTTTCACAAAACAGGTAGATATGGACGAGAGAAAAAAAAATGCTTAAAGTTCATGATAAACAAGCACATAGCCTTGATTCATATCCCACTTCTGAAATTGTAGGATTCAGGCCCATTCTAGCGGTATTTAGGTTAATTAGGAAAAGCTACACTTACAATTTACGTTAAGTTTTAAAAATAAAAGATACGCAATACTCACTTTGAATCACTCATATATTTCTACACTATATATTTTACTAGGTGGTAGTACTTTGTTGCAAAGTTCGTCTAGGTAGGTACCACCGCTTTGCCAGTTATTCTGCCGCCAAGCAGTAGTGTGCAAGCACTACTGTGTTCCGGTTTGAAGGGCACTGTAGCTAGTGAAATTACTGGGCAATTGAGACTTTATAATCTGATCTCACAGTCTAGTAATCTTATTACCAGTCTGTGTTGATGTCTCAGGATGATGTGCGCAGTGCAGTGTCACTCGTAACTCTGTTTTGGGGTTCCGAATGACACTGTTCTGTAATGGGCGGCCGTGGCGCTTAACATCAGGTGAACGACTAGCTCGTCATATCATTCAGTAGCATAAAAAAAAAAAAAAAAAAAAAAAAAAAAAAAATTTCACTTTTAATATAAATCGCACGTAACACTATTTAGGTACGTAGTTGGCAACGAGTAATGGATCCGTTATTACTTTTGTGGATATTAAACGTACTTTTTGCTTTCCTTGTTAAAATCGCTTCTGCCTCGATTCCGCCATCTTGCCTTTTTTTAACCATCCATTACTCGTAGTCAACTACGCACTCATTTATAAAGATTTTAAATAATATTTATGCTCACAATTAATATATATCGACAAATAATAATTAATATAATAAATGTTGATGACACTAGTTTAGATACTTTTTTATTGTTTTTAAACTGAATAGGCTCCTATTTGACTGCGTTCTCACCCTATGGAACGTGGCTTAAACAATACTTATTTACTCGCGACTTGAAGAGCTCGAAGATTAAAGGCACGCTACCTGTTTAAAACATAAATAAAGAAGGATTAGAAAGAAGATTATTTTATTTGTACGGTGTTATATATTGAAGACATTCGGGTGAATTTTTTTTTTTTTTTAAGAACGTGCTTGTGCTGATATCTACCGACCTTTACAGCGTCAACAAGCGGACGTGAAATCGCGTGCTACTTCTGTAATAAAGATCATATTTTATCTATGCTTCAGCATAAAGTAAAACTTTTAGAAATTAAATTAGCCCAAATAAAAAAACATCAAAAGTGGAATGTACGCACCCTAGAGGGCGCTGGCTTAGATAATGTTTTTATTACAACATATCTAAGTAATTTATGTTCAACATACTCCCGCCATAATGAGTTTATGTTAATCAGTATAAAAGTGACACCATGTTCGTAAATTAAATAAAAAAACATGCCTGAAATTAATTTATTATGTTTAGGAAGGTGATTTATGAGAATTTAATGCGTTTTTTTTGTTAATACCTTTATGATTTAAGTTAGATACTCTTTAAAACAAAAAAAAACTAGCATAAAATTTACCATAATACTAGCCTTTTTAGAACAAAATAAGTAAGTCATGATGATACAATGATATAAAAGGTTGAAATTCCGCTTCGCATTTTCAAACCTGACTATAAAATTACTATTAGATAACCTAGGCCAATTTGATTATAATTACTGGTATCCAACAAACAAACATTGGATTATTTAAAGTAAAGCTATTCATTCGATATATATTGTAAAAACGTGCTACCAAGTGTCAAAATGTGATTAATATACTATCAATAACAAATCGAAAATAAGCAAATGTACACTTTACAACTCCAATTTCAAGGTTTGTTTTAAAAAGAAAGGGAAGGTGCGATGCTTTTAGCTCAAGCTTAAATAATTAACATAGGGTTAAATGCGGTCACGGCTTTATAAAAATGGTTTTAAGCTCGGTTTGTAAAGGGTTATCTTGTATAAATTATTCAGTAGTTTAACCAGCCAGACACAATGATTGTATCACTGTTGTATTGAACCTTGCAGGCAGGTTAATGACCTGGCAATAATTCTTGCCATTAAAAAACAATAAAAGACCTCTAATTTTTATATTATTTTTTTGATTAATTAGCAAAAAACCAACAACTAGCTATTCCACGAGGGAATTTTGCCAGTTTTTTGGGTACGTTTTCCGTAGAAGGTGATCTAAATTCTGTGTTTTATTTATAACCTTTTTTACCTACAATTTTGCCTTTGCGAGGATAATCAAATATAGTTTAGTTTTAATAATAATAATAATATGTGTGGACATCTCACACAACGCCCTCTAGCCCCAAACTAAGCAAAGCTTGTATTATGGGAACCAGATAACTGATACAATACTAAGATACTTTTTGTTTGTAAATACATACATAGAATACAATATGACACCCAGACACAGAACAAACACCTATGTTCATCACACAAATGTTTGGCCTGAATGGGAATCGAACCCACAACCCACAGTTCAGAAGGCAGGGCTACTACCAACTGCGCTATCGGGCCAGTAAAAAAAAATCTTATTTATATTTTGAGACCTAATGTAAAAACATACAGATATATATCATCCATCCGTCTATCTATCCTTTTTTCAGATTAATGAGATTAAAAAATGATTACATTCATTGTGTTAAAACTATTCAAATTGTAGTTATTATCGTCATCTTAAAATTCCTGGTTTATAAAGATTTGATTAGCACCTAATTTAATCAACTGTTTTATGTGATTAGCCAAATTTTTCATCATTTAAGGTAAATATCATAAGGCCTTGTCGTGAATTTATAAATTTGTTCCTATTTTATTTATCTGGTTCCCAAAGTACAAGCTCTGCTTAGATGGCGCTGTGTGAAATGTCCACACATATTTATTTATTATTATTATTATTTTTCAAAACAAATTGATTGATTTTTTTTTCTGGTTAGCAACACTAACTGAGACGTGATTGGACGAGGGGGTTGGTCAGGCGGTTAAGCAGAAAAAGCGATGAGTATCTTGCGTATTTCTCACTGATGTATAAATGCGTTGAACTACCTACTTCAACGCATTTATACATCCTAGAGATAAATGCGAATTTAGGGCTGTTCAACTTTAGCGCATACGGGCGCTAGTCTTTGACTTGCTAATGAAAAATTACAATATCTATTGAAGAATAAAGAATAAATAGAATTTGAAGCGCTCCTGGTTTTATTTCAACACTTAATAAAGTGGTTTATAAATATGGATAGAAAGTTAAGTGTTGTGTTTATGTTTTTAAGTGAAAACTGCGTTATCTGTTAGGATTACATCTATGTAAGTCAGCGGGACGTCACGCTATGTGTTTACCGCTGTAAAGATACCTCGATGTACTTACATTTTAAGTTTGTACATTATGCTCCGAAGCGGTTTAACAACTCTGTATACTTCAATCTTAAATAGGTAAGTATTAGGTCGGAGGAAAAATTATATTTAGTACATCTTTTTTTTTTTTTTTTTTTTTTTTTTTTTGGTACGAAATGACATGACGAGCAAGCCGCTCGCCTGATGTTAAGCGACACGACTGCCCATATCAGTTGCAGTGACACTTGAAACACTAAATTATAGTTTCGCGTGACACTGCACTGCGCATGTCATTCTGAGACATCACAGTCTGGTAATAAGATTACATAACTGTGAGATTAGGTCATAAAGTCTCATTTGCCCAGTAATTTCACTAGCTACAGTGCCCTTCAAACCGGAACACAGTAGTGCTTGCGCACTACTGCTTGGCGGCAGAATAACTGGCAAAGCGGTGGTACCTACCTAGACGAACTTTGCAGAAAAGTCCTACCACCTAGTAAAACCATGTAGGCGACGCGATTCCTTTATATAAATTCTTTAATAAGAAAGTATTTTTGTACCTCATATGACTATACCAACCATTTAAATTAGTGATTTTTCATAAACAACAAAAACAGTGATTTAAAACACACCTTGTCTATAATTTATTTTACGTTTTACGCCATTAGAAATAAGATTTGTTTTAGCCTTTGAGCTTTTCTGAGACTATTAGAACGGGCGCATGCTGTTGGTGTCTGCCAACCTTAACAGCGTCACGCAATTGTTTTTAAAAAAGGATTCAAAGAAAAAAATCATAAACGAGATGCGAATCTGAATCCATGAGACCTCTTTTTTATTCTATAATATGACAAGTGATCTCGTGTCCAAACTTATCCTTAGCTTATCTGATATTAATCATTTTATTAATTTTAAACATTATAACTTTGAATACACCTTCGACACTACACTAATATAAATTTACAAATGTGGTACAAATATTACTTACAATCTGCGCTTTACGGTTTTTTAAATTCAAACTTGTTTAGCTTATGACCACGCTCTCATATTATGGGAAGTGACGATGCGATCGAAGGTGTAGCATGCTAGCCAAGTAAATACCTATTCACTCTTCTCTTGAACACGCCCGGGTCATATTTCGCCGGAAACACAGAGGTTTTACAGTAGGTTTTACCTACGGATATAAAATAGCCTATGTGTTAATCCACTATATAAGCTATCTATACTCCAAATTCATCCATTTGAGCGTAAAAGAGTAAAAAACACACATATATAAACTTTCGCGTTTATAATGTAAGTAGTATCTGAAAACTGTGTCCAAGACCATTTATCGGATCATAAAAGTGATACTCTCTGAAGTGGACTCAGTCCACTTGTTTCTAATATTGGAGAATTCTAAGATTGAACATGTAATTGGCAATTTTTTCATAGCACTTAATTTTTTTTTAACGTGACTATAATTATAGTTTGGGAGATGAACGTCCGTTTGGTTAAGGTGTTTTGACTAACATGAGCTTATTTATTTTGATATACATTGAGTGTTATTTATTTGTAATATAAATAAATAATACTCAATTATAAAAAATACATTCTTTACTTGTCTGTTTGTTTATTTTTATAATCACGCTAAAACGGCTAAACTAATTAGAATGTATATTTGCACACAAAATGCTTACACTAGATGAAATCGAAATAGCATACTACTTTTATTTTGTGTAGAGTTATTATTTCGTATTCGTTGGAAAACACCCTACCCAAACTGACCGCCAGCTCTCTCACTAAAACAGTAATTATGTTAGAAAGCATGCATGACTCTTCAGGAGAAAACTGTGATATAAATATGGTTGAGACAATCGCGTAATTAATTACACTCATAATATTAATTAAAGCATCGTTTTGATGTGATCATAGATTCGCAATGGCGATGCAATGTGACGATTTATTGTTATCATATTTGATAAGAAACACATATTGATTAACAGCCACTATGGTGTAGTGGTTAAGCAGATCGGCCTGGATGCGGCGGGTTCGATTCCCACTGCTAGACAAGTATTTGTACACAGAAAAGCGAAAATACTTGTTCTGTATCTGGGTGTTGTAGACCATGGTCCTCGCACTTCCTGGGTCCTATATAGACCTAGTTAGGGTCCAGGATCTATGTATGTGATCGTTGGGCGTTATTATTATTTACATTATATTACATTTATAGATGGCAGCACCTACTAATTGAGTATACACTAAAATATTATTTAAAATGGAGTGTCGGGTTCAGCGCTTTATCGCTGATCCCAAGTGCTACCTGTTATACATTATCGAAGAAGTTCACCTATGAAGCTCTTAGAACTGACGGTAAAAAACACAGAGCATGAAATAAATTACGCTTGCGCTCAGATAGAGGCCTTTTTTTTGGTATGGCTCCTCACTTACCTGTTTTTAGCCAGTGTCAAGTAATTGATAATTTCTCGAGTGAAGTAATATATATATCATGTGTCAAGTCAAGTCATAGTCTAGTCTAGTCAAGTCATATTCCTAGTAAAGCGGTGGCAACTTTACCAGAAGCTTCTATGGAGTCTTGGAAACAACACGAAAATAAACGTTTCACCATTATTATACCACTTTCCCACACTCGTGCCTGTAATCCAACACTTAACAAATAAAATGCTACCAATTTTATGCACTAACACTAAAAATAACACAAGTTTTGGAAAATAATACAATGCGGCGACGCGATCTTTTTCGTTTTCCCGCCAAAAAACCTAGAGGCGCCTTGAAAAGTATGAAAATTGACTTTTCATACAATTCAAGCGTGTCACGGTTTAGAATAAAATCTGATTTATTTACTCGCACAAATGACATTATGTATTGTCTTTTTAGTTTAGTTTGTTAGTTTAGGGGAGTTTTGGCGGGAAAACGAGAAAGATCGCTTCACCGCATTGTATTATTTTCCAAAACTAATGTTATTTGACAGCCTCTGTGGTGTGGTGGTTGAGCAGGTCGGCTCATAAACATCACCGAAGGCGGTGGGTTCGATTCCCGCGTCAGGACAAGTATTTGCGCACAGAAAAAAAGCACAAATACTTGTTCTGAGTCTGGGTGTTATGGGACCATGGTTCTCGTAGTTCCTGGGTCCATAGACACAGGGAATCCTAGTTAGGGTCTAGGATCTATGTATGTGAACGTTGTTTTTGAACATTATTATTATTTATTATTTTCAAAACTTATATTAATTTTCTTTAATACCTAGGTATCAAAATACTTAACAAAAATACTTTTCAATAATAATATTTAAAAATTGTCATCTCTATACTTTTCCTAACTCTACCTCCCAACGTCTTACTCATCGAGTTGCCTTCATAAATCTCTGCTCATTTAAATGTCGATTATGATCGACTGCGCCAGCGCAGCTTTATGCGCCACGATCGCCTAACGGGGTGAACCATGGACCATGGACCATGAACCATGGACCATGAACTATGGACCATGTAACGGGAAGTGTGGTAATGAAGAGGAAAATTGGACAACGGCAGAATACATTTAGTAGAAAAGTACCACTATTTACTCGTACCGTGGCCCTTTTTTTAACCATTTTTTTTTTCAAACTTGTCTAGCATTTGACCACGCTCTCACCTGGTGAGAAGTGACGATGCGATCGAAGGTGTAGCATGCTAGCCAAGTGAATCCACTCTTCTCTTGAACACGCCCGGGTCATATTTCGCCATGTCATATTTTTCATGTTTATAAGTTTTAATTTGGATTTGTTACCTTATTTTTTGGGCCACATTGAAAAACCGTTGGTAACCATAGAAAGAAAAGATAATAATAATAATGATAACGCCCTATGATCACATACGAGTACATAGGATCCTGGACCCTAACTAGGATTCCCTGTAGGACCCAGGAACTACGAGGACCATGGTCCCACAACACCCAGACTCAGAACAAGTATTTGCGCTTTTTTTTATGCACAAGTACTTGTCCTGTCGTAGGTAATATCATCTAAGCAGCTCATAGTATGGACTTAAGGCGATTAAAATCAGTTTAACCATTTAAAAAAATATATTTTGATATTTTAATACTTTAGTGATAACATTTACTAATTTAATCATAATACAATTTGTTCCAATAAAAAAAAACGTGTATGCTTTAGACCACACGACTGAAGTAAAATTTCTTTAGTTTAGCTCCATCTATCGGTCGGTATAACTTTGTTTTTACTTCGTTTATTATTAATGTCGCCATCTTGACAATTGTAAATTGCCATTTTACCGGACATACCAACATAATAATACCAATTTTAAGTAGTTTTAACTTTGTTATGTTGATAATGGAGATCTACGTTTACCAACTTCAACTTCCGTTCGCCTCGTCACACCTTCACCAGCTTACTCCCTAAGTCAAGCGTAAGTAGGTCAAAAAAATGTACATAATTTTTTTTTTAAGATTGTCATTTGCTTTTCGAAAAAAGCAAATGACAATCTTGAACTGGAAAAGAAAACTAAGCAAGAGTCCTTTTAATTCAAAACCAAAACAATCACATGAACCTAAGGTAACTATAACAAACCCACTAATGATTCTAATTCACACTCCGCGCATTTCATTCCGAATCGATAACAATCCCTCACACCCGACTCCAAAAACAAAACAACAAAAAAACAAAGTAAAGACAAAATCAGAGCACAGCTCACGACTTCAGCCGGCCGGTGACAAAACGTTTTTACGCCTTGGCCTTACAGTTGTTCAATTTTGTTTTACCCTCTTTTGTTTTGCTCACTTTTGTTTTACCCATTTTGGTTTTATTCGCCCATTCTTGTTTTGTTTGTTCTCGTTATGGAGATTTAATTAAGTTTTAATTTTATCTCGCGGCTCCCGTTGTTTAATTGAGAGGATTTTTTAAGTTTTAAATCTTCCAAACGTATCGGAAGAAATATTGTTTTGGGTTCACGTTTTAATTGTTCAAGTTATAAATTGTAGCGAACGGAGAAATAAAGTAAATAATTTTGTAGGAAGTTTCAAAATGTTCAATGTAAATAAAAAAAGGAATGGCATTTCATGTATCGAACTTATTCTATATCTCACATAACTTCATTTCCCTCTGTTGAATATAATTGTTTTAAAGGTCAATTCTTTTGAGGTGTAATTTGCAGTTTGTAAGTGTTCATTTTACTTTTAATTATCTAAAGTCTAGAAATCGTAATTGCAATCTAATAAAAAGTGTTTGTTTTATAAGGGATGCTAAATTTCCGTTATGTAACAAGAATACAAGGCATTATTGTAGCCATAAAATAATTCAAATTCGCCTGAAATAACATGTAATATTTAAAATTACAACAATAATAACAACGCCCAACAATCACATACATCCAAGTAGAAAAAGACGTTTGATTGATTGAGTGAGAGAGGGAGAGAGCAGGTCGGAGGCTGCAGGTTCAATTTCCGCGACAGGACAAGTATTTGTGCACGGAAAAAAGCACAAATACTTGTTCTGAGTCTGGATGTTGTGGGTCCTTGTAGTTCCTGGGTCCCTAGATACAGAGAATCCTAGTTAGAGTCCAGGATCTATGTATGTGATTGTTGGGCATTATCATTATTATTTTAGTATTAAAATTCTCATGAGTGTGATTCATTTTAAATTAATATATTCCCGACTGTTACTCACGAATAGTATGTTGATTTCTCGAGGTTTCGAGTATATCCGATGCTCTTCCTCAGGAGGTGAGTTCACGCAGCGAGATCGCGGCGGTGATCATTATTACTATTATTTATATTTACAAAAATCACGAAGATTCATTACGTAAGAATGCGTTACAGTTATATCGGTATCCGTAACTATGATCAATTACAATTAACGTGCATTATTCTAGACTAGAAAAATGTTAGAAATGACGAACGATTCGTATTTATTGGTAATTAAAATACGCTTCAGAATCGTACGGACATAATGAGTTTGTAATACGACTCGAAGCGAATTATTGGAAAGTGAAAATGTTGGGATGATTTCTACGCATTTCTGTGCACGATTTCTATTATTATTTTTGCGATGTGTACGTACTAAGTTTTTAGAAATTCGTATTTAATTAAAGAACTGAGAGGATTGGCGCATAGTAGGTCATTGATAGAGTTTGGCATTGTATTGTAAAAGTGTTAAAAATAGCCTATTTGCAATAAGTCTTTTGACTTGAACATGACTTCGTGGAAGTTCCTCTTAAATACAAAATGATACGATATTCTTGTTTAATTTTTAACCAACCTTGCGGTCCCATTATCATCAAATCAGGATCTGATGATGGAATCTCAGGGGAATCAAGGAAAAACGAACTAACTAACAATGTAATAAAATCTTAAAAGTCAATTTTGAACCACTTCGGTTTCCGATTGAGCTGCAATTTTGCATATTTATTTAAGTTTAGTAACAATAACTAAAAATAATTTAAAAAACAAATTATTCCAAGAATTTAAACTGACTTCAAAAACACAAATAAGCACTCAAAAGCGAAAAATAAGTTAATATAATTATTGTATGCGCTACCCACTCATTTATTTGAATTTAGTCTGTGCCAACCAAGCCCAGTAGGTAGTAGATAGATACTTAGATATTAGTACCTATCATTATTATCTACTAATGGTAGGTACTACCCATTATACTTCAGGAAACTCAAAGCTAGAGGATAAAAAGCCACATGTTCTTACAAGCTATTGCGACACCTATATTATGCCTATATGTATAAATTAATTCACTTGAACAGTTAAGCATTATCATTTGTAAAAATTTGTTGAATAAACATAAAGAACGTTTGTTTAAAGGTGTACTCTTACATTAAAACGTCCATAAATAGCGAAGCGATGAAGTAAAGTAAACACAATAGATGTATAACAGATGGCATTGCTAATTGTTTAGCAGCTAGAAATAATAGCAGGTATTCTAGCAATTCGCGACTCTATTTTTAAAATTAGAGTTGCACCATCCGGTCATTGTCAAACCGTACTACGTTAGCCGGCAACCGGCTTATTTGTTTGACTTTGACATAACTTCTACATTATTGACAATAAACACTATTATTCTATATGCTTAGTAAATTAACTTAATTTTAAGTACCTAATATAATTTTGACTTGTAAATGTGTTAAAATTAGCCTATTTGCAATAAATCTTTTGACTTTGACATTATCTGCATGATAGCTTCTGTGGTGTGGTGATCCTATGAAGAAGTAACGGATGTTTTCCAATTGACAATAATATAAAATAAAAAAAAGTTTTTGAGCGTTTGTCTACCCTTTAATATTAGTCGACAATGCGGTTGAAAATGACCTCGTACTTTGAATGAGAATTACACCATAACTACAGTTATCATAGTACACTGTTACGTACTTAATCGCTAATCTATACATATAAAATTCAAAGTCCTGACTGACTGTCTGACTTATATATCAAAGCCTAAAGCACTGGTCCTAGAGACTTGAAATTTGGAGGCTATGTTCTTTGTAAAGTGTAGGTATTCATAAGAAAGGGTTTTTTGAAATTCCACCCCTAAGCGGGTGAAATGAGTGGTTAAATTATCTATGAAAAATTTTCTTCTTCGTTTCCTATAGGCAACGCGGGCAAAGTCACGGGAAGAAGCTAGCACATATATATTTAACTAATAAGATATCCGGCAAATAGTGTAACCGGTCAAATTCAGCGTCTGGCTAAAACAATACGTGACATCCCAATTCTGTCGATTAATCGATATCCTATGCAGAATTAACAATACAGCCCTATGGCATAGCCAAGCACGTTCTTACAATACTTACGACCCCAATAAGGAGCGGAACAAGGATAAAGGTAGTAATTACCGTTTAATTATCACACTTTTACATGGTTTTGAAACACGTACGCTTCTTCATTATTCTTAGATATTAATGAATGTTCCATTCTGCAGGTTTTAATGAAGATATTAAAAATGTATATTAATATATGCATGACTTCATCGAATTATTAAATATTACATACGGTAAGTTTCCTGAACGTGTGACGTCGCCCATCCTCAATTGTTTTAAGAAACGGCTGAAGAACTGGTATGTCGAATAAACGTTCTACAGCTTTGATGAGTTCTTAATAATATATTTGTACTTGACATGCTATATCTACGATTTATATAATAATAATAATAATATAATAATATGTGCGGACATCTCACACACGCCATCTAGCCCCAAACTAAGCAAAGCTCGTATTATGGGTACCAGATAACTGATACAATACTTAAATACTTTTTGTTTGTAAATGCATACATAGAATACAATATAACACCCAGACACAGAACAAACACCTATGTTCATCACACAAATGTTTGTCCTGGGTGGGAATCGAACCCACAACCCACAGTTCAGAAGGCAGGGTTACTACCAACTGAGCTATCGGGCCAGTCGATATATTGTAGCTTTATATATATATAGATATATATATTGTATATATATTGTAGCTCTCTTTTACAAAGACCCAGGTGGTGGTGGGACGACTTTTTTGCAAAGTTTGTCTAGGGACCTACCATCACTTACCACCTACCACCGCTTCCGCCGCTAAGCAGCTAGCTAAGTAGTGTGCAAGCACTACTGTGTTCCGGTTGAAGTGCACTGTAGCTAATAAAATTGTGAAATTACTGGGCAATCGAGACTTTATGACTCTCACAGTCGAGTAATCTTATAACGAGACTGTTTTGATGTCTCAGGATGATGTGCGCAGTGCAGTGTCACGCGAAACTTTATATTTTGGAGTTCTGACTGATACTGTTCTATTATAGGCGGCGGCGTCGCTTAACATCAGGTCAACGACTAGCTCGTCACATCAATCAATAACATAAAACTAACCTACAAATTCCGTAAATAACTTGAAATTATTGCAAGGCTAATGGATTAGACCCAGCGTGCATTGGTTAGAAAGTAGTATGGTTTACCCCTGAGTCACACTCGCTCTCAGCATCGTAGAAATAATGACCCGGTTAGGGGAACTTTAAAAAATAATTAACGAAACCAACAAACACAACAAAAAACTTTTTTGTTAAATTTCCGTCGTAAAAAGTAGTACTACCAAAATTAGATACTTTGTATACCGGAAAGTTGAATATCCAAACGGGCAAGTTCAGCCCAGGGTCTGTATTTCCGAATATAAATCAGGACATCCTGTGTGGTGTAGTGGTCGAGAAGGTTGGCTCATAACACGGAGGTGACGGGTTCGATGCCCACGATAGGACAAGTATTTGTGCACAGAAAAAAAGCGCAAATACTTGTTCTGAGTCTGGGTGTTGTGGGACCATGGTCCTCGTAGTTCCTGGGTCCCTAGACACAGAGTCCTGGTTAGGGCCCAGGATCTATGTATGTGATCGTTGGGCATTATTATTTTTTAAAGAGAGAGGTTTCTTCCAAGTGGTCGTGCTTATTTAGTATTTAAAAAAATGCTAAAAGCAAATCCGCAGGGCGTTTTTATAAAACAGTATTAATTATTATTTTAATGTGTTATGTATGGTCGATAATACTATAGTATGCTATGAGCAAAAATTGATGGTGAAAGGCTCGATCATCGCCAGGTGCATTAAGCAAAAACATTCACAAACAAAACGGCCGTATATTTCAGGCACTTGCAATTATAACCCAAGCACAAGTAATTATAATTACATGTGCTGTAATTAGTAATTAGGATTTTAGCACCGGGCCTGTAATGCCACCTGACATTGATAGTGATGCGTAGTTGGATAAAAAAGGAAATTATTGGGTTGAATGGGTTGGTACCGGTTGAAACCGGAAAAGGCGTCAACAAAGGAATAAAACATAAAGAAGTCAACTTTATAAAGCTTTCACACCTTTCAATTTATGGTAGTAATTTTTAATTTTTGTCAAAGAAAAGTAAATCTTAATCATAGTGTCGTCATAAAAATCCAGGGCCAAGTTTCATCATCGCTTATATACTTATCTCCATTTATCTCCTAACCTGAGTGTCCAAAATGGTAACCTAATCTAGACTCTATAAAATTAACTATGCAGCTCTAAAAAAGAATTTTATGGCGCTCCATAGTCCATGAAAATCCGTGTTTTTAAGTCAACATTTTTCTTTAAAATATCACTACTAAAATTTCTTATTAATCAAGGACTCTAGGTAGGTCAACCTCGTCATATATAATATTATTTACGATGATATAATCTGTAAGATCTATCGTACCAGATAAGTATATACACCATAAACAATACACATTACTTTCAAAACATAAACAAACAAGAACAATAAATGTTTTACTACCATATCTCAATAAGAAATACTTACGATGTTTCAAACGTGAAAGACAGCGTAGATATTCTTTACTTTGACATAGTACGAACGTGTTTATGGCTTGCAAGATCGTGAATAGGGTTGTCAACCTTCAACAAAGTTTTTTTTAATAGATATTTAAAAAAATATTTCATTAAAATACAAGTGCAGTGATATTTAAATTAGATTTATGTATACTGTTAATGGGAACAAGTAATGGAGATTTATGATCCTCATAGCGACCTGAATAATTATATGGCAAAAAATGGTGTATATGAAAGGAATACTTTCCGTGCATATACACCAAGATATAAATTCCACTAGACTAAAAAATAACAGTAACAAGACAGTTTAATTAAATTAATAATAAATATCTTACAATGAATTTATATGGTTAGTGCCTTCATTATTTGCGAGTTTCTTAAGCATCACACAAGCACACACCAAAATGGTTAAGAAAAAAAAAATGACATCACTTGTCACGATAGTTTAACAAAAGCATATCTCTGCTAAAAGGATGGATCGATTTCAATTTCACATATAAATGTAACCTGGTACATTTACTATCAAAATTGTATGTAAATTATAAAAGAAACATTTGACAACCCTAATTATGAGCGAGCATCAAAGGCGTTCTCGCTCCGAGCGAGTCTAGCGAGCAAAATTTACGATTCGCGAGCGAGCAATCAATGAGCGAGATATTTTGACGTTTCATTAAAGCGGTCGACAATTCGACATCTTCATACGGTGCTTGGGGTTATTTATGTTGACTGTGGTTGGCCGTAGGGCATGACTAGTGTTGACCTTTGACAATGGTGAAATATCGATAATTTTTATTATCTATAACCTAAAATCAATTTGCTATTTGCGTTTGTTTTAGTTTGAAAACTATCGTGAGTATGAACCAATTTGGAAAATTAATAACGTCCAAACTCTCGTCAATTAAAGTGCTGACGCTTGCGTAAGCTGTGGATTGCGTTAGTAACTGGCTCCCAGAAGAATCATCGAACATGTCCGAAGTCGGATTAACTTCGATTTCTATTTGTGTAAGCTTAGAAAATCCTATTTTAAATTGACAAACAACAATTATCGATAAATAAATCAAATAAATATTTGTGGGTGTTCCGCACAGGACCGTATATCTCCAAACATAGTATTATCATCATCATCTGTGCTTTAACTAGGCAAAGTTTTACTTGTACTATAAGTATCAAATACTTTACTTATAAATAAATAGAACCAGCTACCGATAGACAGATTTCACCAAATTATCTAATATTTAACATAAACTACGTGTCAGTTATTTTTGTCATAAACATAGTTTTAAAATGTTGGATCCAAAATACGCCAAAAACAGAACGAAAATTAATCAAATAAGAAAATCCTCATACTTTAAAAAGCATTGCTTAACGCAATCAAAAAATTATGTGGATAATGGTGTAAATATTTTTATCGTTTAGTTTTGTTGACAATAAGTAAATACCTCATCACTATTATTTGTTGTGAGATATTTACACTTTGTAATGAACATAAAAGTGTGTTTATTCTATGATCTAGTATCTTATTTGATCTAAGACACGAATACACGTTTTAGATAGAGTTATTATTTGATAATAAATAGAATCAATTCAAAATAATAATAGGCATTTAAAAGCACGAGCTGTAAAATATTTTATTGTAAGCCATAAATATTTTATCATCTCTTTGGGTGCTAAATGAATACTGAAACTGATTTTAGTGTCTGTTTTAAACAAAAAAGAGTTATTTTTAGAAACAGACTTTTCTATCACAATCTTTTCCGGGTCGTAAATATAATTTTATTTTCACTAACTTTACTCATGAGCAACTTTAATAATGACAATGAAATTAATACATCTATTAATAAAATATTACAAAATACAAAATGGTTTTAGAAGAGCTTTCTAGAAGTTTTTAGTGAGATCGCTTTACCTGCGAGCCGTGAGAAGTAACTTTAAAGCTAAGCCATAGTCAATATTTGATGTAAGACAAAATAAGCTCGTCAAAATCTGTACTAAGTAACATCGATTTTAATATCATTGACTTAAATATCAAAATGTCTTTCTAATTTTTTCAAACTTTTTTTTGAATCCAACCTTTTTAGTGATGCAGCTTTTAACTATATAGGTTCATAATAATATAACATCTTCCACTGACCTTTTACACTCGAAAACCGTATCGTGTGTTTTGTTAGTAAATATCGATAAAGATAATTGAATAAAACTTTAAAATAAAACATTATTGCAAATAAATATAATTGGTAAATTTATTTTACAGAAAGTATTAAACCCACCGCCAGTATTTTTTCAATAATTAAAATTGTTATAAACTATTTTATTGATCAATAACTTAGTATTTATATAATTATAAAATCCGCTATATTATCATATCAAACATAATAAATTAAAAGAATGGCCAATTGTAAAAAAATATCCAGTCATTTAACGAATATAAAATTCACAGCTTGCATTCACATGCGCCATTATCGATTAAGATCAATTTTAATCGATTCCGTACAATTTCGATTGTAATTGAGCGCACGCGCACATATTGCCGTGTCCACCGCATTCGAATGGTTTTATCGATGTTTAATAGCCGAAAGTTGCAATAATCGCAACCGTATCGGAGTTAAAATCGTGAAATTACGATTTCTAATAAGCATCACTATCGCTGAATAGTTGGGCTATTTTTTAGTAATTCAATCGATTTATTTAAATGTAATTTTTGATTAATTGACTTAACTCTGAACATTGACTCTAACGTCATGTTAGTCTACTAGGTGGTAGAACTTTGTTGCAATGTTCGTCTAGGTAGGTACCACCGCTTTGCCAGTTATTCTGCCGCCAAGCAGTAGTGTGCAATCACTACTGTGTTCCGTTTTGAAGGGCACTGTAGCTAGTGAAATTACGGGGCAATTGAGACTTTATGATTTGATCTCACAGTCGAGTAATCTTATTACCAGATTGAGTTGATGTCTCAGAATGTGTGCGCAGTGCAGTGTCGCGCGAAACTCTGTTTTAGAGTTCTGAGTGACACTGTTCTGTTATGGGCGGCCGCGCTTAACATCAGGTGAACGACTAGCTCGTTACATCATTCACTAACATAAAATGAAAAAAGTTGACAGAAATGCTGGTCTCTATTTAGCCCAAAGACTAAGCATTACCATTCGACTAGGCAATGCTGCCAGCATTGTGGGCACGCTGCATAGGTACTGGTGGCGGTTTCTTAGATTAAGTTTTGTTAATGCATACTTTTTAATTTTATTTTAATTTTACTGTTTAAAAAATTATAGTTTTTTCTTTAACAGTAATTATTACCTAAAAATAGTCTACATTTCAAATTAGGTACATACATTTTTTTTATCAATTGATGGCAACACGCATTTAATGCGGCGTCCAAAGAACTTATCTGTGGCCACGGCTCAAGCTATGCTGGTGTTTTGCACATTTAGATGATGAAGGTCATAACTTAAGTGATATTGGGCACCTTATGCGCCCATCCTTCCGCCGGTGACTCTTTAAGGGTCGATAGAGACAAACAACATTAGCATTTAACAACCATTAAAAAAAGAGTGTGCTTTACACCACAAGTAAAACTTCTTTAGTTTAGCTCTAAATATCGACCGGTATAACTTTGTTTAATGTTAATACTTAATGTGGAATTAGTGTGATTTCTTTTGATTTCTGTACATATTTAATAGCTGCGCCCCGCGGTTTCACCGGCTTATATAAAGTAGCCTATTCGTTAATCCACTATATAAGCTATCTTTATTCCAAATTTCATCCAAATCCGTCCAGCCGTTTGAGCGTGAAAGAGTAACAAACATACAAATATTCGCCATTATAATATTAGTGTCATTAAGATACGGCGAACACCTAATAAAATACGTAGTCACAATTTGATCTGAAGAGAAAATTCTTACACATATACATAAACACTAATAAAAAGGGTTCAGCCCTTACAAAAAACTACGTGGAGTAAGCCACTGGTACCAGGAGTGCATCAGATAGAAGGAAGTTTTTAATTGAGCAACACTGGTCTTTCTGATTTATGTTACGGCCACGCCAAAAGTCATTTTCATTTCGCGCCTGAGATTTAACTCACGGCTCTCGAGCTTAGAAAACTATGAACCAGTGTGCTCCCAAAATTGCACAATAGGTTTTAGGTGTAGGATTTAAAAAAAACGAGTGTGCTTTAGACCACACGACTGAAGTAAAACTTCTTTAGTTTAGTTTACTTCGTGTATTAAGCCAGTGTTAAGTAATTAATAATTTATCAAGATATATTTCACGCAAATATGTGTCAAGTCAAAGTTCAAGTCATCAAGTCAAGTCATAGTCTAGTCAAAGTCAAATTCCTAGTAAAGTTGTGGAAACTTTACTAGGCTTCTATGGAGTTTTAGAATCAATACGAAAAAAACGTTTCACTATCATTGTACCACTTTCCCACACTCATGCATGTAATCCAGCACTATAAGACGAATTATTATAGACGAATAAATCGCGACCAATTTTATGCACTAACACTGAAAATAACACAAGTTTCGGAAAATAATACAATGCGGTGATGCGATCTTTCTCGTTTCCCCGCCAAAACACCGTAATGCTACTTATTACTTACTTGTTATTTATTGCTTTATTAAAAATTAATTCTAAATCTAAGCATAACATGTTCAATTTCAACCATATCGTAATATTGCTAAAAACTTAAAAATAAGTTCTATAAAATTTCTGGTATAAAAGTGAATTTTGCGTATGGCATCTTCAAAACATGTTCGTTGATTATAGAAGACAGTGTGTCAGACATATAAGATCTCCCGACAGATAGTCTTGGTACTGCTTGCCCCTTTGCAGTTTGTTTTATGTTTCATTTTGGCGTGAAATAAAGTAGGGACATACCTGAACGTGACTAGGGTTTGACGCGACCAATAAACCGCCTCACTGACGTTGCATCGTAGCATGCGAGCTGTAAAAACCAACATATCTCTTCGTGAAAGCATTTGACCAATTAAAACCCAACGAAAGGTTTATGACGTGATCTGCGTGATCGCTCATTGGTTGAAAGAAGAGATTATGTAGATTTCTACAGCTCATGCTACCCGTGTGCTCTTGTTGTTAGACTCAGGCACAACAATATTACAGGCACAATATATTCAATAACATGAACAACCAATAAAATATAGGGAGTGTAAACGACGCGGAGGTTGCAGTGTATAGCCTCTTTTTGTTTAGTTGTTTTAAGAAAAATATAGAGAATAATATGTTGGTTTAGTTTTACATGTAAAATTTTAGAAATTTAATTAGTTTTTTCGCCGCGTTACCTGCTTCTTTGATATCCTGCACTTTAATATTTTCTATCACGGAAACACTTAAACATCGTCGTCAACAATTTCTTAAAACAGTGAATAATTTTTTTTTTTAAATAATTTAATGTCAGCTAGTATGGTCAGTGATCGCAGAGGCGAGGGACGTTGGCAAGACCTGGAGTGAAGTGAAGCTAGGCCAAGACAAAACGGAATAGAGACTCCTTGTATCTGACCTCTGCCCCGGTGGGGGCCATAGAAAATTAAGAATAATTTATCAACTTTTTAAAAGTAAATTTCTTAGATAGTAAAATAACTACTTTATAAAGATTGTTTGCCAATAATAATAATAATAACGCCCACCAATCACATACATAGATCCAGGACCCTAACTAAGATTTGCTGTGTTTAAGGACCCAGGAACTACGAGGACCATGGTCCCACAACACCCGCACTCAAAACAATTATTTGCACTTTTTATGTGCACAAATACATTATCCTATCAATGAAAGATAAATAAATAAATAATTTAATAAAGCAAGTTTACTACTTAGTTTGCAATTTGATTAAGTTCCACTTTTAAAACGCTCCCTTGATATTGTAGTCGCGCAGGTGTGCATGAATATTCGATCATTATTCAATTTATATTGAATTTTCGTCACCTGCAGGCTTAGACGTGATTCATGTTCATCATTCTGCCAGAATTTTATGGCCTCCATGATTGTTACAAACTTGATTAAGTGTAAAAGTATTTTTATATATTTCATTGAATATCGAAGTATGTTTAATTAAACTGTTAGTGAATGTTTCATTGGAAGTGAAAAATTATTTCAATTTATAAAATCATAGCGCAAATTGGTAAAAGTGATTCATGAAATTGTATTAAAAAGTTCTGAGCTTTGATGGCTGTCTTACACCTTGTTTCACCTTACACCAATACTCTAGCTTGTGTGGGACATAGATGCAAGGAGAAAACACTTGAAAGTTAACTTAACCGGAGTTAACTTTAACGGTGACTTATTTATCAGCTTTAAGCGCAAAAAGGAACAGTTTAAAAAAAATCAATTAAATTATTACTCATCAATTAAAACAGTAGAAATATCTAAATTTTAAAAACCGAATACTAAAACGTGATTTTTTTTTGTTTTAGTCGGATAATAACTCGATATTGATAGGTCGTATAGTTATTACGTAACTAATAAATATAGTAATATAATAATATCACTAACTACGTAAGTTTACGTAGTTAGTAATTTATGGTACCTTTATACAGTCATTGCAAAATGAGTCTTAAAACTATTAGTAAATTAATATGAAAAACATAAAAAGTGTTGATTTTAACAACCGTATTATTAAAACCAAAAGTGACAAATAAAGCTATAAAGCCAGTGAATGTATTAAAGTCATACTTAAGAGCAGAGTCAGACATACTTTAGTTTGTGATAACTTGGTCCTCTTTTTGTACGGAGCGGCGGCGTGACTTGTCGGGACTGCCGCGTGCTTCGGGTGGCTTACATGGAGAGAAACAAATATATATAATATGTGGACATTTCACACAGCGCCATTTAGCCCCAAACTTAGCAAAGCTTGTACTATAGGAACCAGATAACTGATACAATACTTAGATACATTTTGTTTGTAAATTCATAGAATACAATATAACACCCAGACACAGAAAAAACATCGGTGTTTATCACACAAATTATTGTACTGGGTGGGAATCGAACCCACAACCTACAGCTTAGAAGGTACTATCAACTGAGCTATCGGGCCAGTCAACGTAAACATTATGATGAAAAAAGGTGTGCTTTGGACCACACGACTGAAGTAAAACTTAGAAAACATGCACTGGCTATGAGAGGAAGAGAGAAAGAAAAGTAAAACTTCTTTAGTTTAGCTCCATCTATCGGCCGGTATAACTTTGTCTTTTCTCTGTTTAATGTCAATGTCGACATCTTGACAATTGAAAATTGTCATTTTACCGGACATACCGACGTAATAGTACAAATTTTTAACTTTGTTATGTTGACAATGGAGATCTACATGAACAAACAACTTTTTTTATGTTTTAGCTCCACACTTTTGTGTATTTAGCCAGTGTCAAGTAATTAATACTTTATCAAGTTAATGATATTTCACGCAAATAGGTGTCAAGTCATAGTCGAAGTCATCAAGTCAAGTCATAGTCTAATCAAAGTCATACTCCTAGTAAAGTGGTGGCAACTTTACTTGAAGCTTCTATGGAGTTTTGGAAACAACACGAAAAGAAACGTTTCACCATAATTATACCATTTTCCCACACTCACGCCTGTAATCCAGCACTTACTGAATAGAATGCCACCAATTTTATGCACTAACACAAGTTTTGGAAAATAATACAATGCGGTGACGCAATCTTTTTCGCTTTCCCGCCAAAACTCAACCAATAACTTTTGAGCTTCTGTTCGCCTAGTTACGCATTCGCCAGCTTAATTCCCAAGTCAAGCGTGCGTAAAAAGGTTTACTTCAAAATTAATACCACCTCCATGTAGGCCACGAAGAACACGGTGTGAAATCCACATTGTGATAAGCTAACGACCGTCCTTTACTCGGATTCCTTTCGTCTCGCGCCGTATCAATTAAGCGAGGACGAAATCTCGGCACAATGGATCCAATTAATTGAATCAATGGTGACACCCATTCCTTAAAGATTGGCAAGTTAACGGAAAAGTTTTTAGTTTATAATTTTTTAAAATTTTAGATAGCAGGACGTCCCCTCAACGGCAAACTTGCGAATCTGCATTTTACGATTTTTTCAGGAGGGCAAAAAAACTACTAATTTGCTATGGCATAATTTTAACAATAATTTAGTTTTGCTTATTTACTGCTATCGTATCTCCTAAACTATAAAAGCTATAAATACAAGGATTTGCCACAATGGGCAACAAATTATAGTAAGTAGTAAGACAAAATAGAGAGAAAAAGAGACAAATTATCGAGTACCTCTCCCACATATAAACTTATTAAAATCAATTTTCACATCCACACGTTCATACCCCGTAACGCGCAGACATCAAATGAACTAATCTACTGGCTGCCAATCTTTCTAACATGACGTCTCGTTTCACGCAACTGACGCTATGACAGTTGGCGCGAAATGATGTCACAGACGCGTGCATTGGAACGCATTTAATTGGTTCATTTAAATAACAATTGGTAGGTTGTCAGTGTATATAATAAATATTGGTTGATAGATTATTACCTGTGTATTACAGGTTTATTAGTGTTAATTTTTAACAAATGAATGTCTGAATTATTAAAAGCAGTAAATAAAATAAAGTTATATAATAAGGATGTTGATTGACACTGTCGATGAAATCGAGTAGTTGAGCGAGTGTCGCTTGTTTTCTAACATGCATATTTGTATTGAGATTGATTAAATTAATAATTAGTTTTTAATTGAAAGTGTTTAGGTACCTACTTAGATTTACAGTTACACGATTTACTTTATGGCAGACGCATTTACCTTCTTTTGTTTTTGTACTTTTGGTATTTATAAACTCTTTCCTTATAATTATGTCATCAAAAAAATTTAAATAAAATCAATCTCACTTATTCTTAATTCAAATATTTAGCTATAATTCATTAACACTCAGGGGACCAATAGAGCGGCGTACACAAATAATTCCAAATTCAAATTATTCGAAACATTTACAAAATTGTAATTTTAAATATAGAATAAAGGGCCTTATAACTCTTCGGTTCCCACAGAGAGCGTTGACAGCCAATGATTTAGAACCTCATTGCTCCTTAATTAATGCGCAAGAAGAGAATGTTGACATCCCGTTCTAATGTAACCATTTCTAGCAGCAAGCATACATCTATCCTTGTCTAATGATTGGTAAAATTGGCTTGTTATTGAGACATCTTCGTTTGGAGTGATTTATGCGAGAGTGGCTAAGGATTTTATCGATTTGTTTACTTTAAGGATTAGTGGTAAGTAAGGTATTGGTTATGGTAATTGTGTCGGTCTCGGTATCGTACTCTTGACTTGTAACTCGTAAAGAAGGTTGCCTTTTAGTACAGTTTTGTTTATTACTGCGTGTATATGGTTTTCAAGAGCTTTTTCGTTAAAGATATATTTATGATCGAGTTTATCGATTTAAAATTTATAGCACAGACAGAGTCATACAGTTTCTCTGACTTGACTTGAAACTTCTCGCGTCAGTAGGGTTTAAAAGGAATTCAAAACTATATACCCATTTTATTTTTGATTTTGAAGTTTGTGGCCCTGTACATTTCAAATTGAAGCACCCTGATTCTAATTTTTCTCAGTCTGAGACTTTTTAAATGTAAATGGTTGATATGACGAGCTATTTTTTCACCTGATGTTAAGCGACACGGCCACCCATAACAGAACAGTGTCACTCGGAACCCTAAAAGTTTCGCATGGCACTGCACTGCGCACATCATCCTGAGACATCAGCACAGTTTGGTAATAAGATTACTCGACTGTGAGATCAGATCATGAAATCTCAATTGTTCAGTAATTTCACAAGCTACAAACCGAAACATAGGAGTGTTTACGCACTACTGCTTGGCGGCAGAATAACTGGCAAAGGGTGGTACCTACCTAAACGAACTTTACAGAAAAGACCTACCACGTAATAATGAAAAAAAAAGTATGACTTTTTAGTTTAATAATAATAATAACGCCCAACGATCACACACTTAGACCCTGGACCCTAACTAGGATTTCCTGTGTCTACACACCCAGACTCAGAACAAGTATTATATTTGCGCTTTTTTTTTGTGCACAAATACTTGTGCTGTCGCGGGAACCGAACCCGCTGCCTCCGGGCTATGAGCCGACCTGCTCAACCACCACACTACAGAGGCTGTCAACAATAGTAGCAAATAAAGTATTTCCATCCTTATTCAAATTGAGAGCTTATTCCTCAAGCTCTCTCTAGCGTGTTAATACGTCACGAGCTACGCCGCGTGTCACGCTCCTCATTATAATGGCGTGATAATAATAAATAGGAAGGCGCGGTTTGCATTAGCCTTATAATACCTACTAGAAAATTAACGTCTTGGTTACTTTACTCGTTGAGTGTCAGATGACTGCATAAGGGATTTATAAAAGGACTGCATCGGACGCATTGAGGTGAGCATTAAGGAATAAGGCACAAATGTTTTTGAAAGTGTCTCTAGATAGCTTTTTTAAAGTTGAAAATTGCAGATCATATTCGATGTCAAACTGAGTCGGTGCTTACCTTTCTACTCTCTCTAGATCGTAGTTTTAAAATCTGTATCAAATCGTAGATTTTTCTACTCTACAATCTAGCGTACAACTGTGACCTACAATCTAATATTTAATTTATACTCATATAAAATTGTAAATGTTTACAAATAATAACAAAAAACTGTTTGTGGAAGACCAATCTGAAAGTATATCCAAATAACAAAATATTTTTGAAATGGGTTAATATGTAACGGAGATATGAAGTGACAAACAAAAAAACGAGTGTGCTTTAGACCACACGACTGAAGTAAAACTTCTTTAGCTCCATCTATCGACCGGTATAACTTTGTTTATGCTTTTTTTAATGTTAATGTCGCCATCTTGACGATTGTAAATTGTCATTTTACCGGACATACCAACATAATAATACAATGTTTCAACTTTGTGTGTTGATAATGGAGATCTACGTAAACCAACAACTTTCAACTTCCTCGCCAGTTTACTCCCTAAGTCAAGCGCGCGTAAGAAGTTTCAAAAACATAGAACTGAATTGAGAAATGCCTAAATTTTTGAAGTCGATTTATTCTCTTGGCCCTTTTTTGGTCCAAAACAAACGTCTCTCCGGTCTACTACCCTCGGTACGGCACGTCGAGGGTGCCGCCACGTGCCATGTTGTGAAACGGTTGCGTCCAGGTGGCAGACAGTCGGTTTATAATTGTTTCTGGTGAATTATGGACTGATCTGTTTTGTTTTTAGGTCATTAGGGCGGTTTTTGGGGAGTTTTTTATGCGGCTGAGCATTTTATATGTTTACAATTTTATAGAATTTATTGATAACTAGCTCCTGCCCACGGCTTCGCCCGCGTAGCCTATAGGAAACGAATGAGTTTCTTTCATGAATAATTCAACCACCCATTTTACCCTTATAGGGGTGGAATTTCGAAAAACTCTTTTTAATGGATACTTTACAAAAAACGCACTCTCCAAATTTCAAGTCTCTAGGACCTGCGGCTTAGACTGTGCATTGATATATAAGTCAGTCAGTCAGAACTTTGAATTTTATGTATAGGTGTTGTTAAAGAGTGATCTCTGATTCCTTAAAAAAGGGGTTTTGACAACTTCAATCCCAATGAAAACATCATCAATGTAGTCGAACTCAAAATACGCATTATTAAGGATAACTCAAAAGCTTTTATCAGATCTTGATCAAATTCAAATTGGACCAGACGGGAAGCACCAGATTTCAAATAAAAAAGAATCACTCCGAATCACCCAGTCGAAAGTTATGAGGTTACAAACATAAAAATATGAGAAAAATACAGTCGAATGGATAACCTCCTCCTTTTTTGAAGTGGGAAAAAAGGGACTACAATACCTTAATTAATATAATTAAAATTCATACTCACATACTTGTATAAGTCAAAGGATGGGAGAAGCCTTGGCTGCTGGCTCCTCCTGATTCGCGTTAAAACTTATCAAAAGAAAATAATAATAATAACGCCCAACGATCACATACATAGATCCTGGACCCTAACTAGGATTCCCTGTGTCTAGGGATACAAAAACTACGAGTACCATGGTCCCACAACACCCAGACTTAGAACAAGTATTTGCGCTTTTTTTTCTGTGTACAAATACTTATCCTGTCGCGAGAATCGAACTCGCCACTTCTGGTTTATGAGCCGACCAGTTCAACCATGACACCAAAGAGGTTGTAAAATATCATTTTTTTTTATGTAAGTGAATGTAGTGACGAGCTAGTCGTTCACCTGATGCTAAGCGACACGGCCACCCATAACAGAACAGTGTCACTCGGAACCCTAAAAGTTTCGCGTGACACTGCACTGCGCACATCATCCTGAGACATCAGCACAGTCTGGTAATAAGATTACTCGACTGTGAGATCAGATCATAAAGTCTCATTTCCCCAGTAATTTCACTAGCTAAAAAACTACCCCTAACTTTGTTATTCAGTACTACTAACAAACTAAACACCAGCTCAAGGCTCTGGTTATATTAAAATAATAGCAAACACCTACAAAAGCTTTTACTTTAAAAAACACGGCCTAACAGCTGATAAAGTGTATGTTTGATCATAACTCGCGGTTTACCCTTACTGCCGATAACTTTATGGTCTCCCGGCACGAACGCCTCGTTGTGGTCACCACGGGGTGGGTATTAAGCACCTCGTAATAATTATGGGGTTTTATTGCAATTTTTTAATGAGTTAGTTAATTTGACTCGTGGCTCGGTGTTGCTAGGAAATAATACCGTAAAGAAAAAGATATTTAATAGGTTTTTACAAAAAGAGCTACATTTTGTTTCTAAATCGGCACCTACGCACTTTATCATATATATGTAGCACAGTTTACCGAATAAAAAATACCATACAGAGCTTTATAATTGTAGTGTAATATTGAAACCATCGATTTAATCATTTGAATTAAGTAGATACCTAATTATAAGAAAATGTTACTCGAATATAGTTATGTTATTAGAAAAAAAAAATCTGATGTTTGAAATGTTTTCAATGTTTAGACAATATTTCCAAAAACATTGTTTTTTTTTTTTGTAAATCACGTATCTAAATAAAATAAAGATTTTTTACATGTGTCATGTTATGTGAATATTAGAATGAACGAAATTCATTCAAATTCAAATTCATTTGAAATTCATTAACTCCACGCGTGTCAGGTCCACAATTTCCATAATAAATATATTATTATGCATTACTTTAACACTCAATAAAAAATACCTAGGTTACATATAACATAGCACTATACAATACCTAGGTTATTAAAACATCTTGACGTCAATAAAATTATAATTGATTATAAAAATTATCGATCGATACTCATATCATGTTAATCTAACTACAATTATAATAATAACTACTTATTTATAATGTCAATGGAGAATTGAAACAAACAAGTTCAAATTTTACTAGCGCTGCGAGGGTTCTGTTTACGATTTTTTTACACTGTCACTTAATATCAGGAAATATGTGGTCAAACGCAAGCAAATGTAGTACGAGCTTCTATCGGAGCTTCGCCCGCGGCGTGGCCTATGGGAAAATAAATCAACCACCCATTTCACCCTCTTAAGGGTGGAATTTCGAAAAATCCTTTCTTAGCGGATGCCTACGTCATAACATCTACCAGCATGCCAAATTTCAGCCCGATCCGTCCAGTGGCTATGCGTTGATAGATCACTATGTCAGTCAGTCACCTTTGAGTTATATATATATATATTTAGATTAGAATAAGAATATTTTAAAAAAGTTAATAAGACGGTAAGGTATTAATAGTTGTTTTAAAGTTTTTGAAAAATAAACCCTTAAAGGGGTGAAATGTGGTATTTTGTGTGGAGAAACATTTTATTCAATTTAATTATTACGTTAGCAAATGGCTATGAAACGTATGTTTCAGTCCGGTTCTACGCAAAAATAAATTATAAAAAAATAATAAAGCTGTCCAAGTGCGAGTCAAACACGCGTACCGAGGGTTCCATATAAAAAAAAAGCAGGTTTCGTGAAAAACTTGCAGCAAAAAGCCAAAATTACGCGGTGTATCTAGACGGTCACCTATCCAAGGAATAATACCTTACCTTAATAAAATCCAAAATCTGATTATTTATTGCCTCTAAGGCGGAACTGAGTTAGAAATTTATATTTTAGATATTTTTTATTTGTTACCACGGGGCGCAGCTAGTAGCATTATTAAAGACGGTCTTACCGGAGTTTGATTAAATTGCATTAAGTCTGAAAACCTGTGAGATCCTAGGCTACTTTCTTACCGAGGAACTCTACAACGGTTAAAAATAATCACAGGTGGTCTATACAATTTGCATTAATTGCATGTTTCAATTAATACCTTATAAATTTATAAGAATAAGGTTAAAAATACTTATGTAGGATTAATAACATATCATTAAAAAATATGGAGTTAATAATGGACCTCCATGGTTGTGTGTGTCATTGTAAAATAAGTCTTACGACGCACAGTGGTCCCATTTTGAAAAAAGGTGGACTTAGGACCGAAAGTCGGAATTTCGGGCTGTTTTTTTTTTTATAGAATAGGTCTTAACTATCCTAACAACATCTATTCTATAAAGAAAATCCGTAGGATGCATAGTTTTCGAGAAAAAAAATAATCTTTTTTTTCTTGTATGGAGAAAAACATACTTTATTATTTTTCTCAAGTTGGGTGAAATAGTGACGGCTTTTGTTGATATTTTATAAAAGCCCTAGTGGTATTGTATCCAGAAAAAAATAAAACCAATGCGGTCACCTGCGGCCGCGGGAATAATCAGATGTCAAAAATTGATTAATTTTTTTTGCGTATTTTGCAAACATTGTTCGTTTCTGGCCAATTATTTATGTATTTTAGGTTAGCGCTCCATACTTTAATTCGAACTATTATATAACATTTCAAAAAAATTAATCAAAATCGAGTTTTTTTTTTATAATTGCTGTTTCATTCATGAAAATGCACGCATACATGGTTAATTCAAAATGCAAATCCTATATTACTCAGTATAATGTACAAAATAAACATGCACGTACCTAAAACGTAAAAAAAAAAATTTAGTTTTTCGTTTATTTATTTATTTATTTATTTATTTATTTATTTATTAAAAGACCAACAGCATTAGGATAATATAGATAGTAATTACATAAAAGCAGAATATTAATGTAGCCAATAATAGGTCTCGATAGTAATACAAGTTTTATAATCAAAGAGACACAGCTCGCACTGCATTACGCATGTTTAAAGAGTGATAATGAGGGTGTGCTAAGGTTGTAGGGTTAGGTGTATGATTATTAGTATTAACGTTTAATTAATTAATAATAGGTAATTTATGCACGCGTGTCTGGGTGTGTGTGTGTGTGTGTGTTTGTTTGTGTGTGTGTGTGTGTGTGTGTGTGTGTGTGTGTGTGTTTGTTTGTGTGTGTGTGTTTTTCTCTGTTCGTTTGTGTGTGTATGTCTGTGTGTGTGTTTTGTATAATTATATAGATAGGAAGTAACTTATTCCGTACCCAGTAACTGTTGGAATACCTTGTTTTTGAAGGTATTTTTGGAAGTATTAAAGATATCGAGATCCGAAAATTTCTTATTGTATGTTGAGCTGATACGTGAAATAGGGGCGTTGCTTGCATATTTCGTATTTTGAAAAGGGGGTAAAAATAATGTTGTATGCCGTGTACGCTTTCTGGGGACATTAATATTAATATTAGATAATAAAACTGGAGCATCCAGGTGACCGTTAACTATGTTATACAACAACATTACGTCTAGTAATGTACGTCTATCTACTAAAGGCTTAGTTCGAATTAAAGTATGGAGCGCTAACCTAAAATACATAAATAATTGGCCAGAAACGAACAATGTTTGCAAAATACGCAAAAAAAATTAATCAATTTTTGACATCTGATTATTCCCGCGGCCGCAGGTGACCGCATTGGTTTTATTTTTTTCTGGATACAATACCACTAGGGCTTTTATAAAATATCAACAAAAGCCGTCACTATTTCACCCAACTTGAGAAAAATAATAAAGTATGTTTTTCTCCATACAAGAAAAAAAAGATTATTTTTTTTCTCGAAAACTATGCATCTTACGGATTTTCTTTATAGAATAGATGTTGTTAGGATAGTTAAGACCTATTCTATAAAAAAAAAACAGCCCGAAATTCCGACTTTCGGTCCTAAGTCCACCTTTTTTCAAAATGGGACCACTGTGCGACGTGCTAAACCATAATTTTATTAAAGATACATCTAACAGCCTCTGTGGTGTGGTGGTTGAGCAGGTCAGCTCATAGCCCGGAGGCGGTGGGTTCGATTCCCGCGGTAGGAAAAGTATTTGTACACAAAAAAAGCTAATACTTGTTCTGAGTCTGGGTGTTGTGGGACCATGGTCCTCGTAGTTTCTGGACCCCAACACAGGGAACCCTAGTTAGGATCCAGGAATCTATGTATGTGATTGTTGGACGTTATTATTATTAAAGTCGAGTTGAAAATGAACTACCCGGATTTCAACTATAACGTCTCCTTTTTTCACCTATAGAATATTTAGCTTTTTAATAATCAGTGGTCACTTAGATAATGGCTAAACCATACCTACCTATCTACCTACTACTATATACAGTTGTATTACTATTTATATTATATATAATTATTGTTTATAGTACTACTACTATATTGTTTTCAAACAATTATAGTCAAACTATATTTTAAGGAAACGATAAATCACTACATTAAAAAAAATCAGGCATGAAATTTCACTTCCACGGGCTCGACTTCTCAGAATCACAGCAATTGTTTAATAGTAAAATAATTAGTCTATGGTCATTAGAGATCTATACAGTGGTGACTAGAACGGCATAAGAGAGAAAGGAGAGTGATTCGCTATTTATCTTTTTTATATAGATTACTTTCAGAATTAATTAAATTAGTGTTTTGAATATTACAATATTTTGATTGTAAGTAATTATATTCTTCAATATATTTATATAATATATCTATTAAGCGGCAAAAACCTCTCTTTATGCTTATTAGTAATCTTTATTAGAACATCTACAGCCTTATTAATAAACGGGTATTAGTCTCGGATTAGTTACTTCAGCTTTTGTCATTTTTTTGCTACTGGAATATTTAGCTGGATCGAAAGAGACAAAAGATGGTGTAACTAGTCTAAAGCTAGTTCGTTTTTATTAATAAGGCTGCTAGGTTTTAAGGAATTTTAAAAAAAAACCTTTTTGTGCACAATTTATAAGGGAGTAAGGTACTGAATGCGTAAGGAGACGAACGGTAGTTAAAAGTCGTTGGTTCACGTAGATATCCATTGTCAACATAACAATGTTAAAAATTGCTTAAAACTTGTAGTATTACGTTGATATATCTGGTAAAATTTTACAATCGTCAAAATTTTACAATTGTCAACATTAAACAAAGTAATACCGGCCGATAAATGAAGCCAAAGAAGTTTTACTTCAGTCGTGTGGTCTAAAGCACACTCATTTATTTATTTTCATTTTCATTTATTCAACATCGGCTTTAGAATATGTAATAAGTTGTGCTTAATATTATGTCAAGACAGATCTGTGTTGAATTAGGGGTTCACACACAATTTTGAACACCCTTTTTGACACTCTCCGAATTGCAAGTTTCTAGGTCTAGAGGTTGAAATGGCATATTATCTTTCAGTCAATCAATCAATGTAGTTATTTACCTGATATTTGATTTTACTAAGGGTGGATTCGACCAAACGAGAGTAAATTTTATTCTTGGAATAAATCGCCATTTGTTCGAGAGTAAGTCAATTTCACATTTTACCATCTACAATTCTAAGAATAGCAAGTCTATTCGAGTATTATTACTATACTACCTTTTTTGGTGGAATAACAGAGTTATTCCGAGAATATTTTAATTCAAAATAGACAAAGATAAAAAAGACGCCCGACCATGTATTATGTCATTTATTTTCCTACACTATAATACGACAAAAGCGAGTTGATATGACATAAGCTTGAATACCGTGTCGTTGTAGAACAACAATTGTTAACTGGGTAATAGATTCGTTCATCATTTATTCCTCTATTCGCGTATAGTATTCTAAGCGTAGCTAAACTTAGTATTGCGTGGAAAAACGAAGAATGAATTACTCGAGTATAATATCGTGGAATAGATTTATTCTGGTATAGTTACTCGTGTATAAATCCAAGTTTGGTCGAATCCACCCTTATTCTGGTATAGTTACTCGTGTATAAATCCAAGTTTGGTCGAATCCACCCTTATTCTGGTATAGTTACTCGTATATAAATCCAAGTTTGGTCGAATCCACCCTAAGTGACACGCTCATATCAGTTGTAGTGTCACTTGGAACTTGGAACATCAGCACAGTCTACCAATAAGATAACAAATTATAGAATCAGATTACTAAACTGTGAGATTAGGTCATAAAGTCTCTTTTGCCGAGTTATTTTACTAACTACAGTGCCTTTCAAACCGGGGCACATAAGTCCTTGCGCACTACAGACGCCAGTATAGTTAATAGCAAAATGGTGGTACGTAGACGAACTTTGCAGAAATGTCCTACCACCTATAGAAAATTATTAATATTTTTTATTTTTTTTTATTTTACTGAATGATGTGACGAGCTAGTCGTTCACCTGATGTTAAGGGTCACGGCCACCCATAACAGAACAGTGTCACTCGGAACCCAAAAACATAGAGTTTCGAGCGCCACTGCACTGCGCACATCATCCTGAGACATCAGCACAGTCTGGTAATAAGATTACTCGATTGTGAGATCAGATTATAAAGTCTCAATTGCCCAGTAATTTCACTAGCTACAGTGCCCTTCAAACTGGAACACAGTAGTGCTTGCGCACTACTGCTTGGCGGCAGAATAACTGGCGGTGGTAACTACCTAGAGGAACTTTGCAACAAAGTCCTACCACCTAGTAAAATAGTATTATTGCACGGAACCGATTTTTTTAGCACTGCTCATTCTTGACCGGTATTGAAACTTCATAAAAACATGTTTACTATTTGCTTAACGGACAAACGGCTACAATAAATGCACACGCTACAATTATCATCATTTTCTTTATTCAAATGAAACTGTCTGCGATCTACAGTAAGTAGGTATATCTTTATTCAACATTTATATTAATATTTATCCATAAAACTAACTTACCTGTTCCGTTTTTGCACAGATCATTTCATTTTACGCCCTAAAAGTAAGGCAAAGAGGCAATCATTAATTACTCAACAATTTTTAATTATTCAACTTTTCAACTGTTTTAGGGGTATTTCCTTTTTTTACTTTTATTCTTGTATTAGAACTAATAAAAACAAATAATATTTTTGAAATCGATTATGTCGTTTAATTTATGTGAGAATAACGACTGCAAATGTATGAATTAAAAAAAAAAAAAAATTTTTTTTGAAATAAACTAATCTTCTGTCTTATTTTGAAACATACAACATAATATTATTTAATAAGCAAACAGAATTTCAATTGATTTCTTAGTTTTTAGTAGTTGTAAAGTAAAAAGTAAAGTTAGTTTTATTAGACGAACTTTGCAAAAAAATTTCTTTACAATCTAGCTATTGTATTGCTTCAAAATTCAAAATTTCAAAATGCTTAATTATTTTTATATCATTCCTTTTTTGCATTGAGCTAGATTTTTTATATATATTATGGAGCCGAGGTTTTTCGTCTCCAATATATCCATTTCAGTTTTAATAATTCCGTACCTATCGGATCGCGGTATCAAGCTTATAGGTCAGTATTATAGGTATACTTACATAGAAAGACCCATTCCTCATGGCAATCTGATGAAATTTCAATTTAGAATGAAATAATAAAAAACTATCGACGTTCAGAAGCCCGTAATGACGATCATAAAGGGTGATAATACCGCGCACTCTCGTTTAGTGACGTACCAAAGGACGTTATCGATAAATCGTTTCGATTGCACCTTGCTATCTTGATCGAGCGAGCAAAACAATAACTTTACCTTTATTATGAAAAATAAATAAAAAATTATAAAAAACGCGAGGAAAAGTTACGACAGTAGACAACATTTTGTATGGTAGGGTTACAAATTTATGTAATAATAATAACGCCCAATGATCACATATATATGATCACTTCCTGGACCCAAGACCCTAACTAGGATTTCCTTGCGTCTAGGGGCCCAGAATCTACGAGGACCATGGTCCCACAACACCCAGACTCAGAACAAGTATGTACGCTTTCTTTCTGTACACAAATACTTGTCCTGCCGTGAGAATCGAACCCGCCGCCTCTTTTTCTTGTCTTTAGTACCAAATCCATATAAATACTACTGTCGTTTTTTTTAATAGTTTTATAGCTATTAATATTAATTTATATTTAGTCTTTTCGTGGAAATTAGATCTCAAATCTTAAGTATATCTGGCAAGCTTTATGTAAGATTCCACACAGTAGGTTAACAGTAGGGTACTAACCTATACAACTAGTCTTAAAATTCTTAGTCCTTACTGTTAGTACTAAGTCATCAAGTGAATACAACTATCCGATCTCAATCGATATCGACATTTACTGATATTTTGCTATTACAAAAGAATTTTAGCCATAATATTTCAAAACAATAACAGCCTTTTTCATTTTTAAAGTTTAGTTTGGCTGTGTATTAAAACGTATACCGTTTTACTACAAAATGTAGACTAAGCGTGGACCAAAGTTAGTACTAGGTTTAAACCTAGACTAGTTAAAAACCTTATTATAAAAACCAGTTTATCGCTGATCCAGGGATGGAGGGATAGGGTCATCGGAAGACTAACTTTAGACCATGGAGTCTAAAGTTAGTCGTCCGAGGACCCTAGTTTAACTATGGTACTAACTCGCTAAACGAAAGAAACTAGCGCCACGGTGGTGGAAAAAAGAAACTTTTAAGATTAAAAACTATTTACGCGCTATTCGTCAATGTTGGGTTATTAACCTTCTTTGTTACACGACTTTGAGGTTGTCTTGGTCTTTGATAAAATATACTAATACTACTACTCGGTTTAGTTTTCATATGTTGTTGCTCTATTTTTACGATATTTATATTTATTGCAGTGCAGTTAGTTATAACAATAATAAACAGAAATATCAATTTTCGCGCGTTAAGCAATGCCATATTTGCGTTCTGATTGCCTCAAGCATCGTTGGTAAACTTAATAGTAATTATTAGTTGAAAATCATTGTAGCAAAGCCGACTTTCACGGATCTGATTATTTATTCGTTAAAAAATATGCAAAGAATACGCTTTCCAAGGCCAACGCACGTATATTATAAACGAAAACAAAAATTATAAATATATGTGTAATATAAATGTGAAAAACGGAATGTGTGAATAAATGTGGTAACGCTTATAAGTAACTTCCCTTAATGTTTAATATCTTGCTAATATGACAATCGTTCTATTGAGTTCCGAGTGTCACTGCAACTGTTATGGGAAACTGTGACCCTTAACATCAGGTAAACGACTAGCTCGTCATGTCATGCTTTAGTAATACCATTTTCAGTTTATACTTTTATCGATACAATCATAACCTCACTAACCTCATCCCTACGCGCCATATGCCGTCTCTCACAGCTGGGGTAATTGGCTGTAGGTTGGAATAACCATACCAACCATATTGTCTGTTTACGAGTAAAAAAATAATATCGTTATTTGTATTGTTTTTCATAATAAATTACACGTTTATCAATTATTATAATTCCCAATAATTTAGAACTATTTTATTATTATTTACTATAATATACATTCATTTGGTTTATCAGTCCACAACCAGTTTTTGACCGACTTTTAAAAAAGTATGAGGTATACAATTCGAGTGTTTTTTTTTTATGTTTGTGGCCTTAGAATGTTCGATTTGGTGAACAAATTTTGATGATTTTTTTTATTTATTTGAAAACTGGTGCTAGGTAGTAATTTGATCTGACAAGTAGTTTTTGAGTTATCTTTAATAATGCATATATCGATTTCAACTATATTTATGATGTTCTCATAGGGATTGAAGTCGCTTAAAACTCTTTTTAAAAAGAAATTATTATTACTAACCTATCCAATATCCTCGCCAGCTTACCCCCAAGTCAAGCGACCCTAAAGAAGTTTTGCTTCAAAAAATGCATTTGTCATTAGACCTAGGTCCAAAAGCCTACACTGCGAACTCATTCTGCCCATCTCGCTTTTTTTTTACTCTACACTTTTGTGTATTTAGCCAGTGTCAAGTAATACATTTTTCAAGTTGATTTATAATATACAAAAATGTATGTTGTATGTGTCAAGTCAAGTCACAGTCCAAGTCATCAAGTCATAGTCTAGTCTAGTCAAGTCAAGGCATATTCCTAGTAAAGTGGTGGCAACTTTACCAGAAGCTACTATGGAGTTTTAGAAACAACACGAAAAGAAACGTTCCACCATCATTATACCACTTTCCCACACTCATGCCCGTAATCCAGCACTTAACGAATAAAATGCCACCAATTTTATGCACCAATATTGAAAATAACACAAGTTTTGGAATATAATACAATGCGGTGACACGATCTTTTTCGTTTTCCCGCCAAAACTCCCTTCTCGTTTTACAAATTACATAAAAAAGCAGCTACGAATCGCATTGGATATATTCGAGCCACATCACCCTAATCTAAGCAATCATCCCCATCTCGTAAGAGTCAGCATCCGAACACGCGATGTGATTTGTCCCCGTCGCCCCGCCCACTATTTACTTGAATGTACTTGTACAGTCTATTTGCTAATTTACATAACTACCACTGAAATGTGTAACTGGTTTTGATGAAGTTTATAAAGCGCTAAGGTTTTGGAAGTAGAATAGAATAGAATAGAATAGATATTTATTCATGACAAAAAGGCTTAAAAATTAAGTGTAACAAAAAAAAAAAAAAAAAAAAATAATAATAAAAACATTTGCCCGTTGCCACGAATCGACGTTGCAACGAAGCGTGCGTAAAGAAGTAACACTTCTTTACGCACGCTTGATTTAGGGAGTAAGCTGGTATGCGTAGCGAGGCCTGCCTTCTGAACTGGAGAATGTGGGTTTGATTCCCACCCAGGACAAACATTTTTTTGATGAACGCAGGTCTTTGTTCTGTGTCTGGGTATTATATTGTATTCTATGTATGTATTTAATTTACAAACAAAAAGTATCTAAGTATTCTATTAGTATCTAAGTATTGTATCAGTTATCTGGTTCCCATAGTACAAGCTTTGCTTAGTTTGGGGCTAGATGGCGTTGCGTGAGATGTCCACGCCGCATATTATTATTTATTATTATTAGTTATCTGGTTTCCATAGCTTTGCTTAGTTTGGGACTAGATAGCGTTGTGTGAAATGTCCAAAAATATTTATTTTATTACCAGATCATTTGATCACAAGTCTCTTTTGGCCAGCAATTTCACTTTTTCTGTAATGTAGTTTATTTACCTGTTTTTCTCTTTGATCCAGTGGTCATGCACAAGGACAAGGAAGAGATCCACTGCCACCGGCGAGAGCACTCGCCATATGACCACGCGATGCCCGATGGAGAGTTATTTCTTCAGGTAATAATAATATTTATATTTTATTTATTTATTTATTGAACACCAGCATTTATTTTTTTTTATCGGCAAATTGTTTTTATTTTCTAAATACTACAATACACAAATCAATTTTATTACTGACGAGCTTCTGCCCGCAGTTTCGCCCGCGGCGTGGCCTGTGGGAAAATAATTCAACCACCCATTTCACTCTCTTAAGGGTGGAATTTCGAAAAATCCTTTCTTAGTGGATGCCTACGTCATAACATCTACCTGTATGCCAAATTTCAGTTCGACCCGTCCAGTAGTTTGGGCTGTGCGTTGATAGTTAACTATGTCAATCAGTCAGTCACCTTTGAGTTATATATATTAAGAAGAAGAAAATAGAAGATTATCCTATTCCGATAAATCCAAAAACACAAAAATCATATCAATTAGTGAATCCCTTATTGAGTTATAAATGGTGTAAGTAACACGACTTTGTTCTTTGACTTTTGACTTTGTCTGAGCTCATTTAGGCTATAATTTTCATTTTCCAAACTTCCAGGCCCTCAACGGTTTCCTGATGATCCTGACGTGCGAGGGGGAGGTTTTCTTCGCCACGCACAGCATCGAGAGTTACTTAGGCTTCCATCAGGTAAGTATGCTAACGAAACGCGATAATTAAAGATACATTACAACACAATAGATATTTCATCCGAATTCAAAAGAAATAAACTACACACTGACCAACATTGACTGGCCCAATAGCTCAGTTGGTAGTAGCCCTGCCTTCTGGACTGTGGGTTGTGGGTTCGATTCCCACTCAGAACATTTGTGTGATGAACATAGGTGTTTGTTCTGTGTCTGGGTGTCATATTGTATTCTATGTATGTATTTACAAACAAAAAAGTATCTAAGTATTGTATCAGTTATCTGGTTCCCATGGTACAAGCTTTGCTTAGTTGGGGGCTAGATGGCGTTGTGTGAGATGTCCAAAATAAAAAAAACATAGTCCTCCTATTTTTTGGAAGTCGTTTAAAAAGGAGGAGGTTGTTAATTCAATTGTTTTTTTTTGCTGGTGCTTCCTAGTCCTTAATAATGTGTAGTCCGTAATATTGCGTAAGAATAATCCGATTTTGACTACATTGATGATGTGCTCATTGGGATTAAAGTCGGTTAAAACTCCTTTGAATTTTGTTCATACACTGACCTGTCAAATGTTTGTAGACTAACCATAGTAAAAAATATGGTCGCTGAAAACAGGAAAATCACGTCACAAAAATTGAAATTATTTCCAATTTCTTTTTATGTATAAATATTTTAGTACATTAGGTACTTTTACATAAATACTTTTCCAAATAGTCCAATGCCCTCTGAGTAACGGCATAATTTCCATTAATAATTACCCTGTTTTCATTATAAAAAGCGACATTAACTTTATTAATAGCCAAGAATTAAATTAGATAAGCGTTTTAATATTGCTGAAATAAAAAGTTGGGTGAAGTTGAATTTCCACTGAAAGCTAAGCTAAGTCTGGAGTCACAGAAAGATAGCTTGTAATTACGCCGTGTAAAAGCAAAAACTATAATCTCAAATCAAATGGAACCACGTATCTGAGAGGTACCTATATTAACTTTTGTAATGATAACTTTGTCTAGTCTACATATATCACACTTTAATGACTATCTCATCTCATGATCATCATTTTTAAATTCTACAATCAATTCTGCCGTTTTGGCGTAAATGCCAAACGGACTTATCTACTTTATTATGTACTATACTTATCATTGTCTGATAGACGTTACGTTTCAATATTGTAAAGATAAAACTAGTTTATTCGCGTACTAAAATTATCAAAACATAATTCCACTAACCTGGACTCTAGTGACAACGGCCAATGTAACAAAAGTCGAAACGTCGAGGTTAGGCAAAATAATGTTTTGATAATTTTTGTGCGCGAATAGACCCGTTTTATCTCATTAATGTGAGTTCAAGTCGCAAAAGCTTAAAAAGTGTCACGTTCCAATCTTCACAAGCTAAGTTTAGTACTTAGCTTCTCTCGCAGTAGACATACAACGTTAAATGTAGAGTCGACTATATTATTATTGTATCGTAGAGTATAAAAATATTAATTAAAAGGCGATAAGTTAAAAAGGCTCTAGGTTTTATAGAGTCACCCCGTGCTATCGGGCTCGGGTGAGTTTTATCGGAATCGTTATAGGGTGGAAAATAAAAAGTGTTTAGTGTTAATGTACTCTTAGGTAACGATTCTAGGGTTCTAAATTGCTTTTTTACATTATAAATACTGTGAAAGTTAAATTATTTTTGGTTGTTTTTTGCACGGCGTTTAGGGGTAACAATATTTTTAATAAAAAAACGAGTGTGCTGTAGATCACACGACTGAAGTAATACTTCTTTAATTTAGCTCCATCTATCGGCCGGTATAACTTTGCTTTCGCTTTGTTTAATTTTAATGTCGCCATCTTAATAATCGTAGATTGTCTTTTTATCAGATATACCAACAAAATGATAATTTTTTTTCTTTTGTATATTTGTAATGGACATAAATGCGTGAATCAACTTCCCGTGACTCGCTACACATTCAACAGCTTACTCCCGAAATCAAGCGGGCGTAAAAAAGTTTTGCTTCAAAACTGCACAAATACTTCTTTTGTCGCGAGAATCGAACCCGCCGCTTGTGCGCTATGAACCTGCTTAGTAACCACACCACAAGGGCTGCCATATCTATATATGATCTCCTCATTTCTTGATAAAAATAATTTTTTAACTTTATGAATAGTAACTAAATTAAAATATTTTATTTTATGTTATTTTATTTTATTTGGGGGGCTTACAGCTATCATAAAAAAACAAACTAAATAAAAAAACATTGAACTTGAAGAGCCAATTAATAACCTCCACAATTAATAATGAAAATAGAAGAAAATACAATAACCTAACCATGCAGTTATAACTATCCTTAAGTAAAAGACTTACAAATTTACAAATTTTACAAATCGTCGAAAGACGGGGGCGCGACACAATCCTTAAGGGAAAGTGCCTTGCTCACTGACGCTGTGCGTGATTAATATAGAAAACTAGCTGCTTCCCGCGGCTTCGCCCACGGTGGCCTATAGGGAATAATTCAACCACATAATTTACCCTCTTAGGGGTGGAATTTCTAAAAATCTTTTTTTAATGGATACCTACACTTTACAAAGAACACACCCTCCAAATTTTAAGTCTAAACCAGCGGTTTAGACTGTGCGTTGATATATAAGTCAGTCATTCAGTCAGTCAGGACTTTGAATTTTATATGTATAGATTGAGGTCAGTGGACAATAAAAGTGGGTGTAAGGATTTAAAAGATTATGAATGTATATTATCCTTTTCTTTTTATGACTAGGAAGTGATGGGAATGACTCCTACTACACAGAATGAAGGGAAAAAAACTAACGGCTCACTTTAATATTAAAATCGATATTCTGTAGTCGAGGTTATAGGAATTTTCTGCAAAGTTCGTATAGGTAGGTACCATCGCTTTGCCAGTTATTCTGCCACCAAGCAGTAGTGTGCATGCACTACTACTACTGTGTTCCCGTTGAAGGGCACTGTAGCTAGTGAAATTACTAGGCAAATGAGACTTTATGATCTGATCTCACAGTCGAGTAATCTTATTACCAGACTGTGCTGTCAGACGATGTGCGCAGTGCAGTGTCGCGTGAAATTTTATATTTTAGAGTTCCCATTTTCATTGTTCTGTGATGGGCGGCCGTGTCGCTTAACATCAGATGAACTTCTAGATCATCACATCAAATACTAACATTTAAAAAATATATATATAATTTAATAAACATAAAATAATAAAAAGGGAACTTAAACAAACAAACCACTACCAGTAGGCAACGTGCCCATTATGCTGGCAGCATTGCCACGTTGAATGGCAATGCTCAATCTTTGGCCGAAGTAGAGGCCAGCATTTTGGTCACGCGTGGCTTCAACCAGACGTTTCGAAAGGTCTAAAAAAATGAGTTTACAGTTTAATTTTTGCATATCATATGAATAAATCAACAACATAAACATACGACTTATGGCCTAGAGGTTAGACTGTAAGTCTATGGTCGAAAGATCAGAGTTCATGAGTTTTAAAATAGTATCGTGAACAACGTTGATGATGAGAAAACCATGCGGATCCCTAAATTATTATGGACCCAAAAACCTGCATACGTTTAACTCGACGTTTAATAAATGCCCTTCGTATTAGGGCTAATAAAGTTTCCAGTGAAATATCGCTGTCAGAGGTTAAATTAGGGTTGCCACTTTCACAAATTATTAATTCCACAATATTTACCATAAGTTTTCTGTTTTGGTGAAAATTATTTTGTTATCGATTCAAATATTTATGAAATTATAAAAAAATAGCGTTGACAAAAAAAAACAAACTGCGTATAAAATTTCAACATAGGTATATAATAAATAATCATCAATAACTTAACGAGATTTTGTTTTTGAATCCTAATGAAAACAAAAAAAAAAACGATTTTTGCTGATAATTATTATTCTGATAAGACAAATAGTTGGCAACCCTATAAACCCCCAATTTTTGCCTCAAATCCAACCCCCCGCCGTAAAAGTTTCGAGGTAAAATAAAAATTCGTGCACCCTGTTTTGTTTTGGTTAACGAATGACTCGGTTACTTGAGCAACTTATGCATAGAATGAGTACAATGAGTAAGTACGCTTTAAATCTATTTTTTTTTACACAAAGCTCCATTTACATCCAAACTAAGCAAAGCTTGTACTATGGGAACCAGATAACTGATAGAATACTTTTATTTATAAATACATACATAGAATACAATATAACATCTAGTCGACAAACTAAAGGTGCACAGCCACATTTTTACGTCTAGTCTACCAACTTAAGGCTGCACAGCCACATTTTTACGTCTAGTCCACCAACTTAAGGCTGCACAGCCACATTTTTACGTCTTGTACACCAATTTAAGGTCGCACAGCCACATTTTTACGTCTAGTCTACCAACTTAAGGCTGTACAGCCACATTTTTACGTCTAGTCCACCAACTTAAGGTCGCACAGCCAGATATAAACAAGGTTCGTCGGTAATACTAAGTAATCAGAAATGAATTGATCCTGCTCACTGACTATCAAAATAGAACAAACAATTCATAAATAACAAATTAAACAGCCGTCGAGGTGGATGGATTCAAGAAAGAAGACCATGACTTGGCTATCGTAGTGTAGGACCGTCTAAAGGATAATATAGCGCTACTCAATACGAATTTTTTCTGCTACTGTGATGAAATAATAAAGATATTTATGACATAAGAACGTATCACAACACAAGTTTATAACTAGATGATGTCTCCCAGAAGGTTAACTCCCGATTAACTAAATTACTAAATCGATTTGGCTACCTATCAATTGTAGCGATTAAATCGAAGCGAGCACTCGATACTTCCTACACGCGGTAGGCAGAGAACGACACGTGCCGTGCCACTGTACGCTCTGTTGGATTTGGCTATTTACAATCATTGACAGTTTAATAGGTAACGGGTAATTAAATTCGAAGTTGCTATTGATTTGGGGAAATATAGTTTATTTAGGTTTACTTATCACACCAGAAACAAGCTTACCTATTTTAAATTAGGTCTTATTTGTTTTTATCAATGATTCACTATATGTTATGATTCAATATATATTATGCACTTAGGTCAGTAATTGAGGTAACGTTTTTAAAGACTTTAGAGGGACAATACATCTTAATATTATCACTATGTTTAATGGTGCTGTTATTTAAGGTTAAATGAGATCAGAGCATTATTTAGATAAAATAATAAAAATTAAATAACTAATAACAAGGGTGAAGATTCGTTTGCTTGAGTGAGCTTCTAAGCAAATTACATGAAGCACTATACTTATTTGCTATCGTAGGTGTCCTAAAACTATTCTAATAGATAAGTAGATATAGGATCTTCAGATGTCCTACTTCAACCGCAATTTATACTATAAAACTTAAAATAAAAACGGTCCATACTCATATATACATAAAAGCGTAAAAAAAACATAAAAGCTGTCCATACTTTTATCGTAAAATAATTTTTCGAAATTGTAAAAAAGACCAAGACTCCAAATACTCTGCAAACCTGTGACTAATGTGCATATCTTTCTAACCATCAGTCTCACTAAAACAGGGGAGGGTAGATTGAGTTGAAGCTCACACACCAGGTGGCGTATCGATCGCACCAGTAATGGGTGTTACTCAGGGGGTCTGATGGACACTATAACTTCACAAAGGGTAGTTTTCTTTTAAAAATTAGCGATAGGATTCAGCTATTTTAGACAGTGAGAACGTAAGGTTAGTTGTAAAGTATTAGTAATTTACAGTGTTAGAGTTGTGTATTAAAATTTTGCTATAAAGAAACACTTAATTACGTTTACAAAAATGCGTATGAAGCTTAATATTGACTTAATCAGAAACTTTGTTCATCGCAATGTAATTTATTTTTGAACGAGCTTCTACTCGCAGCTTTGCCCGCGGCGTGGCCTATGGGAAAATAATTCAATCACCCATTTCACCCTCTTAAGGGTGGAATTTCGAAAAATTCTTTCTTAGCGGATGCCTACGTCATAACATCTACCTACATGCCAAATTTCAGCCCGATCCGTCCAGTGGTTTGGGCTGTTTGTTGATGGATCACTATGTAAGTCATTCAATTAGTCAATCACCTTTAAGTTTTATATTATTTTTGAATTATTCCAAAACATTTCATTCATATATAGGGCACTTGATTCGTAAAAATATTTACTGTCAGTAAAACCCAATCTGGATCACAAAGCAAATACAAACAAAGAACATAAATAAGTGAAAATCTTGATACTTATTTAGCACATGAAAATGTGAATCAAAGTTTACGATCCTGAGCTGGTATTTACGATGCTTTCATACATACTATACAGGATAAAAACAGAAACGACAAAACACGTCAACATTTCAATCCAAATGAACACAAACAAAAGAATAAAAAAAGAATATAAAACGTCGGCAACATCAATCATCGGAAAGAAACCAAAAACGCAAACCATTGCCAAAACAATAGCGTATCAACAAAACATTTAGTTACGTAGCAACCCCCCTAAAGAAACAAAAACCAATTACCTAACAAATCATCTTCTGACGTTTATGCCATCGCAATATGTTCGTTCACTACCATCCCCATACAACCAAGTACACCTTTCGTATCTGTTATAATTCATTTACATGTAGAAGGAACTATTGGGGTTCCAAACTAAACCCCTGTAAGCCCCATTGATTATCAATTAGTCTTATACTTGCATCATGTTGTTGCCGCATTATCCACAGTATTTACACGGTCTTTCATCATTATGACATGGTAGAAATAAATATTATTTGCAACAACCAAAAATAGTCCTTATTTTATAAAGAAGAGGATTGTCAAATGCTTGTGACATGTTAAAAATTAACACGTCCGTCTTCGTTACAGACGATGCTTTAATGATCGCGCTTGAATCAATTTTAGGGTTCGCTTTGGTTTATTGATTTACGATTTGATTATGACTTGCTCATTTTGCGGTCGTATAACCATTATTTAAGATCTTATTATCTCGTTACACTGATTGAGTAATATGTTTAGATGGTATTTAATTAATTAGTGCCGAGATTTTTTTTTATTATTGATACTTAACCATGAAAATGCTTGAGTATTACTCATTTAATTAAATAAATTTGTACTTTTTAATCGCCAGAATGTCTTCTTTTTTAGGACATAAGCATTTTTTTTGTCTGCTCTAGTTAACGGTCAGAGTTTACGTTTGGTATAGTAAAATGTCAAACCTAACAGTGCTGATAATGTAAAGATAAAACGGGTCTATTCGCGCACAAAAATTATCAAAATATAATTTTGACTAACCTCGACGTACAGTGCTGAATAAGTTAGAGCTAAATTCAGCATATCGTTTAAAATTTCTTAAAGTATAATTTTTTTATTTCCAGTCAGACATAGTCCACCAATCGGTGTACGAGCTAGTCCATTCAGAGGACCGTGAGGAGTTGCAACGGCAGCTGCTCTGGAACTCATTCCTTCCCCCAGAAGTTAGTCAGCTTAGTCTCCAGGATGTGCTAAGGCCAGAACGAGCACACCTCCTGGAAAGAAGCTTTACAGTTAGATTTAGGTGCTTGTTGGATAATACTTCAGGTTTTTTGGTGAGTAAAATGATTCTACTTTTGGCATGCAAATGCTGTGAATCCTTGATTGTACTTAGTAGCATCTATAACAGAAAAGAACTAAGCTAAAAAAGAAAAAGCTAATGCTAAGCAGTGGGATATAAATGTAATTAGATAATCACATAATTAAATTTATCCATAAAGATGAGATCAATGTTTATCAGCGTTTCCTTGTACTTGATATGATTGTAGTAGTTAGCTAAAATAATAAAAACACTGCTTTTTCTTTTTACAGAGGCTAGATATCCGGGGCCGGATAAAGGTGCTCCATGGGCAAAACAAGAAAACAGAAGAACCCCCTTTAGCTCTTTTTGCAATTTGCGCTCCCTTCGGTCCGCCCAGTCTGCTTGAAATCCCGCAGAAGGAAGTCATGTTCAAGAGCAAACATAAACTTGATCTCGCCCTAGTCTCTATGGATCAACGGTAATACTACAAATATATTTTTATTTACTTAAATCTGATATATAATAGAAAATATATTGTACTTGTACAATGATGGACTAAGGCACAATTAATAACATGAGATTTAAAAAAAATTAAATACCAGCTATATACAGATCATCGAGGTCCTTCAAATTTTATAGGAAAGAGTTGTGTATTGTGCCATGAAATGGTTAAAATTTTATCATTAAAATGTGGCTTAGTTGAAACTCTAAAAATCTTTTTATAGCAATAACTTCTCAACGCAAAAGTTTCTTAAATTTGCGATGATTAGCGCTAAACGCTGTATTGCATTAACATTTAAAAAATGCTAGGCTCAAGTTTCACACTAACTTAATAAAAACTAAAACAGATCACCTCATCTCTTCCAAAGCACCGAATCAAATGACCTCGTACAATATTTTTGAAATAAAAACGTGCCGACTGGTAATATAATAATAACGATCAAGGAAATACTTAAAGCCTTTAAAGTCCATGTGAAATTGTTAATTGACAAATAAAGATGGCGTGACGAATGTTATTGTTCACAAATAGAGAATTTCATGGTTTTTCTGGAGAAAACATGTTTGAGGATGAGTTAATAGTATTATGACTAAACTTGTATTCCAACCGAAAGGTGTAGAAGAACGGACATAAATTCCGTAAAAATGTAAAATGCAAAAAGATAGATTTAGATAATAATTATGTAAAAACAAAATACTAAACAATAAGTGAAGTAAACTTTGAAAATTGTAGCTGTTGTTGCTTGAAAAAAAGTGCCTATTACCATGGAACAAATAAGGAGAGGAATGCCAATAGACTCGGTAAAAAGCTAAAAAAAAATATTAAACCTAGATGGCGCTGCAAAATGAGAAATATGAAAATACAATAATTCCGTTGCCACTATAATTCCGTAAGCAGCGCGGTAGTCGGTAGTAGTAAAAGTTGTAATATAAGTCCGTAGCGCTTGTGACTTATTTGTTCCGTGCTATTAGCAATACTATTCAGTTTACTGTAATTATACACACAATACCTACAGATTTTAACATTTTCTTATAACAGTTATGTAATTTTTTTTTTTTTATGTTAAGGGATGACGCGACCAGCTAACCGTTCACCTGATGTTAAGCGACACGGCTGCCCATATCAGTTGCAGCGTCACTCGGAACTCTAAAGTATAGAGTTTTGCATGACACTGCACTGCGCATGTCATCCTGAGACATCAACACAATCTAGTAAAAAGATTACTAGACTGTGAGATCAGGTCATAAAGTCTCATTTGCCCAGTAATTTCACTAGCTACAGTGCCCTTCAAACCGGAACACAGTAGTGCTTGCGCACTACTGCTTGGCAGCAGATTAACTGGCAAAGCGGTGGTACCTACCTAGACGAACTTTGCAGAAAAGTCCTACCACCTAGTAAAAATATTGGTCAATTATTGAAGATATTTAATGTTGGTGTATGTATATATTTAGTACACAGAGACCAAACCACTTTCTAATTTACACATAATGTTCCACTCTAGGGGTAAAATGCTACTGGGCTACACAGATTCAGAGCTTGGCAACATGGGGGGATACGACCTGGTGCATTACGACGACCTAGCGTACGTCGCCAGTGCTCACCAGGAATGTAAGTAATACAACAGATAATATAAAATTACAGTAGTAATACTAATCAATCTTTTATTTACAGTTTAGTGACTAGCTAATGTTTGTAATGAGTTTCATAACGTTTCATAAATGTTAATATTTAAAGCAACTTGAAAGTTTGACCATTGTCTAAAGAAGGCTATAATCATTTTGGATAACCTCTGCGATGTGGTGGTTGAGTAGGCTCATAGCCTGGAGGTAGCGGGTTTGATTCCCGCAACAAGACAAGTATTTGTGAACAAAAAAGCGTAAATAATGTTCTGTATCTGGGTGTTATAGGAGCATGGTCCTCGTAGTACCTGGATCCCTAGATACAGGGCATCCTCGTTAGGATCCAGGATCTATATATGTGATCGTTGGGCGTTATCATCATCCTAAAAGTGCAGGTGCTCTTGGCCTGCGTGGTGGACGACACGGTTGCATTATCATTTTATGATTTTCGAACATACCGACGATCACGATATTTACCTTCACCATCGTAAGAGCTAGTAAAAATTAACTAATAACTTAATACCTAACTTATTAATAACTATTATAAATAATTGAATACATAACCTAATAAAATAACTCGAAAAACGTCATAGGTGCAGGGCTGAATGGAATTAGAACGTGAGTGCGTTGCTTTGAAAGTTGCATGGGCTTCTTCTGAACCACAACCGAACTCTAAAATAACGTATTATTCATATTACTATAGGAGAAAATCATCTTGAATTTAAAGAAAGCTTATACAAATAAAATCAATCTTAAAATTTCTCCATCGATGTCATAATTGAAGATTTTAATAAAGGTATACGAGGCGTAAATTAATCATCCATCATTATTTCAGTGTTAAAAACAGGTGCTTCCGGTATGATAGCGTATCGCTTCCAAACTAAAGATGGCCAGTGGCAGTGGCTGCAGACCTCATCGCGGCTGGTCTATAAAAACTCTAAACCTGACTTCGTGATCAGCACGCATCGACCGCTTATGTGAGTAAGAGAAAAAAGAAGGCGTGGCACCAAAATTATTATTTAAGTAATAAGTTTATTTCTAGACTCCTTTTATTAGACTATAAGCAACAGTTTTTTAACCTCAGCATAATGATTTTATGGAAAAACTGGCGTCTGTAAAAATATATAGTTTCGAAGAGCCAATGTTATCATATTTAAAATATAATAAATGGAATAATTTAAATGATTATGTTCAAACAGTTTATCAAGCTGCTAGTAGGACTGGATAAAATGAACAGAATTCACTTGGACAAGGAAATGTAAAAATTGTTTATGGCATGACAAATGTAAAATTGAAGCAAGAGATATGGGGAAATTTAATCCATGACCTAATAGTCACTGCTTTTTTTGCAGGGAAGAAGAAGGCAGAGACCTCCTGGGCAAGAGAACAATGGACTTCAAAGTTAGCTACCTCGACACTGGCCTCACAAGCTTATACTTCTCCGAATCAGAACAGCTATCCGGCTGCGAGACCACCGTCACTACACCCCCTAGAACTGCAAGACGATATAAAACACAACTCAGAGACTTCCTGTCAACGTGTAGAAACAAACGGAGGGCTCCAACTACACCCGCTCCGCCTCCAGTAGACTATTTAGCAGCAGACGCAGTCGCCGCAGCATATACGAACTTAAACGGGGCTTACACAGCACCTTACGGGGAATATCCTCCAGCCCCAGCCTTGCATTACCCTCCACCGCCGTTAGATGACAGATTCCTCTCAGCAGACAATCTTTTCCATCAATATAAGCCGCTGTCTTACCATTATACACCGTACGCGCCGAATGGTTTTCTGGAACCGGCGCCTCCAGGTTACGAAGTAGCTCCAACGTATCATAGGCCCCCTTCGAGAGAGTATACATATGTTGATAGTAGTGGGAGATATATGAGTCCCGTGACGGGGGAGAGACGTTCGCCAGGTGTAGTTCCGGGTCCAAGTCCAGCGGGGTCAAGTGGGTCTGTGGAGCAGGAAAGACTGCAGAGTCAGGAAATGCCGCGGCAGACGGTGCTGATGTGGGGGGCAGGTGGCGCGGCGCAAGAGGTTCCAGTGGAGTACTCCCCGCCTCAGGTTTGGCGCTACCATCCATCGCATTACCACACCGCTGAGGCGACGCAGTAACTCTAGCTTTTTGTGCAATTTTATTTTAAGTTGAAGTGAGCTTGTCTTTTTAAATATAGTCAGTTTTTGGAGTAAACTCCAAGCCCCTGGTCTGCAGAGTAGTCTGTTGTGTGAGGTTGTTTCGTTAGTTTTCAATCAATGCTTGCTAATTTATTTTTTGGTTTTCAACCAAGTCAAGTTTGGTAAAGTTTGTCACCACTTAATAATTGTGTCATGGATTAATTGGGCAACTTTTTTGCTCTTTTCATGCAATGTTGGATAATTAATAGAAAATTTAACTCAGCAACATGAAATACGTGGTGTTTTTTGAAGACACAATAAAATTCAATGGTGTTATGTTATGACCGATATTAACCTGGTGCCACTTAACCAAATAAATCTACTGAAGAATTTTGCGTTAGGTAAGACGCACAACCAAATTTTGAGTCATATTTTCAAACGTCGGTTTTTAATGTATAATTATTTCGTTACCAATATGTTATGTCCTGATAAAATTACCTCGCTCAGTGGTTATTAAGGTAAAATTTGCAATTGTTTTTACTAAAAGTGGTTACGTAACTTGAAAATTACATCTATATTTCTTCAAACAAAAACTAGACATCAAAGTGGCTAAAAGACTAATCTACCCTTCATTATCACAGATGTTACACACATGTTACATAATGCAATAAATAAATAATATAATAGGTACTAGTCACAGAGCATGAAATAGTTGACACTGGTACCAATTGTCTTTTTGACACTTCATACAATTTAAGTGTGTCAGATTTTAGGATAAAACCTTATGGTTTACCTGCGCAGTTGACATAAAATGTATTCAGTCTTGTCATTTGTGTTTGCGCTCGGCGCATATTGCTTGGCTCTAATAGTGTTATTACTTTCGACTGTGTCACGGCGCGAGCGCAATTTGTTTTCCTACTCTGTGGTTCTTGTAGATACTGTTATTTATTCCATGCCTTAGTTTTCTCTGAAGAACAAATAGCACGTTTCGGTATCATTCTTTTACTAATAAATATTATAAATTTTCGTTCAGAAATAGGCAAATTGATTGCGAAACGTCTGTCTTGATATATCTGTACGTTTGTTTGTTACGTCTTAAATTATTATTTTTACTAACTTATTAAGTATGTAGGTTTATTTTTAATATAAATGATATCTGATTTCAAAACAATCCGTTTGAATTTTCATTTTATAATTACTTATACAGGTACTTACAAACCATTTTGAAAATTACACACCTGCTTTGAAATTTCACAATGTTGTCATGTTAAAATACAATTGGGTTAAAAAAAAGATGAAATTTCTTACAAAGTAGTAAAATGTATATTCTAGTCTTTAAATGCCGTCTGTCACCATAACAATAGATCAATTAACGGGTTAAACCACTTATTGTAAAAACTTAATTCAAACTTTACCCAGGTCTTCTTAGACTTAAACAGGGTCCTTCCATTATCTTTGTTGTAGATAATAACTGTATAAATTCGAGAGTTATATCCAATACTATTATTATAAAGTCGATGTGTATCAAAGGTTTTCCGTCACGCGACGCAAGTTTAACATTATTACAAAAATGTAAATAATAATCATTATAATAACAGTTTGAGAGCTTTGGCTTTTTTGTAGAAGTTTGTATGCAGTATGAAAGCTTTTTATGAAATTTGAGGCAAAATATGTATTGATTTAGAATTTCAACGAATTTATGAACTTCATTGATCTTGATCAAAATCGTGTTTATTGATCTTATGAAACTTTTCACTTGTATATTTTTTATGCAATTTTATTTTATAATGATAATAAATGTTTACCTACCGTTTGAAAAATTATCACATATCGTAAAATACCTTAGATAAATAAGCACGCACTATATCTTTAAGCGTCTGGTGGTCTCTAATATTGTTTTTTTTGCGATCTAATTAAATTATTTAAAAACAAATTGTTATAAAAGTGTGCATTTCTGTTAATATTAATTAAATTATGATTAATTTAATCCGACGCCCAAAAGAAAAGTTACTTAAATGTTGAAGTAAAACTTCTTTACGCACGCTTGATTTGAGGAGTAAGCTGGTTAATGCAAAGCGAACGGAAATTAAAGTTGGTTTACGCAGATCTTCATTGTCAACATAGCAAAGTAAAAAAATTGTGTTATTGTGTTGGTATATGGTAAAATGACAATTTACAATTGTTAAGATAGCGACATTAACATTAAACAAAGCAAAAACAAAGTTATACCGGCCGATAGATGGAGCTAAACTAAAGCAGCCATTAATAAACGGGTATTAGTCTCGGGGTTAGTTACTTTAGCTTTTGTCCTTTTTTGCTACTGAAATATTTAGCTAGATCGAAAAGGACAAAAGATGGTGTAACTAATCCAAACCTATTTCGTGTTTATTAATAAGACTGTATAAGTTTTACTTTAGTCGTGTGGTCTAAAGCCAGGGCCTGATTTTAACCCTTACAGCCTTATTAATAAACACGAACTAGCTTTAGACTAGTTATACCATCTTTTGTCTCTTTCGATCCAGCTAAATATTCCGGTAGCAAAAAAAGGACAAAAGCTGAAGTAAGTAATCCGAGACTAATACCCGTTTATTAATAAGGCTGTTAGGGTTTATATTAGGGTTTATATAATTAGGCTGCAGCCTAGGGCGCGAGGATCGAGGGGGCGCGCTGACATCGTCTTTAGCATGCACTATTAATCTAGCATTATTGCACCTACCCTACATATTTCAACTAAACCGAGACAAAACACTAAAACTAATGCGCTGTGAACTGAAAAAACTTAGCACTCCCTGATTTTAACAATAAATTTAGAAATTTAAAAAAAGCGCGTTTAACAAACACAGACTTGTCACTCGATTCGGTCGGTCTTGGATTTTGATCGTATAATGCGTGAAGTGCCTTTATGTACGGTCAGCTATAAAACGGTTTGCCGCCCTAAGATTGAATGTCGTACAGATTAAAGGACAACTTTTTGGGCCCACCGTAACACATACACCTAGCGGGGGCGCGTCCTCATAATTAGCCTAGGGCGGTCAGAAGTCTTGATCAGTCGCTGTCTAAAGCACACTCTTTTTTTTTAATTATTCACTTGCATAATTTTATTTTGAGAGACCTCTATGATGCTAATAACCACAGCCTTGCCAACGCCAAATCACAATGTAAATACACATGTGCCTTTGACATATCACATATACTTCCATTTATAATTATACACATAATAATAATTATTATTATTCATATTATATGAATAAAAAATAATACATTTTTTCGTTGGTGCAGTGATCAACGTTGGCAAGGCAGCTCCGGGCGGATAAATGAAAAATAATCTTCCTGTAATGTAATGTAATGACATTGCGATGAATTTTGGATTATAATATTTGAAATTCTACATATTTATGGTATATATCAATATTTTGGCTCTATATTATTATTGGTTACTTATCTATAAAACTAAGTTGGAATATACAAGGTGGAATTTAATACGTTCTTTTCTTTTAATGTATGTATTCAGTCCATGCTATAGAACGGTCCGATATAACTAAATAAAAAAAGTACTTATGAAATAAAACTTAATTAAATCTAGGTATTAACAAATTACTGCGTATTTAAATTTTAAAGAAAAACCTTGCGACATTGAACAAGGCAGGTGTTTTATTGACTACGAAACATTTACAAAGCACTCGCCTGGTGCCCGCGCTGTGTGTACCGTCAAATAGACATTTCAGCTGTCAGGTAGTTATTTTAGGAGGCACTAAAACAAACTTTTTTCTGAATTGGACTTTGTACGAATATTCTATAGCATGTTCTGAGTAAATACATTTAAAGAAAATAGTGAATTAAATTCCACCGTGTATAATAATAATGAATGTATAATTACTAGGTACTTTGTCGAGTCATAATACACGTATGGAACTTCCAATGTATAAAATTTATAGTAAAATTTGAGTTACAATACAAACTATTAATTTTTATTTTATTTATGTGCAATTTTATTTATTATTATGTAAGGATTTTTTTTATAATGAACCATTAAATTATCCTTATTCGATAGTTATATAAAATAATAATCATTATTATTATTAAAAGTGTGTTCAGAAGCGCAAAATTTTTAAATATAAACTCACAAAATTTTATAGTTACATATTTTAAAAAGAAATTTGCTCTAATTTATTGATTAAATTGTAAATAAATAATTAGGTTAGTTGCTTAATTATGTATTATTGATTAATTATTTAAATGAACATATTATAAGTAAATATATTAAGGTAAATATTACAATAATATTAATTCAACAACTTCTGTATTTATTTTAGCATATAATAATTATGTAATTAAAAGAAAATCAAATAAATTTTTCATGCCACTGACTTGCAATTTTATTTAATGACTAATAATTAAAATAAACTTTAAATATAACATGTACGCTGTACGTAACTACGTCTAATATTATTTAATTAACAGGATAATTAATAATCAGCCATCTTTAGAACCCATTAGGAAATGTAATTACTACTATCCAACATTCTTAATAAAATAGAGGAACCCATACAATATCAGCCCGTGTTTTACCACCGGTGGTAAAATACATTCATATTTATGGAAGCATTTTTTTTATACTGCATTTCCACAGACACCTGGGTCCGTGCTTTAGATTATTTTTTATATTTATTAATTAAGCCTATTATCAACATGCTTATTATTATATATTATATATTATATATATAATACAGGGAGGACCATACAGCCAATAACACGTAAAATGTCCGCACATATTATTATTATTATTATATTATTAATTTTATGGAAGCATTAAATATTTTTCAATAGCTCTGAGCTATGCCTGCAGAATTTAAGGGAAAAATAAATATAAAGCTATGTATTCAGTAAAGGAACTTTTTTGCTTAAGTTCACAAAATTGCAAAACACTGCCATCTAGCGAAACGTTAAGGCACTTGTATTGCCGCTACCTTAGAGAAAGTCTAGAGGCCGTCGTACAATAATAGGTACCTATTCCATCCTACAACACGAGGTTCCATATTTTTTAATGTTACACTGTTAGTTCTAGCAGTGTAACACAGATGTCTCTGTAACAATAGGAATGCTTCCCTGTTCTAGCCTTATATAGAATAGGTAGGTACATGGTGATGAGTTTTGGCGGGGAAACGAAAAAGATCGCGTCACCGCATTATATTATTTTCCAAAACTTGTGTTATTTTCAGTGTTAGAGCATAAAATTGGTGGCATTTTATTCGTTAAGTGCTGGATTACAGGCATGAGTGTGGGAAAGTGGTGAACAGTTTATTTTCGTGTTGCTTCCAAAACTCCATAAAAGCTTCTAGTAAAGTTGCCACCACTTTACTAGGAGTATAACTTGACTGTGACTTGACTTGATGACTTGGACTGTCACTTGACTTGACATATATACATGTATATTCATTGGCTCGAGAAATTATAAATTACTTGACACAGGCTAAATACACAAAAGTGTGGAGCCAAAACAAAAAATAAAAATAATAATACATCATGGTGTCGATTCTGTGTCGCATTACTCTAAAGCTAATCGAAATTAACATATTTTCGTCTTTTTCACTTCCCCTTTATCAGAAGAGTACCGCCATACTTTGAGTTTACTTTAGTTTTAGAGAATGCGACACAGAATCGACACCGATATACTAGTATTAATGCCTTATTATGTCTTAGCTTATAAACGTTATTTAAATTTAATCAATGCTTAAAATGCTCTGTCTCGTATTCGCTTGTGACATTTCACGTCAGCAAATATTGACAGGACATTTTAAACCTTGATTAAAATTTTTATCGATTATGTGTCGTATTCTCAAAACTAAAGTAAACTTAAAGTATGGCGGTACTCTTCTGATAAAGGGAAAATGAAAAAGACGGAAATATGTTAATTTCGTTTAGCTTTAGAGAATGCTATACAGAATCGACACCGACACCTATTAGTGTTTGTGGCACCTAATCCGCTCCCGCCGCCGGCGCCAGCGCCAGCGCCACTTAGGCATAGAAAGTTCGTGTTGGATTCATCTACGAAGGTCTAAGAATAATAATCGCAAAGCGTAAAAACTTATATTGACTCCAGATTTATATGGTTTTCTCATGGATGCCATTATCAGAACTGGACCAAATTGAAATGGGACATACGGGAAGCACCATGTTTCAAACAAAAAAAGAATCATCAAAATCGGTGCACCCAGTCTGAGATAACAAATATATATAAAAACAGGCGAATTGAGTACATCCTCCTTTTTTGAAGTCAGTTAAAAATCCCCGTGGCGTTATTAAAATTAGCATATTACAAAACAATACAGATTTTTTAAATGATAATAATAATAACGCCAAACGATCACATACATAGATCCTGGACCCCAGACTCAGATCAAGTAATTGCGCTTTTTTTCAATATGCACAAATACTTGCCCAGTCGCGGGAATCCAACCCGCCGCCGCCTCCGGGTCATGCGGCGTGGCCTATGGAAAAATAATCCAACCACCCATTTCACCATCTTAAGGGTGGAATATCGAAAAATCCTTTCTTAGTGGATGCCTACGTCATAACATCTACCTGCATGCCAAATTTCAGCCCGATCCGTCCAGTGGTTTGGGCTGTGCGTTGATAGATCACTATGTCAGTCAGTCAATCAGTCAGTCACCTTTGAGTTATATATATTTAGATTTAGCTAGCTATAATTTTTCAGCGAGTGAACTATGTTCTTTGAAAAATAAATAATCTTAAATCAGAAAATCTTCTACGTCTGCCAAGCGAAATGATTACGACAAATTAATTAAGATAAGCGTACAAAGTCAGGGAATGACATTCTAATGGACAAGCCTCTATTCTGCAGTCATCAAGCATTTACAGGAAAGTTGGCAAGGCAATGCAAGGCTAATTATGATGTGACGAGCTAGTCATTCACCTGATGTTAAGCGACGGTCGCCCATAACACAACAGTGTCACTCGGAACTCTATTATAAAGTTTCACGCGACACTGTACTGCGCACATCATCCATCAGCACAGTCTGGTAATAAGATTTCTCGACTGTGAGATCAGCTTCATAAAGTCTCAATTGCCCAGTAATTTCACTAGCTACAATGCCCTTTAACCGGAACATAGTAGTACTTGCGTACTAACGCTTGGCGGCAGAATGACTGGCAAAGCGGTGGTACCTACTTAGACAAACTTTGCAGAAAAGTCCTACCATCTAGTATATGCTATTTAAGTTCGCTACAAATAGTAAAAAAATGTTGTGAATAGTTAAATTGTACAAAAAGTCATTGTTAAATGTTATTGTTTATAAAATGTAGTCGCAAATAAACAAAATGGATGTGAGAGCGAGCGCGTGCCACTGTTAGATTTAAGATTTGCATGAAGCTGTTAAATACCCCTAAAGAAAAAAAAATTAACATAAATACTGCACAAAAATTGCGTGATCTCATTCCCCCATCACTATTCCACTACCAGACTACTAGACGCTCGGCTAAGCGCCATCCTTTCGTCGTCGAAATACCACCCATTCGTATCACGCTTTGATTCCTCCACGTTCTTAATTAGAACGGCTTACTGCCAGCGTCTGTGTTTCCGGCGAAATATGACCCAGGTGTGTTCAAGAGAAGAGTGAATAGGTATTTACTTGGCTAGCATGCTACACTTTCGATCGCATCGTCACTTCCCAGCAGGCGAGAGCGTGTTCAAATGCTAGACAAGTTTGAAGTAAAAAAACAAATATATATATTTATTTTCGAAAATTTTATGTCATCTTTTTTATCTGTACCTAGCAGTAGTTTGTTAAATGAAAATGGTGATTATGTTAGTTAAAAAACTTTGTGGCGTATTACGAGCAGATACTTAAGTACAAATATAAAAAAATAAATAAATATATATACAAATATCCCAGAGGGTATGTTTTATACTTCGCACCAACACTAGTCCCTGTAATTACCGTATAGATTCCAAATACAAGTCCAACAAATATTATAAACGCTTACTCTCTCGATATATTATACAAACTTACAATATCCCAAAGTGCAAATTAAAGAACATTTTGTGCATACATTTTCGAGTCTATTGATCCAGAGAATATTTTTTTCCACACCATCCATTTCACTCTCTTATGGATGGAATTTTGAAAAACCCTTTCTTATTGGATACCTACACTTTACAAAGAATATATCCTTCAAATTTCAAGTCTCTAGGATCAGTGGTTTAGGCTGTGCGTTGATATGTATGTCAGTCAGTCAGTCAGGACTTTGAATTTTATATGTATAGATGGTATTATTATTACATTTTGTCACTGTCAGCAGCGGTGGAATGTTGGATGTCTTAACGGGACCCAGAAGAAAAAAGATATACCTGCGGGACACATCCCATAGTCCCCGCTCGTCTTACAAGGGTGACGGAGAAAGCGGTATTACCATCTCTATATGCATCCTTCACAGCCGGCTGATCAGCAGTAATCTCACGGAATCACACGCACTAACCATTCAGCTTTCGAGAATAGAACACGTTGGCTTAAAAATAGTGGGTTTTGTATTTTTTTTACAATTAATAGTGTTGTGAAAATGCAGTTTACTGACGTTTGGTGTTATGCGCTTTTGACGGTGAGTTATTTTTTATTGTTTTTATTGTTTGTTAGGTTTGCGTTTGATATCTCACCTGATGGTAAGTGACGATGCGGTCTAGGATGTAACAGGCTTACTTAGAAGACACCTGTTCATTTTATTGTCTTATTAACTAACTTTAAAAAAGGAGGAGTTTCTATATTCGTCTGTATTTATTTTTATGCAGGTACGAGGGCCCGGTTTACATCTTTTTTTAATAGCTGATAGGTCTATGTTTGGTCACCAACTCCCTTAATGGTAATCGACGGTATTGCGGAGGTAGGGTTGCCAACCGTACTATAATATATAGTATTGTACTATATTTCGAGTCGGCGTAATATATACTGTTGAAGAAATATATAGTACGCAAAAATACTATATTTTATAGACCGAACGAAATCTAACAAACAAAAGTTAATTTTTTTAATAATTAACGCGCATTCACTTTAAATTTTGAGTGAGGTGAGTTCGTGTAACCGAATTCTAGATTCCGAACGCATCTTCAATCTTTTGTCTATATTATATTGTATTTTGTAGAAGTGTAGGTTTCCCACTATATTATTTATAGCTTGAAAAATACTGTTTTTCGCTGAAAATATGTTGGCAACCCTAGGCGGAGGGACGGAAACCTAGAATGGTTTTGTTTCGGTGACTTTCGTTTTGGTATTTTAATGTAATACTTTTTCTGTTTAAGTTCGTTCCTTTTAGTTCCCGATTCCGTGTGTAGAGAGAACCATGCACGACATGTAAGACATTTCGGTTATAGTTCACTCATTTATATATCATATTTTGAGCTAAGTTTATAGCAACGTTTTTACAAAAGAATACATCCAAAAGTACTATGAAAAATCTAAGCCCTAGAGTCCCGCCGGGGTAGGGCCCAAGCTACACAAGATCTATAAGGCCGCATCTTAGCACGTTTTTTTTGACCGCATCTTTATAGCTGTCAATTTAAAATTGAAAATTGCAGATCATATTTTATGTCAAACTGGGTCTGCGCATGAAAATGTGTTCATTTTGCGGGTTTTTTGTGGATTACGTGAAATATGATATTTCACGTAATCCACAAAAATTATCTGTATTATGTGAAATATATATCAAATACATCTCTGTTCTATTTTTTAGAAATCTAGTTTAGCTTATTTTTTTTTTGTTTTTGTTTTGGCTCTAAACTTTTGTGTATTTAGCCAGTATCAAGTTATTGATAATGTTTGAAGCTAATTAATATTATATATGTGTCAAGTCCAAGTCAACTCATCAAGTCAAGTCATAGTCTAGTCGAATCATAATCCTAGTAAAGTGGTCGTAACTTTACCAGAATCTTCTATGGAGTTTTGGAAATAACACGAAAAGAAACGTTTCACCATCATTATACCACTTTCCCACACACATGCATGTAATCCAGCACTTAACAAATAAAATGCTACCAATTTTATGCGCTAAAATTGAAAATAACACAAGTTTTGGAAAGTAATACAATGTGGTGACACCAATATTTTTATTTTTCCCGCAAAAAACTCAGTTTGGCTATTTAATTTGTAACAAAATGTATTTGTTACAATATGACAGGGCATAATATGGTAGGTAGGAGAGAAATCTAAATTATATTATGAATTAAGTTGTGCGCCGTGCGGTCTAATTGGGCCAAAACTTGTAAAAATTCTACGGAATTCAAAGAAACCGCCGCTCGTAAGTTTTTTCTAAAAAATAACTCTGATTACGACATTAAAATGCCACTTTTTCATTAATAATTTGTAAACTTATCGAAACTTAATCTCTAATGATTCTTATAAACTATTTTAGAACTAGTCTAGTTTTGTTTATTACTCAGTTAAAAGACAATAAAAACAAAATACCAGCTCCTAGAAGGCTTTCTCTTATTAAAATGCAATTTGCAATCAAACTTTAAAAATAAAATAAGCCCAGATTAACAATTTCACGTTGTTTACGATCAATTCGCGGGAGTTTTAAGGTGTTAAATATTTGCATAACCATAGAAACAGGTAAGATTAATGGTAAACAAGATTTGCTTTAAAAACTGGAAAGTAGCATTTTAATACCATTGCCGAAAGTTCGAGCATTTTTTTAGGTTTTTGTTTTGGCTACACACTTTTGTGTATTTAGTTAGTGTCAAGTATTTGATAATTTCTCAAGTTAAGTCAAAAGTCTAGTCAAGTCATACTCTTGGTAAAATGGTGGCAATTTTACTAGAAGGTTCTATGGAGTTTTGGAAACAACACGAAAAGAAATGTTTCACCATCATTATACCACTTTCCCACACTCATGCCATACTCATGCACTTAACGAATAAAACGCCACTAATTTTATGCACTAACAATGAAAATAACACCAGTTTTGGAAAATAATACAATGCGGTGACGCGATCTTTTTCGTTTTCCCGCTAAAAACCTAGTTCAAGCATTAAAAACATTGTTTGTGGTGAGCTGGTTGGTGTGTGGCTAATCCGTGAGGTCACCAAGAGGTCCCAATGGAAAATTAGCGTAGGTCCAGAGAATCACAACATCATGCTGAGTTGAGAATGATGTGTGACAACGGTTCTTTTAAATGTACCTACCAAAAACGAGTGTGCTTTAGACCACACGACTGAAGTAATTATTTTAGTTTAGCTCCATCTATCGGCCGGTATAGCTTTGTGTTTGCTTTGTTTAATGTTAATATCGCCATCGTGACAATTGTAAATTGTTATTTTACCGGACATACTAACATAATAATAAAAAAAATAATACTTTGTTATGTTGACAATGGAGATCTACGTAACCAATTTCAACTTCCGTCCTCGCATTAACCAGCTTACTCCCCAAGTCAAGCGTGCGTAAAGAAGATTTAGATTTCAAAAAAACTATCCAATTAGATAAAAATGACTTGGTGCAACCGGCCCCAGGGCATATGCTGGCACCAGGGTGACTACGGAAAAAGTGCTATCGGGACCAGTAGCTGAATAATTTTTTGTGTAAAGCTTCGAGTTAAGTCGTGAAAGGTTATTCAGTAGAAATTTTAAGTTTAGATAAACAAAACTACAAATAATAACTTTACAGAGATTCTTGCTTTAGAGTGTGGTAGTACGGCATACTGCGTATACCTTTATGTATGCCTTTTCGATGAGGCTGTAAAGCCGTTAAAGACCAACGTTTAAAGAATACGTGCTCTAGAAAATGTCACTACCATATCTCGAAAGTTTGGTAGCCTTATGGTCTGCCTTATCGAGGTGTTACAGTAAAGGTTGGTAAAGATCAACGTTAAAAAATGATCTACAGAAAACACCACCAACATATCGCAATTGTTACCTTCATCAAGGCAGCTTCTAATTGCAGAATTCAAACCTGCGACCCACGGATCTCAAGTCAACCTCAAATCCAAGAGTAAGCTTGGCCTCAAAAAAATGCAATTTGTCACAGTTCCACATTTCCAAGCTAATAAAATTCCCATCGTATAACATTACAGATATGAAATGGAGTCGAGTCACTGTCATGGTCAGTCTCTACTTCGACCTACTTCACGATCCGTGTGAAAATTACAGTTAAATACACTTTCTGCATTTTATTTTTATTCAAATTTCTTTGTCGAGAGTTTTGGCAAAAAAGATCGCTTCACCGTATTGTATTATTTTCCAAAACTTGTGCTATTTTCAGTGCTAGTGCATAAACTTGGTAGCGTTATTCGTTAAGTGCTGGATTACAAGCAAGAGTGTGGGGAAGTGGTATAATGATGGTGAAACGTTTCTTTTCGTGTTGATTCCATAACTCCATAGAAGCTTTTAGTAAAGTTGCCACCACTCTATTAGGAGTATGACTTAGACTAGACTATGACTTGACTTGATGACTTGACACATATCTGCGTGAAATATCATTAACTTGAGAAATTATCAATTACTTGACACTGACTAAATACACAAAAGTGTGGAGCCAAAACATAAAAAAAGTTTTTTGTGGTTCTTCAAAGGATGCTATTGTTAACCGTTAGAAGTACCGTTAAATCTTTCTCTAATTTGTGGTAATTTCGATATTGCAATCGTTGAGAAGCGAAAAAGTTTCTATTCTGAAGCTTTAGATTTATCTACAATAGAATCCAAACAGTTCTGGGATATAACATACACTTTCAATACAGGTAGATAATTACGTAATGGTGCATTGCATCATTTTGCATATTAAGCGACTGCTATTAAAAGGAGACGAAATTTTTGTATATCATTAGAATAGAATAGAATAGAAAAACATTTTATTGCGTACACATAAAATAAAACTAGGTATTTTTATGATTATTTTTGTTACGTACCTTTACCAACCTGCTACGAACAGCCATAATATAAAATTTCAAAAGAAAATTGTACCTACCTTATCCTTTGGCTAAATATACAAGACTGTAAAGCAGCTGGACAGAACTTTTGCAATGGATATATTGGTCACTTGACTTTGAATACTAAAGTTAAGATTCAATACAACACCTTGAATACTAAAGTAAGACTCAATACAACACCTTGAATACTAAAGTTAAGAGTCAATACAACACCTTGAATACCAAAGTTAAGAGTCAATACAACACCTTGAATACTAAAGTACGACTCAATACAACACCTTGAATACTAAAGTAAGACTCAATACAACACCTTGAATACTAAAGTAAGACTCAATACAACACCTTGAATACTAAAGTAAAAAAACAATTTCAAAAATAATTATGTCCGTCTATTTGATTGTTACCTAAAATAATTTATTTTAAAAAAGGGTTTTAATCGACTTCAATCCCAATGCACATCATCAATGCAGCCGAAATCAAAATACGCATTATTAACGATAACTCAAAAAGTACTTGTTCGATCTTTGAACACATTTTAATGGGACCAAACGGGAAGCACTAGCTTTCAAATAAAAAAAATCATCAAAATTGATTCACCTATTTTTGTCACGAACACACTTCAAGAACACTTGAGAACTTTTCTGATGTAAGAAACATTAAAAAAATACAAAAAAGTCGAATAGCGAACCTCCTCTTATTTTGAAGTCGGTCGAAAAGCTGGGCGGATCTTGATAAAGTTTAGTATAGAAATAATTTGAACCTTAATAAAAACCTTCTTAAGCCCAAAATAAAAATGTAGGTTTTATCACGATATACACTAAACTACGCGTGAGAAGCTGCGGACAACAGCTATTAAGAACTACAGCGATTAGTTAAGATTAAAACCAGTTTAATCCGACACAGTAAAAATATTAACTCATCACTGTCTGTCTGTACCAAACGCGATAATTATCGTCATTAAAAAATAAACAATGTGCGATTTTATCTCACGGTAAATACATAAAAAGTTATATAATTGTACGTAATATTTCTAATAGATGGGTTACTGCGGAAGAGTTTCAAGCTCTCATGTGTTTGGAATGCATGTTCTTGTTCGTTTCGATACTTTCACGAAAATACTTTTTTTTTCTTTAACGTGAAAAGGTTAAAATCGTGATCCATTAAAAGTTCTTATAAATATACTAATGGTTTATGACTGTTATTAACTGTTTGAATAATCATACAAATATATTATAATTATCTATGGATACAAAAATATTTGGATGTTCAAAATAGTTGAAATTTCTATCAAGCTTCTAAATAAGCAGTTGCTTAAGCGTAAAAGCGTTTTTTATGAGTAGTATAAGTGACGTTGGGATATAACTCAAGGAATCTTACGCGTGTGAGTAAAAAGCATGTTCTATGGTGAGGTGGTGAACCTATATAATTTTTCAGAGAACAAAATCTATAACATAAATTTAAATATAAATAAATAAATTTATTGAAAATATATTATTTAAAAAAAATATTCCAAGGAGGCGCGTCGCCTACAATTAGGAACAAATTTTTAGATACATAAATATGGCAAAATCCTACAACTTCTCCCGTAACTTCTCAACAACTCTCTGCGCGCACACAAAATTTTCCAGGATTCAAAGTGTTTCTATGTTGATCCCAGTTACATGTGTAAGCAATTAGTGTGCCAATTTCATCCAAATAGGATCAACCATTAGAGCGTGAAGCTGCCCAAAAAGCAGATTATCGTTTTACAATTTATGTATGTGATAGTTTAAAAAAAAAATTGCTATAGGTATGGTATTAATTTCATTATATTAAATCATTTTTATTTATAGCCAAACATTTGTCATCGTTAAATTACTATGACAACTATCATTGTCACGTTGTTAAGCCATTGGTGACTTATGTCCTAATACACGTGATACACTTTCACTCTTCAGTCATAATAGCGTCGCTTTATTGGTAAAGTATGCTCTATAGGTAGTGTCATGGTAATGTAGCATGACAGTTATTGTAAGAGAACTAATTATTAAAACCACAAATAATGACAAAGTTTAATCTCTAGTGTTATCTAGAGATTAAGCTTTGTCACTATTATATACCTACTTAATATTTTATAGTACACAGCCTTTGTGGGGTTATGTAATGCCGAGCCGGCACAGCAATAATAAGAGAGCCTATGATTACCAACATGTAGGTAATTACAGAAGAGAGCGCTGCCTGCCAGCCAGACTTAAGTTAAATTTTTCTTTTAATGGCATTCTATCGCTTTTTAGCGACAATTCTGCCAATGTCAAGTTAAGAATTTTTGTACGGTTATATCAAAGCCTTATTTTGTCAAATTCAAAATGCCTCAGTCACAGATAACCCCCTAGGGTGTATCTAAAATAATCCACCAAAATATCCACCATTTTACTGTAAAATCGTGGATATTTTACTGTCCATCATTTTACTGTAAAATGGTGGATATTTTACTGATGGAAGGAAGCCTTGAAGAGAAAATTAAAAGGCACGGTTTGGAAACTAAAATTTTCCAACACTCGTGCACGTTCAGGTATACTTAATGGATAATAATCCCTCTCATAACAAATTAAAGATCAAAAATACACGGGTTATAAAAAAATCGAAATTCACAATCACCATTTTCCCACAAGGGTTCGATTCCCATCCAAGACAAATATATGTGTGATGAACATCGATATTTGTTCTGTGTCTGGGTGTTATATTGTATGCTATGTATGCATTCACAAACAAATATAAATATCTAAGTATTGTGTCAGTTATCTAGTTCCCCTAGTACAAGATTTTCTAAGTTTGGGCTAGATGGCGCTGTTTGAAGGTCTTGCTGACTCTAGGTTACGTCATTAACAAGGCAGGATTACAATAGCATTGATTAAATGTAACCAACGTTTATAAGTAAGACCGAAACATTAAAAGGTTATTACAGTGGAGGCCTATTGACTGAGCCACATATTGTGGTCAACCATTCATTGTTTTCGCTCTCGATATCTTAAACTTTCAATAAGTGAAACTTGTCTCCATTCAGTCCAACCGAGTGCCCACTTAATTATCAACTGTTCAACCCACGGTTAGAAAAATGGCATAACCTGCCATTTTTCTAACCGTGGGTTGAACAGTTGATAATTAAGTGGGTTAATCGAAGGTTTATACAATAGCCATCCACTTTTTTTTTATGTTATGGTATGACCTGACAAGCTAGCCGTTCGCTTGATGTTAAACGACACGGCTGCTCATATCAGCTGCAGTGTCACTCGGAACTCTAAAGTATAGAGGTTCGCGTGACACTGCACTGCGCACGTCATCCAGAGACATCAGCACAATCTAGTAATAAGATTACTAAACTGTGAGATCAGCTCATAAAGTCTCAATTGCCCAGTAATTTTACGAGCTAGAGTGCCCTTCAAACCGGAACACAGCAGTGCTTGCGCACTACTGCTTGGCGGCAGAATAACTGGCAAAGCGGTGGTACCTACCTAAACGAACTTTGCAGTAAAGTCCTACCACCTAGTAACACACCACCACAAGTAACACCACTTTAGTGGATTCTTATGGATTGTAGTTTTATTAAGCACTTTGTAATTTTATATGCTCACAAATTTACTGATTTATTCAATTGTAAAAGTGCTAAAATAAGCCTATTTGCAATGAATTGTTAGAGTATGAATTTAGTTTTCCGGTTTTTTGTGCGGCATTTCCTAATCTATACTTCTATACTAATATTATAAAGAGGAAAGATTTGTATGTAAGTATGTTTGTAACAAATTGGCTCAAAAATAACTGGAGCGATTTTAAAAATTCTTTGAATGCTGCATTATCACTGATTAATATAGGCTATTTTAATTGCAAGAAAAAAATGTTTATGCCAAAATATTTCAAAAATAAATATCCATCCGCGCGAAGCCGGGACGCCCCGCTAGTAAATGATATAATTAGAGCGCCTCGCATTAGTAGTCGCAGATCACCCGTTTTTCCACGGAAACTAAAATTTTTGGGATAAGTATCTTATGCTCAACCAGGTAACATAAGCAAACAGTACTAAATACACTTCAATTTACAATATTCTTACATATACATAAAATACTAATGTGCTACATACCCCGCCATGCTCAAAAAGTAGGGTCCTATTAATTATGCACGCTAAGTTCGCTACCAAACATCAAAATTCCGCCAAGCCCTCGCCGCGCCATTGTTTATCTCATCTCCATAGTTTCACAATCACTTTCATAACTCTTTTGCTATTCTTTAAACAGCAGGTTAACCCCTGGAGATCCCTATTTGCATAACAGAGAAAGCATCATGCGTTATGGTTTAGCATTGAGTGTGAGGGTTTCTAACAGTTCCTATTATTTATATAACACAATGCCTACATTTCTCTTGCTATGTAACTGGGGTTGTTCCTATCTGAACCCGTGTCCAGTTCTCACGAGGGGACAAATATTTCCTGATTAGCCTTGAATTATTTTCAAATTTTAGTTTGTTGACAGAGAGGAATTATCACTACAACTATTACACGGCTAACACTCACTCAGAGTCAGCGCCGAGCCGCCACCGCGGCCGCGCGTACTCCATGAGGATGGGCATCTTCATATTGCCCCAACACTGGTCGAGTTATTCGACTGTATTTCGTGTGTTAGCCGTGCAATAATTGTGTGATGAGTACTACTCCTACTATTCCTGTTTTTCCCTTCGTAGGGATAGACAGAAACAAACCTTCTCTTCTTCTTCTCGTGTTCTCTGGGGACCGGGTGTGAGAACAGACGTAGTCGCCAGTCTTCGAATTTTGATTCATGGAGTAATTATTATTATTGTTTTTCCCTTCATGTGAATAGACAGAACCCTGTCTCCTCTTGGGGATAAGATGTGTGAAAAGAGGTAGTCTCAGTCTGCCCCGATCACGTGTTCCTGCTTCAGGTGCCTGGTCGTAAATTTGCAGATATATATTTATCTGGGAGGTAGCAATAATAATAATAATGTGTGGACATCTCACGCAACGCCAAACGCCATCTAGCCCGAAACTAAGCAAAGCTTGTACTATGGGAACCAGATAACTGATACAATACTTAGATTTTGTTTATAAATACATACATAAAATACAATATAACACAGACACAGAACAAACACCTCTGTTCATCAAACAAATGTTTGTACTGGGCGGGAATCGAACCCATAGCCCATGATTCGGAATGCAGGGTTACTACCAACTAAACTATCGGGCCAGTCGTAGTATTTTGTCGGTAGTATGAACCATGCTGAACTTTTATGGATAGAAATTCGATCTGTCCCCTCAAAAGTTCCACCTCAATTCCTTTATTTCTATAAAATAAGGCCTGAGTGTAAACAGTCAAAGCGTAGGCTGATAATAAGATTACCACTCGAAGACCACTCGACATCATACTCTTACAAAAACGCGGTAAGATTACCATTACTCGAAGAAATTTCAACTTTATATTTCGTAAAAACAATAGTATATTTGTAGCAAACAAAAACAAACAAAACATTAATCAGATGTTTACAATGATAATTATTGCATTTTTATGAATAATTGTATCACTTATGGAAATGAATGATGAATTGGAAATGAGTTCAATAGTCGATGTAAAATCATTTGATAACACTTTATTGACATAATTATATAATCATATTCACTGACATTCTGTCATAAAAATATTTTGCTAAATTTGAAGGCTTTGTTTATTATTGGGATGGATGTAGCTAATACGATATCAAATAAACAAACGTGCCTGATGCCCAACTAGGACGCGTCAAGTTTTCATTCATAAATCCATTATAATGCAGCGACGATGATATTCTAGTTTATAACAACAGTAATTTATAAAGTCACTAGTTGACCCGCCTCGCCAAATCGGTTCAGCCATTCTTGTGTAATAAATAATGTAACGAACACGACTTTCTTTTATAGATATTGATGCTGATGTTGTATTTTCATCGTTACAGATAACAATGGCAGCAACATGCATCCAAGCAAACGCGAAGTTCAACGAGCTAGAAGAAAAATCAATAGATAAGAGGATAGGTCGAAAATCTACTACAGTCCTCGTAGACAGCGCTCGAGCAGAAAGAATGTTTCAAAACCCAAAACTCATTTACAGAAGACTTTCAAAAAAAAGGTTTGCCCCACCAAAACCAAAATACGGGCCCCCACGACCTAAATATGCACCTTCTACTCGTATATCTTATAGAAAACCAGGAAAGAAGTATAGAACAAAGCACACCCCAAAACGAAATTTATCTGGAGGATATAAAAAGCGAGTCCCGAAACCGAAATATGGACTACCACAGCGACCAACTATGAAACCTGTATACGGACCTCCGAAAATCCAGCGTCCCCATTCCCAATTTGATAATATTGGATTTGGGGAACCACCAAAGATATACAAGCATCGGTTGCAGAAACCCAACGACTTTTCAAGACCCCACACTGATTCACAATCTAACCAAGAGATTGATAATGATTTTCCATCCAAACCGTTCGATGGTGATTTTTCATCAAAACCAAATTATGGTGGACTTGACTTTTCATCACCAGCTAGTTTCAGCAATGATTTTTCAAAGGCTTTTGGCGATGATCACACGAAGAAAGAATCGTTCAGTGACTTCCACGAACTTAAGCAAGGCTATGGAGAACCACCAGTGGACTCTTACGGTGCTCCAATAAATCCAAACTTAAAAGACCTAACATTCCCTAATAAACAATCTTTCAATAACCCTGCAACTAACGTTGATGAAGACTATCACTTTGGATCTGATCTTCAATCATGGAAAAATTTCAAAGATGGAAACCTAGATAACAACTTCGCTTACTCAAAGAAACATGCAGAGCTATCGGAACCAGACAACCCTGAAGTTTATGTCACGCCAGTCCCAAAAGATCACAATGAAGAACTGCAATTAAATTCTTACTCTGATATCTACAACTATAGACAAACGAAAGACAAAAAGAAAAAGAAGAAGAACACAAGCTACTTTGATAACATTAAGATATTGAACCAGCCTTGGATAGGTCATAATTCGAAGGGGGAATCGGATCAGGAGATTATAGTTGGTGGACAGTATGCCGAACCACCGGCGAGATACGTTCCAAAGTTCATGCCAAGTGCTCCAATGAAAAACCATGATGATAGCGTATTTTCTCCTCCATTAAATTTCCCTGATCATGACGCCGTATCATCAGCAACAATATCTAGTTATGTAAATTATAAAAACAGTAATATGGCGTTCAGCCCACAAAATTTGAACGATGCATTTAGTATAGTAGATTAGTTACTATTTATTTTAATTTAATTAGTGAAAAGAATGTATTAATAACTATAAGACATTTCATCTTTATACCGCTTTTCCTGTTAATCAATGAAGAATAGAGACAAATTTATGCATTGGTAAATTATAAGTGTCATAATGATTGATAGTTTTTATAGAAAGTCTAAGTTAACGGTTAATTACAGACATTTTTAAATTTCTATTTTACAGAATAAAGCTTTAACACATTTCTACACTTTCAGTTTTAATTATGAATGTTACTTAAGTTTAATCATACATTTTTACTAGGTGGTAGGACTTTACTGCAAAGTTCGTCTAGGTAGATACCACCGCTTTGCCAGTTATTCTGCCGCCAAGCAGCAGTGCGCAAGCACTGCTGTGTTCCGGTTTGAAGGGCACTGTAGCTAGTGAAATTACTGGGCAAATGAGACTTTATGATCTGATCTCACAGTTTAATCTTATTACTAGATTGTGCTGATGTCTCTGGATGACGTGCGCAGTGCAGTGTCACGCGAACCTCTATACTTTAGAGTTCCGAGTGACACTGCAGCTGGTATGGGCAGCCGTGTCGTTTAACATCAGGCGAACGGCTAGCTCGTCACGTCATTCCTTAACACAAAAAAAAGCTTAAATTTTTCTATCAACATATCGCTGACGTGAATGTTACGAACAAAAACGTGACATGACATTTCAAGCATTAAAATAACCCTGTACATTTATTACCCCAATGTTTTACCGATGTGACTTTTGAATGTTGCTTATTAGTTTTGCTTATATCGTAGTAGTTCACGGGGTCTTTCATCATCCCGTCAAGAAACACACCAAATAAATAAAGTAAAGGTAAGTCTTGGAAAATCTTAAATACTATTCTTTAATTTTAACTTAAATTACGAAATTGCTTAAATAGTTTTCATTTTAGTAGACCTTTAATAGAGAGAGGTTTGAGTAGAGCCTTAATGCCCTAGTGTAAAATTTATATATGAATATACAAATAAAAGAGTGTTGTAAGTCAACTAAACATGTATTAATTATACCATGATCTAAAACTAACAGTTTTTCTCAAAAGCTTAAACAAATCTTAACATATGACTATACAAAACTAAAGTAAATTACACAAATCTAAAAATTTCAACAATTTATTGGAAATCCACGCATCCTTAATTGTAAGAAACTATGTAGTAAGATATTCTACGAAATAAACCAATGTTTAAATAATATCACATTTATACAGGGAAAGCCAAAATTGGCCACAAAGTTTTTAACAATCTGATAAATTTGCATATGGAGGTCAAAGAAAGCTAAGTAATAATTAGCATTCGTATTGATATAACGCTGGATAACTATGTGCTATTACCGAAAACTGGTACCTACCGAATAAATTTTACAATTCAAATTTGATAAACCTAAGATGATCTGTTCCACAGAATTTGATAGAAGTGAAGGTGGACAGAAAATTAAACACATTCATCACAGAAGCATAGTAAACAGTAGTTGAGCTGACACACTTCATCAATATAAACTTGACTAAACGTACACTAACTCACGTTTATTCCTATCTCCGCCTACGTCCATGTTTAGGTTTCATTAACGCATTATGGTTGGTGATATGTTTCTTTCGTCTTGCATTGCCACAAGCCGCTCTAGCAGCTTCACAAGCGCAGTGGGCGGCTTGCTTAGTTGCAGCACACTCTGAACAAGCGCATTGCAACTTGTGTTGAAGACGCGCTAGTCTTGCCTTAGCTTCAGCAAGTGCGTGACATTTCTCCTGAAGACCTATTTTCGTCTTTTCGAGGACGCAGTGAGCGGATTTCTCGAGTTGAGATGCCAGTTGAGTTGCTTGGGTTAGTAGTTTAAACTGTAAGAGATGACAATAAATGGAACTGTTAATTGTAGCTGTTATAATTTTATCGATGACTTAATTATTATTGTTCAGAAAATATACACAATTTTATTTTAAGTCACTGGTTTTGGTTTATTTTTGTACCCATAAAATTTCTTATCTAGGTATAACTAGATTTGAAAGGTTTTGCATGTTTTAGGTCTATCTTTAATGAGCAACATTTACTTTTGTACCTGCTTAAAGTCGAGAAGATATATTAGTAAATAATTAGTTAATTTATTATTATTTTTTTATTTATATAATTTTTGCGATAGTGTTAATAATTTATGTTTACCTATTGTAATAAATAAAGAGGTAACTGTGTGAAACAAACAGTTTAATTTAAATATAATAATATACACATTTTACATTATCCACCATTCTAATAAAAAATAATTATTTACGTTTACTTCCTATAAAACATTTTAGGAATTTAGGTGCGCCAAAATTATTAGCGCATGACTGAGTACATGCCAAAACGGATGCTACCCCAATAAATGCGCACAAAGATAAGCAAATCATTGTGGTATCTTCACAAAACTCCGGTGATTTTCAAACGCCAAGTTTTCAAGTCAATCTTCAATTCATCAGACCTTTGGAAAAAAAGAAAGCAAAGTTTTACGTTTCGATTTTGAAATGTATTTAAAGTTCTTCAACAATTACTACCAAATCGACAATTTAAAAAGGAATATTATTAAACTTTATTAAATAATGGTAGTAACCGTGTAGATTCGTAAAACTTTGTTTCTTTTGATCTTGGGTAGGAATTGTTGAAGATCGAAGCAACGCTAAATAATCTAAATTACACGATTCTTTTTATACGGTCTTACATTTGACCACGGTCTCACCTGATGGTAAGTGACGATGCGGTCGATAATGGAGCATGCTTGCCCAGAATATACGGGTTCACTCAATGCTGCTAACTTAAAAACTCAGATTAAAAATTTATTAGGAAAGAAAGACGGTGTTAAGCTGTTCAAACCCTTTGCTACCCGAATTAGAAATGATGAGTCGAAATGATTTGTATGTATTCGATAAATTTCTACCATAAACAAAAATGATTTTAAACATGGGAAATTACCATAATTAGCTTGCTTCCAATATTATAATGGATTGTTTAATCAAACTAGTTTACCAAAGAGATGTCATCAATTTCGTGTTAATTTTTGAAATAACAAGACCATGACAAAGACGTCAAAAAAAATTACGAGTACACGAGGACTGTTGCATTCAAAACTGCGTTGACTTTTGTCTCCTCTAAAGAAAATCCGAATGGGCATGACAGAAAAACAGTGTTTGGATGATTATTATTATCCTGATGATGATTATTTTTATGTTTTTTTACCTCAGCCGTAGCCTGCTGAGCTGCTTGTACGGCTGCGTTCACTGTGCTTTGCTGCTGGTGTACCGCCGCGGTATTCTCCACTACATTCGCTTCAGCTTCCTTAACCTGCTGCTGGAGCTGTTCCACTACAGCCTGTTTTCCAGCTAAAGCTGCTTCAGCTGCTTTCGCTGCTTGTAAAGCTTTCTCAGCTAGTTGAGTTTTTACCTGTGAAAAAGATAGAGGAGTTGACAGAGCACTTAATCTGTTGAGGCACGGATTTCCCAAGTCCCACTGGTTGCATATATTTTTTAGGAAGTAGGAAAATAGTTAGATTTTCGAACAACAAAGCTTTTCCATCAGTTAATGCATATCTTGAAATATTGTTCAGATTCTGGATCACTACAATTAATACGCATTAGCTTATTTTTCAATAAAAGAAAGTTATTTTAAATTTTGTAAGGCGTTGCTTCACTTGCATGCCTTTTTGCTCAATAACATTCTCAAGGAGTTGAAATTGATGAACGTTTTATATTTTACAGATGTCTCATGTTGAATAGAGTTATTAATATCACCATTATCATCATCGTCCTACACTTTTCCTTTTTAGACATAGGCCATCTCCAAATGAACTCCACTAAACTCAGTCATTAGTTTTCCGTAAACAACTAAAAATTAAACTAAGCTTACATGGATCACTGTCACAGTCATTTATAAAATTGGTAGAAACATCATACTGACCATATGAGCAGCTTGAGCGCCAGCAGCATTTTGCGCTGCCTGAGCTGCCTTTGCTTCTGCTGCAGCTTTCTGAGCAATGCACGACGCACTTTTCGTTTTGCAATCTCTGGGTACTTCACGTATTTTGTTTTCTTTCCTTTGCAGCTCTTGGTGTAGCTGCGGCAAGTCTTGCGAAGCTTCCCGCTGTAGTTGCGCTTTGTTCTCCCCCCTTCTATCAGGGAATCCCCACGCTGACGCGAACGTCAGAACTAACAAAACTAAAAGTCTCATCTACAAACACTTGTTTTACCCTACTCTAAACAACGGCAAATCAAATATTGCCACAGGAATCTTGAATGGTTACATTTATCATTATTTTTTTCATAGAATGGTGGATAAGAAATTTCAGTTTGATTAGCAAACAAATGACGATTGTTTGTCAGTCTGACATGGCTACTTAAATATATAAAAAATATTGGTCTGCAAGCAAAGAAGGTGTGCGCTTACAATAAGAGAAAAGAATGATTTTTGAATAGATTTAGTTTTCACTTATCTCTTTATGATGTACCTAAAACAACGAATTTGGCTTCATTCCACAGAGATAGGTGCAAACTTAAGACCTGTCCAATTTCAATGCAGTTGGGCTCAAGATCCATACGAGTAAGTCCTTTTTCAGTTCTAATGCTTTTATCGTCATAGTGACCGATCTACTTCGTTTAAAAAGGATTTACTTTGATAGAAGTATACATCTTCCGTTTTTGTCTGGCACGCAATAAAAACGGTTCTGTCAATGAACGAAAAACAATTCAAAAGGGACAGTAGATCTGTCATCCAAAGTTGGCATGGATTGAAAATTTTCGTTATTTACAGAAAATAAAACCGGAATGATTTCTCGAAATTATGTATACTAATATGGTATTTAGTGTTGGTGTTCAAGACAAGTTTGGGGTATAAGTGATTACCTCAATATATTTTTGTATAAGTGCAACGTACAAAATCTCCAGCATTTTGAAGAAATCGAATTTCTGAGTAAGAGACTTTCATATTATGTCAATGCCCAAAGAGCATAACTATACCCACTAGGTAGTATTTTTAGCATGTTATTAGAATCAAATCATTTAATAATCTGCATCACCTATACTACTACGTCACTTCCTACTTGATGGTAGGTACTTGCACATTGACTTCTGTTGCGGATGAAGAGGATGTAAATTGATTTATTCTGAGGTTTGTCTGATTTGTTTCCAAGAACACTATAATGTTAGTTTATTCGTGGATTGATGCTGGCTTCACCATTTTCGAAATATCCATTACTCATGAACAATAGATGACTAATGACTGATGCCAAAGTAAGCTACACCACAACTTCAACTACAAACCACGTTAAGAAAAGAGACAGCCTGCATAACAGCAAAAGATCCAAAAAAACTGAACACGACCAGTTGAACACTTCACCACATACATTTCATGATTAAGATACAACTCCATACTCACATCCTCAAATTTTGTGATTCTTGAACATGCCCTGGTGTTTTCCTTCACCATAGTAAGAGCGAGTGCAAATTCTGCACACAATTTGGAATAATCATTGGTGGATGACCGAGCGGGAGTTGAAATTGCGTCGGGGCAAAAGTAATTGGCTACTGCTGCGTCAGCATCAAGCCAGCCTAATCTTTAAAATAAAAGAAGCATAGCTCTGAGGTACTAATATAGATTGTTCCAATATCAGTATCATCGAAGGCAACTTAATAAGATAATAAGTACACGGCTGATAGAATTGACGACCGATGGGAACGAAAGGTTCTCGACTGGCGACCGGGAACCGCAAGACGCAGCGTAGGCCATTTCCACAATAGGTGGACCGACGATCTGGGGGAAATCTGACGGGGAAACGATAGATGTAGGGGTCAGGCAGCCGCTTAAAACGATGAGGGAGGCCTATGTTCAGCAGTGGACGTATTCAGGTTGTTGATGATGACACGGCTAATTAAATCTTTATTATTTGTTTTTAGAGTCGTCTGCCAGTGGCACAGCGGCTGCTGTCTCAATAGACACCGAAGTGGATCATCTTCTTATTGGACCTAAAAAAATGATTTGCCTCTCTCTGTACGCCCTGATCGCCTCAGCTACGATTCTTGCGTGCGTCCCTGTTTGCTACCGACAGTTCGAGATCCACAAGATTGTTAAGTGCCTGAAGAAATAGACAATATGATTATCTGCATGACCTGCTTGACTGCTCTAGTGGCCGCTAGTTGCATTTCCTGTGGTCCTATCTTACTGGACACGTACTGGCCCTTCAAGAAATGCACAAGTATGAAGTCTGGCGCAGGTGCGCCTGTATGCAAGAGTCCGTGCTGTCCGAAACGATCAAACATTAGTAGGTAAATGTCATGTGATATTGGAATAAATCATTCGCTTTTTTAACTGTGCGTGTTTTATTTTTAACCGAATGATCAAAAAGTACATTTTTTTTTTTTACTTCAAACTTATCTAGCATTTGACCGCGCACCTGATGGGAAGTGACGATGCGATCGAAGATGTAGCATGCTAGCCAAGTAAATACTTATTCACTCTTCTCTTGAACACGCCCGGGTCATATTTCGCCGGAAACACAGACGCTGGCAAGGCATTCCATTCCTTAGCCGTTCTAATTAAGAACGTTGTGTCAAATCGCTTGGTACGAATGGGCAAAATACATAGTATCCTCTACTTGGTCTGTGCGAATGGGTGGTATTTCAACCACGAAAGGATGGCGCTTAGCCGAGCGTCTAGTAGTACTACATACTTTTTTGAACGTGCCAACGTAACTCAGATAATGACCATCTAAGACTTAATTAGGTATGTATGTTTTTAAAAGTGACCCGTAATATTAACAGTATTTTGAATTGGATAGCGTCATTACATTTGTGTCATAGGGCTCGATTTTTATTATTTACCTTTTAAGGCTATAAGCTTAGTTATTCATCAGATTAATAGATATTTATATATAGATGGAATGTATATAGAATACCTTGCGCCGGGTGAAAAGGTTACGTTAGAGTAGCGAGTCGACTGAATGTCGGAATGTGACTGACCAAGCACATTAGGCAAATTGTTTTGAAGATTCGGTACCTTGCAAAAATAAAGTGTTGTTCAAACACTTACTGTTTGTGTGATTTTCATTGCTCTACCGTTTTCGACAAAATTTTGCAGGCTAAATAATAATAAAGCCCAAAAATCACTTACATAGATCCTGGACCCTAACTAGGATTCAAGGAAGGTTCAAGGAACCTTTCTAAGTTCATCATGTTTTTCTGCTGTTTGCCCACCTGAATCTTATAACTTCCAAAGTAATATATATCTACGTTTATAATATGAGTTTCATGAAAAATTAAACGTAGTTTTTAACGTAGGTAATTTACCCATATCTCCTCTTTTTTATCAACCTACTTACAACAAAACCTTTTACTCTTTTACGACAAAATCAACGTCATTTTGAGGAACAAAAAATTTAAATTTAGATATTCACGCTCTGACATTTTGGTTTTGCCATTTAACAAAATATTCGATCAGTTACGATTCAATTAAATTTAACCGTGATTTCTTTTACAACATGAGTGTAAAATTGCTGTGGAACGTCGCTAGGATAATTCTGTTGTCAGGATTGTCCTTCGGCGTTTAAGATCACGCTGATGATCATTGAAGCTGAAGTTTGACAAGTGCGAGAAACAGTGACTGTAAGTATTCATCAGCCTTTGCTCTAAGTTTATCAGCAGTTATTAAGAATTTACCAGCTCTATATTCAATTCCATTGAACTTCTTAAATTTTAGATTTTATTTAATGTCGTTTCCTATCCCCATGGCTCTGAAGCCACTGCTAGATAAAAACCTTTGGTAAGATCAACCTCACCAAGGGTTCTTACATCCACGAACCATTGAACCATAAAGTCAAACTATTAAATGCAGTTTTAATGATTGCTGGCAAAGTTACATACGCCATTTAACCACAAAGGATTTAAACCGGCTTAAAAAAAAACTGCTGTTTTGTATAGTTAAACATACGTTTGACGTCTGTCTAAGCCTTGTTTATGTATTTGTGGTAACACGGACAATTTATGATTATCTGATAAATCATTGATTTAATTTCGCCTTTTCAAAATTTTTCTCAAACATCTATAAAAATTTCCAAACATTTGATTCACTTACATGGGCAATATTGAACAATTTTGTAAGATAAATAACGGCTAAAACTAACGTCAATTAAATGTCCTTCTTCTGGGAGCCAGTTACTAACGCAAGCCGCCGCCGACATCGAATATGTCCGAAACCAGGTCGGAGTAATTTAGACTTTTATTTGACGTGAGTTTTAGCCGTTATTTATCTTACAATATTGAACAAATTCATGACACAACGAATACGGTTTAAATTACCACATGGAGGGTGATCACGGAACTTGATTGCAATGTAAGAATGGGAGAATCCATACATTTTGTTTCTATTGGTTGCATTCAAGTTACGTAATCGCCTAACTAGTCTCGAAACTTCTATCCAGTCCATAGTTTCTAGTGAATTGTCACTGTTGAAATCTTTTTACTGTTTGGTTGAAATCCATATACCTACCTGGAGGTAACAGAAGATAAGCTCTTTGAATTTTTCGTATTTTATTTTGAAATAGATTATCGTTTTCCCAATGTACTTCGGTTTATGTTTCAGATCCCATGTCAGGCTGCTTCTCCTTGTTGAGCGTTGTATACGCTGCGACAGTGCTAGCCTGCGTATCATATTGCCTGCACAGAACATCAATGCCACCCTGCAGCTGCCCCGCAACTCGTATTTGCTCTGATTCTGGCCCAAACTTGAGATCGTCGTTTTAACTCACGTTGTAAGCAAATCATTTTTCTTCATCTCCACTGCTTTCTTGCGATCACTGAGTTGTTGATTCATCTTCCAAATTAGAACAAAAATGATTTGTATCAATTGTTGTACCATGTTGTTGGCTGTAGGCGCGTGTTTTTTAGGGCCTTTGATTTGTGAGCGTTATTTCTGTTGTTGTAAAAATAAGAAAAAATGTAAAAAAAGGTAAAGTCGTGAAGTTGATTAAATTCTGTTTTTATAATATTGGTTTCATTTATAGAGCTGCTGCAGTAAAATATCATTACCATCATTTTGGTATTAGATAAAGTAATAGCTATTGTAACAAGTAAAATTACCGCCTAGTGAGGAAATTCTTTATCATCTATAATAGTGATGGTACGTATAGCTTTTCCTTTGTTACAGGTTGAAAGGCTATGGTGTGCTTAACGTTTCTGTCGATTGTCACTGCAACGGCCTTCCTCATTGGAATTCCATATTGTGTTACAAAACTAATTAAACCTGGTTGTACATGTAAAGAAAACGCTGGCAGTACTTAAGTCTTTACAGGACGGCCCTCATTTTTTTATTTGGACTATCAGTGTTATTTTAAAATGATTTGCATGACTATTGCGACTGCTGTTGTTGCAGCTGGATGCCTTGCTTGTGGTCCAATAATATGTGATAAATTTTTAAGATGTATTATAAAGAGTAAAAAATAATCACTTTAATGAAGATGAAGACTTATAAATTTTTTAACATTAAATTTGTGTTGTCTTCGTAAGATATTCAAATAAAAGTTTACGTAACTCACTACTTATTTTCTTTATCGGGATTAATTTTGGTAAGATTGATTTCACTAATGACATTCAGAAATAATTTTTTATCTATTTGTTATTGATCAAATAGTCTAATCTGTGATCACTCTCTTTTAATAAGTGACGATGTGGACAAGGATGTAGCATGCTTGCTTTTTGACAGTCTTTATAGTCGTTTAGATACTTTAGCGAAATAGCAGTAGATAAGAACCAAAACGGGGACGGCAATTGTTTTAAAAGTATATTTAGTGAGGCAAAATGATCTATTCCAGGCTATTATTAGATACTTAAGCTTATGATTGTATTATCAATAATGTAGATCATTTTATACATTGCCAGTATATTATTGTTGCAGGAAAGAACGAGCGCTAAAGATAAATGCATGATTTGCATATCGCTTCTTAGTTTGCTTACCGCGGCTGCGATTGTGGTCTGCTTTCCTTTATTAACAAAGAACATCTCAGAGAAGAAGTGCGCTTGCCCCGCTATTCCCATCTGCCCCGACTGTGGATTACCATACTAATCGCCCAATTTAATTTTACCAGGTTTAGCACCCTCTGCTTAATGAAACAGTCGTACATCATTATTAACCAGCTGAGGTTAGCTAAATACATATTTTTCAGAATGTACTCAGATAGAAAACATGATTTCTTGTGTATGATAACATTTTGACGAACGTTTACCATGGATTTGAATTTCAAATATTTTCGCAGTTTTATTTAGCTGATTACCCTGCATGTAAGTGATTTGTTGTAATTTAACCGACTCAAATTATTGAATATATGCAATAAACTCCTTCTCTGCTATATTTTTTTTTTAATATCCGCACTGTTATTACGATGGTTTGCCTAAGCATACGCGCTGTATTGTCAGCGTCTGGAATTTTAATTGTATTTCATTTGTTTATCAAAAATGCATTCATTGTCTAAAGAAATCATCAAAGTAGTTGTGTAATAGTATAGTCAGCTATAAACTATACGACCACGAGGATCGCTTTAAATCATACTAAAAAAAATTACGTAATTACATAGCTAAAAATCAAAATTTATTTTCTACTAGTTAAGCCCCGCGGTTTCACCCGCGAATAAAAAGTATTTTGATTATTTGCTTATCCCACGGGAAAATTTCACTTTTTCGGGATAAAATGTAGCCTTTATGTTAATCCACTATATAAGCTAACTTGGTACCGAATTTCATCCAATTCCATTCTGCCGTTTGGTCGTGAATGAGTAACAAACATACACACATACACACTAACACACATACAAACTTTCGCCTTTATAATATTAGTATGATATAGCTTAATAAGCAAACATCAAAAAATCTGGCGATATATCTGTATCTGATTGTACTTGCTTAATGGGTATTTATTACATGAATAAAAATTGACATAGTAGAAAAGACATGTAGAATATATTTTAGCAACAAAAGAAATCTAGTTTCTACAAGTAACAAAAGTTAATATTCATAGAATATTAAATAAATTACCCACTATTTCAGTAGAAATATATTTTATGTAAATGTAATTTTATTTGGCTTATTATGAATTATAGTTAGTTATTTAGTAGAAGACGAGGCAATACTAATAAGCTATTAAAGCAAATCCGATCAATCCAAAAACCGACGGATTCTATCTAACAATCTACGAGTCTATCGAATAAAAAATCTGCAGTGTTTTGAATCTGTCCAATTAAGAATGTTGAACACAGAAAATCGTAATTAGTTGTGCATATCAACTTTAACACTTTCTACTCGGCAATTTTCTTGTGCTTACATGATTTATGAAGTGTTTAAAATAAGTTGCATAATCATTAGGAAGTTCTCTTTATTATCTACACAGCTAAACATACACCGTAATATCACTTGACTGAATAATATCTACACTAAAAACCGTAATTGAGCAAATACGCGTACATTAACCTACTCACGTACTTGAGAAAATAAATAAGTTAAGAGGCAGTATGACACTTATATTTAGTTATTGACTAAGGAATTTATTTGACTACGTTTTTTCTGTTATCCTTATATACCTCTGCGGCGTCACTATGGTCACAATTTCTTTCTTTGTTCTCGTTTTCCCTAAAACAGCTTCATCTAGTTTAGCTATAGTCGCTACAGGAGTAGCAAATTTACCTACAAGCCTGGCCATTGGCGTAGGTCTAACTATTTGCACTTTTTCGTTATTGATTATAGCCATTTCTTTATCCACGTGCAGTTTTTCAGCACTTGATCTGTAAAACCTTTTGACTGGTGGCAAATTTGATGGATCCTCTATTTTTGATGGTTCAATTTGATCTGCCAATGTTTCTTGTTTAATATCACTGACGTTTTCTATAGGTTGTATTTCTTGTTTGATTATCTCTACAGACGTTACCTCTACAGGTCTACTAGTTACAATAGTAGGAGCAGTAGCAGTGTTAGTAATAGTTATAGATTTAGGAGTAGTAGAGTTGCCGAATCTAAGTGTCATTCTTCTTCTGTGCTTTTTGTCTTTGATTTCAGAAGAAGATGCATTAGAATTATCTGCTGATTTATTATTGTTATTTATTTTCATATCAGTGTTAAGAGTGATAACTTTAAAATCAGATTCTTGTGATTTTGTGTTGGTGCTAAGGTTTCTTTGTGCGTTATTTCTGTTATTAGTAATATTAAGGTTTCTAGCTCTATAGACAGGGGAAGGTTCAGTGTTAGCCTCAACGTTTTGATTATGTCTTTCGTCTATAAAGGGTTGTGGTGTTATTATTTGTATGCTGCTTGGATTATTGTTAGTCTGCGCTTTGGTGTTGTCTTGAGTTTCTAAGATTGATATTGCTTCTTTTATTCCAACGACATCTTCTGGGTTTGTAGGCCGTCCTGAAATTGGAAAGAATTAATTTTATATGTACCATTATAATCACGTAATGAAATAAATTTGCCATAATGATGGTGAAATTGAACAATGACAATAAGCTTAATTCTTTTTGTGACGAGTGCTGTTTTTTAAGTTTGTTTGTTTTCGCCAAAACGGCCAAACTGGTTTGGATGAAATTTGGAAAACATTGCTTTATCTACCATGATACATTTACTGCGGTCAAAACTAAATCAAAAAGAATTATAATTACCATCTTCCATCTCTTTCTTGTATGACGAGAAGAAAGTCAAAGCTTTCATAAGCTGGTAACTCTTCGACACAGGAATGTTGGTATCGTAGAGTTTCCTTGTGTTTTTGCAGTCCACGTAGAACCACCAGTTGCACTTGAGAATAGTCTGGTCGAAGAGCGTGGATTCGGGACAGAGGAAAGACTTCATGACAAGACCATCGTCGGTGAGAGCGCAAACGTGGAATACCTGAAGTTGAGAAATAAGAGTACTTTACAAAACTGTTTTTGGAACAAGTGATTGCTGTAAACAGAAGTGCGTAAAGTATCTTCTAATTAACAGCTAAATCAGAAGGCTTTTGATTGGCTATACCAAGGCTAAGCACTTGTCTGCTAGGAGAGAAAAATAGAACAAAACTCACCATACAACCGAGGTTTTCATCTCCGTATAATCCAGGGAAGTACTTTTGGTCTCCACAATGGAAGTTGGTGTCTGGCAGCTCGACCTTGGACTGAAAGTGGTCGTCAAAGTTCTTTTCGTAGCCCACTGGGTAATACTCCCGAGGGGCGTTCATCACCTTGCCGGTTGTTGGTGCTCTAGAAAAGAGAGGTGAGGTTAAAATAGAACAATACGATGGGATTCGTGGGTTCAAAATATTAATATCACATCAAACTTCTAGGTTAAAATAGTAACAATTGTCCCATTATGAGATAACACGATAGGACTAGTGAGATAGACCCAAATAATAAGCAATGATAAAGCTAGTGGTAAAGGCAAGTCATTGCTTTGATTTGTAATACAGTGGTAATCGTTTAGTTACGATCCACTTGTTAATAGAACTTGAAAATTCTATCTATTTTAAGCCGTATGCGTAAATATTAATGAAAATGTAATAGAAAATTTTCAAATCATTGGTGGGACTTAAACCTGCATCTACCCATTCTTTTAGCCATAGCTATACATTGACATAATTTATAATCCTAAACATAGCCCCCGTTAATAATCTACCATTCACTATCAAAAATTTATTGACGGCAGTAAAGTCATCAATCATGTATTTTTTTGTAACCCGCGTCCCAACACACACGTAGTATTTTACTAAATTTAGTACCAAGTTTCCTAAACGCATCTTGTATTATCATTACAAAACGGTAAACAAACCATAATAAAATTGATCAGTTAAATATATCTGTCGATGAGACAAAGAACATGCTCAAGTAATTTCCTACCATTGACATTTGTTATAAATCACTATACCTTTTCGGCTTCTGCGGTGCCGGTGCCACTGTTTCCGGTTCTGGTTCTGGTTCAAAGACAACCGGCCGCTGCGTCGTTGTCGTCGTCGTTGTGGTTGTTGTTGGCAGTGGCAAGTTCGCATACTTGTTCAGCAGTTGCTGCTGCCTCAAAGCTATCGCTGCTTCTACTGCTTCCATTGAAATGTTACCTGCTTTTGCTATCTCCGCTATCTTAGCATTGATATCATCTTTATTAAACTTTAGAACTGTATCATCACTATAACCTGTTATTGTATTGTAGTCATCAACTTTCTTAGTATTGTAGGCGTAGTTGCTGGCTATATCGTGGACCTGATGAGGAACGGGATCTACAAAAGAAGAGGGATTGGTTTGGATTGTGTTGAACGGTTTGAAAGCGGGTGCAGGTATGATCGCAAGACCTTGTGTTGGTGGGGCTGATATGGGCATGGGTACAAATGGGTTGACAGTGGTTGGTATTGAGTACATGGGTTCTACTATGATTGGGGTGGGTGTGATTCTGATCGGTGGGTGGGTGTATTGGTTTTGTAAGCCGTAATGTTGATTTTGTTGTTGACCGTAATTTTGACCATGCTGTTGAGCGAATTGTTGGCCGTATTGAACTGCTGTCATGTGGGATACCATTTTTGATATTTGATTGTGTGATTGTGGATATATCTCACTTTGGTAGGCGAGGCCTGGTCCTTTTGACTGCGGGATCTGAAGAGGCGTGTTTTTCTTGGATGTTACTGGTAGGACATTAAGCTGTTCTTCTTTCGGTGGTAGGGGTCTAAATGCTGGGATTCCCATAGCCATTGGTTTTGCCATGGTGATAGTTGGACTGGCTCGTGGTAGTGTTGTTGGCGTTTCGATGGTTGGCCCAGAGACGATGATTGGTTGCATTGTGCTGGAAACTCTTCTGTGCAAGCTGGTGAGCTTGTCCATGGCTGCTTGGTTGGGACGCACGACTGGTGGAGCCATTGGTCTCATCATAATTCGATTTTGCTTGCCACGTTTCTGAAATTTGTTTGCTTATAGTTAGACTATTAGTATACACTATGGTTTAACTAAATATTGTAATAAAAAATTAAAACCTATACAACCGGTAAAAATGAAAGAATTTAAAAAATAAAAGGAAGTAGAAAAGATAATGAATGGAAGAGATGTAGAATGGATTTCTTCTTCGGCGAAAAAACGAACTTGGTGTGATGTATACAAAATGAAGTGGTTCAATTCTAACAATAATAGTAAGTAGTATAAACAAACAAGATTCGCGTTCTCTTTAAAATAAATAAACCATTCTCATGGACATTACAGAAGGTTAATTATATTCTAGCCAGGGGTCCGGTAACCCACACCACCGTGCCTCAGCTGCAAGTTTACTCATCGCTATTCTTCACTTGAAACTGTATTAATCAATGTTGTGTACAAATGGTTTTACCAAAGATCAAGGTTTTCATTAAATATGTTCACGTTTTAACAATACTTTAAAATGCAGATCTATTCTGTACCACAGCGTTACGAAAAGAGATTTGATGAATCTAAGGTCATCGGCATAATAAAAGCTGATGGGTAGTCCACATTTGGGGTTTGAATGGTGACCGCTCACTAGACACCAGTTTATAGGATATTTTAAAATGATGCATTTGAAAACAGTTTCGTTTTACGCGTATATAGGCTTTGAAAACCGAAGAAACAGCAGTTAATATTTAACATTACTGGCGGCTCGTCCCGGTTTCGCACGGGCGGACATTTATTTTCGATGAAAGATATTTTATAGGTATTTTTTTACACCTTGGATAACATTATTGTATCTTCCATTATTGGGATCCTTATTTTTTTCTTGCAATTAAAATATCAGTGATGATGTAGCATTCAAATGGTTGATGAATTTTTAAAATCGGTCCAGGTTTTTTGAGTCAATTCGTTACAAACAAAAAAGTATAGATTGGTCAATTGGTAGATTAATCTGTGACTAAATAGATCGTCATTTCTAGAAGCAGACATCTCATCTAAATACCACAAGACCCCCATCGAATACGAATTTTAACTGACCTCTAAAACGACGAAAATTTTAATTCTCCCTTTTTTATTTTTGGTTTATGCCTACGCGAGTATCGGTTACAATTATTTTTTTATAGAAAATAAAGTTACACATTTCTGTAGCTTGCAGTTATTATTGTATTGACATGTAATCCGTAATAGATAGGGAAGGGAGCTTTAAACGCCTTAACATATTTGTGGTTTTACTCCAGTAGACAGGACATTATGTTTGAGGCCATGCGAATTTGTAAATACTTTTTGTAACTGTATTTTATAAAGTGGTATGATTGAGTAATCCATTGACCTCAATAAATACACAAATAAACGACTAACACATAAACGACTTCACGAGACAGCTTTTGGCTACTGAACACAGATGGCGCTACTTTTACCTACTAATAGCTTGGGGGAGTAAAACCAGTCCAGAGAAACGGGGGGAGAAAAATTCTTTCGTATACTGCACTAGCTTCTGCCAGTGGCTTCGCCGGCGTGGCCTATAGGAAACGAAGAAGAATTTTTTTTATAGATAATTCAACCACCCATTTCACCCTCTTAGGGGTAAAATTTTGAAAAACCCTTTCTAAATGGATACTTGAATTTTACAAAAAATACACCCTCTAAATTTCAAGTCTCTAGGACGAGCGGTTTAGGCTGTGCATTGATATATAAGTCAGTCAGTCAGACAGTCAGATATGCATATTGTATCCACTGTGCCGTGTGGTACCAGTTTGAGAAATTTCTTCCCATCAGCTTGCGGAGAGCCGGCTAAGTACCCAGAGAATGGGCAACAAAATTCTCCTTGGTACTAATTTTATTTAAATCTTTTGCAATCACTAAGACGCCTGCCAACCATGGTAATTAATTAATAATAATAATTGACACTTCATCTTACGTTCAGCAGTGGACGTATTACAGCTGATGATGTACCAGTTTGTATCCGACTAGTTTAGATACCATCAAAAGAAAGTAAGGCATCTCAGGTGATTCTAAATAGTTATATAACTAATGTTCATCACTTTTCTTGAAAATTGTCATTAGAAGCCTGTTCAAGAATTTTATGGGCTATTTGGAAGGCTTATGTCATAAGGCTAACGAGTTGTCCTTTTATCACATTATTTGGTTACTCATTTGGGTCATCATTCGATGTTGAAACTTCAAAAGCTATTTTTCTCTACCTACTAAGCTTACGACCCACTTTCTTTGGATCGGAAGTACGTCGTTTTGGTTCTGTAATGGTATTTCGTAAAGCAAATATTGCTATTCTATTTAGATACATTGTAATTATATTACATTATGCATACGTTGAAAATTGACAGGGTTACTTCATCGCACTATGATGACGTCTTTAAAATAAAATTTCAAAGTAGAGCTTAAGAGATTTACAACAAGAATTAAAAAAAGTTATAATTTTATCATAAAACTCATCACGACAATTTCCAAACTGTTTCGTTTAATTAAGATAATAGGACAACGTTTTGTATTGAACAAAATCAGATTTACAATACACAATTCACAATTTCATTGTTGATTCTTATTTTAACCTTCTCAGCTTTTATAGAAAATTCTCATATGCAGGAAATTCGTAGCGTAGCCTAGTTCACGAACCATATTTGTTAGGTCGGAAGAGCCGCGGCACGTTTTATTTATTTTATTATTTCTAAACTAAACTCCATCAATATTCCTTCTTTATTCTCCTTTCACTCTTCTTTCTTTTCTTTTTTTCAAACTCTCCTCTCCTCTTACCTCTTGTTTTGCATTATTCCTAGAAGCGTCTGCCACTAGATTGGGAGGGGCTCCATTTTTCACGCTAACTGATCTTCTTCTGCTGGGGTCCAAGTTGGTCAGTGATTGCTCAAAGCCTAGCTCATCTCCAAGGCTGAATCCTGAAATTTAAAATAATCCAATTATGAACATTTTCTTTCTCTACTTCTCTGTCTCTCTATTTATGATAATTGTGTAAATGGTTAAATACATACAATTGCTTCGGAAGCAATATATGCTAAGACCTATCCCAGCATAATATGTCAGTTATATATGTAGTTGGATCTAACTAATCATCATTCAAACGTATTGCCTTTGTAGTCAACATATTAGACACTATCTACTAATTAAGTAGGCGGTTCTTGAATGGAAAGTAATTTCTCATGGCTTCCTCATTGTATCGGTTTCACTCATTTCACTCATATTATAGAGGTGAAAGGTGTATTTTATTATTGGAAAGACACATCTTCTAAATACTTAATTATCTATTGAGAAAAGTTCGAGATAAAAATAAAGATCGAGTGTGACAGGGCGAATGTGCTTAAGAGAGAAGATTGCTCAGCATAAGATTGTGTGACTGCGAACCAATGATTCAAGTACATAGGTACTTAAAAATCATTGGTGGGCAGCTAAAATTGCCACTCTATCTTACGTACAATAGTGAAAGAAAATCGGCATATTAAAAATTCACATCGATGTGATCGTTGGGCGTTATTACTATCATAAATAAAATAAAAAAATATAATAGTTTGCGAAGACATCTTTTCTACTTTTTTTTTCTTACCTTTAAACAACATCGGAGTTATTCCTATTTGCTTCTATTGTTTATTGTACAAGTAATCCGATATTGATGATATTAGGTGAAAAGTACGTTACAATTTTAGAGGGAAGATGCTCACTACTCTTAAATTGAAAACTTCTTGGTGTTATTGAGAATGATTTGATGGCGTGACCAAAAAGTAATACATGTCGAGAGTGTGAGTGTGCGAGACCTACAAGATGTAAAAGAGTTCATTTTAATTTCGATCCAATCGAGTTACAATTACTAAGGTCGGTAATCAGTGTGAAAATTAATGTGACAAGTAGCCATGTTCATCATGTTCACAAAATTCAAAAAAATTCAAGAACACCGGTATAACCAATTACTACGGTAGGGACAGATTCCACATTGAACGAATTTCACATCAGGGGAATACTAGTTTCGACAGATTCCATATTAAACGGTAAATAGTACAAATACAATCATATGGCAAATATTTGATAGGAATATTTAACTCACCAATGTACTCTCTGAAAGAAGGGCTAAGTTCCACTCAAATGGAAGAGGTAAAATTTTGCCGATATTTTTTATTTACCTTTGCTCACGAAAAATGCTTGTACTTACGTTTACTTACGTTAAACAACATTGGAGTTATTCCTATTTGCTTCTATTGTACACTGCCTTGAAAGCAAACAGGGTATATATAATAATTACCATAACTTTCAAGAGAATCTGATCAAAACTGTTGGATGCAACTCTTAAGTGGCGTTTTAGGGGAGGCCTCATAATTCTTCCAGCTTATAATGAGTTTTTAACCCTTACTTATTTTTCTTTAATTGTGTTTTTGATGTCTAAGTTTATTCGAGCATAGGGAATATTTTTGAGGATCTAATGCTTACCTATGCTGGCGTGTGCTTACCTATGCTGGCGTGTGCTTACCTATGCTGGCGTGTGCTTACCTATGCTGGCGTGTGCTTACCTATGCTGGCGTGTGCTTTCAGGCCTCCAAGATTCCGCACCCTGAAGAGTCCGGACTTTTTGAATGCGCAGTTTATTTTGAACCCAAAGTCTGATTCCAACACGCATAATGGCTGGACGATTTCTGAAAAAGAAAATAAAACAATTTTATTAAAAATGTATATGTAAGTCAGGACCAGGCCATACTGATGTGCCGTAAGAACCGACTGGAAGAAGGACTTTTGACTGGCCCGATAGCTCAGTTGGTAGTGACCCTGCCTTCTGAACTGCGGGTTGTGGGTTCGATTCCCACCCAGGACAAACATTTGTGTGATGAACATCGATGTTTGTTCTGTGTCTGGGTGTTATATTGTATTCTATGTATGTATTTACAAAAAAAAAGTATCTAAGTATTGTATCAGTTATCTGGTTCCCATAGTACAAGCTTTGCTTAGTTTGGGGCTAGATGGCGTTGTGTGAGATGTCCACACATATTATTATTATTAAGGAATATTCAAGGAATGGGTGGCAGCGTTCTTCTTGGTCTACATTATAGTCTACTGTGATCACTAAGACGCCAGCCAAGCATGATGATTAGTTGACAATCTCCCCTCCTAACCTTAGACAGCCTCTGTGGTGTGGTGGTTGAGCAGGTCGGCTCGTAACTCGAAGGCGACGGGTTCGATTCCCGCGGCAAAACAAGTATTTGTGCACTAAAAAAGCGCTAATAGTTGTTCTAAGTCTGGGTGTTGTGGGACCATGGTCCTTGTAGTTCCTGAGTCCCAAGTCAAGTCCCTGAGAGACACAAGGAATCCTAGTTAGGGTCCAGGATCTATGTATGTGATCGTTGGGCGTTATTATTATTATCATTACTAATAGGGGTGGCAGGCTATGTTCAGCAGTTTATGTCCGACTGATGAATAGTAAAAGTGTATAGGGACTATTTACTTTGAGTAGTTACCATACATCACTTATAACAAACTTGGGCAACAAACTCATCCAAAAATGTATAGAAGTCACATTGGTAATACCTGTGTGCTGCGGTCAATACTTAGGTAGATGTACAAAGAGATATATTTCTAACTTAGCCCTCCCGGGCTTCAGAGGATATGTTACTGAAGTAACATATCTCCTGTTTTTATACTTACTATAATCATGTCAATGAATATAATATTTTAATCACACTAATACTATAAAGGCAAAAGTTTGTATATGTGTATATTTGTTACTCCTTCACGCTGAAACGGCTGAATGGATTTGGATAAAATTTGGTACCAAGATAGCTTATACACTGGATTAATATATAAGCTACATTTTATCCCGGAAAAGTGAAATGCTCCCATGGGATGAGCAAATGATTAAAATACTTTTTATCCGCGGGTGAAACCGCAGGGCGCAACTAGTTAATTAATACTGACAGACACTACATTTTTATAATTATCAATTCATTATCATTATAAGCCGGATAACTCAAAACTTGACCGACACAATATATAAAACTATATTACATGTGGACCAGCAGATGTTGCGTTATACTTGCTCGTAACGCATTTTGTAGCGCCATTTGATTCGATTACATCATGGAATATCGTGCTTGCGTACATTCTACGTAAACATGCAGTGGACAGCTGTACATGCAGTAACAAAACGCATATTTAAATTATTTGTAGACAAAGGATTTGAAGAACAGTTTTATATGAAAGAGCAGAACTATATAATAAATTACCTTAGCCTATTAAAGAAGCTAAATCATTCCCATCGTTTAAAAACTATTGAAAATCCACGTTTTGAGTGATTCTACTTTACTTCTGTAACCTACATAATCTTTGACTAGACTTGTATATATATATATGTATATAATAGTTTTTTGCTTACCTACCTTATATAATAATTTGTTCTTGCATTTACGCCTGCATGCTCAAAGGCAAACTATGTACCATAATTCATGTATAGTTTTTTTAAACACGGCATATTGCCTTTATTTTCTAAATACTACAATGATTTAATAACTAATACTAAAAACTACCTACTACTACTAAAAAAAAAAACATTTGGACTATATACTGGCCGCGATGACCTATAGACAGTCCAAATGCTCCAGCCCACTACCAGTAGGTAGCGTACCCAACATGCTGGCAGCATTGCTCCGTTGAATTGCAATGCTTATTCGTTGTGCCAAATAAGTGCCAGCATTTTGGTCATGCGTCGCGTCGACCAGACGCTCTGATAAACTTTTGAAAACGCGATGAGCTACGATTTAACTAGTTATGATTTTCTCAGCGAGTGAACTATGTTCTTTGAGAAATAAAGAATCTTAAACCAGATTTATTGACAAAGAATTTGACCACTATCTCACCTGACGGAAAGTGACAAAGCAGTCAACAATGGTGCATGTTTGCCTAGAAGATACTTGTTCACTCTCGACTTAAAGACTCCCAGATTGTAGTTAGGTGGAAACAAGGACGCCGGCAAGCTATTGGAATATTCCAATGAGTGGAATATAAAGACCTTGGCCACTGCTAAATTATTACAAAGATGAACTAATGATTTTTTTAATACTTTATTTCACAAAAATAATACCCTTTGCACTAAATTTTGACACATCCCAAGTTTGCACATATCCTTTTATGACGTACCTGCTTATTGTAACGGATTCAGGTACATCCTGGAAATATAAGTGCAGACTTAAGAGCTGTCAAAATTTAGTGCAGATGGACATTAAGCAAGTTTATAATGCTAAGTAGTAGTGTATTTAGGCATATTTAAAGATTCGCAGTTACACTTTTGTAGCTGACTGTACCGGAGCCATACCTTTTACTGCTAGAAACTTGGCTCATAAACAAGTTTAATGATTGGACAGTTAGCCGTAAACATAAATAGGTATTGTTTTATGCTATTATTATGTATGGTAACCTTACGACTGAGACATACTGTGAGTTGTTTAGAAGTGAAACACCAGCGCAAAACGCCTTTACGAATATAGGTTTACTTTACTAGGTGGTAGGACTTTTCTGCAAAGTTCGTCTAGGTAGTTACCACCGCATTGCCAGTTATTCTGCCACCAAGCAGAAGTGTGCAAGCGCTACTGTGTTCCGGTTTGAAGGGCACTGTAGCTAATAAAATTACTGGGCAATTGAGACTTTATGATCTGATCTTACAGTCGAGTAATCTTATTACCAGACTGTGCTGATGTCTCAGGATGATGTGCGCAGTGCAGTGTCGCTCGAAACTATATTTTGGGGTTCCGAGTGACACTGTTCTGTTATGGGCAGCCGTGTCGCTTAACATCAGGTAAACGACTAGCTCGTCACATCATTCAATAACATTAAAAAAAACTCGGTTTCTAGGACACACACAAAGGAAATGCATCTCTATTCTTAAACAGTTTTAGAGCTTAGTCAGCTTTGAGGTGAGTAAGAAAGTTGTAACAGATTCGCCAGATTAATAGAAATATAAAACGATTAAAAATAACTACGATGCTTTTTTGGCTTTTAATTGACTTGTGCCAAAAGTCAGTGTGCGTGCAGCTATTTATGACTAAAGCTTCTTAATAAACCGAATTAAGTTGAAAATGACGATGAATAGGTAAATTTAGCACTTAATCGTTGAATTGATGGTACGAGTAAGTGTATCATTTTTAATTAATTGTAATATTTTGAAGTTCTCGCTCTCGTCCACCTTGAACATTGAGGTAGGTCTGGGCATTTTGCCATTCAATGCTGTAAACCAAAATAGTTTTTTAAGGTTAGGAACACAACTTTATATTGAACGAGCTTCTGCCCGCAGCTTTGCCCGCGGCGTGGCTTATGGGAAAATAATTCAACCACCCATTTAACTCTTAAAAGTGAAATTTCGAAAAATCCTTTCTTAGCGGATGTTATAGCAATTTTCGGCCCGATCCGTCCAGCGGTTTAGGCTGTGCATTGATACATCACTATGTCAGTCAGTCAGTCAGTCACCTTTAAATTATATATATTTAGAAAGATAAATATATTTTGAGTCGTTGAAATAGGTTGGTCGGTATCTACATAAATGACAAATAGATGGTCCGCTTTACCAGTTATTCTTCCTCAAAGCAGTAGTGCGCAAGCACTGCTGTGTTCCGTTTTGAAAGGCACTGTAACTAGTAAAATTACTGGATAAAAAAGAGACTTTATAGCTTGATGTCTCAGAATGACGTGCGCAGTGCAGTGTCACGTGAAACTCAATACTTTAAAGTTCCGAGTGACAATGCAACTTTACCGTGTCGCTTAACATCGGGCGAACGACAAACTCGTCACGTTATTTATTAACAAAAAAAATGCATTATGAATTGAAAGTTGAACATGAAGTAACCGTTCAGTTTTTAACCTTAAAAATCCACAGTGATAATAATTATAAAGCAAAGGCAACTTTATTAAAAGTGAAAATACAGAAGTCAATGTATGGCTCTACCTAACGTGGTCAAACCGACATTGCATCTTACAAGTTGACTCACCTTTCAATGCACGATAGGACTAGGTGAAATCTAGGTCGGATCCGCATACTAATATCCTGTGGAGCAGCTGTTACGTACTGCCGGATGGAAGAACTAATCATTTAGGTAATTGTTTAAATCCGCTTGTAATAAAAATGGCCTTCAAGTGATTTAAATATTTTGAAGATAAATAATAATTATTAGATAATGCCCAACGATCACAAACATAGATCCTAGACCCTAACTAGAAATCCCTGTGTCTAGGGACCCAGAACTACAAGGAACATGGTCCCACAACACCCAGGTCCCAGACACAGAACAAATATTTGCGCTTTTTTTTCTTCCACCGCATCCGGGCTCCGGGCAAACACCACAGACGATGTCGAATATCTTGATGATAAATGGTACCCATATAAGATCACTTTTTGGTCTATCAAGACCCATATCTTCAGCCGGAATACGTCCACTGCTAAAAATAACTCTCCCTATAAAACACTGGTTTAAACATTTATCATAAAATCACTTGTCAAAGTCACTACGCTTCACAAATGGCTTGTTGATAGCTGAAGATTTTAATGTATTGAGAAAAATGCTGCCTTCCCTAATACATAACTTGGTATGACTTCCCGCGTCTTCAAAATCTGGGGCCAAACTAAGTCAAGGTTTGGCCCCAGGTACCCTAAAATTTTCAGGAGACCCTGATCTAGTGTCTACGTTGTATCTATTTATTGGTATTCTTCTATTTATCTGTAATTCTTATTATTTTAAATTATTTTACCGCACCATGTTTGCACCACTGTATATTATTTTTATCTGCTGTTAATTTCCATCCAAAAGTTGTCTGGGAGAGATCGCTACTAGCGATAAGACCGCCCGTTTTTGCGCAAATTTTTCAACTTTATTGGTGAGATAATAAAGAGTTATCTATCTAACTCTTATGCTTTTAAAATGATAACTTCATATAAATTATTTCACACGTAAAATGGTATCGGCGATGGATCTAATTCCTGGATTTTTCACATTATATATTACTAGTTGACCCGCCTTGGTTTCAAACGAGTGAATTAATAAATCGCGGTATAATGGGATAAAAAGTATGCTATGTCCGTATCCTGGTTCGAAGCTACCTTCCCTCCAATTGTCAGCCAAATCAGTTCATCCGTTCTTGAATTATAAATAGTGTAACTAACACGACTTTCTTTTATATACATAGATTTTCCTGACTCTTTGTAATACGTATATGTAAAACTTTTATTTCAATAAATACTTACTAAATACTACTTACTAGGTGGTAGTACTTTGTTGCAAAGTTTGTCTAGGTAGGTACCACCGCTTTGCCAGTTATTCTGCCACCAAGCAGTAGTGTGCTAGCACTAGTGTGTTCCGGTTTGAAGGGCACTGTAGCTAGTGAAATTACTGGGCAATTGAGACTTTATGACCTGATCTCACAGTCTAGTAATCTTATTACCAGGCTGTGCTGATGTATCAGGATGAGAGCGAGCTCTTCCAGGCAAGGCAGATTACTGATTACCCTTTTAAAGTTAAAACCGTAAATCTTATCAAAAACAATGTCTTTACCAAGTATAGAAGACTTTCTCTCCTAAACTGGTCATTACTTCCTTATCACAAAGATTTGACGTCATACACTGAGGTAATGGTATGAATCAGTTGGCCGGCGTCCATGCGGATGTTTGGGAGAAAGGCTGCGCCAGATCAATGTATTTATTGGCTAAGAACTTGGTGTAGGGCAGACTTGGCAGTAGGTTGTGTAGACCGCTAGTAGACATGTAGATTTACCTAGCTTTTTTAAAAAAAATATATACCTACATATATAATTCAAAGTCCTGACTGACTGACATATATAAACGCACAGCCGCTAGTCCTAGAGAATTGAAATTTGGAGGGTGTGTTCATTGTAAGGTGTAGGTAAATGGCTAAGAAAAGGTTTTTCGAAATTCCACCCCTAAGAGGGTGAAATGGGTGGTTGATTTATCTATAAAACAATCTTCTTCGTTTCCTATAGGGCACGCGGGCGAAGCCGCGGGCAGAAGCTAGTCTTATATAAATACGTGTTTTTAGTTTTTATTGGTTATAGATGTGGCATTGTATTGTAGTGTGTCTAGAAAATATGCTTGGTGAGGCATGGCTGAATAGCTTCCATGATTCTGCGATCTAAAGATAGACTTAATGTCCCACCACGTTTGAGATAAAACTAATATTGTTTTAGTTGACAGCCTCTGTGGTGTAGTGGATGAGCAGGTCGGCTCATAACCCGGAGACGGCGAGTTCGATTCTAGCGGCAGGACAAGAAGAGGTGTTTGTAATAATATATATATATATATGTACCTAATATAGATAAGGGGTGTAAGTAATAAAGAATGTGTTTGGGAAGCAAATTGGTTTACATCTCCTTTCTTCTCAATTTGATAGGTACATGATAAAAGCGAGATGTATGTACACAAAGTTGTCACATGTTATCATATTTCTATCAATAAGAAAAGTGAAAAGTGCCAGCCGAGCGTGGACAGAGAATACAGATGGCTGACTGTGAAATATTTGTCCACTTATAGAAACTGTGGACTTGGCGCGTTTTATATATAATGGATGTGCCTTTTTATACACCGCCGTTCAGATTCTGGATTCTACAAAATTCAGCCTCTGTGGTGTAGTGGTTTAGCCAGTCGGCTCATAGCCCGGAGGTGACGGGTTCGATTCGACAGGACATACTTGTTCTGTGTCTCGGTGTTGTGGGATCATGGTCCTTGTAGTGAGTCCTGAGTCCCTAGATACAGGGAATCCTAGTTAGGGTCCAGGATTTATGTATGTGATCGTTACGTGTTATTATTTCAGTAGGACTGCTCCATCTGTACTCATTTATAATGACCAACAAAGAAAAACACGGATATCAATCAAGCAAACCAAAAAATTGTCTAATATAGGTCATATCAGCAACGATATCTCTCCAAGAGAAATTTTTATCAGCAAAGCGATCGAAAAGATGTCCTCTACTGTTTTTTAGGTACTCAATCATATTAGATGTACAAAAGTAGAATATACATTTGATGAGATAGTATAAAGACCGATCTTTGACTCTTTAAAATTGACTTCCAAAAGGACGAGGTTCTCAATTCGACTGTTTTTTTTAAATGTTTGTTACCTCCGAACTTTCGACTGGGTAGGTTCAACGAATCATGAATCAAATGTTGATATTGATGATTCTTTTTATATTTGAAAGCTGGTGCTTTGAAATTTGGTCCAATTCTGACAATGGCATCCATGAGAAAACCATATAAGTCTGGAGTCGGTTTTCGGCGGTTATTTGTTATCTAACTATTGCCAGATACTCGATGCAAGTCATCGGTTATTACAATAATAATAATAATAATAATAATAATATGTGTGGACATCTCACACAACGCCATCTAGCCCCAAACTAAGCAAAGCTAAGCAAACAATATTTGGTTGGTGGTAACGTTGGTTGGTGGTTTTTTTTTTATTGTTAGATAGGCTTGTGTTTGACCACTATCGCACCTGATGGTAAGTAACGATGCGGTCTAGAATGTAACACGCTTGCCTAGAAGATGCCTGTTCACTCTCGATTTGAAGACTCCAAGGTTGTAGTTATCGAGAAATACGGACGCCGGTAAAGCGTTCCACTCTTTAGCTGTTCGCATGATAAGTTTGGAACCAAATCGCTTGTTCGCACATGTGGGATATTAACCATGTAACGGTGGCGTTTTTTCAAACATCTGATTGTCCGATGGTGGAAATGTGATGGTGGAATCAGGTTATGCAACTCCAATGCGCAGTCTCCCAAATACACACAGCCCATAAAACAGCCTATTGCTAGTATGTAGACTTCTTTTTCAAACTCAACCTGACCTTGGACTACTTAAAGGTACTATGACGTCAGAGCTGGACCAATTCACTTTATACTAGATGAGACGAATCCACTAGTATTATACTTGTTATATCACAATACCAATTCGCCAAGTCCCCAATCTAACAAGTCAGTCACAGTCTAACAAGCGTAAGAAAAGTGGAATCGCACAAATCGCCGTAAAATCGCACAATTGCGCGACGTAACGCGATTGAAGATGCTATTTGTATTGTCTGATGTATTGGTTAACAAGGGAAAGTGTTGGTTACGAATAAGGTATTGGAAATATTCCTAGGTGATAGGACTTTTCTGCAAAGTTCGTCTAGGTAGGTACCACCGCTTTACCAGTTATTCTGCCACCAAGCTACTGTTGTGCGCAAGCAGTACTGTGTTCTGCTTTAAAGAGCAATGTAGCTAGTGAAATTACTGGGCAAGTGAGACTTTATGATCTGATCTCACAGTCGAGTAATCTTATTACCAGACTGTGCCAATGTCTCAGGATGATGTGCGCAGTGCAGTGTCATGCAGAACTTTATAGTTTGAAGTTCCGAGTAACACTGTTCTGTTATGGGCGGCCGTGTCGCTTAACATCAGGTGAACGACTAGCTCGTCACATCATTCAGTAACATAAAAAAATTGTGAAACACGTGTGATATATAAAGTGGCATGTTGGTAACAAATCTGTTGATAAAGTAACTTTAAGTACATACACAAAATTAACCGGATATCGATCCTTTTGAAGTAAAACTTCTTTACGCACGCTTGACTTAAGGAGTAAGCTGGTGAATGCGTGACTAGAGCGTTACGGAAATCGATTGGGTGTGGCGAACGGAAGTTTAAAGGCAGATATAAGTTAGTGAAGATAGAAAGAGAGAGAGTTACATTTCGTATAGAAGCTTCACTTCAGTCATGTGGTCTAAAGCACACTCGTTTTTTAAGTAAAACTTATTTACGCCTTTTGACTTGGGAAGTAGGCTGGGGAATGCGAGGCGAACGGAAGTTGAAGGTGGTTTACGTAGATCTCCATTGTCAACATAACAAAGTTAAATTTTGTATTATTATGTTGGTATGTCCGGTATGACGATTACAATTGTCAAGATTACGACATTAACATTAAACAAAGCAACAACAAAGTTATACCGGCCGATAGATTGACCTAAACTAAAGAAGTTTTACTTCAGTCTTGTGGTCTAAAGCACACTTGTTTTTATAATACCATCGCCGTATTTGGATGTAATATTAGACAAGCAAAAGTGGTCTTGCGTTGCCGCGGTTATAATTTGTTAGGAAATAGCTAATTTAGTAGAAAACGAGAGTTACTGCTATTATGGTAGCATGGATAATAACTGCTTAGTTGATTTTAGCGATTAAGTTTTAGATTTCAATGGTGACTTAGTGAGAGATTCATTTGGTTAGAGATCTATGATTATTTATGAGATCTTAATTAATATTAAATTGGAATAGTTCAAAAAGTGTGAAAATAACCCTTTTTTAATTGCCTTTATTCTTTTAACTAAAAACTATAACTTAGTTTTAAAAACTACCACTTATATACCTATTTAAAAAATTGACTATATACCAGCCGCGATGACCAAAATGCTGGCACTAAGGCATTTGGACTGCCAAATGCCTTAGTGCCAGCATTTTGGTCACGCGTGCATCGAACAGGTGGTCTGAGAAGCAAAGGAAATTATTAAAGTAAATGAATATTAATCTAATCATTATTAATAATAATCGTTGTTGATTCTCACAGCTATCAAATATGCAGTCTTCAATCTCGACGTTATATAAGTATAGTAAGTTTTATGTAAGTAATTGTATTCATTGTAATTATGTAAGTAGGTATATTACATTATTTTTTATATAATTAAGTATATTATACGTTATATATATATATTTAATTATATATACATATTTTAGTCTGAAATCAATTTTACTGCACCGCTACCATTTCTTTTCTTGCACATCCAGGTTGACTGGTAGATAAGGCTTCATAGCATTAAGTCCTCCTTGCACATAATTTTATGCTAAGGTATAAATAAATGTTATAGCTTTGAAGCGCATATCAGCCATACTGATAAGCCATAATATTAATTTAAAATACTGATAAGCATGAGAATTTATATTTCACGGTCGCGAGGTCGGCGACATTCGACCGGACTCTCGCTTTCGAGAGAAAAGGAAAGTGGCTACTCGTACTCCTGTTTCGGTGGCTAGCTGCGATACGTCAGGCTATAGTTTAATTAGTGTCTCTTATTAAATAGTTAAGGTTATTTGAGAAAACAAAAAGTATTGAGTGATGAGCGTATATCACTTCACACTAATATTATAAAGGTGAAAGTTTGTATGTGTGTTTCTATGTATGTGTGTATGTTTGTTACTCCTTCACGCTCAAACGGCTGAATGGATTTGGATGAAATTAAGTACCAAGATAGCCTATACACTGGATTAACATATAGGCTACATTTTATCCCGGAACAGTGAAATTTTCCCGTGGGATGAGCAAATTATTAAAATACTTTTATCTGCCAGTGAAACCGCGGGGCGCAACTAATAAATAAATAAATAAGAAAATAAATAATTAAATAAATAAATATGTGTATAAATAAGTAATTATTTATAAGTAAGTAATTAAATATCAGAAAGTAAAGTTCGAAGTAAATTTTATAATTTAAACTAGCGTCTGCCCGCGGCTTCGCTCGCGCGGCCTATAGTATATTAAAGTAAAATAATATTTATTTAAATTTAATTAATTAGGTACGTGTTTTCCACTGAAACACTACATCCCATAAGTATACTTAAAGCTATATCAAATCTTCCCGAAATCTATTCATAGAGTAGGTACCTACTGAGCTTGTATTGCCCATTGCCCTATCTGACATCAAAATGCCATTTATCACATTTAAGTCGACGCTTCAACTATTTCCGTCTACGTAATGGCAAAGCCCACTAGTTCGTACTAATCACTTATTTGTTTGAAGCAACAAATAAAAGTTTACCTACATTGAGCAAACGCTTTATTCATACGCAGTTGTGAAAATCAAAGTAGTTATTGTTGAAATAATCATTAAAATTGGTATGCTTGTGAAATTTTATGTTAAAAATGTAGAGTCTATTTAAAGTCAATCTTTTAAACATTGCTTACAATTATGTTTAATGTTTGAACTCGAAATCATGATTAAAATTCTAAAATAACTTTATAGATGTTAAAATTGGGGAGTAAGCTGATGAATGCGTAACGAAGCAAATGTAATTTGAAATATTGGTTCACATAGATGTCAACATAAAAAAGTTAATGTCTGGTAAAATAACAATTTACAATTGTCAAGATGGCGACATTAAACACAGCAAAAACCTAGTTATACCGGCCGATAGATGGAGCTAAAATAAATGAGTTTTACTTCAGTCGTGTGGTCTAAAGCACACTCTTTTTTGTTTAAAAATCATGCCTAATAGTTCCTACGTGTCTTGAAAGCGTCATCATGGTCATCGTAAACCTAAAGATGTCCACTAGTGAATGTTCTATAACATATTTTTTCACAACTCCATCAATATGGGTATCCAATGAAAGGGCTTGAAAAGTAAAATACTACACTCTATAATAAACTTCAAATCCATGATGGCCGCCACCACAAAATGGCGAATCACATTTCTCACACATCACAAATTTTTTTTATTTACTGTTGAATAGGCTCGCGTTTGACCACTATCGCACCTGATGGTAAGTGACGATGCGATCTAGGATGTAACACGCTCGCCTAGAAGATACCTGTTCACTCTCGATTTGAAGACTCCAAGGTTGTAGTTTTCGGGTAAAGCGTTCCACGTAAAATACTTGTTTAGAAAAGCTTATGATTTTCAATCTATCAAGTCAGATGGATAACATATTATATTAAATTCAACAAAGCTCTACATGGTTTATTTTTAGCAGCAAACATGCTTAAAACAACTTGTTTCCTATACATTTCACCTTCATGAGTTCACGAGTAGTTCAATGCAAGTTTTAAAATACCCCCGTCTTCACTAAAGTGTGCAAGCTCCTAAGTCACACTTATCTTTCTATAACGTACCCAAACAAAAAGTTCTCACAGCACAGGTGTTAAGCTATCTCAGTTAGCATCAAAATGACACCGCAGATAAAGTACATTATTAACAACGCCAATTTCTTCTGCACTTGACCTGCATTACGCAACACGCCATCACGGCACCATTAGCGATCATTACCGTCTGTTGCCCCCGTGATCTGATGACCGTAATGATATACCGCACTGTCATTCTAATGCCTTATCGTGATACATCGGCTCATAAGGCTTTTGTACCTGTACTAGCTTCGCCAGCACCGTCAACTGCTGATTTTTTTTTTGAACGAGCGAATGCTGTAGGTCTCTATCGACCTTTACAGCATTACCGGGCGGGAGGGCACGCGCTTAAGGCGCCCAGTCGTCAAAAGTGGGAGGCAACTAGCTCAAGGGCACCCCTGGGGTGCGAGCCTCGGCTTGGGCCGTTGCCGGGATAAGAGGATCGAGAAGACTACGTCCACTGGAAGAGTGGACCCTATTGAAAGTCACGACCGTTCTAGCTAACCTACGGGGGGTACGTCGACCTCGCCGGCGGGGTCGGTATCTGATTGTGTTACGCTGGTATCCTATACCGGTGCCGAAAGCGGTACCTGAGCCAGAAAAGCTAGACTGGTCCGGTGATCCTAGCGCAGCCGATACTACGGCTGCTATAGGATCATTCGGGTCGCTCAAGACGTGTCTTGGGCGGCGACGACGGGGTGCTAGAATTTTTCGTAATGTAACGAATTACGAGGTGAGCTAAACGTTTGTCTGATGTACAGGGACACGGCTGCCTATATCAGTGTCACTGGGAACTCTAAAGTATAGAGTTTCGCGTGACACTGCACTGCTCACGTTATCCTGAGACATCAGCACAGTCCAGTAACTAATTAATAGACTGTGAGAAGGTGATAAAGTCTCATTTATCCAGTAATTTCACTAGCTACAGTGCTCTTCAAACCAGAACTTAGCAGTGTTTGCGCACTACTGCTTTGCAGCAGGATAACTGCAGGCAAAGCGGTGGTACTTACTTAGACAAACTTTGCAGAATATTACTACCACCTAGTAAAAAATTGCGTCTAAAGTGGCGTTTTATGGAGGAATCCACTTTACATTTAGTTATTAATTAATAGGGGAGGTCGCCATTGGTTTACAGGTATTTATGTGATATTGAGGAGGCTAGCTTGACGAGTATTATATTTATTAGCTTCCAACTTACTCCCACACCACGTATATGGCTTAACCATGATGATTTCTTTGAGCAAAAAATCAAACCTCGTTGCTGGATTCGAACCTATGATCCCCGCATCGTTAGCCGACATCACTACCAACTCAGTTATCCATGAAATCATGTGAAGCGTCGAAATACCTAATAATATAATTATTTGCTGCTCTCAAGTATATTTACTAAACATACAAAGTTGGTCAGTGAGCTCTCGCAAGCACTTGTCATGTTGTAATATTTGAGCATTGTGTTAGGGTGACAGGTTATAGGCACAAGGTGCTAAAATAGCTAAAACTGTTACAAAACGATGCCGATGTCTTAAAGCTTTAACAGGTGAGATATTGATTTTGAATAATTACATTGTTTTAAAATTTTTGAATAACAAAATCAGCTATAGGGTCAAATTTATTACGTATTAATGTAACTACAACTATTACACGGCTAAAACTCACGAGATACAGTCGAATAACTCGACCGGTGTTCGGGCAATAAAGATGCCCATCCTCAAGGAGTACGCGCGGCGGCGGCGGCGGCGCGAACACCGGTCGAGTTATTCGACTGTATCTCGTGAGTTTTAGCCGTGTAATAGATGTAGTTATGAGTACTACTCACGTCAGTTTCTATAACGTATTAATGTATACTGAAAAAACCATCTAAGTGCAAGTACTTAAAACGTACTTTAAACTTACCCGTCGAGGTTTCCGATTTGAAGACTGCATTAATATTATGAAGATAGGTTTTATAGATTAATAACTAATAGTATATCGATCTGAATAACAACGTTCAATAGGTATTTTTTTTTTTTTTATTATATAGCCTTTTTATGAGATTGTATAAGGTAACAATAAAATAGTCAATTTCATGTGAACAACACACGCACCATGTTCACGGGTAGACTGAAGAATGCGGGTGGATGATGAAATAATTCTAATTATAAACAAAAAAAAAACGATTCTTTTTAACTCTCAGTCTTTAATTCGAGTACCATTGGACTTCGAACTCGATCGTAAATACCAAAATCCACTCATGATCACTCCATAATTGTTTACTACGTAAGTAGGTACTAATTATTAAAACTGTAGTGAATAACAGTAAAAGTTTATAATCGTGGTATTACTCAATTAAAATAAAAAGTTGGAAAGTGGTAGTACTAGGTGGTAGGACTTTGTTGCAAAGTTCGTCTAGGTAGGTCCACCGCTTTGCCAGTTATTCGGCCGCCAAGCAGTAGTGCGCAAGCACTACTGTGTTCCGGTTTGAAGGGCACTGTAGCCAGTTAATTATTGAGCAATTGAGACTTTATGATCTGATCTCACAGTAAGTAATCTTATTACCAGAATGTGCTGATGTCTCAGGATGATGTGCGCAGTGCAGTGTTGCTCGAAACTCTATTTTGGAGTTCCGATTGACACTGTTCTGTTATGGGTAGCCGTGGCGCTTAACATCAGGTGAACGGCTAGCTCGTCAATTCATTCAGTAACATATAAAAAGTGAGTATGTCTAGCTGTCTGTATTCGCGATTAAACGTGTGATATCTCGATGAATGGTATGAAGATACTCGTAATTCGAGCACCGTGAAAAGATTTGTATAATTTTTATTAAGCTTCAGTGAACTGTGCCGAAATATAGGGAATTTGTGTATTTTATTACTTTGTGAAAGTACATCTTTCTTAGCCAACACTTTATTGTATACAGATTTAATAGCGATAACCTTTGTAACATTATTGATCATAAATCAATAGATGTACAGAAAGTTAAGCAAGCAATGTCTAAGCAATTCCTTTGGTGGAGATGCGACGACGCGTTGCATTGCAACTCTATGCAAGTTGTAGTTAATGGAAAATATCGCAATTGATCGTGTCTAAGAACGCTATTACCTAATTTATGTGATTACTGAATTTTTTTGCAAACTCCATTCTTCTGACCTTCAGGTCAAGATCTTGCGTTTCCTCGCCTTTATGCATATAATTATGCATATTACATATAATTACCTAAATTAATTATTTACACTTTTTTATAGCCTCTGTGGTTGAGCAGATCGGCTCATAACCCGGAGGCGGTGGGTTCGATTTCCGCGGCAGGACAAGAATTTGTTGAAAAAAAGCAAATGCACGTTCCGAGTCTGGGTGTTGTGGGACCATGGTCCTCGCAGTTCCTGGGTCCCTAGACACAGGGAATCCTAGTTAGGGTCCAGGATCTCTGTATGTGATCGTTGGGCGTTATTATTATTATTTATTATTACAAATCACAAGCCTATTATCCTGGACCCTAATTAGGATTCGCTGTTTCAAGGAACCCAGGAACTACGTGGATTATTTCCCTTTTTTGTGCACCAATACTTAGCCTGTCGCAGGAATCAACCCCGCAGCCCGGGCTATCAGCCGACCTATTATTTTAACCATAAGGATAAAATATCCTCCATCAAAGTTTAGTTGCTAATTTACCTATTAAAACAACTTTTCAAATATAGCATACTAGCTTCTGCTACCGGCTTCGCCCGCGTGGGCTACCTCTCAGAAACAATTAATTTTTCGGGATAAAATTAACTTAACCCTCTTAAATTAATAAATGGATGAAATCTCGTGCGTGACAATTTCTTTACGGACGTTCATTGCCCGTTCCGGAGTCCCAACAAATCAAATAGGAAAGGGATTGAAAGAGGTCTCCCGCCCAGTGACGCTATCCTGCCGGTGACGCTATCCCGCCCGGTGACGCTATCCCGCCCGATGATGCTGTAATGGTCGGTAGAGATCAAACCCTACCAAAAAATTTACAGCTGGAAAGCAATTACTTAAATCTAACTAACTTACATTCCAGAAATTTGAGAAGTTTCAACTATCAAAAACTTGGAATAATTAAATCTTTGTGTGAAATTCTGCACAAATTACAAAAAAAAACTAGAAACACAACCACGCCAATCTAAACCTAAGAATACACAATTTTAATAATCCAAGTAATGATCATGAATATTATATATTCAAAGAGTAAATGACTAATGAGTAGTCAGTAATCGTTAGTCAATTAAACCATGAGAAACTGTTTTAGTTGCATTCCGGTATTATTATATCTCATACCATTTCAAATACCATAAATTACCGACTAATAAATTAACTCTGCTTTGCACCACCAAGGTCGATACTTTAATACAAACTGTTAGTGCATTTGAAAGGTTTATGGTGGCTTCAATGATTTTGTTGATTTTGTTTGTCTGGAAAAACAACATACGTGGATAAGTTGAAAACTAAAATAATTTCGGAAAAACAGCTAAGCTGAAAATACGCATTCTGTAAATCGGTACATACAAAATCATAAAATACCTGTTTTGTTTTTTTTTCTCTCACTAGTAGTAGTTTTGAGGAGGAAAAGTAGAGCTCTAGTGCACATATGCATCCCTAGTACGAACCAAGAACTAAACTTTTTATCCACTGCCACCCTTTTTAGGAGGGGAGGGGGCGCTAGATTGCAATGTTACAAAAGACGTTTCTCATTTGAAAATTTTCATCGTAACTATGTAAGTGATTATGCACATAAACTATGCATTGAAACTGTTAAATCTATACCATGTCTCTATTGGTTGCATGCAAGTTTTTCTCGAGATTTAGGCATTTTTACAGCGACGGTTCTAGTTTACGACAAATCATACTGCAGTTTTATTAATTGATCACCATACTGTTATTACAAGTACGATACAGTTCTAATTGATTTATGATGTAATATGCTTTATTTCAAGTATACTGTGGGGTTATTTAAATAGTAGGAGGGTATAGAACATGAAAATAATTGTGTTATTGGCGTAATTTAACAGTATCTACTATACACGGTGGAATTTAATTCGTTCTTTTCCTTTAATGTATGTCTATATCATAGACTGAGTAGTCTATGATATAGAACGCTCCTATAAAACTAAATACTAAAAATACTTATGAAATAAAACTTAAACATACCTAGGTATTATGGAATTACTGCGAATTCAAATTCTAAAGAAAAGCCTTGCGACATTGAACAAAGCAGTTGTTTTATTACCTACGACACATTCACAAAACGCTCAGCTGGTGCCCGCGCGTTGCGTTTAATATACATTTCGGCTGTTATCCAGTTATTTTGGGAGGCATTTTTTAATTGCACGTTGTACGATTTTTTATAGCATGATCCGAGTACATACATTTAAGGAAAAGTACAAATTAAATTCCACCGTGTATATGGGTGGTAGGATTTTTCTGCAATATTCGTCTAAGTAGGCACCATCACTTGGCAAGTTTTTTTTTGTCACCAAGCAGTAGTGTGAAAGCGTGAAGCGGGGTGAGGCGGGCAGTACAGTGTCACGTGAAACTTTATATTTTAAGAGTGACACTTGAAGAAATATGCATAAAAGTATAATCAAAATGCATACTTAATCTAATTAAACCTAATAATATTACTAGTTAAAGAGTGAGCCTAAATCTGGTATGCTGTATTGCTTTATACATGAAACAAAGATGTGTTTGAATACTAGATATGTGGAACCATGATCCTCGTAGTTCCTGGGTCCCTAGACACAGGGAATCTTAGTTAGGGTCCAGGATCTATGTATGTGATCGTTGGGCGTTAATTATTTATTTAATACGATCTATAGTTACTTTAATTTAATGTGTAACTAATCTCAATTTTTTATATTACAAACAAGGCCGCAAAGAAAAAGCAATACATTTAATATTTTATTTATTTTTTTATTTATGACCCTCTTTTTACCTACAATATTACTTTTTCTTCAATTATTATTTTATTTATGTTCTTATGATTAGTTTAGTTTTTTTTTTCTTTTTCTTAAGTTCAATTATATAAGTAACCTTTTTTTGTGTATTGTTGTGTAAATTAAATAAATTTATATATATTTTTATCAATGAACAGTTTATCAAAGTTAAACAGTTTCATGCTTACAGGAAACATTATATTTTATGCCTCACACCTGCCAAACTACGACTTCATTATCATATATGAGGTTGCATTAAAATCCGTTTATAAACAAAAGTTTAACTGCAGGCCTTCAAAAGTAGTTAATTACGTTGAAAATTGTACAAACTATTATATCGTAAAAATCTTGTTTTGTGATGAATGGAGATTGTCAAATCATTTATCTTCACAGTTATTTATGGACGCCTATAAAGTTTAGAGTCCATTATAATGTTAATAGACTTTATTATTGTGTACTGTGTCAATCGTCAGTCTGTTTTTAGAGTTCCGTGCCCATTTTTGAAAAACGAAACCATTCGATTTCGATTTCGATTCGACGATTTTTTTTTATCGCAGCCCTTTTTCTTGGAATGTTATTCGTTAGAATTTATATCGAATACTGAAAGGCTCATAATCCTATAAAAAACGAAATCTGTCATCATTAGCCTCTGTGATGTGGTGGTTGAGTAGGTCGGCTCATAACCCGGAGGCGGCGGGTTTGATTCCTGCCGCAGGATAAGTATTTGTGCACAGAAAAAAAAGCGCAAATACTTGTTCTGTGTCTGGGTGCTGTGGGACTATGGCCCTCGTAGTTCCTGGGTCCCTAGACACAGGGAACCCTAGTTAGAGTCCGGAATCTATGTATGTGATCGTTGGGCGTTATTATTATTATTATTGCTATTATTATCATTATCGTCATCATTACTGTCATTTTCACGTCTACGGCTGAATATAAACCTCTTCCATAGAGCGCCACTTTGAGCGGCTACTTGGCTCGTGCTTCCATTGGCTCTCCGCGTTTCTGACCAGTGACTACTGACTAATGGGTCCACCTAGTGAGTAACCCACGCTGCGTCTACCAGACAGTTTTAAGGCTACTTTGTGGTCATCACAAACTATAAGGTGGAGTTTTGGCGGGAAAACGAAAAAGATCGCGTCACCGCATTGTACTATTGTACTATTTAAAACTTATGTTATTTTCAGTGTTAGTGCATAAAATTGGTAGCGTTATGACTTGGACTGTGACTTGACTTGACACATATATTAGGTCTTTACCTATGAAATTGCCGTTTTGTTTGAAAAAAGTTAAAGTATTTTTTTTTCGAACTTATTAATTTCTTTTATTCAAAGTAATCACCCCTGCAATCAATGCATCTTTGCCAACGCTGTGGCAGTTTATGGATGCCCTTCTTGAAAAAATCAGCAGGACGAGAGACAACAAACTCTTCAAAGGCGTTTTGTACTGCCTCTCGGGAATTGATTTTTTTTCCCGCAAAAAAGTTGTCCAAATTTTGGAAAAAGTAATAGTCGGTAGGCGTAAGATCTGGTGAGTATGGCGGATGAGGGAGAGCTTCCAAACCCAACTCATGCAGCTTAGAGACGGTCTGTTGTGCAGTATGGGGTCGCGCGTTGTCGTGAAGTAGCAGTGGAGACGACCGATTGACCAAAGCTGGTTGCAGACGTGCGAGTTTCGCCATCATTGTGGTCAGTTCTTCAATGTACACATCTGCAGTAATGCTCTCGCCATTTTGTAAAAAGCTATGATGAATCACACCAGCACTACACCACCAAACTGTGACCATCACCTTTCTAGGGGTCATTTTACGTTTTGCACATTGCTTTGGTACCGAACCAGGATCTAACCAACTTGCTGAGCACTTTCGATTGTCAAAAAGAATCCATTTTTCGTCGCACGTAACAATTCGGTTCAAAATTCCTTCATTTCTATGCCTGTTAAGCAGCGCAAGGCAAGTCTCGACGCGTACGTTGCGCTGGCGATCGTTAAGTTCGTGGGGCACCCATCTATCAAGCTTTTTTATCTTGCCAATCTGTCGCAAATGGACCAATATTTTTTTGATGCTAACATCAAAAGCTGCTGCCAGCTCAGCTGTAGATTGAGATTCATCAGCTTCCACAATCGCCTTTAATTCATCATTGTTGACCAAAGTTTCCGGACGACCACGAGGTTCATTTATCAAGTCAAAATTCCCAGAACGGAACCGAGCAAACCAATAACGGGTTGTACGTTCGTTTGTACAGTTTTCTCCGTAAACGTCGTTGATGTTACGTGTCGTTTGTGCCGCGTTGGTGCCACGACGGAACTCATATTCCATAATTACACGAAATTTCAAAGTATCCATTATGAGGAAAAATGTTGAAATGTAATGAAAATACAACGCTAATCAATAAACAAAAGACTTATATTGTAAATAGAATGTCATATTTTTAAAACAAAATTAATTTGAATTTAGAATTCATAGCCAATCAAAAATTTTTTTTGTTTGAAAAAGTCTGTACTGCAATACGGCAATTTCATAGGTAAAGACCTATTATTAATTAACTTGAAAAATTATCAATTGCTTGACATTGGCTAAATACACAAAAGCGTGGAGCAAAATAAATAAAAAACTATGAAGTGTTTTATAGCATAATTAAAGGAAAATAACAGGTATGCTTTAGACTGAAGTAAAAGTTCTATACGATACGTAACTCTCTCTTTCTATTTTCACTAGCTTACAACCTCCCCCTCAACTTCCGTTCGCCTCACCCGATCAATTTCCGTAACGCTCTCGTCAGGCATTCACCAGCCTACTCCCCAAGTCAAGAGTGCGTAAAGATGATTTACTTAAAAAAAACATAAATTTCTAGAGAACTAGACAAGCTGAATGCATCGTAACCTTAATACTAACTTCCTTCTCGTGTAGGCAAGTGGTTAGCCCTGGTGTTACGATATTTGTACCGGGTGAAGGTTTTTGACTTAGTCATGTGTCAACCGTTTCAAGTTATTGTAAGTATTGGACGTGATCTCTGAATTGTTTTCTTCCTGTAAAAAATAGTGTTTTGGTTGACAGTACTGCCGGAAGGGCCATAATTGCTTGGTACTATCATAAAATCATGGATGAATCTTGCTCAGTAAAATTGAGTTTGGTGGGGGATGGAGCGCGATGAAAATGTCGAAAAAGCAGTCAATTCTCGTTGATTAGCAGAAGCATCAAGACATATAACACTTGTTAGTTGACTCTATATTGGAAATATAAGAAATGTAATGTGTATAAAAAAATAAGCAATAGATAGATAGATATATTGATAGATAACTCTTTATTGTCTCACCAACGAAATTCATACAATACAGGAATTATTAAATCTTACATACAAGTGCAACAATGGGCGGTCTTATCGCTAATAGCGATCTCTTCCAGACAACCTTTGGATGGAAAGTATCAAAAGATAATACACGGCGGTTTAAAACAATTTAGAATAAAAAGAAATATAGATAAAAATAAGCTATTAGGTACCTATAACACGGTAAAAATAAATATAAATACATCCTAATACTTACATATTTTATAATAAAATAAACTAATACATATTTATTACAAAAGCAAGAATAAGTTACAATATAATACTAGATAGCAGCAGTAACATGACAGATAATATTTGTGCACCATATCTTTAAATATGGCCTGGGACTTAGCGTGCAATATACAAAATGGAAGAGGCATTGCGTTTTAACTTCATGAATATATCATACTGCTATATACAACTGGTGAAAGAGTCAGTGTGAGTGAAATTAGAGCCACAATTTGGTTTAAATATGTATTTTAATATAGTGTACTTTATTCTTATACTTTTTTTTTTTTGTTACAATGTTGTATTGGGCTTGCTATTTAGGATTTATTAGACTATTGGAAAACCACACCTTATAAGTACAGAAAATTATATTTATAACAATTAAAAACAATATTATATAGCAATTCTTATACTTATATATTAACTACACTAATACCAAATAAAAAAATTAAGTTTGTTAGATCGTTCGAAAACCTCCATAAAACGCAACTTTGAACGGTTATCGTAAGGAGGGTTTTCCATTATCAGCACGCTGGTCAGCCGGCTTGGTAATCACAGAAGATTTTAATGTACCGAGAAGAATGCTGCCCATTCCCTGGACATTCCCTTAGCAGGATCTTACGACACCTATTGGAAGATAAGAGCATTTAAACTAATTTAAGTAAGTTAAATGCTCGAAAACTGGACAGAGACATGAGATAGTAGTAATAATGTTTAATGTTTTGTGATAGTTTTATTTTATTTGGGAAGCTTACAGCTTATTTATGACAGATTCTTCCAAAAAGTTGTCTGGAAGAGATTGCTCTAAGCGATGAGGGGTAATATGGGGTCATATTGTACAAATATTAGTTAATTATGTAAGTTTTTCTTTTCTAGTGCATCTATCCAGTGGATTTTGTATGTATACATATAACAAGAACCACGAAACCAATTCTGAAATTTTTTTAAGCAGTAGAAAGCTAAATTATTCATAATATTTATAGGTTGGGCATTATTATGATACTATGTTTCGCCCGCGGCTACGCTCACCTTTGTTTTGACACCATGAAGATTAGAAGATTAAGATTACGTTTATTAAATTACAATATCCGATATATCCGATTTCTCACAAATGAATAGAAATCGTTAATTGCCACTGGTTCTCCGCAGCCAATGCCAGTCAGTATACTTGATATTGATACGTACGTAACGTAATATCTCTGGTATGCGTTAAAATAAATTAGATAAATTAGTAGGCGTTAAGAAGTTAAGATTCACAACCTGTATATTTGCAATTTGTAAATGACATATCACCCTCCCTGTATAAAGTCATCCACAGATTGGTACATAAGCAAAACTGAAGAAGTAAGACAAACATTATTTCAAAATAAACTTGAGTTACAAAGTTGTAACCGCAAAATTTTTCGTAGAACATAAATTTAGATGAAATATAAACTTTACTTAGCCACTCAATTTCGAAATGGATTTCAGTTGATGAGGTTTTAAGCGTAGACATCAGCAACTTGCTATTACTAGCCTTACCAGACGTTGGGTCGCTAAATAAATGTAATAATACCACGCCGGATAAAAGTCCTCCAACCGCATGGATTCTAGCCCACCCGACAAGTTTCCTACTAATATTAAAAATGTGAAAGTTTGCGAGTATGAATGAATGTTTGTCACTCTTTCACGCAAAACCTACTAAACGGATTTGGATGAAATTTGAAACACAGATAGTTTATAACCTTTTTTTTTTTGGGCGGGGAAATGCCCTTGCACTTTCCTGCCACCAAGGGGGTGGTGGCAGGGGGTGTGTGGGACTTGAACCCACTAAAACCTCCCGTGAGCACCTCGTCCGCCGTACCAGGGGCGAGAAGGGGTCGCGACTGCAGTCCAGTCCAGATTCTCTTCGAATAATGATTAATAGCAGTATCGCTTGCTTAGCGTAATCAACTGATTAATTCTTATGTAAAATAAAAATTTAAGAATCACGAACGGCATTTATCTTAAGTAAAAGATGCCATGGCTTTAGGAGCTGATGAATGCGGATTCTAATTTATTCTGTACGCAATTAAATCTTAAACATTAAAAATTAATCTCCCTATGTTTTTTTACAGATAATATGCATTTATTTTCAGAATCAAGACACGTACCACGTTTAAATCAAAGAAGCTGGATCTACATTACAGGCGTTATTGTGTAGGTAAAACTAGGGTACGTCGGCAGGCACGCAGGTTTTACCAGGTGGTAGGACTTTTCTGCTAAGTTCGTCTACGTAAGTACCACGGCTTTGTCAGTCTTTCTGCTGCCAAGCTGTTCCAGTTTGAGGGGCATTGTAGCTAGTGAAATTACTAGATCAAGAGACTTTATGGGTTAATCTCGCAGTCTAGTAATCTTATTACTATGTGCTGTGCTGTGACTGTGCTGATGTCTCAAAGTAACGTGACGTCAGTGTCACGCAAAGCTCTATATTGTAGAGTTCTGAGTGATACTGCAACCGATATAAGTAGCCGTATCTCTTCACATCAGGCAAACGTCTAGCTCGTCACGTCATCACATAAATCGAAATATATATAACTCAATGGTGACTGACGGATTGACTGACTGACATAGTGATCTATCAACGCACAGCCCAAACCACTGGACGGATCGAGCTGAAATTTGGCATGCAGGTAAATGTTATGACGTAGGCATCCTTTAAGAAAAGGTTCTTTAAAATTCCACCCTTGGGTGGTTGAATTATTTTCCCATAGGCCACGCCGCGGGCGAAGCTGCGGGTAGAAGCTCATAAGTAATAAAGATTTTACCGAGTGCCATAAAGATGTCCTCATCTAGAGACGGAATGGACGAAGCCGGTAGTGGTTTTAGTAAGTATTTTGTCTGTAGATGAGTCTCAAAGATCCACCTTGCCTCACCCATGGCAGATGGAATTTATAAAGGATTTTAAAAACATCTGTAAAACGGGTACGGCTGTAGCACAAAATATTGACCAACGCATACAAAAATTATACCAACATTTCGCAACCATAGGAGGCCGAAGCCTGGCCTTGCACGTCCGTTCAATTATTATAATTCGTTTTCACTTCCTACAATTTAGTAAAGTTATAGCACGCCACGTATGCATGGAGGAAATAGATCAAATTTTGATTCGTGTATTCACTTTGTCATAGGTAAAGATAAATCTTATTATGACATAACTACAGCAATAGATTTGTTTGGGTATGTGTATTCCCTTGGTCATAGGTAAAGTTCAAAATTGTAATACCCATCTCAACTAAAGTTTGATAACTCCACAGTTCACAGTTATTCTTCTATGATACACCTACTGCAATGTGTTTGAGTATGTCACAGAAGAATAAATGTGAACTTAGGAGCTACTTAACTTTAGTTTAGACGGGCATCAGTTTTGTTACTGCTGTGGTTAAAATGAACCGACACTCATTCAATGCTTGTTTCTTTTTGTTCTTTATTCGTAGGTCATTTGGTGCAATCATGCAACTTGATTTGTGCCTTATTTATAATCAAGCATTAAATAAATGTTTCTATCCTATTCTTCCTGGCAACATTTGCATGGTGGAAATTGTTTGATTTGACAGTAAATATGTGATAGATAGAGAACTTTTTATTGTCTCACCATCTAAATATGCAAGCAAAATGTAATAGGACAAATTCGGTGCAAGCAGGAATAAAATTAAACCTACGAACTAGTGTAATGATAGGCGGTCTTATCGCGAACAGTGATCTCTTGACAACAAAAAACACGTAAATTACTAAACAAAAACTTACCTTTTCTTTCGATAAAAAAGGTTTAGATAATAATATCTTAACACAAAACAACAAACGTAGATAATCCTTAGACTGATTATGACAATATCACAAAAAAGACATTATATGTTAAAAGTATCCAAAATTACGTATCAAGATTAATATTAATATAATACCAATTCGTAGCCCCATACAAAAGACGTCAACGCGCTACATGATATTTGTGATATTTTTCGTGCTTCTTATATAGAGTCAGCGGTAATACCTCTACCGATTAGCTTAGTTCCATAACCGACAGATAAGAGCAGGACCGTGTATTCCTTCACCAAAAAATTAACCTCATTATGTAATATTTGGCCCGTTGGGGACACGGAATTCATAGAGCGTTTTTCAAAGTTTATCAAAATGACTGGTAGACGCGACGCTTGACCAAAATTCTGGCAATAATTTGGCACAACGAATCAGCATTGCGATTCAACAAGGCAATGCTGCCAACATGTTTGGAATGCTACCTACTAGTAGTGGGCTGGAGTATCCAAATACCCCATTGTACACAAATGAACTGTTTATAGATCATCGCGGCTAGTATATAGTCCAATTTTTGTGTTAGTAGTAGTGTAGTAGTAGTATTTAATAGTAGTTGATATATTATTGTAGTAATTCGTTAGATAAATATTCAAACCTACGTCATCGAATCACAAGTTGACCTCACACCAACTTGGCTATTATCGCCTCATCTATTCTGTAATGATTCTAGAGTCTCACGATTCCAATGGACTCACGGACCTTACCTTTTTACGTGCATAGGGTATCGACACACTGAGCTACTCGCTTCAATGGCGGACCATTAGTGCCGTATATAATATTGTCAGTAACACAACTTTGGAAAAAAATGTTTTACAAAAAAAGAAAACGAATGTGCTATGGACTGAGGTAAAAGTTCTTTAGCTCCATTTATCGACCGGTATAACTTTGTTTTTACTTTTTACTTTGTTTAATGTTCGTGTCGCCATCTTGATAATTGGAGGGGTGAGAATAAAAAGGGTTTAACTGACTTTTCACAAAATGACTTATGGGTATCGTTGGTTTCAGCGTGAAATTATCTTCAATAATACATTCTCAAAATACAGAAATGAGGCTTAAATCTCGAGATTTTGAGTCAAAAACGGTTTATCTGTCATAGGAATACAGTTCGCTTAGCATAAAAACATTATTATATATATTTTTACAGTTATTGTATGAATTAGTACTATATTTAGTATTTTAAAAGAGAATTAAAACATTTTCAAGCAACTGAAACTTGTATAAACCTTTTCTATTACCTTATAAGCACTTTACATTAAAATGACACCGTTGACGTTTAAAGTCAATTTTCTCGGAACTGTCAATTTGACAATTAAACCTTTTTTATTCTCAACCCTTCAATAGCAAAATTGTCATTTTATCAGACATATCAACATAATAATACAAATTATAAATAATTTTTAACTTTGTTATGTTGACAATGGAGATCTACGTCCACTATCTTATATCTCCATCGCAACTTCTGTTCGCCTTGTTACGCATTTAACAGCTTACTCTTTAGGTCAAGCGTGCGGAAAGAACGTTTACTTCAATAATCAAATAAACTGCTACGAGAACTACATTGCATTAATCATGTGAATAGAATATAATATAATATAAGCATAGAAACAGAGACGCCTATTTACATCACCAGGGTGATCACGTATACGTGATAACTTTAATTGCAATGCAGCAGTTAAATTTTCATCCTAATTTGAAAATTTCCTTAGTTACTATACACATAGACTGCGTATTGAAACTATCAAATTCATACATGTTTCTATTGGTTGCAATCAAGTACATGATCGCCTGAAGTTTCTAGCGCTGTGCAAGCTAAACTGCAGTTTAATTCATTACAGCAGAATCGTTTTTGATTAATCGATGTGACTTCATGGAATGGAGCATCTGAACCTGTATTATTAAATCCTTTGTACTCGTTTTGACTGAACGTCAGTTCGAACTGAGCTACTGCGGCTTACTTTTACTGTGTTACGGTCTCTTGTAGTTTTTATTTTAATGTTACCTAGATTATAGCTTTTTGTTTGTGTTGGACCTGAGATCAAATTGTCGACGGATTCAATTGGGGTTGATGTAGAGCATGCGGACTTTATTAGGGTCAATTGTGTCTTATAGGGCTTATTTGTGTCAATGATTTTTTTACTTGTGTTATATTATGTATTCTACTTTACAATGATAATAATAATTACGCCCAACGATTACATACATAAATCTATATCATCATCATCAAACTCTTCCACTGCTAAATATAGGCACATCCCACGAATAGCGATACTTTGAACGGCTCCTTGTCGCTGGCTTCCATTCGGCTTCTCCCGGTTTTGACCAGCACCTCTACCGCGTAACCGTTCTGGGAATCGGCTTCGCCTGCCATCCCGCACGCGCCAATCAACAAGTCCACGAGTGCGAGCAAGAGAGAACACGATTACGATCTCCACCAGACTTACGCGGTAAGGCCCCTGGTCTTCAACGAAGGGGCGCAAAATTGACTTCAATTTGTTCCCATAAATAAAATAAATAAATAACGCCCAACGATCACACACGTGAATCCTGGACTGTAACCACAATTCCCTGTATCTAGGGACCCAGGAACTACGAAGATCATGGTCCCACAACACCCAAACTCAAAACAAGTATTTGCGCTTTTTTATCTTACCACAAATACGTGTCCTGTCGCGGGAACCACAACTCGCCACTTTTGGATTATGAGCTGACCTGCTCAACCACCACACCATAGAGGCGGTCTAATAAATAAAAAAACAGTTATATGGTCAACTATTTTCATCACCAGAAGAAACTGTCAAAGAGTATGCAGAAGAAGTCACCACGAAAAAGTAGCATACATGGTTTCAAATTTGATTTATTCGTACGAAAAATTGCATTTACGCTTACTGAGAATATATTAAGAAACAAAACATTCATTTTTGACCATTTATAGTCTTTATTCATTAAGGAAATTTTTAATGCACCCATTCAAACAAACACCCCCAATTGAACGTGACAAAACCAACTGTGTTGCTGTTTGCATCCGCTTCTAAGTCATCGAACTTACATGTGCTATGCTATTCGTGACTATGAATATAGTACAAATTTTAACATTCACCGCGACTACAAAAAGTCTACCGACCGACACGAAATGTTAACAAAATCTTTCACTCGACCACTTGCCCCAAATGCATCAAAGCATCGATTTGTATGCTAACTCATCATCGGATATTATGACCAACAATTTAATGTAAAGTGTCGCTTATGACATTGTAATAGGGGTGAGTTGACCGTGTCGTTTTTATGTTTGGGCGTACATTTCAAGTGAAAGTCATTGAGTGTGAAGGTAGATGTTAGTTGTACTAATTGACAATTTGACAGCCTTTGTGGTGTGGTGATTGAGCAGGTCGGCTCATAACCCAGTGGTGGCGGGTTCGATTCCCGCGACAGATCAAGTATTTGTGCACAGCTGCTGTGATCCGGTCTGAAGGCCACTGTAGCTAGTGAAATTACTGGGCAAACGAGGCTTTATGATCTTACAGTTTAGTAATCTTATTGCTAGACTGTGCTGATGTCTCAGTGCAGCGCAGTGCGGTATCGCGCGAAACTTTATATTTTAGAGTTCCGAGTGGCACCGCATCCGTTATAGGTAGCCATGACACTTAACATCATGTGAACGACTAGCTCGTTACGTCATTAATTAGATTTTTTTTAATCTTGTCTAAACGGATCATAATCTGTCTTATTATAGCGTAGAAAGTTTTATGATCCATTTATTAGTCCAATATCCGTTATCCAACATTTTTAATTCTGAGAACATAGTCTGTATCAGCCTTATTAATAAACGGGTATTAGTCTCGGGTTAGTTACTTCAGCTTTTGTCCTTTTTTTGCTACTGAAATATTTAGCTGGATCGAAAGAAACAAAAGATGGTGTAACTAATCTAAAGCTGGTTCGTGTTTATTAATAAGGCTGTATGAGTTTGATTTACTATGAATGTATGCTTAGTTCATTACTAATTACATAGTTTTCATTCACCAAACATACGGTATCAAAACCAGAGACATTGACAACTCGGCCAAGGTTCTACAATCTAGTTTAACAATTTATAGCATGCTTGCAATAAAAAATAATACAAAATATATACTGTTTTACTGCTGTGCATAAATGTACTGTGCCATTCGGGCAACATCTTTTTTTTAAAACCTTGGCTCATCTTTTTTTTTCTATATAGGGACTAGCTTCTGCCCGCGTTTTCACCAGCGTCGCCTATAGGAAACTAAGAAGAAAATTTTTCATAGATAATTCAACCATCCATTTCACCCTTTTAAGGGTGGAATTTCGAAAAACCCTTTCTAAGTGGATACCTACACTTAACAAAGAACACCCTCCAAATTTAAAGTTTCTAGGACCAGTGGCTTGGGCTGTGCGTTGCTATATAAGTCAGTCATTCAGTCAGTCAGGACTTTGAATTTTATATGTCTAGATGGTAAAGCCTAGGCTCGTACCGTGAGCTCCTAGCGGGTGCCTGAATTGGACCGCGTTGACCTTTGTCTCACTTTTTCTCCAGCAGAGAGAGCAAGACGACTGACCCGATAGCTCAGTTGGTAGTAACCCTGCCTTCTGAACTGTGTGGGTTTCGATTCCCACCCAGGACAAACATTTGTGTGATGAACTTGTGTTTGTTCTGTGTCTGGGTGTTATATTGTAATCTATGTATGTATTTACAAACAAAAAGTATCTAAGTATTGTATCAGTTATCTGATTTCCATGGTACAAGCTTTGCATAGTTTGAGGCTAGATGGCGTTGTGTGAGATGTCCAAACATATTATATCACACTTCACACTAATATACAAATATCAAACTTCACACTAATATTATAGAGCCGAAAATTTGTATGTATGTTTGTTACTCTTTCACGCTCAAACGACTGAATGGATTCGGATGAATTTCGGTACCAAGATAGTTTATACACTTGATTAACATATAAGCTACATTATATCCCGGAAAAGTTTTTTTTTCCGTGGGATAAGCAAATAATTAAAATACTTTTTTATCCGCGGGTGAAACCGCAAGGCGCTACTAGTTATTATTGAATTATTCCGTTCAGACTCGCGCTAAGAGCTCACGTTACGGGCCCTGCACTGGCATCCCACGTGGAGCGTGTTGTGTATTTCCCCCTCCAACATGTATGTAAACTAGTATAAGTGTGTGTAGTATAAGTGTAGGTGGTATTATAATAATAATTATAAAATAAAAATAATAATTATAATAATAATTATAAATTAGTATTCGATTTTATTGTATTAATACATAAGTAAATATTGGTCGTTATTAGCCCAATACGATCCCACTGCGGGGATACCTTCTCTCACATTAATAATTTAAAAAAATAGTGCCAGTATTTTTGCTGCCAGTATTCCTTACCTTACCACGCGTTGGTGAATTGGATAGCAAATTTATTATGTAAATAATGTTAATGGGTAAAGCTGTAGTGTGCAAGCACTACTGTGTTCCGGTTTGAAAGGCACTGTAGCTCACTATCTTTCTGAACTGTGGGTTGTGGGTTTCGATTCCCACCAGGACAAACATTTGTGTGATGAACGTAGCTGTTTGTTCTGTGTCTGGGTGTTATATTGTATTCTATGTATGTATTTACAAACAAAAAGTAATGTTGTACAGTCTTAGTGAAATTACTTGGCAAATGAGACTTTATGACCTGATCTCAATCATATTACTAGATTGTGCTGATGTCTCAGGATGACGCGATACTCGTGATACTCTATACCTACTTTAGAGTTTAGAATGACACTGTTGTCGCTTAACATCACAATAACCAAACATAAAAAATAAAAATCAAAAAAGATACATAAAATGTACCAACGCCTCCTGTACTTCATCTGTCCATTTACTTCTTATTAAGCCTACAGCGTTTTTTACAAAGTGAATTGGTAATTATATATTACAATAAATACACGCTAATAAGATGGCCAATAAAATTGGTTTAACCTTGTTATAATCATTTCATAATCTTTACAGACCCGTTATACTTCACGTGCTTGTCTTTATACCCATCTGTATTAAAGATTGACAGCTTTTAAGTTCACACTTATCCCTCTAAGACATATCTACTGCAATTTATTTGAGTACCAACGGCGCTCCTCGGCTTTGCATGGGTATTATCCATCTATATATCCCATAGACGATATATAGATGCATTCATCAAAAATAATGTAGGATTCTAATGGTAAAAGAATTTTTCGAATCGGTCCAATAGTTTCTAAAAGCGTTATAGTAGTTGTGAGGAAGCTCCACACAATATCTGTTTTGCGAGAAACGGACAGGTAATGAAACTATAAAAGCGTACTACTCCGTAACTAATTACCCGATTTTACTCATTTTTTCAATTATTTCATTTATTTTTAAGATATTTTATGAAAACGATATTTACTTGTTCATATTTTATAGTAGTCAAATAGCGTATTGATCGTAAATACTGACATGTTGACCTATTTAACACATTCTTGCCCTTGACATATCAAAACATCTGAAATAATTACGGGTACAAGTATCTTTACACAAGTGAGCATAAAAGTGAAGTATCACCATATAAAGAAATTAAAGTTTGTTTGTGTAGCAATTAACGTGTAGAAGACGGTGTCTACACCTACGGTATATTGCAGTAGCCAAAGCAATAAAAACAAGCAAAACGTACAATTTAATTTTGTAATTTTTAGCAACTTGCTACGCCGAAGATGGCGTAAAAGAGATGCGCAATATTAAACGTTTAAGCTGAAACGCTTCGAGTGTAAAGTTTTCATTCATAAATTCATTAATAACTATCAAATCCACAGTTAAAAGTTCACAAGCACTTTAACACAGTTCAAATATATATAGCTCATGGAAAGCATTCGGTGACGATGACGCGGGTTCCATAATTTTTGTTTGCCCAAACTGTACTAAGCGCGCTCAAAGAAGTTTTAACTTCAAAAATTATGCTTAAACCCAGACCTGTTTTACGTTTTAGAATAATACCTCAATTATTTAATTAATTTAGATAGGAATAGTTAGGGCCCTGGATCTATCTATGTGATCGTTTGGTGTTATTTACCTAATTTAATTTATTTTTAATATAAGCGTTTAGCGCCTATTTGCTCGCCTTGAAATTTGACACGAATTTCTTCTCTATCGATGAGCGAACATATTTTTTTCCTGTTTTGTGGTATAGTTTCTACTTTTCTACAAATAATAAAAGTGTAAAGTTGACTATATGATTTTGTTTATGTCGCTGTTATGCCATAACGGCTGACCAGATTTAGATAAAGTTTTACACACAGATAGCTTACAATATCGAGATCACCATAGAATAATTTTTATCTCGGCACATTGAGAGTTTTCAAAGAAAACGGGTAAATAGCTATTAAAAAACAAATGTTTATTCACCTATGTAAAAAAAAAAACTAGATTATCTCAATAAGTAACGATCGTCAAGTTAAATAAAAATAATTATTATTGAAATGATGATGACATTTTAGGTGATTAAAATCTGACATTTAAATATTAATATGCAAACCAGTACTTAGATAAATGTTATTTCGTGTCTAATTATAATAAAAGGCCATATTTCGTAATAAATACTACTACTAAAATATTAGGCAAAAATATCCATCAAAAATCCTGGTAATTACAATTTATTAATCATTATTACACAATTAAGAACTCGTACAAACATTGCGTCACAAATGAGAAGCCAGTCGGCACTTACTCATTTTACCCCGCTCTATATGGACCTACTAGCTTCTGCCCACGGCTTCGTATAGAAAACAAAGAAGATCATTTTTCATAAATAATTTAACCACCCATGTCACCCTCTTAGGGATGTAATTTCGAAAAACCCTTTCTTACTGGATACCTACAATTTACAAAGAACACACCCTCCAAATTTCAAGTCTCTAGGACCAGCGGTTTACGCTGTCAGTCAGGACTTTGAATTTTATATGTATAGATGTATCCCAATAAACGGGAAAACCACTAACACACAATAAATCATAAACCGGTATAGGTACCATCTCTGTAATAGACCAGCTTGGCGATCACGTAACTCAATTGCAACCAACAGAAACACAAAATTGTATGGATTTGACAGTTTAAATACGCAGTTTATGTGCATAGTTAGTATGGAAATTTCTCCTGTTGCATTGCAAACAAAGTTTCGTGACTTCGTGACCTTCCTCTTTAACATATTACAAGTAATAAATACAACATGTAGGCAAGTTAAGAATAATTAATTAATATCACAAGCACAAAATTGAAAAATAAATAAATGTATGCAATGTATAGACATTTCACACAGCGCCATTTAGCTCCAAACTAAGCAAAGCGTATACTTGTACTATAATTAATTCTGTATATACCCAGATAATGTTCTACAATTTCACGCTCTTCTTAGAGTTGCTAAAATATTTTCTCTCTAATATCTAGCATAATACAACTGAAATGTTACCAAAAACATTAATTACTGCTCTCATTCGCAAAATATGCAGAGTATGTGGCTATCACACACTCATAACATGCAATGAAGACATGCAAACCGTGTTTACAGACATGTCCCAACACAGTGCATGTCAGTAAACAAACTTCATACGCAGCACAAATACAATGGGGAATCTAATATATTCAAGAAAAAAATTGACATTATGAATTTAACATTATTCTCGAAAATCTTAGTGCTTATATAACACAACAGATCAACACAACACTCTTACTAGTAAGTCAAGGTACAAGCAAATTTTTGTTAATATTTTTGAAATTACAATAGATAGATAAATAGATAGCCTCTGTGGTGTGGTGGTTAAGCAGGTCAGCTCATAACCCGGAGGCAGCGAGTTTGATTCCCACAAGACAAGTATTTGTGCACAGGGTGACGTGCGCACTGCGCACTGCAGTGTCACGTCCGCGTGACACTGCAACTGTTATGGGCAGCTATATCGCTTAACATCAGGTGAACGATTAGCTTGTCATGTCATTTTATATAAAAAAGGAGTGTAATTTAGACCAATGTAAAACTTCTTTAGCTCCATCTATCGGCCGGTGTAACTGTACTTTTGCTTTGTTTAATGTTAATGACGCCATCTTGACAATTTTAAATAGTCATTTTACCGGCCATACCAACATAATTATACAATTTTTTTAGTTTGTTCTGTTGATAATGGTGATCTACGTTAACCAACAATTTTCAACATCCATTCGCCTCGCCAGCTCTCTCCCCAAGCGAGAAGTGCGTAAAGAAGCTTCACTTTAAAAAAATATTATTTCTATTTAGTAATAATGTAAGTAGTTGAGCTACTGGCAGTATTCTGTATCCACTCTCACTGCGACTCTCTATTTGTAAATATTGACGATTGTAAAAGGGGAAACGCTGGAAACTCACAATTTCACACTCAATCTCAAAAACAATGTACAATAGACAGAGAAATTACTGGTTTTTACATAGTGGTTTGACGTACGAAGGAGTTTTGTTAAACTAAGACCACTGTGCTACTAGGTGATAGGACTTTTCTGAAAAATTTGTCTAGGTACTCACTGTTTTATTTTTGCATATGTCTAATATCGTAGATATATATAATATCCATTTAAAAGGGGGGTTAAACTGGGGGTTAATTGCATTAATTTCTAAGTCGTAAAATCTTCATGAGAATGTTAATAAAAACTTACTATATTAATACCTACGGGACTAATAAGGTTCCTTTAAATCAGTCCAGAAACTTAGGAGAAATTAATGAACATATAAAAAAATTGAACGGCGTGCCAAAAAGCTCATTGACGACGACACTTTGGTTGGTGAAAGGCTCCAGAGCCTTGCACATCGACGTAAGGTGGCAAGTCTGTCGGTCTTCTACAGATTACACCACGGTGAATGCGCTCAAGAACTGCATGATCTCATTCTCCCATCACCATTCCACTACCGGACTACTAGACGCTCAGCTAAGCGCCATCCTTTCGTGGTCGAAATACCACCCATTCGTACCAAGCGATTTGACTCAACGTTCTTAATTAGAACGGCTAAGGAATGGAGTGCCCTGCCAGCATCTGTGTGACCCGGGCGTGTTCAAGAGGAGAGTGAATAGGTATTTACTTGGCTAGCATGCTACATCTTCGATCGCATCGTCACTTCCCATCAGGTGAGAGCGCGGTCAAATGCAAGACAAGTTTGAAGTAAAAAAAAAAAAAAAACATACATTCCAACATAAATAATCCCCTCCTTTTTAGAAGTTGGTTAATGACTCTAAGCTTCGAATTCAATTACCAGAGTTTTGTTAGTGTAGAAATCATGCCAGGTCATTGTTAGGTTAGACATAGGTCATTTCAAATTGAATGTTAATAAAACCGTTGCAGTTATAATGAGCCAAAAGCATTCACTAAAAACCTAACTGTCAGTGCAATTACATTGCATTACTAGAAAAAAATCTTTCATATCGATCTGAAAACTAAATAACCTTCTGTTTTGATTAGTGATTGAAGTCTTGTGAAATCTGTTAGGATTACTCTTTAAATTGCTTAAGAATTGTATTTGAAGTCAAATTTTAGATTATTATAGGTTTAAAGAAATTTATTCTCAAATAAGACAAAAAAGTCACTTCCATGAGAACATAGTTAGACTTAAAGAATTCTATACAAGTACATTCGTCGTCGCTTTAAATAATGTAGGTAATTATTACGGAGGTGAACCCGCAATCCGGGTTATGAGTCAACCTGCTCAACCACCACGCCACAGAAGCTATCAGCCGACTGATAATAAATTTAAAAAACCTTTCGCATTGAAATTGGTCTGTTGATGGAATTACTGTCCCTAGTACCAAGTATCGTCAACATGGTAACTGAAAAAGGCGTGGCATGAAATTTCTGGGACCAAGCTTTTTTTGTTTTTGTTTTGGCTCCATACTTTTGTGTATTTAGCCAGTGTCAAGTAATTGATAATTTCTCAAGTTATTGTAATTTTATGTGTGTCAAGTCAAAGTCCAAATCATCAAGTCAAGTCATAATCTAGTCTAGTCAAGTCATATGTGGTGGCAACTTTACCAGAAGCTTCTATGGAGTTATGGAAACAACACGTAAAAAATGTTTCACCATCATGTACCCCTTTCCTACTCTCATGCCTGTAATCCAGCGCTTCACAAATAAAATACCACCAATTTTATAACACTGAAAAAAACACAAGTTTTGTAAAATAATACAATGCAGTGACGCGACCTTTTTAGTTATCCCGCCAAAAAACCGGGACCTAGTTTATTACTAGACTGTTCTGTAGACGGGTGTAGTACAGTGTCATGCAAAACTTTATATCTTAAAAGTTCTGACTAGGATTGCAACTGTAGGCAACTACAATAAGCGGCCGTGACGCTATTGACCAGCACGGTACGAGTTTCAGCTACATAAACTGACTACATAATAATAAATGACAACCTCTGTGGTGTAGCGGTTGAGCTGACTCATAACCCGAAGGCGGTGGATTCGATTTCTGCGGCAGGAAAAGTATTTGTGCACAGAAAAAAAGCGCAAATACTTGTTCTGTGTCTGGGTGTTGTGGGACCATGGTCCTCGTAGTTCCTGGGTCCCTAGACACAGGGAATCCTAGTTACGGTCCAGAATCTATCTATGTGATCTTTAGGCGTTATTATTATTATTATAAGAAAATTGAGGATGTTGTTGTGTTCGGTGGTCCATTTAATATATATATATATATAGTCTACGAAATGTGGGTATAGTATAAATAGGGGTAGTGCTTAAAAAAATACTTCTCAAAGTAAAACTCTAACTACGAGGCTAACCTAAGTATCGTGTTAAAATAATTCAGGTTGGTATATTATTAGTCAGACATGTCTGTCCGTGTGTTCACTTATGCCCCTGACGCCTTCTCACGCGAATATCGTCACATAATCACTGCAATTAGTTGTCAACCGCTGCCACAATCGTAATGTTTAAAAAAATTCAAGTTTATAGTTAATCTAAAGTAGACTTACTATAAACTTGAATTTTTTTAAACAGGCTTATGTTTGACCACATTTTGCCTGATGTAGTCGATTAAGTAGCATGCTCGTATAGAAAACTTCTCTTGAAAATTTCCAGAAGCAATTTGGAAATACAGTTTTGAAAAGGTGTCTAAAAAGTCAGCGTATGTTTTCGGCGAAATATGACCCAGGCGTGTTCAAGACAAGAGTGAATAGGTATTTACTTGGCTAGCATACTACACCTTCGATTGCATCGTCACTTCCCATCAGGTGAGAGCGTGGTTAAATACTAGAAAAAAAAAGTTCCACTCTTTAGCGACCTCTTTGCTCTTGTAAGCTTCCAGATTATAGTGATTCTGGTAAAGAGTTCCACTACTGAGCCGTTCGTAATTTACTTAAAGGTTGAATCAATATGCTCGATTCGGAGAAGAGGGATGGCAAACATGATTTTGTAAGTATAGACATTTTACTTTTTTGCTATCGAAATTAAATGTCTCATTACTTATGGTTGGTATAGAATAACGATTAAAAATTCTGACTCAATTTATTGAAGTATAACTTCTTTACGTACGCTTGACTTGGGGAGTAAGCTGGTGAATGCCTAACGAGGCGAACGTTGAAAGTTGTTGGCTCACGTAGGTCTCCATTGTCAACATAAAAAAGTTAAAAATTTAAATTATTATGTTATAGTATGTCTGATAAAATGAAAATTTACAATTGTCTAGATGGTGACATTACCATACAAAGCAAAAACAAAGTTATACCAGGTAATAGATGGAGCTAAACGTTTTACTTCAGTCGTGTGGTGTACAGCACACTTGTTTTTTTTGCATTTTTAGCAGCAGGGTTAGGTTTTTCCAGGTACCTTATAATCACGGTACTGGCGTATAGATTTGAAAGAAAAGAAAGAAAAAAGAAGGAAGATATGATATAGATTTGTTAGTTTCTCATCAGGACCTTGACCAAAATCGTCGAGGTCATCATCCGTAACAATATCACAAGGTCCAGGGGATTCTATGTATTTTAGAAGAAGGAAACACAACAGAATTTAATAATCTTTAGATAAAATAATATTTAAGAAAAATTAAAATTATTAACATTGCCGGGCACTTTATTTTGCAGTTTATGTTTCAGATTTGCCTTTCCAATGTTTTTACGAATAATTATTTTGTTTATTCTGTAGATTGGCCCACAACAACTTGACCACTACGTTATAAGCCACTGATAAATTTTAATTTCTTAATTGCCTAAATATTTATAAAATCAGTACAAAACTAATCTATGAAATCAGCTCATCAACTCCTAAGCACCTTGAAAAAGCATTTAACATTTACTATTAAAATTAAAATCTAGAAAACTTTAATACTCGAATCTAAATACGTATTCATCAATTTATATTTTAATCAATAGTTACATATTTATAACGGCCCATTTTATTATATACTTTGTATAACTTAATTTATATAAATGTCATAGACAGTTTGCTAATAGCGTCGAGTGAACAAGAATTTTAATGAGGACTCAGGAATTAATATCATTATAATACCAAAGTATAATGTATGACTCAGCAGACATTTATTTCATATTATAAACGCCTAATCATATTATTAATGGACTTTCTAATATTGCTGAATTATAGGTTTATTTTTATTTTTATTGTCCATGGGATCAGATAAAAATTCTTACAAAATTCTACAAATAGAAATTGCGAGCGAGACCATGCTAAGATGGTTTGTTTTTCCATTATTATTGGATTTAGCCGTCCCTGCTCATATAAAAAACACCTTGTACCAATTGACAGAATGTTCATACTAATACCATGACAACCTTTGTGGTGTAATGGTTGTGCAAATCGGCTCATATTCCGGATGTGGAGGTGGGTTAGCAGTCGGCAGAACAAGTATTTGTGAACAGGAAAAAAGCGTAAATACTTGTAAAGAGTCTAGGTGTTGTGGGACCATGGTCCTCGTAGTTCCTGTGTCCCTGAACACAGGAAATCCTAGTCCAGGATCTATCTATGTGGTCGTTGGGCGTTATTATTATTATTAATCAACCAATATGAAATAAAGTTATACTAGGTGGTAGGACTTTTTTTCAAAGTTCGTCTAGGTAGGTACCACCGCTTTGCCAGTTACTCTGCCAAGCTTGCTTGTGCTTGCACACTACTGTGTTCCGGTTTAAAGGGCGCTCTAGCTTGTGAAATTAGGGCAATTGGGACCTAGGAACTACGGGTACCATGGGCCCACAACACCTAGACTCAGAACAAGTATTTGCGCTTTTTTTCGATACACAAATACTTGTCCTACCGCGGGAATCGAACCCGCTGCGTCCTGGTTATGAGCCGACCTGCTCAACCACCACACCACAGAGGCTAGGGTGCGGTATTCTGATAATGAAAGTCCAGTACCACCTATTCAAGCCAGCACCTTTCACTGAGTGCATCGAGTGAAAGTTCATACCTATTTGACGAAATTCTAGACCGGGGAATAAAAAATCATGTGACCTTGATCTTTTCGAATGTAATTGGATATTTTAAGGAGAAAATGTAATTTTGAATTGCGGAGATGGTATTTAATTTGGGTTGATGGTGAATAAATGGTAAGTACTGGTCGTAAATACGTAAATGTATAGTGTTAATAGAACGAAACGTATAAAAAAATTTAGGTGTTTTTTTAGTGTCGTTACATATTTGGTTCAGTCACAGATAGTAATAAATCAATAATGAACGCCCAACAATCATATTGTACATAGATCCTGTACCCTCAATGGATTCGCTGCATTTAGAGACCATGATTATTTTTCGTTCGAACACACAGAACAAGTATTTGCGCTTTTATCTATACACAAATACTTGTCGTGTCGCGGGAATTGAATCCGCGACCAGATCAGCTCAACTTAATCTAAATATATATAACTCAAAGGTGACTGACTGACTGACTGGTATAGTGATCTATCAACGCACAGCCCAAACCACTGGACGAATCGGGCTGAAATTTGGCATGCAGGTAGATGTTATGACGTAGGCATCCGCTAAGAAAGGATTTATCGAAATCCCACCCTTAAGATGGTGAAATGGGTGGTTGAATTATTTTCCCATAGGCTACGCTGCGGGCGAATGCGGGCAGACGCTCGTTCAAAAAAAATCCTAAAAATAATTAATATTTTCAAATATGAAATTAGGGTGGTCTAAAATGTCTGTCTAGGTTAAATCATATTTTAAGACTTCGACTTAGAGAGTAGCTATGTTCCTTACCTATGATATGCCTACACCATTTTTATTATTTACTGGTCGGATGGTCTAGAGCTCATACGGTTGGAGCGTGTGTACGCTTGTTGGAGAATTTTTATCCAGCACGGTATTATTATTAGTTTATAACTATTATTATTATATTATTACCTTTTGTTGGTGTCAGCAGCGACGGAACGTCTGATAAAGCTTTTACTAGAAAGGCTTAGCTATCCCGTATGCACTAAAGTTTAACAGCTCTTTATTTCGCAGTTATATCTCTATGACGTACCCAAATGCGTTGCAGTAGGTGCATCATAGAAGGATTAGACGTACTTATTAGACGACTTAGTGCAGACGGGCATCTAAGTAGTAAGTAACACAAAACGCAGAATAATTTCATACAAAATGATGTAGGTTGTCATTTTGGCGTGGCAGCCAAACGAAAATGTAATGTTATACCCATGGTTCTGATCTGATTCTGATTCATCGTCATAGGTTATTACCAAAGTTTAGTCCTTATTTTATCTGTAAAATAGAAACTTCGTTCGACATAATAAGGCCAAACAGATAAAATATTACAATATCGCGGAATTAATACGTTACCAAATGAATGAGTTGTTAACATAAGCATTCGGTTTTACCAACTTTCATCGAATAAATTAACTTTACACTTTCTCTACTAAATGGAGTATTGAACAACGTCAAATTTCAGAATTTCTATCAATCAACACAGAGCATCATGTTTTAAAATGAGAATGTCTTTTGTGAATTTTATAATTATCGATATTTAGGTATTATTTTCAGAAATGACTTGCGATTTTAGCTAGCAAGTTCAAATCATGCAATGAACCATTGAATTAAAGACACCGGCACAGCACAAAACATAACAGTAAATGTTTCATACTTATAATTTTTCGTAATATCTTTTGAATCTACTTTCTATTAATGGCGTTCTAGCTCCTAGATTAGTCAGTAATAAAAAAAAAACTTGTTAGACCTTAAACAGCAAGACTATAAATAATACGCGTGACTGACTCGATGGCTCAGTTGGTAGTAACCCTGCCTTCTGAACTGTGGGTTGTGGGTTCGATTCCCACCCAGGACAAACATTTGTGTGATGAACATAGGTGTTTGTTCTGTGTCTGGGTGTTATATTGTATTCTATGTATGTATTTACAAACAAAAAGTATCTAAGTATTGTATCAGTTGTCTGGTTCACATAACACAAGCTTTGCTTCGTTTGGGGCTAGATGGCGTTGTGTGAGATGTACACACATATTATTATAATACATTCTTTAACGCTCCCCAGTAGATAAGATTACCATAATAAAATTACCAATTAGTAGACGCATAACAAATAACTGTCAATGTCTCTCCTTTTCTCTGTCCGCCCATTGGAAAACATATTTCTTTATCTATTCCGCAAACGTCAAAGGTATAATTACCGCGAAACGGGGTACTCGACAATTGACGACCAGTTATTGGAGCGCACCGGTTAAATTGTGCGGTAAATGACAGTTTATCGATAACGCGATGACATTCTATCGACCATAGCTATCCCTTCCCTATTGAACGGTTACGTTCATATCCTCTCTGGACACATTATAATATAACACAGAGTAACTAGCCTAAATATTACACACATTTTTTCTTAGATTAATATTAGAATGTTTATGGTACGGTAGCACTACAAAATAAAAAAATATAATCGAATAAAAATATGAAAAATTAACCGCCCACTTTTGTTTCAATTTCCAAATCATTTGTGCAGTGAGTAAAGTTTTAATGATGAATTTCATTAACTTTACTTAGAATATTAAAACTAAATAATAGGTCTTTACCTATGAAATTGCCGTATTGCAGTACAGACTTTTTCAAACAAAAAAAAGTTTTGATTGGCTATGAATTCTAAATTCAAATTAATTTTGTTTTAAAAATATGACATTCTATTTACAATATAAGTCTTTTGTTTATTGATTAGCGATGTATTTTCTTTACATTTCAACATTTTTCCTCATAATGGATACTTTGAAATTTCGTGTAATTATGGAATATGAGTTCCGTCGTGGCACCAACGCGGCACAAATGACACGTAACATCAACGACGTTTACGGAGAGAACTGTACAAACGAACGTACAACCCGTTATTGGTTTGCTCGGTTCCGTTCTGGGAATTTTGACTTGAAAAATGAACCTCGTGGTCGTCCGGAAACTTTGGTCAACAATGATGAATTAAAGGCGATTGTGGAAGCTGATGAATTTCAATCTATAGCTGAGCTGGCAGCAGCTTTTGATGTTAGCATCAAAACAATATTGGTCCATTTGCGACAGATTGGCAAGATAAAAAAGCTTGATAGATGGGTGCCCCACGAACTTAACGATCGCCAGCGCAACGTACGCGTCGAGACTTGCCTTGCGCTGCTTAACAGGCAAAGAAATGAAGGAATTTTGAACCGAATAGTTACGTGCGACGAAAAATAGATTCTTTTTGACAATCGAAAGCGCTCAGCAAGTTGGTTAGATCCTGGTTCGGTACCAAAGCAATGTGCAAAACGAAAAATGACCCCTAGAAAGGTGATGTTCACAGTTTGGTGGTCTAGTGCTGGTGTGATTCATCATAGCTTTTTACAAAACGGCGAGAGCATTACTGCAGATGTGTGCATTGAAGAACTGACCACAATGATGGCGAAACTCGCACGTCTGCAACCAGCTTTGGTCAATCGGTCGTCTCCACTGCTACTTCACGACAACGCGCGACCCCATACTGCACAACAGACCGTCTCTAAGCTGCATGAGTTGGGTTTGGAAGCTCTCCCTCATCCGCCATACTCACCAGATCTTGCGCCTACTAACTATTACTTTTTCCAAAATTTGGACAACTTTTTAGCGGGAAAAAAATTCAATTCCCGAGAGGCAGTACAAAACGCCTTTGAAGAGTTTGTTGTCTCCCGTCCTGCTGATTTTTTCAAGAAGGGCATCCATAAACTGCCACAGCGTTGGCAAAGATGCATTGATTGCAGGGGTGATTACTTTAAATAAAAGAAATAAATAAGTTCGAAAAAAAAATATTTTAACTTTTTTCAAACAAAACGGCAATTTCATAGGTAAAGACCTAATATATACAATTTCTATATTTGTTTCGTTTTAAATAATCTGTAATACAGATTACACAGGCTCGCCGAACATAGACTAGCAATTTTCTTGGTGCTGCCAACATGATAAATAAAGTATATATCCTCCAAATATTCAGAGATTTTACGGTCAATAATTTAGACAAAATGTTAAAAAAAAGCAAATTATTTTTTAAAGTGTTAATATCGATCATGCAACTAGTTGCAACTTATCAACAAGCTTGTTGCAGCTAAAACACAGCCTAACAAGTAAGAGGTGTGACTCCACAGATAACACCATTATGTCCTCGTCTAGCTCACGTGTGTATGTTAAACAGTTAAACAGCAATGTTTCATTGTCACTTGACGCGAATGTACGAATTTTTTAACTTTCACAACATCGGCCACAGTTTAAGCATTGTCGCAGTAAAACACTTAGGTACATTGTCATAGTACAACGTCTTAATATTTTGATGTGCATTACTAAGACATGTGAATACAAATATTTAAGGAAAATATAATATTAAATAACTGTTACTATTACAATTAAAACAATCAATTAATTATAATTATTATCAAATAATTATTATAATTATAATTCTATATTTTATAGTGGAATTATTCATTGGATGGTGTGAAGGATAAAACTGGTTCATTATTTGAATTATTAAGTAATTATATTGTATTGTAAATTAATTTATTATTAACTAAAGAGATTGTTTTATGCCTTTTTATCATCGCATTGTTTGACAAAACTTTTTTTGGGCCAATATCCGTTAAACGGCAAATATTGAGGAGTCCAGCAGATTTTGTTAAAAACCTAGATAAGCTTGCGTTTGTGTTTAGGTACATACTTACAAAGGGTTTGAAGATTAAAATTATGTTCGTGAATCCAACGTACCTGTAACAAAAAAAATGTCCAATAATTAATTACTAGCTAAAAAGATAGAGAAAACTGTTCACTGAAAATCTTATTAGACGCTTCTAAATATAAAATTAAAACGTCAAACATAGGTATGATAAAAATATTAGTTATCTAATGTTTTATGTACTTTTTTACGGTCAAAATGCCTTTACTCTTTTATATTTAAACAGACCACATAATTAATCGAAATAATTTCAGCGACGGTATTTTTCAAACATCAACATAAAAAAGGTTATGGACTTGACATTCTGCTTAACATTATACTGTGGCAAAAAGAGGTTAAGCTAACATGAGAAATTGTATGTAAATAACTATGACATTGACTTTCAATTATTAAGCCTACTCAATTGAAGCCTGCTAGAGAATTCGTAAGCAATATTTATTTAGAGAATGATGATTATTATCTAAATAAATTACGGCTAGTGGGCATCATATATTTTATTATTATTTATTACAACTTCCGCGAAGTCACGCCTGAATCTAATCAATTAACTCTCCATCAAGTCAGGAAAGTTCTCAATTCTTATAACTTTTTTAGTCTCCAGCAAGAAGGTTACATCCTCAATTCTTGAGGAAAATTTCTTTGGTCTCTATTCATATCTTACATCACAGTTTCCCAACTAGTTGGTCAATGTCAGTGATCAACAGCATCTCATGATCTCAGACTAAAAGTATAACATAGACGAAGCGTCAAAAGAAAGTGAAAAGGAACATCAAATTAGGATTCATGCCAAAATTATTACCATCGATTATTTGCTTATTAAACTTTCCATTTAGCCACTGCCTGTAGGACTAGATACAATTCTAAAACTAACGAAACACTGCGAGCGAAATAACAGATTTTTTAAAATTACAGTGACAACTACGACTAAAGGCGTATTTAAGCCAGAAATTAACCGTTTTTGATTTTTAAAAAAAATTGAGTATTTCGTATTATTTTTAGACAGTTTTACAATAATATAATGCAGCCTATAAACCCACATAATTTGCTTTAGCCTTTCACTGCAATATGTTAAAAACCATACAACAAGAATCTTAGTATTCTTTTTGTTGTGTTTCAATGTAGTATTTCTTTAAACATCTTCACCTAGTGGCTCTACGCATGCCACCGTTGGTCTGTGGTTCCTAATGTGTCAACCGTTGAGCTGTGTTGTAATGACGGTGGCTTATTTATAACAACGTATTTAAGACATCCATTTCCAATAAAATTTATGTTTACGAGTTTTGGATAAATTTTGAATTTTTTTTTATGACACTTCTTATGATGGTTAATAGGTGGTGGGTGTGTTAAGGTCGCGTCACAGGCCGCTCTTCAGACCGCGTTAGTGTGTTGCAACCTTATACATTATTTCATCGCAGTAGAAAGTATTTTAAATGCTATTTTCTATTTTCTTATACCTCTGTCAATCTAGTCAAGTAACACATTTGAGTATTCAATGTATTGAGTATTCAATGTATTAAGAGTGGACCCTATGGAAAGTCTAGACGGTTCTAGTTAACCTGCGTGGGGTATGTCGATCGGTGTAACGCTGGTATCCTATACCGGTGCCGAAAGCAGTACCTGATTCATAAGGGCTAGACCGGTCCGGTGATCCTAGCGCAACCAATACTGCGGCTGCTATAAGATCATCCGGGTCGCCAAGACGTGCCTCGAGCGGTGACGACGGGGTGCGTTCTCTTACTCTTAGCCTCATTGGTAAGTTCAAAGTCACGCAATGAAGTATGGGCTCTGCTTGCTGTATGATGGGGATTCGCAGGAGAACTAAAATGGCCGATATATTTTGTTTCATTTTTTAACGGAAGTGTCATACATACATCTAGTCTCAAACTAAGCAATGCATGTATATGTAATATGGAAACCAGGTAACTGATACAATACTAAGATAGTTTTTGTTTGTAAATACATACATAGATAGAATATAACACCCAGACACAGAACAAACACCTATGTTGATCACAAAAATTTTGTTGTTTGCTCTAAGTGGCATTCGGACCCACAACCTACAGTTAAAGGTAGTAGCTCTGCACTACCAACTGAGCTTACAGGCAGTCTAAATGAAATGAAAATGAATAAATGATGAGCTGGTCATTGATGTTAGGCGTCACGGCCGCCCAAAACGGTTGTTTTGGGAACTTTTTGGCGGCAAAACGAGAAAGATCTTACCGCTGCATTGTATTATTTTCCAAAACTAGTGTTATTTTCAGTGTTAGTGCATAAAATTTGTGGCGTTTTATTAGTTAAGGGCTGGATTATATGAGTGTGAGAAAGTGGTATAATGATGGTGAAACGTTTCTTTTCGTGTTGTTTCCAAAACTCCATAGAAGCTTCTGGTAAAGCTGCCACCACTTTACTAGGAGTATGACTTGACTAGACTAGACTATGACTTGACTTGATGACTTGGACTGTGACTTGACATATATATATTTAAGAAATATCACTAACTTAATAATTATCAATTACTTGACACTGCCTAAATACACAAAGTGTGGAGCGAAAACAAAAAAAAAACAGTTATTTTGAGTTAATTCATGTAATGTGTAAAAAGGGCGAGTTCTGCGGTGATGTTCTTTGCCAAAGATTTTATCATTTCGTTAATTTATTGCAGCAACTTGATAGAAAGCTGTTATATACATATAAGCGATGGGCCATTCAATGTGTCAACTTTATAAGGTCATTTCTGCAATAGATTGCCTGCTAAATTGCGTTATAGATCCATTATTGAGTTCCTATGTAAATGAAGTTTAATCAACTGCTTAATGGAAGTTTTTGTGGAAACTTATAGATTGGCCTCCACGATAATAGCTCATCAAGTTGGTCATTGTAGGGTCAGGTAGTGGTCAGGGTATCTTCATTGTAGGGTACCAGAGAAAAGATAAATAGGCATAATTATCGTCTACAAAAATTTAAACAAAATTACTTAGCAGTCATTTTGTTTAAATTTTTGATTGTAGGTATTTTGATGTTGAAGAATTTATTTATTAGTTGAATAATATAATCATAAATAAAGTTTGACTTATAACTATTTAAAAAAAAAGAAGTGATTTGTTTTTTTAAATAAAACTACTATTGAGAGTTTTGACGGGAACGCGAAAAAGATTGCGTCACCGCATTGTATTATTTTCCAAAACTTGTGTTATTTTCAGTGTTAGTGCATAAAATTGGTGGCATTCTATTCGTTAAGTGCTGGATTACAGGCGTGAGTATGGGAAAATGGTATGATAATGGTGAAACGTTTATTTTCGTGTTGTTTCCAAAACTACATAGAAGCTTCAAGTAAAGTTGCCACCACTTTACTAGGAGTATGACTTTGACTAGACTATAACTTGACTTGATGACTTCGACTATGACTTGACACATATTTGCGTGAAATATCATTAACTTGATAAATTATCAATTACTTGACACTGGCTAAATACACAAAAGTGTGGAGCCAAAACATAAAAAAGGCAAAATAGATTTTAAAATGTTGCCATTAAAGCCACAAAATATTTTACCTACTTACATACTTAATATTCTTATTATAATAATTAATATTCTTTCTTGATTTATGCTTAATGCGTTTTCATGATCAAAGCTTTTTTATCAACGCTTAAATTAAAATGGTATATTATAAAAGAATTAGAAATTGGCAACATCTACCCTTGAAAACAGACTTATGATTTACAAGGTTTTAGGTCTATTCACATAAACAAGTATGGCAATCAGTGGCCTTTATGTAAGACTCATGGTCAAACACCTACTAATAATGTATTACAAGCATTATAATTTATGTTATCGCTACTTAAGCTGAAGATCCTTGTGTTTATTTAATTAAAACTTTAAAAAAGATAGGTGTAGTCAAGTAGATATATAGATAAAAATACTTTATAATAAAACAAGAACCTATAAAGATGATTTTAATAGTGATGTGATTATAGGTACAATTTAATTGAGAAGTTGCAGTATGCTCATCTCCACCACCAGATTATTATTATCCCTCTTTTCCTCGAAAAGAGTATTTTTTCTCTTCGATATCTGAGTACAAAAGGCGTTATTATCAGCGGATAAAGCTAATTGAATTTAGAGCATCGTGTGCAATAAGTTCGTGAACTCAAAACATCATTAAGCCTATTCACTTCTACCTCCATGATGCCGAATTTATCATACAACCTTTTTCAATTTGTTAAAAACTCAGACTCGGAACCAGAAGGAAAAATGTACTTTTTTTAATTGGCTTTACGTGAGCCATTTTCTTTTCACGTCACATTGTTAAAACCTTAGATTACAAACAAGAAACTGTTGGAGTTTTGGCGGGAAAACGAAAAAGATCGCGTCACTGCATTGTATTACTTTACAAAACTTGTGTTATTTTCAGTGTTAGTGCTTAAAATTGGTGGCGTTTTATTCGTTAAGTACTGGACTACAGGCGTGAGTGTGGGAAAGTGGTATAGTGATGGTGAAACGTATCTTTTCGTGTTGTTTCCAAAGCTTCTGTTAAAGTGCCCACCACTTTACTAGGAGTATGACTTGACTAGACCATGACTTGACTTGATGACTTGGACTATGACTTGACTTGCCTTGACACTTTATTACTTAACTCGAAAAATGATCAATTACTTAACACTGGCTAAATACACAAAAGTGTGGAGCCATACCAAAACAAAAAAAAAACCTTAGATTACAAACAAGAAACTTAAAAACAAGTGAAAAAGTGAAGGAAGTTGATTTTACACCAACAGAATCGACTGAAACTGTTAATAATGCGCAAATGAGCCTTTACACCGTGTAAACTGCAGTGTCTTGCTTACGTATAATTTGTATTAATTTACTTGAAATAGGAAATACAGAAACCTTTTACAATCTAGATCTCCCGACGCAATCTTAGACCTTAAAATACACCCACCAAGTAGCTTTAGAGGTAGAGCAAATTATACTTAAACGTACTTAGAGCGTGGGTATTATTTATTGTGGTTTGTCCCAATGACTACGTTTGGGAGGCGTATTGGATGTTATATAAAAATATTGACGCAGAAAAATGGAAAAAATGTATAAAGCATGTCATAGAAATAGTTGAGCCCAAAATGGATGCCATGGACCGAAATGTGGAAGCAATGACTGAAATATTCATAATAAATGTAGGCTACGACGACAGTAGTGATAGTACGGAGAGTGATGATGATGATGATGATATGTTATAGACTTGTATAGGTAGATATTATAATATAATAAAGAAAATCATTAACTCTCGATTTTATTTATTTCCTTCATATTCATCAGATATATAAAAAAGCAGGTTCCCATAAAAAAAAATCCACATGTCTCTCAATTTATACGACAGACGAAGCCGCAGGAATAAACTAAGCGAACTTTTAAGAAGCGCAGTGTGAACGCACATTTACATTTTTAAGGTATTGTTAACGCCCACTGACCATTAAAAAGTTTTTAAGTCTTTGTCATTTGTATGATAATGTGCGATAGAGAAGGCACTATACTAACTAGTCTCCGTGAATGCGCTTTAGTACCGAGTAGAGTAAGGCACTGCTATCCATTTCCTAGATAATATCTAAGCCAGCTCTTATGGCACCTACGGGATGAAATTGTTCTATTACACCGGGACTACATGGCACCTTCCTTTAAAAAGAAAAAGGAAGGTATAAAATGTATACCAACTTCCTTTAGTAAGGAAGTGGTAGTAGGACCAAGTCCTAATGTCAAAGCACTTCATACCAAAACCAATGGATTTAAGAATTAAAATTGTGCGACTGATTGATTTGACTTCGATGCGTTTAAGAGAAAGTATATCAAGTGTACCTTTAAGTGAAAACTTGCTTCAATATACGCTTATTACTCGAAAAAAATGAAAAACAGAGAAATCGTAAACAAAATCTCGATAATTATACTCTTTGCCGACATGAATGGGAGAAAGCGACGCGGTTTTGTTTTCGAAAAAAGAAAGACACGTGAAAATTGTTAAGTATGCGGTGCCTAAAAAGGTTGGCAGGTGTGGCAACTGAATGTCAACCAGTTTGCGAGTTTCCCAAGGCTCTTACGTGATTTACTTGCATTATATTTATAAGCAGCTTAAAACGTATCGTAACTATTCATAAATAATTTTTATCAGATTAAATTAACAAATTATTTTATTAAACTGTAACATTTATCATCATCAACAGCCTGGAGACATCAACTGCTGAACATACCTCCCTCACAGAGCGCTACTTATAGTGGCTGCTTGTTTCCTAAATCCATTTTTTTTTTCTATCTGCATTTTCACAGACACCTGGGTCCGTGCTTTTTGTTAAATTATTTTTATATTTATAAATTTAGCTTATTATTAACATGAACATATATACAATACAGGAAGGACAATACAGTCAATAACAAAAAAAATGAGTACTTATTTCTAATTGTGCATACACCACGAGCAAACCAGCTTCCGCAAGCAGCACCCGTTCACGAGCTTGACGCATGTGCCAGCCATCGCCCTCCTCGACCATATTTGAGGGAAGCGGACGACCCGACACACGACGCCGCCGCAAGAAGAAGCTTTTTAGTGAGCGTGAGTGCTTCGGGTGTACGCACAATTTACAATCTAGTTAAAATACCCTTATTATATTTTATTCATACGAGCGGGATAATTGACAGGCTCCTTTTAGTCCATCAATGATCCCGCTCGTACTTGCCTCCATTACCGCCTAAAAAGTATTCATACTGAAAAGTCCTCAGATTAAAATGATTACGCCTTACGCCTATACGTACAAATAAGTCCATCATAAAAACCGGCTCGTAAATTCATTAAGAGGTTCTAATAACACTGTTCTACAAGTTAGTGTGTCAATGTTAAAGTGACAGAGTACATTCATTATCTCGATGATTAATGAATTAAAAGAAAAAGTTTTCTTTATACTTTTGGCAATGCTGGTTCTTTTGTGTAGCGCTGTTACAACGACTTCTGGTAGAAAGCCTTGTTGACTATTATTGTCTTTAGTTATAAGAGGAAACCGGTTACTTCTTAGTTGTATTGTACGCAATAGTTTTTAAAGTTATTTTTAGAAATTTTAGATGATCGCAATAAAGAAATGAATAAAACTGTATGATTTGTCATGTTAGGATATTTTTTCAACCCATGTGTTGCTAAAAAGTTTTTTAGCTAGTATCTTTAGTAGTTAGTGTGTATAGTATCCTCTACCTACTCAATTTGGTCTGTGAGATATTGTCTGTGCTGTGTGCGCTCTGAATGGCGGCTGATGAAACTTTGCTGACTGTCGTGAAAAATATACTTTTGACTTGCTTTTTATTCAGTATTTGTACAAAAAGATTTCATTTTTAGTTATTTGTTTACATTGTGGTTCTAAGATCTTACTCTCTACCATTCTACCTACATCAGGCGAAATGTGGCTAAATGTAAGCCTCCTAAAAACTCTGCTAATGTTATCCTATCTTATACCACAGGTGATTAATAGTATAAGTACAGAAGCTTTACTACACGGAATAACTTAAAGAAAAAACTCTTACTACAAAGCAATAAAACACAGTTTAGTCCGCAGGGTGCATCTATTAAATCAATATGTACCTGAAAACAAGACTTCTGTTTAATAGATAGTAATAATAATATTTAATCTTTTTACATAATATGTGCCATAGGAAATTGTACCAAAACTGCCTAATAATTGCCCAGTGACCAATTGCTTTTGGCATACAATTGTGATTTTGCACTCGTTGCTCGATGTAAAATGGTATAAACCATTATTACATTATCCATGATGAAACCGCTTTGTCTGACGTTTAGTGTTATTACATTTCGTCAGCTACCATGGCCGGACCAACAAGCCGAAACGGACGACTCTGGTTACTAATACGTACTTTAGTAATAGTGATATCATATTTTAGTAATCTATACATATAAAATTCAAAGTCCTGACTGACTTGAATGACTGACTTACATATAAACGCATAGCCTAAACCACTGGTCCTTACGACTTGAAAATTTGGAAGGTGTGTTTTTTGTAAAGTGGAGGGTTTAAGGGTTTTCCGAAATTCTACCCTTGAGAGGGTGAAATGAGTGGTTGAATTATCTTTGAAAAATGTTGTTTTTCTTTTCCTATAGGCCACGCGGGCGAAGCCGCGGGCAGGTGCTAGTTAGTTAATATAGGGCTATTAGAAAAGTGCGGCTAGCCGTTCTTGACTGATCTGTAAAGTTAAGCAACGTTCTCTGCGGTCTTTACTTGGATGGGTGACCATAGTCATAAAGCCTAGTCAACCAAAAGGGTGGTTAAAGAATTCTGAATACAGTTGTAATCACTTGCCTACACGAGAATGGTAGAGAGTTTGGTAACTAGTAGCGATGGACACGGAAATGAAACAAGTAACAAACGCACAGCGCTAAAAACTGGCTTAGACCTACATGGTTTTGTCATGAATGCCATTGTTACAACTAGACCAAATTGAAATAAGACTACAAGGGAAGTACCAGCTTTCAAATAAAAAAAAGAATCATAAAAATCGGTCACCCAGTTAAAAGTTCTGAGGTAACAAACACTAAAAAAATACTGTCGAATTGAGAACCTCTTCCTTTATTGAAGTCGGTTAAAAATAAGGGACCTTTGAAGAAGAATAATAAGAGATAACGGTAGAAGAACCACCGTGGTCGAAAAGGTTCATGTTATTTGAGTGTAACCAGTTAAATTACTGGATAATAAAATTTTACGTACGAGTTTGCGATAAAACTTACATTAATATTAATATTTTCATCAAATTGAAAGTCACTTATTAGCTAGCTGAAGATTTCCACAACTAAATCAAAAAGCTCTTGAAAGGTATCTCAATCGTACAAAAAGCTAGCACCAAACCGCTTTTTCACTGCGCTAATTTTCGCAAAAAAAACCCGGACAGGGTCACCGCCCTGTTCGTTGCGTGCGTCTCGTGGTTGTTGACGCGTTGCGATCGAACCGCCATCGTGCACTTGGCCATATTTGACCAGTGATCGGCGGTCGTGCATGGTTGAATGAACCAAGAATAACTTCCTATTTCTTTGAGCATTTATGTCAAAATTGACAAAATTAAAAAAAATGTTGTTCACATTCTCAAATTACTCCTAAAAGGACTTTAATTCAACCTTTTATCAAAATTAAGCTACTGCTAACATTTGTTAGCCTTTTATCAAAATTAAGCTACTGCTAACATTTGTTAATAATAGATGCTATTATTGCTATATTTATATTTGCTAAATGACACCAACATGTCTACTGACCTTAAATCATTACCATCTGTAATGATTTAGTAGTTGTTAATCTAATAAGCATCTTGTGATGTTGTCTAAGAAGTTGGTCAATTCTTGCTTCGTCCAACATGCTTGCTGTTGGGCTAAAGTACAGTGGTAAAACTGTGGTGCCAGCTATCAAAATCGTGATCAAGGTTGGGACAACAATCGATATGCTAATCAAGAACTTAGTCTACAGTGATCAAATAATACTACTTACATGAATCAGTGGCGGGATGTAGCGAAAGAATATTTTTATAACACCATATACCACCACCACAATAATAATCACATATTTTCGTAACTAAACACAAATTTTTATTAGCTCAAAATTAGATAACTCACTTATTAATTATGAAAGTAAATAAATAAATGAATTATGAAATAAAACCGTAAAATCCATGTTGTTTTTAGAGCAAGATCATCGAATGGTTAACACCATCAGGTTATGGTCGTAAAGTGAGCAACGACCCTAACTATGAACTCGGAGACTGCTCGCGTGCGGCTACATGCTATGCTTACAGCTGGGTTTTCTACTCGGTTGTCACTTTCAATAAACATTGTTGCGTCTACTTTTATTTCTGTTTCTATAGTCGGTTTTCCACCTGCAATAAAACTTCGTGTACCAGACAGTAGCTTGCAAGTTTAAACTTTTCTTGCAGGTGAAACCGGTCTGAATAAAAATACCCGAAGATTAAGCTCAGTAGCATGCATTAGGCCAGGCTTATGTCCAGCAGTGGTGGTGGCAGTGGCACTGATCATGATGACAAACACCCCGTCGTCGCCAGCCGTAGTATCGGCTGCGCTAGGACCACCGGACCAGTATATCCCTTCTAGCTCAGGCACAGCATTTGGCACCTGTATAGGATACCAGCGTAACACAATCAGACACCCACAGCGAGGTTGACGTACGCCCCGTAGTTAACTAGAACGGTCGCGACTTTCCATAGGGTCCACTTTTCCAATGGAGTCGTATGATTCAACCCATTAACGCTTTCTCGTAAGAGGATGACATCTCACAAAGCTTGCTTCACCTCCACTGTGCAAAAGTTGGGAAATAAAACCGATAACCTTAATAAACGTCGTAAGCATATTAATATCAACAACAGATTAACATGAAATATCAAATGAAAACCAGTTCTGTTCTCATAACTTTTCAGACATAATAGACTCATCTGATTAACCTTGTCGGAGCCAATCCTATTAAGTTTAGAGGCGCACTGTAATATGCTTAACGCTGACGATGCATTCAACGCTAGGATCTGTTAATTAAAGTCGTAGATTATTCCTCACATTTCTTCGTTTCTAATCTGTTTTAATTTGAAGATAGTTAATAAACCAAATACTTACATAGATACCTAAATGTATGGTAAACCGCCTAAACAGGAGAATTATTGCAAAATATTTTTTTGGGTAGACAAATGATTAATCGCCATTTTCTGCGATATGCATTATCATATACAATAGTTAATAAGTATACTGGATGAAACAGGAAAAAAATGCAGAAAAAATCAGGCAGTGTGGTAGCAGACCGCGCCAGTGCGTTACATTCTTCATATTCGACCACAATGATTCATTCGTCGGTCAGCAGCTCTCTTAACAAGTCATCTCGGTCTTGTTTATTCAGACTGAAAGAGACAGATAATGTAAATTCAGAATAGGAACGTTCCCAAAAGATCCTATAGATCTATCCTTATATCATTTAATTTTGATCTACAAATCTCAAAGATAAGTTGTATCATTTAAAACAAGTTGAAAGCAAACTGGATTATGGTTATTCGCAAAAGATATTTTAAAAATCTTGGTCTCTTTTACTTCCAGTATTTATCTCTCTCTCTCGTTCTGGTTCAAAGATATCGGATAACGGTACAAATCCCTTGCGCTTCTGAATTCTGTGTCGCACCGCAACCTGGTCAGGTGGATCAGGTATGATGAACCGCTATAATATATATTATCATTGAATTGGTTGGTTGACCTATTCGCTTGGGGAAACGTTTCTTCGTATTTTGTTGGACAGCTGTATAGAATGTACGGATCTAGCTGCATTTTTGACGTTAAAATTTTCCGGACGGGAATCGCAAAAGCGTATGGTTGTAAGCTTTTATTAATTCATTCTCTAAAGAGTTATCTATCTTAATGTCTTCAGGTGTGCCGTTACTTATATTGAGAGCATTTTTAATTCATAATCCACAAACGGCAGGAAACAGGCACGTGGTAAGGTCAACCACTCGGGCGTACCGACAAACTTACTGCATAGTCTTTTATGTTGACGTTTAACCAAATTTATGACGTTTTAGGTGCTGTTAGATCGTGTGTGTGTTGCTTGCTTGCAAAAGACTTTTTCATCTTCTGGCTTTTCTAATCTATGGTCCAATCTTATAATTTTAATAGTTTAATAATTAATTTGACCAAAGAAAACAATACAATATCTAAAATTGTTACTGTATAAGGTGATATGATACGTAATGGAACTTTGAATTCCATACTAGGGTAACAATGTGTCGTAAGATTTAGTGTCTTCCAGTTTCGACGGTTTTATAATATCCGTGGTTAGATAGATATTAGTTAGATCGCAGTTGTAAACGGAAATTTGGTTCTACAGCCAAATGGATCACAAGTCAACATCAACTTCATCATTACCATGCTTACACCAGTAGTGAGAAAGAGAACTTCGTTTTGTTTCCAAAACTCCATAGAAGCTTCTGGTAAAGTTGCCACCACTTTATTAGAAGTATGACTTGACTAGACTAGACTATGACTTAACTTGATGACTTGGATTGTGACTTGACACATTATATAATATAAATTAACATTAAAAATTATTAATTACTTGACACTGGCTAAATACACAAAAGTGTGGAGCCAAAACAAAACAAAAAAAAGAGAACTTTTTTTTTTAAAACTCATATATTGTAATGGGCTTGCTATTTAAAATTTGACAATAAGCACTCTGTAATTCTATATGCTTAGTACAATAACTTAAATTTTATGTACCTAATATAATTTTGACTTTTAAAAGTACTAATAATAGCCTATTTGCAATAAAATCTTTTGACTTTGACTTTGACTTTGACATTAGCGCAAAGACGTCCACTGCTGAACATAGGCCTCCCTCATTGCTGGTATCGAACGGCTCCCCGCGGTTAAGTCAATGCTCATTACCAACATAATCATAAATCGTTTACAAATCAATATAACCATTTCCTAAGCTCAATGCCTTCAAGTAATACATTGCAGGTGTGCGTCGACCGTGGCTCGTCAAGCGTAAATGCTTTGGGTTTTTGCGTTTGCGTAATTTGTCAAAAAACAATGTGTAAGGCCATGAAAGTGTCTTTCCCTTGTAGTTATTTACATATATATTTTTGTGCGTTATAAACTTGTTAAAAATAAATGAATAAGGCATTTTCTTCCCTTTTTTTCTGTTTCATTATCATTGGCTTTTCTTCAGAGGCAATTCTGGTTTTATTTACAATATCCCTGTTCTTCTTTTTTGATTATGTGGCTTAAGTGCAATATTTCCTTACTTCTTCTTGATTATTAGAAGCTTTTAAATCCTGGATTTTCTTACTTCTTCCTCTTTGATCATTAGTGGCCGTTAAATGCTTTATTACCTTAATATTTTCTCTTTTCTAATTATTTGTGGCTTTATTTCTTTCATTTTCTCTCATAAATATTAGTAAGTTCAAAATACTGTACTTGCATCTTTCCTAGTTGCGTATAGCTCACGAGCCAGAATTTTTAACCTCCACCTATAGCTGTATACCCTTTTGCCGTGGCTTATATAGCGACCATTGGTCAGTCATGCATGCTTTCACAATATTTCAATACTGCAGCAACAATGTTAGACCACTTGTCAAAAGAAAAATCAAGCGTCTCGGAGTGCATTGAAGTGGCGTAGAGGGCGAACCAGCGGAGACATCGCTTACCTTATCGCAATTTCTGATTTTTATCTATTACCTTTGGTTATGATTTAAAATAAATCAATCGCGCAAAAGTAAAATGAGTCATTTCTCATTTAAAATACTTAGTCATATTTTAATGTTTTTCTACGGAACAAAAATATTAAAGCTTACGTAATTAGCTAATTATTCGATTTGGTAATCAACAAATGCAATGAAATTATTATACTACTAAAATACCTAAATATGTACTTTTTTAAACGATCGCTTTTAGTCTCTACCAACCTTTATAGCGTCACTGAACAGGGAGGCAGCCGTTTAAGACGCCTAGCCATCGAAAGTGGAAGGCAACTCAAAGGCACCCCAGGGGTGAGAGCCTTGGCTTGGCCGTTGCCGGGAGAAGAGGATCGAGTAGAGTACTTCCACTGGAAGAGTGGACCCTATGGACAGTATTGGATTTTCAGTGCCTGTACTATTAAGTATTTAGTATTATAAGTATTCTTTGCTTTGAGCACTTTAAGTACTATGTACAGTAAGCTATTATTATCCGGTATCTTACGGCAGACTCCTTAGTCGAGTTCTTGATTTCCCATTTTTCATGAATCAGATAAAGATCTTATTCAAAGTTATTACTTTAGAATATATATAACTAACTGTTTAATGTATGTGATGAAGGGGTAAAAAAATGTGTTAAATTAAGTAACTTTACACTTTTTTGACACATAGCTTGAACAAAATAGGAGATAATAAAGTTTTCTGTTCTGCATTGTGCCGGATTGCTAGCACCAGTAGTGAGAAAGAGAACTTCTTTTTTTCAAACTCATATTTATTTATTTTTTATTCTATATCCAATTAATGAATTGAAGCATATAATATTGTAATGGCTTGCTATATATTATTTGACAATAAGCACCTTGTAGTTTTATATGATTAGTAAAATAACTTGGATTAAGTTATTTTAAAATTAAGTAAGTACTTAGTTAATTAATAATTAAGTCTTTTTTTTTTACTGAACTTTATTTTTTAATAAATAATGTTTTATTAGTTGGAACTTTTTATTTTAGAGTGTCTGTACTCACATATTAATGTTCCTGTTGAATAAAGTATGTACTTACGTCATTTTAAGTAGTACCTTATATTAGGTCTTTACCTATGAAATTGCCGTTTTGTTTGAAAAAAGTTTAAGTATTTTTTTTTCGAACTTATTTATTTCTTTTATTCAAAGTAATCACCCCTGCAATCAATGCATCTTTGCCAACGCTGTGGCAGTTTATGGACGCCCTTCTTGAAAAAATCAGCAGGACGGGAGACAACAAACTCTTCAAAGGCGTTTTGTACTGCCTCTCGGGAATTGAATTTTTTTCCCGCTAAAAAGTTGTCCAAATTTTGGAAAAAGTAATAGTCGGTAGGCGCAAGATCTGGTGAGTATGGCGGATGAGGGAGAGCTTCCAAACCCAACTCATGCAGCTTAGAGACGGTCTGTTGTGCAGTATGGGGTCGCGCGTTGTCGTGAAGTAGCAGTGGAGACGACCGATTGACCAAAGCTGGTTGCAGACGTGCGAGTTTCGCCATCATTGTGGTCAGTTCTTCAATGCACACATCTGCAGTAATGCTCTCGCCGTTTTGTAAAAAGCTATGATGAATCACACCAGCACTAGACCACCAAACTGTGACCATCACCTTTCTAGGGGTCATTTTTCGTTTTGCACATTGCTTTGGTACCGAACCAGGATCTAACCAACTTGCTGAGCGCTTTCGATTGTCAAAAAGAATCTATTTTTCGTCGCACGTAACAATTCGGTTCAAAATTCCTTCATTTGTGTGCCTGTTAAGCAGCGCAAGGCAAGTCTCGACGCGTACGTTGCGCTGGCAATCGTTAAGTTCGTGGGGCACCCATCTATCAAGCTTTTTTATCTTGTCAATCTGTCGCAAATGGACCAATATTGTTTTGATGCTAACATCAAAAGCTGCTGCCAGCTCAGCTGTAGATTGAGATTCATCAGCTTCCACAATCGCCTTTAATTCATCATTGTTGACCAAAGTTTCCGGACGACCACGAGGTTCATTTTTCAAGTCAAAATTCCCAGAACGGAACCGAGCAAACCAATAACGGGTTGTATGTTCGTTTGTACAGTTCTCTCCGTAAACGTCGTTGATGTTACGTGTCGTTTGTGCCGCGTTGGTGCCACGACGGAACTCATATTCCATAATTACACGAAATTTTAAAGTATCCATTATGAGGAAAAATGTTGAAATGTAATGAAAATACAGCGCTAATCAATAAACAAAAGACTTATATTGTAAATAGAATGTCATATTTTTAAAACAAAATTAATTTGAATTTAGAATTCATAGCCAATCAAAACTTTTTTTTGTTTGTAAAGTCTGTACTGCAATACGGCAATTTCATAGGTAAAGACCTATTATAATTTTACTTGTAAAAGTGATAAAAATAGCCGATTTGCAATAGATCTTTTGACTTTGAAGAAACTTTTTTCCCTACCTAATATTCACACTTGCAGTTGAAAATTTGGTTTGGCCCTAAAAAGGAGATAGCTGTAACGTAACTAGTAAAATAGGATACTTCTTGACTTCCGCTTGACATATATATTCTGTAAAAGACTGTTGACGTCGACCGTAGTGGTAAAGAGGAAACCGGACCTGATACCGGATTCAGTGATTAATTTATTGACATTGGATGGACGAGTCCACTTTCACTGCGCGAAAGCATAGTGGCTATGCATTTTTGATCTTATGACTTAAGTTATATGACGTATAACGGTTGGGCTCGGGTTATGTGACCGTTAAATGTTATGACCGGACCGGCTATTGTGATTTAGTATGCGGTGTTTCTTAGAAAGGGTTTGCGGTCTTCTTTAAGGTGTGTTCACATTACTATAATATGTCTTCTTAATGTAATCCTACTAATATCGTAAATGCGAAAGTTTGTGAGTATATAATATGGATGAATGTTTATTACTTTTTCACTCAAAAACTACTTAACGGATTTGGATGAAATTTGGACGTTTTAATAAATTAATAATAAAACGTTATAATTGATTGATCTTTTAAGTATTCCTAATTAATTTAATTTTTAATCACATGATTTATAATTATAAGTTAAATTAATTTCTAATCAAGTGAGTCTTCTTAATTGACGTAATGTGTCATTTAATAGGAATTTAATAAATTTTATAATTTATAAAATGATTAAATTTTAATCACCCTAATCCTAATAACTTGATTAAAAATTAAGAATATCTAGGTAATCATAAACTTTTTAAATAAAAGAAAAATTCAGTATTTTTATATAGATTTAGGAGATACATATAGAGTATTTATGAATATATACATATAGTAGATACATACCTATAAGTATTAATTTCCCTATGTATTTATTATATAGCCAATTTTTTTTATTTATTTTACCTACAGTATAAAATATTTATTTATAATTATAACTTATCAACTTTGGAGCCAGGCCCTGGCTCGAAAACGATAATCTAAGAAAAAATAATATTCTTACCATTAATTGGCTCTTTATCTATTAAATATACATGATTAAATTAGGATCAACTGAGATCTAGATATTTTACCCTTCATTGCTTTCCAATGTTATAATAATAATAATAATACACACACACAACGTCATCTAGCCCCAAACTAAGCAAAGCTTGTATTATGGGAACCAGATAACTGATACAATACTTAGATACTTTTTGTTTGTAAATACATACATAGAATACAATATAACACCCAGACACAGAACAAACACCTATGTTAATCACACCAATGTTTGTCTTAGGTGGGAATCGAACCCACAAACCACAGTTCAGAAGGCAGGGTCTCTACCAACTGAGCTATCGGGCCAGTCAGTTATAAATCCTTATTAAGCTTATTATCCTTATTTATTTATTTTAATATAAGCCCTTGCTTATTCCTATCTAGATTTTATGTAGAAGACATATTGAAACATACAACCTTTTTCATCAAGTTAATTAAGATACCTACGACTACTTAATATTACATATTACATGATATACAATATGTAATTATAATGTACAAATAGAATGCAAAGATTTCATGGACACGTCATGAATGAAGGTAACGTAATAACTGTATCAATGCCATTATTTATTCAATTTATAATTTACTAGTGGCTCCCCGCGGTTTCACCCATAAATAAAAGGTATTTTAATTATTTGCTCATCCCACGGAAATTTTAAATTTTCCGGGATAAAATGTAGCCTATTAATCCAGTGTATAAGATATGTTGGTACCAAATTTCATCTAAATCCATTCAACCGTTTGAACGTGAAGGAGTAGCAAACATACACACATACAAACTTTCGCCTTTATAATATTAGTGTGATTTCATTTTCAATTCAATGCAATCGCACCAAAGCCACCTAAAAAAACAACCTTTAAAACTTACCAGTGCAAACGGCCAGCAACAAAATGCATGCACCGAACCAGTGTGACTGCACCATTTTTAATTTTTCCAAATCCTTAACACTTTCACTTATAAATACACCGTTTCACTTCACTTACAGATTATAACACACTCATTTTTGTTTCCCGTTTAAATTTTCATTGTAATTTGTGCTAAGTCATTTAAAATTAAAAAGTTAAGCTCGATTTGCCGCCAATATTTGACAGTTGAGTTTTTCGCGGGCACCGGGCGTGCTCGAAAGTCAAGCGCGAACTGCGGCCGTTCTGGCCACCGACTCGCCGAGACAGGTGTGCCGTGAAGTAACTAACCGTGCATAAACTCAGAGAATTGAAAGGTAAATTAATTAGTAGTGGCGCTCTTTAGCTTTGTTGTTAGTCGAATGCTTCGGGTAATTCTTTTGTGACGTCAGGGATGGTTCATCAATTGTTTTTGAAGTAAAACTTTACATACGAGGAGTAAGCTGGTGAATACGTAACGAGGCGAATGGAGGTTGAAAGTTGACGGTTCACGTTGGTCTCCATTGTCAACATAAGAAAGTTAAAAGTTTGTTTTAGGAGTTTTGGCGGGAACGCGAAAAAGATTGCGTCACCGCATTGTATTATTTTCCAAAACTTGTGTTATTTTCAGTGTTAGTGTATACAATTGGTGGCATTATATTCGTTAAGTGCTGGATTACAGGCGTGAGTGTGGGAAAATGGTATAATGATGGTGAAACGTTTCTTTTAGTGTTGTTTCCAAAACTCCATAGAAGCTTCAAGTAAAGTTGCCACCACTTTACTAGGAGTATGACTTTGACTAGACTATGACTTGACTTGATGACTTCGACTATGACTTGACACATATTTGCGTGAAATATCATAACTTGATAAATTATCAATTACTTGACAATGGCTAAATACACAAAAGTGGGGAGCCAAAACATAAAAAAAAATGTATTATTATGTTGGTATGTTGGGTAAAATGACAATTTATAATTGTCAAGATGGCGACATTACCTAACATTAAATAAAGCAAAAACAACGTTATACCGGCCAATAGAATAAAGTTTACTTCAGTCGTGTGGTCTAAAGCACACCCTTTTTTTCCTTATCCGTGGGCTTGAGATGGTTGCTTTAAACGAGTAACAAACGCAAAGCATAAAAAACCAACTTCAGACTTATATGGATTACGTATCTCATAATTATAATTGAATTACATGTTGTGTATATATTTTTGAGTCAATTGATCCAGATAAGAAAATTTTTCATAGATAATTCAACCACCGATTTTACCCTCTTAGGAGTAAGATTATAAAAAACCCTTTCTTAGTGATAATTGATAGAATCATGCGTGACTTCGCGGAAGTTCATCTTAGATACAAAATGAAATAAGAATATTTAGTGTAATTCCGCTAAATTCAGGTAATCAGATTATCTATATTGGGGCAGTCGCAAAGGATTATTGTAGGTAAATTAATGAAAAAACCTGAAATTACAGTACAATATTATTATTATTATTATTATGAAATTTTAAATAATAACTATTATTTTTTTTATTATAATAAATAAAACCTGAAATGTTATTAGCAAATTATAAATATATTATTATTATTATAAATTACATAGACCTAACAATAAACCTGAATTTAGCGGAATTACACTAGACATTCTTATTACATTCTGCACTTTTCTTAGTGCATACTTACACTTTACAAAGAACACACTCTTCAAATTTTAAGTCTCTAGGACCAGCGGTTTACGCTGAGCGTTGATATATAAGTCATTCATTCATTCAGTCAGCCAGTGAATTGTATATGTATAGATAGTACAGAAATTACTTTTTTCCTGTAAGGGAACAGGGCCGTACCCTTTCATTAGCAGGTAGAAATTTATGTACTTAACGTAATATGCTACTGTTTTATGGTCCCATGACTTTGATAATATCAAAGCAAATTGGTCGATAAAGCACTTTCATGTAGGTACTCATCTCACAGTACAATTCATAAGACCTTCCATTCATCAGCAAGCACCTCACAATAATTAGGGGTAATAAATAGGTACCTAAGTAAGTGACGAATATCAATAATTGTTAATTAACATCAGTAATTATAAATGAGCTCTACTATGTCTGACATAATAAATACTCATTAGTTACATGAGTATTTATTTAATTTTTCTTAAAATTCAAATACGAATATATTACAAAATGTTACAATGTATCTCTAACAGCTCTTGCATACTTTGTATTTATTACCTAACAATACGTTTTCGTTTTGTCATTGATACCTCAGTACCTCTACCCGCTCTCCCAATCCAACCATCTTGGACGTAGGGCCTGAATAGTCGAGTACTTCTACTAAATTACGCTACGTTAAATAAAAGTTTATTTTTGGGACACCTGCCGTGAAAAAACTAAAACATAATATTAGTATCTTGAAAAATAATAGATGGCGCTCAAAATTAGAAATGAAGGCTGGTTAATGCTGACTAGGAGGTCAATAGATGACGCTTTTCACAACCTCTTGAGCAGTAACATAGATGGCGCTTACATAAATTTATTTATGATGGCAGGACGAAAATGACGGCAGTACTTTTTTCCATGTTTTTTGCTAATGTCGTAGTAGACATAGCTCCAAAATAACATCAAAGATAGATTGAAAATTGTTACAAATCAGCTAGTAGGATACGAGTAGAAAGAATAAAACGAAATTTTGCAATTCTTAAATAATTCAACACTAGTCGATGACGCCATCGATAAGATTTTGTAGACATTTTACCGAAGGTTGTTCGCCACCGCCAGTTTTTACGTCGTCGTTGGCAGTGAACGGAACGAAGTGTCGTCGTATAGATTGCTCGCTGTCTGGCTGAAAATAGTGAATCAAAGTATGAGTTTTCAAAATATGTTCGAATAAAAAGTGTTTAGTGAGTGACTGTCATCTAGCAAGATGGTTGATGACGTGAAAGATATTACCGAAACCGCTGAAAGTAAAGGTATATGTGCAATTATATTTGAAAACTAGTGTTAAAAATGTGATTGAAGAATTGTCTAACCCTAAACCGTGTCGTGGCCCCCACGTCGGTGGTTCGTGCTCAGCTTTCGAGAATGTCCGCAGTGTTACCGCTATTACAATCCTGTGTTTTGTTTTTTTAACTATATTTGGATGTCTTTTCGCGTCGTGGTATGTTCTATTTATAGCAAAACGCTCGCCAGACGGTAAATATGTGTCCGAGAATGTGTCCAAAAATGTAACACAATGTTAGCCGATAGAACTGTCATTCGTCAGATGATACAACAATTTATCTAAATTACGGCGTTACGGCCCTATTTTCACTATTTTTATGCACTTTTATGTGCTAGATTAATGTAAATTTCCTTTTAGTGACGCAAATAACATGATTCGTTAACCGTATATATTACACTTGACTCACGAATGATTAGCAGTCTGACGTTATTTGTATGTACATAGCATATTTTGCACATTATGTGCACTTAGCTTTCTAGCCTGATATCTTATCGGAGCTATCTGCGTTTTACGTGCACTGCAGGGTTTTATGTCAAATTTCATATTAGGATCACTTATTACGGTTATTGTCCATAATCTATCTTTGATAAATAAATAGGTATACCTACTTGCTTGTTGCAAAGCTGCCAGTGAACATTATGTTGATACTTGATAGTTGGATGTGTAGAAAGAACTTGTTACCTAACCAGATAGAAAATATAAAATATTAAATTGATAAGTTCAATTATTTTTCGCTTGCTTAATAAAACAACACAATATTTATGGCATCATCGGTATGTTTAATAATACTATTTTATCATGATATACCACCAACACCATAATTAAAAAAGATTATACACTAATGTTAAGCTTATAAGACTCAAAATGGAGATTTTTCTATAGCAGTGTCTTACTGCTTGAGGAAATTTCATTGAAGAAATGTATTTCCTAGATATAAACCATTCTCATAACAGTTGTTGCATAAACTAAGAAAACAATTAAGTTTTAAAAGCTTTCATCCTTAAACAGGACAATAAAACTTACATATGAGAAATCTTTGTTTTTTCGACAAGTCGCTACTAGCTGTAGGTAAATGATTTCATCTCATCAAAAATTCCATGTGGGAGTCAAATATCATATGACTAAATTAGCATCACAGTTGGTTGATTTATTGAAATATAATATTCATTATGAGATATTTCATTATCTACCTCTTATTGAAATATTGTAAAAATTAACACTTAGGACCACTAACTACATTCTATTCTACACTGCTATTAGGCAAGGTGAGGCAGTGGTCACATACTTTTCCTGTAACCACAAAAAAAAGTGTGAAATATTAGGGAATATGCAGGAAATGGGCAGCAGTTTTTTTCTGCATTATAATTGACAGTGATTGCCATGAGAGCCTGCTAAGAGAGAATAGGAGAGGGGAGGATTCCTACAATTGAAACCAATAATTTAGAAATAAATTATGCATAAGTGTCAATATGCCACTCTTCCGGAAACTCAACCATTTCTTGGAAGAAAGGCAGGTAGATAACAAGTTTCTCACGTAGTATTGTACTTTTATATGTTTTTATTGTAATTTTATAAAATGCAACAATTGTACTTAGATTAGATGTTTTTCTTAATTGAGATATTTCTGAGAATTGAGCTGTTTATCACTAACAAAACCTGAGGTAAAGTGTGATGTTATAATCATATATATCATATAATAAACCCCCATGAATATCCCCCCCCCCCATGTAGTTGTGGATGGTGACACTAACATTTGACCCCCACCTGGGGAGCCCAGTGTGTTGATGGTACCCTTGTCCCCTTGCCTATAAATTTAATACTATTCCTCACTGCCCCAACATAGATAATAAATATAGTCTTAAAAGCTGATCAGTGTTTATTAATTGAATCTATTATGCCCATCTAGACTAATGACAGGTCTAAAGTTCACTTATCACTCAGATCTTTCTCTTAGACATTTGGACATACACAAATGCGGGGCAGTATAGATTATGTCATAGAGGGATAAGTGCGAAAGTAGTCAAATTTTCGTGCTGACAGGCTTTAGATTTGTCTGCTGTATCTTAGCCTACTACACACAGTACCTACTATGTCTGGAAGAAGTATATAACTAAATATTCAATCTACAGAGTTTAAAATATTGCGAAATCAGATGGGTATATTCAAGCTTAGCACTATCTCAGTATCTCATTTGTTTGGTAGTTTTACATTCAATTCTTGCATTTTAAGAACATGTTTTAGCGATTTACCTGTTTTTCTGATATTATACAGTAAATAGTAATCAAAATAATAATAAATAGTTACTAGATGGTAGGACTTTTCTGCAAAATTCCTCTAGGTAGGTACCACCGCTTTACCAGTTATTCTGCCACCAAGCAGCACTAGCACTACTGTGTTTCGGCTTGAAAGGCAAGGGCACTGTAACTAGTTAAATTACTGGGCAAATTAGACCATATGGCCCAATCTCACGGTCTAGTAATCTAATAGCCAGACTGTGCTGATGTCTCAGGATGATGTGCCCAGTGCAGTGTCTATAATTTAGTGTTCTGAGTGACAATGAACTGATGTGGACAGCCGTGTCGCTTAACATCAGGCGAACGACCAGCTCAAATAAGAAATAGTAGTGGACATTTCACACAGAGTGTGATATACAACTATTTTGTTTATAGAGCTACATTATTGCCATCAAAGCTAGGTTTACTCTATCAGAATTCAAAAATTTTTGTTGTTTTTTTACTCTTAAATTATTAAATAAAACACTGCACTAGTTCATCAGTGTCCTCCACAGAATATCATCATATTTTTTTTTTCATTATGACTCATTTACCTATTATCATACAGGAACAAAACAAAAACAATCTGTTTTGCCATGAATCATTACCAAATGGCCTTGTCCTTCAATCAACTTGACCCATCCAAATCATAAAACTTACTGTATTACACCTAAGGACTAGTATAATGATCCTACACATCATAATCAGGGCAATATGGACCTTACGACATAATGGCAAGGTCTAAAAAAATGCGTAGGTGCACATTAATTTGGAATTTCGGATGTAACCATAAAGGTTGCACATGAAAGATGTTTTGAATAATCTCGCCCACAATTTAGATTTCAACAGTAAAGTCGTATATTTCAAAATAATGATACAATGACCACTAAAGTTCAAAATTCTTGTATCGATTGATGCCATAACATAAAACACTCAAATTTTATTCTGTCTAAATATTAAAATTTCATTTCATACAACGTAAATTTATAAGGAGAATGTATTTTTAGCTTAGATGGTCTAAAAAGGCTCTCGATGCACTAATTTGACATTTTAGCCTATTCCTTTGGCAGGACAATAATAATAATAATTATACAATTTTTACACCATGTGCTTTTTTTTAAACATACATACATAATAATAACTTGAAAACCTGTGGCCTGAAATAAATAATAATAATGTCTAACAATCACATACATATAGATCTTGGATCCTGAATAGGACTCCCTGTGTCTAGGGACCCAGGAACTACGAGGACCATGGTCCCACAAGACCCAGACTCTGAACAAGTATTTGCGCTTCTTTTTCTATACTTGTCCTGTCGCGGGAATCGAACCCGCCGCCTCCGGGTTATGAGCCGACCTGCACGACCACCACCACATCACCGAGGCTGAATGATATTATTATTAGTTTTCAGTGAAAACTACTCCTGCGGCGAGCAACTAGCTTGTCATGTCATTTCGTAACATAAAAAAAAAACTTATTATAGTTAAGTATGCAAAATTTCAGTTCAATTGGAAACCGGGATGTGGGTCAAAATTGATTTCTAAGATTTTATTACATTGTTAGTTATTCCTCGATTTCCTTGAGATTCCATCATCACATCCTGACTTGATGTTAGTGGGACTACCTCGGGAGTATACCCTTTCGAGCTAAAAAATATTTTTTTAAATCGGTTTACAATTGAATGTTTGAGAATAAAAAGGGTTTAACTGTCAAATCGATAGTTTCGAGAAAATTGGCTTTAAACTTCAACGGCTTCATTTTAATGTAGAGTGCTTATAAGGTAATAGAAAAGGTTTATGTAAGTTTCAGTTGCTTGAAAATGTATTAATTCAATTTTAAAATACTAAGTATAGTACTAATTCATACAATTACTGTAAAAATATAATATAATAAAATAGATAGATAGATAGATAAACTCTTTATTGACACCAAGGCAACAAATACAAAAACAGGAAATAACTAATGAGTAGGTAACAATGGGCGGTCTTATCGCTAAAAGCGATCTCTTTCAGACAACCTTTGGATGGGCAGAGATAGATCAACGAGCAAGGACGTGGTGCTAAAAAGTTACTGTGCACATTCATACTAAGACAAATATAAAATGATATACTACTTAAAATATAATACTACTATACATAAACGTACACAAATAATACATAATATACAAATACTAAGGAAACAATAAAGGTTTATTTCGAAGTCAAACTAGAGTGAGAAGTGCTTAATTTGAGTCTTAAAAGCAGCAAGTGATTGAGCCTGTTTAATATTGAGAGGTAGTTCATTCCACAAGCGTACAGCCTGAGCAGTAAATGAGCGGTCGTAGGTGGTACGACGCACCGGTGGCTTGAGGAGGAGGTTCTCTGATGACCTGAGACACATAGTATTAGAGTGAGAATTATAAAGGTAGTCGAATCGTTTCTTTAAATATTGGGGAGTAGAGGGATTGAACAGTATATTATAGAGAAGAGATAAGATATGAGTATAAAAAAATAATTATAATAATGTTTTTATACTAAGCGAACTGTATTCTTGTGCCAGATAAACCGTTTTTAGACTCAAATACTCGAAATGTAAGCCTCATTTCGGCATTTTGAGAATGTATTAATATATATTGTAGATAATTTCACGCTGAATCCAACGATACCCATAAGTCATTTTGTGAAAAAAATCAGTTAAACACTTTTTGTTCTCAACCCTTCAATTGGAAAAAATATCGATGACCATAAACAAAAAAACATAGACGAACATAGTACTTTCTACTTTTTGGAAGTCGGTTTCTGCGGATTCGGTTCCGATTTCTGCATCATGTATTATCATGGTTATATCTGTCTATCGGCGTCATATTCTAAAATAGCTTGATTGTCATTAGTTCGGTACATATTACTAACCATTTTCCTTTAACACATAATTACCAATGCACATTATCCTCACATGTATTAGAATGGATTTTAATTAAATCCGCTCCAGACACGCTTCTCAAAAGTTCAATCGCCTGCTAATAATATCCGATGGTCAAAGCTTCCTTGACCTTGAGAAAATGCACCGCCATTTTTTTTAAGCTAATCGTATTCCTATCTTGACGGGTTGTGATGGACAGATAATTGATTACCCTCGAATGATATTCGAAACCGCTACGAAGATTAAATGTTTACGAGCGATGAACCATAACAATATGCTTCACCTGCAGATGCATCTTCGTCTTTGACAACACGTGTTTCAATAGTCATGCCATAGATAACTTTTTTATTTTATTTTTTTTGGTATGGCTCCACACTTTTGTGTATTTAGCCAGTGTCAAGTAATTGATAATTTCTCGAGTTAAGTAATATTCACCATAAATATCACAGTCCAAGTCATCAAGACTCCAAACCCGCCAAAACTCCATTACTTAATAGTGACATTGGTGCCGATTCTGTGTCGCATTCTCTAAAACTAAACTTAAAGTATGGCGGTACTCTTCTGATAAAGGGGAAATGAAAAAGACGGAAATATGTTCATTTCGTTTAGCTTTAGAGTATGCGATACAGAATCGACACCAATATTAAAATAGAGTGAGCGAATGTGGCTTAGCGGTAGCCCATGCGGCTTCCAAATTGATGCTATCAAGGGGTGATCACGAAACTTTGATTGCAATGCAACAGGAGTAATTTCCATACTAACTATGCACATATAATGCGTATTCGAACTGTGAAATCCATTCAAATTTGTGTTTCCATCGGTTTCAATCGGGTTACTTGATTGTCCAGCAGGTTTGAATCCCGCTCGGACTTGCACCAATAACTAAGTTATGTGCGGAATTTGCACACGCTCTTACAACGGTGAAGGAAAACATCGTGCGGAAACAGGCATGTTCCAAAATCACAAACTTCGAAATCTTGTGTCGGTCACCAACCTGCACTTGGCCAGCGTTATAGATTACGGCCTCCCTGTGAAGTAGCTGTGAGAACGTTTTCTGCTACGGCTTTCGGAATTAAATGATAATTATAACAAGATTAGCGACCATTGCTTTCTTTACTACCTTAGTTCAACAGATATAAAGCAGTTAAGAAAGCAATGGTTTCGTAGACAGGTATATATAATGTATTATTTATTCATTGTTTCTGTACTTGTCATATCACTAACCTAATTCGCGACGTTGCTTCCGAGTTGCATTATCGGATAAAGTACGAATCTTGCCAAGAATCCCAAAGATGCGCTGAATCACAAAGTTTTGCTGCTGTAGGCTTCCTCACATATTCTATTCTCTTGTCAGACAGATCATGCCACTGAGTCATTGTGTACATTCCGATATTTCTACTCAAGGTCATAATATGAGTCGATTTATAGCTAATTACATTCTGATACTTATTAGCCCAGTGACTTGAAGGAATGTCTATTTATCCTTTTCTTAATGCTTTTTTTTCATTGAATTTATAGCTTAAACTGTAATTATTGCGTTGACATATACGATTAAATTTTCTTTACATTAAAAAAAGTGTTAATTCCCAGACCACACTGATCCAGAGCCAAATCAATTAACTTAGCTCGCTTCGAACTACTCCAATTATTTTTAATATCTGCGTCACCCCAAAGGTCAGGGCTCGCGTACGCATGACCTTGCATTAAATCGATAATCTTGTCATTCTGTCTGCAGGACAAGGTAAATAACCTCTGCACGATGATGAAACGTCTCATGAAGGTGTTTCGATGATAATTGAAATGAGACTCCTATATATGAGACACCTCATTTGACACTTGCTTTGTCATATTCTCTATTTGGGCACTGATTTTGTCGTTTTTGCTGTGACTAATATCGAATTCAAGGACTTTGTTTGGTAGAGTACCTAAACCTTATCTAACGTTGTCGAAGGCTATAATATCTCCACCCCAAATTAAGTTTCTAAACATTTTTTACTAGTAACAGTTAACATTATCACGCTTAATTTGAAAACATTTTACTACGTAAATCGGTTTCGAAGGAATCGAGTGATTAAGATGACTGATCGATTTTAAGATAAAAGAGAAATCTACCAATGCGACTGAAGTCTACGGCATATTTTTTGCGGTAACCTCGACTCATTTAAAGTCTAGCATTACTTACTTTAGACGGCCGATGACAAAAACTGTTATTGTGATGCTGTAAAAGTGGATCGAATGTGCTAGTGAAACCTTCGTGCTCTCGAGATTTTCATGTAATATTGTCAGTTACTTTATTATGATCGATCTTCACGCACACTAACACAAACTGCTGATTATTTTAGTGCAACAAAATTAATTTTAGTAATTTGTATTATCAGAAAATATATGGTCCATTCGGTTATATTTAATATTATTATAGGCTTTTTTCGACTGATAAAGAATCTATAGAGTTAATATATTCCCAATTTCCCAAGATATTCAGATTCTTCAGTGTTCATGTTTTCTTAAGCAGCTTCACCTTCGTCAGTCGTCAATCTAATATTCAACGGGTTCTCACCGACCGGGCCTAATTAATATTAGTCCCTGGATGCTCAACTTCAGGCTATTTTGAGAACAGTTCATGGTTAAAATGTGAGCTTGCCTGTGTAGCTGTATCAATCTAAAAACTAACGTCTAACAGTATCACCTTCGTTTTTTTATAGTGATAGACCACCTAACGGTCAAGCTGCCTGTCATACCAGTCACTGCCGGTCATAACATTTTTGAATGGTTTAGCATCATTGCATTCGTCATGGTGTGTTGCGATCTTGCGACATAGTCACGGTATGTCCTTGCCGATGTATCTATTTAGAAATGGTAGATATAATAACAAAGGAAAATTATGTTACCTGTATAGGTCCAGTCTTTTCTGAATTTACCCGTTCCAGTTGGTCCCTTTTCTATGACTCTTAGAAACTTTTTCAGAAAGAACATCTGAAATAGTTTTCACCGGTAAATACTTAATAATATTTACTCATGTTTACATATTGTTTATGTTAAAGTCTAGTCTGACTCATACGCTATTAGTATTTCAGAATTCAAGTTTCAAGACCTGATGTTCTAGTCTCCGCATACAAAATATGTTTAAAACGTAACCCAATAAACGGCAGGTGGAATGGCTACATTCCTTTCTTATGACGCTGCAATATTTACCAACTACACTTATTGATTTGTATGTTCATTGAAATGTGTGGACGAGACGATTCACTGGTTATTGATCAGGGTATGTCGGTTGCGTGACGGAACACGTGGTCTGTAGCTGTACGTGCTTGGAATTAATTGGGTCATAGGTTGGTTAAGGGTTCGTGGGGTTTGGGAGTGTCTTATCGTGAACATTATTATAGCCTAGAACCTTCCACGCTTTGGTAATACCATTAGTTTCACGGGAACGTCCGGCTACTCAGTCTGCTTCCTCACGGCTTGCCTTTCTAAAAACATGTCTGATTAGACGTTATCTGTGAATGATTAGAGACTTAATACTTCAGAACGTGCATTTTGCTTAATAGATATGACTGTATCAAATCTTTAATACGCACTTTGTTTTACTTCTGGTAACGTTGACGTAGATGTTACTTTCTTTCTAACAAACATTAGTTGTTCTACTAATGACATACGGACTACTATAGCAAATTATTGTTACGGATTATTAAATAAAGTTATCCCGATGAAATCACCTTTTAAGTGATCCCAAAAATCCAGAATCTATCATAATCATAACGATGTAAGACATGGTAGGGAATTATGAGTGGTGTTCTTTAAGCGTCACTAATTGTCATCTTACATCATTCTTACATTTATGCGTTACACTTCTCGAGCTCGTCGTTCCTATAACATCAGAGCGGTAGCAACCATTAACCACAGACTATAGTAGAACAATTACAGACTCAGCGCTAGAAACTGGAAAGTGATGCCAGAAAAGGAATACGATATCTCAAAATCTTACCACCCTTTTTGCATTATTCTTGACCTTCGATCGGGACACAGGAGCTTCATAACGAGAGACTAATGCGAGCGGAATGGTATGATTTTAGGATTTCTTATTTAATTTTTTGTCTTCACGTTATGTTCTGAGCTTTGAGTCCGTTATATTGTTTTTCTAGTCTGAGCCATTAAATAAAACATCTCTGTTAAAACGAAAACTACAATAAGACCGTGCATATCGTTGCTACTTTCACTCACATGTCGGACGTCGATAAACTGCGTTTTTTTCATTAGTTTATGGGCAATAAATCGGATGCTCAGAAGTGGACCGGGGAGAATGGCATATTACAATGTGGTGATTATGATGTAGATTTCGAGAAAGAGTTCAATGCAGCAAACTAGGCGATTGAGGGCCATCTTGAGAGCTGTTGCGTAGAAACTAAACATGCGAAATTCCTAATGAACAGTTTGTCGATTCTTCACGATGACAACAAAGAGTTTTCGATAACTCTTAGTTTTAAATTGAAGGAAATAAATCTAAATAGCTAATAACTACATAGATGATCCGTTAATATTTTGCTAAATATCTTGACACTGGAAGATTTTCAAAATATCTTGATAAGTTTGCCATTATCATCACAGGTACTAAGGTTGGTTGCTGGTCTCTTATTTCTCTAATGATTGAGGTTCTATCAATTCTAATTATTTACATGGCGGCATGTTATAGATGTTGTAATTCCAATAAACAGCAATATACTTAAGTGTTTAAGGTATATATTGTAGCTGGAGTTCGATATATTTGACCTGGCCCTATTGAGATAAGTGGTCTAGTTAGGTTAGTACCTATGCTCGAGATTACTCAGAAATAGCAATTGAATATAACGTCCTTCAACTGTTTGCCTTCAAGAATGGATTCCTCATTTTCTATGCAAACGACCACAGAGTGTTGTAACGGTTTTCAAAACAGCTCATCGACCAATAGCTTGTGATTACAATGGGTACCGATGGGTTACGGTTCTCTCAATGGATCATGGTGAAATGACACACTATGGAGTTTGTGATTTAATGTACTTACATAATATTTTAAATGCAAGCAGTAAAACAATGGAACTCTCATTTGTTTCGTCTAAGTTACCAAAATTGGATGTTGAAATCGTCTGATGTAATTATAAGACTTATTTAATCAACCTTGGAGACAGCATTTACGTCAAGATGCCAGCCATAATTTTACCTAAAAGCACAGAACACTGGTACTCTGGCTGGTACTAAAAGTTTACAATAAGTAAGAGCTCCCCAAGAAATGCTAACGGCTTTACCTGGTGCTCGTAGGGAACATTTATTTCATTTGGGTTTTAGTGTTGCTGCTAGTAATAGCGCTGCTGACATGAACTTTTCTCCAACAGCGTCGCAAGAACAACTAGACAGAGCCAGGCTAGCACGAGAAAGACGAGAGGCGGAACAGCGCAAACGGTTGGATGAACTGCGCGCGCATGCGGCCGCTGCGCAGGCGCAACGCGAGAAACGCGATGACGACCGCCGACGGAGGCAGGCCGAGCAACGGGCAAGAGACGACGACAGACGGCTTCAGGTGACCAATGCACATGTATAACCAAATTCACTTTTATTTTTGTTTGTTTTTGTTTTGTCCGTATTTAGTTGTGCTATGCCGCTTCTATGTTCTCTAGGGGAAATGCGATTTAATTCAAAACAAAATATAATCTAAGACTTCCTGAATCAATAAAATTAAACCAACCTTTGTACCGTAAATATTGTGGTTATGCAATTCGCTTCTTTCTCACTCTCTGAAATATCTTTACTTCTGTTAGAAAATGCTTGATACCAAACTGTTACCGTTTTCTGTATCCCTAGTACTAGTTTATTGGACCGTACTCGCTATCGAGTATCGTGAAGTATTTGTAAAAAGTACTGAAGTTGGATTGTCCACTTTGACTACGTCGAGGTACTGCTGACTGTAAAAGTCGCATTCGTTTCATTTTGTGTAGGATAAGTGGATACTTAGCTAAGGAGGAAAGGCTTGGTCTAGTATCAAACGGCGTAGCTGGTGCCAAGATTTTAAGTTTACCTTTGTGTCTATGTACTTTAAATTCTTCGCGATTTTGTAGACGCGGTATGGCAGCATTTTTATATTTATGTTTATTAATTTCGGTGTTTATAAGTTCATCTATTTTAGTTTACGGTCTACATTATGGTGTAGAAGTTCGAAAAAAGTCCTCATTCTTCACATTTTGATCCTTAAATTATTAGCGTCACGATCTTTAAATAGATCAGCATCATACAGCTCTAGATAAGATTTCAGTTCCTAGTATTCACGCCGAGTTACTGAGTCGTGGCGTCATTTTGAACATTCACAATACGAACTGCACGTTACTTTTGTAAATCACTCTGGAAATAATTGTACTCAACTGGCGACTTTGTAAATACACACACGGTGCGTATCGTTGCATTCAGTATAAGTGCGTATGATCCGCGGTAATTTTATACCTATTTGTGAAATAGTTTGCACTCTAAAACATAAAAAAAATGGCTTGAAGCACACATCTTGAGCATAGGAATATTGTTAATCTATTAAGTGTTATAGAATATTAAGTTACTGGAGCTAAGAAATCGTGAGCTGAGAGAGAGGACCATGCTACTGTAGACAAACTAATTCTACACGTGTATATACTGGATACAGAGCTTTTACTCTAAATCGCTAGCTTCGAAGTATCGTGCCTTGTTGTGCATTGACTTTTCAAAAGTGAACTCTGTCACCTTGCTATAAGACACATGACGTTTCTCCATCATGATTTAAGTTTCGCTTGGTATAATTCGTAGTTGGTTTCATGCCGAATCCATACTCAGCAGACAAAGAATAGACCCATGATGTGATTGAACTAGAAGCGACATTCCAACGCAGTGATACGCATTACAACACGTGTGATTAGCCGCGCATGTAATTCTAACTCATTACGTGTTTTGGCACCGTATCACCAATTCACTGATCCCAAATCGTACGCCGATGTGACGTCGAGTGTTGCAACAGTAAATTCTACGTTTTCAGAACATTATTCGGTGATTCCGGTCGTCTATGAGAATAGGAGTCATACTTGAGTTGTATTTTCTTTAATGACGTATCTTCTCAGTAATTTTACATCTACATTTAGACGTTGATCCAGTGACAGTCAAAGCGTATTGATTGATTCAAATTTAAAGACTCATCTTTGTGTATTTTAGCCACATCACAAAGAACTTTGTATTTTGAGCGACAATTCAGAAATGGAGAAGCATTGAAATAGTTTTGAATTAAAACTTCTTTACGCACCCTTGACTTGGGGAGTAAGCTCGTGAATGCGAGGCGAACGGAAGTGGAGAAGTATTGGTTCACGTAGACTTCCATTTTCAACATAACAAAGTACATAATTAACATAAAAACATACCTAAAATTGGTGTTATTATATTGGTATGTCCGGTAAAATTACAATTTACAATTGTCACGATAGCGACATTAATATTAAACAAAGCAAAAACAAAGTAATACCGGCTGATAGATGGAGCTAAACTAAAGAAGTTTTACTTCAGTCGTGTGGTCTACAGCACACTCATTTTTTTAGTGAGTTATACTAATTTTGCAAAACCGATACGGGTCGTGTATCAAAAACGTTCGAGTAGTCTTTGCATCGGGCAGGTCCCAGTCCGCCGGCTTCACTTTCTCCGTTCGAGTAAAATAATAGTTACGGTAATACACAGCGGACGGTGAAAATTAATAATTACAACGCGAAAACAAAACTTGATATATATGTTCTTAATTGAATAACTGCTGATCACAATCTCACGCTTTGGAATTGGAAATAAGCGGTGGGGTAAGGAATCGTCACTGAAGGTACCAAGAAGTAGATTAGACATCATGATTGGAGTCGGTATAAGGACTACTTACTTTTTCAAAACGCGTTTACCAGTCTCCGGAATGAATACCTACATTAACTTCACGATTGATCCTATAAGAAATTTCAGACGCGTACCTGAAAAACGCGATTTAAAGATAACTTTTTTGGATAGAAATTTAAATGTAGTGTAGGGTGCCATCTGGATTACATTAGTCGAGGATCGGGCTAAGTAGCGTACATTAGGAAAGGTAGAAGCAGTAGAATTATACGGGCCTTTGATAGTGGTGATGATTTGGATAGATTCGTTTATTTATTTGGCTACCTATAACAAGGTTAAAAAATGTGTCGGCGTAATAGTTTGTTAGCAAATATCACTAAAACATCTATTTTTATATTGCACACGACTCTACCCCATTCACAGTCCTGTAGGGTCATCACGGAACTTTGATCGCAATGCAACAAGTGCAATTTCATTCTAAACTTGAAAATTTCCATAACTATGCACATAAACTGCTTATTGAAACTGTCAAATCCATACAAATTTCTTTCTGTTGCAAGTTACATGATTGCCTAGCCGATGTAAGTCTTATAGTTAGTCTAAAAGTTAGTTAGTCTTCCAGCGAAAACTATCCTTAGAACCGTTTATTTATCGTTTCTCGAAACTTCACGTCAATAGTGAATGGGAATGTTATAGTAGACAATGGTGTTCTATGTTTAACTATTACGCTTACCAGATCTGATAAGTTTAACTTTATTGTGCTGTAAAATGTTACGATCACATCAGCATATTGGTAGACATTCCATGCAGAAAATATTCACTATAAATTGTCGGACGGGTGAAAATCATAACACGAAGAACTCTGATAAGCCGAAAGATATAAAGCATGTTGCAGACGAAATATTTCCGAATGAACTCAATTTAGTACGGTATGCTCCGGTTTTTAAATGTACAAAAATTCCAGCTCGTCTCAAATCCAGGATTTTTCCAATTTTAAGATTGTTACTCAGTCGGAGAATAGGATCAAGGTTTATTCGCTTCATCGACTACACTCAACGTTATTCATACTAGACTATGAATATGAAATATGAAATTTTGCTTTGAGTTTTTGAAACTTGCTAAGATTATGTAAATGATAGAATAAGCAGCTGAATAGGTAAGATCAAAGGTACATTTGCGTACAATATTTGCTTATTAACAACATTCTCGGTGGAAACTATATTTGTTCTTATAACATCCGCAATATAAAGCTTCCGTCGTCATACACATATTTAGCCACTAATTATGGTTGTTGGAGCTCGGCCGGACGAAGTTCCGGATTAAATCTCTATGCAATTTTTTTGGTCACTACGCTTGGCAGATGTCGCATTGCGGATTCATAATTTTGCTGAAAACGTTAGGGCTTGTGAATTCTTTGTATACTTTCGCTAACTAACGTCAGAACAGATGGTCGCAACGCAACTTGGAAATGACGCGCGTATGGTACCTACATATGGCATTAGCCTTTTCAATGTCAGAAGTTTTCTATACCAAGTATGTAATACATGTATGACCCGGTGTTTTCTATTTTACATTATAGTTTTTGTAGTGTTTCTATACGTTAAATTGTTTTAATTTATCGTTAATTTAACGTTTACCCAATTACTACTTATCTGTCTTTACCATAGTACAAACATTTCCCAATTGTATTTAACATCCATAGCGAAAAAACGTATAAGGACAAGATTTATACGTTTGAACTGACTTTCATTTGCAATTTTGACCTCAACAGCAGCGAGTCCGCCTAGTTAATTAGGGTCTCTCGATTATCAATTAGCAACATTAGCATCTCTTACTCGGCTTACATTGCAAGTGCTTGATCAGTGTCTTTTACCAACACTGCCTCACGTTTCTCTATATTTTATTCTAGAATCGTCTGCATCGTGTTTCGCCTACCTAAAACATGATCTAGGCTTGTATTAGTAGATATAAGTTAAGTACTAGCTAACTTGTTTAATACATTCCGTTACTTGTTTGAAGGGCGTTGTTGCATTCCGACGTTCATAAAATTGGCATTTATTGATACTTAGTTTTGCATATTATAAGCACACTGTTTTTGCAGCTTCTAATAAGTGGTATTACTTATCTATTGCTATGCAAACGTTAAAATTCGATCGGTTAAAATTGTGTGTATACACGTTTTTTTACAAGTTAAACGTTGACGATTATTTGTATAATACTGCCCAATTCATCGATTACATAATTTTAATCTTTGTTTAAATATACATATATCGCTTTGTATATGTATTCTATCATGAATTTTATATGGTTTATTGACCGAGCGAGCGCAAAGCGTGAGCGAAGCATCTCGGTTTCATCTTGGGCAAAAATGATTTCGTATGTCCGGCAGATGTCCGGCTGTTCTCCTCCACAGGTTGCATTTCTCAACCGATACTCGTGAAATTTTGTGAGCAGGTTCGACAATCTCATTTCATAATAAATATTGTATTCGGCAAATTGACTTTATTTTCAACTAAATACTACAATGGTATAATAACTAATACTAACTACTACAAAAAAAATTTGGATACTGGACGCGATGATTTATTGACTGTCCAAGTGCTCCAGCCCACTGCCAGTAGGTAGCGTACCCAACATGCTGGTAGCATTGCCACGTTGAATTGCAATGCTTATTCGTTATGCCAAATAAGTGCCAGCATTTTGGTCACGCGTAGCATCGACCAGGCGCAATAATATAATCTTAATTTGATATATTATATAAAATGGAATTAGTTTGTCGATTCACTATTGGAAAATTTTCAAAATGGCGGAGACATGGGCGTTAAAACGTAATAATGTCATATTTCAAAGACAGACTTTCGAGATGTACAGCTCACAGAGCGACTGGTAACTCGGTTTTGCTGTTTAAATATCCATTTTATATTTTTCACGTCGTTTTTCGGTTTTTGAAACACAATATCTCATGTATATACAGGAAAAGGTTACCGTTTAATCGTAATTTACTTTTACCCTCAAGCGATCTTATCCAATATAATTTCTCTGAACATTTATTCCTTTTTCAAAGAGAATACCAATTTCTAACCAAGAATAAATATAAAATCGTTTATTTCTACATTTCCACTGCCTATTTAAATGCCAGTTTTACATAACTCGTCCTTGTCGGCATGATGTCATCCTACTCTTGGACATTCCGATTTATATTGTTCTAGCTTTACAACAAATTCATCATTAGCCGACACCTGTACTTAGAATAATTTATGTACGGTATTTGGTTTAGTCAATATTTGGTTGATCATCATTACACGATAATATTTTCATTGCTTGTTAAGTTTTAACGTGGGCAGCCAGGACAGTTTTATTTATGGTGTTTGACTCATAGATTCCATTCTCGTATTATTACTGAGGTTACTGTTGACCGAGTGCGGCTAAAAGGTAGCCCGTGTGACTTTCACACCGATACACTCTGGTTCGACTCCCGCTCGATCCTGCACCAATAGCTTTCCAAGTTGTGTGCGAAATTTGATCTCGCTTTTATAACGGTGAAGGAAAATATGAGGAAACTGGAATGTTCAAGATTCACAAAGTTCGAGAACACGTACCATCCACCAACCCGCTCGACGTGTGGAAAAAACCATTTGTGGGATTAATATTTTAGTTACAATGCCAATTTCTTTCATTGTAGATGAAAAGTTAAGATGCTCTTTAAATACTTGGTAAGATCGTTTAATCATCAAAATCTAGTCGTTAAAAATAACCTTTATTTCTACTGCATATAATATTTACACATTTAAGTACGTACACTCATTTAAATATTATTTTTGTGGCAGAAGTTGCCTCTGCGGCATAAGCCTCCCCAATCCTTCTCCATTCCTCTCTTTCCCTAGCTCTGGTCCACATGTTTCCGTAAAAATATCTCTCCACCTTTTTCTCTGTCTTCTCTGATTTCTTTTCCCGTCTAATGGAATCCATTATGTGGCGCTCTTAGTTAGTTTCTCTTCAAGTCTGCAGATTATGTCATCCATTTCAATTTTAGTAGTCGCGTCCATATCATATTATCTAATAAAATACAATCGATTAGCTATAAGTCAAACCCATTTACGTGTTCTTAAATTTAGTTTGCTTATAAACTTTATGCTCACTACAAAATATACTACTTGTACTAACAATTCCTCATTAAACATTTAATTTAAATCACCAAAAAATCTCACTAAATTAACAATGGTCACGCCAATTGACAATGCCCAAATCGCACATCAGAGGAACACAATAGCCAGGTTACCGGGTCATTGCTTACATAACTACATTGCCGAACACCAGTTTATCGCAGCACATCAACTTGCATTGCTTTCAAAAGATGGTATTTACAAATGAGGGCTACCGTGCAGAAGGCATGGTTCCGGCTGTAGTCATTAAGCCAAGTCAAAAGTGGCCTTAAAGTGTTGACCCACAGCTTACCACTTGCCTATACGACTATTGACTGGCCTGATAGCTCAGTTAGTAGTAGCTCTGCCTTCGGAAATGTAGGTTGTGGGTTCGATTCCCACCCATAACTTACACTTGTGTGCTGTGTATGGGTGTTTTATTCTACGTATGTATTTAAAAAACAAAAAGTATATAAGTATATATATATCAGACATCTGAGGGTGACCACGAAACTTAGATTGCAATGCAACGGGAGAAAACTATGCACATAAACTGCGTATTCAAACTGTCAAATCCATACAAATTTGTGTTTCTATAAGTTGAAATTGCGTTACGTGATAGCCCAGCTGGCTCCCATAGTAAAAGCTTTGCTTAGTTTGGGACTAGATGGCGTTGTGTGAAATGCCCATTCATATATATTTAATTAAAAGTTTATTTTATTAAGTGTCTGTAAAGTATCTGTAAAATTCAACATCTATAAGACACAGGAATTCTAATATCACAGAATTGCATGACGTCATTGTGACGTAAACGGCATGAAAACATAAAAATGTAATACGGCATCATTTGACGCTTTACGCTTGCCAGCTGCTGTCTGTCTCCGATGCTGTTAAATATGTGTGAAGTATATACTTGGTGGGTAGGATACTTGGCGCGTACTTCGGCAATGTCACCAGCTCGAAGCGTCCACTGCTGAACATAGGCCTCCCCAATAAAACGCCACTTTAGACGCTTATCATATCTTTTTCTATAGAGTCCACTCTTTCAGTGGACGTAGTCTTCTCGATCCTCTTATCCCGGCAACGGCCTAAGCTGAGGCTCGCACCCCAGGGGTGCCCTTGAGCTAGTAGGCTCCCCACTTTTGACGGCTGGGTGCCTCAAGTGCCTGCCCTAACGCCTGGTGACGCTGTAAAGGTCGGTAGAGACCAACAGCATTAGCCCGATAAAAAAAACGCTAATCTTAGGGAGGATTTGCCATAATCACCACGATTTTAATGCACCGAGGAAAATGCACATGTCCATTATATTAGTCCTGGATATTTCCTTAGCAGGTTGTTACAGCGAACACTGAAAGAGATGGGGTGGTCCTATCCGTTATTATTTATTTGATGAGCTGGGCGATCACGTAACTCGACTGCAACCAATAGAAACATAAATTTGTATTGATTTGACAGTTTGAATACGCAGCTTATGTGAACAGTTAGTACGGACATTTCTACTGTTGCATTGCTATCAAAGTGTCGTGATCACTCCCCAGTACTTCGTATCTCTCTAATTCATTCACAATCTCTATTTAGTCTGATGATAGTGAAGATATTCCAATAATTAAACAAGCTAATCATAACGTTACTTAACGTATTATTTAAGTAATGCAAATAAGCGTTTGTTTCCTCTAAATCAAAAGTTGCTGTGGGAGCTAATTTGGGCGATCACGTAACTCGATTGCAACCAATAGAAACACAAATTTGTATGTACTTGACAGTTTCAATACGCAGTTAATGTGCATAGTTAGTTTGGTTATTTCTCCTGTTGCAATCAAAGTTTCGTGGTTAGAAGTGTTTAGTTACAACCATTGTAAGATTTTAACTTAACCAAATCAAATCACGTATAATATAAAAATGCGATTAACCAATTACATATTTTCATGAATCTGAAGTACTGTTTTCCACAGAACCGCCATCTATTGTAGAATATGAGGTCATGCGATATGGTCCTTGGCGTGCGTAAGCGCAGGCGTGTGCGTTTTATTATAGGAAGTGCCATCTTGCTATGTTCGCGAATACGTTTCCTTACTTCTTCGATTTACGGTTGATTTTTAGAAAAACAAGAGTTTATGAATGAAATACTTCATTGAGTACATTTATCAGACAAAAAGAAAATTTTTTAAACGGATAATAGAACAGTTTATTTCAATAAGTAGGTTATAAGTAGGTAGTACTAGAATACAATATAACACGCAGACACAGAACAAACACCTATGTTCATCACACAAATGTTTGTCCAGGGTGGGAATCGAACCCACAACCCGCAGTTCAGAAGGCACGATTACTACACACTGAGCTATCTGGCCAGTCAAATGTGAAACACACGATGTGAACAAGCCTATAGATACAAATCTGAAATGTATATCATGAAGGATATCTTGATAACTTTGTTTTGGTGTTAGGATGATCGTCAACGTAACGCATCAATGCTTTCAAATATCAGACTAGATATAACGCAAAACGGTAACGATAATATTATTGTGACTAAAGGATTACCCCGACTCTCTGAAGTAGGGACAGATTAGATTAGCCGACAATATTGCTGATGTTACGTGCACATTGGCACATCGACAAAGTCATAAAGGTATAAGTTTAATGTTTGGTCAATCGTACGTTGATCTTTTCTCTGAGCACTAGAATTTTTGTGCTATAAAGTTATCATAACAAAGACGCACTTTGGAGCGCAGAATCACAATTGTATGTAGGTATTTGCTTCAATCTCTACTCACGTCCTGTATCACTACAATGCTGGTTAACACTCTAAGGTCCGTATTACAGAACGATGCTCAGTCATCAATCAGTGCTCAAGCAGAGATTTCATTCATAAAGTGATCAATTGGTAAATGAAATCTCTGCTTTAGCACCGATCGATTTAGTGTTTGAACGGCGTTACGAGAATCATCCTTGGCCAGTGAAGATATAAAAAAAGATTGAGGCTTAGACCTCACGACTGAGGTAAAACTTCTTTAGTTTAGCTCCATCTATCGGCCGGTAATAACTTTGTTTTTGCGTTGTTTCATGTTAATGTCGCCATCTTGACAATTATTATAATTTATCATTTTACTGGTCATACAAACATAAAAATTACAATCTTTTTACATCGTTACATATATATATATTTTTTTTTTTTTATTAATCTGCATTTCCACAGACACCTGGGTCCGTGCTTTATGTTAGATAATTTTTTATATTTATGAATTAAGCCTATTATTAACATGAACTTATATATAATACAGGAAGGATAATACAGCCAATAACAAAAAGATACATAAACATAAGCATTTAAGTTCTTATTTCTAATTTTTTAATTGTGCGTACACCACCGAGCAATCACACATCGTTATATTGACAATGGAGATCTACGTGAACCAACTTCAACTTCCGTTTGCCTCGCATTCACCAGCTTACTCGTCAAGTCAAGCGTGCGTAAAGAAGTATTACTTTAAAAACGGTTTAACTTTACAAATTGCTAAAGCTGCCACATTATTACTCGTGCCTTACATGTCTCCTGCTCAAGCTGTACATACAAATAAGTTTTCAAAAATTCTTTAGTCATGCTATTTAAAAGAGACCAAACTTGTTTGTTTTCTGTACTCAGTAACAACAGGAAGCAGGAACCAATATATTAGGCATGAACCCTGAAGTGCCCCAGCCATTGTTAGGCTAGCTTCCTCCCTCAAGACTCACATGTCTTTGTGTCATCTATATAACGGGAACTACGGTAGATTACTTCTAGATCTGCAATATTAATCTACTTTAATAGCATTCTTTGGAGTTCCACATATTATGTATACCTTGGTCTTGGTCTACCTGAACATGTAACATGTATACCTTACTCTAATATAAGTTACAGCTCGGGTTCGTCAGGTAGACCAAGAAATAGACATGAAATGGGCTAGAAGTAATAATAATAATAACGGCCAACGATCACATCATAGATCCTGGACCCTACCTCGGGTTCCCTGCGTTTAGGTACCCAGGTACTACGAGGACCATGGTCCCACAACACCCAAACTCAGAACAAGTATTTGCTCTTTTTTTCTGTGCACAATTACTTGCCCTGCCGCGAGAATCGAACCCGCTGCCTCCGGGCTATGAGCCAACCTGCTCAACCACCACACCACAAAGACTGTCAAAATGTAAGAGAAATGAGTAATGTAAGAGATTACTAATCCAATGTAGAATGTGTGTGAAGTGAGGAATGTAAGAAATAATTGCTAAATTATTTAACTAGTTAATATACTGTGACTATATATTCTCTAAGAAATTAGAAACATTATACTGTAAAATTTACTGTTTTGCGCTACTTTAATCCGTGATTTACGAATAACCCTTAATTTTAACTTTGTAATAATAGCTACATGGTGCTTCGAAGGGCGTCGGACTATTGTCGTAAGACAGAAATCGTTAAGCCAAGTAAGAGAAGCCTTTAGGCGTCCTAAAAAATCTGATACCAGGACTGACATGCTTACACGTGAAGAAGAAGGTACTTACATACTTGAAATAAGGACGTGTATTAAACTGCATTTCCAACCCCACGTAGCACAAAAGTGAAAACTTACTGGGAAATCGGCTGATCACGAATTCGAAATACACACATCCGTTTAGACTTTTACATATAATGATTGGGCAATAGTCTAAAATGGCCATCTATGAAATAGTGCAAATAAAGATGCGTGGCTGTTATTATGTGCTCGTTACGTATCCTAAATGCAATTGCATAACAAAATACGTATTAGTCATTTAGAAAGTGCTTTATTGCAGCAAGAGTATTTGAAAGATGCACGTCATTTAAGTATATTTTCGAATTACCGTATTAGGTTTAGAATACTTGATTTTATTTTTCATGGTTTTTGTAGTGGTAAAGCAAAGACTTAAAGGTTATATTAATTATATTCCATGCTAAGGGTAAAATGAATAATATTATATGGTCTTTGATTATCCAAAAACGCCTAAAAGTAACTCTTTTCAAGTTTCATTCTCCGCAACCATCCCAAGCTCTCCAAACATTCACAGAATTAACGACATATACGGAAATACCTTGGAAAGTCAGTGTATGCATCAAAAATATTTAAAATTAACTCGCCCGGCGCGAAGGAGGCGCGACAAAAATAACGGTAGCACTTCCTCCAGGATTTCTAACCATACGGACGAAACAGGGAATAATAGTGGTTGTGGAAAATGCGGAATTAGTGTAAGATTTAAAGGAATTTGTGATATTGAGTGGACTTCGAGATCGGAAGAATGCAGGTGAGCTGATTGAGAAATTGGGCTTGTTAGAAATTAATTGGATGGTATAGAGTAAGCGTGTTAAAAAGTAAGATAACTATGTTAACTAATACAGTAAAATTTTCTTGGGTTCCACTCAAAAACAAAGCACGGATGTATAAAGATTTTATACATGTAATGGTAATAGCAAAAGTTTGACATGCGCCAGTCGGCCTGTTAGTTTGGAACCACCGCCTAGACTACTTGTAGTATCCTTCAAATTTGGCAGGCGCCTACATGGTGGTAATTATTCAACTATAGCTCTTTGTAAATGGATACTAGTATCTACTACACTCTTGGTTTTTCTTACTGAAGTCTCTAGGATCACCACTAGGTAAATATTAAAGACGCAAACATAATCATCGTCATCATTATCTTCATTGGTTGTGTCATCGAGGTCAGAGTCATCTACTTATCAAGTCCATGCTATGTAATCAGCATTTTTTAAAGTTTGTTTTTCGTGACTAAATGCACATTTTAAAATGTTTAAATTAACCTCTATGTCCTTGACAATATATTGTGTCTTTGCTGATGCAAAACAGTGCACAGCGTCAACAAAAGATAAGACGAATTTAGAGCGTGATACTGGAGAAAGTATATCAAGGTGTTCAAATATTATATTTGCAAATTACTTTGGTATCATAGGTCCTTATGTACTAACTTTTAATTCGAGTATTTCTTAGAAGCAAGATTACTGCATATTTATTAGGGTTCAAGACATTTTTATGCTTACTTTTTATAAAATTTTAATCTAGAAGTATATAATCTATGCAAGTATACATTTCTCAAGAAAGTCTGTTTTGCGAAAAAACTATCTACCAACATATTGACCGGGATCAAGTTAAAAATATTTTAGTTGCTGCAAAAAAAGTTTTAAATTTATACATTTATCTAGCGGCTCTAGAGAATCTTCTCCTTGACAGTCAACATACTGGCCGAGGGTTTGACAATAGATGATGCTGGCTGAAATGTTTACATTCCATCGTGCCACCTGTGACTAAGCGCATCGATTGTAAAAATGTACAGGTCACTATAACTGTCCGTCGTTCTATCAGTAGTTGATAAAACTGGCTATTAGTCGACATTAATGTAAAACTTAATTTATGTCAAAAATATGTGGCAATAGGAATAAGTATTTCCTTGAAAATGCTAAAAATCAAAACGTATGTATGAAATAGTAGTTTGCTACTTTTCATTGAAATCAAACCAATGTTCATACAGAAACATTTCTTTATTGTAACTTAAATGAAACATTTCAAATTAAGAAGGAACTCCTATTAAACATTACAATATTTGCAATCATATTGTAGTTACTAGACAACCACCCAGGCATATCTCAGAAAATTGTATACCACGCTGTTCCAGCTTGTTTCTAGTACATTATCATATTCTCTTACATCCTCTAGTGTGTTCAGTGCATCTAGTATGAACTCTAGTATATCTGGAATTGACCTCAAACGCTTAGAGTCGTTCACCCGTCTCAGGTGGGCGGTGCCTTGGAATATTTACATTGAAACAAACTGAATCTCTTTCGGGATTTTTTTCTTTACTTAGATAATTTTTATTAGTTACTAATATACTGTCCGCCGTCTCTGTTATGGGCTGGGTTTCGTCAGCAACCTTAATATGCCTACAGCGGTAGCTGATTATAGCAGAGAGGTCACCAAAATTATGAAAAAATTAGAGGGTTTCGATACTTCCATACTCGATCTTTGTGATTATTGTTTTAGTACAAGTTAGACCTTAATTGCATACTGAGTCGGGACCTACATCATGACGTCACGTAACATTATATATTTTGGTTTCTCTTTTTTTCGTGTGATTTGTCTTGTGTAAATGCCTATTTGTAAAAATGTAATGTTGTGTGATGTCTTGAATAAGTGTATTTTCTTTCTTTCTTTCTTTCAAAGTTGTATAAAAATAGTCGACGTGCTCCCCACCCTCAGATGGTGTATTAAGTTCTCCTCAATCAGTATATTGTATTTTCAGTGTCACTAGAATGAAGGAAATGTTGATTTGGGAGATACATTATCTGCACAGTATAATATTGGTATGTTCTTCTCGTTTTCCTTACCACAGCCAATCATACTGTCCAAGTCAACTTTCTTATTTCATCTGGTTAACAAATGCTTAAGAAATTTCTTAAATATAATTGCTATTAAACTGGTAGTACCCGTATAAACATGATAAAATATGACTGTTTCGACCAAAATATTTCCACGAAAGTTTTAGATTGCTTTTATCTTCGTAATGATATACGTGTAACGACTTCTCAAGTTCAGAAGGAGCTTGCCATCTTGAGTACAAATCGATTACCTAGTACCGGTACAGGTACCTACTGTACTCGAATGTTGCCAAAGCAATAAGAAAGTCAAGTTTAGATGCGTCAACAATGCAAAGTCTTGGAGAAAGTCTATTTGTACTGAACGCAGACTCCTTTAAAATTTCGCTTGGCAGTTGTTTGGGACTGCAATGCGGTATTATGATTACTCCTGACTGGACGCATGTGGGCGACGTTACTTGGTGCCGGTATAGCACGATATAACTATGCATCTGTACTGGCGAGAAGACAAGTCTTTGTACTTACTTAGTACAAAGACAGACCAAAAAAGATAAACTTGGAGTTTATCTTCGACCGAAAAACCGTCAGTGAAATGAGTGAGAACAATCATTGACCGTAATTATTGACACAACAATGGTTTGCCTGGATTAGGACGTGACTTCATATCGATATATTATACAACGAAACGTATACTAATTGCGCCCCGTGGTTTCACCCGCGGATAAATAGGATTTTAATTATTTGCTCATCCCACGGGAGCATTTCACTTTTCCGGGATAAAATGTAGCCTATATGTTAATCCAGTGTATAAGCGCTCTTGGTACCGAATTTCATCCAAATCCGTTCAGCCGTTTGAGCGTGAAGGAGTAACAAACATACACACATACTCACAAACACACATAAACTTTCGCCTTTTTAATATTAGTGTGATGTGATATGCTTACTGGATAAATTTTATACGCTTGTCGCGTTAAGCCAAATGAAAAACTTAAAGTGTACGTTCCAATTACCTAAAAGAAACGGGACAATTTATGCGCAACGTTCTTTCATGAATAAAAATTCTTTGATCAGATTTATAGATATTGGCTGAAACTTAGACGGTGACAACATCCAATATATATATAGGGTCGAATATTGTGTAGCAAAAATATGGCGATTACGTTGCGTTGCGCGTCGATTTTTCCATTTAGAGGTATAAATAATATATTATAAAAAATTACGCCTGTCTGTACTTAAGTCTTTAAAAATATAACTTAGTTGTTGGATTCATTAAAACATAACTTATTACAATTATTTATTCAAATGCCTTATTATAAAGTAACACTTTCTTAGCATCCAGCCTTTGTGGTGTGGTGGTTGAGCAAGTCAGCTCATAACCCGGAGGCGGCGGGTTCGATTCTCGCGGCAGGACAAGTATTTGTCCACAGAAAAAAAAAGCGCAAATACTTGTTCTGAGTCTAGGTGTTGTGGGACCATGGTCCTTGTAGCTCCTGGGTCCCTAGACACAGGGATTCCTAGTTAGGGTCCAGGATCTATGTATGTGATCATTGGGCGTTATTATTATTATATCAATATTTTTAGAGGTCACATCATGATTTATTTTTCGTAGTCTCATTTTAATTATTGCACTGACAGAAGAATTGTGACCAATATTAAAATGTAATTTTTTTCAATCCATTAAAAAATTTGAGAAAATTACATTCAAGTTAGATCGATTTGGGACTCTTAAGCGTTGCTTTAGAGTTTTAAAAGCTTTTAGTGTTGACATGTTGTGAAGGAACTGTGTTCAGTTTTTAATAGTCAGCAAGGCTGTTTATTGCATATCGGCTATATGTACCTACCTACATGTCAGTAAACAATTTCAAATCTAATTCTCACATCAACCATTTGGAAGCTTACGATATAAATGTTTTATCACTTTCATAACGCATTTAGAAACCAAACAGTTTCGGTCCAAATGTAGAGTTTACTTCCTGCTCTTGTACTAAACACACAGCGAGAGCAAGTGGTCCATTCAACGAAAATGATTCAGTGAGGTAATATTTAGTCTGCGTGCTTTTTTTTTTATGTTACTGAATGATGTGACGAGCTAGTCGTTCACCTGATGTTAAGCGCCACGGCCGCCCATAACAGAACAGTGTCACTCGGAACCCCAAAACATATAGTTTCCACGACACTGCACTGTGCACATCATCCTGAGACACTGATGGTAATAAGATTAGTCGACTGTGAGATCAGTCTCAATAGCCCAGTAATTTCACTAGCTACAGTGCCCTTCAAACTGGAACACAGTAGTGCTTATTAATTAGGCTGAATTTCATATACATAAAACATCCAAATCGAGAATAAACAGGTCAAGCGTGTTATATCCTAGACCGCATTGTCACTTACCATCAGGTGAAATAGTCTAACCCAAACCTATCTGAAATACTAAAGATTATTTTGGGTTTTGAGTGTCTTAAATCTTTCATTAAAAGGTATTTTGTGGTTTGAGAACGAAATGTACAAATATAAAACAAGATGAAACTTATAATAAATATTACAATAATATCACTCACCGATCACACACAAAGATCCTGGACCTTAACTATGATTCTCTATATCCGAGAGAGCAATATTCTCATTCACAAAAAAACACCAGAAATAGATTTAGAAAAAGAAAAGCCATGAATAATAAACAGCACGTGCGTTGTTTAGGTGTATTATGACGGGAAGCGTTTGACAATGACACACTTGGCAGTTTTATATGCTGTTGCGAAAATAACACGCAAAGCGGTGTCTGGTCCCGATGTCTTTACGCACTACGCGGTAATGTAAGGCTTAGTCTCAGAATGCTTTGTTCACGAATTGTCACGATGTCGCAAAATGCCCATTCTCAAAGTCCTATACACATATTGGCCCATGTATAACTGTAAAAAAACTATACCTTATCTAAATTTGTGGTTAAGACATTTACAGCCTTATTAATAAACGGGTATTAGTCTCGGATTAGTTACTTCAGCTTTTGTCCTTTTTTTGCTACTGGAATATTTAGCTGGATCGAAACATACCAAAGATGGTGTAACTAGTCTAAAGCTAGTTCGTGTTTATTAATAAGGCTGTTAGAGCATAAGGTACAGTAAAACGTTGATCTTTACCAACCTCCTTTACAGTGAAGCAAAGAAATTACGGGTACGCCCCCGGCAATTTACACTGCGACTTAGGAAGGGTGCAGCCACCCGCAATCCTAGTAATTAATATATATCTCATATATAATACTTCGATGTGTACGTTATGCCACATTTCTCTTGATGAGAAGAATTCGTGGGAATAAGTGACATGAAATCGTCAAAGTATTTATTTCAATAAAAGTGAGAACGAACCTCCAAAGACAAGATTACTCAATTTGTATTAAAGCAATAATATGACGGCTGAGGGAGAGCGGAAGAGTATGTAACGCTTTAATAGTAGTTTAAGAGCTACAACATGCAGCCTTTAAGAGGGTAAAATCAGAAAAGAGTATCACAGGGTAACCAAGGGATTAGTAACACGTTAGCACGTTTGTTGTTGCCTTACGTTGTATACTAACCTCTTCCCATCACGAAGGACATAATGCTGATTTGCTAACCATAGCATACATAAAACCTTACGGCAATCCGCATCGCGATTTGTGTAGTGTTTTTTTTATATACATTTATTGGCTCCACACTTTTGTGTATTTAGCCAGTGTCAAGTAATTCATTTTTTTTATGGTCTATAATAAGCTGCAGTCGAACCGAAAGCGAATCATCAATTTCTCATGAAATGGACGAAGCTGCGCCTATATTTGTTTGGACTAATATTGAAAACGGAGTTTCGCACAGTTTACTGCGACTGAAGACGCCATTTTTGTTTTACTATCCATCAATATGACTACCGTGGTCGTAGACATAAAATTCTGTGGTAACATAGTTATGATCCAAAATTTCCTAAGTTATACTATAAATTTGATTCCACTCATCTCTCATTATTTTTATTGAAAAATTTTAAAACTAGTTGCGCTCCGCTTTTTCACCCGCGGATAAAAAGTATTTTAATTTTTGCTCATCCCATGGAAAAATTTCACTTTTCCGAGATAAAATGTAACCTATATGTTAATCTAGTGTATAAGCTATCTTGGTACCGAATTTCATCCTAATCCATTCAGCCGTTTGAGCGTGAAGGTGTAACAAACATACACACATACAATTTTGCCCTTATACTATTAGTGTAAATATTTGACAAAAATGGAAGTAAAATGAGTACCTTTTCAAGGTCATAGCCCGTTAATAAAGAGAAGGACAATCCCAGTGGGTAATCCCGAAATCCCTTTCCTTCAGTGATTTATGTGTCAGCCACACCGCCACGCCAGGCGGTTGGCATTGACCGCACCACACAATAAATAGCTAACTATAACAGCGGATTATATAAGTACTCTAGACGCAATATACATTTTCACTGATACTTGGTGAAATTCGTCATGTCGTTAACATGAGATTTCGATTTTCAGCACGTTAATAATAGGTCTTTACCTATGAAATTGCCGTATTGCAGTACAGACTTTTTCAAACAAAAAAAGTTTTGATTGGCTATGAATTCTAAATTAAAATTAATTTTGTTTTAAAAATATGACATTCTATTTACAATATAAGTCTTTTGTTTATTGATTAGCGTTGTATTTTCATTACATTTCAACATTTTTCCTCATAATGGATACTTTGAAATTTCGTGTAATTATGGAATATGAGTTTCGTCGTGGCACCAACGCGGCACAAACGACACGTAACATCAACGACGTTTACGGAGAGAACTGTACAAACGAACGTACAACCCGTTATTGGTTTGCTCGGTTCCGTTCTGGGAATTTTGACTTGAAAAATGAACCTCGTGGTCGTCCGGAAACTTTGGTCAACAATGATGAATTAAAGGCGATTGTGGAAGCTGATGAATCTCAATCTACAGCTGAGCTGGCAGCAGCTTTTGATGTTAGCATCAAAAAAATATTGGTCCATTTGCGACAGATTGGCAAGATAAAAAAGCTTGATAGATGGGTGCCCCACGAACTTAACGATCGCCAGCGCAACGTACGCGTCGAGACTTGCCTTGCGCTGCTTAACAGGCACAGAAATGAAGGAATTTTGAACCGAATTGTTACGTGCGACAAAAAATGGATTCTTTTTGACAATCGAAAGCGCTCAGCAAGTTGGTTAGATCCTGGTTCGGTACCAAAGCAATGTGCAAAACGAAAAATGACCCCTAGAAAGGTGATGGTCACAGTTTGGTGGTCTAGTGCTGGTGTGATTCATCATAGCTTTTTATAAAACGGCGAGAGCATTACTGCAAATGTGTATATTGAAGAACTGACCACAATGATGGCGAAACTCGCACGTCTGCAACCAGCTTTGGTCAATCGGTCGTCTCCACTGCTACTTCACGACAACGCGCGACCCCATACTGCACAACAGACCGTCTCTAAGCTGCATGAGTTGGGTTTGGAAGCTCTCCCTCATCCGCCATACTCACCAGATCTTGCGCCTACCGACTATTACTTTTTCCAAAATTTGGACAACTTTTTAGCGGGAAAAAAATTCAATTCCCGAGAGGCAGTACAAAACGCCTTTGAAGAGTTTGTTGTCTCCCGTCCTGCTGATTTTTTCAAGAAGAGCATCCATAAACTGCCTCAGCGTTGGCAAAGATGCATTGATTGCAGGGGTGATTACTTTGAATAAAAGAAATAAATAAGTTCGAAAAAAAAAATACTTTAACTTTTTTCAAACAAAACGGCAATTTCATAGGTAAAGACGGTATAAGCTACGCACGTCACGTCACGTCTTGGCGACTTCTTTTTAGATCATTAGACAAAAAAGGTCTGTAATCTTCCATGCTCCATGTTATATAAAACCGACTCCAAACATCCCAACCTTTATAAATCATGTTATTTATCTGGCATCACAAATATTACTCGGTCATGCTGAACGAGATATCGCTCTGCGAGACGAGTTACCTCTAGCACACACCACAGTAAATATGGTTCAATCTGTGACCGCACTTCCTTATTTATCTACCTTTCTTGCCCTTTGGTATCGTATCTTATCTGTTTTGATTTTGATGCATGATCCGCTGTGGATTTCTAAGTTGCTTTGAGGTAAATGTTATTTGGCCTCTATTGATGTTTTACCTCGCTTTTTAATATTCGGTTTCCCTGCAGTCGATTTTTGCCACTTCCTTTTGTCTAGAATTTGGCAATGTTAACTTCTATCTTCAGGTTCTTGACATTTACGTCTGTCTGATACAAATTTTACAATCGATTTTAAACTAACTAGACGATGATTTGAAACTCAGATTTGATTTTTTAAATATACCTCAACGGAACTAGATGTAAATATGAATCATTTGCTTGCTTTGTTGTCAGTCTGTTTACAATCAGTTTTATCAGGTTCTGCTGCTGCTATCATTATGCCCTATGGATAAGCTAATAGGCATAGAGGTGTGTTATAAATAACGCTACATCACCATATATTAGGTCTTTACCTATGAAATTGCCGTTTTGTTTGAAAAAAGTTAAAGTATTTTTTTTTTCGAACTTATTTATTTCTTTTATTCAAAGTAATCACCCCTGCAATCAATGCATCTTTGCCAACGCTGTGGCAGTTTATGGATGCCCTTCTTGAAAAAATCAGCAGGACGGGAGACAACAAACTCTTCAAAGGCGTTTTGTACTGCCTCTCGGGAATTGAATTTTTTTCCCGCTAAAAAGTTGTCCTAATTTTGGAAAAAGTAATAGTCGGTAGGCGCAATATCTGGTGAGTATGGCGGATGAGGGAGAGCTTCCAAACCCAACTCATGCAGCTTAGAGACGGTCTGTTGTGCAGTATGGGGTCGCGCGTTGTCGTGAAGTAGCAGTGGAGACGACCGATTGACCAAAGCTGGTTGCAGACGTGCGAGTTTCGCCATCATTGTGGTCAGTTCTTCAATGTAAACATCTGCAGTAATGCTCTCGCCGTTTTGTAAAAAGCTATGATGAATCACACCAGCACTAGACCACCAAACTGTGACCATCACCTTTCTAGGGGTCATTTTTCGTTTTGCACATTGCTTTGGTACCGAACCAGGATCTAACCAACTTGCTGAGCGCTTTCGATTGTCAAAAAGAATCCATTTTTCGTCGCACGTAACAATTCGGTTCAAAATTCCTTCATTTCTGTGCCTGTTAAGCAGCGCAACGCAAGTCGCGACGCGTACGTTGCGCTGGCGATCGTTAAGTTCGTGGGGCACCCATCTATCAAGCTTTTTTATCTTGCCAATCTGTCGCAAATGGACCAATATTGTTTTGATGCTAACATCAAAAGCTGCTGCCAGCTCAGCTGTAGATTGAGATTCATCAGCTTCCACAATCGTCTTTAATTCATCATTGTTGACCAAAGTTTCCGGACGACCACGAGGTTCATTTTTCAAGTCAAAATTCCCAGAACGGAACCGAGCAAACCAATAACGGGTTGTACGTTCGTTTGTACAGTTCTCTCCGTAAACGTCGTTGATGTTACGTGTCGTTTGTGCCGCGTTGGTGCCACGACGGAACTCATATTCCATAATTACACGAAATTTCAAAGTATCCATTATGAGGAAAAATGTTGAAATGTAATGAAAATACAACGCTAATCAATAAACAAAAGACTTATATTGTAAATAGAATGTCATATTTTTAAAACAAATTTTAATTTGAATTTTGAATTCATAGCCAATCAAAACTTTTTTTTGTTTGAAAAAGTCTGTACTGCAATACGGCAATTTCATAGGTAAAGACCTATTATTATCTTCACTCAAATTTTTCCTGTCAATAATTTTTTCATACTCCTCCGCTGACTATACGGTTAATCTCTTACTGTATCATTTTCTCTATTTGTTTGTGTGTCCTCTTTCACTTGAAATAAACTTTGTTTCACAGAATAACTGTAACTCACAAGCTGGACAGCTCTGTGGGTTTACTGAACTTTAAATTATTACTAAAATCTACTATTTTATAATGTACTAGCTTCTGCCCGCGGCTTTGCGTGGGAAACGAATGGCATATTTTTTTACCGAAACAAACATAAACGCTCTCACTCTCTCTCGATATATTATACAAACTAATAATAACCCAAACAATGCTGTAGGATTTTTAAAGCCTTTTTTTACTATTGAAGGGGGATGACTCTGGGAAGATTGTGATACACGTATCTCATAATTTAAATTGAAAAACACGTTGTGTTTACATTTTTGAGTCAATTGATCCAGAGAAGAACATTTTTCATAGATAATACAACTACCCATTTTACCCTCTTAGGGCTGAATTTTCGAAAAACTCTTTCTTAGTGAATACTTTACTTTACAAAGAACACACCCTCAAAATTTCTAATCTATAGGGCTAGCGGCTGTGCGTTGATATATAAATCAGTCATTCAAGACTGAATTTTATATGTATAGAGTAAATTTCACGACGCGAACTTTTTTTTTATTAACTTATTCCCGTTTATTAATCACAGTTCTGGGATTGTTTTAAAAACGAAATTTTGAGTAACGACGAAAATTATTAGGAATTTCGGTTCAGGCTTTCTACTCTGATGCAACTGTGCTGCGGTAGCTCGTGAAAGTTGCTGAAATAGTGCCAACAGTTTTTGTGACCATTTCGTGCTTGAAGACAGTTATCGATCGATTAATGATTCTTCATATTGTTTTGTATTACTAATGTATACTTTTTTTTCCTCTTTCTTTTATGTTATGAAATGACATGACGAGCTAGTCGCTCACCTGATGTTAAGCGACACGACTGCCCATATCAGTTGCAGTGACACTTGAAACTCTAAAGTATAGTTTGTGCTGCGCACTGCTGATGTCTCAGAATGACGTGCGCAGTACAGTGCGCACGTCATTCTGAGCCATCAGCACAGTGTAGCAATAAGATTACTAGACTGTGAGATTAGGTTAAAAAGTCTCATTTGCCCAGCAATTTCACTAGCTACAATGCCTTTCAACCGGAACACAATAGTGCTGGCACACTTCTGCTTGGCGGTAGAATAACTGGCAAAGCGGTGGTACACAATAGTGTGGAGCCAAACAACAAAAAAAAAAACTGAATATTTTCAAATATCTAATAGAGTAAGCATGCTGCATCTACCATACATAATTATATTTGACGTTAGGTATCGCGGCATGGGAATGCTTGTTAGTTGCCTGGTTTAAAAAAAAATGATACCCATACATGAATAAATACTCCGCATGTTTGAAAGGGAGTTGCAAAATCATAGACAGAACCTTTAGTTTTAGTGACTGGTGAAATATACCACCTACAGTGAAGGTACCCAGTCGAGCTCAAGAACTCTCTTTGATTGGCCCGATAGGTTAGTTGGTAGTAACCCTGCCTTCTTAACTGTGTATTGTGGGTTCGATTCACACCCAGGGCAAATATTTGTGCGATGAATATCGATGTTTGTTCTGTGTCTGGGTGTTACATTGTATGTATGTATTTACAAACAAAAAGTATCTGAGTATTGTATCAGTTATCTGGTTCCCATAGTACAAGAGATGGCGATGTGTGAAATGTGTATAAATATTTGTATAATATTTATTTATTAACGTATTATTGACTGATTGCATTATTTTTGTATTACCATATAACCTCATTTAATATATTCTCTATAATATAAAAAATTGTGAAAAATGTAAAAAATGACGTGCGCAGTACAGTGCGCACGTCATTCTGAGCCATCAGCACAGTGTAGCAATAAGATTACTAGACTGTGAGATTAGGTTAAAAAGTCTCATTTGCCCAGCAATTTCACTAGCTACAATGCCTTTCAACCGGAACACAATAGTGCTGGCACACTTCTGCTTGGCGGTAGAATAACTGGCAAAGCGGTGGTACACAATAGTGTGGAGCCAAACAACAAAAAAAAAACTGAATATTTTCAAATATCTAATAGAGTAAGCATGCTGCATCTACCATACATAATTATATTTGACGTTAGGTATCGCGGCATGGGAATGCTTGTTAGTTGCCTGGTTTAAAAAAAAATGATACCCATACATGAATAAATACTCCGCATGTTTGAAAGGGAGTTGCAAAATCATAGACAGAACCTTTAGTTTTAGTGACTGGTGAAATATACCACCTACAGTGAAGGTACCCAGTCGAGCTCAAGAACTCTCTTTGATTGGCCCGATAGGTTAGTTGGTAGTAACCCTGCCTTCTTAACTGTGTATTGTGGGTTCGATTCACACCCAGGGCAAATATTTGTGCGATGAATATCGATGTTTGTTCTGTGTCTGGGTGTTACATTGTATGTATGTATTTACAAACAAAAAGTATCTGAGTATTGTATCAGTTATCTGGTTCCCATAGTACAAGAGATGGCGATGTGTGAAATGTGTATAAATATTTGTATAATATTTATTTATTAACGTATTATTGACTGATTGCATTATTTTTGTATTACCATATAACCTCATTTAATATATTCTCCAATCCCATTTCATTTCTCTTGTTTTTAGTTAGTTTGACGAAGATGTAACTTCCCAGTCTTAAAAACTTGCGCATTCCAACTCACCGGGTTAGATGGTCTTAGCTATGGTAAAGATGGCTTCGGGGGCGAACTGCAGTCGCGACCCCTTCTCGCCCCGGTACGGCGGACGAGGGCTCACGGGGGGGTTTTTAGTGGGTTCGAGTCCCACATACCCCCTGCCACGCACAATAGAGCGAGAGCATTTCCCCCCCTCAAAAAAAATATGGTAAAGATGGCTTAAATGGTAAGACCGTGTAACCTGCGCTGCAACAATCTTCGGGGCTACATTTATGCCGATTAAACATCCGTAGCATTCCTTACCTTCCTAAAACCAGTTCGTTGTGTCCAAAAATTTGGTTTGTGATGCAATCCAATGTTAACTTTTATCTAACTTCTCAATTCTCGTTGTTGCAGGTAGAAGAACGCAAACGTGCGATATGGGAGGCGTCTGTATCGCGGCGGGAAGCGCTCTTGCAGCGCGAACGCGACCGAACCGAGCGCCTCGAGCGGCAGCGAGCCGCGCGCTCGGCTCCTCGTCCCGCGTTCGCGTTCGGCTCGTCGACCCCGCGATTGCTCGAGCCGTTAGACTCAGGTGGATTCTTCTGGGCCGCGCGCAGGTATTCTAACATTCGTAACGTAACATGTAATGTATCATACTTGGATTTATGATGGACGGCGACAATTATCATACCGTGATGATGCTAATAGAGCTGAACTAAATTCGCAGCAATACTCCAGTAACGTTATTATAAATACAACTTGAATTAAAATTTCGGAATTACAACTATCCTGACATTACATTGACATTATAAAATAGACATTGACACCTAATTTGGATGCTAAATGTATTTCGAATTCGAAATATTTAGAGGGATAATTCTTGGGGTAGTTATAAACCAGACCATATGTCACTATCAACCTACGCTACAATTGCCCTATTTGGCGCTTTTAAGTAATTTTAATCGAGTTTCAAATAAATTGAAACTTGGAATCTTACATAGTTACGCTCTGTAACGTGTAACGTATCATTTGATATTTACGTTTGGTTCTTTGTGTATCATATAAAAATTAAGTTTTGACATGTGGGCTATTTGACGTGTTTTATTCACCTAGTGACTTGAAGCAGCACTTTTAGGGAATTTTTATTTATGTTAAAGTTTTATGCTTTGCTTATTATTGTTATTATTATTTGGTGATGGTTACTCCGGTTAAAACAATTCACTTTATTTATGCCAAACCCCAAGTAAATAATGTTTTATTTATTTTTCGTTTTTATTTTATGTTACTAATTTTGTTTTCCTTTTTTTTCCACCTCCAGTACCAACCCCATAGATCAGATGAACTTTTTTGAATCACTGTAAGCAGGTTTTATTATATTCAGTTTCTGTTATGTCCTTACTAATTTCATTTGCATTTTGGGTTGTTTTTTGAACTAATTCAGTAGACGATTTATATAGTAGCCATTTTTTTATGCTTTGCGGGTTTAATTATTAGATGTATTTATTAGTAGTATTAATATAGTTTGCACAGATTGCATGTTATGCTCGATCGGAAATATTTATCTGTATTTTTACTTCACCTATTTACTTTATTCGATAAAATGTTTGGCTTATCGTGCGGTTTATCGATACGATATCATAGTGCACGTGCTTCAACGTGCATATGTAATTTAGTTTTGTTTACAATTGCAGGGAGTATTACATAAATATACGTTCCATAGGATAATAACTCTAATAATATCACCAACTATTATTATATTACTTTATATTCTCGTATTGGCTTATGTAGACATTAAAAAAATTGTTGCAAATCAAATACATTTATTTTTATGGATTTGACAGTTTGAATACACAGTTTAGGTGCATAGTTTCTATAGACTACTGTTGCATTGCAATCAAAGTTTCATGATCACCCCCTAGGTCTTATTGCTACATTTATATAGTCCCCCCTGTAACATACCATTGTCGCATGCTATCCTGGCTTGATTTTTATTCAAACCAGTATCGAACGACATGCATTTTTAAGCATGCCTTAATAGTTTCAATTTTATTCACCTAAATGTCTTAATACAACTCAATAGCTTAAAGGTCTAAAGCAATATAGCCCCAATACAATGCTTATATAGTGTGAAATAGACTTAAAGTCCAGTGATAATGATTTTGGTATTACATTTTTTTCGTTCAGTATATAGTAAGGCTCGTTACGTATAGTTACCGCTAGTGGCGCTAGTAGCGCTTGATTTTATATAAATTTTACTGTAGTAAATATAGGTAAACCTGACTGTCCGGAAAATAAATAACCTAATCGTCCCAAGCAATGATTGTAAATATTCAGTAAATCGTTTTGTCCATGGGTGTGCCAAGTTGCATTTAATAAAACTGTAAATTGCATACTATTAAATTGTTATTATCATAAATATTAAAATAAATTTTCCGCCGCGTATCTCCTACCTATCTACAAATCTTAGATTAGATAAACACATTTGGTTTCTACTGAAATTGCAAAAATAATAGGTTAATTTGAGTTTATACAAACTAAAATTTGTGATCGTAGAAACATCCTTCTTTACAAAATTATGAAACTTTTTGACGTTATAACGTCTTATAAATCGATGAACCCGGCTGCATGCAAAAAAATTGTCACGTTCCGCGTGGCGTGAGCCGAGCGTGCAAGCGAGAGCGCGGAACAGGCGATAGAGAGGCACGATCGGCCTAAGTGTTTTCTTATGACTTTATCAAGTAAAATTATAGTCCATAAACCGACTTTACAGACAACTAACTTTTGGAACGAAGTTCCTTATGACGAAAAAAATTAAGACCAAAAGTTGTAACGACACTTTAACTCTGTGCGGCGTGCGCGTGTTTCTCTCTCTCTCTCTCTCTCTCTCTCTCTCATAGAAAGCAAGCCAGTTATTTTCGTTTCGTCTTTCTATTTCGCATTCATTTATTAATATTCTTTCTTAATACATTATATTTTTAATAATAAAAAAAAAACATATTATAAAAAAAATTATTACAATTCCTTCACTAATTTATCGAAAGAAACTTCGTTCTATCCGGGTGTCCCTTGACACCCCTCAAGTTTTTTTAAAATACAAGTACCCTCTTTAGAAAATGCTATCCATCGAGGCACATGTTTCAAGCGTTCTAAATTCCTGTTTATATTTATCTCAACTCTGACATACCAATGCACATAGTATAATCTAGACCCGGTTAGCTTATTTAGGTCATTCGTGTCTGCTTGCGTTGTTGGCTCTTTAATAATTCTGTAGCTAAATAAAACGCAGTTTTCTTTTTTTTTTAATAAAAATTCACTTTCCATAAAGTAATACAAAATAGTAGCTTACATTTGAGGCTGCGATATAACCCGCATTAGTGACGCTGTAAGGGACGGTTCAGACCAACATCAAAAGTCAGTTGAAATATCCTCACAAACAAACCGAAGGCGCATTTTATTAAATCGATCGGAATACAAAGGATATAAAAGATCAAGTGCGGCTCGGCGGTAGCCCGTGGGACTTTAAAAACTACCCCATCGGGTTCAAATCCCACTCAGTCCTGCAATAATTACCTTTTAAGTTATGTGCAAAATTTGCGCTCGCTCTCACAACGTAAAGGAAAAACATAGTGAGAAAACCATCATGTTTAAGAATCACAGTATTCGATAACATGTATCATCCGCCAACACTCATTTGAAAAAAAAAGAAAGAAAGAAAATTTTTATTCATGAAAAAGAGTTTTTTTTTGTTATTGAATGATGTGACGAGCTAGTCGTTCACCTGATGTTAAGCGCCACGGCCGCCCATAACAGAACAGTGTCACTCGGACCCTAAAACATAGAGTTACAAGCGACACTGCACTGCGCACATCATCCTGAGACATCAGCACAGTCTGGTAATAAGATTACTCGACTGTGAGATCAGATCATTAAGTCTTTGACCAGTAATTTCACTAGCTACAGTGCCCTTCAAACCGGAACACAGTAGTGCTCATAAGATAAAAAATACACAATAGAAATTAAAGCATCGTGATTGTCAGTCGCCATGAATAACAAATATATTATAATTAAATGCAATAAATATATATAAAGATATTATTAATACCATTTGGTCAGCGTGGTAGATTATGGCCTACACTCTCCATGCGAGAAAAGGTCCATATCCCAGCAGTGGGAACGGGCTGAGGACGTAATTATGACGTAAATGGTATATTATACTTACCTTCAGATGTTCGACCAGCTCATCGTCTTCTTTCCAATCTATCAATTGACCTTAATCGCTCATAACCCAGAGGCGGCGGGTTCGATTCCCGCGGCAAAACAATATTTGTGCACAGGAAAAAAAGCGCGAATACTTGTTCTGAGTCGGGGTGTTGTGGGACCATGGTCCTCGTAGTTCCTGGGTCCCTAGACACGGAATCCTTAGGGTTCCAGAATCTATGTATGTGATCGTTGGGCGTTATTATAGTTATTATTATTATTACTACCAATGATTCATGTACGCTATCTTATACTATCACACAATATAGAGCCATAACTCGTAGAAATATTGTCATCAACAAATAAAAAATAGTGTAAACAAAACAAAACACTAGCAAGAATACACTGGAATAGAATTTGATTCAACTAATTTATTCTGCGAATTTGAACTATTCACTTCTTGATAACATCTAAATGAGCTAATGCTTCTAACACATGTTTAAATTAGCTCTATAATCATGTAGTTAAGTTTAAAATAGCGTGATGGTATTAGAACTAGGTTTCTATGAAATGATACCGAAGGTCAACTCAAAACTAACGCCGAAACTGACCTACGCTTATAATTATCACCTATTACATAGTAGTCTTTTCATCTTTTCTTATTAGTCTCACCACATTTGCCTATTTGTTAGGGTGGTTAAGGACATATATATAAGACTAGCTTCTTACTGCGGCTTCACCCGAGTGGCCTATAGGAAACGAAGAAAAAAATTTTCACATAATTCTATACCCATTTCACCCTCTTAGGGGTGTAGTTTCGAAAAACCCTTAGTGGATACCTACACTTTACAAAGAACACACCCTCCAAATTTCAAGTCACAAGGACCAGCGGTTTAGGCTGTGCGTTGATATATAAGTCAGTCATTCAGTCAGTCCAGTCAGTCAGGACTTTGAATTTTATATATATAGATCGAAGTGCATGATTAAAATATTGATAAAAGGTTTAAGATTTAGATTTATGTAGTCAGTTATATGAATACTAGAATAATTACGAATTTAGCTGAGATAGTTTGAAAATTTATTTTATATTGACGAAATAGATTACGACGAGACGCGGAGCAGCTGAAAGTAAATCTCAATCAAATTCACAGCGCAGCCTGGCGTGTTTTTCTTGAGCGTTTTTAACGTTATTTCAAAGCTTATTTACTGTGTTTATTATACTGTGGTTGGAAGGGTTGCATGATTCATTTAAATTAAAACGCGTGTAGGTTTCAAAGTTTCAATGTACTGCACGACCTTTACAAGAACTATTTTCGTGAAGAAGGCTTGAAGGACAATCGCTTGTAGTTGAGAAGATAATACATGGCTATGTTAGGATCTACACAAATTGGAGTGCTTGCGCTATAAAAGCATTCAGACTTGTTTTTCAAGTCAAAATTATGCTTAAATATAAAATGTTTTATCGACAATTTACATTGTACGTAATAATTACACATATTTTGTTATTGTATATTCTCATTGAATTGTATAATTAAAGGCAATGCGTGACATTATAATGGTTCAGCAAACATAGTTTGTTCAGTTTTCTATATGTTTATTACTAAACGTTTTAGTACTTTTTAATCCGTTGTCCTTGTAAATGCGCTAACGCTAACCACGTCTGTGGTTTCCGCTGATCAAACAACAACACTACATTCAAATACAGTAAGGACGATTGCTATGTTCGTTCACGTCACATTTTCTACCGGTATGCCATGCGTAGGTGTTAAATTTTTTTCTCGAAATTGTTCGACTATTGTACAATTTTAGTTTTTACTACTTTGGAATAACTATCGGATCGATAAAAAGCTTTAAATGTAAACTTAGAAAAATATGTCTTGGAGATGACATCACGCCAACAACATTTTAGCAGGAACTGGTTGGTTGGGAAATTCCATATATAGGTAACCGCAATCAACGTTTCATTTAAATAAAAATCCTTCGCCTGTTTTGGATTTAAATACAGTAATAATAAAATTAAACATTTAAGGAGTCGAATGCCTGTCTGTCGTGCATTGCAGTTGGTGTGTCATAGAGGGAGAAGTACAAACTTAAGAGCTGTCAAAATGTAATATAGACGCGCATAAAATAAATTCCGATATGTTGTTCCCCATGATTTATTAATAGAGATACCCACAGACAATTAGAGCACATTTAAGTCAGGATTTGAGTCTACTTTCTTCACTCAGTATCATCATCATCATCAGCAAATACAATAATTGAACATCAGAATCATTAACCTCCTTTTCGTTGTAGACGGGTAAAAAGGAACTTCATCATTTGTCAAACACAATACAACTTATGTCACCCGTTTTGTTAAAATGCCCTTACTGTCTCCAATAACTTTTTAATCGCGACATGATGACGTCACCTTCCTTCCTATAATTATTTACGTCCCTATTGTCTTGAACACAATCGCCTTTGCCGATTTGTCAATCGAAATTTTGAAGAAAATAATTATGCAAGGCGGGGTCGGTGACCTTTGCATAATTGCCAGACGGTTTTATCTGAGTATGTTATCTAGTCATATACTAATTTAAACCTTATTCCAAAGCACTTAAGTATAAAGTCGTGTGTAGGCTTACTGAATAATAAGTTGAATATTAGTTGATACTAGGTGGTAGGACTTTTCTGCAAAGTTCGTCTAGGTAGGTACCACCGCTTTGCCAGTTATTCTGCCGCCAAGCAGTAGTGCGCAAGCACTGCTGTGTTCCGGTTTGAAGGGCACTGTAGCTAGTGAAATTACTGGGCAAATGAGACTTTATGATCTGATCTCACAGTTTAGTAATCTTATTACTAGATTGTGCTGATGTCTCAGGATGACGTGCGCAGTGCAGTGTCACGCGAAACTCTATACTTTAGAGTTCCGAGTGACACTGCAGCTGATATGGGCAGCCGTGTCGTTTAACATCAGGCGAACGGCTAGCTCGTCACGTCATTCCTTAACATAAAAAAAAAAAAAAAAAAAAAAAAAAAAAAAAAAAAAAAAAAAAAAAAAAAAAAAAGAATAGGGTCGTATGTATCGAGTAAGAAACTTATTGGTACCTAGCTACTGATTAATTAGCTCTTTTACTATTAGTAATAACATGTGTTATCTTGTATAAATCTGATTTGAACCACTCGTGATTAAATTAGCGTTTACGCCAAGCTCACTGGAAAGAAAGTGATAATAATATATTCCCGATTCCATTACATATTAGTGTGAATGAAAAGGGTATGTCTGTGATTGATAGTATATACATATATACTTAGGGGCCATACATAAATCACGTCACACGTTAGGGGGGAGGGAGGGGTCGACGAAGTGTGACATTGTGTGACAAGAGTGGGGAGGACTCACTTTTTTTTCCAAAATATAATATCACACTAGATACATTTTTAAAATCATAAATTTCTAAATGTAAAATTGCAAAATATGTGACATCACACTGGGTCCCTACCTGGTGTGGGGGTCTCACAAATGTGACCGGGGGGTCTCACAAATGTGACCGGGGGGTGATCACGAAACTTTGTTTGCAATGCAACAGGAGAAATTTCCATACTCTACTCTACTAGGTGGTAGGACTTTGTTGCAAAGTTCGTCTAGGTAGGTACCACCGCTTTGCCAGTTATTCTGCCGCCAAGCAGTAGTGCGCAAGCACTACTGTGTTCCAGTTTGAAGGGCACTGTAGCTAGTGAAATTACTGGGCAAATGAGACTTTATGATCTGATCTCACAGTCGAGTAATTTTATTACCAGTCTGTGCTGATGTCTCAGGATGATGTGCGCAGTGCAGTGTCACGTGAAACTCTATCTTTTAGGGTTCCGAGTGACACTGTTCTGTTATGGGCGGCCGTGTTGCTTAACATCAGGTAAACGACTAGCTCGTCACATCATTCACTAATATATAAAAAAAAAAAGAAAATAAATACTAAATATGCAAATAAACCACGTAATAAAACTGTCAAATCCGTACAAATTTGTGTTTCTATCGGTTGCAATCGAGTTACGTGATCGCCCAGCTGCTATGATAAGGACTGGGGAGGGGTCAAAAAAATAATGAAACGCATGTGACGTAATTTATGGATGGCCCCTTATAAGTATGTTCAATGGTAGATGTTAGTGAATTTCCATGCATGTTACAAATTTAATTAGCCTGCGCTGTGGATATATTCTAAAACTGTAAATCACACTAATTGTATACCAGTTTGCGCCATAACAAATTAATGCACGCTATTGGTAATAATTTACAAACATTATAATTTTTGTCGTGTGAGGTTTTGTAAAGAAATTGAGCTCGGGCGATGCATCAGGTGAACTGCTCAGTAAAGTTCATAGCTAGTAGGATTTCCGCATGTTGGCTCAGATGGCGGCAAAGTGATCTCATTGAACAATATTGCTCTGCAACAGAATGGTTTATGAAGTAAAACTTCTTTACACACGCTTGACTTGGGGAGTAAGCTGGTGAATGAGAAGCGAATGGAAGTTGATGTTGGTTCACGTAGATCTCCATTGTCAACATAACCAAGTTAAACGTTTGTATTATTATGTCGGTATGTCCGGTAAAATGACAATTTACAATTGCCAAGATGGCGACATTAACATTAAACAAAGCAAAAACAAAGTTATACCGGCCGATATTTGGAGCTAAACTAAAGAAATTTTACTTCGGTCGTGTGGTCTAAAGCCTCGATTTTTTACTGATCATTTGGGAACGTCGCTGATGTCTATTAGTCTACATACTAGTAGTAACAGTTAATCATAACCTCTGTTTTTCAAAATTAACCTCTATTACAGCGTTTCTTATGTAATGATACTAAAATATTCCTATGGCACGTTTTCAGGGCGGCATCAACTACAAATGTGATGTTTGCGTCTGCGCCGCTCACAAGGCGCGCCTCTGCTCTTCAGCTGGACTCTTCAGACACTGATAATAAAGGTAATATTGTTACTAAACAACTACAAAATGCAAATAAAAAAAAAAAAAACAAATATAAAATTATAAAAAAAACTATTTTACTGCACCGCTAGCATTTATTTTCTTGCAAATCCAGGTTGACTGGTAGATACGCTTTTGACAATTTATTTTTATTTTATGTTATAGACCGAAAACTGGTTAGGCTGTTTAGGTAGGTACGAGTGATTTTAATCTTTACAATCGCGTCGTTACTTAGTGTACAGATTTTTAATTTAACTACACGCTTACCTGTAAACTATCTCAAAGTCGAAGAATTTGATTTAAAATAGTTTAACTTTAACACTTTTTCAAGTCAAAATAAGATTACTTAAAATACTTGATTTAACTGATTAAATACTATTAGGTGCTAACCTAATTGGAGAGGCCTATGTCAATCAGTGGACTAACACAGGCTGATGATGATGAACCATTTAAAATTACATATCAAAGTTTTATTTAATATCAAATTACATGTCATATTTTTACTATTTGACATTATTACAAAGAATATAGGTTTCCCATACTGTAGCAACAGTACGTCGACCATAAGCAGATACCAAACCCACATTACATGCTAAAACCAAATGAATTTATTCTAAGCACAATCCATTAACCATTTTAAGTCCTTGAAAGTTTTGAAGGTCAGTTAACGAGGTGGCGTGACGAATGGTGTCCTTGATAAGACGCCCAGTGCTAGGTAACTGGTTATTTGAGTACTATAATTCTGTAGTAGGCTAGGCTGGCCCGTTGGTAAGCGTTTAATTGTGCACTAAGGCCTAGACCATGAATGACTCTCCTATTGAATAATTGTGGTGTAATTTACTAATTAGTGTTCTAAAAATATTCTAAAATTTTCTGTAGTGGTATTTACAGTCTAAATGTGGTTTGTGTCAGTTGAGTTCTGCATTTTTTTTTTTATTTGTTAGTCTCGTGTTTCAGAAATTGAACTAGTGTTTTCAAATGCGAGTGAAATGCATCAAAATCGGTTTAGTAAAAAGTGAAGGTGATAATTCGTTTAACGTTATAAATTATTTCGTGCAATACACTTTTATTATATGTTTAAACAAGAAATACACCTTTAAATATTTACATTAAATTATTAGTTTTAATTTAAAAAAAATTTTGTGTATTGTGTCTAACAATATATTTATTTCTGCTGCCAAAGGAGTGATGTTCACCAGCTTGTGTAAGTGTTATATTTCAATGCATGTTAATAATTCTCTCAATAGTATGACTTCTCACCTAATATGACTGCTTCTGTGGTGCGGTGGTTGAACAGGTCGGCTCATAAACCTGATGCGGCGGGTTCGATTCCCGCGGCAGGACAAGTATTTGTGCACAGAAAAAAATGCGCAAATGCTGTCTGGGTGTTGTGGGACCACGGTCCTCGTAGTTCCTGGGTCCCTAGACACAAGGAATCCTATTTAGGGTTTAGGAAGTATGTATGTGATCGTTGGGCGTTATTTTTATTATTATTATTCTCTTCTTCTCTTCTCTTTCTCTTCTGTGCTTGTGCTTTTTTAACACACACAAAGCAAGTTTTGTCGGCAAGGTCTTGCAATACAATAACGTACAAGATTTTACTGAATTTCTTTTGTCGTTTATTTATGTAAATGTTAAACAAATACTTGCAAGCAACATCTGTGTTTAACTTCATGTTAAGACACTTAATTTAATACTGAATATGAATGCTGGAATGGTTAATTTATGATCTATGACGTGTTGGAATGAGTTTACAAAATTGCGTTTTCTCTATTTGGCAATAGTAAAATCTAGAAGCTTGAAAACATTTTCCAAGATATCTATTTGGTTTCGTATTATTTTAGTATCTACCATAGATTGTGTGCTGTGTTACTCTAGCAAATTGATTGCGCGTAAGATCTTACATTGTCTCATTTCGATATTGGAAAGCATTTCGTCTCATTTAGAAAACGTGAATCTGAGAAGGAGGATAAATCGGCTGTCGGCATTCCATATCGGTGCAGTATTATGTCTTCTTCAGACAAGGAGGTTACGACAAAGACTGAGATAAATTAGCGTTAGCTCTCGTAAAAAAAATGACATACTCGAATTGTGTGTTACTTAGAATTCTGTAAGAAGTAAACGTACAGTATCAAGATTATTTTCAGTCCGGCGCATCCTTGTGTCGGATTAGGCGAGATAAGTAAGCCAAGTCACCGTCTAATCCGCTGTTTATTGGGGATTCTGTTGCCGCCATACCCTCAGATCGACATACTTGGACAGAGTTGTGCTTAATTTGAAACTTCAGATATCCGTATGCAATTGGCAAATAAATAACTGACTGGTCCGATAGCTCAGTTGGTAGTAACCCTGCCTTCTGAACTATGGGTTGTGGGTTCGATTCCCACACAGGACAAACATTTGTGTGATGAACATCGATGTTTGTTCCGTGTCTGGGTGTTATATTGTATTCTATGCATGTATTTACAAACAAAAAAAGTATCTAGTATTGTATCAGTTATCTGGTTCCCATAGTACAAGATTTGCTTAGTTTGGGGCTAGATGGCGCTGTGTGAAATGTCCACACATATTTATTTATTATTTATATAAATCCCTTTAGGGAATTTTGAATTAAAGAGATAGGAAGTTACGGTTGATTATCGGTTAAATGATGTTTTTAATAACAAAACACTTGCACTTGAACACAAGTTGTAAACTAATTACAAAAAAAAACTACACAAATAATTAAGAGGAAAAACAACTGAATCCACTTTGAAAGCTTGGAACTAAATAACAACATCATCCATTTACTGTTAGCAAGAGGGGTGGGTTCAGACGATACAATACAATAATTAAAAATACATTATTCGACAATCATACTGCTGAAAGATTTGGTATTGTTTTACGACCAGCTCAGCTGTCGGTCATCATCCCTCTGAAACTACTTTTAGACTATAATCATCCTTGACCCTCAAAGTGAAATGACATAGTTTATATGTTATATATACATATATATATATATATATGTTTACAAACATCGGCTCAAACAAACAGTCTATTCGAAAAATACAAATTAGTTTACTCCTAGTTGGAAAACGTTGGTACCCAAACTAGGAAAATCTTTTTTGGCATACCAATGCCATCCGCTGGACAACATATTTTTGAGTACTTACTTATTGACAAAAGAACCTCTTTATTTTTCGACAGCCTCTGTGGTGTGGTGTTTGAGCAAGTTGGCTCATAGCCCAGAGGTGGCGGGTTCGATTCCCGCGACAGGACAAGTATTTGTGAACAGAAAAAAGCGCAAATACTTGTTCTGAGTCTGGGTTTTGTGGGACCATGGTATTCTTAGGTCCGTATTACAGAACGATGCTCAGTCATCGATCGGTGCTCAAGCACAGATTTCATTCACATATTGATCACTTTCTGCATGAACACCGATAGATTACTGAGCATCGTTCAGTAATACGGACCTTAGTCCCCGGGTCCCTAGACAGGGAATCCTAGTTAGGGTCCAGGATCTATGTATGTGATCGTTGGGTGTTATTATTATTATTATTTTAAGTATTAACAGCGTCTCATTATATTCCAGACGAGCCAGACCGGCACCAAGTCCCCGCCATGTGGTCGTCCGTGGCGCGGCGGCGCACCGACTTGGTCCCGACTGTGCCCGCCCCCCGGGCGCCAGGTAGGGCGTACTCGATGACCCGCCTCGACCGCCTGCCGCATTCACCGATCACACCGACCACGCATCTCAGCCGGACCCGTAAGGATATCATTCTTGTATTATACAGGCTTTGGCGCTTTCGGCAGACTTTCGGGCTTTCATGTTCATAACATTGGTCTTCTATAGGTTTTGGGGCTTACGTCACGCTACTAGTTTTAATGTATTGACCACAGATTTTTGGTCTCAAGTAAACTGGGCTTGAGGTGGCTTGAGGCATTTTTCTGATGGATTTGGTCCATAAAAGCCAACTTTTGTAATTCTGTTATTCTGACTCCGCTAGAATTTTGAAGCTTTGAGCATTCCCTAAAGGTTCTCTGATGTTATTTTTTGTGCCTAACATGTATAATTACGCACCGTTTTCTATCCTTGGCTAAAGTTGAGGTGGCTTTCGCCAGTGTTTTAAGCTTTTTGTCTCTAACAGCGATAATTTTTAAACAAATTGGGACTTTTCGCCGTTTTTAACCTTAGGAAAGATTGGCTTGGCTAAGTTTGAGTTGGCTTTCGGCAGTTTTCTGATGCTTTTTGCCTGTAACAGTGATCGCCGACCAAACTTCGGCAAAAACAATTTAGCTAGAATTCGGTCGGTTAAAACTATTCTTGTAAGATGCTTATTTTTTCATCCTTTTTTGAACTTTGGTAGGTTGATTGCTTTTAGCAATTTTTCATCAGTTACTGTCCCTAACAGTGATCACCTTTTTATAATGACGGGCACGCCCTTAGAACATTTCCTGGACGTTCATTAATATCGGTCTCTATTTCTTTTAATCTAGAGGTTAACTTGGCAGGGTTTGATACTTTCTTCGACTTGCAGCAGTTGAGCTTAACACCACTTGTGATTTGACTGTCTTCCAATTTAAATTGACTACAATTTGAAATCTTGTGTAGTCACTATTTGTCACGCTCTTGTCAACATAAAACACCAATTACTGAATGCTCATTGGTTGCCTGTCGATCATCGGCTGTTTCCAACCAATTACTGAATGCTCATTGGTTGCCTGTCGATCATCGGCTGTTTCCAACCAATTACTGAATGCTCATTGGTTGCCTGTCGATCATCGGCTGTTTCCAACCAATTACTGATTGCTCATTGGTTGCCTGTCGATCATCGGCTGTTTCCAACCAATTACTGAATGCTCATTGGTTGCCTGTCGATCATCGGCTGTTTCCAACCAATTACTGAATGCTCATTGGTTGCCTGTCGATCATCGGCTGTTTCCAACCAATGAGCTTACTGTACAGTATTCGGCATGTTGACATGACACGAGTTTGACAAAAGTACGAGAAATAGAGGCGAGGTTAATATTAAAGTCCCTTTCAAAAGCATACTTAAAATAACTGGATTACAACTGGATAATGAGCTTACTGTTGAACTTATGATTGGTACTTTGTTTCTTTTAGGATATTAATAACTTTTCACACGTGAACACTTATTCAAACTAAGCTGGCTTAACCTGAAGCTCACTCTTGCCTCATTTAATTTATTGATTACATATTTATTCTATGGGACTGTGTTTTAACAATTTCTGATAAATTATGGTCATCAGCATCATCTGATGCTGAGGATGCTCTTCCTCAGGAGATCTCACGCGGGGAGATTGCGGTAGTGCCAGTATATTATATTAAAATTAATCTCGAATTTTAATGAGAATTTTAAACTTAATGTTTACTAGGTGGTAGGACTTCTGTAAAGTTCGTCTAGGTAGGTACCACCGCTTTGCCAGTTATTCTGCCGCCAAGCAATAGTCCGCTAGCACTAATGTGTTCCGGTTTGAAGGGCACTCTAGCTAGTGAAATTACTGGGTAATTGAGACTATGATCTGATCTCACAGTCGAGTAATCTTATTACCAGACTTTGATGATGTCTCAGGATGATATGCGCAGTGCAGTGTCACGCGAAACTTTATATTTTGGAGTTCCCAGTGACACTGTTCTGTTATGGGCGGCCGTGTCGCTTAACATCAGGTGAACAACTAGCTCGTTACATTATTCATTACCTACATACATAAAAAATGTAAAAATTTAAAAAAACATATATTTGTTCCATTTGACAGATAGAAATCAATCTTTGACGCTTTTTCTTGACATATAAAACTTAATCTAAAACATTTGCATTTATCGCTACCAACATTATAAATACCATTTTCGCATAAACAATAACGTCTCATTGGTCAAACAAGGTAAAAATATCACATACGCATTTGGTCTATCATTACATTAAGCATGGTGTGGGAAACTCATCTGTATGTCAGAGGTAAGTAAAGTTTATTTTCGAACGCGGATACTCCTTGGACGCTTTCTGCTGATGCAGGTATTTGGTACAAGCACTTTACTAACATGCTTTCTATTGGCAAACTGTTTTTGTGAGTGATGAAATGAGTGATTTTTTAAATTAAAAAAATTGTTTTCTTCTGATTTGGAATGTAGAATAATTTGATTAAGATTGTAAATGCTTTGATAATATATATTTGTGTCCAAATTAGGACGCCCATCGAAAATTCAATGTTTTGGTAAAGAAATGTGGTGGGTCTTTTTACTGCGTCACTACTTAGTGTAAATTTACAACTCAAATCTTCTGATAAACGCTTTATATTGTATAGGTCTTACAGCATTGGTGATTTATAATCAATTATAACCCATGGAAATATTACAAAGTTACTGACATTCGTATTATGTACTAAAATCACATCACCAAACTCACTGAAACCACCAACCATTAATTATTGATTATTTATGATTTATTTATTGAGTTCAATATCATTCCGATTTTTACTCAAAGATTCTACCAAATTGAGTGATTAGATATACGATCGGTTGGTATCGTAATTAGTGGTAAACTAGGGATTCTAAGTGTAGGACGCATTCAGAAATGTTATTTCCATGAAAAGAAAGAGTGATAAAATAAATAAATTTTGGACTTAACGGCATTAGTAATAAAAAACGAGTGTGCTTTACACCACACGACTGAAGTAAAACTTCTTTACCTCCATCTATCGGCCGGCATATCTTTGTTTTTGCTTTGTTTAGTGTTGCCATCTTGACCATTGTAAATTGCCATTATATCGGATGTATCAATATAATAACACAATTTTTTAACATTGTTAGGTTGACAATGGAGATCTACGTGAACCAACAACTTTCAACTTCCTTTCGCATCGTTACTGCCACCAGCTTACTCGTCCAAGTCGAACGAGCGTAAAGAAGTTCTACTTCAAAAAAATTTACACCACCTTTATCACCTCGGTATATTTAACGAGCGCCATCTAGCGTTACCACCGATATATTTGCAGCAACAACTAACCAATTGAAGGGATGAAATCAAAAAGGGTTTAACTGTTTTTTTTTCACAAAATCAACAATAATACATTCTCAAAATACCGAAATGAGGCTTAAATCTCAAGATTTTCAGTCTAAAAACGGTTTATCTGACACATGAATACAGTCCGCTTAGCATAAAAACATTATTATATTTATTATATTATATTATTTTTTTACAGTAATTGTACGAATTAGTACTATATTATGTGTTTTAAAATAGAATTAATACATTTTCAAGCAACTGAAACTTACATAAATCTTTTCTATTACTTAAGCACTCTACATTAAAATGAAGCCATTGAAGTTTATAGTCAATTTTCTCGAAACAATCAATTTGACAGTTAAATCCTTTTTGTTCTCACCCCTTGAATTATAACAGCCACCGCTTGCAAACCTGTAACTAAACATCCCCAGAGACTCGAAGCGGTGAGACCACGCCGGGTTCGCGTCCCGGCAGTGCCCTGTCCACCGCCACCGGCGTAGTCCGCAGGCCGGCCACCGCGCCGCGGAAGCCCCGCCCCGCTTCCATCGCTGGTACAGGGGTTAATACTCCTAGAGGTAGGTGCCTATAACCTTAGTGACAACTACAACCAAAAGAAACATTGATTTGTATGGATTTGACAGTTTCAATACGCAGTTTATGTACAAAGTTGTTGTGGAAATTTTCGTAATGATGAGTCCATTTTCATGTTCTTTGACTGGAGTCTTATAGTTTCGTACTTTGGCCAACATAGTTTAGATATCTACTATATAAAAATAAGTCTGGTTTTCCTTCCTAACGCTATAACTCCAGAACGCACGAACAGGTTTCCACGGTTTTGCATACGTTGGAAAGGTCTCGGGCTCCGTGAGGTTTATAGCAAAGAAAATTCAGGAAAAATTTAAGGACAAACCAACATTTTAAGTAGATGGCGCCGGTGCGTGATACATTGTTTTTCGTATATTATAAAATGTTTAATAAATAAACGTCCACCCGAGCGAAGCCGGGACGGGCCGGTAGTGCTGTTTAAAAAGTTAAATGAATATCAAATGAATATTTCTATAAGTAATGGTTATAACTGTAGTGATCCTAAACCCTAGTAAAATATACGGATTTTGGCTGCGTTTTTTAAATTTACACACTAAATTATATAGGTGGTGTTAGCGTTAACGTTAGTTATTTAGTGATAACTGGCTGTGATCGAATCGTTTATTTTCAAACGTGAATGAAGCCAATAGCTTGTCCGTTCCACATATAGTTATTAGGTAGTGTCAATAACGCCATCTAGTTGTATCTCAGGTATCTTAGTATAGTCAGGTTAGTAACAAAAAAGCGGAAAAGCTGTCAACGAATCTCGCATCGTAATAATTACTTTACGCTCGCTTCGCTCAGGTAAGTGTCCGCATATGGGAATAAACATTTAATTTGGTATGAGCGGAATTTATATTTTCTCAATGTATTAAACCGTTGCTGTATTTGTGCTTTCATGGTGTTTAATGTTTCGCTTTTAGTTTAGTTTGATAATATAATACACACGAACACTTCTGTATCACTTTAATCATTCACATTAGATAAAGATTAATATTATGTTTGTCTTACGTATCCTGTGCTAACAGAAGATTTAATAATACCTAAAGGAGAAGGTTCACTCCGAAAAGACATTTCAATTAACAGCAACTCTTTCTATAACTCAATAAGGTTTAAATTTGTTTCGGTGTCTAATTTGAGCCAGCCTCTGTGATGTGGTGGTTGAACAGATCGGCTTATAACCTGGAGGCGGCGGGATCGATTCCCGCAGCAGGACAAGTATTTGTGCACAGAAAAAAAAAACGAATTTTTGTTCTGAGTCTGGGTGTTGTTGGACCATGGTCCTGGTAGTTCCTGGGTCCCTAGACATGGAATCCTAGTTAGGGTCCAGGATCTATGTATGTGATCGTTGGGCGTTATTGTTTTATTTATTATAACTCTTAATCCAGGCGTAGAGCCCAGATGGGCACTAAATTACCGTACTACCATGTATAATCTTAAAAAGAATTATCATGTCCGTCACAAAGATTGACAGATGTTAAGTGCCCACTTATGCCTCTACTATGTACCTACTGCAATGCGTTTGGGTACATCCTAGAGAGATGAGCACCAATTTAAAAGCTGTCAAATTTTAGTCTAGATTGGCTAGCCTGGTAGCTTTGTACTTAAGCGTGGGATGCGCCTACACCTGTAATCACGGGCGTTAGAATAAATCCTCTTTTTTTAGTTTAAAAACTATCGTGAGTATGACACATTTTGTAAGATAAATAACGGCTAAAACTCACGTCAATTAAAACGTCGCAATTACTCCAGTTTTCGGACATATTCGATGTCCTTCTGGGAGCCAGTTACTAACACAAACCGCGGCGGCTTTCGCGAGCGTCAGCACGTAACTCACGTGTGACTACTACGTGTTGACGCTCGCGAAAGTCGGTTAGTAATTGGCTTCCAGAAGAAGGACATCGAACATGCTCTTTCCTTAGTTCGGCGAAGAGCTAAGGCAGGTTAAAGATGATTGGTCTCGTGAAGTTAATAGCATACCGTGACGTTGACCCAGGAGGCGTGGGCGACACGCTCGCGCAGAGCGCGGCGAGCACCCCGAGCGTGTCGCGCGACAACAGCGTGGCGGGGAGCGACGCGCCGCGCCGCCCCGACTCCACGCCGCGCCGCCCGCGCCCCGCCTCGCTGCACGCCGGGCGCCCAGGTGGGACCATTATGACAGGAGGCGTGGGCGACACGCTCGCGCAGAGCGCGGCGAGCACCCCGAGCGTGTCGCGCGACAACAGCGTGGCGGGGAGCGACGCGCCGCGCCGCCCCGACTCCACGCCGCGCCGCCCGCGCCCCGCCTCGCTGCACGCCGGGCGCCCAGGTGGGACCATTATGACAGGAGGCGTGGGCGACACGCTCGCGCAGAGCGCGGCGAGCACCCCGAGCGTGTCGCGCGACAACAGCGTGGCGGGGAGCGACGCGCCGCGCCGCCCCGACTCCACGCCGCGCCGCCCGCGCCCCGCCTCGCTGCACGCCGGGCGCCCAGGTGGGACCATTATGACAGGAGGCGTGGGCGACACGCTCGCGCAGAGCGCGGCGAGCACCCCGAGCGTGTCGCGCGACAACAGCGTGGCGGGGAGCGACGCGCCGCGCCGCCCCGACTCCACGCCGCGCCGCCCGCGCCCCGCCTCGCTGCACGCCGGGCGCCCAGGTGGGACCATTATGACAGGAGGCGTGGGCGACACGCTCGCGCAGAGCGCGGCGAGCACCCCGAGCGTGTCGCGCGACAACAGCGTGGCGGGGAGCGACGCGCCGCGCCGCCCCGACTCCACGCCGCGCCGCCCGCGCCCCGCCTCGCTGCACGCCGGGCGCCCAGGTGGGACCATTATGACAGGAGGCGTGGGCGACACGCTCGCGCAGAGCGCGGCGAGCACCCCGAGCGTGTCGCGCGACAACAGCGTGGCGGGGAGCGACGCGCCGCGCCGCCCCGACTCCACGCCGCGCCGCCCGCGCCCCGCCTCGCTGCACGCCGGGCGCCCAGGTGGGACCATTATGACAGGAGGCGTGGGCGACACGCTCGCGCAGAGCGCGGCGAGCACCCCGAGCGTGTCGCGCGACAACAGCGTGGCGGGGAGCGACGCGCCGCGCCGCCCCGCCTCCACGCCGCGCCGCCCGCGCCCCCCCTGGAGTCTCCGCGCTCCCTGCTCACCGGGGGAGAATAGACCCACAGCGCCGGTTGACCACTACTTTGACTGGCCCGATAGCTCAGTTGGTAGTAACCCTTCAGTAGGCCTTTTGAACTGTGGGTTGTGGGTTCGATTCCCACCCAGGACAATTAATTGCGTGCTAAATATAGGTGCTTGTTCTGTGTCTGGTTATATTGTATTATATGTATGTATTTGCAAACAAAACTCTAAATATTGTATCAGTTATCTGGTTCCGATAATACAAGCTTAACTTGGTTTGGGGCTAGATGACGTAGTGTGAGATGTCCACAAATATATCTTAAATATATATAACCCAAAGGTGACTGAGTGACTGACATAGTGATCTATCAACGCACAGCCTAAACCACTGGACGGATCGGGCTGAAATTTGGCATACAGGTAGATGTTATGACGTAAGCATCCGCTTCGAAATTCCACCGTTAAGAGGGTGAAATGGGTGGTTGAATTATTTTCCCATAGGCCATGCCGCGAGCGAAGTTGCAGGCAGAAGCTCGTTATATTATATTATTATTCTTACTAGCTGTGCTCCGCGGTTTCACCCGTGTGGTGAAAATTGACCATACTTTCTTAACGTTTTGTTACATAAGAACCTTTTCCTGAAAACAATAAACACAATAAAAAAAGAATTAGCGAAAATGTTCTATCCGTTCACCGGTAATGCGATGACCAAGGGAAATATTTTATAAAATTCAAAGTCCCAACTGACTGACTGACTGACTGATATATCAACGCACAGCCTTAACCGCTAGTCCTAGAGATTTGAAATTTGGAGAGTGTATTCTTTGTAAAGTGTAGGTATCCAATATCCGCGATCTCTTCCAGACAACTTTGGATGGAAAGTATCAACAGATAAAAATAATACACGGTGCAAAACAATTAGTAAAAAGAAATACAGATAAATAGAAACTATCATCAATAACTTGGTAAATATACATATTAATACATCCTAGTACTTACATATTTTACAATAAAATAAACTAGTACATATTTATTACAAAAGCACGAAAAAGTTACAATTTAATACTTGATAGCAGCAGTTAACATGACAGATAATACTTGGACTCGAAATATATATTTATTAGGTCTTTACCTATGAAATTGCCGTTTTGTTTGAAAAAAGTTAAAGTATTTTTTTTTCGAACTTATTTATTTCTCTTATTCAAAGTAATCACCCCTGCAATCAATGCATCTTTGCCAACGCTGTGGCAGTTTATGGATGCCCTTCTTGAAAAAATCAGCAGGACGGGAGACAACAAACTCTTCAAAGGCGTTTTGTACTGCCTCTCGGGAATTGAATTTTTTTCCCGCTAAAAAGTTGTCCAAATTTTGGAAAAAGTAATAGTCGGTAGGCGCAAGATCTGGTGAGTATGGCGGATGAGGGAGAGCTTCCAAACCCAACTCATGCAGCTTAGAGACGGTCTGTTGTGCAGTATGGGGTCGCGCGTTGTCGTGAAGTAGCAGTGGAGACGACCGATTGACCAAAGCTGGTTGCAGACGTGCGAGTTTCGCCATCATTGTGGTCAGTTCTTCAATGCACACATCTGCAGTAATGCTCTCGCCGTTTTGTAAAAAGCTATGATGAATCACACCAGCACTAGACCACCAAACTGTGACCATCACCTTTCTAGGGGTCATTTTTCGTTTTGCACATTGCTTTGGTACCGAACCAGGATCTAACCAACTTGCTGAGCGCTTTCGATTGTCAAAAAGAATCTATTTTTCGTCGCACGTAACAATTCGGTTCAAAATTCCTTCATTTGTGTGCCTGTTAAGCAGCGCAAGGCAAGTCTCGACGCGTACGTTGCGCTGGCGATCGTTAAGTTCGTGGGGCACCCATCTATCAAGCTTTTTTATCTTGCCAATCTGTCGCAAATGGACCAATATTGTTTTGATGATAACATCAAAAGCTGCTGCCAGCTCAGCTGTAGATTGAGATTCATCAGCTTCCACAATCGCCTTTAATTCATCATTGTTGACCAAAGTTTCCGGACGACCACGAGGTTCATTTTTCAAGTCAAAATTCCCAGAACGGAACCGAGCAAACCAATAACGGGTTGTACGTTCGTTTGTACAGTTCTCTCCGTAAACGTCGTTGATGTTACGTGTCGTTTGTGCCGCGTTGGTGCCACGACGGAACTCATATTCCATAATTACACGAAATTTCAAAGTATCCATTCTGAGGAAAATTTTTGAAATGTTATGAAAATACAACGCTAATCAATAAACAAAAGACTTATATTGTAAATAGAATGTCATATTTTTAAAACAAAATTAATTTGAATTTAGAATTCATAGCCAATCAAAACTTTTTTTTGTTTGAAAAAGTCTGTACTGCAATACGGCAATTTCATAGGTAAAGACCTATTATTTGTGTCCGTAAGCCTTAGTTTTCCTCGAAGTCCTCGGCACCATAGATAAAAACACTCCTGACAATGTAGACCAGAATACGTTGCCCCACTGTATATTTTGTAGAAATGCCAAAATAAACTATGTTTGTTTGTTTTTGAATTCCAAAGTAAACATGAATGGTTGAAACATTACAGCCACGCTGACGGCGCCGGGCGAAGGCAAGCCGCCGCTACACAGAAAGCCAAAGCCATCCAAAGAACACGATAAGGTATGTCTTAAACAACCAACTCTACTTTGCCTATTGCCTGTTCATATCTATAAGTTCAGTTTCTATTTGTAATGTTTAGATAATCACGGTATTTTTCTTGCACCGGTGCGACGCGGTGGTTACTTTTGTAACATATTCATTATCTCAACTGTAATGAATTATACACATTGTAAAAGAGTACAATAAAATACATCACTGTAAAGTTTCTTGTAGCTTCTTCTTTACAGTTGTAATCGAAGCTTCGGATCGGAGTTTTCAGTTCTGAATTGTGCCGGATTGCTTGCACCAGTAGTGAGAAAGAGAACTGCTTTTTTACAAACTCATATATTGTAATGGGCTTGCTGTGTATTATTTGACAATAAGCACTTTGTAATTTTATATGCTTAGTGAAATAACTTAATTTTAAGTACCTAATATTATTTTGACTTGTAAAAGAGCTAAAAATATCCTATTTGCAATAAATCTTTTGATTTCGACTTTACTAAAAACTTCTTGTCTGTATATTTCAGTCGCGCGGCGCAAAATCAGTGTCAGCATCTCCAGGACGCGCGCTATCGCCATCTCCGCCGATTACTACAGCTGATACTGGACGAGAGAAAGAGATGCACGAACAGGTATGCTACGTTACACCAAAGAGTACATTACATGATTACAACTGATACAGGCATTTTGTATTAATATAATAATAATATAATATGTGTGGACATCTCACACAACGCCATCTAGCCCCAAACTAAGCAAAGCTTGTATTATGGGAACCAGATAACTGATACAATACTTAAATACTTTTTGTTTGTAAATACATACATATGATACAATATAACACCCAGACACAGAACAAACACCTATGTTCATCACACAAATATTTGTCCTGGGTGGGAATCGAACCCACAACCCACAGTTCAGAAGGCAGGGCTACTACCAACTGAGCTATCGGGTCAGTCTATTATTTTTATGTTATTAATATTAGCTGGTTCGGTTCATTTGAAAGCATTTCTCACGTTTTCACTGAATTAGTTAACTACACTTGAATCCCGGGTTAGCCAACTATAACCCAGGATATTGTCCTTTATTTATCTTACACGTCAGCATATTGCCATTTGCCATTTAACCCTTTTTTTTTGTTAAAATGGAAGACATACATATAACTTGACCCAATGATATTTGACATTCCACTTGTTATGCTCATGTCACTTACTGCATTAGTTATAATATTTTTAATGAATATTCCATACATCTATTTCTGTAATTTTTATTGCAGTAGTATCCGCTTAGCGTAATCTACAAATTAATTTGTTAAAGAAAAATTTTAACCACGGATAAGATTAAAATTTTTCGGAACGATTAATGATTATAATGATTACAACCATTGGGTTTATAAATTGTATTATTTTAACTTATTGTTACTGAGGGTTTTATTGCCATCGACAATTTGATTACCAAATTATAGTCTGAACTGGTTTATATATATAGGCGACGGGTCGTGCGTAGGTTGCAACGTATATAACTATAGGCCTTCAGCATCCGCACCGGGCCGTGTCCGGAGCTAGAATGATCCGTAGTACACCGAGCGTTCCCTTTTTATAGCCAGATGGGTGCGGGAGCGATGACAGATACCGGTGTTGCCATTGTAATAAATTTAAATGCCACGACAGGGAAAATTACGGTACTTTACAACTGGACGTTGCCGCCGTCATATATAATTATTTTATGACAGTACAATAAACAATAATGACAATAATAACGTCCAAGGTCACAGACATAGATCCTGGACTCTAACTAGGATCCCCTGCGTCTAGGGACCCAGGATCTACGGCAACCATGGTCCCGCGACACCCATACTCAGAACGAGTATTTGCACTTTTTTCGGTGTCCGAACGCTTGTCCTACCGCAACAATGTTTTTAAATTTTTGTGGGTTCGATTCCCACCTAGGACAAACATTTGTGTGATGTACATCGATGTTTGTTCTGTGTCTGGGTGTTTATATTGTATCTATTATATCGTCGCATCCGCGGAAAACTATCCTAATTGCAAAACACCTACTTTACAGGAGGAGGTTTTTTCTGATTATCTCCGAAAGTTGTTAGAGAACGTATGTATTTTTAAATACAAATCAATAGCAAAATGCATTACACATCGTTTGGTATTTTTTTTATATTAATAATGTAAATAAATATAGCTATTTTGTCCTATAAGATAGTCTTCCACGGACTTTTGGCGCGATTGCGTCAATTTAAGCGCCATAAGGATAGTTTTCGCCGGAGCAGACACCTTTAGGATGTTATTCGCCGCTTATCGTACGATGATGATGTTGTTGGCGCGTAATTATTACAACGGGAATCTAATTTTTAAGTTTTAATTACATGAAAAATGTTTAAAAGTTCTTTTACAAATGTAGTACTACCTACCTAAAATTAAACAGATTGACCGAAAAAAATAGTACCTAGTACGTATTACAAATAAGATATTTATTTACTCATGCTAAAATAAGACGTGATTATCAGGTTAAATATTTACCAGGTAAGGTATTTACAGGCTTATGTGAAAAAGTTTATAGATACCGTGACATTTAATACGAAAACGTTTTCATAAAATGATAAGGTACAATAAAAAAGGGACCGTATTATTTGTCCATAAAACAAATCAACATCTACAGCAATGATAAACAATAACTATTATTCATCGAATAAATGAAGCTATTAAAAATAATCAAATGAATGTTTAAACTATACGCAACGTTTAAACTTTTATAATTTTAAGGGGAACAGGTTTATTTCATTATAGACCAAAGTAAAAAGTTTTATACTATCATGCAAAAACTTTTCATAATTGGGTATTGGTATTGCATCTCAAAAAAGAAAACTGTGGTTTGTAAGAATATTCCAAGTGATCTCAGATCGACATGCATAAAATATAATTTAAAAAAAAAACTTGTGTTTAACATGGCACAGCCTTTCAGAACAAAATATGCTTATGTGTATTATTAAATTCATTTGAATAATTCCAAAAACTTGGATTTCAAAGTGTCAAATAATTTAAAAAAATATTGTTAGAATAACCCACAAGGATTATAATTAATAACTAGCTAAGAAATATAAGAGAGATCGTATTATCTCGTCACATAAATGAACAACATCAAATTCAAATGGTTTACCAGTTATTAATTATATTATTAAAACAATATGTACAAAAACTTTTCATAATATGTGTTTTTTTTAAATTTCATTGTTAACAAAAACAATATTGTGTGTCATTTAGTTAAAATAATTAAACTATGATTATAATAACCTCAGATCGATTTTCATAATCCGCCTACCCTTACTCCAGTTAAGTGTAATCGGTACAGCACGTTTTTCTCCCCCACTCCCTTAGCACGCATGTTATTCTTCACACAGTCCAACCACACTTTTTTTCGATCTTTCTTTACCTTTTTTGCCATCAACATTCATATTAAATACTCTCTTGGTAACATGGCTTTCATCCCTCCGCATGACATGGCCATACCACGCTAGCCATTCTTCAACTTTTCCGTTACCGGTGCCACTTTCAGGCTACCCCTTATGTACTTATTTCTGATTCTGTTCATTCTCGTTACACCACACATCCACCTCAACATACGAATTTCGGCCGCATGTAGTCTGCTTTCATCCAAATCTTTTGTTGCCCAACACCTCGACCCATACAATAGGACAGGTCTCATGATGGTTTTGTAGATTTGCTCTTTAAATTTAAGTGGCAATCGGAGATTACAACTTGTTCCTATGACCTGTCTCCATTGCATCCATCCCGAATTTATCTATTTCTTACGTCCCGATCTATCGCACCATCATCTAGCGCAAGTGAACCGAGGTAACGGAAGTCATGGCAGACTGGAAGGGGTACGCTAAGGTACGGGGTCGTTACCCCGTAAAGAGTATGTACTCCAGTGTCTCCCAGCCTGCTCTGCCTCAAGCTTATCTTCGCCGACAAGTACAATATCGTCTGCAAACACCAAGGTGCTTTCTCCTGTATGTTTGATGTTAGCGCAGAAAGAACAAATAAAATCTCAATGCCGATCCCTGATGCAAGCCCACAGCCACATCAAACTTGTCGGTCTCACTAGCTGTTGACCGGACTCACACACTTGCCTTGTCATGTATCGCGTGAATCAATGTTACGTACTCCTCAGCAACTCTTTTCTTCTTTAAGGCCCATCCCAGAACTTCACAAAAAATCTTGTCATAGGTTTTCTCGAGATCAACGAACACCATGTGCAAGTTTTAGTGTGCATGTCTCTATATTTTTCACACAGTTGGCGAAGTACAAATATAGCTTCTGACGTCCCACGCCCAGGTATGAAACCAAACTGAGTCTGGGCTATTTCAATCTCTTCTCTCATTCTTTTCGTTTCTCTCATATCTTCCATGTGACATAAGCTTAATTCCCGGATAATTGTTGCAGCTTTGTACATCAAAGTCAAAGTCAAAGATTTATTGCAAATAGGCTAACTTCAGCACATTTACAAGTCAAAATTATATAAAGTACTTACAATTAAGTTATTTCACTAAGCATATAAAATTACAAAGTCCTTATTGTCAAATAATATATAGCAAGCCCATTACAATATATGAATTTGAAAAATAAAAGCAGTTCTCTTTCTCACTACTGGTGCAAGCAATCCGGCACAATGCAGAATAGAAAACTTTGATCCGAAGCTTCGATTACAACTGTAAAGAAGAAGCTACAAGAAACTTTACAGTGATGTATTTTTTTTCTTCTCTCTACTGTCTTTTACAATGTATATAATTTATTACAGTTAAGATAATGAATATGTTACAAAAGTAACCACCACGTCACACCGGTGCAAGAAAAATACCGTGATTATCTTAATAAACATTACAAATAGAAACTGAAATTATAGATAGGAATAGGCAATAGGCAAAGTACTTAAGATTTCATACCGTTAAGCTTGGGATATTCAGGCCAAGCTTTTTTGTCCGACACATAGTCATTTATTGTGTAATAAGCTTTTTTTTATTAAGTTTGACTTTATGAATAATTTATTTTTACGCATTGACGATTGTTCGATACCGTCGGGCAACTTGTTATAAAAGCGTATACAGTTCCCCATGAATGAACCATTAACTTTCTGCAGTCTGAATCTTGGAACTTTCAATTTATTTTTGTTCCTAGTATTAAAGTTATGAATGTCGCCATATCTGGGAAAAGAGCTAATGTTTTTGCGAGTGTACATCAAATTTTTGTAAATGTATTGACAAGCCACTGTACGAATATTTATCTCCTTAAATCGTTCCCTGAGAAAGTCGCGGTATTTCATGTTATAAATGGAACGAATAGCTCTTTTCTGTAAGACAAAAATTGATTGTATGTCCGCGGCTTTACCCCACAGTACACGTGACAGTACAGTGACACAATACTGTGGAAGTAACTAAAGTATACTAATCTTGCAGTGGCTTCATCAGTAAACTGTCTGATTTTACGCTGCAGAGCTCAATCTACCAGCAATGTTTGATATGTGAGGACCCCACTGTAATTTAGAGTCTATAGTATGCCAAGGAACGTGACAGATTGTAACAAATCTAACGGCTCAACATTCAGTAATAAATTTGTAGGAGACCCCCTAACATTAGGTAACGAAAACTTAATACATTTAGTTTACTTACTATTTAACAGTAGATTGTTTTTAGTAAACCAGTTCAAAACCAGTGAAATTGCGTTGTTAACGTCGTCAAAATCATTAATAGATCGGTCAACCTTAAAAATAAGAGACGTATCATTTGCGAACAAAACAATATCACATAGGTTCTTTACAAAAAATGGAAGATCGTTAATATAGGCCAAAAATAAGAATGGTCCTAGTATTGAACCCTGCGGGACCTCCATTTTAGCGATAGAACCAGATGATCTTGCTCCATTAACTTCAACTGTCTGAATTCTATTACCAAGATAAGAAGAGACAAGATCAAGAGTTTTCCCACAAACCCCGTAATGCTTTAATTTAAAAATTAGGGTTTCATGATACGCAATCAAATACTTTGAACAAGTCACAAAAAATTCCTATGGCATCTTGTGACTTCTCCCAAGAACCAAGTATATGTTTAAAGAGTTCTACACCTGCATTTGTAGTTGATCGTCCTTTTATAAATGCAAACTGTTGACTGTGAAACAGTCCGTTAAGGTTAAAAAATGTTAACAAATGATTAAGAATATTTTTTTTTTTAATTTTACTTATTGCAGGTAACACAGAAATTGGCCTATAGTTCGATGGATCATTCTTATTTCCGGACTTAAATAAAGGAATCAATTTACTATTTTTCATTACGTTGGGAAAAACTTCTTCGTCTACACATTTATTAAATACTTCTGCTAAATATGGTGCGATTAATGTGACAATGCCACTTAAAACCCTGGTAGACATTCCCCAAAGATCCTCAGTATTCTTTATTTTAAGTGACCTAAAGGTCTTAACAATTATAGCCGAATTCATCATCATCATCATCCTTATTGTAAAATATGGGCACCAGTGAACTGTTGCATAATTCATCTGGGTTGCCTCATCGTACAATAAAATTGTTGTAGGATGAGGCAATCCCGGATGAATGAAATGAAAGAGCTAAAGAATTGAGTCAGCCACATCCATCCATCTAGCTTTAAAATCTTCACATCTCTGCTGGTACTCCATCCGGTAGCTTTTCTACTTTACTTTACACAGCTTTTCTTACTTCATCTATATTCACTTCTTTCACTTTACCTATATTTACTGATAGACTTTGTAATAATCTATTCCACGTATTCTCTTCATTCATTCGTTTTTAAAATACTCCTTCTATCTCTCTGTTATTTCCTCATTATTTTGCAATACTTTTTCTCCATAATCTTTTAAACATTTCACACGCTTGATATCTCGTCCATTATTTTGACTTTGTTCCGCTATTGTATAAAACTGTTTTTTTTTTTTTTTTTTTTTTTTTTTTTTTTTTTTTTTTTTTTTTATGTTAAGGAATTACGTGACGAGCTAGCCGTTCGCCTGATGTTAAACGACACGGCTGCCCATACCAGCTGCAGTGTCACTCGGAACTCTAAAGTATAGAGGTTCGCGTGACACTGCACTACGCACGTCATCCAGAGACATCAGCACAATCTAGTAATAAGATTACTAAACTGTGAGATCAGATCATAAAGTCTCATTTGCCCAGTAATTTCACTAGCTACAGTGCCCTTCAAACCGGAACACAGCAGTGCTTGCGCACTACTGCTTGGCGGCAGAATAACTGGCAAAGCGGTGGTACCTACCTAGACGAACTTTGCAGTAAAGTCCTACCACCTAGTTGTCTTTGCTAGTTTCCTAGTAACTATACAGTTAATCTTGAGTTTTTACTCTTGCAATAGCGATTATCATTCTCACTTCTTTTTTCACGCTTTATATATTCTGCTTTTATACTGTTCTTCCGTATTTCATCTTGTACGCTTGTATTCTTGTAACACTCTGCCAATCTTTGAAAACATTTTTACTTCTTTCACAATTTTCTGGATATTTTCATCCCACCACCATGTTTCCCTATCGATTTTTTCCTTGCCTTTTAACTCTTCAAAAACATCATACGCTGCGCTATTTATGCAACTTGCCATTTCATTCCATCATTCATTCACTGATTTGCTTTCCAAATTCTCAATTTTTATTATTCCGTTAACCACCTAAGGAAGAAGTTATCAATTTGGGTGGTGTGATTATCGCTTTTTTTACACATTTTTATATAAACAATACCACATCATCATACCAATGGTTGTACCTTTTTTTGATTCGCAGGCTAAAAATAATATCCCCCTTGTGTTTCGTATTTCAGTTTCGGAAACCTAAAATTGAAAAAAAAACTTTTACACGTTTTTTTTTCTTTTCGTGCTCGGGCCTTTCCTACAAATTTTTTGATCGCCTTTTTCATTTTTTATAATAATATTAACCTCCACCAGCATACCACACGATTACGATTCCTTCAATAAATGGCAGCGTTACGCCTACGATAGTATGCCCCGCGCCTGCTGCCTAAAATTTTACGTGAAATACTATCGCACTGGCGAGCGAGATAGTATTCCGCGGAACAAATCAGACGTAGTGGCGCTTAGGATAGTTTTCAACGGAGCTTATAGCAAGAGGATGTTTTGCGCGAATTTTAAAATTGATTTTTTAATAATAAAAATTGTGATTTTCTACTTTCTGTTGATGTAGATAGGTGCAAATACATTAAAGGATTCTAAAAATGCAATAAAAATAAAACATCCTAACCGCCATGAGGATAGTATTCCGCGGATGCGACGATATGTATGTATGCACAAAAAGTATAATATCAGTTCTCTGGTTCCCATAGTATAAGCTCTACTTAGTTTGGGGCTAGATGGCGCTGTGTAAAATATCCATATATATTTATTTTATTTTACTTATTATATTGTTTAAATTCGAGTCTGATATCAAAAAATTTTGTTGTTACCACAGAGCAGGAAAAAAGTTACGCTCGTGCCCAGATAGACGCGAATTTGACACGAATTTAGTTGCTATCGGGGCTCCTGCGTCATTATTTTCCTACTCTGTGATTGTTGCTAAACTTGCATGTTTTATATCACATATACTTTCCGTTTTAGATCACAGACATTGTTTGGTTTAGATTATAGATTTTGTTCGTTTCAAGATCACTGACATTGATTGGTTTAGATCATAGATTTTGTTCGTTTCAAGATCACAGATATTGTTTAGTTTAGATCATAGATTTTGTTCGTTTCAAGATCACAGATATTGTTTGGTTTAGATCATAAATTTTGTTCGTTTCAAGATCACAGATATTGTTTGGTTTAGATCATATATTTTGCTTGTTATATATCTGTGTTCCGGTTTGAAGGGCACTGTAGCTAGTGAAATTACTGGGTAAATGAGACTTTATGATCTGATCTCACAGTTTAGTAATCTTATTACTAGATTGTGGTGATGTCTCTGGATGACGTGCGCAGTGCAGTGTCACGCGAAACTCTATGCTTTAGAGTTCCGAGTGACACTGCAGCTGATATGGGCAGCCGTGTCGTTTAACATCAGGAGAATGCTGAGACGAGCTAGCCGTTCACCTGATGCTAAGCGCCACGGCTGCCCATAACAGAACAGTGTCAATCGGAACCCCAAAATAGTTTCGAGCAACACTGCACTGCGCACATCATCCTGAGACATCAGCACAGTCTGGTAATAAGATTACTCGACTGTGAGATCAGATCATAAAGTCTCAATTGCCCAGTAATTTCACTAGCTACAGTGCCCTTCAAACCGGAACACAGTAGTGCTTGCGCACTACTGCTTGGCGGCAGAATAACTGGCAAAGCGGTGGTACCTACCTAGACGAACTTTGCAACAAAGTCCTACCACCTAGTAAAAACCTTAACATAAAAATGTCGGCGGCAGGCGGCCCCGGCCGGCCCCGCGGGCCGCGTGAGTGCGGCCGCCGTGACGCACAAGCTGCAGGCGCTGCAGGGGCACCGCGGGGGGCACGCGGGGGACGAGGTATATCATATATAGCTCGCGACAGCTACACAATAAATAAAAAATAAAAGTCTTGTATGTTTTAGACCACACGACTGAAATAAACTTGGTGCTTGTCTAAATCTTTTGTGATTGGCTTAACCACAAAAGATTTAGACATGCCTTAAAAAAGTCTCAAACTATTATTTTGTATTTTTAAACACGCGTTTGTCGTCTGTCTAAGCCTTGTTTATGTATTTGTGGTAACACGACTTTAGTTTAGCTCCATCTATCGACCGGTATAACTTTGTTTTTGCTTTGTTTAATGTTAATAATAATAACGTCCAACGATCACATACATAGATCCTGGACCCTGTTGTTTCCTGTATCTAGGGACCCCGGAACTGCGAAGTTCGTGGTCCCACAACACCCAGACTCGGAACAAGTATTAGCGCTTTTTTTTCTGTGCACAAATACTTATCCTGCCGCGGGAATCGAACCCGCCGTCTCCGGGTTATGAGCCGATCTGCACACAAACAAAAATAGTATTCTATCAATTATGCGGTTTCCATAGTACAAGCTTTGCTTAATTTCGGACTAGATGGCGTTGTGTGAAATGTCCACTAATATTTATTTGTTTTAAAAAAGATTCATTTAATTTAGTTTCAGAATTGTATATGCATTGTCTCTATGCCATTTCGAATTTAAGATTAACTTCCTTGACTAAATCTAAGTTAATCAAATTTCAAAATAATTACACCATTTCAAATACTTGCTCATAAGTAATTTCTCCACACAGCAAATAATCGAAACCCAAGTAACGGTAGCAGAGTCAATTGAAACGAAACCCGAACCATCCGAGATACCGACAGAACAAAAACCAAAACCAGAACAGAAGCATGCAGAAGAGAAGGAAACGCCGAAGCAAACGGAACAGAAGCCAGTAGAACACAAAGAAGCGCCGAAGAAGGAAGAGAAGAGGGAGGAGAAAAAGGAACCCTCGGTGGAGAAGAAAGAACCAACGGTGGAGAAGAAAGAACCATCGGTGGAGAAGAAAGAACCATCGGTGGAGAAGACTGAAGAATTTGATATGACAGGTAATTTTTTATAGATGTTTTTATTTTAAGTAGTCTTGAGCAAGAGTTTGGCTTATTAAACCATTCCACCTTGACTTAAATCGCGCTCCGCTCTGCACCAATGACTTCAAGTTATATGGAGATTTGGGAATCCAAATCCTCATATAATTTGAAGTCATTAGTTACAAATTACCGATTTTAATCAATTTTACACCGTTGTAGTGTGCATTCGTACACTTTCTTTAATAACGATGAAGGTTTCCTCATGAAGTTAGAAAACCGGCGTTTTCAAGAATCACAGCCACGTCTGACGGATGCGAATTTTCACGTAAAGAGGCCTTGCCATTAACTAGATAGGAAGATTATTCTCTAGCAACTCAAAAGTGAAGCTAACAAGTTCGCGTTCTCTTCCGCGGATTGAGCCAGTTACTTCTGTCAGATTTCAATAGGAGTGGTAGTTATAGACGGCAAAAGTTAGCTCGACCTTGTCAGGAACCAAAACTCTTTGCTGCCTACTGGATATGAAGCTAGCCGATCACGGAACTGTCGCCAAGCAGTAGTGTGCAAGTACTGCTGTGGTCTTTTTCAAATGTCACTGTAGCTAGTGAAATTAATGGGCAAATTAGAGTTTATATTACTAGTAAATAGGTGGCCAATAAATAATAGCGGCCAGTTTTACACCTAAAAAAAAAACAATTTTTGAAGTAGGGAAATGCCCTCGCACTTCTCGCTCCGCGGTCTCCTTCTGCGCCATCACGTACTCGCAGAAGTAACTAAGTGTCACCGCTTTGCCAGTTATTCTGCTGCCAAGCAGTAGTGTGCAAGCACTACTGTGTTCCGGTTTGAAGGGCACTGTAGCTAGTGAAATTACTGGGCAAATTAGACTTAATGATCTGATCTCACAGTCGAGTAATCTTATTACCAGACTGTGCTGATGTCTCAGGATGAAGTGCGCAGTGCAGTGTCACGCGAATCTTTTTGGAGTTCCATATGACACTGTTCTGTTATGGGCAGCTGTGTCGCTTAACATCAGGTGAACGACTAGCTCGTTACATCATTCCATAACATACCGCTGCCACGCTCGGCAGCGAGAGATCGTGGGCCAGTTACAGCAAGTTGTACCCTACCCGAGGACAGTATTTTTTTTTACTTCAAACTTGTCTGGCATTTGACCACGCTCTCACCTGATGGGAAGTGACGATGCGATCGAAGGTGTAGCATGCTAGCCAAGTAAATACCTATTCACTCTTCTCTTGAACACGCCCGGGTCATATTTCGCCGGAAACACAGACGCTGGCAGGGCATTCCATTCCTTAGCCGTCCTAATTAAGAACGTTGAGTCAAATCGCTTGGTACGAATGGGTGGTATTTCGACCACGAAAGCCGAGCGTCTAGTAGTCCGGTAGTGGAATGGTGATGGGCGAAGGGGATCATGCAGCCCTTGATGAAGGTGGATGTTGCAGCGTCGATGAGCCGCCGCATCACGACGGAGGAGCAGGCGAAGGCCGCGCTGGCCGAGCGCCGGCGCCGCGCGCGGGAGGAGCTGGAGCGGCAAGCCGAGCTCGAGAAGCTCAGGTTCGTACTTCCTGGGACCCTTATCTCAATCGTGCCACTGTTAACGGCCGCGACTCTTAAATTAAATATTATACATCACTAGTTGCGCCCCACGGTTTCACTCGCGGTTAAATAAACAATTATTATAATCACTCTAATATTATAAAGGCGAAAGTTTGTATGTGTGTATGTTTGTTACTACTTCACGCTCAAACGGCTGAATGGATTTGGATGAAATTCGGTACCAAGATAACTTATACGCTGGATTAACACAGAGGATAATTTATCCGCGGGCGAAACCGCGAGTCGCAGCTTGTAAACTATAAACATTTGGACTTATGCCTTAAAAATATTAATTTCCTTTAATACTTATTTTACTTATTATTCACTAGCGGCTCGTCCCGGCTTCGCACAAGTGGACATTATTTTTTTAACATTTTGGCATAAACATTTTTTCTTGCAATTAAAATAGCCTATATTAATCAGTGATAATCTAGCATTCAAATGGTGAAAGAATTTTTAAAATCGGTCCAGTACTTTTTTTAGCCAATTCGTTACAAACATACTTACATACAAATCTTTCCTCTTAATATTAGTATAGCTAAAAAAAGGCATAAAACAGTAACGGTGTATAAAAAATAGAAGACTAAACAATATAAAATGTAGAAACTACATTTTAGACTGCAACGGGAAGCCGAGGAAGAAGCAGAGAGGCAGAGACTAGAAAGAGAAAGAGAGATGAAAGAAGAGCAGGAAGCAAGAGAATTGGCGCAACTTCAGCGGCGCATGGAAGAGGAGAAACTTAGGAAAGCCATCGAGGTAACTCTTATATTATCTTATATAGATTACAGTTATTATAAATTGAAGGGTTGAGAATAAAAAGGATTTAACTGACAAATTGACAGTTTCGAGAAAATTGACTTTAAACGTCAACGGCGTCATTTTAATGTAGAGTGCTTATAAGGTAATAGAAAAGGTTTATGTAAGTTTCAGTTGCTTGAAAATGTTTTAATTCTATTTTAAAATACTAAATATAGTACTAATTCATACAATTACTATAAAAATATAATATAATAAAATAAATATAATAATGTTCATATGCTAAGCGAGCTGTATTCCTGTGACAGATAAACCGTTTTCAGACTCAAAATCTCGAGATTTAAGCCTCATTTCGGTATTTTGAGAATTTATTATCGAAGATAATTTCACGCTGAATCCAACGATACCCATAAGTCATTTTGTGAAAAAAATCAGTTAAATCCTTTTTGTTCTCACCCCTTCAATTATAAAGGTAACATATACTCCGTCCATTTGGTTTTCCTAATTCTAATCTTTTGGGGATTCACATTTTTCCCCACACAGATCCTCTGTGTTATATACTTGGTTTTTTATTACACACATAGATCTCCTGGGAGATTTGTTTGCATTATTTATCACAATTTCTAAATCAGATTGACTGCAAAAAATGTCATCCAAATAACTCTTTTAATATAATAATAATAATTATTAATTCTTTTAATATTTTGACGTCTGCCTTAAACCTCCTGTTTTTAAAGAATATTATTGTAGTATTTATTTTTTAAACAAACTACTACAATAATACCATCCCGCGATGACCTATAGACAGTCCAAATGCTCCAGTCCATTATCAATAAGTAGCGTACCCAACATGCTGGCAGCATTGCCCCGTTGAATTGCAATGCTGATTCGTTGATCAAATAAATGCCAGCATTTTGGTCACGCGTAGCATCGACCAGAAGCCCTGATAAAAAATTTGCATATATTAGTTAAAGGTTTTTAAAATCAGAGAGATATAATTATAAATTTACATTCATTAAATTTTTTGATTATTTATCATTTTCTAGGCCCAACAACAATTGGAACGCGACGAAGCAGAGCGCAAAACCCGCGAAGAAGCCGAACGACAGGCGAAACTTAAAGAAGAAGAGGAGAAGAGGAAGGCCGCGGAAGAAGCAGAGAAGCTCAGGAAAGAAGAGGCCGAGAGGGAAGAGAAGGAACGCCTTGCGAGAAAGCAGCGGGTTGAAGCTATTATGGCAAGAACTAGGCTTAGGAAGGTGAGTTTTATTTGTATCAATAGGGATTTACCAGGTGGCAGGATTTTTCTGCCTCCAAGTAGTAGTGCGCAACACTCCGCCTTTCCTTTTTTGAGAGGTTATTTTCCCACCCATGTGAAATTAATAGTGATCTTTTTATCCCCCAGGCGGAAGAAGACAAAAAGCAACAAGAATGCAAACCGAATCAAACCGCGCCTGCTTCCGCCCCATTAGTAGACGTCACAGAAACCCCAGCTGATAATGGAGCTCCAACGTCTAACAATGGAGCCCCAACGTCTAACAATGGAGCCCCGACGTCTAGCAATGGAGCCCCAACGTCTAATAATGGAGCCCCAACGTCAAATAATGGAGCTCCAACGTCAAATAATGGAGTTCCAACTAATGATGAAGCACCTTCATCCAATAATGGAGCACCTTCATCCAATAATGGAGCACCTTCGTCCAATAATGGAGCACCTTCGCCCAATAATGGAGCGCTAACGGTCGATAGCGTGGACAATGGGGCTCCAGTACCGTCGGATAATGGAAACGTAGATACAGGCGATCTACTCGGATTCACTAGTCAGGTAAAGTCTAATTAGTTTGTGTTATTTCTTATATTATAATCGTGATAGTTTTTGCTCACATGTTCGCAATTAATTTTGAACCGACTTCAAAAAGAGGAGATTTTTAAATCGACTGTTTTTTTTTTTAAATGTTTGTTACCTTAGAACTTTCGACTGCGTGAACCGATTTTGATAATACTTGGATGAAGCTGGTGCTTCACCTGTGGTTCCATTTAAATTTGATTAAGATCTGACAAGTAGTTTTTGAATTATCCTTAATAATGCGTATTTCGATTTCGACTACATTGATGATGTACTCATTGAGATTGAAGATGGTTAAATCCCTTTTATTAAAGAAATATATATAGGATGACGTGTTTTGCAACCTATACAACTATAGGCAATCAACATGCGCATCGGGCCGTGTCCGGATCAAGAATGATCTGTAGTACACCGAGCGCTCCCTTTATATAGCCAAATGGGTATGGAAGCGATGACAGTTGCCGGTGTTGCCACTGTGATAAATTTAAATGCCACCACAGGGTAAATTACGGTACTGCCCGCTGCGCATAGAGTTTATAACTGGACGTTGCCGCCGTCATATATATGTTTATAATTTAATGTAAATTTAGAAAATTACGTATTCTGATATTCTGAATTATAATTAAGTCAAAATCAAATGTGAAATTTTTAGCACTTTTACAAGTTTTAGTTAGCTCTTGAGTTAAACTAAAGAAGGTGACCCATGTTATCACAAATAAATAAACAAGATTTAGACAGACGTGAAACCCATGTTTAACAATACAAAACAGTTGTTTAACACTGGTTTAAGTCTTTTTTAAATCTTTTGTAGTTAAACCGTATCCATGTTACGACAAATACATAAACAAGGCTTAGACAGATGTCAAACGTGTTTAACAATACAAAACAGAATAAAACACTTGATTAAGGCTTGTTTAAATCTTTTGTGGTTAAACCGTATCAGCCTTATTAATAAACACGAAATAGCTTTGGATTAGTTACACCATCTTTTGTCTCTTTCGATCCAGCTAAATATTCCAGTAGCAAATAAAGGACAAAAGCTGAAGTAACTAATCCGAGACTAATACCCGTTTATTAATAAGGCTGTAACAGCCTTATTAATAAACACGAAATAGCTTTGGATTAGTTACATCATCTTGTGTCTCTTTCGATCCAGGCAAATATTCCAGTAGCAAAAAAAAGGACAAAAACTGAAGTAACTAACCCGAGACTAATACCCGTTTATTATAAGGCTATATAAGTTTAACGCGTGTTTTCAGTGTCAGGCAGAATATGGCATCGTAGCTCTCAAACGTATGTCCCGTTTTAGATTTTTCTTATATTGTATTTTTTTTTAAATTGATAGGAGAGCTTGGCTTGAGTTGAGTGTTTTTAACGGTTCTTAGCCATTTTTTTCAAGAAATTCTGTACAACAATATGAAGATCATCAAAGCAAGTAAGAGGTTCTTGAAAGGAGTTGGAATCTCAAACAAAATTACATGTAATAACGATTTTTTCAGCCGGTCGCTTTGGAGCCTGCGCCGGCGCATAACAACGGCAACCTCGCAGACTTACTGGGCCTGTCCCAACAACATATTGTAAGTTATATTTTGTTCTAATTCATTTTTTTTAGATTTGTGTACCCGTCTGCACTAATGTTGAAGGCTCTTAAGTTCGCACTTATATCTTTAAGACATACCCAAATGCGTTAAAGTAAATACGTTATAGAGGGGTACGTACTGCCAAACTTTAGTGCATACGGACATTAGTTTCGAGTGACACATATAGAGGAGTACAAACTTTATTACACTAATATTATAGATATATAAATGCGAAAGTTTGTATGTGTGTATGTTTGTTACTCCTTCAGGCTCAAACGGCTGAATGGATTTGGATGAAATTCAGTACCAAGATAACTTATACACTCGATTGACATATAGGCTACATTTTATCCCGGAAAAGTGAAATTTTCGAGTGTGATGAGTAAATAATTAAAATACTTTTTATCCGCGGGTGAAACCGCGGGGCGCAACTAGTTTTCCATATAAACCTTTAAATGTTATCCAATTTGGAAGATTTTTATATGTTCTCTACGCAGCGAAAAAGTTGTTTCAATTGGTATACAAAATGTGTTTTTTTAAACATTACATATAGGCATATATTTGACTGGCCCGATAGCTCAGTTGGTAGTAACCCTGCCTTCTGAACTGTGGGTTGTGGGTTCAATTCCCACCTAGGACAAACATTTGCGTGATGAACATAGGTGTTTGTTCTGTGTCTGGGTGTTATATTGTATTCTATGTATGTATTTACAAACAAAAAAGTATCTAAGTATTGTATCAGTTATCTGGTTCCCATAGCACAAGCTTTGCTTAGTTTAGGGCTAGATGGCGTTGTGTGAGATGTCCACACATATTATTATTATTATTATTATTATTATTATTATAATAGGTCTTTACCTATGAAATTGCCGTATTGCAGTACAGACTTTTTCAAACAAAAAAAAAGTTTTGATTGGCTATGAATTCTAAATTCAAATTAATTTTGTTTTAAAAATATGACATTCTATTTACAATATAAGTCTTTTGTTTATTGATTAGCGTTGTATTTTCATTACATTTCAACATTTTTCCTCATAATGGATACTTTGAAATTTTGTGTAATTATGGAATATGAGTTCCGTCGTGGCACCAACGCGGCACAAACGACACGTAACATCAACGACGTTTACGGAGAGAACTGTACAAACGAACGTACAACCCGTTATTGGTTTGCTCGGTTCCGTTCTGGGAATTTTGACTTGAAAAATGAACCTCGTGGTCGTCCGGAAACTTTGGTCAACAATGATGAATTAAAGGCGATTGTGGAAGCTGATGAATCTCAATCTACAGCTGAGCTGGCAGCAGCTTTTGATGTTAGCATCAAAACAATATTGGTCCATTTGCGACAGATTGGCAAGATAAAAAAGCTTGATAGATGGGTGCCCCACGAACTTAACGATCGCCAGCGCAACGTACGCGTCGAGACTTGCCTTGCGCTGCTTAACAGGCACAAAAATGAAGGAATTTTGAACCGAATTGTTACGTGCGACGAAAAATGGATTCTTTTTGACAATCGAAAGCGCTCAGCAAGTTGGTTAGATCCTGGTTCGGTACCAAAGCAACGTGCAAAACGAAAAATGACCCCTAGAAAGGTGATGGTCACAGTTTGGTGGTCTAGTGCTGGTGTGATTCATCATAGCTTTTTACAAAACGGCGAGAGCATTACTGCAGATGTGTACATTGAAGAACTGACCACAATGATGGCGAAACTCGCACGTCTGCAACCAGCTTTGGTCAATCGGTCGTCTCCACTGCTACTTCACGACATCGCGCGACCCCATACTGCACAACAGACCGTCTCTAAGCTGCATGAGTTGGGTTTGGAAGCTCTTCCTCATCCGCCATACTCACCAGATCTTGCGCCTACCGACTATTACTTTTTCCAAAATTTGGACAACTTTTTAGCGGGAAAAAAATTCAATTCCCGAGAGGCAGTACAAAACGCCTTTGAAGAGTTTGTTGTCTCCCGTCCTGCTGATTTTTTCAAGAAGGGCACCCATAAACTGCCACAGCGTTGGCAAAGATGCATTGATTGCAGGGGTGATTACTTTGAATAAAAGAAATAAATAAGTTCGAAAAAAAAATTATTTAACTTTTTTCAAACAAAACGGCAATTTCATAGGTAAAGACCTAATATATTTTTTTTATGTTGTCTAGCATTTGGCCACGCTCTCACCTGATGGGAAGTGACGATAATCACAATATATTATAATCTGTTCAAACGATTGACCCCAGCCAAAGGGTTTTTAAGGTTTAAGGGGTGAAAACTATTTCCCCCCCAAACGCTAAAATGTAGGTAAATTCACTCACGTGATCTATTGTCGCTATCGCCCGTGTATGTAGCAGAACGATGGAGACGGCAATAGTATTTTCAAATAACAAGACGACCCTTTTAAGTCCATATAATAACTTTATCTCGGTTACAGAGTGAGGACAAAACAGTCGAGCTGCCAACAACAAAAACACCGACAATCGACAACACAACCGTCACAACAGAGACCAACAACGGTAACGTACACCAAACAAGTGACAACTCGCCGCAACTGTCGGCCAACCAAATGTCGGCCAGCCAAATCTCGGCGAACCAAATGTCGGCGAATTTCATACAGAACGAGATCGCAACTAATGAATCGCAAACAAAAATGGCCGACAACTTACTATTAGATGACGATTTCACGACGCACAACGGGCATGGTACTTTAAACCATCCGCTCACGTTGCAAAATGCTATCTAATCTATTTAGGATAAGGTTGAAATTGGAATGGTTTCAAAGCTTATATATTGGCTGAGATTCTTTCGCTTAGTATTGATTACGCACACGGCCTCAATAGGACAATATAATATGACTGCTATATGTAGCTTTTCTTTGGATTATTCTAGAAAATACTCGGATATGACTTGTGATATTTATATATCTGTTTCTATCTATATTCGGACTTATCAAAAATTTATTGGAATAAAATAAAATGGTACACAGAAAGGATGCTATTTATTTATTCTACGAGAATAAATCATAAATTTGAAATTTAAAACTGATTTTCAAATGGGAGCCATATTCCTCATTTATCCAGCTTTAGTAGTGCATATTCTATTTCCGCTACGTAGAAAGCATTCCGTGATCATAAAAAATAATGATTACTACGTAAACGAGACGAAGTTTAAATGTTTCCGTTTCACTCTGCGATGAAGGGAGAACAATGTATGGTCCGATTTGAACACTCCGCTTTGAAAGTTAGTTGTATTGTAACTAGTAACAAATTGACAGTCATTTTATAACTGCTGTATCTTCTTGGGAGATTATAAAACTTTTGAATAAACACTGAAATCACTTTGAATTTTTTTCAAAAATATCTGCATAAATATTTGATTTGGAGTATCAAAAACTTGTGTTTAACGCGGTTCAATAAAAATAATATATGAAAAGAGCAGACTTTTTATATTTTTATATTTATTTTTATTGCTGTCTCACTCGCACTGTGCTTAAATGTAAAGGTGGAAGTGGTAAAGCTATATTTTTGTTTTCGTCAGAATCGTCAATGACACGTTTTAACAAAACAACAGTGCCTTTATTGTTTTAACAATGTCGGTGCTAAGTCGTGAGTTAAACAGCCATAAACGCTAGTTAAATTTAATCAATGTTTAGTACCAATTTCCCACTAATCTGAAATGTCACGAGCGAAAACGTACTGTATTTTAAACATTGCCTAAATATAATTACCGTTTGTAAGGCTCTTAGTATTAACACTATGCAGAGGAAATCGTGCCACGAAGTAATACTTGAAGTAGTAAATCTGGAAATATACTAAAAAAATCTTTACTATATTAATTTTTCGACGTATAGTAACAAAAGTCTCTTTAGTTAAAGCAATCAACGTGCATTTCGACAAAATTGGTTGCCCCGTTTTGACGTCGAAGACACAGACGGTTCACTTATAAATTACATGATATAATTATATCAAATTTACTAAGTCAAGACATAAAACAAAAATTTGTATGCCCCATTTTTATTCTCTTGTGTATAGGAGACGGAAATTATTCTTTGACGCGACAACAGCCAATATGTACGCATTGAAAAAGTTTGTTGGTTTTGCCACTCTTTTAATCAGTTTAAACACTTATAACCTGACTTTGATTCTGAGAGCGATGTTACGATCTTAAAATAAAATGAATGCAACATTATGAATTCCATAAACTGATCTGTATTTGACAGTTACTTTCTTACTAATAACACTGTTTTCTCTTGTTTTCTCTTTGCCTATTTCACACTTGATAGAAAGAAACAAAACATAAAATAATTTTCCCGCTACACAATGTTTATTGGTAAGGGAGTTAAAAAGATTGCGACACATAGACCTATCCTGATGGATGACGGATGTCACAAGATATAAAGATCAAAATGAATTTGAATGGGACTTACCAGCACTTGTAAGTGCTACCAAAGACACCCCTATCTACATTCTACCAAATTATTTCACGATTTTGTCCTAAATTATGGTTATAGTAATGGCAACACAGTCATGTTGTTTTCTATGTAAGTGCAAAAGGGACAGCAACATTACACAGCTGTTAAATTAGACTTAGTTTTGGGTTTTGCATAACGGAATCGATAACATCGACTAGGCGATCACGTAACTTGATTGCAACCAATTGAAGCATAAATTTGTATAGATAGCAGTAGTGTGCAAGCACTGCTGTGCTTCTGTATGAACGGCACTGTAGCCAGTGAAATGACGGGCAAATGAGACTTTATTATCTGATCTCAGTCTAGTAATCTTATTACTAGATTGTGCTGATGTCTCAGGATGACGTGCGCAGTACGGGGTCACGCGAAACTTTATAATTTAGAGTTTCGAGTGAACTTGCCACTGATATGGGCAGCTCTGTCGCTTAACATCAGGCGGACGGTTAGCTCGTCGCGGCATTCCTTAACATAAATTAATAGTTTCGATACGCAGTTTAATAATGATTCAGTAAAAATAAAATTTCTCTTGTTGCATTTTAATCATACTGTAATCACCGATCAGCTCTCAGATTCCGATCAAAACGCTTGAAGAAATATATACTTATTCTAAATATCTTCAATATATGAATTAGTTAAATATACAGCTCCTGAATTGTTCACATGTTGGTATCGCGCCTGAAAGAGTGGTAGATCTTGTTGTTCGATGCTAAGACATTAAGTAATTCGTATGCATTTATATGGCAGCTGTTTTGTTTCGACTCGTTGGTAAAAAGCTTATGATATTTGCTATTCATTGTTTTAAAATTGTCCTTTATTTTTAAACATTGTTATTTCATTGTACGTCGAAGGTTTTTGCTCTAATAATCATTTATAGGCGTCGGTTCTATTGTGCGAAATTCTAAACTAAATCTAATTTGACAGTTCTAAAAACGATTCTATCCCGTTCTAATATCTCCAAAATGAAAGGACAGAAGTAATTTTAGAACTATCAAATTAAGTGTAGTATTTTGTACAATAATCGACACAAATTGTAATTATTTTTATTTCTTTAAAAACATCTTTCGATATTTCCAATGTTCCATTTACTTATTCTGAAAATATTATTAATGTATAAAATATATATTGCCAGTTTGATAATATGAAATACGTAAATCATTTAGACAATGTAATTGTAAAAAAACTACAGCAAAAATATGAAAAATAGTGTTTAAAAATAAAGTCACGTACTTACAGTGCCTGGCCAAAGTATGACACGTCAAATGAAGGGCTACTTCCACCAACCGTGGTTAGAATAATGATTTAAAAGTGCCCGTTTTATTTACACGTAATCATGCTGTGTATATTTGTCTTTTTTCCCGTTAGGTAACCCCATTTGGTAAAAGTTATTCTGCATACCTTTGTATGTTCTGCTTTTCATGTTGTGTTGGCAAAACATGGCCGAATCCTGTTCCAGTATAGTTTCATATTGACAGTAAAACCACACAGAGCATGTAACTTTTCTGCCAGAAGACGATTATCGATTACTTCTGTTATGGACAGTCAGACATCTTCTAAACATCTTCAGCCGTATTAATAAACGGGTATTAGTCTCGGATTAGCTACATCAGCTTTTGTCCTTTTTTTGCCACTGGAATATTTAGCTGGATCGAAAGAGACAAAAGATGGTGTAACTAGTCTAAAGCTAGTTCGTGTTTATTAATAAGGCTGCTTATGATTCCTCTGTGGTGTGGTGGCTGAGCATTTCGGCTCATAACCCGTAGGCGGCGGGTTCGATTCCCGCGGCACGACAAGAATTTGTGCACAGAAAAAAGCGCAAATACTTGTTCTGAGTCTGGGTGTTGTGGGACCATGGTAGTTCCGACCCTTGTAGTTCCTGGGTCCCTAGATACAGGGAATCCTAGTTAGGGTCCAGTATCTATGTGTGTGATCGTTGGGCGTTATTATTATCTAATATTATAGGAACTGGCGTGAGTATTAATAACTAAGACTAGTGAATGGCTAGCACTCGCAAGATATAGTCAAATCTGTATTCCTCGAACACCGATCGAGTTTTCGACTGTATCTGGCGAGTTATGAACTTATAAAACCGATGTGCCATTATTTTGGCCGGCACTGTAAACTAGTAGAGTTAGCTTCAAAGCGCGTCATTATAAGCAAAGTGAATATTTTCATACAATCCAATATAGTAGTTAGTATTCGTTAACAAAATAATAATTAGGTTCATCAATAATTTTATAGTGAACTTTGAATATCGTTTGCTCGATTGTTAGGTTGTGTAACGTTAAATTAAGTTCTATTTATTGTGATTATTTAATTATTAATTTCTGTAAAGTTATTAACGATATGGCGGAGACATATCATTTTTGGTTTTAGCATACTGCCTTGAAAACAAACAAATTTACAAACTCAAATTGGGAGCGAATCTTATGCCTTAAAAAATAAAGTTGAATATGCGTTAATTTTTGCGGCAGTATGCTAAAATAAAGAAACGCGTTGAACCCAATTCTTCAGAATACGCTACTACGGACTGAGTAGAAAAGACTTTACTCAGTGAAAGAGACATACATATGCGGAGATAGTCCAGTGCAAGCGAGACAAAGAATGTGATGCGTACCACTGGGCGATTATCGGACTGACGTTGCGCTTGCGACCACTACATTGACGATGTAAGTTTTTCCTGCGCAGATTGTATAAAATATGACATTCGAAATGAACGTCCATATTATAAGCCCTAGGGTTGGTCCCCCAGTAGCCAATAGCTAGCCGCGATTTGAAATGAGAACTGTCAAATATCCAATATGGCATCTGCATGACAGTAATTGGATGATTTTTGATTTTATGTAATTTCGATTGTACCGTAACCTAGGAATATATTTACAAAGTATTAATAATGCTAATGGTTCGCAAAGTTTTGTTTTTGATTACAATAAATAGCATTATTAATACATATTACAAAGAATTCGTTGGGGACTAGCCTTTACATATTAGTTTCATGTCTAAAACCTGTGAGGTTTGTTAGAAAAAACAAACATAGCTTTTTTAAAGTATCCGTAAACCATTCCCTAGTAAATTTTTATTTGAATGTACGTAACCGCTCGATATCAAGTATAGTAGTAATTGTTTTTTTTTTCGAGAAAACGAAAAAGATTGCGTCGGCGCATAGTATTATTTTCTAAAACTTATGTTATTTTCAGTGTTAGTGCATAAAATTGGTGGCATTTTATTCGTTCGCTGAATTACAGGCATGAGTGGGGGAAAGTGGTATAATGATGGTGAAACGTTTCTTTTCTTGTTGTTTTCATAACTACATAGCAGCTTCTGGTAAAGTTGCCACTACTTTACTAGGAGTATTACTTGACTAGAATAGTCTAGTCAAGCAATACGTAGTCATAGGACTTGAAAATATGTGTCAAGTCACAGTCCAAGTCATCAGACTTAGACTGTGACTTGACACATATTTTATAAAATTAATGTAACTCGAGAAATTATCAATTACTTGACACTGGCTAAATACACAAAAGTGTTGAGCCAAAACAAAACAAAAAAGAAAGTATATTAATGGAATCCTTAGTTACGTATAGTTACCGCCAGGGGTCGTTGGATTTCATACAAATATTTTACTATATCGATATCAAGTGTTTATATACACTCGTATGGACATTTACCTAGGGGGTACCGGTTTATAGTTTGTGTATAACTTAGCTTATGCCTAGATATGAAATATGCAACAAACACAATATAATAATAAATATATTAATTTATTTAGAGACTTGCATAAAATTGTAATGTATTATAAGTAGTTAGCGTTGAACTAAATAATTATTAATTAATCTTTTACATATTGTTACGGCATCGGATAATAATAACTATTAATAAATTATGAAATCAGTTTGTGTTTGATGCCTTAATAATATCAAATTTTTATGTTTATATTTTCATCTAATCGCCTACTTTTGTAATTTAGTCTTTTTTTAATATAACTTTCGAAATACAATCTAATCTATTACAGATGATTAATTTACAAATCAATTACGATTATTATTACCTGTAATAATAAAAAAGCTTTTCTAATTGCTGGCAACATGGCGGATGTTATTTTTTCCTTTTTGTTTTCATTAGGATATTATAACAAATTTTCATAATGTAGCAGCGTTAAGTCTAAAGTCCTAATTTAAGGACTTGTTTAATAAGACTTGTGTTATGTTCCGCTAGAAAACAGTTTTCTACACAGTTGTTATGTTTAAGTTTCGTTTCGGAAATATGCTTGTTATTATGTAGAAATGTTAGAACGCGCGTTATTTCTGTATGTTATATAATATTTCCTCACATCATCTAATATAGTTTTCTAATATATTATTAAGCGTATACAATCTTGTAACATAAATAACGGCTAAACTCCAATTAATAAGTCGATATTACTCCGACCAGGTTATGGACATATTTGATGTCCTTCTGGGAGCGAGTTACTAACGTAAGCTACGGCGGGCGTCGCAAGCGAAAGACATCGAATATGTCCGAAACCTGGTCGGAGTAATTTCGAAGTTTTAATTGACGTGAGTTTAGCCGTTATTTATCTTACAAAATGTGTCATACTCACGATAGTTTTCAAACTAAAAAAGCGTATACAATTCACCAATCTGTTGCAACCGCTGTGGGAGATGCAGTCTTTGAACTCTGTACCAACTTCTACATTAAAGTGACATTGCGTTAAGTTATATTTAAAGTTATTATAAAATCACATTGTTTCCGTAGAAAATGAGATTTAAGTGGGATGTAAATGTTATTCTATTCATCTTGATATAATCTAAGCCAAATGTTATAAAATTGGTTTTGATTTGATATTGATTTTCAAAAAAATACTGAAACTTTTGAAATATTTATTGATGATAGAAGTTTTTGTATACCGCAGATACACTTACAACCCACTTGTCGCTGCAAACCGGTGCCGAATAGAAAGAGACAGCCGTATCTAGTTGTTCGTTTCTATTTCGTATGGCTTACTGAGAGATGCTATTCCTTTTGACATTTAAGTCTATAACTTTCGTATTAGTTTTGCTACTACATTTGTCGTTTATCTTCGGAATCATGTGGCCTGCGGGCTTTTTCACTTTGCCACGAGAGAGTGAAGTTGCGTCGTTTGGGGTTTATAAAGAGATACTGCTTCTTAGTTGAACGAGACGGTAGTATCACAAAACCTGTTTAATTTTAGTAGGTCCAGCTACCAGGTACACGATGGATCTAGGAAGATTTTACCAACCTTACAATTTACATGCATTTACATCCAGACGGTCGCAGAAATCGTGATAGACCCTGACCTGAACAGGACCTGAACACAAGGGGTGTTAGAGGCTGGATACTTATAGAAAGATTGCGACCAGTCTGGACTCTGGAGAGTTCTTGATCCTCCGGGGTGTAGCACCTTTGATGATGATAAGAATCACCTAGACTAGTAAATGTTAATAATATCTTAAAGGTGGGTAGAAAGGGTTTTTTTTAATGTACATAAATAATAGCGTACTCACAAAAAATAGGTACCCATTTTTTAATATGTTGATTTGGGTTGTTTCTTTTTTTATTAAGTTGTCCATTGATTCTATTTGTATTTTTTCATTTTGTATTCTATTGCTTCTCGTCTAATCGCGAAATGGGTTTTTCGTGGTCATGTTTACTACCGTCCGTTGCAGCTATACTCCAGTTTAGAATGAGTGTTCCATACATCAAGGGTCGTCATACATTACGCGACTTTGTATTTATGTATATCACATTGAGACATGGCTTCTTAATACGTTATGTTAGCAATCGATGGATTTATAAGGAGAAGTTTTAATAAAAAAAATATTATGAAATTATTTTTCGTGTTTTATTTTTACCTTGTTGTGTTCCTAAATTTGATGGTTGCGTCTTCATTAGAAAGTAAATGCTTATGTACAAGAATATAACAAATACGTTACATAACATGTAGATAGTGTACAGAAAAAGCTACGGTACCATTAATCGTTAGGCTATTTGACTGCAATTTTTTTTTGCATAAATAAATCAATGACTACATATCTCAGTAAATGACAAAGCATCGGGCATTTTAAAATACGGAAGTAGAGACAGCTTAAAAAAGCATTGATGTCATTTACCACTCCTCCATAATACTCTACCTCTACGGTAGCTCTTCATACAATCTCTTTGGCATGTGACGTCAGAAGAAATGCCTTCATAGTAGCTGTGAAGAAGCTCCACACGATATCTGTTTTGCGAGAAAGGGGCGGCGATAAAACTTTAAAAGCGTATTACTCCGAGATGTATGCACTGGTTTTACTTATTTTTTGAGTTTGACTTTATGAGTGGTCTTTGATGGCCATCTGCAACCACGAAGCCCTCATGATGTTATGCCACCCGGTGACACTGTAAAGATCGGTATAGACCAACAGCATCAGCCCGTTTAAGAAAACTAATGATGTTTTGTCAACGCTTAACTAACTATAGGTTGTGATGTACAAATTCATAAAAAGTTAAATGAAACTAAGTTAACATTTGGCAACTGCTTTTATTTATATACCATTTTGCTATTGTTACATAATATGTACTTACGACTTATTTACTGTTTAAGAAAAATATAATTAAGTCTATTAATATATAGATATTACATTTTGCCAGCCCTTACAAAATGCAAAAGTAAAAGCTTAAAACTACATACAAATATAATCAATTGAAAAATGTAAAAAATCAATGCAACAATAATAAAATAAAACAAAATTTTAACTAAAATTGTATAAATATGATAAAAATCTAGAGACTTAAATTGTCATGTTATAATTTAAATATAGTACGCAGTAATGATAAAAAAAACACTTGTTTTGTATTTCGTATATTAACAATTATTTAGTACATCTACAATTTTATTAACGTTTGAAGCTAGCTAATATTTTATAACATTTATATTAATTTAGCAATAAAATCTAGTTACTTCGAATTGAAATTTTGTTGTAACAATTCAAATGTGGATAGGTTTTAAGTTAATATAATTAATTCATAATAAGTACCTAATAGAAAGGGGTGGTTAGAGAAACTCACAGGTAGCTGAATAAATAATGCCTCTCGCAGATCGCATAGCCGATTATCTGCTCATTGACTCTTAGATATATACATATAAAGAACACCAGATTTTTAATTTACATTATTATTTTGATGTGTTTTTTTTTGTGAACGATAAGTTTTCATAGAAATATAAGCAACGTTAGCATTTACATGCTTATAAACAGTGTACTTAAGTGGCATGATTAATAAGTTTAGTAGATTTATGCCCGTCTCTACTAATGTTTGACAACTTCAAGTTCGCACTTATTCGTCTGTGACATACCCAAATACAGTAGGTATGTCATAGAGGTATAAGCGCGAACTTAGAATCTGTTAAGCCTTAGTGCAGACGGGCGTAATCGTATGAAAAGTAAATACCTATCTTATTATATATAGACGTAGATAATATGATATTAGATATAGCATTACATTTCAAAGTTTCAACCGCCATCTGAAGGGTTTATTACTGTTATTAGTATATAAATATATTTAATGACTAGGGTTTATATAAGTACATTGTGAAATTAACGCTAAAATAAGCCTCTACAGTTTTGCCTTCACGTTACCAACAAGATGTTACAATAAAAAAATATTCAAATTAAAAACATTTATTTTCTGTAAAGACGGGCAACATTTGAATATTGATGAATGCATCCTTGTATGTCTTGAATTGGCACAGTAACATATGTCTGTTACTAACATAAATAAGGTAAAAGGAAACTTAACAAAACAATTTTAATTAATGATATTTTGAAAGTCATTTAAAATTCTTATAAAGCCCGTAAGCATTTTAGTAAGTCACTCTGGTGACGTTATGGAATGGCTCTCCATTTTTTCATCGTATAAGTAGGTATTTTTTTAGTCTTATCAAGTCAAGAGTGAAGACAGGTCATGGCCGAAACATTCATGTGCTCAACACCACCTCATCACTTTTCATCAGGTGAGTCATTGTCAAACCAATTTTTAAATGCTTGTGAATAAATAATGAAACGTACGGGCGTTGTTGGACAACGAATAGAACACTAAAGTTTTTAAAACCCAAGTACAAGAGATCTTTGGAGACTAGATATTGATTGTGTTTTATTTATATTGGACAGGATGGTGGACTCACTTGATGGTAGGTAAGTGCCGATGGTGAAAAAACAAACGCGAAATTATTTCATCGCATGCGGCATTTCGGTGTGCATTGGTATCGCAGAGGCTTTCCGGCAAGAAACAACTTACAGATAGGATATATGTTATAGAAATAATGTTATAACCAGACAGGCATCAACATTTTAAGATCCATTAGACACTCAGTTGGACGTGTCCATTTCTGGGCTCGAGTCTGAAAACAAGAAAATTTATGTTCAAAATAGGTAGTCAAAGTGTGAATTTTGTCTAAAGTTTGCAATTATCCCTCTATGACGTCGGTACCTACTGCAACGCATTTGGGTACGTCCTAGAAAGTTAAGTACGAACTTAAGAGCAGACAAACTAGTGCATAAATTACTTATTATGTATCTCTTTAATGAAACTTATACAGTATAATGGATAATCTTTTAGAAGAGTAAAGTTTAATTTTATCGGCAGGGCAGGAAGTCTACTATGTGTAGCTATTAACCACCTCAAAGGCTACTAAAATATCTAAACAGCCTGAGGAAATACATATTCTATGTTTTATTATCCTTCAGAACTTCTAGATAAAGATATAAGATTTTTTATATTCAGTATTTCTCAATATATGGTTAAAAAAAAGTGAGCCTAAATGAAAATCGACGTGTGAAGCTAAATTTGTGCCAATGACTGCCATTAAAAAAAAAACACTTTCTAAACAAAGCCGTTGATTTGTTTTACTTTTGTCTTCTTCTAAATCTTAATTTAGCCACACGTAACCCAAAATTGAAAAACACATTCCTACAAAACTATTTATAAATTTATGTTTAAACACATATGTATCTAGATATATAGTTTTTTATTCTGTTTTTATTTGTAGAAAATTAAAATTAAAACAACGGAATAGGAAAACTTAATCTAAGGAGCGTTACCGGTAAAAATATAATATATAAATATAAATACTACCTACTGGTAGCGGTTTATATTAAGTTTCCCAACTGAATTGTTTTTAATTCATATTTTCTACAAATATAAGCAAAATAAAAAATACGTATCTGTTATTTTTTAACTAACTTTTAATAAAACTTATAAAAACTGCGGTTTAATAATTTGTTATTTTGTCTGTTACACTTTTATTTACACGATAGTTACATTAAGATGTATTCAAACGTTTTAATAATCGATTCCAAAGGGTCTCATGTACTCATCATAAAATTGAAATAACGTACATACACATAACCGTTCCTATTACAGCATCCCTGAGATCTCACTCGGAGCTCACGTGCTAATCGGTTAAGTTGTGTATAGTTGCCGACTATTATAATATATTCGGCAGTAAGTTAAACTCTCCCTAACTCAACTTGTAGTAAAGTACTGGAACGTTCAAACTACGTTCTCCATTGTGAGAATAACTATCTTAGGTACTATTGCGTAGCTTGGTATAATGTGACAACAAATGAGTATTTAGGACAAAAGCACCTATACCAAATTAATAATGTTTTTTAACTTTTAACTTTTTAAATTCTTTTTTGTATGTTAATCTGAATAATGGTACTTAGTGGTAATGTATGGTAAATGTTATGTCAATGTCATTCTATTCTATTAGAAACATGTATCAAGTAGGTGGTAGGACTTTATTGCAAAGTTCGTCTAGGTAGGTACCACCGCTTTGCCAGTTATTCTGCCGCCAAGCAGTAGTGCGCAAGCACTGCTGTGTTCCGGTTTGAAGGGCACTGTACCCTGTGAAATTACTGGGCAAATGAGACTTTATGATCTGATCTCACAGTTTAGTAATCTTATTACTAGATTGTGCTGATGTCTCTGGATGACGTGCGCAGTGCAGTGTCACGCGAACCTCTATACTTTAGAGTTCCGAGTGACACTGCAGCTGATATGGGCAGCCGTGTCGTTTAACATCAGGCGAACGGCTAGCTCGTCACGTCATTCATTAACATAAAAAAAAAGTAATCAAAAGATTTCCATTATTTTTCAACTAACTTAATAAAAGTTATGAAATCTGCGGGTCAAATATTTGATATTTCGTCTGTTACACTTTTATAGAACCTATAATCATCATATAATTATTTCCCATTATTATTATATATTAAGAAGATAGATTGAAGATTAATTAATTGTGGAGGCTTTTTATTAGCTCTTCAAGTTTATGTTATTATTTAGTTTTTCATGATAGCTGTAAGCCCCCCCAAATAAAATAAATACAAAATTATGGCCATATTGCATACCGGAAACTAATTGGATGACATATTTAATCCAGTTTTCTGATTTAAAAACCAAACTACTGGAACCCGATTCTGAAGAAATTTTTTAAGACTAATCAGAAAATATCAAATTAAATAAATTCAAATTGGTTCATAAATGACGGAATTCTTCGGAAACAAACATAAAAAATATTGCCGAATTAAGAACCCGCTTCTTTTGTTTGAAGATAATAGATACTTCTTTAAAATTGTTGACTTTCTATATGTATTATAAGCGCGGCCAATATAGGTACAGACTACCCAACAAACATTTAAGTGTTAATTGCAGGTAATTTTAAAGCTTAGAGTGCTACTTCTGATTTATAATGGATTCGATTGTCGTCAAAAGCTATATAGATGAGTTATGAAAAAAACTTAGGTCTATAGGTTGTATTAAAACTGTAAATAACGAAGTAAAACCATCTATGTAGTCAGAATAGATGCAGTGGTTGCTTGTACACTTACAACGCTAAAGCTTTTTGCGGCCTGTGGCGTTGAAAGCTGTTTAAAAGTGTTTACATAACTCCTCTGATTCTTATTGCTATATATTTATCATAGTGAAGTTGCTTATATATTTAAAGGTTATATTTCAACTTCAGTACAGTTATTGGTTCCATAATGGAGTTAAATAAGAGTGTAGTAACACCAAACTCTACAAGTGTTGTGCAACTCTTATCTAAAGTTAAGCTATTTATACTAAGGACAATGAAGGGTAAAAGAGCTATAGCAGTTTCGTGCGATCTTTCTTAAAAGGTGTTGGTTTAAGAGAAATAAATTGTAGTTCTTCAATGTCACCATAAGATATATCTAACGCTTAAAACTGTTTAAAGAGCAGCACTCTTTAATCTAACCTTAAATTGTGTACATAAACATTTCTTGAACTGAGCTTGTGATAAGTATTTTTATAGTAAGGTATATATTGTGCATTCTCTTTAACGATGAAACGTATTCGTTCTTGGAGAGCACAAAAAAGAACAGATGCAGTGAGAAACAAAATCAAGCAGCATTATCAGAATTTTTTGGATTCAGTTCATAAAGATACCGTTTTAAACAGGGCCATTAACGGTGATATTCAACAGGATTCTGTTGATGGTAGTAATGTGCTTAAGAAAAATAAACATGCTTTTTCACACAATAAAATGTCTTCTGAAGAGGCAAATGCTACTACCTCTATTGGTCAAGAGCAAGGGAACTTAATTGAGCAACAGGGTTCCGTACAATTTTTTACCGATTTATTGCCAATTAGCAGCTCAGATGAAGAAGATGATCCTTCTGATATATTATCTAAAAATATAGAATTTAAGAAAAAATTAAAAGAGTGGTCAATAAAAAACAACATTTCTCAAGTCGCATTAAAGGATTTGCTGTTAATTTTAAATGAAAGTTATGACAATATAATTACATTACCCAAGGACCCACGTACCGTTTTGCAGACGCCGCATGAAGTTCACATAAAAAATATAGATGGTGGAGAATATTGGCATCATGGTATTATAGAACCGTTGACAAAAATTTTATATATTTTAATAGTTGGTCATCAGTACCCAGTATTATTCATTTAAATTTGAACTTCGATGGTTTGCCAATATTTGAAAGCGCTAAAAAAGAGTTTTGGCCAATTTTAGCTAAAGTATTTGAAAGTGATAATGATCTATTTATAATTGGAATTTACTATGGTATGCGCAAACCAAAAAAAATTGCAGAATATTTAGAAGATTTTGTCGCTGAAACAAAAATTTTACTCAAAGATGGAATTTGCATAAATGATAAGACGGTGTGTGTAAAAATAAGATGCTTTATTTGTGATTCTCCAGCTAGAGCTTTTATAAAAGGTAAATCATCACTTTACTGCTTATCTTAGGGACAACGAAAGAAGTCTCCTTTGACAGGTTGAAAGTAGCTTTTACATAAAAATTCATAGGTTATGACCTAACCTATGATATGGCTATGAACTGAAATTGAGCCGACGTAAAAGTGGCGTCTCTTTCAAAGGAGACTTCTCTTGCAGCCCTACTTTAAAATAAAGTAAAAAAAATAATTATTAATTAAATTACAAGTCACCCACTTTAATGTGTACTACTTTTTTCCAGGTGTTTGCAATTTTAATGCAAAACACGGTTGTTTGAAATGCACAACGGTGGGTGAATACTCGCACGTTTCACATACAGTAGTTTTTGCTGCAAAAGAAGACACTCCGAGAACAAACAAAAACTTCAGAACGAAAAGTTATGGTAATCATCATAAAGAAGATTCCCCATTACTCGAATTACCCATTGATATGATAGAGGACTTCCCCGTTTCCGATTCATTACATCTGATAGATTTGGGCATAATGAAGAGACTCTTGATTGGTTGGCGGGATGGTAATTCTACATTGTGTGGTTTTACAATTTTTTCTTCCACAATATTTATTTTTAAAGCTTTTTGATTTTTTAGCGGGTATCGCTTCTGCGGTTTATCATCGATACCATCGTCTGTATCACTTCGGGACATCATATCCGTGATGGTCTTTTCACCATCATTATAGCTCGAGACGTTGCTCCTTTTAACGATGCACATCATTACTTCCCAATCAGGTTCTGGCAGAGAGTATTCGTCATTAATAAACTTAGATAGTCCTCTTTTTGGATATTTGAGAATGTTATCTCTTTCCCATCCCGATGGCACTGTCGTCAATTTAACCTTTTTTCCTTCGACAGTCTGAACAATCTTGTATGGCATTTTGAATCTGAAATAATAATATAAAACTTAGTAATTTGCGTAAAACTTCATATCTGTTGTAGGTATTATTTTAAGTATAGGTAGTACTACTATTTTAAAAAGTTACGTATTGTTGTTAAATATACATTAATTAATTAAAATAAGCATTAATTAGATGTTTTTCTTTTAAATTACTTGTAGGTACGTATTTTTATTTCTTTTGTGGATGAATCAAACAAGTTTACAATTTGTGCCTACCTACATTATTTAGGTATAAACCTAAAAAGTAGGTAGGTATGTTGATTAATTTTGTGCTACACACAAAATAACTAGGTAAATATCAGTACTTAAAATATTAAGTTAAAATCCAGCTCTGCGATTAAACAAATATTGATGGGCAATGCGAATATTATGTTAGCAGCAGTCCACCGGGACCGTAAAGGGTTTCATAACTTTCATAAGGAATCCTAATCTAAACTGCATGTAAAATCTAAAGCCAGTATTTTACTCTCCACTACAGTAAAATGTTTTCGCTAAGTGAATCATAACTCTCCTAAATCAACCAAATATCTTATAATACTCTTGACTACCGATCCTATAATTCAGCAAGTATTTTAATGGGATTATGGGAAGACTTTACTTATAAAATAAAGCGCCCATATTTTGATCAAATTGATCCACATAACCTAAAAATGTATTAACACAAAATCACTTTTAAGCTACGAAATACTACATTTTACGATTAATTTTATATAATTTATGAATGACATTTCACTAAAACTGATCTACATTTAAGAATCGATGTCTAAATACTATTTTTAGGTTACTGTCAATTTTATTTATCTTCCTTTTTTCTTTACAGTAGTTGATTTTGTGAAGGCGCATTGAATTTGAGATGAGAAACATGATACACATTCACATAAAATTTACAAGCGCAGTAAAATAATAAGCTTAACACTTCAAGAAAACTGATATTCAACAATACTTACGTTTTTTGATGAAATTTAATGTCACAGGTCATCGATGATACTTATTACTGCCACAACGACTGAAGCACTCAAATCTTTTATTACACTTAACTCTTGAATAAAAATAATTTCAATAGACTTGGAGATTTTGCGACACCACAAACGATATAACTGAGTCATTCGGTTTCAAACTACCAGTCTAAGTTCTATCTGACGCCGTTATAAATGCTTTGTATAGATCAAGGTTTCAACAAATTCCATTGAAAAGGTAAATTAGTGACTTTATAAAGCTTGTTGCGGTATTTGAAACTTTTCTATGATCTTTGGTGTCTCCAAACTCCATTATAAAACTGATTTAACGCATATTGCTGCTATTGACGATTTAGTAACTCTGTTGAGCGCTCCTATTACAGCACATATATTACCTCTCTAAAGGCTTTATAAAGATTTTGCCTGCAAAATTTTGTGCCAAAATCGAAGGTATATAGGTGCTATAACACACTGTTACTCTCTTATAAGTTATGTCCTAACACTTAAAGATTTAAGTGGAACCTAAATACAGGTCCACTATAACTTATCTTAACGCTAAAATGTTAGTTGGGTATGTAGGGAAAGTGGTTTGTATGAGGATGTTATATTACAGCCTTTAAACTTCTAATGATAGTGGGAGCACCTATTAAAATGAATGGTCCCGGTTACAAAAATGTCTCACCATCGCTCCACTTCTTGCCGCGCATTCCAATGAAGCCCATCTGACCCTTTCTTTTCGGCAGCGGCCCGTTGTCCAGCAAAAACTTAATCTCCTGCGTCGCGCTGTTTTTCAGATCCTTTTTGCCGCGAACTCCAATGAATTTCCCCCGGAAACTTACGTCCGCGAGGCGCTTGTTTATTGACTTTTTTCCGCGAACGCCAAAAAATTGGTGCATGTTGGCGGCACGCTTTTCAATTTCGTTAGTGATACGCTCGTCTTCACCCGACTCATTTGATTCCGGCAGCGCGGTGGGTTTCGCGAGTTTGTCCAGATACACTTGCAATAGTTCGTTCAGGAACGGAAACTCTGCAACGCTTTTATCGCCGGACGTGTAATCTATCTGGCCAATAAAAGAACCTTGCCTTTTAGGGATGTATTCGAAGTTTTCTGGGTAGTATTCATCAGAGGAGTCTTTTTTGCCACGCATGCCCATAAACCCCATCGGAGCGCGTTTGTAGTAAGGTGCTATATCGGGTGACTCCATGATATCGTAAAGTGTCTTCTTGCCTTTTACCCCCACGAAGAACTGAGGTTTTCGTTTATAAAACTGTTCTGTAGAGTCGAACTTCTTGCCTCTCATGCCGAGGAAGCCTTGAGGGCCTCGCTTCTCCATCTCCTGAGCTGCGATGACGGAGATCAGATGGATGGTGACGAACAGTAAACATGTACGAGATGACGCGCCCATTGTCGTGGCTGGAACAACGAGAAAAAGATAATTTAGTTGTGATGAGATCATTTTGTTATCAAGTCTTTTTGACGTTAACTGAAATAAAACAGTAAGGTAGATTTAAGTGAGTGTAGCTCAGTGGTAATGTCTGCGACTTTGATTTCGATGATGTTAGGTTGAAAATCCGCTCGGTACTGCACTAATGTAACGTTACTTGGAGCTTCTCTTTATAAGTGTAATCGAAGCTTCTGATCAGAGTTTTCTCCACCAGTAGTGAGAAAAACAACTACTTTTTTTTCAAATTCACATATAATGATTTTGCTATATGGTTTTTTGATAATAGGCACTTTGTAATTTTGCTTAGTATACAATAACTTAAATTTAAGTACAGAATATAATTTTGACTTGTATAAGTACTAAAAATAGCCTACTTGCAATAAATCTTTTGACTTTGAATTGACTTTGATATTGAAGGCCGTGTCGCATGACTTTAACGTGCTCAGCATGAAAGTACATGTTCATCTACTTCCTAAGTTTTAAAACCCTGCCTTGTATTTTCCAGAGCAGCTTAGTACTACAATTGCGAACATAAACAGGGCACTTAAGTATTCCCCCTAGAATAAGACCTAAGGCCAGCCACGGTCATGCGCGCGTCCCTTGGGACTGACCGTTTGTAGACCGCCTTACGTCACGTGATCTTGACATAACCGTACAGAATAGTAATGAGGTTTGTATTAACATGGGAGATAATGGCTGGCAGTCATGAGGGAGTCACGGCGGGCTACAACAGGTAGCTAAAGTACAGCCAGAAGCTGGTCAAAACTATCTTACTATAATTATAAATAATAATAATAATAATAATGACTGGCCCGATAGCTCAGTGCGTAGTATCTCTGAACTGCAGGTAGTGGGTTCGATTCCCACCCAGTACAAACATTTGTGTGATGAACATCGATGTTTGTTCTGTGTCTGGGCGTTTATATTGTATTCTATGTATGTATTTACAAACAAAAAGTATCTAAATATTGTATCAGTTATCTGGTTCCCATAGTACAAGCTTTACTTAGTTTGGGGCTAGATGGTGCTGTGTGAAATGTTAAAAAAATAAAATAATAATAATAACGCCCAACGATCACATACTTAGATCCTGGACCCTAACTAGGATTCCCTGTGTCTAGGGACACGGGAACTACGCGAACTATGGTCCCACAACACCTGGAAGAAGTATTTGCGCTTTTTTTTCTGTGCACAAGTACATGTCTTCCCGCGGGAATCAAACCCTGCCGTCTCCGGGTTATGAGCCGACCTGCTCAACCACACCACAGATATAAGTAAACAAACACTATTAAAAAATTTCTGTGTTTCTGGAACTTTCTTTTAGTTCAGCTGCTAGCTGTACAATTTGTGTTAAGTTTGGTTTGGGTTAGGTTTAATAGGCCGAAGAAAAGTATGCTTATGCATTTGAAATAAAATTTCTTTATTTATACTGTTGGTACCGGATTGATTTGGATACCACTTGAAGGCGATTTCAAACAAAAATATATAAAATATATATATTAATATTTTTTATACGTTAAAATTAGGGAAAATGACTGCAAGCAATCGGTATCATTGTTTTGTTTTTGAAGTAAAACCTCTATATGAACTAGGGCGCCTCAAAAAAAAATTTTTTTTTTCTTTGATCCAGGCTCAAAAGTTTCGTTTAGATGCCAAAATAGGCCTCTGAAAATATGAGCCCTTAATATTAATATTAAGGTGTTCCGCATCGCACTTTTCGATTTCCCATAAGAATAACACAGAAACGGAAAAGAAGAAGTTTTTTTTAACTACTGAACCATAAATTTTTCTGCTAATCCCATTGAATATTTTTGTAGAGAATTGAACGCTCTACAAAAAAGTACTGATATCATTTTTCGAAAAATCAATTCATTCAAAAGTTATTCGAGGTCATGTTATGCACGCGTGACTTGGGGAGTAAGCTGGTGGATGCGAGACGAACGGAAGTTGGAGTTGGTTCACGTAGAACTATTTTCAACATAACAAAGTAAAAAAAATGTGTTATGATGTCGGTATTATGTCCGGTAAAATTACAATTTACGATTGTTGAGATGGCGACATTAAAATTAAATAATGTAAAAATAAAGTTGGTATAGCTTTGTTATTTCTCTCTTGACAATTTTAAATTATCGGCCGATAGTTGGAGCTAAACAAAAAAGTTTTACTTCATTCGTGCGCAGCACACTAGTTTATAAAAAAACAATTGTGACATGAAAATGTTTGTTTCGTTCACAAACCATCTGTAGTATAAGTATAGACAGCACAGCGTTGGTTTAGAACGTGTGCAGTCCGAAAACTAGTTTAGTACATTGTATAGAGCTCTCGAACAAAACAGTGCAAAGTAACTTTACAAAATTCCTTTTAAAAAAGAGTCCAACTGACTTCAATCCCAGCGCATTTGTTTATCACAAAAATGAGAACATTATCAATGTAGTTGAAGTCGAAATACACATTATTAAGGATAACTCAAAAACTACTTGTCAGATCTTGAACAAAATGAAATGGGACCACACGGGAAGCATCAGCTTTCAAATAGAATTTAAAAAAAACAATAATCAAAATCGGTGTGGTTCAGTTGAAAGTTTTTAGGCTACGAACAAAAAAAATAGAGTCGAATTGAGATCGTCCTCTTTTTTTGAAGTCGGTTGAAAAACATAGAGCTATCAAACTATAACATCATATTTATAAAACTACTAGTTGCGCCCCGCGGTTTCACCCGCGGATAAAAGTGGTTTGATTATTTGCTCATCCTACGAGAGCATTTCACTTTTCCGGGACAAAATGTAGCCTATATGTTAATCCAGTATATACGCTATCTTAGTACTGAATTTCATCCAAATCCATTCAGCCGTTTGAGCGTAAAGAAGTAACAAACATACACACACATAAACTTTCGCCTTTATAATATTAGTGTAGTGTAGTGTAGTGTGTAGTGTCTGAAGATATTGAAATATTTAAGAAATCAAACCACATGATTTGCATAAAAATATGGAATGAGTGTTCCGGTCCAGTTCTTTATACTTTTACGAATATAATTAAAAGCTTTAATAACGAAAAATGGAAACATCAAACGGAATTATACTTTTGGATAATTAAATTAATATCATTGTCCCAAACATACAAGCTATTTGCTTAACTTAAGATTTCACGAACAGGATAAATCACGCATTCTTTGCGAAATTTGAAAAAATTGGGCATACAATTTTTTAAATCATTTTATCATTACAACATACCTATTTTAATTATTTACAATTAGCCTACTTCAATGTCGTTATAAATTAACATTTTTTTCTTTTTTCAAGAGTAATAAAAGGAAAACAATAAATAATTAAAGAACTCTTTAAAACGTTTATAGATTCTAAGGTTATAAAAGGCATTATATATAATATTACAGTGACGTTAGATTTATATAACTTATTGTATTAGATCGTTTATCCACGCATTCAATAAACTTTACTTGGTACTTTTACTTGTTTTTTGTACTTTTTGGACTTTCCTGCAAAATTCGTCTACGCAGCTTATTCTGCCGTCAAGCAGTAGTGTGCAAGCACTACTGTGTTCCGGTTTGAAGGGCATTGTAGCTAGTGAAATTACTGGACAATTGAGACTTTATGATCTGATCTCACAGTTGAGTTATCTTATTACCAGACTGTGCTGATGTCTCAGGATGATGTCCGCAGCGCAGTGTTTCGCGATACTTTATATTTTAGAGTTCCAAGTGACACTGTTCTGTCATGGGTGGCCACGTCGCTTAACGTCAGGTGAACGACTGGATTGTCACAATATTTACTAACGTTTAAAAAGCTTTATGTAAATAACCTCAAACGCCAATGTTTATGATTGCCGATCCATCGGTTATTTATACAAGATACAATTTAGAGGTGTGCGATGAAATTACGGATCCTAATTAGTGCATCCCCAATTTATCATCATAAGAACAGACGTACGGTAACACTGCATCCATATATGGTAGAAATTCCTCGAATCCACACTAAGCATTTAGATTCTACATTTATAATTTGGATAGAAAAAGAACGGAATACCTAATCAGCGTTATTGTTTCTTAATAACTATAATACTTCAATTTCTAACGCTAGAGCAAACCAATATGTTGATATGTTCTAGTACAGCATTTTCCATTGTCGACCGCATCGTCACTTACCAATAGTTGAAGAAATGGTCAAATGTAATCCATAAAAGATTTCAATAAGTTTAAGCTGAATATATCTTATAACAATTATAATGGTAACGATACTGGAAACAGGTAGACTGTAATTTTGATTTTTATTTAAAATTGATTTATAAAGAATGATATTATATAAATACCTTATGAATAAAATCTCAAGTTAAACTATATTATTTCCCGTGACCCGTCACTAGCCCCACACAGAAACCCTCTACTCTCCGCAACAAATCCGACACGACTGGCCTTCGCTTCCCCAAGTCCAAATCACCCCTAAGTCCCAATAACTCGTCATCACACAAATCCTAATCTTCCCCGTGACGTCAGAAATAGCCATGTTTTTATGAAGCTATATATTATATTGTATATTATTATTTGGTAGATGTTTCGTCAGATGGTTATGTTTGTGATAACTTTATTTGGTTTGCGATATTTGGGCGATAACTTGTAACTATTTTGTTCGTGCGTAGTTTAGCAATGTTCTAGGGTTATGAAATGTCGTTTATAAGCGTAGATTAGATAGTTGGCGTGTATGTGAAAGTGGATGGAGGAAGGCAAGCAGCTAAAATGTCTGTCCACCACTGTTGAACATAGAACTATGTTGGGGAGGTCTATGTTAAACAGTGGGTGTTTCCAGGCTGTTGGTGATGATCTATGATAGTACTTTTGGTACCATCTTTTGTTTAGACTTTTTCACTTGTTTCTCAATAGTAAACAAAATAGGTGATAAAAAGTTACTACTCAGTCTTTTGATTGGCTGTTTGGTTGACGGTTACGATTATTATCTATATTTGACACTGGTGTGACATTCAGTTGTTTCTAAAATAGTCTACACTGCGCTCTTTTATGAACAAAAAACGCAGTTCTAAAACCTAATTTAGTCTAATGTCAACAAATACTGTCTGTAAAGACTGCAGTGCTACAAAGCCGCAACCATAATCGTAGCGACTACGTCGTAGCATTTGCTACGAAGGGCTTCGAGTGCTACGAGTAGCTGGCTACGGTAAAAAAGGTTTTAAAGTTTTATTTTGTAGGTGGTTTTTCGGTGATTTGCTCTTCATTTATTACGTAATCGAATAATATGATAAGCTAGCCGTTTGCCTGATGTTAAGCGCACGTTATCCTGAGACATCAGCACAGTCTTAGAAATCACATTTGCATATTATTCGCCAATTAATTTCACTAGCTTCAGTGTCCTTCAAACTGGAAGATAGTCGTGTTGGCACACAGTAGTGTGTCACCACTTTGCCAGATATTCTGTCGCAAAGCTAACAGAATATCTGGCAAAGCGGTGATACCTAGACAAACTCTTGCAGAAAAGTCCGACTACCTAGTGAATTTTAGATTGAACCTGGTGAAGTTACTGAATTACAAAATTTTATCACTTAAATTGGTCCTGAAATATCTATACAAGTCTTAATTGAAGTTATTCATCGAACAATATTCCGTGTTCTAAAGACACTCCCACATGTGGAAAAACTAAGCCAGTTTTAATTTCCAAACTTCAAAATGTTACAGTAAACTTGGCACATCTCAAAACAGCCTTTAAAAACTTAATGAGGGTAGACTCGGCCGCTCATTAGCCTGTCCGTTGTCTCCTTCACTCGTTAGCATGTGTGGCATACATCGGTCTCATTCACACGAAGCTTTTACTGGAAAGTGACATCAGTAAACTCTTTTCAAGGAGCACGTAGGTTTGGTCTGGGTGTTACTTTTGTAAGAAATGACATGTCTCTAGTTCCAGGTTTATAAAGTGGAGAAACAAAACTTTCCGGTCTCATCGCTAGAGATTTGGCGGTGCGACAATAGGAATTTTTTGTTTTTACTGTAATAGAAGAAAGCAATAATGTCATCTATTTTAACGATAAGATTTTACCATTATTACAATATGCAAATTAGGATAGAATAAATATTTGTTCAGGACAAAAGCCAGTGGTTTAAAAATTAAGTGTAAAAAAGATAAAAATTGTTGTTTTACCGTTGCCACGAATCTTACACTCTCACGAAATTAATAAATACTACTTACTTTTGTTTAATATTTCAGAGCTCCGAGTGGTACGTTATAGGTAGCCGTGATTTAACAATAGGTGAATGACAAGATCAGCACGTCATTTATTAGCACAAAAAAATTTATAACTTTTAATTTTAAAAATAAAATTACTTTTTTGTACATATGTAATCTTTGTAACTTTTCTTTCGAAAATTTTTCATAAGCATAAATGAAATAAAATTATATAATCCCATAATTTTAAGCCAGTCATGTTAATTTACGATCATTTCCAATTTGCAACACCCAACAAAAACAAACAGACCTGTTGGGAAGGTACATTTAAATTGGAGCACTTTCCGACAAAAAGCTTGTTTCCATATTGGAAATGCATTTGTAGGACCGTGTTAACAGACGCGGGTGCAAATTCAATATGTCAAACACTAACTGTGATGTTTAGCGACCCAAGCCTTTACTTAGGGCCAGGCACCGTGATAGCGGCGTGTTTTTGAGGTTTCGCACTTCAGTAAAACCATTTAAAGGCATTATATTTGGCCTAGTGGACAAAAAAGCCACCACCAGCCACCACCACTGGCCGCTGGTACCACCAGCGGTCTTTCCCCAGAGCCATGCAGCATTTTAAAAGAAGGTTCAAAAGAGTACTATCACAGGGTAAGCAACGCATTAGTGGTACGTCTAGTGCTACAGATATTCATAGGCTACGGTGACCTGTACCTAGTAGGTGGGCCGTATGCTTGTTTAGTACCTATAGAACCTAGAACCACTTGTCCTTGTTTCCAGTTAACTATTACTTTTGATTTTTCAAGTCAAGAGTGAACAGCTCGGCGATCACGTAACTCGACTGCAACTGATAAAAACACAAATTTGTATGGATTTGACAGTTTCAATACGCAGTTTAAGTGCATAGTTAGTATGGAAATTTCTCCTGTTGCATGGCAATTAAAGTTTCATCATCACCCCCAGGTATCTTTAGGCAAGCATGCCCCATTTTAGATCACGTTATTGCTTAACATCAGGCGAGGCAGTGGTCAAATGCTTTGCCTATAACCCAATAAAAAAGCATTTTAAAAAGTTGATGACGGCTGACTGCCATAAGCACCCGCTTTCCCGCCCGGTGATGCTGTAAAGGTCGGCAGAGACCAACAGCATTAGCTCGCTTAAAAAAAATATTAAAACTATCTTTTAATGCCAAGAAATAAAGAAAAATAAATGCTACAAAATATTTATTATAATTACTGGAACGTCATAGATATGATTATTTTAAATTAATTTTAGGTCCACCAAAATTCATTAATTAAGTCAGAAACAAAGTAATCTCATAAAATAAGTGATAAGAAAGTTAAGAATCTCTTTTAAGCTTGGAATAAGTTATAAGTTTTAATCTATGAAAATTAGTTACTTATAAGTATTTAGTGAAGGAGACCTTATTTGTCCCAAAAATTTAGGGGTGAGTGTAACACCTTCACATTTGGCAAAAGAATCACCAATGCAAATGGGTAATGCCTTCAGCTGGACACCCCACCGATAGTGGGCTGGGCCGTTTGTCCTAACTATAGATAAACATGGCTAATATACAATCCAAATATATTGTGTAGTACCTGCCTAGTTATTTGCTACTGCTATAGCTACTAGGTATGATTGTAACAGTGACTGTAGAGAATAACGCTGCTTTTTGGAAATTTATTAAATCTATACATATAAAATTCAAAGTCCTGACTGACTGAGTGACTTATATATCAACGCACAGCCTAAACTACTGGTCTTATAGACTTGAAATTTGGAGGGTATGTTCTTTGTAAAGTGTGAGTATTCACTGAGAAAGGGATTTTGGAAATTTAACCCCTAAGAGGGTGAAATGGGTGGTTTAATTATGTATAAAAAAATCTTCTTCGTTATCTATAGGCCAAGCGGGCGAAGCCGCGGGCAGAAGCTAGTTTTATATATTTTGCCAACATTGCATTACGTATTTTTCATTATTTTTGTACGAGTAAATTGTTTCCATTTTTAAGCAAGCCGACCTTACGTCAATTACTAAATAGTTGAATAAAAAAAAAAGAAGCATTTACTTGGAGTAAGACTTGACTAGAAAAGTTTTGGCGGGAAAGCAAAAAAGATCGCCTAACCGCATTGTATTATTTTCCAAAACTTGTGTTATTTTCAGTGTTAGTGCATAAAATTGGTGGCATTCTATTCGTTAAGTGCTGGATTACAGGCGTGAGTGTAGGAAAATGGTATAATGATGGTGAAACGTTTCTTTTCGTGTTGTTTCCAAAACTCCATAGAAGCTTCAAGTAATGTTGCCACCACTTTACTAGGGGTATGACTTTGACTAGACTATGACTTGACTTGATGACTTCGACTGTGACTTGACACATATTTGCGTGAAATATCATTAACTTGATAAATTATCAATTACTTGACACTGGCTAAATACACAAAAGTATGGAGCAAAAAGTAATAAAAAAAAGCAAAATACTCGTATATTATTGTGTCAAAGAAACACTAATTAAACCTTCATGATTGTACAATCGGCAATTAGCAGAGGCTTAAGTTGGCATGAAGTGAAGCACTTTCTTCGCAACCTTTTTACAGTAGATAGTAAATATACTTGCTGTAGGGTGTAAATTGAAATGTACGCTGTTATTTTACAAATGGTTCTATTTGGTAATTAAAATATTGAATTCTGACCAAGATTATTTTAATTTTAAAATCCAACCTTAATAGAAGTGAACTAACTTTAAATGCAAGGAGTAATTAAATACCGTATGTATCTTTAGTGACAGTACCACATATCACATTAATATCGAAATGTAAACGAATAGGGTAGAATACAAGTAAAATTACAAGAGAATCAGGGCTAATAGAGGTAATTCAATTTTCGTAAAAAAATTGTCCAATTTTCGACTCTGAGGTCGTTATTATAAAATTACACTCAGGTTTGAGATCATGATGAGATTTCATTCACAAATCGACCAATTATTGCAAAACAGTTACAATTAGTTGTCTACCTAATGTTCCAAAGACAGCTAAAAAAGCAAACAAAAAGAGGTCATAAGCTCCAACCTCTGTGTCGCTTACAATTGGGTTACATCATAAAAGTGAGCTCAATGAATGAAATCTCTACTTGAACACCGTCCGATGACTGAGCCTTTTGTATTACGGGCCTGTGTATCCAAGTTATTAATTCTCCACTCAAAATCACAAACTTTCACATTTACCTTAATTAAACATATATATAATAATAATAATAATTAGATTCTGGACCCTAACTAGGATTCTCTGTGTCTAGAGACCCAGGAACTAGAGGAACACCCAGACTCAGAATAAGAATTTGGGCTTATTTTTCTGTGCACAAATACTTGTCCTGCCGCGGAAATCGAACCCGCTTCCTCCGGGTTATGAGCCGACCTGCTCAACCACCACACCACATAAGCTGTCAAATATAAACATAGGTCTAAGTAAAATGCCTACAACCGGCAAACAATGATGAAATTAAGATAGCTGCGGCTTTTCTTCGAAATAAAAAGGACTCACCGAAGCTCGCGCTGGCAATTTTTCTCCTATTTTTCCCCATTTTTGCAAGAGAACTTTAACTTTTACATGCAATATTAGAGTTTTGACGTAATTGGTCGCAGCAGAGTGGCACTTGTACTGTTATTGCATATTCTACGTCTTGTGGTTCCCGCAATGAAAATATTAACGATTATTTTACCTTGCAACATTATAGCATCTACAGAATGGTTTTTTGAGAAGGGCGATAATGGCTAAATCGAAAACTACGGCAGTTAGAGAAAAATTGTGAAAGAGTCTCGATTTTTAAGAAAATACGAGCCGAATTTTTAAAACCTTTTGCTTAGTTCTGGAGGAAATCGACACGAATGATAAAAAAATAAAAATCCTGTATTATTGAACCGATCAATTCTGTTGCTGATAAGGATCAATCTTTGCAAATATATGTTTCACTAAAAATGAAAAAAAAAACCGAGTGTGCTTTAGGCCGCTCGACTGAAGTAAAACTTCTTTAGTTTAGCTCCATCTATCGGCCGGTATAGCTTTGTTTAATATTAATGTCGCAATCTTGGCAATTGTAAATTTTCACCTTACCGATCATACCAACATAATTAATACAATTTTTTAACTTTGTTATGTTGACAATAGAGATCTACGTGAACCTACTTCAACTTCCGTTCGCCTCGCATTCACCAGCTTACTCCCCAAGTCAAGCGTGCGCAAAAGCTTAACTTAAAAAAAATATGGTAATACTATCGAGACCAACATTGATTTATATTCACGAAAGTTCCGAGTTCCTGAGGAAAAACGAGTAAACAGTGCGTGAAGCCGCGGGTCTTTACTAATAAATAAAATATCTACCCACATACAGATTTGAAACGTTCATCTCATAAAGTCCCGTTTCTAGTTTACTTTTATGAACTTGAACATAAAACGGGAAAATTCACGAGAAATCTTTCCTCCCGCTAAAACTGCATTCAAAAATAAATCGCCAATCAAAAATAGCGATTCTCTTTACAATCGCGAGACCGTGACCAACACGCTACGGGGCAGCTTTGATAGTAATCAAAATATGTGTGATGTATGTAGTAACAATCACGGATGGATCCTGCTGCACTGAACATAGTTACTATGTGGGTACATATATTTACATTTAATTATTTGTACGGTATTTTCCTAGTCTAAATTTTATTATTTAAATTTTTTTATTTGTTGGCAGCCTCTGTGGTTTGGTGGTTGAGCAAGTCGGCTCATGACCCCGAAGGCAGTCGGCTCGATTCCCATTACAAGTATTTGTGCACAGAAAACAAGCGCAAACACTTGTTCTGAGTCTGGGTGTTGTGGTCCTCGTAGTTCCTGGGTCCCTAGACACAGGGATTCCTAGTTAGGGACCAGGGTCTATGTATGTGACCATTGGGCATTATTATTATTATCATCATTGTAATATAAAAATGAATCTCTATTTCCCTTGGTCATCGCATCACGTATGAACGAATTCTTTTAAGTTGAGGGGAAAATTAGATTTTATTTACCACATGGGTGAAACCGTGAGTCGCAGCTAGTGTATAATAATAACATTTAACATATTTTATACATGTGGATAGGCATAACATTACAAACGTAACTGATATGTAACTAAACCGAGTTAAGACTATTTAAGAATCCCTCTGGGGATCATGGTGGAATAGCAAGAGTTTTTAATCCCTTCGGGGATCAAAATGGGGAATTTAGTAGAATGAGCGGACGTAGTGCCAAGCAGTAGTGTCTTGGAGAATAAACCGTGCGTTTTACTAGGTGGTAGGACTTTTCTGCAAAGTTCGTCTCGGTAGGAACCACCGCTTTGCCAGTTATTCTGCCACCAAGCAGTAGTGTGCAAGCACTACTGTGCTCTGGTTTGAAAGGCACTGTAGCTAGTGAAATTACTAGGCAAATGAGACTTTATAATCTGATCTCACAGTCGAGTAATCTTATTACCAGACTGTGCTGATGTCTCAGGATGATGTGCGCAGAGCAGTGTCACACGAAACTTTATATTTTGGAGTTCCGATTTTTTTTTTTTTTGAACGAGCTAATGCTGTTGGTCTCTGTCGACCTTTACAGCGTCACCGGGCGGGAGGGCGGGCGCTTAGGGCGCCCAGCCGTCAAAAGTGGGAGGCAACTAGCTCAAGGGCACCCCTGGGGTGCGAGCCTCGGCTTGGGCCGTTGCCGGGATAAGAGGATCGAGAAGACTACGTCCACTGGAAGAGTGGACCCTATTGAAAGTCGCGACCGTTCTAGCTAACCTACGGGGGGTACGTCGACCTCGCCGGCGGGGTCGGTGTCTGATTGTGTTACGCTGGTATCCTATACCGGTGCCGAAAGCGGTACCTGAGCCAGAAGGGCTAGACTGGTCCGGTGATCCTAGCGCAGCCGATACTACGGCTGCTATAGGATCATCCGGGTCGCTCAAGACGTGTCTCGGGCGACCCGGATGATCCTATAGCAGCCGTAGTATCGGCTGCGCTACTGCGCAGCCGATACCACTCGGAACTCCGAAAGTTCACAGTGTCACTCGGAACTTTTGGAGTTCCGAGTGACACTGTTCTGTTATGGGCAGCCGTGTCGCTTAACATCAGGTAAACGATTAGCTCGTCATATCATTTACTAACACAAAAAAAAATTATATCTCAATCATTCGATATTATTTAAAATGCTTTTATCATTTTTATGTAAAATGAACTAATTTATTGCAATTTGACATGTTTTAACACTTTTTAAAAATTAATATTATCATTATATTATTATAAACTGAAAGGGTTAAATCAGCAAACAATATCATTATATCAGCAAAATAATTTCAAAGTGTCATTTATTCCAAAATATGAAGACCAAATCGAATTCAGTTTTAGTAATTTAAAAATAATTTTATAGACGTCTATTTCCAAATTCCAAATAGCAAACGCATTAAAATTTGAAATACTTACATATGCTAGCTAACACCAAAAAGCAGGTTTAATCACGACACTATCAACACAAGAGCCAATAGCACAATGTTCCAGTCCATTGATAACTTTAGTCTGTACACTCGCGGCCACTCCACTCCACTTGAGCTCACCGTGATGCTACGTCTGGGAGGTACCGTTGCGTACAAAACGAGTGCCAGTGAATTTTTGTAGTAAAACTTTTTACGCATGCCTTGAGGAGTATGGTAAATGCGAGGCGAACGGAAGTTTAAGTTGGTTCACGTCGATCCCCATTGTCAAGATAACAAAGTTAACAGTTTGTATTATTACGTTGGTTTGTCCGGTAAAATAACAATTTACAATTGTCTAGATTGTGACATTAACATTAAACAAAGCAAAAACAAAGCTATACCGGCTTTAGATGGAACTAAACTAAAAATTTTTACTTCAATCGCGTGGTCTAAATTTTATTTAAACCACGTTTCAGTGTATTTGAGATAACTGTTGGATGGATTAAGAGAAATTCAGGATTTTCACGTAAAGCGAAATCATTTCGGGCAATCTCAGAGGCTCTACTGCTCAATAAAATTGTATTTAATATTGTATGGTCCGGAAACATTATGATAATCACTATTGATGTTATTATATTAATGAATATTTTACAGTTGATTAAAAAAAGAATAATACCTGCCTTCACGTCACATTTACAACTTTACATCATCAACCTGAAGAAGTCCACAGCTGTATATGCCCCATAAAATGCTACTTTGGGTTGGCCATACCGAAGAGAGTACTTAGAATAACAGCCTCTGTAGTGTGGTGTTTGAGCAGGTCGGCTCATAACCTAGAGGTGGCGGGTTCGATTCTCGCGGCAGGACAAGTATTTGTGCACAGAAAAAAAGCACAAATACTTGTTCTGAGTCTGGGTGCGTTGTGGGACCATGGTCCTTGTAGTTTTTGGGGCTCTGGACACAGAGAATCTTAGTTAGGGTCCAGGATCTATGTATGTGATCGTTGAGCGTGTTGTTATTATTATTATTATAATGAGAAGTTGCATTATCACTCCTCAATTAAGTAACACTACCTACGTTAGAGTTTCATGAACATTACTAATAACTTATATTTAGTAGGTTCTTAATATAAAGTAGTAGTAATTTCTTGCCGACCAGTACTGGTACTGGTCGGCAAGAAATTACTACTTTATCTGGATAACCAATGTTTACTTTCAGATATCATACATTACTCCATCATATCGGATTAACTTAATACAACCGTTGCTTAGTACATTTTACTTTACAGGACTCTTGTGAAGGTAATGGAGGTTAGAGTGGTGTTTAATGTTGATCTGACTAATCAGAATTTGATGAGATTACGGGTTGTTGTGATACCGCTAATGTGTCCGGGATGACTTATTGGACGTAGAAGGTCATGTCGGTACGCTTTGTAGGCTTTATGTGTAAACTAGTTTCTGCCCGTGGCTTCACCCGCGTGGCCTATAGGAAACGAAAAAGATCATTTTTCGTAGATTATTCAACCGCCCATTTCACTGAAGTGAAATGTCAAAAAACCCTTTCTTATTGGATACTCACTTTTTACAAAGAACACAACCTCCAAATTTCAATTATCTAGGACCAGCGGTTTAGGCTGTACGTTGATATATAAGTCAGTCAGGACTTTAAATTTTATATGTGTAGGTAGATATACTTTTTCATGTAAACCTTATATTTACTGGATATTTTGGAAATCGTTAATGAGCGATAATAACATCCATTTAGGCGCTTAGTTGTAAGTCTCTGTGTTTCAGTATATTTTGCAACATACTAGCACGGTTTGTGCTAGTATGTTGCAAAATTGTGTGTGTGTGTGCACTCTATTCACCATAGATTAACCAGTCAAACGCTGACGTTTGCTTAATTATTGACTAAAAACTGCACTAATGTAGTCCATACATCTGATTATTTGATTTGATTCTTAATCTTGAATTAAAGAATAAAGTTTACTGTGGTACTGATGAGTATGAGAAATATTTTTATCTGTCCATAGACAGCAAAAATTGACTTACCTACTTGCAATAAAAACGTTTGCCACCGCGTTAGCTTATCATTTCATCCAAATCAGATCCGCCGTTTTGACGTGCGAGCCGGCCGGAATGAACAAACAGAACCTGTATACTCTTTGACATTGTTTTCATTGACCGGCAAGTAAGGGACTTTGTCCTAGCTTAGTGTCCATTTATGAGATTATAACAAACAAATTCTATTGACGCAATGTTTATGTATGCTACGTCAAGATAACATGATAAAATTATAGCATAACTGATTTTTTTAAGCACTAATAGATTAGTTCGTAGTTACGACGACTTTTGATTTGTAGGTAGGATAGAACATCCAATGAGCTTATTTGTACTTTTAAAAAAATTGGGAGCCTCTGTTGTATGGCGGTTGATCATGTCGGCTCGTAACCCGGAGGCGGCGGGTTCGATTCCCGCTGCAGTTTGTATTTGTAAACGGAAAAGAAAGCGCAAATATTTGTTCTGAGCCTGGGTGTTGTGAGACCAGGGTCCTTGTAATTTCGGGGTAGGGAATCCTAGTTAGGCTCCAGGATCTATGTATGTGATCGTTGGGGGGTTTTTTTATTATTATTATTATTCTGGCAGTTTCAGCTGAGAGCCACCCCAACCCTGACGAAGCGTGCCGTCACTTTTGGCAAACATTCTTCTTTGGCTGAACTAACAAATCTATTTGTGTATCACTTCGAATGGAACCGTTAATATGATTTTTAATAATAATAATATAATATAACTTTATTTCAGACTCTAGATCCATAATAAAAAATACACACAGAAAAATAAACAATTTGATTTATAAAAAAAAAAAAATTAAAACCTTGTAGGGTTACCCCTACGCCATAGTGCTTAGTAGCACACTTTTCTTAATGAATAGTTTCAGTTTTTTATGATATTTTTACGGTTTTTGGTTTTTCATTTTATTTCTTCTGTAAAACATAATCTGAACGTTCCTTGCAGGCTCCTGAAATGTTCCAAAACACTTTAATAATACCTTTTTGTTTTCTTGGTTATTATGAATAAAATGTTGTACTCTAAAATTGTACTTAAAGCCTTTGGTATGGGTTATTTTGGCAGTGGATCGGTAGATATAGATCACAGGAACATCTTACGTGTCGTTTCCCTAAGTTTTTCCCTAAATTACGGGTGTTTCAGGAAGAAATAACTTTTTCATATTACCTCACAGATCTTCACCAAATTTACACTGGTATTGAAGCTGATTTTATTATGGCTTTTCATTGCATTTTTGTAGTGATTCTTCCAGTAGGAGCACTAAAAATAACGATTTTAATGTTTGTTTACTTTTTGGACAGATGTCATCTATTGACTTTTCTAATTCCCTGAAAGAGGTTCTTACCATAAGTTTTCATGAATTTACGACATTTTAAGGTTAGGTTGTTTAGGATTTTGTATTAGTCTTTGTTCATCGACCTATTTTAATGCTAGCTGATATTAAATTGTGACAGGATTTCAAAATTTAGTTCTCTCGATTTTCAAGGATTTTGTCTGTTGTTTTGGTGACGGCGTGAGGCGAGATAAAACTGAAAATAGTCACGCAAGGGCAGTCTTCCTCTGGACTTCACCACTAAATTATATTCTGTACATAACTATATTCTTTAATCTGAACAGTGTAACTGAAGTGTACTTGGTGCTGCCGTGCAAGTGGCACTCTGTGTGGCCACGGATAGGCAGTTTTCCGTCCTAAGTTCCTCTCCGCTTCGCCTATCTATTCGTGACGGTTGCGGACCACCCCTGTTTAAACCAGGCCTTAAGCGGTGGCAATCTCCGCCGGTGACGGCGGCCTGCAGTGGATTTGGCGTGAACAGTTGATAAGACCTTTTCATTAGCAGGTGGCTTTCTGTGACGGCTGCCCGCCGTGTTGCTAAGCTCGGCACAAGCAGCGGTCATTCGCTGCGCCTCTGGACGTCTCCCTGCGGCTACATCGACTCCAGGGTGTGCTTCGGGGCCATACTTTGCTTCATCATCTTCAACTTCAAGTCAAGTCAACTTCCTGTCATCGCTTCTTCATCTCCAACTCGGTTACGTTACATTATATATATATTTTAGGAATTTAATTTAAAATTCAGGGCATACCATAAATAGGGGCTTATGTAAATAAATGTATATAATCTATGTAAATAATAATGTTTTCTTTTAACTGTAGGCAACACTACAAGGTAAGGCAACAGTTTTACACTTCAAATTTTTTAACGAAGTTATATTTTAATACGACTTACAGTTCTTTGTTTATATAGAACTTAATCGCGCTAAACACATATTTTTCTTAAGCTCGACGTTTCGACCAAGTTGTATTGACGTATTGGTCACGAGTAGACTCGGCTCTACCCAAAGATAGTAGATTTATAGTCAATGGTCTACCATTACTGGTGACATTCATATGGTCTTCAACATCTCATTATATGATATCATTATCTTCCATTCTGTTTATTATCATTATATGAGATAATAACGCCTCTGTGGTGGCGTGTGGTGTGGTGGTGTGGTGTGGTGGTGTGGTGTGTGGTGTGGTTGTTGAGCAGGTTGGCTCATGACCTAGAGGCGGCGGGTTCGATTCCCGCGGCAAAAAGCGCAAATACTTGTTCTGAGTCTTGATGCCTGGGTCCAGAGTCCAGGATATGTGATCGTTGGTCGTTATTATTATTATTCTTTGACATCCAGAGATAAACTGGTATTTATAATATTTCTTTACCGGCTAAGTTATAGTTCAAATCCAAACGACTAAAGTATGTTCAGCTACAGAGTCCTTTGTCATAAACACTGTCCTTTAAAAAAGATCGTAAAAGAAATGCAACAATTAAATCCGATACAAATGGCGACATCTACTCAAGGAAGTAGTAAAGTGGTGCAAGCGAGGATCACTTTCAACTTGACAACTAGCTTTATGGACACTCTTCAGCTTGCTTCCAGTAGTTAAATACTTAGGACTTGCTTCATAAAATTAATGATTAAAAGACCAAGTTCATTAATCGCGGAGGTGCAGTGCGTCCGGAATGTTCTTTAGACGCGCGCGTTGACATGTCCAATGCCATGCAAACGGATCGCTTCATTCATGGCCAGAGTTGACATGAGTAAAAACACTATTATTAGGAGCCTGGCAGATCGCCTGCTGCGATCTGCAAGTTCTGCAACGTACCGACAATGGTTGGCTACTGCCACCTAAGGTTGTAGTGTTGCCTACAGTTAAAAGAAAACATTATTATTTACATAGATTATATACATTTATTTACATAAGCCCCTATTTATGGTATGCCCTGAATTTTAAATTAAATTCCTAAAATATATATATAATGTAACGTAACCGAGTTGGAGATGAAGAAGCGATGACAGGAAGTTGACTTGACTTGAAGTTGAAGATGATGAAGCAAAGTATGGCCCCGAAGCACACCCTGGAGTCGATGTAGCCGCAGGGAGACGTCCAGAGGCGCAGCGAATGACCGCTGCTTGTGCCGAGCTTAGCAACACGGCGGGCAGCCGTCACAGAAAGCCACCTGCTAATGAAAAGGTCTTATCAACTGTTCACGCCAAATCCACTGCAGGCCGCCGTCACCGGCGGAGATTGCCACCGCTTAAGGCCTGGTTTAAACAGGGGTGGTCCGCAACCGTCACGAATAGATAGGCGAAGCGGAGAGGAACTTAGGACGGAAAACTGCCTATCCGTGGCCACACAGAGTGCCACTTGCACGGCAGCACCAAGTACACTTCAGTTACACTGTTCAGATTAAAGAATATAGTTATGTACAGAATATAATTTAGTGGTGAAGTCCAGAGGAAGACTGCCCTTGCGTGACTATTTTCAGTTTTATCTCGCCTCACGCCGTCACCAAAACAACAGACAAAATCCTTGAAAATCGAGAGAACTAAATTTTGAAATCCTGTCACAATTTAATATCAGCTAGCATTAAAATAGGTCGATGAACAAAGACTAATACAAAATCCTAAACAACCTAACCTTAAAATGTCGTAAATTCATGAAAACTTATGGTAAGAACCTCTTTCAGGGAATTAGAAAAGTCAATAGATGACATCTGTCCAAAAAGTAAACAAACATTAAAATCGTTATTTTTAGTGCTCCTACTGGAAGAATCACTACAAAAATGCAATGAAAAGCCATAATAAAATCAGCTTCAATACCAGTGTAAATTTGGTGAAGATCTGTGAGGTAATATGAAAAAGTTATTTCTTCCTGAAACACCCGTAATTTAGGGAAAAACTTAGGGAAACGACACGTAAGATGTTCCTGTGATCTATATCTACCGATCCACTGCCAAAATAACCCATACCAAAGGCTTTAAGTACAATTTTAGAGTACAACATTTTATTCATAATAACCAAGAAAACAAAAAAGGTATTATTAAAGTGTTTTGGAACATTTCAGGAGCCTGCAAGGAACGTTCAGATTATGTTTTACAGAAGAAATAAAATGAAAAACCAAAAACCGTAAAAATATCATAAAAAACTGAAACTATTCATTAAGAAAAGTGTGCTACTAAGCACTATGGCGTAGGGGTAACCCTACAACCTTCTGAAATCAAAGTTAGCATTGAGTACGCATTAAGTTACTAACTTTATGTACAATAAGCACTTAAAAGTTAAGCCGATCGTCGATTTTTCTACTTTTCAACTTATTTTTCTACTTTTTAACAAGTGCATTGAGTTGAACTTAAGTAATTCAATAAGTTAACAACTTGCTGGTACGTTCAAATTAATGAGTTGTGGTAGTCAAGTGGTCGAGTCGAGTAGAAACGGATCTTAGTGACATTTTTAAGTTTAAAATTATTGTAGAAATTATTGCATAAAATTATGTCTTGTATTATGTATTCACGGATGCATTTTGAGGGCTTTGTGATTTTCAGCGGGAAAAAACATTTTCTTTGTGAAATACATTAAGAACTTTTTTTAATATATTTACGTAGCCAAATGCGGATTCGTAACAAAACGACCTGTCCTAAACAAGAGCCTTTCCATAGTTACGAACAATTTGCTAAGGGGAAAAGGAAGGCCTCCCACCACCTAGCTATCAACGGTCCAGAGGGAAATAAAGACGCTAAACGTCACAGATAGGTAAAAGTATCGCAAAATAGTTGCGCAAACCGACTCCGTATGACGCGATAGAGCAAACTTAAGAAGAGGGGTAATGCTACCAGCATGTTGGGTACGCTACCTACTGGTAGTGGGTTGGAGCATTTGGACTGTCTATAGGTCAAAGCGGCCAGTATATAGTCCAATATTTTTTTTGTAGTAGTAATTATATCATTTTATTATTTAGAAAATAAAGGCGATTTGCCGTGGAAAAAAAAAAACTTAAAATTAAGTATTAATCAAATAAAATTACAAAGTGTTTCTTATAAAATATTATATAGCAAGCCAATTAGAAGACCCACTGGTATTCTAATACAATCAATCACCAGTTCTTCCACTCAGTATTGTTCGTTTATCACATCAATCAATCAGTTTAAATTCAGCTTAGAAAACTAGATGTTGAAAAACAATTAATCAAATAAATAATTCTAATAACGAGTTATGAATTAATGATACTATTAACGGAAGCCCTATTTATAGCCCGTTTAAAAAAACGAGTACCACACAACTGAAGTAAAACTTCTTTAATCAAGCTCCATATATCGGCCGCTATAACTTATAGCTTTGTTTAATATTAATGCCGCCATCTAGACAATTGTAAATAATTGTCATTGTACTGGACTTACCAACATAATAGTAAAATTTTAAGTAATTTTTAACTTTGTTATGTTGATAATGTAGATCTACGTTAGCCAACAACTTTCAACTTCCGTTTGCCTCGTCACGCATTCACCTGTTTACTCCCCAAGTCGAGCGTGCGTAAAGAAGTTTTACTTCAAAAGGTAATTTTGGTAAGTACATATATTCAATTTGAGAAGTGAATTTCGTGGGAATAAGTGACACTGTATAGTTAGACTGACCTGATTGCTCAGTTTGTAACAGTTAGTCAGCCTTCTGAACTGTAGGTTGCGGGTTTGATTCCTACCCAGGACAAACATTTGTGTGATTTACATCGATGTTTGTTCTGTGTCTGGATGTTGTATTTTATTCTATGTATATATTTTTTTTATTGTTTGATAGGCTCGCGCTTGACCACTATCGCACCTGATGGTAAGTGACGATGCGGTCTAGGATGTAACACGCTGCCTAGAAGATACCTGATCACTCTCGCTTTGAAGACTCGAAGGTTGTAGTTTTCGGGAAATACGGATGCCAGTAAAGCGTTCCACTCTTTGGCTGTTCTGTTATATTTACAAACAAAAAGTATCTAAGTATTGTATCAGTTATCTGGCCCAAAGTACAAAGCTTTGCTTAATTTGGGGCTAGATGGCGCTGCGTAAAATGTAAAAATAAAGACAGCCTCTGTGGTTTGGTGGTTGAGCAGGTCGGCTCATAATCTGGAGGCAGTGGGTTCGATTCCCGTAACAAGAGAGGTACAGAAAAAAGTGCAAATACTTGTTCTGTGTCTTGGTGTTGTGGGACCATAATACCTAGATACAAGGATACCTAGTTAGAGTCCAGAATCGAAATATGTGATCGTTGGGCGTTATTATTATTATTATCGGCTATAATTGATGAACGTTATCAAAGTAAGTACAATTGCAAATTCAGTGACAACATATTCAATACACGATTACATCTTGTCGGGAACATATTTCACAGCGGGGCAGTACGACCGCATTCAATTTAGGATTCATTTCGCTCGGGCCACATTTTTCAATGTCACTTTTAAATCAGATTTGGTTCAAAAAGGCGGTAACTCTGACCTGGTGTATTTATATATAGTCCGTTTGCATGTTGATCACATTGAAATTTACATTGAAATGGTGTTGCGACTGGATGGGAACATTACATATGGTATCTATTTTATTTATTTATTTATTATTGGGAAAGTCAACAGCTTTTTCTTACATCCTAGATTATATATCAAAATATATATAACTGGTGACTCTCACAATGGTGACTGACTGACATAGTGATCTATCAACGCACACCCCAAACCACTGGATGGATCGGGCTGAAATTTGGCATGCAGGTAGATGTTATGACGTAGGCATCTGTTATGTAAGGATTTTTCGAAATGCCACCCTTAAGAGGGTGAAATGGATGGTTGAATTTTTTTCCCATAGGCCACGCCGCGAGCGAAGCTGCGGGCAGAAGCTCGTATATTGTATATTCTTATTATGTCAACTAAATTTTATAGAAACTGACGTGAGTAGTATTCATAACTACAACTAGTACACTCACGAGATACAGTACTGTATCTCGGATAGAATATATATAATAATATGATAGAGGAAAATATAATTTTTAAAAGCGGTTAATAAATGACGGAGTTCTATAGTAACAAACATAAAAAAGTATAATACTACTGAAATGAAAACCTCCTCTTTTGGTAGTCGGTTAAAAAGGTAAAGATACAAATAACAGCAACGTCACCAAAAAGACGTAATCGTTTCTAAAACCGGGTGTTAGCCGGTACAAACCGGTTATGAGGGGAGCAAATGGCCCAGAAATGCATTCATGTCGCATATTAATGGATTTGTAAAGAAACCACCAATAAAAGCTTTCGCTGATTATTGCTGTATAAATATTATAATAGATCTGCGAGCGTAGACTTCGCGAGCAAAAACTTTTTTTAAAACTTCGAGTAATTGTGCTCCCGAACTCGGAACTTAAAAGTCTTGATAACCTATTGATACGCTATTTAATGGTTACGTACGTATTCTTTTTTTTCTATTTATTTTATAGGGTTTATTCTTACAGATTAAGCTAATCAGAGAAATCTAATTTTAACGATTTAGTCAGGCGAGCACTCTCCACAGCATCCGTGCCCTCTACGCTGGAGCCGACTGGGTTGCTGAGAGACGACGGCAAGAGACCGGATGGTGCCACCTTAGTCCCGTGGTGTCTTGGATGCACACTTGTCTGGGACGCCACGTGTGTGGATACCCTGGCACGTTCTCACGTCTCCAGCACGGCTCAAAGCGTCGGGGCCGCGGCTGAACAAGCGCAAATCAAAAAACGGCGCAAATACGTACAGGTCAGCGCAAATCACGAGTTTGTGGCGCTGGCCGTAGTAACATTAAACCCGTGGTCGTCTGACACAAAAAAAAAATTCGACAAGTTTCAACTCGATTGGTTCTTGCCTCGGGGGATCCCAGAGCTGGCACATATTTCGCTCAGAAGTCTTCTAATTCAGCGATGTAAAGCTGCCAGTATTCTGGGAACCTTACCACGCGGTGGTGAGTTGGATAGCATATTTATTTTGTTAATAATGTTTTATTAGTTGTAACTTTTTATTTATAGAGTGCCTGTACATATTAATGTTTCTGTTGAATAAATATATTTTAACGGCTGCTTGGTACAGATCGTAAAGGTTTTTGGCATCGTTAGATTCTGGTTGAGCTAAGCGTAAGTATTCTTAGGAAATATATTTATTATTTGGTATATGAGATAATCAATCAATAAAAATAAAATCTCTAAACACCTCAAAAAGAACTTGGCAGCAACCCGTTACCAATTAAAAGAAGCCTAAAGCTGTCATGGACGGATTTCCGTCGCTAAACCGTTGTTAAACCCGTATATTTTATGAAAATAATATTATAAATTATTACAATACCCGAATTCTGAGCTGACCCTTTGATTTATAAAGGAACGTAATAATGATACATGTCTGTTCAGACTTTTGGCGACGCCATATTAATACAGAAATATTTTGGCTAGCGAGTATTCGCTTTTTAAGTAAATTTTTTGGAGTTAAACTTTTTTACGCACGCTTGACTTGGGGAGTAAGTTTGTGAAAGTGAGGCGAACGGAAGTTGAAATTGGTTCACGGAGATCTCCATTGTCAACATAACAAAGTTGATTTTTTTTATTCTTATTTTGATATCTTCGGTAAAATGACAATTTACAATTGTCAAGATGGTTTTAACATTAAAAAAAGCAAAAACAAAGTTATGATAGATGGAGCTAAACTAATGAAGTTTTACTTCAGTCGTGGGGTTTCTTTTCTAGACATTTATTGCTCTGTAAATCAAGACAAATTGTAAAACTAAATTACTAGAAAACTAAAACTACACGCTCAGAGCTAACAAAAAAAGAACAACATAAATAGAAAATTTAACCTACCAAACTACTACAGTTAGGACTACAAGCGTTGGGCGAATGAGCACTTCTTTACTATGCTACATTTATGCACACTACTAGTTTTTTGTAAAACTTTGTGAAGTTTGGGGGGGATGGGGGGGAAAGGGGGGGGATTGGCTCTATACTCTTGTGTATTTAGCCAGTGTCAAGTAATTGATAATTTATCGAGTTAATATTTCACGCAGATATGTGTTACGTCACAGTCCAAGTCATCAAGTCAAGTCATACTCCTAGTAAAGTGATGGCAACTTTACCAGAAGATTTATGGAGTTTTGGAAACAACACGAAAAGAAACGTTTCACTATCATTATACCACTTTCCCACACTCATGGCTGTAATCCATCACTTATCGAATAAAATGACACCAATTTTATGCACTAACACTGAAAATAACACAAGTTTTGGAATATAATACAATGCAGTGACGCGATCTTTTTCGTTTTCCCATCAAAACTCCCACTTCAAATATTGTCCTCTTACTATATTCTAAAAACTAGGTAAATCTAAATGATCTTTTCTTAAATTTCATAATTTGCTACGGTTGTAATTTGTTTTGTAATTAAATCCATTTAATACAATTATTACTACAATCATTCACTTGGTATACAGTATTAATTCCGTGACCAGTCAATCTTTCGGTTAAGTATTTTTAATATAAATAACAATTAACACATAAGTTATGTTTTGAACACAATTTTTGACTTCTTTCAGGTATAACAGCATTTATTTCCCATCAGCTTTACAACTGGAGCGTAAGAATTATTATAAAAATTAAATTAAATTATCCATTTTTGTCAAAACCTTTGTTTGCATCTATTCCGTCCATCACACATATTATCAGAACAATGTCGAAATATAAAATTTAAAATGATCGTCGTTTTGATACGTAGGTAATTCTCAGCTATAACTAACTTCAGCTAAAGTGACACAAAATTGTAAAACAAACTCCATTGCCCTTTCAAAGTTATGAACGAGTTAATATAATACTAGCTATTTTTCACATTCACAAGTCAAACTTCTAAAACAAAATATTAACTGACGCAGTAAACATTGATAAAGACGCTTAATGTAAAAAGTTTCTTATTCAATAATGTTTATATAAAATGTAGGTACCTAAGTAAGTATGAAGAGTGTATGAGTTGACAAGTCTATTTAAATTACTAACGCAATGGTTATAAAGTTTAGTATATCATTTTTATATAATGACGTTTTCATTTAAAATATGACAAATATTTTCTGTAATGCATTTAATTTTGAAATGTTATAAAAATGTTGAAGTTATTATTTTGACGGGTTTTTGTAAGGTTTAAATTGTAGGTGCTGCAATAATATCGAAATATTTGACGCCTATTAAATTTCTCATAGTATCTTTAAGTTTCATTATCAGCATCATCAGCGGGAAGTCATCCACTGCTGAACAGCCTCCCCATAAAACTTCACTTTGGACACTGATAATAGGGGGTTGCTATAAATAGTATTATTAAATTAAGCATCCTGAAAAAACAAGTGTGCTCTAGTTTAGACCACACGACTGAAGTAAAACTTTTTTAGCTTCATCTCTTTTGCCCCTACAGTAATATACAAAACGTTACTCTTTCTTTCTATCTTCACGTACAGAGGGAGATACAAGTATACCCCTCTCAACTTCCGTTCGCCTCACCAGCTACCTAAGTCAAGCTTGCGTAAAGTTTTACTTCAAAAATTGCTTTAGTTACGTTGACTCATTGATCATCGTCATTTCCTCATTCTAATAGACAATAACTGGGACCGAAGGCTTAAAGGGCCCTCCGAAGTGCTTCGGAGTCACTTTTTGTAGCGGTCTTGCATTTTAGTAATGAGCATGTAGCCGGTCGTATAGAAAGCTTTTCTATGAGGGCTTCGTCAACTGGCTACCAGATGGAAAGTCATTTGAAATATCAATTAAAAAGCTGAAACTTAACGCTTTTCTGGAATTCGTTTCGCGGTAATGCAATGAGCGTAACGCTGGGTGGCGTAACCTCATTACTTTCAGAGATTGCGTCCACGTCCAGTTCAGAAATCAACGAAAAAGTTATTTTTATAATAGTTATTTTAAAACTGTTGTGTTGTTTTATTAACATTTAGTATGCATGAGCCATAATCATACTTATGTTTATGTATAATAGAAGTCAAATCTTTGATGGTAAGAATTTTTTTTTTGCAAGTTGTCTAAGAAAGTATCTTAAGTCAAAGATTGAAATTGGCGAGCTTCAAAGCGCCCTATCCGTGCCATTGAGTGAAACGGCTAGGACACTTTTTACAATTGTTTTGGATCTAATTGGTTAAGCTGTGTTTATAAAATACGGTGATAACACAGTCGCAAAGCGACCACAAATCAAAAAAATTAAAATATTGATTTTAAAAAACTAGAATAAACTTGCAATAGTCTTCATTTTTTTGCATACTGCAATGCATTTGGGTATGTCACAGAGAAATAAGTGCGAACTTAGAAGCTGTCTTATTTTAGTACTGGGGCATTCGTATCATAATACTCATTATGATACGATTTTTTTTAATTGCTGTATACCAATAACCCTTGCTCTCTATATACGTGTTTCACTCCCGCGCCTTACATAAATAACCTTTTTTCAGAATTCTAGAGACCTTACGTCGTTGAATGTCTATGATATTTCTGGTTTAAAAAGATTCTATTTACGATGATGGTTGGTACATAGTGTTATACCACTTACTTGAATTTGAAATACAAAGTTTAAGTTATTAACAATAAAGCTCAAATTATAACTTTAAGGGTCATCGAAAAGAATCCGAAAATGGCGGTTGTAAATTTTGATTATTTTTTTCATAGCACGTGTATTTTTTTAACGTGTAATAAGGGAGGATTATTATCCGTTAAGTGTTCGTGAACGTGCATGAGTGTTGGCAAATGGAACAAAACAAAAAAAACTTGGAACTAGTTTTAAAACCATGCCTTTTCGTTTTCTCTTCAAGGCTTCCTAGAGACTTTAGTAAAATATTCACCATTTTACTGTGGCATTTTGACTGACATAATAAGACTTTGACATGACATAACCGTACGAAAATTCCTCACTTGTCATTAACAGTGTTATTGCTAAAAAGCAATAAAAAGCCATTAAACGAAGAAGAAGAAGTACAACTGAGAGTTTAGGCGGGAATGCGAAAAAGATTGCGTCACTGCATTGTATTATTTTCCAAAACTTGTGTTATTTTCAGTGTTAGTGCATAAAATTGGTGGCATTCTATTCGTTAAGTACTGTATTACAGGCGTGAGTGTAGGAAAATGGTATAATGATGGTGAAACGTTCCTTTTAGTGTTGTTTCCAAAACTCCATAGAAGCTTCAAGTAAAGTTGCCACCACTTTACTAGGAGTATGACTTTGACTAGACTATGACTTGACTTGATAACTTCGACTGTGACTGGACACATATTTGCGTGAAATATCATTAACTTGATAAATTATTAATTACTTGACACTGGCTAAATACACGATAGTGTGGAGCCATAAAAAAAAGTATAACTGAATGGTATAGGTGGCCCACCTATATCTGTCACTTGGAATTTATCAAAGATTTCACCGTGTGTTTTTACAGCAAATATAAGAATAGATGTGAAACGTTATTGTTTATTTAGGTGGCTGAGACTGTTTTTGCAACCGACGTGTGTTCAAATATCACCCGGAGACATTATAATATTTACTTATAAGTACTTTTTATATAAATAACTAGGTCAGATGCCTGCAATCGATGGATAAAACTATCGAAATGAGGCACGCAATGCTCTGTGGTTTCATCACTCAAGTACCTTTAGAACGAGCGTACTTGAAGAAAAATAAATGGAGAAACATACATTATTAACTATACATAACTAATTCATACATTTTAATATATTAGATAACAAATAATAATAATAATATGTGTGGACATTTCACACAGCGCCATCTAGCCCCAAACTAAGCAAAGCTTGTACTATGGGAACCAGATAACTGATACAATACTTAGATACTTTTTGTTTGTAAATACATACATAGAATACAATATAACACCCAGACACGGAACAAACATCGATGTTCATCACACAAATGTTTGTCCTGTGTGGGAATCGAACCCACAACCTACAGTTCAGAAGGCAGGGCTACTACCAACTGAGCTATCGGGCCAGTCAAATACAGTAATCGACATTTAATTCAATTCAAATCTTTATTTGCTTGCACATGGGTAAATACAAAGATTATTTGTTATCTAATATCTTAAAATGTATGAAACCTTAGTTATGTATCGTTACCGCTAGGGGCGCTGTGGTCACATTTCATATAAACATATATATTATTTATATATAACTATATACAAATAATATATAATATATAATAGTATTTTAACACGGCAATTTGCCTTTATTTTTTAAATACTACGATGATTGAATAACTAATACTACCTACTTCTACAAAAAAAAAAACATTTGGACTATACACTAGCCGCGATGACCTATAGACAGTCCAAATGCTCCAGCCCACTACCAGTAGGTAGCGTACACAACATGCTGGCAGCATTGCCTCGTTGAATTGCAATGCTTATTCGTTGTGCCAAATAAGTGCCGGTATTTTGATCACAAATATAATATAATAGCTCTTATACTCTATATTTTTTATGTTAATGAATGACCTATTAGTCGTTCACTTAGTTTTAAAATAAATTTGTGACGTAAAAACTTGTAACGTAACTGTTTTGCTATTTACGTTAAAATTTTTTTAACTCGGAAAATATTGTAGGCATTATTACCGGTGAATAGAGCTGCTATCAGAAAAAAAAATTCTAAGGATAGCTGTTATCCTAAATTTAAATGAGAGTGTAGACCCCCGTCAGTGATATTTGACGTGCCGTCTTAATAACGACTGTCGTCCATTACTTCATGTAAACCATGAACTATATATATAAAAAATGTAAATATAACTATAACCATAATATTAAAATTACTAAGTACAAGATCAAGTCATAGCAAATTTTATTTAAAAAATGTTTTCGATATCGATGAAAATTCAATCAGTAAAAATTTATATACGACTAGTTGCGCCCTGCGGTTTCACCCGCGGATAAAAAGTATTTTAATTATTTACTCATCCCATGGGAGCATTTCACTTTTCCGGGATAAAATGTAGCCTAATCCAGTGTATAAGTTATCTTGGTACCGAATTTCATCCAAATCCATTAAGCCGTTTGAGAGTGAAGGAGCAACTTACACACATACAAACTTTCGCCTTTATAATATTAGTGTGATGTGATAGTGTGATTGTCGTGAAAACAAAATTTAAAAACAATAATATCATTAAAATAAGTACGTATATTAATGGAAATGTATATTAATTGAAATGAAACTTTTGGGGGATTTTAAGTACCCGGTAATGCAATGCAAATGAAACGTAATATATATAAAACAGATAAGTGTTTTTGTAAAATTTGCCGGTAATTTCTATACTAACTATGCACATAAACTGCGTCAAATAAAATCCATACAAATTTGTGTCTCTTTGGCTGCAAGTTACGTGATCGCCTGGCAGATCGTCAGTTCACCTAGTGGCTTACGCTGCGTCTTTTCGTGGTCACTCCACAGGAACTGAGAACTTTTCTTTCCCGTTGGTTATTGGTTCTGGGAGCAATTTGGCCAGCTTACCGCCATCGCTCAATTTTTTTTTTTATGTTAGTGAATGATGTGACGAGCTAGTCGTTCGCCTGATGCTAAGCGCCACGGCCGCCGATAACAGAACAGTGTCACTCGGAACAATAACACAGAGTTTCGCGCGACACTGCACTGCGCACATCATTCTGAGACATCAGCACAGTCTAGTAATAAGATTACTCAACTGTGAGATCAGATCATAGTCTCAATTGCAGTAATTTCACTAGCTACAATGCCTTTCAAACCAGAACACAGTAGTGCTTGCACACTACTGCTTGGCAGCAGAATAACTGGCAAAGCGGTGGTACCTACCTAGACGAACTTTGCAACAAAGTCCTACCACCTAGTAGGTAGTACACCTAATGACGTTAATTTTAGGTTAAGAAATAATTACTAACCAAATCGCTGTAAGCTCCGCCACGCAATCACCCGCAATACAGCCGTAAAGCAAAATAGGTAAGTACTATCATCACGTTCGAAACCCGTTTTATACGAAACTTTATTACCTTCGCCGCAAACTCGACGAAATATTTATTGGATCTAGGATGGAGTCGGAGGTGAAGGTGCCAATAAAAACGGTAATTTCTTCAGGTTTCCACCGGTTTATATTTCGGTTTAATTATCTACCAGCTACAGGTGGAAATTTTACTTTAAATAGCGGAAAGAGGCATTTAAAACTTTTAGGTTAAGCTCAAAATTCGGTTGGCAACAATTCAAGAAGTCATAGTCTCATATCGGAAAACAATACTATTATAGACTCATACTAGTTGCGCCCCACGGTTTCACCCTCGGACAAAAAGTATTTTAATTATTTAATTATTTACTCATCCCACGGGAAAATTTCACTTCTCCGGGTTAAAATGTAGCCTATATGTTAATCTAGTGTACCTATAAGCTATCTTGGTACTGAATTTTATCTAAATACATTCAGCCGTTTGAGCATGGAGGAGTAACAAACATACACACATACAAACTTTCGCCTTTATAATATTAGTGTGAAAATGACTACAAAGTGACCCCAAAAAAGATAGCAACATCTCGAAAATAATGCCACTTTGCTAGGATTATTCTCATTGACTGACATATGGGCGTACATGTATAATATTGTTTATCTATACTGCGCTCTAGCAGCCTTATTAATAAACACGAACTAGCTTTAGATTAGTTACACTATCTTGTCTCTCTCGATCCAGCTAAATATTCCAGTAGCAAAAAAGGACAAAAGCTGAAGTATCTAACCCGAGACTAATACCCGTTTATTAATAAGGCTGTAGGAGCGCTAGTAGACGTTACTCTAGATAATGGTGTAACTTTTTCTATTTTAATATCTAGAGTAACTTTTTTTATTATCTAGATATAATAAATAATAACGCCCACTATCACACACTTGTATAGATCCTGGACCCTAACTAGGATTCCCTGTATCTAAGGGACTACGAGGACTATGGTCCCACTACACTAAACACAGAACAAAGATTTATGCTTTTTTTCGGTGCACTATTATTTGTCCTGTCGCGGGAATCGAATTCTCTACTTCCGGATTATGAACCGACCTGGGACCTTACCGCGTAAGTCTGGTGGAGATGGTAATCGTGTTCTCTCTTGCTCGCACTCGTGGACTTGTTAATTGGCGCGTGCAGGGTGGCAGGTGAAGCCGATTCCCAAAACAGTTACGCAGTAAGGTGCTGCCCAACCAACATATCACAGAGGCTGTCAAATAATTAAGATTTGGTTTTTTAGTTTTGGGTTAAGAGCACTAACGCTGTACTTTTCTTGTAAAAAAGCAACAGAAAATTCCGATCCACAGTTTCAATTACAACTGTAAAGAAGAAGCTACAAGAAACTTTGCAGTGGAATACCACTGTAAAGTTTTATAAAGTTTTTAAAGTTTCAGTTTTTTATCAGGTGGTAGGACTTTTCTGCAAAGTTCGTCTAGGTAGGTACCACCGCTTTGTCAGTTATTCTGCTGCCAAGCAGTAGTGTGCAAGCACTACTGTGTTCCGATTTGAAGGGCACTGTAGCTAGTGAAATTACTGGGCAAATGAGACTTTATGATCTTATCTCACAGTCGAGTAATATTATTACCAGACTGTGCTGATGTCTCAGGATGATGTGCGCAGTGCAGTGTCACGCGAAACTTTATATTTTGGAGTTCCGAGTGACACTGTTCTGTTATGGGCAGCCGTGTCGCTTAACATCAGGTGAACGACTAGCTCGTCACAACATTGACTAACATAAAAAAAAAGAAATATCTTTTGTTTAATTTTTTTCTACTATGTTTTACAATATTGCATATATTATACTATATCTATTTCATCTCTGTATAATGTTGGTAGTAAAACATTTTGTCATTAAGTTTCCCAACTTAATTGTCTAAATTCACCCCTTACATAACTCGGACTCAACTTAAAGTTACTTTTATTAGGGTCAACTTAATCTTTAGTAACTTAGTTGGCTGACCGTCAAGTTTTAAAGATACAAATCAGTGGAACTTTTTGCGAAGTTACGGTTACTTTAGAAAGGATACCTTCACGGTTGGTTTTAAACTTTTAAAGGATGCAATTATTTATTAATTTAGTTATTTATTATTACGTGTAAATAATATTATGTATTTTGTAATATTTCTGTATATTTAATATTTAAAAATATTCTGTTGTCTTTTTTCAAAACTTCCTTCCAATCAACATTAAATTATAAGATCTCTTAAAAACTGCTTTAAAATGTGGGTAAAATGAAAATTAATTATTCAATAAGTAGGTTCTATTTTGGTGAAGAACAACGGCTAAAATCACATTTTTTTAAAGTCCGAAACTACTGCCTTTTGAAATATTTTGTATTATATTTTGAAATGTTTTTGTATTTTGTTATGTATGTACATTGATTTCTCATAGATGTCTAGACTATTTTTTTTTGTTTTCTAGAAGTATCTTTCATATTCAATCCATGGTGAAGATCTTCAGAGATAGACAACGGAACTCTTCAATTAAGAACTTAAAATAGCGGAAACAAATTCTCAATATAAAATTAATGCGATCGAAGACGGCTTAAGCCCTTTGTGTTAAAGCATATTATTGAATATATACAGGCACATTAATTACCTATATAACGAACTTTCTTTACGCAAAGAACCAGCATTATACCAATTGGTAATTAACCGAAAAAAAAAATTATTTGATCATATTTTAATCGAATTTCACTAGAAGACCGTGAAGGGTTGCTCATCGTCGTCATAATTTTCACCATCCCTTTCATATTGAACCGGCATAACTTTAAGTCATTAATTTAATTTAAAACAGGATGGAGTATGTCCCAACTTAATACTTGAACAATATTAGTCAGTCCAGATTTAATAGAGATTGTGGTACTGTAAAAGTTTTCTTATATACTACCTAATCCTAACGACTTCCGATTTAATTGTTTAGAATATAAAGATATTTTTTCCGTGAAAATGTACTGATACTTTTTATGAACGACTTCCAAATTGATTGATTAGAATATAGAGATATTATTCCCGTCATAAAGTATTGATATTTTTATGAATAAACTCAGAGAGACATTAGACAAGATTTAGATTAGACAAGAGACATTAGCAAGGCCGATACGAAATCCAAAACATTTTTCATTCACACCTCACATATTGGTAACTGGATGATTTTCCAATGAGATTCATAAATCAAAATGGCACCTGATGAGGTCAGATGTCAATTACGTATCTATTCAATCAGCAATCAGACCCTAGCTTCGGTAACACCGTTGCGGGACCCTAAAATTGGAAAATAATATATTTCAAAAAAGTAGCCGAAGGTTGACGATTGATGACCAGTTTCAAGTCAGTTATCTATATATGTAAAAGAAAGTCATGTTAGTTACACTATACATAACTCAAGAGCAGCTGAACCGATTTGGCTGAAAATTGTTGGATTTATTTATTTAATGAAGAGGAAGGTTTATATGTATAATAACATGGATGTTACCATTTAATGAATTAAATGGTGGAGAAATTTTTGAGATAAACTGTTATTTTTGAAGTTTCTAATGTGATGTCGTAAATAATTACATTGTTTCCGCTTACATTGCAAACGCAGGCTGAACCCTACGAGATTTATCAAAATAATGTACTAAGTATTGTACACATTGAAAAGGTCTACAGAAAACTCCGCTATGGTATATGTCTATCTCTTATGGATATCCCACAATTACATTTTTAAGAATTGTTTTACTCTAAATTTAACGCGTGCGGGCCACGGGCAGTAATGAATAAATCAAAACTACTGGATCGATTTTAATCATTTTTTCAGTGAATGACATAGGCTATATATTGTATGCCCCTAGCGAAGTCGGAGCGGGCCGCTAGTTCAAAATATATCGTGAAAGTGACTACACTCTTCACCGATTTTAGTTCTCTCCCATTACCTCGCTACTGCATTTGACTAAAAGCATTTGACTTGCAACTGTTCAATAATGCAGTGCAAATTGGTGTGCTACGGATAACTTTATCCAATTCCAAAACCACATTAATAGAACAGGCACATAAAAGACGAAGTAACAGAACTGATATTAGGTTTATAGAAATTCATTCTTAAGTAAGACAAAATAGTCACTTCCATGAAAACATAGACTTAAAACTTTCAATGTAATTACATTCGTTGTCACGTTAAATAATGTAGGTATAGTAACTTGCCTGTATTTTCAACTAAATACTACAATGATACAATAACTAAAACTAAATACTACCTAATACAAAAAATATATTTGGACTATATACTGGCCGCGATGACCTCTAGACAGTCCAAACGCTCCAGCCCACTACCAGTAGGTAGAGTACCCAACATGCTGAAAGCTCCGTTGAATTGCAATGCTGGTTGTACCGAATAAGGTACTTATACGTTGTGCCAAATAAGGTACTTTTCGTTGTGCTAATTAACCTTATTTGCCACAACGAATCAGCAGTTTGGTCACGCGTAGCATTGACAAGGCACTCTGATAAATTTTGTAAAACGCGATGAGCACCGGTCCCCACGAACCCAGGATCTCAACACCAAACGGCTCAAATACAAGACAACAAGACTTAATTTAAAATGTATACTTCGGCAACTGATCCGTCATAAGGTATTGAGCCAACTGCTTCTTGCATGCGTTAAATGGACGTATTTTTTTATATGTGAGGGTATTTTATTATAAATTAAAAAACAACTACAAGTAAATAAAGGGGGGTTTTGGCGGGAAAACGAAAAAGATTGCGTCACCGCATTGTATTATTTTCCAAAACTTGTGTTGTTTTCAGTGTTAGTGCATAAAATTGGTGGCATTCTATACGTTAAGTGCTGGATTACAGGCGTGAGTGTGGGAAAATGGTATTATGATGGTGAAACGTTTCTTTTCGTTTTGTTTCCAAAACTCCATAGAAGCTTCAAGTAAAGTTGCCACCACTTTACTAGGAGTATGGTTTTGACTAGACTATGACTTGACTTGATAACTTCGACAGTGACTTGAGCTTGACACACATTTGTGTGAAATATCATTAACTTAATATATTATAAATTACTTGACACTGGCTAAATACACAAAAGTGTGGAGCCAAAACATAATTTAAAAATAATAAATGGGACCAGAGACGCCTCCGAATGAGACGCTCGTAGATCTTCCCCAGAGTACTGAGGAGACTGATGGGCCGGTAGCTAGAGGGCTCGGTAGCCTTCTTGCCTGGCTTGTGGATGCCGATGACGTCGGCGGACTTCCACGCAGCGGGGAAAGAGCAGTTGCTCATAGCCGCATTGAAGATGCTGACTAGGAGATAGATTAAGGGGACAGAAAAGTGTTTGACCACTTTGTTGCTGATACCATCAGCGCCGGGGGCTTTACGGATAGCGAGACCCTTGATGACAGACTCAACTTCGGCGGCCCTAATAAGCTCGAGCGGGGGTCGGAAGGTGGTAGGGAGCTGCGACGTTCGACTTCACTGACCACCGTATGGAGGTGGGCAGGGTCAACGTGATCGGGGGAAAGGTCTAATTTGTGCGCAGTGCCCGCGCGTATATTTATAGTGTACGAGTAGGAAGCAAGATATGACATGAGCGAGAGAGAACTATGCGCGAATTGGCACTTGGGCACTGCGCACAAATTAGTCACCGCGTGCAATGCGCGCTAGATGTGCGCGCGCGTGCACGATGCTCCCACAGAGCTTTTAAACAAAGTTTATGCCAGCCCCATTGTACCCTAACTATACATACATATTTATTTATAAAAGATTAACCAAAAAAGAACAAAACATATGAGTTAAAAAAATAATAAAAAAATCTGTTAAGCATTACGTATGAGCTGGAGACAGGGTGTCGAATGGATTTGGATGAAATTCGGTACCAAGATATCTTATACACTCGAATAACATATAGGCTACATTTATCCCGGAAAAGTGAAATTTTCCCGTGGGATGAGCAGTTCATAATCATATTTGGAACAATGGAATTTCCCTCAGCACCTGCCTACTAGTTTACCTGTTGTTAATATCAGTAAAATCTGATTTGTTAATGTACCTACCTACCTATCGTATATTTAAGGTTCTGTTTGTCTTTTCTGAGCAATAAAAATATTTTTATTCTTCTTCTATAATAAATTTATGCCCGAATACGCCTGGGTCAAGCAGCTTTTTTTATAACATTGAACTTTTAACATAAATCTTTTTAACTCCATCCTCAAACATCAAAGTCTGTGCTCTAGGCTCTAAAACTGGGATCCAATACGGCACTCAACGGTAAGTTGAGCAAGTTGGGACATCGGGACATCCCACTGAATCACCCATCCCGGCAACATGCCACGGGGCTGAGAAAATGGCTAATTACTGACAATTCGGCTTGGGTTTTCGATTCTCGTCAACCCAATCTCGAATAACTCATATAATACACTACTTTGTTATTTGACAGCCTGTGTGGTGTCGTGGTTGAACAGGTTGGCTCATAGCCTGGGGGTAGCGGGTGTGATTCCCGCGACAGGATGAATAAATTTATGGGTTTCCTGTTTTACTTAAAACACTATGTACAGCAATGAATTATCATTACTGTACATAGTGTTTTAAGTATTATTATTAAATAATAATAACGCCCAACGATCACATACGTAGATCCTGAAATCTAACTAGGATTCCCTGTGTCTACGGACCCAGGAACTACGAGGACCATGGTCCCACAACACCTAGACTCAGAACAATCATTTAAGCTTTTTTTTTGCACAAATACTTGTCCTGCCGCGGGAATTGAACCCTCCGCCTCCAGGTTATGAGCCGACCTGCTCAATCACCACACCACAGAGGCTGGCAATAAACAACAACAATAACAGTAAAAAAATGTTAATGGTTAAGTATGATGTACATTGCTATACACAAATACTAGTTGCGCCCTGCGGTTACACCCGCGGATAAAAAGTATTTTAATCATTTACTCATCCTACGGAATAATTTCACTTTTCCGGGATAAAACGTAGCCTATATGTTAATCTAGTGTACAAGCTATCTTCGTACCGAATTTCATCCAAATCCATTCGGCCGTTTGAGCGTAAAGGAGTAACAAACATACACACTTACACACATACAAACTTTCGCCTTTATATTAATCACACAAATATTATAAAGGCGAAAGTTTGTATGTTTGTATGTGTGTATGTTTGTTACTCCTTCACGCTCAAACGGTTGAATGGATTTGGATGAAATTCGGTACCATGATAGCTTATACACTGAGTTAGCATATAGGCTACATTTTATCCCGGAAAAGTAAAATATTTCCGTGGGATGAGCAAATAATTAAAATACTTTTTATCCGCGGGTAAAACCGCGGGGCACAACTAGTAATTAATAAATAATACCTATGTATAAACATCTGTGGAAATTTTAGACAGCGCCATCTAGCCCCAAACTAAGCAAAGCTTGTGCTATGGGAACCAGATAACTGATACAATACTTAGATACTTTTTGTTTGTAAATACATACATAGAATACAATATAAAACCCTGACACAGAACAAACACCGATGTTCATCGGTAAACATAATACAATGCTGTTAAGCGATCTTTCTCGTTTTCCCGCCAAAAACTCTCCACCTACATACCTGTTTTTTTTTGTTTTGGCTTCACACTTTTGTGTATTTACCGAGTGTAATTGATAATTTATCAAGTTAATAATATTTCACGCAAATATGTGTCAAGTTACAGTCGAAGTCATCAAGTCAAGTCATAGTCTAGTCAAAGTCATACTCCTAGTAAAGTGGTGGCAACTTTACTTGAAGCTTCTATGGAATTTTAGAAACAACACGAAAAGAAACGTTTCACCTTTATTATACCACTTTCCCACACTCACGCCTGTAATCCAGCACTTAACGAATAAAATGCCACCAATTTTATGCACTAACACTGAAAATAACACAAGTTTTGGAAAATAATTCAATGCGATGATGCGATCTTTTTCGTTTCCCGCCAAAACCCACCTACTGTTGGCTCAAGTAAAACGGTTTTAGTGCAGAGGTCTTCAACATTTCGTCTCGAAGTACTTTGTCAACACTCGTACCGCGAACGTATCACTCTCCTATAGAAACTATGGGCGATGTCAGGTGAACTCAACATTGTTCTTTGTTTAGGGTTACAATTGGAAAATAAATATTTATTTGATGGTTTTCGGTATTTTTAGAATAACCATGCCTGTGGCGGTCGACTAGCTAACCTCTATTTTTACTTGGTAAATAAAGGTCTAAATAAAAAAATATATATATTTTCACTATTTTAATGGCTTTTTCATAATTATCTTGCCTGAAAGTTCAATTGAAAGTAGGTCTGCCTTCTAAACTGTAGGTTGTGGGTTCGTTTCCCACCCAGGACAAACATTTTTGAGATGAACAATAGCTGTTTGTTCTGATGTCTGGATGTTATATTGTAATTTATGTTATGTTATATTGTGTTTTTATTGTTATTATTATTTACAAAAAAAATATCTAAGTATTATATCAGCTGGGTGATCACCTAACTCGGTTACAACCAATAGAAACAACAATTTTGTATGGATTTGACGGTTTAAATTCACAGTTTATGTGCATAGTTAGTATGGAAATTTCTCCTGATGCAACGCAATCAACGTTTCATGACCCCCTTATCTGGTTAACATTGTACAAATTTTGCTTAGTTTGGGGCTAGATGGCGCTGTGTGAAATGACAAGTATTTATTTTATTTTATTTGTAAAATATACCTTATTAATTATCCAATAACTCTATATGAAACCCATATAGCCTCCAAGATCAATCAAGCCGTCCAGGAGATGATACATAATTGGCCAGAGCTCACGCCGCTTTAGTCGATCTCACACCTTTTCCGGCCATTACTCGTGACGTCACCGTCTAATGACCTCACTTCCTCACCTTTGACGTTAATAATTCGTAATAACTCTGTAGATCCGTCATATACTGTAAGATCAAGACATTTAATCTATGTAAGGTAATAATTGTAGATTGTAAGCTTATATTGTAAACATAAAACGGGTCTATTCGCGCCCAAAAATTATCAAAACATTATTAAAATTAAACTTAAATAATTCAAATGTTTTGATAAATTTTGTTTTCCAAAATAAAAGTTATTTGCGCTATGATTTCGGTAGTGTAAATGACTTGTGTGAAAGCCACACAAACAAACTGATGAAGTTTTTTTTATATATTAGTAAAGACAGAAGTACATTAACACACAGTACAGTACTTATTTGTGACTTTTAAAATAAAATTAAATATATTCCAAGATAATGTCATATTACTTATCGTAGAGAATTACTTCTTATTACCTTAATGTATAATATTGACAGCCTCTGTGATGTGGTTGAGTAGCGACGAGTTCGATTCCCGCGAAAGAACAAGTAATTTTTACAACAAAAAAAACGCAAATACTAGTTCTGAGTCTGCGTGTTGTGGGACTGTGGGACCATGGTCCTCGTAGTTCCTAGGTCGGTAGATGCAGAGAATCTTAGTTAGGATCCAGAATCTATGTATGTGGTCGTTGGGCGTTATTATTATTACTTAACTAGTTGCGCCCCGCGGTTTCACCCGCGGATAAAAAGTATTTTAATTATTTGCTTACCCCACGTAAACATTTCACTCTTCCGGGATAAAATGTAGCCTATATGTTAATCCAGTGTATAAGCTATCTTGGTACCGAATTTCATTCAAATCCATTCAGCCGTTTGAGTGTGAAGAAGTAACAAACATACACACTTACACACATACGCATACACACACATACAAACTTTCGCCTTTATAATATTAGTGTGATTTTTGATCCAAAACATAAACGAAACACCTCAGTTGGGTTCTTCCTAATTCACCTTACTTTAAGGAACCTATAATCTCGCATGTAACACATCACTTAGCTGTGAGCCTCACCTCCCCAGAGAACGGGACGTGAACTGGGGTATATTTGTAAAGGCGAGATACGTCAGATTGGACCCTGGTCAGGATTAAATGTTATACTTGACCTTATAAGAGTATTTGAGAAAGGTAATTTTGTATGTATGTGTTGATTTTCTATAAATATATAAAGATACCAGTTGCGCCCCGCAGTTTCACCCGCGGACAAAAAGTATTTTAATTATTTGCTCATCACTTTTCCAGGATAAAATGTAGCTTTTATGTTAATCCAGTATATAAGCTATCTTGGTACCGAATTTCATCCAAATCAATTCAGCCGTTTGAGCGTGAAGGAGTAACAAACATACACACATACAAACTTTCACCTTTATAATATTAGTGTGATTAAGGTAAATATAGTGTTAGCGACGCGCTCATGAAGGATTTATATTTTAGGATTTTTTATAGATTCCATTTATAAGTGGTTGTCATTTTCATTTCGGTGTCAAAAATTGAAAGCGAGCGGTTTTGGTTGCCGTGTTAATTTTCTCTTTTATATTTCTGTTTATATTTTTACCTTTAAATTCGATTTATACACGTTCAAGTTATACCTGTGTCCTTTATTTCGTCGTAATTTTCGAGTACTTACTTATTGATCATTTTGTTTTTATTTTATTTTATTTACTATGTAAACGTATGTACATATGTGAAATTGTAAACTAACTAATTAACGAGGCAATGCTGCCAGCATATTGGGTACGCTACCTACTGGTACAAGCCTGGAGCATTTGGACTGTCTATAGGTCATTGCGGCTTGTATACAGGATTTTGTAACCACAAGTGTAGTGTTTTTTTTAATGTTAAGGAATGACGTGACGAGCTAGCCATTCGCCTGATGTTAAACGACACGGCTGCCCATATCAGCTGCAGTGTCACTCGGAACTCTAAAGCATAGAGTTTCGCGTGACACTGCACTGCGCACGTCATCCTGAGACATCAGCACAATCTAGTAATAAGATTACTAAACTGTGAGATCAGATCATAAAGTCTCATTTGCCCAGTAATTTCACTAGCTAAAGTGCCCTTCAAACCGGAACACAGCAGTGCTTGTGCACTACTGCTTGGCGGCAGAATAACTGGCAAAGCGGTGGTACCTACCTAGACGAACTTTGCAGTAAAGTCCTACCACCTAGTATATGTATTTTGTATTTGTATTGTTGTTATTGTAGTAGTTACTATAATTTACATAGCACCGTTGCGAATGCAAAAGTCGCTATGTGTTATTTAGTTATTGATAAATTCTCGAGAGCGAATTAATATATAACGTGTTCATATGGAACTTTTGATATATGAATAACACATAGCTAGATTTCATAACTCTTTAAATATTGCATTTATCACAAAGCTCTTTTACAGTATGTTTGTATTGAAACAACGATTAAAACTGCATCTAAAACGGAAAATAACTAATTAGCACATAGCGACTTTTGCACGCGCAACGACGATAGGTAGTTCATAAATGAATTAGTGGTAGTTAGATACAATTATAACTATGTTATGGCAAAAATGAAGGCTTTCACAAAAAAACATACCATCTAATAATGCGTAAAAACGAGATCGTCATGTTTGAGTTGGATTATTGAGATCATCCCTTGAGAAATGTAAGGAAACATCTTATCATATAATAATCCGTAGTTGATCACAACATCCGTTTTGAAATCGGTAATAGGGAAAAAGATCTTTGAACTTTACTAACTGCTTATTTTTATAAGTCGTTGGTTTGACTGGGCTGATAGCTCAGTTGGTAGCATACTTGCCTTCTGAACTGTAGGTTGTGTGTTCGATTCCTACCCAGGATAAACATTTGTGTGATATTCATTGAAATTTTATTGCAAACATGTATTTACAACAAAAAGTATATAAGTATTGTATCAGTTATCTGGTTCCCATAGTACAAGATTTGCTTAGTTTGGGGCTGGATAGCGCCTTGTGAACGTCCACACAAATTTATTTATTATTATTTATTTATATATCCTATTAATAACAATGTCATTTTACATTTGAAATTATAGGTAGGTCATTTAATGTTTTTTATAGTGTAGGGCTTAGCGGAATTCGAACAAAGGAGCGTCAGTTTGAAAGTCATACGAGCTATCGTTGAGCCACACTCAGACATACATCACATTTAAAACTGTTTCTTTTTTAATCGAAAAATACTTTTTAGAATTTAGCCACCGTTTTGGAAAGTTCGTCTTAGCATAGATGTTTGTTACGAGATGGTAGGACCTTTCTGCAAATACCCTCTGGGTTTTTCTGGTAAAGCGGTGGTACTTTCACAGTTATTTTGCTGCCAAGCAGTAGTGTGCGAGCACTACTGTGGTCCGGTTTGAAGGGCACTGTAGCTAGTGAAAGTACTGGGCAATCGAGACTTTATGATCTGATCTCACAGTCGAGTAATGCTACTACCAGACTGTGCTGATGTCTAAGGATTATGTGCGCAGTGCAGTGTCACACGAAACTTTATATTTTGGAGTTCCGAGTGATAGTTCTGTTCTGTTATAGGCAGCCGTGTCGCCTAATATCAGGTGAACGACTAGCTCGTCACATGATTCACTAACAAAAAAATGAAGTCGAATTTGATTTCCTCAAAAAATAATGCATACTCTATGCTTAAAAAAGACAAGACATCTCCCTTTTATTAAATCTGCTAACCAAATCCCTTGTTTCCCACGAGCGAGTAATTATCTAAAGTTCCAGATTTGTCACCACCAGAAGTTGGATCAAGTTAGGAAGTTTCAATTTTTTAGTCAATGTTTGGTTTTCATTTATTCAGCGTTTCCGTTTCTGCCGCAAAACAACTTATTTAGAAAAAGTTTTGTAACCGGTTGTTACAACTCATTTTATAGAGTTAAGGAATTTTAAACTTACTAGAACAAATTATATGACTTACTATTGCATGCTTGCATGCAGATTGAACTCTTTTTTACTAATAGTATTAAACACTGCATATATCAAGCTACTCCGTGCATTCTCTTGTTTTATTTTTGCCCATTTCAAATTTTATAGAAAGAGACAAAATATCGTAACTAAAAATATCATATATTGGAACAGCTGTTGTTTTTTAGTTATAATAGATACGTCCTGAGTTTTCGCCCATAGATAATTCAGTTCTATGTGTTCATCCAGCGCAAAAGCTATCTGCATTCCAAATTTCATCGAAATAGATTAACCAGTAAAGCTTAGTAAGCAGCTATTAATTTGAACAACTTAAAAACTTTACAATGCGGAATTAAGTTTTTTCCTACCTAGCCGAGTTTCCATCGTAACGGTACAATTAACCATTTATTGTTTGGAGTTAACTCCATAATTTAACCCTCGACACTAATAGGTGGCGATAGTTACAAATTGTATGATGTAGAAGGCGAAACCTCACTTAATTTAAATTATAACTTGTTAGACTATAGTGCCCAGTGTTTTAGGGCTCATAATAAAATAAAAATACTTAATTGGTAAGAAATAAGTGCTAGATTGCAACAAAGACTTGCTTGTTGACACCTATTTAAAGAATGTGCATTAGCACAGAGAGGTTTTTTTTAATTATGTTTCGGCTCCACACCTCCGTGTATTTAGCCAGTGTCAAGTAATTGATAATTTATCAAGTTAATGATATTTCACGCAAATATGTGTCAAGTCACAGTCGAAGTCATCAAGTCGAGTCATAGTCTAGTCAAAGTCATACTAATACCCACTAATACCAAAAAATATAATTTTGACTTGAAAAAGTGCTAAAAATAGCCTATTTGCAATAAATCCTTTGACTTTGGCTTTGACGTATTCCGGCTGTTAATTATACGTGCTGCGTGCGTTCGATTCTGCGTTATGCCTATAAGTACCTAATTTTAATAGAGCTATAAGACCATTATTCCGTGGCGACTTGAACACATTGTTGCGTGTACTCCTGATATCCTTACAATGATTATGTCACGTCTCAAAAGTTCGAGAACTCTATTCAACTCGGTCGCTCAACGTACGCGCTGCACCTGAGGCCACACTCTGAAACGATGCTTGTATTGCAACACCTATATTAACTGTGACTTTGCTTTCTAGACTAATACAAGGTGAAACCAACTGGGCGTATACAGTCTCTGTGGTGGTGGTTGAATAGGTCGGCTCATAGCCCGGAGGCGGCGGGTTTGACTCCGGCGGTAGAATTAGTTTTTTTTTTATAATAACGCCCAACAATCACATTCATAGATCCTGGACCCTTACTAGGATTCCCTAGGGATCCAGGAACTACGAGGACCATGGTCCCACACCCAGACTTGGAACAAGTATTTGGCTTTTTTCTGTGCACAAACACTTATTGACAGCCTCTGTGGTGTGATGGTTGAGCAAGACGGCTCATAAACCGGAAGCAGCGGGTTCGATTTACGCGGCAAGACAAGTATTTGTACACGAAAAAAGCGCAAATACTTGTTCTGCGTCTGGGTGTTGTGGGACCATGGTTCTCGTACATCCTGGGTCCCTAGACACAGGAAATCCCAGTAAGGGTCCTGGATCTCCTTTCGATCAAAATTCTAGTTGGAAGTTATTATATTAATATTACTTTATATTACTTTTTTAATAATTTTCATCACACTAATATTATAAAGGTGAAAGTTTGTATGTGTTTGTGTGTACTTGTCTATGTTTGTTGCTTCTTCACGCTCATACGGCTGAATGGATTTAGATGAAATTCGGTATCAAGATAGCTTATACACTGGATTAACATATAGACTACATCATTTTATCACGGAAAAGAGAATTTTTCCAGTGGGATGAGCAAATAATTAAAATACTTTTTATCCACGGGTGAAACCGCGGGGCGCAACTAGTTTTTTTATAAAGGCACAAACATTTTATAATATACATATACAACAAATTTTTTGTACAAATACATAGGTGCACCAATAAAGTTGCCACCAATGTAAACCCCAAATTCTGTGTCTACTGGTACAGTATAAAATGAAACCTTACATAAAGTATTCAGTACATAACCGTACTCCCAAACAATTACGTCGTAGATCCACTATATACCTGAATATGAAGCAACATCAAAGTTTGTCGAGCTTAATCACACTATCAGGCGGCCCTAGATACATGCAAACACATGCATCTTACCTACTCTTACAAATAAATAAATAAATAATAAATAAATATGTGTGGACATTTCACACAGCGCCATCTAGTCCCAAACTAAGCAAAGCTTGTACTATGGGAACCAGATAACTAATACAATACTTAGATACTTTTTTGTTTGTAAATACATATATAGAATACCATATAACACCCAGACACGGAACAAACATCGATGTTCATCACACAAATGTTTGTCCTGGGTGGGAATTGAACCCACAACCTACAGTTCAGAAGGCAGGGTTACTACTAACTGAGCTTTTGGGCCAGACAAGCTAGCTAACCTGCTCTTACTTCACACGAGCTTTATTTTTATACTACTAGGTGGTAGGAATTTTCTGCAAGTTCGTCTAGGCAGGTTCACTTTGCCAGTTATTCTGCCACCAAGCAGTAGTGCGTAAATACTACTGTGTCCCGTTTTAAGGGCGCAGTAGCTAGTGAAATTATAGGGAAAATGAAACTTTTTGACTTAATCTCAGTCTATTACTACTAGAGGTACTGCTGTCTCAGGATGACGTGCGCAGTGCGTTGACACTGTAACTCATATGGTTAGCCGTGCTGCTTAACATCAAGCAATCCACTAGCTTCCCATGTCATTCCTTAACATAAAAATATATACTATAGCATTTTATAATCTGTAGTACTACTATTATTTTGTGACTCTGTCAGAGTGTTGTGGGACCATGGTCCTCGTAGTTCCTGGATCCCTAGATATAGGTAATCCTAGTTAGGATCCAGGATCTATGTATGTGATCGTCAGGCGTTATTATTATTATTGACTACCCAATACCTCCGTTGGTAGTACTAACCTTACCTTATGAGCTGTGGGTTGTGGGTTCGATTCCCACCGAGAACAAACCTTTGTAAAATGAAGCTGGTTTGCTCGGTGGTGTACGCACAATTAAAAAATTAGAAATAAGAACTTGAATGCTTATGTTTATGTATCTTTTTGTTATTGGCTGTATTATCCTTCCTGTATTATATATAAGTTCATGTTAATAATAGGCTTAATTCATAAATATAAAAAATTATCTAACAAAAAGCACGGACCCAGGTGTCTGTGGAAATGCAGATTAATAAAAAATAAAACGGTGATGTTTATCATCGATGTTTATGTTAGCTATTGAAGTGAACTAGTCTTCAATAGGAGCTCTCTATCAATAGACCTATCTCTTTATACGGCTCGGGTCAAAGGAAAGCTTTGTAGATATGCACCATCGATATGCACCTTTTATACGATTGAAAGTTGTAAATGTTACGAAGTTTTTGTAATAATACCTACAAAAAAAAAATATTAACGTCATACTTACAGCAGTAGGCGATAATAGTTTCTGGCCGAAACAATGCCTATTGGGACGTTAAAAAAAACGAGTGTGCTTTAGACCACACGACTAAAGTAAAATTTATTTAGCTCCATCTACTAGCCGGTATAACTTTGCTTTAGCTTTGTTTAATGTTAATGTCGCCATCTTGACAATTGCAAATTCTCACATCACTGGACATACATAATAATACAAATTTTTAACTTTGTTATGTTTACAATGGAGATCTACGTGAACCAACTTCCGACCGCTTTGCATTCATCAGCTTACTCCCCAAGTAAAGCGAGCGTAAAAAAGTTTTACTTCAATAATTTCTTCATTTTATGACCGTCTGCGTGCTATGTCCTGTATCGTCCGTTAGCATCAGGTGAGAGGTAGTCAACGTTGGCATATTTGTACATAAAAAAAATTGCGGCATTGTTATAGGTGGCCGAGGTGGCGAAAGACGAGCATGACAATCTTTTTAGATGTCAACATTGGCAGAACGTTTGTTCAAATTAATTAAACCCTGAACCCAACTTACAAGCCAAAGGTCATGGGTTCAAATCTTACAATTTATAGGCTTAATTCATAAATATAAAAATAATTTAACAAAAAGCACAGACCCAGGTGTCTGTGGAAATTCAGATTAAAAAAAATAATCTTACAATGCTTGAGTTTGTTTTTTTGATGAAATAAAACATATAGGTATTGCTAAGAATACTTTTTTTAAAGTGTGTATTTTTTAACTTGAAATAAATTTAATGAATGCCTTTTGAATTCCCGCTTCAATACGCAGATATTAGCAGCGACTCTACACTTTAATATATTTTTAATGGTAGCTTTGAATAAATTCATAACGAGAGCATCTTTTAAAACTGACTGTAAAAAATATAAATAAATCACATTTTCACAAATCTCTAGAAGCACTTTTTGTTTGGGATCGATAGAACAATAAACTAAAATCGCCACAAATATGGATATGGCCTTTCAACCTCAATAATGTGCTAACGTACAATATAGTTGCAGTTACGCAACTTTATACAAAAATATACCAAACTAAAAAATCTAGCTCTAAAATTTAAATTTTTGACTACTTAGACAGAAGGATCAACACTGAAAAATAAGAAGAAAAACATAACAAAGAAACTATTCTTCAATAGCTGTCAGAAACAATAACAATAAGTCTATGCCAGTTATTCTGCCGCCAAGCAGAAGTGCATAAGCGCTGCTGTGTTCCGGCTTGAAGGGTACTGTAGCTAGTGAAATTACTGCGCCAATGAAACTTTATGACCTGATCTCCCAGTCCAGTAATAAGATTAGTGCTGATGTCTCAGGATGACGTGCGCAGTGCAGTGTCACGCGAAACTCTATACTTTAGAGTTCCGAGTGACACTGCAACTGATACGGGCAGCCATAGACGTTGGTGGTTACTTTTGATTTGATTGCGTTACTTAACAGATATTGTTCTTTTCAGACTAAACATTCGGTATAGCTATTTATAAATGAAAAATATGTATTTCGCCGAAGATTTTTATAATGTCAACAGGAATATTTTTTCAATACATTATAATAATTAAAAGGATCCCATTATTATTTCTATGAAAGTAGTATGTTCTAAAAAAATAATAATTTAAAATACCTAGTAATACCTTTTTACCTCTCGGTAAAAACGTTTTTCATTTATTTCAAAGGTGGAGGTCAGGTGGCACCACCTCCACCTTTGACTATTCATCATTTATGAAAATATTTATGGTACGCCTGGATTTGATTTGATACAGCGTGCGTTCTCTTACTGTTAGTACTGTAATCAGTAGCTGTTATTCAAAATATTCATGAGGACATCTAGACTTGCAAGCGGTTTGAAGCAATCCGAAGTACGACCGCAGTGTCTGGGTTGACATAGTCGCATTCGACCGCTATTATTGGATAACAATACAATACAATACAATAAATCTTTGTTGAACACCAATAAAAAAAACCTATAAAAATACCAGCAAATACCAGTGTTAATTTTAAACTGCGTTAGAATCCACTCGAGAGACTTGACGAGCTTGGCGTTAGCCATGGTCGCCCATTACAGATGCAGTACCATTCCGAACTCTAAATAACAAAGTTTATGACACTGCACTGCGTACGTCATTCTGAGACATCAGCACAGTATAGAGTAACAAAATTTTGAGAGGTTTTATTTCAGTAACTATATCATTAAAATTAAACTACTACAAAATTAAAACTATAAGCTGTATAAAACAAAAATGGAAAACTTAGGTGCGGTTTTTCAATAATCGGATATAAGTTGTTCGTCGGATAAAAAAAAGCACAGTGATAATGAAATGTAGTTTTTGTAAGGCGAACACTTAAAAAGCTATTGTTTTTTTTTGTTTTAGGCGGCTTATAATTCGGCGGCTTATAAGTCGGATAATCTTTGTCTAGTTATGACCGGTAGGCAGCGTGCCCAATATACTGGCAGCATTGCCACGTTAAATGGCAATGCTCAATCTTTCGCTGAAGTGGAGGCCAGCATTTTGGTCGCGTGTTGCTTCGACCAGACGTTAGAGAGATCCTTAAAATTTTGATGAGAACTCGGTTAGGGCACCTCCTAACCTAACCTTACCAGGTTAGGACACAAACTGGCATTTTTTCAATTCACTAGTTATTTTCGTTCACAGTGCTCTTCAAACCGGAATATAGACTTGGTGGAAGAGTATTCTGCCGGAAAGCAAATACTTTCAACAAAATATTTTTAAAAGCTGATATTTCTCGTGCTCTTTCAATATCAGATCTGTGTTGCCATTAATTTACGATAGCAGATATTTTTTTTAAGGTTTTAAGGGCTCTGTAGCTATTGAAATTACTGGGCAAATGAGTTTATCTGATCTCACAGTTGAGTAATGTTATTACCAGACTGTGCTGATGTCTCAGGATGATGTGCGCAGTGCAGGGTCACGCGAAACTTTAAACTATGGAGTTCCGAGTGACACTGTTCTGTTATGGGCGGCCGTGTCGCTTAACATCAGATGTACTACTAGCTCGTCACATCATTCACTGACATTTAAAAAAATTATCATCTCATATGTAATTCGCGCGTTAATTTTTGATGACAATGCTTTACTTTTTAGAACTAATAAATAAATATTATACAATAATTTAGATGATGAATAAAGGCCAAAGCATGCGTGGCTAGGCGGTAGCTCGTGCGACTTCAACTCAACATCCATGGTTCGAATCGGACTCGAACAGTCACACCAGTTAAGTATGTGCGGATTTAACTCGCTCTTGATGCCTCAAGTTGAAGACATTGCGCTATCCACCAACCCGCACTTGGCCAGTTCTCTCCATCATGACCTAATATATAAGTATAATGATATTAATAATGATAATAATAATTCATTTATTTTAACCTTAAAAAAGAATATATGTGGGTTTATCCCTGGATCACTAGCTTGGTAGTTAGTTATACTTATGTCACCATAAGTATACCAATAACTAAATAACTAACTAATTAATTAGCTCCCTTTATATAAAAGAAACTTGCCCGTGTCTCAGCAGGGGAAACGTAATGGTTTGATGATGGAAAGAAGAACGCTTCTCAAAAAGTCAACCATAATGGAATAAGTTAGGAATAAGGAACCAGCTTGTCAACAGTCTCCATGGATTTCAAACGGAAATCACTGTCGAATACGTTTGAAAAAGGAACGAGAGAAACATTTTATTTGACCCTCTTTAATCTATTTGTCCCTTTTGTGCAAATACTTTTTAAAATAATATATTAAGATTTGATTTGTGGACACTTTGCTGTGTACCTTGTGTTGACCTTTCGAAATGACTTGAATTGTAATTTTTGAATTTGGAGTCTTGGAATAAGGAGGACTATAAAGGTTGAATTAACTTGTTTGTATAGCTTTCGGTACTGTCACCGACAAAAGCGTCTACAAGTTATAACTGATGAGTGTATAGGTATCAGGAACAGATAATTAGCAGTATGTATAGAACAAGACTGATAGGCCTTACACCAATGACTTTTCTAGTTATGTGCAGAATTTTACTAGGTGGTAGGACTTTACTGCAAAGTTCGTCTAGGTAGGTACCACCGCTTTGCCAGTTATTCTACCGCCAAGCAGTAGTGCGCAAGCACTGCTGTGTTCCGGTTTGAAGGGCTCTGTAGCTAGTGAAATTACTGGGCAAATGAGACTTTATGATCTGATCTCACAGTTTAGTAATCGTATCACTAGATTGTGCTGATGTCTCTGGATGACGTGCGCAGTGCAGTGTCGCACGAAGCTCTATACTTTAGAGTTCCGAGTGACACTGCAGCTGATATGGGCAGCCGTGTCGTTTAACATCAGGCGAACGCCTAGCTCGTCACGTATTTCCTTAACATAAAAAAAATTGCAAATTTGCTCTATACAAATGCACCTTGGTACATACGATATGATGACCTCCATCGGGAACTTAATATAGAGGTTGTCACCAAAGTCATCCAGAAGTACGCAGAAAGCCATCAACCGACTTCACCATCACGTGAACGTTGAAGCAATCCAGCTGCTCGATCACATGGATATAGTTAGAAGATTGAAAAGAACAAAACCATTCGAGTTAGTGTAGTGTGTATTAAGTGATATAACGTAATGTAGTGCAGTGCAAGTAAGTGCTACCTACCTAAAAAGAACACAAGAACCAAGTGTTACCTTAATAGAGACAATAAGAAAAGTGTTATTGGACACATTCTTAGATAATTAGGTATTTAGAAAATTAAGTTAAATGTAAATTACTTATTAGCCTCATGGATGGCTAGATCTTAATATTAGTAGAGTGCTCAAAAAAGGTACTCTAGGAAAAAATAGTACATTATTGCAAAGGCAGCGAAATAGGCTATTGCAGGTCGAGTATGAGTTTGAAGGTCGAGCTGCAGGCGAGGACCTCAATGATACGAGACAGGCAATCGCCATTCAAAAATGCAAGGAAATAAAAAGGGCCTTTTATACAACAAATTTAATTTCTTCTTTTGATTTCACTGGAAGCAGGTTTTCCATCGCTAATTTAGCTTCCGATCTTAAATCTGGTGGAGTGCAGTCAATGTCCATTTCATTTTAACTTTCAGAATCATCGGAACTCATTACAATTTATTTTTAACAACCAAATGAACTCCGCTTTACCGCCAATTTTTTATTTTATTTTACAGTTTGTGCCTAAAGGTAAACGCATCTGTGGCTATACAGCCACGAGAACGCAATGTGTACGATAGATGAAAGAGTTCTAAATTCAAACAGCCCACCGTTTCATTCAACATTGCCGGTGCGCTCTTCGTTCCAAATTTAAAGTATGCGCCGGGAAGTGATTTTGGTTTTTCAGTCTACGTAAATATGATACTTCGCGTGTTCTTTATTCAAACGTAATAATAATATTTCCGCATGTTTAAGAAAACTCTTATAACGGCCTCTCGGCCCACTGTCCAGGGAGGCGTAGCTACATAGTCGCTTCAAAATACGCCGTGTAGCTTGTGTATCCCAGCTGAACTCTGCCGACGAGGCATATTGCGTACGCTTTTAATTATTTGTGTAAAAAAAACTTTGCGCGGTGACCCCATGTACATTTGAGGTACATGTGAGGTAATTATCTGATCAATATCTTCGATAATAGACAATGAAACTTCTCAAATGAAATGGGATTGTAGTCGGATTTACCCCTTTTTTAAATGATAAATTATACCTTAGTTTTTATGTGATCACATTTTAAACTCGTTTTAATCAGTGTCAGTAATTTTCCTTGTTTTTTTTTTTCAGAGGATCTATGCCGGATAAACTTGAATTTTAACATTACGAATTGTAATTGGACATTTTTTAAACGTGCAATGTGTCGGTAGCTACCACTAAATACAAATATCATATAACTAACTGCCACTACACTACAGAATACATTTGGACAGTATACAGTAAGACTCAATGCTGCAGCGTAGCGTACCCAACATGCTAGCTGCACTGTCCCGTTGAATTGCAATGCTGATTCGTTGAGCTAAATAAGTGCCAACATTTTGATCCCGCGTCGCATCGACCAGTCGTTCTGAATTCTGACATCGCTCGCCTACATCAATATGAAAGTAAGTAAAGTGACAAGTTAAGGTAAAGTAGATAAGCAAAGGTATAACGTAGAGGTATAAAAATAATCCTTAGTTGCGAAATCGGAAATGTATCACAATTTTTTACACGGGGTCTTGTGGATTTTCCCAATATACACAAAAGCAAAATTAGCTTGTTATTTCCAGATGTATCCGTTGTGTTTCTTTGAATACGGTTCGAGTAGTTTGCTAATCAAAAACGCTTTCGGATTATGATTTCATAGAAAAATGTATATATTTTTCTTTTGGGTAGGCGTAATCCCCTGTGTACAAATCATCGATGTGTGATGGAGTTACGCTTGACTTGAGCACGCTTGACTTGGGGAGTAAGCTGGCGAATGCGTAACGAGGCGAACGGTAGTTGAAGTTGATTCACGTAATATTATAGAAAGCCATGGTCCGCAGTCAGCGCCGAGCCGCCACCACCGCCGCCGCGCGTACTCCTTGAGGATGGGCATCTTTTTTGCCCGAACACCGGTCGAGTTATTCGACTGTATCTCGTGAGTTTTAGCCGTGTAATAGTTGTTTTGATTCACGTAGATCTCCGTCGTTAACATAACAAAGTTAAAATTTTGTACTATCATGTTTGTATGTCCGGTAAAATGACATTTTACAATTGTCAAAATGGCGACATTAACATTAAACAAAGCAGAAGTTTTGGCGGGAAAACGAAAAAGATCGCGTCGCCACATTGTATTATTTTCCTAAACATGTGTTATTTTCAGTGTTAGTGCATAAAATTGGTGGCATTTTATTCGTTAATTGCTGATTACAGGCATGAGTGTGGGAAAGTGGTATAATGATGGTGAAACGTTTTTTTCGTGTTGTTTCCAAAACTCCATAGAAGCTTCTGGTAAAGTTGTCACCGCTTTACTAGGAGTATGACTTGACTAGTCTAGACTATGACTTGATGACTTGGACTGTGACTTGACTTGACATATATATATTACTTAACTCGAGAAATTATCAATTACTTGACACTGGCTAAATACAACAAAGTGTGGAGCCATACCAAAAAAAAAACAAAGCAAAAACACAGTCATACCGGCCGATAGATGGAGCTGAAGAAGTTTTACTTCAGTCGTGTGGTCTAAAGCACACTCGCTTTTTTTGTTATATACAGACAAAAACAACAAAAAAAAATGATGAGCTAGTAAAACAAGTTAATAATAAAATAGGTTAGCAAGTGATTTAGTGAAACTTATTGAATAATGTATTCCTGACAAAGCCAGATGCATCACGAAAAAAGTAACGCATGCTCACAGATTATAAAATACTACAATACCCATAATTATCATTGGAATTTATTTAAAAGAAAGTCTTATATTCTGGCCTAATAGCTCAGTTGGCAGTAACTGAAATTTAGGTTATTGGTTCAATTCCCACCCAGAAGACATTTGTGTGATGAACGTCGATGTTTGTTCTGTGTCTGTCTATATTTTATTCTATGTATGTATACAAGTTTTATTTATTTCTATTTTTGACAGCCTTTGTGGTGTAGCGGTTGAGCAGGTCAGCTCTTGGGGGCGGGTTCAATTCCCGCGGCAGGACAAGTATTTGTGCACAGGAAAAAAAAGCGTAAATACTTGTTCTGAGTCTGGGTGTTGTGGGACCATGGTCCTCGTAGTTCCTAGGTCCCCTAGATACAGGGAATCCTACTTAGAGTCCAGGATCTAAGTATGTGATTGTTGGGTGTTATTATTATTATTTACAACATTGTCTGAGTATTATATAATATTTGACCGGCCCGATAGCTCAGTTAGTAGTAACCCTGCCTTCTGAACTGTGGGTTGTGGGTTCGATTCCCACCCAGGACAAATGTTTGTGTGATGAACATAGGTGTTTGTTCTGTGTCTGGGTATTATATTGTATTCTATGTATGTATTTACAAACAAAAAGTATCTTAGTATTGTATCAGTTATCTGGTTCCCATAGTACAAGCTTTGCTTAGTTTGGGGCTAGATGGCGCTGTGTGAAATGTCCACAGATATTTATTAATTTATTATATCATCTGGTTTTAGTTAAGTCAGTTCTCTCTTCAATAAACAGTCATAAAGTTAGAATAAGCACCTAATAACTCTTACTCATTGATCCTCTAAGTCTCAACGTAAATAAATCATTATTTTAATCAATTCGTTACTTAAGTGGTCTTTACACGGCTAGTTATGAAGTCCGTATTTTAGTCTCGTCGTCTCGACAAAGTGTACCTGTATACAGTCTATAGATACTGAATTGATCATTTGGAAGGTACATACTTCATCGTCCGACAGGACTTTTGGTATAATTATTTCGGTTCTGAATAATTATTAATGAACAAATGAAATAAATACTTGTGGACATTTCACACAGCGCCATCTAGCCACAAACTAAGGAAGCTTGTACTATGGGAACCAGATAACTAATAGAATGGTATTGGCGGGAAAACGAAAAAGATTGCGTCACCGCATTGTATTATTTTCCAAAACTTGTGGTTTTTTCAGTGTTAGTGCATATAATTGGTGGCATTCTATTCGTTAAGTGCTGGATTACAGGCGTGAGTGTGGGAAAATGGTGTAATTATGGTGAAATGTTTCTTTTCGTGTTGTTTCCAAAGCTCCATAGAAGCTTCAAGTAAAGTTGCCACCACTTTACTAGGAGTATGACTTTGACTAGACTATGACTTCGACTGTGACTTGACACATATTTACGTGAAATATCATTAACTTGATAAATTATCAATTACTTAACACTGGCTAAATACACAAGAGTGTGGAGCCAAAACATAAAAAAACTGATAGAATATATAGGTGTATACTTTTTGTTTGTAAATAGATACATATACAATATACAATATACACCTAGATACAGATTAAATATAATAATGATCAGATTTTTTTTTAAATCACGTAACCTAAATATTATTTCAAATGACAAAATTTTGCTTTTACGTAGTAAAATTTAAAAAAAAATGTTGGTGTTATAAGAACTTCACTAAATCTACAAATCAAAATTAAATAATCTCAGATAAGTATTTACGTACTTCTCTTTTGCCTCCCATTTTCCTACTTAATTATGAATGCTTATTGTTACTGTCTGCTAAAGAAAATTACATTTTAAACATAATATACTCAAAGTATAATACTCGTTTAATTATGTGTTTGTTATACAACACATAATTAAACGAGTCTGTCACAAGTCACAAGTCTGTCTGACATATTAACAACATCTTTGTTGTATTGCGATCTCAATCAAGATATTGTGTTCGAGTAGGTTTGTGGAAACGAAGTCATGTATAAGGATAATTCTGGAATGTTAAGGTGAATAAGGAATACTGGGCTCAATGGCGTACCTTGGGAGAGGCTTATTATGTCCAGTTGTGGGCTAATTTGAGAGCGTGATGTGACAAAATTCCTATTTTTTTCTTAATCTAAATATATATAACTTAAAGGTGACTGACTGATTGACTGACTGACATAGTGATCTATCAACGCACAGCCCAAACCACTGGACGGATCGGGCTGAAATTTTGCGTGCAGGTAGATGTTATGACATAGGCATCCGCTAAGAAAGGATTTTTCGAAATTCCACCCTTAAGAGGGTGAAATGGGTGATTGAATTATTTTCCCATAGGCGACGGCAGAAGTTCGTCTATAATAAAAGGCAATGTTATTTCGTTATTTTAACACGATCCATATCATATTGAAACAAGCATAATTTATTACTATTAATATTTTATATTTTTTGTGCTAATACCATCAATTGATTTATTTAATTAAAAAATGCTACGTCCATTTATTTGTTGTTATATTATTGTAGTATTTAGTTAATCGATTTATATTCTGAATTAATTAATATAAATAGTGCTTATGATCGACGTTTTAGTAAAATAAAATGAAATAAATTATTAGTAATATTCCATAGATTGTTACGATGATGAAAGGTAAATAATGAATGGGTTTTTGTCCAACAATACATACCATAGTGTTCACTGAACATTGTCTTCTCATTGTGTAAGATTCGTGGTTTGTTAAAATAGATTATTTAATTGCTCTTTAACGTCTTTCCCATAAAATAAATCACCCATGGTACTACTTAACCTCAAACTAACAATAACTTCGGGTTTACGTGTTCGATTCCTGCGGCAGGACAAATATTTATTTTGTGCACAGAAAAAAAAGCGCTTGTTCTGTGCCTCGGTGTTGTGGAACACAGGGAATCCTAGTTAGGGTCCAGGATCTATGTATATGATCGTTGGGTGTTATTATTATTAATAACTGGCTAAATTCTAAGGACTACACATTTCTGTAGTACCATGGGTAATTTTTAATTATATTGTTGGTACTATGGACGTACCTAGCGTGTACTATTACTAATTATTAACAGCACCACGAACGTCATTATTGATAGTACCAGATAGAAAAATCAGAAGCAATGTCTTGATCAAAGTGCTTCATTGCAAAATACCATCTTGGAGTCAATGGAAGAATATAATTTTGATTTTTGATGTGAAAATGCCTTACGATTTTATTTTTCTTCGATTACCCATATGTATAAAATAAGGTATAAAATAGGAAATTGACTAAACTTTATCAGCCTTATTAATAAACACGAACTAGCTTTAGACTAGTTACACCATCTTTTGTCTCTTTCGATCCAGCTAAATATTCCAGTAGCAAAAAAAGGATAAAAGCTGAAGTAACTAATCCGAAACTAATACCCGTTTATTAATAAGGCTGTATTAGTACCACAGACTAAGCATTTATACAGCCTCTGTGCTATGGTGGTTGAGCAGGTTAGAACATAGCCCGGAGGTGGCAGGGTCGATTCCTGCGACAGGACCAGTATTATTGCACAGAGAAAAAAAAGCGCAAATACTTGTTCTGAGTCTGGGTGTTGTGGTACCATAGGAATCTAGTTAGGGTCCAGGATCTATGTATTTGATCGTTGAGCGTTATTATTTTTATTATTTACACTCTATTTTAGTAGGTACTGAGCTGTCTTTTTTAGGTATTGAGCTATCTTTTTCAACGGAGAATAGTAATTCAATTGTTTTCATACAGCCAAAAGAAATTCCGTGGGAAATCTTGACTTCATTTAATAATTTGGCTTTTATAAGCACAGAACATAATAAAAAAATACCGGTATAGTATAATAAGGTTATATTTTCTTTTCACGTCATCGGCTCGGTGCTTTCGTATTTTTGGTACATTATGGATTGTACGTGAAATCACAATATATTTTGAGATTGTTATTTTGTAATACTTGGTAAGGTAACGCAAATTCTAAGGTCCGTAGAAAAACTATGTCAGATACCTTATATTTTGTGATACTTGATTAGGTAACGCAAAGTATAAGGTTTATGTCTCTAGAAAAACTATGTCAGCTACATATTGTAAAGATAAAACGGGTCTATTCGCGCACAAAAATTATCAAAACATTATTTTGACGTTTCGACCAAGTTGCATTGGCTGTGGTCACGAGGGGGCTTACAATATGAGTTCAAGTCGCAAAAGCTTAAAAAGTGTTATGTCAGGTACCTTATGTCCGGGGGCGAGTTGACTGGACTGCAGTCGCGAACCTTTCTCGCCCCGGTACGGCAGACGAGGGCTCACGGGGGGTTTTAGTGGGCTCGAGTCCCACATACCCCCTGCCACCAAAAAAAAAGGTACCTTATGTCCGTCTGCACTAAGCAGCTCCTAAGTTCGCACTTCGCGAGCCCCTGGTTTCTCGTATATTTGTCAAACTCGTGTCGTGTCAATACCCCAAATGATGTACGCTCGTTGGTAGTACCTAAGTATTTTCATTTTTATTTGCATTTGAATCGAGTTATGTTTTGTTTTACTTACTATGAAGTTATTTTACAAATATACTATCTATTATTCAATTCAGTTTATCATTCAATGATAATGATAGTTAATGAACTTACTGTCATATAAAAGCATTTTATATAAGCACTAACTCCATAGCTGCTGAGATAGAAAAGTAAAAGTAAGAAGTAAGTTAGAGAGAGAATGAGACCGAAGAGACAGGAAGAGCATTATGAGAAAGAAGGAGAATAAGGAGAAGGGGTGATACGAGAGAGAGATGGAAGAAGCTAGTAGAGAAAAAAGAAACTGTCGAAGGAAACGAGAGAGAAAAAGAAAGAAGACAGTTAAAATATAAATATTTGTGGACATTTCACACAACGCCATTTAGTCGCAAATTAAGCAAAGCTTGTACTATGGAAACCAGATAACTAATGAACAAGAAACCAGATAACTAATAAACAAGAAACCAGATAACTAATGAACAAGAAACCAGATAACTAATAAACAAGAAACCAGATAACTAATAAACAAGAAACAAGATAACTAATAAACAAGAAACCAGATAACTAATATACAAGAAACCAGATAACTAATAAACAAGAAACCAGATAACTAATAAACAAAGTAACCAAGTGTTTCGCTGCTTGGCGGTCATATTCATTTATAACTTAAGCATTTTGTATAAAGTTTGTGACAAAACCGACACGCGCGCGTCAACCAATGAAAAATGTGAGAGATACCGTCAAACTCTGCAATTTGTGGCGCGCCGTTTTAGAAAAGCTTTAAATTTTAATGTTACTCACTGTCACATTTATTTCGGTATTTTAGCTGACAAAGTTAGGTTTAAGCTGGAAACTAGTAAGTAAATTCCTATTATAAATTTATTATTTTTAATTTTATTCAACAAAAACGTTAATATGAGACAGGTACTCCATAAATAAAAATTACAACTAATAAAACATTATTAACAAAACAAATATGCTATCCAACTCACCACCGCGCAAGGTCCCCAGAATACTGGCAGCATTACCTCGCTGAATTAGAAGACTAATGTCCGTATTACAGAACGATGCTCAGTCATCGATAGTTGCTCAAGCAGAGATTTCATTCACTAATTGATGACTTTGTGAATGAAATCTCTGCTTGAGCACCGATCGATGACTGAGCATCGTTCTGTAATACAGACCTTAGCTTCTGAGCGAAGTATGTGCCAGCTCTGGGATCCCCCGAGGCGAATTTATTATTAATAATTTATCATTTATATTAAATCTATCATCAGGCCAGACAGATTAGTTGACTATAACTGTCTCAGATGAAGCATAGAGTCTATGCTATTTTTTAAATTATATAATAACTTAAAGACAGAGATTCATACATATTATTGGCCTCTAGTCGGCTATATTATATTATATTATATTTACTTATTTACAGTAGGTAAAGTTCGGACTTTACCTACTGTAAATAAGTAAATAGAGATAAAAGTAATGAGATTTCTTTTATAATTTTGTCTTGAAATTAAATATGCTGTTCTAAAGGAAGATTTGCTTAATTCAAAGATAACTTTGATTAAATCGGGACCACAAAGTAGCTTTGCGGCTATGGATTAAAGCTAATGTGTATACACATTCAGGTTTAGTCGTGAGTTAGAATACCGTGTACCAAATAGTTTCTTTAAAAAAAATACAGTAAAGTTTTGTAACGGGATATTCACTTTTTTACAATATGAACTGCGTAAAGAATTATGCTAGAGGCTTGTATTTTTGTGAGATTAAATTAGGATTTGGGTCCCGGGACGTCTCGTGTCTCGAAGTCCTGGGACTTTGAAAATGTTTGGAATTCACAAACCCTAGATAAAATGCAAAACGAGAAGACTGCAAGAGAACTAAAGTCGCAGAACTTATTGGCTCTTACAACTGGCAAAAGGCAAGCGCAAAAGTAACCACCAATCGGAAAAAAGGTTCTGGAGTGGGGACACAGTATAACCTCCTCTCCCTTCCTAATTTTGACCGTTAAAGTTTAAAATATAATAAGAATCGTACCATATTACCTACACATTAAAGAATATTTTTAGGTTTTGCTATCTGAGCGAAATATTGTCTTTATGTCTGTATTGTCTATATTGTCTGGTGTTAATGCATATGCCGACGGATGTATTATTTAATGGACAGCTATATGACATGAAACATAATTAGGTAAAGCCACTAAATATTGCGTGTTTCATTTTTTTGTACTGAAGTTTGCAAATGTAGCGGGAAACCCCTTCCAGGGTAATCGATCCAGGCGCTACGTTTCTTTTTAGATTGGTTTTTCTATACTAAATATCAAGTTATCTAGTGAAATGGTATCCCTATGGTGCAAGTTTGCACTTTACTGTACTGGATATCGAACGAACATTTTTAACTGACTTCAAAAAAGGAGGTTCTCAATTCGACTGTATTTTAAAAATATTTGTTACCTTTAAAATTTCGACTGGGTGAACCGATTTTGATGATCCTTTTTTTATTTGAAAGCTGGTGCTTCCCTTGTGGCTCCATTTTTGGTCCAGTTCTGACAATGGCATCCATGAGAAAACCATATAATAAACTATATTTTTTTATGATTGGTCCTCTTACCTCGAGACATAAAATAGATCTAATTGATCGATATTTTAATCAGTATTCCTTTTTTTGGTTTCTTTCATGTCAACCTAACGAACCTATTGGACACCCATTGAATTTTTTGTCACTGAATATGTCTAAAAAAAGAGAATCAAATATTATTTATTATAAAAAAAAAATAATTTAAAAATTAAACATTAAGTACATTATTTATTTTTAAACGTGGTCATTTACAATTTATAGATAAATTAGATATTACAGGATCAAATAATATTGTTCCTAATATTATCTGTGTATGTATTATTTTATCACCATATTGTGTATATATTATATAGCCATACGTGTTCGTAATTAATCACTTTAGTGATTGAAACTTTTACTAACAGTATCCACATTCCAATTTCAAATAACTTTAAGGTCCATATTACAGAACGATGCTCAGTCATCGATCGGTGTTCAAGCAGAGATTTCATTAATAAAGTGATCAATTAGTGAATGAAATCTCTGCTTGAGTAACGATCGATGACTGAGCATCATTCTGTAATACAGACCTTAGTCTCTAGCAGCCTTATTAATAAACACGAACTAGTTTTAGACTAGTTACACCATCTTTTGTCTCTTTCGATCCAGCTAAATATTCCAGTAGCATAAAAAGGACAAAAGCTGAAGTAACTAATCCGAGACTAATACCCGTTTATTAATAAGGCTGTAGATATTAAAGAGTTATTGTAGACCCCGTTTACGAAGAATGTCTTTTGAATAGATTTGATAAAAAATATGATTATTAATACGCCTCAGGTAAATTGTTTAAATGTAATTAAGAGGGTAGGTAATTATGAAGAGCTTTGCTTTATTAAAGGTGCTTCGGTAGGAAAATAAGATAAAGAACTTCATTAGGCTATCACTTACATTCGGACTTTAAAATTAAAAAAAAAATAGATGTAAAACATATAATACTTTATGTTTTCAAAAATTACTTTATCATGATCAAATATAAGACACAATAAAACTTCTTAATCTTCTTCTCTTCGTGTAATGGTTCGCTATCGCTTTTTAGCTATAATTCTCCCAATGTCAAGTGAGGAATCATTGTATGGTTATGTCATGTCAAAGTGTTAATTTGTCAGTCAAAATGCCACAGTCAATTGATGGATATTTTACTGAAGGCTCTAGGAAGCCTTGAAGAGAAAAAGATAAGGCATAGTTTTAATACTTGGAACCAATTGCACGTTCACGAACACTTAACGGAAAATAATCCACCCTTATCACACATTAAAATTCAAAAATAAAATGGAAAAAAAATCAAAATTTTCAACCGCCATTTTCGGAATCTATTCAACATCATCATCATCATCATCAGCCTATATTAGTCCACTGCTGGACATAGGCCTCTCCCAAGGCACGCCACTGAGCCCAGTCTTCGGCTCTACTCTTCCAGTTGCTACGAGCTACCTTGCGTATGTCATCGCTCCATCTTGCCGCAGGGCGTCCTACACTACGTCTGCCGATTTGCCACCCACCTATTCAACGACCCACAATAAAACTTCTTTATTAATAAAATCATTAACTTTTTAAACGCTCATAGCTTGTCACAACCTGACAATTCAATTTCCTAAAGCAAATTAGATGCTTGATAGCTTTACGAAGTAAAACATTTTACAAGTTGCAAAATACATTATAATGAGAGAAATGTTCTTTAGTAGATTAGGGGAAGGTTGCTTTAGTCGTACCACGACGTAAGTCGTACTCCAGTAACATCTGACGTCACGATTTACAAGTGTCATCTAGTGCATTTAAATTGAACTATTTAGTCGTGCAAACGAAAAAAATTTAGTGGCCCGTTAGCTTTAGTGACAGTAAAATAATTCAAAGTTAGGTTTGTCACTGTTTTAATTTAATTTTGAAAATCATTGTAAGGCATTTAATATTTACTAACTTACTGTTGTCCTTGCGTACACGGGGGCAATACATATGGTACTTATAGTTTTGATGTTATTTGTTATCAGTTGTGTGTCACGAGTAATTATTTTTTCTTTCTTTTCCAATTTTCCAATTCCAAAAAATGAAATTATCTCCTAAAATCATACCTATCTGCAGTAGTAGTAGGTATCACGAATAACAACATTTGTATTTTAACCGATTTCAAAAAAGGAGGTGGTTCTCTGTTTTTTCAACTGTTTGTTACCTCAGAACTGAACTGACTGATTTTGATGATTATTTTTATTTGAAATCTGGTGCTTCACATATCGTCCCATTTCGATTTGGTCTAGCTGACAATGGCATCCATGCGAAAACCATATAAGTTTGAAGTCTTTTAAGTTTTTTAACCTTTGTTAGTTATTGATACGAAATCCTGTTATGGTATTGTATAGATTTATGATTTTAGTACTGAAGTTTCATTCTAAGTACGACCTATAGGTGCTATAAATTAGGCAATCGGTTGCTTAACTCGTACCAAAAGTAATTTTTTTAAATATACCTACTTCAATGAAATATAAAAAATATATATAATATTTTGATAAAATATATGTTTACTAAACCTGACTTATAGCTTAATAAACAAAGAATTGTACGTAAAAGTTTTTGTGCAATATTAATTTGCTTAAAATTACACAGGTTTCTCTTAGGGTGTACGACTTAGGCAACCTTACCCTACATGCGGTAAATTAAAACTTCCTGAACGTTTGAGCTTAAAAAATTGTTTCAAACTCAAAGTCAAAGGGTTTGTTCCAAATAGGCTATTTTTAGCATTTCTACAAGTCAAAAAGAGATAAAGTACTTAAAATACTTAAATTAAGTTATTGTACTAAGCATGTAAAATCACAAAGTGTTTGATGTCAAATATTATATTGCAAGCCCATTAGGTACAATATGTGAGTTTAAAAAAGTTCTCTTTCTGGTGCAAGCATCCGGCAGAATGCAAAAAAGAAAAGCTTAAAATATGAGGCAGAATTATTAAAATACCACATACCTTGTCAAATTCAAAAATATGTGATTTCTATTTTGCCTACTCTGTACATTTTTTTTTTATTTCTATAAATATCAAAATCTGTGAACTAGGTAAGTGCTTAAATAAAAATAAAATATTTGTGAACTAGATAAGTACTTATAAAAAAATTGTGTTGTATTGATAAATGTAAGGTTAAATGAGTTTTAAAATTTGGAATTTTCGTTAACCATAATTCAAAAAAATAACCCTGCAAGAATACAACATTTTATGACATAAACTTACCTTTAAATAATGTTGCAATGAATCAGCAATCGCTAAGCACTCAGCATAACTTTTCTGACGATACCTCGCCTGAGAAAACAGCGCGTTGCGCCTTGTATTTCGCACGGGAAAGTTGCGGACAACTGATGAAAAGCGCGCGAACGATCCTCTACTTACGCTGACCGTCGACCAATCAGCGCCGCCGTACGCCTCCGCTAAAACGCACCATCCAATCACGCTAAAGGGGAAACACTTAAAAACTTTAATAGGTTTTTCATGTTGACACTATTGAATGCGTTCAAATCATTGGAAAATTATCATTTATCACACTATCTTTTCTGAATAACGATATACGAATTAACGATAAATTTTATAGTGCTTATGTGAGGGGTTTTTTGCGAGCGGCTTTTATGAAATATCTTTATGTGGATTACATAGATAAATTACAAAAGTACCGCTTTAGCTTTGTTAGAGCTTACGAAAATGGTATTTGGACACCAATTCATCACGTTTTTAAATAGCGCCCACTTTACCACTTTGCTTTGCACCATTTGTAAAAATTTGCGTATATATTTAAGGAAACACAAACATTTCTATTAGGAAATATTTGAGAGTAACTCAAATGTTTAGTAAAATCCTACTTAAAATGACAGCTTAAAATAATAGGTAATAAGCCGTAGATAATTTAGTGAGTATATACTTACTTACGTTATTTTGTAACTTAAATAAATCTTAGGTTCCTTCTAAGCAACGATTATGGACAACCTGTAAATTTGAGTAATGTTTTCAATTCCATAATTTTTTCTTAGACTTTATTTAACTAAGTATACATAAGTACCTAATATAAGATTTAAAACTGTCATATCACTTTTTTTTTAATATAGTTTATTAGCCGTTTGGCCCTGGAGGTTGAGAATGGGACAACTCCATCTCTTCCCGCGGGTGCCGTAACAGCTAGTTAAGGGACTATCCCCCTATATATTACCATATATACCATTGAAAGCCTCTGTGGTGTGGTGGTTGAGCAGGTCGGCTCATAACCCGGAGGCGGCGGGTTCGATTCCCGCGGCAGGGCAAGTATTTGTGCACAGAAAAAAGACCAAATACTTGTTCTGGGTCCGGGTGTTGTGGGACCATGGTCCTCGTAGTTCCTGGGTCCCTAGACAAGGGGGATCCTAGTTGGGGTCCAGGATCTATGTATGTGATCGTTGGGCGTTGTTATTATTAATATTATTAGATATTATTATTCAGGGAATCAGCAGCAGCATTCTCCTCGGTAGATTAAAATCTGCGATCACCAAACCGCCTTCCAAACGTTGATTATAGAGTATTTTCTAATGGGTAACCATAAAATACTAGATTGAAAAATACTGTTTGTCTTCTTAATAAGGTACAGTCAAACACAAAAGTTGGAGAAATTGTCAATTTTATAAACGATCCCTATTTTACCTTTTTGCTTTTACCTACCTAAAATTAAGTGTAGGTATACTTTGTACGTTAGAAGTGGTTAAATGAAACAGGGTGTCCCAGGAATATTCCTGGTACGCCCTTCAGGCGAAATTGCAGATAACGATACACGGGGGCGTATGGTATTTGGTATGATTTCTAGAACACTCTTTATATATTACTCATAAATAAATAAAGCCCAACGAGGAGTTTAGGCGGGAAAGCGAGAAAGATTGCGTCACCGCATTGTATTATTTTCCTAAACTTGTGTTATTTTCAGTGTTAGTGTATAAAATTGGTGGCATTATATTCGTTAAGTGCTGGATTACAGGCGTGAGTGTGGGAAAATAGTATAATGATGGTGAAACGTTTCTTTTCGTGTTGTTTCCAAAACTCCATAGAAGCTTCAAGTAAAGTTGCCACCACTTTACTAGAAGTATGACTTTGACTAGACTATAACTTGACTGACTTGACTTGATGACTTCGACTGTGACTTGACACATATTTGCGTGAAATATCATTAAATTAATAAATTATCAATTACTTGACACTGGCAAAATACACAAAAGTGTGGAGCCAAAACATACAAAAAAAAGCTCAACGAACTCATACATAGATCCTGCCCTCTAACCCTCCCCTCTAGCTTATCAGGGCTGCTGAAGCTCAGTCTGTCATTAAGGGTCTCATTATACGTAAAGCCCCCAGCGCTGATGGTACAGCAATATATTGGTCAAATACTTCAGTCCCCTTGGTCCACCTCCTAGTGAGCATCTTCAATGAGGTTATATATATTTTTATGTTTTACGTTAGCGAATGGGGTGAGGAGTTAGTAATTCACCTGATGTTAAGTGACACGGCCGCCCATGACAGAACAGTGTCGCTCGAAACACTAAAATATAAAGTTTCGCGTGACACTGCTCTGCGCAAATCATCCTGAGACATCAGCACAGTCTGGTAATAAGATTACTCGACTGCGAGATTAAATCATGAAGTTTCAATTGCCCAGTAATTTCACTAGCTACTATGCCCTTCAAAGCGGAACACAGTAGTGATTGCTTACTTGTTTGGTGGCAGAATAACTATCAAAGCGGTGACAGCTATCTAGACGAGCTTTGCAGAAAAGTCCTACCACCTAGTTGCTAATTGCTCATTCCCCGTTGCGTGCAAGTCCGCTGACATCATCGGCATCCCCAAGGCAGACAAGAAAGCTACCGAGCTCTCTAGCTACCCGCCTATTAGTCTTCTCAATACAATGGAGAAGATCTACAAGCGTCTCATTTGGAGGCGTCTCTGGTCCCATGTCCACGAACATAAACTCCTTTCCCGACGTGTAGTTCTTTCGAGCAGACACTTTTGCGTTCAACAAGTATACTGCATCATGGAGCACGTTGTTAAAGGTTTCAACCCGAAGCCAAAACCCAAAGGAACTAGTGAAACTCCGACCTCCACTGGAATACAACAAAAAGCATACATAGCTCCTGGGCCCTAACCTACAAGGATTCTCTGAACCTACAAGGGAGGGAGGAAGGCTTGGGAACTATAAGGACCATGGTTCTACAATACTCTGACACAGAACAAATATTGCAATATTTTTCAAGTGCACAAATACTTATACTGTAGCGAGAACCAAACCCGTCGCCTCAAGGTTATGAGCCAACCTCCTCAACCACCACATCACATAAGCTGTCGTATTATATTTAATGTACCTAATCTATACAAAAATTCAAAGTCCTGACTGACTGACTTATATATCAACGCACAACCTAAACCGCTGGTCCTAGAGACTTGAAATTTGGAGGGCGTGTTCTTTGTAAAGTGTAGGTATCCACTAAGAAAGGGTTTTTCGAAATTCCGCGCCTAACAGGGTGAAATGGTTTATAATGTTTGTTTTCGTGGAAAAATATGCCATTCGTCGTACATTATTCCTACAGGCCACGCGGGCGAAGCCGTGGGCAGAAGCTAGTATCACAATTTGCCTATAATTTAAGTAAAAGAGTACATTAAAAGATGAGTTTTAAATTGCAATATGTTGCAGACTGTACTTACATACTTAACTTCATATTTCGATAGCTTAGCGGACGTGCGCATACAGAGGTGCCAAGTTAACTAAGTTCTCTATGTACCTACGGACGTACCCTGATATCATAGGTAACATTAAGTTAGAAATTCTTTGGTTGAAGAAATGCAAAGGAGTTGGAACTGTTTTCCAAGACCTATGCAAAAGCAAGTTAAGTCCGTTTAGTAACCGTAGTACCTAGCAGTACCCAAAATAAGGATTTTCCCAAATATACACAATTTATAAAAACAGTTTAAGAGCACACTACAATACAATACAATACAATACGATACGATACGATACGATACGATACGATACGATACGATACGATACGATACGATACGATACGATACGATACGATACGATACGATACGATACGATACGATACAATACAATACAATACAATACAATACAATTCAATACAATACAATACAATACAATACAATACAATACAATACAATACAATATAATACAATACAATACAATACAATACAATACAATGCATTGCAATGCAATTCAATGCAATACAATACAATACAATACAATACAATACAATGCATTGCAATGCAATTCAATGCAATGCAATACAATACAATACAATGCAATGCAATTCAATGCAATGCAATGCGATGCAATGAAATGTAATACAATGCAATGCAATACAATGCAATGCAATACAATGCAATACAATGCAATACAATGCAATACAATGCAATACAATACAATGCAATGCAGTGCAATGCAATGTAATGCAATGCAATCAAAACAAAATACAATAATACTTTATTGAAGACGAACATACCTATATAACGAAGCATTTTGAAAAACTTGGTGTTGTAGACTTACATACTAAAAACAAAAATAATATATTACAGGTAAAGTCAAATTGAAAAGATTTATTGCAAATAGACTATTATTAGTACTTTTACAAGTAATTCAAGTATAATTACTTACAATATAAAGTCATCAATAATAAACTTATGATACATAACAAGATATATGTAAGGTATTTGTAGATCAGGTCTTTCGGTACAAAATCCGTTTAACCGCCTCTGCCAACCGCGGCGGCGCGCGGTGCCGTGTGATAAACGCCTTATGGAGGCCTATAATAATAATATTATAACGCCCAACGATCACATACATAGATCCTGGACCCTAACTAGGATTCCCTGTGTCTATGGACCCAGGAACTACGAGGACCATGGTCTCACAACACCCAGACTCAGAACAAGTATTTTACCATAACACCAATGCATGTATATTTTTTATAAATGTATTTACTCATAAAAACAAAAAAAAAGACGTGTTACATCCTAGACCGCATCGTCACTTACCATTAGGTGCGATAGTGGTCAAACGCAAGCCTATCTAACAATAAAAAAGGCAAGTCACCACCATGTTAGATGACTTCAAAAAACGGTCTATGAAAATAAACCAGACAATATCACAGAATAAATAATAGTACATATCATGTTTAAAACTACTAGGTACCTATCCACCTATTCATTCGTTATTCAACTCGCGTTGTACCGTTTTGTGTGGAACTTTGCGATAAAAATATAATTTTATACTACCACTATACGGGAAAAATAAATGTTTGCAAAATGTTGAAATTTTGCTTTGCGTTATGTTGGCATTTTTAAATTGGCTCAAGGTTGGGATAAAAGTTGTCTAAGCAGCTTTCATACAATTATATTATACATAGTTTTCTTTAAATTTTGCCTTTATAATTTTGTAGTTTTTATTTAATAAGTATTAAGTCATCAGCCGCAGCAGCGCATCAGCAGTATTGTTGGTCCAAGAACTATATACCTATGTTATAGTTGTTTTTTTATTATTGTCATAATAATCATATTATACTATGTTAATCACAAAAATGTTTGTCTTGTATATGTAGATATGTTAAGTTATATTTATATATAAGTTGAAATCTGTTTTGTGCTCTAGCCTTCGTTAATTGAAACACAAAGCGCAATATTATTTTGGCATAATGAACATGAAACGTGGCACACAAAGGCCAATTAATCAATCTACAAATATCGACTGACACTCATTAGTAAAATATGACAATAACGGAATGGTTCTACCCACTAGTGTGTAGGCGCGGGTATGAATAGGGATGCACCGTACTTGGGGTAACTGGATTTCGGCCAGACTTATAGAATGTTTTCTCCGGATGACATCCGAAAAAAACATATATATAAGTCAGGCCTATTTAACATTTCTTCATAACATTAATTAAATTAATACTCTACCAGAATATCAACCCAATTATGAATAAATAGAAAATTAAAATAAAATTAAAAACTATGCAGTACGAAAACTTAACCTTAGAAGCCGCTACCAGTAGGCAACTTGTTACTTGGCCAAAATGCTGGCGGTATTATTATACTCTTTGGTCTTAAACCGGTCTGGCCCCAGCCCATATAGTTTTATTCCTTTCTTAATTCTTAAGACAAATGTTTAGCGCTGGGCACAGGCATCATGAATTGGACAGATAGGTGAAAAAAAAAAACGAGTGTGCGTGAAAAAAAAACGTAGACAAGTAAAACTTCTTTAGTTAACCGGCATAACTTTGTTTTTGCTGTTTAATATTAACGTCGCCACTTTGTTAATTGTAAATTGTCATTTTACCGGATATACATGGGATATACCCACATAGTAATACTAATTTTAAATTTTGTTATGTTGACTATGGAGATCTACGTGAATAAACTTCAACTTCCTTTCGCCTCGCATTCACCAGTTTACACCCGAAGTCAAGCGTGCGTCAAGAATTATAACTTCAATAAAATTATGGCCGGACAGTCTCATTACTAAAGCTACATGCACCGTTTGGTGGACTGTCAATTAGGTCTGATTTTGTTTGACTGTTAGCAATAATTGACCACAGAAAATCATACAGTTCAAGAATCGTCACTTCATGCTCCATACCTTATACAAGGACTTTGATTTTACTAACCAACTTCAAAAAGAGGAGGTTTTCTATACGACTGTATATTTTTCTGATTGGTTCCTCAGAACTTCCGACTGGGTGAACCGATTTTGATGATTGTTTTTTCAGTAATACATAGTATAGTACACGCTTCCTTAGTTTGTGGATAGTTGGTGCTGTGTGAAATGTTCATAAATATTTAGTTATTATTTATTGATTGTTTTACTATTTATTTTCCGCTTATAACTCCAGGAATATAATAACGTAACAAACTATGTTGCTTTGATCACAAAGACAGCACAGAAAAATGCACCATATGGCGTAACCGAGATTTAAACGACGTTGTCGAGGTCGGTTAAAATAATCGGGTGTTTATGGTATTTAACCGTCTTTACGTTGTGGTGAACACCAAAAACGGTTTAACAGACCACAGGCCGTTAAACTGATAACCGGCTGTTTAAAAATCTGGTGATTTCCATAGTCGTGATGTCGTGTCGTGATTAATCAAGTGATGGCCTTGTAACGTTCCGGATAATCGTTACCGCCATCTATGACTCGCAGAAAAAGTCTTGTTGAACTTCATAATTATAAAACCTTTAAACACCTTGTTCTTCTTCGTAATGTTTCTCAGACTATTTGTAAGATGGCGTTTATATCAATGCTACATTTCTTGAGATAAAACTAGTTGTAGGGAAAAAATAAATAATAGAAAAAGATCGCGTTACTCCATTGTATTATTTTCCAAAACTTGTGTCATCTTCAATGTCAGTGCATAAAATTGGTAGCATTTTATTCGTTAAGTATGAGAAAGTAGTATAATGATGGTGGTTTTCGTGTTGTTTCCAAAACTCCATAAAAGCTTCTGGTAAAGTTGCCACCACTTCACTAGGGGTATGACTTGACTAGATTATGACTTGACTTGATGTCATGGCCTGTGACTTGACTTGACACATATATTAATTAATTTGAAAAAAAAGAAATTACTTGACACTGGCTAAGTACACAAAAGTGTAGAGCCAAACCAAAAACCAAAAAAAAACATCAAATTTATGACAAGTAAACGACTACCATGCAAGTAACTGTATTATACAGCCAGGAATGTGCGACCAAATAATGCACACCATTATTGTTCGATCAGCTAGACGATCATGTAACTTGATTTCAGAGTTTTTTTGGCAGGAAAACGAAAAAGATCGCGTCGCTACATTGTTATACTTATTGTATACATAACACAAGTTTTGGAAAATAATATTCCAAATCTTGTGTTATTTTCAGTGTTGGTGCAAAAATTGGTGGTATTTATTCGTTAAGTGCTAGATTACATGCATGAGTATGGGAAAGTCGTATAATGATGGTGAAATGTTTCTTTTCGTGTTGTTTCCAAAACTACATAGAAGCTTCTGGTAAAGTTGCCACCACTTTACTAGTAGTATAACTTGACTAGACTATAGCTTAACTTGATGACTGGTGGACTGTGACTTGACTTGACTTGACACTATATAATTTTAATTAACTTGAGAAATTATCGATTACTTGACACTGACTAATTAAACAAAAGTGTGGAGCCAAAAAAAACTTGATTTCAACATAATATAGAAACACAAATTTGTATGGATTTGATAGTTTCAATACGTAGTTTATGTGCATAGCTACTTGTTAAGAAAGAATATTTTATTAGTTAAACATAGATCTACTGATTTACTCTGTGGTTCCTTAGTTACCTAAAGTTGGTTTTAATCCGTCTATCAAAAATCTAATTCTGAAATTTTGACTGTATTTTTTAATGTTATTAAAGTTATACATCTAGGGCTGTGGTTTAACTATGCTACTATGGAAATTGTCAAATTAGGAATGCAATTTCTCCTGATGGATTGCAATCAGAGTTCCATGATCACCCCTTAGCAGAGGTTCTTTCGTTCTTCTCTTATATATATATCATAACTACTACTACATAGTTACTAAGTAGTACTAAATAGTTCAATAACATAGCAACTACTGATAAAAACTACCTACTACAGTAAATATATATATAAATATATATATATATATATCTCGGATCTTGTATTCCAATCTTAGGTCCGTATTACAGAACGATGCTTAGTCATTGATCGGTGCTCAAGCAGAGATTTCATTCATAAAGTGATCAATTAGAATGAAATCTCTGCTTGAGCACTGAACGATGACTGAGCATCGTTCTGTAATACGGACCTTAGAGTACATTTATGTCTAGTGTCTATGGTTCCAATGAAAGTTCCGTGACCATCCCCCATTGTATTCCAAAACTCAGCATTTTGAAGCTGCACTATTGTGTGTGTGTACGACCCTTATTTATTATTATATAGCCCTATATATGGAAGTCATGTACATCGATTCCGGGCTAAGCATTCCGGGTAATACAGTACGATGGCTATGCAATATTTTGGTCGTGTATTCCTATTTCCTGTCATTCATGTCATGTATGTAATGTCAATTCTTTAGTTTTATATGCAAATTGTAAATCGCTTGGTGATAAATTCTCACTTTTTTCAACAACAAATTAATATAGTAACTGTTATTTTGTTAATTGTGGCTGCTTCAAGCTCTACTGAGTTTTCAGGTAAGAATTTTTAATCATCATCCCGTACTTCTTTCACAGTATATTTTATAAAGCGTTACTTGATTTGTAGGTTATCTTGGGTATTATTGGACTTCGGAGGCGGTTTTTATCGCATTTCGTGTTTTTATGGTGAACAAAGTTATAAGATGGTTAGACTTCCACAGACCCATTCACTCCTAGCAGTCTTTTTATCTCTTAACCTTGTAAACTTTCTATTTTGGCGCGTTTCTAAATTAATAGTCGTAAGCTTTTATGTGAATATTCCACGCGATCAATTCGCAAAAACCATTCCAGAATGTCAAGTCAAGAGGAGAACGACACGCCGCTGCCCGAGGGATGGGAGATGCGGACCAGTCGTTCCACAGGCATGACTTACTACTTGAACAGTTACACGAAGAAGTCTCAGTGGGAGCGCCCTGACGCGCCTGCTAACGCTGGAGAAGTCCGCTGCAGCCATTTACTAGTAAAACACGCTGGGAGCCGCCGGCCTTCGTCTTGGCGTGAAGAGAACATCACAAGAACTAAAGACGAGGCTATGGAACTCGTCAAGAACTATCGTAAGCAAATTGTTGCCAACGAGAATATTTTCCCTGATCTTGCTGCTAAATACTCTGACTGCTCATCAGCTAAACGTGGTGGAGATCTCGGGTTATTTGGCCGTGGTCAAATGCAGAAGCCATTTGAAGAAGAAGCTTTTAAACTGAAGGTTGGCCAGCTCAGCCAACCTGTGGAGACAGATTCGGGTATCCACATCATCCTTAGAACTGCTTAAATCAGTTCCATTTTTGTCTATATTCTGATTGGTTATTTTTAGTTTATAAGATAGAGCTTTTGGATATTCTGTAAGCATTCAGATACATTTATATGTAAGCTGCATTTAAGTATTTTTATTAATTGATTGAGCAACACCCTGTCATTATAGGCTACCAACTGACTGCTCAATAGATTAATACTGCATAAATAAGAAGGTCATGGAAAAACAATCAAGACTCAGCTCTGAGTATTGTACACTCTTTTGCATGTATTACTGACAAATATTCACTCATTGATAGAAGCTGATTTCATTAATAAAATTATCATCATAGGATTGAAGTTGTGATTTGAACTAAGTAATATTTTATGGGATACTAATTTTCTTTCATTTGTAAGGCTTTATAATAAGGCTCATAATGAACAGGATTTTTTAAACCATTTATAAAACTGTGTTTCTTAATTAGAATGATTATTACTATGTTTGATTTCTTTTCTGCATGGGTCTAGATGGTGCAGTCATGAAAGGTTTATTCATTAAAAGTTGGATTGAAAAGTTAGATGTCTGTGAACCCTTTGATGAGCATAAAGTGTTTTTCGAGTGGTTTAACTGAATTCTACTTACTTACAGTCACATGTAATACAACAAACAGCTTTTTGTCCATAAAGGTTTCAAAGACAATATTTAACTTTTTTATTAATAAGTTTTTATATGTTTGGTGTACTAAGTTTTTTTTTACATCAGCTTCATTCCTTGATATTTAATGTTAACTATACTCATTAAAATTTCAGATACTAAAGGTTTTACTATTTAAAACTATGTTCAATAAATGTTTCCTAGATTTATGTTTCTAAAGCATATTATATGGATTCACACATACATATCTATAGCCGTATTATCCGGGTCGTACATATTCAATGTAATCTTTTTATCATAAATATGTACATGTATTATTTGAATAATCAGTTGTAATTAACTTGCTCATGAATAGAAAGCTACATAACATTTCCAAACATACATTATGTATTTCAAGTTTACTTAGATATTTAGGTTACTCTTTCATATTATTATGTACCTAATTATAAATAATGTAAAGCAATCAGGTTATGAGAAAATAAAATTAAGACTGCTATGAGTTTTAAAATATTCTGTTCAGTTGATGCATGTAAAAACTTATTAAATATGTAGCTAATGTTTAAATATGTTTTGTGGAAAAATAAACACATATATGTTCATGTAACTATCATATTTTATTACTACCTTTGTTCACCATAGAACCGTGGAAATATTGTTACAATAACAAATCAAGAACAAACAATATAAGTAATGGTATGGAGTCATATGTCTTTAATGATTCCAGCCATTTCATCAAAGACATATTAGTAGTTGATCGGCATCAGCAATACAGGCTCTCAGCACAAGAGAAAGGCAAATCTTGAGCAACGGTTGAAATCAAATATTTACAGATATAGTAAAAAACAAAGTAACTCTTCAAACAGAAAAGGAGTTTGACTGAACATTTTTAACATTTAAAAAATTACTGCTTCAAAGTAATTAAGTCTAACATCTAAGCTAATATTCTATTATGCGAATAGCCATGTTTGATAATGCTCACAATTGAAAAAAAAAATATTTTGGTTAGAAATCATTTACAAATTGTAGATACAAAATTAGCAGGAATGTAAATAGCAAACATAGTTTAGGTAGGTTACCTACAGTGAAATTCTTTAATTGAGCGCATTGATGAGTGTTATGTATACAGCTCATAAGACCAACAGATAGAAAATAATAGTTATCCAATTCAATACAGCCTAAATGATTATATTTCGTACTTTCCCAGCCACTGGATAAAATTTTTAGATTGACTTATGACTATTCAACAAAGAGTGCACAGCAAGTTGCCAGTAAACATTTCATTTATTTCTAAATGACTATTTTTTCCTTTGCACTCAGTTATAGGGCACCAATATGCTAAACATACAAATGTATGGTAAGAAATTTCTTTGGTAAAGTACCGATATGAAACAAAAATAGCGTATCGTATTCCATTTAAAGAGTATTCGTGGCTTCGTCCTTTATTTTATTTCTGAGGAGTAATATAGTATTCAGGGTTGAATCCTGGATATCCTCGGATGCTGGGGTCCAGATGGGGCCAATAATAGGCGGAGACCGCTTTCCACCCCAAATGCTAAACTTCATCTTCCTTTTTCCGTCTTTCTTTAACTGGACGTCGTTGTATGGATGACCAGGCTTAAAGACTTTTGGGGAAGAATCTATATCCGTATAAGGGTTAAAAGGCAGGGCGTCCCGCAAAGTCCTCTCGGACATGGAACTTAGGGCCAGGATTTTTATCGGGTGCCGTTTATCCATTCCTGGGATAAAGTGGAAACTTGCCAAGTCGAGCCGTTTTCCGGGCGAGTAGTTTGAGACTATGCGCGTTAATTCGGGGATGGAGGATGAAAAAATGATTTTGGATCCTTTATACCCTGGCTTGTAGATCATCTGTCCGCTTCGTTTGCCTCCCCATGGACTGAACCGCACTCGCTTAGGCATGCTCGGCTCTCGGATACCAGAAGAACGTTTCCACGACCACATGTGTTCAAACGTGGCGTGTGGTTTAAAATCTCTCTTACCACCCCATGGACTGAAATTCTTCTTTTCCACCTCGGTATTGTTGTCGTCATCATCGTGGGCGATGACCGAAGGGGTTTTGTCGTCGTTATTTAAATAAACCGTCTTGTCTGTATCCACCAGGTTCGGGTGCCAAGTTTTCGTGTCTTTCTCGCTGACTGTTCGTCTTCTTCTTGGCAGTTCTTCGTCTTGGACGTAGTCGCTTTGCGCGTCTATCGGGTAGGGCTCCAAATTGATAGGTTGGTTGAAGTAGTGGGTGTAAGGGAGGGGGTAAGACATGCTTGTGTCGGTAAGGTCGACTGCTGTCTCTGGGCCCAGGGCCTGTGAGCTGAGGTACTGCAGACTGACGGGACCGAAGCAGGTGAACGTGATGAGAAGCCAGTGGTGCGACATGATTCTGGAACAGATGTGTTTAAGATTAGATTAAAATCGGGTTCCTTGACATGGTGTGTCGGAAGTTTTTAAAAATTTATGTTTTTTGAAGATAAGTTAGGTAATTATACCTAAACTGTATCCAGGTACAGGGTAAGTGTGTACATTCAATAGCTATTCGTAGACAAATCATATCTGTGACAGAACATGAGCATGGATCTAGGATTTTTTACATCTCAAACAATTTAATTATAATAATTTATCTTAGTTTTGGTATTTTAAGGTAGGGCATTGTTATTTCTAGGTAAGGCATTGCCCTACAATACCCCACCGTAGCTACGGCCGTGCGTGGAAAGCCGCAGTTACAGTTGGATGCAAGACAAAAAAGTGGCGCTCTATGGTAGAAACCTATGTTGATCAGTGGACGTCTTGAGGGTGATGACGAAAGCAGGTACTAGAAACCTTTATTATTAATAGCATCTTGGCAACGAGTAGTTGCATAAGATGTTGTAAGTATTAACAGGTCATTCATTGTATCAAAACATAAGCCGTACCTAATAACGATTACAAAATATAAACTGTAATTGATAAGTCAAAAGATTAAATAAGTACACCATGCAAGAAATGTAGGAGCACAAATCAGCGACTGAAACTATCGGCTTTAACAACTTGCAAGCATTCTCACGTTGTCTTCTTTTTGCTGGATACCTAAATTTCACTCAGCGAGAAGTTGAATTGAGTGAATAACTAACTAATATTCACTAACGACAAAACATCAGGATCAGTAATAATTTTTTTTTCAAATTGAATAGATTTTCATTTGACCACTGTCTCTCGATTGCCTAAAAATGATTCGATTTAAACAATGGAATACCGAATACCTACGCATATAAATTGTTTCAAGCTCGTCGCTATACGAATATGGAACAGGCATAGTATGTAATAAAATTAAATGCGACAAAGATGTATCAAACGATGCTTAACTTGATTATCTAGGGTACTATTTAATTTCGGCACAGTTAATATAACAGGCGAGTAGTTTTAGTAGAGTCCTGAGTAAACATACCCGTTGATAAGTACCAGGATATATTATCACGCTGGGACAGGCTTATGAAAAGATTTCCTGGGATAATTCGTCAACGAATGTTTTAATTATGATAAAAGCTTCGGTAAGTTCGGTGCGAATGTAGCTTTAGCTGTGAGGATAATGTAATTAATAAATTATTGACTGGCCCGATAGCTCAGTTGGTAGTGGGTTAGATTTCCATTCAGGAAAATCATTTGTGTGGTGAACATCGATGTTTGTTCTGTGTCTGGGTGTTATATTGTATTCTATGTATGTATTTACAAAAAGTATCTAATAATTCTATAAGTTATCTGGTTTCATAAGTAGCGGCACGAAAAGCATACCTAATTTTTGACTTCTGCGCAATGACGCGCAGCGCTAGAGTTTCGTGCCGCTACTTATACTAGCTTTGCTTAGCTTAAGGCTAGATAACGCTGTGTGAAATGTCCACAAATATTTATTTATTGCTTAGCCACTTTCGTTCCCGACCGCATTAGCTCAAACGCCGCATAAACTATTGTATGGTTATTGACATAGAGTTGTTTTAAAAGTTTTTGGCGACGCAATGCCCATTCTGGTCTATAGCAGAATAATTGAACTCTAAATCTTACGGATTCTAGGAAACGGCTGGTTACAGAGTAGATAGAGTACATAATTTATTTTTATGTTATAGAATGACATGACGAGCTAATCTTTCGCCTGATGTTTAGCGACACGGCTGCCCATATCAGTTGCAGTGTCACTCGGAACTCTAAAGCATAGAGTTTCGTGTTATACTGTACTACGTACGTCATCCTAAGACATCAGTAGTTTAGTAATAAGATTACTGGACTGTGAGATCAGTTAATAAAGTCTCATTGGCCCAGTAATTTCACTAGCTACAATTCCCTTCAATCCGGAACACAGTAGTGCGCAAGCACTTGTCGGCAGAATATCTAAAAATGTTTACTCTAGCTTACCATTGCTATTACTAGGTAGGTACTTGTAAATGTATTTTCCAGGGAAAATATAATTTTCCATTAGCTAGAGATTTTGTTTATGTCTCGTCCCTTGGCATCCCCAAACGCAATATTTCACTTTATACAATATGACCTTTAGGGATTTTTGGCGGGGGAAGTTGAACTTGCTCTATTGCACTTATTTGATCTCCATACTCATTGGTCTCTTTGGTGGTTTGGCTCTTTAGCTATTAAACACCTACCATGTTACAAGTGTTTAGATAATTACTTGACACTGGCTAAATATACAAAAGTGTGGAGCCTAAAAGAAAGGCTTAGACAGACGTCAAACGTGTGTTTAGCAATACAAAACAGCAGTCTAGGAGTTTTGGCGAGAATGCAAAAAAGATTGCGTCACCGCATTGTATTATTTTCCAAAACTTGTGTTATTTTCAGTGTTAGTGCATAAAATTGGTGGCATTCTATTCGTTAAATGCTGGATTACAGGCGTGAGTGTGGGAAAATGGTATAATGATGGTGAAACGTTTATTTTCGTGTTGTTTCCAAAACTTCATAGAAACTTCTGGTAAAGTTGCCACCACTTTACTAGGAGTGTGACTTGACTAGACTAGACTATGACTTCACTTGATGACTTGGACTGTGACTTGACTTGATACTATATAATATTAATTAACTAGAAATTATCAATTACTTGACACTGGCTAAATAGATAAAAGTGTGGAGCCAAAAAAAAACAAAAAAAAACATTAAACAAAGCAAAAACTAAGTTACACCGGGCGATAGATGGAGCTAAACTACAGAAGTTTTACTTCAGTCGTGTGGCCTAAAGCACACTCGTTTTTTGGTCAAAATATATGTATTTTAATTTTAGGTAATTTAAATCACTTTTCTGAAGTTTTAAAATTGTAATTGTAGGTACCTACTTACTTTCAATAAGGTGTTTTCTTTCTTTCACTCATGATTTATAAATATGTAGAAACTTTATAGGTTTAAGCGTAAATATTAGTATATTAAGCTGAATATTTTACTGTTTGTTTCCCTTAAACATTAATAAAATTAAAATAAAATACTCAAAATATAATCTAGGTTTATAATATTTGAATAATTCAAGGGCTGCCTGTTGTTACGTAGTAAGCAATATTTTTCACAAGTATTGGTCATAATAATACTGGTACAGACAAAAGTGAATTCTGACTTTGATGTTTGAACTGCACCTCCCACCAGAAATGCCCTTTGGACCTTTTGTCGTCCATTTGTTATGAATATTGCCTCCCAACGCATATTTTGAACTGAATAGATCGCTTTTTGTTATTGGTAAAACCAGTGCTGTATTTGGAAACGTTTGTATGTCAGACACATACCTACTACCTTTTTTTATTAGGCAGGGTTGTATTTGACCACATTTTTTGACAGATGTATTGGCTCTCACGTGAGCTAAAGTCAAAGTATAATATTTATTGCAACTACGCTATTTTTAGCACTTTTATACAAGTCATAATCAAAACTAAATGCATAATTTGAATTCTTCCAAGCATATACAAATATAAAATGCTTAATATCAAATATAGTATTAGTCTTATTAAAATAAATTAGTTTGGAAAAAAAGTTCTCTCTCCCACTACTGGTGCAAGCAATCCGGCATAACGCAGAAAAGAAAACTTTGACCCGGAGCTTCGGTTACATACGTGTCTTATATTTTAAATAGTCTAGTAGAAAAGTAAGCCCAGTTGATAATTCTAATTCATAGACAACTAAGTAGAATGTTGTAATGGTGTCATTTGACTGGCCTGATAGCTCAGTTGGTAGTAGCTCTGCCTTCTGAACTGTAGGTTGTGGGTTCAATTCCCACCCAGGACAAACATTTGTGTGATGAACATCGATGTTTGTTCTGTGTCTGGGTGTTATATTGTATGTATGTATTTACAAACAAAAAGTATCTAAGTATTCTATCAGTCATCTGGTTCTCATAGTACAAGCTTTTACAAGTTTGGCGCTAGATGGCGTTGTGTGAAATTTCCACAACTATTTATTTTATTTCACTATGACATTGACATTCGAAGAAATACTCAAACGGAAAAACTTAAATCTATATAGGTACAGAAAAATGTTTGAGGACAATATTAAGTTGAAATTGGAGTAAAAACCAGAATCTAATTAAACAGCTGAGTACCGTTTATTTAATTAAATATGTGAGTACTCTTACGTCGCAAAAGCTACATTTTCATGGGAACTGAAGATGTGCTCCAAATATAGAAAGAAGTTAATGAATCATTGCTTAGTTCTGTCAAAAGAAGGTTAGTAGGTAATTAAATAAATGAAAACGGATCCTTCTCAATGAAAATTGAATCTGCAGAAATGTGAAGATTTCTGGGAAATGGCTGGTCACAGAGTTGATGGAAGTACCTACAATTATTATTAGTTTTATTTTCATGTCTCTCAAAAAACAACGTAATCATACTTTTATTAAATTTACACATAAAATCAGAATGCTTTTAACGTAATATGACATTATTCATAGTTTCAAGTATAAGGTATTAACTCTTTGCATTTTATTACTAAGATTTTATTTTCGTATGTCCCAGAAACAGACTTATATAGGTTCCTAGGTCCTTCTATAGGTTCTCAAAAGTTTTATTGGCCCAATAGGGACACGCGCCGCCTAACTGTTTAAAAAGTGTTAGTAAACGTTAGCTACTGTAATTTGATATATACATGTAACAAAAAAAAACAACAACGCCCAACGATCACACACATAGATCCTGGACCCTAACTAGGATTCCCTGTGTCTAGGGACCGAGGAACTACTTGGACCATGGTCCCACAACACCCAGACTCAGAACGAGTACTTGCGCTTTTTTTTCTGTGCACAAATACTTGTCCTGCCGCGGGAATCGAACCCGCCACTGCCAAGTTATGAGCCGACCTGCTCAACCACCAAACCACAGAGACTGGCAAATATAGTATGATATATAACAATTACAGTTCCAACTACGGATATTGTTTGTATTTCCTGAATATTTCCGAGATGATAACGTAAAATGACCAATAAAAAAACTAATGCTTTCCTTGAACTAGGATACATTTCGTAGCTTATATTCCACAAATAAGCTTCAGCTCTTTATTAAATTGGTGCAGGTTTATCCTTAGTGTAGATAAGCACCATTTCCAAGCCAGTGTATTAATTTTGATTTATTTACTCAGATGTCCCAAGAAGGTGTACTTAACTTTAATTTTTATTTATTTCAGTATTTTTCAGAGTTTTAATTTTTATGTTTTCACGTTTTTCAGTAAGATCCTTTAGCGCATTAATTATGAATGAAAGAAACAAAGTGAGTCTTGAGAACTAAGTGGACTATTTCGAATTCCTCTAAAAGGAAATTATTTTATCAGATTTTCGTAGTGGAAACAAACAATCTACAAGTATATAATTTGATTGGCCCGATAGCTCAGTTGGTAGTAACCCTGCCTTCCGAACTGTATGTCGGGGTTCGATTTCCACCCAGGACAAAGATTCTCGTTGTTTATATCTGTGAAAGATCTGTGTTGTTTATATTGTATTCTATGTATTTACAACATTAATTAAAAATAAAAATTTATAAAATTTCATAAAAAATTATATTGTAAATTATATAAAAATTTGTTTCCCATAGCTTTGCTTGCACTTTGCAACTACCATACCACATAGGCTGTCATAACCATAAGAAACACAAATGTGTATGGATTTCGTAGTTTCAATACGCAGTTTACATCTATGGTAATTTTCAAATTAAGAATGAAATTTCTCCTGTTGCATTGCAATCAAAGTTTAGAAATCGTTGGTCCACCTATTGGGGGCCGGTCTACGTAGTAATCGTAATATATTAATTTAATAGTAATTAGGGATCATTAGAGATACTTGAAATAATTGAGAGAGAGAAGAATATAGTTAATTAAATTAGGGAGAAATACTCGTAATTACTATCCCTATGCTAGACAACAGTTATGTCACGTGATTTTGGGTGGCCTGAAACTTTGGGTGGCCTGAAACTTCAAGCTAAACACTTGCCTATAAATACATACACTAGTAAAGAACCCCTGTTTTTACATGGTTCAGGTTACACAGCTGAACAGATCTGAATGAAATTATTCACATAAATTTCTCCTTATAGGGAGACCAACATAGGATATTTTGTAAAGTTAATAACGGCTCAACTCACGTCAATTAAAAGTCGAAATTACTCCGACCAGAGTTACGTGCTGACGCTCGCCAAAGTCGCCGCGGATTTCGTTAGTAACTGGCACCCAGAAGAATCGAATATGTCCGAAACCTGGTCGGAGTAATTTCGATTTTTAGTTAACGTGAGTTTAGCATTTATTAATTTTACAAAATGTGTCATACTCACGACAGTTTTCAAAACAACTATATACTATATACTTCAATCCCGAAAAATTAAGAACTCCAATGGGAAAACGTGGAAACAGCGGGGCGCCTCTAACTAAAAATGTCGACATCAAACGTCGATTTATCAACTCGAACTAAAGACAATCAATAAACAAAAGTAAAAGTCTTTTGTCTTTTTTGTTACATATTTTTTGCTGACAAGTTTTTAACGTCACATAATATTTGTTACCTGTAAAAAATTAAGTACCAAATTCCGACTTTTATCAAGCATCAAATTGTAGTACATGATACATAAATAGCTGATTGGAAGCAGTTGTCTCTCCATCGCTTACAAACATTTTAGTGGGTTCTAAGTAGGTAGGCATTGGTTCTGCATTAAAGCTAGCTAACATACAATTTATAAAAGGAGAGATTGTAGGCACCACTTTAGCCAAGTGCTGGTTGTCGGATTTTGTGATTTACGTAGCATGGCGTTAAAATTTAAAGTCCACAATACATAACATCAAAAGATTACTTATTTACACATGTAGAAACGTAGTTTTATCTATTTGTTTTTACATTTAGATTTAAATAAAATATAACAGATTATAAAAATAACAATTATATTTACTTTCTTGCTTCAAATAAAATCAACATTAAACGAAATCTAAAATTATACGTGCAGCTAAAATACAATGAATTAGTAATAAATAAGTTATTCAAATAAAATATTGATATAAATATAAATGATACCAAAACGATGATAAGGGTTGATAAGAGAAAATTCCATAGGAATACATATAATAGAGAGACAAAATATATAAAGAGTATAATGATGAAAATAAATGAAGCATTATATATAGTATTATATATATGTTCATGTTAATAATAGTCTTAATACATAAATATAATAAATAATAAAAAAAAATGAAGCAGATCTCGTTCAAAATGTCATAACCCATTTTCTAGACCAGCTACTACACATTTCAATCCAGTTTATTCCATGTTGATTAAAACAATAAATTTCGTCAAGTCGTTACAAAATGATAACCCAAATAAAAATCAATTATCTTACCCGAGCAAGCCAACTACTGCATAACAGAACCGAAGAATGGGCACCACTTTATGTCACCGTCATGTAATAAAGTATACAATATCTATGCGTGTATGTGATCGTACTCGGTTGACAGCTGAAGGTGTTGTGATCCTGAAGATGAGAATCCGACTTATATAGCGGGGTGTGGACGCTGCCGGGAGGTACAGTGCGCAAAAACGATTGAGCTTAGCTTAAGCGATAAAACAATTTTACAATTAGCAAGTTAACAGTCAAATACCTCAAAGAATAGAAAACTAATTGACATGCCGACCGACGGCAAATAAAAACTTAAAATAACGACGTTTAAAGTTAATTATTATAATTATGATCAATATTATATTTGAAACTGGCAGTTTTACTCACTGCTTATACAAAAATCCTTTATTTTCTGCCACTTAAATAAACTAAACTAATTTTAACTTATTTACTTTACTTGTTGGTGTCGATAGTTGAATCAATCAATGTGCATAATTTCACCAAGTAGATTTAACGGCCTTGGGATTAAAGGCATATACATAAACAGACGCGAAAATCTTGTCCAGTGAGCGACCAAAGCCAAAAAAAAATTGTGTGTGTTTTAGATCACACGACTAAAGTAAAACTTCTTACTCTTTAAACTCTTTAGTTTACCATCTTGACAATTGTAAATTGTCATTTTATCGGACATACCAACATAACAAAAAAACACTTTGTTATGTTGACTATGGAAATCTACGTGAACCAACGTCAACTTCCGTTCGCCTCACACCCACCAGCTTACTCCCCAAGTCAAGCGTGCGTAAAAAAGTTTTACTTCAAAAACTAATTCCCTACTTGATTCTGAACCTACATTAATTTATACTTTAGTATATGAATTCGACCTGACACCAATCCTACCGTAGCCGGAGCCACTTGTGAGGAACCAACAAGATCGAAGGCATTATTGGTTTCTCCCTTTTAATATACCTTCCTGAGAGCGGGAAAGGTAGCCGAGTCGTTAATCATAACCTCTTAAATAACATATCTTAAACGTTTTTTATTAGGATGTGCCTAAGATTAGGCAAAAGGGGTTTTTAATAATTTTTATAACTACATACGATATTATTTTTAAATGTATCTCAGATAGAGTTACATAATTTTTAAATTTATTCAATCCTAAACGCTTTTAAGTTCAAAATTGGTTTAAAGAAACCGATTTTTCTGCGGACGTTACCGCTAACCAACTGTTGAATTGCAATAGGGCATTTCGCGCGCCGTAGCTTGTAATGCCTCGTTTGCCCTGCACTTCTTTGCAACCTTCTTCGTTCTTTATGGCAGAATGTTTCCATTGCACCTGGACTAATAAGGACACAGTTACTTGGGCAAGATGGCTTTCTTATGGATCTTAAAGACGTATGATCTTAATGGACCCTAGATACAGGGAATCCTATTCCGAGCCCAGGATCTAGGTATGTGATCATTGGGTTTTATTATTATTATTATGTATATGTAGTGACAAGCTTCTGCCCGCAGCTTCGCCCGCGGCGTGGCCTATGGGAAAATAATTCAACCACCCTCTTATTTCACCCTCTTAAGGGTGGAATTTTGAAAAGTCCTTTCTTAGCAGATGCCTACGTCATAACATCTACCTGCATGCCAAATTTTAACCCGATCCGTCCAGTGGTTTGGGCTGTGCGTTGATAGATCACTATGTCAGTCAGTCAGTCACCTTTGAGTTATATAATAGGTCTTTACCTATGAAATTGCCGTATTGCAGTACAGACTTTTTCAAACAAAAAAAAGTTTTGATTGGCTATGAATTCTAAATTCAAATTAATTTTGTTTTAAAAATATGACATTCTATTTACAATATAAGTCTTGTGTTTATTGATTAGCGTTGTATTTTCATTACATTTCAACATTTTTCCTCATAATGGATACTTTGAAATTTCGTGTAATTATGGAATATGAGTTCCGTCGTGGCACCAACGCGGCACAAACGACACGTAACATTAACGACGTTTACGGAGAGAACTGTACAAACGAACGTACAACCCGTTATTGGTGTGCTCGGTTCCGTTTTGGGAATTTTGACTTGAAAAATGAACCTCGTGGTCGTCCGGAAACTTTGGTCAACAATGATGAATTAAAGGCGATTGTGGAAGCTGATGAATCTCAATCTACAGCTGAGCTGGCAGCAGCTTTTGATGTTAGCATCAAAACAATATTGGTCCATTTGCGACAGATTGGCAAGATAAAAAAGCTTGATAGATGGGTGCCTCACGAACTTAACGATCGCCAGCGCAACGTACGCGTCGAGACTTGCCTTGCGCTGCTTAACAGGCACAGAAATGAAGGAATTTTGAACCGAATTGTTACGTGCGACGAAAAATGGATTCTTTTTGACAATCGAAAGCGCTCAGCAAGTTGGTTAGATCCTGGTTCGGTACCAAAGCAATGTGCAAAACGAAAAATGATCCCTAGAAAGGTGATGGTCACAGTTTGGTAGTCTAGTGCTGGTGTGATTCATCATAGCTTTTTACAAAACGGCGAGAGCATTACTGCAAATGTGTACATTGAAGAACTGACCACAATGATGGCGAAACTCGCACGTCTGCAACCAGCTTTGGTCAATCGGTCGTCTCCACTGCTACTTCACGACAACGCGCGACCCCATACTGCACAACAGACCGTCTCTAAGCTGCATGAGTTGGGTTTGGAAGCTCTCCCTCATCCGCCATACTCACCAGATCTTGCGCCTACCGACTATTACTTTTTCCAAAATTTGGACAACTTTTTAGCGGGAAAAAAATTCAATTCCCGAGAGGCAGTACAAAACGCCTTTGAAGAGTTTGTTGTCTCCCGTCCTGCTGATTTTTTCAAGAAGGGCATCCATAAACTGCCATAGCGTTGGCAAAGATGCATTGATTGCAGGGGTGATTACTTTGAATAAAAGAAATAAATAAGTTCGAAAAAAAAATACTTTAACTTTTTTCAAACAAAACGGCAATTTCATAGGTAAAGACCTAATATATTTAGATTTTTAAAGATGGCACATTCATAATGATTCTAATAAATCAAGTAAAACATAACAAACAAAATTAGAAAATGGTGCATTCATTATATTAACTCTGCATCTTGAAATCGCTTTAAAACTAAAACCAATTAATAAACATTGATCCTAAACAAAAATAATGAAATTTTTAAAACGATAACTTACAAAAGCTTTCAAAATGCACAGAAAATTCACACCTAGCCGGTAAATCTAGTCAAACGCATGATCTAGGCTTTAGTCTAACTAGTATTTATGGCTATAGGTTATTTTAGATTTTAGTGCTTGGTGTTGAGGCAAACTTTAATTTCAGAGAAAGTAAATGCTAGGCTACATCAGGGGCTAAAAGGGGCTATTGGGGGATTCAAATGAAGACCTAAAGTGAATCGTTACAATACAATTTGTACTATAACGAGTAACTTTAGGTTTGTAACCGACTTCCAAAAAGAAGGAGGTGCGTTCGTCTATGTTTTTTTTGTTTATTAGATGCGCGCTAATAGGTGATGGTAAGGTCTCAGGTAGGGGTAGAGAATAGTTATATTGACTACTTAGTCAATATAGCTATTCTCTACCCCTACCTGGTAGTAGGGACCCTATCCCTAGGTATAGGGGCTAGTAGGGATCATAGATAGGGGTAGAGAATAGCTATATTGACTAAGTAGTCAATATAGCTATTCTCTACCCGTATCCCTACCTATGGTAGAAAACCAAGTGGTTTCTTACCTAATTACAGCGGATTACATAACATATAATAAAAATAACGTAAATAGATAGAGAAAGAGTGAGAGAGAGAGAGAGAGAGAGAACGAGAGTGGTTTGAAATTAATCAATATTTTATAAATAATATAGGTATTATTATCTCACGATGACTTTATTTATTTTTTTATTACATTTATTTAATTGACCACATTTTAACATCGAACACATATGTATATTTTTTTTATAATATCAAATTATCATATAATATTTTACTGACATAAAAGTTTATCATGTGTTCTAAGACTCGATAGACTTCTGAACAAGGTTTATATTGTATTTCAGTTAGGCCATCATGTAACTTGATTGCAACTTATAAAAACACATAAATGTATGGATTTGACAGTTTCAATAAAAAAGTCAAAGTCAAAAGATTTATTGCAAATGGGCTAATTTTAGCACTTTTACAATACCGCATGCTTACTTTGTTTTGATAACCCTTAAAGAAAAAAAAGCAGTATAGCAACACCGCAGTCTATGTGCATAGTTACTATGTAAATTTGCGAATTCGGAATGAAATTGAATTGCAATCAGAATTCCATGAACACCTCCTGGGAGCCATGTATCACTATGTTTTGTTGTCTCAATTGCAAATTTTGTTATATTTATGACATATTAATTATTACTAGCAATTTTTTATTTATTTTTAGACCTTTTTAATTTTTATTTATAATATTAACTATTGTAATTCTGATTATTTAAATAATCATTATTTTTAAATTGACATGCACTTATGATTAATTTTTTTTATGTTCATCTTTATTTGTATGTAGGTACCTATATAATGTATACAATATAATTGAAGGGTTGAGAATAAAAAGGATTTAACTGACAAATTGACAGTTTCGAGAAAATTGACTTTAAACGTCAACGGCGTCATTTTTATGTAGAGTGCTTATAAGGTAATAGAAAAGGTTTATGTAAGTTTCAGTTGCTTGAAAATGTTTTATTTCTATTTAAAATTACTAAATATAGTACTAATTCATACAATTATTGTAAAAATATAATATAATAAAAGAAATAAAGTAATGTTTTTATGCTAAGCGTACTGTATTCCTGTGACAGATAAACCATTTATAGACTCAAAATCTCGAGATTTAAGCCTCATTTCGGTATTTTGAGAATGTATTATTGAAGATAATTTCACGCTGAAACCAACGATACCCATAAGTCATTTGGTCAAAAAAATCAGTTAAATCCTTTTTATTCTCACCCCTTCAATTTATATTACGATAATATGTACTCAAATTGACTATTTTTGTTTTTTTCAAATTTTTATTCTAAATATTTTATTTTGACGTGTAAACACAGTTTATTAATAAATGAGTATTTGAGTATTTTTTTCACAATTTATGTTTTTTCTTCTTCTTAATCGTGTCTCTCTTGACAGAGGCGGTCGTGGTCGTCTCCAAGAGTGGTGGGCGGCTGTCGCCTCACGACTTCTCGCCATCTCTCCCTTCTATGTTTTTTAACGATGGCAAATCAGCATCACAGCAAATATGTAATGGAAATGTTGGAAAAAATTCCATAGATGTGAAATCAAAACAGTCATCTACCGCATTTGTTTGTCAATATAGATTGTACCTATCTGCACGACTGCAAGAAAGATCGAACGATAGCGTAAATAATAAACAGGGGAAATACTGACATTGCTGTTCTTTACAAAATATTGATATGATCTACAGAAAATAGTCTTAGGTCCGTATTACAGTACAATGCTCAGTCATCGATCGGCGCTCAAGCAGAGATTTCATTCATAAATTGATCAATTAGTGAATGAATTCTCTGCTTGAGCAGCGATCGATGACTGAGTATCGTTCTATAATACGGACCTTAGTCTTCTATAATACACGTTACGGACTACTATAATAGAGCCTCGATTCTTATATAACTTACGTTTTAAACTACTATAAGCGTATGTGGTGGTAGGTGGTAGGACTTTGTTGCAAAGTTCGTCTAGGTAGGTACCACCGCTTTGCCAGTTATTCTGCCGCCAAGCAGTAGTGCGCAAGCACTACTGTGTTCCGGTTTGAAGGGCACTGTAACTAGTAAAATTACTGGGCAATTGAGACTTTATGATCTGATCTCACAGTCGAGTAATCTAATCACCAGACTGTGCTCATGTCTCAGGATGATGTGCGCAGTGCAGTGTTGCTCGAAACTCTATTTTGGGGTTTCGATTGACACTGTTCTGTTATGGGCAGCCGTGGCGCTTATCATCAGGTGAACGGCTAGCTCGTCAAATCATTCAGTAACATAAAAAAATGTGTTGTGCACAGGAGCATACGTGGCTGTAATAACTAAACATGTGCCTAAAAATAATAATTATAATACGTGTGGACATCTCACCCAACGCCATCTAGCCCCAAAACTAAGCAAAGCTTGTACTATGAGAACCGGATAACTGATACAATACATAAATACTTTTTGTTTGTAAATACATACATATAATACAATATAACACCCAGACACAGAACAAACATCTATGTTCATTACACAAAATGTTTGTCCTGGGTGGGAAACGAATCCACAACCCACAGTTCAGAAGGCAGGGTTACTACCAACTGAGCTATCGGGCCAGTCTAAAAATGTTACATTGTTTACCTAAAACCGTAGGTGGTAGGACTTCTCTGCAAAGTACGTCTAGCTAGATACCACCGCTTTGCTAAATATTTTCCGCCCAAACAGTAGTGTGCAAACACTATAGTGTTTCGGTTTGAAGGGCACTAGCTAGTGCAATTACGGGGCAAAGGCTTTGTGTCTTAGTGCTGATGTCTCAGAAAGTCATGCGCAGTGTTGTGTCACGCGAAACTTTACATTATAGTCGAGTTCCAAGTGACACTGCAACTGTTATGGGTGGCCGTGTCGCTTAACATCAGGTGAACGACTTGCTCGTCACGTCAATCATTAACATAAAAAATGTATAATTCAGCAAAACTTTCTAACTGCTATCTATCGATTTATCAATAGCCGTCACTAACTCTATCTATTGAATCAATATAATAAAAAACACGACGTAGAATTGAATCATCATCATCAGCCTACACTAGTCCACTGCTGGACATAGGCCTCTCCCAAGGCACGCCACTGAGCCCGGTCTTTGGCTCTACTCTTTCAGTTAACGGGCAGTAACTGGAAGAGTAACCAACCTTGCGTTTGTCATCGCTTAGCTGTAAAATTAAATAATGACCTATAGACAGCCTCTGTGGTGTGGTGGTTGAGCAGGTCGGCTCATAACCCGGAGGCGGCGGGTTTGATTCCCGCAGCAGGACAAATATTTGTGCACAGAGTAAAAGCGCAAATACTTGTTCTAAGTTTGGGTGTTGTGGACCATAGTCCTCGTAATTCCTGGGTCCCTAGATACAGGGAATCTTAATTAGGGTTCAGGATCTATGTATGTGATCGTTGGGCGTTATTATTATTATTAAATATTTTTATTTTAAGCCATAGATACCAAGTTTACGAAGTCTTTAACCATCGCTTAACCATTCTTCTGCTCCAGTTAAATTCAAATGTGAAAACAAAAAGTAAACAGCTGTTTTTGGATTCTGATTTCTCATGATGTTCATTAAAATAATAAAACTAAGTGTAAAACTAATTTACAGAAAACATATTCCAACGCAAACAAAATTACATCACGGGATCTGCGTTGTGTTATCACAATGTATGTACAGATACAGGCAGGAAAAAATGCACATCGAGCTAAAAAACGAGTGTGTTGGACCACATGACTGAAGTAAAACTTCTTTGGCTCCATCTATCGGCCGGTATAAGTTTGTTTTCGCTTTGTTAATTTCGCCATCGCCATAGAGACGATGCAATCGTGGAATGGGTGTTAAGTTTAAACCACACATAAATTGGTTTTAGTATCGGAAAGATTAATGAATGTTTACTTGTCTAATACAGATTTTATAGATGTTGCCACCGCGGCTTAGTCGGTACAAAACATAGTCCTAAGGATTTCCTCAGCAACTATGCCATGTAACCATAGTTCAGTTCGGTTGGTTCGGAGGTTTTTTTATGCTAATGTATGACGTGATGAGCTAACCGTTCGCCTGCCAGCACAATGTATTAATAAGATTACTAGAACGTGAGATAAGGTCATAAAGTTTCATTTGCCCAGTAATTTCTCTAGCTACAGTGCCCTTCAAACCGGAACACAGCATGCTTGCGTACTACTGCTTGGCGGCAGAATAACTGGCAAAGCGGTGGTACCCACCTATATGAACTTTGCAGAAAAGTCTTGCTACCTAATAAAAGGTCCCGCCGATTGCTAAATTTATTAGGAACTTAATATCTTTGTAGAGAAAATCTCCCTCCTTAACTCGATGTGCGTTATTTTTTGCCAGTGCCTGTACGGTGTAGGGCGATAAAACAATCTTGAAGAGTATTGAATTGATGATAACTGAGTTGGTAAACTCGACTTGTGTTCCACAGGTCGTGGGTTCGAATTCTGCATAGACCTTGAGCTTCCGGTGACGGGAAATATAATCGTATCGACTTGGGGAATAAGCTGGTGAGGCGAACGGAAGTTGAAAGTTGTTAGTTAACGTAGATCTTCATTGTCAACATAAACAACATAAAAAAATTGTATTAATATGTTGGTATTTCCGGTAAAATGTCAATTGACAGTTGTCAAGATGGCGAAATTAAACAAAGCAATAACAATGTTATACCGGGCGATAGATGGAACTAAACTAAAGAAGTTTTACTTCAGTCGTAAAGCACACTCGTTTTTCTTTCTATTAGTCGTCTGGCTAGCTACCACAGTCGAGATGACCCTATCGCCATGATCCAGCAATCTCGCTTCCTACCCAAAAGCAGTATGGTGCCACCTTTAACCATCACTTTACACCAGCTGATGACTAGTTACCATATTATAGAAACTGACATGAGTAGTATTCAGACCTACAACTCAGTCTCAGTTCATAAGTCTCTTGAGTCCGCGCCGAGCCGCCACCGCAGTCGCGCGTACTCCTTGAGGATGGGTATCTATATTGCCCGAACACCGGTCGAGTTATTCGACTGTATCTCGTGTCAGCCGTGTACTAGCTGTAGTTAAGTTACCATATACTAAGTCTAATGTAAAATCACTATTCGCCTCGTCATAATTTTGTCATACTAATTGTCACCCACATTGCACAGTAAATATAAAAGTACCGGCGTATGTGGATGACATATTTATTATTATCCCGTGATGTTACAGGGCCGCAGTTAGGGCGGGGTATCCACCGCGCCCTGGTATATAATCTATATATTTATTTAAGAACGCTTTAAGACACCAATATCCCTGTGTGTTTTTGTTTCCAATTGATTTTAGTATTTTTCTCACGAGTAGGACTATTCTGCACGAGATCTAGGTAGGTACCGCTTTGCCAGATTTTCTGCCATCAGCAGTTGTGTGCAATCACTACTGTGTTCGGGTTTGAAGGGTACTTCAGATAGTGAAATTACTAAGTAAATGACCTGAATGTTCATGTCGATAACATGATGATGAATCATTCGTTTATATTCAGAAAAACTGCAAATAGCACCGTATTCGAAAATGAAGTAATAGTAGGAGTAGTAGCACTTTGAATTTCACATATGACTACATAAAAAAAAACATTTTTCAGAATATTTATGAAGTTATTCAACGTAATACGTCATTTTTATGGTATAAAATAATGCCGCCCTCCACGGCGCAGTGTAATGTAGAATTACGTGATGTGACCCATACGCTGCAAAAAAACATAGCCGGAAACAAAGATGAAGCTATGACGTCATGTCGGAGGGTAGATAGAAAAGTATGTGAGAAAAAAATGAAAAGATGGGATGGGAGGGCAAAACCGGCCTGGGTAAGCAAATATTAAGTAAATTTACAGATGAAAGAAGGTACTCGTAGTATCAGTATGTCCCCTTTAATTCATCCTTAGTACGCCCGCACCTTACGGCACTTACCCGATAACGAGCGCATAACCGCAGGGCCAAAATAAAACAATAGTCGTTATGTTGTCTAATATTTAGCCTACACTTTTTTCATTACACATATGGAAAGATTAAAAAATATTTTTGTATATTACCTATTTTATTCGAACTTTGTCTCGCCTTTTTTTCGCTAAAGGAACTTAATAATAGACTCCATTAAAGGAAGGAATAAGAGCACACTGTTCACTTGTTGACCTCTATTAAACACGTACGCCACGGTCTACGACTCTACGCCGTCGAAGCCTGTAGATGATCTACGCCGTAGAGCTGTAGACCTCTGCGTAGTTATGAAGCGTAGCACTTAGCTAAATCCACATTATTACAATGCAGAATGTACATTGTACACTGATAAGTGATTAAATTAAAAATTAAGTTATAACATAATATAAATGTTTGTAGAGAAATAATACCTGGCGTTAGTTCCATCGATTGTAGGCTATTTTATGCCAAAAAATGTGCTTTGCTTAAGAAAAGCATAGAACTCGTTGCGAATAGCCCACATTTATTTTGAGAGCCTCTGTGGTGTGTTGGTTCAGTAAGTCGGCTCATAGCCCGGAAGGCGGTGGGTTTGATTCCCGCGGCAGGACAATTATTTGTGCACAGAAAAAAAGCGCAAATATTTGTTCCGAGTCTGGGTGTTGTGGGACCGTGGTCCTCGTAGTTCCTGGGTCCCTAGACACAGGGAATCCTAGTTAGGGTCCAGCATCTATGCATGTGATCGTTGAGTACTATTATTATTATTTATAACTTGTACATGTAAGGTACTGAAATATAACTTATATATAAATTTATAAACAAGGAAATGAAAAACTGCTTGAATGCGCTTACGCCAATGCACAGTAAATAACTGAGTATTCAAAAATAGCCATACAATTAGTCTGAAATTGTGGTTTAGCCGCGTTATTTTATTTACCGATTTAGAATAAACACCTAAGTCTATCCACCTACCCTCATTTCTTAAAAGTTTGCTGAATAAATTCTTAACAAAATTGCCTCAGGTCAAGGGTGAATTCATCCCTTGTTAATACATTTGGTATTACGTTTGTTTTCGTTCGATCGCCCTCGCCACTTCGTAAGCATCAGGTGCCTATCATCATGTCTTCAAAATAATTGGGAAATTTCGGGAATTTGTGTCTTCGCACCGTTTTATTATAAGGAAGTTGTGAAACTGTTGCGTCTGAACAATTGTTAGATAGTTTTATATGTCGTAAATAAATGATGACAAGTGCTAGACGGATAATGCTATGGATTTATGATAGATCTTCTTTTTTATAGGTCGTATTGCTGAAAGTGCGGCTTTTCTTCACAAGTAAAGTTTTAGGGTTGGGTAGGAACCAATAAATGTTAAAAAACGTTTAAGTGATACAATATACCACCGTATTTACAAAGATTAGATTCTATTTTAAAAATTTACAATTTAAATACAATTTACAAATTATTATTAACAAAAAACGAAAAAATATGCAGGCATACAAGGTTAAAAGTAAGTCTTTAATGCCAGTCTGCACTAAAGATTAACAGCCCCTAAGGTCGCACTTATCTCTTTACGACGTATCTACTGCAAAGAATTTGGGTTTGTCCTAGAAAGGGAAGCGAGATTTAAAGCTGTCAAACTTTAGAGTGGACGAATACAAAGATACACAATACATATAATACTGGTGGCATACAATAGTCTCGCTTTCCCCACCCGGTGACGCTGTAAAAGTTGGTAGAGACCAACAGCATTAGCAGGTTAAAAAAATTGCCTTAACGCATTTTTCATAACCGAGAAGTAGAAACAGACGGACATGTCTATGTATAATAATAATAATAATTCTTTATTGCAGACACGAGATCCATAGTACGCCTAAAAATTACAATACAATAAAGAAAGACATTAAATATGTATGTAGTGTAGACATAGAAATAAAAACAACTAAATAAAATAAAAATTAAAAATTTAAAAATAGCTAGGTAGCAATAGCCACCCAGATATGTTGCAGTCAGGTGCAGTCTTTCTGCCAAACTTTTTATAATAGTATTTTTACATAAGATAGATTGATATAGAGAGTTAATGATTGATAATAAAGTTATATAAAATACGAGCTTCTGCCCGCAGCTTCGCCCGCGGCGTGGCCTATGGAAAAATAATTCAACGACCCATTTCACCCTCAAGGGTGGAATTTCGAAAAATCCTTTCTTAGCGGATGCCTACGTCATAACATCTACCAGCATGCCAAATTTCAGCCCGATCCGTCCAGTGGTTTAGGCTGTGCGTTGATAGATCACTATGTCAGTCAGTCAGTCAGTCAATCACCTTTGAGTTATATATATTTAGATAGAAGATATAGATGAATGTTTTTCTACAAATTCTACACAAATTATGCATGTAGCAACATAAAATTCATATCAATATCGTCTTGTCTGCTTCTCAGCTACATTATTGCCAGTAAGACGCCCTCGGTCAATACGCTCCATTGTGCAATATCCAAGGATTACAAAGGGCAATAACGTAGGCTGCTGTGATGTGACGTACTGTATTATCTACGACTGTGGCGGTGACACAGAATAAAATAACGAGTGTGCTTTAGACCACACGACTGAATTAAAACTTCTTTAAAATAAATAACGGCTAAAACTCACGTCAATTAAAAGTCGAAATTACTCCGACCAGGTTTAGCCGTTATTTATTTTATCTTACAAAATGTGTCATACTCACGATAGTTTTCAAACTAAAACTTCTTTAGTTTAGCTCCATCTATCGGCCGGTATAACTTTGTTTATGCTTTATTTAATGTTAATGTAATCTTGACTTGTAAATTGTCATTTTACCGGACATACCATATTGTTTTTAACATATATTGACAATGGAGATCTACATGAACCAACAACTTTCAACTTTAGTTCGCCTCGTTATGCATTCACCAGCTTACTCCTGAAGTAAAGCGTTCGTAAAGAAGTTTCACTTCAATAATAGTACAGACTGTTAAACCACACGGCTCCATATCTGTCGCTAAAAAGTGTTATTTGTAGCATAACATTCCTGTTTTAAAGTGAGTGATCGTATTATAATAATAATAACGCCCAACGATCACATACACAGATTCTGGATCCTAACTAAGATTCCCTGTATCTAAAACTTAGGTCAGAAAAAAGTGCAAATACTTGTTCTGAGTCCGGGTGTTGTGGGACCATGGTCCTCGTAGTTCCTGGGTCCTAGGCCTGGGTATGTGATTGTTGGGATTTGTTATTAATATTATTATTATCACATTGAAAAACGCTAGTTCATAGCACGGTCTCCCACTTCTTAAAAACAAACCCACTGTACGCGTCAACCATAAAGATCACGGCTCATGGAGCTATGTAGTAAGTATGTTACCACTCATCATGGTATTTCTATGCAAATTTTATAACTAAAACTATTGTTTGTTACAGATCGCTTGGTTTCACTCGACACGTTAACATGGTAAGTGTTGCGTTTCGTGTACGGGATTTTTGGAAGGTCAAGAGTAGGTTTATAGGTCTTTCTTAAAAGATCAAGTCATAAAACAACGTTGTATATTAAAAACAAGTTTTTTTTATATTATTTATTTTATTATATTATTTTCTTTTTTTTTTTTTTACTTCAAACTTGTCTAGCATTTGACCACGCACTCACCTGATGGGAAGTGACGATGTGATCGAAGGTGTAGCATGCTAGCCAAGAAAAGGCATAGAATTAATCCTGTATGTAATCTAACGCGTCTATCGTCTATCTAAGGTCGGCGTAGCATATGCTACAAGTCCTATACAAGTCCCTCAATTTTCATCAGTTGCTTTACTCTTAATTCGTGTGTTATACCAGAACCAAGTACTATCAATACCTGAACGACCTCTCCTTTCAGTGAATGAATGTTTAAAAAACATACAATATACACACTTAAGTATGTCTGTTTGTTAAACTACCCGTGACCATTATAGTAAGACCTCAATGCCCTTCAAACGACGGCTAGGTAAAGAGTCTTAAAAGGTATTCAACGCATCGGTAGTGCCTTTAACATTACAGGTGTCTATTACGCGACGGTAACTCATTATAATCAGATGGACCATATGCTTGTTTGCTACATATAAAACCAATGCCTGACCAAAATGTTTGGCACAACGAATAAGCATTGCAATTCAACGGGGCAATGCTTCCAGCATGTTGGGTACGCTACCTACCGGTAGTGGGCTGGAGCATTTGGACTGTCTATAGGTCATCGCGGCCAGTATATAGTCCAAATGTTTATTTTTTTGTAGTAGTAGGTAGTCTTTTGTATTAGTTATTATTATTTTTTTTTATGTTAAGGAATGATTTGACGAGCTAACCGTTCGCCTGATGTTAAGCGACACGGCTGCCCATATCAGTTGCAGTGTCACTCGGAACTCTAAAGTATAGTCACACACACACGAGAGAGATCATCCTGAGACATCAGCACAATCTAGTAAGATTACTAGAGTGTGAGATTAAGTCATAAAGTCTCATTTGCCCAGTAATTTCACTAATTACAGTGCCCTTCAAACCAGAACACAGCAGTGTTTGCGCACTACTGCTTGACGGCAGAATAATTGGCGGCAGAAAAAGCGGTGGTAACACCTAACTAGACGAACTTTGCAGAAAAATCCTACCAACTGTTGAATATTATATTATTGTAGTATTTAGTAAAAAATAAAGCCGATTTGCCATGAAAAAAAAACCAACTCAAGTATATCTCAATTTCCAGAAGTTCAAGTTCTGCGGAGATGGAGACTGCCCTCTCTGGGCCCTTGCAGCTCTCCACGCGCTCGGCAGTCTGCCAGCACAGCTGTTCAGGGCACTGCTGCAAAAAGTGTTAGATGATCAGCCCGTAAGTTGCCTTTACCTTTATAGCTCATAGCGAAGTTTGACTGTTCGAGAACGTATTTATTTATTTGGCACACACAAAACAGAATATAACCAACACAAGAACAAAAAAAATATTTTACAAACATTTTGAGCTAGGTTACATCCCAAAACATGTGTATACATCATGATTAACAAAACAATTAAATAAAAAGTTAGTAAAAAATTTTTATTAATGTTTTTATGGTATAGATTTGAATCTTAAATGCAAAATAATCAAACATTCAAAGTTCAAAAATGATAGCTAAAACTTCTCTTTTAAATTTTGGTAATTTTTGGTCAAAGATATCAATTGAGCTGTGGTATATAAGACTATATTAAACGATTTGTAAAGTTAAGCCCTGACTAGATGAACCCACGACCAGCTTGGCGATCTGAATTGCAACCAATAGAAACAGAAATTTGAATGGATTTGACAATTTCAATAGTTTATGTACATAGTTACTATGGAAATTTGTAAAAATTAGAAATGCAATTGCTCCTGTTGCATTGCAACCAAAGTCCTGTGATCACCCCCCTGGTCAGAACCGTGAGGCGTCGTTGGATGCAAGAGTCAAGCAGCCGCTCAAAGTGACGTTCCATTGAGCGTTTGTTTTTTTTTATCCTGTCTGAGCGCTAAGGCCCGACCGCATGCTAATATCGTAAATTTTTATTTTTTGATGGTTTGAACTTTGTTTATAACAACTATTACATAACTTATTCTAAGATTGAGCGTATGTTAACACTGGAAGTCTTCAGGCGGTTGATGATGATGAAAATATTAAGTAACATTTACTGCAGTCAATTACTTAGGACTGTCGCAATAATAAATCTAGTTCTGTATATGCATTACCCATTCATTACTTTTAAGCGACACTACAGTAAGAGATGGTCCGTAGATCACCTGTATATTTTTTGTTGGCTTATTTCCGCCAATTAAGATAGATAGTATAATTTTTATTGGCAAAAAACGTTTATTACATACAGTGCTTGAATACCGATACATTGCCTTCAAAACTATGAGCACCAAACTAAGTACTAGGCCTGTTTCTTGGGACTGGTGTAAATTACATTAAGATAAATATGGAGAAAAACAGTAATTTTGTGAGTGGCAACAATAACTTGTTAACTGATTTTTATACAGATACATTTATATTTTACTTGGCTGGCACACCTTCGATCGCAGCGTCACTTCCCATCAGGTGAGAGCCTGGTCAAATGCTAGACAAATTTGAAGTAAAAAAAAATACATTTTTGTAATATCTCCAGTTCGGTCCCATATAAGTTTAGTGAGGATCTAATGAAAGAGTAGTTACAGAATCCAAAAACTTCCCAATGTATGACAGAGAACGCATCGCAATTTGATTATTAGTATTTTGGTCGGTACAGAATAGAAATGTATGGTCATGCAGTGGTCTGGACTTTGCAGATACCCTACCTCGGAGCTCTCAATAAAGCTAAGGGGATATAAGTCTCTATAACACATTTAAAAAACGAGTGTGCTTTGAGAGACTACACGACTGAAACAAAACTTCTACACGAAACGTAACTCTCTCTCTCTATCTATCTTCCCTAACTTATATCTCCCTCTCAACTTTCGTTCGCCTCGCTCGATCAATTTCCGTAACGCATTCACCAGCTTACTCCCCAAGTCAAGCGTGCGTAAAGAAGTTTACTTAAAATAAATATCGTAATTAGGTATTTGTCATCTTAAACTTCTGAAAATTATGATAAAGTCAGAGTAAAAAGATTTATTACAAATAGGCAATTTTTAGCACTTTTACAAGTCAAAATTAGTTACTTAAAATTAAGTTATTATTCTAAGCAAATAGAATTACAAAGTGCTTATTGTCAAATATTACATAGCAAGCCCATTACAATATATGAGTTTGAAAAAAAAATAAGTTCTCTTTCTCACTACTGGTGCTAGCAATCCGGCACAATGCAGAACAGAAAACTCAATCAAAAAATATTTGACTGGCCCGATAGCTCAGTTGGTAGTAGCCCTGCCTTCTGAACTGTGGGTTGTGGGTTCGATTCCCACTCAGGACAAACATTTGTGTGATGAACATAGGTGTTTGTTCTGTGTCTGGGTGTCATGTATTCTATGTATGTATTTACAAACAAAAAGTATCTAAGTATTGTATCAGTTATCTGGTTCCCATAGCACAAGCTTTGCTTAGTTTGGGGCTAGATGGCGCTGTGTGAGATGTCCACACATATTATTATATTATTATTATTTATTTTATTTAAAAGGAAATCGATAACTATAAAAAAGTAAATAAAGTACCTTAACCTTTCGACAAGTGTCTCGACTCATGTAATATTGTCACGTAGGTTCAATTTAGGGTATCAACTTCACGAAATTGAGTTTGATACTCGTCAAAACGTTTCTGCTAGACTACATATAGGTACTAGGTTGTGCATTACATGCCAATTTAAAGCATCACTACCATTAAGTTTGACATCTTGAAAATTGAAATTGGCGGTCTCTGTGGTGTGGTGGTTGAGCAGGTCGGCTCATAACCCGGAGGTGGCGGGTTCGATTCCCGCTGCTGGACAAGTATTTGTGCACTGAAAAATAAAGCAAATTCTGAGTCTGGGTGTTGTGGGACCATAGTAATAATCTTCAAATGATAGAGTGACTAAAACGCGATGGCATATTAAAGGCAGAATAGCCGATTTAAATAAGTACAGAAATTATTTATCTTAAAACAGAAGTGAAAACCTCATATTACAAAAAACGTGCGGGGCAGTCTTTGGGGACTGCTGGTCCTTATAGTTCTTGAGTCTCTAGACACGGAATCCTATATAGTTAGGGTCCAGGATCTATCTAATCGTTAGGCGTTATATTTATTTATTTATAGCTCATGGAAAGCGTTCGGTGACGATGACGCGGGATCCATGATTTTTGTTCAACCAAAAATGCTCAACGTGCCTAAAGAAGTTTTTACTTCAAAAATACCTGCTTAATTCCTTTATGGGTGGACTTATGAAGTTATGACTAAATCTCTTCTAGTCAACTGATCAAAACTGTAGTGAGAAGATGGATGCAGGAGAGAAACAGCTGCTCAAAGTGGTGTTCTGTGGGGGAGGATATATTCAGCAGTGGCCATCTTCATAAATATGCATAAAACTATCTTTCGTAGGTACTTTATCATACCAACGTATTTGCTGAAGTAATACTTCTTTACGCATCCTTGATTTGGTGAGTAAGCTGGTGAATGCGAGGCGAACGAAAGTTGACGTTGGTTCATGTAGATCTCCATTGTTCGGGGGGCGAATTGGCTGGACTGCAGTCGCGACCCCTTCTCAAAGTCAAAGTCAAAAGATTTATTGCAAATAGGATAATTTTAGCACTTTTACAAGTCAAAATTATATTAGGTAGTTAAAATTAAGTTATTTCACTAAGCATATAAAATTACAAAGTGCTTATTGTCAAATAATATATAGCAAGCCCATTACCATATATGAGTTTGAAAAAAAAAAGTTTTCTTTCTCACTACTGGTGCAAGCAATCCGACACAATGCAGAATAGAAAACTTTGATCCGAAGCTTCGATTACAACTGTAAAGAAGAAGCTACAAGAAACTTTACAGTGATGTATTTTTTTTTTCTTCTTTCTACTGTCTTTTACAATGTATATAATTCATTACAACACCCCCGGTACGGCGGATGAGGGCTTACGGGGGGGTTTTAGTGGGTTCGAGTCCCACATACCCCCTGCCAACACCCCCTTGGTGGCAAGGATGTGCGAGAGCATTTCCCCTCCCCTCAAAAAAAAAAGAACTCCATTGTCAACACAACAAAGTTTAAAAAAAATTATGTTGGTATGTCCGGTATGGCGATAATAAAATTAAACAAAGAAAAAACAAAGTTATAGGGGTTAATACATGGAGCTAAACTAAAGAAGGTTTACTTCAGTCGTGTGGTCTAAAGCACACTCGTTTTTTTTTTATTAAAGAGTACTTACCAGACCAAGATACAATTAAAGCACATTTTCTAAAATAGATAATGTTTGTATTACGCCCACCCAGTTACGTCATCTAAGTTCATTACGATTCCTTTGAGAACACATTCGTCTACTCCGCCCGCTGCCCTTTGTGGTTTCTTTTACATTATCTTTGTATATATCTACATAATCGGGTGAGCTATTATTAGGTGGACGTAATGTGCTCTTTGGCTTGCTATATCACAAAGATAAATAAAAGTCTTGGAAGTCTTTGGCTGGGTGTCTCTGATGACCAGCAATATGCTGAGCCGACGCCCATTCGATACTTGTTTGTTTCTATTCATTATGTACATAATGGTGTCGATTCTGTGTCGCATTCTCTAAAACTAAAGTAAACTTAAAGTATGGCGGTACTCTTCTGATAAAGGGTAAATGAAAAAGACGGAAATATGTTAATTTCGTTTAGCTTTAGAGTATGCGACACAGAATCGACACCAATTATGTGTATTAATTTAACCTGTTTTGTACTTTTAAGTATTGAATAAATGTCTTTCTATTTCTTATGCCTGTATTACAATCTATCTCCTGTTCTCTCTCTCTTCTCTTATATCTCTAATTTTGTACCACGAAGATGAATAAATAGTCTTGGAAGTCGTATCGTATGTACCAAAGTATGAATGCTCCTAAGTTCGCACTTATCCCTCTATGACATACCTACCTACTGCAATGCATTTGGGTGTCACTGAGGAATAAGTGCGAACTTAGGAGCTGTGAAACTTTAGTACGAGCATTAGGCCTACTTGCGCGTTGTCTGGATTAATTAAACCTAGATTTGTCCTTTAGCGTATCTTAGCAAGCTAAAAACTTAGCCACATATCCCGGTAAATTAAAAAAATTACCCAGGCTTCATTTATAATAAGCCTGGGTTGAAAATTTAACGAGATAAGTGCCTAAGGTCCGTATTACAGAACGAAGCTCAGTCATCGATCGGTGCTCAAGCAGAGATTTCATTCATAAAGTGATCAATTAGTGAATGAAATCGCTACTTGAGCACCGATCGATGACTGAGCATCGTTCTGTCATACGGACCTAAGTTATTAACGTGCAAAATAAACTAAAAAGCGAATCCAAGATTAGATATTTATTTAGTTAAGTCGTGATTAAAACGGAACACGCATGTCCTAGTGACAACTTTGGCGAATCAGGTTTCAGGTAATGTTTGTAGGTAGGTATTTTCGTGGCAAGCTTTCGGTCGACATATGGAAAATTCTGTTCGCCTACACGAAGTCTCTTAGTTTTGTAATTCTTGAATACCTATGTCTATATTTGACTGGCCTCATAGCTCAGTTGGTAGTAGCTCTGCCTTCTGAACTTCTGGTTGTGAGTTCGATTCCCACCAAGGACAAACATATGTATGATGGACATCGATGTTTGTTCTGTATCTGGGTGTTATAATTGTATTCTATGTATGAATTTACAAACCAAAAAGTATCTAAGTATTGTATCAGTTATCTGGTTCCCATAGTACAAGCTTTGTTTAGTTTGGGGCTAGATGGAAATGTGAAATGTCCACAGATATTTATTATTATTGAAGTTTTCTCACGAAACAACACGAAAATAAACGTTTCACCATATTATACCATTTTCCCACACTCACGCCTGTAATCCAGCACTTAACGAATAGAATGCCACCAATTTTATGCACTAACACTGAAAATAACACAAGTTTTGGAAAATAATACAATGCGGTGACGCAATCTTTTTCGCATTCCCGCCAAAACTCAGCATTCACCATTGTAGAGTGCGTAATAACTTTCCATCAGGTGTGATAGTGTGTACGATCACTGCACGAAAGCTAGAGTTAGGGATGTGAAAAAATTATCGTTTTTGAATTAATCGATATTTTCCTTCAAAAGATTTTTAATAATCGATTATCTAATTAATAAAAATCGATTATTTTTTTTACATCTCACACAACGCCATCTAGCCCCAAACTAAGCAAAGCTTGTGCTATGGGAACCAGATAACTGATACAATACTTAGATACTTTTTTGTTTGTAAATACATACATAGAATACAATATGTCACCCAGACACAGAACAAATACCTATGTTCATCACACAAATGTTTGTCCTGAGTGGGAATCGAACCCACAACCCACAGTTCAGAAGGCAGGGCTAACACCAACTGAGCTATCGGGCCAGTCATTTGATTGTCTATAAATAGATTAAGTTACTCACTCTCGGTAGAGTAATTATATTCTTTGCTCTGTTGGATTCAACCAATATAGCCTAACTACATTTAATTAGTGTTAGATTCATTTGACAGTTTGGAATAAAAATTAGAAAGAGAAAGTCACCACCGCGTGCTAACTTTTTGTGTTGCGTCATCTAGTTTAGGTTCTAGGTTCTAGTTCTAGGTTTTCTACATTATAAACTAAATTGTTTCTACAATAAGTAATCAAATGCTTTGCCTAAACAATTTTTTTAAATGGTCCAACTGCTGGGAAACATCCCTCTCCTCCGATAATCATATATTCATACACTTGTGTCATTTGCTGTTTCAGGATGACGGAATTATGGAAATTCTCAAGGACACTAGCTTAGGTACGTGAGTAAAGCTGCTCTGTGAACTATATTGCTATAAAAATATTCTGTCACCTTCTCGCTGACGAAATACATCACGCGTGAAAGCGAGACTTTTTCTTATTCATAAACGATCAATAAAGAAAGTTGTAATGCCCTAAATTTAGACAGCTCTTAGCTTTGTACTTAACTCTCTAGGACGTGCCCAAATGCATTGCAGTAGGTACGTCATAGAGGAATAAGCGCGAACTTAAGACTTGTTAAACTTTAGTGCATACGAGAATAATTGTTAAATAAAAAAAACTTGTTTTTACGAATGTTATTTCTGTCAACGATATTTTAGCAAACGTATTTTATAGCATTGAATATACTCGTATTATGAATCCGAAATAGAATAACTGAAATAATTTTATTTATTTTTATAATATTAGTGTGATTAAATGCCTTCATACAATGTAATTACTTAGTCTAACTTATATATAGTACTTAGTTCTAAATATTACATTGTATGTAATGTGAGGCTTGAAAACAACATGTAAGAAACGTTTCACCATCATTATATCACTTTCCCACACTCATGCCTGTAATCCAGCACTTAACGAATAAAAACCCACCAATTTTATGCACTAACACTGAAGGTAACACAAGCTTTGGAAAATAATACAATTGAAGGGTTGAGAATAAAAAGGGTTTAACTCTCAAATTGACAGTTTCGAGAAAATTGACTTTAAACGTCAACGGCGTCATTTTAATGTAGAGTGCTTATAAGGTAATAGCAAAGGTTTATGTAAGTTTCAGTTGCTTGAAAATGTTTTAATTCTATTTTAAAATACTAAATATAGTACTAATTCATACAATTACTTTAAAAATATAATATAATAAACTAATTATAATAATGTTTTTGTGCTAAGCGAACTGTATTCCTGTGACAGATAAACCGATTTTAGACTCAAAATCTCGAGATTTAAGCCTCATTTCGGTATTTTGAGAATGTATTATTGTAGATAATTTCACGCTGAATTCAACGATACCCATAAGTCATTTTGTGAAAAAAATCAGTTAAACCCTTTTTGTTCTAACCCCTTCAATTGTGATACAATTTAATTACAATTTCCTGCAAAACTCCAAACAAATGATTACTTATGTAAGTGTATAACATAGAAGCCCCCGCCCGCAGCGTCCCGCGCCGAGTGCGCGCGCGCGGCGGCGGCGGCGCGGTGGGTGCTGCGTTCGGCGTGGGCGTGCGCGTGCCCGGCCGCGCAGCTCGCCAAGGACCTCGCCGTGCTAGGAGTGCCTAAAGCACACGCCACTGCTTTAGCCGACGCGGCAGATGAACACAGGCAGAGTTATGTTGAAACCGTGCAGAGTAATGGCTTTACTGGTGAGACACCAAAAAAGATATCTTTCAAAATAATTTTTTTTGTTAATGATGAGCTATTCGTTCACCTGGTGTTAGGCGACGCGGCTGCCCATAATAGTTGCACTGCCCCTCAGAACTCTAAATTATAAAGATTCGCGTGACACTGCACTGCGCACGTCGTGCTACATCAGCACAGTCTGGTATTTATATATTTATTTGAACACCAACATAACAAACACCAATTCATGCTTCAGTAATTAAATTAATAATAATATATAGCTAAGTGTCGATATAATTATAGGTGAAGACAGCTTGCGAACTTTCTATTAGAAAGAATTTTTTGATGTGAGCGAGTACAAAATTATAGGAAGATAACATAAAATCAATTCATTAAATTTTTACAATAGACATAGGTGAACATTATAGGCAATATTAATATGAAAAGTCTAAAATGTGCATGTAGATTAGTAATGCCTAAACAAATTCATTTACAATCAAAACATAACTAAATATAATATATTCAAATCACTAAACTGTAAAATCAAATCAAATCTGGTCATAGTCTCATTTGCACAGCAACTTCACTAGCTACAGTGCTCTTCAAACTGGAACACATTAGTGCTTTTACACTACTGCTTTGGCGGCAGAATAATCAGAAATATAGGGGTTGCCATAATCATCACGTTTGTCAGGTAGCTTGATGTTCGCAGAAGACTTATTGTACCCTGGAATTTGCTACTGCCCATTCCTTATTAAACGCTCTCCCAACTGAACTATAGCATAGGTATCTATATTTAAGCTGTGTTGCACTACCCTGCAAAAATTTCCACGTTACACCCAGGTTAACTGGAAGATAATGCTCTCTAGCATTAAGTACGCCTATGAACCTACATTTGTAGTTTTAATATGCGTATTAAAACTGTCAAAACCATACAAACTTGTGTTTCCATTGGTTGCAATCGAGTTACGTGATCGCCGAGCTTGTCAGCTCACATCTGCTTAGTCAGTACCAAATTATTGAGAAACGAAGAATACGACTTTAGATAGAAAATGCTTTATTGCACAAACAACAAATGTGGTACATAGGCGAACTTAATGCTAGAGAGCATTTATAGAGAGCATCTTCCAGTTAACCTGGGTGTAACGTGGAAATTTTTGCAGGGCAGTGCAACGCAGCTTAAATATAGATTGTCTAGATAATATATAAAAATAATACCTATACTATAGGTCAGCTTATGTGCATAATTAGTATGGAAATTTCTCTTGTTGCATTGCAATCAAAGTTTCATGATCACCCCGCTGCTCAACCACCGCACCACAAAGGATTTCAAACCTTATACATTTGTTAGAAAGGTAAATTATTCTCTTTATACTTTCCAGTGAACAAATTAACCGATATCACCGTCTCCCCGGGTCCAGCTGGCACCATTGACGCATACAAACTGACTCTCCACTCCGACAATATAGCGGGAGAACAGAAGAGAAGAGAACTTCTCATTGATAGAACGCAAGCTACCGCTCTTTTAGAAGAGTTGAAGAAGGCTTACAAGAAGATGGAGGATTTAGAGGCTCAGGGATAAAAACATAATTATTATATTTGATTTTTTTTTTTATTCTATTAAAGATAGATTTAGGGTACGATCTTGCAATTGATAAATAATGTTTAGATGTATTACTAAGAGAAATAATTGTTAACTGCCTAGTAGTACTGCCTTTTGGACTGTAAGTTGTAGGTTCGATTCCCACCCAGAACAATCATTTGTGTGATGAACATCGATGTTTGTTCTGTGTCTTAGGCCCATATTCTAAGACTTAACTCAAAATTTCCTCGACTCGACTCAACCTTACATTTGAGTTTTGGTATTTTTAGTTGATAAGATTTCCTCCACTCCACCTCAACTCGAGTTTCACTCGAGATTTTCCTCATGTGAGGGAAGCGAACGACCTGTCAACTCAAGGTACCTCGCGATCTACCTTGAAACTTCCTCGAAGTCACGTCTTGTATTTATTTGTATCATGATGGCTTTTGAAAAAGCTGATTACCCATTACGAAGATATTTTAAGGATGCAGAGAATCCTTTGGAAGTATATGACAATTTCGAATTCCAAAAACGACACCCTTTCAGTAAGGATAGTGTAGTGCATATTTTGCTTCCATTGTTATTAATTGACAATAGTGTCGACAGCCGCGGGTGACAAAATCGCTAAGGTGTAAGGTGTGCAACACTGTAAATTATACATATAAAGAGAAAACTTGACAAAAATATTATCTATAGCACTGAGCTACACCATTGAGATGGCAAAATAATTTACCGTAAGCAGCAAGTGGCCAACCCCGGTTTTTTCGAAAATGACTGTAATTTTTTTGTGCAGAAATTTCACACTACGCCATCTAGCCCCAAATTAAGCAAAGCTTGTACTATAGGAACCAGATAACTGATATAATACTTTTATACTTTTTATTTGTAAATACATACATAGAATACAATATAAACACCCAGACACAGAACAAACATCGATGTTCATCACAAAAATGTTTCTCCTGAGTGGGAATCGAACCTACAACCCACAGCTAAGAAAGCAGGGATACTACCGACTGAGTTATAAGCCAGTCAATAAACTAAAGTTACTCACTTTACATATTCTAAAGATGCGTTTCTTCAAAAAGTCAAGCCGCCATTATCATCCATTTTTTGTTTTTGTTTAATTGTATTTTATATTGTAAATAGGAAAAAAATTAGGATTGAAGAATTTAACCATGAAAAAGTGCTAATACAGCAGAAAATATGCTAAGATGGCACCACTTATATCACGAAATGGAATTTCTTTGACGTTTACAATATTATTACATTGTCAAAACCCAGCATAGACTAAAAAATTCCTCAGGTTTGATAAAATTATCCTCGAACTGATGACGTATAGTGAAGTAATTCCTCGACTCCAAATTAACTCCACTAACTTCAAGGAACCTCGAAAACTTTACTAAAAATACCGATTTTGAGGAAGTTTCGGAGGGATGTTCGAGGCGCCTCCAGTCGAGTTTGAGTGGAAGTCGAGTCGAGGAAATCTCGAGTTAAGTCTTAGAATATGGGTGTTAGTGTTGTATGTACTAGTTGCACCCCGCGGTTCCAAAGTAAAAATAATAAATAAACCGCGGATAAAAAGTATTTTAATTATTTACTCATCCCACGGGAACATTTCACTTCTCCGGGATAAAATGTAGCCTATATGTTAATCTAGTGTATAAGCTATCTTGGTACCGAATTTCATCCAAATTCTCAGCCTCAATTCAGCCGTTTGAGCGTGAAGAAGTAACAAACATACATACATACACACATACAAACTTTCGCCTTTATAATATTAGTGTGATTTACAAACAAAAAGTATCTAAGTATTGTATCAGTTATCTAGTTCCCATAGTACAAGATTTGCTTAGTTTAGGGCTAGATGGCGCTGTGTGAAATGTCCACACATTTTTTTTATTTATCTTGCAAGTGCGTGCTAATAATGAAAGCATGAAACGGGTCGTGCGAAGTTTCCATTCTTGCAACATACGTTTTATACCTAAGTTTATTATGATTACTCGAATACCTGCCTTGAATTTGAAGTGTGCTTAATTATTCTTTATTAAGGTACCATTTGGATAATTGAATAAAAAAACGTATAGTTTTAATTAATTTATTATATTAAAGTAAACACATTAATGATTCATAACAGTATTTTTAAACAAATTCGGTAAACTTAAAAAAATTACTAAAACAAATTCATGTGATGATCATTATTTTAACTTAAACAAGTGTATATTTAAAGACGGCGGGTATGTTAACATTACTGGATTGTGTGATTATTTTAATTAAATTCTACAAGTTTATGGCATTTTTTTGTATTATTGGACATTTTTAAGGTTATTCTCGATGTCAATGAACCTACACTACCGCCACTAGCGGCAGAAATTGGAACCTGACAGAACTGACCAAACACCAGTGTACAACAAAATCTGAAGAACATGAATAGGCAATTGAAGTTAATTTAACACCTTTTTAACCGACTTCAAAAATGGAGGAGGTTCTCGAATTGGCTGTATTTTTTTTTTATTACCTCATTACTTTGGACTGGCTGAACCGATTTTGATGATGATATTTGATGGCTGGTGCTTCCCGCGTTCCCATTTAAATACACAAAATATCCTTTTTCTCATTTGTTTTAACCGTCGAACGCATCTCATATTCCTGACTATACAAAGCCGTGTCCAATATCAAATTAACTAAATATCCAATTTTAGTTTGAAAACGATCGACTATTATGCATTTTGTAAAATCAATAACGGCTAAAGTCACGTCCATTAAACGTTGAAATCGAAGGTAACATATTGTACATATTTTACGGGCTTCAAACAGCGTCAGCACGTAACTGACTCCCAGAAGATCCCTCTTACGTAACTGACTCCCAGAAGATCCCTCTTACGTAACTGACTCCCAGAAGATCCCTCTTACGTAACTGGCTCCCAGAAGATCCTTTTTCTGGGAGCCAATTACGTGTTAACGCTCGCGAAAGCCCTCGCAGCTTGCGTTAGTAACTGGCTCCCAGAAGGACATCGAATATATCTGAAACCTGGTCAAAGTAATTCGAGTTTTAATTGACGTGAGTTTAGCCGTTTTTTATTTTACATATCCACACCACAAAACCTACTGATTCATTCTCTCTAACAACTTCCCAATGTCCTGATTTCCTGAAGGCAACGAAGGCCTTTTCAACTTATGTTTAGCACTTAACTTTGGCACAGAGCTCTTCAACTGCCTTGGTTTAGGCGTAGGGAATATGTCCAATTTAGAATGACCTCCGAGGCCATCGTAAGATATATCAAGGCTCGTCGTATTGCGTTCTCTATTTAGGTTTACCATCATTGGTTTTTTTATGTTAAATATACTTAAAGCGATGCTGTCCGTCGATTTTTTGTTGTGTTGCCTCGCTGCGTTTATTATTGCGAATTCCGAAGGCTGTAACAAATTAATAAACAAATAAAAACGAGTGTGGTTTACACTACACGACTGAAGTAAATCTTTAGTTTAGCTCCATCTATCGGCTGGTATAAATTTGTTTTTGCTTTGTTTATTGTTAATACCGCCATCTTGGCAATTGTAAATTGTTGACGCTTGATTAGGGGAGTAATCTAGTGAATGTGTAACGAGGCGAACGGAAGTTGAAAGTTGTTGGTTAACGTAGTTGTTTGTAACCATTTGATTGTCAACATAACAAAGTTAAAAATGACTTTTAATTTGTATTTGTGGGCAGGAACGGGTTTGTGGGTAGGTTGCAACCTATATAACTACAGGCCTTCAGCATGTCCACACCGCGCCGTGTCTGGAACAAGAATGCTCCGTAGTACACCGCGCTCCTTTTTTATAGCCAGACAGGTAGGGGCGCCATGACAGTTGCCGGTGCTGCCACTATAATAAATTTAATGCCACCACAGGGTAAATTACGGTACTCGATCGCTGTGCATAGAGTTTATAACTGGACGTTGCCGCCGTCATATTATTATGTTGGTATGTCCGGTTAAACGACAATGGCGACATTAACATTAAACAAAGTTATACCGGCCGATAGATGGAGCTAAACTAAAGAGCTTTACTTCAGTCGTGTGGTCTAAAGCACACTTGTTTTTTTTCGTATTAAATACCTTAATCCTATTTTCCGGTGAGTTGTTGGGCACAGTCAACGTCGATAACGCCAAATAGCTCTGCTTCAAATCAAGATACGGGGAATCTGAATTTTCTATTCTGTTTACCATGGAACTCTGGAACAAAACGTATTTAAACATAAGATAAGTTTATTTGTAAGAATTATCTGGCAACACTGAAATACGAAGATACCTAATATACACCTCACATTATCACATCATCGGCCAGAGACGTCTACTGCTGGACACAGGCCTCCCCCATAAAACACCACAACGACGCTTATCATGGGGGGGGGTCAAGGTAAAGGTCATAAAGTCTCATTTGCCCAGTAATTTGACTAGCTACAGTGCCCTTCAAAGCGGAACACAGCAGTGCTTGCGCACTACTGTTAGGCGGTAGAATAACAGGCAAAGCAGTGGTACCGATTTTTTTTTTGAGGTGGGGGGAAATGCCCTCATAAACCCTGCCACCAGGGGGTATGTGGGACTCGAACCCACTAAAACCCCCCATGAGCCCTCATCCGCCGTACCGGGGGCGAGAAGGGGTCACGACTGCAGTCCAGCCAACTCGCCCCCTAAGTGGTACCTACCTTGACGAACTTTTCATAAAAGTCCTACCACCACATAGTAAAATATATTATTCACTTACCAAGCTGCTGTGGTTGTTTTCCTCCAATATGGCAGTGTTAAGGTCGAAACCGTCAGACTGCCTCGGCTGCTTGACCGCCGTCTTTTCACATACACTGCTCATGTCTGCGGCTTTCCTCTTGTTCTTCAGAGCTTCGTATTTACGTTCCGTGTTGGATAGACGGTCTTGTAGTTGCCTGGAATGTCATCAGCTATATGTCAGTTTTAAAAGTTTATTTACAAGAATCCACTGCCTACTGCTTTGCTTGCTATAGTCTGACCCAATAAAAAAAAATTAACAACACCCAATGATCACATACATATATCCTAGACCCTAATTAGGATTCCGTGTGTCTAGGGACCCAAAAATTACGAGGAACATGGTCCCATAACACCCAGATTTAGAACAAGTATTTGCGCTTTTTTCGGTGCACAAATACTTGTGCACAGAAAAAAGAATCGAACCCGCTGTCTCCGGGTTATGAGCCGACCTGCTAAACCACCACACCAGAAAGGCTGTTAAATAAAGTATGTAAAATAACAAAATGTATCAATATTCCTCCCCATATTGAACAATTTTTATGGAACCAATCTGGAAGTATTCAATACATTAAAAAAATAATTTTCAAATCGGTTCATACATTTAATAGGACCACTAAATGAAGAATCTTTTTTTTTTAGAAGTCCATAGGGTGCCTGTTGTGATTGCAATGAAACGACCGAGCTTCGGACAACAACTGATTTATTAACTCCTACCCTCCAGTACAATATATACACTACAACATCTTCCCCACAAAACAATTAAGTAGGTATACAGGTAAACTTAACTTAATTCAGGACTTATATACCTAGGTATGAACTTTAATCTATAAAAATATGGTTCATACTAACAAATTAATTATTAAACATTATAGCATTATTATCTTACTTCCTAGATACCACAATATATAATATATATGTATATACTATACCTTCACCTTTTTTTTTTTTATTTTTTAGTTTTAATCTTTACAGTCTCTTTACTGTAAATAACTAGTTAACAACAAAAGTAGGTTAGGCACTCGCCAAAGTGAAAAAACATATATTAGGTCTTTACCTATGAAATTGCCGTTTTGTTTGAATAAAGTTAAAGTATTTTTTTTTCGAACTTATTTATTTCTTTTATTAAAAGTAATCACCCCTGCAATCAATGCATCTTTGCCAACGCTATGGCAGTTTATGGATGCCCTTCTTGAAAAAATCAGCAGGACGGGAGACAACAAACTCTTCAAAGGCGTTTTGTACTGCCTCTCGGGAATTGAATTTTTTTCCCGCTAAAAAGTTGTCCAAATTTTGGAAAAAGTAATAGTCGGTAGGCGCAAGATCTGGTGAGTATGGCGGATGAGGGAGAGCTTCCAAACCCAACTCATGCAGCTTAGAGACGGTCTGTTGTGCAGTATGGGGTCGCGCGTTGTCGTGAAGTAGCAGTGGAGACGACCGATTGACCAAAGCTGGTTGCAGACGTGCGAGTTTCGCCATCATTGTGGTCAGTTCTTCAATGTACACATTTGCAGTAATGCTCTCGCCGTTTTGTAAAAAGCTATGATGAATCACACCAGCACTAGACTACCAAACTGTGACCATCACCTTTCTAGGGGTCATTTTTCGTTTTGCACATTGCTTTGGTACCGAACCAGGATCTAACCAACTTGCTGAGCGCTTTCGATTGTCAAAAAGAATCCATTTTTCGTCGCACGTAACAATTCGGTTCAAAATTCCTTCATTTCTGTGCCTGTTAAGCAGCGCAAGGCAAGTCTCGACGCGTACGTTGCGCTGGCGATCGTTAAGTTCGTGGGGCACCCATCTATCAAGCTTTTTTATCTTGCCAATCTGTCGCAAATGGACCAATATTGTTTTGATGCTAACATCAAAAGCTGCTGCCAGCTCAGCTGTAGATTGAGATTCATCAGCTTCCACAATCGCCTTTAATTCATCATTGTTGACCAAAGTTTCCGGACGACCACGAGGTTCATTTTTCAAGTCAAAATTCCCAAAACGGAACCGAGCACACCAATAACGGGTTGTACGTTCGTTTGTACAGTTCTCTCCGTAAACGTCGTTAATGTTACGTGTCGTTTGTGCCGCGTTGGTGCCACGACGGAACTCATATTCCATAATTACACGAAATTTCAAAGTATCCATTATGAGGAAAAATGTTGAAATGTAATGAAAATACAACGCTAATCAATAAACACAAGACTTATATTGTAAATAGAATGTCATATTTTTTAAACAAAATTAATTTGAATTTAGAATTCATAGCCAATCAAAACTTTTTTTTGTTTGAAAAAGTCTGTACTGCAATACGGCAATTTCATAGGTAAAGACCTATTATTATTAAACATCGTAAAAAAATTATACAAACGAACATATCCTTTTCCTTTTTGGAAGTCGGTTAAAAAGCACTTGCATGTGGTTATTATGATTATATATACACTTACTATTTGTTAGTAGCGCATGATAAGTAGGTATTTATTTTATTTAACTAAACTATGTAATTACGTAACATATATAAATCAGTACATTTTCGTTTTATTTTTATATCATTACACATTCTTATTAAGGCGCTGTAGGGCTAATTTTTTAGCTTTGCGAACAATTGGCGTTTGTGGGGATGTGGGTTTATTTGAAGTGGGGGGATTTTGATCCAGGTTTGAATAGGGCTCAACACACACATCTTTTAAATCCGCATCCTCACACGCATCCCTAAATTCATCATCACATTGTGCTAGCTCTTGATTTAGAGGCGTAGTTTCACATTTAATTAAGTGGCGCCGGTTACGTCTATATCTGGCACCACCTTTATTTTGCACGATGTACGACCGAGGCGTGTTCGCGAAGCCAACAATGGTGCCTCTGTTTCGAGCTTTGCCATCAATGTAAACAACTTTATCGCCTTTGTGTAAACTCGGCAATACTTTACAATTTTTATCGTATTGTAATTTTGACTTATTCTGTTTATCAATCATAGTTTTATATTCTGATCGGTCGACTGTTTGCGGCTCCAACAGCTTTGGGTGAGCAGGGAGTTGGCATCGCAGCCTTCGACCCATCAGTAACTGAGCAGGAGAACTCAAACCATCCCTAGGTGTATTACGAAAGTTAAGAAGAGCTAAATTAAAATCTCCGTTACCCCGTAACGCCTTTATCAGTAACATTTTAACTGTTTGAACGGCGCGCTCACTCTTGCCATTAGCCTGCGGGTAATTAGGCGATGACGTCACATGATCAATTCCCCACTCTTGAGTAAACTGCCGGAACTCGCGACTGCTATACTGCCTTCCGTTATCACTCACCAAAGTTTGAGGAATACCATGCCGCGAAAATACTTCCTTCATATTTTCAATAACAACTTTCGACGTTATATTGTTTAATTTACATACTTCGACGTAGTTTGAATAATAATCAACAATAATCATAAAATACTTTTTGTGGTACTCAAAAATGTCTGATCCCACTTTATTCCACGGTAGTTTAGGTATTTCTATTGGCAGCAAGGGTTCCTTGGATGGAGCGTTTGAGTACTCCTGACATATTTTACATCGTTTTACATATATTTCTATATCACGTGACATATGGGGCCAGAACATCACTTGCCTCGCTCGCCGCTTGCACCGATCTATACCCAAGTGACCTTCGTGAACAATACTCAGCATTTTATTACGTAAAATTTTAGGTACAACTACTGAATTATCTTTAAATATGACATCATCAACGACAAACAACTCATCTTTTATAGACCAATAATCTTTCACATCATTTGAAACATCGTGTTTATGGATAGGCCACCCCGAGTGCACGTACTCTAACAAAATAGATAACTCTGCGTCTTTTTTCGTTTCACATTTAATCATCGTCAATTTATCATTTGAAATAGGCAAGTTTTTTACGACCATCTGCACTTGGTAAAGAAGATTTTTACTAACTTCCTCACTGTATAATTCAGGCAAAGGCGCGCGAGACAACATATCCGGTAGGTGTAGATATTTGCCGGGAACATAATTAACTAGCAAATCGTACTCCTGTATTCTTAACATCATGCGTTGCAGACGTGCCGGGACGGACATTAGCGGTTTTTTAAATATACTTTGCAAGGGTTTGTGATCAGAATCCACCACAACCGCGCGCTGCCCGTAAATATACTGGTGAAACCGCTCGCAAGCGAACACAATTGCCAACAGTTCCTTCTCGATCTGTGCGTATCTTTTTTGCGCATCAGTGAGCGTGCGTGAGGCGTACTCGACGGGGCGGCCGTCCTGCATGAGCACGGCGCCGAGCGCGACGGAGGACGCATCCACCGCGAGCCGCACCGGCCGCGCCGGCGAGTACAGCGCCAGCACGCCAGCCCCCGTCACGCACTCCTTCAACTTCTCGAACGCCGCGCGCTCACTTTCTTCCCAACGCCACTCGTTATCTTTTTTTAATAAACTAGTTAAAGGAACCGCTATTTCAGAATAGTTTGGAATACATTTTGATAAATAATTCACGGCCCCTAAAAATCTCTCTAAATCTTTCCTATCACTTGGAGTACACATCTCTTTAATAGCCTTTACTTTGTTATAATCTGGTCTCATACCCTTTGCATCGAAAATGTGCCCCAAAAACGTTACTTCCTCTACACAAATCCTACATTTTTGTTTATTAAATTTTAAGTTTACCTCTCTAGCTCTTTCCAATAACCGCTTTAATCTTTGATCGTGAATTTCTTTCGTATGTCCCCATACAATTACGTCATCGATGTAATTTTCAACACCCTCTAGGTCTTCCAGCAGTTGATGCACTTTTCCATGAAAAACTTCCGACGCGCAACTTATTCCGAAGGGAAGTCGAAGAAATTGATAACGACCGAAAGGAGTAGCAAACGTGCACAAGTCCGCACTCTCTTCATCCAGCTGGATGACCCAAAATCCAGAATTAGCGTCAAGTACTGAGTAGTAACGTGCCCCGTGCAGGCGCGCGGCGAGCTCCGCCACGGTCGGTAGCTGAAAGTGCGCGCGTTGCACCGCACGGTTCAGCTCCCGCGGGTCTAAACACACTCTAATCCCGTCATTCTTTTTTGCTACTAGAACCAAAGGATGAACCCACGGAGTGGGGTGACTGACCTTCCTGATGACGCCCATTTGCTCCATATTTCTCAGTTCAGTTGCGAGCCTATCACGTAATCCGTGTGGTATTTTTCTCGACGCACATACGACAGGTGGAACCGATGTATCTATAACTATGTGATATTTACCGGGCAAACACCCCAAACCTTTAAATAAATCTTTATAGTTAGATATTTCAATTGACCTGAGACGCTTTACTAGCCCCAAAGCTTCGCATGATTTCCGTCCCAACACGCTACTGCAACGCATATCAGCTATAGCAAATTTAAGTTCATAAACTTTACCCTTAAAAGTCCACGGCAATATACATACACCCTTTGTAGGTATGACATCGTGAGTATATGATAACAAAGGTACATTTTTCTTTATTATCATATCATCACTAAATCCTAACTCTATAAATCTACGATACGATAGTACATTACAGTCAGCTCCAGTATCTAATTTAAAATTTTCAACTCCATATTCGCACGATAGTACTTGAGACCAGTCCCCGGGACTACTTTTCTGAGAATCGATACACGAGATATAAAACGTATCATTCTCATCCGACTCACTGCACTCGTCATAATCACGATCAATTTCATGAACTCGTTGTACTTTATCTCGACCTCCGCTTCTATAAAATGGAACAGACTTACACATACGCGCGAAGTGTCCCTTACTACCGCAGACGAAACAATTGGCGTACTGCGCCGGACACTGGCCAGCGACGCATCGTGCGCGGCCGCAGTTACTGCATGGCTGGAACTGGTTTGATGCAGGTGCTGGCGGCGGCGGCGGCCGGAAGTTACGGGGGCCCGCGCGGCCCCGCGCCGCCGCGCCGGTGGCACCGCCGGCCGGGCCCGCGGTCGGCCGCCCGCCCGAGCCTCCTCTGCCACGATTTCTCACACTGTCAACGTGAACCACATCCCTACTCGTACTAGCACCGGAGTTGCACATTTGTCTTCCGCTTTCTTGCGACACTTCCTCAGCTTGACAAATTTTTACTGCTTTGTCAAGTGTGAGCTCCTCACTACGTAATAACCGGTCCCTGACAGCTACTTGGGTAACGCCACAAACGATTCGATCCCGGATCAAATCTTCTTCTAATGTCGCGAACTCACAACATTTACTCAGGAGACGCAGTGCCGTTACGTATTGTTGAATCGACTCGCCTTCTTCTTGGTTGCGCGTGAAGAATTTGTACCTCGAAAGCGTTATATTCGGTTTGGTTCCAAAATATGTATCAAAGTATTTTAACACCGCGTTGACGTCATCTCGTTCCGCCTCCGTCGCAAAAGAAAAAGTTTGATAAACGTCGAAGCCATCAGCCCCTATTAGGTTGACTAACAGGCTGGCTTGAACACTAGAAGACTCAGCGTGGACCCCCGATGCCTTTATAAATAACATGAATTGTTGTCTCCATTTTCTCCAAGCATCAGCACGGCTAACCGGCCCGCCGTCCATGTTTAATTCCGCGGGTGGCCGAGCGTGTTCCATTGTAAATTATTGTAGATCGCACACTCACAATAACTTTTAACATTGAGCACTACACCACTCGTGATATATATTCGTATAATTTACCGATATTTCACTCTCTAATCAAATAATTACGCGAAATTTTATTAAACCGCTGTCACCATGTTGTGATTGCAATGAAACGACCGAGCTTCGGACAACAACTGATTTATTAACTCCTACCCTCCAGTACAATATATACACTACAACAGTGCCCTTTAAATATTCAAGCAACCTTCGGGAAAAGTTCTTGTTCATTGAGTCTCGGGTTGGACCTTACTGCGTAAGTATGGTGGAGATGGTAATCGTGTTCTCTCTTGCTCGCACTCGTGGACTTGTTAATTGGCGCGTGCAGGGTGGCAGGTGAAGCTGATTCCCAGAACAATTACGCGGTAGAGGTGCTGGTCATACTTACGTAATCTTGTTCTGCAAGTCTACAACTTTGAACTCCTCTGCAGTCAGTCTCTGTTTGACGGCTTGCAATTTGTCTCGGGATTCATTCTTCTTTGACTCAGATTCCCAGAGCGCTCTGAAAACGATGAAAAAGTTTAATAAACGAGATTGCTTTAGACCACACAACTGAAGTAAAACTTTAGTTTAGCTCCATCTATCGGCCGGTATAACTTTGTTTAATGTTAATATCGCCATCTTGACAATCGTAAATTATCATTTTACTGGACATACCAACATAACATTTCAAACTTTTAACTTTGTTATGTTGACAATGGAGACCTACATGAACCAAATTCTGTTCGCCTCGCATTCACCAGCTTACTCCCCAAGTCAAGTGTGTGTAATGAAGTTTTACTTCAAAATGTTTCACAAAAAATTTATTTACTTGTTATTATTTTAATTGCTAGGGATATAAGTGCGAACTTAGAAGCTGCCAAACTTTAGTACAGACAGGGATAAGTTAAACTCAAATTAATAAATAAGGGTATAAATAAAGCCATAATTAAGTAACTCAATTAATGTTTAACTGGTAAAATGCTCGACTTATGTTTACCTTTTCAATGCCGTAGCGAATATGGCGATGGTCTTCACATCCGTGTAACCTTGCAACATGGTCTCGACGTCACTGGTGGTAGCATTTAATACCTTCTGCAAGCTATAATACAATACAAAATAGTTTGATTAAATAAGACATAAAAACAAACAAGTTATGATTTTGCCATTATGTATATTGCACAATATTACATTTCAGCTAGTTGTTTAAAAAACAGCCGTTTTCATTGAGCCTACAATGAGCATTAAAAATGGACATAATAATTCTCTTCCCTCAAAGAAGCATTTCACCAATGAAAATGCAAGAAAAATTCCTTTATGATGCCCAACGATCAGATACATAGATCCTGGACCTTAACTAGGATTCCCTGTATCTAGGGATCCACTAACTACGAGGACCAACACAACCAACCCACAACACCCAGATGCAGAACAAGTATTTGTGCTTTTTTTCCGTGGACAAATACTTGTCCTGCTGCGAGAATCAAACCCCCCACCTCCGGGTAATGAGCCGACCTGCTCAACCACCACACCACAGAGGCGGTCATATGTCTTGTTACATGGTACCTTGGGCCAGAAACACTAAGTATCAATATGCAGTGTTTCTGCATATTAGAAACTTTATACACATGCAAGAGTGATCATCATTGAGCATCAACATTTACTGTAAGGTGAAACAGTGTGGGTAAGGTGTTCTGTGTGTGGGTGTTATATTGTATTCTATGTATGTATTTACAAACAAAAAGTATATAAGTATAGTATCAGTTATTTGGTTTCCATAGTACAAGCTTTCCTTAGTTTGGGACTAGATGGCACTGTGTAAAATGTCCAAAAAAATGTATGAATAATAAAAAAAGTGGTCAAATATTAGCTTGCCCAAAATAAACCAAACCATTTAAATTAAGAATGAAGATTCGCCAGTTTCATTGCAATTAAAGTTGCATGATCATTGACCCTGCAAGGCAATAATAATAATACACAGCCAATGTTTTGCACATCCCATTGTACAATGAATGTACAGCCCGAAATTGGTGTACATAGCAAACATAGGCTGTGTAATATGGGTTGTACAACATCATACATTATTTCCTGTGCCAAAATTGGCCCGTATCGCAGTATTTGGTCACACATTGCTGACTGTACAATACAACTCACCACCCTGATCTAATCCTTACCCATTTAAAGTCTGTATATTCTTCTTCAATGACTCATTTTCTTCTTTAACTTTGTCCAAGTCCTTATTCTGTGCCTTCACATACACCAGCTGTTCTTTGAGGGCTGTCATAGCAGAGTCTAGGGTCACCAGCTTCTTCTCATATGACCGTAACAGGTCTCTGTAAAATAAAAACAAAAATTAATAGAGTAAACAAAAATAAGTGAAAATGGTTATATTTCAGTAGTTAATAATGGTAATTTCATAGGTAAGTCAAGTACTATACCTATCTATAATTTAATAGCTATTATTTATTACCAGTACTTATATTTTTTTACCTTATTATATATTTATAGGCTATAGATCTAGTAGTTTCAGAGCAGGCTTTTGTTCTCGGTTCCCGGGAACTGGAATTCGCGGGGAATTCGTCTTTCCCGGAGTTGGGAAAATATTCTTGATTTTCCAGGATCCACAGGTTTCGTTTTAATGGATTTGTACAAATATTATTCACTCTAATAACATGTCAAAGGAACACACTTGATTTGCAAAATTAAAGAAAGATTTTGATTCTTTACACATCTTGTAAACAAACTCGTAACTTGAAATTGCTTTTCAATACCTTGAAAACTTATCTACGAAAAGTTAACATATGTTTTCTGTATCCGAAAATCTTGCAGCTAAAATTAGTAGCCGATTGAGCGTTAAATTGCTGAGCTTCTTAGTGTTTTTGATGCATTACTTCTAGCAAGAGTAACAAATTATAGATAATTGAAGATGATGCCTGGATGATTTTATTAATGTTTGAAGTAAATCTTTTTTTTTTAGATTACGCAAGTTGATTTTTTTAAAAGTAAATTATAGTTTAAGAGTTATTTAGTAACAATTCAACTTGACACATTGAAAAAAAAGTTATATTCCTGGTTTAATTTTTTAAGTTACCTTTAAATGCAAATACAGAAAATATATCGGGAAAAATAAAACCCTATTTCAGAGCCTATTCAATGCAAACACACAATCAAATCTTTCCTCTTTATAATATCAGTTTAGATACAACAGGTCCCAAATTGTATCATGGGTTATATTATTTATTTTAAGCAATTCAACTCACTCATTCCGTTTCAAGTCCGTTTTCATCTCATATAGCTTGTTATCTGCTTCTTTGCACACAGCTTTCTGTTGTCGCAACTGTAGCTGTGCATCATCCAGTCGTGACTGCAATGTTGCTGCATCATCACCGGTTGTCTCGTTGGATATGTTGGGGTAGAGTCGAAACATACACCTTTCCGTCACTTTGTTCCGGCATTGCGGACATGACTTTGATCTGTATTTATATAAGTATCCCATTCAATTTGAGTTTGAATTCATAATATTATCCCAAAAGACAGTACATACTTAAAGCGGACAGTGTTTATTCTATGAATTTTCTTAAAATTCATAGTTTATCATACAATTGTTATGTATAGTTTTCACATTAGAAATTGACTCAAACAAGGTAATAAATACATTGTAGTGTAAAATTTCTTTAAAATCAATCAAAATGAGCACTAAAATTTCTTCTGACAGAATGTCCACTGTTTTCACCTATGTTCAAATGCAGTAGTTACTATGTACCATCAAGCAGTCTATCTGCATGTTCGCTACTCATAGAAGATAACCTATTTATTTATTTTATTTTATTTTATTTATTTATTTTATTTTCTTCGGAAAACTAACAGCTAAATATAATACAATATATATACACGTAATATACTTATATATAATATTTTACAATATATTATATTTTATTTTTGTATATTTTATATACAATTATATAAACTATAGGCTTAATGGCTTACCTTTCCATCCACTGCGCCAGGCAATGATGATGGAATATGTGCCCACATTTTGTCACGTAAATATTCTCGGCTTGATTCACCAGGTCACTGCAGATGGTGCACAAAATATGCATCTTCCTGTAACATTTCACTTCAATTCAAAACTTAGTAACTGTAAGAAAATAAAATAGTGACTTGATGAGTTTGAATTTAATTTTAGGGGCTTCTGCGGCAATTTCACCACAATTTTGCCGTAATTGACGAGTTTTACCTTGAGGAAATTAACGGAACACAGACAGTTTTTTTTGAATAAAAAATCGCTGTAAAAACGGTATTATTTTAAGACTTACCCTCACTTTACTTTTCAAGTTGTTTAGTAGTTTATCTATCTATCACAACCAAATCACGGTATTTACCTCTGAATAAGGAACAAAGAGTATAATAACTGTCTTAGAATATAAATGATAAGGAAACCTATGGAAATGTTGCAAAAACATATGATAATTATGAAATAGTTTTAAAGACGAAATAATAAACAGTAGAAAAGTACTCTGTGATAATAAACATATTGGCATCTCCGTCTAATGTATGTATTAAAAATAAACCAACAATATACACAACAGTTTCGCTATATTGACAACATTTTTCGTGACGTCAGGCGTGTGCCTTGGCCGCCATATTTTGACGCTGTTTTTGAATTGTTTCGACAATAGTGATATTCTTGTTATATCAATTTATCGATATATTCTGTGGTAAACCTCATTAATGATTTAGACCATTGGTTAAAAACCTGTTGATTCTATATCGGAAATGCACGAAACTGCTTCTTCCGTAACATTTGATCGCCCTTACACTGAATCCGCTTTTGAAATTTAACATTGACCATGCCCATACTTATTGCCTGTAAAATTAAATAATGGGAGTATTAGCGATTTTAAGCCCCGCTCTGACGCAATGCATGTCGAAGATATCAATTAAAATATAGAAATTTATGCATAATATATATAATATGTCAGTGGGGATTTGCGCTTTGAGTGCGCTAACAACTTCACAGACGCTATTAAGTTTGATTCGGCCTTTATTAGTTTCGTGTCGATAGTTTTATCGATAAGTGTAGTGTAGTAGTAACAACACTAAGCCGCCATGTTTAGCTGCATCGGTATGCACGTTTTTTTCGTAGATATGGCAGTTCCATAGGATTCCTTGTTCAGAGGTATTTACTATGATCATGTTTAGTTCTATTCCCATCACAGACCAAGTAGAGGATACTATGTATCAGACAGGGATCTTCAACTTCGACTCTTTGTAAATGGCCTTTGTGGAGAGGTGACTTAAAACAGCCAATAAACGACGTATCACAACCCACATGACATTTCTTTTTTTTTAATTTACCTGCACTCTATATTGGCTTATGCCATAAACATTATTACGCTCCGTGGTAGAAAAAAAATGCCTTTTAAATACATCCTTTATATTATGTAATTATTATTGATTCCCATGAACACACCAAACACCGTAACGGAGAGTTTTGATGCAGATTTCATTTACTTTCACAGTTTATAAGCACATTTATAAACGAATAAAACTCACACTATACAGAGAAATTCAAAACCAAATCGCAGCAAAATCTCAGAACCAAATCAAACAAACATGAAAATTGAAATGCAGCAGACTAACGTAAAGTGAGTATACCATGGTCGTAGTATCAGAATGGACGGCGCGTATTTTAAAAATGCGTGTGCATTTTCTGTTGGTGTGAGTATCTAGATCTGCATTAGTGTGCGTGAGTAGAGAAGTGACCCCTGTTAAGTATGTATCGATATATACTAAACCTAACCAAACAGTCTTACGATACAGATACGTCAGACGCAGATACGGTGTCCGTCAGATACAGCCTACCTATCCTACCCTGGGTACGTTTGAGAGCACAACTTTAAGCAGCGTGCTGGTATCTGCGTTTACACGCGTGACGACATTTGCTGTTGGCGTCTCCGAAACTTAGAAGACTCCCGTTTCTCTGTCATTTGGTTGCTTGCGGACACTGGCATTGAGAAGATTCTTTATGCTGGTGTCTACCGATCTCACAGTGGAGACCAGGAGACAACCAGGCTGACTGATTATCTCAGTGAGGCAGTTGACGCGGCTCAGCAGCGGTACCCTTCGGCTCAATTAGTGATCATGCGAACAGCCAAAGAGTGGAACGCTTTACCGGCGTCCGTATTTCCCGATAACTACAACCTGGGAGTCTTCAAATCGAGAGTGAACAGGTACCTTCTAGGCAAGCGTGTTACATCCTAGACCGCATTGTTACTTACCATCAGGTGCGATAGTGGTCAAACGCAAGCCTATCAAGCAATAAAAAAAAAAGTCTTGCATAAAATAATAGGACGAAAGGATTTTCTAAGTGTTTTATTACATATGCAAAATCTTAATTATTTAACAATGAGCAGTAAAGATTTTAATAACTTATGCCGCCGTAAATGTTCCTGATTTATTAATTACCCTTTCTAAATTATGTAAGTTTCAATTCTATATAGAGACCACTGTTTTTAGTTCGGGTGCACCAGTTTTTTTTAATTCTTTGAAAAGTTCTCAAGGTTTACTTCAACTTTGGCTAAAACGGTACCCTCATATTACTTACCGTTTCCGAAATCCGTTGGGGTACTACGTCGTGATAATCATTTTCGGATATTTATAGATATAAGATATTTAGTGGCGGATTTTTCTGGGGGTTACGTGATCCATCTCTGTACACCCCATCAACATCCGATTGTTTTGACTGACCACTTCTAAAAGCTGAAACCAATAGTGTCAATAAGTTATCGGTCAATTAGTTTATGGGCATTTATTTTGCTGTATTTACCTACCTATGGAAAAAATCCAGCTTCATAGCAAAACTCACATATTGGAAAGATGAGCTCGGTAAGTCAGTAAATTTCACCCAAGAAGTGTCAAATTGTAACACTAGGTCAACAAAAATTTAAGCTGTCGCTCGATAATCGACATCGTAAGATCGACAGCCTACATAGCGTATCGTACCATCTTTTTTTACAGTCATACTCATATATTTCCAATCTAAAGGAAAAGATCTGTGGTAGTACTAAATCTGTATATTCTGGGTATATTGTCAACCTGTATAATTTTATTGTTCAGAATGTTTTATGATAACCGATTTTATGAGTTTCGACAGTGAACCGTATGAGACTATTATACGCTACGCTTCAACCATAATTATGTCAGAATTTTTTGAAAATAGTATTAGGTGCCAATTTTTAAATTAGCAGATTTGTAGTTTTTTCTAAGATTAAGGTTGCACTTTGATCTAATTCCATTCGGCCACTTTTAGGAAAGAGATCTTCTACTTTTTATTCTCACCAAAATCAAAGTAATTTTGTACAAGTGTATGAAATTTACAAATATCGACAAAGTCTAATGGGCCGTGTGGGTGCATCACTATTCAAGAGGCGTAAAGTAGCCCATTACAATAATATCAATTAAAGCTTTAAATCTCCAAGAAATTATCACAACATGGTGATTATACGATGCAGAAAATGTATACCTTGGATGTGAAATGCATATTTACTTTGAAACTACGATATTTAACATAATATTAGCCAGTAAACACTTACGTGTGATATGTTGATTCTGAATTCATTATGTCTATTTTGTTGTTTTTGATGAACAAAACACAGCACAACACGACATAGTTTCACTTTAGGACACAATATTTAGTCCTAATAACAATATATCACTATATTTTCATTTTATATGCTTCATGATTCAATGTTGTCACCGGCTATTCTGTCACAACATTACACGTAGTACGAGGTTGTCGTTCCTACAAATGCTTTCTCGCATACTTTATGCGACGATTCGCGTATTAGACAGAGATACAAGACAATATATATACACGATGGATACGGAGTGGCAACGCCGCACGGCTCCGTCCATTATGATCCTAGGACCATGGAGTATAGGAGTGTGACTGTGCTGTAATCTATGAAATGGTGTCTATACCTAGTCTGTGATGGCTATGAAGAATACTGTATAGAGAATACTTAGAGACTTTTGGCGGGAAAAACGAAAAAGATCGCGTCGCCCCATTGTATTATTTTCTAAAACTTGTGTTTTTTCAGTGTAAGTGCATAAAATTGGTGGCATTTTATTCGTTAAGTGCTGGATTACAGGCATGAGTGTGGGAAAGTGGTATGATGGTGAAATGTTTCTTTTCGTGTTGTTTCCAAAACTCCATAGAATCTCCTGGTAAAGTTGCCATCACTTTACCAGGAGTATGACTTTACTATATACATATATAATATTAAATTAATTACTTGACACTAGCTAAATCTTCGAGCAATATACACAAAGAGCTAAATACACAAAATTATGGAGCCAAAACCAAAACAAAAAAAGTATATAGAGCATACTCAAAGAGTATATAATCGCTACGTAGAATACTTAGATCCGTATTACAGAACGATGCTCAGTCATTGATCGGTGCTCAAGCAAAGATTTCATACATAAAGTGATCAATTGGCGATTTAAATCTCTGTTTGAGCACAGATCGATGACTGAGCATCGTTCTATAGTACGGACCTTAGGACCTAGTGATTAAATACTCTCTGAGCATACCTCTAAGGTTTTGCAGTTGTCCTTTCATGTTTATTTTTAAAATCTCGCAATTATCTAATAATAAACCAACACAATAAGAATACGTTTATCAATTTAGAAACATCGTGCCGTCGGAGGCGCTCAAAGGAGCTGCGTTTATAAAATTAATAAGCCGCGTAATTGCTAGTTACGAGCGTCGCAATTACGAAAAAAATAGTGGTATTTTGTTTCAAGTATTTTTGTTAAGTAAAAAACATTTTTATCGAACAAATAGACCTATATATTTACTACAAATTTAATTCATGGCTTACAACTACACGACCCAGTTATAAACGATTTATATCAGTCATCTGTTTCATAAAAATCAATGTTTTGATAACTTATCAACATTCTATTCTTCGACTGATTAGCGTTTGGGAGTGATAATGTGCGCTAAACGCAACAGTATGCGCTAATATGCTGCTACATCGTGTGTCAATATCTGTGATTGTTATGGTGTTTTGAAAATAATTTTCAAGATGCCTGGGAAAATAAAAGTGAAAGTGTTGGCCGGAAGGAACTTGCCTGTTATGGACAGGGCTAGTGACACGACAGATGCCTTTGTAGAGATAAAGTTCGGAGGGGTCACACATAAAACTGATGTGTGCAGGAAGTCATTAAATCCACACTGGAATAGCACAGAATGGTATAGATTTGAGGTGAGATAATTACCCCTTATACATTTGTATAGTTTTCTGCTGTTACAAGCCTGTAAGATTATCAATACAATGCAATACAGCCTGTTGTAAAATGCTTTAAATATGTGAGGCTACATCATAGTCAAATCAATTGTTTAAAATCTACAGAATTCAAATGTGGGCTTGTGGCAGATTTGCACATGAACCTCATTTAAGCAGCAATGCAACCTTATTGTTTAATTTCGTAAATAAAAGAGTTTCCTAGTGAGGAGGCTACTGACGCTACTATAGGAATTGAGTCTGTACACTGTCTCAGCGGGACTCATCCACCTTTATGCCTTTAGTTACTTATCATTTTTAGTGCTTAAATATGTTCTGTTTTAATTATCGTAATAAAGTACTGCTTTTTGAATCTAACCTTTTCTAGCGAAAACTCTTCTACATCATTATTATTTCTTGAAACAGTAGCTGAAAGGTATTATATCACATTAATTCAGATGCACTCGTAAGTCTTAAGTTTTTAGTTTTTTGATGATAAAAAAATCACACCCAACAATCACATACATAGATCCTGGACCTTAACTAGGAGTTCTTGTATCTAGGCACCCAGTAACTATGAGGGATATAGTTTCACAACACCCAGATGCAGAACAAGTATTTTGAACTTTTTATTTGAATGTTTGTCTAGCCTGTTATTATTATTAAAATGTATTTTAAAACATTATAACAATAATACAAAATGGAGCAAGGCTGCTAGTAAATACTAACACTAATCTCTGACACCCACTTACCTAAAAACCATAGTAAAAAAAATGGCAATACTGCAGGTATCAAGGTTAAATTTTTTCACAATTCGCCAAATCTTGGCTCTGGTACAAACTGTCACTTGTTATGTGCACGGCATGTATACATTAATGTCTGGCGACCGTCTACAAGGTATTTGTTTGTGTGTTTCCACAATGCAACCATATTTTGGATGATTAGACTATTTGAAATGGTGCCAAGTGTTCTCTCGATGGACACTGCTTGGTTCGTAATGGTGATTGCTAAATGTCAGCAGTTTATTTACAAGAAGCCACTGCCCACTGCTTTGCGCGCGTGAACTACAAGTTTATAGCGATAAAAACTATTCTAGTCCTTCCCCAGGGCTCATACTATAATCATAATTTTAACATGAATTTTCGAACAGAAATAAATACCCAATATTATTTGGTTCAGCGCTCACCAAACCGAGTTTTCAGCCGAACTATTTGCTTACGTGACCTTTGCTACACATTCAAACACAATAAAGAGATCCCATAAACGATCTTAAATACCTGTAGTCAGGTCTTCAGATCATCCAAGCTAGGTAGTACAACTTGTAAGTAAATATAAGTGTATAAAAACTTTGGAACATGTTTGAAACAGTTCTCTAAACTACATGTTTTCTATACCTATTTACTTTCTACCTACAGGTAGATGAGTCGGAATTGCAAGATGAACCTCTACAACTTCGCCTCATGGACCACGACACGTACTCGGCGAACGACGCCATCGGCAAGGTGGTGATCAGTCTCGCTCCACTGCTGGCGCGAGAGGCCAACAATGTCAGAGGGACAGCTGGACCACCTGGTGGTAAGTTATGATTACTGCTCCGGTATATATCGCGTTGCTGGCTAACAACGGTGATGTGTAGGTTAGCAGTCTTTTTTTAGTCAATAAATGACGTGACGTGCTGGTTGCACGCCTGATGTTGAGCGTCACGGCCGCCTAACGAATTTCAATATTTATTTGCAATTATATTCATCCACACAGTGAATTCAACAACAACCTATATACCGCAATACAACAATAACAATATACATACTACCCTAATTATTACTCAATAGGTTTTACAGTTGATGACTACTTGTTGGTGAGTGGATCCAACCACGTCAATAAAGCTCTCGGGTGATTTCATAGTATCAAAGGCGACTCTCACGTTGAAATAAATAAAATTAGAATTGTGACCTCTATTCCTTTCAATGATTCTCAATAAAATTTCATTTGTGGCGTGTATTATATTACCCTAAATTGAACCTTAGGCATGACAGTGTAGCAGAGTACTTGTCATGTACAGCTTCGCTACATAGGGAGTGATAGTATATATCGCCAATTGCCAGCATTCAAAGCTATTCCAGAACGTAAGATTAGAAATGACTGGCCCGATAGCTCAGTTGGTAGTGACCCTGCCTTCTGAACTGCGGGTTGTGGGTTCGATTCCCACCCAGGACAAACATTTGTGTGATGAACATCGATGTTTGTTCTGTGTCTGGGTGTTATATTGTATTCTATGTATGTATTTACAAACAAAAAGTATCTAAGTATTGTATCAGTTATCTGGTTCCCATAGTACAAGCTTTGCTTAGTTTGGGGCTAGATGGCGTTGTGTGAGATGTCCACACATATTATTATTAGATGAAATTTTTCATCTAAAGCACAATAAAAACGATTGTTTACTTTCATTTAGGTACATAAGCTACCTAAAATTATATCAATTTAATCTCCGTAAGGAAAAAAGAAAAATGCGGCTGTGTAGAAGAAAGAGAAAATAATATTTATGATGGTCACTCAACCACACATATGGAGTAAAAGAGGTAAATAAATTAAAGAGTCATCAAGAGCGCAGTTTAAACTGTTGCTTCTTCAAGCGGAGACTGTGCCAAAATAATTATGTTGATATTCGGATCAGGGATTCCTATTGATGGTCAATATAACTTGCGCCATTAAATATAAATGATTCTGTATTTAAGGTAGCTCGTAAAGTTTTTACAGTCTCACGATTTTGTTACACATTGTCAAATATCTTTGAAAATATATGACATTAGTGTCGATTCTGTTTCGCATACTCTAAAGCCAAACGAAATTAACATATTTCCGTCTTTGTCATTTCCCTTTTATCAGAAGAGTACCGCCATACACTAAGTTTACTTTAGTTTTAGAGAATGCAATACGGAATCGACACCAATGTGTCCTATTAATAGCGCGCTTAGCTAATACTTAATATCTTGGTTTCACGGTACTCCAGTCGAATTTATCACTATCAAATCAAGTTATTGCTTTTCTAAATATTGTGGATTTGAAATTATAATGCTTGCAAAAATCGAATAAGCACAGTCCACAGAGCATGGCATAAAAGATTGAGCCTTGGCCAGGCACCACTTGGGATGCTTAGTAGCAAAAAAACGCATGAAAAACTATCTAATTACTACATTTAACATACCAGTTCTAGGAGAATCAATTAAGTTTAATATGAGTGTAACTTGGCACACCACAATGAATCAATGTGACTCAGGGGACTTCATCTTAAACATTTCAAACAGTGTATTTCGTCCCACCATTGAGCCCTTATGAATCGTGATCTTGGAGGTCTTGCCAGGTCTATATTACCTATTATGTATTTGAGTTGTAAACAACAAAGCTACGCTTTTATAGGACATCTGTCAACTGGCTGGGGTAAACACTAATTTCACTCCAAACGTAAAATCTCACATGTAGGTACAGACTATGAATATATTTGGCTCGGCATGCAGTGCTTTATTCGACTCTAAATGATTATTTTCCATTAGACGAGATAGTGATCAAATGCGGAATGAAATAAAAGATGGCCAATAAAATACTATGAGTAAAGAAATGATACAGGTGCGTGTTTTTTACGTTATTGAATGATAGGCGTATTTATAAATATAATGCGCAAAATTGGCCTCTCTTTTACAGACTTCCAAGGGAAAGTCGATAAAAAGGGGCTTGCGATCATCTGTGTTTCCGCAAGTAAATTATTTGTGTTCAAGATTATATAGGTTTATGCTTGGCGCGAGTGCCAAATTTTCGATAGCGCTGTTACTCACCAGGTGCAATCGTTCGATAAACGATAGCCAGAGTAAACCGTGTCCTTCCTACTTCCTATGCACCTACTAGCAAGGGTTGCATGAGCTAAAAAAATCGATACATCTTTTCTCTCGAGAGAGCGTTTTTACCAATCAAAACGCAAGAAAATTTATGACGTGATCCGCGTGATCGTTCATTGGTCGAACGCGTTCTCGATATAAATTTTGTTTACAGCTCTGCAAAAAAGAGATTGAGCGTGTCTTTTACATTTATTTTTCTTAACAGGAGCTGTTGCTAGCCCTGCAGAAAAGAGTTGTAGCGTGTCTTTATATTGGTTTTTATTTCCAGGAGCTGTAATGTCCGGCTGGATACCCGTATTCGACACGATGCACGGAATCAGGGGGGAACTGAACGTCATTGTCAAAGTGGAACTATTCTCAGACTTCAACAAGTACAAGACTTCAAGCTGCGGCGTGCAGTTCTTTCACTGTAAGTGCCTATGGTTAAAGTTTCCTCTTTTTGGGTAAGAGATGGCGCCACAAGTTGCATGGGGTTCTATAGCACGTTTTTTGAAATTGGTAAGCTGCAACACGCACATTGACGCGTGGTGATTATGGTAATTATCACCACGTGTAAGGTAAATGTAAACGTAATAAGGTCCTTAATGGGTAGGACTTTAGGCCTATTTTCAGCAGTGAATGTGAAAATGCTGGTGACATGATAATGTGAGGTCGTAAAACTGTACAATCTTGCTAGTAAAATAAATACTCAACATGTATGTTTTCTCGGCCATTAAAATAAATACTCAACATGTATGTTTTCTCGGCCATTAAACATAAATACTCAACATGTATGTTTTCTCGGCCATTAAAATAAATACTCAACATGTATGTTTTCTCGGCCATTAAAATAAATACTCAACATGTATGTTTTCTCGGCCATTAAACATAAATACTCAACATGTATGTTTTCTCGGCCATTAAAATAAATACTCAACATGTATGTTTTCTCGGCCATTAAACATAAAACGAGCAATAAACCAATTTGCGTACACAATTACACGGTACGACTACTGTCTTTGTGTTTGTAGCCGTTATAATATTATTTGTATTGGGGTACTAAAACCATGTTTATATCCCATTGGATAACTCGCGTCACTGTTACAGTCTCCGAAACGTGAACAACCCAAATCATCAGACTACAAAAAGTGTTAGACAATACAATGAAAGCTAAAAAGCGAAGCTAAAAATAGCGATACGAAATAGCAAACTCGTGTCATTCTCACTGCATTTCTCTTTTGTAACGATCGGAAGCGTGCCTCTAATCTAAGAGGTATTACTACAAGACAATTTGAATTCGGTCCGGCGCAGGATAGAAACTATGCTTAGACACGAAATGCACACACGCTTTATTACCACTGACCGACCCTAGCATACTAGACGTTACATGAAAATAATAATACCTTATAAAAAATGTCTAACCGACTTAATCCCACCACATTTGCTTATAACAAAAATGAGAATATCGTCAACGTAGTTGAAGTCGAAATACACATTATGAAGGATAATTCAAAAACTACCCATCGGATCTTGAACAAATTGAAATGGGACCACACGGAAAGCACCAGCTTTTAAATAAAAAAATAATCATCAAAATCAGCTCACAGTCGAATTGAGAACCTTATTTTCTGAAGTCGGTTGATAATGCAAATGGTATGTTGATTTTGCGATTTTGTATTCCTTTTAGACTTCACTTGATAGTATTGTATACATCGGGCGCCGTTTATGCTATTATTGCTATTATTACTCTTCTAGTGTCAGCCTAAATGTCGCGAGCTATAAACATGTCAGAAGGTTTTGGCGGGAGTGCGAGAAAGATTGCGTCACCGCATTGTATTATTTTCCAAAACTTGTGTTATTTTCAGTGTTAGTGCATAAAATTGGTGGCATTCTATTCGTTAAGTGCTGGATTACAGGCGTGAGTGTGGGAAAATGGTATAATTATGGTGAAACGTTTCTTTTCGTGTTGTTTCCATAACTCCATAGAAGCTTCAAGTAAAGTTGCCATCACTTTACTAGGAGTATGACTTTGACTAGACTATGACTTGACTTGATGACTTCGACTGTGATTTGACACATATTTGCGTGAAATATCATTAACTTGATAAATTGTTAATTATTTGACACTGGTTAAATACACAATAGTGTGGAGCCAAAACTTAAAAAAAAAAACATGTCAGAAGTACCTACACAACGTTTTGAATAAAGGTTCTATTTACTGTAATTTCTTGGCTATAACTTTTTAAGATATATAGTACGAAGTGACATTTATTTAGCATCAAAATAAATTCACAGTAAATTATATTTAGAGAATGGCATTAAGCTCGCCACATCGCTAACAGAACGCCAGTTAATTGGGAACCTTATTTCTACTCTTTTAAGGTCCATCAATACCCCCCGGGTATAGAGCCACCTCGATCCACGGCTTCGTCGAGGAGTTAGTAGTGAACGATGACCCAGAGTACCAGTGGATAGACAAGATCAGGACCCCTCGAGCGTCTAACGAGGCTCGGCAGGTCGCTTTCATTAAGCTTAGTAATCAGGTAAGTAACAGATAAAAAATACGTTGCCAATGAAATAAAAATACTTAATACCCAAAGAGTACTCTTTTGAATGTTTATCTTGTCTCTGCTGTTTACCCTTGAAATTAGTGTTTTCTTTATTTATGGATCATTTTGATAATAATAACATTTCATCAAAAAATAAACTTTATTTCCCATGCCTTTTTGGTTTTATATTTTGGTTCATAAGCCATTATGAACCGGCGTGGCGTTTAAAGGCTTTCAATTTTATGCATCTCTAGTGGTGCATAAATGATATTGAAAATTGTATTTTTAAATTTGCATTTGCTCTTACAATGGTAAAGGAAACCATCGAGAATTCGTGAGGAAACCGAAATATTTAAGAATCACGAAATTCGAAGATATGGCGTTGTCCACCAACACTACGTAACTTGCGTGGTGGCCTATACCCTCCACCACTATAATAATAATAACGCCCAACGATCACATCCATAGATCTTGGACCCTAACTAGGATGCCCTGTGTATAGGGACCCAAAACTACGAGGACCATGGTCCCACAATACCCAGGCTCAGATCAAGTATTTGCGCTTCTTTTTCTGTGCACAAATACTTGTCTTGCCGCGGGAATCGAACCCGCCGCCTCTGGGCTATGAGCCGACTTGCTCAACCACCACACCACAGAGGCTGTCAAATGATTGTGAGATAAACCCTATTATCTCAATTCCCAATATTGAGAACGTAATGGGCTACCATTATTCCAGGTGCAACGTCTTGTCGGGCTGAAAGCGGCAGAATTAGGAGCTAACGCGGTCGTCGGATATCAACAAGAGTTTGATTTGGAAGGAGAAGCGGGCGTGGTTGCCAGAGCTATTGGTAAGTCTTCTGTTATTTTAAGTCTTACAGTTGCCCTTCAAAGATTTTAAGGTTTTATTGTGTTTAATCATTTTTAATTTTCAGGTACTGCAATCAGCATAACTCCACTGCCAACACCTAGTCAAACTATGAACATACCACCATGCACACAACAGTGAGTATAAAAAAGCCTTATTTGAAAAGCTATAAATTCGAGATTCGATTGACAAATATTCAAGAAAAGGTTTAACGTAATTAAAAATACCATAATATACCATTTCTCTGGAAAAAATATTTTGGATTTCTTATAGGTCTGTTTTACCGCTCAAAAGCTGCAAGCTTTATATGTGCTAAATGTTGTCTCTCCCCATTCTATGTAACAAAATATAGCGTGAGTAGTCGAGAGGTTTTTATAAAATTACTCATAAATATATGTTTGCATGGTGTGTCGTGTCGTGCTTTTGTTAAAACGTAGACAATTAAAAAAGTGCTTGGACATTTTGGCGACTGATGAGGACAGCATCACGGATTTGAGTCAGTACTATCAAACGCACCAGGAAGAGCTTCAGAAGATGCTAAGCATCCTTAATCCTAAAGCTCCATCAATGCTGGATGAACCAGATGCGTTGGATGAAGATGATGACAGAGCAGAACGATCAGGTAGATTGAGCATTCACAGCGTTACCGGATCTATGTCTCTCTTCCAAGATGATTACGTTTCTCACAGGAGCCTTAGACATTTATCTGAAGATCAAACTGACTTGAATAAACTTTTGAGTAGAAAAGATGACGATGATGAGGATGACGATTCCGACTCGTCCGGGCCTATACAGAAAATAAAGAAACTGAAAACCAATTTCTTCACGAAAAGATTTTCCAAACGCAAACGTGACAAAAAGGAGAAGCAAGATGATCAAATATCTATTAAGTCTAATTCATCTGATACGTCTCGCATATCGTTGGTTGATATAAAAAATGAGTTTAAAAAGAGGTTTAAGAAGCCTAAAATACGTAAAGTGTTTACAAATCCTGATGATGAAGGTGTTGGCATGGCGTCTATACTCGCTCGCTCCGTCATCCATGCGCATACCGATCTTGCGTGTATAACTGAAACTCAAGATTCGGAACATTCAACGCAGGATGCGAGACGCACTAGCGAATCCGAACCCAACATTAATGTGTCGGACGACGATAAGCCGCGGAGAGAAAGTTTAGAAAAAGTTGTCGAGGCCAAAAATGAAACGGTAGGAACGTCCGTGCCTGAAATACATTTTTCTTCATTGAAAAATGTGAGCTCTGAAGATGCTGTGCCCGCACGAGTAAGGAAAACATCAGAATCGTGTCCTACTACCCCTATAGTAGGCAGAAACGAAACCCTTCTTAAACTGCCTGGAGATAAGGGCTATTTTAATTCAGCATCATCTGCTTTGTCTGGTGAAAGCTCTGAAACGTACACAAGTTCCGAAGAAGATGATGAAAGTTCCGATGTCAAAACAGACTCGGAAGAAACAGTTGAAACAACAACGTCTATCGTCAATTCAGTTTTAAATCATGAAGTTAATCCGGTTTTTATCGCTCAAATGGAAAGAAAACTAACTATTCTTGAAAATGATCATCCGCCTATAAGTGAAATTATGCAAGTAGACTTGATTCAAGAAAAAGGAAACGAAACAAGTAGTGCTTTAAAAGAAGAGTCAAAGCAAATTCATTGTAATATAAAAATCTTGAAGAAGCCATCCGAAATCGATGAAAAAGAAGAACCTCAAGAAAAAAATGTAATAATCGAACCCTCGACGTCTGCTCTGGAAAGAGATTCAAAATGTGATAATAATAATAAAGAACCTCAAGAACAAGTTGAAATAAACGAACACCGGATGCCAACTCAGGGAAAAGTTCCCAAACCTGTTAAAAAATTAGAACCTCAAGAACAGATACAAATAAACAAACCATCGACGTCTGCTAAAGATTCTGATAAGTGCGTACAAAAGCCCAATATGCATCACATCAAAATGCACAATCCATTTGCTCATAAAAAGCCGTCTAAAAGCTTTAGTGCTCCCTCATCGCCAGTAGAAAAAAGTAGCTTTGTGTATCGTTCATCAAAGCGTATCAAACATCAACTCGCAAAGTTGTCCAAAAGCAGCATGATCAAAAGTATCTCCCATTACTCTCTTCTGCCAAAGAAAAAAGATGCAACTAAAACTTCCAGCCAAGGAGGGTCAACCTCAAATGTTCCATCGCGAACTCCCAGTGACACTGTTTTGGGATCTCTCTTTTTGTCTTACTCGGATCTGCTTACTTTAGACAAAGAGGGGCTCCAAGCTAGCCGAGCAATTTGTAAAAGCGACGAAATTGGTCGCGCAAAGTTTTCAATGTACATTGGTTCAGAACCTGTGTCTAGAACATCACTTAGTGGTCCATCCTTTTCCCAACACCATAAAGATGATCATGATCATCATTTTATTAGAAAAGAGAGACCTTCTCTTAAGTCCACGGGATTAATTCATACAGCAATGGAAACTATTCTCATGGACAAAGTAGATACTATACTTTTAACTACTTCTCCTGATCCGATATCTAAAAATTCTAAACAGTTTTTTGATGATGTCAGTGAGAAATTGGAAGAACACAAGAACAGAACATCTTCTGGCTTAGGAATTATGAAAATGGATCAAGTTCAATCTTCAACAGGTTCTACTACTCCTAGAGTAGTTGCAATGACACCAAAAAGGTTATCCGATGACGTAATATCACAGGTGTACAATCCGCAAGATACCAGGAAACCTATCGAAGAATCAAAAGGCTTAGTTCACACTGCAATAGAAACTATCCTTTTGGATAAAGCCAACGCAGTTCTTCCTGAAAGTCCGGAATCTATCTATCAATTAAAAGGCCCTTTCGAAGGTGAACATTGCCATGAAGATGTTCACGATAAATCTAAACATAAAGATCATCACTTTTTAAGCTCTATTAAAAGCACGCTTAAAGAGCATCATGTGAATTTAGAGTCTGTTTTTGGTAAGCATCATGCCAAAAAAGACGATGGCTTGGATATGAAATTTGGAGGCTTAGTTCATACAGCTATGCAGACTATGTTAATGGACAGAGCTCAGTCTATAATTCCTGATACTCCAGAACCGATCCCTATAAGAACCGAACCAACGTTTGACAGAGTTAGCCGGTCTCGAAAAACCTCTGAGACACACGAATCTACTGGATTGATCCACAACGCTATGCAAACAATGCTTATTGAAAAGATACAATCTGTACTTCCTGGCACATCGGAATCTGTTTCAATACATTTAGATGATACTGATACAAAATCGGTAAAGGAACGTGAAATACACACAGAGCATTCAAAAGGAATGACCCATAGTGCTATGCAAACTATCCTTATGGACAAAGTTCAAGCAGTGCTCCCTGACACAAAAGAACCAGTCCCAATTCATTTTGACAATGATGATACAAAATTAGCAAAGAAAGGTAAAATAAAAACTGTAGAATCAAGTGAAATAATTCATAATTCTATGCAAAATATCCTCAATGACAAAGTTCAAGGTGTGTTTCCTGATACCGCTGAACCTAGTCCAATACATGTTGAGTCAAAACATGATAAAAGTCACCACCACACCAAAACAGAATTACAAGAATCAACTGGATTAGTTCATAGTGCTATGCAAACAATGCTTATGGATAGAGTCCAGTCCGTTCTTCCCGATACACTTGAACCTATACCAATACATATCGATAACGATACGAAATCTTTAAAATACGATGCACATAGTGAAAATGTCAAATCTGATGGTTTCCTGCTTTCAGCTGCGGAGACGATTCTATTTGATAAATCTTTGGTTAGACCCGAAAGTAAAGCAATAGCTGAAATTAAACATTTTGATGAAAATGAGATGCATTCTTATAACACTACAAAAGAAGTTGATACTAAAGGACTGGTCCATACAGCGATGGAAACTATGCTAATCGATAGAGTTCAAACGATGTACCCTAATTCGGCTGATCCAGATCTTATCACTGATTTACCCGTTGAAATCAAAGGAAAACAAACGTCATCACAATTAATTCAAACCAGTGATAATATTTCCGAAATAACAATACCTTTAGTAACTGAAGATCTGAAGTCACCCGGACTGGTTGGTACTGCGATGCAAACCATTCTGATGGAGAAATTGCCGTCAGGAATTACCACCACAAGTGCAGAAAATGTTAATAAAGATTCAGAAACTTCTAATGTATCGAAGGATACAAACCCAGAAGATTTACGATGCAGCGAAGAAAATATACTCAATAAAGAGATCCCAAAGTCAAAGAAATTGATTCGCCAAGATAGTGTTCATTCGATACCTGATGGAAAAGAGTCGCTCAAAATGTCCAGTGAAGATCTATCTAACAAGTCACAACCTAATGTCACTCGACCGCCAGTCTTACAACACTTCCATCCTTTACTTAGTGGGTTAGAAACCATACCATCAATGTCTGAAAGCAGCTTTGAACGTAGCTTAGACGGTGAAAGTTCATTTGAGACTAACAGCGCTAGTGTGTGTGATAACTCGCATGCAGCGTGCGGTTTTGGCAGGAGCGAGAGAGATAAAGATAGGAGTGAGAAGGACAAAGGATCTCCGAGACACGCGCGGCACGAGTCGTATGGAGGGAAGGAACCGGTCGGCTCGGTGCAGCAAGCTTCGCTCAACTCTACTTCCACACCGATGGGGATACATAGACGGTCGTCTGATTCTGATCTAAGTGTAACGCCTAAAGGTAAGAAACTTTGAATCTTTCATTATTGAAAACAATTACAAATTAGTTTATTTACATTATAGTTTTACCATTTGTATAGCCTGAAGATATTAGTCAGGCATTTAATATTGTCTCGCGTGTTATATACTTCGTGAAATGTAACTGGTTCGCTATTTAACTGTATCAGTACGATTACATGAGCTTATATCGTATAATCGTAAATAAGTTATCAAAAACTTTGAAATTCGAATAACAATTTATCATTTTAACTTCATCTTTTTCACTTCATATATAACTCAAAGGTGACTGACTGACTTACATAGTGATCTATCAACGCACAGCCCAAACCACTGGACGGATTGGGCTGAAATTTGCCATGCAGGTAGATGTTATGACGTAGGCATCCGCTAAGAATGGATTTTTCGAAATTCCACCCTTAAGAGGGTGAAATGGGTGGTTGAATTATTTTCCCATAGGCCACGGCGCGGGTGAAGCTGCGGGCAGAAGCTCTTTTAGCATAAAAAGTACCACAAGCTGCTTTCCTTGGTCCGGCTCTAAATCCTATACATATTCAGAGTAATCATGTTTCAGTAATTCACTAGTATTTTTGTGGCACACATTTTATCTCGCAATTTGAGAAATTTATGTAAAAATTCAAAAGTTTTTCCTATACACGTTTAATTACTTTTCTAGGTGGTTCACTGAATACATCCGCGGGAAACGTCGGCAGTGGCGGCGGCGCCATCTTGCGTCCTTCTATGAACACTGACAATCTGGACATGCTCGAATACCCTTTCTTGACCATGACTGAATACCCTCCCGGGTTCATTGTTCATATTGGTAAGCGTATACTGTGCTATTGATATTATTATGTCTGCAACAGGAGAATTTTCCATACTAACTATGCACATAAACTGCGTATTCAAACTGTCAAATCCATACAAATTTCTTTCTATGGTTGCAATCGAGTTATGTGATCGCCCAGCTGTTCAGAACCGCGGGAGCCGAGAGATGCAGGAAGCAAGCAGCCGGTCAAAGGGCCCCCCTTTTGACCGGCTGCTTGCTTCCTGCATAGGGGGGGGGGGGGACTATGTTCAGTGTTGGATGTCTTCAGGCTTATATAGTCGACTCTCGTTTATTAAAATCTACGATAATTTGAAACTCTATAATATAAAGTTATCACGAGTTCCCTAGAAAAAATTTCTTTATATTTCGACCTAATTCAATACATTTTACATTTTTTAACACTTGGTAATTTAAACGAAAAAAATCACGCATCGCACGCATGACGCGTTAATTCGAACTTATCGGCGTCAAACATTTGGCAATTCGTAAAGAATATAAGTCATTTGATCCTCTTATAAACAAGTCCGAGTAATCCATCCCGCCGCGGAGACATCTAAGTACATTTCACAACAAGTTCAGTTCTTTCGAAATATTAATTAACTCACATTATGAATATGTACACACGTATGTACAACGTACCTCTTAACTTATATCATAGTTAAAGAATAGCAGTTAATAAATAATATGTAATTGATTATCAACACTCAGTAATTCGAAGTTTTATTTCTTCTCAAAAATTTCGAACCATTTGATAATTCGTAACATTTTAAGAGTCCCTCGAGTTTCGAATTAACGAGAGTCGACTGTATATGAAATGGGGATGACAACCGGCCCGGGTAACGGAAGTGTAGGGTAAAACTTGGTGTAACTGGCCGCTATTACTTATTGCCCACTATTTACTACATTTGCATGATATAAGACTTACATTCACGTAACGCCACCTGTGGTCATGGTTTAACGTTACCTTGTCTATAAGCTTTCATATTAGTTCACAATTTTTATCGTATGGAAACTAGCACGAACTAAAACGAACCGGCCAGTGCACTAAAGTGGCCAGTTATTAGATGGTTTACCCTATACGAAATGTGGATGAGAACTTGCCCGGGTAACGGAAGTGTATGCCCAGGGGGCACGGTGTGCGCGCGGTCCGTGAAGCTGGTGGACGGCGGCGGCGAGAGCGCGGCGCGCGCGGCGTGGTGGGCCGAGCTGCGCACCGAGCTGCGCGCGCACGCGCGGGCCCTGCGCTGCAACGCCGTGCTGGCCTACTGCGACACCTGCTCCATATGGTGGGTGCCTGCTGCCACACCTCCATGTGGTGGGTGCCTGCTGCCACACCTCCATGTGGTGGGTGCCTGCTGCCACACCTCCATGTGGTGGGTGCCTGCTGCCACACCTCCATGTGGTGGGTGCCTGCTGCCACACCTCCATGTGGTGGGTGCCTGCTGCCACACCTCCATGTGGTGGGTGCCTGCTGCCACACCTCCATGTGGTGGGTGCCTGCTGCCACACCTCCATGTGGTGGGTGCCTGCTGCCACACCTCCATGTGGTGGGTGCCTGCTGCCACACCTCCATGTGGTGGGTGCCTGCTGCCACACCTCCATGTGGTGGGTGCCTGCTGCCACACCTCCATGTGGTGGGTGCCTGCTGCCACACCTCCATGTGGTGGGTGCCTGCTGCCACACCTCCATGTGGTGGGTGCCTGCTGCCACACCTCCATGTGGTGGGTGCCTGCTGCCACACCTCCATGTGGTGGGTGCCTGCTGCCACACCTCCATGTGGTGGGTGCCTGCTGCCACACCTCCATGTGGTGGGTGCCTGCTGCCACACCTCCATGTGGTGGGTGCCTGCTGCCACACCTCCATGTGGTGGGTGCCTGCTGCCACACCTCCATGTGGTGGACGCCTGCGACGCCGGCCCGCCGGCCGCTCGACTCACGACCATCATAGCAGACAGCGGATTCCCAACTTTTGAGTGAAAATATTAGTGATAGCTACAACTATTACCCGCGCCGAGCCGCCCCCGCCGCCGCGCGTGCTTGAGGCGGGAATATAGGTATGTGGGCAGGAACGTGTTGTGGGTAGGTTGCAACCTATATAACTATAGGCCTTCAGCATGTCCGCACCGCGCCGTGTCTGGAACAAGAATGATCCGTAGCACTTTTTTTTTTTTTTTTTTGAACGAGCTAATGCTGTTGGTCTCTATCGACCTTTACAGCGTCACCGGGCGGGAGGGCGGGCGCTTAGGGCGCCCAGCCGTCAAAAGTGGGAGGCAACTAGCTCAAGGGCACCCCTGGGGTGCGAGCCTCGGCTTGGGCCGTTGCCGGGATAAGAGGATCGAGAAGACTACGTCCACTGGAAGAGTGGACCCTATTGAAAGTCGCGACCGTTCTAGCTAACCTACGGGGGGTACGTCGACCTCGCCGGCGGGGTCGGTGTCTGATTGTGTTACGCTGGTATCCTATACCGGTGCCGAAAGCGGTACCTGAGCCAGAAGGGCTAGACTGGTCCGGTGATCCTAGCGCAGCCGATACTACGGCTGCTATAGGATCATCCGGGTCGCTCAAGACGTGTCTCGGGCGGCGACGACGGGGTGAGATATGATGATAGGTTGCAACCTATATAACTATAGGCCTTCAGCATGTCCACACCGCGCCGTGTCTGGAACAAGAATGATCCGTAGCACACCAATCGATCCCTTTATATAGCCAGACAGGTAGGGGCGCCATGACAGTTGCCGGTGCTGCCACTGTAATAAATTTAATGCCACCACAGGGTAAATTACGGTGCTCGATCGCTGTGCATAGAGTTTATAACTGGACGTAGCCGCCGTCAGGTATATTGCCCGAACACCGGTCGAGTTATTCGACTGTATCTCGTGAGTGTTAGCCGTTACTAGTTGTAGTTATGAGTACTACTCACGTCAGTTTCTATAATATAATACTAGTGATGTTGTAAGCGACACGGAGGAAAAAGAACGTAAGTTATGACAGTGAGAATATGTCGGTTTAGTTCTATATACATTTTTAAATATATTTTTCGCCAACTCTGCCGCTCCTTTATATTTCGCACAGTATTATTTTCCGGAAACGCCTAAGCCTAGTCGTCACCAACAGATGTGAAAAGTCAAAGTCAAAAGATTTATTGTAAATAGGCTATTTTTAGCATTTTTACATGTCTAAATTATATTAGGTACTTAACATTAAGTTATTTTACTAAGCATATAAAATTACAATGTGCTTATTGTCTAATAATATATAGCTAGCATTAGAATATATGAGTTTGAAAAAAAGCAGTTCTCTTTCTCACTACTGGTGCAAAATTAGTCATTCAAATGAAGGAATTGGTGATCACTCATTCAGATTGAATATTATGATATTTTGATCACTATCATGTAGCATCGTTGTATCGTAAACTATGGCCCCGAATTAAATGATCAATTTTGATTGATTAATACACATTTTATATATTATCTGATCGGTGGCCATCATTATTGGTATATTTCACCATCATCATCATCAGCTGAAGAACGCCCACTGCAGAACATAGTCCTCCTACATGAAATGCCACTTTGGATGCTTTTAATTTTAGTAGTTGTTTTTTTATTTCTACGTCTACACTACATATTTAATGACTTTCTTTATTAATATATTATATGTGTGGACATCTCACACAACGCCACCTAGTCCCAAACTAAGCAATGCTTCTACTATGGGAACCAGATAACTGATACAATACTTAGATACTTTTTGTTTGTAAACACATACATAGAATACAATATAACACCCAGACACAGAACAAACACCTATGTTCATCACACTAATATTTGTCCTGGGTGGGAATCGAACCCACAACCCACAGTTCAGAAAGCAGGGTTACTACCAACTGAGCTATCGGGCCAGTCAGTATTGTATTATAATTTTAGCCGTACTATGTATCTCGTGTCTGCAATTATGAATTATTGTTATTATTTTTATTATTATTATAAGTGAATTACGCCCAACAATCTTAGATCCTGTGGACCCTAAGGAAGATTCCCTGTATCTAGGCGCAGCTTTTATATACAAAAGTGCAATGTCTTTTTTGCAGTGAAGACGTGTGCGTACTCTCTGCATCGGGCACCGCCGCCGTCATAAATCTCGACTGTGATTACAACGTGGACCTTGAGACGTCCGTCGCAGGTATATTATAACTATACCATTCTACTCCCTTTCTCCCCTCTATCGACCATCATAATGCGGATGACTAAGAAGTGGAATTCTTTACCCGTGTCTGTTTTCAATTAGTTATTTATTGATATATTTATTTAAGGACTGCCAACAATTGTTAGTCTAGTTGATGCTGAAACGAAACATGACATGTGATCCAATTTTCTTCCATAAACGCAGTGAAATCATTACAATGCCAAAAAGATCTCTATGTACCACCGCTTTACTAGTTATTCTACCGCCAAGCAGTAGTGCGCAAGCACTACAGTGTGGGTTTGAAGGGAATTGTAGCTAGTGATATAACTGTTGGCTCAGGCATCGTAGATGAACTGTTTGGGATATTCAATTGTCTTAAAATCACTTACTGAACCTGCTGTTTTTGCGATATTTATTTATAATTTTTTGCGTTATAAATTGTTTTTTTTCTATTTACATTAAAATTCCTTACACATTTTGTCAGATTAAAGTGGATATTATAGAAATTTACTTCAAGCCCTTATTAAAAGCCTGTCTCGAATTTCAGTATCAAATGGAAACAAAACTACAACGGAAGAAACCGACGAGGAAATATGTTCGATGGCACATGTGCCTTACTCACCGGGGTCTGGGCCATATCGAGCTGAACTGTCCACTTGTGGTGGCTGCAGGTAATGACTGCGCCATCTAGTCGCAGACTACTGCAATTTTGTATGCCTTTTTTTAAATACAAATATAAAATTGGTCACAAAAACAAATATATCACAATCTTTTTTTGCCGTAGTCGTGCAAAAAGTAACCGAAAGTGTCGGCTGTGAAATTTTTTTTTCTTCTGTTTCGGAGCTTGGACATCATCATACCAATCATAACTTTCAATGCTGATTTCCGTTCAGACTTTGACAAGTAATTGAGATGTGTTACTGTAGCAAAACTCCTCGCGCAGGTTCTTCAGCAAGGAATGGTGCCTTTTTTTACGTTTTGGCTCCACACTTTTGTGTATTTAGCCAGTGTCAAGTAATTGATAATTTATCAAGTCATCGATATTTCACGCAAATATGTGTCAAGTCATAGTCAAGTCAGTCTAGTCAGTCATACTCCTAGTAAAGTGGTGGCAACTTTACTTGATGCTTCTATGGAGTTTTGGAAACAACACGAAAAGAAACGTTTCACCATCATTATACCACTTTCCCACACTCGTGCCTGTATTCCAGCACTTAACGAATAAAATGCCACCAATTTTATGCACTAACACTAAGTTTTGGAAAATAATACAAAACTCCAATGGCGCCTTCTACATTACTCTTCCTGGCGATTTTTCTCCAAATATCGAATGGTTTAGATCTTTTTTTAACGGGCTAATGCTGTTGGTCTCTACTAACTTTTACAGCATCACCGGGTGGGAAGAATGGTACACATCACATCATCAGCATTTCTACGTCCACCGCTGAAACAAGTGAATATATGCCTCTCCCATCAGGGGAGGTTGCCATAATCACCAAGCTTTGCAGGCATTTTGATGATCGCAGTAGATAATAATAAAGACTGAAGAAAATTGTCCATTCCCTGGATATTCCCTTAGCTGACTCTTACGGCGTCTGTGTTTCCGGCGAAATATGACCCGGGCGTGTTCAAGAGAAGAGTGTATAGGTATTTACTTGGCTAGCATGCTACACCTTCGATCGCATCGTCACTTCCCATCAGGTGAGAGCGTGGTCAAATGCTAGACAAGTTTGAAATAAAAAAATTAAATAAATATACCTATGAGAGGAGATGGGGTGGTCCTATACTTTCCTATCTATCCTTAAGCAGGGACCAGACGTTAAAACTAATGGTGCCAAAAACGCTCGAAGTAGCAAAGTAATGCGTAATGTTAATATTTTCTTTTTTATTACATCTACCCTATAATTTATGATTTAAATAGAACTGTATATTTATAAACTTTGTTAAGTATTATTTAGTTTTAAGAGGCGCCTTCAGCCTACAAAACAATTTATATTCTTAGAATAAATTTGCAACTTAGACACTAACGCTAAGTCCTACAAAATAAAATGTAATTTTATGTCAATAAAGGAATTTCAAAATCAATCAATCAATGGTGGTTTTCGTTTTATTTTCAGACGGGCTCGCGTCCCCGCCGTATTATTGGCGACATGTGCGAAACCGAACCGGTTGATGTCGTATAGTAAAGCGGTAACGCTCACAGCTGTTGGTAAGTTTTTTTAGGTCAACACCTGGTGGTTGTTTGTTTGACCGTAAAGTCTCAAATTGAGCTGTGTTATGCGAGGTGTATTGGCTCTTAGACGGATGATTACAATGCAGTTTTTATTTATTTGGATGCTGGTATTTTAAAAGGGGATGGAAGGGGAAGTGGAACCGTGCCACTTCCCCTCTTTCATCTTTATAGATAGGTTTGCGTTTGACCGCATCTTACCCGATGGTAAGTGCAAATGAAGCCGAAGATGGGACACGCTTACCCAGAAAATACTTATTCACTGTTGTCTTGAATATGTCTAGATTATAATGTTTGAAGAAGGCAGCACTGTTGCAGGAAGTAAGTTCAATTCTTTAAATGTGTAATTATGAAGGAATTACCGAAGCTATTTGTGTAAACTTGGGGAACGTTAACAACACAAGAATTGAAAGCTTCACCGCGTCTGGTTGTTCATTGATCTTTTTACTTTGTTATAGAATGATGTGACGAGCTAGTCGTTCACCTGATGTTAAGCCACACGGCTGCCCATAACAGAACAGTGTCACTCGGAACTCGAAAATAGAAAGTTTCGCGTGACGCTGCACTGTGCACATCATCCTGAGACATCAGCACAGTCTGGTAATAAGATTACTCGACTGTGAGATCAGATCATAAAGTCTCATTTGCCCAGTAATTTCCACTAGCTTCAGTGCCCTTCAAACCGAAACACAGCAGTGCTTGCGCACCACTGCTTGGCGGCAGAATAACTGGCAAAGCGGTGGTACCTACCTAGACGAACTTTGCAAAAAAGTCCTACCACCTTGATTTCATTAAAAAACCTTAGAATGAACACTATATGTGGCGCGCAGCGGCGCGAGTGCGGCGCGCGGCGCCGGCCGCCGAGCCGGGCGCGCGGGACCTGTCGGACCAGCTGCCGTTCCTGGAGTACGAGCTGCACAAGCTGCTGCTGGCCAAGTTGAGGATGCAGGTGCGGACCTACGTGGCTACTGTGATAATATAACGTGCAACGATCACATACATACATCCTGGACCCTCACTAGGATTTCCTGTGCCTAGGAACTCAGGAACTACGAGGACTATGGTCAGACTCAGAACAAGTATTTGCGCTTTTTTTGCTGTCCACATTCGTCCTGCCGCCGGAATCGAACCCGCCACCTCCAGGTTATGAGCCGACCTAAGGCCTTACCGCATAAGTCTGATGGAGATGGTAATCGTGTTCTCTTGCTCGCACTCGTGAACTTGTTAATTGGCGCGTGCAGGATGGCAGGCGAAGCCGATTCCCAGAACAGTTACGCAATAGGGATGCTGCTCTTCCACCATACCACAGAAGCTGTCAAATCATCTTAGACTTTATCTACATTCGCAAAAAAATACAGTTTTAATTTCTAATAACTGACTATGAAGGCTATTTTTCATTTTCGTTCCGGTGGTTATCATATTTTGCCAGTGTCAAGTGTATTATAAAAGCTTTAAGAAATTAGAGTTTTAGATTATCGTCAGTCACATCGATACTGGCATGATAGCTGAGTTGATAGTAGCCTTTTGAACTGTAGCTCGTGGGTTAGATTCCCACCCAGGGCAATCATTTTGTGTGCTTAAAATAGGTGTTTGTTTTTTTTTGGTCGTGTAACAATACACGCAGGATACAATCTATGTATGTATTTAGAAAAAAAAGGTAAAAGAATTATCTCGGTCAACTGGTACAATTTTTGCAGTTTTCACAGTTCATTTTGGGACTAGATGGCGCTGTGTGAAATTTCAACAAAATTTATTTATTTCATTTATGTCTGGTTTAGTCAATTCTATGCCATAAGATTTCGAAGAAACATTTCATAATAAATACGCTTATTTTATCTTTTTTTATCATTATGACAATATGTTGAAGAGTACAGATTTATAAATTAAAATTTTACGAAGTGAATTAAACGATTGGGTTGAAGTGTTTAGTGAATAAATATGACTATTTTATAATTAAAAATGACAGTAACGACTTCGGAACAAAGTGGATATATATCTACACTGGAAGACATAGCCAGTATGATGCAGAGAGCTCAAACCCAAATATATATATTTTTTTCTTTTAAGCATTTTGTAATATATCTTTTTTCTCAGGGAGCAAACGCGCTGTTCTCCCTACACACGCAGATAGCGATAGGGGAGCGATGCGTCATGGCGTTGGCGAGCGGCACTGCGGTGAAGCTGGCGGCTCTACCGCCGCCCACGCCGCCTAGAATTAAGGTAAACACTATCAAAAATGATGCAGGATCGTCCTGATAATTAAATAAATAAATTATAAGTCTGTGGTACTTGAACATTAACTAGGTTCTCGTGTTTTGAATACAGCATCATATGATTCTTAACTGATTTTTCAACCGACTTCACTAAAAGATGAGGTGCTCAATTTGGTTGTAAGTTTTTAAAACGTTTTTCCTCAGATTTCCGTCATTTATAAACCGATTCGGAATATTCTTTTTTTATTTCGAATGATATACTTTTAAATTGGTCCAGAAAGGTTTTTCAAAATCGGTTTAGTAGTTTTACTTTATAAATCGAAATAAGTGGAAAAAATATATTTACTTATTTATTAGGTTGTAGAAAACTATCGACTATTATAAGCCAAAATTTAGAATGAAGGCGATTAAGGCGATTGAATCACTTTTTCTGTATTCTATTCTCTTTGTCTTATAGTGCTATATACATACATACATACATGCTGTATGCTTATGCTATATGCTTTCGACTTGCTTGATAGCTCAGTTGGTAGTAACCTTGCTTTCTGAACTGTAAGTTACGAGTTTGATTCCCACCCAACACAAACATTTGTGTGATGAACATTGATGCCTGTTCTGTGTCTGGGTGTTATATTGTAATATGTAATAAATGTATAAGTAATCAGTTATCTAGTTACCATAGTGCAAGCTTTGCTTAGCTTGGGGCTAGATGGCGCTGTGTGAAATATCCACAAATATTTGTTATTTATTTATAGTTGACTGACCGGCGAACTTCGTTCCGAGTTACAGTCGAAGAATGTGCTTGTTTAGGTTTGCTTGCTTTTTTTATTGATTAACATCAATTTTATTACTTATTATCCTATTCCGGACGAAGATAAACAAATATCATTAAAATTGGTCCAGCCGTTGAGTGGTGTAACTAATACGACTTTGTTATATATATAGATACATTACTTGAACCTATATATTTGTTTACAGGCTTCAGAAAATGATAAAGATGCGTTAGAGATACAGAAAAAACTGTGGGATTCCTTCACAGCCAACAAAGCTGCCAATGGATATGACATAGGTGTGGAATCTGCTGTGCAGAGACTTCTTTGTTGATTACATTGTTACATGTTTTAGATAGATAGAAAATGCTTTATTGCACAAATAACAAATGTAAGTACAAAGGCGAACTTAATGCTAGAGAGCATTATCTTCCAGTTAACCTGGGTGTAACTGGGTTTTATTGATTTTCCTTATTATGCGTAGTACTTACTTATTCAGAATAGCACAAATTCGATGTTTTCTGATCTTTTTCAAAGTTTAATTATTATTTGTAAAATCAGGTGTTCATTATTGCGTGCTCAAGCATTAGTGCTACTATACCGCTAGACGTGAGGACCTTTAATTGGCTTCCTAATGTATAACATGATTCTACGATGTAAGAAAAGCTGTTGGTCTTCCCAAAAATAAATAAATAAATATACAGTCACCGTGAATCATCATCCTCGGACATTAATACTGGCTTTCCTTACCTTTTACCGCTCTTTTTTATCCATATTGCCACAAAGTGTGTATTATTATAACTATGATCGACTATATTACCATGAAGTTGCTCGTCGGTGTGACTTGAGCCGAAGGAAAACACAAATATTTATTTACTATTTATCAACCGTACGATTGAACCTTTTGATTTGGGCTATTGCTTAAATTAGCCTATTTGCAATAAGTTGTTTTGTATCTAAAGACCCGGTATTGCAGCAGGTACAGAGCAGGCCACGTGTGGCACACTACCAGAGCTGGACCGCGAAGACCCGCCTACGTTAGACCTGTGCGCTGACAAGGACGCTTGCATGCTGGAACTGGACGAAGCTGAGGACGTGAGTATAAACATAAGAGAGGCATTTTTTTTTGTGTTTTGGCTCCACACTTTTGTGTATTTAGCCAGTGTCAAGTAATTGATAATTTAGCAAGTTAATGATATTTCACGTAAATAATGTGTCAGGTCACAGTCGAAGTCATCAAGTCAAGTCATAGTCTAGTCTAGTCAAGTCATACTCCTAGTAAAGTGGTGGCAACTTTACCAGAAGCTTCTATGGAGTTTAGGAAACAACACGAAAAAAAAAGTTTCACCATAATTATACCACTTTCCCACACTCATGCTTGTAATCCAGCACTTAACGAATAAAATACCACCAATTTTATGCACTAACACTGAAAATAACACAAGTTTTGGTAAATAATATAATGCGGTAACGTGATCTTTTTCGTTTTCTCGCCAAAACTCGGAGGCATTTGCTCTGTCTTATATCTTCCCTTGAACAGGCCTGGTACAGGGTCTTGGCGTAAAACCATTTAACCCGTGCGAAACCGGGGTGGGTCTGCTAGTGTGACATAATTGTAAATGGTATTATATAGTTTACTTCCGCTACGTGGTAAATGAATCAATTTGAAAAATGAAGAACTTTCTCATTCCAACATTGTACGACCAAATATTACGGCTCGAAGGATATTAGAATAGGACAATGAAAATGGTGTTATAAAATTGTTTTTATTATGAATTTATCACTGAAATCCTTGGTTTTTGTTTACAAAAATATTCTTAAAACCTACGTTAGTGATATTTTATTTGGTCCTGGCCTGGAGTTCTGGAGAGGACAATTGATGCGAAATGCAACCATTTAATAAATAATTTTCAATAAATGCTTTAAATTTTAGATGCAAAATTAGCTGTCACATGTTAAGAATGAGATGTTGGTAAGAATACATTATTTATGTCTATATGATAGAAATAATCTTGTAGCAGTTTATTAGTCACCAATCAATGCTTTAAATTTTAGATGCCAAATTAGCTGTCACATGTTAAGAATGAGATGTTGGTAAGAATACATTATTTATGTCTATATGATAGAAATAATCTTGTAGCAGTTTATCAGTCAGGATATCAATTTTTTCCATCCATATTATCACTTTTAAAAACCGAAATATGCAAGACCTAAAAACATTTCACACAAAACTGATTAAGCTAAGGCCACACGATACCTTCAATCCAGTCTACATACGACTGCACCCGTGTATACACGGCATTACCTCCACTATAACACCCATCCGTCATTACACCTAAGATTGTCTTTTGACACTTCATAATTTGTACGTTGAGCAGTAACGGCCCGCCACCGTCGCCTACACAACTGTCGTTCACGTTACTCTCACCTCCATAGCATAATTGGGTATTGTCATTTTTGCTGAATCGTCTACGCAACTTGGAACATTTTTTACCGTCCAATTTTCTCAATTTCACTGCTCGTAAAGTGTCATTATACCATTCGATGGTTTCGGCATCTTCGTCGTAAATAGGTTCGGATAAGTTCGGCAAACACGCCGGCAATACATCCTTATTGAAACTTATACGCATACCAGTCTCCAATAAAGCTATATCATGGTTCGACTTTTGATATTCCGGGTGGGGTATGACCAAATCGATTTCATACACCTGCCCAGGATCTTCAGGTTTCGATCGCTTTTGCACTCCCAAAGCGGCGTATGTTATAAGCCCCAGTTGCGTGCAATGAGCAGCTGTCAGTATAAATCTATCACTTACAACGGTCCCTCTGCAACGCCATTGTCTATCGCTCCTGCCTCCGTAGCCTATCATAGCTGTGTGGGGAAACTCTGACTGGTCTTTGCCCTTCTCTGACGTTTCCCATTTAACTTGACTCATGAAGAAGCATTTATGGCTGGGTATCCACTCGTTCAGCGCTCGCCCCTTTACGCGGCTCTTACATTCATACGGTAGGTCTACGAAGTAATCAACGCATTGGTTCCAAGATTTCTGATTGGTCTTCCAAAGGTAGCCACCGGTTGGGTCTGCTACCGCTTTCGTTATGTCCTGTTTGTATGTACAGCTAGTACAACAGATGATGGGTTCTAATCCTTTCGAGGAGCATAGTGGTGGAAATTCCTCGTTCTTGTGATCTAGAAGCAAAGTTTCGCATTGCTTCCAAGGAACGCAGGTTCCTGGGTAGCCGTTGGCTTCACAAGTCGATACTTCTGGTAATGACGAAGCTAATTTGACTCTTGTATTTATTGTAATAAGTGTTATTATCAAGACACTTGTAATCATCATTCTTAGTGATTCTAAAGTTCACTTTAGATATGTTTCGTTTCAGATGTCACCAACCGCGTGGAGTCTTATCAACCTTGTTATGTATGTTTTCTGCACGTTAGAAATGATACACTGAATCTAAATATATTAAGTTGTTCGATTTATAGAGAATACTTTAGCGACATCTTGATTTATAGTTAATAAATGTTATTGTATCGGGAATAACCGGTGATAATGAAAATTTAAACAACATGCAGATTTTTAAATTACGGCTTTATACCTTATCGGTAAATAGGTCACAGTAGTTGGAAAATAGTTTTGACCTCTTAATTATCGGGTTAATTAATACTTTGTTTTGTAACAGTACGCGTCAGTATAATTAATCATCAAGACAGGCGGAGGTAGGCCCATGAATAATTTTAGTTATTATTCTTTTTCATTAGTAATATAACACAATTTTTATTGGTCTACTTTATTTAGTTATACTTTGGAGTTTCACTTTACACGACCATTATATTTCTGGTATAATAAACTTTACTTTTTTATCAATGACTAGGCTAGCATTTGACCACAATCTCATGCGATTGGAAGCGACGATTGGTGGAAAGCGTAATACGCTTACCTTCTAAATACCTATTCAATCCTGACTTGAACAAACCTGGATTGTATTTTTTCAGGAAACACCGGTTAAGCCAGTGCATTGCACAGTGCAATGTAGTTCTTGCGATAGAGCCATAGAATGGCAAGGTCATATTCATCATCAAGCTATATTGTAAGGCATTCAGTGCTAACCATACTAGCAAATAATCTGTTGACAAACGTTTAGTTCTAGCAGTCGGACATGGTTTGTTACACTTAAGGCTAGTGAACCTTGACAAAAACCTTAACAAAATACAAACCGGCGTAAGAATAAGACCACCCCTTCTCTTCCTGTGGTTGCCAAAAGAGCCAGCTAAGGGAATAATATAATAATAATAATAATAACGCCCAACGATCAGTTACATAGAATAGGCAGCATTTTTCTCGGTCTGCATTGCAGTGATCACCAAGACGCCTGCCAAGCGTGGTGATTATGGCAGCCCCCTCTCCTAAAGGGCAATGTTCATGGATGTAACGCCGATGACGTGATGTAAAAGAACATCGGTTGTTACCCGCCCGGTGGCGCTGTAAAGGTCGATAGAGACCAACAGCATTAGCTCGTTCAAAAAAAAAAACATCGGTTGTGAGTTTTTGGCGGGAAAACTAAAAAGATCGCGTCGCCCCGTTGTATTATTTTCCAAAACTTGTGTTATTTTCAGTGTTAGAGCATAAAATTGGTGGCTTTTTATGTGCTGAATTACAGGCATGAGTGTGGGAAAGTGGTGTAATGATGGTGAAACGTTTCTATTCGTGTTGTTTCCAACACTACATAGAAGCTTCTGGTAATGTTGCCACCACTTTACTAGGAGTATGACTTGACTAGACTAAGCTATGACTTTATATATGTACTCATACAACTTGTGAAGTTATCAATTACTAGACACTGGCTAAGTACACAAGAGTGTGGAGCCAAAACGAGAGCATCGTTTGTGTCGGCAGGTGGAGACGGCCCGCTGGCTGTGCGCCGCGCGCGCGCACGTGCCGCCGCACGCGGCCGGCGCGCGCCCCGCGCCGCGCGCGCCGCCGCACGCCTTCGCGCAGGTCGGTTGTGTCGGCAGGTGGAGGCGGCGCGCGCGCCCCGCGCCGCGCGCGCCGCCGCACGCCTTCGCGCAGGTCGGTTGTGTCGGCAGGTGGAGGCGGCGCGCGCGCCCCGCGCCGCGCGCGCCGCCGCACGCCTTCGCGCAGGTCGGTTGTGTCGGCAGGTGGAGGCGGCGCGCGCGCCCCGCGCCGCGCGCGCCGCCGCACGCCTTCGCGCAGGTCGGTTGTGTCGGCAGGTGGAGGCGGCGCGCGCGCCCCGCGCCGCGCGCGCCGGAGTCGTATTGGTGTCGTCACGGAACAGTTTACATTATCCAGTATAAAGTAGCAGCGTACGCAGCGTATGCCTCCACTAGGTGGACTGACTGTCTGGTCAAAACCGCGAGGAGCTGGTGGATGCAAGAAGCAAGCAGCAGGCTCAAAATGGCGCTCTACGGGGAGGCCTATATGGTCAGCAATGGACTTTTTCAGTCTGATGATGATGATACAGTATCCATTATAGATTATCCATCACCCACCATCCATTATCCATCATTTATTTACCATCATCAGCAGCAATTCCCAAGCCTACGTTTAATCTTCCAGTAGACATAATCAGGGAGGGAGAAAGGTATCTCTAGATCGGTTAGGCTCCAAGCCAAAGCTCCCTTGAGCCGCTCGGCGCCTTATTTGAAGATGATGTGTGTTTATTGAGTGTAGACTTGCAGTCTTGCACTACAAGCGCAACCTAAACAACTCCCTCTCTTTATATCAATATAGCGCTGCTCTTCTAACGCGTTACGCGGATCGGATCGATTCGGCCAGCAGCCCTGTTTTGTAGCTTCGTACCTTTTTTATGCTAAAAATGGGCATGTGTTTCATAACAACTCACCTGATGGTAAGTGACGAAGTTGTCTAAGGTGGAGCAAGCTTGCCCATGAGATGCCCATTCACTCTTGACTTTAAAAGACCCAGGTCACCCAGGATTGCTGTCAGTCTGCAGTCACACTATTGCTGGAAGAGCATTTCATTCCTACAAAATATTCCTACATACCTAAAGCACGGGGTGTGTCAGGCCTGCTGTGATCCAGTACCTACGGAAATTTTTAGGATTATATTTTGGACGATGGAACAGGCGTGGCGACATCTATATCATTTTTAGTCACTATAATATCTTTGTAGACCTTAAGTTTTAACACTTTAAATCCTATGCATCGGGAAAGTGTAGTTGTACACAGTAATACCAACTATGATGAAATAGACTTCATAAGTCAACAACCTCCTTCCCCGCAGGTGTCCCGCGCCCGACTGCCGCTAAGCGGTGGCGGCGCGAGCGTCTCAGCGGAGCGTCAAGTGTCCCGAGCGTTGGACAGCGTCGCCTACAAGCTGCGGCGGCTGCATCCAGCCGCGCTGCAAGCGAACTTCCAACTGGAGCTGCCGGAGGTAAGTGGCTAGTTACGCTGACGACGGTGCTACTGAGCTCTTTCTCACCGATCTGCAAGTTAGTCAACTAGAACTGCTTAAGGTAATCCATACAGGCTTTACTCACACCAATTCTGCAATATTATCACAAAAAAAAAATTTTTGTTTTTACAATAATGCCTATTATTGTAAAAACAATTTTTTTTTATCTCAGACAACGCCATCTAGCCCCAAACTAAGCAAAGCTTGTGCTATGGGAACCAGATAACAGATACAATACTTAGATACTTTTTTGTTTGTAAATACATAAATAGAATACAATATGATAGATAGATAGATAGATAGATAGATAGATAGATGAACTCTTTATTGTACACACCAAATAATAAAAAATACAAAGAAAAGAAAACAATCAATTATATAAAGTGTAACAATGGGCGACCTTATCGCTAAAAGCGATCTCTTCCAGGCAACCTTTGGATGGAGAGAATTTGACGAAGTGGTAAAGGACGGGGTGCACATAACTATTTCGTTCATATAAAGGACATAATTATAATTATAATACTTAACTTCTTAAAATATAGAAGAGATATAGATAAATATAGATACATATATATATATGTAACATATATATACATACACACATTCTAAACAATACAATAAATAAATAAATACAAACGTACATAAAATATATATAACGCAATAAGTATAAATATATATACATACACAATGTACCTAAATACAAATAATTATATATATATATATATATAACGCAGCAATAATAAACAGAGTTATTAAAATGTATTAGCAGTAAGCAATAACAACAAAAAAAAAAAAAAAAAAACAGTGCAGTTATCCAGACAAGTAAAACTCCTTCACTTGATCCTTAAAGATGTACAATGAAGGGGCCTTCCGTATAGTCACAGGTAGTGCATTCCAGAGGCGGACAGCCTGAATGCTAAAAGACCGATCATAGAAACTGCTACGATGTAAAGGCATCTTGAGAGTCTGATTTTCCGACGACCTGAGAGACAAGGTGTGCGAACTGTGCATGAAGTTAAAACGTTCCTTAAGATAGCGCGGAGTGGATGGAGTAAACAAAACATTGTATAAAAGAGAAAGGATATGGGCATTCCGGCGCAGACGTATGGGCAGCCACTTGAGCTTTGCACGAAAATGAGAAACGTGGTCATATTTGCGCAAGCCAAATATGAACCTAATTGAGAAATTTTGTAAACGCTCAAGCTTACTCAGCTGGTCTTCTGTAAGGTCGAGGTAGCATACGTCAGCATAATCTAAAATGGGGAGCAAGAGAGATTGTGCAAGCGCAACCTTGGTGGCAGTGGGTAAAAAATTACGGAGCCTCCTCAGAGACGCTGCGGAAGCAAACATTTTGCAGCTTATGGATTCCAACTGAGGTCCCCAGCTCATACAGCGGTCCATAATAACTCCAAGATTCTTAACAGTGACGCTATATGGTATGATCACTCCATCAAAAACAATCCGTGGAAGTGTCAGCCAATCCACTTTATTGATCATTCTTGAGCTACCTAGGATAATGACCTGTGTTTTGACTGGATTCACTTTTAGTCCGAAAGATTGACTCCACTCGACTATTCTACACAGGTCACGATTAGTTATTTCAATAGCTTTGTCAATTTCATTTAGAGGGAATTGATGATAAATTTGAAGATCGTCTGCATATAGGTGGTAGGATGAAGTGAGATTACAAGATATCGAATTAATGAACATGGCAAAGAGAAGAGGTGAGAGGACGCCGCCCTGCGGTACGCCGGCTGTCGTGTTGCACCAGGTAGAAAAAGAGTCTTCCAGGCGAATCCGCTGCCGACGACCGTATAGATAACTATGAAACCAATCGATTACTGATGGAGATATGTTAATAGATCTAAGTAATGCAAGGAGAATATCAAAGTTAACAGTATTAAAAGCATTACTAAAATCCAACAATGTTAGCACGGTTAACTGGCCGTTCTCCATACCAAGACGTATATCATCAGTAATCTTAACAAGCGCAGTAACCGTGCTATGCCCAGGCCGGAAACCGGATTGAAGTGGATTGTGGAGATTATGATTGGAGAGATAAAAGCTGAGTTGTCTGTGGACAAGACGTTCAAGGACTTTGGATAGAAAGGGAAGGATTGATATAGGACGATACTCGGAAAAGGATTTGGGGTTGGATTTTTTGGGCAAAGGTAATATTTGCGCATCTTTCCAGATAGAGGGAAAAACACAGGTAAATACAGAGTTATTTAAAATGAAACATAGAACAGGAAGTATAATATCTAGGATGGGCACCAACATGTTGCGACTAATACTATCACCGCCAACAGCATTGGAAGTGATTGATAGTACAGCCTTCTTAACATCACATTCAGTAAAACGATTAAAGACGAAAGGAGGATGGTCGGGAGTTGTTATGGCAGAAAGTTGATTTATTGTATCATTTTTAACTGAATCGTGTATATCAGATGAAGTAGAAAAATGTAAATTAAGAGAATCAATATTGACACTTTTGTGAATGGAATCACGCTGCTGTTTGCCGATTCCCAGAGACCTGAGGAACTTCCACACTTTAGCTGAATCCTCGTCCTCAACTGAATTATGGATATGGCGACGTAATGCATCCCTACACACCATATTGCAGCGATTGCGGGCGTGGACATACTTCGATTTATTGATATCATTTGGTCGCAGTTTATATCTAGTTTTAGCTACAGCTTTCTTGTGCATCAAAGATTTAATGTGCTCAGTGAGCCAGGGTGCTGGAAGATGTTTCAATTTGATAGCACGAAGAGGAGCATGAACATTGTACAAATCAGTTACAATTGAATTAAAGGTAGCAATCTGATCATCCACCGAGTGCGCGTTTGTAACTGGCGACCAATCAACCTTCCTAGCATCATCAAAAAATGCCTCATGATCCATACCACCAAAATTGCGCTGCAGAATGATTTGAGGTTTGGGTTTAGGAGGACGAATTTTATATGAGAGAAAAATTAGGTCATGGTATGAGAAAGAGTCTGCCGTGTATTGACCATGCTTAGCAACGTGCTGTCGAGACGAGACAATGATTAAGTCAAGAAGTGAGGGTGTGGAGTTAGGAAAGTGGTGAGTGGCACTAAGAGGTAATATATGCATGTTGTTCGATTTTATGACAGATTCTAAGGAATACGAACGATGGTCATTTTTTAAGAGACACGTATTGAAATCGCCCATGATGATAGAGTGAGTAAAAGACGGAATAAGTTTTTCTAGGATATTCTCAAAAGAAGAGAAATAATTTATGCGTAGGGATGGACAGTAAAAAACACCAAGAAGAATTTTGGTATGTGAAAGAAGGACTTCAATGAAAAGATGCTCACCGGCGTTGGCAGATGGAGGTTGCGGCGATTTGCTAATTACGGTGAATGGAATATTAGCTCGGAGATAAATGGCCACTCCACCTCCGCCGCCACCGGTCCTATCGTATTAAAAGAAAGCCAGGAAGAGAATAGGAAGTAGTTAGGAGACTTGGCTTAAGCCAAGATTCAGAGACTAGTATAGCCTGAACGTTCTTTTGATCGAGATACGCCAACATATCAGAATAATGAGCCGGAATGCTTTGCGCATTAATATGAATGACATTGAAATTTTTAGGTACGTCGGAAAAGTTCGATTCTAAAACTTCAGATAGCGATGGGATGCTAGAGAAGCTATCCTCTTCACTGCTACAGCTATCAGAAGAAGATGCTGATAAATACTCCCCGTCACTGCTGCTACTGTCGTTATTAAATATATTTAACATATTAAGTAATATTATAAACTATAAATAAAATAAATAAGTAAAATAAATAGATAATAACTATATTAAATATAAATAAATTTAGTTAAAAGTTAAAACAAGGTAACTCCACCTGCCGGTTGTGTTTTTAAACATAAAAAAACACAGAAGGAAGAAAAAAAAAAATTAAAATCTAAATATACAAATGAAAATACACATCGTATAAAAATGAAAATAAAATAACCTGACAAACACGGTCTGCAGCCGATTATAAATAAATTTTTTTCGTAACTTCTGCAGAAACATAAATAAGCATAGATAGAAATAGTCAAGAACGGATATAGCACTATAATAAATAGTAAATACTACAAGTTGTAAAATAAGTGATTGAATTATGCATGCAACGGAGTTTACTGATTTTACACTTCATAGCGTTATAAACAAATGACGACCAAAGCATGAAGAAAAAAAAAAAAAACAATTTGTCAACGTCAAAATGTCAGTGCCAAAATTATAAACTAGCGTTACATACTCTTTGTAACAAATAAAAAATAGCCCTGTCTGTGTTTTGCAATCTACCTGTTTTCTGCGAAAATATCAAAACGAAAAACGAAAGGAAACAGGTACATCATACATATCTAAAAGAAGAATGTTATGAAGAATCCATACGGAACGAATGAATGCCAAGACAGTGATATGAACAACTATTAGTGATGGTTATTGACAGAATAAGCTATGATGACTATGTTGTGCTAAAGCCAGGTAGATCATCAAAGGCCAAAGTCAACTGTAAAGATAATACCTCCACAAAACACAAAACAAAACTTCTTCACTTTTTGCTGGCGACAGCGGCTGCACGTCTCGTTCTCGGTGGTCCTACAGTTTCCTTAGCTACAGCAGGTTTCGGGCTTTGCACGGTAGCTGCGGCCAGCGGCGGAGTCGCGGTCGCAATCTTGTTCAGCTCGGCGACGCTGCTGATGCGGTGTCGCGATCCATCGGTGCCAAGTACCATCACAAAGCCATCCCGCGTCCAACACTTCGTAACGCCGAACCGCTGTCGAGCTGCCATAAAGGCGTCGTGCCTGGGTTTTGTCAGAAACTCCGACAAAGTCACACCGGAACCCTTGAGAGCTGTTTTTGCATACCATAGCTTGTTGCGAATGGTCATATCACGGACTTTCAGTAACACTGGCCTAGGTCTATCTGGGTTGGATGAACGACCCATTCGATGACAACGACTAATGTCACTGGCAGTAAAGTCGGACACTTTGAACTGTGCAACTATGGTCTTCACTATGAGAGCTGCAGTGTCTTCCTTGGACTCTTCGGGTATGCCATGGATGAGCAATATCTTCCGACGGGCCCGCATCTCCTGGTTGTCTGACTCACGTGCTAAAAGACTGATTTGGTCCTGAAGGCCCTTAAGGGCTGCAAGTATGTAAATCCGGAATGATGCAAAGTCCATAGCTACAGTAGAAGTATCGACTGGAGTTGGGGTTTTCTTCAATTCCTCCTGGAATGCATCCATCCTTTGCAAGAAGAGTGCTTGCAGCTGCTCCTGGGACTCCAAAACAGCATCCATCTTGTGCAGTGTGCAATGTCAAGTGATAACACAAATGTGTACAAACAATAGTGAAATATTGGTGATATTGAAAGGAAAACACTTCCCGGCAGGTACTGACTACTGTTATTTAATTATGCATGTAAATTGTACTGTTAAAACTTGATTTAGCCTATTTAAATCAAATTAAACTAATAGCTTAACAAAAACGTTGTTTCATTGGCAACTACCCGCCCAGAAAAAACCCAGACACAGAACAAACACCTATGTTCATCACACAAATGTTTGTCCTGAGTGGGAATCGAACCCACAACCCACAGTTCAGAAGGCAGGGCTACTACCAACTGATCTATCGGGCCAGTCAGTTTTGTGTCTCCGCTAAAGTTTGCCAGCTCTTAAGTTCGTTAAATGCATTGCAGTAGGTACGTCATAGAAGGATAAGTGTAAATTTGGGTGTCAAACTTTAGTGGTAACAAGCATAAATCACTAATTCCATTCTCAATCAGGAATGTGTAAAGCTAAAACTGATTTATGACTGTGTATTCTATTTGTACCGTATATCTGTAGATGCTGCGAAATAAATAAATACACCTTTATTTGTTTTGATAGTTGCCCTGACGACATGGTACTGCTGAGAACTTGATTAATTCTCAAGAAAGATTTATTTTTTTACTAAACTTTCATTTATTTTCCGACAGGATGAGATCCAACTGGTAGTGTCGGGGACAGCTATTCCTCTATTGGACCCTTCGAAAGCAGACTCAAACGGTATTACAGAGAACGGACATGTTTCTTCACAAGGTGTGTTTATATCAATAATTGCGACTGCTTTTGTATTAGCCGTGCCCATATAAGTCGAGATAATATGTGGTGTCTATTTTGCTATAATATGTACTTAAAGTTTTTTAAATTACGTTTGTTAGGTTTTAGACTATCAGATTGGATTGTGACAGATTTTCCATAGAAATACTGTCAAAAATCGACAAATGTAAAGCAATGCGATCGCAATTTTGTTAGTAGACTTAGGCCCCTGGTGGCCTGTAAACCAAACGGTAATAGTAGAAATTCCGTAACCACAATCCATTGTTCACCATTTCTATACTATTCGATTATATTCTAATACATATTTCATTTAAAGGTAACAACTCATCACACAACGGCACCGGCGACGCGGATGATGATATCTTCACTCTTGATGAAGAACAGCTCGTGAAGAGTAGCCAGATACAAGAGATTATGGAAGATAAGAATCTGTTTAATGGACAGGTTTGTCATCCCCCTTTGCCAGTTATTTTTCCGCCAAGCAGTAGTGCTTGCGCACTACTGTGTTCCGGTTTGAAGGGCACTGAGTGAAGTTACTGGGCAAATGAGACTTTATGACCTGATCTCACAGTCTAGTAATCTTACTAGATTGTGCTGATGTTTCAGGATGACGTGCGCAGTGCAGTGTCACGCGAAACTACATTTTAAAGTTCCGAGTGACACTGCAACTGATATGGGCAGCTGTGGCGCTTAACATCAGGCGAACGGTTAGCTCGTCACGTCATTCATTAACAATAAAAAAATAGTTTTAAAATCCCTATTGCGGGCCAAACATATAAAGGATTGAAAGTAATAGCCATTCTCGTGCTGTATAAATACAATTGTACGTTTGTTGGTTGTTATGCTGTTGACATGGTGCTGCTGAGCTTTTTTTACAGAGTGATAGTGATTCAGTCGAATTTATCAATTTATTTATTTGTTTGGTTGATAGAATTTCAACCATATATGGGTGTAATGTTTTTGTATCCGATGAAAGACAGTAGAGGGGGGAATAAGATCGTAAATGACTAACAAATAACATTATTATTCCATGTTATGTTGTAAGCACCTGTTAAGGCTATATAATAATAATTATATAAAGGGTATCAGAAAAATTGAATTAGTTTAAGATTTATATTAAGAGTTTCAAGTGTCACTGCAATGATATGGGCAGTCGTGTCGCTTAACATCAGGGGCGTGATCACGAAACTTTGATTGCAATGCAACAGTAGAAATTTCCATACTAACTATGCACATAAGCTGCATATTCAAATTGTCAAATCCATACAAATTTGTGTTTCTATAGGTTTTGCAACCGAAATATGTGATCGCCCAGCTGGTGAACGACTAGCTCGTCATGTCATTATGTAACATAAAAAATTGTATTTATTATAGCTAATCACACTAATATTATAAAGGCTAAAGTTTGTATGTGTGTATGTTTGTTACTCCTTCACGCTCAAACGGCTGAATGGATTTGGATGAGGTTCGGTACCAAGATAGCTTATACACTAGATTAACATAAATTTATTTATTTTCCCGCGGGATGAGTAAATAAGTAAAGACTTTTTATCCGCGGATAAAAAATAAATATTTTCCAGGTCCCGACAGCAGTTTCCCTGACCACGTTGAGCCACGTCGCAGGCGTGAGAGTAGCGCGCCGCGTCTGTGCGCTGCGGCTGCTGTTCGTCAGGGAGACCACTGCGGTCCGCGAGCTGGGCGGGCTCAGCGGGTTCCTGCACACCTTCACTTGCGAGGTACGGGAAAACGGTTTACTAGGTGGTACGACTTTACTGCAAAGTACGTCTAGGTAGGTACCACCGCTTTGCCATTTATTCTACCGCCAAGCAGTAGTGTGCAAGCACTGCTGTGTTCCGGTTTGAAGGGCACTGTAGCTAATGAAATGACTGGGCAAATGAAACTTTATGATCTGATCTCACAGTTTAGTAATCTTATTACTAGATTGTGCTGATGTCTCAGGATGACGTGCGCAATGCAGTGTCACGCGAACCTCTATACTTTAGAGTTCCGAGTGACACTGTAGCTGGTATGGGCAGCCGTGTCGCTTAACATCAGACGAACGGCTAGCTCGTCACGTCATTCCTTAACATAAAAAAAAAACTTGGTGTAGCTAGCCGCTATTACTTATTGCCCACTATTTACTACAATTGCATGATATAAGACTTACATTCACGTAACGCCGTAACGTAATGTGATCATGGTTTAACATTACCTTATCTATAAGCTTTCGTATTAGTTCACAATTGAAGGGTTGAGAATAAAAAGGGTTTAACTGTCAAATTGATAGTTTCCAGAAAATTTACTTTAAACTTTAACGGCTTCATTTTACTGTAGAGTGATTATAAGGCAATAGAAAAGGTTTATGTAAGTTTCAGTTGCTTGAAAATTTATCAATTCTATTTTAAAATACAAAATATATTACTAATTCGTACAATTACTGTAAAAATGTCATGTAATATAATAAATATAATAATGTTTTTATGCTAAGCGAACTGTATTCCTGTGTCAGATAAACTGTTTTTAGACTGACAATCTCGAGATTTAAGCCTCATTTCGGTATTTTGAGAATTTATTATTGTAGATAATTTCACGCTGGATCCAACGATACCAATAAGTCATTTTGTGAAAAAAATCTGTTAAACCGTTTCTGTTCTGACCCCTTCAATTATTACGAACTAAAACGAACTGGCCAGTTCATTAAAGTGGCCAGTTATTAGACGGTTTACCGAACGTATCTTTTTATTGATTGATAGGCTTGCGCTTGACCATTAAATCGATGGACGTAGCATCATCACTATCGCACCTCTTGGTAGACGATACGGTCTAGGATGTAACACGCTTGCCTAGATACATGTTCACTCTTTATTTGAATACTTTGATAGTAAGTACTCGTAACAACAAAAAATATGTTTTTTTTTTTTTTTTACTTCAAACTTGTCTAGCATTTGACCACGCTCTCACCTGATGGGAAGTGACGATGCGATCGAAGATGTAGCATGCTAGCCAAGTAAATACCTATTCACTCTTCTCTTGAACAAGTCTGAGTCATATTTCGCCATAATTTGTAAGTAATATATTAAAAAAGAACACGGACCCAGGATTCCGTGGCAAAGCAGAATTAAAAAATAAAAATTAAAGAATACTTGATATTGTCACGTATTTTAGTATTTTGCGTATTATTCACGCTGTGTTACTTAAAGAAATAAAATAAAATGTCGACATTAAAATTTTTACATGATTAATTATCATTCCGTTGCCAACAAGCCAATAAGCCACCTCCTCCAATATGTCAAACCTCCCTTCTCTTATAAGCGTCCAAAGTGGCCTTTTAAAGGGAGGCCTGTGTTGAACAGTGGACGCCAGGCGATGTGTGATGTGACGATGATGTTGTGCGCCAGGTGCTGGCGATGTGATGTGACGATGATGTTGTGCGCCAGGTGCTGGCGATGTGATGTAACGATGATGTTGTGCGCCAGGTACTGGCGATGTGATGTGACGATGATGTTGTGTGCCAGGTGCTGGCGATGTGATGTGACGATGATGTTGTGCGCCAGGTGCTGGCGATGTGATGTGACGATGATGTTGTGCGCCAGGTGCTGGCGATGTGATGTGACGATGATGTTGTGCGCCAGGTGCTGGCGATGTGATGTGACGATGATGTTGTGCGCCAGGTGCTGGCGATGTGATGTGACGATGATGTTGTGCGCCAGGTGCTGGCGATGTGATGTGACGATGATGTTGTGCGCCAGGTGCTGGCGATGTGATGTGACGATGATGTTGTGCGCCAGGTGCTGGCGATGTGATGTGACGATGATGTTGTGCGCCAGGTACTGGCGATGTGATGTGACGATGATGTTGTGCGCCAGGTGCTGGCGATGTGATGTGACGATGATGTTGTGCGCCAGGTGCTGGCGATGTGATGTGACGATGATGTTGTGCGCCAGGTGCTGGCGATGTGATGTGACGATGATGTTGTGCGCCAGGTGCTGGCGATGTGATGTGACGATGATGTTGTGCGCCAGGTGCTGGCGATGTGATGTGACGATGATGTTGTGCGCCAGGTGCTGGCGATGTGATGTGACGATGATGTTGTGCGCCAGGTGCTGGCGATGTGATGTGACGATGATGTTGTGCGCCAGGTGCTGGCGATGTGATGTGACGATGATGTTGTGCGCCAGGTGCTGGCGATGTGATGTGACGATGATGTTGTGCGCCAGGTGCTGGCGATGTGATGTGACGATGATGTTGTGCGCCAGGTGCTGGCGATGTGATGTGACGATGATGTTGTGCGCCAGGTACTGGCGATGTGATGTGACGATGATGTTGTGCGCCAGGTGCTGGCGATGTGATGTGACGATGATGTTGTGCGCCAGGTGCTGGCGATGTGATGTGACGATGATGTTGTGCGCCAGGTGCTGGCGATGTGATGTGACGATGATGTTGTGCGCCAGGTGCTGGCGATAGCCCGCGCGTACACGGCGGCGCTGGGCGGGAACGCGCTCACTTCCTTCTACATCCGGCAGCTGATGCTGCAAGACAACGCGCACAAAAACCAGGTACATTTATACCGGGCCACAGGAACAATTGTGCTAGATCCGTTAAGGGCGTGGAGTACCCATCATTTCTGACTTATTTCACTATGAAACACCCTTTTTTTAAAGGGGGGGAAATGCCCTCGCACTTTTCTACCACCACGGGGATGGTGGCAGGGGGTATGTGGGACTCGAACCCACTAAAACCTGCCCGTGAGCCCTCGTCCGCCGTACCGGGGCGAGAAGGGGTCGCGACTGCAGTCCAGCCAACTCGCCCCCAAACAAAATAAACATAATTACATTTTGTATCCTATAAATCGCCAATTTTCAATTAAAAAATTAAAAGTTGAATATGTCGAAAAGGGTTAAGTTTAGGTTAGGGTGTTTCATAGTGAAATAAGTCAGAAATTATAAGTACTCCACGCCCTTAACGGATCTAGCACGATTTTTCCTGTAACCGTATACACGTCATATCACTCTTGGAATGGATTTTAAAGTTTAAGCCACACTTAACCCTTAATCAAATACTGAAAAATAATTTCCTACTGAACTGACACTGATTTATGAAATCTTTCTACCAAACTTTCCTAGAAACCATTCTCATGCCCTTTTGTATTAAAATCCATCAAAATACAACTTAGCTAAGGAAACAACTTAGCTAGGACTTTTCTGCAAAGTTCGTCTAGGTAGGTACCACCGCTTTGCCAGTTATTCTGCCGCCAAGCAGTAGTGCGCAAACACTGCTGTGTTCCGGTTTGAAGGGTACTGTAGCTAGTGAAGTTACTGGGCAAATAAGACTTATGACCTGATCTCACAGTTCAGTATTCTTATTACTAGATTGTGCTGATGTCTCGGAATGACGTGCGCAGTGCAGTGTCACGTGAAACTGTATACTTTAGAGTTCTGACACTGCAACTGATATGGGCAGCTGTGTCGCATAACATCAGACGAACGGTTAGCTCGTCGCGTCATTCCTTACAATAAAAAAAGTTCCTAAAAAAGTGATATAACATTTAACGTTTTTTTGTTCGCAGGGTCAATGTCTCCTATCTATTGGTGGCGACATAGTTCATATAACATATTAATATTGGCCCATGACATATCTATTTATAACTTATTCGATTTGTGTGTTTAATTAGCTTTATTATTATTATTTGATTGGCCCGTTAGCTCAGTTGGTAGTATCCCTGCCTTCTGAACTGCAGGTTGTAGGTTTGATTCCCACCCAGGACAAACATTTGTGTGATGAACATCGATGATAGTTCTGTGTCTGGGTGTTATATTGTATTCTATGTATGTATTTACAAACAAAAAGTATCTAAGTATTGTATCAGTTATTTGGTTCCCATAGTACAAGCTTTGCTTAGTTTGGGGCTAGATGACGCTGTGTGAAATGTCCACAGATATTTATTTATTATTTATTTATTATTATTATGATTAACCTGTATGTTCCGGGAAACTTGAGAGACGGTTCCCGATCCAGGCGTTGCTTGGCGATACCTTATACGATGGTCAATTTGGGCCTTATAAACATTACTTAATTGTGATTAATGCTTAAAATTACCTGTCTAACTCTAGCTGATGTCAAATATCACGAGCGAAAACGAGACGGAGCATTTTAAACATTGATTAAATTTAGGTATGTTTTGTAAGTTAGCCTGTACATATCAAGTATTCCTAGGACGAATTGTTCGAATATACGTTACTCGACATCGTATATCATAAAATATTTGTATGAAATCCAGCGCCTCTGACTGTAACTATACGTAACTAAGGATTTCATACTAATACTAGCTGACTTGCCCCGACTTTGTACGGGCTAATTAATTTTAAGCCTAAATGCCCTCTCCGCTCTCTAATTTTTTATTCTCATAAAAGAATGTCCAAAATATTAAAAATTAAACGAGCCATTAACATTAAACGAACCAAAAACAAAATAAATGCCGATAGATGGAGCTAAACTAAAGAAGTTTTACTTCAAGTCGTGTGGTCTAAAGCACACTCGTTTTTTTGTTACACTTTAAATTCCGAATTACTAATGTTTTATCGTTTGGAAAAGCTTTCGAATGTTCTATTGAATGTGCTCTCAGTTCGTAATGTTTTACTGACTATTGATTAATTCATTAGAAATACAATTTTATTTAAGTTTAACAATTTTGATTGACATTTTAAATGACAAATAGTTAGTTGCTATATAATACGTGAGACTGTAAAAATGTTTTAAACAATTACTAATATTTAATTAATTATTCTTGTTCTATTTATTTTAGTTAATTGAAGTGACAGTTTTTTTAATACACTCGTTTGCTAATGTAGGTAGGTTATGCATTATAATTATTATGTTTTCAATTTTAGATCGATGTTATTATAAATATAATATATATTGTGTAATTTGTCTTCATTTGAGTTTTAAAATCCCGTTGGTGATTCCAATTTTTTTTATACATTGTAACCTGAAGAATAAGTAGCTACGTGCCTATGGTAAAAGTCAGGGCTCCCGTACCAATACGCTATCTCACTCGGTGGTTCTTATCTCTCTCTCTCTATCTATCTCTCTCTCTCTTTCTCTCTCTTTCCTACGTGTTGTACGCTATTGAGAGTTGCAGCCACAACCATGACATCATACGTAAACTTATTATTATTAATATTTTATCTTATCTTGCCACGAACTAGAAAATAAGGTTTCTTTTGTACCTATTATATTCTTTATTTCTTTTTGTAACGGGGTGTCCTTACGGCTAGATACCTGGACGCCTCGTTATCGAGAAATTTGGCCCCTTTGCGGTGATGATCACCGAGGAGAAGTTTCGAAGCCTTCCGGCAGTATAGCCACAACCGGCTTAACGGCTTATTTAATTTATTTTAGTAGGAGCGGGGGGAACGCTCTTCGCTAGAAGCTCTGCTGGCGGTAGACTGGTTGGTGTTCCGTCAACACGTCCGTCCAGTCCGAGTGCCAAACGCCAACAGCTAACAGTGCGCGGATTATACGTCAGAGCACGTGCGGGCGGGGTCGTGTCGGTGTTGTCGGGCGTATGCATTTTGCGCGGTCTCGATGGACAGGTGATCTGAACCCGATTGTAACCAAAAACACAGATTGGCCTGGACTTGATAGTTTCGCTACCTTTTTTTAGGAGAGAAATGCTCTTGTCCTTCCTTGCCACCACGAGGGTGGTGGTAGAGGGTATGTGGGATTCGAACCCACTAAAAACCCCCCGTGATCCGTCCGCCGCCAAGATGGGGAGATTGCATTAACCACCTCGCCCCAGCGCCAGTGGGTGGGCAACCTTCCACCTCAGTTACTCACCAGACGTGTGTGGACATATGAGTGCAGCGGAGTGTCCCCTGACTCTCCGCCACTGGCCCCACTACGGGGTATGGGAGAAAGCGCTCAATAAATCGCCTCCTCCGTCTCCCCATCCTTCTGCACCGGAGCGGGTCTGAGTTGGCATCATCCTCCCTGACCTGCTCCGCGGCCTCCTTCTGCGTCATCACCCTCTCGCAGGAGACCGTTGCCTGCTCCGCTCACTGGGACTTACCCCGGAAATTATCAAATTAAAAAATAAAGCGTAATAAAAAATAAACATAAGAGAAACAAAGTTTCGTGATCACCGTGCAGGTGGTATTATATCAATGATCCTTACCTAAGGGAATTAATGCACTATCCATTATCTATTGCGCCCCGGAGTCCTAATGCGGAAACGGGTAAATATTGTCGAATATGGATGTGTAATATTTATTTCCCGTGGCCAGTTTTCTTATATATGTCGGCAGAAACGGGTTTCTGCATAGGTTGCAACCTATATAACTATAGGCCTTCAGCAAGTGCACCGGGCTGTGTCTGGAACAAGAATGATCCCTAGCACACCAATCGATCCCTTTATATAGCCAGATGGGTGGGGCAGCGACGACAGTTGCCGGTATTGCCACTGTAATAAATTTAAATGCATACAGGGTAAATTGTGGTACTGCCCGCTGCACATAGAGTTTATAACTGGACGTAGCCGCCGTCATATATCTATACTTAGATTACTCGTGCGGTTAACTTTAATTACATGGATACTAACCTAGTTTTTATCACGGTGCTTAACAAAGGTGATAACAACAAAAATAAAGTAACGTGATTGTGAAACATCTATTTTAATAAAACAAAACTTAGTGTCTTCTACTACACGATCAAAGAGAAGAAAAAAAACTAAAAAACCATTAAGTATTTATGGCGTCGACCGCTTCTTATCCCGCGATTTCTTCTCTTTTTAGAGTTTAGGGTTGGTGTGCCCCTCGCCTGCTTGCTGGTCCGGTCCGCCATTTCGCGGTTTACTTTGTCTACCATGGTCTCGAATGCGGTGTCCAAAAGGTCCAGCAGCGTTTGGTCTATAACCAGGAACGCCTCTGTACTTAGGATGCTCTCCCAATCCTCTCTGATGGCGTTGGGATTCCCGTTTTTGGACTGTGGCCGGCCCGTGATTGTGGGTCGGTTGGTGGCTGTGGTTCAGTCGGTGGCTGTGGGTCAGTCTGTGGCTGTGGATCAACTTGAATTTGCGGGTCGGTTGGTGGCTGTGAGTTAATCCAAACTAGGGAGTCTCGCATGTTCGGTCCGTTTTCTCTCCTTACTTCCATCCTCCGCCTTTGTTTAAACGTGACTCGTTCCGCCAAGGCGCCGACAGCTCTCACAGCGATGTTCGTGTGTTAGTTGAAGCTGCTGGTCGCGTCGGGGTTCGCGTCCACGGATCCATCTGTCTTTTTTTTTTTTTTTTTTTTTTTTTTTTTTTTTTTTTTTTTTTTTTTTTATGTTAAGGAATGACGTGACGAGCTAGCCGTTCGCCTGGTGTTAAACGACACGGCTGCCCATATCAGCTGCAGTGTCACTCGGAACTCTAAAGTATAGAGGTTCGCGTGACACTGGACTGCGCACGTCATCCAGAGACATCAGCACAATCTAGTAATAAGATTATTAAACTGTGAGATCAGTTCATAAAGTCTCATTTGCCCAGTAATTTCACTAGCTACAGTGCCCTTCAAACCGGAACACAGCAGTGCTTGCGCACTACTGCTTGGCGGCAGAATAACTGGCAAAGCGGTGGTACCTACCTAGACGAACTTTGCAGTAAAGTCCTACCACCTAGTAAAACTGTCTGTTTAACTATCCGCTGATAGAATGTTTTTTTTCTTGTTTGTTGGTGGTTTATTCATTCTTTTCTTTTCAGATCAGGTTTATGTCTATTGCTGCGCATCCGCTGTAAAAAAGTATTTTCTCTCCCCGGCAATCTTGTATTGAATGGACAGGTTTGCTACAACTCCAGCAATATCTTGTTGTTTTTAGCTGTGGATATATTTTGCTGTTTGTTCGGGACGAGTGTATTTTCTGGGTTTCGACTTGTTGTGTATATCTCCGTCTTTCTGGTTATGGTTTTGTGTATTGCGTATATATCGGGGTCTTTGATTGCTGGTTCCTTCAAAATGTCTGTATCGTTCTTCTGGTATATTTTCATAATCGCTGGTTAACTGTGTCAATTCATGCACGGTGCTAATATCTGAATACTTTAATTATTACTAATTATAGGTAATTGGCGCAGGGTTCGGAAAATGCGTCGGTGGCTACGGGAACGGATAAGAACACAAACGATTTTACAGAGTTCACACTATTTATTCATCACGGACGCGCGCACACACCGCGGCGTATACGACCACAGAGTACTTTTCTACATATAGTTATATACGACTACACTAAAGAAAGAACAAAACTGGCGGCGCACACGCGCCGCGCCGCTCGCACCCGAGCTCGCGACATTGCGAGTTCGTGCATCTTCGTATTTATTCGGCTCGCAACACCGCGAATAACTCAAATTCAAAAGTAAACAATAAATGCCAAAATTAAATTATATAAAAATGTCAGGGTTGCCTACACTAATATAATTTATTTTTTTTAATTACTTCGTTTTGATCAAACTTACGTATCCCCTGGGTTTAGTTTGCAGGTTTTTGAGTTGGGCGCAATGTAACGGGGCGTCCTTACGGCTAGCTCACCTGGAGGTTACCGATGAGGGAAGTTGGTCCAGAGAAACACGGTATTAGCTTAACGGTACACCAGTTTATATTCATGTTTTTCATAACGGGGGGGGAGGGGGGGGGGATGGGCCCCGGAGCAAGGTGATCGGGGCGCAGTATATATGGCGGTCGGTGAAGCGGCGCGGGGAGAAGTAAGTCGCGAGGCCTTGTGGCCCTGCGGCACTGCTCAAGGGTACCCTCGGAGATGGGAAGCGATAAGAGATATATTTATAGGTCACGGTAGCACTGCTGGTCTAGGGGTTACAGAACACAAGTTTCAATGTTTTTTCATCTAGTTTCAAAAGTCTCCAACATTTCTTTCCGAGCCATTTGCTCAAATCGACGCCACTATCATTAATATATTTTATTATTATTATTTGTTTGTTTGTTTTTACACCTTATAATTATGTAATAATGTGGAAATAAACTTGACTTACAAAATGTTATAAATATTATTTCATTCTTAACTCTTATATTATTTTTTTTATTTCTTAGCCTTAGTCCACCTGCACTAAACTTTGATTGCTCCTAACTTCGCACTTATATCCCAAGCCCCCGGTTTGTCGTACGTTTGTCAAACTCGTGGCAAGTCAACATGTCCAATACTGTATGCTTATTGGTTGAGACAGTCGATGATCAACAGGCAACCAATGAGGTTTTAGTATTTGGTCTGTCAATTTGACATGAATTTAACAAACGTAATTTGCTTTGGTGTTGCAATGCAAAAAATATATAAAAATTGTTATGAAAAAAAGAACGTGCTATGACGCGGCCTTGATGAAAAAATACAACTCGAAAAGCTCTGCTTATATCAGTACCTAGTCATTTAATAGTCATTGTAGTAATATGAAGTCCAATAAAATTGCAAATTATAAGCATTTTGGTATGTAGGTATAACATTACTCAAATAACTTTGTGTACCTTTTGTATATATACCTACCTACCTACCTAAAATTGGCGCGTATAATCCACATAGGTACGTTAAATATTGAAATTCCTGACAGCACTATTTAATAGGTCGTAAAATTTACGACATCATGATCAAACTTAAAACAATTCGTATCCAAGTAAAGCACTTTCAATGTGAAAGTTGCAAATGACCTAATAGCAGCTGTAGCCAGAAGTTGGGGTTCGATAGGCAATGAAAAACAAAAAGCTTGTCATAAATATGTTATTTATTTAAAACATCATAATAATTAAATACTTATACTTATCAAATGAAATGCCACAAAAACGTTGACAACAAGATCGTTAATTACACCACTTAAAAACTACTAATACTTTATTAAGTATACATTTCATTTATAAGACTAATCTTATCATAAATTTGGGAGAGAGGTTTTAGAGACGTTGTTCGCGTCACTTAAAAACAAAGGAACTTTTGGACGAAATAACTTAGTGAAGTAGAGATCTAATAGTAGCGCATGGTCTAGTGTTGGCTAGTCGCTGCGGTTCGGGTGGTTGCGGTTGCGGGTAGGTTGCGAGTGCGCAGCGGGCGGCGGACGCGTCAGCGGCGGCGACCGAAGCGCAGGAACGAGTGCACTACGTCCTGGCGCTTCATGCCGGAGTCCAGGAGCTGGGGGTAGTCGCGCACCAGGGCTGTGGGGAACGAACAATTCATCAAACACTGCACTGTACATGTAAGGAGTTGTAGAGAGTAGACTTCGAATCGAATAAATCTGACTTCTAGTTAAAGAAAGTACAATATGTTATGTTGACAGCCTCTGTGGTGGTTGAGCAGGTTGGCTCATGATCCGGAGGCGGCGGGTTCAATTCCCGCGGCAGGAAAAATATATGTGAACAGAAAAAAAGCGCAAATACTTGTTCTGAGTCTGGGTGTTGTGGGACCATGGTCCTCGTAGTTCCTGGGTTCCTTGACAGGGAATCTTAGTTAGGGTTCAGGATCTATGTAGGTATGTGATCGTTGGGTGTTATTATTATTAAGAATGAGGGAAATATAAATTTAAAATGCGCTGCCTTAGACTACGATGGAGAACTATGTCGTACTGAACCTAATATGATATTACTGCAGTGCCGTAATATTTACAGTTCAGAACTAATAACAAGCTATTTTCTTCCCCTATAATATTATCAATGCGAAATAACTCTGTCTTTGTCTGTCTGTCGATTTCCTCACCATGTTTTCCTTCACCATTGTGAGAGCGAGTGAAAATTTCGCACATATAATTTCTTCGAAAAACGTTGTGTAATGTGGCCCGAGCGGGAATCGCGAGTGCGCAGGATTGAAAGTCACCCGAGCTACACTCGTTCTAGGATAATGATGATGGAGACACATTCTCCTAAGTTTCCCCTTCCTCACCTTGATACTGCGGCACCTGTTCTCCAGCCGCCTCGGCATAGAGCTCGAGGAAAGTGTTCAGCGCCTGGCAGAAGCGGGCGGTGCGCGCATCGTCCTCACCCGCGCCCGCGCATAGTTGTGCAGGCGCGCACTGCGCCGCCGCGAACAGGGCCACCAGGGCGCATACGGCCGCCAGGCGGTAAGAATCGGAGCTGGAACAAGAGATAATTAACTTTAGACTCTAATGCAACATATACTTCGGTCGCATCACACAGCTAAACGCAAAAATCTTTGCAGAAAATGCTTGATGTTTTATTATCGTTATGTAAATCAGTACAATAGTATCAGTATAAATATATAAATATAAATATCTGTGGACATTTCACACAGCGCCATCTAGTCCCGAACTAAGCAAAGCTTGTAGGTACTATGGGAACCAGATAACTGATACAATACTTAGATACTTTTTGTTTTTAAATACATACATAGAATACAATATAACACCCAGCCACAGAACTAACATTGATGTTCATCACACAACTGTTTGTCCTGGGTGGGGATCGAACCCACAATCCACAGTTCAGAAGGCAGGGTTACTACCAACTGATGAGCTATCGGGCCATCAAAAATCAGTGTACTATTATTTATTCTGAATTAATGGCTTCCGGTTACACAGACCACGTAATCGGTCCACCGTATTGTCACGCCACTTTTGCGAGTTTATATAAGTATATCTGTCTCTACTGTGACTTAATCATACGTACTATTTATTCCCAGTTGCCCCCACGTGAATTGCCACTAGGTGGCAATGCATTAGTCTGACCGACTAACTTAATCCGAGTGTTGCTGGATGGTAGATAGACTATTACAGCCTTATTAATGAATATGAATATGAATATGTGTGGACATCTCACACAACGCCATCTAGCCCCAAACTAAGCAAAGCTTGTACTATGGGAACCAGATAACTGATACAATACTTAGATACTTTTTTTTTTTTTTGTAAATACATACATAGAATACAATATGTTATGTTGACATTAATAAACGGGTATTAGTCTCGGATTAGTTACTTCAGCTTTTGTCCTTTTTTTGCTACTGGAATATTTACCTGGATCGAAAAAGACAAAAGATGGTGTAACTAGTCTAAAGCTAGTTCGTGTTTATTAATAAGGCTGTTAGGTAGGAAACTACGATCGACTAGCGTGGATCGATGTTGATAACAATTATATATTAACGTATTTAGGGACACTTCGTATTGGTTCTGAAATCTTACTGTGATCTACTTAAGTATATTGTTGTACTTTACTTTTAACTATTTACTAGGGATATAAAGCAACCACAGTTCTAATAAGTTCTAGATGTATTCATATCTAAATTATATCTCAAACCCCAAACTATTTTACCTACTTTTCGATAAACTTCAACTAAATCACACATAGATCGAATCCGAATAGTCTAACGTAGGAAATTCAATTTCCGTCTATAAAAAGGCATCATGATTGAAAACTGAAGTTCGAAGACATGAGTCAAACAAAATACAAAAACGGCAGAAAATAGCTGCTAGGTAGCATGGCTACATTATGCCACCTATCATAAGGAACAAAAATTTCTTCCTGATTTTTGAACAGTCCATTACTCATGACAGGATTACATTCAAGCTGAAGTATCCACCCTGAATAACTTAACAGCAGAAATTATTGCAAAATTTTCGGCTTTTCAATAATCTTTTGTGATTTGACACGTCCGACTGTTCATAGCTGCGCCGCCTATCTTGGTGACGCGGCTTTCCAACTTTTGTTTCATTGAGATTGATGACTTACAAAAGTAATTAATTATCTATAAAATAAAAAACGAGTGTGCTTTAGACCACACGACTACAGTAAAACTTCTTTAGTTTAGCTCCATCTATCGACCGGTATAACTTTATTTTTGCTTTGTTTAATGGTAATGTCATTTTGACCATAATTGTAAGTTGTCATTTTACCGGACATACCAAAATAATAACACAGTTTTTTGGTTGAAAAATTAACAAAAAATGTTTGTTATAATGACTATACCTATATATATGATACCTATCTTTTTTGTTTATTGAGCGGTAAATCCCCTCGCACTTCCCTATATGTGGGACTCGAACCCACTAAAACCCCCCGTGAGCCCTCGTCCGCCGTACCGGGGCGAGAAGGGGTCGCGACTGCAGTCCAGCCAACTCGCCCCCGGCGGATGGATACCTATCTACGTAAACCAACTTCAACTTCAGTTCGCCTCGCATTCACCAGCTTCCTCCCTAAGTCTGCGTAAAGAAGTTTACTTCAAAAATACTCAGAGACAGCCACTGTCGCGATGGCGTGGTGGTCGAGCAGCTCGGCTTATAACCGGAAGGCGGCGGGTTGGATCCCCGCGGCAGGGCAAGTATTTACTTGAGAAAAAAAAATGCAATTTCTTTGTGTTCGTCATAATCGTCGTCGTCTTTGTTTAAGTCATAAATAATTGAGCAGTTTACCACAATTTATAGGTAGATATGCCGTATTTTTTTGTTAATTTCTCAGAAGGATGAGTTCAATAGTCTACCTCCAACCATCTCGATTACGTGGCAATGATCGTTTGTCTCCGCGCCGTCTGAGAACAGGGAATTCCATGAGTTTAATTGGCAGTGGGATTCTGAGGTCATGAATTGTGCTCCCGAATAACGTTACTCATGACTTTGAAACCTCAAATTCGAAATGATGTGAAGAAGTTAGAGAATCACTGATTACATTACCACATAATAAATCTTACTTCCCACTAATACTAGATTATAAAAATATTATAAATGCGAAAGTTCGTGAGTATTAATGTATGTTTGTTACTCTTTCACGCAGAAACTACTGAACGGATTTGAATAAAATTTGGAACACAAATAGTATATAATCTGGATTTACACATAGGATACTTTTTATCCCGATAGTACGTTCCCGTGGGAGAAGTATCGAACACCACGAGGACGACGCCGTAGACCTTATGCGTTTTTTATGTGTAAGCCATTATCGTCAAAATAGTGAATCAAATACATAGTGAACCACAAATACAACAATACAAACAGAAAATGGAATCTTTGGAATAACGATAACTTATATAGTGAATTAACACATAGCCTACATTTGACCCGTGGGTGAAACCGCGTGGCGGAGCTAGTAATACTATCATAACAATTCATTCTTGTAACGGAAACTATTTTCACGCATGTTTAATTCACGAGTCGTGGTAGGTAAGTCTGAATCCACTCTCAAATCCGGCAGGAACTCATTCGTCCATTTACTCAAGTCAAGGTTTCATGAAATGATTACCTATTCCATTAATCCAATCTGTACTTGGGCACTGATTCGCGATAAGCATAGTTCTTTAAAAAGTTAGTAGTTATTCTTTAGTTCTTTCGTTTTTAGTCTTTTTTTCACTTCTTATTTTTTAGTTTAGTTTTAGTTTTCTTTTAATATTTTTTTAGGCTTAACTGCTTGGCGACATATTTTTAATGTTAATAGAATTGTATTTACGCGAGTGGAGCAACTAGAAAAGGCATTTTCAAATAACCTCGAGCCATTGATACATGAAATCTATGAAAGATATTCAATATGTGATTTCAGATTTCGAATATTTCTGAAGATCTTTGATTGAATAGTCTTTTTAGGAAACTCTTTTAACATATTATATTTCATCGCTTCTGCTGTAAGTTAAAGTACGATAACTCTATTGCGCGATCCCTTTGACACAGTTACGAAGTTTTTCATGCGTAGGTAGTCATTTGAATAAGACAACATTTAGAAGATAAAAGCTTTTATAACCATTTCTACATTAACTTGATAAGTGATATTATTATGTTATATTATTCAACTCTGGTAAAAGCAATAAAATTGCAATTTTTCTCGACGGATTTTGTTTTAGAAGCGTTATTATATCGCTGTAAATTAGGCGCAAAATAGACACACTTCAGCCCAACGCGTTCCCACAGCTGGAACACGGACCTTTCCTCAAATGGAGAGAGTGGGATTTTTTGAGGCCTTAATACTGCCAGCTGAGTGGGATTTGAATCTGGGTGTACCAGTTTTAAAGTCGCATGGAGGACCGCTGAGCCACACTCGCTTTCATTACCTTCTTACGAGGTATTTACTTATTTTACCTTGTAAGGTTTATTTATCCATCAAGCTTCCCGAATAAATAGAAGAAACGAAAGTTCAGAGAGGTATCTAGAAAATGGATACGTAAAACAAAGTACCATCAACTTTATTTATAAGTCAAAGCACTTTAATACAAGACTATCATCCCAAGCATATTTTATTCAATAGAACCTCGCTGCATTACGCGCCCCGTATATCTGATTACAATAGGTAAAGGGAGGTAGGTCGCAAATACTTTCAAGCATCTCTTTGTGAGTCTTTGTGACGACTATCACGTTACTGGTTTTAACGAGACAAGTCGCATTTCCTGCTTGCGTCTTGTGTCGCTGTAGTGTGAGTCTCGACATAATCGATTTATTTACTTTATTGTTATTATTACTAACTATTCTATAATCGTTAATACTAAACTAAACTAGACCAAAAAACTTAAAATAAATAAAAACTAAAAATTTAAATTAACCTGTTGGTGGAGGGGCACCACGTTAAATGGCAATGCTTATTTTTTGTGCGAAATAAAAGTCAGCATTCTGGTCACCTGATGCTTCCACCAAACGTTTGGCCAAGTCCCTTATTTATGTATTTAGGTACTTATTTTTGAGTTCCGTAGTAGGTATTAGAAGGAATATTTATAAGGGCATAAGTGCAGCGTTTCTGTCCGCCTACCGCTCTATCCGCCTGAATCGTTTTCAGAGTTAATAACATGGCTTGTTCTAAGGCTTGAGAAAAAAATTGAAAAAATAAATTGTAGTCTTAACAATAGATTTTTTTATTTGAAGGTGCACTTTGACATAGCTATAATCATTATGTAACAATTTAATTCCAAAACGTTAACATTTAAGTTCTTATAACTGACAAAAGTTGCCGGTTACCCACTTAGCTTTTTCATAATAACAGCTCTTTTTATATCATGTTGTTTTACCCGAAATGTAGTTAAAATTGTACAGTAATTAGATACAGTTTTGTGTGGCATGCCAGACGCGCAACTCGCAGAAGACACAATTAGCCCTGGGCTGAGGTGGAATGTGAACGTTACCATAATACAGCACTGTTTATTGCAGTGCTGTTTTTCTTGGACCTGGCTTTATTTGGACGGAGACTTTGAATTAAAGGAATATAAATTGAGAAAACCTAAATGCCTAACCGTATTTATTTTACTTGACGTTAAATCTTTGACGTTGATATTTCAAGGGGTGAGAATAAAAAGGGTTTAACTGTCAAATTGATAGTTTCGAGAAAATTGACTTTAAACTTCAACGGCCTCATTTTAATGTAGAGTGCTTATTAAGTAATAAAAAAGGTTTATGTAAGTTTCAGTTGCTTGAAAATGTATTAATTCTATTTTAAAATACAAAATATGGTACTAATTCGTACAATTACTGTAAAAATAGAATATAATAATGTTTTTATGCTAAGCGAACTGTATTCCTGTGTCAGATAAACCGTTTTTAGACTGAAAATATCGAGATTTAAGCCTCATTTTGGTATTTTGAGAATGTATTATTGTAGATAATTTCACGCTGAATCCAACGATGACCATAACTCATTTTGTGAAAAAAATCAGTTAAACCATTTTTGATCTCATCCCTTCATTTGTTTGTTTGAATCAAAGTCAAAGTCAAAGTCAAAAGATTTATTGCAAATAGGCTAATTTTAGCACTTTTACAAATCAAAATTATACTAGGTACTTAAAATTAAGTTATTTCACTAAGCATATAAAATTACAAAGTGCTTATTGTCAAATAATATAGCAAGCCCATTACAATATATGAGTTTGAAAAAAAAAAGCAGTTCTCTTTCTCACTACTGGTGCAAGCAATCCGGCACAATGCAGAATTGAAAACTTTGATCCGAAGCTTCGATTACAACTGTAAAGAAGAAGCTACAAGAAACTTTACAGTGATGTTTTTGTCTTCTTTCTACTGTCTTTTACAATGTATATAATTCATTACAGTTGAGATAATGAATATGTTACAAAAATAACCACGTCACACCGGTGCAAGAAAAATACCGTGATTATCTTATTATAAACATTACAAATAGAAACTGAATTTATAGATAGGAATAGGCAATAGGCAAAGTACCTAAGCTTTCATACCGTTAAGCTTGGGATATTCAGGCCAAGCTTTTTTGTCCGACACATAATCATTTATTGTGTAATAGGCTTTTTTCATTAAGTTTGACTTTATGAATAATTTAAATTTACGCATTGACAATTGTTCGATACCGTCGGGCAACTTGTTATAAAAGCGTATACAGTTTCCCATAAATGAACCATTAACTTTCTGCAGTCTGAATCTTGGAACTTTCAATTTATTTTTGTTCCTAGTATTAAAGTTATGAATATCGCAATATCTGGGAAAAGAGCTAATGTTTTTGCGAGTGTACATCAAATTGTCGTAAATGTATTGACAAGCCACTGTAAGAATATTTATCTCCTTAAATCGTTCCCTGAGAGAGTCGCGGGATTTCATGTTATAAATGGAACGAATTGCTCTTTTCTGTAAGACAAAAATTGATTGTATGTCCGCGGCTTTACCCCACAGTAAGATGCCGTATGACATAATACTGTGGAAGTAACTAAAGTATACTAATCTTGCAGTGGCTTCATCAGTAAACTGTCTGATTTTACGCACAGCATATGCAGCAGAGCTCAATCTACCAGCAATGTTTGATATGTGAGGACCCCACTGTAATTTAGAGTCTATAGTTATGCCAAGGAACGTGACAGATTGTACTAAATCTAATGGCTCACCATTCAGTAATAAATTTGTAGGAGACCCCCTAACATTAGGTAACGAAAACTTAATACATTTAGTTTTCTTACTATTTAACAGTAGATTGTTTTTAGTAAACCAGTTCAAAACCAGTGAAATTGCCTTGTTAACGTCGTCAAAATCATTAATAGATCGGTCAACCTTAAAAATAAGAGACGTATCATCTGCGAACAAAACAATATCACATAGGTTCTTTACAAAAAATGGAAGATCGTTAATATAGGCCAAAAATAAGAATGGTCCTAGTATTGAACCCTGCGGGACCCCCATTTTAGTGATAGAACCAGATGATCTTGCTCCATTAACTTCAACTGTCTGAATTCTATTACCAAGATAAGAAGAGACAAGATCAAGAGCTTTCCCACAAACCCCGTAATGCTTTAATTTAAAAATTAGGGTTTCGTGACATACGCAATCAAATGCTTTGGATAAGTCACAAAAAATACCTATGGCATCCTGTGACTTCTCCCAAGCACCAAGTATATGTTTAAAGAGTTCTACGCCTGCATCTGTAGTTGATCGTCCTTTTGTAAATCCAAACTGTTGACTGTGAAACAGTCCGTTAAGGTTAAAAAATGTTAACAACTGATTAAGAATTTCTTTTTCAAAAATTTTACTTATTGCAGGTAACACAGAAATTGGCCTATAGTTCGATGGATCATTCTTATTTCCAGACTTAAATAATGGAATCAATTTACTATTTTTCATTACGTTGGGAAAAACTCCTTCGTCTACACATTTATTAAATACTTCTGCTAAATATGGTGCGATTAATGTGACAATGCCACTTAAAACCCTGGTAGACATTCCCCAAAGATCCTCAGTATTCTTTATTTTAAGTGACCTAAAGGTCTTAACAATTATAGCCGAATTAATATGTCTAAAACTAAAAACTACTTCACATTTATCAACACACTCTGCAAGAATTGCACAAGACTCACTAGTCGATGAATTTAATGACTGAGTGGTAACTACAGGTATATTTACAAAAAAATCCTCAAATGCACCGGCAACTTCACTGTCTTTAGATATTAATCTGTTATTAATACTAAGAGTGAGTTTTCGGTGCCGAGGTTTAGTTTTGCCGGTCTCGGTATTAATTATTTTCCAGGTCGCTTTAATTTTGTCGTCCGCTCTATTGATTTTCTTACTCAAGTACAGAGACTTAGCTGTCTGGCAAACGCGTTTAAAAATTTTTGAATAAGATTTTAAATACTCAGTAAATTTACTGTCATAAATATTATCTGATTTCTGAGAATATAAATCATACAGCCTGTTTCTACTTTTATAAATGCCAGGTGAAGCCCAGTCACTCAATTCTGCTTTAACACCTCCTCTACACGTCTTTAACTTGAATATCTTGTTAAACTCTTTATCCATAACATCAAACAACACATTACAAAGATCATTAGGGTCATCAGTGAGTGGTAATAACACAAGTTTGTCATCTAGATTTTGAGCAAACTGTTCCAAGCGGTTGGTTGTTATAGGTCTGTAAGTAAACTCATAAGATTTTTTTTTCAGTATGCATGGAAATACAGCACTTTGACCACAATGATCTGAGCTAAGTTTATCAATAACTGACTTGCTTTGTGGTTCACAGTCACAGAATATATTGTCTAAGCAAGTAGCAGATGAGCTAGTAATTCTGGTTGGCTGATTGTAAAGATTTTTCAAGTTGAAGCACATAAACAAATTTAGTAAACTGTCAGTTAGCGAAGATTGGTCAAGAATATTCACATTAAAATCGCCACATACAATGAGATGTTTTGCGCTGTTTGAGATTTTTGTTAAAACTTCTTCCATAATAGACTCGAACACCTTAAAATCAGCCGAGGGAGGCCTGTATACGCAAACAATTATATGTTGCTCCAACTCTACACACGATAGTTCAACAACACGTTCAACAGATAATGCAACAATATCTTTCCTTTCTTTAAATTTACAATTATTAGATATACATATTAAAGAGCCACCGTGATTGGCTTTTTGCCTTTTGAATGAACTGGCCAATGCATAATTTTTAAATACAGGAAACAACATATCCTTCTTACACCAATGCTCAGTTAGGCACAATACATCAGCTTTTTCAAATTCTAAAATCCTATTAGTAACCTAGCTAGGTTTGCTCACATAAGTTGTTTTTAATTTGTATTTTCTACAGTAAAAAAGGTACCGGTGACTGCGGAATATTTTGAGATTGAGATTATACGAATACGAGATTTTTTTTAAATATGTATGTACGAGTATGAGTACCTAGGTATAAGTAGATACAACGTAGGTATAAATAACTTGCTTTCCGACGACCTATAACTTATTGCGACCTATAACACCAAATTGCACTGAAAATACGCAAACATTTAGAAAATCTTGCTTATCCCTGCGAAAAAAACGTGTTTAGAAAGCAATAAGTGTGATATTACACAAAGAATGTGGCATTCCTTTAGGTCACACACGAGCCCGCATTCTTGTACCCTTTTTTATTCGCACTTTTCGGCGAATATCTTCTATGTGTTACCGAGCTTTAGGGTTTTCGAGCAGTTCCAGATTATGAGAGAAAAATCCGTGGGTTGATGAGTAAGTTCAAAAACGTTAGTCCTTGGGTAGGGGCACCGATTAATGACGGTTTGTCAGCCTCCGTGGTGTAGTGGTTGAGCAGATTGGCTCATAATCCAGAGGCGGCGGGTTCGAATCCCTCGGCAGTACAAGTATTTGTGCACAGAAAAAAAGCGCAAATACTTGTTCTGACTCTGGGTGTTGTGGGACCATGGTCCTCATAGTTCCTGGGTCTCTAGACATGAAATCCTAGTTAGGGTCCAGGATCAATGTATGTGATCTTTGGGCGTTATTGTTATTATTATTAATGAACAACCCCCCTTTAATGAACGGTCATACACCAGAAGAAGTAACAAAAAAAGAAAATTCCAGCCCATATGTATAATTTATTTTAGGGCTTGGCTCATATATAGTCTTAAGCGAGCCGGCACTATAGAGTATTGGGTGATCCATTCAGTCTGACGTTACCTGAGAAGAATTACAAGAGACATTATAGGTAAAGGTGTCGTCAATATGAAAAATGGCATACTTAATTACGTTGGGTTTGATAAAGACGTAGCTAAAACTCCTACCTAGTTTTACAGCCGCTTCATAAACGTCACACAACAAAAGTTTGAGCACTTTGTGACCGGCAGATTATCTTTCAGTCCGCAGAGGCTCGTTTACCCCATGTTTGCCAGCGGATTTGTGAGCGCCGTCCGAGGACTTTTTGTGGACTTATCCAATAAAACTCTTATATTAAACTTAATGACGATATTGTGATCAGTTTCGTAGATTCAAAGCTTTGATACAAGTGGCATCCTTCACAGAAACATAGGTTTTGTTGGACAATTCAGAAATTAATATAGGTAAGTATTATACACGTATTGTGAAACAAAAGACGTATGATTTTTTAAAGTGTCGCCACGTGTTGTGTGAGTTAGCCTTGCGTAATAAGTTTTAATAATGGTTTACAGTGACGTATAATTAAAAATCTATATATAGTTTTATTTTACACAAAAACTATACTAGGAATAGATTAGGGAAAAAAAACAAAAAAAAAATACACACTGAAAAAACTCAGCTCAGGTTCAACAATTTATTAAGCTAAGGAAGAGAACCTCCTCCTTATTTTGAAATTGGTTGAATGAAGTCGTCAGCGTAAAATATATCATTATTTTATGACATAGTTTTTTTTTACATAGAGCCTGGACTCTAACTAGGATTCCCTGTGTCTAGGGATCCAGGAACTACGAGGAACATGGTCCCACAACACCCAGACTCAGAACAAGAATTTGCGCTTTTTTTTCACTGCATGTCCTGTCGCGGGAATTGAACTCGCCGCCTTCAGTTTATGAGCCGACCTGCTCAACCACCACACCACAGAGGCTGTCTGAGATCAGTAAAATAGTTTATAGAGCGTTTATTATAAGAGGTAAAATCTTTACATAATCTTTACAAGATTCAATGGTAAGGCGCTGACTAGTTTAGGTGCGGATTCCGGAAGGATTTGAACTAACAAAAACGACGCCGAACTTTTTTCAATCGGCAAATTCCCCACTTGTGAAATTAGAAGGAAAAATCTCTAGAGATATTGTTATGAATGAGCTTTGACAGAGGCAGTTGCATTTTTAGGGTTCTATACCTACGGAAAAACCAAACTCTATTATTAAGCATCCGGTATATGTCTGTCTGTATGTCCAAACTCCGACCTATTAACAACATATCTCTAATCTTGATCAATGATATCTTCAATCTTGAATACTAAGGTCGTTGGCTGAAATTTTCCCTAAAAATTCGATATTACGGCGGATTATTTAACAAAATTACAAAACAAAAAGACATCGTTTTTTTTTAATTTTCATTTCTAATATATAATACACACAAGCCTCAAACTTATAGTAAGTTAAGTATAATTATAGTGCACAGTCTGTAGTATAAAACAAATACTAATACTCGGCCAAGTGCAAATTGGGTTAGCGATTAAAGTATAAGTGCACGGAACCCTCAGTGCGGAGTCCGACTCACACTTAGCCAGTTTGTAACTTATTCCTTGATAAAGGAACTTGGAAGAGAATGTACCCACTATAGCGTTTGTTTATCTTTAATTATCTTTTGTAAACTTGCTAATATTTTGTGTAAAGGATTTTCCATGATTCATTGAAAGTACAGAAAAGGGAAAGGGGACTTTAGTTTAATTCAAGACAACGAACATAAACTGAATCTTAGACGATGCAAGAGGATTTTGAAAATAATTATAAAAGAAACAAAATAATAATTTAATATGATCTTCTTTAATATACAGATAGCTACATAGCATATGCATTATAGCTACACACGGTTGGTACATTACAGCCCGGACTGTAATCTACCAACCGTATGTAGCATGCAAACTGCAACCCCGATTGTTATGAGAACGGCGTATATATTCTAATCAGTTATGTCAAACCGCTTTATTAAGCCTTCAAAACGTCTTAGGCGCAAAAGTGTCCCAGTAGGGAATGGAGCAGAATAAATATGATGCCAAATATGCAATTAACAATAATTTATGAGAATATATCTGTAGTATATCAAAATAATACTCTTTTTTTATAACTCGACTAACTGACCTGCACCGGCTTCGCACGGGCGACTATAAGCTGAGACTGATGCCTAAAAACTGGCACGATAGCTCAGTTGGTAGTAACCCTGCCTTCTGATATGCAGGCTGTGGGTATGATTCCCACCCAGGACAAACATTTGTGTGATGAACATCGATGTTTGTTCTGCCTGGTTGTAATATTGTATAATATGTATGTATCTAAAAATAAAAAGTATCTAAGTATTCTAGTTAACTTATCTAGTTCACATAGTACAAGTTTTGCTTAGTTGTTTGGGGCTGGATGGCGCTGTATGAAATGTCCACAAATATTTATTTATTATAACCTTTGAGAAATTGCACGCAATAAGTTGACCAAGTTTCATCGAAATCGGATCAACAGTACAGCCGCGCATAAAATATTATTACAATTCTATACCTAATGTGAAACCGTCAATCTTCAATCAAATGGATCGATACCGTCAATCATGACATAAACGAAGATAAATCACAAATTGCGATAAATAAATTGATATAATTATACTGAGATAGAATGCACTGCTTACATTTCCGACGTCACTGATGACGTATTCTCGGTAGATAAGTGTATTTATAACGTAGACTCAGAATAAGTATTTACGTGTTTTTTTGCGTGCTAAAATATTGGTCCGTTTCGCAAGAATCAAGCCTGCCACCTCCGGGTTATGAGCCAACCTGCTCAACCACCCCACTATCGGCTGTCGTATTAGAATACTTTATAAATCGTGACTTGAACTAATATTATACTTAAAAATCAAAACGGGTCTATACGCATCGATTTTAATCATAATTTTGACTATGACTAAACCACAGATTACGAATTAAATATTGAGACTAACACTTCTTTTTAAGCCAACGGCGTTTATAATATTAGGTACTCTAGGACACTTTATAGTTACTTACGTATTGATTAACAACATGAATCCAAATTAATAAACTAACAAAACACAGTCGTCACCGAGAATTAGTCCTAAAAGTTGTCATTTCCATTTAACAATTCGTTTAAACAATTTATTTTCACTGAATTTTTAATAGTGATTTATTTAATCGATAATTTAAAACTTTCGCATTTATCGATAAGTTTACAATTTATATCGATTTCACGAGCAGGACAACACGGGCTCGCGCGCCACGCATTGCTTTAGACACTGCAAGTTCAATCTGGACGCAGTATCAATTTAACTTCTCACCCTTAGAATAAAAGATCAATTTAGATAGCTCAATACTGGAACGTGACTTCATTTTCTAGTCATGTCGAGGTGCCATCACAATTTCATCAATGTCACGTTTTTCGAAAAAGTAATACAATATCGCACAAAAATTTCAGTCTTATTATTTACTGCCATAAAACAGACTTTGACTACTCGAAAAATGCAATGAAAAAATGTGAATGTCTAAGCAAACAACGACATTAAAAAGTCTATAGCTACAGAATAACTAATAGTAGTCAGGTACATGGCATTGAACTTATTTATGAGTTTAAAAATAGAAGTTTATTTTTCTATTAAGTACCTACTGGTATAAAGCCATACGGTATAAAATAGTTTAATCCGGACTCACAAACAAAAAACTTTAAGAAACAATTATTACATTTCTAAGTACTCGCATTTTGTAATTTTATATTCTTTTTATGTCTTCTCTTTCTATGAGTGCGCCGTCTATGTTATTCTTTTAGTCTTAGTTTATCTCTTGAATTTGGATGAGTTGTGTGGAGAGCTCCATGCCCATGTGTGTGGATGTAAGCGGGATTCCCTAGGTTGTCATAATGCGCTCAATGGTAAAATTAAAGTAAGAGCTCATTTGCGTAAATAAATATGTAGGAACGCAATTTAAAAAAAAATCACTGTGCGCAAAATAAAGAAAAATTGTTACTGTTGGCAATTTTCATATACTATTTTCTTTCTAATTTGTGTTTTCTTAATATTATTGGTTTTGGGATTCCCTAAGCATATTGTAAAAATCATAATTATAACAATAACGTCCAACGATCACATACATAGATCCTGGACCCTCACTAGGATTTCCTGTATCTAAGGGACGCAGGAACTACGAGGAATATGATAAATGATTCCACAACACCCAGACACAGAACAAGGATTTACGATTTTTTTTTTCATGCAGAAATATTTATACTGTTGCCTGAATAAAACCTGCTGCCTCCGGGCTATGAGCTGACCTACTCAAATACCACACTACAGCAGCTGTAAAAAATATTTCGTTGACATTTTAAGTTTTAAACAGAACTAAACATTATCATGGTGCATGGTTTTATGATCCAGGACGGTGACTGAAATTGAGGAACATCATTATAATTCTACCAACTACATGATTTTTTGTTTCCTCTTATTTCTAACCAATCTTCTTATTTATGTACGGGCATATTGCTTGTAATAGTAGAAATGTATTCTTATTTGTATAATGGTCGATAAATGTAATGATACGGTAATAGCTGGCTATCACTGAAAGTGCGTACGTGCAGAGTCGCACGCATACTCTTTTACAATAATAGATACTATATATATACACGCTCGTACAATACTATTCTTATACTATTTGGTCCCGATACAAAACCGGCAATGCGACAATGAACTTACAATCAATAAATAAATAAATATTTGTGGACATTTTACACAAAGCCTATAAAATCTCCCACCATACCATTTTTGCACTCGTTCAACACTCAACTGCTTAAGAAATTGTTTCTATTTTTCTCATCTATATTATACTATAAAGTCTATTGGTCTATTAGTCTATTATCCCGTGTCTAATAGTCTAGAAAATAGCATACTTAAATCCAGTAACCTAACGTAGGTCCATATATTCAATTTACTTTAACCTTCTAACTGCACAGACGCAGTGAATCCCACTCTATGGTCTGTGCCTGTATTAACGTGGGTACGTATCTACTTACGTAGTATTATTGTATTTAGCTCTTTCGCTTGTCACGAACATGACTACAAAATGTGCACAAGAAATTAGTATTGCATTTTTTAAGATTTGTCATTGTTTTAGGAAAAACTAGAGCCATAATGATATAGGTGGAAAACAAAAATTTAAATTTTTGATATTATGATATGTTAGCACTGCTATTTTCGATTTTTGTTGCGCTGGATTGTTTTATAATCTTTAATACTTAAGAGCAAAAATATTAGGATACAATTGGTAGATTTCAAAGATATAAATCGTGAGATGGAAAACCAGAATTACGAATGTTCACTTTACAGCGTCGCTTTTGATAAATCCAATTTTAGATTTTTTGGCTTTGAAGTATTGTAAAAAGTGTTGGAACCTAAAACATCAGAGCACAAAAGAAAGGTCATAATGCGGTGCTATAACTTCTCATACTTCACCAACTGATCAGTCAGTTTTCGTAATAAATAATGATCAAATAAAAAAAATAGTAAGAACTATCGATCGTCGTAATATTGCAAATAGTATTTTCCCTCATGTTAGCTTAAGTGACCATATATAAAAAAAAAATAGATAGCTAACGTATCAGGCAACTTCTACAACAGTTTTACAGCGGTTCTATCTTGAAAAAAAAACATCAGAAAAATTACCGTCGTTATGATCGAAAAGAGGTTACAATGTAGTGTCGAGTGAGTTACCCGGGGATAACCGAAGTGGTCTAATTTTGTTTCATGAATGGATAAAAACACAAAGGATTATTATCCAATGACTACAACGCCGTTGAACAGTTTAAGAGCAATAGACGGATCATACGATCAAATTCCCGATGTGTCATATCACATATTTGTTCAGCAGTTGCCTCATTTGCTTAATACCATAGGAATGTGTATTGCAGATAGGATATAATATAATATAAAAATTGAGTACCTACATGCAAATTTTTTAAACTATAAAATTTTTCTCAAGCAGTATTATCAATTCTGGACGTACAAAAGAAAGGGCCAAGGGTACTTATAGTAAATATATAGGTATAAAACCAAGTATTTATCTACAACTAGTTGCGCCCGCGGTTTTACCCGCGGATAAAAAGTATTTTAATTATTTGCTCATACCACGGGAAAATTTCACTTGTAAAACCTAAATACTTAACTATAATACCTATAAAAACTTTCAAATGTAGCGTATATGTTAATCCAGTGTATAAGCTATCTAGCTAGTACCAAATTTCATCCGAATCCATTCAGCCGTTTGAGCGTGAAGGAGGAACAAAAATACCCACAAACACACATACAAACTTTCGCCTTTATAATGTTAGTGTGATGTGATAATATTCGTGTGATATTAATAATGCTTAGAATTCCCTGGGTATAAAATTTGCGTACTTAAAGCCTTGTTGAAGTAAAAGTAAGATGGTAAATTCGAGGCGAACGGAAGTTGAAGCTGGTTCACGTAGATCTCCATTATCAACATAGCAAAGTTCTAAATTTGTATTATTATGTTGGTATGTCCGGTAAAATGACAATTTACATATTTTTTTTGATACATGTCGATAATCATAGTTTACAATTTTATTGTCAAGATGGCGACATTAACATCAAACAAAGCAAAAACAAAGTTATATGGAGCTAAACTAAAGAAGTTGCGGAATTTGCACTCGCTCTTTCTTACAATGGTGAAGGACAACATCGTAAGGTTGCCAGAATGATCGAGAATTGTAAAATTCGAGGATATATTTTATGTCATCTAACCAACCTGCACTTGGCTGACATTCCGACCCTGTGAGAGAAATCCCATGTCCCAGTAGGAATGTATCGGGTCGATAATGACGACTATTACGCATGGAATGAAAATGGATTCTAACTCATGTATTCTAGGGTCATGATTTTTTTTCCAAAACTACTTACTGCTTTCTATTCGGTGAATTAATTAAAATTAATTCTCGTCCGCAGCGTAATCAAATGACAGCCTCTGTGGTGAGGTAGTTAAGCAGGTCGGCTCATAACCTGAAGGCGGCGGGTTCGTTCCCGCGGCAGGACAAGTATTTGTACACAGAAAAAAGCACAATTACTTGTTCTAAGTCTGGTTGTTGTAAGACCATGGTCCTCGTAGTTCCTGAGTCCCTAGACACAAGGAATCCTAATGAGGGTCCAGGTTCTATGTATGTGATCGTTGGGCGTTATTATTATTATTAATTCTAGTTCAGACAGCCTTTCCATTATATCACCATGCACACATATATATATATATTGGTAGATTTGCGAGCTCACCTTATTTGCTCTCTCCCGGTTAGGGGCATTGTTTAAATACATTTTCATTTGTTTTTATTTAATTTGCCTTAAATAAAGGCAGACCTGCCCTTATTTGGTACACGATTTATTTGGACACAGCAATTGAGTTTCGCTTAAAGGCTGTTAAATTTGTGACTGTGAAAAGTTGGTTTTTATAAGGTTTTTTCTTCTGCTAGGTTTGTTAACCTTGTGAACCTCAAACTCAAATTTCGAAGTCAAAATCGAAGTCTCAGTCAAAAGATTTATTGCAAATGGACTATTTTTAGCACTTTTACAAGTCCAAATTATAATACTAATATATAAAATTAAGTTATTTCACTAAGTATATAAAATTACAAAGTGTTTATATTCGTGGCATGACTAATTATATGATGAATGATCCCTTCATTTCATTCTTGTATAGTTTTTTTAGGATCGCTAGAAAGCAACCACATAAAACTTCCTCGGAACATGAAACTAATATCTGAGAGGTGTAAAATTAAAATTGATTTTAAGTTTATATTTAATTGACTCTTAAAAAGTCGAATAAGGTGCCAACAAACCTCTTTTATGAACGTTTTAATTCTACATCATAAAAAATATATATTTTACTGAGCTTTTTGTGACATTAATCGCGTGGTCGATGCGACGCGCGACCAAAACGCTGGCACTTATTTGACACAACGAATCAGATTTGTAATTCAATGGGGCAATACTGCCAGCATGTTGGGTGCGCTACCTACCGGTAGTGGGCTGGAGCATTTGGAAGGTCATTGCGGCTAGTATATAGTCCAATTTTTCTAGTAGGTAGTGTAGCCTAGTTTTAGTAGTAGTTGTTATGTTATTGCAGTAGTTAGTTATATAGCTACTAGAATAATTATTTTTCGATTTTATGTCACTCGTAAGTCAAGATTAAAATATACACCTTCTTTCCTTTTGTTTAGTTTGCGTAGACAGATCTGATCCTAAAATAAACTCTCCGACGTAGAGCATACATCTATTTCGAAGTTTAATTGAAACTAAACACCTGTCTGTACTTTATTGCATCTCACTGATTTAGGATTCTTCCCGCGTGGACGGACAGATGGACGATTTGTTACTATTATGTAGACAGGGGTTTCTGTGGACCGATTTAGACAGGTGACTATTTGCTCTCGATTTGTCTTGATGTGTCCCTTTGGGCTTGTAATGGAGGTTAAGTTTATCTTTGTATTTCCAAACTGGTTTATGTAGTGGGGAAGATTCTTATCTCTACTGGTACAACGGAAACGTTGTTTAGGTGCGAAAAACGGCACTACTGATTTGGATGACCTTTTCCATCGTTTTCTCAATTAGTGTTATGTCACAGATTTATATCACACGAGCTTCTGTCCGCAGCTTAGCCCGCGGCGTGGCCTATGGGAAAACAATTCAACTACCCTCAATAATAATTCACCCTCTTAAGGGTGGAATTTTGAAAAATCCTTTCTTAGCGGATGCCTACATCATAACATCTACCTGCATGCCAAATTTCAGCCCGATCCGTCCAGTGGTTTGCGCTGTGCGTTGATAGATCACTATGTCAGTCAGTCAGTCAGTCACCTTTGAGTTATATATATTTAGAAGATATCAATAACCGGAAGACGTCCGCTGCTGAACTCAAGCCTTACCCATTAAATATCGCTTTGGACGCTTGTTATTGCCATATTAATAACGCTTGGCAGGTGACTTTGCAGTAGCTTAATGCAGACCAAGGGAAATGATGCGGAACAAAATGTGATTATGTTCTTACAGCACTTGTGGAAAGAGATGGGGTTTTATGTGTGTATTATCTGGTTATTCCCTTAGCCAGCTCTAACGGGCCTTGCGAGAAGAGATGGGATATTCTCTAATTCCTTTGGCCGAGTCTTGCGAGAAGAGATGGGGCATTCTCTAGTTATTCCCTTGGCCAGCTCTAACGGGTCTTGCGAGAAAAGATGGAGCATTCTCTGGTTAGTCCCTTAGCCAGCTCTAACGGGTATTGCGAGAAGAGATGGGATATTCTCTGGTAATTCCTCCTGGTAATAGCCGCTCAAAGATTTCACTCTTAGCATTCGTACAATATCAAATTGGTACAATAAAGTACCTATTCTTAGTAAAACACTGTTGGAGCTCATCTATGCTATGTAGGTTTACCACCACTTTGCCTGATATTCTGCCACCGGGCAATAGTGTGCGAGCGCACTGTGTTCCAGTTAGAACGGCACTGTAGTTAGTAAAATCACTGCAGTAAGTGGCTTGTGACTGGTGCCACAACTAAAAGATTATATTGCCAGACTGTCTTGCAATATGATGTCACGGGATGACGTGCGCAGTGCTGTGTCGCCAAACTTTGCGAGTGAATGAGCATTGCAGTAAACATCGTCAAAGTAATCTAATATAAATAATGTAATTTAATAATTTTTATAGCAAGATATTATAATAAGTTCATAATCAACAAATCCATTTGTAAAGGAAAAATTTGAATCACAAACGGAATTCGAACCCGCATCCATCGATCCCTAAAGCCGGGACCCAATTTCTCTTTTTACCACCAACTTACGGGGTTGGTAGTGTCATTTATTTAGAAATGTGTTACTAATAAGTATAAATTAATATAAAAGAATAGCCCCAAGGAAATAAATAAGTAAAATAAAACCACCCACCAAGAGATCATTTTTCCAGGCGTAGGTATAACGGATAATTTTAGACTTTAGGATAATGTAAATCACAGACGTAATTATCTAAGCTCTTGTGAAAACATGGAATTTTTATACGTAATCTTGTAAAAATGCTATCTTTGAAATGTAAATTCTACGGTAGGCGGTGGTAAGCAATTACGTTCTAAATTACTCCATGTGATGAGATGTAGCGTAAAGCGGTCATAACGTCAGGTATAAATTTGGGTGACATAACTAACGCTGATGCTCGGGGCTCAGCACTCTTGGACTAAAACTCATCACTATAAAAACTGTTCCATATAACATTGCCTTTTCCAGGTCTTAAACTGTCTCCGCAGCAAATTTAATCAAGATTGGCTGAATGATTTAGTCGTGTAAAGGTAACAAACGTAATCGTAGAGACAGATAAAAAGGTACAGAAGTACTCTATGTTCAATTCAATTTAAATTGTTTATTTGCATTCCATAATATTTCCGTAATGTTGTATATGATCGTTTATATCGCGTTATTATCGTGTTTATGGTCGTAGATGTTCGTCCATGTTGAATTAATTATTAGTACGGAATTACGGATCAAAACTTATTCACCAAATAAATAAGTAGATAAGTCATCATGAAGCCATTAATACTTTTTATTATAAGAATTGCACTTAATACTTACTGAATTGTCCTAAATACAGATTCACGTAATATTTCTTAAAATACGTTTTTTAATCCCAACGATCACATACAATATTTTTGGACCCTTACTAGGTTAACCAGGGACCCAGGAACAATGGGGACCATGGTCCTACAACACCCGACTCAGAACATGTGTTTTCGCTTTTTTTCTGGGTACAAAAATACTTGTCCTGTCACGAAAATTGAACTTGCCACTTCCAGGTTATGATCCACCCTGCTCAATCACATCACAGAAGTTTTCAAAATCTATACTTACTGTAGTGTATAGACATGCTCATAAGTAAGTATTATATTTAGATATTGATACTAGGTCTGTCGTCTCAAGCGATACACTGCGCAGGCCGCGGGAGAGGTACGAAGTGTGGCAACACTACGACCGGGCGGAAACAAGAGACGGGAGTGTTTGCGCTGGAGCCGATATCTTATTTAATATATCATAGGTATATCAATGGTATTGTGAGTGTGATAGTGCATTCCACACTTACCATTTCACTCTTTACTACTGAAACTGTATTGATCTACAAATCGAACTTTATACCTAAGCACTTCAAGTAGAAAAGAATTAGGAATTAGAATTTAGGTCTAGTTTAGTTTTGTATTAACGTTTATAAAATACTTATGAAAAGAATTTAAATCCATTAATTATCATAATTTCTAAATACAAATATAAAAAACATTTATCGATAAATAACATCGATAAAAGACGTCTCTACTCCTCATGACTAACGCCTAAAAAACCTGTAGAATGCGGCGTGGATGCTTTCCTTCCGATAGCAAATATGTGCAGACCGGACTTTCCGGTTACACGAATTTGAAAGAGGAATCCGATGGGTGGGTATTTAATTTGTTGTAAATAGTGGATTCTCTTTTTTATCGAACTGCTCCGTCCAAAACAATCAGGCAGGCGCGTGTGAGTGTAAGATAGGTGGGTATATGAATGTGAACCATTTCTGAGAATGAGGAATGACGAACGATGAGACGACTACCTACCATTTTTTTTATTCGGCCATTTTTTATTGCAATCTAAAAGTCGTATAACCACTCCTCTTGCGTTCATTGCACTCAAATAATTCCCTTAAAAAAGGGTTTTAACCGACTTCAATCTCAACGAGAACATCATCAATGTAGTCGATATCGTAATACATATTATTATGGATAACTCAAAAACTACTCGTCAGATCTTAATCAAATTTAAATGGGAAGCACCAGCATTCAAATAAAAAGAACATCAAAATTGATTCACCCAGTCGAAAGTTCTGAGGTAACCATATATAAAAATAAAATACAATCGAATCGAGAACCGCCTCCTTATTTGAAGTAATTAGTAAGTCAAAATATTCCTGCATTTGTTCCGAAACTCCCAGCTTAAAACAAACAATCAACGATGACTAACGATTAAACAATTTTCTAGTGAACTCTAACGCCATCTGTCAACTACATTCAGTTAATTTGTGCGTTCGAAAATATGATTAGGAGGCAGCGCACGCTTTTCCAAAAAGTGACAGTTGACAGTTGGCCGCCATGATGGATCCCTGAATTATGCAACGGCACGAGCCGCGTACGCTACACAGCCTAGTTAATTACAAAGCTGGCTACTAATTCCTTTCCCTGTGCTGGACGAAATGTTTGGTTAGCCCAGAAAAAAATAGGTAACTATTTTTTAACATTTAGCAACCTCCAGATTCATTAAATTTTTTGTTTGAAGTTCAATTTCAATTCAATTCAATTTATTTATTTGCCAATAAGTAAATAACAATCTTATGCTAGTGGCTTATAATTATTAGGTATATATAGTTATTAACTAAATATCATATAAATAAAAGCAAAACATCTTTAAAAAAGCAGTTGGTAACTATTTAAACATAGGTAGGTAAGTTACAAACATAAGATATCTAAGCACTTTAGCATCCGTACTAGGTTACCCTGTGTTACGTTTGCTAAGCTTCCGAAAATTTTTTTAGTAACAATATTATAACTGAGTAGTAATAAAAACTAACTAACATCAAATTATTTATATAAACAAATTATTCATAGGAAGTAGGGAGTGATCACGGAACTTTGATTGCAAGGCAACTAGAGAAGTTTCGATCCTAATTTAAAGAAAAAAATCATAAACGTAAATAAACTGAGCATTCCAAAACTGTTTATTAGGTTTTTTTGGCGGGAAAACGAGAAAGATCGCCGCATCGTATTATTTTCCAAAACTTGTGTAATTTTCAGTGTTAGTGCATAAAATCTGTGGCATTTTATTCGTTAAGTGCTGAATTACAGGCATGAGTGTGGGAAAGTGGTATAATGATGGTGAAACGTTTCTTTTCGTGTTGTTTCCAAAACTCCATAGAAGCTTCTGGTAAAGTTGCGACCACTTTACTAGGAGTATGACTTGACTAGACAAGACTATGACTTAACTTGATGACTTGGACTGTGACTTGACACATTATAAGATATTAATTAACTTGAGATATTATCAATTACTTGACACTGAGTAAATATACAAGAGTATGGAGCGAAAAAAAGTGTATTTTTTAAAACTGTAATTAAAAAGAGTAGAGACAGATATTATTTGATGAGCATTTTAAGTTTCTTTTGATTGCATTTGTCGCGCACTAGATTACTTTTAAAGTGACCAATTCCCACAAGCCCCTCTTCCCACTTGAAATATCAACAATTTTATTTTAAACCCAACCACACGTATTTATTATGTTTATTTAACCCTGCCCGTGTCCACGTATTGAAACAAAACCAATCTTGCTCCGGATTTCCTCCGGGAGCGCCGTTTCGATCGTGGCTAAGTAAACAGTACGTCATGAAAATCAATTATAATATTGTAGGTAATATTTACTTCAGGTACGCCACTAGATGGTAGGACTTTACTGCAAAGTTCGTCTAGGTAGGTACCACCGCTTTGCCAGTTATTCTGCCGCCAAGCAGTAGTGCGCAAGCACTGTTGTGTTCCGGTTTGAAGGGCACTGTAGCTAGTGAAATTACTGGGCAAATGAGACTTTATGATCTGATCTCACAGTTTAGTAATCTTATTACTAGATTGTGCTGATGTCTCTGGATGACGTGCGCAGTGCAGTGTCACGCGAACCTCTATACTTTAGAGTTCCGAGTGACACTGCAGCTGATATGGGCAGCCGTGTCGTTTAACATCAGGCGAACGGCTAGCTCGTCACGTCATTCCTTAACATAAATAAAAAAATAATAATAATTCACCGCATCAAACAGAAATGACAGCGTCCCACGTACATTCAGCGAAAAAGTTTCAAAAGCCTCCAGGTGATTTGAAATACAGAAAAAAATATGTAATAAACTTTTAACATGCTGGAGTACCGTGATTACACTGGGAGATAAGATATACATAACGACAAAAACAAAAATGCAGATTTGACAGCCTCTGTGGTGTGGTGGTTGAGCAGGTCGGCTCATAAACTGGGGGCGGCTGGTTCGATTCCCGCGAGTGGACAAGTTTATTAGTGCACAGAAAAAAAGCGTTAATACTTGTTCCCAGTCTGGGTATTGTGGGACCATGGTACTCGTAGTTTCTGGGCCCCTAGACACAGGGAATCCTAGTTGGGGTCCAGGATGTATGTTCCGGGCTATGAGCCGACCTGCCGATGAGCCTGCTCAACCAGCACTCCACAGCGGCTTACAAAAACCTCGCAATTTTAAAGTTATGAAACAAAGGACTACTAAACTGATTGAATGTGAGTAGGTAGTAACTGTCCTAACGATTTAATTATAAAACTTTTGTCTTTGTTACTCTCGTTTCATTTCAGTAAAACGACATGCAATGAAGGCGTGTCATTTGCAAAAAGCATGCCCGATAATAATGAGCGTACCAATAGGCTTGTTCATAATAAAATTCACGTCAGAATTTTAATGACATGAAATGAGTTAAATATTATAACAATGTCAAGTAAGCTGACGGCTCTGCAAATTAATAATTCACGGGACTTGTAAATAATTATTGTGAAAAATTTGTATTAATATGTTGGTATGTCCGGTAAAATGACAATTTACAATTGTCAAGATGGCGACATTAACATTAAACAAAGCAATAACAAAGTTATAACGGCCGATAGATGGAGCTACAGAAGTTCTACTTCAGTCCTGTGATCTAAAGCACGCTTATTTATTTTTTTATAGTGGGTATTGTAGCTACCAGTATTTATTTAGTTATTATATTATTGTAGTATTCCGTTGGTTAAATAAATAAAGGCACTTTGCCTTTTAGAAAAAAGAGTTTGAACTCGCACACACATCAAAACCGGTCAAGGTGTAACAACGCCTTTCGAAGTTGTGGTGGAATAAGAAACCCCCCAAGAATGTGGGTGGCTAGTCCCGAGGGAAAACAATAGTCTATCATGGTGATCTTACACTTCAAAAACAAGAAGTTTCTTAATTTGTTTATTTAAAAAAAAAATGTTTCCTCAGAAATCCATCATTTGTAAACTGATTTAGAAATCTCCTTTTTTATTTGAAGCGATATATTTTCAGATTAACAGTTCCATAGAAATGTCATCAAATATTATTCAGAAGTTTAGTTTTGAAGTAAGAAAGTGAAATAAATAGAAAAATGTATGTCATCCAAGTACTTCTCAGAATGAATTTAAAGCTATTGAAGTCACGTCAATCTCTTTTTTATTTCAAAAGGATGTTGTTATATCGGGTGTTTGACATTATCTAAGAATCAGTCCCCAGGCTCATATGAAAGTTTACCGATCATACATACCTATCTGCCCATTGGGTAAGCAGAGGTAAAATTCAAATTATCATTGAAATTAATCGTTTGATGCCCACGGGGAGGGCAGAGGTAAAAAGTCAATTAGCTGAGTTCCTTTTGTAATAAAGGTCGTTTTCGATTAAACCATACCTACCCACTGGTGAATCGAATAAATATGTAATAACAATAACTTATTGGAAACATTGTTAATAATGGACACCAGCGCAAACCGCTAAAGAGAAAACGTCCTTGTTATTTGCTGTTGCCGTGGAAAATTCATGGCTGGATGCTGCGCGTGTAGTATCTCCATGCCTATCTGAATGCGAAGTGGCTATGCCTGAATTCCGTACCGTCAGGTCGAGGTACGCAAATAATTACGCAATCTTAACGTGAATAAAGTTAGTAGTTCAGATAGAATTCCAGCTGTGGTCTTAAAGACATGAGCACGAGACTTCTCTCCTGTGAAAACGCCTATTTCGGAATTCTATGGAGACTGGTCAAGTGCCGAAGGTTGCTAACATGCAACCCGTGCCACAAAAAGGTAGTCGTGCTGACCCTGCTAAGTACAAACCAATCTCAGCTGCATCCATACTTTTCAAGACTGTGGAACGTGTGCTGAACGATATAGATGGCATACCTTGAAGATAATGATCTTCTCAGTGATTGGCAGTACGGGTTCCGCCGGAACCGGTCTGAAGACCTTGCGTATGCCATGCATATTTGGAGTACCTAAGGCCGTTGAGAACTACGGTGAAGCGCTCACCGTTTCCCTGGATGTCTCGAAGAACCTTGGCAGGGTTTGGCATGACAGCTTAATCAGCAAGCTTCTGTCACACAGCTTACCCATCGGATTACACGCCAAAACCAAACCAATCCACCGCATTATTCTCGAGTAACTGCTCTAGAGCAAAGTGTATAACACACTCTCGTCTAACGGTTAGTTTTACGCTAGTCATGTGTATGCTAAGTCAAAAAGAACAGGTGAAAGGGTATGTATGATTCTGTATTTCTCCTACTTTATTCTGAATTTTGAATGTTTGTTTTGAATGTTATTGTTTTAGTTTCAGTCTCCGAGAGTTTTAAAGTTTAAGATTCGTAACAAAATGCACTAAAGGAGTAATCGACGACCAAACTGTTGATGCTATTCGGAATACTTTAGAAAAACCCGAAATCAAAATATAAAGAGATTTTGTAAATTGAAAAGAAAATTCAGTTATTTGCACCAAAAAGAAACTTAAGACATAATTACACGCTCTATACTTACAAGAATACGCGGTATGAGTAAAAATATATTAAAATTATGAGGAATAATTTCCGTGCCTAAGATAGATACGAGTAGATAAATACATTGTAATTCTATACCATAACCGAAACATCTTACGAAATTATGATATCTCACCCTAAACCCTGTAGACATCCAAAACTCTCCCAGATATTAAGTTTCACGTTCAGTGTTGCCATCGCCAAAAGTCAATTAACATAACTACCAATTTGCTTCCAAGGTGAGCCTGAATTTTGGTACAACTTGCAGTAAATTGTTGCCAGTGTGTGCTAATGTGGTAATTCCCTTTTGTTTAGGGAGTTTTAGAAAGTTTAAATTAAGTGAAATTGGGGTAGTATTAGGCTATTGAGACTCGCTCATCTTGGGTCACTGTAAACAGTGCCTAATCAAGTTGTTGTTTACAAAGACTTACCAAACTTGATCGTTGTTCTTTTAGGTAGATTGGTGTTCTAAATTTTAGTTACTTTTTTACAAGATAGAGAGCTAATAGTACTTAACCCAGGCATACTGTGGCGGCGCTTAAAGCCATATTGTCACAACATCAGGACCCCGGGTGGGTCTACTATTGACAGCCTTGGTGGTGTAGTGGTTGAGCAGGTCGGCTCATAACCTGGAGGCGGCGGGTTCAACTTGACAAGACAAGTATTTGTGCACAGAAAAAAAGCGCAAATAGTTTTTCTGAGTCTGGGTATTGTGGGACCATGGTCCTCGTAGTTCCTGGGTCCCTAGACACAGGGAACCTTAGTTGGGGTCCAGGACCTATGTATGTGATCGTTGGGTGTTATTATTATTATTATTCACTTATTTATTTTCAATCTTAAATCTAAGTTTTTTTACAATATTTGCTATTCTATAACCATGAAGGTGGCTGCATAACACCATACTCTGTCAATTGTTCTAAGAGGAAAAAATGTAATGAATTAGGTTGCCTAAAACCTTAAGTTCATATTTATTCAACTTTCGTTTTCATTATATTTTTATAAATGCCCGTGAAACTTAGTTTACGTCAAAATTCAGATTAAAGGCGATTTCAGAAAAGTTATTTACATTGTTTAACGAACAATTAAGGTTTAAAGAGCAAAGGAAATTGTCTTCACTATAGTTGTTAATGATTTTGAATAACCGAGTTAGGGAATAATTATGAAAACGTCTTTTTGACCCGTGGGATTTAGATTTTGGTTAAATAATCTACTTTAATTAAAGAAGATTGTTCGGCCCTTGTAGCGATTATTTTCAGAAGTGAGCAATTATTTAACAGAACTTTAATCATGATAATATCAATCTTAACACAGAGTGAAGACTCTTAACGAAACGTATTTTAACAAGATTACTAAAAAAGTCCCTAAACTATGTTTATTAGTCTGTTTAGTATCCTGAGCCTTTTTAAGTCAAGAGTGAATGGGCATCTCATGGGCAAGCGTGCTCCACTTTAGACAACTTCGTCACTCACCATCAGGTGAGTTGTGGTCAAACGCATGCCCAATTTAGCATTAAAAAAAGGTTTCTGTAAAAATCTATTACATTTATACAGATATTTTTATCATTAATCTTTAATTTTATATAACGAATAAAATCTTGCTTGCTTATAAATTTGACATCTATTTTATATGAAACTAGCTGGGCCCCACGGTTTCACCCGCGTGGTGAAATATTTCTAAGCTTTCTTATTTTTTCTTTCATAAGAACCTTCTCCTGACAACAATAAATACAACAAAAATATAATTAGCATAAATGTTCCATTTGTTCATGCGTGATGCGATGACCAAGGGGAATAGAGATTCATTTTTATAATATAGATTCACGAAAAAGAACAACGAAATAGAAAAAAAAACACATAAGGTATATTCATAGCAACCTTTCACTCACGTGTAGTAATAAAGTTACCAAAATTGTTTTACCGGATGTAACTTTTCACAAATTGCTCAAAACTTTACCGCTTTAGAAGATTATGTTATTTATATGTAACAACTTAACCGTATGGGATGAAGTTATCAAAGTTTTGCTTATCTTATTATATCTACGTCCTTCTTTAAATAGATAGATAGAAAATTCTTTATTGCACAAACAACAACTAAAGAAGATAACTTAACGCTATTGAGCATTATCTTCCAGTTAACCTCGGTGGATCGTGGAAGGCTTAGTGCTAAATATATATATCTTAATATATACAAATGAATATCTATTTCCCTTGGTCATTGCATCACGGGTAAACGTATGCAACATTTTTGCTAATTCTTTTTTTATTATGTTTATAATTTTCAGGAGAAGGTTCATATGAAAGGATAAGTAACGAAAGAGTCGGAAATTTTCACCATGCGTGTTAAACCGCGGGGCACAGCTGGTAATAAATAAATTACCACACAGCACACACCACGCATCACATATCACACATCACACACTACACGCCAATCACCATACGTTCACATTCTTCTCATTTTTTTGCCTATTTCCCATACTTGAATAGTAAAATTACTTTTTTATATCCCTACCTAGCATTTATTAATTTAAGTACTCTCAAATGTTATCTTTGTTTAAAACTCTATATTTGTTACCTACATTGTTTTTTAGTTTGGAAAATTACTGTCCTATTTACGGAGGAGGGCGTTGACATCTGCGACACAGTCTCGTACTTCTGCAGGTGTCATCGATTCTCATTTGCGATATAAGTGAACGTAAAGCCTACGTCCAAAATTAACGTACGTAACGTAAACGTACACGTAACTAAGACATTTAGAGTAACGAGTATTGAACTATATTCAATCTTTTTTAACTTCCGACGCAGAGGGGTGCTATAACATTAACTTGGTTATCTGCCGCTAGATGGCACTGTTTGAAATGTCAACAAATATTTATTTGTTATTATCTGTAGGTGGCATCGTAGCTCCCAAATAAATGAACTCAAATCAAATAAAAATCATGTTCTCTCTTCATCTCTTTTGTTTTTTTTTTGAAGTTGATGTGATTGAGCTCTACAAGATTTTCTTATTTTAAAACAATTTAATTTAATCTTAACAGCTCAAGGGCATGGACACGTCCGTATAATTTTAGCCGACTTTCACAAAATTGTCCTGTTCTGTTTACGAATTTTGTATTCATTTTCTAAAAAGCAGCTTAAGCTTTCTTCTCCCTCTGAAATGACCACAAGGTGCGTTGTAATCTTGTCGCAAAATAATTAATTAAGTCCCTTTGTCAAATCTCGCTCGCGGATCCCACTAAGCCCGTAGACGGAGAGACAGTAGCTTTATTCTTGACACTACTTACTGACTTAATTTACTTGGCTTAAAGGATTTGAGGTGCAATTTCATGCAGGTGTTACGAATTCAGAGTTATATTTGCAACGTGCCAATGAAATATTTGGATTAGCCCTAATAGCGGTTGATTCAAATATATTGTAAAAATAAATATCAAAAGTTGTTCTATAATCCTTTCAACGTAAATAACTGTTCGAAAAATGCATTTGAGTTTAAGAATCTAGATAAGAACCAAACAGTATTTATTTTCTTTTGAACCTTTGCACTACGTTTGGATAATTTGTGAAATTATTTTATATACGTGCAAAACTGACGTACGAAATAGAAAAGGTAAATAAACAAATTTATTATATTGTTTACTGTAATAATCTGTTTTTAAGAGAAAACTGTCAGTAATAATAATTTTCAAAGACTAAAATAAATAAAAAAACTTCAGTATTACATAATACAGTTTATATTTATAAAAAGGAAAAATCTAGTAAAAATTATATTATTATTATAAAGAAAACTCAATTTTAATATTCCAGCTTCAGAAAGTTTAACCTCAAATATTGCTAAATTAAAATATTGCATATCAATATTGCGTTGCAAACTGAAATATTTGCAAAATATAAAAACATCCAAATATTTAAAGAATTTATATACAAAAATCATTTAAATTGCTACGGTACGGGCTCTCAAACTACAAGTAATCCAAACATTAGGAAGGCTATTAACATTTTCAGAGGTAAATGTGACCATTTAAATTGTTAAAGAAATTGTAATACAACTTGACTTTAAGCGGAGGAGAATTCACTTCGGGAACTAAAGGTAAATTTATCTTTTCCGTTTTTAACTTCCGGAATTTCGCTAATGCTCTTGCGTCTAAGAAGTTGCTTGTTGTTTGAAAAACATTTAGGTGAAGCATTTGATGTTTTTAAAAAGTTACTAAATATAATATTTTACTTAATCCGATGTTCAAATTTTATTCTTTCAAATTAGGCGAATAGTTAACCCTTACATTATTTTTGAAAGTCTTATTTAATAATTTAAACTTAAAAAATTGTGAAACAAAGAAGTTATTTTTATTTTATAGATGAGAATTTATATTTACGACTTTAGACTAAATATTTTGACCGAAAACAGTTCTTTTTTTTTGCTAAATCCAGCAATTTTACATTTTCGTGTTGTATTCTCGATATCAAAAATCATCGTATATGCAATTTGATGTTAAAAATGTTTATAAAAAGTTAAAAGTAAATATTTTTACCGACGTGAAATAACAAATTTATTGAACCAGGAAGAGTGTAATAAATATTATTTAAAAAAAACTTTTTTTATACCTGTAACCAGAAAAATTAAAAAAATAGTTAAACTTCACTTACCCCATCACCATTGTTGCTACTGTTACGAGTACTACTGCTACACCGTAGTGGGTCTACGCTGCTACGCTGCTTGCTACGCTTGTGCCGTCGTAGGCTGCTACGAGGCTTTATATGGCTGGGCGGCGCCCACAGACCGCCCCCCGCCCAACACATCTATTACTGACGTCCGACATCACTTAATTGTTGATCTGAACGTCCGTTTTTTGGACGCACAATGCATAAAAAAACTTGTTAAAATACTGTAGCTTAGTTACTTCCGGATTAAAATGCTGAAAAATTTTGAAATTGGGTTGTTTTACAACTTAATATTTACGTATGTTTATATCCTCCTATTAATTTAAATCTTGGCAAAAACAAGCGTGTCAAGGTTTATAAATTTTGTTGATTTTTTTTTATACCAATTTATATTTGGCACAACGAATCGGCATTACAATTCAACGGGGCAATGCTGACAGTAGTTCCGCTACCTACTGGTAGTAGTGAAGCACTTGGATATAAGTCAACATGGCAAGTATACAGCTCAAATATTTTAGTAGGCAGTGTAAACTAGTATAAATTATTAGTAATTATTATTATATCGTCGTCTGTTTAAAGAATTGGTAATTTTCCCTTAAAAATAAAATAAGATAAAAAAATTAACATTACCATTAAATTATTTATTTATTTGTCACCAGAACTAATAATAGCTCTAGAAGTCGCAAGCAAACATTACTGCTACACGCATCAGTAATTGATATAAATTGGTGTTCATTTCAGCACCTGAGAGCTACCGGAAACTGTTTCTGCCAATTAAGGTATCGTATGGATCCGAAAATGGTTTCACATGGTTACAGATACACAGGCCGAGCCTTGCAAGGCTGTTGTAACAAGACAGCACAAGTAAGCACAGCTACTCTCCAGTACCCATGTTTTTTTTTTATGTTAAAGAATGACGTGACGAGCTAACCGTTCACCTGACGTTAAGCGACATGGCTGCCTATATCAGCTGCAGTGTAACTCGGAACTCTAAAATATAGAGTTTCGCGTAATACTGCACTGCGCACGTCATCCTGAGACATCAGCACAATCTAGTAATAAGATTACTAGACTGTGAGATCAGGTCATAGTCTCATTTGCCCAGTAATTTCACTAGCTACAGTGCCCTTAAAACCGGAACACAGCAGTGCTTGCGCACTTCTGCTTGGCGGCAGAATAACTGGCAAAGCGGTGGTACGTGCCTAGACGAACTTTGCAGAAAAGTTCCAGCACCTAGTAAGTCTTGTGTGGATAGCTGGTTGCGCTTTTTTTTCATGTGCACAAATACTTCTCCTGTTGCGGGAATCGAACCTTCTGCCTCCGGGCTATGACGCAACCTGCTCAACCGCCACACCACAGAGGTTATCTAAAATTTAAAGCACTATTACAATGTATTAGAAACTAAATTGTTATTCAATCTAGAAGTTAATTTTTGTTCTTAAACTGTTTATTTTCTATCGAATAAATCCGAAGTTGAATTTGTCCCTCATTGGTGGTATCGTTCCCGCGCAGTGAGCTTCAATCAAACGGTCGTTCTTCCTAAATTATTAAATTAATTAATTGTCCTGGGTGCGTCTGTTGTATTTAGTGGTTATTATGAGCTACTAGTGTTTGTCTATATGGTCACCCTACTTTACTATGAGAGCATATCATAGTATATAATATAATAACAATATAAAATTCAAAGTCCTGACTGACTGACTGACTTATATATCAATGCACAGCCTAAACCGCTGGTCTCAGAGACTTAAAATTTGAAGGATGTGTTCTTTGTTAAGTGTAGGTACCTACTAAGAAAGGGTTTTTCGAAATTCCATCCCTAAAAGGGTGAAATGGGTGATTGAATTATTTATGAAAAACATCTTTTTTCCTATAGGCCACGCGAGCGAAGTTGCGGGCAGAAAGTAGTTGTTTATATTTGTGGACATTTCACACAGCACCATCTAGTCCCAAACTAAGCCAAGTTAGTACTATGGGAACCAAATAACTGATAGAATACTATTTCTTTCTGTATGTAAATACACACTTAGAATACAATATAACATCCAGACAGAATATACATCGATGTTCATCACACAAACGTTTGTCCTCGATGGGAATCGAACCCACAACCTACAGTTCTGAAGGCAGGGATACTACCAACTGAGCTATCAGGCCAGTCAAAAAAGAATGGAGAAGCCCTATTTTTTAAGTCGGTTAAATGTAGAAAATATTACTGGAGTCAATGACAACGGTTTTCTAACATTTTTTATTAACCTAGATACAAATACGATATTTTCATCTGTAAACCTGTCAAAGTCAAAGTCAAAAGATTTATTGCAAATAGGCTAATTTTAGCACTTTTACAAGTCAAAATTATAATTATTAGGTACTTAAAATTAAGTTATTTCACTAACACATATAAAATTACAAAGTGCTTATTGTCAAAACTATACCAATTATCCTATCTTGCATTAAATTATTTAAAGTTTCTCCGACCAGGTAACTCTACGTTACGTGCTCACCCTCGCGAAAGCCCCCGCGGCTTGCGTTAGTAACTGGCTCCCAGAAGAACGACATCGAATATGTCCGAAACCTGGCGGAGTAATTTCGACTTTTTAACTGACGTGAATTTAGCCGTTATTTATCTTACAACTAGTTGCGCCCCGCGGTTTCATCCACAGATAAAAAGTATTGTAATTATTTGCTCATCCCACGGGAAAAAATTCCTTTTACTGGATAAAATGTAGCCTATATGTTAATCCATTGTATAAGCTATCTTGGTACCTAATTTCATCCAAATCCATTCATCCGTTTGAGCGTGAAGGAGTAACAAACATACACACATACACATAAACACACGTACAAACTTTCGCTTTTATAATATTAGTGTGAAATGTGTTATACTCACGATAGTTTTCAAACTAAAATGTTGTGTAAAACAAAGTATAATAAATAGAAAACGGTGCAGTTGATTGTTATATACCCTGATTTACTACACGCTGCACAATAAAGTGTTGCCAAAGAATCCAAATAAATCAACTCAAGCTCTAATAAAGGTGGGTATACCTTGATTCCTTGATAAGTATCAATTACATCGGATATACCCTCAGCGTATATAAAATGAGTTACCTACCATGATAATGTAGCGTGCGTCGCCAGCCATATGCTCGTTTGGTCATGCAGTAAACAAAATTGCCATAGTCAAACGTTGTCTATATATTTTTATTGTTAAGAAATTAAATGACGAGTTAGTCGTTCGTCTGATGTTAAGCGACACATTTTGTAAGATGAATAACGGCTAAACTCACGTCAATTAAAAGTCGACATTACTCCGACCAGTTTTCAGACATATTCGATGTCTTTCTTCTGCGAGTCTGGGGGCTTGCGTTAGTAACTGACTCCCGGAAGAAGGACATCGAATATGTCCGAAACCTGGTCGGAGTTATTTCGACTTTTAATTGACGTGAGTTTTACCGTTATTTATCTTACAAAATGTGTCATACTCACGATAGTTTTCAAAGTTAAGCGACACGGTTGCCCAATATCAGTTGAGGTGCTATTACTCGGAACTCTAAGGTATAAAGTTTAAAGACATCAGCACTGTCTAGTAATAAGACTACTAGACAATGAGATTTGGTCATAAAGTCTCGTTTGCCCAGTAATTTCACTAGCTACAGTGCCCTTCAAACCCGACCACAGTAGTGCTTGCACACTACTGCTTAGCCGCAGAATAACTGGCAAAGCGGTACCTAGATAGACGAACTTTGCAGAAAAGTCCTACCATATAGTAAAATTATATACGATATTTGAGCGCGACACTGAATGCGTATTTATTGCTCTATAATATTTGCTAAGTAGCTAAGTACGTACAAATAAGACAAACCATGATTTTAACCGCTAAAGGTTACATTCTTTCTGTTCCTAAAATGTACTTGAATTATCCCACCACGCATTTTTCATCTTTAAAGGTAACTTTATACATTTTTTCGCGAATATTATGTGCGTTATTTACATCTTACCCTTCACGATCAAAGAAGTGTAGATTTTAATAATAAGCTCTGAAATTATGTGTGGATGAGTGTGAAATTACAGACTTCATACTTACCAAGTCATGTTTTTGGATTCTTCAGAGGTTACTTTTTCGAATTGTAAATTACACGTTACGCGGTTCTCATTTAGTAGAAACCAAACCCGATGGCAAAATATAGAAGTATATTGAGTTAGTGAGGGCCCAAGAAAGATCTCTGAGGAAGTACCTTTTTTTTAACGAGCTTATGTTATTGGACTCTACCGATCTTTACAACGACACCGAGTGGGAGGACAGCTTAAGGCACCCAGCCATCAAAAGTGGGAGGCAACTAGCTAGCGGGCACCCCTGGGGTGCGAGCCTCGGCTTGGGCCGTTGCCGGGATAAGAGGATCGAGAAGATTACGTCCACTGGAAGAGTGGACCCTATTGAAAGTCACGACCGTTCTAACTAACCTGGGGGGGGGGTCTAAGGAAGTACCACTTGGCACGCGCAATAAAGAAAATGCATTGTAATCGTGTAATCGCATGTCACGTAATCAAGTTTTAACTTATTTTCTCTCTACTCATATATCAAGTAGCTGCTATGGCACCAGCAGAGGATAAGAAGAATCAATAATTTCTTTTAAAAAAAGAGACCAACCGACTTTAATCGCATCGCATTTGAAATTAGAATTGCGGAAAATAGAGCGAAATTAGAACCTGTTTTTTTTTAAATATCTTTATTAGTAATAATTATTTTACAAAATTATTCAGTAACTAGTGTAAGTATTCTTAGTAATATAATATATTGTTATTGTATCGTTTTTCGTGCACACAGGCTTGTTCAAAAACTTACAACATGTAGTTAGATATAAATAATAAAAAGCAGATGATGAAATAGTAAGCTGGCTAGTCGGTATGTGCTTGAGTGTGAGCATTACATTTATTGCATTACGCTTATTAAATATAAAAAGCCAATGGGGTGCCAACCTGGGTGCATCGGTTTGATAAAGATTTACAGGTTGTAGCTCAGCGCGCTTAACGGTACACACAGCGCGGGCACCAGCTGAGTGCATTGTAAATGTTTCGTAGGCAATAAAACACCTGCGTTGTTCAATGTCACAAGATAGATAGATAGATGAACTCTTTATTATACACACCAAATAATAAAAAATACAAAGAAAAAAAAACAATCAATTATATAAAGTGTAACAATGGGCGACCTTATCTCTAAAAGCGATCTCTTCCAGGCAACCTTTGGATGGAGAGAATTTTCACAAGGCTATCCTTTAGAATTTAAATTTGATAATACCTAGATTTAAGTTTTATTTCATAAGTGCTTTTTTATTTAGTTATATGGGAGCATAATATAGCATGGACTGAACACATACATTAAAGGAAAAGAACGAATTAAATTCCACCTTGTATATATTTTACATTTCGACAGCCTTTATCTAATTTTTTACAATTTTTTTATTTTTAAAGCTCAATTTTATCTTTCTTGTTCTCTGTATCTTGTGTGTTGTGTTTATTAACAACTTTTTGCATTCAAACTTAACTAATTACGTTTGTTTGATCTTGTGAGTACAAACTATGGAATTATGAATATTCACACTTAGTCCAGGGTTTCTCAACTCTTCAACTTGTTTAAAATTAACATAATTTTATTAATTCAAAGGTATATCTAAATTATAATAATATACTCTAAATTTATTTTACAATAAAGTTTTGAGCGCATCAAAGTCTTTATAAATTTTACATCATATTAATTGTTCGTCAGAAAATTTATATTATGGTAACATAAAATATTAAGCAGGTACATATTTGATAATGTCAATTTTCGTAGATATTTTAATTAAAATGTATATTTAGTAAAATAAATATAGCACAATGCCTGGCTTTATTTTGCTTACTTACAGAGATAACCATATATATAATAAAGTAATCATAACATAATTGCGAAATAAATAGATCACAACAAAGAGAGATCAGTTTTAAAAAACACACTTAATATGAAATTCAAGTGGAAAAGTCTTATAATTTTTAAAATGCTCAAGCTTTTAACGTAACTAATTGAATATGAAAAACTTTCAGAAAAACCATCCCCATTTTTGAGCATCGCTGAGTTAAAGCAAGTTTAATAAGCGAGGAGATCTTATGCATAACAAATGCACAAGTTTCAAGCGGTCGGAGAGATGATCATCCGTCAAAAGTTTATGTAATTACCCAACAATAACTGGGGCTGGACGGGGTGCGAGGATGGGAGCGATTATCCTCGCAATTTTCGACGAGATTCGAAAAGTACTCTGTTGTTTTTACAAAATAAAGCTTTCGAATCGAAACGAAGGAACCTCTGATTGTATGTTTAATATTTTTAATACTTTGGTTCTTAAAATAATCTATACATAAATTCCTTACACAGTTTATCTAATCGTGATATGTAGGGAGTGCCTATATAAGATTTAGTCAACGCTGGTAGAGGTTGGATGCAGGAGGGAAGCAATTTAAAGTTGGCGTTCTATGGAAGAGGCCTATGTTCGGTGGGTAAAATTACTCCAAAGTCGACATCACTTAGTGCTTGTCTTGTCTGTACATAGTTCTTGACGTTTTAGTTCCTAAATATCCACATTTCAGCGTGTAACTTACTGAAAATGAGCAGCAGCCAAAAAGGTATTTTTTTTTTTTCGAAATTAGTTCCATGGTCGATCGTCACTTAAATTTTTACTATATTCATTTGTACGTTATTAATTTCAGTAATCAGATATCAGGGGAATACACGTATATCGGGTATATATATATATACGGGTGAAATGATTTTGAAATAATATTCAGAAAAAAATCTGATGACCTTGGTTGTTTAAGTCGCTCAAAAGCCAGCACACACTTGCATGACATGTTATTGATGGGTGTTGGTGTTTCCGCAACCAAATATTCACAATGCAGCGTCTAACATACTAAAAATTAGCAGCAGCCAAAAAGTCATATTTTTTGTATTTTCCGGATTATGATTGAATTTCGTAATCGTTTCAAAGCCATTCATTCATTTTCATTCATAGTCATGTATTGATAGTCTAGATACTAATGTAGGCTATTTAAGTCAGTGATAAAAATTTTATACATGAATATTTCAGTGTTTAAAAAGTGCTAAACTTTGGCTGCCAAATTCACACAGGTGTTAGCTTAGAAATAGTAATAAAAATATAATATTTCTTAAAAAACATCCTTGAATAAATCATTATTGCAATATTATTTTTGACACTGGCTACATTAATTCGTATCCCCATATTAGGAGAGGCTCCGGAGTTTAAATCAATAACTTCATATTTATACTAATACTATTTGTATATTATTATTTACTAGAGCTACACGCTGGCAAGCCTAACTTTCTAAAGTTATTGGCGAATCCACCGGTAATGTATTGAGGTTGCCGCACATTTCCTCCGGTTATAATAACCGAAACAGGAAATTTGTGTTTGTGAATGTTTTATAATCTTCATTAATTATGATCGCCCATGAAAATCACAATTTGATTTATATTAGTACTCCCCTATTTTCCTAACTACTATCCGCGTGTACCTACTACAAGTTTATTAACTGACTACCTACTGTTTCTTACTTGATTACTGCCTAACCCATGTCCTTTCCCAGGTTTGATACTAGATAGATTATTTCTATAAATATAACTTTATAATTTATACGGATTAATGTGTAAAAAAAAATAATCAAGAACGGGATCTGAACCCGCATCCAAAAGGCCAGGACATTACTTAAGCTACCGTGACCAGTAATCCATGTCCAAATTTAGTCCTTTATAATGTTAAAGAATGATATGATGGGCTAGTCTTTCGCCTGATGTAAAGCGGCATGGCTGTCCATATAAGTTGCAGTGTCACTCGAAACGAAAAAGTATACAATTTCGCGTGAGAGTGAAAAACACTGCACTGCGCACGTCATCCTGAGACATCAGCGCAGTCTCGTAATAAGATTACTAGACTGTGAGACTAGGTCATCAAGTCTCATTTGCCCAATAATTTCACTAGCTACAATGCCCTTTAAACCGGATCACAGCTGCTAGGCGGCAGAATAACTGACAAAGCGGTGGTACCTACTTAGACGAAGTTTCTTGAGAATCACCGCAACTAGAATGGGTATGTTACAGCAACACAAATGATGTAAAGATACCGCCTACCAAATCAATATAACTTTGCTTGTACCAGTAGTGATGAGATGAACTTTTGTATCAAACTCATATATTGTAATGGGCTTGCTATATAATATTTGACAATAAGCATTTTGTAATTTTATGCACGTTTATATAGTGTATAGTAAGTACAATAACTTAATTTTAAGTACCTAATATAATTTTGACCTGTAAAAGTGCTAAAAATAGCCTATCCATTTATATAAAAATCAAAGTCCTTACTGACTAACTTATATATCAACACACAACCTAAACCGCTGGCCCTAGAGACTTGAAATTCGGAGTGTGTTCTTTGCAAAGTGTAGATATCCACTAAGAAAGGGTTCTTTCTAAATTACACGCCTTAGAGGGTGAAATGAGTGGTTGAATTTTCTATGAATAATTTTCTTCTTTGTTTCCTATAGGCCACGCGGGCGAAGCCGCGGGCAGAAGCTATATAGTTTACCTTTTGACTTTGACTTGGACTTTCGCTTTGATAGGCTTGCATTTGACCACTGCCTCACTGGTACTACTACTACTCAACGGTAAGTAACAATTACAAAACAGTATTTTATCCTTTACAAATTAATCTCTAGATAATGCTCTCTTAATGCTCTAGATGCACTACTGCTATAAAAATCATAAATATTTTTATACGACTTTAGATGAAGAAATAAATCTCATATTTTACTGCGAAATAAGCGTCTATCGCACATTTTTAATCCAAGGAATTTTCCGATACCCAAGGTGAGAAATGTCGTTTCTTTAATAAGTCGCAGATTTTCTTCAGATCTTCCGATTTCGGTATGTCAAATACCTCAATGTATTAACTTACCTATTTGTCAATGCTCAGTATCATACATTCTTTACGTTTCAGAGCAGAGATGTGTGAAATTAAATAGATGAAGATAAATCTATTCAAAGGTAGTATGCTCTAACTTTATTTAAATAACAAACAAACAAGCAGATCGCCCGCCTGATGGTAAGTTACTGTCACACCTGTGAGCATCTACAACATCTGAGAAGCCTTCAATAGGTTCCAATAATAATAAATAATAGCTCCTAGAATCTCTATACATTAACTTGAAACTAAATTGAAATTAACATGATTAAATCTTAATTTTAAAATGTAAGTCCTAAAAAAACTTTTTTTATGGACAATTGTTTCAATAGATAATCTGTAAATAAACATTTTTTTTACAATAATATATTTTTGTTATCTAATTAAAACTACTTTTCTACGTCATAATTTAATAACTACGAAGACATGACTGGTTGATAGCTCTGTTCTTTTGGCAGTAACTGCCTTCTGAACAGTAGGTTGTGGGTTCACCTCCCACCCAGGATAAACAATTGTGTGATGAACATAGGTGTTTTGAGACAGAGGTCTGAGTGTTACATTTTATTATATATATGTATTTACAATCAAAAAAAAAATCTAAATATTTTATCAGTTATCTGGTTCCCATAGTACAAGCTTTGCTTAGTTTGGGGCTAGATGGCGCTTGTGAATTGTCCACGAGTATATATATTTTATTATATTGCGTAAAATAAAAAAAATACGTACATGCGTAGCTTTTCATTGTGCAAACAACACATAAAAAAATCATCGAAATTCTATTAACATTTAAAGGTAGAAAAACGTTGGCGTTTTCTATATGAATAATAAGGTGGTATACTCTTCTCGTCTCATAAATAATAAAGAACTACTTTATGTTTGAATGTCGGATAAAACAATGGCGTGTAATGTTCCAAGCTGTCTAAATCTAAGCTCTGCCACTCCATGTAACGGACACCGGACACTCAATTAACATTAAAGATAATACAGATAACCAACACTTATTATTTAGATGCAAGATTAGGCAGCTAATGGAAATATGACACCAGTGATTACAGGGCAGCCCTAACGCAAATATTTTTAATCTTTGAGTTTGAGTTATTATTATTATTATATTACATTATCTGAACTGCAACGTACCGATAACGGTTGGCTACTGCCACCTAAACTTTTTATTTTTATTTAATTTTAATTTCATATTTTTGAAGTAAAACTTTTTTACGCACGCTTGACTTGGGGAGTAAGCTGGCGAATGCGAGGCGAACAGAAGTTGACGTTGGTTCACTTTGATCTCCTTTGTAAACATAACAAAGCTCAAAATTTGTATTATTATGTTGGTATGTCCGGTAAAATTAAAAATTGAAATTGTCAAGATGGATAACATTAAACAAAGCAAAAACAAATTTATACCGGCCGATAGATGGAGCTAAACTAAAAAAGTTTTACTTCACTCGTGTGGTTTAGAACACAGCACACATTTTTATTATGTATTTTTTTACCTACCTACCCTTACTTTTCCTATTAGGTAGTATCTTTTGTAAGGAATGTTCGTAAAGGCAGATGGTCATATTTGGCGTAGCTACCCGCCATTGGCACAACGTTCCCAGAGGTGAGACTATGAGCCTTCTGTCACAGAGAGAGAGTGAGAAAGAGTGTGGAGGTCAGAGTCCACCTCGCTGGCGAATTGAGGGTTGATGGATGTAAGGAATTGTAAAGTATTTAGAGTCAGGTCAGCTAACATTACTACTCATAAAATATAGATAAGTATAATAATAATAATTAATTGATAACGCCCAACGATCACATACATAGATCCTGGACCCTAACTAGGATTCCCTGTGTCTAGGGACCCAGGAACTACGAGGACCATGGCTGTGCTCAAATACATGGCCCGCCGCGTGAATCGAACTCGCTGCCTCTGGGTTATGAGTCGACCTGCTGAACTACCACACCACAGAGGCTGTCAAAAAAATATACACGCATCAACGCAGGAAAACATTAGATTATACATTATCAACCCACACAAATAGACATCAAGACACGTGTCTGCCTACACTATAAAAGTTTTTAAGTGAAGTGTATGAAAATATTCTGACCGTCATTTCACACCTGATTTAGTTTCCATAACTTTCTGTGCAACACGATCACCGAGTTTTAATATCCATCGGCATTCAATATAAATGTTAACATGGTGTGGGTGGGGTGACAACGGCGAGGTAGTTTTATCCCGGACGACCTCGTCTGATTGAAATTAATGAATACTTACGCCCGTATTATAGAACGATGCTCAGTTATCGATCGGTGCTCAAGCAGAGATTTAATTCACTTATTGATCACTTTATGAATGAAATATCTGCTTGAGCACCGATCGATGACTGAGCATCGTTCTGTAAAACGGATCTTGGTGTATTTTTATTTTTAATAGTGCATACAAATAAAAGAAATCTATACTAAGTTACAAAAATCATTTAATACTTTTGTATATAAATAGTATATACAGTTAAAAAAAAAAAACATTTACAAATTGCGAAGATATAAGAAGTTGAAAAAAACATGGAAAGATAAAGGAAAGGAAATCAATCTTGCCTTGCAATTATCTATGTGAAAATTAAATGAAAATGAAAAATACATATATTTGGATAAAGGCATATAAGAAGCACCTAACATTACAGTAAGTTAGAAAAACCTGGATCCCGACACTAGGCTTAGAGAGAGAGAGAAAGATAAATGAATTAATTAATAAAATTATTTATTTTAGAATCAGTCTGCCACTTTTCTTCGTCTGCGGTTACCCATCTAAGTAGTGACCGCAGCGAATTAACGTTGCTTATTTGAAATTACTGCGAGTCTATGATGTCTCAGAAGGTCAAGCAAGTTTTGGTAAAAGGGACACAAAAAAACAGATGAGAATGTCCATAAAAAGTAGAGTAAGCATGGAGACCCCACTAGACTGGAGTTCATATCACCATACGATTATCACATGCTGATGCTAATACAGTGTTCCATATGTACGGGACAATGGTTTCATTAAATACGCAAGATTTATGGTTGTAGTGAGTCTATGAAAAAAAGACTGAAAACTCATTCAGACGTGTCGGAAGGTTTGAATCATAAATCCACTAGCTGGCATCCGCATATGCGCATGCCAGCTACTGGCTTGTATATAACTACCTAATTTAAATAAAACCGGCAGAAAATTGAGCATTATAATATCGCACGCTTCACAAGCCTGAGCAAACCATTTCTATCAAAATTAAAAATTTCCCCGAGACGGAACTGTTTTACATAGAATAATAACCGACCGCCTTCAGTAGAGACATTCATTAATTTTTATCCGCCTCAAAAGACCATCCAATGAAACAAAGGATATTTTAAAATCAAAAGTGTAATTATCAAGAGTCTTCTCTTCAATTTAAAGCCATTGCTACTACGAGTGGTGGGGTTATCTATCCAATAGCGGAACTGTGAGACCCGCGTAAACAAAGTAGTTTTATCAAAGTTCTTGCCGCTTACAACTCCTACTAAAAGATCTCTGCTTGAATCTTCAGCTGGATCCAAAGTAAATCTACAAGCCAAAGGCCCACCCGAGTCTCCAACACCCACATCAGTTACAGCGGAACCAGTACAAATGTATGTCCTCATATCCATTTCCCAATACGAGGAACAGATCGAACGCGGCATTATGTCTATTTTAGCTTTGAGAAGAACTGGAGCTAACTCAGCAAGGGCATTATGGCTGGTTTTACCAAAGCCAGTGGAGTAGCAACGTTCATGATAGTCTATATTCTTAGTTGCCGGAGTTGCATAGTTTACGTAGTACGTAAACTCCCAAGGTACTGTGACCAGAATCAACGCGATGTCGTTCTCTGGGAACGCGAACTGATTGTGAATGAACAGCTTTTTGATTTGACGCCACTGAGTCTCCTTATTGGTTTCCGTTGCGCCGGAGTGTACCAGTTTGCTCTTAACATTGCCCGCCACAAGTCTTAAGTAGGAATAGTGTTTTTCATAGAAAAAGTCATTGGCCTCGAAGCAGTGGGCAGCGGTCAATACTTTCAACTTGCTTATTATACTTGCCCCACACAAGCTTTCCCATGTTATCCTTCCTGCGCTCAGTGTACGCGTCGGTTCCTTGATGGAGACCAGATAAGGCATCTGCCCCAGGGCTGCCGGTTCTCCGTTCACTATAGTCGGCACCACGCGGTTCTTTGAATATTTTAACGTGGTGATAATTCTGTTATCGTGAGTGTTTGTGATTTTAATTAAAATGGTGAAGAGTAATAGAACTTTCATTGTTGTTAGATAAAATCACAGGTCGAATAAGTATTTTTTAGACGTTCAATAAAATGAAGGTTCAGAGAAGAGTTCATTTTCATTATGAATTATTTTATTTACATCGCATGTGTTTTATTGCTGACAAGTCTGTAGACCACAGAATACTATTACTCCTCTGCAGACACTGACGTTGTGTGTGAAAGTGATGTGTGTGGATCACAGATATTATAGAGTAATTTACAAAACAGACCTGTCTTAACCGCCTTTTTCGAAATCTTTTTATCAAAAAGTAGGGTGTATTTTTGTCCCTCTAAGGGTAGAGGGACAAAAGTACTCCCTACTTTTGGTTAATTATTTGATAGGTATAGGGGATACCCCGGTATCCCCCATGTGTGTTTTAATCAACTTTGTACTTTATATGGTTTTGGGGAATCTCTCCAAACCCCAGAAAACCTTTTCCAACTCAATGCACTTCGGGATATATAGAATCATGGAAGCTCTGCCCCAGGAAACAGTCCTAAGCGCCCCATTGTATAAAAATATATTTTACCTAGCTACTATGGATACGATACAGGTAACAAAAGTTTTTGGCATTGTTTTATTTTAATCCTTCAAATATATAGGTAGTTATTATGTAAAAAAGTTGGAACTTTCCAACCAATTTTGGTAATAAGAAACTCGGGTAAACAGATTCGTCTTATCATAATTCTTTGCACTCACGACTCCAATTAAAATATTACTCCTTGATTTATTCGCCGAATCGTAGTAGGAACAAACCAAAGGCCCTCCGGAATCAGTCAGACCAACGTCGGGGACAACGGAAATAGTGCAGATAAAAGAACTCATGTCAATTTCCCACAACTCCGAACATTTCCAACTGGGGATAATAATGATCTGTGCTTTAACCAGAACCGGCGTTACTGTTTCTAGGAGACTGAGCCCCGTTCTACCAACACCAGCTATGTAACACCGCTTGGGAGTATCCGGAGCTGTTGCTGGGATTACATAGTCGATGTTATCGGTGAACTGCCATGGCACGTCGACGTATAGCACTGCGATATCGTTTTCAGGGAACGCAAAGTCTTTATGCAAGATCATTTTGTCTATTTGCCGCCATTGGGCCTTGTGCGTGTTCCCTGTTGCTCCCGAATGTATCATTTTGTTCTCTATGCTGCCAGCGACGAGTCTTCGAGCGTTGGTGTGTTTGGAATAGTACATGTCCGGTCGTTCGAAGCAATGTGCTGCCGTCAGCACTTTTAATTTGCTGATGATAGTGCCCCAGCAAGCACTCGTCCATATGACATCTGCTTTGTTCAACCTGAAAGCTGGTTCTTTGATGGACACGAGGTAGGGCGCCTGCCCCGGCTGCACAGGGCTTGCCTTCATTACCTGAGTTTCCACGTGGTGCTTGGAGTACTTTAACGTGGTGATAATCCTTCTGTCGTAATCACACAAAGTCATTTTGACAATGATTAGGAAGATGAGAAATTTCATTACAATTTGCAGATTTCTGAGTACAAAAATAAAAGTTTATGTAACTATGTTGAAAATTCTAATTATCTGTCCGAAGAAGAATTCATTTTGATGATCGGCCTTGATTATAATAAATTGATTAAGCCAGTTATGGAAATATTTTCTAAAATTAGATGATATTTTTGTTTGTAAATCAAATCATGACCATGACAAAGAGCATATAAGTAATAGTATTCTGTGATATAACCACTACGTTTTAAGAGACGGCACTTAGAACATTATCTGTAGCTATAAGTGACGTAGCAAAATAAAACCAACATTGCAAAAATTATGACATAACTGGACCACAGAATCACAGAATGGACTTGACTAATCTTTGACCAAAGGGAGTGCGTGCACTAGAATGACACAACTTTTCATCCCATGCCTATATTATAATAGATATGATAATTGGGTACATAGATAAAAAAAAACGATGTGGGCATTAGATCGTGATTAAAAGTTCGAAGTGACAGATCGAAAGTGAACTGAATCTCAAAGAACACAATGATTTTATTACTACAAAAAAATGATATGTTGACGCTTTTACAATACCTTATACCACCTACAAATTCCTCACTTTCACGTCTCACTTTTACGTGGTATATCTCGTTAGCGAGAAATTGACAAAATCCAAAGTCAAGTCAAGGGATTTTATTGCAAATAGGCTATTTTTAGCACTTTTACTAGTAAAAATGAGATCAGATACTAATTTTTTTTTTATTGTACTTTTAATGTCAAATATAGTATAGCAAGCCCCTTAGGTATAATATGTGAGTTTGAAAAAGCAACTTCTCTATCCCACTACTGGTGGAAGCAATCCGGCACAATGCAGAAGAGAAAAAACCACAAAGAAGCACCCTAAGCTCCAAACATCGCAGTTAATTAACACAAATTGTGGAGCGCCACGATAATCCCCACTCTTTAATTATAAACTTCTTTATCAGCCATTTGTCTCGTCCTTTTGTAATAGCTCTGACCGGAGCGCCATTTCGTGCCACAGATTATAAAGTATTATGTACAAGTTTCGTGTCACAGACTAGGGTGCCGTACTTTTTTGTAGGCATCATTAGATTCAATGTTCGAGGTTTTATTTAATGGTAAAATGGGCATGCGTTTGACAAGAACTCACTCACTCATTCACTCATAATGTCTACGGTGGAGCACGCTTACCCATGAGATGCCCATTCACTCTTGACTTAAAAAGACCCAGGTTATACCCACACCCAGGAGGGAACACTGGTGTCGATTCTGTGTCGTATTCTCTAAAACTAAATTTAAAGTATGGCGGTACTCTTCTGATAAAGGGAAAATAAAAAATATGTTAATTTCGTTTAGCTATAGAGTATGCGACACAGAATCGACACCACTGTTGTGTTATTTCAGAGAGATAAATTCGAATCTAGGTTAAATACTTATTAGGCTACATTTGGATCTAACTTACCTACGTATGATAGGCACAGGGTGTTGGTCAAATCCAAAAGTATGCGGAATAGTTTAAGTTTTTTTTTTCATAACTTTGTTTTCTTTGTGTGATAAAAATAATAAATATAAATATTTGTGGACATTTCACACAGCCCCAATCCCCAAACTAAGCAAAGCTTGTACTATGGCACCAGATAAACTGATACACTTTTTTTTTTTTAGTCTTGGGATATAAAATAAAGGTTTTTTTGTGTAATGAATGATTCAGTCAGTCTTTTTAGGTCAATAATTTCACTAACTTCAAACCGGAACGCAGTAGTTCTTGCAAGTTCTCTTCTTTCGTGCACTTGTAAAAGTGCTGAAATTAGCCTATTTGCAATTAATCTTTTGACTTTGACTTTGCACACTACTGCTTAGCATGCGCAAACGGTGCACATCCCTGGTGCGCAGGGTGCGGGCCAGCCGTAACAGTATCCTAAATGCGCTTGCTGGTCGGTTTGACTGTCAGTATGTGTACCATTGTAACATGGTACACCTACTGAACGGAGTCAAAATTAATTTTTAATTTTTCAATTTTTATTGTAATTTAATTTCTATTTAAATTTATAGTATTTTAATTTTAATTGATGATTTTGTTATTTTCTAATTTCGACAATTCTATTTGTTTATATGTTTTTATCTGGTGCTGATTGTGATCCTAGTTGGTCTAATAATAATAATAATAAATATAATAAATTAGCAGCAGAATTTCTAACTGGCAAAGCGGCGGTAGGTAACCTGACTAACATTGCAGAAAAGTCCTACAACCATTATATGTTACTTGTATAATCCTCTTTTGGCATTATTGTAAACATATATAAAATGTAACGCTGTAGGATTATCGAAATAAAAAAAAAATCATTAATCGGTTTACGTTTACCTAAACTTTATTTTTACTACGTTATTGCGTAATTTAATGAATTAATTAATCTAATCATTATTATGGTAAATTTATTTATTATAATTATTGAAATGGGATTAAAATAAAAGTATTGTATTATAGCTATAAAATATTTATTCATTTGAAAACAATAAATGGTTTTTACAAAACATATCGTGGCATCAAATACCGTATTATTATGAATGTCATTTACATTATCATTGATTTAAAACTACACTTATTTCATAAGGCCCGTTCACTACGGCCTGGGGCACAATTCTGCTAAACAATATTGCCAAACTAGTTTCGAATTTACGTTCTCTGTGTTAACCTCTCTTTTTGCTGAAGTAAAACTTGTTTACGCACGCTTGGCTCGAAGACTGGTGAATTCGAGGCGAACGGAAGTTGACGTTGGTTCACGTAGATCTCCATTGTCAACATAACATAAAGTTAAAAATGTGTATTATGTAAATTTTCAAGATGGCGACATTAACATAAAATAAAGTAAAAAGTTATACCGGCCGATAGATGGAGCTAAAGTTTTACTTCATTTGTTTTACTTTCGTTATGTTAACAATAGAGATCTACGTGAACCAACTTCAACTTCTGTTCGCCTCGCATTCACCAGCTTACTCCCCAAGTCAAGCGTGCGTAAAGAAGTTTTACTTCAAAAAATGCGTAGAGCTGTCCAACTTCGGTGCAGACGGACATCAGCCCAATTATAAGTAGGTACCATCTAAAACTTTCATCATAACACTTAGAAATCTATAAGTTTCGATAATATTTAAGCAGAATAGGACCCCTTTTAGTTGTGTTTAGAACAACTACGTGAGTTTCGATAATCATTACCTAAATATTATAAAAGTAGTTGATAATGGTGTCGATTCTGTGTTGCATTCTCTAAAGCTAAACGAAATTAACATATTTCCGTCTTTTTCATTTCCCCTTTATCAGAAGAGTACCGCCATAATTTAAGTTTACTTTAGTTTTAGAGAATGCGACACAGAATCGGCACCAATGTTTTAAACAGGAAAGAATACTCGTTTAACTAAATGTAAAATGTACTGAAAACTATCGTGAGTATGACACATTTTGTAAGATAAATAACGGCTAAACTCACGTCAGTTAAAAAGTCAAAATTAAGTTATGATGAAGTTGAGTTGCGTAAGTAAGTAAAGCTTGCGTTAGTAACTGGCTCCCAGAAGGACATCGAATATGTCCGAAACCTGGTCGGAGTAATTTCGACTTTTTAATTGACGTGAGTTTAACCGTTATTTATCTTACAAAATATAAAATGTATGTATAGAAAAACACAAAATTAAGGTCAATAACGCAAAATTGTGTAATTATACAGCATTTCTAAGCGCTCTTTCTCGCGCTAAGAATATCATGTGACTTGTTTTTGTTTTTACATCTAGTGATAAAACTCTAAAACGAAAGTAACTCCCGTCTGCACTGAAGTTTGACAGTTCCTAAGTTCAACGCATTTGGGTACGTCATCTATACATATAAAATTAAAAGTCCTGACTGACTGACATATATCAACGCACATCCTAAGCCGCTAGTCCTAGAGACTTGAAATTTAGAGGGTGCGTTCTTTGTATTGTGTAGGTACCCACTAAGGGTTTTTCGAAATTCCACCCTTAAGAGGGTGAAATGGGTGGTTGAATTATCTATTAAATAAAATCTTCGTTTCCTAGGCAACGCGGGCGAAGCCGCGGGCAAAAGCTAGTAGAGAGATAAGTGCGAACTTATCTCTCTACTAGCTCGAAACTTATGAGCTGTCAAGCTTTACTGCAGAAGAGCATGCAATTTAAGTCCATTCAACTTAAAGAATTCGACAAAGATCTATCACGAAAAAATAAATACGTTGGTGGAACATAGACAAATTCTAAAAAAAATATAAAACAGTTGAAACATTGAAGAATTTTGGTGAAACAAAGTCAAAATCTATAAATCTAATATTTTTTCTGAATATTATGACTAAAAATATCTTACAATATACTTATCTAAAATTAAAGGTTTTCATATAAACGAGTGCATGATAGTAATAAATTAATACGAATTTGTTTTTATAATGGATTAATATTAATTAAAAATAATGAAGTCATTTTTATAGATATACTAATCGAGACAGGATAAAAAAAAGCTAATAAAAAATTGGAAATTATTGTCCCGCGTCAAAATCTAGACAATTCCCTATTTTCCAATAAAATTTCCCGCCTTAAATGTATGTATAAAAAGAACTGGTATAGTCACAGATCGTCGGTGAATAAAATAATGAATGGTAGCACAGCTTCCAAAAACGATCTTTAAAAAGCATTACAATATTTAGAATTTCATTAACAGTATATGTATATTTAGAGGTAAGTATAGTATATAGTTTTCAAAGACTTATCAAATACTAGTTGCGCCCCGCGGTTTCACCCGCGGATAAAAAGTATTTTAATTATTAAGTGGGATGAGCCCACGGGAACATTTTACTTTTCCGGGATAAAATGTAGCCTAAATGTTAATCCAGTGTATAATCTATCTTGGTACCGAATTTTATCCAAATCCGGTACCAAGATAGATTATACACTGATGTGTCAAGTCACAGTCCAAGTCATCAAGTCAAGTCATAGTCTAATCTAGTCACGTTATACTCCTAGTAAAGCGGCAGCAACTTTACCAGAAGCTTCTATGGAGTTTTGGAAACAACATGAAAAGAAACGTTTCACCATCATTATACCACTTGCCCACACTCATGCCTGTAGTCCAGCACTTAACGAATAAAATGCCACCAATTTTATGCACTAACACTGAAAATAACACAAGTTTTGAAAAATGATACAATTCGGCGACGCGATCTTTTTCATTTTCCCGTCAAAACTCCAGCTGCGGAATTTATTTAATACCAAAAAAAAATCCATTACCTATTTAATCTGTGTCATTCGTTAAAAAGAAGAACATTCACGTTTACGATCTCGGCATGTGTGTATAGTATAGTTTTCGTGATTATCGAATTTACCTTCTGTTTGTATACATTCTGTCCATTAAAACTATATATCTACTAAAAATCTAGTAATTTCTTAATATTAAACAATTGTATTATTCAATTCATAATTAATTCCATAAGTTCGTTTATAGCAATTAGTTTTTCACATAATTATCTAGTCTTAGTTGTTTATTTTATAGATAGATTGTGTAAGAATCAACACAAATGATTTGCAAACCATTATTTTCCATATTAATATATATTATATAATAGACTAAAAAAGAAGGAGGTTTTCCATTAGACTGTATTTTTTTAAATATTTGTACCTCAGAACTTTCGACTGGGTGAACCGATTTTGATGATTCTATTTTTATTTAAAAGCTGGTGCTTCCCGTGTTGGCCCATTTCAATTAACATCTGATGTGTAGTTTTGTGTTATTTTTAATAATGTATATTTCGACTACAACTACATTGATGATATTCTCATTTTTGTGACAAACAAATGCGGTGGGACTGAAGTCAGTTGGACTCTTTTTTATAAAAGGAATTATAAATACCAGTGGTAAATATTTAGACCAATAGAGAAATTACGGTATAGCTTGATTATATACAAGAAACCGCATTATCTTGGCTTAACGAGTTATACAGTAGCCGAGACAGACGGCTTAACTGAAGCACGGTAGAGCTAAGTTGTGAATACAACTTAACTGAAGCACGGTAGAGCTAAGTTGTGAATACAACTGAACTGAAGCACGGTAGAGCTAAGTTGTGAATACAACTTAACTGAAGCACGGTAGAGCTAAGTTGTGAATACAACTTAACTGAAGCACGGTAGAGCTAAGTTGTGAATACAAGTTTACTGAAGCACGGTGGAGCTAAGCTGTGAATACAACTTAACTGAAGCACGGTAGAGCTAAGTTGTGAATACAAGTTTACTGAAGCACGGTAGAGCTAAGTTGTGAATACAAGTTTACTGAAGCACGGTGGAGCTAAGCTGTGAATACAACTTAACTGAAGCACGGTAGAGCTAAGTTGTGAATACAAGTTTACTGAAGCACGGTAGAGCTAAGTTGTGAATACAACTTTTAGCAGCGATCACTATAAGCGTCATTTGAGTTTAATACAACCCGAATGTGTTAGTTAAAATATGGTTCGAATGTACTGTTGTACAGCAAAAGGTAAGAAAATATTTGAATACAATGACGAGACCACGCGACTGAAATAAAAATTCTTTAGTTTAGCTCCATCTATCGGCCGGTATAACTTTGTTTTTGCGTTAAGTTAATGTCGCCATCTTGACAATGGTAAATTGTCATTTACCGGACATACCAACATAATAATACAAATTTTAACTTTGTTATGTTGACAATGGAGATCTATGTGAACCAACTTCAACTTCCGTTCGCTTCGCATCCACCAGCTTACTCCCCAGTCAAGCGAGCGTCAAGAAATTCAAAAGTACGCATTTAAACAGCATACATCTGTGCGGTTCTTGTTTGTGATTGGATGAATTACAATCGTAAACTTTAAGCAACCAATAGGGAAGCGCCAATTCGTAATGAATTTCGGGACGTCCAATAGCAAGCGCTAATATTTTATGTAACGCGCAACTGGTTTTCTGATCTAAGTTTAACCTAAAAGTTCATAGCCATAAAAGTTGAGCAAAGAGATGAAATTATACATGTAAAGTGTGACTTTTGCAAGCGTTACATATTTACATTCAAAAAGTACAGTAAAAACTTAATAAAAAAGATATTACTTTGTATTTCAAATCTCTGATAAACAACTTTTATTATTTAAAATACAAATTCTAAAATAACCTTCAGAAAGAGAATACCTGTTCAACCATACTATTGCGGACTATCTAGTTATTTTTTATGTTAATTTAAGCGTGACGAGCTAATCGTTCGGCTAACGTTAAGCGACACGGCCGCACATACAGTTTCAGTGTTACTCGGAACTCTAAATATAAAGTTTAAAAAGTTCATTTTTGATTAAACGGAAGCGAAAACAAGTCAACGAACGTTCATCAAAGACTTTTTTATGTATAAGACAGGATAAAGTTTGACCACATTTGAAAGTTAAGTGACCATATTTTATGCCAATGTTCTAAAGTTAATGTTCGCTCTTAACTCGCGAATTATTTCCATCTCAGGAAAATTATTAGGTCTCCAGGTATTCCCCTATATCTTAAAGTCTAAGTCAACAGCTAGTAGGAATGTAAAGCATCATCCACACCAGCTCACTTGTCCTGCAGTTGTACGTAATTGGCGGGGAACAGTCCGTACGCGCCTTTACACAGACCCTGCCACCAGCCCTCGTCGATCTGTTACAAACAAATTTCGATCTTAGTTAATATACATTTTTGGCTCAATTTACATTTTCCGCGACTCTCATTTCGACGTCCTCACAATCCCCCACTTTACACCTTAGAACCCCTTTACCTTCCTCACAACCCCTCTTGTGAAAAGTTACTCTTTGTAATGAAATATGACATATCCTATGTTAAGGCCTGCACTGATCAATACATCCCAAGCGATTGCGTGTAAACCTCAACCCTCCTTCTCCCTTTTCCCTTAACCTTTCCCTCATCGTTAACCTCCTTGTTTCTTGATCATCTCATTTCCCATATCCTCTTCACTCCTTCAAAAAACATCCGCCTAAACATTATATTTTTAATATTTGTAGATTTGTCGTCTCCCATCTTGCTCCTTTTCCCTAGATCTCCCCTTCCGCAAACCCTCCCTCCTTCGATGATTTCCTTCTAGATCTCATTCCGCACATCCCATCTCAAAATATCATCATAAAACGAACAAGAACACCGACCACGGGATCGACTGCAATTGGTTTCCAAACCATCCATACCAACAAATGCAACAACACTATAATAATAATAAATAAAAATAACGCCCAACTATTATATACATAGATCCTGGACCCTAACTAGGGTTCCCTGTGTCTGAGGACCCAGGAACTACGAGGACCATGGTCCCACAACACCCAGACTGAGAAAATAAGTATTTGCGCTTATTTTTTTCTGTGCACAAATACTTGTTCTGTCGCTGGAATCGAACCCGCCGCCTCCGGGTTATGAGCCAACCTGCTCAACCACCACACCGCAGAGGCTGCCAACAGTTGTGCCAGCGACCCAAGGCTCCGCTACATGAAGGAGCTGGGCTGGCTTGGGTAGAAGCTGGCGGGGAAATGCACAATACACCCCCTGCAGGACGTCAGTGCAGGCCTTACCGCCCCCAAATAGAATAAGAACATTTATACTTATATATTATCCAGTATATATGAATCAGTTATATTTAACTATTATCTAAAAAAATAAACATCCCTGGACATTTCACACAGCGCCATCTAGTCCCAAACTAAGCAAAGCTTGTATTATGGGAACCAGATAACTGATAAAATACTTGGATACTTTTTGTTTGTAAATACATACATAGAATACAATATAACACCCAGACACAGAACAAACATCGATGTTCATCACACAAATGTTTGTCCTGGGTGGGAATCGAACCCACAGCCCACAGTTCAGAAGGCAGGGTTACTACCAACTGAGCTATCGGGCCGGGTGGTCTATTATATGTAATCTTTGTTTATTTTTATTAATTTTCATTTATCTCGATTTTACTTGATTTGTTTACACCTCCGACCTCTATCTCTAATGAATACACCACGATGAGTAACAAAAAAAGATAAGTACTTATGTTTTAAAAACTTAAGCTTAAGCTTAAGCGAAAGTAATAAATTTAAAATAATTTAACAAAAAGCGCGGACCCAGGCGTCTGTGGTAATGCAGCTAGAAAAAAAGAAAGACCTCTATCTTTCCAATAATTCTTTCCATCCAAAGGTTGACTGGAAGAGATCACTTTTAGCAATAAGTCCGTCCATTGTACTATAGCTTTAAGTTTCTGTAACTGTATTTATCTTTCTGGTGTACAATAAATAATTTTTATATTGTATTGTAACATCATAAAATTATGCACTCACCATAACAATATTGGTGATAAGGTCGTCCGGGTCGAACGAGATCTCGTCCACCGCCGCGGCCTGGTAGTCGTAGAGGGCGCGCGCCGTGTACCCCTCCTCCCCCTCGTCCTCCCCCTCGCCGCCCTCCCACCCCACCGGGGACACCACGATGGTCGGCTGCCGGGATAACTGGACGCCACATAAATCAAGTCAAATCAAATCAAACATTTCGTTATACCATGTCTTTTAATTCGATTCACGACAGTTAACTAATTTTATTGACTGGCCCCATTGACTATAAATCCACTTGACCAATGATAGAACTTCCCCCCATACGAAAAATAGTAGTTGATTTCCACTAATACTAGCCTTTGCGAATACGTCAGTTTCGTTTTGGATTTCTGCGGAGAAACGGTTAAGGAAAAATATCACAGAATATTAAAAAAACGAGTTATTGCTCAATGAAATTGTGCGGGGAGAATAGCAAGTCGTCTGGCTGTGCAAAGGACGGCATATCATTCCACAAGTAAGCAATTTTCATATGGTAATTAGAGAAAACTTAGTACATCTATTTTGAAATTAAAAACGAACATTATGAAGAAGAAGCAGGAACCCGTGGATGTCTTTTGCTCCGTCCTACTCTGTTCTTTGTAATTTCGTATGACTTTGTCTCGTTTTATCCTCGCTCTTGCATGATTATCGTGATCAGCCAATCGCAAGCATAAAAAATGCCTACAGAATAAGTAATTGTAGTACTCTGCTGTTACCTCGCCCTCTGCCCCCGCTAGTGAGTCGTGTTTGTAATAAAAATTATGTTCACGAGCTATCAAGTGGCTTTATTATCTTTGACTCGCCCGATAACCCTGCCTTCTGAGATTTTAATTGGCCACACAATGAAAGAGAAACTAACCTCTTCTTTGTCTTCAGTTTTATCCCCCACTCTGGTAACATCGGGCAAATTCGCCGGCCTTTCCTCCGCTTGCTTAATTTCTTCCACAAGTTCCGCTTCTATCACTCGCTTCGCTTCTTCTTCTCGCTTCGCTTCTTCTGCTCGCTTTACTTCTTCTGCTCGCTTCGCTTCATCTAACTTCGCTTCTCCAGCTAACTTCGCTTCTTGCGCTCGCTTCGCTTCGATGACTTTTCTCGCTTCTTCAGCTTGACTTCTTTGTGAGGGCTGGTTTTCGAACGCTTGGCTGAGTAATTTGGTTGGTGTTCTTGGTACTTGATCTTCTACTTGATCGACGGGTTCGGGAGGAGACGGTCTTTCGACTTCTTCTTTGGAGACTCGGTCTTTTTCCTAGCGAAAAAAATGTATTATAGTGCAACAGTTCAGAAAATAAAGAAGAAGATTACTGAAAATATCGTTGTCGAAAATATCAGTTTTCAAGATACAAACAATTTATGAGCCAAACACAGGGCATCTTTTTTTTGAGTCGGTTAAAAATCTATGTTCAATTATCAATTTATTATTATTTTACTAATCGTTAATGGTTAATTTTGTCTACTAATATCGTGATATTGAGTTTTACTACATAGTGCTAAAATAATAATAATAAATATAAATAAATATGTGCGGACATCTCACACAACGCCATCTAGCCCCAAACTAAGCAAAGCTCGTATTATGGGTACCAGATAACTGATACAATACTTAAATACTTTTTGTTTGTAAATATATACATATAATACAATATAACACCCAGACACAGAACAAACACCTATGTTCATCACACAAATGTTTGCCCTGGGTGGGAATCGAACCCACAACCCACAGTTCAGAAGGCAGGGTTACTACCAACTGAGCTATCGGGCCAGTTAAAAGATGGCGTTGTTACCTTCTCTGAAAGATCCTTGTCGATCTGCTGTCTCTGTTGTCTTATCTTTTGTACTTCCTGCTGCGCCTCCTAAAACGGACAACCACGGCTTTAACAATACTTTCGATTTTGACCATTCACGTCCATTTGAAGAATTCATCATCTGTTAACCTGTCGTCATTTGACATTACTTAAGTTCGCACTTAAGCTTTAGCACATCTCTCTAGGACGTATCCAAATGCGTTGCAGTAGTACATCATAGAAGGGTAAATGCGAACTTATGAGCTGTCAAACTTTAGTGGAGATGGCCATTAAATACTAAAGGTAAATTAAATAGTAAGGCAAATTTGCATCTGTTAGAATAACTTTATTTTCGGTAGAAATCGCTTTTTTTTTATTTTATAATATTATAGTTTATTGTATCAATGAAAGCGCGGTTGAATTCGGCCAATAACACTTGAGGGTATTTAAATTGTACAAATAAGTTGTATTACTAAAAGCATAATGCACCTGCAAAATTAAGAAATATTTCAGAAGATTACATATATATGAGCATTTTTAGACGAGAACAGAGTCAGTTCGATATTATTATTTCATAGTACTAAAGTGTGGTACATCCACGGCTCGATAAATACACATGACTTCATAATAGTAAAGTAGCTCGACACAATATCTGCTTTGCAAGAAAGGAACAGACAACGCTCTCCAAAAACTTTAAGTGCGTATTATAACCTTCCCTTTAGTTACCGATTTTGATTTACTTTGAGTAATTTTTTTTAAGTTATTACGTATAGATATTTTAGTAGCGCCCCGCGGTTTCACCCGCGGATAAAAAGTATCCTATGTGTCAATCCAGCGTATATGCTATCTGCATTCCAAGTTTCATTACAATCCATTCAGTAGTTTTTGCGTGAAAGAGTAACAAACATCCATACTATGGTATCCATACAAAATTTTGCGTTTATAATATTAGTAAGGATAAGGAAGTAAGGATTCATCTATATATAAAAATGAATCTCAATTTCCCTTTCTCATCGCCTCACGCGTGAACGGATGAATAATTTTCCCTAAATCTTTTTTTATTGGTTTAAATGTTGTCAGATGGTTCTCATAAAAGAAAAAAATAATAAAGTTGAGTGGAAAATTAAGAAATTTTCACCACGTGGGTGAAACCGCGGGGCGCAGCTAGTTAGTAATAATAATTAAAATAGCCTACATTGTATGTGATTATATTGCCCAGTACCTGTTCCTTCTCCTTGGCCATGTTCTCGAACTTGGCCCGGATGGAGCTCGGCTTGGCGCCGCCGATGTCGGGCTTCTGTTTGGTGTAGTTAGTGCCAACCTTGCCAACTTCGTCGAAACGATGCGCCGATTTGTCCACGCGATCGGTTTCTATGCCGAATTTTCCGCCGAAACCCTGATTTTTTAAAATTTGAAATACGAAATGGAATTAAATTCGGTAGTAACGAAAATTTTTGTATATATTATTGCTTTTAGTAGGTGGTAGGACTTTGTTGCAAAGTTCGTCTAGGTGCCACCGCTTTGCCAGTTATTCTGCCGCCAAGCAGTAGTGTGCAAGCACAACTATGTTCCGGTTTGAAGGGCACTGTAGCTAGTGAAATAACTGGGCAATTGAGACTTTATGATCTAATCTCACAGTCGAGTAATCTTATTACCAGACTGTGCTGATCTCTCAGGATGATGTGCGCAGTGCAGTGTCGCTTGAAACTCTATGTTTTAGTGTCCCGAGTGACACTGTTCTGTTATGGGCGGTAGTGGCGCTTAACATCAGGTGAACGACTAGCTCGTCACATTATTCAATAACATAAAAAAGTAGTAGCGCCCAATGATCACATACATAGATACTGGACCCTTACTAGGATTCCCTGTGTCTAGGGACCCAGGAACTACGAGGACCATGGTCCCACAACACCCAGACTCAGAACAAGTATTTACGCTTTTTTTTCTGTGCACAAATACTTGTCCTGCCGCGGGAATCAAACCCGCCGCCTCTGGGTTATGAGCTACCTGATCAACCACCGCACCGCAGAGGCTGTCAAAAATATAAATTAGATCACGCAAGCGTTTCCGATTCAGTTTGGGCATAAATGATTTCGCATGTCTGTCTGGTGGATGTCCAACTGTTCTCCTCTAGAGATCGCACTGATCACAGAGCCTCACTAATTAACAAGTAATCGTTTTATGTTAATTAAAGTATATTTAATTTTTATTTATTTATATTTAATTTTTATTATATGTTACCTTCTTGTGGTCGGTTTGACTAGCGTGCGCGGGCGCCTTCTCCTGGTGGTCCCAGCCGAGCGCGGAGGCGTCCTGTCGGTCTGTCTGTACGCCGAACTTGCCGCCGAAGCCGATCGCATAATCTATGGGAGATGATTATCAAGATACCAGCGGTAAATAATGCATGAGCTAAAGAGGGAGACAATCGACTGGTATCGTCAGTCTCTGTCACACGAAGCTGATATACTGAGTGACAGAGACTACACTTTGTCAAAACTAGAATAGAATATAATAAACTCTTTATTGCGTATACCTACATAAAATAAAATTAGATATTTAAGTACTATAATAGGTAGCCCAATGCAAAGGCCACCCGGCCTTATCGCTAAAAGTGATCTCTTCCAGGCAACCTTTGGATAGATAGTATCACAAGAATAAGGAGAAGTCAGTGGTGCGCAATGTGAACAAAAAAGACTTACAACATACTACTACAGCTTACAACTAGCTGATTATGTCACACTTTGCGTTGCTCATTATGTAACATAGCATTACACCGTATTGCGCTGCATTGCATTGCATTGTATTATATTACATTGCAATGCACTGTATTGAACACAAGTTGTTGTGTAACGCACTACATTTTCATTGAATTGTAATGCACTGCATTGTACTGCATTACATTACGTTGTATTTCATGACACTGCAGCGTGGTGTAGTGTGTCATACCGGTCTGCGAGGCGTGCGTGTGCGCTACATTACATTACGTAGTATTTCATGACACTGCAGTGTGTGTAGTGTGTCATACCGGTCTGCGAGGCGTGCGTGTGCTCTACATTACATTACGTAGTATTTCATGACACTGCAGCGTGTGTGTAGTGTGCCGTACCGGCCTGCGAGGTATACGTGTGCGCTACATTACATTACGTAGTATTTCATGACACTGCAGTGTGTGTAGTGTGTCATACCGGTCTGCGAGGCGTGCGTGTGCTATACATTACATTACGTAGTATTTCATGACACTGCAGCGTGTGTGTAGTGTGCCGTACCGGTCTGCGAGGTATACGTGTGCGCTACATTACATTACGTAGTATTTCATGCCACTGCAGTGCGGTGTGCGTACCGGTCTGCGAGGTATACGTGTGCTCTACATTACATTACGTAGTATTCATGACACTGCAGCGTGTGTGTAGTGTGCCGTACCGGTCTGCGAGGTATACGTGTGCGCTACATGACATTACGTAGTATTTCATGCCACTGCAGTGCGGTGTGCGTACCGGTCTGCGAGGTATACGTGTGCTCTACATTACATTACGTAGTATTCATGACACTGCAGCGTGTGTGTAGTGTACCGTACCGGTCTGCGAGGTATACGTGTGCGCTACATGACATTACGTAGTATTTCATGACACTGCAGCGTGGTGTAGTGTGTCATACCGGTCTGCGAGGCGTGCGTGTGCTCTACATGACATTACGTAGTATTTCATGCCACTGCAGTGCGGTGTGCGTACCGGTCTGCGAGGTATACGTGTGCTCTACATTACATTACGTAGTATTCATGACACTGCAGCGTGTGTGTAGTGTGCCGTACCGGTCTGCGAGGTATACGTGTGCGCTACATGACATTACGTAGTATTTCATGCCACTGCAGTGCGGTGTGCGTACCGGTCTGCGAGGTATACGTGTGCTCTACATTACATTACGTAGTATTCATGACACTGCAGCGTGTGTGTAGTGTGCCGTACCGGTCTGCGAGGTATACGTGTGCGCTACATTACATTACGTAGTATTTCATGCCACTGCAGTGCGGTGTGCGTACCGGTCTGCGAGGTATACGTGTGCTCTACATTACATTACGTAGTATTTCATGACACTGCAGCGTGGTGTAGTGTGCCGTACCGGTCTGCGAGGTATACGTGTGCGCTACATTACATTACGTAGTATTTCATGCCACTGCAGTGCGGTGTGCGTACCGGTCTGCGAGGTATACGTGTGCTCTACATTACATTACGTAGTATTTCATGACACTGCATCGTGGTGTAGTGTGCCGTACCGGTCTGCGAGGTATACGTGTGCGCTACATTACATTACGTAGTATTTCATGCCACTGCAGTGCGGTGTGCGTACCGGTCTGCGAGGTATACGTGTGCTCTACATTACATTACGTAGTATTTCATGACACTGCAGCGTGGTGTAGTGTGCCGTACCGGTCTGCGAGGTATACGTGTGCGCTACATTACATTACGTAGTATTTCATGCCACTGCAGTGCGGTGTGCGTACCGGTCTGCGAGGTATACGTGTGCTCTACATTACATTACGTAGTATTTCATGACACTGCAGCGTGGTGTAGTGTGCCGTACCGGTCTGCGAGGTATACGTGTGCGCTACATTACATTACGTAGTATTTCATGCCACTGCAGTGCGGTGTGCGTACCGGTCTGCGAGGTATACGTGTGCTCTACATTACATTACGTAGTATTTCATGACACTGCAGCGTGGTGTAGTGTGCCGTACCGGTCTGCGAGGTATACGTGTGCGCTACATTACATTACGTAGTATTTCATGCCACTGCAGTGCGGTGTGCGTACCGGTCTGCGAGGTATACGTGTGCTCTACATTACATTACGTAGTATTTCATGACACTGCAGCGTGGTGTAGTGTGCCGTACCGGTCTGCGAGGTATACGTGTGCGCTACATTACATTACGTAGTATTTCATGACACTGCAGCGTGGTGTAGTGTGCCGTACCGGTCTGCGAGGTATACGTGTGCTCTACATTACATTACGTAGTATTTCATGACACTGCAGCGTGGTGTAGTGTGCCGTACCGGTCTGCGAGGTATACGTGTGCTCTACATTACATTACGTAGTATTTCATGACACTGCAGCGTGGTGTAGTGTGCCGTACCGGTCTGCGAGGTATACGTGTGCTCTACATTACATTACGTAGTATTTCATGACACTGCAGCGTGGTGTAGTGTGCCGTACCGGTCTGCGAGGTATACGTGTGCTCTACATTACATTACGTAGTATTTCATGACACTGCAGCGTGGTGTAGTGTGCCGTACCGGTCTGCGAGGTATACGTGTGCTCTACATTACATTACGTAGTATTTCATGACACTGCAGCGTGGTGTAGTGTGCCGTACCGGTCTGCGAGGTATACGTGTGCTCTACATTACATTACGTAGTATTTCATGACACTGCATCGTGGTGTAGTGTGCCGTACCGGTCTGCGAGGTATACGTGTGCGCTACATTACATTACGTAGTATTTCATGACACTGCAGCGTGGTGTAGTGTGCCGTACCGGTCTGCGAGGTATACGTGTGCTCTACATTACATTACGTAGTATTTCATGACACTGCAGCGTGGTGTAGTGTGCCGTACCGGTCTGCGAGGTATACGTGTGCTCTACATTACATTACGTAGTATTTCATGACACTGCAGCGTGGTGTAGTGTGCCGTACCGGTCTGCGAGGTATACGTGTGCGCTACATTACATTACGTAGTATTTCATGCCACTGCAGTGCGGTGTGCGTACCGGTCTGCGAGGTATACGTGTGCTCTACATTACATTACGTAGTATTTCATGACACTGCAGCGTGGTGTAGTGTGCCGTACCGGTCTGCGAGGTATACGTGTGCGCTACATTACATTACGTAGTATTTCATGACACTGCAGCGTGGTGTAGTGTGCCGTACCGGTCTGCGAGGTATACGTGTGCTCTACATTACATTACGTAGTATTTCATGACACTGCAGCGTGGTGTAGTGTGCCGTACCGGTCTGCGAGGTATACGTGTGCTCTACATTACATTACGTAGTATTTCATGACACTGCAGCGTGGTGTAGTGTGCCGTACCGGTCTGCGAGGTATACGTGTGCTCTACATTACATTACGTAGTATTTCATGACACTGCAGCGTGGTGTAGTGTGCCGTACCGGTCTGCGAGGTATACGTGTGCTCTACATTACATTACGTAGTATTTCATGACACTGCAGCGTGGTGTAGTGTGCCGTACCGGTCTGCGAGGTATACGTGTGCTCTACATTACATTACGTAGTATTTCATGACACTGCAGCGTGGTGTAGTGTGCCGTACCGGTCTGCGAGGTATACGTGTGCTCTACATTACATTACGTAGTATTTCATGACACTGCAGCGTGGTGTAGTGTGCCGTACCGGTCTGCGAGGCGTGCGCGTGCGCGCGCTCGCGGTGGTCCCAGCCGAGCGCGGCGGCGTCGCGGCGGTCGGCCTGCACGCCGAACTTGCCCCCGAACCCGTGCGAGTAGTCGCGCTGCGAGGGGTGCTTCTCCACCTGCTCCCGGTGCTCCCACCCCGCCGCGCTCTGGGGCATAAGGAACAAATGGCGTGCTTTACACCACACGACTGAAGTAAAACGTCTGTAACAAACATTCTTCCTCTTTCTATCTTCATTAACGCATATCTTCCTCTCAACTTTCGTTCGCCTCGCCCGATCAATTTCGTAACTCTCTCGTCACGTATTCACCAGCTTACTCTCCAAGTCAAGAGTGCGTAAAGAAGTTTTACTTCAAAACGAAAGAAAGAAAAATGTTTATTTAATATGTACATATAAAATTCAAAGTCCTGACTGACTGACTTATATAACAACGCACAGCCTAAACCGCTGGTCCTACAAAAGTGTAAAGTGTAGGTATCCACTAAGTAAGCATTTTTCTAAATTCCACCCCTAAGAGAGTAAAATGGGTAGTTGAATTATTTTTCTATAGGCCACGCGGGCGAAGCCACGGGCAGAAGCTCGTGCTGACATAAACATTAACATAATTGGTATTTGGGTATCAATACTAGAGAAAAAAATTGGAATTGGGTGCAATGGGCAACATTAAACTTTTAGCATAGTACCAGAATTCGAAAACCATTTCGAGATTATTTTATTAAAAGCTATTATTTAAAAAATTCATATTTTATATTCAGCATTTATTTCGTTATTATTCAAAAACAATCGAAGTCTAGTTTGTACTTTGACTGTCATAAAAAGAAGATTTCAACACAAAGGCGTTTTACTTTCTTTCTTTCTGGCTTCTAGCTAATATCTTAATTTAGCCAGTTTCGGGATTTCTAGATTTAGTATAAATTAATATAAACGAAATCTTATTAACGTTTAACTACTGCATTAAAAACAAAATAAAATACACGTGTTCGTTATGTTTCAACCTACTTTCAATAAAATTAATAAAACTTGGGGACAGAAATTTTCTAAACGCTGTCGTTTTTTGCAAAAAGTTTGTGCTCGCGAGGACTACCTTGAACAGAACTAGTCTATGAATTACTGCAAGATTTCAGAACTACGATACTTCTGGATCGATGCCTTAACCAAAGGCACAGAGATTGTCTGTGCACTACCCTATCTCTTCCCGTGGATCTCTTCACGTAAGAGCCGACTAAAGGAATATCAACTTCTTAACTTATCATTATGGATTCTGCGGGGTTGCCACAATTTCGCCATAAGGAAATATCCAGGGAATGGGCAAGAGCATTGCCTTCGGCACATTAACATTTTCTGAGATCACCAAGCCGTCTGCCGAGCGTGGTGATTATGGGGAATTGCCTATGATAAGAAATTTATATTATTTTATCTTTCAGCTTTTGTTCAAATTGCAGCTAAGTTATTATTGTTTTTACCACAAATATACTGTCTCCCAAGGATTTCCATTTAATTTCATTTATTCGTGCATTCCCACTATAACTTCGTGTTCCGGTGAATGTCCCCTACAGAACTGCTGGGAAAAGGTAAGGAAGGACCTTATATGCGTTCACCCAGCGTCGGCTTTGCGGAGTGGTGCAGTAGGTGGTGCAGCCTCCACGCATTCCCTCATCCTCTCATCTCCGTCATCAAACTGGTCTGCGCGTAGACACTAACCTTGTCCTGCCGGTCGGCCTGCACGCCGTACTTCCCGCCGAAGCCGACCGAGTAGTCGGTCTGCGACTCGTGCTTGTCCACGGCCGCCACGTAGTCGTGCCCGACCGCGCTGGCGTCCATCCGGTCACTTTGCACGCCGAACTTGCCGCCGAAACCTTGTGCAATATTACAGGTTAGTAATAATAATAATAAATTACAACTTTTCATAATAACATACCCGACATCACACTCACAGACTAATGACTGGCCCGATAGCTCAGCTGGTAGTAACCCTGCCTTCAGAACTGTGGGTTGCGGGTTCGATTCCCACCCAGGGCAAACATTTTGTGTGATGAATAGGTGTTTGTTCTGTGTCTGGGTATTATATTGTATTCTATGTATGTATTTAGAAACAAAAAGTATTTAAGTATGTATCCGTTATCTGGTTTCCATAATACAAGCTTTGCTTAGTTTGGGGCTAGATGGCGTTGTGTGAGATGTCCACACATATTATTATTATTATTATTATAGATAAAATAAAGAATGATGTACATCTGATGGATATAGCTGTCCCAAATAAACACAATATACAGAAAAAAATACAAAAATACAGAGTTGAATGAGGAAGTACATAGAATTTGGAAAATGAAGAATGTGTATATCGTAATTCCAAAACATCTACCACACTTCCTTAAAATAATTGGCTTACCAGATAACACTTACATAAATATGCAAAAAGCTGCCATACTAACACATGCAAAATTTCTACTGGAGGATTCAGTAGCCCAACCGAGGACAGAACATACAGCACACTTTTTATTTATTTTTTGCTATGGCTCCACACCAACTTTACCAGAAGCTTCTATGTAGTTTTGGAAACAACACGAAAAGGAACGTTTCGCCATCGTTATACCACTTTCCCACACTCATGCCTGTAGTCCAGCGCTTAACAAATAAAATGCCACCAATCTTATGCACTAACACTGAAAATACCGCAAGTTTTGGAAAATAATACAATGCAGTGACGCGATCTTTTCGTTTTGCCGCCAAAAAAAACTACAGCACACTTGGTTTAAACCCGTGGGTTGTATTAATATTTTCCAAAGTATTTTAGTAATATATACTTTGGGAATGAAACAACAATAACAATAATAATATTTTTGGACATAGTAAGGAGACAACGGTCGGAGGGAACAGACACCGACCCCGCCGGCAAGGTCGACATACCCCCCGTAGGTTAGCTAGAACGGTCGCGACTTTCAATAGGGGGGTCCACTCTTCCAGTGGACGTAGTCTTCTCGATCCTCTTATCCCAGCAACGGCCCAAGCCGAGGCTCGCACCTCAGGGGTGCCCGCTAGCTAGTTGACTGGCCTGACAGCTCAGTTGGTAGTAGCTCTGCTTTCTGAACTGTAGGTTGTGTTCTCGATTCCCACCCAGGGCAAACATTTGTGTGATGAACATTGATGTTTGTTCAGTGTTATATTTATTTATTTAAACTTACCTTGAGCATAGTCCTTCTGCGAGACGTGTTTCTCCGTCTTTCCTATATAGTCGTGTCCTACGGCAGACTTGTCCATTCTGTCTTGTTGCACGCCGAACTTACCGCCGTACCTTTAACATTCAATTATATGATAATGATAACACTTGACGATCACATACATATTATCCTGGACCCTAACTAGGATTCCCTGTGCCTAGGGACCCAGAAACTACGAGGACCATGGTCCCACAACACCCAGAACAAGTATTTGCGGTTTTTTTTCTGTGCATAAATACTTGTCCTGCCGCGGGAATCGAACCCGCCGCCTCCGGGTTATGAGCCGACCTGCTCAAGCACCACACCACAGAGGCTGTCGAATATATATTATATATATGTCGAATATACTATATATTTGAATATAGCAAAGGAATGGAAAATCTTACCCTACGTCATTGTTTCCTGATAAACATAATCTGGGAGATTTTAAGGCTAGAGTGAACCAGTATCTTCTAGGCAAGTATGCTCTATTTTCGACCGCGTCGTCATTTACCATCAGGTGAGACCATTGTCAAATGTAAACCAACCTATACAAACCAATCTATGAACAAAACAAAAAATTGTTCATATGTGAACAGTTTTTCTATGCATTTTATGTGCTTAATTAAGCACATAAATGCATAGAAAAACTGTCAAATCTATACAATCAGGGTTCCTGTTATACTAATTCTAATTCTATTTGGGTAAGGCCTGCACTGATGTCCCACTTGGCACTTGGAGTGTATTGTGCATTTCCCCCCGCCAGCATCTACCAAAGCCAGCCCAGCTCCTTCATGTAGCGGAGCACTGCCTTAGGTCACTGGCACAACTGTTCCAGAGTTGTTGCGTTTGATGGTATGGGTGGTTTAGAGACTAACTGCCTTTGATCCCGTGGTTGTTATTCTTGTCGTTTAATGAGTTATGAGTTGTTCAGGGTTCCAGCAGTTGGTTGAGTTATATTATCACTTGTATTGTAGGTATATTTAATTTACCCGAATGAAGACTTTGGTCCCTCCTCAAACTGCTTCTGTTTCGATTGTTTGTCTGCTTCGAACACCTCCTCCCTGAGCTTTGCCATGCTGGAAACATAATTGAATGTGTTAATTAATAATAAATAAATAATAATAACACCCTCCGATCATATACCTACATCCTGGATACTAACTAGGATTCCCTGTGTCTAGGGACCCAGGAACTACGAGGACCATGGTCCCACAACACCCAAACTCAGAACACATATCTGCGCTTTTTTTTCTGCGCACATTAGTCATACACTGTTGTCAATTCCATTGTCAGCCTCTGTGGTGTGGTGGTTGTGCAGGTCGGCTCATAACCCGGAGGCGACGGGTTCGATTCCCGCGTAAGGACAAGTATTGAAACACAGTAAAAATATGCGCAAAAAATTAGTAAACTTTGGGCTTATCCAAAAAGTCGCCTCTAGTATCAAAATTATATGCTATCTCTATTATGAGTGATTTCACTCATATTCAAAACTACCATTTACAAAGCCAAGGTCATTTTTTTAAATGTAATGGTGGCACAAGCAAGCATGTGCAGTAGTCACCGTCGCCTATGAACATCTGCAACACCGAGGGCATGGGTGGGAGGGTGCGCTGCCTATCCTTAGATAGGACTCATTATCCCTTAAGTCTGCATCCATTAACATGACTCACCAAATATAATGACACCTACTACTTTACTTCCTCATACACTTTATTAAAATATTGACCACAGAATTCATAATAGGTCTAATATATATATTGACCTTAATATTACAAATTATTGTGTTATTAGTGACTTAGGTCCGTATTACAGAACAATGCTCAGTCATCATTTGATGCTCAAGCCGAGATTTCATCCACTAATTGATCACATTATGAATGAAATCTCTGCTTGAGAACCGATCATTGACTGAGCATCATTCTGTAATATGGACCTTAGTCATACTGTAAATTAACTTTACACACACTAAAGAAACTGTGATGTCAACTCAACAGTTGAACAGAGTACAAAATTAAAATAAATGAAAAGAATTGGAAGGAAAAAACTACTGACTACTTTGATACATGATCATGCATACAATATATTATATTCAATTTATTTGAGCAAAAGTCATAATTATATCCAATCTCCATCGCTTTTTGTTGTTGAACCTACATGTCATTGGCAAAATCATGGTAATCTGCAAAAGCCACTAAAGAAGTTGAAGTTGAGATATGATAAAAAGTTTTTGAATTGTATTGATGTTATACTCACTCGATAGCCTCAACATTCCTGCCACCCGGACCCCATCTCTGCTCATGTTCTGTCACATCATTCATGTAGTCAGGATCAGTCTCCCAATCATCAGCCTCAGCTGGTTCGGGGATGTTTGCTGCTATTGTAGATTTCCACATCTAACACAAGTATTCATTTATATAGATGGCATTCATGACCTGGGGCCTTACCGCATAAGTCTGTTGGAGATGGTAATAGTGTTCTCCCTTGCTTGCACTCGTAGACTTGGTAATTGGTGTATGCAGGATGGCAGGAGAAGCCGATTTCCAGAACAGTTATGCAATAGAGGTGATGGTTTCATACACATATAATATCATAGGCTAGCTTAAATAAATAAATGGCTCATCTTTCCTTTAACTGAGTTTTCCTAGAAGGCTGAATTTTTTTTCACAGATGATGCAGTACCTAGGAGCGACCCTTGCGAGAGTTCTGGCGAGAGCCTATACTGGTGACAGACTCAACACTCTCACCCCTCGCCTTGTAGTAGTACATTTTTAACTTTTTACATAGTATATCCACACCTTTTTTTCTACAAAACTATAAGTTTCTGACATCCCCCTTATATTAATTACACTTAAAGGAAAGCCCTACTAAATCAAATCACACTAATATTATAAAGGCGAATGTTTGTTGTGTGTTTGTATGTATGGGTATATGTTTGTTACTCCTTCATGCTCAAACGGCAGAATGGATTTGGATGAAATTCAGTACCAAGATAGCTTATACTATTGTATAACATATAAGCTACATAGATTAACATATAAGCTACATTTTATCCCAAAAAAGTGAAATTTTCCCGTGGGATGAGTAACTAAATAAAATACTTTTTATCCACGGGTGAAACCACGGGGTGCAACTATTAAATAATATATTTGTTATGCATGGTAGTTAGTAGCTATGCTGCCAACTAGTACTAAGGTGAAATATTTGAACTGCCCATAGACCGGTAGCAGCGACAAAATAGACTATTGTTTTGAGCATGTAAGTTGTTTAGTAATACCTAAGTAATTAAATCTTATGTACCTAGTTTAGTTACTTTAGTTAATAAAGGAGTTTATATCTAACTAACTACATAAGGCATATAGGCTCGATCGGAAACAATAGTATTATTATCAAACATTTATCTTACAAGATAAACCGATGACTCAGACCCACCCTGCTTTCAAAAGTAAATAATAGGTGTGTGCGTACATATATCCTACACTCAATATTATTAACAACATTATGAGAGTGTTTAAGAGATATTTTCTAATAATAAATCAATGAAATAAAGAAAGATAACATACTTTAAAATCACCGGCACTTCGGTAACACGTACGACACTTTCACAATCTACTTTTATGTCTTACACATAACAACAAAACAAACAATGTCTTTAACACAAGATGAATAAAACAAGTATTTTCCTTTTAATAAACTTTAAACGAGACAACGTGAAAGTTAATTATAAATTTTAATTATTTAATATTATTGTATGAGTTCATACACTTATACGTACGCCTAAAACGCGGTGTTGCCAGATAACACAAATAAATTCTATGAAATTCATACGATTTATTATGTGTTATCTCACTCATTCGTAGTACGAATGAGTGAGATCCAGAAAAAGTACAAAGAGTCTTAACAAGGGCACAAACTTACCATACCTCATATTCTTGCGTGTCAATAGTGTAATATGGTACAACAAACAACAATAGACTCTAGTGGCATAGATGGCATTTTTAAGACATCAAAGATTTCTTTGTTAGTAACAAAAGAAGCAACAAATACTAGCAAATATAAGACAGAAGCGTCATAAACTTAATTACTAGTGATGTTATACTTACTTTAAAACTACTCTACTGTTGACCAAGTTCTAAATACTGTTCTATTTTTTTCAGGAGAACATACGTCACATTATTCTCGAAATCATTTTATTATTGTTCATAAAAAAGGTAGGTATGAAAATAAGGCTGGCGAGAAGAAGGTATGGTCCTGGTTCAAAAAGTTTTATTTTCATATTTTTCATTTGATTCTGGCAATGCTGCGAGACAGCATTGCTCAGCCTTCTGTCAGCGTCAAACAAATTTACCATGACAGTGACAATGAGATAATGATTATTAAAAAACGGGCGTTTTTTTTAATATAATGCTATTCGATAAGTGTATTTAGCCAGCGTTACGGTTATATTATACTTAGCATCCTAGTAGTCATCATAGTAGTAGTCTCATATGTCCTGTATTATACGCTTATTATACGCCTGAGGGTTTAACTCTATGCTATTCACCCGTTTTTCCGCGCAACATTTTTTTTTGTTATTTGGTTGTTTTCCAGGATAAACAGTATTATGTTTAAGATCATGAAGATCTCTACTGCAATACTGATTGACGATGTTAAAAATACCATCGCAGACTTTTTAGTAGACCTTTTTAAGGGGTACAATACTGTACTACATTATTTTCATTTATCTCGTAGGGTTCAGCCAACGTTTGCAATGTAAGAGCAAAAGATGTGTTTATTTACGACATCACATTAGAAACTTCTAAAATTATCAGTGTTTGTCTACTATATTATGCATGTACTATACATATAAACCTTCCTCTTGAATTATTCTATCTATTTAAAAAACCGCATCAAAATCCGTTGCGAGTGTTTAAAGATCTAAGCATACATAGGGACAGAGAGCGGGAAGCGACTTTGTTTTATACTATTTATGTATACCTAGATACGTACCTATCGCACTACTCTATTATTGTTGTCAAACGGAGACACTTGACAGGCAGACTCCGTACAAAGACTTCTGGTTAAAAAATCTAACTAATAAAAACAGGATGACGGGTTTATCCGGTGCGCCAGTAGGGGAGAGGCTCGGCGGTTTTCGTACGGCTTGCATGCCGACGCTCCTTAGATTCATATCCCGCTCCGCCCTGCACCTACGACTTTTCAAGTTTGGCCTTATGACGAAACCTAACGGTAGTGGACGAAAAGTGGTTGGGGAATAAACCGCTGACTTCAAACTTTAAATTGAAATTGTTGTGATGGAATGAAAAGACAGGATTTTTCTTAAAATCTACTTATTTAATAATGTTAATGTTCAACAATTTTTGCATTAAAAATAAAGTAATATTAAATAAAAATAATTAACATAAAAATATTGTCAAGATAATAATAATGTGTGTGGACATTTCACACAGCGCCATCTAGCCCAAAACTTAGCAAAGCTTGTACTATGGGAACCAGATAACTGATACAATATTAAGATACTTTTCGTTTGTAAATATATACATAGAATATAATATAACACCCAGACACAGAACAAACATCACACAAATGTTTGTACTGGGTGGGAATCGAACCCACAACCCACAGTTCATAAGGCAGGGTTACTACCAACTGAGCTATCGGGTCAGTCTGAAGATGTAAGATAATCATTTCTCTCGTGGCCGCACTAAAAGGTAATTAATGTGTCAATTAAAATTGCGAATATGTTTGCTAATTTAAGTTGTAACTTTGTAAAATCGTGCTTTAGAAAATGCTTTATTGCACAAACAATAAACGTAGGTAAGCATATACGCAAACTTAACGCTAGAAAGAGAGAGAGTATTATCTTCCAGTTAACTTGGGTGTGACGTGGAAATTTTTGTGCTATTACAATAACAACTTACTTATTAGACCACACGAAAAAAATAATAATAATGACATAATGATAACATATGATCACATATATTTCCTGGACCCTAACTAGAATTCCCTGTATCTAGGGACCCAGGGACGACGAGGACCATGGTGCACCGCACTACGTAGTTTATAGAATATATAGAATAACAAGTTTACTATTAGCGTTTAACAAGTTTACTAATAGTAAACTTGCTATAGAATAACAAGTTTACTATTAGTTTTATATAGGTAGATCAACTCTTTATTGTACACCATAAGAAATTTACAAATAGAAAAACTTAATCAACTTATACTAGGACAATAGGCGGTCTTATCGCTTAGAGCGATCTCTTCCAGACAACCTTTGCATGGGAAGGCAATCTGTAGCTTAGAGTTTGGGATTCGGTGAACAGGTAATAAAAAATAAATAATAAAATGGTACATGGTAACACTATTACAAAAATATACGTATATAATAGTAGGATTTTTTTGCAAAGTTCGTTTAGGTAGGTACCACTGCTTTGCCAGTTACTCTGCCGCCAAGCAGTAGTGCGCAAGCACTACTGTGTTCCGGTTTAAAGGGCACTTGTAGCTAGTGACATTAGGGTTATGAGACTTTATGACCTCATCTCAGTCTAGTAATCTTATCCCTATTACCGTGCTGATGTCTCAGGATGATGTGCGCAGTGCAGTCACGTGAAACTTTACAAGAGTTCTGAGTGACACTGCAACTGTTATGGGCGGCCGTGTCCCTTAATATTAGGTGAATGAACAGCTCGTCAGATAATAGTATAACAAAAAAAAAAGCTAAATACATCCAAATATTAACATACAAAAATATAGATATGTATTTATATTTATAAAAATGAATCTTTATTTCCCTTGGTCATCACATCACGCGTGAACGGATGGAACTTGTTCGCTAATTATTTTTTTTTGTTGTTTACATTATTGTCAGGAGAAGATTCATGTGAAAGAAAAAAAAAATAAAGTTTTCATCACGCGGGTAAAACCGCGGCATGACATAGGTAGTGGCTTCTGCGGCAATTTCGCCAATGTCATGTACTAAAATAGACAATCAAACGCAGGAAATGCTGAAATGCTGCGCCCGCGGTTTTACCCGCGTGATGAAAACTTTCTTATTTTTTTAAATATATATAGTATATATATATAATATAGGTACATAATAAATATATCACATTATCAGCCGGAACTGCCAGAAGACGCCCACTGCCGAACACAAGTCTCACCCATAAAACGCATCTATTCGTTGATCATCTTAATTTACAACAATAACCTACAAAATCTAATATTTTCCATAAATTTAAACCTCAGGGTCGGGGGCGTCGACGGCATAGCCCAATTTCTGCAATGCCAATTTAATTTCTCCGAAGACCGTGGGATCTTCAATCGTGGAGGGTAGTTTGACGAGTTGGGACCGCGCGAGTTTGGAGACTGCGCCCCTCAGGGCTTTGCCAGACCTGGTGCGAGGTAGTGCTGGTACTGCGACCGCCTTCCTAAACGCTGCGATAGGACCGATTAGGTGGCGGACTAAAGCGATTAATTCTTGCGTTACTGTGGCTTCCGCTACTATTTCTTCATCTGTAATTTAGAAAAAAAAAATAACCAGTGAGACAACACGACTGAAGTAAAACTTTTTAATCCATCTATCGGCCGGTATAACTGTTTTTGCTTTGTTTAATGTTAATGTCGCTATCTTGACAATTGTAAATTGTCATATTACCGGACATACCAACATAATAATACAAATTTTAGGTAATTTGTAACTTTGTTATGTTGACAATGGAGATCTACGTGAACCAGTACAACCCGGCTCTCTTTCTCTTGCCCTTCAGTAATATACGAAACGTAACTCTCTATTTCTATCTTCACTAGTTTATATCTCCCTCTCAACTTCCTTCGCCTCGTCACGCATTCACCAGCTTACTCCCCAAGTCAAGCGTGCGTAAAGAAGATTTACTTCAACAAGTTGATTTTATTTTATAGCATAGACCGACAAACAAGCTGACGGCCCACCTGATGATGAGCAGTTACCGTCGGCTATAGACACCTGCGAATCCGGGTAATAATGTAGGTAAAACGTGCTACCAAGTGTCAAAATATGATTAATACGCTATCAATAACAAACCGAAAATAAACAAATGTACACTTTACAACTCTAATTTCAAGGTTTTTCTAAAAAGAAAAGGAAAGAAAGCTTTTAGCTCAAGTTTAAATAATTAACATAGGGTTAAATGCGGCTTTATAAAAATGGCTGCTGATACGTTGCCTACATTTTAAGACTCTATTTACCCGTTGTTTGAAGTACCGCATGTTACAACATAGCAGCGGAAACACCTCAGCGGGTAGCTCATTCCATCTTGCAGGTACGAGTATGTGGCAGAAATGGACTGTGCCAGATTTCACGGGTCCACGAGGTGTGGATGAGGATTTTGAAGCCAATTGTTCAATCTTCTAAACATATATAACTCAAAGGTGACTGAATGACTGACATAGTGATCTATCAACGCACAGCTCAAACCACTGGACGGATTGGATTGAAATTTGGCATGCAGGTAGATGTTATGACGTAGGCATCCACTAAGAAAGGATTTTTCGAAATTCCACCCTTAAAAGGGTGAAATGGGTGGTTGAATTATTTTCCCATGGGCCACGCCGCGGGGCTGCGGGCAGAAGCTCGTTCATTATGAAATTGAACAATTCGCATCAAAAACCTCATCCATTTATAGTAGCAACACTTTTCATCCCGCTTCCATTTCACAGACATTCCTCATTTTTTATTAGACCCTCTCCTCGCCTATCAGTGGCTGTGAAAATCTGTACACTGTACCTATGTTTATATTTTATAATTATATGTTTATACCGACTAAGCAGTAGTGTCGACATCTATAAGACCTGTGTTTTATGAACTGTATGTTTTATAGAAGAGATTAAATAGGTTTCCATTTCCATTACACAATGTTTAAGGGGGCAAAAATGTATGTACGACAATATATTATTTTAGTTTCCTATTATATGCCCCTTTTAAAGCGAAATGTTGATGTAAATCAGTCACATAGAATAACTCTTTTAATGATTTTCAGACGATGAACTTTTCATTGGAACAGCTTGTTTCAGCGCCCTTGTTTCCAGTTAACTATAACCTGGGAGTTTTCGAGTCTAGAGTAAAGGTATCTTCTAGGCAAGCATGCACCATCTAAGTCCACGTCAGTGCTTAACATCAGGCAGTGGTCAAATGCTTTGCCTATAACTTTTTTTTATGTTAAAGTGAGCAAACCAGCATACGGCCAACATAATGGGAAGTGGTCACCGTAGCCTATGGACATCTGTAACACCGGAGGAGGCGTCACCAATGCTTTGCTTACCCTGTAGAACTGACTGTGTAACTAATTGACTGGCCCGATAGCTCAGTTGGTAGTGACCCTGCCTTCTGAACTGCGGGTTGTGGGTTCGATTCCCACCCAGGACAAACATTTGTGTGATGAACATCAATGTTTGTTCTGTGTATGGGTGTTATATTGTATTCTATGTATGTATTTACAAACAAAAAGTATCTAAGTATTGTATCAGTTATCTGGTTCCCATAGTACAAGCTTTGCTTAGTTTGGGGCTAGATGGCGTTGTGTGAGATGTCCACACATATTATTATTATTATTATTAATTAAAAAAGTAACATCAACCGTACATTTAAATCTTAAAAAACAATAGGTACTAAAAATGTCCAAAAAGCCCCCAACCAACTCACCATCCTGCGGCGGCCTCAAAACATAAAGACATAAGGGTACATCTCCCTTCGTCTGGTCCGGGGCTCCGACCACCATAGCATCGGCTACCCTCGCGTGTCGGAGGACCACGTCTTCCAGGGCCGCCGTGGACAGTCTGTGGCCCGCCACGTTGATGACGTCATCGGCACGGGCTACCACCCACACTGCGCCTTCCGAGCTGATCCAGCCGACATCTTGTGTGTCGTAGTAGCCCTATTCAGATAACAGATAACAGTTCAGTCCCGGGATCATTCATAACTATTTTTATATTTTATATAAAAAACGCCAATTTAGTGATTTTCTAACCAATTAGAGCAAAATTTATTTGTTTTCAGCAGACTTCAAAAGGAATCAATTCAACTGTATTTTTTTTTAAATGTTTTTGCCTTAGAACTTTCGACTGGTTGAACCGATTTTTTATTTGAAAGCTGGTGATTCTTGTGGTCCCATTTCAATTTGTTCAAGATCCGATGGGTAGTTTTTGAGTTATCCTTAATAATGTGTATTTCGACTTCAACTACATTGATGATGTTCTCATTTTTGTGATAAGCAAATGCGGTGGAATCAGACATAAGACACCGAAGACTCATCAGTAAGGTCCCGGTTTTGTTATTTAATTTAAATATTAAACCTATTCAAATTTAGCGCGCGTGTATTTTAAAAAAGCGGCTTACCGGATAGTCCACAAAGTATATTTTCTTGAACCTCTCGTCTGCCCGCCACAGCGTGGATGCGAACCCCGGGGGCAGCGGGAGCTTCGCCACCAGCCGCCCCACCTCCCCCCTCTCGCATTCCGTGCCGTCGTCGCGGAGTGCGCGAACTAAACAATTTAAAGTTAACATTTTTTATTTAATCTAATGACGTGACGAGCTAGACATTCAACTTATGTCAAGCATCACGACCACCCATTTCGTTGCCACTCAGAACTCTAAACTACACACACAGTGAGACTGCACTGCGCACGTCTTTATTTATGTCTAAAAGTGTTAAATATTCTTTTTGAAAGGTTGCGTCCAAGCTTATGGCCCACCTGATTGGACGATTGGAAGTGGTCGCAGTAGATAGACAAAACGTCATCCTGAGACATCAGCACAGTCTAGTAATAAAGATTACTACGCTGTGAAATAAAGTCTCATGCTCTGCCCAGCAATTTAGGAATGTGAACACAATGTTTTTAGATAAAAAGTATAGCTGTCTCTATATTTAACAAAATGTTTTTAGATAAAAAATATAGCTGTCTCTATACTTAACACAATATTTGTTGATAAAAAATATAGCTGTCTCTATACTTAACACAATGTTTTTAGATAAAAAATATAGCTGTCTCCTACACTTAACACAATGTTTTTAGATAAAAAGTATAGCTGTATATAATGTATATACTATATTTATATACTTTTTATCTAAAACATTGTGTTGTTTGATATTTTTAAAATCAATGTTTTGTTATTAAAGTCTTTGTAAAATTTGAAAAAGTCTTTCACCAATGGAATACTACATTATCCCCGATGAACATAGATGATAGAAAATAATATTCTAAAGAAGAAAGTTTGATGGTTTGTTTGCGTTGAATAGGCTCTGAAACTACTGGACTGAATTTAAAATTCTTTCACAATTAGAATCCTACATAATTCCTGATGAACATAAGCGATAGGGGCCGCTTATCTATGGTATAAACAAATACTCTACTGTAAGACAGTCATACATTTATTTTACATAACCAGGTACACTTACTATCGTAACCAGGAACAGGGTATCCGGTCGAATGTGGTGGTACAGCTTTCACGCCATAACCTAGACATGGCGCACATATGGGGGACCCAGACTCCGTCTGCCACCAATGGTTCAAAACTGGCACGTTGAACACTCGCTCTGCCCATTGCTGGAAAAATAATAATGAAACACTTTTAACATCGTCACCAGTTTGGTGTCGTTGTGGTAGGTATGTGGACGCTAATAAAACTCGGTTCGATATGTAACAGTAGAACTAGCGTAGCGGAATATATTTATAAAGGAAAATGCCTATATTTACACAAAACTTAGCCAACTTAAGAAATTATGATTGTTAAATTACACCAATTGTTTCACGTGATTAATAAACAAACGAATTCAGGCTTCAATAAATGGTGAATTGAGTGTGTCTTGTTTTCTTTTGATGTCCTGGTAATCCTGGCAATGGTTTTGAGGTACATGTGTTTCTTTTGGTATCCTGGTAATCCTGGTTTTGAGGTATGTATATGCAGAAGATATCGTTTGGTAACTGTTGCGATGCAGGCGTCCAAAATGTAAAGATATTTTTGAATATGTCAATAATAATAATAATAATAACTTCCAACTATCACATACATAGATCCTAGACCCTAGGGTTCCGTATCTAGGGACCCAAAAACTACGAGGACCATGGTCCTGCAACTCACAGGCTCAACAAGTATTTGCGCATTTTTTTTTCTGTCCAAACATGTCTAAATATAGTATTTTCGAATAATATTGGTATGTGTCGCTTGGTATGTAATTAACTAATTAATTTAGCCTATGTCTTTCACTGTCTTTCACAAAACAACAAATAGTTTTTGAAAGACCTGTGTTTTCTTCTCCGATTCATCACAAAACTAGCCTAAGGTTTTTATATCTTATGGGAAGCCTCATCATGCTTCCCGTAAGATATAAAAATCTAGATATAAAAATCATCACCACAGCAGGTAACACAGCAGTCAAATGATATGCCTATAGTTTATAAACAAAAATTTGGGTAATCCATAATATATCTAGATATAGATAATATTATTTCAATGATAATGGAGTTATTTTAAGGTAGAATATTTCACGTTATCGAGTTTCCGGTACTAAATAATAAACTGTTATTGAATCAAATCTATTCAAAATCAACAGCCAAGAAACTCCAACACAAGCGAAGTCAAGGGTCAGTAACGCGTACAGTTGTATCATTTCCATACAAAGCGGTAAACCCTAGGTTATTGTGCTGTTGATTTGTTTGCTTGCTCTGATAATTTACTTTTTACAACCTACTTTAAAAAAGGAGAAGGTTTCCAATAGGCTTTTTGACTAGTATTAAAAATGAAAAAGAATATATTATTTTCATAAAATAGCATAAAAATGAATGTAATAATTGAAAAAATAAGTAAAATCGGTAAATAAATCAGGGAGTAGTACGCTTTTAAAGTTTCTTGCGGAGGCATCGTCAGTCTCTTTCTCTGAAAACAGAGATTGTGTGGAGCTTCCTTACAGCTACTATGAAGGCATAGCTTGTGACGTCACATACCAAAGCGTTTGTATGTAGAGCTACCATAGAGGTACCACAGCTTAGTAATGAGGTACTATGGAGGACTGATAACTGACGTCACTGCGTGTTTGAGGTGTCTCTTTCTATTGGTGTATTTTAAAATGCCTTAACATTGTATTTTTTGGGATATTTAATTTTTGTTTTCACAACTGTGTTCATTCATGCAGTAAAAATATAGCAGTCAAATAGCCTATTAGATTCAAGCAGTTTTTATAGATATTTTTTAAATGTAAAGTTAATCGCTTTCATCCGCCTTAATTTTGTACTGAGTATAAAGTTAAGACTTGGGAATACTTGGGTGATATTTTTTCATTTAGTTCGGTTTAAAACCAAACTATTGATTCGTTTTTGATGAAATTCCTAACATTATTTAAACAAAAAAAATCCTAATTTAGTGTATAAATCATAAAATTCAGTGGTCATGATCACAGAATTGCATTGCAACAGAAGAAATTTAATTCCTAATTCGAAAATTTCCATAGTACTATAAATAAAATAAATAATTTATTGAAGCTGTCAAATCCATACAGATTTGTGTTTCTATCGGCTGCTATCAAGTTCCATGATCACCTAGCTAGCTGATGTAACCAACCTACAAAAGTTCCTCCTTCTTTAAGGTTGGTTTTAAACTAAATTGCGCCAAAATATTATACAAAAAATTATTAAACAATAAGAATATATGACGACAAAGGAGATAATACTAGAAAAAACACCATAAGATAATTGAAGGGTTGAGAATAAAAAGGGTTTAACTGTCCAATTGATAGTTTCGAGAAAATTGGCTTTAAACTTCAACGGCGTCATTTTAATGTACAGTGCTTATAAGGTAATAGAAAAGATTTATGTAAGTTTAAGTTGCTTGAAAATGTTTTAATTCTAATTTAAAATACTAAATATAGTACTAATTCATACAATTACTGTAAAAATATAACATAATAAAATAAATATTCGGCGGAAGCGGTGAGTTCGATTCCCGTTGCAGGACAAGTGTTTGTGCACAGAAAAAAAGCGCACATAGTTGTTCTGTGTCTGGGTGTTATGGGACCATAATCCTCATAGTTCCTGGGTCCCTAGGCACAGGGTATCCTAGTTAGGGTCCAGGATCTATGTATGTGATCGTTGGGCTTTATTATTATTATTTATTTGAATTGTGTAAAATATGGTTTTTAATTGATTTAGGTGTTATGACAACCCCTTAAAGTAGTATATAGTACCCCATAGTCGTAGCTCATAATATTAGTGTGGTAGTGATCACAATAAAAAAGTTTGTATGTAAGTGTGTATGTTCCCGTTTCACGTCACAACGGCTGTGTAGATTTGATGAAATTTGGAAAAGAAATAGCGTACTGGATTAACACAAGATTTTTTAGACAATTTATCCACGGGTGAAACCGCGAGGCGCAGCTTGTAGTACATTGAATATCAATAATATTAAATTGAATAATACGAGTTACAAAGGGCCATTCTATCACAATGAGTTTCCTAACAGTATGGGGGCCTTCATTGAAAATAATCCGGTTTTTGTTTCGTGTAATTTATGTGGGACTATCATTAGATTTTATATAGCCTTTATGCAAAACGTCCATACTTAGATATATATTTGCGGATGAATGGAAGGCAGTTGAAGCAATGTGCCTTAACTATTGTGAATAGGACTGATTAGTTTATAGATATTGGATAAGTGTTATTATTATTATTATAAGTGTTACCTGTTAGGTATTTTGTTATTCAGAAGTTTTTTTTAATATTTTATGTTTTGTTTTGTTTTATTCATATGTATGTAAACTATAGGTTAAGGTTTTTATATTTATATTGATTCAATAGTTTAAGTGTAAAAAATAATTGTAGAATAATAAGGTTATAAATAAATTGTTTTATTAAATTGTGATAATCTAACGCATTAGACTATTCTGTAATGTTATGTTTTATAGATAAATAAATAAATAATTAGGGACCCTGGCGGTACAACTCAATAGGAAAACAAAATCGAAGCCTCATTTTATGGAATCGCTAGCTTCTGCCCGTGGCTTCATCCGCGTGGCCTATTATAAGAAACGAAGAATAAAATTTTTCATAGATAATTCAACCACTCATTTCACCTTCTTAGGGGTGGAATTTTGAAAAACCCTTAGTGGATCTACACTTTACAAAGAACACACCCTCCAAATTTCAAGTCTCTAGGACCAGCGGTTTAGGCTGTGCGTTGATATTGAATTGTCCATTTTATACGTATAGATTTAAAAAATCAATAATCACTAACCCTAGTATCCTGGTCACAGTGCTCCCCAGCGATGAACACAGTTTTGAGGGAATTCCCGCAGTATCTCCGGGCATACTTTGCGGTAGGGTCTGCCCGCTTCAACACTCGGAACACGGTGGGAATCGTGAACAAGGCATTCACTCGGTGTTGCTCTATTATTCTAAAATGATAAATTATCGATTATTATAATATTTAATAATAACATTTATTCAAAAATTTACATGAATGGAAATACAATATAAATCTTAGGAAACTTAAAGTCTTACAAAATTAGGTGCCTGCACTTATGGTTGTTTCGAGTTTTGTCTCTCTCTATAGATTTTGAAATTGGCAAAGATAAAACGAGAGAAAACACCAAGTCGCTATTCCCCTGTTATGCAGTGTTTATAATAACGAAGAACGAAAAAGTCCTGTTTTAATGCATAATAATGTTAAACAAAGATGAGAATGAGAACTTTTAAGCAAGCGTTTTACGGCTACATAATATATGAAAGTAAATCTAGAAATAGCTATAAAATTATATCGGTTTCGGTTACGATTACGGATATGTAATTACTTCGGATTATCCGTTAGTTTCGGTTACGGATATTAGATTGAAGAAAAATATAAACACAAATAGTATGTAATAATTTGGTTTTATTTATAGGTTTTATCTAGTGTACAAGTGTCGTGTAACATTACTAAATCATTTGATTCTATAATCAGTAATATAGGTAAGTATTTATTATATAAACCTACTCAATTTTAAGTCCAATTAACGATTAACTATCCGAAACTTGTGAAACGGATACGGTTACGGTTACGGATATCTATATTTTTATTTCGGATATCAATAGTTTCGGTTACGATTACGGATATATTTTTATTTCGGATATCAATAGTTTCGGTTACGATTAGGGATATATTTTTATTTCGGATATCAATTGTTTCGGTTACGATTACGGATATATTTTTATTTCGGATATCAATTGTTTCGGTTACGATTACGGATATCTATATTTTTATATCGGATATCAATAATTTCGGTTACGATTAGGGATATATTTTTATTACGGATATCAATAGTTTCGGTTACGATTACGGATATATTTTTATCACGGATATCAATAGTTTCGGTTACGGTTACAGATATATTTTTACTACGGATATCAACAGTGTCGGTTACGGTTACGGATATATTTTTATTTCGGATATTAATAGTTTCGTTTACTTTTACGGATATATTTTTATTTCGGATATCAATAGTTTCGGTTACAGATATATTTTTATTTCGGATATCAATAGTTTCGGTTGCGGTTGCGGAGCTCCATACCATCCCTGTTGTAGATTATATTATGTACCTGAAATATTGTCCAGGGTCCGGCGTTCGGTCCGGCTTGCCTTCATACAGCACGGAGGCGACCCCTGCTAGCAGCGGCCCATAACAAATGTACGAATGGCCGACCACCCAGCCGAGGTCCGAGGCCGCCCACCAAACGCCTTTCTTCAAGCCGTACACCATTCGCAATGTCCAGCATAACGTTGCCGCGTGTCCGCAAGGCCTTTGAATACCTTTGGGTGCGTCGGTTGTTCCTAATTGGACATAACAATTCCTAATTCAGATATTCGTCAAACGCAAACTTATCAAACAATAAAAATAGCTATATTCATACAAACACATATAAATAAATAGCTAATCTATACATATAAAATTCAAAGTCCTGACTGACTTATAATACAAAATAAGTCAGTCAGTCAGTCAGTCAGGACTTATATCAACGCACAGCCTAAACCGCTGGTCTTAGAGACTTGAAATTTGGAGAGTGTGTTCTTTGTAAAGTTTAGGTATCGACTAAGAAAGTGTTTATCAAAATTCCACCCCTAGGAGGATGAAATGGGTGGTTGAATTATCTATGAAAATAAATTATTCTTCGTTTTCTATAGGCCTCGTGGGCGAAACCGCGGGCAGAAGCTAGTTGTTCATAAAATGAATATTGGTTATGATTTTACTTAATTACTCAATGTATCAAATTATGTAGATAATACGTTAACTTTATCCTTTTATAATACTAAAGCAGATAAATAATTTTAGTGTGTGTACACGATAAGATATAGTTTATATCATACAAAATTTACAAAGATCTTTCGGAAAGACTGATCGAGGCAACACGTGACCAAAATGCTGTTCTCTATTTAGCCCAAAGACTAAGCATTGCCATTCGACGGGGTAATGCCGCCAGCATATTGGGCACGTTGCCTACTGGTAGCGGCTTCTTTCTTAGATTACGTTTTAATAATGCAAAGTTTTTAATTTTATTTTAGTTTTAGTAGATATAGTTATAGGTACATAGGTATGTATCACTCATAAGTTCGTATTACAAAACGATGCTCAGATTTACCGGTGTGAACTTGGCAGCCAAAAGTTAGCAGCCAATAATGCGACCAAATTAAGAAGGTCAATTTTTTAACTACTGAAATATTCATGTATTGTTACTGAAACACCAAAGTTTATGTGCAGGCTGTCACGCAAGCACTAATTATGATGCCGGATTAGAAGTGATTTACCCCACGAGCGTCGTGGAGAATATTTTCCATAATATTTAGTAAAAACTTATTCAAGTTTCAGTAACAATACATGCATATTTCAGTAGTTAAAAAATTGACCTTCTTAATTTGGTCGGATTATTGGCTGCTAACTTTTGGCTGCTAAGTTCACACCGGTCTCAGATTTCATTCATAAAAGTGATCAATTAGTGAATGAAATCTCTGCTTGAGCACCTGATGACTGAGCATTGTTCTGTAACACGGACCTTAAATTGATAGACCTAGGTAACCAAACATGCTCCGTGTTACCACAAATACATAAACGACGCTTACACAGACGTGTGTTTAACACTACAAAACAGTAGTTTAACACTAGATTGAGGCTTGTTTAAATCTTTTGTGGTTAAGCCTGTATTTTTCAAGATTAAATAATTGATAAATAAAAATATACCTACTTTAAGGGATCTAAATCAAATTGTACGTAATTAAGATTTTGATACATTATTTGATACATTACAATTCAAAATAAATTATGAGAAACATGAGCCTGTTACATAGCATGCAAAGTGCACCGGACGCGCCGCATATCGCACCGTCTAGACGTCGTCGTCGCCGCGTCAGCTGGATTTACACACATCCACAAGGCACTAACACATAAAGAAAGTGCTGACCAGCGCCTGCGTGAGAATGGGATCGCGACCGCCGTCCGCGCATCGCCCGCGTCCCGCGTTCCCCTCTTAGCCCCGTGAGGCTGTCATGACCCCTCCTACGTCACTCGTTCTCGATCGCCGAGACTTGTCACTTGTACATATTAATTATAATTAATTTTAAGGACGAACTTTACGTGTTATAAATTAGACTTAATAAAAAGACATAAGTATATAATTATCGTTTAACTTTAATACTCCCGCTGCAGCCCCTCTATAACTGGCGCAGACGGTATGATCTTTGGGTCAAGTGCGCGTACGACCCTCGGGAAATTTTGACATCTTTTTGGACTTCTGAGTGGAACTCTGGGAACCCTGTGAACTCAGTGAACTTTGAACTGTGCGCGTATGTGACTGGCTATTGAGCCTTGACCAAGGATTCGGACATCTCTGAAGGACTGCGGCTGGAGCTTTCAAGAAATCGAAGGATATTAAAGTGAACCAAAGATGATGAATATACAGTAAGTACGCTAGAATTTTCTCTGGTGTTGCTTCCCCCTTTTAGTTGTAATTCTGTCAGGATTTTACCTGACCATACCTTTTCCAGTATCGTACTGGTAAGGTACCAAGTAATTTTAATTTTAATAATTCATTAACATTAAATATTATTATGTTAAATTAATTTGAAAAGGAATTTTAATTATTACGACAAATTAAGTATAGGTAAAGATATAATTAAAAACTTTATAAATATAACATTTTGAAAAAAAAAATGTAATGAATTAATTTGAAAAAAAAAAACAGTATCGTACTGGTAAGGTGTCAAGTAAATTTAATTTTAATAATTAATTCATGTTAAATTAATTTGAAAATGAATTTTAATGATTACGTCTAATTAAGTGTCGGTAAAGAGATAATTAATAAATTTATAAATGTAACATTTTTAAATAAAATTAAATAAATTAATTTGAAAAATGTTGTAATATATAAGAATTGATTAAATGCATATTTAATTAATGAATTTCATAAAAAATGCATTGATTAAATTTTATGCATTTTAATTGAAATAAAATTATTATGGTAGTAAATTTTATTTCATCAAAAAAATAAAATAAATAAAATTATACAATTATATAAATTAATAAACTAAATAAATAGAGTAAAGAAATAAAAAAAATTCAAAGGATTAAATTAATTAAAAATATTTGTTTTATTTAATAATTTAAAAAAAAGATAAAAATTAACAATTCGCCATTATAAATTAAATTTAAATAAAATATAATATTGAAAAAAATATTCGTTGTATATTTAATTAAACTTAATTGATTTCAGAATAAATGCAGCGAATAAATTAAATAAATTTTAATTAAAATACAAATAATAATAAAAAATTAAATAAATTTAAAATTTTTATGTAAAATTATTAAACTCAAATAATTAATACAGAGTAAACAAAAAAAAATATATTAAGATAAAAAAAATTAAATTAAATTAAATTAACAAAATTAAAAAAAATGTATTTATTTAATTAATAAAAATGAAAGAACAAAACAATCTGAAATTATAAATTAAATTTAAATAATATCTTGTACTGAAAAATTTATTCATTGTATGTTTAAATAATTTCTTAATTAATTTCAGAATAAATGCAGTGAGTAAATTTGATAAGTTTGAATTGAATTACAATTAATTGCTGGTAATATTTAATTGTATGAAATTAAATAAATTTAAATTTTTTATGGAAATTCAATAAACTGGAAAAATAAATATAGAGTAAATAAATGAAATTTAATTAACCAACCTGGATTAAATTATATCATAAAATTAAATAAAACTGTTTTTTTTAATAAATAAAAAAAAATCCAAAATCGCGGAAGGTAAAATAAATATTGTAAAACACCGTAGACATATTGCAGTAGATTTAAATAGAAATTTAGATATGACGTAATTCGATCCAGACCCAATATTTAAAGCGTTTCACTTCGTTCCTGAATTTAACGGAAACCCGAATATTTTAACAAGGCTTATAAAAATTTGTGATCAACTTGTCGTATTTTATATTAAATTTTATTTTATGAGAGCTACGCTGGCATCAAGGATGTGCTAATTAATAATTTCTCAGACCAACGAGATGAAACAGCCCTCTACAATGACCTCTCCCTGAGCACACAAGGAAGTAGCACCCCTCAACAATTCTTTGATCACTGCCAAAACCTTTTCTCTACTATAATGACGTATGTTACTTCACATGAAAGTATTAATACGACAATCGAAGCAAAACGTGATTTATATAGAAAAAAAAATGGATTTTGTTCCTGGATTAAAGCCAAGTAAGTAAAAGAGCCACTTGGTTCTCGTAGTAGATGGATGAGACCTGCTAGTACAGATAATGCTTTGGATTATGTACAGGAGGAAATCAATGTAATATACTTGCGACAAAGAAGTGATTGCGTTTCGGAGCGTAAATGGCAGAACCTTTGACCTTTACTAATAAACTAAAGTACTAATGAACTACCGATGACAACCCTGCATACACGAAGTGCTACAGATATCCTTTTGTTCACAAAAAAGAGGTGAGTGAACAATTTGGGAATATGTTACAGCAAGGCATTATATAAAACCATCCGACTCTGCGTGGAGCTCACCTATTTGGAAAGTAGCAAAGAAGGCTGATGCTTCCGGTCGACAAAAATGGCGCCTTGTAGTAGACTTCAGTAAATTTCATGAAAAAACCATTGACGATAAGTATCCCACTACCACTTTTTAATCCATTACATTGAACTGACTAATATTGAACACAAAATTAAGATAATTAAAAACCAGATTTTACAAGCACGATCCTATATGATTACTAGTACTTTTATTTCATTCTACGAAACGCAATTCGATCATTTGATCAGCAAGTTTTGTCTAAAGCTTCAATTTAAATAAAAAGTTTAGAGCCAAGTCATGTGAAACGAGGTCTTATAGATGGTCTTGGTTTGGTCGTAAAAATTCTAACTGGACTATACAGATGCTCTTAAAAAGAACGATGCCATAGCAGCTATCAATGTTAATAAGAATAAAATAGCACAATCATTAAATATTATAAATGGTAATATGGAACAAATTGCAAATGAATTCCGTAGACTAGAAGATATGCTAGTATGCACACGTGCTTCTCGCACTCATCATTCTATGTTAGGATTAGATATATTGCGTAAGATGATTCAAAAAGTTTATATTTTATATGATAAGAATCAAATTTTAGGTGTAGAACTTAGAGAATATTATAGTATTATAAGGTCTGGATCATATTTCTATGAAAATAAGGTAGCTGTAGTTTTTAAAATTCCTATTTGTTCCTCTAGTATATACGAACTTTAACGACTCACCATTATATCTAACGAATATAACTTGGTCATCTTACCCCCTTATCAGTAATATAGCAACTAACGAAAAATTCTATGTGTACATGGAGGCTGAATGCCCGAAGTTAGAATACCGGTTCATATGCGAAGCGAATCTCAATCATCAAATTCGAACAAAACCTGCATTCGAGATTTATTACTAGCACATACAATTGGAAGCTCATGCACAAGAACACTTATAACATTTTTTAAAGAAATAATGGAAAGATTGGACGTTCAGCACTACATCATCATATTCCCGAAAGCCACCAAAGTGACGATGCATTTCAAAAGAGAAGACACCACTACCTTCACGGAAGCTACTTTGTTACAATCACGCAAAACTGTATACTGCACACCGACGAACTAACAGTTATGAATTTTAACAATGAAATCAAAGGACAGCCAATGAAGACCATTATTATCCTCGAATATACAGAACCTGGACATGAAACATATCCTGCTATGAAACTTAACTCGATAAATTTCAACGGACTCTACAAAATTCAAGAAAAGATGGCAGCTCAGTCTATCCTTACTCTTGAAAATCAATCGAACTCAGTTTATCACACAACTATGCCCTTTTACATCTTATCACCAGTACAGGAGTATTGGTCATCTTTATAAAATCGAAGAACGATCAAAAACGCTGCCTAACGACTGCCACGCCTGCCACGACTAACGTTCAACCAATAAAAGAAGCCGATGATGAGAATTTAGCACCCAGCTGCATAAATCCAGATCATTCAGCAACATTTAGACTGAAAGTACTGAAATAGTTGCTGATCTGCGATGGGAGGTGTTACATAGCATGCAAAGTGCACCGGACGCGCCGCATATCGCACCGTCTAGACGTCGTCGTCGCCGCGTCAGCTGGATTTACACACATCCACAAGGCACTAACACATAAAGAAAGTGCTGACCAGCGCCTGCGTGAGAATGGGATCGCGACCGCCGTCCGCGCATCGCCCGCGTCCCGCGTTCCCCTCTTAGCCCCGTGAGGCTGTCATGACCCCTCCTACGTCACTCGTTCTCGATCGCCGAGACTTGTCACTTGTACATATTAATTATAATTAATTTTAAGGACGAACTTTACGTGTTATAAATTAGACTTAATAAAAAGACATAAGTATATAATTATCGTTTAACTTTAATACTCCCGCTGCAGCCCCTCTATAACTAGCCAGTAAACAGCTATTGTATACTAACTACCTAATCACCTTCTCAGTTAATACCGATCTTTTGTAAAAGGTTTTCATAAACAATAGAAGGAATAATACGAGTTTTTTCATATGCAAATTTACTCAATATCGAATGTCTAAAAATATTTATATAAAATTCCAGTACAGCGCTCTGTAGCGGTAGCTAATGATTTTATACAAATATTTTTTGATAATCGATATCTAGTATAATAATAATAATAACGCCCAACGATCACATACATACATCTTACCCTAACTAGAATCAATCAGGCTTATTAATAATAGCTTTAGACTAGTTACACCATCTTTTGTCTCTTTCGATCCAGCTAAATATTCCAGTAGCAAAAAAAGGACAAAAGCTGAAGTAACTAATCCGAGACTAATACCCGTTTATTAATAAAGCTGCCTGTGTTTAGGGACCAGGAACTATGAGGACCATGGTCCCACAACACCCAGACACAGAACAAGTATTGCGTTTTTTTTTCTGCGCACAAATACTTTTCCAGTCGCGAGAATCGAACCAGCCACTTCCTGGTTATGAGGCAACCTGCTCAACCACGACACCACAGAGGTATAGTAATGTACATTCGAATAAACTCGTTCTTTTTTTTGCACCAGCTAATGCTGTTGGTGTCTGCCGACCTTTACAGCGTCACCGAGCGGGAGGGCAGGCACTTAAGGCGCCCAGCAGTCAAAAGTGGGAGGCAACTAGCGCAAGGGCACTTCTAGGGTGCGAGCCTCGGCTTGGACCGTTGCCGGGATAAGAGGATCGAGAGGACTACATCGACTAGAAGAGTAGACCCTATTGAAAGTATAAACTGGTACTAGGGGTACTGATTTTGACGAGGAAAGTGCTAAAATTATCCTATTTATGACATTGACTTTGACAAGACAAAACTAACCTGATGTATACAAAATGTAAAGAGGTTCGTTGGCCTCGACTGAGACGCACGGCACAGGCTCGGCTTCCAGAGCGTCCTTCCAGCACATGTCCCTGCCCGGCTCGAGGGGGCACTCCAGAACGTGCCGTCGCTGGTAGATGATGCAGGTGTTGGGCTGGTGCGAGCTTTGGCATAGAGCTTCGTCGAGTATGTCTTTGTATCTTTTCAGGGAATAAAGCATCATAATTTAGATTTGAAGTGAAATTTCTTTACGCACGCTTGAGTTGGGGAGTAAGCTGGAATGTGTAACGAGGCGAACGGAAGTTGAAAGTTGTTGGTTAACGTAGTACTCAATTGTCAAAATAACAAGTTAAAATTACTTAAATTTTGTAGATATTATTATGTTGGTATGTCCGGTAAAATGACAATTTACTATTGTCAAGATGGCGACATTAACATTAAACAAAGCAAAAACAAAGTTATACCGGCCGATAGATGGAGCTAAAGAAGTTTTTCTTCGGTCGTGTATCATAATGAAATTAATATCATAAAGCATAATCGGTTTTTTAAATCAGTTTTTGATATTTATTATATGTTAATTATATATAAAAGCTGCTTTGGACCTATTCGTTTGGGACATCATTGAAGAGGGCTTTTAAAATGAAGGTTACTTAGTAAACACCAATAACTTAGAAATGTAAATCTTAAAAATACCTTATGATTTTGTTAGGTTCTACACCGCAACTAGCAGCAATAATAACGGTGGGCTCGGCGTGTTCGATTCTTGTTCTGAGCTCTCTGGCAGCAAAACCTAGGGGAAAGAGTGTGCATAGAATTGTCATAATTCATCACAAGAAGGGATGAGATCAAAAAAGGTTTAACTGATTTTTTTCACAAAATCACTTATGGGTAACTTTGGATTCAGCGTGAAAGTATATATAATAATACATTCTCAAAATACCGAAATTAAGCTTAAATCTCGAGATTTTCAGTCTAAAAACGGTTTATCTGACACAGGAATACAGTTCGCTTAGTATAAAAACATTATTATATTTTTACAGTAATTGTAGGAATTAGTACTATATTTTGTATTTTAAAATAGAATTAATACATTTTAGCAACTGAAACTTACATAAACCTTTTCTATTACTTAATAAGCACTCTACATTAATATGAAGCCGTTGACACATTTAAAGTCAATTTTCTCGAAACTATCAATTTGACAGTTAAACCCTTTTTGTTCTCACCCCTTGATTCATCATAAGCTCGAAGACGCCCACTGCTGAACACATATACTTCGCATAGAGCGCCGCTTTTTCCACCGACTTCCCGCGGTGTCTCGTCTCCCAAGTCCGCCACTCGACAACCGACAACCTTTTCATAGTTGGTGAGTTGTTAAAATGAGCCCGGCACTGGGCCAAGCTTGATAGATTATACGGTCCATATACTCTCTCGCGACATCTCTAGGAAAAAAGTCGCGTATGAGCTCTAACTCGTGCAATTTGAGTCGCAGTTTGGTAGTAATTAGGTTTAAAGAAATTTATTCTCAAATAAAACAAAAAACTTTCATGAGAACTTAGACTTCTAAAAAATTCTATACAAGTACATTCGTCGTCACTTTAAATAATGTAGGTATAGTATTACTTATAATTACTTATACTACTCATATAAATAATTACCCAATAAGGTCTAAGGTAAAGAAAGAGAGAGAGAGATAGAGAGTGAGAGAAAGAGCGAGAGAGAAACTAACCTCCAAAAACCACGGAGTGTATAGCGCCGATCCTGTTGGTGGCGAGCATAGCAATGATAGCTTCGGGCACCAGGGGCATATATATCAGGACACGGGAACCTCGAGTCACACCGAGGGAAGTCAGCTTGCCGGCCAGCCGGGACACCTGGATAACAAGTTATTTGATAGTTGGTTGATCTAATTGTAAGGCTACTCTTAGTTGTTAATCCATGCTCAAGACAACTTGACTTGAGCAATAATCAACGACTGATCATTGTTTCTTTGCATACGAGCAATAGTAGAACAGATCCCCGTAACTACCCGTCACGTTTTTGCATACAAACAAATAGTAGAACAGATTCCCGTAACTATACCCATCACGTTTTAGCATACGAACAAATTGTAGAACAGATCCCCGTAATTACCTTCACGTTTTTGCACACGAACAATTAGTAGAGTAGATCGCCGTAACTACCCGTCACGTTTTTGCATACGAACAAATAGTAAAACAGATCCCCGTAATTACCCGTCCCGTTTTTGAATATAGACTTTGTCAACATTGCTCGACTCCCCCTGACTTCATGAGCAATTTGCAGCGAGCAAATTTAAACTAACCAAAAAATATGGAGAAAGCTGACACAGCATTTATTCGTAAAAGACCTAAAATTATATATTGATATTCGAAACTGTACAGTACCTAACCGTAGTACTACGGTTTTAGGAAGAAAAGACACATACCACAACATTTTAGTTATTTGATCGTCGATTAGATTACAATTTGAGCCACTTGCTCGCTTGATCCAGTAGTCAAACCTATATAGGCTAGTCTAACTGTTCACAAAAAAGATGAAAGTTACCTGATCCAGTAGTTCATTGTACGTGATTTTTCGAACGGTGTCGGTAACAGGAGAGTCATGTATGAGCGCCACTTGCTCGCCCTTCCCGCTACACACATGTCGGTCTACTGCGTTGTAGCATACAGACATTTCTCCTCCAGGCCACCTTTGGATGAAGTAATAACTTTAAAAGTATACGAACAGTTTGTGCTTAGCAGCTATATACGCTTGGGGCTTGGAGTCTATCGCGAAAGGATCATAAATATGGAATTAACATGGCATCACCTTCAACTATATTGTTATTTAAAGTAGTACTATTATATAAGTAATCTGTTATTTAACAATAAAGGTAGGTAGGAGGTACTTAAGTGAAATGTAATCAAACACTACAGATCTACGTTGCCTGATATTTAAGTAGAAATCTTACCATTTTGTAAAAGGAGGGTTACTATGATCCAACACGCGATCCCAAGGCTTGGTCCACTCTAGTTCGTGGCCTACTTCTCCCCAGAAGCCTTCAGGATCGTTCAGAGCACGCTGCTGAGCTTTCTGGCATTCCGGAGTGATGATACTATCACCTGGATAACGGCGAGAAGAGTTATGTTATACCTACCTAATTCTCATCGAGACAGGTCGTATTGGTAGTTTATTACATTTACATACAAAACTAATTATTGAGTTTTACCTTCGGACGTCTTGTTTACGTGGTTTTTTTTGTTATTGTAGACTTTAATCTCAATTTTTTTTCAACGTTAGGGGTAGATGAAGGTTAAGATAAGACTTAAAACAATCATCGAGTATGTAGGTAAGCATTGTCTTTTTAAATACGTAAAATTAATTAATTTTTCAAGTTTCCGGTCTCTAACTGTAGCGAAGTGTCAGTCTAAGTATAAGAGTCCCTATCTGACTGGCTAAGTCTGGGCGATTTTTTAAGCGAGTCGGGAATAGTGTCCCGTTAGTTTAGTTTAGTAAGCAAAATAGTCCCTTTAAACCAAAATCATCTGGCTGTATTGGTTGAAGAGAGATTGCGCAGTTACTCGTCAAAACATTAATTTGTCAAAGCCTTAAATTATTCTCGAACATTTGCACAAATTTTAACATGTTCAATTAATTCCCAATACTGGCATATTTAAAATTACAAATAAGTATACATTATGCAGAATTTAATAATATAGAACGCCTTTGATATAATTTACCTAAAATTTAGATGTTGCATAGAGGTTCTCTCAAGGGTCCGGGTTCTCAGTGTTGATGGCGCTGATGGCATCTTATTTGATCCGCATAGGTATTTACAAAGTACAAATAGTGAAATAGTTATCATCAAGTCTAAATGTGGATATATGCATCCTTGAGCTTTCCCTTGATCTGGACTTCATCCGACATCATCAGCATCCACAAGTCAGACAAGAATGCAACTAAGCCCTTTATTTGTTAATTTGTCTATTCTTTCTAAATGATACTGTATTCTCCTATAATGCAATGTAATGTTGTGTGTGTGGTGTCCTGAATAAATGTCTTTTCTTTCTTTATAGCTATAGATTCATTATTTTCCTCAACTCACGGGAAGATCTATGGGCGCCTCATTATGGGGCATCTCTGTCTCGAAAGTTTAAATACCTAGATAATTTTCAGAGGAGCAGGTTGATTTGACTTTAGACTGTAGACTAATATGGGGTCAGGTGCACTGCTTCGTAGACAAAACGGATAAAAAGCCGATAAAACGGTAAACCAAAGACGATAAAAACGGATCTTTGAAAAAATATTATACGTATGTAATAAAAGTCAGTATCCCGATCAAATATATATTAGGAATCACACATCAGATTGTACATAACTCTTGGTACACAAAATAGCACTCTCACTTAGTACAACTATAAGCGAAGTTACTCGTAGCTTTGCCAGGCAACGACTGCTCGCTGTCGGCCATGCGTCTTTCCAGCAAAACCACGACCATCCCACCACTTCCGGCCGGTCAACTTCCGGCTACGTTATACAATTATTAAGACAAGTATGAATATCGAAACACTACACAACTTCCGTTGACACAATAATAATTAAAACTAGTATTTCCGTGTATATTTAATATTTTACATAGTTAATCATAATTAGTGCTAATACTTGCATTTTGAGCGATTTCCGTTGATATAAATACAACTTCCGGTTCAATTCAATCAATAAAAAGTAATATTATTTGTAAAATCATCACGAAATTATTAAGATCACAACATTCGGCCATCCGAAAGCGTGCTATCTCCGGAGCACGCTCAATCACAACATTCGAAATGTATCTATAATATTGTACAATAATCATTATTTATTTACAAATTAATACATCTCTTACAATTATAAATTCTAAATTATTAAATTATATATTAAACCAGTCAATTATTCAGTATTTTCAAGATTTTTATTTTTTAATTTTTGCAATAAATTAACGTATATACTTACTATATTAATATCATTATGCACTTAGTAAATATTTTATGTTATTTTTTTTTTTTTTTTTTTTTTTTTTTTATAATATAGCTCAGTGTTTTAGTTATATACATGAGTTGCAAGTTACAGTTATCTTGATTTTTAGAAATTGTAGAATCACTGTCGGAGTCAGAGGAACTAGATTCGGAACCAGAAGATTTGTATAGATCTATCGCTTGAACATGGATCCAGGGACGCATTCTATCGGCTGATACTACGCTCTCATACCGTTTAGTATTAAACCCCGGCACATTAACAATTTCGTATCTGTCGTTACCTAAACATTTTGATACTTTGAATGGACCTACAAATTTAGGCATTAGCTTTTTACTCTTGCCGTCATTATAAAAGTTTGTTTTAGTTACTTTAACCAGGTCACCTAAGGAATAAGACTCTGCGGGTGATCTTTTTGAGTCATGCAACTTCTTTTGAAGAATCTGACTATCGTTGATATTCGAAGCGGCCTCACTTCTAACGTTTTCAATCAGCGTAGAGTCATTATTGGTGACTTTCGACTGAGCCTCTATGGCTAAGGAGTTATGCCCTACAGAGTCAGAGTTAGTGGGAACTGTTGGAGGATTATCGGTATTTTCTTGACAGGATTCCGTATCATTTATAGTTAGCATGTTATCAGTAGGCCCATTTAATTTCAAACCAAATAACAGTTCAGATGCAGATTTCTTGGTAGTGGCATTAACAGTATTGTTTATACCCCATTGTACTTTGCCTAATTTCTGATCCCAAAGGCGTTCATCATGACCAAAGTTCTTGGTTGACAAAGACGTTAATATAGTTTGATTGTAACGCTCTGCCTGACCATTTGCTCTGGGGCAAGCTACTGCGTTAAGCACGTGCTTGATGCCGTTGCGCAAGTCCTGACCAATCTTTTTGTACAGAATATGATTCTTGATGCTATAATTTTTTCTAACCTCTGAATCTTGTTCATCATTACAAGGCGTAATAATCCTGATAATCCTTTGCAACTCAGGATCAGCCATCTGTAAAGTAACTAACCAATTATCAGAAGTGATACTCATTGTTTTGACAGAGTTAGTCAAGTCGAATATTACTGGTTCTGGTGTTATCGGATTTCTGCTAAGTGCGTCGACATGATTCATGCGACAGCCTGGACGATATTCGATGTTAAAATCGAATTCGTTTATCTGCAGCCACCATCGAGCTATGCGAGGAACTAAATCTCTCTTGGTGAGAGTCGTTCGGAGCGCATTACAGTCCGTATATATTGAAAATTTAAGGCCTAGCAGGTATGGTCGAAACTTTTTCAATGAGCAAACCACAGCCAATCTACTCAATCTACTACTCTAATCAATCTACTATTCTTCACTGGACGAAGATCTTCTGCGTCTACGTCGGTGCTCAGGAGTGTAACTTTCAACTCGATCATCTGAAATATTTAACGCACTTCATATCCTTCACAACTATCATGTGTAACGAACGGATAGGTATAAAGCTTCACTTTTGGAATTATCTTCAGAAATACTACAGTAAGCAGGTTACTAGTTTTAGTGTTCCAATTCTACTTCGTGTACGCGGTGTTTTAACCTAATATTTATACAAGGAACTGCAACATGGCTCCCGTCGCTCACAGTTTATCACTGACGTAAGGATGTCCATGTTAACACTTCATTCGATTCACCTATCAGTTGTCTTCACCACCAGTTAACCATATCGTACGCTCAGCGTATTAGCGTATCAGTAGTCATTCAGCCTCATAGCAATTATTTCAATCCAAAGTTCAAATTGCAGAGCCACCTAGGTTAGACGATCTTCGATCTACGCTCCCATGTTCTACCTATAGGACTCCTCTATATCCTTGCTTCATAATTAAGCATACCTACATAGCTTTACTTCAATTAGCACACCAACATGGCTATAATTCAATTAGCACACCCACATGGCTATATTTCATTCAGCACACATACATGGCTTTACTTCAATTAGCACACCTACATGGCTATACTTCATTCAGCACACCTACATGGCTATACTTCATTCAGCACACATACATGGCTTCACTTCAATTAGCACACCTACATGGCTATACTTAATTGAGCACACCTACATGGCTGTACCTCACTCAGCACACCTACATGGCTGAGATTTTAATATGGCAGTGCACTAACAGGAATGCCCCTTAAATGACGCATCTGCATTACCAAAACTTCAATGTGATTGCACGTAATTTATTCCAGCCTTATTAATAAGCGGGTATTAGTCTCGGATCAATTACTTCAGCTTTTGTCCTTTTTTTTGCTACTGGAATATGTAGCTGGATCGAAAGAGACAAAAGATGGTGTAACTAGTCTAAAGCTAGTTCGTGTTTATTAATAAGGCTGTTCATATTTACGGAACATAGTCAAGTGGTACATTTCCAGATAGCAATAAAATAAACTTGTACAAAATACACATTTTTGGTTATTTAAGAATTCATTGTGTTCTTCAAATACGAAAGTGTGTACTTACGGTTTTTGTCAGACATGGCTCACGAGTGATCCCACTTCTGACTTGTAATAAAAGTCAGTATCCCGATCAAATGTATATTAGGAATCACACATCAGATTGTACATAACTCTTGGTACACAAAATAGCACTCTCACTTAGTACAACTATAAGCGAAGTTACTCGTAGCTTTGCCAGGCAACGACTGCTCGCTGTCGGCCATGCGTCTTTCCAGCAAAACCACGACCATCCCACCACTTCCGGCCGGTCAACTTCCGGCTACGTTATACAATTGTTAAGACAAGTATGAATATCGAAACACTACACAACTTCCGTTGACACAATAATAATTAAAACTAGTATTTCCGTGTATATTTAATATTTTACATAGTTAATCATAATTAGTGCTAATACTTGCATTTTGAGCGATTTCCGTTGATATAAATACAACTTCCGGTTCAATTCAATCAATAAAAAGTAATATTATTTGTAAAATCATCACGAAATTATTAAGATCACAACACGTAGACGAAAGCATTCGACATACTTTGTCTAGTCTGGAGCAACGACTTGATTTGTAAACTGTATTATTTGTGCTTTAGCAGGCAGTTTGAAGTTCCCAGCGATCACAGCAATTGCTATCAAATATGAGGAAAGGCATTATTTTCAAACACGTGTGTGGGTGTGCCCCAGGTTGTCAAGCTCGCTCCTCTTCTGTTCTCTACGTACACTATCAGCAACATTCAACATTCGCGGATGATATTCTATGGAATTACTCGGCATCCATTTGCACGGTTGTCTTCAATTAATCTTCATTATGCATGGCTTTTTTTCAAACTTGTCTAGCATTTGACCACGCTCTCACCTGATGGGAAGTGACGATGCGATCGAAGGTGTAGCATGCTAGCCAGGTAAATACCTATTCACTCTTCTCTTGAACACGCCTCATATTTCGCCGGAAACACAGACGCTGGCAGGGCATTCCATTCCTTAGCCGTTCTAATTAGGAACGTGGAGTCAAATCGCTTGGTACGAATGTGTGGTATTTCGACCACGAAGGGATAGCGCTTAGCCAAGTGTCTAGTAGTCTGGTAGTGGAATGGTGATGGGGGAATGAGATCATGAAACTTGTGTGCGCATTCACCATGGTGTAATCTGTAAAAGACCGACAGACTTGCCACTTTACGTCGATGTGCTAGGCTCTGGAGCCTTTCACCAACCAAAGTGTCGTCATCAATAAGCTTTTTGGCACGCCGTTCAATCGAGTCAAGAGCCTAAAGCTGGTACTTGCCAGACCCGTCCCACAGGTGGCAGCAGTACTCCATACATGATCGGACCTGTGCTTGATAGAGATTTAAATGCTGTCCAGGTGTGAAGTACCGCCTTACCTTGGACAAAATGCCGAGTTTTTTTGAAGCTACTTTGGCTTTGGACTCTATGTAGGCTCCAAAGTTTAGGTTCGATGTGAGATCACCACTTAAAAGCTCAAGGTGGTTTCCTAAACTTACAGATACACCACTGAATGAAGGAGCCAGATGGAGTGGGCTCTTTTTAGCTGTGAATATCACGCCTGTGTTTTTGCAGCATTGAACCTAACCAAGTTAGCATCGCCTCAATTGGACACGGCTTTCAATGCCAGGTTCATGCGCTCAACCATAGCCTCTCTCCATCCGGACGTCGTCACCACTGGCACGGGCAGTGGATGTGTATCTTTCAACAACAGTACTGTCATTTGCACACCTAAAGTACTGAGCTTTAGCAGATCATTGATGTGTAGTGAGACGGTTCACGATGATAATGTCGGATGTCCGAAAGTGGTCCTCTAAGCATTCCTCATTTTTCCTAATAATGATACAAATGTATAGGTATTTGATAATAACAATTACTTACCGTAGCTTTCTATATCAGCAGCAGACACGAATGTTTTCTTCTTCAACTCACTAATCGATGACTCGAATTTATTCTTTTCAGGATAATTATTCTTAACGACATCATCACTTTCCTGGTGCATTTTAAAAAGATCTCAACAAAATATTTGCCTAATTACGCTTAGAAAAAATTATTAATAGAGATAAATCAAGACAATTTAATTAGTGTACTTTAAAAATTGGATAAAGAAAATATTAACGTTCCCGTCGAGGCATCAGCAAGTATTATACTGTAAGTAAATTAGAACCAGTAAATGTATTATTATAAATTATAATGCCTTTATTCCGACACGCATAACAATGAGAGACCTATGAACTCGCTGAATTATTGAAACCGTACTGAAAAGACGGACTGAATTGACGCAAACATACGAGTTAACACGACGCGTGCAGCCGTGGATTTTTAGACGTACAAAAGAATAATAAGTAGAATCTTAAAAAGAACAGATATCACTGTGCATAATGATGACAATGAGGTGTGAGCGTTGTTGGAGAACGAGTGAAACACACGAAAGACTGTTTATTGTATTCAATGATAATAAGTTGGACTTAGGTACTTAACTTAGGCATCTCTATTCCTATTACACTACAGAGGACAACCGCGGTTGGATGATAAAAATTATAGGTGCTTTTAAATAAACTTCTGTTGACTTTTGGTTTCTACGCTTGAATGATTTAAAAAAACATAAATGAGTTAAAATCGACCGCGTCGTCCTGGCGTAAGTATAGGACCACCTTTTTCTGAGGTGCCGTAAGAGTAATAAAAACGCCCAACGTATATAATATAATAATATAATATGTGTGGACATCTCACACAACGCCATCTAGCCCCAAACTAAGCAAAGCTTGTACTATGGGAACCAGATAACTGATACAATACTTAGATACTTTTTTGTTTGTAAATATATACATAGAATACAATATAACACCCAGACACAGAACAAACATCGATGTTCATCACACAAATGTTTGTCCTGGGTGGGGATCGAACCCACAACCCGCAGTTCAGAAGGCAGGGTCACTACCAAATGAGCTATCGGGCCAGTCGGCAATATAGATCCTGAACCCTAACTAGGATTCCCTGTGTCTACACACATCGTTGGGCCTACGGACCCAGGAACTACGAGGACCATAATCCCTGAACACCCAGAACACAAATGCACAAATACTGGTCCTGCTGCGAGAATGGGAGCACTATTCTCCTCGGCCTGGTGCATTGCAATCTACTGCGATCACCGGAACGCCTGCCAAGTACGGTGATTAAAAGAGGAAATACTAGTTGTGTTTAGGTGTTCCGGGAGTATGGTCCTGGTAGTTCCCGGGTCCCTAGACACAGGGAATCTTAGTTAGGGTCCAGGATCTATGTATGTGATCGTTGGGCATTATTATTATTATTATTATTATGGCAAACGCCCCCCTAACGGGAGGCACATGTTCAGTGGACGCGAAAGGTGATGAAGTTTTGAATAAGGCAATGGTACCAAGTTAAATGTATTAGTGCACTCGGAACCCATACTAATAGGTTCCACGGATCACTAAAATAATATTCTTGTGTAAGGATAAAATAATTTCCATTGTTTAATTTATATTTTGTCATGTAATAAATATTAATTGCTTACCCAAATAGTTTTCTTGTAATTTAATTTTAAATAATAGTTGCCCAACATTTATATAAATAGGTACACTCTACATTTTACTTTACATTTATAGAAATTTCATTATCAAATTTAGAAGTAATAATGAAACGCAAATTTGCTATCTCAGATTTTTTTTTATGTTATTGAATGATGTGACGAGCTAGTCGTTCACCTGATGTTAAGCGCCACGGCCGCCCATAACAGAACAGTGTCACATGGAACCCTAAAACATAGAGTTACAAGCGACATTGCACTGCGCACATCATCCTGAGACATCAGCACAGTCTGGTAATAAGATTACTCGACTGTGAGATCAGATCATAAAGTCTCAATTGCCCAGTAATTTCACTAGCTACAGTGCCCTTCAAACCGGAACACAGTAGTGCTTGCACACTACTGCTTGGCGGCAGAATAACTGGCAAAGCGGTGGTACCTACATAGACGAACCTTGCAACAAAGTCCTACCACCTAGTAAGTCAGATTGTCTAGGATTAGTATTTATTTCGTTTTTATTATAGGTTACTACACCTAGACACAATTTCAGAGTGTATAAAGCTTCAAGTATGTAATGTTTACTGGCGGTAGTAACCTCAAGGAACCTCGAGAGGTTGCTTGAGGTTTCTACCGCAACATACCTGTATTCCCGCGGGAACTACTAACTTAAATATCTGAAATTTAAAGTGTTCTGTGTGATGTACTAAAATAAACGCGTGTGTACTAAATTTTGCCCAAATCAGTTGATCAATTTTTATGTAAGGATAAGGATAGGGATTGAATTTGAGGAGTCTATAGCGGAAAAAAAAATTCAAAAATTTGAGTAGCCTATAGAAAAAAAACAACATTTCTAAAAATTGAGAAGAATTATATAATGAAGAAATACATCCTAGACAGTTTTCCTGTATCTCATAAAGATTCGAATATGTCCATACAGTCCCACTTTAAACACTTTATGGTACGCAGACTCTAAATATAGTACAAAAGTAGTACGGTTGGCAACCCTACTACTGCTGCATAATTAAAAAATAAATGCAACATAAACTTTTTATACCTCCAGTGATATAATGTAACGAGAATTTTCTTATTACTTAATACACTCAGTCATGTTTCTCTTGACGCTGTTGTTATTGTGTAGGTTTCATATTTTTATGTATTTTTTATTAAACATTTTTACTTAATAACAAGATAACTGCAATAAGCATGCAATTTAAAGTCCAAATATTCGCATTACGAATTTTTTATAGAAGTCCCTAAACGGAGTTTTGGCGGGAAAACGAAAAAGATCGTGTCACCGCATTGTATTATTTTTCAAAACTTGTGTTATTTTCAGTGTTAGTGCATAAAATTGGTGGCATTTTATTCGTTAAGTGCTGGATTACAGTGTGTGGGAAAGTGGTATAATGATGGTCAAACGTATCTTTTCGTGTTGTTTCCAAAACTCCATAGAAGCTTCTGGTAAAATGGCCACCACTTTACTAGGAGTATGACTTGACTAGACTAGACTATGACTTGACTTGATGACTTGGACTGTGACTTGACTTGACATACATATATATTACTTAACTCGAAAAATTATCAATTATTTGACACTGGCTAAATACACAAAAGTGTGGAGCCATACAAAAACAAAAAAAAGTCCCTAAACTGATTTCAAGAATACGGTCACCATTGTTTAAGAACTTCTTGCTTACATTGAGACGTAAGACAAAAATTATTATTAGTGCTTAATAAAAAGATTACAAGAAACTGAGGGTAACGATAGAAGCAGGATGCAAGCAGCCGCTTAAAGTGGCGCTTTGTGAGGGAGATCTATGTTCAGCAGTGGACGTCAACATGCTGTCGATAAATCAAAAGATAAATTGTTCTCCTTACCCTTCAGCATTCCATCAAACTCATGGCTACGGTGTCAAAGTCCAGGGGAAAATGGAAGTCAGCAACGACCTCGCAATAATCTTCCAGGACCTGTTCGATCAATACGTAAAAACCAACCAAGATGGAAAAAATGAAATAGATTTAAGGAATTTATTCAACGTCTTCCACGACGCAAAAAATGACAAAAAGGAGAAAAAACAAGATAAAAATAAACAAAGCAAAATACTTGACGCTCAAGATACTGAGCGTGAGGAAATAAAAGGAAAAATAGAAGATGCAAACATGTTGCCTTTAAATAATATAAAAGTTTAAGTTGCAATTAAAGTTTTAAGTCGTACTTACCTACTACATCATACATTTAAATATGTCCTTGTTTGTCTTGCAAGTCCAACGTTGATAACCAGTAGTCACTGTTTAAGCTATTTTTAACCTTATTAGTTCTGGTAAATTACCATCACATTTTAGCGCTATGGTACAAATTGTATTGCCTTGCTTCAATAGGCCATTTGACTGCTTTATTTATGTAGCTTAAATAAATAACATACCTAAAAAAATAGACAGTAGTAAAAAAAAATATCTCAAAAATTACAAATTTAAAGGAATAGAAAGAGACAGCTCAAACACGCAGTGACGTCATTTACCAGTCCTCCATAGTACATTACTAAGCTGTGGTACCACTCTACATACAATCTCTGGCATGTGACGTCACAAGCTATGCCTTCATAGCAGCTGTAAGGAAGCTCCACAAGATCTCTGTTTTGTTAGAAAAAGACAGGCATTTATTTACCGGTTTTACTTATTTTATCAATTATTCCATTCATTTTTAAGCTACTTTATGAAAAAAATATTTACTTGTTCATTTTTAATGGTAGTCAAATACCCTATTGTAGCGCGCTGACAGGTTAAACCATTGGTCTATAATTTCATCTGGATTGTATGTAACTAAGTATGACTTAAAGCAAAGACATTTTAATGTCTTTGACTAAAAGGCTGGCACATACCTTGGCCAGCGAATTAACCTATCTATTCAACGAGGGAATATTTCCAGCTTTTTGGGTGAGCTTCCTGCAGAAGGTGATCTAAATTCTGTGTTTTATTTATGACCCCTTTTTACCTACAAAATTACTTTTTCTCCAATAATTAACAATATTTTAGTTTCTATAGGAATTAATGTGTCAATATTACTTAAATAAAGTTTGAACATTTACAAATTTTATGTTTCATAAAATATAAAAACAAACCATAATTTTGTTTATCAAAATAAAAGCCACACGATTTTTGTAGTAACTTTATTACTTTACATTAAACGAATATCGGTGTGCCGTACAATGGGTTTAAGAATTACTGCTTTGCTATTGTTACTTTTAAATGCGAAAAACGTTAATACAATATTTTAAGACATGCCACAGTATAAATAGGTACGGAAACATGGGTACCTACGCGTATAATCATGATTTTTATTAAGCAAATGTGTTGGTATGCCTAACCCGAGTTGCATTGTCAACAATTAATTAATTAATACAGTGATACAAAGATATATAAAGTAACTATAAATGAATTAAAATTATACAGCTACAGTATTAAAGTCATTGAAGAAAACTATTTAAAATGTTACCATTTTTCATATAAATGTATGAGATGCACAGCATACAAATATGGCGGTTACGGCTGTCGCCATTAAGTAGGAAACAACTTTTTTAACCTTAGCAAGAAAATAAATTAACATCACATTAGTATCTGTAATTAGGACATTAGCAACGCTAAATTTGACAACTTCCTCCATTTTGGCTTATGTGTCTATAGTAACGTCAAACTGGTAGTGTTTAGTTTTGGTTATTATATCATTGTAGTATTTATTTATAAAGACAATTTGCCGGTAAATAAAATATTGACAACATCCATGCTATATTTGACTTAACACGACATGTCTTAAAATAGCTATTGTTATGAAAAAATGTTAGCCTATTAAGGCGAATCCCTTATTTAATGATTATCGTATAATGTTCGAAGTTGTTTGATTATCATATTTTTATAATATAAAGTTAACATTACACACCTGTGTGCGTGGACTTAGGCCCGATATCCACAAAACTGAGATGAAGAAAGGTCTTGTATTTATTTATATCTATTGGGGAAAATACAAGAAACGTAAGTACAATTTAAACTTGCGATTGATTAACTAAAAGTCGCATTATCTCTATTGGATTACAGGCCTAAGTTGCTCTACACATCAGTGACAAAGCCTCTTAATTCTAAAAATTATAACAAAACAGGATCAAAACAATAAAAAATAATATCGATATAAAATTTATTAAAACAAAACAAGTCAATATTTACAACAACTAAATATTTTTTTTGTATAAACATCATTTTATTTATGTTATTCTAAATGAGAATAGGCTCCCGACCCAAAGCAGTGATTATGGAATAAATTTGGAAACAAAAAACGTTGAAACATTTCAATACAGACATTTTCAGGACAGGTTAAAACTTATCTGAAATTGCAGAGAATTTAATGACTATCAAAATTTACTTTAACGCGAAGTTCTTTGGCGCCCTTAAAATTATATAGATTAACAAAAATGAATTTACCTAAAATATAACGATTTTCTTATTCTGCTGCTCAACTGTTTACAATACCATTTTAGTTATTTCTTCCACGTATAGCTTTTATGAAACCAGTTAACTATACTTTAATGAAATGTAATAATTTAACTACCAATAAAATATGGATTTGGATAATTGATATTTTATAATTACAATGTTGATATTTTTATCGAGAAAGCTTACAATTGATTTCAATTCCACTAGACAACATGAAATTATCCAAGTTTACTAATCTTGTTAATCCTTGATAATCTCATCATTGAAAATCCGTAGCAACTGTTAAACTCCAAGAATAAAATAGTGATCAATTGAAGTCAAGTATCATGCAAATCTGATTTCTGGTAAGGTTTACTTTGCATGTATGAATTTGGTTTTTGAACTTTTATGTAAATTGAGTAATTGTAAAAGGTAGTAAATACTTTCGTTGTCAAAGATAAAAACGCCGAAATTAACAGCAATTTCTTCTTTAAAATTTTCATCGACCGCTATATGTAAGTATATTATTCTATGTATTATTAAATTAATTGTTATAGGTAAATCGAAAACCAGAATTATGCGCGTCGTCATCGACAAATACTTGTGTGGCGAAACCACCGAGCCTATGCATAAATAACTATGAATTAAAATGCTCAGCAATGAAACCGCTTTAGTTCATTGCTAAATGAGCAGTTAGCAACACAATGTACGCAAGTATTGTTTAATAATGTCCCACAACATCTACACTTTTTAAGCAAACCATGTAATGTAAAAATGGTACGCAATTTTACACACAATCTTAAATAATAATAAGGATCCTAATTGCATAACCAGCCTATTAGATATATGTCACAGTGTATGTAATAAATATGCAAGGTAAAAATAGAGTATGGTTTAGGTTAGAGCTAAAAACATCATTCACTACGATCAATAAATAGAAACCAACGAGTATATAAATCTAAAATAACATCAAATGAGTGTACTTAGAGTAACATGGAACGTTCCTCCCTGCAGGGCTAGAATGAGTTATAAAAATCGACATCTCTTCTCCCGAGAAAGCGTTTGACCAATGAACGATCACGCGTATCACGTCATAAACATTTTCTTGCGTTTTTATTGGTCGAACGCTTTCTAGAGAAACGTGATGTCGATTTTTATAGCACACGCTAGTTTAAGTAAAGGTGAACGCATAGTAGAGCGCTCCAAACGCACGTGCCAAAACCAGCGGTATTTTTTATGCTAGAACGCCCAACGATCACATACATCCTAGACTCTAACTAGTATTCCGTGTCTAGGGACTCGGGAACTACGAGGACCATGGTCCCACAACACCCAGACACAGAACAAGTATTTGCTTTTTTTTTTCTTTGCACAAATACTTGTCCTGCCTCGGGAATCGAACCCACCGCCTCCGGGTCATGAGCCGATCTGCTCAACCACTACACCACAGAGGCTGTCAAGATAGATAGGCTTGCGTTTCACTACTTTTCTCCCGATGGTAAGTGACAATGTAGACGACCATATAGCACGCTCGCCCTATAAGAAACCTATTCACTTATGAGGGAGAAAAATGCACATCGAGGTAAAGAGTGAGGTGATCAGCAAATTGTATAGCTTTATGGTTGTCTCTGTCACTCAAACAGATATTATGGGCTATTATCAGGCTTCGTACTCTTTCACTCAAACAGATGATCAGCTAGTGTCAGCTACGCCTCCATGTCACTCGGCACATTATGTGACGTTTTGTCACTTGAGTTCCGTATGACAGAGACAACGAAACCAGCCGTCCCTCTATAGCTCGATGTGCATTAAATATTCACCGCTGGCAATTGTACCTACGTTTTAAAGTTATACTCCCTTAAAATATGCAACTAAGCAAAACAAAACGGACGATTATTGCGTTTTAGATTTTTTAATATTTCGATGCGTAAGGCGCTCCAATTAGCGTTCTCCTAGAAAAAAGTATTTTCCAGACCTTAACCGTTATTATATATCGACTATTTTTGAATACTAGAAACTATCCTTGTTACACTATTGAAATTGAGACTAAAATATTTGAGTCAGATATTTTAAGACGTGATTTTTCAGTGAATAACTTTTCTTTGTTAATTCATAATCATAGAAAAATTATTCAATGCCTTTAGCTTTGACTGGTAAATAAAGGTGTGTTGCCATCGTAAATATAAAATTTCCGAGGAATGTAGGCGTGCATCAAAATTTGTATGAGTAGTATTTGTAAAAGAAAAAATAATTAAAATATAAAAAAATAAATATTTAAAACAAAGTGCTTATATACATAAAAATAATAAATACATAAAATATCATACACATATAATAAATAAATAACAACAACATACTTAATGATATGCAACTAAATAATTTAATTCACGGCAATTAATGTGCTAAGTTGTTATAATTCCTCGTGGCTAATTTATTTAGTACCCTCGTAAGTGCAAGGTCCATATTTTAATAGACCATTTAATATTCGATATAGTTTATTTGTACGCGTCTACTCATTGCACAATAATAAATATCATTTTTATAGTTTAACAGCTTAAAATATCTGACTGCAGGGCTACATTACACTAGAAGGAAGCTAGGATTTAAAACAAACTTAGCTTTACAGATTTAATGATATTTAACAATTAAATTTAATACTCAAATACTCTTTTGAAAAGTTATAATCAATGACAAATTAAAGAAAACAATGGTTTAATTTCTATTATGAACTATCAGTGTTTCTAAAAATGTTGCCGTCCCTTTTTATAAAGGTCGGAATGACAAGGACCGCAATAGTTTTAGGAATGTCAAATTAAGTTAATTTCAGTTTTGAGTGACTGATATTTCAAGTTGAAAAAAATCAAAATAACCATCATCTTATTAAAACACAAATCAGATACTTTTAAATCAATCAATAGTGTAACAAAGGTACCTAACAATAATGAAGTAGGCATAATTAAATATTCTACGTAGTTATGATAAAAATGGAAAATATACTGTACCACCCGGCGTCGCTTGTGTCAGATGTCGTAGTTATTGATCGAATCCGCTATTGTTTGCAATTTCGTGATTAGTTTATATAGTTTGACCTGGAACAAGGATAAATTATAGTTTAAGCGTCTTAGTAATAGTTATCTACTAAAACGATATCAAAAAAGGCCTAAATGTACTCTAGAAAAAATCCTACAGCAAAACCAAACTCTTGAAAATAAGTCCTAAAATCTACCTACTATCCAGATCTCTTGCAGAAAAGCCCTACAACCTAACTAGACCAACTCTTGTGCAAATATATCCTACAATCTACCTACTACCCAGACAAACTTTCAGACCTTCTACATAGACTAACAATAAAACTAGACATTGAATTTATTTTCATATTATTTTTTTATATTTTTGGACGTTTCACACAATGACATCTAGCCCCAAACTAAGCAAAGTACTTATACACTTTTTGTTTGTAAATACATACAGAGAATATAATATAGCACCCAGACACAGAACAAACATCGATGTTCATTTCACAAATTATTGTCCTGGGCGGACACCGAACCGACAAACTACAGCTCAAAATGGGGTTTTGGCGGGAAAACGAAAAAGATTGCGTCGCCGCATTGTATTATTTTCCAAAACTTGTGTTATTTTCAGTGTTAGTGCATAAAATTGGTGGCATTTTATTCGTTAAGTGCTGGATTACAGGCATGAGTGTGAGAAAGTGGTATAATGACGGTGAAACGTTTCTTTTCGTGTTGTTTCCAAAACTCCACAGAAGCTTCTGGTAAAGTTGCCACCACTTTACTAGTAGTATGACTTGGACTAGACTAGTCTGTGGCTTAACTTGATAACTTGGTCTGTGACTTGACTTGACACTATATGATATTAATTAACTTGAGAAATTATCAATTGAAGGGTTGAGAATAAAAAGGGTTTAACTGACAAATTGACAGTTTCGAGAAAATTGACTTTAAACGTCAACGGCGTCATTTTGATGTAGAGTGCTTATAAGGTAATAGAAAAGGTTTATGTAAGTTTCAGTTGCTTGAAAATGTTTTAATTCTATTTTTAAATAATAAATATAGTACTAATTCATACAATTACTGTAAAAATATAATATAATAAAATAAATATAATAATGTTTATATGCTAAGCGTACTGTATTCCTGTGACAGATAAACCGTTTTTAGACTCAAAATCTCGAGATTTAAGCCTCATTTCGGTATTTTAAGAATGTATTATTGAAGATAATTTCACGCTAAATCCAACGATACCCATAAGTCATTTTGTGAAAAAAATCAGATAAACCCTTTTTGTTCTCACCCCTTTAATTACTTGACGCTGGCTAAATATACAAAAGTGTGGAGCCAAAAAATTAGTCAATGAATTAGTAAAGTAAGTAAGTAAGTAAATAAGACAGCGGTATACTGACATACAAGCGACGGGCCCTGGAGGTCCGCTCAGCGCAGGTCGGGGTTGTCGTTGATCTGCTTCTTGATGCGCACCAGCATGCTGGTGTACCACTGGTCCAGGCGCGATATGCTGTCGTACGTCGTCACGGCCTCGGTGAACCCTTCCACGTTCTGCTCCTCCAGGTGCTCGATCAGCTCCTGATCAGTCAAGTGGTATAGGTACAAGAAAGGTAATTTTTTTTGCACGCGCTGTGTGTACCGTTAAATAGACATTTCGGCTGTCATGCAGTAATATTAGAGGCACTTAATACTAAAACAAAATATATTTTTTTTTAAATTGGACCTTGTACTAATGTTCTATAGCATGGTTTGAGTACATACATTTAAGGAAAAGAGTGAATTAAATTCCACGGTGTATAAAATTTTATGTCACTGTGTTTGTTACCATACTCCTCCGAAACGGCTGAACCGACTCTGGTGAAATTTTATATTCACACTTGGTAGGTCTGAGAATAGGTTGTTATCTACTTTTCATCATCATCATCATCCTTTTTCATAACTATAGTATAACAATATAATAATAATAATAGCGCCCAACGATCACATTCATAGATCTTAGACCCTAATTAGGATTCCCTGTCTAGGGACCCAGGAACTACGAGGATCATGCTTCCACAACACTCAGACTCAGAACAAGTATTTGCGCTTTTTTTTTCTGTGTACAAATACTTGTCCTGCCGCGGGAATCGAATCCGCCGCCTCCGGGTTATGAGCCAACCTGCTCAACCACCGCACCACAGAGACTGTCAGATATATATATATATATATATATAACTAGTTGCGCCCCGCAATTTCACCCGCGGATAAAAGTATTTTAATTATTTGCTCATTCCACGGGAAAAATTCATTTTTCCGGCATAAGATGTAGCCTACAAGTTAATCCAATATATAAGCTATCTTGGTACCGAATTTCATCCAAATCCATTCAGCCGTTTGAGCGTGAAGGAGTAACAAACATACACACAAACACACAAACTTTCGCCTTTATAATATTAGTGTGATGGTGGAAAATGACAAAGTATTACCTTGACTAGCTTGCATTCCCGTGTGTCCCCGAAGGCAGGGTACAGCGAGCAGTACTTGTCAAGTGCGTGTTGCGCGTTCAATATGTCCACGCACAAGTGGCACAGCGCTGCGCGGAACATGTACTCTTTAGCGCTGTACTTCAGCAGGCTGTTGTCTAGAGACGACTTGGCGATCTGTGGACAAAAATACGATACCGTAAGCTATATAAAATACGTAGTTTTTAAAGAATCCAACATACTTTTTAATAGGTGGTAGGTCTTTTTGAAAAGTTCGTCTAGGTAGACCACCGCTTTGCCAGTTATTCTGCCGCCAAGCAGTAGTGTGCAAGCACTGCTGTGTTCCGGTTTGAAGGGCACTGTAGCTAGTGAAATTACTGGGCAATTGAGGCTTTACGATCTGATCTCACAGTCTTATTACCAGACTGTGCTGATGTCTCAGGATGACATGCGCAGTGCAATGTCACGCGAAACTTTATATTTTACAGCTCTAAGTGACAATGTTCTGTTATGGGCGGCCGTGTCGCGTAACATCAGGTGAACGACTAGCTAGTCGTGGTATTTTATTTTTTATGTTAGTGATTGATGCGACGAGCTCGCATCAATCACTAACATAAAAAATAAAATAAAAATACACTATGACAAATTGCAAATCCAAAATGGCCGCTACCACAAAATGGCGATATATATTATTTTTAATTTTGTGTCGGTGGTGTTTTAAATTTTGTATTTAATTATTGCAATAACGTACTTATGTAATATTATTCAATTATTTTTTAGTCACGCGTCGCGTCTATCAGACGCTCTGATAAACTTTTGAAAACGCGATGAGCTCCCGGCCCCCACGGACCCAGGGTCTCAACTCCAAACGGCTCAAATATGTAACCGCTACCGAGATTACTATATTTGCGCCGTTTTAGCTGCTCAGCCGAATTAGCCGCGGCGCCCTAACGTGTCGCGGGAAGATGTGACGGCACCATAGTGTCGACGCAAGTAGCGTCCCACACTAAGGGCCGCCCCATCTTCCAGGGAACCAGAGTCATTCCGTCAGGTCTTTTACCATCGTCACGTATGAGACCATTCGGTTCGAGAATAGCTGCGACATTGGCGGTGGTAAGAGCCCGGCGAATGATGTAATGAATAAGCATTGCAATTCAACGGGGCAATGCTGCCAGCATGTTGGGTATGCTACCTTCTGTGGTAGTGGGCTGGAGCATTTGGACTGTCTATGGGTCATCGCGGCCAGTATATAGTCCAAATGATTTTTTTTTTTTGTAGTAGTAGTAGGTAGTTTTTAGTATTAGTTATTAAATCATTGTAGTATTTAGAAAATAAAGGCAATTTGCCGTGTTAAAAAAAAATATTTTTTTGATAAGTAGTATTCAAACGCATACAGTCTTATAATGTACTAATAAACAAGTAAACAAGTAATTTCACCGATTAAATTAAGTATGTCCCGGAAGACGGCGGTTAAAGGTTAAAATTAAAATAACATAATAATTACATTGACTAATGAGTTTTATTGCCATTAGTAGCTGCTAACTCATGCAATCGTGCAATGATGCAAAAAAAATGCAATGTATTCGACCAATTTTCTCTATACTTACTAATAAAATCCAAGATAACTTTTTTTTAAAGCAAATAAGTTTTGGTATCATTTTTTCGTATCGATTGTTCATCTTATTTCGGTTATTACGACTAGTCACCTTTTATTACGATTTCAACAAAACGAGCGTGCTTTAGACCACACGACTGAAGTAAAACTTTTTCAGTTTAGCTCCATCTACCGGCCGATAAAACTTTGTTTTGCTTTATTTAATGTTACTGTCACCTTAACAATCGTAAATTGTCATTTTACCGGACATACCAACATAATAATATTTTTTTAAACTTTGTTATGTTGACAATGGAGGTCCACGTGAACCAACTTCAACTTCCGTTCGCCTCACATTCACCACCTTACTCCCGTTAAAAGTTTTACTTCAATATATGCAGATGTACCTGTTCATAGATCTGTATCGCCTTGTCATAATGCTCCAACTGCGCGGCGTACTGCGCCAGTTTCAGCATACACTTGTTAGCGGAGGAGGTTGACTCCTCACCGCGGAAGTAGTCCGCGGCCTGCTCGTAATGCTGCATCGCGCGAGCGAGGTCCACGCACTCTGTCTCGTATAACTCTGCTATGTTCTGGAAACGATATAAAACGTTTTATTTACCAATTTAAATTATTCTATGTTCTGGAAACGATATAAAACGGTTGATTTACCAGTTTTAATTGTGCTATGTTCTGGAAACGATATAAAACAGTTTAATCGCCAGTTTTAATTATGCTATGTTCTGGAAACGATACAAAACGGTAGATTTACCAGTTTTAATTGTGCTATGTTCTGGAAACGATATAAAACAGTATAATCGCCAGTTTTAATTATGCTATGTTCTGGAAACGATACAAAACACTAGATTTACCAGTTTTAATTGTGCTATGTTCTGGAAACGACATAAAACAGTTTAATCGCCAGTTTTAATTATGCTATGTTCTGGAAACGACATAAAACGGTTTCATCGCAAATTTTAACTATGCTATGTTCAGGAAACGATACAAAACGGTTTCATCATCAGTTTTAATATGCTATGTCCTGGAAAAGATACGGGGGGGGGGGACTACAGACCGGCTGCTTGCATCTTGTATACCAGCTCCTCGCGGTTCTGACCAGATAGTCAGTCCATTTACTGGGTGCCTACGCTGCGTCTTCCGGTTGGTTGCCATTCAAGAACCAGTATCAAATAAAAAAAATCACACTAATATTATAAAGACGAAAGTTTGTATGTGTGTATGTGTGTGTATTTGTTACTCCTTGACGCTCAAACGGCTGAGTGGATTTGGATGAAATTCGGTACCAAATAGCTTATACACTGGTTTAACATATAGGCTACATTTTATGGGGCGCAACTAGTTGGTAATAAAACTTTACCTGATGCTGTTTAGCGGCAACAGTAAACCGCCCCATGTCGGTGTAGATTTCAATGGCTTTTAGAATGCAGGACACTGCCTCTGTGACAATAAAATATCATTATGAAGTAACATAATAAGCGAACTTATTTGACAGCCTCTGTGGCGTGGTGCTTGAGCAGGTCGGCTCATAAACCGGAGGCAGCGGGGTCGATTCCCGCGGCAGGACAAGTATTTGCGAGCAGGAAAAGAAGTGCAAATACTTATTGTGGGACCATGGTTCCTTGTAGATCCTGGTTCCCTAGATACAGGGAATCTTAGTTAGGGTCCAGGATCTATGTATGTGATCTTTGTTTCAAATAAAGGCAATTGAAGTCGATTTAACTGCTTTCATTAAAATCATGTTATAAAAACATGGCTAATATTATAAAGGCGAAAGTTTGTATGTGTGTATGTTTGTTACTTCTTCACGCTCAAACGGCTGAATGGATTTGGATGAAATTCGTTACCAAGATAGCTTATACACTGGATTAACATATAGGCAACATTTTATCCCGGAAAAGTGAAATGTTTCCGAGGGATGAGCAAATAATTGAAATACTTTTTATCCGCGGGTGAAACCGCGGGGCGCAAGTAGTATAATATAAACTAACCATGTAGTAATTTGATTGATAATAAACAAGTGCTATTTCCGTGTACAGATAAGAAACTACACACAATAATGACCAAAAACTGCGGCCTTGAGCGGTTGATAAATGTTATGATAACAAAACTATCTGATAAAGGTGATGCAGAGCAGGATGCTTATCTGTGATGTATTTACAAACAAAAAAAAGTATCTAAGTATTGAATCAGTTATCTGGTTCCCATAGTACAAGCTTTGCTTAGTTTGGGGCTAGATGGCGTTGCGTGAGATGTTCACACATATTATTATTATTAATAGAAACATTGTCATGTTTACTTTCACCACAGAATAAATAATATTACTAACGTATAGAATATTCACTTCGCAAAGACAATTTATGTAGGAATTATGAGTGATTTGGAACGTATCGTGAGATGATTGGAGTGGATGATTGGAAGGATGAATGAATGCATGAAGAGTGAAAGAAATAGCGATAGATAATGGAAGACGGCAGAATGAAGCTAGGGCGGAAAGTTTTTGTTAACAAGAATTTTATATAATAAATCCAAGTTGTGCTGCGAAATCTTTGTTTACTTTCTGGCCCCAACGCAGAAAAATCCTACATTTATATTTATTCAATTCAATTGATAAAATTAAGCGAGGTTATCTCAATTAACTTGACTCGAACCCACTAAAACCGTCGTCCGCCGTACCGGGGCGAGAAGGGGTCGCGAGTGCAGTCCAGCTAACTCGCCCCCGAGAAACCTACATACTGCCCCAACTAGTTTATAAAACAAAGAGGAAATGCACGTGAGCTTGCGGTCGATAACCTCTGAAATTACAACACGAAAACAATACAGGGGCATTTTATATCGCACCAAAATAACAGGAAAAAGGGTATTTTATACATCAAAGATAAGCATATAATTATATCTATATATACACAAAATTGCAAACGTAACAATTAAAAATACTTTACTGGCAAACACCCAGGCTATGGTTATCTTCCGCTTCGATACATTGGCGTCCTATTCGGGCAATTTTTAATACAAATAGGGGCGAAAATGGCGTAAATTCGACGCACATTCAACTTTACATAGCCGATGTAAGGTTTTTAAGATCAGAATTGGGATGGCAGGACCGTCTTATTATAGACATTGTCTACTATATATTTTTTTTTGTTTTATTGTCTTGGTAATAACCTAAATAATTCCGTAAAACGATTATTCCAGACTGAACGGATTTTTTTGAAACTAAAAAAAAATTATATTAATGACCTGAAAATTATCGACGTACATTAAAATGCATTCAGAATTGAGAACATATAAACTTAAAATCACACTAATATTATAAAGGCGAAAGTTTGAATATGTGTTTGTGTGTATATATGTTTGTTACTTCTTCACGCTCAAATGGCTGAATGGAATTGGATGAAATTCGGTACCAAGATAGCTTATACACTGGATAAACATATAGGCTACATTTTATCCCGGAAAAGTGAAATTTTCCCGTGGGATGAGCAAATAATTAAAATACTTTTCATTCGCGGGTGAAACCGCGGGGCGCCACTAGTTAAACATAACCACCGTTCAAAGTGGCGCACTGTGAGGAGCCCAATTTTGAACTCGTCCGGCTGATGATGGTAAAAATTAAAAGGAATATACGGACTATAAACCACGGACGGAGCAACCTTGTTTTACGAATTACGAATAACATAGCGTGGTAAAACGTGTACTCTACTCCCCTGATACCGAAGACTCGTCTAGTATTGCGCGTTTGCAATTTGCATAGCCTAGTAATGTTTAGTTAGGGTAGACAGATCGATATACACAGACACTAGATAACTAGACACTAGCTACTGAAATTACTGGGTAAAAAAGGACTTTTACGTGCTAAGTTCTGTTAACAATATAGGATTATTTACACATTACACACATTAAATGTAAAAGAGTTGCTATAGTTAGTCAAGTTATTTACAATATTTATCGTCAAAAGTAGTATTGAATAGTTTAATTGACTTGTGGACGATTTGTTGACTTGCCACTTGGTGGCGTCGTTGTCGACTGTCATGGCCGAAACTTGTTCCGTCGCCTCTTTAAAAAGGGCAGAACGTTGTTCAGTGGAGTTCAGTTGGTCTTCGGCAGCGGAGTGAATAACACGAAACTATTGCCGATATACTGTGAAACAGGAAACATATCTGGAGGTTGTTTATTAATTGTGCAGCAAATGTCTATGAAGTTTAGTTTTAATAGTTCATTGATAACCTCAAGTTCAAGTTCAAGTCAATTATAAGTTTTTCTTGATATTTTTATATTTCATTGGTGGAACAATAAAGAGTTCTCTATCTATCTCAATACCGGATAAATAAAAGTTTTATTGTTGCTTTTCACTACATATATTGTTCTCACGAATCGAACACATAATTCACACAATACTTACTTATTATTAAATAGTTTGAAAATTATCGTGAATATGACACATTTTGTAAGATAAATAACGGCTAAAACTCACGTCAGTTAAAAGTCGAAATTACTCCGACCATGTTTCGGACATATTCGATGTCCTTCTTCTGGGAGCCAGTTACTAACGCAAGCCGCGGCGGCTTTCGCGAGCGTCAGCACGTAACTGACTTTTAATTGACGTGAGTTTTAGCCGTTATTTATCTTAGAAAATATTATTAAACTTACTTATAAAGTGAGTAAGCCCGGGGTGTGTGAGACACGCGTCTCAAAAGGCTATACTCTTATGCAACTCTTTTATTATTAACGCGCCCCTTATATAGGTCGGCGCTGGCGACGTCAACAACGTAAGCAAACTAGTGTCCCTACAGACTTATGACCCGGGGGGTCATCATGGAGCTTTGATTACAATGCCACAGGAGAAATTTCATTCTGAATTCCACAATAGTTATTCACATGAACCGCGTATTGAAACTGTAAAACCTATACATTTGTGTTTCTGTCTGCCATCAAGTTACATGCATAGCTGATCTCACAATCTAGAAATCTTACTAAGACTGTGATGAGGTCTCAGGATGACGTGCGCAGTGTATCACTATCACGCAAAACTTTATTTATTATTTATTTATTTCACAAAATCCACAGATCTTAAGCTAAGAAATAGTTTCACTTAATATTAGAACTTACATCCAATTACGGATTTACTTTATTTTATAAAATTCCATATTGACTGGCCTGATAGTTCAGTTGGTAGTAGCTCTGCTTTCAGAACTGTAGGTTGTGGGTTCGATTCCCACCAATGACAAACATTTGCGTTATGAACATAGCTGTTTGTTCTGAGTCTGGGTGTTATATTGTATTCTATGTATGTATTACAAACAAAAAGTATCTAAGTATTGTATCAGTTATCCGGTTCCCATAGTACAAGCTTTGCTTAGTTTGGGGCTAGATGGCGCTGTGTGAAATGTCCACAAATATATATTTATTTATTCATTTATTTATTATTATTTATTTTACAGTTTCATGTTATGGGCGATCGTGTCACTTAACGTCAGGCGAACGATTAGCTCGTCACGTCCTTCATTAAAATAACAAAACTGAATTATTATAATCACCGCAATTACAAACGAAAGCGCGTTAGGTTATTTAGGTACTGTTGAAGCGTGAACAATTACGTAATTTGACTTCGCCATTTCAAAGACACGACAGTTTCTTTCAACCTCTAATAGCTAAAACGATATTGTAATTCATTATTATTAGACGGTAACCACCGGAGTGAGCTAAATATCTGAAACGACGGACGCCATAATGAAAAAACATGAAAAGACGCGCGGATAAGCGTGTGCATCGGATAGGCATTTTTTTCGAGGATACATTATTTAGGCATTTTGTCATAAAGACAAGAAATATGAGATACTCGTGCCGAATTCTTAAAGGCTCTATTGGCACACAGCCAGAAATATGTCTGTCTTTCGATATAGGAAGCAAGCAGAGAATGTGAGTAAGGTACCTACTACAAGGAAGTCTAGGATGTTAATGGAAAAAACCAATGGACTAGTCAATTGATTTAGATTTGACAGCCTCTGTGGAGTGGTGGTTGAGCAGCTCGTCTCATGATCCGGAGGCGGCGGGTTCGATTCCCGCAGTAGGGCAAGTATTTGTGCACAGAAAAAAGCGCAAATACTTGTTCTGAGTCTGGGTGTTGTGGAACCATGGTCCTCATAGTTCCTGGGTCCCTAGACACAGGGAATCCTAACTAGGGTTCAGGATCTATGTATGTGATCGTTGGGCGTCATTATTACTATTATTAATTAATTTATTAAACAAACGATTAAAATCGTCATTCATTCGTTGGGGGCTAGGTTTCCACAGACACACCAATACATACCCAGCACACACCCCTGTTTGTTCGAGGATTGAAAATTATTTATTGTGTCGCACTATAAAATATGATTTATTCTCACATGTATCTTAAATTAGAGTGAGAAGATATGGAAAGAGAGAGATTCGAAACTTGCCATTTCAAGACGAAGTCAAGTAAGTATGTAGATACTTACTTGACATGGAAAACTACATCAACGAAACTAATTTAACTTACGAGTTCTCGAATCTTAACGTTGCGCATTTTAGATGTATATGCGCATATGCGATGGCATATGAATCCTATGTTGAATATTTTATTTTGAGTACGATGTTTTCCGAAGCTCCTTACTGGCAGGAGTAGTGATAACGGGAAACGATTACATTGCATGGTACTCTTGTAAAATGCTCCTGCGAGCTATATCGCAAGAGTTTCAATGATACATAACTCCATCTGCTAGTAACTTCTACCCGCGGTTTTGCCCGCGTGGCCTATAGGAAAATAATTCAACCACCCATTTCACCCTCTTAGGGGTGGAATTTCAAAAAACCCTTTCTTAGTGGATACCTGCACTTTACAAAGAATACACCCTCAAAATTTCAAGTCTCTAGGACCAGCTGTTTAGGCTGTGTGTTGATATATAAGTCAGTCATTCAGTCAGTCAGGACTTTAAATTTTATATGTATAAAAGATAAGACGGCGACATCTTAGTTTTACTGTAATAATGCATGAAAAAGCTTTTTATTATGCATTTATAATTAGAAGATGAAGAAACTTTTGAAATTCATGATGATAAGATCGATATATTTACTATCGGCAGGAATATACACAAAAAATAGCGTGTTTTTAGGGACTAATAGGAGGCTGTATTAGCAGTCAACTGGTTTAAATGCCCTTTGAATAAATAAGAAATCTATTTATTCATGTAACATACACTGTTCCTCTAACTGATACAGCACATAAAAGACAATAAACTATTAAATTCAAATGACCCACATTAACCTCAGCGTAATTTAACAATGTATTTGTGATTAAGTTTATTTATTTTAATTTATTTAAATCCACTGTTGAATTGAGAACATGCTGTACAGCATTTCTGAAGGTAATTCAATGTTCAAACCAAATAGGTATTAGACTAATTTATTTTATGAAATATATACTATCCTATCCTACTCCTATTAACTATTGTACATGGGAAAGTTTATGTTGTATGACAGTTGAAAGAGAATTATAATAATAACATTTAAAAAAGGGTTAAGTCGCCTTAACTTCATACTATGCTTGGATGGCATATTTTTTCAATTATTTTGATTTAAAGTCCATACCATTTAGCTGATTTTAATGAAACTTCTATGGGACCAACCTGAAAGTTTATTGATTCAAATGAAAATGTATTTTTCAAATCCGTTTATAAATGATGCGAGTTCTACAGTAACAAACATTAAAATAAACACATACAATTCAATTGAGAACCTCCCCATTTTGTAGTCAGTTAAAACATGAAATTTGGTGTGTACATACTTTAAGTCCTGAAGTAAAGTAATTAGTCAGCTCCAACATCATCATTGTCATAGTCATAAGTATTAACTTCATGATAGCTCTATATCTGTAGATGATTAGTAGACCAGTAGGTCTACACAATCTCTGTAGTACCTACAGACTAGTACTCTGTAGTAATATAATTTTGACTTGTAAAAGTGCTAAAATTAGCAATAAATTATTAGTTGCAATAAATCTTTTGACTTTGACTTAGCAGCAGTGACCTCACACACAATTTGTAACTTCAGAGAAGCTCCAATATAGTTCCACACAAGCATTGTATTTAAAATAGTGAACTTTATAAAATTCATGGTGGTACTTCATTACAAAAGTTCTTAGTGCTATTGATAAAACTAGGTGACATTTTAAACAGAATAGTGTAAATTAGTTAATTGCTTATTCATCTAGGCATTTATCATCTCAGAGATGACACAATTTGAAGTACAATCTTCGTAAAATTTGTAATTAGTAGATTACTCTATGAACAAGCTAAGTTTAAATGATGTTCAGAAGTACAAAATGTAATCAATAATTCGAGTGGAATCACTATTTAATCCTCATGACTATTTAGTAAAAATATATTTGGAAATATTTCTAGTCATATATTTGTCGTAAATAAATGAAATATTCTTACCATTTGGGTCACACTTCTTATAACAGTTAGAAGCATCTACAAAGTTTGTTGCAGCATCATGTCTGACGCCAGCCTTGAGGTGGAGTTGGGCAGCAAGGCAGAATGCCTGCCCCGCTTGGGCCCACTTCTTTGCCATTTTGAACAGGTTTGCGGCACGAAGGTAGCAGTCTACTGCTTCTTCTACTTTCGAGGAGCCCCTGTTTAGTGAAATATGTAAATTGGAGTTAAAATCAATGGAGTTTTCCTATTGATTGTAAATGACAGCCACGCATTTTCAGGGTGTATCAGGCCTATATAGGAAACGAAAATTGTTTTAAATAAATAATTCAACATCCTATTTCACCCTCTTGGAGGTGGAATTTCAAAAAACCCTTTCTTAGTGGATACCTACACTTTACAAAGAACACACCCTCCTAATTTCAAATCATTAGGACCAGCGGTTCAGGCTGTGCGTTGATATATATAAGTCAGTCAGTCAGGACTTTGAATTTTATATGTATAGATGTAAAATGTGGAAATCTTGAGCATTGGCTCCACATGAATCATACTTTCAAATAAAAAAATTATCCACACCTAGCAATAACCAAACATGTGAGAATTAGGGTTTAGGTACTATATCTGTGATATCAAACTGACTAATTGTTTAGTACTTACGTTTAATGAGTTAGATTGATGAACTAAGTGCTAAAATAATGTTTTCAACTAGTACAAGTTTGGTAAGAAATTGATCTAGGGCAAAAACTGATATGGTAAAATAAATTGCACTTCTTTAAGAACAATAATTAGGACTAGAACACATAATCAACAAAGAAATACGGTAAATCTCATTGTTCTCACCCGAACAGCGATCCGAGGAAGGATTTCGATGAATTCAACTTCTTCTCCGCTTCCGCCATCAATTGCATAGCTTTCTGTTCGTTATCAGCCATATTTCTGGCTTTTTTACCACTAATTCACAAATAAAAAGTTAAGATTTCTCTTGAATTTTACAATTTATTGACAAAATGTCGTCAGCGAACCTGCGTGAAAATCAGTCGCTGTCATCGATTGACTGGGTGTTGCCATTTGCATTTGCAATTGCCATCACAGACATGTAAAATATTTTTATGGATGCGCTCATCACGAACAAAAGTAATCTGTTTTATAAAGGTTATTTGTGAAATCTACTCTGCGGACTACAATGTTTATTATTTCTTTAATCTGTGATTTTTTTCTATTAACCAAGGAATTTATACGGAACGGGAAGGTTCATGGCTACAAGTCCTAATTAAATTATAAAAAAACATTATTACATTGCGATAAGGTTTAATATCATTTTTAGATTGTCTTAAACCTTTCGGAGGTACAAACCATATAAAAATTCCGTGATTGTAAAAATTGTGCTGTGGACTGCGCGGTGGCACATACGAAGTAATACTACGTTCTTACTACGCTAGGAATTGTTCTATTAACATATTAGGTTGGTATATACAAGCGTGGCAGCACCACACAGGTAGCAACGATAGTCCTAGAGAATCTGCATACATAGCTAACCAAAAAGGTAACATCCTTAATTCTTGAGGACTACAGTACCTCATCAACCTCACCTATAGTTGTAAAAAACCGTTTAAACTATTAAAACTATAATTAACGGCTTAAAATCGGAAATAAATGGTTTAAAACGGTTGAAAACCCGACTATGCAGATAAAAAGGAGCTCATATTTCGTACATACAAGCGTTTGATTTGTTATTCATTCAGTTCACTTATTAATTATTCAATATTTTGCTGTTCTAATTAACAAAGGTTAATTTTAATATTGTTTTAGTTACATAATAAATGTAGGTGCGTTTAAATCATAATAATTATAATCCATGTCGAAAGATAGTCGTGAGTAGTCCTCTCGTCTAGTCTAGTAGTAGTACTCTCGAAAATATAGAAGTTTTTCACCCAGTACCCGCGGTGGTAGGTGCTACTTACATACGTCACCCAGCTGGCTGTCACCGTGCGCCGCGAATGCCGCGGGCGTCGCCGTTCTAACCGTAGTACTATACTAATACTTTATTTTTTCTCTTTTGCCAGAGTAAATAAGTTATAAATTATACGTACCCGCATAATTTATATTATCTTGGGACGGAATACGATATATATATATACCTATTAAGGTACCCGGTACTAGCGTTCGGTTATATTGTCCATTCCCAATAGTTCAATTGTTGTACTGGTGGGACTTCATACTCTCTGCCCGGTATTAGGTATTGCGATGTGATAAACTATGACATACTTGATATTAAAAAATGTTTAAGTATATGCTAGCCCTACACGATCCACTCATACTTTAGAATTATGAGGTAGGTATGTTTACGAAATGAAACACAGATTAAACTTTAAACTTTATTGAGTTTATAGATAGAACGCCCCGTTTTGCGAATTTGAAGGTAGGTACACTTTTGAAGCATTTTTGCCTGGAGCTTTCCTAACACGAATTTCTCTTACAGCCTAAGTAGATAAAGTTTTGAGGAAATCACTCCTAACAAAAATATATTCTCCAACAACTCATGCTGCAATTCACTTATTTCAAAGAGTAAGAGACGGATTTTTATCTTTAACTAGCTGCACCCCGTGGTTTCATCCGAGTGGAAAAAAATCTAATTTTCCGCTCAACATTCTTAATTTTTTCTTTCATAAGTGCCTTCTGAAAATAGTAAACACGACAAAATAATAATTGGCGAAAATATTCCATCTGTTCACTCGTGATTTGTGATGCGATGACCAAGGTAGATTTAGTAAAGTTAGAGATTATTATATATAATAGGTCTTTACCTATGAAATTGCCGTATTGCAGTACAGACTTTTTCAAACAAAAAAAAGTTTTGATTGGCTATGAATTCTAAATTCAAATTAATTTTGTTTTGAAAATATGACATTGATTTACAATATAAGTCTTTTGTTTATTGATTAGCGTTGTATTTTCATTACATTTCAACATTTTTCCTCATAATGGATACTTTGAAATTTCGTGTAATTATGGAATATGAGTTCCGTCATGGCACCAACGCGGCACAAACGACACGTAACATCAACGACGTTTACGGAGAGAACTGTACAAACGAACGTACAACCCGTTATTGGTTTGCTCGGTTCCGTTCTGGGAATTTTGACTTGAAAAATGAACCTCGTGGTCGTCCGGAAACTTTGGTCAACAATGATGAATTAAAGGCGATTGTGGAAGCTGATGAATCTCAATCTACAGCTGAGCTGGCAGCAGCTTTTGATGTTAGCATCAAAACAATATTGGTCCATTTGCGACAGATTGACAAGATAAAAAAGCTTGATAGATGGGTGCCCTACGAACTTAACGATCGCCAGCGCAACGTACGCGTCGAGACTTGCCTTGCGCTGCTTAACAGGCACAGAAATGAAGGAATTTTGAACCGAATTGTTACGTGCGACGAAAAATGGATTCTTTTTGACAATCGAAAGCGCTCAGCAAGTTGGTTAGATCCTGGTTCGGTACCAAAGCAATGTGCAAAACGAAAAATGACCCCTAGAAAGGTGATGGTCACAGTTTGGTGGTCTAGTGCTGGTGTGATTCATCATAGCTTTATACAAATCGGCGAGAGCATTACTGCAGATGTGTACATTGAAGAACTGACCACAATGATGGCGAAACTCGCACGTCTGCAACCAGCTTTGGTCAATCGGTCGTCTCCACTGCTACTTCACGACAACGCGCGACCCCATACTGCACAACAGACCGTCTCTAAGCTGCATGAGTTGGGTTTGGAAGCTCTCCCTCATCCGCCATACTCACCAGATCTTGCGCCTACCGACTATTAATTTTTCCAAAATTTGGACAACTTTTTAGCGGGAAAAAAATTCAATTCCCGAGAGGCAGTACAAAACGCCTTTGAAGAGTTTGTTGTCTCCCGTCCTGCTGATTTTTTCAAGAAGGGCATCCATAAACTGCCACATCGTTGGCAAAGATGCATTGATTGCAGGGGTGATTACTTTGAATAAAAGAAATGAATAAGTTCGAAAAAAAAAATACTTTAACTTTTTTCAAACAAAACGGCAATTTCATAGGTAAAGACCTAATATATATATATATATATGTGTGTGTGTTGGGAATGTTTTTTCCCCATTCATCGCTACTGAGTATTTTTCGTCCTAGCCTGTCTTCACCACTGGCAGCGTATTGTTTGGTAAAATATTTTATACAGGTTTAGCAAATTGCAACATGAATTTGGTCTACGACTCCAGCTAGATAATATTTATTTTCAACCGATATAATATAATTTATAACATAGACACCTATAGATAGTGCTACTAATACTGTGACAATGAATATATAATGCTATGGTTATATATGGTTCATCCGAATGGTGTTACCAGTCTACCTTATTAAATACAGACACAATGCTACATAATTTGTGATAGTATTGTCATTGTAATGAGAGGTATAATTAAAAATTATTTTACTAATAAATAAATACACAAACGGTTTTAAGATTACATATTTTATAATTTATTCATGGTATGTTTGAAACTTACAATGAGGCTGAAACTGGACCCATCGATAAAAGCAGGTCGAAAAAGTAAAAACTAAAATAAAAAAGCATAAAATAATATTAATTGATTTATTTTCATAAATAAACTAAATTGGATATCTAAAGATGCGATAGATCTAGCAAATAACGTAGCAGAGGTTTATTTACATAAAACGTAACTAAAGGATAAAAGTAAAAGAATAAAATGTACAACTTAAAAATTTGAAAGGTATGAGTACTAAAATTAATTCATAAAATGTGGTAAACCTAATATTTTCTCTTACAAAATCAAATTAAATGATTGTAATATAAACCTAAAGCGAATTCCACTATAGAAATCAGTCGAACCCACGACACATCACAGCAACCATCAAAATAAAACGGTATGGCCAACTGAAATAATATAATAAACGACTAAGCACTGGATTTCACCTGGCAAGTCCAATTAAACGATTTCAACCACCAGTGTTGCCACTAAAGATTATAAAAATATTGCACAAAAATAAAAGCGATGAAAACAGATCTCATACGAAACTGCAAATGATATTAAATATCATTAATTTGGACTCAAATAGTTCACTGACATATACTAAAATCCATTTTTATATCAAGACACTCATCTTTATACAACTCTAAGATAATTATATGATTTTGCTTCTGTAAAGTGTCTAGTAAACTAGGGCATACACGGGTAAGAACAAAATTAGCACTATGTACTATGTGAACCGACTACTATTATCATTTATTTACATATACTATTGAATCGCACGTACTGACGCATTTTAAACTCTAACATGTAGAGTAACTTGTATAATTTACTTAACTTTAGTGTTTAACCGCTAATGATTTTTTATTCTATGTGAACGTTAGATTTTTCTACTTGCAACACATGTGCAGCAGCGTTTTTGCTGCCATAATAATCACATTATCTACACAAACCTATCTTTTAAACGTGACATAATGGCAACATTTTGTACAATACTTTGTCCAAACGTTAGAAAAATATATTAAGATATATGTTTTAAATATATAAATAAAGACTATTTTTAATACTTTGAAAAAATTATACAGTCTTTTGAAATCAAAATATCACATGAAATGAATCAATATTAATAATAATATACTTTAACTAGTACATTTGTACAAAGTATTGTTATTTTATCAGTATGAATAGAAAATGGCATAGAACAGGTTATAATATAATTATTTGGCAATATGCAACTGCGTAACTTCATACAATCTGTACACAGAAACTTTGATCTCATGTTGAATACATTAAAATATTTAAGACTTGATAAAATAAAAATACAAATGCTTTATCGCCTTTTTTCAATAATTGAGTTAACATAATGCTAAATAATAGATTGCCTTTATAACGATTTTAGAATACTATTCACTTCACAATATAAGATTATTTGCCTAGGCATTAGTGTTTGTAGCTTAAAATCTTGCATCTTGGATATAATATATTTGGATTATAAAACGACACGGGACAAAGCACCTATTTCATTATATTCACAACAGCGGATAAATAAACATACACACCTATAACAACTAATTTTCATAACAATCTAATGTATATTAACCATCTATACATAATATAGTTGACGACGATTATAACTTTACATGATTACTTGTGATATAGTGATATAAATATTATTGTTATAAGTTATAACAAAAGCGTTGAAAAGAGTTATCAAATGGCTAAATAGCTTTATAATTAGTTTTTTCAGCTGTTGTTATTTCGTTTCCTATACTAAATCATAAGTCAAAGGATTTTGTGTAAGTACAAAACGTTTTGATTTGTAATAAATTAATGATAAGGTTTTTCAACATTTTGTTAAAATGTAGGGTATTGTGTAATAGCGCATTTATCTCAATCGTATGAAATGTTTTAGAGTATTTTTCAAACCGTGTCACGTTAATTTTATGGTAGAGTACCATTCTACCATTGGTAGACTCTAGACAGTTAGAATTAATCAAACAGATTATAAATAGCGACATTCAAGGTCTGAACTATGAAATAAAGCATTCATAAAATCTTTTGTACAATATTATGGAATGTGATGTGTAGATATAATTCATACAAACAAATAATTTAAATATAAATATAAAATTTCCGCACCGTATTCATAAGAATTTCATTTAAAATAACTCATAAGTTAAAGAATACTAATGATGTCTCTAAAAATTGTTTAAATTTTTGCTGTAAACGAATATAAGAAAATATTACGGCCCATACACGCGAAAATATAAATATATTTTAATAGTACTATATACCACTAAATAAAGCGGTAACATATTCCCTCATTTCATAAGCTAACTAAAATTTGACTAAATCATTAATATAACACCAAACGAAATGCCAATAATAATGTAGAATCTGAAATTATCGTGGAAAATACATTTGAGTTCTGTATTGGAGACCAATCCGTTTCAATATATTATAAATTGATGCTTATGTTCAACAGTACATTGACGCTATGTTTGCTAAGTTTATATCGTATGCATAATAACATGTAACAACAATACCTACGGATCGAAACGTAACAAAACTGTGTACAATGGTAATCGCGCACTTATCGCCCCAACTCGAAAACTTTATAAACGACTAAACATGTTTAAATAAAGCTAAAATAAGTTCCAGTATTAAGTAAACGCGTGGTTAGATTTAATAACTCGTCTTAATAGTTAGGTACGAGCAGAGGCGATCAGCGTTGGACTTTTTCATTCAAGGAACGTATGACGACATTTCGTTTCGTTCACCGAACGTATGACCGACTGACTTGCTTCATTCTGTACATAAGCATGAACCAAACTTTGTTTGTAACGTGTTTAACTGAATTGGTTAGTGGTCGGTTGGGGCGGCACGGCGGGTCTCATGGGCGCTTGCATACCCATGGGCATCATGGGAGCTCCGCCCATGCCCATTACCATGCCTGGCTGTTGCTGGAAAGACGGGAATCGAACGTTTGACAGTTGTAGATTGATGTGAGTTAGGAGCTTGGAAGTGACTGTGGCTTTGTTTTTTTAAATGTATTTTAATGATTAAACGTTGTTATTCCCTTAAATTGTTCAATGATTGGGATATCCCAAAGCATTGAATGAGTACTAATGACCAAGTATATGTATTTTCACAGGTATGTAGAGTAATGAAATATTAGAAATGTAGATTACGAGCCAATCAAGCCAACTCATTTAAATACATACTTCAAGTAAACAATGAAAAAGAGTCTCTAAACAACTAAATCATGCTCGAAATCCATTCACATCCATGCTTTAACACTATACACCATTACTCACAAAAATTAAAATAACAGTAAGTTATTTGTCTCTTTCATTCACGTGAATGTCACCGCGTAAAAACGAAACAAATCTTTGTGACAGTTATAAAACGGTATTTTATGAGTAAAGATGTGGTTAAACCGAGAACACGAGAGGGTAATATAAGATAGTTAAAACATACCTGTTACAGGAGCGATCTTTCTCAAGAACCTACGAGAGAATGAGCTAACAGTGGGATAATAAAGCAAAAAATCTACAGGTTTCAGGAAGAGGGTAGGTCTAAATCTAAAGCAAATAATAAAATACAGCGCAACTTACCATGATATAATGCGGGGGGTGGTATGCGTGTGGCAAAGTATGGGGCATGGGTGGTATATTCATGCCGGGGCCCTGCAAAACGCAAAATATACGAAGCATGCTACGGGACAGGATTTTCAGCTCTATGTCTTAAGGCATAAAGTTTTGCAAAAATAAAGTGAAAATTCAAGTGTGAGAAGGTAAGTTGTAGCGCAACGTATGCAACATGGAAAGCGATAGCTTTGGGAGAAAAGAAATTAGGTGTGTTTTAGGTATTCACAAGTTACTGATATTTAGGTTTATTTGTTAAATATCAGGGATATCAATAAACGTTTAACATCGTTAATTAATATAAAACACAACATAAATAATAACAAAATCATGTATTGTTATTTTGCTTTCATTCGTTAAACAGTGTGTATCAATTCAAAATGAATATGATCTGGCGGTTGTCACATTCGGTGTATTTAGACCTAACATAATTAATGAAAATAAAAAACAAGCAGTTGTATTGCTTTGAAGAACAGTTTTGAATTAACATTTGTGTTCCTCTGCTTTTGGACATATCTTCATTTAATTATTTCGTTTAGATTAACCACAACAGTTAAGATGTTATTTATCACCTAAGCTTTAAGAACCAAATTGATCCAACGCATGCGATGTAGGATGCCATCTAAGAAAATTAAAAACTATAACATTATAGTTTCAATGGAAATTGAAACAGAAACCTCAAAAGTTCTGTCATAATTTTGGACTGTCCAATATTCGTGAATTTTTGCACAAAAAGGCATCGACTTCGCAGGACCATTGCGGTTCACTTTTCAGCTGAGATACGTACCATAGGTCTGTAGCCAGCTCCGGTGGTCGCCTGCATTGGTTGCGGGGTCCAGGTAGCTCCCGGCTTGCTCGCGTTCTTCGGCGAGTTCCATTGCATGGGTCTAATCGAGATTTACGTCGTCAGGTTGGTATAGCGGTGTAGCAATGGCTTAACGTGAATGAAAGCTTGTGGTTGGTACTAGCTGTGCTGTACTTACAGGATAATTCGTTGTGATTGTTCCATTTCCAAACATACTTCATAAGGATTAATTGTTTTAAAAATGCTATAATTGAATCACGTTTGGCACTTTTTAAATTGTAAAGTCTCAGATTAACAGCTTGTAGTCACATATTTTTGTCTATATTGTCGCTAGTGCGCTTTGCAGAGTAACTCTATGAAAACATTCGTACACAAGCTGACGAGAAGAGTAGGAAAAAAAAATTATATTGAAATTACTTGGGAAGCGTTTTAGGAATGATTGGCCGCGTGATTTTAAACATTATAAATTATTGGGACGTTTCTATCAAATCGACTATGCTGACAATTTTATTTGTTTGTGAATTTTGTGTTTGTTGATTGTCTTGAAATAGGTCTGTAGGTATTAATTAATGTGTTTTTTATGCTTTATAAACAAAACGCCCTATTCGCATTCACAAGTAGCACAATAAGGTCAGTTATACGCTTACTGATTTTTTACACAAAACTTGTTATTTTTTTCTTACAATTTTACAGCCTTTCATTCACGTTATCTCATAGTTAACCTTTTAACTATCAATGTTTTTTGTTACTTCATTAAAAAGCGAACTCGATATAAATGGAAAATAATCATCATATTTTAAAATCTCTTTTGCTAGACTTTGTTTATAATACTTAAGTTTATTATGAAATTACACAAAGTTGTTATTAAAAGTTATTAAGGAAAAAAGAGACCTTAAATATAGACAAAAACAGATCGGATGATGATTAAAATCAAAATTGTAAGAATAAAGGTAAATTCTAACTAGTTTCACTCACAACTGGCATTAAGTTTCAAGCTAAATTAGCTTGCAACTTGTCAAACCTTTAACTACGTCACATCACTGAATATTGGAACTGATTTCAAAAGGGTTTGAAAACCGCTTCAAAATAACTTCATTCAAGCTTATAATACATACCTATTGGATGACTTAGATACAATATTTCGAAAATTGATATAACGATATACATCAAATTAATATAATGTATATAAAAGTAATATATATATATATATATATATATAATATTTTTAAATTTACATGAATTAAAAGCTCTAAAAGTTTCATAATTGACATACAATATTTTACAAGTCGCATTTCAATCATGAATTTGAGTAAAATATAAAACGTATGTATCGAAATAAATTATTACTTTAACCGACTCACATTTCACGTTACTAAAACATTTTTACCGTAAGTCCTCCAAAATCAAACCTATACTTATACAATTACGGTTCATTTCTAATTTCATTATAGTATCTAACTCATCCCATAGAATAAATGTAAGTTTTAAAATAATCATTCTACGATATTGAAACAAAAGACTTACTTCTGAGCTGAAGCAGTTTTGTTGATACTCAAGTTGTTAGCCAACTGAGCGAGCGAGGAGTCCAGGTCTCCTGTCAGAACCTTGCTTTGTTGCTGCTGCGGCTGCTGACCTGGAGATTGAACTAAATCAGTATTGCTCTAAAGCTGTATTTGGAATGACAATGGATGTAGCTGGGAGAACGGTGAAATCGTTTCCATTGATCGAAAACATCTAAAGCAAGGAAAATGAACGCCGTGTTATAGCAATAAAAACTATTAATAATAATATTTAAATAGGATGAAAATGATGCCACGTCTACTCTGTGTCGTTCTTGCCACAGAGTAGTTGATAACAGAATATTAGAAAAGATCTCGACCACACGAGCACAACCGGTTGAGTAGGCTGTGGCTTAGTGAAAATGTATGCAATACGCATGATATTATGAGTTTGGGTTTAATTTTTAACTATGTAGGAGGTGAACGATGATTACATCAAACGTGCAAAACATCCCTGCTATATTAGCAAATGAGCAACACTGAACTGCATTTGATGAGCGACCCCAAAATTTAGCAGACAACGTTCGTAAAGTTCGTGAAATGCGTAAGTTTCTTCATGGCGTGAACTGATGAGCTATTCTGCGTAACTGGCCACGCAACTAAAAAGTCCAAAGCAAAAACATTAAGACGATACGAGATAAAAAAAAATCATCTGGCATGCTATAAACCGAAATAATAAAACAAATAAAAACTACTAAAACAGCGTATTTACAGATTAATAATGCAAACCTGTGCACTGTGAGGGTACAAAGAAAAATAAAAAGCATAAAATTAAAAGAAACGGCCATTTCAAATATCGCACCGGTCGTCGGCATCATCGGTTGGTGGGCTGGCGAGCCGAACATTGGCTTAGACATCTGAGCTGTCATGAGGTCTTCGAAGTTCTGTTGCGCCTTCGGCTGAGGCTGCTGCGTGATTGGCTGAGACTTAGCCGGGGATCCCCCTAGGGACATTCGCATCACGTCCTCGAGGTCGTCGAACGCTGATTTCGGTTGCGGGGGGATATTGGGGGGAGGGGGACGGGCAGGGGACGCGGACATCGGCTGTGTGGGGTCTCCCATACCCATGAAAGGGTTTGCGGCGGCAGCTTGCATAAGAAACGCACTATTTAAACGCCTTCAATGTACATTGCATTTTAAATACAGAAACACCATCACCATTGAATAGCAAGGTTCAAATTACAGTTAAAGCCGTTGTGAGAGCATAAAGGTATTCATAAAACATGTAGAATGCATGTCGTTTAGTCGAAATGAGGGTTTATCAATTTTAATTAGTTATTTAATAAGTGTGCTGTCAGAACGGCTTTTTGAAAAATCAGTTTATTAAAAGGAAATTATTAATAAGATAATTATGTAGAAGTTGTCGTGTGATTTGGCAACAGCTTTTAAGATACTTTTTATTTTACACACTCGCACTGTAACTCGATTGCTTACGAAATTTAATAGTGCTACTTTTAAAATTTAAACAAATCTTCAAATGGCACTAAGTTTAACAAGTACCAGATTTTTTTTTTCCTTTTTCATTTTTTTATTTTCACGATTGTTTATTTTTTGAGGTATATTATTTATTTATGCATTATAAATACAGAGCTCAAATAGCCTATTGCTGCTTAGTCGCACTGCCAAACTTTAACACAGACGCGCCAATGGCCACTACAATTAGTTTAACCACCAATTGGATCACACGACAACCCGGCACGGTAGCTCGCCTCACCTGCGGAGTCAGTGTTATCGAATACGTTAGAGAAGTTAGCGTCCGCAACGAACGCGTTGTTCCCCTGCGGCGGGAAGGCCGAGAACCCGTTGGTCGGCGGCTGCGACCACACGGCCTGCGCCGGGGCCGGCGTCGGCGCTAGAATGCGGGTTGTAGTGAAAGCTTGTGCTCCGTCCAATGCGATTGGTAATACCTTACGGGTCAATATTGTAACACTACAAACTGTGCTATTTTCCATATAACCCTTCTAGCTAGCGACGTTTTATTGACTGCATTTTGGAATTTTTTGAAGTAAAACTTCTTTACGCACGCTTGACAAGAGTCCGAAATTGGACTGGTTCATGCAGATCTTCATAATCAAAATAACGAAGTTAAAAATTATTAAAATTTGTATTATATTGGTATGTCCGGTAAAATAACAATTTACAATTGTCAAGATGACGACATTAACATTAAACAAAGCAAAAACAAATAATATATAAACAAAGAGAGAGAGTTACGTTTCATATATTACTTTAGAGGCAAGAGAGATAGAGCTAAAGAAATTTTACTTCAGTCGTGTGGTCTAAAGCACACTCGTTTTTTTTTTTTTGGGAAAGGAATTAAACATTTGATTCCCCCATATCCTTTCTTCCATCAGACTAGAAGATGCACAAAAGGTCATCGTCATCCTTACCATCATCAGCCCAAAGACGTCGGTTGCGGAACATAAGCTTGATTAAATTAATCAATGCCTTAAGTTTCCTGTCTACTCTTCCCTAATTGACATATAATGAGCGAAACGTGACATGCCTTTTTAAGCATAAATGAAATTTAATTAACGTTGGTAGCTATTCAAAAATCATTATTTTAATGGGATTTGCTGCCATTTGCTGTAGCCAGTGAAATTACTGGGCAAATGAGACTTTATGACCGACACAGTCGAGTAATCTTATTACCGGACTGTGCTAATGTCTCGGGATGTTGTGCGCAGTGCAGTGTCACGCAAAACTTTATATTTAAGAGTTCCGAATGACACTGTTCTGTCATGGGCGGTTGTATCGTTTAACATCAGGCGAACGACTTGCTCGTCACTTCATTCACTAATATAAAAAAAAATCTATATATTCTAAAAATCGAACATTTGATCTAGAGGTTTTCTTGATGACGTTGCAAAAGTCAGTAGAGACCAAGAGTATGAGAAAAAACAAGAGCTACGTGCTTTCATTACAACCCATCTATTTAGTCTTGTAGTGTAAATAGAAACAAAATCATATCGGTTTTGTGCATGCGAGTTACGTGGTTATGTGCTGTATTAACCCATCCCAACTAGAAGACTAGGGATGTGCTCATTTATGTACATTTAAAAAGTCGTATCTAATAGTGTTGTGCCTAAATTATATCGTGAGTGTTAAAAATATTCTAAGTTATAAAGTAGTTCATAGCATGTTTATCTAATTAAAAGTATAATTTATAAATTACTAGCTGCGCCCTGCGGTTTTGGCCACGGAAAAAGTATTGTATGTGTCAATCCAGTATATAAGCTATGTCAAATATCATCTAGGACCATCAAACCGTTGTGTCGTTTAGAGGTAACAAACATACACACACACACACGCGCTCGCTCGCACGCACGCACGCACGTACTCACGCACGCACTTGTAAACTTTCGCATTTATAATATTAGTAGGATTGGTGTATTCCTGTACAGTATTTAAATCTTATAGGTACTTTAACTTAATCGTTTAGTTTGTTATTGTAAGTAGTGTAAGTAGCACGCAAGTAGTTACAAATCAATTAATACGTATACAAGTTTACGAAAATTATTTTATAAACCACAATAAAAAAAAATTAGATGAAATATTTTGAGACCTATATAGCTTTAGAGTAGGGGAAATCCCAGTCAATCTAAACTATGAAACTTACCTCCAAACATATCAGCAAAAGGGTTGCCCAAAGACAAGAGATCATCAGAGGCTTTGCTCGCGTTAGAAGTGTTATCGGCTGGAGTTGGTCCAAACAAATCGACGATGGACTGCTGGTTGTTGGTTGGGGCAGCCGACAGGAATGGGTTGTTCGCCGCGTTTGTCGGAGATTGGACTTTATTCTGAAAGGAAGAGAAGCGAGATTTAGTAGCATGGTTCTTGTTTTTGGGTAGTTCCCGTCACCGCGGTGAAAATATGGTTTTGAAATGGTAGGTTTTTTTAAGTTTTTGGTTACAAAAAGCCAAAATTCTGCTATGCTAGAGTATATAGAAAAAAATATCATGTTTTCTATTTTACAGGAAGTTTACACGATTTTGTAGCTTTTTATGATGCAGGTAAAAGATGAAGAATTAAGGTTTCCGATATTTTTCCACCGTCCACAAAATTCTACTATACTGTTGTATTGTAGTTCAATGCTTTTTGGGGTTCCCGTGGGAATCCAGAATGGGAATGAGGATCACTCTGTTATTCATCAGTGTTTATCAAAGCCTTTTTTAAAGAGAAGAAACCATGAACCATTTTCTAGGTGGAATATCAGATGATAAAATTAACGTGTGGGTCGTTTCCACTCGTGTGAAAAATGGCATAGATTAGCTTGTCGTGTAGTTATTCCAAGCTATGGATAGTTATCGGAATCCACAAGATGGAAATAGCTTTTATGCGTTTCTTATAGAGAGCTAAAGTATACTTGTTTGACTTGTAAAAGTGATAAGTATAGCCTATTTGCAATAAATCTTTTGACTTTGACTTTTATATTAAGTAAGTTGGTTCACGTAGATCTTCATTGTCAACATAACAAAGTTAAAAATTTGTTTCATTATGTTGGTATGTCCGATAAAATGACAATGGCGACATTACTTTAGTCATGTGGTCTTAAGCGTTTTCGTTTTTTCTCTCTCAATGAATGGCGTGTAGATTTCCATCTGGTGCACTCGATTGGAATTGATTAGTGGGGCAACTAATTTTATAGAAATACAACAGTTCTGCGTTCAAATATCGGAAAACGATAACTTTGTAAGTATTTTAAGATATGCACACCTAAAGTAAGATCTTTTGATTTCAAAATAATAACCAATACAGTTTCAAAGTGATGAAAATAGAAGCAAAAACAAATGAGGTGGCAAAGTAAAATTATATAATATACTAGAGAAAAATAAAACATTAAGAAAGACACAAAATATGATATCAAAAAGTATCACACACACGGTGATCGCAGACTTTGATGTACCGAGGAGAATGGTGCTACCCATTCCCATTTCATCTTAGTCTCTAAGGTCCATATTACAGAACGATGCTCAGTCATCGATCGGTGCTCAAGCAGAGATTTCATTAATAAAGAGATCAATTAGTGAATGAAATCTCTGCTTTATTGATATGACTGAACATCGTTCTGTAATACGGACCGTAGTCGGCTCTAACGGCGCCCACGGGAACAGATGGGTTATTTTCAGATCGGGACCACACGGTGAAAAATTAGACATTAAGCACAAAAATTTCTCAACGAGAAAAAAAATTCGCAGTGTGATAATTTACACTCAATGATAGAACCAGCGTCCAAATGAAGGGCTGAGAATAAAAAGGATTTAACTGTCAAATTGACAGTTTCGAGAAAAATTGATTTTAAACTTCAACGGCGTCATTTTAATGTAGAATGCTTATAAGGTAATAAAAAAGGTTTATGTAAGTTTCAGTTGCTTGAAAATGTTTTAATTCTATTTTAAAATACTAAATATAGTAAGTACTAATTCATACAATTACTGTAAAAATATAATAAAATAAATATAATAATGTTTTTATGCTAAGCGAACTGTATTCCTGTTACAGATAAACCGTTTTTAGACTCAAATCAAGATCTCGAGATTTAAGCCTCATTTCGGTATTTTGAGAATGTATTATTGTAGATAATTTCACGCTGAATCCAAAGATACCCATAAGTCATTTTGTGAAAAAAATCAGTTAAACCCTTTTTATTCTCACCCCTTCAAATGAGACATTTAGCTTTGAATGAAACACACGGCACCCAATGATACAGCCGTACCAAAGCAATATACCACACCCGCCAATCCCCAGTTGTCTTACAATTATCTCAGAAACCTCCTCTTCGCCGGTCCATTCCGCACCTTGCAATAAATGCACCTGTTGTGAAGGATATTAACATGCTGTAATTTGTACATGCTATTAGATAGTTTTAGTGACATTGATTATCAATTTGTATAATGACCGACTTATTACTAAAAGTGGCTTAAGATAGACCAAGATCTTCACAAACGCTTGAAACTAATGATTTAACTAATGCTTGAAGCTAATGTATACGTTTATCTTGTGCGAAATTTGTTGTCAGCGACATTTTTTTACAACATACACTAGTTTATAGGCGTTTATAAAAAATGATCGTACTTTATTGGGTTCGACTGGTTGGGGTCGTCCATTAATCACGTGAGGCTCAAAAAACATTACGAAACATCACCAGGGAGGGGGAAGGATGTATACCTGAGATATCACGTCCACAAAATGAATTTTATTTCTTTCTTTCTAAATATTCGTAAATTCGTAATATTCTGACATTTTATTATATACGTAAATCCTTTGGGGAGACGGGGGACCCCTCCCCCGATTGTGTTAAAAAGTTGCTAAGAAAATCATGACGTGATTAATGTCGACCTCTCGGTTGCTTTAGGTGCTACAAGGTGTTAAAGCTCGAATATGCTTACATAGTGCTGGAATACAATTAGTTTGTTGTCATGAACATACATATTCGAAAATTTTTTACGTAACTCATCTTTTTTTCACGATTTCTCCTCTCCTTTTCTCCTTTCTCTACTATTATTCCTTAATGTCCCTTTTTTATACTAATGGTAGCAAACAAGCATACGGCCCTCCTGATCTGACGTGGTCACCATATCCTGTGGACATTTGTAACGCTAGACGAGCCAATGCGTTGCCTACCCTATTTTGACCTCACTTTTAAAATGCTGCATGATATAGCTCTGGGGATCTTACCTTGTACTGGTTCATAGCAGCCTCTTCCTCAGCCAAAGCCTGCTGTCTCAGCGAGTCGTCGATGAGAAGCGAACCGTTGGCTTTCTCGAGACGAGCGGAGGCGGCCGCGGCTCCGAATGATGATGAAGTAGAAGACAGTGCGCCCATCACGCTTGCCACGTTCTTTTGAGCGCTGGAAATGTAACAAAACAGTCATTAAAAATCAAGGCAATGATTGTACTGCAAATAAGTTATTTTTAGCACTTTTAACAGACTAAATGAGATTAGGTACTTAAAATTATAAAATGACAAAGTGCTTAATGTCAAATATTATATAGCTAGCCCATTGGTTAGTGTATGTGAGTTTGAAAAATCAAGTTATCTTTCCCACTACTGGTGCAAGCAATCCGGCACAATGCAGAACAGAAAATAAACCATGTTAAATAGTCGACCGCATTAACTATAAATCCACTTGACCGAACACTATTTCTCGTATGTTGTATCATTATACAACTTCCTCTCATACGAAAAATAGTAGTTGATTTCCACTACTAGCTTTTGCGAGTACGTCAGTTTCGTTTTGGATTGCCGCGGAGAAACAGTTAACGAAAAAAATCACAGAATATTAGAAAAGCAAGTTATTGCCCGGTGAAATTGTACTGGGAGAATAGCAAGACGTCTGGATGTGCAAAGGACGGCATATCATTCCACAAGTAAGCAATTTTCATATGGTAATTAGAGAAAACTTAGTACATCTACTTTGAAATTAAAAACAAATATTATGAAGAAGAAGAAGCGGGAACCCGTTGATGTATTTTGTGTTGGATATACAAACTTATTTGTATATCGTCTGTAGAAGTAAATTTTGAGTTTAAAAGAACTTAGTGTTCGATCGTCTGACGGACGTTGTTTACTTGGATACAAGAGCAATCTTGAATATGTACCGTTGATAATAAAATATTTATTTCTTTATTCTCTTAACACGCTGTTTCCACTGCTGCTTAACCCTGCTCCTTATCTACAATGGTTATGGGAGCCCAGGAATAGCAGAAGTTATATGCTGAGAGTATATTGGATGAAAAATATTTGAAAAGAAGAGGTACATTGAACAGCCGTGTGGTTGATTGCGTAAAGAAGTGAACTCAAAAGTGAAAATGAATCAAAGTTTTTCGTCGAGGATTGAACTTCTAAGCAAGGATAACTACGATAGCTGGAGATTGCAAGTGGAGGCACTTTTGATTAAAAATGATACCTGGAAATATGTCAGTGGTAGAAAAAGTAAGCCTGATAATGCAGCAGAAATTAGCAAGTGGGAAGCAGAAGATGAGAAAGCTAAGGCTGACCTGATACTTTCAATAAGTGGTTGTGAATTAAGGCATATAAGAGGCTGTATCACTTCCAGAGAAGTATGGTTGAAATTGGAATCTGTATTTGCTTCGAAAGGACCTGCTAAGAAAGCCATGTTATTAAAACGTTTAATGTTGCATAGAATGAACGAGACTGGTAACGTACATGAACATATAAATTCATTTTTCGAGGCAGTAGATAAATTAGCGGATATGGATGTTAATATACATGATGATTTGTTATCCATTATGCTGCTGTATAGTTTACCTGCGAATTTTGAGAATTTTAGATGTGCTATTGAATCTCGTGATGAATTACCGAAGCCTGAAATGCTCAAAGTAAAAATTATAGAAGAACATGAATCTAGGCAGTGTAATCAGGACAGAATCCGACAAGAGGATGTCATGTATACATATCGGAAGAAGAATTTTAAAGGAGGGAACGCAAAGTCAAGTACTAGTGAAGCCAAAACGGAAACTGTTGATAGCAAGAAGAATGAGAAATTTAAATTTCGTTGCTTTAAATGTCACGAACTAGGTCACAAAGCGTCTGAATGCACGAAGAAAGCTGTAGCAAAATCTCACTATGTTGATGAAACTTTAACAACTTTTAATATTTCAGATGAAATCTGTCATGCAGTAGTTGTTCAAAAACATAACTGGATATTGGACAGTGGGTGCACTTCTCACTTATGTAATGACGCAAGTAAGTTCGGGGGCAGTTTGTCAATTACGAGCGGAGAATTAAATTTAGCCACAAATGTAAGTACGCAAGTTAAAGGTAAGGGTACTGTTCGATTATCGGCATGCAATGAACACTCGCAGAATACAGTTGACTTACGTGATACGTTATACGTTCCAAATTTAAGGACAAACTTAATATCCGTTGCTAAGATAACCAACTCTGGTTATGAAGTAATTTTTCGTCCTGATGTTGCTATCGTCGTCGATAAAAAGGGACAGGTTAGATTGTCTGCTTACCGTAAAGGTAATTTGTATTGTATCAAAGAGTCTGAAGCTGTATGTAACTTGAGTGATTCAAATGTTGATATACGTACTTGGCACGAGCGGTTAGGTCATTTTAATGAGAATGATATCGCTAAACTTTTGAATAAGTTGGGTGCTGATGTTAACGTGAACGATGTACAACAATTACGTGATTGTGATATCTGTGCTAAAGGGAAAATGACCGCGTTATCTTTTTCCGAATCTAGTGGGTCATGCGTTGAAAAATTAAAAATAGTTTATTCCGATATTGTGGGACCTATGCGTTGTGAATCGAAAGGAGGTGCTAAATATTTTATAACCTTTATTGACGATTGTACCCGTTTTTGTCAAGTTTATTTTTTGAGTGCGAAAAATAAAGCTTTGGATGCATTTAAAGTTTATAAAGCTGAGGTTGAAAATATGACCAGATCGAAAATTAAATATTTTCAAAGTGATAACGGTGGTGAATATAGGAGTGCTGAATTCGATAGATTTTTACAACAAGAGGGAATAGTACGAAGATTGACAGTTGCAGGAACACCACAACAAAATGGAATTGCAGAAAGAATGAATCGAACTTTAGTAGAGATGGCCCGGTGCATGTTACTAAGTTCAGATCTTTCATCTTCTTTTTGGGCAGATGCAGTAGACACAGCATGCTACATCAGAAATCGTTGCCCTACATCTAGTCTGGGAGGCAATATTCCTTATGAACGATGGTTTGAAGCTCCTGTCAAGATTGGTTATTTCCGGAAATTTGGATCGAAAGTCTATATTTTGAACAAAGATCCGAATAAAGGTAAATTTTCAGCACGAGGTATTTCAGCGATTTTCGTTGGATATCCGAAAAATTCAAAAGCATACAGAGTATGGATTCCAGAAGAAAATAAGTTCATGATTGCGAGAGATGTGAAATTTCACGAAGATAAATATTCGTTAAATGAAATTTCGAGGCAAGAAAAAGATTTATTGAATGAGGGAAAAGAAACAGAAGAAGTTGAACAACAGTTTATAGATGTTGAATTGTTGAAAAGTACACGAGAAAATGAAGAATCTGGCGAAGTAGAGAATACTGAAGAGCTGAATGAAATAGATAACAATGAAAATGAAGATATTTGGAGTGAATGTCAAGAATCTGTAGAGGAAGAAAATGACAATCACGATCATAATCTACAGAATAGCTCGGAAACTGGAATATCATTGTGTGAACATGATCGAGAAAATCAACGAAGCATAACATTAAAGAGAGCTCTTGGTCGGCCGAAGTTACTGCGAACTGGTAGTGTAGGACGTCCGAAGAAAGTCTATAAGATGATAGAAGTTCAGCAACAAAGTAGCTCCGATGATATTTTAAATGAAGATGATAATATCGTGGCTTATGTAGATTCCGTCGAAACAACTTTGAAGGATGCGTTTTCAAGCAGCGAAAAAGTAGGATGGAAGGAAGTACTACAACCTGAAGCAAAGTCTGAACAAACTATATCTTTATTTCGAAGAGAGCGGTGGAAATCCTTTTTCTGTGTTGATTTGTTTAAGAACTTTAATGTTGAATGGACTTTATGGTTGAATTGTCTAAAGAGTTTTATTCGAAAGTTTATGGCGCGGTAAAGTATATGTTAGACATAGACATTCGACGAAATGACAATGTCATTATATTGTCATGAATTTACATTTGAATATTTTAAAGCCGTATTCAATGCAAGATTTAATAAAATGTGTTTAAATTATTTGAGCGTGCGAATATTAAGTCAGAAGGTAAATAATCCTAAACCATGCGATTGGAAGGCGGCTAAACGCATATTGCGATATCTTAAGGGAACAATAACGCATTCTCTTGTGTACAAAAGTACTGGTAAGTTTGTAGAAGGGTATTCTGACAGTGATTTCGGAAATTGTGTTTTAGATAGGCGTTCGTTTTTAGGCAATGCGTTCATTTTAGGCGGCGCGTGTATATCGTGGCAGTCGAGAAAGCAGCGTAGCGTTGCGACTTCGACATGTGAGGCGGAGTATGTCAGTTTGTCAGAAGCGATGAAGGAAGGTGTTTACTTAAACAGTTTACTCCGAGAAGTGGGACTTGAAAGGTATGCTCGAGTAGTTATTCATGCCGATAATCAAGGTGCAATTTGTTTGGCACAAGACCCAGTTTTTCATGCGCGAAGTAAACATATTGATATAAGATATCACTTCATAAGGGGGGTTTTGAATGACAATAAGCAAATTGAAGTGAGACATGTGTCCACTGACTCCATGTTAGCTGACGTACTAACTAAGCCATTACCGAGTGTCAAACATAATAAATGTGTATATGGTTTAGGTGTTAAGCCCTATTAGTTTAGATGTTATTTAAACTAAAATTTAAAGGGGCGTGTTGGATATACAAACTTATTTGTATATCGTCTGTAGAAGTAAATTTTGAGTTTAAAAGAACTTAGTGTTCGATCGTCTGACGGACGTTGTTTACTTGGATACAAGAGCAATCTTGAATATGTACCGTTGATAATAAAATATTTATTTCTTTATTCTCTTAACACGCTGTTTCCACTGCTGCTTAACCCTGCTCCTTATCTACATTTTGCTCCGTCCTACTCTGTTCTTTATAATTTCATATGACTTTGTCTTTTTATCCTTGCTCTTGCGTCATTATCGTGATCAGCCAATCGCAAGCATAGGAAATGCCTACAGAATCAGTAATATGTAGTACTCTGCTGTTACCTCGCCCTCTGGCCCGCTAGTGAGTAGTGTTTGTAGGAGAAATTACGTTCACTAGCTATCAACGGGCACCTTTGGTCGACCGCGTCGTCACTTACCATAAGGTTAGACTGTGGTCAAATCCTATCTAACAATAGAAATATAGCTTTTCGCTTTATCTTTTGATGTCTCAGCATGACGTAGCAGCACTCAGCAATCAGGTTGGTTTCATTTTCCCAGTAATGTCACTAGCTACTGTGCCCATTAAACCGGACTATGTAGTGCTTGCACACTACTGCTTGGCAGCATGATCGACACGAATATTATGTTACTTTCGTCTCTATCGAAGCGCGAGCGTAACATTTTTTCCTGCGAACTAAGGTGATTCTTGTTTAGTACAATGATTATTGATTACCTCGCGGTTTGTGTAGGGGTGTTGGCGGCCGATCCCTTCTTCCCCTCTAATGTAGCGAGATGCCCTTCCAAAGCGTCTAGCAAACTACTCGGCGCCTTTGTCAGGTCCGGAATGTCACCTTTGTCTATGCCCACGTTTTCTGCCACCTGAAATGTTAAGATTAAAATGAATACTATTTCTTTGAAAAAAATAATAATAAGGGAAAACCAACTATTTCTTTTTTATCACCATAATTCAAACCATAATTTTGGAATCAGTTGTATTTTTTTAAACTCTTCTATTATTGTAGATATTATTTGTAGACTATAGACGTGTAATTAACGACTTAAAAACGAAAGCAATAAGAGCGCATTTACCTTCAGAAACTCTCCGACTCTATCCATTCTGATGAGGAACTTCTTATAGAGATCGAGAGCATCCCGGGCGTTCTTCTTGTTCATGTCAAAGTACTTCTCTAGGAGATTGATGATGCCGTCGTTGTAGCATGCGAACAATCTGGAAATAAGCAGAAATAAAATTATTAATGTCCAGATATTATTTTTTTAATAAAACTATCGATTCGAAGTACACTTTTCTGTTATGTGCAGTTTGCTTTACACTGGTGTAACAGTGTGCAAACTGCACACTGTTTTACTGGAAAACAATATGGAACTCTTATTATTTATTTTCTTTTATTTATTTATTCATAAACATAATTGTAGCATCATTACAGACAATTTTCCGATGCGATGTTACAACTTACAATAAATATTATTATTACGTTATGTATTTATAGTTAAGATATACTATTATTTTCTATATATCTTAGAGCTACTTCTATGAAGTTATGAACTCAACACACATCATCGGGTTGCAATCCGCCGCTTGGGTTGTTACGAAGACAAGAGGATCGGAAAGACTACGTTCACTAGAAGAACGGATCCTATGGACAATCGCAACCGTACTAGCTAACCTACGGGGAGACGTCGACTTCGCCGGCGGAGTCGGTATTTGATTGTATTAAGGTATCCAACACCAGCGCCAGTATCTAAGCGAGAAGTGCTACACTAGTCCGATGTCTACGACTACGTTATCGCGAGTCACTTCTTTAAGAGCATTTTTCGAAATGGCTGTAATATGAATTTTTTTACGTTTCCAACCACCATGATTCAGCCATTTTGAAAAAATTCTAAAGCCTGAATCGAAAAAGAATCTATATAATTATTGAACCCACTCACAAAATTTCACAAGTATCGGTTGAGTAATGCGACCTGTAAAGGGAAGCAGCCGGAGAGTAATTTTTGTCCACTCGGTCAAATATTCACCTGATCAAGTCTCTGAACAGCAGCATAAAGCACATGTTGATGACTCCGTTAGTGAGATCGTTGGCGGTGCAGTCAAACTCCAGCAGTCCATCGAGCTGGGCTTGCAGCACCGGCAAGGTTTTGAGGAGCTTCTCCGCATTCATCATCCGTAGGGAACCCTCCTCCTTTCTGGAATCACATTTGGATAGGAATCAGAACCTTTCTTCTTCCACACATTTGTGAAAGATTTTTTTTTTAATTATGTTAATAAATAAGGAGTTCTTTAATAACTTGATTCGAATCATTTGAGTTTCGGATATTTTGGCGCAGTATTTACTGGCAGACTGAATGTGGATGGACAGCAAAAAGTCCAAGAGCAGACCAATTGGTCTACCCCCTTTCTGTCTTCCCTTTCTTGTCTTTTACCATCAGTTCTTTTACTGCTGTTGAAAGGATTTAAGGCCTCTCCTAGTGTTCTGGTTATAAAAGTTAAGGATATTATATTGCCACAACATTATCATCATCATCATCATGGCCAGAGGATTGGTTATGTCCTATTTTTTTCTTGTGAGAGAAAGTCCAGCTAGGCAATTACGGAACTTGATTGCCACCAACAGAAATAATAAATTTGGACAGTTTAAACTTAATTAATGTACATACTAATAATATTATCAAGTTAGAAATGAAATTTCTTATATGCAAATTGCGATCCAAGTTTCATGATCACCCCCTTCGGTCGGGGCGGCATCGGTGTACCTAAAAGGTTGATCTGGTAGTTCGCAAGTTGTTTTAGTACTCACCCCCGCTTCACCTTGCAGAAATCGAACGCGACGGTCCTGTACGACAGCGCCTTCTCATTCATATACTTGGCGTAGCGCCGGATGAACGGGGACATGTCATATCCTGCACAGATCCTCATGTCATAAACTATACTGACATAAGATGGCACGATAGTTGACTTCACCAAAAATCTTTGATTTAGGGGACTTTTATTAATTACATATTTTAAATAACTTTTTTATAATAATAATAACGCCCAACGATCACATACATAGATCCTGGGAAGCTAAACAGGATTCCCTGTTATTGGGCCCCAGGAACTACGAGGACCATGGTTCCACAACACCTATAAGTGCGGTTCCCTTATCTAACTTTATGGTTAACCCTTAATCAAATACTGGAAAACCATAAACTATACTGGTGTGTATTAAAAAAAAATGTAGTCCCAAAATGTACGAAGTCTATGGAGATTTCGTACATTTTGGGACTAAATTTTTTGGATCATACTTTCCTAGAAACCATTCTGTCTTTATTTATCTCCTAAAAAGATTCCGTTTGATTAATTATTATTATGTCAACACATATTATTTTATTATTAAGTTGGTGCCATTTTAACTTGCCGCGGTCATGCTCTGATGATACTATTTCATTGCGCACCAGAAAGAGACGGCGTTAGAACCAACTCTATGGCTAAGTTGGTTAGTTTCAACTTGCCAGTCTTTTGCTATTGATACTATTTCTTAACACACCAGAAAGAAACAGCGAAAAACCAAATCGACGGTAAAGTTGGTGCTTGCCGCTGTTTTTTTTTTTTGTTTGATGGTACATTCTAATTTTTACAGCACAAGGAAAAGTTAAGAAAACGCAGAATCTATTTAATGGGTTACATCAATGCTATGTGAAATATATTCTATTTTATGTGAAGTGGATTCGAAAATTGTACTAAAAGTCCATGTAAATAAAAGATTCTATTGGTGAAATCAATATCAGAATATAAATGAGGGTACAGTTACATTGAAATGTATGAAACATGAGTTGTAAATTTTCCACATGGCTGTAATTTGATGAAACACTAAAAAATCAAAAGCCATGCAAAAACATTATTCATTCAAACATTTGTACAGTGCCTACAGAAAATAATGCCACGAAATATAAAACATTATAGATAAACCCACTATATTATGCAACGAAAATAAATATATAATAAATAAATAAATAATAAGTATTTATATGTCTATGTAATCACGTTAAATACTAACGTGTCATTTTTTTTTCACCAGGCAGTGTACAACAGAGTGCAAATACGATTTGCAGCAAACGCCTACATTGTGCGTACTAAGGTGACTTCTAACTATTCAATAATATGCACTCTAGACTTATACGGCCAAGGTTGAACAACCTTACGAGTAAATAGCTTATTATCATTAATGCAGCAAAATAAAATAAAATCTAATGCATGTAATCTAATGTATCTGTTGATGCTTTTTATGAGACATTTAAATTAATTACTAACGATTAGTGTTGTGTACATGTGTCGTAAGTGCAAAAATGCAAAAAACAATTGTGACAGCTAATTTCTGAATAAATACTAGTGCTGAAAATTAATTAAATGTTATACAATACAGTTTAATTAGTAAGTTATGGTGCATCTCTAGTAACTATCATAGCCAAATGAAGGGGCGGTCTGAGTAAGACGCACGTATAATTTCTCACTCCCACTCATAAATTCCCATATCAGTGGGAGCGAGAAAACAAAAGAGTCATTAAAAGGCCGTTTCTTTATTGTTGGCTATAATTATTAAAATAAAAGCGTGTGAATTCTAAAATAAACGATGTTAAAATACTTCAAAATGTAATTAAAGTTTATTTTTCTAACCCAATGCATCTGTATCGTGTTTTCTTGATATATTATATCCAAGAAACGATACCGCAAGCACATAGATGCCTACAAGACATACAAAGGTCATAAGAAATTTTATTTTGACTAGTCGATACAGTGTAAAAACAGTTAAGTATACGACAGAAAGGGCTAACTTTTAGATTTGTTAAGGTTTTAATGATACTTTAAAGTAAAAATTACTTTAACTGTATTTGTGATAAATTATTGTATATTAAGTCCCATTTAATGATAATCTATGAAACGTAAAACAAATTACAACAACAAAAAGTGAAAACACCAATGAGAACCCTCATTCAATGACAAATCGTAACTTTCACAAAAAAATAACAAAAAGTTACGAAAATAAGCTTCCATAAAAACACGTGCAATACGACAAAAAATAATTGCAACCACATATTCCAAGCGTGTCCTGCTAAGTGCAATCAGACAGACAGAAGCCGCTATTTCGTTTTTTTTTTTCAACTCACCAATCCTGGCACCGGCCGCGCCTTTAAGTAAGCGAAAGAAATAAATAGTATCAGTAAAGTTGTATCAGATGTACACAAAAAGAGTTGGAATCCGGTTGAATATTTGCGAGAAAATTGTGTCGATTGGCATGAAATCTGACGTAGATAGAGTGGAATACGTACTTTTTGGACCAAATGGACGGACATTTCATTGGGAATATAATAGCTAACTTATCGTTTTTATAGATCCGTTGGAACAATTTTTTAAAGTACGATATCTATCTCGATATCTAACATACAACGTCACCCTTCATCGTTCACGTATCTAGTGATAGCCTAGGTGGTAGCTTTCCTGCAAAGTTCGTCTAGGTAAGTACCAGCGCTTTGCCAATTATTCTGCCGCCAAGCAGTAGTGTACGAGCACTATTGAGTTCCGGTTTGAAGGGCACTGTAGCTAGTGAAATTACTGATAAAATGAGGCTTTATGATCTGATCTCAGACTGTCTGATGTTGCATCACGTGCGCAGTGCAGTGTCACGACGAAACTTTAAAGCATTCCGGGTGCAATCTGTTATACCTTAACATCAGGAGAACGACTAGCTCGTCGCGTCATTCGTTAACCTAAAAAATCTATATAAAATTGTAGTAATTATACATAACAGATAGTAGTGCATTATCACTAACACAACCATAACAGTTCTTAGAATCTATTCACCCCTAATGTTGCCAGTTCACCCTATTCATCGTCAATAATTTTATGCTTTAGTTAAAGCTTATACCTACTTTGTAGGCTGAGTGAGTCACTCTATAAGCTTATGAATAATTTGATTTCGCTTTCATAAAGTAATGTAGTAATTACGCATACAAATGTTTGTTACTTTTACTTCGTTGTCATTTATAATGATATCGATTTATTTTTTCCGCTGTGATTTTTTATTTGCCTAATGTCGCACTTGCTATTTGCTAGAAAATGAGGTATGAATTCATGATCAATGGCGATTGGCGATGCTTTATGAAATCGAACAGAGGTCTGATTTACGAGCGACCTATTCGAAGTTGCCTCGAATCTTGTTGCAAGGATTACGTAGAAATTTAACGCTACTCTCATATAATCTAAACAAGGTCAAAGTTCGTCTATTACATGATTACAGTACCTACGGGTACACTCACTTAGTCTATATCTAAGCTTTCCGACATAATCGCCAGATTTCAATAAAAATCAAAACGCTATTAGCTATTAGATTTCAGTGATGGCAGCCTTCAGTGGTGTAGCGATACAAAAAGCCCCAGTAACGTCACTACCTTTATCATTATGTAAAACTTCTTTACGCACGCTTTAGGGAGTAAGCTGGCGAGACGAACGGAAGTTGAAAGTTGTTGGTTAACGTAGATCTCCATTGTCAACATGACAAAGTTAAAAATTTGTCTTTATTACGTTGGTATGTCCGGTAACATGACAATTTACAATTGTCAACATGGCGACATTAACATTAACAAAGCAAAAACAAAGTTATACCAGCCGATAGATGGAGCTAAATTCAAGAAGTTTTACTTCAGTCGTGTGGTCTAAAGCACACTCGTTTTTCATCAAATAGTTTTACGTTTGACCACAGTCTACCTGATGTTAATTGACAATGTGGTCGAAGATGTAGCACGCTATTGTTATTTAATTACTGTTTATAATCTATTTTTACTATTATCCAGTCATGGGAATCATCAAAATCTAATTAATATCTCTAACGGTTATTAATTCAGACTAAATTAATAACCGTTTATAAAATGAAAATATATATATAATTAATAAAGATTGGTCTGTTTGGACAGGAGCATAATAACTTAATAGGCGTCAGCAACGACCTTAGCGTAAGTGATTTTCTGCCGCTTATAAAACACATGATACACGGCGTATTTACCTTTTGCTATATTCTTCGTTCCAAGTTGTTATATTGAAACAATTTATAGCGTTCTTCAGCTGTTTCGAATACTCATTAAGAAAAAAAAATCTATATAATACTTACGCATAACACGTTAATTAAACTAACGAAGGTCGGGATAAAACATAATTAGGTATAAGTTTATCAACTGAATTAATATTAATTAATAAATCACTGTATTACCTGTTATTGTTCTGATAACGATTAATTGTGCTTTTATTGCTGCAAATTATATGAAATATTACATTGTATTTTATCATGTTTTTTTCTTTAATCTGTTCTGTATGGAAGAAAACTTGTTTGGATTAAAATTATATATATGTTAAACGTTTGTAATTATTCCTCATTAGCTCTTTTTATTGAAGAAGGAAAAATAAAGCGTTTAAAAAAAACTTGAAAAACATTATTTGTACTTTATTAACAGACTTCAAAAAGTAGGAGGTTCTCAATTCGACTGGGTAAGATTTTGACGATTATTTTTTTATTTCATAGCTAGTGCTCTCCCACTAGTGTGGTCCCATTTTAATTTGGTCTATTTCTGACAATGGCATCCATGAGAAAACCATATAAGTCTGAAGTCGGTTTATTTACGCTTTGCGTTCGTTATTAATCATCATCTTACTGATGCTAATCTTATAATTTGCATTAAATAATTGTTCCGATAAAGAAGCCTCAATAAAAATGACTCATTCCTTGGTAGGTCTTTATCTCAAAGAGGTACCACTAAAGTACATAGTCTGGTTCACTGTCGAAATACATAAAATCGATTTATCATAAATTTGATAACAATAAAATTATTAGATTTTTTAAAACATAATTTCTTATACCTCTTCTTTTCGCTTTGCTTGTCGTCGCACATATACATATATGACTTTGCCCTGGACTAGTATATTAATAGATACATGAATACATATTTAATTCAATTCAATTCATTTATTCATGTAGGTACACAACACATTACGTAGGTATTTTAATTTCTATTTCTATTTTTATTTGCATTCCACGATGTTGTTTACAAGTGTAGGTACATTTTTTAAACAACAGTTCATTGTGAACCCTGAACACGTACAATCTTGTACACCTTTGATAGTCAGGAATCATTAAACTACCCGTAAATGATAACATTATCACACTATCCCACTAATATTGTAAAGGCGAAAGTTTGTATGTGTGTATGTTTGTTACTCCTTCACGCTCAAACGGCTGAATGGATTTGGATGAAATTCGGTACTAAGATAGATTATACACTAGATTAACACATAGGCTACATTTTATCCCGGAAAATTGAAATTATCCCGTGGGATGACTAAATAATTAAAATACTTTTTATCCGTGGGTGAAATCGCGGGGCGGGAATTTTTATCCTGTTTATTTATTATATAGATAGCTTTTAATAGTGGATTAACACATAGGATCCGCGGATTAAACCGAGAAGCACGGCTAGTTTTTTTTTATAAATCACCACTACTATATATTTAATCGTTATTGAATAATTATGAGATACGTGAAAAGAAAATTAATTTATTAGAACAGACTGTATCCCACATTATCTAGTTAAAGTATGGCGCTATCGCAAGCACCCAACTGACGTAAAAATTACGTAGGTAAGCAAATTATAATCGCAAGTTACGTATGTCTAGAACAGAAGGTCAAAAGAGACATAAAGCCTGTTTTATATTATTTAAAGTATTTAAATTATTACCGTGAGTCTGCGAATGAAACGGAAGTTGACTTATATTTCATCATCATCATCATCATTTTTTTTTTTACTTCAAACTTGTCAATCACTTGACCACGCTCTCACCTGATGGGAAGTGACGATGCGATCGAAGATGTAGCATGCTAGCTAAGTAAATACCTACCTATTCACTCTCCTCTTGAACACGCCCGGGTCATATTTCGCCGAAAACACAGACGCTGGCAAGGCATTCCATTCCTTAGCCGTTCTAATTAAGAACGTTGAGTCAAATCGCTTGGTACGAATGGGTGGTATTTCGACCACGAAAGGATGGCGCTTAGCCGAGCGTCTAGTAGTCCGGTAGTGGAATGGTGATGGGAGAATGAGATCATGCAGTTCTTGAGCGCATTCACCGTGGTGTAATCTGTAGAAGACCGACAGACTTGCCACCTTACGTCGATGTGCAAGGCTCATCGGCATCATCATCAGCAGCTTATATTAGTCCACTGCTGGACATAAGCCTGTCCCAAGGCACGCCACTGAGCTCGGTCTTCAGCTCTTTTTTTCCGGGGACTACCAGCTACCCTGCGTATGTCATCACTCCATCTTGTCGCATGTCATCCCACACTACGTATACTTAGGTGTATTTAGTAGCATTACGGAAACCAAACCAAAACAAAAATGCAAAGAAACGACTGAATGAAATGCTCACACAACGCACAATTCCCACTTCCACTATTATATCCGAAAGTGTAGTGGGAGGGAGGCAGCAATAGAAATATATGCACTTTTCAAATATGTGTAGTAGCAAATTTGTTTTAATGTGTATCGATTCCAAAACCTGGATATACTTGCCCACTTCCACTATCATGTCCGAAAGTGTAATGGAGGCAGCAATATAAATGTATGTATACACTCTTTTCAGAATGTGTAGTAGCAAAATTAAACAACTTTTTCAACGCAGCATTATTTCTAGCTTTGTTTAACCTTAGTCGCCTTGTAAGCACCATTGAAATGCGTTAATCATACAGTACGCATGGTGTATGACTGTGTTATTGACCGGTGACCTCGAGGGTCGACGACACCCGCGTCCTCGTTGCCATCCGATTCCTGCACTACATGTGGGTGCATGCTAAATTAATATTAGTCATGTAACCTACCGACAAATGCAAAAATTGTTAGATAAAACGAAACATCCCAAATTGCAAACCTCCTCCTTTTTTGAAATCGTTTGAAAATTAGTAAGTAAACAATAAATCTAGAAACGATAATTAATAATAATACCACCCAAAGATCACATACTCAGATCCTGGACCTTAACCTTCACAGGATTCCCTGTGTCTAGGGACTCCGACCAAGGAAAGGAACTACGAGGACCATGTCACAACTGTCATTCATGATTTGGAGCAAATAAACCTCTGGGCTCTGTAGCGGCGCTAGGGTAGGACGCTGTAGGGCGACCGCCCAAAAGTTCATTATATTCCTACTTAGTTTAATTGGTGTTAAGTATAATTAATCTATAATTATCTATCATTTCAAATGTTTCATACTAAAAAAATCAAAAAGTTTTCATACAAAAGAAAACAATATGAAAAACCTACTATTACATAAATTAAATTGATTCTTAATTTTATCCCATAAGATAGCTTGGTCGTTCAAAGAAAGAAAAGAGAAAAAACTTACAAATTTCAGCACAGATGGTCATTAGCCGTTTTTATTTTTTTTAAAATTGTTAAATGGGCATGCGTTTGACAACAACTCACCTGATGGTGAGTGACGAAGTTGTCTAAGGTGGAGCACGCTTGCCCATGAGATGCCCTCTTGACTTAAAAGACCCAGGTTATACCCAGGAGGGAACACTGTTTTTGGAAGAGCATTCCATTCCTTGGCCGTTCGGGCTATAAATGAGTCAGCAAAACGCTTAGTGCGGACTATGTAAAAAAAACCTTGCTTTTTTAATGTTTTTAAGAGAAATTTTGATCTCTTCTTTACCTTTAAGGTCCGTATTACAGAAAGATGCTCAGTCATCGATCAGTGCTCAAGCAGAAATATCATTCATAAAGTCATCAATTAGTGAATGAAATCGAGCTTGAGCACTGATCGATGATTGGGTATCGTTCTGTAGTACGAACCTTAATTAGTAAACTTAGTTTGTTTAGATTTTAGCCGTGTATAGTCTTCTATGCCGAAATATTCATTTAAAACTTATTACTATGATAATTAAACGTGGCTGAATCGTATTGTATCAAGGATCATTAAGTCGCACTGTTTTTTCTGAGGTTTCATTCAACCTGTTCCTACGTCTATCATTATATTCATTATCAATGCACACAATACCAGCATTAAACCAACACTTATTAGATAAGTTCAACGACCCTACTTAAATATATTAAAGACTATACAGAGGCACCGGTTTCACCCACATTTTCATAATTAACACCCCAATGGGATGTTAATAATTAAACTTAAGGTTGAATTTTGAAAATCCCTTTGTTTTAGTAAGTACACGCCTTCGCCATAAATGGGAGACCGGATACATAAAAACCTACAAGTCTCTAGCTGCAGCTCCAGGGGTTTGGGCGTACGTTTCATCAGCTAGTCGGTCACTGAGGACAGAGCCTTTTATATTAATATTAGTTGCGCCCCGCGGTTTCACCCGCAGATAATAAGTATTTTAATTATTTGCTCATCCCAAGGTAACATTTCACTTTTCCGGGATAAAATGTAGCCTATATGTTAATCTAGTGTATGGGCGATTCTCTGTAAACTCGTAATGGCCCATAGAAACTTTGTCCTGGCATATTTTTTTGTTAAATCCGTAAAATTTTAATAGTATAGCTTAGAAAAATAGCTGTTAATTTTAGTACACCCAAGGGCCAATTGAATTTATGTATACTTTTAAAGTAATTTTAGGTTTTCTGATAAATGGCGACAGGGGACTGTTAGGTGCAACAGGGGACTGTTAGGTGCAACAGGGGACTGTTTTATTGAGAAGTAAGTCATATAATTGGTATGAATCATTTATTATTTTATACCATTTTTACATAAAACAATTATACATATAACATTCGAATATTTTCTTAAGAAAAAACATAATCAAAAACATATCTTTTCTAACAGAATATTTTTTTTTAATTCAAAACTATTGTACTAGAAACATTTTGTACCCGAAATATATAAATTTGGTATATTATATACCTTTAGATAATTTACTAGTATCAATTCTAATATTCTGTATACAGTCTTTTGTGAAGTACTATTAATAAAATTATAGCACAATAGATTTTAGTGCAAATAGGCTATTTTTAGCATTTTACAAGTCAAAATGATATTAGGTAAGTACTTTAAACTATGTTGTTGTACTAAGCTTATAAAATTACTTAATTATGTGCTTAGTAAATTAACTTAATTTTGAATGCTTATTGTCAAATATTATATAGCAAGCCCAATACAATATGTGAGTAATTTTAGTCTTAAAATCTTGAATTTCTTGCCTCTCAGAAATCTACATCTTATATTTAATCAGTTTGCTGTTGTCAAACTCTTTATATTTGGGATTTTTATTGCTGCAAGTAGAACAGATTCTCGATAAACAGTCTTCGTCGTACCGATTGCAACACAGGTCTTCAAGCAGCTTCTGGTAATTGTTGTAGGACATAATTTAGGCTTCATATAGAGCTCAGAGTTTCAGGTCTAAGTTGCTGTGAGTTATACAAAAGCATTTATATTAATACACTGTATTTCTCAAGTTGTTTCCGTAAATCCGCGACTTTTATATCTCTTTCTTTGTTATATTTTTGTTTTCTCGTTTTGGCTTGTCTTTTTCTTTGTAGTGAATTAATATATTTACTTGGAGCTGCAGAAAGCTGAATTGGAACTGGAGTAGGCTGTCTGTAAGGGGGAGTATCAACTTTAGGATCCGATAGTGGGGTATTTTCATGCATAAACGTATTAGTATCGCTGTTCAGTCTATTTTGTTTGGATCGGTATACAGTGCAGCATTCTTTCCACGTCTTTAAGGCAGCCCTGTGCTCACGTTTTGTCATATTTTTCACCAATTTTCTCAAACCTTTTTCTGATAATTTAACCTCTCCTTTTCTTTCATCTCTTCTCTTTAGAGAATCATTTTTCTACGTTGATATCTTAGTTTTCTCCAACAATTCTCTTTGCGATAAATTTTTATTAGGATTATATAGCCATCTTGAGTTCGTGCAATCAACCTATAACATAATTTACGAAATTACGAAGTAAGTTAATCCGGAACACATTATTTAGGTTCCCATGTTTCTTATATGAATAAATCTTCTATGAGTAAATGAATTTATGCAAACAAACCTTATAATAATGAACAATTTAATGAGATATACAGTCCCCTGGCACATAGAACAGTCCCCTTTCATATTTCCAGGCAGGGGACTGTTGGCAGGGGACTGTGTATTTTGGTTTAGTTTCAAAATATTTACAAAACTATTGAAACATGACTCCATACGAAGCTACAGAAAAATTTGGACACAAATCACAGATATATAGACAATTTATATAAATATTTATTCTTATTAACATTATTAATATCACTTACCAGAGGACTGTCTGTCGCAACGACCAACACGTGTACCCACAACATAAATTGCGCTTGGACATGAAAAAAAATGGCGGCCGGGCGCTGTTCTCGGCAATATTAGTATTTTCACACTAGTGGCCTTTAATATCACGCTAAAAAACGTTGGTAAACATATCAGATTTCTTTTATTTTACGTTTAAATTTTTGACAGGGGACTGTCTAAGAAAACTTCGGACAACATTAACATGACATTATAAAATTTAAAAAATAAGATAATAGACCTTGCTTTATGACATAAATATAAATTAATCATTCTACTTTTAGATATGAACTGCAAAATTTATTTAGTATGCATAGTTTATTTTTTAATATTATCCTAAAGTGGGAATCTGTGAAAAGGGACAGCCAGGGGACTGTGTTTTTAGAGGTTCAATATTTTTTAGAAAAAAAAGTAGAATGGTTATTGTTAAATATAATAGCACCATAAAGGTCAGCATTTAATTAATAATATGAGGCATAAATTGAATTTCTATGCTTTATTTATTTATTTTTACTTGGTCAGGACAGCCGTTTACGAGTTTACAGAGAATCGCCCGTATAAGCTATCTAGGTACCGAATTTCATCAAAATCCATTCAGCCGTTTGAGCGCAAAGGAGTAACAAACATACACACATACACACAAACACACATAGAAACTTTCGCCTTTATAATATTAGTGTGATAGATAGACAGATAGATGCATTAGCAAAAATCGGCGGATTTTGTAACTCCATCATTACTACCACGCAATAAAGCGTAAAATTCTACATTAATGTCCGTATCCAAACAGCGTAGTAAGACGCGTGCCAAGAAGACGGCAAAAAAGTCAGTAATATCATGGTATTGTCGATCGGTTGCCAAATAAGCGCCTGCATTATTTTGCGTTGGCAACCGTGATAGACATAGCCTATAACACTAACTACATTCTTCTCCATAGCTACGACTAATATTCATATACTATGGTCCGTATTACAGAACGATGCTCAGTCATCGATCTGTGCTCAAGCACAGATTTCATTCAAAGTGATCAATTAGTGATTATATACAGATTGCAACCAATAGAAACAAGAATATGTATTGATTTGACAGTTTCAATACGTAGTTTATGCACATAGTATGGAAGTTTTCAATGTTAAATAATTAATTAATTGATATATGTATGCTAATGATTCTTTTTAATTTAATGACAACAATAATATAATGTAAATGAATTTGGCAAGTGTATTATGTTTATTTGAAAATTGTATTATAGTATTGACGTAAACTTAATAATAATTTTCACATGCCACAAGTGTGGGCTAAATGGAAGAACTACCTACTAAAAACCTGACACCTACAACTATCTCCATTTATGTGAAATAAATTTCATTTCATTTCATTACAAATTAGGGATGAAATTTCCCCGGTTGCATTGCAATCAAAGTTCTGTGATCATCAGCCTGTTCAGAACAGCGGGGAGTTGATGGATGCAGGAGAAACATAGTTGGTCAAAATGGTGTTCCTTGGGGGAGACTTATGGTCAGCAGCTGACATCTTACGGCTGACACATTGGCCGTTGTCGCATTTGTCGTGGTGTGCGCGAATTAACCCGTTTTAACTTTTATAACATACTGTTCAATACTAACAAGGATTTATCTAGGACAACTAAATAGGTCAATGATACCGATATTGATAAAACAAATATATATTCCAACTACAGTTACAACTACACTGTAACAGTCAAAACATCGTATTAATTTGTGCAGTTGAGATAAATCAACGCCTAGAATAGAAACTGCATCTGTACCATAAAATAAATAATAGTCTGCATCAGACTAAAAGCATAAGTAAGACGGTGCATTTAAAACTGAAACTGAAGCAAACAAAAGTATACTATCTCATTAAACAGAGTACAATATATCTGAATGCATTAATACAGTATTAGACAGAGGTTTAGACGAACGCAGCTCGAGAATAACGTGTTACATTTAGGATTGCTTTATAATATGGCAGCCCTTTTTATTTTTGAACGCGCCGTCTATTTAAATCTCAGACCGGTACTCAGAATATCAATTGAGTGCAATTAAAACTACTTTGTGATCAGTCATACATAAGGCATCGCACTCGCGTCAACGCCGTATTTTTACTTTATTCATTGCTTTTTCTGAGTTTATTGTCCGTGACATGCTGATCCCTATCTATGTATATAGTCAACCGTCTGTTTGTGCGGCTTTCGCACGATAACGGCTGAACCGATTTGGATACGATTATGCACATAAATTGTTTATTTTACAGAGATCAATATACGATACGTTTTATCTTGCGAAATCAGGATCACATTACGGGTGAAACCGCGACCCGCCTCTAATTATACTATGTTATGTATTTATGAACGTTATGCGATTTATGCAATCCTACATACCGCACGAGTCACGTTTCATGAATAACCGATACTTTTATAGATGAATGCTGGCACAAGTGTGACGTGCAATGCAAAAAACAATAAAAGGTGAAAGCCGGTTAAATGAGTTATAGTTTTTTTTTCCGGAGCATTCTGCATCTGAACTCTTGGAAGAAAAACAGAAGAACGTATTAATAAATTTCAACATCAATGTGTTTTTTTTTTTTGAACGGGCTAATACTGTTGGTCTCGACCGACCTTTACAGAGTCACCGCGCTTAAGGCGACTAGCCGTCAAAATGGCAGGCAACTAGCTCAAGGACACCCCCGGGGTGCGAGCCTCGGCTTGGGCCGTTGCCGTGGCCGTTGCTGCTTGGCGGCAGAATAACTGGCAAAGCGGACCACCAGATACAGCGAACCTACCTAGATGAACTTTGCAGAAAAGTCCTATTTTGTTATAAGGTTATTGGACATTCAAACATTAAATTATAAAAAAAAAAACAAGAAAAAAATCGCAGATACCTAGTCAATATGTTCGACAATTTTGACCACGTACTGGCTATGCTATAAAAAACGTTTGGTAGCAAAATGTCTGTACAACTGGTTAGGTTTGTACCGAAGGTGCCTATGCCATGCTATGTGGTATCCTAGTCATGTAATAAATTGTTCAAACATGCAGCCAGACAATAAAATGTCTATTATTCAATGCATCACAATGCTTGTAACTTATACATTACGTTTTAAACCTTACCGATTTACCTGGATACAGTGACAATTATAAACCAATATAAGGTAAAGTAGACAAAACGGTGATTCTACTACATTCGACGGAAAATCATTGATTTATACTGAATAGGCAGTTTCGTGTTGAGGACTATGAATGTATAGATCTAATTTTATAAAAACCAGTTTTGGTGAATGAGAGCCACGGTTGAGTCATAAAACATTTCACTGTAAAATTTATAGCGTACGTATATGCGGTTTTAAGACTACATTCCACAGGTCAAAATGATTCACAAACCCTTGTTTTCGGGTCAGATGTAGGGCAGACCAAGCACAAATTAAGTTTTCGGTACGCTATATTCCGCTTTATTGGTATTACATGAAAGCTGAGAATCGTGTGCTGGACTGCTTTTATTCTTTTGTTTCGTTTTACAATTTTCAACTTCTGTGAAAAAAGATGAATCTGCAGGTCTCGTAAGCTTCTTTTTACAGGTCAAATCTCTAAAGATTTAAATTTGAGTGCACTATAATATTTTACATGAATTTTCTGATCCTTATTAGCTGGCATGTGGTGCATACCAGGTCCTTGTGGCAGAGGCATTCTAGCCGGCCACTGTTATTCTGACAGTCTTAGTCACTCTAACATTAACTTCACGTTTAGTTTAAATAATTTCTACTTATAAAATATCAAGATACATACCTTGTACACCGCTTTTATCTAGAAAATTACTTAGTTGAAACGTTGAATTACTCGAGGCCAGGTATTGTGTGAATCTCTGAAACGAAACAAACGAATTAGGGACTCTGACAAGTTCAGACAGTGATTGAAAAGGGTCGGTCAAAGAAGTGTATGATACAAAATTCAGGGGACCAATTCACGAGAAATTGGTGATCACGAGATAATGATTCGATTGTAAACAATAGTTTTGTTGTAAAGGCGACATTCGACGTTATCTCGTAATCGACCCCCGTTATTTATAAACCATAGAACAATTCTATTACAACGTTAAAAGCATTTAAATGGCCTAAAAATGTTGACTCTGAGCCAATAAATTGTTTACACGATAATATCTTTGAAAAATATTTATCAAATGTAATACCTAAAAATAATATTTTTTTTATCCTATCGTATATGACTTTACGTCAAAGGTTTTAAAATATATCAATTTTTCTGTGTAAAGCGATTTTCGCAGATAATCCGATAAGGCGCGGCGTCTACATCGCGCATCTTCGTTTCGTATTTTTCTCAGGTTGTCGTTTCAGAGAAAATAGTATTAACTATATACCCAGAATGCTAAAGTAGGTTCCACTTAAAAGATTAATATGTTATTTTTACTGGCAAACTTTCTCAGTAATATACGAAATGATTGATAACGAGATGGAAGAAATGGGGGGGGGGCTTACAACTCAAAAAAAAAATGGAACGAGTGCTCATTAATATATTTGACGTGGCTTTAAAAATTATGTTATGATTAGATATTTTAGGGATATTACATATTTTTAGGAGGGAATCAAAAGATGTTCCTTAATCAAAAAGAGAAAACTGCACTCGGCACCCTTAGGTGAAGTCTAGACGTTCACCCCCTTACTAATAAAGACTGCACAGCAATGGAATATTTACCTCTTTTTATCTTTGCCTATTTCGAACTTGTAAGAGATAAACAAAACACAAAAAGTAAGTATTCTTTTGCTATACGATGTTCATTGGTGCAAATGCTTGTTCTATGTCTGGGTGTTATGGGACCATGGTCCTCGTAGTTCCTGGGTCCCTATACAGAGGGAATTCTGGTTAGAGTCCAGGATCTATGTATGTGATCGTTGGGCGTTATCATAAACGTCAAGCCTTCGCCATACAATTAGCGACAATAATGGAAATAAGAAAGCGGTCGATATTATTATGGGTATATATTATATACTAAACGTTCTTAATTAGAACGGCTAAGGAATGGAATGCCCTGCCGGCGTCTGTGTTTCCGGCGAAATATGACCCGGGCGTGTTCAAGAGAAGATTGAATAGGTATTTACTTGGCTAGCATGCTACACCTTCGATCGCATCGTCACTTCCCACCAGGTGAGAGCGTGGTCCAATGCTAGACAAGTTTGAAGTAAAAAAATGTTTGTATTTTTTATGTACGAATAGGTTAACGTTTGACTGTAACTCACCTGATGTTAAGCAACGATGCAGTCGAAGGTGTAGAACGTTTGCCTATAAGGAACCTATTCACACTAGTATTAGAGACCCCAATAATGTGTCAAGAAACAAGAAAGCCGGGAGTGAGTTCCCTAGCAGTTCGCACGAGTCAACATAACGCGGCACATTTTTTTGTTGAATTGGCTACTGTTTGTCTCTACCCACCTTTACAGCGTCACCGGACGGGAGGGCAAGGGCCCAGCCGTCAAATGTGGGAGGTAACTAACTCAAGACCTCCCGGGGGTACGAGCCTCGGCTTGGGCCGTTGCCAGGATGAGAGGATCGAGAAAACTACGTCCACTTAATGAGTGGACCCTATAAGTCGCGGCTAGAAAGCTAACCCACGGGGGGTACGTCGACCTCGCCGGCAGGGTCGGTGTCTGATTGAGTTACGCTGGTATCCTAATACTGGTGTCAAAAACGGTACCTGAGCCAGAAGGGCTAGACTGATCCCGCGATCCTAGCGCAGCCGATACTACGGCTGCTATAGGATCATCCGGGTCGCTCGTTTCGGGCGGCGACGGCAGGGTGTGGTGCGGCACATTAGCAACTCTACCACATAGGGAAGAAACGACTCACTCCGCATTGTAGTCCTGTGTATATATGCGTTACTTTCCCCCAACTTCTACACACTGCAATTATACTTCATGATTCACATTCTCTACGCATATTGTATGTATACACTATAGCTTACGAAATGTATCTTTAAATGTATAGACACTTCAACAGACTTCAAAAAAGGAGGTTTTTTTTTATTGATACCTCAGAACTTACGACTTTTTTATTTATTTGAAAGCTGGTGCTTCCCGTGTGGTCCCATTTCAATTTGCTCAAGATCTGACAAGTAGTTTTTGAGTTATCCTTAATAATGTGTATTTCGAATTCAAATACATTGATGATGTTCTCATTTTTGTGATAAACAAATGCGGTGGGATTGAAGTCGGTTGGACTCTTTTTATTAAAGGATTTAAGTCAAAAAGGTTGGATCACAAGCTATAATACGGAACGTCGCCAATGTCACCATCATTTAATCCATCAATGCCATTGAAGTTTACCATGCGAGATATATTAATCCTATACCTTATTATTTATTGAAGACCCTTTTAGTCTACTTCGTTGGGTCACGGGATGTTTCTGCGGTCTTTCTATGTAATTGACTGATTTTACGACAAGCTTTTGCCTCTATGATATTATGGTTTGGGAAATATTATTTATCAATCGGTAACTCGTTATAATAAGAATTAATCCACCAGGTATCGTCAAGCTGGTTGATATTATAAAGAAACAAATAAACCTGTGACTAATTAAAATAAAAACTTATAATCATTTCATTTAAGATGCTGATTATTCGTGATGATGTCGAGATTATAATATAACTTTTCTTTTTCACTATCTCTGTATCGACGATCTTATGAAAATGAAGTCAGATATTGACGCCAAGTGTTTCGTGAATTTCACAAGAAACTTAAAAATGTATATCGTGTTTAAATTCATTGCGGGTCTAAAATTTTATTGATACAAGTGGTGTTGACAATTTATTCATAGCACATATTTACTCCGACAGCTCATGAGATGGTGCTAATGAATAATGAAATAGGCATTTCATACAAACTCACTACATTGAAGGTTTAAAAATAAGCAAATGACTCCTTTATGCCAAATCCCGTCTAAATTATGAACTGTAAGGTTTATCTACTGATTGGGGGGGGGGGGGGGGGGGGGGGGGGGGGGTTTTGATTGCAATGCAACAGGAGAAACTTCCATACTAACTATGCACATAAGCTGCGTATTCAAACTGTCATATGCATACAAATTAGTGTTTCTATTGGTTGCAATCGAGTACGTGATAGCCCAGCTGGTAGCACGGGCTCCAAAGCCAACAAACATACATTACCGGTCTGGTAATCCTACTAACGTAAAGTACGGCCAGCATAGTCAGCACAAGTCTGTGAACTTGTCGTGTATTTAGCCACAAGTAAAATAAAAACCAGGCAGCATAACGAAAATCATTAACTAGGAATACTGATAAAAATTGAAACATCACAGAAGAAATTGGGACCGGTGATCGCACAACTTCTCGGTATCAGCTGGGCGATCACGTAACTCAATTGCAACCAACAGAAACAAAAATTTGAATGAATTTGACAGTTTTAATACGCAGTTTATGTGCATAGTAAGTATGGAAGTTTCTCCTGTTGCATTCCAATCAAAGTTCCGAGATCACCTCCCAAATCCCCTCTTTGAAAGAGAATAGATGTCTAGACTGTAAACTTTAATAGAATAGATAGACTAGCTAGACTGTAAACTGCCCCGTTGACCTAATGCCGGTTGGTCACAGCTGCAGACTGCATATAGGTGTGTTGGTAGTTGAAGATACACTCCCAGAATAAAGGTCGCAAGTAACATTGCTTTTTTTTGGAACGAAAGCCATCTAAGTATTTCTCAATAAATCCCATCCTCTTACAAATAATATTCTTTTTTTTTTTCGCTAGCAAAGTTCTTCCATTCATTTTAATTAATATTGTCTCGAACATTCTTAAATTAATATTGTGATGTCGACACGATAGCGAGCGTTAAATTAATATTTGATAAGGCCAAGGAAATGAGTGTTATTGGCATGTAAATCAGTACAAATATTAATTTCTCAGGTCTCGTATGTTCTCTGCTAAACTTGGGTTTCGAGGCCTTGTCGTGTCTCAAGGCCTGGAACAAATTTTAGGCCTGTTATTGCGAGTGAAACACTTCAATTCTAGAGAATAAGAGAAATTCAGAGAATTATTATTATTATTATATTATAGTCAACATTCGTGGATCAAGAAGGTTCTAAGAGCTGTCTGCTTGAAGATTGCCGCTTTGCTAAATCAAAACGCCAATATTAAAATATCTAAAAATAACACCTGACCCAATTTAAGTCTAGCTCTTGCAAAAATTTCACTGGACACCCCTAAGCTTTGTCGGAGAATAAAAACCGGAGTTTTCCGTTGACGTCATAATTTTATTTTTATCGCGAAGTGCCGCGAGTGTGAATATTGCTACTAATGCTTAATCTGCGGCGTTACGCACAAGACACGCCCCTGTTGCGACACCGCGATAGTACGGTCTAATTAGGTGATTGACCGACGGTCAAGAACGCGGGTTGACCCTAAACGGGGTCCCATATTGGCTGTGATTGTCACTTGTTGATGGCCTTGATTGGTGGGAAAAAATGTTGATTGACTGAGGTGAAGAGTATGCGCGATCGATTAAATAAGCTCAAGTGGCGCTGGTTTCTTAATGGACTACCGTTGAAATCTCAGAGCAGCAAGTCGATTTGTAAACGAATCGAACCAACAAAATGTTACTCATAACCGGAGAATTTTGTCCAATAATTGTATAGTTATAGATCGCATTGAAAATTGAAATTATTCTAATTTCTTGAAACCATGTGCATGTTCGAAATGAATACGGGAAGGGTAAGGGTGGATAGTGGCTAGTGTGGTATATGAAACGTGCTAACAATTAGGAATTTCCAAGAAATCTACAATAGAACCCCACGTTTTACGGTAATTATTTCACAACGTTCGTATACCACAGAAAGACAAGAATAAATAGCCGGAACAGGTTGACCTGGAATAAGGCTTAGTGAACTACAAAATGGAGGAAGACGGAGAAATGGACAGCGACTTTTTGTGTACACACTAATAGGAATGAATTTAATACTACATTATGTTACCGTATTACTGAAGTAAAAACGCGCTAGTTTTTTTCATAAATATATTACGAATTCCTTTATTCAAGTCTTAAAAGGATGAAAGCATGCTTATGAACTTAAGATAGAATAATACATCAAAGTAATGTTTCAGACTGTTGTTTCTAGAGCCCTTCGGTAAATACTAAAATAAAATAGCGAAGAAACTCAAGTATCGTTGAACGTCAAGAGAAAAGATGGATCGGAGAAAATCAATTGTATCAAAAGACATTTTCGTTTAGTTGAGCGAGTTTAGCAAAATAAGAAAGGTTGAAATGTAAAAGGTAGCAAACAATCATACGGCCCTCCTGATGGGAAGAGGTCACTGTAGTCACATGATATAGATATCTAAATCCAAGGCACTCATGAACGGTAAATGACAAAACGATCACTAATTAAAATCAAAACACGACTAGTAAAGAATTTTAAATTTCTTTCAGCCTCCTTACACTTCACTAAGACATAGAAGCATCAGTTGTATGCTTATCCATCTAAAAGAAATAGAAGAGAAAAAATTTACAGTAGCCCAAAAAAATGTACTACTGACTAAAAGTTATTATAAGTTAGACGAATTCTTTTCGGACAAGTTAACTATTATAGACTAGATCGATTCGCTTCGCACAATATTGCTATACCCAAGCTGGGTCATTACATAATATACTTAGATAAATATGCATTTATTAACATCTGCATGTAACCAATAATGTTTGCAATAAATGATTGAGTATTGAGTATTTGTCCCGTATTTATTTGATAAACACTCACCTCGTTCCCATATGCTAGTAGATGGTGTACAGTTATTAGAGCTTTATATACAACCACCCAGTTGGTATTCTGCGTGCGCTCGACGAGCAAGTTGGCGAGCTGAGGTATCGACACATTGGGCTCGTTTGTGCAGTGGACTAGATCTGAAACAAGGAACATGTAATTAGGGACGTGAGTGATAAAAAAAACCCGAGAGATGATAGGAGACAGTAAGATGTTCAGACTGCAAGATGATGACGAGAGAGATGTAGATGTTAAGAAATACAAAAAACTGTTATGAGAGGCGAGATAAATGGTAAAGGATAGTCAAAGTCAAAAGATTTATTGCAAATAAGCTATATTTAGCACTTATACAAGTCAAAATTATATTAGGTACTTAAAATTAAGTTATTTTACTAAGCATATAAAATTAAAAAGTGCTTATTGTCAAATTATATATAGCAAGCCCATTACAATATACGAGTTTGAAAAAAAAAGAAGTTCAGTTTCTCACTACTGGTGCCAGCTATCCGGCACAATGCAGAACAGAAAATAGGAGATAGGAAGATGATACGAGTCAAAAAGTTAAGATAAAGAAGTTCATATGTTAAAAAGACTATTAAACTTGTAAAAATAGTAAGTTCATATACATATACTGTCTGATCGGCAATGTATCCGAATTAAAACAAAACATTTTACGAATGATTTAATTTTCTAAATTCAGATACAGTTCCAATAATAACCAGCGTCAAAAATTTCAACTAATAGACTTCAATTGACCATTCTAAATATGACGTAGAATGATAGATTATACAGCGTCGGTGAGGGGATTCCTCAGACATTTTTAATGTAAATGTTGCTGTTCATCCAATCAACTACGACGATGGTCAGAGCAATGAAGATTTTATAAGGACCGGCATTGAACCTGACCTGCCAAACGATCCATTACTATAGTCACTACTGCAGGCAAATCTAAGCATGTATAAACAAGCATGATTTGCATGAAGCATGATTTGTGTTGATAAAATAAAATATTTTGGACAAAGTATATTATGAGACTAAATATAAAATAAATAATTAAATAAATATAAAACCTACAGAACTATATCTAAAATGTATTGTCTGAGAAAAACCCGAATTAATGAACGCAATGTCATCTCTCTAACTGGTTTGTGACGGGCACTTTGACTTCGGTTGACTTCTAAAAAAGAAGAGAACAAACACACCAATGTGCTTAGTTCCTACATCAAAACAATTGAACACCACAGTGAACCAGACATTCATTGTTTAATTTAATTATCTCACCATGCAATGGATTGTTACTATGGCCTCATACAGTGGAATACGTAATCGTCATTGTGATAAAAAAAAGCAGATGTGAAATCGCTGTCAGTGCTGTAACTGGATGATAAAATTTGGAGATAAATGTTGGAAAATACAGAATTTAATACAATTTTGTTATTGTACTGATTGATATTAAATAACCGTGTTGTCCCTGTGTGATAATAATACCACCCCATCCCCCATCCTCTTCCCGCGCGTGTCTTATGAACCAGCTAAGGGAATATCCAGGGAATAGCCAGCAATATTCTCGGAACATTAAAATCTTCTGCGATCACCAAGACGCCTGCCACATGCGGCGGTTATGGCAAACCCTTTATGATAAGCGTCTAAAGTAGCGTTATTTATGGAAAACCTATGCATTGAACGTCTTCCAGCTGATAATGATGATATTGAATAAGTAGGTATCTGGCATCTATAAGACAGCAATAGCTTCCGATAGAAAGGATACCAGCCTACCTCTGCAATCCACAAACTCTGAAACTGTTCAGAAACGTACTGGAACTGATCCCGCTCAAGTGAAACTGAATAGATTAGTTATAATACCATACGAGATCTTTTATATAAACCAACCACCCATAACAGCCAAATGCCTCTCAGAACCCGACAACGACAATTTCCACACTACACCGCACTAAATTCACCCCGCCTCACCATTAGCTCGTCAGGCTTTTAAAAAGGGTATCATAAAAGCCTTACTGAGCTGGCAACACATCGAAACGTTCATAGGCTACGGTTAAATATGCTTGTTTGTAACTCATTGCATAAAAAACACGAAATCTAAACTTCACAGGCAACAAACATTTTAATAACGAGGAAGTGTACTATCGACCCAGTTTACGCCCGCGTATGGACATCTGCATTCTACAAGGGCGGATGGCGGATGTTCTGCCGTCAGAGTTTATCGCCTACATTTGCTTTATGATGTACAGCTATCGATAGGTAGTGTTATTCCACTGGACAGATGTGACAAGTCGTTTTTTGTGTATGGTCTTGATAGAGCAATATGGAATCCCTAATCTAATCCTTAGGTAGAAGCAATAAGTCACCATGAAGGTAAATCGATAACTTAACCTAGCAGCTAGATTCTAGCCTCTATTTAAAGAATTTAGAACAAGTCGGTAACACAGTCACAGTAATTTTAATGAACCCCTAAATTACCTGTGTTTCAGGAGTCAGTGACTACAATAGCCCATAATTCAAACCTAAAGTGGAAGTAACACTGCAGATAGCAGTCTATAGACTATACACGTGAATGCTAAGCTAAGCTTCTCCGTATTTACATCAAAAACCATCATAAAATATCTGATCTAGCCACATACGAGCAAGTATAAATAAAAGGACTTAAAAAATCTGACATAAGCCGCCATAAAGAATCCACGACTATTTTCATCATCATCCGCATACCCTATCCCACTTTTACTATAATAGCAATCTTTTCAGTTAGGGCGAGATCACGGAACTTTGATTGGAATGTAACAGAAGAAATTACGTTCCTAATTTGAAAATTTTCATAGTAACTATGCACACAAACTGCGCATTGAAACTGTCAAATCCATACAATATTGCGTTTCTATTGATTGCAATCAAGTTACGTGATCGCCTAGCAGGTATTACTTAAATAACGTAAGAAACAGCTGATATTAGATCTCGTTAACAGTTTACGAATAACATCAACAACATTCTAGGTACCTACGACACTTTCGTTAAGATGTTATAGCAACTTCGGTTGGGCAATCTGTTACCACCCTTGCTCAACTTTTGAATGTGGACGTAACTTATTCATAAAGTTTTGGTGTTAGGACTGACAGATTTCGGAATAATAAAATGAAAGCCCCTTTTCTAATATTCACATAATTGTTATGTGTGAAATATCTTTGGATTAAAACTGGGTGGCAAAGGTTTGTATAGACTGAAATTTAATAATTTATCTATTATGATATGAATACTAGTGTTTATGCTTTACTGGGCGATCACGTAACTCGAATGCAACATATAGAAACACAGATTTGTATGGATTTGACAGTTTGAATACGCAGTTTATATAATACAATACAATATAAATAATACTTTATTGAACACCAACTAATACATAACAATGCACCTTAAAAAACTTACAAAAATGGTAGAACAAAGGGAGGCCTTATCGCGTTAAGCGATTTCTTCCAGGCTACCTTAGGAAGGACAGGAATGTGTATACATAGTTAGTATGAAAATTTCTCCTGATGCATTACAATCAAAGTTTTGTGATCACCCGCTGGAGTCGGAGAATCCTTTGAGACCTAAACTTTCCCAAGACAGCGCGTCAGAGCATGTATGTGGCGTGAGGGGCCTTTCAGAATGTCCTATCTTGAAAAACTCTCCATCCTTTTACTACAGTAGTGTGCCTTTAACAGTATGGTTCGCTGTTTAACTTATCAAGCGCTTGTATTGGACTTTTGCCAGTTCGCAAGTCCTATACATAACGAGATTCACCAGCTCGATTACATCAAACGTATTGCATCGGAACCAGTTATACAAGGTTCAAGCCGTTTTTTGTGCTAAACTATCAATTATTAGCGTCGAAGCATCGACGAAGTGACCTTTAATTTATTTGGTAACTTTGGCGCTGGCTTTTGCGGTTTTGTTTGGGATACGCCCACTTTATTACTCTCTAACGGCTGACTTTTGTTGACTTCAGACTTGTTTAGCATTTTAATAATTTCGTTTAGGAGGCACCATACTAGAATAATAGACTTGTCAATTTTCGGTCAACTCAATATGCCATAAATGATGACAGATTATTTATAAGTGTAATCCTGGTGTTACGGTGTGGGTATGGTTACGATTTGCAATCGCACATTGTTTCCATCGGTTCTTGCAAGTCCAGCTATGACGACGTAGCCGGCCGTCTGAGGAGCTCCCGATGACTGTACACAAATATATTCAAATTAAAACGATCATTGAGTGGTTGTCGGACTTCTTTGCCTTGACCCACCAATCGCGCAGACTCGCCTCCGCAACTGAAAACCTGTTGACTCTTTTTTCTCACCACTGCAACTCATTATTTCCAGTTAACAGGTCAAGTGCACAACAGAAATTTTGTTACGCCTTGTTGCGAACTCTCTCTCCATTGTGGTGGTGTAATTGCCTTGTTCTATGGTTCTGTACTCAGCAATCTCGACAATGTTAACTGTCATAACATAGGTACATATTTCAAGGCTCACACGCCAAAAGTCGTAAATATTTTTTCTCATCAATGGCGGATGCGAAGTGTGACATAAGTATTATTTTCTGCTGTTCATAATCTGCCAGTTCAAAATATGAAAATATGTTTAAACGAGCTTCTGCCCGCAGCTTCGCCCGCGGCGTGGCCTAATAGCGTGGGAAAATAATTGAACCACCCATTTCACCCTTTTAAGGGTGGAATTTCGAAAAATCCTTTCTTTGCGGATGACTACGTCATAACATCTAACTGCATTCCAAATTTCGGCCCGATCCGGTTGTGCTTTGATAGATCACTATATTAGTCAGTCACCTTTGAGTTAAGTATATATATTTAGATATGCTTTAATCAATAAAAATTATACAAAGTTAGCACTCACTCGCATTTTATTACTGGTTAATTTATTTTTCTTTCTATTCTTGGTAAACTTAATCTAACTCTATTTTCATTCAATGCCATCCTAAAAGGCCAGCGGGGGGTTACTTGATAATTAATTTAACCAGGAGAAGAGTAAAACTATTGAATCCCAGTAAACGTAAAATAGACTGGAAAAGTTGGACCCGGAAATATAAAATAGGTTTGTTCGATTACCTGTCTTTTGAATTTGAATCAGTTAATATTCCAAGCTTGCTAAATGATTATTCCATGCCATAGGTACTCTCTTATATCACAATTACCACATTCAGCAACAGCAACCAATCTGGGTAGGTTTATCCAAAAAACAATTGTCATTCAATACGTGATGTTGTGAATTGTGCTGTGAATATTAATTACACTGTGGCTTGGCGGTTGATCTCTCAAAAATACCTACCGTACTGACATTTTTCTCATACCGATACATTGAAACGAATTTGCTCACATAATAATAAGCGCGGTTGACTCATGGGGTTCGGCTCGAGTCCGTAATCTTGCTGGCTAACTGCTAGTCTCTAGTCTAGACTTAAATGAACGCTCTATAACCAATATAGATCAGAAAATTAGGGAATAGAACTGCATTAGTGAATCAGAAGTTCAATTTCAGTAAATATGCCAGTCGCGCGAACTTTATGAAGGTGATTGCCTTAATCATCACGCTTGGCAGGCGGCTTGATTATCGCAGAAGATTTTAATGTACCGACGTGAATGCTGCTACCCATTCCTTGGATATTCTCTTAGCCAGCTCTTAAAGCACCAACGGTAAGGGATGGGGTGGTCTACAACGCCGTAACCACACGGCAAGAGCATTCAACCACCACAAATTATGAAATAACATTGGCCTTGACTTCCAAGCCTTTTAAAGTATAGCTAATCTACGTTACAGAGGAAAATGTTAGGCAACGATTGACCTACTCAATTCTTGCGTGAAATTAATCGGTTATATAATCAACTAGCTTCTGCCCGCGGCTTCGCTCGCGTGGCCTATAGGAAACAGAATAAATTTTTTCATAGATATTTCAACCAGCCATTTCACAACCTTAGAGGTGGAATTTCAAAAAAACCCTTTCTTTGTGGATACCTATACTTTACAAAGAATACACCCTCAAAATTTCAAATTCTAGGACCAGCGATTTAGGCTGTGCGTTGATATATAAGTCAGTCAGTCAGGAGTTTGAATTTTATATGTACAGATGGATATGTAGTTTGGATCCATTACCCATACGAGAGCAAGTTGTATGTAGGCAATGAATGAACATCGTGGTAAATTTACTGTGCAGTGTATAATATAGGTGACCAACCTTATTGCTATGAAACGAACGCAGCGATGCCCCCAAGAAATTTATTGAAGTGCCCTTACGGCAGCTGGTGGTGCTGATTTAAGTAATTACTCGTTTACTGATAGTTTTTTAGTTAGTTTAGATAGATAGATATACCTACTGACACAGATTTGGTTAATTGACGTTTCTGCGCATTGTTTCCACTCTATCAGGACTTTAGTACCGTAATGCTTATAGCTGATCGATAAAGTTAAGCAACATTCGCTACTGCATTCGGGCATCCGGTGGTTCAAAGAAGAAAAGAACCATAAACGCATGGATTGCTACGTAGATAACAAACAGTTCAAACGAATGAATCGGCTTAAATATAAACAAATAAAATCAGTTCCAAAAATGATGTGTAAATGAACCTGCTTCCGAAAGCGAAGTTTAATTTTTTATTTCCAATTTTTTTTTTAATATTGTGCATTTATCTGTCACACAAAAAGCCAGTTGCCATGTAGGGTCAACGATCTTTTAATTTTTAAGGACTTAGGTATTCGACTGTTAAGCAAACCGGTGCCAGCGCAAAGTGCCGACACATTTTTAAATAAGTTTTAAACCAACTTCACAAAAAGAGGAGGGTCTCAATTCGACTGCATTTTTTATGTTTGTTATCTCAGAACTTTCGACTGGGTGGACCGATTTTGATGATTCTTTTTTTATTTGAAAGCGGGTGCTTCCTCTGTCCCATTTAAATTTGATCAATTTGACGAGTAGATTTTGAGTTATAATGCGTATTTCGATTTCGATTACAACGATGATGTTCTCATTGGGATTAAAGACGGTTAAAATGACCCGTTTAAAAAAAAAAGGAATTATCAAATGAGGTACAGACAAATTAGAACAGTTACTAGGTGAAATACTGCTGTCATAAATTCCCCCCGCTGATCACACTCTGTGATTAACGATTGCAATTACGAACGCTACAAGTTGGTGGGAGTTGGAACCAATGGGTATTGGACAATCAAAGGATTGGGCGAAACGGTAAGCTGGACGTAATGGGAAGCAGACTAAGCATGAATTGGACCCAACTAGACGACTAGACCGTACCGGTAAATGGATCTATAAATAAATATTTGTCGACATTTCACACCGCGCCATCTAGTTCCATGCTAAGCAAAGCTTGTACAATGGGAACCAGACAACCGATACAATACTTATATACATTTTTTTATTTAGATACTTTTTGCCTATTTAAAGGCCTATTGTTTTAGTATAAGATTGTAAGAACTGTTTAGGGAAGGAGTTACCGTGATGTTTGTAGGTAGGCAAGAATATGTGTTATTGAGTTCTAAAACTCGTCACAAACAAATTACTTATTTAGTAAAATCGTCAGCAATACTTCATTCATTATATTATTTTTCAAGACATAATAATACTAATAATAAATTTAAGTTATGTACATAAAAAATGTAAGTTTGTGCTCTACATTTCAAGTGGTTATTGATAGGGATTCCCATCTGGATGCCAAAGGCCAAGAGGTCAACAGACTTTGGTGAAATGAGAGTATTCATTTACATGAAGAATTTGTCTAGTCTAGTATTCTTGTTTTACGTATCGTAATTAACTAGCGCTTACACCGAAGCCCGACTAGTCGTTCTTAACAGATCGGTGAAGTTTACTGCAGTTACCACTTGGTTGGGTGACCGCTAAAAAAACTGGAAGTATTCAAGAAATGAGCGCTGCCGCGCTTCGGATAGCAGCGTAATCCGTTGTTGTCATAATATTCGTTAAGCCACGTCTATATTCTTCGGCAGCTTAAAATTCTGATATGAATGGATTATGGAAAAACGTTATTACTAAAACAGACAAAATTTCATCAAAATCTATCCACCATTCCAGCACTGATTGGTAGGCAATATACACAAACTTTCGCGTAAAATCATATATTCAATAAGTGGAATAGTAAGTTTTATGCCCATCTGCACTTAAGTTTGACAGCTACTGCAATTTGGGTATGTCACAGAGGAATAGGAACTGCCAAACTTTAGTACAAACAGGCATTAGTGTAGGTTAGAAATATAGGATTTTACTTTATATGAAAGCAGGAGCAAAATACACCCGAAACAAATAAAATAAAAAAGCTTTTTATTATTCCTTGTCATTATAGACTTTTGTTACTCCTCTGCTGTTTCCCCCACTTTTAAATCAAGGATCCCTTTACGGGTAAAGGCCTCCTCCATAGAAACCCAGTTTTCTCTGTCTTCTGCTTTTGTATAAAATACACCTAGTTAGGTCTAAATACTAATTATAAAAGCTTTGAATCAAAGCTGCAGATTTGTTGAGAGTCAATACAATGGTTCCAGATATTCCATCGGATACAGAAAGTACATGAAACTGATAACACAGGAAATGGCCCTGTCATGCTTATCATTGGCTACAATCAGACACAATAAACATGTCTCTAAGCAGATACTCTGCTACATTTTATGCCAGATTCATCAGCTGGTTTTCATGGGCGGTTACCAAATGCATGGCTTGATAGGAAAAATAATAACTGCATTTATCTGATATAGGCATTTTGAGATTGGAATATTTGAAGCCTTTTCCAACTTTTCTAATATTACTTTGTAGAAAAATATTTTTTGTTAGTTGTGAACACTATGTAAAAGTTGGTTAATATATGTCATAACACATAACCAAAACATTCTGAGACTCGCCGAGAGCACAGCTTTCATTCATAAATCCATTATTATGCAGCACTTAAACATTCAATCATGTTCTGTAAAGAGTCTCCTTTGCTAAATGTGAATGAAATGGAATCTTTAATTCTTCATTACTGTCTCGTAATGGTGGCAGCCTTAGTGTCTGGTATTTTTCTGACCAAAATATGATATTAACCCAGATAAGCCTGAAACTAAAATTTTCTGAAAATTTTGAAAAAAGTTACATTATTTAGTTTATTAGATCTTATGCAACATAAAAAAAATTATGAAAAAAAAATTAAGTGTAAGGCTTTCAGGGAAATAGCCGTCCTATATGTAGGACAGTAGGATAATAAGAGGAAATAAAAGACCATTTATGACAAAACAGAATGTAATCAAAAAGTGTAGTTTATTAGATAACTATTGATTATATTACCCATTGTTATATGTAATTTACTAGATTAACACTATTTATGAATGATATGTTTCAAAACACTTGACACACACTCCAACATCACATTTCTTGCAACGTGTCAAACATTTTTTGTGACATTGACGACAGCGTGTTTGCTTTGATTGAGGAATAACCAGATGATTCATTTGGTCTTTACGACTATCAGCATGTTCATGATGGGAGGGTCGGCTAGGCCCTCTTTTGGCATTTTTTCTGTTTGATTCAATCAAAGCAATTGCTACCCTTCTGCGAAAGCCAAGATGATCCAGTTTTCCATGATTTATTTTATATAACTGCCATGCATTATGTTCGGCAAGATCAATCATGTGTGTCAGCAACGGCATGTACCATTTCTTACCTCGTATACCAATTCGGTAATGTGAAATATTTTCATCAGACCGATCCACTCCTCCCATATATTTGTTATAGATGGACACCATATGTGGTTCTTCTATGACAATGTTTCTCTTTTCACTTTGTGAGAAGCGTTTGGCAGATTGTTTAGGATTTATTCCTACAGCATTAGAAGCAATACTGAATATATTATTGTCATGCCATTTAGCAATAATGAACGTGTTGTCATGTGTCGTTCTGTAATCGACAGCACCACGTTCCTTTTTTTTCAGTAACTTCGATGTAATCAGAGGACAACTAGATGTCCTGTTTTCTCGAACTGTCCCAGTGCAACGAAGGCCTTTCTTTGTTATCTCTTCCAGCAAGGGCGTCCCAGTAAAAAAATTATCAAAAACTACGTGGTAAGGAAGGTCGAACCCACGTGAAATCAGCACATCGCAAAAAGTGAGAACAACGCTTGCACCCAGCCCCAATTCTTTATATATTGGATTGCACATAGTTGTAGCACCTTGGTATGGTTCCATCCATAAAACATACCCTAACCGTGTAGCACCAACCCAAGCTTTGAACCCGTACCTAATAGGTTTACCTTTTATGTGCTGTTTGCAGCCATGTCTACCATAGTAGGGGATCATGGCCTCATCTACACTGTAATGCTCTTCAAGAGGAGAAAACTCTAAGAACCTTTTATTTAGAAGTGTAACTAGGGGGCGTACTTTTGTGTATTTGTCTTGCAAATCCAGATTATCATTGACATGAAGGTGGCGAAAAATAAAGTCAAATCTATCCCTAGTCATAGCCGAGCTGATCAATTCATTCTTTGTATCAGGGGAGTTTTCCCAATACATTCTTCTACGGGGGAGCCATGAATAACCACTAACCAACAATATGCCGATGAAACATTTCATATCTTCAGTGGTTATGTCTCCAGGCAAATTCTTTTTGACAGCATATTTATTGCTCTCTGACACCAACAACGAAATAACATCTTCATCTAAGAAGTTTTCAAACCACTCAATTGGGCGCTTATCTTGGCAAGCGCCTTGAACATCTGGCCAATTCACGGGATTTTTTGCCAAGTCCCGTTTTCTCCATGCGTAGGTACGCCTACGTTTAGTTCGACCTGTAGAATCAGAAGGTTCTTCTTCTGTATCACTCACCATAATCTGCCCTTGAATCATTACTTCAGCCGGTTGAAGCAGAATGTTTCGTGGCAAATTATTCAAAGTTACATTATCTTCTTCACCCGAATCTTCGTCAGTGAGACAGTCAGGATCAACAGGAGGAGGTAGAATACATATCAGTCGTTCTCTATAATCTTCTTCATTATCAGAAACATTTTCTAAAGCATCTAAAATTTCATGCGCAGCTAACGGTCTGTAAAGAAAAAGATGTATTATTGTACTAAAATCATGTATATTATCCTACTGTCCTATATATAGTACGCTAGTATTTGTAACAAGTTATACGTAATTTATTTATATTATTTTGCTAGAATATTTATTTAGTACAAAAGTTAAGGTTATCAACTAGATATTAACACAGAAAAAAACAACTCACGAGTAAAATATAACTTTTTATACATACCTGTCATTTGCCATGTCTGCAACGCACTTTTATTACACACTTATAAGGTAAAATATAAGGTAAAAACTGTTAAAATAACTGTCTTTTTATTTTTCTAATAAAGCTGACACGTTTCTTACTGCAAATCATAAGACTAAATAATCTTAGATAAAGAGGGTATTCTGATATTTTTTTTATTTCTACTGTCCTAAATATAGGACAGTAGGCTTATCTGGGTTAAGTCCATGACAGTAATAAGTCCCAGCTATATTACCAATTTATATTGGATTTACAATTCTAATAAAGACAGCCATCACATTTTATACTATAGGGGTAATCCAAAATTAACGTAAGATTTGATTTGTAAAGCACCATGCAGTTCACACCAGCAATTTAATGCATTGAGCTACAGTGAAAATCATGTGCTAATTCAGCTAGGGTTCTACGTTTTTGGTACATATATGTAGATATTGTCCAAGACATAAATGAGGCATTGCCTTTGATGACTCAAATAAGGATATTAGTATTATCTTGCAGAATTATAAATGGAGCTATAAGGGAACAATAAATTAAATAATATTTAACTTATTCTATTTACAATTTAAAAGTTACATTTTGATTTATAATAGCTACAACATAACATTGTATTGCTATATATTATTCTTTTTGACTGGCCTTATAGCTCAGTTGTTTCCCAACACTGTCTTCTGGTTGTGGGTTAAAATCCCAGGATAAACATTAATTTGTGTGATGACCATTGATGTTTGTTCTTTGTATGGGTGTTTTATTATGTATTTTAAGTACCTATGTAATTACAAACTAAAAGTATATTCTGTCAGTCATCTGGTTCCCATAGTATAGTCCTTACTTAGTCTGGACTCTGGAGCTAGATATTTTTATTGAATTATTATTTATTAGGTTACATCACATATTAATTACAGTGAGTGACCTCTCCTATATGTTTTACTGGCGGCTTGGTTTGTATCCCACCCAAATGGTTCCAAATTATACCTTTGATGACATCCAAATGTTGGCTGTCTATATAAAAATACCAACCACAATAATTGTGACAAGTATTTGCAATCTAACTTTTGTTGTAAATCTTAGTAACCCATAATGTCTATTTATAAAAATAACTACTATAAAAATTAATAAAATACCTATTTGTCAAATGAACCTTTCTGTTTAGAAGAAGTCAGGTAGGATTATAGTAGCATAGAATGTGATTGTGAAATGTGATTGTAAAATTTTGTCAATAGTTACAAGATTATAATAATATTGAAATACAGACATGTGTTTATTGAAAGTGAAATGATTATTATTAGATAAACTTTAATTTAAAATGCTAGCAAACATTATAGTCTCAATCATGATTAAGGAATCACAACCAAAGGAACTACTCTGCACTTACACCAGCTAGGTACATTCTTACATAAATCTATCTAGGTGGGTAGACAGAAATCAGGTTTACTTATCATGAACACGTTTTTATTCAGCCCTACAATTTTTCGTGACATAATATCGAAATGTGTGTCAAGAATTATTAGGTAGGTACATCAATGATACAACATTATGTAAAATTATTTCCTTTGACCTACAATTAGGAATCAGAATTTATTTACTCGTGTTTGCAAGTCGATGGTGCATGAATGAAGTTGAATTAGCTATCGTCACGATTTGTATTCAAGATCACAGAAATGAAATGTTATCGACCACTGCCTCTCAATTTGCCGTGGTGGTCATTGTTCTCCACATTTCACCCATCCTTAACAGTTTGTTAAGAACAGAACTACTTGTATGAATAGTGTACAGGAGAAAACAATACTTACAATCTAAATGTTTCTTTTTAGGTGCTATCATTTCTTCAGTGGTAGCTTTGCAAACGGACTTGGCTAATCCCTGCCCGGCTATGCTGTGTCGGGCGGCTAATAGCCTATCGTTTATAGTCTGACCCGCCATCCTCGCGTTCAGTCCTGACATAAACTATTTACACAGCGAAACAACACTAATTTTCGCTTTTTTAACAAATTCACAAAATTACGACGATGACGGGTAAAATATGTCACCGCCCCCCCGACAGGCACTATACTATACTAAACTAAATTCAAGATGGCGGAAAACCAGTGCTGCCATGCCACATTGCCAGAATATATACGGCATACTTTCCGAAAAATAAGGAGTAAAATGGTATTAAGCCTTATTGAAACGTACACATAGAAGGTATTACTCGCTTTAAAATATATCGTCCGTTACCAGTATTTCCATTATTAACTAAATTGACTGTAGGTACTGAGACTTTGTGTATAATTAAATCAACTAATAGCAGCTGTTTGTATTGGTGACCCGCGTGAATTGAATCTTAATGGCTTCTGCGTGTATTCACAGAAGCACATTATAATACCAGTTCAGAAGGTAAGGTCACTTCACTTTCAATCAACGTCATGTAAAAGGCGTTCTCATGACGGTAAGTCAAGGAAGTTACACCCTCATTCATTTATGGGTTAATACGAGAAGGTAACTTACATCCTCAATACTTAAAAATTGTTTGGATAAAAAAAAGGTGTGCTTTATTCTAATAAAAAAAAGTCTAGTCTAGTCAAGTCCTACTCCTAGTAAAGTGGTGGCAACTTTACCAGAAGCTTCTATGGAGTTTTGGAAACAACACGAATAGAAACGTTTCACCATCATTATACCACTTTCCCACACTCATGCCTTTAATTCAGCACTTAGCGAATACAATGCCACCAATTTTATGCACTAACACTGAAAATAACAGAAGTTTTGGAAAATAATACAATGCGGTGACGCAATCTTTTTCGCGTTCCCGCCAAAACTCAAATTTAGGATTAACTTGCTGGCAGCACTGTTATTTTTTTTGTGTTCGACGAATTCTTGTACACCACAGAACATATATTAGTATTTTCTATACTCAAAGCTAAGGTTCTTCTTAAAAGGAGTTTGTGCTCTTGAAGCTTGAAGCAAAGAGCATATAACCACTACGTTTGCTTGAAGTACATAATGCCTCACTGTCTTGGAGGTAGATTTTATACAATGTACGCTTGAAATGCCATGAAACCCAATCAAAAATAAACTTATGGCTGTAATTTGTTGTTTAATTTTTGTCTCTGTCTATGAGCGGAAAGATTGAATGGCGGTTGTTGTGGATTACGGCCATATGTTTAGGCATTAGGCAGCCATGTTTTTATTTTGTCTGTCAAATACATAAGTCAGATTATTAATTTTGAATTTTTTCTTGTTGTAACGTGATGAAGCTACGGTTCTGTTAAAGAAATTAAACAAGGGAGGGTATAACAGCCCTTAGGCTGTATTCTATTTCGAAGCTACCACATAATTAGCGGAATTTGTGCAACATCAATAAAGATGAGGTGTATTGTGTATTACTTACATTTCAAAATGGTGGCTTACTCGTCAGATTATTTCGGCTAAATAATCTTCTCCTAAGTCGATTTCGCCGCTCAGAATCTTCGTGACCGAACTCTTCGCGGCTACACTTATAATACACATTTAAAAACACAATGGTCAAAAAACGACCTAAATCGAAGACTGCGAAGCAGCTGATAACTCCGACGGCTACAAGAGAAAATTTGGCTATAAGAGAAACTTTAAACGATGAAATGATAGTGGCAGCCATCAGCGCAATACCACAGACGGTTCTTATGAAAGTGTGCAGACTCTGCGAAGCCAAAGATGGACCGTTCCTTAACATTTTTGACGGCGATAAAGTGACTGCTAAGAAAATTGACGAAGTTATGCCATTTGGGGTGAGTTCTTTCATACTTTGCTTAAACTATTCTGACTTAGCACCTATGGTTACCAAGTCAGCTTTCAAAGTTCACCCAGACATTTGTGGCCAAAAATGTGTACAAACTACATTTTGAATAATCTCAAGAGTAGGCTCAGTGTCACTCTTTTATCATATGAAGCGCTAGGGAATGTCACTAGCCCCCGGCATCCTTGTTTCCTCACATATAACTTGAGTAATTTTAAGACTAGAATAAATTTGTTCCTCATAGACCAACCTACACCTTTGACTGCATTGTCGCTTAACATCAAGTGTGTCAAGTGTTGGCCTATTTGTACATTTGTGTGTGAGTGAAGTCACACTCTGCCTTAAGTTAATATCTTGAGCTCAGAAGAATATTATACCTGTAAATTCAAATTTCAGATAGGTACTTATACAAATAAAATAAATATATAATAAAAATAGCATCTATTCTTTGCTTATTGCATACTTACTACTTTATCAGACTAACATTTCAATACTTATTGAATTGTAGCGCTTAGCAAAGCATGATTAGCCATTCCTAACCAATTGGTAAAGTTTGCAACATTAGCACGTGTTCATGGTCACTACTTTGATGACTGCAAAAAAAAGTGGTATTTTACAACTGAGCACTACTATGCTTGGAGGACATGTGAAGCCGTTGGTACTGGCTGTTGTTGTAAGACTAGTTGTTAAGCCAATATAGAAGCCTTTAGGACGCCCAAGAACTCTGACACTATGACTGACCACTTGCCTATATGAGAAGAAGAAAAACTTTATTAATAAAATCTACTAAACAATTTTATTAGCAAACAATTTTACAACCTGTGTGTCTACCGGACATTGGGTAAAACTCTGGCTTCTTTAAGCTACACTATAAGTAATTCATCTTCCCACCTTTGCCCTCTTCCCATCTCAGGTACCAGGAAGATCTTATTTTTATATTTGATTTTAGAAGATCTGACAGTATAACCAAAATATTAAAACAAATTTCAGATACTGTGTCAATTTTACTGTAAGTAGATCAAACAAGTACTAAATGCATAATATAATATTATGTACTGTAAGAATTTAATATAGAGCCAGATTTCACTATTAACCATGGAGGCAAGTCCATATGGGCACAAAACATTATTTTAATTTTATTATGACAATGGTATGCCAATATGTCCCTGATCATGGGAATTCCAAGTTGTCTGGTTGATCCCGTGATAAGCATCAATCATTTACTGTAGGTGCAGTAGCTTCTACTCAACATTTATGTGCCAAGATCTGGTCTGCATGTCAGCAATGCAGAGTTTTCATTCTCACTATTGCTTTTACAGTGGTCCTCTATCAGTGTTTATGTACAATGCATAATTTTTGTTGGTGTTTGATTATGGGGTCCGCTTAGATCGTTTTAGCAAATAAAACTGGTATCTAAAGGTAAACGTAAAATATGTATTATAAAGAACAGCTTGGTTGCTTCACTTTTTTCTGGTGAGTGACAGACGAAAAATCAAAATTTACAGGCGGTGACATATCATTAAAAGAAATACAAAAGAGTTACAACTATCTAGTAGCTCATGTAACCTCTAACACTCCTTCTTAAATGAGGTACTAGAACCAGTCCAACTCCTCCTCAAACTTGCATTTCATCTGCAGGCATCTCATTTGTAGGCAAGTAATTCAGCTTTACCCTCCCCATTCGAACCATCTCACGAATGTAGTGATGCCTCACATCTATATGTTTCGTTATCCGATGATGCATGGGATTCTCAGCAATTTGAATTGCAGACTGACTATCACTTTATAGTTCCACAGCTTCATTAATCCCAGTCAGCTCAGCTAGAAGTGCAGTAAAAAAAGCAGACTCTCTGCATCCCTCCGAAAGAGCCACATATTCAGCCTCAGCACTTGAGAGTGCTACTGTCATTTGCTTGCGACTTTCCCACGCTATAGGACATCCTCCAAATGTGAATACAAAACCAGTGTAAGATTTTCTATCACACATCCCCTGCGTGATCTGCATCCACATAGCCAACCAGCTTATTTCCTGTCTTCTTGAATATAAGCCTGAGTTCTTTGGTCCATTTAAATATCTAAGCACACGCTTCGCAGCTGTCCAATGTGTTTGATCAAAACAACTGTTAAACTGGCTTAAGTAACTAACTGCATATGCAATATCAGGTCTTGAGCTTGTATGGCAGTTCACTTGGTGGAATGTACTTCTCATCTTGTGGTTTCACAAGCTTTATTCCACTCTCAACAGGAGTCTTTACACTCTTGCAGTCACTCATTCCAAATTTCTTTAGGATCTTCTCAAGATACTCAGTTTGGTTGAGTCATATAGAGTTCACCTGACGTTTAATTTTCATACCCAGAAAGAAATCTACTTCACCAAGGTCTTTCATTTCGAACTTTGTTTGAAGCTCTCTTTTCACCGATATTCTCTCTTTTTCATTATTCCAAAATATTAGAATATCGTCAACATAAACTGCAACAAACATCATAGAGTTTTGTTTCTCTCTCATGTAAACACAAGGTTCAGTTTCACATCGCTTGAAACCCATCTCTAACAAAACTTTGTTCAATTTCTCATACCATGCTCTGGGAGCCTGCTTTAGCCCATAAAAGAGCCTTCTTTAGTAGACAGACATATCCTTCTTTACCTTGTTCTTCGAAACCTTTAGGTTGTCTCATATAAACCTTTTCTTTAAACTCTCCGTTTAAGAATGCGGTAACGACATCCATCTTATCTACCGTCAGAATATTCTCCATGGCTAGGGCTAATAGTAGTCTCAGGGTACTGTGCCGTACTACAGGCGCAAAAGATTCGTTGTAGTTCAATCCTTTTATTTGTGTAAAACCTCTGGCTACGAGTCTCGCCTTGTACCATACCTTCCCCGACAGTTTTTTTTAATTCTAAATAACCATTTAGAATCCACGAAGTAGCCATTAGCCTTTTCTACTAACTCCCGGGTCTGGTTATCCTTCATTGCATTAAGCTCTTCTTGAATAGCTTTCTGCCATTTATCTTTATCGGGTCTAGATAAAGCTTCTTCCTCTGTTAGTGGATCTTCCTTCATATCTTCTTCTGCATCAGAGGTCCGTGGATCGTAACCACGCTCTGCTACCATGTTGGTGTTTGATTATGAGGTCCGCTTAGATCGTTTTAGCAAATAAAACTGGTATCTAAAGGTAAACGTAAAATATGTATTATAAAGAACAGCTTGGTTGCTTCACAGTTTTCTGGTGAGTGACAGACGAAAAATCAAACATATCATTAAAATAAATACAAAAGAGTTACAACTATCTAGTAGCTCATGTAACCTCTTACAATTTTAGGTCCCTCATATTTCCCAAGCCCTTTGAATCAATCTGGGAATCCCTGCTGTAATGGTACAATCCTGTATTCGGACCATTTGAACCAATTTCTGCTCAATAAGCTTGGTGTATCTTCTGAGACCACCCATGCGGCACTTCCTTGTGGTACTTGTTGAAGCATCATCCGTACATGTACCGTGAATCTTGATGCTCCCGAGTTTGATTAGCATCAATAACATTGCCCCGTGCATGTTTCACTTCAGTGACTATTGGAGGTTAATATAATGTCAGGAGCTTCTTCAAGTTTTGAACCATATTTTTTTATTTTCAGGTTGCAGAAAATGATGATCTGCCACATAAAATTTGCTTCCGTTGTTCTGCCAAAGTTGAAGAACTCTTTGAATTTATACAGAAGTGTATCAAGACTCAGGAAAGCCTACGTACTGCTGTAGGTAAGAGAGGCCCTCTTATTATTAAAACGAAAACTCGCGCACTATGGGAAGAAAAACTAAATAAAACAAATTTGTCAAATGATGATATTTGTAATGCATTAATAAAAAAGGCAATGGAAGGAATTAAAGATATTCCCTTAAATCCATTACCTTTAGAAGAAGAAAATATACAACCACCGAATCCACAAGTAAAAAAAGTTAAAACCACCATAGAACCTCCAAAAGAAAAAGAACCTGCAACAATATCCATGAAAACTAACACTAATCCTCAATCGGAAGATGAACCTGACGAAGTTAGTCTGAAACAAGTTAAGTTAACAATTGAAAAATGTGATGAAAAAATTCCATTAACTAGAAACTCGCGATTTAATAAATCAGAATCTTTACTTAGTGGGTTGGTTGAGCAATCTAAAAAACTCAAACAGAACCCATCTCGTAAAACTCAGAGTACATCGGTTGAACCTTCACCAGCTCAGACTGAATCAACAAAAGATGTAAAACAAACTGTCAATCAGAATAATACTGTTGATGTTAAGAAAAAAGATAATATGACTGTTGAAGTTAAGAAAAAAGATTTGAGTGATAGTAAAAAGTTAAAAGATGTACCAGCAAAAGCAGAAGAAGCGCCACCACCAGCACCACCTCCACTCCCACAAACACTACCCCATCCTTCACCACCACCTATAAACATTATGGATCATGTGAGCACTATTAAAGTGAATGGTGTAGGCACCTTGTACCTCTGTAAATTGTGCAACAGAAATTTTTTGAAGAAGGAAGTGGTTATGACCCATGGTTGCGCCAAAAACAATGTACCAAAAGACAATTTTATGCAACACCATGTCCCCCCTCCTGAAGTGCCTAAACCACCCACTGTTAAATACATCAAAATGGATAACAATTTCAAAAAGCCTATACCTGAAACCAAACCCGTCGAGAAAAAACCAGTGCCATCAGATTGCATACGGGTAAATATTCCCGTACAACCGGAAACCAAGAACAAACCTAGACCAGGACCAGCTAGTAAGATTAAATTACAGACACGTTCTCTGAAAAATGACGTCCCTAAAGAACCTGTCCCGCCGCCACCAACGCCGTCGCTGCCACCTCAACCTCAACCAAAACCTACACAAGAAGACAAACCTATTATACCAGCTGTACAATTTCCAGGCTTACCAAGCCTGAACTCACGCTACAAACTAGTTCCTGGTCCGAATAACACTTTCACCTTAGTAGAAGATTCTTCTAAAACTGAAGAAAACACTGTTGATAATAAAGTGGGACCACCTTCTGAAAACAAAAGTAAGAAAAGAAAAGTCCCTATGCCTTTCGGGAATCAAGAAGTTGAAATAAAAAAGATCAAACCACGTGTTTCTGATTTAGAATCTAGACCAGATGTTATTGATTTAGATAATAACATTCCTGAGCCACCAGCAATTGAGAACCCTTATCCAGTAGGACAACCTTATCCAGTTGGGCTATTCCAAACTGTTCCACATCATTCCGGTGTCTTTGCGCCTAATACACATCCTCAACCACCTGTATTTACAACTCCTGCAATGAAAAAACAATCATACACAATTGTCCAGACTGGAAACCCAAGTAAATTATTGATATCGACAAAACCTCAGCCTGTTGTGGAAGAACAAACGCGAAAAAAATCAAAAAAATCAAAACCAAATGCAAACAAAGAACCTTTTAATGTCACTTTAGAAGACAATGCTCCTCCAAAAGATAGCGGTTTCTTTACATTCATCAATGTAGATCCTCTTTTACAGCCATCTTATGTTTTGCCTACGGATAACATTATCCAAGAATCACAAATATCAACATCCACTCCAGCTTCAAAGGGTATTTTAGACAACAATGAAAAAGAAAAATACCAATGCAACATGTGCACGGAAAAGTTTTCTAGAGAAAAGAAATTGCTTTCTCACATACAGTCTCATTACAACCAAATGGATGAAGAAGATCAGTTGAGAGCAGAAAAGGCTAGTAGTAAGAAAAAATCACGAAAATCTTAACCTCAACTTTCATGACATGACACAGAAAGTACAGTGCATTTATTGTAAGTTTCAGAAGTGTTAGCATATGATAGATGAATGTTCTTACTTTTACACAGCCTTTTTACGTTTTAGTTTTAAAGTGTGTTAAACTATTTTAATGTTAGAGAACTATTAAGTGTAACTTGTTGTATTTTTTATGTATATGGAGTATATCTTTTTGTGACTTGACCGCTAAGGCCATGCTCTAGTAAAAACTGGTTGCTATATTTTGTTTGTGAGATGTTAGAACGATAATTATAACTGAATATTGCTTTTATTGAGTCTCCTATATTTTATGTAATTTATTACGTTTCTTGATAATCAGTACTTATAACTGTATTCATTGCACTTATAAAATACAGTATGTTATTTGTGTTTGTTTCGTTCAACAATCTGGTTTTGTATTAAAGCTTTAATTGTTTAATTACATTTTATTTTTGTATTCATAAGTATTGGATAACGTAGCCTATCTGATTGTATTGTAATATTACATCAACTTGCATATAAGCATCTTAAAATATATCGTATTTTATGCTGTTACTGCCATTAAACATAGGACTCCTAATCAGGATAATGTAGTTTTTGGTATATATATTTGTTATTATTATTTATATTGGTAACAAGATCATCAAAATGAAATAGTCATATTTTTATGTGTTTATGGTGCTTCTTTAGCCTATGTAATTGCAATGATGATTAACGAAATCATCATTGCAATTCGAATAATTGGAAAAGACACATGTAATCAATGTTCCACTAATATTTTAATTTTAAACTCATTTTAAATGTGTTGATTCCAAAACGCAACATAATTAAAAATGTATTTCACAAGTCGCGATGGCGTCCAATATGGCGGGTGACACCCGCCATATTAGATTTCGTGTTCGTCTTCTTACAAGGTGTTATGCATTCACGCTATAACGGAGCAGTGGGGTGCTTTAACTTGTGCTGATTAATATTAATGGGGTGCCCCATAGGCAAAGCTAATTCAAGATTACGCCGTGGCGATGTCGGTGGGTCTATAGTGAGTCAGTATTGATAAGAACCAGTGACGCTACGCCCGCGCCATCTTTGTAAATACGCAGTGTGATTGACAGCCTCTGTGGCGTGGTGGTTGAGCAGGTCGGCTCATTACCCGGATGCGGCGACTTTGATTCCCGCCACAGGACAAGTATTTATGCACAGAAAAAAAAGCGCAAATGCTTGTTCTGAGTCTATCTAGGTGTTGTGGGACCATGGTCCTCGTAGATCCTGGGTCCCTGGACACAGGGAATCCTAGTTAGGTTCCAGGATCTATGTATGTGATCGTTGGGCGTTATTGACCAAACTTACACTTAGTTTTGACTGTTGTAAGTTTGGGTCTACGTTTTATCGTCGACAGCTTTGTCGTGAATGTAAAATTATATATTATATAGCTTGTAGTATTTATGTACCTTAAGTACTTATCATAGTTTTTACTATGTACTAAATAATTATAGATCTAAGTATAATTCAATCGAAAATAAATGCTAGAACCTCTAAAATCAATCATTCGTATCTATTTACCGATAATAAATTACTAGATTTTGATTAGTTTTTTAATTAGGATAATATAATAAATAAATACAAAGAATGTTGGCGAAACTCAACCACCAAAAAAAAAATAAGCCGTGTCTATTTTATATAAGTGAGGATATTCGTATATTATTTTTGACATTGAAAAAAATAAATTTCATATAAATGATATGTAAAGCTGGGAATCGGAAATAAGTTTCGTACATAGATTTTAGTTACATATTCCTATTATTCCTTTTATACTCTTTGATTCCCATCTTATTTATGTGCTTCCTTACGTAATTGTTACGGCGAGAGACTACGTTCGTAAGTATTTATTCGAATGATTTTCCGAGATAAGCCATTTCAAAAATTAATCAATTTATAATTTAATTGCATTTAATTTATAATTTCAATACGCACACGTGTTATTCATACACGCGGCTTCTTTCTGCGAGGCTGAAAATGTGTAGGATGTAGGTACCATCCTTTATTATTGGTGTTAACCGACAAAAAGAATGTAGGTACAGGTTTCAATAAGGACTTACGTTAGTTATTCATAATGCCTTGTAATAAGGCTCACTATGTTTAAAATCTCTTAATTAATCTTAGAGCTCAATCCAAGTACAGGAGGATTCAATTTACATCGAATATAAGAAAGCTTCACATCACAAAGGCAGCCGAAAATGACACAAGAAAACAGATTATAAGCTACCTAGTTAGTTTTAAATTGTTTGAAAATGAATTATAGGAATGAAACAGTTGCCACTGACTGAATTCGACTTAAAATAAGAAGTTTGGTTGATAAATTCTAATTTCGATTCCTGTCAATGCAACTAAGTTCAACTTCAACATCAACTCTTGTTTCGTGGCTTTTGTGGAGGTGCCACCACAATTTCGCCAATGTCACGTTTTTCCTGATAGACCATCAAACGAAGGAGGCTGTTCGGTGTAGGATAGGTATTGGCCAGTGTAATGGAGATTAATCACCGGTGTTCTTCCCCTTTTTCCACTTTGTCTAAGCCAAAACCAGTCTATACTATCTAGAAAACACAGAAAACACACACACAAACAATATATAAAATATTTACAGTAGTATAATAAGTGTAATACATACATGTTTTGTTATGTTATATTTACAATCTAATTTTGTTAACTCTAATATATTTACACAATAGTTTTATAAATGGGGTAAAAGCAAGGGAGAGTAGGCATTTAAAGGAGGTAGGAAGAGGGATGTCAGGAGGGATAATGTCATACAGAGAAATCTGTGTTCTTGGGCAGCTGAAGAATATATGGTCCACATCTCCCTCGTCCAAACCACATTCGCAGACAGAGTGATCCCTTATCCTAAGTTTGGCCAGAAACACTGGGGTACAGGCATGATTTAGACGAAGCCGACATATTGTTGAGGTTGTTACAACAACTAAGTTCTCGGTCCTCCCTTGTCCGTATCCAGCTTTTTATTTTTGACATTTTATAAGACTGATTTGAAAATGCTCAAGTGTTCAGGTTGATGTTCTCTTTATAAAACGGACCGCAGTACATTTTAAAGAAGAAACTGGTGTCGATTCTGTGTCGCATTCTCTAAAACTAAAGTAAACTTAAAGTATGGCGGTACTCTTCTGATAAAGGGGAAATGAAAAAGACGGAAATATGTTAATTTCGTTTAGCTTTAGAGTATGCGACACGGAATCGACATCACTATCGAAATAGGTAATAAATTAAGAATATCTCCAACGAAGACTCTAGCTTAGGGTATACATAGATATAGATGTAACGCGTTTCTCTAAAAACAGATTTTCTATTGCTATCCCATTCCCTCTTCACTTAAGCATAATGGTGGAAGTGGAAAAACAATATTTTTTTCCTTTCCTTAGAATCGTGTATTCACAAACGCGTTATAAATATTATAATAAAGCATTGTATTCTCTAATGCCCGTCTGTGCTAAAGTTTGACAGCTCCTAAGTTTGCACTTTTTTATGTTTTGGCTCCTCACTTTTGTGTATTTAGCCAGGAGTTTGCACTTATCCCTAGGCCTCGGTTTCTCGTACGTCAAAATCTTGTCATGTCAAATACCGTACGCTCATTGGTTGAGGCAGCCGATGATCAACATGCAACCAATGAGCGTCCAGATTTAGGTCTGCCAAGTTGACACGAATTTAACAAACGTATACGAGAACCCCCGGGAAAGTAATGCTTAGCTAAGTAGTGTTTTAATAGATTTTAGTACAAACGGGCATAAGGATGTTAAATAGGTATTTTTTTAGTTATAATAATGATTATCATTCTTGTAAATAGTTTAAATATAACTAGAACAATATTAAAGTTTATTTCAATTCAATAATGACTGTAAATAGCTATTATTATTACCGTGTATCTAATTATTAGACGATAAGCGAGTAAAATAAAACACGAATTCAAGATGATCCATTTATTGGTTTGTCATTTAAGTACAATAAGCCATATATCTTAGTTTAAAAACACATTATATATTTATCATCTAAACAGAGATTGAAGTTTCATAGATTGATCTGACGCAAGTTAAAAATCAAACTTGTTCGGTACTCATACAAATTTTCTTAGTATATACTACCTAGTGATTAGGTAAAATAGTTTTAAGAAATACTACCTTACACTTAAAAGAATACTTAGAGAAAAAGTTTATTTTACTCTGTTGCCTTTTTAAGAGCTGCGGGTAGTCAAAAATTCTCTCCATCGCAATTCCCAGCCGAGTTTCACAACCAGTTGTAGACGTGAAAAATGTTAATTGTTTTAACACAAGGCTCTAGATTGTCATACGGTATTTAGTAATATATTTGATATTTAAAATGACCCTCAATTGGTTTTTGGTAAAAGATTTTTGAATTTAAGTACGTATTTTTTTATGTTTTAATATTGTTTCTCTAAATATTTCTTGCTTCTACTACCAACAGCTCTTTCTTAGGGCCGATACCTCAGAAGGTTAGTGCACTGACACTGGTTCCAGAAGTTGGATCAATAAGGTTGAAAACGTTAACATTTTACTACTGAGGGTAGATACAAACAACTTCTGGCAAATACAGGCTGCTCCCTAAATGAAAGTTATTGACATACTCTTACTCTTACCAATAAACAAAATAAAAGTAACTATTACGACCGTAAATAACACAAAAGACATTATGATGCCAGCCTCGTTATGATTAAAATAAACTACATCATGAACAAGTAATTGGGATGATTCTAACATTTTATGACACAATAAAAACAATATACGGTCGTTTCATATCGAACGTCACGTCGTGTAAATGCCATTTACATTCTAGCGTGTTACACTTAGTTATTATGTTTTATTAAAACACCATGTATCTGAGACATTAATCCAACATTACACGTTAATTCGTTGTTTCCATAGCCCGCATTTGACAAAAGTTTGACACAGACAACACCTAGTGTGACAACAATGGAATGGATATATTGAAGAATGACTATGAAGAGAAAAATATTACACTATTTAAGATAAAATCTCTGCTTATATTATTAGCTTCTACCTTAACATTAATAAACATTCAGTAACTCTAAATCTAACATATATTTAATCACATAACTTTGATATGTTTTTTTTTCATCTAACGATTATTTAAATCACATAATTTTGATATGTACGGATGTGCAGCACCGTTAAACTATGCTTTCTTGATTATTATATTTCAAAACGTTTTAAACTTCTACTAAAAGGATCTATAAAATGTTAAACTACAATACCGATCATAGTAAAATAATTGTACTTTATCAGCTACGGCTTAAATCTATGATATGTAATTTTTAAACCTACATTTAAAGTTACAATGATATGTGTCCGTGGTCCTTATTCTGGATTTTTCCAAAAGCCAGATATAAAGCGCATGCATTCTTTTACATAACGATTCTTATTTTCTTTATTAATCTAAGGACTTCAAATCGACCGTTTTTTTAGCTTTATATCTCGCTTAGAAAGGACGCTTTACGTTTCAATCATTTTTGTTTCATCGTGGAGTCGCCTCTGGTAGTCGTGTGCTATACGTAGGTAAAGGGTAAGGGCGACATTCATTCCTCAATCACTCCTCATGGTTGTTAAGGCTACAGTCAGGGTCACAACAAAACGCGACGCGAAATATTCATCCCCAAATGACAAATCACAGTTTCTCATGCTACAATATTTCCACGTCGTCATTTCATCTGAGACGCGAGAATCGACCCTGACTGGCCAAAAAACGCTCAAACTAAACTTAGGTTTACAAAAATATACCTATCTATACTACATCGAAAAGTAATAACTAGGTATCTACGTTGGTAGCCGAAGCTAAAAGCTGTTGAAAAATGACCAATAAGATCGGGTTGCTAAGTGGCCGGATGCAACGCCGATATCAGTGTCATTTTTGTCTGATCAGTCAAATACATGCTCTCGGGATTGGAAAATGGGATTCAGAACTTACTTTCTCCTATATTTGCTGGAGTCGTAAGGAAGATAGGAGTAAAAGGAAGGGTTTAGGGGTGCAAATTGGACGTTATAGTAGTCAGAGGCAGACTCCGGTGCTATTCAATCGAGGAACCCAGTGTTGACCAGCTTCTCCAGGAAGAACTTAACGTCTCCGAGCTCCGAGTCTTTGATACCGAGAGATTTCAGCATGCCAAGGTCGCCATTCTCTACTGCCATGAAGACCGAGCGAAGGTGTTCCAAGTCGGATCGCATTAGGTGCAGTGCTGCGCCAAAATCTTCGATTGTTTGTGATTCTGGGAACAAAAAGATATGCAAGTTAATATTGGAAACTGCTACTTAAATACTTAATGCAAATAATGGGGGTAGCAAGAGTACCACGTTGGGCGCCTATATAAGGTAAATACCTACCTACACAACTTATTCATTTGTGTTAAATTATATTTAATTATATTGAATTAAATTGTGTTTAATTATATTTATTATATTGAATGTCAGTGTTTCTTGGCGAATTATGAATTTTTCCAAGATTTAGTATTGTCCTATTTTTCTAAATTTAATTTTTTTTCCTGTCATTTGTAGGTCGAGAACTTTCTATGGTAGGTACATAACCCAGATCAACAAATTATATCGTAATCTTGGTTGTCATAGAATAATATATCATTTATTCAAGGTCAAATGCTTATTGCATATCATGATATATTTTCTAGGTAGATTGAACTTGAATAGTTCAAACTAGGAAACTACTACCAAATAAATATAGGGGTACCTAAAGCATATTAAATTTTACATAAATAACTAACCGTAGCGTTGTTATGGCGATAAAGTTTCACACTCAAGTTGAAGAATTTGTATTAAACGTTTACGAAAGCGCCGTCTATGTAAATTCTCAATTACCTGACAAAGCGATGGCAACCTTCTCAACGCCTCCTAGCGGCTCCAGCGCGTCTCTGGCTTTACTTCCAAACAACTTCTCGAGATAGTTCGGACCGTGTGAAGCTAGCAGAGATTGGAGGAAGGATGCGGTTTCTTCCACAGGTGGCCGTTTTGCTGAAAATAAGAAAAAATGGATCGTTCAAAAGTATCAGATACTGAGGAATGAAATCGACAGAAGGCTATTTCGATGTAGGTACCTAATCCTAGGTTATACTAGACGTTGCACCAGTGTATAAATTGAGGAAGATTTTCTGTTGTCTCTACTGAAGACTCTTGATTCTCTGCCCATAAATAATATTAGAATAGTTTGATCACTGTCTGTATAATGACATTTCCCATTTTCCGCAAATTGAATAGGAAAACTCAAACGTTATTAAAATTAAACTAAACTACAAAGTACCTACTATTTCGACTGTCTGCACAGTTGAAATAGTAGGTACTTTGTAGTACAGCTATGAACGCAATCTTTTATTGTGCAGTAAAATATAATTAAAGCGGGTACAAAGGAGGCAATTTTGCAGCGCGTCGAGCACAGGCGTTGTTTTCAAATGGAACGGATTTCATACGTCAGCTTCACTGCCGATTTTTAATGGTGACTTTTTAAATTGGGACAAGTAGAGAAATATCGATGTTTTGTTTATTTGGTTTAGCAGAGAATATAGAATTCATGGCACTTGATGCACGAGAGGAGGTCGCATTCGTTGAATTTAACATTAGTGCAAATAGTATAAGTACCTACCTAATTAACTAATACATACACATTTATACTTGCTAGTCAAAGATATCTAGGTATGTATACCCATACATTGACTGGTACGATATTTAATGATATTTTTATGTTATTTAATTGCGTGACGCGCTTTTCGTTCGCTTGATGTTGAGCGTCACTACCGCCTAATTAGGCGAAAGTTTCAAGTGGCACTCCACATGCAGTGCCACTAGGAACTTTTAGTTTTAACATATAAAGTTTCAATGACACTGCAAAAGCACGTCATCAAATAGGTACTAATAAATATGTAATATAACACATCTAGCAATAAGTTTAATAGACTGTGAGATCAGGTCATAAAGTCTCACTTGTCTAGTAATTTCACTAGCTACAAACCGGAACACGGTAGTGCTCGTACACTACTGTTTGGCGGCAGAATAACTGGCAAAGCGGTGGTACACACACCTACACTTATACAATACTGCTATTATTAGGTTTTGTAAAGTACTTCTTTAAAAACTCCCAATTCGCGGCCAAAAATACACCAAAATGAATGTCTGGCGTGAACATTTTTTATTTGCCTACCTACATTAAACATACTTCGTGTAACATTCACTGAGCTTTGTGCCAGGCGTTGCAAAGTGTTATTAAATGTTAATATAGCCATAACGTGAGCCCCAGCTTCGAAGCAAAAGGAAATGCGATTTTGTGGCCTTTGTGAGAGTCGTAAGTACCACCCGGAGAATTTAATACAGTTATGCCTTGTTGGGAACTTGCTTACATTGATTTTATGATTAAAGTTGGAGTAAGCTATTGGAAAGTGTTATGCCCGTCTGTACTAAAGTCTATTAAAATACAGCTTAGCTGAGCAACACTTTCCCCCGAATTCTCGTACGTTTGTTAAATTCGTGTCATTTTGCAGACCAAATAGTGAACGCTCTTTGTTGCCGGTTGATCATCCGCTGTCTTCAACCCATGAGCGTACAGTACCTAATTGGTGTGTTGACTTGAGTTTGAAAAACGTTACCTGCTTTAGAAAGTGCGAAGTAGGATCTTACAAACTTTGGTATAGACAGGCAATAGCAGTTAGTCCTTTTGGGTCAGTAGTTTGAATATGTTAAAGAATATCACGGGTTTTTGAACCTTTTTAGTCGCTAATCGCATTGATGCTAAAACTATATGTTCAGTGGTAAGTTGTTGTGTTGCCATCCCTAAAATTTGGCAACCAGAGCAAGACGCGTGAAAACCCCGGATTTTAGAGCCCAGAACCGGGATATGTCAAGTCCAGAGGTCAAGTCAACAGAAGACATTCAGGGCTTGCGGTGCTCTAGGGTATATAAGTAATGTATACTCACCAGCAGTGCACAATTTGGAGTCTTCATCGTAGCCATCGATGCAGTCAGGAGCGCCGTCGCAGAGGTACTGGATCGAGATGCAGTTGCCATCTACTGGGCATTTGAACGGCTCGTACGGGTGACAGTACTCTGGAAAGATGGTTTGAGAGTTTGTGAAAGTGAACGATAATCTTTCATATAATAAAGTTTGGGTACACCGTACACCTCGTCATCTGCTCGCACAGAGAGAGAGAGAGAGAGAGAGAGAGAGAGAGAGAGAGAGAGAGAGAGAGAGAGTGTGTAAGCTCGGATTGGTAGATGACACAGACTCGCATTTGTGATTCTTGAACTTGTCGATTTCTTCACAATGTTTTCCCTTCACCGTTGTAATTGCGAGTGCAAATCCCGCAAATAACTTGAAAAGCTATCCGAGCAGGATTCAAACCAGGGTGCATCGGAAAGTCACACTCGCTCTAACTACATGTTTCTACTCGATCCTTATTGCTTAGTTTAGGTAGAGAGCGCGTTACAATGTTCCTCTAATTATGGGAACTACCTTTCTATTTGGAAAACAGTTTGTGTCTGTACCTTGAATGCAGAGGAATGGTGAATTTGAATAGCTGAAAAGAAGCAATTTTATCTCAACTAAATCCACTAGTTCATCTGTCTACCATTCTTTTCAACCTTATTTAGGTATTCTTACCGTTTCTAATAAGAAATAACCCAGCATCGCAAAATCTACGTAGTAGATACCTACAAACGTTGCTCAAAATATGAATAATGCAATAATACTTTCCCTAATTTCGTTATCCCGCGAATATTTTACGGAGGAGCCGTGAGACAACGATAATTAATGCAAAGGCATTCCTTATTACGTCTCCCTCTAGCGCCTGAATCTACAACGAGAGCCTCCGCTGCTGTTAAGAAAAACGTTGAAAAAAATTCACCGTTTCTAGAAAAAATACATTGGCAGTCCTAATTCCCCGAATTACCGGCAATTAAGCTCTTGCGCTTCACTAAAAACATGGAAGGGTAAGTCAGTACCTCAACTTACTTGAATTCTAATTTCGACCAAACTGAAGACGGAATGCTTGAATGAGAGAAATTACATTATGTTCAGGCGTATTCATTGTGATTTAAATTCTGTTTTTAATTTAATAGGTCTTTACCTATGAAATTGCCGTATTGCAGTACAGACTTTTTCAAACAAAAAAAGTTTTGATTGGCTATGAATTCTAATTTCAAATTAATTTTGTTTTAAAAATATGACATTCTATTTACAATATAAGTCTTTTGTTTATTGATTAGCGTTGTATTTTCATTACATTTCAACATTTTTCCTCATAATGGATACTTTGAAATTTCGTGTAATTATGGAATATGAGTTCCGTCGTGGCACCAACGCGGCACAAACGACACGTAACATCAACGATGTTTACGGAGAGAACTGTACAAACGAACGTACAACCCGTTATTGGTTTGCTCGGTTCCGTTCTGTGAATTTTGACTTGAACAATGAACCTCGTGGTCGTCCGGAAACTTTGGTCAACAATGATGAATTAAAGGCGATTGTGGAAGCTGATGAATCTCAATCTACAGCTGAGCTGGCAGCAGCTTTTGATGTTAGCATCAAAACAATATTGGTCCATTTGCGACAGATTGACAAGATAGAAAAGCTTGATAGATGGGTGCCCCACGAACTTAACGATCGCCAGCGCAACGTACGCGTCGAGACTTGCCTTGCGCTGCTTAACAGGCACAGAAATTAAGGAATTTTGAACCGAATTGTTACGTGCGACGAAAAAGGGATTCTTTTTGACAAACGAAAGCGCTCAGCAAGTTGTTTAGATCCTGGTTCGGTACCAAAGCAATGTGCAAAACGAAAAATGACCCCTAGAAAGGTGATGGTCACAGTTTGGTGGTCTAGTGCTGGTGTGATTCATCATAGCTTTTTACAAAACGGCGAGAGCATTACTGCAGATGTGTACATTGAAGAACTGACCACAATGATGGCGAAACTCGCACGTCTGCAACCAGCTTTGGTCAATCGGTCGTCTCCACTGCTACTTCACGACAACGCGCGACCCCATACTGCACAATAGACCGTCTCTAAGCTGCATGAGTTGGGTTTGGAAGCTCTCCCTCATCCGCCATACTCACCAGATCTTGCGCCTACCGACTATTACTTTTTCCAAAATTTGGACAACTTTTTAGCGGGAAAAAAATTCAATTCCCGAGAGGCAGTACAAAACGCCTTTGAAGAGTTTGTTGTCTCCCGTCCTGCTGATTTTTTCAAGAAGGGCATCCATAAACTGCCACAGCGTTGGCAAAGATGCATTGATTGCAAGGGTGATTACTTTGAATAAAAGAAATAAATAAGTTCGAAAAAAAAAATACTTTAACTTTTTTCAAACAAAACGGCAATTTCATAGGTAAAGACCTAATTCTACCTACAATTTTGTTTTATCCGCTATTTAAGGCTTGTTTCCACTTTTTTTTTTTAAGGAATGACGTGACGAGCCAGCCTTTCGCCTGATGTTAAACGACACGGCTGCCCATATCAGCTGCAGTGTCACTCGGAACTCTAAAGTATAGAGGTTCGCGTGACACTGCACTGCGCACGTCATCCAGAGACATCAGCACAATCTAGTAATAAGATTACTAAACTGTGAGATCAGATCATAAAGTCTCATTTGCCCAGTAATTTCACTAGCTACAGTGCCCTTCAAACCGGAACACAGCAGTGCTTGCGCACTACTGCTTGGCGGCAGAATAACTCGCAAAGCGGTGGTACCTACCTAGATGAACTTTGCATTAAAGTCCTACCTACTAGTATAACTTTACTTTCCACATTATATTTCAATAGTTCAGGCGGTAAAACCTATTCAGTAGACCTTCGATCATTTAAGTAGATATGGTCGATGAGGTAGGCCGGAACGAGACTGACCGCTTTTCCTTCGCGTGAAATTGTATGAAAGTACCGTACCTTTTTTAGTGTTTCAAATATCATCTGTTCTACATATGACAGCCACAGCCACAACAACAGCCACCTTCTGGTTTTTTGTAGGCACTATCCAAAGTGGCTCAAAGCTCCATAAGGCCTACATTCAGCAGTGGACGTTTTCATGCCGATGATGATAATGGGCTACTAATATAGTACCTATCGATGCTACCCATCGGTAGGGACTTACTTTGGTAGGTATTATTTAATGACTTTTGAAAACGCAATCCGGTTCGTGAGTCAGTCCAATTGGTATTGTAAATGGGTGTATGTGTATAGTCTTAGAGGAAGCGTTATATTGATATGTGTATAGGTAAATTACACGTTCTTAATACTTCAGCAATTAGAATTTTACTGGCCCAATAGCTCAGTTGGTAGTATCCCTGCATTCTGAATTTCTGCAGGTTGTGGGTTCAATTCCCACCCAGGATAAACATTTGTGTGATGAACATCGATGTTTTTTCTGTGTTGGGTCTTACATTGCATTCAATGTATGTATTTACAAACAAAAAGTATATAAGTCTTGTCTCCGTTATCTGCTTCTCATAGTACAAGCTTTGCTTAGTTTCGGGCTAGATGATGACGCTGTGTGAAATGTCCACAAATATAAAAAAATGAATGTATGAATATTAGTGTAGTGTGGGTCGGTGGGCACAAAGAAAAGTTATTTAATTATTATTAGAAAGTGTTTATTTTCACACGCCATGTCGGAACTTAAGACTACCATAGACTATATATCTACAGTTCTAATCTTATGTGTCTATGAGCTAGGGATGGACACAATACTTTACAATTAGGTATATCGCTAGTCTGTAGAGTCAGTAAGTACCTCGAATTTTGAAATTTTGTAACGGTATTCCACACCTCGCTGCGCCTTTGCTGAAACGTTCTGATGGTTCCCATTTTGTAAAGGTCTCGTATTATTTTTAAATGGACTCAGGGACGATTAGTAGGGATAAGGTCGTTAGAACGATATTACACGCGACCCTTCGGCCCTTTCCCTTTCAGGACATAATTAGTGTTCCCAATCGGATCTTAGTTGAATTAACCGTAGAAATAGAGAGGTAGGTAGGGAGTTGGTTAGATGGTAGAAAGAAAAAAAAAAAACATAACTGTAAAGTTTCTTGTAGCTTCTTTATAGTTGTAATCGAAGCTTCGGATCAAAGTTTTCAATTCTGCATCGTGACGGATTGCTTGCACCAGTAGTGAGAAAGAGAACTGCTTTTTTTTCAAACTCATATATTGTAATGGGCTTGCTATATATTATTTGACAATAAGCACTTTGTAATTTTATATGCTTAGTGAAATAACTTAATTTTAAGTACCTAATATAATTTTTACTTGTAAAAGTGTTAAAATTAGCCTATTTGCAATAAATCTTTTGACTTTGACTTTGACTTTGGTACATTTGTAAAAGGATTTTGGAGAGCCAACTAATTTTACTTTTATTCTTCACGATCTTATTTGATTCACTATGATAGTTGTTGACATGAGACCATGTCAACAACTATCATAGTAAATCAAATAAGAAATCTTAATATGAAATTGTGGTGAAATAATTGCCGTAGGAGTTGTTGACTGTAGATTCATTAATAGATATTATGTAAAATCTGTCGAAAACAATTCAGTCTGTTTAGCTATAAACTATAATGAATTCACTTTTATACCTTTGCACTTCCGCCAAAACTCATAAGTAACTTCACTGTGATTTATTATACAACCACTATACAACCACTAGGTAGTTTATTTAGGAACCTTCCATCAGACAAGTCAGAAATAATGCGAAGGACGTGAAATATGATGTTCGTTTATATATAATAGCCAGTGGAAGTTCCACGGGCATACTGAACGGCATAACGATAATAAATTGTGTCATTTATTATGCTATCATAATAAAGAGTAGGCCTGCTTAATATTTCACCAAAGAGATTGGATAACCTACTTAAATAGAGAGTATGATTATTCTTTTGTTTCTTGTCCTCTGTCAACTTGCAAAATTAAGCAGGGGAGTTTTGGCGGGAAAGCGGAAAGATTGCGTTACCGCATTGTATTATTTACCTAAACTTGTGTTATTTTCAGTGTTAGTGCATAAAATTGGTTGCATTCTTTTCGTTAAGTGCTGGATTACAGACGTGAGTGTGGGAAAGTGGTATAATGATGGTGTAACGTTTCTTTTCGTGTTGTTTCCAAAACTCCATAGAAGCTTCAAGTAAAGTTGCCACCACTTTACTAGGAGTAGTTAGTTAGTTCAGCGGCTAGAACGCCCACTTAAATCAAAATATAGCCGTGTGGTAGTCGGGGGTTCAAATCCCTCACGAGTCATGATCTTTTTGTTCACAACATAAGTAAATTTTTGATTCTCCCTTGTCAGAAGAAACCTTTAATCTACATTGCTTAAAAATGACTGTAAAATTATAAATTTAATTGTCGTAAACCGATTGGGTAATTTAGTCGCCCGCAGCAAGACCGTTACTTATTTAATACTAATAATAACATATTATATGTAATAATAATATTATATGTATTTTATATACCATAAATAAGCTTATTAAATTATTATATATAGACGTAAAAATATCATATTTCAGTTGTCAATATGATATTTTTACGTCAATCCCTATATCTACGACATACAATATGACAAAAAAAAAATTCAATATGGTTATCGAAGCTTACAAAATATCACGAGAATAGGTTGAGACCTCTAGAGGAGAACAGCCGGACAAATGGACATCCGGACGGCGGACATTTAAAATAATTTGTTCACGTTCGCTCGGTCTACTGTAGTTCGAACAATTTGTCTTAAACTCCACAGTTGCTTAGCATCAAGGTAAGGAATACATTACAAGAGCTTCGTCAATTTCCCACGAGACTTGGAAGCTGGAGTGTATACCAACTTGCTTATCTAATACCTACCTATCTTATCTACTTAACTAACGGCAGTGTCGACTTCAGGCGATTATAGGTATAGTTCACCGAGATATTTTGTTATTAGAATAGCCCTCAATAAAAAAGTGCGTTAATACTTAATAATATGATAGTGCGTAATTGCATTGCAAAAACATATGAATTCCATTTTCTATCTTTATTTTCTAGGTGGTAGGACTTTTCTGCAAAATTCGTCTGTACCTTTTTTTTTGAACGAGCTAATGCTGTTGGTCTCTACCGACCTTTACAGCGTCACCCGGTGGGAGGGCGGGCGCATAAGGCGCCCAGCCGTCAAAAGTGGGAGGCAACTAGCTCAAGGGCACCCCTGGGGTGCGAGCCTCAGCTTGGGCCGTTGCCGGGATAAGAGGATCGAGAAGACTACGTCCACTGGAAGAGTGGACCCTATTGAAAGTCGCGACTGTTCTAGCTAACCTACGGGGGGTACGTCGATCTCGCCGGCGGGGTCAGGGTCTGATTGTGTTACGCTGGTATCCTATACCGGTGCCGGGCGCGGTACCCGAGCCAGAAGGGCTAGACTGGTCCGGTGATCCTAGCGCAGCCGATACTACGGCTGCTATTGGATCATCCGGGTCGCTCAAGACGTGTCTTGGGCGGCGACGACGGGGTGGCGAGTCTGTCGTGTCTGTACAGTAGTTTGAAGCTTGGACTACGAGAAGGTTGGGGTGATGAGGTGCCGCATCAAAATAGCGGCGGGATACATCCTTCATAAATTGACGGATGGATGGGACTTCGAGATCGCAGTGGAGGTCAGAGTTTCACTGGTACCAGCGAGCCCTGACCGCCTTGCGTACGAAGCGGTTCTGGATCACCTGAAGTTAATCCAGATGTCCAGACTGATCCAGACTGAGGAAAAAAGATGTACTGAGAGTAGGTACCTAGTGACACTGCAACTGATATGGACAGCCGTTGCTTAACAGTGCGAGCAAGACAGGTATAAAACTGCTCTTTTTATATCTTTTATTTATTGAAACGCGTTATGATAATTTTAACAAAAATAGTAATTTAACAACTTAAAAATGAAACAGAAACTCCTATCAAAGCAGCTCATAGATATTTCGCTCACGTTTTAGCGTTTATTTTCAAAATATCGTAGCTCCGAGTTCTGACATACTTTAGTAGAATATTCAGCGAGAGCCAACAATATCCTAGTTTCCGAAGCGGGTCTTCGCAGCTTAAATTCTATATTTCCACGAGATATTTTAAAGTTGGTAAACGTTTCGTTGTACGTCGTGGTATTTTAACTTATGTTAGTTTTGTTTGGAACGAGCTTCTGCCCGCAGCCTCGCCCGCGGTGTGCCTACGTCATAACATCTACCTGCATTCCAAATTTCAGCACGATCCGTTCAATGGTTTGGGCTGTGCGTTGATAGATCACTATGTCAGTCAGTCAATCAGTCAGTCGCCGGAATCCGCTAAGAAAGGATTTTTCGAAATTCCACCCTTAAGAAGGTGAAATGGGTGGTTGAATTATTTTCCCATAGGCCACGCCGCGGGCGAAGCTGCGGGCAGAAGCTCGTTTAGATATATATTTAGATGAATGACATTTCTTAATGAATATTTTATTATAGGCTTCTTAGTGCTTATTTGGTATTTTAAGCCGGCCCTAGTACGTTATAAACCGTAAGGTAGGTAGGTATCACAGTCTGCCATATTTTCAAAAGTCCAAACGTGTATTTCTTACGCATAAAAATACCATTATATTACTCGTAAATATTTTATTCAGAAATACAAACTTTTCCGAATTAAAAGTCATGGAGCAACCATTACGTGAGGTTGTACAGTCCTGTCATAAATATGTAACGAGTTTATAACTTTGTCACATTGTGCATGTTTACCATACTGTAGGCTATACGGCAAAAAAAGTGTCGACTAAAGTCGACTTCACCACTTTACGCGCATCGTCAATTACTGTGTAATATTATAAATTGTAAAAAGTGTAGTGTATAAAGCACATAAAATCGACTTTTTACACCTACGTTTGAACCAATTTTGTATAATTTATTTAGCCCAATGGAGACAGTTCGAACCCTGGGCACAGAATGTATCGTTTGGTAATACTACCTATTATTTCCAATTATTTTTCTCCAAAACACGACGGTTGGAGAATAAATATTGAAAAGTACCTACTTATTTATTATTGCGTTAAATTGATGTTCATATTATGTAGGTCGGCTCATAACACGGAAGCGGCGGGTTCGATTCCCGCAGCAGGACAAGTATTTGTGCACAGAAAAAAAGCGCAAATACTTGTTCTGAGTCTGGGTGTTGTGGTACCATGGTCCTCGTAGTTCCTGGGTCCCTAGACACAGGAAATCTTAGCTAGGGTCCAGGATCTATGCTTTATCTAGATTACTGGGCAAATGAGACTTTATGACCTGATCTCGCAGTCTAGTAATCTTATTTCTAGATTGTGCTGATGTCTCAGGATGACATGCGTAGTGCAGTATCATGCGAAACTCTATACTTCAGAGTTCCGAGTGACACTGCAACTGATATAGGCAGCCGTATCGGTTAACATCAGGCGAACGGTTAGCTCGTCACGTCATTCCTTAACATAAAAAATACTCTTATAATGTAATGTTGTGTGATGTCCTGAATAAATGTATTTTCTTTTTTCCTTTCTTATTTACACGCCTGACCTATAGAGTTTAGCCGACGTAGCATAAGTTAGTAAATTAGAATAGTCATCATGTAGAAGCCGAGCAATACACTTGTGCACCGCATTCATCTTTCATTATCAATCATCATTCATTTTATCAATTCAATCAATTCATCATTGCATCATCAACCCTAGGTCTAAACAACCCTTACATGGCGACCTGGCCTGTCCTGTTCATAACAATGAATAATAAGAATAAACTACCTTTACATGGCGAAAAAATTCCCCTTAGATAACCATCCAAAGTGGCGTCTTATGGGGGAGGCCTATGTTCATCAGTGGACGTCTTTCAGCTAATATAATGTGTGGACATTTCACACAGCGCCATCTAGCCCCAAATTAAGCAAAGCTTGTACTACTGACACTGACTGTAACTGATACAATAAACTATTATAATTTTTGTATGTGAAATTTGTATGTGAAATATACACAAAATACAACTAAGACACGAAACAAACATCGATGTTCATTACACAAATATTTATTGCTCTGAGTGGGAATCGAACCTACTATACAGAATGCAGAGCTACTACCAACTGCAATATGGGGCCAGTCGTAAATTATTTATATTTATACGTTTCAGAGTCCTGGTGGAATGAGACTATAAATAGCCACTTATTAATTATTTTATTATTTAGCCAAAAAAGCCGTATTTACGTGGTGGTGTAAAGATGAATTAGTGGCTAAATTCAGCATGCAGGCAATTCTACAACGTTATTATCCAGATATTATTCACCATTAATCTCGGACCCTGACTGCAATCACTTACAGCGTGGAGCGGTATCTGTCAACAGCGTGGTTAGAGTGTGGCACAAATCAAAGGAGTATTAACAATCGGCCAGTACCCACACCATGGCATGAATAAAGAAAATTTCTAGAGTCTAAATACCCAGGAACTACGAGGACCATGATCCTACAACACCCAGACACAGAACAAGTATTTGCGCTGTCTTGTCCTGTCGCTGGAATCGAACCCACTGCTTCCAGGTTATGAGACTGTTCAACTACCACACCACAGAGACTGTCGAAAATTGTATACAATTTTTTAATTAAATAGACTTCAAAATATGTTACTTATGTAGGTATATTGCCCCCCATTGTTACACTAGTTCGTCAATATTATATTTATTCCGGTTTATGTACTTCTTTGGTGAGATAATAAAGAGTTATCTGTCTATCTATATCTATAGTTCATATCATTTTATTGTTATGTATCTACATTTATTGAGCAGTGTTCAACAATCTTGCTTGTAGAGTAGGTATCTAAATTCCATTAAAGTTTTTCTTCAACCGCCACCTCCTACTTCTTGCATCCAGTCCTTTCCGACAATAGAAATAAGCTGCAGCCGTCGCTTGTGATAATGATGACAGTCCCCAGGAATACTTGTACCTTCTTTTATTTATTCTGTGAAGTAAGCTCCCATTACATATACTTTGAGATAATAATGGTGACGCGAGTATAACTTACTGTTTGTCTGTGCTGCCGAACGGTCCCAGAGAAAAGCCACGGGCTACTTTTTTGTAAGTTAAAGCAAATTATTTTAATCTAATTTTACGGTAAGAAAAAGCCATGTTTTTTACTGTTCTGTTATGGGCAGCCGTGTCGCTTAACATCAGGTGAATGACTAGCTCATCACATCATTCACTAACATAAAAAAAATAGAAAGGTTCTCGACTGGCGTCCACGAATCAGAAGACAACATAGGCTCCCAGTAGGTGGGGAAACGACATAGTCAAAACCGCGAGCCGCAAGAGGTAAGCCGGAAAAAGTGAACGGCCGCCACAGAACAGCGTTACTCGGAACTCTCTCTCACTGCGCACATCATCCTGAGACATCAGCAGTCTGGTAATACGATTACTTGACCAGATCAGATCATAAAGTCTCAATTGCCCAGTAATGTCACTAGCTACAATGCCCTTCAAACCGGAACATAGCAGTGCTTAGCGGCAGGATAACTGGCAAATTGGTGGTACCTACCTAGACGAACTTTGCCAAAGTCCTACCACCTAGTTGCTTGTTATAATTGCTTTAGTTACTAAAAACTACTGATGGTGGGAATAATTAATTCTTAAATCACCAGTCATAGGTGAATGAATGTATATAAACACAACGCGGTTACTCTACATAATTTAGAATATTACAAAATCATGTAAATGTATAGAAAATTCAATTTGTATAACAAACATCGAAATGAGCTTGGCGGGTTCTATTCAACATAATAACAAAATTTAGACTGCGGGCATCCTAATTTCAGTCGATGTATATTCTACGCCTGAAGTTATCTAGATTGAAGGAAAACATCAACTTACCGTTTGATGTTTACTTGGCATAATATCATACTCACTCATATCAATCTTCAACCTAAATAATCACAATTCTCTTTGATACTGACGTACGTATATGTGGGTATACCTAAAATGTATGACGGAGAAGATAGCTGTGCTAGGGTTCTTTTTAGAAATGGTCACTTCAGCAACGTTGCTTGTAAATGCTTTAGTTCAAATATTTATCTCAAACAACATGTTTAAATGGTTTGGGATCGCGACGATTGATTAATCTATGTATTATCTATTTTTGATATCTTGAACATCCGTTGTAATTCTTTAACGCCTTTGCGCTGATATGTACCTAAAGTATAATAGCATAAAGATAATTTTCACTGGTAATAGTTTTATGCCATTTCACATCGACTCTTAATAAATATAGTATTGTAATACTGGGCGCTAGTTTAGGGAACAAAACTTCGAGAATTAACAAAGAGTTGATAGTTGATATTTGGTATTGAGGGTAGATTTTCAGTATGATAGAAATTGATGTAAGGGAGTATATAAATATTATTTTAATGCACTGTATTTGAGTTCTAGCTTTACTTATAGGTTAGGTAGGAACTTTGGTTTTTTTTTTCGAAAGACATCAAAAGGACCACAACTGCGTGCAAGTTAAACTCACCCCTTGAGGGTTCCGGTACTACCTGAACAGACCTCAAAGACATTTTAAGTCACATTTTTTTCTGAATCTTACACAAGAAGATAAAAATTGAACTTGTTTCAATTGATTCACATTGCATCAATGGAATTAAATATTTTAAGTATTCAATATAATTTCACTGCCATCATTATCTATATTAAAGAGCCGTGAAACCTATAAAATTAATATTACGCGTTTGTAAAAGCAATTCAAAAATACATTATAGCTAATAACGTAAAGGGCAACGCAATAAATCCCGCTTGATCTTTCACAAAATCCTAAAAGCTATGTTACAAAACCAAATTGTGTGCAAAAGAAATGATAACATAGCGTTAGAGAGGGACAAAAACAGGCTTCCAATTCTGTCATAAATAATTCAGACAAGGATTTATTTGGGACATATTTCAGACACAAATATAGGAATGTCACTTCCATTACTCAATTTTGTTACAAAATTGTGAATGTAAAGTGACTTGATGATATTAATTTCGGCGAATTCAGGGGACGGTTCCTGATAATAATGATATTGGGAAATATGGATCAAGGTAGACATTGTTGACAGGGGTTGGCGCGATTAGCTAGTTCCTAATGTGAATTTATTAATTTGATCCTATATTTCGAATATAAGTTGGGTGAATTGATTTTTTCTGGTTGGCAACACTGACTGGCGCGCGATTGGACGGGCGAGTGAGTCAGAAGGTCGATCGATCGACCGACCGATCGTTCGGTCGGTCAGCAAGAAAAATAATCAGCCTGAGTGAGGAGCTAGTAGTGTATGTATCTACTTATATTGAAAATGAGTGTGCTTTAGACGCCCGACCGAAGTAAAATTTCTTTAGTTTAGCTCCATCTATCGACCGGTATAACTTTTTTTGCTTCGTTTAATGGTAATGTCACCATCTTGATAATTGTAAATTGTCATTTTATCAAATACCAACATAAAAATACGATTTTTTTACTTTGTTATGTTGACAATGCAGATCTACGTTAACCAATAACTTTCAACCTCCTTTCGCCTCGCCAGCTTATTCACCAAGCGTGCGTAAAGAAGTTATACTTCAGAAATTAACAATAAACAGAAGCTTAAGAGGTGCTCTTAGTTACAATACTAACATGAGCTAGTGCGACTCAGCAGAGACCTTACTACGAAATACGAAAAAGACGCCTACGCACTTTAGTACAAATTAAGTTACGACCTTTTTCATATTTGCACAAAAATAAAAAAAATACATAAACGAACTTAATAGTAAAGTAAAATTCTTCCAGTTAACCTTTGTGTAGCGTGGAATGTGATTTTGACTATGTTGTGTCTGTCTCATACATGAAAGACTCTCACATATATGTAAAGTATATATTACAATAGCACTATTATTACTCTGTGGTATAATTCAAAATTTTATTTAATTTTCACTATGGAGCTTTGGCGGGAAAACCAAACAGATCACGTCACGACATTGTATTATTTTCCAAAACTTGTGTTATTTTCAGTGTTAGTGCATAAAATTGGTGGCATTTTATTCGTTAAGTGTTGGATTATAGGCATGAGTGTGGGAAAGTGGTATAATAATGGTGAAACGTTTTTTTCGTGTTGTTTTCAAAACTCCATAAAGGCTTCTAGTAAAGTTGCCACCAGTTTACTGGGAGTATGACTTGGACTGTGACTTGCATGAAACATATCTGCTTGAAATAATTAACATTAACTTGATAAATTATCAATTAGGTGCTTGAAACTGGCTAAATACACAAAAGTGTGGAGCCAAAACAAAAGCAAAAAGCACTGTATGTCATAACTACATAGTTTAGTTGAATTTATCTTACCTCTCCTTCTAACTCACTCTAGCGTATCGTATCGTATTAGAAATTCATTGGTTTCCCAAACCGATAACTATCGTGAATGGAGGAAACTATACAAATGCGAATATAATACCTGATACTTTACTGCGTATAGTTTGAGAGCTAGCGGCTAGTATGATTAAGGTTCTTAGCAAAATTCGTCATCACCAGCACAATTTGTTCTCACTGCTGGGAAACGAGCCTTATCTCGCTTGGAGAGAGCTTAGGCTATAATCTTCTACACTGGCTAAGTGCGGGTTCGTAGATGACCAATTTTAACAAACAGTTGTAAGAATGATTCTATTCCATTCTTTATCTAATTACTTAAAAATACGTAAGCAAGAATACTAATGAACTACTTGAGTTTTATGCTTTAAAGATTAAAATATTTATCTCGATGGTTTTTTAAAATATTAAGTAAATAAAAGGCTTTAGAATTCTACGTGGCTGTCTCCTAGCCTACCATAAAAGTGGATTTCCATCACACCTCAGGTACAAATAAAGTGTCCTATAATACTGAAACTTGTCACGTTCGTAAAATAAAACCGAATGCCATATTGTGGGTTTACGGAGATAATAAACAAAATGGCAATAAACAGCTCAATTGAAGGTTTCATGGGTTTCATGACAATAATGACTGGTAATAAATAACCATTTATTACTAATATTACAATAACATTTCAAATTTTGACCACCAGTTTGTTATTTTTATTAAAAGTTTTTTTTTGCAGATATATAGGTCTTTTTATAATAGATAATTAAAAGGAAACTTAATCTAACAAACCACTACAAGTAGGCAACATGTCCAATATGCTGGCAGCATTGCCACATTGAATGGCAATGCTCTGTCTTTGGCCGAAGTATGGGCCAGCATTATGGTTACGTATTGCTTCAACCAGATTTAAAATAAAAGTTGCAAAAATATGCACGTGTTCTTTTTTTGTTTTGTTTATAATGCATTAGTCAAAATCGAAGATTTTTAAAATTCATTGGATGTTTTGAGACTTAATTAAAATCTTAGCTAGAAGCCAAAAAGAAACGCCAAAAAAATTTTTAATTCCCAAAAACGCGCCTCATCACTATGCAATGCGATCCTTTGCGATAAAGCTAAAAGATTTCGAAACCAACCCCTCACAGTGGTTGAACATCTTCAGTTAAAATCTTGCATATTAAAGATTGTTTACACTAGGTACCAATAGGATATGCTTACCTTTACCTTTACCTTTCGGTATAAAAAGGAGCATATCCTATATAATAACAATATTCATATGTATCTATAACTATGTATAACCATATCCGGTATATAAATAAGGATATTCTACGGGAAAACAGGAAAACTGCAGGGATTCACTATGGTAAAATTAATGATTACAAACAAAATGTAGAAATTCGAAGTTAAGTCATTCATTAATTTTTAAAGTTCATGTATTTTATAGTAAAAATCCATATTTAAAAATTCTATTTCCAACGTGGCTAGAGTCATTTTTATAAATCTGAATGGGAGCGGAGTTTCAAACCTTAAAAGTAAAATATTTTAGCAAAGAAGGTACAATTTGTAGTGCGTTAAAATTCAGATTCAGCTAGTTGGCAAAGTCCCCGCTATAAAGTGCAGCCTCGTAAATTTTCGCGACTCCGACAATCTTTTCTAAATTTAAATAGAGAGATAACTTTGTCGGGAAAGTCACTAACGACCCAGAGTTTTGTAACATATTTAGCAATCTGTGCCCGAGGTTGGTATACTTGGTAGAATACCTCTTAAATTGATGTTTCACTGTAGAAGCTTGCTTACAGAATATTAACTTATTACGACTACTTACACATACATTGTTTATTTTAATAAAAGGATATAATACTGTTTAGAGAATTCGTTTTCTTGGTCGTATTTCAAATTGGAAACTACTTTTTCGTTAACGCTTGCTTCGCTCACTACTTCATGTTTGTGGTTTTATAAATAAATAAATGTCTAGATATTGCTACTCTTACACAGACATAATTTTTTTCACTTCTATTAAGCAAATATACCTATTCTAGGATTGTGATATTATCAAGATTGTGATCGAGACTATGACGGCAATCTTTATGCAGCTATAATTTTGTTTAAAACTTAATTGTTTATAGTTGAAAAGAGATGATGATTTTCAAACGGCTGAACATACTTTGAATCATAGAACACCAAGAACACTCTCAAATAATTCATCTTTGAAACAAAAGAAAGATCGGTTCATCACACACACAGATACACACGTTAAATATAAAATACGTTATTTTTTACTTGTAACTTGTCTATCATTTGACCATGCTCTCACCTGATGGGAAGTGACGAAGCCATCGAAGGTGTAGATGCTTAAAGGTGCCTTGGTTGCTAGATCGGAGTTATGATAGGATTACATATAAGTAACTCACCGGAGCGCTTGGTGTGGTGTCCGTACAGTCGGTTTAGATCTAACGCGTAGACCGTGTGAGGCAGCGCGCAGCAGATCGCAGCTAGCGCTGCTACGCAGGCCGCCACTCTGCACCTTGACATATCTGCGGGCAAATAGACCTGCTTGTTAATTCTTTAAAACATTTTTTTTTATAATTAAACATTCCTACTAATTTGAAAATGGAACCTTAGCTTATTGTCGCATAAGAACATAATGCGCGCGTGCAACGATTTTCACCTATTTATATATTTAGAGATAGAGATGCCAGATATCATTTTACAATTATCTCCAAATTGATTCGTTTTCAAACCATTTTTCACTAATATAATTAGGGCACGCGTGTTTTCCCGCCAGGTCCCTGGGCTTGCGTGTACCGGAAATTCCCCAAAAGGAAGGGGTTTTCCCCAATCTGGCAACCTTGTCGCGGGAGACTGATTTTACGACTATAGAAATTAAAAACAAAAATGATTGTGGCACGTGTGTTTATAACACCTACTTTGGTACTTCGTAGCTACGTATAGGCAGGTTACACCTGCTAGATACAGAAAAATTGTAAGTCTTCAACGTCCTAAGAAAACTTTACGAAGGAAAACAGCGCTAAATAAATAAGACGTCAATCAGACCCTTGTTAGAAGTTTCCATCATCTTTTTAACAATTGTCTACATGTTTCGTAACGAGATGGTTTCACGTTTGTTTGAGACACGTTGATGACATGTATACCATTATTGTTAAAAAATATAAAAATATTGAAGTGAAATGGATTTGCTGAAAGTTAAGTACAATTTTATTTTTGATAATAATTACATAAAGCGTACATCTAGAATTTAATAGGGTATAACACAGAAAAATTAGGTACCTAATATGTAGTACATACTACAGAAGGTTTACTCTGAAAATAAATAATTAAGTAAACAGCGATTTTTGCTGCAAATAAATAAAGTGCAATTTAGCTCGCTGCAAGCCCACATTTTAGTCGCCTTTCTTTCTATCGCATATTTCTTACACCTTCACACACTGACGCGGATTACGTGATCGACAGTGCTAAATTTATCTTCCAAAAAATATATTTAAATTATTAACTATGTTCAAGTATTATTATCAAGGTAACAAGAATATACCGTAGTAAGATTCTATCAACAAAATATCGTCTATTGAAACAGCGGCGTACCCACGCAGGCATTCATGAATCTACAAAGAACCAGAGATTTCAGCACCTGAGTCTCACACGAAGCGGAAACGATAAAACAAAATAAAATATATTTCGTCGAGCTTAGTGTCTATAGTTTTCTTCGCCGTAACCAGTTCTAGTGACGAAAACTATTGTTGAGTTTACAGACTTGTTATTTATTTATGTTATTGTATATATATGACGGCGGCTACGTCCAGTTATAAACTCTATGCGCAGCGGGCAGTACCGTAATTTACCCTGTGGCAGCATTTAAATTTATTACAGTGGCAACACCGGCAACTGTCGTCGCTGCCCCACCCATCTGGCTATATAAAGGGATCGATTGGTGTGCTACGGATCATTCTTGTTCCAGACACGGCGCGGTGTGGACATGCTGAAGGCCTATAGTTATATAGGTTGCAACCTACGCACAACCCGTTTAGCCCACATATATAATATACAATGACATATATTAGTAATTTACTAGGTGGTAGAACTCTTCTGCAAAGTTTGGCTAGGTAGGTACCACCTTTGCCAATTATTCTTGCTTGCGCACTACTGCTGCTACGTGTTGCGGTTTGAAGGGCATTGTAGCTAGTAAAATTACTGGGCAATTGAGACTACGATCTGATCTCACAGTTGAGTAATCTTATTACCAGACTGTGCTGATGTCTCAGGATGATGTGCGCAGTGCAGTGTCACGTGAAACTTTATATTTTAGAGTTCCGAGTGACACTGTTCCATTATAGGTGGACGTGTCAGGTTAACAACTGGCTCCTTACACCATTCACTAGCATAAAATAATAATACAAAATAATACTATCACGCCGTAACTGTAACTCTATCTAGATAGAGTTAATGTAGAGTAGTAAAGTATCGCGGAGGAGTGCAAAAAAGCATTATTAATAGAAATTTTCCAAGTTTTAAAGCCACGATGAAATGTAATCTTAAAAAGCACCGCTATTTTCATTTTAGCGCCTTTTTATAAAAGAGCACCACCGATATCTACATTTTTTGTTCATTGCCTAAAAAAGCACAGTCATAGCAAATCGGGTAAAAACTTCAAAAACGCAGCAGGTCCTCAATTCAACTTTAAAAAAATATATTTGTTACCTCAGAACTTTCACCTGGGTGAACCGATTTTGATGATTCATTTTTATTTGAAAACTAGTGCTTCCCGTGTTGTCCCATTTCAATTTAGACAGGTCTGACAATGGCATCCAAGACAAGCCTTATCAGCCTTATTAATAAACACGAACTAGCTTTAGACTAGTTACACCATCTTTTGTCTCTTTCGATCCAGCTAAATATTCCAATAGCAAAAAAAGGACAAAAGCTGAAGTAACTAATCCGAGACTAATACCCGTTTATTAATAAGGCTGTAGAAGTCTGAAGTCATTTTTTTACTCTTTGCGTTTGTTATTGCACAAGTAGGTACGTATGCCATGATTCCTTAACAAGGGCACAATTCAACTTTCTTGTTGGACAGTGTAACTTTGCAGAAAAGTTCTACCACCTAGTAAAAGTATCTGTAAAACCATGTATCTGTGAAATGTTAAAGCGTCTCCCATTTATAAGTCCCTAGACTTTATCGTCCGACAATAATATTCAGTTATGAACTAGATATACTTTTATATATACTTAGGCCGAAACTAAAGTAATATACTGAAACCTCTATAAAATAGCGTCGAGAACGGTCGCCTGTCGCTTTAAAAATCTTAGAATCTACTTGGTAAAACGTATTTCAGTTTCCTGGTAAATAGGAAATGGGAACCTATGGTAGCCATTTTGTTTTCATGAAGATTCCCGTGACCCGTGTGAAATTTTTAAAGTCTATGATTGTAGTTTTTCTGAGGCTTAAAATCGACGACATGGTTTCTAAGAGCTAATGCTGTTTTATATTTCTTAGGTTCGGGGGCCTCTATATAGACCCGCTCATGTCTACTACCTGTATGGTAAAGGTAATTCAATTTATTCTAACCCGTTTTGATTAGCTTCGTCATTACGAGTTTCATGAGCGGAAAAACGATAAAAATACAAGAACCTATAAGTATTTATGTGTTTTTATATTCTCAGAAAAGCCCATATGAATTCAGAAGAGATGTTTCAAGACTTGCTTTTTATCAAACCCTCCATCAGCTCTGAGCTCCCTAGACGACGTAAATTAAGAACAAAATGTTGGAAAAAAAGAAATGTGATAGATGGCAACCCAAACGAGAAAGCCTTTTTTAATAGTAGTAGAGGTAGCTCTGTAGCCACCTTCTTCACATAAACAGTAACCGAGATGAAAAAAAATTGCGGGGCAGTCTTTGGGGACTGCAGATAGAAGTAAAAAAACTTGAGAGGTGTTAAGGGACACCCGGATAGAACGAAGTTCCTATAGATTAATTAGTGAAGGAATTGTAATAATTTTTTTGTTGTTTTTTTTTTTAAATTATTAACAAATATAATGTAAATAGAAAGAATATTAATATAATATGAATGCAAAATAGAAAGACGAAACGAAAATAACTGCCTTGCTTTCTATGAGAGAGAGAGAGAGAGAGAGAAACAGACATACCGATAAACACGAGAGTTCCATGATTTTTGTCCCAAAAGTCCTCAACGCGCCTAAAGATGTATCACTTCAAAAATTAAGTAAATTTGGACTCTTTTATTATCTAAGGGTCCGGTAAAAACATAAATTTATCCTAGTAAAGTTCAAAAAGAGCAACCCAAAACACAATTTATTACATTGCACATTATAAAAAACAAATTGCTTCGCTGGTACTAAATTACTGACAGAAAAATGAACATAATATCCAGCAATACACTTAATTAACTGCCCGACCATCTGTTAAATAGATGAGTATCATTTAACAGATGTTCGAATAAAATTATGCCGTATTTAGTGAGGTTTCGAATAAAATTCAGTGTGCAGCATTTTCATTTTCTGTTTCTACTCGGTTAATTTCCACTGCGTTCACAATTTAAACCTAACTGTAATAAGTCAATGTTGGAGTAAATTACTAGCTTGTCACAGTTGATTGTACACAGTTGAATTTTACTTTTATTTATTTCAAAGAAAATTATGAATTAAATTACATAATATGTAACATACATTTTTTTAAATTATTTTGTTAGATTAGTTTATATTGCAATAATATCTTTAGTTCAAAATGTACAGACTGTAGCAAGAATTTTTCATCCTACCACATAACCAGTTATAAAACTTAATTCTAACAGGAAAAAAATATTCCTGCTTCATAATCAGTAATGTAACAAGAATTTTTCTTCCCACCAAATAACCAGTTATGAAACTTAGTATATTTTAACAGGAAAAATAAATTCCTACTTCATAACCAGACAGTCAGTCTCAGTTCAGTTATGAAAATTAGTATGAAACGTTATAGTACTTATTATCGAAAAAGAAAACGCCTAAAGCAATATTATCTAGCAAATCTAGTAGAATATAATTATGTGCCTACATAGGTATAGGTTTTTTATTGGTTTTAGCATTTCACCGCTCTCTCGCCTGATGTTAAACAATGATGGTAGAAAGGTTTCAAGGAATGTCTATGTATTTATTTTAATTGAAAAACGATTGGTAAGCAGTGGGTTAGCGTGTATTCTAACTTCTAATAAATAAATATTGCTGGACAGTGCCATCTAGCTGTAAATTGAGCCAATTAAGTCATTTGAGATCCAAAACCAACTCTAAATTTACACGTGAAAATTTGCACTTAATTTGAAATTAGCTGAGCAATTGCCTCGTTAAAATATGTAGAATCTTGCTACATTTATCTCATTCAAGAATAAATATTAGGTACTTAAGTCTAAGTATTAGGTACTAAATCTAGAATGTCTAGAACATTTTATCTCACGCGTTATAAACTGAGAACCCTCGGGAATTGTTTTTACGGGTCATAAAATTGTTTTCCGGATCATTTCAGCGCGTAATGAAACCACCTTTCGTGTCTTTATCTTTTGTACTGTGAATTACTGTAATCAATAGTTTAATTTTGTAAAATACTTTTAAAACAAGAAACAAATGCAAATCGTAAAAACCGGCTTTGGACTTATATGGTGTTCTCATGGATTGTGAGATTTGTACCACACGAAAAGCATCAGTTATAAAATAAAAAAGAATCATCAAAATCGGTTCAAGCATGCACATGCAAGCACCCCCGTATAATGCTAAAACATTGGACCGGGATGCTTGTATTCCCGACGCATCGAAATGCCAATTAATTAGGAATTGTAATATAGTTTGTTATTAATTGATTTATGGTTTATGATCTGATTGACATTTAAAGTAATTAATAATTATGATTCTACTAATATAGCTGTGTTGTTACTAATAAATTTGATTGATTATCTGAAATATAATAAAATTATTATTATTATTATTATCTCGATGTCCATTTTTTACGGCTGGTCCCTACAATTTCATTCATAATTAAGAAGTTATAGAAGATCAGATGGACAGACATACAGGCAGATAAACGTGATGAACATTAAGGATTCCTCGTAAGTACTTAGTACGGAACCCGTCATGTCAAATTAGTGACGTCAAAAAACTGTTTTTGTTGAATTTGGGCTTACGCCGCGTCTTAAGTCGCTATCTGCAAGTAAAGTTCCCAAAAAGCTGGCGACATTACCCCGTTGAATGGCCAAACTTAGGTCCGTATTACAGAACGGTGCTCAGTCATCGATCGATTTCATTCACTAATTGATCACTTTATGAATGAAATCTCTGCTTGAGCACCGATCGATGACTGAGCATCATTCTGTAATACGGACCTTAAGTCTTTGGCCGAGGTGGAAGAGACCAATTCTTTGTACTTACTTGCTTATACACCATAAACATTGTTCAATATCGTTTTCTTTATTTACTTATAATTTCAATTCGTATTTCTTTCATATTGTTATTACAGTATATATTTACAAAAATGATTTAGGTATAATTTTCAGCCTAGCGTAAGTAATTTGTATTTCTTAGATTTGGAAAGAGAATGTAAATAGATTTAAAAAACAAAATTCTAAATGAATATTAGCTTAGTCTGATTCAGTGAAGTAATGCTGCCAGTATTCTGGGAACCTTACCGCGACGTGGTGAGTTGGATGGCATATTTATTTTGTAAATAATGTATTTTATTTTTTAGTTGTAAATACATATCTTTTTAGTAATTGTAATATGTAGTGAATATTACATTCATATAATTAATATTATTCTGCATAATTTTTTTTGGGACTTTAGAAGTATTGTAAATTACCTGTTGTGAAACGTGGACCAGATACCTGTATAATGATATAATAACTAATACTAAACACTACTCACTACTGCTACAAAAAAAAACTTTGAACTATATAATGGCCGCGATGACCTAGACAGTCCAAATGCTCTAGCCCACTACCAGTAGGTAGCATAGATTTATTTATTTATTTGTTAAATACACAGTGAACTTACAGCTACGCCAAAACATTCACATTGTTATACTAAGTTCTTATATGGACTAAGCAATATATATTTATAAAGCCGACTAATGGGGTCAGTATGTATGTCAGCATCTTGGACTTCGCTTAAGAAGCGGTTGATAGCAGCTACAGCCCTTGCCGTTGGAGCATTATGAGCATGCCACATACATAGATACATAGATATAGATATATATAGATAGACACCTGTTTGATTTGTAATTTGTATGTTCTACAAAACAAATATTCTGCCTAATACGTTCCCACTGCTGGGACACGGGCCTTCTAATGCATGGATAGTGTAAGACATAATCCACTAAAGTGGGCAAGTTCAAATTTAGTATAAAATTAATTGTTTTCCAATTGGTTCAAATTCAAATCAGAGAGCACATGGATCTTAAGAACACATGACTCAATCGATCTCTGGGAATTTCGCAACTATTTTTAGACAGCCTTAAATACACTTAAAAAAATACAAATGAATAGAAGCCACCTCTTTTTGAAGTCAGTAGAAAGAAAATTAAAATTATTCAGTGTTGCTAGAACCTAATATAAAAAACTGCCTAAATATACATTTTTAATACCAAACCACTCCCAATTTCACCCTCAAATAGGCACAGCATCAAGTCATCAACGAACCTTCGTTACAAAGGCCGCCGTAGAAAAACACACAAAGAAAACGTCTAACATCCTCGTATTCTCGTATGCCCCAGGGCTGTGTAACTTAGAAAATTTATTAATCTTACATTGAGTGGCGTCTGCTGTAAAAATGGATACAAACTGGGCATAGACTGTCGACATCGACTCAAATAATAGAAAACAATAGAATTCCACAATTGAATTTGACAGCCTCTGTGGTGTGGTGGTTGAGCAGGTCGTCTCATAACTTGGAGGCGGCGGGTTCGATTCCCGCGGCAGGACAAGTATTAGTGCCACGAAAAAAAGTGCAAATACATGTTCTGTGTCTGTGTGTTGTGGGAGCATGGCCCTCGTAGTTCCTGGGTCCCTAAACACAGGGAATCCTAGTTAGGGTATCTATGTATGTGATCGTTGGCCTTACTATTATTATTATTAATTGGTTTAGATTTTAATTTATGTATCCAAAAGAAGATCCAGGAATATTCCACAACACTCAAGACCTTTATTTAGTTCTGAGAATTAACCCCTAATTGCACTCAATTGCACGACACTCGTCCCTTGAGAAATGAACTTCCTTTACATCCAGTAATTATAATTATTATAATAACAATAACGTCCAATAATCACATACATATAGATCCTGGACCCTAACTAGAATTTCCTGTATCTAGGGACCCACGAGCTACGAGGACCATGGTTTCATAACACTCAGTCACAGAAAAAGTATTTGTGTTTTTTTTCTGTCACAAATACTTGTCCTGCCGCAGGAATCGAACCCATCACTTTCGGGTTATGAGCCACTAGTTATAATAATTGAAAGAATAAGTGCACAAAATAAGACAACTGCTCCAATTTCAATTTATAGTAATATTGAGAGACCTCAAGCGAATGAAATAACTTTAATATAGTGGGGCCTTTCTGCCCCATTTATATTCCTGCGCGTCCTCTCTACTGGGATAGGGAATAAAACAGTATACTTAGGCTCACTCATTTTTTATATTTCCCAGCTAAGTCACATATTGGTGTCGATTCTGTGTCGCATTCTCTAAAGCTAAACGAAATTATCATATTTCCGTCTTTTTCATTTCCCCTTTATCAGAAGAGTACCGCCATACTTTAAGTTTACTTTAGTTTTAGAGAATGCGACACAGAATCGACACCATTACATTGATATAAATAATACGGAAAATAACACCCAACGTAATAATAATAACACCCAACGATCACATACAAAGATTCTGAAGACTGTAACTAGTATTCCTTGCGTCTAAGGACCTAGGAACTACGAGAACCATGGTCCCACAACACCCAGACTCAGAACAAGTATTTGCGGGTTTTTTTTCTGTGCACAAATACTTGTCTATGGCTATGGCTATGAGCCGACCTTCTCAACCAGCACACCACGGAGGCTGTCACGGGAAAAAAAAGGTCGCGCTTGATGCGCGGACACGCTAGTGCAAGGTGGTGGTGCAACTGATGCCGCGGGCACATTTTGCTAACCAAGCAATCTCTCCCACACACACGTCCCTACAGAGACTTTGGAACAGATTTCTGTGGTTTTTCTCTGAATAATTCGAGAACCGTTTCGTCCTTTTCCTTACAGAGTTGGAACATGCACATAGTTTGCGTACTATTCAATTAAGGTAACGAGACACTTGCTAAATTACTGCGGCATTGTGTTTCATTTGTTTCAGAACGTCAAGTAAGTTGATATGACTACCTCACTCGGCACGGAGATAAAATTGTGCTAGTAAAACAATTAACAGCGGCAGCTGCCGTTTATGGTTACCGGAAAGATTTCAACCACCTCTTGCTGAAGGGACTTTGACAGTAACATTCAGAGGTTTGGTTACTTGAGAGTCCCGACCACGCTCGCAACTTGAATAGGCTATTTGACTACTATATTTTTATTACATACATAAATAATATACCTCAAAAAATAGATAACTGTGAAAACAAAACTTGAATATCTCAAAAAATGACTAAGTTACAGGCATTTTAAAATACAGAAATAGAAAGAGACAACTCAAACACGCAGTGACGTCAGTTACCAGTCCTCACAGTAACTCATTACTAAGCTGTGGTAGCTCTACATACAATCTTTTTGGCATGTGACGTCACAAGCCATGCCTTCATAGTAGCTGTGAGGAAGCTCAACACGATCTCTGTTTTGCGAGAAAGGGACAGGCGATGAAACTTTAAAAGCGTACTACTCCGTGATTAATTTACCGATTTTACTTATTTTTACAATGATTACATTCATTTTTAACCTACTTTATGAAAATAATATTTACTTGTTCATTTTTAATAGTAGTCAAATAGCCTATTCCGTAACCAGTTGCGATTGAGGAATTCTTCGTCTGCAACCAGTTGCGATTAAGGAAATTAATCTCAATTGAAGGCTTACTCATTTGTTACATGACTTGCAATGGTATAATATGTGCAAGTATCCCATTGTGTGGTACAATGATTTGACAGCCTCTGTGGTGTGGTGGTTGAGCAGGTCGGCTCATAGCCCGGAGGCGGCGGGTTCGATTCCAGCGATAGGACAAAAAAACGCAAATACTTGTTCTTTGTCTAGGTGTTATGGGACCTCATAGTCCCTGGGTCCCTAGACACAGGGAATTCTAGTTAGGGTCCAGGATTTATGTATGAGATCGATGGGTGTTATTATTTATTTATTTATGCACACGCTATGACGCGCCTGTCGTCAGCCTGTCTGATACCTAACTATCTGGTAGGTATTTCATTATCAGTCACCATCATGACCCGAGAATTGAACCCGCCGGATCCAGGTTATGAACCGACCTGGTCACCCACCACACCACAGAGTCTGTCAAGTCGTAGTTGTTATATAATTGTAGTAGTTAGTAAGTAAGTAGTTTAATGAAAAAAGGTACTTTGCCCTTTAATAAAAGTATATAAGCAGCACACTTTTAACGATACTTTACTAAAACACGAACTTATCTTATAATTCAAAAGGTTGATTATACTAATTAATGTAGTTTATGCCCGAATTTTCATAGCTTAAGTTTTCCAAACTAAGTTTGATTACTTGATAAAAATATGCGTAAACTTTTCTGTATTATTCAAGCAAAGTATTGTTTTTGTCACTTTAATTAGGTCATTAAAGTTATTCCAAGTTCGAGTATTTAATATCCACTTTAACTTACATACTTTCCAAGTTTTTAATATATTTCTCAAATTATTGCTAATAATATCGCTTTGTCTGACTTTCTTTTGTGTAATATGTATACGGCCGTTTGCACTATAGTTTATTAAAATACAACTTAGCTAAGTATCACTTTTCCCGGTTTCCCGTGCGTTTATTAAATTCTGGTCAACCTGGCACACCAAATACGCTTAATGGTCAATTATTTTCAACCAATAAGCGTACAGTATTAGAGCAGTAGTGATGTGTTAAATAAACACAAGTTTGATAAACCAGGGGCTAGAGAGATAAGTACCAACTTAGGAGCTGTCAAAGTTTAGTGCTGACGAGCACAACTACAATTTGCTAATACGCAAATCACGTAGCGTCGTCAATTATCAAATTGGTTTCCCTTTACTGTACACGCTTACTCTCTCTATCCCTACTTTGACAATAAAGTAAAAGCTAGATCTAAGTCTATATCTTCTATTGTATACTATATTTTATATTATTTTTTATATTTTTGACTATATTTTCAGGGAATACACTATACCCTCGCGCAAGCCAATTATAGGTCCCAATCTACATCCCCCAGGATACTAATGTCCTCGAATTTGGTGATTTTTGACCATGACCATGCTGAGATGAGAAGAGAGTGAAAATTTTGCACAACTTGGAAAAATATTGGTAGATTGGGATTCAAACCACATATTGCATAGGATTGAGAGTCGTAAGAGCTATAATACCACTGAGTCACGTTCGCTTTATATTAATTATTGCATAAAAATCCGTTCTCACAATTTCTACTTTCACAACACAAAATTAATTATCAAAATGAACCAAAGCACTACCCTAGCTAGATACGTGATAGTTAAGGCCTAACTTAATTTAATAAACTCAGTTAGTCTCCGCCCTTGGGTCAAACTCAGCCCTAATGAGTTTCGCCAACTTTGCCAAGTGTGTAATTATGTTTAACATAATTAGATACTTCGTGGGGGAAGGGGGTAACACGCCTGTGCGGTGGGGTAAATTTAATACTTGTACTAGAGGCAGACCGCGGTTTTACCTGTTTCTTTATACAACACTAAACCAGTGCCACAATAAAGGTATTATCGATTAGGCTAGGTCTGTAGTCATTATGCTAGCCTCGACTGGCACTCAATAAGTGAAGCTGCGGCTGCGAGAATGTAAACAGCTGAATCAGTCTACAATTTGATAGCCTCTGTGGTGTGGTGGTTGAGCAGGTTGGCTTATATCCTGGAGGTGGCGGGTTCGATTCCCGTAACATGACAAGTATTTGTACACAGAAAAAAAGCGCAAGTACTTGTTGTATGTCTGAGTGTTGTGGGACCGTGGTCCTTGTAGTTCCTGGGTCCCTAGACACAGGGAATCCTAGTTAGGGTCCTGGATCTATGTATGTGACCGTTGGGCGTTATTATTATTATAATTCCACAGTATTTATATTTCATGTAACTAGTAAGACTATTTCTCAGCAATGTTAGAAAACGTTTTAATTAAAAAATACAAGTAATGCATAATAAAAATTATTCTCAGGAGTCCCACTATCTAAAATTATATATTTTAAATATAATAACAATATAATATAAATACAAAATACAAAATATTAATCTAAGAAATATGTATGTTTGTATATATAATTACCTCATTGATACAAATAAGTACTTATTACTTATTCTCTTTGTTCAATTTTAAAATATACAATCTATATTTGGCTATATACGCCACGGACTGTGTTTCTTGATCACAGATGACCCTAGGGGGTTATCTTGGTACACCCTTTCACTCTAATCTTTCAATACTAACCGACTAAACTACATTAAAGCTTTTGTTACAAATCTATAGCTATAAAAATACTATCAAACTTAGCTGATTACCCGGTCGTCGGTCGGTCATATAAATTAACAAAGAACACATGAGAAATCTATCAATATCGCAGAATACAGCCGAGATTCACAAGACAACAAAGGGCGGCACGTCGGCAGCAGCCAGACGGAATAAATTCTGCCTTACCTTACCCCCGGGGCAAATGTGGGTCAGTAATGCAGTTATTGGATTCTTTATTGGTTGAATTATTTTATCGAAAGTTCGAGAATGTTTGAGGTTTTGTATCAAAATGTATGTGTTTATATTTTTACCATTTTAATTTACCCCAAATACATGGGAAGCCAATTACATAATTTTCTTCTTTCACGCGTAAATTGAGAATTTTAAAGCCTTATTTTGTATGTTTTGACGCTACACTTTTGTGTATTTAGCCAGTGTCAAGTGATTGATAATTTATCAAGTAATATTTCACGCAGATATGTGTGGAGATCTACGTGAACCAACTTCAACTTCCGTGCGCCTCGCATTCACCAGCTTACTCCCCAAAACGCTTTTTACTTCAATAAAAACGGATATAATTTATCAAACACTATATAAAACTAAATTTCAACGTAGAGGCCACTGGAGATCTACTCTACACTTCCGCAAAAAAGATTCGACAAAGGCACAATATGATGTAGAAACTTCATGTATCTTATACCTAGGCGATAAAGTTCGATTTTGAAAGGCCCGCTTGCATTACGGCACAGGAAACTTCAGAATTAGTAAATTAGATTAGACGCATGGCCTGCTCCAGTTTCCCCTCTTCAAGAACCTCGGCCCATCGTCTCTCCGTTCCCGTCTATAGCCCCGGCACGCTGCAAGTCCCAAGGCACAAGTGGTTGCAATTAAGAAAACTTGTAACAAAGAAGGAAGTAGGGCGGGAAAATGGAATTATTCGCGCGAATAATTTATCTTTTACATAAAAAGTGGCTTTTGTTTTTCCTCTGGCTATGGTGATGGTTTGGTTGTTTATTGATGCAATAAAGTAATTTTGTATGCTTTATGCATTTATACCGTCAACCGGGGTTACTTGGGACACTGAGATTTTTTCTGGTCTAATGACTATGTTATTATGACAATATTCATTTGCCAGTTGAAAATATATGTTGATTCAATGTTCGTTAACAGTTAAGAATGACCTAGAATTGGATAAATTACTGGACAAGTTTTTTTTTAATGTATCTGTATCAAGTTGCTCATCTGGGGATAGTTGGGACGACATGGAATTTTTGTATTTGTCGCATGATAACAATTGTTCATAGCAATTTGGGACAAAAAAGGACAAAAAATATTTACACTGTTATTATTAGCTTTACATTTTGACCAGTAAAAATTCTACAGTTATGAAAAATCTCTTTAATCAAAATAATTATAATTAAATGACACAGTAACATTTAGAGTACCAGTTAGAACGTTTCAAACAGAAGTTTGAAGATCTTCAAACAGAGGGAAACGTTATCTACTACTTCGACCGTCAATTTCTTGGAATTTGTTGTCGAAACACTTTATTTTAGCAATAAAATACGTTAACTGCCACAGTTACTGTGACATATTGACCATAAACCAAAAAGTCTAGTATTGCATCTTTTCTAAAACTATTCGTACTCGTCCCAAGAATCCCCGGTGGCCCAAGTATCCACGTTTGACACGGTACTCAACTTTATATTTTAGTATTCTAAGTGGCACTGTTCTGTTATGGGCAGCCATCGCTTAACATCAGGTGAGCGGCCAGTTTTTTTCATCATTCATTAGCATAAAAAGCGGTTTAATGGAAAGATTTATGATACTACCTGTCTGTACTTAAGTTTGAGACCCTCTAAGATAAGACCACTTATCCCTCTATGGCGTACCTACAGCAACATATTTGGGTACATCCTAATAAATTAAGTGCGAACTTAAAAGCTGTCGAACATGACTCCAGACAGGCAACCTATAAGTTGATATAAAAATAATAAGAACTATAAAAAAAGAGATGACAGTATGCTTAAATCACCCAAGAGGGAGCAAGAAAACACTTAAAACGTTTTTACATAGCTATACGATTACCTTTTTTCCCCAACTACCACAATTACTGATAAGTATGATGGGAACGGTATGCTTAGTTAACATTCGGGTCGCAGGGTACCTCCCATTTATTCGGGTAGCGCATTTTGTCACACATACCCGCAATTTGCGTGAATTAGGAATTTTATTATGGTATTGTTTGAAATATTCCTTGTATCCCTTGTTTAACTAATCATGATAACGTGACAAGTAATTGTTCACTTATAAAAAACTAGCCACGCCCCGCGGCTTCACCCGCGGATAAAAAGTAGTCTATGAGTTAATCAACGACACTCGTATAAGCTATCTAATCTAAATATATATAACTCAAAGGTGACTGACTGATTGACTGACTGACATAGTGGTCTATCAACGCACAGCCCAAACCACTGGATGGATCGGGCTGAAATTTGGCATGCAATTAGATGTTATGACGTAGGCATCCGCTAAGAAAGGATTTTTCGTAATTCCACCCTTAAGAGGGTGAAATAGGTGGTTGAATTATTTTCCCATAGGCCACGCCGCGGGCGAAGCTGGGGGCTATGTATAAGCTAAATATTATTCAATAAGACCGCCCATTGTACCTATATTATTATGTTATTTCTACATGTTTATTTTTGGTGTCAATAAAGCGTTTTGTATTGTATTTTTTTTATTGTGTAATAGGCTTGCGTTTGACCACTATCGCACCTGATGGTATGTAACGATGCGGTCTAGGATGTAAAACGCTTGCCGAGAAGATACCTGTTCACTCTCGGTTTGAAGACTCCCAGGTTGTAGTTATACTATTCGTATTGTATAGTAAAGTCGTACTATGAACAAATGAAATGTGGTCAAACTCTTACGTAAAATACTTGTACATAAATTCCCGTTAATAGTCGTAGTCCCGGTAATAGTTAGCTCATTCTACGTGATAAATAGCAGTGTTCATTTATTCTGACCTAAACCAATTAGGGAAAATAAATGTGAAAAGATCGGATTACTACTAACTCCAATCCAATCCATAGGCCCAGACTAAGAAGAGAGGATCATAAAATAATTACTAAAGTACGTAATCACGGATAGAAGAGCAATTTATTTAGTTTCTTTCCTCAGAAAACATTTCTACAATCTCTAAGATGATTTAAGATTATGCACATGTCCTTTAATAGCTGAGTAATTAAGAGATTCATGATAAATCTTTTAATTTTTGGCTGTATTGTCCGCCTTGTATTATATATATGTCCATGTTAATAATAGGCTTAATTAATAAATATAAAAAATAATCTAACAAAAAGCACGGACCCAGGTGTCTGTGGAAATGCAGTATAAAAAAATCTTTTAATTTTACAATGGCGTAAACTGACGCCTTCCATATACTACCTCGACTGTGTACAACGTATTCAGTGAATCTCGCTTGATAATTACATTAGTATAGTTAATTAATACTTAATTTGATTGATGGAATCACGTGTTCATCTTAGATACAAAATGAAATAAGAATGTCTAGTGTGATTCCGTTAAAACCTTTTAGCGTTTTTAGAGTTTTAGCGGAATCAAGGGCTAGCAATATAAGCGACGTCGGCATATGGCTGAGGGAATCTTAATAGTATGAGAAAAAAACCAATTTTTTTATCGCAAGTTGATGTATGTATAATTTTTCAGAGCAAAATCATTGACAATTTATCAGTCACTATTTAAAACAAATTTCTAAAAAAAAATACTATTCGATAGAGGCGCGCCGCCTACATTTCTCTCCACTAGATATTCTTATTTAATTTTGTATTTAATACTTAATTTACTTATCAGATCTTGGTACACGGGTACTTACTCCTTGCGCCGGATCTACTTAGATGCGGTGAAAGCCCAAAATGAGCAAAAAAACACTTTGTTGGCGTCACTAACGTGTCTAAATAATCATGTGAAAAAAATTGTTTGAATTTAAACTAATATTATAAAGAGGAAAAATTTGATAGTTTTTTTTTTGCATTGAATAGGCTTTCAACCACTGTATCGATTTGAAAGACCATTAGAATCCTAAGAGATAATGAACATATATATTTTACTACACTGGTAATTGTTTACTTTTGTAAAATAATTATTACTAATAAAGATATTTTGAAATTGATTGAAAAATTGATGAACATAGGCGATGGAATATATATAATACATGTGCGCGGCTGGGGCGGCACTAATACAAAATAAAACGAACAAAAAAAAAACGAAATCCCGAATAAATAGCCTAAAATGTGTTCGAAAGGAATGACCAGATAAATCTAATTAATTTGGTCTTAACCTCTGTCTACACGTTAATCATGTTAGACCTATAATTAAGTGGAGTTAACAGCGCGTACTTTTTAAAAGCTTTTATCCAGCTAGATAATCTAGGTACCTAATGCGAAGCGAATGGCCAGCTGGGGTTAAATGAGGCCATTTTAAATGCCAACGTTGAAAAACGTGAGGTCTGTGGTTTCCGTCTGTGACATTTGTAGACTGACACAGATATTAAAAATAGTAATAACTATTTGCGCCCCGCGGTTTCACCCGCGGACAAAAGGTATTTTAATTATTTGCTCATCCCACGGGAAAATTCACTTTTCTGGGATAAATTGTAGCCTATATGTTAATCCAGTGAATAAGTTATCTTGGTACCGAATTTCATCCAAATCCGTTTTCAGCCGTTTGAGCGTGAAAGAGTAACAAACATACACACATACACACAAAAACACATACACACATACAAACTTTCGCCTTAATAATATTAGTGTGATAACGCCCGATGATCACATACATAGAGCCTGAACCCTAACTACTAGGATTACCTGAATCTAGGGACCCAGGAACTACCGTGTTCCCACAACACCTAGATACAGCTAGTAAAATTACTGGGCCATTGAAACTTTATGATCTGATCTCAAAGTTGAGTACCTAATCTTATTACCTGTGCTGATGTCTCAGGACGATGTGCGCAGTGCAGTGTCACTCGAAACTTTATATTTTAGTTTCGAATGTTCTGTTATGGGCGGCCGTGTCGCTTAACAGCAGGCGAACGACTAGCTCGTGACATCATTAACATTAAAAAGAAGTTTTTTTTTCACCTGTTATCAGTGATAAAAACGACAAAATCAATTAATCACACAAAGTATTTCATACATTAACAAAAAGCAAATCAGGGTTATAAAATAATAAAAAAATCCAATGTTATCAATTAGATAATTAAGTTAAATGCGAAGCGAATCTACGGCCACAGGATTGAATTGAGGCTGTTTTGTAATAACATCTTTTAAATTATGAAACAGGTCGTGTGGTCACATGACTTGTTTACTAATTTCCGCGGTAACAGTGGTTAACTGAATGTGTTATGACCACCATTTTGGCTAGGGACAGTCGTCAATAAAGTTTGCAAAATCAATATTCAGTTTTATTTACGAGGGTTAAACAGAAAGTTTTTATAACTTCCAAATTAATAAAATACATACTCAATAATATTGGCAAACAGTTTTTCTTTATTTTTTGGCTCCACACTTTTGTGTATTTAGCCAGTGTCAAGTAATTGATAATTTATCAAGTTAATGATATTTCACGCAAATATGTATCAAGACACACTCAAAGTCATCAAGTCAAGTCATAGTCTAGTCAAAGCCACACTCCTAGTAAAGTGGTGGCAACTTTACTTGAAGCTTCTATGGAGTTTTGGAAACAACACGAAAAGAAACGTTTCACCATCATTATACTTACCATTTTCCCACACTCACGCCTGTAATCCAGGACTTAACGAATAGAATGCCACCAATTTTATGCACTAACACTGAAAATAACACTGAAAAGTTTTTGAAAATAATACAATGCGGTGAAGCAATCTGTTTCGCTTTCCCGCCAAAAAACTCGGCAAATAGTTCCATTTTCAAGGTTTTAGTTTATTTTTCATTATATTGTTTATATAATGCCAGTTCTAAAACTTTCAGTTTGACTCTCGTACTTACTATAAATCTAATGCTAGCCCTCAGTTGTAAAAAAAAAACACTTTTTAATACGTTACTACGCTACGCTTCCAATTAATGTGTGATGAGAAATCTTGAAAATATTAAAGAACCAGTGGGATTTGAATCCATATCTTCTACACCGGATAAGACACTTTAACCAAAAAAGATATCCTCTACAAAATATTACAATCATTTAGTAGTTTGTTCAGAAGTTTTTATCGCCGACTGTACCATCATTACCAAGCTGGACAGTCCGACCACGCGCCACCACAAATATATAATCACGTCACGTTACGGGGGTTAACCGAGGGTGGAAATACACAACGAAATTGTTGAAAAGTTGCGTACCTATATAATTAAATAAAGCCTTCATATTTTGCACTACCTGCTTTTATAATGGTGGATAGACATTATATTTTTTAAAGCATGCCTTAAAATCTTGCAATTTGAATAAATTGGCCGTGGTGGTAGAGAGATAGTTCTATACACGACGACGCCAATACAATATGAGGCATACCAAAATATGTTTTTAAATACACAAAAGTGTGGAGCCAAGAATAAAAAAAAACATTTCAAATTATTGACAGCCATCTAATATTGTTGATTGCTTAGTGACTTTAAAAAAGGAGTGTCGGGGCTTGGCTAACTCGTAATTATAGTCAACTGGCGTATAAGTCTATATATAAAATCCATGCAGTAGTGTAGTGAAAGCGTCACAATCGTCCTTACATACAAACCTTCGCATTTATATTATTAGTAGAGAGTAAGGATATTAAGGTAACCTGGGAAGAACTTTATTAATGCGACGCCTGGCGTCTTTTCAATGTTTATTCTATTTTACGTGCAATAAATTATTACCTATAATTGATGAAATGAAATTTATTTCACATAAATGGAGATAGATGTAGGTGTCAAGTTTTTAGTAGGTAGTTCTTCCATTTAGCCCATACTTGTGGCATGTGAAAATTATTATTAAGTTTAGGTTAATACTATAATACAATTTTCGAATATACTAAAATAATTCTATTGGCATACACTTGCAAAATTCAATGAATTTATATTATTGTTGTCATTAAATTAAGAACAATCATTAGTATACATTTACCAATTAATTAACTATTTAACATTAAATAATTGTTACACATTTGCATTACAGATGTCCATTGTGATTATATTGGTGTTCTATGAATTATCATTGCATTGTAATATGTTAAGTTAATAGTTAGTTAATATAAGTTTAAAAGCTACCCAGGAGTGTAATACTGCAAGACCTTCCCGAGAAATCCTAACTTTACATTAAATAATCATTGTGAATTTATATGAATGGTTCTGCTGCTTCTGGATGAATTTATCGACTAACAAACTACATTAATACATTTCATTGTAATATGTATATTTTGCGTGCAGCATTACTAGGAGAATTTTGCCAAGTCTGGCGGATTAGAGGCTTGAGCCTTACTAAATAAAGATTTAGAGAAACGAGGTTGGCTCGTGTGTTCGCAGTGGCACATTTAAATGCATTGCTTGTTCCTCCGCGCCGTCTTCGATTAGGTGCTTTTCAGGTTATAGGTAGTCTAGCCATTGAGAGAAATCAATGCTTAATAATACGAGTTTCTAACTATTACAGATGATTTTTTGAATAAGATAATTATTTAACAGCCTCCAGCTTTCCAGCCAGTGGTTGATCAGGTTGGCTTATAACACGAAGGCAATTATATAAAAAAGAGTTCAATTCCTGCGGCATGACAATGTTTGTGCACAAAAAAAACGCTACGGGTCGCTGGGTCCCTAAACACAGGGAATCCTAGTTAGGGTCCGGGATCTATGTATTATTATTATTATATAAAAAATTCCAGCTGAAATACAAAATGAAAGATTAGATATTATTGTTATATTTTGTATTTTTTTAGCGGAATCACACTGGATATTCTTGCTTCATTTTGTATTTAAAATGAACTTCCGCGAAGTCACACCTGAGTCAATCAATTAGATTCAAGCTGGTCTTAGCATCAAATTAGGTCAGGGATAAGTTTCTTCGTATTTTGTTCGAGCTCCATTGTCTTTTTTATTTATTTTCACTTGCCCAATGCCAATTGTTTTAGTTATTTTCACTCGGTTTCAAAGACGGAAAATATACAAACAGTATATAAGTATGAACAAAGAATTTTAATTTTAAGTTCATAAATGTAATAACGTACACAATAAGAAAAGACTTTTTGCCCGATGAATGGCAATGCTCAATCTTTGGAAGAAGTAGAGGCCAGCATTTTGGTCACGTGATGCTTAAATATAATACATAATAAATATAAATAATTTCCATCGATTATATACATAGTGGTAGGACTTTACTGCAAAGTTCGTCTAGGTAGGTACCACCGCTTTGCCAGTTATTCTGCCGCCAAGCAGTAGTGCGCAAGCACTGTTGTGTTCCGGTTTGAGGGGCACTGTAGCTAGTGAAATTACTGGGCAAATGAGACTTTATGATCTGATCTCACAGTTTAGTAATCTTATTACTAGATTGTGCTGATGTCTCTGGATGACGTGCGCAGTGTAGTGTCACGCGAACCTCTATACTTTAGAGTTTCGAGTGACACTGCAGCTGATATGGGCAGCCGTGTCGTTTAACATCAGGCGAACTGCTAGCTCGTCACGTCATTCCTTAACATAAAAACATAGATCCTGGACCCTTACTAGGATTCCCTATATCTACGGACCTAGGAACTACGAAGACCACAACACTCAGACACGGAACAAGTATTTGCTCTTTTATTCTGTACACCTAAATTTCCGTATTACACTAGCTATTTTCTTAGTATTGCTTACTGGCATTTTCAATGGGAAAGATGGTTATAGGATATCCTCATCGTGGAATCCGGTGATAAGTAGGTGTTCGCGTCGTGATTTGTGTCCGCGTGAAACTGCCGATACTGTTAGTATTGTATGCCGGGATATTGATAGTGAAAACTTATAAGACCAAATGCGGGCAGTTGGAGACGACGCCCGTTCTGCATGATGCTGACACCCGCTACTCCAGTCCCCTCGTGACCACGGCCAATGTAACTTGGTCGAAACGTCGAGGTTACTCAAAATTGAAGGGGTGAGAATAAAAAGGGTTTAACTGATTTTTTTCACAAAATGACTTATGGGTATCGTTGGATTTAGCGTGAAATTATCTACAATAATACATTCTCAAAATACCGAAATGTGTCTTAAATCTCGAGATTTTGAGTCTAAAAACGGTTTATCTTTCACAGGGATACAGTTCGCTTACCATAAAAACATTATTATATTTATATTATTATATTATATTTTTCCTGTAATTGTATGAATTAGTACTATATTTAGTATTTTAAAATAGAATTAATACATTTTCAAGCAACTGAAACTTACATAAATCTTTTTTATTACCTTATAAGTACTCTACATTAAAATGAAGCCGTTGAAGTTTAAAGTCAATTTTCTCGAAACTATCAATTTGTCAGCTAAACCCTTTTTATTCTCAACCCTTCAATTATGTTTTGAGAATAATTGTTGTATGCGAATAGACCCGTTTTATCTTTACAATATGTGTTCAAGTCGGGAAAGTTTAAAAAGTGTTTACATTATCGATATCTAAAGCAACCCAAATTATGATGAAACATAATGGCAGCCATTTTGCACGGCGCCTTAGATTAATATTTAGAAATGAAAAAACCAGTTCATCCTTATATTGAGTCAAATATTTTCCCAGGATATTTTAGGTTACAAAAAGGTATTACAGAATTTTACCGCCTATAAAAAAGGAATATGTTCTCGTGGGTAGAAATAATATTTTATGTCTCTTAAGTTATTTTTGGTAAATCGAAAATCTTTTTTTTAGTAAATTGCTCGTTTGGGGATTTTGTTAAGTTTCTTTAAAAGCTTTGCGTTTGAGCTATTATCAGTGAGGACTTAATTATGAATACTGGTGAAATATGTTTGTATTGAATACTAGAGGTTACTAGTGGTTTCATCCACTTTTCATACAATTTTGAACACCCCAAACAGTTAGATCATCTTATTGTGCGATGGGATGGGATAAATGCATTTGATCCTTTTAGGACTTACAATTCCAAAAACCCTTCCTTAGTATAATTGCACTCCTATGCCATAACAAAGATGCCATAAAAATATCAAGAATCTAGGTCTTTTGGTTTATTTTGGAGTGCAATTTAATCACTATGTCAGTCAGTCAGTCACCTTCGAGTTATATGTATTTAGATTTCAAATACATCCTTTGAGGCTCGACAAATTTCAGGAGGAGAGCCTAAACTTTTTTATTCATCTATTTTTATCACTAACTGCGCCCCACGGTTTCAACCGTGTTGATCGTCGATTTTATAACTTTCCACTTAACTTTCTTGATGGTTTATTTCATAAGAACCTTCTCCTGACAATAATAAATACAGCAAAAAAGAATAAGCGGAAATGATGCATCCGTTCACGATTATATAGATATAACGCCCAACGATCAAATACATAGATCCTGGAACCTAAGATTCCATGTATCTAGGGACTGAAGAAGTACGAAAACCGTGGCCTGTAAGATGATTTTGTTACTTTTTCTTTTTCCTGTGTCCGGACAACTTGATATTCTTATTACAGCGTATATTTTGCGCACGTAAATAAAACTAGGTATATTTTTGTATGCCCTACCTGTCTCTTCGTGGGCGTACTGCGTAAGCAAGACAAATGATTTGTGTCACATCACCCACGCTATGTGTGGGCAGAAACTGCCAGACTTGTTACTGTTAGATGTCGTGCTATTATTGTCTTGAGACTAGTTTTTCAATGTAAAACTTCTTTACGCACGTTTAACTTGGGGAGTAAGCTGTTGAATGCGACGCGAACAGAAGTTGGTTCACATAGATCTCCAAAGTCATCATAAATAAGTTAAAATTTTGTATTATTATGTTGGTATGTCCGGTATAATGACAATTGAAGGGTTGAGAATAAAAAGGGTTTAACTGACAAATGGACAGTTTCGAGAAAATTGACTTTAAACGTCAACGGCGTCATTTTAATGTAGAGTGCTGATAAGGTAATAGAAAAGGTTTATGTAAGTTTCAGTTGCTTGAAAATGTTTTAATTCTATTTTTAAATACTAAATATAGTACTATTTCATACAATTACTTTAAAAATATAATATAATGAAATAAATATAATAATGTTTATATGCTAAGCGTATAAACATTATTACTAATAACTGTATTCCTGTGACAGATAAACCGTTTTTAGACTCAAACTCTCGAGATTTAAGCCTCATTTCGGTATTTTGAGAATGTATTATTGAAGATAATTTCACGCTGAATCCAACGATACCCATAAGTCATTTTGTGAAAAAAATCAGATAAACCCTTTTTGTTCTCACCCCTTCAATTGACATTGTCAAGATGGTGACATTAACATTAAACAAGGGAGTTTTGGCGGGAAAACGAAAAAGACGCGTCACCGTATTGTATTATTTTCCAAAACTTGTGTTATTTTCAGTGTTAGTGCATAAAATTGGTGGCATTTTATTCTTTAAGTGCTGGACTACAGGCACGAGTGTGGGAAAGTGGTATAATGATGGTGAAACGTTTCTTTTCGTGTTGTTTCCAAAACTCAAAAGTTGCCACCACTTTACTAGGAGTATGACGAGACTAGACTATGACTTGACTCTGACTTGACTTGATGACTTCGACTGTGACCTGACACATTATTTACGTGAAATATCATTAACCTGCTAAATTATCAATTACTTGACACTGGCTAAATACATAGTCGGAAAAATTTATCGTCATTTCAAAATTCATTAGGTACATTTTACAGTGTTCTCATCCGTTCGGGAGTCTTTGGACCCTTTAATTTAGCTCCCGAACAAACGAAGAAAATATTTCCTCGAATATTTAAAAATATGATAGTGTTGGAAATCCTAAGTGGTTTTAGTTTTAAAAAAAGTAACTTTACAATCAACATACAAATATTTATTAAGATTTTACTAAGAACCGACAATAATTAATAGCGTGATTTTATAAAACGTCCGTCGCCTCTGAGCGCTGCCCGAAAAGTGAGCCCGAGCCTTCTTCGTCACTCGTATATATACTACGCCGCTTGCATCAGCTCCCGAAGTGAAGTATTTTGTAACACGGCCGTTCCTGCTTGCGTGTTGTCCTCAACAGCTGCTTCATCTTCAAGCGGCACATTGTCGTCGACCTCGGCCGTTGTGTCTTCTTCTATAACACAACAAAACATGATTTTAGGACCCGATGTACAGGCATAACGTTGGTAACTGAAACCATTTCAAAATTAAAATGAAGCTGTTGCTCAATTCAAAGAAATTTCAATTTAGAGAAATTCAACAGGTACTTGTAATAAACATTGAAAACGGAGACTGCAAAACAACTGTGTTAGAAGCACAAGCGTGCACTCAAGTACAACCAACGCAGTTTTCATAACAATTTTATGAAAAGATGTAAGAAGAAGTAATGGTTATGTTAGCATTGTAAATAAAGAAAAATAAATGTATTGCGAATTTCAGAATTCCGGACTTCTAAACTTCGCCACACATTGTAATAGAAAACGGCAACTGTATGATATGACACTCATTAACACGTCATACATTTCAACAACGGTAACTGTATGACATGGCACTCACAAACCACGTCACACATTGCAAAAATGGCAACTGTATGACGTGACACTCACAAATAACGTAATACATTGAAAAAAGGGCAACTGTATGACATGGCACTCACAAACCACGTCACACATTGCAAAAAACGGTAACTGTATAAGATAACATTCATAAATAACGTCATACTTTGCAAAAACGGCAACTGTATGACATGGCACTCACAAACCACGTCACACATTGCAAAAACGGTAACTGTATAAGATAACATTCATAAATAACGTCATACTTTGCAAAAACGGCAACTGTATGACATGGCACTCACAAACCACGTCACACATTGCAAAAACGGCAACTATGTGGAGAGAATTATCTCGTCACATATTGCAAAAGGCAACTGCATGAAGAGGCATAGGCCACCTCACACATTGCAAATAGAGAGAAGGCAACTGTGCGAAATGATCACACATTGCAAATAGAGAGAAGGCAACTGTGCGAAATGATCACACATTGCAAACGACGCCACACAAAGTGCAGTCATCGCTGAGTCACATTGGTGAGGCAGATATCCGCAGTGGAGAACGCAGAACAAGCCTCCAGCGTCCATTCGCCCCGCCAAAACACCATGTGATCGGCGGCCGCTTGCGTTGTCTTGCCATAAGACCCGCCGCGAAGTTTCGAGCTACAGCGGTGGGTGGCAGCACATGCAGGACCTTGTAGGGCCCCCGCATGCCAGAGTCCAGCTTTCCCGTAGATTGTGACGACCTGTTCACGAACACAAAATCGCCAGCGGTGAAGGTTCGTGACTGCTGACGACCCTTGTTGACATAAGCGTCTTTGAGTTGCTGGTCAGCGTCTGGTAGTGTGGACGCAGTATTATTCATCACCGCATCTTAACGGTACCATTGCGAGTTCTGTTTTGAATGAATAACCGGGGATGTACCGTCTAAAGTAACAAAAACTAACTTAGTAGCATTAAAAATGTCTAACCTCTTTAGACATTGCTTGGCACTTACGTGTTAACAGAAGCTTCTACCTTGTGCTCGCTCGGTCTCACCTGACCATTAGTAATCATTTGACCTTAGTAATCTATTTCAGTTGTAAAAAATTCACATTTCTTAACGTTGATGGAAAATCCTGCCTCACTCAGTCTTTAGAATCACTATACTCGCGTTTTCGCTTGTTTTGTTGAACATAACCTTTGCGAAAAACACCACGAGCTCGAACGGGTGTAATCTGATGAGGTTTCACATAAATGGACAGAAAACTCGCTAAATTCATAGCAGTTGCGCGAATTTGAGGATCAGTAACACCAGCGTGTAACTATCGCTACAATGAACTCATCACTCAAATCCTTAACAATGCGTAATGTAACAACAAACGTCTAGCGTATTCTGCATACGTGGGGTAGTTATCGGAATTAGTTTTCATAACATCAAATAAAATGTTCGCGATATCTACTCGTATAGGGCACAATGCTTGAATTTGCGCTTTAAATTTGACCAACTACGGTCGTTACTATCCCACTCGTATAGCCACGACCTCGCGTCACCTTTTAGACAATTACCTATACGCGCTAAACACTCACGATCGCCCCATCATTTTATTTGCGCACATGATCAATATGACCACACAAGGAATCAAAATCATGCAAAGACAGATCGAAATTCGACATAAACACGTGGTTCGATCTTACCGGCATGGCATCATAGCATTAATGAGCTTTTCGGTTACTTCACATATAACCATATCCGCGGTGGGCGGAGGCGTGCTTGAACACGGCACGGACAGGTCTAGACTGGTAGGGCAGTGCAGACGGCGCAGTCAGCGGGCAGACGGCTCGCACGACGCGGCTGGCGTGCCGGAGCATCCGGTGCAGGCGCCGACATGGCGCGCGATGTACTCGCAACAACACATGCACTGCGTGTCCTGGAATCTTCCAAAACACCTACGCAGCTTATGAAAGTTTGAAGCTGGGCTTCTAAACCAGGAATAGACGATCGATTTCGCTTACGACTTTTACGTTTACTAGTCTCAGACATAGCTACAAATATGTTAAGCGGAAAATCTTTAAAATCACAACAGCAAAATCGAAACAATATTTGAAATCAGAATAACCAAGTCAGAATTGAGTTAGATCCCACTTCTGATGTTGGAAATCCTAAGTGGTTTTAGTTTTAAAAAAAGTAACTTTACAATCAACATACAAATATTTATTAAGATTTTACTAAGAACCGACAATAATTAATAGCGTGATTTTATAAAACGTCCGTCGCCTCTGAGCGCTGCCCGAAAAGTGAGCCCGAGCCTTCTTCGTCACTCGTATATATACTACGCCGCTTGCATCAGCTCCCGAAGTGAAGTATTTTGTAACAATAGATATCCGAACTATCTATTCATAGATTTCATTTTAAAATATAATGAGATATGTTGTTCAGTTACCTAGTTAGTTTAACAAAACCATACCAGACTTTATATGTTAACATTTTACTTTGTAATTAAAAAAGGGACAAAATTCATAAAAGCTCTGGCATCAATCAAGTTAATTGAATGAATTCCGCTGAAACAAACACAAGGCCAGTTTTATAATCGAATAAATCGAATAAAAATGTAAAGATGGTTGTATTTAAAAGCTTTCTCTTGATTATAAAAAAAAATCAATACATCGGTTTAAAGTCTTTAACTTGTATTTAACAAATAAAACTATAATTATGCTGAAAATAATTAATTAATAATAATAATTCTCTCTTAATTTATTTACGTTTACACATTCATATAAATGTATTAAATTTAAATCGCAAGCAAGAAATTTTCTAGGCAAGTGCATTACATCTTCATCAAATTCATCATCACTTACCATCAGGTGCTATAGTGGTCAAACGCGAGCCTATCAAACATTAAATAAAAATAAATGCCCTTCGTACAATTTTAATATTAAAGTTAGGTAAAGATCAGACTTATTTCAGACTACGAACTACAATTACATTTTACGTTTACCAAATTCACAATATAACTATTTTTTATTTCAGCAACATAAATTTGATCACAAAAAACTTAATTGGATGAAAACAAAATGAAATAAAATAGAAAAATAAATTATAAAGCTGCTGTTATTTTAAACCTCGAATTGGTGCCTGTAAAAGGCGCGTACATGTGCTTAGTAATAGAATTGTAAATACCCTCGAGGATTTAGGGGCTTAAATTGTTAACTATTTAAAAGTTTCTGAATTTGAACTAAAAGGACAGTAAATATGTACCTTGCGGTGAAGATACTTAGTTTCGATAAATATATTATACTCCTTTTTTATCTTTTGGAACGACTGATCGAGGCAACACGTGATCAAAATGCTGGTCTCTATTTAGCCCAAAGGCTAAGCATTGCCATTTAACTGGGCAATGCCGCCAGTATTTTGGGCACGTTGCCTACTGGTAGCGGCTTCTTAGATTAAGTTTTGCTAATGTAGTTTTTAATTTTATTTTAGTTTTATTATTTAAAAACTTATAATTAGTTCTTCAATGAAAATAAATATTAGTTTAGATAATTTGCTAATAAATATGAGTTTGTTGACAGTTAGGACGTGAAATGTAAGACAAGTAAAATGAGCTGTAAGATCTATTAGGAAGAACTAGGCGCGTTTTGATTAACTCGGAAGATATTATCGCAGCCGAATTGTTTACTGTTTAAAGTCAGCGTACGTAGGCTAGCTAAAACAGTCGCAATTGCAACAGTCCACAGGGTCCACTCTTCCAGTATATATAACGGGTGTTTCATTAAGCGTGTCCTATCTTTAAATTTAAATAAAACAAAGTGTGTGTGAGATATTATCGAAATTATTTATTTATTTGAAAGATGTTTTGATGCCGTTATGTGTGGAATAAGATATCAAATGTCCACCACGGCTTCTCTGGGTGGAGCGCATGCGAGATATCCATGACTTTTGCACATAAATCAGGCTGAATTTGACGTATGGCGTAGGTTATGTTGGCTTTGAGGGCGGCTGTGGTTTGTGGTTTATTTGCATAGACCTGCGACTTAAGAAAAACCCACAAGAAAAAGTCTAGCGGGGTTAAGTCACACGATCTCGGTGGCCAGTTCACATCAGCTCCACGTGAGATGACCATGCCCTCAAATCTCTCATGCACAATATTCAATGTGGCATAAGCTGTGTGGCACGTAGCGCCGGCCTGTTGAAACCACATGTCGTTGGTGTTCAGATGATCCAGTTCATGCCAAAAAAGTTGGTAATCATCGACTTGTAGCGCTCAGATTCTCCTGCACACTCTCACGGACAGCGGCAATGTTTTCGGCAGACCTTGCGTTTCGTTAACGTACGGGTGTTGGTCGATCATTTACCGAACCAGTGGACTCAAATTTATCCACCACACGACGAAGTCCTCTCGGTAGGACGATTATGGCGACCGTAAAATGGGCGAAGCGCGCGGTGCGTTGCCCGAACAGAACACTCATTTTGATAAAACAATTTTATCATTTGCGCGGGTTGTTGAATGCTATAGCTATCCATGATGATTTGGCAAAACAGAATAAATAAATGACAACCAATTTGACAGATGTAGCTTCAACAAGATAGCCGCTACCAACTGTCAAAGTTTGGACGTGCCTATTGGAAGACCCTGCAGGATTAGAAATCTAGCTAGTTAATCTGCAGATTATTTTCTTTCCAGCAACGGATTATATCGAGGTATGCTAGCTAACTACAACTAGTACACGGCTAACGCTCACGAGATACAGTCGAAGAAGTCAACCGGTTGAGTTGTTCGACTGTATCTTATGTCAGTTTCTATAATAGTGCTAGATGCGCCCCGCGGTTTCACCCACGGTTAAAAAATATTAAAATTATTTACTCATCCCACGGGAACATTTCACTTTTTCGAGATAAATTGTAGCCTATATGTTAATCTAGTGTAAAAGCGATCTTGGTACCAAATTTCATCCAAATCCATTCACTCGTTTGAGCGTAAAGGAGTTCCAAACATAAACACACACACACACACATAACTTCACCTTTGTAATATTAGTGATTAGTGTGATAGTGTGAAGTGTGATGCTAGCTAGGCACATTACGCAATTGGTTTTCAACCCTGTCACGCTGTAAAGGTCCAGTAAAGAATAAAAGGATACGCCAGTTGAAAAAACAAACTAATTAAGTAGACAGGCCGGAAAGAATATTCTTAATTTAGTAAAGTACCCCTGAATTGCTTCGGTAATAAAGTCTGCGTACATCTTCGTAATGAATTTTATTCACGTTTACTTTTACTTTCTTCGTGAAAAATACACATCATAAATACGTTCGTGTTTCTGTTGAATCAATTTCTACAAGCCAGCTTAATACGTAAACCGAGCGACACCTCATTTGCATCGTAATCGAATCGGTGCCGAAATGGAATCGATACGCGGTCGTTATAAATAAACTCGGATTCGAGCGGAAGATTAGGGACACGTTGTTGATGGATAAATATGTGGTTACATTTTGATATTGTAAATAAAACCAGGTGTACCTCTTAATTTTACATTTAATCTTTATGTTTTAGAAGAAAATCATTGATTACTTTAAATTTTGAATCCTCTGTGGTGGTTGAACAGGTCAGCTCATAACTCGAAAGTAGTGGGTTTAATTCTGGTGACAGGACAAGTATTAGTGCACAAAAAGCACAAATAGCTGTTCTGAGTCTAGGTATTTTGAAACCATGGTCCTCTTAGTTCCTGGGTCCTTAGATACAGGGAATCCTAGTTAGGGTCCAGAATCTATGTATGTGGTCGTTGGGCGTTATTATTATTATATTACATAAGATACTATTTAATATTACAAGGTACGGTAATATTTAATATTACCGGCTTATATGGCTTAGTTAGTTGTGGGTTGATTCCTACCCAGAGCAAACATTTGTGTGATGAACTTAGGTGTTTATAGGTGTCTAGGTGTTATATTGTATTATATATTATGTATTTACAAACAAAAAGAGTCTAAGTATTATATCAGTTATCTGGTTCCCATAGTACAAACTTTGCTAATTTTGGGGCTAGATGGCGCTGTGTGAGATGTGTATATATAAATATTTATTTATTCATTAATTTAGTTGAAAAAACTCGATACGGTAAGTTTCAGAAACGAAGGAGTAAACCCTACGTTTAGCAACGTGTTTCCATTACTTTTCTCTCCGAAAAGCGCACTGATTGTTTGAGATCTTACTTTTCATTTAACCATCACCCGCCATTTCCCTCCATCTTGAAACGTGTCTAATCCAATGAAAGTGCCATTCTGAAGCTTTGAGCTCGGGATGGCGACGAAATATCAATATACTCGCAAAATGGTACAGGTTATGCTCCCTACAGTACCTGAATTTGAAATCATGTCGTCATAAATCTTGAAAGGGGGAGTTACAACCGTACATGTATAGTAAGTAATTTCTTTTGGAAATACTTCAAAAAAAATTCTGAAAGCTCATCGCTTTATTAAGTTACACTTGGCATCATTGAGTCGTAGAAATTGTACACGACTAAAAGAAGGATCAAAAAAGTATTTATCACAAGGAAAGCAACGCGTAAATGGCACGTCTAATTTCAGAACAACGTTATTATATTTGGCTTTTGACATATTTTTTTTGTATATATTAATTTGAAACGAAACCACAAATCATTTTAGTTTAATTATATATGTATGCATTTTTATATTGCTAAAGCAAACCAACATTCAACAAGCTCATTCCACTTTAATCTAAATTCTAAAACAGCATTGCCACCGTTCTACGAGATGCTACGATCCTGCTAAGCGGCTACAACGTGCTACGTTGTAGCCGCGTAGCAGGATCGTGCAACGTGCTACGTTGTAGCAGTTAATTACTAACATAAATTGGATTTTGACGAAATAATGTTAGTTTAACGTTAGTTTATTTTACTTAATGAAAATTAACTGAAGCTTTGTTACAATATGAGTGCTCGAGTGTACCTAGTATCGATTATGATATCATAGGGTGTGTTTACACGTATTTATCATTAATGGAAAAGAAAATATATTCATAAATTGGTGAAGGTTTCGGCGTATGGCCTTTACTTTGAAGTGTGTAAAGAAAAAGGTAGATGCCAAAGAATTTTGTTTTTGAAATAGATAAATTTTTTTTATTCTTCAGCAGTAATCAGAAGTTCTAACACCTAGATATTTTCTGGATGATATAAGTGGGTCCTTTTTGTATGGGTAGTTGGACCAGGATAACTTTCATTTCATCAGCTCGTATTTGATTTTGCATTTGTATTGGATTGTGTCAGCGCGCTTGGCCAGCGTGGTAGATTATGGCCTACACTCTGTCAGAGGACACTCGTGTCCCAGCAGTGGGAACGCATTAGCATCTTTTAGTTTCGGAGACCGAAATCAACAATATCTCTCGTGATACCCGCTCTTTATCAACGTTGCAGCTATTTGTAGCATTAGTTGACAGCTTCTGTGGTCTGGTGGTTGAGCAGGTCGGCGCATAGGCCCGGAGGCGGCGGGTTCGATTCCCGCGGCAGAACAAGTATTTGTGCATAGAAAAAAAAAGCGCAAATACTTGTTCCGAGTCTGGGTGTTGTGGGTCCATGGTCCTAGTTCCTGGATCCCTATACACAAGGAATCCTAGTTAGGGTCCAGGATCTATGTATGTGATCTTTGGGCGTTATAATTATTATTATTTGTGACGTATAGTGCTATTTTTATAAAGTCACCATTACGGAACGACGCGATTACTCTCGAGTATTAATGCCCAAAATACAGTTCAATTTATTCCCAAAATACTGTTCAATTTATTCCCAAAATACTGTTTAATTTATGCCCAAAATATTGTTCAATTGGTCCCAAATGAGTCTTTCTTTATGGTTATGACTTGACGCACGGTTATTTAAGGCTACGTTTCCGTTTGTAACTTTACTTTTGTAATGTTACTGCGCTACGTAAGCTCTATGGTAAGTTAATAATAGATGTAAAAAAATTCAGCTTTCTCTTCCAAATGACGCTTTAAGTGGATTCTGTCCAGTTATAGCTACAAAAATATATATCACCCTAGCTTTACTATGATTTTCGAGTCTTCAGCGAATGAAAACCACTATTATCATGCTTTAGTCAAGGTTTAATTTTGATCAATATCGATGTCGTGTCTAGGCTGGAAACCAGCGCTGTATGTTGTTGACAATCAGCAATACCCGACGCCCATTCAATATATGTTTTTTGTTGAAATGAAAACTTCTTTGGGCACGTTCGAAATCGCGTCTTCGTCACCAAACGATTTCCATGGGCTATATGTACACTGTGTGTATATATAATGAATAACGCCTAACAATCACATACATCTTGGACTCTAACGGGGATTCCGTGTCTAGGGACCAGGATATGCTTATCATGAAATCCAGAGTCTTATTTCCAGCAGTGGACTAATATAGGCGGATGATGATGAGGGACCCAGGAACTACGAGGACCATGGTCCCACAACACCCAAACTCAGAACAACTATTTCGCTTTTTTCTGTTCACAAATACTTCTCCTACCGCGGGAATCAAACCTCCGCCTCCGGGTTATAAGCCGACCTGCTCAATCACCACACCACAGAGGCTGTCAATATTTGTGTTTTTCGGGCAAACAAAAAGCATCACTCGCGTCATCGTCACCGCACGCTTTCTAAGAGCTATATATCACAAGTTACTTAGTTTTCACTTCTATCGGCAATCCCCAAAGACTGCCCCGCATATTTTTTTGTTCTGTATTCGTAATTCATGTATAGCACATATTGTATATTAATATACCTTGTTATATAATTTAATTACAGACACGTTAAATATATTTCTATTCTATTGAAAAGTACATATTTTATGACACTTTTTTAATGTTTTTAATAGATTTATATTTGTGAAAAAAAAAACCATGAGTTCAACATTCGAAAAAAGAAAAGTATTTTTTGTTATCTATCTAGTTCTATTCAGACAGCTTCGCCGGATAATCCAGGTCGTCAGTGTCCGGTTACCGGATATCCGGCTACATCACTAACACAGGCCATTAGCGCTTTGATCTTCCACCAATGAGTCTCAGACCATTGTGAAAAACCTTTTTACAAACGTTTGCAAGAAATTTAATTAGATTAACTTACGTTTGGTTCGTTCATCTTGTTTCGGATCAGTTATTTCCTTTGGATCGGCATTAAGCTTTTTTGTTATTGGTACTTTTCTTAACGTAGAGGAAAAAACAATGATTCTTCATTAAAAATCATTGTAAGAAGGATTTTACGTGCGTCACTGGATTTACTAACAAAAATAAAATAGTTCCAAAAATGTTGAACAACTAGCGAGATTTAAACCCGTACTTTCCAACTCGCCAGCTTAAACGCTCTTCCAACTGAGCTATGGTTACATAGCCAATGCCTTTACTCTTAATACAAAGATAAAATAATTCCAAAACATTTTTAACAACTAGCGAGATTCAAACCCATGCCTTCCGACTCACCAGATAAGACGCTCTTCCAACTGAGCTATGGTTACATAGACAATGCCCTTAACGGCGAAAATCTTTAGAACAGTAAAGATTTCATCTTCAAATAAGTTTCCAAGTATAATTTTCCGAAAATTTAATTAATATTCTCACATTGGATCGTTCGCTTATACACAACAGAAGTACTTCAAACTGCTAACTCAATTAAGCTACATGTACAGTTGATCTTGAAATTAGCCTATTACCAGATCAGTGTTCCAGAATTCACTTAGTTATCTAAGTTAGAATCTTCACGTCAAGCGGAGAAATTTAACTTTGTTGTCTTGAAAGTTCGTTGTAAATTGTATAACTGATATAATATTTGGCCTACTTCATTTGAGATGCTTGTAATACATATATACATTTATGTGTAACTAGTTGCGCTCCGCGGTTTCACCCGCGCATAAAAGATATTTTAATTATTTGCTCATCCCACGAGAAAATTTCACTTTTCCGAGATAAAATGTAGCCTATATGTTAATCCAGTGTTTAAGCTATCTTGGTACCGAATTTCATCCAAATCCATTCAGCCGTTTGAGCGTGAAGGAGTAACAAACATACACACATACAAACTTTCGGCTTTATAATATTAGTGTGAAGTGTGATGTTATACATATATACTTAGTATATTTAGGGCAAAGTATTTTATATTCTAAACTCAATGTCAAATTTTAAAATATCCTTCTTTTTTAAGGGGCTAAAGGGGTTAAGCTTTCCATCTTAATTTGATGCTTAGAGCATACTTAAATTTATTATAACACATACTTTTCCAGTTATTTTGACTTAGTCACCAAACTGCTGAACCGATTTTAATATATTTTCTACTACTGGAACCAATCTGAGACCAATAAACAAAATTCATACTTTTTTTTATCTTAGCATACAACTAACATCATAAAAAATTTCACCGTAGCAATCCTAGCTGTCGTACCTAGTCTATCCTACATCCTGAATAATGCATAAGGGCTCACTGGACACAATAACTAACGAACACAATGACTTAATAGGTGGGGATTACTACAGACTCACACCCTTTTGGATGTAAGGTTCCGGTGACACGTTATGGGGTTGTTATAAGATTATTCAAAATCTTTATTGCTGTTGTGGAAATTCAACAGAATTAGTAACTGTATAGTTACAAACTACAACTGTAAAATGGTTGTAACTTTATAGTTCAAAATTATAACTATAAAACTACTATTGATAATATAGTACCCAAAAACAAAAATAAAATAAAAATAAAATAATAAAAATAAATAATGCTTCTAATGCCAGTACACACTACACACTACACTAAAGTTTTAAAGCTTCATATTTCTAATACTAAACACTAACTAATACAAAAAAAAACATTTGGACTATACGGCCGCGATGACCTATGGATAGTCCTAATGCTCCAGCCCACTACCAGTAGGTAGCGTACTATTATAAGGATACTGGCTGAAGTCTTTTTAAAAAAAGGAAATTGAAATAAAATAAATGAAATTAATTTTAAGACGACCGTCGGATTGGAAAGCTGGATGGAGACTGACGGGAGCTGAGGGCTAACTGAGTTCTATGACAAGGGAAATGATGAGTCGGCAGGAAAAGGTTAGGAGTAGGCAATAGGGGGTGCATGGAGCAGATATAACATCTCCCCGGGGTAGACTAAACTTCGGGGTTGAAGTTTCGAAGTTTAGGAAATGAGAATGTAGGAAGCTATATGTTCCTCCTGATGCTGGGGGACGGAATGTCCTCTGGATCTCGGTGATGTTTGCTTATCTTAACAGAAGTTACAGGTTCAGGTTCTGGTGTCTGTTCTTCAGGTGGGTTTATAGGGACTGATTGGGAAAACTTAAGGAAGTGACAGGGAAGACGGTCGTGCGATTTAATCAAGTAATAAAGTTTAAATACACAAAATAGGAAAATTATGGAAGTTATTAAAATTAATGCTATTGAGTAATGAGTCTCGTACTTAATTATTTGGTGTTGGTTCATTATTTGGTCTGTTCCATCTGAAATAGATTTAAGGTTTAATTTGGTCTCTGCGGTAAAAGTGTCTAAGTCTATATTTTGTAATTTAATACGAGGTTCAGTACTCATTTTATTTTCGAACTTATCTAATGTACAGCAGGAGTCGTTTATTATGTTAAAGTCAGAGTGGGTCACAGTAACATTTATTTTTATGTCCTTATATTTAGGTATTAATTTGGTATTTTTACAATAGCCCATACAATCGTTTGGGATGTTGACAATTCCGGTCCCAATAATATTTATTTCAAGACCCTTTCGGTTGGGACATTCGATGTATAACTTTGTGCTCTGAGTTTGTACATAAATCCAGTTGTTGTTACTTAGTGGTTTCCATACATCTAATACGTGTCCGTGAATTAAATCGGTCCGACACTGCACTGGTAGGGTACTTATGACGCTGGCGATTAGCTCACTTTCACAACTGGGATTTGCACTCGTAGGGAATACGGTCATCACGTCACAGATAAACTCGCGAGAGCCTATCACTCTGCATTGTTTCAGTGATTCGAGGTTACAATATTCCGATTTGTCGTTGGTCATTGCGATGTATTTACTGCTAGGAATAACAAAACTAAATGAATTCGGTTTTACACTGCTATGCGGGGTAGGTAACGCTATACTATGGTACAAATTATATTTCTTAGGTGATACTAAAGGTATTCTTAATATAAAAATAATCTTATCGTTTAAACCGTAACATATTACACTAGATATATTCATTAATATATGAATATGGCTTAGTTCTAAAGTAACAGGTAACTTAAGGTCCGCAGGTAGGTATCTGTAGTTATCGACAAGCTCTTTGTATAATTGCGTGGGAGTCAACACGGCCGGGTGAAGCATGTTTTGACGACTAAACATAATAGCGTTTGTTATGTCCTCCAATTGAAATGATAAGGTGAGTACAGAGGCTTCCAAACTTTTTAATATTGAATTAATATTTGATTTTGTATTTAATTTGTTGGTAATCATTGACATGTTTTTTAATGTTAATTTGAGATTGTCGATACCTTCGTTGAGCCTGGCCTCATTCATTTTTATGCTGTGAAATGATTCATTAAATTTGGCTATAGTGAAAGTTGTAACTAAGATGTTTTCCTTAATCAATGAAGCCAGCTTCTTTTCGCCATTTTGTAGGCTTTGTATGGCGTCGTCATATTTGACAGCGTCGTCCTCGTTTAGAGTCCCAAATATGGTTTTGGATAGTTTGCCTATACCACCCATCCATGCTCCGCGTTTAAACCTATTGTTGCTCGTAAGGTGAGCGATGGAAGAATAGTCGGACATGATATCGTTGTACCTAACTGTAAGTGGCTCCAATACATTATGGCATTCTAGCTTAGTTGTGGTTTCGATTTCAATTTGGCCGCACAAGAAACGTACTGTGCCTAGTATTGAGTTAATATTTTGGATATGAGGTTTAATGTAGGATATGTCGAATGGAGTAACTATATCTAGGTGTCCAATGCTAATTTCGAGTTCACCAATTGGATCGAAATATATGCCGGAGCTCGAGTTGATGGGTCGGACAAACTCATGATGACCTTGGACCAGTACGCTGTAATAGAAGAAACAATGGAGTAGGTACTTATCTAACCTTAATATCTAACTATATACCTAGCTTATATGACTATATAACTAATAAATTTTAATCTTAACTCTTACATTAACTAACCGTATGTATCTATCTAAATATGTAAAATAGGTATGTTTTAAGCAGGAGGTATACTATGGACTTCCACGTGTTTTACCTCATCGTAGTGGTGTTTCACGTGGCGTCTATTTATCAACAAAGACAGTGTGTGGTTGCCATGGATTTTGACGATTTTGAAGGGACCCTTCCATTGGGGCGATAGGGCCTTTCGCAACCTAAGGTGGTTCTTTAATAAGACGTAATCGCCTACCTTATATTCAACTGGGCGAGTACGAGAGTCATAATAGGTTTTTGAATTTTCTTTAGATTGACGGATGAAATCCAAGGCTTTATCTCGTGCATGTTTCATACGGTGTTGTAAAAGTTTTACGTATTCAGGATAGGTTGTGTTATTATTGTCATTGTATACGGAGTCTGGGATATGGGGCTTATGTCCGAATAATAGCTCGTATGGTGAGTAGTGCGTAGTTGAATGCACAGCGGTATTGTATGCTAGCATGGACGTGTACACGTACTGGGGCCAGTTGTCTTGATTTTCGTTTACATACGATTTAAGGTATTCCTTAAGAGTGGAGTGTGATCTTTCCAAAGCGCCCTGCGTCTGTGGGTGGTAAGGTGACGCCCATAATTGCTTAATTTTCAAGAATTCGCAGGTTTTCTTGAATAGGTCCGCTGTGAAATTCGTGCCCTGATCTGTAAGTATGTATTTAGGGATTCCGAAGAGTGATATAAAATGGAGGAGGCAGTCACTCGCTTCTGCCGCTGTGTTACTGCGAAGGGGATACGCTAATGAAAATTTTGTAAGGTCATCTTGCATGGTCAGAATGTACTTCAGCTTGGCCGTACCAGACTCAGGCAGAGGGCCCACAATATCAAGGGCTAGTCTCTCGAAAGGAGACGTAGAGGTGGATGTTATAACCATAGGTGCTCTATTTATTTTTCGTAGCGCTTTGTTGGTTTGGCAAGACTGACAGTTTTTTACATAGTTTTCGATATCACTGCGCATATTTTTCCAGGAGAACCGTTCTTTGATACGGCTTAGCATTCTCGTGGATCCTAAATGGCCTGCAATGGGGATGTCGTGGTTTTCTTTAAGGATTTTGGGAATTTCGCTAGGCGCAGGATATATAATGTTATTGTGATATATATGAATTTTTATATTAGTGCCGTCGAATAAATAAGCTAGCATGTTGTAGATTTTTGCAAAGGAGTGTTTATCAAAAGGGTTCCTGAAATCTGAAATACTAATTTCGTTTACTGTCGGATATGACATCATTATTTCGTCACGAGCATATTTCAGGCATTTGAATATATCTGGGTACGAGTGATCGTCAAAATGGTGCACTTTTGTGAATAGAAAAAGGTAAGTTTTATCTTCGACAGTTAGGGGCAAAAAGGAATGTAAGGATCTTTCTTTTTTCAGAAATTCATCACGTTCGGGGTTCGGACAGTTACTGAGGACTTCCGAAACATGAGGCAAGGACTCGTCCATATCTATTGTGGTAGGTACTATTATTAATGTTTGTTTTCCTTTAAGTAGGTCTTCATTATGTTCTGTAATATGAGTATTGTATAGTTTCGTAGATGATTTTAAGAACTTATTATAGGTTTCATCGGGTAAAGGTAAGTTTTCAGGTACTGGAGTGGTTCCTGGGTCGCGTTGAGCTGATATGGATGCAGGTAAGGTTTCAGGGTTCTGCCAACTAGTCGATGGTTGAGGAACTGTTTCTGTCTCAGGATGTGATTTATTTAGTGAAGAAAGGTGATCTTCAGGAGGAGAGTCCGTGGTAATGGAGGGAGTCACAGGAGCAGGGAGATTCACGGTAGTAGGCGGAACTATGGGAGTAGGAGGATTCACGGTAATAGGAGGAGCTATGGCAGTAGGAGGATAAACGGCAATGGGCGGAGCTATGGGAGTAGGTGGATCCAGAGGACTAAAATCAAGGTCTCCACCATTCACAGGACTGAAATCCAGTCTTATTAGCTCGTCAAGGGTCTCTTGACCAATTTCGGCAAGTGGTGATTCCGATAAAACTTCGGCTCTAGTACTAGTGTCATCGACAGGATTAGAATTCATATTCCTATGATTTTTTGGATAAACAGGATTCACAGGATATCTGGAAAGCGCGTCAACAGCGGAGTTTAATTTACCTTTGCGATACACGATTTCATATTCGTATTCTTCCAACTTCAACCGCCAACGTTGGAGTTTGCTGCTGGGATCTTTGTGGTTAAATAGCCACTTTAGAGGCCTATGGTCAGTTACGATTTGGAATTTATTCCCATATAAGTAGGGACGGAAGGTTTTACAGCCATAGAGTATGGCTAACAACTCCTTCTCAGTCGTGCTATAGTTGGATTCACTCTTATTGAGTGTCCGTGAAGCAAAAGCTACGGGCTGGTCTTTACCAATTGGTCCCTGAGAGAGAACGGCACCTACGGCATAGTTCGAGGCATCACAGGTGAGAATAAAGGGTTTCGAGAAATCGGGGTAGATTAACAGTGGGGCTGTAGTCAATTTGCGTTTTAAGGTGTCAAAGGCAAGCTGCTGTTGATTTTCCCATTTAAAAGGCGTGTCCTTTTTTAGGAGGTTAGTGAGAGATTTTGCAGTTTTTGAAAAATCAGGAATAAAGCGACGATAGTAGGAAACTAGGCCAAGGAATGATTTTATATCTTTTGGAGATGTTGGGATTGGAAATTCGGTAACGGCTTTGATTTTATCTGGATTTGGCTTGACGCCTTGTTCAGTAATGACGTGACCAAGGTAACAGACTTCACGTCGTAGAAACTCACACTTATCCGGCTGTAACTTTAAATTGAAGTCTCGAATTCTTTGGAAAATTGATCTAAGGTTTAGAATGTGGGCTTGTAAATCGTATGCGTAGCATACTATATCGTCGAGATAGACGAAACACCGGGTGCCCTGAAGCCCTGACAAGGCTGAATTCATTAGCCTCTGAAATGTAGAAGGGGCATTCTTGAGCCCGAATGGCATTCTCAGAAATTGAAAGTGTCCTTCTGGGACGTTGAAGGCTGTTTTCGCTTTATCGGCTTCATTTAACTGAATTTGGTGGAACCCAGATGCTAGATCTAAAGTCGAGAAGTATTCGCTATTGCCTAGTTGATCTAGGATTTCTGTAATCTGTGGTATGGGGTAAGTGTCACCAATTGTGACGTCATTGAGTTTCCGGTAGTCAATTACGACTCGCCACTTTTGTGTATTGGAAGCGTCGAGTTTTTTGGGAACGACCCATATTGGTGATGACCAGGGAGAGTCGGAAGGCTCTATAATATTTTGCTCTAGCATTTTTTCAACTTGGTTTCGTACTTCGGCTTTATGGACTTCTGGGAATCGGTAGGTTTTATTGTGAATTGGTATTTCTGTTGTTGTTTTAATATCGTGTTTCAGGGCATTTGTATAGGACAGATTTTCTCCAGGAAGGTGGAAAATATCAGAGAACTCGGAACATAATTGCAGAAGAGCTTCCTTTTCTTCAGCATTAAGGTGTGAGAGACGTAATTGTTTTAGAACTTCTTCTGTTCGCGTAGCACAGTCAGTTGTACTCGCAGCACGTATGTGATTTACAGAACTAGCAGGCTGTTCTTTGTACAATAAAGAATCAATAGCGGAGAGTTTAAGGTTAAGATTTGATTTTAATGTCACAGGTTCTTCAGAGGTATTAACCACGGATATATTTATTCTATTATTTTCTTTAACACGGACTACACAGTTTGCGATAAGTAAGGTTTCAGTAATGTTCTGGTCGAGGACTAATCCTTCTTTCATTTCAGGGTTCTGAACAGAACACTCAATAATAGTTTCGGTTCTTGCAGGAATTAAGTATGCTGGGTCATAAAAGTGCAGTTTCAAGGATGATTTGCCAAGATGGAGAAGATTATTGGTATAGTCAATATTGCAGCTATGCGCGTTGAGCATATCGGAACCTATGATTCCATCATAAGGTAAGTGTATCTTGTCGATAACGTGGAATCTGTGTGATATGCTGGTTTTAGGTAATTGTAGTTTGAGTTTAAAATGACCTCGGGTTTGGATAGATTCTTCTGATGAATCAATACCTTTTAATTGGATTTTTTCCTTCACAAGTTTGGGGTGTGTTATTAAGCAGGAATGCTTCAAGAGGCTTACAGAGGATCCTGAGTCTACAAGTAACGTCAAAGGGATATCTGAAACGGAAGATTCGACGAGTACATGAGGTAGTAACATTATCGCAGGATTATTGGTAATCTCGAATACATTGGACTTAGAAAATTTAGGCAGGTTTATTTCCTGCGTGGATACAGTGGATTTTGGCAGGTCATCATGTAGCGATGACGGCAAAGGGTTTGGCATATTTATAGAATGACGTCCATGTCGCGGAGTCGATTCAGGCTTAGGATTGAGGCTTGAGGTGTCGATTTTTAAATCATGAGGTCCCGTACGACACCGGGACGAGACAGCTATTCGTTTTTTGTTTCGGTGTCAACGGTGTCATAACCATAACCTTCTTCTAAGCCAGCTGAGGATTCGTCCTCAGGGGCATTGGATACAAAGTGAATACGCTGAGGGCCTCTGGACTGATTTTGATCAAATTTGAAGCGGTTATTATTATATTCGCGTTTGCGGCATTGCTCCAGGGTATGTCCTGGTGCTTTACAATATCTGCAGACTGGAGTAGAAGAGTCATTATTACTAATAGGCCGACTAGGGTAAAAGTTGGGCCTAGGCTGGTTCGGGTTTGCAGGGAATCGTAGATTCTGGTCACGACGCATTGGTTGGAAATTTGGCCTAGGGAAATTTGGCCTTAAATTACTTGGCTTTTCTTGTCGACTACTAGATGGGCTCTGCTTAAATAAAAATTGTTGAATTTTCTCCTCGGATATAGCGACGTTCACGGCTTCGTTAAGCGTCTTGGGCGACTTACATCTAACGATGTTCGACAAACGGGGTATCAACCCCATTTGGAAATGATGGAGGGCTAGTTCCTCCATGGCTGCTGTACGTCCTATCATTTCTCTACTTTTATGACCATGTGAAATAGATATTTCTGTAAGTAATTGAGAAAGACATGTTTCTATTCTTAAAGCGTACTGGCTCACGGGTTCATTAATTTGTTGTCTACATTCCTGAAGGTCAGTCAGTAGATGGGCATAGTGTTTTCTTTCACTGAATTGAGTTTTAAGGAATTCCTTAAGTTGTAACCAATTGGCGAACTCTTTAACAGAGCAGGCAGTTTGTGCTCTGCCTTGCAGCTGGCATAATATGTATTTAAACAAAATGTCCTTTTGAGGTTCTGAGGCTAATTCGTAAGCGTTATTGCAGTTAACCAGAAATGAGTTCAGTGTTTCCCTGCATCCGTCAAACGGTTTTATGAATTTCAGTAAGGTTGAAAGGTCAAGTTCTACTTTACTATTCGTAGCGGTGATTTTCTTTTTGGACAATGACCTCGTAGTCGGGCCAGAGGGTGGAGGACACAATCCGTCATCCTCCGTGTCTGTTACGGCTAACTCGGGTCTCTCAAACTTTGGGCTTTGGGCTCTACTCTCGGACATTTTGACAATAATCACGATTCACACAAGAAAAGAAAATAATAATATTCAAACTACAATAAAATAAAATTACAATAAAATAAAACAATAGTGACAAAAGTTTGACAATCGCAATGACCACGAATCACTTACTTGAGTGCGGACAGAGTGATAACGAAAGCTATCATTACTTCGAAGTTCGCTCACGGGATATAGCAGGATGTAGATAAGCGTCGCGCGCCGCGCGTTGCTCGCCCGGTCGGTGCTCGCTCGTCTGATGGATGCTCGCTCGTCGGATAGCCACTACCGGTCACAGCACCAGGTTGTGCGTGACAGTGGGTGTGGCTGCGGCTGCGGCTACGGCTGTTCTTGAAGGAGGCCGGTTGCAGCACGAACAGTGCGCAACAGTGGGCCTTCTACGGGATGAGCTGGACCACAACTCACTGCAGTCCGATATCCGGGCTAGCCGGGTATACACAATGGGGCCGGTAACTTGGCACTCGTACACCACACAACACTCGCGTTAATTTCGCGTATTTCTGTGTACTCGGAACGGAGACGGTACCGGGGACTTTCTTTTAAAATCCCTTAACGCTGCCACCAATATTATAAGGATACTGGCTGAAGTCTTTTTAAAAAAAGGAAATTGAAATAAAATAAATGAAATTAATTTTAAGACGACCGTCGGATTGGAAAGCTGGATGGAGACTGACGGGAGCTGAGGGCTAACTGAGTTCTATGACAAGGGAAATGATGAGTCGGCAGGAAAAGGTTAGGAGTAGGCAATAGGGGGTGCATGGAGCAGATATAACAGTACGCAACACGCTGGCAGCATTGTCCCGTTGAATTGCAATGCTGATTCGTTGTGCCAAATGAGTGCCAAGTCACGCCTAGCATCGACCGGGCGCTCTGATAAACTTAGGAAAACGCAATGAGCTGCGGGTCCTCACGGATCTGGTCTCAACATCAAACGTCTCAAATCTGTAACCGCTGGCGTGACCCACAGAAATAAATGGCAAACTTAGGAGCGTCAAACTTTAGAACAAACATATTTAGGGCATATTTTTTATTATTATTATTTCAAGATTTCATTCTAAATATCCACTTCCCCGCGGAATTCTTAGTTTATATATCCAAAAAATATTATGTGACTAGGGTTCGTATTACACAACGCTATTTTTTTAGCTTTAGCATTTAGGCTAAAGTGGACCATTCCGCAGCTTACAGGAAATTTATTTAGATTTCTGTAAATACAAACCAAAAAGTATCATTGGTTGTTACAGATTTCAAGAATAATTTAAAGAGTCAAAGAAAAAATGCAACGGAACTCAAAGGTTTTGTTTTATGATTATTTTGATGATGTTACCCAAAAGGTTAACTCGTTTTCTACGATCCTTTCTTCCGTTTACGTGAAATTTGAGTTTTCCTTAAACCTTAGCACGGTGTCCCTTGAAAATAATGTTAAAAGAGATGTTGCAATTCGATTCGTTTGATATTGATTCTGCTAAATATTTTAACAAGTTTTTTTAAATCTCTGCCCATTCATCTCTGAACGAACTAGCGATTACAGGTATATATGTAATGGTCGCTGTTTCTGAGAGGGTAGATGGTCCAATACTAAAGCATTGGACGGGAATGCTTGTGTTCCCGATGCATCGAAATGGCAAATAATTTATGTGTAAAGAATTTAAATATAGATTACTTATTCATTAATTGATAATTTGTGATGTGCTTGGCATTTATAGTAATTGATAAATGTGAATCTACTAGTATAGCTGTAAGTCTTATTGTTACTAACAAATTTGATTGAATGAACTATTTCAATATTTGTGGACATCTCACACAGCGCCATCTAGCCCCAAACTAAGCAAAGCTTGTACTATGGGAACCGGATAACATGACAGAATACTTAGATAATTTTTGTTTGTAAATACATACATAGAATACAATATAACACCCAGACACAGAACAAACATCGATGTTCATCACACAAATGTTTATCCTGGATGGGAATCGAACCCACAGCACACAGTTCAGAAGGCAGGGTTACTACCAACTAAGCTATCGGGCCAGTCTAAAAATAAAAGTCTGAATAAAATTTATTATTATTTATGTTTGCAAGCTTGTAACTAGCCACACTGTACCACATCACGTTATCAGCCTTATTGCGTCCACTGTTGAATATTAAGGAGAAAAGGGGGGGAGTTGCCCTTTTGTTGCATAATCATACGACGCTGGGAAGGTGTCTTGGCGATCGCAGTAGATCCGGTATGTACGCATACCGGACATCTTCGTCATCATAATCATCATCGGGAAATCTTCGGTATGCGAAGATAATGTTGCTGCCCCATTCCCTGGAGATACTCTTAGTCGGCCCTTCCGGTACCCACGGGAAGAGATTGGTTTGTCCTAGTCTTACGCCGGTACCAAAAAGCTAACACACACATTATATTCACCAAAAATATGGCATAATACGCATTAATATGGGTAACTAGTTGCGCCCCGCGGTTTTACCCGCGGATAAAAGTATTTAAATTATTTACTCATCCCACGAGAAAATTTCACTTTTCCAGGATAAAATGTAGCCTATATGTTAATCTAGTGTATAAGCTATCTTGGTGCCGAATTTCAACCAAATCCATTCAGACATACACACATACAAACTTTCACCTATATAAATGTTAGTGTGAGTGTGATGTGATATGCAATATGGGCAATATGCAATATGGGTGTATACCACCCGGTAAAATTGGTCATTAGTACTGACTACTGATCATTTTTACAGTCAGTCAGTAAGGAGTTTTCTGCAAAGTTCATCTAGGTTATGTAGGTCACCTTTGCCAGTTAATCTGCCACCAAGCAGTAGTATGCACTGTGTAAGCACTAGTGTACTCCGTTTTGGAAGGCATTTTATCTAGTGAATTTACTGGGCAAACAAGAATGTTTGGTCTGATCTCACAGTCTAGTAATGTTATGGCAAGACTGAGATCATGTTGAAACTTTATATTTTAAAGTTCCAAGTGGTACTGCAACTGTTATAGGTCGTAAGCATCAGAGAAACGGTAAATTATCAAGTCATTCATTAACATTTAACATATTACCTATCAACAGTTTAAGTTCTTCAGCTCCATTACTTATTTACATTATTTATTATTTATATAGTGATAGTTCACATGGCGTGGTTGAAAAACTTTGTGGTGTTAAAGAACTAAGCCGAAAGCAGATAAAAATCCGCAAATTCGTCTCGCTTCAATACACTAGCTGTATGGGTTTTAATATTAGAGTCCACACAGCTCATATAAAATTAAATCTGGTAAGTTACACACGGCGTAAATTATGTGGTATTTTCGTTCACAGAGGTGAACCTAAATATCTAACACATCGGCTACAAAATACCTTTCGAAGGTGAAATTCTGCGAGGGCGAGATCAAATTACCTTTGATCTTGATACGAAGGATCCGAAGGCGGCACGATGAAAGGTGATCTCGACACGTGTGGGTAGATTACAGAGGTCAACAAGGCATTTGGATATAGTTAATGAACTATTTACCAATCTGGATTGTCATGTTGCTACGAGATACCGTTCCCAATAAATCGAATTAATCTAATAGGTAGGTTTCTATTTCTTGTCCATTTGCAGAAAATTTGCTCATTTGAATAAGCAGGCCTCTACTTTTTCATTCATTTATCGTGGCAAATTCTTATTTTTTTGGGTAGAAGTTTTACTTCAGTTGTGCATGTGGTCTAAAGCATATTCGTGTTTTTATACGGTTTTTTTTTTCATTTTCTTCGTTATGTGACAAACTCATAAACTTAAAAAAAAAATTAAGTGATAGTTATATAATTTTTGCTGTTGTAGTATATCAATAATAAAACTGCTACAATTAAAACTGAGACCTTCCGTGTCACAATTAACGTTTCGCAAACAATCGGCAATTCGAGCGTGGACTTCAACTCAAACAATGACCATTGATTGGTGCCAGCGAGCGTGGGTCCAATGCTTGTACGGTGTACTCACGGCTGTATACCTATGTGTCAATAAACGGCTCTGCTTGTGTCAAACATTGAGTATTGTGGCTAGGGTGACCATGAATTTAAAATAAGAATGTCTAAATCTACAAGTGACACCCATCGGAAGTTTTGAACCGGTTTTAAAGTAGCTTTTTAAACACATTTATTTCCTTCATGACATAAGGTAAAGCTGCTTAATAGAAAAGAAAAGTAATTCAAGCAGAAACCATCTTTCTGACTTAAGGTATAAGTTTTTTTTTTAGAAATCTGTATTTCCACAGACCCCTGGGTTCGTGTTTTTTGGTTCGCAGCATCACGACGCTTCATGCTGCTGTCTGCAGTCGAACTTGTACCCTTAAATTATAAAAAAGATGAAAAGTGAGGTTAGTACCTTTTTCAAAAGTGGCCGGTTAAATTAAATGCGACGTACACAAATTGGTAGTGACTGGTGCTATGGAGTGGCGTTATGCAAACACGACTTAAGCCACGGTTAGAAACTAAATTTGAAAAGCTTACGTAGCGTACTACTTGCTGTACTTACTATACTATTACTTGGCTAGCATGCTACACCTTCGATCGCATCGTCACTTCCCATCAGGTGAGAGCGCGGTCAAATGCTAGACAAGTTTGAAGTAAAAAAAAAAAACCCAACCTATGTCTTCCCTTTTTACGGCTAAACTGTTCTGGAAAAAAATTGTCTTGTCCGAACCACGAACCACGACATACGATACTTTATATTGATATACACTGTAGTACTCTAGCAACATCTAATCTAAATATATATAACTCAAAGGTGACTGACTGATTGACTGACTGATATAGTGATCTATCAACGCACAGCCCAAACCACTGGACGGATCGGGCTGAAATTTGGCATGCAGGTAGATGTTATGACGTAGGCATCCGCTAAGAAAGGATTTTTCGAAATTCCACCCTTAAGAGGCTGAAATGGGTAGTTGAATTATTTTCCCATAGGCCACGCCACGGGCGAAGCTGCGGGCAGAAGCTCGTTATTTATAAAATGGGTGATTCTTTAATTTTCAACACATGGTCACCCTATTATTCAAGCACGAGTACCTCACAATCACGCTAGGGTCAATAGGTACTAACTACGTACGTACGTCTGTGTGTATGTCCTGTCTGTGTATGAGTGTGTGTGGGCAGCCAATTAATTAGATATACGAGTAGGTACCCTTTGACGTGCGAGCTCTAGAGTGGCTTAGAAACAATCTTGACTATGTTTTGTATGACTATGTATAAAGATTTAATTCGATAAATTTTATCACACTAATATTATAAAGGCGAAAGTTTGTATGTGTGTATGTGTGTTTGTGTGTATCTTTGTTACTCCTTCACGCTCAAACGGTTGAATGAATTTGGATAAAATTCGGTACCAAGATAGCTTATACACTAGATTAACATATAGGCTGCATTTTATCCCGGAAAAGTGAAATTTTCCCGTGGGATAAGCAAATAACTAAAATACTTTTTACCCGCGGGTGAAACCGCGGGGCGCAACTAGTTGTGAATAAAGGTAAGGGCTGATAAGCAAAATACTGATTATTTTTCACTCAAAAACCACTTGGGTAAGGCCGTGGGTAAGTGAAGTATTTTTTCACCTTTGATGAAATCGAAACAGAAAGATTCTTGAATGGTGACCACGAACTTCGCAAAGCTGGATAACCCGGTAATCGTGTCACAAATATTTGTTACTTACCTTTTCCGTTACTTTAACAGCGTCCTGTTACCATAAAACGTCTTACCTGAAAAGATAACTCGTGATTAGTGATCGTAAAATAGATTTTATCGCTAAGCCCTAATAAAGTTTAAGTGCTCGTTACACCCTTGGGCTTCCTGGTATGTATTATTTAATCTTACAATCTGCACCCCTTTTATGTTACGATTATCGTAGTTTGTTCTGTTAACAAACATTATGGAGGTTATATTGATATTGTTTCAATTCAAAGGAAACCGGCAAACTGGGTCTTACCATCATCTAGCGCGATACCTAAAGCGAATAGAAAACCTTTTTTTATGTTAATGAATGATCGAGCTACTCGTTCACCTGACGTTAAGCGACCCATAACAGAACAGTGTCACTCGGAACGCCAAAATATAAAGTTTCACGTGAAACTGCGCGCGCAAACCATCCTGAGACATCAGCACAGTCTGGTAACAAGATTACTCGACTATAAGATCAGATCATAAAGTCTCAATTGCTCAGTAATTTGCCAGTTACATTACCCTTCTAACCAGAAAACAGTAGTGCTTGCGCAGTACTGCTTGGCGGAAGAATAATTGGCAAAGCGGTGGTACCAACCTAGACGAACTTTGCAGAAAAGTCCTACCTAATAAACTACAGTAAAAATTGTATTGTATCGATTGAATGGTTTTTAATTGTTTCGTGCTAAGAGGTGATGATATTAAAGATCCTGACCCCGAATCCTGATCCTGATCCTGAAACCGTCAATATATAATATGAGGCAGGCATATGCAGTGGACATCTTGAGACTTGTAGTAGCTGCTTTTTAATAATGACAGGTTCAAAGTTCATTTTTTTCGAGGTAATGAAAAACAGACTTATGCCTTGTTGTTATGCCTGTTATTCCTTGGCCGGCTTTTAATTTATGCCGAGATTCGTTCGATCGTAGCCTCTGCATCATAAATCCGGTTTTATGCCCAACATGAGTTATCACGCCCTAAAATATTTTATTCAATCTAGGAGTTTTTATTCGCCAATAAAATACCAGAATTTATTTAACGCCTATCTACCTTAATCTGGAAAATTGATGGTAAAGGTAAGTAGAAATACCAAAAGATAATCCTGTGTATGAATAATGATTTGGGCGTTATATTGCGGTAATCTAAACAACATAATTTTCTAGATTTTAGCTTAGAAAAATAGCTCGTGTTATTAATATTAAAATCCTCATGAGTGTGATTCATTTGAAATGAATAAATTCACGACTATTATTCACGAATAGTGTGTCGATTTCTCGTCCACGTTTCGAGCATATCCGATGCTCTTCCTCAGAAGGTGAGCCTGAGGAGCTGAGGAGTGAGGTGGTGCTCGAAACCCGACAAACTATTCGTGAGTCACAGTCAAAAATGTATTAATATATGTGGGACCATGGTCCTCGTAGTTCCTGGGTCCCTAGACACAGGGATCCTAGTAAGGGTCCAGGATCTATGTATGTGATCGTTGGGCGTTATTATTATTATATATATATTTTTTTTTTATAAAACGAGCTTTATTGTGTTTCGGATAGAGCTTATTTTTGTTCAAGCACTAAACGTAAAGTTTCAACCACTTCACGGGAGCCACTAAGTGGTGAATCTGACTGGTATTTACGATTAATTTACCTATTCAAAATTCTTCATACTACAAATGATATTACAAAAGAAAACCAACTTTGAAAATACGGACTTAATAAATGAATTACTTATTTTTTAAAGATTACTTAGTTAATTAATTAAGATTAAGCTATTTAAATTTAAAAAAAGAGAAAAATCCGTATAAATCCACTTAAATATCTAAAGATCTCAAAATCATAATTTATAATGATTTCCCTGATTTTAATTTACATCTAATAATATATAAATCGTATGTTTGTTTGTTCGTATTTTATGCATTGTCGTATCGTAATCATCCGATGACGACGAAACTTGGTCAACTTATTACTTGCATTTCCGCAAAAATAAAACCACCCGTGCAAAGCCAGGGCGGGTCAGCTATATTAAAAAATAACCTCCTTTTCATGCGTCAAGCTCGTGAACGGGTGCTGGTTGCGGAAGCTGGTTTGCTTGTGGTGTATGCACAATTAGAAATAAGTACTTCTGTTCAAACATTTTTTGTCCCTCCTGTGTCGTATTTATCGTTATAATTAATAATAAGCTAAGGTAATCAATTAAAAATAATTTAACTGAAAGCATGGACCCAGGTATTTGTGGTAATGCAGCTAGAAAAATAAAAAGAATAACCTCCTTTTAAGTGTTGGTTAAATGAAAACGACAGTAAAAACCATTAGTCTCTCAATCCGCTTAGTTAACATCAACAAATTAAGAGTTTTTGCTTACAAAACCACAAAGGAAAATTACAAAAGTGGTTTGTACAAGCGCCGCGAAATTTAGGCAATATCGAAACATTCTAAAACAAAACAACACATAACAATGGAGTAAGAAGGAAGATTTGTAGAACCCTACTTAATTACTCTTTTGGTAAAGTCTAAAAAGAAATACATTAGCAGTTCTTGGTATAACTTTTTACGACTATGATAAAATGAAAGTTGCAAAGTTTCTGAAGATTTGTAATCTACTAGCTTCTGCCGGCAGCTTTGCCCGCGTAGCCTATAGGAAAAAAATTAAACCACCCATTTCAACTTATTAAGAGTGGAATTTCGAAAAACCCATTCTTAGTGGATACCTACACTTTACAAAGAACACACCCTCCACATTTCATGTTTGTAGGAGCTGCGGTTTAGGCTGTGCGTTGATATATAAGTCAGTCTTTGAATTTTATATATATAGATAGCAGTATCGCCTACTTTGTAATCAAAAGGTTAAAAATTTAACATATCGAAAGCATATGTTATTTGTTTTAAATAAGGGGTTTAACCGACTTCTATCCCAATGAGAACATCATCAAATCAAAAATACGCATTATTAAAGAAAACTTAATAAGTACTTGTCACGTCTTGATAAAAATTAAACAAAGCCACACGGAAAGCACCAGCTTTCAAATAAAACAAGAATCAACAAAATCAGTTCGCCCAATCGAAAGCCTGGTAACAAACATAAAAAAACATACAGTCGAATTGAGAACCTCCTCCTTTTTAAAGTCGGTTGAAAAGTTATAGTGTTAAATCCTAATTATTCTGTAGCAAAACTCGTGACTCTTTTTCCTATTTTAAATACCTCTATACACATTTTTTTTCGATAACAATGATAAACGTACATGCTAGTCACGCCATATTTATTAATGTTATTCCGAAAAAAAGTAGTTCCTTTTTCACCGCACGTGTATTTACTTACGTTCCCCAGAGATATCTGTTTGCAATTCATTAAAAACTGAATGCTTAACGGTGGAAAGGTAGATTTCGGTCCAGTTTTGTAAAAATGTGTCTGATTAGTTAACGATAAAAAAATTTACAATGGCGTGTGGTAACACTCCATACCTTACAATAATAAATAAATAAATAAAAAGCCTTATATTTCTTATTAAAAATACAAAATTAAACTTTATAATTATTTTATACTTTATATTTATAGATATATAATGTTTTTTTTTAGTAGTAGTAGTAGTAGGTAGTTTTTAGTATTAGTTATTAAATCATTGTAGTATTTAGAAAATAAAGGCAATTTGCCGTGTTTAAAAATTAACATTAAAAAAAATTGATATATAATATGTATTTACTATTTATGTAAGAACCCCTGTTACTTTACAATATGAAAGTTAAATAAAGGGAATTAAACCTTGAACTGAAAGTAAATGGCGTATTAGTTGCACTAAAAGCGACCGATATTGTATAACCGTTTGAAAGAATAAAAGAAAATATAACAATAATGTCGCATCAAAATGAAAAAGTAGCTTTATATTGAACGCTTACAATAAATACACATGTTAATATATAAAAATGAATCTCTATATCCCTTGGTCATTGCATCACGGGTGAACGGATAGAACATTTTTGCTATTTTTTTTATTATGTTTATTATTTTCAGGAGAAGGTTCTTATTAAATAAAATGTTAAGAAAGTATGGAAAATTTTCACCACGCAGGTGAAACTACGGAGCACAGCTAGTTTAAAATAAACAATAATTAACAAAATGAACAAAAACAAAAACTGTACTATAAATAGACAATTTCACAGCGGTACCTACATGTCGTGAAATTCATTGTCATTTTCTTTGAACCATCAACGAAATTTAATTTTAGAATTGCACAAGCTTTTCCAGTGAGTGGGTAGCTATTTGCAAATAAACACCCACTTGCATGGTTCCTGGGTCCCTAGGTACAGGGAATCCTAGTTAAAGTCAAAGTTAAAGTCAAAAGATTTATTGCAAATAGGCTAATTTTAGCACTTTTACAAGTCAACATTATATTAGGTACTTAAAATTAAGTTATTTCACTAAGCATATAAAATTACAAAGTGCTTATTGTCAAATAATATATAGCAAGCCCATTACAATATATGAGTTTGAAAAAAAAGCAGTTCTCTTTCTCACTACTGGTGCAAGCAATCCGGCACAATGCAGAACAAAAAACTTTTTGTTAGGATCCAGGATCTACATATATGATCGTTGGGCGTTATTATTTTTATTAATATTCTTATTATATATATTGTATTTTCCACAGTTAATGCCTGCAATCTTAACTCGCGCCATTTTTATTCGTGGCTTCAACTGTCACCGGAACGAATAAACGTTTAGTAAGTAATAACTAGCCATAATCATGCTACGGTGTGACAGCTCTGTCTCGTCCGACATTGTTAATGGAGCAATTCATCTCTCTCAGACTATGGATGCCCAATAAGGCCACTGATATATCGGCTTCAAATATAAGATTTTGGTTGTGACTTTTCATCTCTTGTACAAAATATGCTCCGACTGACTGACTGACTGACTTCTTGGTTTATGGCTTCTATGACTAGTCGTCACAATTCTGCCAATGTCTGTTTCATGCTAGTGTCATAAACTTTTGGAGATTGTGCTATTACTAATAAGAACACAGTGTTATTACTTGACACTTATATCTCCTCTACGTGAAGATAAAAAGAAAAAAATACCTTATGTATATTACTGTAGGGGCAAAAGAGATGGAGCTAAAGAAGTTTTACTTCTATCGTGTGGTATAAGGCGGTTTAGATTTAGTTCAAAATTTTGGATTTTATCATCTTCACCATAAGAAAAAAAATCAGGTGCTGGACGTAGGCCTCCCTATAAAGCGCTATCTTGAGCAGCTGTTAGCAGCCTCCTCTTTCATCCATCGTCTCCGGTTTGTGGTCGCAACTCGAGTACCTTTCATTTCCATCGGTTTTTCCATCTCAACTTCCTTATTTTATTTATAAATATCTCGTTCTGATTTCCAGAACACAGTAAAAAAGTAATTCATAGCTTAATTTTCTTCATCTTCTCTTAGTTTAATGGCTTTTTATCGCTTTTTAGTGATAATTCTGCCAATGTCAAGTATGGAATTTTTGAACGGTTATGTCATGTCAAAGTCTTATTTTGTCAGTCAAAATGAACTTGGAACCATTTGCTAACACTCGTGCACGTTCACAAAGACAACATATAATAATCCACCCTTATCACACATTAAATCTAAATAAGACACGAGTTATGGAAAAAAAATCAAAATGCACAACCGCCATTTTCGGATTCTTTCGAACCAAAAACTAACCTTATCTTATTCCTGGTGTTGGTTTTATTGTACAGAATAAGCTAAACTAATTTTGACAGTTGTGAAATTATTACGGTCCTTGTCATTTCGATCTGTATGACAGGGACGGCAACATTTATAAAGCCATAAACCTAGAACATATTCACTATTTATTAGCCTATTTCTATAATTAGATATTGCTCATTGGAACGTTGATCATTTGATATAGATATATAAAAATACTGCAGTCCAATTAATCACTTGCAAACTTTGTTTTAATTAAATGTCAACGAATCACTCGTTATCGCGTCAACTCCAATCGTTATTTGTTATCGTTATTTGTTGGGTAACAATTATAATTATTCTGGTTGGATTGTTTTGCGATTGGATTTTCTGAACTGCTTATATAAATCTTTGATTAAATGCAATTAAAAAAAGAATTTCGTTGTCAAATTTTCACGTTAGTTAAAATATATTTTGGAATTTTTACACTACAAACAATTGGTATTGATCATTGATAAATCTATTTGAAATTAGTGTGGATTTTATATAATAATAATAACGCCCAACGATCACGTACATAGATCCTGGACCCTAACCAGGATCCCCTGTCTAGAGACCCAGAAACTACGAAGACCTTGGTTCCACAATACCCAGACTCAGAACAAATATTTGCGCTTTTTTTACCTGTGTTGTACTTACCTGTTTAAAAAAAGCGTAAGCTTTTCCTGCACTGGACTTGAACCTGCCGTTTCCGAGATATGAGCTAATCTGGTCAACCACCCCACTACAGGTGCTGTACTTTGAAGAGTACATAATTTGGTGCACAATATAAAATGAATAAAATTTTTGTATATTTTTATGTTAATGATGTGACGAGCTAGTCGTTCACCTGATGTTAATCGACACGGTTGCCCATAACAGAAGAGTGTCACTCGGAAACCCAAAACATAGACTTTCGCGTGACACTGCACTGCGCACATCATCCTAAGACATCAGCACAGTCCGGCAATGAGATTACTCGACTGTGAGATCAGATCATAAAGTCTCAATTGTCCAATAATTTCACTAGCTACAGTGCCGTTCAGACCGGAACACAGCAATGTTTGCACTTGGCGGCAGAATAACTGGCAAAGCGGTGGTACCTACCTAGACGAACATTGCAGAAAAGTCCTACCACCTAGTAGTAATTAATTAACCTATCCACCAAGCCCATGAATTTTATGATGCTTCAATATCAACTAGGTAAGTAAATTTTGGATTCAGAACCTATCTGATATCATCGTGTTTGTGAAAATGTGTAAGGAAATTCATTCATTCCTATCCTAAACCTTCTTAAGTCGTAAAAAGTAGTTTATATCCTCTGAAAGATACAGAAAATTTATTTTTCCGTACAAAATGCTTCGAAAACACTTTGTGTAATGAAAAACGCCGGTCTGATACATTCGCATGATCTATTACTTTAAGTACACCGCTATAATTGGGTTTTGAGGAGTGGCGTTTAATATCGAGTAGGGTTGCTATTTATTACAGCAGAAGCTTTTTCAAATATGATAATTCCTTCAATCACTGTAAAGTTTCTTGTAGCTTCTTCTTTACAGTTGTAACCGAAGCTTCGGATCAAAGTTTTCTATTCTGCATTGTGCCGGATTGCTTGCACCAGTAGTGAGAAAGAGAACTGCTTTTTTTTTCAAACTCATATATTGTAATGGGCTTGCTATTTATTGTTTGACAATAAGCACTTTGTAATTTTATATGCTTAGTGAAATAACTTAATTATAAGTACCTAATATAATTTTGACTTGTAAAAGTGCTAAAATTAGCCTATTTGCAATAAATCTTTTGACTTTGACTTTGACCTTTTTAAAACGAGTCTAACCAACTTCAATCCCACCGCATTTGTATATCGCAGCAAAAATAAACACATCATCAATGTAGTTGAAGTCGAAATAGACGTTACTAGTTGCACACCACGGTTTCACCTGCAAATAAATAGTATTTTAATTATTTGCTCATCCCACGGGAAAATTTCACTTTTCCGAGATACAATGTAAATTATATGTTAATCCAGTGTATAAGCTATCTTGGTACCGAATTTCATCCTAATCCATTCAGCCGTTTGAGCGTGAAGGAGTAACAAACATACACACACACAGACACATACACACATACAAACTTTCGCCTTTATAATATTAGTGTGATTATGGATAACTAAAAACTACCCATTAGATCTTTATCTAATTGAAATGGGACAACACGGAAAGCACCAGCTTTGAAATAAAAAAGGATCATCAATATCGGTTCATCCAGTCAAAGGAGCTGAGGTAACAAACATTTAAAAAACAGTCGAATTTAGAACCTTAACCTATTTTGTCGGTTGAAATGAGAAAGACATCCTAGCGGGTCAAAATATTAAGAAAGACTTCGATATAGTTCAGTTGGTAGAGTGATAAAACGGTATTTTAGAGTTGTGGGTAATACTAAGCTTTAATGGTTGTGTGCACCCCGTCCTTTACCACTTCGTTAAATTCTCGCCATCTAAAGGTTGCCTGTAAGACTGATGCCCATTGTTACGCTTTATATAAATAACGAGCTTCTGCACGCAGCTACGCCCGCGGCGTGGCCTATGGAAAAATAATTCAACCACCCATTTCACCCTCTTAAAGATGGAATTTCGAAAAATCCTTTCTTAGCGGATGCTTACGTCATAACATCTACCTGCATGCCAAATTTCAGCCCGATCCATCCAGTGGTTTGGGCTGTGCGTTGATAGATCACCATGTTTTAGATCACCATGGCATTTTTAGTTTGAAAACTATCGTGAGTATGACACATTTTTAGAAGAAGGACATCGAATATGTCCGAAACCTGGTCGGAGTAATTTCGACTTTTAATTGACGTGAGTTTTAGCCGTTATTTATCTTACAAAAATATTTAGATATGTTTAGATAGGTTGTTTTTTTATGTAATTTTTATTATTTGTTGTGTACGCTAAAGGTTCATCTACCTATCTATCTATCAACATATTACTGGATAGTGATTCCGTGTTCTGTACCTTAGTTCTCAAGACAGATTCCTCCGGCCACCATAGTAATGGCAGAACTTGCCCGACAATCAGTTGTCAAAGAATATATTCTGCTTTAACAACATAAAACGTGGTTGCCAACTAAGGATTCATAAAGAAATGTGGTTACTGAGAAGGAACAATCAGTTGTCAAAGAATATATTCTGCTTTAACAACATAAAACGTAGTTGCCAACTAAGGATTCATAAAGAAATGTGGTTACTGAGAAGGAACAATCAGTTGTCAAAGAAAATATTATATTCTGCTTTAACAAAATAAAACGTTGTTGCTAACTAAGAATTCATAAAGAAATGTGGTTACTGAGGAGGAATTAATTTTACAACTAGTTGCCAGTTATTTATAGCGTTGGATCGTAAGATTTACTGTCTGGTTGCAACCCTACTGTGGTTTAGTCGTCGCGTGGCTAGACATGGTAATACATCATGTCCAGTGCAATAATTGATCGATGGCATTTCATGACAAGAATACCCACTCGGTTGATAAGTATCAGTGTACGGCAAAACCTATTTGACTTACATTTATTTCATTATTTTAACTATAAATATAAAATTCAAAGTGCTGACTGACTGAATGATTGACTTATATATCAAACAACACAGCCTAATCCACTGGTCTTAGAGACTTGAAAATTGGAGAGTGTGTTCTTTGTAAAGTGTAGGTATCCACTAAGAAAGAGTTTTTTGAAATTCCACCCCTCAGAGGGTGAAATGGGGGGGTTGAAATATTTTCCTATAAGCTACGCGGACGAAGCCGCAGGAAGAAGCTAATAATAAATATTTATCTCCCTCTCTACGTGAAGATAGAGAGAAAGAGTTACGTGTTGTAGTACTGTAGGGGCAAGAGAGATGGAGCTAAAGAAGTTATACTTCAGTCGTGTGGTCGAAAGCACACTCTTTTTTTCATATCACTTTCGGCCACATAGTAACGACACTTCAATCACAAATAAAATAATTTTATGCTAGCAAGATACTGTACATTAGAGTTTTGGCGTAAAAACGAAAAAGATCGCGTCACCGCATTCTATTATTTTCCAAAACTTGTGTTATTTTCAGTGTTAGTGCATAAAATTGGTGGCATTTTATTCGTTAAGTGCTGGATTACAGGCATGAGTGTGGGATAGTGGTATAATGATGGTGAAACGTTTCTTTTTGTGTTGTTTCCAAAATTCCATAAAAGCTTCTAGTAAATTTGCCATCACTTTACTAGGAGTATGACTAGACTATGACTTGACTTGATGACTTGGACTGAGACTTCAGACATATCTACGTGAGATATCGTTAACTCGATAAATTATAAATTACTTGTCACTGGCTAAATACACAAAAGTGTGGAGCCAATACACAAAAAAAAGTTACTGTACTTTACCCTGGACAAGATGAAAAACAATTCCCACTTTGCCGCTTTGGTTCACACCCCAGAGACAGAATTTTACGAAACAGTAAAAAAGTTTGCTTTTAATAAGATTTATTGTCTCTGTTAATAATTTGTCTGAACAATTTAATTTGCATAACTTAAGAAAGGCAGTTTTTACGGTATTAAAGCTTTAGGTACCCTTTGGCACGGAATGCAAACGTGTTTGGTGAAGATTCGAAAATGCTCTGAAATTCTTACTAAGAATTACGTAAGTACCTCTTGATAATTTAAATCATTGGTGAATTTTATTTTATTTTTTGTAGTAGGCACTGTAGCTAGTAGCTACACAATCTACTACAAAAAATAATCCAACAATCCAATAAACCAATAATCCAAAAAATATAGCCAGTATTGGCATTTAGTGGTAGTTGGATTTATTGTAGTAGTTTAACATGCATTTTTAATATGAGATACACTTTAATGGTGAATAACATTATTAAAATATTGTTTACTAACGGGATATTTATCATGTTTTGTAGTAGTTAAACAATAAAGGCTATGCCCTAAAAATTTGACGACAATTTGCCTGTTAAAAAATTAGTTTGGATTTGATGTGGTTTGGCTGTCACATTATCAGGTACCTATGCAAAACCACAGGAGTTCTGCATTGCATGTTTTTTAATGCCATACTGCGCCTCACAGTGGTTTGATCCCATACAAGTGGTTGGACATAGGATATTGCAAAAAAAAGTTGTAATTTTGAAAAAATAAATAAGCCATTCGATGTATATATCAAAAGGAAACAAATATGACCTGAACGTATTTTGAGATTGGAGTTATAGTTTAGGAGTTAAGGCCTAACTGAGTATTTATAGATTGAATATTAATAAATGTCTTGATTTAAATTTATAAAATATATTAACCAGGCCTAACTGAGTATTTATAGATTGAATATTAATAAATGTCTTGATTTAAATTTATAAAATATATTTCCCAGAGTTTTAGAAAAAAATTATATCTGAACTAGCGATCAAAATAATAATAATTACACAATTACTAACTGTAGGTATTTATTTAATTAATAATGTTGGCATTTAAAGTTTGCAACCATACAATACACTGACGCAGTCTGACTTGCATTAGTCTTAGTCACAGGACTAAGACTAATTTCACTTAAAATGTATAAGACGTTGGTTAAAACTACGTGGTTACCGTAATAAAATAGCGCAATATTATAGTTTCCCGAATCTCAGCTACAAAGCGTGATCCGAATCCCACGTAACGCTCGAGTTTCTAGATCTTGTTAAAAACTTAGGGGTTGTTCGGCATATCAAGTGGTTTCTCCCCGAACTTGCCAACTTTGCTATATTAAGGGGTGTTTTTGTGTAAAACTTTGCTAGTTACTACCCTGTTATATTCTGAGATCTCGTTATTTTGTTTCGGCGATAAAACAGGGGTTTACGGCCGATGGTGAATGATGGGGTTTATGGAAGATTACAACAGGCTGGGTAAACTTGGATTTGCTTCGATATGTAGGGATAAAATAGGTGTAATATTTATTTTCTATCTGCTCATAATCCTGTACAAATCTGTTGAAAAGCGAAAAGATGAAAACGGATACTAATCCTTCGTTTAAAGGTTCTGCAAAGATTCAGCTGATACTTAAAAAAAATGTTATCCCAAGCAACAAATAGGCGAACTTAATGCTGAGTAGAATTTTCGAAGTTTTACTTTTTTACGCACGCTTGACTTGGAGAGTAAGCTGGTGAGTGCGTAACGATGCGAACGGAAGTTGAAAGTTGTGGTTTCACATAGATCTCCATTGTCAAAATAATAAAGTTAAAATAACTTAAAAGTTGTATTATTACGTTGGTATGTCCGGTAAAATGACAATTTATAATTGTTAAGATGGCGACATTAACATTAAACAAAGCAAAAACAAATTAAAAACAAAGTTATACCGGCCAATAGATAGAGTTTTACTTCAGTCGTGTGGTCGTAAAGCACACTCGTTTTTTTTAGTTCCTTTGTGTAGTGTAGGGTGTGAACGAATGGGAACTGATATATATATATATATCCTAACTTATTATGTATACCATTATTTATTCTGAGTTATAACACCATATCTATACACCCTGTCATGATCAAAGCTGATAGAGGTCGCTTGATTACGTCTTCCGGTACCATTCGTTAGTGTTGAAAGCACTATACAAAATAAATGCAGTAAAGTAACTCGACTAAATAATAATAACACCCAACGATCACCGTTAAACTAACTAGGATTCCCTGTATCTAGGGACCCAGGAACTTCGAGGACCATAGTTCCAGTTGTGGAAAAAAATTATACATAGCACATACTTGTTCGGAGTCTGGGTATTGACCCAGACTCGGAACAAGTATCTGGGTTTTTTTCTGTGCACAAATACTGGTTATGCAGCGTGATTCTAATTGCTGCCTCCAGAATATGAGCCGACTCTTTTTTTAGAGGGGGGAAATGCCCTCCGTGATTCGACCGCCGCCGGGATGGGGCGAGATGGAGACGCACTGCATTAACCATCTCGCCCCGGCGGTAAATATAAGCCGACCTGCTCAACCACCGCACCGCAGAGGCAGTCAACTACATAATACTACAAAAAATATATTTCAGAGTGAAATGTTAAGAATTCATAGCTGCTTTTTCTTTGATTGTCTATCTTTTTGTAGCTATATTTATGTTACACCACGATCGTTGACTACACTACTAAAAGTGGAAAGGTGTATTAAATGCGCAAATAAAATAAAATAAAAATAAAATAAATAAAACTCTCATTAATTCTGTAGTAATTCTCGTCAACAAATGTGATGTTATCAGCTACAAAATAAATGATGTTTCCTCTACGCTATACATTGTAGTCTTTAGTTGAGTTACTGTAGTAATCATTGCACGTTTGTGTCAGAAGTGAGTAAAAGCCACACTTCCGGTCAAAGCGCGATTGTTCATAGAACCGGACACTCGTTAACAACCCGATGGCGAGCAACTCGCTCGATGTATCGGGCCTGCGAAGTCTACACCAACGTGAGAGTATGCATAGAAGAGTATAATATACGTACAGCAGAGAATAAAAGCTGCCTGATTGCTCATTCAGCTGGTTGGATACATTGTAGTAGGCAGAATAGGTAGGTATATGCAGTTAGAACTTTGACCTAGTTAACTGCAGGGATGTTTTTAAAATAAACTGTAGAGCTAAAGTAAAGTGTAATAGAAGTGAGAAGTGTGTAGTGTGTAATCGAGATTGAACAGGTATCTTCTAGGCAAGCGTGTTACATCCTAGACCGCATCGTGACTTACCATCAGGTGCGATAGTAGTCAAACGCGAGCCTATCTAACAATACAAAATAATAATAAATGAGTAATACATATCATCAACATTAGCCCAATACATTCCCACTGCTGGGACATGGGCCTTATCTCACATCGAGAAAGTAGCCATAATTCACCACGCTGGCCAAATGCAGGTGGGTGACACTGAATACTATAGTACAAATACTACTATAATACTATAGTTTTTATGGTGCAGACTCGGTCATAATATCGGTTATAGCTAGAGTCGATTTTGTATTGCATTTTCCAAAAATTATAAATAAATAATAAAATTAGGTAGTGAAGGAAAATCCACTAAATATAGACGAATATACTCGCAATAAATATCCTTTAATTAAATTTCTTCAAGGAAAAAAAATCATCTTAAAAGCTCATAAAATACGAAAAATACAGAAATTTTATTAAAATATTGTACAAGGAAAAATCGGACTCTAAAACAATGCACCATACTTTTTCCTCTTTTTAGTATCTGGTATCATATTTCGTACGAAAAGGGTATTTCAGTTTATATTACTTTATACAAAGCCGGATCTAAGGCCGAGTCTCCATCTATCAAAGGGAACAACACCCTTTAAGCTGAAAGATAAAATAGCGCAGAGAAGTGATTAAACGATAATGTATCTTAAAAGAATAATAGAAGTCAAAGAGAAATGGTCGTGATGTGCAAGGTAGGAAAAATTATACACTTGATAATAATATTAAGACAGTACCTATTCTTTTTTAAATAATGTTAATCACATTACGTCTAAAATCTGCCTCTTGCGTAGGTTTCAAGTCTGAAAATTTCTTATAAATTTGCGGAACTTTCTTATTTGCACTGTGGTTTAATAAGCATGCCTTCGTCTTGTACGCTATCTGTAATTTGCAGGTGATGTACGATGTATATGTATATAGATAGATAGAATAGTCTTTCTTTCGAAAGATATATAAATTAGCTTTGTCTCTATCTCTGTCGTTTTCTCTCTTTTTTCTTCCTCGTTTGTTTTTTATTTATTCTCACATATGTGTCTGCATAATAATACGGATCTGGAATATTGGAAACGGAAGATGAACTGCGTTTGCATGTCTATTATAATAGGTGCGTTTAATTGACGCAATAAGTAGAAGCTATCATTATAGCTCAGTTGGCAGTAAAATCATTTTGAATTTGTTGGTCGCGTGACGCCATCTTCGACCATAGTCTACTCAAAATGAGGTGAAATATGCGCTTTCTGGGATCGAACTTATGACAGCTGGTAATTTAGTCATTTTAAAAAAATCATGTTATCTTCATTCTTTTTTTTTTTGACATCTCACACAACGCCATCTAGCCCCAAACTAAGCAAAGCTTGTGCTATGGGAACCAGATAACTGATACTTACTACTTACAATACTTAACAATACTTAGATACTTTTTTGTTTGTAAATATATACATAGAATACAATATGACACCCAGACACAGAACAAACACCTATGTTCATCACACTAAATGTTTGTCCTGAGTGGGAATCGAACCCACGACCCACAGTTCAGAAGGCAGGGCTACTACCAACTGAGCTATCTGGACAGTCAATTAAGAATTCTTTTTGAATTAAGTGAGCACCAGGCTTTGCTTCGTGATGGGTAGACACGAAAGTGGCAAGGTGTATTAAATGCGTAACGTGACAGGCCGTCTCCATACAACCCCAGATTATCTCTTTATTTTTGGTTTATTCTGTTAATATGGTTTGTAAATGGGTAGAAGTCTTGTTGTGGTACAAATCAGGAAGGATGGTGGAAAGAGAATTGGGAGGAGTAGATTATTTCGTGCTTGTTGATATAATATCATTAATATAGGAGTGTTGGGGTTTTTTAATGTTATTTTTTCTTAATAATAGGGGTTTATGAAATTGCCGTTCTGTAGCCTTTTCAAATCTAAATTTTTTTGCCAAGCAATGAATTCTAATTTCAAATTAATTTTATGTTAATAACATGGAGATTTTCCAACGCAATGATGGAGAAGCTCACATGTCTCCAACCACCTTTAGTAAATCCACTACTCCTGCACGACACCGCGCAACTTCATATTGCACAACAGAGGGAGTCCAAGTTCCAACAGCTGGAGTCAGAAACTCCCCGTCATCCGCCGTACTCACCAGATCTTGCACCTACAGATTTCTACTATTCCAGAATTTTGGTAACTTCTTGGCGAGAAAATAATTCAAGCGCGGGAGGCAGTAAAAAATGCCTTTGAAGAATTTGTTGCCACCCGTCCTGCTAATTTCTTCAAGAAAGGCGCCAATAAGCTGCCATTGCATTGGCAAATATGCATCGATTGTACGAGTGATTACTTTAATAATTAGAAACAAAATATATAGAGAAACATTATGGTAACTATTTTCATTAATAAGTTTTATTGGTAAAGACTTATACAGGATTACTCTCTTCACCATGAAAAACTCATCAGGTTTGCTCGTATCATCTATTAGCACATTAAATAATACTACTGTTTTTCTAACTGCATGGTTATTGCCAAATACGATTTGGGAATATTTAAGACTAGTAGTGAAAAGCTCTTCATAGATAAGTCAGCATATTACACCTTTGGCTGCTTTGTTGTGTTGAATAACGGTCCAACGATGGCTTATTCGTACATAAAATTATTAAATTTATTAAAACCGGGTGGTTTAAAAAGCTCTCACTCTCATGCACCCATTCCAAAATTTTCTGATAATTTTAACATATAAAACATTATCGTTCAACATCATCATTCATCGTTTACATACGTTCTTGAAATTAATAACATCTCTCAAGCCGAAGTAGCGAATGGCCTACTTAGCATGACCTACGCCCAACTTTTGTGACTACGAAATTGTTTTCTAACTTTGAAATTGATTAAAAACGGTAACTTATTTCATCTGAAATTTGTATTTCACGACCAAAGGTTCGAGCACCTTCGAACGTGATCTGGGAATAGAAATTCAGTTGGCACAAAATTGATGGAAGGCAGTGAAATTAACGTAGTGAATTCTGACTGATATTTTTTATTCGCCTTATTATTTATTTCACTCTATTTGTAAAATATCTTCTTTTGATGATAGGGATAAACTGAAATAAAAATTGTAATCCTGGATTAAATGATTTAGTCCTATTATCACAAAAATATCTCTTTACCAATACAATAATTGTGTTTTCCCTTAATGTGTAAGTGTGTGTGTGTGTCTGTGTGTGCGTGTCGCTTAACACCGGGTGAACGGCTAGCTGGTCGCGTCATTCGATTACATTTAAAAAAAATATTATATTTTCCTTACTTTCCTTATTTTCCTTACACGTCCATTGAATGTAGTCTACAAACATATTTTTATTTAATTATATTCAAAAAGCCTAATCATTGATTATTCATTAATTCCGGTACGTACGGGGAACAAACAGCACGTACACATTATAGTAGCTGACCTTTCGAAACACTAAACCACTATAAATGGATAAAAGAGGATCTTCATATAAAATCTCATCAAACATTCATATATCTTCGTAGGGAGCATCTGTGCGACCGTCGTCAAAGAGTAAATAAGAGAGATGTACGTGTAACCCTCTCACATTTGTACCTATTTCATTCTATTCGAGATTCACGCAGAACGAGAACAAATATATAAGGGAATTTCATTGTTTTCGTATCTCTCGGGAACGGAGTATAGAAGGTATAGTAACGGTACCTAATAAGTTATTTCCTAGGAAATCGATCAAAGATTCGGCTTGTACTATTGCTATAAACTATGGTATGGTTTTTCGACAAATAATTATAACGTTAGGTACACCATACTTGATACGCTTTAAATATACTCATTAATTTTATTTCAAAAATCAATATATATGGACCTCTGAAAAAAAAAAAAGAAAATCTAGATTTATTCCTTTTTGTACAAAATCCAAACAAAATCATCTAGATAAACAAAAACAAAATTAATTTTCATCTATTTTATACTCAATAAATCATTATAGGCAAAAGTACACATATTTTATAAGCTAAAATAAAAATGTGTACTATTCGTTTATCTATAGTAAGGTAATTGAAGAATCTATCCGGAGTAAGTAAACATAGTATTGTACTGTTCAAAATGCTTCTGTTCATTCTAAGATAGAAAAATCCCACAGGAAATCTATAAGCAAAACTCCTACCCCTTTTTAATCTACCATGTTTGTGAAGTAAATTTGTTGTAAGTTGTAAGCCTTTATTTAATATCATAACTTCTCATATCTAAAGCCTTATACTATGACTCGAGTTGGATTGTTTCCAAGTAAATATGGCCGCGCGGAAGATTTATGAAAAGCGTCTTTTAATAACTTTGAAAGTCTCAGAACGCATAAAATAATACAACCATAAATCAACTTTGTAGGCATGCGGTATTACAAAGGAAGTAACTTATAATATAAGGTAGGAAATTTGTATAAAATTACTAGGCACCCCGAGGTATTTCCCCACAATTCACCCGCTACCTGAGAAAATACTTAAAGCCTAAATATGCACTAAATTATGACAGCTACTAAGTTCGCACCTATCTCTCTATTATCGTATCTACTGCAACGCAATTGGGTACGTTCTAGAGATGTAAGTGCAAACTTAAGAGCTATCAAGCATTAGTCAGATGGGCGTTAATGTTATTGGATACAAAGTATCTTATCTAAGTGCAGAATTTCATTAATATCGATTTACCACGTAAGGTAAATATTACCAATATATAGTAGGAATCTTTTAAGTGGTGCCAGTTATTAATTTGGTCAGTGCTTCTTTCCATATCACTCAGATAGAGTTCCCTCATTAAAGTACTGATAAATAATCGATTAAAAACCATTCTGACGAGAACATTTAATTTGAATTTAGTTTTGCCATTAATGGTGTAGTTATTTAGAAAAGTACAAAAGTGTCGGTGATTAAAAAAAAGCATGTGACGTTCTATAAAAGTTAATCTTCTACCAAGCAACTGATGAAACTAGGTCTTATAGTCTTTTTACTGCGTCCTAGGTTTCCTAGGTCGTTACTTCAAGCTCTAAAGCGCGAAGTGAGTGCGCACTTATGTCTGATTTGCGCGATTCTGACGCCATTGCTTGGAATTACCTGAAATCGCCTTAGTGTAGAACTTCCTTTGAACTTAGGTTAATTGGAAATGTCATTGTAACTTTTTGCAGGTTAATAAATACTGCTGGTCTACGCTTGGCACAAAGAATAAGCTTGGCTATTCTATTTGGTATCATAAGGTTATGGGTTGAGTGGGTTATGAGTGTGCAAGATCCCAAGGTTAGTTTCTTTGGCAATTTAAAGATTAGATAGATTAAATTCGTTATTTATGTAAAGTATTTTTGAGTCATTTAAAAGATATTCTTAAGTTAAATTAATTGATGTAGGATTTTCAATGTATTTTTTATTAGATTTAGAAACCAATAGTACACAAAATATTACAAACAATACAAGAATTAGCAATAAGAGGTTAAGTATAATGAAACTAAACGGAACTGTAACATAAAAGTTACGTCCTTCATTTCATTCTTTCTTATGTTTTCACCGGTAATGGGTCTTAATACCTAGTTACCTAAAACTCATTTATCACCTGTTTCAATATTTGATGGCCTTCTTTCACCTTCTAAATTTGCAGTTTAATTTAAAACAGTACCACAACTTTTATTACCACCCACGAGGCAGACATCTCTCTGCCATTAGTTAGTCTGCATAGTTCGCATCAAAGCGAAGTTTTAATTTATTTTATAGTTGAGCTGTTTTTATATTCAAGTGATGCTTAAACCAAGTCATTCACCATATGATAAAGTCACATATTTCTAAAGAAATAGACGTCATACTTATCATTACAACCTTAGAGAATTAAACTACTTTTAATTTGTCTTAACAAAGTTATTAAGTTATTTGTCTTAGTAAAGAGTTGTAAAATGAGCATAAAAATATCGTATAATACTTTGCTGGCCCCTTTCAGTAATTTTTCTATAGGTCTTAAGACGTGGTTTTAGTTTAATGCGCTTTTTAAAATTAATACTCTTCTATTCTACACGAGAATTCAGGCTGGTTTTTTTGCGTTTTGTATCGTCACATCCTGAGTACAGGTAGGACTAGAGGGTAGTTTGTATAATTACTCCGGTGTACTACTACTAGATACTAGAGCAGCAATAGTAAACCCATTAGCCAAATTTAGGTTAAAATACAACGTCGTAAGGTCGTTTAGTTAATGCACAGAGCCTACTGGCTGAGGGGACCCTGTGTCAATATTATTGTTTGATTCTGGCAAGCTTCGGGCCAGTAGGCCAAGGGCGCGGACGGACAGCTTGTTTAAATTGTAGAATAACATGAATTTAATGAATTTATCGTTTCTACTTATCTTATCAGACACAAATACACTTTGAATCAGCAGAGGCCTCCTCCATCAGGGTTACCATAATCACCACGTTTGGCACGCAGCTTCGTGATTGGAGTCGATTGTAATGCAGACCGAGGTGAATGCTTATTCCTTTATATTGCCTTTACTGGTTTTTACGTACTCACGGAAAGAGATGGGGAGGTTCTATTCTTACTCTGAGACCAGATACACCAATACCACCTTTATCAGAACGCCTGGTCGATGCGACGCATGACCAAAATGTATTTGGAGCAACGAATCAGCATTGCAATTCGGGGCAATGCTGCCAGCATGTTGGGTACGCTACTTACTGGCAGTGGGCTGGAGTATTCGGACTCAGTATATAGTTTAAACATTTAGTTGTAATTGATATATTATTGTAGTATTTAGTTGGACGAAAGAATAGTCAGTTTGCCTGTGAAAAAATTGTAATATTTTACCACAGAATTTATCAAAATGCTTACCTATATCTGGCACCACATAATGTATTCTATACCAACTTACAATATGAACTTCAAATCTACCTAAACACGTACCCTAAAGCTCGCCGCGTCCAGAAATAGCAGCCACTAGTCGTAATATCGATTGTAGTTCATACAATATGCATGAACCGCCGTGTGTTCTGTCTACACATTTTATAACATGGTAGAAATAGTAGATTACTAGCTGTTTACTTCTGTGAATTTATACGTTGAATCGGTGCTAGTATGACTGTTAGTTTGGGACTGCATTTTATAGAGCTGTAGAATATAAGAGCTGTCCAAATTTAATGCAGGCGATTATAAATTTACTAGTTGTGCCCCGCGGTTTTACCCGCTGATAAATAGTATTTTAATAATTCCTCATCCCACAGGAACATTTCACTTTTCCGGGATAAAATGTAGCCTACATGTTAATCCAGTGTATATATAAGATAGCTATCTTGGTACCGAATTACATCCATTCAGTCGTTTTAGCGTGAAGGAGTAACAAACATACACACATACAAACTTTCGCCTTTATAATATTAGTGTGATGTGATAATAAATATACTGACAAACTGAATTAAATCTAAAGAAGTAAAGTAAATCTAAAAAAGTAAAATTGAAGGTAAAAAAGGGCTATAATTAACACAGAATTTAGATCACCTTCTGCGGGAAGCGTACCCAAAAAGCTGGCATTAGTGTAATATATGTATTACGTTACTGCTCAGGTAACTAAAAAAAACGAGTGTGCCATACGACTGAAGTAAAACTTCTTTAGTTTAGCTCCATCTATCGGCCGGTATAACTTTGTTTTTTCTTTGCTTAATGTTAATGTTGCCATCTTGACATTTGTAAATGTCATTTAACCGGACATACTAACATAATAAAACATTTTTCTTTTTACATTTTTTATGTTGACATTGAAATTTACGTTAATCAACAACTTTCAACTTCCGCTCGTCTCGCCAGCTTACTCCCCAAGACAAGCGAGCGTAAATAAGTTTTAATTCAAAAAAATTATTTAAAAATACTCTTTTATTTTACAGTACTATAGTAATGTCCGTAAAAACAGATCTTTTGATTATCCAAGGCAAGGCTTGGTCCGCAATAGCTCTAATAATGAAGGCTCTACTGTAATCATATTATATAATTTTTTATACAGATGCTTCAAACAAAAACCGACCCTGTTGTGCCGGAGATGAATAAAAGTAAAGCAATCATCGTATATCCACTTCACCTTCTTCGTTTTATCGCTAAACTTAGTTTTATAGCACCTGACAATACTAAAGCATGTATACCTATAAAAAAAAAGGCAAACAAAGGCTAATAAAGCTCAGAATTGACGTCACACTTCGGTCTAGATCGTGAGAGACACCGAAATAGCTTTATATTGATCGCCCTAACTTGGAAGTTCATTTACAAATATTATAGCGGTGTATATTTTTAATAAGAACAATTTTAGGTCCGTGAAATAAAACGTTGCCGTGTCCTGGTATGAGAATAAAACCACTCCATCTCTTCCCACAAGTGTAAGAGCCAGCTTAAGAAAGATCCAAGGAACAGATTCTCATTGTACATTAAAATAGTGGGTTCGATTCCCGTGGTAACAAGTATTTGTAATCAAAAGAAAGAATAAAATTAAATACTTTTTATGAGTCTGGTTGTTTTAAGACCATGGTCCTTGTAGTTCCTGGGTCCCTAGACACAGGGAATCCTAGTCAGGGTCCAGGATCTATGTATGTGATCGTTGGGTGTTATTATTATTGAAAGGAAGAAAAGAAAGATACCTTCTGCGATCACCACGGCTTTTGTAAAGCGTGGTAATTATAATAATAATAATAATATGTGTGGACACCTCACGCAACGCCATCTAGCCCCAAACTAAGCAAAGCCTGTACTATGGGAACCAGATAGCTGATACAATACTTAAATACTTTTTTTTTTGTTTGTAAATACATACATAGAATACAATATAACACCCAACCCAACCCAATTATGGATGAGCGTCCAAAGTGGCGTTTTAAAAGGAAAGCCTATGTTGACGTTTTTCTGCGTATTGTGTATGTGTATGTTATATGTATTGTATATTGATGTATGTATTGCGTATGTGTGTATTATTATTCGATAGGGAATAGTAGTTGTGTTGAAGAATGTCGATTGCCAGCAGACCGGCAAGTCAAGTGATTGAGAGAGATTGATTGATTGAGTTAGTCTTATATGATTTTATAACAGTTAGCTTAATGTATATATAAATGGTTAAGTCAAGTAATTGGGTTGGGACAGATAGTGGTCGAACGCAAACCTATCAAACAATAAAATGGTGGAAAAAATACTACGATAAAATAAATAAATGAAAGAAAGTTCAAAACGATTACCTAATAAGCTACTACACTTCTTGTCAAAAGTCAATGGGCTGGGTAACAATTGATTTACAAAAAGATGACATTTCTTGAATTTTAATAGTAGCCTCGTCATCAGATTAATACGTCCCCATTGTTTGGACTCGGTCCTTCTTTGATAGAGGCACTATTTACCACCACAGTGGCCAAGCATGACCATGCTACACCTTCGATCGCATCATCATTTCCCATCAGGTGAGAGCGTGGTCAAATGCTAGACAAGTTTGAAGTAAAAAAAAAACGTACGGATTAAAACGTCAACTTGGGCGTTATAATTTATTCTATTATTGGACTAGGGAAAATCCTAATCTATACACATAAAAATTAATCTCCATTTCTTTTGGTCATTGCATCACACGTGAACGAAACGGAACATTTTCACTAATTCATTTTGTGTTGTATTTATTACTGTCAGGAGAATGTTCTTATGAAAGTTGAGTAAAAACTTAGAAAATTTTCATTACGCGAGCGAAACCGCAGGGTGCAGCTAGTCATAAATAAACTTGTCAATGAGCTCCTTACATTCAATATTGCGTCGACTGCCTGCTTCAACCTTTGGTCCCTATTCTAAGCTATAGGCTTACATTATTTGCAAAGGAATCAGTGATGAATGGAAGCTAAACTCTAGGAGAATTTCAGATGAAAACCAACCATTTAAGGTATTGTCTGCTTGAATTTATCATGGGCTTTTCACTGATTATAAATACATTTATTAGAGGCAATAGAAGGCTATGTACAGAGTGAAATGAAAGCAGAAGTCAGGTGAACCTCAATACCCATCGATTTAACTTCGTAGTTTATTGGTTGTTAATGGTGAAGGCAAAGAAGTTTCTTGGATGAAGGATAAATTTGTACATGGGATCGCTTGTCATCATACGTAAACTATGTCCCAGCTTTAGAAAAAAGTGGATGCACGCGTTCGCGATAGAATTTTTTGAAGTAAAACTTCTTTATACTCTCTCGACTTGGGGAGTAAGCTGGCGAGGCGAACGGAAGTTGAAAGTGTTGGTTAACGTAGATCTCCATTGTCAATCAACATAACAAAGTTAAAAATTTGTATTATAATTGGTATGTCCGGTAAACTGACAATTTACAATTGTCATGATGACGATATTAATATTAAACAAAGCAAAAACAAACTACTTGACACTGGCTAAATACACAAAAGTGTGGAGCCAAAACATTAAAAAAAGCAAAAACAAAGTTATACCGGCCGATAGATGGAGCTAACTAGGTGGTTTGCCAGTTATTCTGCCGCCAAGCAGTAGTGTGCAAGCACTGCTGTGTTCCGGTTTGAAGGGCACTGTAGCTAGTGAAATTACTGGGCAATTGAGACTTTATGATCTGATCTCACAGTCGAGTAATCTTGTTACCAGACTGTGCTGATGTCTCAGGATGATGTGCGCAGTGCAGTGTCGCTTGAAACTCTATGTTTTAGGGTTCCAAGTGACACTGTTCTGTTATGGGCGGCCGTAGCGCTTAACATCAGGTGAACGACTAGCTCGTCACATCATTCAATAACATAAAAAAAAAAGCTAAACTAAAGTTTTATATCCCTCGTTTTTTCTTTATTTTGAGCGCAGGCACTACCTTGTTGTAGCACCGCAGGACACCATATCGTAACGTGGTCAAACAACAAAATGAAAAAAGACATCACACATAACCCATTAGGCTAAGTTTTCACAAAAACGTATGCTAAACTAAACCAACCCCAGAGGAATAAGCTTTTACTCACCCCTGTAATAAGTTCCGCGATGACGTCACTCCTTACGCTAACTATGAGTAATTGCTCCAGCGGACTTTCCACTACGCTCTAGTTGACTATACGTACAATAATGATGTATATTTTGAAACTTCTAGAGAAGTAGGTTGGTTATTAATAGTCTGGTCATTAGTGCCTCATTATCATCAGCCAAAAGTATAGTACTACTGACTGACCTGCTTTCTTGACTGAGCTGCTTCAGCTCAGTGGGTAAGTAACCCTGCCTTCTGAACTGCAGGTTATGGGTTCGATCCCCACCAGGACAAACATTTGTGTGATGAACATCGATGTTTGTTCTGAGTCTGGGTGCTATATTGTATTCTATGTATACAAAATAAAAGTATGTAAGTATAGTTTAGAAAGAAAGTCGTGTTAGTTACACTATTTATAACTAAGGAACGGCTAACCGATTTGGCTGAATATTGGTGAGGAGGTACCTTAGAGCCAGGAGGTGGACATAGAATACTTTTTATCCCGTTTAACCGCGTTTTACTAACTCTCCCGTGCGAAGCCGGGGCGGGTCAGCTAGTAATAAAGACAATTGGTAATAATGAACGTGTCCAACTAAGTGGTTCTCTCATTTACTTCAATCAGTTTTCTGTTCCCATAGTACAAGCTTTGCTTAGTTTGAGGCTAGATAGCGCTGTATGAAATATCCACCAATATTTATAATTATTAATTAATATTATTTACTAGTGTTTCTATTCTGTAGAAATCGCGAGTGTTAGCTAAAAACTGAAAAAAAATTGTTTAGGGTTTCAACCAATATGGCTCCACCATTTTAAGTGATTTCCAAGAACAGAATCGACAAATACCGTCCATATACCGCCAATATATGATACAGACAGTCGACTGGTCGGTGTCGCAGTTAAATATAAGATAGCCGTTACGAGAGATGACTCCTCAGGGTGGTTTGACTCTGTTTAAAAAACCTCAACCAACAGATTTAATTTAAAAAATTCAAAGCTATCCACGATGTGTAGTAGGTAGTCTATACCGACCATAAAAAGAACAGGCAAATAAGCACACGAACAAACTCTGCACCTATACATGCACCTATTTACTCCGGGAGTAAAAACACATGTCTGTTCGATATGATTCTCCTTTTGAAGTCAGGTATAAATTATTTAAACTTTTTCCTACATATGTACGGTTTTATACTGCCGTGACTTTTATAATTTAAAACTAGGGTGTGACAAAGAAAATGTAGACCTTTCTAAATTGGCAGCGTTACATTCTAAGAATTGGTTTATAAGGTCGGCTATAGTTTTCCTTCAAATAATGAATATGAATGAAGTACGACTTTTTATTAAATGGAGTGGTTTCCACCTGCTGCCCACACAATGGCGGAGGGAATGTTGAACGATACTACCTATGCCACGAAATTATCTATACATTATGGCTCCATGTTTTCTTTAGAAAATAAAAGTACTCCGTAAATGGTGGCCATTATAATGAGTCCATTAATCTTACCCGTTTGTTTTGTGGAGGATATTTAAATAGATGTTAATTTTACTAAATCCGCCTTCTATCGTATTATATTAAGATTATCCTACAACAACAATTAAGGACTGAATGAACGGGGCAGTGCAAAAATTAGAAGTATTTACAGCATAACTTAAGATTTACTAATTCTTTATATCAATCAATCAATCAAATATTTATTTGCTAGAACACAATTTTCGAGAGATGTTAACTAGATAAGTTTCTTAAAATAATTAGACAATTTGTGTTCAACCTGCATGCAAGTGTGCAAATATTAAATAATATTTTTGTTACAGTTCATTTGGAATTCCTTAACATTATAAAATTCGTGTTGTAACAACCAGCCATACAAAGTTTTATTAAATTATTTACCCTTTAAATTTTTTATGTAATTTGGTATACAATTATATATTGATATGCACATATCATAATATGTATACAGATCATGTCTTACTTACCATAGTAAGTAAGACATGATCTGGGATATTAACTTCAATTTTTTACCAGCATTCAATCGGTATATAGGTTTTATTGTCACATAGACAAGGCAATATACTTTTTGTGCCTCAAATAAAATTATGGTAGGAGCTAGGCCAAGTTTCTAACTTTGTAATTGTCGAGTCTAGGACAAAATCTGAGCTGGCCGTGGCATGTTGAAAGCTTGCTTTATTTCGCTCCTGCTTTAGTCTTCATGGTAATTTTTAACAACCACAGAATAATTATACTCAACATTTACCATATCTCTAAGTTAAAACTTAAAATATAAGTACTGAAAAAGGCAAGAGCGAAACGAGCGTTCCTAGCTTCGCTTCTGCTATTGGTTTCTGACCTAACACAGCCAACTTTGCCCTAGACTAGCCAATCAGAACGATTTCGATTTCAGCTCTCATAGTTGTATTTCCAAATGCAACATTTATTTACCGTTTTAGTAAAATCATCTCGTTTTATAGAATCTATACATATAAAATTCAAAGTCCTAAGTTGAATGACTAAGTTATATATCAACGCAGAGCCTAAACCGCTGGTCCTAGAGACTTGAAATTTGAAGTGTGTGTTCTTTGTAAAGTTTAGGTATCCATTAAGAAAGGGTTTTCCGAAATTCCACTCCTAAGAGGGTGAAATGAGTGGTTTAATTTTCTATGAAAAATTATCTTCTTTGTTTCCTATAGGCCACGCGGGCGAAGCCAGAAACTAGTTTCTCATATTTACCAACTTATGTTGGTAAATCCACAGATTTACTTGTAAAAGCTAGAATTTTCGAATGAATTGGCTTTAACAGTAGCAGATATACAAGCAGAAAAATGTTCTTTCAAGTACGTACTTAATTATGAGTGATCTCTCCGAAGAGATTCAAGTCAAAGTAGCCGAGAGTGCTTTCTCACAAAATTGGTTCATATTTAGTCTCAGAAAAAGTATACTTTACCTTGAGATGAAGAATAATATAGCAGTAATGGACGACATAACCCGCGTTCTTCGTGTTTTTGCTAATAGCGAAAATGTGACGTGCGTCTGAATAAATATAATTTCTCCTTTTTCCTTCTAATTTTAAGAAGGAAGAAAGAGAGAGTACGTTTATTCACCACTGACAATGGATAAATAGTACCTACATAAAAAACAATAGCAATACTTCGCTGAATGATCAAAGATGCCGACACATCGTTACAGAAAAATGATACCCGCGACGCTTTCTCTTCCCTTTTTTATTAATAGTAGAAGGTCTATATTTCAAACCGGTGTGGCTTATGTATATACATGTATGATAGCTCGCAGAGGGCAGTTGTCATTGTTCCAAACTCCATACATTATTCAAATATTATAAAATACTAGCTTCTGCCCGCAGCTTCACCCACGTGGGCTATAGGAAACGAAGAACATTTTTAATAGATAATTCAACCATCCATTTCACCCTCTTAGGGATGAAATTTCAAAAAACCCTTTCTTAGTGGATACCTACACTTTATAAAAAACACACGCTCCAAATTTCAAGACTCTAGGACCAGCGGTCCAGGCTATGCGTTGATATATAAGTCAGTCATTCAGACGATAAGGACTTTTAGATCTATAGATTATTATTATTATTACATATTATTTTTGTTTATGGTGACTGATTCCAAATTAAAAAATGAGCCATTTCTTTTGAATACATAATTTATTGCCAGGAAAGTACTAGATATGTGTACAAGCCTTTGTGGTGTGGTGGTTGAGCAGGCCGGCTCATAACACGGAGGCGGAGGGTTCGATTCCCGCGGCAGGACAAATATTAGTGCGCAGAAAAAAAGCGCGAGTACTTGTTCTGTGTCTGGGTTTTGAGGCACAAATGGTGCTTTTTTTTATGTTAAGCAATGATTTGACGAGCTAGCCGTTCGCCTGATGTTAAACGACACGGCTGCCCATATCAGCTGCAGTGTCACTCGGAACTCTAAAGTATAGACGTTCGCGTGACACTGCACTGCGCACGTCATTCAGAGACATCAGCACAATCTAGTAATAAGATTACTAAACTGTGAGATCAGATCATAAAGTCTCATTTGCCCAGTAATTTCACTAGCTACAGTGCCCTTCAACCGGAACACGATAGTGCTTGCATACTACTGCTTGGTGGCAGAATTAACTGGCAAAGCGGTGGTACCTACCTAGACGAACTTTGCAGTAAAGTCCTACCACCTAGTAGGTCCTTTTTTAAAGTTGGAAGTGCTGACTAAACGTATTATGAAAAACGAATAAAGTACCAAGAGACCGGGGGAGTGATCATTGAACGTTGATTGTAACATATCAGGAGAAATTTCATTCCTAATTTGATTTTTTTTTTTTAGTAAAAATGCACATAAACTACGTATAAAACTGTCAAATCCATAAACATTATTGTTTTCCTCAGTTGCAATCAAGTTTTTTGATTGCCTAGCAGAAATACGGAGGTAGACTGAACGGTGAATCAATGAAAAAAAGATGGCGAAGTTTAAACGAATCCTAATTCAGATCAAATCGATTATCTTCAAGTTCGCGTTATAACGATTGAAAAGCTTGATTGGTGATGGAGTTCGAGAAAGCCGTAATCGAATTACAACGGAGACCTGACGTTGACTTTTTTGGAATCTTTTAAAATAATTTGCGACGAAATCAGATTTTTACTTGACATCGAAATACGAAGTACTGTTATACGTTTGACTTTTGTTTTGTATGTTGTAATTAACAAAAAGGGGTTTAATAGACTTCAATCGCCCTAATTCTTTACTAAGAAATACTTGGATGATGTTATCATCTTATATATTTTCCAGCCATTTTAATTTAAAAACCAAACTCATAAACCAATTTTGATAAGAAATTCTATGGATGCAATCTGAAATCCATCAAAACCACATTTTTTTAAAATTTGGACTATTTTACAAAGCGCTATCTAGTCCCAAACTAAGCAAAGCTTGTACTATGGGAACTAGATAACTGATACAATACTTAGATACTTTTTGTTTGTAAATACATACATAGAATATAATATAATACACAGACATATATAATAAATGTCTTTTCTTTCTTTCTTTCTACATAGAAGAAACATCGATACTCATCACCCAAATGTTTCCTGAAACCCAAATGATCCTGGGCGGGAAACGAACCCATCACACACAGTTCAGAAAGCAGGGCTACCACCAACTGAGCTCTGAACTGATTAGGTAAACCACTAAAAAAAAAAAAACGATTTTCGAATGACGCAGATGTGAGGCAAAAACGATGCGTGTATTTTTATAACAAAGCCAATCATTATCAGTGGTAAGGTTTTAGTTTACTAAAAGTGCACCAAAAAGTTTTTAATACTTTATCCATACAGTCGAGTCGTTATTGAAGCGAGATAGCTGTTGCGTTAGAACCTTGATAACGGGTTCAAACCCCATCCCGATTAGTATAGTAATACAACAATTATTGAGCTCCACCAGAATTCTTCAAGCACCCTGGTTTTAAACGGGTAACCATTGTCTATTTTGTATTAGAATGAAAACAATATACTGATTTAAAACCAGTGATGGTATTTTTCTCGTGTAGGCAAGTTAGCTTTGGTATCTGAATTTTTAGGCCACCTAAAAGGGTTCTGACTTGGCTTAACGATTTTTGTCTTAAAATATCCGGGACCGACGGCTTAACGTGCCCTCAAAAATATGACAGCGCTCAGTAAATTACCATTTATAGCGGTCACCATCAAAGTAGAGATCAGTTACGAATGGCTAGCGCTTTGATATGAACCTGTAACGATAATGTAGTAGTGCCTACTTAATCGAATCGAATATAGAAGTACCAATAAAAGCGCACACACATTTTACCTGCGAATTACCCACGATTAAAATTTTTCTGTATTACGTATTAATTTTGACAGTAAAAGCAAACTATGTGTAAAGTTTCATTCTAATCGGTTTATCCGTTTTGACGTGAAGGTCATCTAAACAAAGAGAAAACATGTCACATTTACCTACATATAAGTACAGATAGGTACATGCTAATAACACACTAGTTACATGCGGATTATTAAACGCACATAATCCTTCCCTACTTGTTGATTAAGCGCGCAACAGATACGGGTTTCCTTTGTCTGTGGCTTTTCCAGGATAAAGCCAATAAAAAAAACATTGTCAGAATTTCACGTAGTTTTTACGCTCTTTCTCTGCATTTATACTCTGAAAAACGTCAATTCCCACTACAATAAAGACAGAAGGCAATGTTAAACCTAAAAAAATATTTAACCATATTCAAGAACAAAAATTACGCTTTTTTGTTCCTAAATTGAAAGCCCGAACTCTAAATTGAAACAAACGAGCGCGCCTTTGTTTGGAAATAAAACCGAAAAGAAAACAAAAATAAATAAAAACTTAACCAGTAAAAATAGTATTAATCTAGCTTACCTTAGAGTTTTTAGTTGAGTGGCACGGGAACCAACAATTTTTTTTTTACTAAAACATTAATTTATTTCGGTCCCAGGGTCGCGACCGTTCAGCTGGGCGGCTCGGGCGAGACTGAGCGGAGCAATGGTTACTTTTACCTTTACCTGTTACTTTGTTTAGGGCGGGGGTTGATAGGGAGGTGACCGGCAAATTTAATACTCGATATTTATGTAATATGTTTTGCTATACTTGATATTGGTGACGCTGGAATATTTATAGTACTTTTCGAGCTACGCGCTACGAATCTACGTCGTAGATACTGCTACGAAATAAACGGTTACGGTTGTCCTTATGCTACGTTGTAGCGCTTGCTACGTAACAAAGTTAAGTTTTGCTGAAAATTAAGCTTTTTTACAAAAATAAAACTTTTTTGTTACATAATCATTGAGGTATATGTAAGTAGTTTTATAAACTTCGTAACCTTACTTTAGCCGGTGCGGCGTTGTATTTTCGTATTACTAAACCCACTTGCTCTACGACATAAGCTACGTCGTAGATCCTGACTGCGTCGCTAGGTGAGTTGTGAGAGTAAAACTAAAAAAATAAAACTTTGTTGTTGCTCTACATTATTAATGGACTTCAAAAAAGGAGGAGGTTCGTAATTCGGTTGTATTTTTGATGTTTGTTACCGCAGTACTCCGTCATTAATTTTATTTATTTTATTATTATCAGTTATAAATAAACCAATTGACTGACTGGCCCGATAGCTCAGTTGGTAGTACCCCTGCCTTCTGAACTGCAGGTCGTGGGTTCGATTCCCACCCAGCACAAACGTTTGTTTTGTGACGTTACACACAAACGTTTGTGATGAACATCGATGTTTGTTCTGTGTCTGGGTGTTTATACAGGGAGTAACAAAAACCCTGTTATATCCGCGAGCTGCGTATCCAGTGTCAACTCAAGGTTGTAGTAATACTAGTTCTATTTAAATACGAGACATACAAAACTTACGTGTGCTTTTTATTAATACCTTTTATGCCGTCACTAAAAATGTTTACGACCTCAGATATTGACAACATAGGTACTTGCACCACCGACGCAGCCTGCTGCCTGTTGCCCGCACCCCGCACCGCCCGCCATGCTACGCTAAGTCTATTCACCGCGCATACCTACTGCGACGGAACTAGATGCCATTCCACAGATTACTTCTTATGCGTTTTCCATACGTTTATGTGCCCTATACCACATACCACAACGTTGTAGGATTGCGAGACCGTAACTTAATGACGTAAAAGGTCTCTTTGACCAATAGTGGTAAGCACACAAGTGCTGCGCGCCGTTCTGCCGCACTGACATATTCTAATCATTTTACGTCAAGCAAAGGCTAAACAATCGAATTCACGTGTGATTTTGTATTGTTAAGAAACAAGATAGGTACATCATTTTTAGCTCTTAAAAGAGCTTTCAAAAACACATCACACAAATGCTTCTACCAAGGCACATTAACATATTGTAGTATTCGTCGTTAGAATACGACATCACACTCGACACTAAATTCGCGACGATCAAACTGGAAACGACTAAATTGCATGAGAGAGCACGTGCGACTGAGTTTAAGCCGCGGGCCGCGCCGCACCTATGCCGAGTGATGCCACGCCGCCCGCGCACCCCATTTCCCCGTAGGCACAGCTGCAGGAGCGGCATCCTACAAAAGAGCCGACAAAGGCGGCTCCCGTTTGTCGGTTCCGCGTTTGCTCTTCCCTTAGTTACTTAGCTATTTAAAAATAGGCACGGCTTGTGTCATAAACATTTTTGGGAAATTGTATTATTTTTTTGTGTTTAGATACTGCGTGTAACTTCAGATACGTATAACTTAGGTATTGTTAGACATTTTTATATGACTACTTGTAATGATCTGTACACATACTTCATTTATTTAACAGGGTTTTTGTTACTCCCTGTATTGTATTCTATGTATGTATTTACAAACAAAAAAAAAAAGTATCTAAGTATTGTATCAGTTATCTGGTTCCCATAGTACAAGCTTTGCTTAGTTTGGGGCTAGATGGCGCTGTGTGAAATGTCCACACATATTTATTTATTTATTTAAAAAAAAAAAAAAACAGAAAATTCTTTTTTATTTAAAAGAATAAATTAGTCTAATAGAAATTTCACAAAAATTAGTTCAGTGGCTTGGATTTTAAATATACCTACATATAATATATTTATAATTGGAAAACATATGTCATCCAAGTACTTCTGAGTATGAAATCAATCCAATATAAGTCACATTAACCCTTTTGAAAGAATATTATCTTACTTGTACTTCGCAATATCTGGAAATCTTTTCCACCAAAGTATTAGATTTTTACCCCATCCCTAATTCAGTTCATTAACAACATGGTTCTATCATTCTAGCATACCGTCCACCGAGCCATAATTCTACGCGTTACAGCCAACCTCCCACATTCATGCCACCATCTCTTTCGCACTACACCAACTCACGGAACAAGTAAGCGAGATGGATATAGGTTGTGTGGTTTGTCGGTAATAGTCAGTGCTGCCATTAGTTTAAATTTCCGCCGTTGTCGGGTCTGATTTGGTCTGGTGATATTATCCAGGTGTTATTATAATGTCATTGTTTTATTACCCATTTTGGTGAATTTCTTTTATTAGTATAGTAAATTAAATTTACTGTTTAATTAACTGTTTCTAGGTGGTAGGACTTTTTTGGAAAGTTCGTTTAGGTGAACCACTGCTTTGCCAGCTATTCTGTCGCCAAGATGATGCAGATGCAGTTCCAGTTTGAAAAGCCCTATAAGTAATTAAATTACTGAGTAAATGAGACTTTACGACCTAATCTCACAGCCTAGTAATTTTTAGAAAAATCAGTAAAGCCATTTTGGCGTGAAAACCACAATACAAACAAATATTTTTTTATGTTTTGGCGCTTTTACGTAGATAGATACAGACTTGTAATATGTTATAAATATGTTAAAACGGGCGATCTTATCATTGAAAGCGGTCTCTTCAAAACAACTTTTGTAATATAATCTCAGTAGAAAAAATAATATTATTACACAGTAAGAAGAGATAGTGACATACAGCGAGACACTTCTATAGAATATATAGAGAATTTTTGATGTACGTATAACGTTTGACTATAACTCAACTAATGTTAAGCAACGATGATGATTCAAAGATGTAGAACGTTGACCTATAAATGTATTTATAAGACATAATAATCAGCCAATTTACCAATAAAATAGAATAAATAAATAAATAAAATAATAGACAGCCGCTGGGGTGTGGCGGTTGAGCACATCACCCATATCCTGGAGGTGGCGGGTTCGATTTCCTCGGCAGGACAAGTATTCGTGCACAGAAAAGAAGCGCAAATACTTGTTCTGAGTCTGGGTGTTGTGATACCACGGTCCTAGTAGTTCCAGGGTCCCTAAACACAGGGAATCCTAGTCCAGGATCTATGTATGTGATCGTTAGGCATTTATTATTAATATTATTATTATTTGTGGACATTTCACATAGCGCTATCTAGCTCCAAACTAAGCAAAGCTTATACTATGGAAACCACATAACTGATAGATTACTTTTTTGTTTTGTAAATATATACATAGAATACAATATAACACCCAGACACAGAACAAAGATCGATAGTCATCACACAAATGCTTGTCCTGGTTGGGAATTGAACCCACAACCTACAGCTCAGAAAGGTCACTACCAAGTGAGTTTTCGAGCCAGTAATTAATTTATGACTATCAAATGAGTAGTACGTACAGGTTAAAATAAAAAATACTTTATAATAAGAAAAAGCTGTAAAAAAGAACTCTTAAGTGGGTCAAAAACGTAACTCCAAAGTTTTCTAACAAACAAACAGTTTTGTTTCATTTTCACCACAAAGAAGGGGATTACGGAAACTTTTCGCGGCTAGCCTGAGGATATATGAAGGAAACAATGTATCCATGGATAAAGATTAAACTGGTAGCAATGTGAGATTTACTAATCTTGGGGCGAGTTTCACCAAGTCTCAGTTAACAGCTGTTGTTGAAGATGCGAATGGTAGAACCTTGCCCCCTCCCCCCCCCCCACCCCCCGAGCATAAAGGTTTTTGCAACAATTGAAGGGATGAGATCAAGAAGGGTTTAACTGATTTTTTCACAATATGACTTATGGGTATCTTTGGATTCAGTACCCTTACTCCATAATAGGAAGATATCCTCCTCATTTAAAATCCCTAGGTCTACTGGTTTAGGCTGCACGTGGTCTACCAGTCAGTCAGTCAGTAATTAAACCCACAACCTACAGTTCAGAAGGCTGAGCTACTACCAACTGAGCTATCAGGCCAGTCAGTTATGTTTAGATAGTGTAACTCACCCTGAAGTTTGTTTGCAACTGGGTTGAACCCTTGTTTGTTATGATTTTATCGACTTACAGAGACAGAGACAGAGTTTTAACAAGATTTATTTTTGTGCCAACTGCGCAAATGTAACAATTTTCCAGGATTTAGTAAGTTTGGTCAGTTAAAGCCGAATATATTGTCAAAGTACGTATTGTATGGAGCGTACGTTTCGAATATAATATCTATTAAAGCCTATATTAATCAGTGATAATATAGCATTCAAAAAGTGAAAAAAAAAAATTAAAATGATCCAATACTTTTGTGCCAATTCGTTACAAACATACTTACATACAAATCTTTCCTATTTATAATATTAGTATAGATTGATACATAATAAAAATAATAGTAATAATGATAACAATAATAGTAATAATAATAGGTAATAATAACGCCAGCTTATTTTAAAATGGGCTTATGCTGTTAATCTCTACCCACCTTTAAAGCGTCACCGAGCAGGAGGGCAGGCACTTAAGGCATCCAGTGATTGTTGGGCGTTATTATTATTAGTATCTGTATTTTGCATATTAGTATTCTGATATATCTATACATATAAAATTCAAAGTCCTGACTGACTGACTATATATCAACGCACAGCCTAAACCGCTGGTTCTAGAGACTTGAAATTTGGAGGATGCTTTCTTTGTAAACTAATTATGACCTTTAAAAGTGCTAACATAAATTAATAAATATTTGTGAACATTTTACACGGCGCCATCTAGCCCCAAAGCAAGCAAATCTTATACTATAGGAACCAGATAACTGATACAATACTTAGATACTTATTGTTTATAAATAAATATATAAAATACAATACAACACCCAGACACAGAATAAACATCGATGTTCATCACACAAATGTTTGTCCTGTGTAGGAATAGAACCCACAACTTGCAGTTCAGAAGGCAGAGCTACTACCAACTGAGCTATCAGGTCAGTTTAATAGCCTATTTGCAATAAATCTTTGACTTTGACTTGACTTAACACTATATAGGCTTATTTCTTGCGTAAATGAGTAGCAGAAGTGAACCTTGCCTACACGAGAAGTATCACAATAATAACTAATAACTAAAGGCGAAAGTTTACATGTATGTGTGTATGTTTGTTACTTCTTCACGCTTAAACGGCTAAATGGATTTAGATGAAATTCGGTACCAAAATAGCTTATACCCTAGAATAACATATAGGCTTTTATCCAGGAAAAATGAAATGTTCCCGTGGAATGAGCAATTAATTAAAATACTTTTTATCCGCGGGTGAAACCATGGGGCGCAATTTATAATAAAATATATGGTTGCCCCGATTTTCTCTCCCCTAAGTAAATAAACTGTTTCATGGGTAGAGTCGTTGGAGGAAAAAATAAAGAACTGCGCTCTGTTCATTATTTCATTTTATTATATTTTGGAACTTAATACTATATTTTTACAATTATGGTAGACTTGCATCTCAGCCCTACTTTAAATATTAAGTTAGTTTAGTATTGCTGTAAAGGTCGGTTGAGACTAACATTACTAACATGTCAAAAGCTCCGAGTTTCCTTAGCTTCACTAAACGGTCCCAACCGCAGACCAGCGCCGGTTCGTAAGAACTAGCACCATACTGAGTTGGGGCCGGTTCGTGACAGAACTATGAAAGCGACGTTCTTTTGTTCTGTTCTTATACAAAATAAATATGCTTTTATTCTTTCAAAAGAAGTACATATTGTTCTGAGTCTGGGTGTTGTGGGACCATGGTCTTCGTAGTTCCTGGGTCCCTGGACATAGGAAACCTTAGTTAGGGTCCAGGATCTATGTATGTGATGATTGGGTGTTATTAATATTATTATTATTATTATCATCTACATATACCTACTACCCACAATCTTGCTAAGACATTGGTAAGAATGTTTATTATTAGTCAGACGTGTTGATTTTGTTGTCCAAAATCCTTAACTAAATCTAATTTGAAAGCTCTAAAAAATCTGTCCTTTTCATGAAGGTCGAAATGACAAGGACAGCAGCATTTTTAGAGCTGTCCAATTAGACCAATCTAAAGGGTTCAGACGATGCGACATTTATGACAATAAAAACATTTTGAATCAGTTCTTAAAGAAAAACATGTGCATAGGTATTATTAATTTAGTAGACACTTAATTAATTACATGTTTTAATTTTCGCATATAGTTACGTATTAAAAGTATATTATGAAGTATATATTTGTATAGATTTCGTGCAGTTTTAATAAGTTAAATGTAAATGTATCCAAGAGAGTGGTGCATTTTTATAATTATCAAAGCAGTCTGAAACTACGTCAGTACTTTTAAAGAATATATATTAATTGGTCAAAGCATCAAATTATATCGAATTACTTACGTGTATTAAAAAAATTGTATTTAAAAAGTAACATACCTATTTATGTAAAAATACAATAATAAATTGTGTTTTTTTTTACCTCAATAATGATCTTGCTACAAGTCCCTAATGCCAACGTCTGAACCCGCCCTTAAATTCCGATACGCTAATCTAAGGGTGAGCGCTCACTACCGTATCGTCGATACGCACCGCAACTCTCTTCTATCTACATAAGGTACTGACGTAGCGCTGTTGCTTACAATATTGACATACAATGTTATAATAATCCTATTATATTAGGTGGTAATGTTACTCAGATATTTGAAAAAAAAATGTGTATCAAATTCTAAATTTTAAAATTTCTATATCACAAAATAAAAAAAATCTAAAATGTAACGATTACATAATATTTAAAAATCACAGAAACAACTTATAATTGAAGGGGTGAGAATAAAAAGGTTTTAATTGATTATTTTCACAAAATGACTTAAGGGTATCGTTTGATTCAGCGTGAAATTATCTTCTATAATACGTTCTCAAAATACCGAAATGTGGCTTAAATCTCGAGATTTTGAGTCTAAAAACGGTTTATCTGTCACAGGAATATAGTTCGCTTAACATAAAAACATTATTATATTATATTTTTACATTAATTGTATGAATTAGTACTATACTTAGTATTTCAAGCAACTGAAACTTACATAAACCTTTTCTATAACCTTATAAGCACTCTACATTAAAATGAAGCCGTTGAAGTTTTAAGTCAATTTTCTCGAAACTAACAATTTGTCAGTTAAACCCTTTTTATTCTCAAACCTTCAATTGTCGTCAGTCCGCAAAAACTTAGTCGAAAATCTGAGTTTCCATTCCCACCCTGTATTTGTAAACATGATACATTTATTAGTGACGTCAAATCTAACCTACCGAACATTGAAACAGCGGCTACAGATAGAATTATTGAATGGAATCTTCGAGAAAAGGTTCCGCATTAATCCAGTTTTAGATCGAAAGCACAGTCGTACCTATGCAGAAATACATAACTTACAAACACTCGGATGTTAACTCAATTAACCATTAACCAGTCTTGCTTTACCTTGCTTTTAATTACAAAGTGACATTTCGTATCATACATGTCAAACTTCACGTATCATTGTATTAGCTTTGATACGTTTTCACTCATTAATAATTTCGTAACGAACAAAATGATACAATGACACGTTTCGTGTGACTGCAGCCTTACCAATGAGTTAGTTTCACATAGAGCTATACGAAAAATGATTAAAATTCACTTAAGATGAGACCATTATTATACAAATGATTCCCACAATTGATTAGAAAGTCAAGAAATTAGTTGCGTATAGTATTTTTACTTTTATTTATTATTACAAAACAGTTTACACAATTAATGTAATCAATTCGCAATTACATTAAAATCAATAGAATATTTTTTAGAACAATTACAACAAGTCACCATACGGAATTTAAATTGCAGTTCTAAGTGAAACCAGCCCATTTCAATAACGAATCAGAGCAGAACTGTCAAACCATCCAACCAATCGCACTCCAATTGCGATGCGTATGCGCCAATAGGACGCGCACTTGAAGAGATTCACAGCTCCGTGTGAGTGGAGGGAAATTTCTTCAAAACAGCGTGATATAGATTATAAAAGGCGTAGACAGATACGCTCACGATGACCAGAAGAGTGCCGCCGAAGACAAAGCTTAGGAAATTTCCGTCTATCATTGTCGTCCCACGGAGGCTTCTAGCTTCTCCGTAGAACAGGTCTTTGGTACCTGAACCGACGGCTTTCCGCTCTTCCATCATTCTCTTCATGGACGACAGCCGTTCTTTCAGCTCGTCTATTGACTCCATCATGTCTTCTGACGCTGTAAATAAGGGTGTTTTAGTGGCTAAAAGTACGCTTAAACATTTTGTTTTGACGGGTTACATTTTTCGAATTATTTCCGAACAATAAACACGCATTGTTCTACACGTATTTTATTCTCTTATTTTCAAAAACGGAAAATATAAATATGTAAATTGTATTACTTTAAATTGCTATTAATGATATTCAAACCAGGTACAAACAGATTCGACCAGAGAGATTCGAATACAAATATAAAATACTTTTTCTCGGCGTATTGATATTTTGGGGTAAATAGCATTCTAAATTTTATCCCATGACCAAAGTATTTCCTCAGAATCAGTTTGCTGCTTCAGCATCGAGTGGTAACAAACACACAAACTTTCACATATAAATATTAAGTAGTTTAGTAGGTACAGCAAACCTCTCTAAATTTTGTAAATGTTTTTAACAATGTGCTTTATTTCAGTAAACTACATGCAGCCCAGCCCGCCAACCCACCAGTGGGTAGCGTATCCAATATGCTAGCAGCATTGTCAAGTAAATTTGTTCTACTATTTATATCAAGTAGGAAAAGAACTCCTTGGACAGTGCATAAAACAGCAGTAAGTATTTTACTTTTCCTTTTTTAGGTTACGAGCTCGAGAAGCAATTTTACAGTTAAGTTTAGATCCCCTAAACAGTTAATCAGTTTGTAGAACTGTACGGACTTAGGCTTAATTTTAACTAAGACTTAATTTTATTAATCGTAATGGAATTTAGCTTATATAGATACAGTAAACAGTACGTAACAGGTGTAATGATCTATGTTAAATTTAAGTAATCTTGCAATTCAGCAATAGTTAGGACGTTTCTGTAAAGTTCGTCTAGATAGGTACCATCGCTTTGCCAGTTATTCTACCGCCAAACAGTATTGAGTAAGCAAATGAGATTTTATGATCTAGACTGCGCTGATGTCTCAGGATGACGTACGCAGTGCAGTGTCATGCGAAACTATACTTTAGAGTTCGGAGTGAGACTGCAACTGATATGGACAATCGTGTCGCTTAACATCAGAGGAACGCTCTCATACTTCGTCATCGCCCATCGCCCTTATCATATGAATAAAATCAATGACAGGAAGCACATAAAGAATTAGCCGCGCCGGCTTGATGTCGATGACTATTAGAATAATTAACCTCCAAAAGCAAATAAATATATCCAAAACACAGTCTAATTAAAGACTTACCATCATTTTCCCTTTCTGGACTCATTTTGCACAGTAATTTTGTAATATCACTAGAAAACTACGTTGTTTTTGCTTCCCGACTCCCGGTGTCCCGAAGATGGCTATGGCGCAAACGCGGAGGGAACTCCTGGATTGGCGGGGTTATTGATCGCGCCCGGGACTGCCTAGCTCGGTTCTAGTGCACAAAGAGAAGCTACATTTAGGGTCATTGTGGCAACAGTGTAAATATTGTGAATTATTTTTTATCATACAGTTAATTTTTTCGTTGTTTTTGTTTTGGCTTCACACTTTTGTGTATTTAGCCAGTGTCAAGTATTTGATAATTTCTCAAGTTAAGTCAAAAGTCAAGTCAAGTCACAGTTCAAGTCATCAACTTAAGTCATAGTCTAGTCAAGTCATACTCCTAGTAAAAGTTTTGGAAAATAAAACAATGCGGTGACGCAATCTTTTTCGTTTTCCCGCCAAAACTTTACAGTTAATTTAATCTTGAATTTAAAATTATTTGTGATTTGTATAAATTATTGGAACCTAGTTTAGGCATTTTTCATATTATTTCCGGCGAAAGAGGCCTGGATTATATAGGAGGCCCGTATAATTCGAGCCCTGAGCCTAGTGTGGGGACCCAGGTTTTTCTAACCTAATGTAATGTACTTATTTGCCTTTATCCAAATATTTTTTTTAAATTTTTCATTGTGGGAACAGTCGATCAGTACTTCTTTAAGCAGCGTAAGCACGTCATTTTATTACTCAATGTTTTTATTTTTTTAAAACTATTTATGTAGACTATTCAGCAATTTTTATTGGAAAAAAAGCAGGCGTATATCTTTAACAAAGAAGAAGATAACGTGGTTAAAAAAATAGGATAGATTGTACTCATATGTGTACACAGTGGTCCACATATGAGTACAGTATATGTACTCATATGTGTATGAGTACAGTATATGTACTCATATGTGTGTGTCGGAGCCCATTCGTGACACCATGTAGCATTGTCTTATTGTTTTTGTGTTACGTATTTTTTATCAGTTGTGTGTCACGAATAAATGTTTTTCTTTCTTTTCTTTCTTTTCTTTACACAATGGATCCAGACACAGCAAATAAAGCAGGTTTATTTAAAATAAAACAAGTTCTATCTAGTAAAGGTTGTATATGAGGCGCTGGCAGGGTCGCCATTTAAAAGTTGTTTAGACTTAGGGTTGATTGTGCATTATATTGATAATGAAAGATGGCGTTGCAGTGCACAAGTGTATTGCTCGGCTTCTACGTGATGACTATTCTAACTTACTAACTTATGTTACGTCGGCTAAACTATATAGGTCGAGCGTGTTCATACACTACAATCTACTGTTTTTTATTTTATTTAAATTACCATAATGTCAGTCAGTTATTAATCCAGACCAATGTAGAACATAAAATTATCTGTTTAAACATTACAACCTGTAAATTGATAAACCTAACTTTTTATTGCTGACAGGTAAATAATCAAAGTACTTTACCGTGATTTGAACTACCAAAAAAAAACATATCATTTCATTTCAATACAAAATCCATGTGTGGAGTTTTGGCGGGAAAACGAAAAAGATCGCGTCACTGCATTGTATTATTTTCCAAAACTTGTGTTATTTTCAGTTTTAGTGCATAAACTTGATGGCGTTTATTCCTTAAGTGCTGGATTACAGGCGTGAGTGTGGGAAAGTAGTGTAATGATGGTGAAACGTTTATTTTTGTGTTGTTTCCAGAACCCCATAGAAGCTTCTGGTAAAGTTGCCACCACTTCACTAGGAGTATGACTTGACTAGACTAGACTAGATTATGACTTGACTTGATGACTTGGACTATGACTTGACATGACACATATATCTAATACCTTTTAACTTAATTATGTCAACTACAACCAAACCAAAAACAAAAAAACCATGTATGCTGCAAGATTTATTTAAACAGCAGTATTTACTATCCAGTTTGTGTAAGGGGAGACTTTAGTGCTGACTCCAGGGAATTCAGCTTGAGCGCATCCGCGACCCCAGGATACGACGCCAACAACTATTCCTCTGAAGTACATTGGCCCTCCGGAGTCACCCTGGCAGGCGTCCTTGCCTCCGACGTCCAGGATACCAGCGCAGATCATGTTCTCGGTGACAATACTAGGAGAGTAACGCCTGGCACAGATATCGTGATTGACTGTCAATATGGTCACGTCAAGGAGTTGGGGAGACGCAACACCTCCTTGCTATAACAGAAAATTATTAAAAGTTTTTTTTGGTTTTGGTTTGGCTCCAGACTTTTATGTATTTAGCCAGTGTCAAGTAATTGATAATTTCTCAAGTTAATTAATATATATGTGTCAAGTCAAATCGGAGTCCAAGTCATCAAGTTAAGTCATAATCTAGTCTAGTCTAGTCAAGTCATACTCCTAGTAAAGTGGTGGCAACTTTAGCAGAAGCTTCTATGGGGTTTTGGAAACAACACGAAATGAAACGTTTCACCATCATTATACCACATTCCGACACTCATGCCTTAACGATGTTGTCCAGGACTTAACGAATAAAATGCCACCAACTTTATGCACAAACACTGAAAATAACATAAGTTTTGGAAAATAATACAATGCGGTGACGCGATCTTTTTCGTTTTCCCACCAAAACTCCTCTAATTAAACGTTAAAAAAAAACTAGTGTGCATTAGACCACACGACTGAAGTAAAACTTATTTAGTTTAGCTCCATCTATCGGCCGGTACAACTTTGTTTATGTCGCCATCTTGACAATTGTAAATTGTCATTTAACCGGACATAACATAATAATAGGAGTTTTGGCGGAAAAACGAAAAAGATCGCGTCGCCACATTGTATTATTTTCCAAAACTTGTGTTATTTTCAGTGCTCTTGCTCTTTTTTAACGTACTACTTACATTTTTGTTTTTTACCAAAGTTTGTTTATCTGTCAATGTGGAGTAAAAGCCTTACCAGATGTTTCGCCGCTGCTGAATAAAAATCCTCCAAGCTTACACATACTCCAAACTCATGGATTCTAGCTCACCCGACCAATAATCAATAATAACTAGTTGACCCGCCCCGGCTTCGCACAGGTGAATTAGTAAAACACGGTCAAACGGGATAAAAAGTCATATATCCATCTCCTGGTTAAGCATCAAATTTCAGCCAAATCAGTTAAGCAGTTCTCGAGCTCTAAATAGTGTAACTAACACGACTTTCTTACGACACGACTTACCATAGTATTTATAATTTATATATTATTATTATGTATTTATACTTATATATTATCTAGTATATATTTATCAGTTATATTGGTCTTTACCTATGAAATTGCCGTTTTGTTTGAAAAAAGTTAAAGTATTTTTTTTTCGAACTTGTTTATTTCTTTTATTCAAAGTAATCACCCCTGCAATCAATGCATCTTTGCCAACGCTGTGGCAGTTTATGGATGCCCTTCTTGAAAAAATCAGCAGGACGGGAGACAACAAACTCTTCAAAGGCGTTTTGTACTGCCTCTCGGGAATTGAATTTTTTTCCCGCTAAAAAGTTGTCCAAATTTTGGAAAAAGTAATAGTCGGTAGGCGCAAGATCTGGTGAGTATGGCGGATGAGGGAGAGCTTCCAAACCCAACTCATGCAGCTTAGAGACGGTCTGTTGTGCATTATGGGGTCGCGCGTTGTCGTGAAGTAGCAGTGGAGACGACCGATTGACCAATGCTGGTTGCAGACGTGCGAGTTTCGAATATAATATATCATAAACTTTCAATAAATAAAAAAAAAACCTAACTATCTAGTAGGTATTTAAGAAAACTGATTCATCTTCACTTACAGTAACAGCTCCCCAGCCAGCGTGTACCACGGACATGTTATCGGGGACTTCGTAACCCCGGGGTGGGATGAAGCCGGGCTGCACTGCCGAGCTGAACACCAGTTGAGTTGCTAGTCGGACAATGGTGATATCTCCCTCATTGCCAAGTGAACCATAGGTTATGTGGTTGAACGCCTCCCTGATGTAAATAACTTGTCCCCCTGTGTTGCGGTAGGTGGCTCCAGCACGGATACGACGCCATTCGGGCTGGTACGGCCTGGAATACAGCGAAAGGATAACGAAGACAGCAGGCTAATGCCTACTTTTTAATAATTTTCTATCAGTACCCACGACTACCAATAGCCGTCACGTAACTTTGGGTCGATGCTTAAAATCATTAATAGATTGTGATCTGCATTTGGGTTAGTATAAAGTTGATTCATTTCATTTCAAAAATTCTTTATTTTAATATGTATTACATGTTACGTACAACTTAGCGCTAGAATCTAAGCTATAACTGTCTTAAAATTAAAATGTTTTACAGGCTAAAGACCGCCTTTTAAAACTTTTAGTACAATACGTAAAAAATTTGATGTTCTCATTAAATCATAATCGAGAGTAGTTACTTCCTACGTTTATGTCCTAAGAAATAATTGGATTATCGTAAAGTGATCTTTACACAGTTTAAATGCATACATAGTATAGATAAGTATACCTACACAGTTTATATTTTACTGTAAAAAAATAGATAAATAAATTCTATTATTAATCTGTGGTTACCTAATTTAATTAATTTATACTAATAAACATAATATACGAAATAAAAAACATTATAAATAATAACGCCTAATGATCACATTCACAGATCCCGGACCCAAACTAGGATTTCCTGTGTCTAGGGACCCAGGAACTACGAGGACTATGGTCCCACAATACTCAGACTTCGAACAAGTATTTGCGCTTTTTTCTGTGCACAAACACTTGTCCTGCCACGGGAATCGAATCTGCCTCCGGGTTATGAGCCGACCTGCTCAACCACCACACCACAGAGATCTGCGTGAACCAACTTCAACTTCCGTTCGACTCGCATCCACCAACTTACTCCCCAAGTCAAGCGTGCGTAAAGAAGTTTTACTTCAAAAACTGACTCTACATTGAAGTCATCAAAAACGTAGTTCTTTTGCACGGAATTAAGAATTTGGCAATGTCAATATATACGTACCAGCCAGAAAAGCAATGAGCAGCAGATAATATGTACATATTATTCAAGATGGTGCCCGCGCACGAGTGACCCCAGGCGCCAGAGAAGACGCCCAGATAGTCTACTTGCACAAGAGAGGGGTAGCTCTCGATGGTGGTAGGGTCACCCCCCACTATACGGCTGGGCAAGGCGAAGCATGCTGTACCTAAGAAATAGTAATAGCTTTTTTTTGGTTCCACACTTTTGTGTATTTAGCCAGTGTCAAGTAATTGATGAGTAATTTCTCAAGTATATAGTTAATTAATATATATATATTAACTAACTAATTAACTATAGTTGATTAATATATATGTATATATATGTGTGTATGTCAATATCAAGTTAAATCAAGTCATAGTCTAGTCAAGTCATACTCCTAGTAAAGTGTTGGCAACTTTACTAGAAGCTTTTATGTAGTTTTGGAAACAGCACGAAAAAAACGTTTCACCATCATTATACCATTTTCTCACGCTCATGCCTGTAAACCAGCTCTTAATGAATAAAATGCCACCAATTTTATGTACTAACACTGAAAATAACACAAGTTTTGGAAAATAATACAATGCGGCGACGCGATATTTTCGTTTTCCCACCAAAACTCAATAATAGTTTTATAATTATCAAGTTATTGTACAATATTACTTAACATCTGAAAGTCAAAACCGACTCGTTATATTAATAAAATACGCTTTTTTTAGTCCAAATTTTCGTTATCTATGCTGGACGATGACAAAAGACCCGTGTCTTGGTTTTATTCGGTTATCCATCCCCTATAAATTGGGTGTATAGGTAATGGTTGTGGCACTTTTTAATGGATTGGCTTCCATGTAGGGACTAATTGAGATCAGCAGCGTATATAAAAAAATATAACGAAAATCTACCTCCCAGTAATATAAGCGTCAACACCTTAAACACTGCCATTTTATTGTTCACTATAGAGAACTGGTGCAATATTTATAATTGTTCAATTTTTATACATTAATAATCCAGCCACTATCTAATGTTTAAGTAGAATTAATACTTTGGTATTAATTTTTATCTAATTTGAGCCGATTTTTCTATTATCAGATAATTTCCATCAATATTTTAGGTTTATTAAGTAGTTTTATAACCAAATGTTAAGAACTCTTTGCCCGTTTCGATTGTACGTCTGGAATTGAATACTGTTTTTGACAATTTTAATCATTTATTTATTTCTTACTAGTTGGTAGGACTTTATTGCAAAGTTCGTCTAGGTAGGTACCACCGCTTTGCCAGTTATTCTGCCGCCAAGCAGTAGTGCGCAAGCACTGCTGTGTTCCGGTTTGAAGGGCACTGTAGCTAGTGAAATTACTGGGCAAATGAGACTTTATGATCTGATTTCACAGTTTAGTATAATCTTATTACTAGATTGTGCTGATGTCTCAGGATGACGTGCGCAGTGCAGTGTCACGCGAAACTCTATACTTTAGAGTTCCGAGTAACACTGCAGCTGATATGGGCAGCCGTGTCGTTTAACATCAGGCGCACGGCTAGCTCGTCAGGTCATTTATTAAAAAAAAAAAAAAAAAAAATTAAGACAGCTTGTACATAATTTTTATACAATAATGGAAATTCTATTCTATTCTAACCTAATACTAAAGAAGCAATTGAGAGGTACATAACATACGAGCCATTGTTACATACTCAAAAAGTTATATGTAATTTATTTGAGAAAAAAAAGTAAATTATAGTGTCGGATAAAAAATATTTCAGATTAGGTTAAATCTGCATCGGTTTTTTTCTATGTGGATTAATAAATAAATTGTATTAAATGTTAAAAAAAATAAGCGTTTTATTTTTTTAATTACAAGGATGTTTGGGTTGAAGTTTGGATCGTGCCCTTAAAGGATTGATTATAATTTAAATATTTTGTAAGTTATTTATAAATATTAGAATTTTCCAGATTCGGACTTCAATTACTATTTTTCTGATTGACTGTTTGACTGTATACTCCGACCACCACCGGCCAGTACACAGGTGTTTTTGAAAAGTTTACCTCGGCTTTTGCTTTACATGTTTTTTGTAGGTTATGAAATGACACGACGAGCTAGTCATTCACCTGATGTTCAGCGACATAGCTGCCCATAAGAGATGATGTGATACTCTGAACTCTAAAGTATAGAGTTTCTCGTGACATTGCTCAGTGCACGTCATCCTGAGACATCAGCACAGCCTAGTAATATGATGACTTTGACAGCCTCTGGTGAGTGGTTAAGCCGGTTGGCTCATAACCGAGACGCAGCGAGTTCCCGCGACAGGACAAGTATTTATGCACGGATAAAAGTGAAAATACTTGTTCTGTGTCTGGGCGTTGTGGGACCATGGTCGACGTATGTCCCTGGTCCCTAAACGCAGGGAATCCTAGTTAGGGTCCAGGATCTATGTATGTGCTCGTTGGGCGTTATTATATATTTATTATTTATTATAGACTGTGAGATTGTGTAATAAAGCACAATTTACCAATTAATTTCATTTGCGTGCCCTTCGAACTGGAATACAGTAGTGCTTGCACACTACTGCTTGGCGGCTGAATTACTGGCAGAGCGGTGGTACCTACCTAGACGAACTTTGCAGAATAGTCTTACCACCTAGTGATATGTTATTAATAGTACGTAGTTAGTACTAGGTACTACTAAAACAATGTAACGTTTTAGTAGTAGCTAGTATGATTGTAGTAATCAATTGAACAGACATCGTACCACTTTTATATTCTCACATTTATGTTAATTAGTAATAAGGATAGGAATAGGGAACAAGGATTAGGGCTATGACTGCTTTATTTTTCAGAAAAGGTTGTTAAATAAAAACAGAAATTTAAGAGTTTATTTCTTTACGCAGTGAACAACATTAACATTAGCAACGAAGAACATAATTGTAACACTTAAGACGCAGTTGCCACGATCCAGTTGGTATAAGAAGCAACTCTGGTGCTAACTCTAGGGAATTCAGCTAGAGCACAGCCTTCACCCCAAGACACGATCCCGATCAGGATTTCTCCGTAATACAGAGGACCTCCGAAGTCACCCTGGCAGGCATCCTTACCGCCGATGTCCAGGATACCAGCGCAGATCATGTTCTCAGTGACGATTCCAGGCTCGGGTGCGTTCAGGTAGCGTTCTTGACATACCTCACGGTTGACCTTGAAGACCGTCACGTCCAAGAGTTCGGAAGACGCCGGACCTTCTTCCTGTTCATAAAAGATTAGATTATCTACTATATCGGGGTTCATAAAAGATTAGATTATCTACTATATCGGGGATTAGATAAGGGAAACTTTGGGCATCACACTAATATTATAAAAGCGAAAGTTTGTATGTGTGTATGTGGGTATGTTTGTTACTCCTTCACGGCTGAATGGATTTAGATGAAATTTGGTTCCAAAATAGCTTATACACCGGATTAACATATAGGTTATATTTTATCCCGGAAAAGTGAAATTTTCCCGTGGGATGAGCAAATAAAAATACTTTTTATCCGCGGATGAAACCACGGGGCGCAACTAGTAAATAATAATAATATTATAATAAACTTACAGCTACAGCACCCCACCCGGCATGTACAACGGGCATGTTATCGGGAATGGTGTAATCCTGGCTAATTATAGTAGCTGGCTGCACCACCGGGCTGAAGATCAGAGCGGTTTGCAGACGCACCACACTGATGTCTCCATCTAAGCCGAGCTGACCGTACGTCGGGTGGTTGAATTCCCGATCGACATCGTTCACGATTCCTCCAGTATTACGGTATGTGGCGCCAGCACGGATACGACGCAAATCAGGCCTGTAGCTCCTATAATGTAGAGTAATTTTTTTACAACTCAAGCATACATAGATCCTGGAACTTAACTAGGATTCCTTGTGTCTAGGGACCCAGGAACTGCGAGGTCCCACAACATATAATACTTGTTCTGTGTTTGGGACACAGAACAAGTATTTGCGCTATTTTTTCTGTGCACAAATACTTGTCCTGTCGCAGAAATCGAACCCGCCACGTCTAGGTTATGAGCCGAAATGCTCAACTACCACACTACAGTTTTTGACACGTTTTATAGTCATAATAAGATGCATCAATCAAGGCCTGTGTGTTTTAGGGGGGGCATTTTAGGAGGGCGGGGCTGTGTTTAGCAGTGGACGTCTTCCAGCTGAATGCATGCGAAATTGAGACATTTAATATCTACAAAAAATGCCGAAATATGCGAGCGTGATTGAGGACCCGGATCCAGATATACAAGTTTTTTTTATGTTCAGATATGACGTGACGATCTAGCCGTTTGCCTGATGGTGAGCCACACGGCTCATATCATTTGCAGTTTCACTCGGAACTCTAAAGTATAGAGTTTCGCGTGACACAGCACTACGTACGTCATTCTGAGACATCAGCACAATCTAGTAATAAGATTACTAGACCCTGAAATCTGTGATACTTTTGTGTATTTAGCCAGTGTCAAGTAATTGATAATTTCTCAAGTTAATTAATATCATATAATGTGTCAAGTCAAGTCCAGTCTCAGTCCAAGTCATCAACTTAAGTCATAGTCTAGTCAACTCATATTCCTAGTAAAGTGGTGGCAACTTTACCAGAAGCTTCTATGGAGTTTTGGAAACAACACGAAAAGAAACGTTTTACCATCATTATACCACTTTCCCACGCTCATGCCTGTAATTCAGCACTTAACGAATAAAATGCCACCAAATTTATGCACTAACACTGAAAATAACCCAAGTTTTGGAAAATAATACAATACGGCGACGCGATCTTTTTCGTTTTCCCGCCAAAAAAACTCTTCCATGGTACTTACCAACCATCAAAGCAGTGAGCAGCGGATAGGACGAAGTAGCTGTTCAAGATACTGGCAGCACATGATTGACTCCACGCGCCGCTAAAGACACCCAAGAACTCCACCTGTACGATGGAAGGGTATTTGTCGATGGTGGTAGGGTAACCGCCTACAATACGGCTGGGTAAGGCAGAGCACACCGCTCCTGAAAGCAAAATAGTTATTCTGTCATGCTAGATATAAGGACGATCAAGATCTCGGTCCTGGCGTTTGTAGGTAGTGGTAGTAGTTCGTAGGCAGAGCACACCGCTCCTGAAAGCAAAATAGTTATTCTGTCATGCTAGATATAAGGACGATCAAGATCTCGGTCTCGGCGTTCGTGGCTACAAATTCAACCGAGAACTCTCGATTCTCGGCTAAAAGTCTCTGAGGTCTCGGCCAAGATTTTATTTTGTTCTTGGTCTCGGAAAGATTAACAGTTTATTGTGGGGATCAAATGGGGTTCCATGAAAACACGAACCGCGGTCTGCTTCTAGCTTGAGATAAAGGACACACAATAAAGGAAAATACCCAAAGCCATAAGTTTCTGTTCCCAGGTATTATTATTATAAGTTTTCCATCCTGATTCATCCATTCCATTCCATCACACTTCTTATTGGAAAATCACAAAGACTAGTTTTTTATTTATCGGGCAGGCTATACATAGCTGCTGTACCTAGTAGGAGAGAAGAAGAAACTATGCCATATCGGAAAGTCATGTAACGCAAGCAATCCATGTCGCTCGTAGAACCAACACCCGCTGGGGAAGAAAGGTTCTCAAGTGGAAGACGCAGCGTACGCCAGCCCTCCTACTGAAAAACCAGCCTACGCTAAATCTACTAAAACCAGGTACTGATGAACCGTCGACCTGATGGATGCCAGAAGCAAGCAGCTGAAAATGGCGCTCTATGAGGCATGGATTAAGCAGGAGACCTCTACGATCACAATGATGATGACATGACCACGACAGTTGAGCTGCTTCGTAGTACAGCCGTGAAAGAACAGGCACCCTCTGGAGCCTTAATCACCACACCATTGTCTGTCACAACACCAAGCTTCAAAACTGTGTCCTTTTGTTCGCTTCCGTACCATGTAGCCAATAAACCAATAGTCCCATAATAAACCAATAAGTCAATAGTCCTATTTTAAGGGGAGAAGCCATGGCTCCTGAAATAACATACAGTGATAAACTAGTTCAGGAGTCAATGGAGCCTTCAATACATGTAAATCTTTTATGTCAATAATATATTATTTGATTTAATTTTTGAAACAGTTCAAACCTACCTGCTAAAAGTACGAGTGCGAAAACTTTGACCACCGCCATATCCGCAATTGATTATCAATCGAACAGTGAACAGTAAGTTGTTACTAGTTTCAATTTTTATAGATCATATCTATAATCATGGCTATATAGATTATCCAACGTTCTTTAGATTATGGTTATTACTCTAAGATAATTGGAGGAATGTTTTGGGTTCCTTTGATGCAAGATCACTGTAAAGTGTCATTATATTTGACCGGTGAAGCTGTAAAGATCGGTAGAGACCAACAGCATTAGGCCGTTAAAAAAATGTCATTAGATTTTGAACTGAAAGGATGAAACCGAGGCTCTGTTACTGAGCCTGCGATATCTGCCTGTCCGACCTTTGAACGAGTGTACCTCTTGAGCCATACATAAGTATGGACCTGCAATTTTAATATACTTGTAACAAAAAGAAAAAATAACGAGTGTGCTTTAGACCACACGACTAAAGTTAAACTTCTTTATCGGCTGGTATAACTTTTTTTTGCTTTGTGTATTGTTGATGTCGCCATCTTGACAATTGTAAATTGTCATTTTACCGGACATAATAATATAATCAAATGTTATGTAATTTTAAACTTTGTTATGACAATGAAAATCTACGTGATCCAGTACACCCGCCTCTCTCTCTCTTGCCACTACAGTAATATACGAAACGTAATTCTCTCTCTTTCTATCTTCACTAGTTTATATCTTCCTCTAAAAACCGGTCAACTGCAAGTTGGAATTGCCCCATAAAGGACCACTTATAGGGCAATATTTCATTTGCTTTTATATATATATAGGCATAATATTTTAGATTTTATAAAATATAAAATATATATATATATGGTTGGATACGCGCATATATATATAACTCACACTTGGCGAGTTTTATTATTTTTATCATTATCATCAACAAACATTATCTACATAAATGGCATAATATTTTTATATTATGTGGGGACCACCACACTTATAAACTACCTCCAGTCGGTTCGTAGCCTGGAGGCAGCAGGTTCAATTCCCAGATAAAATAAAACGAAAATACTTGTATCTAGGGTTGTGGGATCTTCATAGTTCCTGGATCCATAGATACAGGGAATCCTAATTAGGGTCTAGAATCTAAGTATGTGATCGTTATTTATTTAATACTAGTTGCGCCCTGCTATTTCACCCGCGAATAAAAAGTATCCTATGTGTTAATCCAGCGTATAAGCCATCTGCATCCCAAATTTCATCAAAATAGGTTTATTCGTTTTTGCTTGAAAGAGTAACAAACATCCATCACACAAACTTTCGCGTTTATATACTATGATAAATTTTCGCATCAATTCACCTATCTTTATAGATATAATTATCTATCTCATTATTGCTACTGAAACTCAAATAAAGTTTATCATAGCTTGTAAAAAAAAATATCGGAAAAACCTAATTGAAAGAGATGGCAAACGTATGTAATGAAAAGATATAAATTAAATAAAACATCATTAAAGATAATCTTTCAGATAGTTATTGGAAGTTCAAGATACAGGTAATATAAATTGTAAACACTGAACACAAAAATATAACAAGGTTTCACCCCGGGTCCGCACGGGCTGATTAATTTTCAACTGACTTTAAAAAAAGGAAGTTCTCAAATCGATTCTATTTTTTAACCTCAGAACTTTTTGAAAGCTGGTGCTCCTTGGGTGATCCCACGTCAATTTAATCAAGACTTGATGGGTAGTTTTTGAGTTATCCATAATAATGTGAATTTCGAGTTTAACTAGGTGGTAGTACTTTGTTGCAAAGTTCGTCTAGGTAGGTTTTTTTTTATTGTTAGATAGGCTTGCGTTTGACCACTATCGCACCACATTATATTATTAACTTTAGGTACCACCGCTTTGCCAGTTATTCTACCGCCAAGCAGAAGAGCGCAAGCACTAATGTGTTCCGGTTTGAAGGGCACTGTAGCTAGTGAAATTACTGGGCAATTGAGACTTTACAATTTGATCTTACAGTCTAATTACCAGGCTGTGCTGATGTCTCAGGATGATGTGCGCAGTGCAGTGTCGCTCGTAACTCTGTTTTAGGGTTCCGAATGACACTGTTCTGTTATGGGCGGCCGTGGCGCTTAACATCAGGTGAACGACTAGCTCGTCACATCACTCAGTAATATAAAAAAAAAACTACATTGACGTTCTCATTTTTGTGATTAACAAATGCAGTGTCGGTTGGACTCTTTTTTTAGAAGATTAAGGATAAGGCTTTTTTTAGATTTAACAGAGCAAAGATAACGGACAAATAGAGTTGGACGGTGGAGGGGAGCAATTAAAAGGAATTATATACCACAACTAAGGTAGCTATATGGTCCCACTCTATTCGCCTGTTATCTCTGTACACTTTTTCTCCTTCTTCACCGCGTAGTTGTAGAAAAGTATATCCAAATATATATAACTCAAAGGTGACTGACTGACTGACATAGTGATCTATCAACGCACAGCCCAAACAACTGGACGGATCGGGCTGAAACTTGGCATGCAGGTAGATGTTATGACGTAGGCATCCGCTAAGAAAGGATTTTCCAAAATTCCACCCTTAGGAGGGTGAAATGCGTGGTTGAATTATTTTACCATAGGCCACGCCACGGGCGAAGCTAAGAGCAGAAACTCGTGCTAAATAAAAAGATAAAAAAATATATAAATATGGGACTTTCAGGTATATTAATTTTAGCGCCTGAAGTCCCAAACCACTATTTAAAACAACAAATTAGTTATATTATTGAGCGCTTTGCGTGTCAAAACTTCTTTGATATTTATTTCAGAATCAGATCGTTTATTGCTAAATTTCAGAACAAGATATTGAGGAAAATTGTAAATGAACCTTGGTACATACGATATGATGACCTCCATCGGGACCTTAATATAGAGGTCGCCACCAAAGTCATCCAGAAGTACGCAGAAAGTCATCATCGCCGACTTCACCATCACGTGAACGTTGAAGCAATCCAGTTGCTCGATCACAGGGATATAATTAGAAGGTTGAAAAGAACAAAACCATTCGAGTTAGTGTAGTGTATATTAAGTGAAATAACGTAATGTAGTGCACTACAAGCGAGTGCTACCTACCTAAAAAGAACACAAGAACAGACAATAAGAAAAGTATTACTGGACATATTCTTAAATAATTAGTTGTTTAGAAAATTAAGTAAAATAAATAAATAAAACCTTAGTTCACACAGGTAGCAAGGGAGGTACATCAGCTTGCAGTGTAGTAACATATTTGTTTTGCGTAAAGTTATAATGTATTTATAAATGTAAATTACTTATTAGCCTCATATATGGCTAGATCGTAATATTAGTAGAGTGCTCAAAAAAGGTATTCTAGAAAAAATTCTTGAATTCTTGCTTCTTTGATATTTATTTCAGATCCGGATTGTTTATTGCTTCCTTAATGTTAGTTGGCATTGTAATTAAATTTAAAAAGTCGTTGAGTTTTATCCATAGCAAAGAAAACATTAGATACTTATACCATCTCGGCGAGCAGTGTCCGCCAACGTCATAGCATACCCGTAAGCGTCATTAGTAGTCCCCATCAGCGTCATAGCACTACCCACTAGTACTATAGCAGTACCCGCCAGCGTCATTAGTAGTACCCGCCAGCGACATAGCACTGCCCGCCAGTGACATAACACTGCCCGCCAGTGACATAACACTGCCCGCTAGTGACATAGCACTGCCCGCCAGTGATATAGCACTGCCCGCCAGCAAAATAGCAGTATCCGCTATCGTCATTAGTAGTACCCGCCAGCGACATTGCATTGCCCGCCAGCGACATAGCAAGCACTGCCCGCCAGCATAATAGCAGTGTCCGCCAACGTCATTAGTAGTACCCGTCAGCGACATAGCACTGCCCGCCAGCGACATAGCACTTCCCACTAGCGATATAGCACTGCCCGCCAGCAAAATAGCAGTGTCCGCCAGCGTCATTAGTAGTACCCGCCAGCGATATAGCACTGCCCGCCAGCATAAAAGCAGTGTCCGCCAACGTCATTAGTAGTACCCGCCAGCGACATTAGTAGTGCCCGCCAGTGACATAGCACTGCCCGCAACCCCACGAACAGAGAGCACTCTGTTATAAACGTCGCCACCTAGTACCTATTATAACGATTATTATCGATGCTATCACATTAAAAATTGCGTATTATTGGATTAACAACGTTCGATAACATTTAATCATTGAAATTAAGGATTACTTATAAGGAAAGAGATTAAGTTATAGATTATTTTGACAAAGTCCATTGAGAAGTAAATTTTTATGTCTGTTATCAACTTATTCATAGTAAACGTAGAAATGGCAAAAATTTAAGTAGATTTTAGTATAATGGGTCCGTCAACTTTTAGAACATATCAGTAATTGACATACTACAAATATATAAACTAAACTACTAACATATAACTATTCATATATCTAAATATATAAAGCTCAAAGGTGACTGACTGATTGACCGAGTCACATAGTGATCTATCAACGCACAGCCCAAACCACTGGACGGATCGGGCTGAAATTTGGCATGCAGGTAGATGTTATGACGTAGGCGTCCGCTAAGAAAGGATTTTTTGAAATTCCACCCTTAAAAGGGTGAAATGGGTGGTTGAATTATTTTCCCATAGGCCACGCCGCGGGCGAAGCTGCGGGCAGAAGCTCGTTAATTCATATATTCGTATGACTATACAAATAGTTGTTTAACGCATCAGTATATTATAGTTATACTATTATAACAAGTAGTGGGCTGGATCATTTGGACTGTCTATAGTTCATCGCGGCCAGTATATAGGCCAAATGTTTTTTTTTTGTAGTAGTAGTAGTAGGTAAAAAAGACAGGAAAAAAGAAAGGAAAACATTTATTCGAAACTCACTTACAAAAATAAAATAAAATTTACAAGTCTCATCTTACGTTCGACCGCCATTGAGTAAACAGTGTGTAGCGGCTATCCGCTACACACTGTTTACTCAATGGCGTACTATATGTAATAATGTGTAGCTGCACTCTTTCAATGACAGTTGAACAACACAATCACATGTACCTAATTTAAAAAATATTAAGCTGTATTTGGCTGTAAGTTTTGCTAATTAAGATATGTTAATGTTAAATTTTAAAAGCTGTGGTTTTTGTTTAATAAATAAAATAAAATAAATAAATAAAATAAGAGTATAAATACAACCCGAGAATACAATTAAATATAAGCAGTACCTAGTTAAGAGTATTTAATAAAAGAGTACATATAGCTTGGAAGCAGTGGTGTTGAAAAGGGCTTAACTCAGCATTCATGTCGGTGTACTCAACACCTGGCGCTGATTTTCAGTTAAGCCCTATGGTTGACGGGAAAGTTGCTAGGTGACCATAGTAAAACAAATATTAAAATATACATAATACACACACTATACTATACTACGAAAAATAATTCATAATAAAACACTGGAAAGAGTAATATAAACTACAAATGGTTAGGTATGAGATTAATTAAATAAATCATAAATATCATTTATTTAATTGATATTAGGAGAAAATGAAGGCAATGTATAGAAGAAATACACAATAATAAGGTAGTGTTTAGTATTAGTTATTATATCATTGTAGTATTTGGTTTGAAAAAAAAAAACTTTTAGAACATAGCATATGATGCCCTTGGACTAGTGGCTGGCAGAGCCGAACACGGGCGTATTAGAATTGAACTAACGCAAGATAACAATCTTACTCAGTCTCTTAGATGAACCCACAGTATAAAGCAATCATATTATAACGCATAAAACGTAATTTGGTAAACTTTCAGTCCTTGTTGGTAATGTAAATTTAGATACTAATCATTGACAGCCGACTGCTGACTAGGTGGTAGGACTTTACTGCAAAGTTCGTCTAGGTAGGTACCACCGCTTTGCCAGTTATTCTGCCGCCAAGCAGTAGTGCGCAAGCACTGCTGTGTTCCGGTTTGAAGGGCACTGTAGCTAGTGAAATTACTGGGCGAATGAGATGAGAGAGAAATCCTGAGACAGCACAATCTAGTAATAAGATTACTTGACTATGAGATCAGGTCATAAAGTCTCATTGCCCAGTAATTTCACTAGCTACAACCCTTCAAACCGGAACACAGCAGTGCTTGCGTACTACTGCTTGGCGGCAGAATAACTGGCAAAGCGGTGGTACCTACCTAGACGAACTTTGCAGAACAGTTCTACCACCTAGTAAGACTCCACATAGGTCGTACTGTGGCGCCTTGTGAAAATAAACAGCCAGTTACGCGGTCAAAGATTTTTATCACCAGAAGAGTCTGTCGAAGAGTATATGAAAAATATGTGTCTGCGGTCAAAACGGGAGAGGCATAAATATTTTCAAAATTAGTTTATTCCTATGAATAACAAACGCAAAACGTAAAAACCGGATTTCAAACTTATTTAGTTTTCTCATCGATGCCATTGCCAGAACTGAACCAAATGAAAAGGATCTAAACAAGAAGCGTCAGCTTTGAAATAAAAAAAGAATGGAACATGCGTCAAGCTTGTAACGGGTGCTGCTTGCGGAAGCTGGTTTGCTCGTGGTGTATGCACAATTAGAAATAAGTACTTATGTTTTTGTTATTGGCTGTATTGTCCTTCCTGTATTGTATATATGTTCATGTTAATAATAGGCTAAATTTATAAATATAAAAATAATTTAACATAAAGCACGGACCCAGGTGTCTGTGGTATTAAAAAAAACATCCGTTCACCCAGTCGAAAGTTCTGAGGTAACAAAAATTAAAAAAATACAGTCGAATTGAGAACCTCCTCTTTTTTTTAAGCCGATTACAAAGTGCATTTACTCTAACAGACAATATTTTGAGAAACAATAAATTAATTTTTGACTACTTATATATATTACTTTTTAATTAATTTTAATGCAAATCACGTATAGGTAAGCACAGTTTTTTATCTAGCCAATGCCCAGTAGCAAGTTAATCAAATACGTGGAGAATTAACATTTTATTACCTTTAATAACGGATTTTAGAAATAAGATTAGTGATAAAATTGGTTTATAAAACGCCCGCGCGATTTAATGAGCTTGTTTCTTTGATCAGTGGAAAAATGAAACTTGTTGTGGCTCTTCTGTTAGCAGGTAAGTTATTATATTACCCACCAGTATCCAGTACCCAGATAGGTTGACATAGATGTGGTGGTTGAGCAGGTCGACTCATAACCCGGAGACGGCAGGTTCAACTCCCGCGGCAGGACAAGTATTTGTACACAAAAAAAGCGAAAATATTTGTTCTGAGTCTGAGTGTTGTGGGACCATGGTCCTCGTAGTTCCTGGGTCCCTAGACAGGGTTCTTCATCCATCCTAGTCAGGGTCTATGATCTATATGTGTGATCGTTGGGCGTTATTATTATTATTAATATCCTATAATCTAAATATATACAAACACTACACTAAATATATATAACTCAAAGGTGACTGACTGACTGATACAGTGATCTATCAATGCACAGCCCAAACCACTAAACGGATCGGGCTGAAATTTGGCATGCAGGTAGATGTTATGACGTAGGCATCCGCTAAGAAAGGATTTTTCGAAATTCCACCCTTAAGAGGGTGAAATGAGGGGTTGAATTATTTTTCCATAGGCCACGCCGCGGGCGAAGCTGCGGGCAGAAGCTCGTAATTAATATAACAGTTTTACTTTGTGGCAACGTGTAATCTAGTTTTAGTAAGATTTAGTCTGAAAGCTTGTAGTGATGAGAGGTGATCGCGCTTGGGTTGGATGGTGGAGCTTAAGACTTATCTTACTCTGGGCCAAAAACACTTTTATTGTATTATGTACATAAGTTATGATAATTTTTTTGTTGATTTGGTAAGGTTAACTTAATTATATTTCTATCTAAAAACTTCTTTCTTTATTGGCGAAAAATGTGTAGAGGTAACTAAAAGATAATGCGCAGGTTTTCAAAATTTCCCTCTTGTATTACGTTAAGTTACTTACTCCGCTGGAGTAGCAACCCAAGGTAGAACTTAGCTTCCAATACCAGAGAATGTTACAGGCTCCGATCCCGCCCTGTCTCCAGTTGATTACATGGAATCCGCGAAAAATTTCCCCGCCACCGTCGTTCCAGCGGTATCTAGGCCGTCCAACTGATCGGCGGCCATTAGTGACTCCGAAATAAGCCTTTAAAAGGTTTAAAAGTTCAACCAAACCTTTATTATTCCAGCTGCAGTCTGCAGCAGTAATGGCCAGCGCATCGTGGGCGGTAACCCGACCACCATATACCAGTACCCAAGTATCGTACAGGTTGACTTTAGAACTGGCATCTTTTGGGGACAATCTTGTGCTGCTAACATCTTGAACTCCAGATACCTTGTATCCGCTGCACATTGTTTTGAAGGCTTGTGAGTATACCTAACTTTAGAGCTCAGTTAGTAACGGGTCCTTTTTTAATGTTACGAAATGACATGACGAGCTAGTCGCTCGCCTGATGTTAAGCAACACGACTGCCCATATTAGTTGTAAATAATAATAAAGTATAGTTTAGCGTGACACTGCTCTTCGCACGCCATTCTGAGACATCATCACAGTCTAGCAATAAGATATCTTGACTGTGAGATTAGGTCATGAAGTCTTATTTGCCCAGTAATTTCACTAGCTGCAGTGCCCTTCAAACCGGAACACAGTACTGCTTGCGCACGGCAGAATAACTGGCAAAGCGGTACCTACCTAGACGAACTTTGCAGAAATGTCTTACCACCTAGTTAAACATTACGTTACTATTGCGTTTTATTTTAGTTTGTGGTAAGCAAGCACTGATCTAGTGAAAATATACATCCATAAAAAACGCAAAGCGTATAAAACCGGCTTCAGACTTATGTGGTTTTCTCATGGACGCCACTGTCAGAACTAGACCAACTTGAAATGACACACATGGACCTCACGGTAAGCAGACACTTGCAAATAAAAAAAGAATTATCAAAATCAGTGCACACGGTCAAAAGTTCTGAGGTAACAATCACATAAAAAACAGTCATAAAGTAAAAACATTTACAGAATGTAACTTTGAGCTCAACATCCATCAGACCCAGCATCCTAGCACATTCATAAGTAAAAAACATAAAGTTATTCGTGATAATCTTCGTTTCAGGCTCTTTAGTATCAATAACCGACGAATTAGGGCTGGCACCTCCAACCGCAACTCTGGCGGAGTTATCGTGGGCCTCCAAAGCTGCCTCAACCACCCTTCTTACAGACAGAATGGCATGGATGGAGACATCTCTATTGTCAGACTTGCAACAGATTTGACCTTCACAAACACCATCAAACAAATAGCAATCCCCTCTCAGGGTTTCGAATTGCCTGATAACCTACCGGTGGTACATGCTGGATGGGGTACTACTACTGTAAGTATTAGTACCAGATAATCTGAATCTACCACCATAAAAGCGTAGTAATTATGCACCTAAGGTTAATGGACATAAAGACCATCTACCAAGCGTGATTATGGCTTAGCAGGTGGTCTTTATATGGTATTCTTCTTCCTATGATAAACTTCCAAAGTCCGGAGGCCTATGTTAAACAGTGGACATCTTACGGCTGATGAAGTGAACTGTTCTTTCATGCCCAAAAATTAACGGCTGGACGACGTCTACTGCTGGACACAGACCTCACCCATAAAACGCCACTTTGTACGCTTATCATAGGTTTGCCAAATCACTTTTGGCAGGTGGTCTTTATGTCCATTAACCTTGAACACATCATTACTTTTTTCTCTTTTCTTACATTAACCTGGATCTTTGATTACTAGCAAGGAGGCTTGAGCTCCTCCATTCTACGAGATGTGACCATCTTCACCGTAAACAGACCGCTCTGTTCCCAACGCTACGCCAGCATGTGGCCCCGTCCCGCCATCATCACCGAGAACATGATCTGCGCTGGTATCCTGGACATCGGCGGCAAGGATGCCTGCCAGGGTGACTCCGGAGGTCCTCTATATTACGGAGACATCCTGGTCGGAATCGTATCTTGGGGACAAGGGTGTGCTCAAGCCGTTTACCCTGGAGTCAGCACGAGGGTGTCTTCGTACACTAATTGGATTGTAGAGAATGCTGTTTAATAAAATAAAAATGTTGTATTGTTATTGGTTGTAATTATTTTATAAGTTTCCGTTTTGAAATTCTTCTCCTGAATGGTAATAATTCTCCTTTTTCAATAGGTAGGTTGGAAAGATAAGATTTAATATAAATGTTTATTTCAAACGAAAAGCTTAACCCAAATAATACAATTTTACAAAGCTAGCTATTTTACTACATTTTCATTTGTTAAGGGGAAGTACAACTTTGATTATTATCAACTGACTCCTATAATTTAGGAGTCAGTTGATAATATCCTATAATTTGATCTTCGTAGATCAACATGTCCACATATACATACGCATGTAATACATAGGTTTCTCCTTAAATATGCATATATTTACCTTAAATAATTTTGTTTCGATGCCTATTTATCTGTTTGTCTGTTTGTCACAGATGTTTTCATTGGAAACTGTCATACTCCTAGTAAAAGCTTCTATGGAGTTTTGGAAACAACACGAAAAGAAACGTTTCACCATCATTATACCACTTTCCCACACTCATGCCTGTAATCCAGCATTTAACGAATAAAACGCCACCAAGTTTATACACTAACACTGAAAATAACACAAGTTTAGGAAAATAATACAATGCAGTAAAGCGATCATTTTCGTTTTACCGCCAAACTAACCTACCAACATTATTAACAAAAATATCATTGAATATGCATGTGTTTTTTTTGTTTGGTTTTCGCTCCACACTTTTGTGTATTTAGCCAGTGTCAAGTAATTGATAATTTCTCAAGTTAATTAATGTCATATAATGTGTCAAGTCAAGCCACAGTCCAAGTCATCAAGTTAAGTCATAGTCTAGTCTAGTCAAGTCATACTCCTAGTAAAGCGGTGGCAACTTTACCAGAAGCTTCTATGGAGCTTTGGAAACAACACGAAAAGAAATGTTTCACCATCATTGTACCACTTTCCCACACCCATGCTTGTAATTCATCACTTATCGAATAAAACGCCACCAATTTTGTGCACTAACACTGAAAATAACACAAATTTAGGAAAATAATACAATGCGGTGACACAATCTTTTTCACTTTCCCGCCAAAAAACCCATATTGTATTTTATGTATTTAATTATTTGTGAAATCACGCCATCTATCAAGCTTTTGTAACATTAACACGTTAGACGTTATCTTAGCCGACTGCCTGTACCTGTGAGGACGAAAAAAAATAAAGTCCTAAGTAGTGTACGCTAGATTTCATAGATGGCGATAAAATAAATAAGTACTTACTATCTAATCGTAGAAGGCACTGAACTTAAGCAAATTCCAAATGGATGAAAGACCTGGCGTCTTAAGCCGTTCTATGCGTGGCTTTCTACAGAGGAGTTATATGATCAGCAACGTTTTTCTGACCACTGTACCACAAGATTGATCTGATCTGTGATATATTTATATTAAGTATTTACCTATACTCGTAAATTTTCCTTTTGCATTACTGGCCATTTTAAATCAAAATATTTATTGTTTGGTTAAGAATTCTAAATATAAAATTTATCTTATTTTAAAACCATGTTTTATTTTTCAAATAAGCTATTTTCTTTATTGTTTGACATAAGAATCAAAGCAATATTGGTCAAAGAGTATAGTAACTATGTAAGGGAAAGAGAGCCATTTACAATGATTTACACAAAATATCTTCAGCTGTGCCATCTAGTGAGTATAATACAAACAAATAAATACAAATAATAAATACAAAATATAAAATACAATTACATACAAATAAAAAAAGAAAAAAAAAGATGTGCCCTAACACTCGATAAATGTCTTTACTTTCTTCTTAAATAACCCCCAATTCTATGTTTCCCCCTGATATTGGTGCATTGACGTCAAATTGCAAGGCAAGGTAAAAAAAATTGCTAAATGGGTGCCCAAGAACTCATTGATCGCCAACGCGTGGTACGCGTCGAGACACGCCTTGCACTGCTCAAAACACAAACAAACGAAGGAATATGGAACCGCATTGTTACCTGTGACAAATGGAATCTGTTTGACTATCGCAAGCGCAATGGAATGCTCTTCCAACAACAGTGTTTCCTCCTAGGTTCATTCAGGCATCTCATTGGCAAGCGTGCTTCACCTTAGACAACTTCGTCACTTACCACCAGGTAAGTTGTTGTCAAACGCATGCCTATTTTACCATTTAAAAAAAGCGCTCGGCAAGTTGGTTAGTCACAGTCCACAGACCACAGCTTAGAGAGTTCACTGGAACACTACCTGATAATTTGTCGATGATCTTGAGCTCTGTGATAAATCAAAACCACTTGAACTCTTAAGATCTTTGCATCTTCTACTATGCTATTTTTTGGAAATGCTCTAAGGATATTTTTGATCTATAACCGCTACGGCCTTCTGTATTTTTTGCCTGCACCGTCAAAAAAATCCGTATATTTTGCAGGAATAGAAACCTCGCACGAGCCGTTTCGTGCGTTCATTCTTACCACTCACTATAAGCTTGCAAGATGTCAAATAATCTGCCTGGGTGTGTAATGCGTGCGCTAATCAGTCATAACATTTCAGGATCACGCGTAACCATCAGGATTGATTTTCTACGATGATAAAGAGTTCCGTATGTGTAAATAAAAAATAAATACCGCATGTGCATGCCATACAACCGTGATTGGAACCTAGTCATATATGGAAACGAGCTTCTAGCCGCAGCTTCGCCCGCGGCATGGCTCTTAAGGGTGGAATTTCGAAAAATCCTTTCTTAGCGGATGCCTACGTCACAACATCTACCTGCATGCCAATATTCAGCCCGATCTGTCCAGTGGTTTGGTCTGTGCGTTGATAGACCGCTATGTCAGTCAGTCACCTTTGAGTTCTATATATTATATAGATAGATAAGGTAAAAAAAGGTATACAAATACAAAATACAAAATACAAATACAAAATACAAATACAAAATACAAATACAAAATACAAATACAAAATACAAATACAAAATACAAATACAAAATACAAATACAAAATACAAATACAAAATACAAATACAAAATACAAATACAAAATACAAATACAAAATACAAATACAAAATACAAATACAAAATACAAATACAAAATACAAATACAAAATACAAATACAAAATACAAATACAAATACAAAATACAAATACAAATACAAAATACAAAATACAAATACAAAATACAAATACAAAATACAAATACAAAATACAAATACAAAATACAAATACAAAATACAAATACAAAATACAAATACAAAATACAAATACAAAATACAAATACAAAATACAAAATACAAATACAAAATACAAATACAAAATACAAAATACAAAATACAAATACAAATACAAAATACAAATACAAATCACAAATACAAAATACAAATACAAAATACAAATACAAAATACAAATACAAAATACAAATACAAAATACAAATACAAAATTCAAATACAAAATACAAATACAAAATACAAAATACAAAATACAAATACAAAATACAAATACAAAATACAAATACAAATACAAATACAAATACAAATACAAATACAAATACAAATACAAAATACAAAATACAAATACAAACACAAATACAAAATACAAATACAAAATACAAAATACAAATACAAATCACAAATACAAAATACAAATACAAAATACAAATACAAAATACAAGTACAAATTTATTTATTCACACAATTGGTTACAAAGTTATGATGAATCCATAGACTCCCGGGAGTTATTTAGTTAGTAGTAGTAGTTTAGTAGTAGTTTTTTTAAAACAACAACAACCTTTGACTTTGATGACAGCCTCTGTGGTGTGATGGTTGAGCAGGTTGGCACACGACCCGGAGGTGGCGGGTTCAATTCCCGCGACAGGACAAGTATTTAGGCACAGTAAAAAGTCTAGTCGCAAATACTTGTTCTGAGTCTGGGTGTTGTGGACACAGGGAATCCTAGTTAGGATCTGTGTATGTGATCGTTGGACATAGGGTTAATGAAGTGTCTCCAATAACCCAGGAGATCAAAGTGGACCGTTGGGTTGTTCATATAACACTATAATATAAGAAGGATCTCTAATTTCCACACCAGTTTAATACGAAGATTAAACAATCAAGCATTATTAAATTTAATACTATTTACTGTTGCTTGATAAACTAATCTGTAAGGTTATAAAAGGTAAAACCACATTTACGTTTAGTACTACATAGTCGTTTCAAAATTGTACAATGGCTGCTACACTGGTCTGGACCTTAGTGCTTTTAGCAGGTAAGCTAGACTTGAGAAGAGATCTCTTGTCCATACAAAAAGCAATTCAGTTCATTGACTGGCCCGATCGCTCAGTTGGTAGTAACCCTGCCTTCTGGACTTTGGGTTGTAGGTTCGATTCCCACCTAGAACAAACATTTGTGTGATGAACATAGGTGTTTGTGTCTGGGTGTTATATTGTATTTTATGTATGTATTTACAAACAATAAGTATCTAAGTATTGTACCAATTATCCGGTTCCCATATTACAAGCTTTGCTTAGTTTGGGGCTATGTGGCGCTGTGTGAGTTGTCCACACATATTATTATTATTAAATGAATACCCACACAACAAATTACGTGGGCACACTTATGATTGTCAGGAGGTTACAGTCATATTCATATTCATTTATTGGTATATAGAAATACAGGTCAAATTTTTAGGTACTCGTAGGTACATATTATAAATATATTTTCTACATTCGTTTTAAGAACATAAAAAGATAATAAAAAATTGTTAACATTAGAAATTAAATATATTAAATAAAATTTAAGTATAATAGAGTATTATTTAATAATTATTTAACAAGGCCTAATGCTTACAAATTCATCAAAGTTATAGAAGTAGTTGCTTATCATGATTATTTTCCAATATAAATAAATTAAAATGTCGTTCAAATCAAGTTTAATTTTGCTGGGAGCTCATCGCGTTTTCAAAAGTTTATCAGAGCGCCTGGTTGATGCTACGCGTGACCAAAATGCTGGCACTTATTTGGCACAACGAATCAGCATTGCAATTCAACGGGGCAATGCTGCCAGCGTGTTGCGTACGCTACCTACTGGTAGTGGGCTGGAGCATTTGGACTGTCTATAGTTCAAATGTTTTTTTTTTATTAGTAGGTAGTGTTTAGTATGATTTATTATATCATTGTAGTATTACGTTGAAAATAGAGGCGATATGCCGGTTTAAAAAAATATTAATTAATTTACGATAGTTTTCCTGGAATTTCTGACGACGAAAGGAAGTTGTCAATTTTATACGCACAAGAATTTTATACTACTTTTAAAAGCATTTTTATAGGTAACTAGTTGACCCGCCCCGGATTCGTACGGGTGAATAAGTAAAACGCAGTCGACCGCGATGAAATGTCCTACCCTATGACCTATGTCCGTCTCCTGGTTTTAAGCTACCTCTCCACCAATTTCCAGCTAAATCGGTTCAGCCGTTCTGGAGTTATATATAGTTTTTTTTAATTGTTATTGAATGATGTGACGAGCTAGTCGTTCACCTGTTGTTAAGCGCCACGGTCGCCCATAACAGAACAGTGTCACTCGGAACCCTAATAAAACATAGAGTTACAAGCGACACTGCACTGCGCACATCATCCTGAGACATGGGCACAGTCTGGTAATAAGATTTCTCGACTGTGAGATCAGATGATAAAGTCTAAATTGCCCAGTAATGTCACTAGCTACAGTGCCTTCAAACCGGAACACAGTATTGCTTGCACATTACTGCTCGGCGGCAGAATAACTGGCAAAGCGGTGGTACCTACCTAGACGAACTTTGCAACAAAGTCCTACCAGCTAGTGTAACTAACACGACTTTCATTTATTTATATATATAGATATGTTGTAAAACCTTGTACAATTTTTGACGAAAAACTTGTTAACTTTTATTAATTAGTAGTGGGCACTATGATTATATTTCTAATTCTAGTATTATAATTATGAGAATCCTCACTGGTCTTAAAGTTTTCCTTGCTATGTTGTATCAACCTCAATTATTAAAAAGAACCTCATTTATTCTGCATCACGGTCGTGTAGAGCACGGTCTCTGTAGTGCAGGTCTTAATGGCATTACATCATGTCTTAAATTCCTATCAATCATTAAATTTATAGGTATTATTCATGTTTATATGATTTTCCTTGATATCGATGTCAGTAATAAATATTCATATTGTAAAGATAAAACGGGTCTATTCGCGCACAAAAATTATCATATATATATATAAAAATTATATTTTGATAATTTTTGTGCGCGAATAGACCCGTTTTATCTTTACAATATGAGTTCAAGTCGCGAAAGTTTAAAAGTGTTATCGTAATAAATATTATTAGGTACCACTTACTTACCCATACGTATTACGCATGTTCGATAGTCACTCAATCAAAAATTATCAGTTAATCCTTTAAATATTGCTTACATAGTAAATTATCAATTGGTTGTGAAGTCATCAGAGGATTGGATACAAAATAACATGTATAAACTTTACGTTGGTTAACCTAAGACACGAACTGGAAGATGCGGCTTAGGCTTTAGGGACTTTTCTGCAAAGTACGTATAGGTACCACCGCTTTGCCAGTTATTCTGCCGCTAAGCAGTAGTGTAAACAATACTGTGTTATGAGTAAGCAATCTTGCTTACATGTTAGTGAACTCAGGTAAAAAAGTTAAGACGAGTTATGTGATCGTCTAGCAGATCATGAATTCTCATAGCCCAGTAATTTCACTAGCTTTAGCTTAGCTAAGCTAGTGAAATTACTGGGCTATGCGCTTAACTTGTTTACCTGAGTTCACTTGGCTGTACCGGGGCCGGTACAGCCAAGTTAACTCAGGTAAACAGCCTCTGTGGTGTGGTAGTTGAGCAGGTCAGCTCATAGCCCGGAAGCGGCGGGTTTAGCTCCTGCAACAGGAGAAGTATCTGTGCACAGAAAAAAAGCCCAAATACTTGTTCTGAGCCTGGGTGTTGTGGGACCATGGTCCTCGTAGTTCCTGGGTCCCAGACACAGAGAATCCTAGTTATTGTCCAGGATCTATGTATGTGGTCGTTGGGTGCTATTATTATTATTATTAATGCTTTCATGACGTGACGTTTTCATATGAAAATAAACTGAAAAAAAAATTAAAGATAAAGTTTGCCTATTATTGTGTTTTGAATTATCATTTTATAAACGGTAGCAAATATAATCAACGAAAGATAAATAAAATCCCGAAAGGAATCCTAGTTCCTATGTATGTGAGCGGTGGGCGTTATTATCATTACTTATTTAGTTAGACCACGGGCACTGACTGGCTTTTATGTGTAGTTTCAGGAGGAGTGGCTTCTGCCGAAACCCTCGGTTCCATCGCAAGTATCGAGGAGTTCCCCAGCCTGGCACAAGTGGAGAAGCAGGTCAGCCTCACATGGATCCAGCAGTGCACAGCCGTCATCATCACCAATCGCCATGTTCTGTCCACCGCGTCATGTTTCAGTGGAGTGTAGGTATTATTTGACATCATCCAGGTGAATATAGTGGTCAATTCTCCTTCGAAGTCCCTAAACAGATATCACTTGTTATCTAGTCAAATATACGTTCAAACTGCTGAGACGCGGGTCTTCTTTCTAATGGAGAGAGTGTAGAACCAAATCTTCCGCACTGGCCAAGTTTGGATTGTTTTTGACATTTCATACAATGTAATCTAGCCCCAAACTAAGCAAAGCTTTTACTGTTGGAACCAGATAACTGATAAAATATTTGTAATTATACTTGTAAATGCATTAATAGAATGTATTCTATGTATTGTATTTGACTGGCCCGATAGCTCAGTTGGTATTAGCCCTGCCTTCTGAACTGTGGGTTGTGGGTTCGATTCCCACTCAGGACAAACATTTGTGTGATGAACATAGGTGTTTGTTCTGTGTCTGGGTGTCATATTGTATTCTATGTATGTATTTACAAACAAAAAAAGTATCTAAGTATTGTATCAGTTATCTGGTTCCCATAGCACAAGCTTTGCTAAGTTTGGGGCTAGATGGCGTTGTGTGAGATGTCCACACATATTATTATTATTATGTGAAGAAAAATATCGTGAAGAAATCAGTATGTTCAAGTACCATAAAATTCATAAACATAATTATGTCGTCCAACGTGTTTGTTCGGTGTCTTTTTATATTTCCAATCCGCTTGGTTTCAGTGTATCTGCAGACATTAAGGCCCGCATCCGAGTTGGCACGTCTCAGCGCAGTGACGGTGGTGAAGTATTAGGTGTTCAAGAATCTATTGCTCACACAGACTTTGGCACCCTGGGTCTAGATGCTGACATCGCTATTATCGTCCTGGAAGATTACTTGACTCTGGGTCCAAAGGTGCAACAAGCGGCTATCCTTGGCCAGGGTATTGAGCTGCCTGCCGGCTTGACCGTGCAGCATGCTGGCTGGGGCACCACCGCTGTAAGTACATCTGTTTTTGTAAAGCAATATTAAAATATAGAATAGTAGAGGGAAATAGAACTTTCGTCAATTGAATTTACCTTCTAGCAATAGTTTTTTTTAATGTTAGTTAGTGATGTGACGAGCTAGACGGTCACCTGATGTTCAGCGACACGATCGCCCATAACAGAACAGTGAAACTCTGAACTGTAAAATATAAAGTTACGCGCGACACTGCACTTCGCACATCATCCTGAGATATCAGCTCAGTCTGGTAATAAGATTACTCGACTGTGAGATCAGATCATAAAATCTCATTTGCCCAGTAATTTCACTAGCTACAGTGCCCTTCAACCGGAACACAATAGTGCTTGCATACTACTGCTTGGTAGCAGAATTAACTGGCAAAGCGGTGTTACCAGTTTTAGAAAAAAATCATTCTACAATATTAATCATGGCACTGTAGAATCACGTGTTGACAGAGAGTGTGAGAACTGCAGAACGAATCTCAATACCAAGTAGTCCTACACAATAGAAATGACAAAAAACTACTGCGGTCCCTGTCATTTCAAAATGTATGAAAGGGACAGCTAAACTTTTCGAACTGAATTGTTGAAGGTTCTTTTTATCGTTTGCGGCTGACTTATTTTAATCTTTCGTTGATTATATTTGCTACCGTTTATAAAATGATAATTCAAAACACAACAAATGGCAAACTTTATCTTTCATTTTTTTCTTCTGTTTATTTGCATATGAAAACGTCACGTCATGAAAGCATTAATAATAATAATAATAGCACCCAAGGATCACATACATAGATCCTGGACAATAACTAGGATTCTCTGTGTCTAGGAACCCAGGATCTACGAGGACCATGGTCCCACAACAGAACAAGTATTTACGCATAAGATCTTAAAATTACATAATTTGTTTACTACGCTTTTATTCTGCCTCCAAGAAATTAGCATCATTGCTTTTATTAACACTATTTCTATTCCTCAGGAGGGCGGTGATATCTCCAGCGATGACCTCTATTCTGTTAACCTTTACGTCAACAACAACGAGCGATGCTTATTCCAGTACTATGAATCACAAGTCGTTACCGAGAATATGGTCTGTGTTGGTTTGGGCTACACCAATGGTCGGGACCTGGACGAGCTAGACCGCGGCGCCCCGTTGTATTACAGCGATACTCTTGTGGGTCTTTTCTCCTTTGGAAAACGGGCTGGGGATGAATACCCAGCTGTTGCGACGTCTATTGGCTCATATACTGAATGGATCATTGAAACTGCTAAGTCATAAATATGCCTGCTTCTACTGTTAAATAAATATATCTGGTGAAACACTGCAATAGTATTTTTTTATTAGTTTTAATCCTTTGTTCCGGAGGTACTTTCTACGAATTTGTTCTAAAGTTTTAGTTAAAAAAGTTTTTTTTTTCTTCTAAAGTTCTAATAAGTCCAATAAGTTAATCATGCTGATTGCAGGATTTGAATCGCAACTCATTACTATCCCAAGTCCATGTTATAATCTTGTAGAATACAACCATGCGCTTTTTAAACGTTTCATTAATTATTATCCACCTATCAAAAGAAGTTATATGGTGCACGAGTTTCTGCCCACAGCTTCGCAGCTTCAGCCCGATCCGTCAAGTGGTTTGGGCTGTGCGTTGATAGATCACTATGTCAGTCATTCACCTTTGAGTTATATAACAATATATTTTGATAATTAAAGGTATGAAGCTAAGCTTAGAATATAATTTTTGGCTACTCCTACCAACTCCACCAAGCCGAGATCGCGTTTCACTGACAATGACGTTTGAAACCAAATTTGGTATAGTCAAAGTTAGAGCACATGCCAGGAAGTAATTGAAAGGGTCGCCGAATGCCGACAAAACTCTTTTGATTGGGAATCAGCGTAGTGATATGATAAACCCGGATGGGTCATAGGATTATGACAAGCATCCAGTGGCGTTTTATGGGAGAGACCTGGGGCCTTACCGCGTAATTCTGGTGGAGATCGTAATCGTGTTCTCTCTTACTCGCACTCGTGGACTTGTTAATTGGCGCGTGCAGGATGGCAGGCGAAGCTGATTCCTAGAACGGTTACGCGGTAGGGGTACTGTGTTCAGCAGTGGATGTCTTACAGCTATTGATATGATTTGCTTAGATAACGCCCTGTAAAATTGTGAGATTGATAACAATCATCATATAGACACATCGTAAAGATTCAGATACTAATTATTGTCATTTTTTAACTTTTTGTAATTTTTCGGGTAAAGTACCTTTATATTCTTTAAACTGACTACTACAATAATAAGTATATCGGCAGAACGGTTTGTGAGTAGGTTGCAACCTATATAACTATAGGCCTTCAGCATGTCCACACCGCGCCGTGTCTGGAACAAGAATGATCCGTAGCACACCAATCGATCCTTTTATATAGCCAGACAGGTAGGGGCGCCATGACAGTTGCCGGTGCTGCCACTGTAATAAATTTAATGCCACCACAGGGTAAATTACGGTGCTCGATCGCTGTGCATAGAGTTTATAACTGGACGTAGCCGCCGTCAAGTACTTTAAATGTTCTTGTTATACTAAAAATATTTGGACCTTATTACTGGCTGCGCTGACCTATAGATGACCCAGTACCTACTGCAAAAAATGGTGGCGCACCCAAAACACTGGGAGCATGGCCCGGTTGAATAAAAAACCTAAATCGTATACTTTAAGGCTCAAATACGCAGGTAACCACTACCGAGATTGCTATTTTTGTATTTAAATCAACACCCTTAAGACGTTCTCAAGGTACGATAGTTAAACCATTAAACAGAACAAAGTTTAAAAAAGATGTAACTACCATAATAGCGAGGCATATCAATATCAAGCATAATGCACTCTTGCTCATAAAATACGTCACTAAAGCCCGATTAATCAATGATTTTATCGTAATACAGTTATAATTCTTATGGATTATTAACCTATTTTTCATTGATCGATAGGCTTTATCCATTTATCTTTGAGATCAAGATCAAGGCTCCTTTTAAAGCCGTACTGCAAAAAAAACTTTAAATAATAACAATATTTATAAATACTATCTCCTTTCTCAGGCTACAGAATATCTGTACCGAATTTCATTTAAATTGGTTCAGTAGTTTTAGCGCTAAAGCGCTACAGACAGACAGAGAGACAGACAGAGTTATTTTCGCATTTATAATATTAAGGACAAGGATTATTTGCTACGTTCTATCCGATTTCTCTCGATAGCAATAAAATAATTAAAAAAATGATTTTAATAATATAATAGGTCTTTACCTATGAAATTGCCGTATTGCAGTACAGACTTTTTCAAACGAAAAAAAGTTTTGCTTGGCTATGAATTCTAAATTCAAATTAATTTTGTTTTAAAAATATGACATTCTATTTACAATATAAGTCTTTTGTTTATTGATTAGCGTTGTATTTTCATTACATTTCAACATTTTTCCTCATAATGGATACTTTGAAATTTCGTGTAATTATGGAATATGAGTTCCGTCGTGGCACTAACGCGGCACAAACGACACGTAACATCAACGACGTTTACGGAGAGAACTGTACAAACGAACGTACAACCCGTTATTGGTTTGCTCGGTTCCGTTCTGGGAATTTTGACCTGAAAAATGAACCTCGTGGTCGTCCGGAAACTTTGGTCAACAATGATGAATTAAAGGCGATTGTGGAAGCTGATGAATCTCAATCTACAGCTGAGCTGGCAGCAGCTTTTGATGTTAGCATCAAAACAATATTGGTCCATTTGCGACAGATTGGCAAGATAAAAAAGCTTGATAGATGGGTGCCCCACGAACTTAACGATCGCCAGCGCAACGTACGCGTCGAGACTTGCCTTGCGCTGCTTAACAGGCACAGAAATGAAGGAATTTTGAACCGAATTGTTACGTGCAACGAAAAATGGATTCTTTTTGACAATCGAAAGCGCTCAGCAAGTTGGTTAGATCCTGGTTCGGTACCAAAGCAATGTGCAAAACGAAAAATGACCCCTAGAAAGGTGATGGTCACAGTTTGGTGGTCTAGTGCTGGTGTGATTCATCATAGCTTTTTACAAAACGGCGAGAGCATTACTGCAGATGTGTACATTGAAGAACTGACCACAATGATGGCGAAACTCGCACGTCTGCAACCAGCTTTGGTCAATCGGTCGTCTCCACTGCTACTTCACGACAACGCGGGACCCGATACTGCACAACAGACCGTCTCTAAGCTGCATGAGTTGGGTTTGGAAGCTCTCCCTCATCCGCCATACTCACCAGACCTTGCGCCTACCGACTATTACTTTTTCCAAAATTTGGACAACTTTTTAGCGGGAAAAAAATTCAATTCCCGAAAGGCAGTACAAAACGCCTTTGAAGAGTTTGTTGTCTCCCGTCCTGCTGATTTTTTCAAGAAGGGCATCCATAAACTGCCACAGCGTTGGCAAAGAGGCATTGATTGCAGGGGTGATTACTTTGAATAAAAGAAATAAATAAGTTCGAAAAAAAAAATACTTTAACTTTTTTCAAACAAAACGGCAATTTCATAGGTAAAGACCTAATATATTTAAGCTGCGTTGCACTGCCCCACAAAAATTTCCACGTTACACCCAGGTTAACTGGAAGATAATGCTCTCTAACATTAAGTTCACCTGTATACCTACATTTGTTGTTTGTGCAATAATGCATTTTTCATCTATCTATATATGTAATCAGAATCAATTTAAAAAGAAACTATAACATCAGAACATCAATATCAATTTAAAAAGAAATTATAAATATTTTCAGCATCCATTAAATTTTACTAACATTTATACGTAAGGCTGCTAAACGTGAGGTCAATTTACCTCTTTATCCACCGTCGTCTGTCTCCCAGCCGCAAAAAGGGGGACAGATGGTAAATTGTAATACTGTTTTTCTCCTCAAGGCTAGGCTAGCACCCTTCTGTCGATTTGTACCAAACCAGGACACAATTTTGCATCATTATGCCACAGAATAAGCCTCGACCCCGACTTCACTATCACTACTGCAGCTAAATGCTGTAAACAATACCATGCCAGAGCTCTCCAGATTCACGAGCACGCTATCTTCTGACACTTAAACACATTATCTTTTAATCCTTATATTGTTATCAATATAAATCCATTACAAAACACAGGAAAAATTTCGAATAAAAACAAGATTTACTGATAAATTCCTTTTAAAGATAGGGGCTTTTGAACAGACTTTACAGAGGAGATTCTCAATTCACATTTTTTATGTGCATCATATTTCCATCATTCATAAACCGATTCGAACTTTTTCACTTTAGGTTTTTTCACACTAGGTGGCAGTGAAGTCGTTTGGATTATAATGCAGATCAAACAGAATACTACAGCCTTTTCCACAAATATTCCTGTAGCCGGCGGACGGCACCCATAGAAAAATCACAATACGACTTGATTCATACACCTGAAAAATGTGGAATGAGCTCCCGCCAGCGGTCTTTCCCCAGAGTTACAACATGGAGTACTTTAAAAGGAGGGTAAAAAGAGTCCTACAGGGTAAGCAATGCATTGGTGACGCCTCCTCCGGTGTTACAGATGTCCATAGGCTACGGTGACCATTTCCCATCAGGTGGGCCGTATGCTTATTTACTCTCTTTACCATAAAAAAAAGATGATCCTATTATTCCACCGGGACCACTCAATCTGTCATACATCAAAATACAATTAGCACTACACCTACTACAGAACATTTAATCGGAGTGACCGATGATAAACAGCCGTTAGCCTCCAGCCCACTAGTATTGTCATAGATTACTAAATATGTTACTACGTGATTATAAGCGTGCTCAACATGCTGGCAGCATTGCCCCGTCGACTTGCAACACTAATGGCGGGTTCTAGTCAAACTAAAATAGCGTTATTTTTGAAATTTTCATTCACAAACATCATTCCACACGCAAGAGCGTTTTTAACAGTTTTCTCCTACATTCCAGTCGAAGTAAAAATGCTAAAGGCTCCACCGAATTATGCCATTTTTAACCCAGACAAGATGATGGGTCGAAATGATCGTTCCAGTCACACTTTGATTTTGTTGGCGTGAATTCCGAAATTCTCTTCTATATCCGATTTTTTATGTAACTGTTTAAGCCCGCATTTGTCTCACCTGATGGAAAGTTAAGACGCAGTCTATGATGATACATTCTTACCTATTCACCCCTTCTCCCGCGACTTGAAAAGCTCCAGATTATACTTATGGAGAAATAAAGACGCTGATAAAGTGTTCCATGTCTTTCTTAAACTATTTAACAGAAATAGAAAGTGCCAAAAAAACCGGTGTGATCTTGGCAGCCAAAAGTTAGCAGCCAATAATCCAACAAAATAGGAAGGTCACCACCGAAATATCCATAATTAGTTACTGAAACACCTCGACCTATGTGCCTGTACATCATGCAAACACTATGTGATGCCGGCTTACAATCGATCCACCAGCGTCTATGAGAAAATCAGTACCCAGTAAATATTTATCTATATTTCAGTGCTAAAAATGACATTCCTAATTTGGTCGGATTATTGGCTGCTAGTTTTTGACTGCCAAATTCACACCGGTCAAAAAAAATTAACACTATTCGTACCGTTACTATTTTCTGTTAGCGTGATACTTATATGATTTTGCTAGTAGATTAAAATATCGTAACATAATAATATGTCAAAAATTAATCCCAAATTAATTGATGAAGCGATATATAAATCACTTAATCATTAGTTCCATGACGTACTGTCATGATATTATGTAGATGCTATTTTTACACTATCTTTTTTTATCAAAGGTTTATGAGTTTAATTTCAAAAAGAAATTAGTCCATCCGGTGCAGTGATGTCAAGGTAAGTTATGTAAGTACAGGAGATACTTACGACAACTAGGTAGCAGTTCTGCAAAGGTATACTTTGCGAGCACAAACTTTTTTGCAACATTTATGCTCTAGAACTCAGACCTCATATTTTCGATAAACTCTTGACTGACTTTGCTGACCTGCGGGACTTCGCTTTCGCACGAGCTAAGTTTCACACCCTAACCTTGTCCAAGGAAATACAGAAGGGAGAGTCAAAAGCCTGCCTCTCCTTACCAATCGTCCCATGCACTCGGGTCCATCCGGAATATTTTTGATTATAGGTTGGTTGTATTCAGCATTACATATAACACTAGTGGCCCGCCCCGGCTTCGCATGCGTATTTTATAAATATTATAAATATATATGCATATACATATTATAAATTGAGAAATAAACTATACTATCTTTCAAGTTAGATAAAACTGCACACAGTGTGCAAAATTTTATTAAAATCGGTTTAGCTGTTTAGGAGTCGATAGCGGAAAAACAACGTGCACGTAATTCGTATATAGATAAGTATATGTATGGTATAACTATGAAAGAAAACATTACCTAACTGTACCAATATCACAAAGTCAAAGTCAAAAGATTTATTGCAAATAGGCTAATTTTAGCACTTTTACACAGCACAGTAGACCTTACTTGGAGTCTCCAAAAAAAAACGCACGAGCTACGTCTTTGTCTATTAATTGAGACCAAAACTTTAAAAAATTTTGAAAACTGGATGTTGCCATATAACTAGTGTTAAAATATAACTAGATAAATAATAGAGAAGTTTGTTTATAATACCGAATATATATTTTTTTATGTTAGTGAATGATGTGACGAGCTAGTCCCTGATGTTAAGCAACACGGCTGCCCATAACAGAACACTGTCACTCGGAACTCCAAAATATAAAGTTTCGCGTGACACTGCACTGCGCACATCATCTTGAGACATCAGCACAGTCGTAATAAGATTACTCGACTGTGAGATCAGATCTCATTTGCCCAGTAATTTCACAAGCTACAGTGCCCTTCAAACCGGAACACAGTAGTACCTTCCCACTACTGATTGGCGGCAGAATAGCTGGCAAAGCGGTGGTTCCTACCTAAACGAACTTTGCAGAAAAGTCCTACCATCTAGTAAAAATATAGCAATAGGGGGATATAAAATAAGGAGAACGATCCAAGTCACAGGTACTACTTTCGATAAAATTATGAAAGCATTTTAATCCCTCAGAATTTATTTCCATATCTTCCATTTCTGTTGTCAGTCAGATAATGGCACGGTCTGATGATAGCTAAACCTTTACATGATATCGAATCTTTGGTACGTATTTGGATGATCAGCACCTGGCCACCTACAGCTCTGAGATAAAGAATAATTTTATCACATAAATAATAATTAACTGTTTTCAATTAATTGTTAACTGGGTTCTGTCGATATACATTGTTGAATATGTCTTGGAGTTTTGGCGGGAAAACGCAAAAGATCGTCATGCGTCACCGCATTGTATTATTTTTTTTGTATGGCTCCACACTTTTGTGTATTTAGCCAGTGTCAAGTAATTGATAATTTTTCAAGTAAATAATATATATGTATATATATGTGTGTCAAGTCATAGTCCAAGTCATCAAGTCAAATCATAATCTAGTCTATTCTAGTCAAGTCATACTCCTAGTAAAGTGGTGGCAACTTAACCAGAAGCTTCTATGGCGTTTTGGAAACAACACGAAAACAAACGTTTCACTATCATTATACCACTTTCCCACACTCATGCCTATAATCCAGCACTTAACGAATAAAATGCCACCAAATTTATGCACTAACACTGAAAATAACACAAGTTTTGGAAAATAAAATAAAATTCAAAAAAATTCAAAATTCAAAGAAAAGGATCCCCAAATTTACTACATACTTAATCTATCTTATCCCTATTTTCATACCTAATTGTCAGAATATCTTTGAATCGATTATTTAGGGCATTATTACGTCAAATTGATAAACAATAACAATGCACTCACGGCCACTATATAAGCCCTGATAGGTCGAAGGAAGGCACATTCCACTTGAAATTGGAAGTCAAAATGAAAGTGGCTTTCCTGTGCTGTATTCTGTTCCTAGCAGGTAAGTCAGGAACTTAAAAAAATGCCACCACAAGCCGCTCGGAAAATTGGCAAATTTTTTGATACCGTCATTCAGATTATTTTAAACTTTTGTTTTATTATATATTTTGTGTGTTGTATGTTGTAATGGTGTGATGTGATGTGATGAATGATGTTAGATAAACACTTGTTTTGTTGATGTACGATAGTGTTATACATACGTCTAAATTGTGAACTGAAGAAATAATTTAGCCAGGATACTGTTGAACTAAAAGATTCCAAAGGAGGGCAAAGACCCACAAATTGTATAGATCGCTAGAAATAATAGCAATAATAAAATAAATAGGGAAAGTACTGAACTATGGGAACCAGTAGAGTAGTACAAACTAAGCTTTGCTTGGGGCTAGATGACACTGTGTGAAATGTTCACAAATATATATTTACTTATTTGTAATTATAACTTTACCTGTTCTGAGTCTAGGTGTTGGTCATCGTAGTTCCTGGGCCCTAGACTCAGGGAATCCTAGTTAGGATCCAGGATCTATGCATGTGATCGTTGGACGTTGTTATTATTATTATTAATGAAACAATAGGAAAATAAGATAAATGTCAATGGAAAGATACACAAGAATAAGAAATATAACCTTCCCGTTTCTTGATGCTACTTCTTTACTCGTATTATAATCGAAACTCTGGATTTACGTTTATTTTCTGAAATTTGCGCGATAGCTTTGTGAATTTTAGCCGTTAATATTTATCTTACAAAATGTGTCATACTCACGATAGTTTTCAAACTAAAATATCTTTGGCAGTTTTATATGAGTAGATAAACAAATTATTACCTCATCTCACCTTACGCTTTTGTCTTCTGTACTCTCTAATACTAGTTTCTACATATAACTTTTTCAGGCTTTGCCTCCTGCAGCTCTGTGGAGGCTAAAAGCATAAGCCTACCGAGCTGGATTCCTGAGATTGACTTCGACAACATTGACATCCCCGACTGGATTCTTGACTTAATTAGCAGGCTTCCTGAATCCATCCAAGAATTCCTCGATAGAATACCTGAGATCATTGCTGCAGTCCCAGAGATATTGGAAAAGCTCCCTGAGCTTATACCCATTATTCTTGAGAAGATTGAAGAAGGTGTAGCTGCTCTCCCCGAGCTCTTAGAAAAGATTAGGGAGATCCTTGAAGACTTGGAGCTGCCCGACTGGTTGCCTACGCTACCCGACTTTGACAAGCCAGAATGGTGGCCCGAGCTACCCACCCTTCCTGAGTACAACACACCTGTTCCTGGAGCACCCGCCACCGTATCTGAATTCCCCGGTATTGTGCAGATTGAGGTTGGAACCGGTCCTATTTGGATTCAGGGTTACGTTGGCAATATCATGAACTCCCTCTACGTTCTAACCAGCGCTCGCTGCCATAGTGGATCGTAAGTACAATAAAATTGAAATAACAAATTTAAACACCTCACGCAGGCTTGACGTAATCTACGCAGACTAATACTTTAATGCGCAAAGTTTTATTCTTATTCCCGCCCAAGTTACGAGCCATGCTTAGCTAGGGCTTGTTCACGATGCACTATTATCTATGTCTATTGTCTAACCACTATATATACTATATACATATATAACTACTAATTTCTTAAGTTAGATGTAAACTGCTCCGTGACGACACTGAAACGGTCCCAACGGAAAACCAGCGCTGGCTGTATGGCCAACACACTGCTGAGTTGGCAACTGACAATCACGATGTTTTTGAAATCTGTTATGTATTATTTATCTTTTTTAAATTTCGGTCTTTCTTTCTTCTTTCTTTCACTATTACTATGTATTTTTCTACAAATTGTTGTAAAAATGTATAAACTCGCTTCCTTCCAGGCGCTTCTCTCCCAATTACCGACGTGTCGTTGCTGGATCTTCTTCTCGTTTTGAGCGCAACACTATCTCCGAGGTGGAAAACGTCATCAACCACCCGTCATTTGATCCTGACAGCTTTGAGAACGATATTAGCCTTGTCAGGCTTAGATCCGCCCTGATTTTGAGCGACACTATTCAGCAGACCCCTATTGTGCCCGATGGTTTTACCTTACCCGACGGTTTAACTGTAGTCCATGCTGGTTGGGGCTCCACTGCTGTAAGTATTTTCCGATAATATTGTAACAGCCGTAAGCTTATTTATAGAAGATTGAACTATATAACGTTTACGTAACGTTTCAATTATAATTATTCGATAATTAAAGTTGAAACGTTGATTGCTTGTGTCGGTTTGTATCATTCATGCGTAAATATTTGAACCACTAAAGATGAAATTTGCACTCTAACTTTGCTTGCATGACCGAGATCATCGTTTTGTATAGGGTGTTAAGCTCTACTACCTGGAAAATTATGAATTAAGTAAATGTGGATAAACCTTAGCGCAAATGTTACTAAACTCTCCCAAAATTAACGTAAGATTTCAATTTAAAATATGCTGTCCCAAAATTAACGCAACATTTAAATTTAAAATGAAAAACAAATTTTTTTAGATTGTAATATTTTTATTGATACATGAAGTACACAGGATATGGTTATGTGCACATGGGGTACACATAGGGCAAATGGGCTCGAAGCCGTAATTTTCCATAACCACTTTGCATAAATGTGGCTGAATTTTGTTGATTCACCGTTTAATTCTTCTCTTAATGCACTGGTTGTAATTTTGTTGGCATAAACCTTTGATTTTAAATAGCCCTATAATAAGAAAACCAACGATGTTAAGTAATTCAAAAAACTGGGGGCCAATTTTGATCACCGAAACGAACAGCACGAAATTTTCGAATTGCGGCAGCCACATTTTCTTATTTTTGAAGTGTACAGGGTGTTCGGTAGATAGCCAAACATGGTGGGCGTGTAGGTGGATCTATTTGGAAAATACAAGTTTGCGTAAAAGCCGCTAAGTATTGAATTTATTTTTTAATCGTTTTATTAAAAATAATTCTGAATTTTCCTAAATTTTGAAGCTTGAACCCCACAATTTTTATTTTCGTGCATGATTCTGTTAATTTTTTTATTAGTTATTATCTCAAATGTATTTTTAGTCTACTCAAGGCACGTTTAGATCCTTACAATCCCAAGATAATAAGCTTAATAAATAAAACTAGAAAAATAAATACTAAAATATTTAGTAGGCAAAATGTCCACTCAATAGAAAAACCTAAATGCCACAGCTAATTTAAAATACTTTTAAAAACTTTTTTTATATATCCCTTATTACAATGGTATACTACAAAAAATTAAAAAATTAAAAAGTCAGCTATTCTGCCGCCAAGCAGTAGTGTGAAAATACTCGATTTGAAGGGCACTGTAGCTAGTAAAATACTCGATTTGAAGGGCACTGTAGCTAGTAAAATTACTGGGCAATTTAAACTTTATGATCTCCTGGGCGATAACGATTGCAACTAATAGAAACACAAATTTGTATGGATTTGACAGTTTCAATACACAGTTTATGTGCATAGTTACTGTTGAAGTTACTGCTGTTGCATTGCAATCAAAGTTTCGTGATAACCCACCTGATCTCACAGTCGCGAAATTTAGACTGTGCTGATGTCTCAGGATGATGTGCGCAGTGCAGTATCGCACGAAACTGTATATTTTGTATTATTATTATATTATTCTATGTATGTATTTACAAACAAAAAGTTTATATCTATTATATCAGTTATCTGGTTCCATAGTACAAGATTTGCTTAGTTTGGGACTAGATAGCGCTGTATAAAATATCCACAAACATTTATTTATTGTTCAACGATGAAGATACGTAGTTCAGTCACAGTTCTGTACTGTCAGCTATCAAATTTTGTAGGATTGCCAACACGTTACTGCACAAATGATGGCAAATTCATATCTTGGGTCAACATATAAAACTGCAATAAGCCTCAACTTATTTTTGACAGCCATTGTTGACAGCCTCTGTGGTGTGATGGTTGAGCAGGTCGGCTCATAGCCCGGAGGCGGCGGGTTCGATTCCCGCGGCAGAACAAGTATTTGTGCATAAAAAAAGCGCAAATACTTGTTCTGAGTCTGGGTGTTGTGGGACCATGGTCCTCGTAGTTCTTGTGTCCCTAACCACAGGGAATCCTAGTTACGGTCCAGGATCTATGTATGTGATCGTTGGGCGTTATTATTATTATTACTTAAAAACCCGTTTCTTTCCCAACAGCAAGGCAAGCTGGTAGCAGACAGAGGCCTGCACCAGATTGATCTTACCGTGATAGATCGGGCTACCTGCATCGAACGCTGGTCCATAATTCCGCTCTTCACAATCACGAGTCAAACAATCTGCGTCGGCCGCTATGAAACGGGTGGTCGCAATGGAGACGTTCGGGATATGGGCGCTCCGATCTACTTCCAGAACATCCTAACTGGTATTATCTCGTTCGGCGCTTTCGGCACCAACCAGTATCTTCCGGTTGTCGTCACCCCCGTTTCTCCATACACCAACTGGATCATTGAAAACGCCGTCTAAACTCGGAATGTCATCATTAAGTAATAAATTAATATTTTTTTGTATGACGTCTTTCTTTATTTTGCGGTCCTTTTGTAAAGTTCAGGAATAAAATGATTAGTTTGTTTATTGTTACAATGTTATTTTACTCGTCGTGAGTACATTTTCAAACTACGCCACAGTTACACCGTTGCATAATGTTTAACTGTTCGACAACAAAATTGTTTAATCAGACCAAATTCATTTTAATACTAGCTGCGTCCCGCGTTTTCACCCGCGTGGTGAAGGTTTTCTAATTTTCTGCTCAACTTCCTTGATTTTTCTTTCATAAGAACCTTCTCCTGACAATAATAAACACAACAAAAAAATAATTAGTGAAATCCATCCGTTCCGCGTGATGCGATGACCAAGGGAAGGGAAGGGAAGGGAAATAGAGATTTTTATATATAAAGATTATGTCTTAGTGAAGAAGATATTTTGACATTGACACCACACACGTGTACATGAACAGTTACGCCTATTACTCGTGGCGTAGCGTATAATATAGCGTAGGCAATAGTCAGTAGTTGGTATGACGGCGGTGGGTTCGATTCCTGCCACAGGACCAGTATTTGCGCACAGAAAAAAAGCGTAAATACTTGTCCTGTATCTGGGTGTTGTGGAACCATGGTCCTCGTAGTTCCTGGGTACCTAGATACAGAGAATCCTAGTTAGAGTCTATATAAAGTAAGAAGTATAGTATATAGATACTTAGAAGAAAGAGTATATTATATTATTATTATGATATTATCCAAGCAAGTCGAGTTGTACCTATGAGCAGTAGTAATGTTAGTAATCTTGCCATACTGGCACAGCTCTGCAAGCATAACTATTATAATTATTATTAGTCTTTCATTTTTTACTCATTTATACCCATTCGAAGTTGACACGTTCGAACGCTTAGACCATCAAACGTTTAAGTTTCTTCTTGCGGCGGCGTCATGTGTCGGGTCGTCCTCTTCCCTCTAATATGGTCGAGGAGGGCGATGGCTGGAACATGCGTCAAGCTCGTGAACGGGTGCTGATTACGGAAGCTGGTTTGCTCGGTGGTGTATGCACAATTAGAAATAAGTACTTATGTTTTAAAAATTTGTATAGTTCTTCCTATATTTGTATTTATATTCATGATTAATAAGCTAGTTTTTTTTTAACACGGCAAATTGCCTTTATTTTCTAAATACTACAATGATTTAATAACTAATACTAAAAACTACCTTAGTACCTATAAGCAAAAGTAATAAATTAAAAATAATTTAACATAAAGCACGGACACAGGTGTCTGTGGAAATACAGCTCGAAAAAAAACCTCGCTCAAATTTGCTGAAATTTTCCTCATATAAAATTTAGAGAGCGCTCTGCCTGACCCTGTTTCAACACTGTCATTCCTAAATACCGTACCGTTAGGCTACCTACGTCTATTCTAGACCACGCAGGTAACCGTGACTGGTCTAATCTACCGCGTGTCATACAACTATGCGTTTGAGCCCAATCAGTAACGTGCTCCGAGGGAATCCGGAACGGTATACTAATAGGTGACATTTCAACTAATTCGTTAGCTTCAAGGATTTGCAGACGCACAAATACTCGTTCAGGACTTAGTAGTTCATGTTTATCTTATGTCTCATAGTTAGAATTTTTTGAGTTTTTTTTTTGTTTCATTTTATTAAATACAATCGGCCGGAACGGGTATTTTATATATTCTCTCGCCAATGTCCATCAGGGATTATGTAGGATCTATTGGTGGAACAATTTTTCAATTCGGACCAGTAGTTTCAGAGCGTATTCAATGCAAACAATCAAATCTTTCCTCTATATAATACATGTATTACTTTAGATATAGACATTTTTATATAATAAAGACATTTACACCCTTTTTCATTTGATTATTTTGTTTAGAAGTCTAAATAAATACAAATCTTAAATAAGGTTAAATTTATATTAAAAGTTTGTACAAATACCTGAACAAGCGGGCTCACCGCGTTTTGACTATAAAGGTCACTTTTTATGTGAAATAATAACGTAACAAGCTATAGTCCTTCATCTGATATTAAGCGGCCGTCCATAAAAGTTGCAGTGCAACTCGGAACTCTAAGCTGTAAAGGTCTTAGTGCCGGATTGCTTGCACCAGTAGTATATATATATTGGGCTTGCTGTATATTATTTGACAATAAGCACTTTTTAATTTCATATGCTTAGTAAAATAACTTATTTATAAGTACTCCATATAATTTTGACTTGTACCTAAAAGTGCTAAAAATAGCCTATTTGCAATAAAATCTTTTGACTTACTACTATATGGGGATCTTGATTCATGCTCAAAATAAGTTTCTCTTGTTTATACTTAATTCTAAATTTGTAATTTTAATTTTGTTTTAAAACTATTTTTACTAGGTGGTAGAACTTTTCTGCAAAGTTCGTCTAGGTAGGTACCACCGCTTTGCCAGTTATTCTGCCGCCAAGCAGTAGTGTGCAAGCACTACTGTGTTCCGGTTTGAAGGGCACTGTAGCTAGTGAAATTACTGGGCAATTGAGACTTTATGATCTGATCTCACAGTCGAGTAATCTTATTACCAGACTGTGCTGATGTCTCAGGATGATGTGCGCAGTGCAGCAGTCACGCGAAACTTTACATGTTGGAGTTCCGAGTGACTGTTCTGTTATGGGCGGCCGTGTCGCTTAACATCAGGTGAACGACTAGCTCGTCACATCATTCAATAACATAAAAAAAAAAAAAAAAAAAAAGTACACATTAGAAATTTCAAGAGAAACTTACATATCGGTAAAGTTTTTGCACAATTTTTTTTTGTTTTTGGTTTGGCTTTACACTTTTGTGTATTTAGCCAGTGTCAAGTAATTGATAAATTTTCAAGTTAAAATGTATTAGATACTATGTGTCAAGTCACAGTCCAAGTCATAATGTAATCTAGTGTAGTCAAGTCATAATCTAGTCTAGTTAAGTCATACTCCTAGTAAAGTGGTGGCAACATTACCAGATGCTACTATGGAGTTGTGGAAACAAAACGAAAAGAAATATTTCACCATTATTATACCACTTTCCCACACTCATGCCTGTAATCCAGCACATAACGAATAAAATGCCACCAATTTTATGCACTAACACTGAAAATAAATAAATTAATAAGTTTTAGAAAATAATAAAATGCGGTGACGCAATCTTTTTGGTTTTCCCAAACTCCTGCACAAAATTTAAATAAAATATTGTTTCAATTGCAGTGGAGCTTTTTTTGAAGTTTCAAAAAGTTTGGTTCAAAAATTCACGTTCGGCGCATCACTAGTAGGAAGTAAGACACAAGATCAATGAAAAATAAAAGAGTTTCAGAATACCATTCTGTAGTTTACAACGCCGTCTGAAGTGATTAAATTGCGCATTCATCTGATTTATGCAAGCACTAGACGTTTGGAAATAGAATGGACGGCGCCACGCTTGTCATCCTGACGAACTAATTAATATTGCTCATTACTCATTAGTCATCATCGGAGAGAGGGTGGGGAATGTGAAAATAAACGAGTGTGCTTTAGACCACACGACTGAAGTAAAAATTCTCCATTTATCGGCCGGTATAACTTGGTTTTTGCTTAGTTTAATTTTGATGTCGCCAACTTGATAGTTGTAAATTGACATTTTACCGAACATACCTACATAATAATGTAGTTTTAAGTAATTTTTAACTTTGTTATGTTGACAATGGAGATCTATGTCAACCAATAACTTTCAATTTCAGTAAGCCTCGCCACCTTACTCACCAAGTCAAGTGTGCGTAAAGAAGTTTTACTGCAAAAAAATTCGGATCTATCATACCGTTATTTATAAACAAACAGTGTCGATATTATAACTAAAACTAGTTAATCGCTAGCACGCACAGCCGCGACAGCGCAGAGGGCCTAGCCAAGTTGACAATCGATGATCGCTAACGCTAGAGAAATCGCTTAAAATGTATGGGAATCACAGATCTTTGTCGTTATGTCACGTGGTCAGAATAAACGAAACGATACATCGTAGACAAATTACAAGTTAGCGCTTCGTCAAAGCGAATAGATAGCGTTGTCGATTCTCTTGTCGTGTTCGCTAACTTCCATACAAATGGTAGCCAAATTACAACTTACAAGCGCTTACGAAACGTTGTCGTAGTTTCTGTACGATATCTAAGTGAACCCCAAGACCCTGTAGAAAACGCAACGAAAACGCTACAGCTGACTCCTTGATGATGGGCATCTATATTGCCCGAACACTGGTCGAGTTATTCGACAGCTCGTAAGTACTAGCCGTTGACTAGTGCAGCTATGAGCACAACTCACGTCAGTTTCTATAATAGTATCGATATTGACAATGACAGCCTATGTGGTGTGGTGGTTAAGCAGGTCGGCTCATAGCCCGGAGGCGGCGGGTTCGATTCCCGCGACAGGACAAGTAATTGTGCACAGAAAAAGAGCGCAAGTACTTGTTCTGAGTCTGAGTGTTGTGCGACCATGGTCCTCGTAGTTTCTGGGTATCAGGGAATCCTAGTTAGGGTCTAGGATCTATGTATGTGATCGTAGGGCGTTATTATTATTGACAAAGAAAAATAATTCGATATTTTGAAGTATTGATATTTTTTGTTATTTGTACCGTGGAAGACGATATAATTAATTGATAATTATAGTGGAGAATTATGATATTTCTTATCAAAACATATCCGGCTCACGCTACTCAGTGTTTTAGATAAGCAAGATTTGAAAATATTTGGGTAGATCGCGTTGTTTGCTTGCGCCTGCGCTGGTTTCATGACCAAGGCGTGTTATATAACACCGCCGGTGAGACAAACACCTATTTTATCGACTTAAAAAAGAAGAGGGTTATTTATTGGGTAACATTGTAATTTTTAATGTTTGTTGGATTAGAACCCCGTAATTTTTAAACCGATTTAAAAAAATATTTTTCGTTTGTAAATTTATTTCAAGATTAGCTTATTTAATAGAAGGATGTTATAAAAGGAATACGTATCGTGTTTATGTAGCTTACTGAAAATATGTTACTGGAGACGCTCCACGGTTTCACCAGCCATTTACCTGTTTTCCCGAGAGAACACTGAATTTTCCGGCCATAAAATAATCGTACCAATCCAAATAATTGTACTAAAATTTGTGTGCAAAATTTCATTTAAATCATGCCTTCGGTTTTGTCGTAAAAGCCAAACAAACAAACATGTTTTTCTTTTAATATACCTACATATATTAAAACGAGCTTCTGCCCGCAGCTTCGCCCGCGGCGGATGGGAAAATAATTCAACCACCCATTTCACCCTCTTAAGGGTGGAATTTCGAAAAATCCTTTCTTAGATGCCTACGTCATAACATCTACCTGCATGCCAAATTTCAGCCCGATCCGTCAAGTGGTTTGGGCTGTGCGTTGATAGATCACTATGTCAGTCAGTCAATCAGTCAGTCACCTTTGAGTTATATATATTAAGATATCGATAGAGAAGAAGGGATAGAGCTTTCTTTCTCATCATTGGCTTGTTTATAAAAACGATAAATATATGATAACTGTGTGGGTACACAACATGAACTCGTGGCATAATTATCCTTTAAAGAAAAGGAGTTAAACCGTCTTCGATCACCTTAATTTCATAACGAAAACATACATTTTCTGTTATTTGGATATAATATTGAATCGATTTTGATAAAACTTCTATGGAACCAATCTGGAAGTAAACACTTTATAACTTAAAAAATTGTTTTGTTCCGTTCTATTTGGTACAGAAAAAACATGTAACTGAATTAAGATCCTCCTACTTTTTTGAAATTGGTTATATAAATATGATTATGTAGTAATAAAACTTACGTAAATATGTTGCATTTCTCATACAGTAAAAATAAAACTTATATAGTAACTGACTGAATGGATACCTATGAATGAATCTAGAATTCTCGTGGGCATTAATTTAAATGAGTTATAGTATAATTATGCATTAAAAAATACAAACATAGTGAAAATAAAATATATAATACAATATATATTCAGATATTAGGTACAATATAAAAAGAGTCCCACAAACTGACAATTGTTGTTGAATATTTTGGTTACATCATACTGTAAAAGTATTTTTTATAAACTAGTACATATTTTTACTGTTTATCACATTCATCATTAATATCATCATCATCATCACAGCTGAACATATGAACCACTAATCAACTTATAAACACCTCTAGAAATTCGGAAAACTCCAGTAATGGTTTTATCACTAAACATATCAATTTATATAACAAATACCCTGAATACATTAGAAAATGTTAATACATAGTAAATAATGCAAAGATAACAAAGAACTGTTACTGATAGCTTTATATTTCTCATTGAGAAATCAACCGGATTTATCAACTTTTTCACTCATACTCGTATGTACCGCTTTGTTTAGCTAGTGCTTGACGTCACGGTCGATGGTCACATCCCTACGTCGAGTACTGCACGTACGTATTCATGTAGAGGTATCCATTATGGTCCTGCATGGACAACCTACTTTACACTGTCAGAGGCACTGCTTGAAAAGAACACAGGAGACTCAGAGTACGCTGGAGTAGATATGTGAGTAGATTTAAACGGCATCACGTCAGAGAACTTGAAGAAATTCTGCAGTAACGTCTGCTGTTCCAATAAGAGGGTGTTCAGATGTCTCATCTCTTGGTCTATCTTTTTCAGATTAAACGTCGTCTGATCTAACTTCTCTTGCATACCTTTTAGCTCTAAGTTGATGTTATGGTCGTTCGACTGATGAGTCTCATTCTTTATTTTTTGAGAATATTTGTTTTTAAATAGAATCTCCTTGACTGATCTTGGAGATTTAACCTTGTTTAGCTGTGCTAGCTCATAGGCTGCCATCATTATATTTGTTGGTAATCTGTTCTCGCGTGGGTTCAGAGGTTTCACGCTCAGTATAACTTTCCCAGCTTCTGGAGATACCAACGCTGTTCTGTAAACGTATTTGTGCAGACATTTGGGCAGCAATGCACTAAACATTCCCATTTCGACGAAAAGGATCAGTTTTGTCTGTCTCACTAGCTTCGAAAGTCCAGCTGTCTTCCTCAACCCTTGAATATCGTGTACGGCAATACCAACGAGCAAGTTCATTAGAATAATAGTCACGAACATCAAGAATAATATGAAAATAATTTGGGATGATAGTTCAAACACCAGTGGTGGATCTTGTTGTATAGGATCGTTAATGAGAATATTTAAATTTAATTCACCAACCATCATGGATAGCGTACTAATGAAACCCATCAGTGGATTCGAAAACATCTCCTCATTAGGAAACACTACGCAAAAGCAGATGGCAAACCCAAGAAGAAGGCAGATGTAAGCGAGAAGTAACTTTAGAAATTCTGTTAAAACTTTCTGGTACATAGCTACATAATCGCCAAACATTGGAAGTTGGCCCATCATCAGCATTAGGTTCGTCCAAGCTCCCAAAACTGCATAACCACCCACGTGGTTCTGCCAACTATAGTCAATGTGTATATTGTATAATGAAAACACAGAGAGAAGCACGAACCATTCCATTAAATTTTCAAACGTTGTAAAATATTGGTAAAAACTTGAATAGCCAGTTATGCCAGTTAGCTTTCTTACTATTTCAAAAGCAGTAATAGCCATCAATACCCATCGTTCAAGGTCGATTGGATTTTGTTCCAATATATTACCTAAAAGGGATTGGTCTTGGCAAAGTTCATTCGGTACTCCATATTTTTTTGAATGCTTCCCCCCGCATGCTTTTACAACAGCGGTAAGTACGTAAATCGATAAAAAAGTTACAAATAAAAAACAAAAGATAAGTCTCGCTAGGTAAAACTTTCTAATCTTACGCCACTTCATAAATAGAAACGCCGAACAAAGCGGATGCAGCAATATGTCCTTTTGTCCCTCATCAATCAAACTGTTCAAATATGTAATCTCACGTGGATACGAAAACTTTAACAATTTACCAAAATCAAACTCGATCTGAACTTCTTCATTAACATCAACAGAACTACTCAGCGATATTCCGCTATCTAAATTGTGCCTCAAAATGGCGAGAGATTTCGGCGTTTTCCTGGCAATAACACTCAAAGCCGTATGCCCGTTTTTTGATTTTGAAGTTACGTCTGCACCCAAATAGATCAATGTCTCAACACAAGGCACGCGGCTATCCATCGCAGCCAAATGTAAAGGAGAGTAACCATACTCATCTTTTTTATTGACTTGAGCTCCCCAGCTCACTAGCACGTCGATAATATCACACGAACGCTCCAGGTGACTGATTGCAGCATGAAGAGGAGTTCTTTTATCGTAATCTTCTGCGTTTGGGTCTGCGTTTCCATCTCGAAGCAATACTTCAACTGTTTCCAAGCTCGCGCATCTAGCGGCGAGGTGAAGAGCGGTAAAACCTCTGTAATTCTTTGTATTTGCTTTGGCACCATCGGCTAATAGCCACTCTACACATTCGGAATAACCTCTAGCAGCCGCCAAATGTAGGGCTGTGCATTCCTTGTCTCTTTGTTTGGTCATACCATTCACGCTTATCTTCGTTCCTTTAAGCAAATGCGAAAGACATCGTGTGGCACCTAATTCCGCAGCCAAATGTAACGCGTTAAGGCCTCCAGATGTTACATACGCTGGATCTACTCCTTTCTCAATAAAAAGTTCCATGCATTCTACAGCATCAGTTCTAACTGCACAGTGAACTAGGTTGTCTTCGCATCCAGCTCTTTGAACGACAGCATGCAGTGATGCACCATGAGCAATCAACACCTCAGCTACTTCCAAAGAGTTTCCAAACGCAGCACAATGGAGAGGAGCAAAATATTTGGGAGTAAAATCGACGTCAGCACCACGAGAAAGTAAATAAACTGCTGAATTTACGGCTCCACTAAAAGCGGCCAAATGTAGAGCTGTCAATCCCGCTGGTTCCGAATAGTGAATATCAACTCCAGTATCCAAAATTACCGGCAATAATTCATCACGTGCTAAGAACGTGATCCACAGGAGGGTTAAATTCATTACTACATCAGGCGCTGAGCTGATGTGTTCCTGGATATTATCAGCTGTGATCATACCACACTCCACGTCATCAAAAAACCGTCCAGCGCCTAGCATAGTAGCTTTTTCGCACAGACCTTTTCTTACAGATTCCTCGGTCAGTCTGGCGTCCGGGTCAGGAGCAAGGATGTCGAAGCTTTGGTACATGTTCGGAGCATCTTCGGCGGGAGGAGATGGACCTACAAAGAGATATTCCTTGTTTTTGCCTGGATCCCGCGCGGACTCTAGCAGGTCAATGCTCCGGACTTTGTAGCTGTTGAGTGGGAATTCTTCCGGTTCTCTGGCTCTAGATCTGACGCTGCCGGAGTAGCGTGAGCGCGTCGGCGTTTGCGCCGGAGTTTGCAGGGGAGACGGCCACCCCATCTCGCGGTACCCGAAATTGTCCATGGCCAGAACGCGACTGCGCGCCGCAGTCTCGACCTTATCTTATCTGGTTTATTTAAGAGCAGAAGACGAGTAACACCTTTGTTTGACGTCGTGATTTATTAAGCTATTTTTATTGCTGTGCGCAATTTCGAATACGTAATGTCATGTAAAGTGTTTACGTTACGGATCAAAATTGGGTAATCTTGCAAATTTTAAAGCCACTTGTACAAATATTTATAAATAAACTGCATTTTGAATCTTTGAGAAGAAAAACATGTTTGTATGTATTAATTATTGTTGTACCCTAGTTTGATAGCCTCTGCGGTGTGATGGTTGAGCAGGTCGGCTCATTTCCCAGAGGTGGCGGGTTCGATTCCCGCGGCAGGACAAGTAGGTATTTGTGCACAGAAAAAAAATCGCTAATACTTGTTCTAAGTCTGGGTGTTGTGGGACCACGGTCTCGTAGTTTCTGGGTCATTAGAAACGGAACCCTAGTTAGGGTCCAGGATCTATGTGTTTGATCGTTGGGTGTTATTATTATTATAGTTTTTACATACGTACCTAAAGCACCTTGCTTTTATGTTTCAGAGAATATGTAAATAATTTTATCAGATTTGAATATTCTATTATAATTAAAATGATGATTACGAGTAATTTTTTAGGTGCTATTTCCTCGTAGTTATCACTAATTGTTTTTCTATTGTGTATCTAAATAGAATTTTCCACGTCAAGATATCTTTAATTAAATGAAAATGACAAAGGCGTCCTTATCACTGTCAAGATGGCAAACACGAGAGCAAATACACTTTCGTGGTTTCTTCGTATTTATCACCATTTCTTATTTTTTTTTCTACGCTCTATTTACATGTATATTAGATTGGTTATCAACGTTTTGTTAAAATTCATGTATTATATTTATACTAGGTGGTAGGACTTTTCTGCAAAGTTCGTCTAGGTAGGTACCACCGCTTTGCCAGTCATTCTGCCGCCAAGCAGTAGTGTGCAAGCACTACTGTATTCCGGCTTGAAGGGCACTGTAGCTAGTGAAATTAATGGGCAAATGAGACTTTATGATCTGATCTCACAGTCGAGTAATCTTATTACCAGACTGCGCTGATGTCTCAGGATGATGTGCGCAATGCAGTGTCATGCGAGACTTTATATTTTGGAGTACCGAGTGACTTGGTTCTGTTATGGGTAGCCGTATCGCTTAACATCAGGAGAACGACTAGCTAGTAGCTCCAACATGTAAAGTTTCGCATGACTGCTGCACTGCGCACATCATCCTGAGACATAAGCACAGTCTGGTAATAAGACTACTCGACTGTGAGATCAGATCATTGTTAGGTTTTATAGAATTTCGTATGAATATCGCACGTGCGCGCAGTCACACAACAACCATATAACATTATAATGGAAGACGTGTTTCGTATTTTATTGAAATTCATGCCCTAACGGGGTTAAAAAAGGGTAGAAAGTTATTTTGGCCGTGATTTGCTTCGAAATTAATATCAATATTCCTTAGTGCTTTCGGTCAAGGTCAAGATGTGATGAAAAACGAGTGTTTGTTTTTTTTTTTTGTTCTAAAATCACAAAGGGCTTTGTCGCTTAGCAACCATATCGCGCAATTGGTAACATCTAAAAACTTTGACAGCCTCTGTGGTGTGGTGGGTGAGCAGGTCGGCTCATAACCCGGAGGCGGCAGGTTCGATTCCCGCGGCAAGTATATGTAAACAGAAAAAAGCGCAAATAATCTGAGTCTGGATGTTGTGGGACTATGGTCCTCCTAGTTCCTAGGTCCCTAGTCACTGGGAATCCTAGTTAGGGTCCAGGGATCTATGTATGTGATCGTTGGGCATTATTATTATTCATTATTTACATGTTCTACCGCACCGCAGACGTAAAACTCGTTTCATGAATTTAGAAAGAAATAATTATATCATTTTCAAGGCAAATTCTGAAGCAGATTCCTAGAACCAGGGTGACAGTCCATCAACCTCGTTACAAAGGCGTTGTTTGCGTTTAAATATTTACAAGACAGCGGTGGCCCCGTGTATGTATGATATGATGGTATACCTACTATTTAACCAACTTCAAAAACGTGGAGGTTCTCGATTCAATTGATTTTTTTATGTTAATAATTCAGGACTTGTTGTTTAAAAGCCGATATACTTTTTATATATGACCCGATATTAGTAATTGGTCCCATAGAAATTTCATCCAAAAACCAGTTCAGTAATTTGGTTTTTAAATGTTTTTATATCACAATAACTGGAAAATGTCATATCCTCTCTTTTTCGTATAAATAAATAGCGCCCAATGATCACATACATAATTCCTGGATCCTAACTAGAATTCCCTGTGTCTAAAGACCCAGGAACTACAAGGACCATGGTTCCACACCACCCACACACAGAACAAATATTTGCTTATTTACTTATCCTCCTGTGGGAGTCGAACCCGCGATAAGGCGATTGAATACTCCTTTCTTACAAGGAATCATTACTTATTGTTTGCATTGTCTCATAAATGAAATATTTACCCTTCATAATAATGTGAAATGTAATTTGTTTGTTCGATTATTATCACTCCAACACTGCACCGATTCAAATCATATTAATATCATTCGATATTAACTAGACAACCCATAATAACTGTATTAACGAGTTTTGGCGGGAAAACGAAAAAGATCGCGTCGCCGCATTGTATTATTTTCCAAAATTTGTGTTATTTTCAGTGTTAGTGCATAAAATTGGTGGCATTTTATTTGTTAAGTGCTGAATTACAGGCATGAGTGTGGGAAAGTGGTATAATGATGGTAAAACGTGTCTTTTCGTCTTGTTTCCAAAACTCCATGGAAGCTTCAAGTAAAGTTGCCACCACTTTACTAGGAGTATGACTTTGACTAGACTATGACTTGACTTGATGACTTCGACTGTGACTTGACACATATTTGCGTGAAATATCATTAACTTGATAAATTATCAATTACTTGACACTGGCTAAATACACAAAAGTGTGGAGCCAAAACATTAAAAAAAAAGAAAAAAAAAACTGTATTAACATGTTTGACAGCCTGCGTGGTGTGGTGGTTGAGCAGATTGGCTCATAGCCCGGAGGCGGCGGGTTCGGTTCCCGCGACAGGACAAGTATTTTTGCACAGAAAAAAAACGCAAATACTTGTTCTGAGTCTGGGTGCTGTGGGACCACGGTCCCCGTAGTTCCTGGTTCCCTAGACACAGGGAATCCTAGTTAGGATCCAGGATTTATATATGTGATCGTTTGGCATTATTTATTATTTACTTTCAATAGAGTTCACTCGTCCAGTGGACGTAGTCTTCTCGATCCTCTTATCCCGGTAACGGCTCAAGCCGAGGCTCACACTCTAGGGTTGTCCTTGAGCTAATTGCACCTCTTTTTTGATAGCTGGGCGCCTTAAGCGCCTGCCCTCCCGCCCGGTGACGTTGTAAAGGTCGGAAGAGACCAACAGCATTAGCCCGTTAAATAAAGTGTTCTTTTATTCCCCCTTCTGCTGTCCATAATCTTTGCCATTTACAACACATCAATGTCAAGTGCAAGGCGTATCGCCACCAACAATAATGCTGGCAATATCCAATCTCCGGCGACCAAACCCGACGTGTCCATCCGACCGCGGAATCGAACGGACGACCGTGGCTAGCCGCTAGGTAACCTTAATCTTGTATATTGCATATTAAAATCAGCAGAGTAGAGATGTAGTTATTGATATTTTGTTGACAGCATGGCGCTTGTTACAGTATTTTGTCCTGACTCGTTTTTTGACGAAGCAAAAAACGAGTGTGCTTTAGACTATACGGCTGAAGTAAGACTACTTTAGTTTAGCTCCATCTATCGGCCGGTATAACTATGTTTTTGCTTTATTTAATGTTAATGTCGCCATCTTGACAATTGTAAATTTTCATTTTACCAGACATTTCAACATAATAATATAAAACTTAAGTATTTTTTAACTTTATTACAATGGAGATCTACGTAAACCAACTAGGTACAACTTTCGTTCGCCTCGCATTCGCCAGCTTACTCCCCAAGTCAAGCGTGCGTAAAGAAGTTTTACTTCAAAAAGTAGGGTTATGGTTTTGAGCGACTTTTCTAGGTTTTTTCCTCTGTTCCTTCAATATCATCTAAACTACTTATTGTACGACAAATGAGGTATATGTACCTACTCGTATACAGCCCTTATTGATAGATTGAGCGATCGTGAAGTGCGAGTGTGTGGGAAGCGCCTCAAGTTTCCGCGTGGGCAAAAATTTTTTCGTACGCGGCGAGTGTCCAGTTTCTCTACATGTCACAGTTCTCAACCGATTCTCGTGCAATATTATGATTCTAAGGTCGAAACAGTTTTAAAAAAAAATTCAAAATTGCCGCTAATAAATGTAACTCTCTGAAATTGCGGAGCATTGGAGGTTTGGATACGTAAACAAAATATTTTTCAATTTTAAAATAGTCATAATAAAATACACTATAAAAAAATCAAGATAGCCTGCCAAACAATTTCTTAATGTAAGCTACAGATTGACCTGAGCTCATTTTAATTCAATTTTAATTTCTTTTTTCCCCAAATTCCATATTAATTACGTCTCTGAAACAATATTGTTTCAAAGAAACGTTCGTGCTAAAGCTAACAATGCGATGACAGACAGTGCGTAAAGTGAAAATTTTATGCATAAATGTGACGTTTATTATGCTTTTTGCGGAAATAATATTTTGATTTGCATTGTGCACGTGATCTTTTTCAATATAGGTACCTACGTAATGAAAGCTCTTTTCTCAGAAATTCAGCGTAAACGGACCATTGCTGAAATAAACTCAAGACAAGACAAGACTGCCTTATGGTGGGCATTATCACAGGTCACTGTAACCTCAATTGAAGGGGTGAGAATAAAAAGGATTTAACTGATTTTTTTGACCAAATGACTTATGGGTATTTTTGGGTTCAGCGTGAAATTATCTTCAATAATACATTCTCAAAATACCGAAATGAGGCTTAAATCTCGAGATTTTGAGTCTAAAAATGGTTTATCTGTCACAGGAATACAGTACGCTTAGCATAAAAACATTACTTTATTTCTTTTATTATATTATATTTTTACAGTAATTGTATGAATTAGTACTATATTTAGTAATTTTAAATAGAAATAAATCATTTTCAAGCAACTGAAACTTACATAAACCTTTTACCTTATAAGCACTCTACATAAAAATGTCGCCGTTGACGTTTAAAGTCAATTTTCTCGAAACGGTCAATTTGTCAGTTAAATCCTTTTTATTCTCAACCCTTCAATTATCACATGTACAAAATTGATGCCACAGATATCAGAGTCATCTGTGTCGGGATTGCATGCAGGAAAATGATACTGTGGAACACGTGCTGTACACTGCACAGCTACAGAAGACACTAAAGAAACAACTCGTCTACTAGACGAACAAGAACAACGACCACGGGATCAACGACAAAACAAACGTGTCTGATCTCCAAACCACTCATAGTTCGTAGCATCGTTGTGCCAGCGACCCAAAGCAGTGCTCGATTAAGCAGTGCTTTAAGAAGCTGGGCTGGCTTGGGTAGATTCTGGCAGAAGGAAATGCACAATATACCAGTAAAACATGGTTATTCTAACGGACTCCAATAATTTTAAGGCTCCTTTTTTTTAAAGATGCCTTAATACCCTTTTTCTGTCCGTCAGTCACTCAGCATAAAACTTATTAATTCATTAATGTAATGATTAAAAAAAAATTAAAACAACTTCAGTAAATTAGTTATGGCACATTTCACCATATTAAATTTACAGACATAATATATGTTATTAATTCTGTATATAAGCTGCAATCAATTTCAACTTATTTACTAAAACTTATTGCCATCTATATTGAATAATACCTATTTATTAAAATGTACATATTTGAGTGGGTATGACATTTGAAACGGCTGCTAGATTCACAATTCAAATGTCTTTGTATTAATGGAGTCCATTGGAATTCTAGACAGAATGTGGTCTAGCCTTGGCACTATAATTATACTAAAATATTACTAGTTTACATGACTTCGAACCAACTTGATCTTTTTAGTTTAAATACTATCGAGAATGATACATTTTAAAAAATTAATAACGGCTAAACTCATGACTCTCGTGAGTGATGAGTTACGTGTTGGCGCTCGCGAAAGCCGGCGCGGTTGTGTTGGCTCATAGTCCGAAGGTGGTTGGGTTCGATTCCGGCCCAGCCCAGTATTTGTGCACAAAAAAAGCGCAAATACTTGTTCCGAGTCTAGGTGTTGTGGGACCATGGTCCTCGTAGTTCCTGGGTCCCTAGACACAGGAGATCCTAGTTAGGCTCTAGGATCTATGTGGTGGTTGGGCGTTATTATTATTATAACCCTAACGGACATAAAAAGTTAAGTATATATATACACGAGCTTCTGCCCGCAGCTTCGCCCGCGGCGTGGCCTATGGGAAAATAATTCAACTACCCATTTCAGCCTCTTAAGGGTGGAATTTCAAAAAATCTTTTCTTAGCGGATGCCTACGTCATAACATCTACCTGCATGCCAAATTTCAGCCCGATCCGTCCAGTGGTTTGGGCTGTGCGTTGATAGATCACTAGGTCAGTCAGTCACCTTGGTAAATATGTAGTGTTATTATGCTATCTCTTTTTTGCTAGGCGTTTTACTGTTAAGATTTTCGGGTCGAATGCGAAGCGAATCAAATACTTGAAATGTTATCTTATTTTTTCACAGGTTCTACACTGCCTTCGTTTCTTCTTTCGGTCAAATCCGAATTTGAATATTTTCTGCATCACAAGAAGCATTAGTGATAATAATATGACAGTATTATGATACGGTTATAATATTGGGTGTTATATTGTATTCTATGTATGTATTTACAAACAAAAAGTATTTAAGTATTGTATCAGTTATCTGGTTCCCATAGTACGAGCTTTGCTTAGTTTGGGGCTACATGGAGTTGTGTGAGATGTCTACACATGCAGTCGCGACTCGCGACCACTTCTCGCCCCGGTACGGCGGACTAGGGCTCACGGGGGGGTTTTAGTGGGTTCGAGTCCCACATACCCCCTGCCACCACCCCCGTGGTGGCAGGGAAATGTGAGGCCATTTCCCCCCTCAAAAAAAAAGATGTATACCCATATTATAATTATTTTCAACTGACTTTGATGATTCTTTTTTATTTGAAAGCTGGTGCTTCTCGTGTGGCCAATTAAATTTGATCAAAATCTGACAAGTACTTTTTGAGTTATAATAATGCGTATTTCGATTTCGACTACATTTATGATGTTCTCATTGATATTGAAGTCGGTTTAAACCCTTTTACTAAAGAAAATATCCCAAAAAATTTAAGTATAAATAGACAAATGGATTTTTTTTTAAATATACCGGTTGCTACTTTTTAATCAATAATTATAATGTACTTTCCTCACTGTATATAGTTGAACTCGCTGTACTCGCGTTATAATTGTTAAATTTAAAGTCTATTATTTATTATCCTCGCTAAAATCTAATAAATAAAAGATAAATAAAAGCACATCTAAACTAATATTCTAAAAAGGAAAGATTTTATTGTTTGTTTGCATTGAATAGGCACATTGAAACTACTGGACCGATTTGAAGAATTCTTTCACTATTAGAATTCTATATTAATTATCAGTGATGAACAAAGGAAAACATAACATATAACGGGTAATTTATATATCTGGTTAAAGATATTTATTTCTCATTAAAAATAAATTCACTGACATGAGAAAAACAAAATTATTTCATTTAACATTTCGGCTTAACGTACTTAAACTGTTATCATTTACTAAGATATTTAGCTTATTAAACTTAATTTATACACATCAACTTAGAAAAAATATTGCGGGTAGTTCTAGATTTAATATATATGTGTAATATATAGCGGGGCGGGCCACTAGTATTATATTATACTATGCGTAGCAAAAGCTATAAATCAATCCGTACTAAATGTGTTTTAGTATATACCCATTTATCTTGATTCCTAACCACCGGTTAAAAACTTGACATCCTGTCCTGTCAGTACATCTACTATCTACTATCAGCTTTAACAATGACGACTAAATCACTGGACTGCGTATATATCTCCCTGTTGGATAAGACTGCCGCGGCAAGCCGAGTTGCCTACCGCGTCCACCGGCGGCGCCCCGGTCTTTTCTGCCTATTTAATTGACAGGTAGCTGTAAGCAGAGAAATTGCCGCGCGGTCGCGCCGGTATGTTACAACCTTTATTTAAAAAACATGACGCATAATCACACTCTCGCGAAAACCGCCGCGGCTTGCGTTAATAATACTTACTTGTCAAATGAGTGACTGATATTGTTTGGACTCATGTAGAGACCAACAAATATCTTTTTCCGGAAATCTAGGCGCCTACTCGTTGGAAATTGGGTAAACTAAGGCACAAACAGGCGTATTTCTCGGCGACTCGCTACACAAGGTGGAATTTAATTCGTTATTTTCCTTTAGTGTATGTATTCAGTCCATGCTATATAATGCTCCCATATAACTAAATAAAAAAGTACTTATGAAATAAAACTTAAATTTAGGTATTATCACATTTAAATTCTAAAGAAAAGCCTTGTGAATAAAGCAGGCGTTTTATTGCCCACGAAACATTTACAAAGCACTCAGCTGGTGTCCGCGCTGTGTGTACCGTTAAATAGACATTTCGGCTGTCAAAGCTGTCATACAGTTATTTTAAGAGGCACTAAATACTAAAACATTTTTTTTTTAGTTTGGACCTTGTACGAATATTCTATAGCATGGTCTGAGTACATACATTTAAGGAAAAGAGTGAATTAAATCCCCCCGTGTATAGCTTATCTCTTAATACCTCTCCATTGAGTTTTTACTCTGTCGATACGTATACAAAAACTTTAGTTTGTGAAGCTGTATCGATGTCGATTAATTAAAAATCTGCGAATGGCAGATGTTGCAAGTCAGCGGATCTCAAACTTCATAAAACAAGCATTTCTAAGGCATTAAATTAATTTGATGTATGTAAAAGCTAATAAGTAATATAAAGTTAATTATTAAAACCAAACAGAAAAGAATAAAAAGGAAACTTAGTGTAAAAAAATTGCCAGCATATTGGAAACGTTGCCTACTGGTAGTGGTTTGTTAGATTAAGTTTTCTTTTATTCTTTTCTTTTTTATTTATCAAATCTAATAAAATTTGTGATTTAAAAACCGTTTCGTGATTTAAAAAAGGTCCCACAACACACAGATACAGAACAAGTATTTGTGCTTTTTTCTGTGCACAAATACTTGTACTGTGTATCGAATATCGAATCGAACTCACCTCCGGATTATGAGCCGACTTGCTTAACCACCACACCACAAAGTCTGTTAGTTTATTTTAATACATCATTAAATTAATGTTTAGAAACACTGGAATCAATTCCGGCCTTCACGGATCATAGATCAAAGATTTTAAATAAATTTCCTACGGGAAGTATTTTAAGCTAGATCGAAATTTTTTATTATTATAAAAATTTAATTTTTTTTTTGTTGATAACCTAATACTACATTATAATTAGAAGGTTTGTCTACGTCAATTTGCTATCGCTCAGAATAAAAAGCTCTGAACGTATTTTGATGTATTTTACAGATAAAATTAATTCTTGAGATACATGACTTTGGGGCCGTTCAAGTATTGCGTAAGCAGATTTATTACAATTATTTACCCCTTCATCCCCCTTGTCAGCAAAAGTAAGCAAAGCTCTCACCCCTTCCTCCATGCTTAGCTAAACATTTTTCAATCAAAGCATTGTTTTTATATTATAACTAGCAGCCCGCCCCGGCTTTGCACGGGTATTTTATATATGTCTATTATAAATTGAGATATATATAAACTTACAACTATCCTATCTCTCAAGTTGGATCGAACTGCACATGGTGTGCGAATTTTATTATAATCGGTTAAGTGGTTTAGGAGTCCATTGAGGACAAACATTGTGACACGAGATTTATATATATTAAGATTATAATTTTTAGTGTTTTAAGCAAAGACAATGTGAGGGCCGCTATTCGTGTAAAAAGGTAAATAACTACCGATGACGTAATCATCATCTAGACTCCCTTACCCCCCATGTCATCGAAAATAAGCAAAGCAAAAAAATAGTGCTTACGTAATACTTGAACGGCCCCTTTTGACCTTTCTCCTTCATTTTCAAAGGTAGAGAAAATGAGTGTTATGAATTATTTGATAATAATATTAGTAATAATAACGCCCGACGATCACATACATCGATCCTGGACCCTATTAACTAGGACTCTAGTCCTCGTAGTTCCTGGGTGGGAAGCATGGGACCAGAACAAGTATTTGCCCTTTTTTGTTCACAAATACTTTACTATAAAAACGGCTCAGTAGTCGGGGCCTTTCCCATTTATTTGTACCACAGTGCATGAAAAACGAATGTGCGGGGGCAGTCTGTGATAGGAGGAAAAACGAAATAACTACAAAGACATATATGACGGCGGCTACGTCCAGTTATAAACTCTATGCGCAACGGGCAGTACCGTAATTTACCCTATGGTGGCATTTAAATTTATTACAGTGGCAACATCGGCAACTATCATTGCTCCCCTAACCATCTGGCTATAAAAAGGGACCGCTCGGTGTACTACGAATCATTCTTGTTCCAGACACGGCGCGGTGTGGACATGCTGAAGGCCTATAGTTATATAGGTTGCAACCTACGCAGAACCCGTTTCTGCCTACATATATAACTCATGGGAAGCGTTTGGTGACAACGACTACTCTAGTCGTTGTCAGACACCATTTGTTCACCCAAAAAGTACACATCACACAGTATACATATAGCTCATGGAAAGCGTTCGGTGACTATGACGCGAGTTCCCGGATTTTGGTTCTACTAAAAAGTGCTCAAAGCGCCTAAAAAGTTTTCACTTCAAAATTCCCTGCTCTGTAATTTGTACATTGGGTACCGAAGCGTGGAGTGCGTCGCTCAAGAAGTACGTACTTATTATCTATTCTGTTGTCCTACTATGCTCATTGGTGGCATTGACGCCTTTCCGCTACAATAAGGTCATTGCCCTACTGCTGAAAATCAGCAGACATCCGAACATTAAACACAAACCCAAAATAATCTGTTTAAATTCATGCAGGATGCGTAAATTTAAACACGCACTGAGCATGCCCACTTGTGCCTTTTCAAATCCGATTCTTAGTCACACGTTGTATTTTCTGTGGTTTTTTTTTTTGAGGGGGGCCCCTCGCCCTCGCACTTCCCTGCCACCAGGGGAGTGGTGACAGGGGGTATGTGGGACTCGAACCCACTAAAACCTCCTCGTGAGCCCTCGTCCGCCGTACCGGGGCGAGAAGAGGTCGCGACTGCAGTCCAGCCAACTCGCCCCCGGGTCCATAGTACAACCAACGTTAAACCTACGTAAGTACCCCATGTACTCGAATTTTTGTGATTCTTGAATATAAACATTTCACACAGCGCCATCTAGTCCCAAACTAAGCAAAGCTTGTACTATGGAACCCAGATAACTAATACAATACTTATATACTTTTTGTTTGTAAATACATACTAGGTGGTAGCATTTTCTGCAAAGGCCATCTAGGTAGGTACCACCGCTTTGCCAGCTATACTGCCTCCAGGCAGTAGTGCGCAAGCACTACTGGGTTCCGGTTTGAAGAGCATTAGTAGCTGGTGAAATTACTGGACAACTGAGACTTTATGATCTGATCACAGTTGAGTAATCTTATTACCAGACAATTCTGATGTCTCAGGATGACGTGCATAGTGCAGTGTAACTTTATAGTTTAGAGTTCCGAGTGACACTGTTCTGTTCCGGCCATGGCGAGGCCATGAAATGTTCTCGAAACGATTCGAATCAGGGTCGTCGTGTGCCGTTTGCCCTGTGGAAATTTCCACCTACCTAAACTAGTAGGGAGAAATAAATAACCAAAGGTATATACGCGAATTTTAAATTTAATTACAAAAAAAAATTACATAAAAAAAATTTGACCGGCAGCTAGCGGTAGGCACATATATTTATAGGGCCGTGGATTTGTGCACTTTAACTAGTTTCTAAGCTTCCTACACCACCGCGGGAAAAGTACTGTCCTGATATTGTCGGGGGCCCCGGATGGTGGGTGGCCCCAAGGTGGCAGCGGCAAGCCGGAGTATAGCTGGACCCCGAAGATAGCTGCAGTAAGGGGTACCGGGCTTGTTGGGTGTAATTCCGCCGGTAAGAAGTTTCCCGGGAAGTCGGAAGTTTTTATTGGTAACGGTTTACGACGTTGTTGTTGTTGATTTTTGTTGATGTTGTGGTTGTTGTTGTTGTTGTTGTTGTAGTTGTTGTAGTTGTTGATGTTAATGTTGTTGTGATTGTTGTAGTTGTTGTAGTTGTTGTAGTTGTTGTAGTTGTTGATGTTAATGTTGTTCCTGGAATCGATAAATTCCTCCATATTAATACGGGAACCCATCTAGCTTCCGTTCTGGGGACCCACCAACGGCTACAGGAAGAACGAATACTTACCCGCAGTATAGTATTGCCGTGGTGGTACAACCAGAACGGAGTTCACAAAAAATAATATTAATAAAGCTGAAGGCTATCATTAAAAGCAGAAGGCAATGAAAATAGAAGAAAGGGAAATGACTTTAAATTACATTAAATTAACTTAAATCAAATAATATTAGCAAACATTGAGAATATAAGGTAGGCAGAAAAGAAAGGATGATGAAATTTTGACGAATAATTGTTGTGCATAATTCAGCAATTTGCAAATGAATATACTACAATTTAAACACTGGAAAATAAAACATTATTAAAGTCATTAGGAAAATAACGGTCATTATAATTATCCTATGTTGGGTTTTTTTATGTGCCATTTAAAACTTACCCTATATCGGGAACAACACGAAAACTTGAGACGTGTTTAGAACACAAGAATACTTATTAAATTATTATAATAAGGAAATTATGAAAAATATGTCGTAAATTGCACAGTCGGCTAGGGCGCTCGAGCTGGCAAAGCGATATGTGTGCTCGCACTTAAGTCTAGATACGACTGGCGCAGGCGGCGGCGGTCGTGGCCCCGCGTTGGCCACCACTTACTCAGTCCGTACCCCGCGGAGTTCTTGTGTGAACCGGTATGACATAATTCGCGCGCATTGATTTAATAAGCGTTACGAGACAGGTGCCGCGCTTAGAATTTAGGATTTAATATAGGTTTATTAGAATAATAAGTTAGGATAAGTTTGTATATATGTTTTAGTTTTAAGTTGATTTAAATTGATTATAAGTAAATATTATTTTAAAATAGAAATTAATATTAAACCAGTAACGTTCCGTTACATTACCCGCTCGTCCCTCATAAGGATTTTATTTTAAAAATAAAATCCGCACTAAACTAATCTGAACCAAAATTCTTACTATTACCTATCATTCTACCATTCAAAACATTCAATCCTCATGTTCATTCAACCTTTCAGAAAACATCTAATAATATTATAAAATTATGAGACGCGCCTTTCATAAGAAAAATCATGTGCCAATATGTTCGACATAAGACTCTTTGTAAGAAATGTAAAAATGATTTTAATAGACTTGGGAACATAACAGAACTCAATTAATTACAATATTTACCATAAATTTTCAAATCTTTTATATGCCAAGTGCCCAAGTTCTTACCCGACATATCTTGCAAAACGTAAACAAGTGGCGAGCGTTTTTCGGTAACTCGGCATTTTATATATTTTGGGGCAAGCTTTTTACTAAAAAACTTGTCCTTGTCACTCAGTACGTAAGTGCGCTTGTAGACTACATCACCTACGTTGAATTCAAACGGTTTGCGTCTCAAGTTGTACTGACATGTGTTCTTAACGTGAGCATGATATAAAGACTTCTGAACCTGGTCAAAAACATTGCTTAAGCAACCGAGGTTTTCCGCATAAACATCGCGGGGCATAAATAAAACCTCATCACCTAAATCTATATCAGCATAGTGCGAACCACACAGTACTACCTCCCTGCCGAACACAAGAAACGATGGGGTAAATCCTGTGGCTTCGTTTACAGAATTATTGATTGCGAACTGGACCTTTGGTATAAACATATCCCACGACCTGTGATCGCCTTCGACAAAGGTGGAGATACAAGTGATTATAGTTTTGTTGTACCGCTCGACTAAGTTCACTTGAGGCGTATATTTGGGCGTGAAAAATACATTTGGAATGCGGTATTTTTGGAAAAAATCGTTGGTCTGACCACTAATAAACTGACTACCATTGTCCAAGAAAATGGTCTGTGGAACACCATGGACCAAGAAAATTTGTTCTTCTAATAATTTTTTAATAACGTCTGAAGTAGCTTTTTTAATAGGGAAAATATGGCAAAATATTGAAAAGCAGCATGTCACTACTAGAATATAGCTATTCTGCTTTCGTGTAACTGGAAGAGGTCCCATTAAATCGATGGATATCATTTGATATGGACGTGAACATTGTTTTGGCCGACCCATTGTACCAAGAGTGGCATGATTTTGGCTTTTGTACTGCAGGCACACAGAACATGCACCTACGTATTTCGCCACATCCTGATACATCCCTGGCCAGTAGTATCGAAGAGCAATGCGCCTGTACGTCTTAAAAATACCAAGGTGACCAGCAGTGGGCTCATTATGATTCTCCGCAATAACACCATCCCGAAGTTCCTGTGGAACGACCTCTTTCCAGGAGAACTCATTTGTCAGGTGACACTTATTTTTGCTGAGGCGGAAAAGAGAATCATTCTTAATTTGGAAATTCGGAACATGTACTGGATTATTGAGGCAATCACTATAAATATTTTTGTACCAGTCATCACTAGTAGTCGCAAATGACTTGGAAGTTACAATAGAAGCGACTGGAACAGCTCTAGATAAGGCGTCAGGAATGACGTTGTCTACACCACGACGGTGTTTGATTTCAAAATCAAAAGACGACAAACGTACACCCCAACGTGCGAGTCTTCCAGTGGGATTATTGAGTGACAAAAACCATTTCAGAGCACTGTGGTCGGTATAAACAGTGAAAGTTTTACCATTTTCGACGTAACATCGCCAATGTTCCAATGCTACCAGGACAGCAAGAGTCTCCCGTTCTGTAATGCTGTAGTTCTTTTCAGCCGTAGTCAATGATCGGCTCATGTACGCAACGGGATGCTCCTTACCATCAACTGTCTGAGTAAGCATGGCACCCACTCCGTAATTACTGGCGTCCGTGTGTACCTCGAACGGCAGATTATAATTAGGACAAGAGAGTACCGGAGCGGAAACCAAGCACTCTTTCAGTTTTTTGAAAGCGGCATCAGCTTCATCAGTCCATTGGAAAGGCGGGGAATTCTTTTTATTTGAAGTAAGCTTGTTTAGCGGACCTGCGATCGTGCTAAAGTTGGGAACGAACCTACGATACCAAGTAGCTGTGCCTAAAAATCGCTTAAGCTCCTTACGACTAGTGGGAGTCGCGTAGTTGAGGATGGCTTCAACCTTACCTGGGTCGGTTCGCAGTCCATTCGCATCGACCACATATCCTAAATACTTGAGCTCACTTCGGAAGAATTCACACTTCTCTAGATTAATGGTAAGATTCGCTTTACGCAGTCTGTCTAAAACACGAAGTAAGAGAGAGACGTGGTCATCAAAAGAGCTACTTACGATGACAATATCATCAAGATAGGCAAAAATCCTGTGATCCACGTCACTAAGCAACGCATCGACCAAACGTTGCTGCGTAGCGGGAGCATTTGTCAGCCCAAAAGGTGTAGTTTTGAATCGGAACGTTCCGCGGCCTGGGACGTAAAATGCCGTCTTGTCTCGGTCCTCCTCAAAAATTGGCAACTGCCAAAAGGCTTTGGATAAGTCAAGGCTACTCAGGAAACGTGCGTCGCGCAAGTTATCCAAAATCTCAGAAATATAAGGCAAGTTGTAAGCGTCTCGCTTCGTAACTGAATTCAATTTACGGCTATCTAAACAAAAACGAGGCTGGCCATTTTTCTTCGTAACGATAAGAACCGGAGACTGCCATGCGCTTTCGCACGGTTCCACCACATCGAGACTTAACATTTCATCTACCTGTTCGACAAGTATTTTTTGTTTCTCTGGTGAAAGTCGGTAGTATCTTTGTCGAATAGGGGGAGAATCACCAGTGTCGATGCGGTGGGATATCAAATGCGTTCGACCCAATCCCTTACGCTCGAAAGAAATATCCTTAAATTGATCGACGATATTATCCGCGATAGCTTTCTGCGAATCGTCTAAGTTATCGTAAGAATTGATAAATGTCGGCTGACTATTTGCATTTAAGTCCATTAACGGGACGCTAGACAGTTGCAGCGAGCCTAAATACTTAGGACACAAATGAAAAGCGCGCCAGAAGTCAATTCCCAGAATCAGAGAAGACTTAACTTCAGGAACTATGTAAGCCTTCACTATGTGAAATTTGTTTTCGAAATTTATAGGCAAATTCATGTAACCCAGACTATCAAAAGATTGTCCACCTGCAGCAACGATTGACACATTGTCATCAGTACAAACCTTGAGACCCCGGTTAACTAAAGTGTTGTGCGCATTATTACCTAAAATGGTGACAGCAGCACCCGAGTCAAGTAGACCTGAGACGGTTATGTCATTTACCTTAATATTCACGTATGGTCGTGTATCATCTAGAGGTTTATCTTGTAGAATTGTAGCAAGGTTGTAGCTTTTGAAAAACATTCGTACTGTTTCCAACCATTCATTCCAATCTTCAACATTAAAACGACCTTCCATTGAAGATGAATCACTACAATTCTGAGAATCTAGTTTTTTGAATTTGGATTACATTTGGGGCAATCAGGTTTCTTAACACCCTTAAAACCACACTTGAAGCACATAATTTCAGAATTCTGGCAATTGCTTAAGCTATGTGAATTATTGCGACAGCGAGGACAGTAAGGTAGTTTCCTGTCAGAATCAGAATTACCTTTGTTAAAAGAATGTAAATATTTTTCATTGATATTATTCATAGTATTAGGTTTCGTATATGTATTTTGTTGTTTATTTTTAAAATCATTAAAGTTTGCATTAAAATTTGGTTTTTGCTTAGTAAATGCATTCGATTTTTGTCTATAAGCAAACTCAGGTGCTACAGTATCAGACGTTGCGGCTGGAGGCTCACGAAAATGTACCAAACGCGATTGAACATTTTCAAAGTTCCTACAAAGAATTTGTAACTGATTAATGGTTTTAATTTCAGTCGCTGAAGCTAAAGTGCTTGCATAGCAAGGTCTGATATTGTGCAATATGATTTCAAGTTTGTCTTCTTCCAGTAAGGGCTTCGACAAACGTGCAAACATGCTCGACAAAATTGACAAATAAATTGTTATATTTTCTGATTCACCCTGAGTCCTAGATTGAATCTCAGCTAGTAAACGATAATCATAATCAGTTTTGTCGAAGTCTTGCTTCAAGAGAACGACAAGTTCATCCCAAGTCGATACCTGTTCCCTAACACTTCTAAACCAATGCAGTGCGTCATCTACAAAAATTTCGGTAGCAAATGAAAGGAGCTTCGAACCTGAAATACTGCGAGCTTCACTAAATTCGTTGGCCCGTTGAATGAAAGAGCGTACACACGTCTTCCCATCAAACTTCAACCTACCTAATTCAGAAGTTCTAGTAGCACTATCGCATGTTACCGAAACATGAATTGGTGTAGTGCTTTGAGTTTGCGACTCAGAGCTTGAACCAGGCAAAGACAGTGGATCGACACTTTTATTCTTTAATAATAAAAAACTTTCGTAAAATTGTTTGAAAAGTGAGGTACATTCAGCATGTTGTTGAGAAGTTTTTTCATCTGTATTTATCCTATTCAGTCTGTGGTAAAGATGGTGAAACATATTTTCGGTACGTGCTAAAATATTTTTGTCCGTAACACCTTCATCAATGATCGCCTTAACCCTCTCCAAAAGTTCTAAAGAACTGCTCAAGTCGACCAATGCATCCAAATGCGAGTACATAATGTCTTCTGAAGGAAAACTTTGACTCAGCTTGATGATTTGTTTCCTAAGATCCGCAACAGTAGAACCGGGAGTTTCTCCACGAACACCAACCTCGTATTCTAATTCTGATTTTTGCAAAGACAAAAATTTAATAGGGTACGACATTGTAGTTGTAAATGGCACACAAAAAAGGAAATTTGATCAATGATGTAAATACTCCGTTCTGTTACAATCAGCTTTTAACAGAACGCTATGGTTTGATGATGATGATGAATGATTGTACCTAGATGAAAAAATAAAACAAAAAAAAAAATTGCAACCAAAACGAAAAAAAAGCGTTAATAATAAAAAAAACGTAACTGGTGTGAGTACGGCTTAACAATGAAAGTTACTTTAATTACTTGACACTGGCTAAATACACAAAAGTGTGGAGCCAAAACCATACAAAAAAAAATTAATTAACGTACAGATAAAAAATACACAGTTTAAAAATTATAAACGTGGCAACTAATGAATTAATTGTAAACAGAAAACAAAAAGAAACACTTTACTCACCTCAGTTACTGCAAACCAAAAAATAAATAGCGTTTTACAAAAAAAACCACACACCGCAAAAAAACTAACTACGTGCAGAAGATAGAAACTAGTTAAACCCACGTAAGAGGGCGCCAATGTGCCGTTTGCCCTGTGGAAATTTCCACCTACCTAAACTAGTAGGGAGAAATAAATAACCAAAGGTATATACGCGAATTTTAAATTTAATTACAAAAAAAAATTACATAAAAAAAATTTGACCGGCAGCTAGCGGTAGGCACATATATTTATAGGGCCGTGGATTTGTGCACTTTAACTAGTTTCTAAGCTTCCTACACCACCGCGGGAAAAGTACTGTCCTGATATTGTCGGGGGCCCCGGATGGTGGGTGGCCCCAAGGTGGCAGCGGCAAGCCGGAGTATAGCTGGACCCCGAAGATAGCTGCAGTAAGGGGTACCGGGCTTGTTGGGTGTAATTCCGCCGGTAAGAAGTTTCCCGGGAAGTCGGAAGTTTTTATTGGTAACGGTTTACGACGTTGTTGTTGTTGATTTTTGTTGATGTTGTGGTTGTTGTTGTTGTTGTAGTTGTTGTAGTTGTTGATGTTAATGTTGTTGTGATTGTTGTAGTTGTTGTAGTTGTTGTAGTTGTTGTAGTTGTTGATGTTAATGTTGTTCCTGGAATCGATAAATTCCTCCATATTAATACGGGAACCCATCTAGCTTCCGTTCTGGGGACCCACCAACGGCTACAGGAAGAACGAATACTTACCCGCAGTATAGTATTGCCGTGGTGGTACAACCAGAACGGAGTTCACAAAAAATAATATTAATAAAGCTGAAGGCTATCATTAAAAGCAGAAGGCAATGAAAATAGAAGAAAGGGAAATGACTTTAAATTACATTAAATTAACTTAAATCAAATAATATTAGCAAACATTGAGAATATAAGGTAGGCAGAAAAGAAAGGATGATGAAATTTTGACGAATAATTGTTGTGCATAATTCAGCAATTTGCAAATGAATATACTACAATTTAAACACTGGAAAATAAAACATTATTAAAGTCATTAGGAAAATAACGGTCATTATAATTATCCTATGTTGGGTTTTTTTATGTGCCATTTAAAACTTACCCTATATCGGGAACAACACGAAAACTTGAGACGTGTTTAGAACACAAGAATACTTATTAAATTATTATAATAAGGAAATTATGAAAAATATGTCGTAAATTGCACAGTCGGCTAGGGCGCTCGAGCTGGCAAAGCGATATGTGTGCTCGCACTTAAGTCTAGATACGACTGGCGCAGGCGGCGGCGGTCGTGGCCCCGCGTTGGCCACCACTTACTCAGTCCGTACCCCGCGGAGTTCTTGTGTGAACCGGTATGACATAATTCGCGCGCATTGATTTAATAAGCGTTACGAGACAGGTGCCGCGCTTAGAATTTAGGATTTAATATAGGTTTATTAGAATAATAAGTTAGGATAAGTTTGTATATATGTTTTAGTTTTAAGTTGATTTAAATTGATTATAAGTAAATATTATTTTAAAATAGAAATTAATATTAAACCAGTAACGTTCCGTTACAGTCGTCGGTTTGAAAGACGCGAACTACCCGTCAGCCACACTCGCTCTTAGATACTAGGTCTATATATATATTTCTAAGTATTAGAAGCTGAAACTCAGAGCAATGACCTATAGCTTCCTCACACGTAGTTAGGTGATGAAAAGTTTCTCTCAGACTGTTCTAAAACCAGGTATTTTTCTAAACATACTCTGATTTGTAATATAAACGAAAACGGCTGACTGAATGAAACAACAGCTTTGATTTAGAATTAATTTTAATATATACACACCTAAATAGGGAGCTTCTGTGACAATTCCGTGTAATTTATACGTGAAATCCAAGTATTGAGGAAATAACCTTTACAACTGACCTGACAATAATCTTTGAAAATTAATGCCCTACGGAATTTTTTAGTGTCTAAAATTATTCTGCCACCAAGCAGTAGTGCGCAAGCGTTACTTTGTTTCGGATTAAAGAGCACTGTAGCTATTGAAATTACTGGGCAAAAAGACTAATTTGTTACTAGATAGTGCTGATGTTTCACAATGACGTGCGCAGTGCAGTGTCACGCGCAACTCTATACTTTACGAGTTCCAAGTGACAATGCAACTGACATGGTCAGCTGTGTCACTTAACATCAAGTCAACGACTAGCTCGTCATGTCATTCCTTATCTCATATACTATCTTAAGATTGTAATCGGGATTTTATTTAACGCAAAATATCATTGTCCAAGTGTATCCTGGATTCCATTGCCGAGGTCCACCCACGCGAATGACAGCATCATTTGTGATTCAGCATTGCCTTTTCGAAAACTCGTTCGTGAACCTAAATTGGTTTTGCTTTACTTTAGTAAACTACGAAAACGTGAGTCAAGGGTAATTTTTTCTTCGATAAGAACTCGAAAAATCGTCCACCAGCTCAGAGAAGACACTGCACTTATGTGTAGCTTAGTGCTGGGGTCGGCAATCTGCAGCTTGCGATTTATGCAAGTTCTATTTATTGTTTGAAAGCTTCTGTGGTGTGGTGGTTGAGCAGGTTGACTCATAACTCGGAGGCGGTGGCTTCGATTCGGCAGGATAGTATTTATACACAGAAAAAAAAAATCGTAAATACTTGTTCTGAGTCTGGGTGTTGCGGGACCTTTGTCTTCGTAGTTCCTAGGTCCCTAGACACAGGGGGGAATCCTAGTTAGGGTCCAGTATAATAACGCCCAACGATCACATCCATAGATCCTGGACTTATTATAATGTTATTATAATAACGCCCAACGATCACATCCATAGATCCTGGACTCTAACTAGGATTCCCCCTGTGTCTAGGGACCCAGGAACTACGAAGACCAAGGTCCCACAACACCCAGACTCGGAACAAGTATTTGCACTTTTTTGTGCACAAATACTTGTCCTGCTGCGGGAATCGAACCTGCGATCCTCCTCCTCCGGATTATGAGACGGCCTGCTCAACCACCACACAACAGAGGCTGTCAAAGTTGTAATGTAAGATTCTGATTAACAATCATTTTATTGTTAATAACAGTGCCGTGTGGTCCCGGCATAAGGGGGAAAGGCTTTTGTTCAGCATTGGCCGATTTTCGGCTGATAAGATAGTGTTCCCATGTAATGTGGCGTCTTCAATAAAAAGTTTTCCCTGTCTTTTGTAGCAGTTGCTCATAAAGCAGTGTTGAACAAAACAAAGGAAACCGTGCAACCGAACTCCCGGTTTCATATAATTAGCTGACCAAGGCCACGTTTATTTCTCGCAACAAACTGAAATAAAAGAACATTTATTAACGTAGATTGAAGGTATTGGCACGTGCGCTTAAACAATGCCATTTATAAGAGCAAATGTGACGGCTTTCGCATTTAGGCGAGTTATACCGCGTGAGTCGCCTCGAGTGGGGTTTTTCAAGAGACTGTACTATAATGATAGTTGGAGTTCAGCAGTCTGTGTTTGATATAATAACAGACATTTTCTTCAATTATCGTCGATACGAAAATATCTTTTCTTCTTTTTGGAAATTCTATTTCCTTTTCTCGCTTATTGACCTGTGAGATCAGGCGAGAAAAGGAAATAGAATTTCGGTTAATGACGGTAGATATCGGATGACTAGTTAAAGGACACGATGATTTATGATTTTGATTTATATATTACATCATGTAATGTATAAATCAAAATAAAATAAATACCAATGAGTTACAAAGAACATTAGGAAATGAATATGTGAAAGACTTTGCTTTTTGTGGCAGCTCTAAGGTGCCACATAAGGTGCTAATCTGTGTACCACAAGAAGCAACAAGTGTGAAAGCTCTAATGTACTAATAACAACAAGGCTCATTTTGAACAACGATCGCGACAGGAATTCTGCGTTTGATTGCGAATTGCAATTTGATTTACAATCGATTGTTTGTTTTAACAAACAGCACGGATTGACTGTTTGCTACCGGTTAAGACTCAGTACATTGTGTACAATTTAACGGTTCGATTAGTAGTGAGGTCTTAAATAGAAAAACATTGCTTTGCTGTGCGTTGATTAATTAAAACTGACCTACAAAATACAAACAGTAATCATAAAATGGCAAATTGTACTTGTAATGGTCACTCTGAGTTTTGGCGGGAATGCGAAAAAGATTGCGTCACCGCATTGTATTATTTTCCAAAACTTGTGTTATTTTCAGTGTTAGTGCATAAAATTGGTGGCATTCTATTCTTTAAGAGCTGGATTACAGGCGTGATTGTGGGAAAATGGTACAATGATGGTGAAACGTTTCTTTTCGTATTGTTTCCATAGAAGCTTCAAGTAAAGTTGCCACCACTTTACTAGGAGTATGACTTTGACTAGACTATGACTTGACTTGATGACTTCGACTATGACTTGACACATATTTGTGTGAAATATCATTAACTTGATAAATTATCAATTACTTGACACTGGCTAAATACACAAAATTGTGGAGCCAAAACAAAAAAAAAATTGTCACTCTGTGGTGTGGTGGTTGAGCATGTCGGCTCATAACCCGGGTGTGGTGGGTACGATTCCCGCGGCAGGACAAGTATTTGTGCACAGAAAAAAGCGCAAATTTCTTTCCAGTTCTGTGTCTGGGTGTCGTGGGACCATGGTCCCCGTAGTTCCTGGGTCCCTAGACACAGAGATTCCTAGTTAGGGTCTAGGATCTATGTATGGGATCATTGGGCGGTATTGTTATTATATATTATAGTAATGACGCCCTTTTCAAATTACAGGATCTATTATATCATATTTCAAACTAGGAAGGTTTGTAAAGTATCTTCCAAAATGTAGATTTTCTAAATATTATAAGTGGCTAACAAGCAGACGCCCTACCTGATGGGTACAGGACATAGTCATTTATCAACTTTGACACCAAGGTCGGTGATGACGTAATGCCTTACGAAATGTACGCTCTTTATAAGGCTCCGTATTGTAACCCTGAAGAAAGACCAAAGATCCAGGTCATTCCACATTTTACAAGTCCGAGGCAGGAAAGAAAATAAAAGTGAATAGTACTGTACTTCATTTGTTTTAAGTATGCTGGATTATAACGATACTGTTCGATGAGAAAAATTGAGAGAAGCATAGGGTCAAGTTAACTTTTTCAGAGCACCATGTGCCGTAGGCATAGCGAATAGAGAAATTTCTTCAGAGGCCCTAGTTTACTGAACAGTTTGGGATCGTCCAAAAAATATTTTGATAATATTATGATAAGTACATTAAATTTGAATAACCTAACATTGCATAAAAAGTAGGTATGCCGTGATTTGTACTTGGGTACTTGGGTGTTACCTCAAACCCAAGAACATTTACAGTCGGCTGCCTAGAGGCATAGTATGAAAATGATAGCGTTTCCATCTGTAAATCTAAGCAACAAAAAGTTTCTTACTGTTTTGAAACATTCATCATACGTATCGTAGTCAGATTTTACCTAGTTTTTTAGCTACATCTTGTTTACACTACAGCTCAATTACAGTAAAGTTAGATTCGTCGGCACCCATCTCTGTGTCAGTGAAAAATCCAATATGGATGTAATATTTTCTTTCTCGACAATTTCTTCAGCATCGTCTAAATCAGAATATATAGTAGCATCATCTCTTCCCAGTACAGATCCTTCAGTGAACAGTATATCGCGTAGATGATCATTATTAGAAGTTCCTGTTACTATAATTCTTATCAGGACTTTAATTTCTTCTTTAATTTCTTTATTCCAATAATGTTTAAGGAAATTAATATGATCCTCGCTGAAACGACTCAATACTTGATGGATGTTTTTCTCTTTGCCGTTTGCCCAATTAACAATATGCTTTGTAATTTTAATAAAATCGGTCTGAATTCGATCATTTCCCAAAATGTCAAAAGTTTTGTCAATTAAATCGAATAAAATTCGATTAGCTTTTGTACTATTATTTAATTCTGCGTTGCGGTTGTAAAATATTTTAAATCTGTGTTTTAACATTCCTTTTAGCATAAATATAAATTCGCTAATTTCTGAAAGTGTTCCTGTCATGGATTCCATTTCAGAACTAATGTTTTGTGCGCAGTCGTCATCCACAAGAGATTCAAAAAACGGCGCGTCGACTATTACAATATTTTTTACGATTTTGACAAAAGTCATAAGGTTTTTATCTGACAGTGTTAATATCTCTTTCATTAGTTCTGATGCGTAATCAGAATAAGCAGGAAATTTCTTGCAAAAATACTTTTTCTCGCAAGCGTATTCTAGGACCATTGTCTTTTCACTAAGCATGTAATTTCGTATTGTCTCATAAATTATTTCAACATCGACCATTAATAAAGAAACTTCACTCTTAATAACAATTGCAGCATATAATTGTTTGGCTTCTATAGAAAGTATATTGTTTGCAGATTCAACTAAATCTAATGCAACTAACTCTCGATTTATGTTGGTTTGGGTTTTTTTTTCTTTTATAAAATTAAAGTATTTCTCTAGTTTTGCAACATATTCCATATTAGCATGGTGTATTATTTGATTTATATAAAGCGTTGGATTTAGATGATTTTTAATTTTGTATCCCAATGATTTTAATGCACGTTTTCCTCTTTTTGTGACAAATGTTTTAATGTTGTCAACAAAATTTTCATTAACATTCTGTTCAAGATAAGTGAAATTAATAGATTTCTCAATTTCATAACTATTAACTTCATCTTTTATTTCAAACTCTTCCTGCTTAAGAAATTTTTCTGTTTCTTCGATTAGGTTTGTGAATATTTTTTCTTTAAATGCATTAGGAAACTCTTTCTCAAGGTCATTCATAAATTTATCTCCCAATTCATGTATTTTTATTTGTTGAGTTTTATTTTCTACATAGTCTTCATTGTCGTCGCACCGAAATTCTGGTAACTCTAAAAAAATATGTTGCAATTAAATCGTGATAAATGTAACATAAGACAAAGGGTGAAATAAGTAAGATGACCAATAATTAAAATCATAGTAATTTTTTAAATTATGTCGTATGTTTAAAATAAAACTGTAGCCAAGTTTAAACGATTTTATACACTGAAGACAAATGTATCTGGCGGGAAGCACGTACTAATGTGTAAAACTAAATAACCAGAATGACGTAGAGATGTGTCAGAATAATTATTATAGGTGAAGATAAAATATTCAGGACTGTAGTCCTTGATGTGTTTTGTTATAACTTACGGTACAAAAATATAGCGCATAATAATAATAATGGAACTCTCGAACACATAATCAATTTACCAACGTCAAAATATATGGTAATAAATAATTTAGGAATGTTATTTGAGGATCTCCACAGCTTCATTAATATATTCATTAAAATTAATTACTCGCCTATTAAATTCGGTAATTGTAAATGTCCCGTGATACTTGCCACAGCAGTAAATGCGTTTCAACTTTTAATTTTATTTCCAAATTTTATAAATAAAAAACATTAATTTTCGTTTCTTTCATAATACTTGTACCTACAAATATAGCAACAAATCTTTATCAATGTATTAAACTTTTACGCTGGTACTACAACTTAAAAATATATCAATAGAACCATTATTGGCCAGCAACATGTAGTTTTCACAAAAATTCATTTATTTATTACATTGAATTCATTTATTTATTATATGAAAAATTCATGTATTTATTATATGAAATTATGTAAGGATGATATTGTTATTGTTGCTATTGTTTGCTGAAATAAATCTTATTCTTATTCTTATTATTAATTATTATAATATGTCTGTACGAGATATCATCATGTCATGATACATTTTGTTTGTTTGACGTTTATATAGGAACGTAAACGAAAACGTCGTCTTAATATTTCATTTAAATAACGTATTCGAAGCCAATCTCTGGGTCTCAATCCACAACTCCATCCTAAAAATAATTGGAATTTGAAAACAAACTGAAAATGTGTTAGCGAAAACGTTTTCTTCGTTAATTTATAATATCGTTGGTAAGTTACCTGAAGTCGATTGAGAGCAATCGTTTTATGACAAATATATTTTTTGGCTAAAAATGAACCTAATGTTTTCTAAGAACAAAATCTTTTAACTGCAAAAGAACCGGTACGGTCATAGGATCTCAAGAGTACCGGTAAATCTGTTGAGCCGTTCGAATATCATCAGCCTCTTGAATCATAGTCATAGCAACGAATATACTCGATCGAGTCAAACGAAAAGAACTCTAAACCAGTTCATCCGTTTGGGAGCTACTATGATACCACACACACACAGAACCGTTCGTTGAGTAATAAAATACATACATGTACGTCGGGAGCTAAACATTCACTTATAATGTAATGTAATGCTGTGTGGTGTCCTGAATAAATGTCTTTTCTTTCTTTCTTCTTTCAAACATAAAACTCATCATTTGGTGTCAAACATGGGTTCATAAAAAAATCCATTCCGTTTAGTTATTGATCTAAACTTGCTGACTATAGAAAAAAAAAGGTACGGAAATGAAACAAACATTTATTTGAGATCATTAACCTCGTATATCCCAATAATTTATTTCTAACTGTCACCATATATATAGAACAGATTTGACTGCAGTTAATATAAAAGCTGAAAGGAAATTTAGGCGTTCTGGTTAGTTAGTCTGAGAATTAAAGTGGATGAAAATAATTCTTAAACCCTGTTCACCATAGAGACATTGTAGACCAAATCAAATATTATTACACTGTGTAAATTTAGAACCCTTGGTAAATAAGTCATCGTGTACAATAGTGTTTTCTGAAGTTCCTGTCATTATAACTTCAATTAAAACTTTTACTTCTTCTTTGGTTCTCACGTCCCAATAATGATTAAGAATATCAAAAAAGTTATTAGTTGCAAACGATAATATCGTCTTTACTTCATCCCTCTCTCCAACTGCCCACAACTTAATACTTTTTAGTATATTATCAAATGCAATTTCAATAAATTCCTCTCCGAGCACTTCAAATGCTTTATCAATCATATCAATTAAAATTCTTATAGCTTTAGTTCTTGTTTTAATTTCTCCATCTTTGCTTCTAAATATGTTGTATCTGTCATTAATAATTCCTCTGAGTACTGAAAGAAAGTTACTGAGATCTTTTTGACTTGCGGCCAAAGATTTTAGTCTGTAACTAATTTTTTGTGCAATATGATCATTCATTACGAATTTATAGTACTTCAATTTTACGCCCACCAGCTCTTTTAATATCCTTACAATATTTTGGAATTTCGTATCAGGTAATGATAAAATCGCACTCAATAATTCAGCTACATGGTCCAAGTAACTTGGGAAAGGTTTGCAAATCATTAATTTGTCACAGATATAATTCAAAATAGCTTTTTTTTCATCAACAACAGCCGCCTGTATATTTTCTGTAAGCGTTATAATATCGTTGTGCTGCACAGCATAACTCATCTCTGCAACAGTATGTAATAACAATTTTGAAACATTGTGAAATATTTTGTTTGATGTTTCAACAATGTATAAATAGTAAAGCTCTTTATCTATCACAAAATATACTTCTTGTTGTCTTATCAAATTGAAATATGTATCTAAATTAGCAGCATACTTTTCTGTTATATCATCAAGTACTTCATCAATCTCAAAAGGTGGTTTGAGATAATCTTCAATTTCTGCTGCTAGAGATTTTAGCTTTTGATAACCTATTTTTGATATTTTTGTTTTCATTTTAACGATTACAAAATTGTTATCTTGATTAACATTGGTAGTGTGGAATAGGTTTGAATTATCAATTATATTAATTACGGTGGAATCGTTGTCTAATTTGAAATGGCGCATTTGTTTTTTATTTAGCTCTGGCTCTTGATTTATAGGGTTTTCTCGTAATCCTTCAGAAACGTTGTTAAGGCGAAGTTTAGTATATTCATTTTCGAAATCTTCTTCTAATTCAGTTACATCATTAATGATTTTAATTGACACTGAATCTATAATACAAAAAATGTGGATATTTAGTACATGGTATTCAGTATTTAGTATTCATAAACCTGAAAATGGGAAAACCAATACGGTACAGTCTCAAATTTAAAAAATACTGTTAATGTCAAAGTATGATATACAGTAACTTAAATCGCGATTCATGTAATTGACTTAAAAAACCTTTTTAAAAATCAACAAATCATTTATTTAAAAATCTTGTTTTCGTTACACTTATTTTTAAAACCAGAAAGCTTTAGCAAATTATTTGTTTAACGTCTTATTTTTAATAGGATATTTGTAAACGGGAGTAAAAAAGGTATTATTAAAAAAATCTGAAACGCAGAAGCTAAATCTTAATAAAAATTACTTCTGAAGAGTTGAGTAGGGTGTATGATTTTTAATAGTCCATAGTTCTAAATACAAGTTTTATTCCAGCTGTCTATTTAGGTACTATACCTAACAAGCGACGAATAGCATACAAAATAAGGTGCAGTTAACCAGCATGTTGCTACTAGCATGCTGAGTATGCTGTGAACTGGTAATAGGATGGAGCATTTTGTTTATATTATACTAGATAAACAATGGCCATTATACAGTCAACATATTTGATGTAATTACGTAATAGTAGGCTTGGCTCACTCCGCGCTTTAGGTACAAAGCTACAAGTACATGGGACCAACCCATCTAGACGGGTCTGTATTCTGTGGTAGTAGCTGTATTTACTGCCATAATTATAATATCTTGGATAATAAGCTGACTTTTTAGCCTATTATGATATTTTAGGTACGAGCATAACTTATATCTCCATGATCACTGCAGATGAAAGCATTTTTTCATACATCATAAATGTGTTATGATCTCTGACAAATTTGGATCCATTAGCAAATAAGTCTTCACATTTTGTTTTTTTACTCATAGTTCCAGTCGCGATAACGTTAGTGAGAACTTTTACTTCTTCCAAGATTTCCGAACTCCAATATATTTTAAGAATGCGGACCATCTTTGTAATACCATCATCGATACGTTTAATAATATCCATTGTACGGTTGTACATATTCGCATCATTACACGTATCATTTGTTTGTAATACCATCAAATCTTTTTTAATTTCACTAAATTCACACTCAGTGAAATCTTCTCCGAGCTTTTCAAAAACTTTATCAATCATATCAATTAATATGCCAGCTGCATTAATTCTAGTTTTAGTATCATCATCCCCATATCTAAACATTCTGTGTCTTCGAGAGATAGTTTCTCTTAGAAATGACAAGAATGTCCTTGTATTTGGTAAAACTGTGGCCAAAGTCTCTAATTTTGAACTAATTATTTTTAAGACACTATCATCCATAATAGTTTTAAAAAATGATGTATGTTTTCTTATTATTTTGTTTAATTTTGCTAAAATTAAATTATAAGGCCAATGTGGTAGTTTCATAATATCGGTGATAACTTCAGCTACATGGTCAGAATACGTTGGAAAATATCGGCAAATAAGTAACTCTTCACAGATATACTCTAAGCTCTTTTTCTTTTCAGAATCGTTGACTTCTTGTATCTCTCTTTTAATATCTGTCTTTATCACACTGTTATTTATCATTGCCATAACATTATGCTGTATTTTTTCTGTTTGTCTGGTAAATATAATATTACACGATTCAATCACGTCAAAAAAATATTTTTTCCTATAAAAACTTTTTTTGTTTTTTGGATAACCTCTTAAATTGAAATACGTATTAAGCTCATTCATGTAATCTTTGAAAATGGGTGCTAAGACTTTATCCAAGTTTGAATTGGTTTTTGCCAATGTGCTATTATTTTTGTATTTGTTCATTTTGTTTTCCAAAGTCTCTAGCTCGAGACATCCTTTAATATATATTAATTCTTTGAGTTTGTCAACAACTTTCTTATCATTAATATTATTTTCCACAATGTACTTAGAATTGATGGGTGCAACTTTATCAGTCATACTCATAAGTGTATTGTTTGATTGTAAACGTCTTATTTCTATTTTATCGTCAAATTTGTGCGGTAGCATATTATCTTGAGAAACAAGCAGGTCGGAATAGTTAATGCTTAAATCTTGATAATTACCGTGCGTGGTATCCATTATATCTATCTTTTTAGGATTGCACCAATAAGTGAGATCTAAGAAAAATTAATATATTATATAAAACATTTTCTTAATCTATCTAAATAAACAAAGAAAGCCTATCTTAAATTTAAACTGGTTAAATATATTTCCAATAAATTTTTTTTTTTTTTTTTTTTTTTTTTTTTATGTTAAAGGGAGCAAATAAGCATACGGCCCACCTGATGGGAAGTGGTCACCGTGGCCTATGGACATCTGTAACACCGGAGGCGTCACCAATGCATTGCTTACCCTGTAAGACTCTTTTAACCCTCCTTTTGAAGTACTCCATGTTGTAACTCTGTGGAAAGACCGCTGGCGGGAGCTCATTCCACATTTTGCAGGTGTACGGCAAGAACGAACGCATGAATCGAGTCGTATGAGATTTCCACGACTCAATAATATGTGGATGAGCTTTTTTACGGTGGCGAGAGGTGCGATGGTAGAAACGCGATGCCGGGATCAGGTTGAACAGCTCCTCAGAACATTCCCCATTGTAGAGGCGGTAAAATATACACAGAGATCCAATATCCCTGCGAATATTGAGTGGTTCAAGGCGTTTGGTGATCTTGGGACTGTCGACAATTCTGATAGCTCTACGCTGTATTGAATTAAATGGAAATCAGCTAGATAAATCTGCTAGTGTACCAAAAAATCTTGAAATTCCAATCAAATGGGAAAAGAGAGCATTATCACATGATGACCGAGCCTAAAGTGCAGCACTTTACCACAACAGTAGTAAAAGTAGACAAAAGAACTTGCTAATGCTGTTAGTCTCTACCTACCTTTACAGCGTCAGATGGGGGGAGGGCAGGTGCTTAATTTGTGGGTTAGCATATAATCTTGAGAAACAAGCAGGTCGCAATAGTTAATGCTTAAATCTTGATAATTACCTTGCGTGGTATTCATTATACTCGTATCTATCTTTTTAGAATTGCACACCCAGCTGTTAAAAGTGGGAGGCAACTAGCTCAAAGGCTGCGGCTGCGATCCTCGGCTTGGATAAGAGTATCGAGAAGACTACGTCCACAGAAAGAGTAAACCTTATGGAATGTCGCGGCCGTTCTAGCTAACGTACAGGAGGTACGTCGACCTCGCCAGCGGGATCGGTGATGATTGTGTTACGCTGATATCCTATATCGGTGCCGAAAACGTTACACTAGCCAGAAGGGCTAGACTGGAGGCGGTCTAAGACAAAGGCGGTCTTATCGCGCACTCGCTTAATATGGTCTTTGAGGTTGATTTTGGTGTCAATGGTAGCCCCCAGGTATTTGCAGACGGAACGCAAAGAATGGCCTTGTCCAACAAGGACAGTGGTGTCAATGGGGGACCGCGCTTATAGTCGGAAAAGTACGTCACTGCACTTTTACCAATAAAAGTGCAGTAACGTACTTTTCCGGTGGTACATTAGAGGCGATCACGAATATGCACTCTCTGCCATCCGGAACAGTAGATGGTGATGTCATCCGCAAAGAGTGCAAGCCACATTCAGGCCGAATGACTGTGGGATGTCGCTGTACAGCGAGAAAGGAGAGGAAAAATGCGGAGCCCTGGGGTACTCCGACTCTAATAGGATGGGGAGAGTAGTCAATAGAAAACCAAACATTACACATTATATAAAAAAATACTCACGGTGTAAAAAAACATAGCTAATCATGATTATAAATTTCATGTCAATAATAGCTCATTTACCAAAATAAATAAAATATACTTAAGTGCTTCGCAATGGGCAATGAACATGTAATTTAAATTTTTTAGTTTTTTATCGTTGAGCAATAAAATTTATGGCACCCACATAAAATATCTATTAATAGCTTTTTAATGAATTCCATTTGATAAATTCATATCTTTGTTTTATAGAAACTTGGGCTTCGTTCTTGGGTCTGACTGAGCAAGAATAAATTAAACTCGTTCAGATTAAGGCTTCCGAAATGTGATGACATTGTTAACACAAAATAAATGTTCATCTTTGACCTACCGTGTTGTGTCCTGTCACATATTTAATATCACAGCAAGCCCCGACAGGACTGTACAGATAGATGCTAATCAAACAGCAGTCTCTAAGACCAGATTATGAGCCGCAGCATGACTTATAACTTATAACGTCATAATTTGATCAATTTAAAGGTTTTAAATTAACATTAACGTTCGAAATGGACAAAACTGTTGGAACATAGTACTTAGCACCATACGATCATCTTGTACAAGCTTAACAATAAAAATATTCTATTCTATTCTATTCATCAAATTTAAATGTTTTAAATTTTCTGTTAATTAAAAGTTCAGCAATGTGTCGGAAATATTTACTTAATTCAGTTTTATTAATTTCTTAAACTCCATTTCTTTTTTGAACATTGAACTATTCAATTCTCAGAGAAATCTAGTAAAATTGGTTTTATTAATAATGTTGAACCTACGCTAAACAATTCGTTATCACCAGAAGTATTGTTTTCTTGGTTTCTCAGTATTATAGTTTTAATAAGAGTTTTTGCTTCTAGTTTATTTATTGAAGACCAATAAGAATTAATCACGTCTTCAAGGTCGTCAAAATAGTCTTCTATTGTATTTCTCACGTTGATGCTATCGTTTTTTGCAAAGGCTTTTATTCCTTTTTTCATGTCATCAAATTGATCATTAAGCATATCTTCATCATATATTTCGTACGCTTTATCAATCATATCAATGAGAATTCTCACAGCTTTTACCTTATTTTTTATGCTACCATCTCTACTTCTATAAATTTTGTATCTGTTGGCAAGTATATTTTTGAGAAAAGACATAGTTCTCTTTGTTTCTGGAATATTATCATCTAATAATTGTAATCTTAAATATATTTTGTTTGCTACATCTTCACTCATGATAGTTTTAAAAAACATTGTTTTCTCGCTAGCAATTTCTTTAAATAGCTTTATAATAATTTGAAATGTTTTATCAGGCAGATTTAGTATCGTACTTATAATTTTAGCTATGTAATCTGAATACACAGGAAAATACCTGCAAATGAAAAGTTTTTGACAAACATACTGTAAGTTTCGTATTTTCTGTTCCAAAATTGATGTTTTTGTTTCCTCTGTCAACGTTTTTAAAGTAGTATTCGTAATACTACCATTCATTTGGGCCATTAGATTGCTTAGCATTATATTAGATTTAACAGAAAATATTTTATTTGACGTTTCCACAATGTCTAAAATATAAAAATCTTTTTCTATTTTGTATTTCAGTTTCTGTACACTAATCAACTTGGAATATGTTCTTAATTCATTGATATAACTATTAGTAGCATTTTTTAAAATACGGTTTGTAATGTTATCTAGCGTTAAACACAAATCATTTACTATTTTGTATCCCAGATTTTCCAGCATTAGATCTCCTTCAGATAATATTCGTTCTTCAACATCGAAAGTAAAAATCATATCTTCATCAAGCCTGTTAAATTTTAGAGTATTAAGATTTGGTTTAAATTGGTTTGATAATGATTGTACATTTTTCTTGGCCCTCTGTCCAGGAACATTGTTGCTTACGGGGTCATCAAGTGAAAACTGTCTCATCTTAATGTTTTTATCGGTAATTTTTGAATCTTGTTGAAATACGTATGGTATGTACTGCTGGAGCTTTTTTAAATAATCTCTTGTAAGTGTTGTATTTACGCTCAGGCCTATGTCATGGCTTCGAGTTATTGATAGTACTACAACAAAATTAATTAGAATAAAGTTATTCTTGCGAATACACATATAATACATAATATTCTAGGTATTAAAATTAAAAATAAGCTTACGGTGCACAAATATGAAATAATATGATCGTATTAATATCATCGTGATAACGAATTTACCACCTTAATTTTAAGATGGTTGTAGTTACCTATGTAGGTAAAGTAATTATAGTTAGGAACTACCTAGAAGCAGTTTTAAACTTAATTATGTATTGTATTGCTTGATACTTTAAATAATAATTGACAATTTTATCACCACTCTTATTAAATTTTCAAGGTCACCATAATACATTTTAGGTCTTGCTTTTAATTTAGGCAATTCTGATTTTGTCTTTTTCTCTCGAGTCATTTCACGTCAGTTGAATGAATTGAAAGTATGGCTTTTTTTATAAACGTGTAACCGTTAAATCTTTTTGCTAGCTAAAGCTAATGCATTTTAAAAAACACTTATACAGCCTATTAACCTAATTTTAAGAATATTCATTATTATTATTATTACTTTAGTGACTTGATCTAATCAGCTGTGAATTCATCATGATAGTCGCCTGCTAAAACTAGGTTTTAAGGCACGCCTAAAATCTAAGGATTCTGGAATCTCCCATATCATTCATTTTACCAGTCGCAAAAATCTTTGTATTATTTTAGACATCATATTATTAATAAATATTTTTATTTAATAGACTTAGGTATTTCATTTAACATATCAAGAGTGTCACGTTCTAGAATACTTATTTCGCCGTTTACAAATTGAGAACCTTTAATAAACAAGTAGCCATATAGTACAATATCGGTATTTTGAACTTCCGTGACAAGAACTTTAATAAGAACTTTTACTTCTTGTCTAACTGCTGGACCCCAAGAAAGCTCGAGAACTTTTTCGAAATTGTTGAAATGATCCATTAAAATTGTCTGCACATCATTAGTTCCTCCCTCAGCCCAAGCTTTAAGCTCATTTGTAACATTAATTAACTCAATATGAAGATAATCTTGTTCGAGCATTTCAAATGCCTTGTCAATCATATCAATAAGAATTCTGAAAGCTTTTATCTCAATGCTAAATTTTCCATCTTTGCTATGTAACATTTTGTACCTATGAGATATAATATCTCTCAAGATAAAAACAAAATTCCTGGCTGCTGTAACGTTCTCAGTTAAACATTTTGTTTCGATACCTATTTGGTGGAAACAATTATCGTCCATGAATTTTTTGAAAAAATATTGTTTTATTTCCACAATTTCTTTCAATACTTCAATGATTTTCGCAAATTTTACATCTGGAAATTTTACTATCACGAATAACAATTCAGCTATATGATCAGAATAAGCTGGGAAAGGTCTACAAATCTCAAATTTATGACATATGTATTTTAAATTTGTAATCTTTTCATCAAATACATCGTTTTTTATGAAATCTGAAATATAAATTACATCTTTTTCTAGCACTTTGCCATGGACATGTGCTATAATATTGTTACTTAATGAATTGCACTCCTGAAAAAATATGTTGTTTGACATTTCTACCATGTTTAGTATGTAAAATTCTGTTTCAATTTCGTAATTTACTTGTTGTTTAGATATATTATTGAAATATTGATTCAATTCATTATGATAGTGCTGAATAATGTAATTTACAATTGGATTAGTATCTATTGTCATATTGAAATATCTTTTTATTTCATGTCCAATGGCTTTTAGTTTTAGAACTCCTGCCTTTAATGTTTTTGCTTTGATATTCAAAATGAAATTATATTCTAGATCAATACTGTTAATCTTATAGTCCTCTACCACTTCTTTCTCATTTTCTTTAGTTTCATTTAGGCGTGAACCTTGTTGGGATACGATAGGTACATTATTCGTATTAAGGTTTTCTCTCCCAGAACTGAGATCATCAACTTTTCCTCCATGGCAATAGGGTATTGAAAACACTAATTGGAAACATAATACAGTTAGAATTTACGCTCTGAGTCAGAAAAACATCGAAAAATATTAAAAAAATATTATTAGTAACAATTTTTGTGATAATAAAGTATACGATAACTTTATTAGTACAACCTACTATACTTGTCATTTGTGTACCAGAGACAAAATAGCTTGTCAAGTGAATTAGTATACTAGAGCTCAGTGATTTGAATTACATGTACAAAGGAAGATCTAATATTGAGACTGACAGTGAAAAATTAAAGAAAAAGATACAAAACAATATTAACTAAAGACAGAAATGACTGTAAAAAAATATACTCACGCTGCAATAAAATAAAAAATATTATTAATAATTTCATTTTATTAAACAGTGACCTCGAGGTTATCAAGGCTGATTATCTATGGCTTATGAAAACTAATTATAGATATTACCACTTTCAATTAGTAACTGAATCTTTCGCTTAATAAAATTCGATAGCAAGCAATCAACCAAAATTAATTAATCAGGTAGTCTTTAATTTATATTTAGAGGTTCTGTATTCCTAGTATTATAGAATCTATAATATGAAATGAGCGACCGTCGTTGTCAGAATCTAGATGGTATTCCCGGAACTGCACCTATTTTAATAGAGTAGGGCCAATTATATTGATGTAACTGTGGGACTCAATCCATCACGCATAATTTCCAAATATTTACTATATAAATTAACAAATTGACAGCCTCTGTGGTAGTTGAGCAGGTTGGCCCATAGACCCGAGACGGCAGTTCGATTCCCGCGACGGGACAAGTATTTGTATACAGAAAAAAAAGCGCAAATAATTCTGAGTCTGGGTGTCATGGGACCATGGTCCTTGTAGTTCCTGGGTCCCTAGATACAGGGAATCCTAGTAAGGATCCAGGATCTGTGTATGTGATCGTAGGGCGTTATTTGTTTTGTTTTATTTTCAGAAATAGTACTCTGCGCAACTGGCTGCAACCTATAATAAAGTTTGTGATGAGAATAGAATACATATATGAACATATAAATTAATGTAGGTAAAATAATACACAAAACACATATAATACGAAAAAAAAAACTACATTCACTACATCGGCAATAGCTAGATCTGTGTTCAGAATTATAAGTTAAAATGTATTATTGACTGTTATGTTACAAAACTTAATATCGGCAATAGGTAAATAAGTTTAATTACACATCTTAAGTACTTTGCCTATTGCCTGTTCCTATCTATAATTTCAGTTTCTATTTGTAATGTTTATTAAGATAATCACGGTATTTTTCTTGCACCGGTATGACGTGTGGTTACTTTTGTAACATATTCATTATCTCAACTGTAATAAATTATAAATATTGTAAAAGACCATAGAAAAAAAATACATCACTGTAAAGTTTCTTGTAGCTTCTTCTTTACAGTTGTAATCGAAGCTTCGGATCGGAGTTTTCTGTTCTGCATTGTGCCGGATTGCTTGCACCAGTAGTGAGAAAGAGAACTGCTTTTTTTTCAAACTCATATAATGTAATGGGCTTGCTATATATTATTTGACAAATAACTTTGTAATCTTATATGCTCAGTGAAATAACTTTATTTTAAGTACCTAATATAATTTTGACTTGAAAACGTGCTAAAAATAGCCTATTTGCAATAAATATTTTAAATTTGACTTTGACTTTGACATAGTGTGTATTTAAAAAAAACTTGAACTAAATCCGTTAAAAATAAGCTTGTTATGGTTTTTTATTTATACAATAAAACAAAATGTATAGACGGTTTAATATATTTAAGGTTCTATTTCTCTCACAAACTTGGAACCCTTAGAAAACAACTCGTCAAAAGTCTGTATCTCATATTTTGGTCTTCCCGTAGCAATGATTTCAACAAGAACTTTAGCTTCCTCTTTAGTATCAGAACTCCAATAAAACCTAAGAACGTCTCCAAGATTTTTGCAATAATCTGTTAATGTCTTCAAACTATTGTTGAAAGGTGAACCTTTCGCCCAGGTTTTAATACCGTCGAGAACAATGTCAAATTCTATATCAATGAAATTATTTTCTACCACTTCAAACGCTTTATCGATCATATCAATTAGTATTCTTACAGACCTTTTCCGTAATTCTATTTCTTTGTCTTCACTTTTATATACTTTTAATCTTTGAGAAATAACTTTTTGTAGTATTGTTATAAATGCCCTAGCTGCAGGTACGCGATCGACTGTTGGCTTCAACTGTGAACATAGTATGTCTTTAGTGTCGTCATCTATGATAGTATTGATAAACTTCGTCATATTATTTCCTATGATATATCTTAATTGTTTCACGATTATTTCAACCCTTTCATCAGATAATTTTATAATCTCTTCCAGTATTTTAACAAAATGATCGCTGTACGACGGGAAGTATCTACAAATATGTAGGTTTTCACAGATATATTTTAAGTTATCTTTTTTTTCCTCTATAATCACTTCATGCATTAACTTTTGGAGTACTTTACCATAATTCTTAAGCTCATTGTGAGATTTTTGTGTTAGTCGTGCCATGATTATTTTAAATATTTTCTTACAAACATGGGAAAATGCCTTATTTGACGATTCAATTATATCTAAAATGTAAAATTCACGTTCAATTTCATTATTCACATTCTGTTTACAAATGTAATTTATATGTTCATTTATTTCAACAACATAACTCTCAGAAACATTTTTTATGATTGCATAAATGTCTAATTTTGAATTTAGATATTTGTTAATTTTGTTTGCTGCGGTTTTTAATTTTTTATTTCCTTCTGTTAGTATTTGTGATTTGATATCGTGAATGATATTTATTTCAAGATCAAAGCTGTTTGTAAAGTTAGTAACTTGCTTAAGTGAGTCTATTGCTTTTAATTGGTTTGTTTCAATTTCATTATCAGTTCTGTACGTCGGAGTTTCATTGGGTGATTTCAAATGTGCTACTCTTTGATTTTTTACTGGATCTTTGTCGTCAGAATGTTTTTGATATACATTAGTTTCCAAGCCGTCTTTTTGTAGATTTTCTAGAAAATCATCACCAAAAAAGAAACTTCTATCCAGTACTACGTCGAAGCAAAAGCAAATTGATGATTCTGTGAACAATATTTATAAATAACATTAATTAAAATTGGATAAGTGTGTTTAAAATAATTAAGAAATATATATACAAATACGCACGGTACAAAAACACAACAAAAAACAATAACAGTAATAAAATAAATCCCATATTTTGTTTGAAGCCTACCAAACTATATTTGCTGATAAAAAGCAGCTAATTATAAACGACTATAAAACTTAATTGTATGACAACATGAATTAGTAATAAGCACTATAAATTACTCGCTTCGTAAAAACGTATTAATTTTGAATGTAAAGGAAAATGTTTAATCATGAATAGGAATTGAATCCTCTAAGAATAGGCGATAGTCCTATTAATCTTCGTAATCATAAAGATAAATTCGATGGAGTGCAGCGGGCTATCTATTTCAGCATTTACTGGTTGATTTTGCTTACACAAAGTAATTGTACAATTCCGAATATTTTAATCAGCGCTTTTTTAGTGAAATTTAGAAAATTCTAGGCCAAATCAGCTATATCATAAACAATAAATATAAAATAGCTATACAAATAAACGTAGAGGGTAATAGAGCTGGAATTTGGAAACAGAAATTAAACCTACTTACAAGGTCATGTTTTCTGTAAAAACTCTAGAAAAGACTCCGATATAAGTTAACGCCTTAAGAAATAACAATAGCAAATTAATAAACCCGTTATTAACAGAAACTACTATAGTACTATGAAATGTAGAAAAACAACTTTTTGTTCACTTTAGAAGATGTATATTAGAAGAATCTAGAAGTAATCGTATGCAAAATAAATTATTAGACTGAAGTTGTAAAAGATGCCAAAGTCTGTCTATCTTTTTATTTAGAGAAGTTTGTGACTATTGTCAATTTTTCAATAGCTCCATAGTCCTAGCATAAATTATGAGCGTTTATTCCACGTCGGCCAAATCAAGTGCATATGTGTCCTAAGTATGAAGTAATACTACCAGTATTAGATATTATTTATCCTGCAGTCTAACGAGCGGGGTTTAACACAAACTTTGATAGCTATTAAAATAAAATAAAAAATAAAATAAATATATGTGGACATTTCACACAGTGCCATCTAGTCCCAAACTAAGCAAAGCTTGTATTATGGTAACTAGATAACTGATACAATACTTTTTGTTTGTTAATACATACATAGTATACAATGTAACACCCAGACACAGAACAAACATCGATGTTCATCACACAAATGTTTGTCTTGAGTGGGGATCGAACCCACAACCCACAGTCCAGAAGGCAGGGTTACTACCAACTGTGCTATCGGGCCAGTCATTATAATATTATTTATACTATACTCAATAATATACTCTTAAAATTATTTTTGGAAGGCAAATCTTTGGATCACGATTTAAGTCCGTTGATAACTTCATCAAATTCAGTATCATCATGGAAATGATCGAGTAAATTATTTCCATGCTCAAGCGCTTCATCGATTATATCAATTAATATTCTCACAGCATTTTTCCGTATATTTATTTCTTTACGTACACTTCTTATATATTTTGAATCTCTGGGAGATAACTTTTGTGGTATTGTTAAAAACGACCTGGCTTTAGCAACATATTCTACTACTGAGTCTAACCGTTTTACATTATTAATAATAATAATAATATGTGTGGACATCTCACACAACGCCATCTAGCCTCAAACTAAGCAAAGCTTGTACTATGGGAACCAGATAACTGATACAATACTTAGATACTTTTTGTTTTGTAAATACATACATAGAATACAATATAACACCCAGACACAGAACAAACATCGATGTTCATCACAAAAATGTTTGTCCTGGGTGGGAATCGAACCCACAACCCGCAGTTCAGAAGGCAGGGTCACTACCAACTGAGCTATCGGGCCAGTCATTATAATATTATTTCCTATAATATCTTTCAATTGTTTCCTTGTTAAACCTACGGTCCTAACGTTGTTAGAATTATTCAAAGTTACTTATTTTCCAAAGATTGAGTTGTTGAAAACTTAGGAAAATTAAAAATTACACTGAAGTAAATTGGTTTATTAATTTACGTTGCAAAATCATTACTAAACCATATAATATTAATAATCTCATCCTTGCAGCTCACAGCCACCACCGGTTTACTGAAGTAGCTAATAAAAGTATGGTTAACGAGTATATAAATTATAATTACTAATTATAAATACCTTATTATTCGCTTAGTAAATAAGTTTTTTAATGTATATACATGAGTACGTAAACGAAGGACGTGAGGACTCTAGTAGACGAGAGCTAGATATTCTCCTGATGTTAAGCGTCCCCACCCATGACAGTTCCACCCATAACAGTGCCACCCATGACAGTTCCACCCACAACAGTGCCACCCATGACAGTTCCACCCATAACAGTGCCACCCATGACAGTTCCACCCATGACAGTTCCACCTATAACAGTGCCATACATGACAGTTCCACCTATAACAGTGCCACCCATGACAGTTCCACCCACAACAGTGCCACCCATGACAGTTCCACCCATAACAGTGCCACCCATGACAGTTCCACCCACAACAGTGGCACCCATGACAGTTCCACCCATAACAGTGCCACCCATGACAGTTCCACCCATGATAGTTCCATATAACAGTGCCATACATGACAGTTCCACCTATAACAGTACCACCCATGACAGTTCCACCCATAACAGTGCCACCCATGACAGTTCCACCCATGACAGTTCCATATAACAGTGCCATACATGACAGTTCCACCTATAACAGTACCACCCATGACAGTTCCACCCACAACAGTGCCACCCATGACAGTTCCACCCATGAAGAGAGCTACTAAAGAGAAATGCTGTGTGTCAATATCATAGTCAGTCATATTCAGACTGCTTATAACTAACTTTTATGACTCAGGTCATAGATTAAAAGTCAGATATACGGTCCAGACGCTACACATCCTCTAAAGAGTGCCGGATTCCTGACGTGCCTAAGTTCACCGTTAAAGTGTCGTCGGTAGGATAATTCTCTGCGATTCGCTGTGATGACTGCGATATGCAGACGGAGTGATGGAGATTACTAGTGGTGCAAGCGATGAGAGCTTGGCTATATCTTAATTTGGCTCGGCTAGCCGGGAGTCGTTATGAAAGTCGTATGACTGGTCCGATAGCTCAGTTGGTAGTAACTCTGCCTTCTAACTGCAGGTTGTGGGTTCGATCCCCACCCAGGACAAACATTTGTGTGGTGAACATGAATGTTTAATCTGTGTCTGGGTGTTGTATTGTATACTATGTATGTATTTACAAACAAAAAGTATTTAAGTATTCTACCCTAAGTTCCCATAGTACAAGCTTTTCTTAGTTTGGGGCTAGATGGCTTAGTGTGAAATGTCCACAAATATTAATATTTATTTATTTATTTATGCAAGAGGCAAGCAGCTGCCTAAAGTAGCGCTCTGTAAGGAGCCCTAAGTTCAAGAGTGGGTGTGTTCTCGCTGATGATGGTAATTATGAACCACAAATTAGGACTGGAGATATAATAACTCACTTAAAATCACTTCTTCTTCTTAAATCACGAAGTAAAACTTCTTTACGCACCCTTGACTTGGGGAGAAAGCTGGCGAGGCGAACGGAAGTTGTAAGCTGTTGGTTAACATAGATCTCCATTGTCAACATAACAAAGTTGACAAAATTTGTATTTTTATGTTGGTATGTCCGGAAAAATTACAATTTACAGTTGTCAAGTTAGCGACAGTAACATTAAACAAAGCAAATACAAAGTTATACCGACCGCTAGATGGAGCTAAAATGAAAAAGTTTTACTTCAGTTGTGTGTTTAAACCACACTCGTTTTTATTTTAAATTATAAATTACCTATCACTAGGTACTGCTTGGTACTACCTAGAGCTAAGGGCATTACAAACAATGAGTTTTAAGACCTGCCCGCTATCGCTTCTAGCTTGCTCCAAACTAAATAAGCGTTATAAATCAAGAAGTAGTCCTATGAAATGGTCATAATACCATATAATACGAAAGACGCATAGCTCTTCTTTCATTGTGAGTACTTTGTAAGCTGCATTCTTGGCTATATCCAGGTCCTCTGCTACTTAGCACTTTCCGTTATGAACTTACAAAGATTTATGGAATGCTATATAGTTTTTGATAGCAGTAGAAATGGGCTTTAATCTCTTTCAAAAGTTTAGTAGGTAAGAATCAATTTCGCCTGCCGCCTGTAGCAACTTATGCCTTTCTACTTGGTACTTGCAGACAGAGCTGATAAATGGGTAATGAACGTAAAAGGTCATAGCTAAACTAGATACCTTTACTTTTTTTGTGTTTTGGCTCCACACTTTTGTGTATTTAGCCAGTGTCAAGTAATTGATAATTTAGCAAGTTAATGATATTTCACGTAAATAATGTGTCAGGTCACAGTCAAAGTCATCAAGTCAAGTCATAGTCTAGTCTAGTCAAGTCATACTCCTAGTAAAGTGGTGGCAACTTTACCAGAATCTTCTATTGAGTTTTGGAAACAACACGAAAAAAAGCGTTTTACCATCATTATACCACTTTCCCACACTCATGCCTGTAATCCAGTACTTAACGAATAAAATGCCACCAATTTTATGCACTAACACTGAAAATAACACAAGTTTTGGAAAATAATATAATGCGGTAAGGTGATCTTTTTCGTTTCCCGCCAAAACTCGACCTTTATTTGTACTTTGCCATTAAATATATAAATAATAATAATAACGCACAACAACACATACATAGATCCTGGACCCTAACTAAGATTCCCTGTATCTAGGGACTCGGGAACTACGAGGACCATGGTCAGAACTCAGAACAAGTGTTTGCACTTTTTTCTGTATCCAATTACTTGTCCAGCAATGAGAATCGAACCTACTATCTCCGGGCTGCCGACCTGCCCAACAACTACACCATGGCATCGTTGGATTTCGTGGAATATTTATACTATTTGTACCATTATTTCATAGTGTGTAGTATGTAGTATCGTAATGCCACTATACTACGCGAAAATACCATAGTTTTATCTTCAGGTCAACCAACTTATATTAATAATGAGCCCTTTTACTTTTTAATATTTACCGTACAATATCGGGAATTTCTGTCTGTACGGCAACACCAAATCATCAGGCAACGACAAGGTAGACGGGGATTCCTCACGTGATGTTTTACTATAACAACCGTCCTGACAGAGAAGGACAGTATTATATATATTTATGAAAGAGTGCGAGAAAGACGATACCATGTTCACACATAGCAATATTTTGGATTACTAGCTTTGACTTAACCACGCTACTCAATCTTCTTGAAAACTTTATGGCAATTGCACACGCACAGTGTATGACGTATGGTTCCATAAAACGGAATGAGATGGCGCTTATTTAAATTTAAAGAATTTATTTTTCTGGCAGCACTGAACAAAAATGTCTGTCTTTGGCTGAAATAAAAAAAATTTCAGTCGTGTGATTTTGTTTTGCAGGCCATTACTTTTGTTTTTCGCTGAAGTTTTGGAAGTATTGACTGTTAGGATGTTGTTTCCTTGTTTTATGTGTTTAAAAAAAATAAAGTCATCATAAAATGGGGAACACATCAATTGCTTTTGCAATTGCAATTCATAATTCAGTTTTATTCCCATTCCCAAAAATTGAAAATCGTATATCTATAAGTAGTAATATGTACGACTGTACGTATACTAAATGATCTATATATATGTACATATATATATCTATAAGGTAGGTAGATATGATAGAAGTAGTTTCGTAAAACAAATTAAGATGGCGCTCTTATACATGCCGAGATAGACCTCTATTTATAACAAAGTACTCTGTGGACTTAACCTTGGTCCTTGACTTAACGGTGAATAGTTGCAGTACATATACATAATCGTCAAAATAATGCATCAGTATGTAAAGGGAAAGATCCCTTTTACATACTGATATTAATCATACATCATTGTGACGATTGCTAAGGACAAAGTTCCGATTGACGCATTAGCCGAGATCAACGTCCACCTGCTTGGCTTGATTTTCCTTAAGATTTCGTGAATATTTTTGTCCAAATTGATTATTACAAAATATCACTTACGATTATGAACGCATTTTAATTTTTATTCAAAACAAAAACTCCGAAAATAAATTTATACGATTTTTTTTTGAGGCTGCATCCTACCTTGCTCCAGAGGCTGCCAAATTAGGCAGCATAAAGGCCACAGAATAAAAATTTAACCACTTTAAAAGGCTTTCGCCTCCGTTGTCTAGCGTCAAGCGTTGATGCTCTGCAACTTCCTACAAGCACTTCAGACTTCTTTTTATGTTGGAGTTTCCCAAGAATATTATTTTCTAGGGGTATATTTATAGCGGTGCGGTGGCTGAGTTTGCTAGTTTTATTATAGGGGCAACATCCGTCTATTGTGTAATTTTTTACTATGTTTTAAAAATAAAAATTAGACCACACGACTGAAGTAAAACTTTTTATCTCCATCTATCGGCCGGTATAACTTTTTTTTGTTTTGTTTAATGTTAATGTCGCCACTTTGACAATTGTAAATTGTCATTCTACTGGACATACCAGCGTAATAATACAAACTTTTAACTTTGACAATGGAGATCTACGTAAACCAACTTCAACTTCCGTTCGCCTCGCATTCACCAGATTACTCCCCAAATCAAGCGTGCGTAAAGAAATTAAACAAAAAACCGGTCAAGTTTAAGATTGACTCCCGCACCAAGGGTTCCGTATACATGTACCTAAATTTATGACCACTTATATAAGATCAATACAATTTTATCGTCACCTATATATTCTGTGGCACCGCGTAGGTTTTTGCAGGTTCATTCATTCGGGTCATGTCATTGCATTCGCTTTGCAAGGTGATTTACCTATCTTACTTTACATTTATGTATTGCTTATCTATCGAGATTATTAACTGAGTTATATAACTTGTGAATACTCTGGCCTTGGGTCTATTTGAATGTAATAGATAAGTAATTTAGTTGGTCTATTAACATTCCTTGCATTTTTAACAAACGCAATATAGCCGGTTCCTATTTTTACCTAGAATTATTGGTATGGTATATAATTATAGGTTATAACTGCGGGTAGGTCACATCATGTCCTACTATATGCCAAAAAATTATGCCAGTAAAAGTCTCACCATTTTTGAGATTTAATTTTATTTTGATTTTTCCGAAAAAATTGACTTACATGCCATTTCTAAAAAAAACACTCTTTTCCTACTCAATATTTTATAAATTATTCGTGAATATTGTAGTCATCAAAAACAATGGTATTTTTTTTTAACTAAAGTTACCAGCATAAGCCTTCAGAATCACCAAGTTGAAATGGCAATAGGCATACCATATCGTTAGTTGAACCGATGGGGATAAGAAGTTCTTGAGTGGCGACCATGAACCTGAAGATGCGGCTTAGTTCAGCCCCACACTTATTAGACCATGGGGAGCTTTACATGCAAGAGTCAAGCCGGTCAAAGTGGTGATTAATTGGGAAGCACTACGTTTAGATGGCCCCTCTTCCGATGATGATAATGTTGACTTGTGCTATATAAGTAGTCACTTATATAGCACAAGTCATCATTATCATGTATAGTCATACAGCACAAGGTACTATGTACCACCACAACATTTTTGCGATTTTATATGGTATTAAAGTAATGTATTGTCCATTTGAATATGCGATTTCGTAGTATCAATATTTTAATAAGGATAGGTTACTAAAGAGCCCTTAGTATCTAACATGAGTCATATGTATGGAATAGAATAGAATATGATTTTTATAGGTGCTCATCATAACGAGTAGGGTTACCTATGTATACTGTCGATACCTCTATGGTATCGGTTCGGAACGTCCCTAGAGAACGATCCGGCCGGGCTACGCGCGCATTTGTTTCTCTGCTCTCAGTTTTTATTTTCTTTCCTCCCCGCGCGCTAGCGCCAGTCCGCCGTGGTGCGTCGAGTTAGTCGGACGTATGCCGATGTCCGTCGCAGTTTTAACGAATAACCGCATATAAAACTCGCCTGTGAACACACTTCTCACACTCAACCGTGATTTAAAACTGTAGTAGTGCATCCGTAAAGTGGACTGGACCTTGTGCATTGTGTCAGCGGAGGAAAGAAATATTTCTAACATCACAACCGCGTGAGTACTTCCTACATTTTGAAGTTATTTAACTGTACTTTGCTGAGGCACGCCGGTTCTTAGTTACAGGTATTCGCGGTGAAAAATGGTGTACTACAACCATTTAGCTAGAGTTAAGAACATTTATTTGGGTACCTAACTGCTTTCGAAAGAAAAAACTGGGTTTACGCCGAAGTAGGTAGGTTCACCTATCGACGTTTTTATACTCATCTACCTAATTAGGTAACCGAATTCCCTACCAACTTACTTTACCTTCGTAAGTGTAAACTAGGGTAAGTCCTCAAGTCTAGCTTAAGTAAGTAAGACAGTGAGGCTAAGCTATCGCGCCTGACACCATTTAGTTTTAGCCTTATAGCCATAGTAGGTACCTACTATGTTTATTATTATTCTATGCCATGGCGCAGCTCGAGTGGTCCTGTGGTGCAAAAATAGGACCAGTCCATCTCCCAATACTTGCCGAAAGAGCCGGCTAAGGGAATATCCAAGGAATTGGTAGCGGAATTCTCCACGATACATTAAAATCTGCAATCAGGATGGTGATTATGGCAAGCCCTATATTATGCGTCCAAAGAAGTGTTTTATGGAGGAGGCCTATTTTAAGCAGTGGACGTCTTCCCGCTGAATAATGAACTGTGATGGTGCAAAAGCTCTTTATTTCATCGTTTCATACCTATTCAATAATCTGATCATTATAGAGGTGAATTCTTGGCCGTTGCAAAATCAATTAATTCTTTGAAAAGGACTCCCATGACGGTACTGTCGGTATTTCACGAGTTTTTCCGCCATATTCCATGATACAAAGTATCATAAGTTGATCTCGACAGTGTATGCACGTGATTACATCCACAGCCGGTCTTAAAACGCCACTTTGGACGCTTATCATTAGGGGGTTGGCCATAATCACCCCGCTTGGCAGGCGGCTCGGTGATCGCAGAAGATTTTTATGTGCCGAGGAGAATGCTGCTGCCTATTAAATATTGTCAAAATTGCCATCCGATCCCAAAAATCAATTAATTACATTCCCATCTGATCCAACTTTAAGTTTATGGATTGTACCATTATCAACATAAGTGCTAACTAAACTTGTTATGAAAAGCAATTAGCAAATAAAGTACGTAGGTAAATAATTCAAATAACGATATAATTTTTTTTATTGTTACAACAGTCACATTCTTCAATCGCAATCAAATGCACGTATTACTATTGTTTTATTTTCTAAAGAATTAATTACTAGGAATAAGACGCAGCGTTTTTTGATTGATCGGGCTAACTACCTTTAGCTCTACCTTTAGGGTTTTCTTTAGGGTCTCTACCGACCTTTACATCGTCACCGGGTGGAGGACGCAGCCTAGGCCGGCTCGTGACTAGGGGGACCGACGATCTAGTCAAAACCGCCGGGAGCCGAGACACAGAAGTAAGCAACTGTTCAATGTGGCGCTCTGTGTGGGAGGTCTATGTTCAGTAGTGGAAGTCTTCAGGCTGTTGCCGGCTGGGCTGGCATATACTAATAATACAAGCTGCAGTCAGCCAGACTATCAAGCAAACATGAAATGCTTTCTGATTCTGACCGATTTCTATCTACGAGTCTGCGGATAATCGCTAATAAGTTAGCGCCCTAACCGGTCCGATTTGCATATTAGCGGTCAAAAGCGTCAGCTTTTTCACAAATTATGTACGATGCAGAGGTGTTTGCCCCGAGTTTTGCGTTTTGGGGCTATTTTGTGGATACGCATCAGTGAGCAGATAAAAAATAACAGCTGCCCGCTGCCCGCTGCCTGCCTGCCTTGCCTTGAATTTGAAATTCTTTCTTTCGACAGGTCGAAAGAAAGAATTTCAAATTCCGAAACGTATTATAGAGTTATTAACGATCACATAAATAGATCCTGGACGCTGTCTAGGATTCCGTGTATCTAGAGACCACGGAACTGCTATATTCTCACAATAACCAGACAGATCAAGTACTTATTTGCGCGTTTTGTTTCCTGTGCACAAATACTTGTCCTTTCGCGGGAATCGAAACCGCTCGCTTACGGGTTATCAGCCGGCATGCACGACCACCACACCACGGAAGCAAGAAGTTGTTCGGTGCTCAAATCGAGATTTCATTCATAAGATGATCGTCTCCTGTAATAAAAAAAAAAAATTACTTTTTATAGTATTCGACACAATACACATTTAGATCTGTATTTAAATCTATGTAATAAAATTATGTTTTCTAGCTAAACCTGAAGTATTTCTAAATATCTGCCCTAATGTTCTAAATAGCTGGGGAAATAAATAACATATCTGAAAATAGATAGGCTCTCTAGGTCAAGCAGTTGTACGTATTGTTTAGACTGTGGACCCCAAGGCTTCTAAACTTTGTTTTTCTTTACGAAATGCCTAACTTGCGAAAATAGCAGATCCGTTATAATTTTTCCTTGACATAGCGTGCCGCAAACTCCATTGCGTAAGATTACATTTACAATGCTAATTTTTGATACCATTTTAGGACATACTGCATAAAATGAAATAATCATCATAATTGCATTTGGTTTATTTCTATTCGTAGCAATATTGTATTAAATATATTATACCAAGAGAAAGTATTATGGATCTAATGTACACAAAAATGCACATAGATTGACTAAAAGATGAAGAATAATAAATTGTACATTTTCAAAATTCCAGTTTAGGTAATGTATAATTCTCATAATATTTTGCGTGCTTTTTTTGTTTCTGGGACCCACTAAATCTCTTGTACCATTAAGTCTTCTGTGCTAAAATCTAGTTCCTAAAGTAAAATTTCCGCCATTATAAAATTATTTCTCAGATTTTTAGTCTTGAGATCGGAATAAAACAGCACATTTTGGTTATAATTCCTCATTCGCAGACTCTCAATAAAGATGCTTCCTATCGCTTTGATTCGATGACAAACTCTGTTCTTAATTTAGTAACCTCACTGACATAAATAGTAAATACGGTAAGCTAATTGGGCAGCAAATATAAATAATCCTTAACAGATTTGTGAGAGGCGTTTGACTTGGTCGATACAAAAAAATGTGCAGTTTTGAACCTTATTACTAGAGTTTTGGGTTCAAATAGAAAGAAATAACTCGTTAAGTATACATCTTTGTGTAGGAACAATCTGCACATCAGTATGCTTATTATCAGATTAGCGTGACTTCGTAACAGGATTACCTCAAGGACGCGTTTTAAGCCCCTTCCTACAAAGTCGTTTCCTTTAGTATGGTTTCACGCGACTTTATAAAATATCCTCAAGCTACCACAATTTATTATATCAAACTGAGTATAATAATAGGTCTTTACCTATGAAATTGCCGTATTGCAGTACAGACTTTTTCAAACAAAAAAAAGTTTTGATTGGCTATGAATTCTAAATTCAAATTAATTTTGTTTTAAAAATATGACATTCTGTTTACAATATAAGTCTTTTGTTTATTGATTAGCGTTGTGTTTTCATTACATTTCAACATTTTTCCTCATAATGCATACTTTGAAATTTCGTGTAATTATGGAATATGAGTTCCGTCGTGGCACCGACGCGGCACAAACGACACGTAACATCAACGACGTTTACGGAGAGAACTGTACAAACGAACGTACAACCCGTTATTGGTTTGCTCGGTTCCGTTCTGGGAATTTTGACTTGAAAAATGAACCTCGTGGTCGTCCGGAAACTTTGGTCAACAATGATGAATTAAAGGCGATTGTGGAAGCTGATGAATCTCAATCTACAGCTGAGCTGGCAGCAGCTTTTGATGTTAGCATCAAAACAATATTGGTCCATTTGCGACAGATTGGCAAGATAAAAAAGCTTGATAGATGGGTGCCCCACGAACTTAACGATCGCCAGCGCAACGTACGCGTCGAGACTTGCCTTGCGCTGCTTAACAGGCACAGAAATGAAGGAATTTTGATCCGAATTGTTACGTGCGACGAAAAATGGATTCTTTTTGACAATCGAAAGCGCTCAGCAAGTTGGTTAGATCCTGGTTCGGTACCAAAGCAATGTGCAAAACGAAAAATGACCCCTAGAAAGGTGATGGTCACAGTTTGGTGGTCTAGTGCTGGTGTGATTCATCATAGCTTTTTAAAAAACGGCGAGAGCATTACTACAGATGTGTATATTGAAGAACTGACCACAATGATGGCGAAACTCGCACGTCTGCAACCAGCTTTGGTCAATCGGTCGTCTCCACTGCTACTTCACGACAACGCGCGACCCCATAATGCACAACAGACCGTCTCTAAGCTGCATGAGTTGGGTTTGGAAGCTCTCCCTCATCCGCCATACTCACCAGATCTTGCGCCTACCGACTATTACTTTTTCCAAAATTTGGACAACTTTTTAGCGGGAAAAAAATTCATTTCCCGAGAGGCAGTACAAAACGCCTTTGAAGAGTTTGTTGTCTCCCGTCCTGCTGATTGTTTCAAGAAGGGCATCCATAAACTGCCACAGCGTTGGCAAAGATGCATTGATTGCAGGGGTGATTACTTTGAATAAAAGAAATAAATAAGTTCGAAAAAAATACTTGAACTTTTTTCAAACAAAACGGCAATTTCATAGGTAAAGACCTAATATATTTTTCTGTACATAACTTCTGAAATGCTAAAAGCAGATAACGTTTCATCACATACTTAATTATGAAAGCCACGTAAAAAAGTGATGTTTTATCCTAAGACGCAAACAATACGTCGTTTTCAACACGAACAACATTCTAAATCAGTTTTATTCTTTAAGAGTTTAATAACAGATTCGACAGGATAGTCAACAATGTCAAAGGCATTAACTAGCGTAATACTGGAAACGATTGAAATGATTTATTCAAGGTGAATACCGCTGTTTGCGAGGCGTAATTAAGCACAGGTACCCAACGTGAGGAGAATGGGCGGTCTCTTGGATAGGTAAATAAAATGCCCACGCAGAATGTAAACTAAAGTAAGATCAGGTAGATATCTGGTAGATGGATGTTGAAATAAGTCTTGAATATTCAATTTATTGCAGCAGCAGTGACACTACATGATCTACAATGACGAAATAATAATTAATATTATGTCGTCTGCATTAGACTACACAAGTGATTTCAATCCAATGACAACGCGTTTATTCATACCTTATCTCTCGATCTGTAATATTATGCCGGACCTATTGTGTTTTAAGTTCATTCTTCCTTTATTTTTCTTTGGTTTGGTGGTTGGTCAGTTCAATTGTCAACCTTTCTGGGTCTTTAATAACGAGTTCTTTCATGACATTTGAGCTGGCTAACATTTTTTCACGGGACTTAAATTACGTTGTCTTTAGGTACTAATTTATGAAACTGAATCTTTTGGGTTTTTCTTTGTTTCTTTATTTTTGTGGGTTAAGTTTAATTTTATTACTAAGTACAATGCTTTTCCATCTTTTTTTGTAGATCTTAGTAGTTTGTAGTTAAGGATTTGAATAGCGAAGAAAATCATTTTATTACTATCTTCATTATTCACATAACCCCTCAGGTAAAAACTCACTGATCTCACCATTGTTTTGAAAGCCGGAAGCAAATGCGGGGGATTCACGGTTCACGATATATATACGTTGATATTTCCAATATTAATTGTCACATTCATAAATTCCAAAAATATACTTTCTCTTCAAATGTCATATAAAACGTACAATTATATGCAAATTTTGCTATCAGTCGTGCTTTTCTTAATAACAACGCATGGGATTGATGAGTATATTACCGTGACCCGGATTTACGTGATATTTAATACAAAATGCCATAAATATTGGGTGTGTGATGTCAGTTCCGTACTCATATAAATACTATGTTAGAAATGTTTTCTCTCCACGTCATAATTGGTAGGTACTAGCGATCCGTAAATTTACTTGGAATATATCGGTCAAGAATTTTGAATGATGCTGCAAATGCGTGATAGATAAATTGAGTTTGGTTTAGTTTAATTATTACTTCTCGTACAAGTTTATCACTTTTTGTTTACATGTAATTTCTTTGACATTATTTGTCGATAATTAAAAATCTGCTCTAGATATCATAATATAACGTATAATATGGGAAAGCACGTCAAAATATTCCAATACAACTTCTGTGTCGAAGAAGATTATGTCATTATGCATTTTCTTTTAGTTGTTATTGAAATTATTTTAAGTACTCCTTAATTCGAGCAGAAAGCACTTTCGGCTTTAAATACTACAGCGGACTTAATCTCGAACCTGTAGAGAATTTAGGCCAATCTTATTAAATAGATACCACGGAGAGAAAGCACAATAGATTTTGGTATTATAGTTTTGACACTTACACTAACCAAGAATTCAAGCTAAAATAGCCCGTAAGCTTTTATGATCTAATTTGAAATCACGATCGATCTAGACTTTCAACCAATTAATCACCAATCTATGCCCCAACATCTGAATGACAGTTTTTGCATACAATATGTGCTACTTTCACTTCACCATATATCATTTCTATTTTATATTGATATTTTTAACACTTACTTTGTAATCTAACTTATCTGATTTAAACCTAAATGCACAGTAGCTTTGTTATAAATTACATGTGAATCTATGTCGCTATAGCATGCATGAGTACATATCAAACGAAAGTCTTTTCTACAGTATCGTTTATTAAGTTTAAAATTCATTGCATCGTCGAGATTTCATTTATGCTGAGCGATTCATAGAAATTTAATTTGCAATCGAAGTATGTCCAATGCGGTGGAATATTCCGTTTTTTATCGGGACCTTCATCTTTGTGATCGTCAAAGTTGCGAGTTTTATAAATTAAATCAAGTAAAGAGGGTAATTATTATACGAAAGGATTATAATTTTGATGCTAGTTACGGAGGCTACAGCCGGAGGATGTAGAATAAAACTGAAGTTGGATTTTATACTACAATAATCTATAATATTTAATTAACATATTACATGAACTAATAAATCTAATATGCCTAAAATCTAGGTGGCTTCCGGTACCAAGGTCGGGACCGGAGTGTTCTATATATTAGGTCTTTACCTATGAAATTGCCGTTTTGTTTGAAAAAAGTTAAAGTATTTTTTTTTCGAACTTATTTATTTTTTTTATTCAAAGTAATCACCCCTGCAATCAATGCATCTTTGCCAACGCTGTGGCAGTTTATGGATGCCCTTCTTGAAAAAATCAGCAGGACGGGAGACAACAAACTCTTCAAAGGCGTTTTGTACTGCCTCTCGGGAATTGAATTTTTTTCCCGCTAAAAAGTTGACCAAATTTTGGAAAAAGTAATAGTCGGTAGGCGCAAGATCTGGTGAGTATGGCGGATGAGGGAGAGCTTCCAAACCCAACTCATGCAGCTTAGAGACGGTCTGTTGTGCAGTATGGGGTCGCGCGTTGTCGTGAAGTAGCAGTGGAGACAACCGATTGACCAAAGCTGGTTGCAGACGTGCGAGTTTCGCCATCATTGTGGTCAGTTCTTCAATGTACACATCTGCAGTAATGCTCTCGCCGTTTAGTAAAAAGCTATGATGAATCACACCTGCACTAGACCACCAAACTGTGACCATCACCTTTCTAGGGGTCATTTTTCGTTTTGCACATTGTTTTGGTACCGAACCAGGATCTAACCAACTTGCTGAGCGCTTTCGATTGTCAAAAAGAATCCATTTTTCGTCGCACGTAACAATTCGGTTCAAAATTCCTTCATTTCTGTGCCTGTTAAGCAGCGCAAGGCAAGTCTCGACGCGTACGTTGCGCTGGCGATCGTTAAGTTCGTGGGGCACCCATCTATCAAGCTTTTTTATCTTGCCAATCTGTCGCAAATGGACCAATATTGTTTTGATGCTAACATCAAAAGCTGCTGCCAGCTCAGCTGTAGACTGAGATTCATCAGCTTCCACAGTCGCCTTTAATTCATCATTGTTGACCAAAGTTTCCGGACGACCACGAGGTTCATTTTTCAAGTCAAAATTCCCAGAACGGAACCTAGCAAACCAATAACGGGTTGTACGTTCGTTTGTACAGTTCTCTCCGTAAACGTCGTTGATGTTACGTGTCGTTTGTGCCGCGTTGGTGCCACGACGGAACTCATATTCCATAATTACACGAAATTTCAAAGTATCCATTATGAGGAAAAATGTTGAAATGTAATGAAAATACAACGCTAATCAATAAACAAAAGACTTATATTGTAAATAGAATGTTATATTTTTAAAACAAAATTAATTTGAATTTAGAATTCATAGCCGATCAAAACTTTTTTTTGTTTGAAAAATTCTGTACTGCAATTCGGCAATTTCATAGGTAAAGACCTATTATTTCTAATAATAAAGTAAAAATGATACGAGACACACATGCAACGTCGGCGCATTGCTCAGCCGACGCCGGCCGCGGCATGCAGGTGACGTCACACGGCAGCGCGCGTAACATGCTTTCGATTCAAAATTCTATTTTCAATAAATTGTTATTAACAATAATAATAATATGTGTGGATATCTCACAACGCTATCCAGCCCTAAACTAAGCAAAGCTTGTACTATGGGAACCAGATAACTGATACAATACTTAGAGACTTTTTGTTTGTAAATATACAAACATTCAATACAATATAACACCCAGACAAAGAACAAACACATATGTTCTTCACACAATGTTTGTCCTGGGTGGGAATCGAACCTACAACAACACAGTTCAGAAGGCAGGGTTACTCTCACTATTAGTTGTATATTGTATGAACTCGTTTTCGAATATTCTTATAATTATGTCTTTCTTTGCACACAGAAATACAAGAGCCTTTATTGGCATACATGGCATAGCTCATGTTTCTTTTTAGCTATTTGTATTTTTAGATATAGTCTCTCATTTGTTTTTTTTTTATTTTTTTTCAAGAAAAAACTTTACCTGGAATAAAGCTACGCAAACTATTGTCCTCGGCGAGCTGTGTCAAGGCACCGCCTACGGTGATTATCTCATCTCGATACGTGGAGTCGGACCAATTTCTCTCGATATTGTCTTATATGGCACACTTACTCATGGTTAGGGATGACAGCGAATATATCGATAGCCATCTGAAATTCCTTATTTTGGGTCCTTTGAAATCTACAGGCGATATAAACACCAAAGTGTAAACAATATGTCAAGGGGAAATTAGGAGATTAGAGGGTTAGGTTTTTTATAGTTACTAGTAGTACACAATTCAGTTTTTTTTTGCTATTTTATGGTTAAGCAACGTGCTTGTAATGTAATCGGCTGGAGTAGAAAATTGGTACAAGATTGACTACTCGCATATCACACCATAATCAATAATCACGGCAGTTCACTTAATATGCCATGATTATGTTTTTTTTTTAATGTTAATGAATGATGTGACGAGCTAGTCTTCACCTGTTAAGTGACACGGCCGCCATAACAGAACAGTGTCACTCAGAACCCTAAAACATAAAGTTTCGCGTGACACTGCACTGCGCACATCATCCTGAGACATCAGCACAGTTTGTTAATAAGATTACTCGACTGTGAGATCAGATCATAAAGTCTATTGCCCAGTAATTTCACTAGCTACATTGACCTTCAAAACGAAACACAGTAATGCTTCCACACTACTGCTTGGCGGCAGAATAACTGGCAAAGCGGTGGTACCTATCTAGACGAACTTTGGAGAGAAGTCCCACCAACTAGTAAATGGTGAAGATATCTCGGGCATAAAGTTGACAAGCACGTAACTACATCCATGCACAATCACAAAATTGCAATTATCGATATCTCTTCGACACAATAAATCGATTCATCCCTACAACTTCCTTTTCTGTGTTAACGATATTCTGAGTATTCGTTTTGGAATCAAACTGTTTATTAATGTTTATGTTCATAACGGTTTCGATCGTGTAGCTCCCGCTGATTGTTGTTTAATTTGCAGTATCTGCATATATCTTATATATATATATATATATCAGTCATCTGCGCGTGTGACTTGCATCTGGCGTGCTGCGGGCGCTTGGGCAGGTCATTGCATATGACGTCGCTCCTGCTGTTGTTTGCGGACCGCATCGCTCGCGCATACAAATTTATAATACTACCCCCCAGTTATTACTCTTTTTGAATGTTGAATTATTTTATTACCTTTTGCAATTGTTATGCTATCTACTAAAGCAAACAAAAGTATTGATAATAGGACATTTACTATGATTTTATTTTGGATTTCATGCATTGTCTTAGTTAATACATTATATTGTATCATAAATTTTTATCATAAGTGAAATGCTTTAAAAATGTATCAAATATAAATTGTAGTCATATCTAGGATTAATTAATGTACACTAGATTATGTACTTAGAATTAATTCATGAAAAAATAAAGATTTTTGAAATTGAAATTGAAGTATCTGCATATGCTCCTGCATTAAATATCTTCGCTGATATTACCAGCCGTTAAGATCTTTTTCCAGCATTTGGTTCTTTTCCGTTTTCGTTTAACTTTTGTCAGCCACTTTTTAGTAGTTAATAGTTTAAAATAGCTACTATAATACATTATTTCCAGCGACGCTCTAGTGGCAGCAATTTCTTAATTGAGATTTTATTTACTTACATTACAGTCTATGCTAAAACGCCATCATTTTGATAAAACATATAAACAAATTATTTATTAATTATAACAATGTTATGGCATAACAGAGCTTGGGAATTTTTATTTTACCAGGTTCTTTCCACTTGGATCCAGAGCGAGGCTCCATATTTCAGAGAAAAAGAAGAAATTGCTCGGGAAGAAACTCCTTGGATGTGAGCGGATTGTGGATTCTAGTAGCATACAAAAAAATATTATTGTTAGATCGTTGGTGGATCGAAGTGGCATTTAAAAATGATGCTTCTTCTTAATGTGAAGCCGAACTGTGGATCAAGGTGGAGGGAGCCTTGTTTCCGTATGAGTGATACAAATTCTTTAGAACCACCGGTTAGATCTAGATCATGAGCTTGCAGACAAACTTTTGTTTCTTCTTTCTTGTGCGCTTGTTTTGAAGGCTAAGTCTAGTTCTACTCATCCGACATTTGGATGAAAACGAAATATTTCGCTCGTTCGTTGAAAATGTTGAAATACTTAACGGAACAAATTTATTTAATTTTATATATATTATTTGATAGCGGCGGTGGACTATATATGGATGGAGAAATAAAGGCGTACGATGGTGTAAGGATTGAAAAACTGTATATTTAAATATTTACAATACAACACAAACACAAATATAAGAAAATTAAACGTAACCAAAATGAACTCCAATCTTTATGTGTCACTTCAACGGCAATGGAAAATAAAAACTATAAACATTATTAACTTAAACTGACGACCTTTTTATTAAGGATGGAAATCGCATAACGCCGGAGTACAGTCCTGGATTTTGCTTTCTTATATTAATATTTTATAAACATAAAACAATAAAAAGGGAACTTAATCAAACAAACCACTACCAGTAGGCAACGTGCCCATTATGCTGGCAGCATTGTCACGTTGAATGGCAATGCTCAATCTTGGCTGAAGTAGAGGCCAGCATTTTGGTCACGCGTGGCTTCAACCAGACGTTTCGAAAGTAAAAAAAGTAACAAAATTTATGTCATTAATTTCCGTTTTATTACTTAAACTTATTTAAACTTTTTTCACTCTTTCAAACTTGGTAAAGAATTCGTTCAACAGTAAAGCATTGTAAGTGCAAATTAACACCGTAGGTAGTAATAACTGTGGTATTAGAAGTGTGCTGACGTAACCGATTGTTCAGTCGGGTTACACTGTGGGAACTGTACTGTTTGCTTATCTGGCTTTCGACACCAGTGCCATAATGTCTTGGCACTGGGCAGATGGAGTCATTTTCTGGTGATTTGAAATACAGCTGGTATTGTTTTGAAAGAAGTATTTCGTGTTTTTTTATGAAGGACTAAGTATTATTACGAAAGTGCAGATTTAACAAATGTCTAAAAAATAAAAGATGTGTTATAATGATGAACCTTTGTAAAGGAGGTATGTCCTGGCAGCAGAACCGTAATGCCCGTCTTTACTAAAGTCTAGCAAAAGTATGCTTATGCGATCTATCTTATACATATAAAATTCAAAGTCCGGACTGACTGACTGACTATATTAACGTACAGCCTAAACCGCTGGTCCTAGAGACTTGAAATTTGTGTTCTTTGTAAAGTGTAGGCATCCACCAAGAAAGGGTTTTTAGAAATTCCATCCCTAAGAGGGATAATGGTGGTGAAATTATCTATTTTTTTTTTTTCATATAGGCCACGCGGTCAAAGCCGCAGGCAGAAGCTAGTAATGTATATACTGGGTTTTGAACAAAATTCCCAAATACAACCAACTATACTCATAACTTTAACTGAATTAACCACACATGCTATTACAAGGAATTCCACTGACCGTTAAAAATAAAGAATAATTGGAGCTATGTTGATAAAATATGGTATGTGGTAGGTATTTCCATTGATTCTTATCAACAAGTTCTTTGGTAGTATATTGTTTTTCTATTCAAACAATAGCTAATTCAACTACGCAGCTAAGCGGGAATTGCGTTGTTTCTTGTTGATGTTTTTTTTTGCACAGATTTACACATGTCTGCCATATAAAATTTTAAAAAAAGAAGGTGCTGTCTAATGTGAAAGTAAAAAAATATATCATCAGATAACATTAGGAACTGTTACTGACAATCGTGGGCAGCGAGTCCTTTAACATATCATACTATGTACTATATACATTATATATATTAAAATTATTTAACTAATAAAATCTCTGATTTTAACAGCTGCTACCTTTTACCCTCTCATACTACTTACGCTACTTTAGTCCACTTACACTCTTAATAGTTCCAACATCCTTGGTACGTAAAGTGTTTTATCTTCGTGCAGTCCATATTTTAAGTTTTACGATCATCCGACAATAAACCTTAAAATCGAAAACCAATAAAACAACTTGTAGCGTGGGCTTATCTGCTACTAATATTGTCCATTATTTAAAATTAATTTTACAACACATTTCGGTAATTAAATTTGTCACAATAAAAAAGGAAAAACGTCTTGAAGTGACCTTATGGATATTTTATGTAATCCTAAAAAATATAGTGCCTCTTATCTTCGTGGCCTTTATGAAGCCATTACAAAATGGCGGATTATAGCTAACTATAAAATGGAGGTTAAAAAAGAGTTAAATTGTTACAGTTGAGGTTTTTGAACCCTTTATACTTTAACTGCGGTTTGCGAAAGAGCTGTCTTTAGCGTTACAGTCTATTGTAGTGGTCTACATAGTCGAAAACGTTAGTATTTAGGTTTTAAACGTGACAGAAAATTTTACAGTAAACGCTTTACCATTGTTAGAGTGTGCATTGCTTTCATAACAATTAAAACCATTTTCCTGTACTTCTGGTTGTTTATCTTCATCAAGGAGACACTACAGCAGGTACCAGAGACACATGACTTGGGTAGATGTTGATTGTCAACACTAATCAGCATCTAATAGAATCTACATATATAAAAGAAAGTCGTGTTAGTTACACTATTTATAACTCAAGAACGGCTGAACGGATTTGGCTGAAAATTGGTGAGGAGGTAGCTTAGAACCAGGAGACGGACATAGGATACTTTTTATCCCGTTCAACCGCGTTTTACTAATTCACCCGGGCGAAGCCGGGGCGGATCAACTGGTTTGGAATAATTGAAATAAAAGGAAAGTATCGAATTGTATGGATGTTATTTTTACAGCATCGATCTCTCGCTTCCTATAAAATATTATAATTATTCGGTACTGGAACTGTGTAATGGTGTCTTATCCTCGAAATCCGAATTTCTAGTGAATCGAGTCCACAGCGCCAGAGGCCAAGCTGTTCCAAGAACTTTCTCTGTTTAGTTATCGCAAAATGTAGACAAATTAGCGGCTATTAAGCTGGCCTATTTCTAGTAACGAACAAACACTTCAATCAATACCAGCACGCTTAAATGATTGTTAAAATGAATTCAAAGCCTCGTGCGGCGCGATAAATTAAAACCTTTTTTAAAAGTGATTAAGAATTTAACCAGTTCTCAACGTGTATATGGAGCTGGAGTATGTAATCCAATGTTTATTCCTTGCTTTTAACAAAAAAGCAACTCTGACAAGAGGCCTGGATAATATTTTGTTAAATACTGGATAGTTTAAAACATAAGATACAAAACAATTGCATTAAAGATCCAGCAGCGCTTGTAAAATACAAAACAAATTTTCGCCAGACCAGAGGTGAAAATTGGTTTTGTAGAAATTTCACCTCTGGTCTGGCCATAAACTCCAATTGAAAACCATGGAACATCGAAAGAATTCCATTGCCAGGCCTTGGTACGCCCCATACGTAAATCTCAAAACTATTTATACCGGAAAAATCAGAGTCAATGTTTCCAAACAGCGGCTGCGTTCCAGGCAGCCATTGAAGCGCTGTTTACGGCCCGCGGGCGCCAGGTGCCGATAATTATAGCCACGCTGGATGCTCAGTTTGTGCTTCCTGAACGAAACCAGCACATGTATAAACAGATTGGGTGGAATCGTCAGATGTGCCGGGTGTGCGAGTATTTCAAATCTTACGCTGAATTATGTAGCTAGTACGTTTGTTAGTAGGTAGGAGTCTAAGTAAAAGGATGGAACTGCATTTCAGTGTCGGCGCTGTGTAGACAAGTTAAGTGTTTGTCAATTAAATCGGCATATCAGCAACACCACACTCAAAATCCTGAATCCAGAGCCCATGGCTGAAGGCCCGTGTCCAATCATCTTTTACGCACCCGAACTTCTGACGTTGGTGGTTTCGTGAATGGGTTATTATTGAAAACTAGCTGCGCCCCGCGGTTTTACCCGCGTGGTAAAACCGTGTGAGACTTTATGATCTGATCTCACAGTCGAGTAATGTTATTACCAGACTGTTTACTTGGCTAGCATTCTACACCTTCGATCGCATCGTCACTTCCCATCAGGTGAGAGCGCGGTCAAATGCTAGACAAGTTTGAAGTAAAAAAAAAAAAAAAATTTGCTGATGTCTCAGGATGATGTGCGCAGTGCAGTGTCGCGAGAAACTATGTTTTAGAGTTCCGAGTGACATTGTTCTGTTATGGGCGGCCGTGGCGCTTAACATCAGGTGAACGACTAGCTCGACGCGAGTTTCAAGCTTTTTTTTAACCCAAAAATATATACACAGTATACATTATAGCTCATGGAAAGCGTTCGGTGACGATGACGCTCCATGAGTTTCGTTCACCCAAAAAGTGCTCAACGCGCCTACAGAAATTTCAATATAAAAAATTTTAGGTGGATAGCGTCGTCAAAAAGTTGCAAATTATTTTATTATAAGGTTTTTATTTAAGGTAAATAATTATTGTAATCCTGACAAAGCGCAGGGGACCTTAATGTATTTTCTCTTTGTATCTCAGACAAATAACACATTTCATCATCATTCGGTCAAAAATGTGCACCCTGCTCTAATTAGTCCTGTCAATGAAAGGTTGACGCGGAACAAATAAACACCCACCCCTTCCGGTGCTTTCTAGCGTGAGGGAACATTGCCGATTGTCGCCCGATAGCTAATGTTTTGTAAACGTGGGCTTAATGGTAACAGATGGCCTAATAAGAAAAATTCTAAAAAATAATAATAATATTTTAGTACATTTCATACAGCGCCATCTAGCCCCAAACTAAGCAAAGCTTGTACTAGGGAACCAGATAACTGATACAATACTTTTTTTTATTTGTAAATACATACATAGAATACAATATAACACCCAGACACAGAACAAACTTCTACACTTCTAAACTTAATTTTAAGTACATAGACTTTTCGCCCATGACATTTTGACTTGTAAAAGTGCTAAAATAGCCTATTTGCAATAAATCACACAAATGTCTATCCTGGGTGGGAATCGAACTATAAAATCTATATAAACTTTCTGACCCGATTCTACTCATACCCACAAATGGTACTTAAGTATCTTGGACGAGATCATATAGTATTATAACTATACCGTGTCATATGGTCTACGATTGTATCGCTAAAACGATGTTCGTTTTACATCATTTTTTAGCGACTTCAAAAAAAGGAGTTTCTCAATACGGCTGTATATTTTTTCTTTTTTATGTCCGTTTTAATTAATGTAGCTAAATAGCAGATCCAGGATTTGGTTTAGGGAGGGGCAGACTGTCTGACCCTGTCAGATTCTATTATGAGACTTGACGGATGTTCTTTGCAGGTTCAAGGTCAAAATGAAGTAGTGTTACACTTAGCAGACCGGCAGACCGATAGAAGGACCATAACATTGAACTCATCTCTCTCCCTCCCCCCCACGTGGATCCGAAAGTCGAAACCTGAAGGTCGCTTACCAGTATCATAATTAAATGAGAACCATATTATTCAATACTAACTCTGGAATTAGTGTTATTATTATGTTGGTTCCATTTACACTTGATCTATTATTAATCACAATTCGTAATGGTTATATATGTATGGTCTAAACAGTAACTAAAGACGTGCATTTGGTCAATGAGGGGACGTCAAAGATAATAAAGCGGGCTTTATTATCTTTGACGTCGTTTCTAGGAGAAATTACGTTCACGAGCTATCAACGGGGTTGATAGCTCGTGAACGTAATTTCTCCTAGAAACACGACTCACTAGCGGGGGCAGAGGGCGAGGTAACGGCAGAGTACTACATATTACTTATTCTGTAGGCATTTCCTATGCTTGCGATTGGCTGATCACGATAATTACGCAAGAGCAAGGATAAAAGGAGACAAAGTCATACGAAATTACAAAGAAAAGAAACGGGTTCCCGCTTCTTCTTCTTCATAATGTTCGTTTTTAATTTTAAAATAGATGTATTAAGTTTTCTCTAATTACTATATGAAAATTGCTTACTTGTGGAATGATATGCCGTCCTTTGCACAGCCAGACGTCTTGCTATTCTCCCCGCACAATTTCACTTACTGACTTAAAAACTTCTTCGTCTTCTATACCTATTAAATTTTAAATAAACGTCATTTCTGCCTATTCGACTGTTTTTTTAACCGGGTTTTGACTTGCATTTTATGGGGTAAATATATTTTAATGGCTTAAAGGTAACAAACCGGCGAGAAGCGGTAGGTATATTATGACGGATATTAGATCGAAGCCGAGATGCATTTGGCTGTTACCCTCTTTCTATTAACACGTGACTAGCCCGTATTTAAATCGTATTTTAATCATAAAACACTTACGTTAATAAGAGCTCCGTCACTGTTTTACACAAATCTCTGATTCCGCTGGAGTGAGAGGCAAACCGTAACGGCAAGGTCGTTCCATATAACCAGAATCTGTTGTAGCTTTGTTTATGTGCTACATATAGGTATATATCTGCCTATAGATATATATATATATATATATATATATATACACCTAAAAGGTATGCACGCCCACACCCGCTTTGTTGTTATATCTAAAGTGCGTTATTGCTATGAATTTTTCTTCGTTTTTTACGAAATTTATGGTTTTCAATCGACTCCAAAAAAGTAGGAGGTTCTCGATTCAACATTTTGTATGAAGTATAACTTCTTTACGGACGCTTGATTTGGGGAGTGACCTGGTGAATGCGAACGGAAGTTGATTCTCATAATCTCCACTTTTGACTTGGACTTTTGTGCAGAATTCGTCAAGGTACCTTGACCAAACTACTTAAACGAATTCTACACAAAAGTCTTAAGAGGTTCCAGTATATATATAGTTTTTAAATAATGCCCAATGATTGCATACATAGATTCTGGGGTCCTCTGGGTCCCTAGATATCGGGTCCCTAGGTACAGGGATACCTAACTAGGGACCCGATATCTAGGTACAGATAGCTAGATACAGATCTGGGGACCCAGGAACTACGAGGAACATGGTCCCACAACACCCAGACTCAGAACAAGTACTTGCGCATTTTTGTCTGTACACAAATACTTCTCTTGTCGCGGGAATCCAACCTGCCGCCTCTTTGTTTTGAGCTAACTTGTTCAACCACCACACCACTGAGGCTGTCAATAAATCACATCGCCCTAATATTATAAAGGCGAAAGTTTGTATGTATGTATGTGTGTATGTTTGTTACTCCTTAACGCTCAAACGGCTGAATGGATTTGGATGAAATTTGACACCAAGATAGTTTATACGCTGGATTAACATATTAGGCTACCTTTCATCCCGGAGAAGTGAAATTTTTCCCATGGAATGAGCAAATAATTAAAATACTTTTTATCCGCGGGTGAAACCGCCGGGCGCAACTAGTATGCAATAAATACCAGCTCAAATCAATTGGAATCGTGTAACGTAAATCGACACCTTTTTATTGATGACACACATCAAGATCAATTAACATTCTCACAGCTCGTGGTTGCATACTTGTTTTGTGGTTTACGCAAAAAAAGCAGAGATATCCTATTTCAGGAAGATCAAGTTTTTCTGCAATCCAAAATAATATGTCAACAAAATAAAGTAGAACATGTTTAAAATGTTTGTTGCCATTTGATCCATTATACAAGGCCTGTCCTACCTCTTACGCTGAAAAAATGGTGAATATTCTTCTTAAGCATAGGATAAATTGTACACCTGAGATCTGCAGTAGCTTATATAAATACATTTTTAATAGATAAATAAAACAGAGAACAAAAAATAAAAACTTCAGAATGCTGGCAGCATTGCACCGTTGAATGGCAATCGAATAAAATAAATAAATATTTGTGGACATTTCTCACAGCGCCATCAAACTAAGCAAAGCTGTACTATGGGAACCAGATAACTGATAATATACTTATATACTTGTTGAGATTATAAACGCACACCTTATTTTACCTGTAGTTGTAGTAATGTTTAGAAATGTCAATGTCACATATAGTTCCAATTAAGCGCGTAGTCGTGGTTGTTCGGTCATATGAATAAAACAAGTACTATATCCTAATTAGAACGTTTTATTACACTTGTCCCCATATATCTTAACAATACTATTTGTTTGTAAATACATACAAAGAATACAATATAACACCGACACAGAACAAACATCGATGTTCATCACACAAATGTTTGTCCTAGGTGGGAATCAAACTCACAACCTACAATTCAAAAGGTAGGGCTATCTACTACCAACTGAGCTTTCCGGCCACTCATATAAGTTAGTCATCGACCACACAAATTAAATGAGTATTTTTGTTTCGTCATCATCATAATCTATATCTATTCAATACTAGCTGATCCGCCCTGGCTTTGCATTCTAAATGTTATTCTGAATATAGCTATATCAATACTAAGTTTCATTGAAATCCATCCAGTAGTCTCAACGTGATGCGTGTTTACAAGGATAGACAGACAGATAGACAAAAAAATGGTTATACTTATATATCGACAAAGAAATGTACTGCAATAAGATTTACAGATACAGTTTTATAATATGTATAGTAATCCTTGGGGAATTAGCCACTTCGTTAGTATGCCTGAGTATTCTAATAATTTGGACCTCGCCAAAAACCATCAATAAAAAACCTCCACCGGTACTCTTCCAAAGAAACCGACGTTTTTGTAGACCACAAATGACTTAATAAGTAGGTGTTACTGGTGTCAGGTTACAGATCAGTTACCATCAGTTCCGTTGATGAGGTGATTGACCCACCGTGTTCTCTAGCAGCTGAGCACACCAGCAATTTTATACTCAACATTCCTTAATTTAAGGTGTAATTCGGACTAGAAAGGTTTGAAAAGATTTGATTGAAAAGCTGACAAGCAGTTTTAATCCTAATTAGATTTGGGTAAGACAGCATTTTGTTTAAGCTAACTGTCTCTTTAGGTTCCCTGTTATTGTAAGTTCTTTGATCGTTTGAGATCAGATTTTGTTCAGATTTGAGCTTTGTTATTTACAATGAAATATTTCATTGGAAAGTTACATGTAAAAGATGCAGAACAGAAAATAAAAGTTAGGTATAATTTGAAATTCGAATCCGCAACAATGAATCAGAAAAAGCTCTAACTGTTGTTAACACATCAGGTAAACTAAAGATAGATTGATCTCTATGGTTGTTACCGTGACCACAGAATATATAATAAAACTACGTACCGAGCCAGCTGACTAGTGAGAACTGTTGTCAGCTTCAGATATTTTTGTATTTCCATTACCTTAGTTCTCTCTGCGCTAACTACCAACAGCTTTCATTGAACATTTTCAAACAGTAATTATGTCCATTCTAGAACGTTTTGTTACTTTTCATGTTATACAGCTAAATCCTTAATCCTAACCCTACACGAAGCAAAATTGAACAGCCAATCTCTAAAAATCTCAATAATCATTAGTTACAGGAAAAAGATACGAAATTGACTGCTAATTCTCAAAATCAGGCCGAATCGTGACTACAAACGCATTCAGAAGGATCTAAATAGAGATCTAACACGTAATCCAATTTTTTACAGCCGTTTACAAATTACACCACTTCGTATTCCCACAGGTTAAAAAGTAATCAGTGTGGGGAAAGAGAGGACTTGCGTGGACAATAGACCAGCTAATGTAGACCTTTGATGAAACTGTTATCATTTGGAAGGGTTCTATGCTTTATTTGTTTGTGTTTGCTCCTGAGGATAAAATGATGAAATCTGTCTTGGTCCTGAAAGGCGAGGAGTTCACTTCGCACAGGCGAGAAATAAATATATCAGACAAAACTTCCCCCTTCCCTGTTCATATCACTTTTATCATTTTTAATGTTCGGGAACGAGTCTGCAAATAAAGTTCCGAATCTACTATCGACCATTGATGAGATGTGTAGGCAGTACTCATAACTGGATAATTTAGTGCCTAACATACCCTTACTGATAAACATAATTAAAACCAGCAATCATAGCGGTACGTTGATAAATAAAGATGCAATTAAATCAAGGCTCTCTCGGGTCTTTTTAGACTGGTCTTTAAAGCAGTGGCCATTAGACCGATGAGCCGTGCCTTCCTGCCCATTGTCTAACAGTTCTCACATTAACGATCTATGTAGATTAACCCTTTGATTATCGTTCGCGATGTTGTATAATGGCTAGTATGCAAGTTCTTCTATTGCAACTGCAACTGTCCGAGTTGTTAGATTAATACTGTAGTATTCAGCACGTGGCTTACTTTATCTTTGCTTGTGGTAGCAGCAGTCATACGATTGCAGGTATTCCAGTGTATACATTGTTTTTGGGACGATCTACTTTACCAGTCACCATCAAGTTTGTACTGCAGTAAACGCACAGCGATGTACGCGTCAATCGCAATCATACAACTATACACAATTTCTTGCATTCAACACTATAAATAATAATATTTTGCTTTCAAACAAACAAACTCTATGAACTGAGTCGTAAAAAAATTGCTACATTTCCTAGATAGTTTAGTACTTCTAAAACATTCAGTGGTATGACGTAGCATCCTTACCTTTCACGAAGGTTTTCAAAAGGGTCCTTTGTCTGTCCATGGCGTCATGGCGAAAACTCTAAAACAATGGTACTACACGTAACCAGACAAAACAGCTGTTAGACACGTAGTGTACTTTTATGCGACTTTCATCCATAAATCTGTCGATTAGGGTATATTTTTGTCATTTTGATCGCCAGGAAACTTGAGGCATATTTTCCAAGGGTTAAGTTTTGTTTTAGGGTGTGTGAAAAAAGTGATGTTTCCTTTGGCTCATCTAGGGAGCGGGTACAGATGATGGGATTGCGTCTGGTGTTTGAATTAAAAATGGCTGTCTGGGAGGAGCCAGACAATTCGATAATACTGCTGCTGGTGTGCGTAGACTTGCAATGCATACTAAATGTATTAGTGACTGTATTCCCTCACCTCTGTAAACAATACAGTAGAAGCACAGATTAGATAATAGATTACACACATCATCACAGATGGTTGAAAAGTAGTGAAGAAATATTGAAAGGGCTTTTTTTAAATTAGGCTTGTCTGTAGTCTAGACAATATTGGCTATAATTACTATCTAGTTAACAACATTATTCTAAAAATCAAAACAGGTTAACAAAAGGTCTTTGAAAAGTGTTTATTTGAATGTAGTTAATACCTTGGATTTTTATGGAATAAGAATATGGATACCAAATGGACAAAGCTATGAATCATATAGCATAATATTACCTCCTTGGTACTTATGTCGTTTGAAAATTAGGTGTAAACACAAAGTCTGTAATGGATGTAACAACATCATTTGACCAGTCCATTTATCATTCCATACAAGGAGCAGAACGGTCCATCCTTCCATTCTTATCGGGATCAAGAGTTTCTTCCTTCATTAACAACCACGTCTCGAAGAAAACAGAGACAAATCACTCCTCAAGTCCATGCAACATTCATGTCATACAACTAAACATTTGCAATAACTTACCCCGTTATTATCATGAATTTACCAGCATGCATAACTTCAGAGACACTATTTACTGCATCTCCTTTACCATCTTTAAAATTTAAATCAACCCCTATGGTCTTCAACATAAAGGTCACAACAGTAACCCTGGAGTGATACTGATAAACTAGTGTCTTCGAGATGTCTTTACCATCATTGGTAGATGAATTCGCTCTTACCATTTCTGGAATAAGAGACAGAATCTGTTGGCTGGCGGCAGTAGAAACATTTTTTAAGTATAGAAGGACATGTTCAATGGTTGCTGAAGAATGCATTATGATGGATTCGCTGTTTGCATCGCTAATGTGCCTTATTACATGGGTATTGTGTGCGAGATAGCGATATGAATATTGAACACTTTTGAACTGAGGTTGTACGATACTTCAACTTCATATCAAGTACTCGATACTTTCGAAGCTTTACAACTGTACACTTTCACAGTATTGTTTCTATTCCAAGATATCGAACTGCTATGTGTATAACCAAAAATAGGTCGGTTACTAATCTCACAAATATATGGGTTTGAGTAGACAATATGTGTATTTCAAACCGGTAGCAATGACTACTTTGCAATATACACATTGTCTACTCAACTTGTATATTTGTAAGATGAGTAATTGGCCTATTTTTAGTTTTGTTTTGTTGTGTGTATTAAATAAAGTTTTATTTTAACGATTTTATTTGAATCCTAGTAACCATATTAAGTGTTCAAGTTAAAGTACAATAAATATTTCTTAATAATATTCCCGCTGTCAAATGAGTATTTCGTATGTAGAGTTTGTTCGTTCGTACATTTAATACTATACTGAGATTGATACTCGATGGAACAGCTTTGAAAGCTTTGTTTGGCGAATACTCACATGAAGCTAATGCACAGAGAGAAGCCTGCCCATTGATGCTGTATAAATATGCATGAATCGTTTATTGTTTACGACACATGGCTATTGTCTACTGATTAGTTATTATCTTCACTGCCGCTGCTTCTAACGAAGGTGCTACATCTTATCAGCTTACCAAATTTAAATTACTGGATGACAGTGAGTCATCTAAAGTAAGAATATCTGCGTTGATGGTGAAAATAATAAATACTGTCGCTGTCTGACTCAGATGAGAAAACAATGCAGAGGTATTGTTCAGTATTAATACATTTATCGAATGTCTTTATTGTAATTCATAAGAATTCGAACGAGATTAAGTCTTTATACTTGGTATTAGTAGAAGACTTCACATGTTATGTACTGTCCTTTTGAAGGATGCAATTGTGAAAGTGCGCTTTATTGGTAAGTTGTCTTTTAATTACACAAACGATCTGTATAAAGATACTTAGCAGGATTTGTTAAACAAATATTAGCAAATAGTTTTTATTTTTCTTGGTCACCTTTGGAAACCATCAGTCAATCTGGTTAAATGGTTTTCGTCACCGATCGGAAAATATTTGGATTAAACGGGCAAGGTCAACGGAAAACGCCACGAAAGAATATTTATTAAAAAGTCTTACTCAATCGTCGATTCTTTGACCTTCACCCACTACTTTTCGGTCATGTTTCTTGAATAATTGGCAAATTGACAAAGTAAGACGGTTTCCACGATGAATAAAATAATCTTACCTTGTCTTCTTTTTTGCGAGGACTACTGATTAATGAATAAATAAATGTTGATCTCTTTAATGAAATGAAATGATAAGTTAATTATGATTATGTTTACGCTCCCTGTAGAGGTTATGGAACAACCGTTTGGTTCATTACCATCAGCCTGTACAAGTCCACTGCTGGACATGCCTCTCCCAAAGTACGTCACTGAGCCCATTATGATTTCACTTATATTTACTTAGAGGTATAAAAGAAATAACCATACAGACATAATTCCCTTACAATAGACATAATTGACATTTCCCTATGTCTTAAGAAACTGGACTTTAAAACCTATAGGGTATTTCACAAATACCAGCAGTGAACTAATCCATAACGGATATTTAGCATTACCCGTTCATTGTTCCAAAATAAACACGTCGAATCCAATCATCAATGGGCATTGTTGCAGCAGTTTACAATGCTTTTGATACACTTTGTTACAACAGTAGACGTGGAAATCCTATATAGACCAACACATTTCCTTGAGTATTTACTATGTAATATTTTTAATAGCTTTGGCAATTGCAAGCTACTTTTTGCACCCAATATCCTTTCTATTTACGTGCGTTGACTTCCTTATAATTCGCTATTTACAGCTTTTCTAACGTCGTACAGGTTTCCTAATCACAATAATTTTGAAAGATCCTCTGTTGTACTCCGCCATCGTTTATCATCAGCTTTTCCATACCATGAATACAGGTCAGCTTGATGATGATAGGAATAGTATACCTATCATAATCATTATGATCGTCATCGCCTGTAACAGTCAATCGCTGGACAAAGCCTCTTCCAAAGGTTTTGTTGAAGTTATTTTTGCCAAGTATTATTCTTCCTAAAACAACAAAGTCTCATTGGCATGTCCATAAGAAATATTCTATTATCACGTATTACTAATTTTAAACAGCAAAATTCGAAGCATCATAATAATGTTTAAAAAAATCAGAAAAATTGTGAATTTCCCCTATTCTTGCCAGAAACGGTAGACGCCACTGGCGACGTCGCCAACATTTGTGAAAGCAAAAGTATACAATTGGGTTCATTACCACGCCAAGGCCGATGACATTTGGCACGCTTGGAGACGCTAATGGAAGATGGACGTGGCCATCCTGACATGATGATCTGGATTCTTATTTTTGGTCCAATAAAGTAGGGCAGGTTGACTGACGATAATCTCCTATCAATGTGTTACCAGAAATATCCACCATTAACTCTTCTTTTTATTAGTGAAACTAAAAAGCCATGGTGAATTAAAAAGCTATACTCAGTCACCTGTAACTACTGTATAATTTGCTTCTAATTATGCACCACAACCGGATCGTGATCTGGTACTGCTATTCATTAATTAACAAATTCATAGACGACACACAAAAACTTTGGTTGTAAAACTTGTTTGTTTTTGGAATTGGCATTAAAAGCTTTTTTAATATTATACTAAACATCATCAGTAGTTGTAAGGTCTACTAATAGAATAAATATTGTCAATCTTTACATTTGCTTTGTATTATTGAACGAAATGCAGACCTAGATGTGACATGTAGTAGCAAATTTTGACATTTTGACATGCAGTACATAGGGTATATAGGGCATCCACGCCTGTCGATTCTGCGGCCGTAATTTCTATCACGGGCTACGCCGTTGGCTTTTCAGTCATGTCATCCCACTAATGTCGTAACCTAAAGCTTTTAAAAGAGAATCATCCGGTACTATAGAACATAATCCACGCTGGCCAAGTATGGTTTGGTGAATGACAAATGCCCTCGAATATTGTGATTCCTGAACATCAGGCTTCACCATAATAACTTTTCCAGTTGAGTTTTATTTGTGGTAATTTAAACCCTTTCTAGTTTGTCTGACAATATTTTCTCATTCTAAATATTATTTACGCAGCAATGGGCATGCAAATGAAGTATGCGATACACTTTCTTAGACAGATATAATTTCACCAAGGTTTCTCTCCATGGCTAGATTTTTAATCCGCTCCCATCTTGCCATTGTGCATTGGAGCGGTTTGGTGGACAGTGTCATGTCTTATTATGTCTGCTAAATGAACATATCTGATAGATTGTGTTATGGAGTTGTTGGACTTTGGTCAGTAATAACTGTATTTAATCACAACGATAACTTCCAGAATCTCGACTCTGATACAAGCACAGAAGACTTAAAAGTACAGGTACTACAAGACGGAACAGAGACCCTACTTAATAACTAGTCTATTTTAGGAGAAACGATCGCAGTCTTAGATAAAAAATAAACCATCGAAACCAAATCCACACCATAATAAAATTGCGGCCAAACCCACAAACAGCCAGTCCGAACGTGGCTTTAATTTAATATACCAAACAAACATTAATTTCACAAAAACAAAACTGTTTTGACTGTCGGTGGTTAAACCAACTGCAAATATTTGAACAAATCAAAAGAGAACCATATTAAACTAATAAACCATCCGAGCAAACACCAAGACGATCAAATCGAAAACATCAAATCGAAAGTCATTTGAAGAATTCGCTTTAAAGTTTACTTACTGATTTGACTAGTAAGTGTTCATTAGAGGAGCTAGTTGACATGACCAAGCTACACGCATGCATCCTTTACAAAATAATTGTCTGACAACAGAAAGCTATCTCAGTCAGGATGCAATTGTAATGTAATGCAAAAAGTAGTCGTTGTCATTTGTTTTTATTTCCTCGTCATTTTGCACCTACCTGTACTAAAAGTGCTCTAGGTCGTGCAAGGTTTGAACAACAAGAACGAATGATATGAAAAGAGTAGGCATTTCGTATGCTGTATCACTTCCGTGCTCCCGACACTTATATACGATACATGTGATACGATATGATACGATTATATCAAACAATATTTTCTTGTTGTCGGAATCTTTTTTTCAATCACACGTGTTCTATTCGTCGTGACATAATCTGATGAATTGCCAATTCAACTTCGGTTGTTACATTCTTTCTTCATCGACCTTATGATGATAAAATTTCAAAAGGAAAACTTAATGCAATGGTAATCCCTCATTATTATCAACACGTCTTTCGTCTATCAAATGCTCGGAATGGTCAGCCGTCAAATTGAAAATTCCGCGACCGGGCTGGCTGTTCCGACCAATACCGGCTAGTGCACGTCCGCACTTAATCTTGATTAGTTTCGTTCTAATTCGGACCTGAGAATAGATTAACATATTTTACCGAGCAAGCATTAATCTTACGGTTGATTATTACAAGAGTTGACACTTTGGCGACAATCTAGCGTCCCACGGTCTAGAAATGTATCTAGCTAGTCCATTAACATAATGTATGAAGATGATACGGTCACTACTGATCCTAAATTATAGCTTATAGACAGACCAGTATAAGCATAGAATAAATAATATGGTATAAGTGTTACAATCCTTACATATTATATTGACTAGCTGCGGAATACGGCTCCGCATGTTGTTGTTCATCTGATAAGAACTAGAAGAAGCATAATTATTAGCATAGTCCCATGCCATCTCGTCGTCGTTGGTAATTCCATACAATGGAATGACATATGCAAGGGAAATAGATAACTCCATATAGGTAATTATTGACCTACTGAAGAACTAATACCCATACCTACATTTTAGGCATGCATATTTTACTAAGGAAAGGCAATGAGCAGTCACATAGCGCACAAAAATTATATATATAAAGATAATTTTTGAGCGCGAGTTGACCCGTTTTATCCTTGTAATATGAGTCACATACACGTTTTGAAATTTGCATTTGAGAAGCTCCAACACATTGATGACTCAAAACGTGTGTGCGACTGCTCATTTCAGCTATCCGTGTAGCCAAATATAACTGAAATCAGTTTCGAATTAGGCATAAAATACAAACTAACGAACTCATTTGAAACAAGCATGCATTAGCAGGTGTTACTCTTTTGTATTTTTAAACTAGTTTATGGCATTTAATATACTAAAAGAAAGGTAATATCCGTTTTTTAATTCTTATAAACGGACGATAATGATTCGGATTGATAAGTTGTTCTTAGTTCCCACACCGAGCAAAGTATCTCTATATCTTTTAATTTGAAATATTTTAATCTGGCAACTCTGCGGAAATGGAATGATAAAAATCATAATTGATTCGGTCTGCGAAAGTTAGCAAAGAACAGGTTATTATTGGTCAACTATTCAAAGAAGAAAATAAATAATCATCTTCATTTTTATTTACCATCAATCATAAAAAATTAACAACACAGTTTCTTTAGAAAATTCATACATGTTATCTTTTTGTGAAAGCATTGATTTCTGAGGAAAAGTTTGCGTGGTTAGTTCCTCTCAAAAATGTCTCATAAGTTGATGATGATCCAGATGATCTAATTTTATCATTATCTGGAACGCCCTAATCACTGATCTCTGCAGATGAACGCCAGAACTATGTTATTATTTTTGTAATGACGTTCTCTCACACGTCTTACCTGATCATCAATTCTCTTTCGGTCATCCTACGCTCCGCATTATACTAATGCGTGGTTTCCACTCCAGTCTCTTTCTTCTCTATTAAATTCAGATTTTGGCAAGCTCAATGTCAAATCAACTCGCAGTGACATCCTCGTATCCGCGCCACGTCCAGCTGGGCGATCATGTAACTTGATTGCAACAGGTAGAAACACAAAATTGTATGAATTTGACGCAGCTTATGTGCATAGTTAGTATGGAAATTTCTCCCGTTGCATTGCAACCAAAGTTCCGTCATCACCCTACAGGTCGTAGTTCCATGATGTGCTCACTGACTTGACTATGATCATATGTAACGTTTGAATTCGTTTGGATACGCTCTTGTTTCATAATATTTGCAACATTTCCTTTAGAACAGTTACTTTTATTCGCCACGAATTGTCAGACCTTATCTATAATAAGAAATGTCAAACACATTAACTTTCTACCGAGCCGGGGGCACTAACAAGTCACGATTGACACGAAAAGTGCTAAAAAATATCGATGCCCTCACAGTAGGACATTCGTGACTGTTTTTGCTGCTCCTGTTAACTATGAAGCTACTGAGATCTACTTAATTGATGAAAAAGTTTACTCTTTTTATAACGTACTTATGGCCATCTTTAAACAAACAGTCGAGAAAGATATAAAAATAACTGTTGATGAAGTATCGTTATGTAAAGAAAAATCAAGTTAAATAAACATAACGACTTCCTTGTTCATTACGGAATTTATTCCATTAAACGATTCTCAAATTATGAAGCTATTGCTTCCAGTTACTAGCTCCGAACGCTGATACAGATCACGTAAAAAATACAAGATTGGCACAGGTTGTAGTAGCATTTACATGAGTATGAGTCGTAAATCTTTATGGAAATGATGACTCTATTGATTGATGTATGGTCCAAATCAAAGAAGAATGCAGCTCATAGTAAATTCGCTTACATCTTTCGGTACTAATGGATCTCGGGTAAGCAGATACTCCATATCCACCGCGTCGATGCTAGATTAAAATTTCTAGCTAAAGGCTTTGAAGAGCGGAGTTATTCCGCTTGCAGCAGCGCTTGAATCGCTGTATCTTCTCCAAGGTACCTGATGATAACCGGGGCTGTGGGGCAAACGTGCCGTTTGATTCGTCACGTATACGTATAGACCTATTGCTAGCGCGTGCCATGGACCATCCACTATCACAGGCCACGCAACTGACTATCTTAGTGTTGCCAAAACAGAGCTGTTTTCATTTTAGGTACCTTTCATACCGGTAGTGTCGCTTCGACTAGATAGATTTGCGTAAGTCGATGTTATGCTATAAAATGCAATATCAAAAATAACATAATGTAAAAATGAACCATCGCCACCAAAATCTGTTACGCCCGCGCCGTTTGCTCTCCCAAAGGAATAAAACAATTTGAAGGCATTTTAGTAATGAATAGCTTAACTAAATTTTAAACGAAACATTTTGCTTTTTCATCTCTAAGATTTTAAAGTATCTGGTAATAAGCAAAAGTAGTAGAATCTTAAGGAACTTTATCGTAACTTTAAATGCGTAATCAATGACTACACAGTAATCGAGTAATCAAATCAATTAGCCAGGAGCCCGATTGGTTTTAAATTGTCTACCAGTCTGATGTATAATTGACGTACGCAAAATGGTTTATTGATTGCGAATACACTATTATCAACCCACTTTGTTTTTAATACACTACGCAGAAAACGTATAAAGATTCGGTTAACTATTACCAACTGATTAGCAAAATGAGGAAGTTCTCTCAATTCAATGCAAGTTTTTTATTGCATTGTTCTGAATTAAGGAGTCAACGAAGTTCTCTTTTGGTCAAAGGTTCTAAGTTCAAAGAAGAAGAAATCTTACGAGTATATTTACATATGTAAGAAAAGTATGTCCGCATTTACAATTTTATATTCAAAATCGATGAAGTATTGATCATCGGCAGTGGTGGTGGAGAGCTGATGAGGAAAGCCGTTGGATGCAAAAGGCGAGTAGCCGGTCAAAGTGGGCTATATGGGGAGAACTATGTTCACATGGTCATCTTCCGGCTGTTGATGATGATGTTCGGTGGCGCATAATTTTTATCCGGATACAAAAATATTACTTTCTTGCATAGTATTGCGTCTGACATTACGTTATCATAATCATCTAGCATTAGTCTAGTCTAGCATTATACTATTGTTAAACTCTCGCGTGTCAAATGGACTTGGAGTGCAATGGGTACAATTAGCAAGTGATTGCAAATGATAATCACTCCCTTCAAGCTGAGTTTACATATTAGGATCATTAGTATCACGATCTTCAATTCTGCAGTTTAATGTTAGATTATGTCATCCTCACCTAGATATTTGAGTATTAAATATATATAAGCTACACAGCAATTTTCATACATTTTGATAATTTTGTGTGTACAGTAAATTTTTTATCAATCTACTACCTATCTATGATATGATGTATGAGACAACCCATTTTTATCTTTAATTATTTACATAATGGCACATGAATGTATTACATTTCTCAATGCATCACGGAATGACTTCCTACTCTCTATCTGATGTAATTATTATCTCCATGTGCTCTGACAGTACGTCATTGCGTACCTAATACTAACCTATACATACCAAATATAACTTGCCAATAAGTACCGCCGTTATGCATATTAGAAAATGTAATTGCATACATCTCAATAAAATGCCAAAATAAACATTTCCAATACGAATTCCATTACGTGGTAATTCCCACGGAATGGGGCCAAATGTTACTCATATATGGACGTCTCTGCATTCTATGTGACCTCTCCCATAATTATTGTTCACTCTCACTATCGCTCAGTGGCTTAGGGATCGCGTGGCTGGTGACGCTTTTTTCCTCTGTCCTTATTTCTATCGATAATTGGTTTGTGCCTCCGGGTCGGATTCGTCGTTTAGATTTCTTTTCTCAATAATACCTGGAGAACTTTTAATTTCTTATAATAATTGCTGCGATCTGATTTTCTGGTTATAAATACAGTTTATGTACTAGATATTAAATGTTATTAAAATTGTAGAACTCTATATTTCATTAGAATACAGTGGAATATTGACTTCTATTGATGTTGAGTGATAGCCATTACTGGTCTTGCTCTTTTACGTAAGTGGTTAATTGAATCTGGTGCCAGAACTTTTAGCCGCCCAATATCGTTCGCCGGACTAACTGGATCTTCACCCAAATGTAGTATAAAAATATCAATAAGCTTTATGAATGCAATAAAATGGCTATCATCTTAGTAAAAAGGTCTATAGAATGCCGCTGAACACATACAAGGTTGTTCTGGAATTCTCTCATCGTAACCTCTCCCACAGTTTTTGCATCACTCTCGCCGGCCTCCAGTGGCTTACTTGCTGCTTGCCACTGCTGACATCTGCCTTTTTGCGTTCCCTGTCAGTGACAGCTCGCGTAATTGGTTTAATAGTCTCAGATTGTGCGCATCTTGGCTTTGTGGGCTGTCTCCCGGACCTTAATGATCTCTGTTGGCTAGTATGTTATTAAGTATTTGTAATATTTAGAATATTGAAAGTGCGTGTCCAGACGAAGACTACATTTTCAAACTTGCGTAGAGAGTTTGGGTTTTTCATTAGATTTAATTTAAATCACGTCGAATTGGAGAAGACGTGGAATCTAACTAAATATATTATAAAAATATGTTAATATTTCGAAAATATTACAAAGTTTCCTTTAGTGGGCCATTAAGACTAATTTGTGATTGAGTCATTTACTTGTTTCACGTTTCAGATATCCAATGCACATGCTTATTTTAAATTATGGTATTCGGAAAAATACGTCGTCGCCAGTGGTATAGCTATAAACCAGTCGCGTGATTGTACTCTTTTGAAATTTACTATACTGGTTTGACCTCAAACGATGCTTTTCCTTTGAAAGTGCTAATAATTTTCCTTAAATAGCCATCTTAAATTGTAGAAACTATGAAACACATCAAAATGTCATCTCTCATTTCACTATTACCAGCTCTCTCATCTTGTTAAAGCGTTCGGTCAAATTGTTACCCTGCTCATTATGTGACCATTATATTCATATTTGCTACCGTCACGACTGTTTCGCTTCTCGTCTGCCTCACAACCTACATAATATTGTAGTAACGTTATTCACCGTAGCAAATATTTTTGTTGCGATAAACATTTGTCACGCGTACAAAACAACGGGTATTGTTTATTAATTGGTTTATGTTTTGAATATTTTCAGTCGCAAATGTTTTGTAAATATCTTTTTTGCAGTTTGCACGTATCTGACGTATGTTATTTAGCAAGTCCGCCCTAAGCGTTTTGCTGACTCATTTATAGTCCGAACGGCCAAGGAATGGAATGCTCTCCCAAGAACAGTGTTTCCTTCAAGGTATAACCTAGGTCTTTTTAAGTCAAGAGTGAATGGGCATCTCATGGGCAAGCGTGCTCCACCTTAGACAACTTCGTCACTTACCATCAGGTGAGTTGTTGTCAAACGCATGCCCATTTTACCATAAAAAAAAATGTTAACTAATCCTTCGCTGTTTCAATCAGCATTCAATCAATTGATCGAACACCTGTTTTAAATGAATGCGCACGTTGATTTCTATTCACATGTGAATAAAGAGATAGGTCCGTTCTACGGCCTTGCTCGCTTTCAACCCAATGCCGTTGGTTTCAATAAAATTGATGACCGAACCCAAATGACTTCAGAACACGAATAGACTAACCCAATTCTATTTAACACAGATACAGCTAAATCAATTATCATGCAAAGTGCAATTCTAAAACTAATTTGAATGTTTCTTTTACAGATGTCATTGGCCTGTAAGATTTACACTCTAACGGTAAGTGCTAATCTATTGTTATTTTGATTAGTGTTTGGTTTAACAAATTGTTTGGAATGTATTCTAATGCAGTTTACTTCTGAAGGTTAACTGTTGTCGTTGTATTTATTGCTGAAGTAACCCATTCGGCCATGAAAGTCTTTGTCTATGAATTTGCCATTTTTGTAAAATAAGTTACTGTGTCTTTTCTATTAATGAAAGTAACCACCCAAGCAATAGATGCATCTTTGCCAACGCAGTAGTAGTCTATTGATGTTCTTCTTGAAGAAATCAGCGGGACGGGAGGCAAAAAATTCTTCGAAGGTGTTTTGTGCTGCCTCTCGGGTATTGATTTTTTTTCCCGCCAATAATTTATCCAAATTCTGGTAAAAGTAGAAGTCTGTAGACGCAATGTGGTGAGTACGGCTGATGACGGAGAGCTTGTAACCCCAGCTCTTGGACCTGGAGACCGCCTGATGTCCAGTTGAAGTCACGCGTTGTCGTGCAGGAGCAGCGGAGACAAGCGATTGATCAAAGCTTACTTCACATCTGCAGTAATGCTCATCTCTTTTGGTATAGGGCTTTGTTTAAGTGCTGAACCAGGATCCAACCAACTTGCTGAACTCTTGCGAATGTCAAACAATCCATTTATCGTCGCAGATAACAATGCGGTTATAAATTCCGCATGTGCCGCGTTGCTGTTACTATGATACTCATATTCCATAATCATTTGAATTTTAACGTATCCATGATAACGAAAAATCTAATAACATAACGCTAATCAACAAACAAATACTTATTAAAAAAACTTTTAATAAAGTTAATTTGAAATTAGAATTCCCTGCAAACGACAAATATTTTTATTTGAAATGACCAGTACTTCAAAACGGCAATTTCATAGTTAAAGTCCATTTTTTTTTATGATGCTTTCTTATAACATATTCACTATTTCAAAAGCATTACTGTACAAATTCATAAACATTAATTCTTAATATTATTTTCAAGCTTGGAAATAAACAAGTCAATACTTGTTTTAAATTGATCTAAACATACATTTTATTTATAATTCCAATAACGTTTGTAGCAAATACATGCAAGTACTGAGTATTATATATGACCTAACCTAACATCTACCGTTGAGTTGCGGCCTTCATATAAAATGGAAAGATCACGTAAATGGATCATGCCCAGATCCAAAACTAACAAGACCTTATCAACAGATAATACTCGTACTTATTACAATAATACTTACGTAGTGAAAACTATAGACTCGTTAAAGAAAAATCCATCGTAACCCATAAGAAACATAATGGAGAAGGTCTAAAACCCTCTGGATTTGCTACATTGGATTTGGAACAAAAGTAAACGAAGAATACACGGAGTAATAATAAGACAACTCTTTTTTTGGCGGGAAAGCGAAAAAGATTGCGTCACCGCATTCTATTATTTTCCTAAACTTGTGTTATTTTCAGTGTTAGTGCATAAAATTGGTGGCATTTTATTCGTTAAGTGCCGAATTACAGGCGTGAGTGTGGAAAAATGGTATAATGATGGTGAAACGTTTATTTTCGTGTAGTTTCCAAAACTCCATAGAAGCTTCTAGTAAAGTTGCCACCACTTTACTAGGAGTATGACTTTGACTAGACTATGACTTGACTATGACGTAACTTGATGATTTCGACTGTGACTTGACACATATTTGCGTGAAATATCATTAACATGATAAATTATCAATTACTTGACACTGGCTAAATACACAAAAGTGTGGAGCCACAACATTTAAAAAAAAGAACTATCGGTGTCAGCTCAGAGATCTAGAAACTTCTTTAGACAGGCTACGAGCATACAATACCAAGTTAGTGTGTACTCTTTAGTATTGCGGTATTCTTCATCCACCTATATTCGTACAATAGACATCACATCATTCGCGTTATAAAATCGATGACATTCCGTCACAAGCGGCGAGATGTCACGTACATTACACATAACATCCTAGATTACTGTTTCGAACGCACTGTCTATGTTATCAGCTGATAGCGAATTGGATATTTTGCACTTCTGTAGCTAAGGGAATGTGCAGCAGAATTCTCTTCGGTTTGCTTGATAATCTAATGCGATCACCAAGACGCCTGTCAAGTGTGGTAGTTATGGCAAGGGTAATATAATCACGGCCCGCAGTCTTAGACTTGGAAAAAACCTCGGGGAATAATTTGGGAATTTGCAGAAAAGAAAGAAATTCTCTCTTTAGATAGCCTTTGTGGTGTGGTGGTTGAACAGGTCGGCTCATAGCCCGGAGGCGGCGGGTTCGGTTCCCGCGGCAGGACAAGTATTTGTGCACAGAAAAAAAAGCGCAAATACTAATTCTGAGTCTGGGTGTTGTGGGACTATGGTCCTCGTAGTTCCTGGGTCCCTAGACACAGGGAATCCTCGTTAGGGTCCAGGTATCTATGTATGTGATCGTTGGGGGTTATTATTATTATTATTAATTTCACAAGAAAAGAAGTAAGCAATCGTTCAAAGGTGTGCTTTGTGGAGAGGACTGTGTTTAGGCCGACGATGACAATGTTGAAGACTACTATAGAAAGAATAGCCATAAAAGTCATAGTGGCTGGCTATATACTAGCAATTCCCAATCTTTTGATTTGAATCATTATTAGTCATCCTTTTCTAACAAACAAACACAGCGAGATTATTTTGGCATGGCTTTCATTCAGAGAAAAATATATGCGAGGCACATATGCGAGAATAATAATGTAACCACATAATAACGCAAAAAACATTATATCTCAAGCCCAAAAACATTTAAAAAAAAAATTTAAAACAAGACCGAAATCTTTTTCCTTTGATATGTCAGTGTTTAATTAAATTAATCTCGAATGCCCTTAAAATAAAGCTCGTTTGCAAGAGGGGAACTCTGTACGTCCGTAAAATCTTTACATACGATATATTGTTATTTAAATCGTAAAAATACATGTAATCATCGCCAACGCCGGTGACTTGCGCCGGCCCCGGTGGCATACTGTAGCGGGCGTGCGCGCGGCGACCCAAATACCCGGTTCTAACGGTGCGTCCAGTGCACGCCGACCTTTTTAGCGGATCTGGCGTACTGGACTACCTAGGGTGGAGTACCCTCGTCTATTTACGGACGCAGACGCCGCTGCATTTTGAAGACATCGTGGTAATTTGGCTGTAATTTTATTTTATCTTATTTGATTTATTTCACAAAATCCACAGCCCTTAATTAACAAAGTTTATAATTTTACTAGGTGGTAGGACTTTGTTGCAAAGTTCGTCTAGGTAGGTACCACCGCTTTGCCAGTTATTCTGCCGCCAAGCAGTAGTGTGCAAGCACAACTGTGTTCCGGTTTGAAGGGTACTGTAGCTAGTGAAATTACTGGGCAATTGAGACTTTATGATCTGATCTCACAGTCGAGTAATCCTATCACCAGACTGTGCTGATGTCTTGGGATGAAGTGCGCAGTGCAGTGTCGCTCAAAACTCTATGTTTTGGGGTTCCGAGTGACATTGTTCTGTTATGGGCGGCCGTGGCACTTAACATCAGGTGAACGACTAGCTCGTCACATCATTCACTAACATAAAAAAAATATATTGCATACTTAACTTACAGCCAAAATCGGATTTACATTCTATATGTTCTAAAAATTCGATAGAAAAAAAATTACAGGATAGTCACTACTATTACTATCGTAATATCTACTTTTTCTATCGAATTTTTGCGATATCGAATATTTTCGCGTTTCTTTATTGTTTTGCTAGTGAGAGATATTATTATAAACGCGGGTAAATTCACTTTTACACGCATATAATCAATCAAGAAGTTAGTAGTGGCACTCGTTCGGGTTCAAAGACCCAGCAATGTCTGGGTCCTGAGACTCGGGTGAGACTCTGGAGCTATATCCTTCGAAGCAAATGTTGCTTTTAGATACGGTTTGAATGGTATCAGCTGGGCGATCACGTAACTCGATTGCAACCAAAACAAACACAAATTTGTATGGATTTGACAGTTTGAATACGCAGTTTATGTGCATAGTTAGTATGGAAATTTATCCTGTTGCATTGCAATCAAAGTTTCGTGATCACCCTCCTGTTTCGTGTAGGTGGAGCAGTTTCTATCACGTAACTGCTGCTTGTCAATTTGTGTAAAATGATTTGTTTTCTAAATTCAATTACCATTGTCTATGGTATTGGTGGCGCACATAATATATACAGTGCAAGAAGTAAACTGACTTCAGAACAGTCCTAAAACGTGTTCGTGATGGTGGCAGCCCTCCTAAGTACCTACTAACTATAGGTATGAGATCAAGAAGTAATAGGTGAGTTTTGGCGGGAATGCGAAAAAGATTGCGTCACCGCATGGTATTATTTTCCAAAACTTGTATTATTTTCAGTGTTAGTGCATAAAATTGGTGACATTCTATTCGTTAAGTGCTGGATTACAGGCATGAGTGTGGGAAAGTGGTATAATGATAGTGAAACGTTTCTTTTCGTGTTGTTTCCAAAACTCCATAGAAGCTTCAAGTAAAGTTGCCACCACTTTACTAGGAGTATGACTTTGACTAGGCTATGACGTGACTTGATGACTTCGACTATGACTTGACACATATTTGCGTGAAATATCATTAACTTGATAAATTATATATTACTTGACACTGGCTAAATACACAAAGTGTGGAGCCAAAACATAAAAAAGAAACTATAGGTATTTAGTCGGAGGTCTGTAGACCGTTTTAATTCTCTAAGAGATCGACAGATTGTCATCCGTACTGTCTTTTGTAAGGTAATAGGGCAAAAGGAGGTACCATGGGTCTTACCGGATCTCATGTACATATACGGACTGACTTATCTAGGATGAAATCCATCAAACTATTCTGGGGCAATTAGCCGTTGACCCTTTCTGCAGGGTTCTCTAAATGAAGATAGATAGGAAACCCTCGTCTGACCTTGCATATTAATGGCACGATCACTCACTTTGACCTTTTTGTAATAGAACATTTGAAATAAATATTTATATTACCTCTCTTTGTTTTTATAATGTGTTTTTCATACAGGAAAGCGCTTGGAATCCATTTCAAAGTAACGAGCTGAACAGCTTGAACCTGGAACTCGTATAACCGATTCAAAGAAATAATCAGTTAGCGTAGTATTTTCACTTTCTGCTTTTTCGATTGATAACACGAAACACAATGGCTGCTGGGCTGTTACTTCCGGTGTCTCACTTTCAATGGAGAAAACTTAAGATGTTAATCTGAGCACAAAATGGGTCAATCGGAGCATCACGACTGATACGTATTACAAAAGAAGGATCTCTCGGGACCTCAAAAGGTACCAGCGAAACTTGTATATTTTTTCCAAAAATTTATCAGAATATTCCGATATAAATGACTATAGTAATCAAAAAAACTCTGATGAGGTAGTAATATGTTATTATTGCTCGAAGTCTCAAAAAAATTATCCATAAGCTCTTAAGCAAAATTACCCAAGAAAATCTCAATGTGATAAAAAAATTGTATATATTGATTCAAATCGCTAGATTTAACTTTAAATTCATTAGAATTTAGTCTACCAGGTAATTTCTAAAGCTTGTTTTAAGTCGGTTAAAAATAAATGTGTTAATCATTCATCGATGTTTGTTCTCGTGTCTGGGTATTATATTGTATTCTACGTATATATTTACAAAAAAGTATTTAAGTATAAAGTTTTGTCCTACAATCTGTATTTTACCGAAAAGTTTTCAAAACATTGTCTACAACTAATTTGCGACTATGACAAATGGCTTAGAGGTAGCGGCACAAAATAAAGTGGCTTCCAAACTTAACTCACTACCGAAGCTCACTGAGCCATGTTTAATTGGAAGACTCACTAAGTATGACAATGAACTTCAGTTTACTGTTCATAACGGTCTCGGTCGCGTATAGACCATAATTAGTCGCTCACTTAGTGAGCCGATAATTCCGACCCAGTGAGTTATATTGTTACTGATGCTTGACCACTGACCACCGAGTGATGTGATATAACACATACATACTGTTATATGGAGACATTAGACATCTGACAGCCTCTGTGGTGTGGTGGTTAAGCAAGTCGGCTCATAGCCCAGGACAGGCGGCAGGACAAGTAATTATACACAGAAAAAAGCGGAAATATTTCGGGAATCGAACCCGCCGCCTCCAGGTTATGAGCCGACCTGTTCTACCACCACACCACAAAGGTTATCATGAATGTAATTATTATATTGCTGATAAAGTACTAAATGGAGTACTGCGATGCTAGGATGATTAAGCAACGTAGGTAACGGCTACATCAATAGATAAGAGGCCGTATGATGATCATAGTTTTCAAAGAAAACAGAATATCTAAGTAATTTCAAATGTAGGCCGCTTACTTTGTCTGCATGACTATGCAACTTACTTCCTCTGCACAACTATAAGCTGGATCATATTGTACTAGATTTAAGATTTTGATGTAGTCTAATCTTAACGACAAAATGACAGATCAAAGAATCGTCATAAACTTCTTACGAACCAAACCCAATCACAATTTTACTTTCGATAAATCACAAGTCAGCGACCTTTAAAGACCGTGGCGTGCGTGAAAAATACCTATTCCACCTAGAAACGCTAGAAATCTGGAGCAGTGAGCCGTCAAGGCTCTACTTCATGACAAATCGAGAAACCATATTTGCAATTCATTCTGAGATATTTATTACGGTTTTAGATCGAGCTCGGGCTGAATGGATGGGACTTAAGTGATGGGAGATAGCGGAAGCTATTTTATTTGTATCAGTATCAGAATCTTAAAAGGTATATTACTTATTGAAAAATAGACAGAATCTAACCACATAAAATCGCTCTTAAGCCTCATAAGATTCATTCAGTTTCTATTCAAAGAACGGATATCAGTGCCAGTGTGTCTGGATAATGTAATACCAAGCATAGTTCCGCGTATGGTACATGACATATGACAGCCTCCTTGGTGTGGTAGTTGAGCAGATCAGCTCATAACCCGGAGGCGGCGGGTTCGGTTCCTGCGGCAGGGCAAGTATATATTTGTGCACAGAAAAAAAAGCGCAAATACTTGTTCTGAGTCTGGGTGTTGTGGGACAATGGTCCTCGTAGTTTCTGGGTCCCTAGACATATGGAATCCTAGTTAGAGTCCAAGATCTATGTATGTGATCGTTGGGCGTTTGCATAAAATAGTGGATGTAATTATTAGTTTCCAATTTAGTGACGGAATTGACAACCAGGGATAAATGTAGAACCGCGTGACGGTCGCACATATGACCTTTACGAATTGCGAAGCACCTTGTAAATGGACACGTGCATACGAAAGTGCATAACAAAATCTCATATAATCTAGTAACAGAACCGCTCCTAATCCTAAATATCACCGTAATATAAATTAAAGAACGCGTTACGGCCGCTCTGTGTTACTTTGCGAAATGCTCCGCAAAATTGACAGTCATGCGCATACTAAGGTAGATAATTTAAAATTTAGTGGCGGGATAGGAATCGCTCCTAACTTACACCCCAGAATAAATCAAAGAATGCGTGACGGTCGCACAGTATGACCTTTACGACTTGCGAAGCACCTCGTAAAATAAGAATAAATAATAATATAAAACCTCGTAAAATTGATACGTGCATACGAAAGTGCATAACAAAAATCTAGTAATAGAATAGTAATCGCTCATAATCCTAAATATCACCGTAATATAATTGAAAGAACGCGTGACGGTCGCACATTATAACCTTATGACTTGCGCAAAATGGACAGTCATGCGTATACTAGCAGATAATTTAGAATTTAGTGGCGGAATAGTAATCGCTCCTAACTTACACCGCAGAATAAACCAAGGAACGCGTGACGGGCGCACAATGTGACCTTGCGAAATGCCGTAAAGTGAACATGTGCATACTAGAACGGGTATTAACGCTTGTTAAACTCCGTTACAAAGTAGTACTGTATTTTGTCACTGTCTAGTTGAAATGGTTCCAATTTCAGCGTACTTCCCTGAGGTACTCCATATTGTAAAATCTGCCTCTATATATTATTTTTTTATAACATAGACAAACAAGCAGACGGCCCGCCTGATGGTAGCAGTTACCGTCGCCTATAGACACCAGGGGCGCTGCCGATTCGTTGCCTACCTTTTAAGACTCTATTTACCAGACGTTTGTAGTGCCCCAAAATTAATCCTCTATATACAAACTTCTATGTGTTAAAGTCAGGATTTTAGCTTCTGGCTGGCTTTGGGAATTATTTGTCAGTTCATTATCAATTAGACTACGATTAATCTGTTTATTTTGAGTTAGTAATGGTGGTAACTTTGACATAAGATTACTTTAGATTAGATATAGTAATACAAACCCTTGAACACAGACGCAAGGTCGTCTGTCAGTCTTCTATTGGCTACATTTTTGAGAGTGTGCGATGCCTTTTATCAACTCATTCCTTCATCCCCTTTCCGTCATAGCACTACAAGACATGGTGATTCTACACATCCTTACCCCAATTCCGTTCTAAGCGTTTTGCTGTGTCATTTATAGTCCGAACGGCCAAGGAATGGAATGCTCTTCCAACAACAGTGTTTCCTCCTGGGTACAACCTGGGTCTTTTTAAGTCAAGAGTGAATGGGCATCTCATGGGTAAGCGTGCTCCACCTTAGACGACTTCGTCACTTACCATCAGTTAATTTACTATCTATATTGGTTTTTCGCGCTTAGTAAATCTACCACGGTATCAGATCACTCGTATTATCGCAAAGTTATGATTGAAAAAGTGAAACAAAAGACTTTTCAATATTTTTCTGATGTAGGTTTATTTTTCTACTGAAAAAACACATGTTTACTACGCTTTTCAATGACGGCTCTTTCTATTTAAGAAACAGTCAGGATATACCTACGTAATTACGTAGCCTTGAGTTTCTAGGAGATAAATAATTATAAAAATAAAGAACTGTGCCCTAATCCTAGAATATGCACTTGTACCAGCAGCAGAATACCTAGCCTTTATCTATACCTATCGGCTAAAGATATTCTACTTTGGTACTTCAAAGAACCGACGTGTAATACTGCCAATACAAATATTGCTCTCAATCACAATCAGCTTTACCTATTTACCATCCATTAACTACTTCATAAATCGACTTTGATTTATGGGCTATAATGTATATCACAGTTGAGGTTAACATTTCTCCACGATAAAATAATAGTTAAACGAACTAAAACTACGACGTGTTGGTGCTAGGTTTCAAATTATCAATATAGAGTGTCGTACGAGGTACGAAAAATGAATATCTGAAACTTTTTAAATAAAAAAATATTAACGGTTTTTATGGTATGCAAATGTTTCATTTATAATATTTGCTTATACATTTGAAGATTGAAAACTTGATAGTCTTATTGATTTGCAAAATTAATTACGATCATTAACAACCTACTAGAGTATAAACCGTACAATACCCATACTGATACAGTTGATACTTTCAAGTATGTATAAATTTTTCGGTATCTCTACCTCACCCTCAGAGTATCAATTCTAGTTAGCATTCCTCATTGTGATAGATGGGTGCAAAAGGTAGCACTAGGACGTTGAAGTATTGAGATCGAGTCAAAGGTTTTAGAGCATGGAAATTGGAATGATGAATATGGACGTCGGATAAATTGTGGTATTCCATTAGTTACATTGAGATAATACTCGAGGAATGTAGTCTAGCAATTCTTGCAGTTATTTTCTAAGCGGACTTTCTGGTGTTGTCAGTGAAATAACGTACTTTCTTTCGTAGCTTGTTCTTGTTAATTCATTCGTGAATTTAAAAAATCTTGTGGACGTCTTCTAGCTGATAATATTCGTGATAAGTATGGGTGATGTGATCATCATAGAAATTTTGGGTTTCGTCCTAAGGACATATATATCGCAGTTAAAAATATAATTTATTTACCGAGCTTTATTTATACTGAATTCTAGTTTAGTCTAGCTGTTATTTATGCAAATAACTCAATGGTATGTTTTATTTATTTATTTAGATGCACAAAAAGCTTACAATATAAAAACCAAACGTTTTTAGGTCATAACACTGGATTGGATATATAGTAAATATAGATACTTAAAGATCGTCAACGCCTAATAAATAAAAATATTTGTTACTTAAATATTTGATACACATATTAATGAATAATTACCAATTATTAAAGAAAATGTCCAACTCCGGCCGGTGTGCAAACAAGGCGTTGAGCATAGTGAGTGCGTTATTTGTAGAAAACATTAATAATATGAATAAATATATGATATCCACTAGCTAACCCAGGCGCTAGACACTCATCGCAAACATTGCCAAGGACCCACCTCGCCTTGACCAACAATTGCTTATCAATGACTCCAAATTCTTAATGCAAATATTTTGTTTTTTTTAACAGTTAAAGCATTAGGACGTTTAGTGAGTTCTTATTAATGGTGCTACAGTAGCCTCTATTCGAAAGTAGTGTGGGTAGTGTTAATGTGGTCAAAAGTATTTAATGTGTAAAACTAATAGAATTGCGCATGGTTGTTGCCATTCTAAAAGTCAACATGTTTGATTATTCAGCATCATTAATCATCTTAATGCCACAAAAACACTGTTATGGGCGGCCGTGTCGCTTAACAGCAGGTGAACGACTAGCTCGTCACTCATTAACATAAAAAGCGGAATGTTAGAATCATCATCATCCTATTTTAGTCCGCAGCTGATCATGGGTCACTCATCTCAAAGTAAGTCACTGGGGACTATTAGGTGTACATGATTAACCTTTTTTTTACTGCTAACTTAAAATAAAATCTCTTGGAATATCATCCTTAATATATAAACTTATTAGGATGTCGAAGGCGAAGCGCAAAATTGCCCTGGAGATTTTTAATTTTTAATTTTCATTACGTGAGCCACCGGTAAAATACTGACCTGTTCAGAAATAATAGAATTGGAGACAGGCAGGACTCGTTGGTGTTCTTGAGCACACTGTAATTATTGTTAGTCAGGTATGGCCATTGCCACCTCCTGCCAGCTTCCTCAGCGCTACATTACAGCTTATAGCGTTTTGCAGACAGCACAATGGAAGTGGCCACAATGCATACTTTAATTTAGAACTGCACGGTGTTGCCAATTGCCATCTAAGAGAGATTTCCTTTTCTTGGCGGATTTACTTATATTGCATCACTGCGACTGGGTAACATTGTATTGCATTGAAAAACAAAATCTAAAAAGATAAGTTTATTAATAAATACTAATAAAGGTTCTAAGAGGCTAAGAAATTTTGCTAATTAAAATACCCTTCATTACGTGCAAAGGTTTAGACATCGGCTTGAAAATGATTATGGATTGTATGGTTCATCAAAGTTCAATATAATCGTTTTAAGTTGGACGGCTGGCAACACGGAGTCATCAAAAATAAACACAACCCATTAAAGTATCGGGTTTGTTTGTAGACGCAGCACAGGCGTAATACGTAGGGAAGAACCCATTTTGTAGTGTGATGAAAACAGGTGTCAAGCGAATTTCTGCGTATTCTCTAAACATATCATATACTTGATGTCATTCAAAAAGGTCACAACAATATATATGTCTTACGTATGCTATAAATATTTTTTGAAAAATATTCTGACTAAGAGTCTTTATCTACATCGAAGTTTTCCATAGAGATAAATTGATCTGATTTGGGATGTTCAGTGTAGACTTCAGTAAACTTACTATCTTAAGTGAAGTCTACAATACGTACTTTAAAAAAGGAGAGCTTATATGACAGTTAGAAATAAATTACATATTTCCCGTAATTACTCCATAGTTACTCCATATGACGAGGTATGAGAATTAAATTTCTTAGACATCCCTCTCATTTCCGGTTCACCATCTGAACAAACACAAGTTCAACACCAATGCATAAACAATCTTTGATGTTCACCCATCCCTTCAGCACCATACCGTTGAAACCAACTTTCAAGGGCAATGCACCGACTCTGAGTGTTTCTATATCGAGGGAGCTATTACAGAAACGCTATTTGCATTTAGCAATACTTCACGAGTTTAATTATAACGGTGGGCGGCGTCGTTGGCTATCTACTATTTGTGTTCAATGATGCGTCTTGATCTCAGTGATATTCTCGTTCAAGCGTTCGACAGGTGAAGTGGGTTTAAAGATGACTCGTGACGGAGTCAAAACCTTTATAGCGAAAAGGATTTTATAGTGAAATACTGCAAGTAGAAGACTAAATATAATTGCCTAGAATTGCATGCTTGTCAGCGAGCAGAAAGATATCGTCTAGATAACCACAAGCACATTACCAGAACACTACAAATTAAAGAGCTGAACTATCGGTTGTCGTTATTACATTATAACTAGTCCACATAACAGTTCTATAGAAATTCAGCACGTAATGGCTGACATAAGTAATTGTGTTCATTAACATACCACGTAACATTCACGAACATTATGCATACTGTGTATCCAGTTACCTATACTTCTTGCATATCTCCAACGCGGCTGATTGTTTCTTCAACTGATAAACTATCTATTCAGGCCACACTCCGGAAACACTAACTAGGTAGAATAACAATATACAAACTAGAAAATGTAGAAAATCCAATAAACACACCGAGTGCCAGTTCGTTGAACGGTAAAGGGTAGACTAACCCAGATTTAGTTTTTCCTTCAAATGTTACGTATAACCTACATAGTAGGTTTTAATTTATGTTCTGTTTATCAATAGTTTCCGCATTTCAAAATATTTTTAGAGTTTAGAGGGAACGCGTTCAAAAATATTGAGTCGTTGATATTAGATTGTATCTCTCATCTTTTCTTGTAGTAAGTTGGCTGGATGAAGGACGAAACACACGTCTTCTTCGATCTCGTTTCTCAAATCTCTGTAACCATATTTTGTGCCCACTTTAAACTTTTAATTAGGTATGAATCATTATTGTGTAGTGTTTAACATCGATATGGCTAAATTTGTGGAAACTTTTTACTAGGTGCTAGTACTTTTCTGCAAAGTTCGTCTAGGTGGTACTTATACCACCGTTTTGCCAGCTATTCTGCCGCCAAGCAGTAGTGTGCAAGCACTACTGTGTTCCGGTTTGAAGGGCACTGTAGCTAGTGAAATCACTGGGCAATTGAGACAATATGATCTGATCTCACAGTCGAGTAATCTTATTACCAGACTGTGCTGATGTCACACGAAACTATATATTTTGGAGATCCGAGTGACACTGTTCTGGGCGGCCGTGTCGCTTTACATTAGGTGAAAGACTAGCTCGTCACATCATTCACTAACATAAAAAGAAAAAAAAAAGACAACAACCTATTTAAAAAAGGATTAAACACAGCAAAGCAACCCCTCTTGACCCACTCTTTCTGCGTAGGTTCAATACACAGATGGAAACGATTTTGGTAGAGCATTGCTCTAATCCTCCATTCACGAGCTCCGTGGGCGTACAACATACTAGTGTAGGAGCTTCAGTGTATTTTTGTGAAAGGTTTCAATGATTTGTTATTAAATGATGTAATCATGTCAAGTTAAAATATAATACAAATATGCATTCAACTACATATATCGTGTAAAATTTATATGTTCTCAAAGACTCAGGCTCACGTACATATCAAAAATATCCAAATGCAAAAAGCTGCATTTGCAGTAGCAGCAATAGCTGCAGCGTATATAAATACGAAATAGTTAAGAATGTCTTAAAATAATAAAAAGCACTGATGTTCTACACAACATACTTCATTATAAACGGTTATAGTTGAGCATTTTCAGTATGCGCTTCGGCAAAAGAAGCCGCGAGCTCTCCTGCCATAAATTTAATAACCAGCCGTTCTGAATAATGCGCTGCTAACAGCCAAAGTTGTAGAACATGGCTTTGTGTAATAATGCTCTATGATTCAACATTATGAGAATAATATTAACTTTTATTACAATGACTATAATGTTGATGTAATATCGTAAGATGTTTTGCACAAGATTTTGACCATGTGTTAGTATTTTTCATATCATTTTTTAATGATTTGTACCTTAATAGATTCATATAAAAATGCAATAAGCTAATACTCATGGTAGTAAGATTAGCAAAATTAAAGGAAGCCTGTATACAGTAAAAACATTGACAGTTTATGGATGAACTCATCGGTATAGTATATATAGAATGACGGGTTGTGCAACCTATATAACTATAGGCCTTCAGCATGCGCACCGGGCCGTGTCCGGAGCAAGAATGATCCGTAGTACACCGAACGCTCCCTTTTTATAGCCAGATGGGTGGGGGAGCGATGACAGTTGCCGGTGTTGCCACTGTAATAAATTTAAATGCTACCACAGGGTAAATTACGGTACTGCCCGCTACGCATAGAGTTTATAACTGGATGTTGCCGCCGTCATATACATAAAAACAAAACATAGCAGGAATTTTGGGGTTATTTAAATTTTTAACAAACTTATTTGTGTTCCATGAAAACAGCCTGAATCGTTGAAAGCTTTCGCTGCTACTTTGGTTTGCTTACCTTTTTGTAACTAGTTTATATTATATTGTGTGAGAGAGAAGAGAGAACCTTTAGGAACTATTATTGCGTTGAAATTATCAGTACTTTATACACTTCCAGCATCTTGAGAGTTACAGGATCAGTCTTGGCTTTATGAGCTAAATCTCGTAAAGAAAAACGACGATGTAGAAGATAACAAATTCGATTTTGAATGAAAAAAATATTGAGCTCCCAACACTCTCCGAGCTGCATACACTTCTTCGCTTCTTCGTCATTTTTAACCTAACGAAAATTAATTATTATGGTTGTAGTAAAGAAACACAGAAAACAAAGGAAAGTTCTCTAAGAAAAAGCTGAAAAGTCTCTCTTTACTTGTAGCGGTAACCTCGTGCTTGCCATATGTCGCTTGCGTAAGACTCCCGTTACCTTTACACATAATTAAACTAACCGGAGCCGGCGCCAGTTCAAATTATATGCTTCTTTTATGCGAGCGCTCGGATTTCCGTTATGATGAAGGTTGAGTTTAAAAAGCTTTTAGTCGAGTATTTAATCATACTACTGCTACAACTCCGTGAAGTCGAGCTATGGAAAGTGCTTGGTTACTTGGAACGAAGTTTTTCAGAGCATCGAATTGGTCGATAGCTCATCAACTGGTCTTAAGAGAAGTCATATCTGCTGCAGAGCTGGTTGGGATAGTCGTGTACTGAAGTATAGACCGCAATCTGATAAATGGAGTTTAGGACGCTCTGCAGCTTGATGACGCGATGAAACATGCGGATTCGGAAGTAGCTGATATAGTAGAAAAAAAGTACGGACTCAGTGACGTGGCATGAGTTGAGGGTGGACTAGAATATTAAATTGATGATGATGAGAATTATAGTATAGGATAGGAATTAGGATAATTGAACTATCGCAAATATTATTTCTACATATAAAACTGTTACTAGTACCTCTAGTATGAAGTCGTTATAAAATGCTTTTAACTGCTATACCAACCTCGGATAAAATACTAAACGCTTTAATTCCATGAAATCACTGCCAAGTTGTGTAATCGCCACTAAAGATATTTTAACGGGCAGTTTATAACTGTTATAACTTAGTTTTATGTCGTTATAAGTACAAATGGCTATATTTTTACGGTCCGCTGTTTTTGTAGTTACCGAAAGCTTGTGAGACTTTTTTAAAATTATAGTAATAAATTTTATACAATGAAATATAAAGTGACGCGACCGGCAGATTATCAATTTGACGACAACAATGCGACATGATTGCAATATATATCTGAAAAATTCCACCGGTTAGATCTGTCTTTAAATTTACTAATATTTACCAGATAATTCTCATGTCTTTTATATTTGTGTCAGCTTCGTTAAAGATTGATAGTCCGACAAAATATATTTTTTTATTGTTATCATCTTGTTGACTCCCTAAATCTTTTACATATCATGCCAATTCTTTATCATGCCGGCTTTCTTTCTGATCTTGATGCGATCTATCTACGTAGTCTTATATTCTGAAGAAATTATTTACCTATCTGGCCCGTGGTTTCCTGTCTCTCCTGATACCGCTGTACTAGTGTCTATACTTCTTGGTTCATCCTTAACTATATGTTCATGCAATTATTGATAGGAATTAGTGATACAAGAAACGGTTAAACTGCATATATTTAATTCCTTATCATTTCACTAATAATAAACTCTTTGTTACAGGTACGTACCTCATATAGATAGTAAGTCTACTTTAGAAGCAAAACATTTGGGGCTGTACCTAATGTACTCGCTACTGACGTCAGAGTGATAAGATACTGCAGATTGATCTCGTGGTATACAATATTGTTTGCTAGTCATGCATTTGATATATGTGGACAACGGTATTGAGCCAGTTTACGCAATTTTGAGCATAATTTGAATACTCTTTCTTCTTTCCATTTTGTGTTTGAAAGTTTAGCGGTTGGTTTTTTGCGCTAAACTAATGAAGATATTGTGTTGAAATTAGTGTAGAGCTAGGCAATAATTGTATTATTCAAAATGGTAGAAATTAATAAAGTTTTTAGGTCATTTCCATTCAAAATGTCCCAAATTTTTTATTGTATATTAAAATTTCAACATTTATTTCAAAAGTTAAATATAAAACGTTTTGAAATGTTTCTCTAGAGAAATGAGTTGTGCAATTCCAAATGCGATAAATTATGGACAAACCTAATTTATTTTCCAATTAATCAACAATTATTTATTAGGGAAATCATTACGAACCTCGGCCACTTACAAATAAACAACACATTAAACAAGGCCTCTATCTGATAAATTACAGTTGAAACTAAATCAATATTAGCTAATGATAATGATAATACAGTCGTGTCCGCGAACGTGTCGATATCTTGATATAACTAGATTCTGTGAGCATTTACATAGTCACGATTTGTTTAATTAAACAGGGGGTTATTTATTGCTTTAGTATGTAGAGATTAGAAATATATCAGAGGTCGTAGTAGAAAACTGTACCGTCAAGTTTTTAGAAGACTAGATTTTGTCCATGGATTCGCACATGTGGAATTATATAGTACAGTTTAATGCAGTTAAATAATAACGCCCATCGCTCACATACATAGGTCCGTATTACAGAACGATGCTCAGTCATCGATCAGGCAGAGATTTTATTCACTAATTGATCACTTTATGAATGAAATCTCTGTTTGAACACCGATCGATGACTGAGCATCGTTCAGTAATGCAGACCATAGAACCCTAACTAGGATTCTCTGAGTCTATGGACTACGAGGACCATGGTCCCACAACACCCAGGCTCAGATCAAGTATATGCGCTTTTTTTTTGTTCGCAAATACTTGTTCTGCTGCGGGAATCGAACCCGTCGTCTCGACCTGCGTCGACCTGCTCAACCACCACACTACAGAGGCTGTCATCTATATATATAAAAGAAAGTCGTGTTAATTACACTATTTGTAACTCAAGAACGGCTGAACCGATTTGGTTGAAAATTGGTGGGCAGGTAGCTTAGAACCAGGAGATGGACTTAGGATTTTTATCCCGTTCGATCGTGTTTTACTAATTCACCCGTGCGAAGCCGGGGCGGGTCAAATAGTTACATTTGAAAAATTTGTAAAAAGTGTACCATATAGTTCTCCAGCGTTTCAACCATATCTATACAAATGTTTATAGACATTTAACAAACATGAGAATTAGTGTTTGTATCGACTAGTATGAAGTGTTCTGTAGTATTAGATATATAATAGATATTTAGTTGTAGAGTTCTGGTTGCTTCTGAATATGAAATAAAATTAAATTTATTTCACATAAAGGGAGATATATGTAGGTGTTAGGTTTTTAGCAGGTAGTTCTTCCATTTAACCCATACTTGTGGCATGTGAATTATAGTTTAGTAGAATTATAGTTTAATTAATTATAGATTAGGATTATTTTTATATGTAAATTGAATCTTTAATTTAGTGTTAACTGTTGGAAATAAATGCCATTAACAGAAACACCTGGATATTATCATTCATTCAAACTTATTTAATACATTCAAATCAAATATCATTCAACAGATTTGCAGGCAAGTCACAGTGATGACGTAATTTCTTAATTTATTTTGCTAGTACGAGTACTTCCAGTCAGTTACTCATATAAATAGTATTAAAGTTAAAATACACAGTATTAAGCAAGATTTTTGCTTATTAGATCGTAACATGATTACGCAAAGCTATTCATTTCATTCATATTTACTTTCTATAAAGTTTTATTATTTATTATTATTTATTTATTTTACTAGGTGGTAGGACTTTTCTGCAAAGTTCGTCTAGGTAGGTACCACCGCTTTGTCAGTTATTCTGCCGCCAAGCAGTAGTGTGCAAGCAGTACTGTGTTCCGGTTTGAAGGGCAATGTAGCTAGTGAAATTACTGGGCAAATGAGACTTTATGATCTGATCTCACAGTCTTGTAATCTTATTACCAGACTGTGTTGATGTCTCAGGATGATGTGCGCATTGCAGCAGTCATGCGAAACTTTACATGTTGGAGTTCCGAGTGACACTGTTCTGTTATGGGCGGCCGTGTCACTTAACATCAGGTGAACGACTAGCTCGTCACATCATTCAATAACATAAAAAATATATAAAGCAGTGAGTGCGCACTTTAATTAAAATAAATTATTTTGTTATTGTGTGTAATTTTTTTGTATTTTTGTTTATATACACTACACATTAATAACGCTATTTCCACTTGAATCGTGACCCAATAAATCAGAAATGCAGCATAAGAGTTCTGTTGTGACATTCCACAGGAAAGTCTTCAGTTTTCTTGTTTAATAATTTAGTTCAGGCAGAGTGTTGCCAGCATTGTATGAAATTTACCTCATTTTTACGACGCTTTTTTTCACTACTGCCCTAAAAAACAGTATTGTTTTCAGGGGTCATGTTTATAGGCATGTTTGATTTTTCTACTGAAGAATTAGCAATGATCTATATATGAACTAGGTTCAACTATGATTGATACTGTGTTTAAACTAGGAACACATTGAACGAGTTTCTCGTCATTCGTAATGAATGATGCATGAAATAGCATGTCAGAACACTGCCGCCACGAGAGCTACTGTGCATACACAACGGGATCACGGACGTGTCGTGCAGAACGGGCAAACACCGTCCTCAAGAATGTATTTTCACGTGCCTAAATAAGTCTATCCGTACGATGTCGCAGACAAATACACAGATTAAAATTATAACCTTTTTCGCGTAACAGACAAAACCGCGTGCAATTCAGCGTACAATCCAATCTACAAGTTAACTCTCGTGTTACCCAACCATATATTTAAAGATTACAGATTAGAAATCCAAAGGAAATAGTTTAAATAAACATGGCCACGGCCAATGTGGTAATTTATTCGAACCAGTTAGGAGATCCAAATACCAGCACTTTATGATTTAAAACATCCTATGCCGCTAAGCAGTTTGAAATAAAATACTTACTCTATAACCTTGTCTATATAAAATTTTCGCCTCTAAAGTAAAGAAACGCTAAAAAGTGGAGGAATTAACAGTTTGCGACACCGTTTAATCCAGTCGGAAGTATTAGCACAGTTTTTGCCTACTTATATTACTTTGTGGTGGTAAACAACATTAATACTTAACTCAAAACAAATCATTACTTTATTACTTTATTTTTTACTTAATTACGTGGATTACATTTTAAATGAGGATTGGATGAGATGAGAATGAAGAGTATTCAAACTCGCTGCAAACAATATGCTGTATAAAATGGTTTAACTGCCATATAAATGTTTTTCATTACGAACCGTGCAATCATTACCATCAATAGTTCCCATCAAAAGGTCACATCCTATCTCATTTGCATAGGAACCCTAAAAATGTTGACATTGACTGCGCACGTGACGCCAGCGCTCGCTGTGATTGGGCGGCTCGCCCAGCGGCACAGCGAAAGCACAAACGAACAGAGGTGGCCAACCATTGTCAGCCGTTACGCTGTCTGCCTTAGCCAGCCGCTGTGACGTGAATTTGATACGTTAGATATTGTTATGCGCACTGGAGGTCACTAGTTTTTGTATAAAAAATATTAAAGTTATGGAATGGTGATTTTAAATATTTGTTTAGTAGATTTAGCCGAAAATACGTAATAGGAAATCGATACGGTTAGTATCTGTGTTTGCTTAACTTTTTTCTTGTTGGAGTTGTGATATGAAAATCTTACGCTTGGTTGAATATTGAAGGTGATTACTTCCATGTTTTTTACGAGTATAAGTCAGATCTAAGTCTACAATCGGAGTGTGGTTTTTGTTTCATTTCTGTTTTAATTGCGGAGAAAAGGATATTATGATTGGCTAAATGGTTTCAACCTAAAATACAATCCGTCGTCCATGCTCATAATGTCAAATGTCAAAAGTTGTCTGGAAGAGATCGCTCTTAGCGATAAGACCGCCCATTGTTATTATGTAATTCTCTTTTCTACATGTTTATTTTTCAATAAAGCGTTTGGTGTTGTATTGTATTATACAATATACAATTTTCTCTGGTTATTGTGGTTAAATCTATTGATCACATTGTTAAGTTTTTTCAATCTATTTAGGAAAGAAGTTTACAAGATCTGTCCATAACAGTTTGGCGAAAGACAACAACAAAATTAGATTTGAACTCAACACTCGCAATTCAACGGACTCCTGACCCATTGTTTTACACATAGATACGCGGATTAAGTGTGAAAGGTCCCAATCACAACTATCAGCAGAACAAGACTGTAACAAATTGAAATTGTGCAACGCGACATTTCGCCGCCCGGCGCAGTTCCATTACCATACACGTCACGATAACCTTTGCCCTACCACTGTCTTGCATTAGAAAATTATGATTTATTTATTTACAGTAAAAGCTGGGCAAAGCCTCAGCCTGATCTGTTTCTTCGACTCAAAATATTGAAGGTATGGCATTTATGACAAAATATGTGTATTTTGTAGATGTCGATCATGTCGCTTATTTTGTATTTTATGCTTAATAATGCATACGAGAAATAACAAACAAGTACGGATACGGATACCTACGGATACCTCCACGAAATGGTTCTGACTTCAAATTCACCGTAAAATTTCTGAGGCTTTTCTTTACTGCCAATTCGACCGTTTGTACGTTTTATTTCAACATTTCTCTTATTATATGGAAATGCTATATTTCCATATATTTTATATGGAAATTTTATTGTAGGTAAGTTGCAAGTTGTCGCATCCTTGTTTTGAAATCATTGATAAATATTCAGGTCGTTCGATGTCAAAGTTAATTAGTTTGTTTGAGTAATTAATTATGCATAACGGCTTAATTTTCCAGTTATGATACATTTGAATGCTAAATGTTTGTTATTAATATTGAAACGCCTCTTGCATATAAATTAATGATTGCTAACTTTGTTTGCTGTTTCGTCATTAAATCAACCCATGTAAATATAATGGTAATTATAATAGGGAAACGTTTCCATCTCGGCGCAGGAGTCAGGAGGGAGTGTGTTTTCGAGCTTGGCTCAAGACTGAGTTGAGAGACTGACTGAGTCCATAGAGCTGCTTGTATGGCGTAGAGAGCGAGCACATCCAGTCGGTCTCTGGGAGCAAGTTTTGCTAAGTCAGTTTCAGAGGTGAGTGTGTCTCAGAAAGTGACTGTGTTCCAAGGAGCTAATGTGGCTCAGAGAGTGTGTGGCTCAGGAGCGAGTGTGTTTTAGGGAGTGATTTTGTTTCAAGGAGCTAGTATGACTCAGGGATCGCTCCCTGGCATAGGAGCGAGTGTGTTTCAAGGAGTGAATCAGTTTCATGGGCGAGTGTGGCACAAGGGCTTGGGGAGTGTGTGTGTAGCGAGTGTGGCTCAATATTTGCACTCGCTCTTATAACAGTAAAGGAAAACATCCTGATGAAACCAGCATGTAAAAAATCACAAATGTCGCGGACATGTGTCATTCATTGACCATCCCGGAATTGGCAGCGTGATGGATTCTGACCTACACTGAGAGAGCCCCGTGTCCCAGCCGTGGGGGGACCGTGTTGGTCTGATGACGAGCTCAACTACTGCTATTTTGGAGCGCGTGTTTAGATCGAGGTTACTAGTTTTTGTTTTTTATTATTATTAAGGAATGACGTGACGAGCACGTCATTCTAAGAGATCAGCACAATGTAATAACAAAATTACTAGACTGAGATTATAGTCATAAAGTCATAAGTCTCATTTGCCCAGTAATTTCACTACCTACAGTGCCCTTCAAACACAGTAGTGCTTTCACACTACCTACTGGTTGGCAGCAGAATAACTGGCAAAGCGGTGATGTCTAACTAGAGGAACTTTTCGGAAAAGTCCTACCACCTGGTAGGTGTATAAATCAATTTATTCTGTGCCTATACCGAGTGCAAGGTGTTTGTTAACGGTACGTTGCAACAAATGTCGCAGGTCAGGCGCCGTGTTGCACAAACCGAAGTATTAATTTATTTGATGACATTATTTACTGACCACACTAATTTGAAAATTGTTTGACATTTACATTAATCATCAGTGCGGTAAGATGTGCTGGGATTGGTTAATGTGTGAAATATTAGTGAAGTAGCTTGAGATTTTGAGATTCAGTTCTCTCGGCCAGTGATCATGCTAGCCCTGCATGATCAATCAACATACCTCTTCGCATGAGAAAGCGTCTGACTAATGATAGATTTTCAATCACTATTACCGATTCTCTATTCCCTACTAATATCTATATAAAATACAAATATAAATAAATATTATTGGAAAATTCACAAAGTGCCATCTACGCCCAAACTAAGCAAAGCTTGTTCTGTGGGACCCAGGTAACTGATACTATACTCCTGGGTAGGAATCGAATCCACAGTTTCCAAACAGTTCAGAAGGCAGGGTTACTACCAACTGAGCTATTGGGCCAGTTAAGTGGAAAAGTGGAATGTTTTTGTTTGTTTGTACAATACACGCGAAAACAGCTTCACCGCGCTTAATAAAATTTTGTACATAAATTGCTCTACCACTGACAATAAATAGCTAGGTAATCGTTTCGTATTGAGTATAATATACCAAAGTATGATTCAGAGTTTAATTAATTATGTATTATATAATCAGAAAAAAGAAGACGTAGGTAATCTAGTAATTAAGGACATGTACAAGATCTAGATTGTACAAGTAGGTGTGTTTATCTTAGTATTTCAGCTTGTCAGATTAAGTATCACATTATCTTTAAAATAAGGAATTTGACGTTTATTTAGCATAACTGGGTCAGTCGGGGTTATTAACGAAGTGGCTATAAGATTGGGTTTTTTAGGATAGTCCTGTATTTTCATACGGAAGTGCGTAAATATTTCCCCATTCGCTTATCACTGCCAATGGGTGAACCATCTAGCCTTTTTAAAGATACCGTTTTCGCCACCCATGTAACGATACCAATTTAGAAACGAAACGAATTCAGTGGACGTATACTTATCCCGGTAACGGCCCAAGCCGAGCACCCCACGGGGGCCCTTGAGCTAGTTGCCCCCTACCTTTGATGGCTGGATGCCTTAAGCGTCTACTCTCCCGCCCGGTAACGTTGGAAAGGTCGGTAGAGACCAACAGCATTAGCACGTTCAAGTGAAATTACTGGGCAAATAGAGACTTTATGACCTGAGCTCACAGTCTAGTAAACTTATTACCAGATTGTGTTGATGTCTCAGGATGACGTGCGCAGTGCAGTGTCACCCGAAACTTTATACTTTAGAGTTCCGAGTAACACTGCTACTGATATGGGCAGCCGTGTCGCTTAACATCAGGCGAACAGTTAGCTCGTCACGTTATACCTTTAAAAAAACGATACGATGGCGATGGCGACTTCTGTCTGTTGTTGAAAGTCCGTCCTATTTCCATAAATATCATGGCTACCATAACCATTACCCAAATTGCAACACTTCGACTTCAACCGAACAATAGCCGCGTTACGATTGTGAATTAAAGACAATTGTACCGCTAAATAGTACGAGTATTGCTATGATTTCAGCCCATTGTGAGTGGTGAACGATATTATGTATGACGGAATGTATGGCCACACCTGTGGTTAGCCACGTTTCTTTGTGAAACGGCTATTTTGGTTTTGAGCCGTTTGACTTCCTTTGTAGTGAAATGAAAAGCTCGAAAGACTTAGTTCTTAAGGCGGGTGGGCTTCGATACAGTCAAAGCCAAAAGATTTATTGCAAATGGGCTATTTTTAGCACTTTTACAAGTCAAAATTATATTAGGTACTTAAGATTAAGTTATTTTTATTTTATTTTATTTATTTTATTTTAAGATTTTAAGAAAACTTACAGCTAGGTACACATATAGAAAAGTAAACATATAAAGAAGGCCAGTTAAGTTTCCATAGATACGTAAAAAAAAAAAAAACAAATAAATACACATAAAAAGACGGATGTACACAATTAATAACTAATTTAAAAAAATGCATTGGCCATCAACTTCTTCAGCTGATTAGCGGAAGTATTGAAAATATCTACATTATGTTATTTTAGAAGTATATAGAATTAAAAAGTGCTTATTGTCAAATATTACATAGCAAGCCCATTACAATATAAAAGTTTGAAAAAAGCAGTTCTCTTTCTCACTACTGGTGCAAGCAATCCGGCACAATGCAGAACAGAAAACTCCGATCCGATATCCTCGCGACATAATTCCTACAAAACATATTGGAAATAAGGATCTAAATTATATACCAGTTTAGATTTTTATCAATCTAACATAACAGAACTGTGCCTGTTGCATATAAAACACGTGATCACAATTTAGTGTATGCAGCATGACACACAGTGATCTTAAACTCCTATCATTTACCCACATCGAGATTAACCCAAATAAAAACTAAAAATACACAATTTTCAACCTTAAAACAATGCAGACATTTCGCGCAAAAAAGTCACTGATCGGTTATCTCCCACGTCGAATCAAATTGTTTTATTATGTCATGTGTAGTAATGAACATGTTAACATTACGTCACTCGATGCTGTCGAAACTGCTCCAGTAAACGCAAGATTTCGATCGCAGACTCGCTCCTTCGATCAGATATAGGTATAAAAATGTACATGTTATTTTTTAGCTTCAAGCTGAGCTGACGGTCCGTAATACTCTGTCATGTTCATATGCCCCTTAACATATTACCGCGTTTTGCGTTCATATTTCATCTGTGATCATGTCGAGTTGTAGATTTTTGTTACGTGTTTAGGACAATAGCAGAATTGAATATTTGGAAAATTAACAAAATTCTGCTCAGTATTGATAAATTGGTTTATCTAAGTATCTACTACGTGTGTCGGTTCATTTTAAATAGACACTGCACTGCAATAATCCAGTTTGATACACAGCCTACCATAATGCACGCGGTATATGATAACATGGTCAAATGTCACGTCTTGCGCCATTACACATTTTGCTGATCATTTATCATCGTAAGCGTGATGTTTGCAGAATTGTAAGGTTTTTATATCATAATTGAAGGGTTGAGAATAAAAAGGGTTTAACTGACAAATTGATAGTTTCGAGAAAATTGACTTTAAACTTCAACGGCTTCATTTTAATGTAGAGTGCTTATAAGGTAATAGAAAAGGTTTATGTAAGTTTAAATTGCTTGAAAATGTATTTATTCTATTTTAAAATACTAAATATAGTACTTATTCATACAATTGCTGTAAAAGCATGTCAAATAGTACGGTACGTTGTTACATACCATATATTCGGTTAACGTTTAAATATATCTACAGTAAATTATTAAAGCTTCGAATGTGTTATTCATCGGGTATTCCAAAACTGCCAGCGATCAAAATTTCCAATTGTCATCATATTTAATATATCCATAGCTTCAAATGTAAGTAAGTGGGACAGAAATACAAACTTAGCACCATAACGGACCGCTTCCGCGATCCGACACTCTTCCTGTCGGAATCAAGATTCGTCTCGACACATCTCGGCCAATTCTGCCAAACGTTTTATACCTGTTTAATTTTGGACTGATTGATGACCTTCATATGAATGTAACACAATCCGTAACTAGCTTAGAGGCGACGAGACGCAGATAACGTGTAATGAGATTTGTAGAGCTGGCCTTCAAAAAGGATTCTCAAAATTACAACTTAACAGGGAAGATTCTTATCTGAAACTAGCTTCAAAGTGTTACAGTGAAAATGGCTAAAACGTAAAACTGGTAAGTGTAAGTAAAACTGCTAGTAAAACTGGCCCGATAGCTCGGTTGGTAGTATCCCTGCCTTCTGAACTGCAGGTTGTGGGTTCGATTCCCACTCAGGACAAACATTTGTGTGATGAACATCTATGATTGTTCTGTGTCTGGGTGTTATATTATATTCTATGTATGTATTTACAAACAAAAAGGATCTAAGTATTGTATCAGTTATCTGGTTCTCATAGTACAAACTTTGCTTAGTTTGGGGCTAGATGGCGCTGTGCAACATGTCCACACACAGAAAGTCTAAATAAGGTGTATTTTGACGTGTGAAAGAAAGAGGTACATACAGTACAAGTCTCAAACAACAACAAGAGTGTGACGTCTCCGTGCCAGTTTTTGAGTAAGTGATGTGAGGATAATGACTCATCGTTATCATCATTATTGACAGCCTGAACAAGATGCCCAATGCTGATCATATACAGCCTCCCAATACAGCGCCACTTTAAGCAGCTGCTTGCCTCTTGAACCCATTGGGTCCCCGGGTTGTCGATCCACCTAGTGGAGGGCCTATGCTGCGTCTTCCGGTTCATGATCGCCAGTCGAGAACCTTCCCCATTGGTTGTTGGTTCTGCAGGCTATGTGACGTGCCTCATCTCTCCTTTCAATTACATGTATCTCTAGCTACTATGTATAGTTTATGTAGGCTTAAGTTCTTTTTTCTTCTTGCATAGTTTTGATGAGTTTCGTCATGTTTTCGATGTTTTCGTCATGTTTTGTCTTTAACACAAGGATCTCCAATAACCTCAGGAAACAATTTCATTACTACAATCATCACGCAAAGGCCAGTCTACGAACACCACTCTGCTTTAATGTTTTAGTAAACCGCCAAAAAAATCAACAGAATTCAGTAACAAATAGTTAATGAAACTGTTATTTCAAAACAACAATTCATCAACTTCGCTTCGCGTAGTTGATGTCACACGCGTTACGCAACGAGCACATTAGTTGTGAATTAATCATATTCTTGCATATTATTATAATTTCTCTATGTAAATATGCATAATTAATTTAGTATCAGAACGCTGTTTCACCATCATTAGTAAAATCCAGTTGTTAGTTAAACATTCAGCAACTTTTAAAACATTAAAGACAAAAGGGTCAAAGTACTGATATATTGCAATATGTCGTATCATAAAATATTTTGCTGGAATTAAAAATAAAATGGTGTCATATATTAGTTGCGCTTTCACAGTTCATTAAACAGTCACTATTCATCAATGTCACATCAATTATATAATGAAAAGATAACGAGATAGTTTCTAAATATTCCACTAGATAACGTGAATATTCAATTTAGCTCGGTTGTATTCCATGCCATGCAGTTTAACCACGGTATCTTCTACTTAGTTTGTATAATCGCAGACATGACTAATCGTATATCCCATATTGGATTATTAAAAAAAAGTGTGTTTTAGACCACACGACTGAAGTAAAACTTCTTTAGTTTAGCTACAACTATCGGCTAGTATAACTGGTTTTGCTTTGTTCAATGTTAATGTCGCCATGTTGACAATTGAAAATTGTTATTTTACCGGACATACCAACATAATAATACAATATTTTAACTTTGTTATGTTGACAATCGAGATCTACGTGAATCAACTTCATCCTCCGTTCGCCTGGCGTTCATCAGCTTAATCCCCAAGTCAAGCGTGCGTAAAGAATTTTTTCATCAAAAACTAGTTTTTATGCTTTTTTTTAAACTGCTTATAACAACGGTTTTCGTTGTAACGTCCATCGCTAATAATTCAGGTTATCTGTTAGATAGCGTTTAATGGTAAGTTGTGTTGCGAAGCATCCTTTATCTCAGGTTTCCTCACGGTTCTCATGAATGACCGATGCAACCGTTGAGTAAGCTGTTTAGTGTTTGTATGTGAACGTTGTGACACGCGAAGTCCTCGAATTCCATTGGTTGAGGTGTTTGGCAAATTATTCACGTTTTTGTTGGTGTCGCATTAGTTATAAAGAATTCGTTGACGTTATTGAAATCTAGGGTAGACGACAAAATTGATGTACGATATCGAATTTATTTTGTCCTGTTTTTTACTTGAACTAATAAAAGACTTATAATAATAATAATAACGCCCGACGATCACATACATAGATCCTGGACCCTAACTAGGATTTCCTGTGTCTAAGGACCCCGGAACTACAAGAACCATGCTCCCACAACACCCAGACACAGAACAAGTATTTGCGCTTTTTTTTTTCTGTGCACTAAATACTTGTCCTGTCGCGAAAATCGAACCCACCACCTATAAGTCAACCTGCTCAACTACCACACCACAGAGGCTGTCAATCATAACAATCAACTTTTTCAAAATCTCTACTTTATACTGTCTATAAAAACATCTGGAGTTCCAATAGACTCACGTGCTTTATATTATGAAGAAGAGTATCGTTTCTTTAAATAGAGTACCAATATTGGTATGTTTTTATTTGGCCGATTCTACTTTTGCTTTGTAGAATATGTGTTATCTCTGATATTGATAGAGCTCCTATATATATTTAATCGGTAATTTCATCAAATTCTTGAGAATCACGTTGCATTTGATTACTGCATTTTGGAATGTTTGAACTATTGAGTAAGTGTTCAATATTCATTAGATTGTAAAACTTTATATTAAGCTAATCTTGACGTTATTTTAATTAAAATATGGTAATGGATATGACGCTTTAATTCGTTTTAATTAATTGATACAATTGGTATTAAGATTTTATTAAAATAACAAGACATATATTAATGCATAATTCTGTATATTTTGTTTCAGGTATGCAAGTCATAGATAACATTCAATATCTTAACATTTGAGATACTTGTACAGTTGAAGTGAACTGTATGTATTATTTTCAATTTCATTATCACCGAAATCTATAAAAATTGAAATATTCTATTTTTAAATCGTGTTTTTGCACTTTTGTTTCGTAGGTTTAGCTAAATACTGTTTGTGTTGCAGATAGATTCTTGCACAGACGTCAAATAAATGTCTCCTATAAAACATTGCAATAAGAAATTCGCAACAACATTCCTTTAGTGATATGTAATGTCATACAAATTAATTAAAACATAATATACCCTTGCAGTTGCGAGATTCATCTCGTATGCAGGAATGGGTTTCATAATGGACATCGACAACTTCTAGTTTTACGCGTTGAGAATGTTGATATTGAGTAGACGTGTCTGGCTATTTCAGTAGACCTTGGAATGGTGTTAATATTTGCAACAGTATTGCAGTTTCTCCCCATTTCCTTCTACTAAATACTAAATAGTAGGATTGTAGGTTTGTGTCATACGTATTTTGTGGAAGTACCTTTTTAACTGACTCCGAAAAACTGTATGTTTTTTTTGTATGTTCTTCGATAATTTCGCCAATTGTGAAACGAATTAAAAATAAAATTGTAGATCTAAGGGGTATGTTCCCGAGGTAGTCCCATTATCATCAAGTCAGGATCTGGTGATGGATTCTCAAGAAAATCGAGGAAAATCTAATTACGTAACAGTGTGATAAAATCTTAGAAATCAAATTTTGACCCACTTCCCGGTTTCCGATTGAGCTGAAATTCTGCATACTTATCTAAGTTTAGTAACAATAACTACAAATAAATTCACTAAGCTTGTTCTAGGGTTTTTCTTTTCCAGACTTCATTGCCTTTACTTATAGAGTAAACTTTAGTAATAGAGACCTTGATTCTAATATAAAAATGCTCCTTCTCCGACATTCTGAAATCATTCTACTATAAGATAATCTTGCTATACCACAACATTACCAGATCATAACATAAAGATTCTACGAATATTACAACGGCTTATCATAACAAGCTACAGAAAATGCATAAGCTACCGGAGAAATGAAATGCTGAGGGTATGTCCCAAGAGTGAGCGGGCTCCAACGGACATAAGGGATCATAAAGGGCTCGGTTTCGCTCCATCATCGTTACCAGGGGAATACCCCTGGTAAAGTAAATATAGCTAATAAGCTATTCTAATCGTAGAATATCATTTATTTACTTTAACAGAAGCATTTTTAAACAAAATGCAATCTATCATTCTTTCAGATTTCTTCTTTTTCAAGTGATGGTCAGCTGTTTATACTTCTTTGAAAATTATTTTATTGATCACAAACTTTTTAGTCGCTTTTCGCTCCGAATCTCAGGTCACTCACGCTTGTTCCCGTATTAACCATATTTACTTAGATAACATGTTATTACGTTATCTTACGTGAATGTTTATAAAGTGCGTGATTATGAGGAAGGTAAAGGCACTGCGATTATACTGTGACCTGGATATTACTCCTAAGGTCTGTAACTGCCGCGATGCGATATCTTGATGCTTTTGCTTAGATTAGAAATTGTTTTATTTGTCCTTTTTATTAGTCAAAATTCGCCACTGACTATATACGTTTAAAATTAGATTTCAAACTGTCTTCATTTATAATATGTTCTTATTATATTCTGAGGAGAGCATAAAATAGCTTCAGATTCGTATTTAGATCCTTATAAATCTATAGGTTGGTGTCTTTTGAGTGTCGATAACAAAATACACCTACTTATGCAAAATCATTATCTTCGTGGTCACTTGTTTATCCACCATGGTCATAAAGTTATATGACCAAAACAAATTTTGTTCACTTTTGGGAAATAACCTATATCGAAGCAGCTACTACCAGTTTTATAGAAGTAATAGTTTCCATTGAACTTTTAGTCACCTCACGTCTCCTCTGAACCGCATCTAAACCTTCACTCGAACCACAACATATGTAACTTATACTGCATCTGACAGTATTTGAATTCAAATGGACCCGGGCAAGGCTTGATATGCAAAATGGTTACTTGTAGTATTCGTATCAAGAGAGGCGATGACAATCTCAAATGATTTAGTTTATATAGGTACTACATATATTTGAGGTATAAATATGTGGTAGTATGAAGTGGTGCGATGGTGGTGTGGTTTTTTTTGTGCACCACAGACTCCTGGGTCCGTGCTCTTTTTTTATTATTATTTATTATATACAGGCGGGACTTATTTACACTTTTTTCCTATTTCCTTAAATTTATGGACACTATATAAATATTGGGAACATCAGTTACTTTATTTCTATTTGCGTGTACTCCACGAGCAGACCAGCTCCCGTATTTTGAGACTTTGAGTCGCACCCATAATTATACATAAAATCAGGCTAAGTTGACTAAGTCATAGACCATTCCGAGGAGCGTCTTAGCTGCTTCGCCCAATGGCATAGACAAAAGGATTTGTAACTCACCGGTGTTCAATAAATTCAATCCATACTGGCTACTCATACGTTGTCTCATCTGCTGACTCCACCACACACAACACATTCCACCAACAGATGATAAACATCTTCTATGACTCCGCACGTATCACAATTAACTGATCAGATACATTTTAGAAATACTTTCTTACAGAAAAAATTGATAAAGTCAAATATATGTCTTAAAAATATCACTGGGCTTTTAAAAGTACTTTCCAGCATCCTTTCAACAATCCTAATGCAGCAGCTAAAGGCTCACTTAGTACGCTAGTTTCATTTGAGGCTATGACTAAATTAGACAAAGTAACAGCCTAACGGGACACTCCACCCAAAGTATTAGAATCGAAGCGCAGTTATCACTAAAGTCAAGGTGAATAGAATACAGCATTAAGATCTTACTTTACGCTTTCGAATCGAATATCGGCTGCTATTCCCATAAGGTTCTATATTTAATGTCAGATACCCAGGATAGTTCAAGATACACATTGCAATTGTAATGGTATACTTGAGATCAAATGAATAGTTCAGTAATCACATATCGCATTCGTCCTTAATATTAACGTCTATTAGTTTAAGGTCAGAACTTATTGGAGAGGTCCAAGAAATCCAAGATGTCAATACAGACCAGAAAGATGATAATCGATGATATGAATTCAATGTTTGCATTGCATTGATCTGAATTTATTGGTAAGTGTCGCTTTTGATATTTAAAGCACAGTATCAAGGCCGATTAGTTTAGCATTTTTTAGATCGACCGATGACAATTTTTATAAAATACCATCTACTTATATTCATTCCAATGCGGAAATGCAAATCACTCCTATTTCGATATCTGACTCTTGAACTTTCAAGACTCATTTTCGAATTCTAATGCATATTTAACGATTGACATTATACAGTTTCAAAATAAATTGACCTCTCAGTTCTGAGATATACGTTCCTCTAGCTTAATATATCACCAGGGTGGGAGGATAACATGAGAAGCGAGTGCGGTGCCCCCCACGCCCTATATCCTTAGTAGTAGAATCTAGTAGATAGGGTTTTCGTTTACTCTTCCTATATTTGGGTTTCATTTCACCAAGTAGTTCATTCGTATGGAAAAATATGCTCGTATGTTTTTTATTTTATGAAGACTTAAAGAAACAAAACTAAATGCATGTGAACATGAACTATCTGCGTTTATATTCTTATTCATTTATTTCTGTTTGTGTATTGATCTTACTTTAGATTTATATATTTTATAACACTTAACAACATGGGTCCTGGGGGTGATCACTAAACTCTGATTTGTTCCCAAAAGTAAGCGTCATAAACCATTTAATACTATAAATTACTACCATTTTTTATAATTGTTTATATGAAATGACCAGTGAAAAAAAACCGCAACTCAAATAACAATTAAATTCAATTAAAATATCATTTATAACCATCACTTGAGAGAGAAAATAAGTAGTTGGAACAACCAACGGCCGCGTTGATTTTATTTTGACATTTACGTTCAAGTATAATTAAGCAATTTACGTTTATATCTCTACTTTAAGTACTTTATGTCGTATTAGATTCATATCTATTAGGCCTTTGCCTTTTATTGTCACTAAACAAGATGTCACCAGCACCACTTAACTGCTTCGATGTCGCAAGACAAAATTCCAAAATTATTTTTTTATACTTTCAATTCATTATATGGAAGTTGTATAAAATGGTTAATGGTCTTTCACAAAGCAATAATGATAAATAAAATCCAGTATGGGGTCGTCTCATAACAATGTGTCAACATAAACTTTAAATTCGAGTAAGTCTTGTTAAAGTTACTTTTCATTTCCCGGGTCAATCAGCAATTCAGCACGGCAACTCAATGCAAATATAAGCTCACCTACACAAGCAAAGAGCTTAATATGCAATGAATCATATAGCTCATTAAATTCTTATACAAACTTGATGTTGAATGGTTTTAAATCCCAAACTACAATTTTAATAGGGAGTTTTGGTACCACAAACATTTCGAAAAATGTAATTGTAAATTGTGAATTTCTAAAGGGACATTGATTAGAAATAGCTTGCTTGTTGATCCATCCCTGTGAACCGTTACCAAAAGATATTTCAGTACCTCATGTACTTCGATGTAATTTCTTTTCTTCTCACATTTTCTTACATGGAACCATCTTTTCCTAGCTCTATTTATAAGATGCTGACCGTTAACAATGTTCCTACGAACGATGTTACCTTATAGGCAGAAACTAATGAAAAGCAATTCAAACTCATGCATATATGGACAGAGAGACCGGACGCCTACGGAGCAGTACATAGTGTTATGTAAACCATGAACTTGCAGTGACAAGTTAGAAGTCAGCCAATAATGACAAGTTTCCTAATCATGGCAGATCTTCAATTAAATCTGAATTTGCTGAACCCAAAAAGGGATGTTTGAGCTTAATGATAGGTGCTGGAATGGTTTGATCAGGTTGGTTCAGGGTGATTTTGTCGTAGTTTAATATTATGTTATCTGTGCTATTAATAACATTTTTGCGTTTACTATCTGTACTAATGCTACTAATTATAGTAATATTTGCGGAATATAAATATACTTCTATTCAGAGCTTGTGTTTACCTGATCAGTCATATCAGCATATCATATCATCATATTATAGTCAGTTTTTTTAATGTTAGAGTATGATGTGACAAGCTAGTCGTCCACCTGATGTGAAGCGACACGGCCGCCCATAAAAGAACAGTGTCACTCGGAACTCCAAAATATAAAGTTTCGCGTGACACTGCACTGCGCACATCATCCTGAGACATCAGCACAGTCTGGTAATAAGATTACTAGACTCTGAGATCAGATCATAAAATCTCAATTGCCCAGTAATTTCACTAGCTACAGTGCCCTTCAAACCGGAACACAGTAGTGCTTGCGCTCTTCTGCTTGGCGGTAGAATAACTGGCAAAGCAGTGGTACCTACCTAGACGAACTTAGCAGAAAAGTCCTACCACATAGTATATTGTTAATAAAATTAATTGAATACTGGACAATTCGGTAGTTATTTAAATAGAATTTCGCCTTTTGAAATCTAAGTATTGTCTATGTTTCAGTAGTTTTACCATAACTGGTATTACGATATCGTTTGTCTGATTTTATCTCTTAATCAAACGCTGATTCTAATCTCAGTTTAGAAATGATATTACTTAAATGAAATCCTGAAATGCTCTAGCCAAAAACAAATCACAATTGTAGGTCTTTCATAATCGCACTCAATCAAACGGTCGTTTTGAAAGTTCGTTCGTAAATACAACAAAAATGTTTTTGGTCGTATAAAAGGATAGGTACCATAACTTGTCTTAATTAGATCCTTTCTGATCCTTCTCTTGTCTTAATTAGGTCCTTTCTGATCCATCTCTTTCTGCAATTCTTGGCTGAAGTTTCCGATCGTCTAGGCCTTTTGCTATATTAAATGTTATCACATATTTATCGTTATTAGGTGCCGACAAACTTTAAAGTTTAATCAATAAAATCGAATGCAAACAAAAATAAATGACGCGTCGCGAAACAAACTACTGAATTGGAGGCTTTTGTGTACAGTCATGCTCTGTTAACTATAGTCTATGGTCGAATGTGGTGGACCAAGGGCGTCGACCCCATTGTAGGCGAAAACTAACATTCACTATGGTTGTTGTAAAGTCGTTAAGGCAGATCAAATCGCAAGTAATTATGGCAATTTTCGTATTTGAAATAAATTTGTAGTGTTTTTTAATGTTGCTAACATTGTCTTTTTGTTATGACGAGAAACAAGTCATAAAAATAATAATGAGCTGAATTTATTTATAGAACAAACTAAATGTCACAAAGAATTACTTCCTTCCATCAGTATAGTATTATCTAGTAGCATTAATTCTATTTCATTGATCTATAGCTCCTACACATCGTGTAAATTGTGAACTTTATCGTACCATAGGTATAGGTTACATTTTATCTATTGGAAGAAGCTTCTTGTATTTTGGATATGTTTGACTGGTCGTTTCCCTTTCTAAACCGAAATCAACATTTGAAGGAATTTACATACATTTTCCAGTAGCCGAATCGATTACTGTAACCTGTTACTTCATAGGCAATACCATTGACTCTTTCGAATCCAATTTGGCTTAGCTAATGATAATTCTTTCCACATCTCCGAGATTTAAACTTGTAATGTAAAAGTCTCTCGGGCTTTGGCCTTAGTTGAGAATACCCGGATTTATTTGATAACGACAGTCACTAATACTCAATTTTTACATTTCATCACTGTCCTTCAAGTGAATTCTACAATCGGTACAATGTAAATAATTATACAACGCTAACTGGCTCTTCAGTAATGCTAAATCGAAATTTTCAAATTTCAGTAAAAAGATTTAAGCCTAAAACTCTACATTGTCAGTCACAAAGTAAAATAGAGATAGCTAGTAACAAAACAGACTATGTGCTTCTCCACTATAGATACAAGTTTAATTTACCACGGCTGACAGCCCATAATCATGATGCATTGTAGCTATCTCTAAAAATCGCCGAGACCCGTTACAGAACCGCGCTACTGTATTTGTATGACAGAGCAAATACAACTGCCAGTTGTTTGTATGGAATTTCACATTTTCCCATTGTATGGTGCCCTTATTGATAGACCATCACGCATGAAAATTGCTATGCGATCTTTAAATTCAGTTGGAAATGAGTTTTCTTTGTACTTAGCTATACCTTTACTACGTACTCGAACTCTCAATTCTCAATCTCTCAATCTCAAACCAAACTCAACAAAATAATGTTGTAATATTTATAACTAGTTGCGCCCCGCGGTATTACCCGCGGACAAAAAGTATTTTAATTATTTGATCATCCCACGGGAGCATTTCACTTTTCCGGGATAAAATATATGCCTATATGTTATTAATATTTATGTTATTATAATTTATGTTAGTTTTTTTTATATATTATTTAGGCAATCTATATTTAAGTTGCGTTGCACTGCCCTGCAAAAATTTCCATGTTACACCCAGGTTAACTGGAAGATAATGCTCTCTAGCATTAAGTTCGCCTTTGTACCTACATTTGTTATTTGTGCAATAAAGCATTTTCTATCTATCTATCTATCTATCTATATGTTAATCCAGTGTATAAGCTATCTTGGTACCATAATTTCATCCAAATCCATTCAGCCGTTTGAGTGTGAAGGAGTAACAAACATACACACATACAAACTTCCGCCTTTATAATATTCGTGTGATACGACACCAAAATGTAAAACCGCAGTTGTAAAAAACTGTGTCCTGAGTGATAATCAAACGTACGAACTGCACCGCAAAATGCTACTTCTACTACAAACTTTGCGGTAACAATCATACAAGCTACAATAATTTACAAAATTTGGTAAATTGCATAACCACAAAACAAAACATACAATGCAACTTTAAGGACCCGAGGATTTTTTAATGCCCATTCCGTATTCAGGGTACAAACTACGGACCACAGAGGTATGTGATGAAATGTGCTGTAAATGGCAACATGCCCGAGGAAACAAATCTAATGCAAGACCCTTGGAGATATTATCATAGTCATGTTTGACTAGGTACTTAGACTCGACTTTGGGCTGGTTCTGGCGATATATACGGTAATTTGTGAAATCTGTAGTTACTGGGTTAGTTTTCCAAAGCTAATATCGCTATTTCGCCAAGGATTTATAATCGCACTTTCGGGTTTGTAATGTGCAAGATTTTGTTTCTTTCCTTTTATTCCTATAAGTATTGTATCCTTATTAATCTACCGACATAATTAGTATGCACCTTAACAATATATGCATTTTGCACACGAGTAATTTCCCTTAAAACTGGTACTTAAACAGAATCCGTTAATTCGTTAGCTTGAATAATTTTCATCACAAAGGACTAATGTTCCTTGTTTTGACATTACCTTTGGTCTCGCTTCATTAACCGTATTGTCTACAAGTATTTATGCGCTGGTAATGCTCTCAGGTAGACGTTGCGATATCTCATGCTTTATTCGTGCCGATTCTAAATAGCTTTTGATTATAGACTAAGAAATATAACTACGCTCACAAACCATTAGCATCGTAGGTATAGCAGAGTGGATTATAGCGTTGGCTTTGGTCATATTAATCATGTATCTCTTGATCGTTGGGTTTTTGTGCTATTGTTGCCTTATTATCTCCTACTTAACCTTTATAGTCTGCAACTTTTGTACAATGATATCGATCTTGTCATATTCTTACCAAATCACATCATTTACTTGGATTATTACCTATTTCGTTACCTATTCTAGTGTAGCAGTGATATTATTTGCCTAGAAAACTATCTTTTTTCTATTTTTATCTGTGTCATGCAATATTTTGACATAAAGCAGGTCTTTTACAGTCTTGAACAGTTTAACGTTTTTGCGACATCATAAATCACATTGCAGGCTACCTGCCATACCCGTTTGGGTCAGTTTTTTAACCTTGTTGCTCATTTTCATGCAAAACCGTAACATGCTTTTAATGTGCCGGCATGACATATGGTCTTAGACGACTACACTCATACAGCGTGTTCTCGTTTGCTATAACATGTTATTTTTATTAAATGATAAAATAACGTTATTTCAGCTATAATCTCGCAAGTTAAATATCCGCCAGCAGTATGATGCTCCTCAAGTTATATAGACTTAATTCCCAACTTTTTTTTCACTATGGAACTATTTTGTAAAAATATACTTTCAATTTCTAATATGTATTGATCGATTATTAGATTCTCCCTGAACACTGTAAGTACTTAACTTAAGTATTTGATCCTCTCATCTCTCTGTTGTATTGCAGCATGTTAAACATTTCGCTTATTTCTCCACATATGGAAGCACTTGCCATATCCATCACTTATATCTAACTGCCCTTTATCCGCCCTTTTCTTGTACCTATTCAAATGTTTTCTATATTTACAACCACAACGAATCATTTCACAAATAGAGTAGGTATCTATAGTCAACCTTATACCACGAGCAAAGAGACTATAATGTGATAGCATTTACTCAGTTTATTAAAAGGTTGTGCAGTGAATTTGAAAACGGTCATGATCTGAATTAATGATTTAAACAGAATTTTATGGGTTCAATTTTATTGTTGACAGTGATTGAATCTTAATTTCTATGTTCGTCATGTAATATTACTACATTTAAACTTGTTTTATGTATTTAGGTGGCATATCCTTTTTAGGAGTATGTATGAGCGTGATTTATTTGTGAATAAAGCAGGTTCGTCTTTATAATATAATTCGGTACTTAATTTATATATTACTTTGCCACCAAAATACTTCGTTTGCGCAGTGCATTTGTTGATCAAATTCAAACTAAATATTAATACCAAGCCTTATTATACCAAGATTACTTTGTTTTGTGTTATGTGTTTAAGTCTTTTAGAGTTTACGTGTCTTCCTTGTGTTCGTATTTATATAATTTTTTGTCAGGATGTCCGTTATTTTCATTAATTGCGGTAAAAATTATTTCAAACAATGGGAATCATGCTTTAAGGGCTCTGGAGATAATATACATACAAGCTAAACATATATTATGGCTTAAAACTATGGCTAAAAAACATTAAAATATCTTCAAGGCCAGAGTGAATAAGTACCTTCTATATGTACGTGCTCCATCTTCGCCCATACCGTTGCGCTTACTTGGTGGTCAAACGTTAATCTATTACAGTAAAAAAAGTAAAATACTGCTTGTTCAATGTTCCATAACTCAAACGCAAAAAATTAGGACCCGCTCGTCAACCTTACCATGTTAAATTTAGCTAAAAACACTATAATAATGTAAATTAGATATTTAATTAAATCGGACCGCATAATACGGTAATGTACATGTACTTATTTGCCTTTATCCAAATAAATGTATTTTTCATTTTTCAAATCATTAATCATTAGGTTAAGCCTCACAAGTCGTGGAGTGCAACCCATAAAGTTTCACAATTATTATCATCGTACATAACACATTCATATAACACAACGATATCATCTTAACCAAATTCAAAATGTGGAACGCACATACACTATCAATTATGCTTTCATGCTCTAATTGTAATAATTGCAACAATTATACAATTTTGGTGAGTGGAACTCACGGTTATGTATCTATTATGGTAAATAGTTGCCGTTCTAGTAACAGTACTTTTTAAAGCACATACCATTGTAATAACAGTGAACCCAGAACGTGACCCTGAGGAACTCCCCGGTGAAAACAGAAAACACGCGATGGTTAATATTTTAAGTGCTATGAAAGCAATAAAGAACATAACGTTCTATTACTCTGACATACGCGAACGCACGTTTAAACCATACAGAGATACATATCGAGTTAAAAATTTCACTACATATGCTTTGTCCACGTTCCAGGAGCTTTCTCCCATCATAAATATTTAAAAATAAAGTTACTAGAGAAAAGTAAAAGTTAATAATTGTTCTCGTACGCCTATCTTAACAGATTGATAGGCGGCACAGGCGCGGCAACGATCCTAAAAGCACTAAACTTGTCTCAATATATCTCTAAGACATCCGTCCACATATATTATTATAGAGTAGTATTCATTTATGCAAAAATTTGCATAGTAAACGGATCTCTATCATGACATACATATCTTATCTCTATACCTGTCCATTAAATACGGTGTTTACACAAACTATTCATTAGACATAGCTTTTTATTTTTATCCAGAACGAAATGCTCTACCAGCTTTATATCGTTTTCCATTTGATTGGTTCATATTAAAACGAATGCTATAAAAATTATCATTGAATTTTTCTGTAAGGGTATCGTATAATGTACATACAAAAATCGCGTGTTCTCAAAATAATACCAACAAAGGTACTCCAAATCAAGGGCCCCAAAGACCATCTATCAAAACACGCCTCAATAGTGGTTCCACAAAAACAAGAACCGGCTTCACATACCATGGCAAGAGCAACACCCGGCATGTGGCCTACAGTAAAACCCAAGGTCGTTGGTGTACCGCTGTATAGTTTTATTCCTCTTTTTTTACCTTTCTTCCTTCCAAAATCATCAATGACTTATCCACCTGAGTCAGCTTTTGTAACTTCAACTTTACCACCTTCACTTTTTAGTTCAATCCCTATTGTAGAGCTGCATGACCAGATTGGAATTTCAAAGGTCGTCCGGGCCATGTGTTGTGTTCTTTTTTGCAAAGTCTTTTTCGAACGATAGGTTCAGCTAACTCGTTTCTTGTTCCTAGAAGCAAATCTTTATTATCTTCGTTTGTAATTACCGTTACAGTCCGTACGACTTGACGACAGGCTATAAGCAGACTTATATGGCAAAAAATCACGAATTAGATTCAAGTCACGCATGTTTCATCTTTATTTCAGAGTTAAGTACATTTTTAAAGGGCTGTGTTAATGAATCCGTATGAAAATAAATCGCTGCTATTCATTAGGACTAAATCAGCAATCAAAATAGAAACTAGAACGATTTCTCCTTAAAAATATTATTCTGTTTGTTAGTTTGATTTCGCTAGAGTTTCTAACGCTACTGGTTTCAATTTGCGAACGTTCTTGCAATATGGCCAGCGATCTTGACTATCCCATTAAATCTGAGTTACTACATGCTTCGTTGAGTAGTTCCATTCCAACTGAGTTAGTGCTTCCAGTGGCCATCTGTCACTGGATCTAATTTCGGAGATACCGGATAAAGGGCATGTGGAATGAGCGTTTAATGTGGTAACGTAACGTGTTTGTATAGTTTCGCAAGTCAGCCCACGACTTGAATGTAGGCACGCGCTTTATTTGCTACGTTTTTTTTACATACTCTAGTTGCCATACCAGTGTGCCAACTGGTCCTACTCTATTCACTGTATAGGCAGTGCTAACGAAGTTTTTAAACCTACAGTTTTGGATTCGTAATACATATTCAAATGTTAACCCGTTCCTTAAACTATAAGTTTCAGTCCATAATACAAAAGCAATACGTAGTAAAGTATGTAATGATGTATAGTATATTATTATTAACTTTTGAATGGCACGTCATTGCATTCGCGAAGTTGACGTTTTGTATATTAATTTAATTTAATAAAGACGAATGCGATCTTTTTGAAGAATTTAACATTTATCACTTATTATAAACCTAGAACCACTAATCAAATAAGTTCAAAAATTACGTCGCTATTCGGAAATAGCGTGTCAGACCACGCGATCTTTTCTACTTTTATTAGTTCGTGTGGCGGCAATATATTCTTCGCCATGACCGCATCTTTATCTATTTCGAGATCCATTTTCCACAAATCTGTATTTAAGACAGCGTTTATAGACGCTGTAAAAGTTTCATCTACAATATCTTTAAGGTTTTCAACCACACGTTACTGATTAAAATCAAAGTTTAATAGTATTTCTCATTAAGAGCCAGAATCTAAAACTTTGGTGTGTTCTCCTAATTAATAGACATTCTTTGTTTTCATTCCTACTGTAATATTAAAATTCGTGTCCGCGTGGGTCGTTTATGTTGATACTGTTAAAATCTTTAGTGTAAATTTAAATGAACCGTCAAGAGTTCAAGTTATGGCCTGTTAACATCCCACTGATGGGCAAATGTTTCGATAGAATCGATAACATCGATTAATAAATGTTCGATCGTCACGTCATTCAGTAAATTGAAAACGAATATAACTATACGAATCATGTGAATAAACTTTAAGATTTCATAAACATAGTAATATTTATTCATACATTTCTTAATAACAAATCTGTTTTAACATTTTTATTGTTTCCCGAGTTTTCGGCTTACTAAAGAATATTGATTATTAATAGTTACATCATTTCAGAGTTGAGTTTATTTATTCCCTAGATATAAGATTCAAAGATATTGTAGTCCACAGTTAGATTCAGTCTATGTAAATATCTTTAGCTGTTATTTATTTCTTATAACCCATGGAAAGCTGTCAGAGCAACAGCGTCTCCTAAAACTTGTTCTATTACAATTTCGTTTTCATATCTCAGTCATATCAGCAGAGCCACATTACATTTTCCCCTTTTCCCTTGCTAGCTCACGTTTTCTACATAACACAGAAGTTAATTAGCTAAGTAAATGTATGGACTGTACTTGTAGATAGCAGGGTCAGTGCCCTACTCGCTTTCGACGGAATTTCTTACTCCGTTTAGTCTGCATCAGTAGTTTGGGTTCCTACTTCGATTGTTTTGAAAATTCCCGTCACTGTGTCTGGTGCATTGATGATGCACTTTGACACAACACTTTTAAACAACGGGGACAATACCTATATCAAAAGTGTTCATAGGAAAATGATCAGTGGTGATACATTCCAAAAGAACTGCAACCAGAAACTGGTTTTAAAATTCAAGAAGAATAAAAAAAAAATATCAGTGGACATTTCACACAGCGCCATCTAGTCCCAAACTAAGCAAAGCTTGTACTATGGGAATTAGATAACTGATACAATACTTAGATACTTTTTGTTTGTAAATACATACATAGTATAACACCCAGACACAGAACAAACATCGATGTTCATCACACAAATGTTTGTCTTGGGTGGGGATCGAACCCACAACCCACAGTCCAGAAGGCAGGGTTACTACCAACTGAGCTATCGGGCCAGTCGACGAATGACGACGAAAGCCAAGCTTGTAATACGTAACGTGACAGATGACTAAGGCAGAACTGCAACAAAGATGTCAGCAGATCGAAATAGCTGTACACGAAGCAAAAACTATGTAACGGTATACACCACAACACGGTAGCCCCAGCAGCCCCGGTAGCCGCGGGTGACCGCCGGTCTAACGAGCCTTTTTATGGCTCTGTGCGTGCTGTATGTATAATGATGGTTCGAATTGAAGCAGTCCCGTGCTTATGCACACTGGAACTTGGTACAACTGCCGAGGTCCGTATTACAGAACGATGCTCAGTCATCGATCACTGCTCAAGCAGATATTTAATTTACTAATTGATTATGAATGAAATCTCTGCTTGAGCACCGATCAAAGATTGAGCATCGTTCTGACTATTAACTGGTCACTGTAGAGCTAAATAGTTCAATCCAATCAGTCTTGAATGAATAGAATATGCATCCTAAAATCTTCAACAAGCTCAATACAATGCATAAGTCTGTTTGTATATTCTACCGTATCTACAATGGGGTATACTCTGAAGAACAATCTATAATGCCAGCACTGCATTTCCACCATCGCACCTCTCGCCACCGTAAAAAAGCGCATCCACACTGGTAGATCTAAAGTATGTATCAACATCTGAACGCATCCGTTTTCTTGTAACATTTTTATTGAGGGTACCTCCCGCCCATATCCTACCCACATTTTCCATTTCTCCTTATAATACGTCAATTCCACTGACGGCTGACAACGCCGAGTCAAAAAGACTGGGAACAATTCTCTTGTGTGTGCGCCGTCGGCCATTACGCATCTGCAAGGAAAATCAGCAAAACGCTCTCGGCCGATCTACCTGTTGTGCCATCGTGTGGCCTGCATATCTTCGCCGCCAGAGAGCAATCCTTGGAACATCAGCAAAATCAACAAATGTTGGGAAAGAGGAGGCCGGCCTGCCTAAATAAAACCAGCGCATCCCTTATCGAAGAATTCTGGTGAGTCGGCCCGTCAGTCGTTTTCAATTCCATTTTTTCCCTTTTCCCCAACACACACAAAACATGCAATTTAAAAGAAGGGTCAAAAGAGTAGGTAGGAAAGAAACTGACTGGACTGGGTAGGAAACGCTTCAGTGGCACGTCTAGTGTTACAGATGTCTCTTAGCTACATTGATCTTCTTCCATCAGGAGGGCAGGAAGCTGTAGGAAACTACGTACTGTGGCGTAAAATGAGAGAGATCTATATTTGCGCGGCAGAAAATTTCTGACTGGTTAGTAGTTGCATCGCGTTCTGAAGACATTGCCCCATGGCAATACGGAACTGAATTGCAGAGCATTGATGTTCGTCGTACGCAATTAAAGCTGTGATTTACTTTTTAAATACGACTTGTTCGTGGATTGAACAATGTTTTAAATGGCGATAATAACATCACACTATCACATCACACTAATATTATAAAGGCGAAAGTTTGTGTGTGTTTGTGTGTATGTGTGTATATTTGTTACTCCTTCACGCTCAAACGGCTAAGTGGATTTGGATGAAATTCGGTACCAAGATAGCTTATACACTAGATTAATATATAGGCTACATTTTATCCCGGAACAGTGCAATTTTCCCATGGGATGAGCAAATCATTAAAATACATTGATCTGCGGGTGAAACCGCGGGGCACAACTAGTACTCAATAAATATAAAATAATATAAACTTGAATAAGTCTTTAGATTCTCTATTACTCACTTTTGCTGTATGTAATGTATCCGTAACAAATTAAAAAACGACATTCTAGCTAGTGACCAATCCACGTAAATCATGTGAAGTCGAAGGGAATCGATTCATACATGCCACTGAGTAGTTATTACGCTTCAATTATTACGTGCGCCTGCGCAGGAGTGCGATGTAAAATATGTAGATAATATTATATTAATCTGAAGTATAATTAACGATGGTTGACATTTAAGGAATCTCGGTGCAGGAAGGATGGAGGCCGACTACTGCCATTTCGCCTCCCCTTTCAAGGATACTGACATATCTACTCTTTTAAAATGTGCACGGTCTGTCTGTCTGTATTTATTTTTATCTCAAACTAGAAACAAACAATTTATTATAGTTTTGGGTATTTTTAAGGTAGGGCATTGCCCCACAATGACGTCCCCCCCGCCCCGTCCTAGCTACGGCCGCGTAGAGACGGCCATACACTCTTTGTCATCAACTGAATTACCAGCTTGTTTGTAATACATAGATATAATACATTACAATATAAGAATACTTTATTGAACACCAAAGTTATTCCAGCATTGCACATGACACGGAACAAAGAATGGTAGATCAACGGGCGGCCTATTCGCATCAACGATGGCATTGTAATTTCTCTCCTTTAAAGTCTTATGCTGAAACTGTTAACTTCGAGATATCACAAAAAATGCTAGTTTAGAAACGAGACAGAAAACGAAAAATTCAATACGCGTGAGTAAGACAGACTTGCACTTTATAGAAAATTGATTCAATTGTGCATTGCAGTCAAAACATGTTAACTCCAAAATAAAACGAGTTAGAGTGTGCTTTAGACCACACGACTGAGGTAAAACTTCTTTAGTTTAGTTCCATCTATCGACCGGTGTAACTTTCTTTTTGCTTTGTTTAAAGTTAATGTCGTCATATTGACAATCATATTATTGTCATTTTACCGGACATACCAACATAATAATACAAATTTTTGACTTTATTATATGTTGACGATGGAGATTTACGTAAACCAACTTCAACTTCCGTTCGCCTCGCATTCACCGGCGTGCGTAAAGACGTTTTACTTCCAAAAGGCTAATTTAGAAACGAGACGATTTCACGGAAAAATTTATTACGTGTGTACTCACACGTAATAAATTTTAAGAAATGGCAGTATAAAAAAATGGCTTAAATAGTGCACCGCTGCGGTTACTTACATAGAATCTTTAGGCGTGAAGTTTATTATCCAAGATATGCAAATTCTAAGAAGTAGGAACGAGCAAAGCCGTGGGCAAAAGCTACTCATAAGATATACGATCACATGTTACGCTTTGATGGTTCCTTTCACTATTAATACAACCGCGAGACATTATGTTTGTCAGGTGCAGTGTTTTGTGTAAAAAAAACGCTTTGGTTCTTAATCATGCCGGAAATACGGCGAGAATGGCGTGGCGACAAGAATAGGCTCCAGGCTTTTTGTATTAATAGCGATGCAAAGTTCTGGGTCTGGTTTTATATAGTCTGTGGTCTGGCACTTACATTACTTGGTGCCTAATGCCTATATACAGGCGGACTTACTATCAGCACGTCTCGTTCGATTCATTAACAAAATTTCACTCACTCTGTATATAACTATCAAAGTACGAACATTGAATTCCCATTACATAAATCTACAAATTGGAACATTCCGATTTCTCCTGTTAGCCCTTTGTTTAATCGATTAAGTTTGAAACACAGTGAGAGATCAGGTGACCATGGTTTTTCCTTTTAGAAGAATGTCTGAACTGAGGTCATTAAAGTGCCATACTAATAAATGGTACATAAATCGATAACTCGAAAAAAGTTCACAATAATCGAAGAAAAAATTTAAAGATTAAAAACATGAAATCGGAAATATTAATAATGTCATCATACAGACCAAAGACTAAAGCATCAGACTATCTACCGTTTAGCGCGACATTATTCTTAATCACACGTCGCTCAAAAAGTTCGCAAATCCGATAGGTATTAACATTAGCACAATTCGTGTAAGAGAAGCCGCATACGTTTTCATATAAACTGCCGAAACTTGCAAGGTACATACCTACCTAAGCGCCTTATGCAGGGAGGCAGTTTCTTTGGCTTACTCCTTTTTAGGATATATGGTTTTAGACTGGTAAGATACTAAATTTATCAATCGTAACTAATTTATTATTAACGAGCTTCGCCCGTGGCGTGGCCTATGGGAAAATAGTTCAACCACCCATTTCATCCTCTTAAGGGTGGAATTTCGAAAAATCCTTTCTTAGCGGATGTCTACGTCAACATCTACCTGCATGCAATGCAATTTCAGCTCGATCCGTCCAGTGGTTTGGGCTGTGCGTTGATAGATCACTATGTCAGTTAGTCAATCAGTCAGCCACCTTTGAGTTATATATATTTATAATAATTATAAAGTTATAAGTATAGCAATAATAAACATCGCAGAGGTTGTCATAATACAATTCTTTTAGTCATACCACATCTGAGAAATTTAATCCTCTTTCCTTCCCGACGAGTTCTTTGTCGCTGGAGTTTCTTGTTTCAACTTTCTAACATGATCTATCTAAAGTGTCATAGCTGTAAACACACTTATTATAATACCTTTCCTTCTCGCTATTGTTTTTTTCTAGCCACAAGAATGATCAGAATGACATTGACAAATTGCGGCCAAATATTTTCGGCTACTGTATGTGCGTCCTAATAACGACCGTAACTCGACCAACTTGAACCCTATATCTTACCAAATGCCTTTACTATTCTAAACCCTACCTTACTCACAATAAGGGCGTGTATTTCCATTGTATTCAAAACGGCAATTTCGCCGTTATCTGCGCACGCGCCGTAGAAAGTGTCCCATTGTGGGACGGCCATGATTCAGGATTTATTAGGACAGTCCCCTTTATGCTGATCTGTTTATTTGCTTAATAAATCGTGTGAAGCTATTGATAAAGTTAAATATAAAGTCAGACTTAAATCGTGATTTACGCTGTACCATTCTATCACGTGTTGTAAAAAAACTTGTTATATACTTGTCATGGAAATTATTGGATGTTGACTTATCTGAGTCATCGCTTAGATCTACACCATTAACCTTGGCATTCGTTTTCTCATCCAACGTAATATCCTTCCACATGACCATTTAATAAGGTAGATAATTGCTTGTGTTTAACTGCTTAGAGGGACGTTTTTACCACATCATTCATCTAAAAGCACGCGAAATTACGCAATATACAATCATAAATACATGCCTTATAGCGGAGCGGCTTTCTGTCTATTGCTGGAGTAAACAAAGCCTTGAATGTCAAGATAGTTATTAAATATTATACACGCCACTGCAACTACGGTCCACGTAACTCTTATGATTTGTGTACCTATTGATATTTTTTATGGTATTACTTATTGAATCATCGATTACCACAGAACCAACGAAACCGAGCTTTCTTCTAAATCTTAATAACTACAAACGCGAAAGTTGTATGTATGGATGTTTGTTCCTCTCACGCTCGAACGGCTGGATGGAGTTTTGTGACGTGACGAGCTAGCCGTTCGCCTGATGTTAGACGACACGGCTGCCCATACCAGCTGCAGTGTCACTCGGAACTCTAAAGTATAGAGGTTCGCTTGACACTGCATTGCGCACGTCATCCTGAGACATCAGCACAATCTAGTAATAAGATTACTAAACTGTGAGATCAGATCATAAAGTCTTATTTGCCCAGTAATTTCACTAGCTACAGTGCCCTTCAAACCGGAACACAGCAGTGCTTGCATACTACTGCTTGGCGGCAGAATAACTGGCAAAGCGGTGGTACCTACCTTGACGAACTTTGCAGTAAAGTCCTACCACCTAGTAATTGTTGGATGAAGTTTGGAATATAGATGCTTATAGTGGATTAACACAAGCTACTTTTTTATCTGTTACTGTAACCGCGGAGCGCCGAGCGCACCTAGTCAGTAAGAGGACTAGAACATCGCAACTGCTAAGAAATTGTTTATTCTGGCTAATTTTTAAAAATATATTTTTTAATGAGCTTTTAAACAAAGTTTATGCCAGCCCCATTTCATCCTAACTATGCATTTCATATCAGTGTAATGAAGCCTTTTCAGGATCCGTGTTCAATGTTTTTATACTTACTTTTACCATATGCTGAATTTTTTTTTCACCTTACATCGTGCGTTTGGCCAATGGAAGTTGGACATTGTCTTGGTTATTATTTATTTGGATGCTGCTGTTTTTAGAGGCGAAGAAAACTGTAGCTTTAGATTGGCTAAAGTCCTTACCTAAGTCTTTTACATTTTTTATTAAAGTATATAACATTTTCACCGACATAAGCTCCTTTTATCAGTGATTTTTCAGTATATTTGAAAGCTTAGAATGCTGATCAATATTGTACGTGTATGGTATTTAATTTTCTATCCACATCAGCTAGCCACCACTCGAACGCGACCGCCATTTCTCCGTTGTCATTGTCACGTTGTCACGGGGTTCACCGCGTCCGACGTAATTGATCATAGCAGTAAAACTGGGTCTATTAGATCTGATAATGTATGTGGAGCACAGAAATATGTTGTTTTGCTAATTAAGCTATTTTAAGATAGAGTTATTTAAAATAATACTGTAAAATACTTCTTTGAAAAATTGAATTAATACATAGAGGCTGTCCATAAATTACGTCACACGTTAGGGGGTCGACGAAGTGTGACAGGGGAGGGGTCCCAAATTTTGTGCCATCAAATTTTTTCTAAATATAATATTTTATATTTTAGTATTATCGCACTCAATTCAACTTCATAAATTTCTAAATGTAAAATCGCAAAATATGTGATCACACAAGTTAGGGGTCTCATAAATGTGACTAGCTGTGACAAGGACGGGGGAGGGGTCAAAAAAACATGAAATTCAATAACGTAATTTATGGGTGGCCCCATACTAACAATATCACAATATCAAAATAGTTTCTCAAAATATTCACCAATTTATAGTAATAATCGTGCACTGCTAATATTATGACAACAATAGTCACAATTAAACATATATAATGACTAGAATAATCAAAACACGTCGTTAACAATAATTTACAAATATGTATTTTAACGGCACTTAAACTTACTTAACTTATACGAGAAGGCAATAAAATTTAGAATCCGATAAAAACAAAACGTTTTATACAAATATAATAATGGGTGTACAAAATAATATAAATATAACCACTAATCTATTAAGAAATGATATTTTATTTGAGTCGATCCGGCATCGAGTCGCCGAGTGAAGGCCCGTTGTAGGCCGCCTCGCTAGTGTCGACCGCGGTCTCGCAGCGAGCGGACGTATTACAACCCCGGCTATTCGATAAAATAACCGAGCGATTGTAAACTTTATTGTACTTGTGTTATTGTTGGAAATTGTTCACCCACCGCATTAAAGTGCTCAGGTAATTAACAGATCCCATTGTGCTATGTCCATGCGAAAATTAGCTACCTTAGCAGTAATTACGAATTGTTTTTGTTGTTTTGTCTACCTACTTTTCTTTAAATTGCAATTGTATGTCGTTTCGTTATGTATTTACAATACATTTATTGCACAAGCGGTGTTTCATATTGAAACATTATCAAACGTTTATCAGTTTGATAAGACTTGTTTCTCTACTACATTTGCAATGAAATGCCAGACCTGTCGTATTATCTTTATCCAATCTGCTATAACGCAACGTTTTTATGCGAGCTACCTGAGGCTCGAGAGATAGTACAAAAAGAATCATCCGAGGCTATTATTTTGAGGAAAAAATACGTGAGCGGCTTTGTAGGTACCTGCCTTGAACCTTTCGAATTTCGGGGCAAATGTTTTTAGGTGAATCTTCAAGTGAACCGTCAGCTGTTTAAATTGTTTCTGTAGAATCGATCATTTCATTAAAGTTAAGATCTGGGGCTATTATTATATCTTTCGTTTCTTGAGTTTACTGAATTTTTGTTTCTATCCATTAGTTTCGTGTCTTCCAAAATTATTCTTATAGTTTTCTCTTATCTTCCAGGTAAATGGGACACGAGATGGACCGTGCATCAGTGTGGTGGTAGTGCGTGTACAGTTGAGTGTTAGTTAATATGTGAGACTGTGCTGTGAAGTGTCGACATGCCTTCAGACAGCGGATCGGCGTGGTCGCCGCCAGCTTCAACCAGCGAGAGGAGATTGAGTAACTCTTCAGATGGCAGCGCGGGCAGCGGGTATTCTAAAGCTGTAAGTAACTTAACCTTATTCTCGGTCAACACATTCGTTTATTCATTCTCATGGCTAGCTTGTACAATTGTATTTTTATTTAGAAACATACAACATAATATTATTTAATAAACATAAAACAATAAAAAGAGAACTTAATCAAACAAACCACTACCAATAGGCAGTTAGCTTGTTATCTTCGATAAGTATCTATACATTAATAATTCTAAGTCCTGACTGACTGACTGACTTATATATCAACGCACAACGTAAACTGCTGGTCCTAAAGACTTGAAATTTGGGGGGTGTGTTCTTTGTAAAGTGTAGGTATCCACCAAGAAAGGGTTTTTCGAAATTCCACCCCTAAGAGAGTGAAATGGGTGGTTGAATTATAAAATTTTCTTGTATGATATATCACAATATAAGAACACCAGGAAAGTTGTATTTCTCACACTTATTGTTTACTTGCTAATGTATATTTGATTATCTCAATTTTGTATCTATAGATTCTAATTACTGTGTATATTGATCCGGTTCATGAGTCCTTCGGTAATTTTATTTTTCAACCAGTCGGAATCAGTCACCAAATGAATCTATCAAATATCTATGACCCGTGAAACTGCGACACAAAAGCAAAAAGATGAAGTAGTGCAACAGCAGATGTGTAGTAACAGTAATTGGTCGGAAGTAATTTAGACGAACTCGTGGAGTAACCCGAGGTTGCAATATGTTTGTGTAATCTTTAACTTTTTGTGCTCGTTTGAATCATCTAGTCGTTAGGTTCAGTTCGTTTTTGGAACGTTGTACTGAAACTATAAGCAACATGTTTACTTTTGACTTCACTTCCGCATGTTATCAAACGAATAATAGCTTATTGTAGTTCATTATTTAATCAAGTTAAGTAATAAGAAATAGAAAACACTTTATAGATACACAAGAAGGTAGCCAAACGAATTACGTTTGTCATTACGGAGTCCAATTTCGATGTGTAATATAAAGCGCACAACATAGGCAGACAACATAGGCCCGTATTACTGAACTAAGCTCGATTGATGCTCAAATACAGATCTCATTCATTATTTAATGATTTTGTGAATGGAATCTCGTCTGGAGTAGATTCACGACTGAGCGTGGTTCTGTAATACGGGCCACAATGTTTGAATACGCACTCGCACCATTATCTAGTATAACAACCGTAAACAGCGTTTTTACCATAACCCAATTGATTATCGACGGTCCTATCCAGCTAAACCAATATTTAATTTGAAAATAAAGTAAAATACAAGCAGCCATTGATGCGTTAAGGCTTTCACTTTTAACATTGTCAATGCAATGATAACTTTCGTTATTTTCTTACTTGAAAAAATAATCTTATCCAGTCACTTTGGTCGCGGTAAAGTTAGCTTGAATATGAATGAAATTATGAAACTGATTACTTATGAGTTCTAACAGTTTTCAAGAATCAATGAATTGTTTTGCAATTGCGTTAGTCATGGATGACAAATCAATTGGGGGAAACTTAAAATTGGTTCGATGATCATTTACCTAATTTCCATCAAATTTTAATTAACCTAAAATTAAATTATTGATAAAATTTGACACACATTTGCTTTTATTATCAAAATCCTATCAAGATGAATATCGCGATATATTTTATGCTTCCTAATGTAGATAAAGAAGACGTTCTGTTTTAAAATATGAAACGATACGGCATTGGTATTTAAGAAACATTTTTCAGTCTTAAATGCTATATATGTAAAATATGTCGTCAATGTAAATTTATAGGAATTAATTAAATATAAAACCAAAACGTCCTGAGAAACTGTAAACTGGTGACTCAAACTTAAATCTACATCTGACATTGAATACTAATAGCTGTCCGGTTTCAATTTCTGTCTCACCTTGAAGATCACTACTCCTGTTACTTTAACAGTTAAGTCACCTGCTACTTTCAACTGCAAATCAGCTTTGACCATTATATCATTATCAGTAGTATTTTATTTTATTTTATAATCGTTAATACAAAACTAAACTGGACCTAAAAAACTGAAATGGACCTAAAAAACTAAACTAAGAACTTAAAATAAATAAATACTAAAAAGTGACATAACATCAGGTCACCAGAATGCTGGCTTTTATTTTGCACAAAAAGCATTGCCATTCAACGTGGTAATGCTGCCAGCATTCTGTTTCCCCTCCACCAACGGCTTAATTTTTATTTATTTAATTTTTCAGGTCTATCATTATCGTTTACTAATCATTCATTTAAAATTTTCACAATATAGCTCTTGCTTTATTCTTATTGTGTTCTTTGCAGTCCGTTATTGTTGTTGATCATCCTGTTGTTGTTAAATCTTTCTTGGACAATGACCACAATGACCGATGCTGCTTTGTCAGAATTCGAGTTAGTGAGCAACTAATGTTCTTAATCGCAACAATCATAAATAATAACCATTGTTTCACTGTCATTCAACTTCTATCGTGGTGATGATGTAGGTAGGTGATGGATTGCTTATTTTACGTTTCGGTAGAAATCTTGATCTTGAACTTGTATTGTATTGACGCAGACGAAACTATTCGCATCGTTAATTTATTATCTATGTTCATAATTTTTTTATGCGAGTAGGGAAAATTCCAAGCAACTACTGTTATTTCATATCATTTAAATATAATTCTGTATTACTAGAAAACCAAATATTATCATAACAAATCGCGGTGTGCAATTATTTAGAGGTATCAATTTTCTGCAAAGTTCGTCTAGGTAGGCACCAACGCTTTGCCAGTTATTCTACCGCCAAGCAGAAGAGCGCAAGCACTACTGTGTTCCGATTTGAAAGGCACTATAGCTAAATTACTGGGCAAATGAGGCTTTATGATCTGATCTCACAGTCGAGTAATCTTATTACCAGACTGTGCTGATGTCTCAGGATGATATGCGCAGTGCAGGGTCACGCGAAAATATACTTTCCGAGTTCCGAGTCACACTGCAACTGATATGGGCAGCCGTGTCGCTTAACATCAGGCGAACGTACCTCGTCATATCATTCCTTAAAATAAAAAGGTAGAGAGTGATCTCTCTACCTTATCTCATAATAATCGTGATCGATTATTATGAGTTGACATGTATGCTGTATTTTCTTTTTTTGAATTGATAGAGGTGACGTACGTACCGTACGTCGGTGACGTACCAATGACTGTAGTCGTTAGTGCTACATATTTTTTTCACTGCTGAACACAAGCCTCTCCCGTATCACAAAAGATTTCAATGTACCAAGGGAAACGCGACTGCCTATTCCATGGTTAGCTATTTCCTTAGCCTACGGGAAGAAACGGGGTGTTCCTATTTGCACCGACATTACACAGTTCATCTATTACCTAGTCAATTTCCCGCTAAGTTTTTTTTTTGTTAGTGAATGATGTGACGTGCTAGTCGTTCACCTGATGTTAAGCGACACGGCTGCCCATAACAGAACAGTGTCACTCGGATCTCCAAAATATATTGTTTCGTGTGACACACACACACACACACTGCGCACATCATCCTGAGACATCAGCACAGTCTGGTAATAAGATTACTCGACTGTGAGATCACATCATAAAGTCTCAATTGCCCTGTAATTTCACTAGCTACAGTGCCCTTCACACCGGAACACAGTAGTGCTAACGCACTACTGCTTAGCGGCAGAATAACTGGCAAAGCGGTGGTACCTAGACGAACTTTGCAGAAAAGTCCTACCACCTGTAAGTACCGCGTTAGTAGGTAAGCGTGCTAAGGCAGTCCGTAAAGCTACCGCAACAAACTGTATCACCGCAACCAGCAGTAACAGCGGATGTACAATCAATCACATTTAGCATATCCCTCATTCTCACGATGATGGGAATGAGTCACCGTTCATTAGCCTTGTGGGACTTAACCAGAAGTAATAGTGGAGGTAGGATGCTGACTGGTTTAACTCTTTATGACGACTAAACGGTACCTTTGTCGTGTCGGTGGGAGCTTGCTTGTAGCTTGTGTCTATTAAGAGTTCTTTTTTATGACAGCCTCTGGTGTAGTGGTTGAGCGGGTCGGCTCGACCCGGAGGCGGTGGGTTCTATTCCCGTGACAGGATTTGTGAACAAAAAAAAGACCAAATACTTGTTCTGTGTCTGGGTGTTGTAGGACCCTCGTAGTTTCTGGGTCCCTAGATACAGGGAATCCTAGTTAGGGTTCAGGATCTATGTATGTGATCTTTGGGCGTTTATTATTATTAAACTAGCTGCCGCCAATGATAAGCGATACAATGTGTCCTCTGCTTCAGACGTTAAATTGTTTTCTTTCCGAATTTCACTAAGAACGGTTCAGGCGTTTTGTTGTGACTTTTGGTCTAAACTGACTTTGAAGGGTTAACTTCGGTATATAAATAAAATACAATTCAACCAAAGTCAAAAATATTATTGCAAATATGCTATTTTTAGTACTTTTACAAATATTAGTGAGTATCTAGAAATTTACGCATTATGACAAATTACTTGTGATTTACAATTTTACAAAAAGAATGCATTTTTGTTATTATTTGCGCAGCGCGGCTTAGTATGTATTATTTTTAAAACGTGAAAGTTATTTTTAATACCAGGATATAAAAACCATACAATAAAAATGTGACAACACAAAGCTACGTAACAACTAATTACTGATAAATAATTCCTACTTTTATTTATTAGTGTTGAACAGTCGCCCTACAGACGTAAAGGTCGTCATGTCTACAACCAAGTGCTGAATACCTTTCGCTACAAAATTATCGTCACACAAGGGCGACTAGTACTTTATGACTTTTTTATTTTTTTATTCTGCTGTACCACAGACTCCTGGGTCCTAGCTTTTTTAAATATACTACTTACATATTGTTAGTTGTGTTATTACTATTAGGGAGGGACTTATTCACAAATTTTTTTCCTTTTTTCTAAAATTTTTGGACTATATAAATATTGGGAATATAAATGACTTTATTTCTTGACTGGCCCGATAGCTCAGTTGGAAGTAGCCCTGCCTTCTGAACTGTGGGTTGTGGGTTCGATTCCCACTCAGGATAAACATTTGTGTGATGAACATAGGTGTTTGTTCTGTGTCTAGGTGTTATATTGTATTATATGTATATTTACAAACGAAAAGTATTTAAGAATTGTATCGGTTATCTGGTTCCCATAATACAAGCTTTGCTTAGTTTGGGGCTAGATGGCGTTGTGTGAGATGTCCAAACATATTATTATTATTATTTCTATTTGCGTATACAGCACGAGTAGACCAGCTCCCGCAAGCAGCGCCCATTCACTTATGACTTTAGTAAAATAAATAGTAACCACCGTATTTAATTGGATTCTGTCGGAAGCTAAAGAACTCCGACGTGACTTCGCGGAAGACTTAATGAAATTAATGAACCAAGGCACTGCTTGACACATTTTAAACTTCAAAAATGAGGTTCTTTTATTCTGTTTTATTTTTTCGATGTTTATTTCAGAAATTATCACATCACACTAATATTATAAAGGCGAAAGTTTGTATGTGTGTTGGTGTGTATGTTTGTTACTCCTTCATGATCAAACGGCTGAATGGATTTGGATGAAATTCGGTACCAAAGCTAAAATACTAGATCAACATATAGGCTTCAGTTTATCCAGGAAAAGTGAAATTTTCCCGTGGGATGAGCAAATAATTAAAATATGTTGGTATATCTATGGTATCCGCGGGTGAAACCGCGGGGCGCAACTAGTAATTTATATAAAATATTTAAAAATTTCTTTTTTGTAATCGATATACTTACTTTCCTTAGAGAATTTAGAAGCTTTCAGATATATGTTCGGTAGAATCGATCAGTAATTTGGACTTTACATCAAAACAACTGAAAAAAATATGGCATCTATATCTCTGTACGAAACGAAAGAACTTGGCTTAGCCCGTTTTTTAAATGCTATTTCTTAAGCTACCCTCAGTTTTCATTTAAAGCTTTGCACACATCATCTGTAAACACAAGTGTTGCATACCTAACAACCACTGATTTATTACCCGTTAAGTTACCTTGCTAGTCATCCATGAGATCGTATTATTGCCTTCATTCCCACGCCCAAACATAAACTCTATAAAGCGTGAACTACGAACTACAATAGATTCTAGTTGCTTATGTGTGTCTATGCTAAATCCTATATCCGTGCTGTATAGATTACTAGCTTCTGCCCGCGGCTTCGCCCGCATGGCCTATAGGAAACGAATGGCATATTTTCTGCCGAAACAAACATTATAAATGCTCTCAAAAATTTTCATAGATAATTTCAAACACCCATTTCACCCTCTAGAGGTTGAATTTCGAAAAACCATTTCTTAGTAGTTACCTACAGTTTATAAAGAACACACCCTCCAAATTTCAAGTCTCTAGGACCAACGGTTTGGGCCGTGCGTTATAATATATAAGTCAGTCAGTCAGTCAGGACTTTGAATTTTATATGTACAGACTAGCTGATCTGAACTAAATCGGATATCTCTTTATCATACTTACTCCGATTTGTATTATAATAATAATATTTATGGAAATTTCACACAGCGCCATCTAGTCCCAAACTAAGCAAAGCTTGTACTATGGGAGCCAGATAACTGATACAATACTTAAATACTTTTTGTTTGTAAACACATACATAGAATACAATATAACACCCAAACACACAACAAACACCTATGTTCATCACACAAATGTTTGTCCTACACTACGGTTAACAAATTTTGCGAAAAACTTGAGTGTTAATCCCTTCTCTTGTCAAATACTTCATCTGTCACCACACCCAGAATATATACAAACCGTGGGCTGCTCCGGCGCACCTGATGACTGCAGAGTACTGGAATTTGTAACGACCTTCAGTATTGAACTCGTCGATAGCTCAAACATTGACTGCTAGACACTGCAGTTAGTTGTTTATGAATTGATTATCAAGAAAATCACACTAATCACATCACACTAATTTTATAAAGGCGAAAGTTTGTATGTGTGTTTGTGTGTATGTTTGTTACTCCTTCACGCTCAAACGGCTGAATGGATTTGGATGAAATTCGGTACCAAGATAGCTTATACACTGGTTTAACATATAGGCATATACATTTTATCCCGGAAAAGTGAAATTTTCCCGTGGGATAACCAAATTATTAAAATACCTTTTACACGCGAGTGAAACCACGGGGCGCAACTAGTGTATTATAATTTCAGTCAATCCGTCGGTTGCCACTAATTTGTATAATATAGAATAATAATCGTCAAATTTATTAGCCAATAATTCAGTTATTAAATAAATAAATATTAAAATATCTGCGGACATTTCACACAGCGCCATCTAGTCCCAAACTAAGCAACTATTGTATTATGGGAACCAGATAACTCATAGAATACTTATAATACGTTTTGTTTTTTAAATACATACATTTAGAATACAATATAACACCCAGACACAGAGCAAATACAGATGTTCATCACACTAATGTTTGATCCTGATCAAATGTTCCTGAGTGGGAATTGAACCCAAGACCTACAGTTGAGCAGGCAGGGCTACTACCAACTGAGCTATCAGGCCAGTCCACACTTACATACGCCATAATGGACGACACTTTCATTCTCTGTTTTTTTCAATTACAAATGGTTATTTGGACTATGATCAATCTATGACAATAACATTTGTTTTGGCGCGGAAAGGAAAAGGTCGAACAGCAGTCAGTTCCCGGTGGTCGGGAACTGACTACTGTTCTTTGTTTTCCAATTTCGAGCTCACGTTTCTCGTGCTTGGCCAAAACTAATGAAGGCTTGATAAAAAATACAGAGTTTTCTTAAAACAGGTTGTTTGATGTGTTATGAAGGATCATGAATGAAAAATGCAGATAAATCTAAATTATATCACACAATTATTAGTCCGACGTATGATATTTCCGTGTTAATTCCATTCAAAAGGCGCATTTCATACCGAAATGTCAGAGAAACATATCTACTTATAGCTTTTATTCCGCCGCATACCAACCCACGCCCATAGAATAAAAATCTAGAAAATTCCACGCTGCACCTGACAGCCACATAGATTGCTTCGTAGTTTCTACGCGTTGACATTTGCAGCGACCTTCGGAAACCAATGAACAGGTCCGATACACATCGGTGTAGAAAGGTCACTTAAATTATGGCTAATAATAATAATATAGTAATAACGCCCAACGATCACATACATAGATCCTGAACCCTAACTAGGATTCCCTGTGTCTAGGGACCCAGGAACTACCAGGACCATGGTCCCACAACACCCAGACTCAGAACAAATATTTGCGTTTGTTGAGTGGATTCCAATGCATGATTTTCCGAGACAGAATTATGCAGTTCATAGGTATTTAGATAAACTGACATCAACACGTGTTTGGTGCTTCCAACATCTGTCGGCGTCCAACCCCGACTAAATAACTACGGGAATTCGACAACCTCTGTGGTGTGGTGGTTGAGCAGGTCGGCTCATAATCCGGAGGCGGTGGGTTCGATTTCCGCCATATAGAACATAGAACCAGTATTTGTGCATAGAAAAAAAGCTCAAATACTGGTTCTGAGTCTGGGTGTTGTGGGACTACGGTCCTCGTAGTTCCTGGGGCCGTAGACACAGGGAATCCTAGTTAGGGTCCAGGATCTATGTGTGTCATCGTTGGGCTTATTATTATTTATTTATTTAATTAGGTACATACTTAGCCGCAGTCGTAAGTTAACACGAACATGTGCTTTGCGCTTACAACCTCCGTCGGCGCCCGACCCCGACTAGGTACCTACACGTATTAGGTACTTAGCCGATAGGACTATATCTTAGTAGTGTGAATCAAACTTAAAGGCGGTTGCGAAGTCGGCGCAAAGCGCTGCTCAGTTGCAAATAATGGGTGTGCTAGCGGTGCACTTTAAGTTTAAATCATACTCTACTGTCTAAACGTCACCTTACCGATTTTTTTTTATGTTTTGGCTCCACACTTTTGTATATTTAGCCACTGTCAAGTAATTGATAATTTATCAAGTTAATGATATTTCACGCAAATATGTGTCAAGTTACAGTCGAAGTCATCAAGTCAAGTCATAGTCTAGTCAAAGTCATACTCCTAGTAAAGTGGTGGCAACTTTACTTGAAGCTTTTATGGAGTTTTGGAAACAACACGAAAAGAAACGTTTCACCATCATTATACCATTTTCCCACACTCACGCCTCCAGCACTTAACGAATAAAATGCCACCAATTTTATACACTAACACTGAAAATAACACAAGTTTTGGAAAATAATACAATGCGGTGACGCAATCTTTTTCGCTTTTCCGCCTAAACCAACCGATTTTTTAAACTGTGACCTTACTTACACTGCAAGAAAACTCATGACTTAGGTTATATTGTACATATCAAACTGTATTTAATTTATCCAAGCCCAACATAAAAGACGTAATGTAAAAGAATTTGGTCTATCATTTACATAATGCTTTGAATATGCAATAGACATTACACACCTATAATATTATAATTAAGCAGTTATTATAATTCATCTACATTATAAATAATAAACTGTTGCAGAATGTCTGTTTGGATATCGTGAAGTTTATCTCCAATTTGCTTCTTTCATTTTTTTTTTTTTTTTTTTTTTTGGACATCTCACACAACGCCATCTAGCCCCAAACTAAGCAAAGCTTGTACTATGGGAACCAGATAACTGATACAATACTTAGATACTTTTTGTTTGTAAATACATACATAGAATACAATATAGGTTCTTAGCCAGCGCTTAGCGCTCATCATTCGCAGTGGAACATATATTTCTTAAAGTCATTCACAAAATTCCATTTATAAGTCTTAGTATGACTGTACAAAATGATAGGTTCTTTAAGTTCACAAATGAAACACATCATAAAACTTACTAGTTTAAAAAATTACAAAAAGTATTTCCGCTTTTTTCTGCTGTGCACAAATACTTACAAATATAATACAAAAAGGTTTATTTTATTACTTAATGCAAAAGTTTGTCAATGATTATGTGTATTTGCCATACGAGTGCAGCCACGTGCAGAAGCCAGTTTAAATATTGAATTAGTGAGCGCGGTTTCTTTCTACGAACCAGTCTGAAGAAAGTCGCGTGATGAGGTTACATCACAACACGCATTGGGTCGTGTATCATAGTAAGAGGTGGCAGGTTTATAAAAAAATGTTATTGCTATGAATAAAATATGTTTACTGTGAAGCCTTTTTACTGAATGCGATTTGAGGCATCGAATATGTAAAGAGTTATTTTTCTGTAAAGGGGATAAATATCTAATTTCAAACTAAATACTACCAGTAGGTAGCGTACGCAACATGCTGGCAGCATTGGCATTGCTGACTGGCCCTCTAGCTCAGTTGGTAGTAACCCTGCCTTCTGAACTGTGGGTTGTGGGTTCGATTCACACCCAGGACAAACATTTGTGTGATGAACATAGGTGTTTGTTCTGTGTCTAGGTGTTATATTGTATTATATGTATATTTACAAACGAAAAGTATTTAAGAATTGTATCAGTTATCTGGTTCCCATAATACAAGCTTTGCTTAGTTTGGGGCTTGATGGCGTTGTGTGAGATGTACACACATATTATTATTATTATTGTCCCGTTGAATAGCAATGCTTATTCGTTGTGCCGAATAAGTGCCAGCATTTTGGTCACGCGTAGCATCGACCAGGCGCTCTGATATACTTTTGAAATTAAATATGAACATTACTTATTGCTAAGTAATGTGTGCAACGACATCTTGCGAATTTGACAGGTCACCGGAGGTTTTCCTAGAATAACAAACAAAAATAGATCTATTCCTTAATCCGGTTTGCAATTTGACCCCTGAGGTTTCGGGGTACTGTAAAATAATAACTATTATTGATTTATGACTTTAAACTGTGCGAGTGACATGCGTAGTATTAAATCAGGAAGCCGGCGCGTTTAACGAAGTATGACGTGATGAAAATTTATAGTTTATTGGACACTTCTAACTCCAGATTTCTTATAGTTTTTATGTCGGATGAAAGAACGACGTTGCAGCTTTTACTTTTTACTAGCTGATCCGTCCTGGCTTCGCACGGGTGAATTAGTAAAACGCGGTCAAACGGGATAAAAAGTATCTTATGTCCGTCTCCTGGTTCTAAGCTACTCTTACCTACCCACCAATTTTCAGCCAAATCGGTTCAGCCGTTCTTGAGTTATAAATAGTGTAACTAACACGACTTTCTTTTTTATATATAGATTTAATTATATTGCAAACGTCAACATTCAACTGGTTAACGAAACTTGGACACAAAGATTTTAATAAGTATCCCAATGCTGCCTTCTACACTTGAGTTACATACCGAATTCAGTCAAGGGCTCCCAACATGATAAGCTATCGGAATTATTTTTTAATTAACCTAACTTGAAAAGTTTAAAGGTTATCCAAGAATTTGATTATTGTATAGCTACCTACTTTTCCTATATTTGTATACCTACATCAACTTATTAAAATCTACTTCGCACAATTTTTGAACGCAATCTTGTCTGAACATGACTGACCTAGTTATGTACTGATACTAAATAACAATTAAATCGATTTCCGTACCAGTTCCATTAGATATCAAAACGAGCCGACCTGGCCTGTATCTGATCTATCAGGAAGTGAGGCCTGCAACAAAAACTGTACCTTGAACTCTATTGTATGGTAATAAGCTGTAGTGTTGCTTAATCTATAGTTTGTAAATGAAGTGCACTGGAAAACAGTGATTGAAGTCCATGATTTATTTACCTGTTATATTTTTCTAACTAAAACGTGACGTTTCGCTCAAACCCCCTTCTCTTCAATCACCAAAATATGCTAAATACTGGCTAAGTGTCCAATGTCGTCCTCCAATTATAACTCAGATATTCTAGTATGAAAATCACAAAATGACTACAATTTAATTACTTACATTTATTAATTATTATTTGCTATTTTATTGTGACTTCACATAATATAGACGCTGTCCAATCCTCAAACACCGAGGTAAGCAACTGTTACATATTTTATTTCATGAAGCAGGAATTGTCGCACTTGACCTCAAAACTATTGGTTCAACTTTCAGCTGACAAGCGAAAGTGGCCGCTATTCTGAATACCATAAGCATAACTTGAAAATGCATTTTATCTGTTCAATTTGCATGCAACTTTTTAAGTTGTATTTTACCATACAACATTAGAACATGAAAGTATGAAAATAAAGTTCAGTTTTGGAAAACTTAGTTATCTGCTGAAACCGAGATCACAGATATTGCACGTTCTGTAAAAGCAAGAAACACGAAATATTTTGCGGTACTGAGACTGCCTCGTGTATTGGGTTTGCTTTCCTTTTCCATAAGAATGTAATTCATTGAATTTTGTCTTCGAAAACTGGACATAACTACTCGTATGTGCAAGTGTTGTACGAGTGTTTAACGCTATTCATCTAAGGTCAAATTCTGGTTAAGGCATATTTACATGAATCTAGTAGACGGTAATTTTCTCGATACAGAACTATCTTCTTTCTTGTCACACAGCTAGTTTTTGAAATGTGACAGAAGGAAATGGAGTCGAATGTACTGTCAATGGGAGCTCTAGAGAAGATAGTTTTAAGAATTATTAAGTCGAAGTATCATGCACATAGAAATTCGCATTTTCAATTCCAACAATAACTCTATTTTTCTCTCGATGTATATCTATGCCGTTGGTCCTGTTAGAAGCTACGGTCTCAGTAGACACCCATCTCGGAGTCAAAGAAACTAAGAGTTGCTTTCAACCATCTAGCTTCATGCTATAGAGAACGAAACACGTCACACAGTCATAGAGCTTTCAATGCATCTCCCGTACACAAAAGCGAAACTAGCGCATGAGCCACTTGTTTTGTTCGAGGTTCGTTTAGCGCGCAAACTGGAGCATGTGTACTCGCCTTAGTTCGCCTTTGAGTCAGAATGAATAGATCTGTTATCTGTCGAAATAAGGACACGTGTGGAAAGATTTTTAAAGACTAGTTTAGAATGACTTGTCTAGACTTGTCGGAAAATTTTACTTTTCCGGGATAAAATGTAGCTTATATGTTAATCCAGTGTATAAGCTATCTTGGTACCGAATTTCATCCAAATCCATTCAGCCGTTTGAGCGTGAAGGAGTAACAAACATACACATACAAACTTTCGCCTTTATAATATTAGTGTGATTAAGCTAGATGCTGATTGGTGTTTGAACTCTTATACTTTGTGTAAGAAAAAAGACTCAATACTCAAGTGCAAGCACGTAGGTTAACGATGATGGAATCAGATATAAGAGTTTTGTCAATTTGCTTAAATTTCTCGTGAACTTAACCTAGATCGATTTCAACAAAAAAACAATAAAGCTAAGAACAAAGAAAAATCACGCTACAAACCTATCTCGTTCCAATAACCACATAAAAGCCTTGAAATTGGACCACAATGTCCAACAATAAACGCAAAAAACGGATCGTGCGTGGCTAACTTTCAATCGTCACTTGCTGTCATTCAGCATTCACGCGACGAAAGTGTACTATTATCTACCTTGTTTCATATAAAACAACCGTGTTAACTTCATCTGTAAATGTCATTCGAGAACTCTCCATCATATAGATCAGTCTTTTTTTAATAACTACTCTGCTACTTTGGGGTGAAACCCGTTAAACGTTATCCTCATAATTAAGCCAATTTAACCGGCTGGGCAGCTCGTGACCCTTGGACAAATAGTCGAATTCTTGGAAATCTAGAGAAGTCTAAGAAATGGCCGCTCACTGAGATAATTTCTGCACTATGTACCAATGATAATTATGAGAAAGATTATAGAGACACGTCTTTCTTGCAAAAGCAAAACTTTCAGAGTCCTACAGGGTAAGCAATGCATTGGTGATGCCTCCTCTGGTGTTACAGATGTCCATAGGCTACGGTGACCACTCCCCATCAGGCCCACCTGATGTTAAAGATGTTAAAAGAAGGGAGCTGTTGTAACGAAAAAAAACTGCTGGAGATTTCTATCTGGTTTATATTCCACTAGATTTCCTCCGTGCATTGCGCTGTTAGGTACATGGGAAGTGAAGCACTTTCGTAAGACGTAACCTCTCCATCTTAATTGGGACCACTTTAGGCGAGATGTTCAACGGTTACCACACTCATAAGTATCTCACGGCTTGTGGCAGCCCAGTATTTATCGGACACGCATTACTGACATGGTGAAATACCTATATTGCCTAGATTGATTCATACACATATAATTAAGTTTACGTACCAAGCTAGTCAAGCTATCAAGAGACTCATCCATTGTCCAGATCAGATCCGCATTCTAGATTCTTGAATCGGTCTTGTACTCGTGATTTCGATCGATTTGAGCTCTGATTTGCGGCTTGTTACTGAGTACTAGGACTGTCATCAAAACCATGACCTTTAAAGCCATCCTAACAGTAAAAAATATAGTAATTTTTCTAGTCATAGTAGTTATTAAACACTTTATCGTTAATAGATTTATTAATTCTTGCTGCCTGTGTGAAATTCGTGATAAGAAACTTCTGTTCCGTGTCTAGGATGTGTTCATCATCCATAGTTTTGTACTTGTATAGAAAGGCTAGTTCATTGGAATATTTTTTAAGATCATTTCTAATCATAACTGTTTTATTGTTACGTCACAACTTGTAGGGAAAATGCTGATATTGTTTAAAAAAAGAAATTAAAAGTCGGAACAGTGTTGATCGGTTTTATCATTACACCGTCTAGTACTAGTATACGAGACTGAAGTGATCTCAATTGCCACTACGCGTTGGCACCGTGACTCAGCTGACCTATTTAATAGCAGCGATCTTAAAGTTATCTTTACAACAAATACAAATATTTAAAACTTGTTTCTTTGTTGGTTTTTTTTCAAAACTGTCTGTCTGTAACAATTTAGTGAACTAACTAAATGAATTAAAAGTTTTTAAAGAAGATTTTGTGACGGTTCTGGTTATTCGGTACTAGTAGGACGATCTGATTATTTCCGCGGCAAAGAGACGTTTACTTCAAGGGAGAGAATAGAAGTTTTAAGGTCAACTGTGTTAAATCTACATAGTAGAGAAGATAATACAATTTAAATGTATTCGAGCAAGTTTATATTGGTTTATTACACATGTTCAACCATTTCATACATTTCTGATATTAGGCAACCTGCTTGTTACTTATAGAGAAAGTTTGCAGTGTAGCTTGGGGTAGTTGCTGGATTAAGAGAAAATTTTTAAAAGATCAAGGAGAATGTCATGGTCTAAGAGGCCTATGCCCAGCAGTGGGCAATAAAAAGTTAATGATAATGATAACGACACTGATGAGGATAACGATGCTGATGAGTAAAAGGAGAGTGAAGAGATGGTAATTGCTTTAAATATCTTCCAACTTAATGGATTTTATCCAGTTATGCACCATATATCAAACAATTGCGAATTCAGCCTGCTTACAAATTCTGACTCTGAATAATGACTGAATCTGACAACATTATAGAAGGAAGGAGAAGAGGAGGCATATTATACAGATCAAATAAAAGAGAATATAAATTTCATGTCTTATGGAGAAGTCAAAGTATTGGCTGAATACAGAACAGACAGAAAAAATGGACACTTAGTCTACAAATATAGACGAAGCCGTAAACGAACACTAGACTTTATTATCACTCACAGTAACGTTATTGATCCTAGTTGACAACAGATACATAAAGTTTCATTATGGGTTCAGATAATTAGAACGAGATAACCAATTAATTGATTAATCAATTTAATTAAGCAGTAGTTGTTTAGGTTAAGATGGAGATAAGGAATGTGTGTTTAGTGTTTACACAATACTTATCTCTGATTGGATGATTATTCATATCATAACGCAACGGAATATTTTGCGGTAGTTAGTACGTTATAGACATGTAAATACACCTTAGTAGTAAAGTGAAAGTCACAGTACGTGTCCAGGAAACAACAAAGCCCATACTATTACAAAGGAAGGAACGAAGAAACAGGTTGAGGTTGGCATAGCGGAACTATATAAACCCACTGCAGTCAAAGTAAGAAATTTACTGCGGACACACGGAGAAAGATCACCAAATTCTATAGGACAGACACACTTATTGTAAGCTAGCAAAACTCACTAATAATTTTCTGAATTTGAAAATGCAAGACCTCCGCTTTATGGTGGGTATTGTCACTGTAACCTCGACCATCACCTGCACAAAATAGGTGCCACTGATAGCGCCCTGTGTCGGGATTTCATGCAAGAAAACAAGACTGTAGGACACGTGCTTCTATATTGCACAGCTAAAGAAAAGACTAAGAGCTGGATAAAGGAGCTGGGTTGGCTTAGTGAGATGCTGGCAGGGCCAAATGCACATTAAACCCCATGCAGGACGACAGTGCAGGCCTTACCGCTACCAAATAGAATAAGGATATGAACACCAGAGACAAACATTTGTTGTACTAATTGTCATGTCGCTAAGACATTCCCTTTTTTAGGGGAGGAATTCCCTCGCCAAAGCCAAGGTGTATGTGGGACAAGACCCCCCTAACACCCCTCCCCCGTAATCCGTCCTCTGCCGGAATGGCGTGAGATGGGGTGGCGCTAGCATTCATCATCTGCCAAGAATTCCCCGCCACCAATACAAATAACTCATTCGTTTCCGATTAATACTATATCTCCATTACTAACGTAACTATAACATAATGACTTAATAACACAATGAACGTGACTGCTTATTGTGCAATAGTATGAGATCACCGAGCCATTGTTTATCTGCACTGCAATTATGAGCCATCTTAAGAGCTCACTGTTTGCAATGCGACTTAATGCGTCTTCACTTTTCTTTATTGATAAATCTAATTACTACATTGCAACTGCTTGCGCTTAGAAACGATCTGAAAAATGAACAGTTCTAACTTCCACCATTCTTGTTGATATTAGTCATACACACAGTAATTGGACTGTCCGAATGACAGACATGAAACGGACAGTTCAAATTTTGAGACCAGACCATTTCTGTCCATTTCATTCGCAATATTTGCGCGAAGAGAATCTCAAAATCTTACTTTGTCAAAGCAACTCTGGGCTTTTTTCTAAAACCTCACTGACCTCGCCGCGCCGGCGACGTACGGGATTCGGTATGTTAGCTGTAATGGCCGTGGTCCATAGGGTTCACTAGACGTAGTTTTCTCGACCCTCTTCTCCCTGTAATGACCCAAGCTGAGACTCGTACCCTAGAGGTGCTTTTGAGCTAGTCGCCCCACAACACGTTAATTATGTATTTTGTGCTCCCACTATTCTCGGCTTAGTACATTAGGTATGTGCCTCCCTGATGCTGTAAAGGCAAACCCCGATCAAAAATATACTTATGTCAGGAAACAACCCAAATATAATTACTAACATAACTGCTCGTCCCAAATCAGGTTTAAATCTACTCGACCGTAAAAATAAGATAATGGTACACGCACGTTAGCCTATTCACGTAAATTCGTGCCTAGAACCTGTTCCTTGTAATCACTAACTAATTAATTACTTACTGATCGTTAATTTAGGCTGATGGTAAGCAATTATTGTTACCCATACTGGGTGTAATTAGTTGAACACTAATTGGACGGGCAGGTATGATAATTAGTCATTGTTTTTGGTGACGAAATTTTGATTGTCTTATTTAGACGGTAGCTTACGTTTTAGTCGCACGATGATAATTTCTACTTTGTTGACTAGTCAGATGCTCTGTAACTAAAAACCTTACGTGAATTTCGTAATTTACAAGAACAAAAGTTGAAAATATTGAAACAAAATAATAAAGAACTAAAATTTTAATTTTAGACGTGTCAGATGCGAAGTTTATTCATAAATGCATTGTATGCCGAGAGCCAACGTGCCACCAGTTTTGAAGCAAAATGAACTTGGAAATTATTATCTGCCAAGAAACTTGATATTCAGTTATGCAGTCAGAAAGTGACACTCTAAATTGCTAAATCTATGTAAAGAAATAATGATTAAAGATCGCATTACTAAAAATACACATGACAAAAGCAATATATCCAAACAATGACAACTGCTTAGGTATCGTTTTCAGAATAAAAGAACAAAAACAGACATGCCACTCAATAAAATGTCAAGAGCACGCTCCCAAAGTACCTATCGTAATTTACAGTCATGACTAACCAACAGAGGTAGCCATCTAATTTGTACCACAATGAACCCTTTGTCTTGCAATTAACTTTACTTCTCGTTTATTCGTCAAATTAAAATGCATTTTCAATTTCTAACATGTACCACTGCTGGCAACGAAGGGTCAGGATCAAGATTATGAACGATACCTACTTTAAATAAAAAATATTAATGAATCTACTATATATATACTACAGAGGTGTTTTACAGTGTTGTTGCAGAGTTAATGGAGAATCTTCAATAAATTAATTTAAATTTTGAGTGGGACTTGCCATCCAGTGGGTCGAAAAACAATTACACGCGAAGCCTTAGAGATGCATGGAGAGGCACTTGCTGTATCTCTAGACGTCTCTAAGGCATTTGGTCGGGTCTGGCACGACGGTCTTCTGAATAAGCTTCCATCTTACGGACTACCTGCTGGTTTGTGCACTTGGATATCAGACTTTTTGAGGGAACGATCGCTTAGAGTAGTTCTTGATGGCTGCTCTTCCGATCAATTAGCTATTAATGCTGGTGTACCTCAGGGGTCAGTTCTTTCAGCAACACTATTCTTACTCCACATCAATGATTTGCTAAAGCCCGGTACCTTTGGGTATGCAGATGATAGTACTGTTGTTGAAAGATACACATCCAGTGCCCGAGCCAGTGGTGACGATGTCCGGATTGAGAGAGAGGCTATGGTTGAGCGCATGAACCTGGCTTTGAAAGCCGTGTCCGATTGGGGCGATGCTAACTTGGTTAGGTTCAATGCTGCAAAAACACAGGCGTGTTTATTCACTGCGAAAAAGAGCCCACTCCATCTGGCTCCTTCATTCCGTGGTGTATCTGTAAGTTTAGGAAACCATCTTGAGCTTTTGGGTGTTGATCTCACGTCAAACCTAAACTTTGGATCCTACATCGAGTCCAAAGCCAAAGTAGCTTCAAAAAAACTCGGCATATTGTCCAAGGTAAGGCGGTACTTCACACCTGGACAGCTTTTAAATCTGTATCAAGCACAAGTCCGATCGTGTATGGAGTACTGCTGCCACCTGTGGGACGGGTCTGCCAAGTACCAGCTTGAGGCTCTGGACTCGATTGAACGGCGTGCCAAAAGGCTCATTGACGACGACACTTTGGTTGGTGAAAGGCTCCAGAGCCTTGCACATCGACGTAAGGTGGCAAGTCTGTCGGTTTTTTACAGATTACACCACGGTGAATGCGCTCAAGAACTGCATGATCTAATTCTCCCATCACCATTCCACTACCGGACTACTAGACGCTCGGCTAAGCGCCATCCTTTTGTGGTCGAAATACCACCCATTCGTACCAAGCGATTTGACTCAACGTTCTTAATTAGAACGGCTAAGGAATGGAATGCCCTGCCAGCGTCTGTGTTTCCGGCGAAATATGACCCGGGCGTGTTCAAGAGAAGAGTGAATAGGTATTTACTTGGCTAGCATGCTACACCTTCGATCGCATCGTCACTTCCCATCAGGTGAGAGCGTGGTCAAATACTAGACAAGTTTGAAGTAAAAAAAAAAAAAAAAAAAAAAAAAAAAACGCATGATTGCTTTTAATTAAAAATAATACTCTGTGACAAGTTTTTTTCTTATAAATACCACAAGGTTTAAACAGGAAGTTAAGTTTAATTGTTAGAGAAGTAAGTAAAAAAATTTTCAAACTTACACAATAAATGTTTCAGTCTTTTTGCAGACAACTTTGAATACCAACTAACGTAACATTTTTAGCGTTAATACAATCCGAGACTCAATATTATGTATAAATCCAAAATTCCCAACAGATCCAAGTTGCACAACAAGCCATAAAATGCTGTTTATCTATTGCTTTATCCGACACGATCTAAACAAAACATGCAATGTTTATAATTAAAACTTCCATCAGTGTGTTGCAACGACCTTCCCGTCAGTTCATCACAACAGCTACTGATGAATATTCTGTGACATGCTTCTTTAATGTGATTAATCATTTCAAGACATGCCTATTGTGTTTTTCCATTTCTGTTATTGTGCATAATCTTTGAGTAACGTTGTGTGTGTGCCTTTTTTTGCCTACTAGCCTAGCAGCTGTCCACGGCTTTGTATGCATGGATTATTGTAAAGTTTTATCTGTTTTAATCGTATTTTATATCTCTCATAATATTAATATGTGTGGACATCTCACACGCCATCTAGCCCCAAACTAAGCAAAGCTTGTACTATGGGAACCAGATAACTGATACAATACTTAGATACTTTTTGTTTGTAAATACATACATAGAATAATACTTTCGGGGTCCAAAGCTTGAACTGTCTCCTTATTTACAGGCGTAATCGAAACTCTAGATTGGAGTTTTTTTTTCTTCTTCTTTACCAGCAGTGGGTAGAAAGCTTTTTTTTTTTCAAACTCATGTATTTATTATTATGAATACTATATTGCTTGCTATATTTGACAATTAGCGCTTTGTAATTTTGTATGCTTAAAATAATAAATTAAGGATTTTGAATTTGACTCGTAAATAATAGGTTATTAGATTTGACTTTGACTTCAGGCGAGTCATAGCTCCTTTTTTTGACGAGGTCTCTGTTTAAAGTTGAAAATCTCAGATCATAATTTTATGTCAAACTGGGTGTGCGCATGGAAATGTGTTAATTTTGTGAGTTTTATAGATTACATGACATACGGATTCCTAATAAATATTTTATTATTTATTAATATATATAGCTGGTTATTCCATTAGAACACCACAGTTTGTCTATTTAATTTGGAAAAAAATGTTTTGTTATCTTCGAAATTTTTGAGAAATACATGACATACATAATTGAACGGATGAGATCAAGAAGGGTTTACCTGGGAAGTGTTTATGGGTATCGTTGGATTCAGCGTGAAATTATCTACAATAATACATTATCAAATCCGAAATGAGGCTTAAATCTCGAGGTTGTCAGTTTAAAAACGGTTTATCTGACACAAGAATACAGTTCGCTTAGCATAAAAACATTATTACCGTGATTGTACGATTTAGTACTATATTTTGTATTTTAAAATAGAATGAATATCGAGATCTTTGAACTCAGCTTCTATTGTACTTCCTTTTCGACGTGTAACCGATTCATTCATGTCAATACGGACATAATAGTAACTAGTGATTCTGTAGTAATATGTACAGCGTAATGATAGCACAGTATAAATAATAACACTATAGCTATGTAGTTCTGTCTCTGTCTATTGAATTTGAAATTAGCAAAGATAAAACAAGAGGAAACATTGTGTAATTTTACCCAATCCCACAGTTACGCAGCAAAGAGCTGGTGTTCTCAACAAAAGACGTGACTATACATAAATAATACATTTAAAAACACATTCTGACACAAACAAACGAGTGACCAACTTTAAATCAATTACCGACGAACAATACCACCAATAAATATTACCCAATAATAAATAACCTGACAGCACTAACTAGTCACTAACAACAATTGACTCGACAAAAACTACAAGGAAACAATCTGGCTGATCGATATCTGATCTGATGACATTGTGTATTAAAGCACAGAAGGTCAACTATCAATTATTATCGTGTAATGAGTGGGCGCACTGTGTTAGATTTACTGTGAGATAGTTACGTCATTTTTATTGTATTTTTTTGGGTTCACAGGAATTTTTGACTTACCCAAAAGACAATGATCACAGTCGTAGTTATAATTAATTGTAATATAGCTGCTATAATGACGTGAAATCGTTTGTTCCGGAATCATAACAACGAATTTTTATAGGTCAAAGTGCTTTCATTCTATACCAGCTATTGCCCGCATAGAATAAAATAATAGGTCTTTACCTATGAAATTGCCGTATTGCAGTACAGACTTTTTCAAACAAAAAAAAGTTTTGATTGGCTATGAATTCTAAATTCAAATTAATTTTGTTTTAAAAATATGACATTCTATTTACAATATAAGTCTTTTGTTTATTGATTAGCGTTGTATTTTCATTAAATTTCAACATTTTTCCTCATAAAGGATACTTTGAAATTTCGTGTAATTATGGAATATGAGTTCTGTCGTGGCACCAACGCGGCACAAACGACACGTAACATCAACGACGTTTACGGAGAGAACTGTACAAACGAATGTACAACCCGTTATTGGTTTGCTCGGTTCCGTTCTGGGAATTTTGACTTGAAAAATGAACCTCGTGGTCGTCCGGAAACTTTGGTCAACAATGATGAATTAAAGGCGATTGTGGAAGCTGATGAATCTCAATCTACAGCTGAGCTGGCAGCAGCTTTTGATGTTAGCATCAAAACAATATTGGTCCATTTGCGACAGATTGGCAAGATAAAAAAGCTTGATAGATGGGTGCCCCACGAACTTAACGATCGCCAGCGCAACGTACGCGTCGAGACTTGCCTTGCGCTGCTTAACAGGCACAGAAATGAAGGAATTTTGAACCGAATTGTTACGTGCGACGAAAAATGGATTCTTTTTGACAATCGAAAGCGCTTAGCAAGTTGGTTAGATCCTGGTTCGGTACCAAAGCAATGTGCAAAACGAAAAATGACCCCTAGAAAGGTGATGGTCACAGTTTGGTGGTCTAGTGCTGGTGTGATTCATCATAGCTTTTTACAAAACGGCGAGAGCATTACTGCAGATGTGTACATTGAAGAACTGACCACAATGATGGCGAAACTCGCACGTCTGCAACCAGCTTTGGTCAATCGGTCGTCTCCACTGCTACTTCACGACAACGCGCGACCCCATACTGCACAACAGACCGTCTCTAAGCTGCATGAGTTGGGTTTGGAAGCTCGCCCTCATCCGCCATACTCACCAGATCTTGCGCCTACCGACTATCACTTTTTCCAAAATTTGGACAACTTTTTAGCGGGAAAAAAATTCAATTCCCGAGAGGCAGTACAAAACGCCTTTGAAGAGTTTGTTGTCTCCCGTCCTGCTGATTTTTTCAAGAAGGGCATCCATAAACTGCCACAGCGTTGGCAAAGATGCATTGATTGCAGGGGTGATTACTTTGAATAAAAGAAATAAATAAGTTCGAAAAAAAAATACTTTAACTTTTTTCAAACAAAACGGCAATTTCATAGGTAAAGACCTAATATTAAAATGCAAATCTTAACTAATCGTCAATAGTCAATAGTCATTTATTCATATAAAATACACGTCTGAAATTAGATAATAATATAAATAGAATTGTACAATACAAGCGGTACAAAATAACATATAATAATAAATTAATAAAATAACATATCATTATATAGAAAATCAATTAATAATACAAGGGAATGTCGAAATAATATATCATAAAATTAAAAATAGCAATGTCAATAATTTAAAAGTACACTAATATAAATTTAATCCATTATACATGCTTATTATTTAAAAATTCTGCATAGTTATAAAATGTTTGGTTGATAAGCCAACGCTTAAGCTTTAGCTTAAAATATCCCAAATTTGGGGTCCCCGTTATCTCATCTGGTAGATGATTATAGACCGTCGGCCCCATGACATGCGTCAACTTGTCAGACTTCGCAAGTGACCGTTTTACGGGTGCTAGCTTCCCCTTGCTGCGAGTGCTATATGTATGGGACTCGTCACAATTGTTATTACAATAAAAATTCAAAGTAAGACAGGGCCTTGTGTCAATAATGCCCGTTACTACTAGTCTATTAAAATATTACGTTTTTTTTTTGTTTGGTTTTGGCTCCACACTTTTGTGTATTTAGCCAGTGTCAAGTAATTGATAATATCTCAAGTTAATTAATATCATATAATGTGTCAAGTCACAGTTCAAGTCATCAAGTTAAGTTATGACTTAGTCTAGTCTAGTCAAGTCATACCCCTAGTAAAGTGGTGGCAACTTTACCAGAAGCTTCTGTGGAGTTTTGGAAACAACACCACTTATACCATATATATACCACTTTCCCACGCTCATGCCTGTAATCCAGCACTTAACGAAAACACTGAAAATGACACAAGTTTTGGAAAATAATATAATGCGGTGACGCGATCTTTTTCGTTTTTCCGCCAAAACTCGATTTATTAACTATTACGCAGAGTTATTAACTAAACTTTGAGGCCAGACAATACCATAGAGTATAAACTAATCAGAAGCGAGCCGACCATATATTACACAAAATAATTGCCTACCGGCTATCTTCCAAACATGATTAGAATCATAATAACCGCTGTCAAGTGTTAAAAGGACCCAAGGGCGTTAGAACTGTCATCTGCGAAATCATTAACGAAATAATGTTTTTTGAGCAACATTACCAGACAATGCCTTTCGTGACTGTAGGACGTATTGAGGTAGAGGCCACTGTAATTAAATGCTTCTAGGGTTCTGTAGACCAGTAAAGAGACTGATGTGACACAGTATTCAGTACCTTGAGAATGTGACTCAATTTTAGGCATTAATTAGAAACACTATATTATTTCATTTGTTTATTTCATAAGTTTAATATTTTGTATTCATTAGTTTTAGAGCGATTATGGCTCAGCGGTAATCCAGTTATCTGGTTCCCATAGTACAAGCTGTCCTTAGTTTGGGGCTAGATGGCGCTGTGTGAAATGTCCACACATATTTATTATTATTTATTTATTAGTTATTCGTATTGATGGCAGAAACGCTTTGTGCTCCTCCGAGCCAAACATCATTTCGCAACTACTCTCCTGTGGTAATCCTGAACCTTTTACAAGAGTATAAAATTAATTCCGTTAAATTTTTTGTCATCATCGAGCAGATGCATGGGCGGAAGCGTTTAATTCATCCAGTTGACATTGTCGGTAGTCATCAAAGCTCACAGGCGGCTTAATTGACTTTCTTTTGAACACGTGAACATACCGCCCACAGAAAACACTGTAGCTAAAACTTAATGTTAATGCAGAGATAAAGTAAGGAGTCGTCGAGAAGTTAAATAATGCAAGACTAATAATAATGAATGAACCATTGAACGGGAATAATGCAGTTTGGGAAAAGGATAACAAAAAGTTTAAAGACAAACTGTGTGTGCATAAATAAATAATTCATAACTAATTAATTGATGCTAAAGCCAAATAAGCAAAGATTTGGAAAATGAGTAGGTAATACAAAAAATATAAAAGAATTCAATTTAAATTTTATAGGTACTGAAAATACTACAAATAAAAAAATAACAAGAACATCAAACGAAATAAAGAGGTGGATTCGCATTGAAATAAAAACAACACATACCAATTAGGGACACAATTAAAAAAATATCCAAACATAAAAATTTCATTATACACCAATGCTCGTTATAAAATTTCTCCGCGACGTTATTTCAGGAAATTAAGAAATGGAATATTCTCTCCATCATTCATTCAAAAAGTAAAAAAGGTTATGAGAGTGAAATGCATATTTCAGATCCAGTTTCCATCGACTTTTGGACCATTACCGGCCCAATTCTGGTCCTAGGTCGACGAGACCACTCGAATTCCACTTTTACCGTATTCAATAAGTTATTAAAAGTTTAATTAATGAATTTGGTTATTTAGCTGCCGATGTGGTATTTGCTTATGATGGAAATAAATTCAAGAACAGGCGGACCCGGATGTTATAGATTTAATATCACTGAACTGGAATTTATCAAAAAATAGACAACTAAATTAAAATGGCTTAAAAGTGCTAACATACTGTGGCAAAAGAAAATAAATTTATGAAACGTGAGCTGCCTCAGATAAAAATTTAATAGTATTAATACTTACCATAATCAATTATAGATTCCCAATATTAAGTGTATAATATTATAGTGACGCCAGTGCTAATGATACCAACATTAGATGCAATCGTGGAATTCCAAAGCGGTCAGTTGAACCAAAGGTCATGAACGGCAATAAACATCTCGTTTATTTCGGAGCCCGATTTTATTGTATCAATATTAATGGCTCTCGTTTTTATACGAACATTAGTTCAAGAATAATTTGTTTCTTTTTTGTTAATACTGTCTTTTATATTTGCTGATTTTCATTATGTTTTAAGTGTTTATGTTTAACTTTATATAATGGCGCTGATATTCAATTGTTTTCATTTCGTTTTTCTTTTTGTGGTACTATTAGTTTTGGTTGGTTATCTCGTAATAATTACCCTTATAAAAATTTCACAAGTTAATTTTAAGTTGCTGCAGACGCTTTTTACACCTTTTATGTTTCTTTTTTAAACAGTGGAATCATGCAGATCATTGCCGGGCCCTATTTCATTTCACTTTTTATTGTATTTATTAAATAATATTAGCGGAATTCTAGGTTTTGGTACTGGATTGTGTCTGTTTAATTTGTTTACAGGCTATATTCATTCACAAGGTTTTTATGAACGTGTCATTGCTTTCAGTGCCCGGTTTCAACACATCTCTGTACTCAAACTATTGTTATCGGTTACCGACTTCTTTATTTTCATAATCGTTTACATACTTTTGTGTCAGGTTAAGCTCAATAACCTGTACAAATATAGATACAGAAATTATATTACCGCCACTTGTGTCAACTATTATTGTATGAAAATTAGTTCACGGTGTCAAGGGGACCGCTGGAACAAATGTTTGATCAAATGTTTTGTGGATGATGAAGAAATTATGGAGAAATTATGTTGTCATTGTAAACAGCATTTTGTGAATGAACCCGAATTTAAATGAGAATTCAGGTGTTGCATATTCAGAGAACTGTGAGAATTTTATTCATTTAACTTTCATGAGTGCCCTTTTGAGTTATGTGAATGAAGTCTAGAATTCGCTTTAAGGATAAACTACGTACAATGTCATAAATATGAAGTCTGTGTATAGAGTCTACTTCACTGAGATATTTTATCGAGAATCATTCTCGCTAAGCAGAGCAAAGCAAAGCGCGGACTTGTTGGTTCTAAATAGAAATATATCTTGGCTTTTTCAAACATTGACAAGTTTGCTTCTAACCGAAGCAAATTTATCAAAATGACTTTATCGTTGAACAATACCGTGTCATAGTTTCCTGCAAGTATACATCTAAAGGAAAGACGTCACAGACTTTCACCGTCCAAGGTCGTCTTATTGTGCATTGTGCTATTGTTCTGCTATGGGAAACCACCGTGGTTCATACCGCATGGTGTGGAGAAGGGTCACGACTGTGCCACTCGTATGTGTAATGTCGAAGGTTTCAAAGGAAGAGATAGCGTTTTTTGATGACAATATAAAAGATAAGTAGGCTAAGAATGGCATTAACATTATTAAGGCATCATTTATAAAGGTTATTTTGTCTGTAGAGCTAGTTCCAGCGAGGTCACTTGAATCTGCGCCAGACTACACAAACAGCTATACCATGTGACATTTTGACACTTTTATATCCTTAAAAACAAAGAATATGTAAAACAAATGGGTTTTATGTGTGATTCAGAAGTCAATTGGCATTGCAGTTTGAATAAATAGCGTATAACGAGCAAAAGCTAATGTATTGCCGAAATATGTAAAAAAGAGCAAAGGTTGCGGGGTCGCGATCGTTGTCTTGTTTCATTTCGGCGCTTGTATATTTTTGAATACTTGTTTCTCAAGCATTTTTGCATCGTTTAAAGAAAATACACATAGTCTTTTATTCTGAAAGTTGAGTATCGTAGTCTCTTCTATTGTTTTTAATTTTACTGCTAAACTGTGGGTTATGTATAAGAGCAAAACCATAGTAAGCTAAGTATCCCTGTCTTTACCTACCTGAATTTACTTTCATGATTTTGCTACTTATCGGTAATCTTCACAAGAATCATCATCATCATCATCATCATCATCATCATCATCATCATCAGCCTACACTAGTCCACTGCTGGACATAGGCCTCTCCCAAAACACGCCACTGAGCCCGGTCTTCGGCTCTACTCTTCCAGTTACTGCCAGGAATGATAAGTATTAATTGTCAAAACTCCGGTGGGTGCTGGGTAAAAGAACTCATACCTAACACTAGGAGCAATTCTTAACTAATCCAAAGTGAAATCTCCTGATTGCGAAGAAACCAAACCAAAGTTTTAACTTCAGATTAAAACCAAGTCAAATCCCATAATCCCATAGAAAGTGTGCCACAAATCACGAGTGACAGTGAGCTATGGGAATCAAAGTAAGAAGTGGGGCAGATTGTGCGTGCCGCATGGTACTGTTATTGAAACCGCTTGTCGTTGTTACCAGATTATGCTAAGTTTTCACTTGTTCTTTACAGTTACGGGTACTGTTAAAATTTTGCTTATCTATGTATATTGGGAAACATCGTAATGGAATTGGCATGCTCAAGAACTAACAAATCACATGCAATCTCAATGCCTAACTTTTTTATGTTAATAACGGATGTTACGAGCTAGTCGTTCACCTGCTGTTAAGCGACACGGCCGCCCATGACAGAACAGTGTCATCCGAAACTAAAATATAGTTTCGCGTGGCACTGCGCACATCATCCTGAGACATCAGTACAGTCTGATAATACGATCACTCGACTGTGAGATCAGATCATAGTCTCGATTGCCCAATAATTTGCTAAAAAGCTTGCTTTGCTTAAAAAGCTGACTGGCCCGATAGCTCAGTTGGTAGTAACCCTGCCTTCTGAACTGTGGGTTGTGGGTTCGATTCCCACCCAGGACAAACATTTGTGTGATGAACATAGGTGTTTGTTCTGTGTCTGGGTGATATATTGTATTATATGTATGTATTTACAAACAAAAAAGTATTTAAGTATTGTATCGGTTATCCGGTTCCCATAGTACGAGCTTTGCTTAGTTTGGGGCTAGATGGTGTTGTGTGAGATGTCCAACACATATATATATATATATATATATATATATATATATATATAATTTCTCTAGCTAGTGTCCTTCATATCGGAACACAGTAGTGCTTGCACACTACTGCTTGGCGGCAGAATAACTGGCAAAGCGGTGGTACCTACCTAGACGAACTTTGCAGATAAGTCATACCACTTAGTAACTAACTCGCGTACCATCCATGTTTGTTCGGCTTTGTGGGTTATGGACTATGGACAGGCAGGGCGCATCAAGTAACCTAAACATTATACATTTTCTGACGACATCATCAATCCGGGGCTTTACTCCATTTACCGCTCGAATCACCGATCGGTCGCAACCACAGCTGAGCGTCACGGAAGCCCTACTACAGCCGACCGTAATGCCCCCTAATTGGATTCACGGTGCTACGTGACGGTCACCGTTCACGTGTACCGTACACCGTTGTGACTAACAGTAAGTTGCAATGCATGCTCGTGTTCTAGTACCTGGGTGCATTCCGAATGCATCGGACTCAGATTGTTTATAAGCGTTTTTGTTTGTTATAGAATTTTTTATTGCGAAATTTGAAAAATTAAATGTTAACTATCTACAGTTAAATATCCGCCCTAGAATAAAAATCGCGTGATATTAACATGTGTGTGTGTTTTAAAAATGTAAAATGTTTCATATTTATAACTTCTTAAAGAACTCGTACATTTTTTAAGAGATCAGAATTCATCAGTTGACGTAATGTGAAGATGTAAAAGGAAATATCCTTGAACAGAAAGGACTGTAAAGAAACGATGATGGCGAAGTCACCACGTCATTAGATGTGGAGGATCAACATTAAGGTGAGCTCGCACTGCACACAGTAATACAATATCCGGAATGTAACGCCCATAGTGGCCCATATTTTAAATATATTACTAACAATTTGGGAGTCCCATTTGATGTCTCTGAGATTACTCTAGCAATAAATTCCATTTATTTAGTTGACGTTGTTAAACAACGTCAGTAATAAACTAATGATGAGTATTTGATAATCTCAATATATAAATAAATAAATAATATGTGTGGACATCTCACACAACGCCATCTAGCCCCAAACTAAGCAAAGCTTGTACTATGGGAACCAGATAACTGATACAATACTTAGATAGTTTTTGTTTGTAAATACATACATAGAATACAATATAACACAATATATAACTCAAAGGTGACTGACTGATTGACTGACTAATATAGTCAGTCAACGCACACATCTATCAACGCACAGCCCAAACCGCTAGACGGATCGGGCTGAAATTTGGAATGCAGTTAGATGTTATGACGTAGGCATCCGCTAAGAAAGGATTTTTCGAAATTCCACCATTAAGAGGGTGAAATGGGTGGTTCAATTATTTTCCCATAGGCCACGCCGCGGGCGAAGCTGCGGGCAGAAGCTCGTATGTTATAATTGCAAAGGCGTTAATATTATAAAAAATAAATATTTTGATTAGAATCTTGATTTTATTTTTTGTATAATCCAAACTCGAAGACTAAGGAAATGAATCACATGATATCCGCACGACGCGCAATGTCATAATTTAAAAATAAAAATTACACTACCTCGTACGAGCTTTTCTGTACGTTTGTATGTAAACCTCCATTCATCAACACTTTTAAATCTTATTCATCTCCAACGAGACGTAATAAACAACGCCCATCCCGTATCTATCTGCCTTGAAAGAAAGTTTTATCCGTCAAAGGTGCTCGAGACGATTTCTACAATCCATACATACATTAGAAAAATTATCACCAACGAATTAGAACCTTGTCGCTGTAACTCATTTCACTGTTTTCTTACATTTTAAAGGTAGATCCAAAATTATTATTGTGACGTGATCCTGAAGTATTTTAATATGATTGGATGCATGATTTATATGCCAGATGTTATGAACGTATGGAACGAATATGATAAGGTTATGAATAGTTTCTTTTGTCAGAGTTTTATGTCGCTTGGAAAGCTTATCGCGACAACCTGGGGGTTTTAATAAGCTTACTTTGTTTGAGCTATGGTTTGAAGAGAAGCAGATGTCAGTCTAACGTTTTTTTTAAGGTCCTCATTTTATTTTCTTCGTTTACTCATTTGATAGTCAGTAAGTTCAGCGTAATTCTCATTCGGAATTTTAGTGAGTAAAGCCACAGAAACTGGGTTGTAAAGTTTGCATGATATTTTTCAAAATTCTGATAATTTATGATCATATGCCGCACCAAACATCTTACGCGGATTGGTAAGGTATTATTTCCATAATAATCCTTGACCCGGCCTATTTGTTACCTGGACCACAGAACAGATAATAGTATACAAGTTCCTGGACTAAAATCTGGGACTTTTACAGCCTTTTATAAACGGGTATTAGTCTCGGGTTAGTTACTTCAGCTTTTGTCCTTTTTTTGCTATTGGAATATTTAGCTGGATCGAAAGAGACAAAAGATGGTGTAACTAGTCTAAAGCTAGTTCGTGTTTATTAATAAGGCTGTTAAAGATTAAAGTAAAGCGTGCTTGACCTTCGACTGCAGCGTTGCTAACCATCAAATGAAACGTCACTCGTTGGCCTATACATACAGAAAACAGATGCAACATTGCATAGTATCAACCAATGAACTTTCTTCCAACACATTGGGCCTTACTTATAAACGTTAGTTAAATTTCATCAATGCTTAAAATATCATCTCGATCTTGCTGATGTCTGGGTGAAAACGAACGAGAATTTTAAAACATTAATAAAACTGACGACGAATAGAACAAATTAACACTAAATATAAATCAAATACCCGGTTTAATGGAACAACACAAGTTTTGTAATCACTTCAATATAATAAAACCATTGCAATCATCCAGCACAGTTATTGCGAAAACAATAAATTAAATCTGGGCCAATAACAATCTTCTTGGTATTAATGTTGTACGACAGTTAATGTAAATGCGTACATTACATAAACAAACGTTGTTAAATTAATGTAAATTACGGTTACAGTTGTAGCATTAAAAGACCCGCTTCCGTTATGTGTAACATTAATTTGTGTCTGCTCTGCTTTATAGGGTGCATCGATGAAATAAAATATTTCGATAGCTTGATAAACAAGCATTATTGAAGAGTGTGGTAAAAAGAAACTTGATGAATACGCAGTATTGACGAGTGTGTGGTAACGGGAGTTTGATAAATACGCAGCATCGACGTGTGTAAAGTAGAGGGAGTTTCATGAATACGCAGCATCAACGAGTGTAAGGTAGAGGGAGTTTCATGTATACGCAGCATCGACGAGTGTAAGGTAGAGGGAGTTTCATGAATACGCAGCATTGACGAGTGTAAGGTAGAGGGAGTTTCATGAATACGCAGCATTGACGAGTGTAAGGTAGAGGGAGTTTCATGAATACGCAGCATTGACGAGTGTAAGGTAGAGGGAGTTTCATGAATACGCAGCATTGACGAGTGTAAGGTAGAGGGAGTTTCATGAATACGCAGCATCGACGTGTGTAAGGTAGAGGGAGGTTTCATGAATACGCAGCATTGACGAGTGTGTCGTAGAGGGAGTTTCATGAATATGCAGCATCAACGAGTATGCGGTAAAAGAAACTTGACGAATACGCAGTAATAATTAGGTTTTTTAAATAATAATAATAATTAGGTAATTAGGTTATATAAGCCTTGATAAGTATGCAGTATTGACCAGTATGTCGTGAATAATACGTAATCTTTTCGTTCATCTTTGATACAACATGATAATAAGTACCTAATATTCTCTCCGTCGAGATTTTTTAAATCCTAATTTAAAATCACTAAAACCGAGAGAGTTCAAAGATTATTGTCAAGGTTATATTTTATTTAATCTTCCTAACTTCGCGATCTAGAAACCAAACAAACAAACGTTGTCTAATACCGTTATTATGAAGACTTATTTATTTAAGCTGTGTAGTCTATTCAACTTGCGTGGGTATCGAAATTAGCTTTATTATTGACGTAATGTTTTAGCTCCATTTCCGCGTGTGGCTTCGCCTGCTTCAATTCGCACGATTGCCAGCGTGTAGCCTAATCGTTACAATTAGTGTAGCTACCATGCTGAGTTTGCCTTCAAGTGGTAGCGAGAACTACTCTTTGCTACTTTTTAACTGCGTTTGAAATTTCACCATATGTTACAGATATGTAGAGCATTTAAAAAAAAATCTGTAAATTCTTTAACTCGAACAATCATAGGTGGATGTGATAGTGCATCCGTACTGTGGATGAAAGTTTGAATCTCGCTCGCATAATGAAGTTCCTATCTTTTATGTTAAAACACCTTGAGAAAATTTCAACTCGGTAGTGTCTTCTACTCCTTTGGCTTAGTACCAAGTACCAACTTGAAGTTGAAAGTCTTACTTAACCACTTAGAAGTAAGTGTGTTTTGCAAGGTATAAGTATAAACTACACAATCAGTAGGTACAGATTTTATTAGATGGCACTATATAACACAGTTACCAGTACGCTACGTGTCTACCATCCCCGATGACGACCGTTTAATAATTGATTCCAAAAAAGCATTAATCTATTTTTGTCTCATTGCCTATTTTAGGAGGCGCTTTTAAAATCGTTGCTCATTTGGCGCATACCTCTCTTTTTATATCATACGTAACTCTACAAGACAAACGCCAATGATAATAGCGGTCAATCACAGACGTAAATAAACTACGCACACCTCCTACCGTGTAATGTAATAAAGCTGAAATTCGAAGCGATTCACAACTACCGTATTACTTAACGACGCACTTAATGTAATACGTTAACCGTAGAAATATAAGCGCCATACCAGGACGGTGACTATTGGTCCGCTGGCCCGCCCACGTCTGGTCAGCGGTGACCGTTGCGTCACGGACTCATTCTGACCTTACGGGAATGTCGCTGGAAGGCTGGCAGTGACCTTTGACACTCAATGGGTTTACTATGGAAATGCATGTGATGTTATTATGCAGATATTTTTTAGATTTTGATTTGAAAACTTCGTGTAGAAGGTCTGATTAATTCTAAGACCTCGGTGTTGCAGATTTCCATAGGTGGTGGTGATTATTGTTATACTAGTTCGTAAATATTCAATTTATTCTTGTTTATGTACTTTATACGTGAGACAATAGTTCTCTATCACTGCATATCTATCTATCATGCTTAACATCAGGTGGGACGCCTGCTTGCTTGCCACTCATTTAAAAATATCTTCTTTACTTACTTACTTACTGCTCTTTACTACTGGCAGTGCAGACAGCGGGGCTCGACTAGCCTTTCTTAGCTGATCGGTAAAGTTAATCAACGTTCGCTGCGTTAACTACTCGGATGGGTGACTGCTATAAAAAGTGGTATTTATAACTGAGCTTCGGAGGACACGTAAAGCCGTCGGTTCCGGCTGTTGTCGCATGGCTAAGGTCGGTAAGCCAATTCAGAAAAGCCTTTGGACGAGCCAAATATCTGAACACCAAGACTGATCACTTGCTTATACTAAATAAGTTACGTGCCGGAACACGTTTTGTGGTAAAGCTGTGCAACCGATCTAAATATTTAAGCAGAAGTTTACCTTGTTATTCAAAATAAAACCTTTTCCGTGAGATTTAAGTTCCGCATTCCAAAAACACCTCACAAAAGTCGTGTGAAGTGCATCGTTGCCTAGTCATTCTTTAGAACGTCTGCATTGTGAATATTTCTGGCGACATTTACACATTGGCTGTAAGGAAGTACTAAGAAGCTTACTGGCATTTTGCTGTAAGGAAATAGCTAATAGAAAGGCATAATATTCCAATGCCACCAAGTAATATGACAAAAGCTTTTTTTACTATGGATCTACTCGATTAACGTATTTAGTGTGAAGTAACCAATTGCATTAAGGAGCCTTCTTTTCTATGCTTTTGTTTCTTTACTTACAAGTGTTTGCGAAGAATAAAATGTTCCACCAGTGTCCTGACCTGAACCAGTGGCTTTGTTAGTGTCGCAGGAATCAATTAGCTGCAAACGGCTACAACCGTCTTTGTAGCGCTCAATGGGGATGGGACCTATTTTAATAAGCAATGGAGATCTTCTGGCAAAGTATTTGGTTAGGAAGAGAACAGGAAGAACCCTTTGTAAGTTAAAAAAAACCTGATTGTTACATAGACAACTCTTGTTTTTGTGTAATCGCGTGAAAATAACCATGCAAAATGCTTTGGATATAAAAATGTCTTGAACATTTCAGAATGCACTTAGCATTGCACCGCAGACGTAAAAAATGTTCATTTACATTTTAAAACCTAACCCAGACCACGTTCCTTGGTCAAACCAAGCCTTCCTAGCCAAGGCTAGGCTGTATAGCACTTCCAAGAATCGTCCACAAAGCACCTGTCGTCACAAAAAACGTCCTTTCGCAATGTTTCGCCACATACAGAGCGCTGCTGGGGCTATATCTATGATGCTCGAGAAGTTTTCACATCTTCACAGATAACGATTATATGGTCTTTTCTCCTATCTTTTGCTCCTTCCCTTTTTCTTTTGACGGGGTTAGAACGTAAAACTAATTAACGCGTACAAAGCTGGGGCAGGTCGGCTTTGTAGTACATTGTTTGATACATGACAATTTGACTTTTTATATTAAGAATATGATCGAAAAGGGCGGAAGCTAAAGTAGTATGAGTGAAAATACCACCCTAGGACGTAGTTCTACTATTATGTATTCTGTACCCCAAACCGATTGTGGAAGAAATAAAAAAAAAACGAAAGATGGAGATGGAGGCGGAAAGCCACACAAAATGTAATGTGTGGAATTTTAATATGTTTAGTTATGATTAGTGATGATTACGATATAAATTGCAATTGTAATGAAAATGGAAAAGCTGAAGAATTGAAAAAAAATTTATTCATATTCATATTCATATTCATTTATTTGCATTCATGTACAATTTATATATCATGTCAGGTCTTAAAAACTAGTTTAGTAGGTACATGAACCCTGTAAGGGCGCTTGCAACTGAGTGCGATTAAAAATAAATTTATTGATTTCAATTACATAATAGATATATCGTCAATATTTAATAATATTATATAATATTTTCAAGCATTTCATTACTTAATTATTTGGTTATTCAATTAATTACCTATTAAATATGGCAACTCAATAGGTAATATGCAACTAATCTAATCAATCAATTTATTTTAGTCTTTTTATGCTACTACCCACTCTTTACAAAAATAAAAAACAAATCCCACTGGTTCAACGTAGATAAGGCAAACAAGCATAACTGGATAGGTAGGTATACAACACATGGTGGGCCGGTTTATAACTGGACAAATTTTATGTTTATTTATTGTTATGAAACTCTTCGACCGAATAATAACATTTTTTTAATAGGTAGCTTTTTAACTTACTAAGAAAAATTTCGTCTTTTTCAACTTCTTTTATTTCGTTGGGGATTCTATTATAGACGTTCACGAATCTAAAGTTAGGACTTTTTCCAAATATATGTAATTTTGCAGTTGGAAGGATAAGATTGTGTTTGTTCCGTCTGTTGTAATTTTGGTGCAGTTCTGAGTTTGATTTGAAAAAGTGTCTGTGTTTTCTTACGAAAATTAAATGTTGACGTAATGATAATTCTTGGTGACATTTTTATAGCTCGTAGTGTAACTGTAGCCCCAGCATTCAAACATAGACTATGCATAAGCACTAGTATGTATAGAGTGGTGGATGAGGTCACCGACCCCGGCTATCGGTCAACCGTTTGTTTGATTACTTGATAGCTGGGGGAGTGTGTGAGAGTTGTGCCTACATAAACAGTTTGTCTAACACCGCGCGTTCATTAGTTGAACGCAGCGTTTATAGTGGCGTTTGGAGGATTGCGGCATTTTGACTATTTTGAAACAAAAGTTATAATGCCACTGTCGAAACAATAACTAATTTACAACTGTTATGATTTTTTTTTCTGAATATATAATAGTACCACGTGCGAAATCATATTTTTCAGTAAATTAACAAAAAATAGGCTTAAAATGCCCTGTCTTGTTTTTTCTCGTGACATTTTACGTCATCGAGAAGGAGACAGGGCATTTTCAGCATTTCTTTTGTTTTCAATGGACCGAGCGAGCTCGAAGCGTAACCGTTTCAGCTTAGGCAAAAATAATTTCATACGTCTGTATGGCGGATATCCGGCTTGTATCTCTACAAGTCGCATTTCTCAGCCGATTTACATGAGATTTTGTATGCCGGTTTGATAGTCAATTAGATTTTATTGGATGTCTCTATATTGTTTGGAAAATTTAAAAATTTTGGTTTTGGTTTGAAAACGTAAAAAATGTTATTCAGCAAAGACAAAATCGCGAGGTCTAAATCTCACAGAGCCACTTAGTAAATATGGCTCTGTGAGATTTAGACCTCGCGAACACTAGTATGAAACATCACTATCCATTGTCATATGATAAATGGCTAGATTAGCTAGATCAAAGCTAGATAGCGCTGTGGAAAATGAATGGGCATTTTCCACAGCGCTATCTAGCTTTGATCTAGCTAATCTAGCCATTTATCATATGACAATGGATAGTGATGTTTCATACTAACTATAGTTAACTGTTCTACCGTACTTCATCTCATCGTAGGTCATCATAGGACCCAATTTTTCATAGCATAGAGAATGTAATGGTAGAGTCTATTCCCTTCATTTACCAGGGAGATTCTAGATCTAGATTGCAGATGGAATTTTTTCAATACTAAACCAACTTCTCGTTGCCCTAACTGAAAGAGTAACAATACGGAAATGTGAGTCCATGTCATAATTCAACCGTTACCCATGATTAATTTTACCCAGGATGGGACGGTCTATTACCCATTCAATACTCCGAACGTACAACTGATCTATTTTTATATAACCCACGCGGATTCATCGCAGAAGTCAGAAGCAGTCCAAACCTTTTCTAATGAGCCATCCGTCTGCCTCACCTTGTGTTTACTTTATCTATAAATAGCCTTTCACCCCAACACTAAAATACTACAAGATTTAGGGTTCCCGCCCATTTCTATGCAGGTGTGGAAGTTCTCTAAACATGCCTGGGTAAGTTACTGCTAGTAAACTATTCTTTTTGAGGTAAAATATCTTTACGCACGCTTGACTTGGGGAGTAAGCTGGTGAATGTGTGACGAGAGCGTTAAGGAAATGGAGCGGAAGTTGAGAGGAAGATATAAGTTAGTTAATATAGAGAGTGAGTTATGTTTCGTATAGAAGTTTTACTAGGTTTAAAGCACCCTCGTTTTTTTTTTCTAATTCCATATATTTGTTTTCTATTTATTAAACAAAGGCGTGTTAGTTACACCACTTACAACTCAAGAAGGAGTGGACCAATTTTTATGATTTTTTTTATTTGTGGATTTATCTTCATCTGGAATAGGATAACCAATAATAAAATTAATGTTAATCAATAAAAAAAAAAAAAAAAATATATGCACATTCATTGACTGTTAGGCGGATCGAAGTTTTCCAGGTCAACTAGTTTAAAAGATAAATTAATATCTAACATCAGTTTTTAAACAATAAAACTAATATAAAAAAAAAAACATTTTTTTGAGGGGGAGCTCTCGCTCTTCCCTGCCACTACGGGGGTGGCCGTACCGGGGCGAGAAAGGGTCGCGTTGGCAGTCCAGCCAACTCGCCCCAAAACTTAATTTAAGAAGCCGCAAGAAAAAAACATCAATATCTTTTCTTAATATAATATCAAACTTATTGCCCGAGCGTGTCCGTTTCACTTTAGGCAGAAAAGATTTCGTATGTCTGTCCGGCAAATGTCCTTCTTTTGTGATTCTCCTCTACAGGGGCCTTACCTCGTAAGTCTAGTGGAGTTTGTAATCGTGTTCTCTCTTGCTCGCACTCGTGGACTTGCTGATTGGCGCGTGCAGAATGGCAGGCGAAGCCGATCCCCAGAACAGTTACGCGGTAAGGGTGCTGGTCTAATTTCTCAACCGATTCTCATGAAATTTTATGAGCAGGTTCGATAACTATATAGAATTTTATCTTCGGTTATTGGATTTTTTAAAACGGTTGAGCATTGGTCCTTGTAAGACGTAAGCGACAACCCTAATCGTTCCACGAAACATAATGTAAACAGATCTTACGTGTCTGTCGGTGAGAGTTCACTATCAACTGTTGACTATTCTACGTAACGCCACAGTTACGGTAACATTTTCTTAGAGGTTAATGTTCTTGGGCTAGTACATACTGTTATTTATTCTGTGTTTGCTATCATTATGTGCGTGAGTGTGGAGTATTTTTTACGCACTGTAAGCACTGGCAACCAAATAGATCATATGGGAAATACAAGTTAAGAACTAGGTAGTTCTATTGAATTTTATTGCACCAATACTTGTGTATTTAATCAACTAAGGGCTAAGAAGAAAATATATTCAGTGACTTGTATCTTTGGGAGTAAGCTGGTGAATGCGGGGCGAACGGAAGTTGAAGTTGGTTCATGTAGATCTCCGTTGTCAACGTAACAAAGTAACAATTTGTATTATTATGTTGGTATGTCCGGTAAAATGACAAATTACAATTGTCAAGATGGCGGCATTTTACCATATAAATTAAAAACAAAGTTAGAGGGAGTTTTGGCGGGAAAACGAAAAATATCGCGTCGCCGCATTGTATTATTTTCCAAACTTTGTGTTATTTTCAGTGTAAGTACATAAAATTGGTGGCATTTTATTCGTTAAGTGCTGAATTACAGGCATGAGTGTGGGAAAGTGGTATAATGATGGTGAAACGTTTCTTTTCCGGTTGTTTCCAAACTCCATAGAAGCTTCTGGTAAAGTTGCCTCCACTTTACTATAGTATGACTTGACTCGACTAGATTATGACTTAACTTGATGACTGTGACTTGACTTGACACATTTTATAATATTCATTAACTTGAGAAATTATCAATTACTTGACACTGGCTACACAAAAGTGTGGAGCCAAAACAAATAACAAAGTTATAGGTGGAGCTATATTAAAGAAGTTTTATTTAGTCTTGAAGTCCATAGCACACTCGTTTTTTAAATCAAATTAGGAATACAAACCAATCCCTAACATTGCAACACGGTTATGGCATTCGCTCCGCATTCGGCGCACGCGTCGCACACCGTAACATAGATGGCGATTATGTTGCTCGCATCGGGAAAATCATCACGTTTTTGGTGAAAGTTGGTTCAGATAGTCGCGGCGATGTTGCGGAGTGTCGCGTAGTGTGCGCCGCGACGCAGGACGAGGTCCTTGTATAGTGAATACCATTGACTATAAATCCTTTTTTATTTTTGGCTTTAATATCTTTGGTGAATACGGTCTATAGATTGTTTTTATAATACTTACTTCTTTTGAGTTTTGGTTTAATTCGGTGAGTTTTTTATGTATAACATTAGAATATAATTTAAAAAAAAAAACGAGTGTACTTTAGACCACACGACTGAACAAAACTAGTTTAGCTCCAACTATAGGGCGGTATAACTTTTTTTTTACTTTGTTTAATGTTAACGTCGCCATCGTGACAATGGTAAATCGTCATTTTACCGGACATACCAACATAAAAATTGCATTTTTTTGCCTTGTTATGTTGACAATGGAAATCTACGCGAACCAACTTCAACTTCCATTCGCCTCGCTACCTCAAGTCGAGCGTGCGTAAAGCAGTTAAATTCAATAATTCTACAATTTCCATCCACCTAGGTACCTATAACCTACCTCATAAATTTTAGCAACTCCCAAGTTTTAAATGAAAGTCGCACTAAACACGGAAACGCGCATAATTAATACCGTGATGATTATAATAAAGCGCGCCATAAAACCCGTATAATATTACCGCCAGGCGCACGCGCAAATCATAAAGATTAAGATTTGGGTGCAACGAACTTGCAGTGAGTAAATATACTTATTCATTGTAACTGTATGCAAATACTGCAAAAGTGCACATTCCGTTTTCCGCAGTTACATACTAATGTTAATGTACTCCTTTAGTTTTAATCGACTTCTAAAAAGAAAGGTTATCAATTCGTACTAAGTATTTTTTATGTTGTTCCCTCAAACTCGGAACCCAGTCATTTATAATTTTAATAATAAAAATTATATCATCTAAGTATTTCTTAGTGTTTATGTAATTATATATAAAAAATATGTGTGATTCAGGCGGTTGGAGTCAGCTTAACACCTTTTTTAAAAGAATATTATACTAGTAACTACGGGTCATTATAGGTAAGTTGTGTAGTAAGTAACCATAAATTTTAATTTTTTTAATTAATAATAAATTTAATTAATTTAATTTGATGATCAAAATGAATGTTCAAAATTATGCTCATTTCCTTATATGCACGCCTAATAAAATTGTTTCTCTGCACGCCTTGGTTGACTGGTAGAAAATGCTGTTAGCATTAAGTCTTCCTTTGTACTTTTTATGTGCATAAAGTATTAAATAAATAAATAAATAACCAATCGGTCGTATGAGGAAATCGGTTAACTAACTTATAAAACGGGAGATTTGAATTATCGTTGTGTTTTCTAACTTCGAAGTGCTAGTCAAATCGCTGGAGTTGAATTTTAAAATGTTATCGTAGAAAGTCTTTGTCGATGGTATTTTTATATACTTATAAATAGTATTATCTATGTCCATTCTGCAACTCCAGGTAACCTTCTTTCGTTCTTAAATAAATGGCTTTTGTTTGCTGCGAAACTACGCCAGTTAAAAGTTAGAACCCACAATTAAACTACCTAACGTAATCCTACAGTTAATCTAAGCACAAAACTGTTACCTTTCTAATTACATCTCCACCTCACGATTTGTTCTTCTGTTTGTTCACAACATTACAAGTTTACAAGTGACATTCAACGCATGTCATAATATGCCACATTATGTAATGACGGAGATTTACAAGTCTTTTGTCTCTGTCTTATACATATAAACTGGCATAAAATAATAGTGAGTAGTATCGGAAAGCTACTGAGTTGTGTTCATATCTGAAGGACATCGCATGTTTTTTTATGTTATTGAAAGATGTGACGAGCTAGTCGTTCACCTGATGTTAACAGCCGCCCATAACAGAACAGTGTCACTCGGAACTCAAAATTATAAAGTTTCGCGTGACGGCACTGCGCAGATCATCCTGAGACATCAACACAGTCTGGTATTAAGATTACTTGACTGTGAGATCAGATCATAAAGTCTCAATTGCCTAATAATTTCACTACCTACAGTGCCCGTCGAACCGGAACACAGTGCTTGCGCACTACTGCTTGGCGAAAGTATCTATATATATAGGGCAAAGCGGTGGTACCTACTTTTCAGAAAAGTCCTACCTAGAGTGCATGTGCTGTGTTAAGTTTTTCAATGTTTCAACGTTTGCAACGTTTCATTTATATCCATTTGTAATCCTTTGCCGTCGCATTGATGTTGATTAAAATCAATCAAAACTGGTAGAAAAAAACATAGATTAACTAATTTGACATATAGCAGTGATCAGACTAAACGGTACAAACCGATTCTGAATTAAACCATCCATCAAGTCATCAAATAAGCAGCTATTAGCCGAAAACACGCTCCAAATCACACAGCGTAGCTCAATCTAACGTATCAATTATCTTACACGCTCAGCATTTCCACTGTTAAAATAATGCATTAATTATCTCAACACGTTACTTTCCCCTCTCTAAGTCGCGTGGAAAACTGCGAAAGTTAGTTCTCAGCGAACAGTTAACCCGCGCGCGCACATCCACAATCATGTCTGCGTAAAACGAAACGTGAAAAGAACCAACCGAATCTTTTCAAATATAGAACGAGCGAGTGACAAACGACAGTGTCGAACAGTGAACTAAGTCGAGTTCTAAATTTAAACTCGCATGCCGTGCCTACCGATATTTAGATCGCCCCACGGATTGCACGTTCTATTTTTAAGTACGAGTGCAGCTGCCAGTGTGAACTTTGTCCGTAGGGATTCCGCTTTCTTTTTTTAAAGCGTTCCGTTTTACGGACGGCTTGTTTATAGTATCTACTTTCGTCCGTAAAAGTACGCATACTATATATCGGTCGTGATCACAGGGCGTGGTTCTAGCGATTGTTTTGTAATTGCCAATGACAGTGAAAGCACAATTTACTTGAATCGAAAGTGTTTGACAGCTGTCGCCATGTCGTAGGTAAATATTGCCGGCGATTATTTATTGGATATTATAATATTACCCTTTTTGTCATTACTTTCACTATTTTGAATAAATTATGGCCAGTGATGGGCAAAACCGGTCTTGATTTGATTGACACTGGCTTGGTCGTCGCTTACGGATTATTATCAAATAATTGTCATTGAGTAATTGACATGCCAGATTCGTTCTTAGACGTTCTACGATATTGATGATTGAAATGTTAATAATAACCATGGCGCTGGATAAACTTCGCATACTCTTATCCTAAGCAAGTCGGTTGCATCTTATCAGTTCATTAAAAAAAGTTAACAACTCTTTATTAGCATAGAAAAGTTTATACTAAGACCGTTTATAAATAAACTGAACTCACGACTAAGGTCCGTATTACAGAACGATGCTCAGTCAGATTTCATTCAATAATTTATCATTTTATGAATGAAATCTCTGCTTGAACATCGATCGATGACTGAGCATCGTTCTGTAATACAGACCTTAGATCATTCCATCATTAATTTACCATTTAGAGTTCCGAGTGGCACTGTAACTACGGCGGTGGCGCTTAATATCAGGCGAGCGACTAGCTCGTCCCGTCATTAACTTACATAAAAACATGATCATAGCGAGTTTAGACTTGGGTAGTGTAATTATGCGACACGCCACTACAATACCCCCAGTCAATACTTATGTGCGATTACGTGACGGAACCGCTGCGTTTACGCAACGATCACGCGGCGTCTGCGGTAAGACCCCAATCGCACGACGACGATTTGCTCAGCATCTCTGTGCGTTATGCGATTTGATTGAATCAAGTCAGCTTCCTAGTCAAGTGTTTATAAAGGATTGTATTTGTCTAATAATAAGGTTACACTCCGAAAGCAGCTCATTGAGACTTATCACAAATGTTTACTTTTATAATTGAGAATTAATAATAATAATAATAACGCCCAACGATCACATACATAGATACTGGACTAACTAGGATTCCCTGTATCTAGGGACCCAGGAACTACGAGGACCATGGTCCCACAACACCGAGAGTTAGAACAAGTATTTGAGCTTTTTTCTGTGCAGTTATACTTGTCCTGTCGCGGGAATCGAACCCGCCGCCTCCGGGCTATGAGCCGACCTGCTCAACCATCACATCACAGAGGCTGTCATAGGTATATATATAAAATAGGCGGCTAAGGAATGGAATTCTGTACTTCCGAATAGCTATAATCTGGAAGTTTCAAAGAGAAGAGTGAAAAGGTTTCTTCTAAGCGAGCGTGTTACGTCTTCAACCGCGTAACGAACGTAAGCTTAGTTAATATTGAGAACCTCCTCCTTTGTAAGTCGGTTGATATACCAAAGTAACTTTATCACACAAATATTATAAAGGTGAAAGTTTGTATGTGTGTTTGTGTGTATGTTTGTTACTCATTCACGCTCAAACGACTGAATGGATTTGGATGAAATTCGGTACCAAGATAGCTTATACACTGGTTTAACATATAGGCTACATTTTATCCCGGAAAAGTGAAATTTTCCTGTGGTGTGAGCAAATAATTAAAATACTTTTTATCCGCGGGTGAAACCGCGGGGAGCTACTAGCAATTTATATATGCGTGGAGAGAAGGGCGCTAATGACCGTGGTGCAAGTATAGCGTTTTATTAGTTACCGTTAATTATTCAAGCTCTCCATTTTTATGTTGCTCAAAATGAAATTCTTAGTAAAGCCATGAATATTAATATTGAAAATTATTAGAGTAAAACTATGATATTATTAACATAACCAAAACAAAGCTTTCTACAAACTAAGTATCGTCCATGACTCAGACACGGTTTTGTTTACGCGTCGCTTCTTCATATATTAATTATCAAACAAATAGTGCATTTATGAGAGTACGCATTGGAGTTGCATAACCTGATTCCGGCCATCACATTTCCATCATCGGACAACCAGATGCACTAAAAACGCCATCGTTACATGGTTAATATCCCACATGTGCGAACAAAGCGATTTGGCTCCAAATTTATCAAGCGAACAGCCAAAGAGTGGAACGCTTTACCGGCGTCCGTATTTCCCGATAACTACAACCTTGGAGTCTTCAAATCGAGAGTGAACAGGTATCTTCTAGGCAAGCGGGATCATCCAAGTACATCCAAGACCTCATCGTTACTTACCATCAGGTGCGATAGTGGTCATGCGTTTGCCTATCTAAAAAAACATCTGCCTTTTAGAGTCCACTTCGGGGATTGCCATAACCACTATAATAATAATAATAATAACGCCCAACGATCACATACATAGATCCTGGACCCATACTAGGATTCCCTGTGTCTAGGGACCCAGGAACGAGGGCCATGGTCCGACGACACCCAGACCCGAAACAAGTATTTGAATTTGAGAGCAAGCTAGTGAATGCGAGGTGGATGGAAGTTGAAGTTCAAGGTTCATGTAGATCTCTATTGTCAAATTAACAAAGTTACTTTTTTACTATGTTGGTATGTCTGGTAAAATTATCAAGATGGCGACATTAACATAAAACAAAGCAAAAGTTATACCGGCCGATATTTAAACCGATGGACCTAAACTAAAGAAGTTTTACTTCAGTTGCGAAGTCACTCCTTTTTTTATGTGCAAATACTTGTCCTTCCGTGGGAATCGAACCCGCCGCCTACGGGTTATGAGCCGACCTGCCTCCATAGCACAGAGGCCGCACGTTGCTGCGGCCGACGCCCTGGATATTTCATTAGTCGGCTCGTTAGTCGTTAGCCAACCATGGAAAGGGATGAGGTGGTCCCATTCTTACACTGGAACTACATCAGCACCATCACCATTAGCCAATTGGGCCACTTCAGAACTTAACATAAACTACCCCGGGCTCTTCGACGCAAGTCCTATGAAGATAGACTCCAAGTGCTGCGCCTCACTAGCCTCAAGGAAAGACGTCTGCGTGGTGACCTCATTGAGACATTTAAAATTATTACTGGCAGTTACAACCTTCCGGATATCCATGATATTTATTTGATGAGACAAGGCAGACCTACAAGAGGGCATTCACTTTTAATTAATCGCACTACAGCTAGGACCAACACTGCACATCACTTCCTCAGTAATAGAGTGGTTCACAACTGGAACAGGCTACCAGAAGAGGTCATTGCTGCCACCTCTGTGAATAACTTTAAAAACAGACTCGACAACTGGTTACGAACAAATAAACTATCTCTGTTACAAGGATGAACATTGAAAGTGAATCCAACATTGTGGATATAGACACATCAGCAGTCATATCATACTATCTACGTTCAATGCATCCATCCACACTAATCTACTGATTTCCCACAAAAAAACTAGCGAAGCTTTGCTATGCGCTTACTTGCATTACATAACTTACCTTACGGTGTCCACGCAACGGGGTGATCATATTGCGTAAATACAAATGTTCACTTTAAATGCAATAAGTTGTCATAACGTCCGGCTTTAAGGAAAAAATGTAATTTACTGTGTCATAATGTACGGTTAGCAACAAAATCAAGCGTTACCCAGACTGCTAAAGGGTTGCCCGCAAGGTCAACTATGACCTATACGGCCCGATCTTTACCGCTAGTGGTATAATAATAATAATAACGCCCAATGATTACATACATAGACCCTGGACCCTAACTAGGATTCTCTGTGTTTAGGGACCCAGGAACTATGGTTTCATAACACCCAGACTTAGAAGTATTTGTGTTTTTTTTCTGTGCACAAATACTTGTCCTGCCGCGGGCATTGAACCCGCCACCTCCGGGTTATGAGCCGACCTGCTCAACCACCACAACACAGAGGCTGGCTAAAATACAACTATTATGTATGTACTTCTTGGTACTGTTTCGTCAATGGTGTAACGATCTAGACGATCCTACGATACTTGTAGACGGTACCGTGTCTAAATTGGAGTTTGGTTTTATATTGAATTTAGAATTTTTGCTGTCCGTACTAAAAGTGTGACATAACTCTAATAAATTCCAAATTCAAAATACTTTATTATCATTTTCACAATGAAAGTATAAATACCAATAGAAATTGTTGGTAGTTTTATGACTGCTATGCTATATTCATGTGCACAAGTAGGTACTTATTTTGTCGTATAAAAGAACTAAATCGCATGTCATTCTACGTAATATGTTGAAACAAAAACTCGATTTTAATGTTTCATGACCATATCGAGGTCAATTGTTTTCTGGCATGGCACATTCTATAGCCCTAAATGACATTTTGAAAGAACCACCCAAAAACCCGCGCAGCTTCCCATACTCGTAATTGTTACCTAGTATTACTGAATCCTACAGATCTTGCAACAGTGGTTTTAAACTTAAATGTCAACAACCTCTGTTCCATCTGCGTAAATATCACGATAAATCAATCGATTAACATCAGCTGGTTAACACGCGATCACGTCTGGTGTAAACGGCACTAAACTTGTCTGATTCTTTAAACTTTACTTTCGGTTTCGTGCGTTGGTATTGTATATAAATATAATTGTACACCTACGTAGTACGCACTAACAAGTATTATAGTACTGGCCAATTAGCTCGTTGAATATGTTTTAGCTTGTTGTTGAGTCATAAACACTAGTGTGAAATAGAAGTCCAAAGTTAGGGATGGTTATAGTAAGCCTCGAAGGCATCAAAGCATCCGGTTCGAAGGACCCTAAGGTCACCCATCCATAGGCGCGAAGAGGCCCGAAAGGGCCTGCCGCCGGGGGCGCGTTGGCTGGACTACCAACGAGACCCCTTCCATTTTTATCAAACACAATAAAGGAAGGTAAATAAAACGTTCATCTTTATGATAAATTTGAAACTTTAAAAGCTTTGCTGCTTTTTTTTAGGTTACTGAAAATGTGACGAGCTAGTCGTTCACCTGATGTTAAGTGCCACGGCCGCCCATAACAGAACAGTGTCACTCGGAACCCGAAAACATAAGAGTTTCGAGCGACACTGCACTGCGCACATCATCCTGAGACAGCACAGTCTGGTAATAAGATTACTCGATTGTGAGATAAGATCATAAAGTCTCAATTGCCCAGTAATTTCACTAGCTACAGTGCCCTTCAAACCGGAACACAGTAGTGCTTGCACACTACTGCTTGGCGGCAGAATAACTGGCAAAGCGGTGGTACCTACCTAGACGAACTTTGCAACAAAGTCCTACCACCTAGCTAAGTAAAATAAGCGACTTGCGTTGCGACGTATTCATTTATATTTATGTAATCATAGAAAGCGTGTACGAGCTATAATTCGCTAATCTCAAAGACTAGCAAATTACAACACCAGTGAATACAGTACAGCTAAATAAATAAAAAATCAGTCGTCAAGAAGTGTATTTTTTAATTTACTTTGTAATATAGTTTTGAGACTTTTACGAAGGAGAGAGCTTGAGAGGAAGTGGGACTTAAAAAGAGTTTACAACCTGATGTTCGAAAGAACACCGATAGCTATCTAGGCTTTAACCATCCGTTAATAATTAATTAAAATCCAATCGACAGATGGCTTTTGAATTTTTTGCAAACAGTTATTCAACTCTTAATTAACTCCCAGATTGATTATCTACACTATGGAATCTGCTATTTGTTGGTTTTGGTAACTTTCTATCTCATTTATTGGCGATTAACATTAATTAGTTGGAGTATAAAACAACAGTTACGATAATAAAAGGAAATGTGCTTTCAAATGTTGCTAATTAAGTATCAAAAAGTTGCCAAGTGCCACCAATATTTAAACCGACTTACATTTTATGCCACCGCGTCGATGAATATTCATAATGGCAAGAGTTACCTAGCACGAGGATAAAAATAGTTTCATCTTTTAATTTCATTTTTCACAACTATTTATTAGACTAATGTAGAAAATAAAAACATAACCATAATACTCGGCATAACCGAACAGGGTGAATAGCTAAATGACCTGAATGAGTTTAAAGATGAATTTGGAGTTTTGGCGGGAAAACACCGCATTGTATTATTTTCCAAAACTTGTGTTATTTTCAGTGTTAGTGCATAAAATTGGTGGCATTTTATTTGTTGGGATTACAGGCATTAGTGTGGGAAAGTGGTATAATAATGGTGAAACGTTTCTTTTCGTGTTGTTTCCAAAACTCCATAGAAGCTTCTGGTAAAGTTGGCAACACTTTACTAGGAGTATGTCTTGACTACACTAGACTATGACTTGACTTGATGACTTAGACTCGAATGAATTTATCGAAATGAAATATCTTACAATGTTCCTAAAATTCATTACGTATTGTTACAGACAACAGACAGCGCGGACTTCCTCGCGACCCGGCCACACACTGCCGGCGTCATACCAGGCAAGCCGGCGGCGAATCCACTGCAGTTCATCAAAGTAGGACCCGCAGACCTCGGCAGTCGAGCAAGGGAACAGCTCCGAAGGGCTGAACTAGCAAAACGCGCCGAACCCGCTCGGAGAGAACGACAGGAAGACTGGCAATCAGTAAGTTTAATTTACTATCGTATCGTAATAAATGATAATAATTGATTTTCGTTTGGCAGAACGCCCACAGCAAGTCCAGTTTTCTTAAATAGTTATGAATTTACTCGGCAAAGATTTTTTTTTATTGCTAGATGGGTTAGTGTTTTACTACATCTCACCTGATGTATAATATGAAGCATAGTTTTTGCATTCGATATGCTCGCTATACGCTAATATCGCTACCTATGACTTAGATTATTTAGAATTAATAAATAAATAAATATCTGTGGACATTTCACACGGCGTTATGTAGCCGTTAAACCGTAAACGCTTTTTTATGTTAGTGAATGATGTGACGAGCTAGTCGTTCACCCAATGTTAAGCGATATCAGAACAGTGTCACTCTGAATTCCAACAAGGTCAAGTTTCGCGTGACACTACTGCGTACATCATCCTGAGACATCAGCACAGTCTGGTAATAACATTACTCGACTTTGAGATCAGATGATAGTCTCAATTGCCCAGTAATTTCACTAGCTATAGTGCTCTTCAAACCGGGACACAGTAGGGTTTGCACACTACTGCTTGGCGGCAGAATAACTGGCAAAGCGGACCTACCTAGACGAACTTTGCAGAAAAGTTTTACCACCTAGTAAAACATAATATTAAAAAGTTAAGATAATATTGCGACATCCATTGATAAGATGCCACGTAAAAAGATGCAACCAAGCGCGTCATAATAAAATTCCGGCACAACCAAGTGCCAGTCGTTTTTATTTTCGACATCACCATGCGGAAGTATTAAGGAAGCTGCAAAGTTTCTCCTATCCCGGCCGCAATTAGAACCCTAACGATCGTCAACGTAATTTTTACCCTAATTGCTAGATTTCCTCGGAACTGCACGAAAGCCTCCGATTAACCGGGTTAATTGGATGTTTCCTACGATTTTTCCCTTTTTTCCGAAGACATTCTTCTGTTTTACTATCTATGATATCGTAATGGTGTTTCATATGCGCTATGGTTTCGTGTGGGTATAGATTTATGGATCGTATATTTCACATCGAGATACGTTCGTTTTAATAATTTTGTGATTTATGGGGCTAAGGGTCTCCGCACATTGCAGACTGAATTATAGGCTGATAGTGTATCGGAATTTGGAACTAGTGTAGGTAGTAAATGTGTGCACACTTCAATTTGATGTATCGGTCCTTTATAGTAACCTAATTCTACTAGAGGTTAGGTTAAAAAATCTGTATGACTTTGACCTGTCATGATCTGTGTAATTTTGTAATTGTCACAAAAATTTATTTCCAAGTTTCCGATTGCTTGTCTTGGAGACTGCCTAAGCAGCACCTAATCGGCCATCCATCAAACTGCTATCTCTGACAATTTGCTTGTTTTAATGCGCGGTAATAGAGTCTGAATTTATTACATCCGATTGTTTAATCTGCAATATGTGTTGGCTAAAAGCCGTAGTGATTCATTCAATTAAATTTATCTTATCTTCAAAAAATTTATTTCGAACTATCAATTCATTTAAATTTTACTGAGCTAATTGATGTTGCTACCGAATCGCCTAATTGCAGCTGTGTTTTTATAATTTTGTTATCTTTTAACCCAAGTTTTTTTTCTTTTGTAGCATTTTTTGATAAACCATTTCTCTGATTGTTTTAAGAAGTTCTACAACTTAACTAAATGTTACGAATTGGTAATATTGATAACCAATATGGCTTTAAATGTATAAATATTTCTAAACGCAATTTCTTCCGTTTTGGATGAAAAGTTCGTCATGGGAGTGTTATATTTATATTCTGCCTTATAGTAAGTATGCTGAAAAAGTTAACATTGCGATAGTTTTTTAAATTAGCATCATTACTCGCGTCAATTTTAACTGTTCAAAAACGGTTTCCCACAAAAAGCCTGTTAACGTATTCCCGATGTTGCCTGGGCCGGAAATACGTCGCGATGGGCGCATACAGAAGCCGCAAGAATGCGCCGTGCTTCCGTTTTAAGGTTTATTTGTTTTCAGTCTTTTTATTAGGAATTTCTTTTGAAGGCGTGTAGTTATTTAGCTTGTTTAAAATGTTCTTTCGTTTGTTTTCTATATCTTCTTGTTTGCTTAGCCCGACTGTCAATAATCGCAAGGACTGCCGGCCCTGCACAGCATGTTTCGTACTAAAACATCGTGTTCACTCGTAAACATTCTATTAACTTGTTGTAAACAAACATAATACTCTACATAGTGGAAAGATCAAGCAACGAAATGTTATCAGTTGTTTTACTCTATGTGATTAATAATTTTTGATACCGTGATTTAAAAATTAAAATGTTTACATGCAAGAACCATTTTGCTAATAAGTTATTTGTATTATGGCATCAGTCAACGTACCTCATACGTGAAGTCTAACTACTGAAACATTGAAACTACTTTTACCTTGGCATAGTTTAAAGAGTTTATTCCGTAGATTAATCATTATAATTGTCTCCAATGAAAAATTGTTGAGCCCGTCATCATCATTTAATATCATGGAGCGGACAAACAATTAAAGCAATTAAATCTGTTGGAACAAGTACGACAATCGCTTCCTTCATCGCCGCACTTAATACCCCACAAATGGTTTCAGAATTTAAAACATTCTGCGGTATTTTTTTTTTCACCATCATCCTTCTTACTTTTTCCAACATTGCGATCGGTCGCAACTGAGATTAGCCGTCGTTAAGCTGCCAAGAATCGCATTGCGCAATAGTATGCGCTCTATAAATATATCTCTGTATTTGTGCTGTGCCGATATACTCAATAGGACTATTAAGTTCTACAGAGGTTTGTGATGGCGCAAACTGTGAGATAAAGCGGAAAGTTGGGGATGAATGTTCGAGGTTACGTTTCAATTCAATCCATTCTTTAAATTCTAACATTTATGTCGTTTTCTTATGCAGAGGGTTCTAATCTAACAAATCTTCTTGTACCATGATTTCGTACCATTTTCGTATGGTGACATTGCATACTTTACATTGACAACAATCAATCATTTTTTGGAGAATTTATATTTTATACCTTCCAGAAAGGTATGGATAGAAATTGAAAAACGATAACACAAATCGAACAAGTCTTTTTCAGAATTGTTTGATATTGCAAATTGTTGCCCTGACCTTTGCAACTTTAAGTGGTTTACTGCGAAAGCTTAATCGGTAGTCCAAAGTGTTCGTGATTTTATAACACACTATATATAATATTGTTATAGAGGTGTAGCAGAAGAGTGTTTGATGTAAAACTTGATCGCCAAGGTGTATTGTAAACAATCAGTTTTATTGTCAACTACTATAACGCTGTTATTTCTTGTATGCTTTATACATTTTGTATTTAAGACGAGTTGCCGCGAGGTCACGGCTGAGTCCAATCAATTATGCTTTTGGTGTTTTTTTATTGTTCTGTTCCTAATTTCTTGTCAAAGTTCGTTACTGTTTAAACGACCTCTAAGGCGTGGTTGAACATGTCGACTCATATCTTGTAGAGTGCCGGTTTGATTTTCGTAACAAGTATTTATTCACAGAAAAAAAGTTGCAAATATCTATTTACATGTCCGGAGCCTGGGTGTTGTGGGACCATGGCCTTAGTCGTTCCTAGGTCCATCGATACAGAAGATCTCAGTGAGATCGTGGAAGGTGACAAAACGTGAAAATTAAACAGCTACATACTATTCTATGTTACATGACTAAACCACGTATAAACACAACCGTGGCATTGGTGACGAATTCCTACAAGAGATTACTAAAACATATAAGAATTCCATTGTACTTCTTAGCCTACGTTAATTAGGAAATAATAAAATCATCGTCATCTTTTTGATAAGAACTTAAACAAATTCTATCGTATTCCAAAACTTATGTCCTTCTTGTTAGATATCATATTTCGATTGGTCATTTTATTTTATTTTATTTCTCATAAATTACGCCGAATAAAACAACTTGTATCGAATTATGTCGTTAAGCGAGATTGTTAAAAAAACTGACCGCGCCGCACGCGATCCAAACATGCGTGCGCGCCGGGAGGACAGTTGGACATATTGCAATAAAATGCGATGTATCGATAACTTATCGATAAATATCGATCGAGTCTTGAAAGATTAGAACTGCTCTATGATGATAAATATAGCAATAAGCATCGAATAGGAGCAGAGATGACAATCTTGGTTCTTTTGCAATGAGTGCAGTTGTTGATTGAAAATTCCTGTTCTAGAAGTCCAGATACATATATTGCAATTACCTGACAGATAACGAAATAACATTTTAGATTATAGAAGCCTGCCGCTGCCTTATTTCTAAAGTGTTTTTTATTTATTTACAGAAATGGTATGTCTTACCGTCTAACTACTAAGTGAAATAAATAACAGATAATTATTATTTACTAGTTGCGCCCCGTGGTTTCACCCGCGGATAGAAAATATTTTAATTATTTAATCATCCCACGGGAAAATTTCACTGTTCCGGGATAAAATGTAGCCTATATGTTAATGTAATGTATAAGCTATCTTGGTACCGAATTCCATCAAAATCCATCCATTCCATCAAAATATTCAGCCGTTTGAGCGTGAAAGAGTAACAAATATACCCACATACACACAAACACACATACAAACTTTAGCCTTTATAATATTAATGTTATAACTGTTCCGAATTTGAATAAAAGTTGTTACCATCGGATCGGAGTTTTCTGTTCTGCATTGTGCCGGATTGCTTGCACCATGCAGTAGTGAAAATGAAAACATGTTTTTTTTCAAACTCATATATTGTAATGGGCTTGTTATATAATATTTGACAATAAGCACTTTGTGATTCTATATGCTAGTACAATAACTTAATTTTAAGTACCATATATAAATTTCACTTGTAAAAGTGCTAAAAATATCTTATTTGTAATGAAATCTTTTGACTTATCCTACTAAGATTATAAATGTGAAAGTTTGTGTGTGTGAATGCCTGTTGCCTACGTAACTTTTTACAAAATTTCCCTTCGAACTCCAACATTTAATTTCCGGCATACACCGCTTCTTTGTTCCTTTGGCGAGAACAAACTACAAGAAATTACCTTCTTCTGGAGAACCTCTTCATGACTTTAATGGCTTTTTAAAGAAAGATAAAAAAATAGTCACTCATGATACCATTATAGTATAATAATATAATATATGTGGACATCTCACACAACGCCATCTAGTCCCAAACTAAGCAAAGCTTGTATTATGGGAACCAGATAACTGATACAATTACTTAGATAATTTTTGTTTGTAAATACATACATAGAATACAATATGACACCCATACACAGAACAAACACCTATGTTCATCACACAAATATTTGTCCTGGGTGGGAATCGAACCCACAACCCACAGTTCAGAAGGCAGGGTTACTACCAACTGAGCTATCGGGCCAGTCAAAGTAGTATAAGTAGGTAACACCAATAAATAATTATCTTATTCCTATCAGGAACTCGTCAAATATATAAAACGTCTTTTTTACTTACCATTTATCGTGAACCAACGACGAAATGTTTTGCTATTCTATAATAGTATCAAAGATTCATCTGCGTCATGAATGCAGCTGGAAACGCTACATAGGATTCAATTTCATCCAATAGCCTTAATCTAACTAACTAACAGTTGCAAGTTAACTACACAATCCTCGATCTAAATACCCGGCCCGGCCCATGACCCATTCAACAATTGCAATAAACATGGCAGACGGATTGGCATCGCTCGAGGATATCTGATGCATTTGTATTCATGAATCTCGGGAAGCAATTTGGCCCACTACTCGGTAGCCTTCTCAAGGTTGTCGTGATTGGTGTTACTGTTTGTCGCCTCAACTGGTTGATAAAGGTCCGTGATGTTTCTGACCAAGTCCTGTGTACATATTTGAGATGTTTCTTGTGCGTATTATTCACTAATATCATTCACACTGAAAAGTTAACACGTTTCTTAAAAATACCGCTAGTTCAGTTGCTTTTTGAAGTAAAGTTAAGAAATTTAAACCTATTAAAGTTTTTTACGCACGACTTTTTACGACTTTGGGAGTAAGCTGGCGAGTCGAACAGAAGTTGTTAATTAACGTAGATCTCCATTGTCAACATAACGAAGTTGAAAATTTGTATTATTATGTTGGTATGTCCAGTAAAATGACAATTTGCAATAGTCAAGATGGCGACATTAATATTAAACATAGCAAAAACTTATCGGCCGATAGATGGAGCTAAACTAAAGAAGTTTTACTTCAATCGTGTGGTCAAAGTCAAAGGATTTATTTAAACATAATTTTGCTAAATATCGGAAATATTTGCTATCAATTTTATTACACTAGAGGTCAGGACTACAGTTCATATTGTCCACTGTTGTTAGTTATCGCTCCCAATACCTCCCGAGTTCCATGACCTATTGCAGTAAACACGACAATGTAGACAGATTGGCATCGAGGACGGCCGATGCATTTTATTCACGAGATGAGTCACGAAGAACTTTTGTTTATGTGTGAAATGTGGTGCGATTGCTTCCATGCCACATTATACCTTTTATATTCTTTTGTATTTATTTTCCAAGTGTGTATCTTGACCCCAGGACAAAACAAAAGAGTCCCTCTTACTTCACTGAAATACAATGAAACGATCTAGTAGTTTCGTGTGATGTATTTCGATGTTTGTTTTATGTTTTGTGTATTATATTATATTCCATGTATGTATTTACAAACAAAAAATATTTAAGTATTGTATCAGTTATCTGGTTCCCACATACAAGCTTTGCTTGGTTTGGGGCTGGATGACGCTGTGTAAAATGTGTACAAATATTTATTATTTATAATTATTATTCCTACATCATTTATCTACTTAGTATTGGCGGGCATATAAATTAATTTGTGTAACATAATAATAGGTCTTTACATATGAAATTGCCGTATTGGAGTACAGACTTTTTCAAACAAAAAAAAGTTTTGATTGGCTATGAAATCTAAATTCAAATTAATTTTGTTTTAAAAATATGACATATTTTTATCTATTTACAATATAAGTCTATATCTATTTACAATATCTATTTCTATATCTATTTACAATATAAGTCTTTTGTTTAAAATTACTAAATTTTCAGTTCAAATTACTATATCTATTTACAATATAAGTCTTTTGTTTATTGATTAGCGTTGTATTTTCATTACATTTCAACATTTTTCCTCATAATGGATACTTTGAAATTTCGTGTAATTATGGAATATGAGTTCCGTCGTGGCACCAACGCGGCACAAACGACACGTAACATCAACGATATTTACGGAGAGAACTGTACAAACGAACGTACAACCCGTTATTGGTTTGCTCGGTTCCGTTCTGGGAATTTTGACTTGAAAAATGAACCTCGTGGTCGTCCGGAAACTTTGGTCAACAATGATGAATTAAAGGCGATTGTGGAAGCTGATGAATGTCAATCTACAGCTGAGCTGGCAGCAGCTTTTGATGTTAGCATCAAAACAATATTGGTCCATTTGCGACAGATTGGCAAGATAAAAAAGCTTGATAGATGGGTGCCCCACGAACTTAACGATCGCCAGCGCAACGTACGCGTCGAGACTTGCCTTGCGCTGCTTAACAGGCACAGAAATGAAGGAATTTTGAACCGAATTGTTACGTGCGACGAAAAATGGATTCTTTTTGACAATCGAAAGCGCTCAGCAAGTTGGTTAGATCCTGGTTCAGTACCAAAGCAACGTGCAAAACGAAAAATGACCCCTAGAAAGGTGATGGTCACAGTTTGGTGGTCTAGTGCTGGTGTGATTCATCATAGCTTTTTACAAAACGGCGAGAGCATTACTGCAGATGTGTACATTGAAGAACTGAGCACAATGATGGCGAAACTCGCACGTCTGCAACCAGCTTTGGTCAATCGGTCGTCTCCACTGCTACTTCACGACAACGCGCGACCCCATACTGCACAACAGACCGTCTCTAAGCTGCATGAGTTGGGTTTGGAAGCTCTCCCTCATCCGCCATACTCACCAGATCTTGCGCCTACCGACTATTACTTTTTCCAAAATTTGGACAACTTTTTAGCGGGAAAAAAATTCAATTCCCGAGAGGCAGTACAAAACGCCTTTGAAGAGTTTGTTGTCTCCCGTCCTGCTGATTTTTTCAAGAAGGGCATCCATAAACTGCCACAGCGTTGGCAAAGATGCATTGATTGCAGGGGTGATTACTTTGAATAAAAGAAATAAATAAGTTCAAAAAAAAAATACTTTAACTTTTTTCAAACACAACGGCAATTTCATAGGTAAAGACCTAATATTAAATAACTATTCAATCAACTAGTATCTTTGACGATATCTAATCAACTATAAATCCATGCTGAATAACTTTATTCCTATTTTAGTATTAAAATTCTCATGAGTGTGATTCATTTTGAATTAATATAGTCACCGCCACGATCTCGCTGCGTGAACTCACCTCCTGAGGAAGAGCATCGGATATGCTCGAAACCTGGTCGAGAAATCGACATACTATTCGTGAGTAACAGTCATATATTAATTATATGACTGTTATTATATAATTCATATATTAATTTAACTTTATTCCTCTTTCAGAATCTGGATAACTGGAAATCATCGCGACGGAAGCGCGTGGAACACATAATAGAGCGGTGCGTGGAAGTGAGGCAGATGGAGAATACACCCTGCCAGCCGAGGGCCAAGTCCAAGACCTTCAACGAAATGCTAGAGGAACGGTAAGTCTAGAGTCTACTGGTATATTAGCAAAACAAGCATCCTGGACCCTAATTAGGATTCCCTGTGTCTAGGTACCCAGTAACTACGAGGACCATGGTCCCACAACATCCAGACGCAGATCAAGTATTTTCGCGTTTTTTTTACTGTGCACAAATACTTGTCCTGCCGCGGGAATCGAACCCGCCGCCTCCGGATTATGAGCCGACCTTTTTTTTTTTTTTTTTTTTTTTTTTGACCCGGGAAAATCCGTTACGGATTCCACCTACTCTGGGTGGAGCAGGTGGATATGTGGGACTCTCCGTCCAGAGTGAACGGCATACCCACTAAAAACCCGGGGTTCTCCATCCCGCCGCATGTAGTAGGGCTACGTGGTCGCCTTAGCATTCTATCCGCAGCCCTACCTACGGTCAGCCGCATCCGGCTCCATCCTCACCGTCGGGACGTGACGTCGACGGGGACATCTCGGAGGCGCACAGAGCACTCGTGCGCCGTCCGGCTTGGGAGACCCTATGCAAGCGGGCAACGAGCACCCACTCGTCACCCGCTCAGATCCCATCACCGACGTCCCGGACCCGGGGCACTAGGCCCCGGATCAACGGACATCGGCGCTTCCTTCGCCCGCGCCTCAGCAGAGCGGCTTGGAGTCGAAGCGGCCTTACGGTCCGCCCTCGCTCCGCGCCTTCTCCGCCTCGGTTTGGGTTTCAGGGAATTGCACCCCTTTCCACCCATGCGGTGGTCGGCCTTGCGGCTCGCTGCGGCACAGAGCACACAGTGAGCCGCGGCCGAACACTCGCAGGCCACGTGGCCAGGCTTCCCGCAGCGATAACAGAGATCGCTGCGGTCCACCTTCGATGGGCATTTCTGCCTCACGTGGCCCTCCTCCAGACAGCGGAAGCAAACGAAGGGCTTCGGCTCAAGCAGGTGGACTCTAGCCGAGACCCAGCCCACGAGCAACTTTCCCGTCGCTGCTACCGCTTTGGCGGCCGACACCGGACACCGCAGCCACATCGACCCGATCCCGATAAAGTTACAGCGAACCTCGCTGTACCTTATCGAGTCGGGCGAACAACCGCCGACACGTGCGACTTCAGCCGCGACTTCATCCGATGAGACGGAGTCGTCTAGGCCGGAAATGCGCATTTCTGCGCACTTCATCGGCCTGGAGATTCGGACGAGCTCCGCCGGGAGGCATTCCCTCAATCTCTCCGCCAATGCGTCAGCCTTGGGCCCACTACCGTCACCCATTACCTCGAGCATACGCGCACCGGTAACCGCAACTCGGAAACCCAGTGGTTTATCGATGCCGAGGTCGGGCAAACGGACGTGAGCCCTGGCCTTCGTGAGCACCTCGTTGAAGGTCACGCCCTTCTCCACAGCACTAGGCTGCAGATTCAGGGTGACCACCGACGATCGTGGTTGGCGCAGTTTCACCGCCGGAGTCCTGGTATGCGGTGCAGTTTGCACCGCGCCAGCCCCGTTGGTTTGACCACGCTTCACCACGCTGCTCCACGCCGCAGTCATCGCCTTGGGTGCCAGGGGCAGCACCCGTGGCTTCGTCACGTCCTTAGGCGTTGTACCGCTCTTCTGCTTCCCTCGGGTCATCTTCCCTTTGCCCTCACCGACCGGCGGTTTGGAGACAGGGGCCGCAGCTTTCGCTGCCTGAGCCTGTCTCTTATCCGCAGCCAGTGGGGGCCGGGAACGTTTCTCCGGTGGAAGCCGCTGAGCCAACGCCTCGAGTCGAGCGTCCACCATGGTACCTACTCGAACCATGATCTCCCGCTCGAACTCACTGTCCCTCGCCGGTGGGGCGCCACTGCGGATTTCTCCGCTTTCGCGCCTGGGGAGCGGTGCAGGGCAGGGTGGCTCAACCTCCGTGCTCTTGCGAGCAGTAGAGGGAGCCGGGGTCGTCTGCCCTTGCGCCTTCCTAAGCTCCTCCACATCCAGCTTCATCTGAGCCATCTCCTTACGGAGACAGCCCACTTCAGCCTTCAGCCGAGCATTGTCGGCCTGGAGAAGCTTAGTCTCATCGGAGACGGAGTGGGTGGCCAGCTCCGTCACCGCCGTCCTAATGGAAGCCGCCGCATCCTTAAGGGATCGGACAAAAGTCCCCTTAAGGTTCGACGACTTCGTCGCAACCTCCGTGACTATAGTGAGGCTGTCCACCACAGCACCCACCAGCTCAGCACTCGACCTGGGAATGGGATAGCTCCCATCCCCTGCCGATAGGCGAGCTATCCGCCTCTCGCGGTTCTCCCTGATGCGCGTCGCCAGGTCCTCCTCGGCCTGTAATCGGTGTTCTTCACGCCTTAAGGCGATCAACTCCGATTTGCCCTTGGAGAGCCCGAACGACGTCCCGGTCATCCGGTCAGGGTAACCTTTCCCCCGTCTGGCTAGCGGCTCGTACCGGCTGCGCTCCCGAGTGGAAGCGTCGGAGCCCGAGTCGCAGCCCGACATCCTCCTCTTGCGCCCCACCGCACTCGCCCCGACTGAATCGAGGCTCATGGTGGAGCCCGCCGAGCCCGACTCGATGTCGTCCGAGTCAAGGACTGGCCGCGCTTTGATGAAGCGCCCTTTCACGTCCCTCGCGGGACCTACTTCCTTCTGTGCTGTAGAATGGTGACTTTTGCCCCCCCCAGAATACGAGGGGCAGCCTCCCGGAGGAGGGAAGGATTGTCCGTTGGAGACGGCTTTACCTCCCTGGGGTAGTCTTACATTTCTCTTTGAGTCAGCCATTTTTGGGGGCGCCGGTGAAGGACCGGCAACCTATAGGGACGACACAATACATAAAACAAAGAACACAGACAAGAACAACGAAGTGGACAGAACACAAGACGAGAAGAAAAAAAAAAAAAAAAAAAAAAAAAAAAAAAAAAAAAAAATACTGGCTGAAACAAAGGCCTTCACACCAGTTGCCCGACGGGGTGGCCGAGTTGACCCTCCCCGCCGCGCCGCGAGCCTTGCAGGCTCGCCATACACCGGCCCGGAGGCCCTCTGCAGCAAAAGCTGCTCCGCCAGCTGCCCGACAGGGTGGCCGAGTTGACCCTCCCTGCCGCGCGCTGAGTGCCATGAAGGCACACCACCCTCCGACTCGCCTCGCCGCTTCCCGGACTATCCAGGGCGCCGGGGCGAGCCCCACGCGTGGTCATAGAGTGTGACCACGCCTCCTGCCTCTCTGCTGCGCCCTATGCCGAGACATAGGGATCGCAGAGAGGCCCCGCCAGGAATTCAGCCAACGGCTAACAAGATCCCCGAAAGGAAGTTATTAACCGTTGCCCAGGGTGCACCGAGCCAAGTGTTGCCCTTCCCCCCGAATGCAAGCATTCAAGAGGAACTGCAACACCCGGGGTTTCGTGGAGGTATCCTGGCATCGCACCCCATTATGAGCCGACCTGCTCAACCACCACACCACAGAGGCTGTCAATAGCTTTGTATGCTTTATCTAACGAAGGAGACAACAATCTACCAAAATAAAGAGGTATTACAAGTAATAGCCGAATAGAGATGAGACCTACTTCCATTGAGTATTGTGATGTTTTTTCCCGCCTGAACAATACATATTTTCTAGCAGTAAGCTTTTGACGATGCTTAACTCTAATAATATTTTGTGATTTTTGTGACATGATCAAAGAAGTGATTGAAGTGGCTAGTAGCACAGTAGTAAAAATATTTTTCCTTTACTCATTACTTGAAGTGGTTACCGAAAACTTTTATAAGTATACTTTACTAGGTGGACTTCGTTGCAAAGTTCGTCTTGGTAGGTACCACCGCTTTGCCAGTTATTCTGCCGCCAAGCAGTAGTGTGCAAGCACTACTGTGTTCCGGTTTGAAGGCCACTGTAGCTAGTGAAATTACTGGGCAATTGAGACTTTATGATCTGATCTCACAGTCGAGTAATCTTCTTACCAAACTGTGCTGTGACTAGCACGTCCACATCATTCACTAACATTAAAAAAAAGTATGAAATAGTGGGGATATTGAGAATATTTCATTGAAGATATTTTTTTTGTCAGTGAATGTTAACGTTACCAGCTAGTCGTCCGCTAATCCTGAAAAAAAAAACATTATCTTTTCAAAAATATTAAATATCACCCACAGAAAATGAATCTTTCGATTGAATTTTGATTTCATTTACTCATTATGTTTATTTGCAATTTGAAGAAGTTTCTAAATTGCTCTTCTGTAAAATTTGCAAATCGCAATATGATTTCTAAATTGAGCCACTATCTAATCAAATTATTATCAGTCATTATTTTTGAATTAGAAATAATTACGATTATGCAATCTTAATAAATGGACTTGGAATAACTGCGAGCCGTTGCACAATCATTGTAATACAAATACTCGTCTAATCTTGAGCAACGCAGTTTTGCCCTTTTGTTAATTAATTTTGTTTCGTAATTAGTATTTATATATGACACCCTCTTCAATAAAGCGTTGTAATGGTACGTGGGAGAGATTAGACACGTATCGCAAATATGTGCAATTGTTTTGTTTTGTTTGACACAACACAATTATGTGCTGCTGGGTCAGTTTTATTATCAAATCTGTTTTTTTGTCTATAAGATTTTATTATTCTTCATTAAGATTTTCTTTATTTATTTGTTTCTTCTTTTTTTTACTTCAAACTGGTCTAGCATTTGACCATGCTCTCACCTGATGGGAAGTGACGATGCGATCTAAGGTGTAGCATGCTAGCCAAATCTATTCACTCTTCTCTTGAACACGCCCGGGTCATATTTCGCCGGAAACACAGACGCTGGCAAGGCATTCTATTCCTTAGAAGTTCTAATTAAGAATGTTGATTCAAATCGCTTGGTACAAATGGGTGGTATTTCGACCACGAAAGGATGGCGCTTAGCCGAGCGTCTAGTAATCCGGTAGTGGAATGGTGATGGGGGAATGAGATAATCTGCTCATAAGAAAGCTATAAAAATAGGATGAATAATTAAATAAATAAAATCTCAAATAATTATCTCTTTGTTTATTGGGAGCATGGTCCTCGTAGTCTACCTAGATACAGGGAATCCTAGTTAGAGTCTAGGATCTATGTATGTGATCGTTGGGCGTTATTATTATTTCTGTTTATTTCTCTTGTGTTGCGTCATTTTATTATTCTGCTGTCGCAAGTGGAGCAGTGTTGTTTAGTTTTTCGAAAGCCTCTCCTGTTTTACATACCAGTTCAACATAACAGTGGATAAGTTGAACTGTATAGCTCGAACTAGTTCACATAAGGTAGCAGTGAGCTGCGGTGGAGCGGTCATCGATTCGCGACGCATGTAACACTATATTGATGTCATTGACTTCGCCGGCTGGTATAGAGTTCCACAGATCTTTGATTATACAGAGTGTTCCTGGTTTCTCTGCTGGACATTACAATACAATACAAACTCTTTATTGCATACCACATGCTTAAATTAATTTTACATAATAACTTATAGTTGGTAATACAATGGGCGGCCTTATCACTAAAAGCGATCTCTTCCAGGCAAACTTTGGATGGACAGTATTTGACTATAATGGAAGCAGACGGTGGCGAGCAATGAAATATTTTTATTTTATCTTACCACCAATCACGTAATCATAATAGGCAATAAAACAAAAATATATTTTTAAATTTTAAGCAAAAACAAAGATTCTGGAGTGTATGTCTCAAAAACATTCAAAGGAGTTTCTGGTGTTTGTGCACATTTGGATATGTGATCGCTTAAAATCATAGTGTATTTTTACCGTAGAGTTTTGATTTTATAATTAATTTTTACGATCGCTTGACTTGGGGAGTATGCTGGTGAATTCGAGGCGACCGGAAGTCGAAGTTCACGTAGATCTCCATTGTCAACATAACAAAGTTAAAAATTTGTATTGTTATTGTGGTATGTCCGGTAAAATTACAATTTACAATTGTCAATATGGTGACATTAACATTGAACAAAGCATAAAGAAGCTTTACTTCAGTCGTGTGATCTAAAGCATACTCTTTTTTTGTTATTATGTTTTTATTTGGTATTTGAATTGTTTTTATATAATACGCGTTTGTTACTATTAGCATGAAAGGCATTAGATATATTGTTTATTTCGCTATTAAATGACAAATTAATATATATATATATATTAAATTAAGGATATATCTAATACTAGTTGCGCTCCGCGGTTTCACCCGCGGATAAAAAGTATTTTAATTATTTGCTCATCCCACGGGAAAATTTCACTTTTCCGGCATAATAATGTAGCCTATATGTTAATCCTGTCTATAAGCTATCTTGGTACCGAATTTCATCCAATTCCATTCAGCCGTTTGAGCGTGAAGGAGTAACAAACATACACACACATACAAACTTTCGCCTTTATAATATTAGTGCGATATAAACGGATTGCTCGATTAAATAGCTCACGTCACATACGGGGACTACATTTTTTGTAGCATCCTGTATAGGTAGTCTAAGAGCCGCCAACAATGGAGGTCAATTTTGTAATCGAATTGTGTTCGGTTGTTACGATTGTTTTACCTTGTTCTAATGTTTTCACACTTTACTAACACAGAATTTCAAATAATACGCGGCGTTTTGTTTTATTTACCACATTTTTAACGTGAAAATGCTCGCTTTTTGGTAACGTTTTAAGGCATATACAAATCTAAATATATATAACTCAAAGGTGACTGACTGACTGACTGACTGACATAGTGATCTATCAACGCACAGCCCAAACCACTGAACGGATCGGGCTGAAATTTGGCAGGCAGGTAGTGTTATGGCGTAGGCATCCGCTAAGAAAGGATTTTTCGAAATTCCACCCTTAAGAGGGTGAATTATTTTCCCATAGGCCACGCCGCGGGCGAAGCTGCGGGCAGAAGCTCGTAGTGTAATATAACAAGTGTTCATCATGCAACATCTAAATGTGCTTAAAATAGCCTATTTGCAATAAATCTTTTGACTTTTGACTTTGACTTTGAGCTAGTGGGAAAGAAGGCCTACCTATATCAGAACTATTATACTTTATATTGCTACTTGAGCTCGCGGAAGTTCAATATAAAGTAAGTTCGGAATAAAAAACGAGTGTGCTTTAGACCACACGACTGAGGTAAAAATTTCTTTAGTTTAGCTCCATTTATATGCCGGTATTACTTTGCTTAATGTTAATGTCGCCATCTTGACAATATTGAATTGGCATTTTAACGGACATACCATCATAATAATAAAAAAATTAAGGTAATTTTTAGCGTTGTTATGTTTGTTCGTGTGCATTCTTCAATAGCTTACTTTCCAAGCCAAGCGTGCGTAAGGAAACTTTACTTCAAAAACAGGACCCCATTTGACAATCGCAGATCTTGTTAGCATTGTGCTGAATTCTTTGTCTGTGTATCTTTTCATTCGCATGACTAAACGAAATTCACCATGCCCATCCATTTAAATAAAAACCTACACGTACTCGGTTCATCGACTCTCCAAAGGAAATCGACTCTTGTCACGACTTCGGTGTGGATTACGGTTACGGCACGTCCGTTGCGCTTGGCAGTCGCACGCCGACTGATCAGGTTTCGGCGCGTACGCAACTATTGATTACATGTTTGATTAATTTGAGAGGTGTGGGTACTTGAATTTTAATATTAAAGCTTTTCTTTTTTATATTTGCGTGTACTGTGATGTGTTTTGATGTTTGTTCTACGATATCTACGTATTTAATTTACGAACCAAATATCTTTTGTAACCCTCAGCTCAGATTTTCATTTTTAATAATAATAACATCCTTTAAAAAACTAAATTGAACGAGTTATAAATAATTATATGTCCGAAGTCTAGACCAATTGAATTTAATTAATTTAATACCCATTTTAACAGCCTTGAAGGTCGCGTTAGCGGATATCCGCCTAACCCCCTATAGAGGTACATAATACGTATACCTCTCTCTTGTGTGAGTCAATTATATATTATCGATTTTATTATGCACGGGTTTAAAACAATCGAATGATTATTTGTCAAATGACGAAGTCGATATTTTAATCAGTTCGAAAACACTAACATAGATTTTTGGCGGGAAAACGAAAAGATCGCGTTGCCGCATTGTATTATTTTCCATAACTTGTGTTATTTTCAGTGTTAGTGCATAAAATTGGTGGCGTTTTATTCGTTAAGTGCTAATTACAGGCATGAGTGTGGGAAAGTGGTATAATGATGGTGAAACGTTTCTTTTCGTGTTGTTTCCATAACTCCATAGAAGCTTCTGGTAAAGTTGCCACCACTTTACTTGATGACTTGGACTGTGACTTGACCTGACACATATCTGCGTAAAATATCATTAACTTGATAAATTATCGATTACTTGACACTGGCTAAATACACAAAAGTGTGGGGCCAAAATCAAACAAAATAAACACTTATGATATATACCTACTTACATACTACACTATATATACTACACTATATTTACCTCTAAATTTTTATCCATGATAACTAATGTTTTTTTTTTATGGAGTTTTGGAAACAACACGAAAAGAAACGTTTCACCATCATTATACCATTTTCCCACACTCACGCCTGTAATCCAGCTCTTAACGAATAAAATGCCACCAATTTTATGCACTAACACTGAAAATAACACAAGTTTTGGAAAATAATACAATTCGGTAACGCAATCTTTTTCGCTTTCCCGCCAAAACTCCAAACTAATGTTTTGATATAATCGTTTTGATTATCACGTTGGATAATAATCATTGGATAGTAATTGAAGTTCTATGGTGAGTAATTATTTAATTTAGATGTAATCTGGGCGTGTTCTAGTCGTGAGTGAATAGGTATCTTGTAGGCAAGCGTGCACCAGCTCACTAACATTACTAACTCACTAACATTACTAATAAAAAACAAAACATTACTAATAAAGTTTATTGGTAATACTAATATATGGCACTAGCTTCTGCCCGCGGCTTCGCCCGCGTGGTTTATAGGAAACGAAGAAGATTTTTTTTATAGATAATTCAGCCACCCATTTCACCCTCTTAGGGGTGGAATTTCGAAAAATCCTTTCTTATTGGATAACTTCATTTTACAAAGAACACACCCTCAAAATTTCAAGTCCCTAGGACCAGCGGTTTAGGCTGTATATAAGACAGTCAGTCAGGACTTTGAATTTTATATGTATAGATGTTGTGTAGCTATAACTAGCTACGTAAGCCCGTATTACAGAACTACGCTCAGTCCTGAATCTCTGCTCAAGATATTCATAAAATGATCAAATTGTGAATGAAATCTCTACTTGAGCGTCAATCGACGACTCAGCTGCTAGTTCTGCAATACGCGCCATAGTCTACCAGTTTAATAATAATAATAATAATATGTGTGGACATCTCACACAACGCCATCTAGCCCCAAACTAAGCAAAGCTTGTGCTATGGGAACCAGATAACTGATACAATACTTAGATACTTTTTTGTTTGTAAATACATACATAGAATACAATATGACACCCAGACACAGAATAAAGACCTATATTCATCACACAAATGTTTGTCCTGAGTGGGAATCGAACCCACAACCCACAGTTCAGAAGGCAGGGTTACTACCAACTGAGCTATCGGGCCAGTCAAGTTTACACCTAAATGGCGAATCTACGTAACATCCCTGCTCTACAGTGACAAAAAGCCAACCAGAGTATGTGACAACGAACGTAACTCTATTATCGTTATGAATCTAAGATTTCGTCGAACCTCCACGCTGTCATACGATAGTATTCCCTGACGAGCACCACCACAAGATGCTGTGTACAATACGACTTTTATTGTTTCGTTCACACCACTAACCACATCCTTTGGGGTATAGTTCCGTGGGGAAACAAGTACGTTAGTTGAACTAGTAGATATGCTAGGATTATTATGTACATAGAAAGCTTTTTGATCTATATATATAAAAGAAAGTCGTGTTAGTTATACTATTTATAACTCAATAACGGCTGAACCGATTTGGATGAAAATTAGTGGGGAGGTAGATTAGAACCAGGAGACAGACATAAGATACTTTTTATCCCGTTCGACCGCGTTTTAATAATTCACCCGTGTGAAGCCGGGGCGGGTCAGCTAGTATTTAATAAGATTAATATGATAGGAAATACTTGTTGTAGTTGTTTTTAGTTTAGTTGCTAAAGATCGCAACTTAACCATCAATTTCGTCATTAAACCGCCATGCAAATTGCATATCTTTATCATATTGCGCTTTGCTGTGACACTCAGGACGCAACGTTTGATTGCCGTATCCCGTGTGCTCTAATTCTGCAATTTTCTTAGGCATAGTAATAAAGCTTAAAGCCTACTCAGGCTTTAGTGAGACTAAAGATTTGTTCTGGATAAAAATATTTACTTTTTGTTCAACAATTTTCTTTATTATTTATTTTTTAGAAATTAGTTATATTAAACCATCAAGTAGGTACCAATTATTTTCCAACAAGTTTTCTATTCTACCAATCCAAAACTCAGTTAGGACAACTCTTAGAATTTTTTTTTTTTTTAAATTTTTGTGAAAGGATATTTTCGAGTAAGGACATTTTGGAAAAGAAACATTATGCACAGTAAACCAAGGTCGTAGGCTCGTTGTAAAAACAATCTATAATTTAAAAAGGTCAGATTGATTTCTCAAACAAATAAATTTAAAGTTAAAATTAAGTTTAATGCTTAAAATTCAGACATAAACAATCATAATTGAAGGGGTGAGAACAAATAGGGTTTAACTGATTTTTTTTTTTTCACAAAATGACTTATGTGTATCGTTGGATTCAGCGTGAAATTATCTACAGTAGTACATTCTCAAAATACCGAAATGAGGCTTAAATCTCGAGATTTTGAGTCTAAAAACGGTTTATCTGTCACAGGAATAAAGTTCGCTTAGCATAAAAACATTATTTTATTATATTATACTTTTACAGTAATTGTATGAATTAGTACTATATTTAGTATTTTAAAATAGAATTAATACATTATCAAGCAACTGAAACTTACATAAACGTTTTCTATTACCTTATAAGCACTCTATATTTAAATGAGGCCGTGGAAGTTTAAAGTCAATTTTCTCGAAACTATCAATTTGACAGTTAAACCCTTTTTATTCTCAACCCTTCAATTACTCACAAGATTAATCCGCAACAGTTTCGGCTCAGTGGATCTAAACCCTGAACTGTCGAGATAATGATGAAATCGTATAACGTCGTGATGCCGATGACATGGATTACATGAGCTAAATGACGAGAATCAATGATCATGATGGTTCCAGTCTACTTAGATCTCTACTTTAGTATTGCGTACTTGATAGGAGGGGTCTAATCTAAATTGATACGGATATAGAACACCAGGGTATTAAGATCTGTAGCTACGTAATACACTATTTAGAGACATGTTTCTTTGTAAAATGGTAATAGTAAAGTAGAGAGAGATTAACCGTCGTGCAATATTGCAGTTACATAAAGCTTCATAAAATTATATCAGTTATTGTTATTAACAAAAGTTAATGAACTGACATCGATAAATATTATTTTCAGCCGCCATCTTGACAATTACAAATTGTCATATTAACTGATATACTAACTTGGTTATGTTGGCAATGGAGATCTAAGTGAATCATATTCCGTTCGCCTGGCATGCACAAGCTTACTCCCCAATTCCAAGAGTGCGTAAAGAAGTTTTACTTCGGAAAAGTGGAATTTTCCCGTGGGATGAGTAAATAATTAAATTACTTTTTATGCGCAGGTGAAACCGCGGAGCGCAACTAGTTATTCATATTTTGAATTACATGTATTAGTAGACTATACTATTCACCATAAACTATGCTAACTATAACTAACATAAATATAACATTTCTTTAATTGCTCTTGATGATATTATCTTTACTGGTTTAAGGAAATTCAATTTCCCAGGTTCTTATTGATAGGGCTTTCATTATATTATGCTTGCGTAGGGGACCTTACCGCTTTGTTTTGGATTTCAGTGTTTTTTTTACTACAATAATACTAATAATAATAATAGCGCCCAACGATCACATACATAGATCCTGGACCCTAACTAGGATCCCCTGTGTCTAGGGACCCAGGAATTACGAGGACCACAACAGCCAGATTCGGAACATGTATTTGCGCTTTTTTTCTGTGCACAAAAACTTGTCCTGCTGCGGGAATTGAACCCGCTGCGTCTGGGTTATGACCCAACCTGCTCAGCCACCACACCACAGAGGCTGTCAAATGGTGATATATTTAGGACTCATTATTTGATATAGACACTATATAATATTTTATTATTAACACATCGAAGAAATCCCCGTAATTTTAATACGCTTTTCAGAGAAATTGAAGTTGACAACCCTAACAGAGACAAGCTCGTATCAAATGGTACAAACTTTATCTCTAACAGCTTATCCAAGTATCATTGAGTGGCGCTAAGTGTTTTCATAATTGACTCGATTGCCGCTATTAATAAGTAAAGTATTCATAAACATGACGTTTTCGAAGTCTTCCTATTAATCTGTTTTTGTTTACGCATGAAGCAGAGCCTTATACATTTCATGCGACCTAACACACCCATTTGACAGCCTCTGTAGTGTGGTGGTTAAGCTAGCAGGCTCATAACCCGGAGGCGGCGGGTTCGATTCCCGCAGCAGGACACATATTTGTGTACAGAAAAAAAAATGCTAATACTTGTTCCGTGTCTGGGTGTTTTGGGACCATATGGTCTTTGTAGTTCTTGGGTCTATAGACACAGGGGATTCTAGTTAGGGTACAGGATCTATGTATGTGATCATTGGGTTAATTATCATCAAAAATATACGAAAATTGCTGAGTGCACACAAAAGCTAAGAAGAGAATCGGTGTTTATTCAGTAATTTTGTGGGATCTACGTTTACAACAATTTAAGGAAGTTCACTGAGATCTTCTGAACCCAACTCGGCCCACAGGTGATCAAGTAGAAAGCTGAGCGATTACAATGACGCGGTAATGTCTAACCATCTGCCTGTCTGTCTGTCTTTCTGTCCGATTGAACACTCCTTCTAATTTGTATACTTTCAGAAAATCTTTAGGAAAGCCTTTTGAACTTAAACTATGTAGAGTTAGACACCGTAAGATGTTAAGGCTGTAGCATCGTTCTGTAATACAGACCGTAGAGTAGAGTTAGACATGTAAGTTATTATGTCCATGAAAGTATAACATTGATCGATTGGTGAATATTGTAATTGCAATATCAATTCATCATCAGCCGGAAGATCCACTTCTGAACATAGACCTCCCTGAGATGAAACATGAAACGCTACTTAGGAAGCTTATCATAGGAGGGGTTGCCACAACCACCACGCTTGGTAGGCGGCTTGGTGATCGAAGATTTTAATGTACTGAGGAGAATGTGGCTTGCCATTCCCTGGATATGTACTTAGCTGGCTGTTAGAAAAGAAAGAAAAAAGAAAGAAAAACATTTATTGAACACTTCACTTACAAAAATAAAATAATAATTACAAGAACATACAAGAAAATACATACAACAAGAGAATACAATTAAATATAAACAGTACCTTGTTAAAAGTATTTAATGAGAGAAATAAAAGAGTAGATAATAGCACGGAAGCAAATTCAGCATTCATGCCGGTGTACTCAACACCTAACGTTACGGTACGGGAGAAGATGGGTGATCATATTCACACCTGGAACTGCACGGCGGCAATTTAAATTATTACTATTAAAAAAGCATATATTAATCTTACAAAATATTAAAAAAGCATCAAGCATTTTCTGATTGTATACAATCACATTCCAAATAGTTAAATGTACGTTTCTGAACACTTTTAATAGAAATCAGATCTTCAGTCACTAATCAATTAAATTCTAACACCACTGGCAAAATAGTATATCCATCGAAAGCTTTCTAGCAAACACTATCATTACTGCAAGCCGCTGTGGGGTGAATAGAACTGTAATTCCGATCCGAGATAGTAAATAGGATACACTTTCTCTCTTCGCTTCCTGACGTGGGCTGTGGTCCTGTGGTCATTAACACCCATGTAATCAATAATATTAAAAACCGCGTTTTGCATACCACTTGGTGCTATTGACAGACTTCGTGATATATCAGAACTGTTATGGAAAAATAAATCTATCTTGTCTTTCGAGTGTGAAGAGAAAACGTGTTCCTTATAGATGACTGAACTAATCAATGACTTAATGATAATTTGTTCCCAAATAAATCTTATCGTTATTATGGTTAGGTATTCTTTTCATTTTTTGTTTCAATATATTGATTTGTAGCATAGATTACACTTTCTCTACCCCACTTCCTAAAAGCGTAGGTTGCACTACCGTCATTAGCCATAGTGTTTACTATTGAAATTGCAGCCAAATGGTGGCTCTAATGAGCGCTGGATTTCTGTGCTATTGTTTCAAAATTACATCCGTAATCTTCTACTCGTGCTTTTATATTTGTAAGTTATTCTTTCTTATCCTTTGTATGGTTTTGTATGTTTCTATGTTTAAAGTTATTTGTATGTTTAGTGACTTACTACTTAATGCTATGAGTATTATCTATAGCATATAAAGCAAAATCAGTTAAGTAAAGCTTATATGCGTTGCTCGCGGTATAGTGGTAATTTAGTGCGTTCAATGGTAGATCTAATAGCTGGTTTCGTCATAATAATACCAACTGCACTTGCCTCGCCTTGCACATAATAACCTCATGTGCTAATCTATCTTACGTTGTCTTTTTTCCCACACGGCTTTTCTTCAATTACATCATTAGCCCCCACACCACGTACACAATTTATGTGTTACACAGCTTTACCGGCAGTTCTTGCGTGTCATTCCACTGTAGCAATACTTGCAGTCTGTGATATCATGGCATTATGATTGCTGACCATATACGATGGAGTTCATGCCTTTGTAAGGTAAAGGGCTGGTGCAAGAATTGGGTAGTAGTGAATTCTAGACTGGAATTCATCTGATTTTTATGCAGGCAATTATGACGGTTGAATTGTTGTTTCTTGTGGCAACTACAAGCGTATTTGAATTCAAGAAATCTAATAGTTTTACGCATCTTACCAGAAGTGAGAAATGTGGAAACTACTACAATTTTTTTAAATACATCAATGATATAGTCAGTTAAAAACGCATTTATTATTCAGCTATAGCATGTGTTTTTATTCTTTGTACTATGATGGACTTTATGTGGTGTTCCTAATTAATTATTTATTTATTAAACTTCTAACTTATTACTTAATTATTAAACTTTTATCCTCAAAATTACGTAATCTATACTATTATTTTCATTTTTTTTATATGTTTTAGTTGTAATTATTATTTTCACGTTATTTTCTCAACCAAATCTGCCTCTGAACACTGCCAATAATGTTGATAAATAGCATCATGCAATCATTTTAACTGATGAATAAAATGTAATAGGAGGCTACTGGCAGAATGTTTAACATTGGAATCTAGCAAGCGTCTGTAAATAATTAGATATTTATCTACCACAAAACAAGATCTTTGATGTGTACCACCATCAGGAACGAACTTGTATCGCTTCATATTGCAAATAACTCTGCCATATGTAATAAATTAGCATAAAACGTGTAGAAAGCCGAGGTAGTAATAGTTTTTGTAAATATTTCATGAGCGTAGTGGACATTTCCAATGTTGGAGATCGTGATGCACGTCATTGTTCAACAGCAGGTGCCTTAGAAAATAGAACTGTGTAAGTATTTGCTTCAATATTTTTAGAGTATTTCTATATTTCTAGATCGTTATTTGTGATACGACATTTGTTCGAATGCAGTATCTGTTATGCTTTATCAAAGTTGTATTTGAACTTTTTTGGTTTTTTATTTCCATTGAATTTCATCAAGTATACATTTGTTCGTTGAACAATTTTTGTTTTGAAAAATGTCCTTAATGTGTCTTAATGGTGAATTACCACTTACATTATGTGAATACTCTAACCACCCACCATTTATCAATTACCTACAAACGGCTGCAGAATATATATAATCGTACATTTTTATCATCCATAGACTGTCTAAAGAAAATACTTATAACAATATTAACTCTGTTACATGCAGAATTTGTTCAGAGTTGCTATCGACTTCAAAATAAATAATTTAAATGATTGCAATTTTAAGTCTTACGTCAAAGGGTTATGTTTGAATTTCCATCTTTACAGCAATGCATATTTATAGAGATTTTTTGCAATATCATCCAAGGCTGGTTTGCATACCTTATGGCTAAAAGTTGTGAAACTAGAGGGTCAACATTGGATAGGAAACCACTTGATAAAATAAGCGGTTTCCGAACGGTTATTAACATGAAACAGATACGACTTCACTATTAATTTAATGACAGATTGAGAGACGGATAATGTTTATTCTAGTGACAGATATTAAATAAAGTAAATGACGTTTATCGATTCAAGGGATAATAAACCTAAATGCTGAGTCGTTACTTCTGCAAAAAAGTTTTCTAAAGCAATCACGATCAGGTTTCCAATTTCCACCCACCCAACCCCACGACCAAACTGTTTGCATCCGGAATCAGAATTCAGAGATCACAATTTTTCAAAATATCCAAGTATAAGATCATAATACAAATAAATCATGTGTATTGTAAATTGGCATGTTCCTTAAAATGCTCGTTTAAAATGCCTCAAGCCAAATCAATAAAATCCACTCGTCGAGTCAATAATTGCTAATAGGCTTAACCTTTTCTTAGTGGGCACTCTCGCCAAAACAGCTTATAGTAGGCGTCTCCTGCATTTTGTAGTCCATGACAAACGTGCATTTATACATATACGTGGAATTTGTTTTGTTTTTATCCTCCTTTCAAGTATTGAAAAATTAAGTAGGAATTATTGATTCCTAGTTCATTTAATGCATCTCTGTATCTGCTTGAATTTATGTGCCGCTATTACTACATTTTCTTTTATTACGCTCTCAATTTTATTGCTATCCATAACATAAATCTATTTTCCGACACGTTTTTTAACCATATCTTATTTGTTACTGCTATCTTCAGTTTTATTACTTCAAGTGTTTATCTTTCTTGTCAATCAATTGTAGACATTTCTGCTTATTGCATCCCATCTTCGAGTGCTATTGTTGCGTTATCAGCATGGCGTGAAAACACTATACAAGAGTACTTTCTGGTGTTTGTAAATGTGAGAGATTAGGCGTCATTCCAGTCTGATTATCTGATATTTCATAATAATTACTGAAGGACCGATTGTTCACGATTCGTGTTTATAAGCTCAGGTGTTATTGATTTCTAAGTTAAAATTAGCTACACCCATCATCGTAGAAGCGTATTCTTAGGTCCTATTACGTTTAATGGACTGTTACCTCGCGTTGGAACTCCATTTTAGCCATTCACACGATTCACATATTAACACAACCAATCACTCGCACCTACGGATTTAAAATGCTAACATTATCGTCTGGTGGTTCTTAACCTTTTATTCTTCATTCCATTCGGAAGGCGTCAGTTTTATCCACCACATTGTTTTTATCGCTGTTATCTTGTCGCTCTGCAGCATGGAATGTCATTGTGCAATCGTTATCAGCATGATTAATAACAACAGCGTCAGCGTCTTATGTCTTCGGAGTTGTGTCATCTTGAACAAAACTTTATGTCCGGCGTGGGCTTTGAGTAACGAGGGGTCTTTTATAGCAGTACGTTTTAGGTAAGGTTGCCACTGTTGTCAGATACAGAAAAATCTTCTTTTTTGTATTAAAACAAAAAATAGATCTATTCTGTAGAAAATTGTATTGCTATAGATTGATTGAATCAGTGAATGATTGATAAACTAATAATTTGAAAAAAAAATTGCCGAGGACAAGGTAAACCTGCACCTAATTAAAATAATTTCTCTTATACAATTATTATATTTATGTCAGATATTAGTTTTCGTCATTATAGTAGAATGTCTTATTGACGAACGAGGCTTACAATCGTGTTTCCAAGTGAAATCTTTACGAATATTTTCTTTGCACTTTTCTAAAATTAAACAAATTTAGAAATGTGCAACTATTCGTTCAAGTTTAGTCCGGTCCGTGTATGGGCTATATTAAACCAGAGCTTTGGGCGGCCTAAAAATGTGAGCCAGGGCTGACCACTTGCCTACACGAGAAGAAGGCCATTGCTTCTTTTTTCTAGTATTGTTGTATGGGCAAGTATGTGAATAGTGACAAGTGACAACCCTATCTGCTTATGACGTAGGTGTTCCTTCAGTATTTTACATCACGTACATCATTGTTTTACTATGATACAAAGCTTCCATTACAGGCGTTGTGCAATTCCTCACAAATGTAGTCCCACGTACAAAATAGTGATAAAAAAGAGTATTTCGATCAAGGTCAGTTCGGTTATTACAGTCACAACTTATAGAAGCCTCAGCCGAAGTGCCAGTCGTGCTGGTAGATTTTGATTGTTGCGATGTTATTAAACAAAAATTTACCTTATTAATAAAAGCATTATTATTGTCTCTAGTCTGTGCCTTTGCTATCATTACAGCTCTTGATTTGCGGTGGTAGTTGGATATATTTTTATGGCTCTTTTATTATATTATATATACCTAGGTATATTAATATTACTGTATTAAGTATTTAAATTGTAATTATAAAAAACAATAGTTATTTGAGTTACAATGATGTTATAATAAATACACATCAGCTTTGAGCAAATAAAAGACTTACTTAAAAAGCTTTCGTTAGGTGGTTGGATGGTGTAAGGCCGTACAACCACTAAGCAAGTTATGCTTTTTGCTTAATTCTCTTGTCAGAATCTACATAAAAGTTTTTGCTCAATCTAATCAATTAACAACCACCTCTAGACTAATCGATTTCATATGAACCAACGTTCAATACAATAACCTTTATATACAATGCAATGGGGCTTGTGATATAGAGTATTTGTATTAAGTCTTTGTGTGGTCAAATTGTGTTTCAAATCACTTGAATTTGCTTGCGGCGGTTTTTTTGGCTCACATCTTTATTGCTGCCTTGAACCCTTTTAACTTTGTGTATTATTCTCCTTACATTCACTTCTTGTGAAACGAGATACGGATGGAAAATCTCATCTAGTTCTATACTTTTAAAACTTAAGATATTTAAAAAAGAATCATCTTCAAATTTATTATTCGGTTTTACATCCTTAGATATTGTAAGATAATCAAAAGAATCCCAAATATTACGTAAGAGCTTGCATAATTGTTAGGGTCTTTCTTTTACGCATCTATCGCTTTTTCGTCCTTTCGATATATTTCCTATACCTTTAAATTTTGATTTTTGATAAGCTGGGTAATCCACACTCCTTTTTTTTTCATCTTTACCGATTTATATATACGATTTGTATATCCTTAACTCTAGTCCTATATTTACCAAGTATGTGTCACACTAGCGCGCCTAAAAACCAGTACATCGGGTGTCGCGTTACAACCTGTGTCGACACCTCGACAGCTGTTGCAGACAGTGGTTCGACTTGTCCACACCCGATAGTATCGATGTAGGGTGGTAGAATATTTGCAATATGGAGGTTTGTACGGTTGGAAGCTTATTAGGTAATGAGGCGTTTGGATCATATTCTAATATGGAATTTATGAATACTTAGATCTAAATGAATGTTATCATTCTTGCTTCCTTCTCGTGTAAGCAAGTGGTTAACTCTGATGTCAGATTTTTATTCTGATGTTGAATTTTGTTATTTTGCTGTGATAAGTTTGGGTAGTATATTATTCTGTATTGACAATTATGACTTTTAGAGTTCATCGGCGTTCGGCATGAAAAGACATCTTGAATTTGACTTGTATAGTATTGTGTGATAATGTAATGACTTGAGATGATGCCTCAGGACGTTAAAAACTGCATGCATACTGTTGGCATCACAAACCTCTGTATAGAAGTGAAACATAGCTTTCCAGCCAGTCGGCGTAATAGGCAAGTTGCCACTGGCCCAACGGGAAGCGCTGGGAAGACGCGCGGCTTTTTGTTCGAGTTCCAGTAGCGCACTGCTCGGCTAGTTCGAGGAACAGCAGGCAGCAGGTCGATATTTTTATCGATAGTTGAATATCGATACCGTTATGTACGTGACGTGAGGTATGTGGATTGTGTTGTGCTGGAAACGGAAACATGTGGGTATACAACTGTACACGTGTTTTACCAGCAAACAAACAACTAGTTTCATATATCTTATGAGCTCTTTAAATGATAGATAGCACAATATTTAATCAATTTGGACATATCACCACCGATTCGAAACATTGTTAGTCTTATTCATAATGGCAGAGGAGCAGAGGTCAAATAACTCTTTAAGGCTTATTAAATAAGTTTTGAATTTCGAATTTATTCATAGGCACACTGTGCTCATAATATTCTGATTTTCTTTTATTGTTTTCGTACGTTGTTTTAAGGAATTTTCGTCCTTATGTATACATTAGAAAATCATACACTGCATAAATTCCATTGCAAACGCCATATTGATTGACAAATTAATTGCACAAACGGGTAATACGTGCATCGATACGATATCGATAGATGAATTCTTCACTTATCGATAAAGTCGATAGTCTTATCTTTGCCATCACTATGCAAACTAGTTGCCAGTCGTCTGACCCGCGCGATCGGTCCTTCATATAAACGTTCATTAACTATCTTTGTTTCTTGTTGATGGCTTTAATTATTCATTTAACTAATGGAAACTGTATCGCAACTGCCATTTTTGAACTGTTTTAGAGAAATATGATCAAATACGCATTAGTAAGTTATCTGATCTGATCTGTTTAAACTTCCGATTTCTTATATCTCGCATATATAATAACTCAAAGGTGACTGACTGACATAGTGATCTATCAACGCACAGCCCAAACCACTGGACGGATCGGGCTGAAATTTGGCATGCAGGTAGATGTTATGACGTAGGCATCCGCTAAGAAAGGATTTTTCGAAATTCCACCCTTAAGAAGGTGAAATGGGTGGTTGAATTATTTCCCCATAGGCCACGCCACGGGCGAAGCTGCGGGCAGAAGCTCGTCTCGTATATATGTAGTGCACTGTCAGGAGCTTAAGAAATAATTTATCTTTTCCTGTTGTTTATTTTCTCTTCTGAGGGATAGACGCCTCTGCAAGCCTTCCTCTGTACCATTTCTCTGTTTCCCTTTCCCCTGAAACTAGTCCCCATTCTTCGTAAGTTTATCAAATTCGTGTCAAATTAAAATACCAAATATTGAATGATTTATTGGTTGCCTGTAGGTCATCGATAGTCTTCAACCAATGAGCGTATAGTATTTGGTGTTACGTTGACATGGGTTTGTCAAACGTAAGTGAGAACGTACGTAAGCCTTACAGTTTTTTATAGGGACGGTTGGATCACGCAGGTTTATCAACTAAGATAATTGAAGGGTTGAGAATAAAAAGGGTTTAACTGACAAATTGACAGTTTCGAGAAAATTGACTTTAAACGTCAATGGCGTCATTTTAATGTACAGTGCTTATAAGGTAATAGAAAAGGTTTATGTAAGTTTCAGTTGCTTGAAAACGTTTTAATTCTATTTTAAATACTAAATGTAGTCCTAATTCATACAATTACTGTAAAAATATAATATAATAAAATAAATATAATAATGTTTATATGCTAAGCGAGCTGTATTCCTGTGACAGATAAACCGTTTTTAGACTCAAAATCTCGAGATTTGAGCCTCATTTCGGTATTTTGAGAATGTATTATTGAAGATAATTTCACGCTGAATCCAACGATACCCATAAGTCATTTTGTGAAAAAAATCAGTTAAATCCTTTTTGTTCTCACCCCTTCAATTGATTTTCGCCGGAGTTGCTTACTGCCTTTTAGATGTAACAATCGCTCTTTTGATATTACTCCATTTATCATGAAGATAAATTATCAAGTTTCTAGTAAGTTCAAAGCTACTTTCTGCGAGACTATTAGTTATTCCGTGTTTCTGCCAGCCACCGTATCCATGTCTCCAGGCGATATTTCGTACGTACCGGTGCTCGCTAAGTGGCGAACAAGATACCTCTGATAATGCTGAATTTCAATTGGTAATTTGTTTGGAAAGTAAATGGTATTGATAGCACTAATTGCTAGTTTATTTACATAGGATAGGAATATAACGTTTAATGTGTCTAGAAATTATGTAACAGGGAAATATTTTGTACAATAATAACATTTACGGTTTTGCTTCTGTGTGTTTTTGTGGTTTAATTTGGCTGACACACTTGGTAGGCGGAAAAGAGGTTGAATTACTTAAGTAGAAAGTAAACAAACATGTAGGTATATAATAAATAAAGAGTAGAATATAGTGTATGTCATACGCGGTCAATGGTCATACACAGTATGAAAAGAAAATGTCTTGATTCAAGAGTTATTGATTTGGTTTTTGTAAGCTTGGATAGTAGTCTCCTTACATGTTGATGATAGATGAGTTTATTTCTGATCAAATAATAATAATGCCCAAAGATCACATAAATAGATCCTGGACCCTAACTAGGATTTCCTGTGTCTAGGGACCCAGGCACTACGAGGACCATGGTCCCACAACACCCAGACTATCGTCATTTTATAATATGTTTAGTTCCGTATAAATCCTTACACAATAATATGATAATAATATGTGTGGACATCTCACACACGCCATCAAGCCCCAAACTAAGCAAAGCTTGTGTTATGGGACCCAGATAACTGATACAATACTTAGATACTGTAAATACATACATAGAATACAATATAACACCCAGACACAGAACAAACACATATATTCATCACACAAATGTTTGTCTTGGCTGGGAATCGAACCCACAACCCGTAGTTTAGAAGGCAGGGTCACTACCAACTGAGCTATCGGGCCAGTCACAATAGAACCAAATAACTACGTAATGTCCAAAAAGGTCCTGCGATGCACATCCTCCGGAGACTGCGCCACCGGGAGTACAACCCGTCCCCAAACTAAGAATGAACTTGTGTCTCAAGGTCCGGAGCTCCTTAGATTTAAAAAGCTTCGAGTGATAATATTAAAAATGCTCGAAGTTCTAAAGTGAAGCGACGCCTTATAATTGTTGGATGCAAGAGAAGAGCTGCCGGGCTAGGGGCGGACCTTGAAAGAGGCCTATGCTCAGCAGTCACGATACTAATGATTGTCCTAGCTTTTGATATAAAATATCAATAAAAAAGGGCGATGAACCTATATTTGTGTGTTATTGTGAAAGTGATCGTGTTGTGTGTACGTGATACTCCAACAATGCGCCAGTTTCAAGACGATAATGCGTTGCATCATGGGCTGAAACGATTTTTATTAAGTCTTTTATTAAACAATTTCTTACAATCAGAATAGGCTATTGTTACATAAAAAAAAACAACTAAATATTTCCTTTCTAAAATGTAACTTAGTTGAAACTTTAGTTTTTAGTATTTTGCGCTATTATCGAAAGTACAATTTCCTCCAAGAATAAAGTTGCATCCAATAATTTCTGCTATGTTATTAGTGTTTTTATTTATGTTGATTGTACATGACATGTTATATAACTATATTAAGATATCTAATTTAACTATTTTCAATTGTGAAGTATCAGCGTTTTGGCCAATCTGTAAGCAACACTTTGTTATTAAATAATTAAATAAATCAATAATAACTACTACAATCAAACCAACTACTACTAAATAATTTGATTACATCGACCATGCGCTAATGGGTTAATCTATACGTTTCTAGTATCAAGGAATATCACCATAATCATTCATCGCCTGCACTAGAACGACATATGTATTCGTACAGTGGCACCACACCTTGTTTACAAACGTGCGGAATGCGCACAAGTGTGGTTTCGTGCAAAAATCCACGATTCCTACAGTTTACATGAACTTCGTGGGTTTCCGTCACGCGAGTACAATGTACATAGATATTACACACGTAAAGTCATTCAGTGGTAGAACTTTACTGCAAAGTTCGTCTAGGTAGGTAACACCGCTTTGCCAGTTATTCTGCCGCCAAGCGGTTGTGTGTTCAGGTTTAAATGGCACTATAGCTAGTGAAATTATTGGGCAAATGAGACTTTATGACCTGGTCTAGTAATAAGATTACTAGACCGTGCTGTCTTAGGATGACGTACACAGCAGTGTCACGCAAAACTTTATTTTAGAGTTCCGAGTGTCACTCCAACTGTTATGAGCAGCCGCTTAATATCAGACGAATGGCTAGCTCGTCACGTCATTCAAAAAATTATATGAGTTGGCTTTGTTAACCACGCATTTTTTTAGGAATTTCATATTGGTGAGACCCCGAAGATATTGATTACAATAAAAGTAAAATACTCGTAGTTATAATGCACTTAACTAAACTGAATTACTAAACCACTACCAGACATAGGTTATCATCCTTTGTTTGTAAACATAGGCACGCACTGTCTCCACCACGCCTTAATAACCTAGAATTCAAGGGCACTACACTCGTATGAGCGTGCCTACACCCGCATGCTCACCAAACGTGTTCCAGTGTCCTATTATTACAAGTGTGCTATGCTTATGGTGGTAAACCAAAGATAAATTATAGATTGAAAAGAACACATTACAAGTATTAATTAAAGCATCAAGTCGGTATAAAAGACAGGTCAGAAAATGTACCAGTCCTAACCGCACGATCGCGCCAGTTTGACTAAGGTGACCTTCGAATGATAAGGAAGGCCTTACTATTTAACCAGCCAGGCCTGGCCTAATTAATTAAGTCTGATCCGTATCAGACTTCGGTTCCAATAAAACCACCTCCGTTTAAGGTTTAAATTTGGTTAGTTGGAGTCGGAACCGAAGTCGGAGGCAGAGTCGGAGGTGGAAGAACGACGTTACGACAAAGACAAAAGTTAACGGCAGGTCTAAAAATCTTAAATATTACATACACTAATGAGTCTCTTTAATTTCTAATTTCTTAGTAATTCATTTGTTGATTCATGCGCTATTTCTTGCCGTACACCAAAATGTGGAATGAGCTCCCAGCGGTCTTTCCGCAGAGTTATAACATGGAGTACTTTAAAAGGAGGGTTAAAAGAGTCCTACAGGGTAAGCAATGCATTGGTGACGCCTCCTCCGGTGTTAAATATGTTCATAGGCTACGGTGAGCACTTCCCATCAGGTGGGCCGTATGCTTGTTTGCTCTCTTTAACATAAAAAAATATCACCGTGCTTCAACCTCCGATATAACCTTCGATTCGAAAGTATAGAAAGTCGGAGGTGTAATATCAATCGGAAGTTCCGACTTTAGGATCAGAACCGAAGATCAGTAACATCCCTGATAGATGCATAGAATACAATAACAGCACTCACATACAGACAGGTATAAAGTTCAACAGACACGTTCACTTGGCCCCATACCGTATTTAATAGCCATTACTGACCATCTGTTACGCTAATGGCCACTACGTCCCATGCAGATGTCTTCCTCACAGTTATAATGATGCTGTACTGTATTTATGAACAGCCACTGTTTAGAATTCAAATTGTGTTCAGTGTGGCTGTGGACCGTGCCTATATCAGGTGTGAATGTCAAAGGATTGTAGTACTTATTTATGATACAGACCTAGTTTAAACTGTGCCAGGGAAAATTTAAAGATGAAATATATATTTGAGTACCGATCCACGACTGCTTAGTTCTATAATGCGGGTTCAAATTTTGAGGGTAGACACTTCAAAGTTGATATTATCATACTATCGCTGAAGATTATCCTAAGTATCTGTATATAACCGCCAATGGGAGAAATGAAGAAAGATAAAGCATGACGCGTATCTGGGGATAAGTGTTGAGTTGACATGAAACATTTCATTATAAATACAATTAAAGCAAAGCGTGATGCTGAACTGTTGCAATATATAATAATAATAATAACGCCCAATGAACACACACATATATCCTGGACCCTAATTAGGATTTGCTGTGTCTAGGGACCCAGGAACTAGGAGGACCATGGTCCCACAACCCACCTAAACTAAAAACAATTATTTTCTTTTCTCTTTTGCACAATACTTGTCCAGCCGCGGAATCAAACCCGTCGCCTCCGGGATATGACCTGACCTACTGAACCACCACACCACAGAGTTAATATACGATGGAAGATGATAGACGAAGTAGTCTTGGTGTTGCCTGCCATTTGACTGGTCCCATAGCTTCGTGGTTGCGTGCGTTGTAGGTTTGATTACCACCTAGTATTTTATGTGTGATTAATTTAGTTGGGTTTGGGTGTTATATCACACTAGCTTCTACCCGCGGCTTCGCCCGTGTGGCCTATAGGAAACGAAGATTTTTTTTTATAGATAATTCAAATACCCATTTCGCCCTCTTAAGGGCAGAATTTCGAAAACTCTTTTTAGTGGATACCTTCACTTTACAAAGAACACCCTCCAAATTTCAAGTCTCTAGGACCAGCGGTTTAGGCTGTGCGTTGATATATGTCAGTCAGTCAGTCAGTCGGGACTTTGAATTTTATATGTATAGATGAATTTAATTGGGCTTGGGTGTTATAACACATAGTAATTATTACGTATGTATTTAAAACTGTACTCAATTAGTTATGTACTACGTTTTGTATGGCTTATAGACGGATTCTTACAAAGCCAGCGAAAGTGACGCGACAGATGGCCCAGCTTGCGTCTAATTTGTGTACGCTCGCGCTTTCATCATCACAGATTATGTTTTTGATATAACAAGTGTTTAAGCTGGTTTTTTCGAGAGGGGATAAGAAAGTTATGTGCATGCTGATGACTGGTACATGGATCATTATTGTAGCATCGAAACGAATAATTGATTACGAAACAAAACGCGACAGTAAGAAAAAAAACCTACATGAAGCAACGTCCAGTACAAGTGTTTGGAGGATCACACTCGTCCATAATTTGAGTTAGATAAACTCTTATTGACACCAAGGTAACAAATACAAAAACAGGAAATAACTAATGAGTAGGTTACAATGGACGGTCTTATCGCTAAAAAGCGATCTCTTCCAGACAACATTTAGAAGGACAGAGACAGATGAATGTGCAAGGTCGGTGGTGCTACAAAAGTTACTATGCACATACAAACTAAGACAAATATAAAATAATATACTACTTAAAATACAATACTTACTATACATAAACATATACAAATAATACATAATACTAGGTGGTAGGATTTTTCTGCAAAGTTCGTCTAGGTAGATACCACCGCTTTGCCAGTTATTCTTCCGCCAAGCAGTAGTGTGCAAGCACTACTGTGTTCCGGTTTGAAGGGCACTGTAGCTAGTGAAATTACTGGGCAAATAAGACTTTGTGATCTGATCTCACAGTCGAGTAATGTTATTACCAGACTGTGCTGATGTCTCAGGATGATGTGTCCAGTGCAGTGTCACGCGAACCTTTATATTTTGGAGTTCCGAGTGACACTGTTCTGTATGGGCGGGTGTTGCTTAACATCATTCATTAGCATAAACAAAAATACTAAGGAAACAGTGAAGGTTTATTTAGAACGTATATATATTAGTGCTTTATTTGAGTCTTAAAAGCAGTGAGTGATTGAGCCTGTTTAATATTGAGAGGTAATTCATTCCACAAGCATACAGCCGTTATACCTAATTCTCGCAATGAAGCGAGAACCTAAAGTTTTATTTAATGCAAGTGCCATTTTACCTTTTATCACTACAAAGTAATGCATATTCTGTGCCTTTACCCACTCTAGTTTCGCAAGATAAATACATCTTTAAACCGCAAATATAAATTGCTATAGGCATAGCAGCAAACGCAAAGTTCATAAGAGTCTTTCGCAATCATCATGCCAATCTCCTTGTAGGGAAGGCTCGACACCGCACCTTGCATTTTTGCGCGAAAGCATTGCAAGCATTTGCGCATCTAAGCCTTAACTAGATAAGTATATACATTTGTAAATATTTTACTATACATATTTATTGTTCTTGTCGTTGATATTTTAATTGATTTACGTTGAATTGAATTTAATGAAATTGATTAAGTGATATTATAATTAAGTATATTATTATTTGTTTGCACTAAACGAATACGTAATATTAATAATAACAATAATAACGCCCAACGATCAAATACATAGCTCCTGGACCCTAACTAGGATTCCCTGTGTCTAGAGATCCAGGAACTACGAGGACAAACCTCCCACAACACCAGACTCAGAACAAGTATTAAAGCTTTTTTTCTGTGCACAAATACTTGTCCTGCCGTGGGAATTGAACCTGCCGCCTCCAGGTTATGAGCCGACCTGCCCTACCACCACACCACAGGGCAAGGCTGTCAAGAGGGTGTAATGATGGATATTAAGTGAATAAACGATTTTATTTATTTATTTATTATATAGAGAAGTCCTGTGGGTTTTACACTTTTGGTGGAGCCTAAACACCAATCCAAACCAGGGGCCTTACCGCGTAAGTCTGGGGGAGATGGTAATCGTGTTCTGTCTTGCTCGCACTCGTGGACTTGTTAATTGGCGCGTGCAGGATGGCAGGCGAAGCCGATTCCCAGAACAGTTACGCGATAGGGATGCAGTTTTTTTTTTTGCATTTGGCTTTTCAACCCGCTTACTAAGATTAAATTCAAACACCAATTCCTACATTATATACTCTTATGCTGTCAACTCATTGTAAATCCCCCCATCTACTCCATAAATCATTCCTTAAAGCGATCAGGTATCATCACTTTCCTAATAAGTAAATTTATACCTCTATCAGTCGAATTGATCAGCCGTCGCATCGCATTATAGACAATTTATCGACTACGGGTTACAGGTTTCACTTTCCATATGTTATATAACGACATATAATTTTATTTACATTTCGTTTCGTAACGCGACATTCACCTTGAAATGTTGATTTTGTCGCGTATCGAGTATTGGTGTGACACAGTATAAATAGCCGCAGTGACTCAAGTTGATACAAAGTAAAACGTGTTTCATATATACATAATATATATCTTTCTTTTTACAAAGTTACGCACTAAATATTTATATAAATTTCTGTAGTACAATGCATGGACATTTTGTACTAGTACTTACTAATAAATAATAATACATAAAATGTCTTTATTTCAGGCAAAAAATATATTGTGGTAAAATACAAAATTCAAAATAAAATTCTAAAATAATATACTTAAAAGATAAGGCTACTTAAAAAGGCGTTCTTTAGCCTGTAAAATACATTAATTTTAAGACAGATACAGCTTAGATTCTAGCGCTAAGTTGTACGTAACATGTAATATTTATTTAACAAGAGTGGAACGCTTTACCGGCGTCCGTATTTCCCGACAACTACAACCTTGGAAGTCTTCAAATCGAGAGTGAACAGGTATCTTCTAGGCAGCGAGTTACATCCTAGACGGCAACGTTACTTACCATCAGGTGCGATAGTGGTCAAAGGCAAGCCTATCTAACAATAAAAAAAACTGGAATGGACAAAATTAATGAATAGAGTTTTCTTTTATGTTAAATTCGGTATTATACAATATTAATGTGAATTTCCTATTTACCTTTACTTAGTAATTAATGTCTCCAAACATAATCTTTCCAACTGAATGATCGTTATTGAAATGGATCTATAGAATTGAGGCAGACGTGTATGTTTTTTTTTTTTATGTTAAGGATAGAAGTGACGAGCTAGCCGTTCGCCTGATGTTAAACGACACGGCTGCCCATATCAGCTGCAGTGTCACTCGGAACTCTAAAGTATGGAGGTTCGCGTGACACTGCACTGCGCACGTTATCCAGAGACATCAGCACAATTTAGTAATAAGATTACTAAACTGTGAGATTAGATCATAACGTCTCATTTGCCCAGTAATTTCACTAGCTACAGTGCCCTTCAAACCGGAACACAGCAGTGCTTGCGCACTACTGCTTGGCGGCAGAATAACTGGCAAAGCGGTGGTACCTACCTAGACGAACTTTGCAGTAAAGTCCTACCACCTAGTAAGATTAATGTAATTAATTTAAAATAGTAAAATAGTAATGTTGTTAATACTAATACGATAATCACGCAATGGTGCGCTAACGGTATCAGTTTTTCTGAACGATGATGCGCTGGAAATTTTTATTGTCTTATTATGACCTACTGCATTTATATTGCGATCTGGTGCTACTACTGTATAATCTGTGTCTACAGGCCTCTCACGTGGGAATGACTGAGCTTTCCAAAATTAATAAAAGCGTGATAATGAGCGATGCGTTATACTGGTTCATAATTTTATTGCGGATTTGGTTACAGAATAATTTGGATGGGAATGTGTATGGAAAGTTTGAAAAACTTAATAAACCATGAAGTTAAAGGTTGACAAAACAATCTTTGCAGACTGTGGAGGCCGAGGCATTCTTGAGTAAAAAAACAAAAAAAAAAACCAGCGCAGATACTTGTTCTGAGTTTGGGTGTTTTGGGAGTGTGGGTGTTGCTATGGTCCTCGTAGTTCCTAGGTTCCTAGATACAGGGAATCCTAGTTAGGGTCCAGTATATCTATGTATGTGTTCTATGTATGTGGTCTTTGGTAGTTATTATTTATTTTCATTTATTATTTTATCCCCATATTAGTTTTATATTAGAAAGGTACAAACCCTCCCTAATTAGTCTCCCTGCAAGCTTAACATTGCCATTTATAAATAAAAACGAAACAATGCTCCATCGATTTCTTAACTCCAATCATCTTGTCGACTAATAAAATTTCCTTTTAAAAACACCACGGAATACCGCGTCTTAACAGCCTGGGAACGCGCAATAACTCCAGGAATCCTATCCTGGATCACGACCGCGCGCCCATCACGATGCGCCTGCTGATTGAAAGGGAATTTGTGCGGAATGCGCGGATGTAGGAAATTGATAATTCATGTGTTTTGTGGTATGTTCCATGTACGGGGGAGCCGTCAAAGGCAAGCTAGTGAGTAGAATGTTACGTGAGGTCAGAATAAATGCCAGCCAGCGATATGACAGCCTCTGTGGTGTGATGGTTGAGCAGGTCGGCTCATAGCCCGGAGGCGGCGGGTTCGATTCCCATGACCGGAGAAGTATTTTGTGCACAAAAAAAGCGTAAATACTTGTTCTGAGTCTAGGTGTTGTGGGACCATGGTCCTCGTAGCTACTGGGTCCCTAGACACAGGGAATCCTTGTTAGGGTCCAGAATCTATGTACGTGATCGTTGGGCGCTATTATTATTATTATTAGGAGAACAAAATTGAAGGTGTGCTACGGAAACATTAAAGAAATATATGAAATGTTCACCCCGCGGTTTTATCCGCTTATAAAATTTATCATATATGTTAATACAGCGTAAAAATGATCTCCGTTTCAAATCTAATTGGAATCCGTTCAGCATTTGCAGTGTGAAGAGGAAACATAGGTACACGCAAACTTTCTCGTTTTAAATATTAGTGAGATGTGAGGAGTTCTTAGAAGGATCCATTTCTCAGACAGGGCGCAGCGATGACCTCTCAGGTTAAGTTTCCTAATTGCCATCAAGTATCAATTCACCAAATAACACATTATAATGAAGTTTCTATTTCTCGATCGCACATCACACGCCCTTTTACGGCTAGTTTAATTGACAGAAACGCATATTAACCTGTCTTGGAAAGTGTGCCAATTGTGTTTTCCAAACATTTTGAGTTTTATTGCTTTAGTAAAATTGAGTATTCTCGATGTGATGGTAATAGGTTTATTTGAAGTTCTATTGCTGGTGGAACTAATTGAAAGTGTACGAAAAGTCGTGAAGGTTTGCGTTTTACGATACATAAACGATCGGAGGTCGATTTGTACCTTCTAATGTTCATGTTTTGATTTTTCCATATACGACTATACATAATTGATGCTTTACATTCTAAAACTACGGTTTGACTTTTTGAGTAGTACTCATAGACAGTAAAACATAGAGCCTAACAAATTTGGAGGATCTGTTACATAACAGGCTCATAATGCCATCATATATAGACGAACTAGTTGCGGCGCGCGGTTTCACCCGCGGATAAAATGTATCCTATGTGTTAATCTAGCGTATAATCAGTCTGCATTCCAAGTTTCATTAAAATCCATTTAGTAGTTTTTGTTTGAAAGAGTAACAAATATCCATATATACAAACTTTCGCGTTTATAATATTAAGTAAAAATATAATAATATTAGTAAGAATTTCACAATATTAAGCAATTATTGAATAATACGTGCCCATTACATTGATTATAATACAACACATATCGCACAGTTCACCGTAGGTTAATATCTGCAACACGTTATAATACAACACATATCGCACAGTTCACCGTAGGTTAATATCTGCAACACGTTATAAAAATATCACGTCATAAATGTATACATTAGTTACATATGAAACTGATGTCAAATATTGAATGGCCTCGACGAGAAGAGGAATGTGGGCTCGCTTTCGATTGGGAAATAAATATATCTATTTAATTGAAGGGCAATTATGAGAATTACAAATTGTGTAACACACGAGTTGTAAGGGATAATAAAACTGATATGTCCAATAGAAACCAAGGTTAATAACATTAATACACACGCCAAAGCTTGTCAATAGACTTCAAATATATATTCCCAGCGGTTTTATTAAAGAAGGGCATCAATAAACTGCCACTGCGTGCAAAGATGCATTGATTGCATGTGTGATTACATTAATAGAAATAAAAAAGATGAAAAAGAATTAGTGTGACTTATTACATGAAAAACGGAAATTTCGTAGGACATCGAAACAGTTTCAGTACGACTTGGAAAAAGGAAATATCACACTTAACCTACAAAATACTTTTCAGTAAATCACAAATCCACTTGAGACAGTCGAAGAACGAACGAATCCAGTAACGGAATATTTAGAATTAAATGAACTCAGAATGATCCGTGTAAAAAACACGAGCGTTCTCAACTTGTTAGTGTTTACCTCCACAATGGCTGCACGTATACACTCCCACCGGACACAAAGTCAATGTAACATTATACAAACACCACGTCATCCACGTAACACCCATTCCGAAGTATGACGTGCTACTGAGTAACCGACTACAAACACTGACTTATCCGATAATAATAGAGGTGATCTGATTCACTCGTGTAAAATCAGAGATAGCTGCTGGAATTGAAGCTTTGGACTTTGGAATTGCTGATAAAGCTGAAGGATTTGTGACTGTTTACTTAAAGATTATTCGATCGGCTATAGTGCCTTTTGAATGGCGGTGGGGCAGTATCTCTCTTAAGCCCTTGTCGACCTTTTCTTTATTGAGCTACTTGCTACTCCATCTTGAGCTTCTTAGGTTTACGCTGATGTCATTCAAAAATGAAGTATGTCTGCATCTATAGGTTTATTATTTCAGTGAGATTTATAAACAACAGCTACATTGAAATTGAAAAGTTTCAGTTTGATTAATCTTCTTTTACCAAAAATTAAATAAAAAATATTTGTAGTCCTTAGACAAGCGGTACATCGAAAGTTCACAACTATAAAAATACCTCGATATCATGTGTGCCACTGTTGCGTTATGACCTAAGGCCAGATGGCAGCTCTATCGGTCTCAATCATATGTTCTATAATTACCGATGCATTTATACCGCAACCCGAATAGCCGACACCCGTGACGACGGAGGTCGGCCGATGACTCCACACGACAATCTGAATACCGTTCTATGCATAGAACTGGTCAGTGGTCACAATTAGCTCATCGTAAATAGCTGGTCAGCCCCATTACCGTAATTGGTGGTCGAAAAGTGCGGGCATGTTGTGTTCACTTGGTGCTAAATATTGCTATTAAAATCATTTCAGTTGATTGATTTAATGAGACTACAAACACTAAAGTGTCGCTTTAACCATTAAGAAAAATCAATTCTCCACATTATGATACTCCAATAGACAATATTAAATGCCTTTCTAATTTGTATTTCTAACATTTTGTACTCACTCAGGCTTTAAAACATTTGTTAGTATACCTCTATTTTCTTCCAGAGCCGGCAAAAGAAGGCGGAACCCGCTGGCGCTATACGCCGACGACGATGGACATGACCTTAGCGACCTTGGAATCGGCACGTCCAGCACCAAGTCCAGTCTCAGTGAGGATTGCGATACACACAGCCTCGCTGTAAGTATGATGTACTTGACTCCAAACTTTTATAAAGAAGTTAAACATTCCTACAAATATTTTGGTAATTATTACAGAACATACAATCCTATGCCTGATTCAGGATATTGAAGGCTTAACTTAATCGAGTAGAAGCTATGGAAAATTGTTAATGGAAATAATTTACGTTTCAGAGCGACGGCATGGACTTAGACAAAAACCATTCAGATGTGGATAACATGTCGAACTGTGACACCAACCGCAAGCTGGGCTCTAGCGCCAACGAATACGACACTTGCACGACCACGACCATCAGCTCTCCCGAGCCTGAGGAGTACACTTACGAGGGTGCAATCGAGGGCTATAAGTCCCGGATCATATCGCAAACCAACAGCAACATGGTCAAAACGCTCGTCAATAACAATAAAGAGAAGTCACTAGAAAAATCAGACGTAAACAGAATAAGAACAACAGTAAGCAACAAAATAGAAGAAAAAGTATCTTCATTCCAACAGGAAAGGATAAACGACACGAAAAATAACAACCAAAAGAAAGACTTGCCTAAAGTTAACATACATAAACGAAGAGAACAGTTTGAAAGAGAAAACTCACAAGAATTACAGATAAAACCAAAATTGCCTGATATTTCGAATAAGAGATCGATTAAGGACAGACTATCTAGTTTAGAGAAATTCACTGAAGAAACTCATGTGCAGAAATCTACGAGTGACCTTACTAAGTTACCTACTGAAGTAAAGCCATTGAAAGAACGTTTGTCTTCTCTAGAAAAAGTCAAATCTGCATCTGCAGAGCCAGATAAAGCTAAAAGACTGTCAAATGGAGATCTCAGTAATGCCAGATCTCTAAAAGAACGTCTCTCGAGTCTTAAGTCCCAAAAATCTGAGGAGGAAGAGAAGAAAAACACTAAAACGGAAGTAAAAGAAGTATCTATGAGTTTAAAAGAAAGATTATCTTGTCTTGATGCAGCTAAAAATAAAGAGATACCTAAAATCTCAGTAGAAGAGGAAATTATTCGATGCGATAAAACTGAAATAAATATTGATGACATGAAAGAAGATAATTTGAATGACAATTCCTTAAAATCCAGTTTGTCGGGTATTGAGAACCAAATGCAAAGTTTCTGCCGCTCTCTTGATAGCTTGGATATCAATGGTCAATCTTCACCAAACTCCATTGAGAGGGTGCAAAGCTTTGAAGATTTTGATTGCGCTGATATGCAAAACAATACTGTCCCAAGCGATATTGAAACAGAAGATAGTGGAATACACACTGCAAGAGATTCCGCGCCTGCAGATGATATTGCAGACTTGACTCAAGTAGCGTCTCCGATAGGAGAACCTATGGCTTCAGAATATGAATCATCTAACGAAGACAGTGTGCCTATGGAACATAAAATGGAAGAAACAATGGAAATGGAGAAACGTCCTGAACCTATGCAAACAATCGTTCAGAATATAATTATTGAAGAAATCGAGGAACAAGACAGCAAAGCTGATGATGACAGTGCCAGTCATTATGCTCAAGCTATCTCTCAACCTGAAGAATTTAGTGTCACAGAAGAAATTACTGAGATACAATTAGACAAAGAAGATGAAGATACTCTAAAAAGTTTGGAAAATCAAGATACTAGTGTAAGTCTGAATGAGCCTGTTTCGACTGCATCGGACGGCGATACAGTAGTTTTCGAGGGGAAAATGACTATACACTTGAACTTAAGCGAAATATGCAACCAAATAAACGCTGGTGCTGGGAATACTAACCAAATAACTACAGTTTCTACTAACACCAAAAGCATGCCAATGGTAACTGTTTCTAATATAACCACTATTACTAACATCTCACCCAAAAACTCCATTAAAACGCATAAAAATGGTAACACGCTTAATAAAATGCCTGATGTAACGTGTACGTCTGAGTGTTCCCTTGTGAAATGTTTAGGTAACTCATCTAATGAACGTAGTAATGTTAAGATTAATGACGTGACTCAAAATCGTGACATTGCAGCTCCCAACAGTGACGTGGCGGTAAGTAACTCCAGTACCTCCCAAGACTCTAACCCGTTCTGGCAGAAGCGAACCAAACGTTGTATAGAACCGAACAGAAGAAAGACAATCCTGTTTATAAATAACAAAGTAACAACGAAAACAACTAATTCCAATACTGATAAAAACAATAAAGCCTAATAAATATACTCAATCGTATGATAAGTCCATTGATTTCTCATAAATTGCTACAGTATGCAAGATATGTGAGAAATTTGTTTGGGCTGATTTTCTAGAATTTTTATGATCTATTGATCTCGCCCACCATTCTTATTCATTACACTAATCTTTTCATAATTCTACGTTACACAATCTGTATAGACTTTAGTTAAGTTACTAATTTTGTGCATAACATTGATGTCCCGTGTAGTGTGGAAGCTAAAATCGTAAAATTCCTAGCACTTAGCTCACACATTCATTATTAAACTCGTACAGGGTTTCTTGTATTTTCCATTTAAAGAGCCATTATGTATAAAGCCCCTACCATTTAGAATCAGTTCATAGCGTCCAAGTAGAATATATTCATGAAACGTGATATCTGTATATTCATTAATATCGAAAAATATATGTTACACTGTTATTTGTTTGGGTTTTATTTACGTATTTATGACCTGTAACTTCATTGTTGATCATAATAACTTTGTTTACGATTGTATCTAATAGTATGGCCCTTTAGATTTAGATCATGATTAAATTCACAGTTATCATGAAATTGTATGCCAAAGCTTAATTAGGGTTATTTTAAATAATATGTATAGAAAGAAAATCAGTACCTATATTTTTATCTAAGTCGGCCGTATCTTAGACAAACAGAATCTTATCTATTGTGAACTCTGTTAGTCAGATAAAGTCATTGGTCGGAGTATGGGCCTCTGCTGCTTTACTTTATAATTTAAATATCCTTAATTTAATTAGGAACTGTTACATCAGCTTTGGTGATGGCATATTAAGGTAAGAGATCCGAGTAGCGTGCCGCTTCATTTAACCTTCATTTGGCTGCATGGTCTTCATTTCGTTTGATTGCATGTTAAAATTTTCTTCAAATACTTTTTTGTGTTCTCTAACTTGTCCATTTTGATTTTAGTTGTTTCTGATTTTCTTTACAATGCAAAATTAATTTTGATGCAAAGTTATGTGAACAACGGTTTAGTTTGAAGTGCTATTGTCTCAAGCATGTCTTTTTAGTCTTGTTTATCTAGATTGTGATTCTGCTTGTTGTATTATCCTAGTTTTATGGAAATTGTTCTGCAAATAAAATGATAATAGCAATTCAAATATCTAAACCCGTTTAAATGTTTGTTTTACTGTTCTAATTTGTTTAGCTTATTACTATAATTAGACCAGTCTGCGCAAAATTGTAATTTATAATTGCAAAATGTCAAATCTTAAACTGGTTTAAATCTTCAGGTGCTAGATGCCCTTGAACTGGCATTCCAAGAGCTGGACTCCGAAGATAATATTACCAATATCACAGACATGGAAAACGCTGCGAAAGATGTGGAGACCAAACCTAGTTTCCCAATGGAAGATCCTGAATTTGAGAAGAAGATATCTGTAACACCACTCTATGAGAACATGGATATATTTTATCAAAACCATGTAGAGACTAATGATACTTTTCCCCTTGATCTGGATCTGCCGACAAACGTTTTGGAACCTCCTAAGGAGAAACCTCCTCCGCCACCCATGGAAGATGCTCAGGACGATGAATTACTTGGAAATGTAAGTTGTTACACTAAAATATATGTTAGCTAATTTAACTATATCCCTACCCCATGTATTTAAAGTTGTATGTTTGTATCGCTTACATTTAAAACTGTTAAACTTACCGATTCGACTTGGATGAATGAATGAAATTTGCCCACAGTTTTATTACAGTATCCCTAGTATTCAACATAGGTTTTTCCTGGAAAAATTAAGAATGGCCGCGGAAAACAGGTAAACTGCGGGTGAAACCATGGGAAGCATAATAATTAGGTACATAATAATTAAATATGCACGTACTCGTATATTAAATAAATAAATAAATATCTAATAGACCTTGTAAAATATTTTTTACTATTTTCTCGTTTCAATATTGATAAGATAATAATTTCACCAATGATATGACGTCACCAATCTTTTGTTCGTATTTTTGTAGCTCATTTATACGCGGGTGCGAAAAACAAAAATACAGGTAACTTATTTTAGTGATCGTAATAGTTTTATGTCCTTTAATATTTAGTGAATACTTAGCAACACAACCCAGAAGGTTATTAATACATGTCTTGTTTGATTTCATCACTGATTTATACTTACTCAATCATCAAAAGATATTATTGCAACTCGGCTTTATTTGTTCGTTAGCTTTTATTTTTACAAAAATCTTCATTTCTACGTTCTATTCGCTGAGTGGCTGATAATTTGAAACCTTTATTGCATCAGTAGTGCCTATTCTCTGGACATTATGTTAATACTTCATTGTCAGTATTATGAAACCTTTGTTAACGATTAGTTGGAATAGTTGGCGTGTTTTGTTACCAAGTTATCATGTTTTTGTCGTTATGAAATAAACTAATTATTGGTAAGTTCACAAGTGGCCACTATACTAAAATATCAAGCTGTAATAGTATGACAATTGTTTATTTTATCCTTTCATTTGCCATCAACATTAACAAAATTTCTGTTCACTGTTGGACCACCATAGGTATTCACATTTATATTAGACGTATTTTGATTCGAAATTTACGTTTTACTGTCTGCTTCAGCTACTTTCAGGATGAAAGAGGTGGAAAGTGTAGATTACGTCCGATTTATTGCGAATCTCGCTGAACTGGTCTCCCACACAAATTCCTTTTATTATTATTTGCATTTTGACTTCATTACTGGACCTCATACGCGTTTATTTTTGTTTTTATTACGAGATCTTTATAATTTTACTAAATGATTTGTTCATACTAGGGCAATTTCAAACATACCAGCTCAGCGCGTCGGATTAAGAAAGAGATTCGGAACAAGCGTACATCTTTCCTCGGCATCGAGGGTCAGGATGACTCATACTTGGACGTAGACCTGAAACTGGCTCCGCGGCCGGACATCACGTCGTTCCTCCAGGTAAGATTAAGATGGAAGGCGCTATGTGAACGATATTGATTGGCAACGAGAATCATGATGCCAATCAAAAACAATCGGGTATCAAAAGGAGGAATGTCGAATGAGCTTCCCATCAGCGGTCCTTCCCCAGAGCTATAACATGTAGCACTAAAAACGAGGGTATAAAGGTTATTATACTATTACAAGGTAAGCAACGAACTAGTGGCACGTTTAATGTGACAGATGTCGACAGGCTACAGTGACCTCTTCCCATCAGGAGGGCCGTATGCTTATTTGCAACCTATAGCATAAATAATAATAATGATAACACCCAATGATCACATACATAGATCCTGGACTCTAACTAGGATTCTCTGTGTCTAGGGACACAGGAGCTACGAGGACCATGGTCCCACAACAGCCAGACAAAGAACAAGTATTGGCGATTTTCTTTTCTGTTTACAAATACTTGTCCTGCCGCGAGAATCGAAACCGCCGCCTCCAGTTTATGAGCCGACCTGCTCAACTACCACACCACAGAGGCCGCGCATTTTCTTTCAAATTTTACTGGCATATCGGATCTACTATTAGTTTTACTGTTCTAGAATTAAAGTAAAACTTCTTTGTTGGAATCTCAATTAAGAATATTGAATGTGGCAGTAGAACGAAAAGCAGATCCAATCTTTGAACATATTTACTACCATTCATTTGCTGCACATTTTGTTACAAAATTTTTGATTCTTATAGAGTTTTACGAATCAATTAATTTTCACCCCGTCACTTCATCACATTTACAGGAAGAGACGAAAATCGAGAAGCTTCTCTACAAGAAGACCTTGTCCCACGATATGGACGCACGGCTGAGAGACAGCCGAGACTCGGGCGTGGATGTGGACAGGGGTCCTTCTGCTGAGGCCTGGTATAAGGGCCAATCGTCTCCTGAAGCCTCCAATCCGCACAGCAGACAGAACAGTGAGGTATATAAAGCTTTTTTAAACAATTTTTAGGTGATTTTTAACAGGCGACAATGGGTTTGAATCAAATGAACCATGTCGTTTTTATAGTTCAGTCATTTCTAGATTCTGACAATGGGAAACGTATACTTATTACAATAAGGAAGCAAAAATGTATCTACAATAACTCTAAAGGATGGTTTCTCTCCCCTTTAGAGTTAAAATTACGATTGATGACAGTTCCTATCTGGTGAGATCACCCCGACTAACAATCCGGAAAGGCACTCTTTACAACCAACAAGAACTCTAATCAATCCACCATATCATTATCTTTTAGTTTTTTTACAAATTTCAACTATGTGAGAATGACAGCACTAAAGTTCAAGCGAACGACGTAATTCTGATGATTCACAAGGGATTAACTGAGTTTTGCTTCTAACAAAGATAACATTAAAAATACATGCTATCTTTTTATATCGTTACAAGATTGGAATAGCCAAAGGCGATAATCAAGCCACCGTGTTCCTTAAAGGAGTAAATTCTAGTATGGATAGACAAAAAATATTCTGGTTTTTATGTCACATTTTCACGGAGTACCTTTTAAACTTCTAATTACTCTTCATTCTCAATAAATCGTAGCTTTTCACTATAAAACCAAAAAATAAGTCTGATTCATCAAGTTTTTCTTTCTCAACCGTCGCGCTCTCATCCAACCAGGCGCAAGTTAATGTTGCCTACCAGAAAAACAATTCACTCGACTGAATATCGAAAAATAGGAACAATTGAATAATACATAACAAATATATCAATCAAGTGTTCTGAAATAAGGTATTTGGTTAATATTCAACCGAAACACGTTTTCCAGCCCTATACCCACGTCACTCTAACATCCGACGAGGAAGAAAGCAAGCAGAAAGAGCAGAATTTCACGAGCAACTTGAGCGCTAAGCTGAGCGAATTGAGCGTAGCGAGCGATGACCAGATCGACCACCTCGACAAGAAGCTACAGCACCAGCAGGTAACGAGCTAGGCAGAGTAGGTTGCACCTGCTACCTACAAGTCGGATATTGATTCTGTATTTGCTCTTTAGTATTTTATAGCAGTATCCTGCTTAAAGTAATCGACAGACTTTTTTAATGTAAAGGAAACCAACCCTGTAACGTGGTTGTAAAAGGTGAAGGATAAATTTGAATATGAGATCACTTGTTACGATAGCATAAGCATGTCATGGCTTTCACGCACTGATACGGGTTCAAAAACCATTCGCGATTCAGATATTTCCTTTACATTAAAAAAATATCTGGTTCTTTAGTTTTGTTGGGCATTCGACACTACTTTTTATATAATTTCGCAGTTAAATGGCTTTTAGCATTTGGCTAAATATTATTCAAATGCATTTCTTTTTTAATTGGGTTGTGATACATTTTTTTTTTCTAATGGTACCAACATTTATTTACACCTGCAAAATGCGGAAATGTATCTGTCAACCATCAAAATGGTAAATGTAATAGAAATAAAGAATTTTACATTATCTCAAACGGCGGTCGTAGGGTTTCTCGATACCCAGCATGACGATAGATTAGGAATTCAATTTGAAATTAATATTTCCGATTTGTTGCGTTAATTAGACTTAAAGTAAGTCTTATTTATCTATAAGTGTATTTATTTCTGAATCACATTGAATTAATATTCTTTGATGTTTTTTTTATTCTGTGGTGATTTTATAGTGCTTCTTGCATTTGATTTAAAGTATGATAAAACTATATGGTAATGGTATAGAAAGTAGCGCCGAATAAGTAGTTAGAGGCTTCACTTACATTTTCTTTTCATTTCTTTAATGAAATGCTATTTATAATTGAAAATGTATACTTTAATTTATTATACGATTTTATAATCAAAGTAGTTTGGTTGCGATAATTATGTCAACTATTTTAACACATACTTAATTATAGATTTAATTAAAATATTTGACATACTATTGTACCACGCTGTAGATCTCGTAGAAATTATTTTAATACAAGGTTATTTCTCGAAATTGTATGTTCTATCTATAATAAAAATTGCTATTCTAAGGCGTTGATTAGGGTTGTGGTCACTTCCTGTAGTTTATAGAAAATGTATAAAAAATGTTTATAATTTATATACTTGCGTACCTAAAGCTGTGGGAGAAGGTTAGATTATTGCACTGTACATGCTTTATGGCACTATTATATAGCTTAGTATATTTATTGGATAAGGTATGTTACAATAAATACCTTAGTTATTAAAATCATACATGAACTGAGTTCATTATAAATACCATTCATGTTTCATTAGTCAAAGTTATAGTCAAATATATAAGTTCAGTCTGGTTTTTGAAATACATTAATGCTGCTATATTAACAAAAATCTGCTTTCTAATGCTTTTATTGTATCCAAATATTGTTAGCTAAAAAGTATATTCCAAGATATATTTTATTTATGTAAGAATTACTTTATTATAGTTCAAATTAAGAGAGTTGTTGATTTGAGTATGTTTATTTAAAGTTTATTTTAAATAAATTATATATATTTTCCGTCTATCTGCCTTTTATTTCTTCAATACACAGTAGATATTTTTAGAATGCACATTGCACTTGCATGGTTTGAGTAGTAAACTAGTTTTTGTTCCTTTACATTGAGATTTTCATTTTAATTTAAAGCTAGATTTGCGAGCACGTATAAGTCATGTCCTCCATGCAAATTATACTTTATCTTTAAAACATGATAAAGCCTTACCCAGTCATATTAATTTCAATAACTATTAATTTTACATGTATTTTTTTCAATAAACAGATTTTATTTACGTTTTTGTGAATATTGTTCATAATAACTAACTAGGAATTAATGTTCTAACATCATTAAACAACTAATGCAAAGGCGCAAATCTCATCCGCCATTTTGTGTCGTGTAAATAACACTAACAAGATGGCCGCCGGCTACTTTCAGACGTGTCGCACTAACGTGGATTGGCCGGATGGGCACTGTGATGACTCACACACCAAGGTGATACATGTTTATAATCATACTACTACCTACTACCATACAACAACTTTTGGATTACATTTTGAAAAAAATATGCCTTTTATGATATAATATGTGTGGACATCTCACACAACGCCATCTAGCCCCAAACTAAGCAAAGCTTGTACTATGGGAACCAGATAACTGATACAATACTTAGATACTTTTTGTTTGTAAATAAATACATAGAATACAATATTTTACTTACTACTTTATACTTTTATACTTTTATTCAACCTTTCTTTAGATGGTTTGGTTACGGCTATTTGCATCTGTATTGTGTGCTGTAAGTAATAGAGCGAACCATTATAAAAAAATAACGTTTAATTTTAGTTCGAGACTATCTCCAAACTAGCCTAAAACCTGGACTTACTAAACCAGATATAAGACATATCCATCTCTTAAGATCGCTTTTTTTATTTACATAATAATAAATAGAAGGTTCATAGGAAGAAACATTTGGTACTACTGTTATCAACTTTAATATAAATGAAATAATGTAATCCAAAAGCTGCAAAACTCAACACAAACGATCGTAAAATAACCAACGCTAGCTTAGCATTCATAATAACCTATCCGTTTACACTCCTTACTAATAAATCTAACGAATAAATGTACCCCTATAAAATGTGGTATTAAAATCAACATTCCAGTGCAACGTGTCAAATAAAATAATTAAAAATCTATTTGCTAATTTGTTACAAATTACATCTACTTATTAGCCTCCGACCTACAGACAGTCCAGTCTTTACCCCACTACCACAGCAATAGGCAGTGTTGTCTACATTCATTTTGGAATGCGGATTTGTAAGCTAATTTGACCTGATGAGTTGATTTCAATATCACATTAAAATTTTCCCAATTAATGTTATGTATAATATTAAACCTATCCTATCAAAATGTTCTATTAAAACTTACACATAAATCTAACTTTAAACAACACTAAAACCGAAAACTAACTGATATTTAAAAACTAGGAGGTCCTCCGTTTCGAGCGGGAACTGCTCCAATTGGAGCAAGAAGAGTTACGCAGACAGAGAGAAAACTTACTTCGTGATCAGAACAGAATCATCCAGAAATCTGTCCAAGATATATCCACCGTCACCCCGGAGAAGCCTCCTCTAAACCGCCCTAAGAACAACAGTTACAGACATTCGATGCCTAATCTAATCATCAACGAGAGTCTCATTCTCCCACCTCAAGTACCTGAAAGACCGATTTACGATGACAGCATCAAAAGAAAACCTTTTGTTTCTGAGGAGCAACTGCAAAGGCATTTTGGAGTTGAGGAAAGTAGAAAAGTTTTATATGAGGAAAGGAAAATTGAGGAATGCCGCAGGAAATTTTATGATGAACGAAAAGAGATCGAAGACCATCGGAGAGGTGTTTATGATGACCGAAGGGTTTTAGAGGACAATCGAAGGGGTGCCTATGAGGATAGGAAGGGGTTGGAGGATAATCGAAGGGCTAATTACGATGAGAGAAAAGAAGCGAGAAGTGTGAGGTTGCCTGTCCAGCCGGTGCTGCCCCCTAAGCCGAAGAGTCGGGAGTCCATCGAGAGAGAAATTACAATGAGGTAAGCCATTTTAGAAATTCTGATTCAAAGAAGTCTGGTGATCCATGATTTTTTATTGTCATTTCTCTCTTTTCTTGCGTGTGATTTTCCTTGATGGTATTTACTAAGCCACTTCCATAAAACGCCACCTTTGGACGCTTATCATAGGTTTTTCATAATCACCACGCTCGGTAGGTGACTTGGTGATCGCAGAAGATTTTAATGTACCGAGGAGAATGCTGCTGCCCATTCCCTGGATATTCCCCGCTATATAAAGGAATCCTACAGCACCCATGGGAAAATATATGGTGATCCCATTATCACACCGTTCGGACCACACGGCATAAGTCACCTCACCTATTACTATACCTTTAACTAATGTACTTATAATAATAAATAATGTACTTACTTTGAACAGGGACAAAATATTGCAAAACTGACGAATGTAAGCTGGAGAAAGTATTCCAGCGGTAAATTAACTTGCACACGGTTTTCAGAAGTAGTCGCGTGCCCTCTGCAGTGGAATATGCGAACGTGGACCGTGGCGTAGTACAACTGCGGCAACAAGCCAACGGCAACGGTAACTACCATCCCATGACGAGGCATACTCTTCAGGTAAGACAAACAGACAATGTGGGAACGAGACTAAACCATAGAATACTTAATAGTACAGGTATAGAAGACTGACCCCGCGACGTCACTTCAAGAAATAGCCACCCCTGCTACAACGTAATAAAGTACACTTTACTGCTACAAGCGTACTAAACAGTTCCAAATTTTTCTATCAGCATACATTCTATTAGCAGCAGCGTTGCTCTTCTGACGCGTCACGCGTAACGGACCATCTATTAGTTTTGTACCTAGGCGCGGAGTGCGCCAGTTCTTACTTAAAAGATATAGAGAATCATATATATTATATAACATTTTGCTAGTAATTACTAAAGAAAAATTAAATGTATAGGAGAAACGGAAAGTACGTAGATGATTTCTTCTAGGTTGAGGAAGACTAGAGTGTAATCTTCGCTGGACCAAGTAGGTATGAAGTTTCATGTCTCAGTGTAAGAACTGCTAGGGTGACGCTCCGTGGGTCCTTTTTAAAAAACACTCATTACTGCTGTAAAAGTAACTGAGATTATTACGAGAATGGGTATCATTGTACAAACGATATCTTCGGTCAACTCGACTAAGACCGACTGACTGACTGACTGAAACCACGCTTCTTATCTATTATTTATACCCTCGGTTCGGGCCACGCTGTTTAAAGGGTTAATCCTTGATCAGCAAAAAAAAACTGAACAAATTGATTGAGCGGAATATTCAAAAGCAAACCCTACCACCTAGGTATTAAACGTTTATATATATGTGGAGAAATGTGATTGATTGAGGCCAATTTGTTTACCGGCATCATTTTCGTTTTTTTAAAATAGTTAACAGGAATTTCCCTTTTTTAGTACTAAATCTTTTTTAATAATCAAACATTCTAACTACGAAAGAACAATTTAGGCACCCCCTTTGTCCCATGACTCTTGTGGTCCCCTAATTTTTTACGTCGTTTATCGCATACGTAGAATTAGAGTGGAAAAGAAAAGCATGATAGAGATGCCTACAAGCAGTGGATACGAAGTTGATCATAATTTTGTCCTTCGGTTTTATGATTCGAGTCGTTCGATTTTTGACCATAATGTACCTATGACTAGAAATTAAAAACACAAGTGTACAAATTGCACGTGTTAATGTTGCAGGCGCTAAGCGCAGCTCCCGCACAGAAGGTGATATCTAACGCGGAGTGGATGCAGACGAGGAACGCGGTGCGGAAACCTGTCAACTACAACCAGCATTGGCTTATACAGGTAACATCACCTTCATTCGGTACCAGTTTCAAGATAACCAAAATGGCAGTATATCGTCTACAGCAGCTGGACGAGGAGACTTGCAGATCTTCCTCAATACCGTATCTTCGAAAAGACCTTCGTCTTGCAGAGTGAGCGTGGCTCTGCGGTAGCCCGTGTAACTTTTAAATCAACGCATCCTGGCTCAAATTCTGCTAATGAAGTTGCACTCGCTTTCACAACGGTGAAAGAAAACGGCGTATCAATGACAAAATTCGAAAAGTCCGCACTTATCCAGAGGGTGTATTATGGCCAAACTGCAGTGGACTTTAAGCTACCAATCAGGAAGCGCATATTTCTTTTTTATTTTATTTTTGGATGTCCTATAGCAAGCGCAATCAACTACTTTGTCATACGATCCGGAACTTAACGAACGTAGCTTGAACGTACTTGTCGTTTAGATTTTTTATTCGGTTAAATACTGACGTTCTGCACAGGTATAGATGAACAATTTAAAAACGCACGAGTGTCGTACTTCTGACAACCAATGATGATGATGTGAAATTAAAAAATTAAAAATCCACTGAATTGCGCGCGATCAATTGTTTATCTGATCTGTGCCTGACATTCCACATTGAACTGGTTGCAGGAAGCAGAACAGCGCAGGATAGAAGAGCAGAGAAGTAAGATCCGCGCCACGCAGCGGCACTCATACCACCAGGAAATGGCGCCGCTCCACAGCATGCTTCCTTTGAGCGGCAGGTGACATTCTCAAATATTTTACATTGGTTGCCAAGTTTTCTAACTCCCGATTTAAACACGATGATTTAAGTGTATCCGTGTCTGTGACATCGTAGTTTAGGAACGGATGATAGATTTGGATTTAACTTTATTAGAATGGTGTCTTGAGCATTTTGAGCAAGGGTATTCTTGCTATGACAGGTATTTATATTTTCTAAAGAGTTATTGAAATTTATAATTTGTTTTGTGAAACTAAATAAGAATCATTCACCAGGAACTACCATGTTTTGTAGCCTAACTTGAGAACTGGATTCCAATGATGTCTCCTTTTGGCTTTTGGCTATAGTACGTATAATAGCGTCGCGAAACATACGTGATATCAAAATGTATTTTGGAATACAGTAATCTAAAAAGAATGTTGTCCAAACTATAATATTGTCGTGTTACTTGTATCATTTGTGGCATGTATTCAACGCTACCTATGTAAAATATGCTGGTATTGCCAGCGTAGAATCGACCGCCTTTGTGGAAGAAATATCCGATGATAGGCTCGAAGTGGGTAAGGCGAGCATACTAGGTGGAACTATGATCTGGTGAGAATTAGGAGAAGAAATTGAATATGTCTATAAACTGTTGATTTTAGATATCAATGGAGAAGATTAAGATCAACAATAGACTGATGCTGCATGATTTTATGCTTTTTTTTATGCTTAGGTGGCAAACAAGCATAATGGCTCTCCTGATGGGAAGAGGTCACCATAGCCTATGGACAGCTATAACATAAGACATGCCCTTAATGCGTTGCTTACCATAGAATTTAAATGTTTGTTCAAATGTCTTGGGATCTTTGTCTATGGTAACATATTAGAGGTTTTTTCTACATAATGGCTTATGGTAATATTTTTATTTGTACGCATTCTTGCCCTCGGGACTAGTGCAGGATTCCAAGAATTACTGCATGGCAACGAAAAGAATCGGTAAGACATCTTGTCTTTATCCTTAAATGCCTTTAATTGGTGATAAAACTAGGCTTGATGCAGGATAGTGTGAGCTGAATTGTACATTATTGCTTCGTAGCGAAGTTGGTTATTTACAAAATGTTATTACAGTTATTCTTTTATACCTGGGGCCTTACTTGCTACACAACACACAACTAAATTATAATTTTATACCGTTACAATTCACATCTGCCTTCATTTGAATCTCGCTAAGGGAATGGTAAGGCCATTTAAATTAAATCTTTAAATATGTGTGGACATTTCACACAGCGCCATCGCCATCTAGCCCCAAACTAAGCAAAGCTTGTACTATGGGAACCAGATAACTGATACAATACTCAGATACTTTTTGTTTGTAAATACATACATAGAATACAATATAACACCCAGACACGGAATGACGGAACAAACATCGATGTTCATCACACAAATGTTTGTCCTGGGTGAAAATCGAACCCACAACCCACAGTTCAGAAGGCAGGGTTACTACCAACTGAGCTATTGGGATAATTTTAATAGCACCTCCTGGATATTCCCTGACATGTAAACTTACATTTATGAACAAATCGTTAAATGATTATTCCCTTAGCCAGCTGTTACGACACCCACGAGAAAATGGGGTGGTCCTTCTACGCTGGAACCATGCGACAGGTTTATAATGATGTGTATATTTCCAGCCAACAACACCTAGTGCAAGAAGTGAAGATGCCGCTCCGCGCGGACCCGAGGGAGGACAAACTGCTCACTGTTAGCGGGAAGAGGAAGTGCTCTCATTGTGGAGAAGAATTAGGTAAATGTTTACACTATTTTGCAGGCTTGGTGTAAGCGACACGGAGGTTGTAGCGTACGGCCTCTTTTTGGTTGGTTTTTATATTTAGTTTTTAAGAACGTTTTGTTGGGACAAGAAGAAAATGTTTGTTTAGTTTTATGTAAAATCTTAAATATTTAATATATTTTTTGCCACGTCTCCTATTCCTTTATATTTCGCACATTATTATTTACCTTTTTTATGGAAACGCCTAGTCGCCAGCAACACTTGGTTTATTTGTTACGACGTGAATAAAAATTGCATTGATAAAATTAAATTAGGTGATGTTTGAGCGAGTATGCTCAGCGTTAACCAGTGTGCCTTTAAACTGACGCACCTAAGTTCAAATCCCACTCGGCCCTGCACCAATTTCTTTTAAACTATGTACGGAAATTGCACTCGCTCATACAATCGTGAAGGTAAACCTTCTGAGGAAACCGACATGTTTAAGACTCAACAAAATTCGTGGACACATCCACCTTCCGTACTTGGCCACCGTGGGCTGCCTGAACTCTGTCCTTGTGTAAGAAGGCCCGTGTCCCAGCAGTGGGAACGTATTAGGTGGATGACGATGATGACTGAAAGTGTGTAGGTAGATTGGGGTAGGAGTAAGATTACTTACTAATGATTACCAAACTATGAGATCAGGGGGTGATCACGAAATATTGATTGCAATGCAACAGGACAAATTTCTTTAGTAACTATGCACATAAACTGCGTATTCAAACTGTCAAATCCATACAAATTAGTGTTTCTATTGCTTGCAATCGTGTTACGTGATCGCCCAGCAGGTTGTCTCATATTAAGTTTAATTATCCAGCTACAGTGCCCTTCAAACCAGAACATAAGAAATGAGATGTTTACATCAGCAGCCCGAAGACTTCTACTGCTGAACATAAGCCTCACCCATAAAACGCTACTTAGGATGCTTATCATAGGCGGGGTTTGTTACCCGTTGCAGGGTTGGTAACCATCACGTTTGGCAGGCTGGTGACCGCAGTAGGCTATAATGTAGTCCGAGGAGAATGTATCTGCCTATTTCATGGATATTTCCTTAGCCGGGTTTTACGGCACCCGCGGGGAGAGATGGAACTATTTCCTGGGACCACATCATCATCAGCCTACACTAGTGCACTGCTGGACATAGGCCTTTCCCAAGGCACGCCACTGAGCCCGGTCTTCGGCTCTACTCTTCCAGTTGCTCCTGGTCAGTCAATCGCAGTTCCTGCAACTGACTGACCAGGTCAGTCCTGCAGGTCCTGGGACCACATGGCCGGCCAAGGGAATATCAAGGAAAATGGCAGCACTATTATCCTCGGTCTGCACTATGATCCTGTAACGGCTTGTTTTTAGCTTTAAATTATTATAGATACGAAAAAACAAGCTGTTAAAATCTATTGCGATCACCAATATGCCTGGAAAGTGAGGCGATTAAACACCAAATAGGCCGATGATGATTCCACATTTTTGTTGATGAACCCCCGATTTGCCTGACCGGAGCCGTGGCGCAGGTCGCGGCGCGGCGATGATCATCGAGTCCCTGTCGCTGTGCTACCACGTGTGGTGCTTCACGTGCTGCGTGTGCGGCGCGCGCCTCGGGGACGGCCGCGCCGGCGCCGACGTGCGCGTGCGCGCCGGCCGCCTGCACTGCCGCTCGTGCCGCCAGGGGGGGGACGGCCGCCAGTACTCCGCCGTGTAGGGGGACGTGCGCGTGTGCGGCGCGCGCCTCGGGGACGGCCGCGCCGGCGCCGACGTGCGCGTGCGCGCCGGCCGCCTGCACTGCCGCTCGTGCCGCCAGGGGGGGGACGGCCGCCAGTACTCCGCCGTGTAGGGGGACGTGCGCGTGTGCGGCGCGCGCCTCGGGGACGGCCGCGCCGGCGCCGACGTGCGCGTGCGCGCCGGCCGCCTGCACTGCCGCTCGTGCCGCCAGGGGGGGGACGGCCGCCAGTACTCCGCCGTGTAGGGGGACGTGCGCGTGTGCGGCGCGCGCCTCAGGGACGGCCGCGCCGGCGCCGACGTGCGCGTGCGCGCCGGCCGCCTGCACTGCCGCTCGTGCCGCCAGGGGGGGGGACGGCCGCCAGTACTCCGCCGTGTAGGGGGCCACCTGGCAGCAGGAGGGGTTTGTTCCTCCGCGGTGTAGGGGAATCGTGGAACGCAGTTTGTCAAGCTACCTGGTGATTGGAAGAAGTACTCCGCTCTCTGTATAAGGGGAGGGGCGACTATCTTACTTTGCTATACGCTGTTGTGGACTTTGTGGGACGCTGTTATCAACCCACCTGGTAAAGGAATGAAAATAAGACAGTTAGTGATTGTATCGCAAGGAACGTAATTTGTGTAGTATGTACGCAAATGTATTATTGTAAGATCCATGAAAGTGGGGGCTCTCGAATATGGCATCTAAAACCAAACAGTTGACCGAGTGTTGATATTCGAAAGGCTCGGCCAACTGTTTGTTGACGATCGATGAGATGGATCTAACTTTGTAATCATGAATATTTAACAGTTTAATTTGATTTGTAATCGTTAAAATCTAATTTTAATCGTTATTTGAAAATTACTCGCCAAATAAAGTTTGTAGATATATTTTGTATACTGCCTAATATTACTTGCTAAGGTTTATACGGTTTTTGCATAGAAACTAAATTTGGTAGTTTATCCTAAGTAAATATTCAATCAAAGTACATCAAAGTGTCCAATGCCCGTACTAAAGTATGACAGCCCCTAACTTCGGACTTATTCCTCTGTGACTTACTCAAATGCATTGCAATAGGTATGTCATAGAAGCATAAGTGCGATCTTAGGAGCTGTAAAACTAGTACAAAGGGTGTTAATTTCTTTAAGAATTTGTGTTCAAGTATAAATAGTAGGATTGGATTTTACTTACTAATTTATTCGTGCGAGCATTGACAGAAGCAAGATATTGTTTCCGACGTTTCACAGTTCTGAGGCAAGCTGAAGAATATTATTGTCTCACTTCCGCCACAGTGACAAAATTGTAGTAGAAATGAGACGGCAACAGAATTGTTCGTTCTTTTCAGAACTTTTACGGCTCGAATAGTATCAGGCGTTCCGTCAGTAAATACGCATTTACGTAGGCCTAGGATTTTGCTCGCAAAATTGTAAGTCTATCCTTCAAAACGTCTCAGCGACTCAGCTCGGTACTGAGTGGCTACTGCACGCTTTGTATGTGTTTCACACCTTTATATTCACTGGAACTCCTTAAAAGTAAAAGCCCTGGTTTGCATTCTGACAGTCCATTGTTATTTGACCAGAATGCAATCTAGAAATTTTACCTAGCGATCAACTCTGCTGAAATGTTTTGACCAAAGTGAACCGATGTGACTGAAATTGTTTTTATTTAACTACATAATTAGGATTAACGGTTGAGTTACATCTGTCAACGCAGTCGTTATTTTTCCTACTCTGTCTCTGTCTCCGTCTTCGACGCGACAGCACTCACGTTATCTCTTTCGCTCCAAGAGGTGGCTTATTTTTGTGTTATATATTTCAGAAGAGTTGATCCCTGATTTCTGGAGTAGATCAGTGAATGCACGAATACTTGGAGTTTCGTTTTGGTCTGTTTTGTGCCATTTCATGTTCTTAAATAAACACCAAGTACAGATATCTACGAGTAAGTTTTTAAAACATTTGTAATATTTTGTAAATAGATATTAATTTATACTTGTGTTACTGTTAGCTTTAATAGTTATTATCCTAGTTTTATGTAAAACATTTAATCCAAAAATGTGTACGATTATTATGGTACGTATAGATGTTACTTATTCAGATGGTTTTTGTATTTTACATCACTCTAACATCATAATTGTAATGGGAGTTATTTCTTTCTAGTAACAACATAAATACCTATTTAGTAGTGACTTCGTGATCTAATTTGAATATAGTTGTTTGTAATTATGTTAATTATTTGAACAATATGTACATTATCTGTGTTTATAAGCCTCAAACTGTATAACAATAAATATTTTCAACTAAGTTTTTCTTTTACTTTCACATTCCCATTCAATATTATAAAGTAAGTAACAATAATATAAGTATCCAGAGCCTAGTCCGTACTTTTAAGTGTGGCCTGGTGGGTGTGAGACAAGATTATAAGGTCGTCATTTACTTATCGTTCTTTACCTAGTACTTATTATTTGGTAGCTAGCTTTTATTTATTGTTTGACAGGCTTGAGTTTGACCATTTTTAGTATTTTGATAGAAAAATGGATAGAATTTTATCTGTTTCCTTTTACCTGTGCATTTGGAGCGTTGTTACGTTTATCTCATCAAAATCAGAATAACTTATTGGCATGAGGGGCTTCCACACGATTCCACAACCACCGTCACCGGATAGACGACCGGAATTGGTCGGATTATGTTTGTAAAAGGAAAAGGGTTAGGATGAAGGAAAGGAGAAACAAGAGATGGGGAAAGTATAGAGTTGGAGGGTGGAGAGAGACGAGAGAGGCGCAAAAATTGTTTTTTGATAAATTCGATACAGATATGTACATTGGACGTAGGTAACGCGAGAAAATTGTTACCATGATTTAGAAACTATTATATCCATTGGTGGCGCCATCTAGTTCATCGTACGGGAAACTAAGACAAACCATAAATTGTTATTTTCTCGTTATTGATCGATCGAACGAAGTGATTGAAAATCTCTGGTTCAACTCGCGAAATTTGCTTTAATCTATCCTGATGTAACTAACGAAATTTGGTGTACAGGTTCTACAAGTAGTTTGCTATGTCGCTTTAAGCAATAGGATCGCCCATTGTGACACTTAATTTTTAGGTTTATGCTTGTAAATTGTTCGTGTAATGTGGTGTTTCAATAAAGAGTTTTATCTATCTTTGCTGTGGCACCATTGGCGGCCTGATTTTGATAATACTTGGTAGAAACATTGGGTAATCAATACTAAACACGTGTTTCAAATATGAACAAAGTCAGTAAAGAGGTTGTATAATATATAAGGTCGCGAGTTCGGGATATAGATATAGGATTAACTGAATACAATTGTTGCAAAAAGTTTCTGCGCGCGAGGTCTTCTGTTCCCAGAACTTCTAATACCTACCTTATATTTTTAGATAATAATGAATGATGTGACGAGCTAGTCGTTACCTGATGTTAAGCGACACGGCCGCCTATAACAGAAGCAAGTCACTCGTAACTGTAAAATATTAATGAAAGTCTGAGATACGGATTGTAGACAATGGTGCCGGCATAGTCGCGAAGCGACTCAAGACACCTAAAAAATCTAAGATAAAAAAATAAAAACTGTAAAATATAAAATTTTGCGCAACACTGCACTGTGCATTATCATATCTGTGATCGTCATTATCAGATACCATGTGCACCTCGGCAGAAAAAAAAAAATTGTATTATAAACTAGGTACTTTTCCCAGTTTTTTTTTGTGTTAACAAAATCAATACGGGTCTCTCTTCCCAGTTTTACTTTAGTACTAGTAATAGCAGACTTTTTCCAGTTTGAGAACTTCTATCTCAAATGAATATTTGCTGAATAAGCATTGGCCTTGTAGTCCCGGAGCTGTGAGACTAGAACTACCCCATTTCTTACCGTGGGTACCGCAAGAGGCGGCTAAGGCAAGGATCGGCAACCTACGGCTCGCGAGTCACGTGCGAGGGCTCTCTGGATGTGAAGCTGCGGTTCTTTAGTTCCATACGCAAATATTATTTAATTTATAAAAGAAACATGCAAATACTATTATAGATAGATAACTCTTTATTGTCTCACCAATAAAATTCACACAATATAGGAATGAATAATTCTTACGTACTAGCGCAAAAATGTTGTATTATTGTTGGTAAGAAAAAAATTGGTGGCTCTTAAAAATCTTTGAAATATTGTTGATTCAAAACATTGACTCTTCCGACTGAAAAACTGACCCCTGGGCTGAAAGAATCCAAATATCAAGAAAAATGAATTACAATGATAAAACGGGTCTAATCACGAACAAAAATTATCAAGGCGAGGGTAATCACAAAATTGCGTTTAAATAAATTTTTGCGCGAACAGACCCGTTTTATGTTTATAATCATTAGTTCAAGTCACGAAAGTTTAAAGTGTTAAAATTAGAATATCCAAATTGAGAAGCAGTATTCTCCTTGGTACATTAAGATCTTCAATCACCAAGTGGCCTGCTAAGCGTGGTGCTGGTGAATATGCCAACCCCTCCCCCCTCATAAGCGTCTAAAACATCTAGCCTTTTATTTTAGGGCAGGGTTGGATTTTGTACGATAATCATCGTATTTGTTCGATTATTTGTCATAATAATAATAACGCCCAACGATCACATACATAGATCCTGTACCCTAACTAGGGTTCCCTGTGCCCTAGCCACCCAGGAACTACGAGGACCATGGTTCCACGAGACCCAGACTCAGAACAAGTAATATATTTGCGCTTTTTTTTCTGTGCACAAATACTTGTCCTGTCGTGGGAATCGAACCCGCCGCCTCCGGGCTATAAACCGACCTACTCAACCCCTACACCACAGAGGCTGTCAAATGTATAATGTAATGTGTAATGTACGATATACTATCCTTTTTTAATGATCGTACGCTAAAATACGATACAGCATTGAATAGTTCTCGAGCATGCAAATACAGATTGTGAAAGAATATTTAGTAAGATCAACCTTACCAAGTCAAATACTCGCAACAGACTTGTAACACGAACTGTAGATCGTTATGTTGAGAGCTGTTGAATAGACACAAGCCAAAAGAAAAAAAGATTAAATAGTTCCTCGGGCCGCCGATTCGTGGCGCCACTTTTCTCTCTTACATCTCTGACTTAAGTGCATCATAAAACTCTGTGTTCTTTTTACTAATTACTTAATAATTACCAACCCAAAAGTTATTTACTGGTTTTATTTCATTACTATAAGAGCCGTACTTACTATATTTACATAAATTTACTTAATCTTTTTAATCACTGTTCAATATTTCACACACCGCATTAAAATATCCTTCTTAAATTTCATACTTTACGACTTTCCACTTATACAGCCTTATTAATAAACACGAACTAACTTTAGACTAGTTACACCATCTTTTGTCTCTTTCGATCCAGCTAAATATTCCAGTAGCAAAAAAAGGACAAAAGCTGAAGTAACTAGTCCGAGACTAATACCCGTTTACTAATAAGGCTGGTAAAGTTTTAACCACTTGTCTAAATTCCTCGCACAATAATCAGCGTGCGACCCATTTTAATTTCATAGTTTTTTTGCGTCTTTCGCCTAACATTTTTTGCCTTTTTCGCCTTTTTCTTGTGTTCAATATTTGTTATTATTTGTTAGTATTAAGTTAGCCGTCAAGGCGAATAAACGTTTAAAAAGGAAAACCACTTTTCTTTTAAACGCTCTGCTCCAGCCGCCTTATAGATGCCCGCGCAACTTGTCTAGATACAATCTTATTGTTATGCGATGAAATAAAACTTTGCAAAAGTGGCAACACGCAGTGACTTTCAACCCACAGAACAAATTTTAAAATAATGACAGTATGCAGTCTTGAACAAGTTGCAGAAATCGAAATATTTTTTTTATAATTTATGATTATAAGCTAATTGTTTAATTTGAGATTAAATTGTGTCTTCCATATTTTCTTAGTCATGCAGTGGACGTCTTTCGGCTGTTGATGTGTGAGTGTGATGGTCACATCAAGCATCAATGTCTTCTCAGAAAACGCAAGCATGCTTCAAAGCCTACTTAAAAAAGTAAACCATGGACTTTGCACCGTGTATGTCGTGGGAACCACTATTCGTAGGATTAATTCATCACATTTTCTATTTGTTACGGAAATCGATCACATTTCCTATTTGTATTCGTTGGACCGCACTTCCGGTGGCATAGTAAGTCAAATGACCAATGGCAGTTCGAATTAGTTTAGTGATGTGCAAAATTTATTCAGAGCTTATAAAAAATTGGTACTTCTAAGTAGGTGCGAAGGTTTTTGGGCGGGAAAACAAAAAAGACCGCGTCATTTTATTCGATAAGTGCTGGAATACAAGCATGAGTGTGGTAAGTGGTACAATGATGGTGAAACGTTTCTTTTCGTGTTTTTTTTTTATTATTATGTTTTAGCTCCACACCTCCGTGTATTTAGCCAGTGTCAAGTAATTGATAATTTATCAAGTTAATAATATTTCACGCAAATATATGTCAAGTCACAGTCGAAGTCATCAAGTCAAGTCATAGTCTAGTCGAAGTCATACTCCTAGTAAAGTGGTGGCAACTTTACTTGAAGTTTCTATGGAGTTTTGAAAACAACACGAAAAGAAACGTTTCATCATTATTATACCATTTTCCCACACTCACGTCTGTAATCCAGCACTTAACGAATAGAATGCCACCAATTTTATGCACTAACACTGAAAATAACACAAGTTTTGGAAAATAATACAATGCGGTGACGCAATCTTTTTCGCGTTCCCGCCAAAACTCCTCTTCGTGTTGTTTCTGTGGTTGAAACTCCAGAGAAGCTTCTGGTAAAATTGTCACCACTTTCCTAGGAGTATGACTTGGCTAGACTATGACTTGACTTGATAACTTGAACTTGAGAAATTATCAATTACTTGACACTGACTAAATATACAAAATGTGAAGCTAAAACATATTAAAAAAATAAAAGTAGGTGCGTAGGTAATTCGTTTTATGAAATCTGACATCTTTTTATACTTAGGTCCATTTAGGTTTGACAATTAAGGATGAACTTAAGGCGGTTCAATGAGGCTTCTACGATTAAAGATATTATAGATTAGATTTATATGATTATTTGCACTGGTGTGTTACCACATGAATGATAAAAAACTGTAACAAGTGCGATCCATCAAGTATACCTAATTAAAGTTTTTTTTAATATCCAGGTATCGTCATAATAACTTTTCATATTAATTTGTATCTAAATACACACGTAAACGAAGGTATATACAGTACATTACATATATACATTTACAAGATTAAGCATATATGATATGCCTATTTATATTATATTTCTTGATAAACTTGATTAGTAGCTATTTAAATTCTACATGGAATTACAGTTTCCCAATCATTTTCCTGAATCACAATGCAAGGTTGCGGGAAGGACTTTGATTAATCACATGAGATAAGTTCATAAGATGGTGGTTGTTACTCGCTCGGGTCAGCTCATGATATCATCTTACCTATATTGTTAGTAAATACAGACCATAGTGTAGCATTGTCTTAACAGGTATCCGAATGCATAGTTACTACAGCCATGAGAAGACAACCACCCGAAGGGGCTTAAAGGTGTGTGTATAGCTAAGCCAGTGGGCAGTGGACAATTTGAACCCTGGCGAGACCTCACGTTGACCTACGCAGAGCACGGACTATTATACCTATGCATTTATGCTACTTGCATGTCACGTGCCCCTGGGCTATTGATTTTATTTCTTGATAAAATTATTATCAAAATGCGTTTATTAAAGTAGCCGTAAAAGAAAACCGGTGTACGACCAGCCTTACGATAAAAATGGTGCGCGCGATTCATCTGTCCGCGTCACAATTGGTGCACAATAGGTTTAGTGAGTGCGGTGTTCAGTGCCGCGCCGCCGCCCGCATGCCGACCACGCGCCGCATCCTCTCGCCGCGGTGGTTCCGCTCGCGCCGCTCCCCACACCCCGAGGAGCTGGATGACGTCCGCCCGCGCACGCTGCCGCGGGACATGGACCGCCGGCCGCGCATCTCCCGCGTGCTCAGCTCGCCTGCCCGCACCCAGCAGCCGCACCCGCCCCTAGATGAAGAATCCCTCGAGAGAGCCTTCCCTTCCATGGGGCACCTAGAGTACGTTCTCGCCGGCTCCTCGCCCCCGGCGGAGAGCGCCCCCAATATGTATGACAGCTTCGAAGAACCACCCCTCGACCTAACTGCGCATATCTGCGGTGACTCGTTACGTCAGAGTGCCCATGAGCAGATGCGAGCTGTCGGCGGCCGGCTCAGACTCCTTGATGAATTAGAATCCGGGGCTATCACATCTGAATCTATAACGAACACACTAACTACGGCTTCGGAAGCTGAGAAGAATGTATGCTTGTTTTGGGCGGCTTTCCTTAAACTATCCAGCCTTCTTCAACCGCTGATAGAAGCTGGCGCGGATCCTTTGTACTTCGATGCCCTAGGGTTGTCACCTCTACATGTCGCAGCGTTCAGTGGATCGACGGAGTGTGCTATTTACCTACTTTCGTGCGGCTCGGATCCTAATTACATGCCAAGATGCTTCGCTCCTCTCCATTGTGCCGCATTCGGGAATTCTGTGCAAGTGGCTAATTTACTAATCAGTAAAGGTGCATCTGTGCACGCAGCAGTGAAATACGTAAACTGTGAAGGTGGTCTGCTTCATTGCTCTGTCAGAGCTAATGCTGTGGAGTGCTTGAAATTATTTATCTCTCACGGTGTCGACGTGAACTTGATTGAGCCGGGTGGCACTAACGCCATCCATCTTGCCGCTGACCTAGGAATGATTCAATGCCTCACCATACTTTTGGAAACTCCGGGCGCTGACCCCAACATCAGAACAAGAGTGGGTGATAGAGAATCCATTGCGCTACATCTGGCCGCCGATGGTGGGTTCGCTGAATGTGTCGATCTATTGCTATCGAAGGGAGCAGACGCGAGCCTAAAAAATCATCGTGGATTTACAGCACTACATCTAGCCGCGCGCTCGTCGAGCTTAGAATGTGTAGAGTCCCTTTTGAGGAAAGGAAACGCTGAACCAAATGCATTGGATTTCGATATGAGGACACCTTTACACGCAGCTATCGGGAAATCAGATTCTGCATGCGATATCATTGAAACTCTAATAAGTTGGGGTGCCAACGTGAATCAAAAGGACGAGTACGGTTTTACCCCGTTACACTTAGCCGCTCTTGATGGGCTATCTGCATGTGTCGAAACGTTAATTTATCACGGTGCTGACGTAACTACGAGGTCTAAAAAAGGAAACTCGGCTCTTAATGTAATCGCAAGAAAAACGCCCGCCTCGCTCGCTATGATAACGAGAAAATTGGACTGCGCCATTACGCTGCATCACTCGCAAACGAGCAATAGAGAAGTCGAACTCGAACTTGACTTTCGTAGTATTCTGCAACATTGTTATCCTCGTGAGATCAGCTACTTGAACACGTTCGTTGATGAGGGACAGAAAGAAGTTCTGCTGCATCCGTTATGCTCAGCCTTTCTTTATATAAAATGGGAGAAGATACGAAAATATTATGTGGCCAGATTATTCTTAAGTTTTATTTTTATAATGTGTCTTACGTTGTATGTTTTAACAGCACTGGCGCACAACTGTTACAATGGAAGCAAAGATATGGAAGAAACCATACAAGAACAAGAACTTTGTCAGAAACAATCGATTCTTGGAGATTTGCTGCGAAAGAATCCATTTGTTATTGAAATGCAGTGGTGGGTATTGGCTGGGATTACAATATTTGAAATATTTCGAAAAGTTTACGGTATCGCTGGCTATTCAACCGTGAAACAATACCTAATGCAATCGGAAAATATTATTGAATGGTTCGTTATTGTCAGCGTCTTCCTGATATCATATATTTACACTAACATCACATACACTTGGCAGAACCACGTGGGTGCCTTTGCTGTATTAGCCGGATGGACAAACTTAATGATGATGATTGGCCAGCTTCCAGTATTTGGAACATACGTGGCGATGTATCAAAAAGTCCAAAAAGAATTTGCAAAATTGTTAATGGCTTACTCCTGTATTCTGATAGGATTCACAATAAGTTTCTGTGTCATATTTCCTGACTCATCCTCATTCGCTAATCCGTTTATGGGTTTTATTACCGTGTTGACAATGATGATAGGAGAGTTGAATCTTGATTTATTACTAAACGAGCCAGATGGTAACGACCCGCCAGTGCTGTTGGAGTTTTCAGCTCAAATCACTTATGTGCTCTTCTTGATGTTTGTAACTGTTGTACTCATGAATCTTCTCGTTGGTATAGCTGTTCATGACATCCAAGGATTGAGAAAAACTGCTGGACTTTCTAAACTTGTTCGACAAACCAAACTGATATCTTATATGGAACTTGCTCTATTTAATGGATATTTACCAAAATGTTTGCTAAAAATTCTACATTCGTCAGCTTTGGTATCGCCGCAAGCTTACAGGGTTGTATTGAGTGTGAAACCTCTGAATCCCAGTGAAAAGCGGCTCCCGAGAGACATAATGATGGCAGCTTACGACATTGCTAAAATGAGGAAGCAGTATGGTCATACAATTTCATCCAGCGGATCTACAACGGGGGCTTACTCATGTTTCAAGAAGTACGAGAACAACAATGATTCTAGTTATAGGGAGTACGGGTATTCTTCAGGCATGGGGACAATACAAGCGAGATTGGATGAGACGTCGGAGAGCGTTAGACAGCTCACCCAGGAAGTGAAAGAGCTAAAAAAGCTAATAAGCGCACAGCAGCTCGTTATCCAACAAGCCCTGGCCGGCGCGATGGACGGTTGATGATATAATGGCCGCCCCAGCCATTTAGATTCAATGCCAACGGTACATAAGTCAACAAACTATAGCCAGCGTGAATACGTGTACTCATTCGGACCCCACTGTGGACACTACGGACTTAAATTTAGAGCGGTGATATTTTTTTCGTTAGGAAGATGTAGTTGTGTAAAGCTAAGAATTTATTGATAGTTAAATAGTTTAAGAGACGCAGGATGCACCAGATACTGTGATTGTAGATAAAAAACGTTTAGTAAGATCTTAGTGATAATTATTAACCATGACAATAAAAAAGTTTTATTAATGTGAATTTTTTACTGGACAAAAATACTTAGCTCAAGTAATATAGTAATTCAGCAAAGGATTCTAATTAATTTATTATTAAATTAGTAATTAATTAATTAATAATATCAACTCAAAAGAGTTATAACCTTATGATATGGATTAGGCACAAATAAAACACTGAAACTTCGCATGAAGAATATTATAGCAATAGCTTGTTTTAATTCAACTGATCATTGACAACAAATAATAAGGTACCTCCCTGATACTGAAATGAAAATAAACTTCAAAAAGTAATAAATAAAACCTTAAAAGTACAATCAAACTCCAAATAATAGTTAATACTATTGTGAAACGTAATCATAGAAATACTTATCAACCTGATTTCAATTAGTATTTCTAGTTTTATAGCTTAGAGCTTTCTCGAGAACACACGTGCCATTATCTCTTCCCCATGACACGGGCATAATTTTAAAATACGTGGAGTACCCACAAAAATTCCGTCACTCCAAATTCTTCTGTTCATTTTCTCAAAATCTGTCTGTACACCTACATCTGTGTAGGCTCCTGTGAATCTCCCGCGCTTGTTTCCAGGAGACTTGCTCATCGTCCTAAGCCTTTTTCGAGTTGCATATTCATTTGTAATTTTTTGTCTAAGTATAGGTGAACGTGTGAGGTTATCATCAATTGATTTGTCGCTCTCAAATACATTTGGCAATGATTCCTGTGTAGATTCTAACTCTACACGAGCCTCTTCTCTTTCCCTCACTTCGGTAGTATTAGGGCGGCTATCGTCATGAGGTTCATTTTGTATCGAACTTGCTGAAACGCAGTGTGCGTTTCTAGGAGACCTCATCATTTCAATATTTTGTGTCTCAACACCTTCAGCTAAGCTAATATGGTTGTCGATATCTGGAACTGATACAAAAAGTTATTTATGGTTAAGTACCTAGATTATATAATAGAAGAAACAAAACAGTTATATTAAGGAAATTAGATAGGAAATTAGATTCATACAAGATCGAACATTACAATCAAATCAGGTACTCATTACAAACAAGCGTGATGCAGCATCAATATTTTCTCTAAGGCATAATCTGGGTCTTTTCAAGTAACGAGTTAATAGGCATCTCAATGGCAAACGTGCTCCATTTTAGACAATATCACATACGACTCGGTTTATGCGAACTTCTTTCAATGATGGAGTTTCGAGGTAAAAAACATAAAAAATGCAACCGAATTGAGAACCCTCTTTTTTATTTAAAGTAGGTTGGTACATAAAATTACTTTTATTTGTAGGTAACATGTCAAACTTACCATCGTGTTCTTCCAGTCCTACATAACCATTTTTATTTTCAACGGCCTCAGTTCGAATGATTCTTTCCTCAGCCAATTCTGCTTCCCCTGATTCTACGTCGGCAGATTCTACTTCAGCAGATCCTGTCTCCGCAGATTCTACCTCAGCCGGTTCTATCTCAGTAGATTCTAGCTCAGGAGATCCTATCTCCACAGATGCTACCTCAGTCGATTCTATGTCCGCAGATTCTATCGCAGAAGATTCTGTATCCGCTGGTTCTATACCAGTCGATTCTATTTCCGCAGATTCTATCTCAGTAGATTCTATATCCGCAGGTTCTACCTCAGCATATCTTGCCCCATCAGATTCAGAATCATCTTTTTGTGTTGAAGCACCAGTATGAATATCAGTTTCAGTCGTAATGTTCTGATCACTACGATCTTCTTCTATATTGCTGATATCAGTACGATCATCATTGAACAATTTTTGGTATAATTTCTTCATTTTTTTTTCTAGTAGTATGTAATATTCTTCAGGCTCGTCATGTTTATTTAATTTTGGTTCTACTTCTATGATAAGAGATGGCAGCGGGCTGTAAGAGCGGTCTGATTGTTCTGTGGTGAACGTGTCGATGAAATCAGAAGTATTTTCTTCTGGCACCGGAGATAGATCTGAATGAATAATATTATGTATTATTCTTTTTTTAAAATTTGTTATAAACAAAGCATTTGACCAGTATCTCGCCGGATGTTAAACAATAACGTGGTCTAAGGTGGATGGTGAAGATGAGGGTGTGTTTGTTTAATGTTATTGTTATTAGATGAACATCTAAAAAATATTATCTGAAAGTCGGTCGGTTGTCAGTCGGAGTTACGCATACTCGTATACCTAAGCAGCCTTTGCTGTCCGTGTTGAGAAATGAAAATAAAGGCATTCAAAGATTTTTTTTAATCATGTCAAGCCAAGCCTCTGTGGTGCGGTGGTTGAGCAGGTCGGCTCATAGCCCGGAGGTGGCGCATTCGATTCTCACGGCAGGACAAGTATTTGTGTGCAGAAAAATAAGCGCAAATAATTGTTCTGAGTCTGGGTGTTGTGGCACCATGGTTCTCGTAGTTCCTGGGTCTCTATATACAGAGAATCCTAGTTAGGGTTCAGAATCTATGTATGTGATCATTAGGCGTTATTTTTTTTTACATGCCAGAGCCGGGAGTCATACTCGCTAAATGTAGAAAATACTATTTGTACTTGTGTACTGTCTATGCACAGAATTCGCCGTATTTACATAGGTCCTTTTATGATACCGTAGCATCCTCCGTTTTAGCGTTTAAATGTGGGAGGCCCCCATACTCGGTAGTGGACGTTAACCAGCTGATGATGAGGATAAATCGAGCTGCTTCCGCATAAGTGCCTGCTGACACTACATGAGGTTGGTTAACTTGGGCTGTCCGTGGCATTTTTTTCATGAATGATGTGCTCAGTCGGGAACTGGTTTATACTATGCTCCATTAGGAGTGTGGTTATAGTGTTCAATGATCCTATGCTTTTGGCTCTGCAGCATTGAAAAGGCTGTAATTTTGGCACTGTACTATAGCGTACAGTCGGACATTGTGGGGATACATTGGTTAAAGAAGTCGGCCAGTTATTACGTTAAAATTGTATACATACCTGGTTCCCCCTGAAACTGGCTGCTAGGGAAGTGCGCCCTTCGCTCCTCCCGGCCCTCGCCATAACGGTGTCTTGTCGGGGGGCTCATTGTTTAAATAATATTTATTTTTTGTTAGACGTTTACTTTCTTTCTTGTCGCCGTATTCAGAAATACAAAAATAAATGGAGGGTAGAATAAGCAATTTTAACCGTAACGAATTATATTTTTACCTACATTATTATCTATCTTCGTTTTTAGCGTGGGTTTGTAAGTGTGTAGGTACTAGGTACCAAGTAAGGACACAGAATAAATATTAAACGTAGGGTAGGAATCTAAGAAATACATGAATATTTCATAGTTATAGGCTCGAACTCGCTCGTCCTTAAATAATACACAGTCATGATTAAAAGAACGCGCCTTCTCGCTCGTTTATTTTATTATCCTATTCCATCTCTATCTCGGAACCGGACATGCGCAAGTTTACTTTTCCGCCCCGCCCAATCAGCTGACCCATTTGACAAAAACTCTTGACGTTTCTCTCTCCCAGTTTACGCGACGCGATTGCGCGGTTTCAAAACAAATAACTGGAATCGATCAATAGTCCGAAAAGGAAGGGAAAGTCTAGATTTAGGTCTTATCTCTTTCGCCCAGAGGTCCGACCTACCTTTATCGATTGTGTTCATGTTATCGGTGGGTGTAATACAGCAGTCCAATGCAGGGCAGTTTCAAGATCCAGCTTATAAACATGGGGACGCGGGCGGCGGCTTGTAAGTATAAAATTTAGAAAGAAGTGCTGCTTCATAACGCAATTAATTGATGAACAAACGCTTGCATGGTGATTAAAGCCGTTTATTTTTCAGAGTTGTAAGAAACACGCCGCCCCGTTGGTAGGCAAAGCTTTTTGTGTTATAAATGCAGCCCCCATGCGAAATGCAGATTTATGCGGAGCCGTTATATCAGAAAGGTGAACTACAGTCGCGTTGTTTGCTGTTATTATCGCACGTGATAATCCCTCTTTCCACGCAGCATAATTATACTAGAGATCACCTTCAAATTCACTCTTTTGAAGTGCCTCACACTATAACTTGTAGACATTTTATTGATATGTCAGTTCTCTTCTAATTATATACTTCCAGTTATGTTTAAATTAAGCTTTTATGGCCATAGACTTAGTGCAAAAATAATAATACCTAGCTATCCTTATGTAATAGGGATTCAGAATTTGTAAATTATGCCCCCAATTGTTTATCAGTAAGCCTAGGGTAGGTACTTATCTTACAAGAGTGGTTGAAGTTGGTCTATATTAATTAATCTTAACTATGCCTTGCTTCTTTAGTAGGGTTGCCATCTGTCTGGTTTACCCTTCATTCTAATCTACCAATGACTCCCTAATGTTAGTCTTGTGAATATATCTTAATATTTTCTAGGTTCTTGTAAAATCATTTATAATGAAAAATCTATTTTTATCCTTCTTAAATATGCCTGTCTTAAATAAGCCAGTACAAATACTCAACTGGCCTGAGCACTTTGAGAATGCCCTTAATAATTACTAACCCACAATTTAAAATCTTACATCTTTCTACTAATAAGGCATGACTAGAATCTAACACTAAGTATAAAAAGTTTAAATTTAAATTACTTACCATCCCTGTAAGTAAAACACAAACTTTTTGGTGTCTGTACCTATAAACCGATGGTAACTCTAGGTACACTAAGATTGCATCTTATTTAATGCTGTAAATCTCCTGATAATGTGTCCCCTGCTACAATCCTGATGTTCATATTCTTAATCCTGGTGTTAGTTTAGTCCTGAATATGGCCACCCATATTTATTGATTGGTGTTCGTAGATAATGTCTGGATACCCTCAAATTGTAAGCTGTGTCAATGTTAAATGTGTTTTGGTTCTGCTAACTCATCCATTTTTTACATAAGTATGATTATATTAATGAATGTTTTTATTGAGTTTCTAAAATATTGCTTAGGTATTTTAATTTATGGAATTATGGCTAAAACTTATTTATTTTAAGACAATAATTGCTTATTTAAAGACTTAACTACAATTAATTGCTTCATTCTTGAAGATTAATTATATCAGTCATTAAGTTTTTAATTAAAGATGATCATTTAATTAGGTGGTTAAACATATGCACAATGCATGTTATTCACATAGAAAAAACTTGGATCCAATTAAATTAAAATAGGCAAATCTCAAACAACATCCTGTTCTGTGAGAAATCATGTCTTGAGAGATAAAGTAAGATATAGCTAAGTATCATAATTGATTAATGTTTAGGCATAGGGCTTATTCATCATAAAACAAGATATAATATTAAAGTAATGACTTTAAAGACAAAAATTCAACTATTAACAGCAATGAAAAATCCCTTTAATTTAATATTATTATATTAGTTGGATACATAAGCAGGGCGTACTGCTGTCAATGTCACCATAGTCTCCCATCACATCCTGAATGAGCAAATTCAGTCAACGGGGACTGTTCACTGAGTAAGCAGAAATTCTTACAGTAACATAACAGTGGATTGGCACACTGCACTTAGGTACATTGGTAGTACATCAGCGGCCTAAATGTCTTTAAAAAGCGTCTTCTGTGTCTACCATTATTTACCATACCTACACTATAGTGACTATACTACAGCATAACAGAGGGAGTCCTTATGTGCTGAACAGTGAAATTTTACAAATTTGAACTTCAATGATTTACAGTAGTGAAATTATGCGAACTTCATTCATTCTATTATATACTTTGACTTTAATGATTGACAAAAACAAAAAAAAAACACCTGACTGAATATGCATTATTTTTGTACAAATAAATAAATATTATATTCTATAAAGTAGGCACTGTTCACTACTATCTATTCTGTGAGGTGTAACCTATTAACTATTATGTAACATACATTCATGGTAAAAGAGTTAGCAGAATCGCATCCTCTTGTGTGGCTCACCTTTCTTGAAGATATAGGCTGTGTATGTCTGTCTCACTCACTCCATCCACTTTGTCCTTTATCTAGCACTTTTCATACTATTTCATGTTATGTATCATGAACAAACTGATTTGGCTTTGATGAGTGTTGTTTTTATTTTGACTGTCATATGTTTTTGTTTATGTTTGGTGTAACAATCACATCTTCGGGTGTATTCTTCTCAGAATAGTACACCGTACACAAAAAGAAGAATGCCTGTCTGTACACACTTATTCTGTGACATCACATATCCAAATGCATTACAGTAGATATGTGATAGAGGGTTGTGAAAACTTGGTAGCTGTCAAATTTTAGTACAAACAGGCATAACCCACACGAAGAAATACCAAATTAACAATCTAAATATATATATACCCGTAAATTTATAAAGGTTTTATATTGATATAGTTTTGTATTAGTATTTACAATTTAGTATTACTTTAGGTAAGTGGTGCTTTCAGCAGGCCATCTAAGTCTGTTAGTGGGTGTTATACTTTCATGTATCTAATGAATAATTTCAACAACAACTGCTAGAAATAAAATTAAAACTGCTAAATTGTGGCAACAATTTACAAAATTAAATTCAGTTTCATCCTATTCAGCATCTGACAACCACTGATATATACAATATATACAAAACAACAAGGCACTTACAGTACAGCCACTTAAATTAATTTACTTGCAAACTTTTAAATATAGGCCCTATACAGCTGCAAAAGCTATATAATTTTGTTACATTGATCTTATCCAACTGTCTCTTGTGTTCATAGAAACAAATGAATAGTAAATAAATAGTTCAATTAACAAATCAACCATAAATGACACCAAAGCCACATTTCCAGCTCTCTCCAAGTTATCCCTGTAAAGTGTTCAGATTGTAATGTTTAATCTGTATGGTGCAGTCACAGCGAAGATCCGCAGCCTGTACGACTGCCAGCTGCGGCTGATGCACAACATACAGCCTCTCCCATCGGGCGTGGACATCGGGAACACCGTTAAGTACTTCTCACAGACGTTGTTGAGTAAGTACCTATAATCATCATCAGCTGGAACTGCAGTTCCTGCTGAAAATAGGTCTCGTCACGCAGCTTATCTGCTACGTGTGTGTTTGGCTGATCAATGACGCTTTGTGCTCTTGCATCCTACCGTCTTTTTCTGGACTACCGTCATCATGGGCTACTGACTGTTGATACGATTTTAGTATGTACTTATAAGTCCACTTTCACGAGTGGCGACCACCAACCGAAGGACGCAGGATAAGTGGACCAGCAACCTGGGGGGTGATCATGAAACTTTGATTGCAATGCAACAGGATAAATTTCCATACTAACTATGCTCATAAACTACGTATTCAAACTATCAAATCCATACAAATTTTTGTTAATATCGGTTGCAATCGAGTTACGTGATCACCCAGCTGGTCAAAACTGCGGGGAACTGATGTCTGGACGTCTTCTTGATGATGATGATTATGACATTAACTTTTACGAAGACTTGAAGGTTTTGGTTTTGGTACCACAAACTACATAAGTATGACCTAGTACTACTTGTACTTTTATTTAATTCTGTACTTTTGGTGCATTGGTGCTTTCGTAGCTTTGGGTGCTTTTCAGTTTTCTCGGAAGTCTTCGCGGAGACGTTACAGAATTACAGAGACAGGTAGCGAATAAGCAGAAAGTCAAGCAGATAATATCTAATTCACCGCGAAATCAAAAAAATTAAAACCACAGTGCGGTTTTGCAACAGACAGTCCTAGATATCGCATTGAGTTTGGCCTTTATAGTGACTACTTCATACTTCGCAGGTGTCCTTAAAGATGTGCCTCGTTCGCCGCTGGAGATGATCCGTGACGCTGACAATGACGCGGAACGCATGTCGCTCTACCCTAACCTGGACTACAAGGGGCTGTTCAACGCTATCTCGCAGCTGGTCGACTCGGCGCCGCACCTGCAGTATGGGATACAAGGTCCGAGTGGGAGTTCTCGTGTTAACTTTCTTCAATTACTGTTACAAAGACAAATCGGATTTATATGAAGTGCTAAACTTTTGCCACCTCACAAATGCTGCGGAACTAATCGAAATTTGAAAAAGAAAAACGAGTCTGCAAAAGTTTTACTTCAGTCGTGTGGTCTCATGCAGAGTCTGCATGAGACCACACGACTGAAGTAAAACTTCTTTAGCTCCATCTCTCTTGCCCCTGCAGTAATATACGAAACGTAACTCTTTTTTTCTATCTTCACGTAGAGAAGATATAAGTAGAGTGGGAGATGTAAGTATATCTCCCTTTCACCTTCTGTTCGGCTCACCAGCTTACCACCAAGTCAATCGTGTTCAACATCTTGCGCGGGGGGAAAATAAATAATGTGTCTAAAAATACGCGCTTTCTGATTGGATCTTTAAAGTTCGTTCATAGAATTCGTCCAATCGCAGGAACTGTACAAGAGTGTGCTGTAAAGCATACTGTGAAGGAAGAATATTTAGTGCCTGAGGTTTTCTCGTTTGTGGTCTAAAGGTTTATCCTTTGATGTTCCGTCGTTTATTCAAGATGGTGAATTATTAATTTTATTGTATAACTACAATGAATTCGTGATCCTGAGTTTTTGTAAATATCTGTGCAGCGTTTGGACAAGCAGTGCTGCAATGCCTTGGTTGTCTGCTACCATTTCTGGAGTACGATATGATAGACAACCTTCCGTACATGGTGGCCTACTGCGTCGCGGTGTTCCCTGTGGCGCTGCACCAGGAGATATTGAACCTTCTGTGTTATTATATACTGCCGTTTACTATCAGTAAGTATACAACATACGCACCTATAACACGTGTACGCTATAGATAGATAGATAGATAGATAAACTCTTTATTGAAACACCACATCTTAAATAATTAAAAAACAAAAATAAAAAAAAGTGAACAAACTTAACCAAAGTGTAACAATGGGCGGTCTTATCGCTCAGAGCGATCTCTTCCAGACAACCTTGCACGGAAAGGAATAACGCAGTAATATATGGACGGTGGTTTTCGTATAAAAAAAAAAAACAAACAAACACTGTGGATATATGTACATAATATACCTATAAATATACAGTACATACATATCATAAAGAAACCTACATAAACATAATACATATCCATAATACATATACTACATACATTTGCTAATAAAAATAAATATAATAAATATACATTATAATTATTGGAATAAAAGTAGTTATGTTAATAATATACTATGTGTATTCTACTAATATTATAAATGCGAAAGTTTCTGTGCGTGTGTGCGTGCGTGCGTGGGTGTGTGTATGTTACCATTAATCTCCGTAACTACTGAACCAATTTTGATGAAATTTGGAATGTATATAGCTTATACGTTGTATTAACACATATGATTATTTTTATCCGCGGGTGAAACTAGTAGGTATAGGTACCAAAAATATAATATCGCGTTTCAATAAAGAAAAGATTTGAAAAAGCAGACATTTCTATATCTGTTTTACTCTCACTGAACTTAGACATAATGGTTAACTTACATTTTTGACTTGGTTTACTCAAGACTTGGTTGGCTTACATGGTTGACTTAGACATAGTGGTAAAACAACATTTCATTGATATCGTCAGAATTGTTCTTCAACGAAATGCGTATGTATACGAGCTAAAAATGTATATCAGCTACTTCCTTCCTGCTGTGTTGCCAAAATACGACTCATATAATCATATTGTCCAGTAACAGTTGGTCAGTTGTTGATTATATTGTATGCTGTAGCTCGGAAGTACGCTGGCCAGGAGGAGGAGAGCCAAGCCTCGCAGTCGGTGGCAGCCATCGTGATGATGGTCTTCCAACACTCCAACAATCCAGGTACATTTAAAACTTACACAGTTCGCCACAACTGCAGCAACATTAACGGCTTAAACATAAAAGATTTTAACAAGCCTTAAACAAGTATTCAAATACTGTTCTATATATATTTTTTTTATGTTAAGGGATGACGCGACGAGCTAACCGTTCGCCTGATGTTAAGCGACACGGCTGCCCATATCAGTTGCAGTGTTACTCGGAACTCTAAAGTAGAGTTTCGCGTGACACTGCACTGCGCACGTCATCCTGAGACATCAACACAATCTGGTAACAAGATTACTAGACAGTGAGATCTGGTCATAAAGTCTAATTTGCCCTGTAATTTCACTAGCTACAGTGCCCTTCAAACCGGAACACAGTAGTGCTTGCGCACTACTGCTTGGCGGCAGAATAACTGGCAAAGCGGACGAAACCTAGACGAACTTTGCAGAAAAGTCCTACCACCTAGAAAATATATGGTTAAACACGCGTTTGACATCTGTCTAAGCCTTGTTTATGTATTTGTGGTAACCCGCTAAGGCTTTAGCCGTAGTATGCTTTCTTTAATCTGGCTCTAGCCCCTGGTTTCTAGTACGTACGTTTGAACTGGTTTCAACTTATCACCACTAAATACTGAACGCTTATTGGCTGCCGGTTAGTCATTGGCTGTCTTTGAGTAATGAGCGTACAGTATTTGGTGAGTTAACATGCATTTGACAAACGTACAGAAAACAGCTAGGGAGATAAGACCTCTCAAACTTTAGTACAGACGGACATAAGCCATACATTAAAGGAAAATAAAGTGATAAGTAAAGTTAAATTATACCGGCCGATAGATGGAGCCATCTATCGGCGGTATAATTTTGTTGTTGCTTTATTTAATGTTAATGTCGCCATCTTGACAATTATGAATTTTCATTTTACAGGACGTACCAACATAATAATAAAAAAATATCTTAGTTATGTTGACAATGGAGGCTTACTGCCCAAGTAAAGAAGTATTACTTCAAAAAACGATAGAATCAACTCAAGTTAAACAATAGGAAGAGTTCAATAAATTCACGACGCTATACACGTTGGAATGGGGGGCATATGTATCCGCCACTGCATACATTTAAGGAAAAAATCGAATGAAATTGCACCGTGTAAAAAAATTGGTGTAACTGGCCGCTATTAGTTATTGACCACTATTTACTACATATGCATGAAATAAGACTTTCCAAAACTTGTGTTATTTTCAGTGTTAGTGTATAAAATTGGTGGCATTTTATTCGTTAAGTGCTGGATTACAGGCAGGTGTGGGAAAGTGGTATAATGATGGTGAAACGTTTTTTTTCGTGTTGTTTCCAAAACTCAATAAAGGCTTTTAGTGAAGTTTCTACCAGTTTACTGGGGGCATGACTTTGACTAGACTATGACTTGACTTGATGACTTCGACTGTGACTTGACACATATTTGCGTAAATATCATTAACTTGAAAAATTATCAATTACTTGACACTGGCTAAATACACAAAAGTGTGGAGCCTAAACATAAAAAAAGACTTACATTCACGTAACGCCATCTGTGATCATGGTTTAACATTACCTTATCTGTAAGCTTTCATTTATTTCATTAGTTCATAATTTTTACCGCATGGAAACTGGCTCGAACTAAAACTGGCCAGTGCAGTGAAGTGGCCAGTTATTAGATGGTCTACCGTATTCCACTGAAGCTGCACTTATTGCGTACCACGGCTATGTGTCATCGATGCTTTCCTACGGTCTCTTACTGTGGGGGAGAACTCAGTTGAAATTGTGAAGGCTTTTCGGGTTCAGGAAAAATTTGTGGCGCCTGGTTTATGGACAGTTGCAAGCCAATTTTCAAAATACTTCGCATACAACCCTGGTTTGCACATATATCAGCACAAACAGTATGCGCAGTATTTCCAAATACAGTCGGAGGTATACATTAGAAGTACTAGATACAAAAACAAACTCTGCCTTCCTCAGTGCAAGCTAGGACTGTACAGAAGGAATGCTTATATAAACGCTATTAAAGTATACAATAACTTACCTGACATTTGCAAGATTGACTCAATGGCTCTTAGATAAATGTTTTTACGATTTAAATGAATATATAACTTATAAAGAATGATAATATACCAACAATTGTATGGCTAGTAATTAATAAAAGTAAGGAATGTATAACATTGCACACCAGTGTCGTAGTAGAAGGTACGAGCTTTTTAATTGTAATACCAACTATTTACGTAGTACATTCTGCAGTAAATGATACTCCGTGCGCAGCGCACCACTGCCAGCTGCTGGAGTGCCTGATGTCCATGAAGCAGGCGGCGGTGAAGGACGTGCTGAGCGTGGTGGCGTACGGCACGGCGGGCGCGCGGCTGTCGGCCGCCAAGCTGCTGTTCTACTACTGGCCGCCCTTCGACGCCAAACTGTTCGACAGGAAGGGGTTGCTATGCAAGTTTTCCAGTAAGATTCGTAACGTATTTAGCATGGTAGCTTCCCCGGCATGTGAGTATGGACTTTGATTATGGCTATGCTCCCTCAATTTCGTATCATGATGCGTTGAAGTCAATGCAAGTTGTAAGATGCGCTTGTGATTATCCAATAATCCATTTACTTCTCCTCCCCCCCGGTCGACCAGTTGGTTTAACCCCTTTATTTCCCGAAACCTACAACCTTGGAGTCTTCAAATCGAGAGTGAACAGGTATCTTCTAGGCAAGCGTGTTACATCCTAGACCGCATCATCACTTACCATCAGGTGTGATAGTGGTCAAACGCGAGCATATCAAACATAAAAAAAAAAAAAATTTAATGATAAGTTGATTAACAATTAAAAGCTGTGTGGCGTCCACTCGTACATTCCATGTAATAACCTTTCTCTCCCTATATTATTTAATAACTGACCCGGAAAATTTCGGTCCGCCTTACAGCCAATAAGTATACATGTTTAGGTTTTTTTAAATTGATTGACATACATTTTATTACTTATTATCCTAATTCGGATGAAAATAAGTCCAAAATCATAAAAATTGGTCCAGCCGTTCTTGAGTTATAAGTGGTGTAACTAACACGATTTTTTATGTATAGATTTCGTTTCTTATACATTTTTAGCAACAGAAAAGTAGGTGTATACTAGTATTTCCGCATCAATCCTCTATTCCCATTAGTTCTCGAATGTACCTCTAACGGGACGGAGCGTTAGACGGACGGGAACATTCGAAATAGAATGAGATCCCGCTCCCCTCGCTAATTTATTTATTTATTTCATTTTGGAGACCAACAGCTGTTATAATGATATAGATATAGATTTATAAAAAAGGAAGCCAATCAAAGGTCCTCACGGATATACATTATTCAAAAAAATCATGTAACATCTTCCCGCATTTCCTTTCCCCCTCCCTTCCCTCTTTTCCTCTACTCTATTAATTATTTCGTACACTTATGTCATTCCACATGCCCTCTTTTCCCGCCTTCTTCTTCTTCTTCCTGTCTCCCGCATAATTGGAGGGTGGACCCCCCCTTCAATATAACAAACGCAAAGCATAAAAACCCACTTAAGACTTATAAGGTTTTCTCATGGATGCCATTATCAGAACTGGATCGAATTGAAATAGCAACGCACATAAAACACAGTTGAAAGTTCTTAGGTAACAAATATTTAATAAAACAATCGAATTGAGAACGTCCTGCTTTTTTGAAGTCTCTCTACTACTCGTTAAATATAAAGAGTAAGGCATCAAATCGAACTTTTATAAGACGTATCGTGATCGAAATTGTCGGATTATACCATCTAATATCACAAGGCCTCGCCTACACGACGAGAGGGGCTTCCATCACAGAACACGGACACGGCGCAGCAACATTTTATTATAATCATACAATCGCAAACTTCACGTCACAACAAAACGTACAAATAGTTGTTTATATCGCTCAGTACTTGCCTGTTGTATTGGTTACATCGCCGACGCATTTTCCAATTCTTCCAATTTTTACAATTCTTATAGAAAAATGCAAGTTTAAATAATAATTTAAGCTTATTAGATTTTTTTAATGCGCAGAAAATCTGTCATCAGCATAACTACCGTTACTACATAATATACTCTGTTTACTCTACATAGAAGCGAAAATCAAATTAGCACCGGTTCAATTCTCAGCTAGTGAACCTTCGCGAATGGATACAATATCGCATGATGTAGAAGGTCTATAAACCGGTATAGGTAAGTCTGCCAGTATGTTGTAGTTATCAATAACGTAAAAATGATAATTAAATAAAATCCAAGATTTTGTTTTATAAATATCGAGGAGATACGTGGTCTTTGAAGGCTTCGTACATACAGTTTTACTAAAAGAGAGTAAGTGAGAGAGAGAGGGAGAAAGAGAGAGAGAGAGAGAGAGAATAGCGTTTTTTATAATAACACTACATTTTTTTTAATGATTTTTTTTCATAACTATCGTCTTAAACCTGTCTTCGAGAACAGCAGGGAATGATAGCATATCATGCCTCCTGAAACACTGGCACTGTTGTAAATACCATTTTTGTAGTGGTCACTCATCCAATAAATTAAGCAATGCCATAAAACCTGGGTAAAACTTTGACAGAGAAGTGGCATACCTAGTGAAATTCGTAGCATATTTTCTTATTTTATAGATGCCTTGTAGGTCGGCAGTCATACGAAACTCCTATCATGAATAAATCTTCTGTTCTCTTCAGGGTAGAGCTTCATCTGTCAGCATGGAATCGTATTTTATCGTGCGCTATCCTTTTCTAACGTCCAGGATCGTCATTTTCTGGAGCAAGGAGGATAGCGGGAATTATGTTGCGCGCGGCAGAGTCTGCAATGCGATAGCACAAACTGTATCTTTCTCGCTCTGAAAGGTGGCGAACCGGAGCGATAGAAAAGGGTAGAGCGTGGGAAAATGCGATTCCGTGCTCAATTGTTATTCTGGTCTACTGCCGGGTTATAACAGTTATCTACAATCCAAGCTTTATTGCCTGCAAATATTTAAGCATTTTATAGTGATAGCATAATAAGCTGGTCAAAATCTGTAAAAAAAGAACATAGTTTTTGTATAGGCTTAAATATCAATTCAGTCTGAACTTCAGCGACGCTTACGGCAAAATTAATGCGCGCAATCGATTTTGTATTGTGTGATTGTTGTTCTTGGATATTGGATGAACGTTTGTTGGGATTACGCACATATTAAAAATAAAAATAATACAAGTAAAATTGGATCATTCAAATTTTCTTTAGGAATGTTCACGATATTTTTCTATAGAGCCAGATTTATTTATCTTGCATCGGCGAATGTCACATTAGGTAATTAATTAGAAAGCTCTACACACATTTATTCAGTTTTATTTACAATTTTTGTGACGAATCGATCTTGCTGGTTATTAATTAAAACACAAAAACTTTATCATAAAGTGGAACGTGGATGGTGGCCGTGCGAGACATATATAAACGATTAAATTAAAATAACATTTTCTCAATAAAAATAAAACAACATGACGAAAAAATAACAGAAAAAACTCTCCATGGCCACCGCGATTTTCTCCGTGGCCATATAGATTTCTCGCACAGATACCTCCTTGCTATCCATTTATTTAGATATGACGTATAAACTATTTCAAAGTATAAGTAGTTATTGCACTCGGTTGCGTCGTGCACAATGTATTTTTGCCAAGAAATGCTTTACAACCTTTGCCTTAAATCATGACCAAGATAGGCAACTTTTCTAATGGTTCTGACAAGTTTGGGCTTCTCAAGTCTTATTCAATGTATTTGTACAGATGATTTAGTCCCGTTCCTGTGCCAACGGGACATGTGTCCCAACGCCGGGACCGCGGAGGCCGCTAAGGTGTGCTACGACCACTGCATCAGCGTGACCTTCGCTTCCGACAGCCCGCCACCATTGTACCTCTGTATTGAGTGTGCCAACGAGATACATAGGTGAGGATCAATGCCCGACTAGTAAAGTTTGACAGCTGGTAAGTCCGCATTTTTTTTTGTGTTTTGGCTCCACACTTTTGTGTATTTAGCCAGTGTCAAGTAATTGATAATTTAGCAAGTTAATAATATTTCACGTAAATTATGTGTCAGGTCACAGTCGAAGTCATCAAGTCAAGTCAGAGTCAAGTCATACTCCTAGTAAAGTGGTGGCAACTTTACCAGAAGCTTCTATGGAGTTTTGGAAATAACACGAAAAAAAAAACGTTTCACCATCATTATACCACTTTCACTCATACACTCATGCTTGTAATCCAGCACTTCACGAATAAAATGCCACCAATTGTATGCATTAACACTGAAAATAATAACAAGTTTTGGAAAATAATATAATGCGGTAACGTGATCTTTTTCGTTTTCCCGCCAAAACTCCCAAAGTCCGCATTTATCCTTATCCTATGTCATACCTACTGCAAAGCATTTGGGTACAATATGTTTTTGTCTTTTTGTCACAGAGGAATAAGTGCTAACTTAGGAGGTGTCAAATTTTAGTCAAGCGCTTTTGAAGTAAAACTTCTTTACGCACGCTTTACTTGGGGAGTAAACTGGTGAATGCGAGACGAACGGAAGATGAAGTTGGTTCACGTAGTTCACATTGTCAACATACCAAAGTTATTTTTTTTATTATCATGTTGGTATGTCCGGCAAAATGACATAATACTTCTGCAGGTGTCATCGATTCTCATTTGAAGTGAAATGGTTTTTGGTTCCTAATAAATATTTTTTTTTTTTAATGTATATTTGTCAAGATGGCGACATTAACATTAAACAAAGCAAAAACAAAGTTATACCGGCCGATAGATGGAGTTAAAGAAGTTTTACTTCAGTCGTGTGGTCTAAAGCACACGTTATTTTGTTACAGAAGAATACGTCTTAACTTAGGCGCTGTCAAACTTTAGTCAAGTCTTTTTTTATTTGACAGAGCAGTTGACCCATGTGTTTATTCGAATGTATATTAATTACTGTTCAATACCACCCAGACATTAATGTCACCCAGACACAAAAAAAATACTTGTTCTGTGTCTGGGTGTCGTCGGACCATTTGTCCTCGTAGTTCCTGGGTCCCTAGACACACGGAATCATGTTAGGATCCAGGAGGAGGTATGTGATCGTTGGGCGTTATTATTATTATTCTTTTTTTTTATTGATTGATAGGCTCGCGTTTGACCACTATCACACCTGATGGTAAGTGATGATGTGGTCTAGGATGTAACACGCTTGCCTAGATGATACCTGTTCACTCTCGGTTTGAAGACTCCAAGGTTGTAGGTTTCGGGAAATACGGACGCCGGTAAAGCGTTCCACTCCTTGGCTGTTCGCATGATATATTCACCTTATGTTCTATTTTCCAGGGAACATCCGAACCAGAGGTTCTTCGACATCTTACACCCGCAGCAGCAGGTGTCCATGGTTTGTGAGAACAAGGTTAGTCTTCTGCAATGATATCTATTTCCGGCGAAGGAAAACGCCAATATAAAAAAAAATCATAAAGCCGAACATAGTTACCTACTCCTTTTTGGGAGTCGGTTAAAAAGGCCCAACGATCACTTACACATCCTGAACGTTAACTAGGATTCCTTGATACATCTAGGTCCCTAGACACATCTAGGGACCCAGGAATTACGAGGACCATGCTTCCACAACACCCAAACACAAAAGAAGTACTTGTCGCGGGAATCTAACCCGCTGCCTCCGGGTTATGAGCCTACCCGCTTAACCACCACATTACAGAGGCTGTCAAATATCTGCTATTTTTATATCTTCTCGTTATTGAATCATGTTATGCCATTATTTCAGAACTGCCGTTCGTCAGACAAAGCCGCGTATTCGATATGCTTCTCGAACGAGTGCGCCAGCTACAACGGCAACCACCCCATCAGGTGAGACAAGGATAATAATATAATATAATAATATATGAGGACATCTCACAACGCCATCTAGCCCCAAACTAAGCAAAGCTTGTATTATGGGAACCAGATAACTGATACAATACTTAGATACTTTAGTTTGTAAATACATACATAGAATACAATATAACTCCCAGACACAGAACAAAGACCGATGTTCACCACACAAATGTTTGTCCTGGGTGGGAATCGAACCCACAACCCGCAGTTCATAAGGCAGGGTCACTACCAACTGAGCTATCGGGCCAGACAATGGCGCGGGACCATCGCTTGACTCTTTTGTTGGATTTCCCACGGTGTCTGCTGCCTATGTCATCGTTTGGGTGAAAAGAAGTATATGTGTTTTACACAAATTATTATAATTTTATTATTTTTTTTATTATTATTGACTTGTTTTAAATTTCTCATGACATGTTTTTATTCTTAATATTATTGTATTAATTAATGACATGTTAGTATAATTTATTAAATATTGTTGTAATGTTTTCGAGAGCCTGACATGTAAATTTTTTACCAATAAAATTTTATGATTTATGATTATGATTTAATCATAAATTTTTTTTGGATGTAGAAAATGTGTTCTACTAATCAACAAGTAAAAAACGCAAAGCGTAAAAATCCGACTTCAGATTGATATGGTTTTCTCATGGATGCCATTGTCAGAACTGGACAACATTGAAATGGGAAGCACACGCTTTCAAATAAAAAAGAATCATCAAAATCGGTTCCAACAAGTTGAAAGTTTAGGTAACTAAACGAACTAAGGTAACTAAAAATTAAAATCGAATTGGGAACCTCCTCCCTTTTTTAAGTCGGTTGAAGAGTAGTTTCGTTAAAGGATATCTAGGACATCTAGGAATTTCGCACTTATTCGTACTTACTGCAATGCATTTGGGTACGTCCTAGAGAGATGAGTGCGAACTTAAGAATTGTAAAATTTTAGTGCAGGCGGGCATAAATTAAATAAGTAGCTTCATATAACTACATCGCTTTTCTTTAATAAAAACCAAAATGTAACCAAAATGTTCAGTTAAAAAAAACGAGTGTGCTTTAGACCAATGCAGTAAAACTTCTATACGAAACGTAACTTTCTCTCATTTTATCTTTACTAAGTTATATCTCCCTCTCAACTTCCGTTCGCCTCGCTCGATCAATTTCCTTAACGCTCTCGTCACGCATTCATCAGCTTACTCCCCAAGTTAAGCGTGCGTAAAGAAGTTTTACTTCAAACATTGTATAATTATAAAATCATACTTGGTGCTAATGCACAATTAGCACACAATAATTTTCGTTTTAAAATAAAGGAATTGGTAAAATAAGTAAAGATCCCGAAGTACTATTAAAAATGGAGTAAAAAGAACTTGTATAGTTTTTGTACAAAAGCGACGACGACTAAGATAATGTTTTGCGGTAGAAACTCGATATGTTGACATTCTAACGAGGATGTGTATAATTTCATGTTTAAAATTCAAAACACTTTGTAAAGAAGTTTTAACCTGTTTGTTTTGTAACAGACTCTTGCTGTATTGACTTATTCTGCATAATATTTTTCTTCGTCTAAGCGATTAGCTTCTGCCCGCGGTTTCGCCCGCGTGGCCTATAGGGAACGAAGAAGATTTTATTTTAAAATAGATATTACCACCACCTATTGTACCCTCTTAGGGGTGGAATTTCAAAAAACCCTTTCTTAGTGGATACTTACACTTTACAAAGAACACACCCTCCAAATTTCAAATCTCTAAGACCAGCGGTTTAGGCTGTGCGTTGATATATAAGTCAGTCATTCAGTCAGTCAGTCAGGACTTAGAATTTTATATGTATAGGATGAAGATAATATATTTGTGAAGTTTTAGGATAAAATATAAATAGGATGATTTTAAAGATATATGATTTTTATCAGTATATCGGCAGCTGGGCGTAATGAACACACTGCATTTGTAATGATGTAACTTGACTACGATAGACTATTGACTGACTGAGACTATTGATATTGAGGACTGGCTAGTCCTCAACAATCCCAGTATGATGCCGACCCCGGAAATTGGTTGTAAAGGTGTAGGATAGAACATGAGATCATTTGTCACCTTAACTAAAATAAAGATGTCCCGACTTTAAGGGCGTATGAATGCGGGTTCATATTCCGTTACTGATCAAATTTTTCTCTATATTAAAAAATAGTTGATAATTTTTGCTACTACAATCTTGGTTTTTTAACGGGCTTATGCTATTGGCCTCTACCGGCCTTTTACAGTGACACGGACGAGCTACATTCGTGGCCTAAAACCTACACACACATAGATTTTTACAAAGATGTACAAATAATATGTTTTGTATAAATTTTATTTCTAAAATTCATCTCATTCATACCATGGTCGTCCCAAATCCCAAATCATTATAGAGAAAATTCAATAGTATTTAATGCAACTACCGGTTGCATTGTACTATTGTTAACAACTTCATTCATTAGTTAATTTCAATGTATTGTATTTTATACAATAAGTCTGATCGAATTGTACGTAATTGGATATGTATGCTTCATTTTATTGAATCGGTTCTTTAACGTTGATGGACATTTCGGTCGGTAGGTTAACTAGATTTTACACAGAACTATTGTAATTGTGCAGTCTAATCCAATCACAAATACCGCACAGTTTTCTGTAAGTAATGTTTTTAGCCATTTTTGATTATTATCAAACGCAAATCCTAAAATCTTTGCATTCGTGATCTTTTCATTTTCAATTTTGTGTGTAAAATCTGTCACGATAGAGTTGTACTTTGTAACTTTTAAAATTGTATTCTCCATACGCTACCTTCATTGTTGATTTCGGGTGTTTTCATAAAATGTAGTTATTGTCATCATTTTTCATTCCTCGTCATCACCATCATCAGCCTCAACACATCCACTGCTGAACATATGCCTCTCCCATAGAGCGCCAATTTTACCGGCTGCTTGCCTCTTGCATCCAACGGCTCCCCGCCGTTAGACCAGTTCGGTCTACGCTGTGTCTTTCGGGCTGTGGTCGCCAGAACCTTTCTTCACTCTTGGTGGTTCGTTCTGCGACATTTCTTTAATTATTGCTGTAATTTTTGAAGTAAAACTCCTTTACGCACGCTTGACTGGGGAGTAAACTGGCGAGGCTAACGGAAGTTGAAAGTTGTTGGTTCACGTAAATCTTCATTGTCAAAATAACAAAGTTAAAAATTTGTATTATGTTGGTATGTCCGGTAAAATGACAATTTACAATTGTCAAGATGGCGACATTGACATTAACATAAAATAAAGCAAAAACAAAGTTATAATAGGCCGATAGAGCTTAAACTAAAGAAGTTTTACTTCAGTCGTGTGGTCTAAAGCACACTCGTTTTAAAAAAAAACCTTTTTAAATTATAATGTGTTGCTGTGTGCCGTAGATACTGCCAGCAGTGCCACGGCAACCGCCACAACAGCCGGCGCGGCGGCGACCACGTGGTGCACACTCGGCTGCCGCTCGCCTGGCAGATGGACAGCGACATGCAGACCAACCTGGTCGAGGCCATCATCAGGTACGGCCTCGCGGGCCGAGACGCACACGCACACTTTATTTGGGTAATAAGTACCTACTTCAAATGTTTAATCAAATAGGCTATGTTGTAGAGTTGTATGCTCTATATACCATATCAACACAACACCCATTTATTTATAAGTGACAGCCTCTGTGGTGTGGTGGTTGAGCAGGTCGGCTGTTAACCAGGAGGCAGCTGGTTCGATTCCCGCGGCAGGACAAGTATTTGTGCACAGAAAAAACGCAAATACTTGTTCTGAGTCTGGGTGCTGTGGGACCATGGTCCTCGTAGTTCCTGGGTCCGTAGACAGGGTATCCTAGTTAGGGTCTAGGATCTATGTATATGATCGTTCGGCGTTATTATTATTATAATTAATCATAAGACAAAATTAATTACACAAAGGTTTTGATTAAAAGGTGATTTTGTATAAATTTAATGGTCAAGGGCAATTACTCCACTCAATGGATATTGATCTGGCAAAGATATTTTAAAGGTTAAGGAGGACCCTCACCATACCTTCAGGACGTAATTTTTATTTGCTACTTGATGTCATATTTCTTAATGTCCGCCAGTGATAGACAAAAAGTAAGAGATAACGGGAAATGATGTTTTTTTCTACAACTATTAAACGTGTTTCCTGTTCCAGCCTCCTAAAGGAAGCCAAGCCCATCAACATGGAAGACCCTGACAGCTCGGCGGAGACCCTCAAACCGCCGCTCAATGTGGAACTGCCTGACCCCATCTCTGTAGAGGATCGCCAGCTGCTTGGGAGGTCAGTCATGAGTATCAAGGAATAACAGGTTTTTCAAAGGATTGATAGAATTATAGTTTCATGTCGCCTGCTTAGTGTAATCAACCAGATGATAATGCTTCTGATTATTTGATCATTTTGGAATAACTCAAGCATCTCAATAGATGACGTTGCTAACCCCATGAGTTAGTTGTAGAAGGTGAAGGATAAATTTGGATATGAGATCACTTGTCACGGTAGCTTAGGCATAAAAAAGTAAAGGCATGTCACTGATTTCGGGACGGATTAATGTGCGTTAAAAGTACGTTCGTAATTTTTTTTATAAATATGTAAAATTATTGTTTTAAATAGGGCATATTTGCAGGAAATTATATGACTTTGAATTTGATAGTGTAGTAAAAGTGAGGCAACAATAGAATTTACTCAGATTGTTTTTTCTCTAATCTGTGGAATTAACAGTATTCACAGACAGCCTCTGTGGTGTGATGGTTGAGCAGGTCGGCTCATAGCCCGGAGACGGCGGGTTCGATCCCTGCAGCAGGACAATTATTTGTGCACAGAAAAAAAAGCGCAAATACTTGCTGTGGGACCACGGTCCTCATAGTTCCTGGGTGCCTAGACATAGGGAATTCTAGTTAGGGTCCAGGGGCCTTACCGCGTAAGTTTGGCGGAGATGGTAATCGTGTTCTCTCTTGCTCGCACTCGTTGACTCGTTAATTGGCGCGTGCAGGATGACAGGCGAAGCCGATTCCCAGAACAGTTACACGGTAAGGGTGCTGGATCAGTGTATGTAAAACTACATCCGCGCGGGCAAAGGCGTCGCCACCAGCAGTTTGCTGCGCCTCCTGCTTTACGCACGTGGCACGCTCATAATGCTCCAACGGCAAGGGCTTCTTAAGCGAAGTCCAAGATGCTGACATACATACTGACCCCATTAGTCGGCCTTATAAATATATATTGCTTAGTCCATATAAGAACTTAGTATAATAATGTGAATGTTTTGGCGTAGCTGTAAGTTCACAGTGTATTTAACAAATAAATAAATGTGATCTTGTGCGTTATTATTATTATGAATAATGAACGCACTGAGCCTAGTGGCCCAGCCCAGCCCCCCCCCCCCCCCAGGTACGGCGTGTGGCTGATGGTGGGGCTGTGCACGCCCAGCCCGGACACGCCGGACGAGATCCTCGGCCGCCTGCTGTCCGTGCTGTTCCACTGGTTCCACGTCACCTCGTACGCCTACACCGGTAATGTTCGGGACCCTTGTATTGGCTAAAACGGACTTTGGCCACTATTTCCTCCCAGCGAAAGCTGATTATTCAAGCTGGAGAGTTGAAATAGTTATTTTTGCAACAAGAAGGGAAAGTAGATTTGTGCTTTGAATGTTCTTTTCGAATTCTATGGATTCTATAATGATAATGATAATGATAATGATAAGTTTATTGATAATTATAAAAAATTACAAGTCTGAAATTATTAAATAAGCATAAAAAATACAATAATAAATGCAATAACATAGTTATTGTGTAAAATAATGTTATTAAAATAGTAGGTTTATAAATTTTAAAAATTAAATTGATCACACCAGTTTTGGAATGAATTCCTCGACGCTGTATGGCGCCATATCTATAAGAAAACTCTTTATTTTATTTTTAAAAGTCTGAACATTTTCAACACTGCGTATGGAGTCTGGAAGAGCGTTAAAAATTTTGACACCAGCTACCCTAGTACATTTCCCAGACTTAGCAAGTCTATGTCTCGGTAGTATAAGATCGTGAGCTCTTCTTGTACTTAAGTTGTGGACATCTTTGTGTTGTTTATACAAGCTCATATTTTTATACACAAATAAGCTCGCCTGATACATGTATAAAGCAGGTACAGTCATTAATCTAAGATTTTTGAAGACCGGTTTTGCAGGTGTGCGGGGGGCGACTTTTGCAACTATTCGCACTGCCTTTTTCTGCATCACAAACACTCGGTGCCAATCTGCAGAGTGACCCCACAGATCGACACCGTAAGTGAGTAAAGACTGTATTGTTGCGTAATAGCAGTCGCGCACCGCTTTTTGCGATAAGACACTTGCGACTCGGCCCAAGGCGAAACAAGCTCGTCCCAGCCTGTCGCATAGCGCATCAATGTGATTGCTCCAGGTGAGACATCTGTCAATATTGAATCCAAGCAACGTGAACACATCAACTTGCCGCAAGGTTTCCCTTTCCATCGTAATGGACAGCTCGGGGTAACGCCTTCCTGACAAATTGAAGTGTATCACGCTGGTTTTCTTCGGATTTAAAGCGAGCCCGTTTGCCCTGAACCAGCGAGCTAACTGACCAGCCACAGTATTTAACTTATGCTCCAGTGATGTTACTAGCGGTGCCGTCACGATTGCAGCTACATCATCCGCGTACATGAGCAGCTGAGCGTCAGGAACGGATTCCGGAAGGTCGTTCATGAGAAGGCTGAAAGTGAGGTTTGATACGCACGATCCTTGAGCCACTCCTATCTTCAGCTCTATTGGTTCGGATTTTACCTCACCTCCAGCCGTCACAACTGTTTGGACCCTGCCCTGCATAAACGCTTTCATCAGTGAAAGAGCAGGCCCCCTTACGCCATAGTGGTCGAGTTTCATTTCCAGCAGATGATGGTCGCAGACGTCGAAAGCGCGCGACAAGTCACAGCTGATCACCGCGACCTGCAGCCCTGCCTCGCGCGCCTGCAGCACCTGCCAGACCAGCTCGCGCGTCAGGTCCGATGTGGAGCGTCCTGCGCGGTATGCGAATTGCTTCTCTGACAAAGCTCCAGTGTCAGATAAAAATTTTTGTAACCTGGTACATATGCCCATCTCGAGCACTTTGGCCGTTGCAGGTATTATACTGATAGGCCTATAGTCTTGAGAGTTTTCTTTCTTGCCCTTGCCTTTATAAACAGGGGAAACCTTTACCTGTTTCAGTGCTGAAGGAAAGACACAATTTCTCAGCAAATTGTTATAGAGGTCATGCAAGGGATATTCTATTGTATCAACGACACTCCGAATCAAATAACACGATATACCATACAAATCTTTTGTATTTTTTGGCGCAATGTGTGACACTATACATTTTTTTATTTCGTGCGGTGTAAAGAGCCGCAGTCTCATCGAGCTAGAGGATGGTGGGCGACTTTCCGCTAGGAAATGGAGGGCTTCAGCTAGATTGGCAGCTGGTGCATTTGCGAGACTCGCGGCATTTGCAAATTGTCGATTGAAATGGTTTACAACCTCCATCTTCGAGCCGAAAGATGAGCCATCGTTTCGTTTTACATCGTCCGTATAGTCAGTTTTGTATTTTAAATGTGGCTTTGTACGTTCGCGAACAATTTATAGTGAGGTATCCAAAAGCACGAGATTCAAACAACTTTATTCTCTTGTTCCTTTGAGTGATTTTGCTATTTTTAATGTATGAATGGGCTCAAGTTCTACATCTCCCCTAATTGAAAGTGATGCTGCGGTCTATGTTGGAGCACGTTTGACCATGAGGTGCCTATTCAGTCTTGTTTATTTAGCTCATATTTGAAATACTTGTTTGGAATTGAGTGGCAATTTTTTTTTATCTATATTATCAAAATTCATTAAGCTTCCCACTTTTGTTTTGAGAAAATATCCCTCTAATCAAAAATCGGTAAATACAAAATAATTCAATAAAATTATAGATGCTGTACACCAAGTTTTTAAAATTGGTTATAGGCAATTAACCATCGCTTTGCCTGATGTTAACCAGTAACGTGGTCCAATATGGGGCATGCTTGCCTAGAAGATACCTGTTCATTCAAGTTATAGTTAACTAAGACGTTGGCAAGCTGTTCCATTCATTTTTGTTAAGATTATAAATCACACTAATATTATAAAGACGAAAGTTTGTATGTGTGTATGTTTGTTACTCCTTCACGCTCAAACGGCTGAATGGATTTGGATGAAATTCGGTACCAAGATAGCTTATACACTGGATATATCAACATATAGGCTACATTTTATCCCGGAAAAGTGAAATTTTCCAGTGGGATGAGCAAACAATTAAAATACTTTTTATCTACGGTTGAAACCGCGGGGCGCAACTGGTAATAAATAAATGTGTGTGGACATTTCACACAGCGCCATTTAGCCCCAAACTAAGCAAAGCTATGGCAACCAGATAACTGATACAACACTCAGATACTTTTTTTGTTTGTAAATACATACATAGAATACATATAAAACACTTAGACATAGAGACACAGATTAGTTGTAAAATACGCGAATACCAACATCCGGACATACGAAATCAAACTCGTGTTGAAGCAGATACTTCGCAAGTTCAATCAACAAAGCAGTTCCAAGTGTGTCGTGTGTCGGTGCGGCAGGCGAGACGGCGGTGGCGGTGGAGAAGCTGAAGGTGGAGCAGGTGTGCGGCTGGGTGCGCGGCGTGGCGGCCGCGCGGCGCGCCGCCGCCGTGGCGTGCCTGCTGCCGCACCCGCCGCCCCACACGCGCCACGCCGGCCACTGGGACACGCTCGCCTCCAAGGTGCACCACCTCAAGGACGGCCTCAACCGGTGAGTGCGCCACGTGTGCCGGCCCGCCCCCGCGGCGTGCCTGCTGCCGCACCCGCCGCCCCACACGCGCCACGCCGGCCACTGGGACACGCTCGCCTCCAAGGTGCACCACCTCAAGGACGGCCTCAACCGGTGAGTGCGCCACGTGTGCCGGCCCGCCCCCGCGGCGTGCCTGCTGCCGCACCCGCCGCCCCACACGCGCCACGCCGGCCACTGGGACACGCTCGCCTCCAAGGTGCACCACCTCAAGGACGGCCTCAACCGGTGAGTGCGCCACGTGTGCCGGCCCGCCCCCGCGGCGTGCCTGCTGCCGCACCCGCCGCCCCACACGCGCCACGCCGGCCACTGGGACACGCTCGCCTCCAAGGTGCACCACCTCAAGGACGGCCTCAACCGGTGAGTGCGCCACGTGTGCCGGCCCGCCCCCGCGGCGTGCCTGCTGCCGCACCCGCCGCCCCACACGCGCCACGCCGGCCACTGGGACACGCTCGCCTCCAAGGTGCACCACCTCAAGGACGGCCTCAACCGGTGAGTGCGCCACGTGTGCCGGCCCGCCCCCGCGGCGTGCCTGCTGCCGCACCCGCCGCCCCACACGCGCCACGCCGGCCACTGGGACACGCTCGCCTCCAAGGTGCACCACCTCAAGGACGGCCTCAACCGGTGAGTGCGCCACGTGTGCCGGCCCGCCCCCGCGGCGTGCCTGCTGCCGCACCCGCCGCCCCACACGCGCCACGCCGGCCACTGGGACACGCTCGCCTCCAAGGTGCACCACCTCAAGGACGGCCTCAACCGGTGAGTGCGCCACGTGTGCCGGCCCGCCCCCGCGGCGTGCCTGCTGCCGCACCCGCCGCCCCACACGCGCCACGCCGGCCACTGGGACACGCTCGCCTCCAAGGTGCACCACCTCAAGGACGGCCTCAACCGGTGAGTGCGCCACGTGTGCCGGCCCGCCCCCGCGGCGTGCCTGCTGCCGCACCCGCCGCCCCACACGCGCCACGCCGGCCACTGGGACACGCTCGCCTCCAAGGTGCACCACCTCAAGGACGGCCTCAACCGGTGAGTGCGCCACGTGTGCCGGCCCGCCCCCGCGGCGTGCCTGCTGCCGCACCCGCCGCCCCACACGCGCCACGCCGGCCACTGGGACACGCTCGCCTCCAAGGTGCACCACCTCAAGGACGGCCTCAACCGGTGAGTGCGCCACGTGTGCCGGCCCGCCCCCGCGGCGTGCCTGCTGCCGCACCCGCCGCCCCACACGCGCCACGCCGGCCACTGGGACACGCTCGCCTCCAAGGTGCACCACCTCAAGGACGGCCTCAACCGGTGAGTGCGCCACGTGTGCCGGCCCGCCCCCGCGGCGTGCCTGCTGCCGCACCCGCCGCCCCACACGCGCCACGCCGGCCACTGGGACACGCTCGCCTCCAAGGTGCACCACCTCAAGGACGGCCTCAACCGGTGAGTGCGCCACGTGTGCCGGCCCGCCCCCGCGGCGTGCCTGCTGCCGCACCCGCCGCCCCACACGCGCCACGCCGGCCACTGGGACACGCTCGCCTCCAAGGTGCACCACCTCAAGGACGGCCTCAACCGGTGAGTGCGCCACGTGTGCCGGCCCGCCCCCGCGGCGTGCCTGCTGCCGCACCCGCCGCCCCACACGCGCCACGCCGGCCACTGGGACACGCTCGCCTCCAAGGTGCACCACCTCAAGGACGGCCTCAACCGGTGAGTGCGCCACGTGTGCCGGCCCGCCCCCGCGGCGTGCCTGCTGCCGCACCCGCCGCCCCACACGCGCCACGCCGGCCACTGGGACACGCTCGCCTCCAAGGTGCACCACCTCAAGGACGGCCTCAACCGGTGAGTGCGCCACGTGTGCCGGCCCGCCCCCGCGGCGTGCCTGCTGCCGCACCCGCCGCCCCACACGCGCCACGCCGGCCACTGGGACACGCTCGCCTCCAAGGTGCACCACCTCAAGGACGGCCTCAACCGGTGAGTGCGCCACTGGGCTGGCCTGACTCCTGCAGTGGACCCTGTCGTGTGCTGACTAGCTTGTCTCCTGAAGCATTCACTACGTTGCTTAGACACTGGAATGATTTCGTATCTAAAGCTAACCACCTAAAGGACTTGACCGGTGAGTCTTGTTACTCTAAACTACCTCTGCAAGCTCGTGAACGGGCGCTGCTTGCGGGAGCTGGTCTGCTCGATGTGTATAGGGAAATACGCAAATAGAAATAAAGTAATTGATATTCCCGATATTTATATAGTGTCCAAAAATATAAGAAAAAAGGAAAAGAAAGTGTATATAAGTCCCTCCTGTCTTGGTTTTGTTAAAAAATAATAATAACACGACTAACAGATATGTAAGTAGTGTATTAAAAAAGAGCACGAACCCAGGAGTCTGTGATAAAGCAACACAAAAAAAAACACCTCTGCGACAAAATTGTGGTAAAACTGAAAATGTAACACGTGTGCGTTCTGTAGTAGTGTCATTGTTATAGATTGTCCACACATGTAGGCACAGTTATTCCACGTAATGTCCATAGTACAGTAATTGGTAAAACTAAAAGTATTACATGAAGTATGTGCGCTAGCGGAGTGTTTTCGATCATTTGATGTAGCTTTTCTACAGTCGCGTTATTGTCCGCATACGGAATAGTTTCACTTCTTAAATCAACCAGTTGAAGGATGACTGAAAGGTGTTTAATAGTCTGCGGTATTCTTGAAAAGCTCAAAATGGAACATGATCTGTGGATAAGTCCGTCTTTGGCACTAGTTCCTACACAAACCAAGTAGAGAACATTATAAAAACAAACTAGGTCAAATACTCTAGCCACATGCAATACATATCTTGATACTTTTTGGTTTGTTTTAACCTGTAAATATTGAATTTTCCAGATTGTACTGTTTAATACCGTACGGTATCATAACGCAGTCGATTTGGGACTACATAATGCCGGCCTGGATGGAAGCCATATGCACCGATGTACCGGAAAAAGTTAGTATGGTTTTATGTCTTGTGGTACTAAAATAAGTATACTACGAGTATGTATACATTTCGTACTTTCTTTTGTACAGAACTACGCAGCAGGAGTTTTGGCGGGGAAGCGAAAAAGATTGCGTCACCGCATTGTATTATTTTCCAAAACTTGTGTTATTTTCAGTGTTAGTGCATAAAATTGGTGGCATTCTATTCGTTAAGTGCTGGATTACAGGCGTGAGTGTGGGAAAATGGTATAATGATGGTGAATTGTTTCTTTTCGTGTTGTTTCCAAAACTCCATAGAAGCTTCAAGTTAAGTTGCCACCACTTTACTAGGAGTATGACTTTGACTAGACTATAACTTGACTATGACTTGAGTTGATGACTTCGACTGTGACTTGACACATATTTGCGCGAAATATCATTAACTTGATAAATTATCAATTACTTGACACTGGCTAAATACACAAAAGTGTGGAACCAAATAGTAAAAAAAAAAACGATTCCGCGTAGTTCTCGAACTAGTGAACCAATGGAACCTTTCTTCTCCAGTGGTGGTCGTTTCCGCGAGCGATATGGCCTGCACATTGCCATTTCAATTTGCTGAACCTTAAAATTAGCCTACTTGCATAAATTTGAATGTAATACACGTGAAGATGGCTCCATGCTGCGTCTAATACGTTCCTTCCACTGTGTGTAGGAGCTGATCGAGCTGAAGGTGCCGCTGGCCAAGATCCTGGAGCCGGACGGCGCGATGCTGGGCGTGGACGAGAGGAACCTGTACCAGTTCGCGGCCGCCAGGGTCCATCCTGATCCCACGCCAGAGACAGTGCTGCCGGTGCTCGAGTGGTTCCAGGTGACACCAGCTACATCATAATCATCACCACCACCACCATCATCATCATCATTATCAGTATCTTCATCGTCATCAATGTCCTTTTCACCACCAATGTCATCATCTTCTACAATATCCTCGTCAAAATTGTCCGGATTATCATCATCAATGTCCTTATCACCATTTTCTCGAATCTAATCATCATCAACACCAGTTTCATCATTGTCTTCATCATCACAAACATGCAAAGCTCTTGGACACTTCTATACAACAGAAACTTTGGGCTTGTTGCCGACCGAGGGAAGCCAGCGAAATCTCTTCTTCAACTCGCGAAACTTTTTCTTTTCCCATTAAAAGAGGAAATATGTACCATACCATGTATAAATTTATCAGCTGATTTTAAAAATATATGGTAGAAATATTTGGGACTTCGTTTCATCAAGGATTTTATGTATGAGTTAAATCGGTGATGAAGTTGTCAAAATAGGTCTCAGTTTGTGGTCGCGAGGCAGGACCACTAGTAAGATATATTTTTTTATTTTAAATAAGGTCGGCATTTATTGTTTCAGACGATTTCCATGCTAGATGTGAAGGTGCCGCTGAGTCAGCTGTTCGACCTGTTCAGTCACTGCGTAGTCAATATGCCGGAGAAGATATTCAAGCCGCATAACTCTGGTAAACCCTTTTTTCCTACCTGTATTTTAGTAGCCTTTATTCTGAGTGACTAATTGACAGATGACGTACAGCCCTGCCTTCTGAACTGTAGGTTCGATTGCCACCCAGGACAAATAATAGGTCTTTACCTTTGAAATTGCCGTATTGCAGTACAGACTTTTTCAAACAAAAAAGTTTTGATTGGCTATGAATTCTAAATTCAAATTAATTTTGTTTTAAAAATATGACATTCTATTTACAATATAAGTCTTTTGTTTATTGATTAGCGTTGTATTTTCATTACATTTCAACATTTTTCCTCATAATGGATACTTTGAAATTTCGTGTAATTATGGAATATGAGTTCCGTCGTGGCACCAACTGACTGTTTTTCGTGAGTGATAGTCGTGTAATAGTTGTAGTGATGAGTAAGTACTACTCACGTCAGTTTCTATAATATTAGGTCTTTACCTATGAAATTGCCGTTTTGTTTGAAAAAAGTTAAAGTTTTTTTTTTCGAACTTATTTATTTCTTTTATTCAAAGTAATCACCCCTGCAATCAATGCATCTTTGCCAACGCTGTGGCAGTTTATGGATGCCCTTCTTGAAAAAATCAGCAGGACGGGAGACAACGAACTCTTCAAAGGCGTTTTATACTGCCTCTCGGGAATTGAATTTTTTTCCCGCTAAAAAGTTGTCCAAATTTTGGAAAAAGTAATAGTCGGTAGGCGCAAGATCTGGTGAGTATGGCGGATGAGGGAGAGCTTCCAAACCCAACTCATGCAGCTTAGAGACGGTCTGTTGTGCAGTATGGGGTCGCGCGTTGTCGTGAAGTAGCAGTGGAGACGACCGATTGACCAAAGCTGGTTGCAGACGTGCGAGTTTCGCCATCATTGTGGTCAGTTCTTCAATGTACACGTCTGCAGTAATGCTCTCGCCGTTTTGTAAAAAGCTATGATGAATCACACCAGCACTAGACCACCAAACTGTGACCATCACCTTTCTAGGGGTCATTTTTCGTTTTGCACATTGCTTTGGTACCGAACCAGGATCTAACCAACTTGCTGAGCGCTTTCGATTGTCAAAAAGAATCCATTTTTCGTCGCACGTAAACAATTCGGTTTAAAATTCCTTCATTTCTGTGCCTGTTAAGCAGCGCAAGGCAAGTCTCGACGCGTACGTTGCGCTGGCGATCGTTAAGTTCGTGGGGCACCCATCTATCAAGCTTTTTTATCTTGCCAATCTGTCGAAAATGGACCAATATTGTTTTGATGCTAACATCAAAAGCTGCTGCCAGCTCAGCTGTAGATTGAGATTCATCAGCTTCCACAATCGCCTTTAATTCATCATTGTTCACCAAAGTTTCCGGACGACCAAGAAGTTCATTTTTCAAGTCAAAATTCCCAGAACGGAACCGAGCAAACCAATAACGGGTTGTACGTTCGTTTGTACAGTTCTCTCCGTAAACGTCGTTGATGTTACGTGTCGTTTGTGCCGCGTTGGTGCCACGACGGAACTCATATTCCATAATTACACGAAATTTCAAAGTATCCATTATGAGGAAAAATGTTGAAATGTAATGAAAATACAACGCTAATCAATAAACAAAAGACTTATTTTGTAAATAGAATGTCATATTTTTAAAACAAAATTAATTTGAATTTAGAATTCATAGCCAATCCAAACTTTTTTTTGTTTGAAAAAGTCTGTACTGCAATACGGCAATTTCATAGGTAAAGACCTATTATCATAAACATATAAATGGAAATTATGAATAACAAAGATCCGAACACGTATAATCAAATTTTAACAAAGCAAATTTTTAACCTAGTAAGTAAATACATGAAAAAATATTGTATATAATGTCATGGTAATATAAAAATAATTTGTTGATAAAATGTCAATGAACACCAAATAATAATAGCATTAACAATTTTTTTTTAAAAATATGTGTGGTCATCTCATACAACGCCATCTAGCCCCAAACTAAGCAAAGCTTGTGCTATGGGAACCAGATAACTGATACAATACTTAGATACTTTCTTGTTTGTAAATACATACATAGAATACAATATGACACCCAGACACAGAACAAACACCTATGTTCATCACACAAATGTTTGTCCTGAGTGGGAATCGAACCCACAACCCACAGTTCAGAAGGCAGGGCTACTACCAACCGAGCTATCGGGCCAGTCACTATTACATTTTAAAACAATCCGTTACGTACTATATGATGCTACCTTTTTGATATTATATTTCAAAATTCACGACATGTCACCATGTTTATCTCTTTTTTGTAAAAATTAATATCGGTAAACTCCCGTCAATCAAAAAGTCGAAATGACTCCGACCAGGTTTCGGACATATTCGATGTCCTTCATCTGGGAACCAACGCAAGCCGCGGCGCTGACGCTCGCGAAACCTTTTTAACCGACGTGAGATTAATTTTACAAAATGTGTTATACTCACGATAGTTTTCAAACTAAAAAAGATTTATCTCTTCCATGTATTGTGATGACGAATTACGATCCATTTTCCAGCGGACGGCACCAAACCGAAAAACGGCAAAGAGTCCCCCTGCGCCAATGACAAGGAGAAGAAGGACCGAGACGACCAGATGAAGCCGCAGAACCTCACCTGCTGCATTCTCATGCTCGACATCATCTTGAAACAGGTCAACGCTTTGTAACTTCAAGGACCTTGGATGCTAGCAGGGAAATGCAGAATACACCCCAAGCTCCCAGTGCAGGAATTGCCGCAACCATCACACGCTTCACACTAATATTATAAAGGCGAAAGTTAGTATGTGTGTTTGTGTGTGTGTATGTTTGTTACTCCTTCACGCTCAAACGGCTAAATGGATTTGGATGAAATTCGGTACCAAGATAGCTTATACGCTGGATTAACATATAGGCTACATTTTGTGCCGGAAAAGTGAAATTTTCTCGTGGGATGAGCAAATAATTAACATACTTTTTATCCGCGGGGGGCAACTAGTGTAGAATAACAATAATAATATTGGTGGATATTTCACGCAGCGCCATCTAGCCCCAATCTAAGCAAAGCTTGTACTATGGGAACCAGATAACTCTTACAATACTTAGATACTATTTTTTTTTTTGTAAAACATAGAATGTTAGGTACATCCAGACACAGAACAAACATCAATGTACATCACACAAACTTTTTTAAATACTGCTTTTCCACACACTCCTGAGTCCGTGCTCTTTTTTATATACTTTCTTTTTTACTTACATATTTATTTGTTTTTTTTTAGCAAAGCGTTTTAATAATTCCTGGCCCGATAGCTCAGTTGGTAGTAGCCCTGCCTTCTGAACTGTGGGTTGTGGGTTCGATTCCCACTCAGTACAAACATTTGTGTGATGAACATAGGTGTTTGTTCTGTGTCTGGGTGTCATATTGTATTCTATTTACAAACAAAAAAGTATCTAAGTATTGTATCAGTTATCTGGTTCCTATAGCACTAGCTTTGCTTAGTTTGGGGCTAGATGGCGTTGTGTGAGATGTCCACACATATTATTATTATTATTAATAAATACTGCGGGGATACCTAATTTTTTTATTACAATTTTGGTCACTGTATATGTCCTGTTTGCATCAACCATCATCACCGTCAGCTTGACGAGGACTATTTTCAACAGTGAAGTGAAGACTATTGAAATTGTCCTCCCTCATAGAGCGCCACTTGACCGGCTGCTAGCTTCTTGTATAATATTTCACATACAATGCCAAACATTGCGGTGAGCAGATGGACCTGCAGCAGCGCCGCATCAACATGCAGAGCGTGAGCAGCGAGGCCACCAAGCTGCTGCGGCTCATGCTCAAGTCCAACCAGTCCAACACCATCCAGCACGGTGAGGCTTCTCGGGGACGCTTGGTACTCGCGCGGTGAGGCTTCTCGGGGACGCTTGGTACTCGCGCGGTGAGGCTTCTCGGGGACGCTTGGTACTCGCGCGGTGAGGCTTCTCGGGGACGCTTGGTACTCGCGCGGTGAGGCTTCTCGGGGACGCTTGGTACTCGCGCGGTGAGGCTTCTCGGGGACGCTTGGTACTCGCGCGGTGAGGCTTCTCGGGGACGCTTGAAATTAAATCCAAAAGTTCGGGGACGCTTGGTGAAGCTTGGTACTCTCGCGCGCACCGGGATGGACGGATTTGGATTCAATTTGGAATATACATCTATACATACAAAATTCAAAGTCCTGGACTAACTTATATCAACGCACAGCCTAAACCGCTGGTCCTAGAGACTTGAAATATGGAGGTGTTCATTGTAAAGTGTAGGACTGTAGGTATTCACTAAGAAAGGGTTTTTGAAATTCCACCTCTAAGAGGGTGAAATGGGTGGTTGAATTATCTATGAAGAAAATTCTTCGTTTCCTATAGGCCACGCGGGTGAAGCTGCTGGCAGAATCTAGTAGTTTATATAGTGGATAACATATTGGCTACTTTTTTTCTGCGGGTCAAACTGCGGGGACCTAACCAGCTAGAAATAAGAGCGCCTCTTGGGTTTTACCCGCAACCTACCCATTTTCTTTAAGTAAAAAAACTTTTAAGAGGATTAAGTCGATTAAAATCGGCTAACCACTTTTTTTTTAGTCTAAAGTTTTTGCAAATAAGCTATTAAGCACTTTTACAATTTAAGTTATTGTTCTAAGCAAATAAAAGTACAACTGCTTAATATACCAAGCCTATTACAATAAATGAGCTTGAAAAAAGTTACCTTCCCCACTGCTGGTGCAAGCAATCCGGCACAACGCAGAAAAGAAAACTGATCCATAGCTTCAATCACACCTGTAAAGAAGACTAAAAATTGTATGCTGTCATTTTTCTTTATTGTGCAACTTTTTTATTATTAGTTAACAATGTTTTATAATAGAGTACTCAATAATGATCTTGTATAGCTCACGCAAAACTTTATGAGCTCTCGGAAGTTAGGCCCGAGTACCAAACTGCGCGTGGTACAGTTGAGTGCATACAATAACCGCGCTGACCTCCGAGAGCCCACAAAGTTCAGCGCGCGCTGCAACAAGACCGTATGCGGCAGCGGCGTGCCTGGCGCAGGGCGCCTGCTCCTACTGCGAGGCGGCGGCGCTGTGGCACCAGCTGGCCGTCATGCTGGTCAAGGCCATCGTGCCGGACAAGCCGCCCAAGCCCGAGGTAACAAGGCCATCGTGCCGGACAAGCCGCCCAAGCCCGAGGTAACAAGGCCATCGTGCCGGACAAGCCGCCCAAGCCCGAGGTAACAAGGCCATCGTGCCGGACAAGCCGCCCAAGCCCGAGGTAACAAGGCCATCGTGCCGGACAAGCCGCCCAAGCCCGAGGTAACAAGGCCATCGTGCCGGACAAGCCGCCCAAGCCCGAGGTAACATGGCTCACCGTGCTAACGAATAGTTTGGGTTGGGTTATAAAAACGTCAAATTGATAGTTTCGAGAAAATTTACTTTAAACGTCACCGGCTTCATTGTAATGTGCTTATTAAGTAATAGAAAAGGTTAATGTAAGTTTCAGTTGCTGGAGAGGGTGGTGGCTTCCCGTGTCATCCGGCACCTAGAGGGGACGGGGCCTGCTCTGTCCGATGCCCAGTACGGGTTTAGGGAAGGGCGGTCTACGATAGACGCCCTTCTCTGGCTCAAGGGGTGGACACAGCAGGCGGTTCGCGAGAGGGAAAAGGCATTGGCTGTATCGCTCGATATAGCCAATGCCTTCAACAGCCTCCCGCATGGAACAATACAGGAGGCTCTCCGTTACCACGGAGTGCCCCTGTATTTGCGGAGGCTGTTGACCGACTACCTCCAGGACCGCGAGGTCCTGGTGGTAGGACGCGACGGCCTAAGGCACCGTCGCGTCTCTTGCGGGGTTCCACAGGGGTCGGTGCTGGGACCGCTCCTGTGGAACATAGGCTACGACTGGGTGCTGCGTGGCACGCTTCCCGCCAATATGCGGGTAGCGTGCTACGCAGACGACACCCTGGTCGTAGCGAGAGGGAGGGACCTCGGGGAGGCGGTGCGGTTGGCCACGGTAGGCACTAGCCTCGTGGTCGACCGCATACGCGCCCTGGGTTTGGAGGTCGCTCTCTCCAAAACCGAGGCCCTATTGTTCCATGGGCCGCGGGGGGGACCCCCTCCAGGTACGCGGGTGGTACTGGATGGGGTGCCCGTCCCGGTTAAGGCCCAGATGAAATATCTGGGCCTTACCCTGGACGGGAGATGGGCTTTTGGGGCCCACTTTGCCCAGTTGGCCCCAAAAGTGGTGGGAGCTGCGGCCGCCTAGGGGAGGCTGCTGCCCAATATGGGTGGCCCGAGCGCCGTATGTAGCCGTCTATACTCCGGAGTAATCCGGAGTATGGCGCTGTACGGGGCACCGGTCTGGGTGGACGCCCTCGGTCGCAGTAACAAAACCCTGCTGCGACGTCCGCAGCGGGTTATTGCGACGAGGGCGATACGCGGGTACAGAACGGTGTCCTGGACAGCGGCATGCGCTCTAGCCGGTGACCCACCCTGGGAGCTTCAAGCCGAGATCCTCGCTGAAGTTTACCACTTCGTGGCGGCGAGGAGATCTCGGGGAGAGCCCCCAGGGTGGGACGAGGTTAGGCAGCAGGCGCGGGCCACCCTATTGAGGCGGTGGGAGGAGGACCTGGCTCCACCGGTCCCAGGGCAAAGGACGGTGGAGGCCATCCGCCCGGTCCTCCAGAGGTGGGTGAGGCGGCCCCACGGGTCGCTGACCTTCCAGTTGGTGCAGGTGCTTTCCGGGCACGGATGCTTTGGAAAGTACCTGCACCAAATCGCGAGGCGTGAAGCGACCCCTGCCTGCCATGAGTGTGGGGCGCTGGAGGATACAGCGCCCCACACACTGGAAGTGTGTGCCGCTTGGGACCCGCAGCGGCACACACTTTCCTTGGCAGTAGGCCACGATCTCTCGCTGCCAAGCGTGGTGAGAGCCATGCTTGACAGCGAGAGATCGTGGCAGGCGGTGGTCTCCTTCTGCGAGTACGTGATGGCGCAGAAGGAGACCGCGGAGCGGGTCAGAGAGGAAGCCGCTGGAGCTGACCCGCTCCGGCGCAGACGAGTGGGAGGGAGGAGGAGGCGTTACGCGCACCTCCTCCCTCCCCCGTAGTGGGGCCACTGGTGGAGAGTCGGGGGACTCTCCGCCGGCTTGCACGGCCCCACACGTCTGGTGGGTGACCTTGGTGAGCAAGGTCACCCATCCTTTGGCGCGGAGAGGCCCGAAAGGGCCTGCCGCCGGGGGCGACCTGGCTGGACTGCAGTCGCGACCCCTTGTCGCCCCGGTACGGCGGACAAGGGCTCACGGGGGGGTTTTAGTGGGTTCGAGTCCCACATACCCCCTGCCACCACCCCCGTGGTGGCAGGGAAGTGCGAGGGCATTTCCCCCCCTCAAAAAAAAAAAAAAAGTTGCAGTTGCTTGTAAATGTATTGATTTTATTTTAAAATACAAAATATAGTGGTAATTCGTACAATTACTGTAAAAATATATTGTAATATAATAGTTAGCCAGAAGCACCTTAGGCCAGAACGAAGCATCTTCAATAATAAATATAATAATGTTATGCTAAGCGAACTGTATTCCTGTGTCAGATAAACCGTTTTTAAGCTTAAAAACGGTTTATATGTACAATGTAATGTAATGTACAATGAGGCTTAAGCCTTATTTCGGTATTTTGAGAAATTATTATTGTAGATATTTTGACGCTGAATCCAACGATACTCATAAGTCATTTTTTGAAAACAATCGGTTAAACCCTTCTTGATCTCATCCCTTCATTTATTTGTCTAACCCCAGCCGAATGTGGAGGAGCCATGCTGGCAGCCGAAGAAGCACCAGGCGGAGGACGAGCGCTCCAAGTCGGGCGGCACGCCGGCGGCGTCCGTGGACGCGCTGCTGGCGCTGGCCAACCCGCCGCAGGCCAGCGTGGGCGGCGTGCTGGTGCACATGCCGCATGTACGTATGCCGCTGGCGCAGTCGGCAGGATCCGACGTGCTTGTGTTCTACTGGGTTGGAAATCGTAATGATTTTGTGACTTTACTCTTTTGAGGTAGTTCAATAAAAATGTGCTTTGAAACATGGTGTGATTGAAAAGTTTTTAAGCGCAAAAGTTAATGCATAAAATCTACGCAACAGCTGTAGAGATTAGCGATGTTGCAAAGTAACTTAGTGCTTGCACTATTTACTTTTTTAAGCATTTGTTATTTATAAGGTCAGAAACCTTGATTTCTATTTAAAGGGAAAAGAGGTCGTGACTTGCGTACAATGTTCATTCTGAAAGGTTTACAAAAATTTTGTGACAGCTTGCCTTTTTAGAACTTTGTAGAGTAATAAATATTGAATTCTAACTGCAGTGATCCTACCTAAGCTTGACATATCGTTCGGCTATATGAAAGCCTAAACACTACGTACATACATAAACCCTATGTGGAGGGAGGAAAACTGCCGTAAATCATAAAATATTAAATTAGTAGATAAATGTCGAAAAATTATTACGATTTCTAAAAACCTGTAAATAGTTTGACACAGAAGACATTCGCGTTCTACCAATGATATATTTATACATTGATAATTAATAAATATACCTATGTTGTGATTTATTATTTAGTTTTGATGTGAATGTTTGGATTTATATTATTTACATTTTTAATGGAAATCATCTCGCATGTTTTTTTTAAATATTTTTTCATTAAATCAATTACAATTACGCAGTAACTCGATACCTTTCAGATGAACCTGAAAGTTAACTAGATATTAGTGTTATTAAATTATTTTATTTTACAAGATTTTTATAATTTTTAACCCATATTATTTTTAGTTTTAATTTTATTGTGTTTAATTTGCTGTTTAAGCTTTACGTGTTTTACAAGTTAATTTTCAGAATTAATAATAAAAAAAGTCCCACTTTCTTAAAAATAAATTATGTAATTTTTTAATTGACACTGAAAATTCATGTAAAATAAATTTTACAATTTATTAAAAAATTAAACAAATTTACTTTTACTTTTCTTCCAACTGAACAATATGTTCACAATTTTTTTAATGAAATAGTTTTTGTATGTATGTGAGTTTTTAAGTGTGTATAAAAAAGTATTGACTTAATAAATAACAACTTCACTAATCCTTCACTAGAGCTGTCCTATCTGTGTTAAATAAGCTGCGTTTTTGCTTAGCTAAATCAAGAGCTTTTGATTCCAAATAAATAAATTAAATTTAAAGATTTCGCACCTAATACTTAAGCAACTTTTTGTGTTTTGTAATGGCATATTTTATTCTAAAAAGATAACGGACATAACAATTTTAGAATTTGCCCGATTTTAATTCTGCATTATTTCACCCAAAGTTTTCTTGAAAGTTCTCATTAACTACTGAATACCAGAGTATGACAAACATTTTATAAACACCTCACTTCTGGAAATGATCAGGATTTCAAATCAATTAACTTCTAAACAGATTGAATTATTTGGATTATCTGTTCTGTTCATTCATTAAGTGAACATAACTTGTGTTAATTCGTTCAAATGTTCTTTTGGTGGAGTGAGAACGCAGCTTAAAGATGAAATAAAGTTAATTCAGTGTGCTAATTTTATTCCATCTTATACAGGGTGACTGCTACTAACTTGGAACAATGAAACATGATGAACTTGTTTAGTCTTAATTTTGCAATGATGATTCCTGAATTTAGCGTCTAAGGCTCGAATTATAACCAATGTAAAGATCACAGATCGGAAATCGGAATCAAATTACGCTCGCGCCCAAATAGAGGTTTGCTCAACATTTTTGTATAATTCAAGCGTGAAGAATTTACTTGTGCAGATGATGTCATATTTAGTATTGTCTTGGCATTATTGTTAGCGCTAGACGCCTTTATGTTTGACATGAATTTTATCTCGGCGCGAGCGTCACTTTTTTCCTGCTCTATGATAAAGATCCAAGAAACGACACGCGCTAAAAATCGCGACGCGCTGTCACCACACACGGTTATAATTTGGTGCCAAGACATCATACAACTCCATTGAGCGTTCAGCCGCTTTTTATGAACCCTTACAATTATACTTAGAACATTGTCTATTTACTAGTCGCCCTGTATAATAGTTGTATAGTTTGTTCATTTCATGCAACTGTCACTCATAAGCGATGTCGGTTCGGACGCGACTACAAAATCCTCCGTTGATACGCAAGTATGTCTGTCTATCTATTCTCTACTTTATAGTTAGTCCCTGCTTCGCCTCCTCTTGATAAATATCGATTATATAATATTATCGATTACAACTTAACACAAAAATACGGTACGGTTATTTAAAATCCTTCTGATTTCAGATAAAACATAATAAATAGCATTTTTTTTACCGATTTTGTAATACCAACAACCTTTCGGCTATATCATGATCACCCTTTTCAAGAGTGAATGGGCATCTCATGGGCAAGCGTGCTCCACCTTAGACAACTTCGTCACTTACCATCAGGTGAGTTGTTGTCAAACGCATGCCCATTTTACCATAAAGAAAAAAATTTATCAAACAACTATTCAACATATTGATTTAATATTGTTAGAAACCAGAAATAACAATTATAAGATGGCAGGTAGATACGATAAAGATGTCTGTTTACAATGGAGTAATCACTCCGATACTCATTCGATACGGACTCCCAACTATTCGGTTCACGACATTGACAATTTCCTTGCAATTGATAATATCGTAAATCACGTAGGAAAGAGACAATATGAGATCACCGAGTGAAACAGCAATATCGATACTAGCCGGTGTTTAGGGAGTGTTGTTCGTACCTTCGTGGCAGATACGTAACTTTTTATCAGGAGGTGGTGAAACAGCCTCTTTGATTTATATGCTGCTTTTTCGAGTCTGTGGTTATGATTTGTCGATGTTAGATAAAAGCCGACATTACACTAGCTAATTTAATATTAATGTTAACTCTTTATACATTTCTATTGGATCAGAAAATGATTAATTTGGAATTTGAACGTCACAAAACCTTTTATATGACGAAGCTAAATCTGTAAATAATATGATAACCCGTAAAACAGATTATAATAACATCTGAGGCAGCATAAATATGTGTTTCAGAAATAATTTTCAGAAATAGAAGTCCCGTTCTATTTTAGCAATAATTTTAATCGTAGCGTGTAATGTCGACCACAGATATTATAATATAAAAACAAGTCTTCCTAAGTTTCCTAACTAGAATTTTTGTCGTTAGTAAAGTGTCTGCAAGTTGCTTTGATTGTTATTATATCTTACAACATAACTTCCTAATATAGTATTATTCTTTAATAATAATCTGGCTAATAAATGGCTTCGAATGGACTAATATTTCACAAATAATGTAAGAAAACCTGTTTGTAGATTTATTATGAGGTAGTTAATTATTTCTGTTAAATGTTTGAAGGCCCAACAGCGCCAATCTATATTAAAATACTCCTTTCAGAAAGATAACCTTTAAAAAATGCTTGAGTTATATACAATATTCGTACGTGCGAGTAAGACAAGTAAATAATTTAAGATGGCGCATTTAGGCCTTGCAATTATAGTGAAAAGTTTTATATTAGAAAGTTTAAATAATGCTTTAAAAACAATATATCTAGTAGGTTTTTAGGATGTCGCATGCTAGCAATAACTACTTAAACTAATAATTGAATTTGTTTTATAGTAAAAAGGTATGTAGTACTGCTATCTACACGTGTATTCTTAAGCACTAGTCTCACCGCCGAGGCGATCAGCTATCTACTATTTTTTCACTCAGGAAATGAACAAAAGATATAAATAATAAAAAGAAAAGAAAAATTAGATATGTATTGAATTCTATATATGTATTTACAATCAAAGATTTACAAGTATTGTATCGGTTATCTGGTTTCCATAGTACAAATATTGCTTAGTTCGGGGCTAGATGGCGCTGTGTGAAATGTCCACAAATATTTATTTTGATTCCGTGTCAATAAAAGAGACATATATTAACAGTTGGTCGCTGGCCGGCGAGAACTCTGTTCTCTATTTTGTCGCAGCGACAACAACTGTCGTAGTTAAAACTCGGCGAGGATCGTCTGGTACGCACAGGACTGTACGCTCGGGTGTGAGGGAGCGGTGCGGGTGATCGCCCGCCTCGCTCACTCGCCCTATGGCCTAGAGTCAATAATTATAATACACTTGCTTTCCGCTGCTCGCCAACTCGTATCTGGTTTCTAGTTCCTATCGCTTCTCGCTCATCGCCGGCGGTGAGACCAGTGCCTCATGGAGGTGTTGCACTTAGCTAACATTGGCATTTAGGATATGCAATTAGGTCTGATTCAGTACAACTCTTCTCATTAAAAAATGGTTCACACGAAAGTTGAAGACTATTACTGGCTCTTTTCCACAACTAGGGAAGCTTTGTGCAAAAGAGACAGCAAAGTGTCCGCTTTTAATTTTTTGTAAATAAAAAAAGAGGAGATAAGGCTTAATGGAAGTGGTCCAGCTAAATAAGTGCAGTTCCTGGACGGGGATCCCCAGTCAGTCCAGGAGCTGCGCAGCCGCATAATGGCGCGCGGAGTGTAACGGAGCGCCCCCGTAACAGTGGTATGTCGGCCAGATCATGACCGCCACAGTGGAGACCATCACGGAGCAGCTGGACATGGCGCGGGCGCTGCCGCCCGCCGCCGCGCCGCCGCCCGCCACGGCGCGCGCGCGCACGCTCACCGACGCCGACGTCGCCACCGCCACCGTGACAGTGGTATGTCGGCCAGATCATGACCGCCACAGTGGAGACCATCACGGAGCAGCTGGACATGGCGCGCACGCTCACAGACGCCGACGTCGCCACCGCCACCGCCGACGTGAGGGCCGTTCGTTGCTTGACCCCTGGCGGGCGGGAGCAGGCCGCCTCGACCCCGCCAATACCTTTCCCAATAACTTAACAAAGGTGAAGGAAAGCATCGTGAGAACCTAGTATGTTCAAACATCATAACATTCGTGAACTTGTGTCATCCAGCAACCCGCACTATAGGCTACTAACCCTTTCTCTCTATGATAGAAAACCCGTATCCCAGGAATGGGAACCAATTGGGCTAATGACGATCATCAAGTGGGTAGTTTGATTTGGTTCTGTAATTAATACATATTCGAATGTCACTTTTGATGTGTTACGAAATATTTTAAAGATGAATCTCAGGAATTGAAAAAAGAAGTCATATTAGATGGTGTTTATTGGTAGTTTCTTCGTTCAGCATTGAATTTAACAGAGTATCTAAGCCGTATGGAATGTGATACTCCGACTCATCATCATTGATTATGAATATGTCAACCTAATTTGTTTATAAAATCAACAGGCAATGAAGTTTCTAACCAAGTTTTTTCTCCATATTCTTTTGATTAATGTCTTCTATAAATCTTGAGAAAATATGTGCATAAGCATCAATACCACAGTTTTGTTTGCCTTAACAACAAAAATCTGCAGTAGGAAGCTTAACTACTTAAAAATTTGATAAAAAACTTCTGTCTACAATAGTTACTTGTAAAATGACTTCCACGGCCAGGTATCGACCCCGCACCTGGTTTGTGACCACGATGGAGTCCAGGAGTCGGTGGAGGAGGACATGACGAACTTCTGGCCGACCTCCGCGGGCAAGTTCCACTTCTGTATCGAGGAACTGCCCCAGGAGCTGCAGTACATACACCAGCTGCTGCAGGTTTGACACTCCTATTAATATATTCGGTCTGTCGGTATATGTCTGGGATCTTAGCACTAAATATTTTTTTCTAAAGCACTTATTCTATATTTGGGTCTTAGTTATACACTGACGTCTCGTTTGGGGTTTATTTAATAGTACAATTACCTTGCCAGCGTCTGCCCGAGCCATTCCAGCTCCTGACATCTTATGGATGATGATTTAACCCTATATGATAGACGAAAACATGCTCTTTATTTACAATTTTCCATAGTAACTGTGCACATAAACTTCGTAATTTTCCATAGTTATTGGAGTAGATTATTTCTGACTTTTTCGTTCCCCCTTTATCCGAAGTGTACCGTCATACTTTAAGTTTACTTTAGTTTTAGAGAATGCGACGCAGAATTGACACCACTATGCACATAAACTTCGTAAATTTTTCAATGTAACTATGCATATAACCTTCGTAATTTTCCATAGAAACTACGCAAATATAATTCATACAAATTTTAGTTTCAATCAGCTCACGTGATCGCCTAGCTTGGGCTTGTTCATCACACTATCATCATTGTCAGTCAGAAGACGTTCATTGGTATATACAACTCCGTCAATGAATCTAACGAAAGGTTGCAGAACGTGTTTTGGATCTCAAATAAGTTAGTAATATTCCACAGGAGTTAAAGAACACGTCTCGGCCGGACGTGTTGTACCACCTGCTCCAGTGCCTCAAGGTGCTGGTGCTGAACGCGGACGCTTTAGCGGACCACCGGGGCTTCCTGATCTGGTGCCAGGAGAACCTACTTATTGACAAGTCAGTTTTGAGGGAAACACATGTCGTTACTCCATCCATATCCATAGGTCGCTGGTTCAAATCCGGTTCGAAAGACCTCTATGTAGGGTCTAGTGCTCAAACCTACATAGGTTTTTGATAATTAATGATTGCTAGTGAGTATCAACGCAACCGGGAACAGTAGCAGAAAATGATACGACGTGCGTTCCGGTTGAATGCTTTATTGGTGCTGCTTTGATAGATTACGAGTATGTAATACAATAATGTTATGGGTTGTCCCGTAAAGTCTTGTATCTGAATATAATATTGTTTTCATACGAAATTATGAACGCACTGCTTAAAAGGTGGTGCTGCTTAAAATATATTGAGGTGGATAAATTTTAGAATAATGAACAACGAATTTTGTTCAATAGCCGCGTGTTGACTGACCGAGCAGCGTTGCTAGGTTGTTTCATGAGGCAAATGCTCGATCAGTACCTTCGTGCCTAGTTCGAGGCAAATTCTTCGTTGGAATTACTGACCGACCGAGCATTTGCCTCACGAGGCTGCCTCGCCAGGTGGTTTGCTCAGTTAGTACGCGGTTAATGGATTATGGCTGTGTTGCTGTCTGATGGAATGTTAGATAATAAATAATGAAAGGAGTATAGAACTTTTGACCAGTCAAATCAAATCAGGGTAAGGTCAACAATGATAATAGGTTTAATTATGTGTCGTATTTACCGGTATATTTCTCTATATATGTGCCTCAGATTACTAATTATCTATTAATTTAACTTAACTTTTAAATTAATTCCTTTCAGTCATAAAAAATCGAGTGTGCTTTAGACCACACGACTAAAGTAAAACTTCTTATTTTAGCTCAATCTATTGGTCGGTATAACTTTGTTTCTGCATGCTAATGTGGCGACATTAGCGTGCAAGAACAAAGTTATACCTATCTTGACAGTTGTAAATTGTTGTTTTACCGGGTATACCAACGTAAGATTACAAATTTGTGACTTCAGCTTATTCCCCAAGTAAAGTGTGCGTAAGGAAGTTTTACTTCAAATTCAATTTTCAATGAATAAATTACGATTAACATCGAATAAACCGTCGATTGGTCGCGCGGCGGGCAGCCTGTGGAGCGCGTGCACGCTGTCGGCGTCGCACATCAGCAGCGTGGGCGTGCCGGTGCTGCTGCACTGCGTGACGCTGGCGGGCGGCGCCGACGTGTTCTGCGCGCTCGTGCGCGACCAGTTCCAGCACGCCGACCCGCACGTGCGCTTCGCGGCCGTCGAGCGCGTCGCCGTCATCATCCGGTGGGCCCTCGACCTGCGCGCGACACGCGTTGCGAATACGCTGTTTTAGCACTCAACACTATTACTAATATTAGTTTGAAGTATACTTAATTTGAACCTATTTACCTAACTAATATTAGGTACTTCAAGTTACGTTATATTACTAAGCATATAGAATTACATAGTGCTTATTGTCAAATAGTATGTAGCAAGCCCATTACGATATATAAGTTTGAAAAAAAGCAGTTCTCTTGCTCACTACTGGTGCAAGCAATCCGGCACAATGCAGAACAGAAAACTCCGATCCTACGTTTCGATTATATCTGTAAAGAAGAAGCTACAAGAAACCTATAAAAATGTCCCCCATCTAGGTTCATGGATGGATCCCCAGTCCCCGGCAGCCTGCCCCTGCAGACGGCGCTGGCGACAGCGTTCTGCTACCTCATCTGCAGTATGGACGACTCCTCCGTGTACGTCGCACAGCGGGCCACGCTGTACATAGGGACTATACACGACAATGCAGTTAAGGTCAGTGCTACATGGGTTATTGTTTACTATGATTGTTAATTTTACAAGATATTGTTTTTTTATATTTGTTTGTTTTTCCTTATGATCATGTCCAATTGTCTCTGTCTCTATGCGATTTCTCTAGATTGAATTGTTGTGATAGTTTAAAAATGTTACCTAGGGCAACTTCTCGATAGTTTCCATGATCATTATCTTCTTCTCAGTTGATTTCAGGGTCTTCGTTAATTGTGTTATTTCCAGTAGATTTCAAGATCCCGAACTAACTAGCAATGGCTAACTGACTTTTAAGTTTATTATTCATCTTTATAAAATGCAAATTTCCTCGTCATACGCCCTAAAATCTGGCCTCCTTGTATTTTTCAGATACCTTGACATCCCGTACTCTTTCAAGTTTAAAATATACTTTCATATCGACATGAGAATTTTTTGACTTCTGAAACACTTTTTGAAATACGCTCTGATACTGAGGCTGACCTTCTACGCCCATAAACTTCCGCTCAGTTCCCTCTGATTCCCTTTCCTGGAGCGTTCTAGTTACAATTTTGTACGTTCAGAAAGTTCTAGCTATCTCTCACCGTCTTCTATAACCGTGGCCAGATGCTGCTAATCTGCCTGGAGAGCCAGTTCGACCTGGTGATCGTGGACCGGCCGATGGTGCTGCAGTGCGTCTACCAGCTCCACAACTCTCTCTCTGACCGACCCATCCTTACATGGCAGTTCTTCCTTAACAGGTCTGTGAACATCGCTGGTGCTGGTGAAAGCTGGTGTGTATCTACAAATGTCATTAATCCAAATATAATCATTTACAGATTCGAATCGCTGCTTCTAGAAGCGCAAATACATGCCAACAACTCCGGTGACTTGGCCAACGCCCGAGGTACGCAAGCTCTTTAGAATTTGGCACTGCCGTTGCGCTGTCAGCACTCTCCATGCCTGCCTTATCCTCCAGAGCTCGTGAGCATCGACGCGAGCTCCGAGTGGTTCGTGTACAAGGTGCGGCGCGCGCACGAGGCCCTCAGCGTGTCGGCGCGGGACGCCGCGCCCAACGTGCTGTCCGCGTCGCTCGGGGCCAAGTGGCCCTACAAGCGGACCATCTCCGCGCCCGCCGCCGTCCCGCCGCACTCCGACACGCGGCTCGGTGAGTGTATGTTGTCTGTGGGGAGGGACACGGGCCCAACGTGCTGTCCGCGTCGCTCGGGGCCAAGTGGCCCTACAAGCGGACCATCTCCGCGCCCGCCGCCGTCCCGCCGCACTCCGACACGCGGCTCGGTGAGTGTATGTTGTCTGTGGGGAGGGACACGGGCCCAACGTGCTGTCCGCGTCGCTCGGGGCCAAGTGGCCCTACAAGCGGACCATCTCCGCGCCCGCCGCCGTCCCGCCGCACTCCGACACGCGGCTCGGTGAGTGTATGTTGTCTGTGGGGAGGGACACGGGCCCAACGTGCTGTCCGCGTCGCTCGGGGCCAAGTGGCCCTACAAGCGGACCATCTCCGCGCCCGCCGCCGTCCCGCCGCACTCCGACACGCGGCTCGGTGAGTGTATGTTGTCTGTGGGGAGGGACACGGGCCCAACGTGCTGTCCGCGTCGCTCGGGGCCAAGTGGCCCTACAAGCGGACCATCTCCGCGCCCGCCGCCGTCCCGCCGCACTCCGACACGCGGCTCGGTGAGTGTATGTTGTCTGTGGGGAGGGACACGGGCCCAACGTGCTGTCCGCGTCGCTCGGGGCCAAGTGGCCCTACAAGCGGACCATCTCCGCGCCCGCCGCCGTCCCGCCGCACTCCGACACGCGGCTCGGTGAGTGTATGTTGTCTGTGGGGAGGGACACGGGCCCAACGTGCTGTCCGCGTCGCTCGGGGCCAAGTGGCCCTACAAGCGGACCATCTCCGCGCCCGCCGCCGTCCCGCCGCACTCCGACACGCGGCTCGGTGAGTGTATGTTGTCTGTGGGGAGGGACACGGGCCCAACGTGCTGTCCGCGTCGCTCGGGGCCAAGTGGCCCTACAAGCGGACCATCTCCGCGCCCGCCGCCGTCCCGCCGCACTCCGACACGCGGCTCGGTGAGTGTATGTTGTCTGTGGGGAGGGACACGGGCCCAACGTGCTGTCCGCGTCGCTCGGGGCCAAGTGGCCCTACAAGCGGACCATCTCCGCGCCCGCCGCCGTCCCGCCGCACTCCGACACGCGGCTCGGTGAGTGTATGTTGTCTGTGGGGAGGGACACGGGCCCAACGTGCTGTCCGCGTCGCTCGGGGCCAAGTGGCCCTACAAGCGGACCATCTCCGCGCCCGCCGCCGTCCCGCCGCACTCCGACACGCGGCTCGGTGAGTGTATGTTGTCTGTGGGGAGGGACACGGGCCCAACGTGCTGTCCGCGTCGCTCGGGGCCAAGTGGCCCTACAAGCGGACCATCTCCGCGCCCGCCGCCGTCCCGCCGCACTCCGACACGCGGCTCGGTGAGTGTATGTTGTCTGTGGGGAGGGACACGGGCCCAACGTGCTGTCCGCGTCGCTCGGGGCCAAGTGGCCCTACAAGCGGACCATCTCCGCGCCCGCCGCCGCACAGTGGTCCCATTTTGAAAAAAGGTGGACTTAGGACCGAAAGTCGGAATTTCGGGCTGTTTTTTTTTTATAGAATAGGTCTTAACTATCCTAACAACATCTATTCTATAAAGAAAATCCGTAGGATGCATAGTTTTCGAGAAAAAAAATAATCTTTTTTTTCTTGTATGGAGAAAAACATACTTTATTATTTTTCTCAAGTTGGGTGAAATAGTGACGGCTTTTGTTGATATTTTATAAAAGCCCTAGTGGTATTGTATCCAGAAAAAAATAAAACCAATGCGGTCACCTGCGGCCGCGGGAATAATCAGATGTCAAAAATTGATTAATTTTTTTGCGTATTTTGCAAACATTGTTCATTTCTGGCCAATTATTTATGTATTTTAGGTTAGCGCTCCATACTTTAACTCGAACTATTATATAACATTTCAAAAAAATTAATCAAAATCGAGTTTATTTTTTTATAATTGCTGTTTTATTCATGAAAATGCACGCATACATGGTTAATTCAAAATGCAAATCCTATATTACTCAGTACAATGTACAAAATAAACATGCACGTACCTAAAACGTAAAAAAAAATATTTTATATTTTCGTTTATGCTTACTAAAAGTCACCGGTAATGGTTACCGAGAGGCAGGATATAAACAAACGAGTCACATCTGATACTAGCTGTGACTGGTCGCTTTGTTCCTGACAAATCCTGACAACAGGATAACTCGTATATGCATGCAAGTAACTACCCCCTAAACATAAAAGTGATATAGCTCATCAATAATAATTGGCGTATGTTATACACCAATAATGTTTGTTATTGGTGTGTGTTTTAATCTTATGTAGTTGTGTACGTATGATTTTCTACCAGAAACATAAGATAAATGTATAGCCTTGAAAAGGGCTGTTTTATATGTAGTTTTTTAAAGGATAAAATAAATAAAAAATTATAGCATTGGATCTGGTATATTTTCATTTTCTACTCTTCTTCCACGTATACGCACTCCGAGTCTATTTCGAGCAACTGAATTGCCTCAGGAAGCATCTCTAGATGATTAGGCTTTGAAAATTTTGGTCTAAGCCATGATATGTGGGGGTCTGAACTTATTAAAAGCCCGTGTAGTATGTCCTCGTTTGTTTGGATCCTTCCTGTCTTTCTCGTGTTCTTCTCTCTTACGTTCCGGAAGTCTTTATTACGAGCCTCGGAAGCTTCCTCCGACAAGGACCCTAAAAATAATAAAAAATATGCTATAATTATACGTTGAAGTTGACATTGAAACTATTATTTTAGTGTTTAGAGATTTACAGTTAGTTAACTGCTTTATATTTCATTTGTCTTGATCTATTATTACTTACCAATAGGGAGAACTGAAAAATGACTGCAAATATCTGCTCCGTGCATCAGAAGTTTGTGGACACTAACAGGCATGTAGTACCACGGATAGAGATGCACATACAGTTCTGCTGTTTCTTTGCAATAACGTCTGAAGTTCGCAATATTGACGTTCTTTCCTGAAGATATAACTTGCAGAATGACAGAAAATCGGAGTAACAAATCTTCATCAACTCCAGTGATTCTCGATGATCTTTTATAATCTCGGAAAAAACGTCTTGCAGTGTTTCCATCGTTAGTTGTTCCAAAGCCCTGCAAACAAGAAATTAAGTTAGTAGGTCATACAAAAACAGACGAGTATATAATATAAAGGAAGCAAAGTAAAGGAAAAATTACCTGTTTTACAATATCGATGAGTATTCCAGTCTGTTCCCGAAACTCTTGTTGTGTGGCATTTTTCTTTGCTTGCTTCAATTCCTTGTGATCGCCACGAGCACTCCAGCGCTGGAAGTCCATATTATAAGATATATGAAGTAGACACTCCATACATCTTATCTTCATATGTAACGATGAAATTCCATATTGGTACAAATCCTGTCGAAGCGGTCTCGTGGCCAAAAGCTTCAAGTTATTCATTTCACTTGGTTTCGCCAAGCAAATGGGGCACGTTGCTGATGAAGGTACATCTGCAATAATATTCGCCACTTTCCCATCGATCATAGTCATGTGCAGTTCGTGGGCTATCTCCACATCACCACAATTTGTTGGTACCAATTTTGTAATTTCGCGCTGCATTTCTAAGTGTTCCCTTTTTATGAACTCCGCAGTCTCTGAAGTAAACGTGAATTTCACTGGCCGACAGTAATGTGGTGAGCAAGGATTTGGGTTTTCCCAAATAATCATTTCTCCCCCATCAACTAGTCGGAGTGGGACGATGCTGATCAATACAACAGAGGAATCGTCAAACTCAGGAGCTGAGACTTGTTTGTAATTACTCTGTGACGATGCTCCGTCAAGGCCCCATTTCCATATCAACTTCAGTCCTTCGTTGGTTGAACTTGTGATTGGTCTTAAGTCTAGCAAAATTCTTTCCACTGTGTGGTTAAGAAGTCCTTGCAACCTGAAAAATAAAATAAATTAATAAAAGTAAGCTAATGAAGCTTAAAAATTTTAAAACAACATATTGTATAATTTTATAAATACCTTATGCGAGCTCCCATTTCCGTTACTTCCACGTGTTCTTCAGATGGGTAACATCTCTTTTTAGCGTCAAGTAACTTGTGATAAGACGGAAAGGCAGCTGAACAATTTTCATCCTTCAGAAACATTCTCAAGGATAAGTATTGCCATTTGGATAGGCTAAGGGCTGTGTACAAAGCCAAAGATGTATCCTCTGCTATACTGACTACTTTTTCTTCCTTGAAAAGGAGTTTTGTTACATCTGATACAACTTCGGGAATCTCGCACAGATATTCCACAATCTTCGCTAAAGCATATTTTCCATTTTCTTTTAACTTGGAAATAAAATAATACTGTAGTTCTTCTTCAAAGTTATCGTTAACAAAGACACTGGAACGTCTTTTCTTCTGTTTGTTGCCCAAATCGGCAAAGGGCACTCTAACTTCTTTTACAGTAGAGGTACCTGCTTCCGCAGTGCAGACAGATGGAATAGCAACCGGCAGTAATTCCGGCTCTTCAACTAAGTCATCTGGCATTCTCATTGTAGTAACAAGATCAACAGTATTGCAAGTAGGCCAATTAATATTGGTCTCTAACCACTTGCGGTTGTTTTCCCGATTCATAAATGTCTTCAAGTTTCTGCTTGCATCTTTCCACTTCTTAGTTACAAGATTGGTGAATAGCCGACAAAACTCCTTAATTGTTTGATGGTCATCTTCAGATATTTCACATGGTATTTTGGAAACTATAAATTCACACAATTTATTGTAATCCTTAAGATTTCCACTATCTTTAAGAATCAAGAACATATCAAAATATGTGCCTAAGCCAGCCATTGCAAATTCAAAATAGTAATTTTTAGTACTTCACAGTTAGCGATGAATCAATTTAAATTAACATTGCTCTGTATTTAATACGCCATAACAGATAGGTCATTAGTCACTATGTGCAAGAGAAAGGTAATAGTAAACGACCAATCACAGCCATTTATCAAAAATGACTCATTTGTTTGTATAGATAAAGTCCGCCAATGGGAGCTAAGTAACGTGTAATAAGTAATCAGGAATCTGCACAAACAAATGAGTCATTTTTTCTGGTAGAAAATCATACGTATACAGATGACAGAAAGATTAAAACACACCAATAACAAACATTATTGGTGTATAACATACGCCAATTATTATTGATGTAGCTATATCACTTTTATTTTTACGGGGTAGTTACTTGCATGCATATACGAGTTATCCTGTTGTCAGGATTTGTCAGGAACAAAGCGACCAGCTAGCGACCAGTCACAGCTAGTATCAGATGTGACTCGTTTGTTTATATCCTGCCTCGCATTCAACAACCGCGGTTGTGAAAATGCTGTCGTAAAACCAGTTTTGAAAATACAAAGCAAGAAATCGATTATGCAGATAATGCCCGCCAGTGGTAGCTAAGTAATGTCGGTAACCATTACCGGTGACTTTTAGTAAGCATAAACGAAAATATAAAATATTTTTTTTTACGTTTTAGGTACGTGCATGTTTATTTTGTACATTATACTGAGTAATATAGGATTTGCATTTTGAATTAACCATGTATGCGTGCATTTTCATGAATAAAACAGCAATTATAAAAAAAAAACTCGATTTTGATTAATTTTTTTGAAATGTTATATAATAGTTCGAGTTAAAGTATGGAGCGCTAACCTAAAATACATAAATAATTGGCCAGAAATGAACAATGTTTGCAAAATACGCAAAAAAATTAATCAATTTTTGACATCTGATTATTCCCGCGGCCGCAGGTGACCGCATTGGTTTTATTTTTTTCTGGATACAATACCACTAGGGCTTTCATAAAATATCAATAAAAGCCGTCACTATTTCACCCAACTTGAGAAAAATAATAAAGTATGTTTTTCTCCATACAAGAAAAAAAAGATTATTTTTTTTCTCGAAAACTATGCATCCTACGGATTTTCTTTATAGAATAGATGTTGTTAGGATAGTTAAGACCTATTCTATAAAAAAAAAACAGCCCGAAATTCCGACTTTCGGTCCTAAGTCCACCTTTTTTCAAAATGGGACCACTGTGCGCCGTCCCGCCGCACTCCGACACGCGGCTCGGTGAGTGTATGTTGTCTGTGGGGAGGGACACGGGCCCAACGTGCTGTCCGCGTCGCTCGGGGCCAAGTGGCCCTACAAGCGGACCATCTCCGCGCCCGCCGCCGTCCCGCCGCACTCCGACACGCGGCTCGGTGAGTGTATGTTGTCTGTGGGGAGGGACACGGGCCCAACGTGCTGTCCGCGTCGCTCGGGGCCAAGTGGCCCTACAAGCGGACCATCTCCGCGCCCGCCGCCGTCCCGCCGCACTCCGACACGCGGCTCGGTGAGTGTATGTTGTCTGTGGGGAGGGACACGGGCCCAACGTGCTGTCCGCGTCGCTCGGGGCCAAGTGGCCCTACAAGCGGACCATCTCCGCGCCCGCCGCCGTCCCGCCGCACTCCGACACGCGGCTCGGTGAGTGTATGTTGTCTGTGGGGAGGGACACGGGCCCAACGTGCTGTCCGCGTCGCTCGGGGCCAAGTGGCCCTACAAGCGGACCATCTCCGCGCCCGCCGCCGTCCCGCCGCACTCCGACACGCGGCTCGGTGAGTGTATGTTGTCTGTGGGGAGGGACACGGGCCCAACGTGCTGTCCGCGTCGCTCGGGGCCAAGTGGCCCTACAAGCGGACCATCTCCGCGCCCGCCGCCGTCCCGCCGCACTCCGACACGCGGCTCGGTGAGTGTATGTTGTCTGTGGGGAGGGACACGGGCCCAACGTGCTGTCCGCGTCGCTCGGGGCCAAGTGGCCCTACAAGCGGACCATCTCCGCGCCCGCCGCCGTCCCGCCGCACTCCGACACGCGGCTCGGTGAGTGTATGTTGTCTGTGGGGAGGGCCACAACTATTTGAACGCTTGCATGAACAGTTCCCGTCGGTTGTAGCCCCGGAGCGCGAGAAGGTGTACTCGCGGCAGTACTCGGCGCCGAGCCTCAAGCGCAAGACGTCCCGCTTCGGGCTCGGCCAGCTGCTCACGGCGCCGCAGCACCAACCGGCCGCGCAGAAAAACAATACGCACTGTGAGTCATGCCGGGCTTCTAGCATAGTATCCATAACATATATTGCAGAAACTATTGGTTAAAGAAAAAGCCTCGAATCAGCCTTATCCTCTTAGTATAGATAGACAAGTAGGTTTATTAGCTTCGGTGTTTTTTGTTGCATCAGTCAAAAATTATCTCAATTCAAAAGTTTCTTCTTGTCATTAGGGGGAAATACCGACAAAAATCACCGACGAGAAATATATTTATGAAATTGTGAAATCTGTTTACCAATTTTCGTCACAGGCTTAGTATGAGCTATAAAAATCAAAATATCTCCTCTCCCGAGAAAGCATTTCACCAATGAAAACGTACGAAAAGTATATTAAGTAATCCGCGTGATCGTTCATTGGTCGAGCGCTTTTTCGTGAATACTACCATCCATATATCCAAGCATATGAAAGCAAAGGATAGGACTTTTATGTCCTGTTTTTTTTTGTTTTAGGGATTGGCCTTGATTCTTATTTAGAGTGCAATTAACAAGTGTACAGTGGATGTAAAATGAACGATCAGTTGTTAAGGATTTATAATAAAATTCAATTTTTTCCGTAAACCTAAAAATTTTTTACTTTTGGGACGTAATGTAATACGAAGTAAAAATAATGATGTTTTCGTTCGTTAACACTAAAATACGAAATGAATATCTTTCTTTATATTTATATTTCGTTACTAAATGAATATCTTCTTAGTTACTAACCGATGGCTACGGTCTCTAGCGGAAGGCTCCCACTCGGTCCCGGGGCGGTCCACCGAAGAGACCCTGACCTCCGTGCTGCCCAAGAACGTAGACCTCGAGGAAACCGACAAGGAGACCGCTAACCTGCTCGTCTTTCTACTCATGCAGTTTCTATCCAGGCAAGTTAAGGAATGTCTAAAATAATGTATGTAGATAATTGATATTATTACACTTCTTATTGTATCCTGTGAAATCACAGATCTTTCTATCTTTGACAGCCTCTGTGGCGGTTGAGCGGGTTGGTTCCGTCGGGAATCCTAGTTAAGGTCCAGGATCTATGTATGTGATCGTTGGGCGTTGTTATTTTTATTGTTGTTATTGTTAGCCAATGGGCTAAAAAGGCGATGAGGAATGATGTTTTCTAGGCGAGAGATATCAGCAAACGAATTGGACGCTCTGCGACTCTATGAAGCGATGATGTAGGGTGGCTGGTAACTACTGGCAAAGCTTCAGTGATTGGTCAAAGCTTGGTACGTCATCACTGGGGTGCCTTGAAAAAGACCTACGCTCGGCAGTGGAAGAAACTGCGCTGCATCTTTAAGCAAAATTTATATTTTACAGATCACGCAAACAGTTGAATTTAAAAGTTGCTAATTCCGAACGAACTCTAAAATTGGTGGAGTTTTTGAGAACTCGAAAACTGTCTGTTTAAAAAAAAATGCTGTATTGCCTTTAGTGCCTGTGGCGTATTTCGTTTGCATAATTTTTTAGTACTATAGACGTAGGCTATGGTGACTTCTTCCCATTAGAAAGGTTGTATGCTTGATATTAGATAGAAAAAAAAGATGAATTATTACTTCAAAATGTTTGAATTTACCAATGAAACATTCCCAGGTCTGACCAAGCCCACCCAGTAGAAGACAAGTTACAAGGAAGAACCCAGGAGCTGGTGCTACGTCATCTGTTCTTATTGTTGGGATACAACTGCGTTGAAAAAAACTTTCATATGGCGCCAAACGCTCTTAGGTAAACTAACTGAAATAGGCATTATCTGTGGAGATTAGCAATGTGTTTGTACAACCAGGGTACAAATAAAAACCAATTATACTTATACAGTGTTCGAGAACTTCATAATGAGAGCTAGTTCCCTATCTTGCGGGTTTGATTTGCGGGACAATTATTATCACAGAAACAAAAGCGCAAATACTTGTTCTGTGTATGGGTGTTGTGGTACCATGGAACCTCGTAGTTCCGAGGTCCCTAGACACGGAATCCCAGTTAAGGTTCAGAATCTAAGTATGTAATCGTTGGGCATTATTTATTTATTTGTATAATCGTCACTCACTTTCAGGCGACATGTGTTCTTGTTTCACTGTCCTATGTAAAAGCTGTTACATTTTAGAAGAAAGTTATTGCATTTTTTTTGTTAATTAGTACATCATTAGTGAAGTTCTACAATATGTCTGTCAGTACGCTAAAACTAAACTCGTAAAGTAGTTAACGGGTTTTGAAACAATGTTGTTGGACAAAATGATTAATGAGCTATGTTTCTGTGTAGAATTATATGAAAAAGTTCTTGTATTTTGCAGACAGTCTTCAATCTTCAACGCATTCATTGCCAATTTGCCGCAAGTGTTGGATCAAAACCACGTGCTGGGAGCTAGCATCGCTGAGCCTACCTTGCAAATTCTACTGGTGACTAACTTTACAGCTTACACAACTACTACAACATTTTTTTTGCTGATCGAAAACATTTCGTTTTTTTTTTAAACTAATTCACTTTTGTGCCTGTTTCGATTAGTTCTCTGGTCAATACTTCAGTATGTTTGTTTGGTTACCTTTTAGATGATTTTTTATTTTTTTATTTCCAGTATTGCAGTGGCAACAGCTCGACAACAGTTGTGGGCACTGCCGGCGCCACACACTCGCTATACGCGCTGGAGCCGCACGTGCGGCGGCACTGGTTGATGGCACTGCTTGTCGTACTGTACAAGGTAACACTGCCGGCTCCACACACTCGCTCTTACACGTTTAAAAAGGCTTTTACAATATCACCAGCCGGAAGATGACTGCTGAATACAGGCCTTATATAACCATCTTAACACATCTTTAATTTCCAGCCTGTTACACAATGATTATATGTCAAAAATTTAAAGCTTGGCCTGAATATCCCAAGCTTAATGGCATGAAATCTTAGGTACTTTACCTATTGCCTGTTCTTATCTATAATTTCAGTTTCTATTTGTAACGTTTATTAAGATCATCTCGGTATCCTTCTTGCACCGGTGTGACGCGGTGGTTACTTTTGTAACACATTCATTATCTCAACTGTAATGAATTATAAATATTGTAAAACACAGTAGAAAAACAAATAAATCACTGTGAAGTTTTTTGTAGCTTCTTTTTTACAGAAATCTAATCTTCGGATCGGAGTTTTCTATTCTGCATTGTGCCGGATTGCTTGCACCAGGAGTGAGAAAGAGTACTCCTTTTTTTTTCAAACTCATATATTGTAATGGGCGTGCTATGTAATATTTGACAATAAGCACTTTATAATTTTATATGCTTAGTAAAATTACTTAACTTAAGTACCTAATATAATTTTGACTTGTAAAAGTGCTAAAAATAGCCCATTTGCTTTTGACTTTTGACCTTGACTTTGACACACCCACATTATAATTTTTCCATCTCCACCGTTCACCACCACGTCGTCCACCAACGATTCCATCTCGTCGACCTGCATGTTGTACTGCTGCAGTACCACTACGGCTCCGGCGCGCTGTGCAGCACGGTGCAGGCGCTGGTGCGGGTGGTGCTCAACACGGTGGAGGCCCAGTACCACCGCTGCAGGCGCATCCCGCCCGTACTGCTGCACCTGGCCCGCCTGCGAGGTGAGGGTACAGTACCACCGCTGCAGGCGCATCCCGCCCGTACTGCTGCACCTGGCCCGCCTGCGAGGTGAGGGTACAGTACCACCGCTGCAGGCGCATCCCGCCCGTACTGCTGCACCTGGCCCGCCTGCGAGGTGAGGGTACAGTACCACCGCTGCAGGCGCATCCCGCCCGTACTGCTGCACCTGGCCCGCCTGCGAGGTGAGGGTACAGTACCACCGCTGCAGGCGCATCCCGCCCGTACTGCTGTACGCATTGGTTGACGTCCAGCCGTAGATCCAAGGCAACCAACGAGCGACCAGTATTAGTATTGTATTCTATGTATGTATTTACAAACAAAAGTATCTAAGTATTGTATCAGTTATCTGGTTTCCATAATATAAGCACTGCATAGTTTGGGGCTAGATGGCGCTGTGTGAGATGTCCACCCCTATTATTATCATGAGCACACCGTCCCCTTGCAGAGCCGAGCCAGGCGTCCCCCCCGCCGCCGGAGGCCCCCCCGCGCGCCGCCGGGGCCCCCTGGGAGCGCGCCGGCAAGTGCGTTACATGATCCTTAATAACCATTCTGTAAGGTAACAACTTTTCAAAATAATAGAGATAATACGAAAATCGTTATTGGACAAATTCTTAAACAATTCAATTGCCAGCACCTGCGGTGTGGGGGTTGAGCAGGTCGGCTCATAACAGAGGATGCGGGTTCGATTCATGTGGTAGGACAAGTATTTGTGTACAGAAAAAAAGGCGCAAATACTTTTTATGTGTCACCAAGGTCCTCGTAGTTCCTGGGTCCCTAGATACAGGGAATCCTTGTTAGGGTCCAGGATCTATGTATGTGATCGTTGGACGTCATTCTTATTCATTGTAGAAGTTTCGCTTAAATTAAATACATGACTGGATTTTAAATAGTGCTAATAAGGCTTTCTAGAAATGGTCCAAAATTTATTTATAAAAATTTAAAAAAAAAAAAAAATATTTATATTTCAGATACCAACAATGGAGCTTAGAACAGGAGTCCTCGGAAAGCGAATTGATAGCGATCCCGGAGACGAGCGACAAGTCCGACACTACCGTTCATGGCAGTACTGCGCCTGTGAGTTTGATACAATCTATCTTCTATCTTTTAAATATATATAACTCAAAGGTGACTGACTAACATAGTGATCTATCAACGCACAGCACAAACCACTGGACGGGTCGGCCTGAAATTTGGCATGCAGGTAGATGTTATGACGTAGGCATCCGCTAAGAAAGGATTTTTTGAAATTCCATCCTTAAAAGGGTGAAATGGGTGGTTGAATTATTTTTCCATTGGCCACGCCGCGGGCGAAGATGCGGGCAAAAGCTCGTATACAAATAAAAATATAGTAAATAAGTAAAAGCGCTTAGTAGAAGTATCAGGTGACCAGAATGCTGGCGTTTATTTTTCACAAAAAGCATTGCCATTCAACGTGGTAATGCTGCCAGCATTCTGGGCACATTCCCCTCCACCAACGGGTTATTTCAAATTTTTATTTATTTTAAGTTCTTAGGTATAAATAAATAAATGTTATTTTTTAATCTATAATTTTTGGGAGCTTTCGTCGCATAGCGATTATGTCAGCTCCATTATTTATAATCATTAAATTCTAACGAAATATGTCTTTTATCATGATAAAGTGTCTTGGCAGCTCCACTCAGTGGAAAAGCCAAGGCACCTTGAATCACTCCTACATCCGAAAAATGTAACCCGAACTGTGCTAGCATGTGCTCTCACAGACTGCGTCCTGACACACTCCACTAGGACATGGTGTACGTCCTCTAGGACCCCAAGTAAATAAATGATAAATAACGTCTAACGATCATCTACATAGATCCTGGACACTAACTAAGATTCCCTGGACTTAGTAACTATATTCGAGGACAATGGTCCCACAACACCCAGACACAGAACAAGTATTCGCGCTTTTTTCTGTGTGCAAATATTGTCCTGCCACGGGAATCGGACTCGCCGCCTCCGGGTGATGAGTCTACCTGCGCAACCACTACACCTAATCTATACATATAAAATTCAAAGTCCTGACTAACTGACTGAATGACTGACTTATATATCAAAGCACAGCCTAAACCGCTGGTCTTAGAGACTTGAAATTTGGAGGGTGTGTTCTTTCTTTGTAAAGTGCAAGTGGTATCCACTAAGAAGGTTTTTCGAAATTCCATCCCTAAGAGGGTGAAATGGGTGGTGTAATTATCTATGAAACATTTTCTTCTTCGTCTTCTGATCAATGATGTTTGTTCTGTGTCTGGGTGTTACAATGTTTTATTATATTATATGTATGTATTTACAAACAATAGTATCTAAGTATTGTATCAGTAATCCGGTTCCCATAGTACAAGCTTTGCTTAGTTTGGGGCTAGATGGCGCTGTGTGAAATGTCCACAGATATTTATTATTATGTATGTGTTTCCAGGGTTCGTTCGACGAACCCTCTCACTACGAGGACCCGCCCAAGATAGACCCCGCCCCTTCCGCCGCGCATCCACATCTTTGTAAAATGGTAAGCATTTTGATATTTTGTATAAATTATAATAAAGAATATATATTTTTGATATAATTTGAATCGTGAATGGGATTCGAAGCCGCAACCCATCCATTCCTAAAGCCCGGACATGCTTAATTTATGCTACCGTGACAATTGATCGGACGTCCACATTTATCCTTCAACTTTTACAACCAACTTACTAACTATTCATATTTTGAACTACAAGTATTACGCGGCAACACTCGCGAGCTACAGTCGAATGACTCGACCGGTGCTCGGGCAGTATGATGCCCGCCTCGAGGCGCGGCGGGAGTGTTGGCGGCGTACTAGTTGTAGTTATGAGTACTACGCACGTCAGTTTCGATAATATTATTCTGATTTTGATTGTAAACGCGATAAAAATTGCCCAATACAATAAATTATTTAACTAGACATTGGGTTTAACCATTAAAGATTTAAACTAGTGTTAAACTGCTGTTGGGCTACTACTAGCTGAGCCCAGCGGTTTCACTCGCGTAATGAACGTTTATTTAGTTTTTGCGAAAATGTCCCATCCGTTTACGCGTGATGCGATGACCAAGGGAAATAGAGATTCCTTTTATATATAAAATGAAGACAAGTTTAAAATATGTCTAAACTTTGTTTATGTATTTGTGGTGGTAAGGATTTTTTGGAGTCCTTAGTTACATGTTTTTTTATTATACTACTAGCTGACCCGGCAGACTTCGTACTGCCTAATTAAATTGCAATAAAGTCCTTTCAAAATTATTTTTAATGTGACATTTTTTTGTTCTTACATTTTTTACTATAATTAATCCCTGTTCATATACAAAAGTTTTGTCTGTTTATTTGTTTGTTCTGAAGTACCATTTTTTTACAGCCTACCCTCAGTTCAAGATCTGGTCAACAGCTCTCAACGAGTTCCTCTGTGTCCATGGGAAGCGATTCATCAAACTTGTAAGATGGTTTTTAAACACCAAAATACAACATTTTAAATATTGCATCAGCTGGTAGTAACCCTGCATTCTGAACTGTGGGTTGTGGGTTCGATTCCCACCCAGGACAAACATTTGTGTGATGAACATAGGTGTTTGTTCTGTGACTGGATGTCATTGTATCCTATGTATGTATTTACAAACAAAAAGTATCTAAGTATTGTATCAGTTATCCGGTTCCCATAGTACAAGCTTTGCTTAGTTTGGGGCTAGATGGCGCTGTGTGAAATGTCCACAAATATTTATTATTATTATTATTATTAAAGGCCGCCCTATAGGCGATAAACGCTATATATATATATAGCGTTTATTTCCAGAGGTACATACCCACGAATGGTGATGTAATATTCCTGGCCCCCGCAGGAAGTGGACGGGCAGCGGGCAGTCGGAGGCGGGGCCCGAGCCGCGCGCGGGCCTCCACAAGCAGAAGCGGGGCGGCGGTACGGCCGCTTGTAGCGGGCTGTTTTAGTTTTTTATTATGTTTTGGCTCCACACTTTCGTGTATTTAGCCAGTGTCAAGTAATTGATAATTTATCAAATTAATGATATTTCACGCAAATATGTGTCAAGTCATAGTCGAAGTCATAATCAAGTCATAGTCATACTCCTAGTATAGTGGTGGCAACTTTACTTGAAGCTTCTATGAAGTTTTTGAAACAACACAAAAAGAAACGTTTCACCATCATTATACCAATTTCCCACACTCGTGCCTGTAATCCAGCACTTAACGAATAGAATGCCACCAATTTTATGCACTAACACTGAAAATAACACAAGTTTTGGAAAATAATACAATGCTCCTCGTTTTAGTTATTACACATTTGATCATACCATAGTAGCCTTGACAGCCTCTGTGGTGTGGTGGTTCAGCAGATCGACTCAGAGCCCGGAGGCGGCGGGTTCGATTCCCGTCGACAAAAAAAACGTAAATACTTGTTGTGAGTCTGGGTGTTTTGGGACTTGCAGTTCCTGGGTTCCTAAACACAGGGAATCCTAGTTAGGGTCCAGGATCTATGTATGTAATCGTTGGACGCTATTATTATTATTATATCTCAGACCACGTTATTGCTTAACATCAAACAGGAAGTGGTCAAATGATTTACCTATAACCAATTTTAAAAAAATAATGTTTTGGGTTGCCGATGTTTTGGATTTTACCATTTTTTCTAAAAGACATCGGACGCACGATTTTTGTTCATTCATATCGACTATACCGCGAGGTGTTCACTTTCCACGATAAGATGAAGAATAGGTTTTAACCAACAAAAGCCCGACTGGCCCGATAGCTCAGTTGGTAGTAGCCCTGCCTTCTGAACTGTGGGTTGTGGGTTCGATTCCCACCCAGGACAGGTGTTTGTTCTGTGTCTGGGTGTTATATTGTATTATATTTGTATGTATTTACAAACAAAAAAAAAGTATCTAAGTATCATATCAGCTATCTGGTTCCCATAGCACAAGCTTTGCTTAGTTTGGGGCTAGATGGCATTGTGTGAGATGTCCACACACACACATATATATATATAAAAAGCAGTGTATTGAATGCCCGATGTGGATAATTGATCTTACTTTATTGTGCAACATGGCAAAACATTGTTAAATTATTCTGTAAATGGTTATGTCATATTCATGCCATATCGCACTGACCGTGGGCATGTTTCCCAGCAGTGGGCAGCAGCTCATCCCCGGACACCGCGCCGTCGTCAGGCGGAGACACTCTGCCTCCGCATCACTATATCAAAAGTCCCGGTGAGTGCTGAAAATATAGAATACAACCATAGACATATTTCAGAGGCCTAACTATCAACTCTTAACATAATTCAATGGAAAACCTAAAGTATATAAATTTATATGCTATGGGTGGCAAGGCAATTGGATCCACATTTCAGGGTCCACTCTTCCAGTGGACGTAGTCTTCTCGATCCTCTTATCCCAGCAACGGCTTAAGTCGAAACTCGCATCCAAGGGGTGCTTTTGAACCAATTGCCTCATACTTTTGGTGGCTGGATGCTTTATGCGCCCACTCTTCCGCGTGGTGACGCTGTAAAGGTCGAAGGAGACCAAAAACAAAATTAAAATTACATATTAGCCCACTCCCTGATCCCTAATCATACCCACGGGTGGGTTGGAGCAGTTGAATGAGTGGAACGAAACGATAAAAAGGGTACCAAAGTTTTTGGAAAGTGCGACCAGCTTTACCCACACGTGACAAGGGAAACAGCCACTGAATAATACATTTGTTGTCCTCATCCGTGGCGGTAAAAGGGCCGAAATTCGGACCGATTCGATATTGTAGTCCATATCGTTCAAAATATGCATGAAAAATGTAAATGTAAGTTACGGTCGTGGCGCAGGCAGGGGCGGCCCCCCGTACGCGTCCCCCGAGTCCCCCCTGTCGCGCATGGAGCTGGCGTGGCACGCGGCCGCCGCGCCCCCCGCCGCGCCGCCGCCCCCGCCCTTCCACATCCCGCCGCAGGAGAGGTAGAACATCATCATCATCATCTTACGATCAAACACATTAAACATTTGACAGTACAATAGACATTTGACTGGCCCGATAGCTCAGTTGGTAATAAGCCTGCCTTCTGAACTGTGGGTTGTGGGTTCGATTTCTACCCAGGACAAACATTTGTGTGATGAACATAGGTGTCTGTTCTGTGTCTGGGTGTTATATTGTATTCTATGTATGTATTTACAAACAAGAAGTATCTAAGTATTGTATCAGTTATCCGGTTCCCATAGTACAAGCTTTGCTTAGTTTGGGGCTAGATGGCGTTGTGTAAAATGTCCACAAATATTTATTATTTATTTTTATACATCAAACACATTAGTGTTGCTTGTCTGCACTAAAGTTTGAAAGCACCTAAGTCCTCACTTATCTCTCCCCGGTTTCTTGTCAAACTATAGATAATATTGTGCACTAGTTGCCACTGATGGTTGAAGACGGCCGATGATCAACATGCAACCAATGAGCGTTCAGTATTTGGTGTGTCAAGTTGACACGAATTTAACAAACGTACGAGAACCCGGGGAAAGTTTGGGTTGCTTAGCTAAGTTGTATGTTGGTAGACTTTTAGCGCAGACGGGCATAAGATATCAATCATTAGAATACTGTTTTTAACTTCACGTTCACTACCTTTTAATTTCTAAAATCTAAAAAAAAACAGCCTTTGTGGTGTGGTGGTTGTGTAATAGTAATAGTATTTGTGCATGAAAAAATTGTTTTTTGCTTTGTCTATGTGTTGTGGGACTAAGATCTTCGTAGTTCCTGGATTTCTAAATACAGGGAATCCTAGTTAGGGTCCGGGATCTATGTATGTGATCGTTGGGCGTTATTGTTGTAAAAAAGAAAAAAAAATGGATAGATAGAATGTCTGCTCCTAATATTTCCAACTTTTTATCATCTGCATCTTCCGTCTACTGATGTTTCTATCTCTACTACTGCTAATATTTATCATCTACTAATATTCCGGCTGGACTGCAGTCGCGACCCCTTCTCGCCCCGGTACGGCAGACGAGGGGGGGGGGTTTAGTGGGTTCGAGTCCCACATACCATAGCGAGGGGCATTCCCCTATCAAAAAAAAACATGACGCATGCGACTGCGCCGAAATATTGGGCACTCATAAATGATTCCAATCACGGTAAAGATATTGTAGGTAGGTACTGTTCAAATTGTAATCAACTATAGACCGTATTACAATGCCCGTAGACTGCTGCCGATAGGCCCGAAGCCCCACAAGGAGCAGTACCCAGTGTTCAACGCCTTGGTCGACAGAGTACGAGAAGCGTTAAGCTTGCCCGGTAAATAAGTTAGTGGTGTCGATTCTGTGTCGCATATCTAAAGCTAAACGAAATTAACCTATTTCCGTCTTTTTCATTTCCCCTTTATCAGAAGAGTACCGCCATACTTTAAGCTTACTTTAGTTTTAGAGAATGCGACACAGAATCGACACCAGTAATGGTGTAACCACAAAAAATTTATACAAGCCTTAGAGTAATGTTAAACTACCTTTTTGTATTGTTAAATACACGTTGGATGTCTAAGTCTTGTTTATGTATTTGTGGTAACACGGTTAGTTTCTTAGTGAGTTAAGGTTTTCGGTTCGTATTACAGAACGATGCTCAGTCATCGGTCAGTGCTCAAGCAGAGATTTCATTCATAAAGTGACCAATTAGTGAATGAAATCTCTGCTTGAGCAGCGATCGATGACTGACATCGTTCTGTAATACGGACCTTAGAGTTCCGAGTGACGCTGCAAATGATTGGGCAGCCATGTGGATTAACATCAGGCAAACGACTAGATCGTCATGATTCCTTAACAAAAATTCGGCGCTATATTTTTCTGCTTATTTGAACTATTTCTATCAATCCCTACTAAGAAGGTAGGTTATAATTTATAAAATATTCGTAACAAGAGCTTTCCAACACCCACCTAAAAATCATTTCACTGGCGAATGCGAACATAGCTTAGGTGGAAGAGCGCCTAATCTGATGAATTGGTTTTCAAATTCCACTGGTAGCTAAAATTATAAAAATCTATAATATTTATGTAGATTAGTATAGTACTTTGAAAAACGGATATATAAAATTAAAATAATAAATAATAATAGGTCTTTACCTATGAAATTGCCGTTTTGCAGTACAGACTTTTTCAAACAAAAAAAAGTTTTGATTGGCTATGAATTCTAAATTCAAATTAATTTGGTTTTAAAAATATGACATTCTATTTACAATATAAGTCTTTTGTTTATTGATTAGCGTTGTATTTTCATTACATTTCAACATTTTTCCTCGTAATGGATACTTTGAAATTTCGTGTAATTATGGAATATGAGTTCCGTCGTGGCACCAACGCGGCACAAACGACACGTAACATCAACGACGTTTACGGAGAGAACTGTACAAACGAACGTACAACCCGTTATTGGTTTGCTCGGTTCCGTTCTGGGAATTTTGACTTGAAAAATGAACCTCGTGGTCGTCCGGAAACTTTGGTCAACAATGATGAATTAAAGGCGATTGTGGAAGCTGATGAATCTCAATCTACAGCTGAGCTGGCAGCAGCTTTTGATGTTAGCATCAAAACAATATTGGTCCATTTGCGACAGATTGGCAAGATAAAAAAGCTTGATAGATGGGTGCCCCACGAACTTAACGATCGCCAGCGCAACGTACGCGTCGAGACTTGCCTTGCGCTGCTTAACAGACACAGAAATGAAGGAATTTTGAACCGAATTGTTACGTGCGACGAAAAATGGATTCTTTTTGACAATCGAAAGCGCTCAGCAAGTTGGTTAGATCCTGGTTCGGTACCAAAGCAATGTGCAAAACGAAAAATGACCCCTAGAAAGGTGATGGTCACAGTTTGGTGGTCTAGTGCTGGTGTGATTCATCATAGCTTTTTACAAAACGGCGAGAGCATTACTGCAGATGTGTACATTGAAGAACTGACCACAATGTTGGCGAAACTCGCACGTCTGCAACCAGCTTTGGTCAATCGGTCGTCTCCACTGCTACTTCACGACAACGCGCGACCCCATACTGCACAACAGACCGTCTCTAAGCTGCATGAGTTGGGTTTGGAAGCTCTCCCTCATCCGCCATACTCACCAGATCTTGCGCCTACCGACTATTACTTTTTCCAAAATTTGGACAACTTTTTAGCGGGAAAAAAATTCAATTCCCGAGAGGCAGTACAAAACGCCTTTGAAGAGTTTGTTGTCTCCCGTCCTGCTGATTTTTTCAAGAAGGGCATCCATAAACTGCCACAGCGTTGGCAAAGATGCATTGATTGCAGGGGTGATTACTTTGAATAAAAGAAATAAATAAGTTCGAAAAAAAAATACTTTAACTTTTTTCAAACAAAACGGCAATTTCATAGGTAAAGACCTAATATTTTTTTCTTATATTTTTTTTAAATTCCAAAACAACATAATTGCACGGGAAATTAATATAACACACACAACCTAAATTATTACATATAACAATAACCAATAATTCCACTTGTAACTGAATCCCTACATACTGGTACAATACGTTTTTTGTTTGCGTGACTTTCATGCTTAACTGATTTGGATAAATATTTGCACACACGCTTACACTACCAAGATCAACATAGGGTACTTTTTATCCCGGAAAGTTAACAACTCCCGCAGAAAATCGGGTAACTTACGGGTGAAAACTCGGGCCCTTTTTGGCCTTCACTTATCAAGTGCACAGACCAAGTAGAGGATAAGTGAGTCCGTTGTCATTGACAATTAACATTTGACAACTTGTCAAATGTTAAAAAAATGTTGTGGCAGATGACTCGACGGATAAGACGGATTCAAGCCGGTCGGAGTTGGAGCCGACCCCGACGCCGACGCCGGCGCCGACCGCTCGCCCGCACGACCTCTCCAAGAGACTTTCTTCGGAAGGCGGCAAGTAAGTTCACTTTTACTATGACGAGAGTTATAACAAAGCGTCAAAAACCGATTTCAGACTTATATGAGTTTTTCACGGATCAGAACTGCGCCAAATTGAAATGGAACCACACGGGAAGCACCAGCTTTCAAATAAAAAATGAATAAATTTGAATGCGTTCGTTGTTAAAAAGTGCATTGGCGAAATATATTACGTTCCCATAAAATAGTGTTGTGCGAATATTGCTGACGAATGTTTGGTAATCTCGAACGTGTGGTGTGTGCGCCCGGTGATGCTGTAAAGACCCCAGCCCGTTCAAAAAATAAAACAACGTTTGGTGTATTGTGTTTTTTTTTGTTTTAGCTCCACACTTCTGTGTTCCAGTGTCAATTAATTGATAATGTATCAAGTTTGATGTTTCACGTAGATATGTGTTAAGTCACAGTCCAAGTCATCAAGTCTAGTCATACTCCTAGTAAAGTGGTGGCAACTTTACTAGAAGCTGCTATGAAGTTTTGGAGTTTCGTTTTACCATCATTATACCACTTACCCACACTCGTGCCTTTAATCTAGCACTTAACGAATAAAACGCCACCAATTTTTTGCACTAACACTGAAAATAACACAATGCAATCTTTTTCGTTTTCCCGCCAAAACTAGTGTGTTGTGTTTGTTGCATGTGTAGGGGGCGCGGAGTGTCCCCGCGGCGCCTGGCGCGGCAGGCGGCGCAGCTCGGCTCGCCGCCCGCGCCCGGCTACGGTTAGTGCTGCGGGGGACGTGTTGCATGTGTAGGGGGCGCGGAGTGTCCCCAACAAACTACAAAATCGATTAAAAAAATATAAGTATTTAATATACCTTTTTTTGATTGATTATAAAACATACCTTTAAAACAGAATTTTCAAAATCAGTTTATAAATTATGGATAAGGTAAAAAAGAAATAGGTAAAAATAAATACAAACAAATTGAAAAGCTCTACCTTTTTTTGTTGTCGATTGAAAAATATGGACTAACTTGGCTCCCTGTTTTCGTTTCCCGGCGCCCCACCCCGCCGCCCGCAGAGTGCGGCGCGGCGCGCGGCCCGTGGTGGGCGCCCGGCGCGCGCGCCGCCCACGCCGCGCCCGCCGCGCGCGCCGACTCCGCGCTCTGCTACCGCTGTAAGTGGGGGGCGGGGGGGGCGCGGCGCGCGGCCCGTGGTGGGCGCCCGGCGCGCGCGCCGCCCACGCCGCGCCCGCCGCGCGCGCCGACTCCGCGCTCTGCTACCGCTGTAAGTGGGGGGCGGGGGGGGCGCGGCGCGCGGCCCGTGGTGGGCGCCCGGCGCGCGCGCCGCCCACGCCGCGCCCGCCGCGCGCGCCGACTCCGCGCTCTGCTACCGCTGTAAGTGGGGGGCGGGGGGGGGCGCGGCGCGCGGCCCGTGGTGGGCGCCCGGCGCGCGCGCCGCCCACGCCGCGCCCGCCGCGCGCGCCGACTCCGCGCTCTGCTACCGCTGTAAGTGGGGGGCGGGGGGGGCGCGGCGCGCGGCCCGTGGTGGGCGCCCGGCGCGCGCGCCGCCCACGCCGCGCCCGCCGCGCGCGCCGACTCCGCGCTCTGCTACCGCTGTAAGTGGGGGGCGGGGGGGGCGCGGCGCGCGGCCCGTGGTGGGCGCCCGGCGCGCGCGCCGCCCACGCCGCGCCCGCCGCGCGCGCCGACTCCGCGCTCTGCTACCGCTGTAAGTGGGGGGCGGGGCGGGGGGGTACCCAGGGGATGGGCAGCGCGTTCTCCTCGGTACGTTCAGAACTTTAGCGATCCCAAGCCACCTGTCCGGCGTGGTCATTGCGACGGACTCCCCGAGGTAAGCACCCGAGTTGACGTCTTCCAGCTGATGACGAATGTAATGACCCGCAACGTTTCCCCGCCAGGCGGAGAGTGCGGCACGGCGGTGGAGCAGTACAGCGACGAGGAGCTGGGCCTGTGCGTGATAGTGCTGGCCACCTTCGTGCACCGCGAGCCGGCCGCCGCCGCGCCGCTGCTGCCCGCCCTGCTGCACAACGTCACCCGGTAACATGCTTTTTTATTTCGCCTTTCACAGTTTGGGCATCAAACTGTAGGACAGTAACACAAATCCATTAGGAAATGTATTATATTTTAAATCACTAGCAACTGCTAACTACTATTATAAGTATAAAAATAATTTAACAAAAAGCACGGACTCAGGTGTCTGTGGAAATGCAGATTAAAAAAAATCACTAGCCTCTGCCCGCGGCTTCGCACGCGTGGCCTATAGAAAACGAAGAAAAGAAAAACGAATAACTGGCAAAGCGGTGGTGCCTACCTAGACGAACTTTGCAGAAAAGTCCGAGCGAATATTCACGTCAGTCGTAGTATTCGAATATTTAAAAGAAAGAAAGAAAGAAAGAAAATTTTTATATTTTTTTATATTTAACGTAACTGCTGCAGCGTGGTCCAGCTGGGCAACTACACGTGGCAGGCGGAGACCAACACGCGGCTGCCAGGCAGCGCCGTGTTCGTGGCGCACCAGTTCCTGCGCTGCGTGCTGCACCAGCTGGCGCCCAACAACGTGTTCCTGCAGATCTTCCTGCGGCGGCAACCCGGTGCGTACTGTAGCTACTAGCGCGGATACGCGTGGCAAGCGGAGGACAACGTAATATTGAAGTAAAACTTCTTTACGTACGCTTAACTTACGGAGTAGGCCAGGCGAACGGAAGTTGAAAATAGTTGGTTAACGTAGATCTCATTTGTCAACACAACAAAGTTAAAAATTTGTATTATTATGTTTTTATGTCCGGTAAAATGACAATTTACAATTGTCAAGATGGCGACATTAACATTAAGCAATGCAAAAACAAAGTTATACCGGCCGACAGATGGAGCTGAAGTAAAGAAGTTTTACATCAGTCGTGTGGTCTAAAACACACGTGTTTTTTATTGTAAAAGTCCACACGTAAGGGTCAAATCGTAATGAAACTTCGGTTGGTTTTAGACTTAATTCAAATTCAGTAAAAGGTATGAGAAACTTGGCACCGCGATTTAGAAATTATCTCAAATTGTGAACGCCATATTAAAGTGAAATAAGACAAACACATATCGTAGGTAATTGTTCTGATTTATGACACAACATATTTGGTATCTTCGACGTATTTTTTTACAGAAAAACAACGGCAGATGTTCTTCAAAAGCATAGCGCAAGCGTTCGTAGACTTCAACGAACTGTATCCGTGCGGCCCGTTGCAATTGGTCGTCGAACATCTCAACAGCAAGAAGACTTTACCTATCGATGTAAAGAAAAAACATATTTTGAACAAACATTTATTTGTTTTGCCAGTGTTATGTTCACGCCAAGTATTCTGCATCTGTTGTTGTTATTTCATTTTTATTTGTTTATGTTTTTTGTTATTAAACGATTTGTTTTTTATCTGAGTTGTTCCTTTTTAGTAGTTTAATAGATTTCTAGTCGATAGTTATCGTTGTTTCTTACCTAAACAGTTTTTATTTCAATCATCAGTATTAATAGTAGCACACGATAGTGCGAATATGCTTGCCCAAAACACATATAATATAATTGGCGGATTTAGCACATTTATTTTTGATTTTGAAATCAGGAAAACTTGAAATACTGGATTTATGATATTGAAGCATGTAAAAGAATTACAAAGTGCTTTATGTCAAATATAGCAAGCCTATTATATTTATAACTGAGTAAAAAAAAGTTCTCTTGCCCACGGGGTACGGGGACACGCCTATGTCATAGGATTAAAACTATTAATCCTATGAAATTGATATTTTATATAAAATTAATCTAAAAAACTGCTTTGCACTCTCTTCCAATGGTGAAGAAAAACATCGTGTAGAAACAACATTGGAGCAACATGCACTAAGCTCTCCCTCTCACTCTCCCTCCCACTCTCTCCCTCTCGTAATTATATTGGGCCAATGACAAATGGTATCCCTCAGCAAATCACCGTGATAGCTGGCAACATCGCCATATACCTGGAGTGCCTGGCGCCCGAGGTGCTGGGCCCACAGGCCGCCTGCGGCGCTCTCGTCCAGCAGCTGGAGACGCTGTTCCGGAACACCGTGCTGCACCTGCCGCAGCTGGACGACGTGCTGCCGCTGTTGCGGGCCGCCACGGCTGTGCTCAAGATACCTGCTACTGCTCAGCATAAGGTACATCTGTATTCATCATCATCAGCTGGTATCAGTCCACTGCTGGAGATAGGCCTCTCTGAATGCACGCCGCTTTGCCCAATTCTCATTCAGCTGCTGCCAGGAACTGCGTATATCGCTGCGCCATATAGAGGGCGTCTTTAACTACGTTTGCCAAGCCGCGTTCTATTAATATATCATTAAATATTGCCAGTTATCTTGCATTAGGTAACAGGGCCCCAAGTCTACTAATAAATTTGCGATTGTATTGCTTTACAATTGACAGTTTTTGACAGAATTTCTATGGAAAACCTGTCAAAATGTAACAATTGTAGAATAATTCAATCGCATTTGAAATAGTACACTTGGGGCCCTGATTGTTTCGGAATGTCGGCCCCGGGTGTTTATTATTGTTTACCAAATACAATTTTAACTGTTTACCTGTTTAGATAATCAATTATAGTCAGAATAAGAAATAATTTTATTAACATAGGTGTCGATTCTGTGTCGCATTCTCTAAAACTAGAGTAAACTTAAAGTATGGCGGTACTCTTCTGATAAAGGGGAAATAACAAAGACGGAAATATGTTAATTTAGTTTAGCTTTAGAGTATGCGACACAGAATCGACACCATTAGCTATTTAAAATAGTATGCAGGACAAAGTTACCAACTCATTTTATCTGTTGTATTCTTTATTGTTCGTTTCTAAGGATGCAAGGAGTGATTTCATAAGAAAGAGACAGCAGAGGATCTGCCATTCATTACGTGTTGCTCCATTTTATCATGTGGGTAGACTGGTACGAGTTTTATATTTCCCAACAGAGCATCCTGGAGCCCATCTCCAAGATCATCAGCTACGGCATCCAGAACTTCGTGCTGAAGCTGAGCGTGGTGTCGGAGCTGAGCGTGGCGTGCGCGCGCGTGTTCAGCCGCGACCGCGACAAGCTGCTGGTGTGCCGCGTGCTGGTGTACGAGCTGGTGCACGCGCTGCGCACCAAGACCACGGTGCCTGACGACAACCTCTTCATACTGATACAGTTCGTGCTGCAGGGTGGGTGCTGGTACCTTTTTGGCAGGCGCTTCCATATTCATTTATTTCCATTCATGTACCATTTGTATATTATAACAGGCCTTAATAACTAGTTTAGTTACATGAACCGTGGGAAAGGATTTACATCCCTTCAAGTATATAAGCAGGTAACTCAATACTTTTTACCGATTTGGACGCTACCTAGAAAATCGCCCGTATTTCCTGTGATCCTGTGTCTAACTACCTGACTACAAAGCTAAAAGGAAGGATTAACATGCGTTTAGCAGAGTCAAAGTCAAAGTCAAAAGATTTATTGCATATAGGCTAATTTTAGCACATTTACAAGTCAAAATTATATTAGGTACTTAAAATTAAGTTATTTCACTAAGCATATAAAATTATAAAGTACCTACTTATTGTCAAGTAAGAAGGTATGTATGTATTTTTGTATATTACGGTAGCGATCGACACCGATTTCCATGAATGCATTGTCAGTGGGGTTACGTTATTATGGGTGACTTAAGATATAGTTTTTTGTTTTGGGATATCCAAAGCTCATGATTAAAGTCATTATTAAAAAAATCATTACTGAATAGGCTCCTCCATTTTCTTTTCGTTAATGAAAGCCAACGGTTTTGGCAACTATAAGGTAGCCATGTCTTTAGGTCTTCTTTGTGGCATAGTGGATATCCATACTTGCTTCCATTTTCTAGTTTGCTGACGTTACTTGAAAACCTTTCACATCCATAAACGAAAAATAATAAAAAATCACGAATGAATACAAAATTGTTGAATAGAAGTTCTGTACCATACCATTTCACAAGTGAACTTTGCCACCATACATTTTCATTCAGGACACGGCTGCAGTCTCCTCCTACCACCGCAGCTGAACACAGGAGACCTCCTGACGGCGGGCCCGAGCGGGCCGGAAGCGAAGGAGGTCAGCGCCGGGGCTTTGGAATGCATGCGCCCACATCTGCCGGACATGATCGACTTACTCCAAGATCCGCATCTGCTGAATAAGATTAAGGTACATTATAGAGCAGCTGGCAGTAGAAATAATAACTTATAAATACACTACATGAGGACAGCCTATGTGTGGTGGTTGAACAGGTCAGCTCATTTCCCGGAGGCGGCGGGTTCGGTTCCCGCGACAGGACAAGTATTTGTGCATAGGAAAGTGCAAATACTGGTTCTGAGTCTGGGTGTTGTGGGACCATGGTCCTCGTAGTTCTTGGGTCCTTAGACACAGGAAATCCTAGTTAGCGTCCAGGATGTATGTGATCGTTTGGCGTTATTATTAATGTTATTTATTTACATTTTATTTATTATTACACTGCAAACTGTAATTAGATACTTATTTTAATTTATTTTATATAAAAGCAAAACTAAGCTAAGCAAAACATGTCATAGATTCCTTGAAAATCAATCTATCTATCCAGGGTTCCGTATCCAAATCGATCGTGAACCGCAACCTGATCTGCCTCAACGAAGACACCCTCGGCGCCATCGTGAAGGGTGGTATCGCTCAGTACGTGGCCATGGAGCTGGCCCTGGAGCATGGGGACGGGATCAACCGGGGCAGGGCGGACCGGGGGCAGCCCGGCCGGCACCTGATGCCCTGGCTCAGTTCCAACTTGCCCGGGTGAGTGCTCACATTCATATAACATCAGCTACGGTCGCCTCGTAGTTTCATCCACATGGACTCATAAAAAATTAAAGGTATTGATTAAGAACGATAATAGGAATAGTTCAGAAGAAGTACCTAAGGCTTTCCAAGTCTGTCTTCTCTTCTGATATTATCATAGCTTTTCTAAAAGCTGATTAAATAATTGAACCTGTAAAGAGGCCTACCAGTTACCTGTTAAAGACTGTTTGAGTGCTACAGGTTACTTATTGAAGACTGTCTGAGTGCTAAAAGCTGGCGTGAACAATGACTTGTCTAACTACTGCAAAGCCGAAAGGAAGTTAACATGTGTTTGGCAGTAGATAGGTATGCATGTATGTTTGTATTTATGTATATTTCACCATCAGGGTGACACCCTGAAATCATCCGAATTTTTAGTCGAAATTTTGATCTTCAAAATACAACTTCACTATTTACTGCAACGTTTGACTAACACTCTCGACTAATTACGCGCAAGCTCACCAGGAATGTCAATAAACATTTTTTTTTCGATAAATATGAATATTCATGATAATTCGTCAACCAACGACAGCTTCGTACCGACTGTTTCTATTTCGACCACGGTCTATATTCAGCGGATGGCTGATAGGCACTACGGTTACATAAAAAAACCCATCAAACACATTTAAAAATCTATCAGGCCGGCATGAAAAAACCCATACTATTGATTGTAATAAATGATTGGCCGTGGAGCCAAATGCTGGGGCGCCCCGTGCGGGTCGAGGGAGCCAGTCGGTCGGTGCGGGTTGAGGGAGCCAGTCGGTCGGTGTGGGTTGAGGGAGCCAGTCGGTCGGTGCGGGTTGAGGGAGCCAGTCGGTCGGTGCAGGCGGGAGCTGTGCGAGTGCGTGTCGCGCGTGCGCCTCGTGTCGTGGCTGGTGATGGGCGCGCTGTGCAACTGCCGTGGCCGCGCGCCGCTGCGGGCCTGCGTGCCGCAGGACGCCACCTGCCACATCACCGACCACATACAGGTACCGTCACTAGGACCATCCAGGCAAAGCGCTGACGCAGCACTGTCACATGTCATCACGTGTTTTTGAACTGTATAAGAACTTTGAACTTCAAATATTAATTAATTTACCATAGCAAAGATCTTATGTGACAAGCACTGCCCAGAAGACTCAGCTTTACGACCGTTGGCTGGGGAGCCAATGGATGCAAGAAACACGCAACCGGTCAAACATTGTCCCGGAGGTTTCAAACTTTTTCCCAGCAGCTCTGTAGGAAAGGACACTCACGGGAACACGTAGTAATTAATGGGTGTGCGAAAAAATGAAATTAAAATAAATCTTCGGATACTGTGTATTTTTAAGATGCAGCTTGCCACTAGGAGGACCGACGAATGCAAGAGACGCGCAGTCGCTCAGTGGCACTATAGGAAGCACGTAGGCCGTTCAAGCAGATGATGATGATCCTGCACCTGCAGGCCGTAAGCACGGCGTCGTGTTGCAGACCATAATGTCGTCGTACGTGGAGCAGTCGAAGCCGAGCGGGCCGCGCATGAGCGGCCTGTTCCACGCCTTCACGCTGTGCCAGCTGTGGACGCTGTACCTGGAGCAGCTGTGCGCCGGCTGCGCGCCGGGCGGCGAGGCGCACCACACCGCCACCTGCGTGCTGCTGGACTTCTGGTGCAAGCTGGTGCCCAGCGTGCTGCAGGTCACCGTGCAGTCCAAGCTGGTCAGTGCCGCGCGCTGCAGCTGGAACTGCCTGCTGGCGCCAGACTACCGCTGCTGAACATAGGCTGTGCATGCTTGCTGACTACTAATCATTATTGTATGACAATTTACAGATGAGTGACTAAAATTACAAGTAGCTTAACATGATGACTTATCATACGAGCGACATAACAGGATGACTTAAATTATTTTTCACTTAATTATTGTAGGTGACTTAAATTATGTTTCACTTAATTGTACTTGACTTAAATTAAAATGACGATATCATGACTTAAATTATGTTTCACTTAATTGTAGTTGACTTAAATTAAAATGACGACATGATGACTTAAATTATGTTTAACTTAATTGTAAATGACTTAAATTGAAAGTGGCTTAACAGGATGCCTTAAAAACTAAGCGACTGCTTCGAATATTGTGGAAATATTAATCCGAGACGGCTTAATTAATGTGACGCTATTAACCTGGAATCGCTGGTGGTTGGCTTAACAGGTGTCTGTGAACGTAATGTTCTTATTTGTTATTATCTATACTAATATTATAAAGAGGAAAGATTTGTATGTAAGTATGTTTGTAACGAATTGGCTCAAAGAGTACTGGACCGATTTTAAAAATACTTTCACCATTTGAATGCTAAGTACATTATCACTGATAAATATAGGCTATTTTGATTGCATGAAAAAAATGTTTTTATCAAAATGTTTAAAAAATAAATGTGTACCCTTGCGAAGCCGGCACGGGCCGCTAGCAATTGAATAATTGATTTACATAATAAGAATAATGATTCGTATTTGAGACATAGATCGTTTTCCTCTAATGAATTTTTCATTTAAATTTTCACAAGATACATATACTTAGTATGTTAACGAAGTACTTTTTATATTTGGCCAATTGTTTTTAAAGGAAAAGTCGGCGATAAAATGTTTCTTCCAGTTGGCAGAGACAGTGAACCTCCACTTCCTGAGCCTACTGGAATCGCTACTGGAATGCAACTCGACCGTGCTGAACAAACTCTTGCCTCTGTGGACGCCTATTCTGCATTCGCCGCAATTTACTGTGAGTATTGTTATGATAAAAATAACGCCCCAGTTTTGGCCGGAAAACGAAAAAGATCGTATTAAGAGTAAGATTGTATTATTTCCTAAAACTTGTGTTTTTTTTAGTGTTAGTGCATAAAATTGGTGGCATTTTATTCGTTAAGTGCTGGATTACAGGTATGAGTGTGGGAAAGTGGTATTATGATGGTGAAACGTTTCTTTTCGTGTTGTTTCCAAAACTCCATAGAAGCACCTGGTAAAGTTGCCACCACTTTACTAGGAATATAGACTTGACTAGACTAGACTAGATTATGACTTGACTTGACACATATATACACAATATTAATTAACTTGAGAAATTATAAATTACTTGACACTGGCTAAATACACAAAAGTGTGGAGCGGTAACCGGCGGGCGTCCGTTGCAGATGCCGCGGCACGTGTCGCAGCGGCTGGCGGCGTGCCGCGAGGCGCCGGCCGAGCCGGCGGGCGGCGCGGGCCCGGGCCCGTCGGGCGGGCCGGCGGCCGGCGCGGCGGGCGGCCCGGCGGCCGACGCGCGCCAGCTGCGCCGCCTGCAGCGCCTGCTCGCCAAGATGGCGCAGCTCGAGCTGCAGCCGCACTCCTTCTACTTCATATAAACACTGGCTTCTTTATAGGAAACGAAGAAGAAACTTTTTCATAGATAATTCAACCACCCGTTTCACCCTCTTATGGGTGGAATTTCGAAAAACCCTTTCTTAGTGGATACCCACACTTTACAAAGAACACACCTCCCAAATCACAAATCTCTAGGACCAGCGGTTTAGGCTGTGCGTTGATATATAAGTCAGTCAGTCAGTCAAGACTTTGAATTTTATATGTATGGATTGTTCTGAATATAACTACTTCATTATTCATTTTTTGTTAAATAAGAAACTAATTAAATTACTGCGCAAATAAGACTTTATGACCTAATCTCACAGTTAATTTTATTACTGGCCTGTGAGATTAGGTTCAGGTTGACGTACGCACTGCAGTGTCACGCGATACTTTATACTGAGTTCTGAGTGACACTGCAACGTATATGGGTAGCCGTGTCGCTTAACATCAGGCGAACGACTAGCTAGTCATTCCTTAATAAAAACTAATCGTGAGTACTTTGTTTACAATAAACTTATCTTATTTTGTGTAGTGTAGTGCAGGCGTGATTGGTGCAGTGCAGACGCACTGGTTTTGAAATAGTAAAAAAAAATAACTGGAAAAAATATATACATTCATCCAAGTATGATTTCAGTCAGTTTAATCTCTTTTAAAATAGAGATAGATTACATATAGATACATAAATGTATTAAAATTGTGTCAAATTCAGTGTCAAATTTTTGTATAGGTACAAGAAAATAATTTTGTTTTTATTATTACAAATTTTATAGTGTTATTTATTAAAAATTAGTTATATTATTTATTAAAAATATAAATAAATACGTTTAATATTTCGGTATTGTTTTTACTTACGTCTTATCCATAAAAAATGAAACGACGACGTGCTGCATAACAATGAGTATGCAATTGAAAGCTGCACATATGGTGTGCGTTCGACATGTCTTGAGCAAATTAATAGTATATGTATCTTAGAGCGAGTGTGGCCAGTGGTCGACCGTACAACTGTCAAACTGATGACTACTAATATCCCGCTCGGTCTGCACCAATAACTTCAAGTAACGTACGGAATTTGCACTCACTACTGCAATGGTGAAAGAAAACATCGTGAGGAAACCGGTGTTGTAAAGAATCACAAAATTCGAGAACGTAAAGTTTTTATTTAGCACTTTTAAAAGTCCATATAATTTATAACTACTTAAATTATTTTACTAAACATATACCTAGAATTACAAAGCGCTTATTGTCTGTATAAGCTTATTTTGTGTGACACATAATCGTTTATTGTGTAATTCAGGCTTTTCACATTAAGTCTGACTTTATAAATAATTTAAATTTACGCATTGACAACTATTGGATACCGCCAGGCAACTTGTTGTAAAAGCGTAAAATCCACTAACGCGCGCTTCGCCATCGTGGTAGTTTATGACCAACACTCTTCCCAGCAGTGGACGTCCATTGGGCTGATGACGCAGTAATAGCTTAAGAAGCAATCAATAGTTTCATCACCGAATTGGACGAAATATCCAGTGAAAGTACAATATTGTACCATTCATCATTTATTGAGCTCTAATTAACGATTCATTAAGAACAATACAAGACCATTCCAAGAAAGCTTCGATCAATTAGTCCTTCCTTTATTAAATTACATAACTTATTAGATGTTCCACCCACGCCTGTCCCTTACGACATTATTTAATTAGTTTATTCTGGCTCAGATCATTGCGTATTGTTTACTGATCAATTTGTGTAAGTATTGCGTTATTATAACGGTTATATTGCTAGGTACTCGAGGTATGCCATGTTTCCAGCTAAATATCTGGGAATCTTCAAGTCAAGGGTGAACAGGTATCTTTTAGGCGAGCTTGCACCATCGCAGACCTCATCATCGCTTTTCATCAGGTGTGATAGTGGTGAAATAATAATAATAATAGTGTGCTTTAAACCTCACGACTGAAGTAAAACTTCTACACTAAACGTAACTCTCTCTCTTTCTATCTTCACAAACTTATATCTCCCGCTCAACTTCGTTCGCCTCGCACGATCAATTTCCGTTACGCTCTCGTCACGCATTCAAGCTTACTCCCAAAGTCAAACGTGCGTAAAGAAGTTTTACTTCAATAATAATAACACCTAACGATCACATACATAGATCCTAGACCCTAATTAGGATTCCCTGTCTCTAGGGACCCTGGAGCTACGCGCACCTTGGTTCCACAACACCCAGACTCAGAACAAGTATTTGCGCTTTTTTTTATGTGCACAAATACTTGTCCTGCCACGGGGATCGAACCCGCCGCCTCCGGGTTATGAGCTGACCTGCTCAACCACCACACCACAGAGGCTGTCGAATGCGGTTGGTCTATACCGATCTTATTCCTAATCTCCGTAGGGCCAGCGCTTGCTCCTACGTCCCTTTACTTACGATGAACCGCAGCCAGTACTAACTTCTACCCAAGCCAGAAATAAATAACGGAGTGGCGTAATTTAGTGGCATAGAAATGTTGGGCCTAAGAATGATGGTGAGGAATTTGACCTTTCTAGCATCAGCGGATTCATCTATCTAAACTGGAATTAGATAGATCGCAGCAGCGGGTCTTTGTGAATGACCATCTCACTGGGGAGTCCAAGAATTTGCTCACAAAAACCAAAGTTCTGGCCAAGGAGAAAAGATTTAGCTACGTATGGGTGAAGTTTGGGAAGATACATGTTCGGAAAAATGATACATCGCATATTCTCGTAATCACCAAGGACAGTGATTTAAACAAAATAGTCTAAAGTGTATCTATAGTTTTAAGTTTGTCCATGGTGAATTTATGTTTTTTTGTTCGACGGCTTTCATTAGATTCCTGCTCGCATCCGCACTGCATGGTATGGTTAAATTGTTTTCATATTTATTTTTAAAATGTATACGGTGTTTATATTATCAGTTTACAACCTCTGCCTCGGACGCTGTCCGACCGAACCGGTTTTGCGCGCTGCAGGTAAGAGTCTTTTGTATCGCATATTCCATTAATATTTGTTACGCGCTTGCTCAACCACTTGTTGTCTCATTCATACTTTCGTTATTTGTCGTAGCGGGATACTATTTCCTGCTCTGTTTTACCGATGCACTTATACAACTATTCGCTATCCTTTTCGAATCACCTAACGTAAATGGTACAAACTTTTACTGCCGGCCTTGTCTAGCACATACTCAACTTGTTTACCGCTCTGACGTGTTGATATTTAGTCATAGGGTTTATTATTTTATGTGGGTATACCGGTGCTATTTGAATGTTATCATTCTATTACACAATTACTTTACCAATTTCTTTATTCATTCTGTTTTTATTCTATTTCTATTAATAATATATAAAAATGGATAATTTAGATAAAAATAAATTAAACATCTACTATCAAAATGTTCGGGGGCTACGTTCCAAAACTTTGCCTTTTTATAGGAATCTTAGTCTTAATTCATACGACATCATTGTATTGACTGAGACGTGGTTATTGGAGAGTGTGATGAGTTCGGAACTCTTTGACGATCGTTATATTGTGTGGCGAAGAGATCGAGATCTTAAACAAACGGATCAGACGAAGGGTGGAGGGGTTTTGATAGCTATACGTAGAGATATTGCAGCTACGTCGCAGCCGCAATATCAATCATCAGCGGAAGATCTGTGGCTTACAATAATTTTAAAACAAGAAAACAACAAAATTGTTAAAATTCACTTCTGCGTTATATATCTTTGTAAACAGCACCGTGGATTCTCTTTTTCACAACAATTACATAATTTTATGAATAAACTTAATGATACTGTTTTGCAGAATCCAGATGACCGTTATTTAATTATAGGTGATTTTAATATGAGCTCCATTATTTGGACTTCCAGCGAGGACTTGCTCAGTCTGTTGCCGTCAAATGCATGTAGTAGGGATGAACAAAATTTTATTGATGACTTACAGTTACATAATTTACGACAATATAACGGGATTGTTAATAATCATGGGAGAATTCTAGATTTGGTTCTATCAAATGATGACGTAGTTGTTGAGGACTGTGACGACCCATTAGTACCTATCGACCCACATCATAGGGCTCTACTAATATCTGCTCAATTTTTAGATATCCCAGGCTTGAAACCCCAGCCCTACGTTAGGTACCTACACAACAAAGGAGATTACTTATCTATTAATGCTAAAATTGCTGAAATTGACTGGAATAGTGAGTTTTCCAAGCGTAATTTGGAGGATGCAGTTAGTTTCTTCTATTTAACACTTGACAATCTTAAGACTAAATTCATACCTAGTAAAAATGTCAGGCAGGAAGTTTACCCTAAGTGGTACTCACCTGCACTGAAAAAGGCACTCAAAGAGAAGTATAAATACTTTTTGAAATATAAAATATATAAGAATAAAACTAATCTGCCAATCTATAATTTGTTGCGAGAGAGGACCAGATTACTAGAAAAGCAGTGCTATGATAATTACATAGGATCGGTGGAAGACTCGATCGAAAAAAATCCTAAGCATTTTTGGTCGTTTATTAAATCCCGGTCGAATTGTAATAGCATTCCTAACACACTTAAGTATCTCGATAATGAAGTGACTACCGGTGATGAAATTTGCAACTCTTTTTCTACTTATTTTTTCTCTACTTTTCTAAATTCAACAAATAGTTCTAGTATATTTTCGTCGAGTAGCGAGCTCTGCCCAAACACCACTCAAATCTCAGACGTCTCACAAGTAGAAGTCAATGTTTACAATGTCGCTAAATTACTATCGAAGTTGGATCCATCCAAGTCAGCAGGTCCAGACCGTATTAGCCCTCTGTTTTTAATTAATAGTGCAAAAAGCATAGCCGTACCTATCTCACTTCTGTTTAAGAAATCCCTATTAGAGGGTGTGTTTCCGCGGATCTGGAAATCGGCCTTTGTCACGCCGGTACATAAGAAGGGACCAAAGACTGATATAGTCAACTACAGACCTATTTCTAAGCTCTGTATTATAGCAAAAATCTTTGAAAGGATCGTATATGACCAAGTATATGCAGCTCTTAGAAGCTCGTTCCATAACTCACAGCATGGCTTCTTAAGGGGCCGTTCTACTGTCTCTAATTTAATTCTCCTTAATGATTATTTAACGGAATCCATGGATACTGGTAGTCAGGTAGATGTAGTCTATACTGACTACAGTAAAGCATTTGACAAAATTGATCATAAGATCTTGTTACTTAAGCTTTCTCGTATTGGTATAAGGGGTGATTTATTCCGATGGTTTTCCTCCTACATAGACAGAAGAACACAGGCTGTAGTAGTCAGTAACTATGTTTCTAGTTGGGTAACCATCCCCAGCGGGGTACCCCAAGGATCTTTATTAGGCCCATTGCTTTTTACGATATTTATTAATGATATATCTAATTGTTTTTTAAATTCTCATTTACTATGCTTTGCTGATGATATGAAAATATTTGCGACAGTAAAATCACCTGATGATGTTAGTAAACTGCAAGCGGACTTAAGCCGTTTGGATAGCTATTGTGTTGAAAACAAACTTGACTTAAACCCAGCAAAGTGTTCATTTGTTACTTATTCCAGGAAAAAAAACAACATTTCATCTACCTACACCTTAAAAAATCATGTTTTGGTCAATAGTTCAGTGGTTCGTGACCTTGGCGTCATTCATGATAGTAAATTGTTGTTCGATGAACACATTAATAATATAGTAAACAGAGCATCAAAATCACTGGGATTTGTCCTAAGGAGCTGTGCATCCTTCAGTAAAGTTAAAACCTTTAAAATATTGTACTGTACGTTTGTTCGCAGCGTGCTGGAGTATGCATCACAAGTGTGGAATCCTAGATATGACAAGTATGTAATGCGAATGGAAAGAATCCAAAAAAAGTTTATCAAATATATATGTTATCGCCTGAAACTCCCGTATAAGTCTAATAATTATTTGGAACTTTGTAAGAAACTCCACTTTCTTCCTCTCTTTAAAAGAAGAGAAATTGCTGATATAACTTACCTACTCAAAATTTGTTCAAATGAAATTGATTGCCCCGAACTCTTATACAAAATAAACTTAGTTGCCCACTCAAAATCACTGAGATTTAATTCCATTCTAAGTGCACCGGTAGTTAACACAAACTATAGACAAAACTCGTATTTATGGAGGGCCAGCAATGGGTTTAATGTACTTGATAAGCGTCTTAACTTTGACCTATTCTGTACAAGCGTGGCGTCGGCCAGGCAGTGGTTGAGCAGTGAATTTTTTGACTAATTTAATTACCAATAATTAACTGTAATATTTTTAGTTACTAGGCTAGCTGCTACCTTTGTGTATAGCTATTCTATAACTTAGTAATTAATACCATGCAGTGCGTATGTAGTTAGTGCTCTTAGGTGTTCACTTTATTTAAATTGTACTCTTTTTTGTCTATCCGTGAGGACCTTTAATTGGCTTCTTTTTTTGTAAACGTGTGTCTGTTGTAATTATAACAGCTGTTGGTCTTCCAAGAATAAAATAAATAAAATAAATAAATAAATAAATAAATAAATAAATAAAATTAGCAGCTAACTCAAGAATATTCCTGGAATGCGAGCCGTCTTGGACCGTTGGCGGCAGACAAGATTATGGTAAGATTGCCCATGGGGACCGTGGACTCTATAAATAGTGGAAGATGGCTCAAATTCGCCTTACCAAAACCATTTTCTTATCAGCTGATTAATTTTGTAACACTCAAAGATTTGTAGCGTTATAGGTAACATCAATCGTTAGCTATTCAGACATGATTACTTATGATTGTGAACACCGATGAATACATTACCTGCCAGGTATTCTACACCTGTAACATCTGAACTTATCCACAGACTAATGGTTCAGTATCATCTATCAAACTGAAACAAAGTACGACACAAAAGCTGACCGGTTAAACCGTGGGAAGGTATTATTTCTCATCACGGAGGCTTAATCGAAAGCTAGACAAAACATTCATAATTTGTCTTCAGAACCAAAGATATTTTGCATGCACCTATTTATGTAATAGACTGTGTTGCCTATAGTGTAAGGTTTTATTTGTGTTTGCTGGTGTATTGGTAATTTGGTAAATCAACGATCAATAATTTTTATGTAACAGATCAGAAAATAAAAGCACTTCACCTCTATTAAAGTCTCAATCGGCTGCATGGTTTGACATAAGATGGTGAATGATGATTTTTATATAATTTAAAGAAAATATTTTATTAACAAAAACTCCGTATTTATACAAGTACATAGGTATTTTAAGCGTACAACATACCTTATACTCATATAGAAAGCGATTCATCAGAAATAATTCCTATTGGGCGGTGTCAACTATAAGGTGCTTTACTACTCCGAAAAGGAATAAGCAGGATTTGAAAGCCGAAAGTTTACCAATTATTGAGCCACAAGTAATCTAAATTGATGAGCTTCGTCAGCTTACAATAAAATTCGCCTACCCACACGCCGAATAAGTGAAATTTAGTGCAAATTTAACAATAGGGTAATCTTAGATCTATTGGTAACATTTTAGACGCAATGCTTTCTAGCTGTAGTAGGTATAGGCTTTTGTAGTTCTGAAAGTTTAAGGCTATAATAGAAGCACTTTTTATCGAGTTGTTGTCGTTCATAAAATAACTAGCTTCTGCCTGCGGCCACGCGACGAACGAAGAAGTAATTTTTTCATAAATAATTAATAATAATTTAACTTAATTAAATTAATAATAATAATTCAACCACCAATTCTACCCTGTTAGGGGTGGAATTTCGAAAAACCCTTTCTTAGTGGATACCTACACTTTACAAAAAATACACTCTCCAAATGTTAAGTCTCTAGAACCAGCGGTTTAGGCTGTGCGTTGATATATAAGTCGGTCAGTCAGGACTTTGAATTATATACGAGTATTTATATATGAAATACGTGGACATGTAGGTACCTAATTACGTCACACTCGCGTGCTGCAGGTAAGCCACTTGTCACCGTGCGATCAACTGAGAGTACACAATCATAATCCGAGGTTCGTTAACTTACATAACTCAATTAGATCACGTTGTTATATTATGTAAATCGTAACTTGCATTAGGAAGGTCTAAATATCGACCTACGACCTAAATATTACCTATGTTAGTTCGGTTAATTAGACAGGAGCCCGTACCTAACACTATATTGAAGTATAACTTTCATACGCACGCTTGACTTGGGGAGTAAGCGGGTAAATGCGAGGATATTGAAATCTGTTGGTTCTCCATTGTCAACATAACAATGTTAAAAATTTCTATTATGATGTTGGTATGTCCGGTAAAATGACATTTTACAATTGTCAAGATGGCGACGTTAACATTAAACAAAGCAAAAAGAAAATTATACCGGCCGATAGATGGAGCTAAAGAAGTTTTACTTCAGTCGTGTGGTCTAAAGCATACTCGTTTATTTTTTATTTTGCTACGGCCTTACATCTTTGTAGAGACAAATAGCGTTTGGGCCACATTTCTTTCATTCCTTCCTGGCAAGTAGTGCCCTGGAGTGCGAGACGCAGTTGTAGGTGGGCGCTTGAAGATACTTCTAGTTTACAGGTGGTTGCCAGATGAAGTGCTAGTGCCTCGATATTTAGGCACCCCGCGTGACGCCGGGAAGCAACCAACATAAAGGTCCGTTGATGGTCGGCTATCTAACGTAACAATATTGATTGCCTGGCCCGATCTAACTCAGTTGATACCCCTGCCTTCAGAATTGTGGGTTGTGGGTTCGATTTCCACCCAGTACAAACATTTATGTGATGAACATAGGTGTTTGTTCTGTATCTGGATGTTATAAAACGTATCTTACCCATAGTACAAGCTTTGCTTTGGGGCTAACTGTGTGAAATGTCCACTAATATTATTATAATAACCCAAACGAAATAAATCCGATGCAGTATGAGTTAGACAAGTATTGCAGTATGAGTTAGACAAGTATTGCAGTATGTGTTATAAAAGTATCGCAGTATGAGTTATAAAAGTATCGCAGTATGAGTTAGACAAGTATTGCAGTATGTGTTATAAAAGTATCGCAGTATGAGTTATAAAAGTATCGCAGTATGAGCTAGTCAAGTATTGCAGTATGAGTTAGACAAGTATTGCAGTATGTGTTATAAAAGTATCGCAGTATGAGTTAGTCAAGTATTGCAGTATGAGTTAGTCGAGTATATAAAGACATCATTTCAGGTTCCCACATCACAAATGCAAGTCATTAAAGTCATCAAACGTTTCTTACTCGCGTTGTAATTAGCTCATTTTTTATTTCATTTGCCATTAGTTTGGCACGCGATGGTGTGTCACCACCTCATCAATATATTATTGCCAGCCTTTCTGATATAGCATTGCCCTATTGCCCGACTTCAGTAAAGCAAGATTTTCTCAAGCCGATTGTGTATTTTTTTATGTAATTTATCTCATGTACTAGTTATATATAAACCAATAGTAATAAAACATTAATTGAGAGGATAAATATACTTTCAGATTGATTCCATAGAAATTTTATCAAAATTGGTGTAGTAGTTCGGTTTTTAAATCTAAATGACTTGGAAAAAATAAAATTAAGTAGATCTACTGTAGTAGTAGTAAAGCATAATCATTATATACATGGTGATTAGGTACATTTGTAGCCTCTTGTATATGGTACTTATCCCCTGTGTTATTTGCGTGCCTCACACACACAGCGTCTGTAGTGTGGTGTTTGAGCAGGTCGGCTCATAACCTGGAGGCGGCGGCGGGTTCGATTCCTGCGACCGGAAAAATATTTGTTCTGAATCTGGGTGTTGTGGGACCATGGCCATCGTAGTTCCTGGGTCGCTAGACACAGGGAATCCTAGTTGGAGTCCAGGTTGGTTTTATGTATGTGATCGTTGGGCGTTATTATTATTATTATTGTTATTTAAAATACAATTTACCTAGGACAAAAATTAACAATTTTATATCTATATAGACACGCTATAAATATCAATTTATTTTATTTCCTAAAAGGGCTCTTAAACGCTGTAACCTTTTGAAAGCCTCGTAATACTGACATTTTTTGATTAGGTATTTATTACCTACGCACTAAATATTGCATACATCAATTTTATTGCTTTTACACATTGCTTTTAGTATTCAGACATGTGTAGGTAACCTAAATATCTACCTATAGAATCTTATGATTGACTAGTTTCTGCCCGCGGCTTCGCCCGCGTGGCCTATAGGAAACGAAAAAGAAATTTTTTCATAGGTAATTTAACCACTCATTTCACCCTCTTAGGGGTGGAATTTCGAAAAACCCTTTCTTAGTGGATACCTACACTTTACATAAAACACACCCTACAAATTTCAAGTCTCTAGGACCAGCGGTTTAGGCTGTGCGTTGATATACATATAAGTCAGTCAGTCAGGATTTTGAATTTTATAGAATCTTATAATTGATTACTAATCATTGCACAAGGGGCAATAATAGGTACTTTATAATAGAAGGTAATAGGTTATTTTACTAGTATTAAAAATTAAAATGTAAATACTATTTACATAAAGTAGCTTAAAAATGAATGATAGAATTTATAAAATTAGTAAAATCGCTGAATTAATCACGGAGTAGTACGCTTTTAAAGTTCCATTGACTGTCCCGTTCTCGCAAAACAAATATCATGTGGAGCTTCCTCACAGTTACTATATGAAGGTACGAGCTTCTGCCCGCAGCTTTGCCCGCGGTATGGCCTATGGGAAATAATTCAACCACCCATTTCACTCTCTTAAGGGTAGAATTTCGAAAAATCCTTTCTTAGCAAATGCCTACGTCATAACATCTACCTGCATGCCAAATTTCAGCCCGATCCGTCCAGATGTTTGGGCTGTGCGTTCATAGATCACTATATATGTCAGTCAGTCAGTCAGTCACCTTTGAGGTATTTAGATACCCTGTGACGTCACATGCCAATGATTGTATGTAGCTACCATAGATGTACCACAGCTTAGTAATAAGTTACTATGGAGGACTGGTAACTGACGTCACTGCGTGTTTGAGCGGTCTCTTTTTATTCCTGCATTTTAAAATGTCTGTACCTTTGTTATTAGGTGTAATATTTAATTTTTAATATTAAATAATATACTTTTTGTTCTAAATACATACATAGAATACAATATAATACCCAGAGACAGAACCAGCATCGATATTCATCACACAAATGTTATTCCTGGGTGGGGATCGAACCCACAACCTGCAGTTCACAAGGCAGGGTTACTACAACATCGATGTTTTTTTTCTGTCTGGATATTATATTGTATTCTATGTATATAAATACAAACAAAAAGTATATAAGTATTGTGTCTGATTTCCCATAGTACAAGCTTTGCTTGGTTTGGGGCTAGATGGCGCTGAGTGAAATTATGTCCACAGATTATTTTTTTTTATATAAGCTATGTACATAATGTGCATTCGCTCTTACAACGACGATAGAAGACTTCGTGTAAATCAGCACGGTTAAAGAATAATCTAGAACAATCGTCATCAATGCACCAACCCGCACTTGGCCAGAGGGCTGGATTATGGCCTACACCCTGTGAGAGAAGTTCCGTGTCCCAGCAGTGGGAACGAATGGGTTAAAAAAGACATATCACCTGAGAGTAAGTTATTACCTAGTGGAGTAAGGTGTTACTTACTTAGGTCGAAGGGCACTCTTACCTAGAAACATAATTATATACTTGAAGGGTTGAGAATAAAAAAGGTTTAACTGTCAAATTGATAGTTTCGAGAAAATTGACTTTAAACTTCAACGATCTCATTTTAGTGCAGAGTGCGTATTAAGTAATAGAAAAGGTTTATGTAAGTTTCAGTTGCTTGAAAATGTATTAATTCTATTTTAAAATACAAAATATATTACTAATTCGTACAGTTACTGTAAATATTTAATATAAAATAAATATAATAATGTTTTTATGCTAAGTGAACTGTCTTCCTGTGTCAGATAAACCGTTTTTCGACTGATAGTCTCGAGATTTAAGCTTCATTTCGGTATTTTGAGAATGTATTATTGTAAAAAATTTCTCGCTGAATGCAGCGATACTAATAATTCATTTTGTGAAAAAAATCAGTTAAACCGTTTTTGTTCTCACCCCTTCAATTGTATTAGAAGCATATACATAATTTGAATAATGTTTGGCCCAGTTAAAATAGCTTCTTATTTCCAAGGTCAGTGACCTCCTGTTACTGCCAATGCATTCGTCCCCAATCATTAACATTCCTCGAGGCTTCAACCGCATCTTGCAAACTTTTCACTTCGTGCCGCTTGCAGCACGCTGCGATTTGTCAACAACTGTTTACTTACGCTATAAAGCTATCAAAACCGTTGATTAATAAACTCAAACTTTATTTATATTAGTATAAGAGTTAATATTTATATTTGGTGTTGTAATAAAACGCATATTAATTTGCGCTTATTGTTTTGTTTTTAGAAATCTTATCTCGAAGGATTAAAGTTTATAATACGTAACAAAGTTTGAACGATATCCAAGTATAATAAAATAACTGAAATTAGAAAATAAGATCTAAAATATCACGAATGTAGGATTTTAACAGCAAGGACAGCTGTCGCAATTTTAATATTATTTATTTAATAATAGTTATTGCCGTTTGCGGTGAGCTGCGGTGTCTAATCTAGTGACATTGACTGGCTTACAGGTTAGCACCACGATTTAATTTACTTTAGTATTAATTTCATTTAAGATTACTTGATAATGACGGTAATGATTTATTTAAAATTATTTTATTTTACGAATGCTTTGGTCTAGGTTAGGAAAATAGGAAAAAATATAATGAGGATCATTCACTCATAAACGCAGCAAATTCTTGTGCTTTTTAATAGTCCATCTTCTATAGCCCAGATACTAGTATAGTATTAATAATCTTTGGGTTAGTCATCTTAGAGTTTAACCTACTAATGAAACTTACTAATAAGCTGAGTTTTTGGTAGAACAGCTAGAACAGTTTATTTTGACATTCTAAATGATGTCTCAAAAGTGTCATAGGTCAAAGGTAACCAAAATAAGTTTTATTGAAATATCTTAGATCGATTTTATATGAATATAAATATTGTAGATCATAAAATCAAATCGTTACTGAGATAGAGGGCGGTGAAAGTTAAAGACTCGATTGATTGACGTTATTATTTTAGCTGTTTCAGTTATGGGGCTAAAAACGATTTTTGAAGATTAGACACGATGTTCCGGCGAGTACAGAATCATCAGAGTCATCTCTAACATGGAATACTTTAATGGTTATCGGAAACTACAAGTCAAACGGGGTACGGTATACATAAAATATTAATTTATTTATCACTTAGAAAAAATAAAGAGGTGCGTACAAAAAAAAACGAGTGTGCTTTAGACCACACGACTGATATAAAATTTCTTTACGCACGCTTGACTTGGGGAGTAAGCTGGTGAATTTTCACTAAAATAGTGACTCCTATAAAAATTTAAATGCTTATAAATCTAAAACCTTAAGAAATGTACATAGGGGACGATAAGGGACTTTCCATGGTGGCCACAAAAATCCAAGATAACGTGATCGAAATGGTGGCCATTTTGAAAATTGGTCCGATTCGGATTTTTGTGACCACCATCAGAAAGCCCTACGTCTGTTAACATCATCCGAACGACAAGCTCGTCATCATTAGCTTACATTAGAAAAAGATTACATGGATAAACATTACAAGATTACATGGATTGACAAACCCTTCAAACAAACCCAAAACCATTATTTCCTTTCAAGGTAACTTGTAACTTTCTATGTTACTGTGTGTTATTTTCGTGTATTTTAATTAGTTTCACTACAATCAACCCACGCAGCACCTACGATCCACGTCCAACTGATAGACAGACAGACGTACGTCAACGTGATTGCCCGTAACTAATAATAAACAGTTGTCCGTCCGTTTGTTCGACCTTGAACTATTGAGAAACACGTCACCAATTTTGCTGTATTGTTAACTTTCATTAATTGTAAGTAATAAAAATGTAATTATCACCCACTTTAAGTAGAGATGACATAAATACGATCCGACAATTTGCAACAGATTTTATAGTAGGCTTGTTGTGCCAGATATCTTATATACCCAAACGATCTGTAAGCCATCATCATCATCAATGGCGCTACAGCCCGCGGTGGGCCTTGGCCTGGTCAAGAATACCTCGCCAGATTAGTCGGTTTCTTGCCTTAAGTTTCCATCCTCTAACACCGATTGTTTTCAGGGCCTGCTCGACGCTAGGTATCCAGCGGAGCTTTGGTCTTCCACGATTTCTGCGACCAACTGGTTTGCCTTCAAGGAGACGTTTGGGTGTTCGCATCTCTTCCATGCGTTCCACATGGCCTAGCCAGCGAAGGCGACCGAGCTTTATAAACTTGACTACATTCGGTTCGACAAACAAGTTGTAGAGTTCTAGATTACTGAGCAAATGAGGCTTAAAGACTTGTTCTCACAGTTTAGTAATCTTACTATTGGACTGTGTTGGTCTCTCAAGATGACGTGCGCAGTGCAGTGTTACGCAAAAGTGTATATTTTAAGTTCCGAGTGACAATTCAACTGATATGGGCAGCCGTGTCGCTTAACATCAGGCAAACGACTACCTCGTCACGTCATACCTTAACATAATTTTTTTATGATGTCATAATAAAATACATATTTAGTTAAAACCATTATTCTGAATACATTTATACTTTAATTTTTATAATATTTTAATAAATATTTAATTATTTATTTAATATTGTAAAATTTTGATTACCAATGAATAAGATGAATAAGATAATAGTAATTTGTTACTTAGCGTAAGATTGTTTCTTATTCCATAATTTACTTAGTTTTTTAATTGCTCAAGTTTGTATTCAGTTATTTCACACACAGAGATAATAATAATAAAAATAATAATATATTTATTATATCAGATTCAAGATCCATGATAAAAAAAAAAATACACATACAAAAATAAAAATAAAAATAAAAAAAATAAAATAAAAATAAAAATAAAAATTAAAAATAAAAATGTTCGAATAATAAGAAGAGCAGAGATCAACTTATAATTCTATATTTAAAAGTCTATTAATATAGCCTTTATACCTGAGATTTAACTTCCTAATTAAAACCATTTTTTACTGCCAAATGGCCTTTATCATCAACTAAATACTACAATGACGAAATAACAAACGAAATACTAGTACAATGCTATAATAACTAATACACACTCTATACTGGCCGCGATGACCTATAGACAGTCCAAATGCGCCAGCCCACTACCAGTAGGTAGCGTACTCAACATGCTGGCAGCATTGCCCCGTTGAATTGCAATGCTTATTCGTTGTGCCAAATAAGTGCCAGCATTTTGGTCATGCGTAGCATCGACCAGGTGCTCTGATAAAATATAAATAATTAAACTTTATGTTTCAAGTTTTCATTATTTACTAGGTTTTTAGCAGTAGTAGTAGTAGTTTACTAGGTGGTAGGACTTTTCTGCAAAGTTCGTCTAGGTAGGTACCACCGCTTTGCCAGCTATTCTGCCGCCAAGCAGTAGTGCGCAAGCACTACTGTGTTCCGGTTTGAAGGGCACTGTAGCTAGTGAAATTACTGGGCAAATGAGACTTTATGACCTAATCTCATAATCTAGTTATCTTATTGCTAGACTGTGCTGATGTCTCAGAATGACGTGCGCAATGCAGTGTCACGCAAAACTATACTTTAAGAGTTTCAAGTGTCACTGCAACTGATATGGGTAGTCGTGTCGCTTAACATCAGGCGAGCGACAAGCTCGTCAAGTCATTTCGTAACATAAAAAAAAAAAAAATTGTCAGATACCGGCCAAACCTGTACCCGCTACATCTCTATCCTTACCCACCACTTAGTCCATTGATTAAGTTACTAAACAACAGATTTAATGTTTCTACACTACATGTTACATGCACGTCTTTAGCAAATGTTACTGTTTATGTGACAATATTGACTTCGCGTGATCGGTCAGCAATATATGCCTACTGTTGAATAATTTTTTATTGATTTTGCAAAATGAAACGTTAACTTCCGTGGCGCAAGCGATGGATCGAAGCTATAGGGCCGTGGACTCGCTTCCTGTATTCAAATATTGATTGTAAATTGTAATTACTTTATTATTTATTAGGACAGTCTCTGTGGTGTTGTGTTGAGAAGGTCAGCTCATAGCCCGAAGGCGGTGAGTTCGATTCCCGCGACAGGACAAGTATTTGTGCACAGAAAAATGCCTAAATACTTGTTCTGTGACTGGGTGTTGTGGGACCATGGTCCTCGTAGTTCCTGGGTCCCTAGACACAGGGAATCGTATTTAGGGTCCAGGATCTTTGTATGTGATCGTTGGGCGTTATTATTATTATTATTATTATAAGTTAACGTTACGTAATGTAATAAGTGATGAAAAGTACATAGTTAATGTGTGCCTCTGTGGTGTGGTGGTTGAGCAGGTCGGCTTATAACCCGGAGGCGATGGGTTCGATTCCCGTGACAGGACAAGTATTTGTGCATATAAAAAAGCCCAAAAACAAATACCATGGTCCTCGTAGTTCTTGGGTCCCTAGATACAGGGAATCCTAGTTTGAGTCCAGGATCTATGTATGTGAGCGTTAGGCGTTATTATTATTATTATTATTATTAAATATTCATGTCCTTATTTTTATTGTTTTTTTTTTTTTTTCCTACATTTTTAGGTTGTCTGGAAGAGATCGCTTTAAGCGATAAGACCGCCCATTGTGACACTTAATTCTTAAGTTTGTGCCTGTAAAATGTTCCTACAATGTGGTGTTTCAATAAAGAGCATTATCTATCTATCTATCTATTCAAGGCATTAAAATGGAACGTGTAGAATAACTGAAGTTATAAATCTTAAAATACCTATTTAGTTATTCTACAAATCATCTTCATGTAATTGAAAGAGATCGAAAGTTCAGATTTCTAATCAGAACCATTCCGAGGGATAATACAAACTACCTACTGCCTACATTACTTTGACATTTCTTCAAAAACTACGCCACCAGTCCTCAGCAACTGAATTTTCCCATACCTACACCTACACCATTGTGCTCACGCAGTCTTTATCTGTATGATCGGTCGCCTGTCTCCGCACGACGAGATACTTATATCTAGATCTTAGTTAGATATCTAGGCCGCTACGTAACTGAGACGTTGAAAGTTTTTGAAGCTAAATGAAGTTGACGAATAGAAGATGGTATCTTTAAAGGCATCTTCATCTTCGTACCGACGAATAAATCTTTAAATATATATAGGAAAAATATTACTGTCTGACAGGGGGTTAGTATGTGAGTCAAGTGTACAATAAAATCATTTGCGAAATACACATCAAAAAAACGACTTAAAAAAAAGTTTAAACAGTTTAAAAAATTTGTAAAAATATTTATATCATCTTTTCAAATCTACAGGTCTTTAGACCACTGTCTTTGGGATTCATTGTACTTTTCACGAATAATAAACCAAGATGTGCGGTGGTTGCTGTGGTGGATGCTGCGGTGGATGCTGCTGCCCATGCATAACTATCTACACGTGCTGTACGAAGATTTGCTAGCCTCTAAGCTGCACAGGCTGCCGAAATGGATCACATGGGCGCAAGAAAGTTGGCAATGTGAAGTATATTTCCGTGGTGTTATGTGCTAATAAACTGTGAGTCAAGTGAGTATATGAAGTTATATTCTGTGGCATGTGCCATGAGACATATAAGTTTTTGAAGTGAAGGTTTTCTTTAGGCGTGTTTAACTTTTTGGGTGAACAAAAAGCGTGAATTGTCATCGTCACCGAACGCTTTCCACGAGCTATATGGATCATCAACATTTATTATTTTCATTATTATTTGTCGATATATATATATATATTAATTGCAAGCACAAATATTATTTTAAAATCTTTATAAATGAGTGCGTAGTTGACTACGAGTAATGGATGGTGAAAATAAGTAAAAATGGCGGAATTGGGAAAGAAGTGATTTTTGAAGGAACGCAAAAAGACGTTTATTATTCACAAAAAAAAAAAAGTAATAACGGATCCATTACTCGTTGCCAACTACGTACCTTACGTAGTGTTACGAGTGATTTATCATAGAAGTGAAATATATGAGTGATTCAAAGTGAGTATTGCGCATCTTTTATTTTGAAAGTTTAACGTAAATAATAAGTGTAGATTTTTCTAATTACCCTAAATACCGCTAGAATGGGCCTGAATCCTACATGTGTATAAACCCATAAAAAAGTAAAAGGTAAATATAAGTTGTAAATGGATCTACACAAAACGGATGATTTTTTTACTTCTGGGTGCAATACAGACTACAGTAGCTAAATTTTGTAAGGAGTGCTGAGTTTAAAGTAGTGAATCGAAGAATAATTTTATTCTTAAGTATGTTGTATGTTGTTGTTGTCATGTTGCTTCAATGGCATTTATTTCCAACAATAAAGTAGTTATATTAGAATTTAGCTACTCTAGAATATTTACGTCTTCTAGTCTAAGCAAGAATTGCATCTCTAGCTAGTAACTGCACAGTTGCATAATCAAAATCAATTTAGGTGATTCGGTTAGGTATTGTGGCGATTGGTAAGTCATCCCATCTATCATTGCGGGGCTCTTTCACGTCAGGTCGAGGCAGGTCGCCGGTTCAAGACATTTGTATACAGAAACCGTGTAGGAAGTTGGGATGAAATGAAATAGATCATTCAGTTGGATGTTGCATTATAATTCATCAAAGCGCAAATGCTTGTTCTCTCTCTGGGTGTTGTGGGGCCATGGTCCTCGTAGTTCCTGGGTCCCTAGATACAGGGAATCCTAGTCCAGGATCTATGTGTGTGATCTTACCTATATATACTGGGCGTTGGGTGTTTTTATTATAATTATATCATTACTGTTTTAAACTCACGGTTGTTAAAAAAAAGAGTGTGCTTTAGACCACACGACAGATATAAAACTTATTTAGCTCCATCTCTTTTGCATATAGTTTAGTATGTTTATAGTTAATTTTTCAAGTAATATTTAGGTTATTTTGTGTCTTAAAAATAGCTAAGTGTGGGTTGCGCGAAATAAAAATGCTATTTTTTTGCAAAAACTTTTTTATTTATGATTACAAATCATCAGTAAAACCATGGCAATTTTTTATTATTTTGACAAATGAGGATGATATATAATTTAAGCCGCGCAGTGATTTCATTGTAAAGTGTAAGTTAATATGGTTGGCTTTCACACTATTTATATATTTCATAGAAGAAGCCGGGGCCGGTTGGCTAGTTAAAGGTAAATAAATATACGCAAGTAATAAGCAGTTACTTGCAAGTATCGAACTATCCCTGACGGAAACTTCAACTCCACAATACGGTGTTGATCAGATAGGATTATTTATCAAACATTACATTTACACAACATTTATTATTTGCTAGCAAAGGTTTAGCGTGACATCGAAATGTGTTTGACAGCTTGTTTGCAAATGCAGCTATTCAGAGAGTATTATCGAGAAATGTTACGTAAAACATTTAAAATTAAATACCATAGACCGAACGGAATGGACACAAGATCAATAGGTACTTTTAGTAAAAGTGGAATGATGCCGGTATTATTACCATAGATTATTCTTTTCTAAGTTTACCGCAAAGATTTTTTAACTAGATAGGCGATATAGTTTTATGGCTTGGGCCGGTATTATCGTGCGTTTGCCTATTATCATAGCCCACCACACTTCTACCCTTCCGAGTTCGTTACTGCGATCGATAGTAATCGGGAAATTGAACGATGCGCCCGCTCCTTATCTTACAGGTACCTCATCGAGAGCAGGAGTTGCAGGAGGCGGAGGTCTGGCAGCTGGAGTAGCATCGTTGTCATAGGAGGTTTACACTGGCTTTAACTGATCTATGATCACGATAGTGTCTTGTTCTTTACTAGTAGGTCGTAAGTTTTAGCACGTAGCGACGTCGACGTCCATTACCATCGACCACCACAGTTTGACCACAGTTTGACCACATTACTCCTGTTAAGTGACAATCATTGTGGTCGACAATATAGCATGCTCGTCTATGAGAAATTTGTTCTCTTGAAAACAGGTATATAGGCTTTTTACCTAACACCACGTTTAAAATCTAGACTTTCAAAATGGTTGGAAAGTTAAACCTTGTTCAAACATATACGTAAGATTACATATTCAATTCAAGACAAAAGATGACTAATAAGACATAAGTAACAACCGGAAATTACAATATGAATAAAATGTAGAGTGCTAAGTGTTAAAATGGAGATGCGTGTCCAGACCATGCGTAATACCGAAAATAATCTTAGCCGAGACAAAGCTTAGGACGGGTCAAAACGCATCAAGATTCCAGATGAAAATAAGTGTCTTTTTTGAAGTAAAACTTCTTATAATATTATAGAATGAATTTGATTCGCGTAGATCACCGTTGTCAACATAAAGTTAAAGTTTATTATTATGTTGGTATGTCCGGTAAAATGACAATTTACAATTGTCAAGATGGCGACATTAACATTGAACAAGCAAAAACAAAGTTATACCGGCCGATAGATGGAGCTAAAGTGAAGAAGTTTTACTTCAGTCGTGTAGTGCAAAAGCACACTCGTTTTTTTAAAGCATTCCATGGAAATGTTAAAAGCAGATGATTAGACCTTTTTTATTAGTTTTTTAAGAAGTTCGATCGACAAGTTTTAGTACACTTCTAGGTCAAGCAGTAACTACTAGCTATGAACTAGTAATCGATTTATGATTACAAAACAATTGAAGTGTTTCCGCTCTCACAGGCTGATCATCACGGAACCTTGGGCGTAATGTTGGCTTTCTTGCACTTGCGCGTTTAAAATTAGGTTCGTTTTATATATGCGTCAATAGAAATAGACTAAAACAATGTTTGAAATCCGATGATTAACCGTTAATGGTAGTAGTAGTAGTAGTTGTACATATGTTGCATAAATAAGAATTGAACGAACTCAGTTTTGGCAATGAAATTGTGTTTTGGGTTATTTTGTTTGTCAAGTTTTTAATAGCGGTGTTTAAATTAAATGAATCCACATTGAAGTAATATCACTATTTTCTGAAATTCTGATATAATGCTTATTTCTAAAGACTGATTTTAGTGAAGTTCTTAAAGCCGCGTTATATCACGTTTTTTTGGCGCCCTATAGCGCTCTGTTTAAGTTGAAAATCACATAATTAAATTTTATGTCAAAGTGGGTCTGCGCATGAAAATGTGTTAATTGCGGGTTTTTGTGGATTAAGTAAACAATGGATACATACACATAGATTCCTTGAGAACATCTATCTGGTTATTTGCTATCGCTGAAAAAAAAAACATAATAATAAATAATAAATTAGTGTGGGCATTTCACAATTTGTAGAACTACGTTCATAAATATTTTTTGAGGTCATTAGGACGATTTTATTTAAGAAAAAGCGATGTGCTTTGTTAAGTTTTGTTCGGTCATTCCTGTTTTTCGTTTTATTTTCAACTGACTCATTTTTTTTATATGATGATTATTTTGCACGTCACGTCACATGGTGACGTCGAAAAAGCATTTTGTTGATTTTTGGTTTACACCGTGCCTTAAACTGATTATCGAGGGCGCTCTTGAGATAATACACATACCAATTCTGGTTACTGTAGTATTTAGATATATCTCAGTATCATTGACACAACTCTAAAATCCGCCTATAAATATGGGCCAGTGTTTTTTACTGCTTCTATTCATATTTACTGTATTATTTAAATTCCGTGACATTCACTGTAATGTTTGTAATTACAAAACACAATAATAGCTATCAACTTCAAATCATTATTAAATACTGTTACTAAACATTTAATCTATAAACTATTACATTTATGATACAAACATAATTTTAAAATAGTAATAAACAAAATTAACTTTACCTATATTACATTTCGTAATGTCAATTGACATTTTAGTAGTACCGAAATGTTCTAAGTCCGCGAAATAGAAAGCAAGAACTTTTGTACCAGCCAATTAGTTTCATTAAATTGTTTGCTTCAAGTAACGTCTCTCCGCTAACGACATTACAGGAACGTTATGTTCTACGCCTACGATTGTTTTCTACGTTTGCTAATAATATTGTAGTATCCAGGTAACTTTAATAAAAACCACTGTCTTCCGTTCTATATTATAATTCCTTTTTGTTACAAAAATCACACTACTTTTAGTAAAACACTCCTTATTCCAAAAACCTTGTTAACTCTTCCGCTTCCACCGACCGAATGAATCTCACCTTCCTTCCCACCGCCATCTTACTTTTTTCTTTTTTTTTTTAATACCTATGGCTTCCGCCCATCCACATTATATTTTAGTGTTGCTAGTGCACCAATACCATATAATGCGATTATTTTTACTAAAATAAATCAAACCTTACAATATATACAAAACTACATTTAAGGTAGTTTTTATTAGTATGCATTGCGCGTACGCAATTCTTCAAGGATAGATAAGATCCTATATTAAAGTCAAATAAGTAATGTAGTAGTTCAAATCCGAATACTTTTTTTCTGTAAATTAATGAAGTAACAAGTTATAAGTTCGACTTGTGTTCAGCGTCACAGCTTCTGACAATAGATTGCAAAGTCCCCCAGAACTCAAAATTAAAGTTTTACGTGTCACTGCACTGGGCACGTCATCCTGAGACGTCCACATTCTAGTGATCATATTACTAGACTGTGAGATCAGGTCATAAAGTTTAATTTGCCCTATCATTTCACTAGCTACAATGCGTTTCAAACCAGAATACAGTAGTGGAAATTTACTTATTGGAAATAACAGTTACAAGCAAAAATATAGCAAGTCTAAATTTATCCCCGTGCAAGCAGTCCGGCACAACACAGAAAAGAAAACAATGATGACGCCATGATAAAAAAAAAACAACAAAAAATTCAAATAAAAAATTGATCACATGCATATCCTGGACTAGGATTTCCTGTATCTAGGGACCCAGAAACTACGAGGACCATGCTTCTACAACACCTAGACTCAGGCAAGTGTTTTTTTTACACAAACACTTATATTGTCGCGGGAATCGAACCCGTCGTCTCCAGACTGTGCTCCGGTTGTTGCTTACGTAGTTTTTGGTCACCTGAAATACCTAATTTTCATAGATGGTACCCATCAATTCTGCCTCAAAGGCTCAGTTGGTGTGTTGACTGTTAAATACGTTTCCTTTATGACTCTACGTGGTCAGTCTCTAGGGAAAGCATAGATAGATAGATAGATAGCATAATATAGATAGGAGCAAAGATAATATTTAAAAAACAATCTCAAGTGCTAAAAAGTATTAATATCTTCTATCTAAATATATATAACTCAAAGGTGACTGACTGACATAGTGATCTATCAACATACAGCCTAAACCACTGGACGGCTCGGGCTGAAATTTGGCATACAGGTAGATGTTATGACGTAGGCATCCGCTAAGAATAGATTTTTCGAAATTCCACCCTTAAGAGGGTGAAATGGGTGGTTGAATTATTTTTCCATAGGCCACGCCGCGGGCGAAGCTGTGGGCAGAAGCTTGTCAGTCTATAAACTCTTTGTAAGAATCTTCGCGGCGAGATAAAACACACCTCTCCCTTCCGCAAGTCGACGAGTATGAGTGACCTTTCACGACATTTTCGTCATGTCTGTTATCAATCCCGTGATACCGCGGTGTACCCGCAGCATCCAAGCCGTAGGTACCAGCTTGTGATCCTCCCAATCGTCACCTCGGTTTGCATCACGCGGCGTCCGGTGCCCGCCCCACCGAGATACCTTGCCGACGCGCTGCCGTTCCTCGCCAGTCGTCGCCGCGTCGCGAACCCATCCAACCACGTTTATTCTGTAAATCACACACACCGGTATTTAATTTTTTTTATTTGTTTTGTTGTACTTTCATCTGCATAACAGGGGTGAAGTTTTAAGTTGAAAGATAGTTTTTATTTGGTTTGTTTTAGATTTTGGTATTAGGAGTACCTAAACTCTAGGTCTAGGTTTTAGGGTTATACTATTTCGTATTCGGTGGAGAGGGTAAGAAAACTTTTGATTTCTAAATGGAAAATATTTAAATTATAAAATTATTAGATTTTGTACTTTTGATATTGTCCTAAAAATACATGAAAAAGCTTTATTAAAGCTTTTTAAGCGTGGATTGAAAATAATACATTAAAGCTATATTTTTCCATTCAAAAGCTATTAAACTACTATTATCTACACAAGTCATCAATGCACACTCAATAAATATTTTTCACATCTTAAAATCACGTCAATTTCACAATTGATGATAAGTGATTATCATATCACAAATCACAAACTAGAGTGGATGTACACTATTTGTGTAAAATTATTGACCTCTGACATACTTTTTACATAACCTTAATCCACCTCTCACCCGACTGTGGCCAAAAACAATAGTTCTAACTATAATTGTTATGTTTTTCACAAACGCTAAGCTCGCCTTGTTAAATATTTGTATAATGAGTTAGATTTCACGGACATAATGCTAAGCTTTGATTAAAATCATGCGACCTAACTATTGTAATAACGCTTTTGTTTCATAATCTAAAATACACTAAACATTATAAACTGCATAGTAAATAAAGTGAATTGAAGATTCGCGCGGAAAGTTAAGTCTGCTAATCTATCTTGTGTGGTAAATTGTCCTAAATACCAGCCAGTATTTTGGAAATTGCCTTTAGCCATCAGAAATTAGGTCCATTGTCCGAATGTGTAAAAAACAAAGTCTAATTACGAGCAGGTAATGTTTGCGTAAGCGCTACCTACCGTGGGACACATTGTAATCTCTGCATTCTAAGCGGAGAAGCCAGTTTTTGTATCAAAGTTATGAATCCGTTATACAATATCTAGGAACTGTGGTATGTGACAGGTGATACTTATATTATTAACATGCTATTATCATACGTAATTATTTTATAAGACACGCTTAAGAAAAGCTTTCTTACACTTAGATACCTAGTCAGTTTCATCTCGTTAGTAAATTGATAGATCTGACAAATTTGATTTTTTCAATAAAAAACTTCGATAGCGTTGTAATAAATTCAAATTTCTTAAAATTTTGCGCGAAATCACAACTAAATTGTCTGGTTAAAGTTTACTCAAACCATTGTAAGTCATTAGTTGTCTGATTCTTTGAGCTTTTGGGTTAAATAATTATAATTTTAAATAGAGGTTGTACTCGTAGCCGCGTTTTCATGCACAATTTAGCGGTTGAAAGTACACAAAACTTAATTCTATGTGCTCATTATCTATCCAGTGACAAGTGATATAACTTTTGAGTTAATTGTGTATTTAACTTGGCTGTGAGAAGGTTTGATTTAGGTAAGTGATTATATTTAATTACTTTATTCATTTTTTTTCATTGCTACATTGCCGTGTACTTAATTGCACAATGTAATAAGAATTTATAAAATTTCAACATTATTCTAGCGTAGAATAAAATAACTATAAGCAAGTAGCGTATGTCAAAATATTGAGTTACAACAATTTTCCATACGTTGTAAATAAATCGTAAATTGCCAATTTAAACACATGCATCTTTATTGTTTTGTGTCAACGTCTTCTATCGAAATATTATTTGGTTTCTCAATACGTCGTTGTTCGGATAGCAATAGGTAGACATTTTCATATTGCACGTAAAACACATGAACTTATCATCGTAAAACAGTAGGTGTAACAAATATAATAGTTTTATGCGCATTTGAGCAATTGTAGCAAATTTGCATTGGCAATAGCCAACGGTTAATCAGCTACTTTATAATATACTGTTGGTTTAATTACTTTAGTTATGCTAAACTCAACGATTTTCATTAAATTAGTGAAGCACAACAAAGTATACAACCTTATAATCATTTTCGACAACAATTACAAAGTAATTGAAAAACTACTGCGGCACGATAGTTATTTCAAAAAATATCTAATAAGTACTTTATGTAATAAGTACTGTTTTAGTCTGTTATTTTCACTCTTATTCATAAAAACTGTATATTTGTACTAATCTAGGTTATAAAGCGATCTATCCACTCACCGCTGACTAGAACGGTCACGCGTGAAAGTGAGACAAAAAACAAATATCTATATTTTATTTACTAATATTATATTTTAATATAATATTTTATATATTAATAATTATATTTATAGATTTTGATTATGGACCTGTAAGAGGGTATATATTATAGTTTCACGGCTTTTTACGTATTTATAATGATTTCCTGATTTTGTGTATCCCGTTTTATCAAAATAAATTGTTTACGTTTCCCAGGAAGTTAAACAAAACTGTTTGTTTTTATACATTGTGGTGACATTTTAGCGTATCCTTGGATGACGTGCGCCGGCGCAGGCATTACAATCACCCGATGTACTCTCGTAATTACATTGTTTTTTTGTAAAGGCGTTGCATAATATTAATTTAGTTTTGGATGGTCATATTTAAGCTTTAAAGTTACTAAGAGTTTCATAGCTTGTAAAAGCGGACTCGTTCGGCATCCATGTAGGACTTGGGTGTCATGTTTGACTGAAAGTTGACCTTGCATTACCACATGATTGCATTAGCAAACCAGCAAATAATCTTTCAGGCGTTTGGGTTTTATCCTTAGAAATGGAAAACCTATGGAAACCTCATGAAAGTCTCTGAAAGTCTCTCATAAATAAATGTCTCTCTGTGACATTATGCAATTTTAGTAAAATAATGGATTAATGTTACATTAGTAAAATAAATAAATAGTTCTCTCTAGACTCAGGTATATGGGACCCTATAGTCAAATGTTTTTCTCTAATCTATGCAGGACTTTTATCATAAAATCTTTACATATAAAATTCAAAGTCCTGACTGACTGGCTTATATATCAACGCACAGCCTAAACCGCTGGTCCTAGAGACTTGAAATTTGGAGGGTGTGTTATTTGTAAAGGGTATCCACCAAGAAAGGGTTTTTAGAAATTCCACTTCTAAGAGGGTGAAATGGGTGATTTAATTATCTATGAAAAAATTTCTTCTTCGTTAGGCCACGCGGGCGAAGCCGCGGGCAGAAGCTAGTAAGCTATATGGCACTCGAGCTACTCTTCCAACAAGCTGCGCGTTCGTGCGCGTTGATGTCTTTTATACGGGACAGTACACGCACCGCGGGCGGAAAATTATTGCATTTATAAACAACTTTATTCAACTTCAAATTATCGTACCCCGTCACGTAACGTTTGTTGTTAGCGTTTTATATTGTTCAACTAGAAACTTTTTATAAGTTGGGAAATTGCTTAAGTTGTTTTATGTTTTCTTGTTTGTCATTTTCAAATCTATTTAAAAAAAAAAAAAAAAAAAAAGAGAGTAAATGGATGAAGGACACATCCGAGATCCGAATCCAGCTCATGTGCATTACAATATATTTTGTTTATAGCAAACCATGGCAATTAGCGCTATTTTGATATAATTAATTGTTTTTTTTACTATTTAATAATATTTAGTATAGTATCAGTAGTAGCAGTAAATCACCGATTATAGAAGCTAAATAAAACGAATAAAGAATAGTTTTCAAAAGAACTGACTTTTTTGTTTTCTGGTTCTATAGCATCTCTATATCGAGCTAGGAAATTAGCCAGACTTACATATTTAAATCAAATTTGTTTCTCTAAACACTGTTTTATCATAACAAAAACACATGAAGAAAGTGCCATGTCATAAAACCAAAACCGCGAACTCGTAGAAGTATTGCTCTAATCATAAACCACAGTTTTCAACTCAAATCACAATTGTCATAAAATCGGTAATGTTTATATTGACGTAACTTTACAGACAATGCGAGGCCTAACCGCTGCTAGTTAGGAGGGCGCCTTAAGTAAAATTGCCATTTTTGATTTAATTTTACATGAGCTAGTACACTCGAACGTTAAAGTAAATAGGGCAGATATGACGTATCTAAATAATGAATGAATAATGAAAAACCCTGGAAATTTAATAATTTTAAAGGTTTTTCATAAACAAAAAATAACTTATTAAAATAAACTATAACATTGTCTATAGAAAATAATCACGGAATATAAATAAATAAATATTTGTGGACATTTTACACAACGCTACCTAGTCCCGAAAATTTCTTTAACTTAAAAAAAAAATCTATGTATTATAAAAGAAAATGGCGTTAGTTAAACTATTTATAACTCAAGAACGGCTGAACCGATTTGGCTGAAAATTGGTAGGGAGGTAACTAAGAATCAGGAGACGGATATAGAATACTTTTTATCCCGTTTGAACACGTTTTACTAATTCACCCGTGCGAAGCCGGGGCGGGTCAACTTAATAAATACAAATGATAACTAATTAATATTTTCATACCTGACCGAAGGCTATGTTACTAAGTATACCCATTATACTCACTTAATGAGTTTATGACTATGCATCTAACGGAATCATCGTTTGAGTTATATGATTAACAGAATTTAAAAATAGTATGGTAATTGGTATTTGTGAAATTGACCTATGTAATACTGTTACAATTTATTCTTTTTCTTTCCTTCTTTTCTATTCCTTATAGTGAAGTTACCTATTGTTGTTGCTGGACGGCTATTTATTATTTATTATATTTTATTAAATTTCATTCAATGTATGTATAATCATTATTATTATTATTATTATAAGTTGTAATGTAATCTGACCTGCCTTGTGTAACGTGCAAAGTTATATGGCCAATAAATAATATTCTATTCTATTCTATTCTATTCTATTTTAACTTTTTTTTCTTTTTGAATGCACTAAATTCTTTCGTGAAAGAAAATTTTTCTTCCATTGCGTGTAAGGGGAACTTCAAGCGTATCTTTGTTTAATACAGATGTTGCTATCGATTCGCTACATTTCGCTAGCTTTAGGTGCACTCCTCATAACCAGTAACGTCTTCATTACGTAAGCAAGTATACATCTCTGCTCAGTCGTTCATTTGGCGGCTGCATGAACGGTATTAAATGACCTTTTTTGTAGACATAATTATGTTATATAAGTTATGTTGTGCTTAGATTTTAATGGATAGTATTGAAATTATGTACGATGAATGATTGTTTGCAGAGTTGCTGACTCCTTTAGTGTGAGATAGAGATGCGCAATTTCGGTATCTCTTCTCTGGAAAAATACGACGTCTTTGTTTTTTATGTCATTGATTATAAATTGTAAATAAAAAATGATTATAAATTATATATATCAAAGTCAAAAGATTTATTGCAAATAGGCTGTTTTTAGCACTTTTACGAGTCAAGATTATATTAGGTACTTAAAGTTAAGTAAATCAGAACAAACATCGATGTTCATCACGCAAATGTTTGTCCTGGGTGGGGATCCGGTGTAATTACAAGCTGTGCTTAGTTTGGGGCTAGATGGCACTGTGTGAAATATCCACACATATTTATTTAATGATCTTACAGAAATATAATCAGTAAGCATCATTTCGTAACTTGTCTCATATGCATCTAACATCACACACAATTAAAAAACAACAAAACACGTTGGACAATAAAAATTAATGTATTATAGCGGAAGATGCATTGAGCTAGCTTTCATACTGTGAAATATGCCTATGAGATACATGCAAGTCCATAAGTGATAGCGGAAATAATTATAATATATCTATAATTTGGTCCAATAATTTTTGGACCAAATTATAGATAACTACAACTATTACACGGCTAACACTCACGAGATACAGTCGAATAACTTGACTGTATCTCGTGAGTGTTAGCCGTGTACTAGTTGTAGTTATGAGTACTACTAACGTCAGTTTCTATAATATTACAAATGATCCCTTAAAGCGTTCTACACAACCTTAAAATATAGATGATATAGTGATTATAATGCGTTACTGATTTGGGTGAATCTTTGTCATTAATTGACTAGCTCTCGAAGAAACGTTATATTCGGTCACTATTTTTTACTGTTTGTGCTTAGTAACTATTTCCCAATAGCTACTTACATATCTGTAAATGTTGTAATGTGTTTTCGAAACTACTGAAATGAAACAATGGTTTTTAAATAAGTTCGTACAGCTTACTGCAATAATAAATAATTCCATTTAAAAACAGGATTTTAACCGACACCAATCCCAATGAGAGCTTCATTAATGTAGCCGAAATCGAAATGCGCATTATAAAGGATGACTCAAGAAGTACTTGTTTAAATGGGACCACACGGGAAGCACCAGCTATCAAATAAAAAAGAATCATTAAAATCACCCAGTCGAAAGTCCGAGGTAATAAAAAAAATACAGTCGAATTGAGACGAATCGAACCTCCTTCTTTTTTGAAATCGGTTGAAAAGAACGCTACCGCTAGCGCTTGCAACTAAGCCCACACTCCATGCACGCAGCGGTGATGATTGTGTTTTGCAATATAATAGGTCTTTACCTATGAAATTGCCGTATTGCAGTACAGACTTTTTCAAACAAAAAAAAGTTTTGATTGGCTATGAATTCTAAATTCAAATTAATTTTGTTTTAAAAATATGCATATGCATTGGCAATATAAAAAAGCTTGATAGATGAGTGCCCCACGAACTTAACGATCGCCAGCGCAACGTACGCGTCGAGACTTGCCTTGCGCTGCTTAACAGGCACAGAAATGAAGGAATTTTGAACCGAATTGTTACGTGCGACGAAAAATGGATTCTTTTTGACAATCGAAAGCGCTCAGCAAGTTGGTTAGATCCTGGTTCGGTACCAAAGCAATGTGCAAAACGAAAAATGACCCCTAGAAAGGTGATGGTCACAGTTTGGTGGTCTAGTGCTGGTGTGATTCATCATAGCTTTTTACAAAACGGCGAGAGCATTACTGCAGATGTGTACATTGAAGAACTGACCACAATGATGGCGAAACTCGCACGTCTGCAACCAGCTTTGGTCAATCGGTTGTCTCCACTGCTACTTCACGACAACGCGCGACCTCATACTGCACAACAGACCATCTCTAAGCTGCATGAGTTGGGTTTGGAAGCTCTCCCTCATCCGCCATACTCACCAGATCTTGCGCCTACCGACTATTACTTTTTCCAAAATTTGGACAACTTTTTAGCGGGAAAAAAATTCAATTCCCGAGAGGCAGTACAAAACGCCTTTGAAGAGTTTGTTGTCTCCCGTCCTGCTGATTTTTTCAAGAAGGGCATCCATAAACTGCCACAGCGTTGGCAAAGATGCATTGATTGCAGGGGTGATTACTTTGAATAAAAGAAATAAATAAGTTCGAAAAAAAAAATACTTTAACTTTTTTCAAACAAAACGGCAATTTCATAGGTAAAGACCTAATATGTTTATTTGGCATTGCAGTAGCACTACCGACCTTTGGGGAAATTACTACTGATATTACCAATGTGTGAATGTGCATTTCTGTATGGTTTTGTATGACTTGTATGGTGTTGTATGAAAAGCATTGCGGTCATTACGCTTTGTGCTGGTTATTAGATCATTGTGTTATTATATTAGTACAATGATGATATATGAATATTTGACAGCCTGTGGTGTGGTGGTTGAGCAGGTCGACTCATAACCCGGAAGTGGTGGGTTTGATTCCCGCGGCAGGACAAGTATTTGAGCACAGAAAAAAAGCGCAAACACTTGTTCTGAGTCTGGATGTTATGGGACAATGGTCATGGTCATGATCATAGGCATGGTCATAGTCATGGAAAAAAATGACATGGTTTCTTGACGCATAAATCAGATAATTTGGGTAGTCTATGATTGCTTATAACTTACTAAACTTAGCCTGCAATTACACCTACAATTTACTCGTTTTCCTGTGTGCAAAGTATCCCATATTAATCCCCGGTAAGTTAACAATCTATGTGCGAAATTTGATACGAATCGGATCAGCCGTTATGGCGAGAAACATGAACAAACAAACAAAAGTAAAGGTGTAAGGGTTGGGTACTTGTTGGGTAAAAAACTGAACTGAAAATTGAGCACCTACTCCTTTTTTGGAATCGGTTGAAAATTCTTTTACTTTATCTTTATCACTGAATTAACAAGTTTATGAATGTTGTCGCAGGATAATAAATAGTGTTACCATAATTTCACATAAGTTTGAAACAGGAAATAAACCGGCTTAATAAAACAAATGACATTCTAAACGGTGACACCTAAACCCTCAGCATTTGACTGGCCCGATAGCTCAGTTGGTAGTAACCCTGCCTTCCGAACTATGGGTTGTGGGTTCGATTCCCACCCAGGACAAACATTTGTGTGATGAACATAGGTGTTTGTTCTGTGTCTGGGTGTTATATTGTATTCTATGTATGTATTTACAAACAAAAATTATATAAGTATTGTATCAGTTATCTGGTTCCCATAGTACAAGCTTTGCTTAGTTTGGGGCTAGGTGGCGTTATGTGAAATGTCCACACATATTATTATATTATTATTATTATTAACACTAAAACGTCGTTGGTCATGCGTCACTGACTGTAACCGTGGTAGCTCTCACATGTGTCAATCACCTGCGGCGGACGGTGAACCATTTTATGCGCGTGCGCATCTGCTCACGATCATTTAGAGTGCTGTCACTTAGTGCCTACTTTTACTGCTAAGTGTAAGTGGTTGACGTGCATTTATAATCTATGTAACGTTGTTACAATCACGTAATAAGTAGCTTATATGGTGCGGTGGCAGGTCAGGTTCGATTCCCGCGAGAGGACAAGTATTTGATCTTGTTATATTATCTGTATTATAAATATTATTATACACTAGCTGCACCCCGTGGTTTCACCCATGGATAAAAAGTATTCTGTGTGTTAATCCACTATATAAGCTATATATGTATTCCAAATTTCATCCAAATCCGTCCAACTGTTTGAGCCTGAAAGATTAATAAATTATATTTATACATACAAACTTTGGCGTTTATAATACTATAGTAATATTACATTTCTCTACGGCCCAGTGTTGTCAAGGCTGTTTGTATTATCTGTGGTTACTAATAAAATTGGTGTCCGGTGTCATCAACTCAAAATTATATTTGAACTTAATTAAAATATACCAAAGTTTTTTAAATATATTTTTATTAATATATTTTTAGTATATTTGTAAAGTCTTTATATCCCGTATTAAACGTATACTTGGATATAAAGAGTTTGTCTTTAATTCATCAATAATTTGAGCAGACCTTGTTCTCAAATGAGTCTTCCGAAACTCACTGTGAAATGTGCCAAATTAGCCAAACGAGCACAAAAATGTCCTACCACTATGCTATGATTTCAACACAAAGTGTCCACCTACCCACCCGTTAATACTGTAAAGATCGGTAGAGATCAACAGTAATATATACAGCATAAAAGTTCCTTCATGAACAGAACATTGAACATTTTCACTAATTCTTTTGGCAGGAGAAAGTTCTTATGAAATAAAAAATTAATAAAGTTGAGCGGAAAATTAGAAAATGTCCACCACGCGGTTGAAACCGTGGTTGGCATCTAGTATATACCTATATAAAAATGAATCTCTATTTCCCTTGGTCACCGCATCACGCTTCAACAGATGGAACATTTTCACTAATTCTTTTTTTTGTTGTCTTTATTATTGGCAGGAGAAGGTTCTTATGAAAAAAAAAATTGAGGAACTGGGCTGTTTTTTATTAAATTGAAAAAATTCTACAATTCTAAGAAAACAGACATAAAGACTGTTTTACGTGCGTGTGCACGTTTTGTAAAATAAATGAAGCAAGTGAACAGTTCAAAGCTAATCAGCGCCAGGGTTCAAGTTGCCCAACACTGAGCAATTGCGATCTTCAATCGCAAAATGTAGCTATTTATAATACATTAGCGAACATGTGAACATTTGAGACTTGAAATCATTAGATTTCGTTATATTTTAATCAAAAACGGCATTTGTGTGATCAACGCAATGGTTACATGGTTAATATCCCACATGTGCGAACAAAGCGATTTGCCTCCACGTTTATGACGCGACCAGCTAGAGTGGACGCTTTACCGACATCCGTATTTCCCGAAAACTAAAACCTTGGAGTCTTCAAATCAAACTAGGTGGTAGGACTTTACTGCAAAGTTCGTCTAGGTAGGTACCACCGCTTTGCCAGTTATTCTGCCGCCAAGCAGTTGTGCGCAAGCACTGCTGTGTTCCGGTTTGAAGGGCACTGTAGCTAGTGAAATTACTGGGCAAATGAGACTTTATGATCTGATCTCACAGTTTAGTAATCTTATTACTAGATTGTGCTGATGTCTCTGGATGACGTGCGCAGTGCAGTGTCACGCGAACCTCTATACTTTAGAGTTCCGAGTGACACTGCAGTTGATATGGGCAGCCGTGTCATTTAACATCAGGTGAACGGCTAGCTCGTCATGTCATTCCTAAACATAAAAAAAAAAAAAAAAAAAAGTGAACAGGCATCCCTTAAGCAAGCGTGTTACATCCTAGACCGCATCGTCACATTGATAGTGGTCAAACGCAAACCTATAAATCAATACAAAAAATACCGTTTTTCTCATTTGGTATTTTAGTTATGTATGATCATCATGGTTGATTATAGAATAATTGACAGCCTCTGTCTCTCTGGTGTGATTTGAGCAGGTACGTAGCCCGGAGGTGGCGGGTTCGATTCCCGCAGCAAGACAAGTATAATTTGTGCACAGAAAAAAAAGCGCAAATACTTGGTCTGAGTCTGGGTGTTTTGGGACCATGGTCTTCGTAGGTCTTAGGTCCGACACAGGGAATCCTAATTAGGGTCCAGGATCTATGTATGTGATCGTTGGGCGTTATTATTATTATGAAAAGGTTTACTTAACTGCAGGATGAAATGTAACAGTTAGAATTTAATTAAGTATTAGATCATTATCAAACTGTCAAATTCGCCTTTTTTCTCTTAGATCTGACTCCGATTTCTAAAACCAATTTATTTATTTACTTACAATTTTATTTTACAAGCACAGAATGGCAGAAGTAATCTAAAAAGACACACGTTTTGGAAAAAACAAGCTGAAACCAAATCTTATAAATCTTGTGTTAGCTCACAAAATTCCACAGCAAAAAATGTTTGATATTACACAACCTAAACGACATGTTACATGTTAATATAAATGCACGCCCCCTACATTAACGCGCAGTAAAACATCTCTCCGCAAATTACTGCTACAATACTGTGTTACACACAATAAATCTTTACTGCCGCTTCGGGATGCACCTTGATTTTATTACTGTAATTATTGTAGTGTTAGATAATTTTAATGCAATGACCACGTTATGTCAGAGTGAATGCATTTAGTGTTTTATGATGGGTGGGTGACATGTAATGAAGATATAGAGCTGTCTGAAGTAAAACTTCTTTACGCACGCTTGACTTGGGGAGTAAGCTGGTGAATGCGTAACGAGGCGAACGGAAGTTGAGAGGGAGATATAAGTTAGTAAAGATAGAAAGATAGAGAGTTACGTTTCGTATATTACTGTAGGGGTGAGAGAGAGAGAGAGAGAGGCAGGTTGTACTGGTTCACGTAGATCTCCATGTCAGGTAAAATGAAAAATTCTCAAAATACCGAAATGAGGCTTACATCTCGAGATTTTCAGTCCAAAAACGGTTTATATGACACAGGAATGCAGTTCGCTTAGCATAAAATATTACATAAAAACATTATTATATTATTTTTTCACAGTAATTCTATGAACTAGTACTGTATTTTGTATTTTAATAGAATTAATACATTTTTAAGTAGCTGAAACATACTTAAACGTTTTCTATAACTTAATAAGCCGTTAAAGTTTAAAGTCAATTTTCGCGAAACTATCAATTTGACAGTTAAACCCATTTTGATCTCACCCCTTGAATTGTCAAGATGGCAACATTAACATTAAACAAAGCAAAACCAAAGTTATATCGTCCGATAGATGGAGCTATAGAAGTTTAACTTCAGTCGTAAAAAATGATAATAAAATAATGAAGGGAAACCGGCCAGGAACATTCCTTACAAACACATTTACTGAAAATAAATTAACCAATATTGAATTCATTTTAATGTTGATGAATTATTAGACTGAATTTAGACTTGAACGTAATTGCACTTACTCGTATTTAATTTATTCGCATTTTTATATAAGCTAAATGAATGATTTAATCAAACATAAAAATAATCAGTAATCCATCTAATTTCTGTATTAAATTGAACCTCTAATCATAAAATCAACAATTTCTAACCTCTAATCATCAAATTAACAGCTGAATATCATTCGAGGACACGTCAAGCTCGACTTGCAACAATGTAAATTCCTACAATAGAGAAATTACAACGACACCGTTGCGCACTATCAATTATTCTAGTAATTACCCTAATTACCTAAAATAATTACGTTTTTGCACAACTGAAACCAGGTTTTATTATCCAAACAATAGGGTGTATTCTTCTGTGAGTTTTGCAAGATAATTTTCTTTAACCTTTGAGCGATTGCCCTATGTTTTACAAATCATGTGTTTGGTAAGAGGGGACAGTTACCGACGCTTGGACATGCATGCCCTTTATATAAAGTCATTAGATGTTTCCGTAGGTCGTGGCTCAATGATTGGAATTATTTTTTTTTTTTATTGGTGGGTTTCATAGGTTGTTATTTATTGGGAAAAGTTTTGACGTCATTATTACTTATTTGTAACTTAACTTTAAACTTAAAAACAAATGACAGTTAGAAACGTTTGACGATAGAGTAAACAAATATCTTTTTCAGATAAGACTTCACGTCTTGCTATATATAACAAACTGTTTTATTGTCTGTCTGTATGCCTAATAGCAAGCAGTATGACAAAAATAAATTGTTTTAATTTTTAATTATTAAGGGTCTTGAGAATGTATACTATTATGTTATTATTTACCACTGAAGCTCGCGGTTAAATTAAATAATTTCTTGAATTATAACATGTTTGTTTATAATCTTCGATATTAATTGAGTAAGTGACTGAAGCAGCGGACTGCGCTTCGAAGTCCTAGCGCCCGCGAAAGACAATAGTAAATTAATACTATAATTAAATTATGTTGTGTGAGTATACCAACATTGTGTATGTATACTAAAATTATGTATATATAACAAAATTAAAAACAATATATATACGCATGATATCTGTATACTTAAATGTGGAACTCAAGTAAAAGCGATTGAAATTGGAATATTACCAACAATGAAAATCATATAAATACTGTAGCGTCTACAAGTTTACCACTGGAGAAATTAATTTAACCGTTTATCTCAAGCCCGACATAACAACTTACTATTCTATTATTGATCCCAAACTCACGTCTAACTTAAATTGTAACCAGCTTCGATGACTAGTTTCACAATTTAAAGTAGAACAACAGATTATAACAACATACTTCCCTTCTTTAATGCACACAAACTGGATACGTTAATTCTTAACGATACATCAGATTATTGTACTTGTAAGTCGGATTAATCACAGTACAGGAAGTTCGTAGGTTCTTTTCTCTGTGGAGCGATCCATCTGCCCTTAGCATTAAGAACAAACGACCTCGGATAATCCGATCCGATCCACTCGTGACCATCGAGATGGCGCCGAGGTTGCCAGAGTGCATACCACATAATTTACGTAACATGTGATATACCGTGACCAGTTTAAAAATTATTAAATTAGTGAAAAGGATTGTTTGTATGACAATAGTATTGTTTTTAATAACAAATTTGACAAAATGCACGATGATTATAATAATAGTAATAATAACGCCCAAAGATCAAATACATAGATCCTGGACCCTAATTAGGATTCCCTGTGTCTAGGGACCCAGGAACTACGAAGACCATGGTCCCACAATACCCAGACTCCGAATAAGTATTTGCGCTTTTTTTCTGTGCACAAATAATTGTCCTGTCGCGAGAATCGAACCCGCCGCCTCCGGGTTATTTGGCGACCTGCTCAACTACTACACCACAGAGGCTGAGGTGATTGTGAATTGAATTAAGAACTTGATTATATCGAAACTGCTACAAGTTAAATGAAACCTCGTCTAGGATCGATAAGTGTTTTAGATGATTTTGATACTTATTTGCCTTCCAAATATACCAAAATACAGTTCACAATATCAACGTAAATTCTAAATTAAGTTTTTGTTTTATTGAGTTTGTCGTTTACAAGAGAGAGGACTGCACCGCTCTGAATAATCTCAAGGTTGTTTGAGATCCATGACCGTTCCCATACATTAGGGCTGTCAATTTCACAAATAATTGTCAGCTTTGTAAAAGTGCAAATGGAAGCACTGATTTAAATTAAAAATTTAAAAATAAATAATAAATATTTGTGGATCTTTCAGATAATAAAATACTTATATACCTTTTGTTTGTAAAATTACTTTATAACCTACATCTTGCACTTTATTATTTTGTACCAACAATATCCATCGAGTAATGTAACTAGTAAAAGTATTCATTTTGTTCAGTCTGTTCTCTACGAACTTTAAAAAAAATGTTTAAGAATAATTAATAAATTTTAAGAATAAAGAAGCGGATGTAAAAAATATCTAAATTACAGTTAAAAAATTTACATAATAAACACACCAGACATTTTTTCCTTGTCAACCTAATGTAACTGAAGGAAAATTAAAAAAGCAACCATAAAGAGGCCATACACTCCAACCTCCGTATCACTTACAGATACTATTCTATTTAGAAGTTCCTATAAACAAGAAATAAGCTTAACTCCATTTTGACATCCCTATGCTAGGTACGACATCTCCTTACCGAAATTGGACTCTCGATCAAATGTCATTCAAGACCCTCAAGTATCAAGAATCTCATTCCAAAAATGTAGGTAAATGCTGTGTATTAATCGCGTAATTTGACAGCCTCTGTGGTGTGGTAGTTGAGCAGGTCAGCTCATAAGCCGGAGGCTGCGGGTTCGGTTCCCGCGGCAGGACAAGTATACAGCGTTTGTGTACAGAAAAAAAAGAGCAAACACTAACTTGTTCTAAGTCTAGGTGTTGTGGGACCATGGTCTTTATAGTTCCTGTGCCCCTAGACACAGGGAATCCTAGTTAGGATCCAGGATCTATGTATGTGATCATTGGCTTTATTATTATTATTATTATTATTAATTTGGTATAAAGATTATGTAGAATGTAAAAGTCATGGCCAATGTAAATAGGTAAGTGAACCACTTCGTTTGATTGCAGTTGTAATTGCCTTAAGCAAAGTGTAATTTGCCTATTTATTGATAAATTGCAATCATAAATAAATAATACATATAATACGTCGGCCTTTACGCTGGTCTACTTTGCCAGTTATTCTGCCGCCAAGCAGTAGTGTGCAAGCTTAACATTATGCGAACGGCTAGCTCTTCATATCAAAACATAAAAAAAGTTAGTCATATATCACACTAATATTATAAAGGTGAAAGTTTGTATGTGTGTATGCGTGTATGTTTGTTACTCCTTCACGCTCAATCGGCTGAATGGATTTAGATGAAATTCGGTACCAAGATAGCTTATACACTGGATTAACATATAAGTTACATTTTATCCCAGAAAAGTGAAAAGTTCCCGTGGGAGGAGCAAATAATTAAAATACTTTTTATCCGCGGGTGAAACCACGGGGCGCAACTAGTTTATAATAATTATAAGTTTAGTAGAAAATGAGTGTTAAATACAATAAATATAGGACAGCATTCTCATTTCTCTAGTTCTTAAATCCTATTACAAATTAATACATCTTCGTTTGTATAGTTCCTAAATAATAAATATTCTCACAAACCTCTCCAAAATTCTACACACACTGCATATATTAAACACACAAACATAATTGTAATTATGACACAACACAGTTTTCACTTACGTAATTCTAAGTACTCCTTGATTTCCTTAATTTACCTTAACGTTTTAAACATCTTAATTACTATTTAATTATTACTTCGTCTAAAACTTACTAAGCGTTTACGCATTAAAATGTGTGTAAATATCATGTTAGCTGTGTTCACATCTAGAGCTTAGAAAATTTGAAATAATAAGGAATAATGAAAGAAAAAAATAAAAGATATAATTTCTGTTTTGCAAAACTTAACTATTTATAATACCTACCAAGAAAATCACAATGAACGTTGAAAAGACCTCAGAAATCAAGAAACGGACATTCTTTCAATCTGCACAAAGCGTTTCGCTTCGACATTGCGCAGATGGCAAAGGAACGGAAAACCCTACCGTAACTTAGTTTTCCGAAAAATATATTCTAGAAGAATTAGATCAATGGTGCAGTATCTTTTAGGCAATTATGTTGTATCTTCGACCGCGTCGTCAGTTACCATCAGGTGAGACAATGGATAGGCCTTTTATAAAAAATACACAAGATTTCGATATAAAAAATGAATATAAGGTCTATATTAGGACAGCTAGGACAGCCTCTGTGGTGTGGTGGTTGAGTAGGTTGGCTCTTACCACGGAGGCGGCGGGTTCGATTCCCATGGCAGGAACAGTATTTGTGCTAAGTAAAAAGCGCAAATACTTGTTCTGAGTCTGGGTGTTGTGGGACCATGGTCCTCGTAGTTCCTGGGTCCCTAGACACTGGGAATCCTAGTTAGGGTCCAGGATGTATGTGATCGTTGGGCGTTATTATTATTATTATATTTTATACCTGTGATTTATTTATCATGACAGATAAACTATCTTTATTGAAACACCATATCTTTTAATCATTTTACAGAAAGTGAACAAACTTAACCAAAGGGTAACAATGGGCGGTGTTATCGCTCACAACAATCTCTTCCAGACAACCTTGCACGGAAAGGAATAACGCAGTAATATATGGACGGTGGTTTTCATATATATATAAAAAACACTGTGCATTTACGTACATACATATCAAAATAAATCAAATTTAAGAAACATGTTTCTATGTAATTCTAAAAAGCCATACCGCCCGGCCGCTTTCATAAACACATCTTCAAGAATCTTAAAACGTTAACTAGGTATTTAAATTTAGCATTTATCATTAACTAGCTATTTAAATTTGGCATTAAACACGTTAATAAGTCTAGCATTAAGATGATTTTCCACATGTTTTTACATGACCGATCGGGCTGAAATTTGGCATGCAGGTAGATGTTATGACGTAGGCATCCGCTAAGAAAGGATTTTTCGAAATTCTACCCTTAAGAGGGTGAAATCGGTGGTTGAATTACTTTCCCATAGGCCACGCCGCGGGCGAAGCTGCGGGCAAGCTCGTGAAATATAAAAGTATCAAGAAGGCCTTATAAACTAGTGTTGCAATGGGCGGTCTTATCGCTGACAGCGATCTCTTCCAGACAACCTTTGGATGGACAATATCAAATGCAAATGAGTAGACGGAGTTGGCTTGTTTCACTCGCGTTTATCTTTAACGCTCTTTATGTTTGATTTTCTAAAAGCATTTCATAGTAATCTATGATGCCTTTCTGTACTAAAGTTTATTGAAATACAACTTAGGTAAGCAACACCTTTGTTCCCTTTTCACCTTTTAATGGCTGAATCGATCTTGACAAATGTGGAATGGAGATAGTTTGAAGCCAGGGAAATGATATTGGTATATACACTAGTAAGTCTAAATACTTTCAAGGCTTTTTAATATTGATAATTTGGCAAAACAAAAAACCGCCCTTAGTTTTTTTTTTATTTGCCAACAATTTTGATTTTTTAATAACTGAATCATCTTTTATAAATAAAAATGAATCTCTATTTCCCTTGGTAATCGCATCACGCGTGAACGGATGAAACATTTTCACAAAGTCTGTTTTTGTTGTGTTTATTATTGTCAGAAGAAGGTTCTTATGAAAGAAAAAAACTAAGAAAGGAAATTATCACCACGCGGGTGAAACCGCGGGGCGCCGCTAGTCTATAGTAAAAAATATTGCTTATATTTCATGACTTTAATAAATAAAAAAGAAACCAAAATATAGCTATAAAAACCCTAAATAAACTATAATAAACAATATAAAGCGCTGTTATCATTATAAAATATTGCCAGTATATACCTAGGACAAAAAATTACACAATTCCTATTAAGCAAATAAACATCTGTCAATGGAGTTTTGGCGGGAAAACGAAAAAGATTGCGTCACCGCTTAGTATTATTTTCCAAAACTTTTGTTATTTTCAGTGTTAGTGCATAAAATTGGTGGCATTCTATTCGTTAAGTGCTGGATTACAGGCGTGAGTTTGGGAAAATGGTATAATGATGGTGAAACGTTTCTTTTCGTGTTGTTTCCAAAACTCCATAGAAGCTTCAAGTAAAGTTGTCACCACTTTACTAGGAGTATGACTTTGACTAGACTATGTCTTGACTATGACTTAACCTGATGACTTCGACTATGACTTGACACATATTTGCGTGAAATATCATTAACTTGATAAATTATCAATTACTTGACACTGGCTAAATACACAAAAGTGTGGAGCCAAAACATAAAAAAAACAACTGTCAAGAATAAGAGAAAGCATCGCATGAAGGCATGCGCTGAGATGAAAGTACACGGATAGGTAATCTACGAGTCTTATAATTGGGGTTTTATGCGTATAAATTGTTGATTGCTACTCTTTGTTCATTTTGAATACGTATTTGATCGTGGTATGCGTATTTCGTAGTACTATAAAAATTCGCTGCTAGTTTTCGCATAAACATCAATTTGTTATTAAATATTTTAATTTTGAATAAAAAAATTACGTACAATAGTTGTTATATGATAATGATCATATCAAATCCTTTATAGGGCAAGAATTCGGTTTGCACGACGCGCCACTAAAAAGCTAAGTTTTGCCGGTCTTTAAAAATATTATAAGCATACTAGCTGTGCCCCGCAGTTTCACCCGCGGATAAAAAGTAGTCTATGTGTTAATCGAGGTTATAAACTATCTGTGTTCCAAATTTCATACAAACCCATTCAGTAGTTTTTGCATGAAAGAGTGACAATTAAACATTCATCTTTGGGACCTCGGACAAGCGGATGAAGCGTCCGGTGGTCCTTCTGTTAATTCGCTTCTTGTTCGGAGGGAAGTGCAGAGTAGTGGCTCCAAGTAAAAGGTCGGAGAGTTGTAATACACAATACTTATATTTTAATTGGCGGAATCGTTAAAATACTAATACAATCTTTAAGTCATCTCCTCGTAAAATCCTAGAGTAAGTAAGGACCACGTAACGATGTCCCGTCGCGAGCGCAGAGTAAGATAAATGCAATCTCCCTGCCACAGAGCGCTGCGACGGGGCGGTGATCCACAGACTAACGGAACTACTTAATAACTAATAGCGGGATGATGAGGTGGCGTTTAGATACGCCACACATCCATTCATCCATACTCACTAACTTTCGCATTTATAATGTTAGTAGGATTATTATTTTACATTGTTAAAGCATGACGCGCGTTGCCTACTTTAATATTATTTAAACCTATCTCCAGTTAAATAATTCAAATTTATCGGTCAAAGTCAAAGGGTTTTATTGCAAATGGGCTAATTTATTGCACTTTTACATGTCATAATAATAACAGGTGCTTAAAATTAAGTTATTGTACTTTTTTTTAAACACGGCAATTTGCCTTTATTTTCTAAATACTACAATGATTTAATAACCAATACTAAAAACTACCTAATACTACTAATACAAAAAAAAATTGGACTATATACTGGCCGCGATGACCTATAGACAGTCCAAATGCTCCAGCCCACTACCAGTAGGTAGCGTACACAACATGCTGGCAGCATTGCCCTGTTGAATTGTAATGCTTATTCGTTGTGCCAAATAAGTGCCAGCATTTTGGTCACGCGTCGCGTCGACCAGACGCTAAAGTAACACCCCGTCGTCGCCGCCCGAGACACGTCTTGAGCGACCCGGATGATCCTATAGCAGCCGTAGTATCGGCTGCGCTAGGATCACCGGACTAGTCTAGCCCTTCTGGCTCAGGTACCGCTTTCGGCACCGGTATAGGATACCAGCGTAACACAATCAGACACCGACCCCGCCGGCGAGGTCGACGTACCCCCCGTAGGTTAGCTAGAACGGTCGCGACTTTCAATAGGGTCCACTCTTCCAGTGGACGTAGTCTTCTCGATCCTCTTATCCCGGCAACGGCCCAAGCCGAGGCTCGCACCCCAGGGGTGCCCTTGAGCTAGTTGCCTCCCACTTTTGACGGCTGGGCGCCCTTACCGCCCGCCCTCCCGCCCGGTGACGCTGTAAAGGTCGATAGAGACCAACAGCATTAGCTCGTTCAAAAAAAAAAAACCGCTAAAGTAATAAGTTATTGTACTATAATATAGTATTATAGTATGTAAAAACACGGATTAAAAGTAAGTAGGAATGTGTAAGGTAACATTCAAATAATAATGATGAAACAGTTTTACGAAATTGATAAAATTATCATGCAATTTCGCTTGTATCTTATCCTTCTCGTGGATCTCACGACAGCAATGCGAAATGAAGACGATTGACACGATCTAGACCAGACTCTCTCGATACCAAAGGTCACTAAATAACACCATAAAGCACTATACTGAATTTAAAATCTAGTGTAAGCTACACGGAGGTTGTAGCGTAAATCCTCTTTTTGATTGGTTTCTAGTTTTATTTAATTTTTTTGCTTCACACTTTTGTGTATTTAGCCAGTGTCAAGTAATTGATAATTTCTTAAGTTAATTTATATTGTATATACGTGTGTCAAGCCACAGTCCAAGTCATCAAGTTAAGTCGTAGTCTAGTCTAGTCATCATACTCCTAGTAAAGTGGTGGCAACTTTACCAGAAGCTTCTATGTAGTTTTGGAAACAACACGAAAAGAAACGTTTCACCATCATTATACCACTTTCCCACACTCATGCCTGTAATCCAGCACTTAACGAATAAAATGCCACCAATTTTATGCACTAACACTGAAAATAACACAAGTTTTGGAAAATAATACAATGCGGTGAAGCGATCTTTTTCGTTTTCCCGCCTAAAAACCCAATAACAAAGTTTATATCGGTTTGGGAGCTTTGATGCCTCAGACAGACACACACGATAAACTTAAAAAAAGAACATCACTCTTGTTTGTTGGAGGGTTTAAAAATAACGTGCTAATTCAAAGCGTATTTTTACTATTATGATTTAGAATATTATTTGTTGTTAAGATTTCATCTAGAACTTTCGATGTCATTGGAATATCGAACTTGGGTCAGGCTAAAGGTCCCAGCGGTGGTGCAATACTTATTGTCTTCAAAGGGTTGAGAAATAATGAAATTAGTTCAATGATAACATTTGGAGATATAAAAATCTTATGACATACCTATACATATTAAGTTGCTATAAAGGTTGACATAACACCTAACCTTTATTCATTATATATCAAAAGATTTGATCCTAAGTGACTGACAAACTGTTAAACCTACAGGCTTATCCCATTACTAAAAAATATTTTATAGTGGAAGAATACTTATTTTCAGATTAATTTGTAAAGGAAAAATGTAAATTACGAACAGAATTTGAACCCGCATCCATCCGTCTCTAAAGCCAGGGCATGCTTTTCTTAAGCTACCGTGATAAGTAACCTCTTAATACAAGTGACTGATTATACCACTGGATTTAGTATTATATATAACTAGCTTCTGCCCGTGGCTTCGCCCGAATGGCCTATAGGAAACGAAGATTTTTTTTCATAGATAATTCAACCACCCATTTCTCGCTCTTACGGGTGGAATTTCGAAAAACCCTTTCCTAGTGGATACCTACACTTTACAAAGAACACAACCACCAAATTTCAAGTCTCTAGGACCGCTGCCGCTGTGCGTTGATATATAAGTCAATCAGTCATGGATTTTTATATGTATAGGATAGAAAAAGATATTAATCTTTGGCGCCGAAGTCAAAGCACCATATAAATAGAGTATCAATACTTTACGAAGCACCCAACCAGGTGGTAGAACTTTTCTGAAAAGTTCGTTTAGCTAGGTACCACCGCTTTGCCAGTAATTCTGCCGCCAAGCAGTAGTGCGCAAGCACTACTGGGTTCCGGTTTGAAGGGCGCTGTAGCTAGTGAAATTACTGGGCAAATGAGACTTTATGATCTAATCTCACAGTCTAGTAATCTTATGCTAGACTGTGCTTATGTCTCAGAATGGCGTGCGCAGTGCAGTGTCACGCGAAACTATAATTTAGAGTTTCAAGTGTTATTGTAACTTATATGGGCAGTCGTGTTGCTTAACATCAGGCGAGTGACTAGCTCGTCATGTCATTTCGTAACATAAAAAAAACTAGCAGTATAAGCGTTAGAGGAATTACGCTCAGAGTAGATCAGATAGTTTCTCCCAAAATTTAGTTCACAATGGAAGCAAAAACACTACATATATCAATGTATGCGTCAGCGGCACAATACTGCACTCCCGTCAGCGTTATATTTATATGCGTGCAGAGATGTTGGTTTGTTAATCTGATCACAAATTTTGCCTTTTTTCAGGTGTTGGTCTGCACCGAACGAAGAACGTTTTAAAAACAAAAGGTAAGCTTTTTTAATATTCAATCAATTATCAGTTCTCTCATAAACTATTGACTTAATTAGATAACCACATAATTGTAGATGCATTGCCATATATGTTTTACCTTATTTATTTTTCGTTTGAACCATGTCTAAATTACCCGACTTAGACGTGATCTTTCGTACATTTGGCCTAAGGAAATTTGGTTTAAGTAACCACTGAACCTATCTGAATAGGAGGCGAAATAAATAGTTACACCTCGTGATGTAACTTACGGTTTTTATTTTTTAGTGTACACCTTTCCTAGTATAATTTTAAACAAGAAATAAAATGAACATATTGGGTTTTTTTTTGGCTCCACGCTTTTTTTAGCCAGTGTCAAATAATTGGTTTTCTCAAGTTAATTATATATTAAGTATGTACATGTGTCAAGTCAAATCACAGTCCACACCATCAAGTCTAGTCATAGTCTAGTCAAGTCATAATCCTAGTAAAGTGGTGGCAACAAAACAACACAAAAAAAATGTTTCACAATCATTATACACTTTCCCACACTCATGCCTTGACGAATAAAACGCCACCAATTTTATGAAATAACACTGAAAATATCACAAGTTTTGGAAAATAATACAATGCGGTGGCGCGATCTTTCTCGTTTTCCCGCCAATACTCCGTAGTGGGTATTGGAAAAGGTGTAATCAAATTACATGTCAAGCAAAATTATACATACAAAAACGAATTATTCAAAAACAGATTCAAAATAAAAAGGACAGTAAATAGGTTTTATGGTGGCGGTTAGGCAATTTCCATCTTTGTCTTTAGACATTCGTGGTCAGCCTGTTTAATTGGTCACAGAGTGCCTTTTTCTAGTCACCACGTTAGTCTGTGTCATCTCCATAGGTTCCCACGGTCCCATTGCTGGGCTTGTCTAAATAACGAGGATTAATGACTTACGATGAAGATATTTTGCAACTGACTGACGAATGTTCGAATTTACGGATTTATGCACTATAGTGATGGAAGGAATATGCCAATTAGCTTAAGGCTCTTGAAAAAAAAAACGAGTGTGCTTTAGACCACACCACTGAAGTTAAACTTTTTAGTTTAGCTCCATCCATCGGCTGGTAACTTTTTTCGCTTCTTTTAATGTTAATGTCAATTGTAAATTATCAATTTACCGGATATACCAACATAATACAAATATTTAACTTTTGCGTTAACCAACAACTTTCAACTTCCGTTCACCTCGTTACGCATTCACCAGCTTACTCCCCAAGTCAAGTGTGCCTAAAGAAGTTTTACTTCAAAAAAAAGTAATCAATTAAAACAAAAATATAAAAAAATTGCGTCGCCACAATCACCTTTGACCTATAACATCTTTCTTCGCAGCATCGTTCTCTGAGAACATTAGTTTAACCTGTCAATTAAGTATCTATGTACATAACCATGCCACCTACCTCACACTGTATGTAATTAGAAGATGTCTTTGTTACTGTCAATTAATATCATTCTTTTTCGTTGTATAATCCGCAAATTAGCCTCATACAACTTTTTGTACGGCACCATTTCCTGCGAGATATGATTTAGTTGTGTGATGTAATTTGACCTGATTTTCACAGGTATAGGGCAATGAGCATCCGTTTACGTAAAACTATGAGAAATAGGCTTGAAAAGGCTAAAATTTAGGTATGAAACTCATATAATAAGTCATTTAGAACGGCTTTTGCTTAACACTTTTTAAAATTTCGCGACTTGAACTCATATTATTAAGATAAAATTTTACAAAAAATATTAAAACATCAAAATTTCTAAATTGTGTTTTAATAATTTTTTGCATAGACCGTTTTATCTTTATAATACGGGCTTTAAAAAAAATCTATGACAATGGAATTTAGACAAAATTGGCGCTAGAAATATATATAGATAATTTTGAATCTGTAAACATTTTTTATGACAAATTTTAACACGCACTGATTTTCATGTGTCATATCTTGATTTAATGATATCACTGAATACAGGAAGAAAGTTTTTAATACATTACTATTTCAAATAAGTACAAAATATAAATGCATAACAAATTGAATAGCAAAGGAATGGAACAATAAATAAAAAGATACAACTAATAAAATGTGCACACAAATATAAATAAATATAAATAACAAATATTTATATATACTCTAACCTCAAATATTTGGTTTCGTCTCTAGTTAAAGGTTCTCTCTGTTGTATTAGAAATTGGCAAAGATAAAACCAGCTGGTCGATTATGTATCTCTGATTTCGATCAGTTTCAATATGAAATGTGTTACAATCATAGTTTTTTGACCATGCACGACATTTTTTGCAATGAAGGTCAGCAAAAGATCCATTGTAACTGCTAAAGCTTTTGACGTAAAAATTTTTATCGACATGGCCAAATTGCGATTACGAATTGCGTTTTGAAACAAAAAGACAACAATAATTGCGATTTTCATAGAAACAGGGTAAAGGTTGTTTCTTATATAGAGTAGTACTTAACTTTTCTTACTTTTAGTACTTGAATTTGATTTTTGTGCCTTATTCTGAAAATTGAGCATCTTCAACCCGTGAATTACCTACGAAATAAGTAAGTACCTACCTACATATAAGTAAAACGTACCGATAATAATAGTAGCTAATACTTTTGTGTTTGTAATTTATGTGTGGAAGCTTGTCACCATAGTTATGAAAAATATATTTTGTCGGTATAACTCAACATTAAGTGTTGTTGTATTTCAGGTAGAAATGTTGCGGGCACTTTTGTTGGCAAATGCGGAAGAAAATCGTCGCAAAAGACAGCTGAAACTGACGAGACGGATATTAAGGGATAGCAGCAACCCATTGAAAAAAAAACCCAACATCCAACTCATTTTGCTATCCTAAAATGAGTTTGTCCGTTAGTTTCGGCTGTCTAAAATTGCCTTCCAGCAGCTACACATCTCCCACATAGATCAAGAAGATGAACAAGAACTCAAAGTAAGGTTACAAGAATTTAATGGCAATTAATTATAGTAGAGAATTTATAATACTCGTACATAGATAGATTAACAGGGGCAACAAAAATAAACAACCCCAACAGCTAAATGATTAACCGAAAATTCAAATATATAGGTACGTAGGTAACTAAGTACTTGAGATTTTTTTTTTAGATTCATGCCCATAAATTGAAATACCTATGTACCTAATGTGTGTCACTACACTACATTACACTACAAATTTAATGAAGTAAATTTCGTTTCGTTCTAAATTATATAGTAATCTAATCATGTTACTAAATTGTAGGTCCTGGCGGCTTTGGCGTTTTGTGGACATGGCTTCTACCAGCGAGGCGTAGGTACCTCTCACCTTCATAATATATACTAATCAACATTGGACTCCCTGGAAATCCACCTAAAATATAAAGCATTTTCTCAGTGGAAAAGAAGGGATCATATAATGCCCGAGTAAGTATGCAATCTATGTCGCTTTCAAAAATATTTATTAGGTCTCAAAAAAATTGATTATAACTATTATGTTTTTGTCGAATTATATTTTACATGACGATAATATAACATACATTTGTCTTTCAGATTTGTGAAATGCGCCTTGATGTCCTCCACATTGATTCATCCTATGATGGTGATGCCCACGACAGGAGCCCAATTGAAGTTTGTGTGGAGCAAATTGTAGGCACTGCAGCGTGTCAGATTATAATTTACAGTAAATCAAGACAACATCCGAAACGCAGATGACAGAGCATTGCTGGTAGAGATAATGGGCGGCAAGACAAGATTGAATAAAATACTCTTAGTTGGAATTATACTTTTATGTGTTCATTACACAAATGTTTGTCCTGGGTGGCAATCGAATCCACAATCCACAGTTCAGAAGGCAGGGTTACTACCAATCAAGCTATCGGGCCAGTCAAATATAATGTACATAAAATATACTTATTTATATTTATTGTACATTTGAAAGTAACTCTAATCTATTTGTTACCATTTCACACATAAATGGCTCAAATAGTTTAAATGAAAATAAATAAAAGTCTTATCAAAATGTTATACTTTTTTAATATAACTACTTTTTATTTATTTATTTATTGTTCAAAGTATATAAAATTACCATGTGCTTAATACGAAATACAGCAAGCTTATAATAAATGAGTTTGAAAAAAGAATTTCTCATTCCCACTACCGGTGCTAGCAATCAGGTACAATGCAGAATGCCTATTCTCCACCACCCTGTGCTGATGTACCTGAAATACAATTACATATTATGGAACAGAGTAACTCGTTATTGCATAAACCAACATTAAAACTTTACATTAGAGTACTATAGCAGCACACTTTCAGTGGGCCTTACTACTAAAAGTGATCACTCCTATATCAATCAATCTAAAGCAATCTTTGGGCGGACAATTATGTTATATTAGTCAGATAGTTAACTATAATGATGATTTATATTGATGTTTATAAACTTGATAACCTACACCAAAACCGCCAGCAAATACCATACAATAGAAAATTGCATCAATCATCATCAAGATGTTTAGAAGTATTGAGAAGTTACACATTACATATACATGCCGGCAGGCTACATCATACTTTGTTTAGTACATGTAGAAAATAGGTAGATGTTCATTATTGCTGATAAAACATGTAATTCAGCCACAAGCTTCAACTTTTTGGTTTTGTTTTGCAGCTGCTTTATAATATGAATAACACAATTGATTTTGCTTACCTTCCAATGGGGTACTGGAGATTAATCTCCAGAACTTGAAACGGTACTGCATGCTTGATGGACGGAGGATGGCTCAGCCGATGTTACTGAAATAAAAATTTCTATTCTGTACAATAATTAACAAAATTATTCATATGATATGTAGCACAATATTACATGAATAATCCATAAAGCAATACAACTATGCTCACATGACTAGATGGCTGAACCTATGAACCTGTAAGTATGCATATAGTTTGAACTTTAAATCCTTGGGAAAACATTGACTTTTTAATGCAATATCAATAAATCGGTAGTTGGATACATTTGAGTTTTAAATTACACACTAAATAATCCTTAGCCACACCATTGATTACTAGTGGTTGAATATTCATTACGGATTGAAAAGTGTTAATTAAGGTTCAGTACATAGCAGTTGTGTAAAATAAATGGCAGATATGTTCATTGCTGTAATATTATGATTATCGAGTTGTGATGTTCATGCATATTGTTTACATTTCAAACAAGTACACAGAGAAAAAAGTAAATTACCCGTTTCCACTGGTCGGGAGTTCTTTTGGCCCCTTCGCCACAAGCATTTTGGGGGCGAAACAAAGTCTACCACTCTTTAAGAACTAGCTGCTCGATATAACACAACAATTCACTGATTCAACTTCAACTCTGACTAGACGACGATTTCATCAATGTCTCCAATACATACAAGAGATTCTTTTAGTGTTTTAACACCGCAATTGCACGTATTTACCTAAAGACAATGTTAATTTAGTAATAAACTCTAAATATAAGCACCACTTCACTTCGCGGCCATTCATCAGCTAATTTTTTTTAATGTTTTGGTTCCACACTTTTGTGTATTTAGCCAGTGTCAAGTAATTGATAATTTATCAAGCTAATGATATTTCACGCAAATATGTGTCCAGTCACAGTCGAAGTCATCAAGTCAAGTCATAGTCTAGTCAAAGTCATACTCCTAGTAAAGTGGTGGCAACTTTACTTGAAGCTTCTATGGAGTTTTGGAAATAACACGAAAAGAAACGTTTCACTATCATTATACCATTTTTCCACACTCACGCCTGTAATCCAGCACTTAACGAATAGAATGCCACCAAATTTATGCACTAACACTGAAAATAACACAAGTTTAGTAAAATAATACAATGCGGTGACGCAATCTTTTTCGCTTTCCAGCCAAAAAAAACAGCTAATTTTTCATGAACGTAATAACATTTAGGGATGCCCGATACGATATATCGTAATATCGATACAGCACTATACGATATGTCGATATTTAATACTATATTCGGGCCATACGATATGTTCGATATATCGTATTCGTATAAAAATATAACATTAACGTATCGCATCAAACTATAACAATGTTTTACAGTTTATAATTTAAAAATTCTTGTTCATCGTGACAAAATGATGATAAACAGTGCCGCCATTGAATATATTGTTATTCGTAATAAAAGATATCGCTAACAAAAATGTTTATAGAACAAGAACACCCGACTCTTGTTTAGAAATTTCGATTACATATTTAAATACCTATATCTTTAGACTTTGTAATACTGTCAAATATTATCAATGAAAGTTTCCTCAGATTCCTATTTAATAAACTATTGAAAAACTTTCAAAAGTTACCCCTTTGCATTGATGTACGCTTATTCTGCCCTCCTAAGCATAACCAACGCATGCGCCTGTTGGCGAGTTTTGAGAATAACGCACCTAAAGTTTTTTATTTTCTTTTTGCTGTCACGCCTAAACTAATCAATATATTCAAAACATTTTAACTTTATATGATGTTAAAAAATGTTCACTTTATTATGTTAGAGCACAATTTATCTATTTAATTTTATTTATATTAAAATAACCCCCAAAACTTATTTAGATTAGTATACATAAAATATTTTTCATTCAATTACTAAGCATAACCAACGCATTCTCAGCGATTGCCTAAGAAAGCTTTCATAAACGATGTGTATATTATAGCAAATAGCTCCTTTACTAGTTATTATGAAATATCCATGTATAAACTGTGTGTTGCTTCAGTATTTTATAAATTTAATTAAGATAAACATACACATACACCTATTTTGCGGATTAGGCTGTATCTTATTTATGTATGCTGCAATTATATCAGTGGACGTATGACAATAATAATTATAGTATTAGAGCCGGTATTATAAACAAAAATTCGATAAAATCGAATAAATTATAAAATAAGCATTTATGCATAAGTTTACTCAAAATTGTATCACTTTATAATACCTTTTTTATAAATAAATACAAATACCAGCTATATTTAAGTGTATTAAATATAGCTGCAGTATATATAAGAATTATAATTATTGAGATCGTAGTTGAGATGATTACTAACATTAATAACATTAAAACCTTACATTGAAATAATTGGCCCTTCTAGTCAAGATTACAAAAATACAGTACCTAAGTGCATATATAAATATAAATACAGACTCTTACGTTCCTTATGCTTAGGATTCCTAACGCAACTACCTACTAAAATGGTACTGTGTATATAATATTGTAATGGACAATGCGTTGCTTATGTCTAGGAAAAGGATGTAAAGTTAGCGATTGCGCTACTTATACCTATCAATAAATTGATAACTGACAGAGATAGAAAAAAACGGGTAATTGATCTAGATAGATCCCGCTGCACTGCAGTACATCCTGAATATGTATACAACTCATTTTCACCAAAAATGGCGAATTCGTTAGTTATCTTTAGGAGGGCAGTATTATATCTCATATCGATAGAAAAGCATGCGATACCGACGCGGTCCGATATATCTATACAAAGGGAAGCATTAACATCGCGTATCGATTCAAACGATTTCGATAAAGTTATAATGCGATATATCGATACAGAACACTTTTTTGGGCATTCCTAATGACATTTACTCGGGAGTTAGGGCGGGAACGCGAAAAAGATTGCGTCACCGCATTGTATTATTTTCCAAAACTTGTGTTATTTTCAGTGTTAGTGCATAAAATTGGTGGCATTCTATTCATTAAGTGCTGGATTACAGGCGTGAGTGTGAGAAAATGGTATAATGATGGTGAAACGTTTCTTTCCGCGTTGTTTCCAAAACTCCATAGAAGCTTCAAGTAAAGTGGCCACCACTTTACTAGGAGTGTGACTTTGATTAGACTATGACTTGACTTGATGACTTCGACTGGTACTTGACATATATTTGCGTGAAATATCAGTAACTTGATAAATTATCAATTACTTGACACTGGCTAAATACACGGAGGTGTGGAGCCAAACATAGTAAAAAAATGACATTTACTGTCACAGATAACCCAATATATCTGTGTTCACTGTTGACATTGGCTAAATTGTAGTTACCATAAAGGCCATTAACCAAGAGTTGAAGTTGACCTTTATTGTTTCGAATAAAACCATAGACAAAAAAGCCGCAGAATACAACCATATAGAAATGTATACCAAGTTAAACGTGTGTTCTATTATAATCTAGCTTTTTAACGCGGTCGAGTTAGCTGCAACTTCACATAGTAAGCTATCGATAAAAACTCATTGTAATCGAAGATTTAAGCGCTACGTGATCCCATACTATTGAATGCTACTTGTTTCAGTTCCAATAGATCAGCATCAAGTTGGTGTTCGCAACAGAGATTCATGATAGGCCTACAGATAACACTTCGATTGCTAAATGCAGTGTCTATTACTAAGGCCAATACAGTTTAAGGTTTTATTTCCACAAATGTCAAATATTGATGTACGTTTAAAATGTTAGTAAAGATTTATTTGTTGACAGTAAAATTATTAAGTAGTAAATGGTTACATTTATTGACATTTAAGATAAATTAGGGCAAGTGCATTAAAACTAGTTGCAGTATATGCCAAGATCACACGTTGGTCTTTGAAGCGTGAAATGTCTACTTACTAATTGGGAGGTAGATACATGGGTAGATAATAGATATATATATATTTTTATTATTTATTATTATGTATTTTTTTATTTTTTTGTTTATATGGTGTAGTAGTTTAGCAGGTCGGCTCATAACCCGGAGGCGGTGGGTTCTATTCCCGCGACAGCGAAAGTATATGTGCGCAGAAAAAAAAGCCCATATACTTGTTCTGGGTCTGGGTGTTGTGGGACCATGGTCCTCGTAGTTTCTGGGTCCCTAGACACAGGTAATCCTAGTTAGGGTCCTGGATCTATGTATGTGATCGTTAGGCGTTATTATTATTATAATTTGACCCATATTTTCCTATACTTTAAAGTTACAGGGCTATAATTATAATTCAAAATATTATATATAGCCTCCAATCAAATAACAACACTCCGATATCATCTTGTAGATCATACTATAATTAACAGGCCTACCATACAATTAGTAGCAGAGTATTATAAACTATTGTTTATGTTCACTGTTATCGTATACATATATAAAGTAGAAGAAAAGATGCGTGTTTGTGTTGCCCAATAGCGAAAGTTCAAGGACGTACCGTCTTGTAGTGGTAGCAGAAGAAGTAGAGCGGTATACTTTTCTGACAAAAAGGTGAATATTTACCAGATATATTAAACACAGAAATGTAGTTTTGGCGAGAAAACGAAAAAGATCGCGTCGCCGCATTGTATTATCTTCCAAAACTTGTGCTATTTTCAGTGTTAGTGCATAAAATTGGTGGCATTTTATTCGTTAAGTGCTGAATTACAGGCGTGAGTATGGGAAAGTGGTATAATGATGGTGAAACTTGGTGGTTTCTTTTCGTGTTGTTTCTAAAGCTCCATAGAAGCTTCTGGTAAAGTTGCCACCACTTTACTAGGAGTATGACTAGACTAGACTATGACTTAACTTGATGACTTGGACTGTGACTTGACACATTATATGATATTAATTAACTTGAGATATTATCAATTACTTGACACTGGCTAAATACACAAAAGTGTGGAGCCAAAACCAAACAAAAATAATCACAGAAATACGGTATGAAATGGGAAAACTTAAATTTTGTATTTATTTTTGTATCGAAATTAAGATATTTCAACCAACATTCTAACAGTCACCAAAAGTAAGTGTACAAATCCTATACCTTTTTCAATACACCCTTCTATTTACGATATTTAAATATAACGTCATATTTTGTGAAATTCATTTACAAAGTTAGTTATTATCAACGAATAATAATAATACTAATAATAATATAATTAACTAGTGATGTCCCGTGGTTTCATCCGAATGGTGAAAATATTCTAATTTTCCGCTCAATTTTCTTAATTTTTTCTTTCATAAGAACCTTCTCCTGACAATAATAAACACAACACAAAAGAATTAGCGAAAATATTGCATCCGTTTACGCGTGATGTGATGGGAATAGAGATTCATTTTTATATATAGAGATCTAATAATAATTATTATTAATACAATAAATTTTAAATACTTAAATAATTTATATATTTTCTAATACATACAGTGAAATTCCACTACGTACAGATAACACAAATCTGAAATTTTTACATATATTGCGGACGCTACTTTCACACAGTGGCCGAGATCAACACTGCAAAGGCCAGCTTCCCATGTCGTTGTTGTTGTACAGACATTCAGACAGCCACATTTTGTACGCTTATAGTATAAGAAGGCAGATGGTTGCACCAAGGTCGGATTTAATTGTCTTAAGTTCTCTGCAAAAATGCGTTCTACATATTAGATTATTTTACTACTTGGGCGTAGCTAACGTAGTACTAATAATAAATCGGACTTTTTAAGAATTGTTCTCACAAGATTTGAGTAAGTATTTGAAGTATAACTTCTTTACTCACGCTTGACTTGGGGAGTAAGATGAATGCGAGGCGAACGGAAGTTGAAGTTGGTTCACAATGGAGATTTCCATTGTCAATATAACAAGGTTAAAAAGGAATAATACTTTTTAATTATGTTGGTATGTCCGGTAAAATGACAATTTACAGTTGTCAAGATGGCGACAGTAACATCAAACAAAGCAATAACAAAGTTATACCGGCCGATAGATGGAGCTAAATTAAAGAAATTTTATTTCAGTCGTGTGGTCTAAAGCACAATCGTTTTTTTTTTATCTTAATCTAGATGCTGCCACCAGTGTATAGGATTCGTACTGACTTATATGATCACAACAGTTATAGGTCATCCGGTAAATATACAACTAACTGTTAATATACAATATAATACTAATGATAAGTGGCTAAGCAATGGACATTTAAAAAACCTGCATAATCGGAATCGACAATAGATTGCGTGTGTAGAATCCATGGATTTATAAAATTAAGCGCTTCTACCAAAAAACATGTACAGGTTGCAAGATCCTTACAATGCAGGCATGACTGCCTCTGTGGTGTGGTGGTTGACCACAGTTCCACTCACAACCTGGAGGCGGTGGGTTCGATTCCCGCGGCAAGACAAGTATTTGTGTACAGAAAAAAAGCGCAAGCGTTGTGGAACCACGGTCCTCGTAGTTTGTGGGTTCCTAGATACAGGAAATACTATTTAAGGTCCAGGATCTATGAAGGTGAATGATGGGCGTTATTATTTATTTAAAAAAATGCACAGAACCTTTGCAAAGGTTTTGTTGTGATTTTGTTTTTTTTTTTGCCTCCACACTGTATTTAGCCAGTGTCAAGTATTTGATAATTTCTCAAGTTAAGTCAAAAGTCAAGTCAAGTCACAGTCCAAGTCATCAAGCTAAGTCAAGTCATACTCCTAGTAAAGTGGTGGCAATTTTACTAGAAGCTTCTATGGAGTTTTGGAAACAACACGAAAAGAAACTTTTCACCATCATTGTACCACTTTCCTACATTCATGCCTGTAATCCAGCAATTAACGAATAAAATGCCACCAATTTTATGCACTAACACTGAAAATAACACTAGTTTTGGAAAATAATACAATGCGGTGACGCGATCTTTTTCGTTTTTCCGCCAAAAAACATTGTAATTTAGTTGTATATAGCTAGCATATACTTCAAAACAATTCAAAATCAGGAACAACGTTATGATCAAGAACGTAAAATGAGGTCAAACAAACAGTCGTCATTGTCACTTACAAAGTTTACATTACCAACCTTTTTACTAAATTGTTACATTCGCACGCCCCAAAATTGTTTTAATCATTACATCGCTCCAACATCGCTTTTCCCAGAACATCGTTATATAACAGCGCCATCTATCGTGGGAACCATTGTTCTGATCGAGATATTGAGACACGGACGCAACGAAATGTGCGAAGATTAGAAGTGTTAAATGTTGGACTGTCTAATTATGAAATGTAAAGGGCTTTCTGGAGACATTTGCAAAATACCAGCTTATTTCATAAATACAAGAATAACCAACTTAAATCCTTTATTATATCCACATAAATGTATCGGATGTACACCACTTTGGTCTATGCAAGAATGACCTAAATGTACTCTATACAATATCTCTATATTATAGTGTACGAGCTTCTGCCCGCAGCTTCGCCCACGGCTTGGCCTATAGGAATATAACTCAACCACCCATTTCACCCTCTTAAGGGTGGAATTTCGAAAAATCCTTTCTTAGCGAATGCCTACGTCATAATATCTACCTGCACGCCAAATTTCAGCCCGATCCATCCAGTGGTTTGGGCTGTGCGTTGATAGATCACTATGTCAGTCAGTCAGTCAGTCAATCACCTTTGAGTTATATATTTTGATTAGATTATATAATATTATATATCTATCTTATCTTATCTATGCATATAAAAATGAATCTCTATTTCCCTTGGTCATCGCATCACGCGTGAACGGATGGAACATTTTTGATCATACTTTTGCGTTGTGTTTATTATTGTAAGGAGAAGGTTCTTATGAAAAAAAAACTAAGAAATTCGAGCGAAAATTAGAAAATTTGGTAAGGCGGTTGAAACTTCGGGTGCAGCTAGTATGGTATAAGGAAGTTAGAAATCTTTCCATTACTATTAGGTATATTCAGTTATGCCCGTTTGATAGCTCATAACCATTCCCCGTAATGAGCCAAGCCAAGGTTCGCATCCCAGGAGTGCCTTTGAGCTAGTTGCTTCCCACTTTTGACGTCACCTTATGCAAAATGATGTTTAAAGGTCGGCAGAGACCAACAGCATTAGCACGTCAAAAAATTTTGGAAAAGTTATTCGAGCCATAATCAGTCATCAGTCATCTTTGAATAAATAACACTTTTGAAATTTTCGTGTCTTGAACTCATTTTGTAAAGATAAAACGAATCTATTCGCGCACAAAAATTCCCTTCAAACACCCTCGTGACCGCGGCCAATGTAACTTGGTCAAAACGTCGAGGTTAGTCAAAATAATCTTTTGATAATTTTTGTACGCGAATAGACCCGTTTTATCTTTACAAGATGCTTTATAAATCTTCTAAAACTATACCTTCGAACCATAGGACCGTTGCTAAGGACCTGAATGTAAATAAATGCTTGTTCTCTACTTACATTACATAATTCATTATGAGCTAACTTAACACAAATTCAGATACTTTTGAACTACTAAAATCGAACCTACTTAAAGAACAGTGTTCTTTGAAATCAGTGGTAGAGTGTTCTAGAACTAATTTAATAACTAAATAAACAGAAACTAGTATCACCTAACTCAAATGTACTGTAGTCACGTATATTCATGGAAAATAAAAAGAGAAATTTCACCAGAACTTCAAAGCAAAATTGCGACCAGCTTTTCAATTGTACGAGTCGCGCCAGCGCCTTACCCAGGTATTATGTACCAACATGCCTCACGAATTACAGATTTGCGATGTCATGAACTGTTGTAACCTGTTTCCAGTTACAAAAACTGCACTACAATGCGGAACTTAAACACCAAACGAAAACACAAAACACACTGACGTCTCCAAAAATGTAACCTCTCTCTCCAAAAATGGCATCTTTTGATATTTAACAAAGGACTTGAACAATAAATAAAGTAACGAGTAGTTTAACAAAAGGTTTAACAAATAGTCTATATCTTACATCATAATCTTATTAGATAGTAAGCTTTATTATGATATCAATAGCTTCATGTTAGAGGTTAGACAAACAGTGTCATAATGTTGGGACAATATTGTATTGTTATGTATTGTTCTGCAGCAGACAGTTTGTTACAATACAATGACAAGTGTATTACAAATATGTTTCATTGTGAATACTGAATATGAAAGTAATCTTTCTTGCTCCATAAGTTGTGATAGAAATTTATTAAATTCGGAATATTTAGATACGTTTTTATTAATTTAGTTTGAGCTTTTTACGGTACGCTGATATTTTTATTTTTTCGTCACATGTTTTCTAGTTGAAAAAAAAAACCTTTACAAATATTTTTCCATTTTTTTTTCGTTTTTCTATTTGTTTTGTTACGTTATGGAGCCAAACTTATTCCCCTATTAATGATAAATAATAATTGATTATTTCTATTTAACTCACGCAACTTTAAGAACAAATATAAAAACCCATATTTATGAATACCTCACAGACTAACATACTTAAAAATTAATTGATACATACAAGTTGCTGATTATATAAATTTATGAAAGTTAAAATTGTCTATCTGTGAATTCTGTAATTATGTGATTGTGTTTCATGCTGTAACAGCTAAACCAACTTGGCTGTAATTTTGCACATTTATCAGTAATTTCCTCTAAATTTATATTAACATCTTTACGGTTAGTAGTAAACTCTGTTTGTACCTAAAATAATAAATAAATATGTGTGGAAATTTCATACAGCGCTATCTAGCCCCAAACTAAGCAAAGCTTGTACTATGGAAACCAGATAGATAACTGATACAAGACTTGGATATGTTTGTAAATATATACACATAAAATACAATATAACACCTATATAGGCAACTGTGACGTGTTAGTAAAACATAAGCAGACTAATACAATTTGAATCAATTTCTAATGTCAAAGGTTAAGTAATCAAAGCCATGTTATGACAAATGGTGCTCTTAGCTCGGACACTGTTACATAAGTCGATCGTCAAGATATTGATCAACTATTGTTGGATATGTCATGTTATTTGGTGATGATGACTATGGGTCAGTTGCTAATAGAGAAAGCTAGTACCTAATTGTTTTGATTTGACTGGCCTGAGCTCAGTTGGTAGTAGCTCTGCCTTCTGAACTATAGGTTGTAGGTTCGATTCCAAACATTTGTGTGATAAACATAGGTGTTTGTTCTGTGTGTGGGTGTTATATAGTATTCTATGTATGTATTTACAAACAAATAGTGTATAAGTATTGTATCAGTTATCTGGTTTCCATAGTACAAGCTTTGCTTAGTTCAAGACTAGATGGCGTTGTGTGAGATGTCCATACATTAGTTTTATTATTAATGTGTCCATTTTCTGGATATTCCTTTAGCAGGATATTACGGCATCCCGGGAAGATATGGGGTGGTCCTTTTCTCAAACCGGGACCACAAGGCAAAATGCTTATAAATTCATTTTGCTTCTTCTCTGTGTGAACACAAAATTCAATTTAGTAATCCTTGACACTAACGTAATCACACATAACAGTATCAATAGAAATATGAGAACGGAAAAAAATACATTTAAAAATGCATTTTGCAATGTACTTCCCACGCGTAACCAAAAGACAATTGTTTTTTTAATTAGGTAATTAAACTATTTTTCGACTATGCCGCTAATATCGGTCAAGTACGCGCAAATATTTGTTATGATTCTTAATTAATGGCTTTATTACGACATTAAGTTTTGCTTAATTTTAGGGCATACATGAGAATGTGCGACCAAATGTGACAGAGATATCGTAAGCGGCTGAGATTTCTGTATATAAATTGCTAACTTTATAAGTAGTTATTGTTTCTCGCTGGTGTAACTTTGTCCCGCGTTTGTGTCGTTATTTTGACAGTTAAGTATTATCCCATCAACTTTAAGTAATTAAGTCTTATTTTACGACTTAAGATTATATTGGTATGATGAAAGATGCACAATATATGGAGCGTAGGTATCAAACTAATAAGTAATATCTTGAGGCATATAAAAATAGAAGAAACATGTTTAAAAGTCTAACAGATGCATACTCTGTGCGCAGTGCAGTGTCACGCGTAACTCTGTACTTCAGAGTTCTAAGAGACACTGAAACTGATATGGGGAGCCGTGTCGCTTAACATCAGCCGAACGGGTAGCTCGTCGTGTAAATTCTTAACATAAAACAATACTCTACATAATTTAATATACTTACCTAGTTGCTTTTATTGCATCTTAAAATATATTCAATATAAAATTTTTCTTTACATTAAAAATGAATCTGTCTAACAAAGTTTGCATGAACAGAGTTTCGAAAAGTTGTCGAAAAATCTTTAGCCATAAGCTTCTTAATATTCTTTAGAGTCAAACGTGAATCGCAAATGAATTCTAGATGCTAATCTTCCCATAGTTCCAATGTTTGAAATGTTCCTGATTGCCAACCGTAGGTATTCTAATCCTAATCTTCCTAGGATTATCACCAGGATATCTTTTAACCACTCCAACAATACCTACTACCTCATTTGCATTACCGATTGGCATCAGCATGGCTAAAATAACGCCATTGGCACATAGAACTGATAGAAATACTCATGGATTAGCAGTTAAGCAGATACAAACATGTGCCTAAGAGCATTACGAGTATGTTCTACATACACATGACGTAATAACAAACTCGGCTAGTTAAAAGTCCTAAAGATTTTTTCAGCCGATTGGAATGTGACCATGACTCAGTTGGTAAAGCGTCTAATTCGGTGAGTTGGAAGGCGTGACATCAAATCCCATTGGCTGCTACAACTATAGGAAATATAATATCTTTGTAGATTATTTCTAATAAATAGATCATCCATCTTCAAAGCTTAAAATATTTAAAAAATCTTCAAGCTATGAGACGTTAGTCTCTTATTAAAACATACCTAAAAACTATAGAACAAGTGCAATGTATTTTTGAAGAAAACTAACTAGGAGTGCCTCAAGGCAGTATTCTTGGACCACTACTATTTCTTGTCTACTTTAGTGAATTCTCACATATTATAAAACACCTATATAATCCAAATAAATTTTGACAGAGATATAAGGTAACAAATATAGAAGAATACAAACGAATTGAGATCCTTAGTACCGCCAAATTTGAATATCTTCCGTAAAGCATTCACTTTACGTACTTGCCTTAGCGATAATTGCACCAATATCCTATTTAACTCGAACGCCTCCAATTTCCCAATCAAGCACTTAACCTTGTAAAGGTAATCTGTACACTGCATTGCATGTGATTGTATACACACAATGAAAGGCCGTATTTTCTATCTCGTTTCACGCTCCCTGCGCGATGGCAATCTTCGAGTACGAGTGTGTAGGCACATCCTCCCGATATGTTTACAAGGAGGCTAAATAGACTGTGTCGATTGTTTGCACTGAAGTGTACTCGTAAAAAAACAAAAGCCTTGCGGTTTGCAGATTACGAGTTTGATTAGAACCTTGTGTTAGTACATTTTTAGTGAGTTTTTTTCGTAAATTGCCTGACGTGAAATTAGGATTGAATTGAACTAGGATTTACAATTCAAAGAGAGATAGAGAGACAGGAAGAGACAGAAAGAGAGTGTTATAGTTTTACATCAGTCAAGGTCATCATCATTATTTAACTGTAAAGTTTCTTGTAGCTTCTTCTTTACAGGTGTAATCGAAGCTACGGATCGGAGTTTTCTGTTCTGCATTGTGCCGGATTGCTTGCACCAGTAGTGAGAAAGAAAACTTTTTTTTTTAAACTCATATATTGTAATGGGTTTGCTATATAATATTTGACAATAAGCACTTGAAATTGAATCTTATTACAAGACTGCTTACGTCTCAGGATGATGGGCGCAGTGCAGTGTCACGCGAAACTTTATAGAGTTTTGAGTGGCACTACAAATATTATCGACAGGCGTGTCTAAAATTTGGAAAACGACTAGAACTTCAGATGTAAAAAAAATATATTTTCAAAATAAGAATTATGAATGAAAATGAAGGAAGATTAATATTTTACTACTTCCGAAAAAAACAATTGAATTCTCCTTCGTGATATTTCGAAGGTAGCGCGTAAGTAGATAATACGTTTCTCGCTGATCTACCATTATTGCCTTCACACTACAAATTGTAGGCATTTATAGATGAGTGCTCCATTAGATGTGGATCATCTTTGCAAAAATCGTGACACCTCAGAGTATTTTTACTATACGTACCTATATATATAGGGTGTCATAAAATTTAGATGAATACTGATTAAAGCGTATTCCTTTTTTGAGGTACATTATTATTGTATTAGTTATTCTTACACTTGTAATAAATCTCTCTTTGTATAAATCCTCTCCGTCCAAAAGTTACCTGGAAGAGATCGCTTTTAGCGATAAGGTCGCCCGTTGTTCCCCACTACTTGTGTTTCATTGTATTATTTGATATTTTTGTTATTATGTGGTGTGTACAATAAAGAGTTTATCTATCTACACTAAATAACCACTGCCCAAAAATGTCTTTAGGTATAAATTTTGATTCGGGAAAAGATGCCGTTTTATATTATTTATCTGGTTATTCATTCATCCTATGAAAATAGGATAGAATATTTGTTTTTTTACGTATTTTATTATTTCAAAATGTTATGCAGAGTTTTATTCATATTAAGAGCTTTTACTTTTTCACATTAAAAACTTTTTGGAGAGAAGTCATACTCTTAGTAAAATGGTTAGTTACAAACGTCTACAAATTCCTCCACCCTGTACACTTATTGATGCACCGACCTTGCTTTCATTCTGCGCCCATGTTCTTGCTAAAACACAATCTTGAAAAATTACAGGCATTGCCATTTTAAACCTTATTTTTCAGTTCGTTAGGTTTATAATGATTGTGGTTTCAGCTTAAGTGTTAGTGGGATTTGGATCAATGATAATTTTTGGAATTTTGAGGTTGAAACGTCTTTGATTTTTATAAGGAAGTTAAGCGAAAAGTAATAAATCATTAATTTTATTCAACTTTACATGTAGGACTAACATTTCAAAATTTTGATCCCAGTTTTTAACGGTTTTACAAAAACATGGTATCTTTCTATTACTAGTAATAAAGAAATCTTTACTAATCACGATCACTATTTGTTTGTTAGTTTGTTTGTTTGATTGTTTATGTGGCTGTTGGTTATCACGTCAAAACGGCTGCACTGATCTGGCTGAAATTTTGCATACAGATTACTAACATTACTAAGATGAGCTTACGATACTTTTTATCCCGGAAAAGATAGATAGACAGATAAACTGTATTGACACAAAGATAACGAAATACAAAACAGGAAAGCTTATAAGTAGGTTACAATGGGTGGTATTATCGCTAAAAAGCGATCTCTTCCAGACAACCTTTGGATGGACAGAGATAGATCAATGAGCATGGACGATGGTGCTATAAAATAAAATTTACTATATACATACTAAGATAAATATACAATAGTAACTACTTAATATATACAATACATACTATTTTACTAGGTGGCAGGACTTTGTTGCAAAGTTCGTCTAAGTAGGTACCACCTAGGTTAGTAGGTTGGTAGGGTGGTAGGCTTTGCCAGTTATTCTGCTGCCATGCAGTAGTGTGCAAGCACTACTGTGTTTCGGTTTGAAGGGCACTGTAGTTCGTATAATTACTGGGCAATTGAGACTTTATGGTCTGATCTCACAGTCGAGTAATCTTATTACCAGACTGTGCCGATGTCTCAGGATGATGTGCGCAGTGCAGTGTCGCGCGAAACTATGTTTTAGTGTTCCGAGTGACATGGTTCTGTTATGGGCAGCCGTGGCGCTTAACATCAGGTGAACGACTAGCTCGTCACATCATTCACTAACATAAAAAAACTACTACTATACATAATACAAATACACATACATATATATACTAAAGATATAGTGAAGGCTGCTAGAGAGATAAAGTGCTTAATTGAAATATAACAACTACCGCGGGAAAATGGGTAAAATACGAGTGAAACTATAAGTCGCGTGTAGTAATTATAATACTCATAGAAACCATCAAATGCGATATAATAAAAGAAATACGAAAGCCAAAGTCTCTATAAAACATAGTTATCACCATTATAATAGCAGTATACAAAACTCAGACATACATACCGACTGTCCAATTATATAGACAGACTTGTCTTATGTTTGCAACAAAAAGAAAGTTCTCTAATAATGTACTTAGTAATATATTGGGGACAATCGATCAGGCGGTATTATTGGAGTGTGGTGTAGGGGAAAGATAACAGCGATTTGGTGGTAAAACCAATAGAATGTTTTATTTTATTCAACAAAAACATTAAAATGTACATATTGATATTTTAATATTACACATTATTTGATGGTTACAATTATTAGTTACATGTCAGTAGTTTTATCGTAGACTTATTATTCCTGTGGCCGTAAATGCAAAAATTAAGTGTTATAGAAATGTGTGCTTATCCCATCTAACAGACGACGTAAAACCCAAACTAAAAGGGTTTTTAAGGGTCAAATCTTGACCCCTAAAGGATTTAATTTTAAAAATCCTTTACATCTGTACGATATAAAAGGAACACACCTCAGATTGTTGTCCTCATCTGAGATTGTAAAAGACTGTTTCAAAAATGCGGGCGAAACCACTGGTTTTCTCTAGTAAAATATATTCACCCCTTGCTATCCATCACATGCTTTTTTATCATTATAAGTATAAGTGGCTCTGTTTACTTTATAATGTGCTGTGATGCTGAAATAATCAAACCTCACTTCTTTTCTTGCTAGATGGCGCTATGTTAAATGTCTACAAATATTTATTTATTTCAATTAGTATGATAATAATGATGACCCGCTTCCTGCCATGCCTTGCACCACGGTGAACTATTGAGGAATATTATCCTTTCTATTTGGAAAGTCAAACTCATCTTTACATAACTCTCAGACGTGATGGCTCAAATCTTAATGCGGATCGGCATTTCAGGAAGTACAGCTAACAGAAAACTCTTGATAATTTTATTAATTACTTTGCGTCGTTATCTTTCTTTTTAAATAAAAGTAACATTGACAGTCTCTGTGGTGTGGTAGGTCGGCTCATAGCTCGGAGGCGGCAGGTTTGATTCCCGCGGCAGGACAAGTATTTGTGCACAGAATAAAATCGCAAATACTTGTTCTGAGTCTGGGTGCTGTGATACCACGGTTTTATTAGTTCTTGGGTCCCTTGACCTAGAGTTAGGATCCAGGATCTATGTATGTGATCGTTGGGCGTTACTATTATCATTTTTTATTCATTTATTGATAAAATTATTTGCAACTTTTGATGATACTATTGCAGATACATACCTACTGTTATTTTATTGTCATTTTTGTTGTATTTTTAGTATGCATTTTATATTATTTTTCTTTATTAGGTATAGTAAACAGCATACATTATCAATATTAAGCTAAAATTTAACAATGGTAAACTTAGCAATAATGCAGCCGATAACACTATCCTCAGACTGTTAAACAGTTAAAACAAAATTAATGTGACATGTAAAACAAACATTCATATTTACTTAAAACATTCATATTTACATTTCTGTGTGTAATTATTTTACAGTAAACCAATGCTACGACTGACTTATCTAAGCACATGTTAATATGTATAAAGATGAATCGAGCCCGCCGCCTCCGGATTATGAGCCGACCTGCTCAACTACCACACCACAGGCCTAGCCAAAAGTGTTTTTGCTTGTCTTGCAGACGCTACCTTAAATAAAAGCTCGCGACCCAGTACGTGATCTAATTGCTGCTTAGATCTGGGGCCTTACTGCTTAAGTCTGATGGTGATGGTAATCGTCTTCTCTCTTGCTCGCACTCGTGGACTTGTTAATTGGTGCGTGCAGGATGGCAGGCGAAGCTGATTCCCAGAACAGTTACGCGGTAGGGGTGCTGTTCTATGTCGATATCTTGAGTAGTGGAGGACACGTGGGCGTGATCTCTACTGCATGGGTTACATGAATAATGTGGGACGACGACACTGGAGTCATCTCCAGTTACAATTACGCTCAAATGCAATTTAAACTAACTGGAGCTATTATAGAATCGTGCTTATTAAGTTAATTTTGTGGGAGAACAATGCCCGTTTGCTCAAATTTGACAGTTCAAAGTTTTACTAGATGGTACGACTTTTCGTCTAGGTAGCTACCACCGCTTTGCCAGTTATTCTGCCGCCAAGCAGTAGTGTGCAAGTACTACTGCGTTCCGGTTTGAAGGGCACTGTAGCTAGTGAAATTACAATTGAGACTTATGATGTGATTCACAGTCGAGTAATCATAATGTCTCAGGATGATGTGCGCAGTGTAGTGTCACGTGAAACTTTATGTTTTGGAGTTCTAAGTGACACTGTTCTGTTATGGGTAGCCGTGTTGCCTAACATCAGGTGAACGACTAGCTCGTTACATTATTCTCTAACATGAAAAAAAGCCCTTAAATTAGAACTTATCTATGGCATACCTACTGCAACGCATTTTGGTACGTACTGGTAAGATATATGCAAACTCAAGAGCTATCCAACTTAAGTATATAAACGAGCTATTAACCCATCGATTTATCGCCCATGTATATTGCCTGAATTTTTTATAGTTTGCCAGCTACAAGGTTTTTGAAGTAAAACTGTTTTACGCACGTTTAACTTGTGGAGTAAGCTGGCGAATGCAAGGCGAACGGAAATTGAAGTTGATTTACGTAGATCTCCATTGTCAACATAACAAAGTTTAAAATTTGTATTATTATGTTGGTAAGTAAAAGAACAATTTACAATTGTCAAGATGGCGACATTAACGTTAAACAAGGTTATACCGACCGATACATGGAGCTAAACTAAAGAAGTTTTACTTCAGTGGTGTGGTCTAAAGTACACTCGTTTTTTTAATTGTAGTCCCAGATTATGACATAAACGTAATCACTGCGGCTAATAATGGTAGCACAATAATTATGATTTTATTGTGTAGCTAAAATTTCAATAAACTACGCCTATCATATATGCCTAGATACAAACTTAAGAAGTTAAAAATGTGGATGATTAAAACCATCTGTATAAATCTTAAGGCAAATGTCAGAATCGTGTATTTACCAATATATATCTACTTAGTATAAGTAAATCTGTCTGTCTGAATCAAGGCCTCGATACAAGTTAATGGATCACTAAATCGTTTATTTGTTTTAGTATTTATTGGTGTGAGAATAATCGTGACTTCCGATGAATTAATGTTGATAATTAGGACCTAATATTGTGGCCAATTATATGTAATAATTTGGGTAATAGACGTGACTCGACCTCGACCTGATTAAAATCAAAAAGATGCTTTAATTATAAATAAATTGTGTGCTGTTTTAGTATTTGATAAAGCCTCACTTTTGAGTTCGGACCAGGGTTACTTACAATGCAACAACACTGTTCAGGTTTTTTAAAATGTTAGTTAATGATGTGACTTAGTTAATGTAGACTTAGTTAATGTCCGTAACAGAACAGTGTCACTCGCTTGCGCACATCATCCTGAGACATCAGCACAGTCTGGTAATAAGATTACTAGACTGTGATAATAATAATAAAATAAAATAAATAATAATAATAAATGACTGTGGTAATAAGATTACTAGACTGTGAGATCAGATCATAAAGTCTCATTAGCCCAGTAATTTCATTAGCTACAGTGCCCTTCAAACTGGAATACAGTAGTGCTTGCGCACTACTGCTTGGCGGCAGAATAACTGGCAAAGCGGGGGTACCTACCTAGACGTATTTTGGGTTATATAGGCAGCCGTGTCGCTTAACATCAGGTGAACGGTTAGCTCGTCACGTCATTACTTAACATTAAAAAAAAAAACTTATATTCTACAAGCATATATTCCACGATAATCTTTAATTTTCTTTATTTTTATTCTTATTATTTTTTGCTCTCACTGGAGACTGATGCTTGGGTTTAAAAGCGTATCAAATAAAGTAATGGTACCTTTTAAATATTTTATTGTCTTCTGTGATCTACTTTTTCGACTACTTGGAAATGTTTGGAATAAATGTAGGCAATTTCGTTGACCACTGAAAATGCTTGGTAAGTATAGCACAATACTTACTAAGCATTTTTACATTGGACGTATTCACGCAACTATAAGCAACATCAATAAGCCGAACCAGCAATAAATAATAACTATGTGTGGACATTTCACACAGCGCCATCTAGCCCCAAACTAAGCAAAGCTTGTACTATGGGAACCAGATAACTGATACAATACTTAGATACTTTTCATACATGTAACACCCGACAAACACCTATGTTCATCACACAAATGTTTGTCCTGGGTGGAAGTCAAACCCGCAACCTACAGTTCAGAAGGCACTACTACCAACTGAGCCATCAGGCCTATCAACAAAGTATAAAATAAACACTGCTCCACTTTTACGGATTTAATCAGTGTCAATCTGGGCTCGCTTGAATCTTATCACTAAATTAAAATAAATTAGACATCTCTTTAACCTAATCACGAGAATTAAACAAATTATTCGTTTGTTTTATTTGAGCTTTCTCTTTTAAAAGACTCATCGCCATCAGTGCATGTTTCCATTTACTACACTGTAGCGTTATTCACACAATTGCTATTTAGGTATATTCTGCTGGGCGATCACGTAACTCGATTGCAACCGATAGAAACACATATTTGTATGGATTTGACAGTGTGAATACGCAGTTTATGTGCATAGTTAGTATGGAAATTTCTCCTGTTGCATTGCAATCAGTTTCGGGGTAACCCCCTGGTCAGATCTACAAATTTTCGTGGTGATATACAAATGTGTGGATCACGCGATAAGATCTAGCGTGAGCGATAAACGTTCTGGCGAAAAACTATAAATGTCATTTCATTTTAAATAATAATAATAATAAAAATAATAATCTAATACTTTGCAGTGGATACCCAATTAATTGCCTACGCAAATTATTGTGTTGCTAGTGGTTATTATTCAAATTATACGAAAATCTAACGCTTATACCAAACTGTGTTATGTTTATCTACTTAACTAACTATATTATTCATACAGATTAGTTATTTAGTGTTTCAGGCCAGGTCTAGAAATAATGTGATATCAAGGCATGAGAATCATTAAAAGCGGAAGCGGAAGTGGAAGCTGGTGACTTATTCATGTATCGTAATATTTACATATAGAATTCTTTTAACAAACGGTTTTCAATAATTTCTGCAATAAAAAATCAGTGTGCTTTAGACCACAAAACTGAAGTAAATATATTTTTAGTTTAGTTTCATCTATCGGCCGGTATAACTTTGTTTTTTTTTTTTCGAAAAGATCGCGTCGCCGCTTTGTATTATTTTCCAAAACTTGTGTTATTTTCAGTGTTAGTGCATAAAACTGGTGGCATTTTATTTGTTACGTGCTGAATTACAGGCATGAGTGTAGGAAAGTGGTATGATGATGGTGAAACGTTTCTTTTCGTGTTGTTTCCAAAACTCCATAGAAGCTTCTGGTAAAGTTGTCACCACTTTACTAGGAGTATGACTAGACTATGACTTAACTTGATGACTTGAACTGTGACATGACTTGACACATTATATGATATTAATTAACTTGAGATATTATCAATTACTTGACACTGGCTAAATACACAAAAGTGTGGAGCCAAAACCAAACAAAAAAAAAAACTTTGTTTTTGCTTTGTTTAATGTTAATATCGCCATCTTGACAATTATAAATAGTCATTTTACCGGATATACCAACATACAATTTTTTAACTTTGTTATGTTGAAAATGGAGATCTACGTTAATCAACTTCAACTTCCGTTCGCCTCGTCGGCTTACTCCCCAAGTCAAGCGTGGGTAAAAAATTTTTACTCCAATGATCTTTGTTAACGTTTTGGTCCATATTAAAGTTATTATAAAAAGACTTTCTTTTTTCTCCATCCCTTCAAACACGCGCTCCAAATCGCTTCGACATCGCTTCCCAGGATTAATGTTCGAATAATCGCAAGATCTCGGCGCAGTCGTTATCTGGAGTCGTGCCCGACTATCTCACGGAGTGCCTCGCATCGCTACTTTTTTATTATATTAACACCGTTTTCACGCTGGCTTCCTACACCATGCATGCATGAGCTCAGTAATGTAGGTAGCTATTGTAAAATTAATTGCTTTTTTATAGTTTTTGTATGTTTTGTTTAATTAATTGTGCGTGGCTTAATTTGTTTTTTATTAGTGTGTTATCTGTAATGTATTATTCGTAGCACTGATTAACTAATTATTTTTTTTTATGTTAAGGCATGACGTGACGAGTTAGCCGTTCGCCTGATGTTAAACGACACGGCTGCCCATATCAGCTGCAGTGTCACTCGGAACTCTAAAGTATAGAGGTTCGCGTGACACTGCACTGCGCATGTCATCCAGAGACATCAGCACAATCTAGTAATAAGATTATTAAACTGTGAGATCAGATCATAAAGTCTAATTTGCCCAGTAATTTCACTAGCTACAGTGCCCTTCAAACCGGAACACAGCAGTGCTTGCGCACTACTGCTTGGCGGCAGAATAACTGGCAAAGCGGTGGTACCTACCTAGACGAACTTTGCAGTAAAGTCCTACCACCTAGTTAAATAACTAAATGAGTAGTGTTATAATGAATGTATCGAGTAAAAATGTATTATAATAAAAATACGTTTAATATGCAAAAGCAATCATGAATAAGTACATAAATTAAACTATAAAACCTAAATGATCGTGTATCACAGACAAAATTGACATTCACCGCAAAATTTATGATTTATTTGCTGTTACGTATAAACATTCCTTCTTGCGTAACTTACGTCATCGCAATAAAATTATCCATAAAACGTTGTATAGTATGTATTTAAGTCGCTTTCATTTGAACAACGCCAGTATTAAAGCCTTTGTTATTAAAAACTAGTGTGAAAATTATACAAATTAATATTCTACTACTCGAAATAAGTATTTGTTTCAGTGAAAACCTTTTTACATACATAGATAGATACTTAGATGAAACTCTGTATTGAAAGACCACATTACAGGAACAATTTACAAGCACAAACTTATAAATTAAGTGTCACAATGGGCGGTCTTATCGCTTAAAGCAATCTCTTCCAGACAACCCAAATAGTACAAGTATTAACTGCTTTATAGTAAATTTTAAGTAGTTTATAATGATTATCAACACAACTATGTTTTAAATTTAAAAGTTAATGATCAACACAAATTTTTAACACCCAACGTAAAAACGACGAGGTGTTATGAGTTTGACGTGTCTGTGTGTCTGTCTGTAACATCGTAGCTCCCGAACGGATGAACCGATTTTGATTTCGTTTTTTTGTTTGAAAGTTGAATTAGTCGGGAGTGTTCTTAGCTATAGTTTAAGAAAATCGGCCCAGGATGGCCGCTGTCACAAAATGGCGGATTACATATTTTTTCACAACTCTCTCAATATAGTTAAATAGTAGGTAGTAGTAGTATCAAATGAAAAGTCTTAACTAGTAGAATATTTTTAGTAAGATAAATAACGGCTAAACTCACGTCAATTAAAAAGCCAAAATCACTCCGACCTTTATCTTACAAAATGTGTCATACTCAAGATAGATTTTGAAACTAAAATAGTAGAATGCTATAAAATAAATAAATAAACAGCAATAAAGGCTTTATTTATTTAGTAGAATAGTATACACTGTGATACATTTCAAATCCAAATCAAATGGCCGCCACTACAAAATGGCGAATTACATATTTTTGTTTGGGAGTTTGTTAATTATTAATTTAATTTTAGCTTGTTACTGTTTAATGCGTTTGAAATTAGACATCGTACGTTTAGTTCATAAACTTAGCCGTTCTTCTTGTTTAGTATCTTGTGAAATACAGCTGATGTATGCTGCCACGCGTGACGTGGAATATGACTTTCACTATCAAAGCGTCGGCCTTGACATTGAAAAATTATTCGTATTGACGAATAAAGCGAACAAAAACAGGTTTTTGCTTACTTTATCAATAGTTGCTTTTACATAGTTGCTACTGATATTTTAAGAGTTATTTATTGGTGCTTCCTGTATGTGCTTTGGTTACTGGTTGTATCCTAAAATTCTTTTATTAATTTTTTTTAAATTTAAAAACTTTACTTAAATTCAGTCTTGGTCATATTATGCAAGAAAAATATATACCTTACCTTTAATTCAAGAAATTATTTTTAATAGAAGATAGACAAAATGTTATATGATGGTAATCCATTAGTTTTCATAAGGTAATTATTAATTAATAGGTAGGTACCGAACTGACAAAAGTAAGCAAAAGTAGTAAGTACAACAACTTTTAAACCTTTAACAACTCCAGCAATCTTGCATTCATCTCTACAAAATACCGCAAATGATCCTAATTAACAAGATTCTTGTACTATAAAATATTCTCCTGGATTTTCTCGTGTCTCAACACAAAAAGATAGCATCAAACGTTACGTGCGGATGAGGTAACCGAGAGAGTTATGGGATGCTAGATCTTCGGCATTATTTACTTGATACAGAGCTGGACAGATTTATGAAGGGCTGTCTGCATATTTTAAACCAACAACAAGCACTTTAACTCAAGGTGTCAAGGGTCAAAATCGTTGCCCACTTTAAAGTTTCATTTGCAATAAATTTAGCGTGAAATGAATACGTGTAAAAGTTTTTGCATGTTATGACTCTTTAACAAAAGATGTATAGATTCTTTGTGTTGAGGCAGTAAAGTACAAAACCGTGTGATGTACTCAAGAAAAATGCGAAATTATGAAAGGATCGCAAATTAAGCGTGAAATCCGTCAACGTTAAGTCAAGAAATTGCAACAGTGTATCCGTTTGACCTCATTTTTTTCATGTTTTGAAACAAAACATCTTTATTTAAACTGAAGGAATCATCTGTAAACCTTCACGGAAATTTTCTTTTGAGAGTACAAATTCCCTTTTCTTTCATAACCACCACGTTCCCATAAGTCACACCCAAATTAGACCCACAACGAAGCGCACATAACTAGCAAGAAGAATAATAACTAAGAATCAGACTCGCTCTCGTTCGAGATGTTCACGATAATTGCGTAATGATCGATAAGATTCTCTTTCTCTCGATAATTGTTGATCTGTGTTTGCTTAGCAGGCTGTGACGTCATAGGATGCCAGCAAGTGCGCTAACCTGAGGTTTGCGTGTGCGCATCTTTGTTGTATGGTGCGAATTATAAATCGGCAATTCTTGAGCAAACAACTGATTATTTCCCATTTTGTATGTTATCGCTTTTTGATTTTACTACAGTTATTTATTATAATATTTTACAATAAAATTTTATATATGCCTATATATTTAAATATCGCTACTGACCTGAATTTTTTGGGCTAAAATGTATACGTGATTAAGTTTTTCTTCAGTAAATAAAAACCTGCTTTTTTGGAAAATTAAGATAAATTTGGTCTTGTTTTAATTGTCTGTTTGTCTGATAACACGTTTAGTCAAATCGATTATTATACCTAACCCACCCGCCACTGCTCGTCCCTCAGCCCATATCTTACTTTCACTAACCGGGATGCGCGGGAGTCGCTCAGCCGACAAACATCTTCAGACGCGGCTTAATTGCGTCTACTATGATATATATACCACTACTCATGCGCAGACAGCTATTTATAGATTATGCCCGTGTGCATTAAAACCTATTAAAATATAACTTAGCTAAGAAACACTTTAAATTCGTTAAAAACTTTCTTTAAATTCGTTTTATTTTCGCACACCAAATACTGAACGCTCATTGGCTGCCAGTTGTGTCGCGACTTGTTAAAACGTATCTTGCAAATGATCGTGATTGGAGCTATAGTATAGAAACATTGATATGCCAGTTGTGTTGTTCAATTTCAATTTCCAATTCCAATATTTATTTGCATTCCACAATGTTGTTTACAGTTGTACATTTTTAAATAACAGTTCATCGTGGTCCCTGTCGGGCAACATTAGACGAGAGGAGGATAAATCATTATTTCATTAGTCAACGTGCAGTTAACAATATTACAAACTTGATAACCCGCCCGGCTTCGCCCGGGTGAATTAGTAAAACGCGGTCGAACGGGATAAAAAGTATCCTATGTCCGTCTCCTGGTGCTAAGCTACCTCCTCGCCAGTTTTCAGCCAAATCGATTAAGCCGTTTTTTATACATAATAATTATATTATAGTATTAAAATTCTCATGAGTGTGATTCATTTTAAATTAATATATCACGAATAATATATAAATATTATTCGTGAGTAACAGTCGGGGATATATTAATTTAAAATATTAATTATACCCAATTATAACAACACATTTCACTCATATACAATACATCATATACATCATATACATCATATACATTTCATATACAACACTATTTCTAACTAATAATGTCGACATATTTATCGACAACATCCACAGCTTCAGAAAGTCCCTGTCTATTTGAATAAATGTTTTATATTTTTCTTTTATATTTATGACTAGATTTTTTATGTCAATATAATGTTATTCATTTTATTGGAAATGTAATGTTTTAGAGTTTAATTTAATATTTTTATAAGTTAATTTTTTAGTTTCGTATTTATTTTATTGTGTTAAAAAGTTGATTTAATTTTATATTTATGCTAGATTTTCTAATATTAATAATAAAAATGTATATTATTTGTACAGGTCAAAATTAGTTAATATGGAGATCAATTTAATTATTTTATTTATTTTTATTTTATTTTATTAATTTTTAGGAGAAACAAACAGTACAATATTCAAGTTAATAAACTAATTTTACTAACACTTAAACCAATAAAGTTTCTACATATTTATAAATCATTATTGAAAGAAAGAAAATACCTCACTGAAAATAAGTAGGTAGCTATCAACAATACATTACAATTTTAAATTTAGAGAAAAAGGTAAGTGATTTAAAGTAACTACCAATACAATACAAAGAAGAAGAACGTACCTACTTATGAGATTTAAGTTCACAAACAAATTTGGATAAGGATAACAGAAATATATCCAAATCATTGAAATTATCATTATATGACCGACAAGCGCGGTTGATAAAGGTATTGGAACAATATCTACTACTTGTTCTAGTTTGAACAAATAACATTCGGTTCCTAGCACTAAGTCGCTGACAGTGAAATTTAATTTTATCAAGCAAGGTTGGGGAATCAACTATATTTCGTAGTAACTTATAGAGAAGTATCTGGTCTCTCTCGGTACGCCTTGTTTCAAGGGACTTAAAATTATTAATATAACCTTTTTTATATGTTATTCTTTTTATAAATTTATTCTGAATTCTTTCAATTGCTTTAATGTAAACAGCATATTGAGGGTTCCATACTGTAGAACAATATTCAAGAACTCAAGAACTTTAAAATTAATTATAATTATTTTACCATTCTTACCTAAATTTTTATCTATGTTTTGATTGTTAATGTATTTGTTTAGACATTCCTAATCTGCATGCACATTTTAGACTTTTTATATTAATATTGCCTATAATGTTCACCTATGTCTATTGTAAAAATTTAATGAAATTGATTTTATGTTATCTTCCTATAATTTTGTACTCGCTCACATCAAAAAATTCTTTCTAATAGAAAGTTCGCAAGCTGTCTTCACCTATAATTATATCGACACTTAGCTATATATTATTATTAATTTAATTACTGAAGCATGAATTGGTGTTTGTTATGTTGGTGTTCAAATAAATAAATAAATAAATAAATAAATAAATAAATAAATAAATAAATAAATAAATAAATAAATAAATAAATAAATAAATAAATAAATAAATAAATAAATAAATAAATAAATAAATAAATAAATAAATAAATAAATAAATAAATAAATAAATAAATAAATAAATAAATAAATAAATAAATAAATAATTATAAATAAAAATATATAAATATTCATCGTCTGTCTTTAACTAATGTGCGTACAGTGGTGTCGATTCTGTGTCGCATTCTCTAAAGCTAAACGAAATTAACATATTTCCGTCTTTTTCATTTCCCCTTTATCAGAAGAGTACCGCCATACTTTAAGTTTATATTGGCGTATTGACTTGAAAGGAGTTTGAGAAACCGGGCGCTAGAAAGGTAAGCGCAAACTGTCAAACTTTGGTGCAAACGGGCATTAGGTACATAATTAACGCCATTGTGATTTTAGTAGTAGGTACTAAAATCACAAAAACTAAGTAGTTATTAGGTAGTTTTCAGCTTTTTCATAACGCAAGTTCTAAAATGATAACATTTCATTTTTAATTTTAGTCAGTAAGTACAGAAAAACATTTCCGGTTGTGCTTTCATAATCGGAAACGTTTTAATTCGTGACTGATGTATGCAAAACTTAGTACTTATCCATATTCTATAGGTACTTTAGTCATGCCCATGTATAGTAGAAATTGCATCCAATTCCACGGATGATAAATTCCCAGCAAGCTTGGGGTGACGCGGGCCATAAATAAAGCGGTTAGTGAGAGCCCTAGGAAAGCGAGTACTGTCATGGCCACAGGGCTAGCGTTTAAATTTGCGATCAAAAATAATTTTCTGCTACGTAGTCCTTAGACCAAGTATTTATTTTTTTAATGAAAATAGTCGTCAATTAAACCACATTAAATGGCCAAATGCAAAGTAAAGTTCTCAGGTGAACTCAACCCAAAATTATTGATAAGGAAAACCAGAAGGGGTCGCGACTGCAGTCCAGCCAACTCGTCCCTGAAGAATAACTACTTTATTTTTGAGGGGGGGAAATGCCCTCGCACTTCCCTGCCACCACCCCCGTGGTATGTGGGACTCGGACCCGCTAAAACCCCCCCGTGAGCCCTCGTCCTCCGTACCGGGGCGAGAAGGGGTCGCGACTGCAGTCCAGCCAACTCGCCCCCGGCGGCAAAGAATAACTACTTAGCTTAACTTAGAATAACTACTCTAAAGTCGTAAGATTTTTTTTCTATGTAAACAATGATCCCACACTAGGCTGTAGACCCGTGTCGTGGTGACCTACGAAAATTGGTTCACTTTTATTTTAGCAGTGATTCATTTATAGGTTCATTATGAATAATTTTCTACGCCCCTGTACCCACTTCCATAGGACAGCTTCCGACCGGAATCTCTAGACCTAAGGTAACTGCAACTTTTACCTCTAATACCTCCTAACATTCTCTTCCACGGTCTCAAATGCTGCATATCGAATGTAAATCTTACCCTATTCGGAATGGAAAGGAACTTTACGTTGTTTTCTATGAAGATTAAAAGCTTCTGTTGTGCGATCTATTGCAAGAAATAAAACACATTACAATGATTTCCATTGACTGGATAACAGAAAAAATCGAGAAATTAGAAGATTATGTTCAGAGCATTGATAAAGTGTAATTTTATTCAGAGTATTTTTAGTACCTAAGTAACTCCACAAATTTTGATGTGGTGTGTGTGATTAATGAAAGTTTGAAGTTTTAATCACAAATAACGGTAATAATATTTTATATGTCAGTCAAATTCTTAAGATTTTAGAAGGTATTTTTCTACTTTAGACCTTAGACCTGTGACTTTTGACCTCTTTTCAACAGAAAAGAGGTCAAATACTATAACGGTCCCGATGACACTTTTGGTGTGCCTTCGGATCCAGTTTGCTTCAACTATGACACTTTTTTTATAAAAGGATGTCGTCCCATTATCCCCGATGCCTCTGGTTCGCCACCGAGGCCAATGGGATCAAGTTCTTCTTTGTGTTCCTTTGCGTTTCACATCAGTTTGATCCTAGAGTCGGGAATTACTATGTAAGGGCACGTTAAGCCAATCTACGGAAAAATCGTCATGCTAAGTAAGAAACTATGCGGGCGGTTTAAAAATTCTGACCTAAAAATTAAAATAAATTAAATGAAACCCTACAGAGCTGCTGGGAAAGGTTAGGATCTACCTCCGGGACAGCAGGCTCTTTAGGTCTACAGGTCTCTAACCACTAGTAGTACCAGTAGCAAAAGAATCACGTCCGTCTACAAAGATCTTCAAGCCATCTTCTAATTCCCAAAGCCAAACCCAGAACAATGAAATAAAACGTTTGTTCTACAAAACAATACAGTTGTCTATTTCGCAATCATATAATATCCGTTCATAGCTTCCTAATTTTACCACAAATGCCTATTCACAAACGTGGAGGATTTTAACCTTTGATGAACTGTAATAAGCACTTAGTGAACAGGTCAAGATTGCTTGTCAAGGTTACGGTATGACTGATGGGTGGCGGAATCCTGTCATTTCTAGTAATCGTAAACTCATATCTTGTAAGTGACTGTATCCATTAACTACCTGACCGTGTAAATCGTAATCGAAAAGATCTCGTTACTTCTCAATAAAATATACAAGTGGGATAAGAATATTCCTAATTAATAGCTAGGTATTATCCATATTTTAGAGTTCCGAGTGGTACTGCAACTGTTATGGGTGGCCGTGATGCTTAACATCAGTCGGATGACCAGCTCGTCACTTCATTCATTAACCTAAACAAAGTATGTAATGTCATTATCAGATGAAACATGTCGCTGATGATCTCATAGTCTTTAACAATATGTACAAATCGTATTAAATATTTCGTAAAGAAGTTTTCTTTAATAAAAAGCGGTCCCACACTCGGCTTTAAGCCTGTATCGTGGTGACCTATAAAATGTATTATCACCTTTATTATTTAACAGTAGGTCAGGATGATCACGGAACTTTGATTGCAATGCAATAGAAGAAATTACACTCCTGATTTAAAAAAAACCATAGTAACTATGCAAGTAAACTGTGTATTGAAACTGCCAAATCAATATAAATTTGTGTCTATTTGTTGCAATCAAGTTACGAGATCGCCCAGCTGTTCTCTGCTGAACATAGGCCTCTTTAATGCCCACCGATGAGCCCGCCAGTCCGCGTACATCGTCTTACCTAGTCGGAGGGCGTCCACTACGTTATAGAAAGAAAGAAAGAATATTTCACTAGCTACAGTTCCCTTTAAACTGGAACACACTGTGCTTGCATACAACTCCTTGGCGGCAGAATGACTGGCAAAGCGGTGGTATCTACCTAGACGAACTTTGAGAAAAGTTCCACCACCTGTAAACCACCACCCACCTGGCAAAGCGAACGTAGACGAACTCAAAGACCTTTAAAATATGAGATGTACCTACCCGCAGTTAATTTTAATTCCTCCACCCATCAATGAACGTTTTGCTTATTTGGTATTGCCTAAATCAGCAAATTGTCTTAATGGTAAACGCGAAGATTGGTCTGCGGAGTCGATTGCCGACATACCATTATTCATTGTTTTACTGTTTATGCCCGTTCTGGGATGGTAAAGGTGTAAAACCGGGGCGAAGCTGTGCTATAGTTAACCGAGATCTAAAAAGAGAGTTGTTCACAAAGCAATGCAACTGGTGCTTCAAAAGTGACACAAACAAATCAACTGTCTCTACTATCTACTAAATACTACAATGATATATTAACTAATACTAAACACTACCTACTACAAAAAATACATTTGTACTATATACTAGTCGCGATGACCTATAGACAATCCAGATGCTCCAGCCCACTTTCCATAGGGTCCCCCTCTGCCAGTGGACGTAGTCTTCTCGAGCCTCCTATCCCGGCAACGGCCCAAGCCGAGGCTCGCACCCCGGGGGTGCCCTTGAGCTACTTGCCTCCCACTTTTGACAGTTGGGTGCCTTAAGCGCCGGCCCTCCCGCCCGGTGTCGCTGTAAACGTCGGTAGAGATCAAAAACATTAACCCGTCCAAAAAAACAAATATACCTAAACATAAAAATGAATATGAATATTAAGCGTATAAATACAAACAGTAGGGATTTAATATTTTCAAAAGCTTATTGTACTTTGAGGTTTGCACTATTATTATGAAATATTTAATAATCCAACGTAGATACAAAACAATGTGAAAAGAATCAAAATGCCAGAAAATATACCAATTTTTGTAATAGATTGATGACACAGCTATATAATCGTTCGCCAAAACTACATGGCGATTTATCGTTCGAATTACGGAAACATATTCTGTTGCTAACTGACTAGTTGCACTGACTGTAGTGTAGTAGTTGAGCAGGTCGGCTCATAACCCGGAGGCGGTGGGTTCGATTCCCACGACAGAGAAAGTATAATATGTGCACACAAAAAAAGCCCTAATACTTGTTCTGGATCTGGGTGTTTTAGACCATGGTCCTCGTAGCTCCTGGGTCCCTAGACACAGGGAATCTTAGTTATGGTCCAGGATCTATATGTGATCGTTGGACGTTATTATTATTATTTCGCAAGTTTAAATAGCTTGTTTCACATCTCATAGCGTGTGAGGTGCGAGTGGTCCACAGCCCCGCGATGAGCGTTGCGCAGGCGTCGGCAATTTCACGGTTGTCCTCACAGAGCGATTCATTGATGTGATCGCATGTACAGACAACGGTACGTCACCGTATAGACATAAACAGTAACTTTATTCAGTACAATATTTATACAAGGTGGAATTTAATTCGTTCTTTTCCTTTAATGTATGTATTCAGTTCATGCTATAGAATGCTCCCATATAATTAAATAAAAAAAGTACTTATGAAATAAAACTTAAATCTAGGTATTATCAAATTAAGCCTTGTGACATTGAACAAAGCAGGTGTTTTATTGCCTACGAAACATTCACAAAGCACTCAACTGGTGCCTGCACTGTGTGTACAATTAAATAGACATTTCGGCTGTCATGCAGTTATTTTAATAGGCTCTAAATACTAAAACTACACATCTATTTTTTTTATTGGACCTTGTACGAATATTCAATAGCATGGTCTGAGTACATACATTAAAGGAAAAAAACGAATTAAATTCCACCTTGTATATCTTCATAAGACTCATTATAATTTTACTCGTATATTCCGTTTTCTTGTTTAATTTTTATTCCATTTATAAAAATTTAAAACGCAACTTTTGAGGTATTTATGTAAATTAAATAGTAACCTAAATTGTGGAAATCCAAGATACTGTCGTTAATTTATACTGCGGTAAGTGATCTTTTTGTTTCACTTTGATTGTGTGATAAGGGTCGAGTAGGTAAGTAATGCATCATTATTTATTGTAACATCATTAATGCGCTTTTAAGATGATTACTAACGTGTCATTGGCAAAGGATTATGGAATTTTTCACTATCAACAATCACTACATTTTTATTATTTTTTGACTGGCCCGATAGCTCAGCTGGTAGTAACTCTGCCTTCTGAACTGTGGGTTGTGGGTTCGGTTCCCACCCAGGACAAACATTTGTGTGATGAACGTAGGTGTTTGTTCTGTGTCTGGGTGTTATATTGTATTCTATGTATGTGTTTACAAACAAAAAGTATCTAAGTATTGTATCAGTTATCTGGTTCCCATAGTACAAGCTTTGCTTAGTTTGGGACTAGATGGCGTTGTGTGAGATATCCACACATATTTATTTATTTATTATTTATTTATACGATAAAAGCACTCATTGCTCGATAAAGTAACAGCAATGTTAAAATAATTATTATATTGTAAATGTGAAACAAACAAATATAAAGTATAGAGCGGTGGGTTAGCTTTTGGTGCGAGCTAACAAAATGCTTGAACTTAGCCAAAGATTTCAACACTTCTTAATAAACACTGAAATCTATTTAATCTCTACAATAAGGGATCAGAATGCAATAGCACGCGCTGTGTACCTACACACCGGAGTGTCTGCGTTTTCACAGGGGGCCTAGTCCTCTATGAAAACGCAGACGATTTAAGTGGTAGTATAACAGAAAATATCTTAGCATCCTGGACATTTCAAATGAAACGCCTACAGAAATCATGGCCACAAACTCTGGAAACAACCTTCACAATCTCCGAGCGGTCATTATAAGCTCATAATATTAGCAGATGTACGATGGTAATCATATTGCTACTGGTTTCAGTTCCACATTGAGTTTGAGCTTTGTTTAGGGAGTACTAAAGTTGAAAGTAGAGTACGCGTGGGGAGAAATTATATGAAATATGATAGTATCATTTGCGCAAAGGCAATTATAGGCAATGTTTTGTTTAAGAATTTTAAAAACTGTTGTTTAGCAAATGGATAGAACCAAGCACCATCATCTCCGGTATACATTTTTTTCTAACTAAAATAAAAATATAAATGATATATTTTCAATTTTGATTGTAAGTATATTCACAAAATTTTACTAGGTGGTAGGACTTTACTGCAAAGTTCGTCTAGGTATGTACCACCGCTTTTCTAGTTATTCTGCCGCCAAGCAGTAGTGCGCAAGCACTGCTGTGTTCCGGTTTGAAGGACTAGGGAAGGTAGCTAGTGAAATTACTGGGCAAATGAGACTTCATGATCTGATCTCACAGTTTAGTAATCTTATTACTAGATTGTGCTGATGTCTCAGGATGACGTGCGCAGTGCAGTGTCACGCGAAACTATAGATATAGAGTATACCTATATCTAAGGTATACCTCTATACCTTAGAATTCCGAGTAACACTGCAGCTGATATGGGCAGCCGTGTCGTTTAACATCAGGCGAACGGCTAGCTCGTCACGTCATTCCTTAACATAAAAAAAAACACAACTTAGTGTGCCTGTTAGATAATTAAACTGGAAAAAAAATTCGCCTTTAAACGCTTTTAGGTTTTGGTTAAAAGGCTTACCATGGATTTTTATGTTGTTGAGTTACGTGACGGGCAAGTCGTTCTGATGTTAAGCGTCGCAGCCGCCCATAACAGTTGCAGTGCCACTTGGAACTCTAAAATATAAAATTTCACGTGACACTGCACTGCACACGCCATCCTGAGACATCAGTACGGCCAATTATTTTTTATTAATAATGATTTGGTAAGATTAGGTCATAAAGTCTCATTATTGTTATTTCTTGTATCTCTACATCATTACCATAAGAAATAAGGTTACCTATACTTCTTTTTTGCAAACAGCAATATGTCTGAATTTCTTCCAATATTTTCTTTTTTCCCCATGCAGAAATCACCGTTCACCTGTTTAACCACTGCATAAGTCAGAGGTCGAGCTAGGAAGGTAACCGGATAATAGACACGAGATGGGAAGAGAGCGGTTGAACCGACACGGCACTTGTAAAATGATAGATGATTGCTTCTGGATAATTGCGCAGTCTTATCTAAGGCTTCTTGAGAGTCATTGCCGTTGGTTTAATGTTTTCTAGAAAGAGCAACTTTGCACACATATCGACACACACACACACACAAATACACACACACACGCGCGCGCGCACTTAAACTATAGTTCATACAAATAACCTATACATGTTTAGTTGTATATATAATTTAACAAGCTCTTCCAAAACCGGTACCTACTTAGTTCAGGAAATATTTTTCTATTAATATGTGATTTTTTTATCATTCTGTTATCTCGTGATAAGAGAAACTGAGCTTTATGATCTACCTAGTAGTAGTATAAACACATGCGAGCGTTCAAATAAATGGAAAAGCCGTTGCCGGGAGAAGAGGATCTGAAAGCTTTACTGGTTTAAAATCCTAACCTGACTTGAAGATGCCCGCAAGATAGTCGACAGTTGTCAGGTCCATAATTAATCTATATTATATATATACAACTGTCGACTATCTCGCGGGCATCTTCAAGTACAATTCTATTAATTTAATTCTATACTTCTACGTCATAACATAGCCATCCGCTAAGAAAGGATTTTTCGAAATTCCACCCTTAAGAGGGTGAAATGGGTGGTTGAATTATTTTCCCATAGGCCACGCCGCGGGCGAAGCTGCGGGCAGAAGCTCTTGCCTATAAATCTGTATAACTTGGTCGCTGTCTGACTTTATGAAATTCTATCGTAATATGTAACCATCTTTCCCTGGTCCGTCTCGTCTGGACCTAGCGGTGTGAGAATAGGGTCACCCTACCTCTTCCTGTGGGTGTCGTAAGAGCTGGCTTAGGAGATATCCAGGGAATTTGCACCAACATTCTCCTCGGTGCATTAAAATCTTCTGCGATCACCAAACCGCCTACCAAGCATGGTGATTATGGCAAATCCTCTATCATAAGCGTCAAACCTGGCGTTTTATAAGTGAGTGGACGTGTACCGTTGATGTGTACCATTTGTGTCAACTCCCTATTTTAGTACTGTCCTTTTATCGCTGGATCACTTGCGAAATGCTGCGTTTTCGCTGCTTTTCTCATGCTTTCGACGATCACGACTGAAACGCTGTGATGAAACGAGATAACGTGATCGCGGGTGGAGATTATACAACCCTATTTGCAGTGAAAAGTGGACCTTATATTAATTGATTTAAATATATCGGTATATATAAAATAAAGTCGGGTTTGTTCGAACACTTAGGTATAACTCGAGAACGGCAGGACCGATTTCCATGGTTTTTAATTTATTTTATTTTTCTCCGTCCCGAATAGCAGAATAATTATTAAATACATTGTAAAATAGACTAAAAAATTAAAGATATAAAAAAAAAACTAAATAAATAAATATTTGTGGACACTTCACACAACGCCATCTAGCCCCAAACTAAGCAAAGCTTGTGCTATGGGAACCAGATAACTGATATAAATTAATATTTATTTTGTATTCATTGTATTACTTTCATAAAATCATAAATTATTTTCAGCTAATCTGTAACACGACATTTATTGAATGTTAGGTACGAAGTTCGCCGGGTCAGATAGTATAGGTACATATATAAATAACTGTCATGATTAAAAACTTCCATTGTAATTTAACCACTGAGTAAAATGCATACCTAAGTAGGCGGAAGCGCATATTTAGTTAGGTAAAGCTTCGTGATTTCATTGTAGATTTCTAGCGTACTAGTTAGGTGCCTAGCTTAGACCTAGACTGCAATCGTCTAGATCTTTGACTCTATTATAATGCGCAAGTTCAAAAGTCAGGGAAAGTATAGTCTGCGGTGTTTAATCGTGTCGACGACAATGTCGCCGGAAACGCGGCCATTTTAAATTAATACATATTTATATACCCATTTAAAATGGCCGTGTTTCCGGTATTTATTTAAATAACACCCAACAATCACATACATAGGTCCTAGACCCTAACAGCCTTATTAATAAACACGAACTAGCTTTAAACTAGTTACACCATGTTTTGTCTCTTTCGATCCAGCTAAATATTCCAGTAGCAAAAAAAGGACAAAAGCTGAAGTAACTAATCCGAGACTAATACCCGTTTATTAATAAGGCTGTAACAGCCTTATTAATAAACACGACTAGAACACGCTTTAGACTAGTTACTCCATCTTTTGTCTCTTATTAATAAGGCTGCCTTATTAATAAACGGGTATTAGTCTCGGGTTAGTTACTTCAGCTTTTGTCCTTTTTTGCTACTGGAATATTTAACTGGATCGAAAGAGACAAAAGATGGAGTAACTAAAGCTAGTTCATGTTTATTAATAAAGCTGTAAGTGATTTGAATTAATTTTGGAACACAGATAGCTTATTTACCTGGATTAACATATAGGATACTTTTTATCCCGATGGTATGTTCCCGTGGGATAATTATCGAACATCACGAGGGCGAAGCCGGGGGCGTTTTACAAAAAAATACTTAACAAAATTGAATGAAATTTGGGACACAGATAGTTTATATTACCATCTAAATTAATTATTGGAATCGAAATCAATTTTTAGAAATTAATAGCGTTCCATACCATAATGGTCAAAAGGTATCGTTGGAATATAGATAGCTTATATAGAATATATAGATATGAATTAACACATATTTCTACCCGTGAATACGCGGGGCGCAGCTAGTAAAATAAATAATCATAACTACCTACCTACATATTGATCTATGCTATTTGAAACAAAACTATCAATGTTATTACAAGTTACTCAACAAAACATCAAAGAGAATTTACCTAAACAAATGCTCTATGAATGGTTATCATCACAATAAGCTCCATTGTTGCTACTTTAGGCGCGCTAAAGCTATTTAACTTTTATGTAAGGAACGAGCTTCTGCCCGCAGCTTCGCCCGCGGCGTGGCCTATGGGAAAATAATTGAACCACCCATTTCACCCTCCTAAGGGTGGAATTTCAAATAATCCTTTCTTAGCGGATGCCTACGTCATAACATCTAGTATCTGCATGCCAAATTTCAGCCCGATCCGTCCAGTGGTTTGGGCTGTGCGTTGATAGATCACTATGTCAGTCAGTCAGTCAGTCAGTTATTCCGTATACCTACTTACAGCTCTAGGTACATAACCCACCTCAACTAAGTAAGACAGCTATAACTGTAAGATTATGTGTAAATTTCGCACACTGTGGTAGACCGACACACGCACGCAACGGAGATCATTGAATTATTGTTTATTTGCAAATAAAACATGGTTGACGAAGATGCATACAATCAATCAATCAAGTTTTTATTTCAGAAAAATACTACATATTTATAGACAGGGCCAACGCACTGGCAATCACTGAGCCACACTCAGCTCAAGCAAAACACTTCAGATTCAAAATAATAATATATGGAGAAGAAAGGTTCTCTAACGGCTCCTATGCAATTTGAACGCTAGTCCAACCAAGAAGTTATCTATTGCAATAATTAATAACTATAATTGTCCTACTAAAATATGGTGTCTATCCCATAGTTCCATTACAGTCCCTTCGTGTTGTCCTGTGACAGGATAACCGGCACTATTTTGACCCAGTAGTCCCATGAGACAAATGATAAATATTATATTAATATCTAGGAGAAAATAAACAACGCAGAAAACAATTGAATGCATGCTGCGCTCATTCGTGATCTTTCCGTGTGAACTGACTGAACCCAAACCCCTCCCCAGAAACTTCTCGTCACATTGTATCGTTCATGGATCTCGAAAGGAAAGTAAGACGAAATTCTGCAAAATGGTGACATTTCTCCTAGCAAAACGTGGAAAAAAAATGGAATTATTGACCTAATCTGATTTCTTTTTTTATAATAAACTAACGCGGGTATGCGTTGAACGATCAACACTTTACAACTAACAACTAAAAAAATTAGCTCTCCTAAATTAATTTAATTCCAATTATTTTACTAAGGTATCATAGTTTGGTTAATAAATATGTATATTTGTACCTTAATAGTTATTGTTGTTATAAGTAATATTGTCATTTTATTTTAATTTATACAATGTTCAAAAATTATGCTCATTTCTTTATGTGCACGTGGCACGCCTAATCTAATTGTTTCTCTGCACGCCTTGGTTGACTGGCAGAAAATGCTGTTAACATTAAGTCCTCCTTTGTATTTATTCTATGTATAAAAATAAAATATATATATATATTAAAAATAAAATAATATAAACACAGCGTTAGAACATATTTCATGATGTTAGGTGACAAAATGGTAACACGTCACACTATAATATCCAGTAACTGTTTGGTGATCGTATTTGGTCCACAGTATATTTTTAACATATATTTTGTTTTGTTTCAGTTTAACCATGCGGTGGAGAAGAAGTTCTGAAATGGGGATATTATGGACAGTGCTGCTGATCTCAATGGCTACCATAGGTAAGGTGTAATCATTCCCAATGGTCACATAATTCAGCAATATCTGCTATTTTCATAGATCACCTTGACTGCTTTAGAGTAGCTTATCAGACAAACCATCCAAAACATAGATTTTATCTGTATCCAAATATCTTTATCTCTATAAAATAAGGTCCCTATTCGTACAGTTTTTTCAGTTGCAAAATATTTTTAGAACAATATCATATTGCTCTATTGCGTTAACGCGACATAAATTTATAAAAGCCCAAGTTTAGATGATTCCCTTCGCCAACGCTTTAAAACTATATAATATACCTAACTGTCAGCCATTTGTCAGCAACTCAGTGACGAAAATGACAGCAATTGGTTTGTTCCAATCACTCAGAACTTCGCAGTGCCTAATTACTATAGTCTGGAACTTCAGCGAGAAGTTTGTTTATACCACACGACACGACACCGACACGACACCAAAACTGTCAGAAATGGACTGTAACATGCATTGAATATTCTGTCCATTGCCTAGATTTTATTTTAACCGATAAAACTTTTCATATATTTTTTTTTGTTTTAGCTTTATACTTTTGTGTATTTAGTCAGTGACAAGTAATTGATGATTTCTCAAATTAATTAATATTATAAATATGTGTGAAGTTAGGTCACAGTCCAAGTCATCAAGTCAAGTCATAATCTATTCTAGTCAAGTCATACTCCTAGTAAAATGGTGGCAACTTTACCAGAAGCATTTATGTAGTTTTGGAAACATCACGAAAAGAAACGTTTTACCTTCATTATACGACTTTCCCTTGTAATCCAGCACTTAACGAATAAAATTCTAGCAATATTATGCACTAACACTGAAAATAACACAAGTTTTGGAAAATACTACAATGCAGCGACGCGATCTTGTTCGTTTTCCCGTTCATCTTCTTTCTTCATTAGAACTAGTGACTAAAACCTATTTTTAAATTTTATAAAAAAACAACAACAAATACTTACCACAAACTAGATGGTATGCAAAATTACCTAAGTAGGTACTTAATATGATTTATGAGATGAAACAAAGAGTAAAATCAATTTTTCTCATTGCAGTCTATAAGAATCGTGTCGTCTCATCTAAGACTATGCAGAGTCGTTAATTTGCGATGTTGCAAGGTCCGCTGATATTGAGAAATAACGGCAAATAGAATATAGGCTGGGATGTTTCGACATGATTAGATGCTGGGATGTGTTCTTTGTTGACGAGCTATAGCTGACAATATGCTGCAATGAGTTCATAAATTGAAAAACATTGGATGGGATTCTAAAGCACACCTAATATACAATAATAAATAAAATAATAATAATATATCATTATTATTATTTTATTTATTTAATAGTATTAGCTCCAATAGTATTAGCTCGATTTTAATTCATAGAGCAATCTTCGCTTTCCATTAGGTGGGAAATTATCAAACGTCAGCCCATTCAGGCATTAAGAATCCTTTGGCTCCGGAAGAGGCAAACGATATGCAGAGTATTATGTGTATTATTTTTTTCACAAGCTACCTACTTTAGTGCCATAGCGTTTTCCTATATTTTACTGACTGTCAAAGTCAAAGTCAAAAGATTTATTGCAAATAGGCTATTTTTGGCACTTTTACAAGTCAAAATTATATTACGTACTGACTGGCCTGATAGCTCATTTGGCAGTAGCCTTCTGAACTGTACTGTAGGTTGTGGGTTCAATTCCCACTCAGGACAAACATTTGTGATGATGAATGATGTGATGATGTATAGGTGTTTGTTCTGTGTCTGGAAGTTATATTGTATTATAAGTATGTATTTACAAAATAAAAATATCTAAGTATTGTATCAGTTATCTGGTTCCCATAGTACAAGCTTTGTTTAGTTTGGGGCTAGATGGCGCTGTGTGAAATGTCCATAGATATTTATTGATATTTATTTTATTCATAATCAATCTCTGAATAGCGAATACAGGACATTCCAGGATAATGTGTTGCAGGTTGGCGTTCTCTTCATCACAGTGAGAGCAGGACATACTGTTTGTGATTCTAAACTTATGGAAACCACATAAAATGTAGGCTTTATTCACCATAAACATTCTCATAATTTACGCTCTCTTCACAAAAACCTCGCACGAAACTAATCTGATCATTTGATCAGTAGCTATAAATTAGGGAGATACTTAATTAGGGAAATATTTCATTTCGTAAACGGTATTTTGTAGTCTGGTCCGTCAAGATTCATCGTTGACATATTTCCTAGCATTATTTTAATTTCTGTGATAAGAAACGATGTTATTTTAATGTTACGTAACATACTTAACCACAGCCTGGTTAAATATAAATTTCCAATTATTTTACATTTATTATATTTTTGTTATAATAAAACTTTAGTATAAAATATTCCACATTAATTAACGTCTTTATTTTAACATCTATTTTGTGTATTTTTTAATAGATATTTTTGTAAAGACAAAGTTAGATAACTTAATTATTATGTCAAATGCTTAATAGCCCTAAATAGAGAACAAAATATAGTGGGTAAAAAGATATAAATACATACATACACAGACATAATTATTTTATGTAATAAGATTAACATCCAAACTACTTATGTCACTTTTACTGCCTCATGTTGATTTATTTCATTTTGATTTGCAAAAATTAATCTGTAAACTCGATTACAGAATATCGATTTTAATATTAAAGTAAACCGCCCGCCATCTTAGATTTTCATTCCGTCATTCTGTGTGGTAGGAGTCAGTCGCATCGCTTCCCAGTTATAAAAAGAAAAGGATAATATACGTTCATATCTTATTAAATCCTTACACCACGTTCTTTTATTGCCCACAAACCTCAATTTCCTATAGGTTTTGGGCCCAGTGTACGTATTTAGTTACTGTGTTCGGACATTTGGTGGTTTGAAAATCGAACGTTACTTGTGGGTATTACAATGGAAAATTCAAAAGTCAAACGGAACATTAAGCCTTTCGATGGTGAAAAGTATAGTGTCTGGAAGTTTAGAATACGGGCATTATTAAGTGAATTAGACGTTTTAAACGTGATTGACGAATATCCGATAATACGCAGCAAAGAGTGGGAGAAAAACAATCGAATCGCAAAAAGTATTCTTGTCGAGTACCCTTCAGATTCTTATTTCGGCTTTGCAAAAGAAAATAATACGGCGAAAGATATTTTTCAAAGTTTGGATTTGCTATACGAACGAAAAAGTATTGCAACACAGTTAGCGTTGCGTAAAAAGTTATTGGCGTTAAAGCTGCAGGGTGACGTACCGCTAATAAAACATTTTTCCATATTCGATGACCTCATTACTGAATTATTAGCAGCTGGAGCAAAGTTGGAAGAGACAGATAAGGTAGCTCATTTATTACTTACCCTACCCTCAACTTATGACGGAGTTATAACCGCGATCGAAACGTTGTCTGAAGATAGCTTAACGTTAGCTTTCGTAAAAACGCGACTGATGGATCATGAAGTGAAGTTGAAAAATGAATCTAATGATACTAGCGCTAAAGTACTTCAAGTAGAAAGTAAAAATATTACATTTAAGAAACGGAAGTTAGGAAATTCGCAACAGACTAACAATCACCAGAACAATAAACAATCGAAGAAAAATCAACAATTTATAAAGTGTCATCATTGTGGACGCAAGGGACATAAGAAGAACGATTGCTACTATTTTAAGAGAATGAATCAGCAAAAATCAAATTATGGAAATAAAGAAAGAACACGGACAGTTCAGGCAGTTGAGATAAGCCAACCATCTACATCAAATGATTTTTCTGGCTTTGCTTTTATGACCGGAGAGTACCAACAAGAGAATCATGAAAATAAAATTACATTTCTATTGGATTCTGGAGCATCGGATCACATAATAAACAGAGAAGACCTTTTCACTAATTATACTGATTTACAGACACCTTAAAAAATTTCAGTTGCTAAAAATGGTCAATTTATTTCAGCTACTAAAAAGGGAACACTACAGGTTACAAGTAACGTGGGCGTTCAAGGTGCTTTGGAGAACGTACTATTCTGCCGGGAGCTTCCTTACAACCTACTATCCGTTTCGAAGATGCAGCGGGCTGGATATACAGTCATTTTCGACCAACATGGTGCTCAAATATGTAAGGACGGTAAAACCATCATGCGAGGTAGGTCAACAAACAATTTAATTGCTATAGATTTTGTGGTTTCGGTAAACGTGAGTCATCCTGTTTCTCAAGCATGCAATAGTGACAAAAATAGTTACAAGTTGTGGCATCAACGGTTAGGGCACATAGGTAAAAATAAATTCTTACAAATAAAACAGAATCACATGGTAGATGATATCAATCAAATTGATGCTGTAGTGCCAAATGATGATTTATGTGAAGCTTGCATAAATGGGAAACAGAGTCGACTTCCGTTTAACCAAGTCAAAGACAAAAGTCATATTAATCGACCGTTATTTGCTGTGAGTTCAGACGTCTGTGGCCCTATCACTCCGACCACTATTGACAATAAGAACTACTTTGTAATATTTGTTGATCAATATACTCATTACTGTGTTACGTATCTACTAACGTATAAATCAGAGGTATTCAATGCTTTCAAAGATTTTGTTGCAAAAAGTGAGGCAAAGTTTAATTTAAAGTTAGCTAATTTATATTGTGATAACGGTGGAGAATATTTATCTACTGAAATGAAAAGCTACTGTACTGAAAAAGGAATCACTTATCATTTGACAGTTCCGAGAACTCCACAATTGAATGGTGTTTCTGAACGAATGGTGAGGACCATTACTGAAAAAGCTCGTTCAATGATAAACGGTGCTAAATTAGAAAAAGTTTTCTGGGGTCAAGCAGTGTTGACTGCTGTATACTTGATAAATTTAACACCAACTCGGGCCCTAAAACTTTCACAAACACCATTCGAGATGTGGCATAATAAAAAACCTCAAATAAAATATTTAAAGGTTTTTGGCTCAACTGTTTATGTCCATGACAAAACAAGTAAATCTAAGTTTGATGATAAATCACGGAAAGGTATACTCGTGGGCTATGAACCAAACGGTTATAAGGTTTGGAACCCTGAATGCGAAAGGTTTGTGATAGTCAGAGATGTCATAGTGGATGAGACTAATTTTGTTCAATCCAGGCCTATGTTAAAGCCTGAAGGCAATAGTGGAAATTGTCATGACAAAACTGATAATGACGAAAGGTCTAAATCAGTGTCAGTAAAGTCTCGAAACTCTGACGGTACTAAATCAGATATATTTAAATCTGATGGACATGAGTATCCTAGTAAAATTCGTAAAACTAACCATGATATAATCGAATCGGAGCAAGCAGGTGATACGCGTTCTGGTGATAATAGTTCCTCTGCAGAGAATAAAAACACAGATAAAGGGTTAGAACTAAGAAGGAGTGATAGACTCAAAGATCGTCCCCCTGTATCTTATAATGAAATTGATGATGATGATTATTTCATGTGTGCTCAATCTGTTCCATGCAATGTACCGAATTCGTTTGATGAAATTAAAACTAGAGATGATAGAACTTATTGGGAAAGTGCAATCAGGGATGAATTGCATTCATTAGCAAAGAATAAAACATGGACTTTAGTACCACGACCAGCGAATAAAAACATTGTTGATTGTAAATGGATTTTTACACTTAAAAATGATGAATTTGGAAATCCTTTAAGGTTTAAGGCACGTTTAGTTGCTAGAGGCTTTAGCCAGGAGTATTTAACAGACTATAAAGAAACTTTTGCACCGGTTGCACGAATTACTAGTTTCAGATTTTTTATTAGCTTTGCAAATCAGTTTAATTTATTGTTCATCACATGGACGTTAAAACAGCCTTTCTGAATGGTGAATTAAAAGAGGAAATATATATGAAAGTTCTTGAAGGTGTTTTAAGTAAAAATAATCATGTCTGTCGACTACACAAAGCATTATACGGTCTGAAACAGGCAGCTAGGTGTTGGTTTGAAGTGTTTGAAAAATCATTGAAAGAGGAAGGGTTTCACAATTCATCTGTTGATAGGTGTATTTACTTGCTAGACAATGGAGATATACGTAAAAATATATACGTGGTACTTTATGTCGACGATTTAGTAGTTGCGTGTGCTGTAATTGACACAATGAATAATTTTAAAAGGTATTTAATGAGCAAATTCGAGATGACTGATTTAGGTGACATAAGATTATTTCTTGGTATAAAAATTACAAGAGAAAATAATCAAATGACTTTGGACCAAAGTGCATACATTAAAACAGTTTTGGCTAAGTTTAATATGCATGATTGCAAACCTGTCAATACCCCGCTAGAAAATAAGCTTAACTATGATGCACTAAACTCTGAGGAGAAATATAACGCTCCATGCCGAAACGTTATAGGGTGCTTGATGTATATCATGTTGTGTACCCGTCCTGATTTAAGTATAAGTGTGAATATACTGAGCAGGTACACAAACAAAAATAATAAAGAACTGTGGTTATGCCTTAAGAGGGTGATGAGGTACCTAAAAGGTACTATTGATTTAAAGTTATGTTACAAGAGGTGTGACTATAATGATATTTTGTGTGGGTATGTAGACTCAGATTGGGGTGGAAATGATACACAGGACAGGAAGAGTACAACTGGGTATTTATTTAAGTTGTTTGACCAATGCACCATTACCTGGAGTACGAGAAAACAGTTATCAGTCGCAGCCTCTTCCACTGAGGCTGAATATATGGCATTGTACGAAGCTGTTAGGGAAGCATTGTGGTTGAAATCATTAGCAATGAGTGTAAATATGTACATTTGTAAACCTATAACCATTTATGAAGACAACAATGGTTGTATCAGCATTGCTAATAATCCAACAAGTCACAAGCGGTCAAAACACATTGATATAAAATATCATTTTTCTAGAGAACAAGTTGAGAAAAATGTAATAAAATTAAATTACATTCCTACAGGTGATCAGCTGGCAGATGCTTTGACGAAGCCGTTACCAGCTACAACTTTTCAAGCAATGAGAAGTAAAATGGGTTTAGAATAAGATCAATTGTGTACATAAAATTGATTCAATTGATAGTAAATTTAAGTAAAGATTATCAATTGATGTATATGAAATTTCATTAATTTAAAGACAATTTAATTTAAATGATTTTGTAAATGAAATGGTCTGATTAGGTTTTTCTGGGTTTCCCTAATCCATGCAACAAATGTTGGACCATAATAATTATTGTATTCCCCAGTAAATACTAGGAAGTGTATGTGTTCTGGTTAGTCAATTATATTGATTTTGTATTATATAATGGGAGATTAATTTTTGAGGGGGCGTGTTGATTTATTTCATTTTGATTTGCAAAAATTAATCTGTAAACTCGATTACAGAATATCGATTTTAATATTAAAGTAAACCGCCCGCCATCTTAGATTTTCATTCCGTCATTCTGTGTGGTAGGAGTCAGTCGCATCGCTTCCCAGTTATAAAAAGAAAAGGATAATATACGTTCATATCTTATTAAATCCTTACACCACGTTCTTTTATTGCCCACAAACCTCAATTTCCTATACCTCATCTATAATTCATCAACAAATTACGTAAAAATTCATCCAAATTAATTAATTCGATTTATTACCAACTGGATTTTGATTAGATTACTAATGTAACTAGATCATTCTTCCTCACCATAAATAGCAAAAAATGCTCTAATAAAGTACTAATATAGACGACAATTACATAACATATCATCAGTGTTACTATTATATACTTTACAAATAAAATCTTATGGTACAAAATTGATTCCTAGGCTTTATTACACCTAGGAACTTAGCGTTGTGGTTTGCGGTGTTGGATAATGTAACATTGTTATGTCTCCAAATGTGATGAAAAATAACGAACGTACGACATAACATTGTAACAGCGGCTGTCTGTGATCTTTTATGTATTGAGGAAGAATGTTCTTACGATATGTGAAATGTTGGTTAAATTAGAAATAATGTGGGTAGGACTGTAAAATTGTTATATTCCAAGCGAAATAGATACATAGACCGTATTACAGGGCCGTAGCTAGGGGGAGCATTGTGGGACAACGGCCTACCTTGAAATCACAATGCTCTACAAAACTAAAAAAAATATTATAATCAAATTAGTTCATAGTTTCATATTAAAAAAAACTCCATGCTCATGTTTTGTCACAGAAATTATTTGCCTACAAATAGCTAATGAATGTACCACGTGATATACATGATGGTTGATTTAGGAGCCTGTGCCTCGAGGGCAGATTGTTTATGATAAATGTTTACTACCGCCCTGCAGTAGTTACATACCTTTTTTTTTTTTTTGAGGGGGGGAAATGCCCTCGCACTTCCCTGCCACCACGGGGGTGGTGGCAGGGGGTATGTGGGACTCGAACCCACTAAAACCCCCCGCGATCCGACTGCCCGGGATGGGGCGAGATGGAGACACACTGCATTAACCACCTCGCCCCGACGGTAGGTCCTTCCGGGCCTCTGCGCCAGTGGGTGGGCAACCTTCCACCTCAGTTGCCCACCAGACGTGTGGGGCCATGTAAGTGCAGCGGAGAGTCCCCCGACTCTCCGCCACTGGCCCCACTACGGGGGATGGAGAAAGCGCTCAATGAAGCGCCTTCTCCGTCTCCCCACCCGTCTGCGCCGGAGGGAGTCAGAGTTGGTATTATTCTCCCTGACCCGCTCCGCGAGTAGTTACATACCTGCATATTTAATAGTTACAACACTGAGTGGAAAGCTTCTTTATTACTCCTTGACAGCTTCTGTGGTGTAATGGTTGAGCAGTTCAGCTCCCCCGGGAGCTGCGGGTTCGATTCCTTTTCACAACAACCTCTTGACTGTGTTTTTTGAAAACACAGTCAAGTCACATCAGTCAACCTTTGGTGTTGCAAATATGAATGCGGCGGTACCTGGCCATTTTCAATAAGCGTGCCCATACACTACATTACTACTTACCTACATTTTAAAAATCTTTTGTTTAAACTCTAGGGACACTGCTGATGGTGTCCATAAATCTTATATATATCCTCTCAACTTCCGTTCGCCTCACCAGCTTACCCCCAAGTCAAGCGTGGGTAAAAAAGTTTTACTTCAAAACCATGAAGATACGGATCTAGGGCTCCGTAAAATGTAATATTATGCTTAAGTTGTAATACATGTAATACATCATCATATATGTATCTTGTTTGTGTGTTGTAAATAAATAAATAAATAAAAAATACCTACCTACACAAGTCATAAATAGCTTAACTGCAAAATAAATACAGATCTTAGATAATTAAGCCACTGTGAGACTCCCTAAATTCAAGTTTAACATCACAATTATCTTTTTCTTTTAAAAACAAAGACACTAGATTTTAGTCCTAAAGATTAACGCAAGGCCTGTGTTAAAAGCTACGACAGAATTGTAATTAAAAACCTTTATGTACTGTTTGAGCAGTAGCTCAAACTATGCCAACAATTGAAGTTTATATCTGAATCTGATCTACGCCTCGAGGCATTAATTGTAATTCAAATAGCAGATGCTGACGCTGCTTCTCACGGCTCAGCGGTCTGAGGCTAAAATTTATTTTATATGCAATTGAATAGTAGAGAAAAAACACTGGAATCACCTTTAGCTACCTGATACTATAGAAGCTTTTCATCCAACTCACAAGTAATTTTGTTCAAAATTTAAAAACATCCCTACTCGAACTATGTCAAGCAGAGCTGATGGTCTTCAAACTGCCGAGGTCCATTGCTGAACATAGGCCTCCCCCACAGAGCACCACTTTGAGCAGCTGCGTGCCTCCTGCATCCATCGGCTCCCGCGGTTCCAACCAGATCCTCGGTCCACGGTATTGGACCGCTGATACGCTGCATCTTCCAGTTCATGATCGCCACTCGAGAACCTTCCTTCCCCATCGGTTGTCAGTTCTATGACTGATGTGGCATGCCCATTGCCATTTGGAGTCAAATTAAATCAAGTCATATGCTAGTCTTTATTTCACCTAAGTCTTCAAATCGAGAGTGAACAGGTATCTTCTAGGCAAGCGTGTTTCATCCTAGACTACGTCCTCACTTACCATCAGGTGAGGTAGTGGTCAAACGCAAACCCATCTATCAATAAAAAAAATATTATTATCCTACTTCGGTCACTTTAGTTCTCCTCATTTCTGCTGATCTTATCTCGTAGGGAAACACCGAGCAAAGCTCTCCATAGCTCGTTGCGCGTCTCTAAACTTACTTAAGAGGCCAACAGTAGTAAACTATGTCTAAGTGGCACAAGTCATTACTGGCAACACACACTGGTTCAAAACCTTAGTTTTCAGGCTCTCCGGTATTTTGTATGAAAAGATAGGTTAAAGCTTCCCACGCTGCGCAGCCGAATTGGATTCTTCGTGCGACCTCTTTATCAAAGTAGGGCCTACCTAATTGGACGGTATCCTAGGTAGACAATATGCTCCATCCATGCCATCACAACATGCTCTTGCGCAATTCAATCAATTAATTTCATTGTTGTACATAATAGTCTGTCAGCACATCATTTCGATCATTGTCCGATCCTATATCGGTCAGACGAAGATTGAACATTGGAGATTTATATGAAGAGCTTTTGAAATGATGGTCGGTAATGGTAGCATGTATTGTTTAATTTAAAGGATGTGATGTGGTGCTAAGATTAATATATTGTCCAGCGCCATTTTGTGTAATATTAATTACTGTTGGTGTTTTAATTAGTTATGCAAGCTATTTTTGTCTTATACTTAAGTCTGTTTTGATGTCAATATTGCGTGTAACTTTTTTTTATTTAATTTTCAATTCATTTGTAGCTAATGTTTTTCTCGAAATCTGAAAGTTAGTCAGATATTTCGTAACATTCATGCCCGTCTGCAATAAAGTTCGCACTTCACACTATCTCTCTAGGACGTGCCTACACAAAGCCCTTACAATAGATACGTCTTAGAAATATAGGTGTGAACTTAGGAGCTGCCAATATTTAGTGCAGGCGAAAATCAGTCAATTACTATCCTTAAAAAACGAAATGCAATAGTGAGACAGTGGAGTCATTTCATTTGGTGTAGATTTTCATTTCCATTCCATTCAGACATTCATCACGGATACAGGAAGTGGTGTTATGGCGGGAAAATGAAAAAGATCGCATCGCCGCATTGTATTATTTTCCAAAACTTGTGTTATTTTCAGTGTTAGTGCATAAAATTGGTGGCATTTCATTCGTTAAGTGCTGGATTACAGGCATGAGTGTGGGAAAGTGGTATAATGATGGTGCAACGTTTCTTTTCGTGTTGTTTCCAAAACTCTATAGAAGCTTCTGGTAAAGTTGCCACCACTACTAGTAGTATAACTTGACTAGACTAGACTATGACTTAGACTGTGACTTGACACTATATAATATGAATTCACTTGATAAATTATCAATTACTTGACACTGGCTAAATACAGAGAAGTGAGGAGCCAAAACAAAAAAAAACAGGAAGTAGGTACGTAGGTAGATAACTACATGGTATACTTGCCTGATAAGTAGACGGAAATATTGCCTACTGTCGAAACATGTAGATATCGTACCCTCTCATCTAGTTTACAAGCGAAAGTGTATTTTAATCTCGCCAATGTTACAATGGTGCTTATTCGATACAATAAACTGTTCAGTAATAAACACAATAGAACCTGTGCCTACTTTCTAATAGTGATAATAAGTGTAGGTAATATGGGGCTCGGGGCTCGGGGCTCGGGGCTCGGGGCTCGGGTGATTCACTCTTTAGTGAGTCAAGACTGTCGAGCTTAGACAGGTATTATGTATCAGATAAATATTACAAGCTTTTATTTATGGCCGATCTTTTAACTCCGTTCAATGCTCTCATTGTAAAGGTCTTATTTAAGTACTTACCTACTTTTCTATCAAGTTTTTTTTGTAAATATATGTGAACATTTCACACAGCGCCATCTAGCTCCAAACTACTGTTTTCCCTTAGAATCTGTTTTTCTGGAATTAAAAGTAAATAAACGAACGCATTGTCTTTATTTTATCGATCGTAAATCACACTTCCCCGTTTCCAAGCTGAAAACGTGTTAGATACTCCTTGCCGACTTATTTCCTAAGAGATCAAAGTGTCGTGGGCGTTTGCACTAAAGTTTGACAGCTCTTAAGTTAGCTTATTTCTCTATGACGTACCCAAATGCGTTGTAGTAGATACGTCATAATAGGATAAGTGCGAACTTCGGAGCTGCCAAACTTTAATGCAGATGGCGCATCTGTCTCACACTTCGTTGAATACTGATTTTTTGATCTTTTGATTAATTTAAGTGCTTTATTTTTCAGGCGTATGCGATGGGGCTAGAAGGACTGCGCAACGGAGAAAGGTATTTTTAACTGCACCAATCGAGAACCAATGTCCACCACACATAACATTTTTACATAAGCTTTCCATTAAAAAAAAGAGTTGATACTTGAGCTCAACTCAAAAGAAACACGTTTGCGATCATATTTACCAATAATCACTTTAAATGGGTGTGGTTTTTAATCAACTATTTCACAGGTCAATAAATTTATCAACTCGACATTCATCATTTAACACCTCATTTAATTAACTAATCAAAACATAATGGTGGTATTTAGAGCGTTTTTTGTATGGAAGGCAGATTTATGTAGTTAGAGATTAGGTATTAATAAACATTTCATAGCTATTACATCTATCACCAGTCACACTCCAAACGTATGTCGAAATTATTCTCGCATGGGCATAATTTACCTACATAGGTACATTTTTATTACCAGACTTCAAAAATAAGATTGGGTTATAAACCAATTAGGAAATTTCGTTTTTATTTGAAAGGATATACTTTCAGATTGGTTCCATAGAAATTTCATCAAAATCGGTTCTGTAGTTTTATTTTTAAATTAAAATAACTGAAATAAAATGTCATCCAAGTACTTCTCAGAATGAAAATGAGGAAATTTAAGCCAAATTAACCCCCTTTTAAAAGCATCATTGTTATATTTGCATTATTGCGATCAAAGACGAGATAGGCAAGCATGGCAATTTCACCTCTTTCTTTAGTCTCTTTCAATAGTCATGTAAGTAGACCAAAGTGTTTATCTTACTACAAAATGTATAAGTACCAAATAAAAATATTTCAAAATTTATCACACTTTTCCTAACAGGATGTATCCCGGTCACCGGCTCCAGAACTGTACGTGCCAGAGCCGAGCCCGGAGAGTCTGCAGGCTATAGCGGAGGCGATGGGGGCGGCTGGCTTCGAACATTACACGGAAGGACGAGCTCTTGTGAAGCGGTTGATTCCAGCTAACTCGCAGCCAGACCTCGATATCGTGGAGCATCAAGGTACTTGATAGATTTAATATTATTTTAGTTGTGGATTCTTTGTGTTCTGAGTCAAGCCGTAGAAAGATCGTGTCTTACGATTATCCATACATTAAAAAAAAATTACGACGGGTCTGATAGCTCAGTTGGTGGTAACTCTGCCCTCTGAACTGTAGGTTGTAGGTTCGATTCCCACCCAGGACAAACATTTGTGTGATGAACATAGATGTTTATGTTGTGTCTGGGGTTTATATTGTATTCTATATATGTATGTACTTACAAACAAAAAGTGTATAGGTAAGTATTGTATCAGTTTTCTGGTTACCATAGTACAAGCTTTGCTTAGTTTGGGACTAGATGGCGCTGTGTGAAATGTCTACAAATATTTTTTATATTTATTTATTTATTTATTCTAAGTAAACGACTATGCATACATAACAGTTATACTAAGTACTAAGTAAAATTGCTCCATATCGCTTGCAGAACTGACAACCGAAGGGAAAGTAAAAGGTTCTCGACCGCTCAAAGTGGGAAACCTATCTTCAGCAGCCGATGTCTTCAAACTTTATAAATGTATTACAAATATATTGTAGGAAATGCTGGTAGCGTTGCCGTTGTATAGATGAGTGTCTCTGAGAAGTCTTTGTCTGTAATCGTTACATCTGTTGATTCCAGGTGTGATAGGCAAGGCGGGTGTGGACTTCCCAGCGTATCCGAACATACCTAACACAGGGTTCAACTGCAAGAACGTGCCTACTGGCTACTACGCTGACTTGGAGACCGATTGCCAGGTAATATAGATTGCTTCAAAGATTTTTTATGTTAAAGAATCAGATGACGAGCTTGTCATTCACCTAACGTTAAGCGTTACTGCCACCTATAACAGTTAGTCACTTGGAACTAAAGAATATAAACTTTCACGTGACATTACACTGCGCACGTCATCCTTGGACTTCAGCACAGATTAGCAATCAGATTACTAGTCTGTGGGATCAAGTCATAAAGTCTCATGTGCCCAGTAATTTCTAACTACAGTGCCCTTCAAACCAGAACATAGTAGAGCTTGCACACTACAGTTTGACGGCAGAATAACTGGTAAAGAGGACCACCGCTTACTGCAAAATCACTTAGTAGTAGATTAGTCAGTATTCATCATACATATTGGTACACTCTCGTGATGTGAATCCCAAATTAATTCTAATGTCTATCTGTCTCTTTATTTTCTTTTCGTAATCACAATGATAACGCCTTACAACTTGTTACCTTATTAATTCCAGGTATTCCACATCTGCGACACGTCGCGCAAAATCTCGTTCCTGTGCCCAAACGGCACCATCTTCAGCCAGTCCCATCTCATTTGCGACTGGTGGTTCAAGGTGGACTGCGCATCCGCACCTGCCCTCTACGAATCCAGCGCTGAATACTATTCCAACGAACAGAAGAAGTCCCAGAAAGTCACGCAGAGCCTAAGCAAGAACCAGGACTTGCAACATCTTACCGAAACCAAGAACCGTGCCGAGACTAGGAGACCTGTCACAATCCCAACCCCTGTTTCCAGCACGACTGAAAGGGTCTACCGCGGTAGACAGAGACAGCCTGAAACGCCTTACGTCCCCCAAGCGACAGCCAGAAGTTACCAAGCACTATTCCCCGATCCTAACTATAATAACAACAACAATAACCCTACGCAAAGGAGTCAACAGCTGACAACTGCTTTTGAAAAGAGAAGGAAGTCTTTGGTGCAATTGATTTCGAACAACTTTGCTCTACCTGTAAGGAGCACAGCCCCGACTTTCCCTGAAGCTTCTACATTAAGGACTACGCCTTTTGACTACAGCTTAAAGGAGATGCAAGTCGTAGCTGAATCAGCATCTTTTGCTAACAACAATAACAGGCAATTTCTTCAAGATTATCACACTAAGAACTATCGTCCATACCCAGTCTATACTCCTAATACTACCACCAAGAAACCCGAGAAAACTCGAGTAAAAACCAACCCCAATTTAACAACTTTGTATGATATTCGTGAGAAACAGCAATCTCAAAATTATTACACGCGTGTGGCACCACCTACTAAACGCCCTACTTTGGTTACCTACACGAAGACATACACAAATGATAACCCTTACACCAGACCTGGCGTTTCCCTGCTGAAGACCTACATCGAGAAAGAAAAGAACAAAACCGTTGCTACTACAGCAGCAACTTACAAGCAAACTCAAGTAACTGAGATAACCGAACCTATTGAAATCAAGAAAGTCACATTCAAACCGAGGGATACTTTTGAGTCCGCAACTAAGATACCAACGATCAAACCCGATACTGCACTCTATACCCAAACAGCTTCCTCTGATAGACATGACGTATTCTCAACCGCAAACCATATAACCGAAGGCACCACTGAACCATCCTATAAGGAACGACGGGATAGGCTTATGAGGAAGTTGAATTTAGACGCGTACGGGCCGACAGAAGCCACAGTTTCAACTACATCCGGCGGGGACCAAACCGACAGGCCAGGACCGAACGTTCTTCCATCACTGACACCGAAGACACTCCACAGTCTTGCTATTTACTATGCAACTGCTTTAGACAACCTATCTACCACCACGTCTCCCGATGAAGCCGAAACAACAACACTAGCTTTTGATGAGTACGAAACCATGGAAGAAGCCTTACCAGCGTTGTTCAGTTCTAACACCATAAACAAGTACAGTAACCTGTTTGCCCATGGAGCTAGCAATGCTGAGCTATTAGAAGAAATCAAGGCCGATCCTAATGGAACATACAATGAGTTGATGGAAGACTTAATGGTACAACAAAGTCAAAGTCCCCTAGCCACGTCACCACAGATTCGGGAACTAGCCCAAGTCTTCACTCACGCTCTTTCTGCCTACCTTCAAGATCCTGTCCAATTCAGAAAAGTTTTGTCTGATATCAGACCAACTCACCCCTCTTTCGGAGATAGTTATGGAGATGTAGTGGGCATTACTGATGATACTTTCAACACAGAACCAACGACCACGGTAAATGAAGAGGATGATGAAATCTTAGGATTCTCAGAAGACAACAAAGCGCGCCCTATACCTTCGTTGAGAGAACCAAAAGCTTTAGATGTCGGAACTAAATTCCAGAACATTCCTACAGATTCCAAGCAGCAGACTATTGCCGATAACTATCAGACAACTGATGATACTAAATACCAGACAACTTCTGATGACACTAAATACCAGACAACTCCTGATGATTCTAAATACCAGACTACATCTGATAATGAAAAATATCAGACCATTTCCACCGTTTCTCAATACCAGACAACACCTACTGAAGTTTCAACTACACCAAAACCTACACAATACTTATCGTCCACACACAGACCTACAACACCAAGACATCCTTTCATATGCTGCGGAAGAATATCAGCATCTTATACATCACCAGCCACTCCAGCCTCGATTGCACCCGTTTACACTAACACAAACGCTTATAATATAAACACTTTGGCAAACAGTGAGGTATCAACAACAGAAAATTCAGTACCTAAATACGGCGGATTCCAAAATAATGCTTTGACCATCAGCGATTCACCATACGGAAATGGTGTCACGGAAACCAAACCTCTGAGTGAATATGTAGAAGCTACAAACTTACCCACAGCTTGGGGTATTGACTCATCAGCCTCGACATCCATTCCAATATCGACGCAGGATTTCGAGAGCAAGAAAATCAGAACTACTACAGCCGTACCAACAACCACTACTGTATACTTTACCGAAACTGATAGCATTGAATTGGAAAATGAGGAAGAATTACAAAGAGCACATAGTCAGTCATTTATTGCGCCAAATGGCAATAGTGTACGTCAAGGGAAACAACTTAAAATAGAAGTCTCTACGGTAAAGAAGCCTTCGGAAGACTTGGAAGCTCCTACATTACCTGATACGGAGCCAACTACAATCCAGACAACTCCTACACAAACGACATTGAAACCACAAGAAGAAGTATTGACCACGACTCAAATTCCGACCAGTATATTTACATCACCTGATGTAGACCACCACACTAACCAATACATATGGTCTACTACTTTCGACAACTGGCACAGCACGATGCTTGATCCGATTACTTTGAACGATGGTCTGAGTCAGACAGATTCCGATGAAACTGCTCCAACTGCAGGTGACTCAACGTTCACTGCTTCAACACCTACTCCTACAGCCAATTATGCTACAACCGAGCAAGCAGTATCAACGACAAACGTTGATTCCGATGATGTAGAAAAGAATGAAAATAGGAAAGGAAGATTCCTCAAAGATTTGTCAACTGAACCATCACAGGATTTATCAGCTATAACTGACACGGTCGTGGAAAAGGCAAAGGAAATTATGGGAGGAATGAATTCGACTACTACTCAGAAACTAATGAACGTAATGAAGAAAACTAAATCAAAAACTGTTAAAAGACTGATTCTTCTCTTGGTACAAACTTGCGATGACGACCATAACACAACGGCTGAAGCTTCCAAAAAGGCGTTACTTGAAGCATTGATGGCAGTGTCTCAGAAAGATATGGAGGAAATAGCTAGAGAGGAGGGACTTATTGAAGCTCCCGCCCCAGAAGCAGATTCATTCAGAAGGACAGACCGATTCCTTGAAAGACAAGAGGTGAGACCAAGACATGACAGACGGGGAAAGAGTGTAAACATCGACCCCAGCGCAGTAAACTCCTTATCAAACCCTACCACAGAAAAAGTGACAGAACAAGTTACAGCATCAACGACGCAAGCTCCAATCCGGACCAGTCGTAGGGGTGTCAGAAAATTCATAACAAGGACCACACCTGCTGAACCGAGTACTACTAAAGCTACAATCATCGAACCTAAGCCTACTTTCGTCGACATCCCTAAAGCCGAAGCTAGAACAGCGGTGAAAGAATCCGATTCGAAAACCGCATCTGATACCAGAGCTTTAGAGTTATTAAGATCTTTGTACACTATCGCAGCGAGATGGGGCTGAAAAACTAGCATTAGTTCGTTTGGTAAGTATAAAATGAGAATGAGTTCGAGTGGCATAAATTATAACTTTATACTAGACGAGGTTGACTTAGCTTCTTAAAATATTTTGTAAATGTGATTATTATGATACATCGGTTAAGATTTCAGTACTACAGTTGGTTTTAGTACGAATACTTTGGAATATAGTAATACGCGTTGTAACTGTTCCTTTAATCGAATTGGTATACAGAAAAATACCAGACCTCTAAAAGGAAGGTAAAGATATGCCAGATTTTGTTTTATTATTTTCAGTTACGGTCAAATTTCAAACCGTTTCACTCCATTTGGGATAGTCGGATAGTCATATATCCGACGTGACTACACATAGCAGACATACAAAAATCATCCTTAATAATAAACATTCTCTTGCGGATTTTTTATAAATATGTTGTGTTTTGTTTCTTTCTATCAATTTTGATATATTCAAAGATATATCATTTAATTAAAATTATGTCAAAATTTAAAATTAATTTTGAGTTGCAGCAGTGTTTCATAATCTCAATATAATTTTTTTTATTTAGAATTATACATTCATGAAATGAAATGAAATACACCAAGTACTCGGTAACAAATAAAGATATTTTAAGATATGTGCTACCATATTAATGCTATAATGTAATACTTGCCTTAGATCTTAAGATAGTTAATTTATTATGTATTGTTACCGATATCGATACTCTATAGACTTAGATCGAATAGTATTATAGGATTTAACATAGGTCTTGTTTTAGGAAAACTTATCCCCGTCTGTACTAATGTTTAACAGCTCCTAAGTTCGCTCTTATCCCTATGACAATAATGCAATGCATTTGAGTATGTTATTCCTTTCCGTGCAAGTTTGTATGGAAAAGAACACTGAGCGATAAGACCACCCATCGTTACACATTGTTTTTTTTCCAATTTTTTAAATTGTTTATGTTGTGGTGTTTAATAAAGAGTTTATGTATCTATGTAATGGAGGAATAAGTGTAACTTAGGAGTTATCCACCTTTAGTACAGACGGACAGTGTGTTGGTGAGTTACCTACTTTCTCTTAGATTATAATCTCTTTGTTACTGCCACGATTTTATTGTAATATATTCTTGTAAGTAATTCTTAATTACGGTAGTTGTATTATAATAGTTTTAAGGGAGATTTTTATGGTACATTTTTTTATAAATATGTTTGCTTTTTTATTATTTTACCCTAAAAACCATTAGTTACTGCAATAGGCTATTTGACTACTATTAAATATGAACAAATAAATATTATTTTCATAAAGTTGCTTTAAAATTAATGTAATAATTGAAAAAAGAAGTAAAACCGGTATAAATAAATCACAGAGTAGTACGCTTTTAGAGTTACTGGAGGGGGCATCGCTGTCCCTTTCTCGCAACACAGAGATCGACTTCTTCACAACTACTATGAAGGCATAGCTTGTGACGTCACATGCCGATAAGAGATCGCACGTAGAGCTACTATAGCGGTGCCATAGCTTAGTAATGAGGTTCTATGGAGGACTAGTATTTGTCGCGTCACTGCATGTTTGAACTGTCCCTTTCTATTCCGGTTTTAAAATGCCTGTAACTTTCTAATTTTTTGAGATGCTTAATTTTTGTTTTCTTGACTGTTTATTTTCTTTAGGTATATTATTTATTCATGCAATAAAAATATAGCAAATAGCCTATTCCATAGGTTAACAAATCTAAATAATTAGGCTATGTTTAGATGTCTTGAATTGAATCTTAGTGGCTTCTGCGGCAATTTCGCCAACATCATGATGTTGAAGATTCTTCTTAAGATTCTTAAGGTCTACCGTCAAACGAAGGATATTGTTCGATGGCCAGTGAAAATTAATTCTATACTCTGACATTGACAGGAAACCGGCAGCGGTTAAAACTAACTAATCATAAAAGAAGAAGAGTCAAAACAAAGAACGATCGCTATTTTTTGATTTTCTTTATTGGTTTATGTTACGAGCTTGTTGATTTTAATCACTTTTTCCCTGCGCCCCTGTTCACGTATCTCTGTATGTCCTGGTCGGTTACCTTATGCCCTGGTTTGAAATACGCCTTGGTCTTGCGTTTCTTCTTCATCATTATTTTAGAGGCTGCCAGCGCACCGCGGTGTTGGAGTGATACGAATCGATCGCGGAGCAGGTTGTCTGGAAAATGTAGAATAGAATATCATGTACTGCAGAATGTAGTACATAAATAGGTATTACAATTAAATAGCTCGTACATTCTACCACGACAGTGAAGTGCAATGTTAAAAGCTCCTTGAATTTTATTAATTACTGGTCATACAATTGTTGGTACATTATCATTCTTTGTAAGTCACTAGCAAACCCGGCGAACTCCGTTTCGCCACCAGATGGCTTCTTTTTATGTAACAGTAGCTGTCAAACAATGTATCACGCACCGGCGCTATCTACTTAAAATGTTGGTTTGTCCTGAATTTTTCCTGAATTTTCTTTGCTATAAACCTCACGGAGCCCGAGACCTTTCCATCGAATGCAAAACCGTGGAAATCGGTTCGTGCGTTCTGGAGTTATAGCGTCAGAAAGGAAAACCCGACTTATTTTTATATTATAAGTCATATATATTCATTTAAATCGTAAAAACATTTCTCATTGTGGAGGCGCAGGACTGCAAGCGAAGCAAATATCGCGTACGTCGGTCGCACCGCTCCTGCCCTCCTCAGTCGTCTCCGTACCGCCAACCGCGAATGTAATTAGGTTAGGGTAATTTGTGCTACCGATGAATAAATAGAGTATTGCAGTTAATGACTATTTACTTGAGTCCTCCGCACCCTAATGATTACAGTGGCTTCTAATAGGCACATACATCCAACACTCATCATGTTTCATTTTCTTTCAAACATTTCTTTCATGTATTTATTATTAATGCGGTAATTACATGGCTGTATCAGATAATGATGATAACACCTATACCCCATTTGTTCTTCTTCTCTTCCTTTAATGGCCTGCTATCGCTTTTTAGCGATAGTTCTGTCAATGTCAAGTGAGGAATTCTGTACGGTTATGTCATGTCAAAGTCTTAGTCAGTCAAAATGCCACAGTAAAATGATGGGTATTTTACTGAAAGCTCTAGGAAGCTTTGAAGAGAAAACGAAAAGGCATGGTTTGAAAACTTGGAACCATTTGCCACCACCCTTATTACACATTAAAATTCAAAAATGCATGGGTAATAGAAAAAAATCTCAAAATTCACAACCGCCATTTTCAGATTATTTTCAACGACCGCGGCAATTTATCACCCCATTTGATAATTAGACGCAGTGATATAACAGATCGAAATGTCACTTGTCAAATTAATGCTGGCAACTTTGCGAAATTGTAGCGATTAGATCAATTATTCGATTCTAAACCATAGTGATGAATTTATGTAATTTATATAAAACTTTATTAATATAGATAAAATCCATATATAATTAAAAATAATACATTTAATGTACTAATCTAAAAATTAAATAAAATCTAAATGTGACCTGTTAATAAGATTTGATCAATAATTTTTTTTTCAAATATGATTTGGTTTTGGACCCAGGAACTAAGAGGACCATGGTCCCACAACACCCAGACTCAGAACAAGTATTGCCGCGGGAATCAAACCCGCCGACTCCGGGTTATGAGCCGACCTGTTCAACCAGCACACCACAGAGGCTTAACTATTAACTTACTAGTAGGTGTGATATGTATCAAATCCCCAGAAAGCTGGCTGGCTTCCACGAAGTCTGGTTCAGGGAGGGGTGTTTTATGAGCGTTAAGGGTTGGTAGCGCTGTAGCCGCCTGCTCCGCTTCCTTTATAGCCTTTTTATCGCGAAGGGATGATTGTCGTTGTTCCCGGGTTGAAATTGATGATTGCAGTTTCCGGAGCCTGTAATTATTGTTATAGCAATGTTTAATCTAAATATATATAACTCAAAGGTGACTGACTGACATAGTGATCTATCAACGCACAGCCCAAACCACTGGACGGATCGGGCTGAAATTTGGCATGCAGGTAGATGTTATGACGTAGGTATCCGCTAAGAAATGATTTTTCGAAATTCCACCCTTAAGAGAAGGTGAAATGGGTGGTTGAATTATTTTCTCATAGGCCACGCCGCGGGCGAAGCTGCGGGCAGAAGCTCGTAAATAATAAAGCCCTTAGGGGCCATCCATAAATTATGTCACATGAACTTCATGATTTTTTGACCTTGTCACAGCTGGTCACATTTGTGAAAAAACCTCCTACCTGTAAATGTCACTAATCTTCTTCTTATCAATCTTCGCACGCTTCAACCGCTCCTTCTCTACGAGTCTCTCCTTCTGCTTCCTTCTTGCCTTGTGATCCTTCTTCTTGTTCTTAACAGGCGGGTTGATGGCTTTATACTCTGTGTCCGACTCTGGATCGGGATCATTGGCAGGGTTATGAGGGGTTGGTAGTCCAATGCTCATCTCTTCGCGCCATTGGTTCTGAAAAATTATCGTTATAGATACAAACAATCATATGATATGGTCCGCTTGATAGGAAGTAGCCAGGGTAGGCAGGGTAGGGTATGGACATATTTATAACGGTAGATGTACAACTGTGTTATTTAATGCACACAAAAAAGAGCTGTAATATTGAAGTGTGAAGTCTTGTTGCTTCTTCTTTACAGGTGTAACTGAAACTCCGGATCAGATTTTTCTTTCTGTGTTGTAGCGGATTGCTAGGAAGTGAACCTCTTTTTTTTCAACATCGTTAATTATATGCTATATTTAAACATTAAGCACTTTTTAATTAATTTTATATATGCTTAAATATTGATGTATTATTATTAGTTGTATTTTGATTTTGACTTGGAAATGTGATAAAAATAGCCAATTTGCAAGATTTTTTTTTACTTCAAATGCCTAGCATTTGACCACACTCTCACCTGATGGGAAGTGACGATGCAATCGAAGGTGTAGCATGCTAGCCAAGTAAATACCTATTCACTCTTCTCTTGAACATGCCCGGGTCAAATTTCGCTGGAAACAGACGCTGACAGGGCATTCCATTCCTTAGCCATTCTAATTAAGAACGTGGAATCAAATCGCTCGGTACGAATGGGTGGTATTTCGACCACGAAAGGATAGCGCTTAGCCGCGCTTCTAGTGTCCGATAGTGGAATGGTGAGTAAATGAATTGTCCCTGATTTTATACCTCTTTCTCTGCAGCGGTGACTCGGCTGAACATGCCGGTAGTGACTCTGTGCAGGTGGGCTTCTTTCTTTATCATCTTCTCTTCGAACTTGGCCACGTCTTGGAGTAACTCTTGATGCTCCTAATAGAAATAATAATAATGAAATGATAATAATAAATATTTAAAAAAAACTTACATTTAAGACTACAAAGAAATAAGTAAATAATAATAATAACACCCAAGTATCACATACATATATCCTGAACCCTAACTAGGATTTTCTATTTCTAGGGTCCTACTACGAGGACCATGGTCCCACAACACCGAGACACAGAGCAAGTATTTGCGCTTTTATTGCTGTGCACAAATACTTGTTCTGCCGCGGCAATCGAACCCGCCGGTTCCGCGTTATGAGCCAACGCACGACGTGCTCACCACTACACCAGAGGTTGCCACTAAGCACTAGAGTAGACAGAAAAGATCGAACTTATAAATGTTGTTTAAATTAATTGTTATTTAAAATGTCGTCTCGTTTTCGTTCGTGATATTTCACGTAAGCAAGAAGTTGAATCAAGTAATTTCTTAAAATTACCGAACAATCTTCATTTGATGGTACATCTTAGTACATGACACTGGCGAAATTGTGATGGAATTGCCGCAGAAGCCACTAAGATTCAATTCGATTATGTAGTGTTACCTGTCTGATACATTTAAAAAAGTTTGGCAGCAAATTAGAAAGTGCTATGCTCTCTTCTCTTCCGTAAGAGCCAGCTAAGGTTTCCAGGGAATGGGCAGATGGGAGAACATCAAGATGCCTGCCAAGTGTGGTGATTTCAACAGCTCCCTTAAGTATGTTCAGCAGTGGATGCAATATGGTCTGTAATGTGAAGCTGGGGAGTGTCCAAAAAGCAGTACTGAAGTTTTTTTTAACGATAAAATGGGCATGCATTTGGCAACAACCGAACCGTGACGAAGTTTTCTAAGCTGGAGCACGCTTGCCCATGAGATGCCCATTCACTCTTGACTTCTCCCAGAAAAGACCCAGGTTACACCAAGGAGAGAACACTGTTGTTGGAAGAACATTCCATTCCTTGGCCATTCGGACTATAAATGACCCAGCAAAACGCTTAGTGCAGACTTGGGGTTTACCTTATAAGTAGGATTGTAACTGACACCAGGGTGGGGCAACTCTATGGCTGCTCTGGTAGTCAAAGTCTTGGGTAGTGGAGGTTTGGGCTTCATTAGTTTATCCGGTAGTACATTGTGAAGCTGCACCTCCGTGGATATGAAATCACCGACTAGGGTTGATGGGATGCCTTTGGCTTCAGTTGCTGAAAATTTTTAGTACGGAATGTAAGCAAGCTTTGTATAATAATAATTTGAGTCTTTGTTGCAAATAAACAAATCAGATTTTGCGAGTCGTGAGAGAGAATTACGAATGACATCGCTAACTCATCTTGGATTTTGACGATATTTAAAATCATAATTTAAAAAGATAATAATATGGCCAGCCTTCACAATGCAGAGCTGTGTAGATATAGGTAATTACATGACATGATCCATATGCAGCGATAAAACATAACTGACAATGAAGATAAAACACTATACTGCTCCGAACCAAGATAGGCATTATCTACCTTCTATTGCCACCCCATCTATTCAACCTTTTCCCCTTTCCCTTCTTTCATCCCTTTAACAGGCTCAGTTAGTATCATATAAAACAGAACTTACAATGTTGATCCCACAAATCAGAGTCAAATGTCTGCCGCACTTGCTTGGCCTTCCGTTTCTTTGCCAATGCAATCTTCCGTCCACTCCTTGCCTGTTCAACCTTACGCTGGTATACACCTTTTTCATAACGTCTATTGTCTGTGATCTTACTTAGAGCAGTGGATGCTGAGCCTACTGGCTTAACAATATTACGCTTGGCATTTGGATCTGGCACCTGAAAGGGATATGTAGTGCTTGTCATATTCATATTTGAGCTGTAATATTGGAGGATCTAAGGCTGTCTTATGCATACCCATTGATTTAATTTACAGTTTCTCTGTCAAGTAGGTATAATATGGCATTACTTATAGAACCTTCCCAAGGTAATTTCTTATTTCAACAACCAATTCTGGTTGTAAAAACGTTTAAGCAGTTTTAGAAGCTTTTAATATGCCCATGCTTAACAATACATCATTTATGTTTACTATAATCTATGTAAGCAGCACTAAGTACTTAATATATAAAATTATAACAGGGACATTATGCAATTACTATGTGTAACACACACAGTTTTAATTTATAACTATACACGGTTAAATAATTTCTACTACTTCCTTAAGTGTATGTTGTGGACATTCTTTTACAATTTCTGATTCCCTAGAACATTGGCAGACAATCTTTCTTAATGGGATGGGGGGCCAGAATTATAGGAAAAGTGCATTTTCTGTTAAAACTTTTAATCATATAAAAACATTACAGCATTACACACTTGCACTTGGGATTGGGCTAAATTAAATGCTTTCGCGGGCCAGATCTGGCCCCCGAGCCTTACTTTACCCATCACTGCCCTAGAATCTTTTAGGAAATGTTAGTTGGAGGATAGGAACTAGCTATGCATATGATTGTTGACTTTACTATACAGGGCTCGATTCCCCAAAACCATGCCCATGGTCGTGGAACACACTGTATAATTACTAAACTACAAACAGATTACATTCTGTGAATATTTTGTAAGTCAAACTGGTTTTAAAATTACCTTGGAGGATGGTAACAAAACTTCAAAACATTTTGGTGTATCAGCAAGCTTTTTCCTCTTTTGTAACTTGGCTGACAATGGTTTTCCTTCCACATCCTCAATCTTGGGTACATCATTACCAGCTGTGTCAAACACAAAGAGCTCACTGTCAGGTTTTGTTTCAAACTTGCTGAAATCAAATCATATTTGGTTAATAAAGTAGACTCTCAAGAACCCTATCAGTGCCTAATTATCATTATTTTGGTGAAAAAAAAAAAAAGGAAATGACATTAAATTAATAGGATAAAACCTGGATAAACTATTGTGATATGCAATGTAAGCTTTATTGCTAGACTCATAAATACTGTAAGGTGAATGGAAACACAATGTAGGACATGAAAAATCTTTATAGATGCTCTTTTCCGCTATTAGAATGTAAATATACAACCAAAACATAACCTTACCCAAGTCGTTCTTCTAATCTCTGGTCCTCTAAAAACTCTTCTACATCACGGATATCACAGTGTTTGCGCCAATCTTTCTTATTTTTCTTGGAAACATGTTTCTTTTTCTTAATAATAGACATATTAGTTGCAAAAAAAGTTAAATAACTCGCAACATGTGAAACACGTCAACTGCGTGTTTTGAAAGGAGGGTTCCATTTTACGTACTAATGATAAATTCTACATATAAATACTTTTTAATAATTATACTATTATACGTTCACAGTACCAGTTTATAACAAACATCCAAAAAATCTAATAACCTAATTAATAGATTTGTGTTTTTCAAAGAGTGTAAAAGATAGCGAAATTAGAAGATAAGTCAACTATTAAGCAGTTTTAAAAAACGAAACGAGATCTGCATATACAACTAGATAGCGCAGTAAGCTAAAATATTAAACTACCAGTCTAATCAGTTGAGTGGACTGCAAGGAATTCGTATAGTATATTTTAAAGTATATTCTATACTAACTGGAACAATTACTTCAACCGGAAACGCGGTCCGACGGAGAGCACCATGAGAGCTCTTTTCCTTCGTTAGTAGGGAGATATTATAGTAAAAGTTAAATAATAATATTTTTATTATTTTATGCATCTCGAGTGCTGAATGAGTTTAATATGCGGTTTTTTGTATAGTAAACTTGATATGCCCAAAAGTTTCATTCCTCCAATCCCAAAGAAACCATGCTTAAGAATACCATATTATTATAGGTACGCCCTCCAATTATCTCTATGTAAAATAAAGCTTATCATTACATTGATCTGTTGCAGCTTGAATTTGCGCTTTTTTTCTGTGCGCAAATACTTGACTTATCGTGAGGATCAAACCCGCCGCCTTCGGGTTATGAGCCGACTTGCTCAACTACACACCACAGAGGCTGTTAAAGTACCTACAGGAAATGGAACGTAACAATCAAGAAAATATGCCTTTTTTATGTTTTGGCTCCACACTTTTGTGTATTTAGCCAGTGACAAGTAATTGATAATTTTTCAACTTCAACTTCAACTTCTTATTATTATGGCTTCTGCGGGGTTGCCACAATTACGCCAATGTCGCGTGGATAGAGTAGAAAACACACGATGGAGATTGATCGGTGGGCGTAAAATTTGGCCGGTTATTCGATCTGAGTTTTATCTGAAACAAATACGACAGCACAAGACATACATAATGTTATGTTTTTAGCGGACTGTATATATTTTTAAAGGATGAAAGTTTGAATATCAAAAGGGAACTCTCAAAAAGGGAAAAGGAGTTGGGACTCACCGGGGTTGTGGTGTCGGCGTCGGATGCCGAGTTGTTGATGTCTTTCTCTTCTTTGGGGGCCCCCTGGTCACAGCATCACTATTTGTATGTATTTGGATGATATTCACAAATTATTACGATATGATAAGACACTAAATTGTGGTTAATGATTTTTCACACTGGGTTTTGTTTTAGAGGTATAGCGGAACTGAAGGGGTGAATGGAGGGAAGGAACGAACAGGAGGAATGAACAGAGCCGTACAGTCCAACACCCAATGACCCCATAGGCGCGAAATTTAAAAATGTGTTTTGCTTTAACATTATCTTCCCCCCCCGCTGGCGAATTGATGAGACAGTAAAGTCAAAAATTAAAAAATTTGTTCACAACAACCAATGCAGTTTGTTTTGATAAGTATAATAAGATGATGTACGAAGTTATAGATAATAGAAATGAATTGAATTGCAAAGTAATACACAACATAAAAAATTTACTTAATACAAAGGCATGTTATGATTATGAAATTAAAGTAAAAATTGATAAGTCATTCATCATTCATATCTGGTAGTGGGCACAACTTCACAAGTGGTCGTTTAAAAATACCTTGTGCAGTCCTGACCGTGGCAGAACGAGGAACACCATCGCGTCCGGGATACAATTCAATGATCCTACCAAAACGCCATCGTAGAGGGTGAGTATTTTCGTCTTTGATTATAACAAGTTGATCGATGCTTACTGGTGGTGAAGCTTTAGTCCACTTCAATCGTTGTGATAGAGTGGTAAGATACTCGTTATGCCACCGAGACCAAAAATCTTGGTGCATTTTTTGCAATAGTTGCCAACGCGTAAGTCGGTTCATTTTTGTGTTCGAATAATCTGGCGATGGTACTGCTGTGAGTGGTGCTAAAGTTAGAAAATGTCCTGGACTCAGTACTGATAGATCTGATGGATCTGTGCTCATTGGGGAAATTGGTCTAGAATTTAAAATTGACTCTACTTGAGTCAAAAGTGTGTTCAACTCCTCGTAGGTCAAGGTCTGAGTGCCGACAACGCGATACAAGTTGGTCTTAACGGATTTTACTCCCGCTTCCCACAGGCCTCCAAAATGAGGGGCTCCTGGTGGGTTGAATTTAAATTGTATGCGCTCTGTTTCACATGCTGTGCGCATTAGGTCTGCCAGTTGAGACTGTGCACCTTTGAAATTGGATCCACAATCGCTGTGAATAATGTTGCAACGGCCACGTCTTGCTATAAACCTGCGAAGGGCAGCTAAAAATGCTTCCGTTGATAAATCAGAAGCAAGCTCCAAATGAAGTGCTTTTGTTGCAAAGCATACAAACAAGCAGAGGTATGCCTTCACGGAACGTGCTCCGCGATAGCGTTGAAAAGTGATGTTAAACGGCCCGGCGTAGTCGCAACCTATTGTTTGAAATGCTTTGAGTTGAGTAATGCGAGAACGCGGTAAGTCTGCCATTGCCGGTTGAAAATTATGTGGTTTTACTCGAAAGCAACGATAACACTTCGAAATAACTTGGCGAATGGCACGCTTAGGGGACAAAATCCAAAAATTTTGGAGGAGGAGATACTGCATTGTTTGTACACCGGGATGAAAATTTTCGTTGTGAGTACATTGAATGATAAGTTGGGTCAATCGATGCTTGCGAGGTAACAAAGCTGGATGTTTTGCTTCATAATTGAGGTCCGACTGAGAGAGCCTACCCCCCACGCGCAAAATGTGGTTCTGATCCAAAAATGGGTTAAGTTTCCTAAATGATTTCGATAAAACTCGGTTTGAACGCAAAATATTGATATCTTCACTAAATTCTGAATATTGAGTATGTTTTACAAGTACCATTAGGGTTTGATGAAGCTCTAGTTCGGTTAAGTGACCTGTACGCTTGTTCTTACGCAAGGCATCAATAAAACGAGTACAATATGATAAAATGCGTTGAATTTTTCTTAATGAGGAAAACTTTTCCAGTAAATGGTCGATTGGATGTATGTCAACTGTGTTAGTGATGTTCATAACACAGGCACGTCTTTCAGAATTCACCTCTAGATCTGAAGGATGAGTCATATCCAAATTCTTGGGCTCCTGAGGCCACTGTTCTTGATTCAAAGAAAGCCACTGAGGGCCTGTCCACCACTGTTCATGATTGATAAGCTCATCGGGTGTTAAACCACGACTTGCCGCATCCGCAGGATTTTGTTTACCTGGGACATGTTTCCAGACAGAATCTGGAAGCTTGCGCTGAATATTTGAAATGCGATTACCCACAAAAGCCTTGAAATTTGACGAGTTGGATTTGATCCACGACAACACTATCATGGAGTCAGTCCAGGTGTTAACACTCTCTATGTTGAGAAATTTGCTGTAAATGTTAATGATATGTCGCATAAGATCCGCGAGCAATGAAGCGCCACACAACTCAAGCCGTGGTAGAGTTCTACGCTTGGTTGGGGAGACACGTGACCTCGCACAAATCAGGACCACCTGATGCTGATTATGCTGATTAGTAGACCGGAGGTAGACCGCAGCTGCAAATCCCGCCTCACTTGCGTCTGAAAATCCGTGAAGTTGATAGGAGACTGCGTCGTCGGATGTTATGCGCCGTGGGATTGCAAGTTGAGAAAGATGAGGCAACTGCTGACTATACTTCAACCAAATTAGATGGATGTCATCGGGTACAGGCTGGTCCCACGACGACCCAAGCAGCCACAAACGTTGAATGAGATGTTTCGCTAAAAAGGTTAATGGTGTTAAAAGGCCAATAGGGTCGTAAATGCGTGCCAGCTCGGAGAGCATGGTGCGTTTGGTACACTCACGATTGATTTGATTGACTTGGTAATTGAAAATGTCCTCTTGTGAATTCCAGGCCAGACCCAGCACCTTCACAAAGAGGCCGTCACTATCGAATGTTTGATTAAAGTTTGATACTGCTTTGTGGGCTTCAGGTATGTTCTGTAGTACAGCCCCATGATTACTGGACCACTTCCTGAGCTCAAAGCCTCCAGCTGCCATGATATCAATTAACTGTTGTTGTAGAGTAGTCGCCTCATCAATGTTTTGACAACCGGTGACAACATCATCAACATAAATATCCTGAAGCAACACTTGAGAGGCAGCTGGGTACGAGTCTCCCTCATCTTGAGCCAATTGATGTAAAACACGTATTGCTAAAAATGGTGCTGAAGACACACCAAATGTCACACGATTAAGCCTATATTCTTGAATAGGCTCATCAGGGGAACACCTAAATAAGATTCGTTGATAATCACGATGTTCCGTGGCGACACTGATCTGCCGGTACATTTGACGCACATCAGCAGTAAACACGACAGCATGGAGTCGAAAACGCAGTAGAATGTTCACTATATCAGCTTGAAGCTTAGCGCCCGTCAAAAGAGTGTCGTTTAAAGATATTCCCTTTTTGTCCTTCATTGAAGCATCGTAGACCACACGAAGGCTACGATCCGACTTTGTTACAGCGTGATGCGCCAGATAGAAACCAGAAGAGGACTGACACTCATCCGCAGGAACCTTTTCCATCTGTCCGGTTGATAAGTATTCCATGACATGTTGGTTGTATTGTTCATGAAATGCTGGTTTTGCCAAAAGACGTTTTTCCAGTTGCAAAAAGCGTCGCAGCGCAATTGGGTATGCTTCCTCAAATGTTGGTGGTGAAGAATCACGAAATGGTAGGTGGACAATGTATCGTCCATGCGTGTTACGTTTATGTGTTGATTGAAATATATCTTCACAGTGCATGTCTTCTGCTGAGTAGGATTGCTTGTTATCTCTGCTCGGTATGTTGTCCAATTCCCAAAACTTTTGAACAGCCACATCCAGGTTAGTGTCCATTGACACATGGTTGATTGATACAGGAGCGGAAAATGATGAACTTGTTAAAGTTTTTCCCATGAGAATGAATCCGAAGATTGTATTAATAGCTGTTGCGGCATGAGGTCCTCCATCAATTTTTCCTGGCAAAAGAATTTGTGGGAATATCTCTCCACCTATGAGGATATCCACAGGGCGGGAAGTATGATATTTCTCATCTGCTAGCTTTAAATTTGATAGGTGATCAAAGTTGTGAATGCTGACAGGATGGGTGGGCATGTCACCACAAATTTTTTCCAATGTCACCGCCTCTGTAGTAAATGATGGTTCCAGCTTTCCCACTGGTCTGATTTCTAGAAATACTTTGCTGGAAGAGCATGCAGGAGCTTCACCAATGCCTGACATAGGTGTTAAAATTTTATGTTGAGTCAGACCTAAGCGACGGGCACAAGCCTTGGTAATGATGTGACTCTGGCTACCCGGGTCAAGCAGGATTCGAACCGTTTGAAAAGTTCCTCTACCATCCTTCACCTCTACCTTGGCAGTTGCAAGCATGACAAAATGAGTACCTGATGTTGTATCTGAAGCCACATTTGACAATGATGTGACTGGTTTTATCACATGTTCTTCTGAACCAGACTTTGATACTGAAGTTGTCTGGGAAGTTGAAGCACTCGCTTGTTTATGTTGGGAAGTGACAGGTCCACTGGACTCTATCTTCTTCGGGAAATGCAAAAGACTGTTGTGATGCTGATTACAGATTTTGCATGTATGGTTAGATACACATGATGCTGATAAATGATTTGAACGTAAACAATTCAAACACAATTTGTTTTGTTTTACAACTTGACACCTTTCCTGTGGAGATTTTGATAAAAACTTGGGACAACTGTAAAGAGGATGGTTCTCTTTGCACACCACACATGATTGTGAAGATGCTTGAGCCAAAAGCATGGTTGGTTTTGATTGATTAGTTGAAATCACACGTTTGTTAATTTGCTGTTGAGATGATGATGATGAAATGTTATTGTTGACATTTGACAATGATGAGTGTTCAAGGGCATTACACCTATCCATTAAAAAGGATCCTAATTCCTTGAAGCTAGGGAAATCCTTGCCTGTACTGGACAGCTCAAAAGCTTCCCGAGATGATTTATCTAATTTTGTTAGCAGTGAATGAAACAAAACAAAATCCCACTGTGTTGTTGGTAGACCTAATGAACTGAGCATGGCTATGTTTTCACTATACACATCTAACAAGTTCCTCAAGCTCTGAGCTGAACCAGAGGGCATTGCTTTCAAATTATTAATTTGTTCCCAGCACATAAATGCCAAATGTCTTTTGTTATTGTAACGATTCAACAATGCATTGTAGGCACTCATATAATTAGCCTCAGAGACAGGAAAAGCACGAATAACATTTACTGGTTCACCTGACAGTGTTGTGATTAAATATTGAAACTTTTCAACATTTGTTAAGTCTGTTCGGTGATGCACTAGACTGTTAAAAAGATCAATGTAACCTGGAAAATCTTTAAACTGCCCTGCAAAGATAGGAAGTCGCATTGGTGGCAACTTGGTGTTATGTTTTGTTTGTTTACATTGTGTTGAAGCAGAAGGCTCTAATGTTTTTGATGATAAGAACTTACGTTTAGCTTCTAACACCTCAAAATACATGTTGTCAGCCTGCTCTTGGTATTTAGACTGCGCCTGCTGCACCTCTTTATCCTCCTCACCAGCCTTTTGTAATTCGCACAATAAATTCACATGGGCATCATTGAATGTTTCCAATATAACGTCTATTCTCGTACACCATGTCTCCAAACGCGTTATTAAATCCGAGTCTGACGAACAATTACGCGCACACGCAGCGGCATCGCGTAGGCGTTTAAGCGCCATATTACGCTTTGATTCATAATGTGCAATCATTGTTTCACTCATTTTTTGCAATAAAATGAACTATTACACGATTTATTTGTTTACAATTTGTTGTTTTGATTGTTAGTATCACAGACTAAAACAACACACTTGTTTTAACATAAAAGTCAAACGTCACTGATGACTTGCAAACGTCACTGTCAATAGAATAAAAACACCAAAAGTTATGATTGATTTGTGATAGACACACGAGTTTATGTTGAATGGTAGTTGTGGGTTATTATCGGTGACTATGATGGTTGATATTATGTACCCGAAAATATCCTAGTGTTATATGTTACACAAAGGATTCGAACACAAAAATTATGTATGTTATTGTTATTTCGGCGTTGTTTGTTGCGCCTAAATAACTGCAAAACGTTCGTTTATTTTAACAGTTCGAAATAATACTAGTATGTGTTGTATGTTACACTTATACCCAACGATTGAAATGATAGACTGTATTTTCACCGAAAACAAATACTCGAACGAGTGGACTCGAGCAGTTCCTTTGCTTTTGATTGTTATGTGCGTAATACAGACCCACGAACGATTGATGAATACGAATACCACAATCCGTGAATCCAAAACAACCCGAACGAACGACGACGATCGGCCACGCCCGAATTCCGAACGTGTAGTTTCGAGTCAACTCAGTCCGGTACAATTTGAAAAGAGTTCCGATTGTAAATTCGAATGATAAAATGAATTGATACACGATATTACACTTGTTATGATGCAAAACAATTAATAAACGACGTAAAACCCAAAAATATGCTATGAAATGATATGCGTTGTTGAAATTACGCAGAATTTATGCTGTGATTGTTTAGTTTCTTAATTTATGCATTTGGTTTTTGCGAACAAACATGGCTGACACAAAAATTAGCAAAAAGAAAATAGGAATCTGATTCGAATTTCAGAATCCGGTCGTTAAGGACCATGAAAATGTTATGTTTTTAGCGGACTGTATATATTTTTAAAGGATGAAAGTTTGAATATCAAAAGGGAACTCTCAAAAAGGGAAAAGGAGTTGGGACTCACCGGGGTTGTGGTGTCGGCGTCGGATGCCGAGTTGTTGATGTCTTTCTCTTCTTTGGGGGCCCCCTGGTCACAGCATCACTATTTGTATGTATTTGGATGATATTCACAAATTATTACGATATGATAAGACACTAAATTGTGGTTAATGATTTTTCACACTGGGTTTTGTTTTAGAGGTATAGCGGAACTGAAGGGGTGAATGGAGGGAAGGAACGAACAGGAGGAATGAACAGAGCCGTACAGTCCAACACCCAATGACCCCATAGGCGCGAAATTTAAAAATGTGTTTTGCTTTAACACATAAGCATATTATATACACACAAAAACAAAACATGGCAGTAACAAACAGATAAAATAATAGTTTATGGAGGTAGGTATATAAAAAATGTTAGTTTGTATTATATACTATTTTACAATTTTATTTTGTTAATTTGAATAAATTTACTTAATATATTAAGAAGTGGAGTAAAAGTATAGGATAGAATAAGGCTAATATTGGTAGGGAGAGGAATTTCAGGAGGGAGTACATCATAAAGAGAAAAGCGCAATTTTGGACATTTAAAAAATAGGTGTTCAGTAGTACCCTCATCCAGACCGCACTCACACAGAGAATGGTCACGTACTCTAATTTTGGCTAAGAAGACTGGAGTGCAAGACTGACCTAATCGTAGACGACATATTGTTGAAGTAGTGGCTTTGTTAATTTTTTTGTGTTTAAAAAACCAAGGTTTTGTTGGGATAGAAGGCTGGACGTAGCCATAAAATTTGCCTTTAATGTTTTTAGAAATGTTCCAAAGTTTCTCCCAAGTGTTACGTAGTTGGAGCTGGCAAATTGAGGCAAGATCATGGGAGAATGCACTATACCTGCCAGAAATGCCGTGCGTGGCTGCATGTTTAGCGCATGAATCCGCAGTTTCATTGCCAATTATGCCTACATGGGCAGGGACCCACGCTAAAACTATATTTAAGTTCAATTTGTGGCTATTGAAAAGGGCTTCTTTTATTTTCAAGATAACGGGGAACCTAGATTTTGACTTAAATTGGTTGGCCAAAACTGCTTGTAGACAGCTCTTTGAGTCAGTAAAAATAATAGCTTTGCGGATAGAGTGAGAGATAATATACAGGATTGCTTCTAGAATGGCAATAGCTTCACCAGTAAACACTGAGAAAACTGATGGACATTTGTAGCTCAATATTATTTTATACTTTGGAATCCAAACTGAGCAACCTACATTGCTATCTTTTGTTGATTTGGATGCATCTGTGAATATTGGGAGCCAGTCACTCCACCGGCTGTTAAATCTTTCATAAAATGTTTTGCTGGGTTCAACAGAATCTTTGTCCACACCAAAATTCAGAATGATCGATGGTTTATGAATCAATGCTTCATAGCTTATTGAAAATAGAGGGTTAATTGGAAATTGCTCTACAGGGCAAGATAAGTTTGAAAATTTAATAAAGCTGCGAATAATGCAAGGTATATTGGCTTCTGATCTGTAACCTTGAGATCTAGTCACTCTAAGGAGATTTTCTAATTTGCTTAGCAAGGGATGATTGGAATTTTGAATGAGTTTGAATAGGAATCTATCAGACAGGAATTGTCTGCGAAGGTGAAGAGGAGGCTCTACACATTCAACCTGCATGGCATTTATAGGAGAGCACTTCATTGCACCCAGAATAATGCGGAGGCATTTTGATTGTATTTTAGATAATTTATCCAGAGCAGCTTTATTTCCGGGATCTAATAAAAACGATCCATAGTCTAAGTGGCTTCGAATAATAGCATTATACAGTAGCTTTTGACAGAATGGATGAGATCCCCACCATACCCCTGAGAGGGCACGGAGGATGTTGATATTTTTTTCACACTTTGCTACAACGTAATTAAAATGCGGAACTCCAGTTAGCCTTGTGTCTAACAAAACACCTAAAAATTTCACAGAGTTCTGAAGTGGGATAGCTTCTCCCTCATATAGCAAGTTTATGTCAGGTATAATTCTTTTCCTACTAAATATTACTGCAGTGCTTTTGGAAGCTGATATGGACAACCCATGATCCAGCAACCAGTCTCCAAGGTAGCCAAGAGCCGAATTCATTTTATTTTCTGCTTCTGAAATAGATTTTGATGATATATACAGTGCAAGGTCATCTGCATATTGTAAAACCTGACAAAATGAATTTACTGTTGTCTCCAAGTCATAAGTGTATAGGCTGTAAAGGATTGGACTAAGTACAGATCCTTGTGGGAGTCCTTTCCAGACTGTTCTGGGTGACAAGTAAGAATTATTATCAGGAGATTTTATTAAAATTGTTCTTTGAGCCAGAAAGCAGCAGATGAAACGGATTATCTTTACGGGAATGCTCAGCTGTAACAATTTGTTTCTGAGTACCGGAAGAACAACATTATCATAAGCAGCTGCTATGTCTAGGAAAGTTCCTACAAGATACTCCTTATTCCTGAAAGCAAGATTAATTTCTGTCGTTAATATACTGAGGCTGTCAAAGGTGCTCATACCCTTTCTAAAACCAAATTGTGATTTGGCTAGAAGACTTTTATTTTCCACAAACCATTCAAGTCTATTTTTGACAAGGTGTTCAGTGATTTTCGCCAGGATACAAGAGAGGGCAATAGGTCTATGAGAGTTTGGATCAGAAGGATCCTTGCCAGGTTTTAATACAGGTATAACCACTTGACTTTTCCAAGGATCAGGGATAAAGCCTTGGTCATAAAAAGTATTGATTAGGTCTAATAAATAACGTTTTGATTTTTCCGGAGATTTAGTGATAAAAGAGTATGGGATGCCATCCAAACCTGGAGATGAATCTACTAGACCATCCAGAGCAAGTTGGAGTTCATCATAAGTAAATAAAGCATCAATTATGTTAGAGGGAGGCGTTGGAAAGTTGGGAATATTGGATGAGAAGAACATGTGAACAAAAGGGGGGGCGAGTTTGTTTGCAAAAGCTTCAAGCCAAGAGGATGTGTCATTTGAAGACAAATTGATATAGTTATAGTAGCCTCTATATTTACGAATTTGTTTCCATACTAAAGAGGGGGGGGAGTTAGGTGACAAGCTTTCGCAGTAATTGAACCATCCACCTTTCTTCTTTGCGGATAGTACCTTTCTAGATTTTGCTGCAGATCTTTGGTATTCAAGAAAGTTTGACCAGGTCATGGAGTGGTTGTATGAAATTTCAGCTTCATTGCGGTCGTGAACAACTCTTGAGCATTCCGGGTCCCACCAAGGGGGGGAAGCTCTATTACACCTAGGTTTTTTAAGGGGAATGTGTTCATTAGCTGAAGAAAGTATAGCATCTATGAAATGTCTGTAACAAGAAAGAGGGTCTGAAATAGGGCTGGGGATCAGATCTAATTTATGCTCTAGGGAAGAAGCGAAAGATTCCCAGTCAGCTCCTGAGAGTCTGTGCTTTAGCAGGGAATTCGGAGAGCACTGTGAAGGAGTTCGTTGGGGAATTTTAATTAATATAGGGTAGTGGTCACTGCCATAAGATAAAGGAAGGACTTCCCAGGAAAGCATAGAGGAGAGAGATGGAGAGCAAACTGTGAGATCAACTGCGCTAGGATTTTGAGTTGGTAGAACTCTTCTCGTGGGGGATCCATTATTAATGACACAAACATTGGCCTCATCAAAAATTTCCAACAGAGAATGTCCGAACATATCACAAGCCGCGGAACCCCAAGAAGTATGGTGGGCATTAAAGTCACCCATTATTACAACAGGAGGGGGGACAGATGAAATAACGAAGAGAATGTCAGGGATTAAAGAAGAGTGAGGATGTGGAATATAGATTGAGATAAAACTTATGTTAAAAACTCTCACAGCAACAGCATTTATTTCTGCGCTGTGAGCAGGTAATAATACCTGGGAGAAGGTCAAATTACGGTTGACAAGTAGGGCACAACCTGCATACCCATCCTGGCGGTCATCCCTAAGACAGGAGTAACCCGAAACTCGGTAATGAGATCCGGGCACAAGCCATGTCTCTGAGATGGCCACCAGGACGGGTGCATATTTTCTAATAAGAAAATATAGGTCATGTGTCCTCGGACGAAGACTTTTGGCGTTCCATTGAAGGATTTGGGTGTGATCCATTGTGGGTGATGAATGATGAGAGTTTGGTGATCATGTGGGCAACGTTGGACGGTAAGTTTATTGAGTTTTGGGAAATAATGCTGATTATTATAGTCAGCAGCTGGACTAGCAGCTGATCTTGAGACTCTTCACGGGGAAGAGGGGTAGATTGGGACATTTGGAGGGCATAACCATTAGGTAAAGAAGATGGGACTTCTGAAGTGATAGCTTGATGAGCTATCCTATCATAGGACTTTCCAAGTGGGGCTCTAGTGCGTGGTATACGGACTACAGTCTTATTGTAAGATTGAGGGGGCTGAGTAGGGGCAGAAGACTGTGAGCTTGTCTGTGAAAGACCAGAAGGGGTCTCTTTAACTACCTGAGTAAATGATTTACCGACTTTTGGGAATTGCAAGGCTGCTTCCTCTGAAAGTGAGCACGACAGTTTGAGTAGGTAGCCAAACTGTGTTGCCATCTACTTTATTTTTCCTGTTAAGGCGTCTTGCTTTTACGATGTGTGTGCTATAACCGGGAATTTGTACAGATTCTACAAACTCTTCCATAGACCAGTCCACAGGGACTCCGCGGACCAAGCCCATCCTGGTCACATTGTATGTTGGAATGGTAGCCTCATATTTGTACATTTTCAACATAGGATTGTTTAAAAACTTGTTAGCTCCAAAAGCGGATTTAAATTGTACGAAAATCTTATTACGTCCCACCTTCTTTACTCCATCCTGGCATATAAATTAAATCTTGTTGTAAGACAAAAATTGACCAAATTTAATAGGACGAATTGACGTACCTGCGGCTGGGTCGGGTTCTATTCGCGAAACATGCACGATGTAAGGGCCTGAGTCGGTTGTCTCGTAAGACCTTATGCCGAGAATCGACATTGTTGGGTGGGTATACACAGTCTGGATGGAGGCTGAAGCGGCTTCTGTGTTTGTTATTGTTTTTTTAATTGGGCCTACTGGCTCATTCTCTAAGTGACGCTTTTTAGAGGACGACGGCGGGATGGGGTCCGGTGGGTCCGGCGGCTCATCAGGGGAAATGGCCTCCATTTCCCCTGATTTGCAGCGATTACGACACTGAACACTCACCAAGCACTTATTAGTTAAGAGATATCACTCAGTGAATGGAAATTATTTCGAATCGAGGGGATTAACACTTATAACTTTGATCAATCTCACCAACACGTGTATCTCCTATCACACCGATAATTTTTCAAGTTAATGATATTTACGCAAATATGTGTCAAGTCACAGTCGAAGTCATCAAGTTAAGTCATTGTCTAGTCATAGTCAAGTCATTGTCTAGTCAAAGTCATACTCCTAGTAAAGTGGTGGCAACTTTACTTGAAGCTTCTATGGAGTTTTGGAAACAACACGAAAAAAAAAACGTTTCACCATCATTATACCACTTTCCCACAGTCATGCCTGTAATTAACCTGTTAACGAATAAAATGCCACCAATTTTATGCACTAACACTGAAAATAACACAAGTTTTGGAAAACGCGACGCGATCTTTTTCGTTTTCCTGCCAAAACTCCGAAAAAATGCCTTCAAAATATAACTTTGATAAAAAAATACGTGCTAAAAAGTAAGTATTATAAAATAACGGTTTATTGTATTACAACGGCAGATATTTGCTTAAAAATAGTTAACAATATTAGAATTTAAATAATAAAAACAACTACATAGTAATGGCAGTTAAATAATATGATCAGGCGGAGTTTGATTACTTCTCTTCTTCGCAATCTTCGTCTTCCTCTGCCTCGGCTTCTGGTTCTTCTTTGGCAACATCTGCAACATTTTAATGTAGTCGGTGGATATGGCTATGAAATGAAAATTGTTACACCCACCCCGGTTAGGTGACGTTATGCGTTAGTAAATTTACGAACTTTAGTTTTAGTTTAGAGACCGTTTCATAATCGCTTCTTAGCACACTACGCCATCTAAAGGATACCCTCAAAAGTATAACGACTGTACATACGTACGTTGTGGCTAAAATATCCTCCTACATCCTACATCACTCATCTAGTCAAGCCTTATAAGTGGTAAATAAGTAATTACATTTATAAATATATTCAGTGACAAAGCTTTTTATTTTATAATCTATCTATAGAAAATTTTACTAGGTGGTAGGACTTTATTGCAAAGTTCGTCTAGGTAGGTACCACCACTTTGCCAGTTATTCTGCCGCCAAGCAGTAGTGTGCAAGCACTACTGTGTTCCGGTTTGAAGGGCAGTGTAGCTAGTGAAATTACTGGGCAATTGAGACTTTATGATCTGATCTCACAGTCGAGTAATACCAGACCTATTACCAGACTGTGCTGATGTCTCAGGATGAGGTGCGCAGTGCAGTGTCGTTGAAACTATATGTTTTGGGGTTCCGAGTGACACTGTTCTGTTATGGGCGCCCGTCGCGCTTAACATCAGGTGAACGACTAGCTCGTCACATCATTCATTTAAAAAAAAACATATTGCAACGTTTACCGCAGGTCAGAGCTACAACCTCTTTGAATAAAATGGCGAGCATAGTTCATATATCACTAACAGAGAATAATACGAGCTTCCCACATAATAAAAGTTGTAAGATAAAAGTGCTACTACCCTACTATTGCAACTGCAGCGGCGTCGCGTCGACGCTAAATTTATATGGTCCATCTGATAACATTATATCTGATATTGAAGAATGAATCTCGTCGCTATTTCTGTGCAATCCCCTATCATCCCAACTCTCTTGTAGTACAACCGCCAAGCTGCTCTACAGGACAGAACAAACTTCATATTGTTACGTCGTCATCGTCGTCAGTGTGGAGCTCAGAGTTCGAACAATAATATCTACTGTCTACTGTAATAATTATTATGACTTTGTTTTTGATTAATTAACATACCTACTTAAGTAAGGATAATATTGTTATCGTTGCTGTTGTTTGCCGAAATAAATCTTATTCTTATTTTCATAACCTTCGCTACCCGAGACAAGTCTTCGACGACTGATCCTACCGCATTACAACCACGTTCGTATTGATCGCTAGATGGTCAAACCAGTCTTCATTCACCAGTGCAAGATTGCGGCGTAAAACAATCAGACACCGATCTCGCCGGCAAGGTCCTAGCTAACTATATAGGTAAAGGCCAGACTCCAACCGTCGGGGGTTCAATAAGGATCCACTTTTCCTTTAAATAAAATTTTCCTGTGGATGTGGCATAGTCTTCTCAATCCGCTTCTCCCGACAATGACCCAAGCTGATCCCGTACCCCAGCAGGGGTGCCCTTGAGCTAATTATCGCCCTTTTGAAAGCTGGAAGCATTATGCGTGGCGAAATTGTAAAAGTCGGTGGAGATCAACAGTTCCACAGTCCGAACAAAAAACGTTAATTCAATTTTTTTAAAGTGCACCTGTACTGTAATAATATAGGTAGGTAAGTATAATTATGTTTGAATCTCTTTTTCAAGCCTCCTCGAGTTTAGCTTTTAATCACGCCATCCATACCTACCTATCAGTTATCTTCTTCAAAAGTTGATAAAACATGATTATTGTTGGATAGTCATAGTTCACAAACTGCTATAAAATTACTTGAAAGTGAAACCTACTAACGTTGCTGTACGTACGTACCTACCGTGAAGTTACTTTAGATATTATATAACACATTGGTAACTGTTGGTAACGCGTTGGTTATAATAAATTACTTTAGTAAGTAAGATAATAGATAGGTAGCTAGCACCTATCACTAGTATTCAACAATATCGATTAACCTACCTTCCAATCAAGTAACTATTGTGTTATCCATCCCTACTCTACCAGCCAAAAAAATGTTCCAACGTTTCCTGTGGCGTTACACTTGTATCATTATTTCCGAAATCATCTAACTTTACGAAAGTATCAGGAAATACTTTCCCAGAAGAACCATTGGTCAAAGATTGCTCAAACCCTTCAGATGCAAACTGTTTCGCACTAGACAGAAGCGGCCGAAATTGGATCTTTTTAGTTTTAACCGGTTTAAACTGGATCGCTTCAGAGCTATCCTGGTTAAACTGGTTATCGTTGGATTGAACTGGTTGGATTTGTACGTGTGAGCTGTCAGGTATGTAGTGATTCGGTTTGGAGTGTGTTGCCAGATCGAACGACTTTATCTTGGTAGGTTTAAGGGTGATTTTAGCTTGTGCGGATTCGTGGGCTAGCCCTTGTGGTGCGTGCAATGTGTAGCTGGCGTGCTGCTGGCGTGATCTCGGTTCTGGAAGAGGGAAAACACTCGCTATACCAAACTACGAATCATTACGATTCGCTTGGAAGCAAGGGATAGGCCCTCTAGGTACCTAATCGTCTTTTCGGTCCTATATAAGTATACCTATATACGTGTTTGCTAATGTGATTGCATGATTCATATTAAGATCGAGTACATACATTTAAAAATATAAAATTTTGAGAAACACTTTCTATTTTATTGTTGTTTTAAATCATTTAGGTAAGGTGACCTATCCTACTGTACCTAGATAGTTTTTGTAAGTACGTAATACTTTCATTTCTGTTACTTTCCTTCTCTAGGTTACTTATTTCATTCTGATGTAAACACTCATGTACTTATATAATTAAATTAATAGTGTAATAAGATGTCCAGCAGTCTTTTAGATATTTACAAATATACGATATCTGTTGGTAGGTAGGTATTATCAACGGTATGAACCTGTAAATTCAATTTAATTTTTGTACCCTAAAATTTTTAAATTAACGATGAGGGTTAGTCAAAGTCAAGTGAAAAAATAATTAGTCAGGAAGTTAGTCAAACGTGAAACAAGTTAGTCAAGTGAAATATTAAGTGAGATGTCAAGAAGTCAAGTAAAAACTCAGTCAAAAGAAGTCAGAAACAGTCGACAGTCAATTCATTAAAATAACAGATCATAACAAAACTTTGTTTATTTCTTAACATTTCATTCCTGAGACATCGCACTTAACTCTTGTTAGTAATGTCACAACGCTACAACGAAACATGTAGCATAAATAGCATGCTATTTATAACAAGTTATTCGTTTTCGCTAACGCTATATGATTCGTTGCATGTTGCGCGCCAAATCCAAAGTTGTACTATAGCTTTCGTTACTGAAATATAACCGTTCAAGTTACAAAGATACAAAACTGAAAGCGTTTATAAATTAGATGTTGTTTCGTATAAAAAGTATAAAATATATCACAAGTCGTATTATATCAAAAGTTAAGACGTACTATCTAATATTATAACAAATTATAATTTATTTACATTGCGTAGACTTAAGCTACCTTTTTGGTTAACATTATAATGGGGTATTTGATACACCGATTTTAATATTACCCTCAATTTTGGTTCTGGAGGTCGTGAGAGGATTTTGTAATTATTTGACTGAAAGTAATAGAAGTTAACAGGTATTTTCGAGAAATATTTAACAAAAAATCTAAATAACAACAAGAAAAAAGTTCGTAATAAAACAAAGAAAATAAATATAACAAGAAGTTTTTGTGCATAAGTAAATAAGTCAAAAATCAAATAACTCAAAAATTCTCAAAACCCAGAACTTCACCTAAACCCGTTACTAGTGCTGGTAATCCGACTGCAGCTGGTAGTACTCCTGGCTGGATTCCTCCTGAGGAGCTACCTTGTACTCCTCGTATGTCGTACCTTCGTGAAGAGCGTCCCTGTGCTGACCTCCGAGGCCTGCGGCGGCGGCTTTCGCGGCGGCTTCCGCGGCGTTAGCTTGCGCTTGTTGGGCCGCAGCCTGGAAAAATATTCAAACGTTAGGCTTTTGTTAGATAGACCACTACTATTTTTATAGAATTTTTGTCTATGTTCTCGCGGCAGTGACTTTTTGTCTTATTTAAGAATAAATTTCTTTAAAACTAGACCAATCGGGCCACTCAGATAAACTCATTTTATTGTATTTTTATTGATAATGCACTGCTTCTGCATTATGCTGGAGCGAGAAATCAAACGAGCCACTTTAATTTACATAATATCGTGAAGAAAGCAGAAAAAAAATCATGTAGAGGAATATTTTTCAATGTTTAATAATTATAATATTTAAAAGATATGAATAAAAGAAACATAATCAATAATCTTAAAAGGATCTGAAAGAAAAGATGTATTAAAACTTCCATGTGTATATTGACTAAAACACAGGTTTACAATAAATGCAGTTTTCAAAGTTGGTCTAGTTTCTAGAAGAGCATCGATATCTTTATATCTTCGAGTATGTAGATCTTTGAGTTCTTCTTTGCTTCCTAAACAGGAAAACAAATAGATGCTATTTAGTATAGAAATAGTTATTGAGAAATTCAGTATTATTTGATAACTTGCATAAGAAATGCCTTTTATCATTTACAAAATAATATCACCATTATGGTATGTTGTAGCATAGAACAACAAAGTACAAAGCATTCGTGCTCATTATATTAAAATTGGTGGGTGGACGCGGATGGGCCATCAGCTAAATCAGCCTCAATAATTATGATTCATAGCATTTTCGCCTGCTTAGCGTAATTAACAGATTAATTTTAACCTAAATGTCAAATAGCTGAAAATAAAATCAGATTTCCAAGTTCCACTTACCTGAGCCTTCCTGGCAGCAGACTGTGTAGCCTCGAAATCGATCCTGACTCCATGTAGTTGTTCTTGGAGCGTGTTCAGCCGTTGTCGTGCCGCGCCGACCATGGCGGTCTGGGCACCAAGCTCTCCAGCTGCTTGGGAAGCTGCCTCGTTGGCGTTCTCCGATGTGGCTTGTGCTGCGTTTAGAGCCGCTTGGATTACGTTCACCTGGGAACAGATATCAAGAAGCTCGATGAACTATTATTCGACAATTACCATAACCTTTGCAGACAGTTTCATCTTATACCCCATTCAAACAGGCGCGAAATCGCAGAACTTGTATCAGTGCCGGATTAAGCAAGCGTGGGGCCGGTAGCAAATTCTTTCAAAGAGCCCTACTATGGATTCTTAAGTATAAAGTTGTAAAAAACAATTAAATACTTAATACGTTAATTAGTCATCTATAGGTTACAATTTGTTAACGTTTTTGTGATATCAATTTACTTGATGCTATAGATATATTATGCTATAGATGATGTGCTATATTAGCACATCTTCTAGGTTTCACTCAAAAAATTACGCACAGGCAGTGATGAGTGGGTTTAAATATCTGGGGCCCCCTATCGCGCGGGGCCCGTAGTAATTGCTACTCATATTACGTGGTTAATCTGGCACTGACTTGTATACCTTTTGAATATTACGAGCAATATCGTTAATTGCCCAGACCTTACAAGTAAAATGAAACTGAATGCTTTTTCTTCCTCTTAGATAAACCAGATTCAATGCATCATTGCACATTCCATTATAGTTTCAACTAATTATTATAGACAGAATTCTTACTTATGGTGAGCAAGCAAAAAGTTTAATGAACTGAGCAAGCTAAATAACCTTGACATCTTTTGCACCAGCGCAGCGCTTCATCGACGCGATCACTGAATAGTGAATTTTTCTTAGTTGACGTTTGACGGCAGTAGAACGTTAATTTAAATTTTTAAGTACCTGCATTTAGGTCCCCACTTTGTAATTTTTAGTTATGTAGGTAATCTGCGTAACAGCAATTCTACCTCATTATGCTTCAGTGTTGACACATGTTTAACTATATTTAGATCAACACATGAAAACCTATACTTAATTCGCTTTCTTTTCTAGTTACATAGATGAATAACTTTGTTTAAATAATTGGTTTTCCAAATAAATACGTGCCAGCATTTTTTTAAATGTATTAGTACGTACATTACCTACAACCATCACATCACACTAATATTATAAAGGCGAAAGTTTGTGTGTGTACGTACGTATGTGTCTATGTTTGTTACTCCTTCACGCTCAAACAGCTGAATAGATTTAGATGAAATTCGGTATCAACATAGCTTATACACTGGATTAACATATAGGCTAAATTTTAAGCCGAAAAAGTGAAATTGTCCTGAGGGATGAGCAAATAATTAAAATACTTTTTATCCGCGGGTGAAACCGCGGGGCCCCACTAGTAAAATATAATTATACCAATAAATGATGTACAGTTTTACAGAAGGACTATCTAATGTTCACTGTTCTGTATCATTTGACAGCCTCTGTGGTGTGGTGGTTGAGCAGGTCGGCTCATAACCCGGAGACATCTGGTTCGATTCTCGATACGATTTGTGCACAGAAAAAAAACGCGTAAATATTTGTTCTGAGTCTGGGTGTTGTGGGACCATGTTCCTCGTAGTTCCTGGGTCCCTAGACAGGGAATCCTTTAGGGTCCAGGCTCTATGTATGTGATCGTTGGGCGTTATTATTTATTATTATTATTATCATACCACTTTAAACTTTCTATTTCATTGTAATGTTGGTAACCTAACCTAACCATGAATCGATAACGAAGGAAATGCACTTCAACGTTAAGATCTATTTGATCTGATCAAATGACATTTGAACTTAGAGATAGAGTGTCAATATCATTTTGCAGTCGGCATTCGATTCCCCACAATTTTAGCGTAGATTGCATACATTATAGAAATAAATTGGAGTGACTGAAGAAAACAAACATTTAACCAAATAATTTGACCGATTATTTTTTTTGAACGGGCAAATCTGTTGGTCTCGTGACCAGCTACGAAGGCAGGGGCTTAAAGCCTTCAAAAGTGGGAGACGACTAGCTCAAGGGCACCCCGCGGTGCGAGCTTCGGCTTGGGCTATTTACCGGGATAAGAGGATCAAGAAGGCCCTAATGGAAAGTACAAATATTTTTTTGACATAAGTTCTTAACTATAAGTGCCTAATCTTTTCATTTTCGCAGCCACTGCACTGTGAGTGCATTAGATTCTAATACAGTGAGAAATCGCGCGCTCAAATTCCGCTGGTTATAAATATTTTAGGGACTGTACCTTAACATATACAAATATTGAAAATAAGCCCATGTCCCAGAATAGCGATCGTATAGGGCTGATAAAGACCCTTATGTGTAGCTTACATTCCATCCCAAGATAAATAATACTTAGCAAACTAAAATAATTAGTTTAATTTTGAACAATTACTTTGCGAAAGCAATGATGAATGAACCACTTTGATGACCTCCAGCATATCGTAACAAATCTTGAATGTAACTTATTTGCGTATATTTCAAAGCAATGACAAAAACTTAAGAATGCTTATCGAAAGCAACGCGCAACAATTAGAGCGTGACTCTACTTTTGCGATAAACTTGATAAAAACAAATAAAGTAAATCTGAAAACGGCAGCGTAATTTATAAGATTTATTAATTTACTTTAATTTATTTAATTTAGGAATGGAATGCCTTGGCAGCGTCTGTGTTTCCGGCGAAATATGACCCGGGCGTGTTCAAGAGAAGAGTGAATAGGTATTTACTTGGCTAGCATGCTACACCTTCGATCGCATCGTCACTTCCCATCAGGTGAGAGCGTGGTCAAATGCTAGACAAGTTTGAAGTAAAAAAAAAAAAAAATTACGAATGTGTTAAAAGGGAATTAATTATTAATTTTTTGTTTATTAATGAATTAATTATTCATGCCTAATTTCAATTGCCTAATTGCTATATGTACTCTTTTAAATAAACTTATCATAGTTATTTGTAACTCTTACTTAAACGACGGTTTCCACTGGTTTCCTTACGCTTCTCGTTTTCTCTCTTATTTTTTAATTTTTCTCTGTAATCCCTCATTACTTGTGTGTCAAAATAATACTTTGTACTCTCTTATTTGTTAATGTTTCGTCATTGCTGTCAAAATGATCCTTTATGAAAAGGGTACCTACACTAAAAAAAAGTACACCCTAAAGGGAACTAACGACGTATCAGATGAACACTGAAAACGTCCACTGCTGAACATAATTATAGTTCGTACACAGTCGAATTGAGAATCTCCTCCTTTTAAGTCGGTTGAAAAATAAATAAAGAGTGGGTAAAATCTCGTTACTAAGCAAAACGCAAGTTATTGTTAAGTAACGATCGCCATGGTCGAGATTTGTGTCCATTTCGATCATTGTGGTCACCCAATTGCGGTAATTTTTCAATTTGTTAACGTTTTATCGTAACTATTGAATTACTGAAAAAACGTCACGAGTTACAAGTAACTGTATCTTCCCTTATTATGTTGGTATGTCCGGTACAATGAGATGGCAACATTAACATTAAACCAAGCAAAAACAATCAATATATATATACTGGCTGATAGATAGAGCTAAACTAAAGAAGTTTTACTTCAGTCGTGTGGTCTAAAGTTCTATCAAATAGTTAACTAGATTATGTCTTTTTTTCTTTCTTTAAGTTGTAGTTATTATCAATGTTTGTTCCTGTGAACAGTTTGTGCAAATAAAGTAATAATATTAATAATATGTGTGGACATTTCACACAGCGCCATCTAGCCCCAAACTAAGCAAAGCTTGTATTATGGGAACCAGATAACTGATACAATACTTAGATACTTTTTGTTTGTAAATATAATACAATATGACACCCAGCCACACACTTTTAAAATTGTTTATAGACCAATTCTAATTACCGTCCAGCAAATGGGCTACATTTCAATGATGTTAATCAAAGTTTCAACACATGATTGGCTACGGGCGTTACTCAAACTTGTCGCAAGATAGACCGATGGTTTTTCTGTCCGTTTGTTTAGTTGACAAACTTCAGTGCGATTGGGAAAATCGATTTTACGGATTTGCATATTTGTAAGAGCACGTCGTTTTGGGCAATTGATTCGATTTATTCGTTGTAAACTTTATTTGACTATTTAATATTATATAGGTGATTGGGTTCTGAAGCGAATACTAATTAAGTTTTAATTTATATATTTATTTTGTTATTATTGTAATTAGCATTAAGTAAAGTTGTTATAGCTTTTTTTTTAACTAAAAACCACCGTCCTTATTATTATCGTTGTGATCATACATTTTTGGGTTGTCTGGAAGAGATCGCTTTAAGCGATAAGACCGCCCTTGTGACATAATTTTTAAGTTAGTGCTTGTAAATTGTTCCTGTAATGTGGTGTTTCAATAAAAAGTTTTATCTATCTACTATTTTTAACCGACTTCCAAAAAGGAGGAGGTACTATGTTCGTCTGTATGTATTTTTATTAATGAAGTAAAACTTCGTTACGCACGCTTGACTTGGGGAGTAAGATGGTGAGGCGAACGGGAGTTGACGTGACGATAGAAAGAGAGAGTTACGTTTCTTACATTACTGTAGGGGCAAGAGAGATAGATGGAGCTAAAGAAGTTTTAAATTAGAACTTCAGTCGTGTGGTCTACAGTTCTATCAAATCGTGAACTAGGTTATGTCTTTTTTTTCTTTTAGTGGTAGTTTAGTTATTATCATTGTTTGTTACTGTGTACAGTTTGTGCAAATAAAATTTTTCTTCTTTCTAAAGCACACTCGATTTTTTGGGTATACAAGAGTGCCAATGTGTCAAATAATCAATTCTGCAAAGTTCCTAGGTAGGTATGATGACGTTTAATGGGAGGTCTGTGTTCAGTAGTAGACGTCTTGAGTGTCTTGAATGTGTGTATGATGTGTACGTCATCGGTATCCTCAGCATGTGTGAGTCCATTGGACATAGGCTTCTCCTAAGAATCCCCTAATCGTAAGAATCTCCTAAGAATCCCCTAATCGTAAGAATCTCCTAAGAATCTCCTAATAATAAAACGGTCCTAAGAACACCTAAATTAGTATTATCTCATGTTAATTACTTATAAGTACGAGCTTCTGCCCGCAGCTTCGCTCGCGGCGTGGCCTATGGGTAAATAATTCAACCACCCATTTCACCCTCTTAAGGGTGGAATTTCGAAAAATCCTTTCTTAGCGGATGCCCACGTCATAACATCTACCTGCATGCAAAATTTCAGCCTGATCCGTCCGTTGGTTTGGGCTGTGCGTTGATAGATCACTATGTCAGTCAGTCAATCGGTCAGTCACCTTTGAGTTACATATTTAAGATTTACTCTGAAAATGTATTTAACTTTTCTACCGAGTAAGTGGACCTGTCCCTCTTGCGTCATTTTGTAATTGTGTCTATTGCTTTCCGACATTTTTCTTTTATGCTTTTTTCTGTCTCGATCTTATTTCTATCGACTACCGTTTTACGCAATCGATTTTTTGATTATCGATTATTTAACAAAGAGACAGAGAGAGAGAGAGAGAGACAGCGGGATTTGCCCTAGTGTGGGACCAAAAGCTAAATCGAGTTTGCTTGCGTTTACAATAAAGTAAAATGAATATTTGAAATAGGTTTTCAATAAGTTATTATTCAATATTTTTCTATTGTCAACATCATACAGTGTTAAATATAACGTTACCTTGGCCTAGGCCTTGAAGGGAACTGGAATTTTCCCTAGAAATTCCATTATAGCCGGCTCCAATAGTGTTTACCAATAAATAGTTAAACTATATACCAAACTCTTTCAATAAGCTAAAGGAAAAAATAATAAAGATATTGCAGTAAAAATATAAAAATGGTTTTAAGTTGGAATTTATAATCAAGGGGAATACACAGAAAAATGGTCAACTCATGCATGACATGATTAAAGACTCACCTGGTGCATAGCTTGTTGCGCCGCCTGGGCCGCCGATTGCGCCGCTCTTTTAGCTTGCTGCAGCTGCATCTCCTCTCCCTGCAGTCCAACCTTGGCATCTCTGACTTGCTGCTCCAACCCTGATAGGATCACCTGTTTCCCAGCCAGCGCAGCCTGCGCTGTCGCACTGGCTTGCGCCGCAGACTGAGCTAGCGTATTCTTCGCTACATATGCAGCTTGATACGCTGCAGCTGCTTGATTTCCTAATGCAGTTTTAGCTTGATTCGCTGAGCCGACAGCAATAGTTCTTAGCCCGCTGCCTCTACTGAAGCCTTTCTTTCCTTCGTTAGCGGCTGTGACTTCTTGAATGTATGCGTCGTAATGGCTGGCTGATTCTTGGGGCTCTTGTGCTTGGCCTGCTTGTGCTGAGTTGTCGTAGTCATATTCGTATTCTGCGCGTTGCTGTTGTTGCGGGGAGTTGTGGGCGGGCTCGGGGACCGGGGCGGCGGTGGCGATGGTGAGGGTGCCTGGAAGGCGCATACTATCACTGATCTATTGGTACTTATGTAGGTACTATTAAATATGACCCGGGCGTTTTCAAGAGAAGAGTGAATAGGTATTTACTTGGCTAGCATGCTACACCTTCGATCGCATCGTCACTTCCCATCAGGTGAGAGCGCGGTCAAATGCTAGACAAGTTTGAAATAAAAAAAAAAATGTATGCGCTTATAGATACTTACTTACTAGGTCGCAAGTTTTCTTTGGTTTTTTTTATACTGATTGCAAGTATATTCACAAGAAGGTTAGTTCAGTAGATTATTTCGTAGTACTACGAAGTCTACTAAAAATTACAGATACATTAGTTCATGTGATGTAAATGTACTGTTTTCATGATATTTTCGATACCTTAGCAAAGTAACTTGCCATCCAATCTAACTTAATAATATCCAACGTAACAAAAAATTACAGCATTATTTCTACTAGTCACTTTCAGACTTAAACCATACTGTTCATGCAAGTGTTAATTAATACGCAACTCGATATTCGTTGCGTATTAATTGCGTATTGTACTTTCAGGAACTAAATATTTAGCGTGCGGAAGGAATAGGAAATAAAATCTACTCCACGCCTAAGTTACATCTACCTACATTACTACGTAATGAATTATGTAAAGTTTGGGTGGAAGAATAAAATAGAATGTTACCTTATTTCTTTTTAATGGCGTATGTTATTTACAGGGTGGAATAGTTAAGGTATTATTACTTCGATCGTAGAGATCACAATTACATCTATAACTTTAAAAAAAATAGTTTCGATTTTTAATAAATGTCTTTACTGTTTTATCGTTTGTTCATTGTACTAATTTAATAATATGTACTTTTCAATACTAGGTAGTATGGTAATTATTATTTTAGAGTGCTCATTTTTATAGTGATATAAATTAAAATGTTATTTTTTTAATGGGTAATTACAGGAGAATCAATATCGGTGTACCTTTGAGAAGTTGATTTAACAATAAATGAAAATTTATTAATCCAATACATATGTAATGCTTACTCTATAAAATATTTCCAACACTCACTTAAAGGAAATATGAACTTATTTTGTTTTATAAGTAATTTTTGATGCTTTGTTGATTGATAATAATGCAAAAATGAAAGATAATATTTTATATGTAATTAATGTATTTAGCTTTTCATATATATCGTCTATGTTCGAATTACCATTTATAAAAATGACTTTAAACTGAGCAATATTTGAACGACGAGCGGGGATCGAACCCGCGTCCATTCGTACAGTTGTGTCTATATTTTTAGTACATAGGTTCGGTAGTCTATCTATGGTTGGAATTACTAACAATTAGAAATAAGTCAAATTTTAACTAAACTCAAACATTGCAGTATTGCACTCACCCAAACATAACAAAAAGCTCCTAAAAGTCTTCATTTTAGCTACAGTCGAACTGAAACACACCACATAAATTCTATTAACACTAAAAAATTATAAAATCACGAAATCATTCTAAATAAAAATCTTTTTATTTTATTTTAATTTTTTATGTAAAATATTGAACACTTATTAAACACTTAGAATACCTTCCAGTACTTTCACAAATGCTTAATTTTTTCGGTTTAGGTCGTGGGGGGCTAAACCCCTGGTTCGCTTGTCTATGAAGCAATGTACGGACAGTCCGTCTGTACTTGTATTTATAGCGATTGCCTCTCGGAACGCAGTTTAGACAGCAGTTACTATGAAAGAGAGCGCGCTTGGTATAAGATCTCTATAGAGCAGTTACACGATCATCTTTGTATTGTTATAAAGGCTTTACAATAAGATGATTTGTCACGATTTTATTGATTTTTGAATAAAGAAATATTGTGTTTTATTGTGAACATATTATTTATTTATTATTCAGGCAACTGGTAGGTAAATTGTCTTCTTACATAAGAATCGCAGTAAGTAAGTAATAAAATGCACAAGTAAGTATTTAGATCTGTTCCTATATCTGTGTTTTGTCAGTTTAATGAGCTTTTATTTTGATTTGTTTATTTATTTCGGATCGGAGTTTTCTGTTCTGCATTGTGTGAGATTGCTAGCACCAGTAGTGAGAAAGAGAACTTCTTTTTTTCAAACTCATATATTTTAATGGACTTTCTATGTAATATTTGACTATAAACAATTTGTAATTCTTAATGCTTAGTACAATAACTTTATTTTAAGTAACGAATATAATTTTGACTGTACCTGTTTCAGCATATAAAAAATAGAATTTTATTTGAGTGTAAATATAGACGCAAGTTAAGAAGTCCTTGAGTGTCATCAAATGCGCTTACTAACTGATCCATTTTGTGATATGTTCACGTTTGGCCAGCCCTCTACCAAACATCCTGTATACAACAGCCGAAGGAGTGTTTCACTGTTCCAAGTAATATCAGCAAACATACCTAGTATTTTATGTCTTACAGCTTCTTTATGGAGATATGTGTCAATAGTGTGTTGAATTTTTAAAGCTCTACAAAATTATATTATCTCCATCTTTTTCATTTCCTCTTTGTCAGAAGAGTTGCTACCATATTTTAAATTTGATCACAGAATAGTTAGCTTTAATATGCGACATAGAATTGCCACTATAAATTAATGATAAATCTAATATTGTTATTGCCATGTGTTTTTTTTTTTTTTTTTTTTTTTTTTTTTTTTTTATGTTAAGGTATGACGCGACGAACTAACCGTTCGCCTGGTGTTAAGCGACACGGCTGCCCATATCAGCTGCAGTGTCACTCGGAACACTAAAGTATAGAGGTTCGCGTGACACTGCACTGCGCACGTCATCCTGAGACATCAACACAATCTAGTAACAAGATTACTAGACTGTGAGATCAGGTCATAAAGTCTCATTTGCCCAGGAATTTCACTAGCTACAGTGCCCTTCAAACCGGAACACAGTAGTGCTTGCGCACTACTGCTTGGCGGCAGAATAACTGGCAAAGCGGTGGTACCTACCTAGACGAACTTTGCAACAAAGTCCTACCACCTAGTCTTCTAGTGTCTTGTTATTTTCAAAATTTGTAAATGCTTAATGCAGTTTGTATCGTAAAGCGGTATTAATCACTCGATGTTATTCTGTAACAGTTTTAGTCCGTTCACAGTTTTTTTTAATTCCAAATGTATTGTGTTATAAACTTACATTGAATTGTAATTACTTGAGCATTTGCCAAACTCTTTTTTTTTAATTTTAATTATTTAATCGTTTTGTTGTTGTGCAAATTGTTTGTTACTTATCAAAGTTATGACATATTAAAAGTGCTATATTACGTTAGAAGTAACGGCTTATTGTAATCCATATTACCGATGCAAACAATATCAATACATACCTATAACTATTTCTAATAACATTCAGTTAATTTCGTCGTTCAGCACAATCATTTTCAGCCTATTTGGGTGTTGTGGGACCATGGTCCTCGTAGTTCCTGGGTCCCTATACGCAAGGAATTCTAGTTAGGGTCCACGATCCATGTATGTGATCGTTGGGCGTTATTATTACTATTTTTTTAGACTCGGAGTTTTTTTTCTTATTTTAGGCTTGTGTTTGACCACTTTTCTACTATTCCATTCCGGTCCCCTACGCTGCAGATTCAACTAGAACAAACAAAATCGATTCCACTATAGTCCCCTAGCCCAATCCCCGAGGGAACTGGCCAACTCCCCCCTAATGGGGGTGGGGTTATGTTCAGCAGAAGACGCCTTCCGGCTGATAGAATGATTATGTACATTTATTACAACAACTTTGTAATTCAGAACATTTAAGCTAATATTGTATATAGCAATAATATGGGTGTTGTATTATGTAGGTACCTAGATATACAATATAATACAAAATCCATATTATTGGTAATGACGAGGGCGGCGATGAGCTTTCTAATAAAAAATAAAACATTGAAGTCGAACCAATTGAGAACTATAATGACAGGCTGATAGACAGACAGGATAGACATTCTTATAACACCCCACGTACATAGACGGCGGTGGTGAAAAATAAAACGAGTTATCTCTCCTTCTAACCTTCATCGACGTATATTTGAACAAGAGCTGCAAAATTTTAATTTGAATAAAAAGGTTCGTGCGGCAAGGCGCCGCGGGCGGGCTATTTCATGCTGCATAGCGATTACATTGGTAATACAACACGATACTCTGGGAAATTGAAAAATGGAAAGGAAATAAATATTACCCAGTCGTGATGATCGAAGGATTGGATCTGGAACAGCATCATTCGGGTAAGAACTAGTCATCGATATACTAGCTCAGTAGATTAGTACGCTCGCACTGGATAAGTTGTAGGATTAAGACACACCAAGCAGGGGAAACATTATTCAATCAGGTCTATTTTTCTTCTGCTCTATGTGTCCTAAACTTATAAATTGGAATTTGATGACTCTAAAGTTGTAGTTATCGGTAAATACGGACGCCGGTAAAGCATTCCACCCTTTGGCTGTTCGCATGATAAATGTAGAGCCAAATCGTTTTGTTTGCACATATGGGATATTGACCATGTAACGGTGGCGTTTTTTCGTACATCTGGTTAGATGGTGGGAATTTGGTTATAAAACTCCGATGCGCCAAACTCCAAGTCTAGGATGTCGCTTGCCTAGAGATACTTGTTTACACTGTTCATCCCATCTATTACTATGACTAGTTAGCTTGTTATAGGAAACTGTTACAATTTTAGGATACGTGAACGTTTCTCATAGTCTTTTCAGAGAATGTTTCATCGTCATCATCAACCTAAACAATAAAAAGAAACAAAAGAACTTAAAATTACCTAAAGAACCTAGAGATGTCCATTGCTTAACATAAATGTTGCCAGCCGTGGGTGCATTTCAAATTGTCCATGAACCCACGGTGAGATGAGACCTACAGAATTTTTTATTTCTCTCTCTTATTTTAGCCTCCGAGGTGTGGTGGTTGAGCAAGTCGACTCATAGCCCGTAGGCGGTGGGTTTGATTCCCGCGATAGGACAAGTATTTGTGCAAAAAAAAAAAAAGCTCAAATACTTGTTTTATGTCTGGGTGTTTTGGGACCATGGTCCTCGTAGTTCCTGCATAGGTCCCTAGATACAGGGGATCCTAGTTAGGTGGACCCTAACGGTTAGGTTAGGTAGGGTTAGGTAGTTAGGTGGATCAGAGAGGAGGCCGCTGGAGCTGACCCGCTCCGGCGCAGACGAGTGGGAGGGAGGAGGAGGCGTTACGCGCACCTCCTCCCTCCCCCGTAGTGGGGCCACTGGTGGAGAGTCGGGGGACTCTCAGCCGGCTTGCACGGCCCCACACGTCTGGTGGGTGACCTTGGGTGGGTTGGGGAGCAAGGTCACCCATCCATTGGCGCGGAGAGGCCCGAAAGGGCCTGCCGCCGGGGGCGAGTTGGCTGGACTGCAGTCGCGACCCCTTCTCGCCCCGGTACGGCGGACGAGGGCTCACGGGGGGGTTTTAGTGGGTTCGAGTCCCACATACCCCCCTGCTACCACCCCCGTGGTGGCAGGGAAGTGCGAGGGCATTTCCCACCCTCAAAAAAAAAAAAAAAAGGTAGTTAGGTGGATCTATGTGTGTGATCGTTGGGCGTTATATTATTATTATTAATATAAAAGTCTAAAGGAACAGAACACCAAAAACAAACCTTATTTTGTATTATCGGTGTTTTAAAACATGTTTGTTTATTGTTAACATTGTTTTCAAATTTTGATTTAAATAAATTTGAAAACCACCACTAGCTGTAATTTATGAATATCATCAATGCCATGATTTTTATGTTTGTGAATGATATGACGAGCTTGTAGTTCACCTGACGTTAAGCGACACGGCCGCCCATAACAGAACAGTGTCGCTCGGAACTCCATAATATAAAGTTTCGCGTGACACTGCATTGCGCAGTTCATCCTTAGATACTACACAGTCTGGTAATAAGATTGGTGGTACCTACTTAGATGAACTTTGCGCTTTGATGAACTGTAAAGTCCTACACCTAGTAATAGATCGATATGCAGTATTTACCTAGCTACTAAATACCTTTCACCCTTTGTGCAATGTTTACAACAAAATTGTGTCAATGTTTCGGCCCATAACGATTACATTCTTTGTCATTTTAAGGTCATTGATCCTAATTATTGATACCACTATCTAACTGCAAGATTTTAACCAACATTGATTATACGAGGGCAAATTAAAAGTCGTAGCTCCTTGAATAGTAAAAGACATGATGAAATAGAGAAAATCCAAATTCCGCATTCTTTAGGTCAGAGATAGAGAGAGAGAGAGAGAGAGAGAGAGAGTGTAGAGTCAAAAAAGGTCGAAGAGGGCGATGGCTGGCGCAGGCGCAGCTCGTGGATGGGCCTAGCGCTGCCCGCGGGAGCTGGTCTGCTCGTGGTGTATGCTCTATTAGAAATAAGTATGTACACTGTTTGTGGGAAAAAAGTATTTGTCCCTCCAGTATTGTATTTATGTTCATTATTAACAATAAGGTAAACTAATTTCAACTCATTTAACAAAGAGCACGGACACAGTTGGCTGTGGCAATGCAGCATAAAAAAACCTAGAGTCAATAATGCACATAATGAATTTCCCCGTGAATTCTGTGTCTCTTTTTAACATAAAAAGAGATAGATAGGAATTTATAGGGGTTTTTAAAATCCTAATATTCCACAGCTGAGCCTATGCCAAGTAATCCATATTACTTATCATTTATCTTCTATCTAAATCTATTAATAAAAGGCTTCGTCCTGCGACTGAATGTCTGTGTCAGACAACGTGCAGCTCAAACTGTTAGTCGTAGTAGATTTATATTTGACGAGTGTCTTTATTTTATAGCGTAGAGGTGTACCTACTAAGAAAGGGTCATTCAAAATCAGCAACAACTCAAGCCCTAAGGAGATCAAGTGTAGTGTTATAAAATTTATGCAGAATAGGGTGAAACCGCGCTTTAGTCATTTACAGTTGAAGCCATAAAAACATGATGCATTACGTAATGCGTAACATTTTTGTTTAAAATCTTTTGAGGTGCAGTACTTAATTAGGTAATTAAAACCTTGTTTTTATTTGCGAAGTAAATTTAATAAAGTAACTATTGCATTCAGATCTCATTGCGATAAAGTATCTAATATCGTGACCACAGATTATGACACTGAAATTATGAAAAACTTATCAAAAGTTACGATACGATAACTACCTTGCAAACTTGTTGGTGACCTCTTCCGAAATTACCATCTCGTCATCGTTACCAGCCATAATCGGAAATCCACCATTGACAGCCTCCGTGGTGTGGTTGAGCAGGTCGGCTTTTAACCGGAGGCGGCGGGGCAAGCATTTGTGCAGGAAAAAAAACGCAGAACTTTTTCTATGTTTAGGTATAGTTCCTGGGACCATAGATACAGGAAATCCTAGTTGGAAAACCTCTGTGGTGTGGTGGTTGAGCAGGTCAACTCATAGCCCGGAGTCGTCGGGTGCGACACCCGCGACACGGCAAAATTTTGTGCACAAAAAAAAGCGCAAAACTTGTTCTGTGTCTGGGTGTTGTGGGACCAAGGTCCTCATAGTTCCTGAGTCCCTAAATACAGGGAATCTTAGTTAGGGTCCAGAAGCTATGTGTGTGATCGTTAGGCGTTATTACTATTTGTTATAACCAAATGCGCCGGCTTAGACTCTTATATATTTGTCTTCACCGTTTTAAGAGTAAGCGCGAAATTAGCTTTGAAGATATCTGTAGTAGGGGATAAGCCTAAGTAAGTAAGGGGATAGGATTCAAATGAAGCTACGATAGAAAATCGCACCTTATTAACAAACCTCTCGTTATTAACAAAAAAGTGATGACCGAGACTAAAACATCTTTACAATCTTAACTCAATGAAAAAAGCCTAAAGAAATGAATTGGAAAGTAAGTCGTGATTTACCGACAAAAACCAGTCGATCGGAAGTAACTAGACTATAGCAAAAACTGATATTGTCTGAAAATCCTTTTATTAACCGCGAAAAAGAAAATTGAGGTTCAAAATACAACGCGTTTTAAGAGGATCGTTATACGACAGGGTAAAAAATTTGTTTCTGAGCTCAATCGTTTGAATAGATATATACCTATATCTACATATTTTTTTTTTAAATTACGTTTTGTTTACTAACTTGTAAACCCTTGTAAGTCGTAGAAACATCATGGATTTGTGCACCTTATACAAAATTGTTAATGGTATGTTTGGTAATGAACTGGTAATGAATCTCAATTTCAAAGTACCCTCACGTTCTGTACGTAGTTTTCAGCTATTTAACATGCCGCCTACCTACAATAACGTTTCACGGAACAATCCTTTAGTTAGGATGTGCCGCGCATATAATGAATTAAGTAATCCCAGTGACATGTTTTCATGTAGTTTTGCATCCTTCAAACTTGCTATCAATAATTTAAATAAGTAACTAATATTGTATAAATTTACTTGTATTTAGAATAATAGTTTATTAAAAATAGTTTATTTATATAGTGTCAAAGATTTCTTAGTTTAAGTTGTGTACGGTTATAATTGGACTTTAGGTTTATATAGCTGTATCAATGTTGTTTTGTACTAATGTATGTAATGGCCTATTGTCTGTTACCGAACCTATTACAATAAAATAAAATAAAATAAACTAAAGCTACTTTTCTTCGTCATAATTTCGACGAATAAAATTCGTCGCTGTATAATGGCTCTAATTAATGAAGATATTGCAAAAATTACAAAAATAAGAATAGCATGTGCATAGTTTTTCGGTGTTTTTGTCTAACACATAAAAATCATAGAAATCGGATAACATTTAGAAGATTTAGTAGAAAAGCATTGGCGCTATTTGTATGGACAAGGGTGGTATAATTGATAGAAATAGATATTTTAGGGTAAATGGTGAACCGGCCCAAAGGCTAGGTACTGACGATTCTTGTTTACCAAAAAATAATAGGACCAAGAGAAAGTAGGTAATAGTCCTAATGAGATTTTTATCGAAAGAAAAATCAGCAGTTACTTGTTTTCATAACGGAAAACGGAATGTATATGTTCTTCGATTGAAGATCAACAATTAAGGCCTTCCCATTTTGCGCGTCACTATTTATCATGAACTTATATTACGTAATACTTACCAATGCCTATACCATATATTAGGTCTATGAACCTATGAAATTGCCGTTTTGTTTGAAAAAAGTTAAAGTATTTTTTTTTTTCGAACTTATTTATTTCTTTTATTCAAAGTAATCACCCCTGCAATCAATGCATCTTTGCCAACGCTGTGGCAGTTTATGGATGCCCTTCTTGAAAAAATCAGCAGGACGGGAGACAACAAACTTTTCAAAGGCGTTTTGTACTGCCTCTCGGGAATTGAATTTTTTTCCCGCTAAAAAGTTGTCCAAATTTTGGAAAAAGTAATAGTCGGTAGGCGCAAGATCTGGTGAGTATGGCGGATGAGGGAGAGCTTCCAAACCCAACTCATGCAGCTTAGAGACGGTCTGTTGTGCAGTATGGGGTCGCGCGTTGTCGTGAAGTAGCAGTGGAGACGACCGATTGACCAAAGCTGGTTGCAGACGTGCGAGTTTCGCCATCATTGTGGTCAGTTCTTCAATGTACACATCTGCAGTAATGCTCTCGCCGTTTTGTAAAAAGCTATAATGAATCACACCAGCACTAGACCACCAAACTGTGACCATCACATTTCTAGGGGTCATTTTTCGTTTTGCACATTGCTTTGGTACCGAACCAGGATCTAACCAACTTGCTGAGCGCTTTCGATTGTCAAAAAGAATCCATTTTTCGTCGCACGTAACAATTCGGTTCAAAATTCCTTCATTTCTGTGCCTGTTAAGCAGCGCAAGGCAAGTCTCGACGCGTACGTTGCGCTGGCGATCGTTAAGTTCGTGGGGCACCCATCTATCAAGCTTTTTTATCTTGCCAATCTGTCGCAAATGGACCAATATTGTTTTGATGCTAACATCAAAAGCTGCTGCCAGCTCAGCTGTAGATTGAGATTCATCAGCTTCCACAATCGCCTTTAATTCATCATTGTTGACCAAAGTTTCCGGACGACCACGAGGTTCATTTTTCAAGTCGAAATTCCCAGAACGGAACCGAGCAAACCAATAACGGGTTGTACGTTCGTTTGTACAGTTCTCTCCGTAAACGTCGTTGATGTTACGTGTCGTTTGTGCCGCGTTGGTGCCACGACGGAACTCATATTCCATAATTACACGAAATTTCAAAGTATCCATTATGAGGAAAAATGTTGAAATGTAATGAAAATACAACGCTAATCAATAAACAAAAGACTTATATTGTAAATGGAATGTCATATTTTTAAAACAAAATAATTTGAATTTAGAATTCATAGCCAATCAAAACTTTTTTTTGTTTGAAAAAGTCTGTACTGCAATACGGCAATTTCATAGGTAAAGACCTATTAAAAGAACCCATAATTTGTGAACCCACCTGGCGACGCTGTAAAGGTCGGTAGAGATTAACAGCATTAGCCCGTTCAAAAAAATTATATCTAAGATTCGACCACGCCCTCGCCTGACGTAAAGCGACGCGATCGTTGATATCAAATAATATGAGTGTAGCTAAGTAGGTAGGTACTTATTTAGTACACCGCGTAATATATAGTCGGATACAGACGGAAGTTGGGTATTACATTACCTTCTAATTGCGAACATACAAACAATGTTATATACGAAGGAATGGTATTTCGACCATGAACGGAATGGCCCTTATCCAAGCGTCTGGAATAAGAGTGATAAAAACACGTGAAAATTCTTTTAACTAGGCAATTTTTTCCTCAGTTAAGAGCTTAGAGCTTATTTCTTCTTATTCTACTTTGAAGCAGCAGCGGCTGCACTGACGTACCACTTGGGGTGTATCGTGCATTTCAGTAGCATCTGCTGTGTCTGGGTGTTGTGGGACCATGGTCTTCGTAGTTTCTGGGTCCCTAGACAAAGGGAATCCTATTAGTTAGAGTAGGGCTAGAATATATGGGATCGCTGGGCGTTAATATTATTATATTATTATAATTATCTATTAAGCCATCCTAGCTCCTTAAAGTATGGTAAGGATTACGGCTGTAAGTTCCTGGTACAGCAGCTGCTACGGTGTCGGTGTCACAGGTATTGGCAATGATAAGTGGGTGCTAATTCGTTGCGTGTATGTTGTGCGTTGTGTGTCATCTCTTCCATGGATGTGGAAGTGTGCAGTGAAACATAAAATACTCCGCAGTCTCGTTCTCCTGAAGGCATGCCCGGCAGAGTATTCTTTTTTTTTATTTTAGATAGGCTTGCGTTTAACCACATTTCTCAGAAGAAGAAGATTCCATTTTTATTCCAGATTGTTTTTTTTTTTTTTATGTTAAGGTATGACGTGACGAGCTAGCCGTTCGCCTGATGTTAAACGACACGGCTGTCCATATCAGCTGCAGTGTCACTCGGAACTCTAAAGTATAGAGTTTCGCGTGACACTGCACTACGCACGTCATCCAGAGACATCAGCACAATCTAGTAATAAGATTACTAAACTGTGAGATCAGATCATAAAGTCTCATTTGCCCAGTAATTTCACTAGCTACAGTGCCCTTCAAACCGGAACACAGTAGTGCTTGCGCACTACTGCTTGGCGGCAGAATAACTGGCAAAGCGGTGGTACCTACCTAGACGAACTTTGCAATAAAGTCCTACCACCTAGTGTTACTTAACATCACAATACTAAGTAATATTGTCTTTCTATTCTATTCCATTCCATTCTATTCCACATTATTACTTAACATCCTAACAACAAAGTGGAATAAAATGGAATGGAATAGAATATAAAGACTTCAATACTTGCCAAAAAATAAGGTACATATAAACCTGTTTTTTGTATGAATATACTTACGAATAATGAACAAACCAAAAACACAATAAAACGAGTGTGCTTTAGACTATACGACTGAAGTAAAACATCTATATGAAACGTTACTCTCTCTTTCTATCTTCACTAAGTTATATCTCCCTCTCAACTTCCGGTCGCCTCTCCCGATTAATTTCCGTAACGCCCTCGTCACGCATTCACCAGCTTACTCCCCAAGTCAAGCGTGCGTAAAGAGGTTTTACTTAAAAAGTATTGAATGGGCTTCGGCGCAGCATATTGCTGATTGTCGACGACGTCTAGCGCTCGTTTTTAGCCTAGACCCAGAGGGGAGGATACAATGCGCAATTCAAAAAATAAAGACGTGTGGCACTCGGTGACTGCCGCGGTAAAGCTATTGCATAGCATTTTTTATCAACTTATGCAATTATAATTATACACCTATATATTTTCTCACAAACAGCTGATTACGGTAGTTTTCCAATACAACCAATGCCACCTAAAGGCGGGTTGTATACTCCTTAGATTGTTGTACTCCGACCGGCAGGCACAGCGGTTCGGAGTGGGGAGTGTTAGGTTTTTTCGTTACGGAATTTCTGGATTCGGTCCCCACACTCAAGGCCCGCGATAAAAGCTATGCAATAGCTTAAAAAATTCTGTAGTCGACAATGTAGCGCTCACCTATAAGAAATTAAAAGCATTCATCCGGATTGGTTGTCTTTGAGCTTATTTATTTTGAACGTTTTTTCTGACCGTATCAAGTCAATTTAATTTTTCAACGGTACCGTAACTAAAGAGCAATATGATTATTATAAGAAAATTTAATAAAGGAAAGTAGTGGTTCAAACGCACACTGCAGTACCCAATCCTTGACCCAAAGAACAAAATCATGTTTTGTGAACGCGTCCGTTCGCTCCACTGTGCGTTTGGACACTCGACAATTTTACACATTGTTATAAAGTGCATTTCATTTACTTTTCATTTTCGAAAATGGAAATTTTATTGAAGTAAAACTTTTTTACGCACTTACGATTCGGGGAGTAAGCTGGTGAATGCGCAACGCGGCGGACGGAAGTCGTGGTTGTGGGTTCACGTAGAACTCCACTGTCAACATAACAAACAGTTAAAAATGTATATTATTATGTTGGTAAGTCCGGTAAAATGACAATTTACTATAGTCAAGATTTTTTTTTTTAAGTTTTGTGTCCCCACTTTTGTGTATTTAGCCAGTGTAGTAAAAAAGTCAAGTAATTGATAATTTATCAAGTTATCGATATTTCACGCAAATATGTGTCAAGTCACAGTCGAAGTCGTCAAGTAAAGTCATAGTGAAGTCAGTCTAGTCAAAGTCATACTCCTAGTAAAGTAGTGGCAACTTTACTTGAAGATTCTATGGAGTTTTGGAAACAACACGAAAAGAAAAGTTTCACCATCATTATACCATTTTCCCACACTCACGCCTGTAATCCAGCACTTAACGAATAAAATGCACTGCGAATGTTATGCACTAACACTAAAAATAACACAAGTTTTGGAAAATAATACAATGCGGTGACGCGATCTTTTTCGTTCTCCCGCCAAAAAACCCATAGTCAAGATTGCGACAAGCAAATACAAAGTTATACCGGCCGATAGATGAAGTTAAAAAAGTTTTACCTACTTCGTTAATTGTGTGGTCAAAGCACACTAATTTTTTGCATAGATTTTTGCAATTCCCAAATCATTGTGTAAGTCCTTACTTAGTAGGTATACGTCTTGTATCTACTGGATGTAAGAATGTTATTAATTCAATGTATATTTGTAAAATCCCAAATTATGACATTTCTTCTCTTGAAAGTCTGTAATTTGGCAATCTAAAAGTTGCCAATAGAAAAACCGGCCATCTGCGTATCTTCTACTTGGTCTGTGATGACCTTTGCCTTTTTTCAACCGACTTCAAAAACGAGGATTTTATCAATTCGGCTGTTGTTCTTTTTTATGTTTACCCATATCTCCGTCATTTACAAACCGATTTGGATTTTTTTATTTGAAGGATTATAGTTTTAGATTGGTCGCATTGAAATTTTATTAAAAACAATTTAGCAGTTAGGTTTTTAAAACAAAATAAATTAAAGATGATAATAATATCATCTAAATATTTTTCAATGGGAAATTCAGACGATTGAAGTCGATATAACCCCTATTTTTAAAGTATATTGTTAATTATTAATGTTGACTTTTGCATGACAATTAAAAGCTGCACCATAACTGCACTCCGCATAATGTATAATAATAAATTTTATTATTATAATACATCAAGCATTTCAAAGCGTTGAGTTTTCCAAGGCGAGGTGAAACTTAAAAACTTTTTGTAGCAAGCCACCACTGAAACTTTGAACAAAATTAGCTTACTCGTGAATTCATATTATAAAGATAAAACTGGTCTATTCGCGTACAAAAATTATCAAAACATTATTTTAACTAACCTACCCTAAACGTTGAGGTTAGTCAAAATAATGTTTTGATAATTTTTGTACGCGAATAGACCCGTTTTATCTTTACAATGAGAAGTCGCGAAAGTTGAAAAGTATTACTCGTGAATTCTTTTTATAAAGCCAACTTTTGTTTTAGCAGGGTATTCCAATAATATTAAGTCTGTCTTACAACCCTTTCATCCGTAATTTAACGGCAGATTTTATAACAATCAATCGATAATACAGAAAATACTTTCAAAACGTGCCATCCAAATTATATTTTCAATAAGCTTATACTTTTACCGATTTAAAAATATATCTCTCGTCACGTTCATGATTCCTTACCGTTCTTAAAAACACATTTAAGGTAATTCCAACTCTATTTCTACAGAACAATGTGATAAATTGTTATAAATGAGAAGTGGGCTAACCGTCACGGTGCAACGATCACGCGACAGTTGGTCAAGTTTTATGAAACTGATGTTCCGTAAGATGCGATCTTTGAAACTGTTGTGAAGTTGTGTTACTGTCTTTTAGCGCGCGTGCCTGATCAAGGTCTTAGAAGTAGGAGATATTCAACACCAAAAAATATTTTAAATCAAAATATAATACCTCCCTTTATATCTAGGTAACTATGTAGCAATTATCAAATATAAAGCAAGACGTGGGGAAATACCGTCGCACTTCCCTGCCACCACGGGGGTAGTGGCAGGGGGTATGTCGGACTAGAACCCACTAAAACCCCCCGGGAGCCCTCGTCCTCCGTACCGGGGGCGAGAAGGGGTCGCGACTGCAGTCCAGCCAACTCGCCCCCCGAAGTTATAGGTATAGCTCTTATGCACAGAAGGGAAATATAAGTGTACGCACTTCGGCTAAGTGGAGCGGCCGGCAGTGGCCAGCGGCAGAGATGGATGTGAAACCTAAAATCAGGCTCAGTGGCACTCAATCTATTTATTCTGTGTCAGCGGTGTGGTCGGGAAAAGTCTAGACCAACAGGTATTATAGTTTTGAATTTTGTGCTCAATTTGCGTATTAGTACATTATGCTCCGAGCTCCGAAACGTAGATAGATATTCTGGGTACCTGACATTGTAAGATCTTGTGTTGTTTTGATGAAAGTCAATCTCTAAATACCTAAGACCTTTCACATAATTTATGAAACCGTTAATTGAGTCACGAAACAGTAAAATTAGCAACCGCGGTAAATATCTTTTTACTTTAAGTGTAATTAGTATTTTTTTTATATTTAAGAAGGTTAACACTAAGGTGAAACTGACAACAGTTTAACCATTTTCTGTAAATCACCAGACTAGATCCGGAAAAAAGACCACTTCGCGGATTATTCGCAGATTTTTCCAAGACAAAAACTGTGTTAATTTTTTTCCGAAACGGCTCGCGCTTTGCAGTTAGATAACCGACTGCAACGGATGAACGCATCTTTGCGTGGCCAGTATAACTCGGGGATGACCGTTGGAGCGAGAATGCTCAAACGAAGTATTTGCATGTGGAAGCACACGTTGCATGTAATAAACTACTAATTAAGTATCTGTAATAATGATACAGTTTTTTTTTGGCGGGAAATCGAAAAGATTGCGTCACCGCATTATATTATTTTCCAAAACTTGTGTTATTTTCAGTGTTAGTGCATAAAATTGGTGGCATTTTATTCGTTAAGTGCTGGATTACAGGCGTGAGTGTAGGAAAATTGTATAAAGATGGTGAAACGTTTCTTTTCGTGTTATTTCCAAAACTCCATAGAAGCTTCAAGTAAAGTTGCCACCACTTTAGTAGGAGTATGACTTTGACTAGACTATGACTTGACACATATTTGCGTGAAATATCATTAACTTGATAAATTATCAATTACTTAACACTGGCTAAATACACAGAAGTGTGGAGGCAAAACATAAAAAAAAGTATGTGTAATAATGATACAGTCCATATTTATACGTGTTTATGTATTATAAACTTTATGTGATTTACTTATAAAGTTTATTTTTTTAACTAATTATGATTATTATTTTTTTTTTTTAAATATTGTCATTAACTTCAAGAAGAATATTACTTATAAATACATCAAAATATACATTGGTGAAAATTCCATTTAAATTATTATTTATTTTGTTCCTTTCTTTCCGCGTTCCCACTGATGCGACACATACCTCTAAACTAGACCATGATAAACTACGTTGGTCTTGTTGACCAGATCAGGACTATTTATACATTATGAATACAATCAGCAAATGAAAATGCATAATTTAATAATGTTTTAAGTACTTTACTGATGTGAAAATGACGACTGTGCCAGGTTTAAGGTAAAACCGCTAGCTGACAAAACCTTACGATATTGTCATGTCTCGTGGCCCCAAGCCCAGCTGCATAATTTCCGCGAAATAAAATTAAAAATGCCAGCACAATCTAATTTTCTGCAACCGAGGAGGCCGGCAGCGCAGCGCAAACGGTTAGACGTTGCACTTTATTTGTTATAAAACCCGTTAGTATTGTAGCCTAAAATGAAATGACTATAAAATACTTTGAAAGTAAAAATCAGAAAGTTTCAGACCTCCGAGTGGACCGACGGCCTGACCAGATCCGCGGAAAGCCGTTGGATGGAGGCAGGCAGCTAATAATAAATAATAATAACGCCCAACGACCACTTACATAGATCCTAGACCCTAACTATGATTCCGTGTCTAGGGACCCAGGAACTACGAGGATCATGATCCGACAACACCCAGACACAGAACATGTATTTGCGCTTTTTTCAGTGCAGAAATACTTGTCCTGCCGCGGGAATCGAACCCGCCGCCTCCAGGTAATGAGCCGACCTGCTCAACTACCACACCACAGAGGCTGTCTAAGCTGATCAAAGTGACGCTCTGTTGGGGAGGCCATGTTTAGCAATGATCTTCCGGCTTTTGATGATTGAAGATGATGCGGTCGAGTTGAAAAAAACTGGATTTAATTGCACATTCTATCTTTATTTACGAAACACTGTTTTTCACCAGTCATAACTGTGGCAACTATAAATACATGTAAAAATTGAAAAATCATTTAACACATTTCTCTCATAGGCCTGTACCATACTACGACGCGTTGACATCTACTTATCATATTTACATAAAAACTAAGATATTCCAGTAAATTCGGGATTATAATTTGTTTGATGTATATAATATTACTTAATGTATTTAGTAGACACTGAATATGATCTAGGATTATATAGCTCAAGTTATTTTATTTGATGATAAACATTTTTATAGTACCCGGTCCAAATGTTGCCTGGTAAATTAGGTATATATAATTATTATTTTTTTATTTCAAACTTGTCTAGCATTTGACCACGCTCTCACCTGATGGGAAGTGACGATGCGATCGAAGGTGTAGCATGCTAGCCAAGTAAATACCTATTCACTCTTCTCTTGAACACGCCCGGGTCATATTTCGCCGGAAACACAGACGCTGGCAGGGCATTCCATTCCTTAGCCGTTCTAATTATGAACGTGGAATCAAATCGCTTGGTACTTCGACCATGAAGGGATGTAATTTATATTTATATAACAAATAGATGAAATCTTTATAGTGGGACAAATGCCATGAATAATACTTAAAGAGCACAAAAAATCCCTAAAATATAAAAAAAAACAAAAATGCTGTGAATCATTTTTTTAAATAATAACTTGTCAACATTTGACCAAGTACTTTGACACATCAAATCTACATACATTTGCTTTGATTTGATTTACATAAATACATTCGAGATTATTACCTATGAAATATGAACTTACGAGATATTGTGAAACATTTAAACAGTTGTAGGTGTGGTCGAAACGACCTAATACAGTCTAACCTAACTGAATCAGTGTTAACTGACTAGACAAATCGGTAGCCACTTTTAATTTTCAATGAGTACCTGATTATTTTGTGCCACTCTCAAAACTAAAAAAAGAGACCAACTTAATAATACTACATTTTAATAATAAACCAAGCTTATTTGAAACAGAAGAATGCGTTGCCAACAACGCTTCGAAGTCAGGAAATGTGACCTAACCATGTTTTTCTTCTCTTTTTAACGATAACATACCCAAAAGAAAGAGAAGGAAAACAAGGGTTACATCATTCAATGCCACATTTCGTTGCGAAGCGTTGTTAGCAACGCGTTCTCCAGTTCCAGTTCCATATAAGCTTCTAGTAATAAATTATTAACACACTCAATTTAACTTCCAATTGTGCCATAAGAAATATTTTCTTCGTTAAAAAATCAATGACGTTTCAATAGAATTGAAATGTTGAATTTTTTTGAAGAATCAAGTCAAACTATGGTAATGTGTTAATAACTTTATCACTAAATACATTTATTTCTTACAAAAACATTTAAAAAAACGGTTTTGAAGATCTTTTCTAACAGTAAAATTACAGCATATGAAACTATTTGAGATAACAGCCAAGTTTTATGGCAAATAATTACGAATGAAGCGATACCGTAGCTACGAACGCGGTCAAACTATTTAAGGCCGCGTCATAACGCTTTTTTTGACGTAGTTCCTATAACGGTCTATTTAAAGTAAAAGAAAAGGGCAGATCATAATTTGAAGTTAAACTGGGCACTTGAAAAAAATATGATCATTTTGCGTGTTTTTTTTATTTATTTGTAATAGAATGTGATGTTATCGCTGTAAATCTGGAGAACTACATACGTTCATGAGGTATTTTTTTGAGGTCATTCAAACAATTTTGTTTTAGAAAATCGAAAGTACTTAGTTTTGTGATTCCTGTTTTTCGTTTTATTTTCTATTTACACAATTTTTTCATGTAATTATTTTGACACGTTTAATGACATGTGACGTCAAAGAAGTTTTTTTTTGTTCATTTTGTGCTTACACCGCGCTTTAATACGTCTAATACTGTATCAGTTTCGTATGCAATATTTTTACCCAAATCACTATAAAAACATAAAAACTAGCACACAAAAAAACAATAAAACCTAAAAGAAAAATGGTCAAAAACTATTTACAGGAAAAACTAATTTTATCATTTATGCGTCGTTTGCTTGTGCCGTAAATTTTGATCCTACGGTCGCCTTGATTTCCTTGTTAGCTACATGTTTCACATCTTTTGGTACTCCGGTGTTTGAAACTTTAGGCAATGCATCTTTTGTTGCATCAAAATCATCTGGAAGCTCAATTATTTTGGGTCTACTCAAAATTTCATCCGTAATTTCTACTAGATTAGGTAGATCAGATTCATCTTCGATCCTATCCGTAAGAACGACGAAATCTATACCGTTGCCACCTTCGTGAGCTTCGACTACTTTCGGCCCGTTCTTCGGGCTGTCTTCGTTTGAAGAATCCTTGTTGGAAGAATCGATTTCTGAGGCTTCATTGCTGGCTGTATCTGACGATTTTGTTATCTCATCGTCTTTGGATAGAGAATCTACGTCGAGTATATCGTCTATATCAATTTTGTCGTCTCCGACCACTTCTAGATCGCATAGATTGATATTAGCACTGTTAATGGCTTGGATAAGACTTTCTAGGGTTTTGTCGACGACTTTTTCTTCAGCTGCAAGGTTTTTCGCTTCTACTTTATCGGCAATGACTTCCATAGTCGTCGCCGCGTCCATTTTGTCCTTAACAGCTTCTTTTAAAACTTTGTCAGTAGTTTGATCTGAAGATTCTACTTTAGTAGGTTTTTCTTCGCTAGCGCTTTCAGGGACACTTTCTTTGGCGTTCGAATCGCTTTCAGATTCTTTAGGAGGCTCCTGTTTTTTTGACTTTTTGGATTTGGATTTCTTCGTTTTCTCTGGTTTTGGGGGTTCTTCTGGCGTGGCCGGTTGCTGTTGTTTTGTCGTTAGCACGTTCAGTTGGCTCTGTAGGTGCGCCAAGCTCTGTCTTAGTTGTGCGCAGTTGGCGGCCATAGCATCGACCTACGGTTGAATAAAATAAAATAAATTTTGTTAGCAGTTAGCAAGTATCATAAACTAGGCTCACACGATGGAAGGAAACGATACGGTTCAAGATTTTGAAGGCGCTTGCCTATTGAATACGTGTATAGAGTGGGGAGCACAAGTTATCCTGGTAGCACGGCACCTAATGTGCGTGGGTAGAGTGAGACAGCAAGCGACGTACCTTGGCGTTGGAGGCGGGCTGCGCGGGCGCGGGGGGCGGCGGGGGCGCGGGCGCGGGCGCGGGGAGCGGGGGGCGCTCGATGTTGTGCTCCTTCAGGGCGCCGAGCAGGACGGTGCGCTCCGCCTGCACACGGGGGAAACAGATACATCAAATAATAATCACGCTAGTATTATAATGGCGAAAGTTCGTTTGTGTGTGTTTGATACTCTAGCCCCAAACTAAGCAAAGCATGCATTATCGGAACCAGATTACTGATACAATACGTAAATACTTGTTTGTAAATACATATATACACAATATACACAATACATGTATAGTGATAAGGTAATATATCGATATCTACTAGGTGGTAGGACTTTACTGCAAAGTTCGTCTAGGTAGGTACCACCGCTTTGCCAGTTATTCTGCCGCCAAGCAGTAGTGCGCAAGCACTGCTGTGTTCCGGTTTGAAGGGCACTGTAGCTAGTGAAATTACTGGGCAAATGAGACTTTATGAGCTGATCTCACAGTCTAGTAATCTTATTACTAGATTGTGCTGATGTCTCAGGATGACGTGCGCAGTGCAGTGTCACGCGAAACTTTACTTTAGAGTTCCGAGTGACACTGCAACTGATATAGGCAGCCGTATCGCTTAACATCAGGCGAACGGTTAGCTCGTCACGAAATTCGTTACCATAAAAAAAAATCATAGTCTAGTCAAGTCATACTCCTAGTATAGCAACTTTACCAGAAGCTTCTATAAAGTTTTGGAAACAACACAAAAATAAACGTTTCACCATCATTATACCACTTTCCAACACTCATGCCTGTCATCCAGCAATTAACGAATAAAACGCCACCAATTTTATGCACTAACACTGAAAATAACACAAGTTTTGAAAAATAATACAATGCGGTGAAGCAACCTTTCTGATTTTTGAGGCATGGATGTGGGAAAGTGGTATAATGATGGTGAAACGTTTATTTTCGTGTCGCTTCCAAAACTGCATAGAAGCTTCTGGTAAAGTTGCCACCACTCCACTTGGAGTATGACTTGACTAGACTGGACTATGACTTAACTTGATGACGTTGACTGTGACTTGACTTGACAAATCTATACAAATTATAATTAACTTGACAAATTATTAATTACTTGACACTGGCTAAATACACAAAAGCATGGAGCCAAACCTGCCTGTGACGGTGAGTGAGCGAGAGGTAAGCTGGACGTACCTGCAAGGTGCGACAGAGAGACTGCATGTTGTGCAGCTGCCGGGCGACGGCCGCGGCGCGTTCCTCGCTGGCCTGCCTCTCGCCGCACATGTCAAGGAGGGCCGTCTGGGAGGTCTCCCACCGCTGCTTCCACGACACCGACTCCTTCTCCAGCTTCTTTATCTTCTTCGACATCTGCATTGGAGGATTTACGATTCAATAAATTAATTAATATTTATACATATGACAGCGGCAACATCCAGTTGTAAACTCTATGCACAAAGGGCAGTAGTGTAATTTACCCTGTGGTAGCATTTAAATTTATTACAATGGCAACATCGGTAACTATCATCGCTTCCCCACCCATCTGACTATAAAAAGGGAGCACTTGGTGTACTACAGATCATTCTTGCTCCAGACACGGCGCGGTGCGCATGCTGAAGACCTATAATTCTATAGTTTGCTCGCCATGCAAAACACTTAGCCTATACATACAATAATAATTTGATTTGATTACAAAGTTCATACTGTGGTCATCAGATAACTAATACAATACTTAGATACTTTTTATTCTCTAGCAGAAAACTTCTATTCTTCTAGACTTAGCGGTAACCTTACAGCAAGATACGAAACGTAACTCTTTCTTTCTATCTTCTATCTTACTTTTTTTCTTTTGACAGCCTCTGCGGGTGATGTTTGAGCAGGTAGGCTCATAGCCCAGAGGCGGCGGGTTTTACTCCCGCGGCAGGATACAGAAAATCCTAGTTAGGGTCCAGGATCTATGTATGTGATAATTGGGCGTTATTATTATTATTATCTTCACTCTCCCTCTCAACTTCTGTTCGCCTCACCAGCTTATTCCTCAAGTCAAGCGAGCGTGAAGAAGTTTTACTTCAAGAAGTAATAAAATTCAATATCACCTTTTCCATTTCTTCTTTAAATCCACCAAACACCTGGTTGCTTTTCACGAGGGCGTTCTGAAACTCGTCGTATTTGTCCGTGTACACCGCCAACTGGCTTCGGAGTCCTGTAAATGAAATAAAAATTTTTTTAAAACACATCACCAGAACAGGATAAGCCACAGTCAAAGTCAAAAGATTTATTGCAAATAGGCTATTTTTAACACTTTTACAAGTCAAAATTATATGAGGTACTTAAAATTAAGTTATTTTACTAAGAATAAAAAATTAACTACAACTAGTACACGGCTAACACTCACGAGATACAGTCGAATAACTCGACTGGTGTTCGGGCAATATAGATGCCCATCCTCATAGAATATGCATACTCCTTGAAGATGGGCATCCCTTCCGCATCCCGAGGGCGCCCCTTATAATGAATAATACCTACTTAACAAAGCTTATATTTTAGGGTAGATAGAAAAAAAAAATTAACATTACACATTACTTGTGGGTTTTTGACATGAATCCTGAACCTGCCGTATTGCTCTGCTCACCTGTCTCGTTCCCCTGCAGCTCGGCGACCCTGGCGCGGTACTGCTGCACGGCGGCGCGCGCCGCCTCGGTGTCCGCCAGCAGGCGCTCGCGCTCCGCTTGGTGCTCCAAGGACGCCTTCAGGAACTTGGCGTCAGCTAGCTGCTGTTCTAACGCCATCTGCTTTGACATCTTCTCTAGCTGGGGACACAAAAATACAGAGTTACATGGGGAATTGAAATATAGAGGTGCAATTTCTCAATCTTTACCTTGGAAAACTATATCTGTGTGTTAAAAGAAATGAATGAAACGAAGTGTGTTAAAAGAAATGATGAACTGTATGTTACTACACTGTACTACTATATTTTGTCCGTTATGATTTTACTAGCTAGTGCCAGCGACTTCGTCTGCGTAGGATTAGTACTCCTACAATTCACACAATATCTTTTTAAATTAAAGCCTGTGTTTTTCTGATGTGTATGCTATCTAAAGTTTCAATAAAATCCATTTAGTAGTTTTTGCGTGAAAGACTAACAAACATACATTTATACATAAAAACTTTCGCGTTTATAAAATTTGTAAGGATTGGCTTAGCGATATAGTAAATAAATAAATAGCGCTCAAAGATCACATACACAGATTTATTATTTTAATCAAGACTCGGAAACTTCTCATCTGAATTCAAAGTAGGCAATTATTAGGTTAAGGACAAACTATAAAAGCTCACCATCAGCTTTTACTTATCCTATGTATTGGTGCAGCACGTTTTTATCTTCCATTCATTTCTGTCAGACTTCATCTCACTTTTTTTACTTTTCCGTCACCAGAGCCACTTTCAGACTAAACTTTGATAATAATTATAAAACACCACAACATGCAGGTTGCAGCTGCATTTCCTACCTGTTGTTCCCTAAGCTGATACTGAGAAACCACATTCTTGAACTTCTCCGTCATGCTGATGTTTTCGTCGCTGAGCTTCGCATTCTTCTCGCTGTTCTGCTGCAGAAGGGCTGTGATCTCCGAGAGTGTGTTCTGGAACTTGGCCTGGGTCTCCTTGCGACGTTCTTCCTCTTCGCGGATCTTGAGCAGTGATTCTTCCTGGAAATTCATTTTAGTATGAATTCACTGTCAGAATTCAGAAGTATGTATAACATTGTCTATTGTGTACAAATGAAGACTTACACATCCAAATTACAGAAACAAAAGGTGCGGTTAACTCATTAAAAACTAACCTTAATAGTCTTATTTTGCTTCTGCAGCTCCCGACACAAATTCTCAAGCTTAGACTTAACCAGTATCATCTTATTGAACTCCAACTGCAGCTGGTCTTTCTCCTTCATCAGGATGGTATGCCGCTTCTCCGACTGCTTGATGTAGAACTGCATCTTCTTATTGTCGTCCACCATATGGGAGTACCTCTGAACAGATATCTGCATTTTCTCTTCCAGTGTGGGTGCTGCATTAATGGCCTTAGTGAATTGCCTGACATAATCATCATCTTTCCTGTTGCGTTCTTCGCGTTTGGATTTTCTTGGGGGATCTGGTTGTGGCTGTGGAGCTGGAGCAGCTGGTGTAGCGGGTTTGGCTGGCTTTGAGTGCTTTTGAGGCTAAAATACGATAAGTTTAAATTAGTTATTATCAGTGAGCTGAGTATGGTTCATTATCCAGATGCTCACCATGTCATTCTGCCTGACATTGTCCTTTGTAATCTCCGACTACAGAAAGCTTAGCAACCGCGCTGGATTAGAGGTAAATAGAGATAGATTAAAAGAGAGGTTATTAAGCAATTCTAAATCTCGCGATTAAATCTGGTGTCGAGATTGGCAATATCGAGATCTCGTGCAAAAAGAGAAATGGCAATATAACTGACATCAAAAAACAACAACACGGAATTATGTTTCACTTCACTAAAGTTAATCTCGAAATAATAAAACTACATAAAGAAAATATGTTTAGATACATTGACTATGATTTTGAAAATAGCTGAAGCTGGCGGCAGGCAGTCAAAGCGATGCGGTGCGGCGCACTAATGAACACCTATAATTCGCGCGCTCAGTCACAAAAACTCGAACGAATTTGTCGAAATCTCAAACGAAATTACAATATCCCAGAAAAATAAAAATTAAAACTGAGATTGTCTATTGTTGTGATTTAATATAAAAAAATGCCCAAAATATCTCCAGATACGAGATCTAGATCGAGAGACTAGAGAGAATTAAATCAAATCAAATTAAATAGAACCCATCAAACTTATTTTTGCAGCTTTCATCACACAACTTGTGTGCAAAGTGTTTTCACACGAGGTTTTGCTGTTTCTAAAACTAAAGGGGAAACTGAAGTTTTGCTAATAGCTTGTCAAAGCTTTCTTATTTATAAATATCATATTGTGAAAACAAAAATTTTCTTTTAGGCCAATCATTAGTAAAGCACAAAACAGAGCATTAAATTCAACATTATTTATAAATAGCTCTGATATAATAACACTACATCAGCTTAAAGTTCTTTACTTTTAAATTTGAGCCTATTTTTAATACATGACATGATAATGATTTTGACTCAACTAGGTATTATAATGGGTGAAACTACTGCAAGTAATTGCATTTTATAAGTAAAAATAAATCTAATATTAGAAGACTTAAACCTAACCCCATCAAAACAATGACTACACCACAAGCAAAGCAAGCATGAAATATCAGCAGTTTGATCTGAGCTCCTCGCACAACCGGGTCGAGGCAGCCACCTCTGGCCATAGTGGTATTTGAACTAACGGCCTACGGACTTGAAGAGCAGTGAACTCAACCTTATAGAATTTAAGGGTTGCCTGACTGATGCTCATTAATAGTAAACACTACAAAATTGCATGTTTATTGTATTAGTAAAACTGGAATGTGTACTAAAATCCATACAATAATTTAAGATTACTTGTATGACATTGTTGGCTTACTATATTTATTCAATGGACAAAAATGTATGCAATTAATATTATTGTATTGTAGTCCAGCGTACAATAAACAACAGTTTTATAGAACAACTGTTTCTATCAATATTCCTACACTGTTATTTAAGCTGGAAACATGACTCCCACACACTAAATACTTTTTACTACCTACCTTTTTTACAGGAGTACCTACATCTGACGACTAAAACCTAATCATGCTAAACAGTTATGCATATCTTCCACCATAGTTACACAATGAAACCTGGCGACGTATATCTCTCATAGAAATAAAGTTTTGTCGTCGACCATAAATGAAGAAACCACCTGAAACGTGCTTTTGTACGGAAATAACGTAAACATTCTCCCAAATTTGGCTTAGAGCCAAAAAACTTTTAGGTTAATTATTTCAACTTTTTGCTGTGAAAATATACTTTAAAATGATCTTTATTGATTATTTATTTTCAAAAACTCTATTGTAATCACATACGTGCAATAACATTACGATGAAATAACAAATTACTGCGATGATAGCAAAATCTTTCGCCGACATTCGATCGCATTCTATTTTTATATCGGCTACAAAATATGTTGACAATAGACTTACAGCACTGCTAGTTTCTGCTTGCACATTTTCTTTGCTGTCTTGTTGAGTCTCTTCTGCTACTGTTTCCATTTTAAATCGATAAAATACCACTGAAATTACTAAACAAACCAACAAAAGACGTTTTTATTCAAATAGTGATGCGACATATCTATTAGTTCGATTAGCATAACAGTGAAGGATTGCGTACCAAACTATCGAATTGATGCGATGATGATGGAGGCATCACCCTATAAAAGTATCGATACATAGTCTATCGGGTCGATATCGATATTTTATGCAATGCATATGGCATTGAATATAACCCTATAGTTATTTCGATAATTTGCAACGATACACGTCATTGTATTAGATAAATATTGTAAAAACTAAACATGGACGCATTTTTAATATCTCTAATATATTACGTTTTTTCAAGGAAATCTGTTTTTACAACACTCTTTAGTTTCCTAGGTAACCGATCGTGTCGATAGAACTAGTTAAAGGATATGCCTTAACCTACTCATTGGGCATGTTGCTTCTTGGCAGTATCACAAAATGTATACTTTCTATTGTTGTGTATAATATCTAGGCAAATGAAATACACTCACACAGGAACATGCAAAATTTTTGTACGTGCACTGCTAGCAAGAAGAGAGCGTTACGGTGAACTCCAAAAGGAACTGTTACTCTTGACCTAAGCTATCTATACTAGGTACACACGTAGCAAGTATATTTTGGTAGCCTGTGGTATCAAACGCCTTGATGAAACACTCATCACTAGTACGCTTCGTTCAAAAATGTACACCGTTAAATCCTCCGCTAGGCTAGGAGTATTAGTATTCTGTGGTTAAATCTATTAAAAACATATTAACTTGTTTTTTTTTTTCTTCTGAGACAATTATTTTCTTTGCATAAATGATACTTTAAACAAAAAAAAAAAAGATTAAAACGTATACATGCATACATCAAGTCCAATACATTTATTTTTTCATTTTTGAACATAAAATCCAGTAAAAACTGGATTTTTTCGGATCAATATTCAATGCTGCCATGTGTGAATATATTTGAACTAGATTAGTATAATTTTGTTGTTATGTAGTTATGTATTCTGTAAAAAAAGAGTATGCTTTAGACCACACGACTGAGGAAAAATTTAGATAATAATGTGCCAGACTTTGTCACAGGGTAGGAAGGTATTCAGTCTATAGTTTAAACAAGACCACTTATAGTGTTATAGCTGCACATACATAAAAAAAAAAACTTCCGATGGCATAATATCTTAAGTCTTTTGTAAAGTAATATTTCTCTTCAAAACTGTCAAGTGTCATTTAATGACTGACGTCATATATTCTTTTTAAATCCTGAACGACTGCCATCGTTTCGCTTTTAGCAATTTTTGTAGTACAAACCTTGCAACATTGATATGTATCAAATGAAACTTTAAAAGGAAAAATTTAGATAATAATGTGCCAGACTTTGTCACAGGGTAGGAAGGTATTCAGTCTATAGTTTAAACAAGACCACTTATAGTGTTATAGCTGCACATACATAAAAAAAAAACTTCCGATGGCATAATATCTTAAGTCTTCTGTAAAGTAATATTTCTCTTCAAAACTGTCAAGTGTCATTTAATGACTGACGTCATATATTCTTTTAAATCCTGAACGACTGCCATCGTTTCGCTTTTAGTAATTTTTGTAGTACAAACCTTGCAACATTGATATGTATCAAATGAAACTTAATTTTCGTTTTCTTTCTCTTTCACACACATTCAGTTAAAAAGTCGAAAAGCGAGTGGTGGTGAGTAATATCTTATGCGCTAAAAAAATAAAAAGTAACCATTTCAATTGATTTCGCTCGCTTCTTAAGTGCCTTGAATATTTTGAAGCTGCCATCCGGTGCTTCCTGTAGTCGGTGAGTGAAACTTTACAGTATTTTAGATATTATAAAATCGGATGCGGCAGATGTGGGAAATAGGCCGTTATTTTTTCAAGATTTCGCTGAGGTCAATGCGCTTTGTATATCATAGGACAGGGCTCCGGTCGAGCCGGCTTTAGGGCGTGCGATTTTCATGATTTCTATTTGCATAGCGACCACATCTATTCGGTTTTTTCCGGATAAAACTGCAGCCTTCACTCCATGGCAGGATATAAAACACCGTTAGAAAATAACCGCATGAATGGACGAGTGGCAGAATGCGTCCATTTCATTTGATTTACAGTTACAATCATGCCTAAAATAACTATAATTGCCGGTGCTGTATTGTCATGGTATTTTATTACCGTCTACGGACGGCCCTTTCGATCTTGAAAATATTCGGCCTAGATAATCGATCACCGACTAGACAAAAGATTGATACCGTGAAGATTTTACATGAGTACCTACCTATATATTAATCTCTTCTAGTTTTGTTGAAGACTCGGTGATTGCAAGCTTATCAAGGAGTGCCCATTGTCTTTGTGCATATTTTATGGATATGTAACTCAAATCATACTACACTCATAAGTAATTAAAATGACATGCATTAGTAGCTGTTGTTTCTAAAAAGAAAACTTTTTCCTCCTACAATTATTGCTCATTGTAAAAATTATACTTCTACTGTGCTATGTACATTGTTAGGAAAATAACTATCTACAATATTTATGAAATAACTTGGTTCGGTTCACTGTTAGCCCTGATTTATAAGCACAATATCTTTTTGTTGAGCGGCTTTCACATAGTTTTTTTTTTTAAACAAACCGGTTATAACGTTTTTTTCTTGTTAATGCCACCCTGGTTCTAATACTTATAATATAGACTAAATGAATTAATTTTAGTCTCTCATTAATTTGTACATCATACTTGCTGAGCCTTAGAGATGGGCTCAACAAGAATGACAGTTATCATATTTTTGTTAAATTCTTTGGCACACCAGGCCTGTTCATCATTGGATGTATTCAACCAATGTAGAATATTTGATGTGTTGATGTGATATGAGCTTGAAAAATTTACAAGAAACCAGGTGATAGGGAGATAAGTGTGGACTTACGAGCTATCAAACCTTAAGGACACTATTCTCATACTTTTTAGTAACTTATATTCTGTATTAGTGGTAGTACTGTAACTGAATTTTAAATACCATTTTGTTGACATTATCCCATTAATATTTCATAAAATATTATTTATAACTGGTATAACCTTACTCAATACCCTCCCCGATGAACCATGAAGATCAAGTCTAAATTTGTCCATCTTTATTTAATGCATATTTGCTGATTTAAAGATTGCTTTGTCCTCAATGTCAAATGATTCAATCGGATCTCTCTCTAATTGATCCTTTGTTTGACTAGATGTACCTACTATTGTTGATTTGCTTAGATATAAGAAGATACAAAAATGTATGTACTGAACATTTGCCTTTGACAACTTATTTTAAAATATGCTAGCAGAAGGGAATAGAATTCCATATGCTATAGCTATATAGCTATAGCTAGAATTCCATATAGTAGTTCAACTGAAACATGTGGATCACTTGGAGCAATGGTTGCAAAAAATCCTTTAAAACATCTCAATTAGGTTGTCCAATGTATAGTAACATAGTTCTATAGATAATATATCAAACCTATGAAGTTCTATTCTTCTGGAATATACCTTAAAAAAATTGTCCTCATTATTCCTCATTGTATTATATCTTCTTGTGTAGGCTATTAGTCAACCCTGGTGACAAAATATTTAGCCACCTGAAGACTTGGCTTAATGCTATTGTCTGACAACAGCCAGGAATGTTGCAGAACTTTACTGATCGGTTAAGTTCCTAACAAGCTCTGATAGATATAGCTATAGATGCTAGATGTAGCAAAACGGCAAGCAGTGGGTAGAATAGTTGCTTTGCCTAACTCTAATAGCGCAACTTTCTCACAATCAATGTCCAGGATCCATTTGTCTATAAGCATGATTTACAATGAAGGACAGCATGACTGATTATGATGAAAGTTTTATTAATTGGATGGAGAATGTCTGTAAAAGAAAGTTTTGACATTATGATGTTAAAAGATAATCCAATTAACACGCCTTTGTGTGTTCTGTGTTTTTTTTAATGGTGTGGTAGATTGTAGGTAGTGAAAATAATACTTATTTATATTTGGAACTATAAACTATACAGTATAATATAAACCTAATCATTGGTACCATCCACTGCCAGTAGGCCAGGAGACAACATTTGTGAAATGCTGGCAGCATTGCCACATTGAATGACATGCTCCGTGCTCAACCTTGAACCCAAGCAGAGGCCACCGCTTTGGTCCTGTGGTACTATAGCTATAGCTAATTTTGTGTCACTTTTGACTGGCCCAATAGCTCAGTTGGTAGTAGCCCTGCCTTCTGAACTGTGGGTTGTGGGTTCGATTCCCACTCAGGACAAACATTTGTGTGATGAACATAGGTGTTTGTTCTGTGTCTGGGTGTCATATTGTATTCTATGTATGTATTTACAAACAAAAAAGTATCTAAGTATTGTATCAGTTATCTGGTTCCCATAGCACAAGCTTTGCTTAGTTTGGGGCTAGATGGCGTTGTGTGAGATGTCCACACATATTATCCACACATATTACTTCAACATTAGCTACCTATTATACCTACTAGTTCATAATTGTAGATAGATTAGGTGCTTACTAATGTGTTATTTTAAGTGTAGCTATTGCCACTTTTTGGGTAAATTTTATAGAAATGTGACATAATATCATTCTTATGCCCAGATGGGCATGGTTTAAAATTAATGCCCATATGCACTAAACTTGGACAGCTCTTAAGTTCATAATTACGACATACCTAAATTTGTTGTGTGTAAGTTTCAAGATTGCTTAGCAGAATTTACTCGCTTTGTCAAAAAAAGGCTTGTTAGTGTGACAATGATAACGTGAAAGATACCTACAGCACCTCCTGGTGTTATCATATTAATAATAGGAAATTGTGACCTATTCTTGATAAATATTGTATACAACATAGTTGAGTTATCAATAAGAGCACAGTGAACCCACACAATCATCAATAGATAAAACACTAATTAAATTACATATAAAAGTATTATATGTCGACTTCTAAAATATGTTTTATTAATATAATCGGTTTCTATAATATTTGACTAACTTATATGTACTACTTATAATAATAGGTCTCCTATGAAATTGCCGTATTGCAGTACAGACTTTTTCAAACAAAAAAAAGTTTTGATTGGCTATGAATTCTAAATTCAAATTAATTTTGTTTTAAAAATATGACAATCTATTTACAATATAAGTCTTTTGTTTATTAATTAGCGTTGTATTTTCATTACATTTCAACATTTTTCCTCATAATGGATACTTTGAAATTTCGTGTAATTATGGAATATGAGTTCCGTCGTGGCACCAACGCGGCACAAACGACACGTAACATCAACGACGTTTTCGGAGAGAACTGTACAAACGAACGTACAACCCGTTATTGCTTTGCTCGGTTCCGTTCTGGGAATTTTGATTTGGAAAATGAACCTCGTGGTCGTCCGGAAACTTTGGTCAACAATGATGAATTAAAGGCGATTGTGGAAGCTGATGAATCTCAATCTACAGCTGAGCTGGCAGCAGCTTTTGATGTTAGCATCAAAACAATATTGGTCCATTTGCGACAGATTGGCAAGATAAAAAAGCTTGATAGATGGGTGCCCCACGAACTTAACGATCGCCAGCGCAACGTACGCGTCGAGACTTGCCTTGCGCTGCTTAACAGGCACAGAAATGAAGGAATTTTGAACCGAATTGTTACGTGCGACGAAAAATGGATTCTTTTTGACAATCGAAAGCGCTCAGCAAGTTGGTTAGATCCTGGTTCGGTACCAAAGCAATGTGCAAAACGATAAATGACCCCTAGAAAGGTGATGGTCACAGTTTGGTGGTCTAGTGCTGGTGTGATTCATCATAGCTTTTTACAAAACGGCGAGAGCATTACTGCAGATGTGTACATTGAAGAACTGACCACAATGATGGCGAAACTCGCACGTCTGCAACCAGCTTTGGTCAATCGGTCGTCTCCACTGCTACTTCACGACAACGCGCGACCCCATACTGCACAACAGACCGTCTCTAAGCTGCATGAGTTGGGTTTGGAAGCTCTTCTTCATCCGCCATACTCACCAGATCTTGCGCCTACCGACTATTACTTTTTCCAAAATTTGGACAACTTTTTAGCGGGAAAAAAATTCAATTCCCGAGAGGCAGTACAAAACGCCTTTGAAGAGTTTGTTGTCTCCCGTCCTGCTGATTTTTTCAAGAAGGGCATCTATAAACTGCCACAGCGTTGGCAAAGATGCATTGATTGCAGGGGTGATTACTTTGAATAAAAGAAATAAATAAGTTCGAAAAAAAAATACTTTAACTTTTTTCAAACAAAACGGCAATTTCATAGGTAAAGACCTATATTTTTAAATTTAATACCATATTGTGGAGATTGATAATCCTAGGTTGTGCCAAGTACCTACAACATGGAAAATCGGCAGTCTCTGTCACGCGTGACTCATCGACAACTGTCACATCAGTTAAACAAACAGTTCTTTATCCTGTCCCGTTTATCTTAACTCTTAAAATAACGTTTGGTGACATGCTCGCTCAGTCACCCCTTTACCTCGTACTCGAATTCCTGAAATTTATAAACGTGCGTAATTTTAATAAAAACATGTTTTTCCTCGAACACAGGCGAGTCGGTACGATACTTGTAGGCAGGCGTGCCCTATTCCTGATGCGTCTATAAGTATAGACACTTCAGCTCTGCGGCAAATAAGATCATTATTGATCCCTAGCGTCTAGAGATATCTCTGCAGTCTCTGCGAGAGTCGTGTTTTAAATTACGGGGGTACCTATAATCGCGCTCGGAACCCGACTTGCCGTAATGACCATTGTAAATGCTAAACTATTCAATTTGCAAACGAAAAACAAGTCGAATGAGGTCCATGGGTGGCTCTGGGTATGTGGCTGTTGTATTAGTACAGAGATAATTTAACTAAGTACCTAATGAAAGAAAACTTTTATCTATTCATAAAAGCCATTTTCAACATCAATCTGCGCATCGTTTCAAAAATTCGAGCCACTGACTCTTGAAACACAATGAACACTTGTTCAGGAGTCTATGGATTCTGAACATAAACTGTTGTAACAATGTTCATGTCAGTCAATAAATTATTTTGTACTCGATTTATTACAGTTACTATTTGTCTCAAAATCCTCTTTTTTTTAAAATTCAAACTTGTCTCTACCATGTGACCACGCTCTCACCTGATGGAAAGTGACGATGCGATCGATGCCGATGGTCTCATGGGAGCTAAAAGCCAAATGCCTTCTTTACAGTGGAAATCTAAATATTTTGAAATGAATCCGAAATTATGACTAAGTCGTTGTTTATTTAATGACAGTAACCCCTCTGAAATAAAAAGTTTTATAACGAATGACAATCCTCCCCCAAGCATGAGGGGCATTGCACCCTGCACACAACCTGCAAACACAGCTATAATTTAAGTGTAATTAGCTCGGACAATAACCGATGTTGGAACAGTGAAAAAACCCATTTCATTTCACTACACGTCCATTAGATGACTAGACTGGGCTCCCCACCATTGTCTATACATGAAACTTTAAAACGTTGTACCTGTGGACTTAGGTATTCGTACACATACACTTATGTTATGTGTATGTATATATATACACTATGTTATGTGTATGTGTATATACATTTGTCGGTCGCGTCGTTTTGCTCACGCGATTTTTAAGTACTTTAGTGCTTACTGGTTTGGATATTAGGGTGATTCTCAAGAATCTCAATAGATAATGCCAACTCCGTAAGTTGGCTGTAATAGTTGCAAGGTTAGGACATGAGATCGCTCGGCACTTCTGTTGCGGCTTTAAGGAAGAATGGATGCCAGTTTAAAGTATAATTAATTTGTTGAATGGATATTGCCAACAGATTTGATAAACTCTTCACGGGAATATATTCCTTTTGTGTCTAAAAATAGGTAATGATTCGATTAAGAACCCGAAGCGAAAGTAACAATCTGATGCAATCGGTTTTCCACAAGAACCGCAACTTACAATCACATAAACAGTAAAGGCTCAGTTAAATCTGATCAAAGCTGGCCTGACGACATATTTTCACATAGTTTCCTACCGAAATACATTCCGTAACAGCTCTTTGCTAACATATACCCTTGCATGTCATAGACGGATATTTCCTCGAACGGTATAGCGTGTTGGTACTGCGTGCTATGGCGCATTACCACAGAATATATAATAGGCCTCGTATTACATCGCACTGCTGCCTAACCTAGGGTTCCCGGCCCCATATATCAGGAATTAGGGTGGAGTTTCCTACTACTTGTCTGGAGAGGATTTTGTTACGCACTGTTCAATCTGTAGGTAACGTTGACCATTGTCTTTGTCTCTGCTGGTATTTTTATCATACTAGGTGCCACAGAATAAGTAATAGTTGATTTACTATCATTGTTCGATGTCTGGTTTACTGATGTATTTATTGACAGTGGCCTAAGAACATAAGATACATTCATTAGATGCTTTACACTCCGCGTTATTATCAGGGCAATGTCATCTACATTTTCCTTGATTCCCTTTACTCTAGTCTGTCGAGCGTATCTTTTCTTGTTTCTTGCTTCTTAATATAGAAATTAAATGTCGTTTAATCGAGCAGGATGCTAAATGTCGACCCATGTTGTGTCCAAACCAGCACAAACGACATTCAATCGCTTCTCTTAGCATAAACAAATAGCGTGCATTTTGCATAATATTGATTCGAATAAGGATAAGGAGCCCTTCCTTACTCATACAACGTCACTGTCACAGTACCAGTTTAAGTATAGTATGGGGACTTGCCAAGTTCGAGAGACCCACGCAGGGTTGCCACTTTAGGTCAAAGAACACTTAATAGTACAGGTATAGAAGATTCGCTCTACGAAGTCACTAATAGCTACTTACTGCAACGCAATAAAATGTAGTTTAGCACGCACACAACGCTACAAGCTTACCCTGAATTGCTGCCTCTCTTTCTATCGCTGTAGCGCTGCTCTTCTGACGCGTTATGCGTAACAGATGGACCCCGTGAGACGGGCTCCGAGCCGATCCCATGTACAATATTATGTAGCTTTGTAACTAAAGCAGAGTAAACCAGGCCTAACCATCTTTAGTTAAGTACGCATAATAAAGTTAGGTATGATTACGGCCTGAAGTACCCCATGAAAAAGTTTAATAAATAAATGGATATTTAAGGAGATTTCAAACAGCGCCATCTAGTTTCTAACTAAGCAAATCTTGCACTATGGGAACCAGATCACTGATACAATACTTAAATACTTGCTTAATAATATAGAATACTCAATTTGATGTTGTCAAAGACTTCTAAACATACGATAACCTCAAATACCTTGAAATGACACTAGTATAACATGATGTTTCGAGTACAGTTAAAAGTAAATTCGCTGCCATATCCATACTGCTACCAATTGATTCGATATCAAATGACGGTAGTCAACCTTCCACGGCCATCACGCGGATATCGACCTTGATGTATCGGAATAAGCTTCATTTGTCTCTGCATAAGGATGGAAAACCTAATACGGGGTATTAATGACTACATTACATTGCCGAGGAAACTAAGTGCCTATATGCAGTGAAAACCAGACGGTCGCGTTACGAAAATGTCATTTGATTGTCGGATTGTGTGGCATACCATAAAGGTTTGCGCACATGAACGCATCGCTTAGCAAATTTCGTAATAATATCCCTTTCGTACATATGAACTATCGAATACTACAGGTTCATATAAATATGTAAGTACTATTTCCAAAAAATAACTACTAGTTCAATATAAATTGTACGAAAGTGATGTAGGAGGATTTTGTATGCGATGCGGCCCGCTTTAATTTTTCCTTTAACGCTAGCAAGCAAGCAATGCTGCTATAAATCATTTCACATTTCTTTAAAATACCAAGTCTTGATATCGCGCACTTTTCTTCGCAGACTTTCTAGACTTTTTTATTCAAACCGAAAACTATTGATTGGCTTACTTACGTCTATTATTAGAAAGATGCTTTCAGACTTCCGTTAGTCACAGTATAATCAGAAATGCATGACTGGGCAGTTATCATAGCTCGATAGAATCGACTGACGCGTCAAATGCAAAAAGCAAATAGTTAGCTACACTGATTTGCCGGACCCAGGCTTATCGGAGACATTTGTAATCTGGGAAACGTTTTTTAGTTGGTGATAAATTGATAACGCAATGAGTTATTATTGTAACCATGACTTCGTTAGACATGATTAGGATGTAATTACTCGGATATAATATTATCAGTAAGTAGATAAGTACATCTTTAATTAATTAATTTATTTAATGAACATAGCATAGGTCAATTACATTAAACGTACCTACGAGCAGTGCTAGCATTTTCTTTTTTATTGCATTGAGACATTTAAGCGTAATCAATTGCATTAATTACGAATATTGCCTACACATTTACATAACTGTTTACCTATTCACAATATTGCTTTCAATCCAATGTTATTTCAACTGGAAACTAATGTTATTGCTAATGAAGTCGCATGAAAACGAGCAATGAAACAAAAGTGTTTAATATAATCGATTGATTCAATATATCGAGTTATGAGATGCTTAATTACAATGGTTAAATATAAGCGTTATTGAAAGTTGTTGTCAAGTTATACCGGCCGATAGATGGAGCTAAACTAAAGAAGTTTTACTTCAGTCGTGTGGTCTAAAGCACTTGTTTTTTTTATATAGTTATTAATGTAGAAGTTAATAATAATAATAATATGTGTGGACATCTCACACAACGCCATCTAGCCCCAAACTAAGCAAAGCTTGTGCTATGGGAACCAGATAGCTAATACAATACTTAAATATTTCTTTGTTTGTAAATACATACATAGAATACAATATGACACCCAGACACAGAACAAACACCTATGTTCATCACACAAATGTTTGTCCTGAGTGGGAATCGAACCCACAACCCACAGTTCAGAAGACAGGGCTACTACCAACTGAGCTATCGGGCCAGTCAGTTAATTATAAATGATACACATATTTGGATATACACCATCCGCTCTATATTTAGGTCCGTCTATGAATTCAAGTATAAAACCTCCATTTCTACGCTATAAGTTTTTTTCTCTAGATTTCACTGTGTTTTTTTGTGTGAGACATAATAATAAAATTTGAGATATTGGGAGAAGCCACTGATTACAGTTTAAAAACTAGTTCGGGAATCTATGGATTCATTAATTTAATGTAATAATATTTATGTCAATAAACATTTTGTATTTGTATTTATCTATCTCTTCTATCTCCTATAGGATAGTATAGGTAGATATTACTAAGTTAGAACGGCTTTCATTTAATCCAATTAATATTTATGACGTGAATTCTGTCTGCGAAATTGAGCCGTAAGATCGAATGGCCTGATTAAGATTACTCACTTTAACGCATCCATAAAATAACTCAATCATCCATAAAATAAATAATTAGGTATTTAAATAAGGATGTGCGAACTATTGTGATAAGTTTTCTATTCATTGTGACCGACAACTTACCATTGTCTGCCGAGCGTCTGCATAATTGTAGTTAGGTGACAATCGCTTGAGTCATAACGAGGAAAATAATTACGAGAATGCATAAGGTTGACATTTGATTAAATACTGCATTGAAGAACGTTGCAGTAAACCTCTGGAAGTAGGCTGATCCAGAACCATGCATATTTCTCTCTTACTCTGTTAAAGAGTGTTTTAACAAATTTCATTGAAAATTTAAAGGTGCTCGTTAAATCTTGCCATGGTTATCCAATAATCTGATAATTTAACCTAGCCAACAGTGACTGAAGAAAGAGATAAATAGGGTTATGCCCAGCGATGGGCAGTCACCAATCATTATGCAGTATTAATAATAATAAAATAAATAAAAACATAAATGACTAAATATACCTTACTTTAATGCAAAGAAACAAATTCGACATAAAGTTTAATAAAAGTATAGAGGAAATTATTTATAATTTGTAATTTTTTCAACTGCATTTTGACTAATGAAATAATGATTTCTCCTCTCTTGCGCGCCCGAAAGGGTCCGCGTGGTGTATGCACAATTAGAAATAAGTACATATATTTTTGTTATTGGTTGTATTGTCCTTCCAGTAATGTATATAATTATGTTCATGTTAATAATAAGCTAAAGTTATAAATTTAAAATAATTTAACTAAAAGCACAGTCCCAGGTGTGTGTTATTGTAGATAGAAAAAAATTAAAGTTTCTATATATTAGGTCTTTACCTATGAAATTGCCGTTTTGTTTGAAAAAAGTTAAAGTATTTTTTTTTCGAACTTATTTATTTCTTTTATTCAAAGTAATCACCCCTGCAATCAATGCATCTTTGCCAACGCTGTGGCAGTTTATGGATGGTTCTTGAAAAAATCAGCAGGACGGGAGACAACAAACTCTTCAAAGGCGTTTTGTACTGCCTCTCGGGAATTGAATTTTTTTCCCGCTAAAAATTTGTCCAAATTTTGAAAAAAGTAATAGTTGGTAGGCGCAAGATCTGGTGAGTATGGCGGATGAGGGAGAGCTTCCAAACCCAACTCATGCAGCTTAGAGACGGTCTGTTGTGCAGTATGGGGTCGCGCGTTGTCGTGAAGTAGCAGTGGAGACGACCGATTGACCAAAGCTGGTTGCAGACGTGCGAGTTTCGCCATCATTGTGGTCAGTTCTTCAATGTACACATCTGCAGTAATGCTCTCGCCGTTTTGTAAAAAGCTATGATGAATCACACCAGCACTAGACCACCAAATTGTGACCATCACCTTTCTAGGGGTCATTTTTCGTTTTGCACATTGCTTTGGTACCGAACCAGGATCTAACCAACTTGCTGAGCGCTTTCGATTGTCAAAAAGAATCCATTTTTCGTCGCACGTAACAATTCGGTTCAATATTCCTTCATTTCTGTGCCTGTTAAGCAGCGCAAGGCAAGTCTCGACGCATACGTTGCGCTGGCGATCGTTAAGTTCGTGGGGCACCCATCTATCAAGCTTTTTTATCTTGCCAATCTGTCGCAAATGGACCAATATTGTTTTGATGCTAACATCAAAAGCTGCTGCCAGCTCAGCTGTAGATTGAGATTCATCAGCTTCCACAATCGCCTTTAATCCATCATTGTTGACCAAAGTTTCCGGACGACCACGAGGTTCATTTTTAAGTCAAAATTCCCAGAACGGAACCGAGCAAACCAATAACGGGTTGTGCGTTCGTTTGTACAGTTCTCTCCGTAAACGTCGTTGATGTTACGTGTCGTTTGTGCCGCGTTGGTGCCACGACGGAACTCATATTCCATAATTACACGAAATTTCAAAGTATCCATTATGAGGAAAAATGTTGAAATGTAATGAAAATACAACGCTAATCAATAAACAAAAGACTTATATTGTAAATAGAATGTCATATTTTTAAAACAAAATTAATTTGAATTTAGAATTCATAGCCAATCAAAACTTTTTTTTGTTTGAAAAGGTCTGTACTGCAATACGGCAATTTCATAGGTAAAGACCTATTAAAATGGGATCGTATTAAAAGGACGTATAACACGATCGTGGTAAGTGGTATTTTCACCAATATCTAATCTCCGGTTATGTGTATAGTAACAAAAATTATCATGTAACTTTACGTAAGTATAGTTGTGCCGTACAGATGTCGGGTGATCTCCAGCTGTAGCCCATATGTAGGACATTCAAAACCATCGATTAGGTATTTTAGGTGCCAGCTCTAGGTAGACGAAATCTGATTCCTTGGCAGAGCACCAAACTTTCCAGTACAGGAAGGCTTGTTATGCGCCTTCAATAATTTGTTGACTCACTATCTTTATAGCCATCTTGCCATTTCCCTTATGAGTTCTTTGACTGTGTTTTTAGGATATTACTAAAGAGGATTTATTAGGAAGGGAACAGCTCTCATTGTACATTTTATTGGACAGCAATGTTTAGGAATGCGAATTATAGTTACAGATTAATGTCGTTAAATAATTTCATAGGATTTAATTGAGGCATGACAAACATGTTTTTTTTATTATGATGGTCTTCTGAGATCAGTAAAAATCTTCGTAAAAAATCTACAAATAATAAATAAATAATAATAGCGCCCAACGATCACACATTGATCCTGGACCCTAACTAGGATTCCCTGTGTCTAGGGCCTCAGGAACTACAAGGACCATGGTCGCACAACACCCAAACACAGAACAACTATTTACGCTTTTATTTTCGTTGCACAAATACTTGTCCTGCTGCCGGAATCGAACCCGCCGCCTCCGGGTTATGAGCTGACCTGCTCAACCATCACACCACAGAGGCTGTCAGACAAATATGAATTTTCTGTCGTCAGCATTGACCATCAGCCCTCTCATCTATTCCAGTTGACATACCGGTCTCAAGATTGCGAGAATGACTTCAACTCCGTTCAACGTGGGTCTCGGAGACGGCTCCCGGTCGTCGTCCCGGGTGCTTCGCCCCCCTGGCGGTGGGCACACGGACATCTTCGGGGGGGAGCCCGAGCCTACGAGGGGCAGGCGCGCCGCCCCACCGCAGCCACAGTCTAATTTCATGGGTGAGTTTAATAATAATAATAGATAGATAGAGCACTCTTTATTGTCACACCAATGAAGTACATAAACATAATAATACCGCCCAACGATCACAAACATAGATACTGAACCCTAACTAGGATTCCCTGTCTAGGGGCACAGGAACTACGAGGACCATGGTCCCACAACACCCGCTCAGAACAAGTATTTGCGCTTTTTATTCTGTGCACAAATACTTATCCTGCCGCGGGAATCGTACCCGCCGCCTTCGGGTTATGAGCCGACCTGTTTAACCACCACACCACAGGCTGTATAAAGGATCATGTGTAACCACAGCATGCTGGTATTTTGTAGTGCTCTTCTGGTAGCTACAATACTAAAAAACCGGTTAGCTTTACTCGAGAGTCTTCCCAAGTCCTGTCTGACAATTGCAACTTTCAACAGTCGTGACTCTGAATGGATAAGCTGCGAAGGATAATTTTACAATGAAGTTAACACATGCAAAATCCAATTACAATAAATCTTGGAATGCCTAATGTTTGGCTAAGAGTCAATTCATCTAATTTTTCAACTTTGACAGATTAATTGCATTCAGAAACTATGGAGATAATTGTACAAGACCCGTTAGACAACCTCATTCCACCCACTCATGTAAATGTAGGCTTTATGCTAAGCCATATGCGGTCCTGTGCCAAATATAGACAGATATCATGGTCTACCATTAAATTTATCCATGAAACGTGTTACTTTACATAATTGTCACCATTATTTAAAGGATATATAGTACTTATAAGCGACGTCGGGATATGGCTCAGGGAATCTTAATAGTATGAGAAAAAATCAACTTATTTAACGCGAGGTGATGTATCTATTATAATTTTTCAGAGCAAAATCAATGACAATGAATCAGTCACAATTTAAACAAATTTATAAAAAATTATATAATTCTAAAGAGGCGCGTCGCCTACAGTACTCGTAATTATGCCTCCCGCAATTCATTCTAATAGGTTTGGTTGTTGGTTCCACAGTTTACCACCTAGTAATATAGAACAGCAAAATTTTTTAGGGGTCTTTTCTTGGTATTTCCTTTGCGGATGAGCTATTTTCATAGCCTGAAGATTGCTGAACGGTCTTCACCCACAGAGCGCCACTTTAAGCGGTTGCTTGCCTTTTGCATCCAATTAGTTGTCGGTTATGCGAACGATGTGGCCTGTCTGTTACCATTTCAACTTGCTTTATTGTACTCATGCAATATCCGAGACTAGTTATCTTGCGGATCTCGGTTTTTATATAAAAATTGTCGATTTTCAGGCCAAGGCGACGTGACTAAACCTACGAACGGCAACGTGGAAGCTCCTCAGAACGGCCAGGTATCTCACCAAGCTCCAGACCCGGTTCCAGAAGCGAAACCGGAGCCTAAGCAAGAAAGCCCCAAGGCTCAAGAGCCAACGGTCAACTTCAACCAGCCAGAACCAGTCAAGGCTGAGCCTCCGAAGCGCGTGCGCGTGCCCCCAGGTGGCTTCTCCTCAGGGCTCTGGTAAGACTGACGTGACAGACCTTTATGATGCGATGCGTGCCGCCCCTCCGCAATGTTAAGGAAGATCAGTCTACATTAAACTAATTTTGTTTTTCTTTTTGTATTTAACCAGTAATGTTAAAGGTTTTTTGTGTATCTCAGTGGCGAACCGTACAAAATTTAGTAAAAAGGTTTTGGTTAACTTTAGCCAATTTTGTTTTGTTTTACCAATTTGACGCGTAGCACATCGACATAAGTTGATGGGGTGGACTTATATCGTACGGCGGTAAGGTCGCGTGTTGGTCAAAAGGTCAGTTTGGTTCGATGAGATTCACGCTGGGACCAGTTAGGTTTATTTGGTGGGCACATGGGCGGCTTATGCGGTAGCGATGATATATTGTCACAGTCATGACAATTTATTTTGATATCATTCGACTCCATAGTTATCAGTTTTTTTTTCGATTAATTTTGGTTTCTTTATTAGATTTGTTTCACTTTATTAAATTTTCTGTCACTGCCATTATAATTTGTTTTTTTTAGCCGGTTCTGTAAAGAGAAACTCGCTGTACTCCCATAAACAATTTATATTGGTTATTTATAGACTACTTAAATAATTACAATCGAGAAATTTTCTGTTTTCAAACAATTTCAATTAGAAGCCTAGTCAATTTGGATACATTTACTTGTGCTTGCGCTGGCGACGCATTCACATTTCGATTTTAATACCAAAATTTTAACTTTTTTTTTGCCAAGCACAAATAAGTGTATCACACGATGTATCATTTTAATTTTTATTTAGGGACGGCGACAACTAGATCTCTCCGTCGAGGAGGGGTGATGATTGCGCCAAAAAGCAGAATTGGCAACACCACGCTATAAGGGTTCCATTCTCATGAAGGAACATGTTAAGACCGCGTAAGATGCTTGATCTCACTGACAATACATTAAACATTTAAAAACATATGAAAATACGAGTCAAAGTCGCTTGCACCACGTCAATAGCTTATCGGGATAGCGTTAGCAATCGTTTTAAAGCGATAACTGCTTGTTTATGAAGCTTTGATTTTGTCTTAACCGGTTACCGATAAAACTATTAAATTCTTGAAAACTGCCTGTCAAAGTGTTTCTTATGTATTGTTGGTGAAATCACGCAAGTGTTTTGCAACTCTGCTTAGCTTTGCCCACGTTAATTATGAGGACTTTCCCTCCAAGCCGAAGCAAGTAGAAGGAACTTGCGTTTGTCGTGCTTCCGAATATTGCCGATTCGGCAAATTTCAAAAGCTTACGATACGATTTTGTTGTTGGAATTTTACAGTTCTTTTATGCACAGTTTACAGTGTAATGCACTTTTTTTTTTGTAGAATTGATTAAGTTGTTGGAGCTATCGCATATCGCCGTATAGATATGCATATATAATACCGCCTGTGTGTCCAGCTTTTTAGGGTTTGTTCGTGCCTTTGTTGTGAAGCTAGAAGCTAGTTGTTTTGTAGTTTGTTAGGACGGTCTGGTCCTAGTGGTGTTTTCGACTCGCTTATAAGCAACGATGGTACTTCCTCGCAAGAATGAGCTCTTATTTACTGAACAAATGTATCCTTTTAGTTTGTATGTAGTGTTATTTACATAATTTAGAATTAAGACTGCTGTGTACACGCTATGGAAGCCTAAACCGATTAATCAGTAGTTATAAATCTTGTTAACTTTAAATTGCCTGTTAAAATTGAACATTCGTATTCTTGATGCAAATGAATTTCTTGCAGTATAATGACGTCATAAAACCTGATCCAGTGCGTAGCGTGTTCACGTAAGCAATCGACATCTCGCATTTTATGTTTTCGCGTCTCGACGCAGCCAAATTTTAGACTTTATCGGTCACACTTTTGACCATAAATCTCTTCCCATAATTTCGATTGTACTTTTTATTATTATAAAGAACTGACTTGTGCCTCTTCGCAATTACATATTGTACTTAACTCTCGATGTAGCATCCAATGTTTTGCAATTATTGCGGTTTTATTGAAAATTTACTATTTGTATGCGTCGCCAGCAAACGCGATTATGTATATTGATAATTATTATAATTGTATTTTTATACGAATTACAATATATTAAAAAGGTAAATGAGTTTTTATTGCTATCTTGCAGTTATAACTATAAATTCGTAAGTAGGTTAGTCAAGGCGAAAAAGTGCCTACTTTATATACTTAAGGTTTGGTTACAAATTATTGTAATCTGCAGGCCTAGCACGGCCGGTGGACAACTTCTCCCCAGGGAGTAGATAACAAACTTATCCTCACTGTCACTTTATTCCACTCTGCGAGCACGGCCGCGACAGTGGAAAGCTTTATCCGGGGGATAAACGGCGGGAGTAGCGTTTTTAGATTTCTCTACCGTATTGTTGCCAGTACGAGAAAATTTAACTAAAATGACATTGCATGCTTCAATATTTTGTTCAGTCCATCAAACCATCGATAATTGTTCGGCTAAATATACTGGGATTCAAGACAAAATATAAAAATTAAGAAAAAATAAGGTTTTTGAGTCTGTGTCCTTGTGTTAATCAAAGAGTATGTAACGACTACTATGTATATGAGTGAGAGTAAGTGAGTAGTTTGTATTAAAATTTTATTTTGTTTGTAATATGAGCGGAAAAACGTGATTAATTATTGTGTAGTAGTTATATTTTAAATTTTTATATGTATATATTTTATAATAAAATATACTCAAAAAATATATGCATCATTTAAGTTAATTATGTAAATTAAATTATTTCCTTATTAAAACTAAACTAATAATTGTATTTTCACGAATATTTCGCTATGTATTTTTTTTGTATTGAAACTCATTTCCCGGGATTTAGAAGGGATTACTTGTATTCCGAATGCTTCTCCCGGTGTAACTTTCGCTCCAAAATTCGAGTTCCCGCGATTAAACATAGTTATAATAGGCACGCGACATTTTTGTGCCTATTAAAACACTTTGACTTCCTTATACCCACCTACAAGAGTCGAAGATAAATACTCTCTGCTTTATGTCAATTCAAGAGAATATTATCCACTTTCTTCCGAGTCCGTGCTCTGAAGCGGGGAGTAGCGAGATATAATGTCTACGATAATGTCAAAGGGAAATATTTCTTTCCTCTCCTCGTTGCCGTGCTACGTAAGGTGGAGAGGGGGATTATTTTAACTGACAGGTGGAAAAAACCGGGGGAAAGACAATTTCTCCACATGCCGTGCTAAGCCTGCTGGAGGTGTTTAACTGCCGACTAACCGTAGTTCCTCAACCAAAGATAGATGGCGCTTACGAGACATGGTTCTCTTTTTTCTTTAAGACATTTTCTAACACAGCTAGGCTAGGCGCTTTTTTTGTATTGTGGAAGAACAAAGCATATGAAATACCTACCATGGGCAAGTACTTTGTTAAACAAACAAATAGCATAACAAAACTGGTATAAATGAAATATTTTTTGACGCTATTGACCTAATTTAAAATCTTCAGAACCACAAAATAAGTTGTGATACTATTTAGAAAAGTTAGTTTTATGAACTATTTTTTCTTTGTCATTGCCTGTCAGAACGCATCGGAGCCATTGGGAGCCACTAATTTATAACGTAACTTCTTGCTAAAACAAAAAGTTCTCAACATTCGACTGTCTGTCATCTCGAACTCTATGCTGTCATGCTGTCAAGTGACAAGCTGTCAAGGCAAGCTTTTTTATCAAAATGGGGCGACAAATATTTTTTTTTGTAAATGGAAAATAAACGCCTTATCATGGCTATGCCATTATCGTCACCATTCACATGTAAATAGTTATTCACTGAAATCGAAACGACCAAACAGGTAAATATACCGTTTGTATATACTTAATCCGGTCTTAAGCCGCTTATGCGGAGAATAATGGCGAGCGCCAACGGGCGCTATTCATAGCCGTCTAATCTTGAAGATAGTCTCAAGTTCACCGTAATCTGAGTAAACGCGCGCTTTGGGTAGTTAAATATAAATACTAGCGGTATCCCACGGGTATTTTATTCAATATTATGTACAATTATTATAAATATTCTATCTGTCAAGTTGGATAAAACTGCACACAGTGTTCAAAATTTTATTAAAATCGGTTCAGTAATTTAAAGAGTCCATAGCGGACAAACAACTTGACACGCAATTTAAATATTAAGATATGTATACGAACGAACAAATCTGGGAGAAATATCTAGCGTAATAAGCGGGTTAGCCGTCAAAAGTGAGCATATAATAGCATCTGGCTTAAGAGCATTTCTGGGGAAAATCTCTACTTCGGTCGTTGCAAAGATACAGAGACGACGTCTACCACCGGAGTGGATCCTTAGACCCTGTGAAAGTTGTGACATGACCATACTCTCTAACCCACGGTGCCTAAGAATAGAGTCTTAATAGGCTATTTGACTGCTATATTTTTATTGCATAAATCACACTAATATTATAAAGGCGAAAGTTTATCTGTGTATATGTTTGTTACTCCTTCACGCTCAAACGGTTGAATGGATTTAGATAAAATTCGGTACCAAGATAGCTTATACATACAATTTCTTTGGCATGTGACGTCACTAGCAAAACGTAATAGTAGACAATAGTCTGTTTTGCAAGAAAGGGACAGGCGATGCCTGCTCGGGAAATAAAGGCGTACAACTCCGTGATTTATTTACCGATATAACTAATTTTTTCACTAATTATATTTATTTTTAAGCTACTTTATGAAAATAATATTTATTTGTTCTTTTTGAATAGTAGTCAAATAGCCTATTAGTCTCTAACCCACGGAAGGTGCTGTTTAGTTTTCAATGTAGATAATATTTTTTTGTTTTGGCTCCACACTTTTGTATATTTAGCCAGTGTCAAGTATTTGATAATTTCAAAAGTCAAGTCACAGTCCAAGTCATCAAGCTAAGTCATAGTCTAGTCAAGTCATACTCCTAGTAAAAAAGTGGCAATTTTACTAGAAGCTTCTAAGGAGTTTTGGAAACAACACGAAAAGAAACGTTTCACCATCAATATACCACTTTCCCACACTCATGCCTGTAATCCAGCTCTTAACGAATAAAACGCCACCATTTTTATGCACTAACACTGAAAATAACACCAGTTTTGGAAAATGCGTCGACGCGAACTTTTTCGTTTTCCCGCCAAAACTCTAGGTGCCGTTTAGTTTTCAATGTAGTTACATTTTTATCAGCAGCATAAGGACCTTTTTGAAGTCCACAAGCAGTAGTTTTCATTCCATGGAGGGCTGTTGCAAGTCTCGGCTGGGGAGACTGCTACACAGGTTGCGTGGTGATCACCACAAATACTCGCTGGACAAGGGAAACTCTTTCTGTTCTACCGCGTAAGTTATTTCCATCAAAATCATTACGTAATTACCACAATATACATCTTTACGGTTTTGTATTCAATGCCGTAGCTTGTCAGTTCAGGTGCCACGAAGAACCTGTAAAAAAACGAGTGTGCTTTATACTACACGACTGAAGTAAAACTTCTTTAGTTTAGCTCCATCTTTCGGCCAATATAACTTTTTTTGCTTTGTTTAATGTTAATGTCGCCATCTTGGAAATTGTAAATTGGCATTTTACCGGACATACCAACATAATAAGTACAAATTTTAAGTAATTTTTAACTTTGTTATGTTGACAATGGAGATCTATGTGAACCAAAAACTTTCAACTTTCGCTCGCCTCGTCAGGCATTCACTAGCTTACGCTAAATCATGCGTGCTTAAAGAAGTTCTACTTCAAATAAAGTACAAACAGAATCTCTGAAAGCGGTTAAATTTGCTACTTATTCTAATATAATTCTATATGCTTAATACAATCGCTTAATTTTAACCTAAAATAATTTTGACGTTTTGAAGTGCTAAAAATAGCTTATTTGCAATAAATGTTTTGACTATTGGTCATTATTTAACGTTGAAATGGTGGCTAATAATAGTTGCTATTTGGGGCGCCCAGCACCTCGCCTTTGCGCATATGGATGCGTGCGAAACGATTAGCCCCTTCTGGAGAACGACAGAAGGATCAATCAGCTCCCACTCCACCGCAGCTGTTGACCTCAATTCTTCTTGTTTATGTAGAGATAGAGGTATATAATTAGAAGCAGGTAGACGCCTGACAGAGGTATATTAGAAGCAGGTAGATGCTTCTAATATACTTCTATCTATACTTCTATACTAATATTACAAAGAAAAAAGATTTGTATGTATGTGTGTAACGAATTGGCTCAAAAAGTACTGCACCGATCTTAAAAATTCTTTCAACATTTGAATGCTACATTATCACTGATTAATATAGGCTATTTTAATTGCAAGAAAAAAGTGATTATAAAATAAATGTCCACCCGTGCGAAGCCGGGACGGGCCGCTAGTCTGTACATAAACAAGAAGAATTGAAGTCAACAGCTGCGGTGGAGTGGAAGCTGATTGATCCTTCTGTCGCTGTCCAGAAGGGGCTAATCATTTCGCACCACGACCCCAACAGCTGCGGTGGAGTTGCTCGTAATTTTAATGACACTTCCAGCATGAGTGAAAGCACAGGTTGTGGCAGCACAAACGACGAGGACGACATTCTGGATCCTCCTATCATACACGCGCCGATCATATCCAGCGCCTTCTCTAACGATGACCATTTTGCTCCTAATATTGACCTCAGGTTCGTTGAGTATAAAGATTGTTGTACCTACTTATCTATACATAAAAAAATCAAAGTTCTTACTGCCTGACTGACTTATATATTAACGCACAGCCTAAACCGCAGGTCCTAGGGCGAGATGGTTAATGCAGTGCGTCTTCATCTCGCCCCATCCCGGCGGCGGTCTGATCAAGGGGGGGTTTTAGTGGGTTCGAGTCCCACATACCCCCTGCCACCACCCCCGTAGTGGCAGGGAAGTGCGAGGGCATTTCCCCCCTCAAAAAAAGGTATAGAGACTTGAAATTTGGAGGGTGTGTTCTTTGTTAAGTTTTCCGAAATTCCACCCCTAAGAGGGTGAAATGGGTGGTTGAATTATCTATGAAAAAAATGTTCGTTTCCTGTATAGGCCACGCGGGTAGAAGCTAGTGCATAAATATGTTTTTTACTTTTCTTGAAGTGGCGTTTTCTGGCCTAGTGCGCTAGGTGAATTGACGAACGTCAAAATCACAGGAACCTGGGCAGTGATCACGAAACTTAGATTGCAATGCAACAGGAGAAATTTCCATACTAACTATGCACATAAACTGCGTATTGAAACTATCAAATCTATACGAATTTGTGTTTCTATTGGTTGCTATCAAGTTACGTGATCGCCCAGCTTTTGGATGCAGCTAACAGGTCCCTGTAAAACTAAAAAGCAAGTGTCGATCAAAGTGGCGAGAGCGCCGAAGATGGAGATCTGTCTGATCCACATAATTTCACATCTTCCGGTTGATAATGATGATGCCTTTTTCAAAACAAACTGAACAGGACCTCTTTTAGACAGGTAGAAAACATCTGGAAGGTTTATACCTTCCAGATGTTTTCTACCTGTCTAAAGGTTTATACCTTCCAGATGTTTTCTACCTGTCTAGGGTAAATTCTCTATCATGCTTACCAGAATCTCCCTTACCTATACCACTTATACTGTGACTACAAATGGGGTACTCTCTACTCGAAAGTCAGAGCCATCTTATAGCAGCTAGGGTCTTACCATCTACCACACTGTCTACATCTTCAGATACGGTGGACAGTACATGACGCCCGAACAGCTCCCAGAGTTCTGCAGCCAGCTGCACCACTTGGTTGAGGTCATCAGGAACATACAGTCCTACGCGCAGATCACTGGAGAGTATCCCGCGTAAGACCTTTATATCGGTACAAGGAATCGAAATTATAATAATAATAATAACACCCAACGATCACATACATAGATCCTGGACCCTAACTAGGATTCCCTGTGTCTAGGGACCCACGAACTACGAGTACCATGGTCCCACGACACCCAGACTCGGAACAAGTATTTGCGCTTTTTTACTGTGCACAAATACTTGTCTTGCCGCGGGAATCGAACCCGCCGCTACCGGGTTATGGGCCGACCTGCTTAACCACTACACCACAGAGGCTGTCAAATTTAAACAACATCTCTAAAGTATGCCATATATCATAACGCATTACGGGGTAGACCCAATCCATGTACTTAGTTACTGGAAAATAGGTACCAATAAATAATATGCTATGTACCTATACGGTATCATATGCTCTATATTTCGACATCGACAGCCTCTGTGGTGCGGTAGTTGTGCAGGTCGGCTTATAGCCCGGAGGCGGGGGGTTCGATTCCCGCGACCGGATGAGTATTTGTGCACAGGAAAAAAGCGCAAGTACTTATTCTGTGTCTGGATGTCATGGGATGTCCTTGCAGTTTTTGGGTCCCTATATCTACAGGGATCCTAGTTAAGGTCCAGTATCTATGTATGTGATCGTTGGTTATTTATTTTAACTGCTATAATCTTTCATGTATTCCTTAAATGATGGTATAAGCGACAGAAATGTTTCCTTGTGAGGCACTAATACCATATGGTGGGTAAGTATCCCTAACGCATAACTGTACGTTTTGGACCCTATAATCTCTATACCTGCGATTGCTGAATTAGTTGAGCCGTTCAGATTTTTATCCAATACACTAGCTGACCCGCCCCGGCTTCGCACGGGTGAATTAGTAAAACGCGGTCGAACGAGATAAAAAGCATCCAATGTCCGTCTCCTGGTTTTAAGCTACCTCCCCACCAATTTTCAGCCAAATCGGTTCAGCCGTTCTTGAATTATAAAAAGTGTAACTAACACGACTTTCTTGCGTCAAAGCTTCAATATGTCTAGGCTAGTTTTGATAAATCAACGGACATATCACCTCAGTCAATCAACAATGAAGTCGGACTGAAAAATACGCTTATATCTAGTTCTTAAGTTATTAATATGCATTAATCTAGGTCCCCAGATTGGGTAAAGGTCTCCACTAAAGATGCCTAGTACATAGTTTCTTGTATAGTACATAGCTCTAATAAGAGTTCATACTAGTCGTTTGCACCCTATAATCTCTGTACCTGCGATCGCTGAATTAGTTGAGCCGTTCGGAATTTTTATCCAATACATAATAGTCGCAATCGAAACCTGTAATTTCTAATATCATTAATTGAGATTATTTCAATTGTTACGAAAGATCTTTGGATAATAAATAATTAAGTTAGTTTAGAAGATCTTTCCACCATGGCCTATTTCCATCCAGCGAGTTAGGATCTTTGGATAATAAATAATTAAGTTAGGTTAGAAGAACTTTCCACCATGGCCTATTTCCATCCAGCGAGTTAGAACGCCGGCTAGAGAGCGAAGCCCGCGAGGTGGCAGCACTAGCGGCGGAGACGCGCAACGCGCGCGACGTGATCCAACGCACGAGGGTGCAGCGGCGTGCGTTGCGCGACCATCGCACTCAGCTGCAGGAACAGCTGGCCAGTTTGAAGGACACTGGTGCGTAAATAATGTGATCATTTGTATCAAAGAATAACTACTACTCTGCAATAAAGTTTGATAGCTTTTAACTTAGCTTAACTTTAGCTCTAACTGTTTGCAGTTCTCTCTAGGGTGCACTGTTGTGACAGCACTAGTGGCCTAGCCCCATCCCTAGTATAGATAGTCTATGGTACAATTCCATAGCTCTCTCTCTTGTGTCAATTCAAATATGGTAGACGTTTCCTTTTGCATTTATATTATAAAATTACTGTTCCCATATTAATTAGAAATAAAAAAAGTGTGTCAGTATCCATGATTTATTATTTATGTTGAATAAATATGCGAGAAGCTGAATGCTCTCGGCTTCTTCACCATCATGCACCCAAATGCGTTGCAACTTGCAACATCGGTAGGTCATTCAAAGTGAAAGTCAAAAGATTTATTGCAAATAGGCTATTGTTAACACTTTTACAAGTCAAAATTATATTAGGTACTTAAAATTAAGTTAGGTATATAAGCATATAAAATTACAAAGTGCTTATGCATTAATAGATAAGTGCGAAGTTAGTTAATTTTTAATTTATTTATACTGCCAACATATCTCTGCCTTTTAATTCTTCGTCTTCTATTCATTGTCTGCATTGTGATGATAAAGAGATGGTGAAAATCGAATGTGATCGGGATGAAAGGAACCGGAGAATTTACTCTATTTTCCTTCCTACGTCTATTAAATTTAAGGTCTATAATCTTCGCAGAAGTGCGAGAACCAGAAAGCACGGTTCGCCTCTCCGATCGGAAACTGTTCAAGAACTGGGAGTCGCTGAAGGAGTGCAACGACCCGGCTGCGTTTGAGCCGCTGCTTGAAGAAATCAGAGTTAGTTGATGCCAAAGATAATAAAGCCCGTTGATAGCTCGTGAACATAATTTCTCCTACAAACACGACTCACTACCGGGGGCAGAGGGCGAGGTAACAGCAGAGTACTACACATTTTCTACGCTTGCGATTGGCTGATCACGATAATGGCGCAAGAGCAAGAATAAAAAGAGACAAAGTCATACGAAGTTACAAAGAACAGAGTAGGACGGAGCAAAATACATCAACGGGCTTCTTCTTCATAATGGTCGTTCTTAATTTCAAAATAGCTGTACTTGTACACACACTTGTTGTTACAGTATGGAATTAAGTCGATTGATGTCAGCTTAACCCCATTTAAAAACGTTACATACTTATTAAATGGTATGATCAAAAAGAGCTGATTGTAACGTACGCGCTCGATGTCGAAATAAAATAGTCCAGTGGTTTTGGGTAGCTTTTTCGCTATCTGTCTCCTCTTTCTATTCTGAAGGTACCAAAATTAAAACTGTTGAATGTTTATTCGGACAACGACATTGGCTATATTCTATTTCTAATGCCACAGGTCTGCTGGGTAAACAAAGTTACCTGTAGACCCAATAATGGGATGACCCACCACCGGGGCCACGGCTTCATTTAAATCCATTGATAATTGAAGTAAAACGCTTGACTTGGGGAGTAAGCTGGCGAGGCGAACGGAAGTTGAAAGTTGTGGGTTAACGTAGATTTCTATTGTCAACATAACAAAGTTAAAAATTTGTATCAATTATTATGTTGGTATGACCGGTAAAACGCAATTGTCAAGTGACATGTTAATCTTGATGTTTAATGTTAATTAAACATAGCATTTAATGTTAATGAAACATAGCAAAAATAAAGTTATACCGGCCGATAGATGCAGCTAAACTAAATAAGTTTTACTTCAGTCGTGTGGTCGTGTCTAAAGCATACTCGTTTTTTTTTCTGTCTCAATTAGTTTTTCTTTATTGTTTGACATAAGTTTAGCATAGCTATAAAATAAACTGTAGGTAAAGTTCTATTCATGGTATGAACATTTCCAGAACAAGCAGACAGCTCTGGAGTGCCTACTGCGTCTGGTTAACGGGCGGCGCGACACTTTGTACAAAACTGCAGCGCCGCCCGCGCCGCACCCTCTGCCACCACCAATGCCGAAGGATATTGAAGGTTAGCATGGACCTACGTGTTACATGTCCCTTGCGAGTTCATTACAAGGGATTTTGGTCATGGATGTCCATAGGCTACGGTGACCACTTTCCCATCAGATGGGCCGTATGCTAGAATGCTCCCTTATGGAATACATTCCCTACCTTCCGTCTTTGATGGCTTATGGGGACCTATCTAGGTTCCACAGGCTCTTGAAAGATGTTGAGTGGCTTCACATAGCCACCTACATACCATAATAATTATAAGGGACCATCCACAAATTATATCGCATGAATTTCATGATTTTTTACTCTTCCCCCGTCCTTGTCACAGCTGTGTCAAGGACACAATCTCATACGGGTGAAGAAGGGTGAAGGGTCTGAAGGGGTGAGATCAAAAAGGGTTAGTGATTTTTTTCACAAAATGACTTATGGGTATTCAGCATTGGATTCAGCGTGAAATTATCTACAATAATACATTCTCAAAATACCGAAATGAGGCTTAAATCTCGAGATTTTGAGTCTAAAAACGGTTTATCTGTCACAGGAATACAGTTCGCTTAGCATAAAAACTATTATAATTATTTTATATTATATTTTTACAGTAATTGTATAAATGAGTACTATATTTAGTATTTTAAAATAGAATTAATACATTTTCAAGAAACTGAAACTTACATAAACCTTTTCTATTACCATTCTAAGCACTCTACATTAAAATGAAGCCGTTGAAGTTTAAAGTCAATTTTTTCGAAACTATAAATTTGTCAGTTAAACCCTTTTTATTCTGGACTGGCCCGATAGCTCAATTGGTAGTAACCCTGTCTTCTGAACTGTCGATTGTGGGTTCGATTCCTACCCAGGACAAACATTTGTGTGATGAACATAGGTGTTTGTTCTGTGACTGGGTGTTATATTGTATTATACGTATATATTTACAAAGAAAATTTATTTAAGTATTGTATCAGTTATCTGGTACCCATAATACGAGCTTTGCTTAGTTTGGGACTAGATAGCGTTGTGTGAGATGTACGCACATATTATTACTATTATTCTCAACCCTTCAATTGTGAGATTGTGACCAGCTGCCCTACCTACCTTTGTAACAGAATCGTCGATGGTAACAGGTAGTGTTCGCAAGCGTCACGAGCGGCGCGCAAACAAACGTCGCCGAAACAAGGAGCCACGTTCGGTACCCCTCTCCAACGACCCGAGCACGCATACGCATCTTCCGCAGGTACGAAATACCTCTAATACTGAGCGGTCACAAAAAAAACGAGTGTGCTTTGCCACATCTTAGCTCCATCTATCGGCCGCTACAATTTCGGTTTTGCTTTGTTTAATGTTAATGTCGCCATCTTCACAATTGTAAATTGTCATTTTACCGAACATACCAATTTAATTAAACAAATTTTAAAGTTTTTGATGTTGATAATGGAGATATGCGTGACCCAACCTCAACTTCTGTTCGCCTCGCGTTCACCAGCTTACTCCTCAAATCAAGTGTGCGTAAAGAAGTTTTACTTCTAAAAGACTAAGACAGTATCTACCACAGAGTACTTTTCTACATATAGTATCTATATGGTATTATATATATATATATCTATATGGAATCTACTCTCTTTTGTTGTGGTGCAGATGACCGTGGCATTTTCTCCTAGTCTGTGCATTTGACAGATGCGACTGCAAATTGAGTATGATTGTGAATGCGGACGGAAACCGGATTGTATTATTTTCCAAAACTTGTGTTATTTTCAGTGTTAGTGCATAAAATTGGTAGCATTTTATTCGTTAATTTCGTTAAGTGCTGGATTGCAGGCATGAGTGTAGGAAAGTGGTATGAGGATGGTGAAACGTTTCTTTTCTTGTTGTTTCCAAAACTTCATAGAAGCTTCGTGTAAAGTTGCCATCACTTTACTAGGAGTATGACTTGACTGTGACTTGATTTAATACATACCTATACAATATTAATTAACTTGAAAAATTACTAATTACTTGACACTGGCTAAATATACAAAAGTGTGGAGTCAAAAAATGCACAATCGTTTGTTCTTAACAAACTTCATTTGGTCTTAGGTAAGCATCTGGCTAGCTGTAGTAACAAATTGCTGACATGAAACGTGATGTTATTATATTGAATGATAAGGAATATCTGTTACTGCAAAACCACGATCTTCAATAAGAAAATAATTAAAAATATTATATAGCTACACCTACGACCTTGAACTAATATTTAACTTAGAGGCATGATTAAATTACGTTTTATGTAAGCTAACTTAGATATTAAACCAGACCAATAATGGTGATCTCACCATACATATAAGGTGCTTAATTGCAAATTAGACTTTGTTGATAATAATTATTATATAGAAGGACAAATAGGCTTATTTTCAAAAAAACTACAAATGCTGTTGTTATGTGCAACAAAGGATGTCTTAGGCCTGTATTACAGAACGATGCTCAGTTCTCGATCGGTGCTCAAGCAGAAATTTCATTCACAAATTGATCGATATCACAATGAAAACCACCGTCCATATTATACTGCGTTATTCCTTTCCGTGCAAGGTTGTCTGGAAGAGGTCGCTCTGAGCGATAAGACCGTCCATTGTTACACTTGGGTTAAGTTTGTTCACTTTTTTATTATTTAATATGTGGTGTTTCAATAGTGAGTTTATCTATCTATCAATAACTGTGAATGAAATCTCTGCTTGAGCACCGATCGATGACTGAGCATCGTTCTGTAATGCGGACTTTACACTCTATTGTTGATTGGTCAGATTGGGTACATTTCCTTGATCCCTGCTGCCCAGGTGACCCTGGTTATTCAGGCTGCGGAGAGCGGGCCACGGCGCGCTGGCAGCGTGCCCATCACGCCGCTCGAGCTGCCGTCCGGCGGCAGCGTGCGTGACATACTCTTCTTCACGACCAACACTATTTGATTATATCTTTAATCCATTACCTGCCTTTTTTGTTATTCTACCCGTATTACCACAAATACATAAACAAGGCTTAGACAGACGTAAAACGTGTATTTGACAATACAAAAAAGTAGTTTAACATTAGATTAAGGCTTGTTTAAATCTTTTGTGCTTTAGCCGCATATGTCTATTTGTCTAAATAGTGATGTAGGTAAGCGCAAGGACATTATTTTCTTTAATAATTTGTATTACAGGACTTTTTATTCATTGATTAAATTTAATGTTTATTACTTAGGCTATTAACTAGTTATTTTATTGGTTTTAATAAATGATTACAATATCCTTTAAGAAGGGGGTTAAACCGAGTTTCATCGCCCTAATTTCATACTGAAAAGCATTTGAATGGTATTTTTTCAGTTATATTTTGATTTAAAACCAAACTACTGTACTGATTTTGATAACATTTATATAGGACCAAGTGAAAGTAAATCGATTCAAATAAAAACCCAATAGGATGATGAATGAATGAATGATGAAATGGTGAAATTAACAAACCTCTTCCTTTTTTGAAGTCGGTTGAAAGACCAACTTTTCGTTATAAGTATAATTTTTCGTTATTTCGTTTTAAGTTGCGGTATATGATTATTTAGTCAATTAAATACCAACTATTATCCGTGAACCCAGTCGATTGGTCAGTAGTTAATAGACCAACTTGGTATATTATTGGATCCACGGGTAATATATTACCCGTAGAGTAGAGATCAATGAGTAGAGAAAAGCAATACGTTGCCCGTGGTCAGGTCGCGTAATCAGGTTGGCTGGACCAAGATATAATAAATATGTAAGTACCGAAGAATCAAAGTAACAACATGATATATTACGACGAGATTTTATGTCAGCAAGTTGTGATAAATGAAAAAAAAAAGGAAAAACAAAATTGTATGTAAAAGGATGTTATAAAACACAGCAAGTTTAGTTCAACGTGGCATTTCTTTTGCCCATCAGCATAATTATTCCAGTTTCCATTGCATTTAACTTTTTTAAATTATAGTAAATATGCCTACATTTCACCAGATATTAAATAATAATGTGATCGAAGATGTAGCACGCTCACTTAGAAAAGCATTACCAGACGTTCCGCCCTGCTGACACTGACAGAATAATATAATAATGCCATTCCAGTTAAAAATCTTCAAACAAGCATACATACATACGAAGAAATGCCACCGCTACATGGTTAATATCCCACATGTGCAAACAAAGCAATTTGGCTCCACATTTATCATGCGAAAAGCCAAAGAGTGGAACGCTTTACCGCTTTAACGCTTTTCCGTATTTCCCGATAGCTAAAACCTAGGAGTCTTCAAATCGAGAGTGAACAGATATCTTCTAGGGAAGCGTGTCAGTCACCAGGTGCGATAGTGGTCAAACGCAAGCCTATCAAACAATTTTAAAAAAATATATACATTCCAACCGGAAGAAACCTGTTACTCCCATAATTCCTCTTAAAAATTGTAGATGTTGCTTTTCGGAAACAGTCGTGGGTACTAAATTCCAATCATTTACCCTGATGTTACTTTCCGATTGAAAGCTACATTTGAATATTATCCATATCCTAGGAATTGATGAATAGAATAGAATAGATACTGGTCTGCTGGTGAGAGTTAATAGGAAGTTATGTGAGAAAGAGTAAACTTGTTCTGTTTTAATAATTTTAATCATTTATCATATTCCACATTACGAGTGGCTAGCTAAGAAATAAATAAGTATTTAAAATATGTGAATACAATAAGGCTATGCACCTATACCTAACACAAAATAAAATGACCACTTAAATGCTTTACAGACGAATCTGTTTTATTTTACAAAGGTGTTAGGTACTAGGTGGATACTACTAGATGTAACATTCTTTAATAGTGTATGACAGTTGATAATTGCAGCCTACGTATCTAGGGTGATGGTTCTGCGGGAACATCCTTCTTTTCCTCAGCCGCAGGTGCGGCCTCGGCATCGTTCGCGGTCGGCACGACGGCAGCCGCTGGTTCCGACTTCTAAAACGTGAGGGAAAATGGTGAGACACTGTCACTGCCTTTTTAAAATAATTATATTTAGACAAGATTGATATAATAATAATGATGATATAATTATAACGCCCAATAATGATAACCTACATCCTGGACTCTCTAGGATTCCCTGTATTTAGGGACCCAGGAACTACGAGGACCATGGTCCCACAATACTTAGACTCAGAACAAGTGTTTGCCTTTTTTCTGTGCACAAATACTTGTCCTGTCGCGGAAATCGAACCCGCTGACTGGGGTATGAGCTGACCTGCAACCACCACACCACAGAGACCACAGAGACTCAAATATAAATATAGATTTATAGCTATTATACGTGTACTTACTACAAATAGTACCCGCATTATAATCTCACTGAACTCGAGTCCTTGGGTAATTTATATCAACCGTAATCCCACTAGCATTAAGATCATTTAAGCGTGAATCTACGTATCATTTGAACTAATGGATTTCCAACTGTACTGGAGATCTCTAATACCTACTTTTGACATGAATCAAAACGTCTGATTGATTGGTATAAAAATTACCTCTACTGGCGCAGCGGACGATGCTGCGACATCGGAAACCGCGACGACTGCTGGAGCTGCTAGCTCCTCCTTGTCAACCTTGTCGTCATCGGGCACTGGCGCCGACTGGCACACCTGAACATTTTTATTTTATTACAAGACTGTAGGCACAAGTACACCCTACAATGTTATGAACACAAGGCACTACAAAACTCTGGCCCTGGGCTGGTAGTTGACTCTATTGTTTAACCTTTGACGTTACACGTTACCTATAAGTTTAGAATTAATTTTATTATTATTAAATCTTTTACCCAGCACCTTTTTTAAACAATTTACTTTAATAATGGTTGTATACTCTATGTCCTACATACCTAAATAAAACAAACTTCGTATAAGTTAAATACTTCGTTCAATAATATCATTACAAGCAGCAAAGTTTTATTAAAGAGGCAGACTCACACCATTTTTGTCACACCGGTGTGGAACAGAAGTATTTTTTTCTCCATATCGCACTATATCTGGTGTGACTTGCAATAACTTATTACATCGTAAGACCAACAATCATGTAAAGTCAGCAACATGAATAAACAAAAAAGTTGAAATATAATAAAAGAGAGTATAGGTAACATTGTAATTGGACATTTTTCTATTATTTAGGTACGCATTTATCTGCTGATTATATTTTGTATTAAAACTTTCTGAACATAAATTATTTAAAAATCGTTAATACAAAACTAAACTAGACCTAAAAAACTGAATTACCTAAGAACTTAAAAAATAAAACTAAAAATTTAAAATATAATTATTAAAAATAGTGAAGGGAAAGTGCCCAAAAATATATTTAATTAAATATAAAAATTAATTGGAAATTATGGAAGGAAGATGGTTTTCCACGTATTCCTGAAGAAACAATAGAAAAACATATAGCCAACATAAAACCCGTATCATGCGCCATTTAAACAAATAAACTATAAATACTTGACTTTTAAATTAATCAGGCATCACGGATTGTAAAATTCAATTTAAGAAAATTATTTTTTTACTGTAATTTTATTTTTGTAGAAAACCAGCACTATAAATTATTATTAATTTTACCTGCACAGCCACAAAAGCGAAAAGGGCAACGATCACTAGAACCTTCATAATCACAAACTAAAGGTTGTAGTTCCCGCCTACCCCTATATATAACCACATATGCCTAAGTTTCAAAACAACGATTAGAGCGACGAAATGGCGGCTGTTTATTAAACATTTATTGCCGGAACAATCAATGTTATCGGCACGTTATTGTAATGTAAAATGCGTCATGATTCAGGGTTGTGAAATTTTAATCAAGAATAGAATTGTTATTACTTTTTCGGGCGATTGATCACGTTCCTACATAACTAATGAGTGCTGAATGTCGATCCTAACGTGCAGTAATTTGTGCTTACTATTATTTTACTGTGTAGGCATAGAGGAAGTAACAAAAATCCAACCTGAAGTAAAATGGTTCACTGTATTGTTGGTAGAGGTACCAGATTGGGGTGGTATTTGCTCAGAGGGTCTTTATGATATTAATGCCTAATTATAATGTTATCTTCTGAGAATATTTACCTATTTACTTACAATAATTATTACAGATGAAAGGGAAAAAATTAACTCTTTTTCTCACCCAATATTTCTACCCGCAGTTCATCCGTTGTCTCTGCTCTTAATTTATTCAGGACAAAATGTAGATTTATTCCAGTAGTATAGTTGACGTGAAAGCCATACACAATCGAGACTTCACAACAACGCACGACGTTGTAATATTTTACTAATATACAATATTCATAATCATCATCAATCAATATTAGTCCACTGCTGGACATAAGCCTCTCCCAAGGCACGCCACTGAGCCCGGAACCTAACTAAGGTTACCGAAATCTCTCTGGCGTATTTCTTTGTTTTGGATTTGATCCCGCAGAGAGAGAAAAAGGAAATAATAAATCATCAATACTAGGAACTACGAGGACTATGGTCCCACAACTAGACTCAGAACTAGTATTTGCGTTTTTTTTTCTGTGCATAAATACTTGTCCTACCGCGGGAATCGAACCTGCCGCCTCCGGGTTAACAGCCGACCTGCTCAACCACCACACCACAGAGGCTGTCAGTTATAAATAAATGGGTGTTGTGTTGATATTGTATATAGAGCATACAACATAGCCTATTTGATTAAATATTTGAAGTAGGTACTTATTACCCAATTAAAAACACGTACTCTTAAAGTATGTCTTGTGTAATACACCTACCCACAGCAAAATAGTTTCACAATACATTATTAAGTAGGTAGGTCCGTCGCTTAATATTTACGAATTCAGTTCAACCCTAAACGCCAACAATGCAGTTTTTCCAAAGATGTTGCAGTTGACTCAATTAATTTCTACACGTGTATCATTGACGTGTCGGCATGCTAATCGAAATCTATCATTTAATGTTGTCATCATCGACTGTATTTCTGAAGAGATATAATATGGTGATTTACATTCACATCAAAGTTAAGTGAGGCATCCAAAGGACATTTCTAATAATAGGCGTAGTTTGACGTAGATTTGGCACAACGGAATAGCGAAATACCACTAAAACTAAGTTTAGTGACTAAAATTAATTTTAGTGAATTCAACTATAATTTAGTTTAGTATAGCGGTGTCTGAATAGGAAACGGCTTTTGAAAGGCAAAACCTAAATTTTAGTTAGTTTAGTCTAGTTTGAAACAAGGGAATCGACACTAATATCTACCCAAAAACTTAATGTTTACTTTGTGCTTTCTTCCCTATAAGATTGCTGCAAATAAATAAATTGAATTTGAATTTATGGAATGCTATAATATTATGTATTTTAGCTCCACAGTTACAAGAGGGCTTTCGACGCGCGACGCGTTAGTTTAAATTACCCGTGGACCCAGTAATGAGTTGATCTGGATATCCACAATCGGGTCCACGAGCAAAGTCTAGTGTAGGTAAATAAATAGTAAATACTTGAATATGGGTTCCGACTGAAAATCGGTTATTATTGTCTTACGACCTTATTTGCGTGCTGAGTTGGGATTGGGATCTATATCATGACGTCACGCAACATTTATTTTTTAGTTTCTCTTTTTTCTTGTGATTTGTATTGTATAAGTGCCTATTGGTAAAAATGTAATGTTGTGTGATGGCTTGAATAAATTTAATTTAACATCTTTCTTTCTTTCTTACTTACTTCATAAACTACTAAGTAAGGAGGAGGAAGGATTAATAATAGATTTGAATATGATAGAAAAAAATAAATTATTTGCTTATTTTATTTCTTTTCACTCTCCTACAACCTTTAATTCTTTTCGATCAAATTCGTATTGTGAATTTCAGACGTTATATCGCTACTACAGAACTACGCTAATCCTGAATTTGTGCTCTAGACGAGTTTTCATTCACAAAATTATCAAATATATAATTATGTAAGTGGTAGGTATCAACGACAGCATAGTTCTCAAATATCGGCTTTAGACATTTTGGGATGGACACGCATCAGTGATCTGATATTTTGATTTGCAGATGCTTTGAGAATAAGGTATATACAGTTTCAGTCATGTTGGGAGTAAGACACTGATTTATTCGTATCTGCGTATCAGGTATTTTGAGATTATGTTCTAACGAACCGGACGCTAATTCACTAGGCAAGTATTTGGGCGAATAGTTTGATTGGACAGGGTGAATGAACCTTTGGGTAGACACTAGACACTCAGACAGTTGAAATCCAAAATATTTTGGTTTCAAAGCAAGTACATGAATTTTTGATACCGTTTTATACTCGAGTATGCGTGTAGAGGAACGTAAAATACTGAAACGTTGGCAGACGTTGGCATCTGATTTTGGGAGGCAGGAATGCACGATCAAAATATCGCACAGACTGTATTGTACGACCAGGAATGTATGGCCCAGTAATGGTGTGGCTTTCAAATATCAGGCTGTGCAATACTTGTCGTACAATATTGGTCGTAGTACAACGTAATGATGGTCACGGACCAATAATGTACATTCCGGAATCGGAAACCAACCATAGACAAACCACAGACTTTTACTTGTCATAGCAAAACCTTGCTTGTTGGCAGGCATGTGCTTATAATCGATAGAGTATTGATTGATTTAACTTCAGTTGTAACGTACGCAGCGTCTCGACTGTCGCCAAGTACCCTGGTCACGGTACCTAACGAATGTCTGAGCTGATAAATACGTCACTGAGCATGCAGTAATACAATGCATAAATACAATCGCTGTAAAGGAATAAACATTAGAGTCAAAACAACCATATCTGTGCTTTCTGAGTTAGTCTGACTTTCTGAGCTGAGAACTGATCTGATTCAGTTTGGGGGGTTTCCCCCCCACGTGGCCTCCAACCTCCCCTACAGCCACCCCAAGCCTCGCAACTGAGCTGATTCTGGTACTGGTAAATCTGAGACTGATCTGAGACTGAGTCAACTGAGCCACTGTCCGCAAACAGTCCGACGCATCGGTTTCTGGGATACACAAGACATGGTTATATCTGACAGTTTCTGAGAATCACTGAGAGCATCTGAGAATGTCTGAGAGTATCTGAGAGTGCTAGTACATAAAAATCATAAGCTCACTTACTGAGATATACTGGGTGTTGCTCTGGCACTGTCTCGTTCTAGAATGCCGCGACGAGTAATAGTATTCTGTAGCCGCGACTACCGCGCGCGTTCCCTCACCTCGCTAGTAGCGTCATCGACCTGACGTTAGCTGTTAATGTCATCTGGCTTCTGCCAGCTTACGTACTGTTCTGTACCTACCTTCGCATCTAAAGCTTAGCACTCGCGAGCTCGCGACACCGACTACGTGGTCCAACTGTAACTTACCCCCGGGTGAAATTTTAAAATGTGGTGCGAGACTGAAGGCCTAAGCCTAGGCGGCCAAAAGGAGCGCATGAGTGTAGCATAGGGACGATGATGCAAGTGTTCTTGCGAGAGCTTGGTAGAGGCAATACACGACCCAGAAAGTTCAGCTAGGAATCCATGTACATGGCTTCGAAATGCTGCGCTGTGCTATAAATGTTGTACAATTTTATTATTGTAGCCAGTATTATACTGGCCGTGCAATATAATAGTAATTTCACACTTCTGGCTGTAAATATAAAATAGTAACTGCGTAATGAATATACATAATATACAGTGACTCTTATCTGATTTTGACAAATGACAGCTGTCAGCTCAGCTGGATGGCGTTTTTGGCATTTCGATTTTGCTTTCGTTTCGCGTTTATTCGCGTTCGCCAGGAGGTCAAAAAATATGAATTGTTCGAAAATATAATCTTCCAGGCCAGGGTTCTGTGAATGATGCCCTGCATTTGAAGTCTGATAGTTGTAGATTGTGTTTCATATCAGTTTGTGGAAGAATTTAGTTAGAAAAATGGCTTCACGAGGCGGTGTTATGGTAACAGGAACAAACGGTGGTGACTTCGAGCATCGGGAGAAAATTGCCGTACAGTATCAACTCAGGTGAGCTTCCTCTTATATTCCTGCATATTTAGGGCTCCTCTTGACCTGTAGGGGTCCTTGATATAGTCTGGCATTGATGGCTGACAGTTATTTTTTCTAACAAGTTCCGTCAAATTATTTTTAGACGAAAGCAATCGATAGCGAGTTATGGTTCGCGCCAATTATTTAAAACATCCCAATGTCCATTACCACGGCCTAAATGACCACGACTTCCCTATGGTGATATCACAGTTTATTAACAGACCAAAAACATGATGAATCAATGCTACCATATGTTCAGTTACTGGGAACTTCTATTTTACTTTCAGCAGGGCTATACAGACACCCTTGCTAGATATAAGTTTACATTTACTTGACTAAATCAACTACACAAACCCATTAATCATATTCTAAAAAACTGAATTTTAAAGTCCAGCTTTATAAATTTTCTGTGGATATTGTTTGATTGTTATGCTTAACCGTTACTTAACATTTATTTCAGTGCTCTAAACAAATCTAGGCTCAAGTACTGTGTATTCTTCCACCATGTAATGTTCCTGGCAATGCTTGCTAAACTCTCGTCAGACATACTTGATAAACTCGACATATTCATATTGGAAATTGAGGAGCTGCAGATACCACAGGTGAGATATTCTATACAAGTAGATGGCAATAAGTAATCCTACCTAAGATTAAATTTACCACAATAATAATTGTGAGATATCAACTCAGTCCAGTATTTAAATCAGTAGGAGGCTGACAATGGAAATCTATAGATTTCTAAATAATAAGTACTACTAAATCCAATAGTATATATGTACATAAAAAATGCAAGGTTCATCATAGTTTATGCTACATCACACAGAGAATGCCTATTCATTTGAATTGTAATAATAATAATAATAATAACAATGCCTAATGATCACATACATCGATCCTGGGCCCTAACTAGAATTCCCTGAGTCTAGAGACCCTAGTGTCATATGTATAACTTGTGAGTACGGTGAATGATAGGAGGTTTAGAGGGTACTTCTCTACTTTGTTCTAGTAATAAGGTGGATTAAGTGGGTATGTGCGAATGGTTATAATATTAGGTTTACTGTTTGTAATGGCTACCTAGCCTAATACACAAGTCATTATCAAAATGTGTTTCAATTAATATCTGGACATATTACCTAGATAGACCTTAGATACAAGTACCCTAGTCAGGGTTCAGGATGTATGTGATCATTGTTGTTATCTTATTTCTCTATAATTTCAGCCACTATGGTGGGAGTACATCTGGTGCCTCTCTCTGCTCCTATCCTTCCTCGGTCTATCAGCAATCAAGCGGAACAACATTCTTCACCTCCGCCGTTATATGTATGGCATCACAGCCCTCGGCTTCGGGCCTCTACTCTACTGCCTTATATACTATTGCGGAGATGTATGGAGATATCTCACTATGGATGACGACGAGGACAGCAGCGAGATTGATATAGATTTGTGGCAGGTTGGTGTCATTTTTCTTATTAATTAACATTTTGGATATAGACATGTCAGCAGTCATGTTATAATAATAACAATTTTTCGAAATTCCACCCTTAAGAGTGAAATGGGTGGTTGAATTATTTTCCCATAGGCCACGCCGCGGCCGAAGTTGCAGGTAGAAGCTTGTATTATATAAAAGTGGAATGTTGTCTGTTTGTGTGTGGCTTTAACGGCAGAACGGCTGAATGTATATCGATTAAACTTAGCACAGAGATTGTTTATATTACTGGGATCAACATAGGATACTTTTTATCCTGGAAAATTATATTCTGGAAAATAAGTATAAATATTAATTTTAATTTTAAAACTTGTCCTCAAGGTACTGATTTAATAATTTTCCTTTCCAGGGTTACCCATACGGCCTCCTTTGGTATGCCTTCGTGTTTCTAGCATCACAGATCCATTTCTTCCAAATGTACTTCAGCTACAACCTTCTAAAGGCCTGGCGGGCGCGGGGTGCGCTCAGGAAAACCGACTAACGAATTAGGCGGATAAGGTTCAATTTGCAATGAACATCACACCAGGGGTGGTAATAAGTTATAGTTGAATGGAAATATTGTAGATTTTTTAAATTTCAGTGCGTCCAATTACCTAGTCTCTAGTGTTGTTTTTATCAACATGGTCGCACATTACAGGAATTACTGAAGTATAATTACATATTACAGTCCTAAAGAAATGAGACCTTATCAGTCTTTAAAAAAAAGTTACATTATTTGATGCGAAAAAAATGGTAACTTTGTCTAAAACAAAGGAGGCTTTATTAGTTTCAATGATAGTATATGTATGGATTAATTTAATTTAGGACTGCCATTGCAAAGATCGTACATTCGGGACACTGCCACGAGTGAACGTTTGAATGAACAAAACTACGAAAGACCGAACATATTCGCCAAAGTATAAAGCCATAGAATACATAGATTGATGTTTAGTGAAGTGTAACATGTTATTTAAAAGTAAAATAAAATGTTTATGAATTTTTCAGGGCAACAATTATAAAAAAAATGCACTGAAATGCTATGTAATTATTCAAGTATTTTACGGTAAAAAATATACTTAGTCCTAAAAATTATCGCAGCCACTGGATATTTCTCAGTTGCGTGAGCGCCGAATACGGTGAGTTGGAAGGCGCGGGTTAAAATTCCGCTGGTTGCTAACATTTTTAGGAACTAAATTATATATTATTTTTGTCGCGTACTGTATTATCAAGTGTAACAGTTTAAACACGGTTAATATTAAATGTCTAGAATATGGAAGAGTCTTCGATTACTTGTTGTCTATTTTAGATAAATGTCTAGATATTTATTAGAGACAAGCACAAATGACAAGCGTAATAAACTAAATTATATTTGTCAATGTCATTTTATATAACTAATGTAAATAAATATAAAATATTAATGGATCTATTTTGAGTATGTAGTATTTTTCATGTTTAACATTGTATTAGAAAAGAGACATTAGATTTATTGAAATAACAGTTTGCCAATTTGTACAGTGCAAGAAATTTTACTCGCATAGTAAAGTTTAATGTTTAGTATTGTTTCTTCAACTGTACATAAATATTATATTTGTATTTAAATAAATATACCTGAATGTATAGTTTTTTTTAAATATTGTAACTGACTGAAAAGTATATTGTTTAACAGACTTGCACTTGGGTCTATGGTGAGTAAAATGTGTAAAAGTTAAATATTTAATTGCATAAAAGTCATTCAATTTACTATCCATCACAATTATTAATATTATTTATTCAAATGTGAAATGTTTGTTAGTAATTCTGGCCTCAATCACTTACTGTTGCGTATTGCTAAAGTAAATATTGGTGTCGTCGGTGTTTGTAGATGTAAACAAAATTAGCTGCTACGTAGTTATTACAAGGTAATCAAACAAATATGGCATGTAAATAAAAAGTGAAAACGCATCTTTCAACGGGAATAAGTGGAATAACCCATTAATTCCATGGGGTTTTTTTTGTTTGTTTTGGCTCCACACTTTTGTGTATTAAGCCAGTGTCAAGTAATTGATAGTTTATCAAATTAATCATATTTTACGCAGCCAGCACTGAACGAATAAAACGACACCAATCTTATGCACTAACACTGAAAATAACACGAGTTTTGGAAAATATTACAATGAGGCGAAGCAAACTTTCTCGTTTCCCGCCAAAAAAATACCATTCCATGGGTTATTCCGTTGACGTCATCTTGATCAAGGTTTGCCTGCGCACTAACAGATGGCGCTTTAGCAAATTAATTTTAGCATCCCATATTTCTTACTCAACGTTGAAAATAATTTTCATCCCAAATCACTTCTTATGCCTATTGTAGGAAATGGTGCAGGAATGGTGTTCTAAGGCCTATAAATGAAAGAAATGTATGTAGATAAAATATTTAATACTATTCTGTCCGTTTTATATTGGTGTTTAAGAGTTTGTTGTTTTTGAAGTTTTCCCTTGATTGTTTTTTAATAAAAGTGAAATATTTTTTGATTGGAATGCGTTTTCTATTTCATCAGGATATGTCTAAAGAAATAATGCTTATACAGGTATGGATGGTCATGTTTTCCAATCCATATGTAAGCTGTATCATCGTTCGGAGTCTACAAGACGCTGTCATCATCAGTTATTAGCACGTCATCATCTTCATCATCAGCGGAGGTGGGCGGGCTGCCGGTGTCTGCGGAGTCAGGAGTTGTACGCCGCCACTTGGCACGACGATTTTGAAACCAGGTTTTCACCTAGAAATACATAGAAAATGACTATTAAAATGCTTTGACAGAATCTGTAGTGTGGTGGTTGAACAAGTCGGTTCATAGCGGAGCTGGTGGCGACGGGTTCGATTCCCGTGGCAGGACAAGTATAGTAGTATAAGTAGTGGCACAGAAAAAAGCACAAGTACTTGTTCTGGGTCTGGGTGTTGTGGGACCATGGTCCTCATAGATCCTGGGTCCCTAGACACAGGGAATCCTAGTTAGAGTCCAGGATTTATGAAATCATGTGATCGTTGGGTGTTGTTGTTATTATTACTATTATAATTGCGATGCGATATTTCCTGACAATTGTGATTTTAGCCTGTTTGATTTATCAGAGGTTTGCTCTTATTCTATATTGTCAATAGATAAAGGTAAAGAGTGATGCGACTGGTAAAGAGGGCAGATAGAATCTAGAAATAAGTACAACTTCCAAGGATTTTCTAATAAAAAAGTACTGGTTATCTTCACTTAAAAAGCATGGAGTCCTTCAAAAAGAAAATACCATCGACTTAGAATTTCTTCACTAAGCCTATGGTCAATACAATCGTTATAAGGGTAATCAAAGCACCAATAGCGTCCACCTGGTGTTGCATCATCAGAGACATCCATGAGCGATGGGTCCACTTATCTAGTGATGTAGCCGTCTGCTACTTTGCCACTTATAACATAGAAAAACGAGTGTGCTTTAGACAACACGGCTGAAGTAAAACTTCTTTAGATTAGCTCCAACTATCGGCCGGTACCTATAACTTTGTTTTTGCTTTGTTTAATGTTAACGTCGCCATCTTGGCAATAATTGTAATTTGTCATTTCACCGGACATAATAATACAAATTCTTAACTATGTTATGTTGACAATGGAGATCTACGTAAACTAGCTTTCAACTTCTTCGAGCGTGCGTAAAGAAATTTTTACATCAAAAAGCGTAGGTTCAATCCTCACCTGTCGATCGCTTAAACGTAGGGTAGTGGCCAGTGCCCTTCTTTCATCAGGGCTGAGGTATTTGCTGGCGTTGAACCGCCGCTCGAGCGCGCCCGTCTGCGCGGCCGTAAACCGGACCTGCCCACCTTTCCGCCGCCCCCCTATACCCCACCACGGCGTACAGCAGTTTGGTGGCACTGGAACGAATATATTTGGGTAAGTTTAGTAGTACTTGCTAGCAAACTAAAAAAGGAGGATAGCTGTTATTAAAATATGTCGTAGAATCGATGGTGATGCGTTCGTGAACGGATGTTTAGTCGGCCAGCTCAGTCAGCTCAGTATGCTAGTTATGTTATTATTATCATTCCTAACTAAATATGATAGTCATACTAGAGAGATTAAGGATACCGTACCGTACTTCAGGCTTTGGGCCGCCTTGGGCGGACGAGAAAAAGTAAAAGATCATTTAGGCGGCAATGACGACGAATTGTGGAGATGCTTGTAACCGTCAGTGTCTGAGTTTCTTGGTTACCCCTATTACATAAAAAGCATTCCTAGAATTCCTAGAAGCTAGTTATGCTCCTATTAGGTATAGATGGCTATCATCATAAAGACTAAGGGTAAAATGAGACTGCATGAGAGAGTTCCGCACGCGGTGGTTGCAGTCTCGCGGCACACCGGGACATTCATTTACTACGCTGACGACGAGGAAGACGCCATCAGCCGTTTCGTGCGGCGTGCGATGGCTGCATCACCGGGGGCTATCTGCGAGTACAACTTGCAGATGGCTATCAAAGATCGAAACGTGGCGGTAATGGAGGCCCTGGGCCGGGGGGAAAAAGTGGACTAATAAAAGCAAGTACGAGCGGGATCATTGATGAGCTCAAAGGAGCCTGTCAATTATCCCGTTCGTATGAATAAAATAGTAATAAGGGTATTTTAATTAGATTGTAAATTGTGCGTACACCTGGAGCATTCACGCTCACTAAAAAGCTTCTTCTTGCGGCGGCGTCGTGTGTCGTCCTCTTCCCTCAAATATGGTCGAGGAGGGCGATGGCTGGAACATGCGTCAAGCTCGTGAACGGGTGCTGCTTGCGGAAGCTGGTTTGCTCGTGGTGTATGCACAATTAGAAATATGTACTTATTTTTTTGTTATTGACTGTATTGTCCTTCTTGTATCTCTAAATATGTATAACTCAAAGGTACTATTAACGCACAGCCCAAACCACATGGATGGATCGGGCTGAAATTTGGCATGCAGGTAGATGTTATGACGTAGGCATCCGCTAAGAAAGGATTTTTTGAAATTCCACCCTTAAGAGGGTGAAATGGGTGGTTGAATTATTTTCCCATAGGCTACGCCGTGGGCGAAGCTGAGAGCTAAAGCTCGTTGTATATATGTTCATGTTTATAATAAGCTAAATTTATAAATATAAAAATAATTTAACAAAAAGCATGGGCCCAGGTGTCTGTGGAAATGCTGATTAAAAATAAGTATAGATGGCTTATAGATTGGTAGGTATTTAGGTAAGTACCTACTTAGGTAATCTAAATATTAGGTGTGTTCCTATTTATGTCATCGCCAAGCCAAACCTGTAAACTGTTCAATACTTATCAATGCGTATTGGCCGATAATTCAGCTGTATTGGTATCATATCACAGTATTATTTATTATTTATCTTTTATTATCAATTTAATTCGACTATCCGTGTTTTTTCAGACAGTAATATAATATTTTTATCTATATCGTTCTAATTTGTCTTATCATATTTTAAGTTGTGCTGTTAGATATGTATTACCTAGATATATATTATTATTATGTTTACCTATGTTATATTATGTAAAATTGGTAGACGCATAAATATTAGAATTCGATTGAGTAGGTATCAAAACTTATGTATGAACTCATAGATAGATAAATATAAAAATCTTCATTGAAACACCACATTACAAGAATAATTTACAAGCACAAACATAAAAATTAAGTGTCACAATGGGCGTCTTATCGCTTAAAGCGATCTCTTCTAGACAACCCAAAAATTTTAGGGAAACAATAAAAATAAGGACGATGGTTTTTAGTTATAGGAATAAACTATAACTTTATGCTAAAAACAATAATAACAAAAACCAAAAAAATTAATTCATATATAGATAGATACAAAAATAATAATAATAATAGGAGACATTGCAAAAGTGATAAACCCCGTACCACTTGGTATTTTTTTTGGCGGGAATACGAAAAAGATCGTGTCACCGCATTGTATTATTTTCCAAAACTTGTGTTATTTTCAGTGTTAGTGCATAAAATTAGTGGCATTTTATTCGTTAAATGCTGAATTACAGGCATGAGTGTGGGAAAGTGGTATAATGATGTCGAAACGCTTCTTTTCGTGTTGTTTCCAAAACTCCATAGAAGCTTCTGGTAAAGTGGCCACCACTTTACTACGAGTACCTATGACTGGACTTGACTAGACTATGACTTGACTTGATGACTTGGACTGTGACTTGACTTGACACATACAACATACATAAATTAACTTGAAAAATTAATTACTTGACACTGGCTAAATACACGAAAGTGTGGAGCCAAAACCAAACCAAAAAAAAACCTTGTACCAACATGAAAACAACAGTACTAAATGCTTCTAGGGTAGAAGCTATAGCGCGAGATAGTGAGCTTTAACTTTATCTTTAAAAACGTTCAGTGTAGGTGCACGTTTGATATCTAAAGGAAGCGCGTTCCATAGACGAACCGCTTCGACAGTAAAAGAAGAATCGTAAAAAGAGGTTCTATGGATCGGCAAATTTAACATAAAGTACTCTGATGACCGCAAAGAACGGGTGTTAGACACGTGATGAAAATTCGAAACGTTCCTGAAGATAGCGCGGGGAGGAAAAAGCAATACACTGTACAAAAGGGACAATATATGAGAATTCCTTTTTTAACACGGCAAATTGCCTTTATTTTCTAAATACTACAATGATTTAATAACTAATACTAAAAACTACCTACTACTACAAAAAAAAAACTATTGTACTATACACTAGCCGCGATGACCTATAGACAGTCCAAATGCTCCAGCCTTTGAATTGATGAATTTGAAAATGAATTTCCTTTAGATCATCACTCATTTAGTTTTTTTTTTTTACATCAATTTCCTTTAATTTTTGTCAAACAAACTTAGATAGACCTTTTAGTATTAAAATTTTCATGTGTTTTATGAAAATAAAATTTTCGTAACAGTCAGAAATATAAGATTTTTTTAGATAGACATGATAATAAGTACGTATAAGGTCACCGATTGTTCCCCAATTCTTGTAACTCGTTGTATTCTTTGTAAACTGTTATTATTTGTCAGTCTCTGTGGTGTAGTGTAGTGGTTGAGCAGGTCGGCTCATAACCCGGAGACGACGGGTTCGATTCCCGCGACAGGGCAAGTATTTGTGTACAGTAAAAAAAACCGCAATTACTTTTTCGGAGTCTGGGTGCTGTGGGACCATGGTCCTCGTAGTTCCTGAGTCCGTAGACACAGGGAATCCTAGTTAGGGTCCAGGATCTATGTATGTGGTCAATGTGAACGCCTAACGATCACATACATGGACCCTGGACCCTAACTAGGATTCCCTATAGGTAATAATAATAACGTGTAAACTCTATCTATTTACTATTTACCTAGGTCACAGATCCTATAAAAAAGTTTTTTATAGGATCTGTGACCTAGGTATATGCTATTGTGTAACTTTTTGTATTGCTATCAAATTTAAGTTAGGCGTCTTAACGTGGGTATTTTTATTTGCGTTTATTAAATTTTTTAATCATCTATTTTATTTTATATGTAGAGTAGGGCTACAGGGATAACATTAATTGAGTCATGGGCTAGCCAAGTGCTTCAAACTTGTAAGACTTTTGTTTGCCTCTGTGGCATGGTGGTTGAGCAGGTCGGGTCATAACCCGGACGCGACAGGTTCGATTCCCGCTACAGGACAAGTGTTTATGCAAAAAAAAAGCAAATATTTGTCTGGGTGTTGTGGGAGCATGATCCGCGTAGGGAAGGGTTTGGGGAATCCTAATTATTGTCCAGGACCTATGTATGTGGTCGTACGGCCTTATTTTTTATTTATCTATCTGATGATACATAAATAAAAAACAAGGCTGATACAGATAGTCATATATCATGATGAAATAAAAAATGATGACTCTTAAAAAGTCATCGAAATGCGTCACTGAATTGACAATAATTACATATATCATAATAATGGTGAATCTATATAATTATATTGTATGATATAATTATACAGCTAAGATAAGTACGTGACAGAATCAGATATGATAAGTAAATAGGGTGATTCAATAACTTATTTTGATACCATTAATTTATCAGCTTTTTGATAATTTAAGTATCACTTACTTGATTAACTTTTCATGCATGGTATAAGATTATATTGGCAGACGAGCTTCTGCCCGCAGCTATACCCGCGGCGTGGCCTAAGGGAAAATTTCAATCACCCATTTCACCCTCTTAAACCCTTAAGAGGAATTTTGAAAAATCCTTTCTTAGCGGATGCCTACGTCATAACATCTTTTTTTTTTTTAAATGTTATTGAATGATGTGACGAGCTAGTCGTTCACCTGATGTTAAGCGCCACGGCCGCCCATAACAGAACAGTGTCACTCGGAACCCTAAAATATAAACAGAGTTTCAAGCGACACTGCACGGCGCACATCATCCTGAGACATCAGCACAGTCTGGTAATAAGATTACTTGACTGTGAGATCAGATCATAAAGTCTCAATTGCCCAGTAATTTCACTAGCTACAGTGCCCTTCAAACCGGAACACAGTAGTGCTTGCACACTACTGCTTGGCGGCAGAATAACTGGCAAAGCGGTGGTACCTACCTAGACGAACTTTGCAACAAAGTCCTACCACCTAGTAATCTACTAGTAATCACATCTACCTGCATGCCAAATTTCAGCCCGATCCGTCCAGTGGTTTGGGCTGTGCGTTGATAGATCACTATGTAAGTCAGTCAATCAGTCAGTTACCTTTGAGTTATATATATTTAGAATACAAACTATTATATAGGCAGATTACAAACTATACTCAACAAGTATTGATGTCACTTGTCCCATGGAACTACTGGGTCGAAATAGTAGTAGTTGTCCCGCCACAGGAGATCACGGTGGGCCTATCGGGATAGACTCGGTACGTCAAGTGAAATTAATCGTATCAGTACAACTTGATTCTTAGCTATCATTATTCATATGTTAGTAAAACAGATTGTATATTTGGATCGAAATGACGGTCTCTGTGGTGTGGTGGTTGAGCAGGTCGGCTCATAACAGGGAGGTGGCGGGTTCGATTCCTGCGATAGGACAATATTGGTGCATAGAAAAATAAGCGCAAATACTTGTTCTATAACTGGGTGTTGTAGGACTATGGTCGTCGTAGCTCCTGGGTCCCTAGATATAAGGTGGATCCAGGATCTATGCTTGAAAATAGTTGAAGATTATACCAACCTGCACTTGGTCAACGTAGAATACCTTTCAAAATAAAGACCCGTATGCCAGCAGTGGGAAGGCTGATCCTATGTAGGTATACATAATATTAAGTATAAAGTGTATAAGGTGTTTCATGTGCATTTAAAATAACATGATTGTGGTCAACCGCGCGCAGTAACGCGCAGTCAAGTCGAACTGTTCGTGACCTGTATTGAACTGGTCGTAGTTTTGATCCTATAAATTCCCAACAAACAACAAGGAATACGTCCACAGCTGGATGTGTCCAGCTGTGGACGTATTCCTTGTTGTTTGCGTTACTGCGCGCGGTTGACCACAATCATGTTATTTTAAATGCACATGAAACACCTTATACACTTTATACTTAATATTATGTATACCTACATAGGATCAGCGGTCTCCCCCATCAGACATCACATTGGACGCTTAAAATGGGGATTTGCCATAATCACCACGCGGCTTCGTAATCGCAGAAGATTTCAATGAACAGAGGGAAACGCTGTGGCCCTTTCCCCGGATACTCTCTGAGCAATCTCTTACGGCTCCCACAGGAAGAGACAAGGTGGTCCTAATCGCAAACCGGGACCACACGGCCTAACAAGCTTGACTGCAATCCACCGCAAGTTGCAGTTGATAAATGCCAAGTCTGTTATTAGCCTTATTATTATGTATGTAGTTTTTGTTATCTAAATCCATATTTTTATAATTGTTTTTATCATTAAGTTAGAGATTTTTGTAAACCATGACGAAACTCAATACAAAATTATTCATTAGAACATGTCTAATAGTAAGAAACGGTTATCAAATCAGCTTACCTCTGTCGAATCCGTAAGCATGTCGTATCGCAAAAGGATGGGTAGCAAATCTATTCGCCGCGAGCTGATTCCTTAGTAACTGATTAGAATTCAACATTTGCTCGCCGTAATAACTCATCCGGGGTTCCATGTACCCCATAGAGTCCTTCCCGTGATAGTTCCAAGGGTAGTTAGGTTTCACAGGCGTGGGGTATAAAGGGTAGGTGTTCCTGCGATGCTCTAAGTTGACTTTTAGATCGCTGTCATGGTGCACTTCGGAAGTCACGGTGAATTTCGTTGTTTTATCCTCGGGAACCGTAGGGATTTTCGTATCGATAATAACTGTCGATTTCTCGTAATCTCTGTAATCTTTTAGATTGTACCCTTCAGCGTTACTTTCGAGTCGTTTCGGAGCCACTCTCTCGGAAGTGGCAACTAACTCAGGGGCAGCTTTCTTGCTGCACACCAAAGGTTTTGACGGCTCATAACTTAAATTCTTATAAGTTTTCTTTCTGGTATCTTTCAGTATATCTTCGATGAAGAACGACTTCTTCTGCCTACAAGCGCACATGTTGGCGGTATAATCGACACTGCCGAAACTTATCGCGACGAAAAAATTATCAGTAATTGATAGCTACTTATTTAATGGACGCATACCTATAATCAGCTATTAAAACACTTGTAGCCGTACCGTGGAATATTTTTTGTATAAGCCCGTGGATTAGTAAGATAGTGCTCGATAACCTGTCGCAGCATTAGAACCACGTAGAAAAACTGCAAGAAGAGAACCTCTCCATTTTGACGATTTTTCTTCACTCATAGGTGAGTACGACCTTTTAAAACTTTATCTGTAGAACTGGCTAACGACTACTTCTAAGATATTAATAAGGGTACTGTATTATTTTATTTAACATTTTAATTTTGCTCTTAATAAGTCATGTAAAGTTTTTTCTTATATTGTACGTATGACTTTGATACTGAATTTCTTTTATCAATAATATATATATAATATATAATACCTATGTAGTAAATAAAAATATTTTCCGCCTAATTTAATTTTTTTTTGACAGAGTAACCTCAAAATAATCATAAAAAACAGTGTCACAGTTCCATATTTCCAAGACAAAAAAATTATAAAAAATATGTGTTCCATTTGCAAACCATCAGTAGTGTAAGTAAGGACAGCGTAACACACCTAATGCGGTTTGGTTCATCATATAAAGATCTAGAATAAAATACGAAGAAATTTTTCCCCGACCCAATCACACTAATATTATAGGCGAAAGTTTGTATGTGTGTATGTTTGTTACTTCTTCACGATCTAACGGCTGAATGGATTTGGATTAAATTCGGTACCAAGATAGTTTACACACTGGATTAACATATAGGCTACATTTTATACCGGAAAAGTGAAATGCTCCCGTGGGATGAGCAAATAATTAAAATACTTTTTATCCGCGAGTGAAACCGCGGTGCGCAACTAGTATTTTATATGTAGAATAAGCCCACGTATGGTTCATGAAGTTTCCACTCACTCTTGTCTTATGATAATAATGTATTTTTGAAGTACGTATTGATTTGATTTTTAATCCTTTTAAGCAATTATTATAAACATAAAACAAAAAAAAGGGAACTTAATCAAACAAACCACTACCAGTAGGCAACGTGCCCATTATGCTGGCAGCATTGCCACGTTGAATGGCAATGCTCAATCTTTGGCCGAAGTAGAGGCCAGCATTTTGGTCACGCGTGGCTTCAACCAGACGTTTCGAAAGGTCTTTAAAAATTTGGTGAGCACTCGGTCCCCAAGTCGGTTTTTGAAGTAAAACTTTTTTACGCACGCTTGACTTAGGGTGTAAGCTGACGAGGCGAACGGAAGTTGAAAGTTGTTGGTTAACGTCTTCGAGCGTTTAACCTTTGCTCGAAGGTTAACGTAGATCTCAATTGTCAACATAACAAAGTTTTTTTTATGTTGGTATGTCCGGTAAAAAGAAAATTTACAATTGTCAAGATGGCGACATTAACATTAAACAAAGCAAACACAAAGTTATACCGGCCGATGGAGCTAAACTAAAGAAGTTTTACTTCAGCCGTGTCTAAAGTACAGTCGTTTTTTTAGGATACACAACCTTCGAGCAAAATCCATTTCCATTTCCTTAATATTTATATTCGAATGTCGATATGAATAAGAAAGAACTTATAGCCGTATCAGTGATCCATGCTTCTCATTTATAGATAACAATGTTGTATATATATATACCTAGTCATCATAGATCTGTGTTCTACCAAACAATCGGATAAATCAAATCAAAAATTAGGTAATTCATATATCAAAAATGTGTTATGCAATCATATTTAGTCTCTAAATCAATCAATCAATTATCATGATAACATGAAAATAAAAAATACTTTTGCAAGTAAAAATAAAGAAGTAAATAAAGTAATTACTTTATATAAAGGATCGCACACACTAGGGCGGGCCGCACCGCTACGCACCGCATAACAATCCTAATATATTTGCGTACCTACATTTTATGTGAAAAGTGATATCGATTCGGATCGATGAAATGAATATGTGAGTAAGCAAGGGTATTGTGTGCAAATGTTATTCGTACTGCAGTGGTGCACTTTTAACAAATTTTATTTTAATGCAAATTAATGGCGTCCAACCGCTTAGAAGCGCACAAATACTTGTTCTGAGTCTGGGTGTTGTGGGACCATGGTCCTCGTAGTTCCTGAGTCCTGGTCCCTAGACACTGAGAATCCTAGTTAGTGTCCAGGAACTATTTATGTGAAAAAAAAAGCTCTGCTGAAGACAAACAGTTTTAATTAGGGTTAATTTATATCTATGGGGTTTATGTATAAGAATACGGGATTGTTGATTGCTTCTATTTATGTAGATATACTCACCTAATATCATAGTATAATAGCATAATGATATCAGCCAATAGCTTCAATAGGTGTTCGCGCAAAACTTTATGAGCTCTCGGAGGTTATCGCGGATAGCTGCGCAGTACGCATATTATAGTTATTGTATGGCCGCTTTTACAATGCACTCAACTGAACCACGCGCAGTTTAGTACTCGAGCCTAACTTCCGAGAGCTCATAAAGTTTCGCGCGAGCTATATATAGTACGTCTATCCACGTGGGTTCCATTTTGCGTCAATATAAGCTACATGGTGTCATCTGTGAAGCGATGTATAGTTTAATACTTGTGTATACAGCCATTATAGGATTAACTTATACCATGGATATTGATAGGTAAGTAGGGCAGGGCCATACTAAGGCTTTTGAAAGGGGCTAAGTGTTAGTGATTAGATTATTTTAATTATAGTGAGTGATTGTTAAATTGTGAACATAATATTGATAAAACGGTGACCAGTACTTAAATCTCATCTATACATATAAAATTCAAAGTCCTGACTGACTGAATGAATATATCAACGCACAATCTAAACCGCTGGTCTTAGAGAGAAATTTGGAGGGTGTGTTCTTTGTAAAGTGCAGGTATCCACTAAGAAAGGGTTTTTCAGAATTCCACCCCTAAGAGGGTGAAATCGGTGGTTAAATTATCGGTTAAAAAATCCTCTTCGTTTCCTATAGGCCATGCGGGTGAAGCCGCGGGCAGAAGCTAGTTTTGAATATAATAAAGATTGGTGCTTAAAATTTGACATTATTTTCAACATTAATGATAACGAACATTCCTGGAATAGAACGAACATTTCGACGTGCACGCCGCGATCATTCGCGCTTGTGCATAGGCAGGGAGCGCTTGATGGTGTCGTATTCATGTGCGGTGTCCACACTTTCCAATTATTAGTACAATCATTTACTTAGGATTTTATTTGTAGTTTAACGGTGTTTTCTTGTTTTTTTTTATTCGTTACAACTATTTAGTAACCTATTACAACAGCAGTAAAATTCTTCTTTGTGATCAAGGACTAAATTACTTGCTTTTCATTACAACGGTTGAGCTTTAGGTACCTAAGTAGTTGACACAATCTCTCGCTGGGAAGCACTTACTCAGAATCGTTTCGAGTGAAAGCGCTTGGTGCAATAGTCTATACTCTTTTAAGGACGACTAAAGATTGACGATTGATTGATTGATTGATTGAAGATTGACACCAAACGTAAGATATTCGAATATATCGCCTTCTAACACATGGTCTATTATTCTATAAACGGTATCCTAACGTATAGCAAGATTAGTAGACACATATGAATATATAAGGCACACGAGCGAAGCCTTGCCTTAATTTAGTTAAACGGAAACACTGGTCGCCGTAGCTGAAACCTAGAAATCACATATAATGTAGTTGAACATTTTCTAAGCCATAAAAAGAAAACAGCCTAAAAATCCAAGTCTGTAGTTAGTCTCTTAGTCAGCCTCAAGTCTTAGTTAGTCTCGTTAGCAGTTTGGGCTGACCTAGTCCCCCCCCCATAACCCTACCTGTTAACGGCCCTGTGCCCGAACCATGATCGGATTAGGTTGCGTGTACACGAGTGGTAGTGCAGTGTTATCAATTATATCTCGTTAGATTTCTGTTCCATTACCTGTCGGAGGTTCGCTGATAAGGTGATACAGGATATCTATTTTCAGTTTGACTAAATTATGGCTTGGAGATTTGTAAACTTAAATAAATAATAACGGCTTAACCTCAGAAGATTTAAACAAGCCTTAAATTAGTGTTAAACTACTGTTTTATACTGTTAAAGATACGTTTGACGTCTGTGTAAGCCTTGTTTATGTATTTCTGGTAGTACGGTAAGTGTTACATCAGATGCAAAAATATATTAAAATGATTAAGTGTAAGCATAGAGATGTGAGACGATGATGGTGTAAAATGATGGTGACGATAACACCAATATTTTTTATTTTGGTGCTAGTTTGGAACACTTTTAGCACTCATCATCGGTGCTTATAAAATGAATGCCAGTTTGCGAATACCTCATTGATCCAACCGCGTTATAATGATCCAACGGGAGTGATCCAATAAATGGCAATTCATGTCCTAAACAAAACCAAGGTTACACATCATCAACTTTGTGGTTACACATCAACAGTAAGAAGACATCCATGCACTGCTGAACTAAGGCCTCCATGACACGTCTCGATGGACGCTTATCATTTGTGCCATAATCATCACGCTTTGCAGGCGGTGATCGCAGAAGATAATGTAACGAAGGGGATTGCTATACAAATTCCTGGATATTATCACACTCTCTGGGGGGGGGGGGGGGGGGGGAGGTCAGCTTGGGACATTGCCGGGATAAGAGGATTGAGAAGACTACGTCTACTGGAAGAGTAAACCCTATTGAAAGTCGCGACCGTCGCGCGAGCGTCTGATTGTGTTACCCGGTACCCGATCAGTGTAGCCCTTCTAGTTCAGGTACCGCTTTCGGCACCGGTATAGGTTACAAGCTATAAGCTATAATCGCTTGTCGCCGCCTGAGACACGTCTCGAGCGACGGGGTGGTAGCCGGCACTAACAGGAAGATATCCTACTTTCACCCCGCCAGGACCACACAACTCTCTACGACACAATAGCATGTTACGTTATTAGGATCTACATATTTCACCATGGTCACATATAACATATTTTTATAACATGTACTTGTTCTTAGTGACTTCATCTCGATGCTCATTATTACGAGCGGCGGCTGTGTTAACTAAGGACTTACTGAGACTGAGATATTCTTCAGTTCCCTCGCAGTTCTTTCTCAGTCGTAACGAAATACCTAATAACCTGTTCAAAACGCGCCGCCGTTGAAGTAATACTAATAATAAATGAATCCTAAAAGATTAAAGATTTTATAAAAAGTACCTAAACAACTTCCAAAGGAGTACAAAGAAATCGATTCTCTAAATTATATAATTGACGAGCCATCCTCATTTGTTCTATAATTAATTTAGAAGCTTTTAGATTTAAAAAAAAAAACAAAAGTAAACTTTATTATCACATTACGTCATTATTGTTACTTTTCGCGGTAATTAAAATTAGCGAAAACAAATTAATCAAAGGATTAAGTATTGCTTATCTACTTGGATATATTGCTATATGTCAATTAGCCAAAACAATAACTAATAATCCTTTTGATGGATCGAAGTGTCGACAGATAATTAGGTATATTTAGGTACTTATAATAACTTACTGTTTGTCTGATCTTAAAATCTTAAGCTATATTGGAATTCGTAATAATGTTTTGTACGTTTTAGATTATATTTAAGATAATAACTTAATTAATTATGGACCTGTCAGAACGTCTGGCTTAAGCCCATGCAAAGAACACATGACTATTTTGTACATCGGTTGGATCATACGAGTGCAATTATGACACACCTAAAACAATACATGCGGTTTTATTTTTATCTAAAGCACAGCAAAGGAGTGGAACGTGGAACTCGCTCATTATTGAATCCACGTATAATCTAAATGCAATCTTTAAATCTAAATTATATAGGTCATTAAGAACTAATGGGTCTTTCTATAACTTAGACTTGTTCCGTGTCTGGGTGTTGTGGGACCGTGGTCTTCGTAGTTCTTGGGTCCCTAGATACCGGGAGTTCTAGTTAGGGTCCAAGATCTATGTATGTAATCATTGGACATTATTTATTATATTATACTAGCTTCTGCCCGCGGCTTCGCCCGCGTGACCTATAGGAAACGAATAATTTTTTTTTAAAACAGCTAATTCAACCATCCACTTCACCCTCTTTGAGGTGGAATTTCAGAAAACTCCTTTTGTGGGTACCTATACTTTAAAAAGAACACACTCTCCAAATGTCAAGCCTCTAGGACCAGCGTTTTAGGCTGTGTGTTGATATATAAGTCAGTCAGTCAGTCAGTCAGTCAGGACTTAGAATTTTATATGTACAGATTATTTAATAGGCTTTGAAGTGAGCTTTTCTATTCCAATCTATTACTTCCGTAAAGTATATTGAATAAGCATAAAACACTTAATTTTTAAACAACTCGTAAATACCAAAACAGAATCACAAAAGACCAAAAACAAAGAGCGGACCAATTTGCGAAGTTCAGAACTGAGGAGCTATCCTGCTGACTTCCCCAACTGTAGACAGATCGAGCTACGCACAAAGCGTAAAAGGGTTTAAAAATACGCCCGAGCCCAATTAATTAGAGACAATTAGCCGCCCTTCCTGAAGCAACAAAAGGTAGAAAAAGTCTCATTAATTACGAGTAAACGGGGTAAAACGGGGGATGGTATCCCCCTTTGTTTTGGGATCCATTTGAGGGACAGAGTCGGGAGAAGTTGCGGGATTTAATGTTTTGTCGATGGAATTGTTTTGCGTAATTGCTGTTAGAAGTTTTTCTTTTATTGTAGATGGGTCTCTTTTACAAGTCTTAAAAGTAATATATTTTAAAAGGGCTAGAAATGTTTTTAATTTTAGCTCTCATCTAGTTTATCTTATTTAGTTCTTAAAAAAGATCTACGTTAATAATTTAACCTCTAAAATGATCACAAAACTAGTTGGGCCTAGTTTCATCTTAGGAAGCTGAGATATAATGATAAATTATCTACTTTCAATCCTGTTATAAATAAAACGTGCGCAATATCTTTGATTCTTGTCGCTGAATAAACACCTACTTTTCTAGTGTAGTATAATAGTATGGTTGTATGCACTTAGGTTGTTACTTTGTGAGCGGTTACAGCTTTTAAAATCTGCATTTTAAGGAGTAGTGTGCCAGCATTAAAGAGGTCTCCAAAAAATTAGGTTTTACGGCTTTTGTGCCATGGTGGTTGAGCAGGTTGGCTCATAAACCGCCGGAGTGGGTTCGATTCTCGTGGCAGGACAAGTACCTATTATAAGTGTATAGAAAGCATATGGAAAAAAAAAAACGCAAATACTTGTTTTGAGATTGCGTATTGCAGGGCCATGGTCCTCGTAGTTCCTGGGTCCATTTAGTTTAGGGTCCAGGATCTATATATTATTATGTGATTGTTGGGGGTTATTTATTTAATTATCTTAGTACCAATGGCTCATGCCATGCTCAGTTTGAAGCTAGGTGCTGTGTGAAATGTCCATTCTTGTTTTTTTTATCCAAGATACTAACCCCAACAAACGTAATCCTAGTCAGTCTAGATTCTAGAATAAAGAATCATAGAAAAGCCTAGGTGACACGTGGAGTCTAGCAGTTACGCCACCAATTCATTGTACAAAGAACCCACCTGCTGTAGGCATGCATCTAATCACTGATACCTAAGTAATTACCGATAACTGATCGATTAATTCGAAAGCTCAAATAAGGGTACGAGGGAAAGAAAAGATTATCGGTAATGTATAATTACTTATCGTGGATAATTATATCGCGCGATGTTATTATTACGTTACCTATCTTATTTATCCGGATAATTAGTATTTAATTGTTATTATTAAAGAAATAGCGTTAAATATTTTAGATTAGATTGTAAATAGGGGTTAGGTAATCTTAAAAATCAAGGCTCTGTGGTCTTGTGGTGTAAAAAGTACCACCCTTTTTGTGTAGATTTTTTTGAAGTGTAAAAAATAGAAAGATAAAATAAGAAGCTTTTGATCTCTATCGACCTTTACAGCGTGACCCTGCGGCATCAGTGTCACTGGGTGGTAACAGCGTCACCGGGTGGGTTACAGCGTCACCGGGTGGTTACAGCGTCACCAGGTGATTACAGCGTCACCGGGCAGTTATAGCGTCACCGGGTGGGTTACAGCGTCACCGGGTGGTTACAGCGTCACCGGGTGGTTACAGCGTCACCGGGTGGTTACAGTGTCACCAGGTGATTACAGCGTCACCGGGCAGTTATAGCGTCGCCGGGTGGTTTACAGCGTCACCGGGCAGTTACAGCGTCACCAGGCGGTTACAGCGTCACCGGGTGGATACAGCTTCACCGGGTGGTTACAGCGTCACCGGGCAGTTACAGCGTCACCGGGTGGATTACAGCTTCACCGGGTGGTTACAGCGTCACCGGGCAGTTACAGCGTCACCGGGTGGTTACAGCGTCACTGGGCGGCTTTTTTGTGGGTGCCGGCTCTTAAGCCGGCTAAAGGGGTATCCAGGAAATGGCAGAGCAGTATTCTCCTCGGTACATTTAAGCCTTTAAGCCACCTGCCGATAAGCGTCCAAAGCGGCATTTTATGCGGAAGGCCTCTGTTCAGCAGTGGAAGTCTTCCGGCTATTGACGTGAATAAAAAAAAATGCAATTTATTAATTTACTTTTCGTTTTTTTTGGATTGTGTGAAAAATATGCTTTAGACCATACGACTGAAGTAAAACTTCTTTAGTTTAGCTCCATCTATCGGCCGGTATAACTTTGTTTTTGATTTGCTTAATGTTAATCACCACGTCGTAAATTGTCATTTTACCGGACATTCCAGCATTATAATATAATTTTCCAACTTTTATGTTGACAAAGGAGATCTACGTGAACCAACAAAAAGTATTTAAGTATTATATCAGTTATCTGGTTCCCATAGTACAAGCTTTGCTTAGTTTGGGGCTAGATGGCGCTGTGTGAAATGTCCATAGATATTTATTTATTTAACTTCAACTTCCATTCGCCTCGCATTCACCAGCCTACTGCTCAAGTCAAGCGTGCGTAAAGAAGTTTTTATTCAATAATAGATTGGACCTCACTACATCAACTTGATCGTTTCTTTTACCAAAACCAAACTTTGTTACAATGTCACTAGCTGGTAGGACGTTATGGCAAAATTCGTCTACGTAAAGTATCATCCAGTCTGAGCGCGTTTGCAACGCCATCTCTTTCTATTTCATACAGTTGAGTGCTGTATATTCGATTAAGCTAAATTAAAATTAAATTGAATAAAATAAACAAACATTATAAATTCGCATTGTAATTCAAATTAAAAAATAAAAAGGCGAAAGTTTGTGTTAGTGTGTTTGTTCCATTGTCACGTAGCCGCAACCTAATGAAAACAAGTTTATTTTTAAGTTATTTTCATTATATGTCGGTAGGTACTTTTACTGTTGGATGTCTCTCAATTTATTATTATCCCCACTTAAGCCTTTATAGCATTCATATAATTTTAGTAACCATATAGAAAGCATTAAAGATTCGGAATTTAAAAAAATAATCATCTCAGAATCAATTACACCCAGTTTCATTATACAAAGGTTAAAGCGATGTTAATAACTTTGTTAAAACCGCACTTAAATTGACCAAAACCACGACTTATAATATAAGCACTACATACATTACTGCTTTAATAGAAGATATTTAGAATCTACACCGTGAAAATCAGGAATGGTTGCCGAATGAAACAAAGTGCTACGTTAGCTAGGGGTGTCGACATGAAGGGCGGTGATTCGGTGGACAGCAGTGAGTTGAATCGATTGAGATAATGGCCGATTACTTAGTAAGCTGACAACCCTAAGGGATTGTAGTGATGGGGTATTCATTGTTGTCGATACTTCTATGCACAAATAATTTATTTTTCATTAATTTTTGATGTGATACTATTGCATAATTTTCAATTGAAAAGTGAGATAAATATGTTGTGCACGAATAAAAATAATAACGACTTGTATAAAATGTAAATAATAATAATAAATGGTATCTATAGAAATTTATACGTTCACTTTAATAATTAAAACTACGTTATATTGATATATTATAATAATTATGCTTTAAGTTTTATTATCGTTATCGAAATTTCTATTTAAAATAATTTTAGAGGTTTATTTTATTCGCGATAAAATACGAATAAGGTTTTGTGCACCTAATTATAGTTACGTCACACAGCGTTTTTGTAATTTTTATCGATAAAATGACAAAGTCTACGCGTCTTTCTCTCGCATCACTAAGCGTACATCCTACCAAGTGTTGTATTGATTTTGATTCTATTTTTATTCGGCCCACCTCCACGCTACTACGATGTCATTTCCGATGTCACCATCATGTGGCGGAACTTTGACTTGTGCCTACCTTTGTTACATGGCCGGGTATGACGAATACGAAATATTATACCGCGCGTCTTCTTTGGAATGCAGGATCTTTCCACATACTTTATTAGGTGGTAGGAAGTTCGTCTAGGTACCACCGCTTTACAGTTATTTTACCGCCAAGTAGTAGTGCGCAAGCACTGCTGTGTTCCGGTTTGAAGGGTATTGTAGCTAATTAAAATTACTGGGCAATTGAGACTTTATGATCTGATCTCACAGTCGAGTAATCTTATTACCAGATTGTGCTGATGTCTCAGGATGATGTGCGCAGTGCAGTGACGCGTGAAACTTTATATTTTAGGGTTCCGAGTGAAACTGTTCTGTTATGAGCGGACGTGTCGCTTAACATCAAATGAACGATTAGCTCGTCACATTATTCATTAACATGAAAAATAAATAAAAACTGTACGACTTGAAAATTTCAATCTAATTTAAAGTATTCAGTACTTACTAGCACGTTTTGTAGGTTTCCAAGCGTCTGTAATTTGATTGACTGTAAATGAAGCTTTTGGTTTACATATTAAATAGTGAGTAGGTAAGTACCTACCACTTACACACACGTACGACTTGTTTTGGTTTACATATTAAATAGTGAGTAGGTAAGTACCTACCACTTACACACACGTACGACTTGTTTTGGTTTACATATTAAATAGTGAGTAGGTAAGTACCTACCACTTACACACACGTACGACTTGTTTTGGTTTACATATTAAATAGTGAGTAGGTAAGTACCTACCACTTACACACACGTACGACTTGTTTTGGTTTACATATTAAATAGTGAGTAGGTAAGTACCTACCACTTACACACACGTACGACTTGTTTTGGTTTACATATTAAATAGTGAGTAGGTAAGTACCTACCACTTACACACACGTACGACTTGTTTTGGTTTACATATTAAATAGTGAGTAGGTAAGTACCTACCACTTACACACACGTACGACTTGTTTTGGTTTACATATTAAATAGTGAGTAGGTAAGTACCTACCACTTACACACACGTACGACTTGTTTTGGTTTACATATTAAATAGTGAGTAGGTAAGTACCTACCACTTACACACACGTACGACTTGTTTTGGTTTACATATTAAATAGTGAGTAGGTAAGTACCTACCACTTACACACACGTACGACTTGTTTTGGTTTACATATTAAATAGTGAGTAGGTAAGTACCTACCACTTACACACACGTACGACTTGTTTTGGTTTACATATTAAATAGTGAGTAGGTAAGTACCTACCACTTACACACACGTACGACTTGTTTTGGTTTACATATTAAATAGTGAGTAGGTAAGTACCTACCACTTACACACACGTACGACTTGTTTTGGTTTACATATTAAATAGTGAGTAGGTAAGTACCTACCACTTACACACACGTACGACTTGTTTTGGTTTACATATTAAATAGTGAGTAGGTAAGTACCTACCACTTACACACACGTACGACTTGTTTTGGTTTACATATTAAATAGTGAGTAGGTAAGTACCTACCACTTACACACACGTACGACTTGTTTTGGTTTACATATTAAATAGTGAGTAGGTAAGTACCTACCACTTACACACACGTACGACTTGTTTTGGTTTACATATTAAATAGTGAGTAGGTAAGTACCTACCACTTACACACACGTACGACTTGTTTTGGTTTACATATTAAATAGTGAGTAGGTAAGTACCTACCACTTACACACACGTACGACTTGTTTTGGTTTACATATTAAATAGTGAGTAGGTAAGTACCTACCACTTACACACACGTACGACTTGTTTTGGTTTACATATTAAATAGTGAGTAGGTAAGTACCTACCACTTACACACACGTACGACTTGTTTTGGTTTACATATTAAATAGTGAGTAGGTAAGTACCTACCACTTACACACACGTACGACTTGTTTTGGTTTACATATTAAATAGTGAGTAGGTAAGTACCTACCACTTACACACACGTACGACTTGTTTTGGTTTACATATTAAATAGTGAGTAGGTAAGTACCTACCACTTACACACACGTACGACTTGTTTTGGTTTACATATTAAATAGTGAGTAGGTAAGTACCTACCACTTACACACACGTACGACTTGTTTTGGTTTACATATTAAATAGTGAGTAGGTAAGTACCTACCACTTACACACACGTACGACTTGTTTTGGTTTACATATTAAATAGTGAGTAGGTAAGTACCTACCACTTACACACACGTACGACTTGTTTTGGTTTACATATTAAATAGTGAGTAGGTAAGTACCTACCACTTACACACACGTACGACTTGTTTTGGTTTACATATTAAATAGTGAGTAGGTAAGTACCTACCACTTACACACACGTACGACTTGTTTTGGTTTACATATTAAATAGTGAGTAGGTAAGTACCTACCACTTACACACACGTACGACTTGTTTTGGTTTACATATTAAATAGTGAGTAGGTAAGTACCTACCACTTACACACACGTACGACTTGTTTTGGTTTACATATTAAATAGTGAGTAGGTAAGTACCTACCACTTACACACACGTACGACTTGTTTTGGTTTACATATTAAATAGTGAGTAGGTAAGTACCTACCACTTACACACACGTACGACTTGTTTTGGTTTACATATTAAATAGTGAGTAGGTAAGTACCTACCACTTACACACACGTACGACTTGTTTTGGTTTACATATTAAATAGTGAGTAGGTAAGTACCTACCACTTACACACACGTACGACTTGTTTTGGTTTACATATTAAATAGTGAGTAGGTAAGTACCTACCACTTACACACACGTACGACTTGTTTTGGTTTACATATTAAATAGTGAGTAGGTAAGTACCTACCACTTACACACACGTACGACTTGTTTTGGTTTACATATTAAATAGTGAGTAGGTAAGTACCTACCACTTACACACACGTACGACTTGTTTTGGTTTACATATTAAATAGTGAGTAGGTAAGTACCTACCACTTACACACACGTACGACTTGTTTTGGTTTACATATTAAATAGTGAGTAGGTAAGTACCTACCACTTACACACACGTACGACTTGTTTTGGTTTACATATTAAATAGTGAGTAGGTAAGTACCTACCACTTACACACACGTACGACTTGTTTTGGTTTACATATTAAATAGTGAGTAGGTAAGTACCTACCACTTACACACACGTACGACTTGTTTTGGTTTACATATTAAATAGTGAGTAGGTAAGTACCTACCACTTACACACACGTACGACTTGTTTTGGTTTACATATTAAATAGTGAGTAGGTAAGTACCTACCACTTACACACACGTACGACTTGTTTTGGTTTACATATTAAATAGTGAGTAGGTAAGTACCTACCACTTACACACACGTACGACTTGTTTTGGTTTACATATTAAATAGTGAGTAGGTAAGTACCTACCACTTACACACACGTACGACTTGTTTTGGTTTACATATTAAATAGTGAGTAGGTAAGTACCTACCACTTACACACACGTACGACTTGTTTTGGTTTACATATTAAATAGTGAGTAGGTAAGTACCTACCACTTACACACACGTACGACTTGTTTTGGTTTACATATTAAATAGTGAGTAGGTAAGTACCTACCACTTACACACACGTACGACTTGTTTTGGTTTACATATTAAATAGTGAGTAGGTAAGTACCTACCACTTACACACACGTACGACTTGTTTTGGTTTACATATTAAATAGTGAGTAGGTAAGTACCTACCACTTACACACACGTACGACTTGTTTTGGTTTACATATTAAATAGTGAGTAGGTAAGTACCTACCACTTACACACACGTACGACTTGTTTTGGTTTACATATTAAATAGTGAGTAGGTAAGTACCTACCACTTACACACACGTACGACTTGTTTTGGTTTACATATTAAATAGTGAGTAGGTAAGTACCTACCACTTACACACACGTACGACTTGTTTTGGTTTACATATTAAATAGTGAGTAGGTAAGTACCTACCACTTACACACACGTACGACTTGTTTTGGTTTACATATTAAATAGTGAGTAGGTAAGTACCTACCACTTACACACACGTACGACTTGTTTTGGTTTACATATTAAATAGTGAGTAGGTAAGTACCTACCACTTACACACACGTACGACTTGTCTTGCGACAACAACTGAAATTATTTGGTGATTGGGATAAGATAAAGAGTAATGAGTGATACCTTAACAGTTTTTACGCTAGCAGAACTAAAAAAAGCTGCTAATATATTTTTATTTGTAATTAATGAATTAATAAATCTTACACGTTCATTATTTAAGAATTATAATATGTTATTTCTTAATATTTCTTAAATATTTATATAATTGGTGTTCGTTATTGACGAATTCGCAATTGGCCAGCGTGATGGATAGATAAATATGTACACTCCCTCTGTGAGTCAAGCCAAAGTCAAAGAATTTTGTTGCTAAAAGGCTATTTTTAGCACTTTTAAAAGTCAACATGATATTAGGTACTTAAAATTAAGTTACTGAACAAAGCATATAAAATTACATATACTTAGTGTCAAATATTATAAAGCAAGCCCAGTGGTACAATATGTGAGTTTAAAAAAGAAGACAGAAAAGGATATATATATATAGTTATCCCCCTATATCCGGTATCCCTGGTGGAAACGCATGGACCGATGATAATAAGAAATAAAAATTCATACATCTAATTACAGAACTAGTTTTCGGTGGAGTTTTCAAAGAAGAGTGAACTAGTTTCTAGCCAAACGTGTGCTTACTATCGGTGAGACAGCGGTCAAATGCAAGCTTCTAAAAAGATAAAAAATAATTGATTAAAAAAAATTAAAAGGTCATTGCCCCGGAAAATCTTTGAACACAATCATTCAACGACTCTATGTTACTCAATGAAGATACTTTATAAGATTCAAGTTACAGATTGAAATCTTTCTCTTCACGGTTTTCATAATAATATTATCCGAAGAAATCACTAAGTGGATAAATTAAAATTAAACAGTCGCTAGGGTCGTATATTAATAGAAAAGATCTTTTCATGAAAGGTATTAAAATTATTATAATTTTGGTTGTGACCTTTATAATGCCTTTGATAAGTCGACCTTTAAGATAACCAAAAGATAAAACATGTTAAGGGATAAAACGGATAATTCCTTTGAATAAACGTGTTTATTTATAACAAGCAAGTGGCGACCATGACATGTTCATGAACCACCTTGTTTTTTGAACTTCACCTACAAGTTACCTATTGTCCTTCGGGAAATTTTATTTTGCGGGATACAAAGTAGGAGACCTCGGTAATATAGATAAACCACCATGTCCAAAATTCTATCCAATGCGGTTCAGCCATGCAGTGAAAGCCAAACAAACAGACCTGCAACCTTTCACTTATTATTGTGTTAGTGCATAAAATGCCACCAATTTTATGCACTAACACTGAAAATAACACAAGTTTTGGAAAATAACACAATACGTTGACGCGATCTTTCTCATTTTCCCGCAAAAACTCCATTTAGTATTTTGTTTTTTGGTATGTATTGGAATGTCATTTGTTATTGTAAACGTATTATCACGGTATTAAGAAAAAACAATGAAGTAAAATTTTAAAATATGCTGTGATTAAAATAATTAGGGCAACTTTTATCTGTTTAGATAAAAGTTGAAATATTAATTTAAGACTGGATTTAAATGACTGATTAATTTATAGCATTAAGTATTGTTGCGACATCGAAGCCCAGCCGCGTGTGGCCAAGGCTACGAATTACAATTACAATATGTAGGTACCTATATCAACAAATCCCGAGTAAACTGATGTGGGAGATGCCCATTTTTGCGGATTATTGATAAGTGGGACAATATAATACGATGAATTGCGGAAATATGCTAAACATCTCCATACGAACATAATAATAGTAATAACGCCCAACGATCACATAAATAGATCCTGGACCCTAACTAGGATTCCCTGTATCTAGGGTCCCAGGAACTACGAGGACCATGGTCCCACAACACCCAGAACAAGTATTTGCGCTTTTTTTCTGTGTATATGGAGTAAATACGTATGTACCAGGCTAGCTCAGGATGGCAAATGTATTTTGAAAGCGGAACACACTAGTGCTTGCGCACTTCTGCTTGAAGGCATAATGTATGGCAAAGCGGTGGTACCTACCTAGGCGAACTTTACAGAAATTCTTACCATCTAGTGAAAGTTAAGTATCTTGTAAATTAAAAAAAAAGCATCTTAGATAACTTCGTCACTTACCATCAGCTGAGTTGTCGTCAAACGCATGCCCATTTTACCATAAAAAAGGCTTTATTATAATGTTTTTCGTTTTTGAGTGATGACTCCAACTTTATTCAACTAGAACCCGCCTTATCTTATTCTATTCCTATAATCCTGCTAATATTATAAATGCGAAAGTTTCTGTGTGTGAATATTTGTTACCATTTAATCTTTGTAATTACTGAACCAATTTTTGTGAAATTTGGAACGCAGATTGCTTATACGCTGGATTAACACATGGGATACTTTTTATCTGCGGGTGAAACCGCGGAGCGCAACTAGTATTGAAATATCCGTTCGTATACTAATTTTTATAGCCTTCTACCTGCTGCCGATAAAGCGGCGACAAACGTTTTAGCACCCTCAGATAAACCACAATCTAATAGTTTTCCAAAATAGAGATGTACACCTTATAGACTTAGTTTTAAGGGCTACTTAAACTTTTTTGTCATGAAAAATAAAGTTGGATATCAAAAAAACTATAAAAGAGCTTCTAGTGTTGCGTCGGTACATAAAAACGTTAACAATGTATTTTTTGTTGGATAAGGCCTGATTGATTTGTTGAATGCTTATAGGAAGCTTTTAAGCCTCTTAAGATGGATTGGGTTAAGGCTTCGGGTAATTCTTATTTAATGTAGTTTTGGGGGAAATTTATTTATAATACCATATCCCTTTTATGCCCTTATGCCTGTTTTGTAGTAACGTAATAGTCGATACTAAAAACACCTTGGAAAAAGCAATTATTTTCAAATGGTAACATTACTGTATTAGAAAGTACGGCATAGTCTTAAACGAGTACTTATTTCTGATCTCGATCTCTAGAGTATTGAAAGGATTTCATAAATTTTTTTCTTCTTTCTTCTGCCTTTTATCATAAACAGGGGTTGAGATCAATATGATTTGTTTAGTTATTTTTTACTTATGAAAACTTAGCGTATACAAAAAAAAAAAAAAGACATAAGGTAGGTGTATTAAAACATAAATAAATATATTTTTTTTATGTATTTATTAGGAACCAAAAACAATTTCACCTAAAAACAAATGAGAATCGAAGACTCCTGCAGAAGTGCATTATGCTATAGTAACTTCCCATCATGAAGGCGTAACTTCCCACCAAAAAGGCATAATTTCGTATTTTTTTTTACTTGTCTACTTGTTAACTAATCTTGTCTAGCATTTAACCACGCTCTCACCTGATGGGAAGTGACGAGCGATTATGTGCGGTGTAGCATGCTAGCGAAGTAGAAGAAGAAGTTTCCTGATGATTTCATCAGGAAAGCGTAACTTCCGCTCAGGACGGCGTAACTTCCCATCAGGACGGCGTAACTTTCCATCAGGAAGGCGTAACTTCCTATCAGGAAGGCTGTAAACATTATATCATCAGGGCAATACGTTCTCACTGCGGACACGGACCTACTCTCTTAGATAGAAATAGTGTCCATAATTATGTCTACTATGTCAGTTTTTATGACTCTTGAACATGTGATCTTGAACATTGGATTTTTCACGTGTGAATCCCACTTATAACTCGATAAGTCGTTGGTTCAGGGCCGAGCGGGATTCAAATCAGGCCACGTCGATTTCGGAATCGCACTAGCTACTGCTAAGCCACACTTGCTCTAAGCTAGGGCTGTAAGCTTGTTTATTACTATAGAACAAAAAGTTTATTTTCAATGTCTTAGATTAGCGCGTGATTCAAATTAAATTTCAAAGCCAAGCTTCAATCCTTTAAGCCCAAAATCAAAAAGAATCCAGTGTTCACGTGAAACACCCAAATACGAGGAAATCTCCGAACCGTAAACAACATGTGAGCTCCACCGGCTCTTAACTTTAATTTTATAGGATCCCGGACCATTTGGGATCACAAAAAATTAAGTACACATTATAAAGACATCTTTGGGCCGCTTTGCTTCTTTTTATATGTGTTTTTTGAGACGATTAACTAAATGGCTGTTTTAATTGCCTCTTCTTAATTGTTTGAAAAGGGATTAGTTTTTTATTGGTGATCCGGCAGCTTAATAGGAATTTGGTTGATATGTTTTGGGGACATCGGTAGGATAGTGGTATTTAAATTCTATAGTGGTGTGTCGGAAAGTCAAAGATATGAGAATGGTATTTTTATTTAAAGCGCATTGAAGGTTGCCTGATTTTGAAGATTTGGATTTCGTCACGTGTTATTGTGGTAGATAGTAGTAGAAGATAAAATGTTTTAAAGTTTTGAAATACTTATTATTAATTGATATGAAGTTACGAATTTTTTTTTAATTTTTGACGTGTTAGTGTTTGTATGGTAGTCAGCAATAATTAATAATAATAAATAATTAATAAAAATAAAACGTGTGTGCAGTATTTTGAAAGTTGCAGTTGCAGTTTCACCCGCGGATAATAAATATTTTAATTATATACTCATCCCACGGGATTCACTTTTCCGGGATAAATTGTAGCCTATATGTTAATCCAGTGTATAAACTATCTTAATACTGAATATCATCCAAATCTGTTCAGCCGTTTGAGCGTGAAGGAGTAACAAACATACACACATACACACATACAAACTTTCACCTTTATAATATTCGTGTGATTAGTGTGATACGCGAGGATCATATTTGTATGCCAACATTGTCTTTTACTTTTGATAGGCTTACATTTGACCTTTGTCTACCAGATGGTAAGTGACGTGACGACCCAGTCAACGATGGAACATAGAGGAATAACGCTAGCATTACATTTCTATGCTTTCCTAGGCGATATGGGTTCACTCTTGCTTTGAAAAATTCCCACACCCACATTTGAATTGTTATTGTAGTTTGTTTATTGTTTTTTTTTTGGCATAATTTTTTGATACGAAATGTATTATTTAATAATTATGTGGTGGCAAGCAGTGTAAAGGTTTTGATTTAACATATATTGAGTGTATTGTTTACATCAATGACATTCAAATCATAATTATGCCTAAATTACAAAACTACGCTCAGTCATGAATCTCTGCTCAAGACGAGATTACATTCACAACAACATTCAACAGTAAATGAAATCTCTACTTTAGCATCAATCGATGACTGATACTGTAATACGGGTCTAAGATAAGTTCCGATTTCGAGTGGCCCTGATACTTAACATCAGGCGAACAACGAGTTCATTCGATGTTCGATCGCTACAAACGAAAAACTTTATTTCAGTTCAAAAATCAAAATCAAATCTTTTCTAATTTTAAAATTATTACAAGTTAAAATCAGAATACTTAAAATACATAATAATAATAATAATAATAAGAATATTTTTATTTCCCATAAAACTTCATCGTTTTTAGCCTAAGTTGGTTAACTATTAATACTAGTGAAATAACATTAAATAAATATTATATAATTATACATTTTGACAACCATGTTTAGGAGTGTCGTTAGTGGCCGTACTAGGATGCCCTGTGTTATAGCCACTAAGATTCCTCTTCGGAACAACAAATAGGTGTGCCTAAAAAGTAAATTCTAAACATTACTATAATATGATTTTAATATTATAATAAGAAAAAACATAAATCTTAAGCATACTTATATAAAATTACAAAGTGTTTGATATCAAACATAAATGAGTTTGAAAAGTAAACTTCTTCCCATAACAACAACGATGTGATTAACAAATACTTAACTATCAACCGCTTTCCCAAGTTTAAGTTAATAACTGAAAGTCCATGGTTAAATTAATGGCTCACTTAAGCGTAACTTAGCGACGGCTGTTATGACATTCGGTGCTTGATCTAATGCTTTCTGTTTTAATAGACTGGTTTTACTGTCGGATATATACACGAAGATGTTAAGTTAATATGGCGGGAATTGTACGAGTTAAGTTGCTTTTAGAGGGTCGAACTAAGTGATGTGACCCGATTTTTATAGTCAATGTAAAATGAAAATGTTTTGATTTTTTTTTATTTGACACAGCATTTGGACTGACTATAGGTTATAGCGGCTAGTAGATTAGACCTAATTTTTTTGTAGTAGTTAGTTTAGCTAGCAGTATTTAGTAGTAGTAGTTACTATTATTTTTATTTATTATTAGGGTAATTAATTAGTTAAAAAAATACAGGCCTTTGCCTGTATTCTTTTAAGTAAAAAATTTTTTTAGTTAGATAGTTAAATTCGTTTTATTTACATACACTAAATAATTAACAAATCAAATGACCACTACTTATAAAAATAAACCACTCGCAAACTGAACTACTTATAGAATATAAACATAACACAAAACCTAATTTAACAAACCACTACCAGTAGGCACTACTAGGTGGTAGGACTTTACTGCAAAGTTCGTCTAGGTAGGTACCACCGCTTTGCCAGTTATTCTGCCGCCAAGCAGTAGTGCACAAGCACTGCTGTGTTCCGGTTTGAAGGGCACTGTAGCTAGTGAAATTACTGGGCAAATGAGACTTTATGATCTGATCTCACAGTTTAGTAATCTTATTACTAGATTGTGCTGATGTCTCTGGATGACGTGCGCAGTGCAGTGTCACGCGAACCTCTATACTTTAGAGTTCCGAGTGACACTGCAGCTGATATGGGCAGCCGTGTCGTTTAACATCAGGTGAACGGCTAGCTCGTCACGTCATTCCTTAACATAAAAAAAATATATTATTTTAATCCAAAAATTAACTGATCTTGATTAAGAGTCCTTACGACCGTCTCTTGAAATTTAAATCCATGTCCCCCGTGTTGCCAAGTATTATAAGCTTATATTTATTATTTATGACATATACAGAATATAATTACTTTATGTACAATAAAGTATAGTCACCACTATAAAACTTGTATAAGTTAAGTATAAAATAACTTTTATCACACGTTTTTATTTGCTCGTTAAGTTCTCCCGTTTGGGAATGTTTAGTTTGTGATAGATTTAGTTTCTGTTTATTTATTTATTTATCCGTGTGTTCTTTATTTTGTTTTTTTGTTCTTTATTGTGTTTTAAAGTTTAAGTGCCACTTACATAGTTAATAGACACGTTTAACTTTTTTTGTGAATATCACAAAAATCAATTAAAAGGAAAGAAATAGAATGAAGGTAAATTGAAAAGAGTCTGTTCTAACGATAGGGTATCATAATCAGTATATTAGATTAGAAGAGCGACATAAACTCCACGGTCAGTACAAGAAAATGAAGCCAAAGAAGGAGCTGAAATTGCAAAATCATAATTCCACACTCAAAATTAAATCAGGCGGGATGCTCTGACATTTTAATTCCGTATTCCTTTTATAGCTGCAATTTCTAGCTCTGACCACAGAGTCTATATTTTTTGTCTGAAACCCTAGCATAATGTTTGACAGCCTCTGCGATATGGTGATTGATGAGTTCGGCTTATAGCCCGGAGGCGGTGGGTTTGATTCCCGCGGCAGGAGAAGTATTTGTGCATGAAAAAAGCCCTAACTTGTTCTGAGTTGTTGTGGAACCATGGTCCTCATAGTTCCTGGGTCCCTAGATACAGATAATTCTACTTAGGGTCTAGGATCTATGTATGTGATCGATGGGCGTTATTATTTATTATTATTATAATTAAAATTTACATAAAATACCTCTGGAAGCCAAAATGTCAATCAATGTGAATAATTATGACTTTTTTATTATTTTATAGGCTTGCGTTTGACCATCTCACCTGATGGTAAGTGACGATGCGGTCTAGGATGTAACACGTTTGCCTAGAAGATACCTGTTCACCCTCGATTTGTAAACTCCAAGTTTTTTTTAGACTTTAAACAGACTTTCATTATTAACAAATTAATGAATCAAAATTATGTTAAACTTAAAAGTAAATTATTTTAATGTACTTTTAGTTTACGATTAAAATTAACGTCGTCGTAGCAATCGTAGCGTGTCCGTAGCGCTTTGCTACGCCGTAGACGCTAATTACATAACGGGGAATATGAAATCTCATTGTTACGCGTTAGACGTATAACGTAACTGTTCAAGCAAGTTTTACAAAAGCAATTAAATGAGTTTTTATTATACCATCGTAGGATTTTTTCACCATTCATTTACGATATGATATATAATAACCTATACATTAAACATGCATCACTTACGACAGTTGAACTAGGCTTAAAAAAGGAAATAGACGTGGTTTTGTAAAATTTCATCTCAATATTAATTGACATAATTATAAAAATTAAAGGTTAGGTTAAGGTGTATTGTTATACTTTTTTTTTAATGTGTCCCCACGCTTCGTGACAACTTAAATCATAACAATATTAATTTATTTGGCATAATGAAATAGCACTCAAAACTCAAATCATTTCAAAATAAAAACATAGATCCTGGACCCTAACTAGAATTCCTTGTGTCTGACCCAAGAATTACGAGGCTCATGATCCTACAACACCCAGACTCAGAACATGTAATTGCGCTTTTTTTCATGTGCACAAATACTTGTCCTGCCACGGGAATCAAACCGGGCTATGAGCCGACCTACTCAACTACCACACCACAGAGGCTGTCAATATAAATTTCCTAAATATGAAAATCTTGATTCAAAAATCTAGATCAGTAAGCGACATAAAAAGAATATCTAATAATACTCGTCATATATATATATCATATAAGTTAATAGTGTAGTCATATAAGTTAATTAAATAGGCATAATAATAATAATAAGGCCCAACAATCACATACATCATCACATCTAAAAATGGCCTTATAATAATAAAACAAAAGTCGTAATTACCCGCCCGCTCGAGCAGCGTGCGCCGTTTCGCACTTGAGCTAACAACCGCTATAATTAACGTTACAACGCGTTATACACCTTATATATACAATCAAGCTATTATTAAAGTTATGATATATCACACTGTATTATATTATCTAGACTACTAGACTAGACTGTGAGATCAGGTCATAAAGTCTCAATTGCCCAGTAATTTCGCTAGCTACAGTGCCCTTCAAACCGGAACACAGTAGTGCTTGCACAGTACTGCTTGGCGACAGAATAACTGGCAAAGCAGTGGTACCTACCTAGACGAACTTTGCAGGTCTTACTACCTAGTAACCGGCTGTTCTCTTGTACAGGTCGCATTTCTCAACCGATTCTCGTGAAACTTTGTGAGCAGGTTTCATAATGACGAATTAGACAGACTCGGTTTTCAGCTGTTAGAACCAGTTAATCAAGACATAAAATCTTTGTTCCTCGTTAGCCGACACAATGACGTGACGTGCGTGACGTTTTATACTGTCGTTATATTGACATAACGTTCGACATCTCAAATGGATACAGTAATAACAATGTGATGCCATTGCACACAATTAAGCGGTACAGAACATACGGTTGAATAGGGAGTGCATTTTTTTATTATTATTGATACTACCTACTACCTAGGCCGAGTAGAGCCAGATAGAGGGCTTGTTAAAGCTAAACCAATAATATAGCTACATTTCTTTAAGTAAGCTAAGTTTGGGGGTAAGCTGGTGAAGCGAACGGAAGTTGAGATGATGATGAATTATGAAAATCGATGTTTATTTTAATGTAGGTGTTATATTATATTCTATGCATGTATGTATTTACAAACAAAAAGTATGTCAGTATTTTATCAGTTATCTATCTGATTTGCTTAGTTTGGATCTAGATGGCTGGCGCTGTGTGTAATGTCCACAAATATTTATTTATTTAGTGTTCTCTATCATAATTCACCTAGGTGCATAGCTAAAACTTAGTTTGTTTGATTACCTAAGTTGCGAAGACCAATGTCTAACGGAAAACCTCTAGAAGTTGTTATTTGTTGGTTTAATTGGTTTCTGTACTTGATGTCCCAAGAATTTATAATCGTCTCATTTATGCACGTAAAACAAAACAAATATCACAAATCGCACCCTATCTGATCGCGCAGCCTATACCCCAATCCCACAAACTAGGATACGCGTGTGTGCGCGGTACGCTAGTGTGCGTGCTGTAATAGAGCGATGACGTGATTTCCTGCGCTGAGTTATTGCTACTGTACCACCGCTAAATGGTTCCGATGACGTAACATTTCCATGGGGAGAGGGAATAATATAATTATTATTTTTTATCTTACGTAAAATTATATTTGCTGTTTTAATGGCGGTCTTATAAACGCTACCTAAAGTAACTAATGTCAATTAACTTCTGAGCAATACAATACTATCAATAAATCACCTGGATACTGATAATATACTTTTTTAATTAAATAAGTAATAGAACTATGACCGATCAATTCGAATAAAATATAGAAATAATCATCATGGAATTAGCATGTTAATTAAAATGCTTCAAGCAAATAAATGGATGTGTACATATTTTTTGAATCATTTTATCCGTAGAATCATCTAGAATCTAATAATGTCTCATACCGTCGCTAGTAGCGTACCTAAATTAAAAATATTTATTACCAAGATAATCATTACTTGATTAGATACCTAATTAGAATAGCCCAGTTTTATGGCTGATTATACTAAGAAATAAAAAATTAAGTAATAGGTCATTGAATATCTTATCTTATAATTTTATTTTACCAACGTAATCTAGCAAATCGTCTATCCTATCAATACTAATAAATAAAAATGATAATAATTATTGAACAATTACTGATTAATCGTTATTATTATCTGAACATTGACGCAGTATTGAGGTTGTTTTAATTGCTTTTTAATATCTAAAATAATCTGCTGAGGTGTGGATTACTTTATAAAATGAATACTTGAATAATATTCAATTCAAGGACGCCGATTTATGCTGGTAATACATTTTATTTATCTTATTTACGGACAGAGTGTCCAGTGCAATTTCCTTATTTAAATGTAACTTTAAAAAAATGTAAGTAATTGTAGTAATAAATAAGTAATAAATAAATAATTAATAATAAATAAATAAGTAATGTAATTTAAGGTAAAATTTTAAAACATCGTCATTTATATTTAATAATCTAAATATTTATTTTAATGATCTAGGCTGACTAGCATTAACAAATAAATACTTAAATGTTACAGTCGTAAATGTAACTTAAATGTCAGTTGGTAGTAACTCTGCCTTCTGAACTGTGGGTTGTGGGTTCGATTCCCACCCAGGGCAAACATTTGTGTGATCAACATAGGTGTTTGTTCTGTGTCTGGGTGTGATATTGTATTCTATGTATGTATTTACAAACAAAAAGTATTTAAGTATTGTATCAGTTATCTGGTTCCCATAGCACAAGCTAACATAAGCTTTGGCAGAGGCTTTACAATTTAGCCACAGTTTTGGAGGATTAATATCTAAAATGTAAATAATTGATTTAGTGTGCCGCTCGTATAAAGTCACATCATCTGCCCCACCGAGGGGGTGGAGAAGGCAACAACTCATAAAATTAAGCGATTTGGATGTGAGTTAGTCTAACTGCGAGAATCGCCGCGTTAACAACCGATAGCTGTCCTCCTCGCACACGCCCACAATCATACCTCACTATACAAGTTTGTGCGCACACATACGCTCGCCCATCGAGAACTGCCAGTACGACGTCATATCGCGAGGAACGCGTTCCATTTTCGAATCAAGGAATCGACATTCGCGCCATAATTTGATCGTTTGAAACACGAGTGACTCTTCTTTTCTTTTTTTGTGTTTTTGTGCTGTGATTTCTTAACGGATTTGATAGTTTTTGGTAAGTTGATCACGATTGAGTGTGAAAATGTTGTTTGATAGATAAAAGTTGTTATGTAAACAAAGTGGTTGGAGCTTTTAAGCAATTAACTTTGCGGTTTTTGATTGACTGTTGATTTGAGTTTAATGTTGATTGGCTGTTTATGAATTCATAGATTTGGTAATTAGAACGTGAGTTGTAATTTTACAACGATTATTTAATCGTTAACGTTCCGTAGTAATTTGTGTGTGAACTGAAGTTAAAAATAGATAAATAAAGATACTCTAAGGAATTAAAATAAATCAGAGGTTTGTTTAACTAGCTTTTATGGTCAGATGTAATGCTATAAATGTGCCTTTGTCATTTTCTATAAACCATAAATACTTGATTTTGTTGCTAGGATATACAAGAACCTATGTTTGCGAAGAAAATTAGTTACCACTTAAAGAACCAAACTTACCGGTACACTGGCCACTGCTGCTTGAGGCTTATCTTAAGTAGGTGAGAGCATAATTTCCTTTAAAAAAAAGGAGTTATAAAAGCGACTTTAATGCCCTTAATTTCATTTATGTACTAAATATATTTGAATACCAATATATTTTCTACTAGTTGCGCCCCGCGGTTCCACCCTCGGATAAAAAGTATTTGAATTATTTGCTTATCCCACGGGAAAAATTCACTTTTCCGGGATAAAATGTAGCCTATATGTCAATCCAGTGTATAAGCTATCTTGGTGCCGAATTTCATTCAAATCCGTTCAGCCGTTTGAGCGTGAAGGAGTAACAAACATACACAGATACACACAAACACACATACAAACTTTCGCTTTTATAATATTAGTGTGAAGTGTGATATCGATAGGTGAATAACGGACATCTGAGGTAATCAACGTAAAATACTCGTAGCAAAGATACACAACAGAATTGATAACCTCTTCCTTTTTTGAAGTCGATTGATAAAATAAAATTGGACCACAGCCTCTGTGGTGTGGTGATTGAGCAGGTCGGTTCATAATCGGGAGGCGGCCGGTTCGATTCCCGCGACAGTACAAGTGTTTATGTACAGAAATGCAAATATTTGTTCTGTGTGGGGGTGTTGTGGGACCATGGTCCTCGAAGTTCCGGGGTCCCTAGATATAGGGAATCCTACTTAGGTCCAGGATCTATGTGTGTGATTGCTAGGCGTTATTATTATTATTGTTAATAGGAAAAATAGCTGGGGTAGCAAAAAAAAAACAATTTAAACTTTTAATGAATTAGCAATTAATAGGTCTTTACCTATGAAATTGCCGTATTGCAGTACAGACTTTTTCAACCAAAAAAAAGTTTTGATTGGCTATGAATTCTAAATTCAAATTAATTTTGTTTTAAAAATATGACATTCTATTTACAATATAAGTCTTTTGTTTATTGATTAGCGTTGTATTTTCATTACATTTCAACATTTTTCCTCATAATGGATACTTTGAAATTTCGTGTAATTATGGAATATGAGTTCCATCGTGGCACCAACTCGGCACATACGACACGTAACATCAACGACGTTTACGGAGAGAACTGTACAAACGAACGTACAACCCGTTATTGGTTTGCTCGGTTCCGTTCTGGGAATTTTGACTTGAAAAACGAACCTCGTGGTCTTCCGGAAACTTTGGTCAACAATGATGAATTAAAGGCGATTGTGGAAGCTGATGAATCTCAATCTACAGCTGAGCTGGCAGCAACTTTTGATGTTAGCATCAAAACAATATTAGTCCATTTGCAGACAGATTGGCAAGATAAAAAAGCTTGATAGATGGGTGCCCCACGAACTTAACGATCGCCAGCGCAACGTACGCGTCGAGACTTGCCTTGCGCTGCTTAACAGGCACAGAAATGAAGGAATTTTGAACCGAATTGTTACGTGCGACGAAAAATGGATTCTTTTTGACAATCGAAAGCGCTCAGCAAGTCGGTTAGATCCTGGTTCGGTACCAAAGCAATGTGCAAAACGAAAAATGACCCCTAGAAAGGTGATGGTCACAGTTTGGTGGTCTAGTGCTGGTGTGATTCATCATAGCTTTTTACAAAACGGCGAGAGCATTACTGCAGATGTGTACATTGAAGAACTGACCACAATGATGGCGAAACTCGCACGTCTGCAACCAGCTTTGGTCAATCGGTCGTCTCCACTGCTACTTCACGACAACGCGCGACCCCATACTGCACAACAGACCGTCTTTAAGCTGCATGAGTTGGGTTTGGAAGCTCTCCCTCATCCGCCATACTCACCAGATCTTGCGCCTACCGACTATTACTTTTTCCAAAATTTGGACAACTTTTTAGCGGGAAAAAAATTCAATTCCCGAGAGGCAGTACAAAACGCCTTTGAAGAGTTTGTTGTCTCCCGTCCTGCTGATTTTTTCAAGAAGGGCATCCATAAACTGCCACAGCGTTGGCAAAGATGCATTGATTGCAGGGGTGATTACTTTGAATAAAAGAAATAAATAAGTTCGAAAAAAAAATACTTTAACTTTTTTCAAACAAAACGGCAATTTCATAGGTAAAGACCTAATATTTACATTATGTCTAAATGCATTCTCTTAGTAAATCATAAGCGGAATGTGTGTAAATAACCTTAATTTTCAGAAATTAGTTATCTATCTATTTAATAAAATAAGCGTTATTTTTGTATCAACAAGCACAGTAAAAGCTTTGTAGATTATAGCCTACACTTTCTCTCTGTAAGAGAACGCTCGTGTCCCAGCAGTGGGAAAGTATTAGGCTAATTAGGCACATAGGTAAAGGGAGTAAAAATGGTTAATACAACAGAATACCGAAGCTAAGAAAAACAACTCCTTAAATATTATTTAAAATTAGATTTGTATGTATATTTTATACCTAAGTTACTCGTTGCTTTTCAGAGAAAACGCAACACGGACTAATTACGGTACGCCTATAATTTTTTAATTACAGTAATACACGAAATAAAGTTTTTTCACCATAATTTAACAAGCAATGAGAATAAGTTAACTTTTTTTGATAAAATGATTTTCGCTTTTATAAATACTAGCATATGGACTTAAGCTACCATAAGTCAGTTAGTTCAGCAAAGCCCCCTAGCTCCTAATCTCCCTAGCCCTCAGATTCTGGTATATTGTCAAACTCGTGACAAATCAACATGCCAAATACTGCACCCTCATTGGTCGAGAGAGCCGATGATCAACAGGCAACCAATGAGCGCCCAGTATTTGGTCTGCCGAGTGAACACTAATTTAACAAACGCATACGAGAATCCGGGGAACACATTCCACAGTGCTTAGCTAAGTTGAATTTTAATGGACAACTAGGTAGTAGGACTTTTCTGGGTTCATTGTCTGTTGAAAGCTAAGTTAGTCTAGGTATGCTCCGCTTTGCCAGATATAAAATAAAATAAACTCTCGAAATATCTATATCTTGTTTATATCTAATTTCGTTGTATCTAGGTGGTAGGGCTTTTCTGCAAAGTTCGTCTAGGTAGGTACCACCGCTTTGCCAGTTATTCTACCGCCAAGCAGTAAGGCGCAAGCACTGCTGTGTTCCGGTTTGAAGGGCTAGTGCTAGTGAAATTACTGGGCAATTGAGACTTCATGATTTTATCTCACAGTCGAGTAATCTTATTACCAGACTGTCTGGTGTCTCAGGAAGATGTGTGCAGTGCAGTATCACGCGAAACATTATATTTTAGAGTTCCGAGTGACACTGTTCTATTATGGGCGGCTGCGTTGCTTCAGGCGAATGACTAGCTCGTCACATCATGCATTAACATAAAAAAATAACTTAAACAAACGTTCTTAAGTCGTCAATAATACCTAACACTGTTATAATTACCATCAATTTTAATTCTCAATACAATATAATATTATCCTGTACCTACATAAATTAGCGAAGTCAACGGTTGTAATCCAATATGCCAGCGTACACTCAAGTATCAAAAAGTGGCGACTTTCGCAAAGAACCGGCAATTTGTAACGGTTGGTTTGAACAGTACAGTAATTGAAAGATTGAACAGTTAATTGTCATATAGTTTGTTTCGCGTATCATCTTGCTTACATGTTTTGTAATAAATTTAAAATAGCGGTAAATATATCGGGCATATAATTAATAGCGATTGGTTTAGACACAGATTAATATTTTAAAGTGTAAACCAAACTTTAAACTTTTTTAAAAAAAACCGCTTTTTGTTGAAATTTTTTTTAATTTAAATAACTTTAAAGATTAGATGATGGTAGTATTTTTATTTTTTATTTCGATAATCCTACAGCGTCAAGTACATTTTACATACATTTCAATGATAGGTACATTTTAGGTTACAAAAAGGCCAAAAGTGGATTGTACAAGTAACATAAATAATGGTGGAGTCAAAGTACATAGTTAGTCATTAAGGAATGCGATATATTAATTAATCTTGGTGCTTATTTTTAAATATTTTTGCCATTAACTTTTTAACAAGCAAAAGTGGATAAACCCTGCCTTTTTGATATATAAGTAATTAGGTAAATGAAAATATTATCAGATTATATGTAATGGTTGATAGAATGTTCATCGCTCAGATAAATAATCAATTAAGCAATTAATCATTATGTAATTCCATTTAGTATGTAGGTTCTAACAATCAGTCTTAATTATCATTGTTGAACTCTTCGCAAAAATCCACTATCACATGTTTTTAAGACAGCAAAAAAATCAAACGTATTTTCTTTTATAAAACGATAACTAATTTTTATAAGATTGGTTATTAGATATTTCCCAACAACACTAATGCCTGTGTGTACTTATAGTCTATTAAAACACAACTTAAACTCTCCCGCGTTCTCGTGTTAAATTCTTGTCAACTTGGAAGACCAAATACATTTGACAGCCTCGGTGGCGTGGTGGTTGAGCAGGTCGGCTCATAACCCGGAGGTGGCGGGTTTGAACCCGCGACAGGACAAGTATTTGTGCACAGAAAAAAAAAACGCAAATACTTGTTGAGTCTGGGTGTTGTGGGACCATGGTCCTCGTAGTTCCTGGGTCCCTAGACACAGGGAATCCTAGTTAGAATCCTGGATCTATGTATGTGATCGTTGGGTGTTATTATTGTTATTATTATTATTAATACTGAATGCTCATTGGTTGCCGGTTGATCATCGGCTATTGCAACCAATGATCTTACAGTATTTGACATGTTGACTGGTCACATACTTACTTCTATTATGCCATAATATTATATTTAAGTATCCTATGCAGGAAAATCTCAACGCGCTATTGTCATAAATATTTCAGACTAGGTACACATAACTTTCCTTTATAAGTCATATTTAACGGTACTTCATCATCTTGCTAATCCATCGACAATTTAATGGAAACATTATTTCAAATTGAAAATGCTTGCACTTAAAATACTCCGCTAATCCCTTCTAAACGGATTTGGCTTAACACGTCTTCTGCATCTGCCGTTTAAACCCAAAATGCCGTTGCTTTGCAAAAAAAGTCCATTAACGCGGAAGTCAAGTAACGCACTTTATAACCAAAGGACCTGTTACTTCACTCATATCCTGTCAACCAGCAATAAAAAACAAGCACGTTCCGCTCAATTATGTCCACTATTGATTATGATATAAACCGATCGGCTCCCACAAAGCACCGGAAGTCAAGCCAGCAACTTGTGTGGCCTTTTATCTTGACTCTTAACTTTATAGGCATTAATAATGTCTTTACATTACATCTTCGGAGACGCGAAAATGCAAGTTTCCAAAGATTTTTCAAAGCTTTCTAAAATGTTCTTGTGTTAATAGTGGGACATTTCCTTTACGTTTCCTTTTTGATCTCTCTTTGATTTTCTGTGAATTATTTTACGTGTTTTAATTCTTATTTGATGACAGCCGGCATCAAAAGAGTTTTTATTGGGATTATTTGACAAGCTTCGCGAGAAGCTGGGATTGCTGGGAGTGACAGCTCTCTTTCAGGGATGGTGTTTAGTGTCCCAGTTATATGAATTTCATGATTTAATGTTATTTCGGAGAGGATTTTTCTTTTTGGAACAAATGTGTTATGTAAGAACAACAAATTATAGTTGTGAATATACCTATAACATATTTTTGAAGTAAAACTACTTTACGCACGCTTGACTTGGGGAGTAAGCTGGTGAATGCGAGGCGAACGGAAGTTGATACACGTAGATTACCATTGTCAACATAACAAAATAAAAAAATGTATTATCATTTTATTTTTTTTATTATTTTATTTTATTTTAAGTAATGAAGTGACGAGCTAGCTGTTAGCCTGATGTTAAACGACACGGCTACCCATATCAGCTGCAGTGTCACTCGGAACTCTAAAGTATAGAGGTTCGCGTGACACTGCACTGCGCACGTCATCCAGAGACATCAGCACAATCTAGTAATAAGATTACTAGACTGCGAGATCAAGATTTTATTTTATAAAAAAAAAAAAAAAACTGAACAAGTTTTACTTCAGTCGTTTGGTCTAAAGCACACTCGTTTTTTTTTTTAATGATTATCATCGCCAACCTGTAGACGTCCACCGCTGAACATATGCCTCTCACTTTAAGCGGCTCCCAGCGTTGTGATGATCATTGTTCCTCGCAGTGAGGCACCAAGCTGCGTCTTCTGGTTCGTGGTCGCCACTCGAGAACCGTTCTTTCCCATCGGTTTTTGAACGATGTGGCCATTGGCCTGTCCATTGCAAATTTTGGCTCGTAACCCGGAGGCGGCGGGCTCGATTCCCGCGGAAGGATAAGTATTTATGCCACGAAACAAAAGGGCAAATACTTGTTTTGAGAACAGACCCATAGACACAGGGAATCCTAACTATGGTCCAGGATCTATGTATGTGATCGTTGGGCGTTATTATTATTATTATTATTATTTAACTTGCTAATTCGGTGGGTCTATTTATTTCTGCTAGGCGATCACGTAAATTTATTAAAACCGAAAATATAAATTGGTATGGATTTGACAGTTTCAATACGCAGCTTATGTGCATAGTTACTATGGACATTTTCAAATTAGAAACGTAATTTCTCCTGTTGCATTACAACCAAAGTTCAGACGTGTATCACATACTGATGGAGTGTGCCCGGAACCAGGCAGAAAGACAAAAAGTTTTTGAGGACGTCGGTGGTTGTTTATACAATCTGGGCGAATTGCAGTATCTTTTATCAAATCCTGCATCAAGCGAGGCCCAAATGACTTATGAGCTGGCGACTCCCTGTCTCCAGCTCATACGTAACGCTTAACAAATTTTTTATTTTTCTTTTAATTCTTATATGTTTTGTTCTTTGTTGGTTCGTCTTTTATAAATGTGTATGTATAGTACAATAGTATATGTATAGTACAATGGGGCTGGCATAAACTTTGTTTAAAGGCCCCTTAAAAAAAGAATTTAAAAAAAAATAAACCAAAGTTCCGTGATTATCTGGCTGTACTCATCTGCGGAAACCTCGAGTACATTCGCTTTCTCTCTATGGAGGTTTAAGTTAGTAAATTCTGTAGAATCTCCCTGAGTATATATCAAAGTTTAGCTATGAAAGTATGTATCTGAGAGTTTTGGCGGGAAAGCGAAAAAGATTGCGTCACCGCATCGTATTATTTTCCAAAACTTGTGTTTTTTTCAGTGTTATTGCATAAAATTGGTGGCATTTTATTCGTTAAGTGCTGGATTACAGGCGTGAGTGTGGGAAAAGGGTATAATGATGGTGAAACGTTTCTTTTCGTGTTGTTTCCAAAACTCCATAGAAGCTTCAAGTAAAGTTGCCACCACTTTACTAGGAGTATTACTTTGACTAGACTGACTTGACTATGACTTGACCTGATGACTTCGACTGTGACTTGACACATATTTGCGTAAAATATCGATAACTTGAAAAATTATCAATTACTTGACACTGGCTAAATACACAAAAGTGTGGAGCCAAATCTCAAAAAAAAAAAAAAAAAAAAAAAGTATGTATCTTTTAGTGATATAACGTTGCGGAAATGGGATTCGCTAAAATAACCATCGATAATGACTATTACTACTACTTTGACTTCTTTTACTAGATGGTAGGACTTTGTTGCAAAGTTCGTCTAGGTAGGTACCACCGCTTTGCCAGTTATTCTGCCGCCAAGCTGTAGTGTGCAAGCACTACTGTGTTCCGGTTTGAAGGGCACTGTAGCTATTACTAGATTGTGCTGATGTCTCAGGATGACGTGCGCAGTGCAGTGTCACGCGAAACTATATACTTTAAGAGTTCCGAGTGACACTGCAACTGATATGGGCAGCTGTGTCGCTTAACATCAGGCGAATGGTTAGCTCGTCACGTCACACCTTAACATTCTCTTCTTTTCCTTTACTGAAACATTTCAGTACTTAAAATGCAATACAGGTTTAAAAAAAACTATAGCTTTCTTACATTACCATCGCAATTTTTATCGCCTTAACATACTTCAATATACCACAGAATACTTAATAGTACTACACTTACTAAACTATGATACTGCAAGACACTGCAATAATTATAATAATAGTAACGCCCAACGATCACATACATCCTGGGCCCTAACTAGGATTCCCTGTGTCTAGGGACCTAGCACTTACAAGGACTATGCTCCCACAACACCCAGACGTAGAACCAGTAGTTGGCGCTTTTTTGTGCATAAATACTTGTACTGTCACAGGAATCGAACGCCCTGACTCCGGGCTAAGAGCCAACCTGCTCAACCACTGCACCACAGAGACGGCAATAGGTGCCAGAAATAATGTATTTATGCAAAAGTACCACTCAATTAATTAACTTTTTAATAGCTTATGCCATAATTTGATTTAAAGAAAGTAACGCCATCAATCGATTAACTAATCGGTACACAAATAAATTTAATAAACATTTCTTATTCATAAACTAAAAAGCATCTAAACAAAATGCTAATTTTTGATTCTCAGATTGACGTCAACCAAATGCTCCACATTATAATTAAATATTAATTAATTATTCTATATTAGACCTTATTAATTGCAGATAAAGTTTAATTTATGATTAGGTATCACGTTTCTAGATTGCAATTAAAGATTGGAAAGTCAGCGAACTGTTAAATGTGATGAATGATGTACTACTTAAATTAATAATCTTGAAATATTTTAAGTTATTAAGGTCGCCTTAATCTGTTACTAAATCGCTACTAATACATAAAAGTGAAACTTGAACTTTGTATGTGTTTCATTCTATCATTTTGTTTATTACCATATGAACATAAGGTGTTAGGAATTGTAAAGTACTAGTTGCGCTCGGCGGTTTCATCCGCGGATAAAAATTATTTTAATTATTTGCTCATCCCACGAGAGCATTTCACTTTTCCGAGATAAAATGTAGCCTATATAAATGTCAATCCAGTGTATAATCTATCTTGGTACCGAATTTCATCCAAAACCATACAGCCGTTTGAGCATGAAGGAGTAACAAAAATACACACATACAAACTTTCGCCTTTATAATATTAGTGTGATGTTAGAGTCAGCCTTCATTACTACCTACTCATAAAATATAGATACTACTATTTTGTTTTTTTTAGGTACCTTTAATACAGTGGTATATTTGGAAAGCGTGTTTTGTAAAGTGTAGGTATCCACTAAGAAAGGGTTTTTCGAAATTCCATCCCTAAGAGGGTGAAATGGGTGGTTGAATTATCTATGAAAAATGTTCGTCTTCGTTTCCTATAGGCCACGCGGGTGAAGCCGCGGGCAGAAGCTAGTTAGTTATACAGTATAAAAGCACTTTCAATTGGAATGGTAAAATTTGAGAATTACGTATTCCTCTTTTTAGCTAAGTGCCCTAAGTCTACGATCTATTAGTCTGAGTAGCTACTAGGTATTTATCATATGTAATAATTAATAATATTATTAATAATGGTATTTTTGGCGGGTCATTCTACAATTTTATTTATGAAAACTAAAATAATTTGTAATTCAACGGAGCAATGCTGCCAGCATGTTGGGTACGCTACCTACTGGTAGTGGGCTGGAGCATTTGGACTGTCTATAGGTCATCGCGGCTAGTATATAGTCCAAATGTTTTTTTTTGTAGTAGGTAGTGTTTAGTATTAGTTATTATATCATTGTAGTATAGTTGAAAGAATAAAGGCAATGCCGGTTAAAATAAATTATATTGTATTACCTACGTGATATATCGGATATCATAACATGTTACGAACAAACTTGCCCGCCATGGATAGTTGTTTAGACGCTACGATGATTAATTGAATGGTCAGCATCCCGATTCATAACCATTCGGAAAGCCGTATGGTTCTGATTCGAAATGTACTATGCAATTACCAACCTTTTAAGGTGATAAACATTTTCAGACCGCGAGTGTGAGTTGCTCCTTCCACCTGAATGTAGTTGAAGAAGATGGAATACAGATATAAGTCAAAAATTTAAAAAAAATTGTGAATTTTTCACACAACGCCATCTAGCGCCAAACTAGGCAAAGCTTGTACTATGGGAACCAGATAACTGATACAATCTTACATACTTTTTGTTTGTAACTTCAAACATAGAATACAATATAAGAACCAGGCCCAGAACTAAAATTGATGGTCATCACATGTTAGTCCTGGGTAGGAATCGAACCCACAACCTACAGCTCAGAAGCCAAGGTTTGAGCTATCGGGTCATTACCGATGTGGCCGTGGATCCAAGTGGAGGAAGTCCCGATGAATTCAGAGTCAAGCTGCAGACGCCTTGTGTAGGCGATTGAACAAAGTTGCTGATCGGTTTGGTCATTTTATGTAACTGTTGATCTCAGATTCAAAATATAACTTAGGTTGCGAAGCAAAAACAACACGTTTTTTTTTTAATATAAACGTATCGGCGGCTTGTTACAGTACAAAAATCCCGCAAAATTGACACAGTTTAAAACGCAAACCCAGTTTGTCATGAAATATGGTTTCAACTATAAATAAAGCTGACCCCTTCAAAAACATAAAAGTTGTGTTTAGACGCTGCCTTAAAGTAATTCTTCTCTTTCCAAAGATGATCATATAATAGTTGTGATATGTAGCGCTTTTAGCCCACCTAGTGATGCTGTAAAAGTTAGACCAGCAGGATAGTTCTGCTAAGATAAAACACTCATGCAGTGGCATTGAAACGACACTTTATTAAGTACTAGCTGCCCGTCCCGGCTTCGCACGGGTGGGAATTTCATTTTTCATTTTTTTACACCTTGGGTAGTATTACTGTAGTTTTAGTAGGAATCCCTATTTATTTTTTTGCAATTAAATAAAATAGCCTATATTAATCAGTGATAATGTAGCATTCAAATGGTGAAAGACTTTACTTTTTAGCCAGAGATTTTAGAGTACTTTTTGAGCCAATTCGTTACACACATTACTTACATACAAATCTTTCCTCTTTATAATATTAGTATAGATTACAAAAGATTTCTTGAACGTGCATATTATGTTGCTTTACCTTTGCAGCATTCATATTTATCCGCCCAATTTGTTCTATCGAGGTCTAGGCTTTTAAAAATGCGATGCCATGGTCCGCAGTCAGCGCCGAGCCGCCACCGCCGTCGTGCGCACTCCTTGATGATGGGCATCTATATTGCCCGAACACTGGTCGAGTTATTCGACTGTATCTCGTGAGTGTTAGCCGTGTACTAATTGTAGTTATGAAATACTACTCACGTCAGTTTCTATAATATTGTAGAAAGAAAATGGCTATATGTATATATATAAAATCAAACATACCTACGTCTATAATCCTAAATTGAGTTGGTATCAAAGCGTTGCTGAACATTGCTCGATGGCCCGAGAGACTTTCGGAACCCAAATTATGATCACGAACGTAAAGGTTAACCGGGAACATAGATCCCAATTAATTGGCTATATCTTCACTAGGCACAAAAACCAAATGAACGATTTTAGAATAATAATACTAATAATAAAAATAACACACAACGATTACATACATAGACTATATCCTCCTGGACCCTAATTAGGATTCCCAGTATCTAGGGACCCAGTAACTACAAGGACTATGGTCCCACAACACCCAGACTCAGAACAAGTATTTGGGCTCTAAGTTCTGTGCACAAATACTTGTCCTGCCGCAGTAATCACATGCCGCACATCATTTTTTTACCAACCGAACTATCATACGACTTTGTAATAAAACCTCTCCGTCCAAAGGTTGTCTGGAAGAGATCGCTTTTAGCGATAAGGTCGCCATGGTTCCCCACTACTTGTGATTCATTGTATTATTTGATATTTTTGTTATTATGTGGTGTGTACAATAAAAAGTTTATCTATCTATATATCATCGCTTCTTTAGAAACAATTTAACTTGGTCTTTATAACCTCAAATGTCGCAATGATAAATGCCCCCATCGTAAACAATGAAGTTGGCTGGTGTCGTGTGCTCCGCATGGGCTGCATGCGATCGGACAGCGAATGCACTCGCAGCGTTTGATACAACGTGTCGGCATCACTTTGTTTCACTTTATAAGGGTTGTCACTTGACGCTGTTTGAACTGAATGTTGTTATTGGATTGATGATTCAACGTTCTGTGGAATTATTAATGTTGTTTGCGTGGTTTATAAAAATGTTACCGTAGTAATAATAATAATAAAGCTTTAATTCCATGCATAGTACACAATAAACGATAAGAATTGGTAACTTATTAACCTATAATTCAAATACATTTATTACACTTAGATGAATTTGGATTCTAAATATAAATTCTATTTTGTAATTAGTTTAATTATTGTTTGTTTTAATTATTCATTACCTAATTATTTAGTGCATGGACACCATTCGGGTAAACGCCTCCGCCTCCCCCTGTAGTACATTGCCTTAACTATAAATTTAAAAAATAATTATTAATAATAATAGTTAAAACATTTGGCCACCTTATACGACCTGACAACCTAATGAAAAACATCATAGAAGGAAAGGTAGAAGGGAAGAGAGGAAGAGGCAGACCTAGAAGGGCTTATACAGCACCCTTACCGCGTAAGCAGTCTGGGAATCGGCTTCGCCTGCCATCCTGCACGCGCCAATTAACAAGTCCACGAGTGCGAGCAAGAGAGAACACGATTACGATCTCCACCAGACTTACGCGGTAAGGCCCCTGGTCAAATAAAAGAAAAAATGGATGTCATGTCGTACAGGGAGGTTAAAACATTGGCTGAAGACCGAGAACGATGGCGATTACTGCACCGACAAGAGATGGACTCTTAAATATGAAGAAGAAATAATAATAACGCCCAACGATCATATACATATATCCTGGACCCTAACTAGGATTCCCCGTGTCTAGGGACCCAGGAACTATGAGAACCAACACCCAGACTCAGAACAAGTATTTACGCTTTTTTTTGTACAAATACTTGTCCTGCCGCGGCAATCGAACCCGCCGCCTCCGGGCTATGAGCCAACCTGCTCAACCACCACACCACTGAGGCTGTCACCTATAATTAATAATAATAATGTATTTAATAGACCCTATTATGAACATGAGTTTCTGCTGAAGCAAACATCGTTCGGGTATACGAATTAGGTTTGTCGTAAACTTAATTGTTAATGGAATACAGTCATTGTACTGTACTATTATGGGTACACATTATTTAAACTAAAGTGCCCGCTAAAATGGCCAAAATACTTATAGGCAGAACGGGTTGTGCGTAGGTTGCAACCTATATAACTATAGGCCTTCAGCATGTCCGCACCGCGCCGTGTCCGGAACAAGAATGATCTGTAGTACACCGAGCGTTCCCTTTTTATAGCCAGATGGGTGGGGGAGCGATGACAGATACCGATGTTGCCACTGTAATAAATTTAAATACTACGACAGGGTAAATTACGATACTGCCCGCTGCGCATAGAGTTTACAACTGGACGTTGCCGCCGTCATACTTAATTCTCTCAATAAAATTGTATTTACGTATTTTATTATTAAAACTATAAATATATTACTATGCGATAAATTAAATTTTAATATTAATAAATAGATATCAAAAATTTAGTTTTTTCATTGAAAATCAACTCTAAATACTTCTTTTATGAAGTTAGATAACAATCTGATATTACCCGAAAAGTATAAACAAATTAATCTGCAGTTGGTCTCTGAAATTTCTAAGCTTAACCATAGATTATTTTATTCAACAAAAATATTAATATGTACAGGCACTCTATAAATAAAAAGTTACAACTAATACATACATTAAACCAAACTTATAATAATTATACTACAGTATTATGAATCAGTAATCTAGTAGTAAGTAACTAACTTCGTTGTCGTCTCGGTAAGTAACTTCGTTGTATGCCATTGTTAATTGTAAAGTAAAGAAAAAATGAGTGCCACCCCTAATTTGTCGTTCCAATAAAAATCAATCAGCGTGCCCTGATGAGAGTTGATCCTTTACACTTGTGTGCGTTTGTCTATGTGTGTGTGAAGAGGGAATGTGGCTGATAAATTTTCGTACTGTTCTACACTTTATTCGCTTTGAGATAGAGTTGAAACTGGTTATTGAATTATTGTTCTTTGTTTGAGCATTTGAGATACAATTTGGTGGTTTTGTAGGGATGTTTTATAGCAGGATAATAATTGGTTGGTAATAGTTGAATTGAACGGTATTGGTTAGTATTCACGAGTAATTTACTAAAATGTTGTAAAGTATTACTGTACTATTATAATTGGTTCATTTTAGTTACCTTTGACTGGCCCGATAGCTCAGTTGGTAGTTGCCTTCTAAACTATGGGTTGTGGGTTTGAGTCCCACCCAGGACAAACGTTTGTGTGATGAATATCGATATTTGTTTTGTGTCTGGGTGTTATATTGTATTCTATGTATGTGTTTATTAACAAAAAAGTATCTAAGTGTTGTATCAGTTATCTGGTACACATAGTACCAGCTTTGCTTAGTTTGGGGCTAGATGGCGATGGCGGCGTGTGAAATGTCAAAACATATTTATTTATGAAAATGCAGTGTTTATGAAATATGTTACCATTTTGTTATGTATTTATTATTCAAAGTGCAATCGATGCACCTTTGCCAACGCAGTGGCACTTTATTAATTCTTGAAGCAATCAGCTGGACGGGTGATAATAAATTCTTCAAAGGCATTTTGTACTGCCAATGTGTTTATTTTGTGGGTTATTTATAGATTACACGAAATATGGATAAGAAATAAAAATATTTTAACAGTTGGCCGATCACGTAACTCGATTGCAATCAATAGAAACACAAATTTGTATGGACTTGACAGTTTGAATACGTAGTTTATGAGCATAGTTAGTATGAAAATTTCTCCTGTTGCTTTGCAAAGTTTCGTGATCACGCTCCAGGTCATTCCTCTAGGACACCATAGTCTGGCTATTTAGTTTGTAAAAAATCTAATCTACGTTCATAATGTATTTTTGGGGTCATTTGAACGATTTGATGTTAGAAAAATAAAGTACTTAGTTGAGTTTTCATATGATTATTTTGAAACGTCACCTCATATTAGTGTCGTCAAAAAAGTGTTCTTGTTGATTTTGGGATTACACCGCGCCTTAAAGAACTAGATGGCGCTGTGTGAAATGTTAAAGATACATTTTGTCATGACACGTGAATCATCGGTGCAAGCATCTGTCGTAAGTGTAATTGCGACACATTAATTACTTTTAGTAGCATGTAGTTGATGACTAATTTAATTACAGATTAGTAACGGTATCTGGTTTGCGTTCGGTATATTTGAAGATAAGTTTTTTATAAAAATTATTAGTATCGGGTTTATAGCCATAATCTATCATATAATCTAGATTTGGAATGATTAAGAAAATTTACGTCGATTTAGGAGTAAGACGTTTGCAGTTATTTCACTACTACAGCCTACATCTACTATTTCCATCATTGTGTACTTGTAAAGGAAAAACTTATGTTAGCTGTCAGTGTTAGGGTTGTATTATCTATATCTGTAGCTGACCGTGGCAGTTCGCGTTTGATTGTGGAAACGCTATAAATGTTTTACTTAATTCGTGGCTTTCATTTTGCCACACGACTTTATCATGTATTATATATACTTCACTAGAGCAGGTAGGTGCCTGTTTTCTCTGATTTTTCACGTCATCCTAATTCCTATCGCACGCTACACTGAATCTGAATTGGACAGACTGTTTAATTACAACTATTGCTACATTAACGTTACTAAAACAATTTTCAGCATCCCCGTATCATTTTACTACACAATTAGAGCCATTATCACTCAATAAGACGATCAAATAGAATAAACACGTAATAACCATTACATCCACGTACTCACCATTAAGTACGTATATCCGACCGCTCGAATTCAGTTTCAGAACCAATCAGAATCTAAACATCCATCTGGTTGTTACAGGAAGCAACATCAAAGGCCACAACATCAAACACTGCAATCCCGAGTGGACTATTAAACGCTGAATCAATCATAAAAACAAACATGTTAAATGTGCAGTAACACACATGAGCGAGGTTAAGAATAGAGACATGCAGACAGTAGTGTCCTATGCAACTGATTTAATAGACGCAGATAGCAAGCTAGAACATAATGCTAACGATTCAGGATACGATTGCGACAGGCTCAGTCCAGATGAGAAAATCAACGTTGACGATGACGTTGAGGAAGAACTGGTTATAGATCAAGACGAATCTCTAACTGAGATTGAAAGGAACGAAAAGGAACCTAGTGAAATTGAAAGCAAAGACCCGGAGCTATCATGGCATCCGCACGTGTACGGGAAACCACCTAAAAAGCCAACGCCGCACACAATAGAATACATTCTAGGTCTTGAGAAGAAGTCAAATGTGAGTCAGCTTATGAGCGTGAAGAGATTCGAAAAGCCGTATTCATACCATGAGAAAAGTGTTCAAGTAAATGATGATAAGAAAGTGATGAGTGTTCATAAGAATAAGCTGCAGGAACAGTTGCTGCAGAGAGGGGTTAGGACTAGTGAGTGTGAGTTTGAAAATGTGTACTTTAAGGGTGAGGAGCCTTTGAACCTGTCAGTGCCAAAGTCGAAAGATTCTCCGGGGTGGAGTGCTGATGACGACAAAAACTGTAAAGGTAAGTTGAATGATATTTTTAGACTATAATAACAAAGACATTCTTAAATAATTTTTTTGGAGAGCGGTCTTATTGTCTCCACAAACGCTCTGCATCAATAAACTATCTTAATATCTCATACAAACAAAAAAACATACACATAAATATTTTTAAACGGTTTATATAGTGAATTCATAAGCACATTCCTGAACTAGTTGTTCACTGTGTTTCAGGAGTCGGTGGCATCTCCTATTTAACATCTACATATGATTTATGTTAGAACATGTGTATGTGAACATTTACTGCTCAAACTAATAAGGAAAGTTTTAATTCTTCCTAAAATATTTCATTCTATAGAAATTACCTTTCTTTTTAAAATTTGTAATGTTATATTGACTTTGATTTTTCTGGATGTGGAAAATAATTGTTAATGATTCAAACCTGACGAGATTAGGAAATAAATGTATTACAGTAGTTGTTTTACTACACAGCTTATAGTATTTCAATTATGAAACTACCGGCTTCATACGAACGGTAGACATAAGGATTTCTTACTTGCTGAAGTAACCTCATGCCGATATAAATGTGCCTAAAGCTTATTACCAAGTCATGTTCACTACCCACTGCACCAAGCTTGAAGCTACACTAACAGTAGTTCCACAGGGAATAGATTTCCTGTCGTCGTAGGTAATTTTAAACAGAGCTTCATATTTTCTCTTCATCAATCAATCATACAAACAATTTTACTGTAGCACTGAAAAAGAAATAGTGCTTTGACAATTTTAGCCCAAAAAGCCTAAACGGATACAAACAATTAAAACTTGTAATATTGAACTGATGCTATATCAATTATATCATCTTTAGAATTACCAAGTTGAAATGGCAAAGTTCGATATGATAAGATTTTACACTAGTGGATGAAAGGGGGATTAAATTTACATGAAAAACCGTATTTGAAACCACGTCTTTAGCTAAATTATTCTATAAAATACGTTTAATATAAGACTTTCAAATAGGGAATTTTATATAGCTCTTAGAATGAGCAAGTTGAAATGGCAATGGACTGGCCACATCGCTCGTAGAACTGACAACCGATGGGGAAGGTTCTCGAGTGGTGACCACGCACTGGAAGACGCAGCTTAGGTCCCTTACTGATAGACTGATGATCTGCTGGGTGATCACGTAACTCCATTGCAACAAATAGAAACACAAATTTGTATGCATTTGACAGTTTGAATACGCAGTTTATGTGCATAGTTAGTATGGAAATTTCTCCTGTTGCACCCCCCTTGGTTCCAGCGTTGACCTGATGGATGCAGGAGGCAAGTAGATGCTCTAAGTAGCGATCTGTGACGCATATGTTCAGTAGTTGGCTTCAGGCTGTTTGTTGATGATGACGAGTAATCCTGATATAGTTAAAAATTTATTGCCAGGATGATGTACCTAATATTATAAAAAATTAGACCAAAATATGAAAATTTCATTTTAAATCGACATATTTAATTTATATTGCATTATTATAATCTCTAAAATATACCCATATAACAATAATCACTTATCAAATTGACCATTGAAACTTATCTATCGGTTTATTATATTTTATGTTTTTACTATCTTAATATTATTTAAACGGTATGAATTACATAGATAATTTTAATGCAGTGACCTTCACCGCATTTCTACATAAAGCCATAATTAAATTACGTGTTATTACAACAGGAAATTTATATCTATTATTTTAATGCATTTTATCGAATTATCACTTTATAATTAGCGAATTGAATGATCATTTTATATTTGATAACTGGCTGTTGAAATGTAGTTTTGGTAAATACTTAAAGTACTTATCCATGTCACAGTAAAGTACTTAAGTAGGTTTTTTATATACGCACATGTATATATTACGAATCTCAATTGAAGGGGTGAGAATACAAAGGATTTAACTGATTTTTTTGACAAAATGACTTATGTATATTGTTGGATTCAGCGAGAAATTATCTTCAGTAATACATTCTCAAAATACCAAAATGAGGCTTAAATCTCGAGATTTTGAGTCTAAAAATGGTTTATCTGTCACTGGAATACAGTTTGCTTAGCATAAAAACATTTCTATATTTATTATATTATATTTTTACAGTAATTGTATGAATTAGTACTATATTTAGTAATTTTAAATAGAATTAAAACATTTTCAAGCAACTGAAACTTACATAAACCTTTTCTATTACCTTATAAGCACTCTACATTAAAATGACGCCGTTGACGTTTAAAGTGAATTTCCTCGAAACTGTCAATTTGACAGTTAAACCCTTTTTATTCTCAACCCTTCAATTGATTTACTTTAAGTAGGTTTTTTTATATACGCACATGTATATATTACGAATCTCAATTGAAGGGGTGAGAATACAAAGGATTTAACTGATTTTTTTGACAAAATGACTTATGTATATTGTTGGATTCAGCGAGAAATTATCTTCAGTAATACATTCTCAAAATACCAAAATGAGGCTTAAATCTCGAGATTTTGAGTCTAAAAATGGTTTATCTGTCACTGGAATACAGTTTGCTTAGCATAAAAACATTTCTATATTTATTATATTATATTTTTACAGTAATTGTATGAATTAGTACTATATTTAGTAATTTTAAATAGAATTAAAACATTTTCAAGCAACTGAAACTTACATAAACCTTTTCTATTACCTTATAAGCACTCTACATTAAAATGACGCCGTTGACGTTTAAAGTGAATTTCCTCGAAACTGTCAATTTGACAGTTAAACCCTTTTTATTCTCAACCCTTCAATTGATTTACTGGTAAAAAAAGCTATATATAGCATTTGTTGCACGAAATTAGTAAAGAATAATCAAACCGATGATAAAAATATAGTAATAAATAATTCGATTCCCGCTGCAGGGCCTGCAGGACAAATATTTGTGCACAGAAAAAAAATGCAAATACTTGTTGTAAGTCTGGGTGTTGTGGGACCATGATCCTCGTAGTTCCTGGGTCCCTAGACACAGGGAATTCTAGTTAGGGTCTAGGAACTATGTATGTGATCGTTGGGTGTTATTATTTTTTATTATTATGGCCAACCGCCCTCATGCCTTAAAAAGTTCTCATCACAAAATGACTATCAAAACTTCACACATACACAGGCACACTATCAAACGATGGCCATTACCCGCAGCCGACAATACTTACAAAGACCGTCAAACGAGCATCAATTAGCCAACATCGACATTCGCCACCCACGGGGTTCCGTGAAGTAGCCAAATGCGGCCACAGTGCAGTTATATACAGTAGACAAAGTAACGGAAAGCAGAGTTATTGTTTTGCAAATAACTGAATGTTCAACAATAATTACTATAATTGCTTAATCTGATTATTAAATACTGACACAGTTAAATTAAATCAAATTACGAATATTTGTACGCTTGTAACTATGGGCAGAATTATGTGCCATCTTTGCAATATTGTAACCCAAAATTCTTACAAACTAATTATTTCATTTCATTTCAATTTCAACTTTGATTGCATTGCAACAGAAGCATTTCTAAGTTCAAAATTTCCACAGTAACTATGCACATAAACTATGTATTGAAACTGTCAAATACATATAAATTTGTGGGTCTATCGATTGCAATCAAGTTACGTGATCGCCTAGCAGATGTAAAATCAACAAATGCCTCATTTTTTTCTAATAAATCCAATGGCTATGTAGTAATTGCACCCTGTGTCATAATTTAAATAAAAACCTAGAATATTTTCACAATACATTTTACGTCTATTCATTCTCGATCTATAACTGTTATCATTGCTTCTCGCTCGCACAAGTGATCTCTTTCATAATATCTCCTTTCTTCAAGTTTCCCTACCTACCACAGTCTCTGTGTCATCGAAACACCGCAAAGACTATAAACCAACCTAGTTGTAAATCAGAGTCAATTAGACGCGGGTACCTATCGGTTTTAGGAGGGTAATCTTTCATGGTGGACTCTCATTTAGGATTTAGGTCCCTATGGAATAGGAGATATACTATATTTTTTTGTAGAATGATAATGGAAAATACTTGGGATGAGTCAGTTTTATTTAGTAATCTCAATTTACTCTAGGGCTTTATTAGGAAGGTAATTAATTTGAAATTCGATGACTCAGTTTATTTGATTGTTTATATTTAGAGCTATTGTATAGAAAGTTGTATCAAAGCATAATTACAATAAAATACGCTGCGCTAAAAAAGAGCGTTGGCAAAAATTTTAAACACTTGCAGCAGAAACACTGTTTTATTGTGATAGTTGTTTGTAATTAACAATCTACCTACTCATTACTTATTTAGTGGCAGTTCAATGGCTAGGCATGGAATAAGCCGAATAAAACAAAAATCATTCTTATTTTCATTAAGTATGTAATAATAATAATAACGCCCAACGATCACATACATAGATCCTGAACCCTAACCAGGATTCCCTGTGTCTAGGGACCCAGGTACAAAGTCAAAGTCAAAATATTTATTGCAAATAGGATATTTTTAGAACTTTTACAAGTCAAACTTATATTACGTACTTAAAATTAAGTTATTTTACTAAGCATATAAAATTACAAAGTGCTTATTGTTAAATAACGAATAAGAACTAAGAGGACCATGGTCCCACAACACTCAGACACAGAACAATTATTCGCGCTTTTTTTCTGTGCACCATTGCTGCTGCGGGAATCGAACCAGCCGCCTCCGGGTTGTGAGCCAGTTCAACCACCACACCATAGAGGCTGTCAAAAATCAATATCCGACTTACAAAATCCTCTTTTAATATTTATTTATACAATGACTAAATTGTATTTGATTATCTGCACCTTATAGCTTAGTAAAATTACGAAGATCTAATAAATGATTTTAAAAGTTATAAAATAACCTTAAAATAATAGGTCTTTACCTATGAAATTGCCGTATTGCAGTACTGACTTTTTCAAACAAAAAAAAGTTTTGATTGGTTATGAATTCTAAATTCAAATTAATTTTGTTTTAAAAATATGACATTCTATTTACAATATAAGTCTTTTGTTTATTGATTAGCGTTGTATTTTCATTACATTTCAACATTTTTCCTCATAATGGATACTTTGAAATTTCGTGTAATTATGGAATATGAGTTCCGTCGTGGCACCAACGCGGCACAAACGACACGTAACATCAACGACGTTTACGGAGAGAACTGTACAAACGAACGTACAACCCGTTATTGGTTTGCTCGGTTCCGTTCTGGGAATTTTGACTTGAAAAATGAACCTCGTGGTCGTCCGGAAACTTTGGTCAACAATGATGAATTAAAGGCGATTGTGGAAGCTGATGAATCTCAATCTACAGCTGAGCTGGCAGCAGCTTTTGATGTTAGCATCAAAACAATATTGGTCCATTTGCGACAGATTGGCAAGATAAAAAAGCTTGATAGATGGGTGCCCCACGAACTTAACGATCGCCAGCGCAACGTACGCGTCGAGACTTGCCTTGCGCTGCTTAACAGGCACAGAAATGAAGGAATTTTGAACCGAATTGTTACGTGCGACGAAAAATGGATTCTTTTTGACAATCGAAAGCGCTCAGCAAGTTGGTTAGATCCTGGTTCGGTACCAAAGCAATGTGCAAAACGAAAAATGACCCCTAGAAAGGTGATGGTCACAGTTTGGTGGTCTAGTGCTGGTGTGATTCATCACAGCTTTTTACAAAACGGCGAGAGCATTACTGCAGATGTGTACATTGAAGAACTGACCACAATGATGGCGAAACTCGCACGTCTCCAACCAGCTTTGGTCAATCGGTCGTCTCCACTGCTACTTCACGACAACGCGCGACCCCATACTGCACAACAGACCGTCTCTAAGCTGCATGAGTTGGGTTTGGAAGCTCTTCTTCATCCGCCATACTCACCAGATCTTGCGCCTACCGACTATTACTTTTTCCAAAATTTGGACAACTTTTTAGCGGGAAAAAAATTCAATTCCCGAGAGGCAGTACAAAACGCCTTTGAAGAGTTTGTTGTCTCCCGTCCTGCTGATTTTTTCAAGAAGGGCATCCATAAACTGCCACAGCGTTGGCAAAGATGCATTGATTGCAGGGGTGATTACTTTGAATAAAAAAATAAATAAGTTAGAAAAAAAAAATACTTTAACTTTTTTCAAACAAAACGGCAATTTCATAGGTAAAGACCTAATAATATTTCTTAGTGGTTAATCGACCTCCCGAATCCTCTCGATGATCCCTCCCGTTCGTTGTAAAGCTGCACCATACTTTTTACTACCAGCAACAGTTGTGGCGTGTTTTTATACGACCGTTCATTGCCTTTGTTTGTGAACATTGTGTTTAACAATGTGCGGTTAATTTGAGGAATTGAAAGCACTTCGGGGTTATTGGTGCGACGTAAAGCGGTTTTTGGAAGTGTTAACGTAAAACTATCGTATACATCAGTTGTTACGGTCTTAATGATTGTTGATGGACGTATTGAAAATAAGGGTAATGTTCTTTAAAATAAGGGTAATGTTCTTTAAAATAAGGGTGATGTTCTTTAAAAGTAAGTGGTAGTTAAGCTGTTGTAAAATTTTGAATAAACAAGTATAAGCTACCAGTTTCTGCCCTATAGGAAACGAAGATTTTTTAAAATAAATAATTCAACGACACGTTTTACCCTCTTAGGGTTGGAATTTCGAAAAACCCTTTCTTGATGGATACCCACACTTTACAAAGTACACACCCTCCAAATGTCAAGTCTTCAGGACCAGCGGTTTAGGCTGTGCGTTGATATATATAAGTCAGTCAGTCAGTCGAATTTTACATGTACAGAGTCATCAGCTCATATCGTACCCGCTACTGGGAAACAGGCTTCTTTCACAGGGATATAGTAGCTCATAATCCACCACGCCAAATGTGGGTAGGTGGATGACACAACTTGAATTTCATGATTCGTGAGTTTCCTCAATTTTGGAAACCAGCATGTTCGTTCACATTAAATGTTGGTGCAAGAGCGGGATTCGAACCATGGATGCGCTGCCGCTGAGCCATACTTGCTCTGAAAAAATCAAAAAAATAACTCCACTACTCTGTTTGTGGCTTTCATTGGAATTACAACGCTGAACATTGTAGCAAACATCAACGAACTTTCAAATGCATCACAGTAAACTACGCCTTAATGTCGCTACCTAATATATTCTGTTTACATTCTAATAGTAATATTATATAAAATATAAATAATGCTGTGTAATAGCTACTATCTAATTCATTACAATGTACTGGCATCTTTAGAAGGGAGCCAAACTATAAACAATAATTATTGCTTCCTCAAGCAAATGTTCAACAATGTTGTGTTGTAATATAAACAGTATAATCAATTAAGGTAAGTGTCGAGCTTATAGTCGCTTTTGAGGATCTGGTTGCAATTATTTTCGATAGCCAGGACCACAGAGCAGGAAATGAGGCTTCGCACCTCCGAAAATCACGCTTCGGTGCTTTTCCTGCTCTATGGCCAGGGCTAATATTTGATCATAGTGATTATTAATTTTAAATGAGATAATTTGAATTTGACCTACTCATGTTTTAAATTTGAGTTAAAATTGAAATTCAAAGTCCTAAGTCAAAGTCAAAAGATTTATTGCAAATAGTCTGTTTTTAGCACTTTTACGAGTAAAAATTATATTAGGTACTTAAAATTAAGTTATTTTACTAAGCATGTAACAAAGAGCTTATTGTCAAAACCCTAAACAAAGTTTTTTTTTTAATGTTATGGAATGATGTGACGAGCTAGTCGTTCACCTGAAGTTAAGTTAACACGGCCGCCCATAACAGAACAGCGTCACTCGGAACTCCCAACATGTAAAGTTTCGCATGACTGCTGCACTGCGCACATCATCCTGTGACATCAGCATAGTCTGGTAAGATTATTCGACTGTGAGATCAGATCATAAAGTCTCATTTGCCCAGTAATTTCACTAGCTACAGTGCCCTTCAAACCGGAACACAGTAGTGCTCGCACACTACTGCTTGGCGGCAGAATAACTGGCAAAGCGTTGGCAAAGTAACTGCAAAAACTGCGTCTTGTCTCACTAAGTACATACTGACTGTCCTTGTTCATACTAACTATAATATAACGTACAAAAGTAAATTTTTCTCTTTATTTGAAAAGACTAAACCATTTGTTGAAATTTTAAACATCGATTTTATAAAACTGACCCCGAAATTCGTCTTTTTCCCAGACTGTTGCAAGTTTACAAAGTATCAATAATCCCTTAAACTTCTGAAATCAATTACCCAACATTGTTGCAATATAAACAGTAACTCAGTATAGAACAGTAGCGGAGTATGCGCATCAAACTGCTCGATGGTAATTCCCGATCATTACTCGAGGTTATTGCCCGTCATTAAGTTTCCGCAGTCTATTTGTCAATCGCTGAGGCTTATTCCGGACGTTCGGAGAAACGATTATACTGTGCAGTGCTAAAGTTAAATGCAGTAACGCGTGTAAGCTGTATTTTGAAGATAAATTGTGAAGTTTAATGATACTATACTACTTTAGAGATATGCTTTTCTGTTGAATAATATTTGATTAAATCGATGTTAAGGTTTTTAGCAATGTACTATCATATTAATGACCATCCTATGAATTGTACGATAAAAATCACAAAGTAAAAAAACGAGTGCGCTTAGACCCCATGACTGAAGTCAAACTTATTTAGTTTAGCTCCAATTATCGGCTGGTATAACACTGTTGTTGCTTTGTTAATATTAATGTAAATTTTGATAATTTTCAAATTTCGAATTTAATCTGCTTATTGCCTGTTGTTTCCACCAACCATTCGTACTACCGTTAGTAATACGGCAATAATTTTATCCCGTAGTAAGTAATACTGAAAATAGCGGGTTTCCCTTACTGATTATAGTGCGTCAACTATGACTTCAGCTAAATCCCGCCTTGCTTTGCTCTTGCCTCCATATCGTTGCGTTTTAATCGACCGTCAAACACTAGCATGACTGGCACCACTATAATGCTTTCGTTCCTATTTTGAATTCTAAGCCTCTTAAGTTAGAGCCGTTAAGTTGGTGCGACTGGTAAAGTCGATTTCAAATCACAAACGTCCATATTCGTCGAAACAGCTGTGCCAGTCTGCCAGTGCTTAGGGTTGCCAATTTAATTTTAGAAAATAATTTATACGGATCAGTGATGTTAAATGCGAGTTTAGTGTTGCCAGTTTTCGATTGGGATTTATTTTAGCTGTCATGTCAATCCAGGGTTGAATCGTTAAAGGATTTAGGTTATGTTGGCGAAACGATCTAAATGGCTGGTGATTAATTTATCAAAATAGTTGAATTTATCTGATTTGAAATTCCGGACTGATTATTATGTTTACAAATTTAATGTTTTCCATCAATTTCATAGCTTATAGGTATTATTTCAATAGATATATAAAATTATCTGCATTTAGTGATAGCAGTACTTATGCGATAATTGAACACAATTTTAAATATGAACGCTTACTCATGAGATTATATCGCTGATATTACTTATATTAATTTGCACCTATCCACTCTAATTTTGAATCAAATGTTTTGTTTTTGATGTTTAAATTAATAAAAGATACGAATTTAGCATAATAGTGCTATATATGATAACGAGCTTCTGCCCGCAGCTTCGCCCGCGGCGTGGCCTATGGGAAAATAATTCAACCACCCATTTCACCCTTTTAAGGGCGGAATTTCGAAAAACCCTTTCTTAGCGGATGCCTACGTCATAATATAATTTCAGCCCGATCCGTCCAGTGGTTTAGGCTGTGCGTTGATAGATCACTATGTCAGTCAGTCAGTCACCTTTGAGTTATATGTATTTAGATATAACACCACTTCTATGGAAGGTTGCCTAAAGAGTGTCGCATGGTACTCGGGCAGGCAGAAAAAGTTTATTGTGCGATATTTATGTAATTAATTTATATTTATTACTTACTTACTTATAACCTTATCATCATTATTAACAGCGTCCACTGCTGAACATAGACATCCAACGTAACCTAACCTAAGCATTATTATAACGAATGCAAAATAAGTAGTTATCTAAAATATATACCTAATGTAGTAATTTTATGTGTTTCAATATTCCGATTGTTTCAGCTGCCAAAAACTGGTCAGTAGATACTTGTAATGGCTAGATTTGAGTATTAAAAAAAAATCTTTATTGTAAATTTTTTTTAATCTTTGAATTTATGATTTTTTTGTTATGCTTTATAATCTACGTTTACGAAACATAACGTAATTTTTTGATAAAATAAATTACTGATCATGATCACTAATGTAATGATTGATCATGACACTCGTTTATTTAGTAAAAGCATTAAAAAGTCGAATGCCTCACCTTAATTTCGGTTATCTAATTATATATTATATGACTCAAAAGTGACTGACTGACATATATAGTGATCTATCAACGCACAGCCCAAACCACTGGACGGATCGGGCTGAAATTTGGCATGCAGGTAGATGTTATGACGTATTCATCCGCTAAGAATGGATTTTTGAAATTCCACCCTTAAGAATGTGAAATGGGTGGTTGAATTATTTTCCCATAGGCCACGCCGCGGGCGAAGTTGCGGGCAGAAGCTCGTGTTTAAATAAAGTTCGATGATAAATTATTGTCATCACTTTTGTAGGAAATTTGAGGTAACTTTGTCATTGATAGAGTCATGTCACGATTAAGCAATTTTTACCAACCGACTTCAAAAAAATGAACGAGGTTCTCATTTTTTTTATTAAAACGGTTTTTTATGTTTGTTACCTCAGAACTTTCTACTGGGTGAACCAATTTTGATAATTTGAAAGCCGATGCTGACCCATTTCTTTTAGTCCAATTTTGACAATGGCATGCATGAAAAAAACCATATACATTAGAAGTCGTTATTTACGCTTTGCGTTTGTTTATTATTATTTTTAGTCAAATATTTTAACAGAAATCAATAGTGACACCCCTAACTCCGTGTTCGCCGCACGATGCCTGCAATGGAGCGACGATGGCATAATTTGTTGAACCCTGTCCGGAGCGCCGTGTTTAGACTAGGATTAGGCATAAATCGATTTATATCTGGACTCTGCACTTGATCTTTGAATGTATTTTTTTTTTGTTTTCACCAGTTTCGAATTCCACGATGGAGTGGATTTTCGTAATGACTCTTGTGTTGATACAATTAGCTCAATGTATCCCTGTCCAAGAATGGAAATTAAACTGCACCGCCACTGTACGATTTCAAGGATTTTTTCTGCAGAAAATAAATATAACCGCATCGTCACTTACCATCAGGTGAGATAGTGCGCAAGCCTGTAAAACAATAAAAAAAAAACAGTTTTGAATTTACTAGCAACACTGAATTGACCTTCAACCAATCACAGAAGTTGTCAGACGGTCAAGTAAAAACCCTTTGGTGAAAACAGGTTTTACTTTTAGTTTCTCAATTGCTATTTATATTGAAAGGTGCGTAATTTTTTATAATACTTTTATTATATATCAAGAATTCAAGAAAAGATTTTGTTGCCTATATTATTAGTACACAGCAATAACTATCGTTTTTAAATAATAGGTCTTTACCTATGAAATTGCCGTATTGCAGTACAGACTTTTTCAAACAAAAAAAAGTTTTGATTGGCTATGAATTCTAAATTCAAATGAATTTTGTTTTAAAAATATGACATTCTATTTACAATATAAGTCTTTTGTTTATTGATTAGCGTTGTATTTTCATTACATTTCAACATTTTTCCTCATAATGGATACTTTGAAATATCGTGTAATTATGGAATATGAGTTCCGTCGTGGCACCAACGCGGCACAAACGACACGTAACATCAACGACGTTTACGGAGAGAACTGTACAAACGAACGTACAACCCGTTATTGGTTTGCTCGGTTCCGTTCTGGGAATTTTGACTTGAAAAATGAACCTCGTGGTCGTCCGGAAGCTTTGGTCAACAATGATGAATTAAAGGCGATTGTGGAAGCTGATGAATCTCAATCTACAGCTGAGCTGGCAGCAGCTTTTGATGCTAGCATCAAAACAATATTGGTCCATTTGCGACAGATTGGCAAGATAAAAAAGCTTGATAGATGGGTGCCCCACGAACTTAACGATCGCCAGCGCAACGTACGCGTCGAGACTTGCCTTGCGCTGCTTAACAGGCACAGAAATGAAGGAATTTTGAACCGAATTGTTACGTGCGACGAAAAATGGATTCTTTTTGACAATCGAAAGCGCTCAGCAAGTTGCTTAGATCATGGTTCGGTACCAAAGCAATGTGCAAAACGAAAAATGACCCCTAGAAAGGCGATGGTCACAGTTTGGTGGTCTAGTGCTGGTGTGATTCATCATAGCTTTTTACAAAACGGCGAGAGCATTACTACAGAGGTGTACATTGAAGAACTGACCACAATGATGGCGAAACTCGCACGTCTGCAACCAGCTTTGGTCAATCGGTCGTCTCCACTGCTACTTCACGACAACGCGCGACCCCATACTGCACAACAGACCGTCTCTAAGCTGCATGAGTTGGGTTTGGAAGCTCTCCCTCATCCGCCATACTCACCAGATCTTGCGCCTACCGACTATTACTTTTTCCAAAATTTGAACAACTTTTTAGCGGGAAAAAAATTCAATTCCCGAGAGGCAGTACAAAACGCCTTTGAAGAGTTTGTTGTCTCCCGTCCTTCTGATTTTTTCAAGAAGGGCATCCATAAACTGCCACAGCGTTGGCAAAGATGCATTGAGTGCAGGGGTGATTACTTTGAATAAAAGAAATAAATAAGTTCGAAAAAAAAATACTTTAACTTTTTTCAAACAAAACGGCAATTTCATAGGTAAAGACCTAATATAAACTCCGCCATTTTGTTTTTATTTCCTTTCATGTTACCGATTAGCGATGGCCACATATAGAATACGATAGTTTGTTTAATAGGGCTATTAAATTTTTATTTGCTTCTTTACAAGTTTATTGGTCGAATAATATTGTGAGGAACCTCGGATGGTTTCCCCCTTTTTGGCTTTTAGGGCTTTTGCGTGACATTTATGGTAACATCGGAGATAGAGTTATTAATTGGTATGGACGGTATTTAAAGTAGTTAAATTTAGAGGTTAATGTCTTAATAAATCAGATACTAGATATAATATAATAGTGAGATTAAAAAAAAACTAAATTATAACAGAGACAGATATAGACTAGATGGTAGGACTTTTCTGCAAAGTTCGTCTAGGTAGGCACCACCGCCAAGCCGTAGTGCGCAAGCACTACTGTGATCCGGTTTGTACATTGTAGGTAGTGAAATTACTGGGCAATTGAGACTTTAGGATTTGATCGCAGTCTTATTACCAGACTGTGCTGATGTCTCAGGATGATGTGCGCAGTACAGTGTCACGCGAAACTTTTTTTGGAGTTCCTAGTGTTCTGTTATGGGCGGCCGTGTCGCTTAATATCAGATGAACGACAAGCTCGTCACATCATTCATTAATATTTAAAAAAAGACAAGCTGTCTGCCTGCCTGATGGTGAGTAGTTACCGTGTCGCCTATAGATACATGCAACACCGGGGGCGCTGCCGATGCGTTGCCTACCTTTTAATACTTACCTTACCTTTGCTGACTTACCTTTTAAGATTATAGTTTTACTTTAAGCCGTCGGGTCATATTTTTTCATACTATTATTAGGTACCTATTAAATCTTGTAAACTGTTTGTAAATCGTTGAATATTGGTGTATTAAGTTGACTAGAATTTGACAAATGATATAAATATTATAGGTGCACATAACAGATCATAGAAAATACTTCTTAAATACACCTTCAATGCATAAATGCACGAGAATCTGGTTGTTATTGCTATATTGAATAATTGCTACTTATTTACTTTCTTCAGTTACTTTATTTAATGACAGGATCATAAAGTTATTCAGCCCTGCCACTAGACTGCCTAGTGCCTACTACCTAACAATTTTATTTGCAGCATTTTGATGCAATCGCTGTTAAAAATACTTTAAAAAGAACATTTCTTTTTCATTTAACATTCTTTTGATTATAGAGCAATTTGTAGACAGTAACTGTTGCAAATGAATACGCCATTTTACGTAACCACAGGTCTTGGACGAATGCTGTCATTTATTAATGATTTCAGTGTAGCATAGTTTTTGAAATCATAATGTATGGATAGGTGTATCTACTACGTTATTTAGCAACGGTTCGTGATATTGCAGTATTGATTTAAGTAATCGGTTAGGAAAAAAGAACTGATTGTGTACCAAGGGAGCAAACTGTTTTAAGGCAATCACGGGCTAATTCCATCCATCCTTTCCGAAACGCTTGTCTGCCACCGTTTCTTGAGCCGACTTCAACTGCAATAAAATATTTAGCCCTGACTGAAAAAAAAAATTTAGCTCCATCTCTCTTGCCCCTACAGTAATATACGAAACGTGACTCTTTCTTTCTATCTTCACGTAAGAGGGAAATATAAGCAACTTCCGTTCGCCTCACCAGCTCACCCCCAAGCGTGGATAAAGAAGTTTTACTTCAATAATGCTTAAATATCTCTGAGTATTCATGAATTGTATCTATTATAGGTACACGTTACTTATAAGTACCGACTGGCCCGATAGCTCAGTTAGTAGTAACCCTGCCTTTTGAACTGTGGGTTGTGGGTTCGATTCCCACCCAGGACAAACATTTGTGTGATGAACATATGTGTTTGTTCTGTGTCTGGGTGTTATATTGTATTATATGTATGTATTTACAAACAAAAAGTATCTAAGTATTGTATCAGTTATCTGGTTCCCATAGTACAAGCTTTGCTTAGTTTGAGGCTAGATGGCGTTGTGTGAGATGTCCACACATATTATTATTATTATTATTTAAGTTAGTAGTGTGCGATTGTGATTTACCATCATGTAGCTGCTAGTGTAGACTCAGAAGCAATGTCGCCGTGATTAAAGCGCGTAGTCAGGCCCTGACAGCCTTATTAATAAACGGGTATTAGTTTCGGATTAGTTACTTCCGCTTTTGTCCTTTTTTTGCTACTGGAATATTTAGCTGGATCGAAAGAGACAAAAGATGGTGTAACGAGTCTAAAGCTAGTTCGTGTTTATTAATAAGGCTGTGAGGGTCTACAAGGTCAGGGCCTACAACACACGATTATTTACACATATAGAGTAGTAACAACAAAGAAAAGTAAAGAAGAATTTAAAAGAGTGTTGTAAATAAAACAAAGAGCATCTCTTAAACCGAAATTCAGCAGTTTTTTTGAGAGAGAAGAATTAATTCTCCTTTTTTCAATACACATCGTAATATTTCATCACCTTTTCTGTTCAATTCACGCTCTCGTGCAATAGGCGCCACTCAGTGCTGCCACCCAGAAAAAACATTGTTTAATTTGGAAAACAGGACTAATAAAATAAAAAAATAAATATTTGTGGACATTTCACACAGCGCCATCCAGCCCCAAACTAAGTAAAGCTTGTACTATGAGAAACCGATAACTGTTACAATACTTAGATACTTTTTGTTTGTAACAAATACATAAAATGCAATATAACACCCAGACACAGAACAAACACTATCTTATGCTTATCACACAAATATTTGTCCTGGGAATCGAACCCAAAACTCACAGTTCAGAAGGCAGAGCTACTACCAACTGAGCTATCAGGCTAGTCACAATTTAAAAAATCAATAATTTCAAACAAGTTACGTAATGAAACTGATTTGATGTTTCAGTTGATCTATGACATGCTTGGATGAGTTGTTGTATTTATACAGCAAAACCTCCCAGTGAAAATGTTAAAAAGGACTATTAAAAATTATACTTACTGCTGATTTCGATCACTCACTGTCAACTAATAAATGTTTATTAGTCACGTCACAATCGTATTACGTAATGATTCCGCTCAGACGATCGATATTATAATCGTGATACAATCGGCGCCGATCGTGATACCGTAATTGGCGTTTTACAATCGATAATGGGGTGTAATCGATTTATAAGTGAGAGCTTTTTATTATGTAAACCTACTAAGTACTTAATGGTTTATTTGTACACATTCATGGTTGTAATTATTTATTTGCTTATTATAATTGTTGTAATTGCTTTCGATTTTACTTTATTTACACTATTATACTCGTAGTTTTATTTTGAGGACGACCATGGTTAATTTTTCATAACTGCACTTATGGATTATCATCATCAGCTTATATTAGTCCACTGCTGGACATAGGCCTCTTCCAGGGCACGCCACTAAGCTCGGTCTTCGGCTCTATTTTTCCAGGTACTGCCAGCTACCTTGCGTATGTCATCGCTCCACCTTGTCACAGGTCGTCCTACACTACGTCTGCCGTCATCTTATGGATTATAACATTAATAAATTCTATAAAATATCATCTGGCTAAATATATTTCGATTCAAAGAGTTAAAGGTCCATAATGGATGAACAGACAGAAGTGGCATGGCAAAAAGTGTAGCTATGGAAACTTAAACATCCTTCCATCCTTGAATGAATTAAATACTGAAGTAGAGCGCATCAAATAAATATTTGTTACGTCTGCAGAACCAATACTGTCAATTAAATACCTACAATATTTTCATGACAGCCTCTGTGGTGTGGTAGTTGAGCAGGTCGGCTCATAACCCAGAAGCGGCGGGTTCGATCGCCGCGGCAGGATAAGTATTTATGCACAAAAAAAAAGTGCAAGTACTTGTTCTGAGTCTGGGTGTTGTAGGACCATCTCGTAGTTTTTGGGTCCCTAAACACAGGAAATCCTAGTTAGGGTCCAGGATCTATGTATGTGATCGTTGGACGTTATTTATTTATTTATAACTTTATGCCTATGTGGTCGCTATCCACCACGCTACTGTCAACTTAATAGGCACTGTTTTGAAGTGTTATCCAATGAATAAGCAAATGTGACGCAAACAGTTACTTAAAGTAAGGGCAATTAGACAAAAAAGCATCAAAAAACAAGCGCTAGAACTTCATTTGTTTATGTATCTTCCACTCCACGTACTTCCCAAAGTTTTAATTTCATTTTTCTCATAGTTTTACTGGCTTCGGATTGCAGTTGTATTTGACCTGTAATAGTTAGTTAGTTATATTGTTGTGATATGAAGAACACACACATAACCTGATTACGTGAGAACAGCTAATGCAGGCGAATGATCTCGATTGTTGACGTTAAGCTGACGGCATGTTGCTAAAGAGCGCGACCTGAAACACAAAAAGCAAACAATTAAAAATTTATCTTAGACATGAGAACAGTTGCAAGTTGCAACCAAAATCAAATAATATAATTAGGTTTTCTTTTATCAATTTTACAGATTCTAATTATACGATCCTTTGTAACTAAAAAGTGTGGTTATATAATGAGAAATCCAACGCATATAATCAGACGAACGATGAATACATATACAAATTGTCTAGGCCGAAAAATTATTATTCCAAAGAGCATAGAAAGAAAGAACTTAAAAATAAACATCATCTTTAATTTATTGATATAAACTGTTCAGGGTGTATTAGTTCATGTCAGATTAGCCACTTAATAATAATAATAACGCCCAACGATCACATACATCCTGGACCCTAACTAGGATTCCCTGTGTCTAGGGACCCAGGAACTACGAGGACCATGGTCCCACAACACCCAGACTCAGAACAAGTATTTGCACTGTTTTTTTCTTTGTACACAAATACTTGTCCTGCCGCGGGAATCGAACCCGCCACGTCCGGGCTATGAGCCAACCTACTCAACCACCACACCACAGAGGCCAAAAACTTTACTGTAATTAATCTTTCTTAACATTAGTATAATTTGCTAGCTTACAAATTTCTTTTGAAAATTAAGATGTAAAAGTTATAAAAATAAACACAATTATTGCCTATTTAACTAATTAATTTTGTCTTAATAAATCGAACTTTTGCGCAATCATTACGATGATTAATGTTTTGGCCAACGTTTAACTGCAACTCACTTATGTTAATTGACGATGCAGTCGAAGGTGTAGTACATTGGCCTATGAGAAGCCTATTCAATTTAGTCGAATAGAATAGCATATCTTTTATTAATATTATAAAGCGTTACAATTAGCATAAAATAAATAAAATGCTATTTTTAAAGAGACCCTATTTATTGGTCAGGAAACAAGAAAGCCGGGAGTGAGTTCCATTCCCTAACAGTTAGCATGATACATAAAAAGATACAGCGAAGCGCTTGTTGGCAAATGTACTACATAAGCGTGAATCAACTCACCTCGCCTTGGAGTCATATTATAGAAATGGAGGTAATGGATATTTATTTACCCGCTCCCGCTCCCGCTGCCGCTCCGCTCGTCACCATCACACCTACCTTACCCCACAATAGCAGCTGACAGGCACAATTAAAGAATCACACGTCTCGCCATTATTATATCAATTACACTGTGACGATACTCGGAACTGTATCGATGTCACCCACTGTGTTCCCATTAACTGTGACACTCAATTAGTACCTATCCATATGTTTTGAAATGACTTCAAAGAGGAGGTACACAATACAGTTGCATTTTTTAAAATGTTTGTTACCTCATATTAATATCTCTGCCATTTATAAACTGTTTTAAAAAATCTTTTTTATTTGGCAGAATATACTTTCATATTAAATCAATAGATTTTTTTTTCAAAATTGGTTTCTTATCGGTAAATTAATAATAATAATAATAACGCCCAACGATCACATACATAGATCCTGGACCCTAATTAGGATTTCCTGTGTCTAGGGACCCAGGAACTACGAAGACCATGGGTCACACAACACCCAGACACAGAACAAGTATTTGCGCTTTTTTTTCTGTGCACAAATACTTGTTCTGCTGCGGGAATCGAACCCGCCGCCTACGGGTTATGAGCCGACCTGCAAAACCACCACAACACAAAGTCTATCAAAAAAATTGTCGGTAGTTTGTTTTCTAAATCCAAATAACTGGATAGGTATGTATTATTATATCATCTAAATAGGTTTAGGTGATTGAAATCTGCTTAACCAATATTATGTAAATATGATAATTCACGCATATGTTAGTATAATTAGTTACCGGAAAAGCATAATTATCTGTACCACAATATACTAATATTTCCTTAACTTTTTAGTAAAAACAATAGCTAGATATTAAATTTTTTGCTCAGTTTTAATTAGTTATAAGAAACAAAAAAGTGAACCAAAAAAGTCATGGCGCGTGGCCTATAGGAAACGAAGAAAAAAATTCACAGATAATTCAACCACCTATTTCACCCTCTTAGAGGTGGAATTTCGAAAAACCCTTTCTTAGTGGATACCTGCAATTTACAAAGAGCACACCCTGCAAATTTCAAGTCTCTAGGACTAGCGGTTTAGGCTGTGCGTTGATATATAAGTCAGTCAGTCAGGACTTTGAATTTTGTATGTATAGACCGTGTAAATTCATTATGCGACATTCTTTTTTAGTACTTTGGTACTGAAAAAGAATGCCGCGTATTTTTACTCTCTCCTCGCAGGTGCCGTAAGAGTCGGCCAAGGGAATATCCAGGGAATATCCAGGGAATATCCAGGGAATATCCAGGGAATATGCAGGGAATAGACAGCAGCATTCTCCTCAGTACATTACATTAAAATGTCCAGGTATCACTAAGACGCCTACCAAACGTGGTGATTATTTCAGCTAATTTTCTAATACAAATCTTGTAAAAAACACCAATAGCTTAATAAAAAAAACCATTAAGCACCGTAAATAAAACACAAGGAACGTATAACCGTAACCGTGGGAACGCCACGTAGACGTGAAACAACAGTTTACACAACTCGGTTAAACAAACAACTGACAAATAAATCTTTAGTAGAGGTGAACGTGGCGTCCGGTAGAAGTATCCGGTTACTTTTTCTATCCGGAAAAATGTCGCCGTCAATGGATAAAAATCTAACCTAACACCAGTGCTCTAGTACAAAAAATTTCAGTTTGAAACTCCATCTGTTATCTTTGTAAGTAATGCTATAGATAATTTCATGTACGATATTGCTAATGGATAACAATAAGTGGTCATCCATTCGTAATTAACGTGCTTGTTTCAAGATATAGTTGAGTTTTTTTAATAAGACAATATTTGATCTGACTGGAAGCTTTCGGGTGACTTAAAAGTCGGTTGCCATTGTTGACCAAGTGATCAGTGATATTAGTTCTTTTGTGTTGTATTAGTAACAATTACGAGATCAAATGGCAGATAGTACTATGATAGATAATCATGATCGAAGGTACCATAATCTAATCTTTTAGGTATCTATATAGATTTATCTATTCTCAGCACAAACAAGTAAAATAATCGATAGATGTTAATACATTTTAAAACGTTATTGAAACTTTTTTAACGTTGTTGTCTGTAAGAGAATAGTGGAAGGCTTATAAAACCTGTATTTTGTAATATTGTCTGTATCCAACAGCTTAGGAACAATAATTTACTTTGTATTTGATATAAAATTGTTCAATGAATTCAGTTGCAATGAAGAGAATTCTAAGCAAAATATTTTTTCATTTGTTTTCTAAAACTTTAGACCCAAAATAAATCCGGCAAAAATTTCCGTCTCGTCTCTAGTCTATATATAAAGCCATGGACAGCTGGAAGGACGAGGGACACCTGTGGCAATTCACTAGATTTACGCCGGAAACTTTAAATTTTTAATGAGGAAACTGTAAAAGATAATTAACGAGTCTGCGGCAGCTTAGAAGTTGCGATTTAGAGATGCGAGAGGACAGTCAGTGATGTCATCTTTCATTCATTAGAATCTGGACATGAGGCGATAAAATTATATATAAATCTATAATAAACTCTATCAAGTAAATGACAAAATCGTTTCAGAATTGCATCACAATTATTATGATTTTTAGGCGTTTTATGTTAGCGTTGCGTCTTATATCAAGTCGTGTAAAGCGAGACATGGGAACTAATACTTATTAATATGGATGGGTGGAGTGATGATTCAGTTCCCTTAAAGGAATTACACTGTTTCTATGTCAGTTTCTATGGTGAACATTTTTTTTTGAAGGGGGAAATGCCCTCGCACTTCCCTGCCACCATGGGGGTGGTGGCAGGGGGTATGTGGGACTCGAACCCACTAAAACCCCCGTGAGCCCTCGTCCGCCGTACCGGGGCGAGAAGGGGTGACTGCAGTGCAGCCAGCTCGCCCCCGGCGTGTGTGTACCTCATTCAACACTAGCTAACCAAAATAAATTACAAGAAATGATACACAGTTCAATAAGAACAGTAGGTAGCAGTAGTAGTATACTGGCGGCAATGCTGGCTAAGAAATTACTGAGTATGTCTCAACACTATACTTTTTTACCAAATCGGCGTAGGCTGCTGTTTTGTATTTCTCTTTTTCTACTACTGTTCTTATTTAACTGTGTCATTTCTTGTAATTTTTTTTGGTTAGCTAGTGTTGCATGATATACTTTTTGGTTTCTTTTTTTCCTTCTTTTATACTGTATTCGTTCTTTATGCTTTATTTTAGAAGAAAATGATTCGTTTATGCTTTACTAATAGGTGGACGGTAGCTAAGTTTTTTTATGTTAAGGAATGGCATGACGAGCTCGTCGTTTGCCTGATGTTAAGTAATACGACTGCCCATATCAGTTCCAGTCTCTTCTCTCGGAACTCTAAAGTATTTATGTGACACTGCACGTCATTCTGAAACATCAGTACAGTCTAATAATACTAAATAAAATTAATAATAACATAAAGTCTCATTTGCCCAGTAATTTTATTAGCTACAGTGACAATCAAACCGGAACACAGTAGTACTTGCAATCTACAGCTTGGCGGCAGATTAACTCGCAAACCGGTGGTACCTACCTACCTAGACGAAATATGCAGAAAAGCCCTACCATCTAGTAAATTGATTTTTAGTTCATTTGACGTTGCCTACATTATAAAGGCAGGATCAGTAATCAACATTGCAAAGTGCTAATACCATTAAAATTTATATTGTTTATTTTTTTTATTTTTTAGAAATTGAATTGAAACTCAATCAATAATTGAAACTCGTATTTTATGCTTTTAATATCTTATACTAAGCACTTAATATTAATTCGACACTCGACCGCGACATCAACTGTCATCCATTATATACTCCCAGTCTATGGTGTCATCATTCCAAGTTGATGCCGCTATTAATAAGCTTAACCGCACTATAAACTAGGAAGTGGTCTTTTGAAGTTGGCGGTTAATTTACAACTGAACCGAGACCGTTTACTACCACTGGGCATAGGCTGGGCGCCACTGGGTAATCATCTTACGAAGCAAAGAAATAATTTTAAAAAAATCTCTTTGAAAATAAATAGGTTTGCAGTTTGGGACAAATGATTTCATTATTCTACGTAGTTATTCACTACAGACGTTTTTGTGATGATATTTTTTTATGGAAAGTATAATTATAGGTTAGTACAAAACCAAAGTTTTAATTAATTGATTAACTATTGGTTTAATCCATGTTATTCAATGTATTTATATATTTGTGTAAAATGAAAACTAATCAATTGATTCGATGTAATCACTAGACATATTTTGTACGAACTCGGAAACGTCTCTTTGTTTGTACTATGGGTTCCATGCCTAAACTGATTCAAAAACTTTTAATGCGCGCCTGTATTGATATTGTTAAAAAAAAACACAACAAAAAACTTTGTAATATATTAGGTCTTTACCTATGAAATTGCCGTTTTGTTTGAAAAAAGTTAAAGTATTTTTTTTTCGAACTTATTTATTTCTTTTATTCAAAGTAATCACCCCTGCAATCAATGCATCTTTGCCAACGCTGTGGCAGTTTATGGATGCCCTTCTTGAAAAAATCAGCAGGACGGGAGACAACAAACTCTTCAAAGGCGTTTTGTACTGCCTCTCGGGAATTGAATTTTTTTCCCGCTAAAAAGTTGTCCAAATTTTGGTAAAAGTAATAGTCGGTAGGCGCAAGATCTGGTGAGTATGGCGGATGAGGGAGAGCTTCCAAACCCAACTCATGCAGCTTAGAGACGGTCTGTTGTGCAGTATGGGGTCGCGCGTTGTCGTGAAGTAGCAGTGGAGACGACCGATTGACCAAAGCTGGTTGCAGACGTGCGAGTTTCGCCATCATTGTGGTCAGTTCTTCAATGTACACATCTGCAGTAATGCTCTCGCCGTTTTGTAAAAAGCTATGATGAATCACACCAGCACTAGACCACCAAACTGTGACCATCACCTTTCTAGGGGTCATTTTTCGTTTTGCACATTGCTTTGGTACCGAACCAGGATCTAACCAACTTGCTGAGCGCTTTCGATTGTCAAAAAGAATCCATTTTTCGTCGCACGTAACAATTCGGTTCAAAATTCCTTCATTTCTGTGCCTGTCAAGCAGCGCAAGGCAAGTCTCGACGCGTACGTTGCGCTGGCGATCGTTAAGTTCGTGGGGCACCCATCTATCAAGCTTTTTTATCTTGCCAATCTGTCGCAAATGGACCAATATTGTTTTGATGCTAACATCAAAAGCTGCTGCCAGCTCAGCTGTAGATTGAGATTCATCAGCTTCCACAATCGCCTTTAATTCATCATTGTTGACCAAAGTTTCCGGACGACCACGAGGTTCATTTTTCAAGTCAAAATTCCCAGAACGGAACCGAGCAAACCAATAACGGGTTGTACGTTCGTTTGTACAGTTCTCTCCGTAAACGTCGTTGATGTTACGTGTCGTTTGTGCCGCGTTGGTGCCACGACGGAACTCATATTCCATAATTACACGAAATTTCAAAGTATCCATTATGAGGAAAAATGTTGAAATGTAATGAAAATACAACGCTAATTAATAAACAAAAGACTTATATTGTAAATAGAATGTCATATTTTTAAAACAAAATTAATTTGAATTTAGAATTCATAGCCAATCAAAACTTTTTTTTGTTTGAAAAAGTCTGTACTGCAATACGGCAATTTCATAGGTAAAGACCTATTATTAAAAAAAGAGCACGAACCCAGGAGTCTGTGGTAAAACAGTAACGTACAGCAAAAAAAATTAAAGTGCGGATTGCTCACTCTATACTGACATCAATATATCCAGAGAACATAATTGTAAAAATTAAAGTGCGGATTGCTCACTCTATACTGACATCAATATATCCAGAGAACATAATTGTAAAAATTAAAGTGCGGATTGCTCACTCTATACTGACATCAATATATCCAGAGAACATAATTGTATTGTGAAATACTATTGTATAATAATATAATGACATGCCTAATATAACGTGATGTTATAATGTGGTCAATGAAATAAATGAAATGAAATGAAAATGAAATGAAATAAAATTTTTCTTTGGATCTTGTGGAGCACTTCTATACTGTAGTAAAATAATTGTATTTAAGCTCATAATATCAATAATGTCACTGACGTCTGCATCAGTAATCAAACCGTCCAGAAGCTCCCTACCTAAGAAGCCGACTGATGTTTGGTTAATTTTGATGGACTATCAAGGCGTTGAGTGTAGTTGGACGAAGGATGTCAATTATGTTGATGTGCGGTGTGAACTGTGCATTCTCCGGACTGGCTTAAGAGTCAAGATGTCTTAAGAGACACGTCTTTGGGGATTGAATTGATTGTTCTGTGTAAAGATAGAGTAAATAGTATTAGACCTTTTTCTCTACCTACCTTAAAAGGGATTTGGAGTAGGAACTTTTTTAGATAGATAGATAGATAAAACTCTTTATTGAAACACCACACTACAGGAACAATTTACAGGCACGAACTTAAAAATTAAGTGCCACAATGGGCGCTCTTATCGCTTAATGCAATGTCTTCCAGACAACCCAAAAATTTGGGAAAATAACAAAAAAAACAAGGACGGTGGTTATCAGTTACAGGAAAAGCTATATAACTATAGCTATATAAATATATTTAGTTAGGTAATTATTTGGAATCCTCAAAACCCTGAAGACGTCCACTGCTGAACATAGTCCCCCTTAAAAAAAAACTTTTTCGTTCCTGTAGCCACGTGGACGAAGCTGCGGGCAAAAGCTAGTATTTTATACAAAGCGGTTTCAATCATGGTTGTCTTGTCGTGTCTTGTCTATCTTATCGAGCAACAAGGTACCCAAATTTCTACAAAGATTTTAAGCCTCGTAAGACACTACTAAAACTTATATAACGTCATCCCCATTTGGCTACAGGATACATTTATTTATTTTATTTATTTAGGTACACAAAAAGCTTACAGTACAAACCAAACGCTTTAGGGTCATAATACCGGGTTGGACACATAGTATATATAGGTACATTGCCATTTAACTAATCAATATTGAAAACAAAAATATTATTTTACATTATAAGGAAATAAGAAAGCCAATCAAAAAACAAAATTCACATAGGCACTTTAGTTGCCTTAACACTGATAAGAATCAAACAAAGTTTTAATTGCATTTCTATCAACTTGATTAATCTATGACGAGTTGACGACATTCGTGGCGCCACCTACCACTTATCAAAATTATCAGACTGAAAGATTTGATCAAACAGACCGGCCCGGCGTAGCCGGCAGTACACGTGTCAATAGAATAATGATGAGGAAACTAAGGAAAACGGTAATTGTTTACTTATGGCGACAACAATTATTTTAAAGACTGTCGCCTTTAAAATGATTGTTAGGTTTTTTCAAAGTACGTCACTTGAGCTTAAAATAATGTAGTACTCTCGAGGTGGACAGTACTATTAATAACAATTACCTCATAGTACAAAAAATGGTATATTAGAGATTATGAATATACCATTTTTTGTACTATGGGGCTGACGACGACATGTAATCGTCGGACGACAAAAGTCCCTAAAAAAATGGTTTATTTAATTATCCACAAACATTATTAAATTTTGATTTGCGCGCCATATTCTTTTTCATACAGCCTGTTACATTTTAAAGCAATGTTTTTATCTCTTCGGTGATTGAAGCTTTTACTAACCCCATTCCAAATTCAAATGACTTTTATTCCTTCGGGATTAAGGAGCTATTTTAATCCCTGTTTACAAAGAATAAACTAATTTAAAATAGATGTGATAAAATAATATTAAAGTACTACAAAAATTACTACTACGTAGCTACTTACTAGTAATTTTTAACTATCGTAATAAAACTTTATATAACTTTGCCTATGAAATTATATTCTTTGTAGGTTCTCTGTCTTTTGAAAATAACAACCACTGCTAGAGACACGTCTTCACTTCATCGCAGCTCGATATTAACTGCCAATCCTCTGATTACAGCTTTACTCGCCATGTTGTTCCCCCGCCAAGCTCAGGCTAACTTGGCGGAAGTAATCGCAAATCTTTTGTACAAATCAAGTATATTTATTTTGAATCAAATAACGAAGAATTTAAATAAATTATTAGTGTAGAGCTAGAGTCAAGCTCTACACTAATTTATAAAAAAAATGTCTGGCTGAATTGCAGTGCTAATTCATTGGCCCTAATAAGTGTCAGTATGGGTCTATCTTAGACCACGTCAATAATTAGACTTTGGTCAAATATTTCAAATAAAAATTATAATTATAGTTGCATCTATAAAATAAAATTCAAAATTTCGCAGTTATTGGAATTGAACTGTGAGTGTATCGGATCGATTTATTGTATTAACTGATACTCAAATAGAACTTTAAACAACACAGCGCTCGCGAAATTTAACTGCAACTATACCGAGCTCGGACACGTCCAATACTGAAATTTGCTGTATGTACAGGCGAGGGGAAAGTTTGATTTTTTTTATATTTATTCCTATCTGTCCCCAAAAGTGATAAACCGCATAAGGAAGACAGAGTGGTGTAAAAAAGTCAAAGCCAAAGTGAAAGCCAAAACCAAAATCAAATAATATACTTATTTCAAATAGACAATATTTTACCACATTTACAGACAGCAGATTGCACTCAGGGATAGTAGCTTCAAGTGGGTGAAAGAATGTTTTAATTGGATCAATGATTCCCGAACTCGGCCTCCTCTACTTATACTTGTTTCTTTTGACCTTCTACAAAAACTGTGTATTTCTATAAAGGTAAGGTGTGGGTGTGTATTTCGGTAAAGGTGTGGTTATGGTGTCAAGATAAAAAAAATTTCATGCTGGATTCTTACTGTTAGCTTTACATAATCTGTCGGGCATTTTTTCAGTGCCAACTGCGCGGCCCATTTGGAACCCAATGGCCTCGTACGATGTTAAAAGACCTGACTGAATAACCTTAATTTCATGAAATATGGGGCGGGATTTGGTTTGAGACACCACCTAAAAAGTTGTTTAAAACTAGCGACCAAAATGAATTTTACCATCAAACTTAGGTATGCGCTGCAGTCTGTCCACGAAGAAAGGTTAACATGAAGAATAAATCAATTTACTCCCTTATTGTCAGTTGACAAAAACACACTGATAGCCGTCTATACCAAAGTTTGATAGCACCTAAGTTCCGAACTATCTCTATGCGTACCTACTGCAACTGCGCATTTGAGAGATACTGAGTAATAGACTGAAGTAAAACTTCTTTAGTTTAGTTCCATTTATCGGCCAGTATAACTTTGTTTTTGCTTTGTTTAATGTTAATGTCGCCATCATGACAATTGTGAATTTTCATTTTGCCGGACATACCAACATACAAGTACAAATTTTTAAATTTGTTATATTGACAATGGAGATCTACGTGAATCAATTTCCGTTCTCTTCGCAACGCATTTATCAGCTTACTCCCCAAGTCAAGCGCAAGCGTGCATAAAGAAGTTTTACTTCTATAAACTCATTTAATTCTCTATTTTTACTTAAGGCATACCACTTGTCTCCGCGACTGTACGACAGACATTTGCAATCAATTCCCCAGTTTAGCGAGTCGTGGCAATTAAAATAGTTGGCTCGTCCCGACCACTGTCGGACATACGTCCTGACTGCCTCCATTTATATTTATAATCTGTGGGCATAATATTATTGTACTAGTACTGCTCTTTTTCTCTTGTCTGGCCCCAGTAGGACAGATGGAACAAAACGGCCCGGGATTATGGGCATAATATTAATCCCTCATATGAATTATGGGCATAATAGGGTCCACGTAGTTCCTGGGTCCCTAGACACAGGGAATCCTAGTTAGGTTCCAGGATCTATGTGTGATCGTTGGGCGTTATTATTATTATTACTATTGTTATTGTTCGGAAGCTCTCTTCTTACTTTGGATCATTCACCTCTCTTCAAGGAATATAATAATACTATATTATCTAAATTAAAATTCTCTTGGCTGCCATGTTTATATTGATTTAAGATTTTTGTATTGCTTCATAGTTTAACTGTAAGTTCAGTGACATTTCAATTACAGACTGCGGAATAAATATAAGCCTTAGGTTATACACTTAAGTCTCATACTTTTCATACAATAAAATAATTTTGATTGTCTATCCGTTACATCTTTTCACGACTACCACTGAACCTTGTGCCGAAATTTAGACATAGCTTAGACGTAAAAACGTAAGGTCTAGGTACATGCTTTTTTCAATTATACCCTTCCCGTTCCTACTACTGACTGTATAGATTATATCATGCCCATATCATTATAGCCTGCTACTTCAATAACATAAGTACACATAATACAATAACCCGACTGATTGGCCTGATAGCTCAGTTGGTAGTCCCTGCCTTCTGAGCTGTAGGTTGTGGGGTCGATTCCTATCTAGGACCAACATTTGTGTAATGAACACCGATGTTTGTTCTGTGTCTGGGTGTTATATTGTTTTCTATGTATATATTTACAAACAAAAATCATTTAAGTTTTTTATCAGTTATCTGGATATTTCAAGCTTTGCTTAGTTTGAGGCTATTCAATTTCAATATTTATTTGCATTCCACAATGTTGTTTACAGTTGTACATTTTTAAAAAATGAGGATAAATCATTATTTCATTAGTCCACTTTTCAGTTGAAAATATTACAAATTATACCCAATCACATTAATTACACTTATATAATATAATATATATATGTATGTAATATAATAATAATAATTTTATAAAAATATTGTAATAAACTTAGATTTATGATTGAAAATAAATAAATGAATAATAATATATAATAATATTATAAAGGCGAAAGTTTGTATGTGTGTTTGTGTGTATGTATGTTTGTTACTCCTTCACGCTCAAACGGCGAAATGGGTTTGGATGAAATTCAGTACCAAGATAGCTTACACAAGCTGGATTAACATATAGGCTACAATTTATCCCGGAAAATGAAATGTTCCCGTGGGATGAGCAAATAACTAAAATACTTTCTATCCGCGGGTATAACCGCGGGGCGCTATTAGTTATAAATAATTTGTACCCAATTATAAAAACATTGATGACTTTGGCTAGATGGCGCTGTGTGAAATATCCATAAAAACCCGCACAAACTTAATTCCCACGATATTTTAACGAGGAATCAGTCATCAAACTCATATAATAACCAAAATAATTCAATATTCGACCAAAATTGCAGATTTGATTAGTGTCCGCTGATTATTAATATCAATAGATTTATAATAAGAGCCATTTGAAATGAAACTCAGATATCCGGTTCACATTAAATTAACTAATCTTCTCGATCATCGAGTAATAACGTTTAGCTTAATTAAATTGATTTTAAACTTAAGGTAGTATTAATATTAAGTTTATCGATATATTTAAACGATTTGCTGGTATATGTTTTGGATGGATGATGACACAATTATTATAAAATAAAAAAGCGAGTGTGCTTTAGACCACACGACTGAAGTAAAACTTTTTTAGCTTCATTTATCGGCTGATATAACTTTAGTTTTGCTTTGTTTAATGTCAATGTCGCCATCTTGGCAATCGTTTTTTTTTACTTCAAACTTGCCTAGCATTTGACCACACTCTCACCTGATGGGAAGTGACGATGCGATCGAAGGTGTAGCATGCTAGCCAAGTAAATACCTCACTTCACTCTTCTCTTGAACACGCCCGAGTCATATTGCGCCGGAAATAATATATATATATATATATATAAATAATAATATATATAAATAATATATATATATTTTTTTGTAGTTTTGTTAGTTAGTTGACTATGAAGATCAACGTTAAGCAACAAATTTCAACTTCCGTTCGCCTCGTCACGCATTCACTAGCTTACTCCCCAAGTCAACCGTAAAAAAGTGTATAAAGAAAACAATCGAATTAATACTTTAAAAGTAAACGAAATAAATAATTCTAGATTGTTCACACAGTTCTATCCATTCACAAACTAAGCATGTTTGTGCCATATGAGTCAGATAGCGATTCTATATATTTCTAAATACATACATAGAATACAAGCATAAATGCATAAGCATGAATGTTTGACCTTTCTGGAAATCGATCTAAGAACCTACGCTTTGCTCACATAAGTCAAACTTTGTCACTAACTCATTTTATTGTCTTTACACATCTTATATCCATTATTAATTTTTATTTTATTTATTTATTATTATAAATGCTTTTTGCTATTGTACTTTACGCATAAAACTTGTACTTTTACAAATGCAATTTACAAGCTAGGTAAGTTATATGTGTAATAAAAATATAATATAAGTAATTAAATTAAATAATATTTTTTCGCTAAGAACAATCTTTTTTTTTTTACATTTACTACTCATACAAATTTTGATGCACGCCTACGTCCCTCTTTCTCAAACTACGTGTGGATGACTGGTAGAAAATGCTTTAGCATTAAGTCCTCCCTTTTTACTGTTTTTTAGTGCAATAAAGATTAATAATAATAATCTTCATCAATCTTTTGAAGTCAGCAATTTCGCAAGAGTATTAGAATAACGTGATTTTAAAATGTCAAATAACACTTAGTAGTAGCTATAAAAATGTGTACAAGGCTCTTAATTTCTGGCACAAATAAATTTATGAATAATTAAAGTACAAAAAGAAACCAACGATTAAGTTCTTGTGAATCTAGTCAAAGAACACTTAAATAGAAGGTAACCTCAGCACTTTAGTAGGCACGACTCGAATTAACAATAAGCTATTAAGGCCTGTCGCTAGTCCTGATTTATGGCTCAGAGTTTATAGACGCAACTGATAAAGTGGTTTATGGTTTATTTAGACGATTAATATAGGTAGATGCTTCAAAATTAAGTTTTCATTTTATGGAAGAATTTTGCTAAAGATTTATCGCCGGTCGAATGCTTAAATTTGTAGAACTATGGCTGAAAATTAGATATAGTACGAGTGTCGTACATTTAACATCCGTTGAGTTAAAGTTTACTATAAATAAGTAACTACGTTTATAAGAAATTGTCTCAGTACACAAGTAGTGTAATTTCTAAAGTATTGTTTATTAACCAAATCTATATAATAGTATACTAGCTTCTGCCCGCGGCTTCGCCCGCGTGGCCTATAGGAAACGAACAAGAAATTTTTTCATAGATATTCAACCGCTAATTTTACCCTTTTAGGGATGGAATTTCGAAAAACCCTTTCTTAGTGGATACCTACACTTTACAAAAAACACGCCCTCCAAATTTCAAGTCTCTAGGACCAGCGGTTTCGGTTGTGAGTTGATATAAGTAAGTCAGTCAGTCAGGACTTTGGATTTTATATGTATAGATAAATAAAAAATTCGCGTCCGCAGTGTTTGTTACCATACTCTTCCGAAACGGCTGAACCGACTTGATTAAATTTTATATTCACGCTTGGTAGGTCTGAGAATAGGTTGTTATCTATTTTTCATCATCTTCATCACCGTTTTTCATCACCACGCGGGTGAAACCGCGTGGCACAACTAGTTTACCATATTCATGAGTACGGAATTGCCGATACTTTTAACATGAAACAAATAAATTCCATGATAAATATCCCGTTAGTAACAGTATTTTAAAAATATTAATGACCATGACTATTTAAAATTGTACACAAAATTATTGACAATATCCTGAAATATCGTTACATTAAAGTTTGAAGAAAGCTCAACCAACCGCTCAAACCAATCTCAATCTGTCAACACGTAAAGGTGCCATATACATCACTATTTTACAACCATTCACAAATCGCCACAACAATGACTGATCCCAGAATCAAACTCGAATACCCAGATATGAGCTGGGAATAGGCAAAATAAGAGGAATGCGTAAAATGACGTCAATCTTGACGTTTGACGTCACAATACTGTTACCATTAAACAGTTGGTGGTTTATAAGGCACTTTGATAAGTCATTGTATAATAATAATAATATGTGTGGACATCTCACACAACGCCATCTAGCCCCAAACTAAGCAAAGCTTGTGCTATGGGAGAACCAGATAACTGATACAATACTTAGATACTTTTTTGTTTGTAAATACATACATAGAATACAATATGACACCCAGACACAGAACAAACACCTATGTTCATAACACAAATGTTTGTCCTGAGTGGGAATCGAACCCACAACCCACAGTTCAGAAGGCAGGGCTACTACCAACTGAGCTATCGGGCCAGTCAATTCAATGTTGAATTCAATGTTCACTTTTTATTATTAAATGATCTTTGATTGATTTATATACCTTGACCGAGTGATTAAGGCATGTCTAGATGATCTTTAACTGTTAGACCGTTGCAGTGCGCTGCATTACAATGAATTTATGAATGAAAACTGTGCACGATACGTCTTGAATTGTTTAGCTTAATGCAGTAAAAAAACGGAACAATAAGATGGTATTTAAAGTGGTTGATCACGATACTACGATACGATATCACGATGTTACGATACTTATCATTATGTTACAAGATTACGTGTGCTTGGTCAATCTTATCAATTAGAGAAATTATCAATTTCTTTAATAGAGTGCTGGATCAGAATCAGAAGGATTTTGGCAACAGTCATCACAATCACACTAATATTATAAAGGCGAAAGTTTGTGTGTGTGTCTGTTTGTTACTCCTTGACGCTCAAACGGCTGAATGGATTTGGATGAAATTCGGTACCAAGATAGCTTATAAACTAGCTCAACATATAGAATACATTTTATCCCGGAAAAGTGAAATTTTCCCGTGTGATGAATAAATAATTAAAATACTTTTTACCCGCGGTTGAAACCGCGGGGCCCAACTAGTACTTAATAATTTCAAGTAGTTAGAGTTAAAAAAAGTGAATATTTTTGTGACTTGTTTTTGGTTGTTTGGAACAGATCCTTCTTAGCCATAATACCATCCATTATTACACTTTTGTTAAGTTACGTTCTCTTAGTTTTATTAAGTATGTGATGTTTCAATAAAGAGTTTAGCTATCTCTTTCTCATCTATCTCATCTATTTTCATCATCACTTACGATCACTTCTCGGACCAACTTGAAGTAAAACTTTTAATATAACTTATTCTAATGCACACAGGGTAGATTTTTAAATTAATGGTTGATAAATCCAATTACTATTTCAGTGTAAACATTCTACGACAATACAATCGATCGAGTGGAGTCTTTAAAAAACTTCCATCATGAACGCCAATTAAAACGTCTGGCTTTAAATCACGCAGCGACAGACGTTAATAGGTTATTGTGCGACGTGATAGCGCTGTCACTTCTGCAGCTGGCAGTTAATAGTCTTTGACGATCTTTGAAGGATTTGAGCGATCCTTCTATTGGTCAAAATTATCGGTTCAGTTTAAACAGATATTTTTGTTTTAGCCATTTGGGTGATTGATCGATTAAATTGGTTTTAAGGTGTATTAAAAAATGAACGTTTACTGCCAAAATGTCAAACGCAAACTAAAAAAAATTTGCAATTTTGAGGAAGGAATAGTAGAAACTACCTATCAGAGGTTAATGATGATGGAATGGGAATAATGAAAGAAGCGTCTAAAATAATTATTTAAATTCATATGATCGCTTTCAGTTTATAAGCTACTAGCAGCCCGCCCCGGCTTCACACGGGTATTTGTTCATCTGGGATAATGTGAGAATCTAATGGCGAAATAATTTTTCAAATTGGTCCAATAGTTTCAGAGCGTATTCAATGCAAACAAACAGTGAAGTTTTTTCTCTTTATCTATACATATAAAATTCATTCATTCATGCCTTGACAGACTGACTGACTTATATATCAACGCACAGCCTAAACCGCTGGTCCTAGAGATTTGAAATTTGGAGAGTGTGTTCTTTGTAAAGTGTAAAAAGAGCATTAAGAAAGGGTTTTTCGAAATTCCACATCTAAGAGGGTGAAATGGGTGGTTGATTTATTTACAAAAAAAAACTTCTTCGTTCTTCTTCTTCGTTTCCTAAAGGTTACGCGGGCGAACCTAGTAATATTATATAGTTTAGATTTAAATATCCTACTACTTACATTTTTATACAGTTTAATTGATAACGTAAACTACGTTTGAAATTTATTTTTTAATTAGAGTTTTTGTAAGCTTCTTTGCTAGGTTACATTAAACCATCTGCAAACTCGTGTAATTGAGATTACAACAACTTTTGTTATGCGTAGTTCAAAGCATACTGTATCATCTTTCATCTTTCACCCTTGTCTTCGCAAAAGACCATGCCCGAATGGGCCAACCCTTAATTAGGTACCCTTACGTCCTCTAAAATGAGGTAATATGGGGTATATAATTATGGCCACAAATACATAATGAAAAGCACCATCTTTCAGTGATTTATTTGGACATTAAATTCGATGATGAACTAAACTTTAAATAGTACAGAGTAGTTAATTATAAGCGCTGATTATTGAAGCAAGCGGTGCAGTGTTCGAATTAAATGACGGGATTTGATAGGTAGAAGGTATTTTGTGGTTGATACCTTGATCTAGTTATCTGTGTGGAGTTACCGGTAAAGTTCGTGATTTAAAAAAAACTATGACAAAAAGCTCTGCATTTTTTTGGTGAATGTGTGGCTTGATTATTACTAGGTGGTAGGACTTTGTTGCTAAGTTCGTCTAGGTAGGTACCACCGCTTTGCCAGTTATTCTGCCGCCAAGCAGTAGTGCGCAAACACTACTGTGTTCTGGTTTGAAGGGCACTGTAGCTACCGAAATTACTGGGCAAATGAGACTTTATGATCTGATCTCACAATCGAGTAATTTTATGACCAGTCTGTGCTGATGTCTCAGGATGATGTGCGCAGTGCAGTGTCGCGTCACATCATTCACTGATATAAATTAAAAAAAAAGTATTATGAGCTAAGATTACATGAAAGCACTGACCAGCTCTTTAAGTTCTTGTTCTTCTTTCCAGATCCCTCAAAGCTGGTCAAGCGAAAGAAATCTACAGAAGACGTCCGCTCGCCCCTCGGAGGAGAGGGGTCACTGACCAGCGAGGAAGGCGAGGACCCAGGGGTAGGGAGACGGAAGAAGGCCAGGACTACCTTCACTGGAAGACAGATATTCGAGCTGGAGAAGCTGTTCGAGGTGAAGAAGTACCTGTCTTCAGGGGAACGGGCTGATATGGCCAAGCTGCTGAATGTGACTGAGACACAGGTAAGGTTTTGAATTTGTTTGAATAAGTGATTTTTATATTTCTTTAAGTGCATCGAAATAAAAATAAAAATAATTTGTGCAATTTTTCGATGTAGCAAAACATTGTTTTTTGGAAATACTTGACAGTTTCGGTATATTTAAAAAAAAAAATTAAACAATACGAAAACTATGTTTTTTGCCTTTTTGCGAACAAACACTTAAACAAAAAAATTTTATAAATATTTTTGACTCAAACAATTGGTAAACTTGTAAAAGAGTCGTAAATCTTAATATATAAAAATGAATCTCTATTTCCCTCGGTCATCGCATCACGAGTGAACGGATGAAACATTTTCGCTAATTCTTTTTATAGTGTTTATTATTTTCAGGAGAAGGTTCTTATGAAAGAAATAGTTAGGAAGTATGGAAAATTTTGACCACGCGGGTGAAACCGCGTGGCACAGTTAGTATTATATATTTTTTTCTAAGCATGATTAATAATAGATCTCATTATTGGTATGAGTAAAAATCCTAAAAAACAGTACAAACTGTATTTGCTGTAAATTTTTAGAAAACATTTTCGTAGAGCACTTTTTCAGAATAACCGACTTCCGACCTCCGACACGTGTTCCCAAAGTCATTAGAGTGACGACACTGATGGCGTCAAATTAATTAATTCTCAAAATAAGCTATTAGCCCCGCCACAGTGTATAATAATAGTACAGTGTAACCCGTAAAAAAATTAAGTGAGTCCATGGACGGGGCGTGGTACCACCTGATTAATAATGGTTCCTTTATAGAAGATATTAAAACCACGTGTTGTTGGGATTTTAAAATGTTTTTTGTTTTGGCTCCACACTTTTGTGTATTTAGCCAGTGTCAAGTAATTGATAATTTCTCAAGTTAATTCATATCATGTATATGTGTCAAGTCAAGTCACAGTCCAAGTTATCAAGTCATAGTCTAGTCTAGTCAAGTTATACTCCTAGTAAAGTGGTGGCAACTTTACCAGAAGTTTCTATGGAGTTAAAGATCGTCATAAACTGTCTAGCTATAATCATACTGACTTTCCAACAATTAAAATACTAGCTGACGGCACGGCCCATAGTTTTAATCACTACACTACCGCCATGTGTGACAGCTCACGTGGTGGTGACTCCCCCCTTACCCCCCGGCCTGACTCCTGCCACCTTGGATAGTATAATTATCTCTTAGCGCTTAATGGGGTGGGCTAAGTGATGGCAAGTAGCGAGTAGAGTGGAGTCAACCTTAGTCTTCAAGAGATACATATGTGTAAAACAAAAATTTACTTAATAATATTTACGTATTTATAATACTTACTTATTTACTTTACTTAATTTAATTTACTTTTACAAAAATCAACGACCAAATTCTGTGTTCTTTAATATATTTTTCTCTGACCTGTACTTAAAATGCATATTAAATTTTAAGACAGTATTATGCAGTGTACCGAAGCCAGCTTCTGTACGGACACTTAATTTTATGAAAAGCTAAATAAATTAAGAAGGAAAAGAAATAATTTATTCGTGACACACAACTGATAACAAATACATAACACCAAAATAATGAAACAATGCTACATGGTGTCACGAATGGGCTCCGACTCAGCATACAATTAAGGTCCTCAATAACTGATTTTCTTGAAACTGATTTGTTTTACTATTTCTCTACGTTTTCAACTAAACCCGCAATTTAAAGTGTGATTATACTCCTCGTAGTTTCTGGGTCCCTAGATACAGGGAATATTAGTTAGGGTCCAGGATCTATATACGCGATCGTTGAGCGTTATTCTTATTGTTGTTGTTCTTATTGTTAACGAGCTTCTGCCCGCAGCTTCGCCCGCGGCGTGCCTATAGGAAAATAATTCAAGCACCCATTTCATCCTCTTAAAGGTGGAATTTCGAAAAATCCTTTCTTTGCGGATGCCTACGTCATAACATCTACCTGCATGCCAAATTTCAGCCAAATCCTGTGTCTAAGGCTGTGCGTTGATAGATCACTATGTCAGTCAGTCAGTCAGTCAGTCAGCTTTGTGTTATATATATTTAGATTACGATCGGTTAAATCGCCATAAGTCACAACTTGAGACACCAAACCAAATGAAGAATCACCGAACGGCGACGTGTGGGTTACGAAGAGGATACCGTTTAATTTAGAATTCGTGGAACGAGTCGTGGCCATTAAGTGATTTGTTCCGTAGAGAGCTTCACACTTCTTCGAGGCGTACTCATTTATGTTCCCATATGGACAGGTTTTTTTTAAAGTCGTGTAATTTACTGGTCTGATAGCTCAGTTGGTAGTAGCTCTGTCTTCTGAACTGTAAGTTGTGGGTTCGATTCCCACCCAAGACAAACATTTGTGTGATGAACATAGGTGTTTGTTCTGTAACCTAGAGTGCCCAAGCTACTGGTGGACTTATTATTATTATTATTTTGCAATGAGAACGAAAAGTAAAGACGTTGGATATAATAGTAGATAAACTTACTAAGCTATAATATAGAGACAGAATAGCTAACATACCTGGAAAAACTTCTTTGTAGGTAAAGTATGTCCTTAACTTTAATTATGAGCATGGTATATTGCTTAAATATTTTTTTGAATAATAAATTTTTTTTATTTAAATCAAAGAAAGTTGTTTATATTAAATAAAGATTTAAAAACTATTTAACCAATATTTTATTTCACTATAGTGACCTGTTCAAATCTTTCCAAATATTCGAAGTTTCTCTAAAATGACAACGAACTTTTCGAATGATGACTATTTTCGAGCATCATTTGTTTGGTGAAAAAAAGTTTCGAGAAGTCGCTTTACTTGTGTCAATATTATTGTAAGTTGATGACTTTGTTTTCTATTCTTGGTAAAAGTTGTTTGCGAACTATCCCTACATTTTTTATTAATAATTCCATGAAATGAAATCATGATACTAGTAGTTCTGCGTACGGTAGACCTCACGAGCACCAACTATTTTTAAATATTTCGCCTTCTAACCGACTTCAAAAAGGATGATGTTCTCAAGTCAACTGTAATTTTTCAATTTTTTTTTAAATATCTGTTATCTCAGAACTTTAGACTGGGTGAACCGATTTTAATGATTCTTTTTTATTTTTAAGCTGGTGCTTCCCGTGTGGGCTCATTTAGTCCAGTTCTGATAATGGCATCCATAAGAAAACCATATAAGTCTGAAGTCGATTTTTTATGCTTTGCGTTTGTTACTTGTTGTGGGAAATCCTCGACAGATCAAAATCGCCGATGGAAATAAAAATACATGAACTAGTAAAACCTGTACATGCAGTTTCGTCAAGGTTCGTTGAAAAACACGACTTGTACGTGAATCCGGACAAATGAAAGAAAATTTTGCAGTCGTTTTTATTTGAAGTAAAGAGAGACTCTTTTCTTCAACTAAAAACTACCTACTGCAAAATTTCTTTTTCTTCGTTTGCTCGGTCAATTGAAATGTCATTTACATAATGTTCAAATAGCCGGTTTCCATAAACCATATTTGGATAGAACCTGTTGTCATATTAAAATCTGGCTGCCTTGATTGGCTGTAATTATTGTTCCAGCGGATCAAGACCGCTAGATAGTTAATCGTTTCTAAAAATGGTTTACCACAGACTGATTTATATCTTGTTTTTTTCCAAATAATTATTTTCCAAACTGGACGTGAAAGCTTTTGAGATGTTTTCAACAGCCTCTGTAGTGTGGTGGTTAAGCAGGTCGGCTCATAACCCGAAGTAGGGGTCCATTCTCGCGGCAGGATAAGTATTTGAACACAGAAAAAAAAGCGCAAGTACTTTTTTTTACTTTCAATGGGTTTGCGTTTGACTACATCTCACCTGATGGTAAGTGACGATGAGGTCGAAGGTGGAGCACGCTTACCCAGAGATAACCTATTTATTCTTTACTTAAAGACACCCAAGTTGTTTGTGGATGGAAACACCGACGACGGGAGTGAGTTCCATTCTCTAGCCGTACGCACAATATAAGAATCTGCGAAGCGTTTCGTACGAACAAAAGGTAAATAGGGTAGGGATAACATCGTAGGTAACTCTGTCCTCGCCGTGAGGTTCTAATGGGATCGATTTGGCGGGATTCGTTTGGAGTTATACGCATATTAATCTCTAGAAATAAGTTTAACTATTTCCTGCTTCTGTACAAATATATAAATATAAATAATATAAATAAATAAAAGTGAAATTTTGTCTGTTTGATAATTTGGTTAAGTTTTTCACACTTATCTATATTACCGAGATAAATAATAGAATATGTATCCCGGAAAATTAAGTGCCTCCTGCAGGAACACGGTTTGACTTCGAGTGAATCCGCGGGCGTGTCTATTAGTTTAGTTACGAAAATTCTACAAGTACAACTGGAAAACGTTTGAAATTTGTACAGCAATTTTTTTCACCGACTGTACTAAAAGATCCAAAAATATAAATATTATTTTATAACTACGTCACTAATTGACGGGCCACATCGTCCCAAATGGCCCATCAACGTGCCATTCTAAACTGAGATTTATTACATGGCAGTAAAGTTGTTATTTGTACACTTTGCGCGGCTATTGATCTGTGGGCCCGCGGGGATTCACGTACAGGATGGTTAAATTTATTTGGTTATATTTGGTCGAATTCAGTATTTGCTTTGAGTTAAGTGAATTATATGAAAACGTTTGTACGCCTGTTGTTAATTACTTTCTGCCACAGCGCACTACGTTAAAGTATAAATTTGTTGATATTTTGATTAAATTAATTAATTGTATCATGTCATAATTTATATCAAACATGTTCATATTTTTTACAACGTCTTAATTAAATTTTATTTTAATATATTATATATTTATCGTAGCGCGCGTTGATGTCTTTTATATTAATTAAAATGCATATTGATATTAACTTCTTTGGAAGAATTAATTTATAATAATTATTCATAATATAATATCTGATTGAAATTTAATTTTATGTTATTTAATATTAATAATGTTAATAAATAAAAATAGAAATTAGATTTAAATGCTAATTGAAAGCGGCATTGAAGCTAGATGATTTTGGAATAATAAGTAGGTACTTACCACCTTTTAATAATAAACACTGCACTACACTGCAGTACTCCTTACTCATTAATACTGTACAACTGTAAAATATCTACTTAGTGTTTTCTTTTGTTTTATCTTTGCCTATTTGAAATTTGATAGAAAGAAACAAAATACAAAACAACTACATTTGCTACAATGCATATTAAGGGGGTTAGTGATTGTGTGCTCTTTCACACACTAACTCCTTACTAATTATTTGCTATGGTTTCTAAGTTCTTTTTATCTCTCCGTAAAGAGTACATAAAGATTGCCGGCTTTGTCTAGCCATAGATACAATTGATTTGTGTCTTATTGAGAATAACAATCTTTATTATGGCTTAATTTCTTTCCACACATCCTGTATAATGTCATTCTCACCATATGTCATTTGTTAAGAGCAGTGCGTTTTTTCTTGTTCCCCGCGCGCTGCCACTTAACCGATGCTCTAACGATGGCACGTTTGCGCTGCCACAGATGACAATACGCAGATGTGACAGTTTATTTTGCCTAATGAGTTGGCCACTCGAAAGCAATTGTGAATTGCACGTTGTAATAATAGAGATGGTTTCAGCAATGTTTTGTTTTAATTTTTTTTGTATGAAAAAACATGCTTAATGTTAAGTAGAAATTAATGCTTTTGTTCCAAAAAAGGGGGTGCTTTAGACCACATGACGGAAGTAAAACTTGTAAAGAAAACATGCACAGGCTATGAAGGAGAAAAAGAAAATGTGCGCAGTAAAACTTCTTTACGCACGCTTGACTTGGGGAGTAAGCTGGTGAATGCGAGGCGAATGGAAGTTGGTTCACGTAGATGTTAGTATGTCCGGTAAAATGACAATTTACAATAGGCTATTAGACTACTATTAAAAATGAACAAGTAAATATTATTTTCATAAAGTAGGTTAAAAATGAATGTAATCATTTTAAAAATAAGTAAAATCGGTAAATTAATCACGGAGTAGTACGCTTTTAAAGTTTCATCACCTGACCTTTTCTCGCAAAACAGAGATCGTGTTGAGCCTCCTCACAGCTACTATGAAGGCATGGCTTGTGACGTCACATGCCAAAAAGATTGTATGTAGAGCTACCACAGCTTAGTAATGAGTTACTGTGAGGACTGGTAACTGACGTCACTGCGTGTTTGAGTTGTCTCTTTCTATTTCTGTATTTTAAAATGCCTGTAACTTAGTAATTTTTTGAGATATTCAAGTTTTGTTTTCACAGTTATCTATTTTTTGAGGTGTATTATTTATGTATGTAATAAAAATATAGTAGTCAAATAGCCTATTGTCAAGATTAACATTAAACATTAACATAAATACATTAAGCGACATTAACATTAAACAAAGCAAAAATAAAGTTATACCGGCCGGATGGTACTATAGAAGTTTTAGTTCAGTCGTGTGGTTTAAAGCACACTCTTTCTTTTTATTAACCACTGCATTTCTGCACCAATCTTACTAATATTATAAACATGAAAGTTTGTATGTTTGTTACTCGTTCACGGCGGCTTATTTAGTGGATCAACACATAGGTTACTTTTTATCCGCGGGCGCAGATGGTTAAATTATAAAAAATACTATTTATTATTAACCTGTCGTATTGTACGATAATAATTTTATTATCCGGTACTGTGTGCAATATCGGATTAATGTATATTGTATTCATACGTATATCTTTTATTAAGTGGCCCGTTATCTCAGTTGGTAGTAACCCTGCCTTCTGAACTGTGGATTGTGGGTTAGATTCCTACCCAGGACAAACATTTGTGTGATGAACATTGATGTTTGTTCCTGTTGTGGTTGTGTCTGGGTGTAATATTGTATTCTGTATATGTATTTACAAACAAAAATTATCCAAGTATTGTATCAGTTATCTGGTCCCCGTAGTACAAGCTTTGCTTAGTTTGGGGCTAGATGGCGCTGTGTGAAATGTCCACACATATTTATTATTTATTTTTTATTTTGTTGGTACTTATCATCTATCGTAATAAATAGCTAAAAATAAATAAACCTTGGTGTGTTCTAGACTTTATACTCTTTGCCGACAATTCATTAAAACGTTTGCCGCGGTGTCGTCTCTTCCAGAGCTGTTTGGTTTGTATCTATTACTGTAGTTACCAATTGGTGCACCATTTACACTCTGTGGGAGATCAAACGGTGTTTTTGTTGAATTATTTATATTTATCGTGTTTGACGGGTAATTAGATTCGTTATTTTGTTGATGGTGTAATTTTAAAGGAGGACCGGTTTATGTGTAGTTTACTAAAATGCTGAGTAGTTCTAGAGCGCTTTTATTTGTTTATGTGAAGTTTCTTGTACGCATTTATAGGATTAACCATCATCATCATCATCATAATCATCATCATTGATCATCGTCATTGTCATCATTATCTGTTGATAATGATTGTCATACATCGATCATCATCATTGTCATCATACATCAATCATCATCATTGTTATAATTATCTGGTGGTAATGATTATTATACGTCGTCATCATCGTCGTCATCATTGATGATGATCTGAAGACGATTTCGAGGAATGGGCTTACTTAATGCCTAAAACGTAAATATCAAAATGAGTTAAAGAATATCAGTATTTCAGGCTTTAATCGAATCTTCATTTGACCTTTTGACGTCAAACGTGGCTATATAGAAGAAGTGCTTGAGCCTATAAATTAACAAACATGATGTGAGTGTGACATTATTGACATTGACAAGTATGATGTAATTAAATATGTTTAAATAAATATAATGGGAGGTTTTGGTGGGGAAACGAAAAAGATCGCATCATTGCATTTAATTATTTTCCAAAACTTGTGTTATTTTCAGTGTTAGTGCATAATATTGATGGCATTTTATTCGTCAAGTGTTGGATTACAGGCATGAGTGGAAAGTGGTATAATGATGGTAAAACGTTTCTATTCGTGTTGTTTCAAAAAAATAATAATACAATGAGCTTAACAAAAACAGAAATAGTTTTTGACCTTAAATAAAAATGAAGACTTTGGAATGGGGTATCCCATTGCCAGGGTTACCACCACCATTATACCAAAATATACCAACTGTGTTGCTAGTGCAAAGTTTCCTGCACACAGACTACAAAGTACAAATTGTTACGCGGAAATTCATAACAAAGTCAAATAAATACATATTACATGCTTTCAGTGAATCACTTCATAAGATATTCCTTACGTAAGGTATTTGAATATGAATGATGACGATAAACGATTTTGAACTTTATTCGTTTTGTATTATAGTTTAATGTACGACTTTAGTGTAGGTGTCTTTACTGGTTGTGGATGATGAACCATTTTATACCTTATTTTTAGGCAGTTATGAGTTAAAATGTTATAAAAGAAATGTCATTTTGCAAAACTGCTCAAAGCTGCTCGATTAAAGGTAGGGGATTGTTTTAAAAGCGAATTCTTGCGAGAATTTTGTCGTGAACACTTTTGTGATTTGTGTGTATCTTGTGAGACTTTTATGGACTTATTAAGCCATGGCAGAAGCAATTGGGCGGCTTAGAATTCTGTAAGAAGTATGTCACTTTCTTCCATGAAAAAGAAAAACGAATGTTTGGCTTAGTTTGTTATTAGTTTGATTTTATTATTTTGATTAAGTACCTATATATTACTTACTTCCATTCTAATGACAAAAAATAATAATAATACATACAGACGAACTTAGTACCTCTGTTTGGATTTTGGTTAAAACTAGGCATTATCCTTAAAAAATAATTGGAACCATGTACAAATTAGCCTAGATCACTTAATATAAAATTATACCTACTCTTCCGCGTCAAAGTCTACAATTTTGAAGTTAGAAAAAAAAATTAAGTTTATCGACCCGTTTAACGCGCAGATATTGAAAACATGAAATAAGACCCAGGGTTGCCAAGCTACAGTAATTACCCCGAAGCTACACCAAATTTGGATCGCATCGTAATTGAAATTTATTTGAAAACCCACTTTATTGCCCTCAAAATACGCTTTACATTTATTTGAAGGGTTATTTGCGGGAAATTGAAAATATGTTTCATATTTTAACGTTTAATAAAGTAAAGGAATTTGTGTGGGTTCATATGAGTTGTTTATGCAAAGGTTACGGGTTAATTGAGTGTGTTTTGGTGTTGAGGGATTGATTCTGGCTAAAATGTCGTGTACGAGATATACATTGGTAGTGAGAGCTATAGACAGTCGTAGAGGAAACCAGAATAAGCCATTTTGTAGATCATTCGGCAATTTCTTTTACTATGTTACCTGATGCGTAACATTATTTTAGTGTTAAAAATTGTTAAGTATTGGATGACTCCAATATTTTTCCTTTCTAAGGGAGAAAGCAAGCTTAGTTTTCCCGGCCAGCCCGATTGCTCAGTCGGTAGTAACACTGCCTATGAGCTGGAGGTTGTGGGGTCGATCCCCACCCAGAACTTAGGACCAGGACCAGGACACCCAGGTTGGTCCTGCGTCTGGTTGTTATATTGTATTCTATGTATGCATTTAAAAACTACAGTATCTTAGTATTGTATCAGTTATCTGGTTCCCATAGCACAAGCTTTGCTTAGTTTGGGGCTAGATGGCGTTGTGTGTAATGTCTACATATATTAATATTACTATTATTGTATTTTTTTACTTCAAACTTGTCTAGCATTTGACCACGCTCTCACCTGATGGGAAGTGACGATGTGATCGAAGGTGTAGCATGCTAGCCAAGTATAAAAGTTTTATTATATAGTCACGGTGTACATTGGACATGTTTGAATTTAGCTAGATTGATATCTAAAAGACTAGTAAAAATTGGGTCGTGAAGTAATTATCTAAATATTATATATGTCCTGACAATACGTATCTTTTGAGCAAGAGCTCAGCGGTAGCGTGTGGGACTTTCAAACTCCTTGGTTTGAATCTCATTCAGCCTGACAACTCCAATATTTTAAGTAATGTCAAGCAAAGGTCAAAGAAAACCGTATAAAGACTTTCGACCAACATAAATCCACTAATTTCAAACGTTTGTGTGTGACCCTCCAGTCCGTATTGGTCCAGCATGAAGGATTATTGCCTACCTTCTTTACCTGTGAAAGATAGCCAATGTCCCAGAAATAGGAGTATATGCACCAACATTTTTGTGTGCGTTTGATTATCAAACAAGAAAAAACGAGTGTTCTTTTGACCAACCGAAGTAAAACTTCTTTAGTTTAGCTCCATCTATCGGCCGGTATAACTTTGTTTTTGCTTTGTTTAATGTTAATATCGCCATCTTGACAATTGTAAATTCTAATTTTGCCGAACATACCAATATAATAATACAAAATTTTAGCTTCGTTATGTTGACAATGGAGTTCTACGAGAACCAATTTTAACTTCCGCTTTTACATTCACCAGCTTACTCCCCAAGTCAAGCGTGCGTAAAGAAATTTTATTTCAAAAATGTATCCCATCATAGTTTCCCTATAACTTTAAGTTCCCTGAAACATTTATCTAAAAAAAAGGATGGCATACTAAACATGGTCAACAGTGGGTCCATTAACTTTGATGGATGCGTTAGTAATCGGTTCGTGACAGCCCTACAGTTCAAACGGGCCGCTGCCTCATTATAGAACAAGCGGCAGCCCTGGGGCATCATTTGTATTTTATTCCAATAATGATACATAATAATTGACTTAAGTCGCTACTACTAAACTTAACAGGTATCTTCTGGGTAAGCGTGCACATCCTAGACCGCATCGTCACTTACTATCAGGTGCGATAGTGGTCCAACGCAAGCGTATCAAACAATAAAAGAAAAATGGTAAAAACAAACGGGCAATATTCTATTTCATTCTAAATTCAAACTTCGGTTCTTATAGTATAATACGAAAAAATTATATCGTGAAAATGAAAATCATTTTTTATGGTATTTGAAGTACATTTTATCTCATTATTATCATTTCCTTATAAATTAGCATGTCGTGTCCCTCTGCTGGGCAAAGTTCGCATCCAGGTCCTTCCAACTGTCTCTATTATAGTCTAATTAGTGATTATGAAAAGGTTAGAAAAATTAATTGCTTAAAGAAATTTCTTAATCCGACTGTACCTACTCCCAAAAGCTGTAGAACAAAACAAAACCCGGCCGGAATCCCGACCCAAGCCCTCGCCCGCCTATTAACCAAACATAATTAATTTATATGATCATCTGCTCGCGTGGAATCGCTTAAAAAGAGCCACGGGCGCAAAAAATTAGTCAGCGTTATATGCGCAGTAGATCAAGTGCAGAAAAACGGTGTTTTGAGTTGCTTTACAAACACGCGTTTTGGCTGAGCCGAATAATGAGCTTGGATTTTAATGGAGTTCATAAATTATTTGTATAAAATATCTTTATACCTTACTTTTGGGATAACCCGACAGGAACATTAATCATATTTGGATATTTTACTTGAAATAAACTCGGCCATTAGTCAATTTGTCATTATTCAAGGCACAATATTAGATCTATTGGGTTCCGATATAAAGAAGTGTTTTATTCTCATACAAAAAATGCGTTAAAAGTAGAGTAGAAAAGTTTTTGCACACTATCGCCTATTATTGTTCCAGGCACTCTGTTAAAGTTAACAGTTTGAGTTTTAAATCAATAGCTGATACCAAGATCTCATGGTAAACATAATATTAAATAAACTACTGAAACTCTCAAAAAGACTTGACCTAAAAACCACAAGCATAATACAATAACGTCTACTGTAACTCAGATAATATTAATAATCTTTTGTATAAGCCAAATACAAGTAATTGGTTTATAGTTTCAGCAGAATCACATAAAATATTCTTGTATCGTTTTGTATTTAATATGAACTCCTTTTTTGATCCATTATGAGCTTGCATTGACCACTGTTATACCTGTGCCTTCGCCTGAGTCAATCCATTTCATAACCTATATTTTTACATTTTATTTGTACATATTTAACACAGTTGCCCTCTAGACCTAAACTAAGCAAAGCTTGTACTATAGAAACCAGATAGAACAATTAGATAAGTTTTTTTTAACACGCAAATTGCCTTTATTTTTTCGTTATTAAATCATTGTAGTATTTAGATACTACAATGATTTAATAACTAATACTAGAAACTACCTACTACTACCCTGGGTCCTTAGGGGCCGGGAGCTCATCGCGTTTTCAAAAGTTCATCAGAGCGTCAGGTCGACGCAACGCGTGACCAAAATGGTGGCACTTATTGGGCACAACGAATAAGCATTGCAATTCAACGGGGCAATGCTGCCAGCATGTTGGGTACGCTACCTACTGGTAGTGGGCTGGAGCATTTGGACTGCCTATAGGTCATCGCGGCCAGTATATAGTCGAAATGTTTCTTTTTTTGTAGTAGTAGTAGTAGGTAGTTTTTAGTATGAGTTATTAAATCATTGTAGTATTTTGATAAGTTTTGGTTGTTAGAATACAATATAACACAGAACAAACATTCATCACACATATATTTATTCTAGGTGGGAATCAAACCCACAATCTGCTCATAAAGCGGGGTTACTACCAACTGAGCTATCAGGCCAGTCTATAAAAGTTTCCCTACTGCTATGAACGTGTACTGCAACAAAGCTAACATTTTAATATGGTGGAGCATCCTGTTTCTTCTAGCTGTAAATCCGTTTTGATTTAGCCTCTATTATTTTAGTGGTCGGATCTCCTTTATTGTTTTAACTATGTCTTTAACTCGCTTGATTTGTTGTTCTCGCAAGACTTACAACTCTTTGTAGCGCCTTTTTTATAGATGAAAATATTATTTTTGTCTCGGGGATTATTTTATTGATATTATTTCTGAGTTGGGTGAAAGCGGATGGTTTATGTTTGAAGTTTTATTGCGTGTGTTTAAAGCTTTGATATAATTAAGGGTTCTTTTAGTTTCTTTGTGATCCAATGTATTGTTAGATGTTTTAATTTGTGAATTAGTGGTGGTGTTAAATGTGAATTATCTTTGTAGAGTTGAAGATATTTAGTAAGCGTTTCATGTTTAATTGAGTGGTGTTTTAAATAGTACTTAATTTTGAGTTATACCATAATTATTTTACCTCTCTTCTCTCAATACGGTTTGCTAGAAGAGATCACTCTTGGGGTGGAGGTCGTACAATGTTACAATTCTTGTAAATTATTTTATTCTCAGTAAATATTTATCTTAATACCTATCTACAGTATGACCTATGTATACGCCTCTTGAATTTAAACGACATTATTTCGTGGTAATTTTATTATCGCGCAGAACTTAGTTGACATTTCAGATTGAGTGAATCCAAGTGTTTATCCATTCAATCTATAAAAATCAATCTAAAATTATCATAGTATTCAATGAATTAGTACAAAAGATGGCCGATGTACCGATCCCTGTTCACTCCCCGTTTGTTCGTAAACTGCGAGAGTTTGTAAAGCAATAATTATACCGTTTGTTAAGTCATCACCCCAACACGTGACTTATCACAATGTGGCTCCCTCTGCTGACTACACTAAAACGTTTAAAAGGTATAAAACGGGCGGAGAAGTCTGCGTTTTTTGAATGTATTGTACTTATTGAAGGTTTAATTGAACCGCCTTTAAACTGTAGAGAAACTGTAGTAGTTTGTAAATTAAAAAACACATAGCAATAACTATTGACATAATATTCTAGATGGCTCAAAAGCTTTGTTATAGGTTGGGGTATTTTTATTTGGGTACAATAAATTAAAATATGTCGCGTATTTTCTTAAAGAGAATAAAGTATTAGCTACCAAAACCACACTTGGTACCAAATAACTTTGTCTATGTTTATTATCCGATTAATGCGATATGGCTGAATTTTTTGATAAGTAATTGACTTTAATATAATACAATTAAATGGACCTATTTATTACCTATTTGATTAATTTAAGTATTTAGCTTCAGCTTATTTGTAATTTTTGTATGCCGTTGCGGCTGATCGCAGTATGGACTTCATATTATTATTGTAACATCTGTTTTATGACCTGTGTATCACAAAATAAATGATTTGAATTTGAATTTGAATTTGGAAAGCAAACATCTGGCGGTGTGATATCTGTCGTTTTACATAAAACACTGCAGTAGTTTTCTTAATTTAGGTCTTCATTATTATACACTTTTTTAGATTAGGAACAGCCATTAAGATGGCGCCCAAACAGAACTTTAATGTTTTGGAGGCTTTTTTTAAGGTTGAAAATCGTAGATCACATTTGGTGCTGGAATGCTGGACTGGATCTGCGCTTGAAACTATGTTAATTTTGCAGGTTTTTTATGTTTGAAGTGAAATAAGCATACCAAATAAATAAAAAATAGCTGATGATATTTTGTGGTTATTTGATTCGTAAAAAATTTTTTTGACTAAGTATTTTTTTTTGGGATTCATTCTACGAATTCATTTTAAAAAATCAAACTATGTAATTAGGTAAATTGTACTCGATCACCGTTCTCCGTTTTATTTTGCTACCAGTTGCGCCCCACGGTTTCACCCGCGGATAAAATATTTGTACATTATACAGCGTATAAACTATCAGTTCCAAGTTTCATTAAAATCCATTCAGTAGTTTTTGCGTGAAAGAGTAATAAATAATAAAATATACAAACAAATTATCGCGTTTATAATATTATATTAGTAAGAATATACACAAATTTTCTCATTTATTTCGCTTGGTCACGTCGCACTGGGCTATCAAAAATAGTGTTTTTTGTTAATTTTGTGGTCCGACGCCTTAATCCATTTTGCCATTAAAAAACCAAACCAATCATCTCATCCGCGCTCTTTATTAACTTCATATATTCACTTAGTCACTAAAGTAGGTTGCCTATATCTACTTAATAAAAATAAATAACAAATTAGGTAGTAAAATTTTCTACATATTTATTAACAGTCTCAATCAATATATCTCGCTGGCAATGAGCCAGTTCTCCGAATGATCTGAGGGCTCAATACAATATAACCCGAATGGTTCGTTTAGTGCGTGCGTCTCGAAAGACGAAGCTTTCATTTCCCGTGCTTGAGCTGAGGAGTTTGCGAATTGATACAGGGTGCGTAAATTGTTTTTGTATAGGGTTGTTTGTTTTGTTTTGGCTCCACACTTATGTGTATTTAACCAGTGTCAAATAATTGATAATTTTATCAAGTTAATGATTTTTCACGCAGATATGAGTCAAGTAACACTCAAAGTCATCAAGTCAAGTCATAGTCTAGTCACACTTCCAGTAAAGTGGTGGCAACTTTACCAGAAGTTTCTATGGGTTTTGGAAACAACACGAAAAGAAACGTTTCACCATCATTATACCACTTTCCCACACTCCAGTCGCCTGTAATCCAGCACTAAACGCATAAAACGCCACCAAGTTTATGCACTAAAACTGAAAATAACACAAGTTTTTAAAAATAATACAATGCGGTGATGCGATTTTTCTCGTTTTCCCGCCAAAAACCTTTGTAAGGGGTTGTGCGGAAGTATTTGTTTTGTTTAGGCCCGTATTACAGAACCATTTACATTTAAAATTAATAATTAATTAACCTAACGTCCTTAAGATATATTTTTTTATTGAGATAAAAAATCAAGCCATCGACAATCGATGTAAACTTCTCATACCCTAAATCTTCAACTCACACAAACGAGACAAAACACACAACTCTACCTAAGTTAGAAAGAGACAAAAGAAACAGGATGATGTACGCTTTATAGACCCTATAATGAGTTGAATAGTCCTTTAATAACCGTCGGGCGATGTCATAAAGTGTTTCGAATAAAACTGTAAAGTCGCACAATTGTTTACGGGTTAAGTAACGACCAGTGTTTCTTGAGCTCCGAATTCCATTTATCTGGTTTGAGGTGGCTATGATTGCTGCTATCATTTCAATTTAGTATTATAACGACGGACGGACTTTTTCTAGGTGATAGGACCAAGCAGTAGTGTGCAACACTACTTACTGTGTTTCGGTTTAAATGGCAATGTAGCCAGTAAAATTACTGGGCAATAAGACTTTGTTCTGATCCTAGACTATGCTTAATGTCTTAATATGACGTACGCAGTGCAGTGTCACGTGAAACTATACATTAGAGTCGAGTTTCAAGTGACACTGCAACTGTTATGGGCGACCGGGTCGCTTAACATCAGGTGAATATCGTTACATCATTTATTAATATAAAAAGATAGCGGTTTAAAAAGAAAAAAGAAAAAATCGAGTGTGCTTTAGACCACATGACTGAAGTAAAACTTCTTTTAACTCCATCTATCGGCCGGTATAACTTCGTTTTTGCTTTGTTTAATGTTGTTATCGCCATCTTGACAATTGTAAATAGTAGTTTTACAGGACATACCAACATAATAATACAAATTTTTTACTTTGTTATATTGACAATGGATATCTATGTGAATGAAATTCAACTTCCGTTCGCCTGGCATTCGCCAGTTTACTCCCCAAGTCAAAAGTGCGTGAAGAAGTTTTACTTCAAAAACTTTACTTAAGGTACATAAAAATCTATAATTGCTCAGGCATCGTGTCTGTAATAACTGTTTTAGAACAAGGGCTGACAGGGGTCAAGATAAACTGGACTCTGTGTGATGGTGTCAATTTAGTATTCAATGAACGAGCCGTCGCTATTTTAGATTTTTTAACTTTATTGTCTTTGTTTAATGTGCGGCAAAAATAATATTGTGAGTTTTATTTTAATGTTTAAAATGTCAAACTAATGTCAGTTTCATCCACAAATTACAAAACGGTTAAACTGATTTGGATGGAATAGCGAATTTAATTTAATTTATTTAATTTCTCGCCAAGATTAACCAGGGTGATCACGAAACTTTGATTGTATTGCAACAGGAAAAAACATTCTTAATTTGAAAAATTCCTTACTAACTATGCACATAAACTGCGTATTGAAACTCAAATCCATACAATTTTGTGTCTCTATTGGTTGCAATCAAATTTCGTGATCGCCTAGCAGGTATTTTGTGAGTAAATCCATTGGATGTCTCTAGCTAAAACATAAATAAGAAATTGTGTTATTACACAAAACGATCTTTTCCAGACACACACGCGTGCACGAAAATAAATAATGCAAAGAAAGTGCTAATTTATTTTCTCCCGTGACATTATACAATAAAAAAAATCCCGTGGACTTAGTCACCGGTGTCAGCACTGAATTTAAATACAAAAAATATATTAAGCACTTCCCAAAAAGCTCATTAAACATTAAAAGGAGTGAGTTGTTCTTAAATTGGATTAATGTTTGCGGACTGATCGGGTCGATTTCATTGAAAGTTCATTCCAAATTTAGAAAGGGTGGAATGGGAAGGACTTAATTCAGTAGCGATACCACGCTATTTGACTAGCTTTTGTTTTTAATTATGACCATGATAGCTCAGTTGGTAGTAGCTCTGCCTTGTGAACTATAGGTTGTGGATTCCATTCCCACTCAGGACAAGGGGATCAGGGGGAGGGGTCTCACAAATGTGACCAGCTGTGACAAGAATGAGGGAGGGGTCAAAAAAAATCATGAAATTCATGTGACGTCGTTTACTCCCTAACTCACACAAACAAAATTTTTTTTTTCAAGCATCTGTAAGAATACTAAGTTAGTCATGTGATTTCCGTCTACACACAAGTCCACAAAATGTCTAATCGAAACTATATAACATTACAGACAATGTCCCTCTGTGGTGTGGTGGTTGAGCAGGTCGGCTTAACCCGGAGGCGGCGGGTTCGATTCCTGCGACACGACAAGTATTTGTGCACAGAAAAAAAAGCGCAGATACTTGTTCTGTGTCTGGGTGTTGTGTGGGTCCTCGTAGTTCCTGGGTCCCCAGACACAGGGAATCCTAGTTAGGATCCAGGATCTATGTATGTGATCGTTGGGCGTTATTATTATTATTATTTTAGTTAAATATTCACTCATGGCAAAGATAAGATAAACTCCCCCACTCCCCTCTTCTAATCACTAAATCAATTTCGATCCAAAATAAAACAATTTTGATACCAGACCGAAATAATGTCAACAGCAACAGTTTGCGATGAACAAACGCGCCATTTCGCGCCAATTATGCTTGTGTCAAACACACCCGGCCGTTCCGCGGATATCCTACTTTTGATATCAATCTTATCCTCTTACGAATAAGTATCGTTTTCCCTAGCGTTGCTTTGGTATCTACTAAGCTCGCGTTCAACTTTGACTTTAAAAGTGAACTTTCACCTTTGGCATTAGAGTTTAATTTTGTCTGTTAATCTTTGTTGATGTTCGATGTTTTGCTATAGATTATGTGTATTGCAGTAAGAGATCGTATTTCAATACAGTAAGGTTGGTATTGGTTTGGGTAATAGATCAAAGTCGTGGTGGATGTTGAATGAGGTATGCGACAATAATACGGATTCGAAAATGGTTTGTTAAGGAGAGTTCAGTCTGGATTTGTTTTTGTTTTATTGAATTACTTTTATAAAGCCCATTTATTACAGACCATCTCTCACAGGGAAACGGTATGGTATGTAATCCGCCATGCTGGCAAAGTGCGGGTTGGCAGATATAATTTTCTCGAATTATGTGATTTTGAACATCCGCCATGCTGATTCCTCATGACATTTCCCTTTTCCGCACGTAACTGAAAAATCATTGGTATAGAGCGAGATTTGAACCCGGGTGCGACGATTTGAAATCTACACGGGCTATTGCTGAGCTGCGCTTACTTTTATATTCGGTCTGAATTACAATTAAATTAGCGAAAACATCACTCAACTCATAACAGTTTTCAAAGTAAAACGGTTAAGATAAAAAAAATGCATTGATTTTTGTTCCACTTTATATTGGGTTACTCTAGACTATCCACTATGAGATAATCTACACTTACATCTCAAATTGTGTTTTTTATCAGCTTTCTTTACATGTGTTTTAAGACACTAACTATTACACAAACATCCTGCACAACTTGTTACTAAACTTATCAAAATAAGTACAGTAATATAACCACCCCTTAATACAATCCGGCAGCGATTTGCCGCCAAACATTTAACGAGCCCATAGAGTAAGCAATTCGCCTTGCTCTACCAACATAGAGCTTAGCTCTATGGTTGTTATATCATGAATATTGAGAGAATAGAGCTGTGCTCTATGGTTGTACAAAAAAAAATATTTCTAATAAAAGTTTGCAAGTTGTATTTATGTATAACTAGTTGCGCCTCGTGGTTTCACCCGCGAATAAAAAGATTTTAATTATTTGCTCATCCCACGGGAAAATTTCACTTTTCCGGGATAAAATGTAGCCTGTGTGTTAATCCAGTGCATAAGCTATCTTGGTAATGAATTTCATTCAAATCCATTCAGCCGTTTGAGCGTGAAAGAGTAACAAACATACACACAAACACACATACAAACTTTCGTCTTTATAATATTAGTGTGATGTGATGTGATGGTGTGATTATATCGACACTTAACTGTATTATTATAATTTAATTACTCAATTATTTAATTTAATACATGTTGTCTATGTTTGTGTTTTAATAAATAAATAAATAAGAACGTACTTTAGAAATAAACTATAGTATAGAGTGAGATAATAGCAGCAAACACAGATTTATTTAAAAAAAATAGACTTACAAGTTAGTAACAAGTAATGTATGTTTTTCAAAATAGATTTTTGACACACATACGAACACCCACACACGCAAACACACATACATACGCACATACATATGGTCTTGCCTTTTAATAATAAAACAGATTGCTAAGACGTAGAGTTATCTTTATAAAGCTATCTTTATCAATTAGCCAAACATTAACGATGGTAGAGCAAGATGATATTGCAAATAGCTTTCTCTACCATCCTCGGCATATGATTCACGTTTCTATTCCCAGCTTTATTGATCGAGAATTGAAGTCGAATAAGAGTTGGCGGAAATAGCTCTATACTGAGGTCAAAAGCCTAGAGTTTTGATTTGGAATAGAGTATTTGTTGTCTTTATTTACAAACCTTTTACTGGTTGAATGCTGTCGTTTTGCATAATAATTATTTTTTATATTTAGTATCTGTCGGCGGCAACGTCCAGTTATAAACTCTATGCTCAGCGGGCTGTACCGTAATGTACTCTGTGGCAGCATTTAAATTTATTACAGTGGCAACACCGGTATTTGTCATCGCTTTCCTACCCATCTGGCTATAAAACGGGACCGCTCGGTGTACTACGGACATTCTTGTTCCAGACACGGCGCGGTGTGGACATGCTGAAGGCCTATAGTTATATAGGTTGCTACCTACCCACAAACTGTTTCCTGCCGATATATCTATTAATCTGTTTTTATTTATATATTATTTGAGAATAGGTCAGTATATTTATTTGCACCGCCGTCCATGCTCACAGTGTCACAATGGGCGCTCTTAGCGATAAGAGCGCCCATTGTACATATCTTATTATGTAATTATTTTTTCTACATGTTTATTTTTGGTGTCAATAAAGCGTTTTGTATTGTATTGTATTGTAATAATAATTGATCTCTGATGATGATGATGAGTGGCTATTGGCGGGAGAATCTGGATACTGTGACACAGTTTATTAAGCAGTTTGAGCACTGGAGGCTTGGAAGTTATGTCAATAAATACATTATTAATAATAATAAATACAAATACACAAAATCTATTTATAAAAATTTCGGGTCAAAGTGTTTGTTACCATAGTCCGAAACAGCTGAACCGATTTTGATGAAATTTTATATTCACACTTGGTAGGTCTGATAATAGGTTGTTATGTATTTTTCATCATCATCATCACCGTTTTTCATCAACACGCGGGTGAAACCACGAGGCGCAGCTAGTAACTGATATAAATATTTGGAACTAATTATAATTTATTTTAACTTTTTGGTTGTTAATAAATACTTAAAATAAAATATAACTGAAATGTTTGTCCTGGATTGGAATTGAACCCATAAAAGTTCAGGCAATTCAGAAGACATTCTACTTACTACTAGCTACTACCTACTGATCTATCATGGACAGAACTAAGAACACAAGCTAGTCAAATAACATGGTATCGATAACTAAATAACACTATAAATAATTAAAATGAACGCCCAATGATCACATACATAGATCCTGGACCCTAACTTGGATTCCCTGTGTCTAGGGACCCGGGAACTACGAGGACCATGGTGCCACAACACCCAAACTCAGAACAAGTATTTGCGTTTTTTTCTGTGCACTGATACTTGTCCTGCAGCGGAAATCGAACCCGTCGCCTCCGGGTTCTGGGCCGACCTGCTCAAGCACGCCAAAGTGGCTGTCTAAGACACTAACTTAGAAAGTCCTTCCCATTTCATCCTTTCTAAATTTAGAACAAACTTTAAGTGTATAAATACAAACTTTAAGAATATTTTGTTGTGTGTTGGAACTTAATTTTATTGTTTGTGTCTAGCGCTCTAGCGTCTAGAGATAGCGTCATTTTTGTTAGCTACAAACGCAAGTTAGGTTTACATCCAGAAGGGAATATGTCCACCGCATGATTTTAGTAATTAAGGTTAGTTTTTAAAGTATCTTAAGTAACATATTCCCAGTTTTGTAAACTTTCAATAACAAAAAAAAAGTGAAATCGACCCAAACGAGTACAAAGACACGTTGCAATTTTTTACTTCAACTAGGGATAAAGACTCCAATATGTAAACTACGCAAATAGCAAAATACATTAATAAGCAGAAAACATCAAAATTAAGCGTCCGTGGGGATTCATCCTGGTACAGTCCCTCCACGCACACAACCACCCTGTCATGTCATACACTCGACAAAGGTTAATTACTTACCCCCCCTGTAACCCCCGGTTATAGGGTTGCCACGTGGAAACCAGGCATTATTTATGACTGCGCGTTGTTTCAGTCTAACAGCCAAAATTGACATTTAATTATGCAATATTAAGAGATAAAATCATAGAGAAAATGTCGAGTGTGCTTTAGACCACACGACTGAAGTAAAACTTCTTTAGTGGCTCCATCTATCTGCCGGTATAACTTTGTTTTTGATTTTTTTTGTTTTGGTTTTGGCTCCACACTTTGTGTATTTAGCTAGTGTCAAGTAATTGATTATTAGCAACTTAATGATATTTCATATAAAATATATGTGTCATGTTAAGTCACAGTCCAAGTCATCAAGTTAAGTCATAGTCTAGTCTAGTCAAGTCATACTCTTGGTAAGGTGGTGGAGGAATTGGGGTGTAGTAGGTAGTAAGGGTAATTCAATCTACTGGCTGGTCTCTTGACGTAGATTCAAACCACTTAAAACTTGCATTCTCTCACCAGTGGCTCCTAGTAGCTGTCATACACACAGCGGCCACACCCCGGTACACCACGTCAGCTCGTGGGCTAAACCTGGTAGAGGGAGGCTTATTGTGTTTCACAATCTAGCCCTGAACGGTTACTCCCCGTTTTAGTGTATAAGAGTCTGTCTTGGTGACGAAGGCACATCTAAGCTGATAAGCACTCGATGTTGGCGGAGTCGGCGAGGCAGCAAGGCATCGTGGAAGGCCCAAGGCGGCGGTAGGAGTCAGAGTAGTTACCGTCGGCTAGACACTGCATCTTGCTCCCTCTCAATTGTAGCGGGCAGCCGTTCCATTGGGGTCTGGGGAGTGTGGACGAGAGAGTGCATTTGTGTGTGCGCAAACACTTATGCACTTAAATATTTCCTGCGTAAATGACCTGTTTCTGTTAACTGGATCCTGAGATGAAAGACCTTTGGCGACAGACAGAGGTAGAGAAGTCTGACAATGATGCCTGTCAGGCTTTGTCTTATGTCTGCACAGAGGCGGCATAGTGAGAGCGGTCGCTTCAGCATCGATTTGGAGCAACGATGTAACTCGGCAGCACACTATGCGTCGAAGCAGCTCTATTTAGAGAAGCACTGCTTCCCCCGCTCAGCCGGGGAGGGGGCTAGAAAAGGTGCCCTAAAAAAACGCTTGTTCCAAAACACTGGGGAGGTAGTAACCGCGGCTGCCTGCGCATCCCATCAACGTGGTCGACGTAACAACAGTAAAATAAGAACCAAACCAATGATTTTCGGCGCATGGAATGTGCGAACATTACTTGATCGTCCTAACAACCTTTGCCCTGAACGTAAAACTGCCATTGTCGCTCGAGAGTTAAAACGCTATAATGTTAGCATTGCTGCCTTAAGCGAAACCCATTTAGCGGAAGAAGGTGAGCTGGTAGAGCATGGTGGTGGGTATACGTTTTACTGGAAGGGAACTACAATTAATGATCCAAGACGCTCTGGCGTGGGATTTGCTATCAAAACCCAAATAGCCACTAAACTGGATGAGTACCCGGCGTTTATTTCTGATCGCCTAATATCTTTGCGTGTTCATATAGGTGATGGCAATTACCTTAATGTTATCAGCGTATATGCGCCCACGATGGATAACACGGATGAAATAAAAGATAAGTTTTATGAAGATCTCATTCAAACCTTAACAAAAATTCAGCCTAAGGAACAAATTCTTCTGCTCGGTGACTTCAATGCTAGAGTCGGGCGTGACTATGAATCGTGGCCTCGTGTTTTGGGCAGGCATGGTATTGGAAGCATGAACAGTAACGGGCAGTTGCTGCTTGACCTCTGCTCGCAGTTCCAATTAGCGATTACCAATACTATGTTTAGACTTCCTGCTAAGTACAAGGCAACTTGGATGCACCCGAGGTCCAAACACTGGCATCTCATTGACTATGCTATCGTACGTCAAAGAGACATTTCTCAAGTTCATTTGACTCGAGTTATGCGTGGAGCTCATTGTTGGTCCGATCACAGACTGGTAGTCTGTAAGTTACAGATACGGCTTCACCCTTCTCGTCGATCTAGCAGATCCAAAATCTGTCGCATGGATTTAGATAAACTGCAGGATATGGAGATAAGGGAGTTATACCAACAAAACATTGGTGACCACGTATCGCAAATGGATATTGAGGGTGGAAATTTGCAACTAAAGTGGCAAGGCCTTGCTAGTTACATAATTAAAACTGCTTCTGACACGCTTGGATTACAAAAGCGAGTTAATGAAGACTGGTTTGATGAAAATAATAAGGTCCTTATTGACGCCATCGCCAGACACCGGGAGCTCTTACATAAACAGAGTTTCACGCTTGATAATACTTATGATAAAGATAAGATCAAAGAAAGCTCATCCCAATTACGAAAGCTAACGCGGACCATTAAGGATAAATGGTGGCAGGAAAAAGCTGACCTTATGCAAATGCTTTCTGATACTAACCAACTTGGTCTCTTCTTTGGAGAAGTGCGAAGACTGATTGGACCGCAGTATAAATTTAATGTGCCCATAAAAACTGCTGATGGGAGGTTGATTTTTGATAAAAGCGAGACTTTGCAGAGGTGGGCAGAACATTTTAGATTGCTATTAAACATTGATCGATCAGCTGATCTTACTTACATTAACTTGCTACATGAACGCCCGCAAGTCACTGAGCTAGATGCTGAGCCCACGCTCTCTGAGGTGGTAGCTGCCATACGACAGCAACGGAATAAAAAAGCTGTAGGCCTTGATAACATTGCAGGAGAGCTTATAAAATATGGCGGAGATGAATTGCACGATGTCCTGTGGAAGTTCTTTAAGCGAATGTGGTTGGAAGAACGTATACCTTCGGATTTTAGTACGTCGAATATATGCGTACTCTATAAAAATAAGGGCAATCGAGCCGATTGCAATTCATACAGAGGTATCTCACTTCTCTCTGTCCCTGGAAAAATATTTGCTAGAGTTCTCCTCAATCGCCTTGTCAAGCTATCTGAAACTATATTACCCGAGACTCAATTTGGGTTTCGTCCCAGTAGAGGGACCTGTGAAGCCATATTCTCTATCCGTCAATTACAAGAGAAAAGTAGAGAACAGTGCCAGTGTCTCTATCTCTGTTTTGTCGATTTGGAGAAAGCCTTTGACAGTGTTCCTCGTGAGGCTCTGTGGATTGTTTTGCGTAAGCTGGGGTGTACCGACAAGTTCGTCAGAATGCTAAAGCTTTTGCATGATGGCATGGACTGTTGTGTCTCAGCCAATGGTGACCGGTCTGACTTCTTCCTAGTCAGCTGTGGGGTAAAACAGGGTTGTGTAATAGCGCCGACTCTGTTCGCTCTATATTTTGCTGTTGTTGTGGAGGAAGCTCTACGAAATTCAATACATGGCATTCGTGTACGTTTTAGAACTAGTGGTCAACTTTTCAACCTGGCTAGACTTAAAGCTCACACCAAGTGTTCATTTGACACCATCAGGGAGATCATGTATGCTGACGACCTCTGCTTTGTGGCAGAAAGTCCGGATGGTTTGAAGCATCTCATGAAAAGCCTTAATGATGCATGTCACAAATTTGGTTTGAATATCAACGCCACGAAGACCGAAGTCATGGCAATGGACCACACAAGTTTGAATATACCGCTCGGAACTCATGTCCTTAGGCAAGTAGACAAATTTAAATACCTTGGCAGTACGCTGACATATAAAGGGAACCTGGATCCAGAAATAAATAGTAGGATTGGTGCTGCTTCTGCTGTTTACGGAAAGCTTCGGGAAAAAGTGTTTCATTCTCACGACATCTCGTTAAACACTAAAGTCAAAGTCTACATGGCCATTGTTTTGCCAAATTTACTTTATTCTTCTGAGACGTGGTGCCTATATCGCAAGCATATACGCGTATTGGATAGGTTTCACCTCAAGTATCTCCGTGACATCATGTGCATAACGTGGTCAGATCGTGTCAGAAACACGGAGATTTTGAGAAGAGCTAACGTTAGTGGGGTAGAGGCTTATCTGATGCGGCGTCAGTTGCGTTGGTGTGGTCATGTCTCAAGGATGCCCGATGAGAGTGTAACAAAGCGCATCTTCTATTCTGAGCTCCTGGATGGTAAGCGGAAGAGCGGTGGCCAGTTCTTAAGATATAAAGATGTTCAGAAGAGGCACATGAGAAGATGCAATATTGAGCCCTCTCATTGGGAAGTACTTGCTCAGAATCGTTCCAAGTGGAGGCGCCTGGTGCAGCAGAGTGTATACACTTTTGAGGACGATAGAAGGCGCGATCTTGACTCTAAACGTGACGATCTAAAAAATAGGCCGCCTTCTAATATGGTCTATAATTATATTAACGGTACCCTAACGTGTAGCATATGTTTGCGCACTTTTAAAGCTAAAATAGGGTACTATAGTCATATGAAGGCACACGAGCGAAGCCTTGCATTGACTTAACAGAAACATTGGTCGCCGTGGCCGAAACCGGCTTGGAACCATATATAAGGTGGTGGCAACTTTACCAGAAGCTTCTATGGAGTTATGACACGAAAAGAAACGTTTCCATTCCAACATCATTATACCACTTTCCCACACTCATACATGTAATCCAGCACCTAACGATTAAAATGCCACCAATTTTATGCACTAACACTGAAAATAATACAAGTTTTGGAAAATAATACAATGCGGTGACGCGAATCTTTTTCCGTTTTCCCGCCAAAAAACTCTGCTTTGTTTTATGTTAATATCGCCATCTTGACAATTGTAAATTGTCATTTTACCGGACATGATAACATAATAATAATAAAAAAATCACTTTGTTATCTTGATCTACGTTAAGCAGCAACTTTCAACTTCCATTTGCCTCGCATTCACCAGCTTACTCCCTAAGTTATACTTCAAAAAACTAAATTAATCTCTGCGTTGACAACCCTACACCGACTACCCACGAAAACAATTATAATAACCATTCTGGATTACAGGAGCTGTGTTCCGTATAACTACATAAGCACAATAGGTGCTCTGATAATTTGCAATGTAATGTCTCACTTTGAGTCCACTATTCTGTGGTGATCATGATAAAGGTTAGGAATTTAGCCATTAGTTAGTCCTAATTTAGGGTATCGCGGCTTTATCTAGGAATTATTGTAGTGCTGTTTATCTAATTTGTTCTCTAAGGAGATTAAAATGTTACTAGTCTAATTGGGTTTGGGCATAGATGTAAATAAAGCGAAGATAAGTTTGCCTAACTTCATGTAAGTGCTAAGCTTATCTTAGATCCTGCGACACAATTTAACGTGAGAAAGAAAGAGATAGTAATACGCGTTTTAGCGACAATAGACTATAAATGTCTTCTTCACTTCGTTTAATGGCTTGCTATAGATAATTCTGCCAGTGTCAAGTGAGGAATTTTGTACGGTGATGTCATGTCAAAGTCTCATTTTGTTAGTCAAAATGACACAGTAAAATGGTGGATATTTTACTGAAAGCTCTAGGAGGTCTTGAAGAGAAAACAAAAAGGCATGGTTTTAAAACTTGGAACCATTTGCCAATTAACGGATAATAATCCACCCTTATAACACATTAAAATTCAAAAATACACGGGTAATGGAAAACGTTCAAAATTCACAACTGCCATTTTCGAATTCATTTCAACGACCCCAGGCTATAAATGGCCAATTTTTATCTTTGTTTTAACCACTGACAGAATCAGCGGTGTAGCTATCGTATTGTAGTTCTCAAATGCAATGTCTTTATCACTTTTCATATAGGGTCTTCCACTCTTCCAGTGGACGTAGTTTTCTCGATCTTCTTATCCCGGCAACGGCCCAGGGCTCGCACACTTTATTTAATGACATACATGCTCTCCCTGTCAATTTCTATAGCTCATGCTAGCCCTACAGGAATGTATAACCTGATGATATAGTTAACAAGTAACTGTATAACTAGACGGTTAGGCAATCGTCTAGCTGTCCTATAAGCTCAGCTGTAGCTCGTCCCGTTAATTGCACGCTTCCCGCGATCGCGTTACACAGAGCGGTCAGATCTCCGCCGCCACCTCTGATGTCCGGATACGAGCGCCGGCTTCTGTGAACTGGGGGCTTCTGGAGCTTACAAGCTTGCATTTGTGTTTCATTCGAGCATGCATAAATCTAATCACAAGAATGCTTAACGAAGCTATACCACCAAAAACACTAATTCACTTTAGAAACCCGACGCAAAGAAAAACCTTTAATATATAAGAACGTTCTCGATAAAGACACTTTTTTGAAGTAAAACTTCTTTTCGCATGTTTGATTTGGGGATTAATCTGATGAAGCGAACGGATGTTGATAGTTTTTTTTTTTGTTAGCCTCCACCCTTTTTTGTATTTAGCCAAGTAATTGATAGGTTTTCAAGTTAATCAATATATAATTGTATGCGTCAAGTCACAGTCCAAGTTATCAAGTCAAGTCATAATCTGATCTAGTCTAGTCAAGTCATACTCCTAGTAAAGTGGTGGCAACTTTACCAGAAGCGTCTATGGAGTTTTGGAAACAACACAAAAATAAACTTTTCACCATCATTATACCACTTTCCCACACTCATGCATGTAATCCAGCATTTAACGAATAAAATGCCACCAATTTTATGCACTAACATTGAAAATAATACAATGCGGTGACGTGATCTTTACGTTTTCCCGCCAAAACTTCATGTTGAAAGTTGTTGGTTAACGTAGATATCTCCAATAACAACATAAAAAAATTAAAAAATTGTATTATTATGTTGGTATGTCCGGTAAAATGACAATTTGAGTTAGCACTAAACAAAGCAAAATCAAACTTATACCGGCCAATAGATGGAGCTAAACTACAGAAGTTTTAACTTCAGTCTTGTGGACTAAAGCACACTCGCTTTTTGTTTTATACATCGTTTTTTTCTCTTGCGTTTTTATTTAAGTAAATGTAAAACCATGTAGCCACTAATTCAAAAATATGTCTAAACAGATGACTTAATCTCGAAATGACATAATCTGTTCTCAGAAGTGCAGTTGAGTTATATCTCTAAAAAGAACTTCACAGAATTCAACTTTTCACAACATCGAAGTTCATAGAATCGTAGTTTTCACAACAAACGTTAAATTAAACAGTGTAAATTATGAACAGTAGGGGAACACGAGACAAATCTGTCGCGACGACCTAATACGCCCTTCGATGAAAGCTTACCAGTTATATTTTTAATCGGCACTATGTTGATGTTAGGGTTGGCACTTTTATATTATCGAAAATGTTTTACTCCATAATTTTTATGGATGCAGTTTTTGAACGAATTTCTTAAACTATGACTAAAACGAGCTGGACTGATTTACTGCATTTATTACACTGGAATTTTGTAGGAGTTTACTTATAATTATATGAAAAACTGCTAATTGTTTTGGCTTTGTTTAATGCAAATGTCGCCATCTTGATAATTGTAAACTATCATTTTACCGGCCATACCAACATAATAAACCAAATTTTTAACATTGTTATGTTGGCAATGGAGATCTACGTGAACGAACTTGACATCGGGTCGCATCGCATTCACCAGCTTACTCCCCAAGTCAAGCGTGCGCAAAGAAGTTTTACTTCAATAAAATAAAACAAAACTTGAAAACTATGAAACAAGTTACTTACAGAAATCTGCATGACCAAGAAGACTCTTTTAGGTAAAGTTGGAATGTTTATTGGCACCTCGAGCCAGAGCCTCGGAATAATGTAAAGAAGTTTTACTTCAAAAACAATTTTTGTCGACCTTATTGTTTAGTGGCAACCCTGTTACCCCAACAGTTCGGCAATATGTCGCGCTGTCGCAGCGCTGAATAATGAGTTTACAGGAATTTCCCGCGACGTGTCGTGGCGCTAGTTGTTATTTGACAAGTGACTTAGGATTGGAGTAGAATGAAACCTTCGCTTTAATTATAGTTGATTATTTTCCTCTCTAATCTGTGGCTATAACAACACACACCACCACAAGCTCTGTGGTATAAACCGTATAACCGTATAAACCGGAGGCGGCGGGTTCGATTCTCGCTGCAGGACAAGTATTTGTGCAAAGAAAAAAAAAGCGCCATAACTTGTTCTGAGTCTGGGTGTTGTGTGACCGTGGTCTTCGTAGTTCCTGGGTCCTTAGACACAGATAATCATAGTTAGGGTCCAGAATCTACTCATATGGATATAATCGTTGGGCGTTATTATTATTATTTATATCTACCTACTGTGCTAAGTTCTACTTAATTGTACTTAAAGTAAAGGTCATTTTCGTCAATACGGATTTTGGTGAATCTAAAAAAAAGTGAATCTAAAAAGTAAATCGTTTGAGATTGTCGATTAGACGATGGTAAAGTACTTTTCCAGATACCACACAAGCGAAACCAAAGATTGAAGCTAGTCTTTAAGCCTAAAAGAAACTCAACCGTTTCTAAAATATTATAATTATCATTTCTTTTCTTCATCATTTCTCTTACATATCTTTTAATTTTATTTTAAATCCAATTTTCGTGGTAAGGCGATTAAAATATTACCGTTACTGCCCGCTTGCTGATTTAATGCGAGATTTGTATGGTTTATTTATTTTAACTTTGATGACGGCGAAGCGACAGGCTACAAAAGTCCGTCGACTTTATTAATGTGAGTTTGTTTGAAAATATCTTATTTAGAACATGTTAGTAGGCGGTATAGTTATTGATGTCTCTGTAAACATCTATAACGTCGAGCATTTACCAACTGAACGCTAAGATTTGTTGGATTATGTTGTGGAATTTACATATGACACGATTTATACACACTTTCTTGCCTATCAGATGTGGATTGAGCTTCCATTCAGCGGTCTTTCTGCAGGACTGCAATGACCCTATTGAAAATCCACATTCAATAGGGTCCACACTTTCAGTGGACGTAGTCTTCTCGATCCTCTTATCCCGGCAACGGCCTACGCCGAGGCTCGCACCCCAGGGGTGCCCTTGAGCTAGTTGTCCTCCACTTTTGACAGCCGGGCACCTTGAGCGGCTGCCCTCGTGCCCGGTGACGCTGTAAAGGTTGGTATAGTCCACATCCACACATTAACCCGTCCAAAAAAAGGCTGCAATATGTAGTATTTTAAAAGGAGTTTCAAAAGAGTAAGCAACGCATTTGCATCACGATGGCGATGACATCTTTCCAACAGGGCCGTGTGCTTGTTTATATATCGCCTAAAAAGTTCTGAAACAATACTCCATACAAACTCGTACTCGTACTCTAATGCAAACTCGCGACCACGGCCAATGTAACTTGGTCGAAACGTCAAGGTTACTCAAAATTATATTTGATAAATTTTGTGCGCGAATAGAGCCGTTATATCTTTATAATATGAGTTTAAATCTAGTAACTGCTCATGATGGAGCTTTATGAAACGACATGGGTGTGTTTAGCATTGAATCGACACCATTAGGCCGGTTGTCCACCGTGACGTCACCCGAGAACGAGTACTTCGGCAACGTCATCTCGTTACCGGATGGCGTGTGCTGGTTCGGTGGAAACACGGCTTTCCGCTAACAAATTAATTTTGCCCTAAAGCTCAATTTATCACTCAGGTACTTATCTTACCTATAAAAAGCTACACAAGTATTTTTCAGACAATAAATAACTTGGAACAACAAGCCCGTATAAGCGAATATTTCGACTATCATTCAAATCCAAATGAAGTGTACCTACAGAGAAGCCCAACATTCACGAGCCCACGGCGAAATTTGTAACAAAAGCCCTCTTCATAAATATATCCTCTCCCAGTAAGATGACCTGACATCTTTCATTTCACCGGACAGGAGATATTTTGCTTTAAAAATGTTAATACTGGAATCAACTACGTCACCCACTTAAAATTTATTTTTAATGTTCATGTCTAGAGGTGTTTCCACTAACTCTCAGAAAAAAGAGGTTATTGCTATGCAGTTTTTATCCTGTTTCTATTTTCTTTTCTGTTTATTTAGAAAGAGACAAAAACTGTTTCGTGTAAGTGCCAATTTTTGTCATTATATTTTTATTTTATTTTATTTTATTAGGTATATCTATTGTACTTTAAGGATAAAGGCCGTTTTGTGAGACGAAAATAACACTAAGACGTCAATGGATGTTTGTTTATAAAAACTATATATACCATTACACTACGTTTTCCAAGCCCTGTTCTCTCCAGAACATGCCAAAGGTACCTACTTCCGCGTCTAAAATGATCAGTCCACTGCAGTTTGCTTTACCGTAATATAAAAATTATCCATACTTCTCCCTAAATCATAGTCACCCTAACCTCCCCTAAATCCTAACGATGCAATTGATCTCTGGCCACCCCCGGGCGATGGCGCGATGATAGCCCACGTACAGACCTGTTAATGCTGCTGTTGCGAAACGATGGTGCGGTCGAAACGTGCTGGTGACGAATTTATTAATAACGTTTTTATTATTTGCGCGAGTTGAGCAGTTTGCTACAACTGCTTTTTGGCTCACTCATTATAGGTGTCCGATTCTGTGTCGCATTCTCTAAAACTAAAGTAAACTCAAAGTATGGCGATACTCTTCTGATAAAGGGGAAATGAAAAAGACGGAAATATGTTAGTTTAGCTTTAGAGTATGCGACACAGAATCGACACCAATGTTAATATAAAATATCATAATTTGTTACCACTGTAACGTGACCCGTATTACAGAACTATGCTCAGTCGTCGATTGATGCTCAAGTAGAGATTTCATTCCCTGTTTGATCATTTCGAATATAATCTTTGTTTTGAGCAGAGATTCACAACTGAGCGTAGTTCTGTAATACGAGTCATAAAGTGCGTGTAGCTTCCTATAATTACACCATTCAAATTGATTGTATCAAATCTCTGTAAATGTCAGTTTGATAGATTTATTTGTTAAATAAGTATAATGAAATAGCGGGTTAGATGCACTGATGTCGTCTTCACAACTTGTCTGTAGATAATTATATACCTACTCTAGTTATTGTGGCGGTCAAGAGCTTAAAATTAATCGTTCAAAAACTGTTGCCATTTGCTGTGAAACAACTATCATATTAGTAGAACCAATAAATGTTAGTAACTTTGTTCACGGGATATATCAAATTATAATTTTGCATGAACTTAGTGCTATAACAGTAACATTGAAGTTAGAGAAAAGTTCTACTACCAAGCTCTGTAGTAGATTTTCTTCTCTCTCTATCTCTCTCTCGCTCTCTCTATCTCTCTCTCTCGATCTCTCTCTCGCTCTCTCGCTCTCTCGCTCTCTCGCTCTCTCTCGCTCTCTCGCTCTCTCTCGCTCTCTCGCTCTCTCTCGCTCTCTCGCTCTCTCTCGCTCTCTCGCTCTCTCTCGCTCTCTCGCTCTCTCTCTCGCTCTCTCTCTCGCTCTCTCTCTCGCTCTCTCTCTCTCGCTCTCTCGCTCTCTCTCTCTCTCTCTCTCTCTCTCTCTCTCGCTCTCTCTCTCAGAACGATGCTTAGACATCGATCAGTGCTCAAGCGGAGATTTCATTCATAAAGTGGTAAATTAGTGAATGAAATCTCTGCTTGAGCACCGATCGATAACTGAGCATCGTTCTGTAATACGGATCCTAGTGCATAGTATGTTTGTACGATGTAAGAAAAAGCTGTTGGTCTTCCGAAGAATAAAAAAAAACAGAGACCGTATATATCATTACATATTAGCCTCCTTTATTATACCTACCTGAGTCCCAATAAATAAATCAATGCATAAACGACATTTCTACACATATTTTAGTGTCTAAAGTGCTTTAAAATCATATTGCCTTAATTATTTTTATCTTATTCACCAACACTTATGTTTTCAACCACCATAATCACTAACAATGAACTACTTCCATCCATTACAAAGCTTATCAAAACGATCCTAACAAAGAACTATTTGCATTAAATTTTTCAAATTTGTCAAATCAAAACCATTACAGCAGTCAGACAATACAAGAATGTCAAATTAAATCAAACCTTCAATAAACACAGGGCGTAATACTAAACAAGTACTTGAATCAATCTATCTGGTATTCAAGGTATGTCAACCGTTCACTCAATAGTCGGATCGTTTCAGTCCCTTGTGCTAATAAACGATGCAGCTTTGCCTTTGGGAGTAAGTTCGAAGTCAATGATTCTTAATTCGACAAGGTTATACAGTGTTAGTGTGTCTGTGTGAATGTCATCCAGATACGAAATGTCCTTATAGTTCCGGTAATTTGAACTTTATTTCTTAAGTTATTAGGTTTGATTTTGTAAAAAGGGCTGTTATTGTGTTGGAAGAATTTCGTGAGCAGAAGGGACCGTAACCCTCCTGCTTAGTTAATTAGTCCCTGAATTATTATTATCAAGTGCTGTGCAAATTAAAGTATTTTTCGTTGTAATAAAGACCATTATTGCGCATCACAGAAATGTTTTTTTTTCTGACTAACAATTTTCTATCTGTATATTGCTGTAAAACCGCCCATTGTGACATTTAGATAAAGGATTCTTGGACTTCTTGTGAAATTATTTTATAATCATAATCAATTTATTCATAAAATGTCAATTTACAAGTCAAAATAATTCTTAAAATTTAAAATAGCCTACATCATTAATCAAGTGCATTTAAATCATAGAGACCTATGTAAATAGGGTAAATAATTTGATTTAAATTAAAAAAATTAACATCTTTCGTAGGTATACGAAATTAATAAATAAACATTATTATTATAATAAATATCGTAATACATTGGTCAATTATAATTAACATAAAAATATGTCAACTGTGTAAAATAACAGATGAACCGTATTACAACTGAAGGTCGATATTAACATTTGTGAACTTTGACCTTTCATTATTCAATAGTACATACAACTAATCTCAAGTTCTTTACATTAATGTACCAAATTACCTGTTCAAGCGGACGTACTTATACCATAAATTTGCTCTCTAACGCATGTCGCATGCTTTATGTACAGTCACAGCTAAAAAAATGGTTTGCCACCCTAAGGTTTGTAACGGCTTGTTTTTCATTCTTAGAATAATTCAATTGAGATTGACTCGCAACTATAGTCATTCATTTTTCATAACCTGTGGATGGCTAAATAATGCAAGGACGTCAAAATTGAAGTTGACATATTACGTCGTTGATATGACAACCAAACGTGACATTGACATTTCGTGTCGGAAAGTTATGGTTGTTGTTAAGTTTTTGAGACTGACTTGTGCCGGAGCATTATTTAGCCAGCCACAGGTTAAGAAAAATGAATGACTATAGTTGCGAGTCAATCTCAATTGAATTATTCTAAGAATGAAAAACAAGCCGTTACAGGTTAAATGTCATGCAGAGTAAAGAACAACGTTAGTTTCGCTTGCAGATCGATATGAAAAAATTTATAGATAATATGAACCATGTTAAAATGTTCACACTAGTAATCAAATTTAAAACTAATATACTACTTTTTAGGCCGACCATAATACACACACACACCTAGCGGGGGCGCGTCCTCATAATAAGCCTAGGGCGGTCAGAACTCTTAATCAGTCGCTGCGCATGACTGCTACACCCATAGAAGTGGTGAGTACAAACTTACAAAGTCACAATTGAGCGGCGTGCCAAGAGACAACGATGAGACACTAGTTAAAGGGAAAATTCAAGACACAGACGCAAGGTCGCCGGCCTGTCAGTGTTCCATCGGCTACATTTTGAAGAGTGTGCATGCCCTTCATCAACTCATTCCTTCATCTCCTTTCCATCATAGAACTACAAGACATGGTGATTCGTCACATCCTTACGTCGTTAGTGCACCCCAAGTCCGCACTAAGCGTTTTGCTGATTCATTTATAGTCCGAACGGCCAAGGAATGGAATGCTCTTCCAAAAACAGTGTTTCCTTCAAGGTATAACCTGGGTCTTTTTAAGTCAAGAGTGAATGGGCATCTCATGGGCAAGCGTGCTCCACCTTAGACAACTTCTTCACTTACCATCAGGTGAGTTGTTGTCAAACGCATTCATGTCCATTTCATGTCCATTTCACCATTAAAAATATATATATATTCCTTTGTATTATAAACAATTGTCCGGATATACGTAGTTTGAATTTAATTTTGTATTTGAACTAATTATTCAGCTCTTATTAACGGTTATCGCCATGAACGCTCAATTTGTGATTTACTTCTTGACAGCCGTTGTGGTGTGGTGGTTGATCAGATCGGCTTATAACATGGACGCGACAGGTTCGATTCCCGCGACAGAACAAGTATTTGTGCACAGTTAAGCGCAAATACTTGTTCTGAGTCTGCGTGTTGTGGGACCATGGTCCTCGTAGTTCCCGGGTCCCTATACACATGGAATCTTAGTTAGGGTCCAGGATCTATGTATGTGATCGTTGGGCGTTATTATTATTGTTATTATTATTATAAATATAGCCTACTTCCTGTAAGTACACTACCTACATAGCAATATCTTGCTATGCTAGGTATTTTCCGACAATGCCTACAATGCGACTAGCCACATTTATGTGATTGATGTGTGGTTTGCATAGCGGGTGATATATATGTATCTAGCTAATCTTCTACATACGTAGATACGTAGATGATTAGCTAGATACATATATATAACGAGCTTCTGCCCGCAGCTTCGCCCGCGTCGTGGCCTATGGGAAATAATTTAACCACCCATTTTACCATCTTAAGGGTAGAATTTCGAAAAATCCTTTCTTAGCGGATGCCTACGTCATAACATCTACCTGCATGCCAAAACAGCCCGATCCGTCAAGTGGTTTGGGCTGTGCGTTGATAGATCACTATATTAGTCAATCAATCAGTGAGTCACGTTTGAGTTATATATATTTAGATTCAACCACCCATTTCACCCTCTTAGGGGTGGAATTTTGAAAAACCTTTTCTTAGTGGATACCTATACTATACAAAGAACACCCTCCAAATTTCAAGTTTCTAAGACCACCGGTTTAGGCTGTGCGTTGATATATAAGTCAGTCAGGACTTAGAATTTTATATGTATAGATACTATCTTGAATATAGAGAATAGGAATTAAAATAATGCATCAAAAACAGATATCTTAATGTTATTAAGTAATTAATGTTTTTGTAATAAAGCGAACACTATCAGAAAAATCAACCAATTAACATATATAACATTGGGCAATTTATTTACCTACTCTACTTAAATCACAAACCTCATTATTCAGCACGGCTTAATAAAATTGTGTAATTCACGCAAAATGCTTATTTTATCATTTGAAGGCTTCGTTTACAACGATCCAGCGACTGGAAGCAACAATGGGAACAGTCGCTGACAATTAAGTGGGGCGCGGCCCTAATTGTCTCCGGACTTCACAAGTCGGGTACTGGCGGGTTGGAAAGTGAAGTTTATGTTTATTTAGTTTGAACTTGTGACACTGCATCATACAAATCACTAAGTTGATATAATAATGCGAAAATCAGTGTTGTTCTGGGGTTGAAATGGTGGTTGTCAATTTTGAACTTTTTTCCGTTACCCGTTTATTTTTGAATTGTAATGTGTAAAGGGTGGATTATTACTCGTTAAGTGTTCGTGAACGTGCATGAGTGTTGGGAAATGGTTCCAAGTTTGAAAACCATGCCTTTTCGTTTTCTCTTCAAGGCTTCCTAGAGCTTTCAGTAAAATAACCACTATTTTACATTTTTTTATGTATTATTTTGACTGACGAAATAAGACTTTGACATGACATAACCGTACAAAATTCCTCACTTGACATTGGCAGTATTATCGCTAAAAAGCGATAGCAAACCATTAAACGAAGAGAAGAAGAAGAAGTGTTCTTCTGCTGGCTTTTATTTTTTATAAGAAATTCCATTCAACGTGGTAATGCTGCCAGCATTCTGGGCACTTTTCCCTCCAGTCCTCCAACGGGCTATTTTAAATTTTTAGTTTTTATTTATTTCAAGTTCTTTGGTATAGTTTAGTTTTCTAGGTCTATTTCATTTTTGAATTAACGATCATAGGTAAAGTTATGTTATATATTAAATACATATAAATATTGCGAAAACTAGTTAAAGACGCAATTTTTTATTGGATGATCAGGATAATAAATTTGCACTATTTGTGCATAGCCTATCTACCATTTAACCATGTAGTAGATCAAAATATCAGTGACTGTCTGTCAAACAAATACAGTCTAAAAAAATTTAAAAATATAATATAGAATAGAGTGATTGATAAAGAGTGTGAGAATTGTTATTATTTATTTCGGAACAAAACATATTACTGTACTTAAAAAACTTTTTTTTTACTTCGAACTTGTCTACCATTTACCACGCTCTCACCTGATGGGAAGTGACGATGCGATCGAAGGTGTACCATGCTAGAATATATTATTATTTTTTTGTAGTAGTTGTTATATCATTTTAGTTTTTAGTTACAGATAGGGGGTTATCTGTGTTTTTAGTTGAAATAATAAAACTACCCTAACATGATAGATAGGTAGATAGATAAAACTCCTTATAAAACACCACATGATTTTTTTCACTAAAATGGTTCTTTTTTTAATAACTGACAGCGTCCCGCGGTTTCACCCGCGATAAAAAGTAGTCTATGTGTTAAATAAATAAATATGTGTGGACAATTCACACAGCGCCATCTAGCCACTATAATAATCTAGTTAATCCACTATATAAGCTATCTATATTTTAAAAAAGGTAATTGAAAAAAAGGGATAAAAAGTGCGTCTCCTGGTTCTAACCTCTCCATCAATTTTCAGCCAAATCGGTGCAGCCGTTCTTGAGTTATATATAGAGTAACTAACACGAATTTCCTTTATATATATTTGTAGATAGATATAGATAAACAAAACGTGAATCTTCTAAATATATATAACTCAAAGGTGACTGACTGACATAGTGATCTATCAACGCTCAGCCCAAACCACTGGACGGATCTGGTTAAAATTTGGCATGCAGGTAGACGTTATGACGTAGGCATCCGCTAAGAAAGGATTTTTCGAAATTCCACCCTTAAGAGGGTGAAATGAGTGGTTGAATTATTTACCCATAGGCCACGCCGCGGGCGAAGCAGCGGGCAGAAGCTCTTACACTTATAAACCATTTAAGGCGATGTCACAGAATAAGTAAGTACAGCTACTAATTAAAATAATTGCTTACTGAAATAATTGTTTAATTAATGCTATCGTTTTGTCGGCAAGTGTACCCGGGGCGTACGCGCGATCAATTAAGGCGCGTGTCGCGGCATTTTTATGCAAATGTCCGGGTGGATTGTAGGGTTGTCGCTGGTTTGTATGTAGACCTAAATGCGATTAAGTGCAGGACTATCTATTAAAGATTTAGCCTGTTAGATCGAAAATCTTTGAATTACATTTCAATGTCTTAATTATTAAAATATCATACTACATACCTAGTTATTACAGAGTAAACAAAATGACCGAAATCCATCAACTGAAATTTATTAAACTTATGAAAACTTTATGCGCTTTGAGCACTTATTGGGTGAACAAAAATCATGGAGCTCGCGTCATCGTCACCGAACGCTTTCCGTGATTTATATGTGTACTTTTTGGGTGAACAAAAAGCGTGAAATTTGCGTCAGTACCACTATACGCTTCCCATGAGCTATACGTCACTAGTCACTTCTATCAGCTGTCCCCAAAGACTGCCCTGCTCATTTTTTTTCTACAAATATAATATAAAATAGGTAGAGGTCTTACTTTAGCGTTCTTATATCTTAAACAAAAAGCGTACTTTAGACCACACGATTGAAGTAAATCTTCTTTAGTTACACGCTATAACTTTGTTTTTGCTTATTTAATGTTAATATCGCCGCAATTGTAAATTGTCATTTTACCGGACATACCAACATAATAAAACAAGTTTTAACTTTGTTATGTTGACAATGGTTTTAGTTTTTAGTTTGTTTTGTTTTTACCTGTACACCAAAGCCCAAAGTTCTAAGCTACAGATTCCTCCGATTCAAAGGTAGTCTGGAAGAGATCGCTCTAAGCGATAAGACCGCCTGTTGTACTACTACTAGTTTATAATGTAAGTTTTTCTTTTTGTAAATTGTTTTCTTTTTTACGGTGTACAATAAAGTGTTGATCTATCTATCTATCAATGGAGTTAACGAACAACTTTCAACTTTCGTTCGCCTCGCCAGCTTACTCCCCAAGTCAAGCGTGCGTAAAGAAGTTTTACTTCAAAACAAAAGATGACCTGGAAGAAATCGTTTAATGTGATAAGGCCGCCCTTTGTTCTACCATTATTTGTAAGTTTTTTTTTAAGGTGCGTTGTACAATTATATTTTATAGAACACCAACTAATACATATAGTTGGTGTTCTATAAAGTATAAATGAAATCTCTGCTTGAGCACCGATCGATGACTGAGCGTCGTTACATCGGACCTTAAACCTGTGGAATATTATTTGTATTGTATTGTATTGTATTGTATGACCTTTACTTGCCCCAGTGGTAACCCTACCATCTCTGCCGGTGGTCTGCCCCAACCGAGAGTTCCGTAGGAAATCACGTCCCCGGGTTCAGATCGTTATCGTGCCCACTTAGAATGTGATACGATCGCCGCTGATTACGACTTATGCGCGCGTCTGTACATCGCGGAGGTAATAGGTTTTGCTTTGTTTGGTTAGAAGTTCTACTAGGTGGTAGGACTTTTCTGCAAAGTTCGTTCAGGTAGGTACCACCGCTATATATGTAGATGTATGTAGATGCAAACTTTTGCATCTACATATCAAACCAATTGAGAAAGGAATTCTCATGATGAGAGTTTATAAGTACTACATATTACTAGGTAATTCTCATGATAAGTACTACATATAAACTCTCTTCATGAGAATTCCCTTCTCAATTTGTTAAGAATATCGTTTTTATGTTAATGAATATGTGACGAGCTAGTCGTTCACCTGATGTCAAGTGACGCGGCCACCCATAACAGAACAGTGTCACTCGGAACACCAAAATATAAAGTTTCGCGTGACACTGCACTACGCACATTATCCTGAAACAGCACAGCCTGGTGATAAGATTACTCAACTGTAAGATCATAAAGTCTCAACTGCCATTCAAACCGGAACACAGTAGTACTTGCACACTACTGCTTGGCGGTAGAATAACTGGCAAAGCGGTAGTACCTACCTAGACGAACTTTGTAGAAAAGTCCTACCACCTAGTAAATAAGAATAAGTAAGAATAGCTAATGGTATTGCAAATAACTAAGCTGATTTATGCAAAAATAAAACAATAAAACACTAATTAGCCATTTTCCGATTACCCTATAAGTGTATGCCTGTACTTGCCAGTATATCCAGATAGGGTTCCATTAGCACTCTGCGATTTCGAGCTATTTCGGGATTGGAGTTATTCTCAACTAACTTAATTAATGTTAATTGCTTGTAGTTGAGCTACAAAGTTTAGTTTGTAGCAATTGTTGTTGTTAACATTTCTGAGGTTCATAAGTATAACAATTTCCTGAGGTTATTGCAAATTGTTATTATTTTATTTAAGAAGTTCAAACATCTTTATTTCCATAATCTTAACAATCAAAGGTTTTGTTTTCAATGAGTGACTGAATAATTCAACGACAAACAAAGTAGCTCAAACTGCTGGAAAGAAAAAAAAGGCTCTAGGCTTTACTTTTTTACGTGAACCAGTACAACCCGCCTCTCTCTCTTGCCCCAACAGTAATATACAAAATGTTAACCTTCCTCTGCTTTTTATGCGTTGAACAATGTCAAATTTATGCACTAGCTGTTTCTGCACTAACCAGTCAATATCAAGTCACTCCTAAAACAGACATACCTAAACTTTTCGAAATTTAAAAAAATGGTCTTACCATAATTATTAATTTTTGCATAAGATTTGAATTAGGAAGGCAATCGTTCAATTTTAAAACCGATTGGTAAAAAATAAATTAAAATATTTTATATACGACTAAAAAGAAGACCGTGATTTTAATAATAAAAACCTCGTAAAATTTCGAAGATAACTTTACATTTCAACCAAAAGCTGGTTGCTTTTGGTTTGAAATTTTAATATATGCTATATATACGACTAAAATAATTATCACTGTGATTTTAATAATAAAAACCTCGTAAAAACTCAAAGAAAATTTACATTTCAAACCAAAAGCAACCCGTTCGACGATCTCTCATTAAAATTTCCTCACATCTATTTTAGCGTTACAAGATGTCACCCGACCCCAATAACTTGTCGATATTCCAACTGTCGTCGACGATCTGGTAACACTAGTTTAGATAATTTTTAACACGTCCAAACCACGCCTATTGAATAGTTGCCAAATTATCTCGCCCACCAATCACAGCGCTGGCTTACATCTTCACGGAACGCGTCGGCCAATAGCGGGGAACGCTTGGGTTGCGCCCGCGCATATTTTTGTTTGCAATTCAATGAGGTGTCTAATTGCTTGTTTTGCTTGGCATTGCCGCTTTCCTGTCCATTGATGAAACGTATTTATATTTAATGAGCTGCAAATGCTTTTGATTTACGACGGGTTCTAAGTTTAATTGGCACAAAGTGAGTGTCATTTATTTTGTACAGTTTAGCGGCTACGGTTTAGTCGAGTTTTTTGTTTATTGAATTAGCTATTAATAAATAGTTTGAGTTTTGGCGGGAAAACGAAAAATCGCTTCACCATATTGTATTAATTTCCAAAACTTGTGTTATTTTTAGTGTTAGTGCATAACATCGGTGGTGTTTTATTCGTTAAGTGCTGGATTACAGGCAAGAGTGTGGGATAATGTGAAAAAAAAAGTGAAACGTTTCTTTTCTTGTTGTTTCCAAACCTCCAAAGAAGCTTCTAGTAAAGTTGCCACCACTTTACTAGGAGTATGACTTACGACTAGAATATGACTTGACTTGATGACTTGGACTGTGATACCGTTAAATGGCGTCGATGCAACATGTTTTTATATTCCACTCATTTCTGTCAGACGTCATCTCCACATTCACTTAATATTATAATTATTCACACAGTCCAACCACACTTTTTTCGATCTTCCTCTACCTTAAAAAACTTACTATCAAACATATTCAAAAATCAAATCAAAATCAAATAATATTTTATTGACATAAAAGATTTACATTTATTGAAGTTTCCATTGACTCCTGAACTAGTTTATCACTGTATTTGATATTATAATAATAAAAATAACGCCTAACGATCACATACATATATCCTGGCTAACTAAGATTCCCTGTGTCTACGGACCCAGGAACTACGAGGACCATGGTCCCACAACACTCAGACGCAGAACAAATAAAAAAAAGCCCACCACTGTCCATATATTACTGCGTTATTTCTTTCCGTGCAAGGTTCTCTGAAAGAGATCGCTCTGAGTGATAAGACCGCCCATTGTTACACTTACATTTACATTGTCCACTTTTTTAATTATTTATGATGTAGTGTTTCAATAAAGGGTTTATCTATCCATCTACCTGTAATGAATTTATTTAATTTACACAACAATACACAAAAATGGTTACTTATATAATTGAACTTAGGAGAAAGAAAAAACTATCCATGTACCTAATAATACAAACATATTTATGTTTTATATATATATTTTCTAAGCAAAGCTATAAGATATTGGCAAATGTGCAGCTATAATAAGATCGTTCAAACGAGGCACTGCATTAACGTCTAAGTGCATTAAATATCGGCTGCAGACTGATGCCAGATATTTATTTATATCGTATCGTTTAGTGTACAGCCACCTTTAAAGCATTCACTTCTATTATGATCTGACGTATTATTAACCGATTACTAATGGTTCGATTCCCATCCAGGACCAACGTTTGTGTGATGACCGATATTGGCTTCGCGCCGCTCAAACTGGAACACAGTAGTGATTGCACACTACTGCCTGGTGGCATAATAACTGGCAAAGCGATGGTACCTACCTAGACGAACTGTGCAGAAAAGTCCTACCACCTAGTAGTAATTATTACACCACTAGTTACGCCCCGCGGTTTCACCCGCGGATAAAAAACATTTTAATTATTTGCTCATCCCACGGGAAAATTTCACTTTTCCGGGATAAAATGTAGCCTATATGTTAATCCAGTGTATAAGCTATCTTGGTACCGAATTTCATCCAAATCCATTCAGCCGTTTGATAGTGAAGGAGTAACAAACATACACACATACACATATACAAACTTTCGCCTTTATAATATTAGTGTGATTTCAATGTTCGAACTGTAAATTGACGAGACAAAAGGTCTTTTTTCCGTTTCCAGTTTATTAGATACAACAGTTATATTTATTGGTACTATTACTTATTCTATGCTACAGATAGCACAAAGATCGTCAAGTCTAACCACGTCAAATAAACCATCGGTCCATTAGCGTACAATTTATCCGAGTGGTACGTAGTTTTATTTAATACAGTTTAAATATAAATTGGTTGCATGCCAAAAGTCTCGAGTGCCGCGGCTCTGCCAAGAACTGGATGCGGGCGGATACTGAGATAGGATTGGGGCCTAGGTAGGCTAGATGTGACCTAGGAACACCTCTTTTGAACTATTGACTATAATTACTATGTGACTATCACATCACACTTAGCTTATACACTAGATTAACATATAGGCTACATATTATCCCGGAAAATTTAAATTTTCCCTTGGGATGAGCAAATAATTAAAATTCTTTTTATCCGCAGGTGATACCGCGGGGCGTTTGTAAAGTAAAAATGTAGCCTATATGTTAATCCAGTGTAGTTATTTTGGTACCGAATTTCATCCAAATCCATTCAGCCGTTCCAGCGTGAAGGAGTAACAAACATACACACATACAAACTTTCGCCTTTATAGTATTAGTGTGATAGTGTGATGTGATTAGTGCGATAAAATATAACGACAATTATCCAAGTGGCCTCCCACCACGGCCAATGTAATGTTAGGAATTGTAAGGTATTTAGAGTCAGCCTACATTACTACTCATTAAATATAGATATATATCAATACATAAGTAAATAAATCAATAGTTAAGCCTAATAGTACATAGATATATATATAAAATAGATACGTAGCAATTTGGAAGTAATGTGAAAAATTATACAGTCCACTGTTCTTTTGATTCAGTTGCTAATTAATGCTCACTACTCCATCTTCTCGTGCGATATTGAACCTTATCAACATAACATGTAACTTAGTTGAATGTAGAGGTTAGTCAAAATTATGTTTTGATAACTTTTGTGCGCGAGTAGACCCGTTTTATCTTTGTAAATAGCCAGGTTTCTCAAGTGCCAGTGCGATGCCAAAAATGAATGCAGACCTGCAGATACCTAGATAGTTGCAAGATTGGTGATTTAGAGAGTCTAGATGAGCCCTCGCCATTAAAATTCCCACTACGTATTAAAATAATATCAAAGCATCTAGCCTGATAGCTCAGTTGGTAGTAACACCCTGCCTTCTGAACTGTATGTAGGTTCGATTCCCATCCAGGACAAATATTTGTGCGATGAACATAGATTTTTATTCTATGTCTCCATGTTATATTGTATTCTATGTATGTATTTACAAACAAAAAGTATCTAAGTAATCTAATAGTTATCTGATTTCGATAATACAAGCTTTGCTTAGTTTGGGGCTAGATGGCGCTGTATGAAATATCGACAAAAATATTTTTTATTATATTTATTAATATATTATTTTATTGCTGTAGCTACGTAAGTCTCAGAACTATACCTCAAAAGCCACACGTGCAACCGCATAGGCACCTTACATCGGGACTGTGTTTTAATAAATTTTAAAGACATTGAAATGAAAGAACTTATCCATCTGTTTATCTAATTATATTTGTCGCACGCTTAATTCTGTACTCTACATCTGTGTAAGTTCACTCGTACATAGAGATAGGTAGAGTTCCCGGGAGGCTTGATGTCAGCTCCCTCGAAGCTCGTGTCTTGGATTATTTTATAAGTCTCTATGTGTAGTAGAGACTGCATTTTCTAGAGACTATTTTGCAAATATTCACTTATTAATTGCCCCCGCAGTTTTACCCCCGCTTGTTAAAGGTATTCTATGAGTATTTAAGCTATTCAGTGTATTAAGGCTATCTTACAAGTTTAATTAAAATCCATTCAGTAGTTTTTGCGTGAACGAGTAACTAACGTACATATAAAACACGCGTTTATAATATTAGTAAGAAGTAAGATATTTGTGGGTTTCTTATAAAAATATTAAGTGAATTTTATTTATAGAGATTCTTAACTTATTTTAGTGTATAAAATTTCTCCTTTGCATTGAAATTTATCTTTTTCTTTTATTGTATTAATATTACTCGTTTTCTACGACGTTTTTACCAATAAATAGGTAACTTCTCTGGGACTCTATTATTCACTCTATGAGTAAGTACCAAGAAGGTTATACAAAACACTGGAGAATCGCATTGTAGAAATACATTGCTGACCACGCAATACATTAGCAAGAAATGTTATTTAAGTCTACATTTGCTTGCTTCAAAGGGTGGTTGTAATACATTCTCCAGTGTTTTATATAAGCTTTTTGGTCAGTACAATCAATCAGCAGAATCAAATTTAGAAATGACACGTCTAGTTTCATTACGTCAATGGTCGTTTGATCGTTCAATCGGGCATTGTGAATCTCCGCGGGTAGGTTACCCATCCACTTTCCCGTTCATTAGTAATTTGTTAATTGGGTACCAATCGGGAATACAGATAGGCTGACCCATTAGGAAACTAATGGAATATGTTGATGTTTATTTAACAATAATAATAATAATAAAATGTGTGGACATCTCTCACAACGCCATCTAGCCCCAAACTAAGCAAAGCTTGTGTTGATATGCCTGATAGCTCAGTTGGTATGGCGCTGTGTGAAATGTACACAAATAAATATTTATCAACTAATCGTTCATGAGTCAACTTCACTACTAACACTATCATAGCTTCAAAACGCACATAGTTTAATTACTCTAATGTATTCAACCACAATTTCAAATTAATAACTTTTTCACAAGATTGAATTCTCACCATAAACTTTAACATAACTTAATCGCAACTTAAACGGAACCAGTGAAAGTAACTTAGCGCAACTTTCCATGGCTTAATAACTAAAGTTTATTACTAATTGATATTTAAACGGACAACACAACCACTGACGGCTATTACAAAAGTGAATGAAGCAAATGTGTCGACTTAATTTGATTTAAGCCATTAATCGGACATAAATGTTAAGTGGTTTATGTAATTTATTTTTATCGCCTGATTTTAATGATACTCATAATTATGTAAGAAGTTTTTTAAACAATTGAAAAACGGTAGCCGTGTTACCACAAATATATAAACAAGGCTTAGACAGACGTCAAACGTGTGTTTAACGATACAAAAAGGTAGTTTAACATTTGTCTTAGGCTTATTTAAATCTTTTGTGGTTACACCATAGGTTTTTTTTATAATATTTTGAGAAAAAAATATTTTTCAACGTCTGAAATAAAAGTAGCTAAAATCAAGTCAAGATCAAGAAATGTTTATCTTGTTTTTGTTTTTTAATCTATGGTATGTTTGAATATGATCACTGTATACTTTTTAGTACGTTTTGGCTCCACACTTTTGTATATTTGGCCAGTGTCAAGTAATTGATAATTTTTCAAGTTAATGATATTTCACGCAGATAGGTGTCAAATCACAGTCTAAGTCATCAAGTCAAGTCATAGTCTAGTCTAAGTCATACACCATATTAAAGTGGTGGCAACTTTACTAGAAGTTTCTACGTAGTTTTGGAAACAACACGAAAAGAAACGTTTCACCATCATTATACACCCCACATGTCTGTAATCCAGCACTTAACGAATAAAACGCTAACATTGAACATAACACAAGTTTTGGAAAATAATAAATATTTAACACGAGCGATATTTCTCGTTTTCTTGCCAAAACTTTCACACTGTATACTTTTCACTTGTTTGCCAATATACTACCACAGATTTAAAAAAATAAATAAACTATTTTTCGTGTTCTCTCCTAAGTTCTATTGAAGCTTTCCATCTAGTAAATAACGCTTTATTGGAGCTTGACTTTGACTTGATTTTGATTTTGACCAAACTAATCTTTGGTGAGACTGACTCGATTTTGGTAATTTGATATGAGTTTTTTATAAATCTTATATATAAATGTAACCTAAAGCCTGCTAAATACACTAGCCACGTGGAGTCACAATATTAAAAAATATTATTACACGCCTAGTGAACAAAATGCAATTTTGCACACTGTATATCTTTTGTTTTGGTACATGAAATTCAACCAGCCTTCAGCAATGACCTCTACTTTAAAAACGTAACCTCATTAATTATAATCCAATAAATAAAAGATCTGTAATCCGATTGACCGCTACAAATCGTCTATCGTTTCACTCTTTCCGCCTGCTTGCGAGTGACAAGGATAGAAGGAGGATTGATCAGCTAGGCTCGGTGGGCTCTAGATGAATAATTGTTAGATTAAAGAGACTTACTCATCGGGATCGCGGCTGCGTTAGATAAGGGCATAGTGATGCGATAGAGGCACTTGGATATCGATAGATTTGCAGTTTACTTTTACAAGAGTTAGTAGAAAATAAAAGATTAAAGAAAACTAAAGAGAGATTATTTATTAATAGCAATTTCACAATACTTTTAATTATATTGTTTATTTATTTTTTTACAGGTATAATGCCTTTTTTCTAGCAACTGACTAAATACTACAATAATATAACTACCACTAAATATTACCCACTACAGTAAAAAATTGGACTGTTATATACTAGCCGCGGTGACATAATACATACATATATCTTATTTTATTAATTTACCTTTTATATATGTTTGAAGTAAAAATTAACACGACAGTCATCTGATAAAACAGAAAAAAAATCCCTTGCACGTATGCATGATTACCATCATAATTAGAAGTCTGTATAAATAGCGCATTTCTGATAAACACCACGGGGCCTTTTTTACCAATATTAAGTTACTACAAGTAAAAAAAAAAGCTTTAATCCACTATTTCTTTTAGTGTTACTAAGAAAGGCAATTTCAATTTGAATACCCAATTTGGTTTATTTCTCATAATAAATGATATAGTATCTTTATTTTTACAAAAACTGTATAGAACCTAAGTAATTGCTTGGAACAACGATTTCACTTACGTAAAATAAATCGATATCGACAACTAAACACACAATCGTATAGTCATTCCATCACTAGTCGCCATCCGCACCAATAAGGTCGTGTACACGATCCGCGAACAAAGCAATGCTCTGAGCCATTAATTGCCTTCCGCAGTATACAGTTAGCTTTATAATCGTTTAGGTGTTATGAGTTATGAACGCGTAAATTGTTAATTATGGCTTTGAGAATCAAGGCTTTTGGAGGGAAAATTTAGGCGGTAGCAGTTAGATGAATAATAGAAATGCTCAATCATATACATGGATTCGTAACCCGAACTAGGATTCCCTGTATCTTGGAACCCAGGAGGACCACGATCACTCAACACTTGTCCTGTCGCGGGAATCGAACCCGCCACCCATAGGTTATGAGCCCACCTGCTCAACTACCACACCACAAAGGCTTAGATGTAGGTAATGATTTTAGTGGCGTACTCGTAATATAGCATACCTATGTATGACATAAACGCAGTGTTATTAAAAAACTAGTTGTGTTTCCCCCGCGCTTAAAAAGTATTTTAGTTATTTGCTCACCCCACGGGAATATTTCATATTTCCGGGATAAAATGTAGCCTATATGTTAATACAGTGTATAAGCTATCTTGGTACCGAATTTCATCCAAATCCATTCAGCATTTTGAGCGTGAAAGAGTAACAAACATACACACCAACAAACTGTCGCCTTTATAATTTTAGTGTGTTTAGTGTGACAACTACCGAAATTATTTAAAGCTATTGCTATAATTACGTAAATTCATTGAACATTTAAGTCCTAAGAACTTCCATACCTACTATTTTTTAACAACGGTATGTCACGCTACTTTTTTGCAGAACTGATATTCGATGAGAAAGAAACGTTCTCGTGTGGTGAGCACATTATAATATACATATTTATTTATAATTTATATCGTCATTAAACGACATTGGTGTGGCAAACCAACCGTTAACTAAAAAAATATCGATATCGACATATCGATATAGGTATTATTAACCTTTAAATGTATCAATCCCTACTCCCCAGCGGCATTTAAAGGGTCGTGTACACGTCCCGCGAACACGAGCTATTGATTGCCTTCAGCTAGTGTAGAAGTGGCTTTATAATAGGTTAGTTATGTGTGGATCATGCATCACTGTGTTGATGATTAGTAAACTAGTTGTTCTATTATAAAGGTGAAAGTTTGTGTGTATGTTTGTTACTACTTCACGCTCAAACGGCTGAACGGTTTTTGATAAAACTTGAAACTAAAACTTGACTGCTTATACACTGAATTGACACACAGCAGTTTTATTCGTGGGTGAAATAGCGGGACACAGTTAGTATAAAAATAATATTACAACACAAAACTACTAATTACCCGTATAAGTATTTGATACTCATATAAATATTAAATATAATTTCCTGACAATTTTCCTTCTAACTACATTTAATTACCCAATGTATACTTCCTGTATTCCCGCAAAATCCCGTTTTCCCGTAGGATATCGCGTTTCCGTACGGCCGCCGTAGTATTGGCCTCCGGGGATGCTGCGAATAAAAAACAAAGCGATCTCTGCAGTTAATTAAACTGTGTGGGAATGAGGAAGATGATATTGTTTCTGCGAGAAATCTCATACGCCTATACTTAAAATAAACGCAACTGTAACCAAGGTAAAGTCTGTACATGGAAGATAGTTTAGAAAAATACTTATCTTTAGGGTATGTTGAAGGGTTTCACTAGGTGGTAGGACCTTTTGCAAACTTCTAGATACCACCGCTTTGCCGTTTATTCTTCTGCCAAGCAGTAGTGTGCAAGCACTATTTTTCCGGTTTAAATAGCACTGTAGCTAGTGAAATTACTGGGCAAATGAGACTTAACGACCTAATCTAATCTTATTACTAGACTGTTGATGTCTCAGGATGACGTGCGCAATGCAGTGTCACGCGAAACTCTATATTTTAAAGTTCAGTGACACTGCAACTGATATGGTCAGCCACGTCGCTTATCATCAGGCAAACGACTACCTCGTCATGTCATTTCCTAACATTACGTAACAGAATCCAAAAATATCGTTAATGTTGATGTATGTTGCTGTAATGTATATTTTAGAGTTCTGAACTGATTTTTGTATGTGTTTCATTAAAATCGATTTTTTCAAAACGGACTCAGAGACAATTGTACATAAGGAAATCCGATTGATACTAAAAGACGGTATAAGTTCCGTATTACAGAACGATGCTCAGTCATCGATCAGTGCTCATGCAGAGATTTCATTCACTAATTGATAACTTTATGAATGAAATCTCTGCTTGAGTACCGATCGATGACTGAGCATCGTTCTGAAATACGGACTCAAATGGATACTAGTTACGTTGTACGTACTACATATTTCTGCATAGTACTATAATAATAAGAATAATAATAATAATATCTGAGGACATCTCACACAGCGCCATCTAGCCCCTACTAAGCAAAGCTTGTACTATGGGAACCAGATAACTGATACAATACTTAGATACTTTTTGTTTGTAAATACATACATAGAATACAATATAACACCCAGACAGAACAAACACTTATGTTCATCGCACAAATATTAGTCCTGGGTGGAAATCGAATCCAAAACCCACAGTTCGGAAGGCAGGGTTACTACCAACTGAGCTATCGGGCCAGTACTATAGTACCACACTTGTATAGTACCGTCATAGTACCAACAGTACAAGCTATCACATATCACAGGCGGCTTGACCTCATTAGCCCACGTTCATTACGTGAAACGTACATCATACTGCAATATCTAAATACATAGTAAGCAGTCACTGTCGACACGGGAGCCCATGTCAAATTTGATTACGAATCACTTACACGAAGGCTCGTGCAAAACTTTCACACGAGCCTTCGTCGAGTCAACACGGTCCTGAGGATGCCTCGTGAAGAGGCGAAACACGTGTCGAGGGTTATCTGTATTGATGTTTATTTGTAATAATAATAATTAATTTTATAATATCTATATAATTTTATATTTTAAATTTAAGTTTTATTTATATTTTTTTCAACAAAGAAAAAAGTAATTTTATTCAATAGAAATTTAAATGAAAATTTTATTTATTATAATAATAATTAATTTAAATTTCATAATAATAATAATTTTTAAATTTGTTATTGTAATTTCAGGTTTTTTGGGTTTTTTCATTAATTTACCTCCAATAATCCTTTTTGCCCCAATATAGATAATCTAATTACCTGAATTCAGCGGGATTACACTAGATATTATTATTTCATTTTGTTTATTTACCATTTTAAAGCCAGTAAAGTCTACCCTTAACTACACACCACAACGTAATTTAAAAAAAAAAATGGTTTTTGATCGTTTTACCATCTACCGGTATGGGAATAAGAATGCCCCATCTTTTCCCCCTGATGCGGTTTCGTAAGATAGATAGATAAATTCCTTATTGTATACACCACATATTAACAAAAATACAAAGAATACAACGAGTTAAAAGAAGTGGGGAACAATGGGCAACCTTATTGCTAAAATCGGTTCCAGGCAACCTTTTGACTGAGAAAATTTCAAAGTCGTAAAGAATGAGATGCACAGTAAATATATTACATACTAATGAGATAATTAAGTAAGAACCGGTTAGCTAAAATATTCAGGAATGGATAGGATTCTCCTCGGATCTTCTGCGATCACCGAAACGCCTCTAAACGTAACGACTGTGGCAAGCCTTCCCTCCTATATTAAGTATCCAGAGTGGTATTGTATGGGGGAGTCCAATGCTCGGCAGTGGACGTCTTCCGGCACTTGATGCATGATAATGAAAGAAAGAAAGAAAAAAAGAAAGAAAATAGAAAGAAAGAAAGAAAAAAGAAAGAAAGAAAGAAAAAAGAAAGAAAGAAAGAAAAAAGAAAGAAAGAAAGAAAAAAGAAAGAAAGAAAAAAGAAAGAAAGAATGAAAGAAAGAAAGAAAGAAAAAAGAAAGAGAAAGAAAATATAAACAAAAAAAGAAAATAGAAACAAAGAAAGAAAAAAGAAATAAATAAAGAACGAAAATACATTTATTCAGGATATCACACAATATTACATTCCTATATAAAACATGGAAATAAAACAATAATAGAACAATAGATACATCGTGCAAAATGTAACGCTGCGTGACGTCATGACATAGGTCCCAACTCTGCATGTAATTAAGGTCATAAGACCTTAATAACTAATTTTCAGTTGGAGCCCATCATCATGACATCACGATCAACAATCGTGATAGTATAAAACTTCATCCTTAACCACACATACTGACACGTCGTCATTCAACATAGTTGTTAAAGTTATAAGACTCAAGATGTTTTTTGAAATCAAAATTGACACGTGAATACTTCACCCGCTAACTCCCGTACTACAAATGCACCGCCATACATCAGAGCGCACAAAGCGCGTGTAATTGGCCGCGAACTAATCCAGACATGTGACATTTGACTCGCGCCACTTATGATGACTACCTGGTTATGGCTGTACCGCGCGATACTAGATGGGAAAATATTTGGCAACATTTTAGTGGTCCAATTTGAGATGTCGCATCTCTTGAAGGTCTTAAGAAGTAGAGAATTTTTGAAGTAAGACTTCTTTACGCACGCTTGACTTGGGGAGTAATAATAATAACCATAACACCCAACGATCACATATATAGATCCAGGACTCTAACTAGGATTCCTTGTGTCTAGTGGCCCAGGAATTACGAGGACCATGCTCAACGCCCAGAAGCAGATCAAGTAATTGCGCTTTTTTTTTCTGTGCACAAATACGTGTACTGTCGCGGGAATCGAACCCGCCGCCTCCGGATTATGAGCCGACCTGCTCAACCACCACACCACAGAGGCACATTGTCTGTAATGTTATATAGTTTCGATTTTATTGCGACTCATAGGTACCAACCGTTTAAAAATGAAATAAAAATGATATTTTGAGGACTTGTCCGGAGCAGTAGACGGAAATCACATGACTAACTGTATTATAACAGATGCTTGAAAAAAAAAAAAAATTAAATAATAATAGGTCTTTACCTATGAAATTGCCGTTTTGCAGTACAGACTTTTTCAAACAAAAAAAAGTTTTGATTGGCTATGAATTCTAAATTCAAATTAATTTTGTTTTAAAAATATGACATTCTATTTACAATATAAGTCTTTTGTTTATTGATTAGCGTTGTATTTTCATTACATTTCAACATTTTTCCTCATAATGGATACTTTGAAATTTCGTGTAATTTTGGAATATGAGTTCCGTCGTGGCACCAACGCGGCACAAACGACACGTAACATCAACGACGTTTACGGAGAGAACTGTACAAACGAACGTACAACCCGTTATTGGTTTGCTCGGTTCCGTTCTGGGAATGTTGACTTGAAAAATGAACCTCGTGGTCGTCCGGAAACTTTGGTCAACAATGATGAATTAAAGGCGATTGTGGAAGCTGATGAATCTCAATCTACAGCTGAGCTGGCAGCAGCTTTTGATTTTAGCATCAAAACAATATTGGTCCATTTGCGACAGATTGGCAAGATAAAAAAGCTTGATAGATGGGTGCCCCACGAACTTAACGATCGCCAGCGCAACGTACGCGTCGAGACTTGCCTTGCGCTGCTTAACAGGCACAGAAATGAAGGAATTTTGAACCGAATTGTTACGTGCGACGAAAAATGGATTCTTTTTGACAATCGAAAGCGCTCAGCAAGTTGGTTAGATCCTGGTTCGGTACCAAAGCAATGTGCAAAACGAAAAATGACCCCTAGAAAGGTGATGGTCACGGGTTGGTGGTCTAGTGCTGGTGTGATTCATCATAGCTTTTTACAAAACGGCGAGAGCATTACTGCAGATGTGTACATTGAAGAACTGACCACAATGATGGCGAAACTCGCACGTCTGCAACCAGCTTTGGTCAATCGGTCGTCTCCACTGCTACTTCACGACAACGCGCGACCCCATACTGCACAACAGACCGTCTCTAACCTGCATGAGTTGGGTTTGGAAGCTCTCCCTCATCCGCCATACTCACCAGATCTTGCGCCTACCGAATATTACTTTTTCCAAAATTTGGACAACTTTTTAGCGGGAAAAAATTCAATTCCCGAGAGGCAGTACAAAACGCCTTTGAAGAGTTTGTTGTCTCCCGTCCTGCTGATTTTTTCAAGAAGGGCATCCATAAACTGCCACAGCGTTGGCAAAGATGCATTGATTGCAGGGGTGATTACTTTGAATAAAAGAAATAAATAAGTTCGAAAAAAAAATACTTTAACTTTTTTCAAACAAAACGGCAATTTCATAGGTAAAGACCTAATATATGTATACGTACCTACCCTATGTACGACGCGGTTTGCGCCAACCAGTAATAAAGAACGTGTCTAATTAGTCGTTGTCTCATTTACTTCAAGATCTCCAAAGTCTAAAATTTGTATTATAATGTTGGTATATAAAACTTTCTAGGCCCTAGGCAGTTTATAGATTTACCTAAACTATGCGATGGGTACAACATAATTTATATCAGACTTGTTTTGTCACAAAAACAAAAAAAAATATGTGTTAACACGCATATTACTTAGATAGATAGATAGATAGATAAAACTCTTTATTGAAACACCACATTGTAGGAACAATGTACAGGCACAAACTTAAGAATTAAGTGTCGCAATGGGCGGTCTTATCGCCTAAACCGATCTCTTCCAGACAACCCAAATACTTAATACTTACTTAATTTTTACTTTCTGACACTAAACTTTAATGATACCTTAGTGTCAGAAATAAATAAATAGCTTAAATGTTGCGTAAAATCAAAATATCAATAATAATCTTAAGGTTACATGGAATAACTTAAGTAATTTACTTGATGCAATAGTAAAAAACCTTGTTCTAGATAAATAAATAAATTAAGCTTTTAACTTATTTAAGTAGGTACACTAAAATCAATATTCTAAACCAAATAAATAAGTAAAACTAAGACAACGTCATTGATAAAAACCATACAGTTGAAAATTAGTATTACTTCTATTGCGCGACAACCCTATAGTATACAATGCAATCTACTTGCTTATAAATATGAAGATAATTATTATTGATTGCGCATTAGAGAGCGGGATGCACTTATGGGTTAGAGAAAGATAGATGTATCGGGTAGTGTTGCCAGGTGTCAGGCATCTACGTAGGACGTGTTTTGAGTTTATTAAGGACTGAAGTATAAAAAAAACAATTTTCATTACAAACTTAATAAACGGCCAATCGCCTTTATACTTTCAACTAAATACTGCAATGATATAATAACTAATACTAAACACTACTTACTATGAAAAAAAAAACATTTGGACTATATACTGGCCGCCATGACCTATAGACAGTCCAAGTGGTATTTTATTCGTTAAGTGCTGGACTACAAGCATGAGTGTGGGAAAGTGGTATAATGATGGTGAAACGTTTCTTTTCGTGTTGTTTCCAAAACTCCATAGAAGCTTCTGGTAAAGTTGCCACCACTCCACTAGAAGTATGACTTGACTAGACTATGACTTGATGACTTGGACTGTGACTTGACTTGACACATATATATATTAACTCGAGAAATTATCAATTACTTGTCACTGGCGAAATAAGCGAAAGTGTGAAGCCATACCAAAAAAAAGTTAGCCAGGCATTTTTGCCGATGTAAAAATGGTAAAGACCCACTTTTTAATTGATTCTAAGAAAATTTGGTTTTAGTCTTGCAACCTTTAACTGGGTTAGATAGCCGGCCAACAGTTTACGAAATCAAAACACTTGGTACTTAATATAATTATATTATGAACATTAAAAAAACGAGTGTGCTTTAGATCACACGACTGAAGTAAATTTCGTTAGCTCCATCTATCGGCCGGTATAACTATGTTTTCACTTTGTTTAATGTTAATGTCGCCATCTTGTAAATTGTCATTTTGCCGGACATACCTACATAATAATAATAAAAAAATTACTTTGTTATATTGATAATGGAAATCTACGTGAACCAACTTCAACTTCCATTCGCCTTGCATTCACCAGCTTACTCCCCGAGTTAAGTGAGCGTAAAGAAGCTTTACTTCAAAAATCCACAGAAATAATTTGCGTCCGAGTTTTATCGTAAGCATGGCAACCCTGCGGGGACAAAACAATACGTACCGGGATCATGCACGCTGGCTAATTGCGTCCAGTCAAATTAGCCACAGCCGAGTGACAACTCAGCCGGGCTGTGTCTGAATGTTATCTACTCTGTAATATAGATTGGTGAAACCACATCACACAGTTTGAATGACGCGACAAGCTTGCCGTTTACCTGGTGTCAAGTGACACGCCTGCCCATAACAGCTGCAGTACCACTCGGAACTTTAAAATATAAAGTTTTGCGTGACACTGTGCATGTCATCCTGAGATAGATCAGTAAATAATATAAGTAATAAGTCAGTAATAATAATAATGGACCCTGGACCTGGACCCTAACTAGGATTCCCTGTGTCAAGGAACCCAGGAAATACGAGGACCATGGTCCCACAACACCCTGAGTCTGGGTGTTTTGGGACCATGGTCCTCGTAGTTCCTGGGTTACAAGGTATCCTAGTTAAGGTCCAGGATCTATGTATGTGATCATTAGCGTTATTATTATTAATAGGTAATTGTCACGAGTTTGACTATTACCATGGTGAAAGATAATTATCATGCTTTATAATGTCTTATTATTGAGTGGCATCATTCTTTTGGATATTAGACCTAATCAGCTCGTAAATTATAGATATAAAAATTTAACAGCTATCTTAATTAACCAATAAAGCAATTAATGTGGCTAAGGCAGCTAAGTGCTCACGAACAGAAGTTACTTAGTCAAGTGCTGTCAATAAACAAACCCCTAAACTAAGGGTAGGGGGTAAGAAATATAGGGAGCGTAATAATAATCGTAAATTTTATATAGCTATTATAACTAGGGACGATTAAGAGATTTTGTTTTATAGTTAATCGATAGCAAATCAACAAACTGTACACGTAAAAATAAAAACAAATAGAAAAAGTTTTTATTTCTATCTTCTACCTAAATTAATAAATTTCATAATATGTATTTTAATTTATATTTCAATTGTTAACCTATTTCCAAAAAAAAGAAAGTTCTTGACTGTATTTAAAAAAAAGTTTGTTAACTTAGAACTTTCTACTGGGTGAATTGATTTTGATGATTCTTTTTTTATTTGAAAGCTTGTACTTCCCATGTGGTCACATTTTTAATTTAGTCTAGTTTCGATTATGGCATCCATGAGGAAACCATAAATCTGAAGTCGATTTTTTACTCTTTGCGGTCGTTACTTGTTTAATTGATTGAAATAGATTGATAATTGACTGATATAATTAGATAATTGCAGTAAATTATCTTTATAGCATCGATTTTAATAAACCAATTTGCTCAAGTAGAAAATAAACTTTACAGGAATATATAATAGCTCCATCGATAAACTTGTTTGTTACACACGGAACTAAAACCTCTAACCGCAAAAATCAATGTGACAATCGGATTTATCGACAACATGACAGTACAATTTATCGATACCGCATCACTGTCCCATCCCTACTCCCACAGGCCGGGATCGATCAGCCAGTAATTAACTGTTTGTTAACCGATACACTCTGACTACAGTGTACTCCAGTACTGAAGCTCTATATGGACTGTACATATATTATCTATCGTGTATTTCGTAGTTTGCAGAATACAGATTATATCTCACAGGAAATAGGAAAAAAATGAGTGTGACACACACACGACTGACAACTTCATTAGCTCCATCTATCGGCCGGTATAACTTTGTTTTTGCTTCATTTATGTTAATGTCGTCATCTTAACAATTGATTTTATTGATTTTGAAATTCCTTTATTGACATAAAATTACATTTTATTTCGTAGGACTTAGCGTTAGTGTCTAAGTTACAAATTTATTCTAAGAATATAAATTGTTTTGTAGGCTGAAGGCGCCTCTTAAAACTAATAACACTTAACAAAGTTTATAAATATACAGTTCTATTTAAATCATACATTTATCTTAACAATTGGCAATTGTCATTTTACCGGACACACCAATATAATAATACAAATTTCAAGTAATTTTCAAGGTTGTTATGTTGAAAATGTTGACTGGCCCGATAGCTCAATTGATAACCCTGCCTTCTAAACTATGGGTTGTGGGTTCGATTCCCACCCAGGACAAACATTTGTGTGATGAACATCGATGTTTGTTCTGTATCTGGGTGTTATATTATATTCTATGTATGTATTTACAAACAAAAAGTATATAAGTATTGTATCAGTTATCTGGTTCCCATAGCACAAGCTTTGCTTAGTTTAGGGCTAGATGGCGCTGTGTGAAATATCCACAGGATAGGATATAATGGGATTTACGTGAACAAACTTCAATGTCCGTTCGCCTCGCATTCACCAGCTTACTTCACAATTCAAGCGTGCGTAAAGAAGTTGTACTTCTACAATTCTTGTGAGATACGAGTACATATCGATAATTATCTGCGTGGTTAAAATCTTTATACTAACTGTAAGGGAAAAGGTTCCCTTGAATCCATTATTTTACCCCATTGCAAATAAGGAGCACTATATGTTCCAGAACAAACTTTGAAAATATAAATCTTTGGCTGTAGAATACAGTTTGTTTGGCTAGTTTGTTTAGTTTGACCTGGCAATAATATTATGAACCAGATACGCGGGCAACTATTTTCATCACCAGAAACGTCTAATTCCAAATCTTCCTAAACATTAGCTACTGCAAAGATACAGTACTGCAAGCCCCACTATGATGTTTACACTATATAACTACAGGTATACGAAATAGCGACAAGCAATAATTATCGCTCAGAGAAATTGGGAAATGTATTGAGTAATTGAGGAAGTTACACTAAGCTTATTACATTTCTTTCTTTATTTCATTTTTGACTGCATCTGTGGTGTGGTGGTTGAGCAGGTTGACTCATAACCCAGATGTGGTGGGTTCGATTCCCACAAGAGAACAAGTATTTGGACACAGAAAAAAAGCGCAAATACTTGTTCTGCGTCAGCTGTAGTTTTAGTTTTTATTTTCACTGAATTTCTGTTCAAAAAAATGAAAATAGCGAAAAATACCTTAGCTAGTTTAATGAATAAAGACAATATGCCCGTTAAAAAATGAACTACGATATATATAAAGATAATATTAATAGTTGTAGTAGCGTCTGTACTTCCTTGTACGATTGGTGTGTTCCGACCGCTTATTGAGAGCCATTGGCTCTCAACTGATTTTAAGCTACGCCTGGATTGAGAATTGTCTCAATCCAGGCGTAGCTTTAAAAGCAGCTGAAATTTAATTTTACCAAACGCTTTCCTGTACGACATTATAAAACCCGACTAAACTATATCCCATAACTAAACAAACTATTAATAAAATATGAAATTAATATGCTTATTTCTTATTTCCAGGTAAAAATATGGTTCCAAAACAGAAGAACGAAATGGAAGAAAAAAGACAACGTGAGCAACGCGGAAGTCGCCGAAATCAAACAGCAAAACAAACCCCCGGAGGAAAAAGAGAAGACCGAAATCACCAAAGAAGACCCTCTCGCCATCGACATGTCGAAAAGGAACTGCAACAAAATTCTCAGTGAAAAGCTCAAATGTGCAAAAATTGCTACCCAAGTCCTGCCTAAGCCTAGAAAAGTAGAAAAAGGGGTGGTTTTAGATACTATATGCGACTCCAATGATATAGAAAGTCGAATTTCAATAACGAAAATTACTAATAAGCTTTCGAGTACAGATTTGTCGGGTGATGTAGGTAAGGTATCCGTTAAAAGTTTTAACCCAGATGAAGTCAAAGAATTAAAATTTGACGCGCTAAGTAGAGACGTAGAAATGTAAAATTTTTTAAACTGAGTTTTTTAGTGTCAAACAGTTAACGATGAGTTCATTAACACTTAAAAGTAAAATGTGTACATCAACAAAAACTAAACCTCGTAAGAAAAGTACAAAAAATTGTTAAATACACGACCTACCAAAAACTACCAAAGTGTGTTTTAACCACACATTTTGGTAGTTTTTCCGGTGATCTGCAGTTTTGCAGTCACCAAAGTGTGAATCGGGTGAATAGACGGAGAAAAAATATAGTCAACCTCTTTAAAAAATGGAAGATATTATCAGATCAGTTGTATTTTTATTTTTTCATTTAAAAACACATTTAGATTTTTTTAACTTGAAACGATATGCTTTCAGATTGATCCCATATTTTTTTAAATCAAAATCCGTAAATTACTTTGTTTTTAATTCCATTTAAAAAAATTATATACCCAGTACTTCTCAACATGAAACTAAGGTGATTGAATTCGGTTTAACCCGTTTTTAATGTATATATACTTAGCACAAAGTACTAAGAAAATATACTTAAATGATATTTCATCACTCGGGCTTGTAAAGTTGATCTTATTTTTGTTTTTAGGTTCATTATCCAAGAAATTATACACGCGTGCTTTTTACTTTACATTACCGCACGTGTCTCACTCCAAGTTATAATTATTATGTATGAAGAAAAATTCCTAATTTGACCGGATTGTATAGTTTCAAGTATTTTACCAATAAATAGTTTTTATGCGAATAGTACACATTTTCTTGAATAAATAGATTATATCTCCCCAGTACCTAATATTTTAATTTCATCAAATTAATTTTCCTCGCAAGTGTGATGAAAAACGTAACAAACGCGTGTGCATCGATCATTACACTCTTTGCTATTACAGCTCCGAGCGTAATGATCAGCTTAGCACACTTGAATCGTAATGTTCTATTAAAGATTATACGAAACTATTTCTTGTTATGTTAGGTTATTTCGGTAGAATATTTTTCTATATATCTCGCTTCCTACTATTTTTAACCGATTTACTGTATGTATTTTTTTTTTTACGTATAACTTTAACCGATAGTCATGCTCATGTGTTCTTAGTAGAGTTATTTTGAATCTGATGTGCTAAGTTAATAACGTGCAATAGCCATAGATTAAAATATACTTAATTATAATTACAATAATTCACTATTAGGATTATTGTGCTTGTTTACAGTGTGTTTGTACTATTTTCGTGTGCCGGCTTTTGTTCAAACTTACCTAAATCTAGGTAATAATATTTATCTAACAAAAAATAAGCAGGTACCAACAAATCTATAATATTTAAATTTAAATTTTATTTTTCTCTATAAGTTTACCTGACACAATTGTTGATTATTTTCAGAGAAAAATAAACTGTGTCAAATAATAGTCGTGATAGACAACTATTATTCATAGAAAATAAACATCTATATCTAAATGAAGTGTTACAGGTAAAATTGTATTTCTGTTTAAGATTCCATTGGTTTATTCATTTAGCTAGCTGAGACTTACTACTGCCTACATTAAAAATGAATGCTTGAATTTTACTGTCAATGAAATTCACTGTCTCTTCGCTCGTAATATTTGGCATCCGCGAGAAGTCGAGAAGATATTTTAAGCATTGGTTAAATTTAACTCACGTTTGTAACTTTTGCAAGTAAAAATAATAGTGTTATTAAAAAATCTACCACACGCATAAACCTAGAAAAAATGGCGCATAATTTTATGAGTGTGTTTCGCCAGGCAAGACATAATTTTATATGATAAATCTTGCTGTTTCTGTTTGGATTTTTTGGTTTGTTTAGGTATGAAACTATTCTCGGGTAGGAATCGGCCATGTCCTTTATTATTTCGATTGGTAACAAACAGTCTATTATAGACGATGAACTTTTAATGGTACTTTTGCTTTAAAGCGTAATTATTTTTGAAAACCGCTTTACTTCATCAAAAAGTACAACCTAGGCTAATTTATTAGATAAGAAAACAAAGATGTGTGTATACGAATTTAGATTTAAATTAATAATATATGTCCTGTGTAAGCTTTAGTTTGAATGTCAAAAAATGTATTATTACTTTTACTCAAAACTCCTATGATAATCATACCTTCAGTGCTAATTAATAAGGAATATTTTTGAAGAAAATAATATTTATATACATTACCTGGTTCGATAGCTTGGTTGAGAGTAACCCTGCCTTCTGAACTGCAGGTTGTGGGTTCAATTCCCTCCCAGGACAATCATTTGTGTGATAAACATCGATGTTCGTTCTGTGTCTGAGTGTTATATTGTATTATATGTATGTGTTTACAAACAAAAGTATCTAAGTATTGTATCAGTTATCCGGTTCCCATAGCTTTGCTTAGTTTGGGGCTAGATGGCATTGTGTGAAATGTCCACAAATATTTATTTATTTTATTTAGTGGAACGCTTTACTGGCCAAACATCTGTCTGAGATTCACAGTCGTGAACCTCTCCTCAAGAAGAGATTACAAACCTTCGCTTAGGTACAGTAGAGCGTAGTTCTGTAATACGGGCCTTGCTTATATAGAGGTCAATGTAAGAAAAAAAATTAAGACAAGTAAAAATTACAAGAGATTATTTAAGCAGAGAAAAGTAAAGTTTTTTATTTATTTACTTAACTAGGTATTTATGTTGAATCAATCATGCCATTTCATTATTTTCGCTATGGTATTCGACATTTCGCACAATGCAAAGTAGTTCGCATTCACATTCAAACACTCTGTAATATCTAAAAAAATCATGGTATAAGTCATTTTTAAACACCTGAAATGTAAATATTACCTATAAATGTCGAACGAATATAAAATTATGTAAATTAAATTTTTATGATTGTGTGAACGATACAAGTGCGAGTGAACAAATTAACTTTAATGTAGCGTTAGTGAGTTCGTATATCAAATAAATAGTTTTCCAATTTATTATGTTTTATTACTTTTTCATGTTATGGAATGATATGACGAGATAGTCATTTACAGCAGGGTGATCACGAAACTTTCATTGCAATGTAACAGGAGAAATTTCCCTACTAACTATGCACATAAGCTGCGTATTCCTGTAATAAGATTACTAGACTGAAATCAGGTCATAAAGTCTCATTTGCCCATTCATTTCACTAGCTACTTTATCTACATACTTTACATAAATAGCTGTTAATACTTAGATTATACACTTTTGAAAATAAGGGGTTACACTAATTTTAATCTGATCATCTAAACTACAAAACTGATTTTAATGAAATCATGTGTCTAATTTGAAAGTAGATAAATCATATATTTTCACTTAAAAAATGATTTCCAAAAATCTATTTATATTCAATGGTAATATCTTATCTGTGGGTGAAGCAGCAAGTATTCAATAATTTATATAAATATTATTATTAATAAATCTATGATATATACTATATACAAACATTTTAGTGCAGAAAAATTACAGTATAAAACTTTTGTATAGCTTCATCTAGACGAACGTTTAGGTACTATAAATATTACAGTGTTTTACGACTGTGCCATCTACACCAACTTGCTTGAATCATTTTGATTCACAGGCAACACACAACACTTAAGGTCCAACTGCGACATACCTATAGGAGAAAGAAGTTCATATTATGTTGCACAGATGGCGCTAAAATAAAAACCTTTCGATGCTAGTTGTTCTACCAGTAAGGCATAGATGGCGTTAGTAGTGACGATAGTAGGTCCAATTACATGGATTTGGCGGGCGTTTGGTTTAATCGACAAATGACCAAACTGCCGGAACTTTTACTGATTTAAGTAATACTATTTACTAGATTACGTGCTTTCTAGGAAAAGTTATTAAATAAAAATACGCGTAGATAATTGTAAACTAGTTATATACCTATCAAAGGCAACCTAAAACATAATTGTATTTAGGTGAATTTTGACCTATTCGACAAAATTGATTGAATTGTAAGCTACTTACGATTAATTTATTTGAGATTACTCTTGAACTTATTGAAACTTCAAATTTACGCGAAAACTTTGTAAAAGTGATTAAGCAATTAATCTTCTAAAGTTCATTAATTAATATTGTATTGCGATAAAAACAGATGCTTTTAAAGCAATGACCTTTCAGAACCAGTTGACATTGTCCTTGATGTCGATTGTTGAAGGACATAGAACATTGATTCTGAGATATTGCGACCTTTACTTTGTGCCTACATAAATGGATTTTTTGCGTGTACTTTCCTTTATCTGATGGTACCTACTTATTTGTTGTAGAATTCCGCTCGGCTCTGCACCAAATAATTTTTAAGTATTGTGCGTTCATTCTCTATTACAAAGCTAAGTTCTTCTAGCTAGGTACCTTGCTTGTACTTTTCCAGTTATTCTGTCGCCAAGCAGTAATGCGCACTACTACTTGGCGGCAGAATAACTGGGAACACAAAACAAATGGTACTACTGTGTTCCGGCTAGTGAAATTACTGGGAAAATGAGACTTTATGACCTAATGAACAGTCTGTAATCATATTGCTAGACTGTGCTGATGTCTCAGGATGACATGCGCCACGCGAAACTATACTTTTGAGTTCCAAGTGACACTGCAACTGATATGGGCAGCCGTGTCGCTTAACTTCAGACGAACGACTAGCTCGTCGTGTCATACTTTAATATAAAAAACAAAACCCGCATGTTCACAGAATCACAAAATTAGAGGACATGCGTCATCCATCACCAATCAACACACCCTGCGCTCTCCCCCGGTATGAGAATGCTTGTGACCCACTAGTGGGCGTTATGATGAGTTGATGATGTTTACACGTGTGTAAGTAAGTACGTATCTAAGTATGGAAATCGTTCTCTAGTAAGTAGGTTTGATGATGGTTTTTTTTTTAATTTACTTAGGCATGTGCTTAAACGAGCGTATGTCTGTATGTCTATGTAGACGCATTTTAAAAGTGTTAGTGCTGAATCGGAATGACATAAATTATATCGTTAATGGTAGTAACGCCTAACTACCGATGCTACACATATTAAAATTAATTAATTATTTTTAATACAAATGCAAATTTAAATCCAGAATTAAATAAATATCCACCAATCAATTTAAAAAACAAACAGCCAAGAAAGCAACAGATTCGCCGTTTATGTAAGCCGGATTGGCATCAACCCTGGAATACGTTTCGAGAGGGATGCAAACGGGGGTGAGCTGAGGGTGGGACAAGGAGGGATGAAGAGTGACGCGTCAATTTGTTTAGAATAGTCGCGAAGAAGAGCAAATAACTTGAGAGGCGTGTTCATAGGTTTGAATGTTTACTGCGGCCCACATCACCAGTCGAATGACGTCCACTGCTGAACAGTAGAGCTGCAGATATTCTGTGTCTGGGTGTTGTGAGACCATGGTTCTCGTGGTTCCTGGGTCCCTAGATAAAGGGAATCCTAGCTGGAATCCAGGATCTATGTATGCGATCGTTGAGCGTTAGTTAGTATATACGACGCCCATTCTCCACCTGTCGATGAGCAGCCGTCTTTACCTCGAAGACTGATAGCTCACGATTACCACCGCCCGAGGATTAGGCCTAATTTTAAATTGTTGATTACTTTTCTCCCCCTCTCTCCTAAAGTCTCCATCCACGCCGAGAGGCGGACGGTGAGCGAAATGACAGCTAGCACGTTAAATGTTTGTAAAATCTATCTTTCCGCTGTTTCTGAGGAGGGACAGCAAGAAAAGTGCAGATATTTATAAATTATATTACATAGACGGCGACATTAACATTAAACAAAGCAAAAATAAAATTTGTTCGCGCCAGTCATAACTGCGCTTATTAATTTTCTACCGTCTCATTATTCATATTTTTCGATGACTATCTCTGTCACCTACGATGCGGATGCATGAGACAATTGCTTGTCATTGTACAAGAAGTCTGCGATCAACCCTCGTTGCTCGCGGCTGCCGCTACTCGCTCGGAGTATTCCTGATTGTCCATTCTTTGAGCTAATCAGCTGAAGAAGCTGCATACAAACAGCTACCGCGCCGTGCTCTATACAGTCCACTATCATTTAAATTTGAAGGCCGCTTGTGTGACACATCTGAAGAAGCCTAGAAGTGCAAGAACTGCAAGGCTGAAACTCTGTACCTGGATACGAGCTACAGGATCGGAGCCCCCACTGAGGTGATCGTAGCTTGTCGAGTGTCATGCCAGTAGGAGACCAGGCTAGTCATCATATCCTCATATTTTCACCAGCTATCCTACCCTAATCCTGCATTTGGAGACGCGCTCAGCTACAGCTTAGCTGCCGCGTTAAAAAAGTTATACCAGCCGATAGATGGAGATCTAAACTAAAGAAGTTTTACTTCAGTCATATGGTGTAAAGCACACTCGTTTTTTTATTTATTTAAAGAGCACCTAAAGAATTCCCAATAGATCATTGAAACAAAATGAATATTTTAGTATCTTTAGGTACAATATCAATCAATTTTATTGCACGGCTACCATTTCTTTTTTTTACATCCAGGTTGACTGGTAGATAATGCTAAATAAATAATCATAGAATTAAGTACTCCTTGCACATTATTTTTGTGCTAAAGTAAATAAAATAAATAATAAATAAATACATGCCATCGGTCCCGACGCTCATTCGTTCAGTTTATGTGATAATATTAAGGAAACGGCTTCAGAAATACGCCACTTTTATTCGTTTACAATTTGAATTCGGAGGCAATTTGTTTGTTTCAAAATAAAATGACGCCATATATTTTAACTTAGGTTTTTCAATTGCAGATTTTTTAAATGTTAATGAATAATGTGACGAGCTGGTCGTTCACCTGATGTTAAGCGACACGGCTGCCTATAACAGAACAGTGCCCACTCGGAACTCCAAAATATAAAGTTTCGTGCGTCTGCACGTCATCCTGAGACATCAGCACAGTCTGGTAATAAGACTGTGAGATCAGATCATAAAGTCTCAATTTCCCAGTCATTTTACTAGCTGTAATGCACTTAAAATCGGAACACAGTAGTGCTTGCGCACTATTGCTCGGCGGCAGAATAACTGGCAAAGCGGTGGTACCTACCTAGACGAACTTTGCAGAAAAGTCTTACCATCTAGAAAGAGTTTAAAACGATTTCGTTTCGACACTCTGTTTCCAAAAATTAAATAGTTTCGTCATCGTCACCAACCTAATACGTTCCCACTGTTGGGACGCGGACCTCTCGCACGGAGAGTGTAGCTCATAAACCAACACGGTCTGGCTAAATGCAGATTGGCGGACGACAAGTTCTCGAATGATGTGATTCTTGAACATCCCGGTTACTACACGATTTTTTTCCGTCACCGTTGTAAGAGCAACAAATTCCGCACATAACTTGTAAAGTCATCGGACCTTACTTGGCAGTGAGGTCAACTTATTGGAATCGTGGGGCATGCTTTTTTATGATGGTTTACCACAGACTCCTGGATCTGTGATCTTTTTTAATATACAATACAATACAATAATAGGTACTTTATTGAACATCAACTAATACATTACAAAGCACCTTAAAAAACTTACAAAAAATGGTAGAACAAAGCCTTATCACATTAATATATTACTTTCTATTTACAGGGCATGGGTTCAGATCGTACAATGACACCATAAGGAAGTGATGGCATGGTGGTGTAGAGCATTTTGTAGTGCTCGTCTAACTAGCTGCCACCCCAAATAGCGGCTGAAACCTTCTAAGTAAAGGTGTGTTTAGGCAGCTCAAAGATGCTGTAAAGGTCGGTAGAGATCAACCAGTATAAGCCCCTTAAATAATGGCTTTTAGATCGCGTTAACCTTCAATTTACTTATACAATAGTCAGCTGTCGAAATCTAATAAATCCCACGCTAAAGTCAACATCAATACAAGTCATACAAACACAAATAATCGCTAAATACTTTTTTTTATAAATTGTAACGCATCTGTCGCCGTCTGTGCGTTCCGGGTCTGTTGCAAATCGCATTGCATTGTGCACTTGGACTTGCGACAATTTGTCGCGTACAATGTAATCTAAATACTATTTATTAACATATACAATTTTAGATTACCGTAAAATAATCGTGTGTGTGTGTGTGTGTAAGTCACAGGTGTGAGCTTGTGGTTGTCGAACCAAATCTGAGTCTAGTTTTTGTTCAAATAGTAAGTATCTTCTATACATATATAAAATTCAAAGCTCTGACTGACTGAGTGACTGATTGACTGACTGACTGAATTATATAACAACGCATAGCCTAAGCCGCTGGTACTAGAGACTTGAAATTTGAAGGGTGTGTTCTTTGTAAAGTGTAGGTATCCACTAAGGAAGAGTTTTTTGAAATGGGGTGAAATCTAGAAATAGATGGTTGAATTATCTATGAAAAAAAACTTCGTTTCCTATAGGCCATGCGGGCGAAGCCCGTTTTGGGCAGCTGTGGCGCTTAACATCAGGTGAACAACTAGCTCTTCGCATCATTCACTAATATAAAACCTACACAGCGCCCGTTATATGATTTGCATTTCATGATGGAACTATGATATAACGTATGTATAATAAGCTATCTATGGCTTTGTTTTCAACATCTCTGTCTTATAAAAATACCCCCAAAAACTACCCCAACTAGCTATTACCTCCACAAACATGCTAGGGGTAAGATTTAGCGGTCACCGTTACAAATGGCGACCCTGCAACCCTTGTTTACCGCTCGCTAATCGACCCCTTAAGGGACGGGGTGGTCGGACGTCTCGAGTGCCGTAATAATAATAATTGAGTGTAAGATGTGATCGAAATTGTGAAACTATTTTGAAAATCAACCCTTTTGGTTTGAAGCGTTTCTGAAGCAGTGAAACTGAGGAGTTGATGGGTGTTTGCTTGGACTCCCCCTGCCACCATTCATGTGGTGGCAGGGGGAGTGCGAGGGCATTTCCCCCCCTCAAAAGAAAGAAGAAAAAAGGGGGTAGTTAATGGTGACGTAGCTCATTGCAGATGTCGTGTTTACCATTAGACAGGGATCTAGCTCATTTTGTTTATTTGTAATTATTGTTTATAAAGTAACAAGAACCGAACACACCAAATGGTTCTAATTACGTTGCGTTCCGTAATGTACCCTAGAAGCTTAAAGGTTCTCTGAAAGAGATCGGTTTTTAGTGATAAGACCGCCTATTGTAACCTACTCATAAGTCATTTCCTGTTGTTGTATTTGATACCTTGGTGTCAAAAAAGAGTTCAATTATCTATCTATCTGGTTATCTAGTTATCTGGTTCCCATAGTACCTACAAGCTTTGCTTAGTTTGGGGCTAGATGGCGCTGGGTGAAATGTCCAGACATATTTATTTATTTATCACACTAATTTTATAAGGGTGAAAGTGTGTATATGTGTATGTGTGTATGTTTGTTACTCCTTCACGCTCAAACGGCTGAACGGATTTGGATAAAATTCGGTACCAAGATAGCTTATACACTGGGATTAACATATAGGTTATATTTTATCCCGGAAAAGTACAATTTTCCCATGGGATAAGGAAATAATTAAAATACTTTTTATTCGCGGGTGAAACCGTGGGGCGCAACTAGTCTTATATAAAACGCTGAAGAGTACATTATGCACCACATTGAGAAAAAGGAAGCTATTTTTGTACCTTATAAATTACGAGCTTCTGCCTGCAGCTTCGACCGCGGCGTGGCCTATGGGTAAATAATTCAACCACCCATTTCACCCTCTTAAGGGTGGAATTTCGAAAAATTCTATCTTAGCGGATGCTTACGTCATAACATCTACCTGCATGCCAAATTTCAGCCCGATCCGTCCAGTGGTTTGGGCTGTGCGTTGATAGATCACTATGTCAGTCAGTCAGTCAGTCACTTTAGAGTTATATATATTTAGATTTATTTAAATTAAACCATCACTCAGAACACGAGAACAAAGCCTTTATTATTATATAATTACTAGTTGACCCGCTCCGGATTTGCACGGGTGCATTAGTAAAACGCTGATACAAGATGAAAAGTATTCTATATCCGTCTCCTGGTTCTAAGCTACCTCTCCACCAATTTTCAGCTAAATCAGCCCTTCTTGAGTTATAAAAAATTTTACTAACACGACTTTTTTTTATATTTAGATAGATACCTCTATACATATAGACAAGACCTTCAATTAAACTTTCAATCAAATTTGAGTTGGCTTCACAAAATCAACCGCCATTCTGTCTATCTCAAAACTACGTAAAAATAAGTAAAAATTGTTCCAAATCTATAATCCTATTCAACAATCACGTCTCTGTAATCGGATTACTTGTAATAGATCGCTACTTTTTAGGTACTTTTCGCACATTTGGCCCTAAATTATTGTGAACGGTCGGCGTTAACTTAAACCGATTGCTTTTGTCAGTAAGAACTCTGTGGGAATTGAAAACTTTGAAAACTTTATCAAATTATAGTAAAACTAGCTTCTGCCCGCGGCTTCACCCGCGTGGCCTAAAGGAAACGAAGAAGATTTTTTTAATATTAAATTCAACCACCCATTTCACCCTTTTAGGGGTGGAATTTCAAAAAATTATTTCTTAGTGGATACTTACAGACACTTTACAAAGAACACACTCTTCAAATTTCAAGTCTATTGGACTAGCGGTTTAGGATGTGCGTTGATATATAAGTCAGTCAGTCAGTCAGGACTTTGAATTTTATATGTATATATGTTGTGGGCTACATTATGAAACAGTATGATTTTTCTTTCTCTATTAGAGAATTTACTCAATCCTGAGCTGTTGGGACGTGAAGAGGGAAGTATCATATTATCCATAGGCTACCTACTTAAAAGCTTTCCAGTTTTATTTTTCGTCATGTTGGAGTCAATAAAGAGTTTATCTATTTATCTATCTATATATGACCTCTTTTCGTTGGGAGAGCTGTATGCTGGTTTTTTTTGTGTATAAGCTCCACACTTTTGTGAATTTAGCCAGTGTCAAGTGATTGATAATTTATCAAGCTATAAGTAACTAATAATTGACTATTTGATAAGATATTTCACGTGGATATGTGTCAAGTCACAGCCCAAGTCATTAAGTCAAGTCATACTCCTAGTAAAGTGATGGCAACTTAACTAGAAGCTTCTATGGAGTAAAGAAATAACACGAATAGAAACTTTTTTTTTTTACTTCAAACTTATTTAGCATTTGACCACGCTCTCACCTGATGGGAAGTGACGATGCGATCGAAGGTGAAGCATGTTAGCCAAGTAAATACCTATTCACTCTTCTCTTGAACACGCCCGGGTCATTCCATTCCTTAGCCGTTCTAATTAAGAACGTTGAGTCAAATCGCTTGGTACGAATGGGTGGTATTTTGACCACAAAAGGATGGTGCTTAGCCGAACGTCTAGTGGTCCGGTAGTGGAATGGTGATGTGAGAATGAGATCATGCAGTTCTTGAGCCCATTCACCGTGGTGTAATCTGTAAAAGACCAACAGACTTGCCACCTTACGTCGATGTGCTAGGCTCTGGAGCCTTTCACCAACCAAAGTGTCGTTTCACCATCATTATCCCACTTTCCTACACCCTTAGTGTAATTCAGCACTTAACGAATAAAACACCACCAATTTATGCACTAACACTGAAAATAGCACAAATTTTAGAAATTGATACAATACGGTGACGCGATCTTTTACGTTTTCCCGCCAAAAAAAACCTGTATGCCGGTTTGCTACGTATAGCATAAAAAAATATTCCCTCTAGCGTTACATACTCTTTGGTTATTCCGCCACAAGACGTCGAGTCAACTATAAGAATTGCAAACAAAACAAAACGTTTATTCAAAGAGTATTAAACGCTAATATATTAACGCGTGTTGATCTGCTTATCAGTATAAGTTATGTGCAGCTTAGGGCAATAAAAACTTATTAAATAAATATATTTGTTTACTTGAGACGCGCTGGAGGCTGCACTGTGCAAGTTTGTGTACCGCAGGCTTACATAGCGCCGTTACTTTTTTACTAATCATCAATATAATTTCATTATCATATTCCCCTACTTTGATTTTGAACAACAATATAGGAGAGCAAACAGAATGACTGGCCCGTTAGCTCAGTTGGTAGTATCCCTGCCTTCTGAACTGCAGGTTGTGGGTTAGATTCCCACCCAGGACAAACATTTGTGTGATGAACATCGATGTTTGTTCTGTGTCGGGGTGTTATATTGTATTCTATGTATGTATTTACAAACAAAAAATATCTAATTATTGTATGTATTTTGTAATTTTGCCTTTTGTCAAATAAATGTTTTTTCATTTTTTTTTTTTTTTTTTTCATCAGTTATTTGGTTCCCTTAGTACAAGCTTTGCTTAGTTTGGGGCTAGATGGCGCTGTGTGAAATGTCCACAGATATTTATTTAATTAACAAAACCAAAAAATTGAGTCAGCAAACAAAGAAAACTTTCTAATTAAATAAAGCAACAGATATAATGAATTGGAAAGCCATGGAGTAAGCCTTTACTCAGACAGAGATCTTTAATAACGAATTGAGTTTTTATATATAAGTCAAAGTGCTAAGAGGCTCATAGGTAGCGACTTGTTTGAGGCCCGACTTCAAAGCCTTGACCATAGACGCAAAGTTGCCAGTTTATCGGTTTTCTATCGAGTGCATTTTGGAGAATGCACATTGGAGTTGCATAACCTGATTCCGCCATTACCTTTCCACCATCGAACAACCAGATCTACGAAAAAACGCCACCGTTACATGGTCAATATCCCACATGTGCGAAAAAAGTGATTTGGCTCCACATTTAACATGCGAACAGCCAAAGAGTGGAACGTTTTACCGGCGTCTATATTTCCCGACAACTACAACCTTGGAGTCTTCAAATCGAGAGTGAACAGGTATCTTCTAGGCAAGCGTGCTACATCCTAGACCGCATCGTTACTTACCATCAGGTGCGATAGTGGTCAAACGCAAGCCTATCTAACAATAAAAAAAAAAGTCAAATACTCAATATTAGCCCAATATAGCGTCATCGCAATATGTGTCGTAATATCACGCAATGCTTTAAAGGGACCACCCGATACTATTTGTATTTATAATGTATTTTGAATATTTTGTAAGATTTATTCTTGCCCAATGACGCTGTAAAGGTCGGAAGAGACGAACAGCATTAGCCAGCTCCGAAAAAAAGACTTATGCCTCATGACTTAAGTTTGTCAAACAGGTGTTAATTTAACATGCCAAATACTGTACGTTCATTGGTTGATACAGCCGCTGATCACAGGCAACCAATAAGCGTTCAGTATGTGTTCTGCGAAGTTATATATATATACGTTGGTTATGTTCATGTCCGACTGTATGACACTCGAAACTATACAAAATCAACCAGTTTTATGTACTTACTTAATTACAAGATGTCGAAAACTATAATAAATGTCTTGACAAATCTAACCCAAATTTAAAGCATAACTTACCAAGAATATGCAGTATTTTATCAGAATTTGACGTTTGTATTTTTGAAGTAAAACTTCTTTACGCACGCTTGACTTGGGGAGTAATCTAGTGAATGCGAGGCAAACGAAAGTTGAAGTCGTTTCACGTAGATCTCCATTGTCAACATAGCAAAGATAAAAGTTTGTATTGTTTATGTTTATGTACTTATATGTTGGTATATCCGGTAAAACGACAACTTACAGTTGTCAAGATGGCGACATTAACACTAAACAAAGTTATACCGGCCGATAGATGGAGGTAAACTAAAGAAGTTTTACTTTAGTCGTGTGGTCTAAAGCACACTCTTTTCCCACACAATTTGTTGAGGCGACATGTAACCGCAACGCGAAGATTAAATGCGTCAAAGAGTATTATACACGGGCACGGGGCAAGCGTCTCTCTGCCTTAATTCTGCCTTTATATTGCATCTTATATTTATTAAATGCTAATAATATAATTGAGTATCTATATTTACTTACTTTATAAACGTACGACTTAAGCCTCTACAGTGTTGCAGTTAAATCAGTTTTAATTTAAAATGGGAATCGGAAAGAACCAGACCACTTCTTTACTTTTTTTATTGGTTATCAGCCAAGCGCTTCACCACTGCCTCGCCTGACGTTAAGCAACGACGTCGGCTTGTCTAGAATATACCTGTTCACTTTGACTTAAAAACTCCCAGTTTATAATCAATAGTTTAGTAGGTGGTAGGACTTTTCTGCTAAATTCATGTAAGTAGGTACCACTGTTTTACCAGTTATTCTGCCGTAGTGTAGTAGTGCGCAAGCACTACCTACTGTGTTTCGGTTTGAAGAGAATTGAAGCTAGTGAAAACATGAATGTGCTTACTACACGACTGAAGTAAAATTTCTTTAGTTTAGCTCCATTCTATCGGCCGGTACCTATGACTTTGTTATTGCTTTGTTTAATGTTAATGTCCACATCTTGACAATTGTAAATTGACATTTTACCGGACATACCAACATAATAAAACAAATTTTTAACTTTTTTACGTTGACAGTGGAGATCTACGTGAACCAACTTCAACTTTCGTTCGCCTCGCATTCACTAGCTTACTCCCCAAGTAAGGCGTGCGTAAAGAATTTTACTTAAAAAAATCTAAAAACTTCACCCCGGTCCTGTCATTATCCCCTGTTATTTTAGGATAGCTCTCGTTATGACAGGAAGTGTCACATCGCTGTCACTGTCATCGAGGCGGTCTTGTTCTTCCGTCTACCCCAATTTACCCCAAGGTCTAGTGTCTGTGGTGCGGTTATGGCCTGTTACTGGGTTTTTTGATGGGTCATAAATCTTGGGAAATAATTCAATTCAATTTTATGCATCTTTTGTTTGATAACCTCCTTATAATATTGTTTTGCTATAAAATTAGTGGATGTATGCAATATATCGTCCAGTAGCATAGACTAGTTCTCCTGAAGTACAATACCTTCAGATATTATAAGCATATTTTATCAATACTTAATCATTTATAGCTAACAAAATTTTTGGTTTAGTTATACATTGCTTTATACATAATTTTCTGCCGAAGTAAGCCGTTTTAGTGTAACTAGCTTCTGCCCGCGGCTTCTTTCGCGTTGCCTATAGGAAAATAATTCAACCACCCATTTCACCCTCTTAGGGTTGGAATTTCAAAAACCCTTTCTTAGTGGATACTTACACTTTACAAAAACACAACCTCCAAATTTCAAGTCTCTAGGACCAGACCTAGGTTTAGGCTGTGCGTTGATATATAGTCAGGCAGTCAGTCAGTCAGGACTTTGAATTTTATATGTATAGATTTCATCACAAACAAACAATCTTTCACTAAAGTTTAAGTACTGTAAGGATTTTTATTATGTTATCCAACAAAATTTCTTATTTTAGGCAGCCTATTTTATCTACATAAGGATTCTAAATACACCAGGAATTTTGGTAGAGACCATGCACTTAGGTAGATTGATTGAAACGCAGTAGTGTGCAAGCACTACTTGGCGGCAGAATAACTGGCAAAGTGATGGTACCTACCTAGACGAACTTTGCAGAAAGTCCACCTAGTAAATCTGTGGGTAGAGTCGCCATCTTCCTTTTGTTTTTTCGTGATGCCAACAAAATAAATCTAATCTAGCAATCACCATCACTCAAAAACAAAACTTATTTATCCAACCGCAAAGATTACTTTTAATAGCCATCTCAGTTCTCAACTTATTTCAACTATGAATTTGTTAAGTTCCATAAGTAATGAGCGAGTACGTCAATGATGTCGATAAACTGACCGACGGAGCCTCCGGTTTATATAGCGACGGGACAAAGCCACGGGAACTCTTTTATTTTCATTCGTATTATTTAAGGTTCAGTCGGCTTTGTGGGGGAAGTGAACTTTACTTATTGAAGATGGAATGGGGCGACGTATGATGTAAAAATAAGTACTTACAGTAAATTAGAAAATACGCGCATTCTTTTACAGAAGAACAATAAATAATTAATTTTATATGATACTAGTCGCGCCCCACTGTTTCCCCGCGGATAAAAAGTATTTTAGTTTGAAAACTATCGTGAGTATGACACATTTTTACTTTTAATTGACGTGAGTTTTAGCCGTTATTTATCTTACAAAAAAGTATTTTAATTATTTCCTCATCCCACGGGAAAATTTCACTTTTCCGGGATGAAATATAGCCTATATACTAATCCAGTGTATAAACTATCTTGGTACTGAATTTCATCTAAATCCATTCAGCCGTTTGAGCGTGAAAGAGTAACAGCTAATACACTAGATTAACATATAGGCTACATTTTATCCCGGTAAAGTGAAATTTTCCTGTGGGTTGAGTAAATAATGAAAATACTTTTTATCTGCGGGTGTAACCGCGGGGCGCAACTAATTTTCAATAATTCTTTATCAATAAAAATACCCAAGCCCGAAGTGCAACGTAATTATTAAAAATTTAAAATTATATGTTTAAATTTTTTTGTTGTGTGATTTGTCACGTATTGCCTATTTGTAAAAATGCAATATTGTGTGATTTGTTGAATAAATGTATTTTCTTTCTATCTTTCTTCTCTTTCTTTTTATCATGACAGCCTCAATGGTGAGGTTGAGCTGGTTGGCGATTCCCGCGAGAAAGACATGTACTTATGCACAAAAAAGCGCAAATACTTGAATCTAGGTGTTGTGGGACCATGGCCCTCGTAGTTCCTGGGTCCCTAGACACAGGGAATCGTAGTTAGGGTCCAGGATCTATGTATGTGATCGTTAGGCGTTATTATTATTATTAAGTAACTTTTCAAACGTAGAACTTTTGAAATGTAATTAGTTGCCTCGATATACAGAACCCAGCACCCTCCCGCGGCGTTCCCGCTTGACCTATCAATACCGGTAGCCGACAATGGCGGCTCATTTATCAGACGAGTTATCGTCTTACCTTTTGTGTCGAACCCGCGCCTCGCTACCTGTTACCGCCGACCTAATCAACGAGCCGACGGCGACGGGGTTATTATGCTGATCGTGAAATTAAAAAAAGTTGGTAGTGGTTTGAAGTTTGTAGTATTTTTATTGAAATATAACTTCTCTACGTACGCTTGACTTGGGGAGTAAGCTGGTGAATGCGAGGCGAATGGAAAGTGAAGTTTGTTCATGTGAACAAACTTCACTACATAGATCTCCATTGTCAATACAACAAAGTTAAAAACTTGTATAATTATGTTGGTACATCAAAAATGACTGAAAATGACAATTTACAGTTGTTAAGATGGCGACGTTAATATTAAACAAAGCAAAAACAAAGTTATACCTGCCGATAGATGGAGCTCTACTAAAGTAGTATATTTTTTTTTTAAGTATTTTCATCATCATCTTCCTCCGCCTGAAGACGTCTACTGGTGAACATAAAACCCCAGGAAAGCGTTCGGTGACGATCACGCGACTTTCATGAATTTTTTTACCCAAAAAGTTCAAGTTTTCACTTCAAAATTATATCGCACTATTAAACAATAATAAAATTTTGATTGATGAACGGGGATTGGCAAATTTTTTATGTTATGGTGCATACAAGCATCCAGCCTACCTGATGGTAAGCGGCCCCCAAAGCAGCAGCTATGACACGTTCATATTAGAATGTCGTTGTTAGGTATTAGGAACCATCTCGATAACGGGCATGTTCAAAAGTTTCCGTAAATATTTTAAGCCACATCAAAATACAAATATACAAATACAAATTTGTTTATTGACACAATTGGTCACAAAGTCAAAGTCAAAAAGTTTAGGTATTGCAAATAAGCTAATTTTAGCACTTTTACAAGTCAAAATTATATTAGGTACTTAAAATTAAGTTATTTCACCCAAGAGTCCCAAACTAGTGGAAACTGTGTTTCAGGAGTCAGTAGCTATCTAAGTATTAGACAAATTATGTGTTTGTCATAGTAGGTGTGTGTGTGTGTGTGTGTGTGTGTGTGTGTGTTATATAATAATATATATATTATGTGTGCTACGCGTGTGTGTTCCTAATCATGAAATTCAAATGTAATAATTATAATATTTTTAAAATTAAAACTTATTAATAATAACTTGCTAACATAGTTTCAATAACTTCGTAATCAAAATCTTTAAAACATTCCAAAATAATCTTATTGAATTCATGATGAGGATGAAATGTTAAAAAATACAGCATTATTGCTGTATTTTTTAACATTACATCGATTTAATTGGAAACAGTAATCTAGTAATAAAGTGAAAATATTAAGAAATAAAAAATTACCTAAACACGTGTCTCATGTAAGTGGAGCAACGCTTAAGTAATGTGGTCAAGAATTTTTATGAATGAATGCCGACAACAATGGTACCAACATAAGGAACGTGCAAAATTTACTACAAAACCGCTTTGTCACACCGGATACGGATCTCCATTGTCACCACACCTTTGTACTCCGCTATTTAATCACATAAACACTTTTGGACCTTTTCACAATTAAAAACGGTGTCTATCTATTGAGCAACAAGGAAATCGTAATATCATTTATTGTGGAACGGTCCTAAATAGTTTTCCATGGTTTTACTATAAAATCTTAAAATTCTGTTATATGACTATGACACCTTTGTGCCATTTGAGTATCGATTTCCATTCAAGTTTTTTTTAAAGAATTTTGACTTTAACTGTTACGGTAATAGGATTAATTATGATTTTGTTGGATAAATCGCATCTTAAAGGTTTTATCGTAAGTCGATTCCAAAAATACGCAAAAAACGTAAGTAACAATTCCAACTTTTGATTGATACTTTTTAAAATCTTATAATATTTTTATGAATACGGGTACTTGGAAGATTGCTATAAATAGTACCAAGTCGCATCTTTTGGTAGTCTGTGGTCTTTATTCGAGAAACAAATTTAAAATATAAATAAATATGTGTGAAAATTTCACAGAGCGCCATCTAGTCCCAAACTAAGCAAGTCTTATACTATGGAAGTTAGATAACTGATACAATACTAAGATACGTTTTGTTTGTAAATATGTACATAGAATACAATATAACACCCAGACATAGAACAAATGCCTATGTTCATCACACAAATGTTTGTCTTGGGTGGGAATTGAACCCATAATCAATAGCAACAACAGCTCAGAAGGCAGGATATAGCTGTATATATATATAGGATCCCTGCCTGCCTTTTGCCCTGGTAGTAATCAACTGAGCTATCGGCCCATGTTTAACTATTTTGTAATTCTTGAACACAACACAACTAGACAAAATTCGTTGGTGCAGGACCGAGCGGGATTTGAACCTGGGTGCATCAATGTAAAAGTCGCACGGGTAACCGCTGAGCCACACTCGCTGTCACAACTATAATACTTCCAAAATCAATACCATTGGATAATACAAATACGGCCGAACAAAATCATTTTGACGTATACGTTTAATTATAGATACAATAACAGATTTAGTCAACTCCTCAACGGTCTACAATTATACACTAAATTGATTTTATCACAAAAAATACAATACCCTCACGCGACATTTAAACTAGTCACAGTCACCCGGACTCACCCGTGAGCAATGAATGGACTCCGTCAGCTATTCAGTCGCATTAGGGGGCAGGCGGAGAGGAATAAAGGCCGAGTTATTGGTAATGCGCACCTTTACAATAATGCGCATTTCCGCTTCGATTATTTTTAGGATCTACGGTGCAGTTATAGATTTTTTTTCTAACATCGCCGGTCACTGACTCGTCTTTTGATGAGCTCAGATGCACGCGTCTGTGAGATTAGTGACAGCAAAATTGCCAATTTAAAAATGTATCGATTAACGTATAGCAATGTTTGAAACAACCATGAAACAAAGAGTGAGGTGTAGATATACTACTAAACTTTCACTCCCACTGTCAAGGATCTGGGTGTCATTATTGACTCCAATCTTTGTTGGTCGGAACATATAAAATAAATTTCTCGTAAGTTTTATGCTTCTTTTCATTCTATCATTCGGTTCAAGAACTTTCTTCCCATTCAAACTAAAACCTCTCTCGTTAACGTTCTTCTGATCCCGATTATAGATTATGCTGATGTGTGTCTTGTTGATCTTACCGCTGATCACCTTAACAAGCTGGATCGTTTGCTGAATTCGTGCATCAGGTTTATATTCGGTCCTCGAAAGTTCGACTTTGTCTCGGATTTTCGGGTGAAGCTCAGATGGCTGCCAATCCGAGAACGTAGGAGTATCAGGATTTTGTGTTTGCTGTACTCCATTCTAAATGTAATAAATAAAAAATAGTACCTAAGTTACTGCAACCGATAGAAGAGATATACAGAAACAGCTGTATAAAAACCCCTAATCTATTATAAACCCTAAATCATATTAATCTAAAAAAACCCAATTAACTTCAGTTGACAGACGCGCATTAGAGTATCTCGTCAACAGAGTATCATTATGCTGACTATTTGGGGTAGACAAGACAGAAAAAACATCCAAAATTGGACAAAAACTCTCCGGCAGACAGCTTGGCACCGCTCAAAGCGCATGCGTTGTTTACGTCAAAAAAGTTAGGTTAGTAAAGTTAAGGTGGCATAGGATTTTGAACTTTACGATTAAAAGATAGAAATGAGAAACGTTTTGTAAAAGGTAATGCTATCTTTGTATCTTTTGCTATTGTAAGGGAAAGTCAAGAGATTTTGAGTTTTAAAAGTATTTTTAGTCAATATTCTTGGGTTTATATGGTGGTTGAAGCAGACTTTTAAAAGTTTAGGTTGTACCAAATGGTATGCTAGACTGTACTTAATTATTGTGTTTAGTTTTAGTATCTTTGAATTGAAATCTTTTTGTTATGATTATGATTAAAAACACTGTCAAGTCGAAAAGTTATAATTAAGACGGCAAACTTTAGTATAAAGATATAATTTCGCTATAATTCTTGAGTATAATATGATATTATTGTTGCTTTCTCTGCGTTTTCGATATAACAATGATAACTAAATATGTATAGTCAAATCATTAGCTTAAAAAAGTAAATCTTTAAAAAATAAATATACGAAAAATTGCATAATAGTTTGGACGTTTATAAGGTTCAAATTCAATTTAACTTCAAATCAGTCGAAAGTGTCAAGGCATCCATTTAACTGACAGCTCTTGGAATGTCATTCAGTAATGGATCGCTATAGGAAGGAAGTTGCAGGTAAAGATTTATAAAAAAACGGACAAAAAATATGAATGGACGTAAGGGGCAGACCTTGTGGGTTACTATTTAATGTTTTTATGACATTTTATAACTGTTGGCCAGTTAATGAGGTGTTTTGGAAGTTGAAAAAATTGGATTTATTGCTGAGATGTTCTGAATTGAATTTTGGTCATTTCAAGAATGAGTGGGTTTCTATTTCGGTGTGAGTCGATCGCCTTCCACTTTTTTGTATAACCCAAAGTGGTCGTTATAACTACTCACAGTGAATCCGGATTTAAACAGCCTAGAAAAAACCTACTAAGGTATCTAATACACTAATTTTATTAATTATTTCCTATTTTTTTTAAACTAATTTGGGTATATTTTTTTTTTGTTGGCAGCACTGACTTGCGCAGGATTTGGTGGGCACGTGAGTTAGATGGTAGAGCAAGAAAAACGATCAGTCCTCCTCTAAGACTAGATAAATAATAGTATTCTTGATTCAGTCTTTGGTTTACTAGTGAAAAGCTACGATGTATATTGAAGAATGAAGAATAAATAGATGCTTAAGACATGAGGTTTTATTTAAAATCACCTTATACGTAGGTATAGATTGTGTAGCGGAGATATAGTTAGGTATTTCGTTGTTAGGAGACAAACAAAATACCTAAATATTTCTCTTCTAAATAATCTATACCAATTTATAGTAAGGTAATATCAAAGTCAAATGAATTAAATTTATTATAATTATATGATAAATTTTATTGCAAAAAAGCAATTTTAGCACTTTTACGTGTCAAAATGAGATCAAGTGTACATAAAATTATAATAATAATAATAATATGTGTGGACATCTCGAACAGCGCCATCTAGCCCCAAACTAAGCAAAGCTAGTGCTATGGGAACCAGATAACTGATACAATACTTAGAATAAGCTATTGTACTAAGCATACAAAATTCTGAAGAGTTTAATGTCAAATATTATATAGCAAGCCAAGGTACAATATGTGAGCTTTAAAAAAGTTCTCTTTCTCACTACCGGTGCAAGCAATCCGACATCAATAGATACTTACGTTGAACTAACGTTGAACGGAATCAATAGTTAGATCAAAATTTGACCAAGCGTTTTGAGCATAATAATTCCAGATTCTTTACTAGATTTATTACGTAAGTATTTTAGGACACCCAAACGCTTGACCATGGAACCGAAGTAGGACTGCGTAAAAATTAATCTAAATATATATATCTCAAAGGTGACTGACTGATTGACTGACTGACATAGTGATCTATAATAGATAACGCACAGCCCAAACCACTGAACAAATCGGGCTGAAATTTTGCATGCAGGTAGATGTTATGAGGTAAGCATCCGCTAAGAAAGGATTTTTCGAAATTCCACCCTTAAGAGGGTAAAATGGGTGGTTGAATTATTTTCCCATATGACACGCCGCGGGCGAAGCTGCGGGCAGAAGCTCATATTTATATATACTTTTGCTTGTAAATAAATCCACAGAATACAATAAAACACCCAGACATAGAACAGACTTCAATGTTCATCACACAAATGTTTATCCTGGGTGGGATTCGAACTCACAATCTACAGTTCAGAAGGCAGGGCTACTACCAACTGAGCTATCAGGCCGGCAGAAATAAAATTGTAATTTACACTTCTCATCAACCTGTATATGACCAAGAATATCCAAATTGCCCAAATGATTCCTCTCCCCATCTATCTCACATTACAATAACATATTAAATGACCGAGCCGCATGTGTGATACAGTGTGTGTGTTGACTTAGGCTCATAGGAAGTGCTAATTATGGAAAACTAACCAGCTGATGTCTACGACTTTACTTAATAAAATAAGACGAAAGCCAAATTCAGGATCTACAGGACTCTATATTACGTGGGCAGTAACATAATATTATAATAATCTGTGTTATGTAGGATTGAAAACAGCATTGAGGCTCATTTGGACAGGAATAATAATAATAAAAATATTTCTAGACATTTCACACAGCGCCACCTAGCCTCAAACTAAGCAAAGCTAAAGCTATGGGAAACAGATAACTGATACATTACTTAGATACTTTTGTTTGTAAATACATACATACAATATACAGACACAAAAGAAACACCTCATCACACACATGTTTATCCTGAATGGAAATTGAACCCACAACCTACAGTTAAGAAGGCAGAACTACTGTCAACTGATATCAGGCCAGTCAAAGCAAAGAAATTATTGACGGCCGCTTATTTTTTTATATTTTTATTTTATTTTTATGGAATGACATGATGAGCTTCATTAAGTCTCATTTACCTAGTAATTTCACTAGCTATAGTGCCCTTCAAACCGGAACACAGCAGTGCTTGCGCACTACCGCTTGGTGACAGAATAACTGGCAAAGCAGTGGTACCTACCTAAACCAAATTTGCAGAAAAGCCCTACCACCTAGTAAAATAGCTTATAGACTATTCAAGATTCAAGACGCTATCATTATTTCTGTCTTGGCAAATTGTGTGCGTTGCACTTAATTTAAGAGTATTTTTGAAAAGCCAGTACCTTTTCCCTTTACATAGTACCAATTTTTTTTGTTGTTCTGTTATTATGAAATATTATGGTTACTGATCTAATTAATTTTTACTTACAAAGTAGTAGTACATTATGTATAGTTACTTCCCCGTTATATTTTAATAATAATAACGACAGATTATATATTTACAACCGAGTATAAATAATGAACGACCATCTCTGACTCATTACATCATTTTTCTCACAAACTGTATAGGTAATCCTTTTTAGCTACCGTTTTATACCCCCATACAATTATTATTAAACTCTATACCACGTTTTAATACCTTACAAAACCTTAATTTCTAGCAAAATCCACCTTATTTGGTATACATTATGCATCAATCAAAGTGCATAACAAAAGTGGTAATCTTTACAATGTTAAAAGATTTTTTAGATTAGTTCTAGCCCTTAATGCGTTAGTTTTAAAGGCGATGCGAAGGGAAACTGAAAGTTTGTGAAAGCAGTTATTAATGTTGGATTTATTGGGCTTTAGTTGTATTATTATGGTATTATTGTGGTGACCGGATGTGGTACCTGGTATTAATGAGCTTGAGTTCTTGAGCGATCATCAGTAGAGTAACTTTAGATCTTTTTTGGGGATTAAAATATTATATTCTTTTTTTAAACCTTCAGAGACATCTATGAAACGCTGTACTAAAATACACTGAAAAAAAAAAGTGTTATAAGCATGCAAGATGCGACTTTTGGTCCACTTGTAATATCTGCCTATGAAGACTGCACCACAAACGAAGAGCTTGGAACAGGACACGTTTTTGAAGTAAAACTTATTTACGCCCGCTTGCCTTGGGGAGTAAGCTGGTGAGTGCATGAAGAGGCGAACGGAACTTGAGAGGGAGATATAAGTTAGTGAAGATAGAAAAAGAGAAAGAAATACTCTTCGTATATTACTGGGGTAAGAGAGAGGGAGGCAAGTTGTGTTGGTTCACGTAGATCTACATTATACAATACAATACAAAACGCTTTATTGACACCAAAAATAAACATGTAGAAAATAGAATCACATAATAAGATAGGTACAATGGGCGGTCTTATCGCTAAGACAACCAGACAACCTTTGGATGGACAGAGTTTTGAGACACTATGAGCGAGGACGGCGGTGCAAATAAATACTATATATTAACCTATACTCAAATAATATAATACATAAGAATAAATAATAATAAAATACATATACCTAAGTCATTGATATATAATATATACACATATACACACATATACAATATATGTATATATATATATATATATACTTATAACAGTTAAAAGGAAAACAGTTTATTTAGTTAGGAGTCAGGTTGGATAGATACAAATTTTTGACTTGAGATTTAAAAGTGAAAAGTGATTGAGCGCGTCGAATGGTAACAGGGAGTTCATTCCACAATCTAACAGCTTGGACTGTGAAGGAGTGGTCGTAGAACGAAGTACGACGTACCGAGGGCTTGAGAAGGAGGTTTTCCGATGACCTAAGAGACATAGAGTTGGAGTGGGAGTGATAAAGAAAATCGAATCGAGCCTTCAACTAGTGGGGAGTAGAAGGATTAAACAATATATTATAAAGAAGAGACAGGATATGAGTATTCCGATTATTTAACAAAGTTGTCATTATTAGTATTATCAACTTAACAAAGTTAAAAGTTACCTAAAATGTTTGTTATTGTGTTGGTCTGGTAAAATGACAATTTACAGTTCTCAAAATGGCGATATTAACATTAAACAAAGCAAAAACAAAGTTATACCGGCCGATAGATGGAGCTAAAGAAGTTTTACTTTAGTCGTGTGGTCAAAGGCACACTCGTTTTTTATTTGTTTTTTTTTTTTTTCATTAAATTAGTTCAATTTTGGAACAAGGAAAATTACCTGATCATAACACCCAAATGCACTACATATTTAAGTCAACTTCGTTGGCGAAAGCTACTAAGCTAGGTGGCGCACAAGTGTTGAATCCGTTCATAAAAACTGAAAATAAATAATATGCTAGATAATTTATTTCCGATTGTTTACCATTTTAGTTCGTAGATAGTTTTACGTTCAAAAAACTATTGTAAACTTTGCAATCCTAAGAAAACAGCATGTCAACGACAGGTCTATGAATTTACTTCCTTTCACAGGATGTCTGTATGCTGTATCATATATGTAATCTGTGGTATACATGTGGCTAGGTCAGCAATAATAATAATAAATAAAAATAACACCCAACGATCACATACATAGATCTTGGACGCTAACTAGGATTTCCTGTGTCTGGAGATCCGGGAACTACGAGGACCATGGTCCCACAACACCCAGACTCAGAACAAAAATTTGCGCTTTTTTTCTGTGCACAAATACTTGTCCTGCCGCGGGAATCGAACCCGCCGCTTCCGGGTTATGAGCCGACCTGCTCAACCACCACACCACAGAGGCTGTTAAACTGATCTAATTTTTCCTAGTTTATTCACTATAGGTCCTATATCACTTATATTTATTATTATCTATACATATAAAATTCAAAGTCCTGACTGACTGACTTATATATCAACGCACAGCCTAAACCGCTGGTCCTACAGACTTGAAATTTGGAGGGTGTTCTTTGTAAAGTGTATGTCCACTAAGAAAGGGTTTTTTCGAAATTCCACCCCTAAGACGATGAAATGGGTGGTTGAATTATCTATGAAAAAAAATCTTCGTTTTCTATAGGCGAAGCCGTGGGCAGAAGCTAGTATACTATTATATAGATTCCGTTATTAAACAATATTTTAGAAATTACACTACTTGTGTACTGAGATGGATTACTTCATTATTCAATCTCTTCTTGAAAGGTTCTAGACTACAAGTATCTACCCGGAAATAAAGCAGATGGCACTAAAGAGTGGCACTTCTTAGCCATTCTCATATATTATATATTCTCATATATTTTATTCTCATATATTATAAAGGACAGCTGCCTGAAAGAGAACACTTTTAGCGACAAGGTCACATATTGTAACACGTCTTGTAAATAATGGTATTCTTTGAAGTAATATATTATTGCTGTACATAGCTGTACCTTTAAATCGGTGTTTTTATTTATTTATTTAATGTACAAAAATATTTTAAATAAAACCCGAAGCAATTCTCAATTTTTTTTTCTTGCTCCACGCTTTTTTGTATTAGGCCATTTGGCCAAGTAATTAACAGTTTCTCAAGTTAATTAAAATTAAGTATACATAATGTATCAAGTCACAGTCTAAGTGGTCAAGTCAAGTCATAATCTAGTCTAGTCAAGTCATACTCTTAGTAAAGTGGTGGCAACTTTACCAGAAGCTTCTATGTAGTTTTGGAAACAACACGAAAAGAAACGTTTCACCATCATTATACCACTTTCCCACACTCAGGCCTGTAATCCAGCACTTAATTAATAAAATGCCACCAATTTTATGCACTAACACTGAAATTAACACAAGTTTTGGAAAATAATACAATGCGGTGACGCGATCTTTTTCGTTTTCCCGCCAAAACTCCATTCTTAAACTTCGTTCATTGTCATGCCGTCATGCGATCCCGCGCCAATCAGTGTTGCCACTCCAAAATTCACCAAAATTTTTTTTGAAAAAAAAAAAAAAAAGACAATGATAATATTAATTTCTCTATGACAGTCCACTGCCCAAAGTTCCAAAAATATGAGTCAACCTATCATTGAGTCCATCTATCACAGCAGCATTCCATCTGGGCCGTTTCCGAGCGTCGCCGTGGAGATCATCGTTATCCTGGGTCACCGGTACCCACCGGTTTATGAGGTTCTTATAGCTTGTGAAATACAGCCTACTTCACAAAGCGCGGTTCGATAGTAATGGCCACGATCCGATTTGAATATCCGTATTTTAATTTACGGATAAGAAAACGTACATTTGGGACCGTTCGTTATATATTTAAGTAACCTCGGTGTCTTCCTGTGAACTATTTTGTAGATTTTGTAGTTTAGTTTATTGTCTAATTTACAATTATTTTCATTTTATTAAGTAAGCTTAGTAACATCTTTTTTGTATTTTTTATTTAATTATCTGTTGGTGGTAAAAAATCATGTAAACTAATATTAAAAAGAGGAAAGGTTTTATTGTTTGTTTGGATTTATTAGGCTCTGAATCTACTGGAATGATTTGATAAAATCATTCACCATTAGAATTCTACATTATCGCTGATGAATATAGGTAATAGGATTATATATAAAACGGAGCGTCCCGATCCGGGAGTCCAACACGGTGTTTCTCGACGTGGACTGTAAAGGCGGGCGTCGGACTCGTCACCGAACCGGGGGCTCGTTTTCTAAGGCTGGGATTGTTCGAAGAAAAGAGTTGTATGAAACTAAGAATCTGGTCAGCGGGGTCTCTTCGGGGCGGAGTCAGGCTTCTTCTATGAGAGTGTTTTACGTCTCGCTGCCAGCAGTGGAGAGTTGGTGTGGGCCTCGTCTCTCTATATTTATGCCATCTTCCCGTGGTCTATGTAGGCGACTAGTGGCGGCCGTATCGCTGTCGCCTAGCCAATCATAGATCGGCCCTGGTGAGGGAGATGGCAATAGTGTGCTAGAGAGAGACGGGGGGCTGTGCGAGAGATGTGGAGGCGGGAAAGGGACGAAACTAAGCTATTGTTTAGCCTACCTAGTTTTTAATTGTTTGCCTAGATTCTACCTATTTCCCTTTCCCGCTCCTATTGCCTGTTATGAAGCCTTTGTTGCCCCGAATGAAACCCATTGGCCGGAAATATTTATTTGCCAAACAAACGGTATAACATAATTATCTTAAACATGTAAACAATCAACTTAAATTTCTATGTACATTATGCGACTCTATTCGTTGTCCTTGGTGGCTCAGTCGTCCGGAACATCCTCCCGCCGTGTAACGCCCGCCGCGGCGTTGCATCCTGGCAGAAGGGTGGCCGAGCTTGTTGGGATGATTATCAACTTCTTCGTGGGTCTTCGGAGTACACCTCCCTCTGTCCTCACGTCGACCGCTCTGGTGATGCCGTCGGTTCCTGGGTACGTGGTGATCACTACCCCGCGCGGCCATGTGTTGCGGGGCAGTGTGTTATCGGCAATGAGGACGACGTCTCCGACGGTGATGGCAGGGCCTTGGCTAATAGGCTCCCGCCGGTGCTGTAGGTCAGGAAGGTACTCTCGGAGCCACCTGCTCCAGAAGATGTCGGCTAGGCGCTGAGAGGCGCGCCACTGGTTGCGCCCCATCAGATCGGTGTCGTCGAATGTGCCGGGCATTGGCACGCGCGCTGACCCACCGAGGATGAAGTGGTTCGGGGTGATGGCTTCGGGGTCGTCAGCGCTCATGGAGACGTGGGTGAGCGGCCGGCTGTTAACGGTGTATTCGGCCTCGGCGAGCAGTGTGGTGAGCACTTCGTCGGTCGGACGGCGGCTCTGCTGTGTTGCTGCGAGTGCTATCTTGGTGGCGCGAACCAATCGCTCCCACGCCCCTCCCATGAACGGGGCGCCAGGAGGGATGTAGCGCCAGTTGATCGTTCTTTTCGACGCCTCCTCTTGTGTGGCGTCGTCTATTGTAAGAAGCGTCGCGGCGCCGGCGTGCTTGTCTTTTTTGCGGGTAACGTCGTTGTTTTTGTTGCATTCTGTTTTCTCCATGTTGGATCTTCCTCTCTATTCTTCTTGGTGCGTTTGTAGTGCACGCGATGACGGTTTGGCCGACAGAGATCTATGAACTGGAGTACTCGCGCTGTCGCTCGAAGATACCGCTCCCACTTTGAGAAGCGCTCCGGGTCAGGGACGGCTTCCCCCGTCTTGTTCTTTATTTTCACGACGTTGCACTTCTCTTCGCCGGTGGTAGCGCAGGGCGTGAGTTTCTCCGTAGGCCATGTCACTTCTTCGTCGCGCAGGAAGTCCGGGCCGTGGAACCAGCGATGTTGGTTGTTGAAGTCACGTGGTACGTCTCTGGTTGCGTCGTCTGCCACGTTCGTCTTGGTGGGTACCCATGCCCACTCTTGTAGGGTGCTATGCTCTTCTATGGCGGCGATGCGATGTGCGACGAATGGACGGTATGAACGCGCGCCGGTTTTCAGCCAAGTGAGCACCGTTCTGCTGTCAGTCCAGAAGTACTTGGCGTCGGGTTTTCGGTCGTGTTCGTTGATGACGGCCGCGGCCATGCGGCTTCCCATCACGGCGGCTTGCAGTTCGAGGCGGGGGATCGATGTGAGCTTCAGGGGTGCCACCCGTGATTTCGCCATGATGAGCGATGTAGAGATGCTTCCGTCCGGAGTGACCGCGCGCCAGTAAAGTGCGGCGGCGTACGCGGACTCGCTTGCGTCGGTAAATGTGTGCAGCTGGAGGGACACGGCGTTACTGTATTGCGGATAGCAGCGCGGTACAGAGACGTGTCGTAAATCGCGCAGATGTGCCATCCATTCTTGCCATTGTTCGGCGAGATCCGTGTCGATGCGTTGGTCCCAGTCGGTCCCACGGCGCCATAGCTCTTGTAGTAGTTGCTTGGCTCTTGATGTGACAGGTGACGCGAGGCCAAGTGGGTCGTAGAGGGACATCACGATCTTTAGTGCTTCTCTCTTCGTTGGCGCGTTGTTATCTAGTACCTCTTTAGGTACCCTGGCTAAGTCTAGATTGAAGGCTAGCTCATCCGTCGCCGGCTTCCAGACAAGACCTAGGACGCGCTCGGTGTTCCCGCCGTCGGTGATCGCGACTGCTGTTGTTGTGTCTTCTTCGCCGAGCTCGCGTACTACCTCTTCTGAGTTTGATGTCCATTTCCTCAAGTCGAAGTGGCCCCTTTTATGTATATTCTTAACTTCTTTGGCGATCCTGATAGCTTCCTCCGTTGTCTGGTAGCTGGCGAGATAGTCGTCGACATAATGGTTACGGACTATCGCGGCTGCCGCTTCGGGTTGTGTTTCCTCCCATTTTCTTGCGTTGGCGTCTTTTACGTATATCGCTGTTGACGGTGAGCATGTGGCGCCGAAGATGAGTGACGTCATCCTGAATTCCGTCGGTTCGTCGGTGACCTTTTCGCGCCACAAGTAGCGGAGTGCATCTCGGTCTTCAGGACGGATCTTCACTTGCATGAACATTTCTGCGATGTCAGCGGAGACGGCGATAGTGTGCTGCCTGAATCGCATCAGAACCCCCGGAAGTGACTGCAACAGGTCTGGCCCGGTGAGGAGGTGGTCGTTGAGGCTCTTTCCCTTCGTTTTCGCGGCGGCGTCGTGAACTATTCGCAGTTTCTCTGGTTTCATGGGGTTCACGACGGCAAAGTGAGGCAGGTACCAAGTTTTCCTCGGCGTCTTGTTTGGTGGAGCGCGCTCGGCGTAGCCCTTCTCGACTAGGGCGTTCATGTGATCTCTGTACTTGGCGGCTAGTGCAGGCTCTTTGTTGATTTTTCTTTCTGTTGAGATCAATCTGTTGAGTGCAGCGTCATAGTTCTCTGGCATCTCCGCAGCGTCCTCTTTCCATAGAAGCGAAGTTTGGTAGTAGCCGCCTTCTATTTGTTTTGTCTCTTTCTTTAGTATGTCCAAGGCTCGGCGGTCGGGGTCGCATCGTGGTGACTTTGGGTTGATGGTCAGGTTTTCCAACGCAAAGTATTGTCGAAGCTGTTCATCCATGGTCTTCTCGTGTTCGGTGATGAAATTGACGCGCTGTCCCAGCGAGCGCGTGTGCGCCCCGTGTAGTACCCAGCCGAGTGGAGTGAGTGAGGCAACCGGTTGGTTCCGTCTTCCTCTTCTTGTCTGCTCGGCGAGGAGCAAGTGCCAGTTGTCCTGGCCGATGAGAAGCCTCGGCGTCGCGAAGTCGGTCTTCAATTGATCGTGCAAGTCCTGTAGGTGATTGCACGACTTCAGGTCTTCTTCGGTGACTTCTTGCGGTGAGAGCTTCAGTTGTTCTATCGTTCTGAACTGGATGCGGTGGCGCCCGCGAGTCTGCCCTTGTATGGTGAGAGAGACCCTGCGAGACCGCGATGAGCTCAGCTTCGTGTCGGCGATTGCTTCTATGGCCAGTGGGTCGACTGGTCCTTTCGCGCCGACCTCGTCTGCAATCGCCGAATCTATTAGTGTGACGGTGGATCCGTCATCCAAGAGTGCCCACGTGTTGACTTCTCCCGCCGGTCCAGAAACTGTGACTGGTGCTATCTTCAGGTAAGCGTGCCCCATCTTTTTTGTCCATGTTGACGTGACTGACTCTGGCTTTGGTGATGGTTGTTCTGGATTTTTCGTGTGATGCAGCAGTCTGTGATGGGTGTATGGGCATCCGTCGACTTCGCACTTCTTCGTTTTGCACGTATGGTTCTTCGTTCGGATTCGCAGGCAGTGGAAGCATAGGCGTGCTTTCTTTGCCATGTCCCAGCGCTCATTGACCTCGGTGTTCTTGAATTTTTCGCATTCGGTGACTCCGTGGCCGGTCTCCTGGCACGTCAGACACTTGCTGGTCGGACGGTCTTGTGTAGCGTGTGTCCGTTGCGACGGCGGCGGTCGGCGTTGCTGTTGCCGATTTTCGGTGCTTGACGTGGCGGTGACATGTTCCGGTTGCGCGAACGGGCTGTGATATTTGGCCTCTCGTTCGAGGAAGTGGGAAAACTTGAGCAGGTCTGGTTCTTCTTGGGGCTGGGCGGCAGCGAATTCAAACCATCTTGGTCGCAGCGAAGAGGGCAGTTTCTCTGATAGCATCTTCATCGCCTCCGGGTTGAAGAGGTAGTGTTCATTGTTAAGAGCTTGAAGAGCTGCGACACTGTTTGAAACTCTGTTCGCAAAGATACATATTTCCCTCGGTGAGTCGATTGGCCGCGGAAGCTGACGTAGTCGTTCCAGTTCTGTTGTTGCGATAGTGTCTGGACGTCCGAAGCGAGTTTCCAGAGATTCCATAATCTTCTGTGGGTGCGCGCAGTTGATGAGCATATTGTCTACGGATTCGCGCGCTCTTCCGCGCAGGTTGCGTCGTAGGCGTGCTGTGTTTTCGACGTCGCTGAAGAAGCCGGCGGTTTCCATGTATGCGGCCCTGAACGATAGCCAGTCTTGATGAGATCCATTGAAGATTGGAAGCTCGGTGTAAAAACGTGGCATACATGGGCGTGGCTGCGAGTTGGCCATCGCGAGGGCGGCTGCTAGGTCGGCTATCTCGATTTTCGGTTGTTGCGGTAAGGCGACGTCGTTGTTGCGTGGTGGTGCATGGGTGTTTTGTGGCTCGTAGAAACTCGGTGGCTGGTACTGTTGACGTTGTGCGGCAGGCGGAGGCGCGGCTCTGGTCTCCGGGGCGGTGGCGTGCGGTTCTTCGGGCAGTGCCAGGAAGTGGGTTTCATTGAGGTCCAGCCATGTGTCGACCCGCTGTGTTGCTTGCCGTTCCGTGGCTTCGGTGCGCGCGTCGACTTGTTCATCTTCGCACTCTTCTTCGGCTTCTATAGTTGCTATGCGGGCGGCGGCGAGTTCGACTTGCAATCGGAGATGCTCTTTTTTGGCTCGCGCTAAACGTAGTGAGCGCACGGAGTGGGTACTTCTATTCGAAGTGGTCTTCACTCTTCTTTCGATCGCGGTGTTGTTGGGCGTCGACGTTGCATGTGGCGTCGGCGTGGTGAGCGTCGCAGTGGCAGGCGTCGTGACGGAGGCGGGTGTCGCTGCGGCGACTGTAGTCAGGACGTTGCGCATTGGTGTGGTCGCTGCGGCGTAATGCGTCGTGTCGTGTGGCGCATCCTCTTGAGGTGCCATGGCGTATGGCGGCTGTAGCGTTGCGTTCGCGGCGAGGTAGGCGGCGAGCGCGGGCGGTGGCGTGATGTGGGCACGTCGCTGCGGCACGGCGAATGAGGCGGCGGCTGCCTCTGTGTGGGCCGTCTCGGTGGCGGTGGACACCGTGGTGGCGGTTGGTGCAGCGCGATGCGTCGTGCTGGAGCCCCCTGTGCGCAGGGTGGCGTCGGTGGAAGACGTTTCCTCCGTTGTGGCGACATCCACCGCTGACTCGGCCTGACTCCGCATGTTCGGTCTTTTCCCGCTGGTCGATCGTGTTCTTGGCATTTCTTTTCACTTTTCCCCGACGATATCCGGCTGTGAAGGAGAATAAAACGGAGCGTCCCGATCCGGGAGTCCAACACGGTGTTTCTCGACGTGGACTGTAAAGGCGGGCGTCGGACTCGTCACCGAACCGGGGGCTCGTTTTCTAAGGCTGGGATTGTTCGAAGAAAAGAGTTGTATGAAACTAAGAATCTGGTCAGCGGGGTCTCTTCGGGGCGGAGTCAGGCTTCTTCTATGAGAGTGTTTTACGTCTCGCTGCCAGCAGTGGAGAGTTGGTGTGGGTTTTTTTTTTTTTTTTTTTTTTTTTTTTTTTTGAACGAGCTAATGCTGTTGGTCTCTATCGACCTTTACAGCGTCACCGGGCGGGAGGGCGGGCGCTTAGGGCGCCCAGCCGTCAAAAGTGGGAGGCAACTAGCTCAAGGGCACCCCTGGGGTGCGAGCCTCGGCTTGGGCCGTTGCCGGGATAAGAGGATCGAGAAGGCTACGTCCACTGGAAGAGTGGACCCTATTGAAAGTCGCGACCGTTCTAGCTAACCTACGGGGGGTACGTCGACCTCGCCGGCGGGGTCGGTGTCTGATTGTGTTACGCTGGTATCCTATACCGGTGCCGAAAGCGGTACCTGAGCCAGAAGGGCTAGACTGGTCCGGTGATCCTAGCGCAGCCGATACTACGGCTGCTATAGGATCATCCGGGTCGCTCAAGACGTGTCTCGGGCGGCGACGACGGGGTGGCGAGTCTGTCGTGTCTGTACAGTAGTTTGAAGCTCTGACTACGAGAGGGTTGGGGTGATGAGGTGCCGCATCAAAATAGCGGCGGGATGCATCCTTCATAAATTGACGGATGGATGGGAGTTCGAGATCGCAGTGGAGGTCGGAGTTTCGCTGGTACCAGCGAGCCCCGACCACCTTGCGGACAAAGCGGTTCTGGATCACCTGAAGTCGATCCAGATGTACTGAGGGAGTATGAGCAAACGCGACAGATGCGTAGGTCATAATGGGGCGAACGCAAGTTTTGTAAAGCGTCACCTTATTTCTAAGGGACAGCTTACTACGCTTGCAGATGAGAGGGTGGAGGCGGCCTAAGACAAAGGCAGCCCTATCGCGCACTCGCTTAATATGGTCCTTGAAGTTGAGTTTGGTGTCAAGGGTAACCCCCAGGTATTTGGTAGACGAAGCCCAGGGAATGGGCTTGTCGAACAAGGACAGTGGTTTCGCTGGCGGACCACGCTTGTAGTCAGAAAAGTACATCGCTGCACTTTTATCTGGGTTAACCGTGATCCGCCATTTCCTGAACCAAGCACCGATCTCGGTGAGGGCTCGTTGGAGGCGACCACGCATGTGAACTCTCTGCCATCCGGAGCAGTAGATAGCGGTGTCATCCGCAAAGAGTGCGAGCTGCACACTGGGATGAAATGACCGCGGGATATCGCTGGTGTACAGCGAGAAAAGCAAGGGGGAAAGCGCGGAGCCCTGGGGCACTCCGGCTCTGATAGGATGGGGAGACGATCGCTCCCCCTCGACGCGGTAGCGAAAGCTTCGATCCCTAAGGAAGTCTTGTATGATGTGCACAAGACGATCTGGCACGCCGATGTGGTACAGCTTGAAAATCAAGCCGTCGTGCCAGACTTTGTCGAAGGCTTTCGCCACGTCTAAGAAGACTGCGAGAGTCCCTTTCGGTTTTGGATTCGCGTTGAAGCCATCTAGAATGTGCTCCGTGATGCGGTGCACTTGTTGAACGCAAGAGTGTCTAGCTCTAAAGCCAAACTGCTCGTCGGGAAGGAGTTTATGTTCGTGGATATGGGACCAGAGACGCCTCCGAATGAGACGCTCGTAGATCTTCCCCAGAGTACTGAGGAGACTGATGGGCCGGTAGCTAGAGGGCTCGGTAGCCTTCTTGCCTGGCTTGTGGATGCCGATGACGTCGGCGGACTTCCACGCAACGGGGAAAGAGCAGTTGCTCATGGCCGCATTGAAGATGCTGACTAGGAGATAGATTAAGGGGACAGAAAAGTGTTTGACCACTTTGTTGCTGATACCATCAGCGCCGGAGACTTTACGGATAGCGAGACCCTTGATGACAGACTCAACTTCGGCGGCCCTAATAAGCTCGAGCGGGGGGTCGGAAGGTGGTAGGGAGCTGCGACGTTCGACTTCACTGACCACCGTATGGAGGTGGGCAGGGTCAACGTGATCGGGGGAAAGGTTGCACTGGGCCTCGAGGCTCTCAGCCAAACACTCGGCTTTTTCCTCATCATCGAACGCGGGGACTTGGTTTGGCCTATCAAGAGGGGGCATCGTTCTAAGTGTGTCACTTTTCAGAGTTCGAGCCAGCCGCCAGTAAGCCTGGTGGGTTGGCTCGAGCCCTGAAAGTAGGTCTGTCCAGTTCTGGGCGCGAAGATCACTTATGCGTTTCTTAACAGCACGCTGTAAGAAATTCAAAGTGGATTTGTTATCACGGGAGGGAGCCGCGTCATATGCCCTAGTGGCGGCGTTCTTTGCTGTCAGCAGTCTCCTCACGTCCTCGGGCAAGTCCCAGCGGTGGTCCACCACCGGTACCTGCTTAGAAGACTCACCGATCACAGTGCGGAGGTGACTAGTGAGAGCATCGATCGCGGTGGAGACGTCATCTAGTGTCTGTATGTCGTCAGGTACCTTGTCTAAGTCTGGTGAACTGATAGCTTTCAGGGATTCCCCCAATCGCTTCCAGTCCACCACTGTCTTAGTCTGGGGTATCAGTTCAGTTGGATCCGAGCCTAGTCTCATGAGAACGGGGCGGTGGTCAGAGTCAAGTTCGTGGAGCACTTCTATCGAGCTTAACCTGAGGGCTACGCCTTTTAAAAGTGCTATGTCGAGTATGTCTGGTCGTTGGTCGAGGTTCCCGGGGAACCTGGTCGGAGTCATGGGTGCGATAATGTCAAAGGTGTGGTGGTCTGTGTCTGGTCGTGGGTCAGTTAGCTGTTCAAGTATCCTACCGTTGGTGTTGGAGGTGTGACAGTTCCACATGACGTGTTTGCTGTTGAAGTCTCCCGCCAGTATGACGGAGCTTCCCAGAGAAAGTAGCGCGTTGATATCACTACTGAGCAAACGTTTATCAGGGGGAAGGTAGCAAGACGCTAGTATGATCGGTTCGTGGCCGTTCATAGCTAGGCGACAGCAAGACGCTTCTAAGTTGATTAAAGATGAGGGAGTATCAATTGGGATGCAGTGAAGAGACCTTCGGTAATAGATAAGCGTACCGCCTCCGGCATTGGTAAGCCTATCATTACGAACCACTACGTAATTGGCGATCTTAGGATCCCGCTTACTAGGTTTCAGGAGGGTCTCCTGTACAAGCATCACATCGACCTGATGGGTCTTACAAAAGTTATGAACCAAGTCGCGTTGACGAGTGAGGCCGTTTGCGTTGAAAAACGCTAACGCTACGGAGCGAGGTTTAACCTTTTTTGGTGTACTATCCATATTAGATAGTACTAAAAGAAGGTAAGGGGCAGCGCATGATAGCGTCGAGAATGCCATCGTGCTGGACCAGGGCACAGAAACGGTCCTCGGGAGTGGCGGCTGAACGAAGTTTGTGTGCTAGCACACGTACTTCCTTCAGATCGATGGCTGATAGGCTCTGCTTAATCAGAGCCAGATCTTCCATCAGGGAAGTTGTAGCCTGGCCAGAGGGACCAGACTTAGAGGCGGGAGGGCTAGTGTGGGCTACAGGCAGCGCTTCAACAATAGCTGGAGCGCTGCTAGGTGTCGCTGGCGCGGCCTGCGCCCGGACCATGCTCGGGGGCTTGGACCAGGCGTTGACTACGGGAGGCGGTGCCTGAGAGGGCTGTGTGCTGCTTGCCGAGACAAGGGATAGCTTAGAGCTTATTCCTTGAGCGCCAGTGGTAGGTGGATTGGGGCGTGATGGCGCGCGCCCGCTAGTCCTGCGTGTGCTGCGCGGTGCCTTCGGGCAACCACGATAGTTCGCGGTATGCCCTGAGTTTCCGCACAGAACGCAGCTTGGCGGGTCTGGACTGTCCCGAGTGCGGGAACAGTCGGCGGTGCCATGATCCCCAAGGCACTTAACACAGCGGGGCCTGGCGTAACAAAAACGTGCCGCATGCCCATAGAGCTGGCAGCGATGGCACTGGGACGGAGTACCGTTTCGGTGTGGGGCCTCGACCGTGACCGCTGAAAGTTTGTCTACCTCCTTCAGATTGAAGATAGACTTCCCCTTTGCGGTGCGGTCGAGCACAACCAAGACAAGGTCGAAGGCAGTTTTGGTACGACCACTGTATAGGCGGTGAACTTCCCGAACCGGGAACTCCTGGGCTTTGAGGTCCTTGAGGACAACCTCTTCCTTCACCTCCTTCGGTATTCCGCGTAGGACTACACGAAGAACTTTCTCTTCCTCGAGAGCATAGGTATGAAAACCTATTTTCTCTTGGCGGAGAATACGGGTGAGGAGACGATGGTCGTCCGAGGTTGCCACTTGGACTTTAATGCCCGAGTTGGTCGGTCTGGCGGACGTGTAGTTCACCTTCCTGGTGGTAAGGAGAGATGAAACATTGCTCCATTTCTCCTTTTCCTGGACGTACAGAGGTGGAGGTCGCTCCGGTCTCGAGGCTGATGATCCCGAGGAGGGCACATCTACCTCAATGGCGGGTGATCCTCTGCGGTCGGAAGGGCCGCTTACTGCCCCAGGACTGGGGCAGGCTGCCTTGGACGGGGGAGGAGAGGAAGCTGTCGCGGGGCGCTTCCTTCCTTTAGTGACTGTGATGAAGCCATCATCATCAACAGGGTCAGGAGAGGCGGGACTTTCGCACTCCATCAGTGAGGAAATTACCTCTACCGACGGAGTGGTAAAAATAGGCGAGCGGGAGCGCGGTCGCTCGCGGGTTTCGCTGTCACAGCTTCGCGGTGACGGGGTCGGGGGGGGGTCCGCGGATGGCGGGGGAACGGGAAGTGTTGCGGGAAGCAACCTTCTCCGTTTTGCGTGCGCGGGCAACGCTAACTGAGTCAGCGGGTGGCGGAGGCATCACCGGTGATGCGGGCTCACTGGTAGCCAGTGCGGATGGAGTAGGAGTCCTAGCAACGAACTTGGACCAAAGGTTTTTAAGATCGGGGTTGAACCGGATGGCCCAGTCGAAAAATTCGAACAGTTGCCTTGCGGCAACGTCCGACGGGATAGACTCCATCCCGGCGTGCTCCGGGATGGAGTGGGGAGTAAGCAGTAACGCCCCGCCTGTGAAGGCGGAGCGGTGTGTACCTAAAGTGTAGCCCTAATTAGCGTACCGTCTGCAATGCAGCACGGGTGAATACCTGAACGCGGATCCCTACGTCTTCTGCAGCTCCTGCTGCGCCGACGAGTGTACCCGGACGCGGCGGCAGCCAGTCACGCGCACGAGCGCGGAGGCTACGCGGCGACGACGACAACGCACTCGGGCCGCGGCACACGCTCGGACGTGGCGACGGCGAAACGCGCACAACACTTCACTCGCGGCACTGGTAGCGACGGCGCTAATTGTCTATAATGTCCAGCAAACAGTCTCTTCACTCACGGCACTCGCGAGACGGGTGGGGCCCGGGAGGGGCCGTCGGAGACGCGCGGGGCGCGCGGGGGCGGCCGCTCGGCGCGGCGGCGCCGGGCGGACTGCGGTTGCGGTGTGCTGAGCACAGCGCGGAGGCGGGGAGCGCGTAACGGAAGCGCTCAAAGACGACCGCTCGGGGCGGTGTCGAGAGTCGGACTGAGTGCCGAGAGTCGGACTGAGTGAGAGTTGGTGTGGGCCTCGTCTCTCTATATTTATGCCATCTTCCCGTGGTCTATGTAGGCGACTAGTGGCGGCCGTATCGCTGTCGCCTAGCCAATCATAGATCGGCCCTGGTGAGGGAGATGGCAATAGTGTGCTAGAGAGAGACGGGGGGCTGTGCGAGAGATGTGGAGGCGGGAAAGGGACGAAACTAAGCTATTGTTTAGCCTACCTAGTTTTTAATTGTTTGCCTAGATTCTACCTATTTCCCTTTCCCGCTCCTATTGCCTGTTATGAAGCCTTTGTTGCCCCGAATGAAACCCATTGGCCGGAAATATTTATTTGCCAAACAAACGGTATAACATAATTATCTTAAACATGTAAACAATCAACTTAAATTTCTATGTACATTATGCGACTCTATTCGTTGTCCTTGGTGGCTCAGTCGTCCGGAACAATATAAAATACCCGTGCAAAGCCAGGGTGGGCCACTAGTGAAGGTACAATTTTATATTTTTATATTATTATTATTTTTTATATTTTAGCATAACTGATCAGGTACGTATTTCAAAATGGAAATATTTATTATATTACTGTGATGCATTGTAAACAATAATGAACATTTATAAAATAAACATATCAAAGGATAAAATAAAATGGCGGTCCTACCTCTCTGACTATACGTTAACATATAATAATAAAATAAAAAATAAAATAATATATAATACCTACCTATTAAAATAGTTGGCTACTCTATAGTCATGTGAGAGAAACTTGGGTAACCCTAAACCTGATAAGGGTAGACTAAATAGAGTAGGTATACTAAAAAGAACGAGAAAGAATAAAATCAAAAAGTAGGTGATTAATTAGTCATATCTTTGGGGTCATGTCATGAACTTTGATTGGAAAGAAACAGAAGAAAATCGTGGAGAATATTACTATTAACGATACCTAACTATCTATAGGCATTATGCGTCAATAATCTCCGAACTCATCCGTAACTTCAACGCCGGGCTGTCCGTCCCAACCCAACCGTTGTTTATTACAAATATCACTAACAATCCGTCCGTCCGTCTGTCCGAACTCGTCATTAAATCGCCATCGGCCACAACCACATAAATAACTCCGGATTTATTTCTCTATTTATTTATTTATATGTTTTATTTATTTATTGCTCGACCCTACGAGTCTTTATAGATTTTTTGGTTAGCAATAAACTGTTTTATGTTTTCATATTAATTTTGTGAGATTAAAAAGCTATTAAGGGATTAAGCGTGCTGTAAACGTATTAGGTTGGGGTTGGCACCCGAGTACCTTTGAGGAGGTTTGATGATGAGAGATGATTGGTTTTTACAAAGGTTTCTCACCTGAACTTGCGTTGTTTGGATTCTGAACGTGTCTGTACCTAACACACTTTAAATCTATATGATTTAACTTCATCTGAGTGAAAGAAGTAATAATTCCAGTCCTCTGTGGTAGTTGGAAGATTGGCTCGTTGTCCAGAGGTGCAGGTTCGATTCCCGCAACAGGACAAGTATTTGTGCACGGTTAAATCGTAATTAGTTGTTCTGAGTTTGGTGTCACCTAGTTAGTAGCTTTCGCCAGCGAAGTTGACTTATGTACTGTATTGTGCTGTAATGATCGGGTGATTCGGAGGCGGCGGGTTCGATTCCCGTGGCAGGACAAGTATTTGTGCACAGAAAAAATGCAAATTTTTGTTCTGAGTCTGGTGTTGTGGGACCATGGCCCTCATAGTTCCTAAGTCCCTATTTCAATTTCAATTTCAATTTTTATTTGCAATCCACAATGTTATACAGGTGTAGGTAGTTTTTTTTTAAATAACAGTTCATGGTGGACCCTGTAGACATAGGATATCCTAGTTAAGGTCCGGGATTTATATACGTAAGTGATTATTGGGTGTTATTATACAGAACAAGTATTTGCGCTTTTTTCTTTGCACATATACTGGCTTGTCCTGTCGCAGGAATCGAACCCGCCGCCTACGGGTAATGAGCTGACCTGCTCAACCGCCACACCACAGAGGCTGTCAAGACACACACAATGAAACAATAAATAAATATTTGTGGACATTTCACACAGCGCCATCTAGCCCCAAACTAAGCAAAGCTTATACTATGGGAACCAGATAACTGATACAATACTTAAGTACTTTTTGTTTGTATATACCTACATATTATACAATATAACACCCAAAGGCACAAACATCGATGTTCATCATGCAAGTGTTAGTCCTGGGTGGGAATCGAACCCACCAGCAGTTCAGAAGGCAGGGTTACTACCAACTGAGCTATCAGGCCAGTTGAAGCAAAATGTAATTATGTACAATCGGAATCAGCCTCTGTGGTGTGGTGGTTGAGCAGGTCGGCTCATGACCCGGAGGCGGCGGGTTCGTATCCCGCGGCAGGACAAGTATTTGTGCACAGGAAAAAAAACCGTGAAAATATTTGTTCTGTCTGGGTGTTGTGGGACCATGGCCCTCGTAGTTCCTAGGTCCCTAGACACAGAGAATCCTGGGGTCCAGGATCTATGCATGAGATCGTTGGGCGTTATTATTATTATTAATTAAAAAAATACAAAAGTACACACACGTGTGGCGTTATATGTAATGTCAGGAATATACCACTGAGGTTGGAAATGAATGTTTTAAATTTTCCTCCAATTCTTTTGTAATAGATTCACTGCATGCGGCGCTGGTTTCCCGGACACATTTCTATGTCATTCATTATAAGTTTATTAATTCCTTAAAACGCGTCGTCTCTTGCGGTACTAGGTATTTATTGCATAAGGTTAATCTATCCACTTTCATCGATTTACTAATCCCGGAGGATGACATTTATATGTCACGATCTTTGATACTTTTAATAAATGATATTTGAAGTATTTTATGGGTAAATTGACTTGTTTAAGCAATAGCTAAGTTCATAATTTTTATAAATGCCTCATAGACTAACATATTCAAAGTCAGGATTTTTTAATTTGGTCACAGATCTTTGTTCACTTCCACCGGAACACAATTCTTATAGGTCAAAATCTAAATACCCAAAAAAGTTTTTTTTTTTATTTGAGGAGGTAATACGTATGACATAGGTCTATGGTAGGTATTTAGCATAGAAAACAATTTGAAAACATTTTTTGATCTCCTATGCAAATTAAATTATTCAATTGAAAACTTACATAGTTTTTATAATGAATTATAAAATACTATTGTAGCACAACAGCATTAAATTTTTGGTTACTCACACAAGTAATGAAATGCGCAAAAAAATTGTGAGATAAAAACTTGACTACAGGTTCTTAGATTTTCACTTCCGATCGTGTCGTTACATATAAAAGTCTTCCAAAATACCAACGTCGCGTCCTAACTCATTTACATGTAATAAAATGTAACATTTAACGTGACCCCATGATTGATGTCGGATCGTGTCGTGGCCGTTAAATGGTGTTATTTATTGCAGTTTAAACCACTTTAATATCGGTACCGATAAACTCCGGTGCTTAAATACATCGGACGCTGATTATGTCGGGTCGGACGATATAAAAACAATTTGACTGTAAATAGTTTTGATTGTTTTAGTTTTATTGTGATTTAATTAATGGAGAAGATAAAATTAAATTATATTAAACATTTTGGAGGTACTCGAATGATGAATTGAATACGCTAAAGAATTTTTGAAGTAAAACTTCTTTACGCACGCTTGACTTTGGAAGTAAACTGGTGAATGCAAAGTGAACGAAATTTTAAGTAGGCTTACGTAGATCTCCATTGTCTACTAGGTGGCAGGACTTTTCTGCAAAGTTCGTCTAGGTAGGTACCACCGCTTTGCCAGTTATTCTGCCGCCAAGCAGTAGTGCGCAAGCACTACTGTGTTCCGGTTTGAAGGGCACTGTAGCTTGTGAAATTACTGGGCAAATGAGACTTTATGACCTAATCTCACAGTTTTGTAATCTTATTACCAGACTGTGCTGTCTCAGAATGACGTGCGCAGTGCAGTGTCACGCGAAACTATAATTTAGTGTTTCAAGTGTCACTGCAACTGATATGGACAGTCGTGTCGCTTAACATCAGGCGAGCGGCTTGCTCGTCATGTCATTTCGTAACATAAAAAAAAATCTCCATTGTCAACATAACAAAGTTATAACTTTGTATTGTGATGTTGGTATGTCCGGTAAAATGACAATTCCAATTGAACCAGTGAGACTTGAACCAGCTGGGCGATCACGTAACTTGATTACAACCGTTAAAGATACAAATTTGTATGGATTTGACAGTTTCAAAACGCAGTTTATGTGCGTGGTTACTATGGATATCATCAAATTAGGAATGAAATTTCTCCAGTTGCACTCCAATGAAAGTTCCGTGATCAACCCCCCTGGGCACGTCGGTTTGAAAACCGCACGAGTAACCGCTGAGCCACATTCTCTTTATTTGAATCTGTTTGTTGCGTTGTTTAAGACGGAGTAACAAAAAGTCTGGAATTGAGTTTATATAGTAAACGTTATTTATAATTTTGTACATGTTTTATGCTTATTTCCGTCAAGGAGACAAATTAAAACAGGAAACGAGTTTTTTTTTGGCGGGAAATAATAAAACTTTATTTTTTTAATTCTCCAAAACTTGTGTTTTTTCAGTGCTAGTGCATAAAATTGGGGGCATTTTATTTGTTCAGTGCTAGATTACAGGCATGAGTGTGGGAAAGTGGTATAATGATGGTGAAACGTTTCTTTGCGTGTTGTGTCCAAAACTCCATAGAAGCCACTGGTAAAGTTGCCACCAGTTTACTAGGAGTATGACTTGACTAGACTAGACTTGACACGTTATATAATATTAATTAACTTGAGAAATTATTATCAATTACTTGACACTGGCTAAATACACAAAAGTGTGGAGCCAAAAAAAAACCTAACCGATATATCAGATTCAGAAAAACATCTTTTTTAAGTTGAATCAGTAAAAAAGCCATACAAAAAATAACTACGCGTCAGGTGTTACTGCCAAAATATAACAATTAACGAAGTAACTTTCAAAACAGTTAATTAAAATCTAACATCTCTATAATAACAACTTGAACCTCCCATCCTAATTAACTCAGCATTATAAAGCCTATATTGCACTAACAACGCCTCCAATCGATCAACAGCAACCTGCGTATTGCTGTGTATTGCCGCGTATTACTGCGTATTGCTATCTATTGCCCGCGTTAACGTTATTGCCAATTTCATCAAAATTGATGGCGGATGGCTATAAATGTACGGATCCTGATGATGATATATGATTAAAGAAAATAGGGCCGTCTGACTGTTTGAGAAGATTTGGTTCTGGTTTATGTTATCTATGGTCCTCATGGTCAATTACTATGAGGACCATAGACAACATAAATATATGGTCTAACGTGGCTAATATATGGTCACCCATTGGTCTCCACTGCTTAGAAATAGCTGTATTCTTTATTTTTTTTACTATTTTTTGTATATATACAATAAAAACTCTATATTTTACCTATGAAATTGCCGTTTTGTTTGAAAAAAGTTAAAGTATTTTTTTTTCGAACTTATTTATTTCTTTTATTCAAAGTAATCACCCCTGCAATCAATGCATCTTTGCCAACGCTGTGGCAGTTTATGGATGCCCTTCTTGAAAAAATCAGCAGGACGGGAGACAACAAACTCTTCAAAGGCGTTTTGTACTGCCTCTCGGGAATTGAATTCTTTTCCCGCTAAAAAGTTGTCCAAATTTTGGAAAAAGTAATAGTCGGTAGGCGCAAGATCTGGTGAGTATGGCGGATGAGGGAGAGCTTCCAAACCCAACTCATGCAGCTTAGAGACGGTCTGTTGTGCAGTATGGGGTCGCGAGTTGTCGTGAAGTAGCAGTGGAGACGACCGATTGACCAAAGCTGGTTGCAGACGTGCGAGTTTCGCCATCATTGTGGTCAGTTCTTCAATGTATACATCTGCAGTAATGCTCTCGCCGTTTTGTAAAAAGCTATGATGAAGCACACCAGCACTAGACCACCAAACTGTGACCATCACCTTTCTAGGGGTCATTTTTGGTTTTGCACATTGCTTTGGTACCGAACCAGGATCTAGCCAACTTGCTGAGCGCTTTCGATTGTCAAAAAGAATCCATTTTTCGTCGCACGTAACAATTCGGTTCAAAATTCCTTCATTTCTGTGTCTGTTAAGCAGCGCAAGGCAAGTCTCGACGCGTACGTTGCGCTGGCGATCGTTAAGTTCGTGGGGCACCCATCTATCAAGCTTTTTTATCTTGCCAATCTGTCGCAAATGGACCAATATTGTTTTGATGCTAACATCAAAAGCTGCTGCCAGCTCAGCTGTAGTTTGAGATTCATCAGCTTCCACAATCGCCTTTAATTCATCATTGTTGACCAAAGTTTCCGGACGACCACGAGGTTCATTTTTCAAGTCAAAATTCCCAGAACGGAACCGAGCAAACCAATAACGGGTTGTACGTTCGTTTGTACAGTTCTCTCCGTAAACGTCGTTGATGTTACGTGTCGTTTGTGCCGCGTTGGTGCCACGACGGAACTCATATTCCATAATTACACGAAATTTCAAAGTATCCATTATGAGGAAAAATGTTCAATTGTAATGAAAATACAACGCTAATCAATAAACAAAAGACTTATATTGTAAATAGAATGTCATATTTTGAAAACAAAATTAATTTGAATTTAGAATTCATAGCCAATCAAAACTTTATTTTGTTTGAAAAAGTCTGTACTGCAATACGGCAATTTCATAGGTAAAGACCTATTATAATAATAATAATAACGCCTAACGATCACAGACCTAGATCCTGGGCCCTAACTAGGATTCCCTGTGTCTTGGGACCCAGGAACTACGAGGACCATAGTCCCACAACACCCAGACTCAGAACATCTTTACTACACAACAGAATATCTTTCATTAAAAACCATGTAAAGCAAGAAAACACGACTAGTACATCTATATTGCCTCCCAATAAACCTGAGGCGTTGAGTTTTAATAGGTGCAATACAAAGCCTATATTGTAATTAGCAATTCGCGCCGGCACGAGAAATACCTAAACCCTTTTTGATAATACCCTCGGGTGTTATAGAGGCTGTAAAGTTCTTGGTATTTAATTGATAAACCTAAATATAGACTCGTTGTAAGTCTAGTTATTGGGTGAAGCTTTTTCGGCTTATTTATTGAAGTAAAACTTTACTTCACCCACGCTTGACTTGGGGAGTAAGCTGGTGAATGCGTAACAAGGCGAACGGAGTTGAAAGTTGTTGGTTAGATCTCTATTGTCAACATAACATAGTTAAACATTACTTAAAGTTTGTATTGATATGTTGGTAATCCAATATTTCCAGTAAAATGACAATGTACAATTGTCAAGATGGCGAAATTAACATTAAACAAAGCAAAAACAAAGTCGTGTAGAAGTTGAGCAGGTCGGCTCATAACCCGGAGGCCGTGAGTTTGTTTCCCGCGACAGGACAAGTATTTGTGCACAGAAAAATAAGCCCAAATACTTGTTCTGTGTCTGGGTGTTGTGGGACCGTGGTCCTCGTAATTCCTGGGTCCCTAGACACAGGGAATCCTAGTTAGTGTCCAGGATCTAGGTATGTGATCGTTAGGCGTTATTATTATTATTATAAAGTAACTTTTCAAATGTAGAACTTTTGAAATTTTTATTATTATTATTCTTTTTAATCAGGCACTATAATCAACTTTAAAAAACACCGGCTATATGTGGTCGCAAACCTGACATTTGAATTTAATTGGAGTTCAACTGCTTGAGGTTGCAGTTTTTTTTATACAAAACATGCTTGTCAAGTCAATAAATGTGGCAAAAACATTATTGACAACCAAACGGTCCAAATAAACAACAATAAACAGGGGAACACACATAACGTTCCATCATCATAAAATTAAAAACCAAAAACAAATAAAAATGGCGACATCAAGGGACAGTTTCGGAAATCAATCAGACACCACGCGAGGTGAAATACATCAAACACAATACAGATATGGGACCAGTATCTCAACTTTGAAGAAACATCTGTGAAAACTTCTCGAGTGGCGATCACAAATGCAGACAATATATAATTTATTTATTTTACAAAATACACAAATTCCAAGACGCAACAACATATCTGGAAGCTGGTTCCCCTATTGGTGGAACAACGATGATTAATTATCATCATCAGCTGGACCTAATGATCCTGAGAGTTTTTAAATGAGAGTTGTAGTGAAATAGATTCACAGGTTTAATACGTTCATCCTTTCTGATAAGCTCCTGGTGAAGTAGTTGTTTTATGTTTGGATGCCGAAAGAAAACCGTAGTAATCATGAAATTCAAATAGTGTGTGATAGCTACTAATCCACACTATGCATACTCTCCCTATAATTAGAATCGCCTAACCTGGTTCACATCTCGCTGTTTGTTACAAGAGAGAGAGAAAGAGGGAAAAAGAGAAAGAGAGAAAGAAAGAGACAAAGATAGAAATAGAGAAAGAGAGAAAGGGATAAAGAGAGAAAGAGAAAAATAGAAAAAGAGAAAAAGAGAAAATTAGAAAAAAGATAAAAATAGAAAAAGAGAGAAAGAGAAAATATAAAAGAGAGAAATTAGAGAAAGAGATAAAGATAGAAAAAGAGAAAGAGAGAAAGATATAGATAGAGAGAAAGAGAAAGAGAAACATAATAATATGATCAAGTGGCGTTTTACTTTATCATATTCGAGCGTTTTCATGAACATACACTACTGCAATCCTGCTCACCGCATCAACATGACTCCATGTTGCACTAAATGTTTTATAGGTACAATAAAAGTGAGATCGGTTCAATCACTTGGTCTCGTACATTATTGACTCGAGTGTTCGGATAATTAGGTATAAGTTCACCCACGACAAGGAACGAAAATAACGTTTATTGTTTCAGCCCAGGTTCCAAAACCCTTTGTATTAATTAAAATAAAGCATCTATAAACGTTTGGTAAAAGTGTATAGTCATAGTCGTTTATTTATATAAAAAAATACACGTCAAATATAAAAAAAGGTACTCGGTACATAGAAATTAGTTTTCAGATGTATGACTATACATTTGAAATATATTAGGTCTTTACCTATGAAATTGCCGTTTTGTTTGAAAAAAGTTAAAGTATTTTTTTTCGAACTTATTTATTTCTTTTATTCAAAGTAATCACCCCTGCAATCAATGTATATTTGCCAACGCTGTGGCAGTTTATGGATGCCCTTCTTGAAAAAATCAGCAGGACGGGAGACAACAAACTCTTCAAAGGCGTTTTGTACTGCCTCTCGGGAATTGAATTTTTTTCCCGCTAAAAAGTTGTCCAAATTTTGGAAAAAGTAATAGTCGGTAGGCGCAAGATCTGGTGAGTATGGCGGATGAGGGAGAGCTTCCAAACCCAACTCATGCAGCTTGGAGACGGTCTGTTGTGCAGTATGGGGTCGCGCGTTGTCGTGAAGTAGCAGTGGAGACGACCGATTGACCAAAGCTGGTTGCAGACGTGCGAGTTTCGCCATCATTGTGGTCAGTTCTTCAATGTACACATCTGCAGTAATGCTCTCGCCGTTTTGTAAAAAGCTATGATGAATCACACCAGCACTAGACCACCAAACTGTGACCATCACCTTTCTAGGGGTCATTTTTCGTTTTGCACATTGCTTTGGTACCGAACCAGGATCTAGCCAACTTGCTGAGCGCTTTCGATTGTCAAAAAGAATCCATTTTTCGTCGCACGTAACAATTCGGTTCAAAATTCCTTCATTTCTGTGTCTGTTAAGCAGCGCAAGGCAAGTCTCGACGCGTACGTTGCGCTGGCGATCGTTAAGTTCGTGGGGCACCCATCTATCAAGCTTTTTTATCTTGCCAATCTGTCGCAAATGGACCAATATTGTTTTGATGCTAACATCAAAAGCTGCTGCCAGCTCAGCTGTAGTTTGAGATTCATCAGCTTCCACAATCGCCTTTAATTCATCATTGTTGACCAAAGTTTCCGGACGACCACGAGGTTCATTTTTCAAGTCAAAATTCCCAGAACGGAACCGAGCAAACCAATAACGGGTTGTACGTTCGTTTGTACAGTTCTCTCCGTAAACGTCGTTGATGTTACGTGTCGTTTGTGCCGCGTTGGTGCCACGACGGAACTCATATTCCATAATTACACGAAATTTCAAAGTATCCATTATGAGGAAAAATGTTGAAATGTAATGAAAATACAACGCTAATCAATAAACAAAAGACTTATATTGTAAATAGAATGTCATATTTTTAAAACAAAATTAATTTGAATTTAGAATTCATAGCCAATCAAAACTTTTTTTTGTTTGAAAAAGTCTGTACTGCAATACGGCAATTTCATAGGTAAAGACCTATTATTATTATCATTATAATTACCTAATAAAAAATAAATGTACAGTCAGTGGAAGTTGCTGGATATACGATGGGCACCTATTGTTTATTTATTTGGCACACAAAACGGAATATAACCAAAAAAAAATTGAAAAGAAAATTACATACATTTTGAGCTAAATTACATTCCATATCATGTGTACATATCATGTATAACAAAACTACCTATTACTAACTACTACTACACTACACTACACTACATTACTATTACTATTACTATTACTATTATCAACTGGTAAAGTCAAAGTAAAGGAAAAGTATTTGAGCCTCATGATCCTGTACTTCTGATATTTTCATTACCCGACGCAAATTAGCGCTCCAATTGGTCGGAATCATCTTCCAAAATATCTGCATAAGCGTCAAGTCAAAATTGCTGACTTACAATATATCTAAAACTAATAAACATAATAGACCACACTATTACACTAATCCTACTAATATTAAAATCTCGAAAGTTTATGTCTGGATGTTTGTTACGGGCGGATTTGGATGAAATTTAGAATATAGATATCTAATATGTATGGATTAACGCTACTTTTTAACCGCAAAGCACAGCTAGTATTATAAATGCGAAAATTTGTGTGTGTTGTCTTTCTTTGCACTGCAAAAGCTGAATAGATTTGAATGATTGGAGATAGCTTATACTCTGTTTTAAACCACGAAGCAGCGAGTTATTTATATTTGTCAGCCAAATAATATATAATAAAATGATTATAGGAATCTATATACATAAAAGAAAGTCGTTTTGGTTACACTGTTTATAACTCAAGAATGGCTTAACCGATTTGGCTGAAAATTGGTGGGGAGGTAGAACCAGGAGACTGACATAGGATACTTTTTATCCTGTTTCGTTTTTTTTTATCTTTTTTTCATAAATCTATGCACCAAAATACATGAACAATTAAGAATCAATAAAATAAATAATTTTTTAATTTGTATTTCCTAATAAAAAAATTAACTTACTAAAATCCAAAACCTGACTATAAGGCGGAACAGAGTTAGAAATTTGAATTTAAATTTTATTTTATTCGTTTTTTTTTCGGAATATAGATAGCTTATACAAGGTGGAATTCAATTCGTTCTTTTTCTTTAATGTATGTATTCATTCCATGCTATAAAACGCACCCATATAACTAAATAAAAAAAGTACTTAAAAAATAAACCTTAAATGTATGTATTATCAAATTACTTCAAATTTAAATTCTAAAGAAAAGTCTTGCGACATTGAGCAAAGCAGGTGTTGTATTGCCTACGAAACATTTACAAAGCACTCAGCTGGTGTCCGCGCTGTGTGTACCGTTAAATAGACATTTGCAGCAGTTATTTTAGGAGGCACTAAATACTAAAACATTTTTTTTTAATTGGACCTCGTACGAATATTCTATATCATGGTCTGAGACATACATTTAAGGAAAAGAGTGAATGAAATTCCACCGTGTATAGTGGATTAACACATAGACTACTTTTTATCCGCGGGTGAAATAAGCTAGTAAAATAATTTGATTTTTTTACACCAACTGTTAGTAAATAAATTAAAGAACTGTAGTTGTACTGCACTAATTGTTTCATCAAATGAATTCAACTTTCAAAGTAAACCTCTAACCACAAAGATTTATAACCAGATTTAAACAAGCACGAAGAGCGCCTAAAACTTTACCATCGAGGTAAAGTAAGTAATATTTTTTAAAAGTAATAAAATAAAATTAATAGTATCCGAACATTTGGATAGCTCAATAAAGATATCGAATAAACCCGATTGATTGGGGCTGAGACAAAGAACACAAATCAAGTGTCGCTAACGACATATCGAGTGACCGAATGATGTCTCGTGGTTTGTTTGACGTGACCTGTTTAGAGCGAACTAGTAAAATGTACAATCTTCGCCCAAAACAAAAAAAACTGTTTCAAAAAAATTGCCTTGATTAGAAATTGAATAAACAACGAGTGTGCTTTAGACCACACGACTGAAGTAAAACGGAGCGAAATGATAAAAAAAAATATTTTACAAATTTACATGAAATTGATCGTGCTGAAGAGTTGTCTTTTTGTAATTAGGATAACTTAATTACTTAATTGTGATTTAACTTTGACCTCTTTGACCTCGAATAACTTTTGAATGAGTTGATTTTTCGAAAAATGATATCAGTACTTTTTTGGTAGAACGATCAATTCTCTACAAAAATATTCAATGGGATTTGCAGAAAAAAATATGGTTCAGTAGTTATAAAAATCAGAAAAAAAAAATTTTTTGCTGTGTTATTCTTATGGAAAACCGAAAAGTGCGATGCGGAACACCTTAATATTAATATTAAGGGCTCATATTTTCAGAGGCCTATTTTGGCATCTAAACGAAACTTTTGAGCCTGGTTCCAAGACGAAGAAAAAAATTTTTTTTAAACGCCCTAAGCTCCATCTGTCGGCCTATATAACTTTGTTTTTGCTAATGTTATCTAATGTCGCCATATTGACAGTTGTGAATTGTCATTTTACCGGACATACCAACATAATAGCACATTTTTTAAAACTTTTTTATGTTGACGATGGAGATTTTTTTTTTGAGGTGGCGAAATGCCTTCGCGCTTCGTGGGGGGACGTGGGACTCGAACCCACTAAAATCCCCCCGTGAACCGTCTTCCGCCGTACCGGGGCGAGAAGGGGTCGCGTTAGCAGTCCAGCCAACTCGCCCCCGAACAATGGAAATCTACATGAACCAACTTCAACTTCCGTTCGCCTCGAATTCACCATCATACTCCCCAAGTCAAGCGTGAATAAAGAAGTTTTACTTCAAAAATCCCTCATTCAATACACACTTAAACATTAAAAACAATTTTTTAACCAAATAATTTGTTCAACTTTTAATAACCTCATTTCTTTCATGAACGTACAAGATAGTATGGAATGATCTTTTTCCTGATATAGTTATGCGGAATACCACATAACTACAGTATGGGTAGCTTCAAAAAATATGTTATAAGAGTCCAATGCACCTGTAATTCCCTCAGATCATCTTCTTTTCTATCATATAAAATTCAAAGTCCTGAATGACTTACTGACTTATATATCAACGCACAGCTTAAACCGCTGGCGCTAGAGACACTGCAAAAATATTTTCATATTTTCCTTAATAATTTCCTTCAAAAATGCAATCATAATTTCCTTCGACCCGAATTATTGTAATGTGACGAGAGTTAGGCAATGTATGCTCCACTCTAAGTGCAACGCCCTCACAGGGCTCATACAATGTAATATTGGGAACTAAGTACTGTATAGATTAGTTAGACTAAATAATGACATTGTATGAAGGCATGTAATAATAATAAAATATAAATAATAAAAAAGATTTGTGTTTTATTGAGATGTGTCATCAAATGCACCTTTTATCTGTTTATCATTTAAATTGCAAAATTTTAAGTTTGACGATAATTTACCCTATAAATCAACAGTTGAAATCCGCGGCATTATTCTGATCACAATAAAGAATATATTAATTACCCCGTGGGCGACGTCGCGTGTCTATAAATCATGGCAGACATGGACACATAAATCTATATGGACGTGAATCACTCACCGATCGATGTAAATGCGATTGAATTATTTCACAATGATTTTCCTGTGCTATTCCGATTTGGTGTTGGTTTGGAATAGATTCGATCGTGTTTCGATTTGGAATTAGTTTTACTTTCCAATTTCGTCTAATTTTTTTCATATTGTGGTCTACCATAGCAGTACTCACCAAGGGTATAAAAATGTTATCTTCTAGGATCTGTACTCGTATGTTTGTCCAATCTTTATTGGAAATAAAAAGTGTCTTCAACTCTACATTTTGTGCTGAAATGGTCATTAATGTTGGTTTATATAATATGTCTTTTGTAATACAAATAATAAAATACATAATTACCTTAGCAAGTCATATAGCAGTTGCCTAGAACAGATCGCTTTTAGCGATAAGGTCGCCCATTGTTCCCCACTACTTGTATTGTATTATTTGACATTTTTGTTATTATGTGTATTATACACATATAATACAGAGTTTATTTATCTATCTATCTATATATCTATAGCAAATAAAAAAAAAAGATCTTTTCGTAATAAAATTAAAAAATTACAATGGTATAAAGCTTATGGTTTCAGTAGTGATATAGTTAAGGTCATAAACGCTGTAAAATTAGAAAATAAGTCAAATTCTACCAAAGTGATCAACTTTGGTCAGGAAACCAAAACAGACATTCTGGCAGAAATTAGAATAGTAGCGATTATTTTTTACGTTTCCAGAATAAGTCCGCCTATTCTCTCACGTGTGGCCGTGGTCCCAACTCTGCACAGAAATAGGAACCCATACAAACGCACACTTATTATTACAAAAGTCGTGTAGGCACCGTTTTATTGTAAATTTATTTAAACATTTATTTATCTATCATATAGTTTGTCGCAAGTAACTACCAACATGAACTGTGAAACCGCAGTGAGTCCAGCGGACTTAATTTTTTTAAAATCTCAACATCCTCTTCAAGGAAATTTAAAGAGGGATTGGCACGAACCTGAGAAGAGAGGATCATATAACTAGATTACAACCAAAATAAACACATAATTGTATGAATACGACAGTTTCGATATGCAGCTTATGTGCATAGTTAGTATGGAAATGTTTAAATTGAGTTTTAAGTTTCTCCTATTGCTTTGCAATCTAAGATTCATAATCATCCCTTAATGATGATCTTGCAGAGATGGTGAGTACACATGCAAAGCTAATGCGTATTCTGCCGCCCACAGTGTGTTGCAACTTTGGCCTGTGTAGATAGTAAATTTCTGCTACCCTGTGTGACTTTTGAACCGACGCTCTCTAGTTTGAATCCCATCCAATCGCACAACAATGACTTTTCAAGCTATATCAAAGTCAAAGTCACTATCGTACTAAGCATATAAAATTACATAGTGCTTGTTGTTGTATAAATATTATATAGCTCATTACATATAAAATACAATGGTTATACGCGGACCTCTGTAGAGTAGTAATTGAGCCGGTTGGCTCATAACCCGTAGGCGGCGGGTTCGATTCCCGCGGCAGGACAAGTGTTTGTGCACAGAAAAAAAGCGCAAATACTCGTTCTGAGTCTTGTCCTCGTAGTTCCCGGGTGACTAGATACAGGGAATCCTAGTTAGGGTCCAGGATGTATGTATGTGATCGTTAGGCGTTATTATTATTATTTGTGTACTTGCTCTTACAACGGTGACGGAAAGTTCAAGAACCCCTAAATTTGAGAACCTGTAGGTAGAAATTGTATGTCTGTCATCCACCAACCCGCACTTGTCCAGCGTTGTGGGTAATGGCCAACACTCGCCCTGCGAGCCTGCGAGAGAAGGCGTGTGTCCCAGAAGGGAACGTGTTGTGTTAATGACGACGAGACTGTCGTTTTATTTCTGACCTACCTTTGTCTTCAACTTTCTCATGTCGATTGTTTTTCCGACAAACTAATATTATAAAGTTTACCTTTGTTTCGAAATTAACTTTGACGATTCTATCCAGGTTTACGTTTTGATGTTCTCGTAAAACTTGCAGTAAACCGCCTTTTTAATCCAGCGGTGAAGCCTTTGAACTGACAGTCGAAGGTTGCGACAAAGATGTGTCTCTATAAAATTGTGAAGCTCGAGTTTTCATGTTCGACATTTTATGACGGGTTGCTCAACTTTCTGCCTTATTAGACCAAATTTGTATTACGAGTAGGCAGCTAATTGGTGGGCAAGCGTTCCAAAAACGCTGGACAATCATCAAAAGTTTTGATTGACTAGAGTCTGGGCACTAGATCTAATTTTATGATCTATTAAGATGTACCTTAGTCTCTACTCTAGTATACCTTAAAATACTAAGTTATTGACTGATGACTGAAATTATGTGATAGGCTTAGTTATACTTTGTTATGTTTTGTATCTTGTTATTTAGAATTTCTTTTTTTGATTGAGGGCCACAACTAACTGTTTTTTCGTGAATGCAAATTATATAATACTAGCTTCTGCCCGCCGCTTCACCCGCGTGGCCTATATGAAACGAACAATAATTTTTTTCATAGATATTTCAACCACCAATTTTATCCACTTATGGGTGGAATTTCGAAAAACCCTTTCTTAGTGAATACCTAAACTTTACAAAAAACACATTCTTCAAATTTCAAGTCTCTATGACCAGTGGTTTAGGCTGTGCGTTGATATATAAGTCAGTCAGTCAGGACTTTGAATTTTATACGTAAAGATAATCATACGGTACGCCTAATGGTAAAAACTAACCGCCTAACAATAGGTAAACAGTTAAAAAGCGCCAAACAAGCATGGGTGGGCCTTTGATTTCCGTTTGCTATCAGACAAGTAGTGCGTAGTGCAACCAGTGCGTAGTGCAGTGGAACTGTGTTCCGGTTTGAAGGGCACTGTAGCTAGGTGAAATTACTGGGCAATTGAGACTTTATGATCTGATCTCACAGTCGAGAAATCTTATTACCAGACTGTGCTGATGTCTCAGGATGATGTGCGCAGTGCAGTGTTGCTCGAAACTCTATTTCGGGGTTCCGATTGACACTGTTCTGTTATGGGTAGCCGTGGCGCTTAACATCAGGTGAACGGCTAGCTCGTCAAATCATTCAGTAACATAAAAAAAAACAAACAAACAAGCATATATATAAATCGTAGTTTAATGTACATCTGGAACACTAGAGCTGTTATCGATGCGTTACTAGCTCAATAAGTTTTTGATACACCTTTTAGAAGACTCCATATTTGCATCCATTAACCAAGTCAATGTCCCAAAACAAAACTTACCACTCAAAGAAGCACGCATCTAAATCTTACTTACCAACACTCCATTCCTTTTCGGGAAGCTGTACAACACATTATAAATCAGGTCAAATTAGCCCACTCAGTGGCGGGAACAGAACGGAAACAGCGCACTCCGGATATCCGACCAAATTACGTGATTCACCCCACTTTAAAATGGAGTCATAAATAAAAGGTAGACACCGAACCTTATCGGGAAACCTCAGCGTGTAAAAGTCACAATGTACGTCGATGCCAGTGATGGAGGTACATGGAAACTGTTTATAGTCATAGTCATACTCAAAAATAGTATAGTCATAAAAAATTTACGTCAAATATAAACAAAGGTACACAGGTAAATCGTAAATAATTTTCAAGAAAGATGAAAGAAAGATGAAAGAAAGAAGAAAGAAAGAAAATTTATTTTGTAACAGAACAAAAACATAGAAAAATGCATGAAAATTGCCTAAGAACGTCGAGTTCAGAGTTCTGTCACAAACCGGCCCCAACTCAGCATGGTGCTAGTTCTTACGAACCGGCGCTGGTCTTCAATTATATGACTATACTTGCATTTAAAATATATTATTGTTATTATTATTACCAAATTAAATAATAAGTTATTTGTATAAATAATATAAAATAAATAATACGGACATATTTTTCAACGCAAATGTTTCTATTATGACAGCCCCTGTGGTGTGGCGGCTAAGCAGATCGACTCATAGCCTGGAAGTGGCGAGTTTGATTCCCGCGGCAGTACATATATATGTGTACAGAAAAAAAAGCCAATGCTTGTTCTGTATCTGGGTGTTGTGGGACAATCAAATGATCCTCGTAGTTCCCGAGTTTCTAGATACAGGGAATCCTAGTTAGGGTCCAGGATCTTATGTGATTTGATTGATTTGATTTCTACTTATGTGATCGTTGGGCGTCATTATTATTACTTACTAGGTGGTAGGACTTTGTTGCAAAGTTCGTCTAGGTAGGTACCACCGCTTTGCCAGTTATTCTGCCGCCAAGCAGTAGTGTGCAAGCAGTACTGTGTTCCGGTTTGAAGCCCAATGTAGCTAGTGAAATTACTGGGCAAATGAGACTTTATGATCTGATCTCACAGTCGTGTAATCTTATTTTCAGACTATGTTGATGTCTCAGGATGATGTGCGCATTGCAGCAGTCATGCGAAACTTTACATGTTGGAGTTCCGAGTGACACTGTTCTGTTATGAGCGGCCGTGGCACTTAACATCAGGTGAACGACTGGCTCGTCACATCATTCAATAACATAAAAAAAAATATATTTAATATTATTTACTGAACATGCCGAGTTATGTCACGGTGTTTTCCTTCACTTTGGTAACCGAGAGCAATTTCCGCACTTAACTTGAAAAGCTATCAGATATGTCAGAGCGAGAAAATTTCTTGATGCGATGGATAGCGTTGTTTTTGCTTTTTTAAATGTTAATGTCGCCATCTTGACAATTGTAAATTGTTATTTTACCGGTCATACCAACATAATAATTCAAATTTTAAACTTTTTTTGACAATGGAGATCTACGTGAACCAACAGAAACTTCCGTTCGCATTCACCAGCTTACGCTCCAAGTTAACGTGCGTAATGAAGTTTTACTTCAAAAATAAATTCACTTTCCCACTACTGGTGCAAACAATCCAGTAAAACGCAGAAAAGAAAACTCCGATCCGAAGCTTCAGTTAGAAATTCGATTATTTTGTACAAACCTAAATCACTGTAATACAGATGTATTTCCCGAGAACAGCCTCTCCAGCCCTCTCTGTCTAACATAAAACTGCTGTTTTACATTTATAACTACAAGCTTTCGTTGCCAAAGTCATCTGAACTCTTTGCTTTCGCGTGAAGGTGGCATTTCATACGAAGTTGTTTTGGTTGTCATAGCGACGGGAGGTACGCGTCGCGATTTTTGTTACCACCTCCTTCGATTGGCAAAGGATTTCTGATCGCCTCAATGTCTGGTCTGCTGCACTTTTTGAACCTTATTCTGTGGTACCAAGATCGAAAGAAAACTTTTCTTTTCAGATATCAACTGTGTACATTTGATAAAATTGTGAAGATGTAGGTATATAGGGTTGAAGTAAAAATGGGGGTGCTTTTCAATTGGATCGCGTATTGTAGTTTTGTAAGGAATCAATGCGATTAAGTGGTGCTTTGCCTGTATTGAATTGATTGGTATCTACTTGTTTTTGTACGAGCTCTAAGACTTGGATAGACTTGGATAGACTTGGATTGACCTATAGGCCTACAGCCTTTACAGTGGGTTCGATTCCCGCGGCAGGACAAGTATTTGTGCACAAGAAAAAAGCGCAAATACTTGTTCTGTATCTGGGTGTTGGGGGACCATGGTCCTCGTAGTTCCTAAGTCCCTAGACACAGGGGATCCTATTTAGGATCCAGGGTAAGGATTATGTATTTTTTTTTATTTTTTATTTTTATGTTTTGGCTCCACACCTCCGTGTATTTAGCCAGTGTCAGCCATTGATAATTGATCAAGTTAATGATATTTCACGCATATGTGTCAAGTCACAGTCAAGTCATAGTCTAGTCAAAGTCATACTCCTAGTAAAGTGGTGGCAACTTTACTTGAAGCTTATATGAAGTTTTGGTAACAACATGAAAATAAACGTTTCACCATCATTATACCATTTTCCCACACTCACGCCTGTAATCCAGCACTTAACGAATAGAATGCCACCAATTTTATGCACTAACACTGAAAATAACACAAGTTTTGGAAAATAATACAATGCGGTGACGCAATCTTTTTCGCGTTCCCGCCAAAACTCCGATTATGTATTTATTATTTGTTATTATTATGATAGTTTTTTTTGAAGTGGTAACTGTTTGTAACCAAGGATTTTATGCAAATATCTTACGATATTCGATATAGAGTACAGGAATGTAAATTCGAATGAACCCGTACCAGAGTCACTGTTCTCATTCTATAATACAAGATTTGCTTAGTTTTGAACTAGATGGCGCTGTGCGAAGGTTTCTATTAATAAATTTACAACGAAAATTGATAAAAATAAAAATTAAATGGAAAATGTGAAAATTCCGAGTTTAGCACTGCGTGGCTCTGTTAAATTTACCTGCATAAAAGTTGAGCCATATAATATACCTTCCTTGTTTTTGTTGTTTATATATTTTTGTGTCGACTGAATGAGATCGCTGTAAGCTACAAGACTTTCCGTCGTGACGCTTATGCCAGCCTGTACTATAATCTATTAAATTACTACTTAGCTAAGCAACACTTTCCCCGGGCTCTCGTATACGTTTATTAAATATTGCGTCAACTTGGCAGACCAAATACTGAACGCTTATTGGTTCCCTACTTATCATCTGCTAATTCAACCAATGAACGTATATTTCGGCATGATAAGTTGAAACAAATTTGACTAACTTACGAGAAACCGGTAGCTAGGGATATAAGTGCGATCTTAGGGGCTGTTAAATCTTGGTATAGGCGGGAATTATTAAATAAATATCTGTGGACATTTCACACAGCCCCAAACTAAGCAAAGCTTGTATTATGGGAGCCAAATAACCAATACAACACTTAAATACTATTTGTTTGTAAATACATACACAGAATACAATATAACACCTATACACAGAACAAACATCGATGTTCATTACATAAATGTTTGTCCTGGGTAGGAATCGAACCCACAACCCACAGAAGGCAGGGCTACCAACTGAGCTATCGGGCCCCTCAATCGGGTGTTATTTTGGTGCTATACTAGAAGTTAACAAAACTAGTACACGGCTAACACTCACGAGATACAGTCGAATAACTCGATCGGTCTTCGGGCAATATAGATGCCCATCCTCAAGGAGTACACGCCCGGGTCATATTTCGCCGGAAACAGACGCTGGCAGGGCATTCCATTCCTTAACCGTTCTAATTAAGAACGTTGAGTCAAATCGCTTGGTAATGGGTGGTATTTCGACCACGAAAGGATGGCGCTTAGCTGAGCGTCTAGTAGTCCGGTAGTGGAATGGTGATGGGAGAATGAGATCATGCAGTTCTTGAGCGCTTTCACCGTGGTGTAATCTGTATTCGACTGTATTTCGTGAGTGTTAGCCGTGTACTAAAATGTAAATGTCTCTTCTTCTCGTGTAGGTAAGAGTTAGTTTCGATTGGTCACAGGTTTCTCGTGCGGTCAGCCTGGTGTTAGAATTTTTAGGCCACCCAAAGGCTTCTGACTTAATAGGCGTACTTACGACAACAGCAGGGACTTTGAGACGGCTTAAGATGCCTTCCGAAACACAGCAACTCCCTCATCATCAGTCGGAAGATGTACACTGCTGACCACAACAGTGGTCGAGCAGGTCGGCTTATAATGCGGAGGCGCCGCGTTCGTTTCCCGCGGCAGGGTTTGTGCACAGAAAATAAGCACATATATATGTTCTGTGTCTGGGTGTTGTGGGACCATGGTCCTCGTAGTTCTAGGGTCCCTAGACACAGGGAATCCTTGGTAGGGTCCAGTATCTATGTATATGATCATTGGGCGTTATTATTATTATTATGTGACCGCTTTAAGGTTCCTTCCAAAGCACAGCAGCACTCTCATAATCAGCTGGAAGACATGTACTGCTGACCACAGGACTCCCCCGTCAAACGCCACTTTGGACGCTTATTATAAAGATGAGTTTGCCATAATCACAGTAATAATAATAATAATATATGCGGACATCTCACACAACGCCATCTAGCCCCAAACTAAGCAAAGCTCGTATTATGGGTACCAGATAACTAATACAATACTCAAATATAAACATATAATACAATATGACACCCAGACACAGAACAAACACCTATGTTCATCACACAAATGTTTGTCCTGGGTGGAAATCGAACCCACAACCAACAGTTTAGAAGGCAGGGTTACTACCAACCAAGCTGTAGACGATGGGATGAGGATGCGGTCACGAAGAGGCGGAAAGTAGGTGCGATGAAAGAAAAATATAAATTAATATTATGAGGCGCCCGTACGTCAGTCGAAGCTATATCGAACTGTTGTTGTTTTAAAGGTGACGTACGGACGCCAAGCTTTATTTAAAATAATATTCACAAAAAGGTAGGTCATAGTTGCTGCGAAGGTCTGTAAGCGACACAAGCTATCGGGCCAGTCAACAGTGCTTGGCAGGTGGCTTGGTGATCGCAGAAGATTATACTTTAGCCTCTGTGGTGTGGTGGTTGAGCTGGTCGGCTCATAGCCCGGAGGAAACTTGATTATATTTCTTAATAATAAGTATAATAACTTGGCAAGAGCACGCCGCCGGGCCATACTTAATAGGGTTTCATAGACAAACAGGTGTGTAGTGTAGCTTTAAAATGAGTGGTGACAGCCATCTTATAAATTTAAATCTATCATGTTTTTTTGTCAGAATAGTTACGATGAATTTCAGTATTTTTATTTACTTCTTTTTACAGTATGGTACATTCAGTACATACTGTAAAAAGAAGACATTTTATGTGTGTATGTAAATTGTTTTCTTTTTACAGTATGTACGGTTTTGTACCATACTGTAAAAAGAAGATAATTTACATACAGTACACACTGTAAAAAGAAGTTAATTTATAAAAAAAAACCTTCGAACGCGAAATCTAGTGCCAAATGTTGTTCATAACATGATGTTCCAAAGCAGTAAAGAATTGAGATGGGCCGAAGATGGACGGACATGACGAACTTTTAAAAGTACTATTGTATTACTACGGAACCCTAAATATGGGATGTAGGAACAAAATAAATGGCACTGGTTTTACTAACTGTTTATTTCAACCACATTATGTAGACTTTCCACGCTCTTTAAATATTTAGAGTCATTTAAAACATGGGTTTTTCATATATTTAGTAAATGTAATATTAACGTTATGGTGGGTTTACACGAAGCATATCGCTGGCTCTGTTTTCAATATGTGCAGTTACAAGCTTTTTTGTAATTTGTCAAAGCTCTTTTACTATTTTTACTTATTATAACATGTTTTTATTTTATTAATTAGTATTTTAAAATTAAATATAATGCGTTTTTTTTTCTTTAAAATCATTTGATAAGTATGTGCCCTTAAGAGGTTGGTTAATTTTTTAAGAAAAATTTCACATAATTTAAATTTAACGAGATTTTCTTATCACACGGCATAATACTTTTTATTTGTAGTTTATTTATATGCAACTAGTGGAGTTATTTATATGCAACTGGTGGAGTTATTTATATGCAACTGGTGGAGTAATTTATATGCAACTGGCGGAGTTAAAACGCATTATTTAACTTTAAAACATATTTTGTATCCTGCGTGGTCACGACCAGGTTCAATCGTAGACAGTATTGGTTAATTACAATAGGTAAATTCGTTTAAATATTTATTTACAACGCCTAGCTTATAATTTACAATATACAATATTGCATTGCGCATTTTAGCGACAACATTGAAATACTTTCTTGTATTAATAATATATTTATATTTACAACTATAATATTCTTAATAAGTAATTTTGAAGTCGTTAAAAGTTAAAAATGTATAATAATGGAATATAAATTTACAAATGCAGGAAGGCCAACATGACAGTAAAAACATAAATTATATCTTCTTTAGTTTTAGGTGATATTTGTTTACTTTAAATAAAATAAGTGTTACAAATGACTGTAAGATATAATCAAACATCGGGTTGTTTCTTCGCGCTTTTACAAATAATTGGCACCAGGAGTTATAAATCGTACAATATACACTAATCACTTGAACAAGGATCATGTAAAATCTATTTAATAATAAATTACTTAATCACAGACTACTTGTACATATTTACAACTTAGCATCTACAGTGACACACTTAGAAGTGATAGTATGCAAAGTTGATAGGTTGGTCGCTTTGATCAACATTGTTGGGATCAGTTTGATCAACTTTATCATTATTTGCATCCCTATCGCTCTCCACCGATCCACTAGTGTTGACCTCTGGATTGGTAATGTTTTGGTCAAATTTCAAACCTCTATGCCAGTTTGAGAGGTCACATGGCACGTCGTCGCTGCTGTCTTTACAAAAACTCCTCGGTACTAAATACTCGGGATATACACCGTTTAAATAATAACCACCTACGTTATCATAGCTGCGATCGACAGAAGTATTTTCGGTTCTAGCGTAACTAAAATTAAACTTTTCGGTTTTATCAAAGCCTTTATACTCTTCGAAGTCATCGCTTCTGGTGCTAGCACTATGAAGATCATTGTTCTCTGACTCAACGTCGAGCTCTTTCGAGTCTTTTATATCACTTTCACTGGCGCAGGCGTCGAAATGATCAAATTTCTGATCAAATTGTTGAAACTTTTGATCAAATTGTTCGGGTGGTTGGAGTTTGTTCATTTCGGTGGCTGCGGGTGCGAGTGATCACTGGCGGTGGTGCGGCAGCTGGTGATGGCTGATGTGCTGGTGATGGAGGTCCAGCCGCGGCCGCTTGGCGTCGTCGTCATCGCTGCAGGGGTCGTTGTCGTGGGGCTCCTGGTCATCGCACTCGTCGCCGAGCTCCTCTTGCTTGCGCTTGGCCGTGGCCATTTCAGCGGCGTGCTTTTTCCGCCACTTCGTTCGTCTATTTTGGAACCATACCTGTGGACAACAAAAACAAAATTTTAGTAAAATAACCAAATCCAAGCAAATCATCGAAATTGGGTTGTCATATTGTAAAATTGTTGATCCGTGATAATTTGAAGAAACGGTTAGAATACATAGAAACTATATTTTTGAAGTTAAACTACTTTACTACTTTATTACTTTACTTGACTTGGGGAGTAAGCTGGAGATAAAAACGGAAGTGGAAAATTGTTGGTTAAAGTAGATCTCCATTGTCAACATAACAAAGTTAAAAATTTGTATTATTATGTTGATATGTCCAGTAAAATGACATTTTACAATGGTTAAGATGGTGACATTAAACAAAGCAAAAACAAAGTAATGCCGGCGTTTTTTCTGACGCAATATTTTTAGCATGACTGATTAAACAACATTATAACAGAATTCCCTAATATTATTTTGCAGTCACGTGTGCACCGTATGTCTCGATGTGTCACGTGACGATAATTATACAAACATGAAAGAACCATAATGTGAGTGCATACGGTACTAAGTACAATAGCTTAAACATCTGAAACATCTTTCTTGTAAAATCTGCAACGAAGCCGAAAATACGTTACTAATTTCTCTCTACAGTCATGTTTGCCGCCAGAAAGCCAAATATAAAGAGGGAACAAACAATTTTCAGCGTCATGTGAACCTAATCTCCTCAGCAGACATAATAATGCCTCATTAAATACCGCCTTTTAAGTCGCAACGCAAACTTGAAGCCGTCTCGCTCACTCCTGTGCTAAAACCACTTGTTAGACAAGAACGGAGATAGTAGCCATGTTCCACGGTAATTAAGGGTCGTTTTGCAAATTACACGGTACTTAACCAGCCATATAACGCTCATTAATCACTGAGCTGGGCCCTTTGCTATCTCTGTCTATCTTTTAGGGATGGTATCGCTTTCTCTCGTTTTCTGGAGAGGTTTGAAGGTAGACATGGTTTAATTAGGTCATAAATACGTTTTCATGATTAGAACGGTTGGATGTCGGCTCAGTGGAGGACAGATGTCGAAGTTATTATAAAGGAATCTTCGTTAAATTTGGCCTTGTCGGGTGATCATTATGTAAATTTTGGGCAATGTTTATTGGGCAATGCTGATAGAAATAAGCTAAGGTTAAAATAGTATGTATAGTATATATAGTTCAATATTTGTATTTTGTTTCCAAAACTTGTGTTATTTTCAGTGTTAGTGCATATAATTGGTGGTGTTTTATTCGTTAAGTGCTAGTTTACAGTGTGGGAAAGTGGTAAAATAATGGTGAAACGTTTCTTTTCGTGTTGCTTCCAAAACTTCATAGAAGCTTCTAGTAAAGTTGCCATCACTTTACTAGGAGTAGGACTTAGACTAGACTACTACACTTGATGACTGTGACTTGACACATATCTGCGCGCCATATCATTAACTTGATAATTTATCAATTATTTGATACTGGCTAAATAATAATAATAACAATGATCACATACATATCACAGATCCTGGACCCTAACTAGGATTCCCTGTGTCTAGGGACCCAAGAACTACGAGGACCATGGTCCCACAACACCCAGACTCAGAACAAGTATTTACGCTTTTTTTTCTGTGCACAAACACTTGTCCTGCCGCGGGAAGCGAACCCGCCACCTCCGGGTTATGAGCCGACCTGCTCAACCACCACACCACAGAGGCTGTCAAATACACAAAGGTGTGGAGCCAAAACGTAAATAAAAAAAAGTACCTAAGTAGTATGTTAGTTCAACCAGTGGTGGTTTTAATAGCATTCTATTTCTTCAATTTTCTTCGTCGCTTCCCATAACATAAGTGAGAACGTAGTTATATGGTTGCGGCGACATAGCAAAAACGAAAAATAAATTGTGTCTTTATGAAAACTAAATTAGTTGTCTTGTAGGTGAAGTAATATTTTTTAGTATCGTTTTGATTATCTTTTTACTTAAATATATGCAACTAATACAATATAAATAATAACTTTATAGTAGCTTTGCCTTCTGAACTGGTTGTGGGTTCGATTCCCACCCAGGGTAAACATTTGTGAAATGAAGATCGATGTTGGTTCTATATCTATGTATGTATTTACTAACAATAAGTATTTAATATATCTGGTTTCCATAAGTACAAACTGCTTAGTTGGCGACTAGATGGCGTTGTGTGAAATATCCACAGTAAAAAAATATAATATCCCGTAGAGATGAACGTTACCTTATATATAAAAAGAGATACATAGTATAAATTTTATATATCATCGAATCTATGTTGTTGATCAATGTTCAACATATATTTTACGACTTCACAACTACCTACATAGAGTATGTTCTATTTTATCACACAACATATAAAACTGAACTCGATACAGCTACAGCGTGAGTCATAAAAAATGTTAGCGAACAAAACAAGACTATAGTAATTCATTCATATTATTATTGGACCATTTGTTTTTATTAGGGAAAAGTTGATGGCCGGAAAAACGGGGATTATGTGTTTTAGGTTTGCGCTTACATGTCGTTCGGATTTGGGATGTAAATAGATACAATGTACAGGACAAGTTTCGGTTTTTGACTGCCGATGTTACTTATTTTATTGTTGATATATTTTGCTGGTGGAATTGGGCATCATGTGAATCAATTTTCTTTCGACAATATATTTAAAATTGCGTTTGAAAGGTTTAGGGTAAAGGAGGGTAAGTAAGTTTGGAACTTTTGTTTTTATTTATTTTGATATTGATACGATAAGTTCAAATCAAATTGAAATTGATAGAATATTACTTCTATTTATTCTATAGTTAAAACCTAACTGTCAATATAAATGTACATGTGGTGAACATACTACATTTTTCAGTATAAATTATTAAATGCTTTTTAGAAAAAAAAGAGCTACAATAATGTAAAACAAGTTTAAAGTTCAGAAAAGACATAATTTCAGATAGATAGAACTCTTTGTTGAAACACCACATTACAGATAATACATTCATCTGTATAAAAGACACAATATTTTGATATATCTTACACTGTATGATCCTACAAACTTTTAAAGCAACAAACATCAACAGACACTCGCCATTATACATTTACGAGTATCCAAACCACTTCGGGCCATTCATTCGTCGCCATCTACATTATTACTTATAATATTATTTTCCATTCTTCCTTCATGCCCCGACTTACCCTAACTCCCTCTATTCAATTACTTAAGTGCTTGACAACGAACCGCGGGACATACGTCCGTCTCACTTCAACACGTACATTTGGAGTTTTATTCCATTTCATTCTTAAAGAGGGGGTCGGGGTAATTATGTGAATAACTATTATTTTTCACAAGAGAGCGGTGTAATGGTTTGATTGAGGTAATGTGCGTTCGGTGGCACTGGGCGGCCATGTTGCCTATCGGTAATTAAGTAGAATGAGTTGGTAACGTCTCTATTCAGCTTTATGGGAGTTTGACTTTACTTAGAGATTTACTCGGATGCAATTGATTAAAGGTAAATTGGTATTTGGGATTTGATGCACTGGTACTTATAAGCTAGAGATTACTTCGACTTTAGATATAATTACAATAGGGTTTTCCATTAGGTTTTTATGAAAATTAGAAAATATTCTATATTAAAAACGCGGGGGCAGCTAGTAACATATAATTGTAAACGCACGTTTTTGCGACAGTAAGTACCTAAAGTTTCATAAATTCGACTGATGTATTGCTTAACGCTGATCGACGAGTTTTGTAATTCCACCATGTCTCTACATCGCGGAGCGTAGACAATAGGTTGTTTACCTTTTCAATAACTCTCTAAAGCAATATCTGAGCTGTCAATATGTAAAAATAAATCATAGGTCTCATCCACACGGCGGAGTTTAGCCGGCGCGCGCGTGACTTGAAAATAAACAACTGAAATTATATGTTCAGCGACTATACTCACCTACGTATATTTGGTAAGTGAATGTCTGAGTTATGAGTTATTAGTTTGAAGTCAGTTTGAATAACGTGTGCTTTTTGATTTATTGAAACCTGCGAAGTTGTAATTGGCTTAAAGTTTTTAAGACTTTTAACTCTGTAAGTGGAGCTGTTTGATTGTACTAATTAGTTATACTAGTACGAGTATATGTTATACTACGATCTAAGATATACAAGTTCTATGTGTGTCAAGAATTATTTGAAACTTTTTAATTTTAGTTACACTTCGTAATTGATATAGAAATAAAAACGATGTTTACAAATTTTTTGTCAGTCTGTCTGTCTGTTTATCAATCGTTCAATCCCTTTCATCATGCATCACGCTGAAACTACTAGGCGGACTTTGGTCAAACTTGGTATAGTTATAATATTTTATCAAAATAACATTCAGAATATTTTAATGTTTGAAAAAAGCCAAGTGCGGGTTGAATATCGATTGTTTTTTAAACTTGTTTTTATTTTTGTCATGATCAGTTTATAGTTTTATTTACGTAAAGCTGTTATTTAGTTATTTTTCGTATAAATATTTTAATTTTTTTCTCTTTCAATATTCTTGTTATTAAAATCTATCGTTTTGCTAGATTTGTATATTTATTTGCCGGTAAATTGTTTGTTATTTATTACTTAAACAATGTATTATGTTATTAGGAATGTCAATCGATCCAGCCATGATTTCGATAAATAGATAGATTAAATCTTTATTTTACATCATAAGAATAAAAAAATGGTAATAGTGTCTTGAAAACAAAATTATGTAGAAATATTTAATGTGATTCCACTGAAAAAAATAAACAAAATCACTTATATTTGGCTTCTTATTACTATAATACAGAATCTCAGCCTTATACAGAATCACACAATAATATAAGTGATTTTATTTAATTTTTTTCAACGAAATCGCACTACATTTTTCAGTATGACTTATTATATTAGATTTATTTTACCTTCAGCTTTGATTTCCACATGAATGATTTTCAATGAGACAAGACAGCTGTGGTACTGTTTCAACTCTTCACCACTTAGTAAAAACAAATCGCTAAAAATAAACCTGCAATGAAATAGCCCATCAATTACTAAAGAACCCTTTTTCCACAAATCTCCTCCACGTACGGGTAACACGAACACGGAGATCGCTAAATCTGGCAACATCATTAGTGCCATGGCGCTTCGTTTGTCACGCGACTTATCGCACGCCCTCCGCTCTAGTTAATAGTCGCAGCGATTTGTCGCGGCGATTTGTCGCGCTAATACGCCGTGTGTACAGACCTTAATGATTGCCAAGTGACGCCGGATTTTTGCTAATTGGGGCATTTGTTTTGTAGACGTGCAACATCAATCGGCAAACAATGGGACGTGCGAATTGATATTATTTTATGGTAATTTTTCATTATCATCACATATTACATTCATTATAATTAAATATAATAATGCAAATGTTACGTGTACTTAGTTATTGATTATAAAATGTTAAAATATTCATATGTACCTATTTGTAAATAACATACTAATTTTGTAAACGCGAAATATGGATGTTTGTTACTCTTTCACGCTCAAACGTCTGGATGGATTTGGATGAAATTTGGAATATAGATAGCTTTTTTTTTATGTTAAAGGGAGCAAACAAGCATACACCTGATGGGAAGTGGTCACCGTAGCCTATGGACATCTGTAACACCGGAGGAGGCGTCACCAATGCATTGCTTACCCTGTATATATAGCTTATATATAGTTTATTAATACATAGGCTACTTTTTTATTTATTTATTAGAAACCGCGAGGTGCAGTTAGTTAATAAATAATGAACTTATGAGTGCAATTTATCTCGTATATCATCGGCCAATTTATCATTGATCTCTTTCTAAATACTTTACCCACTTATTGAGTGAAATATTGTCTAATTATTTGTACGATAACTTGTGCAGCTTTCAATCTAACACGGTTGAACTGATTTTAATATAATCTATACATATAAAATTCAAAGTCCTCACTGACTGACATATATATCAACGCACAGCCTAAACCGCTGGTCCTGGAGACTTGAAATTTGGAGGGTGTGTTCTTTGTAAAGTGTAAGTATCCACTAAGAAAGGGGTTTTTCGAAATTCCACCCCTAAGTGGGTGAAATGGCTGGTTAAATTATCTATACAAAAATCTTATTTATATCCTATAAGGCACGCGGGCGATGCCGCGAGTAGAAGCTAGTTTTATATATAATAGCTTACACTACCAGGATAAACATAAGATACTTTTTATCCCGGAAAATCAAGATTAAATGTAAATTGCGGGTAAAACTGTGAGACACCGCCGGCTATTATTAAACCTAAGAGATTTCACTCACAAGAACCAGTTACTAGTTGGTAGTTAGTATGTATCACACGGGAAAACATCCGATCAATGGCCGCTCATTAAGGCCACGGTTATTATTATTTAATAGTAAAATAATAATTATTAATAAGCTGCACGCTTCAGTTGTCCGTCAGATAGTGGCATTGGAAACCAAGCGCCGGATTAAGGCTTTATATACAGTGATGAATGTGGGGTATGGTGCAAGTAATATGAGACAGCGGTTTGTTACTATGGCATTTTTCGTCATCATCGACAGCTCAAAGATATTTATACACTAGTTGCGCCCCGCAGTTTCTCACGCGGATAAAAAGTACTTTAATTATTTGCTCATCGTGTCACATGTTAATCCAGTGTGTAGGGACCTTGGCCCATATCAATTTCAAAACACCCGCCATTTCCGCGGTTCTACGACTCGCGCGACATCAAACGTGCGCGACAGGAACTACTCTTACTTTTGTGACCGCGATCTAAGCGTGTGAGCTCCGTACAAATAATAAAATATTGTCAAAAACCATTTAAAAAAACTTCTCTGTGCAACCAATTGTGACTTAGTGCTAATAGTGCATCACGTGGGCACTCCAAAGCCTGCCTGGAAGTCCTAGGACAGTGGGACAAAAGGATTTTGGAGCTAAAGCGGCCGGCGGGTGAGTGGCCAAGTTATTTGGGGAAAATCTATTGTTTTACAGTTTTAAATTATGACCATGAGCTATCGACGCAACACAGTGTATAAGCTATTTTGGTACCGAATTTCATTAAAATCCATTCAGCCATTTGAGCGTGAAGGAGTAACAAACATACACACATACAAACTTTCGCCTTTATAATATTAGTGTGATAGTGTGATAAAGATGATATTTTGCTACTATATTTAAGTTACGAAATTTAAAATCTGAAAATTGACTACTTATTTTGTTTATTTATGTATATAGTGAATTAATATTCTATTTACTAGGTTGTAGGACGTTTCTGCAAACTGCGTCTAGGTAAAGGCATTGTAATAAAATTACTGGGCAAATGAGACTTTGTGATCTGATTTCACCTGAGCTTTCCTGTATTTTTTTCTGATTTCTTGATTTTTCAGGATGACATGCACAGTGCAGTGTCACGCAAAACTCTATACTGATATGGGCAGCCGTGTCGCTTAACTAGTCTGATAGCTCAGTTAGTAGTTTCTCTTTCCTTTTGAACTGTAGCTTGTGGGTTCGATTACTACAAGCTTTCACTATGGGAACCAGATACCTAACAAAATACTTAGATCTTTTTTGTTTCTAAATACATACATAGACTACAATATAACACCCAGACATAAAACAAACACCTATGTTCATCACACAAATGTTAGTCCTGGGTGGGAATCGAACCCACAACCCACAGTTCAGTAGGCAGGATGACTACCAACTGAGCTATCGAGCCAGGTCAATAATACGTTTATATAAATTACTCTTGTAATACATTAATTACATACTCAACTGTAATAAATTATAAATATTACAAAACACATTAGAAAAAATCCATCACCGCAAATTTTCTTGTAGCTTCTCTTTACAGTTGTAATCGAAGAAGCGGATTGCTAGCAGTAGTGAGAAAGAGAACATCTTTTTTTTTCAAACTATATATTTTAATGGGCTTGCTATATATTATTTGACAATAAGCACTTTGTAATTATTTGTCCTTAGTAAAATAACTCAATAGAGTTTTGGCGGGAAAGCGAAAAAGATTGCGTCACCGCATTGTATTATTTTTATTTTCCAAAACTTGTGTTATTTTCAGTGTTAGTGCATAAAATTGGTGGTATTCTATTCTATAAGTGCTGGATTACAGGCGTGAGTGTGGGAAAATGGTATAATGATGGTGAAACGTTTATTTTCATGTTGTTACCAAAACTTCATATAAGCTTCAAGTAAAGTTGCCACCACTTTACTAGGAGTATGACTTTGACTAGACTATGACTTGACTGTGACTTGACACATATGCGTGAAATATCATTAACTTGATCAATTATCAATTACTTGACACTGGCTAAATACACAAAAGTGCCATGCCAAAACTAAACTTTTAATAAAAAAGTGACAGTACATATTTTTAATTCCACACTCTACATATCATGGTGTTGCATAGCTGAAGGTCATCATAGAATTCGAATACCACGACCTACGGATTGCAAGTCATCGTAACTTTAATAACAACTAAGTTATTGTTTTAAAATTCAACAGGTTATACATTCATCGCAAACACCACACACAAAAAAAAACATTTTTTGTAATTAATCATTCTAATCCATTTCATCAGCTCCTAATACGGCTAAGATCAATCGCTGATTGATTTAGCAATACGTAATGATCTCTAATCTTACGACTAATATCGTGGTCCAATTCAAAAGCTTTCATCCTAAACCATACAAAGCAAAGTTACAATTGATTTTTGTTTGAAAAAAGTACTTAAATGAGCGAAGAAGTAAAATATGCTTACCAAATCGTCACTTACCATCAGGTGAGATAGTGGTCAAACGCAAACCTATAAAGCATTGAAAATAAATTAATCTATCAGTCTCGAGTTGCTACACAAAATGTGGTCACCAGCGCTAACCACTTGGCCTACACATGAACGAACGAATACTATAAATACTATACAAGTAAATAGAAAATAAGAATTAAATTTAAAATTCAAATATTCTAATTTTTTTAAATTCAAAAAATCGTTTTTTAATACATAAGGTACACAATAAAGAGCTGAAAAAACCCCCTCGCGGTTAACCCGCAACTAATTTTTTAATCTTTGTTTGCTCGGACACCAATCGAAGAATTGTGGCTGATGGGTAAATTGGATTGCGTTTGATAGATCGCCCGCTCCCACTAATGGACGGAAAAATAAAAGTACACGAGCAGCGATGTATGCAATCCATTCCATTGATATGCAAAATGGTTTTTTGAATTGTTTATTGTTGAACGTTAGATGGTTTATGTGCGATGGCTTTTAGTGGGAGGTGTTTGCGTACTGGTATTTTATTTACATGGTAAATATTAGCTTGGCAGTGTTTGCCAAAGATTAATTGTTTAAATGGTTTATTGTATCAAAACATTTTATTTTAAATTAATACTCCAATGTTGTAGAAATAAAATAATTATCAATAATTCATGTTTGTTACATCAGATATTAGTAATTGTGGGAAGAAGTATTGGATTTCATTAAAGTCTGCAACGTTCATTTTAATTGATTGGCCCGATAGCTCTGTTGGTAGTAATCCTGCCTTCTGACCTGTGGTTGTGGGTTCGATTCCCACCCAGGACAAGCATAGGTGTTTGTTCTGTGTCTGGGTGTTATATTGTATTCTATGTATGTATTTTCAAACAAAAAGTATTGTATCAGTTAACCGGTCCCCATAGTACACTTAGTTTGGGGCTAGATGGCGCTGTGTGAAATAATAATAATATGTGTGGACAACTCACACAACGCCATCTAGCCCCAAACTAAGCAAAGCTTGTACGATGGGAACCAGATAACTGATACAATACTTAGCTACTTTTTTGTTGTAAATACATACATAGAATACAATATGAACAAACACCTATGTTCATCACACAAATGTTTGTCCTGAGTGGGAATCGAACCCACAACCCACAGTCCAGAAGGCAGGGCTACTACCAACTGAGCTATCGGGCCAGTCGAAATATCCACAGATATTTATTATTTTTATTTATTTTCCCAAATTTTTGTAAAGAAATTAGGTTAGCTTAAATATTTTAAGTATTATTTTAATAAAGCCTATATAACACCAACTTGTGCCAAACTATTCAAATGGATTGAGTTTCGAAGATATAAAAAAATTGAGAAAATCTCATTATTTCTTTTAATTTCTCAGTTCGCCAAGACAAAAAGTTGTATCTAATAAACAAAATAAATAATAAAAAATATCTTCAAAACCTTCATTAACCGAGTGCCGCCAGTACGACGGCCATAAATCATAAAAGGATTAGTGCACCCCCGCGCTACAAATTCGACGTTATTAAAAAAACTCATTAGCAAATTTGGATAGACAAAGAGATATTAAAGTGATAAACTGAATTATCTTCAATTTGGAGTCTCCGGTGGCCGATGAAAAAATACAACCCTTTTGCGCCCTTACTTTAAGTGGGGATGAAAAATTAATGTAGACTGCGGGAGTCTAAGACGGGTGGTGAGCCGCGCTCTGTGGATAACTAGCTCATAGGAGCTGCATAGGTCGCAAAAATACATAAATTAATGCACAAAAATTGAAAATTATATAATTTAAGAAGATAACAATCCCTGTGGTGTGGAGGTTTAACCAGTCGGTTCAAAGCTAGAGGCGGTGGATTTGATTCCCGTGGCAGAACAAGTACGAAAAAAACCCAAATACTTGTTCTGAGTCTGGGTGTTGTGAGATCATGGCGTTCGTAGTTCCTGGGTACAGAGAATCCTAGTTAGGGTCCAGGATCTATTGATCGGTGGGCGTCATTATTATTATTAACTCATGAAGTCTGATCTCTCGACCATAGACTAATTCACAAGTAGCACAGCGTCAGTGAGCAAGGCACTTTACCTTAAGGATAGTGTCTCGCCTCCGTCGTTCGACAATTTGTAAATCTTTTACTTAAATAGTTATAATTGCATGTTAGGCTATTGCATGATTTTCTATCTTCATAATTAAAAATAAATAAATAATGACATAAACTTGACGGCTTTTAAGCTCTTCAAGTTTATGTTATTATTTATTTATTTTTTATGATAGCCGTGAGCCCCCAAATAAAATAAATCAATTAATAAACAAAATAAACTGAATGTTTTGTACATACAAAAAAATATTTTGTCATTTTGTAATATATTGATTCTTAAACTTAAGACCATTAGAGAATATAAATTGTATGTTGTGTGTCGTTTTAGTTTTCTACGAGCTGTAGATTTTATTATTTTACATAGATCCAATGAGACCTACCTATTTAAAGCTACCTACATCTTTAAAACAATGGCTAAGTTCTCTAAGCCTTTATCGTATTCACAGATCGTGATAGACATCTAACTTACATTAAATAAACGCCTAAATAATTTTAAAACTCGAGCACCGATAACAACGTTCCGAAAAACTTTCCCGATACAAATCACAAGGGGCTGTTCCACAAACCTTACAAGCACAATGCAGCTGAAACGACTCGAAAACTTTGCAAATTAAGAAAATGTAATTAGTACCACCCCTACTCCCCCGCGCCCCCTGGACATAATTAAGGCGAATCTTGTTGTAATTTTGACGTTTAATTTTTTCCCGCGCAGTCACCTTCCACCCCTAATAATTAATTTAGGAAAAGTACCTTTAAAATTTAATCTGTGCTTTTTGGTGACAGTATTTTTTTATTTTTTTCTTTTAAGTTAATGAAACGGCAGAGATTTTTGATAGGAGCCCCGGCGGCCTCGTTCAGGGTTGTTTTTTTAATTTCTAACTTTTTTCGCGGTTTACTAATGGATTCAGCCCAGTTTTGTTATTAAGTTGTGTGGCTTTTGTTTTCTTTTTAGCAATCAAGAAAGTAGAAATTATCATTAAATTAGAGGTGGAGGCGACGGTGAATAATTTTTTTGATTAATATACTGGCGTATTTTATTTGTACCAGAAAAATAATACAAAATAAAAAGTTTCTATTATTTATTGAACCAACATAAATTAGACACTTCGTATATCATAGTCATAATGTCATAAGTTTGTTTTTATTTATGGTAATATGGTATTATTAACATCTGACTCCAAATAATTATATTTAAATCTATTATATTGTATTTCTGGCACGCGTCTTGGATTGCATGAAAGCATTTAAGAATATTTATTTTTAATGTATATGTAATAGTGCTACACAAGCATTTAACCAAATGTGCTTATTATCTTATTCTTTAAAGACCTAAAATAAAACATCCACTAACACCCAGCTTTCTTTATCTACCGCTTCGATTTAAAATCACAACTGGATCTAAAGCTAACGCACATTTCGCCTTATCAATAAAATCTTGAAACTTTAAACTAAGGGCGTGTGCACACGGGTCGGGCAATCCCGCGTTATCGCGTTGTAATCCTCCCATCACGCCAGCATTAGCTGGTTGTTGTGAAAACGGTGATTTGCGTCACGTGGGGGATGAACATGTGCTGATGTGGACCTTTCTTCGTCGTGTGGTTTTTTAAAGGATTATCTTTTTCAATCTCTTGTTTTTAAACAATTAGTAGGATTTAAAACTTAACTTTTATAAGTATCAATAAAAAAGTTGTCACAAGTTTGAACTCGAGTTTTTAAGGATTTATATCATAACTAGCAGCCCGCCCCGGCTTTGCACGGGTATTTTATATATGTCTATTATAAATTGAGATATATATAAACTTACAACTATCCTATCTCTCAAGTTGGATCGAACTGCACATGGTGTGCGAATTTTATTATAATCGGTTAAGTGGTTTAGGAGTCCATTGAGGACAAACATTGTGACACGAGATTTATATATATTAAGATAGGTACATGATGCGATAGGTGGTGGTGCTACGCTAATAATTCTAAAATTTTATTTTTGAACGGTTAACGCAGTAATCGTTAGCGTTACGACAGCTGATACCGATTAATTAACGTGCTCGCCGAAGCAATTCTAAATACCACATTTTGCAGCAGTCACCCATCAAAATAGTGCAGAGAAAGTTTTTAACTTTACCTATAGTTAAAAACGCGGCATACCAATAATTCTATAGTATAACTATATATGGTATAGCGTACCTATAGTACTACTGAGATCAATTGTTCAATCGATCAAATTTCGTAACTTAAATATAGTAGCAAAATATCATCATTTATCACACTAATATTATAAAGGCGAAAGTTTATATGTCTGAATGTTTGTTACTCCTTCACGCTTAAATGGCTGAATGGATTTAGATGAAATTCAGTGCCAAGATAGCTTATATACTGAATTAACATATAAATTACATTTTATCCCGGAAAAGTGAAATGGTCCCGTGGGATGAGCAAATAATTAAAATACTTTTTTACCCGGGCGAAACCGCGGGGCGCAACTAGTCGTTTATAAAAGCTACATCAGATTATAAACAAACTTAAAACACAAAAATCGACCCTATTTATTATAAACAGTCCAGTCAAAACACGAGTAAACAACACACCCACCGCAATTCCCAACACATTCGTCACTCGTCCCCGCTCGCGTAATGATGTGACCGAATCTATCGCGATCGTCGGCTTAGATGTCATTTAAATTTAAATTAAGGTATTACGGCGAGCGCCGGACGCGCTCGTGGCTCGCCTTATCGTGTGTACGCGGCCTTAGGGTGCATTTTAAAACTAGACAGGAACATGTAGTTAAAGCCGCTATTTAAATGTAATTTAGTGCAATGCGAGGAGAGTTAAGTAGAGTTTTAGGATTAGGTTATGATAATTTTAGACAGGCACTGTGGTATGGTGGTTGAGCAGGTCGGCTCATGGAGGTAACGGGTTCGATTCCCGTCGCAGGACAAGTATTTGTTAACGAAAAAAAGGCGCAAGTACTTGTTCTGAGTCTGGGTGTTGTGGGACCATGGTCCTCGTAGTCTTGGGTCCCTGGACATAGAGAATCCTAGTTAGGGTCCAGGATCTATGTATGTGATTGATAGGCGTTATTTATTTATTTAATTTTATTTAGGTTTGGTTTACTGCCTTTCCAGAGTAACATACTATTCTTGTGATTAAAGCAATCTTATTTTAGTTTAATCAATGCTTAAAATTGAAACTTGTGACATTTTACGTCAGCAAGAAGTGTACAGCTTATTTTAAGCATTACTTTTTAACTGCGTGTATTAGTGAGGTTAAATAAATCTTCAATAACAAATAACCATCCTTTTTATTTCGGCATAGTCGGGTAAATAGCTCACACTCATATTATTATAGCATATAAATGGTAATGGTATCTGAAACGAGATCATACAAATTGACCATTTTTAAAACATTTATTTCATTAAATAATGGCAAACTTTATCTTATTTCACAATTGGAAGCGTAACCACCAAACAAGCAGTTTCAAGGGTGGTTTCCACGGCACTAAGGGCTGGCCGTAGCCACCCCAAGTATCGGAATCCAGATAAAGCCAACTGCATCCGCCACAAATTGAATAAACCGATAAAAAACCGCCGACTTGTATTCTATTTTGTCGATGGGGTGACACAGCTTGGGTTGTTCGTAGCTCGTAGCGCCATGGCGTAGCGGCGTAGTAGCGTAGCACAAAGTCTTTTGATGGATGATTAAAAAAAATCTTTTTTTTTGTATTTTAATCTTTAGCCACTTATTAAAGTAGTTAATAAGGTAAGGTGTTATTTTATTGGCTAACCCGAATGACGTTGTCTTGTCTAAATTTAGCATAAAAATCTGATCGAAAAAAAGACGTTCTAACATTTATGAATTTAAACATGTTGACAAACAATTTGACTATATTTTTTAACTAAAATATAGTCTAATTGGTTCAACCGTTTTCAAGTAATGCACTTACCAACGATTATCATTTAATTTTTATTTATATAGATTGTTCTGGTTTTTATCAAGTTCTCTCCCTAGTCCCTATTAATTTAATAAAAATGTAAAATTATCTATTTGTTTGTTTATACACCTTTCATCCCAAACGGCTAAGTTGGCTCAGAAAAAAATTAAGGTTTCCGCGGAACAAGCAAATTGTGAGAGAAATTGCGTTGCCTTTAGTCACATATTAGAGAAAAAACAATTTTACTCTGTGCGTTTGGTAGAAGCTAAAATCTTTTCATTTAAATAAGTAAACAAAATTGACTATGAAACGTTTAATACTATATGAAAGCGCCGTGTGCCACACAGATTAGAAAAAAAACGTTGTGACATAAATAATAGCAATTCCCGAACGAAATTAAAAAATCAAATATGTCAACCAACGTGTCGCTTCAAAACCGATCATGTATGATTCAACCAGTCGCCATAAACCAAAAAAAGCATCCGAATCCATTTGTTATCCGTTGTCGTGTGTATCTCGGGTCCATTAATAACGCAGACTTATCCGCCTAATCTTGCGCTCATTCCCGCCATTCCCGCTTTCTGCAAATTCTTTTCGCGCCAAAAAACGCCGCTATGTTGTCCGCGCAAATTTATAGCCGGCCAGGATTAAACGCTGATAAATAACAAAACAGTCAGTATTGGCGGTTTTTTGTTTATCTCTGGGTTATTTTCAAACTGAGTCATATTTATTTATCATAATACAAATCTATTTACCATTGAAACATACAACAACGTATATACTTAATTTATATTCAACAGAAACATTAATATGTACAGGCACTCTATAAATAAAAAGTTACAACTAATACATACATTATTTACAAAATAAATACGCTTTAGGTGATACACCGAAATAGCTTTGTGACATATGTATACATCGAAATGACTAAGTCAATGTGTATGAAATATGGTAGATGAAAGCTAAGCTTTTAAAATAAGATGTAGCTTAGATACTTAAGAGTTGACGTAGGCTAAGCCGCGAAGTGTAGCTAGTCTAATAATATATCATATATTATTTCTTCAAACTTGTAGTCTTGCAAATAATTTTTCAATAATAAACTAATAGTTGAAAAAAAAATTAAATGAAAAATACATTTATTTGGATAAAGGCAAATAAGTACATTACATTAGGTTAGAAAAACCTGGGTCCCCACACTAGGCTCAGAGCCCGTATTATGCGGTCCAGGCCTCTTTCGCCGGAAATAATATGGGAAATGCCTAAGCTAGGTTACAAATATTTATATAAAAATTGTAGTGTCATAAATTAAATCTAACTAAGCATTTTTGTAAAGAGACTTCCAGCAACTGTAGTAAGTACAAGTACGTTAAAAACGTATATATAACAAACATAACAGCACTTCTCATGGTAAGAGATCACCGTAGCCTAGTGTAACACTAGACGTGCCTCTAATTTTTTAACCACAATTTTTACGCTCAAACTACCCCCAAGACTCAATTGGTTGAACCAGTTATGCCAACCAAAGCAGTATTTTTGACTACCACAGTCAAAATAACATCTTTTTAATTTTAAAATAGTATGAATCAATAAATTCACTATGTGTATATGTATACATAGTTATATCCTTTGTAACAAAATACGAAAACACCTTGCGAACAAAATACGTATATGGGAGGGTCTGAGTCAGCGGTGGGTTTACGACCCGACCACGTGGGCTCGCTAGTGCTGATGTTATTCTCTTTTATTGGCCTATGACAAGGGACAGGGGACGTCATACATTACATTACATAGTTTATTCATTAGGTTATGTCAAACAAGTGTTCTGAGTGAGAGAGGCAGATATAGACACGCCTTGTAGGTGGTAGACTAGGTGGTAGGACTCTTCTGCAAAAATTCTTCTATGTCACAGCGCTTTACCAGATATTCTGCCGCCGATATTATGCTGTGTTCCGATTTGAAGGGTATTGTACTTACCTAATGAAATTACTGGGCTTATGAGACTTTGTGACTTGATCTCGCGGTCTTGTAATATGATTTCTATTATCTAATATTACTTTTATATTGAAAACTATCGTTAGTATGGCACATTTCGTAAAATTAATAACGGCTAAACTCACGTCAATTCAAAAGTCAAAATCACTTCGATCAGGTTTCAGACATATTCAATGTCCTTCTTCTGGGAGCCATCTACTAATGCAAGCCACGCCGAAAGCCGCTGTGACTTGCGCGGAAATTCCAAATTGTGCTAAAATACAAAATGAAAGCGTCAATTTTTTTTTAACGGAATCACACTAGGTATTCGTGTTTCATTTTATATTTAAGATGAACTTCCGCGGAGTGACGCCTGGTTCAATGAATTATTTTGGGCTAAAATCACTCAAGAAGAGAGAAACTGTGTACTAAAATTCTATCTAACATTTTGTATTTCGAGTTACTTTAAAATAAAGAATGCCAACTTTAGAACCATATAAATGAGTTATTGGCAATACTTTTTTTATGTCATTGAATGATGTGACGAGCTAGTCATTCACCTGATGTTAAGCGACACGGCCGCCCAAAACAGAACAGTGTCACTCGGAACTCCAACATGTAAAGTTTCGCATGACTGCTGCACTACGCACATCATCCTGAGACATCAGCACATTCTGGTAAAAGATTACTCGACTGTGAGATCAGATCATAAAGTCTCATTTGCCCAGTAATTTTACTAGCTACATTGCCCTTCAAACCGGAGCACAGTAGTGCTCGCACACTACTGCTTGGCAGCAGAATAACTGACAAAGCGTTGGTACCTATCTAGACGAACTTTGCAGAGAAGCCCTACCACCTAGTAAATATTGAAAAAATAAAATTGTGCATTAATGGAAACAGTAAGTTGCATTCCCAATTTATTCAGTCCACTGGTGGGTCAGTGGAAACTTTAATGCTGGCAAAACTAAAGATACGATCGTTAGGAATCGTAATCTAGTCTCTATTCCAAATCCAATACACGTACCCAACTGCAGTTATCCAAAACGAACTAACAAGCGGAAACAGCGCTTTAAGATTTGCATAGAAACCGTTGCTGCAATGTCAAATATACAGTTGATACAGTACTGGAACCTATTAGAAAAAAAATCAAAATCAATTGTTGCTTGTAAAATTTCTTAGCGGTATCATGCTCGTTAATAGAATTTTCTGGAGATATTTACTTTCATTAGAGTTTAAAGTAATCTCTACTATATTACTATAATGAACCTACCTACTTTAACAGTTTAGTTAGTTTAGTTTCTTCATAAGTACTTATTTAGCGTACCTATGAATTTTTTTAAATTTTAGTCCTATAGTTTGTTTTTATTGTTGCCACTCACAAAATTATCTTTAGTTCACTGTGTTTCTCCATATTTATGTTAGGTTAATTTACACCAGAGTCCCCAAGATACAGGCTTAGTGCTTAGTTTGGGACTCATAGTTAAGTATAGTTTGAAGGAAATGTTTATTAACAAATAATATTAACAAATAGTAACATTTAATTTTGGCAATAAATTATCTTATCTATCTATCAGTTACCTTATCTAATCTCTAAAGTTTACGTACTGAGAACATTTCTAGTACATGATGTCCTATTGGTAGTGACAGCACATTAAGCGCTGCACAGCGATCTAGCGCTACATTGTAACGCACTCACACAACTTTTCCAATAACAGCGCGACTGTATCGGTACAATTGGAGACAATAGCTTTACTAGTTGGCGTAATGTTAAACTATAATAATCTATGTGGTTACTCGGAATTCATGTCCATTTTGGCATCATTCTAAGAATGAAAATGATGTAAAGATTGTGTAGGTATTTAGATTAGGTCATCTGAATACTTATAACATAATTCCATTTTAGTCTAATGCATCAGAGTGATGCAAAATTTAACGATAATGAATCATTGAATAAGAATTTCACACTCGATTACTTATTCTAACTTTATTTGTATTTTTGTGTTTTTCTTTTTGACAGGCTTCATAGCTCAACTGATAATAGCCCTACCTTCTGAACTGTAGGTTGTGGGTTCCCAGGATAAATATTTGTGTGATGAACATCGATGTTTGTTCTGTGTCTGAGTGTTATATTGTATTCTATGTATGTGTTTACAAACGAAAAGTATCAAAGTATTCTACCAGCTATCTGGTTGACATAGCTTATGCTTTGCTTAGTTTGGGGCTAGATGGCACTGTGTGAAATGTCTAAAAATATAATTTATTTTTTATTTTTTTTTTACATCACGCTAACTGTTTAGTGAATTGTATTTAACTAAATCTATTTAGATGCTAATAACATGAACTTTTGAACGATAAGACTCAAAAACTCAAACTTAGAACTGATATTTTAGATGGTTTTGCTGAGGGTCAAACTAAACTAGAGAGAACTTTTTTGGATTTTTTTAGTGTAGCCTCTTTCTACCCCTAAGTGTACAAACTATGAACTAACGCGACTTGCGGCTATTTAAAAGTTATTGGACGCGGACAGTGGTTGTTTGTTTTATAATGCACTTTATGCCCTGTCAGCGTCTGTTTCCAGCGAAATTTGACCCGGGCGTGTTCAAGAGAAGAGTGAATAGGTATTTACTTGGCTAGCATGCTACACCTTCGATCGCATCGTCACTTCCCATCAGGTGAGAGCGTGGTCAAATGCTAGACAAGTTTGATGCAAAAAAAATAAACAAATAACACTTCCGAGAGGCTGCTGTGTCACTTGCTATGTTAAGTTAGTACTGTTTTTTGTGCTGAAGCTTTACCATCATTGCTTATGCCCGGCTGCACTAAAGGTTAACAGCTCTTAAGTTCGCACTTATCCCTTTATGACCTATACCTATATAATTTCAGTTAAATTTTTATTATAAGTGAAATGCTTTAAAAATGTATTAAATATAAATTGTAGTCATATCTAGGATTAATTAATGTACACTAGATTATGTACTCAGGATTTATTCATGAAAAATAATGATATTTGAAATTGAAAAAAAAAAAAATAACTTCAGTGCATTTGGGTACGTCCTAGAGAGATAAATGTGTACTTAAGAGCTGTCAAACTTTAATGCAGTCGGGCTTTTAGTGTGATCACTACAGCACAACATTAATATTTTTGGCGGAAATGGGTGAATACAGTTACACAAACACAGCGAGGCGATTCTATTCAGTAAATATCCATCTATAAACTGTTAAAGTTTCAAAAGTACACAGTTTTAATATCGAAACATATAAATCCAAGTTTATATAAGTATGTATATTTAATGTAGCTCTAAATTTCTTAAACGATGTTTGAGTAGGTGGTCACCTATTTTTATTTCCGAAAATAAATATCATTTCATTTAATTTCAAATAAAAAATTACAACGCTTTTAAAGCACAGAGCCTGGAGCTGTCTTGCGAATTGAGTGGGTATTTTAGCTCCAGGATATAATAGGTCTTTACCTATGAAATTGCCGTATTGCAGTACAGACTTTTTCAAACAAAAAAAAGTTTTGATTGGCTATGAATTCTAAATTCAAATTAATTTTGTTTTAAAAATATGACATTCTATTTACAATATAAGTCTTTTGTTTATTGATTAGCGTTGTATTTTCATTACATTTCAACATTTTTCCTCATAATGGATACTTTGAAATTTCGTGTAATTATGGAATATGAGTTCCGTCGTGGCACCAACGCGGCACAAACGACACGTAACATCAACGACGTTTACGGAGAGAACTGTACAAACGAACGTACAACCCGTTATTGGTTTGCTCGGTTCCGTTCTGGGAATTTTGACTTGAAAAATGAACCTCGTGGTCGTCCGGAAACTTTGGTCAACAATGATGAATTAAAGGCGATTGTGGAAGCTGATGAATCTCAATCTACAGCTGAGCTGGCAGCAGCTTTTGATGTTAGCATCAAAACAATATTGGTCCATTTGCGATAGATTGGCAAGATAAAAAAGCTTGATAGATGGGTGCCCCACGAACTTAACGATCGCCAGCGCAACGTACGCGTCGAGACTTGCCTTGCGCTGCTTAACAGGCACAGAAATTAAGGAATTTTGAACCGAATTTTTACGTGCGACGAAAAATGGACTCTTTTTGACAATCGAAAGCGCTCAGCAAGTGGGTAGATCCTGGTTCGGTACCAAAGCAATGTGCAAAACGAAAAATGACCCCTAGAAAGGTGATGGTCACAGTTTGGTGGTCTAGTGCTGGTGTGATTTTCATCATAGCTTTTTACAAAACGGTGAGAGCATTACTGCAGATGTGTACATTGAAGAACTGACCACAATGATGGCGAAACTCGCACGTCTGCAACCAGCTTTGGTCAATCGGTCGTCTCCACTGCTACTTCACGACAACGCGCGACCCCATACTGCACAACAGACCGTCTCTAAGCTGCATGAGTTGGGTTTGGAAGCTCTCCCTCATCCGCCATACTCACCAGATCTTGCGCCTACCGAATATTACTTTTTCCCAAATTTGGACAACTTTTTAGCGGGAAAAAAATTCAATTCCCGAGAGGCAGTACAAAACGGCTTTGAAGAGTTTGTTGTCTCCCGTCCTGCTGATTTTTTCAAGAAGGGCATCCATAAACTGCCACAGCGTTGGCAAAGATGCATTGATTGCAGGGGTGATTACTTTGAATAAAAGAAATAAATAAATTCGAAAAAAAAATACTTTAACTTTTTTCAAACAAAACGGCAATTTCATAGGTAAAGACCTAATATAAATAAATATGTTCATATTTTACACACATAGAATACAATATAACCAGACTTAGAACTAAAATCGATGTTCATCACACAAATGTTTGTTCTAGGTTAGGAATCGAATGCACAACTTGCAGCTCAGAAGGCAGGGTTACTACCAACTGAGCTATCGGGCCAGTCATCCAGGATGTCTTAAAAATGCAAATGCACATAAATATCAAATATCATAGCTCGCCGTGTATATTTGCCAGTAATATAATAGAACCCTTTCTCCAACATGGCTCGCTCTATAAAAACATCCATAACTATATCGCGAACATGAAATCCGATGCGTAATCGTATCGATATTACGGTCATATCGATTCCGTCCATTCGATACTGGCGGAATCGATTCATGAATATATATTACACGTTCGACGTAACATATATAATATTTGTGAGTCCTGATTGTTTGTTAGAGAGTGCCTAGCTTTAGAGGGCAAGAGGGTCACTTATTAATGATGTCTAATCAATTTGCTAAAACATAATTACGGGAAATTTAATACGGCAAAAAAGTGATTTTTCTTATTATGACTTTTTGGTGTTGTAGAACATGTGTCAGCCACCAACCCGCACTTGATCAGACAGCTGTATTATCCACTACAGTGTCTAGAAAGAGAAAGAAAAAGCCTGATATATTGATTTTGCTATAGTTTGTCTATAGAAGTCAATTTAAAAATCAGACAAATACGTTTTAATACTGTCAAATGTGTTGTTGACAGCCTCTGTGGTGTGGTTGGCTCATAACCCGGAGGCGGTGGGTTCGATTCCCGTGACAGGACTAGTATTTGTGCACATAAAAAAAAGCGCAAATACTTGTTCTGAGTTTGTGTGTTGTGGGACCATGGTCCTCGTAGTTCCTAGGTCCCTAAATACAGGGAAGCCTAGTAAGGGTCCAGGATATCTATGTATGTAATCGTTGGGCGTTATTTATTATTAATATTTCAATAAAACTCTGTCCTTTTTTATATAATTGTTGTGGATCAAGTATATGGTGGACAAAATGAGTCTACAAAGAGTTCAAATGGCAGAATTATCCAGAAGAAGCAAACATGTTTACCATTTTGAAGCAAAAGCTAAGCTAAGATAGAACAGATAAAGAAATTGAGTTGTGAATCGCAGATAGAAGGTTTCAGTGCTCATCTAACTAAGTAACAATCTCAAATTAATAGTCTCTCGCCTTCTTTTTTTTGTGGACATCTCACACAACGCCATCTAGCCCCAAACTAAGCAAAGCTTGTACTATGGGAACCAGATAACTGATACAATACTTAGATACTTTTTGTTTGTAAATACATACATAGAATACAATATAACACCCAGACACAGAACAAAGATCGATGTTCATCACACAAATGTTTGTCCTGGATGGGAATCGAACCCACAACCCGCAGTTCAGAAGGCAGGGTCACTACCAACTGAGCTATCGGGCCAGTCATGTCTGTCACATTTAACAACACAAAGCTATACACCACGACTCAAAAGAAAACAAAAGACACAAGAAAAGAAACAATTGAAAAGTAGAATCCCTGATATACATTACAGTGATGTGCAGTCTAAAAGAACATATTTGCGCTTTAGTTTCCTCACTTGAGATCCCATTCATAATCTAAGCGTAGCTGGCATCCTTCGATCATACTGACACATTACCCGTAGTACCTACATGTATAATATTGAATACCCAGATAGATATAGTATAGTGACAGCCTCTGCGGTATAGTGGTTGAGCGGATTGGCTTATGACCAAGAGGTGGCGAGTTCGATTCCCGCAGCAGGACAAATATTTGTACACAGAAAAAGCACAAACACTAGTTCTATGTGAGTGTTGTGGGACCATGGTCCTAAAGTTTCTAAACACAGGGAATCCTAGTTGGGGTCCAGAATCTATGATGTGTTCGTTGGGCATTATTATTATTATGGTATTGTAGTAGCTGTACTGGGATTTTATATCAATGTTGTATGAAATTGTTAGCGACATGCGTCGCTAGGAATTTCATATTTGACGGTACCATATTAGGTATAGGAATGTACTTTCAAATAAACTTAAACTATACAAATACCATTGATAAATAAATAAAAATGAGTGTGTTTTAGACCACACAACTGGAGTAAAACTTCTTTAGCTCCATCTATCGGCCGGTATAAATTTGTTTGCTTTGTTTAATGTTAATGTCATCTTGACAATTGTAAATTGTAATTTTACTGGACATACCAACATAATAATAAAATTTTAAGACTTTTTTTTGTTTTGGCTCCACACTTTTGTGTATTTAGCCAGTGTCAAGTAATTGATATTTTTCAAGTTAATGATATTTCACGTAAATAATGTGTCACTTCCCAGTCGAATTCATCAAGTCAAGTCAGAGTCAAGTCATAGTCTAGTTTAGTCAAGTCATACTCCTAGTAAAGTGGTGTCAACTTTACCAGAAGCTTCTATGGAGTTTTGGAAACAACACGAAAAAAAAACGTTTCACCATCATTATACCACTTTCCCACACTCATGCCTGTAATCCAGCACCAAACGAATAAAATGCCACCAATTTTATGCACTAACACTGAAAATAACACAAGTTTTGGAAAATAAAATAATGCGGTAACGTGATCTTTTTCGTTTTCCCGCCAAAACCCCGAGACATTTTTAACTTTTGACAATGGAGATCTACGTTAACCAACAACTTTCAAATTCCGTACGCCTCACCAGCTTACTCCCCAAGCCAAGCGTGCGTAAAGAAGTTTTACTTCAAAAATAAAAACAATGGACTGCCTGTTTCATCTCATTACTTGTAACATCGTTCTATAAACGAAGTAGGCCATAACCGGCATGAAACATAACAGAAAATAGAATCCCCAATAAATCCCCATACACTCTAAATAACCCTATATAGACAATAGTAGCTTAAACTAGTATGGCGAACATCGACTACGCGCTGTTACAGCGATAACCGAACGATAATGCAACGTTACGTATGCGGCTCGCGCGATCTTTTATTATTATATCCACATATTGACTTTGCGTTGTCTATCCCCCACCCCCCTTCCCCGGGTGGTTGGGAGAAGATGTAGTCGCGAAGTAGACACATGTACCCGGTTGGTATAAGCAGTAAGGGTACTCGCATCAGTTGGAGTTTCTCACTTTACGCAGTCTCAACTACGGAAGTCAATTATAGATACTAGTGATCAGGTTAATATAACAGGATTCTTTTGTTAGTAATTTTAAGAAGATTTTCATTCCTAAATTATATCGCATATAGCATTACTGAAGTAAAATTCCTTACGCACGCTTGACTTGGAGAGTAAGCTAGTGCATGCAAGGCGAACGGAAGTTGAAGTTTCACGTGATCTACGCGAACAAATTTCATTGTCAAGACAACAAATTTAAAAATTGTGTATTATTATAATGGTATGTCCGGTAAAATGATAATTTACAATTGTCAAGATGGCGACATTAGCATTAAACAAAGCAAAAACAAAGCTATACCAGCCGATAGATGGAGCTAAGCTAAAGATATTTTACTTCAGTCACGTGGTTTAAAGCACACTCGTTTTTGTTCCTATCTAAGTTTCAACATACTAAATGATTTGTGAAGTAATTAGTGTTATAGCTAATTTAATTAATCAAAGTAGGTACCTACGTTTGCCTGTATTTTAATAGTATAAATAAAAATATTTCCAATATAAAAACATCATAATAAACTAATAAGGTAAATAATTAAAAACATATTCTAATTATTTCAAAATGAATCTTGTTGACTACAACTTTGAACAAATCGTTTATACTGTTCCTATTGTGATGTAGCACAAAGCAGACACATGTAGCGGTACCAATCGATACCAGATAATGCGTTTTGGATTGGCTTCGTGCATGTGCCGCTCGAATTATAGGACCCGGTAGTTTTGATTACATATTAATTGTCTTTTGTTGGGATTTGTTGATGAAAAGATAAATACATGCTTTGTTGGCTACACGTCGCTGCTGCGGCGTGGAGTCAGCTAAGAACTTGTAACTTTATGATCCATTTCTTGAAAGTTATATCATAAATAATAATAACTCCCAACGGTCACATACATAGACCCTGGACCCTAACTAGGAGTCCCTGTGTCTAGGGATCCAGGAACTACGAGGACCATCGTCCCACAACACCCAGACTCAGAACAAGTATTTGTGCTATTTTTCTGTGCACAAATACTTGTCCTGCCGCAGGAATCGAACCCATCGCCTCCGGGCTATGAGCCGACTTGCTTAGATACGTATTTATTTATTCTATTAAAGGATTGATTACATTAAGTACTTTTAATGCTAATTAGAATGATAAGGGACCGAATAAAATTGCATTTATTATTATTATTTATTTTCAAAGTAACGCCCCGCGTACTATTGATCTATTTTCCCGTGAAAATTTTAATTTTCCGCAATCATGAATCCTAAGAGATAAAGTGTATAATTCCGGCAGTATTAACAATCCATGTGTAAAACTTCATCAAAATCAATTCAGTCCGCTTTAGCGTGAAAGTGAAACAATGAAATTATTTGAATTCAAATTACGAACGTTCTGCATTTATTATAAAGTAAGACACGTGTTTTGTATTGAATCGACACATGCTAAAATTAATATGACATTACAACGTATCCTAATTATAAGTAAATAATCTAATTACATTATATTACAACGTATCCTAATCATAAACTTTAATTAAATTTAATAATTGCTAAAAATGTTCTGTCAATGTCACGAAACAAAACAAGACAGTATTAATTAAAAAGTAGCGTTTATCAGTAAATCTGTCTGTGTTTTCATACAGCCTGCATCAAACTTGTGATGTAAAGTAACGTGAATTTGAGAAAGATGGTCCTCATAAAACGGTCGTTTCTTCACATATCTGCAAGAATCCTTCCCCCCCCCCGAGCGTCCTGTGAGCCAATAAAAGGCGAGTACCGTGAACATAGAACAACGATATGAAGCGGCGGCGTCACGCGGACACAATCGATAGAACATTATTCATACGACGCCGCGCGCCGCTCGGGTTTCGAACACACGCAGCCGTAGAGATGCCTGGGACATTTCACTTAAAAATTTACTTTTTGCGATGATGATTTTGACATGATATTTGGCACATGAAACCCACCTAAAACATAAATCACACTATCACACTAATATTATAAAGGCGAAAGTTCGTATGTGTGTATGTTTGTTTTTTACTAGGTGGTAGGACTTTACTGCAAAGTTCGTCTAGGTAGGTACCACCGCTTTGCCAGTTATTCTGCCGCCAAGTAGTAGTGCGCAAGCACTGCTGTGTTCCGGTTTGAAGGGCACTGTAGCTAGTGAAATTACTGGGCAAATGAGACTTTATGATCTGATCTCACAGTTTAGTAATCTTATTACTAGATTGTGCTGATGTCTCTGGATGACGTGCGCAGTGCAGTGTCACGCGAACCTCTATACTTTAGAGTTCCGAGTGACACTGCAGCTGGTATGGGCAGCCGTGTCGTTTAGTCGGTACCAAGATAGCTTATACATTGGATTAACATATAGGCTACATTTTATCCCAGAAAGGTAAAATGTTCCCGTGGGATAAGCATATAATTGAAATACTTTTTATCCGCGGATGAAACCGCGGGGCGCAACTAGTAATACATAAATGGCTTTTGGAATCATACAGCTGTCAGTTTCGTACAGAGACGGGCGTCGATGTGTGCTCGCAATTCGGTAAATAAACATTGGAGTAAGTATAAATGTATTTACGAAATATATGCATAGTAGATTTTAATAGTTAGAAAACTCTCATGTAAATAATACAGCTGTGTCCCACACATTTTTTTTCTTTTTCGTGTATATGTTAGCCTCGGTATCAGATTTTTGAAGGCTTCCGCCAACCACTGGTACCACGACTTCCTGGGACCATGGTTGGACTTGCAAATACTTATTAAAGCAGATACTTATTGGACTATAATAACCGCAAACATCACTTACATTTTCGCCTCATTTCAATTATGTATTTCTAAATATTTATAACTCAAAGGTGACTGACTGACAGACTGACAGACATAGTGATCTATCAACGCACAGCCCAAACCACTGGACGGATCGTGCTGAAATTTGGCATGCAGGTAGATGTTATGACGTAGGCATTCGCTAAGAAAGGATTTTTCGAAATTTCACCCTTAAAAGTGAAATGGGTGGTTGAATTATTTTCCCATAGGCCACGCCGCGGGCGAAGCTGCGGGCAGAAGCTCGTTTTAAATAAATATGAATGTCTGTGTTCTGCATGTGATCTTCCCCTAGCATTAAATTTGTTTAAGCTGTTCAATAATCTGAAAATAGTATTGTGGATTGCATTATTATTAAGTTTAACATGATTGTATTTTAGATTAATATTCATAATGCACGATGTTTACTATTCCTAATAAAGAAAATTATAATAATATAAAAAAAAACTTTGACGATGAGTTAAGAACGGCTAGTTAAGCTTTTATTGTGGACACTCCAAAACCTATGAAGTTATGATAAAATTAGAACCGACAAACTAAATGCAATGGTTAAATAAAGTAATAGTACTTAAAATAAAACTTCAAATGTACAATAACCTAATTTTAAGTACCTAATATAATTTTGACTTGTAAAAGTGCTAAAAATGGCCTATTTGCAATAAATCTTTTGACTTTGACTTTGACAAATGAGATTTTCATTATATTAATAAAAGATTGATACATTTTTATTTTTAATTATTTTTATCGTCCCGTCGACTCCACTCCCGTGCTGTCCTAAACAACTCTCACCGCCACCCGCGCCGTGTCGCGGCGAGACGCGACATCGCGATATTGTACCATCTCTCTCTATTCCGCCGTCTTCAAATATGATAACGACATAAACTATTTGAATATATTTTGTGCGTGTTGTTACATTTTAGATTTTTTTTGTAAAATATCTATCTATACATATCAAAGTCCTGACTAACTGAATGACTTATATATCAACGCACAGCCAAAGCTGCTGGTCTTAGAGACTTGGAATTGGTTTTTTCAAAATTCCATCCCTAAGAGGGTGAAATGGGTGGTTGAATTATCTATGAAAAAACTTCTCGTTTCCTATAGGCCACGCGGGTGAAGCCACGAGCAGAAGCTAGTAGTCTATAAAATAAATAAGAATATTGTCGCCAATGTAGGATGTAGAATTTTTGAAGTAAAACTTCTTTACTCACGGTTGACTTGGGGAGTAAGCTGGTGAATGCGAGACGAGCAATCAAAGTTGGTTCACGTAGATCTTCATTGTTAATAATAGGTCTTTACCTATGAAATTGCCGTTTTGCAGTACAGACTTTTTCAAACAAAAAAAAGTTTTGATTGGCTATGAATTCTAAATTCAAATTAATTTTGTTTTAAAAATATGACATTCTATTTACAATATGAGTCTTTTGTTTATTGATTAGCGTTGTATTTTCATTACATTTCAACATTTTTCCTCATAATGGATACTTTGAAATTTCGTGTAATTATGGAATATGAGTTCCGTCGTGGCACCAACGCGGCACAAACGACACGTAACATCAACGACGTTTACGGAGAGAACTGTACAAACGAACGTACAACCCGTTATTGGTTTGCTCGGTTCCGTTCTGGGAATTTTGACTTGAAAAATAAACCTCGTGGTCGTCCGGAAACTTTGGTCAACAATGATGAATTAAAGGCGATTGTGGAAGCTGATGAATCTCAATCTACAGCTGAGCTGGCAGCAGCTTTTGATGTTAGCATCAAAACAATATTGGTCCATTTGCGACAGATTGGCAAGATAAAAAAGCTTGATAGATGGGTGCCCCACGAACTTAACGATCGCCAGCGCAACGTACGCGTCGAGACTTGCCTTGCGCTGCTTAACAGGCACAGAAATTAAGGAATTTTGAACCGAATTGTTACGTGCGACGAAAAACGGATTCTTTTTGACAATCGAAAGCGCTCAGCAAGTTGGTTAGATCCTGGTTCGGTACCAAAGCAATGTGCAAAACGAAAAATGACCCCTAGAAAGGTGATGGTCACAGTTTGGTGGTCTAGTGCTGGTGTTATTCATCATAGCTTTTTACAAAACGGCGAGAGCATTACTGCAGATGTGTACATTGAAAGACTGACCACAATGATGGTGAAACTCGCACGTCTGCAACCAGCTTTGGTCAATCGGTCGTCTCCACTGCTACTTCACGACAACGCGCGACCCCATACTGCACAACAGACCGTCTCTAAGCTGCATGAGTTGGGTTTGGAAGCTCTCCCTCATCCGCCATACTCACCAGATCTTGCGCCTACCGACTATTACTTTTTCCAAAATTTGGACAACTTTTCAGCGGGAAAAAAATTCAATTCCCGAGAGTAAGTACAAAACGCCTTTGAAGAGTTTGTTGTCTCCAGTCCTGCTGATTTTTTCAAGAAAGGCATCCATAAACTGCCGCAGCGTTGGCAAAGATGCATTGATTGCAGGGGTGATTACTTTGAATAAAAGAAATAAATAACTTCGAAAAAAAAAATACTTTAACTTTTTCAAACAAAACGGCAATTTCATATGTAAAGACCTAATATAACAAAGTCCGCCCGGTGACGCTGTAAAGGCTGGTAGAGACCAATAGCATTAGCTTGTTAAAAAAAAACTGTTGAAGGTGGACGGAAGTTGAAGTTGCTTTACCTAGATATCCATTGCAATACGAAAAAGTTTTCTTTATATATCCGTTCATAAATTTGACATATTGAATATTTGACGTTTCAATCAAATTACTAAGTTAGTTAGTACCTAGGTATAATAATTATCTATCTCGTTTATATTTCAAATTATAAATAATGAAATTGTCATAATAATCAACATTCCTAAAATTATCTTAACGACATCGCTATCTAATTATAATTACAGATGATTTAATCTAAGCTTCCGAATTAGTGATGCGAGAGTCGTCGTAATTTGATGGTTATCAACCAAAGCCGGCATAATCGACATCAAGTAAGGCGACTCTAAGATGAAAATCGATTAAAAATAAACGAATAAAATAAATGAATCCATGAGACGAAACTATAAAATCGATTGAACCGACACCTCACTAAGCACCGTGTCCAAACGTTACAATTAACTGGCCGCCAATAATACCTATTTATCTTAATACCATCTAGAATTAATATATCACTCTCGGGTAGGCATAACACGGCCAATCTGTCCATCCGTCCGATTGACAAATGAAACCGTCACTCGGAGAAATTAAATACTCTCCGATAATTATCTACGCGCGTAGCACAAATCGATTCTTATATTAACAGGGAAAGGGATTAAATCGAATTGACAATCGGATTTTATTACAACCTTCTGTAATTTCGTCGCGCTTCAATATCGGTGTGTCTTAATTACCAATGGTAGTTAGTCTAAAACAATCTCAAATCCTTTAGCATAAGATTCAAAGTAAATTAGCTGTATTTGAAGGTTAGGATACATAGTGGAGTGGATGGTCATGTCAAAATGGTAATGATTGGGGCGACAAGCGGAATGCCGTCGAGCCGTAGGTAGCGGATGGTTCTATAATGACATTAGTAACGCTAATGAGCTTTTAAATCGGTCGGGAGCTGCGAGATAAGATACGGGATCTGTTAATGCTTGTAATGTTGCAAGACCATGAGAATTGCTTTAGGATGTATCTACGTAAGTGCCTGTACAGCATACCCTCCCGTGGCATTATTAGAAAACCAATAGGAACAATTTAGTGACGTGCTTTGGAGGGCGAGTTAAACAAAGTCAGAAGTATTATCTTAAACTTCATAGGCATTTGCTGCACAATTAATAAACAACCTCCAGATATGTTTCCTGTTTCACAGTATATCGGCTATAGTTTCGTGTTATTCACTCCGCTGCCGAAGATCAACTGAACTAACTGAACAACGTTCTGCCCTTTTTAAAGAGGCGACGGAACAAGTTTCGGCCATGACAGTCGACAACAACGCCACCTGGTGGCAAGTCACCAAACCATCCAAGTCAATTACACTATTCAATAATACTCTTTTGACGTTAAATATTGTAAATTACTTTACTAACTATAGCAACTCTTTTACATTTAATGTGTGTAATGTGTAAATAATCCTATATTGTTAACAGAAGCATAAAGTGGTTTGAAAATTCTGATTTCAAAGACATGGAGTTCCATGATAAGGTACCTACAGTTGTACCTTGCATAATGCAGATAGAAGAAAAAGGAAAATAAAGAATGAAAGGAAAGAAACAAGGTAAGAGTAATTAGAGTAGAACAGGAGAAAGACAATAGTGTCCGCCCAGTGACGCTATAATCCACCCGGTGACGCTGTAAAGGTAGGTAGAGACCAACAGCATTACCCATGCTCAAATTATACAATATTGTGTATTGCACGCGCCAGGGGCCAGATAGTTGCTTGGCTGCAAGGCTGAACAAAACATTCTAAAAACACGCTGCTACCTCTACACTACATCCTGAAACAAAAATATCTTAAACTTTAGTTCCTTAATTCACTTTTTCAACTAACCAATTTGTCACGATCCCATTACTTGTAGTAATTAATCAGGAGGTAAGATCACGAGGCGCATGATTGGAGATGGAGCGATAGGCTAATGCGGCCGTGAGAGAACTTATAGTACGACGCAAGTCTTGCTGAGGTCCTGCATGCTGTTGCTAGTTTCTGGACATTAGTACATTGACTGGTACAAAAGGTAAGTATTTGAAGTAAAACTTCTTTACGCACGCTTGACTTGGAGAGTAAGCTGGTGAATGCGTGACGAGGCGAACGGAAGTTAAGAGGGAGATATAAGTTGGTGAATATAAAAAAAGAGTTAGTAAAAAGAGAGAAAATTACTGTAGGGGCCAGAGAGAAGGCGGGCTGTACTGGTTCACGTAGACCATTATCAACAAATAAAGTTAAAAATTACTTAAAATTTGTATTATTATGTTAATATGTCGGGTAAAATATCAATTTACAATTTTCAAGATGACTTCATTAACATTAAACAAAGCAAAAACAAAATTATACCGGCCGATAGATGGAGCTAAGTATGTAATCATTGGGCGTTATTTTTTTTTTAACTATAGAAGTTTTAGTTTAGCCGTATAGTCTAAAGCACACTCGTTTTTCTTTCCTCAAACTCCCGGAACTTCTCGTGTTTCTAAGAAGTAAACTGTTTATACAGTTTCAGAACCCAGTACTAGGTAACTAGTATAGGTAAGTGTTGGTCATTAATTTAGTTTCTTCTAAAGATTTCATAGATGAAGCCTGTAACGCGATCTATACATACGCTGCTCTCTAGATCATTTCGCAGGCTGCGCATCAAACCGTTATTGTAGCTAGCATTGTAGACAGCCTCTGTGGCGTGGTGGTTGAGTAGGTCGGCTCATGATTCGGACGTTGCGGGACAAATATTTGCGCACAGAAAAAAAAAGTGGAAATACTTGTTCTGCGTCTGGGTGTTGTGGGACCATGGTCCTTATAGTTTCTGGTCCCTAAAGACAGAGGATCTTAGTTAGGGTCCAGGATGTATGTGATCGTTGGGCGTTATTATTATTATTACAAACTTATTCATGTCTCAATATAATTACTTAGTAACAATTTAAATTTGCCAACGAATGGGAAATGGCGTGATTTGCGCCTAATTTAAGTGGATTACTTCCGAGAAGATATTAGCTAGATTTCACGTCAATACTTGTTGTGCAATAATAATAATAACGCCCAACGATCACATACATAGCTCCTGGATCCTAACTAGGATTCCGTTTCTAGGGGCCCAGGAACTACGAGAACCATGGTCCCACAACACCCAGACTCAGAACAAGTATTTGCGGTTTTTTTTCTGTGCACAAATACTTGCTCTGCTGTGGGAATCGAACCCGCCGCCTCCGGCTTATAAGCCGACCTGCTGAACCATCACACCACAGAGTCCGTCTCTTAGTAATTGTAACTGGCTCTTAGTCATCTTGTTCTATCTATAACTCTATCTTTATTGATTATAATTGGAACTAATAAGAACAAGGGCACGTTTTCACAACAAATTAAACCATCCGTTTAATCGCGCGATTTAATTACGAGATCAATAATAAATAGCCTGGCTAATGAAGTGGGCTCCAAAAAGGGCGTTTAACCGTTCCGTCGCAAACTGCCGGATTAAGCCGCGGTTCCGTTTACATTAATTATAATATTAATTATTAGCTAACTCGTGTCGCTTACCCTCTAGGGACGTGACCAGAATGTACCGTCGGCAGCGAGAGATGCTGCGCGAAGAATGTTGTAAGGACAGAAAGATAAATAAAATAAAAGTTACGCCACGTTTGCAAAAGTAGGAATTTTGGCGGAAAACGAGAAAGAGCGCTTCACCGCATTGTATTATTTTCCAAAACTCGTGTTATTTTCAGTGTTAGTGCATAAAATTGGTGGCATTTTATTTGTTAAGTTCTTAATTTGTTAAGGCATGAGTGTGGGAATTGGTATAATGATAGTGAAACGTTTCTTTTCGTGTTGTTTCCAAAACTCCATAGAAGCTTCAAGTAAAGTTGCCACCGCTTTACTAGGTGTATGACTAAACTATGACTTTGCTCGATGACTTGGTCTGTGACTTGACAAATAGGTATATGCATAAAATATCATAAACTTGAGAAATTATCATTTACTTGACACTGGCTAAATACAAAAAAGTGTGGAGCAAAAAAAAAAGAAACAGCAAGGTTATGTCAATATTTTTTTAATCATAATGATTAAAAAAGGGTGAGACCAATTTTAATCACCTTATGTGCGATTTTCAATGGCTGGATAAATGTTATTCAACTAACAATTATAATCTGACTAAAATAAAAGTATCATTATTACTGCAGTGTTCACTACAAAATCATTCTTTTATTTTCATTGTGTTTTGTTTTATCCAATGAATAGCTTTTATCGACAGCCTCTGTGGTGTGGTGGTTGAGCAGGTCGGCTCATAACCCGGAGGTAGCGGGTTCGATTCCCGCGGCAGGACAAGTATTTGTGCACAGAAAAAAAAAAAGTGCAAATACTTGTTCTGAGTCTGGGTGTTGTGGGACCATGGTCCTCGTAGTTCCTGGGTCCCTAGACACAGGGAATCCTAGTTAGGGTCCAGGATCTATGTATGTGATCGTTGGGCGTTATTATATTATTATATTATATTGAAAAACCGCGACTTAATTTCATACTGATAAGTTCTTGGATGACAAACGTTTTATTTTAGTAATTTTAATTTATCTCTAAGTATATCGACTTAAATAAAAAAGAATTTTTGGTTCAGTTTATAAATAACTAGCTTCTGCCCGCAGTTTCGCCCACGTGGCCTATAGGAAACAAAGAAGAAATTTTTTCATACATAATTCAACCACCCATTTCACCCTTTTAGAGATGGAATTTTGAAAAACCCTTTCTAGTGGATACCTACATTTTACAAAGAATACACCCTCCAAATTTCAAGTCTCTAGGACCAGTGGTTTAGGCTGTACTTTAAGTCAGTCAGTCAGCACTGTGAATTTTATATGTATAGTAATTTTACATGGAGTCCTAAAGTAACAAACATCAAAATTACAACGGAATTGAGAACCTCCTATTTTCGTTGAAGTTGGTTGAAAAGCACTATAAGCCTTACTAATAAATGTCCTGTACTGTTTTTTCTTGTGACATTTCACTTCAGAGAGAAGGGGACAAGACATTTTAAAGTATTGATTAAAAACTACCTAACGTGTGGTAATAGCGGTATATGTAGAGGAAAAAGGCAAGTTTAATCATTGTTTAACATATGGCAGACTACTTTTTATTATAATCTATAAACAAAAGCGTTGCTATATAACAAACGTAAAGCGTAAGAAACCGATTTCAGACTTATAAGGTTTTCTCATGGATGCTATTGTCAGAACTAGACCCAATTGAAATGGGACCACACGGGAAGCACCAAAATCCATATAAAAAAGAATCATCAAAATCGGTTTACACAGTCAAAAGTTCTGAAGTAATAAATAACACTTTTATTTGACCAAAGCTAAATTTAAACTTAGTAACTAGCTGAAGTAACAAACATAAAAAACAGCCGAATTGAAAACCTCCTCCTTTTTTGAAGTCGGTTGAAAAGTACTAAAGCTACAAAATTTCAATTTCTTTCATTTGTTTTGAAAAAAAAAAAAAAAAAAACCAGTGAACCTTCCAATATTTAATACAACAGAAATATTCTTACTAATAAAATATCAATCAAACTGAAAATAATTGTATTCACAGCACAATCCCATAAACCCATTAAGCCTCCGATTGTTTTGCGCGCTGTACTTTAAACTCGCACATAAGCCCGAAGACACAGCGACATCTGCCGGCGTAATTGAGGGATTACTTACATAATTGAAACCGCGCGATAGGGACAGACAATCGCATTTCAAATACGAATGAAAGAGACGACGTGCATCACTCAACGCCGTCTCAAAACGGGACGGTTAACAGCGTGTCTTCTTGTATATTGTATTATCTTACGTTTTATGCCCTATTAATCTTGCTTTGAGCGCTCGCATTCGAATGTACACCTTGCGCGTTTGAGTTTAAGTTGATTTTACTCTGAGTGATTTTAGATACAGGGTGGTGCAATAAATAATTGTTTGCCCGCGTAAAACTGGAGTGTTCGCGTTTATTCGACGTCAAGTGCTGGTGTCGTTTTGTTGTTTGAAGACGTCAAGGTAATCTCGGATAACGAGCGCCTTCAGCTTTCGTCGTAAACAGGCCGTTGTGATGGATCAGTTGATTCAACATTGTAAAGTAACGCGTTGAATCAACATCTAGTTGATGTTGACGAATGTTTCTGACGCGATTTGTAGATATATATAGATACGAGCTACTCACAGAACGCGATTTATGTCTGTAACTTTAAGACTCCGTCATTTTTAACCACTAATATTGAAAAATGAGAGGGACGTCTGTTTATAGTGTGTGTCATTACGTATTTCCCAAACAGATTTGAATAGTCCAACAGTTCAGTTAGTAGCAACCCTGCCTTCTGAACTGTAGGTTGTAAGTTCGATTCCCACCGAAGACAAATGTTTGTGTGATGAACATCAATGCTTGTTCTTTGTCTGGGTACTATATATTTTTAGACTCAATGACATTTGTACATAATATTTAATACTCGATATTAAATTACTCGATACTTGATACAGAATTCTCAATACTCAATATTCATTTACTTATAAACTATGTTTACGCCTCAAATTTATCAATAAGTAGATTAAATAACCGTAGTGTATTTAATCACAATGTATTTGAGATAATAGGTCTTTACCTATGAAATTGCCGTATTGCAGTACAGACTTTTTCATACAAAAAATTTTTTTGATTGGCTCTGAATTCTAAATTCAAATTAATTTTGTTTTAAAAATATGACATTCTATTTACAATATAAGTCTTTTGTTTATTGATTAGCGTTGTATTTTCATTACATTTCAACATTTTTCCTCATAATGGATACTTTGAAATTTCGTGTAATTATGGAATATGAGTTCCGTCGTGGCACCAACGCGGCACAAACGACACGTAACATCAACGACGTTTACGGAGAGAACTGTACAAACGAACGTACAACCCGTTATTGGTTTTCTCGGTTCCGTTCTGGGAATTTTGACTTGAAAAATGAACCTCGTGGTCGTCCGGAAACTTTGGTCAACAATGATGAATTAAAGGCGATTGTGGAAGCTGATGAATCTCAATCTACAGCTGAGCTGGCAGCACCTTTTGATGTTAGCATCAAAACAATATTGGTCCATTTGCGACAGATTGGCAAGATAAAAAAGCTTGATAGATGGGTGCCCCACGAACTTAACGATCGCCAGCGCAACGTACGCGTCGAGACTTGCCTTGCGCTGCTTAACAGGCACAGAAATGAAGGAATTTTGAACCGAATTGTTACGTGCGACGAAAAAATGGATTCTTTTTGACAATCGAAAGCGCTCAGCAAGTTGGTTAGATCCTGGTTCGGTACCAAAGCAATGTGCAAAACGAAAAATGACCCCTAGAAAGGTGATGGTCACAGTTTGGTGGTCTAGTGCTGGTGTGATTCATCATAGCTTTTTACAAAACGGCGAGAGCATTACGGCAGATGTGTACATTGAAGAACTGACCACAATGATGGCGAAACTCGCACGTCTGCAACCAGCTTTGGTCAATCGGTCGTCTCCACTGCTACTTCACGACAACGCGCGACCCCATACTGCACAACAGACCGTCTCTAAGCTCCATGAGTTGGGTTTGGAAGCTCTCCCTCATCCGCCATACTCACCAGATCTTGCGCCTACCGACTATTACTTTTTCCAAAATTTGGACAACTTTTCAGCGGGAAAAAAATTCAATTCCCGAGAGGCAGTACAAAACGCCTTTGAAGAGTTTGTTGTCTCCCGTCCTGCTGATTTTTTGAAGAAGGGCATCCATAAGCGTTGGTAAAGATGCATTGATTGCAGGGGTGATTACTTTGAATAAACGAAATAAATAAGTTCGAAAAAAAAAATACTTTAACTTTTTTCAAACAAAACGGCAATTTCATAGGTAAAGACCTAAATTTTACATTTGAAAACTGGTATTTTCTAATGGTATGTCGCCAGATATTTGATATACATAATCAGCTGTGTTGAAGATAATTGTTAAACAAAGCACGTGTACAGATATTAGCCATATTATAACCTAAGTAATTTTTGTTGGTGATATGGGGAGAAGGGAAAAATGGGGGAATGGGGAACGGGGGAGTCAAACTACAGACTTTAAACCGCGGCTCTTCATCAAACGGAACCAAGTGTGAACCGTAATCTAATTAAAGTATCGATTCATTCAATTCAAAGTCGAACTGAATGCTTAGATTATCGATTCTAATGCAACTCGATTGTAATGGGTAATCCGGAAATGTCAAATTTCGTGATGGATATTAATTAAATATCCCTGCGTACTTAGCTGTGGTTAGAACAGTATTCAGACACAATTTTTTTTATGACATATATGTTAGGTACAAATAATAAAAAAATTTTGCGGTATAGTAATCATAAATTGCTTTACTTATGAAAAATATATTTATTATGATTTTTTTGTCATTATATTTTGTTGATTATATATTTTCTTTATATATAAACTTCGTTAATATTGTAGTAATAAAAAGGACATTATAAAAATTTACTAAAATAAATAATTTGTTAATGAATATATTTTGTAAACAGGTCTTGCCTTAATGTTGACTTCAAGGGGTTAATTTTGTTCTATAAATAGTAATTACTACCACCTAGGAGGCGGAACCTTAAAGCGTGTCCAAATTACTAATTAAAAATCCTTGGATCTTGAACCCACAGGGCTTGGAACTCAAAATCTTATCGACCTAATTGGCTAAGCTTAAGCTAAACGGTGACAATTGCTAGCCAGTCAGAAAACTTATAATATCTGAAAACCACAACTAAAACCATTTAATATCTCTTCTAAATGGTCTACCACAGGTAACCTAGACTTATTTTACACGCTATCACATCACACTATTACACTAATATTATAAAGGAGAAAGTTTGTATGTGTGTTTGTGTGTATGTGTGTATGTTTGTTACTCCTTCACGCTCAAACGGCTGAATGGATTTAGATGAAATTCGGTACCAAGTTAGCTTATACACTGGATTATATAGGGCTACATTTTATCCCGGAATAGTGAAATTTTCCTGAGGGATGAGCAAATCATTAAAATACTTTTTATTCGTGGGTGAAACCATGGGGTGCCACTAGTGTAATAATAAATAAGGCTATCTATAACCGTCTCATATCAATATCTCAATCAATAAAAAAAGTGTCAATATCTCTACAATGCGCTAGTGAACAAAACTTAGAACATAAGTATTTTATGCTATAGGTAGCAAACGAGCATATCTCCCTCCTGATGGGAAGAGGTCACCGTAGTCTACGGACATATGTAACACTAGACATGCCACTATTACGTATATAGCGTTGCTTACCCTGTGATAATACTTTTTTGACCCTTCTTTTTTTTAAGTTTTGGCTCCAAACTTTTGTGTATTTAGCCAGTGTCAAGTAATTGATAATTTATCAAGTTATCGATATTTCACGTAAATATGTGTCAAGTCACAGTCGAAGTCATCAAGTCAAGTCACAGTCAAGTCAGTCTAGCCAAAGTCATACTCCTAGTAAAGTGGTGGCAACTTTACTTGAAGCTTCTATGGAGTTTTGGAAACAACACGAAAAGAAACGTTTCACCATCATTATACCATTTTCCCACACTCGTGCCTGTAATCCAGCACTTAACGAATAAAATTCCACCAATTTTATGCACTAACACTGAAAATAGCACAAGTTTTGGAAAATAATACAATGCGGTGACGCAATCTTTTTCGCTTTCCCGCCAAAAAACCCCTTCTTTTAAATTGCTGCTTGTTGTAGCTCTGGGAATAGAATAAAATTGCTTGCACCAATAGTGAGAAAGAGAACTTTTTTAATGAATCACATAATGTAATGGGCTTGCTATGTAATATTTGACAATTGTTATTTTACATTATAAGTACAATAACTTAATTATAAATCACACTAATATTATAAAAGGGAAAAATTATATGTGTGTATGTGTACGCTCAAACGGCTGAATGGATTTGAATGAAATTCGGTACCAAGATAGTTTATACACTGGATTAACATATAGGCTAAATTTTATCCCGGAAAAGTGAAATTTTCCCGTGGGATGAGCAAATAATTAAAAGAATTTTTATCCGCGGGAGAAACCGCGGGGCTTAACTAATATAATTGTGACTTGTGAAAGTGCTAAAAATAGCCTATTTGCAATAAATCCTTTGACTTTGACTTAGACCACTGGAAGCTCATTTAATATCTCACAAGTGCAGGTAGGAAAATACGCATAAACCGAGTGTCACTTCTGACTCAATGAAGTGAGGATGAAACGCGATAGCGGCGCTAGATCGATCGGTACAAATAAAGCTACAAACCGAGCCACAAAACGTTTCAAATCCAACTACTTACATCGAGTAGCTGTGGCCTCCGCACGCGGCATACAAACGCCTTGTTGGAAACAATAAACGTAGAGATCCCCAGAAATCCCGCAATAATAAGTCGGTGCGTGATTGATACAATGAAATCCCTTGTCGACACCGCCATTTGCATTTTTATGGCGGCCGCCCCCGATCCGCCCGCCCTGCGCCACGCTACGGATCTACTGAATGAAATGGGAGAGGTTCTTCTACGGTGTAGGTATACTTGGTCTGAAGGAGATTGACGCTATAATATTTATTTATATTATTATTTGCTTTTATAGTTTAAAATTATTGAAAAAGAATGAGATATAGAAGAAGAGAGACAAGGCTATGTAACGTTCTTTTCTATTTTTCTATCTTACAAGGTGTTATGATATAATTAATAGGTTTTGGCACTGCAATTCAGATAGGCAACGCTGCCAGTATGTTGGGTACGCTATCTACTGGTAGTGGGCTGGAGCATTTGGATTTTAATTCCATAAGTCAGCGTGGGCAATACATAAAAATATGTAGTCCAAATATTTTGTTATAGATTAGCTAGTGGAGCTATAAGTTGCATTTAGCGGTAGTTAGTGTGATTGAAGTACTTAATTTGGAGAATGGATTTAGTGTTGTTAGATATAAATTAATATACCTATCTAATAATAATGCAGAGTGCAATTTTTACCTGCTTCATATTTGAAAATAGAAAGAAACTTCCAGTCTGTCTCTCTGTCTATTGGTTGTTGTCTTTGTACGACTAAACTGCTCAAATGATCACGATCGTTGGTCAGTAGGACCAAGATAAGTTGAACCTTAGAGAACGATATAGAATACTATATAGTTCACTCGTGTGAAGCCCCAACGATCTAGAGCAGTGAAATACAGACCTACAATTTTTTTTTTACCGACAATGTTCATTCACAAATCATAAATCAATCTAATCATCAATCCTAAATCCAACAAAATGACGTAGTGTGTAGTATTTTTGCCACGCGTCCAAAATTGACGGATTGCCAAATCCATCCGTGACGTATACAAATCCAATAGTAAAGTAGTTACAATTAAACGCCGACATATTGGCGACCGCGACGGATCGACGCCCCGCCATCTGTCGAACGACGAGTAATACTGGCTTGCCCACATTAGACCATAGCGTAAGGGTACTTTACACGCAGGGCTGTCACCTTCACATTTATAATTTAGTTTTCAAACTTTATAAAGTTATTACTAACTTAATGATAATAACTTTATTTTAATACACTACTAGGTGGTAGGACTTTTCTGCGAAGTTTCTAGCTAGGTGCGCTTTGCCAGTTATTCTGCCGCCAAGCAGTAGTGCGCAAGCACTGCTGTGTTCCAGTTTGAAGGGTATTGTAACTAGTGAAATTACTGAGCATCTATCTCAGGATGACGTCGGCAGTGCAGAGTCACGCGAAACTCTACCGTATCGTTCCCATTACTGTTATAAAATTAATGTTTTTTGAATAAATAATAACTCATTTATATCACTAAAAGACTTTTATTATTAAAATTCGCTAATTTCGGTTTATTTTGTGACTGAATAGGCCTGCATTTAACCGCGTTCACACCTGATGTAAAGTATTATTTGTTTTTAATTGCGCGGAGTTACATTGGATAGTTACATTATTTATTTCATTTCTCTAATCTGTGTACTTATTCTATCAGATGATATAATAAAACAAATTTTTAACACTGTAATGTTGGTAATGAAGATCTACGTGAACCAACTTTAACTTCCGTTCGCCTCGCATTCACCAAATTACTCCTCAAGTCAAGCGTGTGTAAAGAACGTCGTGGTAGTCCCAAATGGTAAGATTTTGTAGTAGATACCCGCCCGATAATTCCATAGCTTGTTGAACTCCAAGCTGCCAACCCTAAGTCCATATATATCTGCGGCGTGCAGTAAGAGTCCCTCTACACTCTACACATTGTATTGTGATGGTAATGCAGACACAGTTGCGCGGCACGCGGCGCGGCGCCACGCCCACGACTAGGCACAATGCGCCCGCGGTCGGGTGCGGTCGCTAGTTAATCTTTGTAATCGCTGTGTTGATTAACGCGATAGATTTGTAGGATTTCGTTTTGTAAACAGATTGATTATAATATGTTTGCTTTTGAAAGGGTCGACGATACTTCTTTGGGCGGGTGTTTTGTTTGTGCAGTTTATTCCATATGTATTCATTTTGGGTAATTTTTCTTGTGATTAATAAATAGAGATATTTTTTCATTTTTAAAAATCCATTTAAAAAAATTAATAGTGATAAACAGCCTCTGTGATGTGGTGGAGCAGGTCAGTTCATAGCCCGGAGGCGGCGGCTTCGATTCCCGAAACAAGACAAGCATTTAGCACAGAAAAAAAAGCGCAAATACTTGTTCCACCATGGTGGAACTGGTTCTGAGTCTGGATGTTGTGGGACCATGGTACTCATAGTTCCTGGGTCGGGTGGGTAGACCCAGGGAAACCTAGTCAAGGTCCAGGATCTATGTATGTGATCGTTGGTCGTTATTATTATTTCGTTTGTGAAACACTAATGCGTAAATACATAAAACTGCGTAATCTAGACGTGAACAAAGCTAGTGGCCCTGATGGGATCCCAGCCATAGTGTTGAAAACATGCGCGCCTGAGTTGACTCCTATCTTGACACGCCTTTTTCGTCTTTCTTTAGAATCTGAACAAGTACCAAAGTCATGGAAGATTGCTAACGTGCAGCCCGTGCCTAAAAAAGGTAGTCGTGCCGACCCTGCTAACTATAGGCCAATATCAGTCACTTCCATACTCTGTAAGACTATGGAACGTGTCCTGAACAGCCGGCTCCTGGCATACCTAGAAGCAAATGATCTTTTAAGTGACCGACAGTACGGTTTTCGCCGAAATCGATCCACTGGAGACCTTCTAGCGTATGCCACGCACACATGGAGCGAGGCCATCGAGAAGTACGGAGAAACGCTTGCCGTGTCTCTCGATATCTCGAAGGCCTTCGACAGGGTCTGGCACGATAGCCTCATAAGCAAACTTCCATCATTTGGCTTGCCCCCTGGCCTGTGCAAATGGATTTCCGATTTTTTGAGGGAAAGATCCATACGAGTAGTTGTTGACGGCTGCTCGTCTGATCGATTAGCGATTAATGCTGGGGTACCTCAAGGATCGGTGCTTTCTGCAACCCTCTTCCTGCTGCATATAAATGACCTCCTGAAACCCGGTATTTTTGGGTATGCGGATGACAGCACGGTTGTAGAAAGCTACAAGTCAAGCGCTAGGGCCAGTGGTGCCGAAATTCAGACTTTAAGAGAGACCATGGTTGAGCGCATGAACTTAGCCTTGACTGCTGTCTCTGCATGGGGTGAAGCAAACTTGGTTAAGTTCAATGCAGATAAAACCCAGGCGTGTCTTTTCTCTGCAAAAAAGAGTCCGTTTGTGCTAGCTCCGACTTTCCAAGATGTTCCGATACCGATTACGGATCACCTTGAGCTTCTTGGCATGACTCTGTCATCTAACCTTAACTTCGGGTCCTTTATAGAGTCAAAGGCTAAACTAGCTGCCAAAAAGCTGGGCGTTCTCACTAAGGTCAAGCAGTACTTCGCACCTGAACAGCTTCTTAACTTATACCAAGCTCAAGTTCGATCGTGCATGGAGTACTGCTGCCACCTATGGGATGGGTCTGCTAAATATCAGCTGGAAGCCTTAGACTCTATCGAAAAGCGTGCTAAGAGGCTCATAGGTAGCGACTTGTTTGAGGCCCGACTGCAAAGCCTCGACCATAGACGCAAAGTTGCCAGTTTATCGGTCTTCTATCGAGTGCATTTTGGAGAGTGTGCATTGGAGTTGCATAATCTGATTCCGCCGTCACCGTTCCACCATCGGACAACCAGATGTACGAAAAAGCGCCACCGGTACATGGTTAATATCCCACATGTGCGAACAAAGAGATTTGGCTCCACATTTATCATGCGAACAGCCAAAGAGTGGAACGCTTTACCGGCATCCGTATTTCCCGAAAACTACAACCTTGGAGTCTTCAAATCGAGAGTGAACAGGTATCTTCTAGGCAAGCGTGTTACATCCTAGACTGCATCGTCACTTACCATCAGGTGCGATAGTGGTCAAGCGCGAGCCTATCAAACAATAAAAAAAAAAAAAAAAAAAAACTAATGTAGGATGAATTCTATACTGCTGTACAATAAGAACTATGTTCCTTAACCTCACAAATGTTTACATAACAATTGCAAAAACCAATAAAATGTAAATAAGACTTACTAAGAAGATGTAGAATAATTAACGCCTCGTCTAGAATAAGTATAATACCAAATTCTTATAAAAATATTTCCATGTCGTCCACAAACACAGCCCAAAGTCACAGGTGCCAAATATCACATCAACAAGAGCCAACCATCCCAACTGGACAGGAATAAATTCAATTATCCAACAAAACAATATCCAAACAAATTCCATTTTCGCAGATTTGCATCGAGAATCTTTCCTATCAAAGGGGGCTTATCCCAAACACCACGCAGATGCGCTGCGGAGCGAGCGGAGTGGAGCGAGCGGAGCGGAGCGAGCGGACTAGAGCGAGCGAAGTGGAGCTCAGTAGAGTGAAGTGTAAAATGTGAGGTAGACGTAAATGTACGTACAGAAACAATGCGTATGTTTCACAGTTTGGTGTGTTAAATTAAGTTGTAATTTATTTAATTTGGTACCCAAAATATAGGCTGTGCCTAGCTTGGATCTCGTAGTTAGCTGATATAGGTACAATTATTGTAGTTATAATAAATAATAATAAATAAATATTTCTAAACATTTCACACAGCGCCATCTAACAAAGCTTGCACTATGGGAACCAGATAACTTAGATACTTAAGAAAATCTATACATATAAAATTCAAAGTCCTGACTGACTGACTGACTTATATATCAACCCACAGTCTAAACCGCTGGTCCTAGAGAATTGAAATTTAGAGAGTGTGTTTTTTGTAAAGTGTAGGTATCCACTAAGAAAGGGTTTTTCGAAATTCCACCGCTAAGAGGGTGAAATGGATGGCTGAGTTATATATGAAAAAAATTCTTCTTCGTTTCCTATAGACCATGCGGGCGAAGCCACAGGCAGAAGCTAGTAATACATATATAGAAAACAATATAACACCCAGAAACAGAACAAACAACTATGTTCATCATCACAGGTTAACTTCTCTTCCCATCATTAAGGCCGCATGCTTGTTGGATACTTATAGTATTCCTTTAGTAAAAAAATATACTATTTATTAATTCCGAATTCGGCACGGTATATATAGTTGGAATTTCATCAATCTGTACTAAGAGTTTTGCTACGTCCTTTATAGTGTGAACAGTCAATGAGTGGGACAATTTGCCGTTCTTGTTTCCACCTAACTACAATCTGGGAGTCTTCAAGTCAAGAGTGAACAGGTATCTTCTAGGTAAGCATGCACCATCGTAGACCGCGTCGTCTCTTTCCATCAGTTGCGACACTGCTCAATAGCTTAGTATACAGTAATAAAAAAAAATATAAATAGATCCAGCTCATAACTTCCCACATTCCTCCATTTATCACCTATTCGGAACCCATCTGTCAGTTTCACAAATATTTACACACGGCCTATTCGCGCAAACCATCAAAATTATTTATCACCTATAAATATGGCGAGCGATCGTCACGACTACCGAACCCTAAAACGAGTCGTTAACAAAGGCAATTAGGGTTCCGTTAGAAACCGCCCAAGGAGGGCGACAATGTAAGGATAAGAGTGTATAAGAGTGTAGGTATCTGTGGTGAATGCTGATTGGTTGAATTTAATTTCAGTATATTGCTTTTAGATTGAACTTTCCGTACTTTCTACGTCAGTTTTATACATTTAATTTACTTACATATATTATGTTCTGTATATATTTTTTTTTTCTTCGGTAATCAATTTCAAACGCATTGTAAAAATACACCAAGTATTCAATAAACAATATTAATAAAGAAAAGAAAACTAAAAAAATACTTACAAAAGAAAAACGCCGTCCCATTCACCACTGGTGAATAAAAATTTGCTGGATAAAAAGTATTTATAAATTGTTATTTAAAAATCTGTCTAACTAACATGATATTTTAAAATTTAAAGAAATAGTCCTCGTGTATGTCTTATCCTGGAATCGGCTGAAGATATTTTCATGTAATTTAGTATATAGAGTCGCTTTAAGCCCTGGAAGAAGGCATAGGATGTCTATATTCTAGTCAAAAGTATGTAGTTCCTTTGGGATAAGTACCCATAACTCCGTACTTAGGGTACACGCGGGTAAGTACTCTATGTAAAACTGAAAGCCAATAAAACCGTCTAGCCCAGTTGAAAACACTATAACACATATATAATATAGACTATAATTTCTAAAATGTAAACCGAAATTTACTTTTTTCATTCAAAAAACTCTTTTTCCGAAATTCAGCTCTGAAATATCCTTCCCAATTAAATATCGCCCAGCGGCGAATGACCTCATCAATTTGTACAAAAACATTAACATAGTATATGCGAAATGCAGATGTTTCAATCGATTCAGTACTAATGAGCGGCGATTACTGCTCGCTTTGACCTGTCATCGGCCATCGATTGATCACTTTACCCTACAACCATCACACATTGAAATATCAATCTTACGCTACAACTACAGAGTTGATTTTAAATTTTAATTCCGATACTGAAACTCGAACATAATGATGTATGTACAGAATTTTGTTTCATTCGATTTTGAATTGTAGGATCAAAACATTATGGTTGAGAATTGTTAGTTTCGTTGGGAGGTAAGGTTTTAATGTTATCTGTCGGATAGATTTAGCCGAGTTTAGGCGGATATACGTCATCGAGTGCGCTGTCGCCACCGGGACCGGTTTAAAACATATCGACGGAAACAAACGTTTGACAGATTTGACAAATGCGCGCTTGTTGACCTGCTGATAGATTGTACGCTAGGTCGTGTCATTGGAACTGTTATTAAGGCGGAGTGTAAGCTGAAAATAAATATAAAAACACTTTTTTGAGGTGACGTGTCAAAATCATCATAGAAAAATAAAACTAATAAATTATTTTAAAAAATCTGACTTCAAAACCACAAATAGGCACTCAAAAAAAATTAATTAATATCTTTATTTAACTTAATTTTACTTCATACACACTACATACATACCTACCATTATCATGTATGTAGTAAGTAATACATACATAAAAATTTTATTATATTTAATTAAAATTACCAGAGTTGCTCTCTGATGTTCTCTATATAAAAAGTGACTGAAAAATTAAATAGTTATTTATACCAATAAATTTTGGAATCAGTATTCTTTCTGATATTTTAAAGTCTACTGAGGGCCGATATTTTAATATTCAGATAGTTACAATCTAAGGTTAAAAATAAAACATATAAATAACTAAACTAAATTATACCTAAGAACTTAAAATAAATAAAAACTAAAAATTTAAAAATAACCTGTTGGTAGATGGGAAAGTTCCCAAAATGCTGGCAGCATTACCAGGTTGCTAAATTTAAAAAAAAATACCTAAAATAAAATAAAATTAAACCGTTAATATTTACTCATCCATCGATTAGATAATTGGACCTGAGTGTTGAACCTTATGTAAAAGTACTAGTAGTACGTTGACATTCGCATTTCTTGAACTGCTCTCACTAAGAAAAATACGTTCATTCTGCAGGTAGGTATTGTGTAAACGCATTATTCCAATTTCATAATCAGAATGGCTGGATGAAAGGCTGGCCTGGCTTAGAAGGAATGGAATGCCCTGCCAGCGTCTGAAAATATGCGTTCCGGGGAAATATGACCCAGGTGTGTTCAAGAGAAAAATGGATAGGTATTTATTTGGCTAGCATGCGACACCTTTGACCGCATCGTCACTTCCAATTACTTCCCATCAGGTGAGAGTGTGCTCAAATTCTAGACAAGTTTCAAGTAAAAAAACACCAAAACATATAAAATAAAATGTGAAGTTTTTTTTTCATAAATTTTAATCACGTTACTAGTTTTCAACTAAAAAGTTGTAGTTAATGAGACGTGAAATGTGCAAAACTAATGCATCTATGCAAATAGCCCGCTTCGGCTGATTAATGACACGATCAATCAAAAATCAGCACCATTTAGTTATAGTCAAAACAAAAACGGAGAGTTGTCGGTTTTTACTGAGTGTTCTGTAGCTTATTGTGAAATAATTTAAATTAAATAATAAATAAATAACTATCATCAGGTGGAGACGTAATTGCTGGTCTCTACTTGAACCAAATACTTCTGGTAAAGTTGCCACCACTTTACTAGAAGTATCACTTGACTAGACTAGACTATGACTTGACTTGATGACTTAAACTGTGACTTGACACTATATAATAAATAAATAAAATAAATAAAAAATAAATATTTGTGGACATTTCACACAGCGCCATCTAGCCCCAAACTAAGCAAAGCTTGTACTATGGGAACCAGATAACTGATACAATACTTAGATACTTTTTGTTTGTAAATACATACATAGAATACAATATGACACCCAGACACAGAACAAACACCTATGTTCATCACACAAATGTTTGTCCTGGGTGGGAATCGAACCCACAACCCACAGTTCAGAAGGCAGGGTTACTACCAGCTGAGCTATCGGGCCAGTCAAATAATATTAATAACTTGAGAAATTATCAATTACTTGACACTGGCTAAATACACAAAAGTGTGGAGCCAAACAAAAAACAAAAAAACAGTTAAATATGTTTGTAGGTAACCTATGTAAGACTACATACAGTTTATCACAAGTAAATTTTTAAGCGGACTAGTTCTAGTGCTCCAGCCAAGTACCTTTTACTTCAAAACGATGCAAAATTGTGTGTATACTACGGTATACTACAACCGGTGAATGCGCTCAAGAACTGCATGATCTAATTCTCCCATCACCATTCCACTACCGGACTACTAGACGCTCGGCTAAGCGCCATCCTTTTGTGGTCGAAATACCACCCATTCGTACCAAGCGATTTGACTCAACGTTCTTAATTAGAACGGCTAAGGAATGGAATGCCCTGCCAGCGTCTGTGTTTCCGGCGAAATATGACCCGGGCGTGTTCAAGAGAAGAGTGAATAGGTATTTACTTGGCTAGCATGCTACACCTTCGATCGCATCGTCACTTCCCATCAGGTGAGAGCGTGGTCAAATGCTAGACAAGTTTGAAGTAAAAAAAAAAAAAAAAAAAAAATACTACCTATAAAAATTCTTTTTTCGATGAAATAAGTCGTAACTAAAACGTGAAAAAAAAAGAAATTTTATAGGTGTAGAACTCTTATTATTAGTCTCCCACAATATTATTAAACAAGTTACTATTTAATATATATTATGAATATGAAAATTTTCGTTAATTTCTGCACAGCAACAGTTTCATTATCCTATTTACCCCACGGACCCCCATTTCATGGCTCACTAACCAAATTACATTTCAATTGCATTCAGTTTTTTTAAATCACATTCAAAACGCTTTATTTTTATCAAAACACATTAAAATTAAATTATAGCGTCATCTATCAGAATAATTTAATATGCTACCCTTGCATCCTTGCATCCCTTCATCCCTTCATCCCCTGCCGAGTTTGCAGGGTACTTTGTCTTATCTGTGACATCATTAGTACTATTTCGCTCAATGGATTATATTCTGGTATTATTAAGTGATGGGTCTTTTGCATAATTTTTGGAGTCATTTCAGTATCTTGATTTTGGAAACTTTAACCACGCTCCACTGCCCCTTTACAGCACATTGGAAATGTACTACTAGGCCTTTTTTATTACCTTTTGCCCTTCCATTGAATTATACACAGTTTTTAACATATAATAATTAGACATGCACTACAATGGAAACATCTTAATGTTATGGGAACGATGCAATATAAAGATATTGACAGCCTCTGTGGCGTGGTGTTTGAGCAATTCGGCTCATAACCCGGAGATGGTGGGTTCGATTCTCAAGGCAATTTTTGCACAGAAACAATAGCGCAAATACATGTTCTGAGTCTGGGTGTTGTAGGACCAAAGTCCTCGTAGTTCCTGGGTCCCTAGACACAGAGAATGCTAGTTTGTGTCCAGGATCTATGTGTGTAATCGTTGGACATTATTATATTAAGATGAATCATATTATATTTTTGTTTTTATGAATTTGATATGAGATTTTTTTTTTTGATTACGATGTATTTGGTTTCATTTCGATTTATACGATCATTTAATTTTGTTAAAATAGATTCTAAATTCTACAACTTATCAAAATATTTCAAAACAACTTTGTTATGTTGACAATGGAGATCTACGTGAACCAACTTTAACTTCCATTCATCTCGCCAGCTTACTTCCTAAGTCAAGCTTGCGTAAAGAAGTTTACTCCAATAATTTTGTAGAAGGCCCCGGGGCTCAATTTATATACATACCAAATTTTATTAAGATTGGTTCAGCCGCCTACCTAAGTTTCGAATTTAATTGTTACTACCGGCCCAGCTAACATACGCACCGCGACTTAATTCTCTCGACCCTTTTTCTCGTGAGAGACGGTGACAAGACTACGGTAGCGCCTAAGTGTCTCACTCTAACAGCGACGACAAGTTTTCTCGCTATGCGTATGCTAGGCCGTCTGGTTTTGCATTTATAATAGTAGTAAGTACGGATGGAGGTTCAAGTGCATCAAATATCGAACAGTTGTAGATATCGACCCACCATAAAGTTCCCATCCATAAAGATAGGAAACTATTTGTAAAGGTCCAGATGGTTATGATTGTCGTAAATCATTTAGCCATAACGCCTGTAAGATTTAGCGCCAACGACTAATACCAGATTATGTTTTATATATTTAATATTTATATCACGTTATTTATGTTCCGTTTTAGGAAATTATTTTTTTAATGATCAGTTTGGTTATTATGGAAAATATGCCTAATTGGTAATTAACTAATTTTTTTTTGTGTATTATAAACTAGGAGTTGCCCGCTGCTTCGTTCGTAGAGTAACAGCCTACAGCCACACCATAATCACACTTTGGCTTAGATTTTATTGCAACAAATACCGAATTTGGATTATTATGAACATTGTAAATAAAATAAAAACCCAAGCTAGTCCAGCCATTCTCAAGTGATGAATATTACCAACAAAAATAATTTTATTTTCATTTACTTATATACGATATAGATATAGATCATAAGACATCCCGCGGTTTCACCCGCACCTTACCCGTTTTCCCACAGGAACTCTAAAATTATCCAGGATAAATAATATTGTTTATTGACCTTGTAATATGATAATAATAATAATAACGCCCAACGATCACATCCATAGACCCTGGACCCTATATCTATCTGTATCTAGGGACCCAGAACTACGAGGACCATGGACCCTCAACACCCAGACTCAGAACAAGTATTTGCGTTTTTTTAAGGACAAATTGTCCTGCTGCGGGAATCGAATCCACTGCCTCCGGATTATGAACCAACCTGCTCAACCGCCACACCACAGAGGCTGTAATATAAGGTAGAGGTAGACAATCCTTCAGTGCTAAGCAGATTACACTACTTTGTACCGCAAAACTACATCCGCGCGGGTCAAAGACGTCGCCACCAGCAGTTTGCTGCGCCTCCTGCCTTACGCACGTGGCACGCTCATAATGCTCCAACGGCAAGGGCTGCAGCTGTTATCAACCGCTTCTTAAGCGAAGTCCAAGATGCTGACATACATACTGACCCCATTAGTCGCCTTTATAAATATATATTGCTTAGTCCATATAAGAACTTAGTATAACAATGTGAATGTTTTGGCGTAGCTGTAAGTTCACTGTGTATTTAACAAATAAATAAATAAATAAACATTTCGTGCATTTCATCCCATTTAGGTCAGCCGTTTTAGTTTTTCAGCTAATTTATAAATAAACTAAGTATTACCAACGTGAAACTTTTCAGTTTATACAAGGTGGAATTTAATTCGTTCTTTTCCTTAAATGTGTGAACTCAGACCATGCTAATATGCATAACTGGATAACAGCCGAAATGTCTATTTAATGCTACACACAGCGCGGGCACCGGCTGAGCGCTTCGAAAATGTTTCTTAGATATTAAAACACCTTCTTTGTTCAATGTAGCAAGGCTTTTCTTTAGAATTTGAATTCGCAGTAATTTGATAATACCTAGATTCAAGTTTTTTTTCCTAAGTTTTTTTGGTATTTACTTATATAGAAGTGTTCTCTAGCATGAACGGAGTACCTACACACATTTATGGAATAAAATGAATTAAATTCCACCGTGTATAACAGCTCAATTTTACTCCATTAAAGTAAATTACGCTTATTGAATAACATGTTTCAATGAGTGCATTATCCTAAGCGAACAGCACCGTCCGGCCCCGTCCGGCAATTATTGCATTACGCGTCCCAACGTCACATGTGTAAACATGCGACTACCCTCCTAAAGTTAATCTTCTTTCGGATTAATTTTATCGAATGCCAAATGAGCTATGACACCAATTGAGGGGAATTGAAAGAGTCTACAACTTTAAAAATCTACTAAAATCAACTCTTATTCCAAACAACACAGAGTTTATTATCCCCTGAGTAGGTTTTCCAGTAAGTTTGTGGGGTAATTGAGCCCCTCACAACGCATTGCCTTTTGAGTCCAATTTGTGAATGAAAGCATTCGTTCGTTGTGTGATTTGTATTTATCGCTTTAAAGGATTATTGCGCTTTATACGGACGTTTCAAGGCTCGATAAATCTTTATAAAAGTGCTTGATTTACGCAACTTACCTATAGAATAGCTCTTTTATAATATGAAGAGCAATGGAGGTTTGATATTTTGCAAAATGTGCTGCCTTCATGCCACGAAGACTATGTGATAACAACTTTTGAAAGGTATCCAATGCGCGGTAATGGCAGGCGAAATGAAATCAAGCAAGATTTTGGCAATATATGGGTCGTAGTAAACAAGAATAAAAAATTTCGGTTCACAAAAGACAGATATCGGATAACAATATGAGTTGAGTTGCGATCAAACGTTGACTTATTCGTACATCTCACAAAACGTAGGTACACAAAAATAAGGCAAAATTGAGAACAAAGTTTTTTAATCGCATATTTTCTAGTAAAACTAGACCGATCGATCTTAGCTCTAGGAATATGTAACACGCAAAACATATATTATAAGATTATGCATATTTCTTTCTTTTAGTAACGCCAAGGAACTACTAGGTGGTAGGACTTTTTTGCAAAGTTCGTCTAAGTAGGTACCACCGCTCTGCCAGTTATTCTGCCGCCAAGCAGTAGTATGCAAGCACTACTGTGTTCCGGTGAAGAGCACTGTAGACAGTGAAATTACTGAGCAACTGAGACTTTATGACCAAATCTCACAGTCTAGTATTATACTATACTAGTATATTACTATTACTATTAATCTACTATAGCATAGTCTACCATAGAATCACTAGTAATCTTATTACTAGACTCGTGATGACGTGCGCAGTGCAGTGTCACGCAAAACTCTATAGTTTAGAGTTCCATGTGACACTGCAACTGATATTGGCAGCCGTGTCGCTTAATATCAGGCGAACGACTAGCTTGTCATATCATTCCTTAACATAAAAAACCATGAAACTTCAATACATATCCTATAGTATACGATACTATAGTATAGTATTTCTATACATATAGAATTCAAAGTCCTGACTGACTGACTGACTGACTTATATATCAACGCACAGCCTAAACCGCTGGTCCTAGAGATTTGAAATTTGGAGGGTGTGTTCTTTGTAAAGTGTAGATCCACTAAGAAAGGGTTTTTCGAAATTCCACCCCTAAGTTAAAATGGGTGGTTCAATTATCTATTAAAAAATCTTCTTCGTCTCCTGTAGTCCAAACGGGCGAAGCCGCGGGCAGAAGCTAGTAGAATATAATGTAAATCTTCCTTGAGTAACACAGACTAAAGTTAAGTCAATAGCGATGTGTTCATCTATCATTCATTTCCCAGAGCGTTATGCATTATGATAAAAACATGTCACAATGAATACACATCGTCATCGAGTCGCGCAACTGTTGCGAGACGTTGCTTCCATTAATCTTGTTATTTTCGCTTGATTTACTTCGCAAGTTTCACTATTGCTCCTTGGGAGAGTTTAGGGTAGCCGCAGAGTTGGATGCAATAATGCTTCTTAGGAATATTAACTGTTATAGACGCAATGAGAAAAGCAAAGTTAAGGTTAGCTTTTCGAAAGCGCTTTACTTACGATGTAAAATCGCATAATTACTATGCGAAAGAATGAGATGGCTATACAAATTTAGGTTAAAAGAAGAGTGCGACACTATGCCTGGTTTTGACTAAGCAATGAGAAGGCGCGCTTCTTTGTCTCTTTTAATAACATCTATTGAATATTTTTACCCTATTGTTCTTAGACAATAAGCTAACTAAACTGTTTCATAAACATTTCTCGTCTCTTTTTCACGCATGACACTTTTTGGCAACGTAGACTATAATAATTTTTCAGTATAAATAAGTATAATAAGGTCATGAGAAGGTTATAAAAAACGAGATCATAATTTTGAATTAAGAAAGTTTAATCTTTTAAAACTTCCAGTTAAAAAAACTATATGTAGTTTTTAAAATATCTTATCTAAATAAATAATAATAATATGTGTGGACATATCACACAACGCCATCTAGCCCCAAACTAAGCAAAGCTTGTATTATGGGAACCAGATAACTGATACAATATTTAGATACTTTTTGTTTGTAAATACATACATAGAATACAATATAACACCCACACACAGAACAAACATCGATGTACATCACATAAATGTTTGTCCTGTGTGAGAGTCGAACCCACAACCCACAGTTTAGAAGGCAGGGTTACTACCAACTGAGCTATCGGGCCAGTCAAATATATAACTGAAAGGTGACTGACTGATTAACATAGTGATCTATCAACGCACAGCCCAAACCACTGGACGGATCGGGCTGAAATTTGGCACGCAGGTAGATTATTATGACGTAGGCATCCGCTAAGAAAGAATTTTTCGAAATTCCACCCTTAAGAGGGTGAAATGGGTGGTTGAATTATTTTCCCATAGGCCACGCCGCGGGCAAAGCTGTGGGCAGAAGCTCGTTTTTCATATAAATCCCGAACGATTTATCACTGATGCCTTTTTAATTTACTTACTAGTTTGCAAATATTATTGTGTAAGTAGTTTTTTTTGCTTTTCGGTTTCCATACAAAAACATCGTCGACAGCAAAATAAAATAACATTAAAATTTTGTGTAATCTAAAAATCGCTCAGTCTACAGCCGGCCTAAATGCACCCTAAGCCGAATGTATCACTCAGTATAACACAATTTGCACCCTCCGCACTAAACGCTGGCGGCACAGTTTAACTAACGCCTAATGTCGGGGGTGCTCTTACTGATGTGATGACTCTTGAGTAATGCATTTGTTTTGTTTCATTAGGATACATTTAAAATTTTGAGAGAATACTAAGATTTGATTGGAGTTTTGGCGGGAATACGAAAAAGATTGCGTCACCGCATTGTATTATTTTCCTAAACTTGTGTTATTTTCAGTGTTAGTGCATAAAATTGGTGGCATTCTATTCTTTAAATGCTGGATTACAGGCGTGAGTGTGGGAAAATGGTATAATGATGGTGAAACGTTTCTTTTCGTGTTGTTTCCAAAACTCCATAGAAGCTTCAAGTAAAGTTGCCACCACATTACTAGGAGTATGACTTTGACTAAACTATGACTTGAATTGATGAGTTCGTCACTGTGACTTGACACATATTTGCGTGAAATATTAACTTGATAAATTGTCAATTACATGACACTGGCTAAATACACAAAAGTGTGGAGCCAAAACATTCAAAAAATAGATTTGATAGTCATCTTTAATTATTATTTTTAAACTAAATTAGTACACAGATCTTGGGTAATAACAATTGACAAGTGCAAATTTAAAAATTAAGTGTCACAATGGACGGTTTTATCACTAAAAGCGATCCCTTTCAACCCAAAAATTTGTGGAAACAACAACAAAATAAAAGTAATAAACATAGTTTCCTGTTAAAATTTAAATGCATTTAAATTTGATTAATCGGAAAACTCGGGATGAAGCTGCATCTTGGTAAATTCATAAAATAGTGATTTCTAGTTATTTCTAGGACCGATTTCAATAAATATTTTAATATGTCATCTTTTTGCGTCCACTTGCTTTGCTATTCTCATTTCATTGGTTTGCTATTCTCACCTCGTTTGGCAAACGTCTGGTGATCGCATTAAATTATAATGTAAGGAAGCCCATTCCCAAGATATTCCCTTAGCCGACTTTTACGGAAGAGATACCGTGGTCCCAGTGTGAGGATAGGACTATCCTCATACTAGGACTACACGGAAACTTTAAATCAAGAGTGAACATATATTTTCTATGCAAGCGTGTTACATCCTAGAGCGCACTGTCACTTACCATCAGGTGAGACTGGTAGAGATAGTAGAGGTCAAACGCAAGCCTATCAAAAAAAAACAAAAATAATTAATTGCTTGGACCTAAATTCAATAAACTTTCTTTTATGAGTTAAACGCCCGTGACCACAATACTCTAGGGTAAGGGGCACAGTTGTGTCACACCCAGACAAAGGGTAGACTGTGACCGTAGGGGGCAAAAATAACTGCTACGTAAAATGTGGAGAGCGAGAATCATGTAGCTTTTAATCAAACGCACTACGGTTCGAAACCCGGTAGTAGACTGAAGCATTTGGACTGTAGTCAATGCGGTCAGTAGTTATTTTTGTAGTAGGTAGAGTGGCTTAGCATTTGGTAGTAGTTGATGTGATAGGTAGTAGTTAGCTTAAATAAAAAAGGCAATTTCTCCTAGTTTATATGTGTAAAATTAGTAGTAAGAAAGTTAATTATGTTTATTTAGACATTCTATATATAAGCTGTAATGCACTGCCCCACAAAAATTTCTACATTACACCCAGGTTAACTGGAAGATAATGCTCTCTAGCATTAAGTTCGCCTTTGTATCTACTTTTGTTGTTTGTGGAATAAAGCATTTTCTATCTATCTATCTCATATTCCCACAGACTATGCAGATACAGATATTGACTTTTCCATGTTATCTTAGTGCAGAATTTGCACTTGTTATAAACGTTATAAACTTTATTTCATTTCAAACGGCTCTAACAATAGTGAAGGAAAACATTGCAAGGGAGACGAAACAAACACGTAACTATACGTTTTTATACCCAGTTGGGCGGCACGCGGCCCTATTGTATCAACAACACGATTGAATTCTTGATAATTTACAGAATGTCAGGAATTTACTATTCATCAACTGACTTTTTTTTGCTTGCCCGATTGTACTGGTAGTAACGCTGCCTTCTGAACTGCAGGTTTTGGGTTCGATTCCCACCCAGGAAATCATTTCATGTGATGAGCCTAGGTGTTTGTTTTGTGTCTGGGTGTTATATTGTATTCTATGTATTCATGCATAAATAAAAAGTATCTAAGTACCTATTCTATGAGTTATCTGGTTCCCATAGCACAAGTTTTGCTTAGTTTGGGGCTAAGTGGCGCTGTGTGTGATGTCCAGACATATTATTTATTATATAATAATAATATTAATAAGTGTGGACATCAAATACAACGCCATCTAGCCCCAAACTAAGCAAAACTTGTGCTATGGGAACCAGATAACTGATACAGTACTTAGATAGTTTTTGTTTGTAAATACATACATAGAATACAATATGACACCCAGACACAGAACAAACACTATGTTCATCACACAAATGTTTGTCCTGGGTGGGAATCGAACCCACAACCCACAGTTCAGAAGGCAGGGTTACTACCAACTGAGCTATCGGGTGAGTCAATTATCAATTTATATTTATTAAGTCAATCTATTAATTGTTTGTTGGTGTTTCGCGCCACATCGCGGAATTAAATTTAGAGATTACTATACTATTATAAACATAAATAATAAAAAAATAAATAAATATCATGACGTTCCTCTACCGCATACATAAATAAGTATATGAATATCACCATCTACAAGTAACTACATACTAATTATAATGGATACTCGTCATTGTTCCAATTCCTGTAAGGTAACGAATAATTTATGTTTTTGTTGTTTTAAAATTTTTCTGTTTCTACAACATTCACAACGACTACTACCTAATCTATGTAAGGGTGACATATAAACTGATACGTATTCTGTGGCGAAGGGGACCCCATGTCACACCCTAATTGGTTTGATACGAAACTGCGCATTTTTACGCCTATTTTATGTGTTTATATTAATTGAAAGAAAGCTCTCCGGTAGTTATGATGTTTTGAATGCTGTTAATAAAAGTCTACTAATTAAATGATTATAAGACGATTTGGAACGTCATCAATATATAACGCCCAATGATCACATACATAAATCCCCTAACTAGGATTCCCTGTGTCTAGGGACCAAGGAACTTCGAGGACCATGGTCCACAACACCCAGACTCAGAACAAGTAATTGCACTTTTTCTGTGCACAAATACTTGTCTTGCAGCGGAAACCAAACCCACCACCTCCGGTTATAAGCCGCACAACTACCACACCACAGAGGCTGTCAAAATTTAGATTAATACTCAAGCCTACGTAATGTTTATTTTATTGAGTGTGAAACCATTTTGAGTAATAAATATTTGTCATTCAAAACTGTTTTAGATTTATCATTATCTAATTAGTGATAAAACGCTTATTATAAGTTCTTATAAAAGTAATTAATTATATATTATTCTAATTATGTATTTGAATATTCAAATTTAACTCATTGCTTTAAAACTCACCTTCCTGGTGATAGAATAAATAAGTATGTACTAAATCTCGCCTTCATAAAAACTGGACTTTGATGGGTAAGTGTCTCCCGGTTCAACTATAAATAATTACACACAAATAGAAAATTATACAAGATTGTTTGTCTGTACACTGTGTGAAAATTTCTGGTTTTTTTCGCCCACAATTTTTTTATATAATTTTTTATTCTTTAAAATTTCTCTTACCTCTTTAGCCGTATATTATAAACGTAAAATTTTGACATAAACTAATGGTTCATTATCAAAATATAGGTATATTGATTGTTAAATTAATAATTAAAAAACGAGTGTGCCTTAGACCACACGACTGAAGTAAAACTTCTTTAGCTCCATCTATCGGCCGGTATAACTTTATTTTTGCTTTGTTCAATTTTAATGTCACCATCTTGACAACGGTAAATTGTCATTTTGCTAGACATACCAACATGATAATACAAATTTTAAATAGTATTTTAATTAATAATAATTTTCAACTTTGATATGTTGACAATGGAGATCTACGTAAACCAACAAATCTCAACTAATTTTGTGAATGCGCTCAAGAACTGCATGATCTCATTCTTCCATCACCATTCCACTACCGGACTACTAGACGTTCGACTAAGCGCCTTCCTTTCGTGGTGGAAATACCAACCATTCGTACCAAGCAATTTGACTCAACATTCTTAAATAGAACTGCTAAGGAATGGAATGCCCTGCCAGCGTCTGTGTTTCCAGCGAAATATGACCCGGGCGTGTTCAAGAGAAGAGTGAATAGGTTAGCATGCTACACCTTCGACCGCCTCGTCACTTCCCATCAGGTGAGAGCGTGGTCAAATGTTATACAAGTTTGAAGTAAAAAAAAAAACTTCGCCACGCATTCACCTATTTACTCCCCAAGTCAAGCATGTGTAAAGAAGATGATTTATTTTGACCGTTCCGGAACAGCCAAACATTCGGCATTATATTTTATGATACTCTGTAGAGATTATAGAAATGTACAGCTCGTACTAGGGGCACAGATCTGAACTCAAGTACACGAGTGAAACTACAAACAAAAGCTAGTAAAGCAGTTAATTTGTTTAACCCGCGCGACACATGTCGCTGATCCCCGCTCGCTGCCGTTTGATCTCGCCGCTCGCGCTAAGTGATTGACTTTTCAATCTGAGTAATCCGATTACTGGAGTGTCACACACTGGCACTCTTACCCTACTAGTCGGTAATAGTCCGAGATGAGAAGTGAATTTAATTATGTGTGAGTAATCATTTTAATTAAAATAACCTACACAATGCTACACTTGAGCAAGTGTCGCTTAGCGATGCAGGTCTTAACAATTTGAATTCAGAACACTGTGGTTGAATCCTTCTCAGGGTAGCTACAATTACCTTTACAATTTCTAGAATGTGCTAGTAATGGTGTAGGAAAACGCCAAGGTAGCCGGCATGTACAAGAATGTAAAAAATTAGTGTGCTTTAGACCACACGACTGAAGTAAAACTTCTTTAGCTCCAACTATCGGGCGGTATAACTTTGTTTATCTTTTGTTTAATGTTAACGTCGCCATCTTGATAATTGTAAATTGTCATTTTTCCGGACATAACAACATAATAATACAAACTTTGAGTAATTTTTAACTTTGTTATTTTGACAATGAAGATCTACGTTAACCAATAACTTTCAAATTCCGTTCGCCTCGTCACGCAGTCACCAGCTTACTCCCCAAATCAAACATGCCTTAAGAAGTTTTACCTCAAAAAATTGAGGAAATATTTAAACAGTGTAGTTATTGTCTGTTCTGTAGAGAAGAACCAATTTCCAAGTGTTAACATAAAGGATTGATGATCATGAAATAGAAGAGATTAAAGGCTTTTTACTTGCATATGTCAAAAGACTTCTTCATTAACCGATTGGGGTAGATTTTGGGTTTGGTTCTTTTTCACTTCTCTTAAATCAGAATAGTGTCACCAAGCTCGTGAACGGGTGCTGCTTGCGGAGACTGGTTTCGTGACTCGTGGTGTATGCACAATTAAAAATAAGTACTTATGTTTTTGTTATTGGTTGTGGTCTTTCCTGTATTGTATATATTATGTTCATGTTAATAATAAGCTAAATTTATAAATATAAAATAATTTAACAAAAAGCATGGACCCAGGTGTTAGATAGAAAGAAAAATAGTATCAGCATATTTTAAGACTGCGCCCCGCAGTTTCACCCGCGAATAAAAAGTATTTTAATTATTTGCTTATCCCATGGGAACGTTTCACTTTTCCGGGATAAAATGTAGCCTATGTATTAATCCAGTGTATAAGCTATCTCGGTACCGAATTTCATCCAAATCCATTCAGTCGCTTGAGCGTGAAAGAGTAACAAACATACACACAACGAGTACAAACTTTAGCCTTTATAATATTAGTGTGATGTGATTAGAGAATGCGACACGTCTGTAGAATAAAACTTTCTTATGTATAAAGGTATGATAAAAGGCCCATACCTTAACTTGACTCTCAGTCATCCCCAACGCATACGCCAGCTTTGCTCTCTCAGGACCGGCGAGGTATTTGGTCTGCTCGAAGGTCTTCTCCAATGCGAAGATCTGCTGACCACTGAAGGTAGGCCGCGTGTGTTTCTTCTTACCATCCTTGTCCATACCAGACTGCGCTGCACACGCGCTTAGTGCGTTGTTGCTCACTGGAATTGAAAAGTCCAAAATTTAATCATGTATATAACTAACTTTTGCCCGCGGCTTCGCCCGCGTGGCCTATAGGAAACTAAGAACATCATTTTTCATTCAACCACCCATTTCACCCTTTAGGTATGGAATTTTTAGAAACCCTTTACACCTACATTTTACAAAGAATACACCCTCCAAATTTCAAGTCTCAGCAGTTTAGGCTGTGCGTTGATATGTAAGTCAGTCAGTCAGGACTTTGAATATTATATGTATAGATTTTCAAAGAGTTATTCCACGAAGTTTATCAAAAGATTAAGTTTATTGCAAACTCCCCACGACCAGTACGTACAAGTCTACCTGCTACCATCCTTTCGTTAAGGGTCGTATTGCAAGAACATTTTCGCGAATCAGTGCTCAACTTGAGATTTTATTCTCACATTGATCATTTTATCAATGAAATCCCGACTTGAGTACAGTATTCACGACTGAGTGTAATTCTTTATTGCGGGCCTACCTACATTTAATCAAAAACATTTCCCTAATGTAAACATACCAAGTTACCAACATTAGCCATAGGTACCTTATTTATGTACACAACCGCGCTTCCAACTGAATTATTTCAATTTACTATGTGCATGTTCTGAATTATTTACAATGCTGTCCGTTTGTACGTAATATATTGCTGTGTACTGAATAAATATGGTATAAAGTGAAATAGGGCTTGGGTTAACTCTTGTTCTGACCTTAATAAAATACACGTGTAATTTTTGGAGATGTTCAGTTGCGGGAGGCTTATATATAATATTATAATATATAAAAAATAGTGTGTTAGTAGGTTTTATAGTCCGTGGAAAATATTATATGTTTTTCCATGTTATCGGTGGGAAACAAGCTAACGGCCCGCTTGATGGTAGGTGATCATCTTCACTTACTTACTTATTGGGTGTAATAAATTCATTAGTATCTTTGAAAAAAAAAAACTAAATAATCGCGCGGATAAGGTTAAAGAACTTTGCCATTTTTCGAAATATTGCTATAGTTCTTCCACCATTTTTAATTGTTTTTACTGTTTTATATATCACGAGCTTCTGCCCACAGCTTCGCCCGCGGCGTGGCCTATGGAAAAATAATTCAACCACCCATTTCACCCTCTCAAGGGTAAAATTTCGAAAAATCCTTTCTTAGCGGATGCCTACGTCATAACATCTACCTGCATGCCAAATTTCAGCCCGATCCGTCCAGTGGTTTGGGCTGTGCATTGATAGATCACTATGTCAGTCGGTCACCTTTGAGTTATATATATTTAGATATATAAATTAGAAAAAAGTAAAAAAGAATAAAAATGTTTCTATAGTATCAAGGAATATGTAGCATGTAGTAATCGTATATCGTAATCGCATGTAGTAATAATATATCGATAAAGAAGTAAAATAAATGTAATATTTTCAAATAATATTAATGTACAGTTTTAGTCCAGTTACAGTTTTATTATATGTATAGAATAAGACGAATAACCTATGCGCTGTGAACCATCTATGAACCTACTACAACGCATTCGTACGTCTTAAGGATGCGTACGAACTTAATACCTGTGAAAATGCCTGCACTCCGGGTATAAGCACTGCATTATATCTAGTACCTCAGAGCCTATACCAATCTGCACCTACCCCTATAAAACACAAAGTTTTCCCATCATTTGTGAGTCGAAACACCATCAAATACAACAGTGTACAAGCCGTCATGTCAGCGGATATATACGACCTTCCATACGGCGGATAAAAGCGGCGTAAACCAAGACAAAGGGGCATTGCCGCGGGATATAGCATCATCGAGGATAAAAATGTTTTGATGAAGCGACATGACAACGTATAAACAGTAAGGACCTGTCTTTGACAGTGACGTAGTGTTTAGCATAATTTTAGATGAATAAATAGGTCACTGTACAAAAAATAATTTTATTTTCTACGTTTTGATTCCTCATTTATAATTCGGACAGCAGAGAAATGGAATTACTTACTAACGTCATTATTTCCTGACAAATGTAACCTGGGAAATTTTAAGGTTAGAGTGAGTATCGGCTTAGCAAGTGCTCCATCGATGACTACGTCGTCAATTACCATCAGGTGATACGGTGGACAAATAAATCAAAGATAAAAAAGTAAAATTTTAAGATCTTAAATTAAATGATAAAAACATGTCTATAGACTTGGCTGTAACCTGACTGGCTGACAGGCAATAATAAATAAATAAATAAGTGTGGACATTTCACACAGCGCCATTTAGCCCCAAACTAAGCAAAGCTTGTACTATGGGGACCAGATAAAACAACGCTTAGATAAGAGATTTTCGTTTGTAAATACATAAATAATAAATATATACATAAAACATATAACAATATATAATAAATACATACATAGAATACAATATAACACCCAGACACAGAACAAACATCGATGTTCATCACACAATTGTTTGTCCTGGGTGGGAAACGAATACACAACCTGCAGTTCAGAAGGCAAGGATACTACCAACTGAGCTAACAGGATTAAAAATATTTTAACATTTTAGATAAAAGACTGATAGATATAATTTTCGGTAACTGTTCTGGTAGTTTTGTAGACTTTTAGTTAGTCCATCTGTGTTTTACTACACCTACCTAAATACCCTTACTGCTTGTTGATACAGTCACCGGCATAATGCTCTCAAGGGAGACACTCGGGAGGGTGAGAAAAATGAAAATGATAAAAATCCCGTGAACGGGAGCGTCAGACGATCGATTCCAATACTTTGCAAATTGAATTTAGTGTCGGTTGATTTGATGGTATTTGAAGCAAGTCTATAAAATTGTCCCTTTAAATAAAATTAGTTGGCTAGAGTATTGCACCGTCCAGTATACAGTCCAAGTTATTAGTGTAGATGTACCTATGAGCGTAAGCCGTGAAGAGATAGAATAAATAGAAAAAAAGAAGAGAGAAAGTTAGAGAAAGCTATTTAATTTGGGATGGATAAAATAAGCAAAATTACAACTAAAAATAAACGAGTGAGCTTTAGACCACGCGACTGAAGTAAAATTTCTTTAGCTCCATCTACCGGCCGGTATAACTTTGTTTTTGCTTTGTTTAATATTAATGTCACCATCATCACAATTGTAAATGGTCATTTTACCGAACATACCAACATAATAATACAAATTTTTAACTTTGTTATGTTGACAATGGAGATCTACGTGACTTTAACATTAACACCCGTTCGCCTCGCATTCACCAGCTTACTCTTCAAATCAATCATCTATTTGGCAAATTTGTATAACAGTAAAAAACTATGAAAATTAATTTTATATCATAATAAAATGTAGCATTGTCTAATAATAATTATGATAGAAACTAGCTATGCCTTAATCAGGCATAAAAATGACATTAAATAGCAATCAAATTAATTTAAACAAATTCGTCAATTTCGTTTAACAATTTCTAGTAGGTAACAAAATAATATCACTAAAGCTAATTCTATCCAAGCGGCACGACAAAATTATCCAGTATTCCAGTAATGGACAGCAATCACGCGCGGCCATTACTGGACGCTAATGTCTCTGAAATAATATTAGCTGTGTGACTACTACCGAACTACTTGCATTTCAAATCCGACCCTATTACTTTCATCTTTAAGTTCATTTTAACTTCATGTCTGAAGATACGTATCCGATCATTTGATATTGAACTTTATTTTAGAGTAGGTAAGAGTTGCTTCAACTGATACTTGATTTCTCATATTGGTAAAAGTTTTGATTATTTAATTTTGAGCTTTGTTTACGTGGAAATAAGAATAAAGTTAGTTTTATATGGTGTGGTAGTACAAAATGTGGTGTCGGTTTGCATAGTAATAGAACCGAGGTTATAGAGCCAGCAATGTAATGTAAAAACAGTCGTAGATTTTGTTTTAATATATTTATGAAAATAACATATAAATTGCAATATCAGATGAAGCTCGTTTGTTTCATACTTATCTTAATATGTACCTACATTGCACATTTTTTGTTTAAAGATCACATACATATATCCTGGACCCTTGCTAGAATTCCTGTGTCTAGGGACCCAAGACCTACAAGGGCCATGATCCTATAACACCCAGACTCAGAACAAGTATTTGCACTTTTTTTCTGTGCACAAATACTTATCCTGCTGCGGGAATCGTACCCGCTGCCTCCAAGTTATGAGCCGACCTGCTCAACCACCACACCACAGAAGCTGTCAATATGCTATCCTTTTGCAAATATTTACAGTACAACATTTTTATAGCTCTAAAATTCACGTCCTAACATTACATCTCAAGTGTGGTGTGAACTTAGTCGAAAAAAAATGTGCGAAATTAGACTTTACTTGAGAATGCATTACTTATGCTGTTATATTTTTTGATTATAATACACATTATAATTTACCATTTCAATTTCTCATATTATACTTACCATCCAAGAAGCTACAATGGCGTAATAAATGAAAACTTTTATACAGCTTGTATAAAGACTTTGTCAATGGTCCTATAAAATCAACTCCAACTTTTTCAAAAACTCCTTTGCATTGTACATCCCAGTTTGGTCATATTGCAGTCCAGCAGTCGACCGCATGCATTATGCAGGGCGGTTAATATCACGCCTTCCGTCTGCCGCGATCGAGATCACTTACTACTTTATTGTAAAGGTAGCATCTATATCAGTACAGTATTAAAGGATGTCTCTTTTTAGGCATACTTAGTAGTATATTGTACTACTGCTTTGGTGTACTTACCGCACAGTGGTGCGGCTTCACCTGACTCTGACCGCAGCCACGTAGATAGATTGTCAGGTCGCGCGTCAGGCCACGTCAGCGTGTTGCAATTTTTGGCTATTTTCTGTTTTGGAATGTTGTATGTCCCACAGCAGTACAAGTATTTATGCATAGGAAAGAAAGCGCAAATACTTGTTCCGAGTCTGGATGTTGTGGGACCATGGTCTTCGTAGTTCCTAGGTACAGGGAATACTAGTTAAGGCGAACCCTGGATAATCGATGTGTGTGATCGTTGAGCGTTGTTATTACGATTAATATAGTCATGGTGAAAATAAACTAGCAATATTTTGTAAGTAGAGAGGAGACTAGCAAAATTTCACAAAACCGTAAAACGTACGTAGCAATTGCCTTAAACGCAATTTTTAATGGATAGAGATACAGGTTTATTGACTAATAAATTATAAATCAAATGTAGCAATAACCATTATTTTTCAGTATTCGGTTTACAGAATGAAGAGAAATCATTCCCCATCATGATTTGTGCCTGAGTTTTAGCAAAATAAATCATATTTTATTTGAGTAACATTACAATTGTAACTTGAAGATACAAAACAATTTCAAACTTAAGCTCTCTAAACCATGCCGAAGTTAAATACCGAATTCAAACACCTCCTTTAACCGCATCTTAAATACTTGCCCAATTTAACTACCCCACCAAACCATTACCCAAGAAAACAGATCACAAAGTAACCTTTTATCTACCCAAATTAAGTAGCGACGTCCTCACATAGCGGCCTTATCTGGAAACATATAACAGGAGGACCGAATGCACAGTACAGTACCGTTTACAGTAAGAAAAGTGGTGCGTTTTCTTAAAAATTTTTATTTATTAAAGGATTGAAAATGTCTGCTTTGTTTTGCTTCAAATAAAGCTTTATTCTACACATTGAACTTAGTGAATAGAGTAGAGGACTATAATAGCAAAACACATATTTTTATTTTAACACTATTGTTAGTACCTACAGATTGTAAAAATACAGGTACAAAATATATTCATACCCAACTTTATAGCGTAATTTAAAAAAAATCAACAATGAGTAAATTTGCAACACCATTAATGCCAACTTTTATTTAGCTTATGATCTATCTAAATTTTATCATTTTAATACATATTTTGAAAACAGGAAAATTACCCGAATTCTCAAATAGGTTTCCGATGAATTTGCGTTACTGTACCATACCTGCACGGCGCATCAAGAGGGCCCAAACCACGCGTTAACGGGCCCCCTTTCGCTCCTCGTTAGCCCTACAAATTGAGACGCCAGGGGGTCGGGGGCGCGACAGGGGGCGGGTAGGGGCAGGGGAGGAGGTGCGGTGAAGGAATGCACGGATTTGGAAGGGCTTCACAATTTTCATTGTTATTGTTTCGCGTTGCGCGCTTTGTCAACAAGTACGGTTTATGTGGAGGTAGCTCGCTTCGCTTGTGGCGGTGTCTTGCTTGCTCATGCGTGTTTATAAAGCTTTGGTTATTTTGTTCTGTATTTTATCTAGTATTCTATTTAGTTCTACTGAACAAAAAACTAGTAAAGCTAAAACGTTTGGTACATAAATGGTTTTCCAAATGCGAAGTAAAAAAAGAGAACCGTATGATTTTAAATGCAGGGTTATTTAATAATTCACCTAAACACTGTTAGATCACGATCACTGTACGACTCATAATAATAATTTAAATAAATAACTTTTGTTCAACTTTTTTTTAAATATTTTAATAAATAATGAGGAATGTACTTGGCCAAGCTCTGCGTTTTTGTATCCGGAATAAAAGAAATACTGTTTATTAAAGTAGTTTATTGTATTTTAGTTTAGATTTAATTTAGTTTTATGCACGTGTTTCCGTGTTTGCTTCTTTATATTGAAATAAAAATTATCTCCAATTAGGGGGAAACCAGAACCACATTAATATTATAAATGCGAAAGTTTTTGTGTATTATACACTTGGTTAACACATAAGGTACTTTTTATCTGCGACTGGAACCGCAATGCGCAGTTAGTAGTTCATAAAACAGCCGAGCTGATGCATCACAATATTCACAAGAACACAATCTCGCAAACGTAATCACCTAACACAACTAATTCATACCATCTTCGCGACGGGGAAATCTGGGCTACATCATCTACGAATAAATCCTTCCACCCCTTTCACCCCGAGGGGAGGAAACCGCATGAAATTTGTTCAACAACTGAAGAACACGTGAAAATGTTCAGAAGTTCTGTAAATTTAATTGTTATTCCTCGTCAGGGAATAAGGCAGGGTACACACCTAGCGACAGAGTTTATTGTCGCACTTGATTAAACTTGTCGCTCTGTGACAGGGGAAGTGTGGGAGGGGAATTTTGACTATTTACATTTTCTAATTTATGATAATTGTGACGCTCAAAAGTTCTGAGTGATGTGGGACATGAACTAGTGTTTCTTGTAGACGCCTCACACAGTTAAACTTTGTTATAAAATTTAATTAATTCGAACACACATCATTTAATAAATTAAATTATTGCTAATGTAATTGCTAAACTATGAACCGGTAGATGCAGCGTAGACTGCCCGTGCTGCGTGGAGAAATTTCATTCCTAATTTAATAATTTACATAGTAAATATACACATAAAATATGTATTAAAATTGTCGAAGTGATACAAATTTGCTTTTTTATTGGTTGCAATCAGTGGCGGGCAGTGCACGTCTTCAAGCTGATGATGACTATGTTTCTATTGGTTATGTATTCCAAACATGACGACCATCGAACCGAAATGCAGTAGTGTTTGCACTCTACGATTGATGACAGAATACCTGGCAAAACGGTGGTACCTACCTAGACGAACTCTTGCAGAAATTAATTTAAATTAACGAAATAATTTGAGCCGTGAACGGGAAATCTGTTGGTATGCTAAGCAGGCGGTAGTGCTATAAATCATAAATCTTGCATAAATTTCCTATCACCTAGAAGTTAATGACTTTTACTAAAATATATATATAATTTACTGTGGGTGTACACAGAACTGTATTTCATTGCAACAAGAGTATTTTTTTAAAGGGTGCAAACAAGCATACGGCCCACCTGATGGGAAGTGGTCACCGTAGCCTATGGACATCTGTAACACCGAAGGAGGCGTCACCAATGCATTGCTTACCCTGTAAAAACACTAATGCGTATTGTTATTGTCAAATCCATACAAATGTATGTTTCTATTTGTTGCAATCAAGTTACTTGATCGCTTAGCATGTATCAGTCATAATAAAAGCACAAAACAGTGTACAGTTCCCTTCCCTTTGATGCGACGCATGTTGACGACAGAACCACCTGCTAAAGATAGATAACAGTATGGCCCCCGCACGCTTGCGATTCGTACCGTAGCTGTCACCTTATCTCGTCATGTGCGCGATTTAGACTTGTCAATGTCAGAGTTACAGTTATCTTAAATGATCTTTACAAAACCCAAATTGATTTAACCTGAGGTCCTTCAAGCTCATCATGTCAGAGGCTTACACTGCTTGGTTATAGTTACAACTACTGAAGACACTGAACATTATTTGGTGTTCTTATTATTTCTAGCTCAATCAAGTTGGCAGAGAGTTTTACCGCGATTTAGCCATTTTTCTGTGGAAAATCTCAATATTCTCCAATAAAAAATGACCATGTTGGTCCTTGCTAGTTTTGCAATCTGTTGCAATATTTTATCTATATCGGTTCATATGTATAAATAAAACCATTTTTTATTAGAAAATATAGTCAAACTGCATATGTTTGCATATTTTTATAATATGAGTTTAAGTTTTCAAGAATAGACGATAATGAAAGAACAAAATAAAATAAAATAAAAATATTAGTTCACACGGGTAGAAAAGGAGGTACATCAACTTGTAGTGAAGTACATAATAAATAAATAAATAAATATCTGTGGACATTTGACACAGCGCCATCTAGCCCCAAACTAAGCAAAGCTTTTACTATGGGAACCGGATTACTGATACAATACTTAGATACTTTTTTGTTATACTTACAGTTTTTTGTTGTTTGTAAATACATACATAGAATTTGTATTCTATGTATGTATTTACAAATAAAAACATGGTTAATTTATTCTGTATCTGGGTGTTATATTGTTATAATACCCAGATACAGAATAAATAACCACGTTCATCACACAAATGTTTGTTCTGAGTGGGAATCGAACCCACAACCCACAGTTCAGAAGGCAGGACTACTACTACCAACTGAGCTATCGGGCCAGTCAGCAGTTTTTATTAATTGTTTTGCGTAAAGTTATTTTGTATGTACAAACGGTATATTTGTTATGTAATTGAGTTACAATCGCTAATAAATAACACATAAATTAATAAAATCGCGAGCATGCGCGGACCCTATACTTTCCCGCCGTAGCCGTGCTACGAGCGACACATGTTCGTAGCGTATCGTAGCAGCCGTAGCGACATGTGTAGTAGCGGCGCATCAAAGAGCTTGTTCGCTCGATATCATGATATTATCATAGACACGACATAAATATGTTACTTTAAATATGTTAGGTGCGTAATGAACACTGCGCCGTATCTGGTTATTACAATATCTATGTTATCTATCTGCATGCCTTTGGTAGTTATTGGTAGGTGTGTAGGGTATTTATTGTATAGAGCATATTATTGCAATTATATGATATAACAACCCAGGTACAGAACAAATATTGATGTACAAATATAATTCTACCCGCGGCTTCGCCCGCGTAACCTATAGGAAACGAAAAAGATGTTTTAATAGATAATTTTCCCATTTCACCCATTAGGGGTGAAATTTCGAAAAATTCTTTCTTACTTGATACCCATACTTTACAAAGAATACACCCTCTAAATTTCAAGTCTCTAGGACCAGCGGTTTAGGCTGTGCGTTGATATATAAGTCAGTCAGTCAGTCAGGACTTTGAATTTTATATGTATAGACGGGAATCGAACCCTCGACCTACAGAGAAGGCAGAGCTACTACCAAATAAGCTATGAGGCCAAAAACCATTCCGTGGTACTCAAATTTTTTAATCGTGTTGTTTGTTTGCGCCACACGCAACTCGTTTCATCGTCATGTTTTTGTAAACGTTCTTCTAATGGAATAGTTATCTCATTCTCTACATTAAAATTTCCTTGATCCGTTATTAAATTCACCCCTCCACGCCCCCCTCCCTCCTCCCTCCCCTTACCCCGCCCTGTTTTTGTACTGAGTCCGATATCACTTTAATAACTTTACTTTTTGCGACACACTGCGGCCATTATTATTATACCTTGTGTTTTTCAATAATTTATCATACAGTGTTATAGACGACTTGTGGATTTCCTTGTTGTCCCACGGGAAATCTATTTTTTTAGATTAAATGTATCCTGTGCTTATTTCGATAGTATAAACATATTGTGTGCTAAATTTTACCAAAATCAGTTCAGCAGTTACTATTAAATCAATATTTATTATTATTTATGTAAGCGACACGGAGGTTAAAGCATAGGGCCTCCTTTGGTTGCTTTATAGTTTTAGTTTTTTAAGAACGTTGTGTTATGACAGTGAGGAAAATGCCGGTTTAGTTCCATGTAAATTTTTTATAATTTTATTAATATATTTTCTCCAACTCTGCCGCTCCTTTATATTTCGCACAGTATTATTTTCCAGAAAAGCCCAAGCCTAGTCGTCGCCAACAATTTATTTATTATATATTTCAAGCAACTAGCATTTTTAATAATAATAATATGCGTGGACAACTCACACATTTATAACTATATATATATATATATATATTACAGTCCAACAATACAATACAATACTACTTTATTGAACATCAACTAATACTTCGATCATTTCAAAGTCTAACCTACGTGTTTAATAATATTTAAGTTTTTAGGATTTCATTTCTGTTCCGTTTACCTTACTGAAAAACTACTTTCGCCAGCCAGAAGCCGGATTAAAAAGCCACACGAACAAACTAACAAATAAATAAACAAACAAACATAAAGTTTCACTTTTATTATATTATATACCATAGATTAGAGAGATTAGAGGTAAATTAAATTAAAATTTTCCAAAAAGCACCTCTGAGCTATGATCTAGTTTTTTAAATTTCGTGGCAGAATATTTAGCAAAGCGATACCTTAGCATCGCTTTGCTAAATATTGCGCATAGCAACCTTGACGAACTGCTACAAAGATTCACCATCTTGTATTTATCTATGTTAATAAAAGTATTTAAAAACATTTTAATATTAATCTACTGTGCTATATTTATATTATTAATTATAAAAATATTGCTCATAGCAACCTTGACGAACTGTTACAAAGATCCACCATCTTGTTTTATCTATGTTAATAAAAGTCTTTAAGTGACTGGCTGACAGGCTGACAGACAATTTGCACCCCAAATCACCATTGATTTTTTGACGATGTAAAAGAGAGTCTCTTTATCCATATATAGATACTCTCTTTTACATCGTAAGCAAGTACTAAGAACAATTTTTTGTAAATTGGTCTCCCTAGGAGATTAATGAGATGTACATTTTTTCATGAAGAAACGCATGTCGTCTATAGTTAAGTAAAAACTATTATTTAAAAAAAATATTAGTGAGTGAGAGCAAAGCCGGAGTCCGCAGCTTGTATTAATTCACACGAGTCCATCATTTGGCTCGCTGCCCGAGACAGACATGAAACTTAATTCATTCAAATTATTTTTATACCTCCTCTTTCTTTCTTTGAAGAGTTTATTAGCAAAAATATGATCCTATAAACTGTAGGTCAAGTGTTTTCTATTATGCGGACTAGCTGCTGCCTGCGGGTGCACTCAAAAAGTTATTAATAAGTATCCTATATCAGGCACTTACTAGGTGGTAGGACTTTACTGCAAAGTTCGTCTAGGTAGGTACCACCGCTTTGCCAGTTATTCTGCCGCCAAGCAGTAGTGCGCAAGCACTGCTGTGTTCCGGTTTGAAGGGCACTGTAGCTAGTGAAATTACTGGGCAAATGAGACTTTATGATCTGATCTCACAGTTTAGTAATCTTATTACTAGATTGTGCTGATGTCTCTGGATGACGTGCGCAGTGCAGTGTCACGCGAACCTCTATACTTTAGAGTTCCGAGTGACGCTGCAGTTGATATGGGCAGCCGTGTCATTTAACATCAGGTGAACGGCTAACTCGTCACGTCATTCCTTAACATAAAAAAAAGGCACGTTTCTAGACTTTTTGGGATAATTTCAAATACATTAAATGAAACATGAGTGTCAAAGGAATTTTTTTGGAGCCACCTAGAGTTGGGGAAAGTGGCCAAGACTCTTAGTTTCTTAATTTTTGAAGAATAATTTACTTTTTGATGATAATTAGTAGAGTAGCTAAAAACTTACTCTCATAAATTACTCAACGAACGCGAAAAAACATTAGATTTACATGATAATTTACATAAATGCCAACCGCATTCACAACGCCATCTAGCCCCAAACTAAGCAAATCTTGTTCTATGGGAACCAGATAACTGATACAATACTTAGATACTTTTTGTTTATAAATACATACACAGAACCTTTACATATAAAATTCAAAGTCCTGACTGACTGACTTATATATCAACGCACAGCCTAAGCCGCTGGTCCTAGAGACTTGAAATTTGCAGAATGTATTCTTTGTAAAGTTTAGGTATCCACTAAGAAAGAGTTTTTTGAAATTCTTCCCTAAGAGGGTGAATTGGGTGGTTGAATTATCTACGAAAAAAATTCTTCTTAGTTTCCTAAAGGCTACGCGGGTGATGTGCGGGCAAAAGCTTGTACAATAAAAAAACAAATCAGGTATTAATAAGTGTACAAACTACAACAATAATATATGCCATCTTATTTATAAGTTTCATCAGGTTTTAAATATATTCCAGTTAAATACATGTCAATCAGTACATTAATATTAAAATGTTTTTAAATCTAATTTTAAATAATTCTTAATAAATATAGTGATATTAATAGAAATGACATAATTAACACCCATATATTATCACTAGTTGCGCCCCACGGTTTCACTCGTGGATAAAAAGTATTTTAATTATTTGCTCATCCCACGGGAGCATTTCACTTTTCCGGGGCAAAATGTAGCCTATATGTTAATCCAGTGTATAAGCTATCTAGGTGCCGAATTTCATCCAAATCCATTCAGCCGTTTGAGCATGAAGAAGTAAGAAACATACACACATACAAACTTTCGCCTTTATAATATTAGTGTGATATCAAATGAGATAAAGGAACGCTCTGAAGGTTGAAACCAATCACGTGGTATATCATCTTGGCCGCCGCTCGCGCCAACCTGTCCTTTACAGTTTATTTGTCATTTACCGGTTTGTTCTAACCTTAACATTGCATACAGATATACTAATGATATTTAACGATCTACATATATACGTGTAACTTAACGAGAGTACACATAGTGATGTGGTAGGACTTTTCTGCAAAGTTCGTCTAGGTAGGTACCACCGCTTTGCCAGGTATTCTGCCGCCAAGTACGTACTGAAATACAGTAATGCGCAAGCATTACCGTGTTCCGGTTCGAAGGGCATTGTATCTAATGAAACTACTGGGCAATTGAGACTTTACAATCTGATCTCACGGTTGATTAATCTTATTACCAGACTCTGCTGATGTCTCAGGATGATGTGTGCGCAGAACAATATGTCATGCAAACTTTATATTTTAGAGTTCCGAGTGACGCTGTTCTGTTATGGGCAGCCATGTTACTTAACATCAGGTGAATGACTAGCATGTCACATAATTTATTAACATAAAAAAGTACAATAATTATCATCATTCCGTTCGAGATAACATAGATCCACATTGATTCAACCTCCGAATGACCACCACAATCTACAAAACAATAAAACACTCGGGAAAAACAACATATTTCAGTAAGATCGCTCCATCCGAACAAGAAACTACCGTAACGATGAGACCATAACATCATAATACATCGGAGCGTATAATAACCATCACCTCATTCCGAAAAACAAAGATGGAGCCACGGCGGGGTGGGGGGATGGGGGGGACCGAGGGTGCCGGGGGAGGGTGAAGCTCGCCAGGAAGGGCGAAATTATGTTATTCTTAATTTAATTTCATTAGGCTACGAGATTGTTCAGGTTTTATGTCGACCGAGCTATAATTGCTGGTTACGCCGGCTGCAACTTAATTGTTGGTGAATTTGTTACGATTCTCAGCGTTTCATTGACGTGAACGGATTTGTGCTGTTTTATGAGATAGTAAGCAATGTCACGCAGACAATCTTGGCCGTAAATATTTATAATATTGCTTCGCCTCACAAACAATATGTTTCAAACAAAGACAAACAATTGGTTTAAAATATAAACACTTTTTTTATTGCGGTTGCATTAATTTACTGTACACATAATACAACAGCATCTTTTTTGGATAAACAGAGGAATTAAATAGTACATAGCTTTTAGATATCTTTCTCGCATTGTGCACTTGCATTTTAACGTTTATATTAATAATCGAAATCTATAAAAGAATTAACAAATTGGCAATTACAGGTCAAACATTATGGAGGTTGGAACGGAAAGGAGCGGTAGGCTGCGCGCCTATGCAAAATGTTATCTCTGTCTTACTCGTATTAGACGTTACATAGTTTTATTGTAGGAATTGGTGTCGCACCAGCTCCGAATGAACAGTACAGTTCTGAGATATTTACATCATACCACTTTCTTCGGGAGTTCTATAACCAAGAAGAAGGTTATCCATCCCACCCCAGATGTCAATGTCCTATTTTTTTTTCAATCCAGTAATAAGTATGTTCGATAGATCGTTAAATTAATGCATTATTCGTGAACAAAATATGCAAGACAAACCATTAGCTTTTCTATAGTGGTTTGGTAATTTTTGTGCGCCAATAGACCCGTTTTATCTTTACAATACGGTTAAGCAATGTAGGTTACGTACACAAGTTTACGCGTGAAAAAAAATAGAAAATACTAGTCTTCAGGGACAAAAATTGCGGCGCATGTCCAGTTTTTTGGCTAGGTATGCTACGTTTCTCATTTACCACATTTAAGGTTATTTTTAGGTTTTCGTTCTAGTGTTGGAAATACTAGGCAGACGAAAAGCACATTCAAAACAGTTCCACAAAACCGAATTGCACTCAATTTGAACTACCGAACCATATGCTATTTGGCACTTCTAATAACCATAAAGTAACCGAACACCGAAGCAATCTCCCGCGCGCCAAGCTGAGCAAAAAGCATCGTAAACTTTCCTACGTCGAGTCCAAACGAAACGAAATTTCAATTGAAAACTGCATCCCAAAACTGGAATTTTAATTCCCTGTAACATATGCCGCACAGTCCGGTGTTTGGGGGGAAAGTGGGGGTAGGAGGGAAAGCCGTGGGGGTTCGGTGTAATTAAAAAAATGTGTCCCACTTCATTCGTGCCCAGTGCGACCGCAGCGCACATCCCCTCCCTAACTAATTAATAATTTCGAACGGAGAGCGCGAATGTTCTCTAATGGTTTTGGGATTTTAATAATAATCTGTTTGTTTTCGAACGGACTGTGTTTTTGTTAGATATATGATTGTTTGTTTCTACAATATCAAAATTAATAGTCTTGAAATTTAAAGTTTAGTAAAACATTTTCCAAAAAATTGCAAAATGCATGCAAGTATAAAATAATACAAGTACTCATATGACTTATAAAAATCATTTTATTTGAAATGTTTTAATAGAATTTAGCGGTTTGAAGCGCTTTGAAGTGATTGTTTAAATTAAATCTTTTCCTTTTAGGTAATGTTTTCTGATACGTTAAACAAGCGCTTTGAACTATTTTTATAAGCACATGTTTATATTGATGTATTTATTTGCATCAATACCCAAAGTCGGCATGAAAGCGCGTAGACGCCTATCACAATTGTTGCGCACAAATTAAGCCGATGCTTGCAACAAAACTTAATAAAACCCGCTCAAATATCTAATAATGGAATTAATTTTATCGATAACACACTCAAATATAATCCTAAGTAAAATTAATTATATAATTTTACATGAAAAAATATATCAATTATACTCCGCGTCATAGCTCAGTCACGGACGGCCAGAGATTTTAATAAAGGACTATCATGGGTGAAGCTTATTAACTGATAGCTATGTTATGCTAATACTGTTACGTTATCGTTAGATAGCAGATTAAGTAACAACCTGTTATAACGGTTATAAGCCGCTGGGAACGTTGTCCTCTATCGGGCATAATTGTGGCAAATACAGGTTGATTGAGCGATATAACCGAGCTGTTTGCGATAGATTATTTGCTTTTAATATTACAAGTAATAAAATTGTATTGATAAAACAGTTTGTTTAGGAATCATGCGTATTAAGCGGGCGTTATTGCGTCGCGCGGCGTCCATGCGCGTGTTTCAGCGGAAAATTACCAGCGCTACTGTGCGCGGTGGATAAATACAAACATTGCCATATATTTATTCAATAATGTTACTAGATAAATATATTTTATCGAAATTGATTATATTTGCTACTTTTAATAACCTACGATATTTTTTAGAAAATAAATTTAATAATAGTATATAGTCCAGAACACGTATTATATGATACCAGAATGGCAATATCATGAAATTTTTTGTCAATGCGCAAATTGCTCTCTAACTAACTAAATCTAAATGAATCAAAATCTAAATGATATACTAATTTAAATATTTCTCAGCTTTTCTTATCTTTTTCCATTTTACTTAGCCTCATAACACTATATGTAAAGTGTGGTAAAATACACACAATATCCAACTCTCATCACGAATTTATACAAGAAATTTTAGTAGAAAATCTTTGTGGACAAACAACTAAGTACAGTCACATAGTCCCAGCTGTACGTCATCAGCTAACTACGTGCCCACTGCTGGGACACGAGCTATCGCTCACATGGAGAAAGTGTTGGCCATAATGCACACGCTGGCCTAGTTTGAGCTGGTGGGTCATATATCAAATTATGTAGTTTTTTAATTTCCACACGCTGTTTTCCTTCATAGTTATAAGAGCAGGCGCAAAACCCGCACAACTCGAAAAGTGCAGAGCCGAGTAAAATTGAACCTGGATGCGTCGGTTTAAAAGTTGCATCGGTTACCACTGAGCTACACTCGCTCTTTATTGCTCATAACCCAAGCTGTAAGGCTAACCATCGGTTGAGTTTACAAGCACTGAAATTATTACTTACCTACTCCATATGCATTATCGATACTTTACTACCAATTATCGCTAAAAGCAGTCTGTATACTCGATACCTATCTATTTTATACTCCATGATAGTACCTAATTAGTTTTATAGCCGTTATGTGGAGTGTCGCAGTGACATGTTGGCGTGTAACTGCTTTAATTACGCGATACCGTATCTATCTCGTGATACCAGGCTTGTATCTGACGAAGGCGGAATTACTTGGATGCGGTGACGTCAGCGTTCCAGTAAAATAATTGGTTACAGACATATTAAGAAGTTGATCAGCATAGGCCTGTATTATAAAACAACGCTGGTATGCAACTAACTACGGAGTTAATATAAAATGAAGAGATCCGCAGGAGAAACTAAAGTCACCGTCATAACTCTTAGAATTAAAATATTAAAAGTTGTTGCAAGTTAAAATGGTAATAGGCAGGCCAAATCGCTCGTAGGACTGACAACTGATGAGGAAGGTTCTCGAGTGGTGACGAACTGGAAGAAGCAACGTAGGCAGTTCCCCACTAGGTGGACCAACAGATGTAAGATTCGGTTTATAAGACTCATTTGCCCAGTAATTCTACTAGCTACAGTGCCCTTCAAATCAAAACACAGTAGTGCTTGCTTACTACTGCTTGGCGGAAGAATATCTGGCAAACCGGTGACACCTACCTAACTGAACTCTACCACAAAAATGCTACCACCTAGTGAAATTGACATTCCATGAATGAGCACCAATTTACGAATAAGCGTAGGTTTGTAGCACTGCATTAAAAAATACTGGATAAATGCGACCATGCGGACAGGTGTGGTGGTTGAGCAGGTTGGCTCATAGCCCCAGAGGTGGTGGGTTCAATTCCCGCAACAGGACCAGTATTTGTGCACGGAAAAAAATGCGCAAATACTTGTTTTGAGTCTGGGTGTTGTAGAACTTTGGACTTTGTAGTTCCTGGGTCCCTAGACAGGAAGTCCTAGTTAGGGTTCAGGATCTATGTATGTGATCGTTGGGCATTATTATTATAAAAGAATGAGACTTTATAACCTGATTTCACAGCATAGGTATAGTAGGCAATCTTATTACATATGGAGAGAGTGTTGGCTGAAATCTACCACACTAGCTAAGTGTGGGTTGGTGGATGAAACATGCTCCTGAGTTTTGTGATTCATCAATTTTTTTCTTTCAATTTAAATATTAAAATCCTCATCGATCAACGAGCTACAACTTCGACTGTGTCGTAGCTTAAAATCGGATGGGATGTTAAGCTACAACACAGTTCAAAATATTGACCAACTCGTACATAAAAAAAAATGTCTGCAGTCTTTAGAGACTGCCGATAGAAGTTAAAACTAAGTAACTAGTGACGTATAGCTCATGGGAAGCGTTCGGTGACGATGACGCGAGTTCCACGCTTTGTTCACCCAAAAAATACACATATGTACACAGATACATATAGCTCATGGAAAGCGGTCGGTGACGATGACGCGAGTTCAGAGTGAGTTTGATTTAAAGTGCTCAACGCGCTTAAATAAGTTTCACTTCAAAAACTAACAATGAGTTCCTAGTAACCTAACTGTATGGTGCAAGTAATCCGCGACAACACATAGAAAACTTCAATCTAGAGCTTTCATGATTCAAAAGAAGGATTTTCTCCGGCAATTCTTTATTTAACCAGTTTGGCCAGACGCGGCCAAATTGGATATAATATGCAATTGTTTAATTGCATATTATATCCAATTGTATATTATAAATAATTTGTATAATTTACATATTATATATAATTAAAAAATACAAATACACGGTTTACAAAAGGCCAAGAGACTGCCGCTCACTAAATTTACTTATTGACACTGAATAAAGTATATAATAATTTAATTGAGTGAGTTATGGAATTCATGAGAAGTGTGGTGTAAAAACACCGGAACAAATATGTACCTCGAAATAGATTAGTGGGTTAATATTTACCGTCCACGGACCTATTTCCATCGTCAAATAATGCTGTTGAAATGTAGAGCTGAGAAGTTTGTATGGCGTATGTATATACCCTAATTGATTTCTTCAGGGGACGAATTTTTAAAAGTTAATTTTAATGACAAAATTGGATAATTTAATAATTAAATGTCAATAAAAGAATCACACTTATCGACTGAACCTTGAGAAAAGTGAGTAGGTCCAATAATTATACAGATTTTACTTTTCGTTTCAGCTTTATGTAACTTTTCAAAATGGGTTGAAAAAGTGGTTTAATAGTTTTATGCTATGCAAAGAGTCGTAAGCTCACAGAGTCACTAGTAACTAGCTGACCCACCCGGCTTCACCCAGGTTATCCAAGCCACCCAGACTAGAAGTAATACAAAAAAATTCATTAAATTTGGCCAAGTTGTTTAGGAGAAGTTCAGTGAAACACGTGCGGAATAAAATATATATAAAGACATAATTTAATAAATAAGACTAATTACATTTTGAATAAAACCGGCGCTTGATTTAACTATATTTCATGTTAATCGCGGCAAAATATGACAGCTAATTGATTGGTTATAATTACACTTTAAAATATACGAAATTTCCTGTCAAAATTTTATTTTTTATGACTAGTTTCCTGGCAATCATAATCTGTCACAAAACCAGTCTGTACAGAAATATAAAACAGACTTTCAGATTTCTGACAGTATTGTTATTATCTGCTAGGGATGTTGAATAACTAATATTAACCACAAAACGAACTAAACGCCAAAATGAAGCAATAACTAATGTATAAAATTATTTATCTAGTTTTAATAATCATTTATTTGAAACATTTATCCGGTATTTCTACTGTTTTGCTATTTTCTATAGGCATAGGTAATTTTAACACGTAGGTGTTAATTAAGATACAAATGTGATATCACCAAAATATACGTCAGTGGATTAGATCTCATTTTTTAATTCAATAATATTTAAAATCTTTCATATTTTAAAACTTTATATTTTATCCTTTATTGATTTTGTTTCTCAACGTAAATACACAACTAAAACGACACAGACACCAAAGTAAAAGTCCTCGTATCCAATTACTTATTATTTTAAAACCAACAAATATAATTGTAACATTAAACCGATTTTGCGTTCAACATTAGAACAAAGACACTGCATTTTGCTCAAATTTTCATAGGATAAATTCATATTAATTGATGATTTTATTTATTTGCCTGAAACATAACACCTTGCAGTAATCTAAAATCAAGACATAAACATGAGGAGCCCAACCCTTATAGGGCGTGTAGTCGTTATGTAGCTTGTAGCGCGCCGTTAAAGCAACGTTACCGCGCCGCAAACGTTCGTAGGGCTATAACTCTGCCGACGCCGACGGTGCCGCGGACGCCGACGGAATCACAATATCACAATGGTCTATTCAACGTGTTGGTTGTAAGGCTTCTACGGACTCAGGAAGTCATAAATTACGTGACTTTTGTCAATATTTTAGGTGAATTGAGATGAATCGATTTCGGAAATGGTTAAAAAAAATATTTATTATATAGAATATTTTTATATTATTTTGAACTGTAAGTACCTTTTTATACTAAGCATATTAATTTTCTGGTGAATTTCGGGTGGTTTTCTACACTTTTATTTGAAAGGGTTTTTATAGGTATGATTTAGTTATACCTACCTATAATATACTTTCATTTTAATAAATTCAAATTTCTTATTTTAAAAGGTGATGAAATGTAAAAAAGTATTCTAAGACAAAAATATTTTATACTAAAATAATTACCTGCATTAAAAAATAAATGTTAATTTTATTAAGAAGCGCGTTGATGTCTTTTACTTCAAGAAAATGTGCGTTCTACGAAAAATTATAACAAAAAGCTACCTTTTAATTTCAGTGCTAATTACTATATAATATCTTAATTGTATATCTGCTAAATAATATACTAATAATAGCAAATACGAAAATAAAGTTTCTAAAAAAAGTGTGAGTGTAAATTTTCAAATTAACTTAAGATTACGTTGACTGAATAGCTTTAAAGTTCAATGTATTTGTTACACACAACAGTAAGACAATGGACATATCCTAAACAGAATCCACATAAAAACAAAGCTACTTACTAGACTGCAGCCGATCCCGCCACGCCATCGGGTTGGAGACCAGACCCTGGAACCCAGGCCAGTAGAGTGGCTTATGCTGCAAATAGTGAGCCATGCCGGCGGCCGCCGCCGCGAGGGACAACCGCGGCGCCAGCAGCCCCGCGCCCACGGTCGACCCCACTGCTGGGCGGGACAGGATGTGGTCGATCCCGTGGGGATTAGGAGCTGGAGGAGGCTGTTCCGCCAACGAACTCAACGCGGCCAAGGGAGCCCCGAAACCATGCTCCAAAGACCTAGACAGAGGCGGCGAACCACGCATCTCGGACATCTTCGGTATCATACAGTCAGTTTCCACACTTCACTACAGTCTCAATCTAGTTACGGACCGTCCGTAACTATCCGGAACCGTAAATCACACGGTCATCGTCCGATATCCGAAACCGGACGAGTGCTTACTGTCGCGACCCGACACCAAATGAAAAGCTCCCGAACGCTTTTGCCGGGCGCAAACAAAAAAAAGTGAATAGAGAACGCCCAGTCAATCTAAACCTTATATCAGCGTCGCCGCCCCTGTTGGGGTGGCACTCGAAACGTATGGCTCTCTCGCTTCGATATCTTTGAGAGTGATAGAGAGGGAAGACATGTGGTGTTAACAAGAGAGCGTAGATTTAACGAATCGCTATTTAATGGCGCTTCTTGTCTCTTTATAATTAAGTCGGGTGCAGTTTTTGCGGTGGTTCCCCCCGCACGCCTCCCCCCGCTCTCGCCCGGTCGCTAAAAACTATTGTGTGTCGAATAATAAGCCAATGGTACGGTTTACTTTATGATGCGTTTATACCTTGTAATGGAAGGAAGTGTAAATTATCCGTAACCGAAATTATCGGATACGTTAGATTAACGAGCCCCTTTTTAAAGTGTGATTCTGCGCCTCGCTAAGTTTCTCTTTGGGGATATTTTTTGTATAATAACTTAATATTTGTAGATTATAATACATTTATATATAATTTTAATATTTAATGCCAAGGATTTTTTTTATATTTGAACCTGGATTCTTCCAGTTTCTTTAGGCACTACATTATTTTTTATTACCATTTTTTCTACTTATATATTCCATTAGGTCATAAATTTATTCATAAACATTTAATAATGGTAATCTGCATAATTCCTATATTTCTTGGTACCATTTAAAATTTTCTTAAACAATATCTATAGGTAGAGTAAGGAAAAGGTTATTTAACTAATTAGGTAAATTAAGTGCGAACTATTAAAATCTGGACAAATCCGTTACCAATCCCAGCCCTATTCAACCGGAAGTATTGAGCTGACTTTACCGTGCTATAATTATTTACGTGACAAATATTATAATAATTGACAGAAGGGACACATCGCACTCGATGCACAAACTTAACACCCATCCAAGACACCCATAGAATTAAGATACAGCTGCAGAATAGACACTTTTGAAATCTACCCCAGGGGTGCAGAATGGTGCGATTTTATGACTTTCGACTTATTTGTCGCTATTAAATTTGATTAATTGTAGGCATTTGCGAGATCATTTTACGCTTTAGTTAATTTTTAATGTATATTACAGATAATAAAATGATTTAGAGTACACAAAACTGTATCGAAATGCGTTTAAAATTTTCTTTTTCAAAAAGTAGGCATTGTTTAAACTTTAAAGTAAAAGTTTAAATGAAGGTATGAATTAATGAATACTTGATCACATCTCATACGTAGGTAGGTACTACAACGTTGCGTCGTGTCACCGTATAGACCATCTCGGATTTTGTAACATATGTGATTGTGGCCAATATTGGCTTTTGCGATTTGATTGATTGAAGTCAAAAGATTTATTGCAAATAGGCTATTTTTAGCACTTTTACAAGTCAAAATTATATTAGGTACTTAAAATTCAGTTATTGTACTAAGCATATAGAATTACAAAGTGCTTATTGTCAAATATTACATAGCAAACCCATTACAATACTATATAAGTTTGAAAAAAAAAAGAAGTTCTCTTTTACTCTACTGTTTCTAGCAATCCGGCATAATGCAGAACAGAAAACTCCAATCCGAAGCTTCGATCACAACTGTAAAGAAGAAGCTACAAAAAAACTTGTACTACAGTGGTGTATTTTTTTTCTATTGTCTTTTATAATATTTATAATTTATTACAGTTGAGTATGAAATTATTAAATTACATAAGTAACCACCCACACTTCACACCGGTGCAAGAAGAATATTAAAATGATCTTAATAAAAATTACAAATAATGTGAAAGTGAAGAATGTACGGATGATTTTAAGAATCAAAATTATTAAATTAGAAATCTGCAGATCAGCCCCTTGCGATAAATATCAATAAAGATAATCAATTACTTGAGTAGAGCCGAAGACCGGGCTCAGTGGCGTGCTTTGGGAGAGGCCTATGTCCAGCAGTGGACTAGTGTAGGCTGATGATGATGATGATGAATTACTTATTATTTGTAAGGAAATATTGATTTCTAACAGCCAAACGAGACAAATGTTGTGTCTTTATAATGTAGTTATTTATTTAAAATGCCTCTAAAATATATTTTACTCAAACAATTATTTCTATAAAAATCTTTAGGTAGATATACAAAAAAATATTGTAGGTAAGAACAAAACAAACTACTACTACTCCTTACTTTTTTTCTCGTTGAACCCACGTTGTATCCTCCTGAGTAGGACCCGTACGAGGGAGGTATCCCTCCGACCTCCCCACCAGTGGGAGCATTGGGAATTCAATTTTTTCTGAAGATATCCTTTCTGATGTAAATTAAAATTACTAGCCTTACTTATAATGGTTATTTAAATTAAAACAATGCTTAAACTTAAAACTTGTGTCTCTGGGTTCGGACTCCACCATCTAGCAGCAACGTAAATAAGCGGATGTGCATCGAGGTCAAGTCAGTAAAATAATCAGTTGTTAGCAAGTGTCTACTCTTGAAAAATGCCTTTTCAAGGTTCTGGAGAACCTGAGTAAAGGCATCAGTGACACAACAAATTAGAAGTAAAGTTTGTCTGTCGCGAACAGACTAAGAATGATTAAGAATGTGTAATTGCAGCTTTAATTGTGTGTGTATGTGCGTGGATGTGTGCGTGCTTCTTAAATGAGTAATAATTACTTGTTTTGTTATGATTCTGTATGAACGCGTGTAGTGTGAATGAGTGTGTATGTGTGTTTTGTGAGTGCGATATTAATATGAACCTTATTGCCGTTTCTATATTTGAATTTAGGAGGGCTTATAATTGTAGCATTTGCTCAGTACTTGTATAGTCTAGGTTTAAAGAGTAGGTAGGTAGTATATAGGTAGGCTCTAATGAATAACACCACCCAACGATCACACACATAGTTACTGGACGCTAACTATGATGCCCTATCTAGGAACCCAGGAACTGCAAGGATCATTCTCATAACGCGCAAACACCAGTATTTGCGCTCTTTTGTGCACAATTATTTTGGGCCAGTTGTGTAACCCAGCCCCTTGTCTCCGGGCTATAAGCCGGCCTGCTCAACCACAAAGAGGCTGTCAATGAAATGAAAACTTTGACCCGAAATTTCCTTACAACGTTAGATGATTGAAAACAACACCTTACCAGATACGATACCAATAATATAGGATGCCTCCATTATTTATGAAATACAAAACTTAATCATTTATTAGCGTTATTAAAATGTCATTGTTGCCCCTAAGTAACTCCATCCGCCGCATCCGGCTCGTATCGTTAGAGGAATATCATTCGGAATAACAAACCAACCGCCACAACATTTTATATTAATAATAAATACCCTTTTTAATCCCAAATATAAAAGCAATAAGTTAAAATTAAATCTTCCCCTCAATATGGCGGTATCATAAACGATTATAAAAATATTATTATTTTAACAATGGAGTCACAATTCAATGTGGAACTATTAAGTAATTTTGGAAAACATTTTTTGGATCCCGATTCCTGTTTGATTGGGATCTTCCTGGTGTTGTTATATGGCATATTTTTATAATAATCAAAAAATTATGTAGAGAAACTAAAAAACTGGCTTCTATTAGCTGACATAAAAAATATTTATAGAAAAGTAGAGAGAGAAAAAATAGAATGGTGCGGTGGTAGGAAGTAACAGATAGGGGAAAGGAGATTTGAGGCGTAAAATGAATTAAGTTGATTCATTCATAAGGTATTATATAATGTGATTTGTACTAGGTAAGAAATAAGTTATATTTCACTTACTCGGTAGAAAAAGTCAAAATAAACTAAAATCATTATTTAAAAAAATAAAGTTTGTTATTTAATTTCAAATATTTTCCAAGATGGTAGTGGCTTAGAAAAAACTTTGAAATTCACTATCCAGTGTGCAATTTTACTCCCCCCTATGATGTGTCCAAAGAAGTGTTATATGGGGGAGGCCTGTGTTAAAAAGCGGGTAAAACCGCGGGATCAAGTAGCAAATAAATAAACGTCATATCAAAATAACGCAACAACTGCTAAACATCAGAAATAGGACCGAAGCGATACAAATAATCCATTTACTGCCAAATACTTGTAATAATATGAGACACAATGCGTGCGAGTTGAGTCTGCGCTTTGTTTGCGAACGCCGGATGTACCCATTATACCAGCGTTCTATGGGGCGCGGTATCAGTTGGAGCGGTGAGCCGTTAATAACGCCCAACGATCACATACATAGATCCTGGAGTCTAACTAGGATTACCTGTGTCTAGGTGTGGGCTACTTACATAACCACATTATATTTACATTTACTAATATATAAATACGTACATGTCTACATCACAAATTTGATACTTACTTACATTACTTAATATTATATCTACCTATAATACATACCTATATATAATATATAACAATAAATAAATATTTACACATTTATTATAATAATTAAATACACACAATAAATAGTACACCTACTTAAATAATATAATATTATATACTACTTAAACTATACATACCTAACTACCAATATTTATATTTTCACATAAATAATATATATAAACTACATTTAATTACAAACACTACAAATCATAATAATAATTAGATACCTATTAGCAATAGTTTCATAACACATTTCTTTATAAAATATTCATATTCTCTTTATTTAACAATTTCTTCATAGCCTGTATTATTGTGCATTGGAAACAGTCGAGACGAGTACGCGGGCCGCCGCGCGACACCTACCTATCCGGTTCACACCGGTCTTCCCCGCAAAGCGGCCGGCGCACTCGCTTATAGTAGGCAGCCGCCTGCCGCGCTCAGTTAGTGTCGTCATAGACGCAATACGAATCGTTCGTGTCGCTCGCCCAAGCATTTTATGACCGCGCACTAACCGCTCCGATTTTTGTACTCGCTACTTATCCATTGTAAAGGATTTGCAATACATTCCTTGACGTATCGTGTGCATATTATTCCCATCTCCACTCCTCAAGAAAACAACAAAAACTTAGGTCGCCTTAACTGGTGACCCTAAACTGGTGACTCCAAATAGGCACCCAGGAACTACGAAGACCATGGTCCCACAATGCCCAGACTCAGAACAAGTATTTGCGTTTTGTACTGCTGCGGCAATTGAAGTCACTGGCTCCGGGCTATGAGCCGATCTGCTCAATCACCACACCACAGAGGCTGTCGAAAATTATATTTATAAATAATAATAATAATAATAATAATACGTGTGGACATCTCACACAACGCCATCTAGCCCCAAACTAAGCAAAGTTTGTACTATGGGAACCAGATAACTGATACAATACTTAAATACTTTTTTTTTGTTGTAAATACATACATAGAATACAATATAACACCCAGACACAGAACAAACATCGATGTTAATCACACAAATGTTTGTCCTGGGTGGGAATCGAACCCACAACCCGCAGTTCAGAAGGCAGAGTCACTACCAACTGAGCTATCGGGTCAGTCTAGTCAGTAATAAACAGTGTAGCAGACCAATAGTTATTTTTCGGTATATTTAAATGTTATATAGTGTCCAAAATTTTAAGAAATAATACAATAAACCAATTTATCATGGATCCAGGGATCTGTGGTAAAGCAGCATAAAATAATAGCTATTTTTTATTATTCCCTCTATTGATTTTGAAGTGGGCAAAGATAAAACAAAAGAAAGCACCGAGTACCTATCCCTTTGTTATGCATTGGTTATTAGAAAAGAGGCAAGTGTTTAAAAATTCATATTTTACACAAATGCTTATTTTATTTCGGAATTTGTTACTAATTAATTTTAAGAATATTTAAAAAATAGATCTATAGCTAATTCTATCATTAGGTATAAACCAAGTTAATTTATACAAAAATAGGTTAATAAGGGAATGATCCAGTGACAATATATGTTATTTTAACATTGTAACAAATCACAAACTACTATAACATTGTAAAAATAAAAATGACTAATAAATTAATAGACATTTGACACATTTGGGAGTGCTTAGCTTCTTGGTCTTTGGAAACCATAAAGGTCGTTTAATATCTTAAGATTTCAATATACATTAAATTTAATAGACAAGAACATTTAGAGTTTTCTTTAGAAAACTGATAGGTACTTGGCAGTTAATTGATTGACTGAATGTAATTCCCGCTCCGCTATCCGCTCCGCTGTCACTGCGACCACGCGTCACTCCCGCTTCCCCTCCGCTCGGCCATTCATCCCGCCGTCAAATTAGCCGACACCTTTGCTTTGTCGGCTCTTGCCATACCTTTATTGTACACTAACATATTGACGTTTGCCTTTCAAACCGCTGATACACAAACCACCACTTTATACCAACGTAATAAGGTTTATGAATTTTCGTATTTAAGCTATATTTTATGAAGGTATTTATGGATTATAAATATTAAATATAAATTGGCGTTATAAACCGTCCCTAATCATTTGGGATATATTCCCAATTCCCACTGCTGGGGCTACCGAGTGGGAAGTTTTATGTGAGTGTTAAATAAATTGTAAATCAATTTGTTAAATACACTATAAGCTGTGATATTTTTGGTTATAATAATTTAAGAACTATGCGAGAAGATATGAAGAACACACACATATATAACTAAATAATACCCATAATAATGAAACGTTAAAACCACCTAACTTAAGGCTTTATTAATACTCATTTATAAGTCTGTGATCTATTTTCTCCATTACCCAGACATCCAGAACAAAAACTAGGGTAACATCAAACAAACATTCGCCGAAATAATTTTGGCAACATTTTAACTGTTTCTCTTACTCCCCGGGGCTCCATAGCTTCCACTCTGAAATTCCCATAAAAAATCAACCTACAAATATGAAGAATCGACTACTGTAATCTACGAATTAGACAAGGACGCCTACATAGTGCAACAAGCATAGCGAATATCCGTGGGCTGCTATTGGCGGGTTACAATGAGTGCTCCACCTCCTGTAGAGTTGATCACATGTTTTTGTTGCGATCAAACGGCAGATCAGTTTCAGACGCGGTCGTGGTCGGACGTGCTCGTGTGACATGAAACTTTCAGATGCTTACGCTTTCAGGCTGTAGTCTTTTACCTCTATTTTACTGTCTACAGAGAATGAATGGTCTAAATAGAGGTAGACGTTAAGTTGATACTGCCTTTTCTACTCGAACACTTATTTATGTTAACACTACAATCAGTAAATAAGAAATTTAAGCAAAAAATTTGTCGTACAACATTAAAAGTGTCTTTTGTGCCTACTGACACTTGTAAGTTGTAACAAAATAATAATAATAATAACGCCCAACGATCACACACATAGATCCTGCACCTTAACTATTATTCCCTGTGTCTAAAGACCCAAGAACTACGAGGACCATGGTCCCACAACACCCAGACACAGAACAAGTAATTTGCGCTTTTTTCCGGTGCAAAATTCCTTGTCCTGTCGCAGGAATCAAACCCGCCGCTTCAGGGTTATGAACCGACCTGCTCAACCACCACACCACATAGGCTGTCAAAATAAAAAGGTACCTTTCGACACTGGCTAAATACACAAAAGTGTAGAGCGCAAACAAAATGAAAAAAGGTACCTTCTACCAACTTCGTACCTAGCATAGCAATCAATGTCATGTCATAGTGTTAGGTTTTTTGATTAGAGATAAATGTGTCAGCTTAGAGCTACCTACTTCACGCATTGGATAATTTATAGATATAGATGGATAACTCTTTATTGTCTCAGCAATGAAATTTACAATATATACAGGAATAAATAAATAATAAATAAATACGTACTAGTACAAAAACGGGATCTTATCGCTAGTGGCGACCTCTTCCAGAATAATTTCATATGTTTAATTTTCAAAAATATTTAATGAATTATATATACATTATTTAAATAATATCTATATCACTACCCGGAAGGCGTCCACAGCTGAACATAGGCCTCACCCAGAAAATGCTAGTTTGGATGATTTTATAGGTACCTAGTATATTATATAATCTATGTCGGGGATTATTATTGAAAAAAGTTTTAGGACAAAAGAGGCTTTCTATGACAGCTAAGAACCTATTTACAAAAGTCACTCCAATAAAGATCTTCTACAACCATGCATGCTACACTTTCTCATCTATATCAGAGCTATGCTCAAATGATTACAAATAATTATGTAAATTACAGGATTACAAAACTATGCTCAATTTTGTGATAAGTCATTTTGTGAATTGAATCTCTACTTGAGCCTCGATGGATGACTAAACGCCGTTCTCTAATACGGGCCTCAGTCCTTTCAAAACCCTTCCAATTCATTCTTACACTCGCACCATTCCATAACAGACGTAAAACCAATGTCACTCAAGTCACTTACTAACCGTGTTGCGCACTAACTCATCCTAACCGGCGGCTATTCCAAACAAACGCGAGTTAAATCAAAAGTGCCCCACGTTCGGTGCTGAGGGGTCCTAATTCGATTTATTTAGGGGTTCGCATCCCTAAGGGTAAAGGTCTACGTCCAGTGTATCGATGCGCCCAAGCGAAGATAGAAGGATAATTTTGACATGGCATCACAGCGCATTTGGTAGTAGAGTAGCTCTGCCTTCTAAACTCTAGGTAACTGTAAGAAAACTGATATTAGTTCTGTATCCACGGGTGTTATATATTGTAAGTATTGTATTCTAAGCATAGATACACGGACGGACTCGAAAGAGCCTGTCAGTGATATATATATATCCCTCCCGTATTGATTTTGTTAAAACAAAAATACAACAAACAAATATGTAACTATTATATTAAAAAATAGCACGGACCCAGGAGTCTGTGGTAAAGCAGATTTAAAATAAAACTTAGATACAAATACAAATAGTTTATTTCAAAACATTCATTAGATTACATCATACAAATACTCATATTTATATATTGTACTACAAAACTACAAAGTTTGTATTCACAAACAAAACGAAGTATTGTATCAGTATCTCGTCCCGTAGTACAAACTTTACTTATTTGAGAACTAAATGGTGTTGTGTAAAATGCATATTCATATGGATTTATTAATAATAATAAATTACAAGTAAGAGAAAATTTTATATTGCAATAATCATTAATAATTTATACATTTAAAACAATAAACCTAAGTTTTAAAATTAATAATTTCACTTTCAATTAGGTATTTGACCTAATGATGATGTCGCTGTATCTGCTTATATGAAAAGTTCGCTCAAAAAGCCAGATTTTTCAATTTGCTTTTAAGTGAATTTTAGTGAATTAATAATATTTTTTATTTCAAATTTTATAGTACATGACAATACTTACACAAAACCTATCATAAGTATAGAAATATCATTGTTTGTACCTGCAACAACACTTTTAGAGTCAAACTTGTTCTCTATAGCATCTCATACCCACATCTGCCTGTGCAGCGCAGCCCTTATAAATTAGACCGTATCTCATCGCTCCGCGTGGCTTGTCATTAAACTCCATTGTAACGGTCGATTTGCTCGCAGTTTTGCAAACATCACTTTAATGAAATAGATAACTTAATTTAGAGTCACTTTACTATAGCCGTAGGTACCTATAACAAGATTATGTAGTTTCATCTTGATTACATTTATTTAATAACCAACCCCTTCGTATTTGTATTTGAAAGATCTTTGATTTGTTTATGTAAAGACTAGTAACGAAAACATGACCCCTATAAATAAATAATGGAGTTCTGAGTAACAACATTTTAATAAAATCATAAAACTGAATAGAAAACGTCCGCTTTTTAAAAGTCGGTTGTAACTCCAACTGTCAATATCAATTGATTTATAACCTCTTTTTACTTAATATATATTGTTCTCTAATTAGGGTTTTTTTTTGGACATGAGTTAATGTAGATACATTAGTACAGAATCAACATTGATACAGCTATATAAACCTAACGTCCAATTATAACCGTACACAACTTAAACTAAGAAATATTTGACACTATATAAATAAACAATTATTCTAAATGCAAGTAAATTTGTACAACATTAGTTACTTAATTAAATTAAATTATTGCTAGCAAGTTTGAAAGATGCAAAACTATATAAAAACATGTCACTAGGATCGCTTGATTCATCATAAAATATGTGCGACACATCCTAATTAAAGGACTGTTCCATAAAACGTTGTCGTATGTAGGTGGCGTATTAAATAACTGAAAACTACGTACAGAACAAAATTACAAAATAGCGGCCCAATAAAGATTTCAAAAGCCATAACCATAAACCTTTAAGTTAAACCTCGTGAACCCGATAGTATTAATATTTCGTAGTGGTACTTGATCCAGCTAATTATAGCGGCGAGTTCGCGATAAACAAGCCCGCACAGGTGCGCGAGCTAGTATTGGAAAACTTGTGTGGGGTGCAGCTAGGGGTGCGAGCACTAACATTGAACAATATAGATAAATTATTTTAGGTTTTTTGGCGGGAAAGCGAAAAATATTGCGTCACCGCATTGTATTATTTTCCAAAACTTGTGTTATTTTCAGTGTTAGTGCATAAAATTGGTGGCATTTTATTCGTTAAGCACTGGATTACAGGCGTGAGTGTGGGAAAATGGTATAATGATGGTGAAACGTTTCTTTTCGTGTTGTTTCCAAAACTCCATAGAAGCTTCAAGTAAAGTTGCCACCACTTTACTAGGAGTATGACTTTGACTAGACTATGACTTGACTTGATGACTTCGACTGTGACTTGACACATATTTGCGTGAAATATCATTAACTTGCTAAATTATCAGTTACTTGACACTGGCTAAATACACAAAAGTGTGGAGCCAAAACAAAAAAAAGAAAATTATTTTAAAAAATTAAGATTCCGCTTTAAAAAAAGGCCAAGTGTTATAAGATCAGTCTACTGTCCGTCTGAACCAAAGTACCTACTGCAATGCATTTGGGGGTTTTTGGCGGGAAAACGAAAAATATTCCGTCACCGCATTGTATTATTTTACAAAACTTGTGTTTAAATTGTCACTTTACCGGACAAACCAATATAATAATACAAATTTTTAGTAATTTTTAGCTTTGTTATTTTGACAATGGAGATCTACGTTAACCAACAACTTTCAACTTCCGTTCAAGTTCAAGTCAAGTTTGTGTGAAGAAGTTTTACTATCCATAACTTCAATAACCTAATAACCAATACCTAATAAACCTATTAAGTTTATTTATTGAATCAAATTATTAAAAAAAATTATTAAATAAAATAAATAAATTCGCCACTAACAAAATAATATACAATTATTATAAATAATGTTTTGGGGTAGGGTACGTAACGCGCCTCTCGAACATTCGACAGCCTCTGAGGTGTGGTGGTTGAGCAGGTCGGCTCATAACTCGGAGGCAGCTGGTTCGATTCCCGCGGCAGTTCAAATAAATATTTGCACTTGCATAGAAAAAAGCGCACATACTTGTAAGTCTGAGTGTTGTGGGGCCATGGTCCTTAGACACGGGGAAACCTAGTTAGGGTCCAGGATCAATGTATGTGATCTTTGGGCGTTATTATAATTAAAAAAAAACAATAATGACGTCATGGTGCGCGTTTTAGTAATAATAATTAAAATAATATCAATCCATAATATGTTTAGACACGTAAATGGATGTGGACTTTCTCTCACTAGAGGAGGGAGGGGTTATTTATTTATTTTATTAGTGCGGTTACACCAATTACACTAATTACTACATACACATAATCCACCATCCACAAGTTATTTTTAAAATAGTGTCAATGATTCTTTGTGACTTCGTTCGTTCGACCAAATGTAATGTGACCAAATGTCAAACCAGAATATAATTTTTCGTGTGCATTTGCTTATTTATATATCAACATTTGCATTCGTGAGTTTTGGATATATTAATTTTTTTTTTGTAAGTGAATGATGTGAGTAGCTAGTCATTCACCTGATGTTAAGCGACACGGCTGCCCATAACAGAACACTGTCACTCGGAACTCCGAAATATAAAGTTTCGCGTGACACTGCACTACGCATATCATCCTGAGACATCAGCACATTCGTAATAAGATTACTCGACTATGATATCAGATCATAAAGTCTCATTTTCCCAGTAATTTTACTAGCTACAGTGCCCTTAAAACCGGAACACAGTAGTGCACACTACTGCTTGGCGGCAGAATAACTGGCAAAGCGGTGGTACCTACATAGACGAACTTTGCAGAAAAGTCCTACCACCTAGTAAAAATAGATATAAATTATTTGTTTATTTATTTAAGATTCACAGCTTACTACAAAATCATCAAAAAATGTAATATTTGGTATATCAGTAATAAGTGGTATTCAGTGACTACATATTCTAGTCTAGCATTGATTGTGGTTCACCACAACCTGACTATAAACAAACATACGAGAATGTTGACATGAGTTCGTTTTGAGATATTTCATGATAAATATTTGATTAATCTCCTAATACATTTCTGTACGGAGATAGAGAAAAAATCCTGATGTTAAGTGACGACGCATACAATAGTTGTATGCTAGCCGACTTGTTCAGAAACACTCCATTGGCCTTACCGCGGTCGCGAACGAAACGCTTGCGTGTTTTAAGGACGTACAACGCCATCTAGTTTCATTTGGTGTAACTAATTAAAAAGATATAGTTGGTCGAGTCATGTAGATGTATTCATCGTCTGCACCATCATGACACGTAGGAATTCAAGTTAAGTTAAAATAATAATTTAAAATACCGTATCGCTCATAGTAAAGATCGACTGCGAATATGTACATCATAAAATTTATTCGACGAATTAAGATAACTGTGGTATATTTTATCGTAGTGACAAGGTGTTTTGACCGATTATTGGAGTGAAAACTTACTCCTAGTCTTGTCTTAGGCCGTTGACTTCGGTTATTTTCGTAAGAAATCTTTTAGAAAGACAACTTAAAAAATTGACACCCGCCTAGGTAGTAATAAACTAAGAAGAACTTGTTTATTTTAAAATATTGGTTATTGTGTAGGATGCCTGAAGGCTCGATGTCTTTAACCGTTGATGATTTAGTAGATAATTAATTATAATAAGGTATATTATCTTTTCCAAATGTATATATGTGTATCGAGTATACCCCAGCCCTTCAGCTCGCTGTACAACTCTAAGTATTTATTTGATAGCTCCGACTGATTGGCTCGCTCGATACACCTGAATTAAAAACCATAAATTTTATTCCCTCTCCGCCCCCTTTCAACCAAGTTTACATTAAAAAAGTTGTACAAAAAACGTTATTGCAAACGCAATATTTATTGTAAATCATTGCTCGTTATTTGCTGCTATCGAAACGGTATTCTTTAAGTAAATTGCCTTCGAGTTGTACCCTAATATTGGACTTGGGGAGCGTTTTGTTTTAAATTAAAGCTCCGGTGTAACCTTTTGTTACGTTACAGTTGCTTATAATGGATAAATAGGAGTTAGAACTAAGAAAATATCCCTAATACTTAGATAGATAGATAGAAAATGCTTTATTGCACAAACAACAAATGTATGTAACATAGGCGAACTTAAAGCTAGAAAGCATTATCTTCCAGTTAACCTGGGCGTAATGTGGAAATGTTTGTGGAGTAGTGCACCACAGTAACTGTAACATAGCTTAAAAATTGTTTAAACCTACTTTTTGGGTAAGCAAGTTATTACTAGTATCGTATATATATTTTATTTTAGTGAATTATGTGACGAGCTAAACGTTCAGCCGATGTTAAGCGACACGGCCGTCCATAACAGAACAGTGAAACACGGAATTCTAAAATATAAAGTTTCGCGCGACACTGATGCACTGCGCACATCATCCTGAGACATCAGTACAGTCTGGCAATAACATTACTCGACTGTGAGATCAGATCATAAAGTCTCATTTGCCCGACTACCGATGGGGAAGAAAGGTTCTCATGTGGCGACTAATACCAACCGGAAGACGCAGTGCACTTAGGCCGGGGAGCCAGAACAAGAAGCAAGTAGCTGATCAAAATAGCACCTATTCCATTGGATATGCTTGTGTCCGACATTGGCTGATTATATATTTAGAAGTATATTTCTTGAGTTTATTACCTTGTGTGGTTATAAACAAAGTAATAAATGCACGATTGTTGGGTAGTGATGCACCTCGTCATCAATGAAAACTCCCGATATAGTTGTAGATATATTATAATTGTCCTTTTTACACAGTGACTTTTGGATAGGGAACGTGGAACAATGTTTCTGTTGTTGAATTTAATATGGAAGTGGCGGTGGGAAAAAAAAACTATTGTGCTTTAGACCACTTAACTGAAGCAAAACTTCTTTAGTTTAGCTCCATCTATCGGCTAGTATAACTTTGTTTTTGTTTTATTTAATGTTAATGTCGCCATCTTGAGAATTAAGTAAATTGTCATTTTACTAGGATATACTAACATAATAATACATTTTTTTTACTTTGTTATGTTGACACTGGAGATCTACGTAAACCAACTTCAACTTCCGTTCGCCTCGCATTCACCAGCTTACTCCCTAAGTCAAGCGTGCGTAAAGAAGTTTTACTTCAAAAAAACAGAAAACAAATCACATTGTAAAAGTATAAGACAGATGACGCAGCGACGTGTGTCTCTTGCAGTTAGCGCAGGCGTTAACAGGTAGTCTATAGATTTTCCCGAGCTTCAATATAATTATAATAATAATCCGATGATTGCAGGTTCGAGTCCTGACACCGTCACCAATTTTGTACCCGGAACAAATAATGAATGTTTTGTAGATTAAAAGGGTTTTATTTAGTCATTAGATCAATTTTACATGTTCAAATTCAAATTACGTGGTTTTTCCTTACTGTAGGTATATTTTTTGTTTTAGCGCATGTGGTGCGAGTACCTAAGCAGTTTTATGCTTTGTAGTGTATAGAGCAAGGAGGCGCAAACAACGCCCAACGATCATAAAGGATTTATGGCAAAGTAGCTTATGCCCGCGACTTCGCCCGCGTGGCCTATAGGAAACAAAGAAGAACATTTTTCATAGATAATTCAACCACGTATTTAACCCTCTTAGGGGTGGAATTTCGAAAAAACCTTTCTTAATGTATCCATTAAGAACTTAAAATCCTTAACTTTACAAAAAATACTGTCTGTGTTTCCGGCGAAATATGACCCGGGCGTGTTCAAGAGTGGTCGTGAAGAGCGTGGTCAAATGCTAGACAAGATTGAAGTAAAAAAAAACAAAACAAAAATAAAAAAAAAAAACACGCTCCAATTTTCAAGTCTCAAGGACCAGTGGTTTAGATTAATATAACCTATGTCAGTAAGTCAGGACTTTGAATTTTATATGTATGGATAGGCTATCTTTTAGCTCTTTTACAATACATTTTCTTTTTACACCAACTTAGGTACTATTGTTTATTCTGTGACAATTTGCGACAAGGTTTCCTGTTTATGGCTACCAGTCTCAAGCAAGTCGTCCTATTATCATCATTGATCAAAGCAATCTATAATCAATACACCACACCTATAGGAACCATAATACAAACATTTTAATTTTTTATATATCCTAAAATCATATCCTTGCCGCTTTCATAAGCAGTTTCATATTAGTATTACAATAATAACAATTAATGAATTACTAAAACGTAGAAGCAATTAAAACAATACGAAGCGTCGCAAACGAGTTGAGTGTTGGCCGTAAATTTAGACCGCGGCGATCCGCATAATGCGCGCAGTTGGGCCGCCGGACGGATAGTTGGCAGGGGCGGAGCTAGGATAGGCGAGAAGGGGTACCTCATTTTTTTTTAGTACACAGATTCCATGCAGTACCGAGATCAACATAGGTCACTTATTTTAGACCCGGAGAGTACAGCAGGAAATCGGGTATACGCATGACACCGTAGGGCACTATTAATATAGTTTACAAGCAATTTTATAAAGCAGATTTCTTGCAATTTTACGACTCCATCTATCCACCTCGTTGGGAAGTTGTTCAGCTTTCCATTCCTCCTTAAATCCTTTCTCTCAGCTCAAATGCTGCCAGTTCTATGATCGAGTCATGTGGCCTAATTTGTACTACATAAGCTTAGGCTTTATATGTCATAATTTAAATCGCAGCAGCGTCACTTGACATTCGATAAAGTTTACGTTATGGTTTTTACGAAAACTGCAGTTTTTTAAGCCCCCAGGCCTATTCTGTTATATAATGTATCAGCAACTCATGCTAAGGACTGGGGGCAAATCTCTTAATAGATTATCACATAATTATCTGATCACCGACCAAACTGTGCATTATTTAGGGCCCCCTCTACCTGTATCCTATAACACTAGCCACTAAAAAGACAAAAGCCCCATGAGTCCGTCCTGAGACCCTCCGGGCCGCGAGTCCGGGTATCTCCCCATTAGTCCGGCGCCCGGTCAATTAGCACCGGAGTCGCCGCACAGTTGGCGGTGTTGTCCCGTCAAACTTGCTGCTTCGCTAACGAGGATCCAGTGGATATGTATTGTAATTGTGTTTCTCTATTCGACGGTCCATTACTGTATTATTACTGTTTGACTGTGTAGTAATTAAAGGAGGCACCATATTGCCTTAAGTCAGACGGCAGACGCTTTTGATGCGGTTGTTTTATGATAATGAATGGCAGGACGAGCTAGTCGTTCACCTGATGTAAAGCGACACGGTCCATATCAGTTGTCACTCGGTACTCGAAAGTATATAATTTCGCGTGACACTGCATTTTGCACGTCATTCTGAGACATCAGCACAGTCTGGTAATACTGATCACTAGACAGTGAGATCAAGTCATAAAGTCTCATTTGCCTAGTAATTTCACTAGTTACAGTGTCTTTCAAGCGGGAACACAGCAGTGCTTGTGCACTACTGCTTGGCAGCAGAATAACTGGTAAAGCGGATGGTACCTACCTATACGAACTTTGCAGAAAAGTCCTACCACGTAGTATAGTAGGTTATGTGGTTTATTAAAATTATCGAATCAAAAAATTGTGGCACTAATATCTAGATTGGACAAATTTTGTTCAAAGATACGTATCTGGAAACGGGTGCTTGGGTATTTGGTGTACTTAATTAATCTTTTGGCGTATCAAACCTATATAGGAAAAGATTTCTTTAATCAAATTTAAAAATTTATTGTATCAAGCAAGACCTATGTAAAAAGCGTTTGGTCATTTTTTAGAATGAATTCCTCTGGAGGAGGCCATAGGTATAAGGCCATACGTATCTTCAAATGATCTCAATCTTCACTTGACATCATACAAAAGCATTTCAATTAGAACACCGAAGAGAATGAGCCAAAACTCTTTCAAGACTAAGACCTTAAATTCTAGTTACCATCTCCTCATTAGCGTTCCAACGCCATCTCTCACCGGCCGACCGCGCATAAATCTGCCGCTACCCTCGCGCTACTTCCTCATACAATATTGATACGATCCGTGCCAAAAATACACTTATGGTCTTACATTGTTATAGTTCTACACTAAAATTGTTAAGCAGTAGTGAAACTTTGTCTTCCCGCAGCGATATTCGACGCTTACAGACACTGACAACGAAAAACAGTCCAGCAATCGAAAAACCTGATGGTTGTGTTCATTTAGATATGTTTCTGTCTATTTTGTAGCCATGGTGTGAATACAAGGGAGGATAAAGCTTCCTGAAAGTGGTCCGCTTAAATTAGGTGCTTCAATCTCGAATTAATTTACAATTTAGGGAATATGTACAAGGATAAATGCTCAAAAGGACCTCCAAATCTACGTGAACCAACTTCAACTTCCGTTCGCCACGCATTCACCAGCTTACTCTCCAAGTTAAACGTGCGTAAAGAAGAAGTCCTATCTTCATGGTTCAACGAGACGAGAAGTACACAAAAGGCGAAAGTTGAGATACTGCCTGGTGTCATATACCGTGTGATTCTCTGAGTGGAAATGGGGTAAATTAGCAGTATTGTAACAAGGTGGGACAGGAATGTGGGCTGCGTTAAAAGCCGATTGGGCAGAGCTGGGATCGGGTAGAGGCGGCCCTGGTAATACTTATCTTTACTAGGTACCTTCATTGTTTATTCTGTTAGTTATTGTATCTATTAGAAAACTAAACATTGCCATTCAACGGGGCAATGCCGGCAGCAATTTGCTGACAACGTCTTTACGTCCCAAACATTCTTGGTCTTCTTTTTTCCGAAAAGTGTAACTTACTTCTTTCCAAAACCATTAAATCTGAAGTGGTGAAATGGGGTATTATTTATTTATTCAATAGTTTACCACAAAAGTGTACATGGATGAACTAATGCTAAATAACATTATCAACCAGTCCTCCAACACATAAAATGCAAAAGAAATAAAAAAAGTTTCCTAAAATTCCTCTATATGTACCTAGTTCTATAAAATGTTCCATCTTAGGACTTCACGGCACCGTCGAAGTGATAGTGTAGCGACAAACTGTGAGTTATGACAATGCGGCGCGGCGGCGGCGGCGGCGTCTCGGCGGCGTGCGGTCACTAAATTAGGAAGCTGTTACTTATTCCTATTTAAACCTAAAACTTGAATGGCCTGATAGCTCGGTTAGTAGTAGCTCTGTTTTCCGAATGGTAGGTTGCGGGTTCGATTCCCACCCAGAACAAACTTGTGTGACGAACATCGATGTTTGTTCTGTGTCTGGATGTTATATTGTATACTATGTATGTATTAACCAAAAAAATGTATCTAGAGGAAAAAATTGAATCATGATCGGGATTTGAACCCGCATCTATCCCATCCCTGCCGAGCCGAGACATACTTTACTTAACTACCGCGACCAGTGGTCGAAGGCCCTTTATCCTTGTCCTCTTGCAACCAACTCACGAGGTATTTCAACTTACAGCCTAAGCCGCTGAACCTAGAGACTTGAAATTTGGAAGGTGTGTTTTTTGTAAAGTGTAGATATCCACTAAGAAAAAAGAAAGGGTTTTTCAAAAATCCATCCCTAAGAAAGTGAAATGGGAAGTTGAATTATTTATGAAAAAATTTCTTCTTTTTTCCTGCTATAGGCCACGCGGGCGAAGCCGCGGGCAGAAGCTAGTAACACATATAACAGTTATGTTAATTATGTGAGTATGAATTTACTTTTCTTGAGTCTCATTCTCATTAAAATGATTGTTATAAACAATTTTCTTTTCCATCCTAAATTTAGGAAAATAACAAAAGAAACCAAATGATTTATCATCAAAAAATCTACCTTAATCATGCAACCCTTTCAAACTTATCAAACTACCCTCAAAAAATCGCCATTTGCAAAATTGAAAATAGACGCACTTTCATTAGTTGAATTCAAAAAAGGAACGTTTATTACTGGCCAGCAGTAAGTGGCTCTAAATCTCGAGATGGCCGATTGCTCATCGACGAGAAAAAACAGCTCATCTACAAATGGAACTCGAATAAGTCCCAATTCTTGGATTCCAATTTCGAATTGAAACCGTTCCGATATTTATTGGATATTCCGATTAATCTCCCCGGGATCCGTTTTAAAAACGCGCTTATGAGTTTTGAAACTTAACAAAATGTATACTTTGTGACCGTTTCAATAAGGATCAATTTCGCTCGAAATGTTTTAGGAAGAAGTAGTAAAAGTGGGAAATATTTATGAGCTTTCGAAGAAAATTCTTTGTGAATGTTTGCATTTATGAAAATATGCTCGAATCAAAAAGGGGCGCTAAGATTGTTATACAGGTTGTGTTCAAAAATCGCACTGCTTATTGTCATAAATATATTAGCGCTTTTACTAATGTAGTTACCTACAAAAAAAATTACATTACCGAGACCTATCTAAAAATATTTTTTAATCTTACATTCGTCTGTATGCTAGGTGCGCACTGCGGTTTTACTCGCGGATAAAAAACGCAGCCTATGTGTTAATCCAGTATTTAAGCTATCTCTATTCCAAGTTTTATCTAAATCCGTCCAACCGTTTAAGCGTGAAAGATTAACAAACATCCATTCATACAAAGTTTCGAGTTCATAATATTAGTAGGATATTTGTGAAAAAATACACGTCACATGTAATAACAAATAAAAAAACCTATCATAATCATGGCTATCAGATAACGTGATAGTAGATTGTGATAGTGACAAAATGTGTCGCTAGAGAGGGTTGCAACATGTGACCAATATTTAATAGGTGACTAATTTTGACAGATTATTCACGAGCCTCGGTGGCGCAGTAGGCAGCGCGTAAGTCTCATAATCTTAAGGTCGTGAGTTCGATCCTCACCCGGGGCATATCTTTTTGCTAATCTTTTTTATGATAAATACATACTTCTGTAGTACGTGCATCAAAAACAATACTAAACATGTATTGAAAATAATTGTTACAAATATAATTGTTAATTTGACAGAAAATTATTTCAGTACTTAAACGATTTGTTACGACCGGAAGTATATTAATCAGGTGTAATAACTTAGAGCATCCTCTAAGTATCAACAATCGTTTCCGATCAAGGGGTGTAATTCTCCACCGGGAGGCTCATAATGCACCCCACCCCGAAAGTACTTACTCACTCATTTTATTAACCTTGTTTTTGTAATCGGCTAATGCGAAAAATTTAAAAACTCGTTTTTTTTTTACTTATAATTTATACTGTTTAGCAATAGAGTTTGAAAGAAATTGAGATGATTATTATTTGCATTGAATTTTTTTTAACTTAAACTTAAATCTATTAAATAATATATTTCGTTTTTTTTTTTTTTTTTTTTTGTTTTGGCTCCACACTTTTGTGTATTTAGCCAGTGTCAAGTAATTGATAATTTATCAAGTTAATGATATTTCACGCAAATTTGTATCAAGTCACAGTCGAAGTCATCAAGTCAAGTCAGTCAAGTCATAGTCTAGTCAAAGTCACACTCCTAGTAAAGTGGTGGCAACTTTACTTGAAGCTCCTATGGAGTTTTGGAAACAACACGAAAAGAAACGTTTCACCATCATTATACCATTTTCCCACACTCACGCCTGTAATCCAGCACTTAACGAATAGAATGCCACCAATTTTATGCACTAACACTGAAAATAACACAAGTTTAGGAAAATAACACAATGCGGTGACGCAATCTTTTTCGCGTTCCCGCCAAAACTCCCATATATTTCGTTTGTCACACTAACGTTTTTTTTTTACTTATGTGGGTACATAATAACTACCTAATTATATATATGTATTTATATATAATCCTAGTTATATTTATCCGCGCACTAATAACAAAATCATTTTCCGAACTTGTGTATTATCTTTCTTTCATTCTGCGTGTTAAAAATTACAAAAGGAACTCTAAATATGTTCAAAACGAATAATAAAACAATTTAATATCAAATCTCAAATCATAAATCCCGATCCCAATATTTAATATACAGAAAATCATTCACATTTCCCGCGTTTAATATTAAAAAGCATTACTTTTCCAATGGCATTCTTATACACAAGCATACGCGATGAGTTTTTTCAATTAAGCTCATACAAAAAGCAACTTTGTGGTTGACTAAACAGAGTAGAAATTACACAGTTACGTTGCAAAGGAAGCTGGCGTCTTAAAGAGGTTCGATTCGTGGAGTTCTTTTAATAAGTGTGGATGATTTACGCGACGCCAAGCGCACTTGCCGCTCCTTAATTAGGCGGGAAAAAATCTCAGCACCTTCGCGATCGGCGAGACATAGTTGACGGCAATTAGTCATTGCTTTCTGTTATTAAAAATACTTGCTAGAGTTTGAGGTAGGGAAACATTTTCTTTAACATTTCTTGGCCTCTAATCGTGTTTATTTTTTAAATATATTTTGAAGTATATCTTCTTTACGCATGCTTGACTTGGGGAGTTAGATGGTGATGCGTGAGGAGGCGAACGGAAGTTATTAGCTAACGTAGTCATTGTAAACAAACCATAGTTAATAATTAATAAAAATTTGTATTATTATGTTGCTATACCCGGTAAAATGTAAGCAAAGTTATACCGGCCGATAGATGGAGTTAAAGAAGTTTTACTTCAGTCGTGTGGTCTAAAACACACCCATTTTTTTGAACGAAGCGACATATGATCGTCACCAGCATAATTATATAGATACTAGTAGTACCCCGCGGTTTCACCCACGGATTAAAAATATTTTAATTAACTGCTCATCCCACGGGAAAAATTCACTTTTCCGGGATAAAACGCAGCCTATATGTTAAACCAGTGTATAAGCTATCTCGGTACGGAATTTCATCCAAATCTATTCAGCCGTTTGAGCGTCAAGGAGTAACAAACATACACACATACAAACATTCGCCTTTATAATAATTAGTGTGATAAGTGTGACTAAACTCACATTTTTTTTGAACGAAGTGACATATGTTCGCAACTAGCATATATAGGTACTAAATTCACGTATATTGTTATTCGTTTGAGTAGTAGTAAAATCACTAAATATAATGACCTAATCACAATTTCCTTTGATATCCTCTCTGAAGCACTAGCTCCAGGGTTGTCAATATTGTTGATATAATTCTCTCGGGGTATTATTTTAGGTTCGTGATATTTCTGCGTCAATACTCAGCCGCAGGGCAACCCTGTGCGTTTGCTAAAATCAAAACACAGGTAGAAATATCAAACAACCCTATTTATTAGGGTGACCAAAATGTAGAGATGCACTTTACAAATCTTAAAAGATTAAAAAAAACGAGTGTGCTTTAGACCACACGACTGAAGTAAAACTTCTTTAGCTCCATCTATCGGACGGTATAACTTTGTTGTTGCTTTGTTTTATATTAATGTCGCCATCTTGACAATTGTAAATTTCATTTTACCGAACATATTGTATTTAACCAACATAATAATACAAATTTGAAGTAATTTTTAACTTTGTTACGTTAACAATGGAGATCAACGTGAACCAACACATTTCAACTTCCGTTCGCCTCTTTACGCATTGATCAATTTACTCCCTAAGCCAAAAGAGCGTAAAGAAGTTTTACTTCAAAAATGTTAAGTCAATAATATTTTTACTGATGTATCTTAACATGGGGTATTTTTTAGAACAGCTATTTTTAACCTCCTTCTAAGATTGATATTATAAATAAAAACAATATAAATATATGAAACCGTATATTATTTAAAAGCGATTTGGCCCCACGTTTATCATACGAACAGCCAAAGAGTAGAACGCTTTACCGGCGTCCGTATTTCCCGAAAACTACAATCTTGGAGTTTTTAAATCGAGAGTGAACAGGTATCACTCTCGTGGTCTACCACATCGTCACTTACCATCAGGTGAGGTAGTGGTCAAACGCAAACCAATAAAAAAATTAATGCTCACCATATATGCCTGGGTATAGGCATATTACAGAAGCACCTGTAAATAACCATTTAAACATCAAAATTAAAAAAAACTGTCTAAATCGTCTCTCCATCAAAATGTTCTGAAAAAGAGATCTCTATACTATAATATGCTACTCTGCCCCGCCACTAGGTGGGCCGAGAATCTCAATACTGATCACTTGTTCCGACGCAATCGCCACATTCTGGTCACCATGGTGGCCACATCGAAACGGCCTCGCTCTAAATAAAAACATTGCTACCAAATCGCTTCTGTTTCCCAGGCATCTGTAACTCTTACAAACATATCGATAAACTTCATAATAACCATTTCAAACCTTGTAGCTTTAAAACAAGAGTCAGAATGGCATTTTCTGAGTGTAAACATAAGTTAGTGATATTATAGGTATGAGATTGCAAGCAGTCGTGTGTGTGGCAACATTAAGGCGAATAAAATTTAAATATGGCAACACTCGCGCCCGCTATAAAAGAAACAAAATAATATAAAGAGGAATAGAAATAATACAGAAATGGGATCGGTATTCAGAATCACCTGGCTTTGGATAATGTCATTTTATTTATTTTTATTTTGGATATGGAAATCGTAAAAATAATAATACGGAAGAATCTTTGAGGTAAAACGCTGCTACGGCGTAGCGTTGTGAGCTTACCAGCTACGATAGATTCTTCGTAGCTGAATGACGTATACACATACGCCGATAGAAAACTAATTGTTTTGTAATCTATGGTTATCGTGGAAGTCTCAATCGACGTCACGCGTTCTTTTCTGCAACGAACCTGCAAGATTTGGAGTGATTTTCTCCAAAAGTCTTTGGACATGTCCTCTTTTTTCCAAATATTTTATCTAAATTACAGATACCATTTTAATGTACTTAAGAAAACAAGATTTTAATTAATTTATTGCATTATTATATTTATTAACGTTGCCAGATAAGTGTGAAACTATACTACGCTAGCTTATTAATAGAATAGCAGGTTATTGAGCAGTACATTCTAAATGTTATTGAAATAATCAAAAACAAACATTTGCAATTTAATTAATCTGATAATTTAATATTCACACCCATTCACCACTTGCATGCTTATAGCTATAGGTAATCAACTTTAACCTTCTGATGCCCGTTTGTACTTATTTCTCTGTGACATATCCAAATGCATTGCAGTAGGTATATCATAGAGAGATAGGTGTGACCTAAGGAGCTCTCAAACTTCAGTGCAGACGTGCATGACTCTCATAATTATAGTTACGTAATTTATTGTATACCTATATACATTAATAAATACCTGCTTTAAATTAAAAATGTACTAAGTTGCAATTCAATTTATTTTCATATCTACTTTCTAAGCTAGGTAATATTCATATGTTAATGAATGACGTGACGAGCTAGTCGTTCCCCTGATGTTCATCATCAGGGCCTCCCATAATACGCTGCAGTGTCACTTGGAACTCTAAATTAAAGTTTTGCGAGACACTGCACTCTCTGAAAAATTGAGGAATAACCTTCTTGACTGCACGTAATCCTGACACATCGTACAGTCTAGTAACAAGAATTCTAGCCAGCGAGATTTTTAAAGTCTCATTTGCCCAGTAATTTGTGAAATTAGCTAGTGAGCTTCAATGCCCTTTAAACCGGAGCACAGTAGCGCTTGCACACTACTGCCCAGCAGCAGAATAACTGGCAAAGTGGTGATACCTACCTAGATGGACTTTGCAGAAAATCCTACGACCTAGTAATAGAGTTACCCCTAGTACATACGGTACCTTATTTCTGAGCTTTAAACAGTACATGGGTACGGTATCATGGGTACATGAATACGTAACATTCGGTACGTATTAGGTACGTAACATTCGGTACGTAGATATTATTCAAATGTGTACCAATAACTGGCATTTACGGCCGCCAGTAAAACTACGATCGAACGGAACGAATAAATATCCGACCTCTGTAACTTATAACCTTTGGTACACTGATGTGGGCCCCTATGGAAGCGACAGTTAAGTTTAAACCCCTATTTTAAACAAACAAATTTAGTCAAATGATTTAGACGGAAGGTTATACGAAATGATACAGTAATTTCCTAAACTAGATATTTTATATAATTTCGAAGCTAAATCTTAGTTTTTTAATCGTCAAGCGGCCTTTTATGCCGTACAAAGTATTTATAATATTTAAGACACTAGTTACGAAAGTTGCGAATACTGTGTATCCCATTCTTATTTTGAAAATATAGTTACGAATATGCTTGCCTCTCGATTCCTTCGGCTCCCGCTCAAGAAATTTTTGAAGTATTAACTTCTTTACGCACGCTTGACTTGGGGAGTAAGCTGGTGAATGCGTGACGAGGGCGTTACGGAAATTGATTGGACGAGGCGAACGGAAGTTGAGAGGGAGTTTTTTTTTTATTGTTCGATAGGCTTGCGTTTGACCACTATTGCACCTGATGGTAAGTAACGATGCGGTCTAGGATGTAGCATGCTTGCCTAGAAGATACCCGTTCACTCTCGATTTGAAGACTCAAAAAGATTTAAGGTAGTGAAGAGAGAAACAGAGAGAGAGAGTTACTTTAGGTATAGAAGTTTTACTTCAGTCGTGTGGTCTAAATCACACTCGTTTTTTTACCATTGCCTTTTCAACTTATGCATTTTAAGAGCAACATCGGTGTCCCTTTGGATCATAGTGCATAAACATTAATTGCAACTTGCTAATTGTAAAGGTATCTACACTACACACCCGAAAGTAACGCGCTGCACATTCGGCAGCTGAAGTATATAGGTTATATATTTATAGAAATTACGCGCCGTACCTTACGCAGGTTATTGCCGTATTAATAAACACGAACTAGCTTTAGACTAGTTACACCATCTTTTGTCTCTTTCGATCCAGCTAAATATTCCAGTAGCAAAAAAAGGCTGAAGTAACTAATCCGAGACTAATACCCGTTTATTAATAAGGCTGTAAGAGACCAGAATTTTTGTTTTTCTTTGGATAATATAATAAAAATAATAATAGGGCATAATGCATAAGATGTAAACACTGAATTAGACCAAACATCCAATGTTCAAGTTGACTCTACCCCTTCCAGCAAACACTACAGCCCTCAGAAGTTATAATAATACAAGCCATAATATCGCTACAGGCCGGCCGCGGCCGTAACCCCAAACGGCGGCCGAGGTTAATTCTGCACCTGTACTTAGCCGCTTTATACTCCATACCTTAATATGTTGTGCAATATACTATGCCTTTAGGGGAGTGTTTCTTGTCCAATCATTGTTTACCTAACGCACGGTTACGTAAGAGGTATTACTTCAAATCTGGTATTGATAGCAATCTGGATAATTTCGAGTGAACAGTTACCTTCTAGGCAAGCATAGTATCATCTTAGACTTGACTGCTTTATGTGCAGAGCCAAGAATGCCTTGAATGAAAAAAAAATAGTGTGCTTTAGACCACACGACTGAAGTACGTACATGACGGAAGCTCTTTAGCTTTATCTATCGGCTGGCATAACTTTGTTTTTGCATTGTTTAATACCAAAGTCGCAATCTTGACAATTGTAAACTGTAATTTTACAGGATATACCAACATATTAATACAAATTTTAAGTAATTTTTTGCTTTGTTATGTTGATAATGGATTTGTACGTGAACCAACAACTTTCAACTTTCGTTTGCCTCGTTACGCATTCACCAGCTTACTCCCCAAGTCAAGACTGCGTAAAGAAGTTTTACTTCAAAATATAGTGCGATGTGTTTGTGTGGGTGGGTTTTTTGAATTTGTTGGCCAAGAGCGTGCATGTCCATCTTACGACCTCTTTTAATTTAGTGCATAAACAGACCATCAAAACAGGTCCTATCGCCAAATAACCAAGTCACAAGTGTCAATTCTACTTTGTTTGTTAATGCTGCATTTATAACGAAATAATTTAATACACACTAGACTCCCACTGATACAGAGTAAATAATCACTGATTTTAATTAGTGCATCTTGGCAACTATAAATCCTACTGGTATACGTCATATAAATCCTGTTAAAACCCCACCACCACATTCGTTTCCAATATCGATAAAACCAAAAATCGAAACGCTTAATTCACCACGGAGAGGAAAGCCAGGTTTTATGTCATAATCGCGGGTTCCGTACAATAAAGTTTAGAGCCTCCGCACCTGGCGGCCTGAGGAACTCTAAAACTGTATTCATGCGAGCTTCTGTGCCATTGAATTTTTATGTGTGTGGAAATGTTATTGGATGAGCAAATGTTGATGGCTTTACACTTTATTTTTGAAAGAAAACAGCTTTATTCATGTCGCTGTGCTACTGGTTGTAGATAAACTGTCTTTATATAGGCAAAGCAATTGATCACTGTTCAATTTCAAAGCAATTCACCACTCACCAGCTAAGTGAAGACGTGGTCTAGGAGTCGTAAAAGATCAATAGACGTCCATAAAGAAAATTAATAGGAAACAAGGGCGATGGCAAGGTTTTCCAGTTAACTGTTAATATCTATAGGAAAATGCTTGTGTGTGAGCTGTAGGAATTCTAATCATAATAGGACAGATCACAAAATAATTAAATAAGTAAAGACAATATTAATAGAGACTAGCGGCCCGTCCCGGCTTCGCTCGGGTGGACGTTTATTTATTAAACATTTTATAATATACGAAAAACAATGTATCACGCACCGGCGCCATCTACTTAAAATGTTGGTTTGTCCTGAATTTTTCCTGAATTTTTCCTGAATTTTCTTTGCTATAAACCTCACGGAGCCCGAGACCTTTCCAATGAATGCAAAACCGTGGAAATCGGTTCGTGCGTTCTGGAGTTATAGCGTCAGGAAGGAAAACCCGACTTATTTTTATATAGTAGATTATCATTCATCACCAAAGCAAAAATAAAGAAAACATTTAACATACGTGCAAAATACAATAATAATTTAACGCCTTGACTTATATGAGCAAATAAACGATTTGAAAAAAAAATTGGCTCTGGCCGTGTAATTGATGAAATAAATAAAATAAATAAATTGATTGGATTTGATGTAATTTCATTTAATTTGAAGGAAAAGATAACTCAACTCAACTAAGAACATCGCATAGAAATCATGAAATAAATCTAGACTAGTTCTAATGTATCCTATCGATCTAATAGTAACCATTGCGTTTGGAAAGACGGCGGTTGAAATACAAGAAAGTTCCTTAACACTGCGGATAAAATAGTTTTGTAGTGAAAATACATGGAGAAAAACTTCAAATTATATTATATTTAATCGATTTTCCAAACCTCTGGATAAAACATAAAACAAGCTACCTCGACTTACTGAGCTTAACATTGTTAGTACTTAACAATAACTTAACCGAACAGCTTAAGTACTTATTTCACATCATGCGTAAGTAGGTAACTTAAATACATAAGTGGGTACGTTCGTGTACGTTATTAAGTAATTAATCATGGAACTTCAGTGAACTCTCCTATTTCTAATGCCACTCACAAAATAGATAAATAATGAGTGTTTGCAATAAATTAACTGCTCACTTAGATCACTTAATGCTGGTAGTTAAGTTGTCCGTAACAACTTGCTAAGTTGAGTTTAAGTTTTTGCCGTTGAGAGTTTGACACACAAGTGTTTGTAAGTAACCGTTTGTTGTTGTTCCACAGTCGTCTGTATATTTACAGACGTGTGAACCTGGTATTTTTAAAATAGCAAATTAGTCATTTTTACTACTTAAAGCTACCGAATCAGTAGGCACTTTTTTGAAGAACTTAAAGAAGCCCTTACAATAAAGTTACAGAGGATCCACCTAAAATTTTACATCATGCCATCAGAGCATAATCATCCACATTACAGTATCAACCATCAAATCAAACAAAATTATTCGTGGCAACTCATTTAACCCACAATTGAACAATGTAATTCTTCTTAAAACCACGCCACGTGCCGCCCCCACGCCATGCCACGCCACGTGGCATCACGCCACGACACGCGCCGTGACATGAAACGCACGCGGCGGGAACTCATCTTAGTTGCAATTGCACTAGTGATGCTCATTTACTGATCGATGTTAGCAAATTAACGCCTGTAGTTGTCGGTGTTTGGACAGTGGGTGCATTTTCTACGCAAATCTGGATACAAGTTGGGGTCGATAGCTCAGTTTGAAGTAACCCTGCCTTAAGAACTGTAGATTGTGGGTTCTATTCCCAACCACTACCAACATATTTATGTGATGAAGATCAATCTTTGTTCTGTGTCTGAATGTTATATTGTACTAAGTATGTATGCATTTACAAGAAGAGTGATCCAATAAGAAAAGAAAAAAGTCATTATACATTATGATTGTGTAGGTTGTTTTATTATTTTTAGAAGTCCAATCAATAATTTTATAAGTACAAAAAATAACTTAAATAAAGTGATCAAAGCAAATTAAATTTAGGTGCTAAGCATCCGACGCATAATGGCTACAAGCATTTAGAAGGATCAAAGTGACATTTCATCCATTCGATATTAAAAATTAAGCCGTTTGTATAGATTCTGAATTGGATACATGAATCGAGCAATCACATTGAAATATGAAAATTGTTTGTCATCCCCCGTGCGCGGAGACGCAACTGCGAGGTCGGCGACAGAGCGATTTTTTTGTGTTTGAACGGGCTGTTGGTCTCTACCGACATTTACAGCGTCACCGGGCGGGAGGACAGGCGTTTAAAGCGATCAGTCGTCAAAAGTAGGAGGCTACTAGCTCAAGGGCTACCCTGGGGTGCGAGTCGCGACCGTTCTAGCTAATCTACTGGGGCACGTCGACCTCGCCGGCGGGGTCGGTGTCTGATTGTGTTACGCTGGTATCCTATACCGGTGCCGGGCGCGGTACCTGAGCTAGACGGGCTAGACTGGTCCGGTGATTCTAGCGCAGCCGATAGTAGTACCGGCCGTAGGGCTATTATAGGATCGTCCGGGTCGCTCAAGATGTGTCTCGGGCGGCGACGAGTTTAGTCTTTATATACTAAGTCACTTCCGTAATTCTCAGCCATAGACATATCAGTTGCTACGTCCATGGCAGCGCATCCAAATCCTAAACTTTTTTTATACCTACACCAATTATTCCCAATTATTTATAACGGTGTCCTACTAAAAATAAAGATCAATAAAATGTAAACATTCTATACCCTAAGTCCCTACGTTTAAAAGTATGCGTCATATCCACACAAATCTATTGTCCGCTGTTCGATTGATATTCAATTCAGAATAGCAAGGAAAGATCGCCCCGGGACACCGGCCAATTGAATTTGAAAACAGAACATCACCCCCTCCCCTCACCGCCTGCCGGCGCCCACGCTTGCGAGGGAACCATGGCTTAGGAAAACATAGGACAGGGTACGGTGATGGCAAATTCTATGGCAGCGTTTTTTTTATGTTAATGGGAGCAAATAAGCATATACGGCCCACCTGATGGGAAGTGGTCACCGTAGCCTATGGACATCTGTAACACCGGAGGAGGCGTCATTGCTTATATACCCTATGCGTATAATGACATTTAAAAATAATATTTTAAAAACAATGAATGATAATCTTTTGACAAAAAGTAGGTACCTACTAGTACTATACCTACTGCTAATTTGCCAATATTTTAATATATTTCAGACACAAACATAACCACGTGCGCAGTGCAGTGTCACGTGAAACTTTATAATTTAGAGCACTTTGTAACACTGCAGCTGCTATCGGCAGCCATGACCCTTAACTTCAGACAGTGGACTAAATTATCACGTCAATCGTTGACATAAAAATATGTTTTTAGCAGCTTAACGGAACTGCTAATTACCTATTTATCATAACAATATTTCGAGGAATTTATTTTGGTAAGTACCTAAATAAAAAAAAGCTGCCAGACATATTGCCTAAACCAGATGAATCGAGAAATGGAGAAAAGAAGCACTATCTAAATATCAGAATAACCTACCGCTAAAAAATGTTTTTCTTTCGAAATATAGAATGTAAATCCGATTTTGGCTGTAGGTTTAGCATGTAAATAATAAACTTTGTTACTTAAGGGCTGTGGATTTTGTCAAATAAATAAAATAAAATAAAATAAAATAAAATATTATGACACGAATAAAAAGTGTTTCATAGCAAATTAAATATATTCTTCACATAGTTACTGCATCTACGGTGAATAGTTACCTACAGTTACTGTATTTACCTTAAAACTGTAAGCGACCCCATGTGAGTGCGAATCTTAATCCATAAGCGTCATGATAACTGATGATTAAATAAGAATTTACTGTTTATAGCAACTTTAGTTTGTACTGTCGTGCCAAGTTTGAAAGTAAAGGATCGGCATGGGTGACTGACTCTGTAATTTTACGGTTAATTAATTGATCTCAAGAATAGAACACTATTATGAAACTCAAAAGCTGTATAATTATTATCCGTTCCTCAAGATCCGCCGACCTATATTTAATAGTAACGTAATCCATGGGCACCCCGCCTGCCCTCTGCCCAGCGCGGCCATTTTCCCGCCCATAGACAACAGTTTTATTGTTTTTATATTTATTTATCCGGCCGGTGTTTTTGCGTTATTCTGCCGTATCGCTTTTGGCGCGCTCCTTTATGACGTAGCAAAGGACGGACATTGCACACGTTGGTATTTTAAAGATAAGGCTCTATTTTCAAATGTTTAATCATATATTTAAATGTAAATAAAGTGCATAAGCCAAACTCTCTCGTCTCATGAAGTTCACTTAACAATATGACCACTTATGAAAATGACCATTTCCTACATTGACCGCTCCTACGTTTACTTTCTATAACAGTCATTTCCCACTTATGACAACTTCCCAGGGAGATGAATGCTCTATGATCTATGATGTATCATAGAAAGATGCAGATGCAGACAGAAACACATATTCATTTACAACTACCTACCCACAGTTTATTATAGGATACCTATTAAAACGCGACTAATTACGTACGCGTGCTGAGCCGCGAACAACAGCAAGATATTTTTAAATGATAACTGCAGAGCCGTGAGCAGCAGCTAGACTTTTTATGGTAATGAATGACGTGATAAACTAGTCGTTCACCTGATGATAAGCGACACGGCCGCCCACAGTTACAGTATCAACTCTGATATCTTCTCTAATAATAATATTAAAATTTTAATTTTAATTATTTCAACTTTAATTTCGCGTGACACTGCAATGCGCAGGTCATCCTACGATATCCAGCACAGTCTAGTAATAAGATACCATAAAGTGTCATTGTCCAGTAATTTCACTAGCTACAGTCCTCTTCAAACCACAACCAGAACCAGAGTGTTTCCACACTACTGCTTGGTGGCAGAATAACGTGGCAAAGCGGGTGGTACCTACCTAGACGAACTTTGCATAAAGTCTTACCTACTGTTGTAATAACTATATGTATATATGTACGTACATAACGTTTATCTTTATCTGGTCTATAAAATTACAAGTCAAAAACTTTACCCATCACCCATCCATCACAATCCCCCAATCAGTTGTCGCACGACGTATCCCCGCTAATCCAACAAAGTCAGGTGAAACGAAGGTCCGACTATGATACGTCAGCACGACTTAGAATAGCCACCCTCTTTTATCGTATCTATATCTTTGCCAACTTAAACCCGACACGATACAAAGCAAACCCAGTCTTATTCTCAAGTGGTAAATTGTATATGGATGGTAAAATGTAAAATTGTGTCTCGTTGTACGAATCAATCGAATAACATAAGCGTTTGATATCGTCGTTCCACAATATTACTCAAATGTCGACATTGTCTTACAATAGAACGTGACTGTTACGGTTTAGGGACATAGGTACTTAATGGAGGGTGTTGGAATTTTCATTTTAAATTAGGATAAATTAACCAATAATCGGCATGAATAAGTACCTATATTATTATTATCATTAATTCTGTACTAGGTCTACATAGATAAAAGATAAGATATAAAAGTTATTGTTGAGACTCCACAGAGACCACACCACGCGCAAAGATAATGTAATAGACCACCCCTTGCTTTGTAAAACACAAAGCAAATTCAGATTTATTTGACGACTGTGAAAATGTAGGTATTTTGTAAATTGATATAACCATAAAATATTTAAATGTTCAATTAATGTTGGAGATACGTAGGAGAAAGGAATTATACTAATTAAAATAATTTGTGTATTTAACACCTAAGATTAGTATGCTAGGTATCTTAATAAGTACCTCGCGAGCAGTTTTTTGCAACAATTTGGTTTGGTTTAGGTTTTATAAGTAGGTACTCGAAATAAGGTACTAAACTAAGAAGGTAGGTAGGTACTAAAACAAATAATCACCCAATCAAAATTCGCCGGTGACAAAAATCCCTGAACCCGTAGAACTGTACCAAGTTTCGTCGAGAGAAATACGATCTGTACGCGAATACGTACCATCCGGACAGATAAACAAAGCAAATTACGCGAATTGAAGCAGACACTTTCACTCATTATATCATAGTTTGGTCGTCAATAGTAGTAACTTAAGTAATAGGTAGGTACCTACTGTCATAAAGTAATAAGTATCGCCAACTCAATGCACATTAGCGCCCGAGGCACCAGCCAGCTCACAGCGGGTGAGGCGGGGACATGTCCACTCGCCATCACAAGTGTCCGTCGATCAGTTTTTACATGATAAACTTCGCTAATTTAGTTTCAACTTTCAGCCCGGACGAGCTGGCTGGCGACCGTCTTTTTGCCACTAATGGTGATGGGTGGATCATCAATCACTGTGTTTACCGTGCTATTTTATTCTGTGGAATTTAAACAATTAAGGTAAACTTGCGTATGGCTAAAAGCCCACTACGAAAAAATATCGCGAGTCTGTAAGTAGCAGAAATATACCACTACAATAAGACAACATATAGAAATTATTGTCCACTCAATACTTACATCATGCGGTAAATGACATTTACAAAAAAATGCATGTAACGTGTTTTTAAACGCGTGCACGAGTGGTAAAAGAAAAGACGAAAATCATAGTGTCTCTATAGGGTTTTCTCCGAAACTCTAAAGAAGCATTCCGTAATATACTTATCCATCACTTCACATTGATTTGACTGTACATGATTTCAGTATGTAAAAAATTCAAATACAATGCGATACAGAATCGATAGTATCGACACCATGACTGGCTTAATAGAAAAATAGCGTAGATACGAAGAATAAACAAAAAAATAGTGGTGCTTCATGAATATTCAATGAACGTCAAAGTTTTGGCGGGAAAACGAAAAAGATCGCGTCCCCGCATTGTATTATTTTCCAAAACTTGTATTATTTTCAGTGTTAGTGCATAAAATTGGTGGCATTTTATTCATTAAGTGCTGGATTACGGGCATGAGTGTAAGAATAGGAAAGTGGTATAATGATGGTGAAACTTTTCTTTTCGTGTTGTTTCCAAAACTATACATAGAAGCTTCTGGTAAAGTAGCCACCACTTTACTGGGAGTATGACTTGACTTGATACAAATATAAATAATATCCATTATCAATTAACTTGAGAAATTATCAATTACTTGACACTAGCTGAATACTCAAAAGTGTGGAGCCAAAACGAAATAAAAAAAACAATGAACGTCAAAGTCATTAAATATAAATATCACAATCACGAATGTCTGACTGACTGACAGATTCATTGAATCGCGCGGCGGGCAAGTTACCGGTCGCAAAGCAACGTGCTTTAGATTTTGTAAATTATATTAGAGTAAAACATTCCAAAAATGAAGGGTGACCAAAAAGTAGACATCCAGGCACTAAAAGACCTTGCCAACAAGCTGAGAATCGACAGTATCGTCGCCACAAACGCCTCAAAGTCCGGGTGAGTGGTATAACCTCAATACCGCATTTTGATTGTTTGCCGCTTCGTTGAAGGTCTAATGAAGGTTAGGAACAAAACTGGACCCAATGAGAATAATAAACCAATTTGTGTTATCACGGTGGTTTTGAGCTACTTTGAAAATTGACTTTGCTTTTCTTGTACCTACTTGCTAGCGGCACCGGATGTTCGAGGTCAAGCCACAGGTCGCTTCAGCGTCGCTCAGACAGTGGTACAGCTTCGCTATGAAAGCGTACATACCTACCTACTTAGAATAGCATAGAATTTTCTCGGCATAATTCCCATGACTTTAGTCACGTGATTATCATGTCCGAAGGCCACACAACTCATTAAGTCAGAATTATCGAATATAAGCAGGTAGGTACTACGTTACAATCAATCAAGTATGAAACACTTGGTTTTGAACCTTATCACACTACAACTAAGTTGTTTATCTGTCTGCCTAGATTTCAAACTTTATCAAAATATTGGTGGTGCTGAATCATGTTACACATCATTCTTTCCCGAAAATTAACAGCAGTCATTGAGGTGTAAACTCACCATTAGCTTCATATTTTTGCTGAGTTCATTTACATTATTGTTTCTTTAGCTAAGTAGAACACAGTGTTTTTTAGGTTTAAATTTCATACCTATTTATTATTAAAACCGACATTACACAGGTGATCCATGAAAAAAAAATACAATAAATGAATATTATGTAAAATATTGAATAAAATGCTGGCATATGTTTGGCACAATGAATCAGCATTGCAATTCAACAGGGCGATGCTGCCAGCATGTTGGGTATGCTGCCTACTGCTTGTGGGCTAGTACTATAGTCCAAGTGTTTATTTTTGTAGGTAGTGTTCAGCAGTAATGATTATATTATTGTAGTATTTAGATAAAAGAATAAATGAAATTAAAAAAAAGGGTAGTTGAAAAAATAAATAAAATTTATAAAGAAAGATATAAGATAAGTTACCACATTAAAACATTATTATGAATATTTCACCATTAATCATTCAAATAAATAAGACTTCATGTATTTTAAAACTAAGGATTTCTAGTTCTTTAGCTGAACACAACATATTTTATTGACATGAAGGCAACTGTTTATCACAATGAAAATGATTTTGGCATTAATTTGGCACAACAAATGAACATTGCATTACAATTCAATGGGGAAATGCTACCAGAATGCTGGGCATGCTGCCTACGGGTAATGGGCTGTGGAGCATTTAAACACTATTCTACTGGTACAGCCAATATACACTTCAAACATTTTGTGCAGTAGTAGTAATTTGCGTTTAGCAGTAATATGATATTAGTTAGATAATAATGACACTAGTACTCCCAAAAACCTGAATAAAAAACAAATTGAGTAACTTTATTTAACCTTTAGTTGCCTTCCATCCAAGTGGTGACCTGGCAGTGAGTATGTTATATCAGGTGACCCCACAAAGATTGTGTAATGAAATCTGTTATCAGCACTGCATGAGGTGTTCTCTGCGTGACTTTACATGTTTCATATCATTATGTGAAAGAATGTTTAGTAGGCTACTGAGATAGTGGAAATTGAGTAATATATATTTTGGTAATTATAAAATATAAAGCATATAACAAATTATAAATATAATTAAGTTATTATAGAGTATAATTGATCAACTTGTGGAGTATTAGAGCAATACATTATGATAGATTTATGAATAAAATTTTCACCAAACACTTTAAGTACTTACTACCCTGTGAGGTAGAAAACATCATAAAAATAAAACCACCAAATGAAAACAGCAGATTTCAGTTGGTTAGGAAAAAATTACTTAAACATGTCCAGTTATAACAGGAAGCATTACCTCAATAAATTCCCATAAACCTCCATAGCGTTTGTTAAAAAAGTTACTCCATAAGCGGTTGTCTTTCATAATAAATTGTTTGTACTAATCTACTAAAATGATTTAGCACAAAGACTTACACACACACATGAAGTATCTATATTATACATGTGTGAAACATTTGTGCATACATAATCAAGTGTTTGTTGTACTTACACCGATGCCTTGTCGGCTGTGGGCAGTAGCATTCACACAGGCCAACTTACTCCTCTAGAGAGGCTGATGGAAAGGGACATTCTCTACTTCCCCTTCTGCCCTAAAATATATACTTATCATTTAAACCATGTAAAGCTAGAGTAGTCCAGCTTTACATAGTTTAGCTATTATAGTCCATATTTCCATACTTTAAAAATTCTAAGTAGTCTCTCTGTCTGTTTTGTTGACTTTACACAATTAAATGGCTGCACTGTTTTTTTGTTGTTGTTTGTAAATCAATCCATATTTATGTGCTCCATCTTCGACTACACCGTCGCTTACCATCAGGCGAGTTGGTGATAATGAACGTAATAATGGTGGTGGTAAGAAACGTAAATCTAAATATAATAGTTTATTTTACAACATTATGGAATTGAATGTCCTGCCAGCGTCTATATGGGTCATTGTCAAATTTCGCGCAGGTAACCTTGTCTATATTTTATGTATTATTTATATTGTATCCTCGACTGTGATTATTTTTTTTTTAGTAATAATTATATAACCTCTTTCAAAATTTATATCAAATACCATATACATCACATTTATAAACATTCAAAATAAAAATGAAGAGATAGTTTTGATTTTTTTAGTGTTTTTTAATAGTAACATTGTGGTAATTTTTGGTAACAGAAAGGTTTTTCTTACAAACTCTATATGTCCCTGGTACCACTCCGTTATAATAAACATCAAATTATTTCATTTTATTCTATATCAACCTACCTTAAATAAATTATTACCATAAAAAGAGTATTGTTAATATTCATAAAATATGCCGTAAAAGCGGTAGGTACCGAAATTTACTTAATAACTGTTTTTTTAAACTTTGTCCCGCGTACTGTGTGAATCTGTCAGGAATACTCTGTTACTGAGTAAATCGCAACTTCAAATAAAGAAGGCGCTGTTTAGACTTTGTACTAGCTTGGGTGGTATGTCTGTATTATTATGTGTTAACCAGTAGGGGGGAGGGGTATAGGAGGCATCAGTCGGCCGCGAGGCGTTCAACCTGCTGCGTATTTTTATTGTGCGTCTACTTTGTTACCTACCTATTCACGTAAGTATACAACGTATTTTTCATTATTTTAGAGTCAACATGTTGTCAAAGAGGTTAATAATCTGAATATGAAAGAAAAAGTGTAATTTACGCTTTACTTTATCATTTATGTGTTATGGCATGTTAAATTTAATACTCTGTTACTGTGCAACTTTGTTACCATCGCGTAATAACAGAGTTGTTAAGAAAGGAACAGAGTTGTATATGCCTATATTTTTTAACTTTGAACTTTGTAATTTTTTTAATAATCAGTTTTTCTTAAGTGTAAGCATATTGAGTAGAAATAAATTTTGTAGATATATTTTTATAAACTTAAAAACCATGTTACAGGATACTGTTTACTCTAAGAAACTCTTTGTGATTTTGAGATGTCTCTCACGCCTGCTGACGGCGTAAAAATAATCCCGAGAAGGACGTAGAATCTAAAAGAAAAGATCGAGAGAGATACCATGCAAACAAACGCTTAGTACGAGATTTGACAATTCGTGAACATCCAGCAATAAAAAAGAAATGGCGATCTGCAAATGCTAGGCGGAATGATAAGATAAGAGCGCTCCCTGTTGTTACATACACCCCAGAGCCATCACCTCGTTTACATAGTCCAGCCGCTTCAAGTCAAGATCAAATTATTCCAAATGCTGATTATCTTTTTTTTTACACCTCAGTTGTCTACTTCCCGTGAAAATACTCCTAGCTCCATCACATTAGCAGCTTCTCGCGGCAGAAAGCAAGTAAAAAGAAATAGATCGAAATTATTAAGAGATAATATAAAGTTAAAGAAACAATTAAAAACAATAAACAAAAGTTACCAGGAGTATAAAAAGAGATTGAGAAAAACGAAATAAATCTAAAATTTAAGCTGATAGTTCAGCAAATCTACAGAAATCTGAGATCTTATCAAATGCTATTAAAATTAGCTACAAAAATGTCAACAATCGGCAAGAGAAATGTGCTATTCAGAAGATTTTTGAAGAAAAGAGTATTAAAAGTTCTAGAAAAAAAAAACAACCTCTGCCTAATAAAAAGGTTTTGAGTACCAAAATGAAGGATTTTTTGAACGTGATTACACATCAAGAGCGACTGCTGGAAAAAGGAAACAGTTTCTCTAAAAGGTAATAAAATGCAGAAGCGCTATTTACTTGATAATGTGAAGACTCTTTGTCAATCTTTTAAACGTGAAAATCTTACCTTGAGGTGTAGTTACAAAACTTTTACACGATATAGGCCATTTTATGTGTTGCCTACAGAACTACATGTGATAACCAATGTGAATATTGAGCAGAGTTGAAATCTTATTCCGGAGCATATTGTGCCATTGTAAGGTACCATGAAAGTCCATCAAGTTTTCACTGAAGAAGCTAGAGTTCTAAAATATAGAAATCTAAGTTTTTGTCAGCGCGGATTTTGCTCTTGCATGGAACATGGAAATTCCATTAAACAATTTAAAAACTGCAGTGGAACAATTATCTCCTTCCACTTGCGGCAGCAATTATCTGTCTGATATTAACAATCTTCATCAAAAGCCAAAAGGATTTTTCAACATTGCCTACAGCTCAGATTCTGATGATGATACTCCTCTAATATCATTGAAAGAAAAACCTTTTAGCACTTATTTGTCAGAACAACCCGGCACATCAAAACAAAATGAAGATGCTTTGATCGAGAGGGAAAATATTCATGTCTATAAAATAAAACTAGGTGTTTGTGTCTTGGTAAACAGGATTATGTATATCTGGGTAAAGCCTTATCTGAAGTAGAAGATGGTGAAGTTAAAATTATGTTTTAAGTCAATCTGCAACAAAATTAAAATTGGTCGAGTCTGATTTATCTTGTGTCTTTTGATAATTTACTTGCTATTGTTCCAGAAACTAAAAAAGTCTGTACAGGTAAAAGAATATACTATACTACCATTTTGATAAGGCTTTAGACATATTTAAAAAATGAGTAATTTACATTTTCCAGTTACCCTTTCAAGAATATTTGATATTTTTTATAAAGTTAACTTATAGATTGGTTTATACTAGTCACAAAGTTTATTGTTATTAATATTGAAGCTTACATTTACGTTATTAAGATCACAAGCTCAACTGGGTGCAATTTAGTCAAGTAAGATACAAAAAATAACAACTACGTTACTGTGTTACAACTTTGTTACTTTTCTGTCCCAAGGATATAAAGGACATTCTTCAGATTTTTATGAAAAGTTAATAATATATTATGATAATTTAACAAAATGTTAGTTTATTACCTATTTCTACACTCGTATATTATAGTTAGCAGTTAATAAATAAATATTTAGATTGATTACATAGAAATTAATATTATTAAAATTCAAAGAAGTAACAGAGTTGTTTGGAATTTAATAAATAATCGTTAAACTTAAAAAAAATACTTGTGTTTGTAATTGTGATTATAAGATAAAAGACCGTGATTAACAGTAATGCCAAAATATTTGGGTCTGATTTGTTTAATTTCACAATAAAAACTAAAACCTTATGATAACAGAGTTGTATTTTTTTACACCCTAACTCACAAAATCTGAAATAAATCACAAATCATTAGTTAAAGATCGCGGCCAACTGTAACAGCAAAAAGAGCAATTGTTTTAACTGGCATCGATGTATTTAAAAGTCATGTTTGAGCAATTTATTTTTTTTATAAATTTATTATTTTTAGTCACGGTTACCTGCGCAAAATTTGACAATGACCCATATATTAACATGTTCAAGAGAAGAGTGAATAGAGTGAAGTTTGTTGTATAAAAATAACTAACAGCCAAAATTATGAAACACTTTAACACTGATGAAAGGTATGGGCATGGTTTGAACTTTGTAAAAGGACATGGGATATTTATTACAGTAATAAAAAATTGTAGTCTATGCATGCAATGCCGCGGTGAGCAGCTCGTGTGGTTCTTTCATGAATGAAGGAAAATAATACCCAGTTATTTGAATGTACGTTATCTAGTCTCATAAAATAAGTCAGTAAAGGTACCGTGTTCCGCAGACACCCGACATCATGCGCGTCCATGGCGGAGATCATGTCGGTGCTATTCTTCCACACGATGCGCTACAAGGTCTCGGCGCCGAGGGACGCCTCCGCCGACAGATTCATTCTATCAAAGGTAAGGGTATACTTAGGCTTCTTTGACTGATGGATAATTGTTAGATTGACATAAATTGGTTTCCAGTCGCTGCTAAAAACGCACAACACGATTACATCGACTTGTTCCCGTTCTATTCTAAAATAAACGAAAATTTCCAAATTTGCGCTCATAATGTCAGTTGTTTTTTTACATTGATACACTAGCATTTGCCCATTGTCTGACCTGATGGTAAGTGACGACGCGGTCCTGTGTTTTGAGATTGAGTTCTTAGTTTATGTGTGACATGGTAGACATATAGACAAGTGTTAACCCGGGGCGCAGTTACCACAGATTTTAATATGCTATAGTATAAAAGAAATTAGGAATAGCACCATAATCAGTGCAATAATCTCAGATCAACAAAGGCTCAACACAAATTTTCTCCTTCCTGAAGTCCATAGAGTTTCTATGCTTTATTCTATGTAGAAGTAGACCAGTCCATATATTTCACGACCTTTTGAACCCCTCAGGGTCACGCCGCCCCAATCCTCTATGCAGCTTGGGCCGAAGCAGGTCTATTCCCACTAGAAGACCTGAAGAACCTTCGCAAACTGGACTCTGATCTAGAAGGGCATCCGACCCCTCGCCTCAACTTCGTAGACGTCGGCACTGGCTCGTTAGGACAGGGGCTGGCTGTGGCTGCTGGCATGGCTTATGTTGGGAAGTACTTTGACCAGGCACCTTACAGGTCAGTGCTCACACATTAACCGTTGAGTTAACCGTGGTAGACGAAAATTTGGAAAGCTTTGCAATGAAACAAGTTAACTGTTGATGTCAGTAATTGGATAAGTGACCTAACATACAAATTACATTTAACTGAGTGAATTAAGTTTTATGTAGAGTGGGTATCTTTGGAAGGCTTTGTGATGAGACTAATTGATAATTACTACTTGCATATGTGAGTGCCAACAAAAAGTTTAATTTAGGACGTTACTGTACTTCGGAAGACACGCTAAGTTGTTGGGGTTGTTGTCAATAAGATCATTTCAGAAGCCTTTGGTTGGTATAAAAATTCTATCTATCATGGCTAATCATTTTGCTTAACAAGTAGGAAGAGCCAGCTATATCATAAACATTGAAGATATAGATTGTTTTGGTGTCCAAAAACTCCTGATTAAAAATTATGGTTTTCACAAAGTAAGAAACTCGAGTGAAGTCTTGATTTTTAAAACGTAAAACACGAATGGATTAAATTTTCTCAATCGAAATAGTTCCAAGACTGTCAAAGACTTTAAACTCCCTTCTCTGAATATGAAACCAGTGGGAATTTTTTTTTTGGAAGTCATACCCATATTATGGTTTAACAAAACAATTAAACATAAATATATATAACATTAAAACTGAAACACATTCTATACTCATCTCTGTCATTGGTGTATTGAGCATATTGGCATTACATCAACAGCTAGAAGTGGTCCACTGCTGAACACTGGCCTCCCCTTAAAACGTCACTTTGGACGCTTAATGCTTGGGTTTGCCATAATCATTAATCTCCATAATTAGTAGTACAGTAAGCTGTGCTGCTGCAGGGTATACTGCGTGGTCGGTGACGGCGAAGCAGCCGAGGGCAGCATCTGGGAGTCCCTCCACTTCGCCTCGCACTACAAGCTGGACAACCTGGTGGTGATCTTCGACGTTAACCGGCTGGGGCAGTCCGAGCCCACCTCGCTGCAGCATCAGGTCAGATCGCACTCACTTACTACTTGGGTTTCTTCAAATCAAGAGTAAATAGGGAACTCATGTGCAATCTTGTGTTTGACCGGAGCTGTCGGATGCAAAAGGCCAAACAGCTGCTCAAACTGGTGCTGTATGGGGGAGGACTGTTCAGCAGTGGACGTCTCTGATGATGACTAAGGTTTATATACATAGCACAGCATTAAAAGCGACGACACAGACGCGTTCTGTTAAATCGTAGACAAGTTGTGCGATATCATCGTGCTGACTACAGATGGTGCGATATTCGTAGTCATTAATCAATCAAATCAATCAATAATTTTGTGTTTTAATAGATACAACAATTTTTACGGTCAGCTACATTTATTTACATTAAGTAAAGTAGCGTTTGTCATGTTAATAGTAATAATAAATAAAACGTGTGGACATTTCACACAGCGCCATCTAGCCTCAAACTAAGTAAAGCTTGTACTATGAAAACCAGATAATGGATACAATACTTATATATTTTTGTTTGTAAACACATCCATAGAATACAATATAAACACCCAGCCACAGAACAAACATCGATGCTCATCACACAAATGTTTGTCCTGGGTGGGAATCGAACCCACAACCTGCAGTTCAGAAGGCAGGGATACTGCCGACTGAGCGATCGGGCGAATTTACTATGATATGATAATATTATGACTTTATTCCATATTTTACAAAGGCTAATTCTGTCTTACGTGCAGCTATCGTTTATCAATTAATCCTCCATAGATATGAATTCAAACCACGATCGTGATAAAAATTTAAATGGAGTTGCATGATATGATTCACATCACACATTGCACATTGACACTTAAAATCAGGAGAAATGTGGTCAAACGCAAACTTATCAAATGTCAAAAAAGTGATCCTTGATCTCTTAAAAATAATATACAGGTCAGCAGTGGTGTTAACATAACCAACAGATATTTTTTTAATGTAAAGGACACATTTTAATCTTAAGCAAGATTTGAACCCGTATCCATCCATCCCTAAAGCCGGGATGTACTTTATTTATGCTGCCGTATTTACAAACAACCGATTGGTAGCGTATTGAGAGGTCCTTGACAATTACTACAACCAGCATGGTCAAGTTGTGTGGCTTTTTTTTTTAAATATAATGGTTTCTCACCCCCAGTTAGAAGTATACGACGCCCGTATGAAAGCGTTTGGTCTCCACTCGCTGGTGGTGGACGGACATGACGTCACGGAGCTGGTGAAGGCGTTCGACGAGGCCGAGGCCACCAGCGGCCGGCCCACCGCCGTCATCGCCAAGACCTTCAAGGGGAAGGGATTCCCCGGGATCGAGGATCTGGAGAACTGGCACGGGAAGGCGTTGGGAGCTGAAGGGGATAAGATCATCAAGGTAAGGTTTACTAAATCATTTTGTTAACTCATTCTTTATTCGAAAAGTTGAAGAATGGAACACAAATCAAATGAAATAGTCATCTTATACATGAAGCTCACCTTCACACGAGTCGTCAAGTCACATAGGACTCGGTTTATGCGCACTTCCTTACCATACACCTGTAAGATGTGAAATGAGCTTCAACCAGCGGCCTGTCCACAGATCTACAATATGCAACACTTTAACAGGAGGGTCAAAAGAGTATTACCACAGGGTAAGCAATGCGCTAGTGGCATGTTTAGTGTTGCAGATGTAGGTTGTGGCGACCCCTCTAGGTCTCAGGGGGTATGTATAGTGTATGTGCTTGTCTACCTATTATACCGTAACATAAACAATAAATAAATGATATAATATATATATGTGTCGGTTATTTTTCAACTAACTTTTAATAAAAGTAATATAAACTTGGAGGTCGATTTGAAATGTTCATTGGGACAGCAAAGGAATGAAACATGCTAAATATAATCTGGGAGGTTTTAAGGCTCAAGTGAATCTGAACTTTCTAGATAAGCATCGTCGACCGCGTCGTCACTTACCATCAGATCCATTCTAACCTTTATGGTAAAATAGCACGGAACTTAAAGAGTGCGAGATTGTAACTAGGACTCGACTAACAATGAGCTGTTCCCGAGTGAACCAACAAGTGCCACATTCCCCTAGCACCTGCAGTCCCAGCTGGCGGACCCGGCGGCGGCCGCGAAGCCCCGCGCGCCGCTGGCGGAGGCGCCGCGCGTGCACCTCGCCGACATCACGCTGTCGGCGCCGCCGGCGTACAAGGCGGGCGAGCTGGTGGCCACCCGGCTGGCGTACGGAACTGCTCTCAAGAAGATCGCCGACACCAACCTGCGGTGAGTCCGTTACACCTGACCATTCATATTCATTTTTGAAGTACAACTTCATACACACGCTTGGGGAGTAAGTAAGCTGGTGAATTCGAGGCGAACGGACGTTGAATTTGGTTCACGTAGATCTCCTATGGCTACATAACAAATTTTAAAAATTCTATTATTATGTTGGTATGTCCAGTAAAATGACAATTTACAATCGTCAAGACATTAACATCAAACCTAAACAAGTTATACTGGCCGATAGATGGAGCTAAACTAAAGAAGTTTCACTTCAATTGTGTGTGTTATTAACCCTGATAGGCTAACATTTGACCAACTGATGATGAATAATGCACAACAATCGGCTTTGTAGGTCATCTGTCACTCAAAAGGAAATAGTTGACTTAGCAGAGCGGTGTCTGTGTTACTCCAATGACAGTCAGCTTAGTAGAGTGTTGTCTCATTTAGTCTATGTGCTTTATTTATTGTAGGTATTATGCACCGAGTACATACCAGAGCAATGCATTATTATAATTATTGTACTGCTAAAACGAAGTGCTAGATCAAATTGTTTGTCGTACTCATGCAACTGGTATTGGTTGACGTGGGCAGTAACATTCATACAACATCTCTTTTGTCCACTTTTGTACGTCTTGACATATGCCACAAATTAAAAAAGAACCCTAATTTAATGTGTTACGATACATTTTCCAGTGTGATCGCTTTGGATGGTGACACCAAGAACTCGACCTTCAGTGACAAGCTGCTCAAGGCCTACCCAGACAGGTGAGTTACATTTCCGAAGCCATTCAAACAAATGGAAAACAAATTTGATTATTTGATAATATTATATGATAAAATTATTTGATAATAAGATATTGTTTGATAGATTCGTATTCCTTTTTTGCTGATTAATAGTAAAAACAAGCATTTCAAATCAAAAAGCAAATCAAATCAAATAATATTTTATTGTATGTCAAAGAACAGAACAGAATTTATAAGTAATTTTATTTTTCTCAGCAAACATTTTCATTTAATATCCATACCATGAGCGTGCACATAAAATAATTAGGTCACTATATTGGATTTACAATGACGTCAATTAGCCAACCTTACATTTTTCAAACGTGTATGTAAAGTTTCATCTTAATTGGTTTAGTATAGCTTTAAAATTCAGTTTCAACATTTGAACCGAACATACATGCATTGGCAAGTTAAATAAAAGCCTGTCGAAACAAAACGGTCTTTATCACCAGATACATAGAGTGCTTCATCGCGGAGCAGAACCTGGTGGGCGTGGCGACCGGCATGGCCTGCCGCGACCGCGCGGTTGTCTTCGCTTCTACATTCGCCGCCTTCTTCACCCGGTCGTTCGACCAGGTTAGCGCACTACTGCACGTTACTACTACTACGTTTTATGTTAAGGAATGATACGATGAGCTAGTCGTTCGCGTGATGTTAAGCGACACTGATGCCTGTATCATGTACTCTGTCAACTTCAACTTCTTATTATTGTGACTTCTGCGGGGTTGCCACAATTGCCTAATTGTGGCAACCCCGCAGAAGTCACGTGGATAGAGCAGACACACACGATGGAGATTGATCGGTGGGTCCCGTGACACTGCACTGTGCACGTCATCCTGAGACATCAGCAAAGTCTAGTAATAAGAGATCAGGCCATAAATTCTCATTTTCCCAGTAATTTCACTAGCTACAGCAGCCTTCAACCTGGAACACAGTAATGTTTGCGGTCTACTGCTGGGCAGCAGAAAAACAGGCAAAGCGATGGTCCTACCTAGACATACTACCGAAAAATAGGACAAATCAATAGATTCAGTCTGTACTGAATCTATTAATTTGTCCCTATTTTTCGAAATAAAGCTGGGTAAATGGTATTTGTGCAATGGCAGCACTGACAGGTGTGGGGTTGGACGGGAGTGGATTCAGGTTGAGCAGGAAAAGTGATCAACTTTGTAGTTTTGTGTTGTGCTGGTGAAAAGTCACAATGCATACAGAAGAGAGAAGAAAGAAAACAGAAACTGAACACATGCTCCTGGTTTTATTTGCAATACTAGTATAGGATCATATGATAATATCAGCAGCCATTATGTTGAAGCGCCAGTGAACTCTTGGCAAAGAAGGCAAACTTCGTATTTACTGTTAAGTTGTGGATGAAACTGGTTAAATCTGCACTTAAGTTTAGTTCTTAAGTTCGCACGCATTCTGTACCTACTGCAATGCATTTGGCTACGTCATAGAGGGATATGTGCGAGCTTATGAGCTGTTAAACTTTAGTGCAGACCGATATTAGCGTCCTGTAGTTCCCCAACAAACGAGTGTGACCGTGTCCCTTAGATCCGCATGGGCGCCATCAGCCAGTCCAACATGAACCTCGTGGGGTCCCACTGCGGCGTCTCCATCGGCGAGGACGGACCCTCGCAGATGGGGCTCGAGGACCTGGCCCTCTTCCGTTCCGTGCCCACCGCCACCGTCTTCTATCCCTCGTGAGTAGACTGCCCGTCGCCACCGTCTTCTATTCTTTGTGAGATGACTGCCCACCGCCACCGTCTTCTATCCCTCGTGAGTAGACTGCCCACCGCCACCGTCTTCTATCTTGACCTTGATCCCACCGGTGAGGTGGACATACATCTTGAGGTTTTTTTACTAAACAGTTGTAATTTTAGCTTAGCTAAACTGCCGTAATTTTCCATGGGGTCCACTCTTCTCGACGCAATCTTCTCGATCATCTTATCCTGGTAACGGCCTTAGTTGATGCTGGACCCTAACAAGGATTCCCTGTGTCTAGGGACCCAGAAACTACGAGGACCATGGTCCCACGACACCCAGATTCAGAAAAAGTATCTGCGCTTTTTTTCTGTGCACAAATACTTGGGAATCGAACCCGCCGCCTCCGGGTTATGAGCCGACCTGCTCAGCCAGCAGTGCCGCCACTAACCCCCCGCCCCCAGGGACGCGGTGTCGGCGGAGCGCGCGGTGGAGCTGGCGGCCAACACGCGCGGCATCTGCTACATCCGCACCTCGCGCCCCAACACCGCCGTCCTCTACCCCAGCGACGAGCTGTTCAAGGTTCGTTGTTGTTTTTTTTGTTTTTGGTTTGGCTTCACACTTATGTATTTAGCCAGTGTCAAGTAATTGATAATTTTTCAGGCTAATTAATATATATATGTGTCAGTCCAAGTCATGAAGTCAAGTCATACTCCTAGTAAAGTGGTGGCAACTTTACCAGAAGCTTCTATGAAGTTTTGGAAACAACGCGAAAAGAAACGTTTCACCATCATTATACCACTTTCCCACACTCGTGCCTACAATCCAGCACTTAACGAATAAAATGCCATAAATTTAGTATATTAACATTGAAAATAACACAAGTTTTGGAAAATAATACAATGCGGTGACACGATCTTTTTCGTTTTCCCGGCAAAACTCCTTCGTTGTTGTTAATTCATTCCCACCCCGCCTTCGCACGAGTATTTTATATATATAACACTTTAAACTTCCGCGACTTAACCTAACGTCGAAAATAAAATAAAATTTTGATTTTGATAATTTTTGTGCGCAAATAGACCCGTTTTATCTATACAATATTTTAAATATATATGTATTTATATATACATAAATAAAATATATATTCTATCGCCTATGTTTATAGGGGATGATATGGGGTACTAATGATGAAAGAATTGTTCAATTTGGTCCACAAATTTTCTGAATATACTGACCCGAATTGAATTCTTTCATGAAAATATATAATAGGCCAGAGCCTATTCAATGCAAACAAACAATCGAGTATTTCCTCTATAACGTTAATTTAGATGGGCAGCGCTTGGCTACCGCCTCGCCTTCGCCTTTATTCAGTGATATTTTTGTGACCGTGGAGCTGGTGCGAGTAACGAACTAGGTGTCAGCAGCTCCTAGAGAGGGGGGACTTTCTTTAATTTGTAGTAGTTTGATTACACTGAATGTATTTACAACCAACTTTAAATTTTTACTTTTATTAGGTGTATTTATATTTTTTACTAGGTGGTAGGACTTTGTTGCAAAGTTCGTCTAGGTAGGTACCACCGCTTTGCCAGTTATTGTGCCGCCAAGCAGTAGTGTGCAAGCACTACCGTGTTCCGGTTTGAAGGGCACTGTAGCTAGTGAAATTACTGGGTAATTGAGATTTATGATCTGATCTCACAGTCTAGTAATCTTATTACCAGGCTGTGCTGATGTCTCAGGATGATGTGCGCAGTGCAGTGTCACTCGTAACTCTGTTTTGGGGTACCGAATGACACTGTTCTGTTATGAGCAGCCGTGGCGCTTAACATCAGGTGAACGACTAGCTCGTCACATCACTCAGTAGCATAAAAAAATTTAAAAAATTTAATTTCTAAATCAGTTCAGCAGTCTGGTTTCCAAAAACCAAAATATCAAGAAAAATATTAGGATTTTTATACATCCAAGTAGTTCTCGGCATGAGACTAAGGCAATTGTAGGCTGTTTAACCATATTTTAAAGGAAATGTGAACAGATACACTTTAAAGTGATGCTGCACTTTACAACTGAAAATGTAATGCGTTTTGAATAACTCATTGCGTCGGAAAAGTGCAAGATAAAACCGTTTGTCGTACTCACGCGGCCGATGTCGACCGATGTGGGCAGTAGCATTCGGACACTCATGACCAACTGGTTGACTTCGCGGTTTGATCATCAAAATTCTTTCAGCCATTAAGATAGATAAACTTTTTATATTACGTATCAAATATTACAATCTTTAGGATTATTCAGAATGAGGAATGGTATTAATTTAAAGTCAATTATGATTAGTTATTATTCTTAATAATTAATTACTTATAGCATGGTCAAGGTACATCAATAACCTGGCCCAATAGCTCAGTTGGTAGTACCCCTACCTTCTGAACCGCAGGTTGTGGGTTCGATTCCCACCCAGGACAAACATTTGTGTGATGAGCATCATTGTTTGTTCTGTGTCTGGGTGTTATATTGTATTCTATTTATTTACAAAACAACAAGTATTATATCAGTTATATGGTTCCCATAGTACAAGTTTTGCTTAGTTTGGGGCTAGATGGCGTTGTGATTTATTTTATTATTATTTTACCTTTGTGTAATTAAAAGGTGACTGAAGTCCGTTTGTTAGATTAACTCCTTTTGTATGTAGTCGTACAATAACGTATTGTTATATGTTTACTAGGTGGTAGAACTTTGTTGCAAAGTTCGTCTAGGTAGGTACCACCGCTTTGCCAGTTATTCTGCCGCCAAGCTGTAGTGTGCAAGCACTACTGTGTTCCGGTTTGAAGGGCACTGTAGCTAGTGAAATTACTGGGCAAATGAGACTTTATGATCTGATCTCACAGTTTAGTAATCTTATTACTAGATTGTGCTGATGTCTCTGGATGACGTGCGCAGTGCAGTGTCACGAGAACCTCTATACTTTAGAGTTCCGAGTGACACTGCAGCTGATATGGGCAGCCGTGTCGTTTAACATCAGGCGAACGGCTAGCTCGTCACGTCATTATATAACCCTACAGGTGGGCGAGGCGAAGGTGGTCCGGCAGTCCGCCAAGGACCAGGTGCTGCTGGTCGGCGCCGGCGTCACCCTGCACGAGGCCCTCGCCGCCGCCGACAAGCTGCAGGAGGAAGGTTAGTCGGCGCTACACGCGTTCCAATGAACAAAGAAAGAACATTTATTCAAGACATCACACAATATTACATTTTACAGATAGACACTTATACAGGACAAATCACACGAAAAAAGACACTAAAAAGTTAAGTTAGTTTATCGGGTTCCCATAGTACGCATTTATTTCGATCGTCATTTCATAATTTCTTTTTTCTGTTTACGCAAAGTTATGCCTAGATCATAATTTATCAGTATATTGACTAAGCCGTTGATTGTAATTGGTTTTTAGGAGTACTAATGCCCGGTTTCACTAACGATTTGTATGGGGTGTCTTATCTAAGTGCTCTCTAATCAGAGTGGTCTCCGGATTTAAATTATCCATATTTCGACTTTACCATTTTCAGGAATCTCTCAGGACGAATCGTTTATTTATTTTCGTATTGTGCTGCCCTCTCTTTCTAAATAAGTGAAAAGAACATCGATACTAAGACTAGATTTTTTGTCAAATGTAAGATTTTAAAATAAACGCTCTTAATGTTTCCTTATAAATCAAGGGCATTCTTCTCTTAACTTTTGTGGTTTCGCATTTGGCCGTCACCATCGTAGTAATAAAAACCCTGATTTGTTTGTTATTAATGCATGAAATATTTTGTGTGGTAATTGGAATTGATTTTGTCGTTTTTATCACAATAAATAAATAGTACAAGTTTTGCTTAGTTTGCGGCTAGATGGCGGCCTGTGAGATGTCCCCACACATGTCGGCGCAATCACAAATTATAACATTCATAAAATAATTTGATTATTAATTGAATTATTATTAACTGAATCATTTTATTGTTAAAATTGTTTAAAATTAATCGTAAACGTTTGTCAAACTTTATAAATTTGAGCTAGGGCGATCAAAAACAATTTTCATAAATCTTGTGAATGTTGTTTGTGCGAGCCTAAGTTTTCGTATAAATACAAGCGGCCGACGGGTCGAAAGACAGTCTTGCTCGAGTTGTCGAACCGTTCGGACCACCCGAATATTTATCCATATCCAAGTAAATATGCAACAATGATAAGAGGTGTTTTTGTGTTGAGTGATGACCGTGACGCCGACAATAGTGCCGTCAGCAGGCCGCCGGCCGGCCGCTACATGTACCGTTGTCGGCAGGCGTGTCGGCGCGCGTGCTGGACCCCTTCACGGTGGCGCCGCTGGACGCGCGCGCGCTGCGGGCGGCCGCGCGGGCCGCCGCCGGCCGCGTGCTCGTCGTCGAGGACCACTACCGCGCCGGTGCGGGCCTCACGTAGCTGCTACACGCTTTTTTAAATATATATTTTGGCTCCACACTTTTGTGTATTTAGCCAGTGTCAAGTTATTGATAATTTGTCAAGTTAATGATATTTCACGCAAATATATGTCTAGTCATAGTCAAGTCATAGTCAAGTCATAGTCAAGTCATAGTCAAGTCATAGTCAAGTCATAGTCAAGTCATAGTCAAGTCATAGTCAAGTCATAGTCAAGTCATAGTCAAGTCATAGTCAAGTCATAGTCAAGTCATAGTCAAGTCATAGTCAAGTCATAGTCAAGTCATAGTCATAGTCAAGTCATAGTCTAGTCAAGTCATAGTCAAGTCATAGTCTAGTCGAAGTCATACTCCTAGTAAAGTGTTGGCAACTTTACTTGAAGCTTCTATGAAGTTTTGGAAACAACCCGAAAAAACGTTTCACCATTATTATACCATTTTCCTACACTCATGCCTGTAATTCAGCACTTAACGAATAATATGCCACCAATTTTATGCACCAACACTGAAAATAACACAAGTTTTGGATAATAATTCAATGCGATGATGCAATCTTTTTCGTTTCCCGCCAAAACTTCTAAGGTGGCGGGTTCGATTCCCGCAACAGGACAAGTGTTAGTGCACAGAAAAAAGCGTAAATACCCGTTCTGAGTCTGAGTGTTGTGGGAACGTGATCCTTGTAGTTCCAGGGTCTCCAGACACTGAAAATCCTAATTAGGGTCCAGGATCTATGTATGTGATCGTTAGGTGTTATTATTATTGATCCCTAGAGATTAAAAGTGATTTAGATTCAAAACGTGGATGTTGTTGGCGCCTTAAAGATACTTGTATGCTCTCTCGATGTGAGTATGAAACAATATCAAATTGAGTAATCTACGCAAATCTGAATTTGTAGGATGGATAGGATGTATGATTAAAACATTTAAGTATGTCCCGGCTTTAGGACGAATGAATGCGGGTTCGAATACCGTGATTAAATGATCCCTTGCATTAAAATTAACCTATTTCAGAGACAACAGATTCCTAAGATACCTGTTGATAATGAAGTTTTGGCGGGAAAACGAAAAAGATCGCGTCGCCGCATTGTATTATTTTCCAAAACTTGTGTTTTTTTTTTCAGTGTTAGTGCATAAAATTGGTGGCATTTTATTCGTTAAGTGCTGGATTACAGGCATGAGTGTGGGGAAAGTGGTATAATGATGGTGAAACATTTTTTTCGTGTTGTTTCCAAAACTCCATAGAAGCTTCAAGTAAAGTTGCCACCACTTTACTAGGAGTATGACTTTGACTAGACTATGACTTGACTTGATGACTTCGACTGTGACTTGACACATATTTGCGTAAATATCATTAACTTGAAAAATTATCAATTACTTGACACTGGCTAAATACACAAAATTGTGGAGCCAAAACATAAAAAAAAGATACCTGTTACATGTGACATATTTTTGTCAATGAATGTCAAAAATGTATGTTATGTTCCAGGCGGTATCGGCGAAGCGGTTCTCTCAGCTCTGGCAATGGAGCGTGACGTCATCGTCAAACATTTGTACGTCAAAGAGGTTCCTCGCTCCGGCCCGCCCAACGCTCTACTCGACAAGTATGGTATCTCTTCACCGCACATCGTTGCCGCGGCTAAAGCTTTACTCAAGGCTTAGGGGATCACCGCCTAATGGATGACAAAGATGGGTGATGTAGAGTGAGACGGATGTACAACAGCTGATCGGTTTATAGCCTTCGTCGTTGCGGATTGCAAGTGTAAATAAATCAGATATGTAAAGTTAAATTCAATATATTTTGGCGCGCTTAAAATTGAGGATAGTTAAATTAATATTAGTATAACGCGTGTCATTGATGCAAGCGAGAAAATGTTGTTTTCTCGCTTACACATGTCAATTGCAATGTGAGTGAGACATCAATATACATTTTCTCGTTTCTCTTTCTTAAACGACTATACATCTGTATATCACTGTATCTCTTTCCTTCAGGAAACTTGCCCGACGACTGGGTTCACTATTGAACGATATTTGAATAGATGTATGCCTTGATAGGCTGGAACAATTATTTCACCCAAGCCAGACTACATTTTTATCCATCGGTAGTTTATAAAGATATGTTAAAAAGGCCGTCTTACTTAGGTTTGCGCACAATTCGACTGAAACCATAAACCGATCACTGAACATATGAGTACATTCCTAATTCTGTACCGACATTCCCCCATGGTTTCAGTTGGTTCCGTTTCCTTTCTAGTTCCTAAGAGAAGACACAATCTAGTATCATTGAAATGTAGTTATCTGCTTAAAAGCAGATTGTTTGAGTTTTTTTTTCTCGCTGAACTATTGTAATCAAGTGCCTTGATTATTTTTTAAGGCTGAAAGTGGTTTTTGAATTGATTTTAAGGGTTAGATTTTAAGATATATTTTTAGTAGGTATACCTCGCTTTTGCGACTCCCTATTTGTATTTGTATCAAGAACGATTGAGAATCATGTAATAAATTTATATTTACGAAGCAGGTCGATCTGACCGTATATTTGTTATATGATCCATAGCTCAAAGTATCCTGGCTTCCATTTTTGTTGTTAAATCATACACTCAATGATTTGGTTAAATGTTTAATTGGTACAACACATTCCTGTTGATTGCATTTTTTTTATTTCATTTTGTTTTTCATCACATCCCAGTGTTGTGGAATAAAGTGTATCAAGTATGAAATGGTCGTTTTATTAATACAAAACTTTATATATTAACATTTTTTCTGTTTAATTAATAACAAATTATAAAAGCTAATGACTAGAATATCTCATTTGTTTAAATTATGTACAAGGTTCATTGTTCAAATCGCTAAGTTTCTAAAGTTAGGTGTCGCTTGACTAGCTCGGTTAGTACACTTATTATTCTGTATTAATATTTTAAAAACTTAATATTAATTTACTTATACAATTTACATCTTAAAAATAGTTATTATATGATTGTACAACAGTAATTTAGGATTGTTATAGACATACAAAACAATTTAAACCAACAAAGCAAAAGTACACAATTTAATTGACTTGATTACGGACGGAAGGCACACAATCCTCGGTAAATTCACATGTTCAGTTTAAATGCATGATTTAGCTGCTTTGTTAAATAATACTTTCATATAAACGCACCAAGTGCAGCTGCAATGTGATATCACATTTTCTAGAAACGTTCTTATGAAAATTATTTAGCAGCTCATTTATTGTTACACCCAAATATTTTTCTTAATTAAGATAAGCTTAGTAGGTACATTACTTGCCAGTTACAACACACTAAATTAAATTCTTCATAGAAGACAAGTTTAAATAGTTCTTGAGCTAACGTCACATACTGAACGGTCATTTTGGGGACATTCGCGTATTTCTTTGGTCTAGTGTTAACAAATAGGGATGGATTCACCCCCACTCTCCAACCGCGCCGCCCTCTGGTGGTGGTGGTGGTGGATCTTGAGCGGCCTGCACGCCGGGTGGCCTTTCTTCCAGTTCACCGGGAAGGTAATCCTTCCAACTCCTGAACAGATACCTGGTGAACTTCCTCAGCTGCCTAAACTTGCAGTAAGTCGCACCTTCCGCCGATTGCAACTGTTGCGTTTGAATCAGAAACCCTTTTTCTTTAAACGTCTGTTCCAGCTTTTCTCTTTGCAAGCTCTTTCTAGATTTCCTTTTCTTTTTGGTCAAGTCCTCTTTGCTGAGAGCTTGGGTTTCCTTTGGTTGAGATGCGGATGCTTCCCCGGCTTGCAATTGCCTCTGCTGGGCATCTCTTTGCAGGTTCTCGTAGCCTTTGTTTCCTTTATTCCCTGTGCCACTGTAGTATCTGAAGTTGCCTCCTGAATCAACGGAAAGCATCTTTTTCTCCTGGAGCGAGGGTTTTGAGCCTCCCGTGAACTTGAACTTACAGATGCTGACTTCAGTGGTCGGAGTTGTAGAGCTAGTTTTTGTTGGCATCGGAGGAATGAATATCGCTGATCTTTTCCTTTTCACAGGCCCTTGGACTGGATTGGGGGATGCTCTCTTCATTTTCTGCTCCGGACTCTTTTTCGCCTCTTCAACTTGTTTGATCACCTTAGGATCCAGCAGTTCCGAGATTTGCTTGAGCACTAGTTTATTTTTGCTCTCATCAACCGATGAGTTTTCAGTGGAGATGCTCTCCGTTGCGCTGTTTGGCGTGGAGGGGCCTCGGTTTTGGTCGTCGGCTGCGAAGGGTAGCTGACCGGCCGCCGCTAGCCTTTGGTAGTACAACAGTTGTGTTTGTAACGCCAAAGGGTGCATGTAGACTCCAGCGTTGGGCCAATACACGTACCCGGGGAACTTGCCATCTCCGTCCGGACTAGTCGTGGACTGAGCGGGCTCGGACAAGGCGGGGGAAATGGTCCGCGGGTGCCTTGAAAGGTCGGGAGAACTGCTCGCCGTTACGGGCAAGAAGTTCGTATTCCTCTGAATAACGGATATCGCGTTGGGCTGCTCTGACTTGGGACTATCCGGCTCTTCGGTCTTGACCTCAGGTAGCGAAGTGTAGATATTTCCAAACTTCTTCTGAATCTGTATTTTCAAGTCGTGAAGGTCTCTGATACACAAATTGAGGGGTTCGTCGTCACTGTGCAGTGGGCCGGCGATTGTCGGTGGGGCCTCGGGCATCGGCTCGTCTGGACTGTTGAACCGAGGCGGAGAAAGGCTCTCCAACCTTCTCTTATTCTCCTGCGACAGTTTCCGTTCCAATAAACTTGAGATTAACTTATTCTGTAAGTCCGTTTTCAGAGTGCTCGCATGAGTTTCGTTTCTAAACGGTGGACACATGCTCAACTGGTTTAGCCTGTCTTGAGTGGGTGGCGGCTGGCCTGGTACCACCGTTCCATAGTTCTCATAGATCAGGTGGCAGATATCAGCCTTCTTTGGCTTGCGACCTCTCCTCGGCTTCGAGTTGTTTAGCGTCATTTCCCCCATATAAGGCAGGTCGTCATACGTGACGATCTTGCTGGGTGCTATCGCTGGATTTTTCTTTTTCTTTTCTTCAGGTTTTGTAGGTGGCTTCGTTGCCATATTTAGAACATTCGGAACGGTCACAGTATCATTCTGGATCCCTGCGAGCCTCTGAGCCCAGATTTTGAAGGTTTCGTTGGTAATGTTGTTGACGTCGAATGTGGGTTCAGGCTTTGGCTTCTCTGGCTTTGTCTGTTTCTGCTGCGCTTGCTTTGCGTGAGCTTTCTGTAGACTCTGCTCGTAGTGGTCAAGGTACTCCTGTGGGAGGGCCTGATGATGGAACTTCAGCTTCCATCGGTTCTTTTGCCTGTTCCGAGAATGTTTCTGTTTGGGAGGTTCTGATTTGTCTGCGTTTTGGCGCTCCTTGCTCGCTAACAACAGTTGTTGGCGTAGCAACTCTTTATTTTCTGACCTGGAAATAGAAAAAATCCATTAAGTAATCGTTTAGCTTACCTAGTTTCTGTTTAAATGGTTATTACACCTAGAGATTATAATAATTATGGTCCTTCTTTAAGCCTATTAAGCTCTCTAAACATTGTGTACTCAGGCCAATGGAATGCCTAAAAAATGGCAGCCAATGAATTTCTTGGGTTTGAGTTTCATTTTACCTTGTGGTGGTATTAGTCTGCGGGGCAAGCACGGGGGGCGGGGCGGGACACACGTCTCCGCACGCCGCTCGCCGCATCACTTCTGGAACAATAACAACATTTGTTAACAACATCTACAAAACTAACACTCTTCCTTCCTCGTGTAGGCTGGTGGCTCCGGTGTTGTATTAGTATTAGTCAACGACTGTCGTACGACAATAATCAGGACCGACGCGGCTTCACGTGCCTTCCGAAAAGTACTCGGTCACCATAAAACTACGATTTCAAACATCCGGCAGTTAACACATTCATTGCGAAATTTATCGAAAGTGTAGTGTTTCAGTCATATTCGACATTCTTGTCATTCTGATCCATAACAAAACTATATTAGGTATTGTATCACAGAACGGTAGACGATTATCCGGATTATTATTTAGGATCCGATCGACACTGAAACGGTAAAGAATTTGCTTTCATTCAACTCTATTTCCATTTTATTTTAGTCCAATTTATAAGATTGATTGCTTCTTTCATAGCGTGTGCCAAGTACGGTTTATTTTTGATTTAAATAGAAAAAGATCTTCCGGCTGACTGTCAGTCTCGACGTTGAGGTTACTTCACTAGGTCAATGATTGTAGATAGGTACATAGTTAAATATATGAGGTACCTATTTAAATACGTTTTTGTTTTGTGCACATCAAAACTAAGCCTAAGATGTGTGTTAGATATTCTTGCGTTGTGTTTGATATCATAATGTTATTATTCTCTTACGCAAGTACAGGTCAACGAACTCTGCGAGGTATCTAAATCAAAAGTCATGAATTGTTTACGATATGTCAGTTTGAGCCGCGCAATACATTGGGATTCAGTAGCCAGATACCCGAACGTACCGCCTGACTCATCTGTAGCCGTGTCATCGAGTAGCAACCGCTACATGCGGGAAATTAGTGCCTGAGCAAAACTACGTGAAAACAACTCAAAGGTTGAAATAACAATGTTGAATTACATGGGTGTGGTAAAACCCTATTATGACAATACTGTGGTGATGGCAATTTTCCTAACAGGTATCTACAGCAAGCTACAAGGAAATTGTGCTCAATTGTTTAGGTGTAATTTTTTTTGTGAATTATGAACACGTATTTTATGCTGAGAAGCAAAGTAATTAATATATTGTTAAAATATCGCCCCAAATATGGATTTCCTTGTAGGTATATTGATATTACATTTATTATCTTATATTTCTTTGTAGAATATATTGGGATGGCCAATATATTCTCAAATCTCAAAATGACATAAAATGTGACGAGCTAAACGAGACAGAGCAAAAATTAATAGAGTGGATAGCATAAGTAAAGTACATTAGTATTAGTTACTAGTTGCGCTCTGCGGTTCCATAAAAAGTCCTATATGCCTCCGAAGTTCCAGGATTAAAAGTCCTATATGCTATTCTGATGTATAAGCTATATTATTGTAAAGTTTCATTAAAATTCATTTAGTAGTTTTTGCCTGAAAGTGCAATAAACATCCATACATACAAATTTTCGCGTTTATAATATAAGACAGTAAGGGAAGTTTTATGGGCTGGAAACCAGTTCAACCGAGCATCCGCTCATCCCGTGTGTAACCCGACCGGGCCGGCCCGAAATACTCGCCGTCCGCGAAAGGAGCGCGCGCACGAATAACGGACCATTTCGCAACACCTGACCTGCCTCAGGCTTGGGGATGGTTACGCACTACGCACTCTCAAGTGGACTTTGGGATTGAGTAACCCGAATGTGAAAACAGAATGCGGTTATGTTAAATCGAAGTTTCCTCGTGAGCCTACTAATTTATCCAATCAAACATGACTGTGTTTCACTAACATCTATTTCGACGTCGCTGAATATTCGAGCACACATTTTTGAAGTAAAACTCCTTTACGCACGCTTGACTTGGGGAGTGGTGAATGCGAGGCGAAAGGAAGTTGAAGTTGGTCCACGTAGATCTCTATTGTACATAGCAAAGTTATTATTTTATCATTATGATGGTAAGTATGTCCGGTAGAATGACCATTTACAATTGTCAAGATGGTGGCATTAAGATTAAACAAAGCAAAGGAGTTTAGGCGGGAAAACGAGAATGATCGCTTCACCGCATTGTATTATTTTCCAAAACTTGTGTTATTTTCAGTGTTAGTGTATAAAATTGGTGGTCTTTTATTCGTTAAGTGCTGGATTACAGAAATGAGTGTGCGAAAGTGGTATAATGATGGTGAAAAGTTTCTTTTCGTGTTGTTTCCAAAACTCCATAGAAGCTTCTTGTAAAGTTGCCACCACTATGCTAAGAGTATGACTTAGACTAGACTATACTACTACTGACTCGACTTGATGACTTGGACTGTGACTTGACACACATCTGCGTGTAATTTCATTATCTTGATAAATTATCAATTACTTGATACTGGTCAAATAGGGACACAAAAGCGTGGAGCCAAAACACAAACAAACAAAGTTATACCGGCCGATAGATGGAGCTAAACTAAAGTAGTTTTGCTTGTCGTGTGGTCTAAAGCTCACTCGTTTTTTTATATATTAAGCTTACATTCACAAACGAATTAGAGTCTGAGACATATCGGTAACTCTGTCAGTATTAAAGTACCTACATAGATGCCAAGCAAATATGTCCTGATAAAAAATAAACCACGTTCCTATATAGGTGTTTATGTGTTGATTTCGTCATCCGTAGAGACAAGTGTCACATTAAGCATGATGCCACGAAATACCTAAGCAAAAGCAACGAAAATACGAGACGTTAAGATAAGGCAGGAATGAATCTGCAGCGTATCCACTACTACATGCAGGTATGCGAAGACCTGCGTGGAACGGAACGCGGAGTAAATCGCGCCAATCCTACGAACTCCATAAGCACCCATTATCGAAATTGCATAGCTTGGCGCGGTTCCAACGAAATTCACATCTTATCGCCGATCGGAACTCTCTTCATGTCATACGTAGGCAGTGTGTTCCACTCATCGGCAGAATAAATGGGATAATACTTTTGACTGGCCTCACAGCTGAGCAACTTAGGGTGGAGTTCACCAGATTTTTAAACGGCCGGTTATCAGTTTAACGGTCGGTTAAACTGTTTTTGGTGTTCACCACAACATAATAGACGGTTAAATACCATAAACGCCCGATTATTTTAACCGACCTCGACAACGTCGTTTAAATCTCGGTTACGCCATATAATGCATTTTTCTGAGCTGTATTTGCGATCAGAGCAACATAGTTGGTTACGTTATTATATTCCTGGAGTTATGAGCGAAAAAATATATAATAAAAAAAATAATAAATAGTAAATAAATATTTATGAACACTTCACACAGCGCCATCTATCCAAAAACTAAGGAAGCTTGTACTATGGGAACCAGAAAACTGATAAAATACTTAGATACTTTTTGTTTGTAATTACATACATAGAATACAATATTGTTATATTGACAGACACAGAAAAAACATTGATGTTCATCCTACAAATGTTTGTCCTGGGTGGGAACGACCCTTTATGAACGAATTTTTATTATTTTATTTAATTGTGTATTATATACGTATAATGTCAGCCTGAGAACTATTGTACCTACATAGGTAAATAAGTATGTATTTATACCTAGATGATGTAATTATTATTTTCCAGAAATAATTCTCTAGCAGTTTACCTACCGAAATTGGAAACAGTAGTGCAATAGTGCTATGCGTACGTTCTTATGAACTTTTAAAATTGAAATTATTATATTTTATACTGCTAAATACAAACAATCCGTCATAGTATCGACTACGTACCGATAAATGACTTTTCAAATAAGTTGCCTTATAACGTTCGTTCATTCACTCTGAATGCCACACTGACCGGGCGATTTAGTGATCATGGCCCGAATGCGCGTGGTGAACAGCAAATATTTAATCAATCGGTTAAACGACGTTTGGGAATTCATCGGCCGATTACGTAAACGTTCGGTTATCATGGATTTGGTGAACTCCACCCTTAGTTGGTAAAGTCAAAGTCAAAGTCGAAAGATTTAATGCAAATAGGCTATTTTAGCACTTTAACAAGTCAAAATTATATTGGGTACTTAAAATTAAGTCATTTTATTAAGCATATAAAATTACAAGTGCTTATTGTCAAATAATACCTATATAGCAAGCCCATTATTACACTATACAGGTAGGTTGGTATAGTAACTGGGCCTTCTGAACTTGTAGATAGTGGATTCGATTGCCAATCAGGCCAAACATACGCCACTTAGTGATGAACATCGATATTTGTGTGGGTGTTATACTTACCCATATTTATAGGTATAAGCTTTGCGTATTTTCGGCTAGATGGCGCTAGGAACTATGTTAGGTATCTAGCTACCTATTATAGCCTCCACTATTATTAATATATTGGTTAGTACGAAGTCCGTTAAAACGTATTATTATATATTCTAATGGTAAGTACCTACCTATAAACGCCTTGCAAATGTTGTAATTTATTTAAAGGATCAACGTTGCCAAAAAAATAGAGGTGCTACAAGTTTCATAATTACGATATTTTAGCCGGTAATATTGTTTAAATAATGTCGCGTCTCCTGTAAATATGCCTCATTATTTTTTTAATGATTAAATTAAGTATTTGCCTTGGTGGATGTTCAAAGTTGATTTATTTATTTGTTCACATAAAAATGAATGATGTGTGAAAATTATTATCTCAATAATCGATATGAACTTTAAATCTAAATTATTGTTTTGGCGTAAATTAAATCACAAAACTTGTAAGTGTAGGCAAAATTCTGTGAAAATGCCAAAAACTTAATTTGACAGTCCTAAAACTATTTCGGTTCTTGCCATTTCGATATTGATAAAAAAAGGGCAGCGACGTTTTTAAGATACAACTGAATCGACACCAATATTTACCAACATTTACTAACTAGTTTATAAGTAGTAAAATAATGAAATTGATATATTCAACAATAATCTCAACAACTCAGCTCGACAACGCTGAAAACGTAGAGAATACATCGTCCAAAAATGAAACAATCACAACACCAAGTATATTTCCTATAACCGCACCAATAACAATACATTTATAGCAAGACCTATAATATTGTCCACCAACACAATAGTAGCGCAAAGTAAGAAGTAATTACTACGTAGGTTAAGTACCCATCATCTTTTTGCCTTATATGGTACGACAGATGAGTGGCCACACTCATGGCTATAAATATAACATGATTTATGAGTTTGGCGGAAGTATACGCGATTTTATTCGGTCATAATTATAGGGGTTAAGTGATTTGTTTCAAATAAAAATGTGAAATTAATTTTATCGTGGATTCAGGAAGTTGGGAGGTAAAAAGTATGACGCGCATAGGAAGCACATATTGGCTTAGTATGATCCAATGATTAAATCGTGAACTGAGAATAAAGGGATATTTATTATAAGCAGCCATAAGAGGCTTCACCTGGTCAAATCATAATCATTTAATTGGTAAAAAGTTTACAAGGCGAAAAATACGAATTATAAAAAATTAAAAAAGTAAAAATAATTATGAATAACAAAGTCAATGTAGTCTAGAGTTCTTTCATAGGAAATACTATGTGATTATATTAAGCGCTTAAAGATGATTAAATGTAATATAAATCAAACATAAGAATACTACACTTGCTTGCTTGCACGTTTGATAATTTAAAAATTAAGCTGTACTGGATGTAATTGAATGTATCAGCATCCTTTAAAACCTGCAGCTCACAACGGTTACGTTTAGATCAAAATTTATAATTTATAAATGAAACGATTTGATATTAAGTTTAACTAAATAAAATAGAGAAGTTACTGCTCTGTAGCAGTACCTAGTACGTAAGTACATAATAAAATTAAAATAATTATGATTTTAATTATTACATACAAGTTGGTGACCGTGAGTGGAATGGTTGGAGACCAAGAGGTGCATGGCGATGGTGTGATCGAATCCGCATCACTAATTCCAACATTTCTGACGCTATGAATGGAAAATGGTGGTGTGTACCCACTTATGAAAATATTGTATTATTACAAAACGTAATTATGTACAAGCTATATAAGCTACAAGTATACACGCCTTTCTCGTTACGTCTCCCGTCGGCGCTTGGCGCGCGTCCAGCGTCTCCCGTGACGTCACGCACGCGTGCGCGGCGGGAACTGGGCTAATGGGTGATTAGAGGCAGTTCTGTGTAATCTGTATTTGGGAGAAAGCACTTATGACCTTATGTCAGCTAGATAATGGAATGACATGACAAGCTAGTCGTTCGCATGATGTTAAGCAACACGGCTGCCCATACACAGTGTGTCACTCGGAACTCTAAAGAATAGACTTTCGCGTGACACTGCACTGGACACGTCATCTTGAGACATCGGCATGAGATTAATCGGGAACAGAAATTTTGCACACAGATAGCTGACATATCAATATTGGTAGGTAGGTACTATCAACACAATTATTATGATACGTACTTATTACCTCGGAAAAGTAATTTCAGCAGGGAAAGGGGTAAGATAATGTAATAAGAAATAAATGGTTCAACGGTTACGGTTATTGTAGTGAATTAACATAACATAATCTTATTCAAAGTCTGATCCTCCCTTTCTATGTTCTTAATACTCCATGCCTACCTGCCTGTAATCTTTAAAACGCCAGATTTGGACGGATGAGACGTATAAAGCTAAAAACGTACGTTTTCCGCGGTGAAGAAGGTCGTTTGATCAGTTTTTCAGTATTTTATAAATAAAAATACCAATTTGTCTGCATACCTCCGCCAGTGTGACATATGCGAGCCATTTTCACCTTGACTATCGTATGTTTTCCTGTTTACAAACCAGCCCGGGCCATTTCCTCAAGGAATGTAAGGAACAAATCTTTGTACATTATACGGTCTACTTAGTTCCTCACCAGGGTGGATAGATACGTTGATAGTCATAAATACTTTTTGATTATGCCAAATTGAATGTTTCATATATTCACGGTTTTGTTTACACCAAAAAAATATCTAAACATTTTAAAAATCATTAAACCAAAATTATAAAAGAGATAAGGCAATTATTTTACGTATGGAAGATGGACATAAGTCAATCAACCACCACAGCCTGTTGTAAACTGCTGGGCATGGGCCTCTCCCAAGGTACGCCACTAGGCGCGATCTTAGGTGCAAGATGTACTTTAGTTTTAATTTGTAAGTAGGTACTATTGATTCAATAATTTAAGTGTAAATAATAATTGTAGAATAATAAGGTTATAAATAAATTCTTTTATAAAATTGTGATAACGAATTAGATTATTCTGTAATGTTATGTTTTATAGATAAATAAATAAATAAATTAGTATTATAAAAAAGCATATTTTTTTTAAAGTTACTTAGGTTTAATTAGCCCCTATTTATCAGTAAGTATCTACTTTAATCCAAATTAAATCTCCATTTATCATAATTAGTTATAATTAACACCAAGTTAATAACGAAACATTGGTATTTTATGGTATATTAATTTAATACGTAGTCCACCGCTTCCCTCACTTTGGTATAAAAGTAATAATTAGGAAGTGACAAAAACATAAACAAGGGATTAACCACAACCTATAAAAATTAACTCAATAAATAAGTTCCATTTTCGTTAATCACCTCAATTCCTTATTGGCAGTGAACCATATACGACGATAACTTAATAAGCACCGAAAATGACGTGTATTGTCAACAAATTAGGGATTTTAACGACCTATAATTTGTAAATGGAGAATATTATATCGATTGCTTCCCAAAACTCCGAGTGTAGGCTCCGGGTAGGGTCGCCGACTATTCATTTAAGATACACGATCTACAGAAAGGGAATGTTAATAGCTGCCTTATTTGGCCTACAGTGAGCAGAATGTATCGGCGTGAATCATGTAACCGGGCGTAGGAGATAAACGCCATAATGCGCTTCTTGTTCCAAAATCTAAACAAACCTTTTTGGAATTTACTTTACATAACAGTTGTGGTGAACCTAGTGTGTTTATGGTTAACGATGAGTTTCTATTAACTTAACGACTTTTACGAGTGTGCTAATAGGTTATAGCTGTAATAATGACTTAGTTAAACGGATCTTGGGTGGAGTAAAGGGCATTCAACGAGTACTTGGATTAAGACATTAAAGTGTAAGTATAAGTGTCGATTAATGCTTGTTAGCGTCGTGTCGCTTGTTACAGTTAATTGAAATGATATCATTAGATCTTCTCCTTTTAATATATGTACTAGTATCATCGATTATTCTCTATGGTTAGAGTAGATAGGGGGCTATGGGCAATGCAGCTTTAACTACGGGTCTAAAGATGAATGGCGGATATAGTTGAAATTCCATCAATCCGCACTAAACGTTTTGCTAGGCACTTTATAGTGCGAACAGCCAATGAGTGGAACAACTTGCCAGCGTCCTTGTTTCCACTTAACTACAATCTGGGAGTCTTCAAGTCAAGAGTGAAAAGGTATCTTCTAGGCAAGACTGCGTCGTCACTGTCCGCCGGGTGTCACACGGGTGAGACAGTGGTCGAATGCTTTATAAATAAACAATAAGAAAAGTCTATTGCTGGATTCAAAGGCCAGCTGTTATACCGCTTGTTGTGGTGGGGTGTTGTTCTGCACTAATGTTTGACAGCTTCTAAGTTGGCACTTACTCCTCCTATGGCGTAGGTGCGGTGTTATTTGAGGCCTACTCACAAGATCTTCCGAGTAGTAAAGAGTTATTATGTAAAGTGTGCCATATTAAATTAAATATATCAAAATGCAGTGTTTTACATCTAGGTAATACCAATCCTCATATCCAATATAGCTTGGATGGCAACGCAATAGCATCTGTTGACGTTCAAAAAGATTTGGGAGTAAAAATTACAGCAAATTTAAAGTGGGAAGAACACATCATCTCGATAGTTAAGAAGGCTAACTCTTTTATATATGTTATACGGAGATCTTTCCAAATGATGACAGTGCAAGTCTTTCTTAAAATCTATAAAACATACATTAGGCCTCTTTTAGAATATGGGTTTCAAGTTTGGAGCCCATACTTTCAGAAAGACATTGACCTCTTGGAAAGTGTTCAAAGGAAAGCCAGCAAGATACCCCGGGCTCTTCGACGCAAGTCCTATGAAGATAGACTCCAAGTGCTGCGCCTCACTAGCCTCAAGGAAAGACGTCTGCGTGGTGACCTCATTGAGACATTTAAAATTATTACTGGCAGTTACAACCTTCCGGATATCCATGATATTTATTTGATGAGACAAGGCAGACCTACAAGAGGGCATTCACTTTTAATTAATCGCACTACAGCTAGGACCAACACTGCACATCACTTCCTCAGTAATAGAGTGGTTCACAACTGGAACAGGCTACCAGAAGAGGTCATTGCTGCCACCTCTGTGAATAACTTTAAAAACAGACTCGACAACTGGTTACGAACAAATAAACTATCTCTGTTACAAGGATGAACATTGAAAGTGAAACCAAAATTGTGGATATAGACACATCAGCAGTCATGCTGCTCGTCTATTAAACTATAATAATAATAATAATAATAATGTTTGCTGACTCCTTGCTAGTGGAGATTGTGAGACACGCAAATGAGCTCCCAAAATAGCGTCACCTCGATCTGTCCATAAACGCTGGTGATAACAGAAAGCGCCTCGATTGCTGTTTGCTTAAACAACGGTTTGTGAGTAATCACAATCGTTTCCATTGGTAATAAACACACGGTTTTTCGCGTGCGAAAGCGTGAACACACCCGCGTGTTGAGAAAAGCATTGCAATATTTTGAAAACAAGGCAATATAATCTTCTCGATGTGAAAATTTACTGGCAGAGATTGGAGAAACAACACTTACCATCCAAGTCTTACGATATTTTAAGAGTATAAAACTTTTGTAAAGGGAAGTTACAGTGGGCTAAAATGTCGTTGTCGTGCGTGATTGCGCGTGCGTCTGAACTCGAGCTGTAAGCCTGCGGCTCTACCAATCAAGTCGAAATACAATTTGACACTTTCCTTATAAGGGCAATCGGGCGGGCTTTCTTGCGAGCAAACTTATTGATGAAACGAGTAAACATGACACACATTATTGTTAGAATTACACAGAACTGGTGAATACCGTTTAAATTGCTGAGGAAAAAGGTTATAAAAGGAAATATTTGTTCGTTGGATGTCTTAATAATTCTGCAGTTATAGTAACTTGCGGGATAAAGTTTTGTTTATGTACGCACACCACACGTACCTAATTGTATTGGTTTGTAGTAACTAATAAGCACCTAACCTATATAGTAAACATACCTATATGGCATCTTGGAAATTGAATTGCTGCTTAAGGAAATTAATTTTCAAAGCGCCAAAGAAATATGAATGACAATTAATCGGCTGATAAAATAAACCGGTGGAATATAACAATAAGATTTATTTTACTTTGAGAAATTTTATTAATAGCGCCTTTGTTGATTAGTTAATTAGTCGCAGAAAACATAGCATGTCGTAGCCTTCTACATAGTTGTATATTTAATTAAATAAATATAACAACGGAACCAATATCACACGGCATGATAACGTAGTAGGTGGCAGCGGCAGCTGATAACGTCTCGCTGCGGCGGCGCCGAGCGAGGTGCCTAGCGAGATAAACACTCGTTTCGTCACAAATCACTCTCATCAAACCAAACAACTGCCGTTACTTGATATAATTAGGTGTTATTTTACACAATTATAATTTTTATAAATATTATAGAAACCAATCAATTAGTTTTCTATTTTTCAGAGTATTATTATTAGATACCAACTCTATCAAAAGAAATTGTTAAGGTAAATAATTCATTTATCAACACGAACGGCAGTGCTTGTGAAAGAATAGTAATCGTTGAAGAATGTCTTTGGAAACACAGAAGCATAAATGGAGAAGATAATCACCTCCGCCTTCGGGCAGCATCTGTGACATCCAAATCCGTTTATGAGGGTTGCACTGTAATCACGAAACTTGTCATTGGTATTGTTATCACACGCGCGCGTATCGCCGTATCACCGCGTACACTAGTGCCGTCCCGCGGCGTCGCACACTGCAGCTGCCGGCGCAGTGCGGAGGTCGCGCGCGTCGCCGAGTCGCGGCGCTGCGCCCGCGCCGCTCTAATCTAAATACAGACAACGCGGCCCCAACCAAAATCGCTCGTATTACTTTCGGTTTCCATACGGCCTAAATTTAGAGGCCGCTCGCAACAGAAATAAAAATGTTTTTACGTGTTTTTAGACGGGAACAGAGGGCGTTTTTGCAGTGGCTCTGGTGGAGTGCCAGAGACGCGCGCGCGCTCGCGAAACCCGAGATTCGTGCCGTATTTGGCAGCCGCGCGCGCGATCTCGGACGGTTTTGGGTATTTAGTTTCGGAGCGCGCCGGGCGATGCGCGCGCTGCTAATTTCAGCGCTTCCGTTGCGCTGTGAGTTGCGGCAGACTCGATCAGCCGCCTCCAAGGGGATGCATTACCTGACTGCCACACTCCGGCCACTCGCCTGCCGTATATGGCACAACAGGGGCCGGAAGACAGCATGCGAATACGGACGGGTGATCTCACGCCACTGACCCATTTTGAGTCACGTTTGCGCAAAAAATCATAATATTAACACTATTCCTGGAGTGTGAACACTCTTAGCTTTAATTGTAAAAAATACAATAAATACCTACTTACATACAATTTATACTTACTACAATCATGAAAATAATTTTACGAGGAAATCGTAGATCATTAGAGATAAAGGTATACCAAGTCAGACAGTAAAATATTCTAAAGTAGGTAAGTAGTTGAGCTAAAAATACCTGATTTTTTCCAGAAAACCCTAGAATATCTAAAGTAGTATGCATAGAAAATATAATAGTAGGTAAAACCTATGGTATACGTCTTTTCCCAGGTACATTATTAATAATAGAAGGTCCAGTTCACCCAGGAACCTCGCCTGCGGCGCGCGCTCCGGCAATTCTTTTCGCACCTACCCACGTTACATCACACTTTCACCTAGTACAGACCTACCTGATGGTACCTCATCATGTTGTTTTATTGGTAGAAACATTCATCAATAATATTATTAAATGTTTTTTGGTTTATGTACATAGAGCTGAATTGCGCTCTATTAGTCAGATTTATTATTCATTATTATAGATATTAGGTATAGAAGAAAAGCAGTGGTTTCACAATATTTTCAATAAATTGTGACATGTTTTGAATAATTTATACCCAATACCTGCTATTAATAAATTACATATACAAAGCCGTGGCCGTGGTCACAATCTAAACTGTAGTATTTATTTTCGTACGAATTTATTGTGGTTTTATAAAATATATTATGTATATTTAATTCAGATATTATTCTACTTATATAGCTACTTGTTGATATTATTGTATCGGTAAGTAATCAAGTAGGCATATTATTTACCGAAGTTAATTAAGTAATTATTAGTTTGGGTACAATAGGTACGATTACAGCATTATACCTACACGATAACGTTATTAGTATTATTATTACTGAACATAGGCACATTAGTAAATATTAGTCATACCAAGATAATGTCGCTTACACCTACTTTATTCTACTCGCGAAATCAAAAGATTCGTCAGTTTCAAACCAACGCGACGTAATGAATAAACATACTGGGAAGAAAATACTGAAGAATATATAATCGCAAACACCGGAGCCGATGGGACCAACACTTCTCAACAAATCCTCTGCTGGCAATAAGCAGAGAGGCAAATATCGAGCAGTCATCATTAGAAGTACGCCTCTGAGCCCATCTTCGACTCTGCTTGCTCTTCCGTCTGCTGTCATCCACTCAGCTTGTACTATGATAGGCATGACCAGCCTATTGCTTTACCTAATATAATGGCAACATCTATAAAATTGGATTAGATTTATACCCATAATAATTACATATCCATTTCCATTAAGTGCCATGAAACACTAAAGTATAAATTGAAAACTTTCTAAAACGATTTTCTCTAGTTGTATAAAAGACGACAAATAGTAGCGAGTGGAGCGCGAACTCCTAAAAATACGGATTTATTTAGAGAGCACACGCGGGCCATCGCCGCAATATCTCGTAAAACAATCAATCTATTTTTATTATGCCTAAACTGTTCCTCGCGGTGATGTGTTTGTTTGACATCATATTTTGTAGCGTGACGAAGAGCATTGCACTAGACTAGCCGATTTTGTTCGGTATGTACAACGCTTTGGTACTAGTGCACTTTTTGGTTTAAAAATATTTTTGAAGCAATAAATAAAATTATATTATATGCATTTGTGCAAAAAAAGTGCAAATAATTGTTCTGAGTCTGGGTGTTGTGGGACCATGGTCCTAGTAGTCCCTGGGACTCTAGACACAGGGAATCCTAGTTAGGGTTCAGGATCTATGTATGTGATCATTGGGTGTTATTATTACTATTATTTATTATTATTACTTGTTAATCAGCTTAGTAACAACACTAGCAAATCTTTATACATGTGCTCATTTGTTTAATACCAGCATCGAGGGAGCAGATACTTCGTGTTATACACAAAACAGACATCTGGGAACAGTGAAGCTTGGCAGTGATCTCTCCGCAAATATTATGAAACGCGGTGTGTTTAAGTGAAACCCACGGAGGTGTGGATTAAGCGGCACGCCCACTCACTAGTGAAAGGACAAATAATTGACAGATACGAGTTAACTAATATAGCCCAGCCGCCTTTGCACTTTATCTAGCGATGCAGTTTTGGTGTATAAACGCGCAGATTTTCTTATTTTATTATAAGATACGTAGGTACAATAGATATTAGGGTAAGTGAGGCCCATATTGCTGAAGTAGTTCAGTATTGAAATGGCTGGGGCCCTAAGGTGAGATTCTCAAACTATTGCTCCGCAAAACCAATCCAGTGAGACCAAATATCAACAAGACCGGTTCAGCTGCCTAGTCGTGCGTACAAAACTACGAGGAAGGTATTAAACAGTAAGAAACTGAAACACAGACAGATTTACCTATTCTACAGTAGGTAGATTGGTATGTAGATAAAATATCAGTATCGAAGATACTAAAAAGCTATCCTATTCTCTTAATTAAAAAGTACTTGGTGTCGATTCTGTGTTGCATGTAAGAGAAGTAGAGTAGCTGAGACTGAAAACTACCAAGAGATTGTAAGAGAATCGAGAGTAAGGTGAGCATAGCAGGGCATCTTACCAGCGTGCGGCAGAGTGGGGCCAGCACGTGCCACCCGCCAGGTACCAGCTGCCTCCGTGTGGGACTGTGTCTGTGGGCGACGACACCAGGTAACATAGACACTGTCGCCGTGAACGGCAGGAACACAATTTAACAAGAACTTTTTATATAAATAATCTCTACCAAATATAAGCACCATTTACCAAATTATTGTGCAAATACCAATTAATTAAAAAATTATCATGCTATTTTTGTTGAATGTGGCAAAGGTCAGTGATGTAGGTATTCAGGGATTTATGGGGCTACGACGGTCCAGGGGCTAGAAAGCCGATGGTTTTAAAATTTTAAACAAAACAATGAAAACCACAACAAACAACAAACGTTTGTACACACTTAATAGTAGATTAATTTGTAAAAGTGCTAAAAACCTATTTGCAAATCTTTTGACTAAGGAATTCAAATTTTAAAGATGAATGGGTTTTGAACCCGCGTTTAGTAAACTTGAACATTTTGATTTTCGAATAATAATAGTACAGGTGACCTGATAGAAAGCACTCGAATAAAGTTCTTCCTGAAAGTCATCCCAGTGTTGTTATAGGCGATGGTTAACTTTCACCATTGGATGAGCAGTTAGTTGTGATGATCGATGACTTTCACTTTGTATCATCTAGCGTCAGAAGACGTCACTGCTGAACACATTCCTCCCCCATAGTGCGCCACTTATCATGGGCCTCTCCAGGGGTAGGTTGCCATAATCACTCAGGCGTCTGGTGATCGATTGATTAATGTATATACCAAGGATAATACTGCTGCCCATTCCCTAATTATTCCCTTTGTATATTAATACCGAAATCAAGTTAGCTGCACTCTTGTTGCTGCTTTAGTGTTAGTAGGTAAGAAGGGGAGGCCTATGCTTAGCAGTAGACTTCCAACTGATGAAGGGTAGGTACCTACATAGGTAATTATATTTTGTGTTGTATGTATGTTAGATAAGTGGATTGGATACTTCTTTTTCTTAGTTTAATCGATGTTTGTAAGATAAATAACGGCTAAAACTCACGTCAATTAAAAGTCGAAATTACTCCGACCAGGTTTCGGACATATTCGATGTCCTTCTTCTGGGAGCCAGTTACTAACGCAAGCCGCGGCGGCTTTCGCGAGCGTCAGCACGTAACCGTGTGGAGTAATTTCGACTTTTAATTGACGTGAGTTTTAGCCGTTATTTATCTTACAAAAATGTGTCATACTCACGATAGTTTTCATACTTTAATCGATTTACTTGAATTAGTTTACGAGTTATTAAATGTAGAGCTTTTTCTTGCTCTATCATTTCAATAGATAAGACCTGTCAAAGAACAATGCTCAATTGAATATATGATACTCTACCAATTATAGATATATCTTATTGATCAACTTGTCAAAAATCGCCTACATCGTGTCACATATTTACTTCCAAAATCGTGTATAGTGTGTAATCATTCTCAACCTATTACTAATAAGATTGAAAATTCAATGGCCGTGGGTCGTTTATTTGAGTTGGTCTGTATTAAGTAGTTTTCCGCTTTAATGCCTGAGCGTTAGAGTTAAAATTTGTAGGTTGCACGGGTGGTGGATTCCAGGTCTTCGAACTTACACCCTCATGGTGCAAAGCGATGTAATGCGATACGACAGCCGACGACAACCGATAGATATTAATTGGTATTATACACCTACCTGCTCTTTGATACGGTTATGCAAACCGGATAAATGCGACAATATGGGTATACAATTACTGTTACATTTTATTCTGTGATGTGTATATTGTATGTACGGTATAAAAAAAAATGAATGATGAATAATACTTTATAACAAAATATGCTGAACATTTCCAAACTTTAAATTGTATAAGCAGTCTGTACTTTTTTTAAATTATCTACATTTTGCGTGTGTTACTTATTATATTTACTTAATTTACATAACAATACACAAAAATGGTTACTTATATAATTGAACTTAGGAGAAAGAAAAAACTATACATAAGAACTTAAAATTAATAATAATTGAAGAAAAAATTTATGTATCTTACTTGACTAACATTTATAATAATACTAGGTTTTTCTAGTTCGAGTTTGCTCAGCAATTGTTGTCTTTGACTACCACAAATAAGTAGAATTCAGTAGAAGCACAGATCCTATAAAAACAGTTTTTTATAGGATCTGTGAGTAGAAGTAATAATACCCAATCTATTACTAACGCCTACCTACTTTAAACGCCTCCTCAATATACTTTCTATTCAACTCTTTTTGTAATGAAATTAACAAAGATCTTCGCAGTATTCACACTTGTGCGTACTACAATAATAAATGCATAGAAGTTAACAAAATTGTATGTACCTAGACGTACCTGTAGTAGTGCAGCGTTCTTAAAAACATTAGCAAAAAAAACTTCTCCCGTTCGGTTTCACACTAAAATTAATTCAAATATTGTAAAAATAATTTAATCATATGATTAATTCTTCATAGTCCACCAAGCCTGGTGAGGTTTCATATTAGGCCACAATACCGTCGGATTTGGACAAAGACCTGGGCAGCGTGGGATCATCATTAGGCCGCGGTGGTGCGGCGTGCACGCTAATGATGACATGACGGCCTACGACCAGCCGCGGCGTCCTACGTGATGGGATAACGGACTCCACGTGCTTGTGCCACCTCGTAAACATTTACAAATTGGTGTAGACGTTGCGAGATTTACTCTGGTTTTGGTATTATTTGATATTTCACTGGACTGTTTAACGAAAATCATCTTAAATCTATAAGACCGGGAAACCATCTCTTTTGCACGGGATTAAAAAAAAATACATTACTGTAAAGTTTCTTGTAGCTTCTTTACAGGTGTAATCGATCTCGAATTCGGATCGGAGTTTTCTGTTCTGCTTTGTGCCGGATTGTTTGCAGTAGAGGGAAAGAAAACTTTCTTTTCAAACTCACATTATGTACCTAATATAGGGTTGCTATATAATATTTGATACTAAGCACTGAAATTTTATATGCTTAGTGACAATAACTTAATTTTAATATCATTTTGAAAGTGCTAAAAATAGCCTATTGACTTTGACTTATAGATTTGCACTTTTCGAGCGTTTAATGAACGTCCGTATCTATATTTTTCGAATAATAAGGAGATGGTAATAGTTTACCAATCTTATAATTCAGGCCCTGTAGCAATTGTGCCTTGTTAGTGTTGACTAACAATTTGTGTTTGCACATAAAATTATCAATAAATCTCTTTTCATTGCCTTCATTCGTGCAGTGGATAGGAGACAAGCAAACACCTCGAACTGTAAATTAAGTACATTGGAAAACCAATACAATAAAATTAGTAAACAAGCAATATGCAAATGCCTCGAATTCCCACAGTGTGTCATAAAGTTATTGCCTCTATATTTGTCTGACAATGCGCTCGGCCGTGCGTGTTCGATGAAAGCGCCATATTTGCGCGCCAGGCCCAGGAACCAATAAATATAATACATTTTAGTGCGCGCTCGTTTGGGCCCGCGACCTCGTCGATATTTCCTTATAATCCAGGGTGGGGTGTGGTCCGGGTTACAGCGAGTAGCGATACCCTTTCAGAGCGTAAATATTGCAAATATATACCAATATTGGCGATGATGAATCAAAACCACAGCATAAATTATACAAGAATATCTTATGCTTCCGTAACATCATGACTGAGTTAATGAAACGATCTGAGTAGTTAAGTATATATAGCACTAGCTTCTGCCCGCGGCTTCACTTACGTGGCCTATGGGAACGTAGAAGAAAAAATTTCATAGATAATTCAACCACCCTTTTCACCTTCTTAGGGATGGAACTTCGAAAAATCCTTTCTTAGTGGATACCTACATTTTGCAATGCACACACCGAATTTCAAGTCTCTAGGACCAGCGACTTATATATCAAGGCACAGGACCAGCTGTGCCTTGATATATAAGTCAGTCAGTCAGTCAGGACTTTGGTTTTATATGTATAGATTGAATAAGAATTATCTACTGAACGAAGTATAAACATAAATTTAAAAAAACGAATTATAAATAGAATATAATAGAAATATAAATAATAGGTCTTTACCTATGAAATTGCCGTATTGCAGTACAGACTTTTTCAAACAAAAAAAAGTTTTGATTTGCTATGAATTCTAAATTCAAATTAATTTTGTTTTAAAAATATGACATTCTATTTACAATATAAGTCTTTTGTTTATTGATTAGCGTTGTATTTTCATTACATTTCAACATTTTTCCTCATAATGGATACTTTGAAATTTCGTGTAATTATGGAATATGAGTTCCGTCGTGGCACCAACGCGGCACAAACGACACGTAACATCAACGACGTTTACGGAGAGAACTGTACAAACGAACGTACAACCCGTTATTGGTTTGCTCGGTTCCGTTCTGAGAATTTTGACTTGAAAAATGAACCTCGTGGTCGTCCGGAAACTTTGGTCAACAATGATGAATTAAAGGCGACTGTGGAAGCTGATGAATCTCAATCTACAGCTGAGCTGGCAGCAGCTTTTGATGTAAGCATCAAAACAATATTGGTCCATTTGCGACAGATTGGCAAGATAAAAAAGCTTGATAGATGGGTGCCCCACGAACTTAACGATCGCCAGCGCAACGTACGCGTCGAGACTTGCCTTGCGCTGCTTAACAGGCACAGAAATGAAGGAATTTTGAACCGAATTGTTACGTGCGACGAAAAATGGATTCTTTTTGACAATCGAAAGCGCTCAGCAAGTTGGTTAGATCCTGGTTCGGTACCAAAGCAATGTGCAAAACGAAAAATGACCCCTAGAAAGGTGATGGTCACAGTTTGGTGGTCTAGTGCTGGTGTGATTCATCATAGCTTTTTACAAAACGGCGAGAGCATTACTGCAGATGTGTACATTGAAGAACTGACCACAATGATGGCGAAACTCGCACGTCTGCAACCAGCTTTGGTCAATCGGTCGTCTCCACTGCTACTTCACGACAACGCGCGACCCCATACTGCACAACAGACCGTCTCTAAGCTGCATGAGTTGGGTTTGGAAGCTCTCCCTCATCCGCCATACTCACCAGATCTTGCGCCTACCGACTACTACTTTTTCCAAAATTTGGACAACTTTTTAGCGGGAAAAAAATTCAATTCCCGAGAGGCAGTACAAAACGCCTTTGAAGAGTTTGTTGTCTCCCGTCCTGCTGATTTTTTCAAGAAGGGCATCCATAAACTGCCACAGCGTTGGCAAAGATGCATTGATTGCAGGGGTGATTACTTTGAATAAAAGAAATAAATAAGTTCGAAAAAAAAATACTTTAACTTTTTTCAAACAAAACGGCAATTTCATAGGTAAAGACCTAATATTATGCAAGCAATTAACAATAGAACTAATTTCGATAAAACAAATTTCGAAGCTGTTATGTAAGATGTTATAAAATACTATGTAAGGGTTAGGATTAGGAGCCATTAAGTTTTCGAATACCAACTGAAATTTCGATTCTGTGAATAGTACGTAATTAAATGATAATTAGATTAACTATCGAAAGCATTTCTAGAGGTGTACCAGTTAGGTAGGGTCTTGTTTCTATTGGAAGAATAATACCAGCAAAATGTATTACTGATAACAAGGCCATGCAGTTATCATAGTCCAAAACAGCTGTCAGTGTGACCACATCGTCCCTCACTTATTGTCCATACTTCGATATCATTGTCTCCGGTTATGGTTTATAGCCAATCGCCATTTCTGCCGATCTCCGCGCCATCTTGGGTCGCCGCCTCATTACCGCCAAAACCAAAAGTACCACACGACGTTTTAATTCCGGAGGACTCTGGCGTTGTAAAAGTAGTTCACCACTTTCACCGTTGACTAAATAATCTTGGTTTTTAGTTATTGTGACAAGGTGATGAGATGTTGCTGCATCCAAGAACTCTGACACAGTAAGCGTTTCATCACTTCCTTTGCTAAATATATTGTCTTTTAGGATAGTTATTGTGACAAGGTTAAAGGTTGGCTTGCATAATTTTGCAGTCGTTACAAACTGACCCGCGCAATAATAAGCTGCATATTGCTTACTTGGTACCTATACGTGTTTATTAGGGACATAATATGCTTCTTGCTTATAATTTAACCAACAGGATTTCTAGTTCTTATGCTGGGAATCCAAGCACCCTCTGTTTAAAGAGTGACGTCATGTCATTCATCTCCTGTTACAAAAAAACGAGTGTGCCTTAGACCACACGACTAAAGTAAAACTTCTTTTAGTTTAGCTCTATCCATTGGTCGGTATAACTTTGTTTTTGCTTTGTTAATGTCGCCATCTTGACAATTGTAAATTGATATTTTACCGGACATACCAACAATACAATACAAATTTTTAACATTTTTATGTTGACACTGGAGATTTACGTGAACCAACTTCAACTTCCGTTCACCTCGCAGTCACCAGCTTACTCCCCAAGTAAAACGTGCGTAAAGAAGTTTTACTTCAAAAAAAGAAGTTTTACTTCAAAAAAAGATTGATGCGAGTCGATTATAGCGGTTCTAGGATGGTGAACATGAATAAGCTATCAGCGGACTATTACTGGAACAGAACGTAGGCAGATCTACCATTAATTTGATTATAGAAAATACTTAACTCTGACAATCAATTTGCAATTCCACCGATGATTAGTGGTGTGGTGACCATCTACGGCACGCGGCCACACTCCATCGCCTGGTTCCCTTCATTTTACTTATTAATCAGGTTTTTATAATTAATCTTTTAACCTTATTCAGTCTAATGGAAGCTACAAATTATGCGAATGAAACAGCCGTTTTATTAAATCAGCTCGCGGCTCGAATTACAAGCTCTGGTTGGCCATAATGCTCTGCGATTATTAAACACTTATTATGGACAAATGCGTTGTTTTTATCACGTTTATTGTAATAATTATTGTGGTGTGTGGGGGTGTGGGCAGCACCCACAACAATGATTCACTGGGCATGGTTGTGTGCCCAGAAAGGCTCGTATATCGGGCAAAAAGCGTAGATGATGGATCGATATGTAAATGCGGGTAATGTTTAAAATAATTTATATTGTGATAATGTTCTGTAATTAGCGACGTCTCCGGTTGACCGCGTGGGCTCGCTCGGGCTAATGTTTTTGAGCTCCAATTCTACTCTTGGCATAGGATAGTTCTATGAAAATGATCCTATTTCTTTTCTTATTTAATCAATACATGAAAATTATTTAATTGAATAAACCCATAGACGATGCCGTAAATCCTTATAGAAGCGTAGGTGCCTACGTTACTCCACTTGTAAGTTAACACGTGAATGAAAAACTTTTTAAAATAGCTAATTAAAACATACACTTATAAATTATAGTACAGGTAGTTTGTAACGGAAGTTCCTAAATTACCTTTATAAGGTGCACCTTAAGTCCTTATACAACAAGCTTAAAGAATTAAGTTTTCCACTTGAAATCGGCAGTCGCCTCTAGCGCTTGTTATGATTTGCCGGTTTTGGCAGAACACAGGTGGAGCAGCACTGAGCCTCCGCCGTGCTCCCACGTGCCGCTCTGGTACAGTAACATCGTACTTATCGAAGTAGGTACACAAGAGGATATTAGTTTCCTTACAATTACACGGTATTCCTCCTCATTCACCGACTTAAATTGGATGGATTGTAAAAGTGGAACGAATCGATCGTGTTTTTTGTTACTTTGGTAGCTGTCTTTTTTCAGCAGTATAATGTTGCCTAGATCTTAATAATTATCATCATCGGCATGTGTTACCTCTGCTGGACAATAGACCTCTCCTAAAGTGCGTGGATGTGAAGAGTCCCGAAGATGACCGAAGCTTAGCAGCTTTGCTAAGCTCGGTTTTTTACTCTTCTCATCTAGTTGATACCATGTCACTTGGCGCTACTCGTCACTCCACTTAGTTATAGGGTGGTTTGATCGTATGTCAGTAACAATAAATGACCAAATATTACACCTGGAATCACGCTGAATGTCTTAACTCAAATGATGTTACTGGACGGAATTCCATATCTATATATCCACATTCGGTAAACTTCGCAAGTTCAGCATTTTGTATAAAGTCGAATGCCTGAACTGCACCCCTACCGCGTAACCGTTCTGGGAATCGGCTTCGCCTGCCATCCCGCACGCGCCTATTAACAGGCCCACGAGTGCGAGCAAGAGAGAAAACGATAACGATCTCCACCAGACTTACGCGGTAAGGCCCCTGTTGCAGCCGATCTTACGTAGCGTTGATACAATGTACGTGTGAATAGCTTAGTTGTAGAGGAATCGGGACAGCACAGTCCGTTCTATGCATAGATCTGATAGCGCGACAAGTTATGCAAATGGAAATAAATTCCGCTATGTATGTACCTTGTACAGGATTATTGGAAGCAATTCAAAAGATTATGTTTATGTGAGAGATATCGAGCGTCGCGTTTAAATTGCAGTTATTTGAAGGTCCATTTGCAACTTTGAAACAGACGACTACTATTTAAGAACTTCATAAATAAGTAATCTTAATATTAAATATCGAAAGGCCTTCAAAAGGTACCATAAATAGCGGTTGTGAACTTTGTTTTTTATTTTATATATCTCGCGTAGTATTGATTTTTAATTTAAAGGCCGCTGTATTAATGGCCGGGTCCACGGGTAAAAGCACAAAAAGCATCGTGCCCTAAATAATACCTACAACTCCTAGAGAGACACAAAACTAGTCACGTCACTAATCGCCCCATGGAGGCGAAAAGCTGGGTGACAAGGAAAAGCCTAATAATAATAACAACGCCCAACGATCACATACATAGATCCTGGAACCTAAGATTCCCTGTATACTTATCCAACCGCGGAAATCGAGCACGCCCCAGCCTGGTTATGAGCCCACCTGCTCAACCGGCACACCACAGAGGCTCTCAAAACAATTATCAAACAATTCACCAGTCCTCCTGAAAGGTGTTCAGTACCCACTGAACACCTGGTGAAAGGTTGCACGTCACAGGACATGTGGAAGGGTAAGGTAAGGAGCTTTGCTCAATAGTACAGCTGTACTATCAGTAGTACATCTATAGGTAGGTACTATTACCTTTTTTATGCTGTTGGTGTCTACCGACCTTTACAGTGTCACCGGGTGGATTACAGCACCACTGGGTGGATTATTCTGTGGCACTATATAGAGCCGCTCGCTTTGTAACCTTGCAAAGGTTCTTATATGCAAAGTTGCATCGTTTACGTGGTACGTAGGTTTAATATTGCACAACCCAACGCTGGAAGGAACGTATCTATAGCCTTGTTGGAAAATAATTATTATTACTATTGTCCTGATGTGCAAGTCGATACCTTTCTGTTTAGGCGTTAACTCGCGCCGTCACACTGTTAAGGTCCAGAATCTATGTATGTGATCGTTGGGCGTTTATTATCATTATTATTATATATATATACATATATTACTAGCTGCGCCCAGCGGTCTCACCCGCGTGGTAAAAATTTTCTAATATTCCGCTTAACTTTCTTAATTTTTTATTACATAAGAAGGTTCTTATGAAATAAAGCAAGGTGAAGCAGTAAGGTGAGCAGAAGGTTCTGCTGACAATAATAAACAGAAAAAAAACAAGAATTAGCCGAAATGTTCCGTCCGTTCACGCGTGATGTAATGACCAAGGAAAATAGACATTAATTTTTTATATATGGATTATCATTAATAATTATCAAGGTGTTTATTCACTTTCCTAATTAAACTGGGCTGCGTTTCTCCAACTTTAAAATGCAGTTAAACGGCTGTTTATACCGAAACAATTGACGGTTTCGCACATTAAATAAAAAAAATATTTAATCAACCGTTAACTTGATAATCAGCTATTTAAAGATTCAGTAGCTATTGGTTTACCCCGTGAACTCATCTCCCACTTATCATAATTTAAAGTTAGCCTATCTTGTAAAAAAAATCTTAAGGAAATTTTCGAAGTTTGTCCACCTCGTAACTTACGTTTCTCTATGTCCTCGTCGACTTTTCCTCGATGTCCACACATCAGCGGGTACAGTTCACTATTTTACGATTTCACTAATTAGCGTATACTTTCAATCCACACAAAATATTTAGAAATTACATTCCTCGCCAAGTCACTGATCACATCTAAACGCAATAAAATATAAGACAATCACTGCATTCTGATATACAATTATGGTTTCAGTATTCACGAAACGCATAAAACTTTCGCGATTTTCGAATTCCCGCCAAAAGTTTATTTTTTTTTAATCGGCGCGCCACGATCGGCAATGGCGCGCGTCGACACACTGCCTGCCGCCGCGGAGGCTGCATCACACCGCTTGTCTTCTGGCTTGTAACTTGTGGGTCACCGCCCACAGCTCGCAATGAGATCATAAAACTGCTCCGAACATAATTTACACTTAACTTGCAACTAAATACAGCCTACTTTGCCTATCAATGATATGCAAGCTAGAAATGCGGTGTAGGTTGGCTGCGGTGCAAGCTGCGGGCGGTATGCTAATTTCATCTATAATAAGACACGAATAATTATTATCATACAGGCTCTACAGATTTATTGTTGCATTTTTATTCTTGATGCTTTAATAAGTGCCTAAATTAGTTTTAAAATTGTAATCACATCTTCGATAATATTTATATTTGGTCATACTTATAATTGGTTATAGACAAATGTTTAGAATTATTAAGAAGTCATTTCGGAAATATTGTTATTCTATTCTTATTCTTAAAAAACCCACGGCGATAGTGATATATTAAGTACGTTACTAAGGGATTCTACATGCGGTTGTACGATATGTTATCACTGTTTCTAGGCGGGTTAATTCTGTGTTTCTATTTCTAATAATCTGTGGAGCCTACTCTCCTTCTAGGAAACTTAGAATAAACTCGAAAATCTGGATTTAACAGAAAACACAATGTGTACGGTAATATTTTGTATTGTTTGTTAATTTGAAATTTACATGATGCAAATAATTCTATTGTAAACAAATATACATTTTCCTGAATGATAAGAACAACATAGTAGACAGGGCGTACAGTATAAATAAGTTGCCTAATAACAATAGTCAGAAACTGAGATTCATCAGAAAACAAGAAACATAAAGTCGACCTGCATTCAATGTAGCGAGCACATAAGCCAAGAGCTACCGGATTTTATGTCCGCGCAGTCAAGCTGCCTCTGTGGCTGGCTTCTTGTCCGTCGGCATGTAGTCGAAGAGAACTGCCTTGCGATCGTATCCGCAGCGGAACAGGTTCCACGCTGCGTCTTCAGGCGCCAAGTCGATGGACTGGTCCGCGCAGTTCTCGAGGATCTGAAGAGCGGGAAATCACATCTTAGTAGGTACTTCCTTTTTGTGTCCTATGGTAAAGGCAGACTACGCAGCGACAATACTTATTGGTGTTATGTTATGGATCTAGAGTCATGCACGATCGGTGCGGTGCAGTCACACACAGAGGACTTGTGATCTTGTATCATCAGGTGGACTGCGAGCCTGACTGAACATAACATAGGTTACTTACCTACTACTAGGTAAAACAGGTCTGCCTACCTAAATATATTTCATTTTGTGGAATGTGTGTCGTGAACCGATTACCGATTAGTACCTTCCAACAAAATGTTATCAGGAACCTTATCCTGATAACATTTCTTTCTTCATTTTTTTTTCTTTTCCTTTTTTTTGTATTTTTCTTCTTTTTTTTATTTCTTATTTTTTAAATTCTTATATTTTTCTGATAAAATGGCGGATTTGCAAATACACCCGTTTGTTCGCTTTACACGCCCCAAAGGCTGAATGGATTTAAACAGAGGAAATTTTATCTCGTAAAATTTGGTTCTCACGGGTAAAACCTACGGACTACAGCTATGACGTCTAGAGGTAGGTAATTGCAACGCTTTTTAGAACTCATAATTTTTTCTTTACATCTTTCTGTCAATGCTTAAATGTGTGTAGGCAAAGATGGACGTTTTAATTAAACTACCGACCTTGCTCGCGTTTTTCCCATCAGCCCGCATTGCCAGCTTGCCAAGCACAGCCGTCTTCAGCAGCTTACCATCCTTGCCAACAACCTTACACTTCAACAGCACGCAGTACACGTGCTTCCGGAGCGCCGGGTCGTCGGTCAGCTCGCCATTGAGCAAGGTCTCCACCAGCTTCGGCTCAACCATCGACTGAGCCAGGCAGGCGTCGGAGTGAGCGCGGAACATCGCCCTCTCTGCCTTCCCGAGAATCTACATAAAAAACGTTAGATAGCCACCAGATGCTAAAGGTTTCGATAGAGGGATTGGGTTTGTTTGAGAACTTACCACGCAGTTCTTGCATGCTGATGCCACCTGAAAAGGTTAAGTTTGATTAGAAAATGTGAATGTGACGTGCCATATAGTAAGGTCGCTGGTTGGTTCTAAGAAGGTATCTGCTGTAAAAAAGAAGTAAAAATTATGGGAAAATGGTTGTCTTCTCCAGTTATTTCTAATACATCTAGTATTCGAAAGCAAAAGAATGATGGAATATTGAATAACGGTAGACTACATAGTCTACCTAATACTATAAATCAGGAGGTAAACTGAACTATTTGTATTTTTCGTAGACTGTTTTATGTTTAAACCGATGTTTGTAATCATTTAATAAACTATTTCATTTCATATTTCTATTTCATTTCATTTCATTTCATTTCAACCAAAGTAGTTCCAAGCCATTATTCAAATTTCTTGTGCAAATGTATATTTCATGAAAGTAAACAGCGTACCCACGTTTTGTCATTGAACTAAGTAGATAATAATTCTATTGCTTCCAGTGAAGTGGTTCAAAGAACTTTGAATTCAAAATTGAGAGCAACTTAAAACTGTATTTCAGCTCAAAGCAACCCGCACACTAATTATATTAGTAGCAAATCCCACCTAATAATGTGCCAGCTTCTTCAAGATAGTTTGTAGAAACCAGTTGCGCATATTGAAGAAGTAACAAATTGCATTTACTTGCATGAAGGCGGCCGCAGCCAGCACGGCCAGTAGACTAGTCATATCCGGTTCGGTGGCAGGCGCACCGGCACAGGCAGCAGCAGCGGAACCACCGGCAACAACCGCAGCAAGGGTTGCACACGCACTCACGCGCGCACCGATGGAAACCGTGATTTATGCGCGCGCGCATCGTCTTCTAGCGACCGAGCCCACGTACCAAGAGAACTCTTGGAAAACTCGCTTTGGGGTTTTTACTTAGGTCGTTTATCCGGTAAATTTTTTGAGAGGAAATTGGATAATATAATATAATACATCATTATTAACTTTTATAATTCTAGTAACTGTTGTGATTCAGAGACCTTCAGAGATATATAGTAGTAAATTCAGTTAAGTTGCACTTTATAATGTGGGTTTCTTACTGGAAGGAATATGATAAGAAGATTAGTAGATATACCTACTCATGTCTTATCTCTCATAATTTGAAAATGTAAATACATTATAGCATATTTTTCTTCACGGCCACTCTGCTAGTAATGGTCACAAATATAGGATTTCCGGGATTTGCTTTACTGACACGAAGCTTTATATTATAAACTAGCGGCCCGTCACGGTTCCGCACGAGTGGACATTTATTTTTTGAATATTTTGGCATTTGCATTTTTTTCTTGCAATTAAAATAGCCTATATTAATCAGTGATAATGTAAGCATTCAAATGGTGAAAGAATTTTTTAAATCGGTCCATTACTTTTTAGCCAATTCGTTACAAACATACAAATCTTTCTTCTTTATAATATTAGTAAAATGAAGTAGTTAGAGAGAATGTTAAGAAGGTTAAAAGCGCCACAATATTATATATCTCTAAGATCTTCCGAATTATATCGTAAAATCTGTCGATACCCTTGAAAGAATCTGAGTACGGGGTGGTTATTATGAAATAGACGGGACATGAACCGTTTGTTTTGTAAACAGCCAGCCGGTCTCACAACAGCCGCACTCATCTGCCAAATATGCTGCTATTTACGATATGCTGTATATACGATATACGACCAAATATGCTGTTATTACTCTCGCTACACCAGGTGGATCATATGCTTTACATTGCGCAGTAGGTAGGTACTTGCAGTGAATGTCCAGTCTTGTATTGGAACAGGCATGAGTACCTAATAATAGTTTTAATGGTATTACTATATACGGATCCTAATATATATTCACCTGATATAAATAAATATAAATAGCGCCCAATGAGACCATACATAGACCCCGGAACCTAACTCTAAGATTCCCTGTAAGTAGTGGGGACCTACTAGTGGGAACTACGAGGACCATGGTCCTATAACACCCAGACTCAGAACAAGTATTTGCACTTTTCTCAAATACATGTCCTGCCGCGGGAATCGAACCCACCGCCTCCGGATTAATAGCAGACCTGCTCAAGCACCACACCACAGAGGCTGTCAAAATGATTAAAGATGTGGAGGCAAAAGTTGCATTATGCCTAAAATGCTTATTTCAACTACATAGACACTTTTTGTGTGTGTGTGTTCACTCTTGACGCTGATTTTGATGAAAGATGGTGTGGAGATTACGCATAGGATACTTTTAACCGCGAGCCCAGCTAGTGATCACATACATTAAAGCAAAGATTTAGCAGTTTCTAATGATGGAAACATGAACCCAGGTAAAAAAGTACGGCCAGTGAATGTCAGTTATGTTCATTAGGATTTCTTCAGTCGGTCACTTCAATCATTTTGTGAATGAAAATTGTCTATTCATGAACATAGATTCACGACTGCGTGTACTGTGAGTCTAGACTGTGGTCACATAACAATATTACTCTTGTGGTGGTGTTAGATCGAAGACTTAGGTAAACGTACCATGCGTATTGCGTTGAATCCTTTGTAACAATAACCTCTACTGTTTCTTATTTACTTTTTTACCACGTTTTTTAGTTTCAGATGATTTAACCGATGTGCTGAAAAGAATAAATTGATTGCAGTTCAGGTTGTCTACAGTTTCTGCACAGGAGCTAAAGTACCTACCTGGGCGGTGATCATGGAACTATGATTGCAATGAAACAGCAGAAATTTCATTTCTAATTTGAAAATTTCCTTTATTTTGTAACTTTGTAATTATGTACATAAACTACGTAATGAAACTCAAATCCATACAAATTTATGCTTCTATTGGTTGCAATCGAATTCCGTGATCACCTAGCTGATAATGATAGTCTCGTAGATAGCTAATTACCTACGTAATCAATTAGAAAGCTAAATAGTGCTCAGTGCAGCGGCAAAAGGCGTCTCGTCGTCAGCCTGTCTGCCTGTGGGCAGAAGGCCCGCCTCGGGAGACGGTCTCACATAGTGTGATGTCGGCCGTAATCCATTGCGCTGGCTAAATGCGGGTCGGTAAATGACACGTCATATTATGTTGTCGTATTTTGTAATATTTGAACACACCGGTTTCCTCGCACTTATCTATGTACCTGAGTAAGGTAATAGAACTAGGTACTGCCATAAACTGGACTCCCCCCGTCTCCGTCACTTATTTAAAAAAGATCTCTTTGTTTTACAATTATTAGATTTTGACGTGTTTTCTATAGAAAATCGGGCAACAATCAATAATAATTGTAAAGCAAGTATGGGCTTACAGAATTTAATAAACGTTACTATTTACTGGCCTGACAGAGCTGCTTTCTGAACTGTATGTAGGTCGTGGGTTCGATTCCCACCCAGGACAAATGTTTGTGTGATGAATATAGGTATGTTTGTCCGTGTCTGGGTGTTATATTTCATTCTATGTATGTATTTACAAACAAAATACTACAACTACCAATATGAAGTACCGTTAAAAGTTTCGCTTATTTTGGGGTTACAGGTGGCGCTCTGTGAAATTCCACTAATATTTATGTATTATTACTGCAAGTGTATGTGTAGATAGTTACCAGCTCTTGTCGAGCCGGTGCATACAAACGCTGGAGGGCGGGCGGCGCCGCCGGTCCGCGGGGCAGGCGCGCTGCAGGACGCACGGAGACAGGCCCAGCGCCACCGCGCAGGTCACCGCCAGCTGCACCAGCATGCTGACCGATGGGGGGGGGGGGACAAGGTTGGTGACAGTACTTGTTACCATTGTTTATACTATGGCGTAACGATACGGGAACATGTTAGAGAAAGCTAAGTATGTGCCATAAGCTAGTAGCGCGAGGAATACATTCAGGTCACCTATGTTTACAAGTGATATGAGCTAAGGGCATATCTAAGCTTCTTAAGTCCGTATTACAGAACGATGGTCAGTCACCGATCGGTGCTCAAGCAAAGATATCATTGAAAAATTGATGACTTTATGAAAGCACCGATCGTTGACTGAGCATCGTTCTATAATATGGACCTTAGATTCGTAACTGTACAGTGTTTAACTAAGTATATACCCGACTAGTAGATAATGTGTGCAGTGCATGAAATACTAGTTTCTGTTTTCAGAGCCATAAAGGCTTGTTTGGTGTGTAGGTTTATAATAATACACTTTATCATACAAAAGTTTAGCCTAAGGCCTGTGAAGGACGTTGAGGGAACAATTTACCTTGAGTTTGGGTGTTTTACTTCTCGAACTTATTGTTTTGAAACTGTTTAAACTCATAATAGTTGTTGACGCGGATCGGGTGGGAGAACCACAACATTGTATCCAAAACGAACATAGATTTACAAAAATATGAAAAACATGTCTTAAGTTACACACTAATTTTGACAATTAAGATTTTTTTTAAAGACTACCATGCAAGAATTTATAAAACGAAAACCTTCTTGCTACCCTGCCTACTAAAAATGTCACCCTTCTCACAGAGAATTATATTATATTGTTGGAAATCCTAAGTGGTTTTAGTTTTAAAAAAATAAGTTTACAATCAAGCTAAGAATATTTATTAAGATTTACTAAGAACCGACAATAATTAATGGCGTGATTTTATAAAACGTCCGTCGCCTCTGAGCGCTGCCCGAAAAGTGAGCCCGAGCCTTCTCCGTCGCTCGTATATATACTACGCCGCTTGCATCAGCTCCCGAAGTGAAGTATTTTGTAACACGGCCGTTCCTGCTTGCGTGTTGTCCTCAACAGCTGCTTCATCTTCAAGCGGCACATTGTCGTCGACCTCGGCCGTTGTGTCTTCTTCTATAACACAACAAAACATGATTTTAGGACCCGATGTACAGGCATAACGTTGGTAACTGAAACCATTTCAAAATTAAAATGAAGCTGTTGCTCAATTCAAAGAAATTTCAATTTAGAGAAATTCAACAGGTACTTGTAATAAACATTGAAAACGGAGACTGCAAAACAACTGTGTTAGAAGCACAAGCGTGCACTCAAGTACAACCAACACAGGTCTCACATAATAATTTTATGAAAATTTGTAAGAACAAGTAATGGTTACAGGCGCATGTTCGCGTTGTAAATAAAGAAAAATAAATGTATTGCGAATTTCAGAATTCCGGACTTCTAAACTTCGCCACACATTGTAATAGAAAACGGCAATTGTATGATATGACACTCATTAACACGTCATACATTTCAACAACGGCAACTGTATGACATGGCACTCACAAACCACGTCACACGTTGCAAAAATGGCGACTGTATGACGTGACACTCACAAATCACGTCATGCATTGCAAAAACGGAAACTGTATGACATAACACTCACAAATAACGTAATACATTGAAAAAAGGGCAACTGTATGACATGGCACTCACAAACCACGTCACACATTGCAAAAACGGCAACTGTATAATGTAATACTCACAAATCACGTCATAAATAGCATAAACGGCAACTGTATGACATGGCACTCACAAACCACGTCACACATTGCAAAAACGGTAACTGTATAATGTAATACTCACAAATCACGTCATAAATAGCATAAACGGCAACTGTATGACATGGCACTCACAAACCACGTCACACATTGCAAAAACGGCAACTGTATAATGTAATACTCACAAATCACGTCATAAATAGCATAAACGGCAACTGTATGACATGGCACTCACAAACCACGTCACACATTGCAAAAACGGTAACTGTATAATGTAATACTCACAAATCACGTCATAAATAGCATAAACGGCAACTGTATGACATGGCACTCACAAACCACGTCACACATTGCAAAAACGGTAACTGTATAAGATAACATTCATAAATAACGTCATACTTTGCAAAAACGGCAACTGTATGACATGGCACTCACAAACCACGTCACACATTGCAAAAACGGCAACTATATGACATGGCAATCACAAGCCACGTCATACATTGCAAAAACGGCAACTATGTGGAGAGAATAATCTCGTCACATATTGCAAAAGGCAACTGCATGAAGAGGCATAGGCCACCTCACACATTGCAAATAGAGAGAAGGCAACTGTGCGAAATGATCACACATTGCAAACGACGCCACACAAAGTGCAGTCATCGCTGAGTCACATTGGTGAGACAGATATCCGCAGTGGAGAACGCAGAACAAGCCTCCAGCGTCCATTCGCCCCGCCAAAACACCATGTGATCGGCGGCCGCTTGCGTTGTCTTGCCATAAGACCCGCCGCGAAGTTTCGAGCTACAGCGGTGGGTGGCAGCACATGCAGGACCTTGTAGGGCCCCCGCATGCCAGAGTCCAGCTTTCCCGTAGATTGTGACGACCTGTTCACGAACACAAAATCGCCAACGGTGAAGGTTCGTGACTGCTGACGACCCTTGTTGACATAAGCGTCTTTGAGTTGCTGGTCAGCGTCTGGTAGTGTGGACGCAGTATTATTCATCACCGCATCTTAACGGTACCATTGCGAGTTCTGTTTTGAATGAATAACCGGGGATGTACCGTCTAAAGTAACAAAAACTAACTTAGTAGCATTAAAAATGTCTAACCTCTTTAGACATTGCTTGGCACTTACGTGTTAACAGAAGCTTCTACCTTATGCTCGCTCGGTCTCACCTGACCATTAGTAATCATTTGACCTATTTCAGTTTTAAGAAATTCACATTTCTTAACGTTGATGGAAAATCCTGCCTCAGTCAAAGTCTTTAGAATCACTATACTCGCGTTTTCGCTTGTTTTGTTGAACATAACCTTTGCGAAAAACACCACGACCTCGAACGGGTGTAATCTGATGAGGTTTCACATAAATGGACAGAAAACTCACTAAATTCATAGCAGCTGCGCGAATTTGAGTATCAGTAACACCAGCGTGTAACTATCGCTACAATGAACTCATTCATCACTCAAATCGTTAACAATGCGTAACGTAACAACAAACGTCCAGCGTATTCTGCATACGTGGGGTAGTTATCAGAATCAGTTTTCATAACATCAAATAAAATGTTCGCGATATTTACTCGTATAGGGCACAATGCCTTAAATTCACCCTTGAAATTTGGCCAACTACGATCATTACTAACCCAATCGTATAGCCACGACCTCGCGTCACCTTCAGACAATTACCTATACGTGCTAAACACTCACTGTCGTCCCATCTATTTAGTTTGCGCACATGATCAATTTGACCACACAACGAATCAAAATCATGCAAAGACAGATCGAAATTTGACATAAATACATGGTTCGATCTTACCGGCATGGCATCATAGCATTAACGAGGTTTTCGGTTACTTCACTTATAACCATATCCGCGGTGGGCGGAGGCGTGCTTGAACATGGCACGGACAGGTCCAGACTTGCAGGGTACGACTCGGCGCTCGATGGCAGACGGCACAGTTAGCGGGCCATACGGGCATACGGCTCGCACGACGCGGCTGGCGTGCCGGAGCATCCGGTGCAGGCGCCGACATGGCACGCGATGTACTCGCAACAACACTTGCACTGCGTGTCCTGGAAACTTCCAAAACACCTAAGCGGTTTATGAAAATTTGAAGCTGAGCTTCTAAACCAGGAATAGACGTTCGATCTCATTCGTTCGATCGACTTTTACGTTTACTAGTCTCGGCCATAGCCACAAAAATTTAAGCGGATATTCTTTAAAATCACGACAGCAAAAGCAAAGCAATATTTAAAATCAGAATAACCAAGTCAGAATTGAGTTAGATCCCGCTTCTGATGTTGGAAATCCTAAGTGGTTTTAGTTTTAAAAAAATAAGTTTACAATCAAGCTAAGAATATTTATTAAGATTTACTAAGAACCGACAATAATTAATGGCGTGATTTTATAAAACGACCGTCGCCTCTGAGCGCTGCCCGAAAAGTGAGCCCGAGCCTTCTCCGTCGCTCGTATATATACTACGCCGCTTGCATCAGCTCCCGAAGTGAAGTATTTTGTAACAATATTATTATAGAATTATTTTGTATAGAATCCACGCAGGACACACAGCTTCCCCTTACCTATCAGATATAATAATTACTTACCACTTAAAGATCTTGCACCTAAATAGTAGTGCATTCTTGCAAATAATTGCTACAGGACACAAAAGGCGGAAATAGAAACACAACATCTCAACCCAAAATATATTTAAATTTTTCATACATACTTATTTTTGTATACCCATCATATTCAATAATAATTTAGGAACAAAACAGGTCGCTGCCGACCTATCTCATATACTCTAATCCATAACAATAGTTTAAGTCCCCGTTTATACGCGAGTTTATTCGAATATACATGAATGTACTCGATATCGAGTCTAGTAAAATATATAAGAGATCCAGCCGTAGCGCCCTCTGGCGGTGGCTACACATAACTACTTTATACGAATATAATAATAATAACGCCCAACGATCACATACATAGATCCTGGACCACTAAGATTCCCTGTGTCTAGGGACCCAGGAACTACGAGGACCATGGTCCCACAACACCCAGACTTACAAGACTTACAGCGAGAATGGAACCCGCCGCCTCCAGGTTATTAGCTGACCTGCTCAACCACCACACCACAGAGGTTGTCAATAATCGTTTCACGATATTCGATATCGAGCACAGTGTTGTATATTCAAATAAACCCGTACTTAGGGGTATAAGTACCAATAAAAATGTAACAAATAAATAAATATTCTGTGGAATGTTACGCCTTTTTTCAGCGCTCGCTCTGTCAAAGTATAACACGCTACGAGCGTCAACAGTATTCTTTTTATTATTATTGACGAGTGATGACGAACAAACATTCATTTTCATTGCTTTTATTCAGACATTAAACAGTCAGGGTGTACATATACAAATTAAATCTGACCAATAAACCAATTTATAGAACCTTATGTAATATGTACCAAATCTACCTTATAGGCTAATTATCTAAAATTAAACATAAAAAGTAATTATATATTTATATATAATTATATAATACACAGTAACAGTATAACACAGTTGGGAATACCACTTAGCGGTCACCGGTCCAAGTGCTGCCCGTAGCGGATGGCTACTGGAGCTTTACAAAGTGTAATTATAATCAATATTAGGTGTTTATTATAAAATTTAATTATAATTATTGAAGTAACGCTCATAGTAAAATAAAGAAATATTAAAATTTACGGAACCACTATTTTGTAAATAGTGTTGTATTTAGAAACGTCAGTTGCGCTTCCCTATGAGCGCTATAATGTAATCATAATTAATACGTTCTCACCGTCTATTATAACAATTCCTTTCTTCTTTTCACAATACTAAACAATTATTTACATTCTAGACACTTCAACAAAATGCACAGTGTTTCAATTACATAAATATATATCTGACATAAAGGCATTATGACTCGAACAGCCGTGTCGGGAAATGAGTGCTGAAATATTCTATTTACAATAAAATACTTGACTTTTAAAAAATTGCTGAAGAAACAATAAGTAAAAATAGCCCGAGAAAATATCGTTCTTGCATGCGTGTATTTGCTTTCTCATTCCCACATATGCATAATTACATATATGTGAAAGAGATAGAGAGAGAATAATTCTGTTGTCACTTTCAATCCGTTTCTTTGTTGATGCTGAATTTGTTAAATTTATCTAATAAAATACTCAAGTTTAAAATAATATTCGAGAAATTTCGCAGATACTTTGTCGTAATATCATGGAAAAGAAATAGATTCATTTAGGGCTTATCTTTTAATTAGTCCAATAAAACTAGCCCGTTAGAAGAATAAATTAAAAATGTTGACTTTAAAATAAATATAGTATCCGACTAATAAAAGATCGGTACTTTAAGTCTCATTTCATTGGATTTTTAATTAATATACTTAAAAATTTAAAGTTTGATAAATAACCACAGAGCAGGAAAAAATATACCTAATATATTTAAAGTTATTTAATTTTAAATCCGTGCCGAGTAAATTGGCGCCGAGCGCATACATTAATGTAGACCAACAAGTACATTATGTTGCGTCGCGTGCGCAGGGAAACAATAAGGGTTTTATTCTAAAACGTGACGCTTGAATTGGATGAAAAATGTTGAGAAAGGCGTCTCTGTCGGGGCGTGAGCGTCTATTTTCCTGCTCTTTGGATACAACTAAAATTTGACAGATAAAAAATAAATATTTGTAGAAATTTCACACAGCGTCATCTAGCCCCGAACTAAGCTAAACTTTTACCGTGGGACCCAAATAACTGATACAATACTTACAATACTTTTTGTTATACTTACCACACACAGAACAAACATCTACGTTCATTACGCAAACGTTTGTCCTGGGTGGGAATCGAACCCACAACCTACGTTTCAGAAGGCAGAGCTACTGCCAAATACGCACAACAAATACAATGTGTTTTATGGTGTGGTATGTGTGATATATAAGTATTTTAAAACATCATCAAATGTATAAAAACACCTAACGTTTCATTGAAACTCTACCAATAAGTCTCACGATAAGTTGTCGCTACAATCGTGTAATACTTGCATTTATAATATCACATTTACTTTTTGTGAGGCGGGAATGCGTGGCCACCATATTGTCCAACCGGTATTGTGCAGCCAGGAATGTGCGCTGTACAGCTGGGAATATACATTGTACGGCCAGAAAAGTACATTATATAACCATTGTACAGCTAGAAATATATACAACCAGGAATCTGAGTAAATGGTTTCTAAATACCAGATCGGGCAATACGGGTCGTAAAATATTGCGGTACAAAATCAATACAGTGCATGGTTTATATTGTACAGATATGAATGGCATCAAAATACTGGTGCATTATACATAGAACAAATTATAGTTTGCTGGTGCATTACTGTACAATTTTTATTACTCATTAATTACTGCACAGTGGTAACAATATACAATTTCAAAATGTTTAATTGTTCATCTGTCGAGTCTGAAACACAAATACAAAACAAGGGAAATCGTTGAGAAGACAAACCAAGATTTATTCAATGAAAATTAGTTATGGGTGAAGTAACTGCTGTGGTTACTCAAATCAATTTTACCAGCGAGATAAAAATATTCAGGTCAATAAAATTAATCCTATGATAGTAAATGTGGTTGAATTACACTAGTTAATGGTACAAACCCTAGTTTTTTTATCAACCGTTTTCAACACAACCTTATTATATACACAATTTACACTTTTGTGTACACGTGTGTACAGTGTAAAGCTGTACACCACTAGCAACGTACGTGTGTACACCTTGTGGCGGTATACGCTGACACCACCAGTGCCGCGGAGCTGTCAGTGTCAATGTCACGCGACAAGCGACGTTGACAATGACAGCGCCATAGACTGACGCATTTTCAACCCTTACTACTTTTCTTAGTGTATTGACTGTACTTATAGGTGTAGTCGTACTTAGTGAAACCTTTTCGACGAATCATCGCAGCGGAAGTCGCTGTGACATCGGTCCGGGGGGCATTGCGCTATCTTGCGTCGGGCGTCTTGTGTACAACCAATCCCCCCCTCCCCCCTACTTGCGTGTGGAGCGTGCCCGGCCGTACAGCCGCAGCAGCACGGCCCCGAACACGAGCAGGATGCCCGCCCCCCCTCCCCACGAGATGCGGTGCCCGTACACCACGCACGACAGCAGGATCGACACCGCCTGGACACACGGGACAACAAAATTTTTATGAATAAATTCCTTTTTTATCATCATCTACATTGTTTTTCCACTTATATTGATTTTAAAAACGAAATTAATGAACCGATTTGAATAAAATTCCTATGGTACCAATCGAAAAGTATATCCTTTCAATAAAAAAAGATATTTCTAAATTTGTTAATAAATGACGAAGATACGAGGTAACAAATATTTATAAAAAGAAGAAAAAAAACCACTGAATTTAAAACTTCCTCTTGAAGTCGGTTGACAATTGAAGGGTTGAGAATAAAAAGGGTTTAACTGACAAAATGACAGTTTCGAGAAAATTGACTTTAAACGTCAACGGCGTCATTTTAATGTAGAGTGCTTATAAGGTAATAGAAAAGGTTTATGTAAGTTTCAGTTGCTTGAAAATGTTTAATTCTATTTTTGAATAGTACTTATTCATACAATTACTGTAAAAATATAATATAATAAAATAAATATAATAATGTTTATATGCTAAGCGAACTGTATTCCTGTGTCAGAAAAACCGTTTTTAGACTCAAAATCTCGAGATTTAAGCCTCATTTCGGTATTTTGAGAATGTATTATTGAAGATAATTTCACGCTGAATCCAACGATACCCATAAGTCATTTTGTGAAAAGAATCAGATAAACCCTTTTTATTCTCAACCCTTCAATTGTAAAACTACATTTAAACGACACAGGCTCCCGTCTCCAACAAAACCACTTTACAAATGTAGGCCGGCCCAGGACCCGCCGGAGGCCGCGCACCTGGCGGAGCGTCATGACGATGGCGAAGACGACGGCGCCGAAGCCGGCGATGGTGCGGTAGATGAGCAGCTGGCCGAGCGCCGAGCTGGCGCACAGCAGCGCCACGTCGGCCGCGAGCGGCGCGTGCCGCAGCAGCGCCAGGGCCGCCGCGCCGCGCGCGCCCAGCGCCGCGCCCGCCAGCACGCACGCGCACACGTTCACGCTCGCCAGCATCTGCAGCGGGCACACGCCGTGCCGCGCGAACAGCGCCGCCTGCCACGACGCCGTGAAGGCGTCGCTCGCCAGGTACAGCGCCAGCAGCGCCGCGCCGCCCGCCGTCGGCCCGCCCCACGCTGCGGCCGCCGGGTGGCGCGTTAGTAACCACTATGGGGGTCTTTGCGGCCGACAGGAGGGGTAGAGGAGTCTACGTGATGATTACGTCGTCGGTAGTTATTTACTTTATTACGCGAATGGCAACCCTCACGTTGTCTTTGCTTGAAAACTAAACGCATTTTCGAGGGTTCCCGAAAATAATGCATACATTTAGGCACGTTTGTGTTACCGTTGATTACATTAACTAAAGTTTGATGTTTAAATAAGATGTCGTTTCAAATATACAAATCCAAATTATAGAAGTTTTAATAAATCTCATACAAGTACGAAAGTACAAAATGTACAAAAGTTAGTTATCGAAGTATGGCGGAATTATAAATTACAAGCAAAGTCCGTCAAGGAACTAGATATTATTGTATCTAAGAGAATTGAAGAAGAATTGTACGCGGCGACTAATTTACTAAATTTTTTTTCTGATGTGCATTATTCAATATTTAGAGCACCGTGATGTTGAATGGTTCGATGAAAACGACGTAGACATTCCAAAACCGGATGAAAGTGAGCAGACTCACAACACTGAGCAGTAATCCAATGTCATCGAAAACTTAGAATCATGGATTCGGGATTCATGGACTGAAGACTGTTCATTTGCATTTAATATGGATACCAAAAATTTAAAAGAAGTTTGTTAAGTTCGTAAGATTATAATATTTTCTCTCTTACTGTGTATTGGATACCGTATCAGTAAAATCTGATCTCTATCCTAAATCTCTTTTTATAACATTATAATTTAAAATACAATACGTACGCTTTAGAGCTCCAAGGGGGATGGGGGGGGTAAATAATTGTAATAAATCTGCTTACGTAATACTTGAACGGCCCCTCGGAAGACGGAAGACGGCCGATGACCGACGGGCGACCGACGAGAGGCGACCGACGAGAGGCGACCGACGAGAGGCGACCGACGAGAGGCGACCAGGCATGAACGAGCGCACGGGCACCCGGGGTACGCTTCGCGTGTTACTTTTAGACCATGCAGAGCACCATCCCGAGCGAGACGGGGCCGGGGACGTACCGGGCGCGGCGCCGTGGCTGCCGACCATGCAGAGCACCATCCCGAGCGAGATGGGGCCGGGGACGTACCGGGCGCGGCGCCGTGGCTGCCGACCATGAAGAGCACCATCCCGAGCGAGATGGGGCCGGGGACGTACCGGGCGCGGCGCCGTGGCTGCCGACCATGAAGAGCACCATCCCGAGCGAGATGGGGCCGGGGACGTACCGGGCGCGGCGCCGTGGCTGCCGACCATGAAGAGCACCATCCCGAGCGAGATGGGGCCGGGGACGTACCGGGCGCGGCGCCGTGGCTGCCGACCATGAAGAGCACCATCCCGAGCGAGATGGGGCCGGGGACGTACCGGGCGCGGCGCCGTGGCTGCCGACCATGAAGAGCACCATCCCGAGCGAGATGGGGCCGGGGACGTACCGGGCGCGGCGCCGTGGCTGCCGACCATGAAGAGCACCATCCCGAGCGAGATGGGGCCGGGGACGTACCGGGCGCGGCGCCGTGGCTGCCGACCATGAAGAGCACCATCCCGAGCGAGATGAGAGCCGCCGCGCCGTACTCCAGGGGCTGGTAGCGCAGCCGCGACACCAGCGCGCCCATCGCCATCACCGCCACCACCTTGCACGACTTCGACAGCACCTGCGCACGGTGCAGGCTCGCTCGGGGTCTCTTGCAGAGGATTGTCACTGCATCATCCGCTTTAGGATTCCAATTTGTCAAGCGTGGGCAAACTCATATATTGTAATGGGCTTGCTGTGTAATATTTGACAATAAGCACTTTGTAATTCTATATGCTTAGTACAATAACTTAATATAAGTATCTAATATAATTTTGACTTGTAAAAGTGCTAAAAATTACCTATTTGCAATAAATCTTTTGACTTTGAAAGTACAGGACACGTATCTTATTTTCTACTAGTGAAAGCTGCTTAAGACTATTTCAGTACTCAAAATCTATTTACCTATTAGTAATAATAATATGCGTGAACACCTCACACAACGTCATTTAGCCCCAAACTACTATGGAAACTAGATAATTGATACAATACTTAGATACTTTTTGTTTGTAAATATATACATAAAATACAATATAACACCCAGACATAAAACAAACACCTATGTTCATCACACAAATTGTCCTGGGTGGGAATCGAACCCACAACCCACAGTTCAAAGCTATCGGACCAGTCAAATTAATGTTTAGCAGCTGTTTGTTTTCCATGTAAATAAAAATAAATAAATAAAATAGTATCAGAAAAAGACGAAGACGATAATATGAGTAGATAATATTAGGTAATCACGAGTAAGCCGCAGTGGGAGCACCTGCGCGGGGAAGCCGACGTACTTGAGCGCCTCGTACTGGCACCAGGCGCTGACGACGTTGGACAGCGCGCAGTAGGCGAAGCGCTGCAGCGGCGCGGGCAGCAGCGCGCGGCGCTGCAGGCGCAGGCGGCCGGCGGCCAGCAGCAGCGCGGCGAGCCGGTTGAGCAGCACCAGCAGCTGCGCGTCCGTCCAGCGCACCGCCGCGCCCTCCGCCGTCACGTACTCCTGCGCCCGAGCAGCTGCTGCACTCGCGGCTCTTTATTTGATTGGTTCTGGCTCCACACTTTCGTGTATTTAGCCAGTGTCAAGTAATTAATTTTTCAAGTTAATTTATGTATATTGTATGTGTCAAGTCACAGTCCAAGTCATCAAAGTCAAGTCATAGTCTAGTCAAGTCATGCTCCTAGTAAAGTGGTGGCAACTTTACCAGAAGCTTCTATGGAGTTTTGGAAACAACACGAAAAGAAACGCTTCGACATCATTATACCACTTTCCCAAACTCATGCCTGTAATCCAGCACTTAGCGAATAATACGCCACCAATTTTATGCACTAACACTGAAAATAACACAAGTTTTGGAAAATAATACAATGCGGTGACACGATCTTTTTCGTTTTCCCGCCAAAAGTCCTACTTGCGGTTCATTGATGTATGGTACATCAATCAATAATTGAAGGGATCAAGAAGGGTTTAACTGATATTTTTTTTACAAAATGACTTATGGGTATCGTTGGATTCAGCGTGAAATTATCTACAATAATATATTCTCAAAATACCGAATCGAAGCTTAAATCTAGTGATAGTCAGGCTATAAACGGTATATCTGATACAGGAATACAGTTCGCTTAGCGTAAAAACATTACTATATTTATCCAAATATATCAACTCAAAGGTGACTGACTGATTGACTTACTGATATCTATCAACGCACTGCCCAAACCACTGAACTGATCGGGCTGAAATTCTGCATGCAGGTAGATGTTATGACGTAGGCATCCGCTAAGAAACGATTTTTCGAAATTCCACCCTTGAGAGAGGTTGAGTTGAGAGGCTTGAGAGAGGGTGAAATGGGTGGTTGAATTATTTTCCCTTAGGCCACGCCGCTGGCGATGCTGCGGGCAGAAGCTCGTTACTTAATAAGCACTCTACATTAAAATGAAGCCGTTGAAGTTTAAAGTCAATTTTATCGAAACTATCAATTTGACAGTTACGCCCTTTTCATCTCACCCCTACAATTAAAGATGGTGTTGCGGTGCACAAGTGTATTGCTCGGCATCTACACGATGACTGTCTATCTTAGTACTACGCGTAACTAAACTTTCGAACATCAATTTAACAAAAAAAAAACCACACGTCTATAGAAAACTTCTTTAAGTCCATCTATCGGCCGGTACAACTTTGTTTGATGTTAATTACAGGACATACCAACATAATAATACAAATTTAAAGTAATATTTAACTTTGTTATATTGAGAATGGGATCTACGTGAATCAACAACTTCCGTTCGCCTCGTTACGCATTCACCAACTTACTCCCCAAGTCAAGCGTGCATAAAGAAGTTTTCCTAAAAAATTATTTATGTTCATTACTTTATGCCCTGTAGGAGGCGCCATGTTTTACTTTGCTGTAGTCAAATAAAAGTTTAGTTCTTTTCTATTCTGCCACTGGTGCAAACGATCCAGCACAGCATGAAAAGAAATATCCAATCCGGAGCTTGGATTACATCCATAATCAATGTAATCATCTGTAAATAAGAAGCAACAAAAAACTTAACATGCTGTATCAACCCACCTGCGTCATTATCTTCTCCTGCAGCAGTCCCCACACGAGGTAGGTCCCCATGAGGCCGGTGCAGCAGAAGGCCAGCTCAGCAGCTCCCTTGCCCCCCGGGGCCCCCCGGGACCCCGCGGCTCCTCCCGGGGGCTCGTCCTCCGGTAACCGCTCATACGGACCGAACCATGCGTACAAGAACCGATACACGTACGAGTTATTGTTATCTGGAATAATAATAAATATGTGTGGACATTTCACACATTGTCACCTAGCCCCAAACGTTTTACAAAGCGTCATCTATCCCCAAACGTTTCACACAAAGTCACTTAGCCCCAAACGTTCCACACAGCGTCACCTAGCCCCAAACGTTCCACACAGCGTCACCTAGCCCCAAACGTTCCACACAGCGTCACCTAGCCCCAAACGTTCCACACAGCGTCACCTAGCCCCAAACGTTCCACACAGCGTCACCTAGCCCCAAACGTTCCACACAGCGTCACCTAGTCCCAAACCAAGATTACTTATATTAAACACTAGTCATAATCATAATTTTTATTCAATTAGGCACATGGAGTACACTTTTAAATGTCAGATGGAAGAAGTATTTAAGTGTACTTTACCAAACAAACATTTACAAAATAATATTGTTGCTACATAAACTTGCAACTCAGTTTTATAGTGCCACCATAATTATATTTTTATAGCTACCAAAGTGTCAAAAATGAAGAAAGCCACGTTTGAATCCCATAAGTTATTCACTGGCTACACCGATACATAAAATTATACATTTATCTTCCCAAAAATACAAGTGTTAAGGAATTAATCCATTCTGAAGCAGCAATTTCTAATATTTTAAAAAGAATCTCTTTTTGGTTAGTTTATGGCATTCGCGGGAAGCGACGAGATAGGGAAAGAGGGAAAACGGTCGAGAAAAGAATGACATGGTACAGTAGAAGGAACAGACCGACACACGTACAGAAACGCTCACATATCTTTCTCTCTTTAAAAACTGTAACAACAATATCTGATACTATGGATATTAATAAAAGGTTTTGTCCCAACTGAAAGATAGTGACAGTCCGTTCCGCTGGACCTAAGACTTGTTCATTTAGGAAGATGATCTTGGTGTCCAATTTTTTTTATCTTCGACCTCAAATAATTGTAATACAAAAACGAGTGAGCTTTAGACCACAATGACACGAATGAAGTAGAACTTCTTTAGTTTAGCTCCATCTATCGGCCGATATAACTTTTTGCTTTGTTTAATGTTAATGTCACCATCTTGACGATTGTAAATTGTCATTTTACCGGACAATAATACAATTTTTTAATATTATTATTCAATTAATATTAATTTTAGATTTTTCATGTTGACAACGCATCGCATCCACCAGCTTACTCTTCAAGTCAAGCGTGTGTATAGAAGTTTTACTTCAAAAAGGAAGCAAATGTGTATGTAGAAACGCGGCCAGAACCGCGGGCGTGGGCTATCTTTAATTTGTTTTTTTTTAAAATATATTATAGAATGATGTGACGAGCTAGTCGTTCACCTGATGTTAAGCGCCACGGCCACCCATAACAGAGTAGTGTCACTCGGAACCCTAAAACATAGAGTTTCAAGCGACACTGCACTGCGCACATCATCCTGAGACATCAGCACAGTCTGGTAATAAGATTACTCGACTCTGAGATCAGATCATAAAGTCTCAATTGCCCAGTAATTTCACTAGCTACAGTGCCCTTCAAACCGAAACACAGTAGTGCTTGCACACTACTGCTTGGCGGCAGAATAACTGGCAAAGCGGTGGTACCTACCTAGACGAACTTCGCAACAAAGTCCTACCACCTAGTAAAATTTGTTATTAAAACTTCGTGATTCTACACCTACATCCATTTTATGTAAAAAGCTAATCAACTGTAATCATAGCGGCCGTCCACAGTACAGGCCCACACTAGCGATACTCACGTATCTTATCGAAATAATTGGTCTTTTCGACGTACTTGTAGAGAATGAACCCGGGCACCAGCACTGTGGAATAACCAGTCAGGTTTAGCAGCAACCGGCAAATCCTGCAGACATAACATTGTAACATTAGATCTACAGGCTCGTCAAAAACGTCCTCCGAAACGCGTGGACCATCGCGTGAGGGGTGATCACTAAAATTTGATTGCAATACAACAGGAGAAATTTCCATACTAACTATGCTCACAAACTGCGTATTCAAACTGTCAAATCCATACAAATTTATGCTTCTATCAGTTGAACCGAGTTACGTGATCGCCCAGCCGATGGCAATTGGTCAGGGGTCATCGTAGCTAATGGGCATCTGCAGCAGGGGCGCTGAGGAAATGATGCCTAGCCTTACCTTCACAACTGTATTGATACTTTATTTGAAGGATTCCATGTTTAAACTCTGAAGCCTAAGGTGACAGCTCATTTCACATTATAAAAGTTCGAGGGGAAAATGACCAGTAGTCCTAAAAGGTCAATGCCTCTGGTGTCTATAGACAGCAACTGTTTACCCATCAAGCGAGTTGTTGTAGGTATTTGGAACCATAGGTGGGTATACGGATGAAAAGGGTCGAGAAGACTACATCCACTGGATGAGTGGACCCTATGGAAAGTCGCGATCGTTCTAGCTAACCAGCGAGTTAGACGGGGGTATGTTGACCTCGCCGGCGGGGTCGGTGTTTGGTTGTGTACTGGTTGTGATCCTATACTGGTGCCGAAAGCGGTACTTGAGCCAGAAGGGTTAGACTTTTCCGGTGATTCTATAGTAGCCAATACTACGGCTGCTATAGTATCGTCCGTGTCGCTCTACACGTGTCTCGGACCTGCATGTAAAACTATCATATTATGCAATAAAAGATTGGCATTTAAAAAAATTATCGGCTTTCTTGTGTTCATATGGTGTGTGGTTACACCATAGCGAAATGTTCCATATTGATAATATAAATTATATTGTAACTGTTGTTATCGATCCAACACGGTTGTGATGTAGATATGGCTAGTTCATTAAAAGTAACCTTGTATTAAGCCAAAATGTAAACAACAGATGCCATGTTCACAAGTCCTTAGGTACGTGCTAGGGTCGCCCCGTGGCTTTACTCGCAATATATTTGCTCTTTTTCCGCGGGAAATTAGTTTTCTGAGATAAAAGTTAAGAGCAAACTGACCATGTTTCATTTTAAACATTAATAGTACAAAAACAAAGATTTGAGATACTCTTATTTGTATTCCTTTTTTTCCAGCCATGATTAGTTTTCGCTTATTTAAAAAAAAAAGTGATAATTATTACTGATTTTGTCGTTTTTATCACAATAAATAAATAATTATTATTATTACGAGCAAAAGACCTGAAATTGAAATTTCAATATTTTTGCAATCCATAACATTATCAGGTTAGCAAGCCTGCATCTGTTCAATGGAGGATAATTTTGTCCTAAATATGGTGACAAGCAACAATGATAAGTAGATAAGATTACGAGATTAGCATGTGAAAAAACATCACATGTACAATGTATCTCACTATGTATGTGGCACTATACTCAATATGGAATGGGTATTCAATATGCATAACAACCAGCTGTAACTATCAAATGCTCAAATGCTATAAGAGCCTATTTGCAATCTAAATAAAATAATAATAATAATAAAATAATAACTTTGACTTCAAACTCATCCTGCAAGGAAATGGATAATTACAGGTAAAATCACAAGGTACCTGTAGTGGGCTAGCAATATCATCACCAGCCATAAGATATCCGTACTGACTGTACCATAATTGTACTGATACAACTATGGCTAATTATCCTTTGCCTTCTTGTTTAATAGTAGAAAATCATAATAATAATAATAATAATAATAATAATAATATGTGTGGACATCTCACACAACGCCATCTAGCCCCAAACTAAGCAAAGCTTGTGCTATGGGAACCAGATAACTGATACAATACTTAGATACTTTTTTGTTTGTAAATACATACATAGAATACAATACAATACAAATAATGTCACTTACCAGGCATACTCATGGTCCATCAAGTTCCCAGCATGTTCAAATGCAGACAACAGTTCCTGATAGATGCGACTGCACAGCCATACTGAACTCACACACAGCAGCCCTACCCCACTGGAAATAAACAAAACATTTTTGTTACATGACAGAATTAACAATACTGCCTTTTTAATAGTACTTATAGGGACATCACTGTGAATTATTTCTATGTTCCTACTGTTTTGGTGCATGCAGTTATGTACACTATGTTCACAGGAAGACTGAAGAATGCTCCTGAGTATACCACCAAAATGTCTGTCCTATCACAATTGGTACGATCTTAGACCTCTTAACCTAGACTTAAAAACCTTTACTACTTGATTTTCACTTGCTTGGTTATGTGGCCAATTTACAATATTTATTTCTGTGGAGTTGGAGTGTTTAGTAATATAAACTGGGTCCTATTTCATAATGAATAATCATAATAAAACTGCAAATATAATAATAATAACGCTGAACAATCACATACATATATTATGCTGGATCCTAACTAGGAATCCCTGTATCTAGGGACCCAGGAACTATGAGACCATGGTCCCACAACACCCAGACACAGAACAAGTATACATGCAATTTTTTTGTGAACAAATACTTGTCCTGTTAAGGGAATCGAACCCGCTGCCTCCAGGTTATGAGCCAGCCTGCTCAACCACCACACCACCACTAGGTGAATATGCCAAACCTGTGTTTCATATAACAGAAAACCATAGTTATGTGGCTGACAATTTGTTTTGTTGGTTAGCATATTCAACAGACATTTGTAGTTTTATTATGATTTGTCACTTAATGATGTCTTTATAATAACAATATAGGTAGCAAAATTAATACTGACCACAGGGAGCAGTTAGATGCAATCGTCAAATAGTTCTAAGTGGCGTTTTATGGTCCTCCATGATGTCACACCGTCACCGAACGTGAGAATTCATAATGTTCATACTTTTTAAAAGCAAGCATAATAGTGCTAAATGTATGAATGGACAAATTTAAAAAAATACCTATGCCTACTCAGCAGAGATAGAGCTCCAAGTTACTATACTGTGGACACAGCTCAAATCGAGCTATTTGATCTTCATTTGAGTTTATTAAGCATAAAATTTAATTCAGTGAAGTGAAGGTAAGTTATAACACATAACGTGATACATACCCCATTACAAACTTAGACCGCATTTTGCCGTCGTATTTAAGAACACACAACCTCAAAACAAATATTTTCTTGATACAGTAATGAAAATGCTTGATATGTATATTTGTGCTATTTTATTTCGTTTTCCAAACAACCGCGGCAATCTACAACCGATCGACCCATATTTGTTGGTCGAAATGGTTGAATTTGATTTTTGTGATTTGATTTGACTGATAAGTCAATTGTCATTGTTTTTTGCTGTCATACTCGCTAGGCTCGACAATCAGTTTTGATAATTTCATGGTTGTCATTGTCATGTCAAGTGTTTTTTTTTTGTTCAACTTTACGCCATCAACTTATTAAGCCAGTGTCAAAATCGCGTCCAAAACCCATAGTGAAAATATTCTAGGTCTGTGCTTAAACTTAGGTTTTTCTTTGATTTGAGTTTTTTGTCATATTATTTACTTCTTTTTAAATATTTCAAACCTTTCTTGCCTTTTTTTACAGCATTGTTTTAAACCAGAGAATCATTAAACCTCTGTATTTTTTCAATTACAGCTTATGTTTATTTATACAATATAATCATAATTATATAAAATTCACAAAATATATCAAGTAACATAATGAAATTTAATAATGTGGAGTGACACTGTGATGCTCTTGTTGGAATGTTTAGCGACTATTTGCGCAGTTGCTTTATGTGGACCATGTTTACTGGCATGTGCTAGACGATTGCTCGTTGGCGATGAGTTATTGCACGGGGGCGGCCACACCGTTCATGAAGCAGAGGTGCTAGGATGTGACGAGCCAAACTGCCCATACTACAAGAAAAATGTACGTTATCTCATGGTTCCATCCGCAAGACGACGAATGTATACGTCACCTACCCGACAATAAACTGAACCTGCTTTCGCGTCGTTTGAGCATCTGGGGCTATTTGCTAGTTTGTATGTTTTATTGCAACACATTTTGTAATTGCATTTTGTATATAATACAAATATAACATAAACTAATAGTCGAATCTATAACTGTGTTTCAATACCTACTTTCAGTGTAATTTTTGAGATATTATTTAATGATGCATCGGTATGGTAAATTACACAGAAATTATTTGCACGCACTTGGCCAGCATGGTATATTATGGCCTATCTCCTTGTGAGAGAAGGCTCGAGTCCCGGCCAAAAGGCGAAGTGGTCTTGATGGTTAATACCCGCTGAGACGACTTTCTTGCACATTTTTGATGAGAAAAGACCAGCGTATGTTATGTGTTTAACCTGAAGTCAATAAAAAAATCGGTCTTTCTGAAAATATGACTTCATGCGATTAAATTAAAATTGTTGCCGTTAGCGATCTAAAGCCTACACTATACATGTTTCGCTAATGTAAATAGGGCGAATTCTGTGATCACGCTTTCGTAGATGTTACACCTGCCTAGATGGTACCTACGTACCTTAATAATAGCAGTCTATTCTTATATTAATCGTATTAAAAAAAATTGAGTCAGCAGAAAAATACAGCTTTGCTATCGAAACATTATAATTTAAACAAAACACTTTTTCTTTAAAATAGATAATTATTAAGTATTGGCTGTTTGTAGTTAGTTTGTATCTGATCACGTTTGTATAGACATTTTTGTTTGTATTTGATCACGTTGTTTCCGTTTCTTGTGGATGTACAGTGATTATTTCATCATCAATGTGAATTTCAGGATCGCGTTTGTATTTAGGCTTCTCAAATGTATCGAAAAAGTTAACATCGTTGAGCGCAGGGCTACGGTACAACACGGGGCATTTATCTCGAGAGCCTCGCGGTCTAACGCTTGCAATTATTGTGTTCGAGAGCTCGTACTGACTGTGTTTCTGAAACAATTAATTGCTATTTTACAGATACCTACATTGTATACTGTTGTATACTAGGTGGTAGGATTTTTCTGCAAAGTTCGTCTAGGTAGGTACCACCGCTTTGCCAGATATTCTGCCGCCAAGCAGTAGTGCGCAAGCACTACTGTGTTCCGGTTTGAAGGGCACTGTAGCTAGTGAAATGAGCAAATGAGACTTTATGACCTGATCTCACAGTCTAGTAATCTTGTTACTAGATTGTGTTGATGTCTCAGGATGACGTGCGCAGTGCAGTGTCACGCAAAACTCTATACTTTAGAGTTCCGAGTGACACTGCAACTGATATGGGCAGCCGTGTCGCTTAACATCAGGCGAACGGTTAGCTCGTCGCGTCATCCCTTAACATAAAAAAAAAATAATTGTGCTGTAATTTGCTAATTAGGTAAGATATTTAGATAGTGGCAAGACAGTGTCGGGCATAATAATAGTAGACAAATAGTATCGGGCGGGGAGTAAAAAACATTTATTTCGTGATCTGGAAAGAAAATTTGACCCCACGTTATCTATCGCCGGAACTGTGAAGAGCTAAATCTCAAATTAAACAAGCAGGAATAGTTTTAAGTTTAAATAATTAGCCCCAGTTTTAATAATTTACATTAAATAAAATCGTACCCCAAGTAGGTGACCACTTTACTGTTTGTTTGCTGTTAGTTTCTTGTAGGCGTTAGCGATATTTATTTCTATCCCAAGGGTAGTACGGGCCTTTAGATTTTAATACTGTGATAGACTTACAGAAAGCTTGGCGAGCCCGCAGTGTTGCCTGGCGAGGAATAACAGCATGGTGATTAGTGCCGTCGCAGATGCCACCACGTGGAGGAAGTTCATCATGGCGGCCCGGTGGCTGTAGGTATCGGTACCTATGCTCTTTGACCTCGACACTCCAGTATAGCTCCAGGACCAGCCTTTCGTGGTCCGATCAGCATTTTTGTATTAAGACATTGGGATTTTAATGAGATTTTTTTTTTTGCCATATATAATGACAATATGACTGCAGTCAAGTCGCTCACAGACCAAGTAGAGGATACACTGACACAATGTGGCAGCATAGAGTAGTCATAAAAATATTACACCCATCAAATATATCAACTTCTTGGTACAGTAAGCGTCGGTAGGAATAAGCAACCTTCGTTTACTTGCGCTTTTTTCTGAGCGCAAATTCTTGTCCTGCCGCGGGAAATGAACCCGCCGCCTCCGGTTTATGAGCCGACCTGCTCAACCACCATACCACAGAGGCTGTTAATAATAATATAAGTAACCTACTTTTGAATTTTTAGATACAAGTTTTTATTTAGGAAAACTACTTCCATTTACATAACCATGCAATTACATAAACAAGGCTTAGACCAACGTCACAAGTGTGTTTAACAATACAAAGCAGCAGCCCAACACTGGTTTAAGGCTTGTTGAAATCTTTTGAGGTTAAAAAGCAAAGTTTTATTTATTGATTTATGCAATCATCCTAATTCTTTATACAGTTTGTTTGTTTAGGTGCCTTTAGTATTTTAATTCTGCCGTGTTTTATTCATATAAAGAGGTTTTACTTCTTCACATTAAAAACTTTTTGTAGATAGGATGATCGGCCGGCTGACAGACAGTATGAAAAAAAAGAGAAATAGGTACATGCAATTTTTTTTTCAGTTTTTGGCGGGAAAACGAAAAAGATCGCGTCTCCGCATTGCACTATTTTCCAAAACTTGTGTTATTTTCCGTTTAAGTGCATACAATTGGTGGCATTTTATTCGTTAAGTGCTGGATTATAGGCATGAGTGTGGGAAAGTGGTATAATGATGGTGAAACGTTTCTTTTCGTGTTGTTTCCAAAACTCCATAGAAGCTTCTAGTAAAATTGCCACCACTTTACCAGGAGTATGACTTGACTAGACTAGATTATGACTTGACTTGATGACTTGGACTGTGACTTGACTCGCCTTATATCAATATATATTAATTAACTCGAGAAATTACCAATTACCTGACACTGGCTACATACACAAAAGTGTGGAGCCAAACAAAAAAAACCTTTTTTTCCTATATGGTTTTTGTATGTGAATTAGCTTCAAAATTGGATAAGTAAAATATGTTTACATAAAATTGAAAATTATTGTTATGATTTCTATGTTATATAGTTAACTTGTAACTTGGAGATAATTATCTCCATCTATCGGCCGGTATAACTTTGTTTTTGTTTAATGTTAATGTCGCCAATTTGACAATAGTAAATTGTCATTGTACCGGACATAATAATACAAATTTTTAACTTTGTTATGTTGACAATGGAGATCTACGTAAACTCACAACTTTCAACTTCCGTTCACCTCGCCAGCTTTCTCTACAAGTCAATTGTGTGTAAAGAAGTTTGATGTCAAAAATAAAAATATTGACGTTTCAACTTGGCATACTGACATCCACTGATCACTTATTTTTTAAAATTGATTTGGTAAAGGAAATAATAATTAATTACCTGACTACATAACATTGGCGAAATTGTGGTAAAATTGCCGCAGAAGCCACTAACTATAAGATTTACCTGTTGCTCTATGACTGCTACGAAACTCTACGAAATCGTAGCAAGTAACGGTGGCCAGCTACGTGGGCTGCAGGCAAACGATCAAACAAAATTGTAGCATTTTATACAAACTTTTTTAGTATTTACGCACCAACGCGTTCCCACTGCTGGGACATGAGCCTTCTCTCACGGGGAGGGTTTGTAGAACATAATCCATCACCAAGTGGCCACTGGCCAAGTGCGGGTTGATATCATGTAGTAGAATTACGACTCGAAACTTGAAAATGATGCATGTTTTTCTTCACCGTTTGAAGAGCAAGTGTATCAATAAGTTTTAATTAAGTTTTTTCTTTCTTTGAGTCCCAGTGTGTCGTAATGGGGTACAAAACTTCCTGTCGTGTTTGGTAGTCATTGGTCAGCAACTTGTACGCAATTTTTTCCAAATTCGGACTGCGTGAGTAAAATGATAACAAGTGTTTGTTATCTGATTCTTGATCGGTCAATGGAAGCTACAATGTTCTAGAACGATCTAGTCTGCAATTAGTGTAATGGAGTCTGCAAGGTCGTGCTGGTAACTAGGTGGTAGAGCTAGGTGACCGCATAAAAATAGAACTGCCTAGTTCTATGTATTGTTATATGTACATTTTATACTTACTCCTAATAGGCAATTAACGATACTTCGGCCACGTATGAAACCGTAACTTGTAAGCAATTGCAAACGAAGACATTTTCGTCTTTTACGATACCAGTTTTTAGCCCTAAAGTGTTTTGGGCAAGAATATAATCAAGTTTATATCTTTTTTATGTCGTTTTATGAATAGGTGGCTACTTCCAAGAAGAATTGTAATAGTATGTAGTGATTTAATTACCATCAATTAATTTAAATAAATGACTTATAATAATCCCAATAATATTCTATTTCCACTGTTTGTTTGATTTGTTTATGTTGCTCACACGCAAAAAATGAAATTTTGCACACAGGTTGCTTACACTTAAGGAATCAACATAAATACAGTTTATCCCGGAAATTAAATAATTCTAATGGGAAAGTGGATAAAGCGTCGGGGCACCACTAGCTCTCATTACAATAACGTATAAAGAAAACCGTTTAAATGTAATATATATCTGAGCAAACAAATATTAATTCAATTTTGATGTAAGCTTACATTTTTTCCCAGGTTTCTTGCAGGCGAGCGTGCTGCATCGTCGAACACATTGTCGCTTAACATCAGGAGAGATCAGAACTTAACCTGTCTAGTATTAAAAAAACATTTAATAACGTACATATAGTTATGTACGTAGGTAGGTATTTATATACTAACATCATTAGAGTATGCAGAAAAGTTTAGTTAATGTATAAAACCACGCATAATTTATAGAGGTTTTCCTGAAGACTTTGCAGTGTACAAGTCGTGAACCAGGTAAGGTGCGGTTACTCCAGTCACTGGAATAACCACAGGAATCAAAATAATTGGAATACACAGACACCGCATCGCATTCTGGATTGGAATGTATAATCGGTCATCCTTTTTGTAGTTAATACGTTTGTTGCCAATTGCCCTGCATGTTGGCCAAACCTAATTAGCCACAGACTACATAAAGACTGTAATCTGCACAAGCGCAGGCAAGCTGGCTCCAAATCCCACCATGTAAACATCGGCCTGGATTATGCAAAACGGTTGATAAGCTGGCCAGGCGTGATTAAAGCACATTTGGCATTCGCTCGGTCAAATAGACAATCCTCCCTTCTGTCTCATGTAGGCAGTAGACAAGTGGATAACCCTGGAATGTTAAGCGGTCCGAAAGATTGACTTCACTATTGTTTTCTTGCGACTACAGCATTTTTTCGTGACTATGGCTGGAACTAAAGTAATAAAAGAAAGCATTGCCTTCACTCAGCTTGCACTTCCAATTAGCGAGGACGTGACCCATGCAGCAACACGTAGCAAAAACGTAGGTACGTATTTAAATAGTGTGTAATACACATGTCCCCCAACATAAAACGAGAGAAAACCTGAATAATTATGTAGGGTTTAGGTGGGTTTTGGTTCCTCGCCATGACTGCATGGCTGTACACTGCAACTTAAGGTATGACATAGGCGCCATAGCGCGATGCATTCTGCAATGATCAGCTATTAATTTAATTCAAACAGCTTTGTTTGCAACATTACGTTCCATATACATGCGGCACACGACTCGCTGGCTCAAGCACGCTGTCCGCGAATACACAATGCAAAATAAAAAGATATAGTACTATGTGTAGGCAGTTAGGTGGTTAAATCATGAATCGGTGACCGGGCAGGTACGCGGTATTACTTCTTCTTCGTTTTATACAAAACAATGACTGCGGTGTACGCTGACGTTTAGCAAGGAAGTTTTTACGATATACTTATCTATAATATTATTTTAATATTACGCAACGATAGGTGTAGAATGTACCCAGTATATCTGACCATGTTCTTCTGTGATTAATTGGTGTGATGTTATATATATATATATATATATATATATATATACCAATATGTTAAGTGAATAATTATTGTAATTTTATAAATAAATTGAATTGAAATAATCCTAAGCAACTTTAATTTGATGTCCTGTGGACGTCATGGATTATTGTGCAATACACTTAGTCATTATTCTGTTCAGGAAAGTGTATTTATCGCGCGTAATAAAAATTATGAAACTTTTCTGTAATTTATTGTATAAGTACTGAAAATATCCGAGCACGCGGTTTTACTTCAAACTTGTCTAGCATTTGCCCACGCTCTCACCTGACGGGAAGTGACGATGCGATCGAAGGTGTAGCATGCTAGCCAAGTAAATACCTATTCACTCTTCTCTTGAACGAGTGAGTGCAGAAGCACTTTTATGTAATCTTATATCATTACATAAAAGCACTTTTATACACATAAAAATGCTTGTGCACTCTTATATATTGATAAATCATCATTTTCATCATTAGAAGCACTTTTATTTAATGATTTACATAAAAGTGCTTCTGCACTTTTAGCACTTTGATTTATTTAATTTTAGTACTTCAGACACCTTCTTTGCAAAATTTGTTATCCAAGGTACATGGACAACATGGACGAAGCTTTGCTCTGCAGTCCGTTCCAAGAAGTCACGACTTAACGAGTTTGGCTGGCGTGGGGCGTGCAGCAGGAGCGGTCGCACTCGTCCGCACTCGCATTCGTAACAATAATAATAAACGTACTTTATATAATATATTATGATTAGCGAGAAGTAGCAGTAGATACCTAAGCTCTACCGACTGTGCGGTTGCCTCAAACACCGCGGTAAGGTTTTCTATGTAAGTTGTAGCGCATGCGTATGTAACGGCATGTCATCCTGACCACAACGTACCTATTTAATTATAAAATGAAACATATAAAATTAATGATATCACAAGTCGTCATAATATTAAAGTAAGCATGATTGATTATTGATTGAATCACCACCGTCTCGCGAACAATGGTATTGCTTCCTGCATCTGTGCGACATCTCCACAGTATTTAAGTATGCCTTTGATAAACATAAACAATCACAATAAGTACTTTCTTAATGCTTGGCTTTTTCATTTTATACCGACGCCCCTATCGTCGGAATAAAATGGTCTAGTCCTCTGGTTCTTGTCCATGTTTTTTATCGTAGGAAAAACATTCTTACTGTCTTGGTTTAGTGCAGACTACACCTCAATTATAGAATATCTTTATCTATAAAAAGTTCGTTGAACTTCAGGATATCATAGTCCAGTAAATAATATATATCCAACTATCATATTCCCTATCGCATTGATGTTAATTGTTATTAATGTGCTCCCATGCTGGGCGATAATTTGTGCCGAGTGTAGGAGGTGGTGCTTTAAAATAACAGACATGTTTTCGAAAGGAAAAAGTACAGACATACTTACTTAATTAATTCACTTTGCATAATGCGTAATCAGTACACGTATACATACCATATAAAAAGTTAGGTAAAATTCCTGCAAAATAATAAAAACCGATAAAAGTTTCTAGTTATCACTATTTCGCACAAGTCACAAACCGTAAATTAATTATAGAAAAATTTTGACTCTGATCATAAGTGGCTAAATTCTTTGATGCTGAAATAGCTGATGCAAACTAAATCTCTAAGCAGCTTTAGAGGTTTTGTTTCCATAATTTGAGCTGCATCTATAATTGTATATAATAAAATAATATATAGTCTATATATTATTTGTTCTTATTGTATGAAATGTTTTGTGGTAATTGTAATTGATTTGTCGTTTTTATAAAAATAAATAAATAAATATAACTAACTCCACTAGTAAACTCAAACAGTTGTTCTTTGATAGAGTTGATAGGCAAACGATACGAAACAACCTACTACAAGCCACAAATCATTCGACGAATTGAGTCAATATGCATATTATTTTGTAGATATGGTTTAAGTCCAAAGAGTCCATTCATGTTTACATTTAACAGTCATTAATGTAGTACGATATTTTCTTTATAGCATGAACATTTTATTTGTGGTTTCATTTCAATCTGTAGAAGATAGAACGTAAACAAGTATATTACGTAAAGGTTACATAATTAAAAGTGAATTAGACAAATAGGACGAGTACGTACCACAGAGTAAATGATAAAGTAGTTTTTCTAGCTGGCATCACCATCGCATCAGCCGGAAAAAGCTGCTGAACATAGCGTCATTAAGGGGGGAAGGATTGACCATAATCACCATGCAGGCGTCTTGGTGATAGTAGAAGATTATAATGCATACCGAGGAGAATGCTTCTGCCCATTGCCTAGATATTTCCTTAACTGGCTCTATTTGGCACCCGCGGGAATAGATGGGATAATTCTCATATTAATGTGCAACTGTCACGTCGTCATCATCGTCAGCCGGAATACGTCTACTGGAACGTCTTTAACTAGAACGCTCCTTTCTTCTCCATCGGCTGTTCTCTAACTATGATATTCTATTACATTGGCCACGCCGCTACGCAGGACACCAATTCTACGAGTGATATAGCCTGGCCATGGATTGCTATTTTGATACTCTCTATTGTCGGTGATTTTAGTTCCACTTCGGGTTTCTTCATTTCGGATATTACCTCACATAGAAACCTTGAGCACAGCCCTCTCCATGGCTACGCAATTTGAGCTTACTAATGAGGCCAACACTATGCCCAGCCTAGACCACTAGGGCTTGGCCTACACGACAAGAAGAAGACAAGAAGGCCAACCCTAACAGACCATGTCTCCGCGCCATAAGTCTTCAGATTATATCAAGTATTAGATTCGCGTGATGCTCGTCGAAGACTTAGAGAACAATACGTAGTATGACAGGTAGTCCTACAAATCCACGCCATTAAAATAACAATCCGCAATACATCGTATAGTAACACCATGTCATCCCAAACAAGGGCTCCGCAGCCATAACCATAGAGGAAGCAGCAATGGACAACGCACCATAACGAGCGCTCTATTGTTCTTATGTAAAGTTTGACTAAAATAAATTGGCATTCTTTGGATGGCAATGTCCCTAATTATTTGGCTGGTGAATTATTAAATGTCATACAATGACTTGGCGAAGTTTGCTGATGGTTCGTGGTGACTCAATCTGCTACTGTTGGGTTGTGTGTATCTACTATAGTATTAAAGAGTGTGGGTCAGCGCCCAGCAATGATTAACCAGCACGATTTTCAAGCCGACGCACCCAGGTTCAAATCCTATTTGGCCTTGCACAAGTGAATTCTACTGGGTAATGCAGTGGCAAGCAGCATGGGAACCATAGTGAACAGAATTGATTTTTGCACGCTAAGTCACTTTTCGTCGCCATATATCCAAAAACGAATTAAGGCCTATCAATGCTAGGTTGGTATACATTACGTGTACAGTAAACATTATTAGTCAATTGTTTTATCGCGAGTGCCCGAAATATGTCCATTATCTATCTAGTTGTAATTGCATAGGCCTGGGAGCTGGTAGCCAGATAAGATACTCTATCGCTAGGCGCCAAACGTTATTGTCCTTTCACCAGTGGTTTCACACGCAAGTCCGGTTGTGGGGCACGGAGTCATAACCAGCGCTTCTCCATTCGTTTGTATGGAAGTTTGAACCATAGAGTTATTGACAGCAGAATTGTATGATTCTGGTTTTTAGGCTTTTACTATCTATCCTACTTGTTCTACTAATAGAACTTGTTGGGTAAATATATCATCCATATTTTGTTCCATTTGATGGCAGCCGTTGTACGTTATTTAAAAATAGAACGCGCTAAACCAAACTAAGTGGTAGGACTTTTCTGCAAAGTTCATCTAAGTACCACCGCTTTGCCAGTTATTTTGTCGCCAAGCAGTAGTACGCCAGCACTATTGAGTTCAAGTTTGAAGGCCACTGTAGCTCGGGAAATTACTGAGGTAATGATACTTCCTAATCTCACAATCTAGTAATCTTATTACTGGTCTGTGCTGATTTCTCAGGGTGCACAGTGCAGTGTCACATAAAACTTACTAACGTCTCTACGTCTCTACTCTACTTGAGTTCTGAGTGACACTGCAACTGATATGGGCAGCCGTGTCGCTTAACATCAGGCGAACGACTAGCCTGTCATGTCATTAATTTTAAAATATAAGTTATATATAGACAGAAAATGCTATATTGCATAAACTACAAATGTAGTTACGTATTTAGGTATACATTATATAACCTAAAATGGATTTTTATATATAGATATAATTATGACTATATTTTGACTCTTTGAATACAAACATAGTTAATTATTCAAATAAACGTTTCAGAGAAAGTGTGCTCACTATTTTATTTTTAACACCGCGCGTTAATTTGTTTTGTCTCGCACCACGCACTGCAGCAAAATAATTAATACCTTAGTTAGACCTAATTTTAGACCTTACTTATTTGTCAAAATAATATAAAATATTTAAAAAATTCTAGTTATTATACTAAGTATTTATGGTTACGATGGAGTAGTTTAAACTGATCTATAATCTTAACAAACAAATTGAAAAAAATCTGCCAAGTGCTAGTCATACTCGCGCACCGAGGGTTCCGTACAAACCTGTATGTGTATAAGTAAAAGTGATGGTATTATTATTTCAAAATGAAATGAATTTAAAATTTATTAAAAATATTCAATTTTATTATATGATACACTTAACTAAAAATTTATACTTTTCGCATTTAAATTAAATAAATACTTTTCCTTTATCTGTGCCATAAGACGTTGCTGCCACCAAATTTCAAGATTCTGAGTTCACGGGAAGTTTCCTGTAGGTTTTGATTCCCTTGCGAGTGTTGAAAATTTGCAGCATAGGCTGTATCTTTTAATTGCGGTGGCTTAAAATATTATTTTTATCACAGCTTCAAGAGATATTTGATATGAATTTCAGCTAGACACCTCCCCGCGTTCTTAATAAAAAGGGTCTTCACAGACAGACGGACGGACAACAAAGAGATCCTATTATTTATTCTGTTTCTACTCTTCCATCATCCCAGTTGAATCACAAAACAAAGAGGTAGGTTCTCATTCCTGATTTCTGACAGGAATGTTTTGGCGTTACAATGTAATCTAAATATTTCTATGATTAGAATATATCAATTGCATCCGGCTTCATACACCTTAACCTAATTTCAATTGAAAGCTTATTACTCTATAATTTATATCATTCATAAGGATGTTTGTCTAGGATTGTAACAGCGGTCCACGAGGCGGTAGGCGCTAGGCTCGTATCGTGGTGAACAACATTAATAATATTGTTTATATTGTTTACTTTCATCCAAAAAATAACATAAGAATATCTTTATTACAAAAACTAACATATATTAACCATAGTTAGTGCAAGGTACATAAAACAAAACGTTTCTAATACGTTTAACTATGTATAATGCACGTTAGATAGATAGATAAAGTCTTTAGAACCAAGATGACGAAATACAAAACAGGAAAGCTTATAAAGAAGTTACAATGAGCGGTTTTAACGCTAAAAAGCGATCTCTTCTAGACAACCTGTAGATGTACAGAGATAAATCAAAGAACATAGACGGTGGTGCTATAAAATAAAAGTTACAATATGAACAATAAGATTTTTTTTTATAATGCGCAATGATCGCATACACTAGGATTCCCTGTGTCTAGGGACCCAGGAACTACGAAGACCATGGTGCCACAACATCCAGACTCAGAACAATTATTGGCGCTGCCGCGGGAATCTAACCTGCCGGCTCCAGGCTATGAGCCAACCTACTCAACCACCACACCACAGAGGCTGTCAAAAGATAAATATACAATAGTACTTCGACTACTTCATATATACAATACATACTATTACAATACATATTACAAATAAATATACATAAACATACAAATATCAAAACTAAGAACACAGTGAAGGCTAGGATATAGGTATAAAGCTACCCACATTAACTGAAACTTAATTTAAAAATAACTGTCTCCATTAAAGTAATTATCAGCACTTTAAATAGTTACAATTATTCTGTTCTTTGATTCTCAATAAGCAGTTTTGAATTATATATTCCAGAAAAAGGTGTAATACTTAGTCAAAGGCGCAGCGAGTTGCGGGTCCAGTCTGCACGGAATTCGCTCGCCGCGCGGGTGTCGGGCGCGCGTAGCCGGCTCTGTGATTGTTACGACCGAAGCCACTTTACGCGCAACTTTATAAATAAGCTTAAATATTTTTGAAAGTTATAACAATACAAACTGATAGTTGTCTGTGGCCAACGAAGTTCAGTGTTATGTTAAATATTGCCTGCCGTTTATTTTTTATCTGTAATTGATAAAAATATTTGGTAAGTGTCAACAGATCATATATTTTGTTATAGGAAATTTATAATATTATATCTAGGTACATTAAAAAATAAAGAACATTTGCATGTATACCTTTAAAATATTGATTGTAAGTAATATTACAAAAACTTACAATGGTTTAGGTATACAACAGTAATATAAAAATAACTTAAGTATTATAATTGTTAAGTCTTTCTTGACATAGTAAAGTATACTTTACTTTATGAGCTGGTAGAGACACAACACAACCTCGGTCATTTGTGTAAGCGCAATCAATTTAATCGGCAACTATAACTGACCCCACAGACACGCTGCTGTCTAAATTTCCAGTGATAAAAAGTTATCTTTTCCCGATTTGGAAAATTTTCCGGGAAACTTGCAATTTTTCTTTCCATATTAATCTAATTCGGACCAGGATATTTTAAAACAAAAAAATATCCAAATCATTCCTGCTGTTCTGTCTCGATTACAAATTCAATCCAAATCCGGTAAGTCTTGGCGACTTGAGTGAAAAAGGAACACACACCAACTTCCGCAATATTTTTAATTCATCTTGAAAAAAAACGACTTTATATTTTCCCGAAAAAAAAACAATCCTCTGTCACAAAATAAATAATTTTATTTGTTAAAACCTTTATAACAAAACGAGCTTCTGCCCGCAGCTTGGCCGGCGGGGTGGCCTATAGGAAAATAATTCAACCACTCATTTCACCCTCTTAAGGGTGGAATTTCGATAAATCCTTTCTTAGCGGATGCCTACGTCATAACATCTACCTGCATGCCAAATTTCAGCCCGATCCGTCCAGTGGTTTGGGCTGTGCGTTGATAGATCACTATGTCAGTCAGTCACCTTTGAGTTATATATATTTAGAAGATAAACAAGAGAAGAATCTTCTTCACGCAACCCGAAGCGTTCATGCATAGGTAGGTATATAGTAGGTCAACTTTTTATACTGTCACATATTTTTTTATGTAAGTAATTGCAAAAAAATTGTTTACGCATCTTATCTATTATTTATTACGGGATTATATTACTTATCGGAAGAAGATAATAAATGGAAGCGAAATTATTTAATAATATATTTTAGAAAAAGTGCACATGATATAAATTAAATACACATATCGTTGTGCGTTGGTATTTATGTGGTTAATTATACAATTATTGCGATAATTTGGATTGAATGTACCTGACGGTTGGTCTCCCTCCGAACACAGATAATATAATACTTACTATACCAGTAGACCGAACCTCGTGAACGAATTTTATTGATCACGCAAACGAACGTGAAATCAAAAGGTTATCGCTAAAAAACGCATTGCATTGTGTATTATAGACGTTAGGTATATAGGTACCGGGATTTAAGGTACTTATATTTTAATCAACTCATTTTAAAATAAAATAGTAATCGGTACATTCAATAAAATAAATAAGTAAATTCGTCATTCGACAGTTATATAAAGAATATAAAGAAGCTCTATCGTGAATCATTACTTATGTCGAGATTTAATTGATAAATAATTTTTCGTTTAGACCACACGACTGAAGTAAAACTACTTTAGTTTAGCTCTATCTATCGGCTGGTATAACTTTGTTTTTGCTTTGTTTAATGGTAATTTCGCCACCTAGACAATTGTAAATTTTCATATTACCGGACATACCAACATAATAATACAAATTTTTAATTTTGTTATGTTTACAATGGAGATGTACGTTAACCAACAACTTTCAACTTCAATTCGCCTCACCAGCTTACTCCTCAAGTCAAGCAGGCGTAATAAAATTTTTCGTCAAAAATATTGTCATTTTGTAAACATATTTAAGCACCGATTCGCGACTGATCGTCCGTCTCAAATACGAACAGAAAGAACCTAGGGTCTAAATAAATCAATAAAGAATTTGGACCCCTTTGCCTCAGCACCTGATACTGATACCTGATAGGAAGTGGTTGCGGCGACGGACGTGGACTTCCGCAAATATATAAAAAGTAAGGAAGCTTAAATAAACAAAAACGGGTTTTGTGTTCACAAAGTCGTTTCTGAATGGTTCAATCTATTTGTGTGATGATGCAGGAAGTGGCTGCAACTAATTTGCAGCTTTTTGTAGTAGGTAATACAGTACCGCGGCATACACTCATTGAGCGCTATTTGCGATTGTTCAACGTAATATTCATAGCACGTGCTGCTACACAATATTTATTATGCATTGAATTACCTGATATAAACAAATTTGCGTCATCCTAATAAAATAATACTATAATGAATGAGGATCGTATTTTCCCTGGTGATACCATAGTGAATCACCCATCACCATGATTGTACCTATTGTATTGTATCTGAAAATATTTAAACGCAAAAACAACGATCGTGTTTTGTCTTCCTGAATGATTGAACAGTTATTTTAGCATTTTCCATCTAGAACTAAGTCACGATGAGTCACCCATCATGGTTTCACTTAGGAAATATATGTTATAAGTAGGTGCATGTCGCGCACCGAAACGACGAAACTAGGGTGAAAACGACGAGGTAGGCGTCATTGTGAAGACACGTATACACATGGCGCGCATGGTCGATGGGAGATACGTACGTCAGACAAACAGACTGTAAAGTTAAAAAACCATAACAATAAAGTGTCCGAATTTTCAAATAAGGAATGAAATTTCAGTCAAAAAGTTTTCTACTAACTTTGGTTAGTAGAAAACTTTACATTTTTTTTGGACTAATTATGCACATAAACTGCGTTTTGAAACTGTGAAATTAATACAATTTTGTTGCTATCAAATTGATCGCCTAGCTGGTGATTATATTATAGACTGAAATAGAAATTTCAACTCTTTCCACTCTAACACTCATTTTCATTACCTCTGCTAGACTATTCCGTAACTTTATCTAAATACTCTACAGTTTGTATGGACTAAAAGTCCATACTAGTTACAAAAGTTCCATACAAATAGCTGTTGGTAGCTTTATAATAATAATGTTACTGTTGCCACTTTGAAAATGTATTGATGTGGTTAATAAATACTCTTCCTTTTTTTATTTTATTTTTCTTATCTTCTTTAAAATGACCAACAGAAATCGACATTCCTACTTGTCGATAAAGCATCTAAAAACGCAACAAAAAGCTTATAACGACATCATGATAGTCAAACGCTTTCTCCGGAGGGAGATATGTAAATTTGTACAACTCGGTCCACTGTAGTCTTATCGAAGTAAAAAAATTTATAATGCATCAAAATAATTTTAATTTTGATTCATCATATTTTTTTCTTTATTTTGATTAGTCAATACCGGGACCGGAGTTTAGCGTACCTATGTCATAATGTAATAGCTACTAGCTACCACCTAGTCACCTGATTGTTAGCGGTGCCTTGTGATGGTCAAATTAGTCCCTGTCGACACTGAACGCCCACGCTCCACGTGAAGCGCCTCTACTTACAGTTCCCGACTCGAACACGCCCCAACAATTGGTAAAAAGTAATGGCATAATAGCGAGAGAACTAGCGCAGTAAAAATGCATTTAATAATCTTTAGTTACAATTTATAAGTATATCTAAGTTGATTAAGTCGTTGATTGAAATATATTCTAAGTACCTGTATAAAATTCTCATAATAATATTATAACCTCGAAAGTTTGTATTATGAATGTATGGATGTTTGCCATAGTTTCACGCTCACACGGTTAGATGTATTTGGATGAAATTTGGCATATCTATAGCTTATAGATACACTGGATTAAAACATAGGCTACTTTTTATAAATAAAAAATCCTTATCCTTTTATAAGCTGCTATCTCAGACTCTTTCCCTCTCACTCTCTAAAATAAAACAAAATAAATACTAATAAACACTATAAACACTAATCGTTCCTACTATCAATAGTAGAGATCCGTTAGAATAGATAACAAGTGATCAGGCTTACCGGTGTACAGCGAGCCAACGATATCGTAAGCTTCGCCCTGATTTATTGTTCAATCGGAATTGAACCGGATCAGCTTCGCTCGCGTACTATCTGGACTGGGCAGGATACTACCGTATTGACTGGGTACCACAGAGTGTAGTGCGATATTACGTGCTTCCTAATCATCATACTAATATTATAAATGCGAAAGTTTGTCTGTGTGTTCGTTCCCTCTTAACACTACAACAGGTGAACGGATTTCAATGAAATGAGTGGAGATAGTCTGTATAGGATAGGATTTGTGCAAAAAACGTAAATATTTATTCTGAGTCTGGATGTTGTGGGACCATGGTCCTCGTAGTTCCTGGGTCCCTAGACACAGGGAATCTTAGTTAGGATCCAGGATCTATGTATGTGATCGTTGGGCGTTATTGTTATTATCATTATTTATACATCACACTAATATTATAAAGGCGAAAGTTTGTATCTGCATATGTTCGTTACTCCTTCACGCTCAAACTGCTGAATGAATTTGGATGAAATTCGATACTAAGATAGCTTACACACTGGATTAACATATAGGCTACATTTATCCCGGAAAAATGAAATTTTCCCGTGGGATAAGAAAATAATTAAAATACTTTTTATCCGCGGGTGAAACCGCGAGGCGCAACTAGTCTATAATACCACCTTGTTTATGTAGGTGTAAGACTTTAGGTAATTTATCAAATAAGTGAGTTCTAGGAACTATGAATCGTGCAGTACAATTTTGCGGCTTACTACAGTTCGTTGAAGAACCGTGATGGGGCTCAAACTCATTTAAGTCGTTATAACCAAGATATTACTAGTACTACCACCGGGGTAACCACACCTAGCTACACGAAAAGGAAGGAAGGAAGTATTAATAATAATAATGATAACGGTTATATGAATATTAAATCTGAAATTAAACCTAATATTCGTTTCCCTTTTGCCCACAACCCATCTGGAAGCACACGATATACGAATACTGAATGCTATATTATACATAACTGTAACAGACTATATTTAGTAAAAAAATGCATCGTTTGTTCCAGGGAACAGACATCAAGAAACCATGCAATTATCAAAATTACGAGTTCAAATAAAAGTTTACAATCGACTATCGAAATAACGACTGCGATTATCAAAATGGAGGCGAACAATACGCTCTCGACAGACTTGTTCAACATCTCCGAGTCTTACGATGGTTTGTTTAATGCGACTAACGTGACGTCTACGGCTTCGCCTGCAAGGTCCTCCGTGTGGATGTTCCGACTGGCCGTGAAGGTGGTGTACGCTATAGGGATCATTGGGAATGCAGCCGCCATTGTGGCGCTGCGGATGGGAGAGAGGAGAATCCGGAACAGGAAGCATCTGCTGCTCCTCACCTCGTTGGCTGCTAATGATCTGGTTGCTTTAGTAAGTGTTCCTCTGAAGTCTAGTTTTGTACATATCTCTATGTTAGTACCAATATTATGTTAATGAAATGATGCTAGCTTGTAGTTCGAACTGATGTTAAGCGACACGGCCGTAACATAACAGTAGCAGTGTCACTCAGAACTCTAACTTCAACTCGTGGTTAATGGCCTTTGTCGAGAGGTTACCACAATTTTTCCAATGTTACGTAGAATGATAGCTAATCAAACGAAGATTCGGATTCGAAGATGTGGATAATGAATGTAAAAAATATAAAGTTTCGCGTGACTCTTCATTGCGTATGTCATCCTGAGACATCAACAAAGTGTAGTAATAAGATTACTAGTTTTTTTTTTTTTAATATAAAAAGCTTTCCTCATGAGCCTCCTCGTGAGCAATGAACGTTTAACAATTTTATGCTGTCTTTTCGTAAAATTACATAAGTTCAATTTACAACAAAGGTGACAAAAATACTCGTAAAACTAATAATATCAATGTTTGAAGTATACTGACCTTATGACTGCATACACTTACCTAGATGCAGTCTGTTTAGTTCGTCTTAGCTCCCAATGCTCTCCACCGCTACCTTCCATTACTGTCGTTGAGGTAAGGCTAAAAGAGACAAAAAAAACCTCCTCAAATCACAGTTGGGTTTCCAGCTTCTGCGTGAGTATGACCAGTTGGTGTCCCACAGGTGGGCATGATGTGCGCGATGGTGGTGGGCGAGCACGTGGCGGGCGTGCAGGAGACGCGCTGGTTCTGCGCGTCGCGCGTCGTGCTGCGCGTGTTCGGCATCGGCTCCGTGTGCATCGCCGTCACCATGGCCCTCGAGCGGTACCTGGCGCTCACGCGGCCCTTCCTCTACCAGAAGGTAACTTTCATCACCTCAGCTTCTCAACACTACCACACAAAATCAAAACATTGTCTATTACGTAGCGTTCTTTGAGATCTATGGGTGATGTTTATAATTTTAAGAATATATTTTTTATTATTTATATCCACTTTAAAAAGGACTGAAAAGAAAAGGTCGCTAGCCTGAACACGGTTTTCGATAGTGGGAAAATGCCTTCGCATTTCCCTACTACCTCGGAGGTAGTAGGGAAGCTCGTTAGCTGTAGAGGGTGTGTGAGACTTGAACCCACTAAAAACCCACACAAGAGCAGTCCTCTGCCATTTATTTATTTATTTGAGTTCAAGTACTCACTGTGCTTACAGAACGATGCCAAATCGCACAGAAAGCTATTTATAAGTCTAAAATACATAAATATTCTTAGATACTAATTCAACTTAAAAATTTTAAACAAACATCCACAAACTTGTCGAGCTTTGTGTAAAATACATCTACCTCTGGATGCTGAGCAATCAGGTCGTTTATTAAACGAACAGCCTGCGCTGTCGGGGCGTACTGCGCGGTGTGCGTGCGCGCCGCGGGAGCCGCGAGCAGGCGCCGCACGTGCGGCCGCCGCGACCCTCGGGGGGGATGATCGAGCAGCGTGACAGAGTGGAAGGGTTATCTATCCTATTGTTTAATAGCAGGTAGTAGTGGATCATAACCGCACACTTTCGTCTGACCTCCAAAGTGTTGACACCCACCATACCAGCTACGAATAGGGATGGATACAGATAAGGATAATATCCAAATAATTTATTATAAAGGTACCGGGCAAATTTTTTTTGTACCTTTTCTAGCATTAGTTTATATTTAGCCTCATGAGGATCCCAAATAATCGAGTTATACTCTAATCTACTTCTAACAAATGCATAGTACAGTGATAAAATGGTACTCTTATCGTGGAATCGATAAGCTTGCCTCATCACAAAACCTAGAGATTTAGAGGCTCGCCCACAAAGGTCAACGATGTGATTGTTAAAAGTTAACTCTGTATCCAGAACTAACCCCAAATCTCTGATCTGCGTCACACGTTCAAGTGGACACCACGTATATTGTAAGGATGAAAAAATGATACACGTCTTCGGGTAAAACTGATACTCTTACACTTGGAGGCATTGAATTCCAGGTGATTAAGTTCGCTCCACTCAATAACGTTATCTATGTCTCTTTGCAAAGCTTCGGAATCTGCAGCGTTTCCTATACCCAAGAATAGTTTCAGACCATCCGCGAACCATGTGCGTTAGCATTCTACTATGCCCGGTGGTATGGTCTATGCGGCTACTTTGAAGGAGGGCAACTTTGCTCACCAAGGCCACCCCTAGACGTATGGGGCCGTGCAGGCCGGTAGAGTCTGTCTTTGACATCGTAACTATCATCAGCCTATGTTACAATAAATATCCTTGCAAATTATAAAGAAAGAACCTGACTCCATTACTTTTCAACAGTGACACGTATAACGCATTAGGCTGTGCTCTATAGTGTGGTGGTTGAGCAGGTCAGCTCAGAGCCCGGAGGCGGTGGGTTCGATTCCTGCGGCAGGACAATTATTTGTGCACAGAATAAAAGCGCAAATACTTGTTCTGAATCTGGGTGTTGTGGTACCATGGTCCTTGTAGTTCCTGCATGGGTCCTTAGACACAGGTAATCCTAGTTAGGGTCCAGGATCTATGTATGGACAACCTGTGCAATTCAGAAGGTTTATACCAACTGAGTTATTGGGCTAGTCAAAACGTATATGATGTAGGCTTATCGTTCGCCTGATGTTAAACACCGCCGCCCATAACAGATTGCAGTGTCCAAAATATAATGGAAAAACCGAGGCGGAGAACTTAACGTCAACCTAACTCATAAAGCGTATGTAACCCGGAAACATTCTGGTAGAATCTTTGAAAGGCATTCTCTCGGATTCCGTTTTAGTTCATTTGACCTTGACCCGCGTCACTCTGACATGCTCATCGTATTGATATTAAACCAATATCAAAAAGTATACCTAAATAATAATATATTCAATTTCATAGCCGCTCTCGTAAATATTTGGCCATTCTGTCAAACGTGTGTTTAACAATACAATACAGCATTTTAACACTAGTTTATATTAATATTTTACATTAATATCTCAAAAAATTACTAAGTTACAGACATTTTAAAATATAGGAATAGAAAGAAACAGTTCAAACACGCAGTGACGTCAGTTACCAGTTCTCACATTAACTCATTACTAAGCTGTGGTACCTCTATGGTAGCTCTACATACAAATCAAAATTCACACGATCTCTGTTTTGCAAGAAAGGAACAGGCGATGCCCACTCCAGAAACTTTAAAGGCGTACTACTCTATGATTTATTTACCGATTTGGCTTATTTTTTCAATTATTACATTCATATTTAAGCTACTTTATGAAAATAAATTATTTGTGCATTTTTAATAGTAGGCAAATAGCATATTACTTACAAAGCGGATGATTAAAATTGTGTACCTAATACCTAGTTCATTATTGTGGACGACGGTGAGGCGCAGGGATCCTCGAGTTGGCAATGAAATAACAAACATGGTGTGTAGCTGCTTACTTCGAACAAAAGATGCCCTGGGTACCTCTTTTGCCTGGTACGGGTTACAAGCGCTATTTGAGTACAGTTACGTGGTTTTTTCTAAACACAATATTTATTATTACTTAAAAATCCTACAAGCTATACACCATAAACTACAATTTTCCCCACGCAACTGACTACACAATAGAACTACAATTTACCTAAACATATAACCTACTTGCACCTAATTACATGTAAAGCATATGTATGAAGCTCGTGGCGGTAACAATTATTGTTTTTTTTTTGTCAAGCAGACTGGTGATTTAATTTACTATTATGATTGTAGATACCAACGGCATCTAGTTCTTACTGGGCTACATATTACATTCGTCTAATTTTACGAAAAGATTCTTAAAATTAACATTTAGTGACGTATTTGTCTGCGATTTGATGTAGTGTGTGATGTATAGGAGGTAATTTATACCCATCACAACCGACCTTGGCCTATCTGAATCAAACATGAGTTTCTTCTAGATTCGGCGCGAAATCGCCTGATTGAAAATACAAATTTTTATTCCCTAACTCTGACCAGAATAATCAGTAACCTACTTGACAGTATAGTGTGGGTAACTGAATCGTTACATCGGAATTAGGAATATAAAAAACATACCTATATCTTACTACCTAGAATATACGAAGAATGTAACCTGGAAACCAGAGTTTATCTTAATACTGAGTTAAACTAGTGATTAAATCGGCAGATTAAGCTGTCTATCTTTGCCCCGTGGGCAGCAAAGCTTGAGGTTCCCGTTATCGAGGTAATTACATGACTGCGACTACATTTGTAATTAGAAATACTGACTAATTAAAATAATGGTTTCATGTAGATGCTTAATTATATGACACGACGCTTAAGTAAAGAATGAAGTGGTCTAAGTGTAGATATACTTTTAAAGAACCACTTCGCAGGAGACAAAAGTTCTTGGATCTTGTTCTTCGTAGGAGTGATAAAACAAAAACTTGTGAACGGCAAAGCCAGTAAGTAATATTTTTCGATAGCACAACGATGTGATAAATTGTAAGCTCTACAGCTTATAGGGTTGGCCGTGTGGTCCCTGTGGTGTGCATATTGGACCACCCCATTTCTTCCCACGGGTGCCATAAAATCTACCAAAGGGAATATTCAGGGAATAGAGAGCAGCATTCATCTCGATACATTCAAATCTGCGATCACAAAGTCGCCTGCAAAGCGTGGTGATTATGACAAACCTCCTATTATAAGTGTCCGAAGTGGCGTTTTGTGAGGGAGGTCTGGGTCCAGCAGTGGACATCTTCCGGCTGGTCATGTGTGGGAAATTGTAGGCTTACAGTGTTATGTCGCCTTAGATATCGAGTACCATGTCTAAAAGCTCTCCGAGCGAGACTCGCAGTTCCTTTCCGTATAGAAACCAATAACTTCAAGCTTAGTATACTATGCTATGATAGTGATGGGATTTTTCATACATTCAAATAGGTTTTCTTCCATATCTACATTCCATAAAGCTACTAACCTAACTCCATGGCTTTATGTTTTCATTTATGTAAAAATAACCAAGCTCTCATTAAACAGTTCTTATTATATAAAGATAACTATACAAGAACTCGCTAATGTTTTGGTGGGATTAAAAAAAAAAATCAGAATTGGTTAATCTGTCTTAAAGATTAGCCCTTACACAATGCAAACAAACAAATCGTAACTTTACTTCTTTATAATATTAGTGTAAATCCTACCATTAATCATTACAAATAGAGCTGTCTGACAATAGAGATAACAATATAAATTACCTTCTGTAGAGGTACTATGTGATAAGTTTCTTGGCGATTATGTCATTTTCATCAAAGGCAAAACTACAAGCGGTCCTTATTCCTAAACCAGCAAGCCATTACGGACAAACGGTAATTGTCACTGTTAATGGTAACCAAGATAGTTATCTAGACAAAGGAATGGCATATTGTTCCTATTCAGACCACCTACCACCTCCTCTCCGACGTCAACCGGAGCTTTTATATGGGAAATTTATTGCAAATTGAAAATGTAAAGTTATTTTTAGAGAAACTTTGCATCGTTTAAAACGATAAACATTAAATTTAATTTAATTTAATTAACGTCTACATTCTTGGATACAAATAGTACTGTGCATTGTGTATTATATCATACTTTTGAAATACCTAATTGATAAGTATTAGGTACCTATGGGTACCGACACATACGTAATGACTATATATAAGTATATAATTTATCTCGGGTTCGATTCTCGCGACACGCTTGTTCTGTGTCTGGGTGTTGTGGGACCATGGTCCTCATAGTTCCTGGGTCCCTATATAGACACGGAGAATTCTAGTTTGGGTCCAGGATCTATGTATGTGATCGTTGGGTGTTATTATTATTATTATTATTATAATCTCGATCGTTTAACCTATCGGTGTAAAATTTTTGTAATCTTTATATATAATAATGAATCTCTATTTCCCTTGTTCATCGCATCACGCTTGAACGGATGGAAAATTTTCACTAATTCTCTTTTTGTTGTGTTTATTATTGGCAGAAGAAGGTTTTTATGAAAGAAAAAATTAAGAAAGTTGAGCGGAATATCAGAAAATTTTCACCACTCGGGTGGAACCGCGGGGCGCTTCTAGTATAACATATTACTAACACACAACAAACACCTATTATCATCACGCAAATGTTTGATCTGGGGAGTTGAACCCACAACCTTCAGAAGGCAGAGCTACTACCAACTGAGCTATCGGTTCAGTCAAAATATACATAGTTTATGAACATCTTATTGTATTCTCTAGAGATTTCCCATGAAAATATTTCAATTTCCGAAATAAATCGTATTTGTAACATTGGTGGTGATAAAGAAAGCAATCTGTTTGCTAACTATCACCCGAGTCTTATTATACATATAGTTGGTTACTCCTATTATACTATAATCACACTAGATAGCGGCGTGAAAGACATATAAACAAGCAACGTTTCACGTACTTATTAGGGACAAGTAGCCTAAATGTTGACCAGGATTATTATGCTTTATTTTGTTTATTAACAGCTACCATAATAAGTTTAATCAAAATCGGTATGATAGTTTTTGCGTGATGGCGTAACAAAGGGACAGACAGAAGTGTTCCAAAAATTTTCTAGATGGCGCTGTTTGGTGTTGTCAATGATAATGCATATACGGTTACGATATTTTCCGTATGCTTAGTGCTATAAGGCAAAAATCTCCATGTAATCCATAATGAATGCGTTCCGAAGTGCGTACGATCTAAAAAAGCAAAAATCAGTGCTTATTATATGTATAGATTGACAAAGTTATCCATAAACGAGCTTCTAAAATTAAGTTAGTAAGTATTTTCAAGTAGATAATGAATGAATTGGTTTCAATGTCAAGGACGTATAAAGATACGCCGTAACCGGGTCAGCTCCACACTAGCTCATCGCAAATCTCGCGTCCAAACAGTGCCATAAAGACAACAGCCACGCCGGCTTCAGTGTTCCGCGATGAGTGAAATTACGCTTCGCATTCGCATCGGAGCGAGACTTTCTCGAGCACAGGAAAATGATTTGGGTTTATTTTATCATAGTGTGAAGTGTGTAATTATTGTAACAGCTGATGGAAAAATTGTGTGTGTTCTTTTGTATTTTCGTTTGTGGGGCGAGAACATAAAAAGGGTTTTCTTGTCTTTTCACTGTTTCAAATTGGTAATCTTGAATACTTTAAGTACTTAAAGAGGCAATTCAGATAAAATTATGTAGGCATCAATAATAAGATGCTCCTAGGTGCGTACTTAAATACTTGATTACGCATCGCCTGACCTCTTCTGGAAATTCACATACAGAAAACCCCTCTGATTATAGTCTCTCTTTTTTTATCTTATCAAAAGCAAGCAATGTAAATACAATTCCGTTTATTTTATTTACATCATCCTTGAAATTGTAATTTTTTAGGATAGTCAATATGTTTAGGCTCTCTAGACTCTATATCTAGAGTATCGGCTGTCACATCACAGCTCAACATGCAGAAGAGGTCCACTGCTGAACATAGGACTCCCCCATAAAACGCACTTTGGACGATTGGATCATAGTGAGGATTTGCCATAATCCCCGCTTAATTCGCAGGCGGCTTTGTGATTACAATTTTAAAGTACTTAGGAATTCTCCTAGGTACCGGCTAAGGGAATCTTCAGAGAATGGGCAAATTCCCTTAGCCGGCTCTTCCCACGGGAAGAAATGTGTCAGTTTAAAAGTTGCACGACTTATCGCGATGCCACAATCGATATTGTATCGTGTCAGCCGTGTAATATTTCGGGTGCAGAGGTCAATAATTTGACAAAAGTTTGTTTACAGGGTGTTTGCTAATTCACACCTCGCCGACACGTGCTTGGCATATCTAGGAAATGCCAAAGAGTTCTAATTGCGCGCCGGAAGCGCTCGCCGTAACAAGCTTACGTGAAATTATGCGATGTCGGCTCTGAATCACTATTTACAACACGTTCAGATACAATGAATACGGAATACTCTGAAAAAGAACAATTATAACTGTGGTCGCCAAAACAAAAGTCACTAGTTTATGGAGATTTGCGAAAATAACTTCTCCAAATGTTTATTCCATACGCGGAATAAAGAACTCTGGCAAAAGCGACTTCCTGCAAAACTTACCGAGTGATCCATAAACTGGTGTAAAGCGCTTGCGGCGACTCAGATTTATGGCTTTGTGGAGTTCGCTCAAGACAATTTTGAAGGCATGTATAGCAAAAAGAGTTTAAGAGGATTACAGAGATGAACTTAGTGGCGGTCACTTACGGGAGCGGTGGCGAATTTTAATTAATTACATTGTTTATTGACTTGTTTACTAACTCAAATTGGAAGAAGAAAGAAATATAAATCATAAACAATGCCACGCACTCAATAATTCTGCCACAGATAATATAATAGATCGCTCATCACATCACTTGGTTCACTAATAAATATTTTGAATTTATCAATGCATTATTTTGAACAACAACAGCAACGGCCTCGGCACTTAGTCCCTGACCTACAAAGACAGACGTAGTAGAAACAATCGTGGTTCATGTTCTATAGAAAGTTAAAAGAAATAGTAAAACAATGATTGATACAAGAATAAACTATCTCAGTCACACGCGCATTTTTTAATTAAGTAGTTGGTTGGATGTGGACATAATTTTTTTGATTAGGTTGATATCTTCGAGGTAAGTATGTATACTATATAGGTACCTATATATTATAGACCGTTTCACTTGATTGTATTCCTGTTGTTTTCGATGTAAACCATTGTCAAAGCTATTTTTATGTTAATTTATTGATCGAAGTTTTGTTGTAGGACAGTTTTACGAGACAGTTGAAATGTAGGCAATTAATAGTAATTAGGCAAGTAGTCCCAAAAGTATCATCCATATTGTAGTCTAAATATATACCTACCTTAAAACTTAACCAGGGCTTATAGAATACAGTTATTGAAACTTGTTACTTCAAATTCCGCTCTATTTTGCACCAATGACTTTTCTAGTAATGTGCGGAATTCACATTCGCTCTAAAGGTGAAGGAAGACATTGTAAGGAAAATGGCAGGTTCAAGAACCACGACATTCGAGAACATAGCGGTAGATTATGATTAGTGTCCCAGCGATGATTACGAAATAAAACTGTGTTTAAAGATTAGGTAAATCTTTATTTTCCTCATCCTGCGCGTATTGTGCAAGACAATAAGTAGGTCGATGTTTTAATGTTTTCACTGGGATCTGAATTTCTAATTCACTATTCGATGTAAAGCTGTGAGCTACAAATAGAAATTAGGTCTTGGATTTAATATTTTATTCGTTTAGAAAGAAAACATTCTTGAATCAGAAATACTGAAACCCGAGCTACCTCGACGATAAGGAGCATTGTTTAATTCAACGAGGCAATGCTAATGAATCAACTTTCTACGCTGCCAACAGGTATTAGACTGGATCATTTGGGCTGTTTATTATAGGCTTCAGCAATGTATTTTATTATTATTATCCTTGCAAGGAAGAGACCATGACCTTGGCACCACCCTGAGTGTATTTTACTACAATAGCCTACAGAAATAGCTGTGTGTATATTTTTTACGTATTATTAAAACGGATATCTTAATACTTAATATTCAAACAACATAAAAGCAAGCGACAAGCTTACGATAAACTTCTCAACTATTAATTTGCCGACTGTTGTTAATCGTCGTTTATAATCGGTGGGTGCTTTGCTTTATTTTACTTATCAGAAAACTAGTTCTATCGAATCGATCAGAACTCCCAGTAGTCGAGGAGGAAACTCGAGGAAAACACTATAATTTGCAGCTGACAGTGTAGGTAACGTTTGTTGGTAAACTATGCTCGCGGAACGAGATAAGTTTTGAGTTGAAATGTGCTTAATGACGGCAATCTTCTTTGCATTAGGTTCAATGATACACGAATCCGTTGAGGAAGTAGTTTAGTTGTTTCCCACGTTTATTTGTTGCCTTCTATTACAATACAAATACTTCTACACAATGCATGTAGTTTGAGCCCAGCAGAAGACATTCTACTGAGTATCGAGTACTAATATTATACATGTATATATATGCTACCGATACTGTCCATTTGATACAGTGAAGTTTAAGTGAAGTTTTATATTGTATTGATTCTTGTATGTTTTGATACTTTTTTGCATGTGAAATTGAATATGACGGCGGCAACGTCCAGTTGTAATCTCTATGCGCAGCGGGCAGTACCGTTATTTACCCTGTAGTAGCATTTAAATTTATTACAGTGGCAACACCAGCAACTGTCATCGTTTCCCCACACATCTGGCTATAAATAGAGAGCGCTTGGTGTACTACGATCATTCTTGCGCCGGACACGGCCCTATGCGCACGCTGAAGGCTTATAGCTCTATAGTTTGCCCGCCATGCCTAACCTGGAGCCTATAAATATTTAATTAGTGCTTGAATATTTTAAAATTTGGCATCTCTCATCATTTGTACGCCTACTTAGGAAATAGGATTTATTATTATTTATTAAGTTTATACAAATAAAAAATCTTTATCATTATCAACGAAACTATTTCGCTCTGAAGTTGCATGGATGGCTGCATAGTAGAATTCTTTCACACAACTTAAAGAAAAAGTAAAGAAAAAGATATCATATGACTGTACATGAGCAGTAGTCATCATCAGCCTTTTCGCGTCCACTGCTAAACATAGGACTCCTCCACTGGGGGAGGGGGGAGGCTTGCCATAATTGTCAGTTGTTACCTATTCATCTGTAAGTTTTCAAGTGTAGCCTTGATCTGTTCCAGCAAGTGACGTACTACGTGATCCGCACTGCTCTCCTGGTGTCGTGGTTCTGGGCGGCGGTGCTGACTTGCGCTCCGGTCCTCGGCCTCGGGCTCTACTACGACGAGCGCGACGGCCGCTGCGTGCGCTACAGGAACGCTACCTCCACCACTGACTTTATCTACGCTGTATTTTATGTGACCTTTGGTAAGGGATAATCACTCTATCGGCATTTACATATGTAGTATACTTGAGTGAAAGGTGAACTTCAACAGGTGAAAGCTCCGAGTGTAGCTTGCTTACTTAAATGATGTGATGAGAGAATTACTAATGCTTTGCATCTCCACCCAACTTTGGATTGAAAATTCCCGCCATGTCAAGTCATAATATGCCATCTTCCCTTCAGCCACTTACGTACATAGCCAAAGTTTTATGATTAAGTAGTTACGAATAATGATGTACCGACCGATACATAAATTAGTTAGTATGTACTATCATTTTACACCATAACGCCATTGCCTACTTCAAAGAATACCATATTATGTTTAGACACTAATGCTTGACAGCAAAATAACATCTTGCCGAGCCAACTTAATGCGGACTACTGATTCTTCAGATTGCCTTCAATAAATTGGCGCGGAGCCAAACATAACACATTCTCGGTACAACTGCAGTAACAAGCCATAATAACGCTACCAACCTATGCCTATGCACATTTCAATTATTATATTTCTCAGCAATGTTTTTGTTGTAATAATTTAGATTGATATCTACTTACAAACTAAAGTCACTATTAGCTTAACATTATTAAAGTTCATTATTCAGTGTGCCACTTTGAACCATAAGTGTAGCGATCGTTGCACTCATTGCACTGTCGGATCGTAGAGATTGGTGAGCTGACATAATCTGCTCCGGCTCCGATTGACCGACCTTCGTGCGGTGCTCGGCTTACCTAGCTGTCCGACCGGACAGGAAACTTTACTAGTCCGCAAGTAAACTGAAGGTAATTAGTTATGGCTTGATAGTGAACTGGTGTAGAAATTCTAAGATGAGATTTCATCAACCGCGGAACAAGGCATCTTTTGCAACGAATATTCATTAAATAAAACCAGACTGAAAGGCTTCGCCACATTACACCAACGTATTTTTTATTTATTTGTTACCTGGTATTATTTTAGTATAATTGTATACCGCACCATCTCCTTCTCCTGTTAGTGTAGGTATAGATAAAAGGTATAACTAGGATTATACTATACTTTTTCTTTCAACCGATCCATCCATCCGCGAAGGAGATTGTATGAAAAGATTGTGATTGATGATAAAGATTAAGAGTCATTACCATCATCAACCGGAAGCCGTCACTGCTGAACGTAGACCTCCCAACAAGCAGCGTTGGGAGGTCCTAACCTAACCTAACGCTGCTTGCCTCTTGCATCCAACAGCTTCTTGCGATGTTGACCATGTTGTCAGCCCACCTAATAGGGGGCTAGCCTACGCTGCATCTCCTGGTTCACGGTCGCCCAATCAAGAATCAATCTTCCCAATGATTATCAAAAGGCAACTCTGATTTAAGAAGTCCTAGTACTTAGGACTGCTAATTTTATATTGTCCTGTCTTCACAACAAGTGAGCACAGAGTGTAGAACTTGGGGACCTTAAGATCAGGGTAGTCTTCTTCCGAAATAATAAATGAACGGTGGCGTAACTGCAGGAACCCTGCTGTGCCTGGTGCTGGTGTACTGCAACCTGGCCGTGATCCGCGCGCTGTACGCGATATCGGCGCCGCGGGCGGGCGCGGGCGCGGTGGTGCGCCGCGTGTCCAAGTCCAGCTGCCGGCAGCGCGAGCGGCAGCGCAGCCTGCACTGCGGCCCGCAGCCGCTGCACAACGCGGCCACCGCCGAGGAGGTCGCCTTCAGCCGGCTCATGGCCACGCTCTCCGTGCTCTTCATGATCTGCTGGCTGCCGCAGATGGTAAGTCTTCCACCAGATAAGGTCGGGTGATCGCGCTACTGCCACTAGTGAGTGTTGATAGATATGGTACCAACCGAACTATTGCCGCGTAAAACTGCACTAGTTTGGTGAATCCGACTAATAACTGAACTACCGAGCCACTAGGTCTAGACCTACAGTACCTCCGATACTGTACCTGTGGTTACTTATTTGGTCTTTTTTACTTGTTTTACATTAATTGTTTATTTGTCCATTAATCCAACAATTGTTGGATGGGTTTTTACTAGGTGTTCATCCTGCTAGCGGGAAGTCTATTTTATAACGTACACTATCATTCAAATAAATGGCTAAACATAATAAATATAGCTAAGTACCTACTTTGTCTATGAAACCCCCATATATCCATCCATCAATAATGGACAATAACAAGGATGTTGCAAACTAACTATTTATGTTCGTCATGAGCTACAAATTACGTTCAGTACTTCATATCAACATTTTTCACAATAATATGCATATGCATAATAAAATAACTTAAAACTTTACACACGTCTGATGAAAAACATGGAGGAAACACATTAATTTATCGCCCCGCCAACCATCGTGCACTTAAAATTATTGATGGTCGCAAGTTTATCCAAAAATACCACCGGAGCGCCGCGCGCCGTGGGTGGCTAGACCCCTACTTATCATTCCGCGACGCAAAAAGTTATATTCGGTGTTCTATTCTGCATAAAACCATTCGCAATTTTGACATTATAATGGACTACTCCTGACACAAGCCATTAAATCGAGCCACTTGCGGGACTGTCATCATGTATTATTCAAAGCATTCCGAAGCACAATAAAACAAAAAAGATAATGAACTTAATCAAGTTATCAGTTATCATTAAAAAAAAATTAAAGTCCCTTCTTTCACCCAGCTTCTTAATAAAACGTTGCTTCCGGTTCTCGTGTAGATAATAGGGAAGTGATTAGCAGATGTCAGAATTTGGAGCCGACTGAAGATTCCTGACTTGGTCTAGATAGCCGCAAAATATCACTGAAACAAAGTTTCTTAGCAATCACCTTTCTAATCAAATAACTAACTTATGCGATTAGAATACTCCTATAGTTATCAACGTGTGGATGTAAAGCTGTCGCGGTCCGGCCGAGATTACATTCGCGCCACGTCTCCGGCTGATCACAATCGACGACCGTTCGACCACTTAATATATATTCAACAATAGTACTCGAGAAACGCAGAGTTCCTCAAACTCGGCGACCTTGGAGCGCCATCAACAGGGTTAGAATGGCTGAGTGTTGAATCACTCACTTCTTCATTCCATTACTGTGATTTTTATAAGAGGATTTACAAAATTATCCGGAATAAATAGAATATCAGTAGAACAGAAATCTACACGGGTTGATTCAGTGTCAATATCAAAGTTATTTCGCCGTACTTTAGTTAATTTACTCATTGTAGCATTGGAGCTAGAAGTGAAAATATCAAGCAAATTCCCTAAGCCAAAGGTGTCTTATAAACTTTACTTACAGCAAAACTAGCTTTTATTAATAGTATAGTGTTATATTATCTGTGCTGTTAAATGATATTACAGCACTTACACTGTCCAGGGTAAGTACTATCATTCATTCTGTGGTCCAGAGTTAATTCACTTGCACAAGAAAAGAAGGAAGAACTCGGTTCATTTATCATTGCAGTACCACTCGAAAACTTTCATGCTACACTAAACTGAGACGCATCAGCACTGCAGAGTCTAGTTGAAGTAAAACACGCTTGACTTGGGGAGTAAGCTGGTGCAAGGTTGAAGTTGTTCACGAAGATCTCCATTGTCAACATAACAATGTTAATTTTTTATTATTATGTTGGTGTGTCCGGTGAAATGACAATTTATATTTGTTAAGATGGTGACATTAACATTAAACAAAGTTATAGGAGTGTTACGGAAGCACCACGAGCTTCACACATGCTTCACATGTGTAGGTGTAAGTAGCTATAAGTTTAGGAAAATTGTATTTTATTTAAGCGTGTTAATTTTATGTTGCATTTAAATAGCGCTTGTAACCCGTAGCAGGCAAAAGAGGTACAGAAAGCTTTCTTTGTTCGAAGTAAGCAGGTACCTAGCTGCAGTACCCTTTTGTTTTCTACGGGCCGAACCTACGTGTAGAATTAGTTTTTAGTTAATTGTTTTAGTAGTCTTTGACGAGCTTCTGAGCCGAACGCACGGTTTGCGCCAAGTAAACGTCTATCCTGAAACGCCGTGTTATTTATTGGTCCATACCCAACTCGAGGATCCCTGCACCGCAAGTCGTCTGCAAGGAGTTTTGGCAGGAAAACGACAAAGATCGCGTCACCGCATTGTATTATTTTCCAAAACTGTTATTTTCAGTATTAGTGCATAAAATTGGTGGAATTTTATTCGTTAAGTGCTGCATTACAGGCATGAGTGTAGGAAAGTGGTATAATGATAGTGAAACGTTTATTTTCGTGTTGTTTCCAAAACTCCATAGAAGCTTCTAGTAAAGATGCCACCACTTTACTAGGAGTATGACTTGACTAGACTAGACTCTGACTTGACTTGATAACTTGGACTGTGACTTGACTTGACACAAATATACATAATATTAATTAACTTGAGTAATTATCAATTACTTGACACTGGCTAAATACACAAAAGTGTGGAGCCAAAACAAAAACAAATTATACTCGCCGTCGCCGATAGATGGAGTTTAAACTAAAGAAGTTTTACTTCAGTCGTGTGATTTAAAGCACACTCGTTTTTTATAATATTTCTAGGCATGATTTTGAGGCAATGCAGTGAATACTGCGAGGAAGAGGAAAATATTTAATCGGTTCTCTGAATTGTTTTAGCAAAATAGACTTAATACTTATGTACCAATGTCTTTGTCCATATTATATTCAAGTCGTGTTCGATGAAGCAGCAGGTATTGTATTCGCATCACCATCTATTTACGTTCGACATTACGCGCCCATCTGTCGGTGGAACCACATCCGCCATTCCCAATAAAAAGATTGTCAAAATACTACCTAGAAAGGGACCTAAGGGCGTCACTATCAATCGCTTCCTTTATGACGGGTTTGGCTTAGTGTTAAGAAAACAAATTAATTAAAATAACTTTAATTTCACTATTGGAGCTAGGCTATTTCCGACATTGGAAATACCTTTACTACTCATTTTAATTAAAAGTGAAACAGTGTTTGCTAATTTGCCTCTTAATATAATACTAGAAATGTCCCGTGGTTTCGTCCACTATTTGCCCGTTTTCCAAAGGAAATACTTGATTTTCCGATCAAGATATACTAGAGGCATACACATTTCTGGTGCTACCTCCCGGTAGTGTGGTGATGTGTATGCAAAACTTTAGCCGATTCATTTGCTTTGGCGTGAACTATTACCAAAGTTAGTAGGTTCTGACTTCTGGTTCATCTAATTTATTAATGTTATTTATCGTGAATGTCAGAAGCATAATGGTTAAATGTAAATCTTCCTTGTGTACTGAGCTCAATTCAGTAAACAATATCCCCGCGGGTATGATATGCTGCGATAATAAATGGCTAAATAGCAGTTTGTAGGGTCCCGGGGGAGCATCGTTTGCCAACACTAGCCCGAAGAGTTCGTTGGAATTAGCATCAACGTTTGGTGCTAGTATATCTTACTGAATTATTGTCGGTGCGATCTATACACGACACCAGTCATTAATATTTGATATTTTAACTGATTTTGATTTATACTTTAATCGAACAACAGCTGCATGTTGAACTAAACAATGGAGAACGACGTCTCTTCTAGTGTTGCGTGCCTGACACTGTGGGGTACACAATTAATTATTATATTCAATATATATTTGATAAAACACAACATGTCTACAATACTGTGGAATACAAGTCAACAATGAAATTGAAATCTTTTCAATTGTAATATTTATTTTATTTTATTTCATCTGTGGGAGCTTACAGCTATCCTTACAAATTACATAACAAAATAAATATAGAAAGCCAATTCAAAGCCTCCACAAGTTCCACAACTAATTATTTTTAATCATAATTCATAATTATTATCTTATGGTAGTATTAATGTGACGAGGAGGTGGTGCAGGCACTATTTTATTGGTTATAGGCAAAGCGTTGGACCCCTGCCTTGCGTGATGTTAACAATTAACGTGGTCTAAAATAAGCATGCTTGCCTAGAAGATGCCCGCCGTCTCCCACCGCGGTGCTGGGCACGGTAGCAATCTAAAACGTCTGGCAGGTGGAAGTTCCTGCATGACTGTCAGCCCCCACGCGCATAGCAAATAGCGGCAGATATACATACAACAAATAACGAGTGTGCTTTAGGCCACACGACTGAAGTAAAACTTCTTTAGTTCCATCTATCTATCGGCCGGTATAACTTTGTTTAATGTTAAAGTCGCCATCTTGACAAAATTGTTAATTGTCATTTTACCGGAAATACCAACATAATAATACAAATTTAAAGTAAATTTTAACTTTGTTATGTTGACAATGGAGATCTACGTTAACCAGTATCTTTAAGCTTCCATTCCCCACGTCACGCATTCACCAGCTTACTCCCCCAGTCGAGCGTGCGTAAAAATGTTTTACTTCAACATTTTCTATTTCTACCCCACACTGGATTTGTTTCAACTTGAACTCCAATGAACTTGTCATGACCGTCGAATTTTACGAGTTGCAATTCGACATGTTTATGGAGTACAAAGTATAGGTACATTAAGAGTGTCATTGCGCATGCAGGAGCCGTCGCCGCGCTCACGAAACGTTTCATTGTCTCGACTAATGGCCAGCGAATGCGATAACAATGATTTCATCGACTCAGCGACGGTCGTTATTGTTTATCTCCAACTGATCCGGTGACCATCTATCGGCGGTAAACAAATGCATGTTCCATTGTTTACCTGTTCTATCATTCACTGAGTATTAATACCTAGGCACCTATGAGTACCGTTTACTGAAACGAATAACGGTGTGATAAAGAAAAAGCCTGTACCCAGCAGTGGCTCGATACAGGCTAAAATAATTATGATGTTGATTCTACAGATGGTGTTCTGTGGATTCGTAGTGTATTTCGTTGTTTTTCCACCCACAATTGACTGGCCTGAAAGCTCAGTTGGAGTAACCCAGCCTTCTAAGCTGTAGGTTGTGGGTTTCATTCCCACGACACACATTACAAAAAGTGCGGACCTAAGTTCCGCACTCCGCCACACGGTCGCCTTCCACCGAACGCTTGTTGCCGTCCACAGGTGACGTCAGCGCTGTACCTGGGGCTGGGCCCGGCGTGGTGGCCCCGGCTGGGCCCGCTGGCCAACACGTCGGACGTGCTCATGCTGCTCAACTACGTGCTCGACCCCGTGCTGTACGTGCTCATGCGGCGCCGCCGGCCGCTCGCCGCGCTCTGCCGCTCCGTGGCGGCCTGCTTCAAGCGGGTTCGTACTCCACTCCTGCAGCCTCTCACCGCGGCACTGCTCGTTATAGTACAACTTGTACAATTTTATGCTTGAATGGACCCACGATTGACAACATCTCACCTGATGGAAAGTGATGATGCGGTCTCTATTGGAACACGTTTGTTCGTGATGTGCCTATAAGCAGGAAGTGCATCTTTCATATATTTGACTGGCCCGATAGCTCAGTTGGTAGTATCCCTGCCTTCTGAACTGCAGGTCGTGGGTTCGATTCCCACCCAGGACAAACATTTGTGTGATGAACATCGATGTTTGTTCTGTGTCTGGGTGTTTATACTGTATTCCATGTATGTATTTACAAACAAAAAGTATCTAAGTATTGTATCAGTTATCTGATTCCCATAGTACAAGCTTTGCTTAGTTTGGGGCTAGATGGCGCTGTGTGAAATGTCCACACATATTTATTATTTATTTATTATTATTATTATTTCATGCACTACTCAGTAGTTTGAATAATGAATGAACTAGCAGAACGCCATTTCTCCCCGCGGGTGCCGTAAGAGACGGCTAAGGGAATGAGAAACTGTATTCTCCTTGGTACTTTGAAATCGTCTGCGTGTGATTATGCCGTAACCACATTCAAATTCAACATAAACACATTCATTAACATCATTACGCATTACGTATAGAAATAAAGTAAGTAGGTGTTTACTTACTAACCCCCTTGTAATCTGAATGATCGTGTCCAGGGCCACAAGGCGTCCACGGAGTCGATGTCTATAAAGACGTCGTGCTGCCAGCCGGACAGCACGCTGGTGGTGAGCGACTCGGGCGCCGAGCTGCGCCCGCTGCGGCCGCTCGCCCACCCCGCCCTCGCCCTGGCGCTCGACCACTGAGCCCTGGCCGTGCTTCGCAGTATAAACGGATTCCGCCAATACTGATACTTAGTCAAACTTAATGAACTCCAGGGTGCAGGGGTTGATATCATTTATAACTTTATAAAATTGTTGTAATATCATCGATGGTAACCAGATATGTTCAAAAAATTTACACATGGCGCGCGTGAAGACCAAAGACGTTTTTCTGTTCGGTTCGGATATTTGCTGAACGATTTTAAAATAACATGCTCTAATAAAGAGGTAGGAGAGTGATTTGATAGTAACTTATGCATAATTATTCTATTGGTATTAAATGGTTTTAACATAATATTGTACCTAAACTTAAACTTGGGCGTTGTCAGCGCTAATGTTTCCTAGCGTTGCACTTAAAGCGAAATGGGTTCCAGTCAAATGAGTAACAATTATTTTACCCTGGATTACAGTTGTAAATATAAAAAAAATCCTAATTGCGCAACCATCCTTTAGAGCAGCAAAGTTTCAATGACATATTATTTGTAATTACTGTAAATACGGAACACGTGTATAAAATAATCTACCACAAAAACAAAGATCAGTAGGTAATATTAACCAGTCATTTCCTAATACGTACCTACATAAATAATTGTTGTATGTAATGAGCACCAATCATGACAAATGCATACATTCTAGTCGCAGTACATACCAATATTTTATAACCAAGGAATAAAATGTTTTAATTAATCTAATTAGCTAAATGAATAAGTACAAGTAAGTTTACTTATAAATTTATAAATAGTACCTACCTAATGGTGTATATAACCATGCACCTATTGTGTATACCTATACATGTGAGACAGACCTAACATCTCGATTTATTAACAAATATAGGTAGTAGATAAGCGGATATACTTATGATTGTTGTACAAATTATTGCATAATAATTATTGTTAACAGACCACAGAATTAATAATTAATTATAACTAGGTTGATATTTATATATATTTATTATTTTTCTGTGTCTGGGTGTTATATTGTATGACTGGCCTGATAGCTCAGTCGGTAGTAGCTCTGTCTTATGAACTGTGGGTTGTGGGTTCAATTCCCAGGACTAACATTTGTTTGATGAACATAAGTGTTTGTTCTGTGTCTGGGTGTTATATTGTATTCTATGTATGTATTTACGAACAAAAAGTATATAAGTATGGTATCAGTTATCTGGCTCCCATAGTACAAGCTTTGCTTAGTTTGGGACTAAATGGCGTTGTGTGAAATGTCCACATATATTTATTTATTTATTTTTATTATTTTGTTAAACACATTACAATAAAAAATATGAAAATATATAAAAGTTATATAATATTACATAGAACTCGTATGAAGTGGTAGATATAGTGATGAATATATATATAAAATACATTTTTGATTTAATATATTTATTTCAATTAAATACGTGAAGAGCTAGTCGTTTAACTGATGTTAAGCGTCACGGGCACCCATAACAACTGCAGTGCCACTCGGAACTCTAAAATATTATTGTAGATACGTATGTATTAATTTACAATAATACTCATTTATCTAAAAAGGCTATTGAATGTAGCAGTGTATAGGTATTACAGTACCTAATGTTAAGGACGTAAATATAAGTTAATGAAACAAAACTTATTGTAATTAATTGTTTTAATTTTAAGATGATATTTTTATATTTTATTGATCTAAGGTAAATAATAATTAAGAAAATAATAAATATTGTGCAGTACTATGTACCTACCTATATGGTGAAGTGTTTTATTGATTTACCTACATAATTAAACGTCTAACATTACACACATCAGGATAATTAATAATATAAGATACATGTAAATATGGGTATGAAAAAAGCTTACGTACTAACCTTTTTAATTATATAAACACAACAGTGGAATACATATAACCACAAAGGTTATATATCATAATATTCTGATACTATAGCCCATGGTGGAATGGAATAGCTATTAAGTGTTTTCTGCTGTTTTAACTTAACCTATTTCAAACTTTCAAACTGATTCTAAAAATGTTTATTGACATCTAAGGGTACGAATCCAAAACAATATTTAGGTAAATGATGGATCAAACATTTGGAAGAATCATGCGTCTAAGATCAAACAACAGAATTTGTAAAATAATAATAACGCCCACCGATCACATACATAGATCCTGGACCCTAACTAGGATTTCCTGTGTCCCTAACCCAGGAACTACGAGCACCATGGTCCCACAACACCTAGACTCAAGTATTAACCATTTTTTTCTGTGCACAAATACTTGTAATGCTGCGGGAATTGAACCCACCGCCTCCGGGTTACGAGCCGACCTGCTCAAACACCACACCGCTGAGGCTGTAAATGTAATAAAATAAAATAAAATTAGGCTTCACTGGGCCCAGGTCGGCTTCACCGTGACTATACTCTACTAACTAGACGTGGATATACATAACTTGAAAATAAATAATATATCTAAACTAATATTATAAAGAGGAAAGATTTTTTTATGTTACTGAATGATGTGACGAGCTAGTCGTTCACCTGATGTTAAGCGCCGCGGCCGCCCATAACAGAACAGTGTCACTCGGAATTCTAAAACATAGTTTCGCGCGACACTGCACTGCGCACCTCATCCTGATCCCTGATACATCAGCACAGTCTGGTAATAAGATTACTCGACTGTGAGATCAGATCATAAAGTCTCAATTGCCCAGTAATTTCACTAGCTACAGTGCCCTTCAAACCGGAACACAGTAGTGCTTGCACACTACTGCTTGGCGGCAGAATAACTACCAAAGCCTACATTATCCTTGATGAACATGGGCGATAGAATATATATAAAATACCCGTGCGAAGCCGAAGCGGGCCGCTAGTTAATAATAAAATGATAATGCACTGACTAAATACAAACATTGTATGAAGTTAATATGAATAAAAAAAGTTACGTGACGGCATTTTGACAGATAAAGCCTGACATCAACAACTTACAGTTTTTTGACTGTCAAACTACGATTATTTCAAAGTCAACTTTTAGAAATTCGGGAAATCGGAACGAAATGGAAATGTCGGAAAAAGCTGCTGAAAGCGTCGTCCGTGTCGTCGATTCTGAAATTCAGAAACGTGAACTAATGTAAAAATGTTTCCAATATCTATTTAATCATTCGTGGTCATTACTCATAGTTGTTGTTGGCTTTTGCTTCAATTTTGCGACAAGTTTTTACACCGGGATAATGTCGAAATGGTATGTCTTTTTTCCATGGTGAATCACGCTTAAATCTTTAAATATGCCGATATTGGTTTATATCAGCTTTTCTTAAACACTCGGGCTTCTCTAGCCATCGTTTTACATCTGTTATTATCTCACTCTAGCCGGTAAAATGCTATCTCGCTGTGTCCGACAAAAGGAGCTTTTCTCCGATGTTTCGTTATATATCACCTGTGATTACCTATATTATTTTATCAAAGGATATCGCTTCCTAAGAGTACCAGAGCTGGCAGGCTGTAAGTAAGGCTTACAACCTACAGCTGCTGGCTGTGCTAAATAAAAGTCGGTAAGCATTTAGCAATTTAAACTGATGCGGGCGCATTTGTGTGCCTGCAGGCAGTCGGAGCGCAGCATCCACGAGATGTTGAAGGATACGCCGCCGCTGCGCGAGTCCAGCGACTCCATCACATCGGGGACGGAGGCTAAGTTCCCCACATCACACTCCATGCCCTTCACACCTACATATGGTGAGTAATTTTATAGATTAGTTAGTATTTAATTAGTGTTACTTTGCCTTTTCCTGTAAGTGGTTTTGTTATTGGTTGTAGATTATAATATATATTGTTTGGGGTATGTTAATACTGGCCATCTGGGTTGTTTGAAGATATTGGTTGTTAAACCATGTTGGAGTGTTTGGGAGCTTTATAATATTGCAATACATGGAACTACCTTAATTCAAAATGGTAATGTGGATGGAAATCATTTAGAAGATATATTAGTTAAATGCCTGTATGCTGTGGAGCTGTCACCAATAATGTTGAATATGAGACATTTAGATGTCCAGATTGGGGTATGTTAAATCGATAAGTTTCATGTTATTTGGTCCAGGATCTATACACAACACATATATAAGTTTATTGGGTGTTATACATTTTATTTATTCCTAATAAGTTTACAGACCCCAGCTACAATGCCCTTTTTAACTGAGACCAATTTAGGGAGACTATCCTTTAAAAGGCCTCAACCCTGAAATCATTTAAGCATATTAAAATCTTTAGAAGTACTATTGTAGTCTACTGTAAACTGTTCTGTTTTATTCAATCAAGAGTTCACACTGCTCTTATATGCACCTCGCCTACACATATATGCACCTAGAAACAGAACCAGATCATCATAATTGCTATAAATTGATCTGAATCATACTTAAAGTGGACTCAATTTGATTGAATTCACTGTAGGTATTTATATTGATAGACCATGACTCACTAGAGAAGTGTATTTATATTGATAGACCATGACTCACTAGAGAAGTGTATTTATATTGATAGACCATGACTCACTAGAGAAGTGTATTTATATTGATAGACCATGACTCACTAGAGAAGTGTATTTATATTGATAGACCATGACTCACTAGAGAAGTGTATTTATATTGATAGACCATGACTCACTAGAGAAGTGTATTTATATTGATAGACCATGACTCACTAGAGAAGTGTATTTATATTGATAGACCATGACTCACTAGAGAAGTGTATTTATATTGATAGACCATGACTCACTAGAGAAGTGTATTTATATTGATAGACCATGACTCACTAGAGAAGTGTATTTATATTGATAGACCATGACTCACTAGAGAAGTGTATTTATATTGATAGACCATGACTCACTAGAGAAGTGTATTTATATTGATAGACCATGACTCACTAGAGAAGTGTATTTATATTGATAGACCATGACTCACTAGAGAAGTGTATTTATATTGATAGACCATGACTCACTAGAGAAGTGTATTTATATTGATAGACCATGACTCACTAGAGAAGTGTATTTATATTGATAGACCATGACTCACTAGAGAAGTGTATTTATATTGATAGACCATGACTCACTAGAGAAGTGTATTTATATTGATAGACCATGACTCACTAGAGAAGTGTATTTATATTGATAGACCATGACTCACTAGAGAAGTGTATTTATATTGATAGACCATGACTCACTAGAGAAGTGTATTTATATTGATAGACCATGACTCACTAGAGAAGTGTATTTATATTGATAGACCATGACTCACTAGAGAAGTGTATTTATATTGATAGACCATGACTCACTAGAGAAGTGTATTTATATTGATAGACCATGACTCACTAGAGAAGTGTATTTATATTGATAGACCATGACTCACTAGAGAAGTGTATTTATATTGATAGACCATGACTCACTAGAGAAGTGTATTTATATTGATAGACCATGACTCACTAGAGAAGTGTATTTATATTGATAGACCATGACTCACTAGAGAAGTGTATTTATATTGATAGACCATGACTCACTAGAGAAGTGTATTTATATTGATAGACCATGACTCACTAGAGAAGTGTATTTATATTGATAGACCATGACTCACTAGAGAAGTGTATTTATATTGATAGACCATGACTCACTAGAGAAGTGTATTTATATTGATAGACCATGACTCACTAGAGAAGTGTATTTATATTGATAGACCATGACTCACTAGAGAAGTGTATTTATATTGATAGACCATGACTCACTAGAGAAGTGTATTTATATTGATAGACCATGACTCACTAGAGAAGTGTATTTATATTGATAGACCATGACTCACTAGAGAAGTGTATTTATATTGATAGACCATGACTCACTAGAGAAGTGTATTTATATTGATAGACCATGACTCACTAGAGAAGTGTATTTATATTGATAGACCATGACTCACTAGAGAAGTGTATTTATATTGATAGACCATGACTCACTAGAGAAGTGTATTTATATTGATAGACCATGACTCACTAGAGAAGTGTATTTATATTGATAGACCATGACTCACTAGAGAAGTGTATTTATATTGATAGACCATGACTCACTAGAGAAGTGTATTTATATTGATAGACCATGACTCACTAGAGAAGTGTATTTCACTAATAAGTTTGTCTATGAGAAAAATTGTCTCAGCTGTGACTTGTACTCTTTGATTTGGGTATTTATGTAATCAAATTATGTGATGAGCTAGTTGTTCGAATGTTATTATATGCACATGACAGCGGCAATACCAATCAGAACTCTGTAAATTATTTTATACAACTGTCTATAAGAATTTATAAAGTTCTGATTGGAACTCCATTTCTGAACATAGACTGTTGTGCACAATAACATTGCTATACTGAGATCAGGTCTTAAAGTTTCATTTCCTAGCCTGCAATTAAAGCTACAATGCCCTACAAGCTGGAACACAGAAGTTGTTCCACTACCAATTGTTGGTAGGTCTTATAAATCAATGAATTGTGTTGCTATAGAAACTTAGCAATATTAGTTTTAATAATTGTACATCTTGTTATTGTATCTGATGCCCTAGATACAGGTTCTATAACCTTACATGGGCATTGTTAGTAGCAGCTGTACAATATTATAATATCTTTTAATGTATTATTAGCTTAATACAACCTGAACGCTGAACTGACTACATCACATGCAGACACACATGGAGGCAGAACAATCAGGATGCGGGCTTGGTTGTCGGGTTTTTGAAAGTGATCACCATACTCTGAACTCTAAGTGTACTCTATTCCAGGTGATGCGCAGAATGGTTCAGCCCCCGGCACCAGCACGCTGGTCCGCGCGGGGTCCTCCAAGCTGGAGTCGCTGCGAAGCTGGGGCGTCTCCACCTACAAGTGCACCAAGCAGATACTCTATGAGAAGCTCGGGAAGAGTTCGAGGACCGTCGATACCGGTAAGTGGGGTAATCGAAAATCGTGTCAAGTTTTTCTCTATAATCTAACTAAAAACTTAAATTCAAATAATTTATTGTAAATGGACTAATTTTAGCACTTTTATTAGTCAAAACACAATATTACTAAACAAGCAACGAGGGATAATTACGCGTACGAGAGGTACACAATACAGACTAGTATTTTTTATCGTTAGATAGGCTTGCGTTAGAGCACTATCGCACTTGATGGTAAGTAACGATGCGGTCTAGGATGCAACACGCTTGCCCAGAAGATACCCGTTCACTCTCGATTTGAAGACTCCAAGGCCGCAGTTGCAAACCGGATGACAAGGTTGCGGCGCACAGCGCAGTAAGGTCGGTCGGCCCGCAGAGCTGGAGGCGCAGATCGCGGCGCTGCGCGACACGCAGCGGCGGTACGCGGCGCTGCTGCGGCTGAGCTCGGCGCTGGCGGCGCAGCTGGCGGCGGCGCTGGGCACGGCGCGCGCGCTGGCCGACACCTTCGCCGAGCTGGCGCAGCGCTCGCCCGAGCTGCGCGCCGCGCTGCTGCACAACGCCGACACGCAGCGCGCGCTGGCGCGCAACGGGGACGCGCTGCTCGCCGCGCTGCACTACTTCAACAGGTGCCTTAACGAAACCTTGTGCACCGGAACTTCTCTGCGCACGCTTGAGGAGGGGAGTAAGCTGGTGACGAGGCTGGCAAGGCGATCGGAAGTTGAACTTGGTTCTCGTAGATCTCCATTCACAGCATCATATAATTCAAAATTTGTATTATTATGTTGGTATGTCCGGTAAAATGACAATAATTAACAATTTTCAATATGGCGACGTTAACATTAAACAAAGCAAAAACAAAGTTACACCGGCCGATAGATGGAGCTAAACTAAAGAAGTTTTACTTCAGTCGTGTGATCCAAAACACGCTCGTTTTTTTTTAATTCGCAGCTTTATTAATTTCCATAAATGTTTTTCAAAAATCACTATAATGCTACATAAATATCCCCTATATTTATGGGAAACTTGCGTGGCAGGTCACTTCTATTCTATTTTAGAGGAGTAAAGCCGTTTGACGACATTCTTTAGTTATTGTTTACAACCAATAAATAAATTTGTGATATATGTAATTGTCTCTATTAAATTTATTTATTTATTTGTTTAATGGATAACTAACAGGATTGAAAGCCAATTATTATTACATATCCTCACGGACTAATATAGTTGGGTATGTGAAAACCACTGGAACATTCATTCATCCATTTTCTACCCACTACAGGCCATAAACCTCAGGCTATTCATCCTTTTCTTGAGTATTGTCCAAGTTTTTCCTGCAAACGCTTCATTGTCATCTTTCTACCCATCGTGGTCTTCCACGACTGCGCGTCGATTCCACCTCCCACCACCACTGCCAACCAAATGCCTCATCTCCGATTGAGTTTCTTAGTTATACAATCCAATGTATTCCAATTGGTCGATCTTCGGATTTCCGTATTTCGTAGGTGTCGTATATGATGCCTAACATAGCATAGCAAATTCCATAGACCTTTATGCGACTCAAATTTTGTACCCATGAACCTAATGTATCAATCTACCTGGACAGTTAAGGTCCAGGAACTATGTATGTGATCGTGGAGCTTTATTTATTATTTTTTACTAGATTATCAATTATTGACATTAGCACTAAACCTCCGCAGCTCGTTAAACACGCTGGCCAACAAAACAATAGAGGACACGTTGCAAACCGCGCGGCAATACGAAGCGGCGCGAATCGAATACGACGCATACCGCCGCGAACTGGAGGCGACCGCTGGGGCTCCCGGGGGCTCCGTGGGGGCTGGGGGGGCTGGGGGACCGGACGGGCCCCTGGTGGAACGCACGCGGCAACTGTGGGCGGTGTACGAGAGACTCCGGGACGACTCCGCGGTGAAGCTGCAGTTGTTACATCAGAACCGGGTGAGCTGGGTGCCGAGTTACGCCTTTGGACCGGCTCGAAGTCTTAACGACCAAGTTGGATGGTTTTAGTGATTGTTTTGTGTACCGGTTAGGCTTTTGGAATCGTGGGAAGTTGGAAAGTTTTAGTAATTGTTGTGTTTAGTATACTCGTTAAAGCATTGGATCCTGTAAGATAGTTGGAATCAAAATTCTTTGGTATTTGGCTGGATAACTACAAATGAAAAATAACTCATACATACTACACTTTTATTAATGATAGCTACAGTATTTTATAATCTGTGGTAATAGGAGGAAAGAGCGGTTCCTTATAGTGCCAATGGTGTTTTAAACTGTTGTTTGTGTCCAGGTGAAGGTGATGAACAAGCAGCTGGTCCTGTTCCACAACGCAGTGTCCGCGTACTTCAGCGGCAACAGCGTGGCGCTGGAGGCCGCCGTGCGCCACTTCACCGCCTCCCCGCCCCGCCTGCCGCCCGCCGCCTCCCCGCCCCGCCTCCCGCCCGCCGCCTCCCCGCCCCGCCTCCCGCCCCCGCACGCGGACCACTGATCCTCGCCGAGCCCAAAGCAAGGCTAAATGGGGTATTCACCCGAATTATTTTTATTGCATAAATTAATATTATTTTATTATTTGAACGACTGCAATGTGATTTACCGTTTGCCTAATCTGTGGCTGCAGATATTCTACCTGAAACACCATTTTTCATTACTCATTTTTCAAGATCATAGTAACTATTTATATTATTATTATTAAACTAAACTATATTATTATTATTATTATAGTTACTTTGGAAATTTTCATATTAGAAATGAAATTTCTCCTGTTGCATTGCAAACAAAGTTCCATAATCACCCCGCTGATACCCCAAGATGGAGGCTGTTGAGAATACCTGCTTTAAAAATTTGCTTTTTTCTATTGTATGTAATTATTGTCTTCCTTACCAAGGATTTAAGTATACTTTGGCCAGATACAATGACAGTTAAGAAAGTCATCTTTTTCTAAAATTGTAATCATTTGAAGTAAGGCCTACAAATTTTCAATGGTTTACATGTGCATATGTTGAGAGTTGACAAGTTTAACAAACCTTAAACATTTTATGCAATTACATAGTATTTAATAGGTTAAAAATAATTTAATCTCTTATCTATATGGATGTCAACCATGTTTCCCACCGCTACTAGTTGAATGATGTAAATGGCGTAGCACTTGACATTCTGTAAATATTATCCACTGTAACTGTAACTAGTTTCGTGTATTTGGATGAAGTGTGTGAAATTGCCTGAATGTAGCGAGAGAACTAATCTTGAAATTGCCTGAATGTAGCGAGAGAACTAATCTTGAAATTGCCTGAATGTAGCGAGAGAACTAATCTCAATAATTACTGTGTGATAAATGACCGTAGCTTATTTTTTTAATATTGTAAAATATGATCTGCTTTGACCAAATTATAAGAATATTTTTATTAAAATATACTTACTTACCTACATAATTTAGAAAAAAAAAACTATTATAACGTATTTAGTCCTAGTTATTGTATCATTCCAATATTTGCCCTGACTTGCCAATATCTTGCTTATCTTAATAAGTTTATGTGATATGAAATGTGAACCTTTTTAGATTTGATTTTTTTTGAGCGTTTGAGACACGAGAGTTGGCTTAATTTTAGCTCAGGGGTACCTTCCGCAGTGACCACATAACAAGCTTCTGTGTTCAAATTGTAATAATCATAAAGTACTTATGTATTGTTATTATATTGACACTAATTTTGTATTATCATCACTAATTGATATATTTTTAATGTAAATTGTATTATAATAAGGGCAGGTCTGAACCTGACATAGTGTACTTACTGTTTTTAAAATGTTTGTTTATACGGGAGGTCGCCCGCGGCGACGTTGCAGCGATGCAGCCGAGAACGCAATACAGTTGCTAATCGTCACGTCATCACGACACAGCATCGCTGCTGTCACTCCCCCGCTGTTCGTTTACCCGAAATGCGACCAACTGCCTAAACTAGAGATGCGCGCGGTAGCAAAACGCGCTTTTGAATGGCCACAAAAAGTAGTAACGGGCGACCTCCCTAAATTGCTGGATCAGTGCTGATCCTGCAATTCAGGGATGATCCTGATCCTTATTGTTAATGGCTTGTATGGAGATAGGTTGTTTGTAAGACTGTAGCCACAAGACATGGTGCAATAACATTGTCACCGACAGTCAATATTATGATCTCCTATGATTTCAGGGAGATTATGGTGATACACATTTGTGGCTGCACCATTATATTGTTATAACTAACTGACAATATGTGAAATTATGCATAGAATCTTTACATTGGTTGCCTGTGGTTCTACCGCTTGCTCCTGCTGGTAAAACCATAGATTAAATGATTTTTAGTAGTTATAGGCCAATTTTTTGTCATGATCCTATTCATTTTATAAAGCCTAATTTATTTTCTTTTTTTATGGTATTAATACTCAGGGGTAATAATGAACACATGCAATGTATTTTATTTGTAAAAAAAAACTAAATTTGAAAAATGTCTCTGCTGCTGCCAGTGGGATGAAGTAGAGCCACAGACAATCAAATAATATTTAACTAGCTAGTCAAACGTTTAGTTGAATATTAACATATTTATTTAAAGTATTTTAGTGAAACAATTTATACACTGTAGGTATTATAAGTTGACAATGTGTTTATCATGTTTTTATTGAGTGTAATATAGATCACTTGCAATTTTGAAATGGTTTTTATTTATTTTTACTCTATATTTTCTATGACTAGGTATGTGTTAGCTACAAAACATAAAATAATTAACCAACAAAATATTGATGAAAAAATTGTAGATGTCTCCAATGTTTTAATAAAAAACAATCCTTAAGATAAGTTTATAGAGTAGGTAGTATTATACTCTTTATAAGTTATTGTGGATTATAACTCGGGGTCAGCAATCATTTCTTCAAAGCCATGCCTGTGCTTGCTTCAGTCACTTAGCACTACTGTGTGTGAGTAAACACTTTGATAATAGACAAGATCGCATACTGTGCCCTATGCCTTCACAACTTCCTTGTCTCCATCTTCTTTGATTATTTCCTCAGATTCAGCTTTGAACTTTTCCTGTAAAAAGAAAAGTTATAACTTCCAATGCACAAATCGAAAAACCATGAATCACATACAGTATGCAACCTAAGCTTGCCTAACCTAAACTTTTTACAATGTGAGTTTACTGTTTTTTTATAAATCATTATATCAAATATATGGGAATTATAATTACCAAGTCATAGATGACCTTGACCACCAAGGAACAGCTTGGACAAGTCGCCACTTCTTCTCCACCCATTAATTCTTCCTAAAATTTTTTAATGTAAGTAGTATTTTAATAAATTCGTATAAATTTGAGTAGCAATGTTGTTGAGTCATTTGAATGTAGTCATAGGTTTCATTATAGATCCCTCACACTCAGATCCACTAATGTCTAACCTTGCTAATTTGGAACCGGTCGCCGCACGGACAAGGGTAGTAGTACATGTCCTCATCTTCATCATATTCAAAATCTTCAATCTCTATCTCGTCATGAAATATTGTCATACTTGCATTGGCAGGTTTTTATTTTTCTTAAACAAGTTTCCTGCGTTTTCTTACCGTTTCCTTTCTTACGTACGGGCTCCGTATGTATAAAAGTATTTTGTCACTTGTGGTTACGGGCCTTACGTGGGCTTTACTTACGGCCGGGACCTACTTGTACATAATACTTTATAAATTGTTATTTGGGCCGTACTGTGTAACCGCACTAAATGAATTGTATTAATTATTACTTATTAGTATTAGTATCACATGCTTTTTATTTTTTTGTTTGGCTCCATACTTTTGTTTATTTAGCCAGTGTCAAGCAATATAATATAATTCAAGTAATCGATAATTTCTCAAGTTACAGACGTAATGACATTTCATAATACATATATACATACACATATATATATATATATATATAAGCACTTAACAAATAAAATACCACAAATGTTATGCACTAACACTGAATATAACACAAGTTTTGGAAAATAAATACAGATTACAGTGCAATGCCGCTCTTTCTCGTTTTCCCGCCAAAAACAATAACATACTTTTTTTTAGTTTTGGCTCCACACTTTTGTGTATTTAAGTAATTGATTATTAATTTTTTAATTTAACATAGAATATTTTGCAGTACATATATCTTATCGCTTAAACTTATGTTTTTTTTCAGTGTTAGTCCATAAAATTGGTGGCATTTTATTCGTTAAATGCTGGTACTACTACTGGGTACAGGCATGATGTGGGAAAGTGGTATAATAATAGTGAAACGTTTCTTTTCGTGTTGTTTCCAAACTGACTAGACTAGGACTTAACTTGATGACTTGGACTGTGACTTGACTTGACACATATTAGGTCTTTACCTATGAAATTGCCGTTTTGTTTGAAAAAAGTTAAAGTATTTTTTTTTCGAACTTATTTATTTCTTTAATTCAAAGTAATCACCCCTGCAATCAATGCATCTTTGCCAACGCTGTGGCAGTTTATAGATGCCCTTCTTGAAAAAATCAGCAGGACGGGAGACAACAAACTCTTCAAAGGCGTTTTGTACTGCCTCTCGGGAATTGAATTTTTTTCCCGCTAAAAAGTTGTCCAAATTTTGGAAAAAGTAATAGTCGGTAGGCGCAAGATCTGGTGAGTATGGCGGATGAGGGAGAGCTTCCAAACCCAACTCATGCAGCTTAGAGACGGTCTGTTGTGCAGTATGGGGTCGCGCGTTGTCGTGAAGTAGCAGTGGAGACGACCGATTGACCAAAGCTGGTTGCAGACGTGTGAGTTTCGCCATCATTGTGGTCAGTTCTTCAATGTACACATCTGCAGTAATGCTCTCGCCGTTTTGTAAAAAGCTATGATGAATCACACCAGCACTAGACCACCAAACTGTGACCATCACCTTTCTAGGGGTCATTTTTCGTTTTGCACATTGCTTTGGTACCGAACCAGGATCTAACCAACTTGCTGAGCGCTTTCGATTGTCAAAAAGAATCCATTTTTCGTCGCACGTAACAATTCGGTTCAAAATTCCTTCATTTCTGTGCCTGTTAAGCAGCGCAAGGCAAGTCTCGACGCGTACGTTGCGCTGGCGATCGTTAAGTTCGTGGGGCACCCATCTATCAAGCTTTTTTATCTTGCCAATCTGTCGCAAATGGACCAATATTGTGTTGATGCTAACATCAAAAGCTGCTGCTAGCTCAGCTGTAGATTGAGATTCATCAGCTTCCACAATCGCCTTTAATTCATCATTGTTGACCAAAGTTTCCGGACGACCACGAGATTCATTTTTCAAGTCAAAATTCCCAGAACGGAACCGAGCAAACCAATAACGGATTGTACGTTCGTTTGTACAGTTCTCTCCGTAAACGTCGTTGATGTTACGTGTCGTTCGTGCCGCGTTGGTGCCACGACGGAACTCATATTCCATAATTACACGAAATTTCAAAGTATCCATTATGAGGAAAAATGTTGAAATGTAATGAAAATACAACGCTAATCAATAAACAAAAGACTTATATTGTAAATAGAATGTCATATTTTTAAAACAAAATTAATTTGAATTTAGAATTCATAGCCAATCAAAACTTTTTTTTGTTTGAAAAAGTCTGTACTGCAATACGGCAATTTCATAGGTAAAGACCTATTATATACATATAATATTTATTATTTTGAGAAATTACTTGTCACTGGCTAAATGGCACACAAAAGTGTGGAGCTAAAACAAAAAAAACCAAAAGATTGGTGTGATCACGTCAGATGTCAATGTCATGAGTCAGAGTTTGAGTACGGGCACGTCACACGTCATTTGACATTTTATTTTTCATCATTCATTCATTTTTGTGGGGGAGGATGATCGTAAACGCGGTGGTCTCACCAAATTTGTTATAGAATAACTCTGAAAAGTGGTATAGTGTGTGAATTTGTGCCAGTGCTGTCGATTATTTATAACTAAATAGAGTACCAAAGTTACTACAATGTTCAGTTGGCTGAAGAAAGAAGGCGAAAAGACCGAAAGCATCGAAAATGTCGTGGAAGGTCTCAAAAGAATTTACAAAACGAAACTGCAGCCGCTGGAGTTGCATTACCAGTTCCACGACTTCCACTCGCCTCAGCTCGAAGACCCCGACTTCGACGCGAAGCCGATGATCCTGCTCGTCGGGCAGTACTCCACCGGTAAAACCACTTTTATCAAGTACCTGCTCGAGCGAGAGTTCCCCGGTATCCGAATCGGACCGGAGCCGACCACGGATCGGTTCATTGCGGTGATGTTTGACGAGAAGGAGGGCGTGATTCCCGGAAACGCACTCGTCGTGGATCCCAAAAAGCAGTTCCGGCCGCTGAGCAAGTTCGGCAACGCTTTTCTGAACCGGTTCCAGTGCTCGACGGTGGCGTCACCCGTGCTGCGCGGCATCTCCATCGTGGACACACCTGGCATCCTGTCGGGTGAGAAGCAGCGCGTGGACCGCGGGTACGACTTCACTGGGGTGCTGGAGTGGTTCGCGGAGCGTGTCGATCGCATCATCCTGCTGTTCGACGCGCACAAGCTCGACATATCGGACGAGTTCCGGCGCAGCATCGAAGCGCTGAGGGGGCACGATGACAAGATCCGCATTGTACTGAACAAGGCTGACATGATTGACCACCAGCAGCTGATGCGAGTGTACGGCGCGCTCATGTGGTCGCTCGGCAAGGTGCTGCAGACCCCTGAGGTGGCGCGCGTCTACATTGGCTCCTTCTGGGATCAACCTCTCCGATATGACGTCAACCGACGACTCTTCGAGGATGAGGAGCAGGATCTTTTCAAAGACATGCAGTCACTCCCACGCAACGCTGCCCTAAGAAAATTAAATGATTTAATCAAGAGAGCGCGTCTTGCTAAAGTTCACGCTTACATTGTTAGTGAATTGAGGAAAGAGATGCCCTCCATGTTTGGTAAAGATGGTAAAAAGAAGGATTTGATTAAGAACCTTGGGCAGATTTATGACCGGATCCAAAGAGAACAGCAGATATCGCCGGGAGACTTTCCGGATATCAAGAAGATGCAGGAGACGCTGGCCAACCATGACTTCACCAAGTTCCACCCACTTAAACCTAAACTATTGGAGGTTGTGGACCACATGCTGGCCACTGATATTGCACGCCTCATGGACATGATTCCACAGGAAGATGTCAACATTGTCTCCGAGCCACTAATAAAGGGTAAGTGCTTTCATATTTGTGTATCTACATTATATGTAAAAAGGTAGATTATGAAAAGAATAGAATAGATTCTGTTAATCAACAAAAACTAACTCCATGGCTGAGTTCAAAAATATATCACAGTATAATGATTCCAATATTTCAGTGATAAGAAGTGTGTTGGAGCTGTTAATGCTAATTTTATCAGCTGTGGTATCAATTACACAGTTCTGTAGTTTTTTACATTGGTAGTATATTGGATTCTTCTCACAGGAAGTCTATGATATCACCTTAGTGTCAAATTATATGTCTATATTAAGAAAGAGGTGTCACTTATCATATGACAAGGCTGCTTTGCAGTGGCTCTGGGAGTGTTTGGCGCCCGGCGTAACTTATCTCTAGATAGATATTGACCTGAATAATCATTGTTATCATTCTGTGATAACAGCACTTGGAATTTGCTAGCGATGCTATTAGCTGTAGTTAGGCCACAACTATAATTAGACAATTGAATTATGATGTCTGACTTCATGCCAGATTTTTTCTTATTTTCCATTCTTTGTAAAACCAAAAATTATGAAAATGTTTTTAATTTAATAGATCTTTAGCTGAGACATGCAAGTTTTTTAGGGTACTAAGTGCCAAAGAAAGGACTTTACGAAAGAGGCAAATTAAAAGAGGTAGAATGGGGAATGAAAATGTGTATGAAATAAATACGCGAATGAGACCAGGAGCACAACTCTTTAGATTGGCATCTTGTCCATTGCCAGTTTGCTTGCAGCAATTTCTGAAACATTTACAAATGAATATATCATTAATTGAAGTCATAATTAATTGGTATGATTATTATCATAACTGCACATCTCAGTGCAGTTTGTGTTGTTCGAAAATATAAATCATAAACCTAACATCACCGTCTGCGACTGTAGTCATACAGCATAGAATACAAACAGTGTTTCATACAGAACCTAATGTTTTATCGTCGCAGTGCCCTACAAACAGTATTCAACGATTGTGCCACAGATTGGATGCTACTTACCACGCCATTGTCAGGCGAAAGTGCCGACTGCGTTTTTTATACGAGCGATGCACCGCGTTTCCACAGCTTATACTATTATTTATTCTGTGTTCGTAGTCTGTGTCAGAACTAGTACCACAGAATAATAATAGTTGTAGCTTACCAGAGTTAACACTCGCTAATAATCTTGACAAATGTTAGCCCAATTCGCGGCACGTCTGATAAAGAAAGTTCGCCTAGCGTTAGCTCATTTGTTTTAACTGCCCTCTTCGTGCGTAATATCCATTTGCTAGAACCGTCCAACTAACGATTTTACACAGCTCTAATTATATAGATAGGTATTTTAAATTAATACAGGGAAAAGAGCGCTTGTATGGCTCCCAGACGTACTCATAAAATGTAATTACCCTCGAGCAGAATCATGAACTATAACACCATGTTAGGTGTCTCGTGCAGTCGTATTGTAAGTAAAATATTACATAACTAGTGCCTGTACTGTATGTAACCCAACCTGCTGAATGTAGTCGACAGCCGGTCGGTGGGGTCAAGTAATGACGTTTCGGCACATTTGCGCCGTTTCAGTATTCGGCATGAATACGCTAAGCTGTCACTTTTACGTGAGGATCGTGACCCCTATTGTTGCGAACCGAGCACAGTCGAGTTTTGGTATCGAGAATACTTCGCCAAAGTACTCAAAGAAAAGCAGAACGATTTCGAATCATATGGAAAATGGAAAGACGCTTACCTCAAAGTGTTGCATTTAGGCTATGTAAATTAATGTAGACTGAGCAACAGTCACAGATATGAAATAATATTGTCGCATACGTATAATGTACCTGTGTGTCCTTTTTTGCCCTATAGTGTATACTCCAGGAACTGTTTACTGGTAGATCTTCAGAAGTACCTAAAACCACTAGGGCTCATTATAATCAGTATAGTCTAGCCTACTACTGGATATAAAGGCTTTTCAACTGCAATTTCCATATATAACATTCTATCAAGATTAATTATAATAAAAGTATAGCGTATATGTATATGGGCAGCAGCATTCTCCTCAGTACATTTAAATCATCTGCGATCACAAGCCGCCTGCCAAGCGTGGTGATTATGGAAAATTTATAAGATAAGCGTCCAAAGTGGCATTTTATGGGCGAGACATGTTCAGCAGTGGCTGTTGATGCGGGAGCTTGTAAAAACTAAAGAAAAACATAAAAGACTATAATTTACAATAACGTTTTCAAAATTCAGCACCATATTTTTACGTCCTGGTGGTAATGCAACCTCAGGCAGAGTTTGACCTGCTGTTGGTAACGTCCAGGCGTTTCTTTTTGTTTTATTTATTTGCATATTCAATGTTGATTGAACTAACGTTGATTTGGAGCAATTTTCTTGCATTTCGTTTGGCTGTGATTTATCAATTCAAATATCAGTACTGATTTGCTTGATTGCTGTTTGGTGAGTGATTTGATTTTAGGGTTAGAAAAATAGTCTCCTAACGCAAACGTGTACCTCTAAGGCAATTTCAGATTTGGTTGTTTTCTCAATAGTTTCATGACTGCGGACAAGACAAATGAACATTATCTGTTGTATTAACAGAGATAAGACCGGAACAAAGTGTACCTATTATTTTGCGAGGTAGTGATGAGGTGTAGTGATGACGAGGATAGCAATGAAATGTAATATTTCGCAATTTAATCCCGATCCCCCAGTCTTAGTATTCTAAAATATGTTTTAAATGAAACTCAACAATTGAGGAAAGTACTGCTAATGTAGTAACAGGTAGTAGCTGTGTTAGTACTTAGAATTTGGATTAGGGAAAATCCTAAAATGGCGTTCGACAATTTTACCTTCTGATTTTACACACCTATATTTAATGATGATGCTAGTCTTTATTGATTAATGATGTCACAAAACATCTGTTATTTTATTTTAGTGCGTAATGATTGTCCATTTTAGACTCACTGTTAGTTACGCGCAGACTTTCATATAATTGGAACATCTCCCTAGAATGCTTATCTGAGTACGCGTTGCGTAGCATAATAGGTGACTTTAGAATTAAACCTACAGAAGTTAGTACCAGAAGAAGATAATGTAATTAGTAAGTACACTAGTTAAACATTTAATTGATTTATTCGGCCAGTTTCCTCTTGACTCATCAGTTACTAAAAATTGAACGGAGCAGTGAACGATCTTCTGCGGTCGAGAAACTGTTCCTATAAATACAGTTATTAAAACGGAGCAGTCGTAATCTTATGATATTCTGCCATTCGTGTTTATACTCGAAATAGCTTATAATGTCTTTAAATTAAAGCTTACACCATAATATTTCCTGTTGCAATAAATAAGTGAAGTTATTCATCGTGTAGACATTCATTCAATAATAATATACGCACTTTGATACCGGTACCTATAATGCGTCATATTTCCGCGTTAAACTTATAACAAGATGTACGTATTTCTCGTGTATAAGTTTTTCCATAAAGTAACTATCACGTGAGCACCAACCAAACTCTAATTAAACTGACAGATAAAACTGTTAGTGTATGTTGACGATACCGTCATCGGCGCAGATTCTGTAACAGTTGCGAGTGAATCACTGATAATAGCACCGCACCGCACCTTGGGCCCAGAGCGACCTTGGCGCACTGTTGACACTGGCTAGTCTTTATTTGCATTGACGCTACAATAGTTTGAAGCAGACCCATTTTCATGCTCTAGAAATCGTGATCCGACCATATTGTCGGCATCCTCCTCTTCTGTTCAGGAATATCTGGTCCAATCCTCGCCATGACGAATACAGTCATATCTAGGTATCATATCTTATATCGGTTCTATACAGGAGTATGATGCACGAAAAGTACGTTCATATAGAATCAGTTTTTTACTTTATTAACGACCCCTTTTCACGACTCTTTATAATTACAACCGCAAGCAGTTTCTCTACTTTACATACCGCCATTATTATAAGAAACTCTGGTGCATTAATTTAATGATTAAATTGAGTTATGAAACCGCCCGCCGTACTCACTAATTGGCCTTCTGAGAACTAATCAAACGATAATCTTTTATCTGCTAAGTGTTCGTGGTAGTTACCTCATTCGTGACTATAAGATATATGCCTGCCTGTACTAAAGTCTATTAAAATCCAACTTAGCTAAGCAACACTTTCCCCGGGTTCTCGTATACGTTTGTAAAACTCATGTCCAATCAACACGCCAAATCCTGAACGCTCATTGCTATTGGCATTTTGATCATCGTCTGTGCACACTTGGAAAATTGATTTGACACGAGTTTGACAAACGTACGTGAAACCACGGGCTGTCAATCTTTAGTACAGACGGAAAAATAGTATCTATTCGTTTTAGTCGATCTCTCTCATTTTATCGTTTGTCTATATATTGTAACAGTGTAGCTCACATTGTTATCTCTGGACTGTCCCTGCTCTGAGGATGGTCATCTTCCGCGAATGTTTCGTTAGTGGCTTATTTCTTGGCAATACGTTGTTTCATATTGAAGGAATTGTATGACCCGTATGGAGCACCGCGGCGCATGGTTCCCCTGGCAACCGCGGGCTAACAACTTGAGCACACACCGATGGTTCCATTTCTCGGTTACTCATCGCCGATCACCGTTACTGGACCAGCGCTATCAGCAGTTGGCGCACGTTCTGCAGTGAAATCAATTCTATGTGTTGTATTGTTCGTATTGTTATCTGCATCGGCGTTGATGGGCAGAGATTTCATTGAAATTGGTGATACGATACTGTGGCGCTGAGGGCCACGATTAATATAATAATGTTGCTTGCGCTTTCGGACAATATGTGCCAATAAATGCTTGTTTGCCTTAAAACTACTAATTTTCGACGTTTGCTAGTGGTGACTAATCATCCAATACACTTTTCATCAACAATGTTTTAAGTAATGTTGTAACAAAGTTGATATAATATAATATTATTTTATTGGCCATATAACTTTGCACGTTACATAAGGCAGGTCAGATTACATTTCAAGTTATAATAATAATAATAATGATTATACATACATTGAATGAAATTGAATATAAATTTAATAAATAATAAATAGTCGTCCAGCAACAACAATAGGTAACTTCACTCTGTGAGTTGCACCAAGTTAGCGTTTTACAACTGTTTAATTTTATGATAAGTAATAATGGATATCGATGACGGTGACACGCTAGGTATAGAATAGAAATTGGCCTAGCACAACTGCTGAAATATACATTACCGATGTGCTTGGCACTTTGGCAGTATTGGTTTGGGTTAAGGCCTTTTTTTTTTCGCCCTCGCACTTCCCTGCCACCACGGGGGTGGTGGGGGTATGTGGGACTCGAACCCACTAAAACCCCCCCGTGAGCCCTCGTCCGCCGTACCGGGGCGAGAAGGGGTCGCGACTGCAGTCCAGCCAACTCGCCCCCGTTTGGGTTAAGGCCTGCCTCGAAACACAATGCCGAAGTTGCATCTCAATTTATTTTGCATTAAAGGGCTTTTAACCCAAACCTATTAAAGTAGAATCCAAACTTCAGACTTACGACTGTTGAGTCGTCGATTATTATCACACCATTAGAATAAATAGACTCGCTACGCTATGCAGTGAAGTGCTCTAACAAAAAGATGTGCAAGCGCCGCACCGCGCCGGCATCACTGGTGGCCGGCGCACGCGCCGCTCGTTGCTGACTGGGTGACTAGTCGCGCTAATGCGGAAATGTAATTTAGGGCGAGCAGTCATTCGCTGACTTGACCACTTATGTGCCACGCAGTACCTTTGAATTCGTTAGCTTCGGTTGTTTCACACCACGAAAATATAAATATGAGTAAATTATTTAGTAGCTCTTTATGTTACTAAAGGCGCCTTGCGGCTCCATTCGCTGCAATTTACATGCATATTTTTCCGCGGCTACTTCTGATTTCCCGGGATAAAAGTACCTTATTGTTGATCTCGGTATCGTAAGGAAACTGTGTGCGATAATTCACCCAAATCGATGTAGGTGTTTGGCCGGACTGGAAACGCTTAATCCACACAAAACAAACAAACTTGCAACTAACAGACAACGTTTCATTCACTTTTATATGTTAGCACGGATACGGAATGATATAAGCATAGGAGTCATATCATCCGTAGAATTGGTAGTAGACTAGGCTACTACCAATTCTGTACCTATTCTTTTGCAAGAATAATACTTAAACAAAAAGTGTTCCTTAGAAATATAGTCAAGTACTAGATTTTAACGATATTGAACGGTACTTGCGTTTTATCAACAATAGTAACATGCAGTGAAAAGTTACGAGAATTCGTAATCACCGCTTTAAGTACAATTTGTCCGCATCGGTGTTTTATCACGTTACGGCACCGTTATCAGGCGCGGAGCCCGTATCGAAGATATCGAGCTTGAACAGAGGTGTATTGTGAGCATAAAAGGTAACCTGCAGCACAGATAAAATTTAATACTACTCTTGTAATACTCCTGTTAGTATGTTCCCGTATTGTTTTTAGAGTTCCGTACACGTTGAGAATAAAATATAACTTTATTAAACGAACACTTTGTCCAGATAAGGTATGGTCATTGGTCATTACTATGATCGAATAAGTATACAATTTCGAATTATCATCATGAAAATTATAGAAAGCATGATAGCTAGAAATTATAGGACATTGGACTAAGGTGATCTAGCTTTAATATATACCTCACGAGGTAACATACCTCAAGGATTTGCATCATGCCTTCCTAACACATAAATTCTCATGTGCGTGTGTACGTCACTGAACTCGTAAATCCCTATATAGTTTCGATAACCCGTGCGAAGCCAGGTGGGATCAACTAGCATTATACTATTAGCGCTCAACGTCAACCCCTTCGACCCTCGCTATAATTTCCCCGATCACAAGCACATTAACATTATGATGTTCAGAGTTAATGTAGTAGGTGCGGCATTTTTTTCCATCAATAAAGTTAGCATTATTTGCAAAACTTGTTACATCAACCATATAATATTGACATATTAGCTCTGCACTATATCTACAGCTATATCAAGCAGATAACATTTGTAAAAGTATCCGGTAAGTAGGTTTGATTTTGAGGACAGTATTCGCGAATGTCAAGGCCCTGATATCCTTACCTGGAGCACCACGTTCGGCCACGAACCGAGCTCTTTTCATTTCAATCACTTTCGCTGCTACCGTGAAGTCATCAACATAAATATCGAAACTTTTCCTTGTGGTTAAAATTTAACTTTTCCCATGACTCACGCACGGGTGTAACAAAAATAATTATGTCATGTATAATTGTAGAAAGGTGTACTCGAAGAGGAAAAAGGAAGCTACATATAAGGAGAGGAATAAAACGGCAAATGATATCATCAAATAATCAGTAGTTGGTTTATGTGTTTTTTTTTGTAGACCAAAGCCGCGTTTGTTAATTAGACTTGTAAAGAACTTTCTCCAGCTATCATAATGTGCATAGCATACAGTAATTAACCACAGAACATTTAGCTTTCTTTGATATGAAGTGGGTCATTTCTAGGTGCTGTATAATATATACGTGTACATACATACACTAGTGGGCCTTGGATTGGATATTATATGCCATGACAATTTGTTCGATGCTTAAAATGACATTCGCAGTTTTATTGCTAAAGCCACGATAGACAATGTGGATACTCGTATACAGGTTGTCAGTGATTAATCTAGTTCATTAAAACAGCTTGAATTCGTGATTATCTTACGTTGATTTCATTTACAACTACAGCACTTCCGATAAAATGCACAGAACGTAAAACAAACTTTCACAATTTACCAATTATCATAGTTAGCTAAGTAAGTCATTACATGTATTTTGTGAAAATATTATGTTATATCAAGGTCAACGAACGGAACGCTACGAAGTGTATTACAATTTATAGCTCAATATTTTCATGAAAATAGTACTGAAATTGTGAGCGTTATTATATTAGAAATAGAGATTGGATTGCCGACTTTTCCGGTCTTCTGCTGATTCAGTAATGCATTTGGCACAACTCGACACCACGTTGGCCACAGTTCGGGATTATAAACCTTCTAATTTACAAAAAGAGTGCGTATTATTACCGACATCATGCACAACCAAATGTGTTTTCTGTAATTAATTATCATACATCTCGTCTAGATTTGGTTAAATTAAAATAAAATATTAAATTAAATTAAGTTAAATTTAATTAAAACTAGCTAGGTTTTCGTATTTCTATTTAATTCTTTAATGCCCCTAAAAAGTTGTATTATTGAGAAATTATTTCTTAGTATTTTCTGCCACACAGTCTTACATAATCAAAGCAGGGCGTTTTTTGTGTTAAATTCTCATGTAGTGTGTAGGGTGAAATTGTAGATATACGTGAGTGCTCGGATCGAGTGTCAAGGCTCGGCTGCGGGAGACGGCACCGAAGACTATGCCACTAGTGGCAAACAGGCTGGAACGGATACTTTCCCTGCCAGTGTGCTCCTGGCTACGGATGGCGTGCCATGTATAAACAATATTATCAGTTACACGGTTACTTGCTGATTTGCTATGGTTAAAGATAACTACATAATTTTCTGTATCGTCAGTGTACTTCAAAATGTGTACAAATATGTGTAAAATAGTGACAGACCAAGTAGATTAGGTATGGGATAACACCAGTCTAGCACTTGTCAATCTCAGAATAACCAACAGGCATAACCCTATAGAATATATAGATAGATAAAACTTTATTGAGACACCACATAACCGGAACAATTAGTAGACATTAAATTTCAAACTAAGTATAGCAATGGGCGGTCTTATCGCTTAAAGCGGTCTCTTACAAACGATCCAGAAATACAGCGAAAAAAATAAAAACAAGGACAGTCGTTTTCATTACAGGAACAAACTACTCGTATAAACTACACTCAGAAAGGTAGACAACTAGAGGTACAGACATAAATGAAACTATTATATATAATATTTTATACACTAATAATAAAATATATAAAAATACATCCAATATTTCATTACATGGCTTCATTTCACTGTCCTGAATATTTTGTTTGCAAATTCAGTTACACCTACACTGTATTGTGGACTGATACATTACTTTTATAGAAAGGTGAATGTCTTTAAACAAGGCAGCTGCTTGACTGGCGGTGGTTGCGGTGTGCTTATACTGCGGACTCATATTATGATCTATGCAAAGTAATCCCAACAGCGTGGGCTACAATAATTAATAACATCGCTTTGATGAGCTAATTGCTGGGGTGGTTGCCCTCCCGATGTGGACTTGCATATTAGTACAGAGGTCCAACGAGTGCGCCACGCGCGTCACTTCCATATTTCAATTGATGGCGATGGTTCGGTGCGGTAATTTCTTTGTTCCACTTACTGCATTTTCTTTCTAAAGTAGAATATGGAATTATGGTTGTACATCAAAGATTGAGCCATTGTCATGTCCTGGTCCGTCGATTAACATGGCATTTGTTTACCTTTACTAAAAATAATTATATTATCTAAGCATAAAATTGACGTAGGTATGTTTTTATATGTTCAATCATTCTCATTATGAGCTGCGACACCACGTTTTGTACAATCAAAATTCCGTCAAATCAGTGACCATGCAGTTATAGTTACGACATGGGAAGTAGTAATTAGCAATCTAGATCAGCAAGCTATAACCGGCGTCATCGACGCGTCGCGTGCGTGGCTGCTGGAAGTGTCGCAAATTGCACCGGTCAACCGACGGCGTTGCTAAACATATTGGAATCTAAAACTATACTCATCGCGAACAAATAAAGTTGAATATGGCTCATGAGTGGCTGGCTCAAGCTGGCTTATGAGTGGTCTGCAATCTACCTGTAACTTTAGCCGCGGGGCTCCACATCCGTATCGTGTCTGCCACGCAATCCAGGATGCTTTGGCTTCTGATATAACACCAAGCAGGTAAAGTAGGTTGATACTTCAACTTGTAGACCGATCCAGGTTCAGTCCAAAAAGACATCAATGAGTATCAATATCAATAACTCCCAACGGCAGTAACGGTAATCTTGGTCGCTGGCCCACATCGATCGATGAGCGATCGTCCACGTCCGCTCGCACGTTTAATTGTGGCGCGCATTGTTCCTGCATCCGCTCGTGACATCATGCACGCTGGAGCGCGGTGTCCAGTTCAGGGCCCGCGGAGTCCAGCATCCATTGTAGCCGCCGGCCGCCCCACTTGCCGCTCAATGGCGCGCTTTGTGTCCACATCACGATGTCAACTTGCATCGGAATTGGATCGTTTGTTCTTTTACCCATTGTGTTGTGAGGGCACTTGGTATCGCGGTGTATTTTTAGATTTGATACGGCCATTTGGTCGGTGGGTACTTGAACTCGGAGCTACAATAATAACGGAGTGAACTCCGTCGAACGATAAGCGTGTTGTTGGCTTTCAATTTGAAATGTTGTTGCAGATCTCTAATTCTGCTTATCGCATCGCGTCTAGTAAAGTATTATGTTTTCAGATTACACAATTTTGATCTGTAGTGGCTGTAGTCTACTGCGAGTAATATCTGTAGGTAGGCGATGTGCAGCGTCTCAAGTCATCAGTTCGACTCGAGTCATTCAAACGAAACGTATGATATACAACCGAATTTGGAATGTCAAGCTCAATAAATACCACCACGCCTCGTTATTAAACGTGTACGAAAACATAACAATTGAAATGTACAGGCGCACGTCTAATGCGTGGTAGATAGTTGTGTTCGTCGCGCCCACGTGTGCTGAATGTGAATGTGATATCGTGGCTAGTGCTAAAATCTATCGAATAGTTCATAATGTTCCGATATTCGTCGACTGATTCAACAAGAACACATACGATTTATTATATTCAAGAGGGTCCATCTCGATGCGCGCGCGCACTTGGTACAAATGGTACCTATATCGTTAGATTCGCTAGCCTCTCGCAGCCCACGTCGTGGGTGGCGCTGGCGTGAACGTTAACTTGGCTGTTATGTTTATTGCTATAGTATTTATGACTCAATTTGTAAAGTGCCTTCGCACTGATTGCAGTGCAAGAGGTTGACCTCCTGACCTTGACCTCTTCTTTACTGATGGTTCCGTATTGCAGATGATTAATGATGCTGTATGTAAAATAATTATGTGACATTCATATTCTGACAAGCTCTCCTGTTCCTAAAAGTGTAATTATCTATTCAGTGACCGTATTGTAAGAAGTGTTGTACTCGTGCACATAAATTCACAGTCTTCTACCGTAACTACGTAAGTAACGCAGTTCAATAGCCATCATTACTGCAAATATATGAACATAATTATTATTATTACATTATATAAAGTTAAATGTTGACTCACTGACTCACTTAGAGAATTGATTGAAGAGATGGGAGGTGATGGAGAAAAAGTGACTATAGGTTCGCGTAGAGGAGGGCGAGTAACCGACGAGAAAAATCTGACATCATCGGAAAATCGTCTTCGAGATGGAACCGCTCGACGGATCTCGGAAACCAAAAGTCGGATTGGTGTCGCCTTCTAACTAAAGTTGGAGGAAACCCTGAGAGGATTTTAGAGAAATAAAAAAAAATGGGGTTCCCATACAAAAAAACTAAAATTCCATACAAAATGGAAACGCTCGTAGATCGAAAACGGTAAGAGTCACGCGGGGGGTGCTCGACCGAATGTCGTAGAGGACGTTGGGGGCTTTCCGACGGTGGTCATTAAAATCCAAGATGGCGGATTCAAGATGGCGGCCATTTTGAAAGTTGGTCCGATCCGACTGATCTTTTGCATCGGAGGGTTTTCGAGGCCGCAGATTCCATATTTGAAAAAAAAATTTCGATTCCGCCATTTTTAAAGGTGGCCGCCATACAAATTTTTTTTTACAAATTCAACGCATCGTTTCTCGATACCTATGGGAAAATTTGCGATCGTTCTTTACGATTCGTATAGACGTGGTAGTTTGAAATTCAAAAATATTCAAATCCTGGTCTTTCGACCTTCCATCATCGCGACCGTCAACGGCCTGGCTAAACGGTACCAGATAGGTCACGTGCGTTTTAAGGAATGTTATAGCAAACCTTGAGACGATTTTAGGGCAGATAAAAAAAATTCAAAATGGCGGAAAAAAAAATCCGCCATACAAATTTTGACCGGAAATGACGCCGAAACCGTGATACTTTAGTATAAAGAGCTCAAACTAATATTGTTCGGAAGCCCAAGGAGAAGAATCCGGATTATTTTTTTTTTCAAAATGGCGGAATTTTAGGTCACGGCGGAAAAAAAAGTTTCACCGATGCGGATGAAAATCGATATCTGAAAGTTCCATAGAATGCCGATCAACATTATGAAATCAAATTTTGACTTTCGCCATTTTTTAATATGGCCGCCATACAAAGGTACTTCTATCGAAATGTACACTTTCCTTTTTGGAGCCACGAATACCAATATTTTAGAAAAGTCGTTCCTGAGGATCAAGTGAAGATACAATAAGGGTCAAAATGCAAATATAACAAAACCGATTTTTTTCAAAATGGCGGCTACAGTAATATCAACTTTAAGTAAAAGTTATCCGATCCAGATGAAAATCGATATCCGACTATCCCCCTCGATGATTAGTAGTAATATGGAAAAAAAATTTTGATTCCGCCATTTTTCAATATGGCCGCCATACAAAGGTACACTATACCCCCTACTTCCCTCGGAAATCGCGAGAGATAGAGGGGTCGACCTCGAACTAAAGTTTGCGTGCTTTTTGGTACCCTTTCAAACCTGTAAAAAAAAATACAAGTTTCATACAATTTTTTTTTTTAAATCTTAAGAAATTCGGGCCGCGTTCGGTTTCCGCGCGAATCGCGAGAGACTTTCAAGGAAGTTCATAGCAGTTTTCAGCACCGTTTCGAAGCTGAAACTGTAAGCTATTTTTTAATGTAAAAAAAAAGTGGGGTTATCGCTTTAGATTTTGAATTACGGACCTTTTTTAAAAAAAAAAACTAACTTCTCAACGGATGTCGGTTAAGAAAAACTAAATATGCAGATTTGTTGCAAAAAAATCATATATTACGATGCAATATTTTTTTACACACCGGTCAATAGTAATTTTATTTTTAATCGATTTTTAAAGGTATTATTTCATGCGCGGAACGAAGCGCGCTCTTAATAATAGTATCCGTAGTAGGTACGTTGAAACGATTCGACTCTATTGTAACGGAGCCAAGGTTGACTTTACTATACCGTTACTTGACCATCGCTCCTATTGCATTCGGAAACTGATGGCACCACAAAAGCTTACTCCATTGGTTGGTTACACAGAATGACTGGTGAGATGCGAACGATACTGAAGGAGAGCACTCGGTAAACGATTGTCGTTATGATTATGTAATATGTCCACACATATTATATTATATTAATAAAATTAGGTACTTAATTTTTGACCAAATTGCCCTATAAATAAGTGAAGTATGGTGAATACATTCCCACATTTCACAAAAAAGCACCCCCGCCACCCCGTCCCGTCAACCCGCTGTCCTGTCGCATCACCGGCGCCTGCCCACTGCGTAATTAGTGTCATCGCAAGCGCCGACTGATGTGTACATCCGGTTTACCGCTTCCTACTTCCGCGCCCGCAACAATACGCGTGTAATCCTTCGTGTGTCGTGCTGCGTGTGTGATCCGTGATAAAGGGTGTAGGTATTCAGCGGTTGGGAAACATTGGTGTTCTAAATAACTGTTTCGTATTTTATCGAAGGAAGACTGAATAATGTGTCATACTTAAACGTTTTAAAAAGTGTGATGAACGACATGTAGTCACAAGGACGTGAGTACTTAAGTAGTAACTTCGAATATAGCTGGACAAGTCGTAGAGGGCCTGTTCCGTGACCGGCTTGCTCTCCGGATCTCACTGCATTAGATTCTTACTTATGGGGTGAGGTAAAACTATTTGTGTACGCTACAGAGTATGTAAACAGGGAAGAATTAAAGACTAAAATCATTAGTGCATTTAAAACTGTTAAAAGTGATTCATTCGTTTTGGATCGTGTGAAAGACAACATGCGTCAGCGTGCCGAGCTGTGCTTCACGCGAAGAGGTGCACATTATTAAAAAAATTAAGGTTGTAAATAGGTAGTAGTACGATTTAGTTTAATCGTTGTAAATAACTATCATTCCCTTTTTTAAATACATCAAAAATACCAAGGTAAGTCAATGCGTATTCAGTTCATTTTGATTTAAGTTCGTCTTAAATACAAATTATTTCAATTTCTAAAATCAACCTAATTAATCAACAAATTGGTGATTATGTATTTCTGCCTGATTAAACTATGAATGGAGAACGGACCATAGCAGCCTTATTAATAAACGGGTATTAGTTTTGGGTTAGTTACTTCAGCTTTTGTCCTTTTCTTGCTACTGGAATATTTAGCTGGATTGAAAGAGACAAAAGATTGTGTAACTAATCCAAAGCTATTTCGTGTTTATTAATAAGGCTGTATGTACTTCTTCATCGCAGGTTGCAGGTTCCGTCTTTTTCATTTCCCCTTTATCAGAAGAGTACCGCCATACTTTAAGTTTACTTTAGTTTTAGAGAATGCGACACAGAATCGACACCAATGTCGGGAACCGCATAGATCTGTAGGTATAGGTATCTATCTATACAAAAGCGCGGCGGCTCAGCACCTTTACCGCGTTACCGTTCTGGGAATCGGCTTCGCTTGCCATCTTGCACGTGCCAATTTTTTTTTTACAAATTCAACACATTGTTTCTCGATACCTATGGGAAAGTTTGCCATTGTTTTTTACGATTCATATAGATATGGTAGTTTGGAATTTAAAAAAATTCAAATCCTGGTCTTTCGATCTTCCATCATCGCGACCATCAACGGCCTGGCTAAACTGTACGAGATAGATCATGTGCGTTTTAAAAAATGTTATAGCAAACCCTTGAACAATTTTAGGGCAAATAAAAAAAATTCAAAATGGCGGGAAAAAAATCCGCCATACAAATTTAGACCGGAAATGACGCCGACACCGTGATACTTTAGTATAAACAGCTCAAACTAATATTGTTTAGGAGCCCAAGGGGAATATATCGGAATATTTTTTTTTCAAAATGGCGGAAATTTAGGTCACGGCGGAAAAAAAGTTTCACCGATCCGGATGAAAATCGATATCTGGAAGTCCTATTGAATGATTATTAACATTCTGAAATCAAATTTTGACTTTCGCCATTTTTTAATATGGCCGCCATACAAAGGTACTTTTATCGAAATATACACTTTCCTTTTTTGAGCTACGAATACCAATATTTTAGAAAAGTCATTCCAAAGGATCAAGTGAAGATGCAATAAGGGTTAAATTGACAAAACCGATTTTTCAAAATGGCGAATGCGGAAATATCGACTTTAAGAAAACGTTATCCGATCCAGATGAAAATCGATATCTGACTATCCTCCTTGATGATTAGTAGGAATGTGGAAAACAAATTTTGATTCCGTCATTTTTCAATATGGCCGCCATACAAAGGTAAACTATACCCCCTACTTCCCTCGGAAATCGCGAGAGATAGAGGGGTTGACCTTGAACTAAAGTTTGCATGCCTTTCGGTACTCTTTCAAATCTGTAAAAAAAAATTACGCGTTTCATACAATTTTTTTTTAATCTTAAGACATTCGGGCCGCGTTCGGGTTCCGCGCGAATCGCGAGAGACTTTCGAGGAAGTTCATACCAGTTTTCAGCACCGTTTCGAAGCTGAAACTGTAAACTATTTTTTAATGTAAGAAAAGGGGGAGGTTATCGCTTTAGATTTTGAATTACCGACATTTTTTTTTTAATCTAACTTCTCAACTGATGTCGGTTAAGAAAAACTGAATATGCAGATTTGTTTCAAAAAAATCATATATTACGGTGCAATATTTTTTAACACACCGGTTAATATTTTTTTTTTTTTATTGATTTTTAAAGGTATTTTTTCATGCGCGGATCGAAGCATACTCGTAATAATAGTAGAGCCGTAGTAGGTACGTTGAAACGATTAAACTTAGCGACACGGACGTAATACATCGGTCTCAGTCTCTCTTATAAGAAATGTCTGTAGGTGAGAGAAGAGTGACCGGTGTAATCTCGAACGCTTCTGACATATAAATGAAAAGACACGGTACTAAAAGCAATACCAATTTCGAAGTGTAGGGTTAAAGATTGCACTTGATTGCAGCGTGTGAGGGCCCTGGTTCGCATTCACACAATGCTGATGAATTTTGTAGGAGCTTTTAATATTATTTTTTAAGTCGAATAACACGAACCCCGCGGGTCGCTTGATTTAAAATATATAACACAATAACATTATTTTTTTTATAGGCAATTGTTTACCACATTTTTGCAAGCGTCATGTCAAAAGAGAAAATGATAGGTAAGGATAACTATGTATGGGAATTCCTCACCTTAATTATGGTTAACAAACCATAATGCCAATAGGTAAGGAATTCCCATTCACTGACCATTCACTGACTCTGAGTTTAAAGCTTACGAGATGTTTCTCGTAAGCTTTAAAGTAAGAGTCAGTCAGACACGGTACACGGCACGGTACAAATAATTTTTTTTTCTTCTGTTTTGGCATCGCGCGAATACTGCGTGGCTCAGTCGTGGCGGCTCTTGGTAGCGGTGCGTGAGGGCCCTGGTTCGCATTCAGATAACGCTGACAATATATTTTTTGTAGAAACTTTGTTTTGTACGGCCGCTCGCGGCCCGCGGTGGTTTGACTAAAAAAAAGAGACTTTTCGACGCGAGAGACTTTCAAGGAAGTTCATACCAGTTTTCAGCACCATTTCGAAGCTGAAACTGTAAACTGTTTTTTAATGTACATAAAAGGGGTTATCGCTTTAGATTTTGAATTACGGACCAAAGTTTCGCTTGCACAATCTCTCCTTCTTCCAATTCTCGACTATGCTGACGCCTGCTACCTTGACCTTACTGAGGAGCAACTCAATAAACTTGAGCGTCTTCAAAATTACTTACGATTTGTTTTCGGTCTCCAAAAATATGATCACGTCTCAGTTGCGTTTTAAACTCAAGTGGCTCGCAATACGTCTTTGCCGGAATACTCATATCCTGTCTCTTTTTTTTTTATAATATATTGTTTAATCCTTCTACTCCCCACTATTTGAAGGCTCGATTCGATTTTCTTTATCACTCCCACTCCAACTCTATGTCTCTTAGGTCATCGGAAAACCTCCTTCCCAAGCCCCCGGTACGTCGTACTTCGTTCTACGACCACTCCTTCACAGTTCAAGCTGTTAGATTGTGGAATGAACTCCCTGTTATCATTTGACGCGCTCAATCACTTTTCACTTTTAAATATCAAGTCAAAAATTCATATTTATCTAACCTGACTCCTTACTAAATAAACTGTGTTCCTTTTAACTGGTATAAGTATATATATATATATATATATAGATTTAATAATGCCTGTATTGTATGAATTTCGTTGGTGAGACAAAGAGTTATCTATCTATCTACATTGTACATGTGTATATATGTATCAATGATTTAGGTATATGTATTTTATTATTATTTATTCTTATGTATTATATTATTTGAGTATAGGTTAGTATATAGTATTTATTTGCACCGCCGTCCTCGCTCATAGTGTCTCATATCTCTGTCCATACAAAGGTTGTCTGGAAGAGATCGCTCTTAGCGATAAGACCGTCCATTGTACCTTATTACGTGATTCTATTTTCTACATGTTTATTTTTGGTGTCAATAAAGCGTTTTGTATTGTGTTGTATTGTAAGTAGTTAGAACCTTGACTTTATTACAAAACGCCGACTAATTGAAGACCAGCTGATACCAGAGATAGTCCATGGCTTAAATCAATATTTACCATAGACATATATTTACCATAGACTAAATACGAAAAAAGTTTGTTCATTTGGACCACATTTATTCACACGATCCTTTTTTAACGTTTTCTTATATTTAGAATTTTTGTTTTCGTCTATAATATACGTGCATTGGCCTTGGAAAGCTTATTGTTTGCATATTTTTTAAAGAATAAATAATCAGAACATAAATATGGCATTGCTTAACGCGCGAAAATTGATATTTCTGTTTATTGTTGTTATAACTAACTGTAACTATAGTAAATATCGTATAAATGGAGCAACAATAGATATGTTTTATCAAAGACCAACACAACCTCAAAATCGTCTAACAAAGAAGGTTTGATAACCCAACATTGGCGTTTAGTGCGTAAATAGTTTTTAATCTTAAAAGTTTCATTTTTCCACCACCGTGGCGCTAGCAAGTGTCGTTTTTTTTGCATTATTTAATAAAATGTTCATAAACGTATACGAGTGAAAGAAAAGGGAAATGATACAAAGACGAAAAATATGTAGAAAGGATAGAGTTTATAATTTTGAAAGTTATTAGAAACAATAAAAAAAGCCAAAGCTTAATAAATATCAGGATAAATATTTGAAAGTAAAGAAGATATATTTGTAGGAGGCCCAAATACTTTCGGATGGTATAATGTTTTTTTTTTTTTTTTTCGGTCAACACGCAAGGCGAATTAGGCGCAGCCGCGCGAATACTGCGTGGCCCAGTGGTGGCGGCTCTTGGTAGCGGTGCGTGAGGGCCCTGGTTCGCATTTTTTGTAGAAACTATGTTTTGTACGAACTTTTTTTTAGTTAACACACCGCGGGCCGCTCGCGGCCCGCGCACGGGGCATAATACTAGTTACATTATATAAAGTTAAATGTTGACTCACTGACTGACTGACATCATTGATTGAAGAGATGGGAAGTGATGGGGAAAAATCGACTTTAGATTCGCGTAGAGAAGGGCGAGTAACCGACGAGAAAAATCTGACATCATCGGAAAATCGTCTTCGAGATGGAACCGCTCGACGGATCTCGGAAACCAAAAGTCGGATTGGTGTCGCTTTCTAACTAAAGTTGGAGGAAACCTTGGGAGGATTTTAGAGAAATAAAAAAAAATGGGGTTCCCATACAAAAAAACTAAAATTCCATACAAAATGGAAACGCTCGTAGATCGAAAACGGTAAGAGTCACGCGGGGGGTGCTCGACCGAATGTCGTAGGGGACGATGGGGGCTTTCCGACGGTGGTCATTAAAATCCAAGATGGCGGATTCAAGATGGCGGCCATTTTGAAAGTTGGTCCGATCCGACTGATTTTTTGCATCGGAGAGTTTTCGAGGCCGCAGATTCCATATTTGAAAAAAAAATTTCGATTCCGCCATTTTTAAAGGTGGCCGCCATACAAATTTTTTTTTACAAATTCAACGCATCGTTTCTCGACACCTATGGGAAAGTTTGCAATCGTTCTTTACGATTCGTATAGACGCGGTAGTTTGAAATTCAAAAATATTCAAATCCTGGTCTTTCGACCTTCCATCATCGCGACCGTCAACGGCCTGGCTAAACCGTACGAGATAGGTCACGTTTGTTTTAAGGAATGTTATAGCAAACCCTGGGACGATTTCAGGGCACATAAAAAAAATTCAAAATGGCGGAAAAAAAAATCCGCCATACAAATTTTGACCGGAAATGACGCCGAAACCGTGACACTTTAGTACTGAGAGCTCAAACTAATATTGTTCGGGAGCCAGAAGGAAAGAATTCGCAATAATTTTTTTTTCAAAATGGCGGAATTTTAGGTCACTGCGGAAAAAAAAGTTTCACCGATCCGGATGAAAATCGATATCTGGAAATCCCATAGAATGCCGATCAACATTCTGAAATCAAATTTTGACTTTCGCCATTTTTTAATATGGCCGCCATACAAAGGTACTTTTATCGAAATGTACACTTTCCTTTTTGGAGCCGCGAATACCAATATTTTAGAAAAGTCGTTCCTGAGAATCAAGTGAAGATACAATAAGGGTCAAAATGCAAATATAACAAAACCGATTTTTTCAAAATGGCGGCTACAGTAACATCGACTTTAAGAAAACGTTATCCGATCCAGATGATAATCGATATCTGACTATCCCCCTCGATGATTAGTAGGAATATGGAAAAAAAATTTTGATTCCGCCATTTTTCAATATGGCCGCCATACAAAGGTACACTATACCCCCTACTTCCCTCGGAAATCGCGAGAGATAGAGGGGTCGACCTGGAACTAAAGTTTGCGTGCCTTTTGGTACCCTTTCAAATCTGTAAAAAAAAATACAAGTTTCATACAATTTTTTTTTTTTAATCTTAGAAATTCGGGCCGCGTTCGGGTTCCGCGCGAATGCGAGAGACTTTCAAGGAAGTTCATACCAGTTTTCAGCACCGTTTCGAAGCTGAAACTGTAAGCTATTTTTTAATGTAAAAAAAAGTGGGGTTATCGCTTTAGATTTTGAATTACGGACCTTTTTTAAAAAAAAAAACTAACTTTTCAACGGATGTCGGTTAAGAAAAACTAAATATGCAGATTTGTTGCAAAAAAATCATACATTACGATGCAATATTTTTTTACACACCGGTCAATAGTAATTTTATTTTTAATCGATTTTTAAAGGTAATTTTTCATGCGCGGTTCGAAGCATACTCCTAATAATAGTATCCGTAGTAGGTACGTTGAAACGATTCGACTCTATTGTAACGGAGCCAAGGTTGACTTTACTATACCGTTACTTGACCATCGCTCCTATTGCATTCGGAAACTGATGGTACCACAAAAGCTTACTCCATTGGTTGGTTATACAGTACGACTGGTGAGATGCGAAAGATACTGAAGGAAAGCACTCGGTAAACGATTGTCGTTATGATTATGCAATAAAATTAGGTACATAATTTTTGACCAAATTGCCCTATAAATAAGTGAAGTATGGTGAATACATTCCCACATTTCACAAAAAAGCACCCCGCCACCCCGTCCGTCTCAACCCGCTGTCCTGTCGCATCACCGGCGCCTGCCCACTGCGTAATTAGTGTCATCGCAAGCGTCGACAGATGTGTACATCCGGTTTACCGCTTCCTACTTCCGCGCCCGCAACAATACGCGTGTAATCCTTCGTGTGTCGTGCGTGTGTCGTGCGTGTGTGATCCGTGATAAAGGGTGTAGGTATTCAGCGGGTGGGAAACATTGGTGTTCTAAATAACTGTTTCGTATTTTATCGAAGGAAGACTGAATAATGTGTCATACTTAAACGTTTTAAAAGTGTGATGAACTACATGTAGTTACAAGGACGTGAGTACTTAAGTAGTAACTTCGAATATAGCTGGACAGGTCGTAGAGGGCCTGTTCCGTGACCGGCTTGCTCTCCGGATCTCACTCCATTAGATTCTTACTTATGGGGTGAGGTAAAACTATTTGTGTACGCTACAGAGTATGTAAACAGGGAAGAATTAAAGAATAAAATCATTAGTGCATTTAAAACTGTTAAAAGTGATTCATTCGTTTTGAATCTTGTGAAAGACAACATGCGTCAGCGCGCCGAGCTGTGCTTCACGCGAAGAGGTGCACATTATTAAAAAAATTAAGGTTGTAAATAGGTAGTAGTACGATTTAGTTTAATCGTTGTAAATAACTATCATTCCCTTTTTTAAATACGCCAAAAATACCAAGGTAAGTCAATGCGTATTCAGTTCATTTTGATTTAAGTTCGTCTTAAATACAAATTATTTCAATTTCTAAAATCAACCTAATTAATCAACAAATTGGTGATTATGTATTTCTGCCTGTTTAAACTATGAATGGAAAACGGACCATAGCAGCCTTATTAATAAACGGGTATTAGTCTCGGGTTAGTTACTTTCAGCTTATGTCCTTTTTTTGCTACTGGAATATTTAGCTGGATTGAAAGAGACAAAAGATGGTGTAACTAATCCAAAGCTATTTCGTGTTTATTAATAAGGCTGTGCTTCTTCATCGTAGGTTGTTGTAGGTTGTAGGTACATACCTACCCAATTATCAAAAAGTAAAATTGAAATGATTTATGATTACATAAGTATTATTATTATGTATAACCAGTCAATGGTATCAATTCTGTGTCGCATTCTCTAAAGCTAAACGAAATTATCATATTTCCGTCTTTTTCATTTCCCCTTTATCAGAAGAGTACCGCCATACTTTAAGTTTACTTTAGTTTTAGAGAACGCGACACAGAATCGACACCAATGTCGCGAACCGCATCTGTAGGTATAGGTACCTATCTATACAAAAGGCGCGGCGGCTCAGCACCCTTACCGCGTTACCGTTCTGGGAATCGGCTTAGCTTGCCATCTTGCACGCGCCAATTTTTTTTCACAAATTCAACACATTGTTTCTCGATACCTATGGGAAAGTTTGCAATTGTTTTTTACGATTCATATAGATATGGTAGTTTGAAATTTAAAAAAATTCAAATCCTGGTCTTTTGATCTTTCATCATCGCGACCATCAACGGCCTGGCTAAACTATACGAAGGTCATGTGCGTTTTAAAAAATGTTATAGCAAACCCTTGGACGATTTTAGGGCACATAAAAAAATTCAAAATGGCGGAAAAAATCCGCCATACAAATTTAGACCGGAAATGACGCCGAAACCGTGATACTTTAGTATAAAGAGCTCAAACTAATTTTGTTTGGGAGCCCAAGGGAAAGATATCGGAATATTTTTTTTTCAAAATGGCGGAAATTTAGGTCATGGCGGAAAAAAAAGTTTCACCGATCCGGATGAAAATCGATATCTGGAAGTCCTATAGAATGCTTATCAACATTCTGAAATCAAATTTTGACTTTCGCCATTTTTTAATATGGCCGCCATACAAAGGTACTTTTATCGAAATATACACTTTCCTTTTTTGAGACGAAAAAATTACGCGTTTCAAACAATTTTTTTTTATCTTAAGAAATTCGGGCCGCGTTCGGTTTCCGCGCGAATCGCGAGAGACTTTCAAGGAAGTTCATACCAGTTTTCAGCACCGTTTTGAAGCTGAAACTGTAAGCTGTTTTTAATGTAAAAAGGGGGGGGGGGGGGGGTTAACGCTTTAGATTTTGAAATACGGACCCTTTTAAAAAAAAAAAAAAACTAACTTCTCAACGGATGTCAGTTAAGAAAAACTAAATATGCAGATTTGTTGCAAAAAATCATATATTACGATGCAATATTTTTTTACACACCGGTCAATAGTAATTTTATTTTTAATCGATTTTTAATCGATTATTTCATGCGCGGAACGAAGCACGCTCTTAATAATAGTATCCGTAGTAGGTACGTTGAAACGATTCGACTCTATTGTAACGGAGCCAAGGTTGACTTTACTATACCGTTACTTGACCATCGCTCCTATTGCATTCGGAAACTGATGGCAACACAATAGCTTAACTCTATTGGTTGGTTATTAAGGTTCGTATTACAGAACGATGCTCAGTCATCGATCGGTGCTCAAGCAGAGATTTCATTCAATAAATGATCAATTTATGAATGAAATCTCTGCTTGAGCACTGATCGATGACTGAGCATTGTTCTGTAATACGGACCTAAAAGTATGAAATCAGAGTTTTGGCGAGAATGCCGAAGTGTCGTGTTGTTGTTTTTGCATTATTTGTATTCAATTTCGATGCATAAGGTTAAAAACTGCGTAGACCAGTAGTGGCGGCACTTGATTGCAGTGCGTGAGGGCCCTGATTCGCATTCACACAATGCTGATGATTTTTGTAGGAGCTTTTTAATATATTTTTTTAAGTCGAATAACACGAACCCCGCGTATCGTTTGATTTAAATTATATACAATAACAATAATTTTTTTTTATAGGTAATTGTTTACCACATTTTTGCAATCGTCATGTCAAAAGAGAAAATGATAGGTAAGAATAACTATGTATGGGCATTCCTTACCTATTGGCATTATGGTCAACATCTCGTAAGCTTTAAAGTCAGAGTCAGTCAGACACGGTACACCGCACGGTCCAAATACTTTTTTTTTCTTCTGTTTTGGCATCGTGCTATTGATGCAATCCGCCAGTGTCATGTTAGATTTAACTTTTCAATTAAAAGTGGGGAAACTTAAACGCGCTAAATTGTATTTTGAGCTTACAAAATTTGAAATATTTTGGAAAAAGATGGGATCAGGAAAGTATGCGAAAGAAAAGTGTAATAAAAAACAGACTATAAAAATAATGGAAAGGATAGGGTTTATAATTTTGAAAGTTATTAGAAACAATAAACAAAGCTTTATAAATATCAGGTTGAATATTTGAAAGTAAAGAAGATATATTTGCAGGAGGCCCAAATACTTTCGGATGGTATATTGTTTTTTTTATTTTATTCTTTTAACACGGACCCGCGGCGCAACCGCGCGAGTACTTCGTGGCCCAGTGGTGGCGGCTCTTGGTAGCGGTGCGTGAGGGCCCTGGTTCGCATTCAGATAACGCTGACAATATTTTTTTTTTTGTAGAAATTTTATATAAATAATAATTTTTAAGGCAACATACCGCGGGCCGCTCGCGGCCCGCGCACGGGGCATAATACTAGTCTAAATATATATAACTCAAAGGTGACTGACTCGCATAGTGATCTATCAACGCACAGCCCAAACCACTGGACGGATCGGGCTGAAATTTGGCATGCAAGTAGATGTTATGACGTAGGCATCCGCTAAGAAAGGATTTTTCGAAATTCCACCCTCAAGAGTCAAATGGGTGGTTGAATTATTTTCCCATAGGCCACGCCGCGGGCGAAGCTGCGGGCAGAAGCTCGTTATATACAAAGTTTAAACCACTCATCAGCGGTTTTTCTCAGCGATGTTCCTCGGGTAACATAACGGTTACGACAAGATTTTACATAGCAGGCGATACCTCTACATCCTGCCCAAGTATGCCAGTGCCAGTATTATGATTCGTATGATAATCGTAATAGGTTCGGAGGCGGCTCCATGCACCGTTGCATCGGCGCGTGCGCATATGCCGCCATTGTCCTTGCTACCTTGTCCGTCTAGTACAGTTAATCATATTTTTGATATCCGCTTATTTCCAAAGGTAATATATGTATGAGCTTAGATTTTGTTTTGATCAACTTTATGGCTAGATGTTGTTAAGTAAGAGCGGAAGTACAAGTGTTACCTGTTCTGCGAGTTGCGATGGATGTTGCTTGATCGATTACGTATCGATCGTAGATCGATCATCGAGTACCGATGTTACATCGGTAGGTACGGTATCGTAACTTGGATACTATCCATATAATTATGTAGGTAGATATAGATATATTATGTTCAGACGTTGACAGATGTAAACCTTCTTCTTATCGCCGGTATCTGCGAATTCTAAAATTGAACCAGTGCTGGTTGGTTTGGTTATATTTGTATTTAAGTACTTTCGAAATTCGAATATTGTTATCACCAAGATAAATTATTGCCGTTTCTAATAAACTGCTCTCCTCACGTTTTGATTCTATTGTCTCGAGCTCTACTGAAAGTAACCATCATCGTCAGAATCTCATTAGGAATGTTCCGCATCTCGTCTCGACAGACTGCCTTCATTTATTGAAATCACCCGACGCGCTGCAATTTAAACAATTATCTTGCATCTACTTGCAATGGTATCATTAAAACTAGTGAAAATAATAAGATTTGCAGTAACAGCATATTACATTTGAAGATAAATATAACTTCTTTTATGTCCTTTCGACCTTTGCTCAGACGTGTACGCCCTTCCGACCTTCCCCAACCAATCATAAACATGAAGTAGTTAGTGTCCTTCACGAGTCCGAAGGTCGCTGGTCTGCGATCGTCGCGGCTTGCGGCAGCCGCGGTCAGTGGGCCATTATCATCGGTGGTCAGCAATTGGCGGCGCGTGGGAGCCGACGGATGGGCATCCTCCTTAAGGCGAGGATACAGGTATCCTGCCGACACGAGGTGCGCTGCGGCACCACCAGTCCCCCTGCAAGCGAAGACTACTTCCTCACCGGTTCAACTTATTTAGTTGCTGATTATTTATCTATCTTATGTTTTAGTTTATCTATATTCGTATTACTATCCATAAGATGTGCATGACTAAATAAACTCGCCCCGAAACGCACGCACCGCAAAATTGTGGTTCAGGAAATGCAGCCTTCAATGCGGTGTGAATAAAAATAGCTTGTGGTGTCGCGTGTGCGCCGTCCGAACATCACTATGATACCGATAATGTTGTGATTGGGTCGCATTCGTCATGTCACGGAATGCTGTGCTTCCCGCACTTTCACTCGGGCCGCGGGCCGGCGCCGCGCCGGTGCGGTGGTGATCTATATAGCGCCATCGGCGGCCCATTCTGATACTACATGATTTATAATGGCTGCGAAGTTATTTGTTACCGCCTCATTGAGAACTCATGTTAATGCTGCTCTGTTAGATATAGATATGGTCTATCTATATTTATATATACGTATTTTGCTGTACATCTGTGCTTAGATATTATTGTTATTATTATTGAATCTATTGGTGCGTATTTGAATTTGTTTTTTTATGCTTACCATTAGTGTAGGTATCCTACTCGTTTTATATTATACTCACTGTAATAATGATATTGATCTTAACACAGAGCAAATAGTTACGAGCGTAATTGTTTTGCCTGCTCTGTGAACCTTCGGGTGCGTTATCCGTTTAGTTCAATTTTTAAAACGACACCAGATTACTGCTTTACACGTGTCTACCTGTACGATGTTATTTAAGTTTTACATTTCATAGTCACGCCGATCATTGGTAGGCGTATCCCTCTCGCCTACTTCTACGTTTATGTGTGATCGGTTCTAATAATTACGTTCACGCGGTGTATCGTCCCCGTAAACTTGCGGAAGCTCAGTGAAACGGTGATAGATAGAGATAACATGAGAGTATCGCTGGCTTGACATGGATGCTAGAACCTTCAGTAAAATGTTATTTAATTGTACATGATAATTATAACCTGATCACCTATCTCGGGTTGCAACTAATTGCCTGCTTATTTGCGTCCATTGCGCGGGATGTTATTATCATGCAAATTAATGTGCATATGAATGTGTGCCGTACGTCTGCATGAGGCATGCTCTCTGGCCTCACACCATCCGGCACCAACTACACGTCGTCAGAAAACTGTTAGATCGTAACTGGTAATATGTTCCGATAGTTTCCTCAAAGCAAGCGTCAAACTATAACTACTTTACAATTACAGTACAGTGGGATAGGAATTGGATTGTCTCGCATTTGTGCTACTCTCTGTCGTCTAGCCTGAGTCTGCCCCATATCCACTATCGATCCTGTACTTTGTATAATTCATTAGCGAGCTTGAATACCCCCAGCGTGTACTGTTACTTATTTTGTGTCTCAAAACGAAATCGATGCAACACCTTGTATTATGTACATTACCGTTTTATGTTCATAACTTGACGGAATTATCTTTGTATACCATCAATGTATTCTAATTATAACGAAGATGGATAGATTACATCAGGGCAAGATTGACATGAAAGTTGCACCTCTGATTTGAGACAGTCAAGTTGAAATAGGTGCTACGCTAGCGTGGTGTGGGAATGGCAGATAAACATTAAACACAAGGTTAAGAAGAGATTTTTGACAATGAATGTTGATATCCAAATAGTAAAGGAAAATTGAAATAAGTATGTACGTGGATGTGCTATGTACTACAGGATGATATGTGTGCTAAGGAAGCGTATGCTGAGATGAGGACTGACAGAAATCAGTGGAAGAGAAAAAAATGCTGCAATACTGACCTCACCGTCGGCAGGGCAGGTGGACACTTGTAGTGTGTATGAACACGCCCGTCCTATATAGTTTAGCCAACGTAGCATATAAGTTAGTAATAAGTTAAGACAGTCATCATGTAGACGCCGACCAATACACTTGTGCACCGCAACACCATCTTTCATTACTATCATGGTGCACCATCAACCCCAAATATTGAACCTATTATTACACACTTATTGATGATCAATGTATATTTTCCATTATAAATTATGACGAGTTGCGTTTGACATTTGAGTGAGGTTGTCTCGACAGCTCCAGCGTCGTAAATGCCACATGCGCTGTTGTGTATGCATACATGTTGGCTGACGGAACAATTTATTTATAGCTTGCAGTGATAGTGCCTCGTGCTATATTGATGAGTCCGCATTTGGAATGCTACACTGTCAATAGACTGTTCGTGACACAAGTCGTTACTTATTCTGTTGTATTTGTGCACAGAAAAGAAGCGCAAATACTTGTTCTGAGTCTGGGTGTTGTGGGACCATGGTCCTCGTAGTTTCTGGGTCCCTAGATACAGGAAATCCTAGTTAAGGTCCAGGATCTGTGTATGTGATCGTTGGGCGTTATTATTATTATTATTTGCACTGCATACATTAGTGACTTATGTAAAGTGAATATTACCTATCACTTTAGAATTCTAGTCAACATACGTTGTAAATATTCTAATTTCTTTACACAGTTTGTTCGTCGATAGAATAATGTCTATTGTGGCAACATGTAATTGAATATATTACACCGTTTTTTATTTAGGAACAGACAGATATAGAAGTAGAGCTACGAGTTATGCAACAGAGCATGTATAGAAATTACTATTATTGAGATCTGAAAACGGCGATGGTGACTAGGATTTATGTACCGTGTAGACTGTCGTTATCAAAGTTTCTTTCTTCCGTCCAAGCACCGTCTGGTTCCTGAATTTATTTTATAGATGGCGGAACCTTTCCGATTGAATTGGATTTTATAAGCATCACCCATTACTTTATTTGACAATAAGCATTTCATAATTCTATATGCGTAGTAAAATAACTTAATTTGTACCTAATATCATTTTGACTTGTAAAAGTGCTAAAAATAGTCGATTTGCAATAAAATCTTTTGACTTTGACTTGTGAACAGAGTGATCGAGGTGTGAACCCACGTCAGACATAAATCATTTGTAGGTAATAGGCGCTATTAAAAATGAATGTGAACCTTGTGTAATGATGTCGTATCGCAGGTCGCAGGGTGAGAAGTATTGTAAACAATTTGAATAATTCTTTACCGGTGACAGTTTCCAGAAGGTTATAGTCTTTCAGTTTCTTGGAGCAGGAATATGCCATAATTAGTAGGTTGGAGAAAAGATCTACTGATTGCGGCTTGCAAAATGAAACCAAGTTTGTGGTGCCAAATGCCAAGTTTAAGGTGTACAGGAGCTTGTTCAACAAGCGATGTAAGCGTGTGCATATTAGGCGCCTATGAAGACATCACCGGAGCAAAAAGATATTTAGCGCTTCCCACAGTCGCCGAGCTATTTATTATGGTAATACTGCTGCACGCCGCTACGCCTGGGAAATCTGGGAATGCAGTTTGTTGTGATATAACGTGTCCTATTCTCTCTAAGGTTCAAAGTGCACTACCAAATTTCATGTAGATTACAACATTTCTTTAGAAGCTTTGATATTATGATAATATTAGTAGTCTGTGAGCGATACTCCGTACGTAACGGTTGACTGTCTCACTTATCTGTAATTTGGAATTCATCTAATCATTAGTTTTTTTTGCTGTTTATGAAATACCAGTCTTTTGCGAAACTAAAATTATTAATTAGGAATGGTCGTGTTATATCGATCGTCCGATAAACCGCGATGCAACGCAACAGTTGCACAACGCGACAGCGGCGACCGGTAGGGGGGAGCCCCGCGAGATGGTGCAGTAACGGTCGGATAAGCGGCGTCACTTTTTGCTGACTCCGATTCCGCTATTTAGTAAACTAGTGACCTACATCCATCGAAACGACTACGTTTTTAATCCTTGGAATATTAGACAATAACAATAGTTCAATGTCTTTGTAATTCATTATTCTAAGTTAAAATAAAAGTACTTATAAGAAGTCGGTAATTGTTTTGACTTTACCATGACGGCATCAAGGTCTAGTATCAATATAATATTTGGTTATGGTTCCGTAAGTTTTGACGATAGGTTCTATTTACATTCTTTTTCTATTTACCCATGTATGTACTACACAGGTGTGTAAACTACATATTAATATTATTCATTTATTTGGCCGCAGAATAACTAATAGTATTGGATTTAGTGTAGCTGTACATAGTTATTGAAAAGATACAGTAAGTTTACAACTTCACACAAAATGTTCAAAGCGGTCTTCACGTTCCTTCACCAGTTGACCTCCCGCGTTTCATATCGTCCGCAATCCACCATCGTCCTGATGTTTTTTGCGTCTTGTCATTACCCGTGCCTATTCAGTTCCCATACTTTCCATAGGGTGCACTCTCACAGTGGGCGTAGTATTCTCGATCATCTACTCTAGGCAATGACCCAAGCTGAGGCTCGCAAGCCTTACCCTTGAGTTAAATGCCTCGCATTCTTGACAGCTGGGCTCTGTGCGCTCGCCCTCCGCTCGGTGACGCAGTAAAGATCTATAGAGAGCTGCAGGATTAGACCGTTAAATAAAACCAATTTCCCATCATTAGAGCGAGCGAGGAACAGGTTCTCCAAAAGCAGGGGCACATGATTTCTCGCACGGTCGAGCGGAGGCGGGTGAAATGAATAGCTGACCTTGCAGTGTAGTGGCAGATAATGGCACTCGGGCTCCGGCGGTCGCGGAGGCTGATGATAAAATAGAGGGCCCGTTCGTTTATCTGTGTTTTGTTGACTTGCTCAATGAAGTGCAAGGTGAGCAGATAATGCCGGCACAATTACTGGTACTCTATACGGTAATCCGTCTTATTATGTATTTATGCAGGGATAATAATACTTTCGTGACAAATGAGTTTTAAATTGCATTGTATGTGAAATGTTATGAAAGCTAAGCTATCGAATCTACAAAAATGGAGTTTCGGCGTTTGTTCCGTTGCGAACTGTGGCTCGAAAGTCAAGATAATCGAGTTGTGTTTGCACCTTTAGAGGCATAATAATAAGTGGCTATACTATAAAGTGTATGGTAAAGAACAACTAAAATATTGTGACAAAAGCGATTTGTTTGACAGCCAACTTCTTTATAATCATTTGTCTCTTACACGACGCCGACTCCACAATGATAAACATTTTAATTAGTTTACCTAAAGCTACAAGCACCAACTGTACACCGCGTCGGTCACGTCTTACTCAGATGTTATTTAACTATTGTTTGTGGTCTAAAACACGTTCCGACATTGGTAATATAATATTTATCCTCTCGCGATCGTTTCAACAATAATAACTGCCTTTGAACTTGGCTAACGGAAGCGTGTGTACTATTTCCTACTGTTTCCTTGTACAAGTATTTCGCCTATTGCGGACATTCTCTGTTCAGACTGAACTGTAAAATTTGGCTTTGTTTGCAGCTACTCTCTCACTCTTATACTTAACCGCAGTTTCAATAAATGTTGTAGTTTGATATTATTTGATTAATTTTAATGTTATAAAAATAAATAAATAAATATTTGTGGACATTTTACACAGCGCCATCTAGCCCCAATCTAAGCAAAGCTTGTATTATGGGAACCAGATAACTGATACAATACTTAGATACTTTTTGTTTGTAAATACATACATAGAATACAATATAACACCCAAAAAATTTGCAAGATTGTCACCCCGTCTAAAAGGATGGAAGACTGGGGTCTGTATTACAGAAGGATGCTCAGATGAATGAAATCTCTGCTTGAGCACCGATCGATAACTGAGCATCGTTCTGTAATACGGATCTGAGAGTTCAAATCCCGCGCGTGATGCAAATGTTTCATTTACATTAAAATGAACTGCTAACAGTTTAACAGGTGATCCTGCTATATCTTAATATTATTTGCTAGAATAGTGACAAAAATTTTCACCAAGTTATCACATTCTTTTTATTTTACTGTTGTACATCAATTCAATACCCATTATAGTCGAAAAAAAAACGGATTAGTAAATAGTATTTACTTACATTAATGCTAAATACGAATATTCTGTATACAATAAACAATCCTACTCAAATAGTCAAACTAAACATTATACTGTGAAGTTAACGTCCAATATACTTGGTTTATCAGTGAAGCACGCATGTTGGTGATGATTATAACGTATACCTACCTATTGTAAGTGTATAGTAACTAACCATAATCCGTTGTGGTGTTCCAGGAGGCGCGTTCGAGGGCGTCGAGGACAAGGTGTCTCCGTTCGGGTACGGCCGCGGGGAGGGCGCGGACGCGGGCCACGGCGACCCCGACTGGATCTGCAGCAAGGAGAAGCCCAACACTGACCTCATCTTCCGCTCGCTGAACCCGGTCGACGGCAAGGTCACCGGCGCCGGTACGCTCGCTCTCACAGCCCCTCTAGCTACTGCGGCGGACGCTCTCCTCGGCTTCGCGCGGAACTGCTCGCATCTCATCGATCTGTACTTGTCGGTTAGGGACGACCGCGAACATACGGGGGAGCAGCTGGACCGAATCCTCGACGCCATAACCTCCGCCGCGCAAAACAGCAGCCTCGTAGCTCAGTGCCTGAGAGGCGCGCAGCCGCCACCTGGCAGCTTGTCGCCGGCTGTTTCCATTAATTCCATTCACAGTTTAGAGATGTTGGCGATCGAACCCGGGCCGAGAGCGCGGAGCGGGTCCGCGGGCAGCATCGACGATAGGGTTGGCTTCGCGGACTTCGAACGTTTCGAGGAAGGTTCAAATCACCACGATAGGCCGTTTTCGGAGACAGACTCGATCAATCGAAGCAGTATCGTAGGGCACAATCCTTTCGACTGCGAATCCGAAAGTAGTATCAGTGAAAATAATCCCTTTGATATTGAATCTAAAAACATTAACGAAGAGAACAATCCGGTCGGCTTCGGTGTCGAATCAGAAAGTAACCCCAAGTCGAACAATCCCTTCGATGACGATTCCGATAACTCGGAAACCGAATACGAAGATGACGATTTAGTGGTAAACGAGAACCCGAGCTTTTTCCGCCGCCTGTACGAGTGTTTAAAGTTCGCCGCGCTGTTGGTTCTGAACGCGGCGACCGGCGTGGTGGTGGCCCAGGCGGTGTTCGCGGCGGCCGCGTACGCGCTGACGGGGGCGCCGCACCTCCAGTTCGCGGTGGAGCGCGCGCCCGCCTCGTGGCTGGAGCGCGCGCGGCAGCTCGCGCTCGGGCCCGACCGGCAGCTCGTGACGATCAAAACCTTGCCCGAGATGTTCTACCGGCAGAACCTGGCCAGCATCCTCGAGTACCTGACCGGTTGCCTCCGCGACGCGTGAGGCGGCGCGGAGCCCGAGCCGCGGTGTCGAATGCGATTCGTCACTCGGCCGCCGGCATTGTTCCGATCTCTGTGGGAATGTTCACGCGCTGTTGTGACATCTTCGTTGTCGAATGCCCTACAATTAGGCGATTTGCTATTATGTTTTGTTAGCTAATAATATGTGTAGTAAGAGTGAACTAACAATGTAGCAACTTACGATCGTTTAGAACACCGTTTTGACTTTTGTTTGAACTGCATGGGGTTTATGTCATTTCAGTAATAATTATATCATCGCATACTTGTTTACCTAGTTGTAATTCGGCGACGGAACAACACGCAACCTATACTGAATCTGTGCCTACAATAACTAAGGAAATCTTACTTCTTTCAAGTTTTACTCTGCCTACGAAGGAGAATAGTTTTGACAGTTTTTGTTCTTATTTACTTTCCCATGAGAAGAAAAATTAATTTTGTTGCCAAAAGTGTCGTTACTCTTAAGATCAATTAAATATTTAGATTTCGCCTTAAAAAAATTATACTTTCTTTTAGAGCTAGCTAAAATATTTCGAAGCCACCACTGCCTGAATAAAAGTATACTCTTTCTTCTTTCTATCTTACCTTTTTGGTATTTTTCAGAAATTGGAAAGTCATCACATTAAATGTTCCGTTAAATATATTACTGTTGCGTGTTGTCCTCCCACCCCCACTCCGCCACCCCTTCCCTCCCCGCGACCTGGCTGACGTGCGTTTGTTCGACAGCGGCCAAGACGGAGATGGTGAAGTCGAAGCTGCCGAACTCCGTGCTCGGTAAGATATGGAAGCTGGCGGACATCGACAAGGACGGCTTCTTGGACGAGGAAGAGTTTGCCCTCGCCATGCATCTCATCCGGGTGAAGACGGACGGGCACGACCTGCCGCCCGAGCTGCCGCCGCACCTGGTGCCCCCCTCCAAGCGGAACTAACGCCGGACGAGGCGCCGCCCGCGGGGTCGCAAGCGGCACACACCTACATGTAACGTGCATCCCTCGCCTCCGGGTCGCGGGCGGGGCCGCTCGCGCAAGCCCGATGCTATCTGGCTCTTGTAAATACAGTTTCTTGTATTAACATTTATTAATATCCATAATTAGTTCGATGTGTGACGTCATGCGGAGGGCGGCCCCGCTGCGCTGTTATTATTGAAATGACTGACCGTAGGCGTCGCTCTAGCAGTGCACCGACACGACACGAGGATCGCGCGCGTCGGCTCCGCTTCGATACAATCACCCGACTGATGGCCGAGTTCATATCCTATTTAACTATGTACTAACAGATCGCAATAATCGTTATTTTGTTTTAAAATGGAGGCTGCTCATTTAATATGTTGGATAGGAAGCCTCGAGACGGCAGCCGCCCGACGGCAACAAACTAGTTGAGTTTTTAAGCTGCGGATGAGTTTGATTGCATGTTTTTAAAATGAAAGAAAGCGTTTAGTGACCGCGCTCCGTACGGTCTCGGTATACTCTCACCTAAACTGCTTTTTGGGCTTGTTTACTTGCCCACTGCTGGGGTGTCGTCCCAAAATTTATTACATGGAAACGTACAATTAAAAGACATAATAATGGGTGACCGGAGCCGCTTCCAAATGTTTCAATATTTTGTATAATTGCTGTATATTAGGTTTCTGCCTAAAATTGTATGTGTTAGGGAAGTTATTTATTACATTAAAGTTTTAAGATTTTGTTAGAAATTATTGAAAAATGATAGTTGCTTATTCGAGTCGCTGTTTGTTCGTTTACTTAATAACTTTATTTAGTGCATTACGTTTGGTGCCTGAAATTACCTTGGACTTGTAATTCATGAAATTTATATATACGCAACCCATAAGCGTTTGTGAAGAGCATGTTATGAATTGCAAATCTATAATTCTAATTTAATTTTCCAATATTAAGTTGTTGAGAATTCACGATAGTTTATTATAGTGATAAATTATTATTTTGATATCGAGTTATATTTTATTGATCCCATTCTAAGCAAAGGTTTTATATAACGAACGATATATTTTAATTTTTTATCGTTGATTGTTGTTCCTATTAGTCTTGGATTTAAAATCGCAATAATTATTTGTAACATCAAGCTAATAACGAGATATTTCGTAGAAACGTTCTACATTGTGTACTCCGTGTTTGCATTTACGTTTGGAGCTATCTTTCGTCGGTGCCTTTGCTCATTCTAAAGGAGAAGCTTCACTCGCACCACACCCTCACCTGCAGAGCGGTCGCATTCAAATAATAAAATGTTACTCGCGACATCTCATTATTCTGAAAATAAATTCTATTGTTGTCCCATTCCTACTACAACGTCTGCATAGTGGAGGAAATGGAAAGACAATATATGTTTTCTATGACCAGTTAAAATTGTGTAAATACAGCATTTTATAAAGTTTTGGATGTATTTAGTGCCTCCCGAGCGGCGAGTGAGGCGGGAGGGCCCGGGCGGGCGAGTACTGAATGTTTATAACGCGGGATGGGACACTTGTCCAACCTTTTTACATTTTGCTACTACATTATGTGTACATAAAGATATGTAAATTGATTATTATTATCATAAATTATACATAGTGTGTAATAAATAGTTAAGAAAGCAATTTTGAGGATTTTTATTACTACATCCATATATATGTTAAACTATTGTATGAATGATACATTTTTTAAGATAATGTCAATTATAAAGTTGAAATTAGTCCGACCAAGTTTCGAACATATTCGATGTCCTTCTTCTGGGAGTCAGTTACTAACGCAAGGTGAATGGATGAAAATCCACTAAAGCTAAAACTTCAATCATCAACTAAATTAATGTAGGTACCAAGTACCTGCCTATTAACTTCTTCCAGTACCGAATCCTTCAAATAAGCGAGTACATATACAGTACCGAGATTCTTCTTTAATAATCGATGCTGCTGGATATTCCCTTAGCCGGGTCTCACGGCAGCCGCGGGAAGAGATGGGGTGGTCTTATAACACCACCACCACACTGCGAACGAATACAACGGTCCTATCATATCAGTAAAAGCGCTTTTTTTAATGTGTTCAAATACTTGTCCTGCCGCGGGAATCGAACCCGTCGCCTTCGGGTTATGAGCCGACCTGCTCAATCTTTTATGGTGTCACCATAAAAGACATTGTACACGTCAGGGGATAGTTTGATCCTTAGGGAAGAATAGGTGACTTCCAAAACACTGATTATTTTTTTATGTAATCCACATGTACAGTAGCTAGCGGCTCTTATACTGTACGAGCTAAACAAAATGATTGTGTATCAGGCAGCATTCATAAAGCAGCTGTATGCCAATGTTAGGAATTATAACAGTTAAAAGAAATGAGCACAATTAAGTAAACATTTTTATTAACAATACCATACCAATAAATTCAATCCTAGCTAGAAATATTTTTTTTGGTTAGCTTAAAGACAAACAATACCAGAGTTTGTCCCTTAGTTAACATGATTTACAGTAATTCAAGGTACATTAATATTATTCATTTCTACCACATTGATATATCACTACAATTTCATACAATCCTAGTTTTTATCTGTGGTAATTATCATATCAGCTAAAGTTAAATGCAGGAAACACCACAAAACTGAGAAATAAAAACGTGACATAAAATAAACATTACATTCAGTTCCAACTTTTGAACTTTTAACCGGTGCTAGCCGCAAGGCTATTCAGCACCAGCACTAGCTACCATATCTCCGGAGCAGCGTAAATAAGCAAACCATAGTATACTTCATATGAAAATATAATCTATTTTATGCATAATATATTAAAGTCGGCAAGGGCTCATACATGGTAGATCGCGTATTACTGCGGTGGTGGCTGCGGCTGGCCGGGTGGTCCAGGAGGCCGCACCTGTCGGCGCAGGTGCTCCACGAGGTCGGGGTTGGAGGCCTGCATGTGCTGCGCGAGCGCCTGCCCCGCCTCCAGCAGCGCGCTCATGCCGCCCGCCCCCGGCCCGGCGCCCGCGCCCTCTCCCGCGGTGGTCGTGTTCATGAGCCCCGAGATCAGGTTCTGCATGTTGGGGTCGGCTAGCATCTCCGTGGCCATGTTGAGCAGCGCGGGGTTCTGCAGCAGGCCGCCCAGGTCGACGGGCCCGCGCTCGCCCGCCTGCGCGAGGCGCTCATCCGCGAGGCGCAGGTTCTGGCGGTAGGACTCGTTGTCCGGGTCGAGCTGGGCGGCGCGGGCGAAGGCCTGGCGCGCCTCGCGGTGGCGGTCGAGCGCCGTGAGCGCGAGGCCGAGGCGGCCGTGCGCCTTGCCGTAGTCCGGCTGCAGCGCCAGCGCGGCCGTGCAGTCGGCCACGGCCGCATCGTGCGCGCCCAGCTTGAAGTGCGCGGCGGCGCGATTGCAGAAGTAGACCGAGTTGCGCGGGTCGATCTGCACGGCGCCGGAGTACCTCTCCAACGCCTCCGCGAACCGCTCAGCCTTCATGAGCTCGTTGCCTTCGTTCTTGAGCCGCTCGGCCTCAGCGCGGTCGGCGGCGGCGAGGCCAGGTGCGGCCCGAGCCCGCACCAGCTGCAGCAGGTCGAGGCCGCGCGCTGCGTCCACTCGCTCCAGCTCGAACGCGGTCTCGATGCACTGCACGGCAACCTCCACGCTCTCGCGCGAGTCGGCGCTGAGAGCGTCGCCGTCGAGCTGCTGCTTCAGGAAATTTACTATGCTCGCGGCCACAGTCTTCACTTCGTTCGCCATGGTTCGCTCGTGATGGCACTTGGACCGGTGCTTAGGAGGTAGAGCGTTGGATTTCAATTCAACGTTATTTCCTGATTTTTCTATATTTTCCGGTTTTTTTTTTGCGTTTTGCAGTAATGACGATGACAGCACCAAATGACATATTCTGTGTGGCCAAGCCAAAATAAGGCAAAGTTACCAAAAATTAATCACATTCACAAGTCATGGGACTAGTATCAGAATGGACAGAGCGTATTTAAACAATGCGTGTTCATTTTTTGTTGTTGTGAGTTGATTATCTAAAACTGCATTAATGTGCGTGAGCAGGAAAGTTACCCCTATTACACAATGTATCGATATATACTAAACAGAAAATCCTTTTGTCAGTCTTGCTGACAAAAATACGACAAAATGATTTTCTAAATACTTTATTACACATGCAAATCTTCATTATTTAGCAATAATTATTTTAATAACTTATGCTAAATACTAAATTTCCTGATTTATTGATTACCATTTCTGATTTATGGTCGTTTTAATTCTGTATGGTGGCCACTGTTTTTTTGTTTGGAGGCGCCGGATTTTTATTTCTCTGATTATTTCCAAAGGTTTACTTTAACTTCGGTTAAGACGGTATCCCCATATAACTTGTTGTTTCCGAGATCCGTTGGGGTACTCCATCATGATAACAACTTTCTGGTGTCAGATATTTCTGGGGGTTACATGATCCATCCCTATACACCGACATACATGATATTGGTCTACCATTTCTGAGACCTGAAACCAATTGTGTCAATCCGTAATAGGTCAGCGAGTCAATTGGGTGTTTTTTCCTACGTGTGGAAAAAAATCAGCTTCCTATCAAAACTCACATGTTGGAAAGATAAACCTAGTCGCTGGGTAAATTTCGACAATAATTAGCATGGCAATACTGTTTGACCCAGTATTTGAGCCAGGTAGTGTCAGATAATGACACCGGGTCAAGTAAAATGTAAGCCGTCGGTCGTGCAATAGCGACAGCATACATAGCGTATCGTGCCATTTTTACAGTCATATTTCTAATCTACTGGTACATATCTGTGGTAATACTGAATCTGTGTAACTGGGTAAATTATCAACCTGTATAATTTTAGTGTTGAGAATGTTTTATGAGTTTTGACAGTGAACCCTATGATACTATGATACACTACGCTTCAACCATAGTTATGTCATAAATTAACGTAAAGGAACGTAAGAGGCTAGATCCTGCGACACAGTTACGCCTAGTCTAGGGCTCCGTAGTGTAGTCTAGGGCTCCGTAAAATGTAATATTATACTTAAGTTGTACAATGTACTTAATACATCATTCATAAATATGTATCTCGTATGTGTGCTTGTAAATAAATAAATAAATTTTGAAAATATGTATTGGGTGCCTATTTGTAAAGTACAGTTTCAAATAAAGTCAAAACATTAAAACCAAATTACTTATTTGAAAAATTAGTACAATTCGCTGAAAATTAAAATAATTACGTTACGAATCGAAAGATCTGTTGATCTCATTAGCTATGTAAAACTCAATTTCCTACAAAAAATCCTACATAGGATTAAAAAAGACCTGCAAAAGAATCCATGAACATAATAAATAAATAAACTACTTTTTAAACACCTTTAATTCTATATCTTAAATATCTTAATATATCTTTATCTTATATCTTAATACTTATCTTATAGCTTAATATATCTTTAAAAACCTAATACATTCACGACTACCTAATCTAGTTTAATTTTGCTTTTGTTAATAACAAAAGATTTTGTGACAGAACAACCTATGAGACTTTAGTTGCTATAAGATTATATTATATAAGCATTACAGAAAAAGCGCCCAATATTTTGTCTGAATTAGCTTAAATGGCAACCAGTAGCCAATTTCCAGTTTTGGTCACGTTAGCACGACTTGATAGCTTAAAAGGCGAAAATAGTCGCATAACTTGGCAGCACTGGATATATTGTAGTATCGTGACATTACAACTGACTTTGACACTGACACTCTTATAATGACAGTCGTACTTTTTTTGTTTTGGCTCTACACTTTTGTGTATTTAGCCAGTGTCAAGTAATTGATAATTTATCAAGTTAATGATATTTTATGCAAATATGTGTCAAGTCACAGTCGAAGTCATCAAGTCAAGTCATAGTCTAGTCAAAGTCATACTCCTAGTAAAGTGGTGACAACTTTACTTGAAGCTTCTATGGAGTTTTGGAAACAACACGAAAAGAAACGTTTCACCATCATTATATCATTTTCCCACACTTACGCCTGTCCAGCACTTAACGAAAAGAATGCCACCAATTTTATGCACTAACACTGAAAATAACACAAATTTTGGAAAAAAAATACAATGCGGTGACGCAATCTTTTTCGCTTTCCCAGCAATCCACCAATGAAGCTTATTATTGGAGAAAAATAATATGCACTGGCTATGAAGAGAGAAAGAAAATGTGCGCGCGCATTCTCTCTCTCTTGCTCCTACAGTAATATAAGTCAAAAGTCAAAGTCAAAAGATTTATTGCAAATAGGCTAATTTTAGCACTTTTACAAGTCAAAATTATACTAGGTACTTAAAATTAAGTTATTTCACTAAGCATATAAAATTACAAAGTACGAAACGTAACTCTCTCTTTCTATCTTCACTAACTTCTCTCAATTTTCCATAGTGCTCTCGTCACGCATTCACCAGCTTACTCCCGAACTAAAGCGGTCGTAATGAAGTTTTACTTCAAAAATCTCATATTTGTGGTGATTATGGCAAAAGTCAAAATGATAAGCTTTTAGTGGCGTTTTGAGGGAGACCTATGTTGATGTTCAGCAATGGACGTCTTCCCGTTTCTGGCTCCATGTGAGGGGTTGAAACATAAGTCAAACTACTGTGATACCTACATAAACAATAATTGTTTGTGTAGTCCATGAAATGCAAACTACATTTGTATGATTTATAAAAATTAGAATCTTTATTTAGTAACTAAAATTATAATAGGAAAATACACAATTACAGATGATAATTAAGTAGTGTATTCTTTACAATACCTAACGACCGACTGCTGTTTATCAATAAAATATAAAACGTGCTAGTTATATGACGCCGCGACGTGCAAGCAGGATATGTACTAGATAGCAGTTGTTACAATAGCATAGTGGTTTGCATTAACATAGTAGGTACTTATAATTAAAGTAAAAGTAGGTGTTCTAACGAGGTTACTTACTTATATATTTAGTTTATATTATCTCTAACAATTATTTACAATATTTTTAAATGTCCCGCAACTATGCCACGCCTTTTATTGATCTACTTATTGCATATCACACAATATGTAATTCACATTGAGAAGGCGGCGTGGTGTTGTTACACCAAACTTACTTTACATTTAATGCATAGCTTGCAGTATAAGGTTGTGTTACATGATCACATAAAAGCGTATTAATATTTCTTCTAATTACTGTCTGAAACTGAAACACTCAATAACCTATACATATTGAGCTATTTGGTCTGCAAGTATTTTTTATCACACTAATGTTATAAATAAGTAAGTTATGTTTGTTCTCTATTCACGCCACAAAAGCTGAAAGGATTTGAATAAAATCTGGAATGGCTGTAGTAAAAACACTGGTTTAAAATATAGGATACTTTTATATCAACGGGACATATCTAGTCTCGAGCCGCTGGTTTAATACATACAACACTCGGTATCTGCAGCCCCAGCGAATATCACGTTATTACATATTCCGTTGCGGATGGTCGGGCGGCGTGTTGTGTAGCAAGCAGACCCAGTCCCTGAGGCGCGGGGCCCTCGCGTACTGGTCCCGGGTGTGCGTCCCCCCCGCGCCCCCCGCCGCGGCCCCCCCGCACCACGCCGTGCTATTCGGATGTGAAGGGGCCTTGTGAAACGCAAACTCTTTAATGAACAGCCGCTGGTTATACGGCTCCTCCTGGACCAGCTGCCTCAGCTCGGCGGCCAGCCGGGCCTGCAGGCCGGGCACGGCGGCGCCCCCTCCCGCCAGCAGCATGTTGGCGGCCAGCGCGCGGCGAGCGTCGATGGGGCTCGCGAGGATGCACTGCAGCACGAGGTCCGGGAGGGAACCGAACTCTGCGTCTCGCACGAACATGTGTTCAGTGGATAGCTCCCTGGTTTCCCCCGAGATGAGCAAGGTCCCCCCGCGGGTGGGGTACTGCACGGGGGGGCAGGGGACGGGGGGGGAGGGGGACTGCCACTGCAGCGCGCGGTCGCGGGGCGTTACGAAGCATGTCTTCACTGGAACAATTTGTTCAATGCCATTAATTACGGAAGGGGTTGATCTCAGTATTATTGGCAATCTGGGTAATTTTTATCTAAATGGATTGGGCCGCGAGGGGCATCCAAACAAATAATTAAACGGACCTTTCACTTTCATATTGTAATATGGAACAAACGGTACGTGGTCGTAGAGGCATCCCGTGTTCTAATAAGAAACATTTCCAGGCATTGCAGATTGCCGATCGCAATTTTGTTTTACAAATTTAATTAATTAGTTGAAAATACTTTCATTAGAATAGGAATATATTTAGGCTTATAACATGTCGCTATATTGGGCAAGTAGAAGATATTCTTGTTTAGAAGGAACCACTAGAAAAGAATTAACCGAGAGCATTAAAGTTTGGGAACATGTTCAGAGGTACCCGCGATGTCCTCCAGCACGTGCGGCGGCAGGCCGAGCGGCCCGTGGAGCGCCCGCAGGCGCCGCGCCAGCTCGGCGCGCGTGGCCGCCGCGCCCAGCGGGCCCGCCTGCAGCCCCGGGACCACCACCACTCCGTGCACCACTACGGACATAAAAACTTCAAGAACAGCTAAGAATTCCCGCTGTGAGAATAGGACCATTCCATCTCTCCCCGGCGGTGCCGTAAGGGGCTAGGAATATATAATATATGCTGAAATGCTTTCAAACAAAAAAGGAAAGACTCAATTTATTTTATTTTAACCTGAACTGAAAGGTGTTTCAGCAGCTATTTCACATCACATCAAACAAAAAAAAGATGCAGGAGGCTGTTTGTTTTGATTTTGTTAATACAAAAACAAAAACAAACAAATATGTAAGTATATTAAAAAAGAGCACAGACCTAGGAGTCTGTGGTAAAGCAGAATTTAAAAAAAAGGCAACTTCAAGCATAATACACCACTGCACAAATACATACATCAAAATCAAAATAAACATAACATCGGAAAACTGTAGAAATCTGTATTTACAAATGGTTTGTTTCATTAAAAATAACCAGTGGAATGTTGACGTACAGTATAATAACGGATAAAACTATGCATTTAGTACATCTTGCATTCAATTGAAATAAATGTAATATTGGAAGAGATAGCTTTTAGCGACAATGTCGCCATGTTGCTCACTTCTTGTAAGTTGTTGTCTCTTGTAATTTACAAACTTTTATTATTGAGTATGTACAATAAAGAGGTCATCTATCTGTGTGGAACATACCCGCAGCGACTTCTGCCTCCTTAGCTCCGATGGACACAACGAGTGCCACGGGGGTGCCCAGCGTCAGGGCACACAGTCGCGGGGTGTCTGCCCAGATCACTCCCGATACCTGGAATATTAAGATACCAAATTGTCCACAATTTAACAGTGTTTCTGCGTAAATTCTTATTTTTACAAGATGAAAGTATTCTATGATTGTCTCGGCAGCATAAGAAATATCGGTTTGGTGTACAAACCCACAGACATCATGGAATGCATAGTGAAAATTTTTATTGACTATAACTTCTATATATTATAATAATAATAAATAAATTTTCTAAAAACTGCAATGCTTAGCTGGAAAACCAAACTAAAACTTAGCATTGGAGATTCTCCAATTCAAACAGAAACCATATCAATTAGACGCGGCATTTTTCAGGGTGACTCATTGAGCCCACTCTGGTTTTGCTTAGCGTTAAATCCACTCTTAAATCTACTAAACAATAGCAATGATGGCTTCAAAATAAAATACGAAAACACATCCCATACTTTATCACACCTGATGTACATGGACGATATAAAGCTATTCGGCAGCACCTTGCAAGGAATTCATAACCTAGCAAATATCACACAGTCTTTTTCATCCGACATACAAATGGAATTTGGAATAGATAAATGTAAGATACTATCCGTACGTAGAGGTAAAATTGAACAAAACCTATACGAACTTACAGACGGCCAAGGTATAGATCCAGTAGACCAGGTATCCGGATATAAATACCTAGGCTATTTTCAAACACAACAAATCCATCAAAAGCAGAGCAAAGATACAATAGAGAAAAAATTTAAAACCAGACTCCACAAAATCCTCAACACTCAACTTAACGCTAAAAATACAGTTAAAGCAATCAACAGCTTTGCTATTCCTATCCTCACTTACTCTTTCGGAATTATTCACTGGTCCCAATCGCATCTTACAAAACTGCAACGACTAATAAATACTCATATGACAAAATATAGAAAACACCACCCACGTTCTTGTATAGAAAGGTTAACTTTACCCCATCGAGAAGGAGGACGAGGACTAATAGATATTAAAAATCTTCATAACTCGCAAATAACTGCACTGCGATCATTTTTCCACCAGCAAGCAAATCATTCACCTCTACATAACGCAGTCACAAAAGCAGATCATAAATACACCCCACTAAATCTTAAAGACCGATCACCTCAATCAAATGAAATATTAACTACTCACGAACAAAAGCTTCAGATCTGGTTGCAAAAATCACTCCACGGCAGGCACCGCCGTGACCTTCTAAACCCAAACATAGACAAAGTTTCTTCAAATGCTTGGCTCAAACGCGGTGAATTATTTCCGGAAACTGAAGGATTTATGCTAGCCATACAAGACCAAATTATAGATACACGAAACTATAGGAAACATATTATTAAAGATGGTACTTCTGATCACTGCAGGCACTGCCATAGTGCCTCGGAGACTATACAGCACATAACCGGGGCCTGTAGGTCAATCACACAAACAGATTACAAGCACCGTCATGACCAAGTCGCAGCAATTGTCCACCAATATCTCGCATACAAATATAAACTTATTAAAGAAAAAACAGCTTACTACAAATACAAACCTGAAGTAATATTAGAGTCCGATGATTATAAATTATACTGGGATAGAACGATCATTACCGATAAAACAATCCACCACAACAGACCGGACATTACCATTTACAATAAAAAGATAAAATCTGTTTATCTGGTCGACATTGCCATCCCTAACACGCACAATATTGCATCCACATATACAGACAAACTTGCAAAATATACGGACTTAGCAATAGAACTAAAAACACAATGGAGAGTACACACTGTCAAAACGGTTCCTATCATCTTGTCCTCCACCGGCATCATCCCGCGCACACTCCACACGAGCCTGCAAACGCTCAACATCCATCAACTAACCTTCATACTACTACAAAAAGCCGTTATTCTCAACTCGTGCAGAATTGTACGAAAATTTCTAGCACTGGAAGATTAAGTTTAATTATTTGATTTAGTTAAAAAAAAAAAAAAAAAAAAAAATGTAGGTAATGGTTTTCGTTTGGCCAAAAGCCCGCGAAAATTAGTTTAAGCCTCGGAAACGAGAGAATTGTAAATTACATCTAAAATTATAATAATAATAATGACCAACGATCCAACGATCACATACATAGATCCTGGACCCTAACTAGAATTCCCTGTGTCTATGGACCCAGGAACTATGAGGACCATGGTCTCACAACATCCAGACTTAGAACAAGTATCTGCACTTTTTTTTGTGTAAAAATACTTGTCCTGCCGCAGGAATCGAACCCGCCGCCTCCGGGCTATGAGCCGACCTGTTCAACCACCACACCACAGAGGCTGTCAGCTTTTTTCAGACATTTTGTAATCATACAAAATCCTTTTTATTATAGTAGTAGGGAAGTAATACTGTTAAAATGATCAACAATCATATAAAACAAAAAGCATACCTCGTAGTGTATGAACAGTACTTTAGCAAGTGTTTCTCTGAAGAGTGTGGGCGTAAGTAACGACTCTACGACAACCACTTTACGCTCCTTTGGGTTCACCAACACGTGTCTGAAAATATTGAATACATTTTACTAGGTGGTGTACAACTTCAACTAGGTAAGTTTTTTAAATTTGTTTTTACAGAGCATATACTAGGTGGTAGGACTTTTCTGCATAGTTCATCTATGTAGGTACCACCGCTTTGCCAGTTATTCTGCTGCCAAGCAGTAGTGTGCAAGCACTACTGTGTTCTGGTTGAAGGGCACTGTAGCTAGTGAAATTTCTGGGCAAATGAGACTCTATGATCTGATCTCACAGTCAAGTAATCTTATTAACAGACTGTGCTGATGTCTCAGGATGAGGTGCGCAGTCCAGTGACACTCAAAACTTTATATTTTAGAGTTCCGAGTTTCACTGTTCTGTTATGGGTGGCCGTGTCGCTTAACATCAGTTGAATGTCTAGCTCGTCACATCTTTCACTAGCATAAAAAAAGCATTGTCTCACCTGATGGAAAGTGACAACTTATAGCCCATTCGCAATAAAATCCTGTGACTTTGACTATGGGCAGCGGTGTCACTTAACATCAGACAAACTACTAGCTTCTATAGAATAAACTGTAGTTAACAAGAGCAGATGGAGCAATATGATGTATGATGATTCCTTCAGCTTGCACTCTCTCTTACACCGGTATATATAAGAAAACTGGCATGTTCTAGAATTCTGGTATCACCAAATCCACCAATATCACCATCCATCAACCCGAACTTGTCTGTTAATAGTGTGGTGGATTTAGCCGTAGTTGACTACAGAAAATAAAGCAATCAACTACAAATTTGTAAAAATGTATTATCTACCAACCCACACTTGTCTGTACACTGGTGGATTATGGCCTGTGGAAAGAAGAAGGCCTGAGCAAGCGCGTGTCATAGCAATGGGAGAACAGAGAGAGGTGATGATGATTATATACACATGTATATAATCATGGGCTTATGGGTATGGCGTACTGGGCTTACCGAAAGTAGAGCATATGTAACATATTAACGAGGTTGTCATAGAGTTCCTCTGGAGTGTTGTAGTCATGCACGCGGCGCAAGGCGCGGCGTGCGGTGCACCAGAACTCCGAGCGGACGATGCATCGCGGCGCCGCCTCGCCAGTGAAACCGAACCTATGAGGAATGACAACAACTAACATTCACTTGGATAGATTCTCAATTCTGGCAATAATTGGCCTGTGTCCTGCACAGGACTGCCTTAGCTGATGACGATGGCTGGCAGCTTCAAGTTTTGAGGCTAGCCCGAAGAAGACATGCATTTTAGGTTGAACAGATGAGCTGGGTTGATTTTTTTATTAATAGTAGCCCGGTCTATAAAATTTTGCATGTTTGTCTTTTGAAAACCACAAAGTACACCTAGTAATTACGTTTTAGATAAACTAATTTCTGATAAAAATAAACAAGAACTGGTAAACTTACTTGGTGTAGTCGGTGCCGAGATCTAAAACGACAGCTTGTTTCTCTTGAATAAGTGCAATACCTTCGTACAATGCCATGTTTGTTTGTAGATACTGGATAATTTCAATTGTATACTACTTGTATATTAAACATATATTTTGAAAAAATGCTCAAAATACGGTTCATAATAATACTTTCTTACGTACTGAAAAAATCTTAATTTCCATTTTCCATTTCTTAATGACGTCACTTATTGAATCGGCAGATGACGGATTAGTTGGGATTAGTCACGGTGACAGTGACAAAATGTGACCCCGCAAAAGCCATAATAAGGTGAAGTTTTTTTTTGTTTGGTTTTGGCTCCACACTTTTGTGTATTTAGCCAGTGTCAAGTAATTGATAATTTCTCAAGTTTTTTTTGTTTTGTTTTGGCTCCACACTTTTGTGTATTTAGCCAGTGTCAAGTAATTGATAATATCTCAAGTTAATTAATATCTAATTTTAGTTTGAAAACTATCGTGAGTATGACACATTTTGTAAGATAAATAACGGCTAAAACTCAGTATAAAACTCGTCAGGCGATCTTTTTCGTTTTCTCGCCAAAACTCATTTCTCAACTTCTACTCTTTGTAAATGGCCTTTGTGGAGAGGTTACCACAATTTTGCCAATATCACGTAGAAAGATAGAACTCATTTATAGAAAACTCATTTCTCAAGTTAATTAATATAAGATATATATTATGTGTCAAGTCATGTCAAGTCAAGTCATCAAGCGGGAAAACGAAAAAAGATCGTGTCACCGCATTTTATTATTTTCCAAAACTAGTGTTATTTTCAGTGTTAGTGCATAAAATTGGTGGCGTTTTATTCGTTAAGTGCTGAATTACAGGCATGAGTGTGGGAAAGTGGTATGATGATGGTGAAACGTTTCTTTTCGTGTTGTTTCCAAAATTCCATAGAAGCTTCTAGTACAATTGTCACCATTCTACTAGGAGTATGACTAGACTAGGCTATGACTTAGCTTGATGACTTCGACTATGACTTGATTTGACTTTTGACTCAACTTAAGAAATTATTAAATACTTGACACTGGCTAAATACACAAAACTGTGGAGCCAAAAAAAAAGAAACGAAAAAAAAGTGATTAAGAAGGTAAATTGCATAAATTGAAAAGTACCTATAGATCGATATTTTAATATTTCGGATTTTTATCATATTTTTTTACAATATTACTTGTGTTCTGCTCAAATTCACTTTCGAATATCAGCGGCGGATGTGATCCTAAAGAGATGAGTTTCAGTCATTCTATAAGCAAAGCAGCTCGTCCGGTGCTGCTGGTTCCCTACTACCTCACCGCAGGCCGCGCCTCCGCCGCCGCCGGCCCGGGCCGCCGTGCGGTTCCTCCACCGCAGCTGCGCCCGCCCCCGCGCCCCGCGCCCCGCCCCTCACACGCCACCTCCGGGCTCCGGTGCTGCGTGGGCTGTGTGGCCAAGTTATTGGACTCCTTCTTTAACAACTACTCGTGATGTAAGCTGTAGTGTGCTTGTGATATATATAGGCAATCAAATGTACCTACTTGCAGTTTTACAATATGATTGTGTATGATCTTAACTCATAGGTAGGTAGTAGCGGGTGTTGCTAACAGCACTTGGAAAACGCTGCCTGCAAAGAAGAACGTCTGTTGATTAGCGAAGCAGGGCCTATAGAAGTGGTATTTGAACAATAGTTTCTTACTTTTTTCCTACAGAAAACCTGAGAGCAACATAAACGTCCTAAAGATCGACTGAGAAGTATATTTAGAGGTTCATTACAGTCCGGTACTACCAAGACCAAGCTGTACTACTTGTAGGCTGTTAACGTTGCAACATCCAGTTCCATGCAGCGCTAGGTGAGGGTTAGAGCACTGTTTCTTCGTGGTCATACCCCCGTGAGACGGTTTCAACACGACTCCGTACTGCTCTGCGAGCCGGGCGTGGACACAGCCGCTGTCGCAGTTTCGTGCAAACGGTCTATTACGATCCATACAGACCATACACCAACCGCAGCCGGATAGAAACGGCCGGAGACGTGTTGAAACACTACTCTTCAGCTGAACTTTACATTAGGAGGCAATGTTGAAACCTGCGAGAGGCACTATACGTGCCACCTACGATCTCTAATGGGCAGTGGGCACTTAGTGGAACTGTGAAGCAGTAACAGCCTGTAACTTATTGCAGTTAAGATTTGTCGTCAATGGGAGATTACTTAAAGCTCGTAAGAAATAATTAGACTAGAAATATTACAAATAGAATCTTCAGATCTTTCCCTTCAAGTAGATAGTTATTAGATTTTATTTTATATAAATATCATCCTTGAGAAAAATGGTTTCAAGTCCATACGTAGTTGGTCCTAAATAGTACATGTCCAATAAATCGAACATAAAACGTTGATGGATTCATTCATTGTTGAAAAATATGAAATAATACGTTTACTCCTGCCTGATCTGTGGCTAGATAGGACAAAAACTAACGCGTTTTTGTTCAACCACATCTTGGCTCTCCGGCCTGGAGTACCAGGATGTGGTCAAGCATAATATATCAGGCTATTTATATGTACCTACGAGAGGCAAACTATAATGATCAAAATAAACGGTTAGGCAATGATACAACTGTACAATCGGAGAGTTCGTCAGGATTGCAGACGTCTGAAGTATGATTTCTTCTGACGCCTGCAAATTAAATTAGTCAAATTCATTTGTTACATTAATTTATTGTAATTTTTATAGGAATCTCTTAAAAAGTACAAAATATTAACAAAAAAATAATAAAAATATTCCCATTCTTTGATCTACAATAACAAACATCCTTATATATACTCGAAGAGAAAAAGAGAGCTACAGCACAGGTATGAGAGCGAATGAAAGTGAAAGAGATGACAATAATTTAACTATTTATTATACACAAATTCCGCTATAATACATATTTACAAACGTAAAACGAATCAAGAATGTTTCGGTATAAAAAGCTTGAGCAGGAACGGCGGCGACGCCGACCCTCGGCACTACCACCGCACTCCGGGTCACTCCGGCCGCCCCGGGCCACGGGGCCTCCGCCCTGCACCCGCGTGGCCCGCACTACCCTACACTACGCTAAAGTATTGTCTATGCGCGCGCGCGTTAAATGATGGAGGTGATGAGTCGCGCCTTGAAATTGACTATCCGCTCGGAGGTCTGAGCGATACGCAGGATGAGGTCCTGGATGAGGTTGGCGATGCCGCGGTTGGCGATGATGAACAGGCGCGTGATGGGCCCGGGCACGCCCTCCGTCAGGTTGTCGCCCTTGGCGGCGCCCTCTTCGCCCTCGCCGGCGCCCGAGTCTCCGGACGATCCAGACGATGAGCCGGCCACCAGCTGCAACACGCACGATACACAGCTTAGTATCACATTTATTTTCAGGCCATGCACATGATACCGCGCGCTTCATCTCATACAAGCATAACAACATCGAAAGAAAGTGAAACGAAATGATTCGGTACCATTACAGTTACATTAGTATGTTGGCACTGCTGCGTCGTCAGTTTTTGTCTAGAGATAGAGGCTTAGGTACAAATATAATTGATAATATGTTGTAGTGATTTGAAATTAGGAAATATTTTTCAATAAAAGTACAAAAATATGATTCTGGATGAGGGTCAATTAAGAAATTAATGTTACAAGATTGAGATATGCGCACTTTATGGAGATGTATAAAAATAAAACTACAAAAAACTACAGGACAGAGTTTAGTGAACTAGTAATTTTAATCAACTCTAACGATGGTGCCACTACTTAGCCAATTTTACGATTTACAGTGCAACAACGGTTTACTTGGTCGTTAGTACAGATTAGTATCTCAATAGCAGGAAGTAAGAGGCAGAATGTACAACGGAAGGAAAGACAGGAGACAGTTAGGATACAGAGTTGGGGGAGAGGTAAGTAATAGTTTGGACGCCTGAGGTCGCACTACTGTTTCTTCTAAACAACTGTTACGAAACTAGCAAGCAGCAGATCGGTGTCCAAGGTTCTCGGCGAAGGATTTTAAAGCGAGGTCGATGGAAGCCAAGTTTTACTGTTTTGTTAATAACGCGTCATAAAATGTGTCAAGTCATAAAATTGATTGATTTACAGTTGCAATCCTATTTGAAGCATCTATCGACCTCGTAAAAACTGTTCCCCGATGGTCCAGCGACGCGTTCTCTTGTTCAGCAGCCGCTTGCAGCGCCATCGTGCCTGCAGCCTACGTGTGGGGCATTGTGTGCACGTGTGCGTGTTGTGTGTACTTGTGGGTCGTTAGGGTCCAGCGTGGCCGTGTGCGAGGCGGTGAGCCCCACGTTGAGCGAGTCGGTGCCCGCGAACAGACGGAAGGCGGAGCCTGCCGCGCGCGCCATGGCCGCCGGAGCTTGCTGAAACATGCCGCGCTCATTCGCATCTCCACCGCGCCACACTCCCGTCTCTACCGCGCTACCAACTACAATACTGGAAGGGCACGGCGGCGGCGCGCCATCCTCCCGCAGCTCCAGCACGGCTTCTCTGCATTGCAACCTTCCTGTCTTGGAACTAGCAGACCAGTGTTGGTGATGTGGCTTAATATTTTATTGGCAGATGTCACTATCGTGATTTGACTATGTTTGTGATCTTGTATGTTTGTCGTGAACATCGTGATCTAACTGGTTTGAATCATTAGTAGAGGAAAAAGATTGAAGAAAAGGAAGTGAAAAAGAGAAACCCAACTAAATAAGAATAGTATGGGAATAGATAGAACAGATGGTTGCGTAACTTCAGGGATGTCTTACTCTGACGATGTCGAAAAGGAAGTTGCCTGATCCGCCTCCTGAGCCACCGCCAGAAGCGCCAGCATTGCCGCCAAAGCTCAGGAATCTGGAACGTTCGTCATAAATATTAAGCAATGTAATGCAACTTGATATTTATAGCTATTTGTGAGAAACGATGACCGGTTGGCGGTTTCGCCAGAACCACTCGCTGCTTTCAACATCGAAATAGAGAGATAATAAAGTATCGGGGGTTCCGTCAGTGTGTCTGCAAGCAATCGGCGTCATCAGTGCCGCATTACAACGGCGTCGTAACAGTAATTTATTCCACGCAAGTGTTACATGATCGACGCGCTCCCAGCTAGCGCTCCGATCGACGCCGAACGAAATAGAAACGTGTGAAATGAAACTATCGCAAAAAGATCACAATAGAACGCTCTTACTGGAGATCTATTGTTTGATATCGTTCGCCAAAAGCAACCGTAACTCAGCTCACGCGCGATACTGTCGACTGCGTGCAGGCTCACCGCGGAGCGACTGTATTGTCAGTAAAAGCACAATAAAGAGTCACGTTACACAATAATTTAAAGCAAACGGCAAAAGGATTGGATGCATTGATTTGCCTCGCAATCTTGGTCATACGTCACACGTGCACACTTGGACATACGTGCTAGATGTGATAGAAAGGTTGCCGCGGCAGTAGGTACCTCTTATTCCTGTTCTCTTCGGTGTCGTCGTCGGCGTCGAGCGAGATCTCGTCGATGCTGGAGGGGTTGTTCTGCGCGGCCGCGACCTGCTGGTCCTCGCTGGCGGCGGGCTGCTGGTCGAACGCCACGCGCACCTCCGCCTGCTGCGACTCGGCGCCCGACAGCAGCTGGTTCTCGTCGACGATCGCGTTCTGAAACACACGGCAAGTGAGTGTCGGGCGGCGGCGGGCGGCGGTGATGGGGCGTGGATGCTATGAGATGACGATGGGGCGTGCGGTCTGCGCGCGCGCTGCCGTCCCTTGGCAGGCTGGTGAGGTGCGCGACATGACGTCATACCGGTAGGAAGAAAAGAGCGCGCTTGCGCCGCCTCTTCTCTTCATCGTCTTGGTTTTCGGTGGCGACCTCTGCCGATGCGGTGGTGGGCGTGACCGGGGTCGTGGAGGTGGTCGTCGTGGTGGCGGCGGAGGAGGTTGCGGATTCGTCATCATCGTCATCGTCATCGTCATCGAGCTCGATGGTCCCGCTGCCACCGCCGGAGTTGCCGCCGCCCGCAGCGCCACCGTTGCGGTTGCCGAGGAAGGCACGCAGAAACACGGGCCCGAACGTTTGGAGCACAAAGCTGGTTATCTGCTGTACCTTCTGTTCGATAATCTAGAACACAAGCCCACCTACTACAGACTAATCCTACTGGCCTGTGAGAGCACAGCGTCGGTCGATCCGCTAGAATATACAAGTGTTAATTAAAGGAGAGCAACTAAATTCTTCAAGCTTCAGATCAGAGTTATTTTCCCCTCCGGGCTCCGCGTGACATTATTTGGGACTATAAAATTTATAATTTTATAAAAAAAAAATTCATAGTAAGTTCACTTTCTGTAATTATTGAACTACTATACTAAAAGTAAGTGTAAACGTGAGCGAGGCCGAGCGTGGAGCCAGTGCATCATGAGTCCGGCGGGCGCGGGTGCACTGTGGCAGCGCGGAGTATGTCCCGGCAGCTTGTAACCGCGCACAAACAATCCCGGCTGCAGGGGGGGGGGCGTACCTGCGTGAGGGAGGGGAACAGCTGCCGCAGGATGCCGATGGTGCGCTTGTTGCGCTCGCCGAGCTCGGAGCCGGGTGCACCCAGGTTCAGCGTCGCCAGCGTCTCCTGCGGTGACGTACACTGGTCAGTACAATGTGTGGTACTTACCACCTTACTAATAAACATTGTGTATCGGAAGAGTAGTCATCCAATTTGAAATAGGTAAAACAAGAGAAAACACCATTCTACTGTTATACAGTGGTATTTCGTGAGGGAGTAGTATTTATGGTCTATCGTCTACTATCTGCCGCCGCCGCGGCGGAGGTTGTGACACCGGCGCCGGCAGCCTCGCCCCCGCATCCTTGATCTCAACTTTAACGATTTCTCTTTTGTCTAACTTCACAAATTAGTGTCACCGCGCATATTCATAATATGTAGAAACGGCGAGAGGTCGCGGGAGGTCTAGATTAAAGGGTCAACGCTGTCGCAACACAAATACCTGTAAGTAAATGAACCTCTTACTGCGCGGTGTGATTAGGTAGTTACTGATGATTAGCAAACGATTAATAACACGCGAGCAGCGGCCGGTCGGCGGGAACGACACGTTGAATTGTAGGGGTCTAGGGATACACACGTTTAGTTCGAACAGTAACATCATGACTCTTCCGCGGTAACTACTGGAACTACGACAAAAGAAAGTTGCATCGCAACCTGCACTGGTGTAACTAACCGAACAACGGCAAAAGAACAATTTTGCTTGACTTGGAATCTATTCAGTTACTATGTCTCAAGCTTAAAGGTATGAAATCTTAGGTACTTTGCCTATTGCCTGTCCCTTTCTATGATTTCAGTTTCTATTTGTAATGTTTATTAAGATTAACTCAGTATTTTTCTTGCACCGGTGTGTGACGTGGTGGTTACTTTTATAATACATTCATTATCTTAACTGTAATAAATTATATATATTGTAAAAGATAGTAGAAAAAAAAACACATCACTGTAAAGTTTCTTGTAGCTTTTTCTTTATAGTTGTAATCGAAGCATCGGATCGGAGTTTTCTATTCTGCATTGTACCGGATTGCTTGCACCAGTAGTGAGAAAGAGAACTGCTTTTTTTTTCAAACGCATATATTGTAATGGGCTTGCTATAAGTATATTATTTGACAATAAGCACTTTGTAATTTTATATGCTTAGTGAAATAACTTAATTTTAAGTACTAATATAATTTTGCCTTGTAAAAGTGCTAAAAATAGCCTATTTGGAATAAATCTTTTGACTTTTATGGAGCATATATCAGGATGCCTGGAGAAAGGCCAGCAGTACCAACGATTAGTTCAGGTTTATTACGAATGTTTCGGATGTAGTGTCTGTCAATGATAGTGCCTGCAGGTGTGAAGCTCGGCCCGACTCCCCGCACGCGTCGCTGCGCAATGAGGACGTGCCTTTATCTTTATTGCTCATTAGCGCTCGCCGTTCAGATTGCGTTTGGATATATTATTTACATAATAATTTTTAAAACCTATCATTATTTTTGAAGGCTGTGTTGAGTAATTTTAGAACAATTAAAATGAGTCGTCAGTCTGCTCTCCCGTCTCCATGTCCGCGGACATCTCAACCGATGTGGTTACACGCGACACGACAGGAGTCAGGAAGGCATCCCACGAGCTGCAGTCATCTTCGTGACAAGCTAAGCAGGTGGCAGCAGATTGGTTTCAAAGGGGCAAAATTAATATTTTGCCCCTTTGAAACCAATTTGCTCAGTCTCAGACAATCAGTCAGGCTGAATTTTGAATTCGGAACAAAACGAAGGATTTCATAGTAAAGTAGAATTAAGAGTACAACGAGAGATTCACTCTGCTGAGACAAATAATTGTGCGTACCTATGCAATTCTACTTTGCAGTTATACCTACAGCCTACAAGAAAAATATTATCACATTGAATTCTAATACATTTTTGGTTGGCTCTAAAAATATGTCTTTACATTTGTTTTAGTTAGAAATGGCGCTGGTTCAAATGAAATCCAGTACTGTACATGACAGTGAGGGACCACAGGTACACGATTTCCTGAAATACAGTGTTCACGCCGTTTTACAATGACCCTTTTTCTAGTGAGTGAGTAGAGAAAAGGAACTAAGCAAACTTTGTGAAGTAAGGACTCGTACCGGTGCGTTGGCTGCAGCGGGCGCAATGATCTCGATTATTTCAGGGCGCGAGTCATCAGCGGGCTGCGGCGCTGGCTCGGGCTGCGGTGCCGGCTCGGGGGCGGGGGCGGCGCCCGCGAGCGCCAGGGCTGCCAGTAGCGTCACTACGTACGCTGTCTGCCTCATGCTGGTTCCTTTACCGCGGCTACTTCTCGAACTTCTCACTATCGGCCTGTTCTCTCCGTTGCAAAACGTTTTGTTACCTGCGAACAAAAAACACTACATTAATCGACGGCCCAGAGGGGTCGGAGTGATTCCGGCGACTGCAAACTACTCGGTTTGATCTCCTGTTTTGAGTTTTATTGTGAAAGGAGTACCATCCGAGTGATTTTATATCGCTCCTTGAATCAAGACCCTCAATGACTTATACCGATTACTTATAAAATCTGAAGTTATAGGTAAGTACCGCACACGAGACTGTGTATACACTGTGTATTTACTGTGTGTATGAGTGTGTGTGTGGCAACGAGGCTCCAGTGCGGCGCGGCGCCGGTGAATGCGCGCTGCCGGGCGGGCAGCTAGTTTTAATGTAAATGTAGCGACGGGGTGCCGCAACCTCGGGACCTCCCCTCGTGCAGCCCTCGCACCCTGAGGGGTGCTGGCGGGACTCAACAGTACACCGACCATTGGAGAGAAGAAGTGACGGAACCCTGCTTTAGATTTTGACTAAGTTTCAATCGGTAGGTTACAACAAAACAAATAACTCTTAAGCTCGGTATTTGGGCTTTCACCGGTTCTTGTTAAATTACTAAATTAAATGTAGGTAAGATACGACACGTGGTGTATGCACTCTAACAATGTAGCATTAAAATAAACGAGTTGCGTTGCACAAGCGTAGCTCATGTTATGGCAACCACAAGCTGTAGCTTTTACGGTTACCGACACTCCAGATACATCGGCAACTGATCGGCCGTCCGCCCCCGCCGCCGGCCGCGCGACGACTGCCGACGTGTTAACGTGTACTTAAATCACAAACGTGAATTTAAAACGATTATTTTAGGAAGGTCAAAATTATAATATATAAAGTTTGTAAATATCAAAGTCTACGTAATAAAATATGTAAAGTTAAATTAGACATTTCCGATTCATACAAAGGTCATTCTAAACGGAACGCACTTAGTACATGGCATCACCTACAGCGTGGTATATTACTAGTTTGCGGAGTCACGACACGTTTTTTAGAAGATGTACTTGTAATAGACAATGATGCCGACGGCCCGACAGGTCGTCCTTACTGTTACTACTGCATGCAGCCAGCAACGTTAGCACGATGCCACGCGACTCGGGAACTCGGGGAGTAAACCGCACTATTTTGTCCCACTGCATGTCCTACTTGTTCGAGAATCTAAATTAAAATTACGAAGTGAGTTTGGTTAAGTCGCCAACTTGCCCAAGTGCCGAGCTGGTTGAAAAAGAAAACATCAAAACTAGTTCCTGAAAGAAATAGGTTTATTTATGACAGTGAAGTATTTGCATTGTTTAATTCACTGTAAAATATGAGAAACCAAATGATTCCTGAATCACCGTGTATACTACTAGTCTATAGTGCCATTAAGTTAACAAATAATTACCAATCAATGACGTCAGCAATGGGTCAGAAGTTTGTGTAGAGAAGGAGGACGGAGACCCACTTCATACTTGCATATTATTTGTTTCTCAATATTCTTGTAACTTTGTTTGAATATCAAATGAACCATTGCTCGTTACTACACTCCAATTTATATGAGACACTAAATTACAACGCTCCCGGTCAATTGGTAACGCAATATTTTGAGTTAGAAAGAGTCGGCCTAAGCTGTCAGTTGCGATATCAGAGAAACCACAACGGTGACAGCGGCGAATTCAACGTTTGGGAACCTTTCAGTTCTATACAATGATATATTGCAAGATTTGTACGAGATATGTAAACAAGTGTTTTTCCATGAACATAACACTACGACTGTGCAATTAGTTCCTCCAAGTTTATGAAATGTACCGTTAATTGACTACAAGTGTTCAGCCGCCTGTTCTAGTTGGATTTGTAAGTTGTAACTATAACATAGGTCGTCATTCCGCGAGGCATCTCACGAGATGATATCATTTGAATACAATAGGACACGAGTCGTGAGACTCGCGGGGCGTCCCGACCGTCGCGGAGCTGCGGCTGTCGGCTAATCGCCGCGGGAAAAACTAATTGTTTATAATTGTGGCGTTTTATTAACATTATAAAATGAATGTCGATTATCTTACATTATGATAAATTATTGTTCATCACTTCTATTTGTGGAGTCGCGTGGAGTTTTTGCAAAATTCTAAAATTATTTATTTATTTCCGATCAATAGATAATTAGGTATACTTACCTATATTCTTCAGTTACAAACCTATCATTTGTGATTAATTGATATTGGTACTATTATGTGTCATTAATAAACGTTATGGGTGGATATTTAATTACATGTTGCTCTTATTATGGTTAAATAGAAAATAATACGCCAACGACACGTATTCTGCAGTTGAAAGATCAAATCTTATTGTTGCACTACAGCTTGTGTTTTATTTTTATTATTGTTTGAGTTTTTTTATTTACCTACAACGTTATTATCGCTCCCCGCACGTGATGTGAATTTATAATAAGTTGTATTTATGCATTTTTACACCGACTCGTCACATGACATCACATACCTGAGAGTAAACAAGTCCGTCAAGTCTCCATCATCATTTTAAATTTCATAAAGGGACATTCACTAAAGCTTCTCGCCGCATCTTGTTGAACGCTACCTTGCCGTCGCGAGCGCGAGTAGTAGTAGGTGGCAGAAGGTGGCATAAATTGTCGCAATGTAATGCTAGTGGGATTATTTACGATCCTCGGCAGCCCGCGCAAACTAACGACTACTTTTCAGCTGGTTCTGCGTTTTGTAACTTAATACAGCGTAGTAGCGACTGCATTATCCGAAAAAATATTCGAAACCGATTACTTCCACATTCGGCGATCAAGTACTACTTCACCTCCATTCAAGTTGTTTATTACAAATAGTTAAATCGTTCAATCGATACTTCGAATTCCATTTTAAGCCCGAGCTACATTGTACGTTAACACGCTCGAGTTATCAATTTAAACTCGACCGGCACCATTAGCCAAGTAGATAATCGCGTAGAGATACCGGTTTCCTCGGAATGCTCCAGTTCCCCTGCAAGTGGCTCCTGCACTCGTACTAGGTACTACCTATCAGGGTACCTACCGGGCAGTCGAGCGCACTTCCTTCGACGGCTGCGGCAATACTAGTGCAAGGTAATAAAAATATAAGTAAAGTTTGCGCTAAAAAACTAAACAAATTTTTGATATTGTAAAATATTTTCTGTATGAACCGAACCAATAAAAATTAATTGAAATTAATGAAACAGAGGTTTATCTCTGTCGATCAGAATAATAGCTGTTGTATACATAAGTAAAGTTGTCCAGTGTACAAACTGGGCTAGTGCTGCTTATACTGCTCATTACGGCATATGTGCCGTCCACCGTGTGCAATCACAGAACAAAAAAAGAAAAATAATGATGTGGCCAGTTATACAATTATACATCTTACTGGCCTGATAGCCTCTATGGAATAGTAGGTTGAAAGCACAACGTGAAATGCACATCGCCAGATCGCTGCGACAAGCGGCCCGACGTGACGGTCGCTGCGACAAGCGGCCCGACGTGACGCTCGCTGCGACAAGCGGCCCGACGTGACGGTCGCTGCGACAAGCGGCCCGACGTGACGGTCGCTGCGACAAGCGGCCCGACGTGACGCTCGCTGCGACAAGCGGCCCGACGTGACGGTCGCTGCGACAAGCGGCCCGACGTGACGGTCGCTGCGACAAGCGGCCCGACGTGACGCTCGCTGCGACAAGCGGCCCGACGTGACGGTCGCTGCGACAAGCGGCCCGACGTGACGGTCGCTGCGACAAGCGGCCCGACGTGACGGGCGCGGCCCGCCGCGCGCCGACCACACGCAAAGTTCGCGGCGATGGAATCTCCGCAATAACCGATCTCTGCGGTTATTGGTGTCATTGTCGTTAAGAATAACTATTGTATTCATGATCTCCTGACATCGGAAAGGCATTAACAATAAATAGGTAAATAAATAGCTTGCCTAGCAAGGGTCAAAGACTCTAGTTATGGCTCTACCTACTCAAATCTCTACTAATATTAATGAAAATGTCGACGTTACTGTAATTGTTTGTGTGGCTTTCGTGCCAAGCAGTTGGACCGATTTGAATATAATTTTGTACACATATTAGTCTAGGGTAATGTTTGAAACTAAATCTGTACACTAATTAAAGCAATTCGCATTTGAATAGGTACCTACTTTAATTAATATGAGATTAATGAACTCAAAAGTGTAAGCCAGCTAACGAGATACCTCCTAATTAGTCCTCGCGTTGTTATTGGATCTACCAACCGCTGGAGAGGATGATCTTTGATGAGCGTACTGAGTACAAAATTCTCAATAGTCCTAGTAAGATTACTGGGAAAAATGTACTTTTAACGGATGTTTCCCATCCGCCTGAGTAAATAAAAGCAAACAAAGATAACGAAGTTCAGTGCGACTTCCTGCCCGCTGCGACGCGAAGGTCACACGCCGCGCGCCGTGACCTCCGCCGCCCTTGCATGACGTCCCGCGAGCCACGGCTCTTCCACTCGGCTCGTCCCCGGACGTGCACCGGCTGATATTCAAACGTAACTCACGTCGTAGCGGCTGAAGCCGTTATATTTATCATTGATTTGCATGTCTCAGGATGATTTCACAACGGAACTTTACCGCTTTGAAGTTAGCGAGAAAAATATCCACGCAGTAGCATTTACTTTATTTAACGGCTGTTGTCTTACGACATAATCTGGACCGACGGTTTAACTATAGACATAGAGAAAGAGCAAAAATAACATCTATTCTTATTAAAAAACCAAACCTGATAACTGGATATCTAGTTAGAAGAAAAATTCTTCTTTAATTACTGGTTATTATTCTAGCTCCGTGCTACATTAAACAAAAGTAGACTAGTAGCTTAACGCAGTAATAACTAACAATTAGCCAAGTAAAGTTTTGAAATGTCATTACCGTAGCTCGTTATACTGACAACGTTTACCCAGCTCCCAGTTACGGCTGCTGTGATAAATAGGTTATAGTTTCACGCCCTTAGCACTACCGTCAGGCGTTAACCATTATTTGACTGCTTTGTTGCTCTGTGGTTACAACACGTATCTTTACAATTCACCAACCGGACTCCAAACAAAACGGCGACAGTCAATTGAACAAAGCTTTTCACGAAAACTGCTTGGTATAGAATAGAACCAGTTGCAGGCGAGTCGATGGCGGGCAACCTTCAAGTCTTGTGTTTGCGGTTAATCGAATGTTTCGGTTCAATCACTGGCTGACATTGAACGTGGTTTTAAGTTTGCGAATTTTAATAGCGTTTTCTTGAATACAGTATGTGTGCTAACTACACGAAACGGTAGATTATACTATAGATTATAGCGGAGTTGCACCATGTCCTGGTTAAAGTTACTGCTCTACTAATTGTTATTAAGCTTAATAATTAAAACTTTTATTATAACCAGCACTTGTTGCACATCACATAATTTCCACTTGCCTTAGTTTAACTGTAGGTTTTTTTTAGACGTTGCTACCCAAAAATTTTGAAGAATAGTAACAGGAAAAGGAAGAGATGAAGGGCCAGTTCTAGAAAGGCATCAAATAAATGAGAAGGAATGTTCATGTCGTTCAACAATCATTGACCGAAAAATTGGACTCTTAAATTAGAAGAAGCTCACTAGACCTTATCAATAGACGGCGTGGCTTTCAAGTCCTCGTAGTGTCAAGCGAAATGTGAACGCGCTGTGAAGAAACAATGGCGCTGATGTTTCAACAAGCGGAAGAAGATCTATGCGGAAAAGTTCGAGCCACGAATTATACATTACAAGAGCATTGTGCACCCGCGGCCGCGCGGCGGCGGCGGCGGTCGCCGGTTCATAATGCTTCTTTAGGTTGATGTTACGTTCTGCCAGGTGAGGCCACGGGACGGTGCACAACCATACTCTACCAAATGATGAATTTTTAGACGTAGTAGCCAAAAAGTCTGCTTATTGGAACCACCTGCCGCAACCAACATTCTTCTGTCGCTTTGTCTTCAGTTTAATGAACTCGCTACAAATTGAGTATTAAACTACAAAAGACCACTGAAATAAAGATTTATTTTGGATTCTAGTTGTCACTGTAACAAACTGTATCCGAGTGAATAAACTATACCGCGAGTGAACAAACTGTACCACGAGTGAACAAACTGTACCACGAGTGAACAAACTGCCTCGTAAGTATTATCCTTTCGCTATTGCATGAGTCAGAACGCAAAGTAATTGGGTGAATATAAAGCAAATATTAAGTTGTTTCTATTTGCTAAATGTAAGTTTGCGCAACGAGTGGCTTAGTCAGCGGATGTAAAGCGACCTAGCCAGGTGGAGCCGCGTGCAATAGCATGTATCCAGCGCAACGGCCCTCGAGTGTTGACCTAAATGATAGCGTGCCGCTCACTTTGTTAACCAATTTCTATAAATAGTTATCGTTTTAAAGGATAAATCAAAATTACTAAAAACCACCATAGAGAAACAAAACAAAAAAAACCACCCTTAACATTCTGCTACGAAATGCTATGATCCTGTTAATGATGTTTCTCAGTGACATGAAGCAAGAAGTGGCTGCGGTGTTTCTAAAACTCGCCAATTAAGCCAAGCACTGAACGTTATGTGAATGCTAGCGGACGCTTCAAGTCATTGTGTCGCAGTAAAATGAGACATTAGGCCAAAGTTTACAGAATATGGGCATTAGTGTATCAGTGTCACGTACGTCACGTGGCACGCGACTTGCGTGCACCAAATTGGCTCATTTGTAGGCGAGCTTCGCGCGCTTGCGACACGGCGCGTGACGCAAGCGTGCCGCGGTCACCGTGGGCCGCTCGATGCTCGGAGAACATTATCATTACCCCGCCGCCTCTGGTTATAAGTCGGAGCCGGAGACTGAAAAACTACATTGTCTTATTCCATTATTTTCACATCAATGTTTATGGGATAATTCGCAGCGTTCACTGAACATTGCGACGTGGAAATACTTTTTGTAAAGTGCTTACGGTAAAAGCAAGGCCGCGCTTTGGTTGCAAGCGTGGCATACTAATTATGTACAAATTATGTGTAGATCAACGCGAGGTTATGATATTATTACATTATAACCACGACTGGTTTGGAGCACTAAATGTGCCGCGTGAATGTAGCGCTTACGTTCGGCAAGGTAAACTGTTACGGTTTGAAGAAACTAATACATTATACATCAGCACCTATCTTTGACTGGCAAGGTAACTGTGAACTAATTGGACACGCAAAGTGGCTTTTAGCGTTATAAAATAGATTGGATAATTTATTTGAGAAATAAACTTGAGTGTTTTTGCACAATACTCACGATAGTTAATATTAGTCTCTCGTGAGCGTTTCAATAGCTGGATGAGTTCTTAAATATCGCGAACAAAACGTTATTGTAAAGTCTTAATGGCGTCGGGTGGCGTGGGGAGCAACTTTGCACAACACCCTTTCACGACAACTTTACCGCGATACGCTGAGATACCGAGCTCAGGAAATTTTCCAAATGTGAGTGTTGACGCCCTTCGAGACGTAACCGGCGCTCGGGTCGGCTTTTGACATAAACTAATTGCGCAATATGTTGTATGTCGGAGATAGACACAGAGCAGATAATGAAGTTACGCTTGGGAGTGCTAGCGTAATTTTCCCCTGATCTGTGGAGATTGGCTGCAAGAAGACGTTCGTACTCGTACCTGGCACTTCTAGCGGCGAGTAGGATAGCCACTCATTGTAATTGCTTGATAGCAGAACGGCGCACCACACACGGAACTGAATATTACTATTATTTTCTTTTTAATAATAATTAGTTAATGATACAAAATGTGCTCATCGACGGTATGTGCGTGTTTGTATTGACGTAGTCGGCGCTTGAGTGTTTCGATCGCAGCCATCGCCAAGGCTGAACTGACACGGAAACTCAGTATTACCACAATTTTTGTAAGCTTTGGTTAAATTTCCGGTTTTAGTTATTAGCCTGATCAATAAAATTGCTTTAACATAGTTATTCAAATTCCTAAAAAAACCACGACAAGTGCGAGCTGGCGGAAGACGCATAATATGTCCTTGAATTTTGTGATTGTTGCACTTGGTGGTTCCCTCTCGATACTTTGATTCACCGTTGTTAGACAAAGTGCAAATTTCGCGCAAAACTTGGAATCATTAGTGCGGGACAGGGAGTCCCCGACGAGCCACAGTTGCTCCAAAAACAACGCATACTGCTAAGGAATCTTCTGTGTTTCTTGGAACTTACAGGCTGGGTTTCTTCAGGGCTACCAGTTCCAGTAAGGGATGTTGTATAACAGAATCAGCGTACTGAAACGATATCCTACAAGTGTACATTTTGTTAGACTTACAACACAATGGTGGTGTAATATAATAGCTAGATGCAATAAGATAGGTTAGATGTGTCCGTCTGTCTGCCTGCCTTTCTAAAGTGCGAGCAACAGTAGGAAGAGATCGTATCAGCGGAGGCTCTATATAGGTGTTATACAACCGGGCGTGCCGAGACCCGACACCAGGGCTCGTCTATACAATCCAACTTTGAAACATGAAACAAGGTCAAAATTGAAATTATTTATTGAAAATAGGCTAATTATACCTTCAACATCAGAATACTTGAAGTACTTGAGTTATTGTGTTCTAAGTATATAAAATTACAAAGCACTTAAATATATAATTAAATAAAATGAATAAATTATAAATACTGTAACAACAGTAACATCTTATGGCGCATATTAATAAAATAAAGTAGGTATTAAAAGGTTGTAAATAGAACACGAACATTACGTTGTAAATAAAAAAGGAGATTGGGTAACGGGTTCTCGGATAAAATAGAATCTCAGACAAACCGACCAGTGGCTACATTCAGTGGACATAAATCATTAATGAGGTACAACTGCTAAAATAACTTAAGAACATAGTAAGAAAAATAATTTAATTTCCATACTAGCTGACCTCGCTCACGGAAGATTGCCGAACGACAGACGCTCATGATAAAACAATAATTTACATGAAATCTGTTTTTTTTTTGTATTATCACGCATATTAAAATATAAAAATAGTTTTTCAAGTTATTTCATTTAATGACGTGAAGTATGTTTTCCTCATTGGAACCGCTTACCGGATATTCTGCCGCCAAGGGATCAAATAAAGCAACTTTTAGATATAGCACGGTGAAGCTGGCGGGAAAAATAGAGTATAAATTAAATGATCAATATGTCCTACTCATTAATGACAAAATCCGACGAAATACAAAATTTTACGAACAATTTTCCACTGAAATAACTACTCGTATACTACTGAACCAGCCCGTGCTGCGCTCTGCGACGGGCGGCTGCGAGAAGATTATTTGCTTATTAAATGTTGCACACATTTCAAAATAGTGCCGCGACGGGTCGTTGACCCCTGGTGTTGGCATCGGCGGGACCTTTTATTAATACTCGCTCGGGTTACGACAACGCGCCGATAGAACCTGTCTCCGCAACAACCTCAGATCTAGAAACGCTTAATATCCACAACCGATGCAGACACAAGACGATTATTTTCATATGTATATTTTAGAGGTACCCACAAAATATCCATTTTACGCGACAACTCCTATTTTCCCGAGTTAACATGTACCCTGTGGACCTCGACAGTGTGACCAACCTGCCTGCAAATTTTCTACCAGATTAGTTCACATCATTCGGCGTAAACGCAGCACGAACGTGCAAACAACTGTTGACTTTATAAATTTTTTCCAATATTCATCCCAGCCCCTAGTCCACGCTTTAGTAGAAACAACGCCCGAGTAATCGTTATTACTTTCCTTGTTCTATGACCTAGTTGACGCGATGCTTAAGTGAAATTTCAGTACATATTTGGCGCAACGTATCAGCGTTACATTTTAACGTGACATATACAGCCAGCACGTGGGGTGACGCAGTGACACTACACTGGTGGAGCACTGTATCGCCAGTCTATAAGGTCAGCGCGACCGGTACAATATAACAAATATTTTGCTAGCTAGTTGCATTTAGTGGTAGTAAGTATAATGACAGTAGCTACTTTTTAAAATTAGTAGAATTTGAAACGTAGTAACAGTAAAACAAATACATAAACAGTTATATTATGTACTAACTATTTTAATCATTCATCTGATAAAAATGAGTGCGCGCTTTGTTGTATACTCAGGGTAACTAGATGGCGCAACGAACGGCGACACCCTATTGTTCTCGAGCAACAAGAAGTGATCCAGTGGCACTTCACTGCACGGGCGGGGTCAATAAACGCTACCCAATAGCCTTTGTCTTGACAAATATTACTATAATTATTCACAGGAAAATTACCAACATTAAAGTTCAACATCGAGTAAAAAATGTAGGCACAAGTATTGTTTCTTGTTTACCTTTAACATTAACTCGTTTTATACATGAACAAAACATAATCCTTGTCTAAAATGACGTCTGTAGCTACGTGCTTTGTTTAACGCGCGCCTTTAAAAAGGTTATCCTATTGAAAGCTGGAAAATATTATTTACCCAATTTTATGTTAAATCTATAGGTGGGAGCGAGACAACTATACATTTCGTATAAATTTCGGGTCATTATAAATCTTCAATGGCGGGGATATTCCACGCTTCTATTTGTGTCATAGTGAAGTTCAAATCCGTCAATTGATCAGTGAATATGAGCACCGTTTGCTGTAGTCATCACTTGGATGGGTGACCGCTACAGAAAGAAGTATTTACATATGAGCGTTGCCGTGCTTCGGAAGGCACGTCAAGACGGCGTTAATCCATGTCACAGCCATCGGGCGGCCTAAAGATTGAGATATAATGACAAACTACTTGCCTTTGAGAAGTAAGAATTGGTTTCTAAATAGTATATTCCGAAAGCTACCAGGCTCGCCCACGGGCAGACGGTTCCGGAACGTCGCGTAGCATCGCCTGCAGTAAAGACATCAACGCGCGCCTCTACGGATACATCGTAGCGCTTCTGTAGCCGCCCTACGCGGGCCGGCCGGCGCGCGGCGCCGCACGGACTAGTTCATTTAACCTTATTCGTCGGGAGTGCTCTACTTTAGATACAGACCAAGAGGTGGGGTCGCTCCGTATCGAGTAACGGGACGAAACTAATGTGTACCGATAGCTGGACATTTATACAGCTCAAAAAGTTTGCTTGTCGTCCTATCCTGCCACGTTCCCATGTCGCATTACATTCATGCATTTTTCAGGAAACCTACCCAGGATAAGACTCAAACGATCCTTTTTTTCATGATTTACTAAAAATCATAGTCATCTATCGCTAAAAGAAATATATCAATAATAACGGTCACGCACACTATAGATCCTGAACCCTATGTTCTCGAATAAGTAGTAATACCTCTGAAAATGAAAACAATTTTTTAAGATAACCTGATATTTTTGTAAAATATATGATGAATAATGATAGACAGTTATCAAATTTGGCATTATAGTCGGAATCAACGTACGAAGCAAATACTTGCACTCGTTTAGCTGCAGGAATCGAACACGCACCCTTCAGGATATGAAGCAACGTGCTCAACCACCGCACCTACCACAGGAGCCGTCAGGTTGGTAACGTTTCGTTGCTCGATGCGGCAGGTTTGTGTCGCCCGGCGCTCACTGCAGTAGATGAGTTAACAGGCTAATGTTTACCATACCGCGCCGAGTGCGGCCCGGCGCACAGTGGTCCCATTTTGAAAAAAGGTGGACTTAGGACCGAAAGTCGGAATTTCGGGCTGTTTTTTTTTTATAGAATAGGTCTTAACTATCCTAACAACATCTATTCTATAAAGAAAATCCGTAGGATGCATAGTTTTCGAGAAAAAAAATAATCTTTTTTTTCTTGTATGGAGAAAAACATACTTTATTATTTTTCTCAAGTTGGGTGAAATAGTGACGGCTTTTGTTGATATTTTATGAAAGCCCTAGTGGTATTGTATCCAGAAAAAAATAAAACCAATGCGGTCACCTGCGGCCGCGGGAATAATCAGATGTCAAAAATTGATTAATTTTTTTTGCGTATTTTGCAAACATTGTTCGTTTCTGGCCAATTATTTATGTATTTTAGGTTAGCGCTCCATACTTTAATTCGAACTATTATATAACATTTCAAAAAAATTAATCAAAATCGAGTTTTTTTTTTATAATTGCTGTTTCATTCATGAAAATGCACGCATACATGGTTAATTCAAAATGCAAATCCTATATTACTCAGTATAATGTACAAAATAAACATGCACGTACCTAAAACGTAAAAAAAAAAAATTAGTTTTTCGTTTATGCTTACTAAAAGTCACCGGTAATGGTTACCGACATTACTTACCTACCACTGGCGGGCATTATCTGCATAATCGATTTCTTGCTTTGTATTTTCAAAACTGGTTTTGCGACAGCATTTTCACAACCGCGGTTGTTGAATGCGAGGCAGGATATAAACAAACGAGTCACATCTGATACTAGCTGTGACTGGTCGCTAGCTGGTCGCTTTGTTCCTGACAAATCCTGACAACAGGATAACTCGTATATGCATGCAAGTAACTACCCCCTAAAAATAAAAGTGATATAGCTACATCAATAATAATTGGCGTATGTTATACACCAATAATGTTTGTTATTGGTGTGTTTTAATCTTTCTGTCATCTGTATACGTATGATTTTCTACCAGAAAAAATGACTCATTTGTTTGTGCAGATTCCTGATTACTTATTACACGTTACTTAGCTCCCATTGGCGGACTTTATCTATACAAACAAATGAGTCATTTTTGATAAATGGCTGTGATTGGTCGTTTACTATTACCTTGCTCTTGCACATAGTGACTAATGACCTATCTGTTATGGCGTATTAAATACAGAGCAATGTTAATTTAAATTGATTCATCGCTAACTGTGAAGTACTAAAAATTACTATTTTGAATTTGCAATGGCTGGCTTAGGCACATATTTTGATATGTTCTTGATTCTTAAAGATAATGGAAATCTTAAGGATTACAATAAATTGTGTGAATTCATAGTTTCCAAAATACCATGTGAAATATCTGAAGATGACCATCAAACAATTAAGGAGTTTTGTCGGCTATTCACCAATCTTGTAACTAAGAAGTGGAAAGATGCAAGCAGAAACTTGAAGACATTTATGAATCGGGAAAACAACCGCAAGTGGTTAGAGACCAATATTAATTGGCCTACTTGCAATACGGTTGATCTTGTTACTACAATGAGAATGCCAGAGGACTTAGTTGAAGAGCCGGAATTACTGCCGGTTGCTATTCCATCTGTCTGCACTGCGGAAACAGGTACCTCTACTGTAAAAGAAGTTAGAGTGCCCTTTGCCGATTTGGGCAACAAACAGAAGAAAAGACGTTCCAGTGTCTTTGTTAACGATAACTCTGAAGAAGAACTACAGTATTATTTTATTTCCAAGTTAAAAGAAAATGGAAAATATGCTTTAGCGAAGATTGTGGAATATCTGTGCGAGACTCCCGAAGTTGTATCAGATGTAACAAAACTCCTTTTCAAGGAAGAAAAAGTAGTCAGTATAGCAGAGGATACATCTTTGGCTTTGTACACAGCCCTTAGCCTATCCAAATGGCAATACTTATCCTTGAGAATGTTTCTGAAGGATGAAAATTGTTCAGCTGCCTTTCCGTCTTATCACAAGTTACTTGACGCTAAAAAGAGATGTTACCCATCTGAAGAACACGTGGAAGTAACGGAAATGGGAGCTCGCATAAGGTATTTATAAAATTATACTATATGTTGTTTTAAAATTTTTAAGCTTCATTAGCTTACTTTTATTAATTTATTTTATTTTTCAGGTTGCAAGGACTTCTTAACCACACAGTGGAAAGAATTTTGCTAGACTTAAGACCAATCACAAGTTCAACCAAAGAAGGACTGAAGTTGATATGGAAATGGGGCCTTGACGGAGCATCGTCACAGAGTAATTACAAACAAGTCTCAGCTCCTGAGTTTGACGATTCCTCTGTTGTATTGATCAGCATCGTCCCACTCCGACTAGTTGATGGGGGAGAAATGATTATTTGGGAAAACCCAAATCCTTGCTCACCACATTACTGTCGGCCAGTGAAATTCACGTTTACTTCAGAGACTGCGGAGTTCATAAAAGGGGAACACTTAGAAATGCAGCGCGAAATTACAAAATTGGTACCAACAAATTGTGGTGATGTGGAGATAGCCCATGAACTGCACATGACTATGATCGATGGGAAAGTGGCGAATATTATTGCAGATGTACCTTCATCAGCAACGTGCCCCATTTGCTTGGCGAAACCAAGTGAAATGAATAACTTGGAGCTTTTGGCCACGAGACCGCTTCGACAGGATTTGTACCAATATGGAATTTCATCGTTACATATGAAGATAAGATGTATGGAGTGTCTACTTCATATATCTTATAATATGGACTTCCAGCGCTGGAGTGCTCGTGGCGATCACAAGGAATTGAAGCAAGCAAAGAAAAATGCCACACAACAAGAGTTTCGGGAACAGACTGGAATACTCATCGATATTGTAAAACAGGTAATTTTTCCTTTAATTTGCTTCCTTTATATTATATACTCGTCTGTTTTTGTATGCCCTACTAACTTAATTTCTTCTTTGCAGGGCTTTGGAACAACTAACGATGGAAACACTGCAAGACGTTTTTTCCGAGATTATAAAAGATCATCGAGAATCACTGGAGTTGATGAAGATTTGTTACTCCGATTTTCTGTCATTCTGCAAGTTATATCTTCAGGAAAGAACGTCAATATTGCGAACTTCAGACGTTATTGCAAAGAAACAGCAGAACTGTATGTGCATCTCTATCCGTGGTACTACATGCCTGTTAGTGTCCACAAACTTCTGATGCACGGAGCAGATATTTGCAGTCATTTTTCAGTTCTGCCTATTGGTAAGTAATAATAGATCAAGACAAATGAAATATAAAGCAGTTAACTAACTGTAAATCTATAAACACTAAAATAATAGTTTCAATGTCAACTTCAACGTATAATTATAGCATATTTTTTATTATTTTTAGGGTCCTTGTCGGAGGAAGCTTCCGAGGCTCGTAATAAAGACTTCCGGAACGTAAGAGAGAAGAACACGAGAAAGACAGGAAGGATCCAAACAAACGAGGACATACTACACGGGCTTTTAATAAGTTCAGACCCCCACATATCATGGCTTAGACCAAAATTTTCAAAGCCTAATCATCTAGAGATGCTTCCTGAGGCAATTCAGTTGCTCGAAATAGACTCGGAGTGCGTATACGTGGAAGAAGAGTAGAAAATGAAAATATACCAGATCCAATGCTATAATTTTTTATTTATTTTATCCTTTAAAAAACTACATATAAAACAGCCCTTTTCAAGGCTACAGATTTATCTTATGTTTCTGGTAGAAAATCATACGTACACAACTACATAAGATTAAAACACACACCAATAACAAACATTATTGGTGTATAACATACGCCAATTATTATTGATGAGCTATATCACTTTTATGTTTAGGGGGTAGTTACTTGCATGCATATACGAGTTATCCTGTTGTCAGGATTTGTCAGGAACAAAGCGACCAGCTAGCGACCAGTCATAGCTAGTATCAGATGTGACTCGTTTGTTTATATCCTGCCTCGCATTCAACGACCGCGGTTGTGAAAATGCTGTCGCAAAACCAGTTTTGAAAATACAAAGCACGAAATCGATTATGCAGATAATGCCCGCCAGTGGTAGGTAAGTAATGTCGGTAACCATTACCAGTGACTTTTAGTAAGCATAAACGAAAAACTAATTTTTTTTTTTTACGTTTTAGGTACGTGCATGTTTATTTTGTACATTATACTGAGTAATATAGGATTTGCATTTTGAATTAACCATGTATGCGTGCATTTTCATGAATGAAACAGCAATTATAAAAAAAAAACTCGATTTTGATTAATTTTTTTGAAATGTTATATAATAGTTCGAATTAAAGTATGGAGCGCTAACCTAAAATACATAAATAATTGGCCAGAAACGAACAATGTTTGCAAAATACGCAAAAAAAATTAATCAATTTTTGACATCTGATTATTCCCGCGGCCGCAGGTGACCGCATTGGTTTTATTTTTTTCTGGATACAATACCACTAGGGCTTTCATAAAATATCAACAAAAGCCGTCACTATTTCACCCAACTTGAGAAAAATAATAAAGTATGTTTTTCTCCATACAAGAAAAAAAAGATTATTTTTTTTCTCGAAAACTATGCATCCTACGGATTTTCTTTATAGAATAGATGTTGTTAGGATAGTTAAGACCTATTCTATAAAAAAAAAACAGCCCGAAATTCCGACTTTCGGTCCTAAGTCCACCTTTTTTCAAAATGGGACCACTGTGCGGCGGGCCCGGGGCCGGCGGTCGGGCGGCGATGACCCTAATCTGTGCGCGGCTAATCCAACCTGCGCGCGAGCTGCTTGCGACATCATCGACGCTGTTTATATAATGAAGGCTAATTTGCATGATTGAGATGTCAATTCGGCGAGATCTGGTACAAGGCAGTGCAAAAACAAGGCCATTGAAAAAGACTTCATGAAATGTTTTATTTTTCATTGAATATTAATAAATAGCTTGTCTAAATAAAAAGTTGCGAGTCCACAGTTCTTTTTTACACGGCACCATAGTTTTGTATACGGAAGTGTAGTGTTTATGTTAAGGTCGCGCCCCGCTGTGCCCGGATCGGGAGCTGATTCTCAAATGAAGTTGAGTCCGAATTCCAAATAGAGGATGCTCCACCCTCCTAGTGCTATAAAAATAACGTAACACTGTGCGAGATACTTTCTAAACATTAAATAAGTCGTACCTAGCTTAGGTTTATCATCGGTGACCACGCGCATGTGGAATTCGTCACTATCCGAGTTTTTTATAATACTAGTTATTATTAGTACACTAAATATCTCAGGAAATATTTACACACAATAGGGACACATTCGTATTCTGTGGCCATTCATAAAACATTGTGTGACATGTCGAATCGTATGCAGTGTAACGTATTGTTTATTATTATTGTGTAAAGTACAACATACAATAAAACAAGCAACACGCGATCAAAATGCTGATCTCTATTTAACTCAAAGGCGAGCATTGCCACTCGTCAGGGCAATGCCGCCAGCATTTTGGGCACTTTGCTTTATAGCGGCTTCTTAGATTAAGTTTCCTAGTACATTGTTTTTAATTTTAATTTTGTTTAAGTATATAACGTCTTTTTATTTATCCTAATGCCTAAGGGGTTAATTAATTTTTACAATATTAAAAAAAATAATCTGTATAAATTATACCGAAAAGGAATAACTAAAACAAGCACGTTATGTTATAGTATGTATAGTGATTGAATCCATAACACTTGAGCCGCTGATACTAGTTTATATTTTTGTACCTCGGCGGCGGCGGACTGCGGCACGGTAATAGAAATGAAAGTCAATGACATGTAATTATTGCGCAAAACTATTTGAAACCGTTTGCTGCAGGAAACCGGAGTGCAGGCTGTGGACGCCCACTCGACTACAGGTCGGATCGTGTTCCTTTAAATATGTTGGTGCGACCGCTTCGCCATTCATATAAAAGCACGCTCAATAAATGTTGATCCAGCAAACATTAAGCTTCCTTGTATATAATATATTGTGAGGAGGTTTGCATAATTTAACTTGAAGTCATTGCATGACTGCTTCCTGCTTGCCCCAGGCGAGTAAACAAGAATGATTTCAAGTAATTGCGCCTTTGTACGTCGGTTCTGCGTGTGGGTCAGTATTACAGCAGCGGCATGTTCCGGTGTTGGCGTACATTAAGCAATTACATAATTGTAACGTCTCCGGTGACAAGAAGATTAACGATAACAATAGAGCTACATGCCCTCGTCCCCCGTCCCCCGACCCCCGTCCCCCGTCCTAAGGTAGTGCGCGACAACCGTCAGCTCTTTACGTCATATGTGCGCATCTTTTGGATAGTTTTCGTCATAATGTTGTATGGCGTTGATTTCGTAACGGTAGCCTACTTTCATTACTTGTAGATCTAGTTTACGAAGCACAAAATACAAACTAAAGTTATTGAATAATAAATAATATATGTTTATATGAGAGTGCACGGCGGTGTGGTTGCAGTGGTCGGAGGCGGCGTTATGTCATACAAACAGCTGCGCCTGTGTGCGCCTGTGTGCGGCGGTGTGCGCGTGCGCCTGTGTGTTTGCCCCTTTCCCTCTCGGCGACCTCCTTCCGTCAGCGAAAGTGGTGCGCCTCCCCCCTCCTCCCCCCCGCGCACGCCGCGGTGACGTATGCGCACGTCACACAGCCGGGCGTAGCCCGCGGTAGCCCAGTTTGTTTCACCGCTCGCAGCGGGAACTGGGTCAAGCGAGTGGACTCTAAGCTGCTTGGATGAAACGACTTCATTGCAATCTTCTTTCTCTATTACGAATGTTGGGCCAGAGAAAGATGTTTGCAATACGGAGCTACATTCTAAACATGATGCACGGAGAACTTGTTTAGTCGATTAACGATTGGATAATACGCCCGCTGCGGGCGGATGACATAACGTCATGTTTTTGACTTTATTTGTCTCAACGATATAGAATGGTATTTTGAATGCGGCTGCACCCATCGGGCGACAGTTCGGAGTCGAGTGATGGCGGTGGGTTGCGCAACACTCACCGAACTGTCGCGCTCCGTCGCGCGGCGCGGTCCAGTCCGTCCGAGTTTGCAAGTTGTTAAATTGTACATCACTAAATGATCGCATCCCGGCCCCCGCTGGAGCCACGCCCCGGGATGTGGTGCACATAGTGTTTGCACTTGGTGGCACTGGAGCTCTGTTGATCGTAAGAATCGAAGATCTTGACGAATCTATCCGATATCGATAACCTTTTCTAAATTCAAATAAAGGAGTGGCTCGTTCCAACTCATATTTGATTTAACTAAAAAATTCACAAGAAGTGATATTTAAAAGTAGAGCACGTTTTTACGACCCTCGACACGTCCACCGTCCGTCACCTTGGTATTTAAATATATTAATTGCAGTATAATGTTGAGTGCGGTCCAGCAGATTGTGTAAAGGTTACATTAAATTAGATCAACGAACAGAAATCGTTCATAGTTTAGGAGAGCGTGAGTCCTAACTTTGAACTTATAACAAAAATACAATTGTTATTACCTCAGGTAACGGGTCACATAACCAATCGGAAAAAATGGTTTTTTGTACCAATGATAAATAATATTTACCCAATGTTCTTACTAAACAAGAGGTCAAAATGTGTTGAGAAACTAACAAGTGTGTCGCACGCGCAGCACAGCTTATTAAGTATCTTTGAGTGTTATTCTATAAAAGTGCGTTTGTCACCTTCATAGTATTTATTTTAATTTTAACTTTAACAAATATCATATACATATCATATACAGTTTTCAATCTAGTCATCACAAATATACTGTTATTACTGTTACTGTATTATTTTGTTTATTACCCTCGTGTTCAGAAAACAACTAGATCCGTTTAACGTCAATGCTCTTTCATAAATACCTTTATTCCGTATAAGAGTTGTGATATCAGATTACATTTGGGAAACTACAGATTGATCGGTCCGACTTCAATGTATCTTATTTTGTAATAGTTAACGCCGTGAAGTGTGGTAACGACGCGGCCGTGTGTGCGTGCGGGAGGATGTGATGTAACTACATACATAGACAGGTATACATACATTTACTATAATGAAAAAAAAATCATAAGTTTAACTTTAAGTGCCTCTCAGTTTCACCCGCATTGCACCCGTTTTCCCGTGGGGACAATTAGTTTTCCGGGATAAAACGTATCCTGTGTTGATCTTGGTAACAATCTGTGTGCAAAATCTTCAATTTTGGTGTGAAATATAAACCAAAAAAACAGACAACGTTTATTATATTAGTAGAGATATATACTACGATGCTTGTGACCGACAACAGTTGGCTGTCTTTGTTTAACCCCTTTTAATTTCGTCTATGGTTAAATATATCGATCTAATAAAAAACAATTCAAATGAAAAAGTACAGCCCTACATTAGTGACCTATACATAACATAACACACCGCGGTTACCGGATGCGGGCGGACCCGCGCCGAGACTTGCGTTCTATAATGTTTGTGCGCACCTTGCATGCGACATTGGCAAGGACGAATTACTTCACGTACGCCCTTTCGAGTATCAATGTGTAAATAAAAACGGTGCGGTCAAGCCGTTTGCAAGCCGCTCTTGAGCCGCTCTCGGGCCGCGGAGTCCTGCCGACGGAGGTCAGCCCGCGGCCGCGGGTTGCGTCACGCACCATCGACCGGGACGTGAGGCGGCCGCGCGCCGCCTGCTGCCGTACGCACCACTGTTTATGTAACCGCACTCAGAACCGCCTCGGTCTGCGGACTGACGTTACAGATTATAACATACCTTAGTAATAACTTATACCTATTAGAAAGTATCCAATGGTAGCTCGTCGGATACGGATTACTCTATGTATGTTATGACTAGTGTGTTCTAGATTTGGTCTCGTAACATCCGTTCCAAAATTAATAGATGAGAATCATCATCTTCCGCCTGCTAGGCTCCATCCAGGTGAAATCAGTCATGTTGCTGCAATGTTGCTGTTTTAAGCGGTTTTTGAGAGCGCCTGCGTCGTCACGCACGGTGACGTCTCACCGTCCCACTCGCGAATCACCTTTGGTTAAATGATCGCCACTAGCCGGCCTTTTAGTTACTAGTTGGTGCTGTAGCGCTCGTGACGGAGCTTGACTAGCCGTTAAACGGTAAGCAACGTCCACTGCGGTCACCACTTGGATGGGTGATCACTACATAAAGTAGTATACATTTACAACTGAGCCTACAATAACTCTGTCCCTCAGTCAGCCGTCACGACCTCCCCGGTGTCGGCGGAGGTGGAACAAGGTAAAGTCCTATTTTATTCCCAATTTATTTAAGTCACGCGCGCACGAACAATATATAAGAATACCAATTGCAAATATTTGTCAGTCAGCATCTACGAAATTAAAATATTGGGAAATTCAATGTATAAACAATGTTAGCGGAACGGTTGGGTCGCATGAAGGAGCGCGCGCGTGGCGCCCGACATTCGAGAGCGTGCGAATAAACGGAATCGTACGAGATCTTGAGTGCTCATCATTCGAGTATGTAATGCATGCGATAACTGACTGTATTATGTCGAGATGAGAGCCCATTACTCAATAAATACAATGAGTGGAGAGACCTTGAACTTGGTCGTCGATGTGTTACTGTCCCGACGCGTCACTCACGCCATTGATTAGTTTTGAATTTGTAAAACTAATAGTCTCTATCAATTATCTCTACTAATATTGAAAAGCTTTGTTTGTTTTTTATTCGATCGGCTTTCACGCCAGAACAGGTAGATATTCGAACTGAACTGATGAAATGTTGCATACAACTACCTCGCCTGCGCCGCCGAGACCAGCCTACTGTAGTTATTGAACTGGAAACTTATGAGGTTAGTTATTGTGAGAATATCCTTTTATGAACCTTATTAAAACTACTTCGATTGCCTTCGTTTCATATAATAATTGAAAAGTTCCATTCTCTATATCTGGAGATGTTCATCAGATCTTCACCAAACATGGGACCAACGAGCAAGGTTCTACTAAACAAATTAAATCACGTAAATCATTCCGGAAAATACCAAGAAATCGGTGAACATACATAAAAAAATACATATAGTCGAACATTAAACCTTCTACTTTATTTTGCAGTCGGTTAAGAATAAATGATTGCTAACTACCCCTTATATTTTCACATAAAGTAAGATAGCAGCTACAGTAGCCCGCGCCCCGAGCGCAGCCTGCGCCGGTGCACCGCGGCCCCGGGACCTTGGCGGCGCACTTTTGTGTAACACCGCTCGCTTTCCAACGACAAATGTTACATTACTTTCCGTTTACCGACTGTTTCACTCGCAATGTGTAGCGAGTTATTCTATTGCACATAATTAGTAAATTAATAATTACACTCATAAAGTGATAGCGCTTTAAGGTCACCCGATAGTGACCATTCCCGGATCCGTTCGCACTTTGATGAAGGAACACGTCTCCTACAGCTCCATGGAAACTATAAGATCCTGTAGTTCCGGGACCGCATTTGATTTAAAGTTACTCCGCGGGTTCGAGTCACCCAAATACGTAACTAAGTTACGAAATGTGCTTCATAATTAATATTATTTAATAGGAAACCCAAGGATATGTTACAAAGTTGGCCTTTCTCTTTCTGTGTCTAACTAACAATATAAATCTTCTACAGAGCATTAAATACGTTTGCAATTAGTTTACTGATCAAGCATCGAATCACAACTTCGAGTATCGATCTAGTCAGACGAATCTAGATCAGTTTTACAAATGGTTCTCCAAAACAACAAACGTCAAGTTTCGCGGGTCCTGAACTTGTAAAAAATCATAAAATAAATATATTAGGCAATTGACACAGCAGCCCCAGCTTCAGAGCGGTGCTACTCGCCAGTTTTAAAAACAAGAAAAAAAAAACGAGCGTGCTTTAGACTACACGACTGATATAACGGCCGGTATAACTTTGTTTTTGCTTTGTAATATTAATGTCGCCATCTTGACAATTGTAAATTGTCGTTTTACCGGAGATACCAACATCATTACGTTGATATGTCCGGTAAAAAAAAAATTGTATCATTATACAGTTTTTTTAATTTGTTATGTTGACAATGAAGATCTACGTTAACAACTTTCAACTTCCGTTCGCCTCGCCAGCTTACTTCCCAAATCAAGGGTGCGTAAAGAAGTTGTACTTCAATAAAAAGTGCGTCCTCCTACCTAATATATAGCCTATTTCACTTCTTTTAAGCCAACTAGTATTCCTTCATGTGATGGGAAGCACGACCAGCTAGACTAGACTGTACTGCAATCTAGTAATGATATGCCCACTAGTAACGATAAGTTTAGCTGCCCACAAATACAGCACTTATATCATCATAACCATGGTACTTGTTTATAATTCTAGCTGAGTGTCCTCAAGTCGCGAGCGAATGTCTTCTAGGTAGGTGTTCTATCGTAGACCTCATCCATTGGTGCCTCAACCTCACTTATGAAGTGAGATAGTGGCAAAACGCGAAGATATTTTATTCTGAATACTCTAGAACAATAAAATTCAAGGTGTGACGTTCGGACGTCAGCTGCTACTGCTTCGTTGATGATGCGGTATTAAACTTTACCATCGAAACTAGCACGAAAATATGTGACATAACATACATGCTCATAAAAACCAATATCATACACTGTTCATAAAAACCAATATCTTTGTATATATCCCGCTAAGACGACTGTAACGAGGCGCAGGGAAATGCCAAATCGAGTGGTGACCGACCGAGGTCGATGACCTTGGACTCGATTCTGATTTTATTTCACCTTTTCGCGGTCTACGGAATTATAATTATAGTTGAGCTATATTCACTTGACACAAATTTTTGTGTGCCATTTCATTCAGTGTCAGTGGAAAACTAGGTATTGCCACCGCATAGCTCTTGGAGGGAAAGGGTCTCGAGTGGTGACCATGAACTAAAGACGTAGCGCAGGACCACCCTCCGCTGGATGGACACTACACGCTGATGGCAGCAGCCGCCGTGCTCGCTCCCAGGATCTAATCACATCGAGAGACGGTAAAGTGTACAGCTTACGAATGACGTCACGCGCTGTGCATCGGCGTTTACGAGTCACGTGAGAGGTAGTTTTTTTTTTTCTTTATTTAAGGTAGATAAAAATTGAGATTTTATTTAATGAATTAAAAATATTAACGAGGTATGTTTGCTTAAACTTTATTTATAACATAGCATTGGATCATAATTAGATTACGATGCGGCGAGCCACAGGGACGCTATGGAAGAGGTCAACGTTCAGCGTCGACCAGCGGCTGTCTTCCAGCCGGTGATGGAGATGATATCAGTAATTTTGGCAGCGCCGTGCAGTGCTTAGTGCACCTACGACATCGATGTTATGCATCCAAAAGATGGTGCCTGGCTACGAATATCCTAAAATACCCCTTTTTCGCGGCACGCATTATGCTTAAATCACATTTTTATCCTTTCATGGTTGTTCACTGTATCTTTAGTAGCCGTAAGTACTATTGAAAATGTATTATGTTTGACGTAATGTCGGCACACAAACATCGCTAAACGGTTGGACAAATGTTTGTCGTAGAGTTAGCGCCGCAGCCGCCTCCGGAGCTCGCAGGACACCAACTACCTAGTCTTGTACATCGAGTACACAAGAAGAACAACTCACGACCAGAAATTAAAAAAGGCAGCTTGTAAAACGAATAACAAATGGAAAACCATTCCATTATACTTATTTTTTTTTTTAATCTAGTACCGGGGTCTTAGATAAAACATTACATTCAATGGTTAGATTCAATAGACAGAGTCCTTATTAGACGTATTTAGCCATTTCTCTTTATCTCTGCCCGAAAAGACCGCTAAGGTATGATTTGGTGATTTCACATTTCTTTTTGGAATTACTTTCTTCTTATTTGTGTAGAGGAGCGGTCCGCCATATTGTCAGAACTCTTAGGTCAACTGTTATTTTTATAACAACAACGGGGACGACGGCTTAACGTGCCCTCGGGAATATGGAGCGTTCAGGTAATACCACTTTTTGATAGCGGTCACCCATCCAAGCGATGGCCGCAGCGAACGTTGCTTAACTTTAACGATCGGCATTTCGCCGCGGCAGCGGGCGTGCTTTGATTCAATACCGACTAAGTACAAATGAATCGATTAAAGCTGCACGCCCTACGACAGCGCGTTGATGTCTTTTGTTTGTAATGCGTGCCGACGTGCCGATGTGTATGGTAATACGACTTGACTGTTCGTAGGCATTGTTACAGTCAGCAACAACTCAATAATCTGCCGGGGAACTGCAAGATCCCGCTTTGTTTAAGTACATATTGAATATCTGTTTGTTTGTTTGTTTTGTGGTCTTTTTGTATGAATTTTCTACACATAAAGCCTCTACCGAGACCAAAGTTGGATACTTTTTAGTGTAATACGTTTTATCGCAAAAAAAACCAGTAATTTGCGGGGGAACCGCGGAGCTACTTTTAATACATTTCTCAAAATCTGCCAAACAGATGACGACACCATCGTACCCGTAAACGTAACTTAGTTGTAAAAGGCGAAGGATATAGGACATGAAATCACTTGTCATGGCAGCTGAAGTAAAGCATGTCCCGGCTTTAGGACGGATGGATGCGTAGCAAGATGCCAAATGTGATTTTAAAAAATCTATCCAATAAAATCTTCTAAAATCTGTTAATTGTAATTGCCAAAAACCGGCATCTTTCTTAGATTGCAGATATTGCAGACTCGAGTATCCTGCGCCGAGAGCTGCCGACACCAACAACACCAGTCGCGGCGGACGTTAAAACATTACTTAATTAATATATATTATGCACTTTGTGTTCGGTGCGACACGCGACTTGCGGTGTCGGCGCGACACGCGACTTGCGGTGTCGGCGCGACAGGTCGCAGGTCATCCGTCGCCGGGCTGCCGTGCGCGGTCTACTTTATTCTCCTCTCACTATTATCCGAGGACTAATAGTGCCCCTCGGCTTCTCGCAATTTCTCACCGTTTTTAGCGGAAAATCGTAAATTTTGGACATAACACTATATTTTAAGTAGATCTCGATAGTGTAAGCGATTTGTGTGCCAAATTTTATTCAAATAATTTTCAGTCGTTGTGACATGAAACAAACAAACAAACATCGTTTTGTTTGTATATTAGTATGGATATACAAACGAAACGAAGTATCGTGTTGCGGACGGGCCGCGTGAGAGTGACCCCTGCCACCTCTCAGGCACGAGACAAAATAGCACAATGTCCATGGAGCGCAGTGGGACCAGTTACCTACTGTCAATGGATCATTTAGTGACGTATGTATCTGACTACTAGTAAGCTGGTCGGCCTGACTAGCTGTCTGGTGAGGCTACCGTTCACCGGTGTACTACTGAATACATGGAAATGCTTGTTCTATGTGTCAACTTATTTCACAGCGCGTTAAAGTACAAGAGTTACTTCATTTGTAAGACAACGATTAAAGTGCGTGACCGTCCTGTCGTTGTATGAGCCGGTCGCTCCGCGCGCCGCCGTCGCCGCCGCCGGGCTACGGAGACATTACTTAAACCCATTTAGTACAGCAATAAAAAACCCCAATCGCAAAGCCAAGTTAACAACTACATGGCACATTACTATATGTACTGGTAAGTATTCTGTGACATTACATAATCTAAAAATATTTATTACGCTATATATATTACGTATGCTTTAAATTGAACGATTACAATAATTGGTATTCTACAATTAATAGATGCACGTGCGCTATGAATCGTAGCTTGCTGACTCCATCGAATATTGATTGGTCATGTTCTAAAGAAGGGCGGCGCGGTGGCTGGGCCATCCTCACACATGCCAACTTCATCCTGCCACTGATTCATTACTACAGATGGTTCCCAAATTAATGTTATGCATCAATTGAATTGAATCCGCAGTGTCAATAATGCCGGCCTTGTAAAGTAAGGTCGCAAGGACGTCGCCGGTACGCCGCGACAGCTCGCGTACTAAGGGCTCGCGACTCCATTTGAAGGGCCGCGGTGGAGTAGGGTGTTCTTGGATTAGATTTAGTTTAAGGAAACAGATAACGTCGAATCTAACGAAAATCTCTTATAACATATAAAAACAGACTATAGCTTAACAAGCTAATGAGTTTACTAGCGGTCACGTTTTAGAACAGGGCGCCGTCCCGCGGGCGGGGCCGCGAGCGGGCGGGGCCGCGAGCGGGCGCCGGCATGTTGTTTGGGAGATGCGAAAGTTAAATCAGAGAATGTGTGCCAAATACGTAACACTTATCGAAAACAAAACGAGCTGCTGGAGTCGCCGGCACTGCGCCGGTGTCGCAAGCTCCCCGACCAGCCGCGGCCGCTTGATGGCGATTACATTCGCTTTCGACTGTCAATGTCGCCGAAATATTATTGTAATGATTAATCTTGATTTGATTTAATTTAACGGCGATTAATTTAGTTTTTATGTGAATATTGCGTGAAGCCGGGGGCGGGGGCGGGGGCGGGGGCGGGGGCGGGGGCGGGGGCGGGGGTGGGGTCGAGAGTGGGGGCGGGGGCGCGGCCTCCGCGACCGACCCTGCCCGCTTGGAACTTTGACTAGGACCAGCTGGGCAAAGTTTCGTGATCACCCCTCAGGTCAACGTGCAACATGTATCAACTCTATACATTTAAAATGTAATGAAATCGGTCAAATAGACTAACGATACTTCGGTCAAACCACTGAACAGATTTATACGAAAAAAAAAACAAACGCTACCTTTATCTAATAATAACATGTGTGGACATCTCACACAACGCCATCTAGCCCCAAACTAAGCAAAGATTGTACTATGGGAACCAGATATGATACAATACTTAGATACTTTTTTTTTGTTTGTAAATACATACATAGAATACAATATAACATCCAGACACAGAACATACACCTATGTTCATCACACAAATGTTTGTCCTGGGTGGGAATCGAACCCACAACCCGGTACGGTAGTTCAGAAGGCAGGGTTACTACCAACTGAGCTATCGGGCCAGTCAAAAAAAGACAAACAAACTTATCATCTAGTGCAACTACTCCAAAAATCTGAAAGGAAAAGGATATAACACCAAAATACTGCCATGTGTAATGTGAGTATGAAATATGTGTAGTTACTGCTGTCTGTCTGATTACGTAATGTAAACAATGTAGAGTTGTAGTCGAGCCGATCGACATTAGGTGATGGAAATCCCATGCCCACGGCATGACTTATGTTTGCACCGCGGTCTGAGGAAGGTGACCTTGCGGGCGCTAGTTGTGATGCACCCCACAGCCGGCGGCTGCTGTCGAACGTCAAGTCTTTACCGTTCAACTAAATTGATTATGTGTGGAGTGTAGATCGGCATCGGTTTCTACCGGAGCCGGTGACGAAACCGATGTCGAGCGAGGTTGCGGCGTGAGGCAAGCGGGCCGGCCCGGCGCCGGGTCGCGTGTGCGGTACGTTACCAGCCGGCGAGAGGCGGCGAGAGGCGGCGAGCGGCGGCGAGAGGCGGCCAGAGGCGAGACTCACGGGAGCGTGGAGCGCGGCGGCGGACACAGAGCGCAGACACGAGCGAGCGAGGCGGGCGCGCGAGACCGAGTGCCGGCGGAGCCGCGCGCGGCAGCGCCCGCCCGCCGCCTCCCCACTGCAGCTCCGCGGCTCCTCGTCTGCACGGAGCGCTGTGTGTCCCGTCGGTGGACTTTCACCACCCCCGAGAGCCTCCAGTGGAGGGCTTGGTTCCACTTGTTTAATGAACGCGCATCAATGCCGCCCGTGACGCGAGTCGTGCTGGAGGACTGATGAAGGGGGGTTTAATAGTGAATGAGCCAAAGGTTTATGTATTACTAATTAGGCACGTTTATTGTCATATGTATGCTTTATGAATTAGCTATGGTTTGATCGTATTCTTCTGATATTAAATAACAATGGGACATTGACGATGGCTACATAAAAATTCGTAAAAAGGTTACTAAGGAGCTAAGACTAATACAAAATCCTAAACAACCTGACCTTAAAATGTCGTTAAATCATGTAACCTTACGAAGATAATCTCTTTTAGAGAATTGTCAAAGTCAAAAGATGACATTAGTCAAAAAAGTAAACAAACCTTAAAATCGATATTTTAGTAGCTCGTTGAAAAGAATCCGAAAATGGCGGTTGTGAATTTTGAACTTTTTCCATTACTCGTGTATTTTTTAATTTTAATGTGTGATAAGGGTGGATTATTATCCTTAAGTGTTCGTGAACGTGCACGAGTGTTGGCAAATGGTTCCAAGTTTTAAGACCATGCCTTTTTGTTTTCTCTTCAAGGCTTCCTAGAGCCTTCAGTAAAATATCCACCATTTTTTTTGTGTTGGTATGGCTCCACACTTTTGTGTATTTAGCCAGTGTCAAGTAATTGATAATTTCTCGAGTTAAGTAATATATATGTCAAGTTAAGTCAAGTCACAATCCAAGTCATCAAGTCAAGTTATAGTCTAGTCTAGTCAAGTCACATTCCTAGTAAAGCAGTGGCAACTTTACCAGAAGCTTCTATGGAGTTTTGGAAACAACACGAAAAGAAACGTTTCACCATCATTATACCACTTTCCCACATTCATGCCTGTAGTCCAGCACTTAACAAATAAAATGCCACCAATTTTATGCACTAACACTGAAAATAACACAAGTTTTGGAAAATAATACAATGCGGTGACGCAATCTTTTTCGTTTTCCCGCCAAAACCCATCCACAATTTTACAGTGGCATTTTGACTGACAAAATAAGACTTTAAAGGTTATGTCATGACATAACCGTACAAAATTCCTTACTTGACATTGGCAAAATTATCACTAAAAAGCGATAGCAGGCCATTAAACGAAGAGAAGAAGAAAAAGATATTTTAGTAAAGCTAATGGAAGGAGTTCTACAAAAATGAGTTGAAAAGCCATAATAAAATCAGCTTCAATGTGTGTATTTGAAGGTATGTGACGTAATATGAAAATGTTATTTCTTCTTGAAACACCCGAAGTTGAGTGAAAAGCTTAGAGAAACAACACGTGAGATGTTCCCATGATCCGTATCTACCGATCCACTGCCGCAGTGACCCACACTACGTAGGTACAGGCTTTGAGCACAACATTTTATTTACCGTAACCGAGAAAGCATAAAAAGGTATGTATCGTTTCTAATACAGTTTATTATTATTATTAAAAGTATTATGAGTGTTTTTAAACATTTCAGGAGCCTACAAAGATCGTCCAGATTATGTTTTACAGAAGACAGACAAGATGAAAAGCCTAAGGTCATAAATCATAATAAAGAACATAGAAACTATTTATCAATAAAAGTGTGCTACCAAGCACCGAGTCGTAAGGGTAGCGCTACATTGCATCATTTCGTATTTCGTATTCTCTTAAAATATAGTGTTGTATTATAGAATGTTGAGCGAGTGGCGCACAGTGCAGCGTGGTGTCGCAGGGCAAGGGTCGCGGCCGCGTGACGTCACGCGGCTGGCAGCGCAACATTCAGCTATTTATTACTCCGCTACTTTGGGCAAGTTTCGCGAGCTCGTGTCAATTAGTTGCTAATTCTGTCTTTGTTGACTTTTCACCCTTAGAGTAATAATAATAAAATGGTTTCTTAAGCATTTTCATTAAAGAAGCGTAGTAATAAAATTCCCCCTTGGCTTACATCGCATAAAGGCATCATAACAAGGTAAGGGTTAAAGTTGAAAATATGAAAACGGAAGCCGCAGAGAGGAGAACGAGTAGAAAAAGAGACGAAGAAAATAATGAAAATAAGAAAATAGTAGAAGGGAGAAGAGTGATCATTATTAATTGATGTTGAAGGTGAACGTCTGCAGCGCGCGACCGGCGGCTCCAGGACATGACCCCGCCGCGGCCGCGACCCGCCGCGCTGGCCAAATGAAAGCCGAACGCGTATTACTTAATCTTAATTCCAAAAAATATATAACGTAAGGCTAATGCAGAGATCTGGGACATTAATGTGGGCGTGCCCGGCGGCGGCGCTCTCGGACAGGTTAACGTTGTGATGTGCACATCTGAGGTAGTCTATCATTATTTTCCTCAAATTTTGAGACAAGAGTATGATATTCACGCTGTTGCCCCAAATGATTATTGCATTTAGGATGACAAGATTTATCAGTTCCTTAGAAAAACTAGTCGAGAGGCGCTGGACACGCGTCCCCGGCGCTCGGGGCCTCCCCTGCCACGCCGTGCAGACGGCCACGCAGCACACTTGTCAGAAGCGTGATGCGAGCAACACGGCCGCCCTCAACAGATTACAATATGATGATATCATAAAGTCTCATTTGCCCAGTAATGTCACTACCTACAGTGCCCTACCGGAACAGAGTAGTGCTTGCATACAACTGCTTGGCGGCAGAATATCCGGTAAAGCGGTGGTACCTAGAGGAACTCTGCACAAAAGTCCTAACACCTGACAAAACTTACGTAATAGTAGTTCAAAGCTCTTCATTTACATTATTACTACTAGTTACTTATTTTTGCTGAAGTAGTGTTTCACAGTAAAGTTACTGGTACCCGAAGTTATTTATGTGTATAATCTCAAATGATAATATTAGGTCTTTACCTATGAAATTGCCGTTTTGTTTGAAAAAAGTTAAAGTATTTATTTTTTCGAACTTATTTATTTCTTTTATTCAAAGTAATCACCCCTGCAATCAATGCATCTTTGCCAACGCTGTGGCAGTTTATGGATGCCCTTCTTGAAAAAATCAGCAGAACGGGAGACAACAAACTCTTCAAAGGCGTTTTGTACTGCCTCTCGGGAATTGAATTTTTTTCCTGCTAAAAAGTTGTCCAAATTTTGGAAAAAGTAATAGTCGGTAAGCGCAAGATCTGGTGAGTATGGCGGATGAGGGAGAGCTTCCAAACCCAACTCATGCAGCTTAGAGACGGTCTGTTGTGCAGTATGGGGTCGCGCGTTGTCGTGAAGTAGCAGTGGAGACGACCGATTGACCAAAGCTGGTTGCAGACGTGCGAGTTTCGCCATCATTGTGGTCAGTTCTTCAATGTACACATCTGCAGTAATGCTCTCGCCGTTTTGTAAAAAGCTATGATGAATCACCAGCACTAGACCACCAAACTGTGACCATCACCTTTCTAGGGGTCATTTTTCGTTTTGCACATTGCTTTGGTACCGACCCAGGATCTAACCAACTTGCTGAGCGCTTTCGATTGTCAAAAAGAATCCATTTTTCGTCGCACGTAACAATTCGGTTCAAAATTCCTTCATTTCTGTGCCTGTTAAGCAGCGCAAGGCAAGTCTCGACGCGTACGTTGCGCTGGCGATCGTTAAGTTCGTGGGGCACCCATCTATCAAGCTTTTTTATCTTGCCAATCTGTCGCAAATGGACCAATATTTTTTTGATGCTAACATCAAAAGCTGCTGCCAGCTCAGCTGTAGATTGAGATTCATCAGCTTCCACAATCGCCTTTAATTCATCATTGTTGACCAAAGTTTCCGGACGACCACGAGGTTCATTTTTCAAGGCAAAATTCCCAGAACGGAACCGAGCAAACCAATAACGGGTTGTACGTTCGTTTGTACAGTTCTCTCCGTAAACGTCGTTGATGTTACGTGTCGTTTGTGCCGCGTTGGTGCCACGACGGAACTCATATTCCATAATTACACGAAATTTCAAAGTATCCATTATGAGGAAAAATGTTGAAATGTAATGAAAATATAACGCTAATCAATAAACAAAAGACGTATATTGTAAATAGAATGTCATATTTTTAAAACAAAATTAATTTGAATTTAGAATTCATAATCAAAACTTAAAATCAATCAAAACTTTTTTTTGTTTGAAAATGTCTGTACTGCAATACGGCAATTTCATAGGTAAAGACCTATTATTTAGTAGGGATTGGTGTAGTAATCCCTACTAAATATTATGCCTTAACCGATTTGGATGAAACAGATGTATACAGATTATTTACGCTATTTACTTATCAACATTTTCTCTCATATCTCAGAAAATTAAAAGTTCGCTGGAAACAGGTAAATAGCGGGTGAAACCGCAGGGCAGCGCTGATAGGTATAATAAAAATGAGACTATCCAAAGAGCAATCAGCAAGTGTGTGTGTGCGCCACTGCAGTGAACTCTCACTCGCAGTGAGTGGTGTCGCAAGCCGAGATAGACTCTGTGATATTGTAACCATTTGCGTAGTTATAGAAAGTACGCGGCCAATATTGTAGCGGCACTGTTAACGAAAGATTAATAAATAAACGAGGCCAAGTACAGGTAGCTTCTTGAAGCTACCAGTCACGAGTGCTTCACTGTACAGGCAGCTCAAGCAGCTACCTGTACAGTGAAGCACTTGTGACTGATGAATGAGTTCACTTATGAGCTGTATCAAACTAAACCACTTTTTTGTAAAGGAACAGGAAAATAAGATGATATTGTAACTCAGCAAAATTCATCTGAAAACGATTCCAGGGACCCCTTTATAATGACACTCAACAAAAACACCGCGTTTAAAGCATACCATGTATGGCCATACCGTGTGGCCGCCAGCCGCCAGCTGCCAGCCGCCAGCCGCCAGCCGCCAGCCGCCACGGTCGCCGAGGACTTTACGGTATTTTCCGACTACCGCACCAGAGGCCCAGTTGCCGTTGCAGGCGTGGCGTGTAGCGTGGTGCTCTAACAGCCATGTAGTCACTATCCATCGGGTGAAAAAAAAAGAGTGTGCCACCACTACTGAAGTAAAACTTCTTCAGCTCCATCTTATATGGTAACTTTGTATTAAGGTTAATGTCACCATCTTGACAATTGTAAATTGTCATATCACCGGACATATCGATGTAAAGGTGGTTACAACATAATAATAGGTCGTTGAATAGAGTCAGAAAATGGTGATTGTGAATTTTGAACTTTTTTCCATTACTCGTGTATTTTAGAATTTTAATGTGTAATAAAGGTGGATTATTATTCGTTAAGTGTTTGTGAACGTGCACGAGTGTTGGCAAATGGTACCAAGATTTAAACCATGCATTTTTATTTTCTTTTCAAGGGCTGAAGCTGTGAGTAAAATATCCACCATTTTACTGTGGCATTTTGACTGACAAAATAAGACTTTGACATGACATAACTGTACAAAATTCCTCACTTGACAAGTGAGCAATTTTGTAGATTGGCAGAATTATCCCTAAAAATTGATAGCAGGCCATTAAACGAAGAGAAGAAGAAGAAGAATATTTGATGAAGAATATATAGATGTAGTTGCTTTTAATTTTGTTACACACATATTAAACATAATTGCCTCAAACACTAAATCAGCTAAGATTGCAAAAAAACTAAGGATGTCAAAATCATGGAGTGCTCCGGTGTATACAACATAAGGATAAGCTACATCTGGAACACAAAAATAATCAACATAATGAAAATATTAAGACTATCTATAATAGGTACAAACATTTCTGTTCTGTAATAGTTAACAAAATCAAAACTATGTATGATCAAGATAAATTAGAAAGCAGTTTACATGACTCTTGATGATGATGAACTTACTTGAAAAGCGGTAAAGGACGTAACCCACACAACGAAAGAAAAAACCATCCCCTTACAACTGTTGCGATTAAATACAACGGAAATTGAGTATATAGAAGATGTTAACATACACTTCTCAAATATAAGCCGTACATTAGCGGAAAAACTCATACAAATCAACCCTAATCGGCAATTTATTCCAAGACACACTATTTCTCAATTAAACTCAATGGTTATATTACCCACTGATGAAAATGAAGTATTAAGTATTGTATAATCCTAAATTTAAAATCTAACTCTGCTGTAGGTTGGGATAACATACCCACAAACTTTCTTAAAACTGCTAGATACATAATCACTCCACCATTAGTTAAACTTCTCAATGTATGTCTTGATTCGGGTGTATTTCTTAGCGTCTTTAAAAGGGCTATAGTACACCTCATTTACAAGGGCGAGGACAGACACCTTGTCGATAACTACAGGCCTATATCTGTTCTGCCAGCTTTATCCAAGATCTTTGAAAGAATACTGAACCTTGGACTTACAAAATACCTAAACAACCACCAACTATTATCTGACCAACAATTTGGTTTTCGGACTGGACGTTCAACTGAAGACGCTGTAATTAACCTGTGCTCGGCAGTAGCCGGATCATTAGATAAAAAACAAAAATGCTTAGGAGTATTTTTAGATCTCGCCAAGGCATTTGACACGGTGTCTGTCCCTATGCTGCTCCTAAAGCTAGAACGTCTTGGTGTGCGGGGAAAGTGCTTAGAACTTTTCAAAAATTATCTCTCCAATAGATGCCAGTGCGTGAAGATTGGAGATGTTATGAGCAACTGCACACCTGTCGCATACGGTGTACCGCAAGGTAGCATCCTTGGGCCAAGCCTCTTCTTGATTTATATAAACGAACTGTGCTCCATGAATCTAGATCAAGCTAAAATTTTTACATACGCAGATGATACCGCCATCGTTTTTCAAGGAGAGACTTGACCGATGGTCCATGCATCGGCTGAGCAAGGTCTCGAAAAAGTCAGTACATGGTTAAGCGGTAACCTCTTGAGTCTAAATATTAGTAAAACTAAATACATTGCGTTTGCTCTGCGCAGTCCAAGTTCCCTTCCGCAATTTCTAACTATTAAGATCCATAGACATGAGTGTAGTAAAGCAAACTGTGACTGCCCTACCTTAGATAAAGTTACTAACATAAAGTATCTCGGCATTATTATTGATTAGCAAATGTCATGGCTCCCACACATTGGCATGTTCACTTCTCGGGTTAGAAAACTAATTTGGATTTTTTTAAAACTAAGGCACATCACATCTCTAAAATTACTCCTTTCAATTTACTACGCCCTATGCCAATCTATTCTTACGTATTGTATTAAAGTTTGGGGTGGTGCTTTCAAAACTCATTTACTATCCCTAGAAAGAGCTCAAAGATCACTTTTAAAGGTATATGACTTTTAAACCTTTCAAATTTCCAACCTCTGATCTTTACGCCGAGTGTAAAGTACTGACAGTTCGTCAGCTATATGTTATGACCACTGTACTCCTACAACATTCTAGAACACCATATGACGCTACTTTGAAAGACAAAAGACGCAAACGTGATATTGGATTCAAGAAGATTAGGTACAGAACTAGTTTTATTCATACTCAATTTTGTTTTTTGGCTCCACATTTATACCAACAAATTAATAAACAGCTTAATATTTACCCGCAAAATAAAAATAAATGTAAAAAGACAGTCAAATCTTGGCTGGTTGACACTGGATTATACTCATACAGAATTACTATTAAAAGTTATCTGTTAGTTTATTTACTTACTACTTAGTTCATAGTTAGATAGGTTACTTATCTTAGATTATTTGTAACCGTATTGTGTAATCATATGTTTTTGAACCGTATTTTTATTTAATTTATAGTGACAATCGAGGCACTACAATAATTATAGATATGGTTGTTTAAGTCGTTCTAGGCAGTGTTTATTTCTCCTCAAGTTTTTTTCTAAATGTATGTAAATGGATGAGTGATCATGTCTTAACATGATCACTCGTCCATTTACACATCTAACATCCTGACACACTATTCACGATAAATTTCTTCCAATTCACTATATAACTCGCATTTACCAAAATATACTGAGCACATTAATATATGTCATTTCTTTTTCAATCCCGACTTTAGTCATCCGTTGTCGGCAGGATAGCAATGTGCATACTCATTATTACATTGTATTTTGTACACTGAGAGTCAAACAAAAATAAAAACCAATTGTATACTTGCAGGAGGACGTTGGCACCTGGGGTACAGACTTCTAGTCCAGGTGTTCAACAAACCTACTTAATTATATTATATAACTATATAAACCTACAAACAAATAAACCCAACTTTTATATTGTACTACACTAGCATCCAGGAAACAGATGTTCTGGACTGGATGTTGGTGTATGATCTATAATTTTAGTTTAATTTTGCTTGTTTATTCAATTTCTTTTAAATTGCATGCTTTTGTTTTTGTAACGATATTATGTAATTAGCTCTAAGAAATACCCAATAAACTTATATAATAGGTCTTTACCTATGAAATTGCCGAATTGCAGTACAGACTTTTTCAAATAAAAAAAAGTTTTGATTGGCTATGAATTCTAAATTCAAATTAATTTTGTTTTAAAAATATGACATTCTATTTACAATATAAGTCTTTTGTTTATTGATTAGCGTTGTATTTTCATTACGTTTCAACATTTTTCCTCATAATGGATACTTTGAAATTTCGTGTAATTATGGAATATGAGTTCCGTCGTGGCACCAACGCGGCACAAACGACATGTAACATCAACGACGTTTACGGAGAGAACTGTACAAACGAACGTACAACCCGTTATTGGTTTGCTCGGTTCCGTTCTGGGAATTTTGACTTGAAAAATGAACCTCGTGGTCGTCCGGAAACTTTGGTCAACAATGATGAATTAAAGGCGATTGTGGAAGCTGATGAATCTCAATCTACAGCTGAGCTGGCAGCAGCTTTTGATGTTAGCATCAAAACAATATTGGTCCATTTGCGACAGATTGGCAAGATAAAAAAGCTTGATAGATGGGGGCCCCACGAACTTAACGATCGCCAGCTTAACGTACGCGTCGAGACTTGCCTTGCGCTGCTTAACAGGCACAGGAATGAAGGAATTTTGAACCAAATTGTTACGTGCGACGAAAAATGGATTCTTTTTGACAATCGAAAGCGCTCGGTGATCGGCGCCAGGTTAGATCCTGGTTCGGTACCAAAGCAATGTGCAAAACGAAAAATTACCCCTAGAAAGGTGATGGTCACAGTTTGGTGGTCTAGTGCTGGTGTGATTCATCATAGCTTTTTACAAAACGGCGAGAGCATTACTGCAGATGTGTACATTGAAGAACTGGCCACAATGATGGCGAAACTCGCACGTCTGCAACCAGCTTTAGTCAATCGGTCGTCTCCACTGCTACTTCACGACGACGCGTGACCCCATACTGCACAACAGACCGTCTCTAAGCTGCATGAGTTGGGTTTGGAAGCTCTCCCTCATCCGCCATACTCACCAGATCTTGCGCCTACCGACTATTACTTTTCCCAAAATTTGGACAACTTTTTAGCAGGAAAAAAATTCAATTCCCGAGAGGCAGTACAAAACGCCTTTGAAGAGTTTGTTGTCTCCCGTCCTGCTGATTTTTTCAAGAAGGGCATCCATAAACTGCCACAGCGTTGGCAAAGATGCATTGATTGCAGGGGTGATTACTTTGAATAAAAGAAATAAATAAGTTCGAAAAAAAAATACTTTAACTTTTTTCAAACAAAACGGCAATTTCATAGGTAAAGACCTAATATATAATTATACAAATTTGTGACTTTGTTATGTTGACAATGGAGTTCTACGTGAACCAACTTCAACTTCCGTTTGCCTCGCATCCACTAGCTTACTCTCCCAGTCAAACGTGCGTAAGAACTTTTATTTTAAAAATGGTCAAATATAACCTCCTACTTTAGAAAAACCATGCAAGGTACATTAAGCTACCATTAACTTTAGGCATGATTTCATATAAAATAAATAATTAATTTTGTGTTCCGACCCTTACAGTATTATTGTTATTTTAGACATAATCTTACCAATTACCAATCATCATAATGCTTAAATATAAGAAATTAATAATAATATGTAGCCCAGTTACAATAATGGCTCGCGCGCGATGACTCGCGGACACGTTACAAATATGATAAAATTAGGATCGTGTCTGTCGTAACGGAGGTTGTGAAACGCGGCGGGACACAGCGCGGCGGCGGCAGAAGGATGTCTGCTTTTTATCGATGGATTGATGCTGATCAGCCGCTCCATGTCCCCGCGCCCCGCAGCCCGTGGAGGGTTCCCCGCAGTACATTACATGTGATCCCTATCCCCAGCACCCCCCGTGCTGGTTCCCCCTGTGGTAGTAAGCTTCCAAATTGGCGTTTTGTGGAGGAGGCATATGCTTATAATGCAATGATTTTTGATGATGGTCTGTACCGATCTTTACAGCGTCACAATGGCGATGCGACCCTCGTCTGTGACTGATGCCAGGAGAAGGGATTGTCAGCAGACAGACTTCGTTCATTGAAGTACTAACTATAAGAACTGAACTTTAAGTACTACTAAATATATAACTTCGTGCAAATCTGACTACGTCATAATTATTTTTGGAGTAATAGTTTCTGATTGTCGTAGATTTGAATTGAAGGTGTGTGTGTGTGTGTGTGTGTGTGTGTGTGTGTGTCAAATTATTGTTTATCGTAGTAAATTTGTAGTGAAAAGTCAAAGTCTAATTGATGTTCCTTATTACTGAGTAAAGTTTACGTACTGGCGCACTGCCCAGTGACTGTGGCGGCCGCTGATGATGACTCCATTCGCAAGCTTCACCGCGGCACACCAGCTCACCTTTTTAAATGTCAACTAATTAGACACATCGGATTTATTACCAAAATATATATATTGCGTAAATCATAGTTGCGTAAAATATGTTTCCCCATTACGCTAATATTGTGATGCAGCGCGCATCTCCTGCGGAGACCACTTGAGTCTCCCAACGTATCCTCCTGGTTGGAGGAGTTCCGTTATTGCCTGCCGATAAGTTTGGTAGAAAAATTCAATTTACTTCTTGCGAACAGAATTTGTAGAAAAGTTCTTCATAGGTATTTATCTGTTGTTGAGTTGCAAGTGCAGTAGTCGGTGGATGCGTGTACTGTGTAGTGTGCGTGATGTTATGTGTGCACACGCACCGTTATGATCCATTCTATACACGACCGCTGCATGTTGCTGCAGCTGAGAGAGGATATTTCCTAAAAATAGTGTGCTAGTGTATGCAGCATATTCTGTGACGGGAGTGCGTCGCAGGGAGGCGATAGTTGTAGAAAACCTGAAATCAAACACAACAACCACACACGGCTTATCGAGGTCATGTAACATAACACGCGAACACCCTTTTATTACGTGACCTTCAACGTTTATATCAATTTAAATCAAGATATTTCTGAAGGTTCATGTTAATTAGGTTGCATATACGTAGCATGGTGGTCGGTGGTAGTCGTCATGCAGCCGCCGGCGCGCACGGATGTCTTGGTCTTCAATACTCGCTTTGGAAGGTTCTCTGCAAAACTGCGTGAAATTACTTCCGAAGTTACGTTTTATCGTCTTCAATGAATATGTGCTATGAAATAACGAACAAAACATAAACATGGTCTAGTCTTTCACTAGGGGGCAGGACATTTCTGCAAAGTTCGTCTAGGTAGGTACCACCGCTTTGCCAGTTATTCTGCGGCCATGCAGTAGTGCGCAAGCACTGCTGTTTCGGTTTGAAGGGCACTGTAGCTAGTGAAATTACTCGGCAAATGATACTTTATGACCTGATCTCACAGTCTATTAATCTTACTAGATTGTGCTGATGTTTCAGGATGACGTGACGTGCAGTGTCAAGCGACACTCTATACTTTAGAGTTCCGAGTGACCTTGCAACTGATATGGGCAGCCGTGTCGCTTAACATCAGGCAAACGGTTAGCTTGTCATGTCATTCATTAACATAAAAAAGCTTTAAAAAAGGAGCTCTAGATAGGGCTGGGGACCCTAATCTGCACACGAGGCCGCCGGCCGCGCCCGGAGGGGGCCTCACATGCCACTCGTGGTTTAAACTTTTCTTTATTTTAAGACTGCTATTAATAAAATTTACTTCATTATCAAAATAACTACCTACATTATTAAATAATAATCTAAAGAAATCCTAACTGCTAGACAGGAAAACTATATTGGGGCAGTCACAAAGGATTATTATAGGTCAATTAATGAAAAACCCTAAAGAAACATAAAAAAAAACCTGAAATTACAATCACAAATCGTATTGGAACAGAAAAAAAAAATTGAACCATTAATTTATAATTATTTCTAAGGTTTGGAGTAGCCTATCACTAATAAATATTACACAGCGCGGGGAATAGTTATTTAGTTTTTTGATTCACTTTATTGATATGTTTGCACGGATGGGATTCTTGTTCAAGCTCTCAGCTGCACATTAAATTGTTTCAAATGCAACCTGCATTGAGCAAAGTATGTCGCGCCGCAGTCTGAGCGCTGCGCTCGAGGCGAATCATTATTATTATGGAGGAACGATGTACTTTTGCGACAAGGTGTCTATGTCTATAGACTTTCTTAAAACTAGAGAAACTAATATGGAATAGCCAGAATTTCCATAAATGAATTTCATTTAGAAGATTTACTTCAGTGGCCTTCGTAATTTAGTACTATTCGCTAATCCCAAAATTACGTGCGGAGAAACCATTCCAAAGTGAGCTCTATCACCTAGAAGCTAGTGTCCAAAGCTTCGTAGTATGCGTCCAACCTGTAGAACTGAAGACTTTCCTAATATATGTAAAAAACAAAGCTCATTATTCATACAAAAGACATCAACGCGCACATGACAAGTTGTTTGTTGTAATACATTTGGCAATGATACACGTAATGTAATGCTCGGTAATTAGGCACATAATCGCGGGTCACGGGTGTCACCGGCGTGGGATTACGGTGGCTCCGAGTACAGCCGCCGGTAATGATCGTCATTACCGCCTCCCCCCCCCCCCCCCCGCCCACCCCCCGCTACCCGCAGCTCCCTCCGCGCTCTTCCGGATTATAACAAGATAACAGTTACAAGGGCGAGTGTGGCTCGGCGGCGGCGCGTCCCACTTACAAGCGCCTTAGTTTGAGACCCGCTCCACAGGCCCCGCACCATAGAGGAAAACCTCGTGAAGAAACCGTCATGTTTAAAAACCACAAAGTTTGAGAATTTGTGTCATCCACCAACCCGCACTTGGCCAGCGTGGTGGAACACCAGCTGGGAACATGCTGACGTATGTTATTACTGACTTCGCCGCCGAAGTCAGTAATAACATACGTCATGTACACCGACGCCGAGCTTCGCCTATTCGAATCCCTGAATGTATCCGAGCTGGATGCATGTATATAGTATGGGCTGGATGTATGTATATATGAGCTAGATATACGACATCCTCTATTCATAGCTCTAATTGTAATCGACTAGTTTAAAATTTTCATATTTAAACTACTAAACACAAATTTTTGCATCAATAAGTATATTACATCAGTATTTTATTTTATTTTATTTAAGATTTTAAGAAAACTTACAGCTAAGTACACGTATAGAAAAGTAAACATATAAAGAAGGCCAATTAAAAGTTTCCATAGATACGTAAAAAAAACAAATTATTACACATAGAAAGACGGATGCACACAAAGAAAAAATACAACTTCTACACAACAACCACTTTGCTCCCTAATTATTAAAAAATGCATTGGCCATCAACTTCTTCAGCTGATTAGCGGAAGTATTAAATACATCTATATTATGTCTCACAGTTAAGTCATTGAAACGCTTGCTAGCTCTTAATAGATATGAATGTTGCCTGTAATTGGTTCTACCTTCGGCAACATGCAATGTGCAAGGGCTCCTTAAAGATGCATACGGGACCCGTAAGCCAATGCTCTCCAACAACTCTGGACAGTCAACCGTGCCATTTGATATGTTGATTAAGTGCACAATATCAGCTATGCGCCTTCGCTCGTACAACGGTAACAAATGGAATTTTTTACATCTTTTAATATAGTCGGGGAGATGAGTCTTAATTCTAAATTGAAGCGGAAGAAGAAGCGTAAGAAACGCTTTTGGATTCGTTCAATACGCGTTATGTATATATTATAACAAGGACTCCATACCTGTGACGCATATTCCAAGTGACTGCGTACGAAGGCGCAATACAAAATATTGATAGTTTTAATTGAAGTAAAATCCGATGACATACGCAGTATGAAACCAAGTGCTTTGGAGGCTCTTCTAATAATGTTATCAATATGATCGGCAAAAAGTAATTTACCATCAAAACTTATTCCAAGATCGCAAATTGAATTAACCCTAGTAACACCCAAATTTTTAAGCTTGTACGTAAAAAATATTGGATCTGATTTACGGGTGTAGGAACAAACAAAGCATTTCGATACATTTAGATCTAAATTGTTGACTAAACAGTAGTTTTCAAATCTAGCCAGATCATCCTGAAGATACTGCGCACTTTCAAGTGAGTTAACCGGACAGAGGATCTTCATGTCATCGGCAATGGCCCTAACAACGATCCTTGAGGCACACCTGATGGAATTATCATTGCTGAAGGCGTATATCCATTAAGCACGACTGTCGGACACCTATTCTGAACATAGGACGTGACCCATCTGTACAAGTTACCTCTTATACCGACCGCTTGCAACTTACGAAGTAATAGTACATGATCAATTCGGTCAAAACACTTACTGTAGTCTGTGTAGACTACATCAACATGTGAAGGTTGTGACATGTGCTGAGACAGGAAATCGCTACATAATATAAGGTTCGATGTGGTGGATCTGCCTATTACAAAGCCATGCTGCTCTAAGCTGAGTGTTTGTTTCAGAGAAGCATATACCTGCTTATAGACAACCTTTTCCAACACCCTTGCAAACAGGCTCAGTTTCGAAATAGGTCTATAATTTTAATATATAAAATTAATATTTATATTAATATTTGCAATATTAACTCTCCCAGTTTTAAATAAACGTCAAATTTCATAAAAACGTATGTCCTAGACCCTAAATTATAGGCTGCTCGGTGGCGTGTCCAATTAATTAATATCAAGTTGCGAAACATAATCTAGACGAATGTTAGCAACTAGGACAGACCTCGGACCAGTACAGCGGGGCGAGGTGGGGTGGGGCGGGGCGGGGGAGGGGGATATAAGATCGGATCACAGTTAGTTGCACTTTGCACTTTGCTTGCCGCCCTAGATGACAATTCCCTGCCAACTCGGTGGGAGGTGGGAAGAGATGGCACTATGGATGGTCTTCTCACAAAATGCACGTTTTTTTACTTTCAGTAGACGAAGACTGTGGTTTAACAAAGTTTCGTCACCGGCCCCCGCGCAGCCACACCGGCGTTACTAGAACCCCTGCTGCAGGCTGCACGCTCGACCTGAAGTATACAAGTTCAATTGATTTCCATGAGCGATTATTGATTTAAAAATACGGAAGTTTGATAATTAATATTTACTGTTCGATCATCCGGTTATATAGAGATTATAAAAATTTAACTTTACTACAGAAAACCAATGTAGTCTATATCGTTGGTTGGTCTCCGTGTCTGCCTGCGGTCGCGGCTCCGCGCCGAGTCTCTCATTAATGTCTGCTTTTTTGTTGCTCTGAAATAAATGAATAGCAAACTGCTGTGTAATTAATGACATCACTGAGTATATGTAATTATTGTATATTTGCGCAGCGACTGAAAGTATCGCGGCCTCCGACACTAAAAGCTGCTTGTGTCGGTCTTGCGCAACCGTACGCCGGCCCTCAACTTTATTTGGACTCGTCGACAATCTTTTATAGGTTCGTCCTTCTGTGTCTATCTCGTTATGTAAAGCTAGAGGGCGCCTTCTTCGTTTCTATATTCAATTCCATTCATGACAAATGTGAACTTTAATTTCAAACCGATCCATTTTGGACGTCAGTGGAGTCGGCGGGTGGGGACCGAATATATTAGACACGGCACTGTGGGCTTGAATGACTTCAAGTTTTAAAGGTTCTTCCACATAACGAAATAAGGAACTTTGGAGTTGGCGGATTAGAGGAGCCACCCAAGTGATAACAAAACACTTTCTACATAAATAGGTCAATAAAATATCCGCCCTCTGTGGTCCGTGTGACCCTAAGTGCAGCGAGGGGCGGCCTGTTGCGGCGGCTGGCGGTGGGCGGCCGTGTGGCGCCCGCGAGAACTGCTCGCTGGCGGCTGCTTCGGTTCCAATCAAAATGTCTCAATATACTTGAAACTATTTACACATTTTTCTAAAAAATTGCTTAGTTTATTGTAAATTATGTTTCTTTTTTCATCACTAGTTTAAGTAGTCTGTGTGTAAATTTGTCATCCAAATCATTAAACATGTTAAGGCACGCACGCCACTCAAACATATAAACAGACAAACAAACGCGCTAGTTTTATGTTGCCAGCGTCCAGCGCGGGATGCTTTTAGCGTCCGATCCTCCTCCTCCGTACTCACAGCAACTGCTTCGTAGAACTCGACGACTTGATATTGTATAAAAGACCTGCCAGCGTCAGTCGCCGTCCGGGAACTGTCCGCGGACGGTACACGTCACGAGTGCAGCTCGAGCCAGCCGCGGGGAACATTACTACTGACTAATGATATGAACTTATGATGGTGTGTCATGCCAGTCTGTCACCTGCGTTCAAATATATGCCAAAAATGCCACAGACCAGGTGGAGGTTCTCAAATGAACATGGATGCTCTGAGACTCGTTATCTTTATATGTATGCGAGTTGCACCAGTCTCCGCCCGCGTCTTCTAATAAAGTATACTTGCATAAAAATCAGTAATAAATAAATGAGCATAATGTAAAGGTATGTCAATATTAAGTGAAATGCGATTAGAAGCGGGACTGTAGTGGTGGAGTACGATTACCGAATCAATTGAATTAATGAACAGTGAGCCGCACTTGCATAATCCGCCCGTTGTTGCCACTGTTAGCTAGTCTGTGGCAGCGCGCAGCCGCACAGATTACATCGTAGTCACTGCGTGCCCCGCTCCCCGCGCCGCGCGGTCGTTCCGGGCGGTCAGCTACCTTATGTCCACTAGTCTATTATAATACTTCATATTTTTGTTATACTTTGTTGAGGTGAGTCTTTTGAAATTGTACTACCCACACAGCATTGAATTAATTCATGATAAAATCAATAAAATTATGTATTTGGTACTCGCTTGAGCAACTGAGAGTCAAACATTGGAAAATGTTGCCAACTTGCGGTGTACGGACGTATTTCGAGAGCGGTCGTATAAAATAAAATGAGTCATGAAAAGGAAAATCCTCCATGTTTACAAAAGGTGCTGGCGGATGCTCTAGGATCCACCTGTATGTCTCGATGAAAGCCCTCGCTAAAGAAGAAGGAAACATATATTCATTAAATTGAATACGTGTGAAATGTCCACACATATTTATTTATTTATATCTGGTGTGATTCCGGTAAAATAATTATCAAAATCATTTATACTTGACTGGTGAATATCACACAGAACCACAAAATATCACTGAACTCACACAGAAACACACAGTTTTTTAGCTGTGTCAAAAAATAGTTGTTAATGATCTATGCTTGGAATAAAAAATTCATTAGTAAAGTTTATTCAAAACTTCAACTCTTGCAGCAACATCGCTCAGTGTTCGTTCACTGGTTCAGTGATTATTTCACAGATTGTATGTATCTAATACAGTGCATCTGTTAAAACTGACGTTTGCGAAATGATCTTAATTTAAATATTAGTAGAACCAAATCGCAAATTATTACACAAACACCCAAAAGTGTTCTCGTTACAATTCCCTGTAATAAATATTTGAAAAACGGTGACGTCACCAATTTACAATGCAGCTGAGAAAGAATGATTAAGATATGGAACTGCAAGGTCGGGTCGCGCGTCACCCATCCCGCCGTGTCGTGGTTCAACTATAGAATGCAGGTTTAAGTGGTTACAGCTCACTCGGCGCACGCAACTCACCCGTTTTCCAACAGAACCTCTTTTTTCCGAAATAAAATTGATAAAAAGCATTATATGTTGTTTTCGGTAGTTCTAACAATATGTGTGCAAAATTCTATGCAAATCGTTTCAGCCATTTTGACATAAAAGCCACACAAACAAACAGACAACGTTTCACAATGAATGAGGAAGGTTTCTGTAACGACCAATCTGTGCTCAGTGTTGACGAAATATAAACTATATTGTAAAGGTTAACATTAATCACACGTAGACGTATCGGATGAGTACGTGATGCTGGTACATTATGAGAAATGCCAGCAGCTTCAAGCTCTCGCAACAACGTTCGTCATTCGCAACAACATCCAGCGCGCGGCGGAACTCATTCGTTAGTACATTAAACCGGACCTAATTATTATAATATTAATGGATAACAAAACAGTACGCGACAACTCGCCGCTGCCCCGAGAGCCCGCGCCAGCTGCTCCATGGTACAGAGAATGCCGGTGCACCACACTCTTCCCGGCTCACAAAATATGTTAAGCTTGAATACTACACATATTACCTACAAACATAAATTGGTTTTAAACGGTGAGGGCGGGACGTTTCAACGTGAGAGCCCTTAGTATAGCGTGCTGTCTGCGGCTACCGCCCTCGGCACGGGGCACGGGGCAGGTGCGGTGCAAGTCCCGCTTGTGATTCAAATTATTTATTTACAGTAAAATTAATCTAAAAAATATTTATTGACTTAAAATTGGTTACACAACAAGTAGTTCACAAGGAATCCGAATTGGCCAAGAATTGTAAAAAGACGCGTGAGTCAGTGGCTGATCCCATTATTTCTATATATATTAATTTATTCTTACGACAAAGCTATTTCTAATTTTTCTATGGAAATCACCATCTATTTATTTTTGCGTTACTTCTCGCAACGCAGGTTGTCTGGGAGATATGAAACCTGCTAATTGTGATGTTTCACTTAATGTATCTGTCAGTCTCGATGAGTTCCTGGTGAACGTTATATCTACGATGACCCTCTATTAAAGTAAGGCCGCAATTAAAAGTTTCCTGCAGTTTATTGCATAAGTAATGAGTAGAGTTATATATTGGTACGTTGCTAAAATTCATGTCAGCAATTTGTATCTTGCCTCGCGGACTATTGTGCTTTATTTTTATTAACTATAGATTACAAATGACCTTAATGCGTATATGTCCGTCGAAACCGTCGTCATCCGACGAAACGAAATTTCAATTTCATCTCATCTCTACGGCCCTCATTACTACGCGTATGTTCAGTCGTCGTCTATGCTCGAGACGAGATTTCATTCAGAAAATGACCGATTTGTGAATGAAATCTTGACATGAGCACCAATCAACGACCCGCGCACCCGTGCCGGCCCGCCACACCACGTGCTCCGGGCGGCACGCGGGGGCACGCGGGGGCACGCGGGGGCACGCGGCACGCGGGGGCACGTGGCACGCGGGGGCACGCGGCACGCGGGGGCACGCGGCACGCGGGGGCACGCGGCACCACGCAGCACGCGGTGGCACTCGTCACGCTTGCAGCCGCACGATATGTAGCGCGCGTGAGACATCGCAGCTGCAGAAGCGATTTAGAAAGGAAGTTTCCTTGTGCGCTAATGCGAGTCTGCAAGCGCATGACCTACGGGCGAGGGGCGAGGCCTCCTCTCCTATAGTTTTTATATTTTTTTTACTTCCACGGCATTCTTGTGCAAATGAATGCGAGCGATTACCGCCGGAGGATGCCGGTGAGGCAACCACCGAGCCATCGCACCTCCTGACACCGATCAACTTCGCACTCGCCGCACAAACAACGTACTAAACGAACGTTGCTATAATTTACATAAGTGTTTACTTCAATGGGCTGCTTGTTTTGTAACCAGCTACAGTGGATGCGCCCCGCCCCGAGCGCATGCGCACGCGACCACCGGCAGCATCGGTTCAGGCAGGACTGCATAGGTCGCCGGCAGTCTTCCAGCCACTCAGCACTTACTCTTGAACTTTTCAATATTGTATGTGAATATAGAGACACTTTTGAATTGTTATTATATAAACGAATGACGTGACAAGTCATTCATCTGACGTTAAGCGCTACGACCACCCATAATAAGTGCAGTGCCACTCGCAGCTTTAAATTATGAAGTTTAACGTGACACTGCACTGCGCATGTGGCATTGATATATCATACATGTGGGTGTAAACGGGGAAATATCCTTGTATGTTCCTTTAAGGGGGATACACCGAAACAAAAAGCTATCCTCTATATCACTTCTAAACAATGCTGCGAATAAAAATAAGCTGTTGGTTTTGTCATAAAAAATAAACTCCACGGCGTGAAACTCCTCTACAAAAGACATAAACGCGCTCGCTTCTAGTTTAGAATATATTATTTTAAATAGTGTAATTGTCAATAGAATGCCAAAATAAATAAATAAATAAATTACAAAACGCTGGATTGTATGACAATCATTAAAATTAGTCAAAACTGTTAAATGTATTCGTCAATAGTATCAGCTCGCGGCGCCCCGGTGCACCGCGCTGGTAGCAGTTTGTTTTGATTTGGTAAATATAACGTATTGCAAGCATCGTGTGTGTACAATACGCTGGCCGTCCCATGAGTCCACGAGTGAAACTTTATCCAAATTGAAATATTCCTGCATGAAAGCTACACAAATAAAGAAACAAACATAAAAACAAAGTTTCAATTTTATATAGACTAGAGTAGTATTTCCCGTTGTTTTCCCGCTGCACTTTAGGTGCACTCTCTAACGGTACTCTAAATTTTTTTTAAATAGCTTGAATAGTAAAACTTTGAAGATTTTAAATATTATTTCTCTTATCTCATTCAGATGCATCAGAGAACTTTGCCGAGATATTTGATATAGGAGTTATAGATAAAGAAATCAATAAAGTACGAAAACTATAATAAACTTTTACAAGTTTTGTATGAACAGTTAAAGTTACTATAAACGGTTTTCGAGCTTCATATGAACAGTTAAACGGTGAATTATGATCGCAAACAAACGCCTCGGGCTTTTATTTGGAAATAAACTAAATAAAGTTGCATTATATACGTATACCCACATTTACAAATACAATTTCTGGGAAATTAATTTTAATTATTATACATTATTTTTAAATGTTAATTTGATAAACGTTTCTACGTAACTTGGAGAAAAACCGGTCCCCGTCTATCATAGTCCAGCGAGCTCACCGATCACCGGACGGAGGTTCAACCTTTTACAATTGCAGCATTGTAAGAGAGCAAAAGGATCGTTTATGCAACGACCACTCCGACCAGAGTACCCGAGCTGTGAGAAGAACCCGTTGTGCTCCAACGAGCGTATGTGCGCTACGATAGAATGATCCTAGCGGTCGGCCCTCGCGACCTCCGCGGGCGGCGACGGCGCCCTCCACTCGCCCCACCCGGCGGCGGCGGCGGCGGCGCGAGTCGGCCGGCGGCAGCGCAGTCCTCTCTCCCGCACGATGGCTGGCACACGCTCCCCCGCCGCCGCGCTCCGCGCCGCACTGTTCGCCGCGCTGCTGCTCGCCACGCTGGTGGCGCCCGCGCTGCTGCCGCCCGCCCGCGCTGCCCGCGCCGCCCACGCTCGCTCGCGCCGGCAGCTCGCCGACGACGACGCGCTGCAGCCGCTCGAGGTACCGTCCCCCGACGTTCACTAACACGCTCCGCTTCTCCGCCCGTGCAGGGAATAACGCTGACGAGGAATCGTGAAAGCGGCTGCTTTTCACAAATATAGGCATTGAAATTTACGGTGCCCATAAATTATTGCCACGCGTAGAAACCTTTTGCAATTTCGTAAACGGCTTTAAGTTAGTTCGATTTAAATGTAGATTCCATTATATTATGTCGCAAGTGCAAGCGGCGGCGCTGGTCCCGCGCCGGCCCAACAGTCGAGTGCCTCCGCGTCACTGCCCTCGGCGCTCCCGTCCGCGACGCCCTCCGCCCTCCACCCTCCACCCTCCACCCTCCGCCCTCCACCCTCCGCCCTCCACCCTCCGCCCTCCACCCTCCGCCCTCCACCCTCCGCCCGACACGCGACTCTGCCGCGGCATAGTACTCCATTTTCGGGGCCCACTCGTTTAGATAATTTTAGCACTTCACTGTAAGCGCCAACCATGTTCGATAGGTGTGAGGCCTACTTGAACTGTTCACAGCGGCTGTGGCCGACCGGCTTCAGGAGAGGTTCACACTGCCATAGCTCATAATTGATGGGATGCCGGGACTCGTGGAACCCGATCCTGGATAATTCCCAAAAATTAACCATTAATACGATAAAATCCTTAAAAATGCTTTAAATTAAAGGCAACAATGTAAATCACACTCGTAATGTCGCACATTCTTGCCATTTCAATGATTGCGCGCAACGGAATGTAATTAATTTACGCGATTATAATATAATTAAGGACGATTAGTTAAAAGCATGAGCGTTGTAGTAATTATGTCATCATTCATTGTAATAGTTGGTGGCAGCACATAAAGATGACAATAAAGCTTGTTTTTAAACGGCACTCCGCTATTATAAAAACCGGGTCATAATTACCATAACTCTGGCTCCGCCGCCTCGTTATACAACCACGCGGCGGGTTACCGCGCTGGTGTTTGTATTCTTAAGGGGTTCGACCGACATCGACTTTGCACCAACCGCTAAAATGTAACAAAACGTCTAGCTTCGGTAGATTTTCATGATATCACCAAAATGTATGGGATATGAGATTATTTCACATTGTGATATCACACGATGTGAAAAAGATTTTTATCAAAAGTTCCTAGACCAAGTTTTATTTGATTAAAGACAACCCACATAAGCATACACACTTACGATATTCTAACGATTTGAACAAAGAATACGTTGGAATGAGTACCAAAGTATGCGATGTGCCAAGGTCAGGTCGGCGCGCAGTGGGACCTCAAGCGGCCGCGGCGGGTTGCGTAACGGACGCGGCACCCGACTTGGGCCGGATGCACTTCGCTTACGAATGTTATCACTTTCAGCAAGGCCCTTCATTGAGTTCAATTTACTGTACAATACTGACTACAATAGATTCATTTTGAATGTAAAGGAAAACGTATGTCAGCTATATGTGAGCCGGCAACTATCTGATCGCTCACGCTCTCTCCCTGTGAGAGAAGGTCCAAGTCCCAGCAGTGGGGTTCGCGATAGACTACTCATGCAGTCAAAACCGTGGGTTACCAAAGCCGCGATGGAGCTCATTTCAACATGTTAGTACATAATTGTTTTATTAAGTAATTGAACTCCGCGATGTTGAATAAAATTTGGTCATGGAGTCTGACCTCGACGCTTCATTTCAAAACTCGACGGTCGAAGGGTACGACGAGTCAGCAACTCTGGTGTGAAACATAAACCGCCGCCAGGAAGTGGCCCGGTTCTTGTTGCGCCGACTCATCAAGAGCGCAAAGTTTTGTCATTTACCTGAACATATAAGAGACTGGGAACAGGTGGCAGGGCAACTACGTTTTCGTTTCAGGTGTATATTATATTGTTTTACATATTATTGTGATAGCACACTAACAACACTTGTAATTATGCTTCTCTAGATTTAATAATTTTTACCAAATGAAATGTTTTAAGAGTAAAATTATTGGATTAACCGTTTTGCTAGAATAATTTGTAAATTATAACGATTATCGATATAATTTTACTCGTTATAAATGTGTTCCGTTACAGCGCCGCGCGCCAGCCTCCTCATCTCATCCTCATCTCACCCCTCCCGGCTAACATGTCACCCCTCCCGGCTAACACCCCTCCCCCCCATACATCGCCTCTGCTTCCTACACTATAACATGCTTACAACACGAATTTGTTTACTTACCTTTCCGAGTACAGCCCGGCCGCGGCAGCAGGCACGGCGCCGGTCGCAGGGCCCTGCGCCCGAGTGGTTCATAGCATTCCGATAAAATATGTATATTGTGGTCTCACGCCACGTCGCGTCACGTCGCGTCACGTTGCGTGTCGTCCGCTCGGACGCAATTCTCGATTGAACAGCGTCAATGATTATTACCTATTTCATATTCAGGCGATCAACTTAAGCAATACACAACGCTCTCTCGCATTATTATTCCAATTACTCAATTAAAACATCACACATATTTATATAGAAAACTTGAAGTGTTGAAGGTTTTGAGCAATTAAAAATATATATAAGCTTTAGTGTGTCAAGTTCAGTGTGGGCGATGGTCACGTGACACGTTTATAGTCGCAAGCGGTAGGTACCGGGCCCCTGCAGCCAGTAGGTAGAGAGTCGAGTTCACTCTTCGCGGTGGGGTTGGTGCCCCCTCCCCCCCTTCTCGCCCCGCCGGAGCCCTTACCACAACAACTTACAATTACCTACTCGGTAATTATGCAAAAACGTAACTAGCACAAGGACCACAACTTCGAGTTACGACCTACCCCGTACGGGCGTTTACCGTCCGTCTTTGCAAAGTAAACTTAGATAAATTATAGGTATTTACTAAGTGCTAGTTGAATAGTGTTCTATGCTGCCGTTCGATGCCGACGGTCGTCGGTCGTGACGTCATCGCGTGAAGGTCCGCAGTGCGGGACTTGAGTTGGCGTTACTGCACTCGAGTCTCCTGCACCCAGCAGCCGGAGAGTCATCTCGGCCGGCGCTGCAACAATTGAAGGGATGAGGTCAAGAAGGGTTTAATTGTTTTTTTTTTCACAAAATGGCTCATGGGCATCGTTGGATTCAGCGTGAAATTATCTACAGTCATACATTCTCAAAATACCGAAATGAAGCTTAAATTTCGATATTATCAGTATAAAAACGGTTAATCTGACACGAGAATACAGTTCGTTTAGCATAAAAAGATAATTGAAGGGTTGAGAATAAAAAGGATTTAAATGACAAATTGACAGTTTCGAGAAAATTGACTTTAAACGTCAACGGCGTCATTTTTATGTAGAGTGCTTATAAGGTAATAGAAAAGGTTTATGTAAGTTTCAGTTGCTTGAAAATGTTTTATTTCTATTTTAAATTACCAAATATAGTACTAATTCATACAATTACTGTAAAAATACAATATAATAAAAGAAATAAAGTAATGTTTTTATGCTAAGCGTACTGTATTCCTGTGACAGATAAACCATTTTTAGACTCAAAATCTCGAGATTTAAGCCTCATTTCGGTATTTTGAGAATGTATAATTGAAGATAATTTCACGCTGAATCCAACGATACCCATAAGTCATTTGGTCAAAAAAATCAGTTAAATCCTTTTTATTCTCACCCCTTCAATTATATTTATTATATTGTATTATTACAGTAATTGTACGGATTAGTACTATATTTTAAAATAGAATTAATACATTTTTAAGCAACTGAAACTCTACATTCAAATGAAGCCGTTGAAGTTTAAAGTCAATTTACTCGAAATATCAATTTGACAGTTAAACCCTTATTGATCTCACCCCTTGAATTGACATGGATAGTAACCATTATGTTTCTAGCTATGACTCGTGTTTATCAGGGCAATACGATCGCTTACTGTTTTCTAAATAACAATATTACTGTACTGTGTGTGTGTGTGTGTGTGTGTACGTACTGTGTTGTTGCATATATATTCACATTCGCAATGCAATAAACGCTCGATGCTCGGCTCGGTGACGGCAGCACTCGCGTTAGGAACCGTTGTGTTGGAGGACGGTAGAGTGTTTCATTTCGACAAATTATACTTAGTTACGTTGGCTGCGTCACATCCCACGAACGAAAAACCCCGTGTCTGTGTTGTATGTCGCAGTGCAACCGGCAGGGTCCATTGTCTAAGCGACCGTAATGAGATTAGAGCAGTTTTTGTGAAGTTCGGAAGTGATTTGCAAGACCGAGCCATGTGAACGGCAACAAGCGCGGCGTCCCAGGCGCCCCTCCCCGGTGCAGCGGTTGCGTCACCGCCGCGCGCGGTGCAGCGAGCTTGCGGGTCAATGCACTCGGTATTGTAGCATCAATCTAATTAGATCACCCCCTTGGGCTTCTCGGCCCGTCTGGGGCTGCGTCTCGTGTCTGCAGGTTCATTTGTAGTTTAGCGGCGCGATGGTATCGACTGGAAGCGAAAACATATACTTGTTGTGTTACATATGTACCAGCCACCGGCGGCCGTATCGTAGTTTGACTCGTCGTATGAAATCGCAGCCTATGTGCCAACCGCCGCGTACAGTTCGACCATTACCCAACTCAGGATTATAGACATATTGCAGTCTCGAGACGCGCGAGCTCGATTCGACCCGGATCGAGATCCAGCGCGTCGCGTGCGGCGCGTGACGACATCTGTCATCGCATCATTTTATTTTACGCCCAGAGGTTTCCCGCGCTCGAAACTCCTCGAAGTTTGCTCGTTATCCAACAAGAATAAAACATGTCCAAAATAAAAACTAGGAATAGATATATAAATATACAGATTCCAAAAATGTCAATCATATCACTTACGTCGTTTTGACCTGTAAGCGATACAAAATAACAATCCTTAAACTTATGCATATCCTTATCCTACACATATACTCATAAATATATTCATCTTCTTTTCCCTAATGTTAGTATAGTATTACATATATAGAGCCGTATTCCGAAGATGATTGTTTAACGGTGGCGGTAGTGCGCGGTGGGACGCGGGCCGCTTGCTGGAGGGGTGGTGTGGGTGTGCGGGGGTGTGGGCGGGTGGGTGTGTGCGCGTGTGTGCGCGTGTGCGACCTGACGTGTGTTGTGTGCAGGACGCGAGCGGCGCGGAGCAGGCGCGCGAGAAGCGCAAGCTGGAGGGCGTGACGCAGGCCAAGTTCGGCATCAAGAACGCCGTGCTCGGGTTCGTGTTCGGGGTGAGTACGCGCCGAGCGGCACCACTCCACGCGCTCGCTCGCTCGCTCGCCTGCTCGCTCTAACCGCCGTGTCTCTGCTCCCTAGAAAATCAACTCGCTGATCGATGCTAAGACGCGATACGTGGAGACGCTGGATCGGAAGAACATCGAGCTGAACAAGCAGTACGGGATCGAGCCGCCGTCTGGCGGCGGGCTGGCGTCGCTGAGCGGGATCGTGGGGCAGGTGATCGGGCCCAAGCTGCAGCTGCTGGGGCCCAAGATCCAGGCGGTGTCGGGGCTGCTGGGCGGCGCCTCCGGCGGCGGCTCAGGTGGGGGCGGGCTCGGCTCCATCATCTCGCTGGTGACGTCGCTGTCGGGCTCCTCCGCGGGCGGCGCCGGCGGCGGCACCGTCGAGACCATCGACTCCTCCGAGGAGGACGACTCGTGATCCTTAACGCGGACCCCACTCCACCACACCCAGTGTTGTCCCCAGTAGCCGCAGTCCTTCTGATCCCATCCCCACGGCTGCGTGAAAGGTGCTCCTATCTCTTCCCGTCCTGATTGACCCCGTCCCACCCGTCCCGTCCCGGGTCGCCTGTACAGTCCGTGATCCGTCCCCCCCCCCCGCACTCTCTCTATTTTGTTGTATTTATGTTGTAAATAGGTTAAGGTGAGCGCTGGTGATATTAAATACTTTTTATGTACATGTTGTTTCACTGCACGCAGCACGCACGCGCCGGCTCTCCTCGGCTCGCGGCAGCAGTAGTAGTAGTGCGGGCGACGCGCCCTGTACAAATATCGCTTGACTCGACTCTAGGGTTTTCTTGTTTCTTAGCTCTAGTCACGCCTAGTCTCCTGTGTTGTTGGCCAGTCTCTTGCCGCGCACTTCTATTCATGAAATTTAAAATTAATTAAGTAATTCACGCTAGTCTAGTTACATTTTATTTAAATATACAAAAATAAGGTCACGAATGAGTTTCAATCTCGATTAACGTCGGCTGTTATTGCCTGTGTCGGTAACGTATGCATGAGTGTAAATACCGGTGTTTACGTGTAAATGTAGCGCTGAAGGTGAGTTCCTTTCATTTCGTGGTAGCGTTAAGCAACCGCCGAACTGGAGTGGGCCAGAGGTCACTGCGGCCGGCCGCCGCCGCCGCGGGTACCAGCTCACCACTTCTACATTATTTATGAACAAGATATTAACAGTAAGGACGAAGCGTGTCGATAAGTACGCTCATAAAAAAATATATCGATATGCTTAATATATATATGGACTAAAATAACGTGCATGAATGGCATATTGGAATCCATTATGTGGGATTGTACAATATTTTGTATATTTTTATGATGAGTATAATATTAGTAAATTAACCGGTTTATTCCATAAGTTTTTATTTGTTTTAAAAGATTCAACAGCTACGACACTTGTGTAAATATTTATAACGGTTGATCCTCAATGTAAAATAAATATAGTGCATGTAAAAAATGAGGTCATCGTTAATTCGTAGCACCGCACCGTAGCCTCGTAGAGCCTGCACCCGTAGCTCGCAGCCTGTAGCCGCACCGTAGCCCCACGGTACCGCAGTCAAACGCCACACGATACACACACACACGTAGATTTGATTCTTTTTCCCCACTCCACTCCTCAAATAGTGGGGAAACAGATAATATGTTTTCCCCATCACTGGTGGGACAAGACTGTTGGGGGAAAGGGAATCACGCCTTATCTCTACATCATTCATCGTCTTCGCCATACTACGGTATTATCGTGCAGGTTGAATATAATCTCATATTACGGTACAAGGATTCAATTAGGTCATTATTGTACTTTTTTTCTCAATTTGCTTGAAAAAACCTGCCTCATCTCATAACAGAATAAAAATAATCTGTGGCAATGGAAAAGTTGTTCTTGTCTCTCGCCTATCCCCACGAGGGAACAAAGGGCGTGTAGGAGAGTTCCAAGTTGTACCCATTAGAGGCGCCCATAAGTGTGGTCCCGCCGGGACGCGCCGCGAGGGGACGTGGACATTTAGAAGCTCTACCGGACGACCTCCGTTGCTGCAGATTATTACTTCATTTTGCTGCTCGATGACATGTTAATTTATTGTTATTGTAATGTTAAGTATTTTTTTGTTTAAATTGCGAGTAAACGCTAAAATTGGCAATGAAAAAAGCTTTGTAGCGGAGACGGTTGAATCGAGCTAGTGACACACAGTATGTAGTTACACACAGTATGTAGTAACACACAGTATGTAGTACTAGTGACACACAGTATGTAGTACTAGTGACAGGCAGTATGCAGTACCTTCATCCGATCCTGTTCGTCCCTCAACTTCTCCCCAAGATCCGGGCTGTCCGATTTAAAATAGTGTATGCCAATAAATAAGCAAAATTATGTTGTATGTGATCGTAGAATTAAAAACATTTTTTTAATAGTATGTTGTAATTTCTTTTAAAACTCATTTTCATAGATAAAATCTTACAATTTTAATATTACAATATAAAAAAAGCTAAAGTGAAGGACACGCGTGAGACCATCATATTACAATTGCATCACTTGTATCCAAGTCGAAGTATCCAAGTCGTAGTTGTATCGAACACACATCCTGACACCCACACACCCACACACACGCACATCCTGACACCCGTACATACGTACACACGAATCCCACACTCAGTGACACAACACACAGGTACTCATAAAGAAACTCAGTACCGAGGAGGCTAGCGTCGCGGCGCCCGCGCTGACCCACGCCGACGCTCGCAGAGTGGCACCACGTGGCGGGCCCCGCTGGGTCCTACCCGAGCGGCCCCGGGGGCCCCGCTGGGTCCTACCCGAGCGGCCCCGGGGGCCCCGCTGGGTCCTACCCGAGCGGCCCCGGGGGCCCCGCTGGGTCCTACCCGAGCGGCCCCCGGGGCCCCGCTGGGTACTACCCGAGCGGCCCTGAGGGCCCCGGGGCCGCGGCGGCGCGCCAGGCAGGACGACATCCCGGAGTTCGACCGCAACAAAGTGAGCCTGGACTTCCCGGGGAACTTGTTTGGGCCGTCCGTCTCCCTCCTCATCCGCACCACTAAGATCGTCGGTGACGTCATACAGGTGAGTACATGCTCCTGCCCGCGGGACCGCTTACAGCACATCTTGTCTGACACTTACCTTACCTCATGAGCTTTAAAATGAATTGAATTTTTTTTATTGGACCAACTGTGACTCTTTAATAAAATAGAGAACTTTTTAAAAGTTACCCTGTAGCCTGTCATGTCTGATGTAACGATGTAACCTCATTCAATATAATTGTAATTATAAGAATTTTCACTAAAAAGTGTCGATGAAAACAGTTGCTAAGTAACTTTAGCTATAATGTTGTGTGCATTAAGGTTCAAATAAAATGTTTTTTTTTTTTTTACATTGAGTTAGGTATTTTATTTTCTCTTAATATGTTAAGTAGCTATATATCTAAATCAGCTGCTGAAGTCAAAACTTATTAGAAGAGCCTATTTTGAAATCATTGATTTCACACAAACAAGAACTTGACTCATTGCGCCTTGTAAAACACCGTTCTGTTATAGTGACCGTTTACATATTAACGTTTGGCGAACGGGTGAGTGGGACACAAATTATAAAAAGCTATGAAGCTAGAAGATATAGAGCTAGAAGTAAGAGATATGGAAATTAGATGATAATATCAATAATCCTTTTGGTTTGTGTATAGCTATTAAACAATAGAATACTTAGCCATGGAAAGAAACATCTGAATTCAGTTGATGATGTGAGTCCGGTTCCAACTGCGGGACCAGTCTCCGTTCGACTTGTAATGTTCATGAGTACCTACTGTGAGGTGTACTGACGTGTCGGTTGGCGGCGGTGGTTGCAGAACTCGGCGGTGCGGTACCAGAGCTTCCTGCGGCTGTTCCGGCCGCTGTTCCGCGGCCAGTTCGAGATCAAGGGCCTCGACCCCGCCACCACCACCACCACCACCACCACCACCACACCGCGGGCCCCGCTGAGTGCAGACAACGAAGTGCGTCGCTGACGCTAGCCAGAATTTGCGTGTTCCAAGATCACTCCCCCCTCCCCTTCCCTCCTAAACATATGAAAATATATATTAAAAGTTAAATATTCTATAACTTCAAATAAATATTTTTATATCTATAAAAAGACTAAGTAAAATAAGAATTAAATAGTTAGGTACGATAATTAGCTTTTAGTGAGTGAATGTAATTTAGCCAAACGGCAATAAATCCGGTTTAGAAACACTTTAGAGTTAGCTGCATCTTTGCTCATACTAATTGAGAATGTTTGGACACTAGAATATATAGGTATAGCGCGAGGCGCTGAGACTGTGACCTACCCTTTAGTTAGTGAACGTTTCAACGATAGTTAGGTCGCGGGCGGCGCCGCGAGCACCCGGCCCGCCCTCGTTGGTTCACTCAACTTAGTTCTAGAAGGTTATTCTGATTAATTCAAGCGTAAAACATTAGTTAGGGATTCATCGGGTATCTCACCAACATTATTTTCACAAGAGCGGCGACGCAGGAACCTAATATGAATAATGTGGGGGTAGATTAATGATTCCGTTCACAAGAACTTATTTTTTTACTACCTATTTGTAATATAACGTATTATTGTAGTAGTTAAATTCGATCCGCGGGTGTGTGCGGACAAGATGTCGAAGCAATAAACGATTGCAAATTACTATACTTACAAAGTCCTGCTCGGTTCTTGGAAGAACTACATGGATCTTTGATTATAATAAATGTACACTAGGACCATGAAATCACACAAATATTATAAAGGCGAAAGTTTGTTTGTGTGTATGTTTGTTACTCCTTCACGCTCAAACGGCTGTATGGATTTGGATGAAATTTGGTTAAAAGTATTTTAATTATTTGCTCATCCCACGGGAACATTTCACTTTTCCGGGATAAAATGTAGCCTATATGTTAATCCAGTGTATAAGCTATCATGGTATCGAATTTCATCCAAATCCTCATACACACATACACACAAACACACATACAAAATTTCGCCTTTATAAAATTAGTGTGATACTCCGATACACAATTGCTCAAAATAAAATATAGGCACTTGGTAATTTTATAATGTAAAGTGTTTCATTTCAATAGATTCCTCGTCACCACAAACAATACTATTGAGAACCTAAGGGAACGGGGGACGGGGGTGTACGTCACTAGAGATACCCCAAGTATTGTCGGGATAGAAAGTAGTGTCGATTCTGTGTCGGATACTCTAAAGCTAAACGAAATTAACATATTTCCGTCTTTGCCATTGGCACATACCGCGCCCGACCAATTTGTAGTACGGAGCGGCACTTGCTCCACCAACATCAAAAATAAAGTTATACAAAATAAAGCGATAACAAAATAACTAAAAGGAAATCCAATACTTATTTATTTATTTATTTATCTATCCATAAAACATAACATTTGTTAACGAACACTGCTAGTACCTCAAATGTGAAGCCATACAACCAGTCACTTAATAAATAGAATTAATTCTTTTATATACTAATTTCTCATAAATATTATAAATAGATATTTTGGTGATGTTTTGTAAACGTGATTAATTATTGACAGTGCATTTAGCTTGAATATTATTTTGGTTATTTAATGGCAACAATTGTTAATCCATAAGCGTATCGCTTAAGCCGAGTTAGTCTGTGGTTCGTTGGTTTTTCTCTCCGATTCTTATGTGAATAATTATATTGTCTGAGATGTTAAGATGGATTGGGAGAAGAAAGAGTTCAAGCGGTGTTTAATTGCAAAAACCACTGTAACACATTACAGAATAGTCTAATGCGTTACATTTCATCACAATATAATAAAAGTATGTAGGCAGAACGGGTTGTGCCTAGGTTGCAACCTATATAACTATAGGCCTTCAGCATGTCCATAACGCGCCGTGTCTGGAACAAGAATCAAAGAGCATATAACCACTACGTTTTAACAAGAATGATCCGTAGTACACCGAGCGCTCCTTTATATGGCCAGATGGGTAGGGGAGCGATAACAGTTGCCGGTGTTGCCACTGTAATAAATTTAAATGCTGCCACAGGGTAAATTACGATACTGCCCGCTGAGCATAGAGTTTACAACTGGACGTTGCCGCCGTCACGGCCATACTGACGTGCGTACGTCCTCGTACGCTTAGCTTCACTCTGTACCTGGTGAGGGACATAAGTATCAGTGTTATTGCTCGTTCATCCTGTCAATTAAATGAGTTAAACAAGTCAAAGTCAAAAGATCAGTTTTCAATTTGATTAGTCAAAAGCATTTTAGCCTTCCAGTCATCGTCAGGGTTAACCCTTCAGGACTATCAGTATACCTTCATTTATAAAAAATGAACCGGATAGTGCTAACCGGATAGATATCCCTTAAGCACCCAAAAATCATCATTACTACTTTTTTTATGGACCAATTCGTGCTAGACCGGATATATATCCCTTTAGCAACCTACATTTTTTATGGACCAATTAGTGCTAGACCGGATAGATATCCCTTTAGCAACCAAACATAATTCCTACATTTTTTTTTCTCTAACGAATCAACACTTTTTTCCCATAACCATTTAATCATAATTTTTTCACTGCTCCTGGTTAACTCTGCAACTAATTTGATATTAGTGTCACCCGCCGTCACGTCATCATTCACGTCACGTCACGTTTTGCGTTGCTTAATGTGATGTGGAGATGGGCATCCCACTTCTCATATCGGCAGAACGGTTTGTGGGTAGGTTGCAACCTATATAACTATAGGCCTTCTGCATGTCCACACTGCGCCGTGTCTGGAACAAGATTGATCCGTAGTACACCGAGCGTTTCTTTATATAGCCAGATGGGTAGGGGAGCGATGACAGTTGCCGATGTTGCCACTGTAATAAATTTAAATGCTGCCACAGGGTAAATTACGATACTGCCCGCTGAGCATAGAGTTTACAACTGGACGTTGCCGCCGTCACGGCCATACTGACGTGCGTACGTCCTCGTACGCTTAGCTTCACTCTGTACCTGGTGAGGGACATAAGTATCAGTGTTATTGCTCGTTCATCCTGTCAATTAAATGAGTTAAACAAGTCAAAGTCAAAAGATCAGTTTTCAATTTGATTAGTCAAAAGCATTTTAGCCTTCCAGTCATCGTCAGGGTTAACCCTTCAGGACTATCAGTATACCTTCATTTATAAAAAATGAACCGGATAGTGCTAACCGGATAGATATCCCTTAAGCACCCAAAAATCATCATTACTACTTTTTTTATGGACCAATTCGTGCTAGACCGGATATATATCCCTTTAGCAACCTACATTTTTTATGGACCAATTAGTGCTAGACCGGATAGATATCCCTTTAGCAACCAAACATAATTCCTACATTTTTTTTTCTCTAACGAATCAACACTTTTTTCCCATAACCATTTAATCATAATTTTTTCACTGCTCCTGGTTAACTCTGCAACTAATTTGATATTAGTGTCACCCGCCGTCACGTCATCATTCACGTCACGTCACGTTTTGCGTTGCTTAATGTGATGTGGAGATGGGCATCCCACTTCTCATATCGGCAGAACGGTTTGTGGGTAGGTTGCAACCTATATAACTATAGGCCTTCTGCATGTCCACACTGCGCCGTGTCTGGAACAAGATTGATCCGTAGTACACCGAGCGTTTCTTTATATAGCCAGATGGGTAGGGGAGCGATGACAGTTGCCGATGTTGCCACTGTAATAAATTTAAATGCTGCCACAGGGTAAATTACGGTACTGCCCGCTGAGCATAGAGTTTACAACTGGACGTTGCCACCGTCAAGTATTTATTTTTTACCTTATTATTCTACAATTATTATTTACACTTAAAATATTGAATCAATATAAATATAAAAACCTTAACCTATAGTTTACATACATATGAATAAAACAAAACAAAAATATTAGATAACAATAACTTCTGAATAACAAAATACCTAACAGGTAACACTTATAATAATAATAATAACACTTATCTAATATATAGAATATGGAGAAGGACTTCTCAACATTGAATTGACAGTGACACCAAAATTCCAAAATCAATGCTGAGGTCAGTCGGCGCGGGTCACGCGCTCGAAGGGGGGAGCAGTTCACTGTCCAATGGGCCCCAGTTTTCTAGAGTTATCCAGTGGGAGCTCGAAGTGGATCTCAGGAGTGTAAGCAATCTATGTGCAAAATTTAATCCAAATCATCTCATCCGTTCTGGTGTGAAAGCGATACAACATTAGTAGTTCTGCGAGCAGTATATATACCAACCTTTCAGCAATGTCTGGATGTAAGTCATTGTGGTTAGGATCGAGTACCTACCTCCCTACCGGGTGAATGTTCCCGCCGAAATGATCCATGTGTTCTAATAACCTGCCTCGTATCAAGCAACCTCTTGACCGATTTTGCTCTACATATTTAAAGTACTTGTTTATAATCTCTATTCTATAATATTTCTATTCTCTAATAATAGGTTTTTACCTATGAAATTGCCGTATTGCAGTACAGACTTTTTCAAACAAAAAAAAGTTTTGATTGGCTATGAATTCTAAATTCAAATTAATTTTGTTTTAAAAATATGACATTCTATTTACAATATAAGTCTTTTGTTTATTGATTAGCGTTGTATTTTCATTACATTTCAACATTTTTCCTCATAATGGATACTTTGAAATTTCGTGTAATTATGGAATATGAGTTCCGTCGTGGCACCAACGCGGCACAAACAACACGTAACATCAACGACGTTTACGGAGAGAACTGTACAAACGAACGTACAACCCGTTATTGGTTTGCTCGGTTCCGTTCTGGGAATTTTGACTTGAAAAATGAACCTCGTGGTCGTCCGGAAACTTTGGTCAACAATGATGAATTAAAGGCGATTGTGGAAGCTGATGAATCTCAATCTAGAGCTGAGCTGGCAGCAGCTTTTGATGTTAGCATCAAAACAATATTGGTCCATTTGCGACAGATTGGCAAGATAAAAAAGCTTGATAGATGGGTGCCCCACGAACTTAACGATCGCCAGCGCAACGTACGCGTCGAGACTTTCCTTGCGCTGCTTAACAGGCACAGAAATGAAGGAATTTTGAACCGAATTGTTACGTGCGACGAAAAATGGATTCTTTTTGACAATCGAAAGCGCTCAGCAAGTTGGTTAGATCCTGGTTCGGTACCAAAGCAATGTGCAAAACGAAAAATGACCCCTAGAAAGGTGATGGTCACAGTTTGGTGGTCTAGTGCTGGTGTGATTCATCATAGCTTTTTACAAAACGACGAGAGCATTACTGCAGATGTTTACATTGAAGAACTGACCACAATGATGGCGAAACTCGCACGTCTGCAACCAGCTTTGGTCAATCGGTCGTCTCCACTGCTACTTCACGACAACGCGCGACCCCGTACTGCACAACAGACCGTCTCTAAGCTGCATGAGTTGGGTTTGGAAGCTCTCCCTCATCCGCCATACTCACCAGATCTTGCGCCTACCGACTATTACTTTTTCCAAAATTTGGACAACTTTTTAGCGGTAAAAAATCAATTCCCGAGAGGCAGTACAAAACGCCTTTGAAGAGTTTGTTGTCTCCCGTCCTGCTGATTTTTTCAAGGAGGGCATCCATAAACCGCCACAGCGTTGACAAAGATGCATTGATTGCAGGGGTGTTTACTTTGAATAAAAGAAATAAATAAGTTCGAAAAAAAAATACTTTAACTTTTTTCAAACAAAGCGGCAATTTCATAGGTAAAGACCTCAGATATATTGGATACTCTTATTCAATATTTCTGAATATTATCAAATTGAGCGCCTCAAGCCTCCCGTTGGACAGCACTCTGTGGCCGGAAAGCAGTTGTTTCTACAACAATTCAATTCTGATAATATTTTTCTTTATTTTTTATTTTTTTTTTTATGTTAAGGAATGACGTGACGAGCTAGCCGTTCGCCTGATGTTAAACGACACGGCTGCCCATATCAGCTTCATTGTTACTCGGAACTCTAAAGTATAGAGTTTCGCGTGACACTGCACTGCGCACGTCATCCTGAGACATCAGCACAATCTAGTAATAAGATTACTAAACTGTGAAATCAGATCATAAAGTCTCATTTGCCCAGTAATTTCACTAGCTACAGTGCCCTTCAAACCGGAACACAGCAGTGCTTGCGCACTACTGCTTGGCGGCAGAATAACTGGCAAAGCGGTGGTACCTACCTAGACGAACTTTGCAGTAAAGTCCTACCACCTAGTAACACGAGCGTAGTATAATATACCGTACGATCCTGTAATATTGCTCCCGAGAGGGCGCCGCGCGACTCGCCCATCTACGTTAAAATGTATCTACCAACCTGCACTGTTTATGTAAGCACTCGATAAATACAAGTAAATTATTGTTATAAACCACATTTTGACTTTGTATTTACCGAACTATCCGTGAGTTTATTAAAATATAAGCGAGCTCGCACGTCTCGTTACGCTGCCAGCGCTATCTTGATACTACAAATTATTTGATGAAATTTTCGTCAACTGGTGGTATAGTTGGCCGGCGACCATACGTCGATAGATAAGGCCGCGTACCGACTGCGTGCGACTCTCCCCCTGGAGCCCGGAGCGGGCCTGGACTCTACTCGTCCGGGGCTCTACCGGCCGGCGTGATGGGACCTCCGCGACTTCTAAGGAACTTTCTAACTTGACGAGAAGATAAGAAACACTTCACGTCACATTTGTTAGAACCAAATCACAATCCAATCATTACCTCAAGCTACGAGTAGGATATGGGACGACTTGCCTAAAAACGGATGGTAGCGCAGAGTGGAATGAAGACCAAGCTTAGCGACACGCTCTCCTGGACCCCAGCCTCCAGCGGTCGACATTCGACAGTAACTTAGCATATAAAATATATATAATACATATATACATATAAAATTCAAAGCCCTGACTGACTGAATGACTGACTTCTATATGAATGCACAGCCTAAACCGCTGATCTATAGACTTGAAATTAGGAGGGTGTGTTCTTTGTAAAGTGTAGGTATTCACCAAGAAAGGGTTTTTCGAAATTCCACCCCTAAGAGGGTGAAATGGGTAATTGAATTATTTTCCTATAGGCGACGCGGGCGAAGCTGCGGGCATAAGCTAAAAGGATATAAATTTATTAACTCATCAGTTATTAAATTCTGAATATAATAACTGATGAGTAATTTATCAGTTACTAAATTCCCACGTGCGTGTCCTGCCAGGACCTCACACAACTAGGCCCGTGGCGTACATCCATTACAACCGCCCAAATATAGATGATCTTATCGATAATTTTTAGGGGAATTATACACTAAATATTGTAGTTTAATTTTATATTTACATGATCCAAGAATCGCAGATGTAGTGACATCGTAATTAACAGAAACTTTAATATTTGGTTCGTTCGACTCCGGCGGCAGACCACGTTACATTTTTAATTCCCGTCAAAACTCTTATTATATATAGTTAAAACAGTTACGAAGAGAAAGGGAAATCAAATCTTCAGATGTGCCGATTGAGTTGAGAAATGTTGACTGGCAAAGTAGTTTGCAGAGGAGGGCCCCCCGCCATTTCTAAATTAGGCATCTTCTCCGGTGATAGAAAGATATGTAGATAAAACAATTTATTGAACCACCACATTACAGGAACAATTGCCAATCACATCATAGCTCTTTTAAAATTATTTCGAACAAACGTAACGATACACGAGAGACGAGCGGAGACAACTGTTCAATAGGCGCTGAAGATTCTGCCTGCTACAGCCGACAACCCACATGTTACTCATTATGTCACTCAATAAACAGTGTTCCAAGAACAATCTCAAATACGTCATTCGATGACCAAATATTCAACTAACGTTAACTAATGCAAACAAAAAGATCATTTTACAAAGCTAACCATTGTTCCCCAACTTTAACAAACGGGTCACAGTAGTTCTCTTGATTTGGTCCTTCTCATTCATATTGCTCACTTTAGGCCGACTTTCGGAGGTCACTGTTCGAGGTCACTGTCCGAGGTCACTGTAAGCGACATGGAGGTGGGACCGTGTGGCCGCTTTTTGTTTGTGTGCCTGCACCAGGATGTACCTGACCTCAGGCGGCTCGAGCGCAAGGTGCCTGCACCAGGATGTACCTGACCTCAGGAGGCTCGAGCGCAAGGTGCCTGCACCAGGCTGTACCTGACCTCAGGAGGCTCGAGCGCTAGTTGCCTACACCAGGATGTACCTGACCTCAGGCGGCTCGAGCGCAAGGTGCCTGCACCAGGCTGTACCTGACCTCAGGAGGCTCGAGCGCAAGGTGCCTGCACCAGGCTGTACCTCACCTCAGGCGGCTCGAGCGCAAGGTGCCTGCACCAGGCTGTACCTGACCTCAGGAGGCTCGAGCGCTAGTTGCCTACACCAGGATGTACCTGACCTCAGGCGGCTCGAGCGCAAGGTGCCTGCACCAGGCTGTACCTGACCTCAGGAGGCTCGAGCGCAAGGTGCCTGCACCAGGCTGTACCTCACCTCAGGCGGCTCGAGCGCAAGGTGCCTGCACCAGGCTGTACCTGACCTCAGGAGGCTCGAGCGCAAGGTGCCTGCACCAGGCTGTACCTCACCACAGGCGGCTCGAGCGCAAGGTGCCTGCACCAGGCTGTACCTGACCTCAGGAGTCTCAAGCGCCAGCACTCTACTGTATACGGCTATGGACAAAACACAATTGAAGGAATGAGATCAAAAAGGGTTTAACTGATTTTTTTTATCACAAAATGACTTATGGGTATCTTTGGATTCAGCGTGAAATTATCTACAATAATACATTCTCAAAATACCGAAATGAGGGTTAAATCTCGAGATTTTCAATTTCAATTTTTATTTGTATTCTACAATGTTGTACAGGTGTAGGTAGTTGTTTAAAATTACAGTTCATCGTGGACCGTGACATCGTGTCGGGCACGCAAAATTAAAAGAGAGGAAGACAAAATTAAATTAAATTGGATTAGAAAGATGAGTGGTTGCTTATTTTATACTAAAATTAAATGAATTATTTTTTTTATATTTTATGCTTAAATTTTATCATTTAAATATTCATATGTGGTATAATAGCTTTTATCTATAGAAAGTGCTTAAATTGTTTTATAAAAATTACATTACTTGATTTATTTTTCATTGATTCTGGAAGCTTGTTATATATATTAATAGACATAACAAGTGTACCAGAAGCAGGGCCTGATTAACCCTTAGGCTGATTAGGCTGCAGCCTAGGGCGCGAGGATCGAGGGGGCGCGCTGTAATCCTCTTTAGTATGCACTATTAATCTAGCATTATTGCAGATGCAATACCAATAATAATAATATGTAGGATAGATACCCTACATATTTCAACTAGACCTCGACAAAACAATAAAACGAATGCGCTGTGAACTGAAAAAGCTTGGGATTCCTTGATTTTAACAATAGATTTAGAAAAATTTAAAAAACGCGCTTAACAAACACCGACTTGTCACTCGGTTCGGTCGGTGGTCTTGGATTTTGGTCGTATAATGCGTGGAGTGCTTTGCCTTTATGTACGGTCAGCAATAAAACGGTTTGCGTCCCTAAGGTTGAACGTCGTGCAGGTTAAAGGACAACTTTTAAGGCCGACCGTAATACATAATTAGCCTAGCGTCCTCAAAATAATTAATCTAGGGCGGTCAGAACTCTTGATCAGTCGCTGACCAGAAGCATCCAGCTTAAGCCGGGAAATAGGTAATACTAATCGGTTTCCGTGGCGAACTAAACAGTCTGAAAACGGTTTATCTGACACAGGAATACAGTCCGTTTAGCATAAAAACATTATCATACATTTTCAACTGAAACTTACATAAACCTTTTCTATTACTTCACTCTCTATTAACACACTCTCCATTAAAATGAAAGTACTACATTAAATTTTGAACATTGAAGCTGTTGAAGTTTTAAGTCAATTTTCTCGCAACTATCAATTTGACAGTTAAACCTTTTTTGTTCTCACCCCTTGAATTATTGACAATATCTATATATATCTTTAATACATATAATAAAGGAGAGATCGTACGCGCTTCGCAACGAATTCATTATGGATAACAAGTAGATTTTTGCCATAAACCGCTCTTTCAGCTCGATTCAGAACTTCATACAAACTGCCTCAAATTCCATAGAACTATGCATTACCGTTGACAAAATCAAACAGCGCCATCTATAAAATTTTTGTTTGAGACACTTCTGTGTTTTCACCTTTGAAACTTCATCACGCAAAAACTACCGTATCGATTTTGATGAAATTTATTATGGTAAATGTTTATTATCCCGGCTAACATATAGGCTACGCAAAAAGTAAGGGACCAATTTTTATGAAACTTTTTATGATAACCTGGAAGAAGGAGCGGCGCCACTGTGCCACGGTTAATATTGCCAGTGATCTTGAACCTACCGATTTTTGGTATTTCTACCGATATGAGTTCTGTTCTACCGAAATACCGAAATGCAACGATTTCCAAGTATAAATGTTGAAATAACAATGGAAATTCTCCCAATTTTTCTACCGATTCGTCAATTTAACAATTTTATGCTGGCAATCCTTTTAATTTTGATCGCTTTACCGCATTGTATTATTTTCCAAAACTTGAGTTATTTTCAGTGTTAGTGCATAAAATTGGTAGTGTTTTATTCGTTAAGTGCTGGATTACAGGCAAGAGAGGTGGGAAAGTGGTATAATGATGGTGAATCGTTTCTTTTCGTGTTGTTTCTAAAACTCCATAGAAGCTCTGGTAAAGTTGCCACCACTCCACTAGGAGTATGACTTGATGACTTGTACTGTGATATGACACATATCTGCATGAAATATCATTAACTTGATAAATTATCAATTACTTAACGCTGGATAAATACACAAAACTGTGGAGCCAAAACATAAAAAGTCTATAGTTTAACGAGTTTTAAATAACGTTGCGGGGAATCCCCCAATTGTAAGTTTGGATGAGGCGTCCATTAGATGATAAGTTGAGATTGCTGATTATTTACGATTCGAAACGTGTTCTCTGTAAAATTTTGGGTATGACTGGCCGTGTAATGTCTATTTGTTTTTTTTTTTTTTTTTTTTTTTTTTATTATAATATAATAATTTAATACGTGTGGACATTTCACACAACGCCATCTAGCCCCAAACTAAGCAAAGCTTGTACTATGAGAACCAGATAACTGATACAATACTTAGATACTTTTTGTTTGTAAATACATACATAGAATACAATATAAACACCCAGACACAGAACAAACACCTATGTTCATCACACAAATGTTTGTCCTGGGTGGGAATCGAACCCACAACCCACAGTTCAGAAGGCAGGGTTACTACCAACTAAGCTGTCGGGCCAGTCAATTCTTGATTCCTTATTCAGTCACAAACTTAGACACAGAAAGTGAAGTACATACAATATCTTTCCGTCTCTTAGTGTCAGTAAGCTGTGCGTTATGCGGCAGAGTGGAGTGCTGTTTTAGGACAGTGTGCATTATGAAAAGTTGGCAGACTGTTAAAACACTGCACCTTTCATACAGTAAACTAGTAGGAAAGAGGTATAGTCTGGAAGAGGCTACTTTCAGAATAGCTGTTTGGGCTCGTTCAATAGGTATCATTGCAGTTTTTGGTGCTCCGCCCCAAGAAGTAATGCAGTATTGAATGCTAGATTGACACAAAGCTTGATAGATTTGTATAATTAGTTTGCTATCTGCAATATGGAGCAGTTTTTTTAATACAAACATTAATTTACGTATTCTGTTAACTAGAGTGGAAATGTGTTTTTTAAAAGACAAAGTGTTGTTTATTATAATACCAAGATATTTAATGTAAATAGTTTCCTCAATAACTGGACAATTGCAAGCGTCAGTCAGATGCTTATGACCGGAGTGTGCATACAATTGATTAATGTTAGGAATGATATTATGGGGTCTACGCATGCAAAAGCTCATAAACTTTGTCTTTTCAGCATTAAGTGTTAGTAAGTTACGTGTTAGCAAGTTATTCACAAGATTAAACCCTCGTTGTGCGTGATCATGTAGTTCTGTGCTGGAGTCAGCGGAGAAAATTAGAGCGGTGTCATCAGCATACGAAATTATTTTGCCATGGTCTAGATTTAAATTACAGAGATCATTTAAGTATATCAGAAATAGTGTAGGTTTAAGGATGCTTCCCTGAGGAATCCCATAAGGTGGAATTTTCATGTCGGCGCTGATTATATTGCCTATCTTGACACATTGATACCGATCCTGAAGATAGTCTGTGAAAAGTTTCAACTGAATGCCTCTAATTCCGAGAGCTTCTAGTTTGTTCAGGAGTATAGGAACGGACACGGTATCAAAAGCTTTAGCCAGATCAAGGAAAATCCCAGCTACCCGTTTTCCTTTCCCAAGTTCCTCTGTAACATAGTCAGTAAGGTGATGTACCGCATCTGCTGTAGACAACTTAGATCTAAAACCAAATTGCCAAGGTGAGAAAAGGCAATTATTTTCTAAAAATGATACTAGTCTGTTGTTGATAATTTTTTCCAAGACTTTAGAGACTGACGGTAATAACGATATAGGTCTGTAGTTTGTTACTAGATCTTTTTTACCCGATTTATGAATGGGAATAACTACAGCCTTTTTTAGGCACTTTGGAAAAATTCCCTCACAGAGGCATATTTGAAATATGTGAATTAAAGGGGGGACAAGAATATGTTTAAATCTTTTTAGAAAATCATTGCTAATATTATCCCACCCAGTGGCTTGGTTATTTTTTAAGCTCGTAATTACCCTTTCCACTTCCGTACTATCCAGGTCTGACATAACAAAAGACTTACCACTTTGGAGCTTGGTCACAATTTGCGAAAAGGAATCGTTGGGATTGCTATCATTTTGACCTCGAATCTTTTCAGCAAGGCTTTTCCCAATGTTTACAAAAAAGGAGTTTGCGTTATCAGCGGAGGTAAGCGGGGAATTGTGTGTATGCAATAGACTCGACTCTGATTTTTTGCTAATTTGACGTAAAAGTAACATTCTTGATGATTTTCCAGAGTTGTTTGCTATTATTTCTTTATTCTTTATTAAAAAAAAGAATATGGTGTTAAAGTTTGTGTGGAGAACATTTTATTCAATTTTGTTATCATGTTAAGCAAATGGCTATGAAACGTATTTTTCAGTCCGACTTCATTGTTGACTGACTGAGTTGACATGTCCGTTGATTAATCAAAATTAGTCTAGTCTAGACATATTGAAGCTCTGACGCAAGAAAGTCGTGTTAGTTACACTATTTATTATTCAAGAACGGCTGAACCGATTTGGCTAAAAATTGGTAGGTAGCTTAAAACCAGGAGACGGACATAGGATGCTTTTTATCCCGTTCGACCGCGTTTTACTAATTCACCCGTGCGAAGCAGGGGCGGGTCAGCTAGTATTTTACTAGGTAGGGTTTTACTGCAAAGTTCGTCTAGGTAGGTACCACCGCTTTGCCAGTTATTCTGCCGCCAAGCAGTAGTGCGCAAGCACTGCTGTGTTCCGGTTTGAAGGGCACTGTAGCTAGTGAAATTACTGGGCAAATGAGACTTTATGATCTGATTTCACAGTTTAGTAATCTTATTACTAGATTGTGCTGATGTTTCAGGATGACGTGCGCAGTGCAGTGTCACGCGAAACTCTATACTTTAGAGTTCCGAGTAACAATGAAGCTGATATGGGCAGCCGTGTCGTTTAACATCAGGCGCACGGATAGCTCGTCACGTCATACCTTAACATAAAAAAAAAATTGAATAAAAAATAACAATTGAGCCAAAACCTCGTTACTTACTACAATAGTGCATAAATTTATTTATGAATTTATTCACCAATTTGTCGCTGCGGGCGGCGCGCGGTCTTATCTAAATAGTTGCCGGTAACAATAATAATAGTTAAGGAAAAGGTCATGAGTAAGGTCACACCTACCCGTGCACGGCAGGGCCGGCCGGGTGGATGGTGGACGGTGGACGGTGGCCGGTGGACGGTGGACGGTGGATGGTGGACGGTGGCTGGTGGACGGTGGACGGTAGACGGTGGACGGTGAACGGTGGACGGTGGCCGGTGGACGGTGGACGCTGGACGGTGGACGGTGGACGGAGAACGGTGGACGGTGAACGGTGGACGGTGGACGGTGGCCGGTGGACGGTGGCCGGTGGACGGTGGACGGTGGCCGGTGGACGGTGGCTGGTGGACGGTGGACGGTGGCCGGCGGACGGTGGACGGTGGCCGGTGGACGGTGGCTGGTGGACGGTGGACGGTGGACGGTGGACGGTGGACGGTGGACGGTGGCTGGTGGACGGTGGCTGGTGGACGGTGGACGGTGGATGGTGGCCGGTGGACGGTGGCTGGTGGACGGTGGACGGTGGACGGTGGACGGTGGCCGGCGGACGGTGGACGGTGGCCGGTGGACGGTGGCTGGTGGACGGTGGACGGTGGACGGTGGAAGGTGCTATATATTTATTATTATTTATTTATTTATTTATAATGTGTGGAGCGGCTAACAGTTCCATTTGGATTTTTCCGCCACGAGAAGTCGTAATCATTGATGAAAAACGTACGTTATTATTGTACTGCCGATCATAAAAGTTTGGATAATCATGAAAAACCCAAACAGTTAGTGGTCTCTACTCCTTGTCCCCGGAGTCACCAAGTGGAGCACCTGACCCGACATGGGAGACGAGAGGGGGCACGTTATCTTGCAGTGAACTCGACCTCCTTCTGGACATTTTCTTCTTCATTCTTTTGTTTGGAGTCATATCATTTTCTTAGGTAGTCCTTGATCATCCCTACTTCGTTATTAAGGTCGTGCTTCCCGAGTCCGCCTCTGTACCCGGGACACGTGGCGCAGGCGGCGTTACCTATTTGTCAACGCGGGAGGAATGGAACTTGTTCCCGGATCGATTCTCAGCAAAGAGTAGGTAACGTCACAGTAGTGCGCCGACGGCGGCGGTGAGCGCCAGCTGCTAGTGCGAGGGTTATTTATTTTGCTACAACTCACTTCGAGTTCAGTTCGACAACGTCGAGATGTGGCTCATAATAGTTCTTTTGTGTTGTTCAAGTGCATACATCTGCAGCGCGGGTTAGTGTTGTACACGTTTCAATGTGATCTTCCACACTTAAGCTAAACTTATAGTTAGCTGCTGCCGGCGACTTCGTCCGCATTACAGCGATAGAGCGTTGCGAGTCCCGCTCTTATCTAGTTACGGCCCAATGTCTCCCCGCTCGGGTCCAGTTTTAATTCCGTTAAAGTCGCGGTCAGCAGCTATTAAAAAAGAAAAAAAAAAAATAGACAGAAAAGCAAACGATTCTATTTTGATTAGAAGAACCCGATAATCTGATGACTAATTGAAACATCCAATGACCTACTTTTACCCCGAGAGGCCGAAAGTTAAAGTAAGTTTGAACTTATCATAATAGAATAGAATAGAAAATGTTTATTCATAGCCAACACAGGTGCAGTTTTAACCTTAGAGAATATACAGTACATACTCTAAGGTTTAACAAAGTGGGTTATAAATTATGCTAAGGGTAGGTGTACTTATGGCTATAAAAAGGTCACAGCTCAGCATAATGCGCCACTGATGCAGCGCGCTGATTTTCAGCTGTGGCCCTTTCCGTGGCGAGTAGGTGCAGAATTTTACAAGTAGTTATACATTTACAAATAGTTACATACTTATATATTACAAATAATTAAGTCTACCTTACTTCTAGTGAAATATTCTGGAATTAATAAATAGATAAAATATACAAATTTGGCAGTGTATAGTGCTATTAGCAATTGAAAGAAAGAAGAAAAGAAAGAAAATACATTTATTCCAAGAACACACACACAATATCATAAAACAAACCCAATATCATTAATAAGTAGAGACAACAGATATTGCATGAGGTCCGGAATAGGCTCCGACTCAGCATACAACCGAGGCTGCAAGCTACAGCCTCAGTTACTGGTTTTCAGTCGGGGTCTACTGACATGACGTCACGGACGCTTACACATAAATAATAATTAAGAAAGGCAAAAGTAATTAAAACTAAAAGTAAGTAAATAAGCATTTTAGAATATGAACACAAAATAAATACTTTAAAAAAATTATAATTAATGGTAATCCATAAAAACAACATTTAATTATTTACATAGATATTCTTATCAATATGAAATAAAAATACATAGATTTACAAAGTAATATAAGTATATGTTATTAAGAAAAAAAAAAAAAAATTAAAATTATTTATTTTACGAGGTCATTTTCTGACAAGTACATTTCAATAGAATAAAATTATTAGTGTAGGCAAAAAAACGTTTAAAACTGCATCTTATGAGAAGCGCATTTATTTACGTAGATTTACTCACCTAAAGCTGTTGAGTTAGGATAAATAATTAAATCTTTTGCTCTCTCATAAGATGCACCTTCAAGTGCCTTCTAAAAGAGTAGACCGTTTTTAAAGACCGAAGAGGAGAAGGGAGATCATTCCAACACTTGGACGCAGAAAATCTAAAACTGCCACGGAAAGAAACAGTTTTATGTTGAGGCGTCAGAAGTGAATAAGCGGATGCTCGCGTATTATACTTTCGCTTTTCGTGGGCCCAAGTCAATTTACGCAGGAGATATTCTGGCTGAGAACTTACAATGGTTCCAAAGAGCAACGTAGCGAAATGGAGCTGCCTACGAGCCTTCATTTTCATGAGGTTTGCTTCGTTAAGAAAAGGTGTAATATGAGCTCGAGCAGGAACTTTGAAACAGAATCGAACACACGCGTTTTGAACTCTTTGGACGAGTTTTTCAGTCCTAGATAAGAGGCAAGGCCCATAAACTACATCTGCATAGTTAAGTTTTGATAGAATAAGTGATTCGCACAGCGTTATCCTGAGGTCCAAACTAAGGTAGCGTCTAACTTTGTAGAGTACTTTCAACCTAAAAAAACAATTACGAACCGCCTCCTGCACATGGTGCTCAAAACGAAGGCGATTGTCCATTAGTAATCCCAGGTTACGAGCCTCTAGGACACACTCTACAGGTTCATTCACAACTGCAACTTTGGGAATGTGACCGGCTATGTCCGAAATCTGCTTCTTAGATCCCATTATCATGAATTTTGATTTATTTGGGTTCAGCACCATACAATTGGACAAGGACCACATTGCTAAACTTGTCTCATTGGGGTGGAAGTGAAAATAAACCTGCAAATCATCAGCGTAAATATGATATCGACAGTGTTCGATCCTGTTTATAATATCTGCACTGTATAATATAAAAAGGATAGGCCCAAGGATTGATCCTTGGGGTACGCCTCTGTGGTTGAACTCGCACGATGAAAATGCTTTTTTACCATTAAGTCCAGTTACCTCGACAATTTGGGACCGTAAACTTAAGTAAATATGAAACCATTTTACCGTGCCTGCATCAAAACCATAAAAAGATAATTTAGACAAAAGCAGTGAAATGTTGATAGCTTCAAATGCACGTGAAAAATCAAGCAGTACCAGAATTGTACCCATGCCACGGTCTTGGGCTGCTAGCACATTGTCAACGACATCTAGCAATGCCGTCGCAGTACTTCTATTTTTCCGAAAACCTGATTGGGCCACAGGCAAGATCTTCTCTGTTTCCAAGTACTTTACCAATTGACTGCTAACAACCTTTTCTAATATTTTAGACAAACAAGGCAAGATACTAATTGGTCGTAGATTTTTAACGGAAGCTACATTAGATTTTTTTGGAATTGGCTTTATTAAAGCGATTTTCCACAAATCAGGAAATGTAGATGTTACTATGGATAAATTTATAATCTTAGTTATAACACTGAGTGCGTTGGGCAGTATTAATAGAACCATTTGCAAAGTTATTTGATCCACACCCTCAGCATTTGATGAGAGCCCGCTAATTATGCTCGCCACAACATTTTCACTAACAGGCTTTAGTTTAAAAATGGATTTACCAAATCGATTAAATTCAAAATAAGTTGTGAAGTATCTACTCTAAGAAAGATTGTCTTTGATGCGGTTGTTAGGCATTGCCATGGTTACGTGTTGCTTTTTGCTAGTACTCCCGACATGGTCGTTATATTATAAAGTATCTTTATAAAGCCTCGCTTTTTATTAAACCAGCTGGTAGTTTTCTGTGCACTGCGTTAGGCGTCTTTCCATCCACTGACGCACAGGTTATGGGCCTACTGCCACACCTTCTTTTTGCATAATGGAGTCAACGAATTTTTCGGTCGGTGCCACGAATGTACTACGTCTAGAAGGGTCACAAAATTGGAATATTTGGAAGTTCCAAGTAAGAATAATTTTGAACAGCTTGGGATTGTTAGAGGTTACATGCGGGACTATAAAGAAGCCAAAGGAAAATGACACCACACTTACAAAATGGTTAGAAAAAGATGCTAAAGCTCAATCAGTATTAGTAACTCGTATGTCAGAGAGCGTTATGGTACACGTAGTTAATTGTAACTCGGCATGCGAAATTTGGAGCAAACTACATAGCGTCTATGAGTTGAAATCAACAGCTAGCATTCATATGCTTCAGCAAAAATTCTTTAGTTACGAATATGCAGGAGGCACGATGGCTGAACATATTTCAAAACTACAAGATATACGTAGCAAGTTACTAGAGCTGGGACAGAATATTGATGATAAAATGCTGTTGACGAAAATTTTGATGACATTACCAGAAGAGTTTAAACATTTTGTGAGTGCTTGGGAATCAGTCGATGAACAAAAACAAAACATAAATGACCTGACAGCTAGATTACTGATGGAAGAGGAAAGACTGAGCAACAGGAAAGATACAACAGTACAGTCAGGGTCGGCAGCTTTTACAGCTAAGGAGAGAAATAACTACAGAAAGAATTCTAGCCGAAGTGAACAACAAAATAATAATGAGAGTTTGTGTTATTTTTGCAAGAAACCTGGACATTATATACGGCAATGCAAGTTCAGAATAAACAAGGAGCAGTCGAAGAGTAATAATGCTTTCTTGGCTAATGCATTCATCGGTTCGTGTAAGAGCGACGACTGGGTAATGGATAGTGGAGCTACTGAACATATTTGTAAGAACAAGGACTGGTTTTTAAATTACGTTGAATTTGATGTACCTAGGCTTATTACTTTAGGTGATGGTAAGACTATTTCAGCTAAAGGTCACGGAAATATTGAGGTAGAAGCGCATAATGGTAAGAACTGGAATAAAACATCATTGAATAACGTATTGTATGTGCCAGAAATTAAATTTAACTTGTTCTCAGTTTCATGTGCTTTAGATAGGAACTACATACTGATGTCCAACAACAACAAATGTTATTTCATGAAACAGGGTGGCTCAGTTGCAGCATATGCAGTGAGGGAAGGTAAACTGTTTAACATGAGGTTCAGGTTAGTAAATAAACCTACTGCTTGTGTAGGGGTCAAAGCCACAACACTGAAAGATTGGCATGAGGTGCTCGCGCATCAACATTTCAATCATGTGCGTAAATTACTGGACTCTCAAAACATCAAGTATATTGATGGTAAGAATACTATTTGTGTAGACTGTATTAAGGGCAAGCAGCATAAGTTCCCGTTCGAAAGAAGTTCAACTAAAACTAGTAGACCACTTGAACTTGTTCATATTGACCTGTGTGGTCCAATGGAGGAAAAATCCTTAGGGGGAGCTCGCTATTATTTGTTGATTAAAGATGATTACTCACATTACAGAACGGTTTACTTCGTAAAAGAAAAAGTTGAGGTTTGTCAAAAAGTGCGTAATTTTATAGCATTAGCGGAAAATGAGACTGGACAGACCGTGAGCAAAATACGAACAGACAGAGGGACTGAGTTTTTGAAGTTAAAAAATTATTTTGAGGAGAAAGGTATAAAACATGAAACTACGGTAAGTTATACACCACAACAGAATGGTAAAATTGAGAGAGAGATGCGAACAGTTACAGAAGCAGCAAGGACGATGCTCCAGGCAACATCTTTATCGAAACATTTTTGGGCTGAGGCTGTTGCGAATGCTGTATATGTGCTTAACCGTACTGGTACAAGCACAGTGGAGGGAATGTCACCATTCCAAGTATGGACTGGTAATGAATTTAAAGAATTATCTCAATTGAAGGTGTTTGGTAGTGAGTGCTATGTACATGTACCTGATCAATTACGTAGGAAATGGGATGCCAAAGGAGAGCTTGGATTATTTATGGGATACGGAGATAGTACTAAAGGTTACAGAGTATACCTAAAACAGAAAAAAATCGTAGTCATCAAAAAAGATGTTATATTCACGGGAAAGGAGAAGATTAACGAGTTAGTAAATCAGAAAGGTGATTTTACAGTTACCATGAATCAAGAAAAAGAAGATATTATTCGTGAAATAATAGGAGAGGGAAATAATACGGAAAATGAAATTGAAAATATTATACCTGAAGCTGTAGTAGATAGTATAGAAGAAGAAATAGATGATTATGAAAGTGCAAAAAGTACTGATACAGAAAGTCAAGAAGAAGAACTGGGGAGAGGAAAAAGGATACGAAAGGTTCCAGAAAAGTTCAAAGATTATCTGTTACTTACATATGAAGAAGCAATGAGATCGCACGAGAAAAATAAATGGAAACAAGCAATTGATGAAGAAATGATGTCAATACGCGAAAATCATGTATGGGAATTGGTTGATAAAGAGGAAGCTAAAGGTCATAAAATACTAACGAACAGATGGGTTTTTCGTATAAAAGATAATGGAACGTATAAAGCTCGTTTAGTTGCGAGAGGAAATGAACAGCGCGACATAGATTATGAAGAAATATTTAGTCCAGTAGCAAGTATGTCAGCTATTAGAACGTTATTTGCGATAGCTGCGGCGAAAAATTACAAAATAATGACTTTTAATGTTAAAACTGCATTTCTTCATGGAGAACTGAAAGAAAATGAAATTATGTATATGAAATTACCATTAGGTTTAAGTATGGGAGATGACAGTAATAAGATTTGTAAGCTGAAGAAGTCTTTATATGGATTAAGACAATCGCCCAGAAGATGGAATGAAAAATTTCTCATGACTATGAAAGAGCTTGGGTTTGTGCAAACCAGAAATGAACCTTGTGTTTTCAAAAATGTAGAATCATCAGTCATACTAGCAATATATGTTGATGATGGATTGATGATAGGTGAGAAAAGCGAAGAAATTAAAAAGATATTGGAAGAATTAAATTGTAGATTTGAGATCAAAATTTGTGAAGAACCAAAAACATATTTGGGTATGGAAATTGTACAAAAGACTGAAGGGATATATTTGACTCAAACTGCGTATACAAAGTCTATATTGGAAAAGTATAACATGCAGACTTGCAAGCCTGTCGAAATACCTTGCTTAGCAGACAACATGAAAGAAACACAATATAGGAAAGAATCAAAGTTTCCTTACAGAGAGGCTGTGGGAAGTCTATTATATTTGACTAGGACAAGACCAGACATAGCATATGCTGTAGGTATTGCTGCCAGAAATATGGAAGAGCCGGAGCAGCGGCATATTACGGCTGTTAAAAGGATTTTTAAGTATTTAGCTGGAACTTTGAACGAGGGTTTGTTTTACAAACCAACTGACGATATATGTCTTATGTCATATAGTGATTCTGATTACGCAGGAGATCTCAAGACTAGGAGGAGTACATCGGGGTACTTAATCACACTTAGTGATGGACCAATTTCGTGGGCCTCAAGAAGACAACCTATAGTGGCTTTGTCTTCTACAGAAGCTGAATTTATCTCAGCAGCAGAGTGTTGTAAAGAAACAATATTTTTAAAATCGCTGTTGTTGGACCTCAATATTGAAGTGAATGTTGTGTTAAAAGTAGATAATCAAAGTGCCATTCAGTTAATTAAAACGGGAGTTTTTAACAAACGTTCGAAGCATATTGATGTTAGATTTCATTACATTCACGAGTTATATCTTAACGAAGATTTTATTATTGAGTTTTGTCCAACTGCCATGCAAATTGCGGATGTGTTTACGAAACCGTTGTCTAAAAATAAGTTTGAGTTTCATAAAAATAAAATCGTAAGGGAAGTACATGACTATAGTAGGTATGCTGATAAAGTGAGTAGTTGACATTATGTCATATAGAGGATGTTTAATAAATGACAGGTCAACCAAGTTATGTCAAAGATGTCTTGTAGATATGTCAAAGAGATGTTAAGTTATTTTGTAAATCTCTTTGTAACGTAGGAAGCTGCCTACCTAATAATTAGGAGTTGATTAAGTTGTTTAGTTTATATTAATTTGTGAAATTAGGAGAGGGTGTGAAGTATCTACTCTAAGAAAGATTGTCTTTGATGCGGTTGTCAGGAATTGCCATGGTTACGTGTTGCTTTTTGCTAGTACTCCCGACATGGTCGTTATATTATAAAGTATCTTTATAAAGCCTCGCTTTTTATTAAACCAGCTGGTAGTTTTCTGTGCACTGCGTTAGGCGTCTTTCCATCCACTGACGCACATAAGTCAAGTCTGAAATACTAACAAAGTCATCACCGGGAACATTAAGAAAATGAGAGTTAATGGTGTCAGGATTATTACAAAAAGAAGGCAATTCAAAATTATTTTTGTTGCTGGGAATAACAGTACTTTTAAGATTCTTCCATAGCTTTTTTGGGTCATTAATATTTCTGTTTATATGGTTATTAAAGTAAGCTTTTTTTTTCTTGACACACTGCATTCATGACTATATGCTTCATGTCTATGTATGATTCTTTAAATGTATTTGTTTTTAAGGTTTTATATCGCTCATGGCACTGATCACGAATGCGCATCATTTCTTTAACAGTGTCGGTAATCCATGGAAACGATTGTTTTTTTATGTACAGAGTCTTTTTTGGAGCATGAAGATCAAAAAGATTAACAACACACCCATTAAATACCGATATTAAGTCGTTTACATTGTTGAGACTCTCCATTTCTTGCCAATTAATTAGGTTTAAGTCATTGTTGAACAATTCTAATAAAATATTTTTTAAAGGCCTATAGACAGTAACATAAGGTGTTGGCTTGTCCGCTTTGATGTTAAATTCTACAGATATTATTGCGTGACTTCCCAAATCCGGAATATGGTTAACGCTTATAGATCGAGTCTTAGCGTCTGTGCACACTAAGTCTATAAGCGTCTGACTGTGGTCGGTAAAATGCGTAGGTTCTGTTATTAACTGGTTTAAGCTAGTGCAATTTAAAAATATCTTCAATAATTTATTTTTGTTGTCTGATGGATTGAGTAAGTTAATATTAAAATCTCCCAATAGAGCCAGATAATCACATTCTCCAAAACTAGTTACCGACTGGGTCATGGCATCTAAAAAAATATCAACATCCAGCCATGGAGGCCGATAGGCAGTTCCGATAACCATCTTCTGCGATCCAACCCACAGACTAAGCCACATCTGCTCGACAGATGCGGTGGAAGGGTGTGGGCAGGTTCGCACATTTACACCGCGCTTTATATAGAAACCGACTCCGCCACCACGGCCCGCGCGCACGGACCCCGGCCGCGGCGTGTGCCGCAGTCGGTACCCGGGCACCACGGGCGCGCGGCCGTCCTCCCCGTCTCTCAACCATGTCTCGTTTATGGCCATAATATCAACTCCTAACCTCTCCAAGGCCACAATAAACTCATCATGTCTAGTGCCCAGCGAGCCAGCGTTAAAAAACCCAACTTTTAATTTTTTATTAGCCATCATAAGATCGTATATTTTTTAACAAAACGAGATAATATGCTCAACCATAGACGTATGACTGAGATAACTAAACAACGTAAGGGAATAAACATACTTGCAGTAATGTATAGCATAAGGCCAAATTTTAATATATAACCACAGTACGTTCCTTGACTTATATTCTCATAATAATTACAAAAAAGCCGCAGAAACTTACTATAACATTTATACAGACTAACTGTACCTCGTCTTATTAACACAGTATCGTATAAAAACAGTTCAACCCTACAACACATTAGTATTGTGACTACAGAGCAAAAGTAATTTTTTTGATTTTGGAGTGAATATAAACTACATAAGAATTGTATATTAATAAAATATAGTAAAGTAAAATAACAAACACAGACATTACTGTTTTTACGATAATTTGCATCATATGAATGATTAGTTTTTAGTAAGCTATAATACACAACACACAAGATCAACAAAAAATTGCCTTTACATGCAAACATTTTTGGTGCAAAAAACACGACCAAAATCAGCATCCGAACGTATGGAATACGCCTGCTTTCCGTCGCTCTGTCGCGCGAATATGCGTCCCCTTTTGGTCCAGGAGTAACGCCATTGATTCTTGCGACATTCTTCACGCACCCGATGGAAGAGCAGTCGATTGGCTTTCGTGAGCCGCTCGTTGACATAGACCCGTCGCGGTGGTCCCGCCAGCCCGATGTCAGCCGTGGTGAAATTGCGGCGCACGCGTGCGGCCTGCAGCAGCTCGTCCCGCAAGTGGCGGCGCGCTAGGCGCACGACGACGCGGCGCGCGCGGCCGCCCGCCCCGCTGGCGCCGCCCTCACCGGTCGCGCTCGCGCCTACCGCTCCCACTCGCTCCGCAAAAACAATATCCCGAGCCTCTAGTGCGACCCCTAATTTTGCAGCTAGGACGGTGACAGTATGCTGTATATTCTCGCCTTTCTCCTCGGGTAAATGCCCGATATCCAAATCTGACACAAGTGCTTCCTGGTCCCGTTCGCTGAGTTCCGCTTTAAGCTGTATTACAGTCTGCTGCAGTTCTGTAACTAGATTGGATCCCGGCATCTCTCCACGCTCGAGCGCTTCTAGCCTCTGTTCAAACCCGTCCATACGACCTTTCATACACGCCACAGCATCACGGAACTCCTTACGAAATTCGCGCGATTCGGCCATGAATTCAGCAAGCTCGCGCCGCATATCCCGGACATCCTGATCCCAGACCGGGGGCGCAGATGATGTGTGTGTCGCGACGACTGCTTCAGTCAGAGGCGATCCAGTTTTATGCGTAGGTGGAGGAGCTACCGACCCGCAGATCCCTTTTACCGGGGTGCTACTATTGTCGCCTTTGCGTTGCTTTTTTTTGCATTCAGGGCAAACCCAATCTTTAGGTACAACCGCTCCATCAGGGATCGCCACACAACCTTTGTGAAATATAAATGGGCATATCGTACAAGTGACGACACCTGTCGCCGACACGAATTTCCCGCAAGCCGAGCACTTAGCCATCACTATTTTGTATTTAATAGCGCTACTAGCTAATGCTTAAAACGATACAGCTACTCAACGCTAGATGGCGTGGTAACAAAACAAAATTGATTTCTGCGCACTCGCTGGGTAAGGATAAGAAATATAATTATTACCCACCCACCTTTAAAATCTTTGATATTGATAACACGACTATTGAATCACGTATTTATGCACTAAACCGACCGTTTAAGGGCTTGCACACACTCGTACAGCTGCTGTGATTGCTTCGCACACACTAAAATGAACTATCACCAAAAATTAGAGCGGTAAAGTATTTTTAATAATTTAAATGAATGCGACCGTATGCCAATGTATAGCCGTCCGTGACGTCACTCCTTTTACTTTACTCCTTTTACTACACTCCAATTAGCAAATCAGAAACCATTTTAACATGCATATAAGATTAATATTAATATTAATTCCGGGGAAGTGTCCGCTAAGAGAGCAACTTTTGTTGGGAGAGTAGAATGGATTTAAATTTGAGTCTAAAAGTAGATTTTGCCATAGGCTTATTACTTTAGGTGATGGTAAGACTATTTCAGCTAAAGGTCACGGAAATATTGAGGTAGAAGCGCATAATGGTAAGAACTGGAATAAAACATCATTGAATAACGTATTGTATGTGCCAGAAATTAAATTTAACTTGTTCTCAGTTTCATGTGCTTTAGATAGGAACTACATACTGATGTCCAACAACAACAAATGTTATTTCATGAAACAGGGTGGCTCAGTTGCAGCATATGCAGTGAGGGAAGGTAAACTGTTTAACATGAGGTTCAGGTTAGTAAATAAACCTACTGCTTGTGTAGGGGTCAAAGCCACAACACTGAAAGATTGGCATGAGGTGCTCGCGCATCAACATTTCAATCATGTGCGTAAATTACTGGACTCTCAAAACATCAAGTATATTGATGGTAAGAATACTATTTGTGTAGACTGTATTAAGGGCAAGCAGCATAAGTTCCCGTTCGAAAGAAGTTCAACTAAAACTAGTAGACCACTTGAACTTGTTCATATTGACCTGTGTGGTCCAATGGAGGAAAAATCCTTAGGGGGAGCTCGCTATTATTTGTTGATTAAAGATGATTACTCACATTACAGAACGGTTTACTTCGTAAAAGAAAAAGTTGAGGTTTGTCAAAAAGTGCGTAATTTTATAGCATTAGCGGAAAATGAGACTGGACAGACCGTGAGCAAAATACGAACAGACAGAGGGACTGAGTTTTTGAAGTTAAAAAATTATTTTGAGGAGAAAGGTATAAAACATGAAACTACGGTAAGTTATACACCACAACAGAATGGTAAAATTGAGAGAGAGATGCGAACAGTTACAGAAGCAGCAAGGACGATGCTCCAGGCAACATCTTTATCGAAACATTTTTGGGCTGAGGCTGTTGCGAATGCTGTATATGTGCTTAACCGTACTGGTACAAGCACAGTGGAGGGAATGTCACCATTCCAAGTATGGACTGGTAATGAATTTAAAGAATTATCTCAATTGAAGGTGTTTGGTAGTGAGTGCTATGTACATGTACCTGATCAATTACGTAGGAAATGGGATGCCAAAGGAGAGCTTGGATTATTTATGGGATACGGAGATAGTACTAAAGGTTACAGAGTATACCTAAAACAGAAAAAAATCGTAGTCATCAAAAAAGATGTTATATTCACGGGAAAGGAGAAGATTAACGAGTTAGTAAATCAGAAAGGTGATTTTACAGTTACCATGAATCAAGAAAAAGAAGATATTATTCGTGAAATAATAGGAGAGGGAAATAATACGGAAAATGAAATTGAAAATATTATACCTGAAGCTGTAGTAGATAGTATAGAAGAAGAAATAGATGATTATGAAAGTGCAAAAAGTACTGATACAGAAAGTCAAGAAGAAGAACTGGGGAGAGGAAAAAGGATACGAAAGGTTCCAGAAAAGTTCAAAGATTATCTGTTACTTACATATGAAGAAGCAATGAGATCGCACGAGAAAAATAAATGGAAACAAGCAATTGATGAAGAAATGATGTCAATACGCGAAAATCATGTATGGGAATTGGTTGATAAAGAGGAAGCTAAAGGTCATAAAATACTAACGAACAGATGGGTTTTTCGTATAAAAGATAATGGAACGTATAAAGCTCGTTTAGTTGCGAGAGGAAATGAACAGCGCGACATAGATTATGAAGAAATATTTAGTCCAGTAGCAAGTATGTCAGCTATTAGAACGTTATTTGCGATAGCTGCGGCGAAAAATTACAAAATAATGACTTTTAATGTTAAAACTGCATTTCTTCATGGAGAACTGAAAGAAAATGAAATTATGTATATGAAATTACCATTAGGTTTAAGTATGGGAGATGACAGTAATAAGATTTGTAAGCTGAAGAAGTCTTTATATGGATTAAGACAATCGCCCAGAAGATGGAATGAAAAATTTCTCATGACTATGAAAGAGCTTGGGTTTGTGCAAACCAGAAATGAACCTTGTGTTTTCAAAAATGTAGAATCATCAGTCATACTAGCAATATATGTTGATGATGGATTGATGATAGGTGAGAAAAGCGAAGAAATTAAAAAGATATTGGAAGAATTAAATTGTAGATTTGAGATCAAAATTTGTGAAGAACCAAAAACATATTTGGGTATGGAAATTGTACAAAAGACTGAAGGGATATATTTGACTCAAACTGCGTATACAAAGTCTATATTGGAAAAGTATAACATGCAGACTTGCAAGCCTGTCGAAATACCTTGCTTAGCAGACAACATGAAAGAAACACAATATAGGAAAGAATCAAAGTTTCCTTACAGAGAGGCTGTGGGAAGTCTATTATATTTGACTAGGACAAGACCAGACATAGCATATGCTGTAGGTATTGCTGCCAGAAATATGGAAGAGCCGGAGCAGCGGCATATTACGGCTGTTAAAAGGATTTTTAAGTATTTAGCTGGAACTTTGAACGAGGGTTTGTTTTACAAACCAACTGACGATATATGTCTTATGTCATATAGTGATTCTGATTACGCAGGAGATCTCAAGACTAGGAGGAGTACATCGGGGTACTTAATCACACTTAGTGATGGACCAATTTCGTGGGCCTCAAGAAGACAACCTATAGTGGCTTTGTCTTCTACAGAAGCTGAATTTATCTCAGCAGCAGAGTGTTGTAAAGAAACAATATTTTTAAAATCGCTGTTGTTGGACCTCAATATTGAAGTGAATGTTGTGTTAAAAGTAGATAATCAAAGTGCCATTCAGTTAATTAAAACGGGAGTTTTTAACAAACGTTCGAAGCATATTGATGTTAGATTTCATTACATTCACGAGTTATATCTTAACGAAGATTTTATTATTGAGTTTTGTCCAACTGCCATGCAAATTGCGGATGTGTTTACGAAACCGTTGTCTAAAAATAAGTTTGAGTTTCATAAAAATAAAATCGTAAGGGAAGTACATGACTATAGTAGGTATGCTGATAAAGTGAGTAGTTGACATTATGTCATATAGAGGATGTTTAATAAATGACAGGTCAACCAAGTTATGTCAAAGATGTCTTGTAGATATGTCAAAGAGATGTTAAGTTATTTTGTAAATCTCTTTGTAACGTAGGAAGCTGCCTACCTAATAATTAGGAGTTGATTAAGTTGTTTAGTTTATATTAATTTGTGAAATTAGGAGAGGGTGTGAAGTATCTACTCTAAGAAAGATTGTCTTTGATGCGGTTGTCAGGAATTGCCATGGTTACGTGTTGCTTTTTGCTAGTACTCCCGACATGGTCGTTATATTATAAAGTATCTTTATAAAGCCTCGCTTTTTATTAAACCAGCTGGTAGTTTTCTGTGCACTGCGTTAGGCGTCTTTCCATCCACTGACGCACATAAGTCAAGTCTGAAATACTAACAAAGTCATCACCGGGAACATTAAGAAAATGAGAGTTAATGGTGTCAGGATTATTACAAAAAGAAGGCAATTCAAAATTATTTTTGTTGCTGGGAATAACAGTACTTTTAAGATTCTTCCATAGCTTTTTTGGGTCATTAATATTTCTGTTTATATGGTTATTAAAGTAAGCTTTTTTTTTCTTGACACACTGCATTCATGACTATATGCTTCATGTCTATGTATGATTCTTTAAATGTATTTGTTTTTAAGGTTTTATATCGCTCATGGCACTGATCACGAATGCGCATCATTTCTTTAACAGTGTCGGTAATCCATGGAAACGATTGTTTTTTTATGTACAGAGTCTTTTTTGGAGCATGAAGATCAAAAAGATTAACAACACACCCATTAAATACCGATATTAAGTCGTTTACATTGTTGAGACTCTCCATTTCTTGCCAATTAATTAGGTTTAAGTCATTGTTGAACAATTCTAATAAAATATTTTTTAAAGGCCTATAGACAGTAACATAAGGTGTTGGCTTGTCCGCTTTGATGTTAAATTCTACAGATATTATTGCGTGACTTCCCAAATCCGGAATATGGTTAACGCTTATAGATCGAGTCTTAGCGTCTGTGCACACTAAGTCTATAAGCGTCTGACTGTGGTCGGTAAAATGCGTAGGTTCTGTTATTAACTGGTTTAAGCTAGTGCAATTTAAAAATATCTTCAATAATTTATTTTTGTTGTCTGATGGATTGAGTAAGTTAATATTAAAATCTCCCAATAGAGCCAGATAATCACATTCTCCAAAACTAGTTACCGACTGGGTCATGGCATCTAAAAAAATATCAACATCCAGCCATGGAGGCCGATAGGCAGTTCCGATAACCATCTTCTGCGATCCAACCCACAGACTAAGCCACATCTGCTCGACAGATGCGGTGGAAGGGTGTGGGCAGGTTCGCACATTTACACCGCGCTTTATATAGAAACCGACTCCGCCACCACGGCCCGCGCGCACGGACCCCGGCCGCGGCGTGTGCCGCAGTCGGTACCCGGGCACCACGGGCGCGCGGCCGTCCTCCCCGTCTCTCAACCATGTCTCGTTTATGGCCATAATATCAACTCCTAACCTCTCCAAGGCCACAATAAACTCATCATGTCTAGTGCCCAGCGAGCCAGCGTTAAAAAACCCAACTTTTAATTTTTTATTAGCCATCATAAGATCGTATATTTTTTAACAAAACGAGATAATATGCTCAACCATAGACGTATGACTGAGATAACTAAACAACGTAAGGGAATAAACATACTTGCAGTAATGTATAGCATAAGGCCAAATTTTAATATATAACCACAGTACGTTCCTTGACTTATATTCTCATAATAATTACAAAAAAGCCGCAGAAACTTACTATAACATTTATACAGACTAACTGTACCTCGTCTTATTAACACAGTATCGTATAAAAACAGTTCAACCCTACAACACATTAGTATTGTGACTACAGAGCAAAAGTAATTTTTTTGATTTTGGAGTGAATATAAACTACATAAGAATTGTATATTAATAAAATATAGTAAAGTAAAATAACAAACACAGACATTACTGTTTTTACGATAATTTGCATCATATGAATGATTAGTTTTTAGTAAGCTATAATACACAACACACAAGATCAACAAAAAATTGCCTTTACATGCAAACATTTTTGGTGCAAAAAACACGACCAAAATCAGCATCCGAACGTATGGAATACGCCTGCTTTCCGTCGCTCTGTCGCGCGAATATGCGTCCCCTTTTGGTCCAGGAGTAACGCCATTGATTCTTGCGACATTCTTCACGCACCCGATGGAAGAGCAGTCGATTGGCTTTCGTGAGCCGCTCGTTGACATAGACCCGTCGCGGTGGTCCCGCCAGCCCGATGTCAGCCGTGGTGAAATTGCGGCGCACGCGTGCGGCCTGCAGCAGCTCGTCCCGCAAGTGGCGGCGCGCTAGGCGCACGACGACGCGGCGCGCGCGGCCGCCCGCCCCGCTGGCGCCGCCCTCACCGGTCGCGCTCGCGCCTACCGCTCCCACTCGCTCCGCAAAAACAATATCCCGAGCCTCTAGTGCGACCCCTAATTTTGCAGCTAGGACGGTGACAGTATGCTGTATATTCTCGCCTTTCTCCTCGGGTAAATGCCCGATATCCAAATCTGACACAAGTGCTTCCTGGTCCCGTTCGCTGAGTTCCGCTTTAAGCTGTATTACAGTCTGCTGCAGTTCTGTAACTAGATTGGATCCCGGCATCTCTCCACGCTCGAGCGCTTCTAGCCTCTGTTCAAACCCGTCCATACGACCTTTCATACACGCCACAGCATCACGGAACTCCTTACGAAATTCGCGCGATTCGGCCATGAATTCAGCAAGCTCGCGCCGCATATCCCGGACATCCTGATCCCAGACCGGGGGCGCAGATGATGTGTGTGTCGCGACGACTGCTTCAGTCAGAGGCGATCCAGTTTTATGCGTAGGTGGAGGAGCTACCGACCCGCAGATCCCTTTTACCGGGGTGCTACTATTGTCGCCTTTGCGTTGCTTTTTTTTGCATTCAGGGCAAACCCAATCTTTAGGTACAACCGCTCCATCAGGGATCGCCACACAACCTTTGTGAAATATAAATGGGCATATCGTACAAGTGACGACACCTGTCGCCGACACGAATTTCCCGCAAGCCGAGCACTTAGCCATCACTATTTTGTATTTAATAGCGCTACTAGCTAATGCTTAAAACGATACAGCTACTCAACGCTAGATGGCGTGGTAACAAAACAAAATTGATTTCTGCGCACTCGCTGGGTAAGGATAAGAAATATAATTATTACCCACCCACCTTTAAAATCTTTGATATTGATAACACGACTATTGAATCACGTATTTATGCACTAAACCGACCGTTTAAGGGCTTGCACACACTCGTACAGCTGCTGTGATTGCTTCGCACACACTAAAATGAACTATCACCAAAAATTAGAGCGGTAAAGTATTTTTAATAATTTAAATGAATGCGACCGTATGCCAATGTATAGCCGTCCGTGACGTCACTCCTTTTACTTTACTCCTTTTACTACACTCCAATTAGCAAATCAGAAACCATTTTAACATGCATATAAGATTAATATTAATATTAATTCCGGGGAAGTGTCCGCTAAGAGAGCAACTTTTGTTGGGAGAGTAGAATGGATTTAAATTTGAGTCTAAAAGTAGATTTTGCCATAGGTTTTCGTAAAGGAGGTGGAAGATTGTTCCAACATTTAGTCGCTTGATAACGGAAACTTCCTCTAAATGCGGTTGTTTTATACTTTTTTACTATTAAAAGGTAGCTGGAGGCTCTGGTTTTGTACGGATTTCGACTGGATGACCAAATTAGCTTTTTGTACAAATAGTCAGGATGTTTAAATTTTATTAAATCATAAACCACAGTTGCCAGGTGCAGTTCTCTTCGTGTAGCCATATTTAACAAACCAGCCTTATTCAAAAACGGTGTTACATGCGTTCGAGGTGGTATGTTAAAACAAAATCGGCAACATGCATTTTGTACACGCTGTATTAACCTTTTGGTGGTAGATAGTAATCGGGGACCGAACAGTATATCGCCATAGTTGAGCTTTGACAAAACAAGGCTTTCGCACAATGTTATTCGAACCTGTTCACTTAGTAAATTTCTAATTTTATACAATAGTTTTAACCTAAAAAGACAACTTTTCACTAAATTTAATACATGAGACTCATAGCGGAGATGGCTATCCATGAAAATTCCAAGATTTCTAGCTTCAGCAACGTACTCTATTCTCTCCCGCAATATACATAAGTCTGGTTTACTTGACGTAATTTTGAAAATTTGTTTTTTTGATCCTAGTACCATATATTTTGATTTTGAAGCATTCAACACCAACGTATTTCTTTCAGTCCAATGAACAATCCGAGCTAGATCATCATTTATTTTATTGACAGCGTCAACACATTCATTTGGCATAAAGGATTTATAAATTTGAACATCATCTGCGTATAAGTGAAATTGGCAGTTTTTAATTTGTGTCACAATATCTGCTGTATAAATTATAAATAGCAGAGGGCCTAATATTGATCCTTGAGGGACACCGCGATTAACAGATAATGAAACAGATTCGACGCGAGAACCATCGTCCTTTATCACTTGCACTACCTGAGATCTCAATGATAAGTAGCTATCGAACCAAGCTATAGACCCTACACTTAAACCGTAATAAGAGAGTTTTGACAATAATAGCGGTATATTTAAACAATCAAAAGCTCGAGAAATATCAAGGAGTGTTAGAATAGAGCCCATGCCCTCATCTTGTCTACTTAAAATGTTATCTGTCACATCCAATAATGCTGTAACTGTACCCCTCTTTCGTCTAAATCCTGACTGTACTGATGGCAAAATTTCTTGATCTTCCAAGTATTTGGAGAGTTGACTATGCACCACCTTTTCTAATATTTTGGATAGGCATGGCAGAATACTGATCAGTCGTAGGTCTTTAAAAGTCGCTGGGTTTGTAACTTTAGGAATCGGTGTAACCAAAGCTTTTTTCCATAGATTAGGAAACGTGGAAGTGAGGATTGATTTATTTATAATAGCAGTTATTACATCTAGAGTTTGAGGCAGAACTAGAATCATCATATCCAATGAAATGTCATCAGAACCTTGCGCATTCGTTTTGATGCTAAAGATATGTTTGGCAATTTCGAACTCCGTTACTGGTTTCAGAAAAAATGTGCTGTTACCAAATTTATTAAACTCAAAATATGTTAATTCAGAAATTGAAGTACTATTAGAACCAGGAACGTCGAGAAAAATGTTGATTAATTGCATTAGGATTACTTAAGTGGTAGGGTAGATCGTCATCATTTCTTTTGGCGGGTAAAATGTTGTTCTTCAAATTTTTCCAAAGAGCTTTTGAATCCTGTGATTTTGAGTTGATGTTATAATCAAAATATGCTTTTTTTTCGTTAAAGAGACTAACATTGGCTAGAGATTTTAAGTTTTTGTAGTATCCTTTACTGCTGTCAGTTTTGTTCAAGCGGTATTTAGAAAATGCTTCATTTCTTAACTTGTTTATAAGTTTTATATTATCAGTTATCCAAGGAAAATGTCTTTCTTTTATAATTGCTGTTTTGACTGGTGTATGTTTATTAAACAAATTTAGAATTTCCAAATTAAATTTTTCAACCATTTCATTTACAGAGAGTATATTATGGAAACCCGACCAATTGATTGCTTCCAAATCATATTTGAATGAGTCAATATTGATGTATTTGATTGGCCTGTACAGAATTGTCTTCGGACGAATCTTATTCTTTTTTAAATTAAGCGTAACGTTGATCATCGCATGTCCTAACGAGGTAGTAATATTAATGATAGATACTGATTGAACTGGTGCGTCCGTACAGATAACATCTATCAAGGTACTTGTGTCCTGAGTGAAATGGGTAGGCTGATTGACCACTTGTGACAGTTTAGCATATTCCAAAAACTGCAGTAGCTTTCGTGTCATATTGCTATGTTTTTCCAACATGTTTATATTGAAATCCTCCAATAGTATAATCTGATCATATTTGGAAAAAGACATGACAGATTCGGTAATAGAATCTATAAAAACATCAACATTGAGCCATGGAGGACGATACGCAGTTCCAACAGCTAAACTTTGACCATTGACTGTAGTTAAAACCCACATCTGTTCAATCGATGCCATAGGGTGTGCGAGATTACGCAGCCTAAGTCCACGTTTGACATAAAAGCCTACGCCACCTCCCCGTCCATGTCTAACATCTACCGGCCGAGGTGTGTGCCGTAACCGATAGCCTGGTATTACTGGCGCCCGCGCGCCTTCTCCCTGTCTAAGCCAAGTCTCATTGATTGCTACTATATCTGATTGAGTTTTTAACATTGCAATTTGTAAGTCTTCGTGCCCTGTGCCAAGAGAACCAGCATTGTATAAGCTGACCTTAAAAAGTTTCGTTTTATGCATCATTGATAACAAGAGAAGTTAGTTGGGTCAATAAAATATTTTACAAAACAATGAGTAATGAGGGTGCTTACTGGTATAATCAGGCAATCAGTTGCAGCAAGTGGGCAGTAATTGTTAGCTAACATTATGTAATAGTACGGAATTGATTTAATCCTGAGGCCTATGCTAAGGATATAAATAAAATGAAGTGCTTTTTTACGGTGTTGCATCCAATAATTATTTAAATACGCATTGAATAATATGCAATTAAAATGCATGTGGCAGCAAACTAGTATACCCAAAGTTATATTAGCTAATACACTACAACAGTTGAGCATTAATAAACAAGTACTTATAATTATATAACTATGAATTAAATAACCTAGAAAGAAATTAGTATTTTCCAATTTTACATTTAAATAAAAGTATTTTTTATATGTGTTCGTAGTCTTATCGCTATGTTTTTGTTCTAGAATATAGTATGACGCTATCCAAAATGCGGCAATGTCTTCATTAAATGACGCCTCATCATTATTTCGGAAAATTAGGTGGATTGCTGGGAAAAATTCGTGTTAGATCTTGTTCATTTCTAATAATATGTGATGGAGAGTTCTTATCTTGTCTCACAAATATACGTCCTTCTTTAGACCATAGGTAGGCCCACTGGTAACGCTTTGTATACTCGCGAGTCTTGCCCATCAGCACACGGTTCGCTTTCGTAAGCCGTTCATTAATGTAAAAACGTACAGGATCATGCGGCAGAAGGCCAAGTTGTTCCGTGGTAACCCCGCGTCGCACACGAGAACTTTTTATTAGATCATCACGTAGAGCACGTCGCAACAGGCTCACCGCAATGGGGCGAGGATGCGCAGTTTCCACGCTGCCGTTCTCTCGTCGCAAACCCACTCGTCTAGTACTCACGACGTCGCGATCCTCAAGTGACATACCAAGTTTTTTGGCCACTGCAGTGATTATATGCATGGTAGACTCTCCTTCTTGTTCCGGGATACCCGTTAACTCAATATCATTCTGTAGTGCACGTTGATCCCTGTCATCTATCTCAGCTTGCAGTTTAGCTATCATGATCTCAAGTTCTGCAGTGTTAGATGTTTGTTTCAACTTTAACTCAATTTCCTGAACCTTAGTATCGAGGACGTCAACTCTCTCATGGCACACTCTTGAAGAGCTTGCGATGGATACGACCTCTCGCTTGACATCTAGCACTTCGGTCTTGATTGCCTGGATCTCACCGCGAAGCTCATTCCGGAAATCCCGCACATCAGCTCGCATAGCCTGCATTTCATTTCGAAATAATCTGAGTTCCAATGCTAACTCCTGAGATTTAAATTCTTCAGTAATATTGTGTGCCGTATCGTCCATTACGTAACTAGTATCCATGATCTCTGCTGTTGGCTCTACACGTACCGATTGTTCGGACACCTGCTCTACTATGAGATTTGCCGCAGACTCTACCACTGGCTCAGCACGTCTTACCTTTTGGCTCGAATAAATGTAATCTTCACTCAAAGCTTTTACAGGAGTACTGGCATTGTTACTACGAGGCACCTTGGACTTGTAACAAAAGAGTTCACATTGACGACTTTAAGAAAGAACTATCCAAAGAGTTTGAACTAAAAGACTTTGGACAGGCCAAATATATTCTAGGTATTGACATTGTCAGAGACAAAGGTGTCATTACGTTGTCACAAACGAAATATATTTGGAAATTATTACAAGATTTTGGAATGGAAAAATGTAAAGAATCTGTTGCAATTCCATTGTGTCCGAATGAAAAATTAATATACTCTAAAAGTGAAATTAATGTGCCTGTTGTGAATGATACACATGGATACAGGGAGCTCATAGGAAGCTTGATGTATTTGGCAACAGGAAGTAGTCCAGATATAATGAATTGTGTGGTAAAGTTAGCACAATTCAATGAAAATCCGAATGAAATGAGTTGGAATTTCGCAAAGCGTGTGTTGCGATATTTGAAAAGAACACAGAATTACGGTCTTTCGTTTAAAAAGACTGGTGAGTCAATGGTAGTATACTCAGATTCGGACTGGGGAAGTTGTGAACTAGATCGACGTTCATATTCCGGGTATGCTTTCATTTTAGGTGGTGCGTGCGTTTCGTGGAAATCACAGAAACAAAGGTGTGTTTCTACTTCGTCTTGTGAGTCAGAATACGTGAGCCTATCACAATGTATGAAAGAAGCGGTTTATCTGAATAGTCTGCTTACTGAAATTGGGTTACTCAGGTATGCTAGAATTACTTTATATGCAGACAATCAGGGTGCTATTGCGCTAGCTAAGGATCCAGTTCTCCATTCTCGTTGTAAGCACATAGATATAAGATATCATTTTATTAGAGATGTGTTAAAGAATAATAAGGACATTTCTTTACGATACATTTCTACAAATGATATGACGGCTGATATATTAACGAAAGCCTTGCCTAGATGTAAACATTATAAATGCATGATAGGATTAGGGCTTCAAGATAATATATGTATAACTTAAGGGGGTATGTTGACTAGGCCTTGAGAGCATAAATTAAGGGGGCGTGTTAGTAAAGCCTTTTTTCTCAAATTCTCTTTTGCGATCATTGCTTTTTCTTCAGAATTGTGCCTCGAACAGTATTCTTCAACGATTTTGATCTTTAGAGTTTCAGGATTCGGAATTTCGTCTCGAGACTCTATTGCACATCGGAAATTGTCAAACTCTGTAGGAAGACTATAGAGCAACAATATCGAAAATAGGTCATCATGAATCTCCACATCCATTGCACTCAGTTTATCCTTTATATCAAAAAAATGTTGAAATATGTTCATAAAAGTCGCCAGGCTCGGTGAATCTCATCATCGTCAACCTTTTCAACAAAGTAGCCTTTTTCGCTGGTCCTTTTGATGCATATATGGATTCTAGCTTTAACCATACCTCTCTAGACGTTTTGCACCCTCTTACATGCCGTAACTCACCAGGAGACATACTCAGGATTAAGTCAGCTCTTGCCTTGGAATCTCCAACAATCCACGCCTGCGCTGCTCTTTCCTCCATTGGTTTTTGTTTACTACCATCCACATACCCAAACGCATCATTCTTGATCAGTAAAGCCTCTGCTTGTACTCGCCAGCTCTCGTAATTTTCTCTGGTTAAAACTTCAATCATTCTTGTTGTAGCCATTTTAACTATTCAATAAAATTACCTCAGCTCTCAATGTTTCCTTCAGCACAATCTTTATATAGAAAATTATTTTTCAGCAATGACACTCACTAAAATATTATATTTTTCGCCTTCCGTTCTGGGCCCATAACCATTATTAGGGTTACGTTTCTCGTGAGAGAATGTGGAAGTGGCGAGAATAATATAATATGTAATATTAGAGAATAAAAGATAAAATATAAAACAACCATAACCATTATTAGGGTTACGTTTCTCGTGAGAGAATGTGGAAGTGGCGAGAATAATATAATATGTAAATATTAGAGAATAAAAGATAAAATATAAAACAACCTGGTATATGCTGTAAAGTTTTATATTCAAGTGACAGACCAAAAGGCAGGTATCAAAAGGACATAGAACATAAATTATTTGAATTTAAATACTATACGAAACAGGCTTTACTAACAGGACTTGCACTCAGGACATAGCCAATCAGTTTTTACTGTTGCACCGCTTGGTATTTTCACGCATGCTTCATGATATCTAGTAGGACATTTACTACATTTAGCGCCCTCTATTTGCGAGAGGAACCGGCCGCAAGCTCCACACTTCGCCATTATACGGTTGAATAACTTAAGCAACAGCGGCAAACAAATATTGGTAATCTAATTGGTTCAGGCCAGCGCCCAGAGATGGCGATCCCAGTTGTAATCTACTTGTCGACAAGCTACCATAGAACCACGCAGTTCAAATGTCGCTAGATGGCAGAATCGAAGATTTATATCAGAGGGTACTCGCATATGATCGAATATGTCCTAGATTCTAGTACAGAATAAGCACTAAATCCACTTACAGATTCCGACGATAACACTCAATGACGCGAGTTACCACCTTAACTAACGAATTATATTACTTTTGCACTATTTATTGTTGTTTATACAATAAATTTAAATTTTATTTACGCCGATGTTTTTTCGTGACTATTCGTACAACTACCCGACACGGAATCCTATAATCATAACGATACTGATGACACTTAGGCAAGTAGGGATCTAGGGACTTGCCTACAAGGAACGACCCCGACGCCCTGGACCGGTTCCGTTTCCAGCGAGCGAGGCGTGCCCCCCGGCGGACGAGGAGCCGCCGGCGCTGCTCATGGCCGCCAACGGCGCCGCGCTGGCCGAGGGCCGCCGCGAGTACCGCGCGCCCGACGGGCAGCCCACCAACTTCACCTGCCGCGGGAACGACTTCATTTACATGACGTACCGGCAGCCGAATGGTAGATATCACTAATCTTTACATTTGTTGTCTAGTAAGTCAGCGTGAGTGAACTGCGTTGGACAGAGCGTGTCGACGTCTGATTGGCGCAGCGACCGTTTAGCAAACGAACTGCACGAAGTCCACCACTAACCACTAACCCATACCAACTAATAGGGTCTTATCGAAATGTACTTACGTTATATTACCTAGTTGTTTATCGCTCTTTGCGTACGCTGTCGGCCTGCTCCACGCACGTGTACGTGCGGCTGTAGTCGGCGAGGCCGCGTGGGCCTGACATGTCGCTCCGCCCGCAGACTCGCAGCTGACGTACCCGTCCCCGCTGTCGTCCTGCTCCGCGCACGTGTACGTGCGGCTGTCGGCGCGCACCAACGGCTCCGAGCTCACCTGCTACCTCGGGATCCGCCAAACGAAGATGGTGAACCTGCTCTTGCTCGTAGAGCCGCGCCGCGCCGCCGCCGGTAAACGTCCGAGGACTCGTGTCCGACTACTCTATTCTCATTCTATTGAAATAGGAATTTCTCATCAAATCACAACAGTTATTCATTTTCATTTCATTTTTTATTAAAGATTAGTTACCTGCTGTTAAATATGTGTATGTTAAGGTATCCATAAATCATATATACAGTTAGTTCCAATAAAATGAACTAGATGTCATTGTTCTGCTTTTAAACTCGCAAGCGTTTGTCGCACGATATTTGTAGTCGATATTTCGCCATCAAAGTCATATTAATGTATCAACCGACAAGGTATTTCTGTGACTACACCTTTCCTATAGTTTTGAAGGCTAGAAGTGTATTACGCCTGCCATGTTGGTTTTTCACGTGACGGTTCAGAAAAGGATGTTTTTAAAACCAATAAAGATATTTAATAATTTATATTGGTCTTTTCATTTTACAGATATCATAGGTTTTAAAGTAAACGGATTAATAACCTCACCTGTGCCGAGCGGGCGCGGCTGGGAGTCCGAGTACCCGTACTTCAGCGGAGAGCCGCTGGCGGTGGCGGTCGCGGCGGACCCCCGCGTGTTCGGGGAGCTCCGCTGCCGGCTCGGGGGCGCCGGCGCGCCGGACAACCTCACCGCGGGTGCGTGGGGCTCCCTACTGCACAACAATAACGTGATATCTAATTTAATAAACTTCGCATTCCAACAGACGTACGTTTCCGAGCGTAAAATAATATTCGAAGTGATTTGAAGCTGCACGTATGTAGCGCAAACTCACTGATTCTAAGTAGTTTTTTAAATATTCCAAACAATGTTCGCACTCCTACTTCAGTTGCCGTTTGCTCGCCGCCCCGCGTGGCGCTGCATCGGATGACTATAAACATAACCCGTAATCTCTCGTTTTTCAGAAAACATTGTACAGTATTTGACGCCACATCAAAATATATTTAAAATAATATTATATGAGAAACAATCGGACACATTTCTGAACTGCTCGGCGCTACGTTCAGCGGATGCCGTACTCTTCCGCAGTTCAATAAAGTTTACGTTATACAAGGACCCTGCTTACGGTGAGTACCTCGCCCTCGGCTGTCGGTACAAGCACTTCATAAAACTTAACTACCTCGCTCAACGGTTTGTGCCGTTACACTATACTCGTGGTAGAATCCAAAACTATAGTTATTAGATTTCTTGTCTATCTGCTTAATATTTCATCTATATTATACCACTGGATAATTATTATTTATACTGCTTGCTGCAATGTATTTTGGAAGTTCTGAAGGGAAGAGACTGGGGAAGGGAAAAGTGTAGAGAAAGGCCGAATGTGCAAAAAGGTGAGAAAAAGAAAGTGATTCGCGATAGTGTGCAACATGATAATAATAATAAATCAATACTAAATATCTGTGAATATTTCACACAGCGCCATCTAGCCCCAAACTAAACAAAGCTGGTGCTACGAGAACCAGACAACCGATAGATGCTTACGTACCATATTGTTTGTGAATATATATTACATAGTATACAATATAACACCCAGATACGGAACAAACGTCGCTGTAACAACAAAACTATAAAACTATTGACCAAATGAACATTTTGTTTCAGATCCTTATATCACCGGCTTATCGTTCGCCCGCATCCTGATGCAGTACAACGGCCGCGGAGACAACGTCGTCGAGTACGAGTCCTGGGGCGAGCCGCTCGCACTGGCGGCGCCCGGCCGCCGCTCGCGCTGGGAATACGACCGTAGCCATAGCTTTCTCTGACTTACGGGCGGCCGACTCACTTAGCATCGAGCGAGCGACTAGCTCGTCACGTCATTCATTAACATAAAAACATCTTCCGTCATAATTTATCGTTTGATTATTTTATTACAAAGTACGTTTTGAGTCACTTTTGTTCCCGATGAACCGTTCCAGCGGCCGCCGTGCTGACCACCGCCAGCGAGCCCGGCACGCTCCGGTTCCGGCTGCGGCCGCACGCCAGCAGCGCCACCGTGCGGCTGCCGGCCGGCGGCAGCGCCGCGCGGCTGACGTTGCTCCGCGCCGCGGGGGAAGCCCCGCTCCCGGCGGCGGCGCCACCTGACCTCGCTGAACTCATATCTGCAGGTGGCTAGCGGGAGTCGTGCGCGACTACATTTATTTATTAAATACAATAATTGTGAACTTACAGCTAAGCTGAAGCGTTCACGTTGTTATATTAATATCCTATATGGATTAAATTATATATATTTATAAAGCTGTCAGTCACTATCATTTTTTTATGTTATTGAATGATGTGACGAGCTAGTCATTCACCTGATGTTAAATGACACGGCCGCCCAAAACAGAACAGTGTCACTCGGAGCTCCAACATGTAAGTTTCGCATGACTGCTGCACCGCGCACATCATCCTGAGACATCAGCACAGTCTGGTAATAAGATTACTCAACTGTGAAATCAGATCATAAAGTCTCATTTGCCCAGTAATTTCACTAGCTACATTGCCCTTCAAACCGGAACACAGTAGTGCTTGCACACTACTGCTTGGCGGAATAATAACTGGCAAAGCGGTGGTACCTACCTAGACGAACTTTGCAGAAAAGTCCTACCACCTTGTAATAATGTAGTGACCTTCCTATAATGTAGGAAAAGAGAAGAATCACCTACATGTCGACGTGTAAGTAGGCGATCATGGTTGGACACGTTAAAATTGAAGTTGTTTAATTGAGCCCATTCAGCAATTGCATCTCTATCGTGCTGGGGTTCGTACCATCGGAAGTATTGCCAATACTATGAAAAAGTTTCACTGACGTCATTTATTCTTTTTGAATCCTGAACAAGTAGGATACCGCTGGATACGCAACGCACACAGTCTACAACATGGATCGTGGAGTGAAGTCAAAATATTGGTCTTTACCTATGAAATTGCCGTTTTGTTTGAAAAAAGTTAAAGTTTTTTTTTTTTTTGAACTTATTAATTTCTTTTATTCAAAGTAATCACCCCTGCAATCAATGCATCTTTGCTAACGCTGTGGCAGTTTATGGATGCCCTTCTTGAAAAAATCAGCAGGACGGGAGACAACAAACTCTTCAAAGGCGTTTTGTACTGCCTCTCGGGAATTGAATTTTTTTCCCGCTAAAAAGTTGTCCAAATTTTGGAAAAAGTAATAGTCGGTAGGCGCAAGATCTGGTGAGTATGGCGGATGAGGGAGAGCTTCCAAACCCAACTCATGCAGCTTAGAGACGGTCTGTTGTGCAGTATGGGGTCGCGCGTTGTCGTGAAGTAGCAGTGGAGACGACCGATTGACCAAAGCTGGTTGCAGACGTGCGAGTTTCGCCATCATTGTGGTCAGTTCTTCAATGTACACATCTGCAGTAATGCTCTCGCCGTTTTGTAAAAAGCTATGATGAATCACACCAGCACTAGACCACCAAACTGTGACCATCACCTTTCTAGGGGTCATTTTTCGTTTTGCACATTGCTTTGGTACCGAACCAGGATCTAACCAACTTGCTGAGCGCTTTCGATTGTCAAAAAGAATCCATTTTTCGTCGCACGTAACAATACGGTTCAAAATTCCTTCATTTCTGTGCCTGTTAAGCAGCGCAAGGCAAGTCTCGACGCGTACGTTGCGCTGGCGATCGTTAAGTTCGTGGGGCACCCATTTATCAAGCTTTTTTATCTTGCCAATCTGTCGCAAATGGACCAATATTGTTTTGATGCTAACATCAAAAGCTGCTGCCAGCTCAGCTGTAGATTGAGATTCATCAGCTTCCACAATCGCCTTTAATTCATCATTGTTGACCAAAGTTTCCGGACGACCACGAGGTTCATTTTTCAAGTCAAAATTCCCAGAACGGAATCGAGCAAACCAATAACGGGTTGTACGTTCGTTTGTACAGTTCTCTCCGTAAACGTCGTTGATGTTACGTGTCGTTTGTGCCGCGTTGGTGCCACGACGGAACTCATATTCCATAATTACACGAAATTTCAAAGTATCATTATGAGGAAAAATGTTGAAATGTAATGAAAATACAACGCTAATCAATAAACAAAAGACTTATATTGTAAATAGAATGTCATATTTTTAAAACAAAATTAATTTGAATTTAGAATTCATAGCCAATCAAAACTTTTTTTTGTTTGAAAAAGTCTGTACTGCAATACAGCAATTTCATAGGTAAAGACCTATTATATACAAAACGTAATCAGTTTTTTTTTTTTTTTTTTTTTTTTTTTTGTTAAGGAATGACGTGACTAGCTAGCCGTTCGCCTGATGTTAAACGACACGGCTGCCCATATCAGCTGCAGTGTCACTCGGAACTCTAAAGTATAGAGGTTCGCGTGACACTGCACTGCGCACGTCATCCAGAGACATCAGCACAATCTAGTAATAAGATTACTGAACTGTGAGATCAGATCATAAAGTCTCATTTGCCCAGTAATTTCACTAGCTACAGTGCCCTTCAAACCGGAACACAGCAGTGCTTGCGCACTACTGCTTGGCGGCAGAATAACTGGCAAAGCGGTGGTACCTATCTAGACGAACTTTGCAATAAAGTCCTACCACCTAGTAAAATTCAGTCAGTTCAATGTGAACCGCGTTGCTCGCTCGCTTGCTCGATTGGTGCTTGGCTTTGATCTGGCCGTCGTCTCCCTAGTCCGGGAGTGGACGCCGCGGTCAACGCGATGATTTTAATAAAGCGTTTCTAATAAGCTCGGATTAAGAAGAAGAAGAAAGAAGAAGAAGAAGCATAATACTGATAGTCCTGTGAGCTCCAGACCTTGGGAGTTTTTTTACGTTTTCAAACCCATGGGTCTGAAAAAATTCCAGTTATTGAGTTGTAAAAAAACTCCTTATTATCATACAACCTGGTCACTAAATTTTATGAGAATCGGTTGAGAAATGTGACCGGTAGAGGAAAACGGCCGGACGACGGACGCCTAACAGACCTGCGAACTTATTTTTGCCGAAGCTTGGACATAAAATAGTTCCGTTTGTTGGGCAGCTCCTAGCGGCCCAGATACACAGTGTTGGGCAGCTCCTAGCGGCCCAGATACACAGTGTTGGGCAGCTCCTAGCGGCCCAGATACACAGTGTTGGGCAGCTCCTAGCGGCCCAGATACACAGTGTTGGGCAGCTCCTAGCGGCCCAGATACACAGTGTTGGGCAGCTCCTAGCGGCCCAGATACACAGTGACCGCGTCACACGTTCGTTGTAATGTCGCAGAGAAGCGGCGGCTGGGGTACGTGTCCAGCGGCGCGGCCGCGGCCGCGGTCGGCGCCGCGCTGGTGGCGCTGCTGGCCGGTGAGTCTGCACACTGGGTCATCATATCTTTCCTATTCGATTCCACAATAAAATGTTCTTTTTTTTTACATTTTAAATGACTTGCTTAGTGTAACGACATGTTATAAGGCTCCTGTCATGAGTGTGGGGCGCTGGAGGATACAGCGTCCCACACACTGGAAGTGTGTGCCGCTTGGGACCCGCAGCGGCACACACTTTCCATGGCAGTAGGCCACGACCTCTCGCTGCCGAGCGTGGTGAGAGCCATGCTCGGCAGCGAGAGATCGTGGCAGGCGGTGGTCTCCTTCTGCGAGTACGTGATGGCGCAGAAGGAGACCGCGGAGCGGGTCAGAGAGGTTATTCTTGCTTTTCGTTACTGTGGTGGCTAACTTTGGAGGGTTGTGGTGGTACTCCTACCGCGGCGACCAGCCGCGTTGGACGATCATGTATGTCTCTTGTTTTTATTTGTGTGTTTGTTTGCTCTTGTCGGAGGAGGAAGCGCTTAGTTGTTATGCTCGTTTGTCCTGAATATTATGTCTATTCGTTGTATTTTGTATAGTCTGTTTTATGACTCCCTGTGAAAAAGACTAGACCTCTTGACCAATTCACCTATTTATTGTATTTTGTTATTTTTATTTATTTGTGTATTCTTCTCTATATCGTTTCTAATCGTAAATAATCAGCAATCGCAACTTATCATCTAATGGACGCCTCATCCATACCTACCATTGTGGGATTCCCCGCAACGTTACTTAAAACTCGTTAAACCATAGGCTTTTTTATGTTTTAGTTCCACACTTTTATGTATTTAGCCAGTGTTAAGTAATGATAATTTATCAAGTTAGTGATATTTCATGCAGATATGTGTCAAGTCACAGTCCAAGTTATCAAGTCAAGTCATACTCCTAGTGGAGTGGTGGCAACTTTCCCAGAAGCTTCGATGGAGTTTTGGAAAAAACACGAAAAGAAACGTTACACCATCATTATACCACTTTCCCACACCTGTAATCCAGCACTTAACGAATAAAATACCACCAATTTTGTGCACTAACACTTAAAATAAGTTTTAGAAAATAATACAGTGCGGTAAAGCGATCTTTCTCGTTTTCCCGCCAAAAACTTAGACATTTACTATCTATTAAACAAAAATTAAAAGGATTGCCAGCATAAAAGTGTTAAATTGATGAATCGGTAGAAAAATCGGGAGAATTTCTTTTATTATTTCCAACATTTATTTTTGTAAATCGTGGCACTTCGGTATTTCGGTAGAACAAAAATCATATTGGTAGAAATACCAAAAATCGGTAGGTTTGAGACTACTGGCAATGTTAACCGTGGCACAGTGGCGTCGCCACGCTCCTTCCAGTTTTCATAAAAAGTTTCATAAAAATCGGTCCCTTACTTTTTGCGTAGCCTATATGTTAGCCGAGATAATAAACATTTACCATAATAAATTTCATCAAAATCGGTACGGTAGTTTTTGCGTGATGGAGTTTCACAGGTGAAACACAGTAGTGTCTCAAACACAGAAGTGTTCCAAAAATTTTTTGGGTGGCACTGTTTGATTTTGTCAACGATAATGCATAGTTTCTATGGAATTTGAAGTAGTTATCGCGCATATGATATTTTCCGTGTGCTGAGCGCTATATGGCAAAAATCTACTTGTTATCCATAATAAATTCGTTCCGAAGCGCGTACGATCTCTCCTTTATTATATGTATAAATAAATATAAATTTCTATGATATCATAGAAATTTATATTAAATCAATATCATCAATATTGATATCTTATTTTTTTTAATTATTACTTAGGACTTAGGTATTTACCTCTCTTAAATCTTTACAAAATATATAAAAAAAATGCTATATAGTGTTCTTGACCCGGATATGATATATGCTACGTTAAACTCAAAAGTTTTGTCTAAAATAAAATGTTTTCGTTTAGTGAAGTTTCTGGGTAAAAGGAAGTCGATGCAAGCAGCACCCGGTGACATTGCCGGACGAGGTCAAACATCCGGCGATATTGCCGGACAAGGCCAAACATCCGGCGATATTGCCATGGCTGAGATCGGACACCTGGGGACCAGGGAATAAACTGAATCAGGTACATTTTATGTGAAGTGTATCGCAGACTAGACAGTACCCGTAATACACGGACATGTTCGATGGTAGCGTATCGTAAGTACCCGTAATACACGGACATGTTCGATGGTAGCGTATCGTAAGTACCCGTAATACACGGACATGTTCGATGGTAGCGTATCGTAAGTCCAGGACAAGGACTCCACGTTTCTGCAGTTCCAAATGCTATTTACTTGGATAGTGGTTAAGAGACCAGAAACGGTATGATCGTATCGGATATGAGAATTATTTTTATTGTTATTAAGCGGTAGCGGTGCACCGACCGTGGCGCCAGCTGGCGGCGGCTGCAGCCCTCACGCCGCTCCGGGCTCCGGCGCCTGCAGCCCTCACGCCGCTCCGGGCTCCGGCGCCTGCAGCCCTCACGCCGCTCCGGGCTCCGGCGCCTGCAGCCCTCACGCCGCTCCGGGCTCCGGCGCCGAGCGGGCGGTGGGCGAGTGCAGTCGCAGGACCGAGAGGTGCGCCGCTCGAGGGGCCCGACAGCTGTCACATCATCTCTGCACAGATACTGCGTATTAAAACTGTCAAATACGCACAACTTTTTCTTTCATTCGATCCTACACTAGTTACGCGATCGATCAACTATTTATTTATTTATTGTGATAAGAACGACAAAATCAATTACAATTATCACACAAAGTATTTCATACATTAACAAAGAACAAATCAGGGTTATAAAATAATAATATATAATAATAATATAACGGGCCGGGCCGGGCCGGGACCGGGCCGGGCCGGGCCGGGCCGGGCCGGGCATGCTCACCGCTTAAAGAATAATATTGGAGTAACACGAGGCGCCTCGGCGCGGCGGCGCTCCGGCTCAACCTCCTGGTTTTATGAAGAAGCTGATGAGCAATGCATTTTTCAATATTTAGGGAGCTAAGTGGTTAATGATTATTTTTCTTTTTTTAGTAGGTATCTTTTATACCTAATTTTTATACTGAATCAAATTTGTTTTATTTTTTGCGTTTATCTTTCTAATTATAATTAATATTTGTATTGGCTATCTATAGAAACTCTCTATTTGCACTATCTTAAAAAAATTTAATAAAAAATAAAATTATAGGTACAATACACATTACACGAGAGGAAATAAAGTGGTTTTACATACATCCACTTCACATTCTTCATAGCCACTCCTTAAGTACAAAATAACAGTTAAGTGCGTGTATATTAAAAAAAAAAAACAAAAACTGGAGAACCGACCGACGGACCGCTGCGGCAGGCGCCTGCACGAAGCATGTGCTTGTACAACCGAGCTGGTCGGTTGTTATTATGTTCGCTGCCATCTCATTACTGTAATATTATAATATTGACTGATGACGTAACTGTGATATGACATTTTGATTAAATTTAGATTTCGATGATTGGATGTTAATGAAATGAGCCGGGGGGTACGAAAAGTATAACTTTAGTACAATTTTATAAAAGGAAACTGTCTAAGTAAGTAGGTACTCGTAAGTATGACAGCATTTTGTTTATTCTGTACCGACGCGCAGCCCGCTGTGCGCAGCGAGCGGCACGGTACGTGGAGGCGGACAGGCTCGTTGTCTTAACGCAAAATATAAAACTGTCGCTGGTGGAACAACGGAACTAGAACATTCCTTCACCCCAAATACAGTCTAATCAGTAAGTGTAAATACTTGTTTATAAATAAGCAAAGCAAAGCAAAACAGAGCAGAGCAAGTGGGCTCGAACTACTGTGAGGCGCTCTGATAAACTTTTGAAAACGCGATGAGCTCCCGGCCCCCACGGACTCAGGGTCTCAACACCAAACGGCTCAAATATGTAATCGCTATCGCTTGGGATCCGCGTGAGGCTAAGTACGCTGGGATGATAGAGAGATGATACATCTATAAACGAATCTATGGGTTTTATCCTTACCTCTTATCTACTCGTCTTCATTTGTGTCAGGAATTATTGGACTGGACACATTGGAATACAGGCGGAAACTACTGCTTGTGATCCACGTTTGCTCAATACTGCATGCAATATTATAAAGGTGAAAGTTTGTATCTGTGTATGTTTGTTACTTCTTCACGCTCAAACGGCTGAATGGATTTGGATGAAATTCGGTACCAAGATAGCTTATACACTGGATTACATATATATATTTGTATATATATAGACTACAATTTGTCTAGGAAAAGTCAAATTTTCCCGTGGGATGAGCAAATAATTAAAATACGTTTTATCCGCGGGTGAAACCGCGGAGCGCAACTAGTAATTAATAATTCGGATGTACTAGCTTCCATAAGTCTATACGTTCCTAAGAATTATTTGCGAACTGGACGTCGTCGGCATCAGTTGTTTGCTGGTCCAGTACCGCGGACTCGCCGCTGCAGTAGCTCGCCCACTGATGCGCCCACTGATGCGCCCACTCGTGAGTGCCAGCATGTCGACATATGTTTCAAACAAGAACTATTTGTAATAACTTTAGATTTACACGTAAGTAGACATTAAAATAGTTAGCGTTTTGGTCATTAACTATTATAAGCTATCTATTATAGACTGAATAATAAATAAACATATTTGACGGCGGCTACGTCTAGTTATAAACTCTATGCGCAGCGGGCAGTACCGTAATTTACCCTATGGTAGCATTTAAATTAATTACAGTGGCAACATCGGCAACTATCATTGTTCCCCCTACCATCTGGCTATAAAAAGGGACCGCTCGGTGTACTACGGATCATTCTTGTTCCAGACACGGCGCGGTGTGGACATGCTGAAGGCCTATCTTAATAATAGGTCTTTACCTATGAAATTGCCGTATTGCAGTACAGACTTTTTCAAACAAAAAAAAGTTTTGATTGGCTATGAATTCTAAATTCAAATTAATTTTGTTTTAAAAATATGACATTCTATTTACAATATAAGTCTTTTGTTTATTGATTAGCGTTGTATTTTCATTACATTTCAACATTTTTCCTCATAATGGATACTTTGAAATTTCGTGTAATTATGGAATATGAGTTCCGTCGTGGCACCAACGCGGCACAAACGACACGTAACATCAACGACGTTTACGGAGAGAACTGTACAAACGAACGTACAACCCGTTATTGGTTTGCTCGGTTCCGTTCTGGGAATTTTGACTTGAAAAATGAACCTCGTGGTCGTCCGGAAACTTTGGTCAACAATGATGAATTAAAGGCGATTGTGGAAGCTGATGAATCTCAATCTACAGCTGAGCTGGCAGCAGCTTTTGATGTTAGCATCAAAACAATATTGGTCCATTTGCGACAGATTGGCAAGATAAAAAAGCTTGGTAGATGGGTGCCCCACGAACTTAACGATCGCCAGCGCAACGTACGCGTCGAGACTTGCCTTGCGCTGCTTAACAGGCACAGAAATGAAGGAATTTTGAACCGAATTGTTACGTGCGACGAAAAATGGATTCTTTTTGACAATCGAAAGCGCTCAGCAAGTTGGTTAGATCCTGTTTCGGTACCAAAGCAATGTGCAAAACGAAAAATGACCCCTAGAAAGGTGATGGTCTCAGTTTGGTGGTCTAGTGCTGGTGTGATTCATCATAGCTTTTTACAAAACGGCGAGAGCATTACTGCAGATGTGTACATTGAAGAACTGACCACAATGATGGCGAAACTCGCACGTCTGCAACCAGCTTTGGTCAATCGGTCGTCTCCACTGCTACTTCACGACAACGCGCGACCCCATACTGCACAACAGACCGTCTCTAAGCTGCATGAGTTGGGTTTGGAAGCTCTCCCTCATCCGCCATACTCACCAGATCTTGCGCCTACCGACTATTACTTTTTCCAAAATTTGGACAACTTTTTAGCGGGAAAAAAATTCAATTCCCGAGAGGCAGTACAAAACGCCTTTGAAGAGTTTGTTGTCTCCCGTCCTGCTGATTTTTTCAAGAAGGGCATCCATAAACTGCCACAGCGTTAGCAAAGATGCATTGATTGCCCATTTCACCCTCTTAGGAGTGGAATTTCGATAACGCTTTCTTAGTGGATACCTACACTTTACAAAGAACACACCCCCCGAATTTCAAGTCTCTAGGACCAGCGGATTAGACTGTGTGTTGATAAATAAGCCAGTCATTCAGTCAGTAGGACTTTGAATTTTATATGTATACTAGCGGCTCGCTCCGGCTTCGCACGGGTATAAAATATATAGCCCCTAAATCATTCACTAAAAAACTGATTAAAATCGATTATGACTACGACAATGGAGAGGCCTGGTAAACTAAATATTGTACATCAAAATATTCAGGGCCTTTCCAGCAAAGCTTTAGAATTAGAGCTTTTTTTAGAATTTGAAAAAGCTGATGTATTGTGCCTAACTGAGCATTGGTGTAAGAAGGATATGTTGTTTCCTGTATTTAAAAATTATGCATTGGCCAGTTCATTCAAAAGGCAAAAAGCCAATCACGGTGGCTCTTTAATATGTATATCTAATAATTGTAAATTTAAAGAAAGGAAAGATATTGTTGCATTATCTGTTGAACGTGTTGTTGAACTATCGTGTGTAGAGTTGGAGCAACATATAATTGTTTGCGTATACAGGCCTTCCTCGGCTGATTTTAAGGTGTTCGAGTCTATTATGGAAGAAGTTTTAACAAAAATCTCAAACAGCGCAAAACATCTCATTGTATGTGGCGATTTTAATGTGAATATTCTTGACCAATCTTCGCTAACTGACAGTTTACTAAATTTGTTTATGTGCTTCAACTTGAAAAATCTTTACAATCAGCCAACCAGAATTACTAGCTCATCTGCTACTTGCTTAGACAATATATTCTGTGACTGTGAAACACAAAGCAAGTCAGTTATTGATAAACTTAGCTCAGATCATTGTGGTCAAAGTGCTGTATTTCCATGCATACTGAAAAAAAAATCTTATGAGTTTACTTACAGACCTATAACAACCAACCGCTTGCTCAAAATCTAGATGACAAACTTGTGTTATTACCACTCACTGATGACCCTAATGATCTTTGTAATGTGTTGTTTGATGTTATGGATAAAGAGTTTAACAAGATATTCAAGTTAAAGACGTGTAGAGGAGGTGTTAAAGCAGAATTGAGTGACTGGGCTTCACCTGGCATTTATAAAAGTAGAAACAGGCTGTATGATTTATATTCTCAGAAATCAGATAATATTTATGACAGTAAATTTACTGAGTATTTAAAATCTTATTCAAAAATTTTTAAACGCGTTTGCCAGACAGCTAAGTCTCTGTACTTGAGTAAGAAAATCAATAGAGCGGACGACAAAATTAAAGCAACCTGGAAAATAATTAATACCGAGACCGGCAAAACTAAACCTCGGCACCGAAAACTCACTCTTAGTATTAATAACAGATTAATATCTAAAGACAGTGAAGTTGCTAGTGCATTTGAGGATTTTTTCGTAAATATACCTGTAGTTACCACTCAGTCATTAAATTCATCGACTAGTGAGTCTTGTGCAATTCTTGCAGAGTGTGTTGATAAATGTGAAGTAGTTTTTAGATTTAGACATATTAATTCGGCTATAATTGTTAAGACCTTTAGGTCACTTAAAATAAAGAATACTGAGGATCTTTGGGGAATGTCTACCAGGGTTTTAAGTGGCATTGTCACATTAATCGCACCATATTTAGCAGAAGTATTTAATAAATGTGTAGACGAAGGAGTTTTTCCCAACGTAATGAAAAATAGTAAATTGATTCCATTATTTAAGTCTGGAAATAAGAATGATCCATCGAACTATAGGCCAATTTCTGTGTTACCTGCAATAAGTAAAATTTTTGAAAAAGAAATTCTTAATCAGTTGTTAACATTTTTTAACCTTAACGGACTGTTTCACAGTCAACAGTTTGGATTTACAAAAGGACGATCAACTACAGATGCAGGCGTAGAACTCTTTATACATATACTTGGTGCTTGGGAGAAGTCACAGGATGCCATAGGTATTTTTTGTGACTTATCCAAAGCATTTGATTGCGTATGTCACGAAACCTTAATTTTTAAATTAAAGAATTACGGGGTTTGTGGGAAAGCTCTTGATCTTGTCTCTTCTTATCTTGGTAATAGAATTCAGACAGTTGAAGTTAATGGAGCAAGATCATCTGGTTCTATCACTAAAATGGGGGTCCCGCAGGGTTCAATACTAGGACCATTCTTATTTTTGGCCTATATTAACGATCTTCCATTTTTTGTAAAGAACCTATGTGATATTGTTTTGTTCGCAGATGATACGTCTCTTATTTTTAAGGTTGACCGATCTATTAATGATTTTGACGACGTTAACAAGGCAATTTCACTGGTTTTGAACTGGTTTACTAAAAACAATCTACTGTTAAATAGTAAGAAAACTAAATGTATTAAGTTTTCGTTACCTAATGTTAGGGGGTCTCCTACAAATTTATTACTGAATGGTGAGCCATTAGATTTAGTACAATCTGTCACGTTCCTTGGCATAACTATAGACTCTAAATTACAGTGGGGTCCTCACATATCAAACATTGCTGGTAGATTGAGCTCTGCTGCATATGCTGTGCGTAAAATCAGACAGTTTACTGATGAAGCCACTGCAAGATTAGTATACTTTAGTTACTTCCACAGTATTATGTCATACGGCATCTTACTGTGGGGTAAAGCCGCGGACATACAATCAATTTTTGTCTTACAGAAAAGAGCAATTCGTTCCATTTATAACATGAAATCCCGCGACTCTCTCAGGGAACGATTTAAGGAGATAAATATTCTTACAGTGGCTTGTCAATACATTTACGACAATTTGATGTACACTCGCAAAAACATTAGCTCTTTTCCCAGATATTGCGATATTCATAACTTTAATACTAGGAACAAAAATAAATTGAAAGTTCCAAGATTCAGACTGCAGAAAGTTAATGGTTCATTTATGGGAAACTGTATACGCTTTTATAACAAGTTGCCCGACGGTATCGAACAATTGTCAATGCGTAAATTTAAATTATTCATAAAGTCAAACTTAATGAAAAAAGCCTATTACACAATAAATGATTATGTGTCGGACAAAAAAGCTTGGCCTGAATATCCCAAGCTTAACGGTATGAAATCTTAGGTACTTTGCCTATTGCCTATTCCTATCTATAAATTCAGTTTCTATTTGTAATGTTTATAATAAGATAATCACGGTATTTTTCTTGCACCGGTGTGACGTGGTGGTTATTTTTGTAACATATTCATTATCTCAACTGTAATGAATTATATACATTGTAAAAGACAGTAGAAAGAAGACAAAAAAAATACATCACTGTAAAGTTTCTTGTAGCTTCTTCTTTACAGTTGTAATCGAAGCTTCGGATCAAAGTTTTCAATTCTGCATTGTGCCGGATTGCTTGCACCAGTAGTGAGAAAGAGAACTGCTTTTTTTTTCAAACTCATATATTGTAATGGGCTTGCTATATTATTTGACAATAAGCACTTTGTAATTTTATATGCTTAGTGAAATAACTTAATTTTAAGTACCTAGTATAATTTTGACTTGTAAAAGTGCTAAAATTAGCCTATTTGCAATAAATCTTTTGACTTTGACTTTGACTTTGACTACATTGCAAAAACGACAACTGTATGACATGACACTCACAAACACGTCATACATTGCAAAATCGGCAACTGTATGACATGACACTCACAAACTACGTCATACATTGCAAAAACGACAACTGTATGACATGACACTCACAAACACGTCATACATTGCAAAATCGGCAACTGTATGACATGACACTCACAAACTACGTCATACATTGCAAAAACGCCAACTGTATGATATGAGATTCACGAACACGTCATACATTGCAAAAACGACAACTGTATGACATGACACTCACAAACACGTCATACATTGCAAAATCGGCAACTGTATGACATGACACTCACAAACTACGTCATACATTGCAAAAACGACAACTGTATGACATGACACTCACAAACACGTCATACATTGCAAAAACGACAACTGTATGATATGACACATAAGTGTAAGCGTCCAGACGCGTCCACGATTGACGCAAAGTTGGACTCGAATACAGCCTCTATCGGGGAGTAAGCGTTATTGTTTTATTTTGGATAAGTATGCGCTTACTTACTCATATTATATAATATTAATCAATAGTAAAATATTAGTCAATCGGTCGTCTCCACTGCTACTTCACGACAACGCGCGACCCCTTACTGCACAACAGACCGTCTCTAAGCTGCATGAGTTGGGTTTGGAAGCTCTCCCTCATCCGCCATACTCACCAGATCTTGCGCCTACCGACTATTACTTTTTCCAAAATTTGGACAACTTTTTAGCGGGAAAAAAATTCAATTCCCGAGAGGCAGTACAAAACGCCTTTGAAGAGTTTGTTGTCTCCCGTCCTGCTGATTTTTTCAAGAAGGGCATCCATAAACTGCCACAGCGTTGGCAAAGATGCATTGATTGCAGGGGTGATTACTTTGAATAAAAGAAATAAATAACTTCGAAAAAAAAATACTTTAAATTTTTTCAAACAAAACGGCAATTTCATAGGTAAAGACCTAATATTATTTCATAAAAAAAGGACAATGTCAAAGGCGAAAACCTAATAAATAATAATGTTTATTCTTCGTAAATAAGGTCTACATAGCTCTTTAAGCCTTTAATGGACTAAAAGTGAAGTTTGATAACATAAAGAAAATGCGCGATATACACCTTTGCTCGTAATTTGTTCGTTTGTCCACTCAAATTCGGACTTTACTTAGTTTCACAAAAAAGGTGCGTATCTTTCCCAGTGAGAAAAAAATGTTATAATTAGAAAGTCCCTCTGTCGTATAAGTACTTCCTCGGTACTTCGCTGTGGGAGAAAGCCGTACTCGAATCTCCATACATAGTCTACCTCTCTCATTTTCCGTTGGGCTCCACCACCACGTGGTCCATGCGTTGGTGTCACCTCCGATCAGAAATTTATCAGTCCGCAATAAGTGCAGGAATAAAACATAACCAAAATATACCGAAACCACTGTCACCATACATTTTTTGTTTTTAGCGTTGCAAGAACAATATTTTCGGTTATATTGGTTCGGTCATTAGGGCCTCAATGAACAAATTGCAAATTTAAAAATTATCCATCGGTACGTGCGATACGTCAAAAGATCCGCCATTAAATGCGCTACTCGAATATTAAAAAAAAAAATTTAAAGCTTAGTTCAAAAATTTGAAAAATTTGAGGAAAATCCGTAATTTTACGTACTTGTACCATTTTTTTTAGGTTAGGTTAGGTTTTTTTTTTTTTTTTTTTTTAAACCTGTCCGGGCGCGAGGGCCCGGCCTGCGAGCTAGTTACCTCTAACATGGGGGTCAGAGACTTTATTTTCAATATGTATTCCTACTGATTAAGGATTAGGATTGGGATTTGGGTTTTGTTCCATTCTATTTACCGTCGACAATTTTTCTCTTTGTTCCTATTTACATCGACTTTACTTCAAAAAGGTTTTAACATATTTTCATTTTTACATTATTACTTCTACGATTCTTATTTTGTACTTATAACTACTTATTCGACTTACAGTTATTTTTGACATGTTAGGTTTTCCGTTATTACTTATTACTACTACAATTCTTATTTTGTACTTATTACTAATTATTCAATTTAAAGTTATTATTTGACATGTTAGTTTTTCATTATTACTTATTACTACTTACATACTATCAGATTTATTTCTTTAAGATACAATTTATTTATCATGCGTGCTTGTTATTTATGCTGTATTAATATATACATACTATACATTATTCAGCATAGTTTCATATCCATCTATTTACATCCATTATATATTTTTACATTTCGTATCAATTTCTAGGTTATTATATACTAAAGTTATTACATAATAACAATATTTCTTCTGGGCTACGATTGTCGCATGTTGAAACTTATCTATTATGTTCTGATTCCGAGACTATTCTGCAAAAGAAGTTTAATATCGGTTCAAGGACTCTTATTGGATGCATTGTTCCATTTTTGGCTTAACGTAACAATTTTTTGGTCTACAATTTTAGCACTTCAATCGATGTTGCTTTTCTTGGTGATTATTTGTTGGCTCGCAATCTCTTTTGGACACCATTTTAGTATTCCAACTAGTTTCTTTTCTAACGAAAATGACCCTGGTTGCCTTTTTGGTGTTTCAGATTCCTTTTCGCCGTTTACCATTTTTCGACACATCTGCCAGGTCCTGCAACAACGATTCGGCAGTACTAGCAGGGAAATTAGTACTCAGAATTTCCTCTTTCGCTTCACACCCTGCCCTTACGTGCTTCTCATCATTTCGACCTAACTTTTCCTGTGTGACGACCTTAGCAATACGCTATGGTGGCCCTGGCCAGGGCCTCCCATTTTTGCCTAATGCTACAGTCGTCGCTGAAAGCATTATGTTCCGTGTGGTCTATTTTAGCTCGGACGCAGTTGCAGCACGTTGGGGGAACGCCCGCACGCCAGTCCTCACAATGTTGCTTAAGATGGGGGCCTCCACAGTGGCTGCATTTTTCAGTTGTTTCCTTACAAAAGCGCCGGCCATGACCGTAGCCGAGGCAGAGCGAGCACTGTACTAGCGGGGACTGGTCCTGGACCCTTACCCGCTGCAGGTCTATATGCACCACCTCGGCCTCGATCAGACGCTTATACACCCCTTGGGAGACCCTCATGACCACATGTTTACATAACGGGTTACGTGCCTTTCTTCTATAAATTATTTCCGCATTTTCCATTACCTTGTCGAGGTCGTGAAAAACAGTCCTGTTCTGTCTTATTAGTGCCTTCATAATGTCCTCGTTAGTATGAGATTGGAGGACATCCTTGAAGACAACTAGTGGGTTTTTGTTTTTCATATCCTCGACTTTAAGGTCGGTTGCGTTCTGCAACTTTGCTTTCAGCATTTCTCTTTCGTCAGTCGTCCTGCATCCTATTATCACCTTACTGTCCTTTGCTTTTCTTATTTTTTCCACAGTTATCCCATCTTCTTTAGCATTAACTACCTTTCTTATTCTTTCTAGAACTTCCCCTCCTGTCTCTGTTTCATCTTTGGCTGTTACTACTACCGAGTGCAACGTTTTTTGCTCGGTAAATTTTCTTTTAGGAGGTCCGGCCACGATACTTGCGTACGTTTGCTTACTTATTGTTTCTGTCATTATTTCGACTTTGTCCGTATTTTCTTTGACTTGTTTAGTATGCTCCTCTAGTTTTTTAATTATTTCGTCTTTCATGCTTTCCATTTTGTTTATGATTTCAGATGTTCCTTCATCTCTTTCATACACCTCTGAGGTAGCGTTTATCTTCTCTTCAATAAGGTCGTTTAGGTCATCAACTTGAGCTCTAAACATGTTTCTGGCCTGTTCTGTATCAGCCAGTTGCTGATTAAGTCGTTGGACCTCTAGCACCATCTTGGCATTTTCCGCTTCCGACTCTCTCAGCAACTGGCAGATTTTTTCAGCCTCTAAGAACACCACGCTTTTGATGCTCGTTTTGGTGTTTCTCGAGCTGTTCATATTAAATTCCAGTCTCTTGAAGAATTCTTCGGCATCGGTGATTCGGGTGGTGTGCTTTCTCCCCAGCTCTGGTGTAGGCCCAGCTTTATCCCTCGGTGTTAATGTAGGGTTCGGTGTGCTGGCTGAGAAATCTGCTGACTTTCTTCGTGTTATTGCAGTTTCTACTGGGCTCTCCGGCGTTCTTTTTGTAGAGGGGAACTCTTTGGCTTGGGTTTCAGTTTCTTGTAAATCCAAACTCCTTCTAACTCGCTGAGGTTGGGATATATTATCATTCCTACTAGAGGGTCCGGCCCTTTCAGTTATCCCATCCGCCTTCAATGGACTTTTAGTCGCTACCCTGCTCGCAGGATTTACCGCCATCTTCTTAGGAGTGTGGAATCCAAACATTTTTGGATTTAGGCCGCAACAGGTTAGTCAATTGGTAATATTGTAAAAGTTGTAAATTTTGTAAATTTTTGTACTTATGTTGTATATATAACAGAATTTTTATTTAATTAATAATTAATTTGTATTTTTTGTTTCAGATCCAGTGGAGTGCTGCTGTCAAAGGTGTCAACAACAGGTAAAGGTAAGTACCAGGTAAGTACACAGTCAATATATAGTACAACAGTAAAATAAAATAAAATGCAATAAAATAATATTTATAAAAGTTCAATCAATTCAGCTCTATGTTGGTAGAGTGTGTTCCAAATCTGTAGTCTATAGATTAAAATAAGTCACGTCCAGTGCAATCGTAGCTCAGAAGTATGAAGATACCGTATACACAAAAATTTGTAGAAGAAATAAACTTATAAAAATTTTTAGGGGGTGGGGGGGGGGGGGGATATAGGTAATAGGAGCGGGATACAACTCAATTTTACAATTTATTTTACAATCAAAAAGAATTTATAAAAATTTTTTATTTTTCGTCAAACTAATTTTCCAAACTTTTACTATTTGTATGGGGATATTAATTTTTGAGATAGAGGAGCGGGAAAAATTTTGAAAAATAGGATTTTAAAAGGGGATCGGACGAGATATCTAACCTAAGGTTAGATATCGCAGGTCGGGGTCAAAATTTTGCTATCTCCTCCCGTTTTCAAGATATTTGCTTTACAAGTTTAAATTTAGTGTTTTGCGGTTTGTAAAATTAGTCCAACCAAAGTAAAATCGAGCGCTTTATGTTTAAAAATCTAATTCTTTTACACAAGTTTAATTTACATATAGACCTACCCTCCACAAAAAATTTGGGGTAGGTCGTCGCTGAAATTCTTTTTTAAAAATTTTTTGAAATTTAATTGAAACCGCACAAAATTTAAAATGTCTATAAAAAATCCAAATCTTAACTTTTTTGAAATCCAAAAACGGTTTTCACTTGTCCTCTTGGTTCTCCTTTCGGCTGCGTACTTAGAGTTTCGGTAGCTGCCCTGGATAGCTGACCACGTGTCCACGTGCTACTTGTTTTTTTGCCGTTTTCTCCTTAACGGGAAACGGCAAAAATCTGGTTGAGGTGTCGGAAGATAGGCCTCCCCCAGGCCTATCGAGCCGCACTTAAAAAAGTGGGGGTCAAAGATCTAAATCGTCCAGCGTTCAATTTTGAATTTTTAAAATTTATCACTTTACCACTTTTTCGTGAATAACTTTTAAAACACTTCACTATCTTCCAAACGGTTATCACCAGTGTGACGGCCTCGTTAAGCCGCAAATTTTGGTATGCCGCACGGTTTCGTAGTCGCAAAAAATACCACTTGTTTCCAATTAAATAGTAGATTATTCCACGGAAATTCCCTGGACCGTGGCGTACTCGGCTGAGGTTGGGACGCGACTGGGTTAGGTTAGGTTAGGTTAGGTTAGGTTCGGTTTAGGTTTTTCCTTCGGGGCACCTGGACCGGTGCAGCACCTGGACCGGTGCACCCTGGGCAACGGCTAACAACTTTCCTTCGGGGATCTTGTTAGCCGTTGGCGAAATTCCTGGCGGGGGGGGGGCCTCTCTGCGATCCCTATGCCTCGGCATAGGGCGCAGCAGAGAGGCGGGGACTCGCACCGTCGCATCCTTGGCATGGGAGGCGGTGGTGCGAGTCAAGGCGGCCTCTCGTTGTCGAGCAATTAGCCATGCTCGACAATGGGAGGACCGGGGAGGTGGTCCCTCTTCTGTTCGCAGGGGGGGGGACCAAGGAGCGGGGGAGGGAGTGTCTTATCGCTCCCTCGCTCCAGAGGGTGGGGCGATGTCCAGGAGTAAGCGGCATCGCCCCTGGTGAGGGAGGGGCTTAAAAACCCCTCCGGGAGGGGGCTTTATACACCCCCCCCCGAGGAGGAGCGCGCGCCGTCGCCTTTGGTCGGAGGGGCGACGGTGGCGCGCTAGTGGGCAGCAGGCGGCTGCAGGATCGGCCTCTCACCGTCGATTCGTTGCGGTCGTCTCGACGAGGAGAGGCCCGGGGAGGGGGGGGGCGGGGGAGAGAGATTGCCATCCTCTCGCTCCTCCGCTCCAGAGGGCGGGGGCGATGCCCCGTTATAGCCCCGGGGCATCGCTATCGCTCTCGCGAATGAAGGAGGGGCTTTGTACACCCCTCCGGGGAGGGGGCTCTATACACCCCCCCCCCGTGGAGGATCGCGCCGACGTCTCTGAGGGCCGGAGGCGGCGGTGCGAGTGGCAGCAGGTGGCTGCAGAATTGGCCTCTCACCGTCGACCGTCTTGCTAGGAGCGCTCGACGAGGAGAGGTCTGGGGAGGGGGCTTTATACACCCCCCCCCCGTGGAGGAGCTCGCGCCGTCGTCTCCCTGCCTATTGCGGCAGACAACGGCGCAAGCTAGGGGCGGGGGAAAGAGAACGGAGTACTCTCTCTCCCCCACTCCTGAGGGCGCGGTGACGGAGCCGGGATTAAATTCCTGACTCCGTCCCTGCGGCGGGGACTCGGGGCGCTGGATGTGGGCCATCCAACGTCCCTGAAAACAGGGTCCCCCAGAGGAGTTGGTGCCCCAGATGTTCCGGGGCATCACTCGAGGAGGAGGAGGGGCTTTATACACCCCTCCGGGAGGGGGCTTTATACACCCCCCCCGAGGAGGGCTCGCTCCTGCACGGAGCGAGCAACAGCGCAAGCGGGGCTGCGGAGAATGCGCAAGCGGGCCCGCGGCCCCGCTTCCAGCTGAGTAGGCGGAACATCGTGGAGGTTTTAGTCGGTATGGGTGCCCCTTCCGGGCATCGAGCCCGACACTACCCGTGGCCGACCCAGCCGCGGGTGTGCGTAAATGCATTTCCCCCACGTTAAAAAAAAAAAAAAAAAAAGGTTTCCTTCGGGGATCTTGTTAGCCGTTGGCTGAATTCCTGGCGGGGTCTCTCTGCGATCCCTATGTCTCGGCATAGGGCGCAGCAGAGAGACGGGGAGGGGGCGATGAAGGATCGCCCCAGCGGACCTTCGGGTCGTGGGATGGCCGGCCTTCAAGGCTGGCGGCGCGGCAGGGAGGGTCAACTCGGCCACCCTGTCGGGCACTTCGGGACGGTGCAGTTCTGTCTGCAGAGAGGGCCTTCGGGCCGGGGGATGGCGGACCTTCAAGGTCTGCGGCGCGGCGGGGAGGGTCAATTCGGCCGCCCCGTCGGGCTCGCTGGTGGAAGCCAGTGTTTTGTGTGTGTGCTTGTGTGAGAGTTTGTGCGTGTGTCTTCAAGGCAGCCGGGCCTTTATGCCGGCACCCAAAACCCATGGCAGATTCAAAGAGACTAGTAAAACTACCCCAGGGAGGTAAAGCCGGTAACGGACAATCCTTCCCTCCTCCGGGAGGCTGCCCCTCGTATTCTGGGGGGGGCAAGAGTCGCCATTCGTTGAGTACAGTCGAGATTGTGGAGTGTCCCAAGAGGGACGAGAAGAGGACGTCATTGAGGAGAGAGCCCGCTCTGGACTCCGACGACTATTCGTCGGATTCCAGACCCGGCTCCGCGATGAGCATTGCGTCATCAGGACGCAAGAGGAGGAACAGCGGCGGTGGAAGTGGCTCAGATTCCGACGGGGATCGGGGCTCTAGACCACCAGCCGCTAGGAGAGGAAGAGGTCGCCCTCCAACCACGGGCCAATACGTCGGGCTCGCCAAGGCGAAGGCGGAGTTGAACGCACTCAAGCGTGAAGAACTCCGCCTGCAGGCCGAGGCGGACCTGGCGAACTACGTCCGGGAGGACAGAGAACGGAGGAAAGCTCGCACGTTGACGAGGACCGGGAGCGATTCTGGCCCCAAGTCAAGTCACGAGCTAGTGAGCGCTGTTGCAGACAGTCTCACTGTCATCACGGAGGTCGCGACGAAGTCGTCGAACCTTAAGGGGACACTAGTCCGGAGCCTTAAGGACGCGGCGGCTTCGATCCGGGAGGCGGTCACGGAGTTGTCTTCACTCTCCGTGTCCGATGAGAACCAGCTCCTCCAGGCCGACAACGCTCGGCTGAAGGCGGAAGTGGGCGATCTCCGTAAGGAGGTCGCTCAGATGAAGCTGGATATGGAGGAGCTGAAGAGGGCACAGAGGCAGACGGTGGCTCCCTCGGTCGTTCGCGAGAGCGTCGAGGTCGAGCCGATCCGTCCTGCCTCGCAGACACGGCGTGGAGGCGGAGCGATCCGCCGAAACGCCCCACCGGACAAGGACGGAGACGAGTTCGAGCGGGACATCATGGTGAAGGTGGGGACCATGATGAACGCTCGGCTCGAGGCGCTGGCACGCAGGCTTCCTCCGGAGCCGCGTACCCGGCCCCCACTAGCAGCGGACAAGAGGCAGGGTAAGGCAGCCACAGCTGCGGCCCCTGCCCCTGTGCCGGCAGTCGGGGAGCCGAAAAGGACTCGGAAAAGGAAGAAGAAGAAGAAGAAGAAGGTCGGCGCTGGTCCTTTACAACCAGCGTCGACGAAACAGTCTCAAGCGCGACCATCAGCGCCCAAGACCACGGAGAAATGGAGCGATGTGGCGAAGCGTGGCAAAACCAATGGGTCTGGTGCGGTGCAGAGGGCACCGCAGACCAGGAACCCGGCGGCAAAGCTGCGCCCGCCACGTACGTCGGCTGTCGTCCTGACTCTCGAGCCTATTGCTCGGGAGAAAGGGTTCACATATATGGACGCGCTAAATAAGGCCAAATCGTCCATTGTCTTGACCGATCACGGCATATATACTTTTTTTCCATCACCGGCCTTGTCCAAGTACACAACGTTGTCGTTCGTCTCCAATTTTAATTCTTAAAAAGTGGTAAAAAGTTAATGAACCTGTGTAAAAGTTATATCAATAGAAACGTCTTTAAACATACTGTCGATTGCAGTTTAGTAAAGTTAAATTTGTTTAAAGTTGTGAGCAAAAAACTCAGTGTAAATAACGTGTTAACATTTTTAATAAATGAACTGTGGCGGTAGTGTCAAAATAAATGTATGAGGCTCATCGTCGTCATCATACTCATTCCTATAACAAGAAACAAGTCGTTATTTTCGGCACCGTCACGTACTTCTCGTTGGCTTCGACGGTATACGCATCGGCTGGCAAATCGTGGGATCGTGGTTCGGTCCTCGACGAGACTGATTGTGTTTTGCTTGTTAAATATTTATATTTGGAACGCAATGAGTTGCTCGGCTTGCAAAAGAGACATAGACTCCAGCCGCTACTTAAAATGTCATCAATGCTATCATAAATATCACAATGAGTGCCTTAATCTTAAGGCTGAACAGTTCCTCGCTTTAACCGCTGAGTATCTAAGTAACTGGACATGCCCATCCTGTAGCAACATAACTAAGCGAACTAAGTCGAATGTGGACACTCCGGTTCGTCAAACGCAGGTACCAACAACAACACATGATTCTATGAACATGTCCTATGAAAACCATGATCCATTTGGGATGCAATCTCCGACGTATCCGTGTGCTCAGCTAGCGCGTGTTGACACCGGCGTTACTATGGACAAAATAAGCGCTCTTTTGGATCTAAAACTAAACAACTCATTGTCGGTATTTATGAATGATTTTCGGAAGGTTCTTACGGCCGATGTTAAAAAACTGGTTCATTCAGAAATTAGCTCTTCAATGCAGCACCTTAAGGATGATTTTACGAGCACTACAAATTTCATTTGTGAAGAGCAGTCTTCCTTGAAACGTGACATAGAGGAGAAGTCTCGCACTATAAAATCTTTAGAAAGCGAAACATCATGCCTACAAAAAGAAATATCCATTCTGAACACGCGTATATCATCTATGGAACGAATGACCCGTTCTCAGAATTTGGAAATTCAAGCCGTACCTGAAAGCAAAAATGAGAATCCCATCGGGATATTTAATAACTTATGCAAAACATTAAACTTACAAATACACCTAGACCAAGTACATTCATGTCGCAGAGTGGCCAAACTAAATGCGAATTCTGACCGGCCCAGGAACCTCCTTGTTACCCTCACAAACCCTCGCTTGCGTGATACTGTACTATCTGCTAGTCACCGCTATAATAAAGCTCATAAAGATGACACGCTAAATACTTTACATCTTGGTCTGACGTGTCAAAAGCAGAAAATATATATTACCGAGCACTTATCGCCTGAATGTAAGGCCCTTCACGCCGCTGCAAGGAAAGCAGCCAAAGAGAAATCTTTTAAATATGTTTGGGTGAAGTATGGCCGGGTATATTTGCGCAAGGACGACACTTCGGGCTGCATTTTAATCAAGAATATGGACTCTTTAGATAAGCTTGTATAATTTAAGTTATCTTTTATTTAATTTTTTTTTTTTATACTCAAGTATTTATATCCAGTACTTTTATTTTTATTTTTAATGGTTTTAATCTATTACCAAAATGTAAATCGTATCAGATCAAAAACCAGAGACTTTTATTTAAGCATAATTAACAGCAATTTCGATATTATATGCCTGACTGAGACAAACCTAAATAACAGTGTTTTTGATGCTGAATTATTCGATGATAGATATAATGTAGTAAGACGGGACAGGTATGAGTCTAATCTCCAAAAAACAGAAGGCGGAGGTGTCTTAATTGCGTTAAAAAAGCATATCTGTTTCATCCGTCAATCATCTTGGAACTCTGAAGTTGAAGATCTTTGGATTAGTATTTTACCTAATTGTAATAATGCCAAGGCTTTGAATATATGTGTTTGTTACTTGCCACCTGATTTGCCTCTTGAATGCAGTCGTAAATTTTATGACAATTGTCAAAAGATTATGTTACACACCACCCGGGATGATGAAGATTACCTTTTCATCGGAGATTTTAATACACCTGACATTCATTGGCATCAATCTGATAGCTGTAATTCTATGTTGCCTACACAAGCACGTGGTCTTAAGGCTGAACTGCTCTTAGAAACGATAACTTTATGTTGTTTGAAGCAGTTTAATAATATACCGAATAAAAATGGCAGATATTTAGACCTGATATTATCAACAGTAGAGCCTATACATGTCTGTGAAGCTGATCCAATTAGTCGTCTTGATTTACACCATCCACCTCTAGCATTACATATTGACACTATAAATACCCATATAAAATCTTTTAAGCCTTGTCAGAAAAAGCGACTCAACTTTTACAAGAGTGACTACCTTGAGATTGCAAGGGAACTTGGTCAGGTTAACTGGGAAGAGGTTCTTAATGATTCTAGCATTGATGTTATGATCGGAAACTTTTACGCTGAACTTAGAAGAATAATTACCAAACACACACCTCTCTCTCGAATGAAATCTGACCAGCCTTTCTGGTACTCTCATGCTTTAAGACGTTGTCTCAGCGAAAAATTAAAATATCATCAACGTTATCAAATCCACCACAATCCTCGGGACTACGATACGTTCTCTATGCTGCGGTCGAGGTGCAAAAAGCTGATTAATATCGATTACATTGCCTTTGCAACCTCAGTAGAATCTTCAGTGGAACACAATATCAAGCACTTCTGGCGATATGTTAAAAGCAAAAAGGGCTCCCACTCGATCCCTTTAACTATGAAGTACGGCAATCTTACGTGCTCTAATCAAAAAGACATTTGTGAACAGTTTTCTAATTACTTTAGTTCGGTATTCGAGCCAGCAGCATCCTCCTCTTCTGGTCAATCCACTCCAACCAAGCATTCTAATAATGTCATTAGTACTATCTCAATAACCCGAGCTGATATTCTACGTAAAATTTCAAATCTTGACTGTAATAAGGGCGCTGGCCCGGATGGCATTCCTCCAGTGCTAATCAGTAAATGTGCCAAAGAGTTAACTATTCCACTTCTCATCCTATTCAATACGTCACTCCAATCAGGCATTTTCCCCTCTGAATGGAAAACAGCTCATATAATACCCATTTTCAAGTCCGGAGACAAGTCTCGCTGTGAGAACTACAGACCTATTAGTATCTTGTCATGTTTGGGTAAACTATTTGAATCATTGGTTTATGACGTTCTTTACCATCACATCCATCCTCTGTTATCCCCTAATCAACACGGGTTTATCCAAAATCGCTCCACAACTTCAAACCTACTTGAGTACAAATACTTTTTGTGTAATGCATTTGCAAAAAGGCAGCAAGTAGACTGTGTTTACACAGATTTTTCCAAAGCCTTCGACAAAGTTAACCATGAACTCTTATGCACTAAATTGGCGGCTAATTACGGGGTACATGGTAATTTGTTGAGGTGGATTGAGTCGTATCTCAGCAGAAGAACACAATTAGTTGCAGTTAAAGGCTTTTTGTCAACATCTGTAGAAATAACTTCAGGAGTCCCACAGGGATCTCATTTGGGACCACTTCTTTTCATTGCGTTCATTAACGACCTCATTGACGTGATTAAAAGCTCTTGTTTATTATATGCTGATGATTTAAAATTTTATTCAACTGTCAGTAACTCCAAAGACTCTGAGGCTATCCAGAATGATATAGACGTGATTGATGTATGGTGCCAACGAAACAAGATGTTGCTGAACGTTAAGAAGTGCTTCGTTGTATCTTTTACAACTAAAACAAACAAAATTTTGCATAACTATAAAATTAAAGATCATTTGCTACAGAGGAAAGCAGTCGTACGAGATTTAGGCGTATATTTTGACGAAAAACTTTCTTTCCGAGACCATTATGATTATATCGTTAACAGAAGTACCCAACTTTTGGGCTTCATTTCGCGTACTACTAAGGGTTTCAAGAATCCAAAATGTTTTCTAACTCTTTATTGCACCATGGTCCGAAGTATTCTCGAATACTGTGCTCCCATTTGGTCTCCACATTACACTGTACATAGTGATAGGATAGAGCGCGTACAGAAGCGGTGTTTGAATATATTATGCCACAGGCTTGGTCTGAATCGCCAACTTCGGTCATATTCTGATAGACTCTCGAAATTTAAACTGCAGCCTCTCAAAACTCGACGTACACATTTTGACTTCATTTATCTTTTCAAAATTATACACTCTTTAGTTGACTCGCCTTTTCTGCTTTCAAAAATAAATTTCAATATTAAGCCAAGAGCTCGTCACCCTCATTTAAGTATATTCACACTTCAGGTATTTACTAATAACACCTCATTCTACAACCCTTTGGTAAGGATGTGTCGTCAGTATAACGACATCTTGAAGGAACACCACAGCTCAGTTGATATCTTTGACCAAAAACTACCAAAATTTAAAAGAGACGTTTTAGCTATCATTTCTGAACTTTAAATGTTTAAAGATTTTGCATTTAAGAAACAAATCGTACCATGAAAACATATTTAATTTTTTACTAACTACTTATTTTATTGTTTTGTTAATCGTGATGTGTACACATGTTTTGGGATGTAACCTAGCTCAAAATGTTTGTAAACTTTAATTTTTTTGTTCTTTTGTTGGTTATATTCTGTTTTGTGTGCCAAATGAATAAATAAATAAATAAATAAATACCGCCTCTAAGCTTCCGTATTTCGCAAGCTGGGGCGCGTATGCTGGAGATCAAGGGTCCAGACAGTGTCGACAAAGCCGACTTACTGGCGGAAAAGATAAGGGAGGTACTACCGGCGGAGTTCGTCCGCGTCACCAGGCCGTCGAAGTGCGCAGAAATGCGCATTTCCGGCCTCGACGACTCCGTCACTTCGGACGAGGTAGCGGAGGCGGTCGCGCGCATCGGCGGATGCTCGATCGACTCCATCAGGTATAGCGAGGTTCGCACAAACCTGATCGGAGTCGGCTCGATGTGGCTGAAGTGCCCGATCGCCGCCGCCAAGGAGGTAGCACTGGGGGGCACGCTGCTCGTAGGTTGGACCTCGGCAAGGGTCCACCTGCTAGAGCGCAAGCCCTTCGTGTGCTACAAGTGTATGGAAGTGGGACACGTGAAGGCGAAATGCCCGTCCCAGGTGGACCGCAGCGATAAGTGTTATCGTTGCGGACAGCCTGGGCACGTGGCCAGCTTATGCTCTGCCCCGGCTTGCTGTATGCTTTGCGCAGCAGCAAACCAAAAGGCGGATCACAGGATGGGAGGCAAGGGTTGTAACGCCCTCAAGCCCAAGCCCAAGCAGAGGTTGGGAGACGGAGCGAGGGTGGATCGTAAGACCACTTCGACTCCGGCCCGCCCTGCGAAGGCAAAGGCTAAGGACATGCCGATGTCTGTTGACCCTGGGCCTAGTGCCCCGGGTCCGGGACGTCGGTGATGTCGGGATCGGCGGGTGACGAACGGAGGTTCGTCGTCCGCACGCCAATCGATCCCCCAAGCGGGTCGGCGCACTGGGTGCCTGGTGCGCTGATACCGAGAGGGCACGTCCTGACGAGGACGTAAGGAAGAGTGCCGCGCCTGCGGGCTGTGGCTGCCGCGGACAGGGATACGGAGGAGTCGTACCACGTACCCGCGTCCCTGTCGCGATCGCGGAAGAGAAGGGGCACCCCAGGTTTTTAGTGAGTATACCGCCTCACTTTAGGAGGTGGGAGTCTCACATATCCTCCGGCTCCCCCCGGGGCTGGAGGAATCCGTAATTTGGATTTTCCTGGGTTAAAAAAAAAAAAAAAAAAAAAAAAAAGGTTAGGTTAGGTTAGGTTAGGTTAGGTTAGGTTAGGTTAGGTTAGGTTAGGTTAGGTTAGGTTAGGTTAGGTTAGGTTAGGTTAGGTCGGGGTGCAATGCCAGGATACCTCCACGTTGCCTCGGGTGCTGCAATTCCCTCTTAATGCTTGCATTCGGGGGGAAGGGCAGCACCTGGACCGGTGCACCCTGGGCAACGGCTAACAACTTTCCTTCGGGGATCTTGTTAGCCGTTGGCGAAATTCCTGGCGGGGGGGGGGCCTCTCTGCGATCCCTATGCCTCGGCATAGGGCGCAGCAGAGAGGCGGGGACTCGCACCGTCGCATCCTTGGCATGGGAGGCGGTGGTGCGAGTCAAGGCGGCCTCTCGTTGTTGAGCAATCAGCCATGCTCGACAATGGGAGGACCGGGGAGGTGGTCCCTCTTCTGTTCGCAGGGGGGGGACCAAGGAGCGGGGGAGGGAGTGTCCTATCGCTCTCTCGCTCCAGAGGGTGGGGCGATGTCCAGGAGTAAGCGGCATCGCCCCTGGTGAGGGAGGGGCTTAAAAGCCCCTCCGGGAGGGGGCTTTATACACCCCCCCCGAGGAGGAGCGCGTGCCGTCACCTTTGGTCGGAGGGGCGACGGTGGCGCGCTAGTGGGCAGCAGGCGGCTGCAGGTTCGGTCTCTCACCGTCGATTCGTTGCGTCCGTCTCGACGAGGAGAGGCCCGGGGAGGTAAGGGGCGGGGGAGAGAGATTGCCATCCTCTCGCTCCTCCGCTCCAGAGGGCGGGGGCGATGCCCCGTTGTAGCCCCGGGACATCGCTCTCGCGAATTGAGGAGGGGCTTTGTACACCCCTCCGGGGAGGGGGCTCTATACACCCCCCCCCCGTGGAGGAACTCGCGCCGTCGTCTCCCTGCCTATTGCGGCAGACAACGGCGCGAGTTAGGGGCGAGGGAAAGAGAACGGAGTACTCTCTCTCCCCCGCTCCTGAGGGCGCGGTGACGGAGCCGGGATTAAATTCCTGACTCCGTCCCTGCGGCGGGGACTCGGGGCGCTGGATGTGGGCCATCCAACGTCCCAAACAGGGTCCCCCAGAGGAGTTGGTGCCCCAGATGTTCCGGGGCATCACTCGAGGAGGAGGAGGGGCTTTATACACCCCTCCGGGAGGGGGCTTTATACACCCCCCCCCCCCGAGGAGGGCTTGCTCCTGCACGGAGCGAGCAACAGCGCAGGCGGGGCTGCGGAGAATGCGCAAGCGGGCCCGCGGCTCCGCTTCCAGCTGAGTAGGCGGAACATCGTGGAGGTTTTAGTCGGTATGGGTGCCCCTTCCGGGCATCGAGCCCGACACTACCCGTGGCCGACCCAGCCGCGGGTGTGCGTAAATGCATTTCCCCCACGTAAAAAAAAAAAAAAAAAAAAAAGGTTAGGTTAGGTTAGGTTGGGGTGCAATGCCAGGATACCTCCACGAAACCCCGGGTGTTGTAGTTCCTCTTGAATGCTTGCATTCGGGGGGAAGGGCAACACTTGGCTCGGTGCACCCTGGGCAACGGTTAATAACTTCCTTTCGGGGATCTTGTTAGCCGTTGGCTGAATTCCTGGCGGGGGTCTCTCTGCGATCCCTATGCCGTGGCATAGGGTGCAGCAGAGAGACGGGGAGCGCGCGGTCACAGCCTGTGACCATGCGCAGGACTTGCAACGGCGCCCTGGACAGTCCGGGAAGCGGCGGTGCAAGTCGGGGGGCTCGCGTCGGCGTCTCGGCCATATGCCGAGTAGCGGCGACGCGAGCGAGCAGCTTTGCTGCAGCGGACCTTCGGGTCGCGGGATGGCAGGCCTGCAAGGCCTGCGGCGCGGCGGGGAGGGTCAATCCGGCCACCCCGTCGGGCAGTCAGAGGAAGCAGTTTTGTCTGCTGAGGACCTACGGGTCGGAGTGTGGTGCTGTGGCGAAAGCCGGCAGCGTGGAGTAGTCCGCACAAGCTACTCTCCCGGCAACCTTGATGCCTTCCGCAACAACCCTCGTTGCGTGATAAGAGGATACGTGGGGGTATTCAAGGCCCGAAGGGGGCTTGCCTTAACTGGCCGGCCCCAGAGAGAATGGAAAACTCGACATAAACCCGTGAGAACACACGTAACACCCTGCGGATACCTGGGGACCTCCGCAGTATGTACCCTTGTCCCCCGGAATGGGAGTAACCCGGGGGATCGACATTTATATCGGCCCGACTCGTGGGAACAACAAATGATGTCCAATGAAAACAAAAAACCCAAACATGTAAATGTTAAATATAGCAGTGGGGCGCCGGGCGCCAAAGAGGGGAACAGCGAGCAAGACTGCTTGCTGTTCAAAAGTCTTTCGGAGTCATCCGATTCCGATGTGAGCCTGAAGACTGTGTCTTCAGGCTCACAAAGTGGTGGGCTCTGGCGAAAACGCCACAGAGCAGCAGACGACGGGGACACCTCGGACGAGGTGTCCACGCCGAAGATAGCGACGGCGCGGCGCGGACGAGGCCGCCCGCCAACAACCGGGCAGTACGTCGGCCTGGCGAAAGCCAAGGCCGAGCTGAACAAGGCCCGAGAGGAGGAGTTGCGCCTAATCGCTGAGAAGGAGATGGCAGAGGATCTGCAGAAGAAAAAGGAGGCGAATATCGCCTTCTTTAAGAAGGCAGGCCCGGATCCTCTGCCAGAGGAGGAGGTGCGAGGGAGAGATGCCGCCCAACTTGAGTGGATGGTGCTGGACTCCGTGGACACAATAACTAAGATTGCCGCGAAGTCCAGCAACCTGAAGGGGACTTATGTCAAGGCCCTCAAGAAAGCGGCGGGCATCATTCGAGCCTCCTTCGAGGAGACAAAGGAGAGGGCCATGACGGAAGAGGTACGCCTCCTCGTCGCGGCCAACAAACAGCTCACGTCGGAGCTTAAACAACTCCGCCGTGAGATGGAGGAGATGCGAGCCTCCCAGCAGAGGCCAACAACCGTCCCGGCTCCGCCGGTGCGGCCAGCGGTGGCAGTGCAGCCCCCAGCTCTCGAAGACGTGCTGCAAAAGGTCATGGTGCAGGTGGGCACCATGATCAGCGCACGTTTCGAGGGCTTGGAAGATCGGCTTCTCCCGGAGAAGCGCCTCAGGCCGCCACTGGCCGCCGACAGGCGAAGAGAAGAAGCGGAACGCGCACCGAGCACGTCGACCGCCCCCCCCGCACCGGCAGTTGAGCCGCAGCCCGGCCCATCCAAAGCCGCCAAGCCCAGGAAGGGCAAAGGCAAAGGCAAGGGTGGGCCTGCTCCTGCCGTAGTGCCAGCACCGACTCCGGCACCGCCTCCACCAGCACCGATGGCCTGGACTGAGGTGGTGAAGAGGTCGAAGAAGAAACGCACCGAAGCCCCTGGCCCTGCGAACCCCCGGCCCAGATCGGCGGCCCCGGAGCGAGCCCAGGTTGTGAGAGCAGTGAGGAAGCCTGCTCCTCCCACAACCCTGAAGGCAAAGGCGGCCAAACTCCGCCTCCCCCGCACTGCAGCCGTGGTCATCACACTGCTGCCGGGGGCGGAGGAGAAGGGCTTGACCTACTCCAAGGTGCTGGCAGAGGGCAAGCGATGCGTCGACCTCGGCGCTCTAGGAGTTCCCCCCCTGAGGATGAGGACAGCAGCGACAGGGGCCCGCATCCTCGAGGTCCCTGGGGCTGAAAAGTCCCAGAAGGCAGACTCCCTGGCTGAAAAGCTAAGGGAGACCTTCCAGGGGGTGGAAGAGATCCGGGTCTCCAGGCCGGTCACCATGACGGATATGCGGGTGAGTGGCCTGGACGACTCGGTCAGCGCCGAGGAGCTGGCAGAGTCTCTTGCCAAGGCTGGAGGGTGTCCGACCCAGGAGGTAAAGGTCGGCACCATCAAGGCGGGGCCGAGGGGCATGGGGTCTGCGGTAGTGCGCTGCCCCACAACAGCAGCCAAGACTATAGCGGCTGGAGGACGGTTGCTCGTCGGCTGGGTCTCGGCCCAAATACAGATACTGGACGCGAGACCCCGCCGATGCTATCGGTGCCTTGCACTGGGCCACGTTAGGGCCCAGTGCAAGTCAGAAGTTGACCGCAGCGATGAATGTCATCGCTGCGGTCAAAAGGGCCACAAGGCCAGCGATTGTGCCGCCCCCCCACACTGCACCGTTTGTGCAGCTGTGGGCAGGGCCGCAGATCACCTCTCCGGGGGCAAGGCATGCGCCAAGCCCCCGACGAAAACAGAGCCGCGACGCAAGTCCGCTGCGACTGAGGCCAAGGCCAAGTCACAGCCGACTCCCTCCGTAGCAACGGAAAAGGCGGTGCGCATGGAGGAAAGTTAGTATGCCACTAACTTTCCTCCAGGCGAACATCAACCGCTCTGCCCGGGCCCAGGATCTTTTGCTCCAAGCCCTGGCAGAGCGGTTGATAAAAATCTGCGTGGTCGCCGAGCCCTACCGTGTTCCGCCCAGGTCCGATTGGGTGGGGGACCTGGACGGCTTGGTGGCAATCACGGCCCAATCGCCGGCCCGGTCTCTTCCCTTGAAGGCGATGGCTGGAGGCCGAGGATACGCCGTGGCAAGTGTGGGGGAGATCGTGATTGTGGGGGTGTACCACTCCCCCAACAGGCCTCTCCACGAGCTCGAAGCCCTCCTCGAAGAGGTGGGCACGGTCGCGAGCAGAAACCGTCCCAGACCGGTTATTGTCCTCGGAGACCTCAACGCGAAGTCATCCGCGTGGGGATCTCCGACGACAGATGCGCGGGGTACTGCCGTCGCGGAATGGCTAACCGCGACGGGCCTGTGCGTCCTTAACCGGGGGACGGAGCACACGTGCGTGCGCCGATGGGGTGGCTCAGTGGTCGACGTGACCTTTGCCACCCCTGAGCTGGCACGACGCGTACGCGACTGGGAGGTGCTTGTGGACGAGGAGACGCTCTCCGATCATCGATACATTCGGTTCAGCGTCTCCTCGCCCACAACCTTCGTGGAGGGGCCTGTTGGGTCCGGCCCGAGGTGGGTCCTTAAACGCCTGGACTCGGAGGTGCTGCAGGAGGCAGCGATAGTCCAGGCGTGGAACGCCCCACCTGCGGAGCCGGTGAGTGTCGATGCCGAGGCGGACGAGCTTTGCGAGGCCATGGCGCGCGTGTGCGACGCAGCAATGCCCCGCGCCAGGGCCTCGCAGACCAAACGCCAGGTGTATTGGTGGTCGGACGAGATCGCAGAGCTCCGCCGCCGCTGCGTAGGGAGGCGCCGCCGGTACCAGAGGTACCGCCGCAGACGGCGCCGAGAGACGGAGGAGCTGGACCACTTATACACCGCCTACAGGGAGGCATCGAAAGCCCTCCGTGTCGCCATCGACGAGGCCAAGGCTAGGGCCTGGCGGGAGCTGCTGCAGACGCTTGAGCTGGATCCGTGGGGAAGGCCGTACAGGTTGGCGAGGCAAAGGCTTCGCCCCTGGGCACCCCCGGTGACCTCAACGCTCGCGCCTGCAGTCCTGCAGCAGGTGGTCGAGGGACTGTTCCCTGCGGCCCCAGGGACCGAGTTCGTCCCTCCCACCGCGGTGGTCGATGGCGAAACGGAAGGGCTTGATTCACTCAGCTCCCCTTCTGAAGTCTCGGAAGGGGAGCTGGGCGCAGCCATCCTCAGGATGAGGGCCAAGAACACGGCGCCGGGCCCAGATGGCATACACGGTCGCGCGTGGGCCCTCGCTGAGGATGCTCTAGGGCCTCGAATAAGGGCACTGTTCGGCCGCTGCCTCGAGGAGGGGAGGTTCCCCCGGCGGTGGAAGGGGGGCAGGCTCGTCCTCATTCGTAAGGATGGGCGCCCTGAGGACGAGCCTGCGGGTTACCGTCCAATCGTGCTGCTTGACGAGGCCGGCAAGCTATTGGAGCGGGTGATTGCTGCCCGCCTCGTCAAGCACCTGGAGAGGACTGGTCCCGACTTAGCGGAAGAGCAGTACGGGTTCCGGAGAGGTCGCTCGACGCTGGATGCTATTGCACGCGTCCGCGACCTCTCCGTCGAGGCGTGCTCCAGTGGCGGCGTCATGTTGGCGGTGTCTTTAGACATCGCCAACGCCTTTAACACGCTGCCGTGGAGCACAATTTTGGAGGGGCTGAGGTATCACAGGATACCTCAGTACCTGCAGCGCCTCGTCGGGGACTACCTCTCCTATAGAGAGGTAGTCTTTCCAACGACGCAGGGAGAGGGACGTAGCCCCATGACGCGCGGCGTTCCACAGGGGTCTGTTTTAGGGCCTCTTTTGTGGAACGTCGGGTATGACTGGGTCCTTCGGGGCGCTAACCTTCATGGCGTCGGCGTCATTTGTTATGCCGATGACACGCTGGTTACCGCCCGGGGAAGGACTTTCAGAGACGCGTCCATCCTCGCCACCGCCGCAGTTGCTGCGGTGGTGGCCAGGATCCGACGGCTGGGCCTGGAGGTGGCGCTCCACAAATCCGAGGCCATATGTTTTCATTGTCCTCGGGGGGCGCCACCTGCAGGCTCCAACATCATCGTGGGGGGAACCTCCATTGCTGTCCGCTCGTCGCTCAAGTATTTGGGCGTCGTGCTTGACAGCAAATGGAGGTTCGGAGAGCATCTGCGGCGGCTGTCCCCCAAACTTATGGGGACAGCCGCCGCATTGAGCCGGCTACTCCCGAACCTGGGAGGCGGAGGGGGCACCTGCCGCCACCTTTACATGGCGGTAGTGAGATCGATGGCCCTCTACGGCGCTCCGATCTGGGCCGGATCTCTGAATCCTCGGGAGACCTCTACACTCCTGAGGGCTCAGAGAGTCATGGCGGTGAGGGTGTGCCGGGGCTATCGCACACTCTCACACGAGGTGGCCTGCATCCTCGCGGGCTCCCTTCCATGGGACCAGGAGGCGGACGTCCTGGCAGCCGTGTACCAGCGAAGAGCCCGCGCACGGACCGAAGACCTGCGGCCTACGCCGCAGGAGGTCGCGCACTGGCGCACGGAGGCCAGGACGGCTGCTCTGGTGGCATGGAAGGAGCGGCTCCCGCTGGGACTCACGCGGAGGGGGGCTGGAGCACAACGCCTTATTGAGGCGATCCAGCCCGTACTCGAGGAGTGGGTCCAACGGGAGCACGGAGCCCTGACCTTCCGCCTGACGCAGGTCCTCTCGGGGCACGGGTGCTTCGGGAGATACCTGTGTAACGTGGCAAGGCGGGAGGCGACCCCGGCATGCCTCCGGTGCGACTGTGCAGAAGATACTGCGCAGCACGTGCTGGAGACGTGCCCGGGTGAGGAGGAGCCGCGACGGTCCCTAGTCGCGGTCGTGGGGACAGACCTTTCGTTGCCGACCATCTTGAGAAAGATGCTCGACGACGAGAGGTGCTGGGAGGCCATGGCCTCCTTCTGCGAGACTGTTGTTTCTCAGAGGGAGGCCGAGGAGCGGGAGAGAGAGAGAGACCCTCTCGCTCCCCCGCTCCGGAGGGTGCGGACACGGAGACGGGCTAACCGGGCCCGGACTCCGTCTCCGCTAGGAGGACCTGGGGCGCCGGATGTGGGGACATCCGGCGTCCCACACTAGGGATAAGGTCCTCCAGAGTGGAGTCGATGCCCTTCATGTTCCAGGGCATCGCTCGAGGAGAAAGGAGGGGCTTTATACACCCCTCCAGGGAGGGGGCTCTCTACACCCCCCCCAGAGGAGGGTCCGCTGATTTACACAGCGGACAACAGCGCTGGCAGGGCCGCGGAGCATGCGCAAGCGGACCCGTAGCCCTGCTACCAGCTGAACAGGTGGAACATCGTGGAGGTTTTAGTCGGTATGGGTGCCTTACTGGCATCGAGCCCGACACTACCCGTGGCCGACCCAGCCGCGGGTGTGCGTAAATGCATTTCCCCCACGTTACAAAAAAAAAAAAAAAAAAAAGGTTAGGTTAGGTTGGGGTGGGGTGCAATGCCAGGATACCTCCACGAAACCCCGGGTGTTGTAGTTCCTCTTGAATGCTTGCATTCGGGGGGAAGGGCAACACTTGGCTCGGTGCACCCTGGGCAACGGTTAATAACTTTCCTTCGGGGATCTTGTTAGCCGTTGGCTGAATTCCTGGCGGGGTCTCTCTGCGATCCCTATGTCTCGGCATAGGGCGCAGCAGAGAGACGGGGAGGGGGCGATGAAGGATCGCCCCAGCGGACCTTCGGGTCGTGGGATGGCCGGCCTTCAAGGCTGGCGGCGCGGCAGGGAGGGTCAACTCGGCCACCCTGTCGGGCACTTCGGGACGGTGCAGTTCTGTCTGCAGAGAGGGCCTTCGGGCCGGGGGATGGCGGACCTTCAAGGTCTGCGGCGCGGCGGGGAGGGTCAATTCGGCCGCCCCGTCGGGCTCGCTGGTGGAAGCCAGTGTTTTGTGTGTGTGCTTGTGTGAGAGTTTGTGCGTGTGTCTTCAAGGCAGCCGGGCCTTTATGCCGGCACCCAAAACCCATGGCAGATTCAAAGAGACTAGTAAAACTACCCCAGGGAGGTAAAGCCGGTAACGGACAATCCTTCCCTCCTCCGGGAGGCTGCCCCTCGTATTCTGGGGGGGGCAAGAGTCGCCATTCGTTGAGTACAGTCGAGATTGTGGAGTGTCCCAAGAGGGACGAGAAGAGGACGTCATTGAGGAGAGAGCCCGCTCTGGACTCCGACGACTATTCGTCGGATTCCAGACCCGGCTCCGCGATGAGCATTGCGTCATCAGGACGCAAGAGGAGGAACAGCGGCGGTGGAAGTGGCTCAGATTCCGACGGGGATCGGGGCTCTAGACCACCAGCCGCTAGGAGAGGAAGAGGTCGCCCTCCAACCACGGGCCAATACGTCGGGCTCGCCAAGGCGAAGGCGGAGTTGAACGCACTCAAGCGTGAAGAACTCCGCCTGCAGGCCGAGGCGGACCTGGCGAACTACGTCCGGGAGGACAGAGAACGGAGGAAAGCTCGCACGTTGACGCGGACCGGGAGCGATTCTGGCCCCAAGTCAAGTCACGAGCTAGTGAGCGCTGTTGCAGACAGTCTCACTGTCATCACGGAGGTCGCGACGAAGTCGTCGAACCTTAAGGGGACACTAGTCCGGAGCCTTAAGGACGCGGCGGCTTCGATCCGGGAGGCGGTCACGGAGTTGTCTTCACTCTCCGTGTCCGATGAGAACCAGCTCCTCCAGGCCGACAACGCTCGGCTGAAGGCGGAAGTGGGCGATCTCCGTAAGGAGGTCGCTCAGATGAAGCTGGATATGGAGGAGCTGAAGAGGGCACAGAGGCAGACGGTGGCTCCCTCGGTCGTTCGCGAGAGCGTCGAGGTCGAGCCGATCCGTCCTGCCTCGCAGACACGGCGTGGAGGCGGAGCGATCCGCCGAAACGCCCCACCGGACAAGGACGGAGACGAGTTCGAGCGGGACATCATGGTGAAGGTGGGGACCATGATGAACGCTCGGCTCGAGGCGCTGGCACGCAGGCTTCCTCCGGAGCCGCGTACCCGGCCCCCACTAGCAGCGGACAAGAGGCAGGGTAAGGCAGCCACAGCTGCGGCCCCTGCCCCTGTGCCGGCAGTCGGGGAGCCGAAAAGGACTCGGAAAAGGAAGAAGAAGAAGAAGAAGAAGGTCGGCGCTGGTCCTTTACAACCAGCGTCGACGAAACAGTCTCAAGCGCGACCATCAGCGCCCAAGACCACGGAGAAATGGAGCGATGTGGCGAAGCGTGGCAAAACCAATGGGTCTGGTGCGGTGCAGAGGGCACCGCAGACCAGGAACCCGGCGGCAAAGCTGCGCCCGCCACGTACGTCGGCTGTCGTCCTGACTCTCGAGCCTATTGCTCGGGAGAAAGGGTTCACATATATGGACGCGCTAAATAAGGCCAAATCGTCCATTGTCTTGACCGATCACGGCATACCGCCTCTAAGCTTCCGTATTTCGCAAGCTGGGGCGCGTATGCTGGAGATCAAGGGTCCAGACAGTGTCGACAAAGCCGACTTACTGGCGGAAAAGATAAGGGAGGTACTACCGGCGGAGTTCGTCCGTGTCACCAGGCCGTCGAAGTGCGCAGAAATGCGCATTTCCGGCCTCGACGACTCCGTCACTTCGGACGAGGTAGCGGAGGCGGTCGCGCGCATCGGCGGATGCTCGATCGACTCCATCAGGTATAGCGAGGTTCGCACAAACCTGATCGGAGTCGGCTCGATGTGGCTGAAGTGCCCGATCGCCGCCGCCAAGGAGGTAGCACTGGGGGGCACGCTGCTCGTAGGTTGGACCTCGGCAAGGGTCCACCTGCTAGAGCGCAAGCCCTTCGTGTGCTACAAGTGTATGGAAGTGGGACACGTGAAGGCGAAATGCCCGTCCCAGGTGGACCGCAGCGATAAGTGTTATCGTTGCGGACAGCCTGGGCACGTGGCCAGCTTATGCTCTGCCCCGGCTTGCTGTATGCTTTGCGCAGCAGCAAACCAAAAGGCGGATCACAGGATGGGAGGCAAGGGTTGTAACGCCCTCAAGCCCAAGCCCAAGCAGAGGTTGGGAGACGGAGCGAGGGTGGATCGTAAGACCACTTCGACTCCGGCCCGCCCTGCGAAGGCAAAGGCTAAGGACATGCCGATGTCTGTTGACCCTGGGCCTAGTGCCCCGGGTCCGGGACGTCGGTGATGTCGGGATCGGCGGGTGACGAACGGGGGTTCGTCGTCCGCACGCCAATCGATCCCCCAAGCGGGTCGGCGCACTGGGTGCCTGGTGCGCTGATACCGAGAGGGCACGTCCTGACGAGGACGTAAGGAAGAGTGCCGCGCCTGCGGGCTGTGGCTGCCGCGGACAGGGATACGGAGGAGTCGTACCACGTACCCGCGTCCCTGTCACGATCGCGGAAGAGAAGGGGCACCCCAGGTTTTTAGTGAGTATACCGCCTCACTTTAGGAGGTGGGAGTCTCACATATCCTCCGGCTCCCCCCGGGGCTGGAGGAATCCGTAATTTGGATTTTCCTGGGTTAAAAAAAAAAAAAAAAAAAAAAAAAAAAAAAAAAAAAAAAAAAAGGTTAGGTTGGGGTGCAATGCCAGGATACCTCCACGTTGCCTCGGGTGCTGCAATTCCCTCTTAATGCTTGCATTCGGGGGGAAGGGCAGCACCTGGACCGGTGCACCCTGGGCAACGGCTAACAACTTTCCTTCGGGGATCTTGTTAGCCGTTGGCGAAATTCCTGGCAGGGGGGGGGCCTCTCTGCGATCCCTATGCCTCGGCATAGGGCGCAGCAGAGAGGCGGGGACTCGCACCGTCGCATCCTTGGCATGGGAGGCGGTGGGGCGAGTCAAGGCGGCCTCTCGTTGTTGAGCAATCAGCCATGCTCGACAATGGGAGGACCGGGGAGGTGGTCCCTCTTCTGTTCGCAGGGGGGGGACCAAGGAGCGGGGGAGGGAGTGTCCTATCGCTCTCTCGCTCCAGAGGGTGGGGCGATGTCCAGGAGTAAGCGGCATCGCCCCTGGTGAGGGAGGGGCTTAAAAGCCCCTCTGGGAGGGGGCTTTATACACCCTCCCCGAGGAGGAGCGCGCGCCGTCACCTTTGGTCGGAGGGGCGACGGTGGCGCGCTAGTGGGCAGCAGGCGGCTGCAGGTTCGGTCTCTCACCGTCGATTCGTTGCGTCCGTCTCGACGAGGAGAGGCCCGGGGAGGTAAGGGGCGGGGGAGAGAGATTGCCATCCTCTCGCTCCTCCGCTCCAGAGGGCGGGGGCGATGCCCCGTTGTAGCCCCGGGACATCGCAATCGCTCTCGCGAATTGAGGAGGGGCTTTGTACACCCCTCCGGGGAGGGGGCTCTATACACCCCCCCCCCGTGGAGGAACTCGCGCCGTCGTCTCCCTGCCTATTGCGGCAGACAACGGCGCGAGTTAGGGGCGAGGGAAAGAGAACGGAGTACTCTCTCTCCCCCGCTTCTGAGGGCGCGGTGACGGAGCCGGGATTAAATTCCTGACTCCGTCCCTGCGGCGGGGACTCGGGGCGCTGGATGTGGGCCATCCAACGTCCCAAACAGGGTTAGGTTAGGTTAGGTTAGGTTAGGTTAGGTTAGGTTAGGTTAGGTTAGGTTAGGTTAGGTTAGGTTAGGTTAGGTTAGGTTAGGTTAGGTTAGGTTAGGTTAGGTTAGGTTAGGTTAGGTTAGGTTAGGTTTTTTTTTTTTTTTTTTTTTTTTTTTTAAACCTGTCCGGATGCTAGACCCGGCCTGCGAGCTAATACCTCTAACAGTGGTCAGAGACTTTATTTTCTAGTAACAGTTTCTACCTAATAGGGATTTGGAATTGGGTTTGGACTTCCTAGTGTTTTTTATTTCCATCTCGTCATATTTTCATTGGTACAGATTTACATTATTTATATTATCAAGAGGTTGTAGTACATATTACTTCCTTATTCTATATCTAATTTGATTACACAGCTTTATAATATAATTTACACATTAGGGTTTTACATTTATTACTTATCATCTATTTAATTCTACTGAGGTTATTATCTAGGGTACATCTATACTTTACATACATATTGATTCTTATGCTGCATTAACATATACCAATTATACATTGTACAGCATTCTTATTTATCTAATTATTTAAATCTGTTACATTATTTACCTATTCTAGACATTATAACATTACTATATTTTAATATTATTGCATTACATCTTCTGAGCCACAATTAATGCAAGTTACAACCCTATCAATTTTTGCCGTGTTTTTAGCCTGTTTTATTTAAGGATGTCTACTATTTGTTTAAGGACTCTTTATTGGATGAGCATTTTGGCCATCAGCTGTAGCACTCAGAATCGAATCTAACAGTTCCTGGTGATTTCTATCCAGTTACGTCGTCTTGTACACCACTTAGTGTTCCAACTTGTTGCATTTTCTTACGAAATGTCTCTAGTTGCCTTTTGGTGTTCCAAGTCGTTTGGCCATTTACGATTTTGGTGTATCTGCCAGGTCCTGTAGTCCGATTTTCAGCAGCACTAGCAGGGAAATTAACACAGAATTTCCTCTTCCGCTTCACACTCTGCTTTACGTGCTTCTCACTATTCTGACCTAGATTTGCTTCAGTGACGACCTCAGCAATATGCTATGGTGGCTCTGGCCAGAGCCTCCCATTTTTGCCTAATACTGCAGTCGTCACTGAAGGCATTGTGCTCCGTGTGGTCTGACTTTGCTCGGACGCAGTTGCAGCACGTTGGGGGTACGCCCGCGCGCCAGTCCTCGCATTGGTGTTTTAGATGGGGGCCCCCACAGTGGCTGCATTTTTCTGTGGTTTCTGTACAGAAACGCCGGCCATGACCGTAGCCGAGGCAGAGCGAACACTGTACGAGCGGGGACTGGTCTGAAACCCTTACCCGCTGCAAGTCGATATGCACTGCCTCGGCCTCGATCAGGCGTCGGTACACCGCTGTGGAGACTCTCATGACCACATGATTTAATAGTGGGTTTCGGGTCTTTTTCCTGTAAATCACCTCGTATGTCTCTTTGTCCCTATCTAGGTCGCGGAAAACGGACTCGTTCTGTCTTATTAGTGCCTTAGTGATGTCCTCATTGGTATGGGATTGGAGAACATCTCTGAAGATCACCAGCGGGTCCTTGTTCTTCATTTCCTCGACCTTTAGATTTGTTGATTTACTTATCCTTTCTTTAAGTTTATCCCTTTCGTCCACTGTTTTACATCCTAGAATCACCCTACTGTCCTTTGCCTTTCTAATTTTCTCTACTCTTACTCCTCCCTCCTTAGCATTGACCACTTTTCTTATCCTGTCCAACACTTCCTCCCCCGTTTCCGTTTCATCGGTAGCAGTTACCGCAACTGAGTGCAGTGTTGTCTGTTCGAAGAATCTTCTTTTGGAGGGTGCAGCCACTATACTTGCATAAGTTTGTTTAGTTACTTTATCTGCTAGTATTTCTACTTTATCAGTATTTTCCTTGATTTGTATAGTGTGCTCTTCTAATTTTTTGATAATCTCATTCTTCATGTCTTCAATTTTATTATTGACTACTGTCATCTCTTCTCTGTCATCTGTGTGGATTTTTCCTCCATCCTCTATGAGGTCATTGAGTTCGTCAACCTGTGCTCTAAAAATGTCTCTGGTCTTTTCAGTATCCACCAGTTGCTGATTGAGTCGTTCAATCTCCATCTTCATCTTAGCTTTTTCCGCCTCCGACTCTCTCAGCATCCGGTAGATAGCTTCAGAGTTATTTAATACTTCCAACTTAATGCTCGTTTTGGTGTTTCTAGTGTTATGCATGTTGAACTCTATTCTTTTGAAACACTCATTGGCCTCGATGACCCGGGCGGAGTGTTTTATCTTTGGCACCTTTAATTCTGGTGCAGGCCCAGTTTTTATTTGAGATGTGTTTTCAAGGTTCGGTGTGCTAGCTCGGAACTCTGTCGATTCTCTCCTTGCTAGTGGATTGGGCAATTCCGGGCTCACCAGTTTTCTTTTGGGGGAGTGTGGCACCTTCGTCTGGGTTTCTGCCTTTTCAGCTACTCCAGAGCCGATACTCCTCCTCTCATTTTGGGATGGGGCTATATTGCCAGCTCCACCAGAGGGTCCTGCCCTATCAGTGATCCCTTCAGCCTTCGATGTGAAGGTCGTCTCTGCCCTGCTCGCCGGGTTTTCCGCCGTCTTTTTCGGGGTGTGAAATCCAAACATCTTGGATTTGTGCGGTAACAGGTTAGTCAAAAAGTAAAGAGTAAAATTGTAAAAGTTGTAAAAATGGTACTTATATTATATATGCTTAAATTGTGTTCTAATATGTTTATTTATTTTTCAGGTCCACTGGAGTGAAGCTGTATCGGGTGTCGTCTTATGCAGGTAAGTACACAGGTAAGTACACGTTAATATATACAATTATAATAAAATAAAAATTTTAGAGTTTTATTAATTTCAGCTCTATGTAAAGTAGAGTGAGTCTTAGTCAAAATTTAGTCTGTCAATTAAAATAGTTAAAATAGGTCGCGTCCAGCTCAATTGTAGCCCAGAAGGATGAAAATACAAAAACAAAATATTTTACAAGATAAATTTTTTGAGGGGGGAGGGGGAGATTATGTGTGGGAAGGGGGTATACAACAGTTATACAGGTTATTCTATACAAAAAGTGAATTTATAAATAAATATATAAATAAATAATTAATATATATTTACCAATCTATTTACAATTTTAATATCGCCAGATAATTTTACACAAAAAACAAAATGAAAAAAAAAAAAAAAAAAAAAAAAAAAAAAAAAAAAAAAAAAAAATTTTTGATAAGGGGGGGGAGGGGGGGATTTAATATATGGCTAAGAAGTACACAACGATTAACAATTTTTATATCACCAAAAAGAATTTTTACAAAAATTTTATTTTAATACAACTATACTTCCGAAAGTTTTACTTTTTGTATGGGACTATTATTTTTAACGCCAGAGGGAAGGGAAAAATTTTGAAAAATAGAGAATTTTATTATGACCGCACGAGATATCTAACCTCTGGTTAGATATCGTAGGTCGAGGTCAAAATTTGCGTAACTCCTACCGTTTCCAAGTTATTAGCAAAACAAAGTTATTTAATTAGTTATGCGGTTGGAAAAAAGTAGGTCACGTTAATTATTCCAAGCGCTTAAGTATTAAAAATCTAATTTTTTCACCAAAACGTACCTTACTATAGGGCCTACCCTTAAGCAAAAAATAAGGGTAGGTCGTCGCTGAAAATTTTGAATTTCGAATTTTTAAAAGAAAGGTCCAACCGCACAAAATTTTGAAAGGTTGTCTCCGGGCCAAATCTGCTCCTTTTTGAGTGCTGAAAACGCCTTCCTCTTCCGCTTTTGGTCCTCTCGAGGATGGCGTATTCCGAATTCCGCTGGCTGGCCTGGATGGGTGACCTCGTGACCACGTGGGACTTGTTTTTTTGCCGATATCTCCGCGATGGGGACCGGCAAAAATCTGATTCGACCACGTGGTCAAAGGCCTCCAGCAGGCCTTTCAGGTAGCACTCGAAAAAGTGGGGGTTACCGATGTGGTTCGCCCAGCGTAAATTTTTGAAGTTTTAAATTTTTGCACTTTTTCACTTTTTTGCTTATAACTTCCGAACCACTTCTCTTAGCAACAAACGGGTTTCACCACCGTATCGGCCGCGTCGACGCGCAACTTTTGATGTATAGCACGGCTTTCTACGCGCAAGAAAACCCAATTTTTCGATTTTTTCGCCGCGGAGCAACTTAGAAACGTGGTGTTTTCGACCGTGGTTGGGTCGCGACTCGGTTAGGTTAGGTTAGGTTAGGTTAGGTTAGGTTAGGTTAGGTTAGGTTAGGTTAGGTTAGGTTAGGTTAGGTTAGGTTAGGTTAGGTTAGGTTAGGTTAGGTTAGGTTAGGTTAGGTTAGGTTAGGTTAGGTTAGGTTAGGTTAGGTTAGGTTAGGTTAGGTTAGGTTAGGTTAGGTTAGGTTAGGTTAGGTTAGGTTAGGTTAGGTTAGGTTAGGTTAGGTTAGGTTAGGTTAGGTTAGGTTAGGTTAGGTTAGGTTAGGTTAGGTTAGGTTAGGTTAGGTTAGGTTAGGTTAGGTTAGGTTAGGTTAGGTTAGGTTAGGTTAGGTTAGGTTAGGTTAGGTTAGGTTAGGTTAGGTTAGGTTAGGTTAGGTTAGGTTAGGTTAGGTTAGGTTAGGTTAGGTTAGGTTAGGTTAGGTTAGGTTAGGTTAGGTTAGGTTAGGTTAGGTTAGGTTAGGTTAGGTTAGGTTAGGTTAGGTTAGGTTAGGTTAGGTTAGGTTAGGTTAGGTTAGGTTAGGTTAGGTTAGGTTAGGTTAGGTTTTTTTTTTTTTTTTTTTTTTTTTTTTTTTTTTTCCCTGTCCGGGCGCATGGTCCGGCCTGCGAGCTATTTGACCCTAACATTATCAGGGGTTGGGGTTCTTTGTTTATTAATTTGAACAACATTTAGCTTTTATTTCACTTACAGCTATCATATATCTATTAATCTTAGATCTAATACATTTTTCATCTTGGTATATCTATAACAAATTCTTAGTCTATTTATGTTTTCTTACAATTTACATCCTATTTTACATCTTTACACTTACTTGTAAGTCAACTTACATATATTAAACAATATATATAATTGACTTAATTATTTATCTCCTTATTTCTATTTATTACACTTGTACATATTTTAACACAATATTTTAAAAATTTGTCTCTGATCTCATCCTCTCTTATTATTTCTGCTATACTTTCAGATAAAATCTTATGATTTATTACCTGTTCCAGGTCAAAGCGACTTTGACCGTACATTGGGCAGTCTGTGATAACGTGAATTGGTGTTTCCTTTTTTGTTGTGTCACATGGACATGATGGGTTACTTTTCAGTTTGAAGCGGTGTAGGTACTCAGAGAACCCACCATGTCCAGTCATAATTTGTGTTATCGTGTTGTTTATATTGAGTGTCCTTATAATTTTGTAGGAATGTATGGCGTCAGGGAAAAAGAGTTTGGTAACCGAAGCAGTGTTTCCCGTTTTGTATCTTCTGTTCCATTCGTCAAGCGTTGCCAGTCTTATTTGGCGCTTGGCGAATGAAACTGGACATACATCATAACTGGGCCGGGTTTTGATGTTTAAGGCCGCATCCTTTGCAAGCTCATCTGCTCTCTCATTCCCTTTGAGTCCCGCGTGTGCCTTAATCCAGTATAAATGTACTTTTTTGTTTTGTGTCGTGCACTGTGTAAGTTTGTTACGGATGTTGACTACAAGGGGATTGAGAGAGCAGCCGCTTGCAAGGGCTTGTAGTGCTGATCTTGAGTCACTGTATACTCCGAAAGTTTCTTCAGAGCTTTTCGAAATCTCGTCCACTGCTTTCGATATGGCCAGCAATTCGGCCTGGTACACTGAGCAGTAGGATGATAGCTTAAATTTCCGGCCTTTGGTTTCCGTAGCATTTTTCCAAATGGATAAGGCTGCACCTACTTTGCCATCTATTTTGCTACCATCTGTGTACAGTTCGACTATTTGTCCGTTTTGTTCCACGAGCTCTTGTGTGTCCAGGTTCATGAATTGCAGGTCCATATTTATTGCTGGGTGAGGAGTATCAGCATAGGGGGTTCTCCGTTCGATCTCTCTATCTCCTAGTACCTGCTGGGACTCCCCTCTTCTCACTTTATACAGGGCAGCTGCCTCTTGTATCCTGAGATCGAGGGGAAGCATCCCAGCAAGAAGTAGTGCCGAGTTCAGAGAGACCGTCCTGTGAGCTTTGCAGATTTTTTGTGCGAATCCCCTCTGAACTTCGTTCAACTTTTTCTGAATATACAGTTTCTTTGTAGACTCTGCCCAGACTGATGCAGCATATGATATGATAGGCTCTATTGCGGCGACATAGATGGTTCTGACTATTTCAGGGTGGAGGCCCCAGCTGGCTTTTGCGGCTTTGGAAAGATGCTTATAGACGTTCAGCGCTTTTCTGCATATATATGCCGCGTGTGTTGCGAACGTTAATTTCTCATCTATCCAAAGCCCCAGAAGCTTCAACTCTTTAGATATGTTAATGGGGACCCCTCCCATGCTCAGGCGTGGGACATCATGTTTAAGTTTCCGGGTGAAGATCATGGCATTCGTCTTTTGCGGTGCGAATTTTAACTTATTCCTGATGCCCCACTCCTGGACAAAGGCGAGGGCACCATTTGCCTTTTGTTCCACCTCCAACGCTGTGTTGCCATCGAACAACAAAACTATGTCGTCCGCAAATGCTTGGCAATATTCTCCTCGTGTATGCAATCCTTTTAGTAATGGGTCCAATAAAATGTTCCATAGGATTGGTCCACCTATGGAGCCTTGCACGCAGCCTTTCGTTGTCTTCCTGGCCACTTCTTCGCCTGCGTACCTAACTCTGACCTTTCTATCCTCCAGATAATTGTCAAGTACTCTGCGTAGATTCAATGGACACTTTTCTTCCGCAAGTCTGAGTCTGATGGCCGGCCACCAAGCATTATCGAAGGCCCCCTCTATATCCAATGAAACGAGTGTTATAAGTTTCCTTTCTTTCAACTTATCTTTTATGCGGTTCATCAGGTCATAGAGGGAGTCTTCGGTGCTTTTTTGTGGTACAAAGCCATACTGGTAAGGGCTCATTTTTGGTACTAAGTGCCATTTGATTCTATTTATCAGCATTTTCTCCAGGACCTTTCCCATCACTGGCAATAGTCCTATTGGCCTGTAGGATTTCGGAACTGTGTAATTATCCCTACCTGGTTTTCTCAGAATTACTACAGTTGCCTCCTTCCAGGATGTTGGGAAATATCCCAATTGTAGGCATTTGTTGGCCAGCGATAGAAAAAGCCCTGGAGATAGCTGTATCGCTCTCTTGACAATATCCGCAGTCAGACCATCGGATCCAGGTGCCTTTTTGGGATTGAAGCTGTCAATGGCTGAATTGAGTTCTGCTGGGGTAAATGGTGGATCATTCTCTTCAGTATGATCCGCTACATTTACTTGTTTAGCCAGCGCTCTAATCCTTCTCTGTTCCGCATTATCTTCCTCTGCCTTATCCTCAGGATAAAACGTTTCTGCCAGAAGTAGCGCGGAACTTCTGCAATCCAATGTTTTGCCCTCGTTGGTAAGTGGAAGGTCTTCCTGACGTTTGGTGGTTCTTCCTATCACTCTGTAGATGCCTTCCCATACAGTCTCTCTGTCTTGCTTTTCACAGAACCCCTTCCAACTCTGTGTTTGTGCGTTTATCTCTTCCTGTTCATATTTTTCCTTTGCTTGCAGATACTCATCAACAACCCTCTCTCTACGGTGTGGCGCTGCACAGCGTATCCTGCGCTTTCTGGTGGCCACCTCCCTCTTCAACTTGGCGAGCTCCTCGGACTTCCACGATAGTTTGATTTTTTGTTTTTGTTTAAGTTTCGGTATACTTTTATTTGTCGCTTGTTTTACTACATTTATAAATTTATTAACTGTATTTTCCAAATCTTTTTTGTTTTCTATCTTATTAATATCCGTTGTATTTAATTTGTGTTCTTCTGACAGCTGTGTTAATTTCGTATGAAACCGACCCCAGTCTGCTTTTTTACTATTGTAAATTCTTGTTGTCCTCGTTATATCTAATCCTTTTGATTTTGTCATTTTAATTTTGCAAACTATCGTGTTATGATCCGAGGTGGTCATCCCTTCGTCAAGGGTCCAGGCTTCCACCAGATCGAGCAGGCTCGCACTGCAGGCCGTGACGTCTACAAAGCTGCTGTATACCTTTCCTCCTCGTACTGTAAAGAAAGTTGGAGAGGTGTTGTTATTAAGTATCTGCAAGTTCATGTCTTCAAAAGCTCCTGCTACTGCTTCACCCCTGACATCTGTTTTTGGGCTCCCCCACCATGCGCTCTTTGCATTTACGTCTCCTCCCAGGAGCACATATTGATGTTTGTGGAAGTGTCTAATAATCTTGTTGAGATGCAAGAGGTATGGCTCGATTGGTTTAGGGCTTTCGTAGGTGTCTGGCTCAAAGTATAGTTTAGGTTAGGTTAGGTTAGGTTAGGTTAGGTTAGGTTAGGTTAGGTTAGGTTAGGTTAGGTTAGGTTAGGTTAGGTTAGGTTAGGTTAGGTTAGGTTAGGTTAGGTTAGGTTAGGTTAGGTTAGGTTAGGTTAGGTTAGGTTAGGTTAGGTTTTTTTTTTTTTTTTTTTTTTTTTAACCTATCCGGGCGCGTGGCCCGGCCTGCGAGCTATTTTCCTCTGACAAGGGTCAGAGACTTTATTTTCATATTATTTTTATTTACTACAGGGATTTGGGTAGGGGTATGATTCCTAAATTTTATTGTTTTAATTCTAGTTATTTCTGGAGGAGGATTACATTTCCGCTTTTCGAACATGGGGGTTAAGTTCTTAGCAATTTCTTTACAAATAACAATTTTTAGTTCTATATGTATCTTAACTTGATTTTTAACTTGATTTATACAAATTAACTTTTCTTTTGCTTATTTAGTTATTACAATTCGAGTGTTATCTTATACAGGTTTATATCTAGTTCTTACGTACTAACTTATTTTTATGCTGTATTAATATATACTTAATATATACTTTCAGCATATTTATACATCTATATGCTTACTATTACAATTTTTATTACCTATTTTATAAACTATCATATTTTTACTTTGTGGTTTTTTATCTTTCTGGGCCATGACAAACATCTTTTTAATTCTATCGAATTCTGGTAGGCAGTCCGTAGCTGAATTCTTACGTAACTCAGGCACCTCTACTGGAGAGTCACATGTTTTGGTACCGATCAATTTTTGCTTGATGAGCTGTTTAAAGTTTACCAACTTGTGTATTTTCCAATGAAAATTACTTCGGTTGCCTTTGTATTTTTTTCGGCTCATCTTGCCTGTGTCCTTTTTTAGAAGGGCCAACCAACTTTGCGACCCCATTGAGAGGGCGGTAGTCATTAGGAGGCTGGTGCACGTAGTCTCCCGTTCCATTCTACTGCCTGCTTTACAGCCTGGGGTAGCCTTCACAACGCCTTCAGCAGTAGGCTATGGTGGCTCTGGCTAGAGCCTCCCATTTCCTTCTTACCGTACATTCCTCGCTGAAGGCGTTGTGTTCCACTCTATCTAGTTTGGCATGTACGCAGTTACAGCAAGTTGGGGTCCCCCCAGCCAGCCAATCCGCACACTGCTGCTTCATGTGGGGACCCCCACAGTGACTGCATTTTTCCCTCGCCTCATTGCAGAACCTTCGCCCATGTCCGTAGCCGAGGCAGAGCGAGCATTGCACCAGCGGCGATTGGTCCATGACCCTCACCCGCTGGAGGTCAACGTGCACTGCCTCGGCTTCCACCATTCGTCGATGTAGTTTCGGGGATACCCTTAAGACTACATGACTGCATAGCGGGTTCCTAGTTTTCTTTTTATAAGCTATTTCGGCTCTGTCATCTGTCGCATCAAGGCCAAGGAACAACGATCCATTCTGGTTCTTTAGTGCCTTCAGGACATCCTCGTTAGTGTTATATTGGAGGACGTCCTTGAGGATCACTAAGGGATCCTTATTTTTAATGTCCTCGACCTTGAGCTCTTTTGCCTTGCTAAGTCTATCCTTCAGTTTTTGTCTTTCCTCCACGGACCCACAGCCTAATATGACCTTGCTATCTTTCGCCTTTCTAATTTTCTCCACCTTGACTCCCCCTTCTGTGGCGTTTACGGCACTTCTGATTCTGGTCAGCACCTCTTCTCCTGTCTCTAGTTCGTCTCTCGACGTCACTATGACGGAGTGAAGCGCTGACTGTGCCGCGAACTGCCTCTTCGGGGTTGTCGCTACTACGCTGGCGTAAGTTTTCTTTATTACTTCCTCTCTTAGGGTTTCCACTGTCTCAGTATTTTTCTTTATTAGTTCTGCGTGTGGTTAGGTTAGGTTAGGTTAGGTTAGGTTAGGTTTTTTTTTTTTTTTTTTTTTTTTTTTTTTTTTTTTTTTTATTTTTTTTTTTTTTAAACCTGTCCGGGCGCTATGGCCCGGCCTGCGAGCTGCCTACCTCTAACATGGGGGTCAGAGACTTTATTTTCGTTAAATAATTTTTTACAAGGTCGGGATTGGGGTTTGGGTGTTTGTTTCTTTTTCTTATTTTACAAATCGTTTTGCAATGTTATGCTTACATTTACATATCGTCATTATTTTAATCTTAGCTTTCTTTCATTCCTAAAAATTGCTAGCCTGGGTTGCAAGATACATTTTCTTCTTGTTTATATACATTATTATTCTTATTCTAATTTTGGTTTAAACTTCTTTTAGTCCACTTATTCTAGTCACATGGTCCTATTCTGTTTACATTATTTTTGACATGTTGTTTACTAATTTGGTTTTACATTTTGAAGATTACAGTTTTAGGTATACATCTATTTGTTTTACAATCTATTTTATTTTACAATGCTGCCTAAATATATATTTACCATACATTTCCAGCATATTTGTACATCTTATTATTTATTGCTATTTTTTATTACCTATTCTATATAACATTCTTATTTATCGTTGTTTTGTGGTTTTTATCTTTAGGGGCCGCGACAAGTGCAGTTTTATTTTATCTATTCTATTTTGTGTTTGCTTACTTTTAATTTTGTTTCCGTTTGTTGATGGCCTTGGCATTGCGCATAGGATTTTACCTTGGTTTACATCCGTTTCAGCTTGGCGAAAATTGTGACACCTTTTTGTTCACCAACTTCAGCATTTTTCTACGAAACTGTCCTCCGTTGTTTCTGGTGTTTTATACTTGTTCGCCAATTTCATCATGGATTTTACCATTACAACGCCTTCAGCTGTACGCGATGGTGGCTCTGGCTAGAGCCTCCCATTTTCTTCGTATTGTACACTCATCGCTGAAGGCGTTGTGTTCCACGTTTTCTAGCTTTGCGTGGACACAGTTGCAGCATGTTGGGGTCCCACCCGCCAGCCAGTCTGCGCACTGCTGTCTCATGTGGGGACCCCCACAGTGGCTGCACTTCTCTTTTTGGTCCTTGCAGAACCTACGCCCATGCCCGTAGCCGAGGCAGAGCGAACATTGTACCAGCGGTGATTGATCCATCACTCTAATACGCTCCGGCCTCTACCATGCGTTTATACAGATTAGGAGACACCCTCAGAACTACGTGACTAGTGGATGGACTGCGAGTCTTTTTGCGGTACGCGACATCAATTCTTTCCTCCACCCTGTCCAGTCCATGGAATAGGAATGCGTTTTGTTTTAAAAGAGCCGTTACGATGTCCTCATCAGAGTTTTCCTGGAGGACATTCTTTAGTATAACTAGTGGGTCTTTGTTACTGATTTCTTCCACATTAAGATCTTTTGCTCTCCTTAACCTTTCTTTCAATCTTTCTCTTTCTTCCACCGTTTTACATCCGACAATCACTTTTCTATCTCTTGTCTTCCTTACTCTCTCTACATTTAATCCTCCTTCCTTCGCGTTCACCACATTCCTTATTTTATTTAATACCTCATCCCCCGTCTCCATTCCGTCTTTCGCAGTTACTGCCACAGAATGCAATACTGTGTGCTCGACGAAATGTTTTCTGGGAGGTGCGGCCAAAATACTCGCATACGTTTGTTTTTCCATCGTTTCTCTAAGTGCCTCCACCGTATCAGTGTTTTGCCTAGATTGCTGTACGTGTTCTTCCATCTTTTTTACTATTACATTCTTCATATCTTCGATTTTGTTGCTAAGTTCAATTATGCCACCTCTATCCATACCCTCTTTGTCTTGTTTACTTCTTTCCTCTATGATTTTATTAAGCTCTTCTACTTGTCTCTTATATTTGTCTCTCTCCTGTTCCGCTTCTTCTATCTGCTGTATTAAATTATCAAAATCTGCTACAATTAGTGCATTCGCATCGTCCGATTCTTTTAGCAGATAGAATAGGCGGTTGGTTTCTGACAAGACGGCGTCCTTAATAGTTGTTTTAATATTTCTAGAATTATTTATTTCTGTTTCTATTTTGTAATAACATTCTTTTGCTTGCATGTGACGGGTAAGGTAAACCGTTTTTTCTGGCTGTGATAATATGCTTGTTCCTGCCTCAGGTGTTTTTTCTGGGCAGCTTCTATTTTGATTCGGAGAGCTATGGGGTGTTGAAGTTTTTCTTTTTGAGGGTCCAGCCCTTCCAACGCTCGCAGACTTTTCCGTGTTGCTCTTCGGTGTATGAAACATGTTAGTTATTTTGTCTTGACACGGAAAAACAGGTTAGTCAATGTTAAAATCTGTATATTCTAATCTATTTATATTTATATATATATATATATATGTATATGATAGTTTAATCTATATATTTGTATATAATGTTTTAGAATTTTCTAAATTTACTGGTATTACTAATTTTGTTTTTCTGTTTCAGGTCGTCGGGTGTGCAGAGGTCAAATAGTTCCAGTTCGGGTAAGTACAGAAATTTTTTATATCAATAATATATAAATTTGTCAACACAAGGTCATAAATAAAAAGATTAAAATTATTTACTCCAAACAGAGTAATTATATCCTAGTCAATAAGATTTTCTCTAGGTAAATTATATTCTAGTCAGCTAAAACACACAATAAAATAATTTAGTTAGTCAATAAAATAAAAAGTCGCGTTCCACTATATCTTGGCCCAGAAAGATAAAACCGCATATTGGCAATATTTTTAAAATATGATAACTACAAATAATTTTTTAGGAGGCGGGGGGAGGGGAACGGGGGTATGGTAGGCGAGTATACAGCTATTTACAATTTTAATATCACCAAAATATATTACACAATACAAAATGAAAAAGAAATTTTTAAGTCGGGAAGGGGGGGGGGGGGGGGGGGGGCTTATGAATGGCTAAGAAGTACACAGTAGTTAGCAATTTTAATTTTAGCAAAAATAATTTTTTACAAAAAATTTTTACAATTCAATTTTCCAAACTATTGCTTTTGATATGGGGAAACTATTTTTTGGAGTAAAGGGATGGGAAAAATTTAGAAAAATAGAAAATTACAATCTGACCAGACGAGTCGGTGTCAAAAACGACCTATCTATCACCGTTTCCGAGATATTCAGATTACAAAGTTAAAATAAATGTTATGCGGTTTGTAAACTTAAACTAATTTTAGTATAACCAAGCGCTTACAATATAAAAATCCAATTCTTTTATAACAACTTAGCTTAGGTAATGGCCTACCCCTGGCAAAATTTTTGGGGTAGGTTGTCGCTGAAAATTTTGAAAAACAATTTTTTGAAAAATTTTGTCAACTGCACCAAACTTTAAAAATCTATAACTTGTTCAAATATGTACTTATCTAAATTCTGAAAACGGTTTTAGCTTCAGGTTCTGGTCTTCTTTCTGGCTGCGTGTTCAAAACTTCCACCACCGCCGCGGATGGGAGACCACGTGTCCACGTGCTACTTGTTTTTTTGCCGTTTTCTCCTTAACGGGAAACGGCAAAAATCCGGTTGAGGTGTCGGAAGATAGGCCTCCCCCGGGCCTATCGAGCCGCACTTAAAAAAGTGGGGGTCAAAGATCTTATTTGACCAGCGTTGATTTTTGAAGTTTTAAAATTTTTTACTTTACCACTTTTTCACGGATAACTTTTTTGGCACTTCACTATTGTGGAAACGGTTATCACCAGCGTGTCGGCCTTGTTTTTCCGAAAATTTTTATATATTGCACGACTTTGTAGCCGCAAAAAATACCACCACTTTGGAATAAAATCGGAAATTATTTTTCACAAATTGCCTGGACCGTGGCGTGCCGGGCGGAGGTTGGGACGCGACTGGGTTAGGTTAGGTTAGGTTAGGTTAGGTTAGGTTAGGTTGGGGTGCAAGGCCAGGATACCTCCACGAAACCCCGGGTGTTGTAGTTCCTCTTGAATGCTTGCATTCGGGGGGAAGGGCAACACTTGGCTCGGTGCACCCTGGGCAACGGTTAATAACTTTCCTTCGGGGATCTTGTTAGCCGTTGGCTGAATTCCTGGCGGGGTCTCTCTGCGATCCCTATGTCTCGGCATAGGGCGCAGCAGATGAGACGGGGAGGGGGCGATGAAGGATCGCCCCAGCGGACCTTCGGGTCGTGGGATGGCCGGCCTTCAAGGCTGGCGGCGCGGCAGGGAGGGTCAACTCGGCCACCCTGTCGGGCACTTCGGGACGGTGCAGTTCTGTCTGCAGAGGGCTTTCGGGCCGGGGGATGGCGGACCTTCAAGGTCTGCGGCGCGGCGGGGAGGGTCAATTCGGCCGCCCCGTCGGGCACGCTGGTGGAAGCCAGTGTTTTGTGTGTGTTTGTGTTGAGTGTTTGTGTTCTTGTGTGTTTTATAGGCAGCCGGCACTTTACGCCGGCACCCAAAACAATGGCAGATTTAAAGAGAAGTAAACTACCCCAGGGAGGTAAAGCCGGCAACGGACAATCCTTCCCTCCTCCGGGAGGCTGCCCCTCGTATTCTGGGGGGGGCAAAAGTCGCCATTTAACTTCAGTTGAGATCGTAGAGTGTCCCAAGGGGGACGAGAAGAGGAGGTCGATGAGGAGAGAGCCCGCTCTGGACTCTGACGACTATTCGTCGGATTCCAGACCCGGCTCCGCGATGAGCATCGCGTCGTCATCAGGACGCAAAAGGAGGAACAGCAGCGGTGGAAGTGGAACCGATTCCGACGGGGATCGGGGCGCTAGACCGCCAGCTGCTAGGAGAGGAAGAGGTCGCCCACCAACTACTGGCAAGTACGTCGGGCTCGCCAAGGCGCAAGCGGAGTTGAACGCACTCAAGCGTGAAGAGCTCCGCTTGCAGGCCGAGGCTGAGCTGACGAGCTATGTACGCGAGCAGACAGAAAGGACGAGAGCTCGCGCTTCGGTGAGGTCCGGAAGTGATTCCGGTCCCAAATCGAGCAGTGAGCTGGTGAGCGCTGTCGTTGACAGCCTCACCGTAATCAAGGAGGTCGCGACGAAGTCGTCGAACCTTAAGGGGACTCTAGTCCGGAGCCTTAAGGACGCGGCGGCTTCGATTCACGAGGCGGTCACGGAGATGTCTTCTCTCTCCGTGTCCGATGAGAACCGGCTCCTCCAGGCCGACAACGCTCGGCTGAAGGCGGAAGTGGGCGATCTTCGTAAGGAGGTCGCCCAGATGAAGCTGGATATGGAGGAGCTGAGGAGGGCACAGAGGCAGACGGTGGCTCCCTCGGTCGCTCGCGAGAGCGTCGAGGTCGAGCCGGTCCGTCCTGCCTCGCAGACACGGCGTGGAAGCGGAGCGATCCGCCGAAACGCCCCACCACCGGATAAGGACGGAGACGAGTTCGAGCGGGACATCATGGTGAAGGTGGGGACCATGGTGAACGCTCGGCTCGAGGCGCTGGCACGCAGGCTTCCTCCGGAGCCGCGTACTCGGCCCCCACTAGCAGCGGACAAGAGGCAGGGTAAGGCAGCCACAGCTGCGGCCCCTGCCCCTGTGCCGGCAGTCGGGGAGCCGAAACGGAATAGGAAACGGAAGAAGAAGAAGAAGAAGAAGGTCGGCGCTGGTCCTTTACAACCAGCGTCGACGAAACAGTCTCAAGTGCGACCACCAGCGCCCAAGACCTCGGAGAAATGGAGCGACGTGGCGAAGCGTGGCAAAACCAATGGGTCTGGTGCGGTGCAGACGGCACCGCAGACCAGGAACCCGGCGGCAAAGCTGCGCCCGCCACGTACGTCGGCTGTCGTCCTGACTCTCGAGCCTATTGCTCGGGAGAAAGGGTTCACATATATGGACGCGCTCAATAGGGCCAAGTCGTCCATTGTCCTGACCGACCACGGCATACCGCCTCTAAGCTTTCGAATTTCGCAAGCCGGGGCACGTATGCTGGAGGTCAAGGGTCCGGACAGTGTCGATAAGGCGGACCTATTGGCAAGGAAGATACGGGAGGTAGTACCGGCGGAGTTCGTCCGCGTCACCAGGCCGTCGAAGTGCGCAGAAATGCGCATTTCCGGCCTCGACGACTCCGTCACGTCGGACGAGGTAGCGGAGGCGGTCGCGCGCATCGGCGGATGCTCGATCGACTCCATCAGGTACAGCGAGGTTCGCACAAACCTGATCGGAGTCGGCTCGATGTGGCTGAGATGCCCGATCGCCGCCGCCAAGGAGGTAGCGCTGGGGGGCACGCTGCTCGTGGGTTGGACCTCGGCAAGGGTCCACCTGCTGGAGCGCAAGCCCTTTGTTTGCTTCAAATGTTTGGAGGAAGGTCACGTACGTGCTAAGTGCCCATCCAAGGTGGACCGCAGCGATAAGTGTTATCGCTGCGGACAGCCTGGACACGTAGCCAGCGTATGTACCGCTGCGGCTCGCTGCATGCTCTGTGCGGCAGCGAATCGTAGCGCTGACCATAGGATGGGAGGCAAGGGTTGTAACGCCCTCAAGCCCAAGCCCAAGCAGAGGTTGGGAGACGGAGCGAGGGTGGATCGTAAGACCACTTCGACTCCGGCCCGCCCTGCGAAGGCGAAGGCTAAGGACATGCCGATGTCTGTTGACCCTGGGCCTAGTGCCCCGGGGCCGGGACGTCGGTGATGTCGGGATCGGCGGGTGACGAACGGGGGTTCGTCGTCCGCACGCCAATCGATCCCCCAAGCGGGTCGGCGCACTGGGTGCCTGGTGCGCTGATGCCGAGAGGGCACGTCCTGACGAGGACGTAAGGAAGAGTGCCGCGCCTGCGGGCTGTGGCTGCCGCGGACAGGGATACGGAGGAGTCGTACCACGTACTCGCGTCCCTGTCGCGATCGCGGAAGAGAAGGGGCACCCCAGGTTTTTAGTGAGTATACCGCCTCACTTTAGGAGGTGGGAGTCTCACATATCCTCCGGCTCCCCCCGGGGCTGGAGGAATCCGTAATTTGGATTTTCCTGGGTTAAAAAAAAAAAAAAAAAAAAAAAAAAAAAAAAAAAAAAAAAAAAAAAAAAAAAAAAAAAGGTTAGGTTAGGTTGGGGTGCAATGCCAGGATACCTCCACGAAACCCCGGGTGTTGTAGTTCCTCTTGAATGCTTGCATTCGGGGGGAAGGGCAACACTTGGCTCGGTGCACCCTGGGCAACGGTTAATAACTTTCCTTCGGGGATCTTGTTAGCCGTTGGCTGAATTCCTGGCGGGGTCTCTCTGCGATCCCTATGTCTCGGCATAGGGCGCAGCAGAGAGACGGGGAGGGGGCGATGAAGGATCGCCCCAGCGGACCTTCGGGTCGTGGGATGGCCGGCCTTCAAGGCTGGCGGCGCGGCAGGGAGGGTCAACTCGGCCACCCTGTCGGGCACCTCGGGATGGAGCAGTTCTGTCTGCAGTGGGCCTTCGGGCCGGGGGATGGCGGACCTTCAAGGTCTGCGGCGCGGCGGGGAGGGTCAAGTCGGCCACCTCGTCGGGCAAGCTGGCGGTCAAGCCAGTTTTGTGTGTGTTTGCGTGAGTGTTTGTTTGTGTGTTTTTATAGGCAGCCGGCACTTTACGCCGGCACCCCAAAACATGGCAGATTCAAAGAGACAAGTAAAACTACCCCAGGGAGGTAAAGCCGGCAACGGACAATCCTTCCCTCCTCCGGGAGGCTGCCCCTCGTATTCTGGGGGGGGCAAGAGTCGCCATTTATCGTCAATTGAAATTGTGGAGTGTCCCAAGAGGGACGAGAAGAGGACGTCATTGAGGAGAGAGCCCGCTCTGGACTCCGACGACTATTCGTCGGATTCCAGACCCGGCTCCGCGATGAGCATTGCGTCATCAGGACGCAAGAGGAGGAACAGCGGCGGTGGAAGTGGCTCAGATTCCGACGGGGATCGGGGCTCTAGACCACCAGCCGCTAGGAGAGGAAGAGGTCGCCCTCCAACCACGGGCCAATACGTCGGGCTCGCCAAGGCGAAGACGGAGTTGAACGCACTCAAGCGTGAAGAACTCCGCCTGCAGGCCGAGGCGGACCTGGCGAACTACGTCCGGGAGGACAGAGAACGGAGGAAAGCTCGCACGTTGACGAGGACCGGGAGCGATTCTGGCCCCAAGTCAAGTCACGAGCTAGTGAGCGCTGTTGCAGACAGTCTCACTGTCATCACGGAGGTCGCGACGAAGTCGTCGAACCTTAAGGGGACACTAGTCCGGAGCCTTAAGGACGCGGCGGCTTCGATCCGGGAGGCGGTCACGGAGTTGTCTTCACTCTCCGTGTCCGATGAGAACCAGCTCCTCCAGGCCGACAACGCTCGGCTGAAGGCGGAAGTGGGCGATCTCCGTAAGGAGGTCGCTCAGATGAAGCTGGATATGGAGGAGCTGAAGAGGGCACAGAGGCAGACGGTGGCTCCCTCGGTCGTTCGCGAGAGCGTCGAGGTCGAGCCGATCCGTCCTGCCTCGCAGACACGGCGTGGAGGCGGAGCGATCCGCCGAAACGCCCCACCGGACAAGGACGGAGACGAGTTCGAGCGGGACATCATGGTGAAGGTGGGGACCATGATGAACGCTCGGCTCGAGGCGCTGGCACGCAGGCTTCCTCCGGAGCCGCGTACCCGGCCCCCACTAGCAGCAGACAAGAGGCAGGGTAAGGCAGCCACAGCTGCGGCCCCTGCCCCTGTGCCGGCAGTCGGGGAGCCGAAAAGGAAGAGACGTAAGAAGAAGAAGAAGAAGAAGAAGGCCGGCGCTGGTCCTTTACAACCAGCGTCGGCGAAACAGCCCAAGGCACTGCCCCCAGCGCCGAAGGCTATGAAGGAGAAATGGAGCGACGTGGCGAGGCGTGGCAAAACCAATGGGTCTGGTGCGGTGCAGAGGGCACCGCAGACCAGGAACCCGGCGGCAAAGCTGCGCCCGCCACGTACGTCAGCCGTGGTCCTGACTCTCGAGCCTATTGCTCGGGAGAAAGGGTTCACGTACATGGACGCGCTCAATAAGGCCAAGTCGTCCATTGTCCTGGCCGACCACGGCATACCGCCTCTGAGCTTCCGAATTTCGCAAGCCGGGGCGCGTATGCTGGAGGTCAAGGGTCCGGACAGTGCCGACAAAGCCGATTTACTGGCGGAGAAGATTAAGGAGGTAGTACCGGCGGAGTTCGTCCGCGTCACCAGGCCGTCGAAGTGCGCAGAAATGCGTATTTCCGGCCTCGACGACTCCGTCACTTCGGACGAGGTAGCGGAGGCGGTCGCGCGCATCGGCGGATGCTCGATCGACTCCATCAGGTATAGCGAGGTTCGCACAAACCTGATCGGAGTCGGCTCGATGTGGCTGAGATGCCCGATCGCCGCCGCCAAGGAGGTGGCACTGGGGGGCACACTGCTCGTAGGTTGGACCTCGGCAAGGGTCCACCTGCTGGAGCGCAAGCCCTTTGTGTGCTTCAAATGTCTGGAGGTAGGTCACGTACGTGCTAAGTGCCCATCCAAGGTGGACCGCAGCGATAAGTGTTATCGCTGCGGACAGCCTGGACACGTAGCGAGCGTATGCACCGCTGCGGCTCGCTGCATGCTGTGTGCGGCAGCGAACCAAAGCGCTGACCATAGGATGGGAGGCAAGGGTTGCAACGCCCTCAAGCCCAAGCCCAAGCAGAGGATGGGAGACGGAGCGAGGGTGGATCGTAAGACCACTTCGACTCCGGCCCGCCCTGCGAAGGCGAAGGCTAAGGACATGCCGATGTCTGTTGACCCTGGGCCTAGTGCCCCGGGTCCGGGACGTCGGTGATGTCGGGATCGGCGGGTGACGAACGGGGGTTCGTCGTCCGCACGCCAATCGATCCCCCAAGCGGGTCGGCGCACTGGGTGCCTGGTGCGCTGATGCCGAGAGGGCACGTCCTGACGAGGACGTTAGGAAGAGTGTCACGCCTGCGGGCTGTGGCTGCCGCGGACAGGGATACGGAAGAGTCGTCCCACGTACTCGCGTCCCTGTCGCGATCGCGGAAGGGAAGGGGCACCCCAGGTTTTTAGTGAGTATACCGCCTCACTTTAGGAGGTGGGAGTCTCACATATCCTCCGGCTCCCCCCGGGGCTGGAGGAATCCGTAATTTGGATTTTCCTGGGTAAAAAAAAAAAAAAAAAAAAAAAAAAAAAAAAAAAAAAAAGGTTAGGTTAGGTTGGGGTGCAATGGGGTGCAATGCCAGGATACCTCCACGTTGCCTCGGGTGCTGCAATTCCCTCTTAATGCTTGCATTCGGGGGGAAGGGCAGCACCTGGACCGGTGCACCCTGGGCAACGGCTAACAACTTTCCTTCGGGGATCTTGTTAGCCGTTGGCGAAATTCCTGGCGGGGGGGGGGCCTCTCTGCGATCCCTATGCCTCGGCATAGGGCGCAGCAGAGAGGCGGGGACTCGCACCGTCGCATCCTTGGCATGGGAGGCGGTGGTGCGAGTCAAGGCGGCCTCTCGTTGTCGAGCAATTAGCCATGCTCGACAATGGGAGGACCGGGGAGGTGGTCCCTCTTCTGTTCGCAGGGGGGGGACCAAGGAGCGGGGGAGGGAGTGTCTTATCGCTCCCTCGCTCCAGAGGGTGGGGCGATGTCCAGGAGTAAGCGGCATCGCCCCTGGTGAGGGAGGGGCTTAAAAACCCCTCCGGGAGGGGGCTTTATACACCCCCCCCCGAGGAGGAGCGCGCGCCGTCGCCTTTGGTCGGAGGGGCGACGGTGGCGCGCTAGTGGGCAGCAGGCGGCTGCAGGATCGGCCTCTCACCGTCGATTCGTTGCGGTCGTCTCGACGAGGAAAGGCCCGGGGAGGTGGGGGGCGGGGGAGAGAGATTGCCATCCTCTCGCTCCTCCGCTCCAGAGGGCGGGGGCGATGCCCCGTTATAGCCCCGGGGCATCGCTATCGCTCTCGCGAATGAAGGAGGGGCTTTGTACACCCCTCCGGGGAGGGGGCTCTATACACCCCCCCCCGTGGAGGATCGCGCCGACGTCTCTGAGGGCCGGAGGCGGCGGCGCGAGTGGCAGCAGGTGGCTGCAGAATTGGCCTCTCACCGTCGACCGTCTTGCTAGGAGCGCTCGACGAGGAGAGGTCTGGGGAGGGGGCTTTATACACCCCCCCCCCGAGGAGGAGCTCGCGCCGTCGTCTCCCTGCCTATTGCGGCAGACAACGGCGCAAGCTAGGGGCGGGGGAAAGAGAACGGAGTACTCTCTCTCCCCCACTCCTGAGGGCGCGGTGACGGAGCTGGGATTAAATTCCTGACTCCGTCCCTGCGGCGGGGACTCGGGGCGCTGGATGTGGGCCATCCAACGTCCCTGAAAACAGGGTCCCCCAGAGGAGTTGGTGCCCCAGATGTTCCGGGGCATCACTCGAGGAGGAGGAGGGGCTTTATACACCCCTCCGGGAGGGGGCTTTATACACCCCCCCCGAGGAGGGCTCGCTCCTGCACGGAGCGAGCAACAGCGCAAGCGGGGCTGCGGAGAATGCGCAAGCGGGCCCGCGGCCCCGCTTCCAGCTGAGTAGGCGGAACATCGTGGAGGTTTTAGTCGGTATGGGTGCCCCTTCCGGGCATCGAGCCCGACACTACTCGTGGCCGACCCAGCCGCGGGTGTGCGTAAATGCATTTCCCCCACGTTAAAAAAAAAAAAAAAAAAAAAAAAAAAAAAAAAAAAAAAAAAAAAGGTTGGGGTGCAATGGGGTGCAAGGCCAGGATACCTCCACGAAACCCCGGGTGTTGTAGTTCCTCTTGAATGCTTGCATTCGGGGGGAAGGGCAACACTTGGCTCGGTGCACCCTGGGCAACGGTTAATAACTTTCCTTCGGGGATCTTGTTAGCCGTTGGCTGAATTCCTGGCGGGGTCTCTCTGCGATCCCTATGTCTCGGCATAGGGCGCAGCAGAGAGACGGGGAGGGGGCGATGAAGGATCGCCCCAGCGGACCTTCGGGTCGTGGGATGGCCGGCCTTCAAGGCTGGCGGCGCGGCAGGGAGGGTCAACTCGGCCACCCTGTCGGGCACTTTGGGACGGTGCAGTTCTGTCTGCAGAGGGCTTTCGGGCCGAGGGATGGCGGACCTTCAAGGTCTGCGGCGCGGCGGGGAGGGTCAATTCGGCCGCCCCGTCGGGCATGCTGGTGGAAGCCAGTGTTTTGTGTGTGTTTGTGTTGAGTGTTTGTGTTCTTGTGTGTTTTATAGGCAGCCGGCACTTTACGCCGGCACCCAAAACAATGGCAGATTTAAAGAGAAGTAAACTACCCCAGGGAGGTAAAGCCGGCAACGGACAATCCTTCCCTCCTCCGGGAGGCTGCCCCTCGTATTCTGGGGGGGGCAAAAGTCGCCATTTAACTTCAGTTGAGATCGTAGAGTGTCCCAAGGGGGACGAGAAGAGGAGGTCGATGAGGAGAGAGCCCGCCCTGGACTCCGACGACTACTCGTCGGAATCCAGACCCGGCTCCGCGATGAGCATCGCGTCGTCATCGGGACGCAAAAGGAGGAATAGCAGCGGTGGAAGTGGAACCGATTCCGACGGGGATCGGGGCACTAGACCGCCGGCTGCAAGAAGAGGAAGAGGACGCCCACCAACTACCGGCCAATACGTCGGGCTCGCCAAGGCGCAAGCGGAGTTGAACGCACTCAAGCGTGAAGAACTCCGCTTGCAGGCCGAGGCTGAGCTGACGAAATATGTCCGGCAGCAGTCAGAGAGGACGAGAGCTCGCGCTCCGGTTAGGTCTGGAAGTGATTCTGGCCCGAAATCGAGTGGCGAGCTAGTGAGTGCTGTCGTTGACAGCCTCACCATTATCAAGGAGGTCGCGACGAAGTCGTCGAACCTTAAGGGGACACTAGTCCGGAGCCTTAAGGACGCGGCGGCTTCGATCCACGAGGCGGTCACGGAGATGTCTTCTCTCTCCGTGTCCGATGAGAACCGGCTCCTCCAGGCCGACAACGCTCGGCTGAAGGCGGAAGTGGGCGATCTTCGCAAGGAGGTCGCCCAGATGAAGCTGGATATGGAGGAGCTGAGGAGGGCACAGAGGCAGACGGTGGCTCCCTCGGTCGCTCGCGAGAGCGTCGAGGTCGAGCCGATCCGTCCTGCCTCGCAGACACGGCGTGGAAGCGGAGTGATCCGCCGAAACGCCCCAACACCGGATAAGGATGGAGACGAGTTCGAGCGGGAGATCATGGTGAAGGTGGGGACCATGGTCAACGCTCGACTCGAGGCGCTGGCACGCAGGCTTCCTCCGGAGCCGCGTACTCGGCCCCCACTAGCAGCGGACAAGAGGCAGGGTAAGGCAGCCACAGCTGCGGCCCCTGCCCCTGTGCCGGCAGTCGGGGAGCCGAAACGGAAAAGGAAACGGAAGAAGAAGAAGAAGAAGGTCGGCGCTGGTCCTTTACAACCAGCGTCGACGAAACAGCCCAAGGCACTGCCACCAGCGCCGAAGGCTATGAAGGAGAAATGGAGCGACGTGGCGAAGCGTGGCAAAACCAATGGGTCTGGTGCGGTGCAGAGGGCAACGCAGACCAGGAACCCGGCGGCAAAGCTGCGCCCGCCACGCACGTCGGCCGTCGTCCTGACTCTCGAGCCTATTGCTCGGGAGAAAGGGTTTACGTACATGGACGCGCTCAATAAGGCCAAGTCGTCCATTGTCTTGACCGATCACGGCATACCGCCTCTAAGCTTCCGTATTTCGCAAGCTGGGGCGCGTATGCTGGAGATCAAGGGTCCAGACAGTGTCGACAAAGCCGACTTACTGGCGGAAAAGATAAGGGAGGTACTACCGGCGGAGTTCGTCCGCGTCACCAGGCCGTCGAAGTGCGCAGAAATGCGCATTTCCGGCCTCGACGACTCCGTCACTTCGGACGAGGTAGCGGAGGCGGTCGCGCGCATCGGCGGATGCTCGATCGACTCCATCAGGTATAGCGAGGTTCGCACAAACCTGATCGGAGTCGGCTCGATGTGGCTGAAGTGCCCGATCGCCGCCGCCAAGGAGGTAGCACTGGGGGGCACGCTGCTCGTAGGTTGGACCTCGGCAAGGGTCCACCTGCTAGAGCGCAAGCCCTTCGTGTGCTACAAGTGTATGGAAGTGGGACACGTGAAGGCGAAATGCCCGTCCCAGGTGGACCGCAGCGATAAGTGTTATCGTTGCGGACAGCCTGGGCACGTGGCCAGCTTATGCTCTGCCCCGGCTTGCTGTATGCTTTGCGCAGCAGCAAACCAAAAGGCGGATCACAGGATGGGAGGCAAGGGTTGTAACGCCCTCAAGCCCAAGCCCAAGCAGAGGTTGGGAGACGGAGCGAGGGTGGATCGTAAGACCACTTCGACTCCGGCCCGCCCTGCGAAGGCAAAGGCTAAGGACATGCCGATGTCTGTTGACCCTGGGCCTAGTGCCCCGGGTCCGGGACGTCGGTGATGTCGGGATCGGCGGGTGACGAACGGGGGTTCGTCGTCCGCACGCCAATCGATCCCCCAAGCGGGTCGGCGCACTGGGTGCCTGGTGCGCTGATACCGAGAGGGCACGTCCTGACGAGGACGTAAGGAAGAGTGCCGCGCCTGCGGGCTGTGGCTGCCGCGGACAGGGATACGGAGGAGTCGTACCACGTACCCGCGTCCCTGTCGCGATCGCGGAAGAGAAGGGGCACCCCAGGTTTTTAGTGAGTATACCGCCTCACTTTAGGAGGTGGGAGTCTCACATATCCTCCGGCTCCCCCCGGGGCTGGAGGAATCCGTAATTTGGATTTTCCTGGGTTAAAAAAAAAAAAAAAAAAAAAAAAAAAAAAAAAAAAAAAAAAGGTTGGGGTGCAATGGGGTGCAATGCCAGGATACCTCCACGTTGCCTCGGGTGCTGCAATTCCCTCTTAATGCTTGCATTCGGGGGGAAGGGCAGCACCTGGACCGGTGCACCCTGGGCAACGGCTAACAACTTTCCTTCGGGGATCTTGTTAGCCGTTGGCGAAATTCCTGGCGGGGGGGGGGCCTCTCTGCGATCCCTATGCCTCGGCATAGGGCGCAGCAGAGAGGCGGGGACTCGCACCGTCGCATCCTTGGCATGGGAGGCGGTGGTGCGAGTCAAGGCGGCCTCTCGTTGTCGAGCAATTAGCCATGCTCGACAATGGGAGGACCGGGGAGGTGGTCCCTCTTCTGTTCGCAGGGGGGGGACCAAGGAGCGGGGGAGGGAGTGTCTTATCGCTCCCTCGCTCCAGAGGGTGGGGCGATGTCCAGGAGTAAGCGGCATCGCCCCTGGTGAGGGAGGGGCTTAAAAACCCCTCCGGGAGGGGGCTTTATACACCCCCCCCCGAGGAGGAGCGCGCGCCGTCGCCTTTGGTCGGAGGGGCGACGGTGGCGCGCTAGTGGGCAGCAGGCGGCTGCAGGATCGGCCTCTCACCGTCGATTCGTTGCGGTCGTCTCGACGAGGAGAGGCCCGGGGAGGTGGGGGGCGGGGGAGAGAGATTGCCATCCTCTCGCTCCTCCGCTCCAGAGGGCGGGGGCGATGCCCCGTTATAGCCCCGGGGCATCGCTATCGCTCTCGCGAATGAAGGAGGGGCTTTGTACACCCCTCCGGGGAGGGGGCTCTATACACCCCCCCCCCGGGGAGGATCGCGCCGACGTCTCTGAGGGCCGGAGGCGGCGGCGCGAGTGGCAGCAGGTGGCTGCAGAATTGGCCTCTCACCGTCGACCGTCTTGCTAGGAGCGCTCGACGAGGAGAGGTCTGGGGAGGGGGCTTTATACACCCCCCCCCGTGGAGGAGCTCGCGCCGTCGTCTCCCTGCCTATTGCGGCAGACAACGGCGCATGCTAGGGGCGGGGGAAAGAGAACGGAGTACTCTCTCTCCCCCACTCCTGAGGGCGCGGTGACGGAGCCGGGATTAAATTCCTGACTCCGTCCCTGCGGCGGGGACTCGGGGCGCTGGATGTGGGCCATCCAACGTCCCTGAAAACAGGGTCCCCCAGAGGAGTTGGTGCCCCAGATGTTCCGGGGCATCACTCGAGGAGGAGGAGGGGCTTTATACACCCCTCCGGGAGGGGGTTTTATACACCCCCCCCCCGAGGAGGGCTCGCTCCTGCACGGAGCGAGCAACAGCGCAAGCGGGGCTGCGGAGAATGCGCAAGCGGGCCCGCGGCCCCGCTTCCAGCTGAGTAGGCGGAACATCGTGGAGGTTTTAGTCGGTATGGGTGCCCCTTCCGGGCATCGAGCCCGACACTACCCGTGGCCGACCCAGCCGCGGGTGTGCGTAAATGCATTTCCCCCACGTTAAAAAAAAAAAAAAAAAAAAAAGGTTGGGGTGCAATGCCAGGATACCTCCACGAAACCCCGGGTGTTGTAGTTCCTCTTGAATGCTTGCATTCGGGGGGAAGGGCAACACTTGGCTCGGTGCACCCTGGGCAACGGTTAATAACTTTCCTTCGGGGATCTTGTTAGCCGTTGGCTGAATTCCTGGCGGGGTCTCTCTGCGATCCCTATGTCTCGGCATAGGGCGCAGCAGATGAGACGGGGGGGGGGGCGATGAAGGATCGCCCCAGCGGACCTTCGGGTCGTGGGATGGCCGGCCTTCAAGGCTGGCGGCGCGGCAGGGAGGGTCAACTCGGCCACCCTGTCGGGCACTTCGGGACGGTGCAGTTCTGTCTGCAGAGGGCTTTCGGGCCGGGGGATGGCGGACCTTCAAGGTCTGCGGCGCGGCGGGGAGGGTCAATTCGGCCGCCCCGTCGGGCACGCTGGTGGAAGCCAGTGTTTTGTGTGTGTTTGTGTTGAGTGTTTGTGTTCTTGTGTGTTTTATAGGCAGCCGGCACTTTACGCCGGCACCCAAAACAATGGCAGATTTAAAGAGAAGTAAACTACCCCAGGGAGGTAAAGCCGGCAACGGACAATCCTTCCCTCCTCCGGGAGGCTGCCCCTCGTATTCTGGGGGGGGCAAAAGTCGCCATTTAACTTCAGTTGAGATCGTAGAGTGTCCCAAGGGGGACGAGAAGAGGAGGTCGATGAGGAGAGAGCCCGCTCTGGACTCCGACGACTACTCGTCGGAATCCAGACCCGGCTCCGCGATGAGCATCGCGTCGTCATCGGGACGCAAAAGGAGGAATAGCAGCGGTGGAAGTGGAACCGATTCCGACGGGGATCGGGGCACTAGACCGCCGGCTGCAAGAAGAGGAAGAGGACGCCCACCAACTACCGGCCAATACGTCGGGCTCGCCAAGGCGCAAGCGGAGTTGAACGCACTCAAGCGTGAAGAACTCCGCTTGCAGGCCGAGGCTGAGCTGACGAAATATGTCCGGCAGCAGTCAGAGAGGACGAGAGCTCGCGCTCCGGTTAGGTCTGGAAGTGATTCTGGCCCGAAATCGAGTGGCGAGCTAGTGAGTGCTGTCGTTGACAGCCTCACCATTATCAAGGAGGTCGCGACGAAGTCGTCGAACCTTAAGGGGACACTAGTCCGGAGCCTTAAGGACGCGGCGGCTTCGATCCACGAGGCGGTCACGGAGATGTCTTCTCTCTCCGTGTCCGATGAGAACCGGCTCCTCCAGGCCGACAACGCTCGGCTGAAGGCGGAAGTGGGCGATCTTCGCAAGGAGGTCGCCCAGATGAAGCTGGATATGGAGGAGCTGAGGAGGGCACAGAGGCAGACGGTGGCTCCCTCGGTCGCTCGCGAGAGCGTCGAGGTCGAGCCGATCCGTCCTGCCTCGCAGACACGGCGTGGAAGCGGAGTGATCCGCCGAAACGCCCCAACACCGGATAAGGATGGAGACGAGTTCGAGCGGGAGATCATGGTGAAGGTGGGGACCATGGTCAACGCTCGACTCGAGGCGCTGGCACGCAGGCTTCCTCCGGAGCCGCGTACTCGGCCCCCACTAGCAGCGGACAAGAGGCAGGGTAAGGCAGCCACAGCTGCGGCCCCTGCCCCTGTGCCGGCAGTCGGGGAGCCGAAACGGAAAAGGAAACGGAAGAAGAAGAAGAAGAAGAAGGTCGGCGCTGGTCCTTTACAACCAGCGTCGACGAAACAGCCCAAGGCACTGGCACCAGCGCCGAAGGCTATGAAGGAGAAATGGAGCGACGTGGCGAAGCGTGGCAAAACCAATGGGTCTGGTGCGGTGCAGAGGGCAACGCAGACCAGGAACCCGGCGGCAAAGCTGCGCCCGCCACGCACGTCGGCCGTCGTCCTGACTCTCGAGCCTATTGCTCGGGAGAAAGGGTTTACGTACATGGACGCGCTCAATAAGGCCAAGTCGTCCATTGTCTTGACCGATCACGGCATACCGCCTCTAAGCTTCCGTATTTCGCAAGCTGGGGCGCGTATGCTGGAGATCAAGGGTCCAGACAGTGTCGACAAAGCCGACTTACTGGCGGAAAAGATAAGGGAGGTACTACCGGCGGAGTTCGTCCGTGTCACCAGGCCGTCGAAGTGCGCAGAAATGCGCATTTCCGGCCTCGACGACTCCGTCACTTCGGACGAGGTAGCGGAGGCGGTCGCGCGCATCGGCGGATGCTCGATCGACTCCATCAGGTATAGCGAGGTTCGCACAAACCTGATCGGAGTCGGCTCGATGTGGCTGAAGTGCCCGATCGCCGCCGCCAAGGAGGTAGCACTGGGGGGCACGCTGCTCGTAGGTTGGACCTCGGCAAGGGTCCACCTGCTAGAGCGCAAGCCCTTCGTGTGCTACAAGTGTATGGAAGTGGGACACGTGAAGGCGAAATGCCCGTCCCAGGTGGACCGCAGCGATAAGTGTTATCGTTGCGGACAGCCTGGGCACGTGGCCAGCTTATGCTCTGCCCCGGCTTGCTGTATGCTTTGCGCAGCAGCAAACCAAAAGGCGGATCACAGGATGGGAGGCAAGGGTTGTAACGCCCTCAAGCCCAAGCCCAAGCAGAGGTTGGGAGACGGAGCGAGGGTGGATCGTAAGACCACTTCGACTCCGGCCCGCCCTGCGAAGGCAAAGGCTAAGGACATGCCGATGTCTGTTGACCCTGGGCCTAGTGCCCCGGGTCCGGGACGTCGGTGATGTCGGGATCGGCGGGTGACGAACGGGGGTTCGTCGTCCGCACGCCAATCGATCCCCCAAGCGGGTCGGCGCACTGGGTGCCTGGTGCGCTGATACCGAGAGGGCACGTCCTGACGAGGACGTAAGGAAGAGTGCCGCGCCTGCGGGCTGTGGCTGCCGCGGACAGGGATACGGAGGAATCGTACCACGTACCCGCGTCCCTGTCGCGATCGCGGAAGAGAAGGGGCACCCCAGGTTTTTAGTGAGTATACCGCCTCACTTTAGGAGGTGGGAGTCTCACATATCCTCCGGCTCCCCCCGGGGCTGGAGGAATCCGTAATTTGGATTTTCCTGGGTTAAAAAAAAAAAAAAAAAAAAAAAAAAAAAAAAAAAAAAAAGGTTAGGTTAGGTTGGGGTGCAATGCCAGGATACCTCCACGAAACCCCGGGTGTTGTAGTTCCTCTTGAATGCTTGCATTCGGGGGGAAGGGCAACACTTGGCTCGGTGCACCCTGGGCAACGGTTAATAACTTTCCTTCGGGGATCTTGTTAGCCGTTGGCTGAATTCCTGGCGGGGTCTCTCTGCGATCCCTATGTCTCGGCATAGGGCGCAGCAGAGAGACGGGGAGGGGGCGATGAAGGATCGCCCCAGCGGACCTTCGGGTCGTGGGATGGCCGGCCTTCAAGGCTGGCGGCGCGGCAGGGAGGGTCAACTCGGCCACCCTGTCGGGCACCTCGGGATGGAGCAGTTCTGTCTGCAGTGGGCCTTCGGGCCGGGGGATGGCGGACCTTCAAGGTCTGCGGCGCGGCGGGGAGGGTCAAGTCGGCCACCTCGTCGGGCAAGCTGGCGGTCAAGCCAGTTTTGTGTGTGTTTGCGTGAGTGTTTGTTTGTGTGTTTTTATAGGCAGCCGGCACTTTACGCCGGCACCCCAAAACATGGCAGATTCAAAGAGACAAGTAAAACTACCCCAGGGAGGTAAAGCCGGCAACGGACAATCCTTCCCTCCTCCGGGAGGCTGCCCCTCGTATTCTGGGGGGGGCAAGAGTCGCCATTTATCGTCAATTGAAATTGTGGAGTGTCCCAAGAGGGACGAGAAGAGGACGTCATTGAGGAGAGAGCCCGCTCTGGACTCCGACGACTATTCGTCGGATTCCAGACCCGGCTCCGCGATGAGCATTGCGTCATCAGGACGCAAGAGGAGGAACAGCGGCGGTGGAAGTGGCTCAGATTCCGACGGGGATCGGGGCTCTAGACCACCAGCCGCTAGGAGAGGAAGAGGTCGCCCTCCAACCACGGGCCAATACGTCGGGCTCGCCAAGGCGAAGACGGAGTTGAACGCACTCAAGCGTGAAGAACTCCGCCTGCAGGCCGAGGCGGACCTGGCGAACTACGTCCGGGAGGACAGAGAACGGAGGAAAGCTCGCACGTTGACGAGGACCGGGAGCGATTCTGGCCCCAAGTCAAGTCACGAGCTAGTGAGCGCTGTTGCAGACAGTCTCACTGTCATCACGGAGGTCGCGACGAAGTCGTCGAACCTTAAGGGGACACTAGTCCGGAGCCTTAAGGACGCGGCGGCTTCGATCCGGGAGGCGGTCACGGAGTTGTCTTCACTCTCCGTGTCCGATGAGAACCAGCTCCTCCAGGCCGACAACGCTCGGCTGAAGGCGGAAGTGGGCGATCTCCGTAAGGAGGTCGCTCAGATGAAGCTGGATATGGAGGAGCTGAAGATGGCACAGAGGCAGACGGTGGCTCCCTCGGTCGTTCGCGAGAGCGTCGAGGTCGAGCCGATCCGTCCTGCCTCGCAGACACGGCGTGGAGGCGGAGCGATCCGCCGAAACGCCCCACCGGACAAGGACGGAGACGAGTTCGAGCGGGACATCATGGTGAAGGTGGGGACCATGATGAACGCTCGGCTCGAGGCGCTGGCACGCAGGCTTCCTCCGGAGCCGCGTACCCGGCCCCCACTAGCAGCGGACAAGAGGCAGGGTAAGGCAGCCACAGCTGCGGCCCCTGCCCCTGTGCCGGCAGTCGGGGAGCCGAAAAGGAAGAGACGTAAGAAGAAGAAGAAGAAGAAGAAGGCCGGCGCTGGTCCTTTACAACCAGCGTCGGCGAAACAGCCCAAGGCACTGCCCCCAGCGCCGAAGGCTATGAAGGAGAAATGGAGCGACGTGGCGAGGCGTGGCAAAACCAATGGGTCTGGTGCGGTGCAGAGGGCACCGCAGACCAGGAACCCGGCGGCAAAGCTGCGCCCGCCACGTACGTCAGCCGTGGTCCTGACTCTCGAGCCTATTGCTCGGGAGAAAGGGTTCACGTACATGGACGCGCTCAATAAGGCCAAGTCGTCCATTGTCCTGGCCGACCACGGCATACCGCCTCTGAGCTTCCGAATTTCGCAAGCCGGGGCGCGTATGCTGGAGGTCAAGGGTCCGGACAGTGCCGACAAAGCCGATTTACTGGCGGAGAAGATTAAGGAGGTAGTACCGGCGGAGTTCGTCCGCGTCACCAGGCCGTCGAAGTGCGCAGAAATGCGTATTTCCGGCCTCGACGACTCCGTCACTTCGGACGAGGTAGCGGAGGCGGTCGCGCGCATCGGCGGATGCTCGATCGACTCCATCAGGTATAGCGAGGTTCGCACAAACCTGATCGGAGTCGGCTCGATGTGGCTGAGATGCCCGATCGCCGCCGCCAAGGAGGTGGCACTGGGGGGCACACTGCTCGTAGGTTGGACCTCGGCAAGGGTCCACCTGCTGGAGCGCAAGCCCTTTGTGTGCTTCAAATGTCTGGAGGTAGGTCACGTACGTGCTAAGTGCCCATCCAAGGTGGACCGCAGCGATAAGTGTTATCGCTGCGGACAGCCTGGACACGTAGCGAGCGTATGCACCGCTGCGGCTCGCTGCATGCTGTGTGCGGCAGCGAACCAAAGCGCTGACCATAGGATGGGAGGCAAGGGTTGCAACGCCCTCAAGCCCAAGCCCAAGCAGAGGATGGGAGACGGAGCGAGGGTGGATCGTAAGACCACTTCGACTCCGGCCCGCCCTGCGAAGGCGAAGGCTAAGGACATGCCGATGTCTGTTGACCCTGGGCCTAGTGCCCCGGGTCCGGGACGTCGGTGATGTCGGGATCGGCGGGTGACGAACGGGGGTTCGTCGTCCGCACGCCAATCGATCCCCCAAGCGGGTCGGCGCACTGGGTGCCTGGTGCGCTGATGCCGAGAGGGCACGTCCTGACGAGGACGTTAGGAAGAGTGTCACGCCTGCGGGCTGTGGCTGCCGCGGACAGGGATACGGAAGAGTCGTCCCACGTACTCGCGTCCCTGTCGCGATCGCGGAAGGGAAGGGGCACCCCAGGTTTTTAGTGAGTATACCGCCTCACTTTAGGAGGGGGGAGTCTCACATATCCTCCGGCTCCCCCCGGGGCTGGAGGAATCCGTAATTTGGATTTTCCTGGGAAAAAAAAAAAAAAAAAAAAAAAAAAAAAAAAAAAAAAAAAAAAAAGGTTAGGTTAGGTTAGGTTAGGTTAGGTTAGGTTAGGTTAGGTTAGGTTAGGTTAGGTTAGGTTAGGTTAGGTTAGGTTAGGTTAGGTTGGGGTGCAATGCCAGGATACCTCCACGAAACCCCGGGTGTTGTAGTTCCTCTTGAATGCTTGCATTCGGGGGGAAGGGCAACACTTGGCTCGGTGCACCCTGGGCAACGGTTAATAACTTTCCTTCGGGGATCTTGTTAGCCGTTGGCTGAATTCCTGGCGGGGTCTCTCTGCGATCCCTATGTCTCGGCATAGGGCGCAGCAGAGAGACGGGGAGGGGGCGATGAAGGATCGCCCCAGCGGACCTTCGGGTCGTGGGATGGCCGGCCTTCAAGGCTGGCGGCGCGGCAGGGAGGGTCAACTCGGCCACCCTGTCGGGCACCTCGGGATGGAGCAGTTCTGTCTGCAGTGGGCCTTCGGGCCGGGGGATGGCGGACCTTCAAGGTCTGCGGCGCGGCGGGGAGGGTCAATTCGGCCACCCCGTCGGGCAAGCTGGCGGCAAGCCAGTTTTGTGTGTGTTTGCGTGAGTGTTTGTGTTCTTGTGTGTTTTATAGGCAGCCGGCACTTTACGCCGGCACCCAAAACAATGGCAGATTTAAAGAGAAGTAAACTACCCCAGGGAGGTAAAGCCGGCAACGGACAATCCTTCCCTCCTCCGGGAGGCTGCCCCTCGTATTCTGGGGGGGGCAAAAGTCGCCATTTAACTTCAGTTGAGATCGTAGAGTGTCCCAAGGGGGACGAGAAGAGGAGGTCGATGAGGAGAGAGCCCGCTCTGGACTCCGACGACTACTCGTCGGAATCCAGACCCGGCTCCGCGATGAGCATCGCGTCGTCATCAGGACGCAAAAGGAGGAATAGCAGCGGTGGAAGTGGAACCGATTCCGACGGGGATCGGAGCGCTAGACCGCCGGCTGCAAGAAGAGGAAGAGGACGCCCACCAACGACCGGCAAATACGTCGGGCTCGCCAAGGCGCAAGCGGAGTTGAACGCACTCAAGCGTGAAGAACTCCGCTTGCAGGCCGAGGCTGAGCTGACGAAATATGTCCGGCAGCAGTCAGAGAGGACGAGAGCTCGCGCTCCGGTTAGGTCTGGAAGTGATTCTGGCCCGAAATCGAGTGGCGAGCTAGTGAGCGCTGTCGTTGACAGCCTCACCATTATCAAGGAGGTCGCGACGAAGTCGTCGAACCTTAAGGGGACACTAGTCCGGAGCCTTAAGGACGCGGCGGCTTCGATCCACGAGGCGGTCACGGAGATGTCTTCTCTCTCCGTGTCCGATGAGAACCGGCTCCTCCAGGCCGACAACGCTCGGCTGAAGGCGGAAGTGGGCGATCTTCGCAAGGAGGTCGCCCAGATGAAGCTGGATATGGAGGAGCTGAGGAGGGCACAGAGGCAGACGGTGGCTCCCTCGGTCGCTCGCGAGAGCGTCGAGGTCGAGCCGATCCGTCCTGCCTCGCAGACACGGCGTGGAAGCGGAGTGATCCGCCGAAACGCCCCAACACCGGATAAGGATGGAGACGAGTTCGAGCGGGAGATCATGGTGAAGGTGGGGACCATGGTCAACGCTCGACTCGAGGCGCTGGCACGCAGGCTTCCTCCGGAGCCGCGTACTCGGCCCCCACTAGCAGCGGACAAGAGGCAGGGTAAGGCAGCCACAGCTGCGGCCCCTGCCCCTGTGCCGGCAGTCGGGGAGCCGAAACGGAAAAGGAAACGGAAGAAGAAGAAGAAGAAAAAGGTCGGCGCTGGTCCTTTACAACCAGCGTCGACGAAACAGCCCAAGGCACTGCCACCAGCGCCGAAGGCTATGAAGGAGAAATGGAGCGACGTGGCGAAGCGTGGCAAAACCAATGGGTCTGGTGCGGTGCAGAGGGCAACGCAGACCAGGAACCCGGCGGCAAAGCTGCGCCCGCCACGCACGTCGGCCGTCGTCCTGACTCTCGAGCCTATTGCTCGGGAGAAAGGGTTTACGTACATGGACGCGCTCAATAAGGCCAAGTCGTCCATTGTCTTGACCGATCACGGCATACCGCCTCTAAGCTTCCGTATTTCGCAAGCTGGGGCGCGTATGCTGGAGATCAAGGGTCCAGACAGTGTCGACAAAGCCGACTTACTGGCGGAAAAGATAAGGGAGGTACTACCGGCGGAGTTCGTCCGTGTCACAAGGCCGTCGAAGTGCGCAGAAATGCGCATTTCCGGCCTCGACGACTCCGTCACTTCGGACGAGGTAGCGGAGGCGGTCGCGCGCATCGGCGGATGCTCGATCGACTCCATCAGGTATAGCGAGGTTCGCACAAACCTGATCGGAGTCGGCTCGATGTGGCTGAAGTGCCCGATCGCCGCCGCCAAGGAGGTAGCACTGGGGGGCACGCTGCTCGTAGGTTGGACCTCGGCAAGGGTCCACCTGCTAGAGCGCAAGCCCTTCGTGTGCTACAAGTGTATGGAAGTGGGACACGTGAAGGCGAAATGCCCGTCCCAGGTGGACCGCAGCGATAAGTGTTATCGTTGCGGACAGCCTGGGCACGTGGCCAGCTTATGCTCTGCCCCGGCTTGCTGTATGCTTTGCGCAGCAGCAAACCAAAAGGCGGATCACAGGATGGGAGGCAAGGGTTGTAACGCCCTCAAGCCCAAGCCCAAGCAGAGGTTGGGAGACGGAGCGAGGGTGGATCGTAAGACCACTTCGACTCCGGCCCGCCCTGCGAAGGCAAAGGCTAAGGACATGCGATGTCTGTTGACCCTGGGCCTAGTGCCCCGGGTCCGGGACGTGGTGATGTCGGGATCGGCGGGTGACGAACGGGGGTTCGTCGTCCGCACGCCAATCGATCCCCCAAGCGGGTCGGCGCACTGGGTGCCTGGTGCGCTGATACCGAGAGGGCACGTCCTGACGAGGACGTAAGGAAGAGTG